>CM074863.1:85975000-91415000 GCA_037501455.1 Lantana camara
GTAAAGGACATAGGTCGCATAACTATACAAAATCCTAAACCTCACCTGAGAAGCGACGAGATACAAGAACTGAGAAGACGGATGAATGCGCGACGTGGTTGTCTCCACCCCGGGAGATCACTGTACAGAAAAGGGGACATAGTGTACTCGTGAGACACAACTCAAACATGAACCATAGAGACGCACGACAACGATTATAAGTCGATGTGAAGTAATATGAAATGGCATGTTATATAATTAAGATCATAAAATACTATATAGTTTAAATACATAAAACAATACATATCAAGCATTCACATATACCCAAACCGTTTATTACATGCATACACTCTTATACATATATATACATACATCATATATGCACGCACTTACATCTACAAAACACAATCTTACAATTTCAATTATAACTTATATTAAATATGCATACTCGATTATATATATATATATATAACATCACTCATGCATACACACAACAACACGCCGGTACACATGCACAACACACTAAATTCTCAATTAATTATAAAGATATTACAATTCTTGCATAACCCATTTGAGAAAATTACAAAGCAAGAGATTCTCAAGTAATTCATTTATTACTAGCACATTAATTACCAACATCCAATTTAATTAAGGATATTATGAATTTCACATGACATTCAATACATATCCACGCACAAACACATAAATATGACATTCAATACATATCCACGCACAAACACATAAATATACACCCATTTAATATCACCTTATATATAGATATATGTATATATATATATATATATATCACCAACACGTAGGCATTCACGCACATATCACAAAACATGAATCAGTTTGGTAGAAGATTATAGATAAACAAGCTAAACTTCAAACCAATACACCACTAATTAATTAAGACGAGAATTCACTGATTACTTAATAAGCAAACTAATTAAATTCAAAACCATATTTATTTAATTACTAACAACCACTGTTAAGTCATGTTTCGGTTGAATAGATATGCTAACATTTATAGCTTTTCTCAACATACAACTAAGTTACGATTAGACAATTGTTTCATATAATAAGATCAGGCAGCAACTAATTATCAAGTCTGCTCAAACTGAATGTTTTCAATTAACTTTCAGTTATAAGAGTACACAATTACCAATGCCAATTAATGTAACATAAACCACATTCAACATCCATTATAGCCTTATGCTTAAAAAGTTTCTCCAGTATCCTAACTTGAAACAAATTTCATATCCGATATTAAGTTTTTACCCAAGATAATTTCCAAATTAAATTGACATGGTCGTTATCAAATATATGCACAATCCATCCATAAAATTCAAATTACCAGAGACATCAAGAATCATTCTATCACCAAATAAGATAAGATTTACAGAGTAGAATTCACTGAAACATAGTTACAATTGTAATCTACACAATTAATATGAAATCAGGGATGAGAATTAGGGTTTACAATTCAAAAAGGAGGGCTGAAGGGGAATTTCTCGGCTTGATGTCTGGTGGTTCACCGACGGAGAACAGCTGATGGTGGTGATGGTGCCACTAGTTGAAGATGGCCGGAGTGGATGCTCTTCCTTTACGGATCTGTGGGCAGCGCGGTGGTGTGTCATCAGAGAACGTAAAGCCACCCGATGGAGGCGGCGCTGAGCAGTGTTGCTGCGGTGAGATTCGTCAACGGCTGAGGTCATCGGAGTCGTGTGTACAGTGGCGTTACAGTGCCTGCAATGGAGACACCAGTTGTTGGCAGTGGTGGAGGATGGCTCGCCATGGTGGCCGATACGTGACGAGAATGGCCGAAGTTGGTGAAGGCACACGGCGGCGACGGAGATGGGCTCTCCCCCTTTTTAGATCTAGAACAAGAAGGAAAGAGGAGGAGATCTGTGGTGGTTGGTCAAATTATGGCTGGTGGCGATTTCGTTTGAGAAGGAGGCCGAGCAACAGCGGCGAAGGAAGGCGGTGGTCGGAGTCGTGACCGACGATGGTGGGTTCTTGGCTGAAGTCTCGGTGGCACGGGAGATTGCAGTGGTGGTTCTGGAATGATGGTGAGTCACCGACGAGAGGGAGAGAGGTGGTGGTCTGCGATTGAAGGTGGCCCGCGAGGATGGCTAGCGGCGGTGGCGTGTCGCCGGGGAAGATGATCGGCGACTTGGGGGGGGGGGGGGTTCAACGTGAAAGGGAGGAGAAGAGGCAGAGTTGCTGCTGCACTCTGCTAGAAACCAAAAGGGGGAAAAGAAGAATGGAGGAAGCTGCTAGGGTTTGGGGTATAAAAGGTCTCTCTCCAAAAATTGCAAACAAGTCCCACGAAAGTATAAGTCATGCAATTGAGACCTCCAGTTTCCAATGGGATCAATTAAGTCCAATTAAAGATTTAGGAATTATAAAGGTATCCCCAAGGTTTTAAAGAAAGTATTAATAAGTCCAATTGGAAATTAGAAATTATAAAAGTACCCCAAAGATTTAGCGTAGTGACCAATTAAGTCCAAATTGAATTTCTTATAATTAGAAAACGATCCCCAAAGTTCAATAATTACAATTTAGCCCACATAATTCAAATTAAAGAGCAAATAAGTATTAAACACATATTTCAATTAAGTCCGCATATTTACATAAGGTTGCAATCAAGTCAATTAAACTATTAAAACATGAATAAGGCAATTCAAGCACAAGCCGAGTTAAATAAATAACAATCTAATCGCACGAAAACGACATCATATCTTGCTCTGGAAATGCGGGGTGTTACACCCTTCCCCCCTTAAGAGAACCTGGTCCCCAGGTTCCACTCCTGAGCTAGAAGAGCTTCGAGTTGATAGTGTCTTAACCCTTCTCGAGGAGTTGTGTAAAACATAGTCTCTGTTGTGAAGTTTACTCTCATTGTCTTTACTGGACCTTTCTCGCGATGTCTCTTTGTCATTGGGATCTGTTTGAGTACTGGACCGTTGCTTTCATCAAGTTGTTCGACCATTCTCATGAGATGAACAGTTATCACTGCACTCAACTTCGATGGCGTCGCAAACTCGTCACTTGAAGACCGTTGTCAGGACAATGTGTAGCGCAACCGCAACAAACAAGAGAGAATCCCATCTCTCGGCACGTAAAGTGAGAGAGCCCAGTCCCTCGGCACACACAAGAGAGAGAACCCCGTCTCTCGCGCACATAATTGATAGAACCCCGTCTCTCAAGCACACAATTGAGAGAACCCTGTCTCTCAAACACATAATGAGAGAACCCTATCTCTCAACCTAAGTCTGATAGATTTCCACATCTCCCGAACATTCTAGTTCGAGAAAATCCAGCATTTCTCAAACCCTTAGATTCAAGAGAATCCAGCATCTCCGAATATCTAAGTACAAGAGAATCCAACATCTCTCGTGCACAAAACTTAGAAAGAATCCAACATCTTTCTACCACATAAATAGAGAGGATCCTACATCTCTCCAACACGTAAAAAGAGGGAACCTAAGGTCTCTCTTGCACTTAAATCTAGTGATCAGTTATTCATACATACACACATCAGAGTAACACTTGACGAAAAGTATGCAATGCATGTTTGGTGTACCTTATACAACTGATATCGGTGTCCCTTGAGTATAGATTCAATGCTCATACCTCAACTCAAGGGGGATATCGCGATGGAATCCCTATAAAACAAGGTTACAGTATGTATGTGTGTTATATGAGAAGTTAGTGAGCAATCAAGAGAGTTTTAAATCACATAGGCATGAATAGTTCACATAAGTACATAACTCATTCATTTCAGCAACGGTTCATAACAAGTAGAAATTTCAAGTTACAAATACTAGATCAAGTATCCAAGTTATCACAATTAAAACAACAATATTCATCACCCACATCAAGCAAAACAAGGTAAGAGTATTTAAGCGATGCATGTGTGCAAATGCCATGAATGCTTGGCGTACCGATCACCGTAGTGTCAAACTCTTGACAGGAAGTTGAGACGAAGTGGTAGGAGTTGATTAAGCCGATAATGATGTAATCTCCGTCATCTGAACTTCTTGTCTTAAATCTTTTGATGTGAAGAGGCAATTTGGCAATTATGTCCATCATCCAACTCTCTACTAAACCATAATCCTTGCCCAACCAGAATCATCCACAGTCTCCTTCAAGAACTCTTGGCTTATGTGTTAAACCTTAGTCTGCTCATCCTCAAGGAATTGCACATAATTCGATTGCCAATCAGAAATCCATCTCAGAGCTACGTTGGACGGTCGTGGTATTAGGCACTTCCCAAAGCAACTCATGGGTTTCAATTCTAAAACTTGAGTAAAGTCTTTCGGCATCTATGTGATCTATTCCCACCTCAGCAGAATCTTCCATCTCACCTTGAAGAAAACACCCAGAGAGCTAACAACCAATCTTGTCTTGTTAACTCTAAACGGCACCAAAACCTTCAACACTCACCGATGGTTTGTAGTCGTTGCTTAAGTAACATGGTTACCTATCCACATCCCTTGAACTTGATCGGATCTTATTTGATCGGATTCTTCTACATTGACTCGTTTCAATCAACAAGGTGACTACTTTCAAATAAGCGAATCATCAAGACGAATGCTCATCAAACTCCTTCAAATCGGTTCTACTTGATCAGATTCTCCTCCATTGACTTATTTCCCTCAACAAGTTGACTACCTTTAAATGAACGAATCCTCAAGGCGAAAATTCGTCAAACTTCATCTTTCAATTGACTTTAAGATAGTAAATCAATATAGTAAATCTCATTCCTTCAACTCTGAACCTTTTCATGACCATCGATCTTGGTAAAGAATCCTTTCATCTTCGAATTACGGCGTGTTCTCGTTGTAGTGCTAATAAGTAGTGTTGACGGAGGGAAATCTCAGTGCTGACTCAGAGGACACCCTGAAATTCAAACACTAAATTCGATGCATGCGGATTAAGATGCAAATGAAATGTAACAAGTATATCACATAAATGCAACATTTAGTTGTAATTTATAACGCACATAAAATAAGACGTTTCATAATCAAAGTCATAATGTGCACACAATCATATAATCACGAAACAATTCATGCCGAAGGGTCAAAGTATCAAGTCAAACAAATGCAATGCGCAGTTATTCCTATGTCGTACGACCTAGACAGACACAACACGACATTAGAGCTCTGTTTTGCAACCTAGAGCTCTGATACCACTTAAGGATATAACACCCCAAAAGGAGGATGCCACATCCCCCGCACTAGGACACTGACCCGGTCATGAAATAGAAAGTCTATGCCCGAATCCGAATCATAGCGAACGGGAGACCAACTCACACACTAGGCTAGGTGGATCTAACTTGACAAACTCAGAGTGCGGAAGCAATTAAAACCAACAACAATAGATAGTGGAAGCGATTAAATCAACATACCAAACAATTGACGGGTTCAACTAGCATAGATACCTAATCCCGAATATCAATTCATAATCCAACATATTATACAGCATAAGTATCATCAATATCTAATAACATCCAAATACTAGCTTACTAACCCCACACGGGTTTAGGTCTAAGTAGAACATAACATAATCTGCAAGTGTGAAACATAAGTACATAACATAAGTAAAGTATGCGACAATGCATCCTAACACCTACTAGGCTGACAAGTGTGACTCCAAACACTCACTTCCGCCTAGCTCAAGCCAAAAGGAATCCTGCAAACTAAAAGGTAAAATGAGGTGTAAGTCAACTGACTGAGTAAGGGGGCTAACGCACACCCACAATATATATATATAAGAAGCATAACACAGAATAAAAGGATGGACTCATGAACCGAGGATAGGTGTTGCATACCAAAACATTTCAAAACAACCCAAAACAGATATAGATATAAGTTTAGAAACCATTTTCAGAAAGACTCTATCCCGATTCATAATTCCATAACATAACATAATCAGCTGCTCGGCGAGTACGAGCTTCCAACCTTTACTCCTCAGAATCATAAATAAAAAACAATCCAACCGCTACACCAGTGATGGAGGAGATGTACAGTCCCCAAACCATCTATAAAACCGTCTAAAAATATACTCACCCTCAAGGGGTAGCAAACCCACAAGAGTCATCCCCGGCCTTAGCCGAAGGCTCAAGATACCATACCTTCCTACAGCACGGGTCGTGTGAAGATATCTCAAATGGAACTACGAAATAGATGAATTACCCCGATGGCCCCAACCGTTCAGGAGAATCCATTTCCCGCAGCTCACCAGGATCAGATCCACACACAGATCACAACGGATCACAACAGAACAGATCACTACGGATCATAACAGAACAGATCACAACGGATCACATACGCCAATCTTTCATGGCAATCTCGCTACATAATCACTACACAATTGTTTTTCCAAAATAGCTTACGTATGCTTCAAAAACTGGTTTTTTTATAAGTATTCCCACGCTGCAGGGATAGCCCGCCCACGGAGAAGTGCAAGCATAAGATCATAAAAATATCATATTCAACACATACATATCTATAGTAAGGTATACTCGCATGCAAGGGTTGAAATTAGCATGTAAAGGACATAGGTCGCATAACTATACAAAATCCTAAACCTGACCTGAGAAGCGACGAGATACAAGAACTGAGAAGACGGATGAATGCGCGACGTGGTTGTCTCCACCCCGGGAGATCACTGTACAGAAAAGAGGACATAGTGTACTCGTGAGACACAACTCAAACATGAACCATAGAGACGCACGGCAACGATTATAAGTCGATGTGAAGTAATATGAAATGGCATGTTATATAATTAAGATCATAAAATACTATATAGTTTAAATACATAAAACAATACATATCAAGCATTCATATATACCCAAACCGTTTATTACATGCATACACTCTTATACATATATATACATACATCATATATGCACGCACTTACATCTACAAAACACAATCTTACAATTTCAATTATAACTTATATTAAATATGCATACTCGATTATATATATATATATATAACATCACTCATGCATACACACAACAGCACGCCGGTACATGCACAACACACTAAATTCTCAATTAATTATAAAGATATTACTATTCTTGCATAACCCATTTGAGAAAATTACAAAGTAAGAGATTCTCAAGTAATTCATTTATTACTAGCACATTAATTACCAACATCCAATTTAATTAAGGATATTATGAATTTCACATGACATTCAACACATATCCACGCACAAACACATAAATATACACCCATTTAATATCACCTTATATTTATATATATATATATATATCACCAACACGTAGGCATTCACGCACATATCACAAAACATGAATCAGTTTGGCAGAAGATTATAGATAAACAAGCTAAACTTCAAACCAATACACCACTAATTAATTAAGACGAGAATTCACTGATTACTTAATAAGCAAACTAATTAAATTCAAAACCATATTTATTTAATTACTAACAACCACTGTTAAGTCATGTTTCGGTTGAATAGATATGCTAACATTTATAGCTTTTCTCAACATACAACTAAGTTACGATTAGACAATTGTTTCATATAATAAGATCAGGCAGCAACTAATTATCAAGTCTGCTCAAACTGAATGTTTTCAATTAACTTTCAGTTATAAGAGTACACAATTACCAATGCCCATTAATGTAACATAAACCACATTCAACATCCATTATAACCTTATACTTAAAAAGTTTCTCCAGTATCCTAACTTGAAACAAATTTCATATCCGATATTAAGTTTTTACCCAAGATAATTTCCAAATTAAATTGACATGGTCGTTATCAAATATATGCACAATCCATCCATAAAATTCAAATTATCAGAGACATCAAGAATCATTCTATCACCAAATAAGATAAGATTTACTGAGTAGAATTCACTGAAACATAGTTACAATTGTAATCTACACAATTAATATGAAATCAGGGATGAGAATTAGGGTTTACAATTCCGAAAGGAGGGCTGAAGGGGAATTTCTCGGCTTGATGTCTGGTGGTTCACCGACGGAGAACAGCTGATGGTGGCGATGGTGCCACTTGTTGAAGATAGCCGGAGTGGACGATCTTCCTTTACGGATCTGTGGGCAGCGCGGTGGTGTGTCATCAGAGAACGTAAAGCCACCCGATGGAGGCGGCGCTGAGCAGTGTTGCTGCGGTGAGATTCGTCGGCGGCTGAGGTCATCGGAGTCGTGTGTACAGTGGCGTTACAGTGCCTGCAATGGAGACACCAGTTGTTGGCAGTGGTGGAGGATGGCTCGCCGTGGTGGCCGATACGTGACGAGAATGGCCGAAGTTGGTGAAGGCACACGGCGGCGACGGAGATGGGCTCTCCCCCTTTTTAGAACTAGAACAAGAAGGGAAGAGGAGGAGATCTGTAGTGGTTGGTTAAATCATGGCTGGTGGCGATTTCGTCTGAGAAGGAGGCCGAGCAACAGCGTCGAAGGAAGGCGGTGGTCGGAGTCGTGACCGACGATGGTGGGTTCTTGGCTGAAGTCTCGGTGGCACGGGAGATTGCAGTGGTGGTTCTGGAATGATGGTGAGTCACCGACGAGAGGGAGAGAGGTGGTGGTCGGCGATTGAAGGTGGCCCGCGAGGATGGCTAGCGGCGGTGGCGTGTCGCCGGGGAAGATGATCGCCGACTGGGGGGGAGGGGGGGTTCAACGTGAAAGGGAGGAGAAGAGGCAGAGTTGCTGTTGCACTCTGCTAGAAACCAAAAGGGGCAAAAGAAGAATGGAGGAAGCTGCTAGGGTTTGGGGTATAAAAGGTCTCTCTCCAAAAACTGCAAACAAGTCCCACGAAAGTATAAGTCATGCAATTGAGACCTCCAGTTTCCAATGGGATCAATTAAGTCCAATTAAAGATTTAGGAATTATAAAGGTATCCCCAAGGTTTTAAAGAAAGTATTAATAAGTCCAATTGGAAATTAGAAATTATAAAAGTACCCCAAAGATTTAGCGTAGTGACCAATTAAGTCCAAATTGAATTTCTTATAATTAGAAAACGATCCCCAAAGTTCAATAATTACAATTTAGCCCACATAATTCAAATTAAAGAGCAAATAAGTATTAAACACATATTTCAATTAAGTCCGCATATTTACATAAGGTTGCAATCAAGTCAATTAAACTATTAAAACATGAATAAGGCAATTCAAGCACAAGGCGAGTTAAATAAATAACAATCTAATCGCACGAAAACGAAATCGTATCTTGTTCTGGAAATACGGGGTGTTACACTAGCAATAGCTGCTTCCTTCCTGCTAGGTGGTCAACCCAATTGGTAGGAGCAGTTTCTTCTAGCTCTTCCCAAGGCATTTGCATAATCAACGTGCCTTCCTAAGAGAGATTTATTTGTGTGCCCCCTTTAACCCGGGTGTTTAGGTATCATGTATTTCAAATTTCAAAGAAAGTAGTCGTAGAGGCTTGGTATGCGCCTGTATCAAGTGTCACTTTCACAACAAGTATATACATAACTCATAATGCATATTTTCTTCTCACATCATGATAAGATTTCATATGTTTCACTATTTAAGCAATGAACAAAATATTCTTTGTTGCAAATAAATCATGATTGATGTCTCCAAATATAACTTTAGCATAACAAATTTCACTTAGATAGACCGTAATTTTGCAATTAAAATAATAGTATCTAGACACTTTCCAGTCCTTTTATTGTGCTTTCTTTTCCATTAGCTTTCCAGGCGCGCAGGCTGTCCACCTGCTCAGTGTCCCTCCAGCTGTTTCCCAAAAAAGCTTTCCTGTTGCTGCGAGGGTACCATCTGCTGCTCACTCACCTCCTGCTCTTTTTCCTCCCTGGTGGATCCTTCCAGCTGTATTTCTCCTTGGGAATATTTTTCATCCTTTCGCATGATCCGAACATATTATGTTAGGAAAAGTGCCCAGAAAGCCGATGTAATAGCCTGCTTAGAACTTTTCATTTTGTAAATCACAGACAATCTTTGAATAATAAACAAACTGAGGCAACACTTCTTTATGTGCTCTTGTTTGATTGTATGTTTACTTTTTGTGCATGTATAAGAACTTCCCTAATCAGTGTGACTTATAGGACTTAACCATTTAGGTGAAGTGGTTCATGAAACGAGTCCTAAATCACTCAAGTCATGATTAGAAATCACTCCAAGTCGATGAGTCCAAAAGACAGTGGGAGTGTCGATATGACTCGTTAGAGGCTTGCTCATGTGATCACGCCCTTAAGAAGGACCACCTTGTTCCATGGGGTGCAAAGTGTACTGATGATACATGCGTGACATAGAGGTACTTGCTTATTATAAGTAAGTACACGGAGGTGTACAGTGTGAGAAGATTCCTAAATGGGAAATGATGTTTCTATTTCTGGAAATATAAACTTTCATATTAGGAAATATCTGACAAGTCATTGATGTGATTCAGTAGTCCTTAGACTTGAGATTCCATTAATGCTTTATGAGCTAACTCTGCAGTCTTAGGTATAAGCTTCAAAGGGTGTCGTCTGAGACAACTGATTCAAGGCTTATGCTGGGACTGCACAAGTGGCACATGGAAGTATATGAGAATCGATAAAGGACCTGCACTTGCATTAGCAAGTTGATCTCTTATTGTGTAAGTCATTCATATGCATAAAGGAGTCCTTGGCCAAGACAGTGGATCGAGATCAAGAAATGGGTTTCTTGGATCGAGACCAAAATGGATATGAAGTGAACTTAACTTTAAGATCGAGATTATTGGGGTTCTGATTATTCCCTTGCCCTAGGTCTTGATTGGGAGATAGGTTGTAGTAGGACCTTATTTCACATATGTCAATGACTTAAAGGTTCTTTCGAATTGAGACATTCTTATTCAGCTAGGGGTCACACACCTGTTGCTAGATTATGGTAGTGTGATCTGTGGACTGATTAATTAATAGGGAATTAATTAATTAAGGTCACTGCTAATTGAATTAAGAAGCTAGAGGGTCACACACAAATGCCCGGTCACGAAGGCTTAAATCGATTAAACGAGTTGATCGAACCAATAAGAGATTGGTTAGGGATTACACTGGGACACGTGTCACGTGAATGTGATAATTAAATAATTAATTTTGATTAATTATTTAATGGACTTTAATTTAATTGTGAATTATTATTAAAATTCTAATTTGGAGAAATTAAGTCTAATAAATAATTAATTGAGAATTAATTAATTATTAGCATCAAGTTATTTATTGTGAATAAATAATTAATTAAAATATCTAATTGAGTTAGATATTATGTCTTGCTAGACAAGTTGGTCAAAAGAAGACTTTTGGTTAAAGTAGAGAGTTTTTCTTTCCAAGCAAGAAATCCCTTAGCCAAAAGGTTTGGGAAACCTTGTCCAACAAGATAAGAGGGGTTTGAACCCTATAAGGGTTGATAGATAATTTCTCCTTCTCCAAATTATATCACACAAACACTAGAGCCAAAAACACTAAACATAGAACTAACATCCTCCCTGTTTAGATCGTGATCGAGGTTGGTCTGGACTAATTCTCTAGAGGGCTGCTTTCGTGGAGTCTTGAAAGATTCGAAGGAGCTTGGGGACTTGCCGCTTGAAGAGCGTTTGTGGGCTGCTCAAATGTGTCAAGAAAGATTTAATTAAGTAAGTTCTTGAATCTCCATGAATTTGGGAATAGGAATTGCAAGATTCGATCTACTTTTGGGAATTTTTTTTTTAAATTCCGCTGCGTTGCTGTTTCGTTTTTCCCAACAAGTGGATTCAGAGCCACCTTGCAAGGATTATTTCTGATTCGTCTCCCATATCCTGAATGTAACAACCCAGATTTTAAACCAAACCAAAGCGGGTAAGTTAATTAAGATATCGGGACATGTTTAGAAATTTGATCGGACAATATATATATATTTAAACATTATATTATAACCAAGTTATTTTAATTAACACAAACGTACAATTATCATTACTAAGTTATGTAGTGTTTGCTTAAAACATTATTAAATTACAAAATATATGCTTAATTGATATTAATTATTTGATTATAATTGCCTATCTCATGCGAAAGTCTTTATTATTGTGAATTAGTAATCGAAACCATCTGCTCTAAAATAAATATTTGAAATATATACATGTATGATTTTGGATTTAAAATAAGTTAATATAATAATAATAATCCCCAACACTTATTATATATGAATTATATACACGTACTAAAATATATGCATATTATATTTGGCGGCATGCAAATGATGCGTGAAAATTTGGAACTTAATTGTTAAGACAAGTTATGATATTTTTCTCCTCCGGATACGTGTTGCAAAATGAGGTTGCTTACTCAAATTTTATTTACAGAGCTAACAGGCAAGTGGCGTTCAATTAAGAAAAGCTCATATGTGTACCCTCTTTCCTAGAAAAGTTGCTGATATTTTGCTAATTTAATAGTAAGACTTAAGATATTTTTTTTGTTTTCAATAATAGCGAACCGGCATATTCAGCCAATAATATGAATTTTTCATATTAAAATCTTGCTGCATCAATATTTCTGAAGGCATAGAGAGACCTTTTCTTTATCACTCAAAAGGAAGCGAAATAGATACATCTTTAGGGATAGAGAACCGGACACGCGAGGAGTAAAAGATTTTAGTGCAAACCAGAAAATTTTCTTCCGTTCCTTTTGGCCAAACTTTCCAGTTTCAGCATAGTCTTCACCGTAAGTAATACGATCTATCTGATGTGTTATATTTTTCTATTTAGATGTTAATTTATGTGCTTTTATTTTAGGCCATTATTTGTTTCATACTTTTATGTTGTCTGGTTTAGGAAATATGTTATATGATCTACCTATAAGCCTAAAGCGTGATCAGTTTATATTTTTTAACTTCATATATTTGCCTAGTAGAATTACAAAACCAAATAAATAACTTCGCTGTTGTAGACATGAATATATACATCGATATTGATAATATAAGAACATATAAATAATTTCTATCTTATTTCTTATTATTAACCTTCTTATACAGATATAGTTCCTTTCATAATTATTATATGTAAAACACATGAAAGCTGATATTTCCTTAAGAATTTTAGTGCTAGTGACTGATATGATTCTCACCTCTAATATTTAAATATAAAAAGTGCTATGGTAGATTATAATTATCGTATATATCAGTCATTAAACCGTTTGTGAGTGTGTGTGTATACACATATCTGCACATATATATTTATGGCCGTAGCGAATGGATTAAAGTTCCTGTATATGAACCGAATTAATGTAAACTGTATGAATATTGACTTTCAGTGTATAGTTGGAACCGCATAGGAACAATCTCACATGTCATAGGTATTTATTGAATTGCATTAATCTATGTGTTAATCTTAAGTTAAAATACTGAATTATTTTTTAAAGCATGGCCGAATTGCCAATATAATTAACTGGGTCATAACAATATGATTTTGAGTGGATATCATATTTAATTTAGTGGTAATGAATATATGATATAAATATCATAATGTTTTAAGTTATAAATCATATATGTGTATACTCGTTCAAAAGTTTAATTAGTTTGATTATATAATTTGTGTAATAGTCGTACGAGTCACTCATGTTCTTTGGTTCTCGAGTCAAGTCATAAGTTGTAATTATATGTGTGTCACAGGTGTTCCTAGGGAGGAGCCCTAATCGTGTTGATCGTGTTGTTCTTTTCCGTGTGAATATTTTAAGGTGAGAGATTAAAATATTTTCAATTGGAGCCAAAACATAAATTACTTAAATATATATATATTCTTAAAACCGAACCCTTATTCATTAAGTTTGATTTTGACCGTTGATACTATATATATATTATTAGCTGTTTTATAATATTTTAGTATTTTATTGAAAAATCGGATTTCCTCATAAAATGGGTTCTTGTTATATTATATATACGTGTGAGTGAACGAAAAGTTTGATTTTGAACTTTGAAATGGTTAAGAGAAAGAAAGTGTTTGAATGTGTGAAAATGTTTTAAAAAGTGAGTTGTGATCGAATGATAGAACCCTTGGGGATACCCTCGCCCGAAGTATCTAGTGGGTGAAGCCCGGAGGTGTGCGTCAAAGGATCATCTTGCTACGTACTTCTGTGAAGCTCTATACGGGGCGTAGCCGGAGGTTAACTGTATTACGTATAGAGTGAGGTTATTGGTACCACGACATATTGCCCCTATATGTGTGATCGTGTGGTTGGTTGGGGGGCACCTCGACTAACAATTGGAGGGAGAAGGCTGGTTTATGTTTTGTGTTTCTTGTGTTCAGGGTGTGAAAGGTTGGAGAACTCATCCGTACTCGCCGGGTTAATGTGATTGATCGATCGTTTTGATTATTGGTTCACAATTTTTTTCGTTCAAAACAAAAGATATTCTTTCATACACGTTTTATATTGTATTGAAAAGAATAAAAGTGTGAACCAGATTGTGCTTTTACTTTATATATATGTATAACCCTCTCACTTAGTCACTTTGACTAACGTCCCTTTTCTTCTCGTTTTGGCTTCAGGTAGATATGACTAGGTGGCGTGTTAGGTCTAGGTCGACAGGTGTTGTCTAGATAGTTTGTTTTGAAGCTCAGTGTTTTGGAATTTTTCCTTCGTGAGAAACTCAGTATGTACAGTCTATGTACCTATAGCTAATACGGCTTGTCGTTTGCCCTCTACCGACCTTATAATTATATTTGAAGCTTGACGTTAATTGATATTGTTTTATGCTTCCGCTATGCTTGTGTTTGTTTGTTCGTCGCCGTTCGCTGGGAAAAATCTCGAGTGAAGGGCCAAAGCTAACACTCGTGGTATTTCTCAGTGCGGGATGTGGCAAGGGCGCCACATTTGGGTGGTATCAGAGCTCGGTTTGTCAATCGGAGCTCTTGTCATGTCTAGAATGAGTCTAGGTTGGGTATTGGAGTGAGTCTAGGTTATACGGCTATAGGATTTTAGTCATTATATGCTTTTGTGTGTACCTGTGGTACGTGCCTATGTGATATTTCAATGCTGTATATGATTACGTTCTAATCAATCATGCATCATACTTACAGTAAGTTGTGACTGCAGCAATGCCACGCGGAAGACCCCCTCGTGTTAAGATCCCCCCACCAGTCAGGGAACAAGCCCCACCTGAGAATGTTAATGTTAATGACTTTGCACGACATTTTTCACAAGCTTGTGTTCAACAAGCAACCGAGCAGGCCCAACAACAGTATTAAGGACCGGAGCACACTGAAGAAAAAGTACTAGATAAGTTCCTTAAGTATAATCCGCCCAAGTCTATGGCCAGAGTGATGATTTAAAAGCTGAATAGTGGATATCTGAAATGGAACAAATTTTCCAAGTTACTCGAATCGAAGATCCTGATCGGGTAGAATTTGCAGCGTTTCTACTCAAGGGTCCTGCTCAAGATTGGTGGAAACTCACACGACAAGGATAGCAAGTTATTGGAGGACTAATTACCTGGGAGCGATTCCTAACTGAATTTAGAGACAAGTATATTCCCCAAGTGATTAGTGATCGTAGGGAGAAAGAGTTTATGGAGTTGGTTCAAGAAAATGCTAGTGTTGTAGAATATGAGGCACGATTTGCTCGTCTAATCAATTATGCACCTCATATCGTGCCGGATCAAAGGAGGAGAACTAAGAGATTCATCCAAGGGCCTAGGCATGAAATAAGATACGCCTTGATGGCTTCTAAAGTCATCGAGTATACTGATGCAGTGTCGAGGGCAATGGAAGTGGAGTCTGAGATACGAGATATGCGATCGGTTCCAGTGCCAATGAATATAATGAATCATTCTTCTGGATCCAAGAGGCTATTCATAAGGACGAACCAACCTACATGTAAAAAGCCTCTTAAATTTGGGAATAGACCTAAGGGCCACAAGCCTAATGTAGCTCTACGCCCAATGGGGGCCCATACTCCAGAACGTAAGTGTGATTTTTGTGGTGGACCAAATCATGAGGAAAACAATTGCTGGAGGAACTTAGGCTATTGTATACGGTGTGGCAGTGACGAACACATGATCAGAAACTGCCCAAAGACACAACCACAACAAGGTTCAAGAGCACCAGTGAGAAATGTCCAACAGGCTGGAGGAGCAGGGAGATCAGTTGTTCGCGCTCGGGCATATGCACTGGGGGGAGAAGAGGAATAAGTGGATCCAATGCAATTGTAGAAGGTACACTGAACATTTTAGACATCCCAATTAAGGTATTATATGATCCGGGTGCGACGCACTCATTCGTTGCGCATGATGTTGCTTTGAAATTATCTGTATATGTTGAGTGCTTACCTTACGTGTATGAGGTTAGTTCCCCACTGGGATATAGCTTTACAACCGATCGAATTTATAGACGTCGTCCTGTAAGGATTAATAATAAGATCTATCCGGCTGACCTAATCGAATTTATAGACTTCGTCCTATAAGGATTAATAATAAGATCTATCCGGCTGACCTAATCGAGATATCGATGTAAAGGTATGGGGTTATTTTGGGTATGGATTGGTTGTTCCAGCATCGGACACAAGTGAATTGCTATGAGAAGAAAGTCATCTTGGGAATAGAAGAGTTAACGAAGAAGGAAGTTAAAGACGACAAAGTAATGTGGGTGCCTATCATATCAGTAATGGAGGCGAAACAACTTATCAGAGTTGGGGCTACTGGATATGTTGTATACTTGCTCAATCGACCGAAGGATCAAGTGAAATTAGAATAGATGGATGTGGTCAAGGAATTTCCAGATGTATTTCCTGAGAGCCTACACTCGCTACCACCAGAACGAGAGATTGAGTTTGTGATCGACCTTATTCCAGGAGCAGAGCCATATTCAAAGACACCTTATAGAATGGTTCCGACAGAACTAAAAGAATTGAAGACTCAATTGGACGATTTGTTGGCTAGTGGATACATCAATCTGAGTACCTCTTCATGGGGTGCTTCAGTTCTGTTTGTAAAGAAGAAAGACGGTTCCCTCAGAATGTGCATCGACTATAGGGAGCTGAACAGGATGACAATAAAGAACAAGTATTCTCTACCTCACATTGAGGAGTTGTTCGACTTATTGCAAGGATCGAGAATTTACTCCAAACTCGACCTTAGGCAAGGGTACTATCAACTTCGTATCAGAAAGGAGGACATCCCCAAGACTAGATTTAACACGCAGTATGGGCATTTCCAATTTGTCGTGATGCCGTTTGGTTTAACCAATGCCCCAGCAGCTTTCATGGATATGATGTATAGAATTTTCAAATCATAACTTGACAAGTTTGTCGTCATCTTTATTGACGATATTCTAGTGTTCTCCAAATCAGAAGAAGAGCATGCAGAACACCTTCGTATTGTGTTGGAAACCCTGCAACGACACCAGTAGTTTTCCAAGTTCAGCAAATGTGAGTTTTGGATAGATCGAGTTGCATTTCTTAGACATATCATCTCAGGGAATGGTACAGAAGTTGATCCATCCAAGATCGAAGTAGTTATGAGTTGGGAACAACCTAAGACGCCTTCAGAAGTTAGAAGTTTCTTGGGATTAGCTGGGTACTACCGGAGGTTTGTTCGAGATTTTTCTAAGATTGCATCCCCACTTACCCAGTTAACTAGAAGAAGTGTGAAGTTTCAGTGGGATGAGAAATGTGAAACCAGCTTTCAAGAGTTAAAGAAGAGATTGACCACAACACCCATACTAGCATTACCAGAAGGATCAGAAGGGTTTGCAGTATACACCGATGCTTCAAAAGAAGGTTTGAGATGCGTATTGATGCAGAAAGGAAAGGTTATTGCATATGCATCAAGAAAGTTGCGTTCACATGAGCAAAACTACCCTATCCATGATTTGGAGTTGGCAGTGGTCTTCTTCGCATTGGCTAAGTGGCAACATTACTTGTATGGTATTTCATTTGACATTTTTACCGATCATAAGAGCCTGAAACACCTATTTACCCAGAAGGAGCTAAACATGAGACAGAAAAGATGGATGGAGCTCCTAGAAGACTACGATTGTAGAATCCAATACCATCCAGGAAAGGCAAACGTAGTAGCGGATGCTTTAAGTAGAAAAATGAGTATAGCTTGCTTAAAAAGGGCTTCAACTTCAAATGAAAACATGCTGGACAGAATTCGTATTATATCTGAACCGCGAGTGGCGAATATTACCATTAAGTCGGATTTGGGTGTAAGAGTTAAGGAAGCACAAACGACTGATGAGTGCGTTCGGAAACAGGCAGAACGGGTCAAGGAGACCTCAGATTCAAAGTTTGGCTTTGATGATACAGGCATCTTCAGATATAAGAATAGGGTTTACATTCAAACAACACTGAGAAGAGAAATTCTTGAAGAAGCTCATAAGTCTGCTTACACAATTCAACCTGGAGGAAACAAGATGTACAAGGATCTCAAGGCTCATTACTGGTGGAATGAAATGAAATGAGATGTGGCAGATTTCGTAAAAAGGTGTCTTACATGCCAACAAGTGAAAGCTGAGCATCAAAAACCAGGTGGAACGTTACAACCATTACCAATACCAACGTGGAAGTGGGAGCAATTGACTATGGAGTTCCTAACAGGACTTTCTAAAGTTAGAGGCGGTTATGATAGTATCTGGGTTATAATTGACAGATTGACCAAATCAGCTCACTTTCTCTCAGTAAAATCAACTGATAAGGTGAAAAAATTGGCAGAACTATATCATCAGGATATTGTCAGGCTGCACGGAATTCCAATAAGTATCGTTTCCGATAGGGATCCTAAATTCACTTCAAAGTTATGGCAGGACTTGCAGAGATATTTGGGAACTAAGTTAAAGTTCAGTACTGTAGCTCACCCACAAACCGATGGTCAATCAGAAAGGTTAATCAAATACCTAGAAGATATGTTAAGGGCTTGTGCAGTAGATTTCCATGATAGTTGGAACAAACAATTGACCCTGATCGAGTTCGCTTACAAGAACAGTTATCAGACCTCAATTGGGATGGCACCGTATGAAGCTCTATACGGTAGAAAATGTAGATCTCCATTGTATTGGGATTTGGAGGATTGGAGATGGACTAAAGATGGTACTTATCAAGCTACATCTGCAGATCTGATTCAAGATGCAATCGAGAAGGTACAGATCATCCAACAGAGAATGAGGGTTGCCCAAGACAGGCAAAAGAACTATGCAAATAAGAAATGACGAGAATTGGAATTTGAAGTGGGTGATCGTGTATTTTTTAAAGCCTCACTAAGAAAAGGATTTACAAGAATTGGAAAGGGTGGAAAACTGAATCCAAGATACATTGGTCCATTTGAAATTTTAGAATGAATTGGGAAAATAGCCTATCGGTTGGATTTACCCCTAAGTCTCACAGGAATTCATAACGTGTTTCATGTTTCCCAACTTCGAAAGTATTATCCAGATGAATCTCACATTCTCCTAGTGGAGGAAGCACAATTGGAGTCAAATCTAACCTTCACAATGAAATCAGTACAAGGGTTGGATCGTAAATATCAAGAACTCAGAAATAGAAGGATTCCATTAGTAAAGGTGTTGTGGAGGAATCAGACAACCGAAGAAGCTACATGGGAAACAGAGGAGAAAATTAAAAAGCACCACCCTAAATTATTTGAAAGATCAGAAGTGGAATCTGGGGACCAGATTCATTTAAGGTGGGGAGAGTGTAACAACCCAGATTTTAAACCAAACCAAAACGGGTAAGTTAATAAAGATATTGGGACATGTTTAGAAATTTGGTCGGACAATATATATATTTAAACATTATATTATGACCAAGTTATTTTAATTAACACCAACATGCAATTATCATTACTAAGTTATGTAGTGTTTGCTTAAAACATTATTAAATTACAAAATATATGCTTAATTGATATTAATTATTTGATTATAATTGCCTATCTCATGCGAAAGTCTTTATTATTGTGAATTAGTGATAGAAACCATCTGCTCTAAAATAAATATTTGAAATATATACATGTATGATTTTGGATTTAAAATAAGTTGATATAATAATAATAATCCACAACACTTATTACATATGAATTATATACACGTACTAAAATATATGCATATTATATTTGGCGGCATGCAAATGATGCGTGAAAATTTGGAACTTAATTGTTAAGACTAGTTATGATATTTTTCTCCTCCGGATACATGTTGCAAAATGGGATTGCTTACTCAAATTTTATTTACATAGCTAACAAGCAAGTGGCGTTCAATTAAGAAAAGCTCATATGTGTACTCTCTTTCCTAGAAAAGTTGCTGATATTTTGTTAATTTAATATTAAGACTTAAGATATTTTTTTTGTTTTCAATAATAGCCAACCGGCACATTCAGCCAATAATATGAATTTTTCGTATTAAAATCTTGCTGCATCAATATTTCTGAAGACATAGAGAGACCTTTTCTTTATCACTCAAAAGGAAGCGAAATAGATGCATCTTTAGGGATAGAGAACCGGACACGCGAGGAGTAAAAGATTTTAGTGGAAACCAGAAATTTTTCTTCCGTTCCTTTTGGCCAAACTTTCCAGATTTAGCATAATTCACCGTAAGTAATACGATCTATCTGGTGTGTTATATTTTTCTATTTAGATGTTAATTTATGTGTTTTTATTTTAGGCCATTATTTGTTTCATACTTTTAAGTTGTCTGGTTTAGGAAATATGTTATATGATCTACCTATAAGCCTAAAGCGTGATCAGTTTATATTTTTGAACTTCATATATTTGCCTAGTAGAATTCCAAATAAATAACTTCGTTGTTGTAGACAAGAATATATACATCGGTATTGATATTATAAGAACATATAAATAATTTCTATCTTATTTCTTATTATTAACCTTCCTATACAGATATAGTTCCTTTCATAGTTATTATATGTAACACACGTGAAAGCTGATATTTCCTTAAGAATTTTAGTGCCAGTGACTGATATGATTCTCATCTCTAATATTTAAATATAAACAGTGCTATGGTAGATTATAATTATCGTATATATCAGTCATTAAACCGTTTGTGAGTGTGTGTGTGTGTATACACATATCTCCACATATATATTCATGGCCATAGCGAATGGATTAAAGTTGCTGTATATGAATTGAATTAATGTAAACTGTATGAATATTGACTTTCAGTGTATAGTTGGAACCGCATAGGAACAATCTCACATGTCATAGGTATTTATTGAATTACATTAATCTGTGTGTTAATCTTAAGTTAACATACTGAATGATTTTTTAAAGCATGGCCGAATTGCCAACATAATTACCTGGGTCATAACAATATGATTTGGAGTGGATATCATATTTAATTTAGTGGTAATGAATATATGATATAAATATCATAATGTTTTAAATTATAAATCATATATGTGTATACTCATTCAAGAGTTTAATTGGTCTGATTATATAATTTGTGTAATAGTCGTACGAGTCAGTCATGTTCTTTGGTTCTCGAGTCAAGTCATAAGTTGTAATTATATGTGTGTCACAGGTGTTCCTAGGAAAGAGCCCTAATCGTGTTGATCGTGTTGTTCTTTTTGCAGCCGTGTGAAGATTTTAGGGTGAGAGATTAAAATATTTTCAACTGGTGCCAAAACATATATTACATAAATATATATATTCTTAAAACCCAACCCTTATCCATTGAGTTTGATTTTGAACCGTTGATACTATATATATATTATTAGTTGTTTTATAATATTTTAGTATTTTATTGAAAAATTGGATTTCCTCATAAAATGGGTTCTTGTTATATTATATATACGTGTGAGTGAATGAAAAGTTTGATTTTGAACTGTAAAATGGTTAAGAGAAAGTAAGTGTTTGAATGTGTGAAAATGTTTTAAAAAGCGAGTTGCGATCGAATGATAGAACCCTTGGGGATACCCTCGGGGAATATGGGCCCGAAGTATCTAGTGGGTGAAGCCCGGAGGTGTGCGTCAAAGGCTCATCTTGCTACGTACTTTTGTGAAGCTCTATATGGGGCGTAGCCGGAGGTTGACTGCATTATGTATATATTGAGGTTATTGGTACCACGACATATTGCCCCTATATGTGTGATCGTGTGGTTGGTTGGGGGGCCACCTCGACTAACAAATGGAGGGAGAAGGTTGGTTTATGTTTTGTATTTCTTGTGTTCAGGGTGTGAATGGTTGTAGAAGTCACCCGTACTCGTCGGGTTAATGTGATTGATCGATCGTTTTGATTATTGGTTCACAATTTTTTTCGTTCAAACCAAAAGATATTCTTGCATACACGTTTTATATTGTATTGAAAAGAATAAAAGTGTGAACCAGATTGTGCTTTTGTTTATATATATGTATAACCCTCTCACTTAGTCACTTTGACTAACGCCCCTTTTCTTCTCGTTTTGGCTTCAGGTAGATATGACTAGGTCGACAGGTGTTGTCTAGATAGTTTGTTTTGAAGCTCAGAGTTTTGGAATTTCTCCTTCGTGGGAAACTCAGTATGTACAGTTTATGTACCTATACCTAACACAGCTTGTCTCAGCTTTGTTGTGGCACACTAGATTAGGACATATTTCCAAGAACAGAATTAGCAAGTTGACTACCTTAGGACATTCTCTGAAAATGACCTTAAACAGTTAACTTCTTGTGAATCCTGTCTCAAAGGAAAGATGTCCAAAACCCCTTTCAAAGGGAGTGCGGAACGAGCCACTAAGACCTTGGATTTGATCCATTCTGATGTTTGTGGACCGCTTAGTGTATGCACTCGAAACAAACATCAGTACTTCATAACCTTTGTTGACGACTTCAATCGTTATGGTTATGTGTACTTAATGAAGTACAAATCTGAGGCTTTTAAGAAATTCTTAGAATTTCAAATGGAGGTTGAGAACCAAACTGGTCACAAGATCAAGACACGTCGATCTGATCGAGGTGGCGAGTATCTTAGTGAAGAATTCCTTAGTCATCTCAGAGATAATGGAAATATCTCTCAGTGGACTCCTCTGGGAACTCCTCATCTTAATAGAGTTTTTGAGAGAAGGAATCGAACCATATTTGATATGGTTTGTTCCATGATGAGTTTCACTAACTTACCACCTTCTTTCTGGGGTTATGCTCTAGAAAGTGCAGCCAAGATTTTGAATCTTGTTCCTTCTAAGTCGGTCCCCAAAACGCCCTATGAAATGTGGCTTGGTAAAATCCCGAGTTATTCTTATTTAAGAATTTAGGGTTGTCCTGCTTATGTGAAGAGGACAGTGGGAGATAAGTTAGAAACACGTTCTAACTTATGCTACTTTGTTGGCTATCCTAAGGAATCCATAGGATACTACTTCTATGATCCAACTGAACAAAAGGTGTTTGTTTCAAGGAATGCGACTTTTCTTGGGGAACCGTTCCTTGAAGAAAAAAAAAGCCAAGATCACACAACTCGAAGACATTCGAGATGACCCCATGCCACAAACAGTGGAAACATCCTAACTTGATACCCCACAGCCAATCACGGACTTTGATACACGTGAAAATCCTCCTCCAAGGAGTTCTGAACGCATTCCTAGACAGCCTGAGAGATGGTATGGTTTTCTCTATGAAATCTCTCAAGAGGATAATGATCCGTTGACTTATGAGGTGGTACTATCAGACTCAGAATCTGAGCATTGAAAACTAGCCATGAAATCCAAAATGGACACCATGTACTCCAACCAAGTTTAGACCTTGGTAGATTTACCTGATGGGGTCAAACCCATAAGGTGCAAATGGATCTTCAAGTGAAAGCTCGGAGTAGATGGCATTATTGCAGCCTATAAGACAAGACCCGTTGCCAAAGGATTCACTCAAAGGATTCACTCAAAGCATTATTGAAACCTTCTCACCGGTTGCAATGCAAAAATCTATTCGGATTATGCTTGCCATAGCAGCGTATTACTACTAAGAGATATAGCAAATGGATGTGAAAACTTCCTTTCTCAATGGAGACATTGATAAAGACATTTATATGGATTAACCCATAGGTTTCACATTCGGTGGGAGTGAACAAAAGGTTTGAAAACTCCGAAGATCAATCTATGGATTGAAACAGGCTTCTAGGAATTGGAACATTCATTTTGATGAAGCGGTCAAAGCGTTTGGCTTCATAGAAAAATCGAATGAGTCCTGCGTGTATAGAAAGGAATTGGAGACTTCAGTGTAATTCTTGGTACTTTATGTTGATGATATCCTTCTAATTGGGAATTCGAAGGATGACATGAAAGTTACCAAGTCATGGTTATCGAACCAATTCGAGATGAAAGATCTTGGTGATGCGTCCTATATTCTCGGCCTAAAGACCTATAGGGATAGATCTAAGAGATTGATAGGACTATCACAGTCTATGTACATAGACAAAGTGCTGAAACGGTTCAGGATGGAAGATTCCAAGAATAAGGACCTTCCAATGAGTGTAGGGACATGTCTTTCAAAGAAGATGTATCCTAAGACTAATCTTGAGAAGAATAGAATGACTCATGTATCTTATACCTCGGCAATAGGTAGCATAATGTATGCAATGCTATGTACTAGACCGGATGTGGCTTATGCACTCAGTGTCACAAGCCATTTCCAATCTGACCCTGGAGAAGGTCACTGGACTACCATGAAGAACATCCTAAAGTACTTACGAAAAACTAAGGATTTGTTCTTAGTTTACGGAGGACAGCAAGATCTGATCATCAGAGGATACTTTGATGCAAGTTTTACATCAGACTTATATGATTTTAAGTCAATGTCAAGATACATTTTTTGCCTTAACTGTGGGGCAGTGAGTTGGAAGAGTTCCAAGCAAATGACCACTGCAGATTCGACCACTGAGGCCGAATACTTTAGCTGCAAATGATACAGCAAATGAAGGTGTTTGGATTAGAAACTTCATTAAAGAGTTGAATGTCATTCCTAGCATGAAAGACCTTATCACTGTGTTTTGCGACAACGTTGGGGCGGTTGCTCAAGCAAGAGAACCAAGATCTGACCAACGGACCAAGCACATTATGAGGAAGTATGATCTGATCCGTGATATCATCAAACGAGGTGATGTGCAAATAGAGAGGGTCGCATCAGCAGAGAACGTGGCAGACCCACTTACTAAACCCCTTAGTCTAGAAGCATATTATGTTAGGAATAGTACCCTGAAAGCCGATATAATAGTCTGCTTAGTAGTTTTCCTTTTGTAAATCAAAGGCAATCTTTGAATAGTAAATGAACTGAGGTAACACTTCTTTATGTGCTCTTGTTTGATTGTATGTTTACTTTCTATGCATGTATAAGAACTCCCCTAATAAGTGTGACTTATAGGACTCAACCATTTAGGTGAAGTGGTTCATGAAACGACCTTAAATCACTTAAGTCATGATTAGAAATCACTTCAAGCCGATGAGTCCAAAAGATACTGGGAGTGTCGATATGAATCGTTAGAGGCTTGCTCGTGTGACCACGCCCTTAAGAAGGACCACCTTGTTTCATGGGGTGCAAAGTGTATTGATGATACGTACGTGATACATAGGGGTGCTTGCTTATTATAAGTAAGTACACTGAAGTGTCCCGTGTATGAAGATTCCTAAATGGGAATGAAATAGAAACTTCCAGATTAGTAAATATCTCACAAGTCATTGATGTGATTCAGTAGTCCTTAGACTTGAGATTCCATTGACGCTTTGTGAGTAACTCTGTAGTCTTAGGTATAAGCTTTAAAAGGTGTCGCCTGAGACAACTGATTCAAGGCTTATGCTGGGACTGCACAAGTGGCACATGGAAGTATATGAGAATCGATAAAGGACCTGCACTTGCATTAGTAAGTTGATCTCTTATTGTGTAAGTCATTCATATGCCATAAAGGACTCCTTGGCCAAGGCAGTGGATCGAGATCAAGAAATGGGTTTCTTGGATTGACACCAAAATGGATATGAAGTGAACTTAACTTTAAGATGGAGATTATTGGGGTTCTGATTTCTCCCTTGCCCTAGGTCTTGATTGGGAGATAGGTTGTAGTAGGACCTTATTTCACATATGTCAATGACTTAAAGGTTCTTTCGAATTGAGACATTCTTATTCAGCTA
This sequence comes from Lantana camara, assembly GCA_037501455.1. Taxonomy (NCBI): domain Eukaryota; kingdom Viridiplantae; phylum Streptophyta; class Magnoliopsida; order Lamiales; family Verbenaceae; genus Lantana; species Lantana camara. The sequence goes on from CM074863.1 coordinate 86,001,028, forward strand.
GGGGTCACACACCTGTTGCTAGATTATGGTAGTGTGATCTGTGGACTGATTAATTAATTGGGAATTACTTAATTAAGGTCACTGCTAATTGAATTAAAAACCTAGAGGGTCACACACAAATGCCCGGTCACGAGGGTTAAGGCTTAAATCGATTAAACGAGTTGATCGAACCAATAAGAGATTGGTTAGGGATCACACTGGGACATGTGTCACGTGAATGTGATAATTAAATAATTAATTTTGATTAATTATTTAATGGACTTTAATTTAATTGTGAATTATTATTAAAATTCTAATTTGGAGAAATTATGTCTAATAAATAATTAATTGAGAATTAATTAATTATTAGCATCAAGTTATTTATTGTGAATAAATAATTAATTAAAATATCTAATTGAGTTTGATATTATGTCTTGCTAGACAAGTTGGTCAAAAGAAGACTTTTGGTCAAAGTAGAGAGTTTTTCTCTACAAGCAAGAAATCCCTTAGCCAAAAGGTTTGGGAAACCTTGTCCAACAAGATAAGAGGGGTTCGAACCCTATAAGGGTTGATAGACAATTTCTCCTTCTCCAAATTATATCACACAAACCCTAGAGCCAAAAACACTAAACATAGAACTAGCATCCTCCCTGTTTAGATCGTGATCGAGGTTGGTCTGGACTAATTCTCTAGAGGGCTGCTTTTGTGGAGTCTTGAAAGATTCGAAGGAGCTTGGGGACTTGCCGCTTGAAGAGCGTTTGTGGGCGGCAAATGTGTCAAGAAAGATTTAATCAAGTAAGTTCTTGAATCTCTACGAATTTGGGAATAGGAATTGCAAGATTCGATCTTCTTTTGGGAATTTTTTTTTTTTAAATTCCACTGCGTTACTGTTTCGTTTTTCTCAACTTATTAAACCTTGCAGATATCCCTTCTGGATCAGTCACTCAATTTCGTATTGAAGATGTCTGCATTCATCAGTGTAGTGGCCATAATCGTTGTGGAATTTGTAAAACTTTTCAGAAGGAGAATTATGTGGTCCATTCTTCGAGTGTCTGGGCCAGTTTAGCAATCCTTTGCCCTTGATTTGCATTAGAATCTTTGAAGGTGTCAAGCGTGATGTTGTATAATGGTCATATCGAGGGTCCGGATCAAAAAGATGCTCTCGCCCTTCTGGTACTCTAATCCTTTTAAACGAACATGGTAGGCGACCATCCTCCCTTCTTTCTCTTTGTCTATACCTTGGGTGTTCGTACCTTCCTGCTTCTGCCTCCTCAGAGTTAATGTATTTTTCTGCTCTGGCAAGAAGGTCATCCCAGTTGGTAGGCGGCTTTTTAGCCAGCGACCTGAAGAACTCCCCTTACTTCAGGCCTTTCTGGAAGGCACTAGTGTGCACTTCCATAATAGCAGAAGGGACTTCCAGCAAAGCCTTGCTGAATCTAGTTATGTAACTCCTCAAAGACTCGTCTCCCCTCTGCTTTACTACGAAAAGAGCATTAGGCGCCTTCTAATAGCCTTTGCTACTAGCGAACTGGTGCAAGAAAAGTGAAGAGAACTGGTCAAATGAGTGTATGGACCCCGGGTTGAGCTGTCGGGCCCATTCTTGAGCAGTATCCTTGAATGTGGTCAAGAATACTCTGCATTTCACTTCTTCAGTGTATTGGTACAACAAGGCTAGGTTCTCAAACCGATCCAGATGCTTTTGGGGATTCGTTGCACCATTGTACTCCGGCAGCCCGGATGTCTTGCAGCCTAGTGGGAGCTCGTCATCCTAATCACCTTGGTAGGAGCTGCTCTCATTTGTCTCTCCATCTCTTCCAATCTCTGCTATAACCTGATAGCCCAGTCAGGCTGCTCTGGTATGCCTGGTTCTCTTCTTCTTCCTGCCTGGTAGTCCATAGGTGGTGGTAGGATAGTCTGTTGCCACGCAGCTCTGCCTGCAGCCCAGGCTCCAGTTCCACCAGCTCCCTGGAATGCCAGGGGGTCCTCGGCTAGGGGGAGGCCTTCCCCAATTGAAAGTGGCCTCGTCCTCCTGATCGTTGGTTCAACAGGAGGTGGTGGAGGGGTTGTTTCCCGCCCCTGAGCAATCAGATCGTCCCGACGTGCCCTGGCGGCTGCTACAGCTTCATTAGTCCATTGCTGGAGTTTACCTGCTGTATGGCGAAGGGGGATATTCGGCCGTGCTAACCCAGCGATCCTCCAGATCCATCAGCTGTTCTCTTAGTATGCAGCTGTCTTGCAGCAAGATTACTTCCTGGCGATAATCCTCCAGGTACATTAGTAGCCCTAGTATTCTGCTAGGAGTTGAGTATATGACACAGCAATACTTCCAGCTCCAATATCTATATTATATTCTACTTAATTAAGTCAGAAAATAGGGCCCACATCAGTAATAATTACTTAGATGATCTCCGTTAGTAATTGATTTCAAGATGGGGATTAGTAATTTCAACATTTCGGGCGAGTATTCATTGAGGGTTGGAATCATGGGTCACCGCAACGGGTGGAACGACCTTCTGGAACGGGAATAGCAGGCCCCGTTTCGCTGTTCTGGTATGTAACGTGTACTGACCTAGAACGGCACTTTGGTTGCGTTATAAGCCATTTCGATGCGTTATAACCCCGGAACGGACTAAAACGACAATAGGAATGGGATCTTTTCCGGTTAAAAAATGTCAGCCGCGGTCCTCCGGTGGGGTTTCTACTTTTTCCGCCATTTTCGATTTGCGAAATCCTAGCAGAGACGGAGAGAAAGAGAAGCCAGGATGAAGGGTGAGATTGAAAATGGCTGTTGGGCCGTTGGTTGGGCCTTCTCATTCTTTATTAGGTTAGATGTTTGTTTTTTACGTTTTTTTATATATTTATGTACTAAATACTTATTATTGTCTAAATAACTTCACCAAAAAAATTATTGTCTAAATATAATTATATGAGTATATTAATTACTTAATTAAAAAAATATAGGCATTAAACTTGAATTTAATTATTCTTTTGGCTTTATTATTTTCATTGTTATTAATTTATATTTCTTACATAGTATTTATAATGTAATTATTATGTCATTAATTATACTGTGGATGACATAAGTGCTCAACTAGTAAATCCTTATAAATTATTGTTAACAATTTAAAATATAAAATCAATTATATAATTATAAAAATAATAAATTTATACAAAATACTAACTGAGATAATGTGACGCCCCGAGTTTTCACACGTGCGGGTAAGTATTACGTGCGTATTTATATTTAATTATATGATTTTATATTTGAGTTGTTAATTGAATTTGTTTATAATTTGATTTATTTGTTTAAAATTTCTTATGATTGTCTTTGTAAGCTATGAATATGTGATCGGATTTGTGAAAATGTGAATTTCGTGAATGTGGTGCTGCTTGAATGAAATTACGTGTTCCTTGTAATCCGTGGGCTTGGTTGTAAATTATTTGAATGTTTTGGACTCAATTGGAAATTGAGTTTGGGCTTAATTGCCACTTTTTGAAAGTTTAGGGACCTATTCGTATAATAGGCAACCCTGAACGGTTTTCGCGATATCTTGAGCTCCGGACCTCGAAATCGAGATCCGTAACCGGCGTTGAACTTGTTTCGACGTTACCTATCCTTTGAACTTGACCTTGTATCTTTTCGGTATCATTTAAACCTTCGACAATGAACCGTTTCATAGCCTCGACCTTATAACTTGTTTGAACCTTTTTCTTAAACGAACCGGACTTGGACCAACCCGTACCCTACCCATTTCTCCACTAGATATCAGCATTTCCTACCCCTTTTTCTTCCCATTTTTGATCGATCAAAATCAGCCAAGACAAGAGCAAGGAAGAGAAGCCAAGAAACCCTCTATTTTTTATCATCCACGCTTTGAGCTCAAGCTTAACCAATCATCCATCTTCCTCCAAGGTAATTGGTGATTTATAACCTCCATCTCCTCCTCTATATTTTCATCTATTTGAGGCATAATAGAAGTTGAGAATTCATGTGTTTGAATATATATGAATGAATTGAGGGTTTGAGTTTGATCTTCGATTTTAATGGTTCAAAGTGGAATTTGACGCTTGATAAATGATTCTTGTAAGCTTTCTATCATTCTTACATGTTTAAATTTAAGGTTTGTTGAGTAGGGCATGAGTTGCCATTGGAGGAGCTTCAAGCTCCATGTTTGTTGATCATGTGTATTGATGATATTTTGGGCCATTTTAAGCATGTATTCTTGTGTTTTTACTTGAGTTGCGTGTTGTATATGAATAATATGGATTAAAAGCATGTCTATATGTGGTTTGAGAGCTTCTTGGTGGCTGCCCTGTTTTCCTTAAGCTTTTCCCTCGCGTAACAGAGCTGATGCTTTGTTATTTCTTTCAAAACGATGAGCTGATACGGCCGTATCAGCTTTACACTGAAAATGGACACGGCCGTGTTGGGCTCTCGACTTTGTTTTTTTCTGATTTTAATCTCGGACACGGCCGTGTCCAAATCCTTTGAAAATGTAACACGGCCGTGTCAAGCCCTCGACTTTGAATTTTTTATTTTTAAACCTCAGACACGGCCGTGTCCGTTTCCCTTTGAAACTCAACACGGCCGTGTCATTTGAAATGGCAGCCTTGAGAAGTCTCTTTTCTTACTTGATTTACTTGTGTGGTTCGTATTTGTGGATTATATTAATTTAGTTATGTTATGATTGTTATATTAATGCAAGAACGCAAGTATGAAAGTTATGATCGGTTATATGTTTCAAGACATTAATAGTGCACACGAACATGTCCATTATAATTGTTTTATGAGTTCATATCATAAGCATGGCATTGCCGAGCGTCTTATTTGGTCATTTGAGTCTCACTTCACTTGTTTTGCACAGATTTTGATTCCTTTGGGGACGAGGCCTCAGTGAGGCTCGTGTGTTCTTCTTTTGCCGTTCGAGGTGGGTTTTTCTTCTACTTAGCTATATGACCCTATAAATACCTTAACGTGGAAAGTTTTCGACCAAAAAGTATATGTATATATAGAGTCATTTTCAAGGAGTAAATGTTTGCAACGTAAAGCCTTATTTTATAAATCCTACCAAATGTTTTGGCGAGAAAGAAAGAATGAATGTTATGCACGAATGGGGCCCAGGGACTTAGTGTGAGTGGTTATCCGGGGAGGCATGGGCCGACGGTGATCCCTCACATTAGTTCCACCAATTAACGGCGTAACCGGACCTCGTTAGGAGTTAGCGAGGAATGGACGCTGAGCGCCATCTGGGGAGTCATGTAACCCCTTTTGGTCAATGAATGGGTGGTCGGGTCTTGCAAGCCCGTCACCAAACCGGAGGAAGAAGGTGTAAATGTTAATGAATGTGCACACAAGATTGAAATGCATGAACAGAATGAATGAAAGAATGTTTAAATGTTTTACACAAGGTGTTGGTTGGAGATAATGCACGCCCACTCGCCGGGCTAATAATGACCTAATGTTAATGATTCGTTATAATCCCTTTTGATGATTGTTATTCACCCACTTGGGGAAATTCTTTAAAACCTCACTTGGGATTATAGCTTGCATGTGATTGTTTAATTATCGTCATATATACTATTTATGCCCTGTTTTATACCCACCAGTCCCTTTTGGACTGAACCCGTTTGGTTTTCAGTTATTTTGTGCAGGTGTCAAGGGAGCTAGGCGGGAATACGAGTCGTAGGTCTTGCATTCGCTTCTAGCTCTAGTGTTTTGTTGTTACACTTGCATACTCACACTTTTAATTATTGTATATAAATGTTGTTTTGGGTCGTGATGGCATGTATATGTTGATTTTGATTTAGAGCGTACTTGTATTGGGATTTAACTTCCGTGAACTTAAATGTTGGTACATAGAGCATAGAGCTCAATATATGGAATAACTGTTGGTACCTAGAGCATATAGCTCAATCTATGATATGTGATTTGTTGCTTCCGCTTTTATGTTGTTCTGCTGCTCTGATTGTTGTGGTTATTGGGGTTAAGTGATAGGCTAGTCCCGCCTGGCTTAGTGTGTGTGTGTCCCCGTTCGCTATGGTTCAGCACGTGTATGGAAACCCATTTCATATACGGGCCGGGTCATGGTGCGGGGGATGTGGTACCTCGCGCTTGGGTGCTACAGATAAGATTTAATTTATAAATGAACAAGATTTAATATTTTTGGAAATATTACAAAATTTTATGAAGTTGACCGTAATTTTGCCGTGACCGTTTCGCGACGTTGCAACGGAATTGGAACGGTGGCCTCTGTTCCGTTCCCCGCGACCGCGACGCGGAACCATGGTTGGCATTGTACCAATATGTATATCGTGAGTGGCAGCAGCTGTAACGCCCCAGTTTTTCGGTTTTAATAATGTGGCATATTTATTTGTAAATTGCACGATTTAATTATTTAATTATATGATTAATTGTTTATAAGTGTTTATATTTGATTCAAACTATAAACTATTTCTATTTTAACTTAATTCATTTTATTTTACTTTGATATTTAGTGTTTAATTTCTTAATTGAGGTTTCACGTTACCTTAACTGTTTCGATAATTTCTTTAATTAATTACAACATGTTATTAGTTGTTTAATTTAATTAATATGGAATTCAAGTTTTAGTAATTCATTTATAACAATATAAATGCGTTCATGCGCATGAGTGCTCTATTTGCGCTTCGTTCATATATGTAATGATATCGGATTGGTATGAAAATTTAATATGTTGTAAATATGTGTGTTATGAACATGTCTCTATGCTCGGTTTATGTTTTCGGATTCATTTGACGTGTTTACGGATTTATTTTGATTTTTGGAACCAAGTCGGGGGCTAACGAGCAATTAGCGCACCCTTGGTTCCGTTCGTGATATCTTGAGCTCGGGAATTCGGATTCGAATTCCGTCAACTCCGTTGCCTTCGTATCGATGATTCGGAGACAATGGAACAAGCCTCACACCTTTTTGAAATCATTAAGACCTCCAAAATCCAACCGTAACGAGCAACTCGTGCAAGAAAAGCTCCTTTTGTTGACTAGTCTTCATGGTGGGACCCCATAACACCCCTTAACCTAACCATACCTTAACCATGACTTATCTACCTTGAGTTAAGCCCTTTCTCTTCCCTTTAAGCTGCAAAAACCGAACCAAACCCTCACTTTTCTGCAGCAAGTGAACGAGAGAGAGAAGAAGAGGAGAAGAGAGGAAAACCTTGGCCATCTTTGTGATTTTGAGCTCAAATCACCATCTTCCTTCACCAAATCTTTAAGGTATGAATATTTATGTCTTCTATACTCTATTATACTTGATTTCATCTCCTTACATCATGATTTGGATCAGATTTGGTTAGGGTTTGGGCTAAGAGCATGAATAGGGTTTTTGGGGAAATTTGCTCTTATGATCTTGTTTGCTTGTGTAGCTAATTTCTTGCTTATATGTGATCATATGAACTTGTTTCTTGGCTTATTTCTTTCCTAACTGATAGTATATGATATTAGGAGGATTTTATCTCTTGACCCTTTTGTGAAATTATGAGATATGGAACTCCAAACTTGATGATCAAATTGATTCCCCTGTTTTTCGAACTGCTGTGTGAAATTTTGTGTTGTTGCATGATCAAATGGTCTCCATTTCGTGTGAAAATGCATGGAGTTGATGTACACTCATTGTTCTATATGTTAGCATTTATGCTTTAAGTATTTGGTTCCATTTGAAGCCTCAAAACCGCAAGACATGGCCTGTTCTTATGCATGATCTTTGACAGAATTGTTGCTGTTGTGTTTGGTAACTTGTTGGTCCTTCTAATGTGCTTTAAATTGTACCATTTTGCATATATATGATGTATATTAGTTGTTTGGTATGTTAGCATGCATTCCCCAAAGTTTCAGATCCAAATTCAACCCCTAAGTGCTTGATCAAGGCATGATAGAATCATTAGGGCTCATATGTGCGATTTTGGCGACCCAGTTTTGTTGCATGGATTCGATGATCTTAACGTGTGATTTAGACTTTGCACTCTAAATGAAAAATGTTCATAACATGCCATATATGTTGTATATTAAGTTTCAGAGCATTTGGAGTTCATTTGGTATGCCTTTGGATTGAATTTGTATGAGTTCAGTTTTGCCGGTAAAATTTTACGTGTGATTTGGTTCTGTACCGTGACACCCCCGTGTCTCATTTACTCATAAGAGTGAGACACGGGCGTGTCACACCTTCTGGGCAGCTCTGTACTGAGCCACGCCCGTGGCTCAGTTGGGCTAGGGTTGGTGACACCCCCGTGTCACTTCCCATGCGCAGTCTTCGTTACTTCCTCTTCGGTTTTTGCTTTGTTTCCCCTCCTTAATGACTTTATCTCCCTTTAAGTTGAACTATGAACTTGTTGTACTATGTGTTAGGAGTATTGTGGTTTAATTTCATGGCAATTGGATGTGCTATAGGCATGCTTTTACTTAATGCCGTTTATGTGTGTTTATATGTCGCTTATGAATCGCATTACTTATTTTCTTTAGCATAAGACTTCTTCTTGTTGTCAAACCTTGAATATATGCTATGTAATATGAAGTATGTGGTAGCATTATGGAAGAGCTTGAACATGTTCTATGCTCCTATTTGAGTTCTTGAAATAAATTGATTGGGAATATGAATTGAATAATAATGAATGATTGAGTGAATGACTTGGATATATGAGTTAAATGTCTTAGTGATGCACATGAACATTTCATGACTTAATATGATCCTTATGCCTTCATATCATGCTTGAGCATTGCCGTGCGTCATATGTGGTTCATTTAGAGTCTTGAGTCTCACGAACACGTCTTGTGGTCTTTTGTACAGTTTGTCTCCAGGGTGGAGAGCTTTTGATCGTTCAGGCACTTGGTGCTCGATCCTTGTTTCATCACGGTTCAGGTGAGGGTGTTTTCGTTGTAGCTACGTATTAAACCCTACAACCCTTATGTGAAAAGCTTTGGCCAAAACCTTATGATTATATATATATGATTTTCAAATGAAGTTATCGAGTAAACCCTTCGGAATTATGCGTATGAGCGTATATAAACTTAAAAATGGTTTTGTAATGAGGCTATGCTCCAAACCGTGTGTCTTCATGCTAGCTACGGAATAGGATGACACGGAGAGGTACGTATATAGCATATGCCGAATTACACGGTAAGGTATGATTTCTTATAGTATGTATTGATCGAGTAAATCCTTTTCAAAAGATTTATGAATTATGTTATGTACTTATGAATTGATATGTTTGGCGAGACACATTTATATTTATGACTGTTCGGGCCCCGGGACTTAGTATATGTGGCCAACCGAGGAAGCAAGGGCTGACGGGGATCCCATATACTAGTCCCAACTTATATACAGCGGTACCGGACCTCGTCAGGAGATTGGCGGGGAAAGGGAGCTGAGTGCCATCTGGGGAGTCATGTAACCCCTTTTGGTCAAAGATCGGGTGGTCGGGTCTTGCAAACCCACCACCAACCCGGAGGAAGAAGGTTGGAACCTATTTATGATTGGAAATGATTGATTGACTGATTGATTTCGATTGATAGGCACTGTGCGGGAAGGCCGGGAATCGGATTGCCCAAACAATATATTTAGGGCATGATTTATGGTTTGCATGTATTATGATATATTGCATGATCGCCTAATCAATAGATTATTGATATTTGTCGTACACGGTCGGAGTTTGGTTGGAGATGATGCACGCTCACTCGCCGAGCCTTATATTTATGTATGATTTATGAATGTAAGGAATTTAATACGAATTAGTCGTAAAAGTCGAGCATTGTTTATCTATTTCCTTGCCCCTTTCGGGAACTAAATTCAAATAAAAACCTTGCTCGGGATTTATGACTTGCATGTGCATGTTTTTTATATATATGTATCGCTCCTGCTCACTCAGTCTTCTAGAGACTGACCCTCTCCCTCCCCAACACTTTAGTGTGCAGGTTTGGCTTTGGAGTTTCGAGCTAGGCGGAGGTGGTTGGAGTCTTTAAGTGGTCGAGTTAGTTAGGAGAGTCCCTGCACTCACTCATGTTTTGAACTTATGTATGATTCGATCCTAGAGTATCCTGAATATGAGTATTTATGAAATTTTTATTGAATTGACTTTACTGGAATTTGTTGCTGTAAAAGAGGCCTGAAGAGCCCAAATTCCGTTTATGGTTGTTATGATTGAACTTTGGCTTTGTTATGCATTATACTTTGTGGATTGGTTTTCATTGCAGGGTCTAGCTCCGCCTGGCTTAGGAAAGTTTTTATGTTTGTCTCCCGTTCGCTATGGTTTGATACGGGTGCGGAGTTATTGTTTCGTTACTCGTGTTGAGCCATAGTGCGGGGGATGTGGTGCCTCACGTACGGGGTGCTACATCCTTAAGTGGTATCAGAGCCCGGTTTGCAAAACCGGTGTTCTCGTGTCGTGTGTGAGTCAGTCTAGGTCGTACGGCTTAGGGACTATATGACAATGTGTGCATTGCATTGATCTTGAACATGAATTTGGCTTTCCTTTTTGAATTTTGCTAGACTATCTGTTGTATTTACATAAGGATCCTTGCATTAATTGTTGAAAATGTGTCATGAGCATGCACTAATCGCATGCATTTACTCTTGAAATAAGCTGTGATTTATAGGTTATAGAGATAATATCAAACCACGGCCAGGTTCTACAACAGAGACGATCCATTGCAAACCTTTCTGAGACATGGGAGATGGGCAGGATACTCTGGGAAGAATGTAGAGAATTAGAGATGTGAGACTTCCCAAATGGAGCTAGAGCCAAGAATGAGAAGTTGACTTTGGCGATGCGATGGAAGAGGAAGATCTGGTGAAATCGGAATAGGAGTAATCATGGGATTGTTGGGATTCAAAAGACTAATTTATGAGAATCCGCTACTCGGAGTGTTTTAATTGGATTCAGCAAGATCTTTCAATCTAAAGGATGAAGTGAACGAACCTTGAAGATATTTTGATTCCGGATTGGATCATTGAAGAGGTCTCAATAGTTAGGAGAGACTCAGATAAAATGGGCCCGGTAGGAGCGGTGTACCTGGGGTCGACAAGAAGGATTTCTGATTAAGCCTAGTGAATTGAAATCAAGTCTGTCGAAGTTAAGACCGGGAAGAGTTGGAATTGGGTGCTTTGGATTTCGATCGTGATGGGAAACTCATAAACGATAGTCACGGGAATCTTGATCAAGGTGTTGATTGGGATATGAGTTCGTTTTTCCAAAACCAAGCTGAATTGCCAGGTTGTGAAGTAAAATGGAAGATATGAAGCAACAAATGGAAATGGTAAAGAAAGGCAATCACTCCTTGCAAGGAAATCATGCGCTCAAATGTAAGCAATTGGAGGTGAATTGAACTCACAAGGGATAGGCCCGGGATTCTTGATTAAGGTGACGATTAGAAGTAAAGGTCGAATTGCGAGGAGAAATGTGGATGCTAACTCCTTGGAAGTGGAAGATACAAGTTGATTTATAAAGATGCATGGGAATCTCGAAGACCGTGGAAAAGGCAAGGAACAATTACCAAGTCAAAGTAACCGCGGGACTTGGAGTAGCAAGGAAAAGCTGTCGAGCTAACTACTTACCCCATTGGTGACAGGTTCCAAAGCATTCATAGCACGTGCATCATATTTTGCATTAATTATTTATTCTCTTGATCTTATGTTATCCGTGCGTTTCTAATTGATTTTGTTGCGCTAATGTGTGGTATAATTGCTTGATGTAAACGTGACACATGCATTGCCATCTTTACCCGACATACATTTTGGTGTTTACTTGATAGGAAAATCTGGCACCTCAATTGTCAAGTATATCCTCGCTCGAACCATATCTGAGTTAAGGGAAAGGAAATAATGGCATGGCACATGACAAGAAAGACAATTGGGAAATAAAGAACTTTAGGTAAGGGATAGGTTAGTAGAAAGGACCTCCGAAGGAAAGTCGGATTAGATTCATCTTTGGGGTGTTCGGATCGAATAAGAATGGGGAAGAGAGATTGAGGGAGTGCGATGAAAGAGCAAAATTTTTAAGGGGGAGAGCACGACCGAGAGATAAAATGGAGGATGGAAGTAGTGCTCGAATAAATATGTCAATAGCAACAACGGGGATGCAAATTAAGGAGAATCCGGATATCCTAATGGTGGCCATTGGAAATGAATAAGAGGATGGTAATGGTTAAGTTGTTAAGAGAGAAGTGACGATGCCAAATTCGGGGGAAGATTTTTCGAGATATAAAGAAGAGAGTTTATTGAATGACTCTATGTCTGGAATTCCGAATTGGGAGTGATGAAATTATATGGGAGTTTCTGTGACCTCCTAAGATGGAGTTAATTAAGGGAAAATTTGATCAATCTATTATATGAGGGGATGTTGTCGCTCAAGATTTATTCAGTAAAAGTATTAAGGGATCCGAGACAACATTATTAAGTTCTCGGTTCCATCAAAGGTGATCTAGAAGGAAACTTAAGAAGGGACCAAATGGAAAAGGATTCGTGTTAAGGTAGATCCTAATAATGAATTCCCCAAGGTAGGGATTGAATCGTCAAGGTTGTCAAGAGTAGTTATCCTTGTGGGTATTTTAAACTCCGATATGGGTAAGCTAGTAGCTATGGACCTACCTTCGAGACGGGTGATCTAAGGGTATTCGGGAAGTCAAATTCGGTTAATTCAAAAGAGTTGGTTGGGCGAATGAGGATTGCGGGGAAATGGTGAAGACTGGAAACAGTACAAGTCGGAACGGATTTAAGAGTATGATCCTTAAAAGGTTCATCAATCGCTTCACCGGGAATTCTGAAAAGGTTCAAGACAAGTTGGGCACCGAGTTACATTTAGGACAGATCATACCTTGGACAACGACAACTCACAAATCTGAATTCTCGCAACTACGGTGAACGGTACTTATAGCATTCATGATACATGCATCCATGCAAGTTTAACTTTTATAATTTTTATGCTAGGTACTATGATCTGTAATATGTTAAATTACTTGAAGTAATTGAATATCAATGTGGGCGACGTTTCTTACTTGCTTTGGGTGATTTCCGTGATTTTAAATTTGGTTTTTGTGTGAGTTGCTTGGGAGTATTGGAGACTTCCTTGCTTTATTTTCGGTTAAGAGACGGGGATTCTCTTATTTTGGTTAAGAGACGGGGATTCTCTTATTTTGGTTGAGAGACGGGGTACTCTCTTTGCTTGGGAGAGACGGGGTTCTCTCATTGTTGTTGGAGAGACGGGGTTCTCTCATTGCTGCTCGAGAGACGGGGCTCTCTCCTTATTACTTGAGAGAGACGGGGAATCTCTCAATGTTTGTTTCAGGCGTGTTTTAATCCGAGGACGGATTCTTTTTAAGGGGGAGAGATTGTAACGCCCCAGTTTTTCGGTTTTAATAATGTGGCATATTTATTTGTAAATTGCACGATTTAATTATTTAATTATATGATTAATTGTTTATAAGTGTTTATATTTGATTCAAACTATAAACTATTTCTATTTTAACTTAATTCATTTTATTTTACTTTGATATTTAGTGTTTAATTTCTTAATTGAGGTTTCACGTTACCTTAACTGTTTCGATAATTTCTTTAATTAATTACAACATGTTATTAGTTGTTTAATTTAATTAATATGGAATTCAAGTTTTAGTAATTCATTTATAACAATATAAATGCGTTCATGCGCATGAGTGCTCTATTTGCGCTTCGTTCATATATGTAATGATATCGGATTGGCATGAAAATTTAATATGTTGTAAATATGTGTGTTATGAACATGTCTCTATGCTCGGTTTATGTTTTCGGATTCATTTGACGTGTTTACGGATTTATTTTGATTTTTGGAACCAAGTCGGGGGCTAACGAGCAATTAGCGCACCCTTGGTTCCGTTCGTGATATCTTGAGCTCGGGAATTCGGATTCGAATTCCGTCAACTCCGTTGCCTTCGTATCGACGATTCGGAGACAATGGAACAAGCCTCACACCTTTTTGAAATCATTAAGACCTCCGAAATCCAACCGTAACGAGCAACTCGTGCAAGAAAAGCTCCTTTTGTTGACTAGTCTTCATGGTGGGACCCCATAACACCCCTTAACCTAACCATACCTTAACCATGACTTATCTACCTTGAGTTAAGCCCTTTCTCTTCCCTTTAAGCTGCAAAAACCGAACCAAACCCTCACTTTTCTGCAGCAAGTGAACGAGAGAGAGAAGAAGAGGAGAAGAGAGGAAAACCTTGGCCATCTTTGTGATTTTGAGCTCAAATCACCATCTTCCTTCACCAAATCTTTAAGGTATGAATATTTATGTCTTCTCTACTCTATTATACTTGATTTCATCTCCTTACATCATGATTTGGATCAGATTTGGTTAGGGTTTGGGCTAAGAGCATGAATAGGGTTTTTGGGGAAATTTGCTCTTATGATCTTGTTTGCTTGTGTAGCTAATTTCTTGCTTATATGTGATCATATGAACTTGTTTCTTGGCTTATTTCTTTCCTAACTGATAGTATATGATATTAGGAGGATTTTATCTCTTGACCCTTTTGTGAAATTATGAGATATGGAACTCCAAACTTGATGATCAAATTGATTCCCCTGTTTTTCGAACTGCTGTGTGAAATTTTGTGTTGTTGCATGATCAAATGGTCTCCATTTCGTGTGAAAATGCATGGAGTTGATGTACACTCATTGTTCTATATGTTAGCATTTATGCTTTAAGTATTTGGTTCCATTTGAAGCCTCAAAACCGCAAGACATGGCCTGTTCTTATGCATGATCTTTGACAGAATTGTTGCTGTTGTGTTTGGTAACTTGTTGGTCCTTCTAATGTGCTTTAAATTGTACCATTTTGCATATATATGATGTATATTAGTTGTTTGGTATGTTAGCATGCATTCCCCAAAGTTTCAGATCCAAATTCAACCCCTAAGTGCTTGATCAAGGCATGATAGAATCATTAGGGCTCATATGTGCGATTTTGGCGACCCAGTTTTGTTGCATGGATTCGATGATCTTAACGTGTGATTTAGACTTTGCACTCTAAATGAAAAATGTTCATAACATGCCATATATGTTGTATATTAAGTTTCAGAGCATTTGGAGTTCATTTGGTATGCCTTTGGATTGAATTTGTATGAGTTCAGTTTTGCCGGTAAAATTTTACGTGTGATTTGGTTCTGTACCGTGACACCCCCGTGTCTCATTTACTCATAAGAGTGAGACACGGGCGTGTCACACCTTCTGGGCAGCTCTGTACTGAGCCACGCCCGTGGCTCAGTTGGGCTAGGGTTGGTGACACCCCCGTGTCACTTCCCATGCGCAGTCTTCGTTACTTCCTCTTCGGTTTTTGCTTTGTTTCCCCTCCTTAATGACTTTATCTCCCTTTAAGTTGAACTATGAACTTGTTGTACTATGTGTTAGGAGTATTGTGGTTTAATTTCATGGCAATTGGATGTGCTATAGGCATGCTTTTACTTAATGCCGTTTATGTGTGTTTATATGTCGCTTATGAATCGCATTACTTATTTTCTTTAGCATAAGACTTCTTCTTGTTGTCAAACCTTGAATATATGCTATGTAATATGAAGTATGTGGTAGCATTATGGAAGAGCTTGAACATGTTCTATGCTCCTATTTGAGTTCTTGAAATAAATTGATTGGGAATATGAATTGAATAATAATGAATGATTGAGTGAATGACTTGGATATATGAGTTAAATGTCTTAGTGATGCACATGAACATTTCATGACTTAATATGATCCTTATGCCTTCATATCATGCTTGAGCATTGCCGTGCGTCATATGTGGTTCATTTAGAGTCTTGAGTCTCACGAACACGTCTTGTGGTCTTTTGTACAGTTTGTCTCCAGGGTGGAGAGCTTTTGATCGTTCAGGCACTTGGTGCTCGATCCTTGTTTCATCACGGTTCAGGTGAGGGTGTTTTCGTTGTAGCTACGTATTAAACCCTACAACCCTTATGTGAAAAGCTTTGGCCAAAACCTTATGATTATATATATATGATTTTCAAATGAAGTTATCGAGTAAACCCTTCGGAATTATGCGTATGAGCATATATAAACTTAAAAATGGTTTTGTAATGAGGCTATGCTCCAAACCGTGTGTCTTCATGCTAGCTACGGAATAGGATGACACGGAGAGGTACGTATATAGCATATGCCGAATTACACGGTAAGGTATGATTTCTTATAGTATGTATTGATCGAGTAAATCCTTTTCAAAAGATTTATGAATTATGTTATGTACTTATGAATTGATATGTTTGGCGAGACACATTTATATTTATGACTGTTCGGGCCCCGGGACTTAGTATATGTGGCCAACCGAGGAAGCAAGGGCTGACGGGGATCCCATATACTAGTCCCAACTTATATACAGCGGTACCGGACCTCGTCAGGAGATTGGCGGGGAAAGGGAGCTGAGTGCCATCTGGGGAGTCATGTAACCCCTTTTGGTCAAAGATCGGGTGGTCGGGTCTTGCAAACCCACCACCAACCCGGAGGAAGAAGGTTGGAACCTATTTATGATTGGAAATGATTGATTGACTGATTGATTTCGATTGATAGGCACTGTGCGGGAAGGCCGGGAATCGGATTGCCCAAACAATATATTTAGGGCATGATTTATGGTTTGCATGTATTATGATATATTGCATGATCGCCTAATCAATAGATTATTGATATTTGTCGTACACGGTCGGAGTTTGGTTGGAGATGATGCACGCTCACTCGCCGAGCCTTATATTTATGTATGATTTATGAATGTAAGGAATTTAATACGAATTAGTCGTAAAAGTCGAGCATTGTTTATCTATTTCCTTGCCCCTTTCGGGAACTAAATTCAAATAAAAACCTTGCTCGGGATTTATGACTTGCATGTGCATGTTTTTTATATATATGTATCGCTCCTGCTCACTCAGTCTTCTAGAGACTGACCCTCTCCCTCCCCAACACTTTAGTGTGCAGGTTTGGCTTTGGAGTTTCGAGCTAGGCGGAGGTGGTTGGAGTCTTTAAGTGGTCGAGTTAGTTAGGAGAGTCCCTGCACTCACTCATGTTTTGAACTTATGTATGATTCGATCCTAGAGTATCCTGAATATGAGTATTTATGAAATTTTTATTGAATTGACTTTACTGGAATTTGTTGCTGTAAAAGAGGCCTGAAGAGCCCAAATTCCGTTTATGGTTGTTATGATTGAACTTTGGCTTTGTTATGCATTATACTTTGTGGATTGGTTTTCATTGCAGGGTCTAGCTCCGCCTGGCTTAGGAAAGTTTTTATGTTTGTCTCCCGTTCGCTATGGTTTGATACGGGTGCGGAGTTATTGTTTCGTTACTCGTGTTGAGCCATAGTGCGGGGGATGTGGTGCCTCACGTACGGGGTGCTACAGCAGCAGTAGATCAACAATAACAGTAACTTTACAATAATCCAGTGTAACCGCATCAAACACGGTTTTGCCGAATACAGTTTGGAGTTTGAAAACCTATGTAAGAAAGAGCCAAGAAAATAAATACTCTCACACTACATAGCAAAAGCTAAATCACAATTCACAAGACACTAGCTTGGAAAACAAGAAATCATATTTCTGAAATAAAAGTAAGAAGTTGTGTTACCAATGATCACTAGCTTGTTAATCTCACAACCCTGAAGTTATGAGTGAAGATTTGTATTAAAAAACGCACTTAATCTTGTTTTCACCAGCTTATATTCACCATCTTCGATAACTAGTCCATCAACCAATTCTGTGTTGGGTCCAGCCCACAATCAAAGATTTTTTTTTTTTGTTGGCCCAATTACAATATAAAAGCCCATTATTTAGTTGGATAGGTTTTCCTTTTCTTGGCATAAGAGCTGATTGAGTAGCAGCCGGTTTTAACGTGTAAAGAGAGAAACTTTCTGCACTTTTGAGCAATTTTTGGAGGCAGCGACAGATTTATCAAGCGGACGATCTGGAGGTCATTTATAGTCCGATTGAGCTGATTTTTGGAAAGCATATTAGTAACACGTCGAACTTGAAAGTGAATGGTGGAGATCGGATTTGGAGCACTGTAAATCGGGTTTTTAGGTACGTGAACAGTAGCTTGAATTTCAGCTAGTTTTTGTATTCTTTTTCTACTTTTGGGGTTCTAGTTTGTTTTGCTTGAATCGATGTTTTGTTCGAGTTTAGTGGATTTGTTTTTGGGTCTCGTATGCCTCATGGTTTTTACTCTTCGATTTGAAGGGGTTTTCCACATTAAAAATTGTGTGTCTCTATTCTTGTTGGTTTTTTTCTATCCGTGAGCATACTTGATTGATTGTTTATTGGGCATTTGGAAAGGAGTTTTGATTTCCGCAGTACACTCTTTTCCTATCATTCTGCACCCAAACTACCATTAGAAGTTAGTTTTGGCTTATCGTCACCATACATATGTCTTCCAAATAGTTCGACATCTCTTCCCAAAGGGTCGTGCTCGTAGACAGACCTAAATTTTCTTAATTGCTTCAAAGACTACGATTCGTCCCAAGATCACAACTTTGAAGTAAAAAAAATTGCATTCCAACTAATATTAAAATTAGTTGAGCCATCTTGACATTGAAAACAGATAAACTGGAGACATTGTTTAGCCAAACTCAGTAAGAAAATGAATACCACATCAAAATATACTATCAGAAATTAGAGTGAGTTATTTACCATACCATAATTCCAGGAACGGAGCTAAGAAAATCAATATTAGGGGGATATAATTAAAATTTTATCAAAGTATAAACTAAATAAAAAAATATTAGAAGGGTGTAAATTTTATAAGAGCTACTGTCCCCTTTTCATCATCCGGTCAACTGAATGACGTGGTTTGACTAAAATGTCCCTCCTCATTTCAGACGCACTCAAACAAAATTAAAGAGTTATATGCACCAAAAACTCTATGTTATGCACAGAGAGCAAAAAAGACCCTGAAAAAAAAAAATTATTTACTTGGGGAGTGACTTTTGGGTGGGATTATTATTATTTTTTAATTTTTTGATGAAAGGTATGATTTTTATTAATATATCTTGGTAACTATATTTTGTTAAATTTTCTTTAAGAGCATCAATTAAATAAATAATGATAAAGTTTATATATTTATTAAGGTTAAAAAATTGTTATACATTCTCTTTTAGAGCATAGTTTATTAAGTAAATAATAATAATAAAAGCATAAATAATATTTTATTAGATTTAACAATTATATTTATATTATAACATTAATAATTTTTTATATGTATTTTAAAAATAATGTATAAAATATTTAGGAATTTATATATATTTTTTATTTATTAATAAATATTTAATAAACACATTGATATCATAACTAAAACTCATTATAATAATATAACATATTTTAATACAAGTGTTAGAAAAAAATAATAAAATTAATTAGCAATTCATATAATATATTTTAATGATATTTATATAATTTTTTCAATATAATAATATAACTAGAACTCATTATAATAGTAATCAAATAAATAAATAATTATTTAAAATTAGAAGAGTTGATTTGGTAAATTTTTTTTCAAATTCGGTTTACAGGGTTTTTTGTGCACATTTCAACAAATAGATGGTTTGTTTTGCATATTTCAACAACAGACTTATTTTACTTCAATAAGGGTATAAATGTCATTATACATGCCAAAAAGGTGTCATAATACCAAAAGAGTCACAGTCAATGCATGCGGGACTCAAACACAAATCGCAGGGTTTTCCATGGGAAAAAAAAAAAAACATATGATTTTTTTGGATTTTTTTTTAATTTTTTTACAGGTTTTTTTTGCTCTTTTCGAATTACACAAAGTTTTATGTCAAATAGCTCACAAAGAAAGATATATAAACATTATTTAAGTTCTTTTGTCATTGGTCAACAGGGGTTAGTTCTCGAAGGCAATGACCCGAGTTCAAATCCTACTGGCCGGTTGGGGGGGGGGGGGGGGTGGTTGAAGAATCTTTTCATATTTGGAAATATTACAATTGATTGTATTTACCTTGTAAATGGGATGTAATTTAGGATGTAATTAGGCTATGATTAGGGAGTCTGTCCTATTTATTCCTTGTTTTTTGTACATTCTATGATGCACAAAAATTAATACAGAAGAATTACCATGGCTTTCCTCGAACTAATCTCTATTTTCTTACTTCTTGATATGGTATCAAAGCAGGTCTTGATCCAATAAGGATTCGAGTACCTTGCTTCATTATCTAGCTTTCAATTGAACTATCAAAAACCCACCGATCTTGCCACTGTGCCGGCGGATTTCCTCGCACAAATGGTGAAACTTCTCTGGCACAAACAACCCGAAACCACCAACACAACAACTATCAACGTAAAACTGAACGACAACAATTATGCTCTCTAGTCGAGAGCCGTACAGTTGGTATTACTCTGCCGAGGAAGAATGGGATACATCACCGGGAAGACGGTGTCCCCCAATCCAAAAGATTTTGGATACGAGACTTGGGAACAGACAGATGGATCTGTTGGTAGCCTGATACTAAATTCAATGGAGCCCGAAATTGCCGCACAATTCATTCTTTGCCCAAACGCAAAAGAATTGTGGGACGAAATCGAAGCAACTTACCATGATGGAGGAGATAAACTGAAATTATATGAATTGGAACAACGATCCTATCAGACAAATCCGGCCAGAATGACCGTGGACCAGTACTATCGGACGATATAGGGAATTTGGTGAGAAATTGATTCCGACAGCCACAATCAATGAAATGTGCCGATGACCAGAAAACCTATAATTTGGAAAAGCAAGAAGACAGAGTGTTCGCATTCTTGTGGGGCTTAGACGGGAAATTTGACACACTACAAAGCGATCTACTCAAAGCACAAAAACTACCCACTTTGGAGGAGGCCTACAACGTAATCCAACGGGAGGACCGGTGGCTCACTGCCATGATAGATACCCATCCCGGTGGCATCGGAGTTGTGGCCAAGATGCGATCAGAACTAGGTTCATCATCCCGCGAGAACAAGTCGTACCCCACAAAGAAATCTGGCCATTGCCCAAATAAAAAATGTGAGGTGTGTGGGGGTCCAAAACACATTAAGGAAACGTGTTTTTAGGTGATGGGTTACCCGGATTGGTGGGTTGACTACCAGGTGAAAAAGAAGGGGACATCTAACTCCGCCGACGGCAGCTCTCTTTAGCCACTAGCCGGTAGGGTCAGCTTAACCACAGGGGACACGGAGGACGGCAGCAGCACCGGATCGTACCAGCCCAGCAACGGCGGTGCAATCCATAGCAGAGTAAGGGAACCGACACAGGGTTTAGCAACAATCATAGCGGGGATCCCGATCAGACACGACGCCACCAACACTGGTCATTCCAACAGTGAAGAAGACGGGGGCGGCGCCAATTCTGGTAAGGCTAAAGTTATTGAAACCCTAATGAGGTAGAAGGGGGTGAGAGTGATTGAATCTGAGAGTGAGATGAAAAAGGAGAAATTAAGAAATTGGGCTTACTAAAGGGGGGTAAGTGGGCCGGCTCTTGAGGGAAAAAAAGAGAGAAAAAATGGGAGAGAAGTTGGGCCTTGTTTTCGAAAAATAATTGAGGGAGAACTTGGGTATTGGTTTGGGCAAGAGAATGTTGGCCAGAAACCTATGGTTGGGAACGTAAATATGTGTAAGTCTAACCCAACCAATCCGAACCTTGAGTGGCTCATTGACTCGGGGGTAACTGATCACATAACTAATACCACTCCGGACATTGAGCACTCGACCATTCCTCGAAAAACAGCGGTGATAAATGCAAATGGTCTATCACTCCCGGTTATTGGAGCAGGGAATATCTCTTTGTCACAAAAATTAAATTTATCTCACTGTCTTGTGGTTTCCTCTCTCACTACAAAATTACTTTCAGTTAGCCAGATCATTGAAGAGCTTAATTGCACTGTATTGATGCTGCCCTCTTTCTGTCTTTTATAGAATATTCATACCGGGGGTGATCATTGGGCCTGGTACTGAGGGAGATGGGTTATACTATATCAGAGATATCTCATGCACAGGCTCAATTTTTTTAGCACACAGTAGCACGGACAGACAATTATGGTTATGGCATCGACGATTGGGCCATCTATCCCTCTAGTATTTGAAACAATTGTTCCCAAATTTAATTTCTACTTCAAGCACTTTACATTGTGAGACTTGTGTACTTGCTAAAAGTCACCGAGCTACCTTTCCGAGTTCGAGGAATAAAACAGAATTACCTTTCGAGTTAATACACTCTGATGTCTGGGGACTAGTCCTGAGTAATGTTATGTCTAAATACCGGTGGTACAGTCTATTTGTTGATGACTGTACCATATTCACTTGGATCTAGTTCTTAAATCACAAATCTGATGCCCCAAGCATAATCAAGAACTTCTTCCAGATGATTCAAACACAGTTCTCCACCTCAATTAAAGACTTCCGCTCTGACAATGGAGGAGAATTCATAAATTATAACATCCCGCTCGTCCAACTGTACAGGTATGCCGTCTCGAGAGTGCTAAGTGCGCTTTTAAATTATTTTAATTATGTAATTATATGCTTATTATATTGTTTAATTGATATTCTTGAACTTATTTGAATTAATTGCAAAGTACGTGTTTAGAATTTTAAACGTTTTTGTCTCTTCTGCCTCGTTTTTGATCCGTTAGACTCGAAGTTAAT
This sequence comes from Lantana camara, assembly GCA_037501455.1. NCBI lineage: Eukaryota > Viridiplantae > Streptophyta > Magnoliopsida > Lamiales > Verbenaceae > Lantana > Lantana camara. The sequence continues at coordinate 86,023,690 of CM074863.1, forward strand.
TTTCGATTTTCTTGACTACATGATATGCATGAACCATATATGTTATAAATGTATTTAATTTTTCCTTGCACGTTTTTGAGTTCATTTGATACGGTTTTCGAACCGTTTTATTTGTTAGGGACTTAAGGGCCTAACTAGCTTTAGTGCACCTTGGGTTCCGGGAGGCGTAACTTGAGTTCGGGAATTCGGATTCGAATTTGGGAAGATGCGTCGGACTCATAACAAAGAAATAAAGACAAGGAAATTAGCCCCATATTTTTCTAAGCCCATTTGGTCCTTCAAATTTTTCCCAAACCTCGCACCTCCAACCAAAGAGACACCTTTTAACTAGTCTTGAGCTTGTGGGGACCAACCTAACCCCAATTAAACCTCAACCCTTCACTTTTCTAACCAAGGTTCAGCTCTCTCTCTCCCATAACCACCCACCCCCAAAAGAGAAGAAAAGAGCACCCAAGTTCAGCTCCAAGAGAGAACGAAGGGATAAATATTCATTTCTTCAAGAATTGAGCTGAAACCTTGTTCAAATCTCTTCCAATTCAAAAGGTAAGTTAATGTTTGTGTTCTATTTCCCTTTTTGGTCATTTTAACTCCAACTTTGCAAGATTTCATCCATGTTTGAGCATTCTATGATACATAGCATGAATAGTGAGGGTTTAAGACATTTTCATGATTCTTGCATGTTTCCTTGTGGAATCTTTTGATATAAAGCATGTTATATGATCCTATGATATCCCATATGACTTCTAAGAACTTTATTTAAGTGGTGATTAAGAATTTATGAGTTTGCCATTGATCAATTTTCCAAGAACTTGATGAACATGAACTTGTCTATGCATCTCTTCCTTTCTCCTCACTTTAGCTTCGGTTTTTGCATGAATTAGGGCATGAATATTTGTATATTTGCTGCATAAATCTTGTATGATGTGTTGTCTTGAGTTTAGGTTTGATTTCTTGGTGTTTTGGGGCTAGAGCAGGGGCTGGAATTCGAAAATTCCAGCCCAGCGCGGGCTAACTCCGTTAGCGTCTAGGAGTGCTTTTAGGAGTAACGGCCGTTACTCCCAGCTTGGAACCTTTGTCCCCACTAACGTCCATTAGTGGGGGAGTTTGTGTTCGGGACTAACGGCCGTTAGTCCCCCCTGCTTTCCCGTTTGTGTGTTTTCGTCGTTTGTTTTTTTGTTTCGTCCGTTTCCCTCCCCGATCTTGATCCTAATGTGATGTATACTTTTTTATATGTATGGAATGATGCGCTATGACTTGTTAATTCTTGAATTTGATATGTTTCATGTTTTAATAGTGTGTTATGCACATTGTATTAAGTTTATAGGTTCATTTAACGTGAAATATGTGAGCTATGAGCCGGTATGATTCAATATGGCTTAGTATGGCATTACATAACCTAAGTGCTTTCATTTCATTCTTTACGCACCATATGCATTGATATGCATTCTCCGAGTGTCTAATTAGTTCATATTGAGTCTAAGTTGGCCTCTCGCCCTTTGTTTTGTTTTTAGGTTTGTCCCGTTGTTGAGGAGGTAGTCCTTTTGGTGTCTTTCTGTTCGTTTTGCTCGAGTTAGTCGATAAGGTGAGGTTTTCTTTCCTTTTAGCTAATATGATCTACAACCCTACATGAGATTTAAGACCGCATGTTACTTATATATATATATATATTTGTATATAGATACGTGTATGATACGTATTTTGTGGGAATGGACCCATTTGCCATGGAAGCTTTGAAAACGCTTTTACATATATAAGCTACGTTTTGTTTGTTTGTTTTCGAAAAGGGTTAGTGTATGTTTTGCCTTAGCGAGTTTTGGGCTTTGAAAGATAAGTCTGTGAATACGTATATGCATTTTTGCCTTTTGCCTTGGGCCCCGGAGTAGTGGAATGTGATCTCGGGTCGGCCGTCGGGTCGCCGAGCTCTCTCATCAACACTACTCCACAAAAGGGAGACTTAGCCCAACCTCGGGAGGTCAAGGGAAAAGCGGGTCTTCTTATACCGGCGGTAACCCCGTCGAAGGAGCGAGTAAGATCCTTCGACTCATCTTTGCATTTTGCCTCGGGGTTGAGAGGACGCACCTCTCTTCCCCACACGGAGAAGGTGGGATTGACTTTGCACTTTGTTTTGCCTTTGCTTTTTATTTATATGTATTATCACGGGATAAAACAGTTTAGAATGCAAAAATCACACCCCGGTTCATGAACTTTCTAATTTTAATATGCTATGCTCTTATGTATATGTACATGTGCGTGTGTTATCCCCCTCACCAGTCTTTAGGACTGACCCCTCTTCGTTGGTTTCTTTTCCCCTTTATTTCTTTTGAGTTGTAAGTTCCGGTTTTGAGGAGTTTGAGCTAGGCGGCGGTCGGCTCTTGAGTCTGTGGTTGTCATAGAGAGTCTCATGAATTGTACTTGATTTATTTTTGTACTTTTAAGCTTTTAAACGCATGTTTTAGATTATGAATTCGAATTTGGAAATATTTGTATATAACTTGGCTCACTTTATTCTTGTAAATTTAGTTCTTATTCTGAGCATGTTTGTCTATGTGTTTGAATCCTGGTGCTTTTGCATGTGATAACTGTTTTATTTGCGCACTCTGATTTAGGGTCTAGACCACCTAGCATAGGAGAGATTTTGTTTGTCACTCGTTTCGCCATAGCTTGGTGTGTGTGCGGAGTTTCTATTTCGTTACACGTGTTGGGCTATGGTGCGGGGGATATAGTGCCCTTCACTCCAGGGTGTTACATCTTAAAGTGGTATCAGAGCTCCTGGTTGCAAAACCGGAGCTCTAGCATCGTGTCAGGTCCGTCTAGGTCGTTCGGCTTAAGGTTATGTGCTTGTCTGCATTCACTTTCATCATTTATGTGGATTATTTACATTATTTGTGTTAACTATGTTAATTGTTCATAAGAACATATGCTAAACCCTGCACACATCAATATTTTGGGAATCATTTTTCTTATTTCAGGATGGTATTTAGACCTCAACATGCAACATTGAAAGAAGGATAAGAAAAACCAGAGTTTTCGGTCCACAAGAGATTTAAAGAGTTCAATCCGCCGAAGTTATCCGAGATATTATGGATTTGGGAGAATTATCCGGGAACATCACAAGATAAAGTGAGGTGTACTTCCCGTTTGTTCCAAGGCCGAGATTCAAAGTGGTTAAGGGAAACAAGATCAAAGTTGAAAGAATCCGGAGAAGAATTCACTTCGGAGAAATTAACTCGGGAATTTTGCTACAAATATATTTCTCCAAGTGTAATGGTAAAAAGGCTCCAAGAATTTTTGAATCTTGAACAAGAATTAACAATGATGGACGACCTCATAGCGGAACTTGAGAGTTCGGGAGCCGATGAAGATTGCCCTAAGGTCCGGAGCTATACACAAGGGTGTTGGGATAATATTTACCAAGTTTTTCAAGCTTCACGGGTTTACACATGGTCCGAGGAACTTAGAAAGGCGGTTCAAGTGGAGATGGATAATCAGCGGTTAGAGTCTCACACCTCATATGTAGGATAAGGATTGAGTTCGAGTTCGGGTAAAAGACTCGTGAAACAAAGAAAATCTCAAGAATTCCAAGATGTAACCGACACCAAGAAGAAGAAGAAGCTTCAATTGCCGAAAGTAGATTTGATGCCTTCACACATGGAGACAATTCAATGTTTTTATTGCCAAGGCCCGAACCATACCGAAGAAGTTTGTAGGAAGAAGTTAGGAGTATACTTCAAGTGTAGAGAGTTGGATTACAAGGCAAGTACTTATCCGAAGAAAAAGGATCCGAAGCCTATAAAGAAGAGCCGTGATTTCAAGACTTCAAGCCAAATTCAAATGGATGCAAGTGGAGATGAAGAATTAGATGTCAAGCTCGACACTACCGCTACGGTGAAAGGTACACTAAGCATTCATGGCACTTCATACATGCATCTTTTATTTTCATTATGTGTCACCTTCTTTCTTCGTTGTTTCTTGGTACTTGTGTGTTCTTGCTCGTTGCTTGCTTGTGGTTTCCTTTTTCCTTCAGTGTTGACTCTCCCTCCTTGGAGAGAGTTTGGTGAGGCGAGCGTCCGAGAGTGTTGGTGAGATGTGAGGGCCGAGCTTGCCCGGTGGTTTCTTTGAAGCCGGTAGTTAGGTACGGTGTTACCGTGGGTGTTAGTGGTTTCTTTTGGAGGTCCTTCTTAGGGCTTAACAATATTTCGGGTAATAGATTGAAGGCTAACCCGTTTGTATCTTTTGAAGAGGTGGTTGGTTATTCCGGGAAGGTACGGCAAGCTTCGTGGCTTACCTTAGGGTTAACCGAAGGGTAGAGCTAAGCTTGAGGAGACAAAGATCGGAGTAAGACCTCTTTGATGATTCCTTGAAGGTTGGGATTTATTACCACTTGATAGGGATATTGAGGCGGTCGTGGTCTTTATCCAAGAATTGGACCTTGTTTGAAGATTCCCTACTGGATGACTCTAGCTTGGGTGTTGGAGTTCAAGACGTGGTTGATAAGCTCTTAGAAGGTAGTTTCATCAATTCGAGTACTTCTTTGTGGAGTGCTTAGACCTATCTAAGAAGGAGATGGGGACTTTAAGATGAGTATAAACTGTCGTGAGCTGCACAGGTTAACTGTGGAAGACTAAATACCCTTTTTGCTTGCTTCGAGTAGTTGGTGGTTCATTGTTCTTTAGTGTTCTGTAGTCTTCACCGAGTGTGGTTTCAACAAGGGTATTGTCGACTACGCGTTCTGGTAGAAGAACCGAGAATTACCTCAGAGTATAAGTCTCTAGTGTTATCGAGATTCAACAGGAGATTCGTCTTTGAATAGGCGGCAATCCCATGACATGAAAGACAAGGAAGAGGCACGGTTTGAGTGGATAAGGCTCTTGAAGAGAGTTTCCTTCGGTACTCGCTTTGCTTACTCGAGGGTACTCAAAACTACTCCGTTTCAATCGAGGTACTAAGGAAGGCTTTGGTTGTACGTTGCTAACGGAGAGTTGGAGCCTATGTCTCTAGTAGTGCTAGGTCACGAGACTAATCCCACTCATGGTTCGAGGAATTGAAGAACCAGTAATGATGCATTGGCATAAGAGAAGATGTTGTGGACTTTGTGTAGCAATGTAAATGTGCCATCGGTTGAAGACCGAACATCAAGAATCGGTAGGATTCTCCAACTACTTCCGAATTCTAATTGGAAGTGGGAGCAAATGACTTAGGACTGAGTGTCTGGTTTGCTAAGATTAAGGAGATCTCAGTAAGAATTGAGTGGTAGCTCGTTTCAACGAGTTAACACTTTTCTCTTAGCAAGGAGGTTCACCGAGGTTTCGAGAATCTCGTGGTTTGAAGAGAAGGTCGAGGAGTCTACAACTCATTTGGATCAGAGTGGCACAACGGAAGTGTGGAGTTGAGTTCATTCCAGAGTCGTTCAGATCCTGCTGCAGGACCTGAGGACAGGTCCTTTTGAAGTAGGAGAGTTTGTAACATCCCTCTCGTCCGGCCGTACAGGTATGTCATCTCGAGAGTGCTATGTGCGCTTTTAAATTATTTTAATTATGTAATTATATGATTATTATATTGTTTAATTAATATTCTTGAACTTATTTGAATTAATTGCTAAGTACGTGTTTAGAATTTTAAACGTTTTTGTCTCTTCTGCCTCGTTTTTGATCCGTTAGACTTGGAGTTAATTTTCGATTTTCGTGACTACGTGATATGCATGAATTATATATGTTATAAATGTATTTAATTTTTCGTTGCATGTTTTTGAGTTCATTTGATACGGTTTTCGAACCGTTTTATTTGTTAGGGACTTAAGGGCCCAACTAGCTTTAGCACACCTTAGCTTTAGCGCACCTTAGGTTCCGGGAGGCGTAACTTGAGCTCGGGAATTCGGATTCAAATTCCAGAAGATGCGTTAGACTCATAACGAAGAAATAAAGACAAGTAACCGAGCTCCATATTTTTTAAGCCCGTTTGGTCCTCCGAATTTCACCCGAACCTCGTACCTCGCACCAAAGAGACACCTTTTGACTAGTCTTAAGCTTGTGGGGACCATCCTAACCCCAATTAAACCTCAACCCTTGAATTTTCTAACCAAGGTTCAGATCTCTCTCTCCGCTAGCCCTCTATTTCAAACCACGCATCCCCAAAAGAGAAGAAAAGAGCAGCCAAGTTCAGCTCCAAGAGAGAAGGGAGAAGGAAGAAGGGATAACTATTCATTTCTTCAAGAATTGAGCTCAAACCTTGATCAAATCTCTTCCAATTCAATAGGTAAGTTAATATTTATGTTCTATTTCCCTTTGTTGTCATTTTAACTCCAACTTTACAAGATTTCATCTATGTTTGAGCATTCTGTGATACATAACATGAATAGTGAGGGTTTAAGACATTTTCATGATTCTTGCATGTTTCCTTGTGGAATCTTTTGATATAAAGCATGTTATATGATCTTATGATATCCTATATGCCTTCTATGAACTTTATTTAACTGGTGATTAAGGATTTATGAGTGTTTCATTGATGAATTTTCCAAGAACTTGATGAATATGAACTTGTCTATGCATCTCTTCCTTTCTCCTCACTTTAGTTTCGGTTTTTGCATGAATTAGGGCATGAATCTTTGTACATTTGTGATTTTGGGTTTGATTTCTTAGTGTTTTGGGGCTGGAGCAGGGGCTGGAATTCGAAAATTCCAGCCCAGCGCGGGCTAACGCCCGTTAGCGTCTAGGAGTGCTTTTGGGAGTAAGGGCTGTTACTCCCAGCTTAGAACCTCTGTCCCCACTAACGGCCGTTAGTGGGGGAGTGTGTGTTGGGCACTAACGGCCGTTAGTCCCCCCTGCTTGCCCGTTTGTGTGTTTTCGTCGTTTGTTTGTTTGTTTCGTCCATTTCCCTCCCCGATCTTGATCCTAAGGTGATGTATACTTGTTTATATGTATGGAATGATGTGCTATGACTTGTTAATTCTTGAATTTTATATGTTTCATGTTTTAATAGTGTGTTATGCATATTGTATTAAGTTTATAGGTTCATTTAACGTGAAATATGTGAGCTATGAGCCGGTATGATTCAATATGGCTTAGTATGGCATTACATGACCTAAGTGCTTTCTCATTTCATTCTTTCCGCACCATTTGCATTGATATGAATTGTCCGAGAGTCTAATTGGTTCATATTGATTCTAAGTTGGTCTCTCGCCCTTTGTTTTGTTTTTAGGTTTGTCCCGTTGTTGAGGAAGTGGTCCTTTTGGTGTCTTTCTGTTCGTTTCGCTCGAGTTAGTCGACAAGGTGAGGTTTTCTTTCCTTTTAGCTAATATGATCTGCAACCCTACATGAGATTTAAGCCCGCATATGACTTATATATATATATATATATATATATATATATATGTATTTAGATACGTATATGATACGTATTTTGTGGGAATGGACCCATTTGCCATGGAAGCTTTGAAAACGTTTTTATATATATAAACTACATTTTGTTTGTTTGTTTTCGAAAAGGGTTGGTGTGTGTTTTGCTTTAGCGAGTTTTGGGCTTTGAAAGATAAGTCTATGAATACTTATATGCCTTTTTGCCTTTTCCCTTGGGCACTGGAGTAGTGGTATGTGATCTCGGGTCGGCCGTTTGGTCACTGAGCTCTCTCATCAACACTACTCCACAAAAGGGAGACTTAGCCCAAACTCGGGAGGTCAAGGGAAAAGCGGGTCTTCTTGTGCCGGCGGTAACCCCGTCGAAGGAGCGAGTAGGATCCCCCAACTCATCTTTGCATTTTGCCTCGGGGTTGAGAGGGTGCACCTCTCTTCCCCACACGGAGAATGTGGGATTGACTTTGCACTTTTTTTACCTTTGCTTTTGCTTATGAATATGAAGTAGGTGGGTTGGAACTCGTACTCGCCGAGTTGTCGGTCGCAATAAGCAATCATAAGCTTCTTTAGCTGCGTGCTTCTCTTAATCCTGAAAAACACTTCATTTCCATCCTACAAGATCCAATCAAATTAGGAAATACTCAAATGAATGTTATTAATCACAGAGATAAAAATAACTTCCGACTAAAAATCTCTTCATAGGCCCACACACACATATAACTTGGTTATGAACATATGGTTCTGAAAAGTGAACAAATAAACATCCATGAAATTGGACTAGAAAAGACAAAATCAACTTCATCCTTGCTCAAACAAGAAGATGCTAACACTAAATCATACCCAAGTTATGAAGTAATGACTATGGAATACATTTTGAAACTTATTTCCTTGGTTATGTATAAAACAAAGGCAAGATCATGGAACATCTTCAAGATTATCAATTCCGGTGTTACCAGTTACATATATAATAGCATTAGCCCCTCAAGGTATGTCAGTTTATCAAATGGATCAGATCTTGGTTTGGGAAATTGTGGATCAGAGCAAATCAAAAGCTTTGTTATTTATCACAAATCAAAGGCATGAATACTAAGTAAATTGATGAGTACAAGTTAATAAACCATAATTATAGTCTCCCATGCGTGGACAGAGTTTAACTGATCGACCTTCTTACCTTATAAGGTGTCGGATCAAATCCAGAGTCAGAATCTGCAGTCACAACGATTTCTTGCTTGAGATATGCACATCTGGCACTAAGCTATATGAATGCAAAGTAACCAAATCCACATGAGCACCTTATGTTATATACCTTCAAGGGCTGCAACAACAATGCTACCACTAATATTCAGTTCTTACAACATTAGAGAAGATGGATTATACCATTCAAGTGTATAATATAGGGTATCATCTACATTAGTACACCCAACGAGCTGTACAATTCCTAGTAAACTAGACAACCTTTTCTTCCAAATGGAATTGGCATCAATTCCTAGAGATTTCTGCACAAATACATATTTTAGAGTAAAGTCGGGACAATACAGCAACTCCGCTACAACGACACCTTTCAAAGACAAGTTTGTTTACCACATCAAACATAGTCAGAAAATTATGAAATTTTACAGGTATACTCCCAACACATATATGTACTTCTATATAAAACATTTTTGTAAAATTCAAACATTTACCCCATCTGCTCAGTCCACAAATTCAGATCAGAAAAAAGGGGATAACAGTGTTGTCCAGATTTTTTTTAGGGTATCAAACGAACTCGAATAAACACGAAATTTAACACAGATAAAGCTTAGTATGTTGGGTATATGGCATTGAAACAGTTTCAAGAAAAGAGTTTGTATGAGTTCGGAATTTACGTTTGAATTCACTGCATACAAGCTATCAAAATTCAAAATACTCTCCACTTAAACAAATATTATAACTAAGTCGCTAAAAACCCAAAAAAAAAAAAAAAAAAAAAAGAGATAGGATGATGATTACATTAATTAAGTACATATTCCTAAAAATTCAACTGAATATATATTATTGTTTAATAGTGTACTAATCCGGATTTGACATTTAATACCTCATCTAAACCTAGCTCTATAAGTTGAAGTTCGTTAGTAGAGTAGTAAACCAAAGAAATGTTTATTTAAAAGGAAAAAGAACTTACACAGACATTCAAGAGGGGTAAAGGTAATATTTTAATTAGCATAGGCATATAACTTATAAACCAAGAAGAGAAATAAATGACTAATGCATTCTGACATGACCATAAATGAATACAGTTGCATCTTCAAGATGGAATGTGAAATGTATATACTAGAGACACAAAACGTTCAAATCACTTGAAATGACCAGAAAGCACACCGCTATAGCATATATATATATATGGACATGTATATGAATAACTTAGCACCTATGCGAACTGAACGAAATTGACTTGGAACTGAAAAAACTGAAACTACCAAGGGCAGAAGCATTTCTCTTTGTGCGTCAATGGGATTCGAAACAATTATATAAGTATACTATGTCATCAAATAAGCATCATAGCTTGATTATATAACTCTATGTGGACACTCCCATGCTTAAATACTAAAATGCCTTACTTTGAAACTGAAGTTCTTCCCATAAAACACTAGTTGTTAACATTTTGTAATAACTTAGCATTAGATTTCATCCTGTCCAGATATCAAACAAAGCTATTCATACATAACCACAATATCATCAACCACGCCAGACCAATCAAAACATCAAACCAAAGCCATCTACATAATTTATAACTTAGCACCTATATATTAATACCTGAACTTCATAATTTAATTTAATGATTGTCATCTAATCAACTACAAGATTTACCATCTACATAGGAAACAAGTATATTAAAAGGACAGAACTTATGAGTTCGGTTCTTGTATCTTGTGAGGCTTTCTCAGAAATTACAGGAGCTCCAACTTGAGCAGCAATACACACTCAAGTCTCACAACTGTAATTCTTTGATCGATCACCACAAAAGTCTTAGTACAAGTACTAGTCAGGCCAGTTACCAATATTTCTCCCTTTGCCCCAATCTGTTGGGTAAAAAAATGATTTTCAGTACATTCTTGAACTTCAGTACAGTGTAACTGAGTGAGCTAATTTTATTTGATAGATTACAAACATTACCTTGTTGATCGATACGAAAAAAAGCACATACAAAGATAACCCAAGTCTAGGACTACAAAATGAGAAGCAAAAATTACCTTCAAGTCTAATCACTGCTCTTCAATTGACCAAGATATAAGCATGGTCCTGGGGAACTATAATCAACAGCCAATATATCCATAACTCTGTAAAATATTTCTAGAAATTTTAGTCAAATTTCATATATCCATCAAAACACATATATATTTGATAAAACAAAATTCCAAGTATGTACAACAATTGCCCACATTCCAACCCTACATCCTCATATTCTTCATTCAACGGTCCCAACAACCATATATTACATTTTTTACACCATATTACCAACATGCATATGTCGTATAAGAAGTAAAATACAACCAATAGCATCTACGGTGAAAAAGTGTCACACATTGAAGATCTTCATTTACAAACTATAGAGGTTTAAGCTATGGTGATTAACTAAGCTTTGCTCTTAAGGTCTCAACATCATATTCCTCATAAACAAAAATGCATGAACTAGGATGTTTAAGATTCAATTCTAAAAGTCAAATTCAAAGATGTACTACCATAAAGAGAAACAAACTAATATCATAATTTGGGGAAACTAAAGTTGGATTACCATGTCTAAGCATTTTGCCATGTGAAACGGAGAGAGTCTTGTTGTGAAACGAAGAGTATTGAACCTAACATTTCCCCATAAGCTTAAATGCCTTTTTCAGTTTATATCTTTGTCTAACTAATGATTAGGTAGATTGTTTAATTAACTTTCACAAGTGCACAGATTAGGAATATCAGAATGTTACATCTTTATAGAGTGACTAAGAATAGTGGGAGTTACACTGAGATCTATAGTTACTAAAATATTTTTGTCTAATCTATTCAACATCAATTCCATTAATGAAACATCATGAGATGACCATCATAGGAAGCCAAATTTGCTCCAAAAACAACCCGTGGAGTTATTGTTAAAGTAGTGCCCTGGAAGAGCCAAAATAGTTTAGGTCTCTTTTTGTAAACTACCCTTATTAGCAGTAATTTGTGACATTAATGAAATAATAAATGTAACGTTTCATAGTCGTTTAATTCTACGTGGCCAATTCATCATATCTTATTCAAGTTTATTAATTGCATATTATAACTGTTTGTGTATAGATCCCCAAGGTCACATTAAGCTACGGGACTTGACCTCACATAGGGATGGAGGTTATAGAACAAGTCTCTATGGCGTGACCTAAACCAGCTCCAAGTCGAAGAGTCTAATAAGCACGGGGATGCTAACTTGATTCGGTTGAGACTTGCTCATATGACGTGCCTTTAAGAAAGGTTACTTTGTTTCATGAGTATTGTATGTGGAGACATTCACACGAGTATGGGGGTGCTTGTTAGGGAACAAGTACATTGACGATCCCAATGGGAACACCTCAATTGGGTAAGGCTTTTATACCTTAATGATGAGGTTGGTTCCCTAGTTATGGTAGTGTCTAAATGGTCCTTAGACTTGAGGCTCCATTGATGCCATGTGCGTGATAAGGGCAATGTTTGATATGCGCCTAGAGATTCATGGGTTCCATGAATCTCGTTATGGTTGTATGTTGGCATTGTTTGAATCATATATGGGGGCATATGAGATACCAACATAGAATCTATCTCTCGTCTAGAAGAACAAGTGAATCACCTATGAATTCTATTGTAGCACATTCCACTTAAATCCTTGCACAAGGTAGTGAGATCTAAATTAGGAAATGGGTTTCCTAGAGTGTTAGATCAAATGGAATTGCTATTAATATTAATTCATAGCATTAGGACTAAAAGGGTTCTATTATTCCCATGCCCTAGGTCCTAATCGGGGATTGGACGATAGAAGGATCTTATCTCACGGTATCCATGAGACTGAAAGGTTCATAGCATAAACTTCACCTGTTGGATGGGTGGTCATGAGCTTGTCACTAGACATCGATCATGATCTGTAGGTACTGATTAATTAAAAGGAGTTTTAATTAAACAGTGATTAATTGAAAGAGTTCAATTAAATCAATAAGATAAAAGATTATCTGAAATACCACATTAAGAATGTGGGCCTACTGCTATTCATTGGTGAACCTAAGGGGTCACACAATGACTCGAGTTGAACAACGTGATTATCTAAAGATCAATAGAGATTGATCGATAAATTAAATGAGTTTAATTTATAATATGAGAGAGTAATTAATTAATAATTTTATTAATTAATTTATGCTTAATTGTTAAGCTATTGAGAATAGATGTTAAAGAGTTAACATTAATTTAAATAAGTGTATTTGAATTACATTGGGCTTGAAATTTAATTAAGAGTAATTAATTTTTAATTCCATCAATTTAATTAGACATTGGACTTTTCATTTAATTATTGTAATTAAATTAAGTCCACTAATTAAATGAATGTTGCGCCTTTTAATTTAATTAGTAGTAATTTAATTAAAGCCCATCATATTGACTAACCCATAGGGTTTTTGACCTAGGGCTAAGCATATAAGCAGATTTATGAGAAGAAATCTTAACGTCGTTGTTTCTTCTTTTCTACTTTCTCTCCAAGTCTCTCTTTTCTCTCATCTCTCAATATCGTATTGAGAATACTATTAGATAATCAATATCTAATTAGTATTCTAGTGTGCTAATTGAATAGTTGTTCAATTACAGGTCGTGGACTACCTTAGAGGAATTCCGCATGGAGTTCTTAGAAGCAGATCGGAAAGGAGGACACCGGATAGGTCTTGGAAAACCTTCTTATCATCGCCATCAACTCGAAGCGAAAGAGGTATTTGATTATTCTTTTGTTTAAATCGTAAATCTTGAATCAAAGGTGATCTTGTTTGGAACTCCGATAAAACCGGTTTTATTATCCCCAAAAATTTTAATTTTCGCTGCGTTGGAGCCGACGAATTCCATCAGTTATCAGATTGACTCATGCTCAGCATTCCGTAGGATACAACAGATTATACATTATACATCCATCTTGAGACCCAGGCACATCTGTACTGCAATTCAAGGATGAAAACGCAATACCCTTATTCCAAATATTTTCTAAGTCTTTTGAATTCATAACCAAATTCCCAACTTTTGCAATAAATGCTTGAAATTATAATTATTGTAACTAATTTATACCATACTCAGAAATCAGATTACATATAAAGGAAAGGTATTCAACTGAGAAAAAATATAAAAATAAAAATGAGAGAAAACCCTTAATTCCTCTGTCAGGGAATGTTAATGCATAAAATCCCAAATAAAGTTCACCAAAATTTCATACATTATAATGAATAGATGCACAAAAAGTATGTATCAAGATCTATGGAGTCAACTAAATTTAGTTAGGGCTTAAAAATTTGCCTTCATTTCTCGAAAATATAGGGGCTTAAAAATTTGGCTTCATTTCTCGGAAATACATGACAAACCGCGAGGAAGACTTTCATCAAACTGAGAACTTTCATCAAGTTTGTGATGGAATATAGTGGAAATTACGGGACGGAGTTACTTCAAGCTCAAGATAAAAGTTTGGGTGGCAATAAATCTCCAATTTCCTGAAAATTTTAGCCGCAGGCCTTTAGTTCTTCAAGTCTCCTGGTGAGATTCAACGGGCTAACTCTTATAGGTTGAAATTTGCAGGAGAGAAAGGAGAGACTAGGGTGAGAGAGAAGAAGAGGTTGTCAATTCTTGAAATGAAATTAGAAACGAGCGTGAGAGGGAAGAATAGCGCACTGAAAATTCCAAAATCCCTAAAATTATGTTTGAGTTTTACCGCTCATTTCCAGAGATTTCAGACAAATATTTGGTCTATAAACTGAGCAAAGAATTGAAACCCATTTCGGCGAATATATTCGTCTGATTTTTGCCGCAGATTAAATAATTCCTTTTCAGACGAACTATTCGTCGGAGATTCGCCTGAATTTTCCGTCTGAGATTATCGCAAAACTATTTAAAATTTTCAGACAAAACTATTCCTCGCAAGTTCGCCGCAAATGGAAAATAAATTTAACATTTAACGAGTTGTCATCCGACGATGTATTTCATCGGAAGTTGGTCGAAAATTTCATATGAATTTCAGACGAAGTTTCGTCTGAAGGTTGATTTAAAATGATTTTTTTTCTTTTCAGGCGAAAAGTTCGTCTGAAATTTCGTCTGAATTAGTAAATATATTTGTTTAAAAATAAAAAATTTTAAATTCGTCAAAATTTCGTCGGAGTGTTGTCGGAAATTTTTTAACCTATGAGCCAAATAAAGTTCTTCGATATTCACCGGAACTTCGTCGGAGTTTCGTCGGAAAATTCAGACGCAAAAAGTTCGTCGAAAATGTTTGTCTGAAATCGACTGTTTTCTTGTAGTGCAACCTGAAAAGATTATGCTAAACGTCTAATGCACAAATCTGATAACTTATCCTTAGAACAAATTGAAAAGTATGTGAGTATTGAGGCTCGAAAACACGATGAAGAGAATTCGGTTTAAGAAACAGTCAAGTGTGAACTATGTTGAAGCTGTAAATCTTATGAAGGTTTTAATGGCAAGAAAAATATTGGGCAATTTCAAAAATCTGGGCAATAAAAATTAATAACGCTAACAAACAAAAAGGCAAGTGTCAGGTTTGAGAAAAACATGACATTATGTGAGGGAAAGCTCAAACCAAAAGAGTGGAACTGGAACTGTAAATATAGTTGAGGAGAACCTTATTGTCATGGTTTAAGATTTTAGTCTTGATGTGGCTATGATTTTTCAACATAACAAGTGAACTTTCAGGATAGTGGTTGCATTCTGGAGCTACAGTTCACATGTTCGGCGATTAAAGGTTATTCAAGACCTTCGAAGAAGTTGTTGGGCAGGAGGTTCAAATGAAAAATAATTCAAAGGCTAGTGTTGAAGGCAAAGGAACTATCAAACTCAACTTCACATTTGAAAAGAAGTTAATTTTGTTTAATGTTATATATGTAGCGCATTTAGGAAAAGTTTAGTGCTGTTGATTTGTTAGATAAAAAAGGTTTTAAATTTGTGTTGGATCCAGAAAAGTCATTATCATAAAAAATGGTGGCTTTATTAGAAGATGATGTAGTTGTAACGAGAAGTATAACATATCTATCAATTATATGACTTCTCTATTTTCTTTATGACCTAGTCATTTAAGACAAGTTAGTGTAAATAACTTGAAAAATATGCATACAATGAGAATCACAATTGTTAGAATTAATTGAAAATTGTAAAATTTGTGTTCAATCAAAAATTATAAGAAAATCTTTTCCCAATATTCAAAGAGAATCACAATTGTTAGAATTAATTTATACTGATAACTGTTAATTGAACGGTATTTTAAATAGAGGTGGAAAATGATGTTGCAATACTTTTATTGACTATGCAAGTCTTTTATGTTTTGTTTACTTTTACGAACTAAATACAAAACTCTTAGTTCATTTATAAAGTGTAAATCAACAATAGAAACTCAACTTGAGAAGAAGATTAAGGTTTTATGTTCTAATAGATGCATGAAATAGTGTTTGTGAAGAAAGTGGCATCATTCTTCAAAAAACTGTGGGACATACACCTCAACAAAATGGTGTAGTTGAAACGAAAAATTTTACATTTCGAGATATGGTAAATTGCATGTTAAATCATGCTAACTTACCTCATAACTTGTAAGGTAAAGCTCTTCTATCTCCGTACTATATTTTGAATAGGTTATTTAATTCTGTTGCAAAGACTAATCTCTATGAAACATGAAAGGCGAAAACCCCAACGTAAGTTATTTAAAGTGTAAGGGTTTGTAACCTACTTTCAAATTTTTTATTACAGACGGACTAAGTTAAGGGCAAAAACTATTAAGAGTGTATTCATTGGATATGCTTCTAAGTTCTAATAACAAAACCTATAGACTTTTTGATCGAAAGTCTTACGTGATAACTAAATCCAAAATGTTAAGTTCTTTGAAAAAAAAATTCAAAAGATGTTGAAACTAAAGTTGTATCTGAAGAAAAAATACAAGGATATTTAAGGTTTCTCTCTTCTCAAGGTGAGAATTGAGAGAAACATAATCACTATATATAATAATAAGTATAGTTATACAATATGGAAACAGAGAGATATTTAGAGGATTTTCCTACATAATAATAGCTAATTGCAATCCTGTCATATCTCTGATTGAAATCCTATCATATCTCTAAGGTAAGATTCATGCCTATCATTTTGATATAAGATTCAAGCATATTGTTTTGGTATTTCTTCATTACCCTCATTTAAACTGGAGTTCAGTGGCTTAGTAGGTGGAGGCCGAAGACCAAGTTTGATCTGTAAAGATTGAAATTTTTCTCTAGATAGAGGTTTTGTAAAAATATCAGCCAATTGAGATTCACTAGTCACGTAAGATGTGACAAGATTACCAAGAGCAACTTTTTCTCGAACGAAGTGATAATCAAGCTCGACATGCTTTGTGCTAGCATGAATAATAGGATTGATGGTCATGTAAAGTGCATTTATATTATCACAATGGAGTGTAGGAGCCTTAGTCAAGTTAATCTCAATGTCACGAAGTAGATAAGTAAGCCATGTAAGTTCAGCCGTCGCGGAAGACACAAATCGATATTCTGGCTCGGCACTTGAACGAGCAACTGTTGGTTGTTTCTTAACACTCTAAGATATATAATTTCTTCCAAGAAACGTACAAAACGGCTAGTTAATGGACATCCAGCCCAATCTGCATCAGAGAATACATAAAGATCCAAAGAGCTTTGCCTCAAAACATGCATCCCATAGTCTAAAGTACCACAAACGTGACAAATTATGCTCTTCATTGCTTGATAATTTTCAACTTTAGGGGCATTCATAAATTGGCAAACATGGTTAACAGAATATGATAGGTCGGGCCTTGTGAAAGTAAGATATTGGAGAGCTCCAATAATGCTACGATAGTGACTTGAATCTAGATATGCCATAGAGTTAACTGATGAAGATCCTTCCTTTGATGCCACTGGCATTGACATAGCATTGCAACCAACCATGTCAGCACGTTGAATTATCTCTTTAGCATATTTTGATTGAGATAAGAATAATCCCATACTAGTATGATGAACTTCAATTCCAAGAAAATAGTGTATTGCTCCAAGGTCTTTAATGGCGAACCCACGACCAAGTTCCTTTGTAAACCAATTCATCATTCTCGCGTTGTTACCTGTCAGTATCATATCATCAACATAGATTAGTAAAAATAATGATCCAAGCTTAGCATGACAAATAAATAATGATGGATTAGCCAAACTACAAAAGAACCCAAAATTAAATAGAAATGAGCTTAATCTATCAAACCAAGAACGTGGAGCTTGCTTAAGACCATATAGAGCTCGTTTTAATCTACAGACATGGTTCAGGACATTAGGTCCTCAAACCCTGGTGGTTCTTTCATTAAAACAGGCCCAGATATATATATATCCATGAAGAAATGCATTCTTGACATCAAGTTGGTGAATTCCCCATTTTAATGTAGTTGCAATTGAAAGTATAGTTCTAATACTTCCTGGTTTAACTACTGGAGAGAAAGTTTCTGAAAAATCAACCCCTGAAATTTGGCTAAACCCTTTTGCGACAAGGCATGCTTTCAAATGCTCCACACTACCATCGGATCGCACTTTAGTTTTGAATACCCATTTTGAGCCGGTAACATTCATATCCAGAGTTTGAAGAACTAAATCCCAAGTTTCATTGAAGTTTAATACCTCAAGTTCCTCAAGCATTGCTCTTTTCCATCCTAGATGCTTTAATACAGACTTAAGTGACTTTGGTTCCTTTGGAAACTTAGAGAGTATATGTGTATTGACATAATGGGGATTGGTTTTGATATCCCGTGTCGTGATCAAGTTACCATAACATGTCTTTGGAGAAGTTCAATAGTGTCACTTCTATTTTTAGCATCATTTTGGATATGAAAAGCAATGTTTTCGGTATGTTAGGCAGGTCCCTCATTATGGCCAAACATTTCAGCATGATCAGAGCTTTTCTCAGCATTTTCAGCATCCTTACTTATGCAATCAGCACTATTTCAGCAGCATTGACAGCAGTTTCAGTGTTGGAAACACTATTTTCAACAACATTGACAATAATTACAGCATTGGCAGCACTATTTTCAACAATTTCAACATTGATAGCACTATTTTTAGCAATTTCAACATTGATAGCAAATTCAGCATTGACAACACTATTTTCAGCAGCATTAATAGCAATTTCAGCATTGGTGACAACAGTTCCAGCGTTGTCAGCATGAACAATATGTTAGGAATAGTGCCCTAGAAAACCGATTGAATGTCCGCTTTGTACTTTTCCTTATTGTGATCACAGACAATCTTTGAATAAAATAACGAATTGAGGCAACACTTCTTTATATGCTCTTGTTTGGTATGCGTTTACTTTAGTTGTCCATGTATGAGAACTCCCCTAATCCTGATGACTTTAGGACTCTACCATTTAGGTGAAATGGTTCATGAAACGAGCCCTATATCACATAAGTCATGATTAGTAAAATACTTCAAGCCGATGAGTCCTACAGACAGTGGGAGTGTCAACCTGACTCCTCTAAGGCTTGCTTGAGGGATCACGCCCTTAAGAAGGACCACCTTGTTTCATGGAGGTGCAAAGTGTATAGTTGATACGTGCGTGATACATGAGGGTGCTTACTTCCATAAGTAAGTTCACTGAGGTGCCCCGTGTGAGAAGATACCTAAATGGGAAAGGAAGTTTCTATTTCAGGAAATGGAAACTTCCAGATTAGGAAATACCTCACGAGTCATTGATGTGATTAATTGATCCTTAAACTTGAGGTTCCATGTCACTTTATGAGTTAACTCTGTAGTCTTAGGTATAAGCTTTAAAGGGTGTCGCCTTAGACAACTGATTCAAGGCTTATGTTGGGGCTGCACAAGTGACTCATGAAAGTGAATAAGAATCAATAAAGGACCTACACTTGCATTTGCAAGGTGATCTCTTATTGTGTAAGTCATTCATATGCCATATGGAGTCCTTGGCCAAGGCAGTAGATCAAGACATCAAGAAAAGGGTTTCTTGAATTGAGATCAAATGGATATGATAGGAACTTAGCTTTAAGACCAGATTATTAGGGTTCTGATTATTCCCTTACACTAGATCTAGTTTGAGAGATAGTAAGTAGGAGGATTGTATCTCACATGAATCAATGACTTAAAGGTTCTATCGAATCGAGACATTCCAATTCAGCTAGGGGTTAAACACCTGTTGCTAGAGTATGGTCGTTTAATCTGTGGACTGATTAATTAATTAGTGAATTAATTAATTGGGGTCATTGCTAATTGAATTGAGAACCTAGAGGGTCACACACAACAACTTGGTTACATGAGTTGGGATTTTGAAATGAATAAACGAGTTAATCGAGCCGAGAGGGTTCCACACGTATGAATCACACGTGTGGGTCACGTGAGTGGCACGTGTCCTTGGGACATGTGTCTCACACTTGTATATATATATTTATGTATTAAATAATTAATGTGTTAATTATTTAATAGACTTTGGTTTAATTTTTGAATTAAAATGAAAGTCTTATTTTGGAGAAATTAATCTATTTAATTAATTATGAATTAATTAATTAGATAAATAAGTTATTTATTAATTAATAAATAAAGTATGATATTATCCAAAAGGAGTTTGGATATTTTTAGTTCTCTTAAAAGTTTATTTGAATTAGAATTCAAAGTCAAGGTTTGGAATTACTTGATGATCAAGTAATAAGAGAGAGGGACCAAATCCTTAGTCCAATAGGACTAAGTTTCGGCCGCCCCTCTCTATACTATATATAGGGGAGCTCGAGCTCCCCTTAGAGGGTACTTGATGATTTCTTTTGGTTCATGTGTTGAACACCATCCTTTCTCCAAGATCAAATAAACCCTAGGTTAAGCCTAAACACTAACTAGAGAACTAGCATCCTTACTAGTTAGATTGTAATCAAGTTGGTGGACTATCTCTAGAGAGCTTCAAGTTAGAAGTTTTTAAAGATTCGAGCTTTACCAAGGAGAGGGGATCAAGCCGCGAGAAGAGCGTTCTTGGGTGGCTTAAAATGCTTCAAGAAATATTATTGAAAAGTAAGTTTCTAATCTCTACGAATTTGGATTCATGATTGCGAGTTTCGACTCTTTTGTTGGAAAATTTTTTAAATTTCCGCTGCTTTCTGATTCCTGTTTTCCAACACAATGGTATATTCAGATTGCATATTATCATTGACTGCATTATTGCCAACACTCTCAATATTAATCGTAGCAGTCCCAATAGTAATATCTGCATTGACAGCATTAGTAACAACATTTTCTGGCAAATCAAAATTCAACCATTCGTTATATATTGTAAGTTTTGTTGGGAAAACCCAAAGGAAACGCAGAGGAAATTTAAAATTTTCCCAACTAAGAAAGGATCGAATCTTGCAATTCTTATTCCCAAATTCGTAGTGATCAAGAAACTTACTTGGATAGTAGCTTTCTTGACACGTTCTCGCCGCCCAAGAACGCTCTTCACGCGGCTTGATCCCCAAAAGCTCCTTCGAATATTTCAAGACTTCACGATACTAGCCCTCTAGAGAAATAGTCCACCAACCACTAGCACGATCCGAATAGGGAGGATGCTAGTTCTATATTCTGTGTTTAGGCTCTAGGGTTTAGTGTATAATTATAGAGAATGAGAAATTGTGTATCATCCCCCTATGCGGTTCGAACCCCTCTATTTATAGGGCTAGGGTTCAAACCCCACTCCTTGTTGGACAAGCAATTCCAAACTCTTTTGGAAAGGGATTTCTTGCTTGGAGACTAAGTCTCTTACTTTGACCAAAAGTCTTTCTTTTGATCAACTTGGAAAGCAACATTCTAATCTAACTCTTATAGATTATTAATTTTACTTTATTTATTTTACAGTAAATAACTTGAAGACTAATAATATAATTATTTCATAATTAATTATTTATTAGACTTTAATTTCTCTAAATTAGAACTTTAATATTAATTCAAAATTAAGTCAAAGTCCATTAAATAATCAACACATTAATTATTTAATCTTTATACACATACACACAAGTGACTACACGTGTCCTTATGTCATACACGTGTGGACCCCACCATTTACTTAATGATTCGATCAACTCGTTTAATCGATTCAAGCCTTAACCCATGTGATCGGGTTGTTGTGTGTGAGTCTCTAGGTTCTTAATTCTATTAGCAATGACCCTAATTAATTAATTCTCTAATTAATTAATCAGTCCACAGATCAAACGACCATAGTCTAGCAACAGGTGTTTGATCCCTAGCTGAATAAGAATGTCCCGATTTGACAGAACCTTTAAGTCATTTACATATGTGAGATACAACCCTCCTACATCCCATCTCTTAATCAAGATCTAGGGCAAGGGAATAATTAGAACCCTAATAATCTTGATCTTAATACTAAGTGCATTTCATATACATTTGATCTCAATCCAAGAAACTCTTTTCTTGATGTCTTGATCCACTGCCTTGGCCAAGGACTCCTAGATGGCATATGAATGACTTATGCAATAAGAGATCATCATCTTGCTAATGCAAGCGTAAGTCCTTTATTGATTCACATATACTTTCATGTGCCACTTGTGTAGCCCCAGCATAAGCCTTGAATCAATTGTCTAAGGCGACACCCTTTAAAGCTTACACCTAAGACTACAGAGTTAGCTCATAAAGTATCAATGGAACCTCAAGTTTAAGAATCACTTAATCAAATCAATGACTCGTGAGATATTTCCTAATCTGGAAGTTTCTATTTCCGGATATAGAAACTTCCTTTCCCATTTAGGAATCTTCTCACACGGGGCACCTCAGTGTACCTACTTATAACAAGTAAGCACCCCCATGTATCACGCACGTATCAACTATACACTCTGCACCCCATGAGACAAGGTGGTCCTTCTTAAGGGAGTGATCACACGAGCAAGCCTTGAACGAGTCAGGTTGACACTCCCACTGTCTTTCGGACTCATCGGCTTTGAGTGATTTCTAATTATGACTTATGTGATATAGGGCTCATCTCATGAACCACTTCACCTAAATGGTTGAGTCCTACAAGTCATATTGATTAGGGGAGTTCTCATACATGCGCAGTCAAAAGGAAACACACAATCAAACAAGAGCATACAAAGAAGTATTACCTTAATTCGTATTATTCAAAGATTATCTGTGATTTACAAAAGGAAAGTACTAAAGCTGACTATTACATCGGCTTTCAGGGCACTATTCCTAACAAGTTCACCATTTTCTGAAGTAATGTCATACAATAATGCTGGATTTTTAAATGGAAAACATGATTCATCAAATACTACATGACGAGAAATAAAAATACGACCAGTGGATGGATTCAAACATTTATATCCTTTGTGCTTTATGATATAACCAAGAAAAACACAAGGTATTGATTTAGGTTCCAACTTATTTTTCTTATAATCACCAAGATAAGGAAAACACTTAGAACCAAATATACACAGAGAAGATAGTCAGGATGCTTTTCAAACAACCGAAAATATGGGGAATCCATTTTTAGTTTGTGAGAAGGAAGACAATTTATCAAAAAAATAGCAGTAGCAAAACAATCTACCCAAAATCGAGGTGCAATTTTGATTGGAACATTATAGAAAGTCAAAGTTCTGTAATGTTTCGATGTTTTCTTTCGGCGATACCATTATGTTTAGGGGTTTTTGGACAAGTTGATTGGTGATGAATCCAAAGTTCCGCAAATAAATGGGCAAGTGTTTATCAGCAAATTCACCACCTTCATCAGTTTGAAGAATTCGAATTTTTGAATTAAATTGACACTCAACAAACTTTTGGAAGTGATTAAAGCATGCTGAAATATCATATTTTCTTTTCATTGGGTAAAACCATGTAAATCTAGTATATCCATCTACAAAAATCACATAATATCTAAAATTTTCAGTTGATTTAATTGGTGTAGGCCCCCATAAATCACAATGAACTTTCATAAATGGTTTATCACATTCATTATCAATTGGCATGAAAGCTGAAGCCTACAAGATTTTCCCATTTGACAACTTTCACAAATAGACGAAACACCCTTGTTAGTAAATTCAATCAATTTTTGACTAGAAAGAAAGTTTATTATTTGATAACTTGGGTGACCCAGTCGCCTATGCCAACCTTCTTTATTTGTTTTTCTAAACCTTGAAGAAAATAAGGCAGTGTGGTCTTGGCCTAAGGCATATAAACCTCCTTTCTTTCTGCCATTTCCAATGACTTGCTTTGTGCTTCTGTCCGTAATAAGAAAACCATTAGCATCAAATTCAAATTGATATGGTAAATCTGTAGTAAGTTGGCTAACAGAAATTAAATTTTTCTTAATATCAGGAACTAGAAGAACATTATCAAATGAATTTTATGTCCATCAGAATTTATTTGATCATCGCCAACATGGGTAATATTCATAAGTTCACCATTACCAACCATAACAGCATCAGATCCATTGTAAGGTCTTAAGTTATTTGGCTTACCAAAATTTCCAGTCATGTGTGCAGTTGCTCCAGTATCCGGAAACCATTCAGAATCGGGTGTTAGTTCCATGGTAAGAGCAGCTAAGTCCTGAGGAATATCCTTTGCTTGATAAGCATGATTGAAGCGATGAAAACACTGGAGTGCTATATGATTATTCCTTCCACATATTTGACAAGCAATTGTTTCGTCTTTAAGACTTGGAACATTCCTTTAGCCATTTTGATTCTTAGATTCAGCACGCCCATGACCTGCAAAAATATTATTTGTGCCACTAGGACGATTTCCGTTAGAATAAAATCCTCTCCCTTTAGAATTGAAATAGTTAGGTCCTGTTGATTTCTTTTTATAAGAACCTCCATTTGTTTTGTAGGCATGAAATGATAATCGGGGAGAGTTGGTTAGATGATGAAAACGGTAACGAGCTTCATAACTTTGAAGAAGTTGAATAACTTCACTATATGAAGGGACCTGAGGCTTCGTCATTGTAGTAACGAAACTTTCGTACTGAGGACCAAGCCCTTGAAGCATCCAATAACTTTTATCTCTATCGAAAATTATCTTTTCAATTGTTGCAAGATCATCACAAATTGATATAAGTTTTCTAAGGTACTCACTCAATGAGTCGTTACCTTTCTTTATACTTGATAGTTGATGGGTCAAATGAAACTCTCTTTCTTGAGAATTTTGTGCAAAGGAAGTTTCCAGTGTCGCTCAAACATCATGGGTTGTATTAAGACCAACAACGAGTCCCAAAACTTCTTCAGACAAAGTGCTAGTGATCCAACCATGAAGCAATTGATCAGGTCGTCTCCAAGAAATAAAATCTTTATTTGGAACCTCCTTCAATTTGTCGGTAGTAGTACCGTCAACAATTGTTGGTTTTGGCATGGATATTCACCATGAAGAAAGCCGAACATGTAACGCCCCGGTTTCCGGATGAACAGGTAAGCACGCCACGTGTGAGTTTGAGTGTAGGTTTTATTTTATTTCTTTAATTATAATATATTCTTACGTGGCATTCATATTTTATAAAATTCATGCAACATTATTTATATTAATTCTTTGAATTCATATCATTGAAATTATTATTTCATGGCACGAAAAATATTTGTTGCATGAAATAATTACTGAGAGTGATAAAATTACCAAATTGTCCCTAGTTAAATATTTTCTAAAATTTTAGGGACTTAATTGCATAAACTTTTAGGGACTTGATTGAGCATATTTTAAATTGTTGTATACCTAATTGCATAACTTAAACAACCAAGGGATTGATTGGCAAAAATTGAACAATTCCCTCATTTCAAAAAGGGATGAATCGGTTAAGAGCATCTCCAAGCTTCCATATCTTCATTTCATCCAAAATATTCATAACATATCCATCTCCCACTCTCGGTACTAAGAAGAAAAGGGAAGAAGATAATTTTCCAATCAATCATCAAGATTTCAAGAATTTTGCCAAGCTTTTGAGAGTTGATCATCATCATCATCTATCTTCTCCATTTATTCCATTTTAAGGTTGGTTTGCATGAAAGCCATGGTTCTTGATCATATTTGCCTAGGCTAGGGTTTTAGTTTGATATGATAAATGAAGTATTGGTGATCAAAGTGGAATTATGTGATCATCTATGGAATTATGGCATGATTTGTTCATGAAAACCTTGGATATTTGGCATGAGTGATCAAGTTTGATCATGTACATGAAACCTTGAAAGCTTGAAGATATAGCATGTTTTATGTGTTTAAATGTTATAGTAGTGTCTATTGAACACATATGCATCATATTTCCAGAAATTATGGCATTTGGGATCAAAAATGAAATTGTTGTTGC
Organism: Lantana camara; assembly: GCA_037501455.1. Taxonomy (NCBI): domain Eukaryota; kingdom Viridiplantae; phylum Streptophyta; class Magnoliopsida; order Lamiales; family Verbenaceae; genus Lantana; species Lantana camara. The sequence goes on from CM074863.1 coordinate 86,049,564, forward strand.
TTTGTTGAACCTTGGCCGAGAGCTTCCCCTGTTTCTGCTCTGTTTTCAGTTGCAGGAACTGGGAACGACCGTTCCCAGCCTCAAGGCTTTGTGGGAACGGGCGTTCCCATCTCTTTTCCAAAATAAGGGCGGCCGAGCATAGGAACGGCCGTTCCCATTTTGGCCTTGCGCCGGAAGGGCCGTTCCCAGCTCAAAGGCGCGCTTTAAATGGGGAAAACGCTGGCACGTTTTGGGGAACTCTTAGGAACGACCGTTCCCATTTTTCAAAAGGGACCGGAACGGCCGTTCCCACCTGTGTTGCAGAACAAAAGTTTCTGCATAAATTTACGAAAATAGCCCCTCGACCCGACGACTTCTTTGACCCCGAATTGCTATAATATGTACTAATATGATGTGAAACGACATGTTATTATACCACATTGCATTTTCATGGTCGTCTCGACACGTTTTCGCCGTTCGTCCTATTTTGGTCATTTTCGTTCATGTCTCATGTTTATGCATTGTATTTGCACAGGTCACGAGGGTGTGGACGGGGAGCAAGCTCCTTAAGACACCTCTTTATTATATTTTGCAAGAAAGGTGAGGTTTGGTTTTGGTAAAATGAACCCTATAACCCTTATGTGCTAGTTTTTTGCCAAAACCTATTATACTTATAACGTTTTCAAAGTGATAAATATTTCAAGCAAGAAAGTATTGATTATCATGATTTTCAAGCATGTGGCGAGTACATGATTGCACGTGGGCCCGAGGGTAATTCTTGAGCCAACCGGGAAAGCAAGGGCTGACGGGTAACTCCTGAATTATCCTCACATTGTTGGGATCACCCCCGAAGCCACTAGGAGATTAGTGGTGGAAGGAGTTCCGTGTCTAGAGGGTCATGTCCTCTACACACACCATGTCGTGGATAGTCGAGCCTTGCAAACTCGCTATCACCCGGAGGAAGAAGGAGACTGGGGATTAATCCGGCATGTCGGGTTATCCTCGGGTTATTGCATGATTTCAAGCATGAATTGTTTATGTGAGCACTAATTAAATTGCATGATCACTTATTTATCAAGCAAGCAAGCATGATCACGTATTGTTCACGATTGGGAGTTCGGTTGGAGATTGCCCTTGCTCGCCGGGGCCACATGTTCATGTCATTGATAAGCATAATTAATTAAACGTGTTAAAATGGATAGTTGTAATCTCGGGCAAAGGATGAGATTTCTTGAACTATATAATTATCGTTTTCTAAAGTCTTTACCCGAGACTACAACCTGCATGTGATGTGTGTTATATTTATTTATTGCCCCTCACTCAGTCTTCGGTAGACTGATGCTTCACTTTTCAGGTACACCTTGAGCGTGGTTGTGCTAGGCGGGAGTTGGTCGAGTCCTGCATTATCACGGGTCTAGTGTTGCACCTTTCATGTATATACTTCTGTCGGATATCATGTTATGTTCACGATTGACATATTTTGGATACTTAAGTAGGTACCTATTTTGTAGAAATGATAATGTATTGATAGTTAATTGGTACCTATATGTATCTATGTAATAAATATGGTACCTATATATATATGAATGACTTTATTGCTTCCGCTTTTCTATTCATGTTTGTTGATTATGCTGGGGAGAGTGTCCCGCCTAGTTCGTCGTTTTTATTGTCACCCGTTCGCTGTGGTCTTGGTTTATGTATGAACTGTCCATTTCATACGTGGATCGAGGCTATAGTGCGGGGGATGTGGCGCCTTGGGGTTTAGGGTGCTACAGAACATATCTTTACTTCCAATGAGTGCTAGCATTTGAGTTTTCCACAACAAATAATTGTTTATGGTAAGTTTTAACGAAACAAAATTAGCCACATTAAGTGAGGCTGGGTAAGGGAATCGATGATGAGTTGGTGGGAGTATTTGATTCCATCATAATTTTTTTTTTCTCAGTTAAAGATGGATGGGTGGATATATATGATTGTTTAGTTTGAATGTATTTGCTTCTCAATTTTCACCGAGAGGCTCTGGATACGAAGAAGAAAAAGTACAAGGATATTTAAGGTTTCTCTCTTCTCAAGATGAGAATTGAGAGAAAAAGAATCACTATATATAATAAGTATAGGTATATAATATGGAAACAAAAAGATATTTGGAGGATTTTCCTACATAATAATAGCTAATTGCAATCCTGTCATATCTCTGATTGAAATCCTATCATACCTCTAAGGCAAGATTCATGCCTATCATTTTCATACAAGATTTAAGCTTACTGTTTTGGTATTTCTTCATTAGTATCATCCCTGAATGAACCTAGAGGTCCTATAAAGCCAGTCGTGGAATCTATTATTTCGACATCGATAATTGTTCCTAGAAGGAATACTAAATATAGAAAAGAGAAACACTTGGATAAAGACTTTATCTCTTTTCATTCTTCATTATTTTTAGCATAGGGAACCAGAATAATAAAGTAGTAAGTGTAATATCCTATGTATTTGCACTTGAGGTTTATCCTAAAACGTCAAAGAAAGCTATTGCTCCTTGCGATACTTCTTTCTTGGAAAATGTCTTTATGTCCACACATGTGACTACTTACAGCTATATGAAGGTACCAGGTATTTTCATTTTCTCCATCTTGTTGTTTGTGTGCCAATAAGAGAGCATCAACATTAATATTTGGCTCTCTAGCTCCTTGATTGATGGTTGTTTCCTTCAATTTCATCTCGGCTCTCACTAATGTACATGTTTGCTTGAAGCTCCTGCTCAATTGGCTCTTTAGTTCTTTTTTTCCAAATTTTTTCGTGAATTTATAATTTTTCAAACTTCGGATAAAGAGATTAAAGGATCTTTTCCACCACTCGATTGTCTTCTATTTTTTTCTCCATTGCTTTCAAGTTGATTTCTATTTGAAAGTACCCTCGAAATAAAATAAAAAAGGGGGCTAATTCCAGTCACACCCCTCCTTTGAGGGGTAGTGCGATTTGCCCCCTTTTCTTTCAATAGGTGCATTTAACCCCTTTACTTTTGAAAAATGTTCACTTAACCCCTTTCCGACGGAATATTCCAGGAATATTTTGCTGGACTTTGTGAATAAAATTTTGATGTGATTTCTAATGGCAAATCCATACACATGAAATGTCAAATGTGTTGATATTATACATCAAATCGAAGCTCTTAATGTAAGGAACACCATTTATCTTAGTAATGGACTTCCTTGAATTCTTTTAAAATTAAAATTCGACAATCGACGAAGGAGGAATCAATGGTTAAAGATGGCAAACGACCGGTGGAACTTTTCAAACGAATTTCAACGGCTTCCGATGGCTAATTGGGTTAAATGGGGTATGGGTTTTGTTTGATTTGGAAAGAAGAATACGATGGTGGTAGTCTTGATTCTTGGGTCGCCACGATGGAGGAGATATCAACGGTCAAAGTTAATATTAAGTTGAATATTCCGCCGAAATAATGTTAAAGGGATTAAGTGTAATATTTTTCAAAAGTGAAGGGACTAAATACACCAATTGAAATAAAATGGAACAAACTGCACTACCCCCAAAAGATGGGTGTTGACTGGAATTAACCCAATCAAAAAGTGTTTCGGAATCCTTCAATTGTAGTACAAAAATTCATTTCATGAAGCCTGTAAAGGGACCTTTTTTTTTTACCTTAAGTATCTCTAAAAGTATTAAAAAGAATATCTCAAGCTTTCTTGTAGTATTGGCTTGAGCAAATTTCTCAAAAATAGTGTCATCCACGACTAGTTGGATGAATGAGAGTGCCTTTTGTTTTCTCATTTTGCTTTCTCCTTCGGTTTATTTGATACACTACAAGAAAACAGGCGAATTCCGAGGGAAAATTCTGTGGGAAAAATTGAGGGAATTCCGAGGGAATTCACCCAATTAATTTCAGAGGGAACATTCCTTCGGAAATCCCTCGGAAATTTTAGCGCCAAGGTTAGCCGCCAAGTTTTCAGAGGGATTTCCGAGGGAAAACTCCATCAGAAAAATAAAATTTATTTATTTTTTAAATTAAAATAAGTTTACGAGGGATTTCCAAGGGAAAATTCTCTTGGAAAATTAAAACTTAATTAATTTTTAAATTAGAATTATTTTCCGAGGGATTGCCGAGGGAAGTAATCCCTCGGAAATATTCACATTTTTAGATCTTGAATTTTTCGAGGGATTTCCGAGGGATAATTCCCTCGGAAAAATAAAACTTAATTAATTTTTAAATTAAAATTACTTTCCAAGGGATTTCCGAGGGAAATATTCCCTCGGAACTGTTCACTTATTTAGCTCTTGATTTTCCGAGGGATTTTCGAGGGATAATTCCCTCGGAAAATTAGAATTTACTTAATTTTTAGTTTTCCCTCGGAACTGTTCACTTATTTAGCTCTTGATTTTCCGAGGGATTTTCGAGGGATAATTCCCTCGGAAAATTAGAATTTAATTAATTTTTTAACTAAAATTATATTCCGAGGGATTTCCAAGGGAAATATTCCCTCAGAAATATTCACATATATTTAAATATTGAATTTCTTTTAAATTTTACCTATTTATGCTAAATTCCGAGGGATTTCCGAGGGAATAGTCCCTCGGAAATTAATTTGATAAATTCCCTTGGAATTCCCTCGGAATTTTGAATAATTTTTTTAGAATTATAAATTATATAATAATTTATTGAGTTTAGTTACAATCCATGACAATTATAAATATTATTATTGATATTTTAAAGTATGATTTTCTTTTTTTCTTAAATTTGTTTTATGGAAAATTCCGAGGGAATTCCGAGAAATTTTCGAGAGAAAATGGAAATTCCCTCGGAATTCCCTCGAAATTAGTCATATCAATTTTTAATATTGAAGACTATGTAACGATTCATTGAATTTAATTACAATACATGATAATTATTTGCATTATTAGTGAATTTAATAAGCTAATTATAGTTATTATATTAATAATTTGTAATTATACATATGTAATCGAACTTTGGATAAGTATTTCATACTAAATCAATGTAGATGCTCGTGTTTTTTCAATTGAAATCGAATTTCTACTTCATATATAGTATATTTGTGACACGTCAATTTTTTCTTATTTTTATCATTAATAAATAAAATTTGATGTTATTAAATTAATATTTTAAAGTATGATTTTCTTTTTTTTTTTTTTCTTTTGTGCAAAATTCCGAGGGATTTCCGAGGGAATTGGAAATTCCGTCGGAATTCCCTCGAAATTGGATATACAAATTTTTAATATTGAAGACTATGTAACGATTCGTTGAATTTAATTACATTCCATGATAATTATATGCATTATTAGAGAATTTAATAATCTAATAATAGATATTATATTAATAATTTGTAATTATACATATGTAATCCAACTTTGGATAAGTATTTCATACTAAATCAATGTAGTTGTTCGTGTTTTTTCCATTGAAATCGAATTTCTACTTCATATACATTATATTTGTGCCACATCAAATTTTTTTTATTTTTATCATTAATAAATAAAACTTGATGTTATCAAATTGATATTTTAAAGATTGATTTTCTTATTTTTTTTAATTTTATTTTGTGCAAAATTCCAAGGGATTTCCGAGGGAAAATGGAAATTCCCTCGAAAATCCCTCGGAATTCCCTCGAAATTTGTCATACCAATTTTTAATAGGGTAAATCTTTCTTTGCACCCCAACCTTTGGGATGCGTTGCACTTTGATACCCAACCTTTGAAACGTTGCACTTTAGTACCCAACCTTTGAATTTTGTTGCACTTTAGTACCCAAGTGCAGACGTGTACCCCAATGGTTGGTACCACGTGGCATTTTCTCATTGGTCGGGGTACTAAAAGTGCATAAAATTCAAAGGTTGGGTACTAAAGTGCAACGTTTCAAAGGTTGGGTACCAAAGTGCAACGCACCCCAAAGGTTGGGGTGCAAAGAAAGATTAACCCTTTTTAATATTGACGACTATGTAACGATTCGTTGAATTTAATTACAATCCTTGATAATTATATTAGTGAATTTAATAAGCTAATGATAGTTATTATATTAATAATTTGTAATTGTACATATGTAATCGAACTTTGGATAAGCATTTCATACTAAATCGAGGTAGTTGTTCGTGTTTTTTCAATTGAAATCGAATTTCTACTTCATATATATTATATTTGTACCACATCAATTTTTTCTTATTTTATCATTAATACATAAAATTTGATGTTATCAAATTGATATTTTAAAGTTTGATTTTCTTATTTTTTAATTTTATTTTTTGAAAAATTCCGAGAGAATTCCGAGGGAAAATGGAAATTCCCTCGGTCCCTCGGAATTCGTCATACCAATTTTTAATATTGAAAGCAATGTAACGATTCATTGAATTTAATTACAATCCATGATAATTATATGCATTATTAGTGAATTCAATAAGCTAATTATAGCTATTATATTAATAATTTGTAATTATACATATGTAATCGAACTTTGGATAAGTATTTCATACTAAATCAAGGTAGATGCTCAAGTTTTTTTAATTGAAATCGAATTTCTACTTCATATATAGTGTATTTGTGCCACATCAATTTTTTCTTATTTTTATCATTAATAAATAAAATTTGATGTTGTTAAATTGTTATTTTAAAGTATGATTTTCTTTTTTAATTTTATTTTGTGCAAAATTCCGAGGGAATTCTTGGAAATCGGAAATCCCTAGGCATTCCCTCGAAATTTGTCATACCAATTTTTAATATCGATGACTATGTAAGATGAGATTTTTTTTATTTAATTCATTAAAAAATAAAACTTTAGTGTGTCTATAAAATTAACTATATGCACTATATGTAATAATGTTATTAAACTTTATGAAAAAACATGTCTCATTGTTTATTTTTAAGTATATCCATACAACAATCAGCTTCTCTAATTAGGGAATTTGTAATATTCTTTCAATCTCATACACAATCAGCTTCTCTAATTGAAATTTTCTTTATTTTGGCCAGATGATCATTTCCATGGAAGAAAGGAATGGTGTAATTAAGAAAGGTAATATTCCTTCAATCTCATACACAATCAGCCTTACGCTTTCATATATTGTTAAATATTTTTGGGATAAATGTATTCTCTGATTTATAAGAATTTCTCAAATTAATTGGAGCAGTTGATAATCTATCTTTACCCTTAATTTGTTTTTCAGGGTTAATATTTGCTGAATGTAGAACATTTTAACTGAACTCGAGTCTTTGCTATTTTAGGAGGGATGCTTATAAGAGGGAAAAAGGCTGATGAAGTGGTGATAAGATGAATCTGTATGGTTCTGAATTATAGCTTTATAAGATTGCCTTGTAGTATGCTTGATTGGAGTGATGATTTAGATAAAATTATCTGGTTTTGCATAAGTTTGTTGGATCAATATAATATAGATTTGCTTACTTTTATTACATGATTGTAGTATGGATTGGCTTCAACTCGAAGAATGTTTGAAGATTTTGAGTAAAAAGAATGTATTTGGATTTTTAGAATTTGATTACTCATATACAGAATGTATTTAGAATTAGAATATAGCTCAAAATTTCAGATTCAAACAAGGCATAATAATTAATAAAAAAAATTTATTTTAAATTTTCCGAGGGAATTCCTTCGGAAATGTTTTTGTCCAATTCTTTTTAATTCTATTTTCCAAGGGAATTCCCTCGAAAATATTTTTGTCTAATTTTTTTTAATTTTATTTTCCGAGGGAATTCCATCGAAAATCGGAACCAATTTCGAGGAGGCTTTTTCCGAGGGAATGGTTTCCCTTGGAATTCCCTCGGAAAATGTTTTCGCCTGTTTTCTTGTAGTGATATAAGCACTCATACTCGGAAGATTTGCAAGTTCAGCATATTCTTCTTCTACGAATTTGCAAACTCCTTGTTCATCGAGGAGTATTTTCATTTGGATACTCCATCTTTCATATATATATATATATAATACATATATTTTTTTATTTTTTTTTTAAATTTGAGAAAAAAATTGTAGCACCCCGCATGGTGGGTCACCCCGTCCCCCGCACTATAATCCAATCCGCATACGAAATGGAGAGTTTGTACACGAACCAAGCAGTAGCAAACGAAGACAGACAGATAAACCTAGGCTAGGCGCTACATAGACCCTAACTTCAAAATTCAAACCATCAACAGCAAAAAATGCTGAAGCGTAAAATTCAAAAGCATACACCACAATTCAAATCAAACATCAAATAACGGATTCAACTAGCGTAAACCCCTAATCCTGAAAATCATAATTCAACAACAAGTTACAGAATACAAATGGGTTCAATTGGACCCCAAAAACCTGTTCCGAGGTCAAACATAACTTGTATAGGAATTACAACATAAATTAATTGAATTCAAAACTGAATGAAATGCAAGAGTCAAATAACTCGAAAGGACTCAAACATGATTAGCCGACTCAACGGACTCGACTCAACCACCTAGCTCGAATCCAAAAGTAAAACCTGCAACTAAAAACATGGGGAGAGAGAGGGTCAGTCCACTGACTGAGTAAGGGGTTCACACATGAACACTACATATATATAAAGAGCACAACACGTTCAAATCGTAAATGTTCACGAACCAGGGATAGTTTTTCAACACAAAAACGTTTTACCCATGATAATTCATATAGGGATTTCTAAAACATAACAAAACATAGCTTAACCAAAACAAAGCATAACATAACGTTTCGTATCATATCGTAACATATCATATCTTATTGTAGCTTAACTTATTTTAGTAAAACGTAATCCAACTTTTATCTTAATTAAAAATCTATCCCTGTTTCACAAACTATAGCATATCAAACATAAAGCTCGGTGGGTACGAGCACCAAATCAACGTTAGTCCCAAAGTCATACAAAAACCAAATTCAAACATACCATAAAAAATTCAGCCTTCACACCGGGTGATGAAAGGGTGTATAACCCCTAACCATCCAAACATATCTCTCGAGGTCGTGAGTGCATGATTCTCACGCCTTAGGATTCCATCCCCCACTAAACCTCCTAGAGGGTTCCGGGTTGATCCTTATAACATATGGAGACTATGCATAGACTTAACCCCGATGACTCTATACCGTCTTGGGGGTCCTTACCCACAATCTCTGGGGCCCAATCATATCATAAAAGAGCGTATCAGAGCATAACATATCATAACCCGCTACGTACGTATCATATCATATCGTATACCATACCTTACTTTGCAACAAGCTATGTTGTATTTACCTCTCCGTGTCTTTCCATAGCTTATCCTTTTGACGTGGTGCTTGACTCATGAGAGACACACGGTTTGGAGCATAGCTTAACGTTGTCAAAACATAACAAAACAAAAGTAAGCTTACATAGGCCTGTACATAATGTACCATACATCAAAGCGTATGGCAAAATCATAAGATACATATCTCGTACGTATTTACTTATATTTAAGGCTTATTAAATTGCATGCATTCGAAAATGAGCACATAAGTTTTAGGGTCATAACTATAATCCTAACCTCGCCTTATACCCAACGAAGTCATAGATAAGACAATTGGTTCATCCCGTAACCTACACGGCTAACATATCACCACCCAGGGTGCACCTATACAAATTGAACACAAAACGGAAGATTTAGACTCAAGAACGAACCACATAGATGCATGGCGATGTGTATGGATGCTAAGGATGAATGCATTCAAGCAATAACGTAAATTGTGATATGCATAAGGCACAATGCATGATCGTGTCATATACGAGCAATTAGGCATGTTAGACAATAATAAAGACCCTATACTAATCATATATATACAAGCAACCAAGCCATAACATAGCCATATATAAACACGTACTCGCATAAAAAGGGCATATACAAGAGTAAATATACACGTTAACCTACAATCGAAACCATATAAGGGCATATAAGAACAATTACATATACTATAGCAACAACCACAATCATTTAAGATCAGACACACAACCATTCACACATATGGAAGTAAGATACAACATAATGGAAGACACTCATGTGCACAATTACTGCATAGCACAACATCTAAACACATAACATGGGGCACATATGATTCGTGTACCAAATTCACATGATTCAAGCCATGCAAGTTGCATATTAGAATGAACATAAACACATATACGTGATATAACAAGCCAAGAACAAGTTTAGGGGAGAAAAAGTACGAGAAAAACAGAATAAAAACACAAGAAGGGATTCCAAGAGAAATTGGGTCAAAGCTGAAAGTTTTTCCGAAATGTACAAGCTGTAGTAAAATAGGCATAACTTGAGTTTGAGAAGTGGTAATTATGTTTTTTTATTGGATATGAAACTAGACAAATTGATCTTTCCAACAGTATATGACTCAAATTGTGGTTCAAAGCGATCCGAAAATGGCATAGATTTGAATTCGAACAAAAGTAAAATTTTAGCGAAGTGGCGACACAACTTTGAAACGCCTATATCTCACTCCTCATAACGAATTTTAACAAGACATAAAAATGAGAGTATTCTACACTCAAATAAGTTTCTACAGTTCAAATTTCAAGTCAATCGAACTATGTTTGGGTGGGTCGTGGTCGTGAAATTTTTATCCATAAAATGGTCACGACTGCAAAGGTAGTGCAGAAAATTTTTTGCTCAATAATTTGTTTTCGATAACGGCCACGAAGGGCCCCATAAATTAGAAAAATAGGGTTGCAACAGCCCAAACTCAATGGGGGCGAGTTCTTTCAACCCCAAACCCGATCCCAACACCAAAAATAACTCTAAGAACACAATATAATGCACATATAACACATTGGGAGCAAGTATTTGGCAAGAATCATACATATAAACGCAAACCCACTTAATTATATATATATAAACGCAAACCCACTTAATTATATATATATATATATACATATACACCATGAATGCACAATGAGGAAGAAGAAGGAATTGAAAATCTTACCAAGGAGAAGAAGAGAGAAGGTATAGTTGCCAGAGAAGTGACTGCGTCGAAGAGGTCGCCGGAGATGTGGTGGTGGAGCTTGAGCCCTATCTTCCTCATTTGCTTTCTTGAAATTGAGGAAAGTTGGTGGATGAGAAGAATGAGTAAGGAAGAATGGAGGGAGTGTGATGGTCGGAGGTGGAGGAGCTAGAGCTCTTCTCTCTTATTCTTGGAGCAAACTGAGAGAAAGAAAGAGAGATTAGGAGGGGTGTGAGTTGATCGATCATAAGGGGGAGAAAAAGGAGTGTGGCCCCCTTTTGGAAGATATTTTGGGCCTTAAACTGGTTCGGTCATTTTTGGATAATTTAGACTGATTTTGAGGTACGAAATAAATACGGGTTTTAAAGCTAATGAACTCCAAAATGGGCAAAAGGGTAGTTAACGAACTCGTAAAAGTACGAGAAACGAAGTTACGAGGTTCAAAAATAAAAAAGAGTGCTCGTGTGGAAGTTTTATAATTAGGTCCTTAATTTTCTATCTCCTACACAATGGCCCACATAGTTTTCAAATTATCCGATTAAGCCCAAAATTTATTATTTCAATTAAGTCCTATAAGTTCTCAATGCGCCAAATAAGGACATATAATACAAATTAGGCACATAAGGCATACAAACGAGCAATTAAATTATATAATTAAATAAATAAACATTTAACTCTCGAAAAACACACCCGATAACATCATACCTGACCTATCGGAGGAGCGGGGTGTCACAAGAGTTGCACTCATCATTGCCATATATCAACGTAACTCTGATACCATTTTGTTGCGGGAACGTGGTGGTCAAAATATGTGAAGACAAATTATAGTTTAGAAGAGGAGGAACTAGGGAGGAGAAAAACACAAGATACATACTTTTCTCTACTCAAATCAACACTTCTATATTCAAATTCTTACTAATCAACTTTTCTTTTAAACTTTACTTTTTTCGAGAAAATTGCAAAAGAGTACCCTGTGTTAGGCCGAACTATCATATAAAACCCTGACTTCAAAAATATCCTCCAAAAAACCCTGTGTTGTTTAAATTTTGCACAAAAAAGCCTATAATTCATATTTGGTCTACATACACGTGCGTTGACTGTAAGTAGAATTGGATTTTTTTTACCTTTTAGCACAAAATGATTATTTTACCCACCGGTACAACCACCGTCATCGCCGGCGGCCCCTCATCATCGCCGTTTTTATCTCCCCGATCAACCATCGCCACCCCCTCTGTCACTACCACCATCAACACCCATTGCAGCTGTCTTTCCATCACCGGCACTCCCCTCACTACAAAAAAATCCCCGAAAACAGACAGGCAAATTCCGACTGGATTTTCGAAAAACCCGTCGGTTTTCCATTGGAAAAGCTGATTTTCGACGGAAACCCGACGTTAAACCAACGGGATGGCACCCGTTGGAAAATACATCATCGGAATTGGGTCCCGACGGGTCCGTTCCGTTGGAAATATATTTCCAACGGAATTCCAACAGAAAATTATTTTTTCCAACAAAATAATTTCCAACGGAAAACCAACGGACTATTTCCGTCGGAATTTTTTTCCGACGGAAAATCAACGAATTTCCAACAAAGCAAAAATAATTTAATTTTTAAGTTAACCAACGGATTTCCAACGGAATTTTCTGTCGGTATTGTTGGAAAAACGAAATCAGAAAGCGGCGGAAATTTAAAAAATTTCCAACAAAAGGATCGAAACTCGCAATCATGAATCCAAATTCGTAAGGTAAAGAGACTTACTTTTCAATAATCTGTCTTGAAGCGTTTTAAGCCTCGCAAGAACGCTCTTCTCGCAGCTTGACCCCCTCTCCTTGGTAAAGCTCGAATCTTTGAAAACTTCTAACTTGAAGCTCTCTAGAGATAGTCCACCAACTTGACTACAATCTAACTAGTAAGGATGCTAGTTCTCTAGTTAGTGTTTAGGCTTAACCTAGTGTTTATGTGATCTTGGAGAAAGGATGGTGTTCAACACATGAACCAAGAAGAATCGATCAATCACTCTCTAAGAAGAGTTCGAGCTCCCCTATATATAATTAGAGAGGGGCGGCCGAACCTAGTCCTTATAAACTAAGGATTTGGTCCCTCTCTCTCTTATTACTTGATCATCAAGTAATTCCAAACCTTGACTTTGAATTCTAATTCAAATCAACTTTTAAGAGAGCTAAAATATCCAAACTCCTTTTGGATAATATTATACTTTATTTATTAATAAATAAATAACTTATTTATCTAATTAATTAATTCATAATTAATTAAATAGATTAATTTCTCCAAAATAAGACTTTCATTTTAATTCAAAATTAAACCAAAGTCTATTAAATAATTAACACATTAATTATTTAATACATAAATAAATATACACGCATGGTGCACACGTGTCCATATAGGACACGTGTCATGCACATGACCCACACGTGTGTTTCACATGTGTGGAACCCTCTTGGCATGACCAACTCGTTTAATCGTTTTAAAACCTTAACTCATGTAACCAAGTTGTTGTATGTGACCCTCTAGGTTCTCAATTCAATTAGCAGTGACCCTAATTAATTAATTCACTAATTAGTTAATCAGTCCACAGATTAAACGACCATATTCTAGCAACAGGTGTTTAACCCTTAGCTGAATTGGAATGTCCCAATTCGACAAAACCTCTAAGTCATTGATTCATGTGAGATACAATCCTCCTACTTTCTATCTCTCAACCAAGATCTAGGGTAAGGGAATAATCAGAACCCTAATAATCTGGTCTTAAAGCTAAGTGCATTTCATATCCATTTGATCTCAATCCAAGAAACCCTTTTCTTGATGTCTTGATCTATTGCCTTGGCTAAGGACTCCATATGACATATGAATGGCTTACACAATACGAGATCACCTTGCAAATGCAAGTGTAGGTCCTTTCTTGATTCTCATTCACTTTCATGAATCACTTGTGCAGCCCCAGCATACGCCTTGAATCAGTTGTCTAAGGCGACACCCTTTAAAGCTTATATCTAAGACTACAGAGTTAACTCATAAAGTGACATGGAACCTCAAGTCTAAGGATCAATTAATCACATCAATGACTCATGAGATATTTCCTAATCTGGAAGTTTCCATTTCCTGAAATAGAAACTTCCTTTCCCATTTAGGAATCTTCTCACACGGGGTACCTCAGTGAACTTACTTATGGAAGTAAGCACCCTCATGTATCACGCACGTATCAACTATACACGTTGCACCTCCATGAAATAAGGTGGTCCTTCTTAAGGGCGTGATCCCACAAGCAAGCCTTAAAGGAGTCAGGTTGACACTCCCACTGTCTATAGGACTCATCAGCTTGGAGTATTTTACTAATCATGACTTATGTGATATAGGGCTCGTTTCATGAACCATTTCACCTAAATGGTAGAGCCCTAAAGTCATCAGGATTAGGGGAGTTCTCATACATGCACAGATAAAGTAAACGCATACCAAACAAGAGCAAATAAAGAAGTGTTGCCTCAATTCGTTATTTTATTCAAAGATTGTCTGTGATAACAATAAGGAAAAGTAGAAAGCGGATATACAATCGGCTTTCTAGGGCACTATTCCTAACAATCTCCCACTTGCCTGTTAAAGCCATTCTAAAGCTACTCTAAGTCCCATCTTCTGGAGATGACCTTGGAAAGCTTCTCGACTAAGGGGTTTAGTAAGTGGATCTGCCACGTTCTCTGCTGATGCGACCCTCTCAATTTACACATCTCCTCTGCTGATAATATCACAGATCAGGCGATACTTCCTCATAATGTGCTTGGTCCGTTGGTGAGATCTTGGTTCTCTTGCTTGAGCAACCGCCCCAGTGTTGTCACAAAACATAGTAATGGGGTCTTTCATGCTAGGAACAACATTTAACTCTTGAATGAACTTTCTAATCTAAACACCTTCCTTAGCTGCATCATTTGCAGCTAAGTATTAGGCCTCAGTGGTCGAATCTGCAGTGGTCGTTTATTTGGAACTCTTCCAACTCACTGCTCCGCCGTTTAGGTAGAAAATGTATCCTGACATTGACTTAAAATCATCTAAGTTAGATGCAAAGCTTGCATCGCAGTATCCTTCGACAGTAAGATCTTTCTGACCTCCGTAAACTAAGAATAAATCTTTAGTACTTTTCAAGTACTTAAGATTATTCTTCACAGCAGCCCAGTGACCATCTCCAGGGTCAGATTGGAAATAACTTGTTACACTAAGTGCATAAGCCACATCCGGTCGAGTACATAACATTGCATACATTATGCTACCTATTGCTAATGCATAAGGTGTATGAGTCATTCTTTCCTTCTCATGGTTAGTCTTAGGACACATCGTCTTAGAAAGACATGTTCCTACACTCATAGGAAGGTTTTTGACCTTTGCTGACTCCATATTGAATCTCTTCAATACTTTGTCAATGTACATCGACTGTGATAGTCCTATCAACCTTCTAGATCTATCTCGATAGATTTTAATTCCAAGGATGTAGGACGCATCACCAAGATCTTTCATCTCGAATTGGTTCGATAACCATAACTTAGTCACTTTCATGTCATCCTTTGAATTCCCAATAAGAAGGATGTCATCAACATAAAGTACTAAGAATTGCACTGAGGTCTCCGATTCCTTTCTATACACACATGATTCATTCGAAATTTGAATGAAGCCAAACGATTTGACTGGTTCATCAAATCGAATGTTCCAATTCCTAGAAGCCTGTTTTAATCCATAGATTGACCTTTGTAGTTTGCAAACCTTTTGCTCACTCCCACTGAATGTGAAACCTATGGGTTGCTCCATATAAATGTCTTTATCAATGTCACCATTGAGAAAGGTAGTTTTCACATCCATTTGTCATATCTCATAGTCATAATATGCAGCAATGGCAAGCATGATCCGAATAGACTTTTGCATTGCAACTGGTGAAAAAGTTTAATCAAAGTCCACGCCGGGTTTTTGAGTGAATCCTTTTACAACCAATCTTGTTTTGTAGGCTGCAATGCTTCCATCAACTCCAAGCTTTCTCTTAAAGATCCATTTGCAAACTATGGGTTTGACCCCATCAGGTAAATCTACAAAGGTCCAAACTTGGTTGGAGTTCATGGAATCCACTTAGGATTTCATGGCTTCTATCCACTGTTCCACTGTTCAGAGTCAGAATCTGAAAGTGTCTCCTCATATGTTAGAGGATCATTATCCTTTTAAGAGATCTCATGGAAGAATCCATACCATCACTCCGGCTGTCTAGGAGTGTGTTCAGAACGCCTTAGAGGAGGATTTACGTGTGTATCGAAATTCGTGATTGGTTGTGGTTGATCAGAAGGGGATGTTTCTTCAGTGGGTGGCGTGGGGTCACTTTGTACTTCCTCTAATTCTATGATCTTGCCTTTGTTTTCTTTAAGGAACGATTCCTCAAGAAAAGTAGCATTTCTGGAAACAAACACCTTTTGCTCAGATTGATCATAGAAGTAGTATCCTATGGATTCCTTAGGATAACCTACAAAGTAGCATAAGTTAGAACGAGATTCTAACTTATCTCCCACTGTCCTCTTCACGTAAGCAGGACAACCCCAAATTCTTAAGTAAGAATAACTAGGGATTTTACCATGCCACATTTCATAAGGCATTTTAGGGACTGACTTAGAGGGAACCAGATTCAAAATCTTTGCTGCACTTTCTAGGGCATAACCCCAGAAAGAAGGTGGTAAGTCAGTGAAACTCATCATGGAACGAACCATATCAAGTAGAGTTCGATTCCTTCTCTCAGAAACTCCATTGAGTTGAGGAGTTCCTGGAGGAGTCCACTGAGAGATAATCCCATTATCTTTGAGATGATTAAGGAATTCTTCACGAAGATACTGGCCTCTTCATCAGATCGAAGTGCTTTGATCTTGTGACCAGTTTTTTTCTCAACCTCCTTTTGAAATTCTAGGAATTTCTCAAAAGCTTCAAATTTATACTTCATTAAGTATACATAACGATACCGACTAAAGTCATCGGTAAAGGTTATGAAATACTGATGACCGTTTCTTGCGCTTACACTAAGCGGTCCACAAACATCAGAATTGATCAAATCCAAGACCTTAGTGGCACGTTCCACAATTCCTTTAAAAGGAACTTTGGACATCTTTCCTTTGAGACAGGACTCGCAAGAAGTTAACTCATTGAGATCATTTACAGAGAATGATCCTAAAGTGTTTATCTTGCTAATTCTGTTCTTGGAAATGTGTCCTAATCTAGCGTGCCATAAGGGAGCTGAAGCTTTGTCATCTCTCTTACGTTTAGTTTCTCGTTGTATATTCATAATATTGATATTTTGAGTTAGATAAAGTCCATTACTTAGAGTACCGATGTGAACGGAAGAGTTGTTCTGTTTGATAAAGTACTTACCATTCTTAATATAAGTTTCATAACCTTCACAATCTAAAATTGGAACTGAAATTATATTACGAATAATGCTCGGTACATAAAGGACTTTATTTAAAACTAACTCAAAACTACCTAAATCTAACCTAATTGTGCCTAAAGCTCGAGCTTCAACATTTGAGCCATCGCCGATCTTCAAGACACATTCTCCTTCTCTGAGTTGTTGGACTTTATTTAGCATCTGTACATCATTACAGATATGAGCTCCACAACCGGTATCAAGTACCCAAGAACTAGAATTAATAGAAAGATTCACTTCAACGAGAAACATACCTTTCTTTAGAGTAGTCTTGTACTCTGGGCAGTTTCTCCTCCAATGTCCCGCTTTGTCACAATGGAAGCAAACATCCTCTTTCTGATCACACTTCTTCTTTAGGGCCTTCCCCTTTGAAATGCCACCAGCGGGCCTAAGGGGTTTCTTCTTCTTCTTTTGGGCTTTCTTACCCTTACATTTAGAAGGCCCGGAAGAGGAAGATGGAGCATTCACCATCAGAACCTTATTATCTTTCTTGATCGTGCTTTCAGCAGTCACAAGCTGACTAATCAGCTCAGCTACAGTAGCACCAACATGATTTATATTGAAGTTAAGGACAAATGGGTTGAATGATGGTGGGAGCGAGGCTAGCAACAAGTCCACTGAAAGCTCATCTTTCAGTGGCATTCCATGGAAGCAAGTTTCTCAGTAAGGGCGAGAAACTTGAGTCCATATTCATTGACACTTGAACCTTCCCTCATTCTCAAGTGGAGCAATTCCTTTGAAGTGTTATACCTTGTAACACGTTCATGAGGGCGGTAAAGTTTCTCTAAGTGGTCGTAAATCTCCCAAGCAAATTCCATGGCCTCTGTTGCCTTTGCAAGTCCGGAGACATGCTAGCCAACATAAGGCAACGGGCTTGGAGATTATCATCCTTCCACTTCTGGATCGCGTCCCGCCCAGCCCGAGTGGGAGCGTCCCCTTCGGGACTAGGCTCCCCATCGAAGAGAACATAAGTTCTCTTCTCAGAATCTAAAATAATTTTCAGATTCCTCGGCCAATCAGAATAGTTGGGACCAGTCAACTTGTTTGACTCGAGGATCGATACAAGAGGGTTTTTAGTTGCCATTTCAAAACACGTAGAGAATCACAGAATCTACGACCTAAATGGTAAAACAGAAAACTAGTGAGCATGCTGAATTATAACGATATACAAAAGATAAGGCCTTTAATCTAATGTACCTCCCATTGTTTTTCAAAGATCTATAATTCGCAAATATCTAAGTGGACGCGTTTCCCAATGGGTACTAAGATCCTAAGCATTTTACGTTACATCAACTATTTGTTTCTCCAATGAAGATATTATCATGGAATTGTAATGGGACGGGAAATGCTGAATTCCGTCGTCATTTACGTGAGATTACTATGGAATATAAACTAGACATTGTTTTTCTGCTTGAAACCAGAGTGTTGGACGGAAGAGCTGCGGAAATATCCACACGACTAGGATTCACCAATGTTTGCAGGGCGCCTACCAACGGGTGCGAAGGGGGAATTTGGCTTCTTTGGAACGAGGGGGAGATTCAGGTCCGGATACTTGAAACTTCCACGCAAGCTATTCATGCGGTAATTGGACCCCGGAATAACGATTGGATTTGCTCTGGGGTTTATGCTAGCCCGTCAGCAGGACGGAGAAGGGAGCTATGGAATGACCTCAAAGGTTTCAGCAGCAGAATCTCTCGACCGTAGCTTTTGATGGGAGATTTTAATGATATCAAGTGCCCTAGTGAGAAAAGTGGGGGCAGGCAGGCGAGTTGGAGTAAGTGTGACAGATTCCGGGAGGTGTTCGAGGGGTGCAACCTCATGGATTTGGACGCGAAAGGACCATTCTTTACCTGGTCGGGCGTTGTTAGCGGGGGACAGTTGGTGAAGGAACGACTTGATCGGGCATTTGCTAACCTCAGCTGGAATCATAGATTTTCCGATGGGTCAATGATGGTTCTCCCGAAGACTCATTCGGACCATCACCCCCTTTTGATGGACACAATTGGACTGGCGTCGACCCCAAATAAAAAGCCATTTCGTTTCGAGGCTGCTTGGGACACACATCCGAGATGCGGGGATTTGATCAAATCAATCTGGAATGATCACGAACTCTTTGAAGATGCTTTAAGGGTGCTACCAGACGTGATGCGGGCTTGGAACAAGGAGACGTTTGGTAATATTTTTCGGCGGAAAAAGATCCTCAAGGCACGGCTGAATGGAATTCAGAAGCTTCCAGTGGCTAGACTCCACGAGGGGCTACGTAAACTGGAGACGGAACTTACGAGAGAATTGAATTTTGTGCTGCTTCAAGAAGAAACGCTTTGGTATCAAAAGTCCCGTGTTAATTGGCTAAATTTAGGCGACAGAAACACCAAGTTCTTTCACCTATCTACAATCACGAGGAGGAGGAGAAACAAAATTAGCACACTATTCATTGATGGGGAATGGCGTACAGATGCCAATATCCTTAAGAATTATGTGTACGAGTATTTCAAAGGCATCTTCACGCGTGTGACACCGTCTAATCGGGGTAGTCTGCCGAGGAGCAGCGCTCAACAATGCATCTCGGATACCAATGTGTCTGCCCTGGAAAGCCCAATTACAAAAGAGGAAGTACGTAGAGTTTCGAATTCTATGCAGCCACTTAAAGCACCCGGCCCCGACGGGTGCCAAGTTTTCTTCTACCTAAAGTATTGGGATATTATTGGGGAGTCAGTGTTCAAGTTCTTATACAATTGCTTTGCAACATGTGATGTTCCGATGCGTGCGGGAGCAGCTTTTATTTGCTTAATTCCAAAAGTGGAGAGCCCAAAAGATGCCAGTGATTTCAGACCAATTGCGCTTTGTAATGTGGTTCTGAAAACGCTAACGAAGCTGATTGTTACGCGCATCAAACCTTTCATCTCCAGGATTGTCGGACCGCACCAGAGTTCTTTTATCCCGGGTCGAAGTACATTGGATAATCTTCTTATTATCAAAGAAGTGATGCATACGATGAAAAGGTCTAAGAGCAGAACAGGTGGTGTGCTGCTTAAATTGGACTTGGAGAAGGCTTATGACAATGTGAGCTGGGAATTCTTAGAAGAGACTTTGCAACTCTTTAAATTTCCGGACAAAATAATTAAACTCATTATGAACAGTGTAAGATGTGTACAACCACAGGTGCTTTGGAATGGAGAGCCGACTGAGAGAATTGTTACTACCTGTGGGTTGCGCCAAGGTGATCCGTTGTCACCCTACCTCTTTGTACTGTGCATGGAGCGCTTGGGATACTTGATCGAGGAGGCTGTTGTGTTGGGAAACTGGAAGCCTATTTCTGTGTGTCGAGGTGGGCCGAAAGTTAGTCACATCTTCTTCGCGGATGATATCATTCTTGCCGGGCAAGCTAACTTAATGACTGCCCAAACAATGAAGAGTGTTATAGACAGGTTTTGTGATGCTTCTGGGCTCAGAGTCAGCATCCACAAGTCTAAAGCTTGGTTTTCCCCTCAATCAGCTGTTCCACACCGGCAGGCCATGGTACGGGTATTGGGTATTGATGAGGCTGAGGAGTTGGGTAAATACTTAGGTGTTCATCTTGGAAAGAATGGAAACTCGAATCAAGTATTCACCAATGTGATCGAAAGGGTCCAGAAGCGCCTTTCGGCATGGAAGGCAAAGACGCTGAATATGGCGGGACGGATGACTCTCATACAGTCCGTCACTTCTTCCATACCAGTGTACCACATGCATTCAACATGGTTCCCGACAAGAGTCTGCAATAAACATGATCAGCTTAATAGAAATTTCCTTTGGGGTTCAGACTCCAATCATCGGAAAACTCACCTCGTTGGTTGGGCCAAAGTTCTAAGACGCAAGAGCGAAGGAGGACTTGGACTGAAGGATACGCGAAAAAATAATATTGCTATGCTCGCGAAGACGGGGTGGCGTGTTCTCAAAGAAGCATGTTAGCCAATAAATTAAAACTCCCGTTTTAAGCTCTAATAGCTTAAAACACGACTTAGATGCAATTCTTCTTCAAGAGCCTTTTCTATAAAACCTGAAAAACAATAAACTAATAAAATTCTAATTAATTTCTGAAAATTAATAATTTTATTCTTTCAATATATCCATAAAATAAAGTTTGAAATTTTCCCAAAATTTAAATCGCTTAATTTTTCAAAATCCTAATTTAAACAATTATTTCAAAAATAATTTTTAATTTAATAAAATAAAATTTTCAGAAAAATTAAATCATGATTTCAAGGACCGAAAACACGAAAACTCAAAAACGCGAAATCCGGGCCCGAAACCGAGCAGCTGCTCGCCGCGCAGCTCGCTGCTACTGGCGGGCGGGTGCTCACGCGCGGTTGCGGGAGGCTGTCCCGGGCCGTTGCGGGATAGGCGAGCAGGCGCGCCTAGCGTCGCGCGAAGCTGTGCGACGATGGCGCGCGGGGTTGGGCCGTGCTACGCATTGGCACGTTCCAACCTCGCGTGTTCGTTTCGTGTTTCGTTTCACATCTCAGGTTTCTCCAAAACCCAATTCAATCCAAAATTAAAATTACGATTTAAACGAATTTCAACTAAAACAGTTTTTCAAAATAGATTTAAGAAAACAGTTTTCAGAAATTTTTTAGGAAAAACACAGTTTCGTATTTCAGGCTTTCTAAAAGAACTCAAGAATACCCAATTCGCATCAAAGCTTAAGAATTTCTACCAAATTCAGTTAAGTGGAGACGAATCAGAAAAACGATAAACGAGGTGGCTCTGATACCACTAGTCGGAAAAACGGAATCAGAAAGCAGCGGAAATTTAAAAAATTTCCAACAAAAGGATCGAAACTCGCAATCATGAATCCAAATTCGTAAGGTAAAGAGACTTACTTTTCAATAATCTTTCTTGAAGTGTTTCAAGCCTCCCAAGACCGCTCTTCTCGCGACTTGACCCCCTCTCCTTGGTAAAGCTCGAATCTTTAAAAACTTCTAACTTGAAGCTCTCTAGAGATAGTTCACCAACTTGACTACAATCTAACTAGTAAGGATGCTAGTTCTGTAGTTAGTGTTTAGGTTTAACCTAGGGTTTATGGGATTTGGAGAAAGGATGGTGTTCAATACATGAACCAAGAAGAATCGATCAATCACTCTCTGAGGGGAGCCCGAGCTCCCCTATATATAATTAGAGAGGGACGGTCGAACCTAGTCCTTATGGACTAAGGATTTGGTCCCTCTCTCTCTTATTACTTGATCATCAAGTAATTCCAAACCTTGACTTTGAATTCTAATTCAAATCAACTTTTAAGAGAGCTAAAATATCCAAACTCCTTTTGGATAATATTATACTTTATTTATTAATAAATAAATAACTTATTTATTTAATTAATTAATTCATAATTAATTAAATAGATTAATTTCTCCAAAATAAGACTTTCATTTTAATTCAAAATTAAATCAAAGTCTATTAAATAATTAACACATTAATTATTTAATACATAAATAAATATACGCACATGGTGCACACGTGTCCATATAGGACACGTGTCACGCATATGACCCACACGTGTGTTTCACACGTGTGGAACCCTCTTGGCATGATCAACTCGTTTAATCGTTTTAAAGCCTTAACTCATGTAACCAAGTTGTTGTGTGTGACCCTCTAGGTTCTCAATTCAATTAGTAGTGACCTTAATTAATTAATTCACTAATTAATTAATCAGTCCACAGATTAAACGATCATAGTCTAGCAACAGGTGTTTAACCCCTAGCTGAATTGGAATGTCTCGATTCGACAGAACCTTTAAGTCATTAATTCATGTGAGATACAATCCTCCTACTTTCTATCTCTCAACCAAGATCTAGGGTAAGGGAATAATCAGAACCCTAATAATCTGGTCTTAAAGCTAAGTGCATTTCATATCCATTTGATCTCAATCCAAGAAACCCTTTTCATGATGTCTTGATCTATTGCCTTGGCCAAGGACTCCATATGGCAAATGCAAGTGTAGGTCCTTTCATGATTCTCATTCACTTTCGTGGCCAAGGACTCCACATGGCAAATGCAAGGACTCCATATGGCAAATCACTTGTGCAACCCCAGCATAAGCCTTGAATCAGTTGTCTAAGGCGACACCCTTTAAAGCTTATAACTAAGACTATAGAGTTAACTCATAAAGTGACATGGAACCTCAAGTCTAAGGATCAATTAATCACATCAATGACTCGTGAGATATTTCCTAATCTGGAAGTTTCCATTTCCTGAAATAGAAACTTCCTTTCCCATTTAGGAATCTTCTCACACGGGGCACCTCAATGAACTTACTTATGGAAGTAAGCGCCCTCATATATCATGCACGTATCAACTATACACTTTGCACCTCCATGAAACAAGGTGGTGCTTCTTAAGGGCGTGATCCCACAAGCAATCCTTAAAGGAGTCAGGTTGACACTCCCACTGTCTGTAGGACTCATCAGCTTAGAGTATTTTACTAATCATGACTTATGTGATATAGGGCTCGTTTCATGAACCATTTAACCTAAATGGTAGAGTCCTAAAGTCATCAGGATTAGGGGAGTTCTCATACATGCACAGCTAAACTAAACGCATACCAAACAAGAGCAAATAAAGAAGTGTTGCCTCAATTCGTTATTTTATTCAAAGATTGTCTGTGATAACAATAAGGAAAAGTACAAAGCGGTTATACAATCGTCTTTCTAGGGCACTATTCCTAACAGGTATACCGTTGGAAATAGAATAAAACTAAATAAATTTAAAAAAAAATCATTTGTGAGACCCGAACCACCCCGGAAACGAGCCACACCAACACCTCGGACGAACCACGGGCCGAGCTTGAGCCAACCTGTAACACCCCGGAGCGAAGGGCACTACATCCCTTACACCGTAGCTCAACACGTGTAATGAAATGGAGACTCCGCCCACGCATCAAACCATGGCGAACGGGTGACAAACAAAAGACCCACACGTTAGCTAGGCGGTCTAGACCCTTAAACAGAGCGCGCAACAAAACAAAACGAATGCGGAAGCGTCAGGATCACGAATATACAAACATACATGCTATCAATAATACAACTTACACATAATATGCCCATCCAAGGTCAAATGAATCATAAAACAAAAGCTCAAAGTCCGAATCATACAAAGCTTATACATAGTACCATATTTCTACATAGTACTAAAACTGAAAGTAAAGATGCAAGGATGCAAAAGACTCTTCTATACAAGAACGACCCAAAGAAAAGACACCGCCTAGCACGAACCGAAGACCTGCACCTGCAAACTCAAGAAACAAAAGGGGGAAAAAAAAAACATCGAAGAGGGGTCAGTCCTAAAGACTGGTAAGGGGGCTAACACACACACCCGTACATAGATATAGAGCAAAGCATAGCATAGCTCATTCAAATCTTAGAGTATTCATGAACCGGGCGTGGTTTTTACATTCCAAATTATTTTGACACATGATAGCATATATATAGAAAAAGGTTTAGGGCCGAAGGCCAAAATCAACCAATTTTAAGGATTAGAAGTCCTCACCCGTTTCATGAATCATAAACGGAAACATAACACACACACATCACTCACAACCAACCTCCTTCACAAGACACAACTCGAAACTTAACACATAAAGACTTAAAATAAACACAAACACATACCTCCTTACTCCATGAGATGGAAGGGTGGCCACCCTTCGCATCCACGCTTATACGTTAGGGTCGTGAGTTTCATGACACTCACGCCCAAGGAATCCGTCCCCCACCTCCCTCCGAGTGGGTTTCGGGTTGATCCTATAAAGTTGAGAAGTGTCCTGGAGTTACAACTGGTGACCCCAATGGTCGTCCCGGGTCTCCCGAACCACACAACTCCGGGGCCCAAACTTACACTTACACTTATCACAAAGCTTATCTCGCCAAAACATATCACACACACACACACCAACCCATTTTCAAAGCAAAGAAACGAAAATAGAGCTTACTTATACATAAAAGCGTTTTTCAAACGTTTCATAACAAAAGGGCTAATTCCCACAAAATACATATTATACACATATCTATATACATATATACGTATATGTCGCATGCGGGCTGAAAACACATTTAGGGTTGTAGGTCGTAATAACTAAAAAAACAAAACCTCACCTTGCCGACCACACCGACGAAGCAAACACAAACCCTTCTAAGAAACCACCTCTTCAACCACGGGGCACACCTAAAAGCATAGCAAAGATCACAAGGAAAACTTAGGCTCAAAATAAACCACTTAGACGCTTGGTATATGCATATGGATGCGTATGATGCTTAAGGAATGCAACAAAGTAGTACTTAGATCATATGAATTCAAACCGAATCACATTGATGCATAAATCACATATTTTACATCAAACAAGTTCACAAGGTTCATGCATCACATAAAACACGTCATATAACTCATAAACAAGGCATATACTTCATATAAGGGCAAGGAGATTTCACGCAATGCAAGTATACAAAGCACAAAGTCATTCATGCACTTAAGGGTACATATCGAATCACATAAGAAGTAAATCACGTCAAACGAATACAAAATCTTTTTGCAACATGTATGACACGTTAATCAATCATAAACACATCAAATTCATGCAATACCAAGCTATATCAAAGCATTTCATACATATAAACAAGTATTTATCATGTTGGGATCAAGATCGGGGAGGGAAATGAACAAAACGATCAAGAAAACAAGTATGAGCTCAAGGTATGACCGTACCCAGATCCAGGGCCGTGGATTTTTAACAAAGAAGAGATCCATGGCCGTGGATCTCAGTCCAGAAATGTACCAAAATCTGCCACACAAATCCACGGCCGTGGGTGTTTTCAAAGCATAAAATCTAGGGCCGTGGATTTGCTCCAGCCACGAAAAAATCAAGGTTTTGCTCCCCAAAACACATTAAAACTCCCCCCAAACCACACAAGCATCAAGGCAACACATATAAGAAGGTTGGGGAAGGAAAATTCATGCAAGAAAAGCTATAAAATTGGACCAAACAATCAACACTCATGCAAGGGAAGAGAATATGGCAAATCATGCAAAAGCTCCAAAGTTCAACAATGGCAAATTCATGGATTCTCAAGTAGCACTCAATTCAACCTCATATATAACACATATGATGTCTTAGGGACTAAATACATGCCTCAAACCAAAAGAAATTACAAGGAAGCAAGCTAGATCATGCAATTTCTACAAAACCCCCACTATTCAAGCTCTAACTCATATATCAAGCAATCATGGGTTAAAACTTGCAAAATCAAAGGCAAAGTGAGCACAAAGACATGGAGGACACAAAAATGAACTTACCTCTTCAAATGGATGAGAAATGATAGAGCTTGGTGGAAAAACTTGGAGCAAAAATGGCAAACCCTTCTTCTTCCTCTTCTTTCCTCTTCTTCTTCTCTTATTTTCTTCACTTTGGAGCAAAATATCTTGTGGTGGGTGAGGGGGTCCGAAATTGCTGCTGGGAGGGAGAGAGAGAAGTGTATAAAAGGCATAAAAGTCATGGTTAAGGCTTAACTTGGGTTAAGGTGGGGCCCACACACTCAAGACTAGTCAAAGGGTGTCTTCTTGTCGCTACATGCTCGTTCCGGTCGACTTTCGGAGGGTCAAATGGGCTTAGAAAAACACAAAGTTGGATTCCCTGGCTTGGATTCTTCGTTACAAGTCCAACACATCTTCCGGAATTCGAATCCGAATTCTCGAGCTCAAATTACGTCTTCCGGAACACGAGGTGCGCTAAACGCGTTAAGCCCTCAAGAGGTGTGCTAAACTCGTTAGGCCCTCAAGTCCCTCACAAATCCCGTTTTTACAAAACGAGCCAAGAACCACATAAATCAAACTCTAAAACATGCAATGAGCATATAATCAAGTTCATAACTCATGTAATTCACATATATCAAAAATTCGCAAGAAACGAAATCAAATTTGAATACGTACAGAGCAAATTACAAGACATGCATACGTAAACGTTAAAACTCAAGTTATACGTTAAACAATCAAATTCAAGTATTATCAAATAATCACCTTAGCATTAAAATAGCACATAACTGCATAATTAAATAATTAAAGACACAAAGAACTCTCTCGTAGAAGCGTACCTGGGATGGCTGGACGAGCGGGATGTTACACAACTAATGCGAGAATTAATTCTCGCGATAATTGCGCACGCAGGGATTCGAACTCGGGTCTCCAAGGATGAACGGTGACTATCTTACCAACTTGGATAACTTACTTCTTATTAATATTATGTCTTTAAATATATTTGTACACTTATTTCAGTTAATTGTTTAAATATTTTTTGTTATTAATTTAAAATATAAAATTTTAAATATATGATTATTTGAATTAAATATAAACATATTTATTGAGATATTATATAAAAATTGTTAATTATAATGTATATATTTAAAATTATATCAAATATTATTGTAGATGAACA
Organism: Lantana camara; assembly: GCA_037501455.1. Taxonomy (NCBI): domain Eukaryota; kingdom Viridiplantae; phylum Streptophyta; class Magnoliopsida; order Lamiales; family Verbenaceae; genus Lantana; species Lantana camara. The sequence goes on from CM074863.1 coordinate 86,077,432, forward strand.
AATAAACTTTATATTATTAATTTAATTTACTATTTTGAAATTATCATAAATTTAATTTCAAAGTTAAATAGTTAAATTAATTAATATTATAATGTTTATTTTCTCAACAAATCATATGGCGACACATGGTGTATTGCGTCACACCGACCAATCAAATTCAAGTCTTGTATGATATTATCTCTTTAAAAATAAAAATATAAAGAGATAAATATTCATGTGATATTATCTAGCGTTTGATTCGTAAATTAGTCGAAGGACCTATGGATTAACGTTATTAAAAGCTAAATTTGAAGTTGAAGAAGATCAAATTATCAAAAAGGCGATCTTCTCGTTATGTAATTGATACTTTCACTATTAATTAACTTATATAAGTGATAACTTAGTTTTTCTTAGAAATAATCATTTTCTTGAAATAGGAGATAAATGTCAAGCCCGTGACAACATGCATCCCCACAATATTAATTATTAATTAATTAATTATAAACTAACATTAGCTTCTACGTTGCCCTAATTACGACATTATTAGAAAAATAAAATAATAAGACAATTATTAAGAATTATTTCTTATTAAATTAGTTGTCCAAACATCGTTGAGACGAATAATTATTAGGCCGTTGGGACTGGAATATACATGAGAAAATTGATTCGTTCTCGTCTAATTATTTCAATATTATTATTAAAAAACCTTAAATTTTAATACGAGGATGGCTTAAAACTATAATGTATGTGTTGGTTTATTAAAAGATATTTGAATAAAGAATTCTAATTAAATTTGATTGAAAAAATTCAACGGAAAACCGACGAAAAACCAACGAAATTTTTATTTAATTGAAATTCCAACGGAAAACCAACGGGAAAATCTCGTCGGTTTATTTAATTGAGGAATAAAAAAAACCGAAATAAAAATTCCAACGGAAAACCGATGGGATTTTTTTTAATTGAGGAATAAAAAAACCCGACGGGATATTCTCGTCGGTTTTTTTGGCGCAATTTTTTTAGAATTGCGCCAAAATTTCTGACGGAATTCCAACTGAAACCCAACGGAGTTCTGTTGGAATTTTTGGTGCAATTTTTTTTAAAATGCCGCCAAATTTTCTAACGGAATTCCAACGGCCAGAAAAACCGTTGGAATTCCGTCGATTTTCCGTCGGAAATTCCAACGGGAAACCGACGGAATTTTCTATCGGTTTCTTCCCGTCGGAATTCGGCTGTTTGTTTGTAGTACCTTTTTTTTTCCTTCTCCATTAGCCACATGCCACCACCACCACCACCACAACAACAACAACCATGAACAACCACCCGAGATCAAATTTAGATCAACACACACAGAGAAACTTAGATAGGGAAGGCGGACCTAAAGATGGAAGATGGGTAGCATTTGGATGCATTGGTGGTGCTCGTCGGAGTGGAGGGCGTCTGATCTAGCGGTGGATCAGGCGGCGGTGGATTTCGAGGGGTTGGTTTGGGTGGTCTCTGTCGTAGATACAATCATTAACGCCTGTTTCGGAAGTTTCGGAGCCGTCGAAGTCACCTTCGCCGGACATGGATGTGAGCACGACGAACGTTGAGATGGTGGAGGTGGAGGAGGAGATCGATACTGAGGAAGACGAGATGGAACGCCACCAAAAAAGGAGGTGGAGGGCGGTGGCCATGGGCAACGCCACATGCATCCTAGTGGGGTCACTTGGCCCCACTAAAAGATTTGCTTCAATTTTTTATTTACAATATTTAATATAAAATATTTTATTAAATTCTATAGTTATAATTTTTTAACCCCATTTCAGAATAAATAAACTTATAATTAACCACAAGGTGAATAAATAGATTTTATCATTTTATACAATTAAATAGATTAATCTACAAATTAATATTTTTTAACATTTAAATGAAATTATTTATTAGTCTATATATATATATATATATACTCTACCACGTTCTAAATTGAAAAGTCAATAGAATATCTATTTAGAATTTTATAAATATTCTTAATTTACTTTAAGGATAAATAATTTTTTGGCATTATAGGCATTTTTACATTTTCACGCTCGAATTAAGATTCGTTGCATACTACTATTCCCGCTTGCCTTTTATTGTATACCGCCATTCATACTTTGTGTTTCTTTCAAAAGAACATTTCTAACTGATTTTAGTGGTTTTGGTTGCCTAAATATTAAACACGTGATGTACACGTAACTTTAATAAGGACAAATTTTTTCTTACTAAGTCATAAAATGAAAATTTTGTATTTACTAAGTTATAAGCGTATCACGTTTTTACTATTCAACCTAATTCAGGCCATTGAAACCACTAAAGATCTATTGAAACCACCAAAAATAGGGGTGTGCTCTGAGCCAAGCTGGCTTGTGAGCCGTACAAGCCGAGCTCAAGCTGACTCGACTCGAACTCGAACGATGTCAAGCTCAAGCCAAGCTTAATCGAGATCGGCTTGTGTATTAAGCCAAGCTCAAGCCTAAATCTTTGAGGCTCGAGGCTTGCAAGCTGGCTCGCAAGCTAGTATATATATATTTATATTATATATATATATTGATATGCATATTGTATTATATATATATATATATATATTATAATATTTAAAATTTTATATATATAAATATGCAGTAAATTAATCTACATTTATATGATCTAGTAATATTAAATATATGATATATTATATATTTTTGTCTATTTATTTTGACAATAAATATGATTTAATAATATCACAATTCAATAATTATAGCAACGTATAATTCTATACAATACTACTAACATATACCATAATAACTAATTAATAACATAAGTATATGTTAAAAAAATTTGTTGTGTAATTGCATAATTTATAGTTTATTATAATATAATTAATAATACTCATACATAACCCAAAATATCAAGTATATATTAATGATTATATTTTATTAATAATGATATAAAACTTAAAAATATTAATATACTATATATATTATATATCTTAATATCTTTGTTATTGTTTAATATTATTATTGAATGAGAGTTTAAAAAATATCCAACAAAAATCTATTGGCTCGTCGAGCCGAATCGAGCTCGGCTTGATTTTTGGGCAAGCCAAGCTCAAGCCCTCAAAAAATAAGCTTGACAAGCTCAAGCTCAATCTCAAGCCATGCAAATAATTTTCAAGCTCAAGCTCAAGTTGGATTTTTTTTGCTAAACTCGGCTCGGCTCGGCTTGAAACGCACCCCTAACCAAAAATACACTAAAATCATAAAATAATCAATTTGAGGTATTTTTTTTAAAAGAACGCAAAGTAGGGATGATGGTGGGTAATGAAATTTAATTTAAATGTGAAAATGTATATTTCCAATAATAAAAAAAAAAAATCATCCCTTTATTTTATAAAAATTTAATAATATACATGTAGCACCCGCACGGTGGGTCACCACATCCCCCGCACCAAGGTCCGATCCACATACAAAATGGAGAGTCCGTACATGAACCAAACAGTGGCGAACGGGAGACCGACAGACTCACACCTAAGCTAGGCAGAACTTAGACCCCGAACAACAAAATTCAACCAACAATAATGCGGAAGCGAAACAAGCTATACAAAATTCAAACATTCATAAGCAGTTGACGGGTTCAACTAGCATAAATACTTAATCCCGAAAAATCAACAATAATCATAAATTCAACGAGTTCAACTATCCCTAGAAGCCTGTCCCGAGTATTACATATCAATTCATATTTAAATTCCAAGTGTAACGTTCCTACATATCTTATACATAAGCCCGAAAGAAAGGAATGCGAATGCAAGACAACCTACTAGACAAGAGACATGAGAAACAGACTCCAAAGGACAGACACACTCCGCCTAGCACGAACTCCAAGCAAAACCTACAAACTAAATAAAAGAGGGGAGGGGTCAGTCTTAACTCGACTGAGTGAGGGGTTAACACACGCACACTATATGTATAAGAGCAAGGCACGTAACAAAATCATAATGTTCATGAACGCCGGGATAGTTTTTGAACGCTAAATCATTTTCCCGTAATATATACATATAGGGCTTACTCAGCAAAAGTAAACAAATCAACTTAATTAACCGAGCAAATTAGCAAAGCTTATTAATTCTTAACATATTTAAAACTTATCTTGACTTATAAAAACTCTCATTTTTAACTTAATTTGGAATCTATCCCCGTTTCATAAACCTTAATAGAACATACATTTATAGAGAACTCGGTGGGTACGAGCTCAAACTCCTCCAATCTCCTCAAAACATAACATAACATCACATAAACAAAGCAGAAAACTTACAGACATAACATTCATATCAGACCATCCTCAACTCCGGGTGACGGAAGGGTGTATACGGCCTAACCATCTATCAAATGAGAGGAGTGCCTTGCGAGCACTCAAACTCTCAGGATTCCTTCCCTCACCAACCTCCTGGTGAGTTCAAGGTTGATCCTCTTCCGAAAAATGGAGACTATGTCTAGGCCGAGCCCGACGGCCCAATGCCGTACCGAGATTCCTCACCCACAGTCTCCGGGGCCTAACAAACACAGAACAGAACATATACATAACCCGCTACAACAGAGACAGACAGACTGAACTTATACATATACATATACTTATACATACCCCTCTCCATGTCATTTATGATCAACTCATTCCTTGCCAAACATGGCTTATGAGATATATACAGTTAAAGACATAACTCAACGGGGCAAACATATCAAATTAAATCAAAGAGGCATACATAGGCCTTTACATTGCTTAACCTACTTGCAAACTCGTAGCTTATCCGGTAAATACATATTTCACACTTATTTACATACATATAAGGCTTGTTAAACCACATGCAATAAAACCGAGCACATTCATTAAGGTATGACTATATCCTAACCTCACCTTACACCGAAGAGGCCAAAGACACGACGTTTGATCCACCCCGGAATCAACACGGCCAACAAAACACCACCCCGGGTGCACCTGAATAAGCTGAACACAAGAACAAGACTTAGACACCCGAATGAACCACATAGACGCACGGCTTATGCTTATGAATGCTATAGATATATGTATGTATCCTTTAAACATAATTCATACATACATGCGGCATATTGTGTGTTCATGTCATGTTCAAGCAATTAGGCACCTTGTACAAATACTTCAAGTTGCAAGTGGAACACAAAATCAAGCATATAAGCCATATAATAGTGATTCGACAATCAAATACCCAACAAATTACATACACGACCAAATAGACATGTTAACAAATAATTGAAAATCAATTAAGTCATATAAGAGCATATAAGTATATTTCAAGTACAAGGAATTCATTCAAGGTTTCACGTTATCAATCACAATTGCACAAGTAAGGTGTAAAACTAAGAAACGAGTCCATGTAAGTTGCACAATTAGAACAATTATAAGCACATACATATGTTATAACAAGTTAAGAACAAGCTCGGGGTGGGAAAGGTACAAGAAAAGCGGAGGAAAGACACGAAAAGTGGTTTTGAGCGAAATCAGGCAAAAGGTGGAAATTTTCAAAACGTGCAAGTCATAGGAAAACTGGAATATCTTGAGTTTGAGAAATGGGAATGAAGTTTTGTTTCTTGGTTATGAAACTAGACAAACATAGATTTAAAATGGAATATAGCTCGAATTCTAGTTCAAAGTGAGGAGGAAATGGCGTAGGCTCGAAGTTGGGTGATCGCAGAGTTTCGAAAAAATGGCAACAGAAAATTAAAATGGTTATATCTCACAATCTAGAAAGGATATTGAGGTGATTCCAATTGGATATTCTTGTAGACTTCAAAAGGTTTCCAACGGTTCAAAAAACCAGATAAATCGGAGCACGTTTGAGGGGGTAAACGGTCGTTTGAAAAATGAACTAAAAGCATAAACGGGCGTGTAAAAGCTCTCGGGTCAAAACAGGGGGTGCCCACACGGGTGTGTGGTAAATACACTAGGCCACGAAACTGGCGTGTGGGAACAAACTATCAGAAAACTTGATGAACAGTAACATCGGCGGAAAAAGAACCCAACCCCAAGCTCACGTGAACCCACACCACACCAAAACGTATGAAATTCATACCACGAAGCATATATAACACGTAGGTCACATATTTGCATATAAGAGCTCCCGAAACGAGCCCAAACACCCAAAACCCGATTCTAACACTATTCATTATCTTCCCCAACTAGTCAAATAACATAAATCCATGGCACGAGATCGAAGCACGTAATGAAAGGGTCACAAATCTTACCTTAGGTCGTTGATCGGACGGTCGGATCTCACTTGCTCGAGCTCAAAAGCTTAATGGCCATAAGGGGAAATATTTCTTCCTCTCTTCTTCCTCCTTGTGTGTCACGTGAAATGAGGGAAGGAAGAGGCTTGGCCCTTTTTAGGGTCGGGCAAACGGGTCGGATAAAACGGGTAGGGTCAAACGATATCCGGTCCAAACGGATCGGATTTTAAAACGGTAGGGTTATCAAACGGCTTTAGAAAATTAAAAGGTTAATCCATTGAATCTGAATCATCGAAACGAACCCATTGGTAGGGTCGGAATTCGAATTCGAATTCTCGAGCTCAAATAGCCACGAAGGCTCAAACATCCTAATTACAATTAGGTCCCTAAATTGCAAATATTGGGCAATTGAGTCCAAATACAATTAATTAAATTCTAAAGCACACGTAATAAAATTAAATATCACGTCGATACGTAAGCATGCTAATCACATAATTCAAAAAATTACTGAATCAAATTCTCTCGTGACGCCGTACCTGGAATGCCGAAGAGACGGGGTATCACAATCTCCCTCCCTTAAGAGAACCTGGCCCCCAGGTTTTACCGCTCGTATCAAAACTACAAGCAACTCTCCCGTATTCACCCAAGTTCGGGCCTCGCGACACTCCGACAAGGGTTAGCCCGAGAAAGGTCTTCCAAGCACAAAGGGGGTTCGATCTCTCACTTCAAGCTTCACACAAACTTGATCCCGACTAGGAGTAGTTCGGACTTCTCGCACGATAGGAGGCTCACAAGTGATTCAACTCCCACCGTCTGAATCCATCCAAATCAACCCACAACTCAGGACCACGAGTGGAGTTGTTAAAGAACTTCCACCACTCGTTCTCCAACCCAAAAGGGCCTTCAACCCGTGGTTCGAAGTTGACATTCGAACCGTTGCTCACCTCAAACTGTAGACTCTGGGAACTTGTCAAGAAGACCATTGCAAAGCACGACCCTCGACTTACCGCAAAGCAAAAACACTCGCTCTCTCAAACTACCCTAAAGAGCAAACCAACAACAAACAACAACACACCCCAAATAAAACAAAGCAAAAATAAAAGATGAATGATGCACGTGATATGTATGTTTAATGTACCGTTCACCAAGGAGTTAGAATCTTGTCTTAATGATGATATGATCACCATTGGAGTCTCTTTGCTCATGATTATGTCTTGTAATTCTCGATAAGTCTCACACTCCACATATCATTCCGATCTTCATCTCAGGGTTGCGATTCACCCTTGATAATTATTCTAATCCAATCCTCCACTCTTAATTATCCTCGTTTTTCCCCAAGTATTTGAATTCTTGGGACTTTGATTAATCATTATGATTCTTTGTAGGATTGATGAGATCAATATATCATCCCAAATCTCATGGCCCGAATTCCTCTTCCATTTGTGTATTGCGGAATTTTCTAAAAATTAACCTTGCTTAAAAATCTTGATTCTTTCTCCAAATACGGTGTCGATCTTCTCACGGTTAACACCCTTCTTTTCCCGAAAATATAAGAAATTGCATCGTCTTTTGATGGCTCTGATGGGTTTCCTTTTAAAGTCCGGGGATAATTTCTTGTGTGATCCATTCTCCCTTGTAATTTGAGGATTCCGAAATCCTATTCCCGTATCGAAAAGCTCCATAAGTTCCTCTTGAATCCAAATCTTCCGTTTAAGATTTCATTTCCTTCCCTTGAAATCCACTAGAAGTCCAACCAAAGTCTTCTATTACCTTTCATCAATTCTTCTTCTCCAAAGCACGGTTAAATGGAAAGTAGTTGGTCACCATGCTCCCGGGATTTTAATTACTCATATTTGGTCCCAAGTCCGGAGATGAACTCGTGCTCTAAACTCTCATGGTAGGTATCCTAATTGTACCGGTAGGAAGACTCCTTGATTCCTTCTCCTAATTATTTTCGAGAGTTAATTTCAGCACCTTCCTTGTTCTTTAAGTCCGAATTCCAAAACAAATTGCGCCTTGTGCTTGGTGAAATAAGCTCCATCGAATCATTAACTTCTCTTCAAAGTATACCCCAATTCCCAAATTCTTCAACCTTGTACCAGGACCTCTCAACTATTCTTCTTTGCCATATTCTCCATGTCCCCATAAAACTCAACCCGCTCTCCAAAAGAAATCCTTAATTTCGTCTCATTCCCAACTTACCTCTTCCAATTTCCATTGAACATAACTCGGTAACTTGAATGAAGGGATATCCTAAAAGAGAACACTAATTATGCATGTCAATTGACAACTAACAACAATTAATAATTACGGCACAAGAACAAAAATTGTAATACTTAAAATGAAGAATGAATGCTCGTGCCATGAATGTAATTAACTCAATTTCAAGACTCATAATGATCTCCAAGTTGAAATTGTCGATCCCGTGCCCTTTGCTTAATAGCTCTTGGTTGGTCGCAATCAGAGATTTGGTGCTCCTTTGACCCGCAAATGTAGCACCTCTTCAACCTATCCCAATATGCTTCATAGGTGTGCGTAGTTCCTCCACAATAAGAGCACAATTGGGGCCTCTTCCTCTATTCAGAAGTATTACCGGTCTTGTGTTTCTTTCCCCGAATTCTCTTGGCCCGAGTTCGATGTTGATAAGATTCTCCTTCCACTTGTAAGTTTGAACATAAACCCGATTCAAGCCTAACCTCCGATGTATCTTCTTCCTTGTCCTTTGTTAGGATCCAAGTCTCAACCCTTAAAGCTCTTTTCATGGCTTTATCCCACGTGGTCGTATCCTTTGCAATTAGGGCTTCCTTGAATTCATCCCGAAGACCTTCCATGAAGTATTTGGCCTTCATTTGATCATTACCCGTAATGTGAGGCACATACATGCCCAATCTTTCAAATTCCTCTATGTATTCCACAATCGTCCTATCTCCATGTTTCAAAGTGAGAAATTCTTCAAATCTTCGCTCTTGTAAAATGGCCGGTACGAACCTTCTTCGAAATTCTCGGACAAACACATCCCAAGTCAACTCCTCACTCGTTGCCTCTAATTGTTGGGCAACTCTTTTCCACCATTGCCTTGCTTGTCCTTGTAGGAGAAATGTAGCAAGGCGAGCCATATCTTGATAGTTACGTGGCCGTATTTCAAAAAGACCCTCTATTTCTGAAAGCTAATCTTCAGCCCTTATATCATCTCCTTCTCGAAATTGGGGAGGATTAAATGCTAGAAATTCCTTGTACATGGTTGCCATCGGATTCATTGATATTACTTCGATGTAAGGTCGTCTTTGATATCAAAAATTTGGTCGAGAAGGTTGACCGTAGGATTGTTGGACACGGTAACACCCTGAGAATCATATTAACTATAATATAGAAATGTCCAAGTTGATTAGTAAGTGCTCATGTCACATAATAAATCACGTAAGAGCATCAAAGAAATACAATGCATCACATAATATAAATTCAACAAAGTAGTGGAAATTCAAATACATAGCTTATCAAATCATGATGCAACTACACACATAATCAAATTGTCCTATACCGTTCGACTGAGATAGACACAACCTGACACCGAACCCTGGTTTTTCAACCCGGGGCTCTGATACCACATAAGGATGTAGCACCCGCACGGTGGGTCACCACATCCCCCGCACCAAGGTCCGATCCACATACGAAATGGAGAGTCCGTACATGAACCAAATAGTGGCGAACGGGAGACCGACAGACTCACACCTAAGCTAGGAAGAACTTAGACCCCGAACAACAAAATTCAACCAACAATAATGCGGAAGCGAAACAAGCCATACAAAATTCAAACATTCATAAACAGTTGACGGTTTCAACTAGCATAAATACTTAATCCCGAAAAATCAACAATAATCATAAATTGAACGGGTTTAACTATCCCTAGAAGCCTGTCCCGAATATTACATATCAATTCATATTAAAATTCCAAGTGTAACATTCCTACATATCTTATACATAAGTCGAAAGAAAGGAATACGAATGCAAGACAACCTACTAGACAAGAGACTCGAGAAACAGACTCCAAAGGACAGACACACTCCGCCTAGCACGAACTCCAAGCAAAACCTACAAACTAAATAAAAGAGGGGAGGGGTCAGTCTTAACTCGACTGAGTGAGGGGTTAACACACGCACACTATATGTATAAGAGCAAGGCACGTAACAAAATCATAATGTTCATGAACACAGGGATAGTTTTTGAACGCTAAATCATTTTCCCGTGATATATACATATAGGGTTTACTTAGCAAAAGCAAATAAATCAACTTAATTAACCGAGCAAATTAGCCAAGCTTATTAATTCTTAACATATTTAAAACATAGCTTGACTTATAAAAACACTCATTTTTAACTTAATTTGGAATCTATCCCCGTTTCATAAACCTTAACAGAGCATACATTTATAGAGAACTCGGAGGGTACGAGCTCAGACTCCTCCAATCTCCTCAGAACATAACATAACATCACATAAACAAAACAGAAAACTTACAGACATAACATTCATATCAGACCATCCTCAACTCCAAGTGATGGAAGGGTGTATATGCCCTAACCATCTATCAAATGAGAGGAGCGCCTTGCGAGCACTCAAACTCTCAGGATTCCTTCCCTCACCAACCTCCTGGTGAGTTCAGGGTTGATCCTCTTCCGACAAATGGAGACTAGGTCTAGGCCGAGCCCGACGGCCCAATGCCGTACCGGGATTCCTCACCCACAGTCTCTGGGGCCCAACAAACACAGAACAGAACATATACATAACCCGCTACAACAGAGACAGACAGACTGAACTTATACATATACATATACTTATACATACCCCTCTCCATGTCATTTACGATCTACTCATTTCTTGCCAAACATGGCTCATGAGATATACGGTTAAAGACATAGCTCAACGGGGTAAACATATCAAATTAAATCAAAGAGGCATACATAGGCCTTTACATTGCTTAACCTACTTGCAAACTCGTAGCTTATCCGGCAAATACATATTTCACACTTATTTACATACATATAAGGCTTGTTAAACCACATGCAATAAAACCGAGCACATTCATTAAGGTATAACTATATCCTAACCTCACCTTACACCGAAGAGGTCAAAGACACGACATTTGATCCATCCCGGAATCAACACGGCCAACAAAACACCACCCCGGGTGCACCTGAACAAACTGAACACAAGAACAAGACTTAGACACCCGAATGAACCACATAGACGCACGGCTTATGCTTATGAATGCTATAGATACATGTATGTATCCTTTAAACATAATTCATATATACATGCGGCATATTGTGTGTTCATGTCATGTTCAAGCAATTAGGCACCTTGTACAAATACTTCAAGTTGCAAGTGGAACACAAAATCAAGCATATAAGCCATATAATAGTGATTCGACAATCAAACACCCAATAAATTACATACACGACCAAATAGACATGTTAAGAACTAATTGAAACTCAATTAAGTCATATAAGAGCACATAAGTATATTTCAAGTACAAGGAATTCATTCAAGGTTTCACGTTATCAATCACACTTGCACAAGTAAGGTGTAAAACTAAGAAACGAGTCCATGTAAGTTGCACAATTAGAATAATTATAAGCACATACACATGTTATAACAAGTTAAGAACAAGCTCGGGGTTGGAAAGGTACAAGAAAAGTGGAGGAAAGACACGAAAAGTGATTTTGAGCAAAATCGGGTAAAAACTAGAAATTTTCAAAACGCGCAAGTCATAGGAAAACTGGAATATCTTGAATTTGAGAAATGGAAACTAAGTTTTGTTTCTTGGATATAAAACTAGACGAACATAGCTTTAAAATGGTATATGGCTCAAATTCTAGTTCAAAGTGAGGAGGAAATGACGTAGGCTCGAATTTGGGTGATTGAAGAGTTTCAGAAAAATGGAGACAGAAAATTAAAATGGTTATATCTTACAATCTAGAAAGGATATTGAGGTAATTCTAATTGGATTTTGTTTTAGACTTCAAAAGGTTTCCAACGGTTCAAAAATCAGGTAAATCGGAGCACGTTTGAGGGGGTAAACGGCCGTTTGAAAAATAAACTGAAAGCAGAAACGGGCGTGTGGAAGCTCTTCGGTCAAAACGGGGGGTGCCCACACGGGCGTGTGGTAAATACACTAGGCCACGAAACGGGCGTGTGGGAACAAACTGCCAGAAAACTCGATGAACAGTAACAATGGCAGAAAAAGAACCCAACCCGAAGCTCACACGAACCCACACCATGCCAAAACGCATGAAATTCATACCACGAAGCATATATAACACGTAGGTCACATATTTGCATATAAGAGCTCCCGAAACGAGTCCAAACACCCAAAACCCGATTCTAGCACTATTCATTGTCTTTCCCAACTAGTCAAATAACATAAATCCATGGCACGAAAGATATATTAGATCGAAGCACGTAATGAAAGGGTCACAAATCTTACCTTAGGTCATTGATCGGACGGTCAGATCTCACTTGCTCGAGCTCAAAAGCTTAATGGCCATAAGGGGTAATATTTCTTCCTCTCTTCTTCCTCCTTGTGTGTCACGTGAAATGAGGGAAGGAAGAGGCTTGGCCCTTTTTAGGGCCGGGCAAACGGGTCGGATAAAATGGGTAGAGTCAAACGATATCCGGTCCAAACGGATCGGATTTAAAAACGGTAGGGCTATCAAACGGCTTTAGAAAATTAAAAGGTTAATCTGTTGAACCCGAATCATCGAAACGAACTCAATGGTAGGGTCGGAATTCGAATTCGAATTCCCGAGCTCAAATAGCCACGAAAGCTCAAACATCTAATTACAATTAGGTCCCTAAATTGCAAATATAATTGAGTCCAAATACAATTAATTAAATTCTAAAGCACACATAATAAAATTAAATATCACGTCGACACGTAAGCGTGTTAATCACATAATTCACAAAATTACTGAATTAAATTATCTCGTGACGCCGTACCTGGAATGCCGAAGAGACAGGGCGTCACAATACCCAATTATATAAAAGTATATTTAGTGATGCCTAAATGAAATTTTTTGACCCTGGTGATTAATAATTCGAGAGTCGCCCATGCGATGGCGGTGGTGGCGGACTAGAGGTGGAGGGCAGCGGCTGTGGTGGTGGGGGGATGGAGGGTACCGACGGGTTTAAGAATTAGGGCTAATGTATGATGTATATATTTATTATGTATTATGTATATATATAATTACTAATATGCATAATATACATATGAAATATTATTTTCATAAATTTGTAAATATGTTAAATAATATAATTTTTATTTTAATGTAAATTTTTTAATTTATTAAGATTTTTAATAAATGTGATAATGTAATTTCAAGAATGCAATTTGTTAATGTAAGGTAAGGGTAAATTAGGCGTATCATAGTTTTAAGTTGACCAAATTGGTTCGGGGACAGTGAGCAAAATAAAATAACATAAAATTTTTTAATTCACTTTTTAAAACATAGGGTTTTTAATGCTACTTTTAATTAACGCAAGATTTTTTATGCGGTTAACTCATTTTTTTTTTCCTCTCTTGCTTGTCTTGCAAAACCAAATGACAATACACCTATTTACACTAGTCTAAGATTAAATGTAAAGACACAAAATAAATACCACATTAATACTAAATAAATGCCAAATGACTTTGGACTTCTCCACTACACCACTATTCCATTATCATATAATTAAGGAATAAAAATTTTGACCATCCTGAACTATTGTGTTTTTTGGAGTTTTCAACTCGAATTATAAAATGTTGGAGTTTGCAAACTCAACTATTGTTTTATAACAAAGTGCAACCTGATTCTACTTATCATGTGACATGCGAAAGAAATTTCATGTACACGTCACAAGATGAATGGAATCAGGTTGCAATTTATTAAAAAAACAATATTGAGGTTGCAAACTTCAACATGTTATAATTCGGGTTGCAAACTCAAAAAATCGCAATAGTTCAGGATGTTACAAATAGTTTTTCCTATAATTAAATCATATTTGTAATGATATTTAGGAGCAATGTTATGTTTAGTTTTTAAAATTTCGAATTTGGTCACTTTAATCTATTAAGTTTTAAAAGTACCAAATAAGACTTTAATGTAACTTACTGTCCCAACGAAGTACCACATCGGCCTTCCCTATGAAAGTGTGGTCGAAAAACTTACATGTGTGTCAGACATGCGTTTAATAAGAGTATTTTTGGTTTTATTATTTTGTTATTAGAAAAGGATCAAAAAATGCAGTGAAGATGTTCTGGAAGTTTTTCCCCCTCACTATCTTCATCAACTTCAGTCTTAAGTGAGAGGTTTTCTAATAAGTCAGGAGTTTGAAACTTATTTCTTAGAAAAAGTCAAAAAACTTACATGTGTGTCAGACATGCGTTTAATAAGAGTATTTTTGGTTTTATTATTTTGTTATTAGAAAAGGTTCAAAAAATGCAGTGAAGATGTTTTGGAAGTTTTTCCCCCTCACTATCTTCATCAACTTCAGTCATAAGTGAGAGGTTTTCTAATAAGTCAGGAGTTTGAAACTTATTTCTTAGAAAAAGTCGAAAAACTTACATGTGTGTCAGACATGCGTTTAATAAGAGTATTTTTGGTTTTATTATTTTGTTATTAGAAAAGGATCAAAAAATGCAATGAAGATGTTCTGGAAGTTTTCCCCCCTCTCTATCTTCATCAACTTCAGTCTTAAGTGAGAGGTTTTCTAATAAGTCAGGAGTTTGAAACTTATTTCTTAGAAAAAGTCAAAAAACTTACATGTGTGTCAGACATGGGTTTAATAAGAGTATTTTTGGTTTTATTATTTTGTTATTAGAAAAGGTTCAAAAAATGCAGTGAAGATGTTTTGGAAGTTTTTCCCCCTCACTATCTTCATCAACTTCAGTCTTAAGTGAGAGGTTTTCTAATAAGTCAGGAGTTTGAAACTTATTTCTTAGAAAAAGTCGAAAAACTTACATGTGTGTCAGACATGCGTTTAATAAGAGTATTTTTGGTTTTATTATCTTGTTGTTAGAAAAGGTTCAAAAAATGCAGTGAAGATGTTTTGGAAGTTTTTCCCCCCCACTATCTTCATCAACTTCAGTCTTAAGTGAGAGGTTTTCTAATAAGTCAGGAGTTTGAAACTTATTTCTTAGAAAAAAAAACCCTTGGGGAGGACGAATAGGCTAGCGGTTCGAAACTGACTTCTTAAAAAAACACTTGGAGAGAATTTTATTTGTCGTTCGACTAGACCCCAATTAAATAATATATATGTGTATATATATATAAAGTTATAATAATTATTTGGGAAAATTACATCCACCTACCCTTAGGCGTAATTACAACCCAATCCATCATTATCGCGAAATTACAAATAAGTCCCTATAAGTAGTGTTTGGATTGAGGTCCCTGACGGAAATTGTAAAATTACCCCCTTGCCCCTAACGGAAAGTCAACCTTTTTTTTTATTTTTTAATTAAATGTTAAAAATAGTAAATGACGATGTTGCCCTTTATGTCTATTAATTAAAAAATCACTTTATATATACATACATATATATCACTTTATAACATATAATATAACATATAATATAGGTTATGTTATTTTATAAATAACATATAATATATAATATATAACATATAACATATAATATATAACATATTATATAACATATAATATATGTTATGTTATTTTATATATAACATATTATATATATATATGTATGTATATATCCTTCCCCCACAGAATTGCAGAGGTCGCCGGTTTTTTAAAAAATGCAGGGAGCGCCAACTCGCTGACGACCAAATCTACCCCCTCCGCACGGATCAAAAGTGGTGAAGGTGTCTGGTGGTGGCTAGTCGAAAGTGGTGGTGGTGGGTGGCTGGCCGAAAGTGGTGGTGGTGGGTGATGGTGAGTGGAATTGGTGGTGGTGGCGGCGAAGAATAGGTGGCGGCTGGTGTTGGTTGTGGTGAAGGTGGCGGCTGGTGTTGGTGGAGATGGTGGTCGCCGGAAGAACTCGCCGGAGAAGGACCCCCCAGCCACCACCATCGCCGCTTCTCTGATTCATCGTGGAGCCACCACCGTAAAAAATCGGGTCACGAAATTGGTACGAATGCGATCCTCGTATCGCGGTGATCGAAAAGCACTATACGTACATCGAATTCAGCGAAGAAACGAGAAATCCCCAATTTTGGGGTGCCACCATCATCTTCTCCGACGGGCTGCTTGGTTTTCTGTTTTTTTCTTTCCTTTTTTTTTTTTTTTTAAATTATAATAATATAGAATTTGTATTAATAAAATTATTAAAAATATATTGAATTTCCTCAAAACACAAAAAAATGATTTCTGTTTTTTTTTTTTTTTTTTGAATTTTTATTAGATGATTATATAAAAGAATATGCATTTAATGACTAATTAAAAATAAAAATATACGTTCATATCGTTTAGGGATCTAGATTTCTTTGCGATCTAGATCTCTATTTTCTTATTTTCTTGTGTGTTTTTCTTTTTTCTTTTACTTTTGTTGTTTCTCTCGTATGAGAGTGTACTTATTCTCTCGCATGAGAGCAGATTTCTCTCGAATGAGAGTATATTTAGTTTGTTTTTCTTTCATGTTCGTAGATCTAGATGGTTACTATTGGTCGAATATGATTCGATTACGAATGATTCTATCTGTTTCAGGAATTAAAATGATTACATCTGCTTCAGAAAATCAATCAAACAGAGATACGCCTGATCATGAGAAGTTGGAAGGGGATTGGGCAAAAATACATTTAAATGAAGCAGATTTCAATAGCAAGAACGTTGTATGTCATACGAAGAGTATGGAAGAGAATCTTTTCTCAAAGAGTATGGAAGAGAAGATTTGCTCATTTGGCAATATTTCCTTGGAAAGCGAATTCAGTACGATAATAGATCATAGCAAAGTGATACTTTCGTGCTTTCGGGATGTTGAATTTAAAGTGACACATTACGTGACACTCAATACTTTGATGGGGACTCTGAACTCCCTGATGTAATTTCTGTTTGTATTGTATAAGTTTGATGTCAAAAAAAAATAAAAATATACACAATAAAAATAAGATTTATTAATTATATATATTGCCTTTTTTTTGAATTTTTGAAAAAATATGATATTAATGTCATTTTAACACAAAGATACTAATAATTTATATTTTTTAACAAAACGATCCCTGGATAATATGACAATAACATTGCAGTCCCTAAGGGTATTTTGGTAAAATTACAAAAATAATAAAATATTCAGAGGTATTTTCGGTATTACAGGGCCTAAACCTAACGGTTCGAGGGACCTCAAACGGAACTTGAAATATAGGGACTTATTTGTAATTTCGCGATAATGATGGATTGGGTTGTAATTACGCCTAACTACAGGGTAGGTGGATGTAATTTTCCCTAATTATTTTACATGAAAGCAAAAAACAAAAAAGAATGTTAAAGTAGCAATTTTCGCATGTGAGCCGCAATTCAGGATTTTACTTGCAATTATTTTAGAAACATAAAGTTTTATATGTGATATTTTATTCAATTGGGGTTTTTGTGTTAATTCGCTCTAACATAGGCATAAATAGTGTAAAAACCCCCCATATTTGTAAGAATAAATTTAAGGGGAAATTACATCCAGATCCCCTGAGATTTGTCATAATTACAATTTAGTCCATGCTTTTTCGTTTATTACAAAAACACCCCTATGAACACTGTTCTCGGGGACTTTTTTGTAAAAAACGAAAAAGTGTATGCCTGACTTTTCCACTATTCCACCAGGTACCTCAACTGAAACAGTGTTTATAGGGGTTTTTTTGTAATAAACGAAAAGGTAGAGATTAAATTATAATTATGGCAAACCTCAGGGGATTTGGATGTAATTTCCCCTAAATTTAATGCATGTATTTAAGAATATGAATCTATTTTAAAAAGTATTATGATATATTCTGGCTCCCGACCTCGAGTTCAAGTTGTTGTTGTTTTAAGCTCGAGATGAGCCAGCTCAAGCTCGGGCCGTGAAGCAGCTCGACTCATTTGCACCCTATTTTTGACTGAGTTTTTCCAATGCTAGTAAGTAAAGGCTCGTGTAGATAAATGATAAAATATAGCAAATTAAAGTGTAAGATTTTTGGGGCTGTTTTTATGAATAATAATTAATTTGTGCAATGAAGAATCTTGCATTCATTCAGAAAAAGGACAATATAAGCAAGCTTTCGTGATATATTACTCTTATCCTGTCATAACTAATCTTTGTCCCTAAGCAAAGTGCCTCTGTTTTCCAGCTGAATCCACTTTTTCCCTGGAGTATAACCAAAGATTTAAAAAAACCTCGAGAAAAAAGACAACCACCCTTTTCAATAAATACGTTGGCAAACATCTACAGATCATTGAGTCCAAAAAAAGAACCACAAAAATGTCCCTCAAAATCTCATCTTTCTTGGTCATTCTGCTCTTCATGCATCCCATCTCATCTTCTGATTCGGACCCTTTGCAAGACTTCTGCATCCCAACACCAGAATTATCACCCTTGTTCATCTCATGCAAGAACTCATCCTCAGTCACAATCGAAGACTTCACATTTTCCGGCATTAAAAATCACGCAGACTTTGATGCTCAGACGAGATTCTCATCCATTCCAGTCGGACCAAGTGTTTTTCCCGGCCTAAACACGTTAGGCATATCTTTGGTTAGGGCCGACTTCGAGCCAGGTGGTGTGAATGTCCCGCATTATCATCCAAGAGCGACCGAGGTTGCCTTTGTGTTGGAGGGGAAGATCTATTCAGGCTTTGTTGATTCGAAAAACAAAGTTTTCGCTAAAGTTTTGGAGAAGGGAGAAGTGATGGTTTTTCCGCGAGGTTTGATGCATTTTCAGATGAACGTTGGGGAATCAAGGGCGACCATTTTGGGGAGTTTCAACGGCCAAAATCCGGGTTTAGTTAAAATTCCATTAGCTGTTTTTGGAACGGATGTTAAAGGGGAGCTTTTGGAAAAGGCTTTTGGATTGAGTGCTAAGGAGTTGGCTAAGTTGAGGAAGAAGTTTAGTCCTTCATAGAAGTTGTGGTAGAGTAGATTTTAGTTTATTTTCATTATATATATATGATATTGTCATATTTATCAATTGGGGGTTGTATATAATGGATCATTGCAATATGGAAATAGAGAGATTCTCAATTTCTTGGTTACGGATTAGGGTTTTTCCATATCTCAATTATCCATGTTTATAGGTGTTGTTCGTTGGTACAATTTGTTTTTGTATATTTAGTTATCATATTTTCTTTCCCTTTCCGCATTTGTAACGAATTATATTGAAATGTTATGACATTTAAAATCTTCACTTGGTATTTTGAATCATTAGTGTGCGAAGAAGTGTGTGTGGTTAAATTGAGGTAGTTTTTCAATGGGGAAAAATGCAAAATCGGTATACCAACTCCAACGATTTAGCGTTTTCGGTACTTTAAATTTTCCGGTGAAAAAAAAAACCCACAACTCTTAAAAATAAGCAAAAAAGTGCCAATTTTACCCAGATAAGCCAAACCCGCCGGATATCCGACCCAGATGCTGACGTGTCTCGTCGGAGCTCCAGCTGGCAAATAAAGCCCTTCCACCTCAGAAAAGCACCCGTCCACGTTGTAAACACAAGGCATTTACAGTACCAAAAACGCTAAAATTTTGGAGTTGGTATACCGATTTTGCAATTTTCCCTACTATTAATTAGGCATTGAAGTTAATAATCAAAGATTAGGGATAATATTTATAAGGTCTATAATTGCTTCATCCTAATTAACCAAGTACATCTTAATTTGTAATTCAATTCTTCAATTAATTTCAAGGGTTTAGGTAATTAAATGTTGAAAAATAATACATCCCGACATTATTGTAGTAGAATTCCTCCCGACCCCTCTGATATAGTGGAGGTATATTTTTTAGAAAAATCGACAAACATTTAAGGGAAATTAAACTTGATATTTGCATCCCTATGTCAACATGAAATAAGGCCGTATTTTTATAAGTGGATGCTGACGAGTGAGACTCTTGTATTTAAAATTTTGGATTAATTATCTTTGTTAAGTAGATTAATTAGGAATATATAGCGTAAAATACTAATTTTGGCCCTCCATTGCTAACACACTACGTACTACTCTCTAATCTACTTCATCAAACTTTATAACTTTCTCTAATTATTAGCAATTAGAATTAATGGGAAGAGCTCCTTGCTGTGACAAAAACGGACTCAAGAAAGGGCCCTGGACCCCTGAAGAAGATCAGAAGCTCATTGATTATATTCAGAAGAATGGTTATGGAAATTGGAGAACTCTCCCCAAGAATGCTGGTTAGTTTAATATTTCATTTTTGCATGGATACATATATATGTCCATATATATATATGGTTTATTGAATTTTTTGAAAAAATGTATAGGTCTGCAGAGGTGTGGAAAGAGCTGCCGCCTGCGGTGGACGAATTACCTCCGGCCTGATATCAAGAGGGGAAGATTTTCATTTGAAGAAGAGGAGACAATTATTCAGCTCCACAGCATCCTGGGAAACAAGTACGTTTATAATTTGACTAAATTTAAATGTTTCGTGTATGAATGGTACTTTATAAAGTTGTAATTTTTGCCTTTCTTGACTGAAAATAGGTGGTCTGCAATAGCTGCGCGTCTCCCAGGAAGAACGGACAACGAAATCAAGAACTGCTGGAACACGCACAAAAGGAAAAGGCTTCTCGGAATGGGAATCGATCCCATCACTCACAGCCCTGGCCTCGATCTTGTTGATCTCTCCACAATCCTCAACTCTTCTCTCTACAGCAACTCACAGTCCTAGATTAATTTGTCGAGATTGTTACCTAAACCCTTGAAATTAATTGAAGAATTGAATAACAAATTAAGATGTACGGGGTTAATTAGGATGGAGCAATTATAGACCTTATAAATATTATCCCTAATCTTTGATTATTAACTTCAATGCCTAATTAATAGTAGGGAAAATTGCAAAATCGGTATACCAACTCCAAAATTTTAGCGTTTTTGGTACTGTAAATGCCTTGTGTTTACAACGTGAACGGGTGCTTTTCTGAGGTGGAAGGGCTTTATTTGCCAGCTGGAGCTCCGACGAGACACGTCAGCATCCGGGTCGGATATCCGGCGGGTTTTGGCTTATCTGGGTAAAATTGGCACTTTTTTGCTTATTTTTAAGAGTTGTGGGTTTTTTTTTTCACCGGAAAATTTAAAGTACCGAAAACGCTAAATCGTTGGAGTTGGTATACCGATTTTGCATTTTTCCCTTTTTCAATGCTTCATATGCACACGCTCGATGTGTCTGTAAAATGTTATTTAACTTTTGTTATGAAGGTTCCATTTTAGGGGAGATGTGGCAAAACTCTCCAAGGTATATGACAAATTTGACATCACTCTCCCCATAAAAAAAACATCAATACTAACTCCCCAATTTAAATTTGTAATTTGATTTCCCTCCCCATTTTTGATGAAATTACCAAAATAACATTGAAGAAACATGGAATGACATAACACATCACTCTTTCTTCCTACATAAGCCATTTTGTTAACATAATACCTCATATACACGATTTTATACTTTTATTTTGTATATTAATACTTCAAAATATAATTTTCATACTTCATATGTAAAAATTATTATTATTTTTTGTAGGTTGATGGTGGGTAAAAATTAATTGTTGAGTTATATTTTAAAGTATTAATTAGAAACTATAAAGTATTGAAATTATAAAATAGTGTATCCAAATAATAAAATAGAGTATTGAAATTATAAAATAGAGTATCCAAATTATAAAAAGAGTATCCAGATTTAAAAGTAAAGTATTGTTTGTATAAGTTAAAGCATTCAAATTTAAAATTGAAGTACGAGAAGGAAAAATAAAGAAAAAGAAAAGAAAAAAGAGTATTGTTCGTAAAAGTTAAAGTACTTATTTTTTAAATTAAAGTATTATTCATAAACGTTAAAGTACCTAAATTTATAATTGAAGTATTGTTCATAAACATTAAGTATTCAAATTTAAAAATAGAGTATTATTCGTAAAAGTTAAAGTACTGATGTTTAAAATTGAAGTATGAAAAGGAAAAAGAAATAAGTAAGGGCATTGCAGTCAATTTAAGTGAGTGTGGAGTGAAATCAAATTATAAATTTGAATTAAGGAGTTAGTATAAATTTTTTTCACATGGGGGAGTAAACTAAATTATTTTCAATTAGGAGGGAGTTATTAATTATGGTCCCTTAATTTTATAATAATAATTTAGGGCGTTTTACATCTAGACTCCTTATGAAATTGCATAATTAAAAATCGAGATAAAAGCCATTTTCTTCCTGTGTAATAAATAATTCTCAAACAACCCCTTTGTATAAAATTAAATAACACCTAACCCTACTTATATTATTTTTTAAACACCACATTGCCTCCTTTCTAATTTTTCTACATTGATTAATAAGGTTTTTTTTTTTTACTAAAATGCCCCAAAATATTTCAAATCCATTTAAAAATTCATTTTCTGTACTCTTCATTTTTCCTCTCTCAACCAAAAACACTAACTAAAACACTTGAAATGAAATTAAACGTCTGAATAAATCCGCTTGAGTAAACAATCGATTAAAAGCAAAAATATGAAGGAGAGGTAAAATAGATTTTAAACTCATTCATTTAAACATGAAAAAGGATAAAATAGACTTCAAACTCATAAAAGAAGTAAGAAATAATGAAAGAAAAGAAATAATCAACGCAGGAGGAGGTAAAATTGTTGTTTTCAGAGGGGCTTGTGAGTTTTTTTCCCTTAAAACTCATATATGTTAATTAGATGCAAATATTAAGAAACTACACCATTAAGAGTTTCAAAAATTACAAGCTACCCATTTCATTAGGGTACTACTTTTGTGAGTGAACTATCACGTGTTACCTTAAACTTAAAAATTTTAAAAATTTAGAAAAAAGCACAAAAAATTATTTATTTATGAAATACCAAATTTAGTTTTATTTCCAAATTTACTTTATCATTATTCAAAAAAATTATTTTTTATTTTTTAATATTTAAATTGCGGGTAAAACAGCCAGTTCCCTCATTAATTGACCTAAACCTTAAAAAGAATGAATTATTAGTAATTTTTAAAACTCATAGGAATAGAGTATGCAATACTTTTACCTAAGCAAATTCCCGTGACGATTATACAATCTTATAACAGACATAGGTTTGAAAATCCTAATATTTAAAGCTTCTATATATATATATATATATGTATATGTTCTTTGAACTATTGACCTTATTATGAGAATTGTCGGTAAGTCGATATAGAAACAATGATGATACTTGCAAAAGCTTAAAAAGTAAATTAAAGAAAAAGGGTCCTTAGAAGATGATAATTATTAGAGAAAAAGAGTAGCAATTATATGGGGAACACTTAAGTCAACAACAAACCATTTCATTTTTCAACTAACATACCTAATCCACTCTTTAACTAAAGCAAAAATAATGCCCACATGACGATTATTTATTTGCCTGTTAATTTATAATACGTATTGAGATGTGATATGACAATTGGCATGCTTGGCAACCAATACCAAATGATAATTCTTTTTCTCACTTTTCTCTTCCCCTTTTTTAAAGTAAATGCACTTGATTCATTACTGGATGTTGAATACTTCTAAGGATAGATACATGTTACAAAATTGATCCCTTTTTCATCCAACATTATTCTAAGATGGAGAAGAAAACTATTGAAACAGGGTCTTTGTATTTGCGAATTTGGATTTATTATTTCACTTATATTTATTTGGGATGGTTTATATCTGACTACTTTACATTTATGCCTAATTACGCAGTCCATCATTCTCGTAAAGTTAAATTTTAGTCCCTATAATAAGTCTTGTTTAGTCTAAGGTCCCTTAACGGAATTTGTAAAAGTATATTTATGTCCCTGACGGTTTTATGAGTGCTACATTGAGTATATGACCAAAATTACAAAATCATCTTTAAAGTTTACAAATATAAACAAAATGATCCCTACAAATTATGAATTTAACAACAAATCAGGGATATTATTGAAACGACATAACGGAACCCTAGGGACCACAAACGGTTCTCAAAGTTAAGGATTAAAATGTAATTTCACGATAATGATGGACTACGTTGTAATTAGGCCTAAATGCAGGATAATTAGGTGTAATTAGTTCTATATATTTGCATCTGCACTTGTAAACAAATAAGTTACAGATTTATGTCTCATCGGAGGTAGTTGGGAATCAATATTGATCCTCTTTTAAAAAAAAAAAGTTGATTCGAGTTTTATTGATTGTAGTTGAAGAACCAACAATGATCCTCTTAAAAAAATGTTACATGTACCTATAAATAATTGAAATTAGAAAGAAAAAAATATTGTCATATGAATGAAAATCAAAAAATTCATTCTTTTAATCTGGACTATCTACTAACAAACTTTTTTTTTTTTTTTTTTTTTTGTTTCATGTTTAAAAAGAGAATCTACTAACAAACTTAACGTGTACTTATGAATAAAATTGAAAATAAAATTTATAATTAAAATAGAAAATTCAATATCATTCTCCATTAAAAAAAGGATAAATTCAGATGAACTTGTACTCTCCTCTATTATACAAAAATCGAATTTTATGTATGTTAAAAAAAAAAAAAAAAAGTGCGGAAGACGTTGTGGATGTCCGAGATAGACACAACTTCTTATATTCTGATTCTAGAAGAACCCCGAGAGATACAGGGCCGGAGCATGTCGTGAAAGAAGCATATTCTGATCATGATTCTTATTTAAACATTTTTTGTTTTTGAGTGAATTAAAAATGTAAAAAAAAATTATATTTGTATCTGTAGATCTCTTTTGAGATCTGAATTTCTTTGAAATCTTGATTTTTATTTTTGTTTTTATCATTGTTTCTTTTTTTGGTTGTTTCTCTCACTATTTTATTCTTTAGTTGTTGTTGTCTCGAATTAGGGTAATTTTACTTTCTTCTTCATTGGAGATCTTATATGCAGGGTGTTTTTACTGGTGCTTCAAGCGTCTGTCTCTCTCGACACTTATGGATGACTGTATCTACTTTAAAACCAAATCAAACGAAGACACGCCTGATTCTGAATCGACCTGTATGACTCAAACTTTAGCAGCTAAAGAAACACTGAGATTCCGGTGGTGGTGGTGGTGAAATTAAGTTTGACTAGTTATTCAAGTATTAATTTTATCATTAAGAATGTTAGTTTATGTTCTATTAAACGTGCCGCAACTGTGATTGTCTTAGAATTGCGGTCTTATTTTTCTGATTGTTCCTTTGTATGCTTTATTTCTGATTGATTTATTAAATTTTTCTTTTGCGTTTAAAAAATAAAATAAAATCTTAATCTCTTTTTGTTGATAAGTGAGACACAGACATCCTTCTTTGACCCAACAGAAAGATGAACGTTTTCAATAGATAAAAGAACACTTGATTTAATTACACCTCAATATTAACTGTTTACTTTTTCCAAAAAATAATTTATTTATTTATCAAATTTTCAATTTAATTGAAAATTGTTACATTGTTTTCTAATTATTCTTGAACAAATTAGAAAAAAAAATATGGCGCGGCAGACCATTATTTGACACAAGATTTTCCATTTTTCATATAAAATCACAGATCCATTCATGAATTTAACCAACAAATTAATCAATTAAGAATAGTGATATATATAGTGAACTAATTAAATGATTATTTGACGGTCCACTTTCTACCGACTAGAAAATTTATGTATATATTCAGACGTGAATCTATGATGCATGGATACGTATTGATAATAAGACACAACACGATATGAATACAATGATATAATTTTTTTTTTAAACTTTTTAACTGAGAAGTGGCAGACACGCTATTCGACACGATGCTGTAAAATGATATTTTTAAAAGTATTCGTGTATTAAAGGTGTGAATCCATTTATGCAGCAATACAAGTTAAAAATATTTCAATTCATGAAATTTTGTTATAATTAACAAAACATAAGAGCTTTTCGGGTCACTAATACATTCATAGTAAATTAAGGTAATTATTTATCTCGCTAAATTAACATCTCTGCCAGATAAGAGACGTAAAACTACTACATACATAAAACATATACAGATTTTCCTAAATCAAGATTATAATATGCAAAATAGTAGAAGAACTTTGTTAAGTTGAAAGAGTGATTTATTGTTGAGAAATATGCTACAATTTTATTTATTTATTTATTTTCCATAGGAAGGTGTTAAAGAAGGTGGTCATTATTATTATGACATGAGTGTAGTGCAAACAAAGTTTGTCATAATTATGACCAAGCATTATTATGTTATGGCCACACACCATGAGTTTATACAGGGTTGAGCTGTAAAGTAATACAAAACACAGAATGTCTTAATGTCCTGTAGGATTGACTCTAATTGGCAAAATTTAACGCTTAAATCTAGTTATTTCGAATTCGATTAATTATATGATAAATATAATATATTTATCATTTAATTTATTATTTTTTAAATTTTATCAATTACATAATGAGTGAAAATTATACTCTCATTATAATTTAGAAATCAATTATTGGTCCAATTTGAATAAAGATAGAACTCAATAGAAAACTGATGGGTTCAGGAACGTATGGGTCCGAATCCGATCACTTTACGATTTGTAATAGTGGAGGAAACCACCGGAGCTTCGCCGGAAAAGAGGAGGTGGGTTCTACCTGTTGGGACAAGCACAAAAGTCAGAAGGCCAAGTTGGGGGAACTGGGGGTGATACCCAGTTTGGCTCTCCGACGCTCAAGTCAGTTCAATGTATGAAGAAAGGATGTAAGTTCAGTCACAGTTCCAGTGATGAAGAAAGCTTACCAATGTAGAAGATGACTTTAGCTATTTATAGTTGAGGGTCAAGGGCCCTTTGGTCTTTTGCCTCAAGTGGTCCTGGCCGAATGTTGCCCTAACACGTGGCGGCGCAAGAGAGAAACCTAGGAGGAATCTTCTGCAAAAGCGGCCAAAAGTTGGTGCAGGCAACAGTGGCAGGTGCGCGGGCATGTACGTTGTGTCAGAGAGCCATTTGGGTGGTTAGTAACGAGGGCTTAAGAGCGCGCTCGTGACAACCTAGAGTATTGGGAGCCATGATATCCGCTGAGGGGAATGGAGGCTTCAGTTTAAGTGACGAGCCGAGAGGGGAGACCACTCTGAGGGAGTGTGACGCTCGAAGAGGGCTCCTTCGGCATATGGTCGAGCCAAACACACAGTATGAGGGGCGCTCGTGAGAGTGAGCGCTCATTGGGCTTAACTCCATGGAGAAGGATTGCGCTCGTTGCGCTTGGTGCTCGTTCGCCGATGGGTGCAGCCTTGGGGGGGACAGATGTCATTATCTCGGAGACGCCACGTGTCTTAACGTGGGACGATCGTATTTTGACCCCATCATTTTGCCCCCCAATTCTGTAGTCCTTAGTGATAAGGACTGTAGAATTTTGACACGCTCGATTTTTAGCATGCAGCGCTCGTATAGGACTTGGCGTGTTGAGCAATTTTCCTCTGACTGCGCCATTAATGCGGTCTTTTCAACCGTCCGCTCGTAATGTCTCCACACTGAGCTTTGTACTATTCTTGAATACCCGAAACGTCAGAGCATTAAATGCGGGCGCGCGTGGGGCGCGTGAGCATTGGGAAGTGTTTGACGGTTCCACAAAGTGGGTGGTTTCCTAGGCGGGAAATGATTACCATTTTGAATTCATTACCGAAAAAAGGTACCAACTCCCATCCCTATAAGTACGGGATTCTGAAACCTTGTCACTCTTTACGCATTCAGAACTTCCAAGCATCCTTTGCAAAGAGAATTTTCTCGCATTCCAGTTCCTTTAGAGCACCTTCAACCTCTTCTCCCGTTTTTTTCAGAAATCTCCAAGGTAAATTTCCAGTGTAATTTTCTAACTTTGCTAACCGTAGATTCGAACTTTAGGATTTCATAACCCCTTAGATTTCTTTCCTTGAAGAAACCCTAATCTTTTACCGGAAAACTTCCAAATCCCAGTTTCTGCCATGGCCGACCAACATATTGAAGAATTTGCCCGTGAAATTAATGAAATGGCCACCGAGAGTTCTTCTTCACCCGATTCCCCTAGAGATGAGGAGTTGGGGGCGGCAGTGATGGCTATGGAGGATAGGAATCCTGGCGGAGTGGATCCTCTTTTCGAAGAGATGAATCTGGTCATGGAGGCAGAGAGGCAAGGGGTTGTTCTCCCCATAACTCAAAGTGCCACTCATCCCCACCGCCATACCGTGACGGTGGCCGTCGCAAACCCGCTTCCAGTAGCTGAAGCCATTACTAGGCCTTCAGAAAGAGCCCGTGATAAGAGAAAAGGCAAAAGATCCCAAAAATCCAAAGGACACAACGAGGGTGAAGGATCGGGTTACCAGGCTACCGAGCGCACGCCCGATGAGACTCCCAGCACAGTTACCGTGGGGGACGTGAAGACGATGATGGCGCCCATTTACTGGGACGAGCGGTATAGGTGGAGAATCCCAGAGAACCACGATCGTGCTAATAATCCGCCTCTTGGGGAGATGGCCGTATACGTGGATACGGTGAGTTCAGGAGGCTTGAGGTTCCCTATCTCGGTCTCAATGGCTCATTTGTTGAATGACCTAGGCTTGTGTCCGTCGCAAATTGTGCCCAACGGCTTGGCCTTGCTGACCTGCTTCATAATTCTGATGAGGAGCCTGGGCTACGAGCCCTCCTTGCGGAATTTCAACGCTCTCTTCCAAGTGGTCAGCTCTTCTCGCTCGTCTCCCGAGGCTGGCTTTTATTATGTTCAAGCGAAGGCACATATGAAATTGATCAACTCGCCCTCGACCACTTATGGCCCTGACTGGAAGGAGAAGTTTATCTTCGTCAAGGCTCCAACCGAAGAGGGCTTTGGGGTGATCACGGAATGGGGCTCGTATTCAAAGAGTCGTTTGCCACCCTCACTCCCCAAAGATTGGGCCAAAAGCCTGGCAGCAACCCTAAGGGACGAGGGTCACCTTATACAAGCGAAGGACTGGATAGACGACGCGGAGCTCATGTTCCTATGTGGCCTTTCCAATGACCCTCATTATCTTGACAACCCTCCGGCTCGTGACATAGAGAGAGCTGGTTAGATTCTTAGGGCACTAACTTTAGATAGGAATGAATACTAACTGCTCCCTTGTGTTTGTAACTTGCATACTTAACAATTCTTGTCTAAGGATTTATAACCCTTGAAATTTTCCCTTTTTGCAGGAGCCGCAATACTAGAGATGGCTGGTGGAATCAGACAAGCTGCTCGTTTTGCCCACGCGAACAGAAACCAAGCCCCGCAAGGGGACCAGCAACGCGAGCAACAGCGCCCTCGCAACCGTAACAACCGCGGGGACGCTCGTAGCGGCGATCAGGGCGCCAGTTCGAGCGCCCATCCTGAGATCCAACCCCCTCGTGGTCGAGGGGAACGTAGAGTGGCCAACAGGGAGACCAGGGGGCGGTCTTCTTCAGATAGAGCGGGCGACGTTCAACCCCCCATGGCTGCAGAACAAGTGGGGCCAGCAACCACGCTGGCGATAACTGAGGTTCCCCCGAGCGCAAGTAGGCCTTCCCGCAAGAGGAAGAGGATGCCCGATTCTGCTGCAATCAAGGGCAAGGGCAAACAGGTAGTCGAGGGCCCCAAGGGCGAGGGGGACACTTCCTCTTCAGAGGGGGAGCGTGTATGGGAGTTCTCTCGACGAGGGGACAGGGACTGCACAGGTCCCACGGACGGGGGGCCAATTCTGCTGAGGCCTGGCACTCTATCCCAGACTATCGCCCAAGATCTTTACAGCAGGGCCCAGTTCTCGGCGGACCATCGGCACCTCTTCAGCGAGTCTGTGGAGCAAGTGACCTTCGATGCGGCCCACGCTCTAATCTCCGTAAGTCTTCACTCCTTGCTTATCTTTGTTGATTTCTGTAAGTTAATACCTTTTTATATATATTATACTTTTTTTTTTCTTAACACCTTCCTTTCCTCCCACTTATGCAGCAAGTTCTTCCCCGGCTCCGAAATGTGCAAATGCGAGCCTCCACTTACGCCGAGCGCAAGGCCAAGTACAAGAAGATGGCCCGCTCAAATGATCCGGCTCAAATCCAATCGGAGCTGGACACGGAAATCGCCAAGTATGAATCCCTCAAGGATTTGTACAATAAAACGGAGGGGGAGCTGGAAAAACTAAAGGAGGATTTCCAGGCGGTGGAGAACGCTCGGAGCGGCTTGAGCGGCCAGTTGGCTCAGGCTAATGAGCGATGCAGGAAAGCGGAGGCCGAGCGCGAAAGCTGGAAGACGAGGGCTCTGGAGGCCGAGCGGAATTTCAACGCCGCCGTGAACGAGTGGCCTCGGAGTCTGGAGCGTGCAAACAAGGAGGCCCTCATCAAGTTCTGCCACTCCAAAGCCTTCAATTTCGCAGCCTCGTTACACTGCTTGGATGAGGCCCAAAATGCCTTCAACTTGGCAGTGGATCAAGGCATTCACAAGGGGCTGACCGATCCGGCAATGAAGGGAGCCGAGGGCACGGGGCTCATGTTTAATGAGCGCTGTGAGGAGGTGGATGAGGACCCCAATGACCCCGCGGACGCCATCGCCGAGATGGAGTACGAATTCTTGGTCAAGCTGATCCAAGATGAGTACACCGACGCTCATAGGGGAGGGGGTGCGGCCCAAGGTGATGATCCTGAAGACGAGCCTCAAGCGCCCGTAATGGAGGAGGCCCCGGTCCCGATTGCTGAAGCTGCCAACGTTCCCGAAGCCGGTGCAGACGAGCCCAACAATCCCCAAGCTCAACAGCAAGAGCCTGAGGGCCCAGTTCATGGCCCCGTGGCCCAAAACATCTTGGTGATCGTTGATGAGGATATCGCCCCAGCAGCCTGAAGTTTTCCCTTATAATTTCCTTCTGTATTTTCCTGTTTTTCTGCCTTTCTGTCATTTTCTTCTTTTGGAACAATATTCAGTGGCCTTTGAGCCCTTATCTTGTAAGATTTCCCTTATCAATGAATATACATTCTATTTTCATGACCTTGTTCTTCTGTTCACTTATGAGTCATATAATAAGACCTTGTAGCATACTCCGTGAATGTTTTATTTTTCCGATGCAATGAAAATTTGTCTAAGTCTTGAGCGATCGTGAGGGTCTTATTGTGAGATTGCCCCCCACTCAAGACTTGTATAAATTTTGTTTTTGCTTTTGAAAATTTGTCTAAGTCTTGAGCGATCGTGAGGGTCTTATGGTGAGATTGCCCCCCACTCAAGACTTGTATAAATTTCTGCCTTTGTAAATTTGTCTAAGTCTTGAGCGATCGTGAGGGTCTTATTGTGAGATTGCCCCCCCACTCAAGACTTGTATAAATTTCTGCCTTTGTAAATTTGTCTAAGTCTTGAGTGTGTACGAGGGTCTTACTGAGTGGTGGCCCTCGTTCAAGACTTGTG
Organism: Lantana camara; assembly: GCA_037501455.1. NCBI lineage: Eukaryota > Viridiplantae > Streptophyta > Magnoliopsida > Lamiales > Verbenaceae > Lantana > Lantana camara. The sequence goes on from CM074863.1 coordinate 86,109,170, forward strand.
CAATTCCTTCTTGATTCTGAAGCCATCGTTCGAGCGCTCTGGCTCTTGTCGTATTTCTGACTCTGCAGGAAATCCCATTTTCGAGCGCAAGGCGTTTTAAGAAACGGCCAAGGCCTACTAGGACTTTCTCTGTAGGTGATCCCGTTTTCGAGCGCAAGGCGTTTTAAGAAACAGCCAAGGCCTACTAGGATTCGCTCTTGTAGGAGGTCCTGTTTTCGAGCGCAAGGCGTTTTAAGAAACAGCCAAGGCCTACTAGGATTTTTCTTCATAATCTCCTTCCAACTTGCCTAATTGGTTGTGAGCGTAACCAGTCTATCCTTATGAGGGCGTCCCCCCATCCGGAGTAGAGTGCTGGCAAGCGTAACCCGTACGAGATAGCAGCATACATATTGGAATGAGTCGCCAACCACGCTCGCAAAGACGAGGGACGTGGGACTTATTCATTCAAGCAACCAAAGAAACAGGAATATTAAAGAAATTAAAAAGATTATGTTACCGCTTACTTGTGTTTGGAAGTACATAGAACCCGTCAAAGAGGGTTGTTACATCAGGGTTTGCAAAGGGCTTTTAAACATAAAACCGCCGGAGGTTACATGCGTTCCAAGGACGAGGCAAGCGCTCACCTTGAAGTGTCTCCAGGGTGTAAGTGTTGTTAGCTCTGAGTTGTACGACCTTGAACGGGCCTTCCCACTTGGGGTCCAATTTCCCCACGTGCTTGGATACTTCCACTTTCTTCAAAACCAAGTCTCCCAACTGGAAAGTTCTTTCCTTTACACGCTTGTTGTACTGTTGGGCCACAGAGGCTTTATAACGATGGATCTTAGCCCAGGCTTTGTCTCTCCTTTCATCCAGCAAATCCAACTCCAAGCTTCTGTTGCCATCGTTGAGTTGAGGCTCGAAATAGCCGACACGAGCGGATTCATTTACTATCTCAGCTGGTATCATCGCTTCCGATCCATAAACGAGCGCGTAAGGTGTTTCTCCGGTGGCCGCTCGTGGGGTGGTGCGATAAGCCCAAAGCGCTCCTTGCAACTCCTCAGCCCACTCACTCTTCTTGCTCTCAATCATGGTTTTCAAATGTTGCAAGATAATCCTGTTGGTAACTTCCGCTTGCCCATTAGCTTGGGGGTGCCCTACAGAGGTAAACCGCTGTTCGATCCCCAACTCTGAGCACCATTCTCTTGTGTCAGCTGCGATGAACTGAGATCCGTTGTCAGAAATGAGCACCCTCGGTATGCCGTACCTGCAAATGATGTTTTTCCAGATGAAGTCCCTCACAACCTTGAAAGTAATTTTTGCCACCGCTTCGGCCTCGGCCCATTTGGTGAAGTAATCGACGGCTAAAATGACAAACTTCTTTTGTCCCGCGGCCATGGGCAAGGGGCCCACGATGTCTATTCCCCACTGATCGAAAGGCCAAGAGACGTCTATTGGGATCATTTGTGCGGCTGGCAATTGAGGGAGATTTGAATGAAATTGGCATTTGGGGCACTTCCTCGAAAATTCAATGGCATCTTGGAGAACTGTAGGCCAATAAAACCCACTTCTCAGAACCTTTTTCGCCAAGATACGCCCTCCGGAATGATTCCCACAGCTTCCATTGTGGATGAGTTCGAGCGTCTCCCTCGCTTGTGAGGGCCTCAGGCATCTCATTGGTGGTCCCTGAAATGATTTCTTGAATAACCTTCCCTCGGGATCCAGAGCGAAACGAGGGGCCTTACTTCGGACTTTCCTAGCTTCCACCTTATCAATGGGGGGAACTCCGTCCCTAAGGAAGATGACGATGTCATCAAGCCAACAGGGCTCGTTCGAATCGATCATGGCGTTTAGCTTAGTGGTGACCCTTTCCTTGATCAAAGGCTCCTCAGTCCTAAGGAACGTAACAGAACGCTCGGAAGTGCCCTCTAAAGCTGATGCAAACTTTGACAGAGCGTCCGCACGCTCGTTCTCTTCTCTCGGTACTTGAAGTAGATGAAATTCCTTGAACTTCCCAATGATTTCTCTGGCTTTATTTAAGTACTGCACCATGGTGGTTTCTCGAGCCTCGTAAGTTCCTTCAATCTGGCTCGCTATTAACTGTGAATCCACATAAGCAGTGATTCGGGAGGCTCCATTCTGAAAAGCAATATTCAATCCTTGTACGAGGGCCTCATATTCTGCTTCGTTATTAGTAACTTGGAAATCCAGCTTGATTGCAAAGTCCAGCTCGATCCCCTCAGGGTTCCTGAGGGCTACTCGTACTCCTCCCCCTTGAGAGGTTGAGGAACCATCTGTGTGCAGTACCCATAACCCCTCATTCTCCGCAACGGTGGGCTCTAAACCAAAGCGCTCGACTAGTAAATCAGCTACAACCTGGGCCTGTATCGCGGTCCTGGGCTCGAAACATAAGTCGAACTGGCTCAATTCGATGGCCCACTTGATTAATCTCCCAGACACATCTGGTTTGGACAGCACTTGCTTCAAGGGCTGGTCGGTGAGAACCGTTATGGAATGCGCTTGAAAGTAAGGCCTTAACCTTCTTGAGGCGTTAATAAGAGCGAACGCGAATTTCTCAATCTCCAAATACTTCTTTTCGGCTCCTTGCAATGTTTTGCTCAGATAATAGACAGGTAGGTGTTTCCGCTCCCGTACAGCGATCAGAACCGCGCTCGCGGCCTCGGAAGAAACGGAAAGATATATGAATAATCTCTCGCCTTCGACAGGCTTAGTCAGCAATGGGGCGCTCGATAAGTAAGCCTTCATGTCTTGCAGCGCCCTTTCGCATTCCTCCGTCCAAGCAAAGTTACGGGCGTTCCTCAAAATTTTGAAGAAGGGAAGGTTCCTGTCCGCCGAACGCGAAATAAATCTGTTCAGCGAGATGATCTTGCCCACTAGTACTTGTACTTCCCGCAAGTTTCGAGGGGAGGGAATTTCCAAAATGGCCTTGATCTTCTCCGGATTGGCCTCAATTCCCCTCTGACTGACCATGTACCCTAAGAACTTTCCCCCTTGTACTCCGAAGGTACACTTCGATGGGTTCAACTTCATCCCATACTGGCGCAGGATTGAAAAAGTACGCTTGAGATCTTCCAAGTGGGAGTCCTGGCGCTCGCTTTTGACAATCATATCATCCACGTAAACCTCCATGGACCTTCCAATTTCTTTCTCAAACATCTTGTTGACGAGCCGTTGATACGTAGCTCCAGCGTTCTTGAGTCCGAATGGCATGACCAAGAAACAGTATACCCCCAGATGGACAACAAACGAAGTTTTGGGGCGGTCTTCTGGGGCCATGAAGATCTGATAGTATCCCTGGAAAGCGTCCATCATGCTCATGAGCTCGCAGCCAGCGGTCGAATCCACCAATTGGTCAATCCGGGGCAGCGGGTACGGATCTTTAGGGCAGGCCTTGTTGAGATCAGTGAAATCGTTGCACATGCGCCATTTATTCGCGCTCTTGGGCACCAGAACAACATTACACAACCATTCCGGGTACAAGATGGGCTCGATATATTGAGCCTCCAGGAGTTTATTAACTTCTTCTTCAATGACTTTCTTTCGAAAGCCGTGTACATCCCGCTTTTTCTGTTTGATGGGTTTGAAAGAGGGATCCACATTAAGCCTATGGATAATGACGCTCGGGTCAATCCCTGTGAGATCGGAGGCTTTCCATGCAAATACATCACTGTTTTCCCTTAGGAAGTCGATCATCATAATCTGAGAAGGCCCCGAGAGGTTTGATCCTATCTGTGTAGTCTTGTCCTTGTTTCCTGGCTCCAGCTCAATGGTAAGGAACTCCTCCGAGGATTCGATCCTTATCTCAGGGCGAGGAAGTTCGAGCGCCCTCTTCTTTCCTATCAAACGGTCACCGGGTGCTGGTTCACCTTCTCCCGGCTCGTCTCCTTCTGAGGACGATCCCCCAACGGTTCCCGGTGGTGTACTTGCGAGGGGTTTCTCCTCGTTGTTTCCCCTCTTCTTCTTGTTCTTTTTCTTGTTCAATTTTGCCCTTTTCCGTGCTGGGCTGTCCTCATCTAGGTTGGGGAAGTCCACCGACTTTTTGGTGGAACCAATTTGGAAGGTTTTTTCCGTTTTAGGCTTTCTAAGGGACAGCATGTAACACTCCCAAGCCTCTTGCACATTGTACAGTACTTCTCCCACACCCTCGGATGTAGGGAATTTGATCTTTTGGTGGTAGGTGGAGATGATAGCTTTGAAGTCCACGAGGGCCGGGCGCCCAATAATGATGTTATACGGAATGTCTATCTCCACCACTGCGTATGTTACCAAGAGTGTTTTGCGCTGAGGGGCTCGGCCGAATGAAGTAGCCAAACGAATCTGCCCTCGTGGGACAACTTCCGAGCCTCCAAAGCCAATGAGGGCCGTTTTGAGAGGCTCGAGTGGAAGGTCAGCTTTCATCTTTAAAAACGTAGAATAAGGCAAAACATTAACAGAGCTTCCACTATCCACCAACACCCTTTTTACAACATGATTATGGACATCTACACTAACCACCATGGGGCAATCAGAGGTTATACCCTCCCCACGGGGTGTTACAATGTGTTCCAAATCCCTATCATCAAAGCCTATTACATCATTTTCTCTTGACCGTTGAGCGCTTGGACTCTGGATGGCATAGATAGGTTTGGGCACTGTTGGGCGTTGATTGTAGCTCCGGACGTACCTCCGTCGGGAGGCGTTAGAATCCCCCCCTGACGAGCCTCCTGCAATCATGTTTATGACTGCGAAAGGTTCATTCTCTTGCACAGGGGCTTTCCCTTTATTGCCCCGGTGGCTGCTGGTTTCGGGGGGTCCCCTACCCCTTGGACTCTTTGACCGGGACGGACTCCTCCTCCTCCCTGCAACGCGCTCGTTACAACGTTCATCGTAACGCTCGAGCACTCGAACGAATTCCTTCAGGTGGCCCCCTGCAACGAGCCTCTGGATCTCAGCCTCCAACTGTCGGCACTCATCCGTGTCATGCCCCCTCTGCTTGTGGAAGGCGCAGTATTTGTTCGAGCGCCTGAGCGAGTCTGTTTCCCTCATCTTGATGGGTCTTTTGAAGAGCTTCTTATCAGAGAAGTTATAGACTTCTAAATTTGGCCTGGTGAGCGGAATTCGCTCGAATCGACGAGGGGGTGGTGGCGACCTCCTGCGCTCTTGAGGGCGCTCCTTCTTGACGGCCACATCCCGTCCCCGCTCGTGATGAGGTCGCTCGTTCCTGGCCGGGCTGTGATGCCGGGGACCATTCGTCCCGTACATGTCCTCGAGCGCGAAGAACGGCTCGGCTATTTCCCTTAAGGCCATGAGGGTCCCAGGCCTCCTTTCCACAATGGCATCAGCAAATTTTTTGCTCACATATTGCTTGTGATCCACAGCCTGAAAGAGCACTGGGATCAAGAAATCCATTGAAGGCCTCTCTACCTGTAAGATCTCTTTGTTGAAGCGGGCAAAGAATGAGCGCAGAGATTCGCTCTTGCCTTGCACCACGTTGTACAGGGCAGTGGGTGCGGTGACTGGCGCTTTCAAAGAATTGAAGTGGTTGAGGAAAGCATCGGCCAGTTCTTCATATGAGTGGATCGAGCGCGGCGGCAGTCGTTTGTACCACTCTTGAGCCATTCCCACTAACGAAGTGACAAACACTTTCGCCCAGTAGTTGCTGGAATGCTCGTAAAGGTGCATTAGATGCACAAAGTGATCCAGGTGCTCAGCAGGATCAGTTGTTCCGTCGTAACGGTTGATGGACGTGGGGACTTTGGCCATGCCTGCTTGGGCCATCAGAACTTCTTCCACGAGGGGTGATCCCCTCGACAATGGGTGGTACTCATACGTGCCGAAGTTCTCCTCCGGCTCCTTGCGGCGGGGGACCTTTGGTGGAGGGTCCTTGGTATGGGTGCTTCTGGCGTCAACCCGTTCATCCCGACTAGGGGAGATCTGAGTTGAACGCCCTCGTGAGAGCTGTCCCACCATATCCTTTAGACCCTGCAACTGGTCTTGCACAGCCGCGAGGATGTCAGGATTTACGTCCCCTTGCTTGTCTCCGTGCCTGGGGGCTCGTGAAGCCCTCCTGGAGGCATGAGAGTTCCCTTCATTTTCATTCACTCGCTCCGTGGGCTCTTTGTTCCTGCCCATGGAGGGACGCTCGTTGCCCTCCTGACGGGGCACTTCTCTGACCGGTGGTGCCGGTGGTTGTGCCCTCAGGACAGCCTGGGCTTCTCTGAGGGGGAAGTTTTGCTGTCCGCCCAAAGGGGCAGCAATCTGAGTGGCCTGCCCAGATGGGAAGTACATGGAGTGGAACCTCTCCCATGCCCCCTGGGCCGCCTGAACCTCACATTGGGCATAGAGAGCCCTTAACTGTTGGGTGGTTAGTGGAGGTAACTCCACTCCTTCGATCTCCCTGGGGATGGACACCGGGAGCTGGATCCGACCAGCCTGATACGGCGGGACCGGCGGCATCATCACAGCGGGAGCAAGGGTATATCCAGGTGGGGGCATCATATAACCCTGTACTCCGAGATTACCTTGGGGATAGACCCAGGAATTCTGTGCAAGCGGCGGAGGGGCAGAGAGAGAGACTCCTCCAGTGGTGGTGGGAATCGGCGGTGCTGGTGGAGGTGCGGAAGACTCTGCTTGTGGAGTCACTCCTGCGGTAGGAGGTGCTCCACCAGCGGCAATGGAAGGAGGCGGGGCTCCACCCGTAGCGTTGGAGGGAATAGTGATGTTGGCATCCGGGGAGGCATTATCCCCTCCTCCCACAGCTCTAGATCTTGTTGCTACCATGACTGCCAAAGGTAAGGGTGTGCTTGCTTTTCTACCAACAAAGAGAAAGGAAGAAAACAGAGGACTGGTTTCCCACAGACGGCACCAAAAATGATGGGTTCAGGAACGTATGGGTCCGAATCCGATCACTTTACGATTTGTAATAGTGGAGGAAACCACCGGAGCTTCGCCGGAAAAGAGGAGGTGGGTTCTACCTGTTGGGACAAGCACAAAAGTCAGAAGGCCAAGCTGGGGGAACTGGGGGTGATACCCAGTTTGGCTCTCCGACGCTCAAGTCAGTTCAATGTATGAAGAAAGGATGTAAGTTCAGTCACAGTTCCAGTGATGAAGAAAGCTTACCAATGTAGAAGATGACTTTAGCTATTTATAGTTGAGGGTCAAGGGCCCTTTGGTCTTTTGCCTCAAGTGGTCCTGGCCGAATGTTGCCCTAACACGTGGCGGCGCAAGAGAGAAACCTAGGAGGAATCTTCTGCAAAAGCGGCCAAAAGTTGGTGCAGGCAACAGTGGCAGGTGCGCGGGCATGTACGTTGTGTCAGAGAGCCATTTGGGTGGTTAGTAACGAGGGCTTAAGAGCGCGCTCGTGACAACCTAGAGTATTGGGAGCCATGATATCCGCTGAGGGGAATGGAGGCTTCAGTTTAAGTGACGAGCCGAGAGGGGAGACCACTCTGAGGGAGTGTGACGCTCGAAGAGGGCTCCTTCGGCATATGGTCGAGCCAAACACACAGTATGAGGGGCGCTCGTGAGAGTGAGCGCTCATTGGGCTTAACTCCATGGAGAAGGATTGCGCTCGTTGCGCTTGGTGCTCGTTCGCCGATGGGTGCAGCCTTGGGGGGGACAGATGTCATTATCTCGGAGACGCCACGTGTCTTAACGTGGGACGATCGTATTTTGACCCCATCAAAAACTGAAGAGTAACAGAGAGCAATTGGTTGAGTTCAATAATTCCTTGTAAAATTATTGACTTAAAAAAAATGGCATTATTGAGAAGACAAAATTGTTTCAAAGTACCTAAAAAAACGAAAATTTCCCTACTTTCAAATACAGGAGGGGGGTTATTCTCATTTCATAAAACACACGATAATATGGTGTCGTTAAAAAGAAGAAAAAAAAGAAAATGATAGTTCCGAAATGATCGTAGATAATATTTTGTGATGTCAAGTTTCAATAATTCAACCACTAAATGGTATAATTTACCTTAATTACAGGTCTCATATTTGAATATTTTAGGAATACAACTACCATTAGTAGTTAGAATTTTACATGTAAATAATTCCATCCGACTCTCACTCAAACCATGATAATGTTTTGTAGAACCAAAAAAAAAGGTTGCAATAATTCATTGAATAATCCTTTCGTTGAATTATAGAATTTCATAGGTTGAAACAATTGGCCAAAAATTTTAAAATTGTTCAAATATTGTGAAATACTAATAGTCAATATTCGAATCCTTAATAATTAATTAAGAATTTTCCTCAAAAAAATAAAAATAAAAATTAAATAAGAATGGATCCCCTCAACTCAGTCACACCCATATTTCGAACCAGAAATCAGTACCAAACACAACAAGTGGAACTCCTAACAAATCCATCATTCTCAATTATATTTTACAAGAACATACAAACATGGAAAAGAGAACACACAAGAACAAGAGATCACATGCTCAGGACTATTGCCAATGTACCTTCCATAAAACTTATAACCATACTACATTGATCAACACAAAATAAACCTCAAAAACTAAAATTTCTTAAACCTAATTAATCAAAGCATTGCATCCAAGATCTCATTCCAAGTATCAGGCACACCAGGCAGACACCAATGGCTACAATCAGAGTTATGATCTTTTAACTGCTGGTTATTTTTATCACCCGAAGCCCGCGAATAGACCGAAGGATGGCCGTCCCTCCGAAGAATCGACATTGTTGTTATATCTTGAAAAGAAACTGGAAACTCCATTTTCCTCAGCACCTTGTCCAGAACAACCATTTGCTCCGGCACGTGGGGCGTGCTGAAGTATTCCAATGGTGTCTTCTGATTTTGGCATTTCCAGCCATTTTCTCTAAAAAATGACACAAAAACAAAAAAAGAATTATACTTTTGTTTAGTTAAAAAGAAAACAAAAAAGATTATTAGAATCTAAGATGGAAATATACAAAGTTAAGCTCTTGATCTTCGAATTTCGACGTTTATAAGGGTGTATTTGTAATTTTGATACTTAGGTGAGAAGTTTGAGAAATTACACATAGTTTTAGAAGGGGCTTTCTGTAATTTTGATACTGTGGGAGACATTTTATGGAGACAAAGATAATATTACCTGTTATGACTGGGGGACATGCTTCTGAAAAAGACTCTAGTTCTTCTTGGATCAAGGTTTAGGTCTATCCATTTAGCCCAAGTCATGAGTCCTTTCTCATAAGCAACTGCTGGATTTATATTATTGTAGACATTATTTCCCTCCATCACCAAATCCCATCTGCAACAATGTAGCAAAATCATGATTAGATCTAATTTGGAACTTTTCTTTATAAAAAACAAAAAAAGAATGAAAAAATATCCTCATACGAGCTCCATTTATCGGAATGAGACCACCAATGAGCAGAATCGAACACAAGAACATCGACACCTCTCCAATATTTCGCGTTCTCTTCGATCAAATCCAAGTGCAGTATTCTCTTACTTCTTGGACCTCTTTTCAACTCCACCAGAAATGGCGCCCAACAGAACTCAATCGACATCTCATAATCCTACAGGAAAAAGATTGCAATGGTCCGTATTGTCATACCGACAAGCGCTAAGTGTATGAATGAGATCTTTACTCGATTGAAATAGCAATATATATTATGAAACCAAAACATTTGGTTGGATGGACTTACTAAAGCAAGGAATGCCATTGTGGGGCCATTGTAGATGACAGTCTTTCTAGCAGTTGGGATAACCGATTGAACTAGGCATACAAGAGACTCCCATTGGTTCCTCATTATGGAATCACCTACTAACATTAATCTTTTCCGCCTCATCCTTCCAAGAAAATCCAATGCATTAAACCTGGATTGATAATGTCAAATGATATCATCCTTTCTTTTGATATTACAGAGACCTCCATTAAAATTATACGCAATTACGCCCATCTCGTGTATGAATTTTGAAATATACACATACCTCCCTTGTAGTTATATACAATTAGACAAATCTTCTCTACTATTTCTAGAACTACACATATCTAGTTATCTTCTTTATTCCTTTTTAATTATTTACTGTATATGTAAATGCACGAACCATCTATGAGTTTTGAATTACACATACCTCCCTTATAGTTATATATAAGGGCAAATTACATCCAACTACCCTGAGGTTTGCCCTAATTACGAATCAGTCCCTCTTTTTTCATTTATTACATATCAACCCCTAAAAACACTGTTTCAATTACATTTTAACCCCTAAAGAGGGACTGATTTGTAATTGAAACAGTGTTTTTAGGGATTGATATGTAATAAATGAAAAAAGAGGGACTGATTCGTAATTAGGGCAAACCTCAGGGTAGTTGGATGTAATTTTCCCAACACAAGTATTCAACTAACTTTGAAATTACAAATACCTCCCTTATAATTCATTTACCTTACGTATGATTCGGCAATTTCAATCAAATTTTGACTGTCTGGAAAGAGAGATTTAAAATTTCAAGCAAGGCATAGAAAGTGTACATATCTACACATAGCTCAAGAAACCCTTTTAGAAGTCATGTATAGAACAATTCGTACCTTGGGATTGAGCATCCATCAGGCTTCCATCTCAGTTTCTCATAGTCGGAATCCGGCCGTCCATTTTTCTGGCACATCACGGAGGTGCTAAGATAAGGACACGTGGCGTCGTAGAGAGGGTACGTTTGATCAACAACCCATTTTCCCTTTGTAAAATCACAGCTTCTGAGGGATGAATGCCTGCTTTGTAGCATGCTAATCTCATCATCTTTGTCATCCAGCCATTGCAGCTCTTCTTGATCATATCTTGAGGATTCAATGCAGCAGAAGAAAACAACCAAGATGAGAAAGAAGAAGAGAAACGAGGGTTGATGGGTGTGTAGTTGTGCCATTATCTGCGGTTAAACTGGGGAAGAGTGGTGTGAACAATGTGCATATATGTTAGAGAAATTGGCATGAAATGTGCCACTGTGTTTGGCTTGACTTGCGGAGAATGGGCCAATGTCATAATAATTGTTGTGGCATGTGAAAAAATACTAAACATGTTTGATTAATATGTGCAGGTGGAGACACTCATGTATACTTATTGGTTATTGTGCTGCCACAATAACCATACCGTTATATAATGAAAAGGTTTGATGTAAGTCTTCTTTAGGGTATTTCACACTCATACTTTACTATTCTGAGCAGGTTAAATGAAAATATTACAAAATCTACAAGTATAAGTTTTAAAGATTACATGTTAATCAACTCTATTAGTGTTTTGGCAAATTTTTTATGGAACTAACTATTTTACTTTAATTTTTTTTTTCTAAGAGGATCATTATTGGTTCCCCAATTATCCCCAATAAGACTCGAACCCGTGACCTACCAATTTACAGGTGCAAACGCTTGCCACTTAAGCATCTGCTCATCTTAACTATTTTACTTTATATAATTTAATAATTCAAAAAGAAGAAAAATATGAAAAAAATATTATTTAGAGAATAATCAGACTTAAATGTTTAAGTACTTTGAAGGTAAAACGGAGTTATTTATAAATGAACTTAAACCCTATATGAACCTAAACTTTAATGGAATGTGGTTGATGGTGCAGAAACTTGTAAAGGATTTAAACACCAATCACTTTAGAATTTGTTTGTAGAAGGGAAGACCATCACAGGCGTGAGGGCCTCAGGATCTGGGTTTCCTTTTAAGCGTGGGTTCTTCCAGCTAGGATAACACCAAGAGTGCAAGCTACAAAGGTAGTGTTACTGTGGTGAATGAGAAGCTTGAGAAGATTAGTGGAAAATGCCCAGAATCAGGTATGCGTTTTGTATGCAGATGATGACTTGGGGAAGAATGCATGGATTTCCCCTTATTTATATGTTAGGGATGGGGGTAAATGGGTAAATTGACCATGTGGTCCCAAACCTGTGTTGCCCTAACGCGTGGCAGCCTGTGAGGGTGTGAGAGTGACGTCTCTGAAAAGGAGACGGCGCGTCAGGTGCATAGTGCGCAGTACCTTTGTGTCAGAGGTTGTTGACGAGGGTCGCGTGAGAGGGAAAAGCCTAGGATCTCCTTTGCCGAGGTTCGGATCCAACGCCACTGGGCATGGTCATGCACGAGCGTTGGTGACGCTCGAAGAATGTAAGGATGGCCTCCCCACGGTAAATGACCCTTGAGCGCAAAAGTCCCGAGCATCGGGAAGGGACCCTCGGATGGGCACCTCCCTGAGGAAGGTGTTCCTGAGGGCCGTAATGCGAGCGTCAAACCAGTCAACTTGAGGCCTTCAGCTGAGCAGCTGGCCGAGGCCCGTTGACCGGTACTGATAAGCAAGCCCGCGGGCTGGGAAGGTCCGCGAGCCCATCGGTGCGAGCGTCCAGACTCTCGGTCTTTGAGGCATTGACACGTGGACGACTTTGATTCGAGTGTGATTTTGGGTCTCATCATTTTGCCCCCCAAATTCTGTAGTATCGCTTCGAGCGTACTATAGAATTTATAAAGTAGGAGCCCTGAATTTTGAATATCCGAGGGCCAGGCCATTACCAGTGAGGAGACTGCTGGCCTTCTGTAACGGACACAAACTGACACCGCATTAAATGCTGTCAAGTCCGCATTTAATGCTGAGTGGGAACGTGGGCGCGTGCACTCCGGGAGACGTGAGGCGGTTACCAAAAGTGGGGGGTTTCCTAGGCGGGAAATGATTGCGTTTTGAATTTCCAGCCCCAAATCATGTAAATTATCCCCTTTAAATAGAGTCCGATAGAGCTTTGGAATCTCTTTCACGCACTCTGATCTCTTCCAGCCTTTAAGCAGCAAAGAATTTTCTGCAACCTTTACAGACTCCGGCGAGCTTCTGTTCTTCAAACTTTAGGTAAAGCTCCACAAATTTTGATATTCTGATTCTAACTCTTAGATTTAGGTTGAGCGAGTGAAATTCTTGAGTGAAGATCCACTTTCCGCTACTGAATTTGCTCCAGAAATTCTTCCCCTTCTCAATTGAATTTTCTGAGAAAAACCCATCTTCGAAAATCGTAAAGCAACCATGGCCGGACACCCTACTGACGATTACGTAAGGGAGATTGAGGAGATGTCCGTGGGGAGCTCTTCCCCTCACGACAATGTCCCTACAGCGGTTCCCCTGGCTAGGGCATCACCAGGTGAGGGGGTTCCCGTGGCTATTCCGGTGGCGCGGGCTCCGGCAGATGCTGGGGAAGAAGAGGTGGAAGCCGCCGTTCAAGGGATGAACGAGCATGCCCCCGGAGGGTTGAATGACCTCTTCGAAAAGATGCACAATGTGATGGAGATGCAAAGACAGGGGGAGAGGGTATTCCCAGTACTGAATAGTGCCGTGCGACCCCAGGATCATAGGATCACGGTGGCCGTGATGGCTCCCGAGGGTGAAGCAGGGCCATCCGGGCGCCCATTTGAGGCTGAACCTTCCAGAAGGTGCCAGAGGAGAGGAAGGGAGCCTGCCACTCGTGTGAGGCAGGATAACCGCCATCAAACTGACAGATCTCCGGATGAGATTGAGAGTATTCTGACGCTCGAAGATTTGGAGGATTTGAGGGCGAAAGCTTACTGGGACGAAGCAGTATTTCCCATGCGACTTCCTGAGGAGGGAGAGAGGGCAAATCAACCACCACTGGGAATGATGACGGTCTATTGGGATGCAGTCTTGGCTGGGGGCTTAAGGTTCCCTATCGCTCACTCCGCAGCTACCATTTACCACCATCTAGCGCTTTGCCCTTCACAGATTCTGCCCAACGGCATAGCTCTAATCAACACCTTCATAATAGCGATGAAAGCGCTAGGCCATGCTCCCTCGATTGTCAACTTTGACAGTTTGATACAAGTTGCCCGCTCGCCACGCTCGTCGCCTACGGATGGGTTTTATTACGCCCAGGCCAAATCAGGCTTTAAAATGATAGACTCTCCATCCTCTTCTTACGGCGAACATTGGAAGGAGAAGTATTTCTTCGTGGGGGCACCTGGGGGGATCTTTGGGGTTCACCGTCAGTGGATGATTCACGGCGAGCGTCCTCTGGTTAGGGAGAGAACAAGGAATAAGGCTTTTGAGGATTGGGCACAGGGATTAGCCTTCGTGATGAGGAGTGAGAAAAAATGGATTAAGGCTGAAAATCTGGTGAAGAACGAGGGAATACTGTTTCGTTATGGCCTGTCTTGCCCCCCAGATATGATTCTCAACCCTCCAGCCGACATCATGGCCCTCGATGGTTAGATCCTAGGAACTAACTGCTCTGACTCCTAGAATAACCTTCTAACTTGGTGTGATTGCTGTGTTTTGTTTGTTTGTTTGTTTGTTTGTTTTTTTTTTTTTTTTGATTCAATCAACCAATTTCTGATGCTCGTTTCTTCTTGTTTGCAGGTGTTCAAATACTATCTCGAGGAATGAATGCTGAAGCTCTTTCCCGTATGTTGGGCGTTCAGGGACCCGCCGCTGACCCTCAGCCCTCACAACAACAACAAAACCGTCCGCCCAACGCTCCGAGGGGGAGAGGGGTCAGGCGAGCGGCCGGTCGGGGACACAATGGCGCCCGCGGTGGTGCCGCGAACGAGGCCCGAAGGGGCCCTATTGAAGACTTGACGGTTGACGGAGCCCGTGGGGCCACCCCTCCGCCGGCGGCCCCCGAGGGTCCCATTTCACTGAGTTCGAGCGGGTCGCGGAACCGCTCGGGGGAGCATATCCGCATTCACGAAACTCTCCGGGCCGACCGTCAGGGGAAAAGGAAGAGGATGCCGGACGCTATCCCCATTTCTGGCAAGGGGAAAGAAGTGGTCGTAGGGCACAGGGGCGAAGGCAGCGATACTTCTTCATCAGAGGATGAAGATTTTTGGAAGATAGGCTGCAAGGGCGACTCCCGCTATAAGCGCCAGCGGACTGAAGGCCCGGTGCTCCTAAAAAAGAGCGCCTACTCCGTCAACCTTGTCTCCGACATCGTTGGGAAACTCCAATTTTCCGGCGATCATGACAAGCTGAACGAGCATGACGCCGCTCGCGTTGCTGACGATGCCTGCCATGCCCTTCTGACGGTAAGTCTATACTCCCCTTTACAAAAATTCTCCTCTTCTTCCTTCCATGTTCGGATTGTGACCCTCGTTTACGGCTTCCTAGGAGGTAATCCCGAGGCTGAAAAATTTGCAAGGGCGAGCGCAAGCTTATTCTGAGCATAAAGCCAAGTACAAGAAGTTGCTGCGCATTTCAGACCCTGTTCAACTGCAAGAGGATTACAACAACCTCCACGCTCAACTGTCCGCCGCCAACCGTGATATGGATCAGCTAAGGGAGAACCTTCGGAAGGCGGACGAAGCCTATCTTACTCTTGACGAGCGTCACAAGGAGTTGAAGTTGGAGCGTGACCAGCTGAGGCAACAGAACCGGGAGCTGGGTGAGCAGTTGGCGGAAAGCACTCGCCGGAATGAGGACGCTAACAAGTCCCTTGCCGACTTGCAGGGAAAAGTTCAGGGCTTGGAGGCGAGGATATCCTGGGAGGCAGTGAAGAAGTTCTTGCGCTCAAAAGCTTTCGTGTTCGTGGCCAACATCCATTGCTTTGACAATGCGAGGCGTTTCTTCCACAAGGCCATCGGGCAAATGGTGAGGCTGGGCTTGGCCCCCGAAAGCGCTCGGACTGACGCTCGCTTACGCATGGATCTGGACGAGAACTGCGAGCCCATGGTCCAAGATGGGGATCCTACCGAGAGCCTAGCGGAGCCGGAATACGAGGAGCTGGTGCAAACGCTCCAGCGGGAGTTTATTGCCGCCAACAGGGTAGATCCCGAGCCCCTCCTGATAGAAGATGAGGGCACCGTCATGGACACCGTCGATGTTGAGGAACCTGGCGAGGCCCAAACTTCTGACGCCAATGTGTTGGACCCTGTTCCCCTCGCGACTGCTCCTCCCGAGCCTGAAAACCAAGCCCAGTGATGCCTATCTTCACTGCCGCTCTCTTTCCTTGATGGTTTAAGTTTCTTTCCATATTCATAAACAATCTATGTCTGTATTTAATCTTTCAATTATGTGTTGAACACTTCGGGCCCTTCTATGTTGCTTTTCCGTAAATTTGAACTCCTTTCCTTTTGTTTGAATGTATGAATGCTTTCTTTCTTACTTTTGAACGGTGATTGATGTTGCTTTGTTATGCTCGCCGTTCCTATATTAATATCCTTCGTTTGAATGTTTGCGATAAGCGTGTACGCTGATGGGTTTTCTTCGATGGTCCCTTGACGCTCGTCGCCAGGCCTGTTAAGCTTAGAAGTCCTCGACGTTTAGGCAATTGACATGTTTGCAAATATAGGCGCGAGGGTGACCCTTGGGAGGGTTCCCTGGCCATAGTAGGAATGAACCTTGAATCCAGACTTAGAAAACCTTTGAGGAAATACAGGCGCGAGGGGGACCCTTAGGAGGGTTCCCTGGCCACGTTCGAAATGAAGTTTCGAATCTAGATTTAGAAAAGCTTTAGCCAAGAATTGGCCTATGTCTGGAATCCTCAATGAGGCTCGAATTTGAACTTAGGGAATCCCTAAGGATTTAGCTAAGTATTGGCCTTAGACATTTGGCGTGCATCTTTATCTTGTTCATTCCAGAAAATTGACCGTACTCAGAAATCACCTGTAGGATTTGCTAAGTAGGGATTAAAACGAGCGTAGCCGTAGTGTTAGTGGCATCCACTATTTACGGGCGTACTCTTACCCAAGTAGATGAGGGTCACAGGGGGTTTACGAGCGCGAACTAGCGTGACGAGCACTTAGTTGGCGTAAATTAAGCGTTTAGCATCCCGCCTTTCGACACGCTCATTCTTAGGGTTTACACGCTTGTGAGCGTTAGATTGTTCAATGTATAGCATTTTTACCGCATATGTAGCGTCGATTTGAAATCAATCCGGGTTTTAATTAAGCCGTTCGACGTGGAGTACGCTCGACACGGAGTAAGCTTTTTTATCAACCAGATTATTAACCAAATGAAAGGGCAGCTTGAATGATATAACAACATACAACATACTTACCATTATGCTTAGAATGCTTGAAATGATTACAGTCGTTCCTTCCGTCAAAGGGAAGTACAAAGTGCCGCGAGCGGGAGAATACCTAGGTAGATATTTATACGTAGAACCGTCTAAGGTTGCATGCGTTCCACGGTCTCGGGAGTCGCTCGCCTTGCAAAGTTTCCAATAGGTAGGTATTGTTTGCTCGTACCTGGATAACTTTGAAGGGGCCCTCCCAATTGGGGGCCAACTTACCCACATGTTTGGAGACTTCAACTTTTTTAAGGACCAAGTCCCCCAGCTGGAAAGTCCTTTCTTTGACGCGTTTGTTGTATTGGCGAGCCACGGTTGCTTTGTATTTGTGGATACGTGCCCAAGCAGCATTTCTCTTCTCATCCAGCAAATCTAACTCGAGCGCCCTGTTGGCTTCATTGTCAGCATGCTCGAAATAGGCAACGCGCGCGGATTCTTGGGCAATTTCCGCAGGTATCATAGCCTCGGAGCCATAAACAAGGGAATAGGGGGTTTCCCCTGTGGCCGCTCGTGGAGTAGTACGATATGCCCACAGGGCTCCCTGAAGTTCTTCAGCCCATTCTCCTTTCTTACTTTCGAGCATCGTCTTCAGATGCCGAAGTATGGTTCTATTGGTTACTTCTGCTTGTCCATTGGCTTGAGGATGGCCCACGGAAGTGAATCGCTGCTCAATCCCTAGCTCATAGCACCAATCCCGCGTGTCAGCAGTAATGAACTGGGACCCGTTATCTGAGATGAGCACCCTCGGGATGCCATATCTGCAGATGATGTTTTTCCAAATGAAGTCTCTCACCACTTTGAACGTTATCTTAGCAACCGCCTCGGCCTCAGCCCACTTAGTGAAATAGTCCACAACAAGTATTACGAATTTCTTCTGTCCGACCGCCATTGGGAGGGGTCCCACAATATCAATGCCCCACTGATCAAAAGGCCACGAAATATCAATAGGAATCATTTGAGCGGCCGGCAGTTGGGGGGTATTTGAGTGAAACTGGCACTTAGGGCATTTCTTGGAGTAGCTAACGGCATCCTGCAAGACCGTGGGCCAGTAAAACCCACTCCTCAAGATTTTCTTTGCCAAGATCCGACCACCCGAGTGATTCCCACAACTTCCGCTGTGCACATGCTGTAAAACTTCCTTGGCCTGCGAGGGTCTCAGGCATCTCAACGGTGGGCCCTGGAAGGATCGCTTGAATAATCGACCCTCGGAATCCAACGAGAAACGAGGGGCCTTGCTCCTGATCTTACGAGCCTCAACTTTGTCACTCGGGCAGGTTCCATCCTGGAGGAACCTGACAATCTCGTCGAGCCAACAAGGCTCGGAGGGGTCAATCATATGCACCTCTTTCGAAGGTTCTCCTCTACTTATCAATGGTTCTTCAGTCCTAAGAAATGTCACAGCACGCTCGCTAGAGCCGTCCAGGGCAGATGCAAATTTCGAGAGAGCGTCAGCACGTTCGTTTTCAGCTCTCGAAACTTGCGAAAGATGGAATTCCTTAAACTTGGCTATCACCTCTTTGGCGCTCGACAGGTACTGTACCATGGTGGCTTCTCGAGCCTCATAAGTACCGTCAATTTGACTCGCGATCAACTGCGAATCAACGTATGCCGTAACACGAGTGGCCCTGTTTTGGAGTGCAATCCTGAGCCCTTGGATGAGGGCCTCATACTCAGCTTCATTGTTGGTGACTTGAAACGCCAGCTTGATTGCGTAGTCAACTTCTGCCCTGAGGGGATCCCGGAGGGTCACCCCGGCTCCTCCCCCTTGTGAGGTCGAGGAGCCATCCGTGTGTAAAAGCCATAGACCATCATCCGCTGAGGGCACAATATCTAAATTGAAGCGCTCTACCAACAAATCGGCCACTGCCTGAGCCTGTATGGCTGTACGAGGCTCGAAGGAGATATCAAATTGACTGAGTTCAATCGCCCACTTAATTAATCTTCCCGAAACATCCGGCTTAGATAGCACTTGTTTGAGTGGTTGATCTGTAAGCACTGTGATGGAGTGAGCCTGAAAATAAGGCCTCAGCCTTCGGGACGCATTAACGAGCGCAAAGGCAAATTTCTCTATTTCCATGTACCTCTTCTCAGCTCCCTGCAATGTTTTGCTCAGGTAGTAGACGGGCAGGTGCTTACGCTCGCGGACCGCTACTAGGACAGCGCTCATAGCCTCCGCGGAAACCGAGAGGTAAACAATCAGTCCTTCCCCGGGAATTGGTTTGGCCAATAGGGGAGCGCTCGCCAGGTATTGCTTCATGTCCTGCAAAGCTTTCTCACAGTCCTCGTTCCAAGTGAAGTTACGAGCGTTCCGCAAGATTTTGAAAAAGGGTAAGTTCTTGTCCGCCGAGCGGGAGATGAACCTGTTTAGCGAGATTATTTTACCCACAAGCACTTGGACCTCTCTCAGATTACGAGGGGAGGGTATGTCCAGGATCGCTTTAATCTTCTCTGGGTTTGCCTCTATGCCACGTTGACTAACCATGTATCCCAGGAATTTACCACCTCGAACGCCAAAGGTGCATTTTGAAGGGTTCAACTTCATTCCGTAGCGACGAAGGATATCAAAAGTCTGCTTGAGGTCTTCTAGATGGGAGCGCTGGCGCTCACTCTTGACTATCATGTCGTCCACATATACCTCCATAGATTTTCCAATTTCGCGCTCGAACATTCTATTGACGAGGCGTTGATAGGTTGCTCCCGCGTTTTTGAGCCCAAATGGCATTACTTTGAAACAGTAAACGCCCAAATGCACAATGAACGAAGTTTTAGGACGATCCTCAAGAGCCATAAATATCTGATAATACCCCTGAAAGGCGTCCATCATACTCATGAGTTCACACCCGGCTGTGGAATCTACCAACTGATCAATCCTCGACAACGGATAATGGTCTTTGGGGCACGCCTTGTTGAGATCTGTGAAGTCGTTGCACATACGCCATTTATTGGCGCTCTTTGGAACGAGCACCACATTGCAGAGCCATTCTGGATACAAGATTTCCTCGATATATTGAGCGTCAAGCAATTTACCAACCTCTTCTTCGATGACCCGCTTTCTGAAGCCATGAACGTCCCTCTTCTTCTGTTTGATGGGCTTAAAGGTTGGGTCCACGTTCAGCCTGTGGACAATAACACTCGGATCTATCCCGGTGAGATCAGAAGCTTTCCATGCAAAAACGTCTAGGTTCTCCCGCAGGAAGTCGATCATCAAAACTTGCGAGGGCCCATCTAGGCCCGAGCCAATCTGGGTGGTTTTATCCGGATTCCCTGGCTCCAATTCGACGGTTAAAAACTCCTCGTTGGGCTCAATTCGAACCTCTGGCCTCGTCGCCTCTAGCGCTCGTTTCTTCCCAGCGAGCCTACCCTCAGACTCGTCACCCTCATTTTCCGAAGAAGAGCACTCGACGGCCCCCGGTGGCCTATTCTCGGAACACTGGACATCTCCAGGGGTTCTCTTTTTATTCTTCTTTTGGTATAGTTTGGCTCTTTTGCGCTCGGGGCCGTCTTCATCTAACTTGGGGAAGTCGACGGACTTTTTGGTAGACCCAGCTTGAATGGATTGCTTGGGCTTGTGGCTCCGAAGCGAAAGAATGTAACACTCCAAAGCTTCTTTGACGTTACACAGAATTTCTCCCGTGCCCTCGTGGGTTGGGAACTTGACCTTTTGGTGATATGTAGAAATTACGGCCTTGAAATCCGCGAGGGCTGGACGCCCAATGATGATATTGTAAGGAAGATTCACTTCGACGACGGTGTAGAGGACGCTCAAGGTTTTTCGCTGTGGGGCGCGACCTAAAGAGGTGGCCAAGCGAATCTGTCCGCGAGGGACGATCTCGGAACCCCCAAACCCTACGAGGGCAGTATTGAGAGGTTCGAGGGGAATGTTTGTTATGTTCATTTGTTGAAACGTTGTGTACGGGAGAACGTTCACAGAGCTTCCACTATCAAATAAAACCCTCTTTACAGTGTGGTTATGAACGTCTAAACTAACCACCATGGGACAGTCAGAGGTTTTTCCTATCCCATGGGGTGTTACAATGTGTTCAAGATCTTTCTCAGTAAACCCTATGACTTCATCCTCCTTTGAGCGCGAAGAGCTGTCAAGGGAGAGCACTGGACGAGAGAGAGACACTCCTTGGTTGTAGCTCCGAACATGGCGACGTCGTGAAGCGTTGGAATCGCCCCCCGAGGGTCCTCCAGCGATCATGTGAATGACCGCGAAGGGCTGATTTTCCACATCCGCCCCTTTCCCCTTGCCGCGCTCGCTGGTCTCGGGGCGATGGCGGCGAGGGCTTCGGGAGCGTGAACGGATTCTTCTCCTCCCCAGCGCTCGTTCCGCGCAATGCTCATCGTACCCCTCCAGTACTTTCACAAATTCTTTGAGGTGCCCCCCAGCAATCAGTCGCTGAATTTCCTTCTCCAGGTGGCGGCACTCATTAGTGTCATGCCCCTTCTGTTTATGGAAGGCACAGTACTTCCCCGAGCGCTTCTGAGCCTCGGTTTCTCTTAGCTTGGGCTGTCTCTTAAACAGCTTCTGGTCCGCCAGGGAATAAACTTCGGCAATTGGGCGGTTGAGGGGGATACGCTCGAGCCTCCGCGGAGGTGAGGAATGTCGGCGAGCGGGTATTGGGCTGCGGCGGCGATTTCGGTTGGGCTCCACTTTGTCCTCGTGGGTTCTGTTGAGGCGAGGTGCATTTGCCATCTTCTGATCCCTCGCTATGTGCATATCCTCGAGGGTAAAGAAAGAATCAGCAATCTCCCTAATTTCCATCAATGAACGTGGCTTCTTCTTGGCCACTTCTTCCACAAATTCCTTGCTGACGTAATGCTTCATGTTGATGGCCCCAAACAGAACGTGCCTCAAAAAGTCCATCGAGGGCTTTTCTACTAACAAAATCTCTTTATTGAACCTCCCCATGAAGGATCTGAGAGTCTCATTCGGCCCTTGGACCAGGCTGTAAAGAGCGGTCGCAGCCGGAGCTGGTGCTTTCAGGGAGTTGAAGTGACTGACAAAAGCATCCGTCAGGTCATAGTACCCCCGGATTGAGCGCGGGGGGAGCTTTTTGTACCATTCTTGGGCCATCCCCGTGAGGGAAGTGACAAACACTTTGGCCCAGTAGTTGTTCGGGTGGTCGTACAGGTGCATCAAGTGCACAAAATGGTCCAGATGCTCGGCTGGATCCGTGGTTCCGTCGTATCTGTTGACGGACGAGGGAATTTTTCCCTTCCCCGCACGGGTCATCAGTACCTCCTCGACGAGGGGTGAATCACCCATCATGATTCTGTAATCTCGGTCGTCGGGATCCTCGTAGCTGGCTTCCCTCTTACGCCGAGAAATGGGGCTACGTGGTCGGCGAGCGTCTCTAGCCTTGGACCTCTCGCCCCCATCGCGGGAGGCGTGAGACCGTGCTCGAGAGAGCTGCTCCACCACGTTCTGGAGCCCTCGAATTTGGTCTTGTACTGCTGCAAGTTGAGGGTCACCGACATTTCTGCGGTTTGCCCTCTCTATGGCCCTCGACTGGACCTCGTCGTTGTTTCCAGCCCCTTCATTTTGAGGGGCTCTCTCATTTCCCGCTGGCTGCTGCCCTTGCTGGACCCTCGGAGCGGCTTCATTTTCTTGAAGCGGGGGAGGGTGAGGTTGCTGGGCCCTTAACGCATTTTGAGCCATCGTCAGGGGGTGTGCTGGGAGTCCTCCCAGGGGTGGGGCTATCCGAGCGCCCGCGTGTGAAGAGAAATAAGCCATAGTGAAGTGTTCCCATGCATTCTGCACAGCTTGACTCTCGCATTGCGCATACAGCGCCTGAAGTTGTTGCGTAGTGATTTGGGGCATCTCCAACCCCTGTATTTCCCTTGGCATTGATAAGGGGAGGTTCAACGTCCCCACTTGATACGGCTGGACCAAAGGTACCATTCCAGGCATCGTCCCAGACACTACCCCGGGCTGCGTGAGAGTGTATCCTGGCGGCGGCATGGCCATAGGGTATATGCCAAGATGGGAGGTAGGGATACTTGGGGCGAAAGCTGGGGGGGGAGGATTGGAGCCCGATCCTCCCGCTTCATTTCCAGTTGGGGGAGGAGCAGCAGCAGTGGCGTCAACGTCTCCGGCAACAAGAGGAGGTGCACCTCCGGCGAGGGCGGGGCTTTCAGCGTTTTCTCCATTGGCGGGAGGAAGACCTCCTCTGTTCCCCAGAGTTCCAGATCTTGTGGCAGTAACCATGATGAAAGACTTTGGTGTCACTTTTCAACTAGCTTTAAAAGGAAGAAACTGGTAATAACGAAGATGGTGGTGATGGTTTCCCACAGACGGCGCCAAAAATGATGGTGCAGAAACTTGTAAAGGATTTAAACACCAATCACTTTAGAATTTGTTTGTAGAAGGGAAGACCATCACAGGCGTGAGGGCCTCAGGATCTGGGTTTCCTTTTAAGCGTGGGTTCTTCCAGCTAGGATAACACCAAGAGTGCAAGCTACAAAGGTAGTGTTACTGTGGTGAATGAGAAGCTTGAGAAGATTAGTGGAAAATGCCCAGAATCAGGTATGCGTTTTGTATGCAGATGATGACTTGGGGAAGAATGCATGGATTTCCCCTTATTTATATGTTAGGGATGGGGGTAAATGGGTAAATTGACCATGTGGTCCCAAACCTGTGTTGCCCTAACGCGTGGCAGCCTGTGAGGGTGTGAGAGTGACGTCTCTGAAAAGGAGATGGCGCGTCAGGTGCATAGTGCGCAGTACCTTTGTGTCAGAGGTTGTTGACGAGGGTCGCGTGAGAGGGAAAAGCCTAGGATCTCCTTTGCCGAGGTTCGGATCCAACGCCACTGGGCATGGTCATGCACGAGCGTTGGTGACGCTCGAAGAATGTAAGGATGACCTCCCCACGGTAAATGACCCTTGAGCGCAAAAGTCCCGAGCATCGGGAAGGGACCCTCGGATGGGCACCTCCCTGAGGAAGGTGTTCCTGAGGGCCGTAATGCGAGCGTCAAACCAGTCAACTTGAGGCCTTCAGCTGAGCAGCTGGCCGAGGCCCGTTGACCGGTACTGATAAGCAAGCCCGCGGGCTGGGAAGGTCCGCGAGCCCATCGGTGCGAGCGTCCAGACTCTCGGTCTTTGAGGCATTGACACGTGGACGACTCTGATTCGAGTGTGATTTTGGGTCTCATCAGTGGTAATTATAAATAATTTTTGATTGATATTACAAACTCTATGTTATAAGTTTCAATAGTCATAAGTTAATCAGCTTTAAATATGGTTTAGATGAATTTTAGATTGAACCGATTATCTTCCCCTCAAAATTTAATAATTGAAAAAATAAAAAAATTATTATTTGGAAAGCAATCAGACTAAATAATTTTAAAATATAATTTACACTTGAAATTAAATTTTGGTTTATTTTGATCTTTTAATTTTTAAACTATAGATAAAAAAGAGTTATTTATAAATGAATCTAAATCCTACGAAATTGGATAATATATAATTTTTGGAATTCATAAGAGTTCTATTTGTAATATTTTCATTTAATGAAGCACCGGTTGTAATTGTCAAATCTCCCAAGGAATACAATGTAAAACAACCCCTTTTATCTAATAGATCATTTATTTTGATTTCAAATTTGATCAAAAAATATTCAAGTATAAAATTCTTCTGTGGATGATAACAGGAGACCTTTGATTATAATAACAACTAATTAATAAATTAGTTTGAAAATGTTGGGCTAAACACTTCGGTACCTTCCCTAAATTCATCGAATCCCTTGAAAATAAAGCTATATATATATATATATATATATATATATATATATATATATTTCACCTTTCCCCGTTGGGTACATGTTTAATCTCTTCTCTTTTGATTCTTTTGAGGTTTGTCAATTAGGGTTGTTCAAAAAAGAAGATTTAATTCAACGAAGGAAAAATGGTCCCTAATTGCTGCAGTCTTTCACCGTGACTATCGGGGTTGGT
The DNA here is from genome assembly GCA_037501455.1 of Lantana camara. Classification (NCBI taxonomy): domain Eukaryota; kingdom Viridiplantae; phylum Streptophyta; class Magnoliopsida; order Lamiales; family Verbenaceae; genus Lantana; species Lantana camara. The sequence goes on from CM074863.1 coordinate 86,134,100, forward strand.
GGACCATGGGCAAAATATAATGGATAGTCATAGGTGATTGAACCCCTTTTTTGAGCTTCTTTGGGCTTTTCTATCCTATCCGAAAAGCTTCAAATGGAATCGCAAATCACAACAACAATAATGATGTTAGAGAAGGATAAAGCTGCAGTTCGTTTTTTGATTGATTGACTTGGTTTGGAAATTAAATGAGTACAGATTCTTGCTGTGTGTCCATGCACGAATACGAATACAATAATACGGATACGACATATAATGTATGGATACGAATATACTGATACGGAGACGACATAATATGTATACGGTAATATGATTTTTTTTTAAATTTTCAGGTGAAATGTATCAGACAGATATTCAATAGAGCACGACACCTAAAAATAATATTTTTAAAAGTATTTGTGTATTAGAGATTCATGGAAGCATTTGAGGGTCCTAATTGAAACAATTTGTCGCTCTATGAAGGGCTAATCAGTAATAAATTCCCCACATTGGAGGTGTTTTACGGTTCCCCCAACCTTCAAAATTGTTTAATTTTACCGTTTATCCTTTTAATTTACCCATCTGCGCCCCCAATGATATTTTCCAATAAAATTAAAGGAATATTGTGTTGAAATTATTTTACACCAACTTATTTCTTAGGTTCTCCATGATTCTTCTATCTAGTTTCTAATTCCATGCGCCAATGAATCACTCATATCAAAGATCCCTAACAAAATTTATAAATATTGAACTGGTTCAAACTAAAAAAAAAAGTGAGACAAATACAAGAAATTTTTATTTTTTTCAAAGACGTTTTATTTTCGTAAATTATACTAGGGATCTTATAAAATATGCATTCAATAATCTATATATGAGTGAAAAGAATTTGAAAACCCTGAAGTAAACCATCAAGGAATTAAAAAAATATTTGATATTGAATTAATTTTGATGAAAAATGCCTAAGGTGAAATACCTTTAATTTTATCAGAGAATGCCTCAAGCGGTGCGGACACACAAATTAAAAAGATTAAGAAGAAATTTTGCTCAAATACAAAAATGTTGGGGGCAATGTACAAACCATGCACCCTAAAAATTTTGGGGTTTTCCGTGATTAACTCAGAGATAAAATATAAATTTCAAATGGTTATCTTTTTTTTTTTTTTTTGTCCTCCACAAAAGATAGCCCCCAAAAAAACGGGGTTAAGACCTACTCATCAAACTCATTCCCGTCCCCACAATGCGGACTATCTGAAACAATCCGTCTATCCTCAATACTATGCTCCATTCTTAACTTATCAGCACTCTTGGTTCGAGTTCTCAAAAAACATGATTAAGTTCCGCATCCCAAGGCTTTCTAAGCAGTCCGCAACAATCTAAAACCAAGTTATTCAACGGGTGATCTTTCACGTCCTCCTTGTTTAACGTATAAGTGAGACTAGGTGATAAGTTTGATCAAGTCGCGAGTTCGATAAGCAGATTTGAGTGGAACTCATCATTCTCTATTGTTTTTGAGTTTCAACTTGTCAGGTTTGAGTTTATGGAGCTTCTCTATAAGCCGAGCTTCAGCAAAAGAAGACGAGCTTATGAGGAGATTCATGAATTTTACTTGTATAACAATAACAATAATAATAATAATAGCTTTTATTGCCTTTTTTTGGGAGAACTAGAGAACTGCTCATTCTCTACTCTAAATTTTAGCTTCTTTCCTAATGATAAAATATTTGGTACTATGGCCTCATTTAAAACTATAAATATGTATTTACTCCCCCGTTCATATAAAAGTACCAAATTATCACTCTAAAAAATTATTTGTTTTTCCATTAAAGTAATTATCAAAAAAATAATAATAAAGTATTCAGGTATACTAGTATCCAAAAAGAAAAAAAAAAGAAAAATAATGTAATCACGTATAAAATCGTAATTTAATAATTTTCAGATGAAGTATTGTATTGGAATAAAAAATTGGAGCATCCAATTTGGCGAACACAAAATAAACAAAATGAGACATAAAGTTGTGTTTTTTTCTTTTTCTCTTTTAAAAGATGATCACCAAAGAGTGTCTTAAAGAGAGTATTTTTAACCATATAGATCAACCACGGTTGGCAAATGAGATATAAAGTTAAAAACATTTAGTATAACATTGTTCAATAGTTCTAAAATAATGGTACTAAATTCTACAAATTAAGTAAAATATTAAGAAAATAAATTAAAATATTTTAAAAATAAAATACAAATTTAAGAAAATGAATTTTAATAATTTTGTTAGTATGAAAATAGAATAAAAGGCATTACAAACATTTTAGGGGCCTTCTTTGAAAACTCCTCATGAGTTGAAAAAATTTTAGTTTACTCCCAAAGTAGATTATAACTAATCGGCTTTCTAGGGCACTATTACCAATAATCTCCCACTTGCCCGTAAAAGCTATTTAGGTACTTTAAGTCCTATCTGTTGGGAATAGTGTCCTAGAAAGCCGATTCGTCGTAATCTACTTTGGGACTTTCCTTATATCACAGACAATCTTTGAATAATATACGATCGATTATTATCATAGGCAAACACTTCTTTATGTGCAATACATGTTTTGTGTGTTTCCATTATGTGCGCATGTATTAGAACTCCCCTAATCCATAAGGTTGTTAGGGACTTTGTCATTAGGTGAATAATGCATGAAACAAGCCCTAACTCAAAGCCAGATTAGAAACCACTCCAAGTCATTAGAACTCCCCTAATCCATAAGGCTATTAGGGACTTTGTCATTAGGTGAATGGCACATGAAACAAGCCCTAACTTAAAGCCGAATTAGAAACCACTCCAAGTCGATATGTCCAACAAGCAGTGGGAGTGTTGATTAGGCTCGATTGAGACTTGCTCGTGGGATTACGTCCTTAAGAAGGAGCATCCTGTTTCATGGGGTGTAAAGTACATAAGTTGATGCGTACGCAATACATGAGAGTGCTCGTTATTAGAATGGGTAGACTGAGGTGTCCCGCGTGAGAAGATTCCTAAATGGGAAAGGAAGTTTCTACTTCAGGAAGAGGAAACTTCCAGATTAGGAAATATCTCACAGGTCAATGACGTGAGTAAAGTAATCCTTTGACTTGAGATTCCATTGATGCTTTGTGGGCTAACTCTGTAGTCTTAGGTATGAGCTTTAAAGGATGTCTCACGAGACAACTGATTCAAGGCTTATGTTGGGGGTACACAAGTGGCATATGGAAGCATATGAGAATCAACAAAGGACCTACACTTGCTTTAATGCAAGAAGATCTCTTATTGCATAAGTCGTTCATATGCCATCCTAAACCCTCGGCCGAGGTAGTGGATCAAGACATCAAGAAAAGGGTTTCTTGGATTGAGATCAAATGGATATGAAACGAACTTAGTTTTATGATCGAGATTAGTGGGGCTCTCATTATTCCCATGCCTTAGATCTTAATCGAGAGATGGGATGGTAGGAGGATCTTACCTCACAAATTCATTGACTGAAAGGTTCTTTCGAATATATATTCATTGTTCTGGGAGGGGTCACACACCTGTGGCTAGACTATGGTCATGTGATCTGTGAACTAATAAAGCGTATTAGTCTCACTGCTAACTGAAAATGAACCTGGGGGGTCACACATAAATGCCAGGTTCAAAGGGTATTGAAGGAAAGATCAAATAGTTGATTGAAACGAGACCACAAGTGTAAATGTACACGTGTGGCATGTGAGCTCGAGTTGGGCGTGTGGTCCAATTGTGAAATTGGACCATGTGTTAATTAATTAGGAGAATTAATTATAAAGCCCTAATATAATTAATTAAGAGAATTAATTATAAAGCCAAATAAAATTAATTTGAGAATTAATTTTAGCTCGTTAGAATTAATTAGAGAATTAATTCTAAAGCCCTTATGGAATTAATTAGGAGAATTAATTCTAAGTATTCAATTATTTAGTTATTCTACTTTGATTAGAATAAATAAATAAATAAATATTAAATATCTTCTATTTATTATTCTAGTAAATATTAATTCTAATGTGATTAGAATAAATATAATTAGAATAAGATATTTATTATTATTGGAATAATTGAATATTTCTAATTAATTAGGAACTCTCTTTCTAGAAGAATAGATATCTTATTTTGAATAAGATTCCTATTACTTGGAGAGAAAGAAAATAGAAGAAAAGTCAAAGTTGGAATCTGATTCCAACTAGACTTGAGGGGTTCGAAACCCTAGCCCTATTTATAGGCTACGGGGTTCGATTTTTTCACTCACGTGTGATAGAGAGAGCACGACCAAAACGACACGATGGCTTCATGATGGGATAATTCTCTTGCTCTCTTTCTTCTCGTTTTATGTTTCTTTCTTTACACATGTTATACCGCTAGCACTCTCCCTGACATGATTTGAATCTAGATCTGGTGTGGATTATTACTCCAGAGGAAACCTACTATATGGAATCTAGTAGAAAGAATCTTTCGAGGGACGGGGTTGCCATTACTGCATGAAGCGCGTTTGAGGGCGGCTCAAAACGTGTCAAGAAAGCGTCGATTCTTGTAAGTTTTTGAATCCTTAAAATTTGGAAATAGAAATTACAAGTCCGATCTTACTTTTTGGGAAAAATTTTAAATTCCGCTGTGCTTTCTGATCGTGTTTTTCCCAACACTATCTTCTCAAGATGTACTTTGAGAGCCTATTGACTTTGGACATTTCCAAAGTGGATCTACTATGTTCTCTGCTGATGTGACCCATTTATTTACATATCTCTAAGGAAACACGTTTTCCTTATAAGTGATTCGTAATCACGTGTTCAGTCTCTTGGTGAGGCCTTGGTTCTCTTACTTGAGCAACCACTCATTTTATCATATAATATGATAATGGAGTTGTTTCATGCTAGGAACTTCGTCTAACTAGTTAGGTGGAGTTTCTTACCCAAACACTTAACTTAACAATATTCAATACGGCTAAGTTCTCAACTATAATAGTCGAGACTTGGAATTTTCGCGCTGGGAACGCCTTTCCAACATATTACTTTACCATTCAGGTAAAGGCTGTATCCTTTCAATGACTTGCAATCATCTTTGTTTGATGGAACGATTACATCAAAATATCCTTCTAACGACAAGATCTTTCTGGGCTCTATAAAGATATCCTCATTTCTTCTAAAGTACTTTGAGGGTACATTTTACAGCAGTCCAGTGACCTTCTCTAAGGTCTATGAGATTTGGTCCACTACGCTTAGTGTTGCGCCATATCAAGTCTAGTATATAACCTTGCCTACATTATGCACCCTTTCACTTAAAGGGATTTTGGACATTATAACTTTCTTAAAGTTATTTTAGGAGGCATCCTCTTCAAAAGAGATGTTCCATTGTCTATACTAAACTATTTTAGTACCGTGGTTATGCACTCATTTGTGATAATCCGTTTATTCTCTTGGATCTATCTCTATAGATCTCAATGTCGAGAATTAAGGATAGTCACTAAGATCTTTCATGTCAAATTATTTTCTAAACAAGGTTTTGTTAACTTTCATGTCATCCTTCGTATTCATAATGAGAATGATGTCATATCTAAAGTACCAAAAGTTGAGGCTAACGTTACTAACTTTCACACGTGTAATCGAGACTCATTCGACTTCCATCTATGTCAAACAGTTTGACTACCTATGGAATCGAATTCTCAAACACTTAGAAGCCTTCATCAATCTATAGATTGATTTAGGGGTTTGCGTACCTTATGCATACTCCCACTGAATATGAGATTCATAGAAATACCATATTTCAGTCTCTTTCAATCTCCTATTGAATAAGACATATCTCACATTCATTTATCATGTCTCATAGTCAGAATATGGAGTTATGGTAAACACAATCCGAATGGACTTTTGCATTTCAACCATCAAGAAGGTTGTAATGCTTTCCATTTACTCCAAACTCTATGAGCTTGATCCTATCAGTTGGAACAACCAAGGTCAAAACTTGGTTTGAGTATATGGAGTGTTAAGAATAGTACCCTGAAAGCCGATGTAATAGTCTGCTTTAGTACTTCCCTTTTGTAAATCACAGACAATCTTTGAATAATACGAATTGAGGCAACACTTCTTTATATGCTCTTGTTTGATTATGTGTTTCCTTTTGACTGTGCATGTATAAGAACTCCCCTAATCAATATGACTTATAGGACTCAACCATTTAGGTGAAGTGGTTCATGAGACGAGCCCTATATCATATAAGTCATGAATAGAAATCACTCCAAGCCGATGAGTCCGAAAGACAGTGGGAGTGTCAACCTAACTCGTTCGAGGCTTGCTCGTGTGATCAAGCCCTTAAGAAGGACCACCTTGTTTCATGGGGTGCAAAGTGTATAGTTGATACGTGCGTAAGTCATTCATATGCCATCTAGGAGTCCTTGGCCAAGGCAGTGGATCAAGACATCAATAAAAGAGTTTCTTGGATTGAGATCAAATGGATATGAAATGCACTTAACATTAAGATCGAGATTATTAGGGTTCTAATTATTCCCTTGTCCTAGATCTTGATTGAGAGATGGGAAGTAGGAGCATTATATCTCACATATGTCAATGACTTAAAGGTTCTGTCGAATCGAGACATTCTTATTTAGCTAGGGGTCAAACACCTGTTGCTAGACTATGGTCGTTTGATCTGTGGACTGATTAATTAATTAGGGTTACTGGTAATTGAGTTAAGAACCTAGAGGGTCACACACAATAACCCGGTTACGTGGGTTAAGGCTTGAATCGATTAAACAAGTTGATCGAACCATTAAGAGAATGGTGGGGCCCACACGTGTGGAACATGTGGATGACACGTGTCCTTGTGAGGCGTGTAGCCATGTGTTTATGTGTATATATTAAAGAATTAATGTGTTAATTATTTAATGGACTTTAATTTAATTTTGAATTAATATTAAAGTCCTAATTTGGAGAATTAAAGTCTAAAAAATAATTAATTATGAATTAATTAATTATTAGTCTTCAAGTTATTTATTATTTAATAAATAAAGTAAAATAAAATATCTAAGAGAGTTAGATATTATTCTTTCCCAACAAGTTGGTCAAAAGGTGGACTTTTGGTCAAAGTAAGAGACTTAGTCTGCAAGTAAGAAATCCCTTTCCAAAAGAGTTTGGAATTCCTTGTCCAACAAGGAGTGGGGTTCGGACCCTAGCCTCATAAATAGAGGGGTTCGAACCCCATAGGGAGATGATACACAATTCTCCTTCTCCATAATTATACACTAAACCCTAGAGCCTAAACACCGAATATAGAACTAGCATCCTCCCTATTAAGATCGTGGTCGTGGTTGGTGGACTATTTCTCTAGAGGGCTACTATCGTGAAGTCTTGAAAAATTCGAAGGAGCTTTTGGGCATCAAGCCGCGTGAAGAGCGTTCTTGGGTGGCTAGAACGTGTCAAGAAAGCTACTATTCAAGTGAGTTTCTTGATCACTACGAATTTGGGAATAGGAATTGCAAGATTCGATCCTTGCTTAGTTGGAAAATTTTTAAATTTCCGCTGCGTTTCTGTCTCGTTTTCCCAACATGGAGTCCACCTCGGATTTCAAGGCTTGCTTACACCGCTCAGATTCCAAATCTGACAATGACCCCTCATAATTATTTCTTAGGCTTACTAGGAATGCGTTTCTAAATGCATTATGAGAGGAGGGTTTCACACGTGTACTTACTCTAAAATTTGGCTAAGTTTTATTGGATGGGCTCGTTTCTTCTATATGTGGTATGGGGTATTTATCCTCAAATTTCTTTGAGGTCTGCCTACTTGCCTTTCCTGTCTTATAGGAACGATCCCTTAAGAAGGGTACATTCCTTGAAATAAACAACCTTTGTTCAATAGAATTGTAGAAACAATATTCTATATTGTTGTGTAAACTTGAACTAGTTTCAAGCTTATCTCCCACTATCCTCTTTACTTAAGAGGATTTCCCAAAATTCTTGGACAAGAATAATTGGGGAACTATTGAATGCCACATTTCATAGTGCAATTAAGGAACTGGTTTTGAAAGGTACTAGATTTGAAATCTCTAACTGCATATTCTAGGGGTTTATTCCTAGAATGATTATAAGTTAGTAAAGCTTGCTATGGAATGAACCATATCTTATAAGGTTTTGTTCCATCATTCAGAATCACTAAGATGTTCTCGAACTAGTTTACTGAGAGATAATCCTATTATCTCTAAAATGACAAAGGCATTAGTCTCTATGGTAGTCACCATCTCGATCAGATCGAGTTGCTTATAACTTATGACTACTTCGGTTCCTAACATCCTTTTGAAATTCTAAGAATTTCATATAAGTTTCGAATTTGTACTTCATCAAGTGCATTCATTCATATTGATGGGACTGATGATTATATCTAGTGCTTACAACGAGCAATAGATATATATCAGTATGGATCGAGATCCACTGTGTTTAGCACGTTTCTCATAGACGGGGTTATGGGAACGTTTCCCTTAAGATAAGATTCACAAGAAGCTAACTCTCTAGGTTCATTTTCATAAAATGATCTTAAGATGTCTAACTCGCTAATCCTTCTGCATCTTAATGTGCATAAGTAATTCGAAAACTTTGTCATCTCACTTACTTTTTTTTATCTCGTTATATGTTCAAAACATTAGTGCTTTGAGTTTTGCACAATGGATTATGCAAAATTAACTCAAGACTTATGAATTCTATTCCTATTAGAATAGCTAAACAAGATAACATTCAGAGTACCCATACTCTATACAGTTCCCTTTCAAAGTCCTTATTTTGCTCCTATAGAAGCAAACGTCCTATTCTGATCTCTATAGTCTTTTGGGGTGCCCCTTTACTACCCCTTCATTGGGTTTTAAGGGTTTCTTCTTCATTAGGCCTTCAAGCCTTTACCTAAGTAATTTTAGAAGAAGATTTAACCACCATAACCTTATAGTCCTTCATTAGGATGCTCAACCGTAATCAACTAAACGATTAACTATACTACAATAGTATCATCGTGGTTGAGAATAAAAGGGTTAGATGATGGTGGAAGCAATGCGACCAATCAGTGCATTGAGAACTCGTTTCTCAATTAAGATCGAGACTTTAAGATCTTCAAAGAAGATCTTTAGACCTCGTTTATGCACGTGCACTTCATTGTTACACGGAACAATTCCATAATGTTATGCATTCTAACATGTTTATGAGGTGGTACAATTGTTCTTAGGTAGTTTGGAAAAATCCATTTACCTTAGATTGCTTCCTTTTTGGCACGGGTCGAATTTTCACAAGTAAGTGAAAATCTCGCCTCATAGAGAACACTTTTCTCTTTTCGGAATCTAAAACAAATTTTAGGATCCGAAGCCAATTAGAGTTAGTTAGGACTTAGTCAACTTGTTTGACTTAAGAAATCATAGAACTACAACCTAAATGCTAAGCAGAGAAAATGTGAGCATATTGAATAATAACGTAATACATATGATTTAGGTCTTTTATCGTATGTAGCTCCCACTGTTTTTAAAAGATCCTAAAACCCCAACGATCTTAGAGGAAACTTATTTTCCCAATGGGTACTGAGATCCCGAGCACTTTATCTTGGACCCATGACTCGTGGACATCCTCAGTAAAGCCTTAGGTAGGTACAACTTGCCAATTTCATCTTTATGGAACTCTCAGTAATATTTTTGCATCACCCATCTTTCAATACGGACCCACGACTCGTGCGACATCCTTATTTACTTAGGCATTAAACAGAACCCATCAATCATAAAATCATGATTAAACTTAGTCCGGAACGACCCACGACTCGCGGATATCGCCCGTTCCAAAATAACCATGAAATATTAATTACATAGAGTAATCAATAAGGAAACTAAGAACTAATAGGTTTCACATAGCCACCCCACGACTCATGGACAACAACTATGCTCCCCTATTAATCTCAAATCCTATTGATGGAATGCTAGAAATTTTATTTAAAGTTTTCACTTTATACAAAATACCTATTTTTCGAAGTTGCTATATTTATGGGATTTTCGAATACTGGAGAGTTGTCCAGTTTTTGACCTCACCAACATGTACAGTTATCCTTTTTAATTAATCTTGTTTAATGCAGTTTCACATAAATGCATTTCACACAAGCAATTAGCAGATAACATGTCCTAGCATGATATTAATATTAGATGATCATGGGTTTTTCCTATCTTATGCGTGATATGTGGGAGCCACTCCACAATCACAAGTTCTAACATACATGCCACATAAAACAGTATAAATTACATAAGGGAATTGAAAATAAAACGATGCCCTATCTATTACAATAATAGAAACCCTCCCTAATATTTTGAGGGGTCTTCAGTTATGGCCTCCTTGTTACTTGTTGTGTTGATCCATCTTACTCCATGGGTGCAAATCTTCAAAGTAAAAGAAAAAAACCTTACTTCCTAAGATCTACTCTCTTTGCATAAAATAATATGGCTCAATCTTCATATTGGCCATAGACAAATACACATGGCATTCCCCGGGCCAAAAACAGTAATATGGAAAGCCACATAATAAACACATAACAGTACGCACATAAGTGGGGCACCGACCCCAATTGAAAAACACAACTATGGGGCTCCAACCCTAATTTAAACCATCCATGTGCATAAATTAAAACATCCACAAGACTAAACCCATGATCACCTAATATTCTAAAATTGCAAGAATTTAAATTTACCAATAAATTTAAAATTCTCCTTTAACTTTAAGTTCTACTAAATCAAAGTAATCTGAAAAACAGTTTCTTGTTCAAGAATATTTTTCAAAATCAAAAGCTCAAATATGAGAAAATTCAAGTTAATTCAAAATTAACAATTTTATAAAATTATGATTTTATTTCAAAAATAAAATATTTTCAGTTAAAAAATAATTTTAAAATAATATTAAAATAAAATTTGGGGCTAAAACACAAAAATTCGAGTCGCGGGGTGTCCGTCTGGGCTCACGTGTAGCAGCGCACGCTGCGCAGCAGACCCACGCGGGCACAGCAAGCGCGTAGTAGGCTCGCGCGCGCGCACGCAGCAGCGCAGGAGGGAGAAGGCCGGGCGGCAAGCAGCGCGCGGCAACCTGCATGGACGTCTGGGCAAGTAGTAGGCAGGCAGTGTGTGCGCACACCTGCGCGTGCCCCTGGACGGACCAGGGTTGTTCCGCGTGGCCATCGGGATTGGGCAGCCGCCTGCTACCCGGCGGGCCCGATCGCGTCCGTCGCGTCGTCTTCGACCCCCGATCTAACTTGTTTGCGTGCGGCAATAACGAGAGACGAACTCTCTTGATCCTCGTTATCCCGAACCGATTTTTTCGTGCAAATTTTTCAGAAATTTTTTATTTAAATTTGGGAATTAAAATCAAGATTTTAATTAATCTAAAATTTAAAACGAATCTAATAAATTTTCAGAAAACCTTTTTCTCAAAATTTTCAAGAAATCTCTCAGATTCTAAAGCTCAGATTACGAAACAAATTCAAAAATACTTAAATGTAACTCAGATTCAAGAATTTTTCAAAATTCAATTAAAAGATAGATTAGAAATAGACCTTGCAAGGTGGCTCTGATACCACTTGTTGGGAAAAACACGATCAGAAAACGCAGCAAAATTTAAAAATTTTCCTAAAAAGCAAGATTGGACTTGCAATTTCTATTTCCAATCTTAAAGATTCAAGAACTTGCAAGAATCGACGCTTTCTTGACACGTTTTGAGCCGCCCTCAAACACGCTTCATGCGGTAATGGCAACCCTCGTCCCTCGAAAGATTCTTTCTACTAGATTCCACGATAGGTCTCCTCTAGAGTAATAATCCACACCAGTCCTAGATTCAAATCATGTTAGGGAGAGTGCTAGGGTATAACATATGTAAAGAAAGAAACATAAAACGAGAAGAAAGAGAGCAAGAGAATTATCCCATCATGAAGCCATCGTGTCGTTTGGGCGTGATCTCTCTATCACACGTAAACCAAAAATTCCCTCAAGTCTAGTTGGAATCGGATTCCAACTTTGACTTTTCTTCTATTGGCTTTCTCTCCAAGTAATAGGAATCTTATTCAAAATAAGATATCTATTTCTTCTAAAAGAGAAGCTCCTAATTAAATTAGGAATATTTAATTATTCTAATAATAATTAAATATCTTATTTCAATAATATCTATTCTAATCATATTAGAATTAATATTTACTAGAATAATAAAAAGAAGATATTTAATATTTATTTATTTATTTATTCTAATTAAATTAGAATAACTAAATAATTAAATACTTAAATACTTAGAATTAATTCTCTAATTAATCCCATGAAGGGTTTTAGAATTAATTCTAACGCGCTAAAATTAATTCTCTAATTAATTTTATTTAGCTTTATAATTAATTCTCTTAATTAATTATATTAGGGATTTATAATTAGTTCTCCCAATTAATTATATTTGGGCTTTATAATTAATTCTCCAATTAATCAACACATGGTCCAATTTGTCAATTGGACCACACGCCCAAACTCAAGCTCACGTGTCACATGTGTACATTTACACGTGTGGTCTCGTTTCGATCAACTATTTGATCTTTCCTTCAATACCCTTGAACCTGACATTTGTGTGTGACCCCCTAGGTTCATTTTCAGCTAGCAATGCGACTAATACACTTTATTAGTTCACAGATCACACGACCATAATCTAGCCACAGGTGTGTGTGTGTAACGCCCCGAATTTTCAATTGTACAAGTATGATGTATGTGTTTACGTAATTGCGCATTTAAATTAATTAATTATGTAATTAAATGTATATTACAATTATTCTTTTAATTAATTCATTTTTATTTCGTTATAAAATTTTATTTTTATGAATATTTTTAAAAATGGAATTTATTTTCATTATTGAATTTATGAATGAAATGTTTTATGATTACGAAATGTGTGTCGTTCTTATTCGAATTCAATTTCGATTTTCGTGAAAATTTAGTATGTTGAAGATTTATGGTTATGAACATGTTTATATGCTCGTTTTATGTTTTCGGTCTTGTTTGATGTGGTAACGAATTTTAATTGTTTGAACAGGACCAAATTGGGGCTAAAGAGCAATTAGCGCACCTTTAGTTCCGGGCACCGTATCTTGAGCTTGGGAACTCGGATTCGCGTTCTGTCAGTTCCGTTGGACTCATTTCGACGATTCGGGTTCAATGGAATAAGCCTCATATTTTTTCAAGCTCGTTTTGATACTGCGAAATTCAACCGAAATAAGCTACTAGTGCAGAAATGACCACCTTTCACTTATTTGCACATAAGTCCCTCAATTTTTAACCTTTTCTCTTGAAACCTGGACCCACATAACCCTAACTTAATACTCTCTCATCCCTCTCTCCCTCACATTGATCCACACAAGGCAAGGTGAATAAATTCAGCCATTTTTGGAGAAATAAACTGCAATCCCGTAACTATTCACCCAAGAGAAATTTTGAGCCCCAATCTCCATTTTCTTCCATCATCTTCAAGGGGTAAGCTTATATTTGATATCTATATGTTTATATGATCATTTTCATCCATAATTTTCAGAATTTGAGCCATGTATGATTGAGATTTGATTCTTGAAGTGAATAGTTAAGTTATGCTCCATATTTGAATTTCATGACTTCTCTTGGTGTTTTACTTGAATTGGAGCTGAAAACTTGATCAGTTATGCCTCTTTTATTATTGTTTCAACCTGATCTTGTTGGTAGTTGAAGCATGAGTGAGTTTACCATTAATGTCTTGAATTTTTGGTTGAGTTCAAGCATGAATTTGATGCCTATTTCTTACCTGAGTTGTTGTTCGTTTTCAGTCACATTTATGGGAGTATATGACCTATTTTGATGTTGAGTTTGTCGCCTTTGTTGCCTGCTATCTGCTGTTGTGTTTTCTTGCTTTTGGAACAGGGGAACGTAGCTTGAACTGCTGCCATTTCTGCGACTGAAATGTATCTCCCCGGGCAGGGAGATTTTGGGCATGAAAGTGCCCGTCCGGGGACCCTTTGTGTAGAAACTCCCCTGCATGAAAGTCCCCGGGATGGAACTTTTTGTGTGTAAAATCTCCCCGGGAGGGGAGATTGGGTTGCGAACTTTGCATGCTTTCTTTTACGTGACTTTAATGCTCGTTAAGATGATAATTGGATGCATGGCTGGTGTGATTTTGGCGTTAATGGAAGCTGTAGTATAATATGTATATATATATTTTATATGAGTATTTAATTAATGGATTGAATTTCATGCATGAGTTTACCTAATATATGAATGTGATTGTGGGTTTTAATTTGCATGAATTGGTTGTGCATGCATGAATGGAGTGATGAATTTACATGCTAAATGATCATTAATTGTAATTGGGGTTGCATGTACGTGTATATATATATATATATATATATATATATATATATATATATATTGTTATATGTTGAATTATATGAAATTTAAGTGCCTAAAATTAGATGATTTAAATAGTATGATATTATTTCATGAAATGTGACCTTTTAATTGTGGAACTACATGTTATGAATTATGAATATAAATTATGGAATTAATTTGACATCCATTTCTTATTCATACCTATTTAAATGACTTGGATGCCTCCGTTTTATTTATTTTTATAATTGTAAACTTTATATAATCGAGCTATGATTGTTATATGAAGTTCATGACTTGAATTGCTACGAATCATGAAAGATATGAAATGTTTGGGCTTGAAACCTTCATGCTATAAATGTACTTGAAAGAAATACTTGAATTATGTGGCTTCATGACATCAATTTACTTCTTAAACATCTCATACCATGTGCACAGCGTTGTCGTGCATCATATATGGTTCATTTGGAGTCTTGAGTCTCACGTATGCAACATGTCGTTTCTTGTACAGTTTTCTCCAGGGTGGAGACGTGTCGGGTTCATAGGTTACTCCCAAGTCTTTATTTCTTCTTGGTATTGTTCAGGAAGGTGTAACAGGTGGGTTTCTCTTCTATTAGATATGAATCGACCCGATATATCCCTTATGTGAAAGTTTTAAGCCAAAGTGTATATATATATATATATATATATATATATATATATATCGAGTCTTTTCAAATGAGTCAATGATTTTCCAACGTAAAGCCCCTACCTTATGATTGTTGGCGTGGACATGATTATGAAAACATGGGCCCAGGGACTTAGTGCATGTGGCTATCCGGGGAGGCAAGGGCCGACAGTGATCCCATGTATGAACTACGGTGATACCGGCCCTCGCTAGGAGATTAGCGGGGAATGGGAGCTGAGTACCCTTGGGGGATTCATGTACCCCCATTGGCCTATGTATGGACCAGTGGCCGGGTCTTGCTAACCCGTCCACCACCCGGAGGAAAAAGGTGTAAGTGTTTGTGATTATGAATGTTAATGATTATGAACGATTAAGTATGAATGTGTATGATCGTTAATGTAAAGATTGAATTGATTTGCACACAAGAGGAGTAGGTTGGAGATATTCGCCGACCCGCTAGGGCTCACGTAATGACCACATGAATGAATGAAATTGATTATTGTAATCCCGAGCATTGTTTTCTTTGTTTTTACCCATTTGGGAAATATTTTAAGACCTCGTACGGGATTATGACTTGCATGTGAGGGTGTTTAATTTGTACAATTTATGTATTAAGCCCCTATTTTATACCCACCAGTCTCTTATAGACTGAACCCGGTTTGTTTTCAGTTTTCTTGCAGGTTTGGAGTGCTAGGCGGGATTTCGAGTCTATCGAGTCTTGTGGTTAAGTCTGAGTCTCTTCACACGCATTTTGTAAATTGAATAAGTTATACAAGAATGTATGAATTGTTAAGTTTATATTACTATTAATTCAGGACAGGTTTCTACGGATAGATCGAACCCGTGAATTATGATTTATGATTTATGTTTATGTTTGAATTTTGGGACTAGGTATCTATGCTAGTTGAACCCGTCATTTATTACTTGGATTTGTGATTGATCATATATTCTGCTTCGCACGTGCATTTGTTTTGTTGGTTTGTTATTTGGTTTCGAGCTTTTAGCTCCCGCCCAGCATAGCGTGTGTGTTGTGTCCCCGTTCGCCGTGACTTGGCACGTATATGGACTTTCCATTTCATATGCGGGTCAGGTCTCGGTGCGGGGGATGTGGCGCCTTCCGTCTGGGGTGTTACATCCTTAAGTGGTATCAGAGCCAGGTTGCAAAACCCGAGCTCTCGTGTCGTGATTAAGTCAGTTTAGGTCGTATGGCATAGGAACTAATTGTCAACATGTGCATTGCATTGATTCTTAACCTTACTTGATGGTGTTTGATGCAAAATTTTGGAAATTTATATGTTGAACTTATTTTACTTTAAACTTTTCGATTATGTGTTGCATTTTACTTCAAATACGTGCTTTTGGTGCTACTTATGTGTCATATGCACTTACTAACCGACATGCATTTATGTTTGTGATGAGTTGTGCTTGTAGGATATTCTTACAATATCAAACCACAGCCAACCTCTACGACAACCATAACCTATCACAAGCTCTCTCATCGTTACAAAGAGCCTCATTGGAAGAGAAGTTAGGATAGAAACCACAATGAAAGAGGTCGGTTCTCAATAATGTTTGGAGGATTAACAATTATGATGCACCATCTATGCTTCGCTCCTGTGAGGTTTCTATTGGTAGAAACTTTACTCAGGTTGAAAGCCATGTTTTGCCAATTCCTAAGCTTAAAGTCAAGAGAGAATATCTCTTCACTAGGAGTAGAAGGTAGGATTTGGAGTAGAAGATTGATTTGTGGAATAGTCCCCAATTTTCGTGGTGGCCGGTGAAGGTTTATTAAGATAGTGGATCATTCATTCCAGGGAGAAGTAAAGAAATCTTGAAGATGTTTAGATTCAAGGATTTTATCAACAAGGAGACGAAGACCCTCAAGAGAACTCAAGATCGGGTCAAAGGGAGAAGAAGAGGCAAATTGAGACACATGAATTTTGGGTAAGGAGGAAGTCGAATTGGAAGGAGTTAGTGAGAACCGATCGATATGGCGATTTCAAGTTCATGGAAAGCCAAGATGACAAGGGTTCTATCTTTGGTCGGATTGAAGTTTATTCTCCAGACCCAAGCTGAATTATAGTGTTGTGAGTTCGAATTGGGAGACATAGAGCAATAAATGGAAACCATTAAGAAAGGCAAAGAGCTATTGACGGGGAAATTATGTGCTCAAGTGTAAGCAATTGGAAGATGAGTTCATCCAATCATTGAACTCAGAAAGAAGAGTCAAGGGAACTTTGAGCAGAGTGACAACTAGAGGTAGGGTTTGAAACATCATTTTGGATCAATCTTTGAAGGGAGTCAAGATGCCGATTCCATGGGCATAGAAGAAGTTGGGTTCGAGGGATTTCAATTTCGGACCGCTGGAACACATAAGTTGATACAAGGAAACTTCAAAGAATTAGAAGACCGTGGTTAAACAAGCCATGATCAATAAATCTGAAACAAGCCTGTACTTAAGGAAATGAAGAACAAGTTACCTAGCCAAAGTTTACCACTACGGTGCCAGGTGTATTACATTCATGGCACGAGCATCATACGTCGTATTTAAGTTCTTTAATCTCTTTTATATATATTTACGTGTATCTCTACCTGATAAATGCTCAAATGTGCTGCATATTAATATGCTCGAAAGTTTGCTATGTGTATGGGCATCTTAATCCAACATGCATGGTTTAGTGTTTATTTGATAGGGAATTCTCTCCACTTCTTTCATCATCGAGTCATACCCGAATCCCGACAAGAAGAATGTTGGATTGCAAAATACTAGGAACAAAGGGAAAGTAGAATTGGATTTTGGAATTAAGGAAGTAGGTTGTTGTCCCTACCATAACTTCAAAGTGAATATGAGCGAGATCACCGGACACGCAGCTTGGATAGAATCACCGCTACTGAGAAAGCTAAATTGGAGAATTGAAAATCTTCAATTTAAAAAACGATGAAATGAATTTAACGGATGGAAATGGGAACTTTTAAGGGAAAGAGCCCGATCGGGAGATGACTTAGAATTTACGGTTCTGCTCGAACGGGGTTACTTCTATTAGGAATAATGGAAGTGCAAGAATCAATAAGTAACTAGACTCTGCAAGAGTGGAAAGAGATGAAATGAGAGATATAGTATTCGATGCAATTTCCAAACCGAGATGGATGAAGCTTCGCAAGTACTATTGAAAGAAATAGGTACTTCAAGAGACGAAAATATGGATTCAAGGAACGCTTGGGAATTGGAACGATAGGATTATGTACAGGATGATCGAGGGTATTTTGGGTTGAACATTGCTGAGGGGTATTCATAGTACGGGATTTGGATTTTTGAAGATGATGGAATTATGAGGGAACTTCCATGGATTTCTAAATCAGCATTGGCAGAATGAAATCGGCTTAAACTACCATACAATAGGATGGTGTCAATAAAGTTTTTCAATTATGCATTAGAGGGGTTCGGACGATACATAACAAAGCAAATATTATTAAGTCATCAGTTGTTTTTCCGTGATAACCTGGAAGGAAATTTGAGAAGAGACGAATCGAAAAGGATGATCATTGAAGAACTTGGATCAAACTTCAAGAATCATTAAGAATGTTTCATCTTCGACTGAGGAATTAAATGGGCTGGGACCCGAGTGCAACCTTAAAGGCTTTAAGATGATGAAGGGATAACCTGAGAGAAGATGGAAAAGGATTCGTATTGAGATAGACCATAAGAATGAATATCTTAAGATCGGGATTGACCTTTCGAACGAGAGTAACTTCCTTCGAGAATATGATAGATTTGAATACGGGTAAAGATATTGGATTTGGACCTGACACCGGGATGAATGTTCTAAAGGTATGGGGAGATCAAAGCCCAGCTGCTTGAAAGAGTTGATCTTGTTGAGAAAGGTTACAGGTGAATGATGAGGGATCGATGAAGGTTAAAAGCAGTAAAAGTCCGAATAACATTATTAGAAGGTTATCATCTTGTCATTGGGCACGCGAAAGATATTAGAGACAAGTCAAGTACCGAGCTAATCTTTGGGCCAGATTATGTCTTGAGCAAACAAGCTACCAACTTCAAAACTCTCGACTATGGTGACCGGTACATAAACATTCATGGCATATACATATATACAATTTAAATTTAAATGATTTCTTGAAGCTATATGCCTTGCTAATTAGTTATTTTCGTTGTTCCTTGTTATGTTTGTAATTGCTGTTTATTACGTATCCCTGTGTGACCTACGTGATTGTTAATTATTGTAAATCGTGTTTTGATATCTTTTACTTCTTCTTGGTGTTTACTTTTTGCTGCTTTTGAGAGACGGGGTTCTCTCATTGTTGTTCGAGAGACGGGATTCTCTCTTTGTTGTTTAAGAGACGGGGTTCTCTCCTTGTTGCTTGCGAGGGACGGGGTTCTCTCATTAATTGTTTTCAGGCGAACAATGAATCCGAGGACAGATTCTTTTAAGGGGGAGACGTTGTAACGCCCCGAATTCTCAATTGTACAAGTACGATCTATGTGTTTACGTAATTGCTCATTTAAATTAATTAATTATGTAATTAAATGTTTATTATAATTATTCTTTTAATTAATTCATTTTTATTTCGTTATAAAATTTTATTTTTATGAATATTTTTAAAAATGGAATTTATTTTCATTATTGAATTTATGAATGAAATGTTTTATGATTACGAAATGTGTGCCGTTCTTATTCGAATTCAATTCTGATTTTCGTGAAAATTTATTATGTTGAAGATTTATGTGTTATGAACATTTTTATATGTTCGTTTCATGTTTTCGGTCTTGTTTGATGTGGTAACGAATTTTAATTGTTTGAACGGGACCAAATTGGGGCTAAAGAGCATTTAGCGCACCTTTGGTTCCGGGCACGATATCTTGAGCTTGGGAACTCGGATTCCAGTTTTGTCACTTCCGTTGGACTCAATTCGACGATTTGGGTTCAATGGACTAAGCCTCATATTTTTCCAAGCTCGTTTGATACTCCAAAATTCAACCGAAATGAGCTACTAGTGCATAAATGACCACCTTTCACTTATTTGCACATAAGTCCCTCAATTTTTAACCTTTTCACTTGAAACCTGGACCCACATGGCCCTAACTTAATACTCTCTCATCCCTCTCTCCTCACATTGATCCACACAAGGCAAGGAGAAGAAATTCAACCATTTTTGGAGAAATAAATTGCAATCCCGTAACTATTCACCCAAGAGAGATTTTGAGCCCCAATCTCCATTTTCTTCCATCATCTTCAAGGGGTAAGCTTATATTTGATATCTATATGTTTATGTGATCATTTTGAAAATTTATATGTTGAACTTATTTTACTTTAAACTTTTCGATTATGTGTTGCATTTTACTTCAAATACGTGCTCTTGGTGCTACTTATGTGTCATATGCACTTACTAACCGGCATGCATTTATATTTGAGATGAGTTGTGCTTGTAGGATATTCTCACAATATCAAACCACGGCCAACCTCTACGACAACCATAACCTATCACAAGCTCTCTCATTGTTACAAAGAGCCTCATTGGAAGAGAAGTCAGGATAGAAACCACAATGAAGGAAGTCGGTTCTCAATAATGTTTGGAGGATTAACAATTATGATGCACCATCTATGCTTCGCCCTTGTGAGGTTTCTATTGGTAGAAACTTTACTCAGGTTGAAAGCCATATTTTGCCAATTCCTAAGCTTAAAATCAAGAGAGAATATCTCTTCACTAGGAGTAGAAGGTAGGATTTGGAGTAGAAGACTGATTTGTGGAATAGTCCACAATTTTCGTGGTGGCCGGCGAAGGTTTGTTAAGATAATGGATCATTCATTCCAGGGAGAAGTGAAGAAATCTTGAAGATGTTTAGATTCAAGGATTTTATCAACGAGGAGACGAAGACCCTCAAGAGAACTCAAGTTCGGGTCAAAGAGAGAAGAAGAGGTAAATTGAGACACACGGATTTCGGGTAAGGAAGAAGTCTGTAGCACCCTATAAGCCAAGGCACTACATCCCCCGCACTATAGCTCGGCCCACATACGAAATGGATAGTCCGTACATAAACCAAACATATAGCAAACGGGTGACAATACAAGAAGCAATCTAGCTAGGCGGGACTAGATCCCAATTCATTAAAATCCAAGATATAAAATTCAAAAGCAGAAGCATTATGTGTTACCATATTTACATCATGTACATCAAAAGAATAAGTAGTAGGTACCAACATATATCACCATGCCAATTCTCCAAAACATAATAATAATCATAGCATGACAAATCCGAAAATATCAATACATAAAGAAAAAAAAAATGCTAGACTCGGTTGAATGAAAGACACAACTCGGACTCCACCTAGCACGACCGTGTGTACCTGAAAAGTGAGGGTGTCAGTCTACCGAAGACTGAGTGAGGGGTATAAGTATATATAAGCACAAGTAACATACAAGTTATAGCCTCGGGTAAAGACTTGGAAATAAAAGTATTACAAGTTCAAGAATACATGACTCTTCGCCCGAGATTACAATTATCAAGTTTAATATTTCATTTAATCAATTTCATTCAATACGTGGCCCGGTGAGTGAGGGAAAGTCTCCAACCTTACACCAATCATGAACAATACATGTTTGCTTTATTATTTATCACGTGATCATGCAATTCATTTAGTGCGATCAAGTAGCATTTTCATGAACCCTTCTTCCTTCGGGTGATGGTGAGTTTGCAAGGCTTAACCATCCATGACATGTTGTACGTCGGGAACATGACTCCCACGCACGGGACTCCTTCGACCACCAAACCTCCTAGTGGCTTCAGGGGTGATCCCAAAATGGTGAGGATAGTGTAAGAGTTACCCATCAGCCCTTGTTTTCCCGGTTGGCTCAATACACTACCCTCGGGCCCAAAGTACAATCAAGGTACTCACCAAACATGCTTGAACCATGATCAATCATGGCTTGCTTGCATGAATTTATAATTTGGAAAGAATATTTATAATTATACTACGTTTTGGTCGAAAACTACGCATAGGGGTTGTAAAGGTTCTATGTAACTAGAACAAAACCTCACCTGTATGATAATAGAACAAGGATACAACTAAGGAGTTGTCTCCTCGTCACCAGGAACGTGATATGTGCAAGAAAGACGTGTACACATGAGACTTGACTCGAAATGAACCAATTATGACGAACAGCGAAATGCAACGAGATGACGTGCCATGATCAATGTAGCATGTAAATATCATGTTTTAGCATGAAATGTATCATATCAGAATAATTTGGGGTCACTTAAGTCATTGGATTGAAAAGTGAAATTTTGAAATTTTGGCAGTTTATGACCGCGACCACTTTTGCTCTATTTTTGGTCGCGGTCGCGACCTAATTTTTCATGAATTTTTCGGCCAATTTTTCAAAAGTCGAAACTTGGCTAAATTCTGGTTGCGGGCGCGACCGGTTTTATGTGTATTTTCGGTCGCGCAACCTGAAATCATGCCGGAAATGTGAGTGGGTCGCGGGCTCGACCATTTTTGTTCTGTTTTTGGTCGCGGTCGTGACCTCCATGTTCTGCAGAAAAACAGGGGATGTCTCGGCCAACAACAACAACCACCCAAAACAACCATTTTCATGCACCAAAATGTAAGTTTTCTGGAAATTAGTATGCATATATGTTCAAGATACAATAAAGTTCCATAAAAACACATAAACCATTCATGATCATCAAGATTTCCAACTTCAAGCTCATATATATATCTCTATAATCTAAACTCAAATTTTCCAAGAATTCATGCATCAATTCAATTTATATTCATGTATTCATGCTTCAAACAACGTCTAATCTACATATTTCATAAATCATAAACCCTAGCTTTCATATAAATGATCAAGAATCACATACAAGCTCACACATATACCTTGAAGAAAATTGATGGAAGAAGATGATGAAAATGGAAGCTTGAGATTCAAAGCTTGAATTTTTCTTGAAAAACTTGATTAAAATCAATGAAATCTCTTCTCCTTTTTTTCTTGGACGGACCGAAGCAACAAGGAAGCAATTTGGAGTATGTATGAAAATGAATTTGTCCATGGAAGATGATGGAAAATAGGTACGTGAATCACCATTTTTTATTTTGGTGAAATGTGTTAAATTGCAATTTAGTCCCTCATTTATGTAAATTATGCAATCAAGTTCTATTCCTACAATTCTACTCACTTTGGTCCAATAATTAATTATGCAATTAGGTCCTTGAATTTAAAAGAATGGTCATGTAAGGACAAGTTAGCAATTAAATCACATTTGGCAATTATTTCAAGTAACAAACATTTTCAAGTCATGAAATAAATCCTCAATTTGATATGAATTCATATAATTTCACGTAATTATGTTGAAATGAAATTTATAAAAATTATGATAACATGTAGGAGAATAATAAATAATAGAGATAAAAATAAATTCCTAACGCTCACACGTGGCGTGCTTACCTGCTCGTCCGGAACCGGGGCGTTACAATTCTCCCTCCCCCCCCCCCCCCCTCTTAAAAGAATCTGGTCCCCAGATTCTCTACTCTTGAGGAAACAACTCTGGATGGAACTATTTCATCTTATCTTCGGTTTCCCACGTAGCTTCTTCCGTTTTGTCATTTCTCCATAAAACTTTAACCATGGGAATGCTTCGGTTTCTCAATTCCTGAAACTTCCTATCCAGTATTCTAACCGGCTTTTGCACAAAGGTTAAATTCGGTTCCAATTCAACTTCTTCAACGGGGAGGATTGTGGTTTCATCTTGGTAGTATTTCCTTAGTTGAGATACGTGGAATACATTGTGAATCCCCGTAAGACTCGATGGTAGGTCCAGTCGATAGGCTACTTCACCAATTCTTTTAAGAATCTCGAAAGGACCTAAATAACGAGGATTAAGCTTCCCTCCTTTCCCGATCCGAGTAAAACCTTTTCTTGGAGACACTTTCAAGAATACCCGGTCTCCAACTTCAAATTCAAGATCTCTTCTACGAGTATCGGCATAGCTCTTCTGCCTGTCTAGGGCGGCTTTCATCCGTTATTGTATTAATTGAACCTTTTCAATCATAGCTTGAACAACCTTAGAAGGTTTTTCTAACTTTTCACCTCTCTTTATTCCTTCCTGTTTTGACCATTTCCATTCCTCCAAGTCGAAAAACAACGGAGACCGACATTTTCTACCATAAAGAAGTTCATAGCGAGCCATACCAATTGAAGCCTGATAGCTGTTATTGTATGAAAATTCAATCAATGGAAGCTGTTCTTGCCACGAATTCTGAAAATCTGATGCGCAGGCTCGTAATAAATCTTCCAAATACCTTATCAATCTTTCAGACTGACCATCTGTTTGCGGCTGGAATGATGTATTGAACTTGAGTTTCATTCCCAACATCCCTTGTAATTCTTGCCACAATTTAGACGTGAACATCGGATCTCGATCTGAAACTATACTGACTGGAATTCCATGAAGCCGAACAATTTCCTTATTATAAATTTCAGCTAACTTGCGGATCTTGTAAGACATCCAGACAGGTAGAAAATGTGCAGATTTCGTTAATCGATCAACAATTACCCAAATACTATCGAACCCACCTTTCACCTTCAGTAACCCGGACACAAAATCCATCGTGACCTGTTCCCACTTCCACTCGGGAATAGGTAAAGGCTGTAGAAGTCCTGCGGGTTTCTGATGCTCAGCTTTTACTTTCTGACATGTCAAACAATGTTTCACGTACTCGGCCACATCATTCTTTAATCCCTTCCACCAATAGTATTGTTTCAGGTCTTTATACATTTTATTTCCTCCGGGGTGGATTGAATAAGCCGACTTGTGAGCTTCCTCGAGTAATACCCGTTTTAATTCCTCAGGCACAACCACTATATCCTTAGAACGAAGGAACACGGTTTCATCAAATCCAAAAGGACTTTCCGAATCATCTCTTGCCTTAACTACCAACTTCTATACTTCAGGATCACTATTCTGAGCTTCAAATAACCGATGTTTCAATTTCGGTTGAATTATAATATTCGAAAACCCGATATTTTAAAATGATTGGTGGAACTTCATTACTTTCACTCATTTCCAAGTTCGATACACTCGCCTTCCTGCTAAGTGCATCGGCGACCACATTGGCTTTCCAGGGATGGTATTTAATAGTGCAATCATAATCTTCTAATTTTTCCATCCAATGTCGTTGCCTCATATTCAAATCTTTCTGGGTAAATAAATATTGAAGGCTTTTGTGATCGGTGAAAATCTCAAATGATATCCCGTAGAGATAGTGTCTCCATTTCCAGAGTGCGAATACGACTGCTGCAAGTTCCAAGACATGTGTAGGATAATTCTTTTCGTAATCTTTCAGCTTTCGAGAGGCGTAAGCAATCACTTTTCCTTGCTGAGTTAACACACAACCTAACCCTTCTTTGGATGCATCGGTGTAAACTGCGTACCCTTCTGAACCTTCTAGAAGTGTTAATACCGGAGCTGAGACTAACTTTTCTTTCAAGAAATTGAAGCTTTGATCACACTTCTCATCCCACACAAACTTAACATCCTTTTTGGTCAACCGAGTTAACGGCGCTGCAATTTTAGAGAAATCCTTTACAAATCTTCGGTAGTAACCGGCCAAACCCAAGAAGCTTCTAACTTCCGAGGCATTCTTTGGTTTCTCCAATTTTAATGCGGCCTCAATCTTTGAAGGATCGACTTCTAAACCATTTCCCGAATTAACATGCCCAAGAAAGACACCCGATTGATCCAAAATTCACATTTACTGAACTTTGCAAATAACTGATGCTCCTTTAAAGTTTGTAAAACAAGCTTAAGATGTCTCGCGTGTTCCTCGGCAGATTTAGAAAACACCAATATATCATCGATGAAAATTACCACGAATTTGTCGAGGAAAGCCCGAAAAATTCTGTACATCGTATCCATAAAAGCTGCAGGAGCATTAGTTAAACCAAATGGCATGATCATGAACTCATAATGTCTGTACCAAGTATTGAATCATGTCCTTGGTATATCCTCGGCTCGAATTCGCAGCTGGTAATATCCTTGTCTTAAATCAAGTTTGAAATAGACTTTGGATCCCTGAAGTATATCAAATAACTCTTCGATATGTGGAAGGGGATACTTGTTCTTGATAGTCATCCAATTTAGCTCCCGATAATCAATACACATTCTCAAGGTTCCGTCCTTTTTTTTTTTACAAACAAAACCGGTGCACCCCAAGGAGAAGAACTTGGTCTAATATACCCAATTTTCAATAATGCATCAAGCTAAACTTTTAATTCTTTCAATTCGGCTGGAGCCATCTGGTATGAAGTCTTTGAGTAAGGCTCTGCATTCGGATATAAGTCAATCACGAACTCGACCTCTCGTTCAGGAGGCAAGGAATCTAACTTCTCTGAAAAAACCTCGGGAAAATCCTTCACCACCTCTGTTTCTTCCAACTTTACCTGATCCTTGGGCTTATTAAGAATATAAGTAATGAATCCCGTAGACCCGTCCTTAACCAATTTTCGAGCCTTAGAGAAGGAAACTAGGGGAACCGTCTTCGAACTCCAACCTGTAGTAACCTCTTAACCCAACTGTACTTTTTTTGCCCGACAATCCACTGTAGCACCATACCTGTACAACCAATCCATCCCAAGAATAGACCCATACCTCTCCACCGGTATTTCAATGAAGTCTGTCACAAATTCTCGACCCTCAATCTCCACTGGAACATTCCTATACATCCGAACCGTCTCTCTACTACTACCAAAAGGAGAATTAACTACGTAGCGCACAAAAGAGCACATAGCAGGCAAAGGTAAAGTAATAGTAATAGAATGCGTAAGAAAGGAGTGTGTAGCTCCTGGATCAAATAAGGTATGAATGTTCGTGCCATGTATGCATATAGTACCTTCAACGACTGCAGTGGGATCAATGTCTGCATCCTGCTCCTCTCCAGATAAAGCATAGGCCCGAGCCCTCACAAGTGGTCTCTGACCCCCAGGTGGCGGATCCTGACGATCCGGACAGCCATCTACCCTGTGCTCGGCGCTCCCACAGATCAAACATAACCCTAATCGACGCCTGCATCCATCATAAGTGTGAGAAGGTAATCCACAGTAAGTACAACCAGGCCTCTGAGGTGGCGGTGGTAAAGCAGGAGCGTGGAGCCTTCTGAACCAGTGTTGCCGGTTTAAATTTCTTTCCAGGCCCTTTCTGTGGTGGTGGTGGTGTAGAATAAGAAATAGGCCTCTTCCCGGAGCTAGAACCCTGTCCTGATCCTGATCCTGAAGTTGGCCCTGAGTGGGGAATAGGTCTTCTGGCATTCACTGAATCCTCAACCTTTAAAGCCTTTGTCGTTGCCTTGACCCAGGTACTTGTATTAACCGCCTCCAGTGCAATCTGTATATCCGGCCTAAGTCCCTGCACGAACTGCATTGCTTTATAGAAATCATCACTCGCTATATTGGGTGCATAACGAGATAATCTCTCAAATTCTGCTATATACTCAGAGACAGATCTTCCTCCCTGCTTTAACTCAGTGAATTCCTTCAATCTGCGGGTGCGAGAAGACGGAGGAATGAATTTATTCTTGAACTCTCTAATGAAAACATCCCAAGTTATTTCCTCCCCAACAACATTTAATATAATCCTAGTGCTCTCCCACCATGAATATGCCTCGCCCTGAATCAAGGAGATAGTGCAACGGGCCTTTTCCTGTGAATCACACAGGATAAGCTCCCAAATTCTCTCAACTTCTTTCACCCATTGCTCTGCTTGCATATCATTTCCTTTATAGAACTTGGGAGGGTGTTGGTTCTGAAACTCCCAAAATGCCGCTGAAATCTGTATAGGCTGTGGTGGTGGAACTGGCGGCACTGGAGGAACGTATTCCTTAAGCCTCTGATCAATAAGACCAACCACTGCATTCATGAAATCCTGTGGCTGAGCAGGAGGGGGTGGAGGTGGAGGAGCATGAGGATGATGCTCATGATGGTGTCTCCTGTGTCCTGGAGAGTGCTCGCGACGAGGTCTGCCTCGAGGCATCTTGAAATCAGATCACTATACATGCGTGGCTAATTAATGAATGCAAATGGGTGCAATTAATTTCATAATACCAATAATTCACATACTTCAAGAAAATCAAGTAATTCAATTAATTCAAGAATTCAAGTAAATCACGTAGTTCAGATAAATGCAAGACTCTCAAATAACAATTAATCCTATGTTGTACGACCTAGACTCACAAGACTCGACACTAGAACCTCGGTTTTGCAACCGGGCTCTGATACCACCTTAAGATGTAGCACCTTATACGCCAAGGCACTACATCCCCTGCACTATAGCTCGGCCCACATACGAAATGGATAGTCCGTACATAAACCAAACATATAGCGAACGAGTGACAATACAAGAAGTAATCTAGCTAGGCGGGACTAGACCCCAATTTATTAAAATCCAAGATATAAAATTCAAAAGCGGAAGCATTATGTGTTCATTACTAGTATAGGTACTATATTTACATCATTTACATCAAAAGTATAAGTAGTAGGTACCAACATATATCACCATGTCAATTCTCCAAAACATAATAATAATCATAGCATGACAAATCTGGAAATATCAATACATAAAAAAAAATGCGATGCTAGTCTCGGTTGAATGAATGACAGAACTCGGACTCCCACCTAGCACGACCTTGTGTACCTGAAAAGTGAGGGTGTCAGTCTACCGAAGACTGAGTGAGGGGTATAAGTATATATAAGCACAAGTAACATACAAGTTATAGCCTCGGGTAAAGACTTGGAAATAAAAGTATTACAAGTTCAAGAATAGATGATTCTTCGCCCGAGATTACAATATTCAAGTTTAATATTTCATTTAATCAATTTCATTCAATACGTGGCCCGGTGAGTGAGGGAAAGTCTCCAACCTTACACCAATCGTGAACAATACATGTTTGCTTTATTATTTATCACGTGATCATGCAATTCATTTAGTGCGATCAAGTAGCATTTTCATGAACCCTTCTTCCTTCGGGTGATGGTGAGTTTGCAAGGCTTAAATGAATTTTGAGCAGAGTGACAACTAGGGGTAGGGTTTTTGTGTTGATTCTTTAGGTTGGAGCATGTTGGAAAACAAAGAGTTTGTGCAGTAGAATTTTAAAAAAAATTCCAAAAGCAAATCGAAATCTTGCAATGCTCGTTTCAAAACTAAGAAGGTTTCAAGAAACTTACGAAGATTGAAGCTTTCTTATGATGTTGACACCGCCTATCAAACACCCTTCGTGTGGGTTGTCCCTCGAAGTCTAAGAGAAATCCTACCCCTTGTATTTATACATGTGGGGTTCGAACCCCTCTGAGTTTCTTTAACCTAGTGGACTTTGATTTCTTGCTCAATAATTCACTAATTAATTATAATTTTTTAATTGAAAATAAGATCATATCTTACTCTCCAAGATAAGCCAAGAAATTTTTCTCTCTCCTACTTTAGAAAGTTTGACTATTCAACTTTATCTTGCATAAAATCAAATATCAATATTTAATAAATTATTTAATTCATACTTAATTATTCATTGGATTAGTTATCTTTGAGATTGGACTTAACAATTAATTCATAAATAATTAAAAGACCAAACTTAATTAATTAATAATTTAATTTAATTAATTAAAAGAGAAAATCTTTCACATGTGTGGCACGAGCCACACAAGTGCAGCCACGTGTGCGTGGCACGTGGTAGTCACGTACTGGCTGCGTGACATGTACGTGGACCCCATTTTGATCAACAACTTGATCCTTCGTTAATCCAATTAACTTCCTACAAAAATCCTCGTGACCTGGCATTTGTGTGTGACCCTTTAAGTTCATTATTCGATTAGCAGTGACACTAATTAATTAATCGGTTCACAGATCATACTACCGTAATCTGGCAATGGGTGTGTGACCCCTAGCCGAATAACGAAATGAATCGAACAACCTTTCAATCAATGACAATCAGTGAAATACGATCCTCCTACAACTCCATCTCTCAATCAAGAAATTAAGACATGGGATTAAACTTAGAGCCTTGTTATTCTTGATATTTAAAGTTAAGCTTGTTTCATATCCATTTAGATCTCAATCCAAGAAAACCCTATTTTCTTGATGTCTTGATCTTTTATCCACCTTGGCCAAGGGTTTAATATTTAATGAACTACGAACAACTTAATCAGTAAGAGATCATTCTTGTTCTTAACAAGTGTAAGTCCTTTATTGATTTTACTAATTCTACATATGCCACTTGTGTAATCCCAACATAGGCCGTGGTTCAGGTGTCTATATGGCGAAACCCTTTTGAGCCTATTTCAAAGATTACAGAGTTAGCTCATATGAGGCATTACAGAATCTCAAGTCAAAGGATTATTAATCACGTCATTGACTTGTGAGATATTTTCTGATCTGGAAGTTTCTGGAAACTTCCTTTTTCATTTAGGAATGTTCTCGCGCGGGACATCTTTGTGATGAAGTCCTTGTAACAATAATCCTTATGTATTATGAACACATCATCGTATGCACTTATCACTCCATGAAACTGAGTGATCCTTCTCAAGGACATAATCACATAAGTAAGTCTCAACGGAGTTCAGGTCGACACTCCCACTGTCTGTCGGACTCATCGACTTGGAGAAGTTTCTAATCCTCGCCTATGGAGTTAAGAACTGGTTTCATGTGTCGTTCTCATAAGGACAAAGTTCTTTATGGCCTCATCGGATTAGGGGAGTTCAAAACATGCAAAACACAGTCAAACCCAAACAGATATAAATAAGCACATAAAGAATTGATTGCCTATGAACAAAATCATTTTGTTTATTATTCAAAGATTGTTTGTGATTTTAAAGGAAATAGTAAAGCAACAATACTGCTTTAAGGGTACTATTCCTAACAGAGCGGTGGTCTTGCGCTACTCTGGCGCAAAGACATTGGGGTTTCTCATCAGAGTTTTTCTCAGAATCATATTGTTGTTATTATTGAGGCAGAAGGGAACACGGGTGAAATGAAGATTTACGGGATTTTATGGTGCACCCGAGAAACAGAATAGATGGGTTACTTGGAATCTTCTTCGGAACTTAGGTAGCAGGTTTTCTCTCCCATGGCTTGTCAATGGCGACTTTAACGAGATTCTTTTGAATGAAGAAAAAGAGGGGGAATGACAGATCTTAGAGTCTGATGGCAGAGTTTGAGGATACTTTGTCGGACACCGGTCTTTCAGATCTGGGATTCGTTGGTTTCCCCTTCACTTGGGTTAGGAACATAACTGACCCGGAAATGATTAGAGCCCATTTGGACAGGTCGGTTGCTTCAGACTCTTGGCATTCTATCTTTCCCAATGCCAAGGTTCGCCACCTCTCCACTTCGTGCTCGGACCACTCACTGATCCTCACCACCTTCCGCGATTCCCCAAATCGCAGGAGACCCAAGCGTAGGCCATTTTGTCTTGAGGCTTACTGGGTCAAATCTGATGAATGCAACAAGATAATAAACAATTCTTGGAAAGGTACATTAGCTGGCAGCCCGGATGAGATTGTGCTGGAGAGCAATGAAAGATGTCGTATTGGCCTGCTGCATTGGAGTAGGTTCGCCCGTAATCAAGATAAGGGCTTAGTGAATGAGCTTGAGAAGAGGCTCTGGGTTCTCAGGGAAGGGCTGATCACTCCCGAGACCCAGCAAGAAGACCAGTCGATCCGTACTAAACTAAATACCTTACTACTCAAAGAGAAAATTTCGTGGAAACAAAGATGTAACGTCCCGATTTCTCAGTCGTACAGGTATTACTTACGTGATAACTATTTGTGCATTTAAATTAATTTAATTATGTATTTATATATTTTATTCTTACTTTTAATTGTTTAATTCTTTAAGTATGTGAATTTATTAATATGAATTTCTATGAAATCTTGAACACTATGTTTCGATGTAACTTGATCGCGTGCCGTTTCCATATGATTTGGATTTGAAATTTTGTGAAAATTTAATATGTTAGAGATATGAGTGTTATGAGTGTGTATATATGCACGTTTGAGTTTTGAATTTATTTTGAGTTTTGGAACCAAATCGGGGACTAACGGGCAATTGCGCACCCTTGGTTCCGTATATGATATCTTGAGCTCGGGAACTCGGATTCGAGTTTTGTCAACTTCGTTGGACTCGTATCAAAGATTCAGGTGTAATGAATCTAGCCTCATATTTTTCAAGCCTATTTGAAGCCCCGAAATTCAACCGAAAAGTGATTCGTCCGCAAAACTGCCACACTTAGCCATTTTCCTCATAACTCTCACCATACTTAACCAAATTAACCATGGTTGGACTTTTTGGAAACCTAACTTAACCCTCTATCAGCCATAACCACCCCCATTTCGAAACATACCTGATACAAAGAGGAAAAAATCAGCCAAACTCCAGACTTCCAGTTCCATTTTTGCCACTTTGCCATACTTGGAGATTTTGAGCTCAAGTCTCATCCAACCTTCAACCAATTCAAGAGGTGAGTTTAGGATTGTAATAGACATTCATTTGTGATCATTTTGAGCCATGATTCCCTAATTTTGAGCTAGTATTGATGGAGTTTTTAGTTCGTGGATGAATAGTTAGGTTATGGGTGAATTCCTTGCTTCCTTTGTTTCCTTGAGGCTTTTGATTGATTGAAAGCATGAAAGTGATCACCTTAACTTCCTTATTGCACTTATGGACTTGTATTTTGTGGTAGTTGAAGGTTTAATGAGATGCCATTACTGAAAACTTGGAAGAAATTGAATGAAATGATCTCTTGCACCTCCTTGCTCACGTATGATCACTTGGTAGCTTGTTAAAGTGTTGATTTGGGGCTGAAATATTGCCCTTTTGCTGCATATACATACCTGATCATGTTGGTTGAAGCTTTACTTGGTTTCTGCTCTATTTTTGCTGCGTTTTGCTGCTGGATTTAACAGGTCGCGGCCGCGATCGAACCAAGAGTAAATTTGGTAGCGGCCGCGACTCACTCTTGCGTTTGGAACGATTTCAGGTCGCGCCCGCGACCTAAATTACATGCATTTCATGTCGCGAGCTCTACCTAAAAATGGGCTGCTCATGTACTCTGAAAATTGCATGAAAAATTCTGAAAAAAATGAAGTAGCGGCCGCTACCATTTTGTGAAGAAAATGGGTCGCGGCCGTGACCCTCTCTCATTCTGCATGGATTTGCGAATTTTTAACTTATTTTGCATGGCTTTCTCGGCTTGTTTTCGGTTCATACACTTCATTAACATATCATATAATGTATTATCTTATGTGTTATGAAGTTTCATGATTTTACGAGTTATGCTCTAACATGTCTTCAAAACTCCAAGTGCTTGCATGCATGCTTCATTGCTATATATATGAGCCCTATATGATAAGTTTTACCTTCTTTTATGACTTGTATGAATTGTATACATGATATGGTATATGTTATGACCATTATTTGAAATTTATGGATTGATTTGATATGAAATGTGAAAGTTATAAACTCGAACGGATATGAACGCTTCTTATAATGAATGAATGACTTGTTTACGTGCCTTAAATGCATTAATCGTGCACATCAACGTTTTATGACATAATATCATCTCTTATGCATTCATAGCATATTCATTACATCGTCGTGTGGCTTATATGGTTATTTTGAGTCTCACTTCAGTTTCCTTGCACAGATTTGGGTACAGTCGGAGACGAGGGTGAGCTTTGAGACACTTGTGTTGGTGTGGCGGGCCCGAAGCAGAGTGACGGTATAGCGTAAAAAAAAATTCGTCATAACCTCGTTATCAAAATATTTCCAAAATATTTTAATAAAGCAGCGAAACAAATCGGGCAGCATAACTCTAATATATACAAGCATCAATAACATAATTTTAAATCACATAGCATATAATCACAATATGCAAATAATAATTTGAGCAGCATAACGGTATTACCTACAAAAATGGCTATCAACGGCACTTTTCCAGCACCTAGATATTTTCTCGTGAAACCGACAGAGCTTCCCCGCAATATCCCCGATTAAGATTTTGAAGTGTGGGCTCCGGCAGTATTTCGGTAAATACTTTGAGAAAATATTTTTCTAGAAAAACTCTTTTTTCTAATTTCAGAAAATCCTTATTTTCTAATAATTAAGTGGATTATATATTAATTATATAACCACCTAATTAAATAATTAATTAATCCTTAATTAGGATTAATTAATTAGAGAGAGAGATTGTGCCGAGAGGGCAATTTAAGAGTATGAAAATGAATTCCGAAATCTGATGATTTCAAATGAAATATTTAGCCCCTATTTATAGTTGAAATATAAGGACACCGCGGGTATTTTTTATGTTTTGCCGTGAACTCCAAGTTCAGCTGCCCAATCTAAGACCGCCATCTGGTAGCTTGGCCTCCAAGGATTGCAACGCCGCCGGGCACGCTCCCAGAAGAGGTCCCACGCACCCTCACGCGCCGTCCATGTGGCGACTGTGTGCTTGGCGCGTGTGACATGCACGCTGCAACAGGCAGCTGCTACGTGGCCGGTTTGGTCGGTCCGACGGGCTGCCGACCCATAGACCGGTTCTCCAGAAAACCGGTCGGCTCACATCCGGTCCAACCGCTGGGCGACGTGGCACATTTGTATTGTGCCACGTGTCAGGGTCGGTTTTCTCCGAACCCGACCCTACCCAAACCCGTTCTCAAGACTTGATCTGGGTCGTTCCTCGCGCTGACGCGTCGCGATCACTGTCGTCCACGTGTCAGCGCCACATGGCAACTGACCTGCTGACTTGGCTTGACATATCAGCTGCCACGTCAGCCTGTGCCACGTTAGCAAAACTTTTTTTTTTTTTATGAAAAATTTTATTTTCTCCAAAATAAAATTCTGGGTATTTCCAACTCTTTAGAATTTAATTTATTTTCTCAAAATAAATTCCTTAGCTATTTTCAAACTCTTTGAAAATTTATTTCTCTCTCTCTCCTTTTAATATTTTCTCTTAGATCTTCATTGGGGCTTGTGGGGGGACCTGCAGGACTAATTAATCTTAGCTCCAAACAGGTCAATCTATTATCATCCCATGACAATAATTGATTACCGTTTAACAATATTTAATTCCACTAAATAAATATTATTGCGCTCTAAAATTAATTAAATTATTCACGAATTTCTCGATCTAGAATAATTTCGCATTTTACTCCTCTGTACAGATATCTATGAAAAATAAATCAATACTACTATCATTTATTTTTCACTTCCAATCTGAAATTTCTTGATTCGCCTTAAGTTCAAATTCCCTGTATGTGAAACACATTCAACATACAACTTCGGTGACGCACACACGAAGTACTTTGGCCAAAGTTTTATTTGAGCTTTTGCAAATCTATTTCAGGGATATCTTTAACCTTCCAGCAAGGCTACAAATTCCTCCATTAATATTTCTCTTTAGCACATTTCATGCAATCACCGTTGTACAAAGTATTTTGGCCACCCGTTACTGAAACCTCACTTCTGAGTACATCACAGTGATTAACACTACATGCCTAAAGTAGAAACACTATCAGCACTAAGAGTCTAATGCTTCCAAGATTTTTTTCATTTTAGATAGAAGTATAAAATGAACAATCTCAGTGGTCCAGTTCGATGTTTCCAATCTCGTTGAAAATCATCAATGTGTTATAATTGGAAACTCCATTTCCCTATCACGAAAGACTAATCATCTTATATAACACATTATAGTCTCGATAAGAACATCTTCTTATCATACTGACTAGAACTTTAATGACACGTGATTTTTGGTATTTAAAGTCTTTTTCTATTAAACACATTTCATATAAAAATACCATCACACGTCATTAATTATTAAATTTGTAAAATACTCATAACTTGCTATAATTTCAGTTTTATTAATCCAAAATATTTACAATATAATTAGATTTTCAGGGCATTAATCCCAACAACTTGTGCCTTTCTTTTGATTTTAAAACAAGGTGGGTTTTTCTTCTAATAGATATGACAACCTAATATACCCTTATGCGAAAGGTTTTGAGCCAAATTATTATATTTATATATCGAGTCTTTTCTTGAGTAAATGATTGCAAATGTAAGCCTTTGTTTTATGAACCTTAGCTATGAGTTTGACGAGAGCATGTTATGAACACGGGCCCAGGGACTTAGTGTATGTGGCTATCCGAGGAGGCAAGGGTTGACGATGACCCCCATGCACTAGTTCCAACCATAAACAACGACGATGTCAGAATAGAGATTACAGTATAATATTTAAAAGAATAACAAGTCATGATACATAGGGACTACAGTATAATATTTAAAAGAATAGAGACCGGCTTGTAATTAGGCCTAACCTCAGGGACCTGTATGTAATTATCATATGAATGAGTAAAATTGTTTTATCTTTGTCATTTATATACTATTGAGATTTATATAACACCACACAGACTTGACAATACGAAGTTGTGCGGGGGAGTTCATTAAATGACCCCAGCAAGACTTTTTTTCGTTATGTAACCCATAGTTAATTAGCGCTTAGTTAATTACTCAGCCTAATTAAACCATGGCCACGTCATTTTTTTAGAGTTTCATTTTCACCCCAAAATTTATACAAAATCAGAATCTGACCCCAAATCACATTCAACCTAATTCTTCTCTTCTGCTGGCTCTGCGACGAAAAACCCAAAATGCTATTTTTCTGTAATTTCTTCTCCGATCTGTGTTGTTCATTTGATTATTCGAAGAACCCTAAAGTATCAACACCTCTATCTGATTACACAGACAATGGCAAACGACGACAATCAAAGGTAAGAAAGATTTCGGTTCGTACGAAGTGTTTCCGGAACCCTATTCTGCGTTTTTACTGAAAAATCAAGAATCGTTCTTTACCCACCTGGGTTTGGCTTTGTTATCTTTTTGGGTTTAATACAAAACATCTTCTAACCTGTTTTGGACGCCAATACAACATGTCCATTTGGTATCTCAACTCATTTTTGATCGATTCGCCATAAAAACATGATCTTGGGTTTTCTTCATTCTGTTAGCAGTGGTCGATTACTAGATTAAAGGTATCTATTGATAGATCATACTATGTCGAGTAATAGATCTTTTTTTTTTCTTTTTTTTTTTTACTGCATGCATGGTTTATCTTTTCCATGCAATGTGTTTCCGTAGGGTTTTCTTAATTCAATAGCCCATGATTCATTTGATCACGTGCTAGATTGATATATATCTAGTGCTCGACCATGATATTCTAGTGGTAGATCATGTATCTCTCACTCGATTATTTATATCTAGCACTTTTTTTTTTGTTTATTTTTTTTTTAAGTTCTTATGCATGTATGGATAATTAAATATTCTTTCCGACTGTGTACAGGACATTTGTTGTTGGAGTTGAATTTGGAGTGTGGCAAGAAGAATCCACTTGTTGGAATTGGGTTGCGGACTAAAAGCAAACGACTACTCTTATTGTGACCAATCAGACTACATTTCGAATGTAGATAAGTGATGTTCTTGAACAATCAGGACTTGCTTGCCCACATGATGTTGTACATGTGAAATATTTTCTTACAAGTGCGTCTCCAACCAGTCATCCAACTGAAATAAAGTTTGATTGCGACCTTCAAGTTTACTTCGCCGATATCTCTCCTCAGGGCTGGAGGTCGATCTTGAATGTTTCTTTTGATAAGAGGGAGAGTCAAACAGAATCCGAACAGGTTGAGACAATCGTGTACACTACTCAGGATGATAATGATCAATACGAACATCATTACGAGGATTTCACCCTTCCTGATAACAACGATGAAGACTGGACTCTTCTTGATAACAACGATGAAGGTCGAACCCCAGATCTTCCTGATAACAACGATGAAGACTTCTCTCATCCTGGTGGTGTAAATGAAGAAATTGTAAATAGTGGTAGCGAAGCAGATCTTCAACATCCCTCTGAGGAAGAAGTGCCCAATCAATATATTAATGAGGAAGAAGCCAACATCTGTTATTATAATCCAGAGATCGGGATTGAAAGTCATACGTGGGATGATGGTTCAGGTTTTAAGGATGACGAAGAGTTTAAAACCAAACAAGAAGCCGTTATGAAGCTCAACATAGTTGCATGTAAGGGAAGCTTCCAATTCCGAACACTAAAATCAACAAAGTCCCTTGTTGTTCTGCGATTTTGTTCCAATGATTGCAAATGGTGGGTTCGGTGTATTAAATATCCCAAATCTGACAGATTTCTCCTCCGAAAGTATATTCGGATTCACAATTGTGGGTTGGAAGAGATAACTAATCATCACCATCAGGCAACCGCAAAAATGATAGGGGAGTTAGTGCAGCATATGTTTCTTGACAGGAAAGATCCCATACCAGGCGATATTAAAAAGTACATCGAACTTCAATTGGGGGGTCAAGGTTAGCTATTGGAAGTGTTGGATGGGCAGAAATCATGCTACGAATATTGTCAGAGCCTCACCGGAGCATGCATATGAAATAATAGATGCATATCGATATATGCTCACAAGAACGAATGAAGGAAGCATCACTGATTTGGTTCTTGACAACGAAGGCAAGTTTCTCCATTTTTTTTGTTGCATTTGGCCTTTGCATACGAGGTTTTAAATACATGCGCAAGGTGTTAGCCGTTGACGGTTGCTTCTTGAAGGGTAAATATGATGGTACTATGCTTGTGGCTACTGCACAAGATAGTGAGAACCATACGTTTCCTCTTGCATGGACAGTGGTCGATTCAGAGAATGATGCATCATGGGAATGGTTTTTTAACAATTTAAAAAGCATTGTACCTGATAGTGACGATCTCTGTATAATATCCGATAGACAT
This sequence comes from Lantana camara, assembly GCA_037501455.1. NCBI lineage: Eukaryota > Viridiplantae > Streptophyta > Magnoliopsida > Lamiales > Verbenaceae > Lantana > Lantana camara. Next base: position 86,172,971 of record CM074863.1, read on the forward strand.
GTTTCCATAAAAAATACGATTGCTAAGGTTTATCCTACTGCGCACCATGGATTTTGTACAAAGCACTTATCAGAGAACTTGAAACAACGGTTTAAAAAAAGTGCGATCCTTGAGCCATTTTTTAGGGCAGTCAAAGCATACACTGTCGGAGATTTCATGGAGCACTACAAAGAGATAGAACGTTTTCACAAATGTGCAGCGGAATACTTGAAGGATGAGGTTGGTTTTGAGTTATGGAGGCGGGTATATTCTAAATCAAACAGGTTTAATGTTCTGACAAGCAACATCGTTGAGTCTATTAATTCTAGGATTCGATCTAAAAGAGAGTATCCTATCCATTCTTTGATTGAGTCTATCATATGAATTTTGGGAAAATGGTTCCACGATCGGCGAACGGATATGTTGAAGAGCAGAACAATCCTGGTGCCATCAAAAGAGCTTTCTGCGGATTAATTTGGATAAATCTAAAGTTTGCATTGCACAAAAGTTTACTGCTCATGTTTTGTCTGTCCGTGGCCTTGGAGATCAGGTTATGATTGACTTGAACAATATGGCATGCACATGTGGTGTCTTCCAGGCAGAGAAGATCCCATGCCCCAATGCATTATCGGCGTTAAAGCAGCAAAACAAAGAATAGTTTGGACAAAGAATATATGACGTATGCTCCGAATTTTACAAAGTTGATTATTACATACTTGCATATTCGGAGACAATATTCCCTACACCTCCAGAGTTCGAGTGGGAATTACCTGAAGACACAGGGATAAAACAAGTAAAACCACCACCACTGAAGCCTCGCGTTGGATGAAAAAGGATGACGCGATTCCTGGCACCTTATGAGGGAAGGAAAAGATGCAATACTTGTTCAAAGTGTGGAGGAAAGGGACACAAAAGAACTACGCGTGACCAGGGTGTCGAGGAAACGAATAATTAATCACAAGTAGGGTGTCGGATGTATTTTTTGTGTTTTCTTGTCATTAAAGAAAGTTCATTATGTAGATTCTATTGATAGATCATTTAAATCAAGTACTCGAACCTAATGATCTAGCACTCGATTTATTTGATCTAGTATTAGATAGCAGGCTGCAAAAAAATTTTGTTTATTTCCTTGTAATTTGTAGATCTCAAAGGTGTCTAATTTACTATATAAAAATTATCTAAAGTATAATTTGTATTTTTTCCCATTAATTTATTTCTTTCTTTCTGTATAAAAAATTTATAAACTTCCATTACAGTGCAATTTGTCTTCCAACTTAATCAGAGTCTACCATATTTTGTTTATTCTGCGTTCGATTTAAAGGATATAGCACTAGATTTAAAGGATCTATCACTAGATTAACTACTGCACGCAGTATCTATCACTCGATTTATTTGATCTAGTACTAGATACCAGGCTGCAAAAAAAGTTTCTTATAGATAATTTCCAAGAGCAAATCAACCTAATAGAACTGACTCTCTTATAGATGTGCCACATCATCATCCATTAGAATTGATATTTTTTGCCTTCCTCCTTAATCACACAAATCTGTCGTATTTGATCGAAATGCACATGGAAATTGTCATTTCCGTAAGACTTGTTGCCAAACAGCAACAATCAATAGATTTTCTGGTTTGGCCTTGCACTATGGCAATCGTTAGCCATTGCAGAAGAACTATGAATGTGCAAGACAAAAGGCTTCGTGGGGATGCTTGGTGGACCTTCTGTATAAAAACAAAAAGAAACCCTAGAAAATTGCATTTTTCCATGGTTTCCTTTTGTTTTCATACAGAAGATCCACCAAGCATCCCCATGAAGCCTTTCGCATTGCCCACAGCATAGTTCATATACAAAGAGTAACGAGTACATAGACCAAACAAAGAAACATCTAATGATTCCTACTATTTGGCGAAAATCATAAAGCAAACATGATAATTTTCAAGAGCATTTCAACCTAATAGGACAGACTCTTACAGATATGCGCAGGATTTTTCCCCTGAGAGGGGGAGGAAGAGAGAGGAGGAGGAGAGGCAGAGGAGGGGGAGCGGAAGGAGTGCCGACGGCTACGACAGAGAAAAAAAAAAGAACTAAAAAGGAATTGTAAAGTGATGGGAATTAGGGTTTAGGGTTTTAAATCCTTAAATTTTTAGGTGTTTACAAAAGAGACCCTGAAAGTTCTTAATATTACAAAATAATTATAACCGTTAATATAGTAGCTGTTAGTATAGCCGTTGGTGGGTTCCTTGGATTTATATAGGTCATTTGATTATCATTTAACTAATTTAAAGATCATGGCAAGTTTAACTAGCTCAACTTATACCCAGAAAAAATCACTGAGATATAGAAAGGAGAAGTGCAGGGAATGCGATCAGTGGACTGCAATAAAGGTGGCTGATAGAGATAATTTGAATCGGGGAAGACTATTTTATTGTTGCAATCAGCATGGCTTTTCTCATTGGTGTAACCCCGTGGTCGAAGAGCAGTACCCATATAACGACGTAGGTGACGCTACGAGCCAGAGGACACCATTCGTTGCAGCTGGAGGAGAACAAACTGAATTTTTGCACAAGTTGTTAATAGCCAATATGCTTCTTTTAACAGTAATTCTGTTTATTAGGATTGTAAGACTCATAATGTAACTGGTGTTGTATTGTGTAATAAGATCCAATCTACCACTCGATTGGGGAGATCTACCACTAGATCCTTCGTCAGAATGGCCGTTTTTAATTTTTTGTAATATTTTTCCCAACATCCTCACACCATTTATAATCATATTGGAAAAAAAGACTATTATTTATTAAGTGAAACATAATGATGTAAAACCAAAACCCAGGGTTGTAGAACACGATAAACGCCTCTGATCTTCATTTTGGGCCAACCATAGGGGCATATCTAGCACTCGGTCGTGGTGATCTATCACTAGATCCTCCATCCGAACGGCCGCTTTTAATTTTTTAAAATTTTTTAAATATTTTTCCATAAAAAGGAGGTTTCGTGATATTACCAACTGGGATCAGGTGGATGTGCCTAAACAGAGGACCTATCATCTTAGTGGTTTTCCGTGGGCGTTGCAGGTGAGCATTCGACTCTTCATGATAATTTGCATTTGTTAATTTACTGAGTGGTTTTATGTTTTGTGATTAGGCTTGGGCTTACGAAATGTGCCCAACTATAGCAAGTTATGGGGGTGGCCTAGAACCTGAAGTTGAAATGTCCATGCTGCCACTCCCCAGGCTATTTAGATAGATGCACTCGAAAGTGCTGCCCTTGGAAATTGAGGATATGTGTGACAAAATAGATAATCATGGGCTCCAGGTTTGATCACACAAACTAATGAAATTTATATACAAAAGTAATCTAGTGCTCGAACACTCCAATCGCGTTCTAGATTAGTTAGAAAAATCGTTCTTACAAAAGAACTCCAATACTAGAACACCTCAATCGCGTGCTAGATTAGTTACAAAAATCTTTTTTACAAATGTAATCTAGTACTAGAACCGCCCAATCTCGTGCTAGATTAGTTAAAAAAAGATTTTACAAAAGTAATCTAGTACTAGAACATCCCAATCACGTGCTAGATTAGTTTAAAAATTGTAACGCACCAGTTTTTTTTTAGTAGTACAGCATGACGTATGTGTTTATCAAATTACGCGAAATAATTATTTATACGTGTTTTATATATTTAATTTTATTTTAATTATGTTAATTAGTATATATTAAGTTTTATTAATATTAATTTATATGTTAATGAAATTTGTTATTAAATTAATTACGTAATTTAATTATCTAGCTAATATTAATGTTATTTCATTTTTCATTGACTTTACTTTTATTGTTATTTTATTTTTATTTACGAATTTAATTTGTATATTATTGTAATGTTATGGATTTTATTGTTACATTGCGTATGAGTGATATTTACGTGCTTCGTTTCTATTTGAATTGATACCGAAATTTCGTGCAAATTTAATATGTTGGACTTATACGTGTCTTGTATATGAATATATGTTCGTTTTGTATTTTCGGATTCATTTGCATGTGTTTCGGATTTATTTTAATTTTGGAATCCAAATCGGGGACTAACGAGCAATTAGCGCACCCTTGGTTCCGTATTTAATATCTTGAGCTCGGGAACTCGGATTCGAGTTTCGTCAACTTCGCTGAACTCGTAACGAAAATTCGAGTTTAGTGAACTTAGCCTTATATTTTTCTAACGTCATTTGAACCTCCGAAATCCAACCGAAAAATGAAACGGCGACTAAACTGACCTTGCTACACTAAAATGGCCATAACTTATTCATTTGTTGACCAAATTAACCATGGTTAGACTCTATGGAACCCTAACTCAACCCTTTATTCATCCATTAACCCCCCAAGCAGAGATAACCCTTCACACTTGGAGTAAATTGGCCAAACATCATCTGCTTCCTAGTTTTTCCCGTAGCTCAAGCCCTACCAAGAGATTCAAGCTCAAATCTCCTTCCAAACCTCCATTAATCCACAAGGTAAGCTTGGATATGTTATTTGCATTCAATATGAGTCATTTTCATCCTTTCATCCCTAAATTTGAGTCGGTTTTCATGAAGATATGGCTGATTTTGAGATATAGCTAGGTTTAGAGCATTTTGATGATCTCTTTCAATTCTTGATGGTTTTGGTTGATTCCAAGCATGGATATGATTGCTTTAACATCCTCTTCTCATTTCTGATCTTTGATTACGTGATAGTTGAAGTATTCATGAGATATCATTTACGAGACTTTGAGAAATTTTATGAAATAGTCATGTGTGCCTGCGTCTAACGTCTGAGCTTCCTTGGGGCTGACTTGTATGCTAATTTGGAGTTGTTTTGCTGTATTTCTGATGGCTTACCTTACCTATACATGTTGAGATGAAGAAGATCAGTCATGCCCTGTTTTTGTGGATTTTTTGCCCTGTTTTGGACTGATTTCTGCTGCGTTTGATTGTTGTCCATTTCCCTTGCTTTCTTGCTGTAAATCGTTAGTTATTGTGGGAGTTCCAGGGCCATTTTGTGGATGCATATCTTACCTGAGTGTTGCTTTAGCTGCTGCTACGTTTCATGCCATAAAACAGGGGTTAGCTTGGTGTTACTGCTGCTTCGTTTCTGGAATGGATCTCCCCGGGCGGGGAGATTTTGGCCGCAAAAAGGCCCGGCCGGGTAGTCTTTATCCAGAAGGTTTCTGCATGAAGCTCCCCGGGCGGGGAGATTGGATCTGGGACGTTCCTTTTGTCTGCTGCCTTTCCTTTCTTCCTGTGTAGTGATGTGTGTTTAAATTACATGCATACTCCTTTGGTGAAGTCTGCATGTGCATGCATATTATATGTATATTATAGTGTAATTTGCCTGCATGTCCTTGTACGTGTGCATGTATATATGAATTTATATATATCTAATTATATATGCTTGCTTAATGAATGAAGTTGCATTCATGATATATTTTAATTAATGGCATGCATGGAGTTTGTTGTGCATGCACGTATGTATATATATATATATATATATATATATATATATATATATATATATATATATACATATATATATATATTTTTATTTAAATATTAAATAATATTTGATTTAATTAAATTATAGAATTTAAATGTTACCTATTTCATGTTTATTTAATTTCCGATTATTGAATTGAATGAATTTAATTGTCTATTTTCTAATTGTAAATGCGATTGAATACGTGCTTTGATTCTATTTGAAATTCTTGAATTGAATTGATTGGAAATGTGAAATTATGAATTCGAATGAAAGTGAACGAATGATTGAATGGCTTGTTTATATGATTTAAATTCCTTAATAGTGCACATGAACATTTTCATAACATAATCTTATCTTTTATACATTCGTATCATGATCATTACATTGTCGAGCGTCTTATATGGTCATAGTGAGTCTCACTTCACCTTTCTTGCACAGATTTTGAGTCTGTTGGAGACGAGGCCGGTCAGTGAGGCTCGTGTGTTCTCTTTTTTGCCGTTTAAGGTGGGTTTCTCTACTATTTAGTTAAATGGCCCTATATACTCCCAATGTGAAAAGATTTCGGCCAAAAGTATATATATGTATATAGAGTCGTTTTCAAGAGTAAATGTTTTCAATGTAAACCCCTTCTTTCATGAATCCTACCTAATGTTTTGGCGAGAATGAATGAATGAATGCACTGAATGGGGCCCAGGGGCTTGGTGTGAGTGGGGACCCGAGGAGGCATGGGCTGACGGTAAACCCTCACACTAGTCCCACTAATGAACGGCGTAACCGGACCTCGTTAGGAGCTAGCGAGGAATGGACGTTGAGTGCCATCTGGGGAGTCATGTTCCCCTTTTGGTCAATGAATGGGTGGATGGGCCTTGCAAACCCGCCACCAACCCGGAGGAAGAAGGTGGAATGTTATTGAATGCGCACAAAAGAATGATATGCATGAAAAGAATGAATGAATGAATGTTAATGAATTACACGAGGTGTTGGTTGGAGATAATGCACGCCCACTCACCGGGCCAACAATGACCTAATGTAAATGAATCGTTATAATCCCTTTTGATAATTTCTTTACTTCACCCACTTGGGAAATTCTTCGAAAACCTCACTTGGGATTATAGCTTGCATGTGAATGTTTAATTACTGTCGTATATTATATTTATGCCCTGTTTTTTTATACCCACTAGTCTCTTTTGGACTGAACCCGTTTGGTTTTCAGTTGTGTTATGCAGGCGTCATGGGAGCTAGGCGGGATTTCGAGTCATAAGTCTTACATTCGTCTCTAGCTCATGTATCTCGGTCTTACACTTGCATATTACACATTGGATCATTGTATATGAAAAACAATGGAGCGTACTTGTTGTTTGAGCCTTGCTGGCATTTGATAATGTATATGATTGATTTTTTTTTTGAGCTTGAATGATCATGGTTTATATTATGGTCAGTTATTGCTTCCGCATTTGTAATTTCTCTGATTTTATGGTTCAAGGGTTAGTCCCGCCTAGCATAGAGTGTGTGTATGTCCCCGTTCGCGGGGATTTAGCTCGGGTATGGATCGTCCATTTCATATTCGGGTTGGGTCTCGGTGCGGGGGATGTGGTACCTTGCGCTCGGGTGCTACAAAAACATTTTCACAAAAGAAATCTAGTACTAGAACAGCCCAATCGCTTACTCAATCTATTTGGTTTTTGACATCTTTTTTTTTTTTATATGTATCAGAATCAGGTAGCCGTGCGTCCATTTTTGTTTCCTTCCACCAGGGAGAAGAACATAAGTTATATGTCTGGATTGAACAAACCAACGAATGTTGATGATGCACCCATTGATTACCTGAAACAAATTTTGGAAGGTTGCACCAGGTTGATCATTGGTAATGAATTACCCCCCCCCCCCCCCCGAGGCCCCCGCATCAATGTATTCAATGGAGGCAGATCATGATGATGGCAATGATTGGTGCCCATCAGTATCTCTATCACTCGCTCCAGAACACAACGAGGGCAATGATTAGTGCCCACCAACCCCACCGGACACAACAACCAACCCACCGGGACCAACAACACCCCCAACTGTCACAAGACCCCCTACAACACCCATAGAATCTGCTGCATTTAAACTTCCTCCAGAAATTCAACAGTTTATCGCCAAAACAGATGCTAATTATGAATCTTTAAAGGTAACTGTTGATAAAATATTGCAGTATTTGGAAAAGAAGGAGCAAGACAAGGCCAGCGGTAATGTATTGGTGCATCAGGAGGTGGAGGCCCCTAAAAGTAAAAGTAAAACAAGACCAAAGAGAAGAAAAAGAAGGGCCCCATACCTCCTCTCTTCATATACTGCAGAACAATATAAACGGATTTACACGGCTAGAGCCAAAGCCGGAGCCAAAGCTACACAGTCAACCACCTTGACGGCTCAGTCACAGGTTGACCAACAGCCTTTTCCGGAAAAGGAAGATATCCTTTTCCGGAAAAGGAAGATACTACCGCTAACATTTTTCTCTCTATCAACAAATGGTTTTCCAAAATATAAGAGAATTCCAGTTCCAGCTCCTTATACAACTGGGTGTTCAATGCCACGCCAGAAGAATGAATTCATAGAAAGTCTCATGATTTTGACAGGCAAGAATTCCAAGCCCTCCTCACAAAGGGACACTGGTTGCAGTCCGAGGAAAGTCAGTTTATAATAACAGTCAAATCTATTGTAGGTTTTAACAAATATAACAAAACTTAAATATGTCGAGTACTAGATTTCCCCCATCTATCACTAGATCCTTATCTGTCGAGTACTAGATTGACCCTATCTATCAATCGATCCTTATATTTTATTTTTTTTTTTTGGATTAACAAATTATTTTCGTTCAATTTCAGCATGTGGCAGAGTGTTTGGTCAATTTAAGGCTTAAACAGAAGACACACATGGATCAATATGCTCAGGATTGTAGGGTCCTTGATGAGACCTTCTTCCAAGCTCTTAAGATAAATTACTACGTAGCAAGGGGTCTCATTGATGATCTCTAAAGCAAATAAGGCGAAGGGTGGTAGGGGTGGTTCCAGGAGTGGCAAGGGTGGCAGGGGAATGAAGAATACGGAGGACATCGACCTCAAAACTGTGGATCATTCAATGGAGGTGATGAAGCCCATTGTGAATGTTTCTTCAAATGGCAGTCCAATGTTTTGGAGCATACAAGATCTGCTGAATCATCATTCCATAACCAGCCATGGGACGGAACAAATAAGTTTTACGGTGCAGTAAATGTTGGAAACTCTCACTGGTGTGCCATGGAGATTCTAATTCATGAGAAAACGATCAGAGTTTATAACAGCACCTCTACACCACTTGATGCAAGGAACTACCAAATTGCCTTGAATCATCTGTGTGTCTACTTCCCCAAACTATTAGCACAGACTGGAAAGTTCAAACATTTGGGCAGCAAGCTCAACAGCATCTGGAAGCTGAAACTTGTGGAGAAAAGCCCAAAAAATACACGAAGGTACATACAGAATATTTATTAACTAAAAATAATATAGAAAAAGTTCATATCTAGGACTAGATTATCCTTATCTAGTACTACATTGCACATATCTATTACTAGATTTCACATATCTATAACTCGATCATACTGTTCTAGTAGTAGATTGCCTGTAACGTCCCGATTTTCAGACAGTCAGGTACGCTCGACACGTGTGAGTTTCGAGCGTTAGGATTTTATTCTATTAATTTCGTTTAATTAATTTGAACGTGTTATATTAATTCTTATAAATTGTTTTCAACATGATTACGTGGAAATTGTATGAAATTCATTTCATTTGAGAATTCTTGTATGAATGGAATTTAATTGTTATATGAATTAATTGTCCAACTTGTATTAATTGCATAATTGTCCTTAATTGTTCATTTCCCTTTCTTTAAGGACCTAATTGCATGAATATGTTAAGGGACCTAATTGATCATTTCCAAACCTTAGATACCCAATTGCATAACTTATAGAACTTTAGGGATTTGATCATAAATATTGCATATTTCTACAAATATATCGGTATAAGCTTCTTCATTCTTCTTCCATCTTCATTTTAATTCCAACATATTCAACCATCATCATCTCTCTCGGTATTCACTCAAGGAGGATAGGAAATTGGGAAATCATCAATTTCAAGCTAGAATTTGCTAGCAAACTTCATGAATTCAAGCTCAAGCACCCACACTCATCATCTTCTCCCACTTATTTTCATCTCAAGGTATATATGTGATTCTTGATCATATTTGAGATAGCTAGGGTTTGGGATTTATATGCTAGATGGATGAATGGTAGATGGAAGCATGATTATGTGATCCTAGGTTGAGTTATGGCATGATTTATTTATGAAGTTCTTGAATATTTGAGCTTGAATGATCAATAGGAGCTTGAGCATGAAACTTGGAAATCTTGGTGGTATTGCATGGTTTACTTGTTTAAGTGTTATATTATCATTTCTTGAACATGTATGCATCATATTTCCATAAATTAATAGCTTTGTTGATCAAATTGGAATTCTTGTTGCTTTGTTGATCATTCCCGAGAGCCTCCCCTGTTTTGCTCTGTTTTGATAAGTTGCAGAAACAGGGAACGGCCGTTCCCAGCCTCAAAAGTTTCTGCATAAAATTACGAAAATAGCCCCTCGATCCGACGACTTCTTTGACCCCGAATTGCTATTATATGATCCAATATGTACTGAAACAATATGTTATCATGCTACATTGTGTATTGCTCGATGTCTCGTGTATGATCATGCCGTGCGTCATTATATGGAATAATGTCCTTGAATTATAGTCTCATGCACGCACATTGTCCCGTTGCTTGTCCAGTTATTCTTCAGGGCGGAGATTATCAAGCATGAGCACGTTCACGCATTCACGAGTCGTGTGTCGCCTGTCAGGTGAGGTTTAATTTCTAGTTATATAGAACCCGTATAACCTTTACGTGGTTTTGGCCAAAGGTATTTATATCTATAATTTCGTGAAAGCTCTTATCATTTCAAGTATGTTATTGTTCATGAGTTAAGCAAGTAGGTTATGTTAGTGTTCACGAATCAAGCATGCCATGTTCATGAAAGCAAGTTCATGTGTTCTCCTGGCCAGGCTCTCTTTAGTGAGGGTGATGGGCTGGTCTTCGGGCTGGTGGTTGTCCGTCCAATCACAGGAAGAACAATACCTTATCGTGTACGTGTGTTCTCTTGGCCAGGTCCTCCTTAGTGAGGGCGTTGGGCTGGTCTTCGGGCTGGTGGTTGTCTGTCCAATCACAAGAAGAACAAAGCCCTATCGTGTACCTGTGTTCTCCTGGTCAGGTTCTCCTTAGAGAGGGCGCTGGACTGGTCTTAGAGCTGGTGGTTGTCCGTCCAACCACAGGAGGAACAAACCCTATCGTGTTACAAGCAAGCCATGTATTGATTGCATGAATCCATCCCATGAATGTGCTAATTGAGTACACATGCATGATTGCACGATAATTGAATTGCATGATCACCTAATGATTAACAAGCAAGCAACCATGTTCATCGATTGCATGAAAGAAAAAGTATTTAATATTGATAGTTGTATTCTCGGGCGAAGCTATATTATTATTGAACTTGTATATTTATCTTTTATAAATCTTTACCCGAGAATACGACTTGCATGTTATTTGCGCTAATATGTATTTAAACCCCTCACTCGGTCTTCACAGACTGACACCTCCACCTTTCAGGTTATTGCAGGTGCGTGCTAGGCGGGAAGTGAGTCGAGTCTAGTTGTTAGAGTTGAGTCAAACACGGTGCATTTATTTGATTGTTTATTAGTGTTCGAGAAAATCATGTTTACGGTTATATGTTATTTATTTATTTTAGGAGATGATAATGTATTTATATGTAAGCTAGAATATATTTTATTTGGAAGATGAGAAATGTCATGATTGGATAAATAGAAATAGTTGATAATGTTCTGTTTATGCTTCCGCCTTATTATGTCGCATTTTCGAGTTATCCCGCCTAGCTTGTCGTGTATTGTATTGTCACCCGTTCGCTATAGGTTGGTTCATGTACGGATTGGCCATTTCGTATGTGGATTGACCTATAGTGCGGGGGTGTGGTACCTCCACGTGTCCGGGGTGCTACATTGCCCTTATCTAGCACTCGATCCTTGAACTTTGATTTATTTTCTTTTGTTGCTTTGCAGTGGAGATTGTGGAATCTACACGTTGTGTTGCATTGAACTTCCTATGCCTGGGGAATCACTAGATCTGTTGAATGACGATCGTTGTCCCCTTTTTCAGGTTCCGTTTTGCCTCCGAGATATTCTTTGGAATAGATAATTTTAAATACTAGAATATTTCTTTTTATTATTGTTAGTGTAATATTTAATTTATTTTGAATATTGGCCATTAGGGTAAATTATAGGGTTTATATTCTGGTTTTGATAAATGTAAATATACAAAATCACTAATAATTCTACAAACTAATAACTTTTATTAAAAATAAAATAAAAGTAGGCATTGTATAAACAACATAAGTTATGGGGGAGGAGGAGAAAACTGATTCACTTCATTCGGATCATAATGAGGGTTGTTGGAATTAACACTCTCCTCGCCGGCAATTCCATCGGTGTCCGAGTTCCTATCCTCAATTTGGTCTGCGTGGAGGTGGTCCTCTTCGCCTTCCAACAGGTGTGCCTCACGCACCTTGAAGATAAAACGAAGTTCGTCGTAGAAAGGGCATCCACGCACCCTGATCTCCGAATGCGATCGAATTACCTATGTAAATATGTTACATTAATACAGCCAATAATGAACAACACCTAAAGAAAATGATTGAGTATGATTTCGACTTACATCTATAGTATTCCCATTCTTATATTCATCGAAATGAATTCGACCATTTTTACGATCCTCAGTCAAGTAAACTCCAGTACAAGCCAAGTGACTATGGAAGTTGTAAAAATTTATCCGCTTTACTTTCACCGCTTCTATAACATCTTTGGGCCAATATCGTCGTTTGAATCGATCTGACAATTCAATCGACACGAGAACGAGGCCTGAGTAGAAGACTTCTAGTTGAGAAACTTGGTTATCTACGGCATACTACCGAAGACATTCAACCATGTACACTTCAACCTCGCCCTCAATGGGTGCTACCATCACTTTGAGTCTGTTTATCAAATATATGAAATATGGGAGAGAGTGAGAAGAAGGCAACATATATTTATACAGGTAAAAGACAAAAAGAAAGTGGAACCCTATCGTCGCGCCCCTTGGTATTCAATATTAATCAGCAAAACTACGGGAAAGTGTGATTACAACTTTTTATTTAATGTAGGCGCCCTTTCAGGGAACATCACAATCTAACCTATATCAATCAACCGATTCTTCAGTATTTGAACTAATGAAAATGCGCCAACTGAGTAAATATTTACTTTATTTTATGCCTTGTAAATATTTACTTTATTATATTGCATTTGAATGGAGTGCATTTGAACAACAGCCGAACTTATTGTTAAGGCATTGTGTGAGTATTGCATCACAAATTATTCAACAAAGGATACTTAGTCCAGTGATAGATTGAACCCTTCTATCACGCGATCTTTTGTGTCCTTTTTACAAATTACTCAGTTTACAAACATCAAAATTTAAAGGGGAGGATTAAACTGATTAACTTCATCAGGATCATTCTGAGGGATGTTTGAATTAACACTATCCTCAGAGTCCTCGGGTTGATCGTCACCGTCAAGGGACTGGGACTCGGGGTCCAAGTTCCAATCATCAAAGTTGTCCGCGTGGAGGTGGTCCTCTTCGCCTTCCAACAGGTGTGCTTGCGGCACTTTGAAGATAAACCTAAGGTCATCGTAATGACGGCATCCCTGAAACCTTGGTTCATCATCCCCGAGAACGACCTATGTAATGTAATTGAACATAAATTAAAAAGAAAATGATTTGAGTTTTAGTTTGACTTACAGCTATGGGATTCGATCTATAATATACCATGGCGTCCCATTTGGCGCGAAAACCATCATCTGACATTCCTTCAACCCCAAGACACCCCAAGAATCTACGAAAGTTGTAAAATTTTATCCGCAGACCTCTCACCGCTCCTATAACATCTTCGGGCCAGTATTGTCGTTGGAATCGCTATGACAATTCAACCGACACATCAAACAGGCCTGTCTGGAAGATTTCTAGTTGGGAAACTTGGTTTTCTGCGACATACTGCCGAAGACGTTCAATCATATAGGCTTCAACGTCGCCCTGAATGGGTGCTGCTGCCATAACTTTGCTTATCAATCAAGTATATGAAATATGGGAGAGATTGAGAAGAAGGCAAGATATAAATACAGGTGATTGGATTTATGATGGAAAGTAAAAACATATCGTCCCACCCCTTCGTTGTCACCTCTTCAATATTGGTCGGTCAAACTACGAGAAATGCATCTAGTATTACGAGAAAGGCGCCATCTAGTATTACGAGAAATGCATCTGCCACCCAATTGAATTTAATGCATCTGCCAACCAACTTGTGACGCCCGGAGCGACGAGCCATCACATCCCCCGCACCTAGACCCAAACCCACATATGAAATGGAAGTCCATACATGAGCCCAAGCCTAAGCGAACGGGGACCTACACACACACACACTAGGCTAAGCGGGGCTAAGACGACAACAGAGCGCGCAAAACAAACACAGAAAAGGTAGAAGCATCAAACAGTATCCATAAGAGCTCAACAAAAGCACATACATTACTATATATAAATAGCCTCACGGCCTAAAATAGATCCAATAATACATGAAGTGTTAATTCCAAAAGTACAATTTAATTCAAATACGTATTAAAATGTTCAAAAGATGCAAGTATGAAATGCTGACTCGACCCAAACTAGCTAGCACAACACGACCACGTACTATCCCGCTTAGCTCGAACAGACCCGCAACTAAGGAGGGAAAAGGAGAGGGGTCAGCCACAACTTGACTGAGTGAGGAGGGGCTAACGCACACCTACACACTACATAAATATAGAACAAAGCACATATTACTCAAAGGATTATGAACCGGGAATAGGGTTTTGCACACCAAACTAATTTTCAAGATAAACTTAAACATTTCATAATCAAAACAAGACATACTAGAATTACAGGAAGCTCCTATCCCGTTTCATAACCAACGAATCATACAAAAGCTCGGCGAGTATGAGCACTTAACCCTTACTCCTCTATAACGCAAGAAAATCAAGAAAACCATAAATACATAAACAATCCATCCCCAACAACCACGATGTTTCGGGAGTCAAACCCTCTCCACCTAATTACCAATCCACATGGGGTAGCTAACCCGCAATGTGCTTGAAGCACCACGTCTCCTCAACCTCCAAGAGTCGCACGTGAGTACTCCAAATGGAGACCGTGTACAGGCTTAACCCGACGGCCCTAGCCGTCCCGGGCATCCTTACCCACGTCTCCGGTGCCCAATAACAACCAATTATCCAATTAAACTTACTTAACTGGCTACATAAATAAACATAACTTACGTACCTTATCGAGCATACCTTACCTTGCAACTCGGAATATGCTATACGCGTACCTCTCCGTGTCTTCCTTAACATTAAGATGTTGAGGTAGATCCTAGCTTGCTTGACAACACACGGTTTGGAGCATAGCCTCGTTGCAAAATATTTTCAAGCTTATATATGCTTATACTTATAGTTCAAAACGTTTAATCGTATAACAAGGTCATAAACATATCATATGACACATATCTAATATATAAATATATAGTATATTCGCATGCGGGTGAGAAATCATCACATTTAGGTCATAGGTCGATTAACTAAAGGAAAAGATCCTAAACCTCACCTTGTAGCAAAAGTAGGTAGAGTCCGGGGCCAAAAAGGAGCAAACAAACACCTAAACCTTGGGTTCAACGACGTTCGGAAGAGGCTCTGAAACAAAGGAACACAACACCAGAGACTTAGACTCAATCATGAACCAATTAGACGCACGGCGATGCATACAAATGCAAGTGGATGCAATGCATGTCATATAAATTCATATTTAGGCATACCGGAGCGAATAATAAAATAATACATAAGGATTCAAGAATTAAACTCATATCATATCAAATAACCTCATAATGTATCATATTATAGCATACCACAAGCATTCATGAGTTTAAAATGCATAAAGGAGGCAAACTACACAAGAAAATATTACACGTATATCACTTAAGGCATATCGAATCATAACTCCTTCAAATCATATCAAATGAATTCAAAAATCTAATAAAATCAAATTAACACATAATACTACATGTTAGCAAAGCTTAGGGATCATATTAGGGGTGGGAGAAAAGCAAACAAGCGAAGAAAAACAAGAAAACAAAGTTCGGAGCAAAAAGGAGCCACTGCCCTAAATCTACCCCGGTGGACTTTTACCAAAGGGGAAATCCACCCCCATGGATTTAGGGCAGACAGCTCTCTGCCTCAAATCCATCCCGGTGGATTATTTTCAAAGCAGAAATCCACCCAGGTGGATTTGGGTCAGAGGCTAAAAAAAACGAGAAAAAGCTTGCAAACCAAAGCAAAACCAAGCAAAATCACATCCACGACATGAAGGAAGGTAAAGGGACAAATATACTATAATATAATGCAAGGAATTCGAGGAAATACCAATCTAAACTCATTCAAATCATTCAAGGAAGCAAGGATCAAAGAAGCACAAGTATTCATCCCTTTTCTTGCTAGAACTCATATGAACATTAATGGTGAATTAAATCTCAAACAACTACCTTGTTGTAAAGCTCAAGATATGAGATAATTAAGCTCCAACGATCAACATACAAGTCATAAAATTTCAAGAAAGCAAGAGATGCACCAAAACATGTCAAAAATCCACTCATAGGCACTTATCTTCAACCAATTCAATTAGATGAGCACATAGGCAAGAGTTTCTTGCATTTCCCCCAAAAACCCCAAAGAGCATAAATGGTAAATCTTACCCCAAGAAACTACCATCAACAAGAATCACAAATAAGCAAGAAAGAAGCCTCCTAGGTCATCATATAAGCCATCAAACTCCAAATAGCCAAAGAATGCACATAGAATCCAAAATCTACCAAGAACCCTAACTATTCATCAAGTTTGGCATATAAAAAGATCCTCAACATCAAATCATGAAATTCATGGAGAGAAAGAAGTACAAGAACAAGAGAATCAATAATCCTAACTTACCTTAAAAGATTGGAGCAAGAAAGGATGAAAATCTTGAGCTTAAGGGCCAAAAATGGAGGTTCCTTCCATGGAGTCTCTCCTTTCTTCTTGGGCCTGAGGGGGGCTCGGTTTTGGCATCAAAATGGGAGAGAAAGGAGGGTCTTGGGTGTAATAAAGTCAAAGCAAGGACAAGAGACAAGTGGGCTAGCCTCCAAGTAGGTATTTAGGGGCGTTTTAGGTACGTAGGGCGAGTTTGCATCGTCGGGAGGTCAAAACAAAGTTAAAAGGTGATGAGGCTTGTCCCATTGAATCCAAATCGTCGATTCGAGTCCAATGGAGGTGACGGAACTCGAATCCGAGTTCCCTAGCTCAAGATACAAATTAAGGACTCAGGAGTGGCCAATTTGCAAAAAGGCCCAAAAATTCAAATAAAGTGCAATTGAGTCCAAACTAAAATCAATTAAGTCCAAGGCAAGTTAATACATACAAATAAGTCCTAAAATCATCTAATTCACATAGTTCACAAAGTTGACATACTCGGGATTTTAATTCATAAATCGTAAATTTCACAAATTGTTGCATATATTCACATGTGGAGCTCAATTAGGGCAAATTCTTAACAAATAATTCAAGTAGTTAATATGAGAAATAAAATGTGAGAACACACGTCATAGAAAGTCATCAATTAAATAAGGAATCAACTAAGTTACGGAAAATAAACTCACACGTGACGCGTACCTGTACGCACGAGCGAGCAGGGTGTCACACAACTGAATTTAATGCATTTAGGAAACAAATTAAACCTAATTTTTGCTTATAAATACTTCAATTCAACAACAAGTATTGCAGTAACCCTAGCCGCTTTCTCCTTCTTTCTTTCTTTTCTCCTTCTTCTTCAAGAGAGGCAGACGAACGCGAAGGTGACTCTAGGTTTGGATTGGAGCTTGGAGTTAGATATCCAAGATTTGGGTTCATGAAGCTCAATAAGTCACCTTATTGTTGTTGATAAGATCATTCGTGAACCCCAATCCTGGATATTTCAACTTCAAGCTCCACTCTTGTTCTGGCTAATTGAATGCATGTAGGACTAATTTTTTTCTATAAATTGTCCAATTACCAAGCTCATCCTCTCGGATTAAAGCAAAAAAAAGAACCCTAGAACAGGACTTTCTCCCTTATTCAATCTCCTGTGCAAATCAAATATGTAAGATCTGCCCTATTATATTGAATTGTTCCTGAAAATTATCACGTTTATTGTATGATTTCCGCCAAAATTGAATCAATCAATAGAATTTTTTGTCGAAACCATGTAATCTTTGTCATTACATTGAATGTGGGGATAGAGGTGAGTTTTTAAGGATTGACAAGCTTTTCATGAGTAATCCAAACCTTAAAAATTCATCTTCTATCTCCACACAATGGGATGGCTAAGGATTTGATGGTTTTTACATAAACATCTATTAATTGTTCTTATTTGGCAACAAGTCCTACAGTAATGACGATTTTCAGAAGCATTACAATCAAATAAGGCTAATTTGAAAGAGTCAGCGAACGAATCTAGTGCTCGAATACGGGTATCTATCACTCAAAGGTGTTATCTAGCACTAGAATAAGGGTACCTCACACTCTACTAGGTATCTAGTACTAGAATAATGTTATCTATCACAGGTTTGGAGTTTGGAGTTAGCTTTTAAGGATTAGTGTTCATGAAGCTCAATAAGTCATGCACCTTATTGTTGTGGAGATTGAGGTCAGCATTTACGGATTGTCAAGCAATTCATCTGTAAGGATTATGTGGTTTTTACAAAACATCTATTAATTGTTCTTATTTGGCAACAAGCTATACAGTAATGACGATTTTCAGAAGCATTTTAATCAAATAAGGCTGATTTAAAATATTCAGGCGAACTAAACTAAAAATTTTCAATTATTCAACCAAATCGAGTGCTCGATTAAGTCTATCTATCACTAGATATTTTTATCTAGTACTAGAATACGGTTATCTACCACTCGATGATGTCATCTAGTATTAGAATAATAGTATCTATCATTAGATAACGGTATCTAGTACTAGAATAAGGCTACCTATCAATCGATCTTCCCGTAGGATCTCTTTATTAATTCATGTTCTCAAGAGAGCAATTTACTTTGTCTACAATGTATAATAACAGATTGCATTTGGTGTTGTCAGTTGAATTTCAATTTCTGCGACTGCCTAGTTCTGCTATTGGTGTCTTCAAACTCGATTAGAATGATCAGGGTGATATCGATGCTTCTGTGTTATTATGTTACAACACAAAACCATCCACACCACCATGATCATTTCCAGTTTGGGAAGATAATTCAGTAATGGCGACTTCCTCGTACTGCGATTGTTCTGGAACAGACGCGACTAAATTTTAATGGGTTTATATTCACTATTCTGTGTTATGGAACAAACACCAAATCGTCAACACCACCATTATCATTTCAACGTTGGCAAGATTATTCAAGCTTCAATTGTCAACGTAGCGGCGAAGAGAAGAGAATAGAAAGAAGACGATGAAGCAGCGGCGGAGATGAAGGAGAGAAGAGAGGAAAATGAAGAGAATTACGGCATGATTGGTATGATGGAATGGGGTGGGAATGGAATGAGTATTCCCACACCCATTCCTAAACCCTTGGTTGGTACAAAATGTGATTGGGAATGCTCATTACTGAAGTAATGTCCATTCCTACGAACATGGGTTTATCTATTCCTTAGGTACCCCATGGTATTAACCATTCCCAATCTTCAAATTTTATTAACTTTTTATATAATGACCACATATTTATTAAATGTATATTATATTATTATTTTTTATTATTATGAATATCTATTCTCATTGAAAATTTAATAAATTGCATTTAATATATGTAAAAATAAAAATAAATATAAATATACTATATATATTATATATTTAAAAATACATGTTCAATATATTATTTTATTTATTTATAAATTCATAAATATACGTAATAGATTAAAATATTCATTAAATACAAAATTTGACATTTATATTAAATTTAATTTTAAATATCATACATTATATTAAATATAATAAAATCATATAATGTAACACCCTAACCCCCAGGGCACTACATCCCCCGCACTATAGCCTCGATCCACGTATGAAATGGAAAATCCATACATAAACCGAAACTACAGCGAACGGGTGACAAAAAAAATGACGAGCTAGGCGGGACACTTCCCAACATAAATAACACAAACATGAATTCAAAAGCGGAAGCAATAACTCAAATATACATATAGATACCATATTTATCGAATAGATACGTATAGGTACCAACTTAACTATCAATACATTATCATCTCTTAATAATATACATACTCAGGTACTCAAAATGTACTAACAACGATCATAACATGAGATACCAAAAGTGGTATACATGAAGGTACAATACTAGACCCGTGAGAATGCAAAACTCGACTGGACACCCGCCTAGCACGACCAAGCGCTCAAGTACCTGAAAAGTGAAGTATCAGTCTACCGAAGACTGAGTGAGGGGCAATAAATATATATCACACATCACATGCAAGTTGTAGCCTCGGGTGAAGACTTTGGAAGTGAAATAGATATATAGTTCAAGAAACTCGTTCTTTGCCCGAGATTACAACTAATCATTTTAACCGTTTAACTTGTTCATTTCATGAACATGTGACCCCGGCGAGCAGGGGCGATTCTCCAACCTTTACCCCAAACGTGACAATACGTGCTTGATTTATCAATTCAATACATGATCATACAATTCCATTTAGTGCTCACATAGACAGTTTCATGCTTGAAATCATGCAATAACCCGAGGATAACCCGACATGCCGGATTAATCCCCAGTCTACTTCTTCCTCCGGGTGATAGTGAGTTTGCAAGGCCCAACTATCCACGACATGTTGTGTGTAGGGGACATGACCCCCTAGACACGGAACTCCTTCCACCACTAATCTCCTAGCGGCTTCGGGGGTGATCCCAACAATGTGAGGATAATTCAGGAGTTACCCGTCAGCCCTTGCTTTCCCGGTTGGCTCAAGAATTACCCTCGGGCCCACGTGCAATCATATACTCGCCAACTTGCTTGAAAATCATGACAATCATTACTTGCTTGCTTGAAATATTTATAACTTTGAAAACGTTTATAATGATAATATGTTTTGGCCGAAAAATAGCACATAAGGGTTATAGGGTTCGATTTACTTAAAATAAACCTCACCTTCTTACAAAATATGACAAGGATATACTCTATTGAGCCTGCTCCTCGTCCACAACCCCGTGACCTGTGCAAACACGACATGTATACGTGAGACATGACCTAAAATGGACCAAATATGACGAACGGCGAAAATGTATCGAGATGACGAGGAAAATGCAATGTGGCATGATAACATGTTGTTTCAGTACGTATTAGCACATATAATAGCAATTCGGGGTCAAAGAAGTCGTCGGATCGAGGGGCTATTTTCGTAATTTTATGCAGAGAATTTTGTTCTGCAAGTCAGGTGGGAACGGCCGTTCCGGACCCCCTTTGTAACTGGGAACGGTCGTTTCCCATAAATCCCCAAAACGCGCCAACAACTTCAATTTTAAAAACGCGCCTAGCTGGGAACGGCCCTTCCGGCACCAAGGCCAAAATGGGAACGGCCGTTCCCATGGTCGGACGCCTAGTTCATTTGAAAAGGGTGGGAACGCCCGTTCCCACAATGCCTTGGGGCTGGGAACGGTCGTTCCCAGTTTCTGCAAATTTGAAGAACAGAGCATGGCTACGGGAAGCAACAAAGCAAGCAACAAATACCCATTTTGATCAACACAAGCCTATATTTTCTGGAATTATGATGCATCAATATTCAAAAGGTGATAAAAACACACTTAAACACATAAGGCATGAGATATCATCAAGAAATCCAAGTTTCAAGCTTATGCTCATATTGATCAACCAAACTCAAATTTCCCATAAATTCATGAATAAATCATGCCACAATTCAACAAATATTCACATAATCATACTTCCAACTAGAATTAATCCATCTAACACATAATCCTCAAACCCTAGCTATGTCAAATATGATTAAACTCATCAATTCATGCAAACACCAACCTTGAAGATGAAAATATGGAGAAAATAAATGAAGATGATGATCAATTCCCAATTCCTTGAAATATTTCTTGAAATCTTGATGATTGGATGAACTCTCTCTTCCCTTTTTGTTACGTGATGAACCGAGAGAACAAGGAAGCAATTTGTTGGGAAAAACTTGAATGAAATGAGAGTTGGGAAGCTTGGAGATGATATTATGTGATTCATCATCCTTGATTTTTGTGAAATATGCTAATTGCCAATTAATCCTTTTAAATGTTCAAGTTATGCAATGAAGGGTATAAGGTTTTGAAAAGTGATCAATTAAGTCCTTAAAGGATTATGCAATTAAGTCCCTAGAATTTCAAGAATTATACAACTAGGGACA
Organism: Lantana camara; assembly: GCA_037501455.1. Taxonomy (NCBI): domain Eukaryota; kingdom Viridiplantae; phylum Streptophyta; class Magnoliopsida; order Lamiales; family Verbenaceae; genus Lantana; species Lantana camara. The sequence goes on from CM074863.1 coordinate 86,195,146, forward strand.
ATTTGGTAATTTGAAATACTCTCGGTAATTGTTTCATGCAATAAATATTTTTCGTGTCATGAAATAATATTTTCAATGATACGAATTCACAAAATCCGTGTAAATGATGTTTCAAGAATTTTATAAAAATATGAAATGTCACTTAAGAATATTGTGAAATTAAAGAATTAAAAATAAAACCTACGCTCAAAACGCACACGTGGCGTGCTTACCTGTTCCTCCGGAACCGGGACGTTACATATAATCTACATATAAATATGAAAGTATTAATACATTTATAATATTTATACGTATATACATAAATCACTCTCTCTCTCTCTCACACACACACACACATATATATATATACATAAAATAAATGTCATATATATGTATAACACATTCGATATAATTAAAATAGTTACAATATATTACATATGAAAATATAGTATTGCTCAAAATAAAAAAATTAAAAATTATATTAAAGTATTTTAATCATGTATTTCATCATCATTATTAACAATAATATTATTTATATTTTTATTTATAAATAATATGACAGAAATAAATCTAAATTTTTTATTTCATTCTTAACTTTATTACTGAACGTATCAATCATAGGAATATTAGAATAAAGTCATTTCATTCAATTGACCATTCCATTCCAAAATTCATTCATTTCCTACCTCATTCCATTCATGCATACCAATCATATCGTTAGGATTTTTGTGTATAACTTATACATTTATTATATTTTATAAAATGATCCCAAAGGTTTTTTCTTTTATAAACCGAGCTAATTATATTTGGTTTATAATTTAAACTTGCCATATCAGATAATAGACGAGAAAGAATAGGGGAAAAGAAATTGAGGGTTATATCCCTAAAACAAAAGGACTTTCGCGTCCCTTGGGACCAAATTCCCTCAGCTGTGCTCCGGGCAATTGGAAAAATGGCGGAGCACCCGCGTCTCGTCCTTCGGAATTTCCTCGCCCCTGATATCTGCAAGGTCTCCCTCTCCCTCTCCCTCTCTCTCTCTCTCTATATATATATATATATGTGTGTGTGTGTGTGTGTGTGTGTGTTTTATAGGAATATGGGAATAATCAAGAAGCAAATATAGGAATTGGAATTCATACACAAAAGCAGCTGCACAGTTGGGTACAGACCCAATGTCTTCTCCACCACTCTCCATCATCTTATTGCCACCAATTCTGCGCATCTCATCATCCCCATGGTCCCCATCCGAGGTTCTCATCTTTTCCTTTTACACATGTGTCATGTGTGGCCTCTCTCCTATTGATTCAGTTTAAGTTTTGTTACAATTCGAAATTTGCAATTTGTAATTCGTGGGTCGATTTGCAGAGAGGTTGAAGGAGATTGTGGAGGAACATTTCGGATGTGAGTTCGAATTGTTTGTGGAGTTCACTGGCCTCATTAGGTATGTTTTGCATTAAAGGGGGAAAACATTAAAATTCATAAACCTCCTTATGAAGTTTATGAGCACTTTTCGGTTTCTGTAGTACTGTTGTTTTGATCATACTGAAGTGTCTTGTTGTATGCTATATACATGCATGTCAGCTGGTGCAAAGGAGCAAGCATTGGATGGCACAGTGATGATAACAGAGATTATCTCAAACAAAGGGATTTCGCGGTTTGTGCATTGCTTATTAGATAGTTACTTACGGAATTTAGTCGTTTGTGCCTTACTTCCTAACCTAGTTCTTAGGTTTACTTTTCTCTGTGATATCAGATTATATAAATGTACATGTACCAGTTGTTATATCCTGTTTTTCACGTTTAACTAAGTTATAGAGGTTTTGGAGAAGTGAAAATGTGAGTTTAAGGTGGGGATTTTGCTTGAAAACCGTAGTCTTATCCAACACTATTTATTCTATGAGTCTGTATAAGAAATAGCATACATCACAAATATAGAATTCCCAGTTTGACTAGAAATGGAATATTAGATAAGAGGTGAAAACATGAGAATTTTGTACCTTAATTGCTGCTATACCGCATTCACACAATTACATTAATTTAGCGGAAAACATGAGAATTTTAGGATTGGAGCCCTGTTTTGGCCTTTGGGGCACTAGAGAAACCAAATAAGAGTGACAAGATTGGGATAAAGGTGGTAGATTATAATGGTTCAGTTTATTGCTTTCGGATTGAGCCAAGTCAATCACTAGTCTTCTAAATTCTGTCCACATTGTGTCAAATCTCTGGGGTTTAGATCTTAACTGCATGTTTTTGAATTGAGATTGGGGAAGTTGGTTAACTGACTAGACTACGGTGGAAGTTTAGGTAAATTTGGAAGTAGTATAAGTTTGTCAAAATTTTATACTGTCTCTCAAGTCTCAAGAACCCAGTCTTTTATCCTTCACTTTTATGGTTCTTCTTTTGGATCCATTTGCTTGTCCAAAGCAGTTTAAGGTCATTTTTACCCTTTGTAGGTCCTTAGGTGTTTGATTTGAACATTTAACTCCGAATCATAGGTGCTGTATTTTGTGGTTCTTATTCATTTATATAATATATTTCAATATCTCATGTCGCTCAATAAACATGCTTTCATAATCACTTCAAATATTTATATGCTGAGTTGTAGTTTCAGTAAATAGGTAAAGTAGTTGAAACTCCTCAACAACCTAATTTGTTTACGAATAATATAAACCTATATGTGTTCCAACTCTCTCCCCGCCTTATCAAGTATGAACCTATATTTCTTACTTGTTGCCAGAAGATAATTTTTCTGGCTTTACAGTATGCTCTTAGAATGAAGTAAACATAAATGGACTTGGAAATCTGCTGATGATGATACGTTTTGCTCTCTGGTTGAAGGCAGTTTGTTATTTAAATAACTACGAGGTGGATTTCTTTGGAGGCCTGTTTCACTTCCAGGATGGGGAACCCTCGACTGTTGCACCCATGGCTGGTGTAAGTGATTCTACAAATGGTGTTTTTTTGGTCCATCCCCCTACCCGCAATCCCAGACTGATATATGAATATATCTGTGGAGTCTAAATGTTTTTGGTAGTGGGATGATGAACTATTGAAAGGATTTAGTATTTGTGTCTGCTATCTTTCTATAGTGTGTTCAATAAAAAGAAAGTAAAAGTGTTCCACAGCTCATGCTTTGCTTTTGTGTTTGCAAGACTGAAAATAGAAGTGCTTCACAAGTTTCTGATCTCATAGATAAATATAGTTTTCGTCAATTTCTAAAGGCACAGATGGAAATGCTTAATAATGAGGAATCAAAGAAACTAAAAGGTACTATAGATCAAATAATTCTGTACATATAGGATTTTATCAATTATCACCCTTTTATTATGGACATAATGAGTTAAGCATTGTGAGCAATCTCTTGTAAGTAAGATAACTATATTGGTACTTGGTACATGTTAACAATGGCATTGAAAGACAAAGAAGCACACATAATGATTACGCAAAAACCAAAATCTTAAAAAAGGTGGACGTGCCTATTTCTGTTTAGTTTACATATGAATGTGCAGAAGGACATTTATCCTATGTAGAGTAGACTAGAGACTAGAGATATGGTATCTTGATTGCCGCTTCCTTTCCAACTCTTTCTAGGATTATTAGATCATGATATGTTGATGTAATAAAGCAAAATGATAATAACATCATGTTCTAACTGCTCATGATAGCTGATCAGAGATTGCAACTTTTGCAGGATGTTATAATTTACACAGCAGACAACAGAAATATTCATTCTGTTAGAGAGGTAACATCTCTCTTCCCCCACCTCTCTCTCTCTATCTCTCGATCTGGTCTGTATATTCTCCAACTTCATACTTGCTACTGCGAACTTTGGCCATATATCCAAATCAATACATGGAGTGACACCAGATGTCTAGTTAGACTTTGCGCACTTACTTGAACTGATGTTTACTGTTATTCCTTCTCCCATACGACTTCAATAGATGAGTCATGAGTGGATTATGTAATGCGTAGAAAATGCTTGTAACCCTTGATTAAACACATGCCAGATATTGGCTATCCAATTACCATTGATTTTTCTAATGAAATTTGATTGAAGTATTGGACACTGCATGGAAAAGTTACATGCCCCAAATTAATTAATCTATATGCCGCAAGTGTTAAAACTTACCTGAAACCATCAGTTGATTCTCATCAATCGTAAAGGAATAGATCCTGACCTTTGAAATCTTCATAACCACAATTCCTTTTAAAGAAAGTACGCTTATTGATTGATTGTGTTTTTATTCTCTGTTTTTGTAAAGAAAGTACCCATAGTTGCTTGTCTGTTTGTACTGGAAATGTCACTTACCTTTTTTTCTTGTACTCGTCACGGTAATCCTCAATATTAAAATACGAAAGTAGTCAAAATGAGTGACATTATTAATGTTTGATTTGCTCCTTGTTTATCAAAAAATAACTAGAACCCACAATCTACTTAAATGTTAACTTTTTCTATGAACTACTCATCCAAACATATTTCCTCTTTACATGAAAACCTATACAAAGCATGAAAATCATTTCAGAACATTGAAAGTGCAAAATGAGAATTAAGACAATAATTAGGGCCTAAAGGTGTTTTAGAGCTGTTAATGGTTCTCTTCCATTTTATAAGTCTTGGTATTTATCAGTGGAGTATCTTGATTCTTATACATAGAAATTGAGCGCTATTGCAGCTATCTTTTATGAGCCATTTTTCAATTTGTTAATAAGAAACATTAATCTTTTTGCAGATCACTGAAGGAGAAAGAATTACCCTTACGTTGTGGTTTAGCCGTGATGCATCTCATGATGAGGATGCTAAACTTCTAGAATCTCTCTCACACTATTCAATAAGCAGTCCTATAAACTCAACCACTACGTGTATTCCTGTTCTACAATCAAATAACATGTACTGGTTTCCTCCGGAAGAAGCCTCAAGATTCCGGTCAGGATTTGATATATGCTCTGCAAGATTACATGTTCTTGGAGTTGACATCTGTTCTTGTGCTGAAGATTCATCTAACAACTTCTTGATAGAATTAAAGGAGCCATTACGTTTAGCATACAGAGATGAGTTAATCGAATGGGAATTTGTCAACATTTTGCATGCCCTTCAGGTATTCCATTTCCCTCCGTTAAATCAGTCTGTTTTTCAAAGATTTGCAAAATATAAATCTTGAAGGCATTTGATGCTATTCATGTGAACGTGCCCAGGAGATACATAGTTACTATATAAGGAAACGTATCAATTATCACCTTGTTTGATTTATAACTAACAAACAATATTTACAAATGTGACAGGAATAATTTGTGGTTCCGTTGATTTTTCTCAAAGCGTTCAGCTGATGTCAAAATGGATTTTATTAAGTAAATTTATTGCAGGTTACATTATGTAGAATAAAAATGAGTGTGTTTTTATAGGAAATGAGAGAAACAATATACTTTTCAGTCCAAAATGAAGCTAAACATGACAAAACAGAAAATCAAGGTACAGACAAATGAATGCTTCTTTCTTCCAACAGGTGGTGCAGTTTTACCATTGGAAGGCATTGGATTTAGAGACAGCTGAACTAAAGCCGTTCGTGAACTTAGTGCCGTTATCTGAGTCACAGAAACAGAAAATCAATCGCTTGAAATCTGTTGTTCTGAAGGATCTTCCACTTGCAAATGAACTTCTTGGACACATCGAAGGCAACAGCTCTCAAATATCACTCGACAATTTCAAAATCTCCACTGTAGTTTCTAAATGGGAAGCCTACACTGATAAGTTGATGAAAGAAATGGTTATGAGCTTACCATATTGGAAAACGAATCACTCTATTTTCTCTGTAGTTGAATCATAATTTGATTGAAAATTAGGTACATGTAACCACCTTTGTATGTGGGGTTTTGACTTGTGTTTATATCTGATGAATTGTTTTTACAGTGTTTCTGGAACTATAATTTTGTCTAATTCATTGAAATTTGCCCGTTTGTACTAGCAGTTACAGTATACAGGCTGTGTATGTTTAATTCACTCAAATTTAACCTGTCGACTAGGTGCTTCCATGGAAAACATAACTATAAAATACTTAGTTACTGTTATAAATATAATATTATTACATTTAGAACAACAATCTCCCTTACAGCTTCTTTGATATGCAGGAGTGGGGTGAGAATGAAATGAACGGAATGGACCATTAATTACCGAGCAAATCCCCAATGGTGTTGGCTATTCCCAATGGTAGGGAATAAACTATCTCGTTGTTATTTCATCACTTGAAATGTTCACATAGCAAACCAAAGAAAAGCGGCATAATGGATATCACAAGTGACTCAAGACACAAACATCCAACAGCATTAATACATAAACCACAAACATTAGCAAAGAAAGCTAATTTCCACCAAGATGACCCAGCCTTTTTTCTTCTTGCTAATGAAGAACTGTCCACTTTAGTGATATACATACTGTTTGGCTCAAGTTGTTTTATACTAGGAGCCAACCGCTGAATCATTTCAAGAAATGTAGGATTGTGTTCCTTTTCCCATATTAAATCAGTCAGCAAGGCTAATGGATGAATCAGGGGAAAATCCTCTTGCAAGCATTTCCTCGAGAAAATTTGATGCATCACCATATTCACTTTTGGTCAGAAATCCTCGAACAACAACATTACAGGTAATCTCATTTGGCAATAAATTTACCTGTTTCATTTTTAGAAGGTCTTTAGCTTCCTCTAACTATTCATCTTGAAAACATCATTTTATCTGGTGTAGGTTACTACATCAGGTTCCAATCCTTTAGAACGTACATCATTAAAGATAGGTTGAACTTCATGCAGTTTTTTGTCTTCACAAAACCCATCCATGATGATAGTATAATATTCAATATGAAGAGGCACTCCTTGTTCCAATGCATTTAGGAAAGACCATGCTTGTTCAACATGCCCATTTTGACACAACCCGTGTAGCATGTTACAGTATGTATGAAAGTTTGGTTTAGGGCCTACTATTTGCAACTCATCAAAAACTTGTAGTGCAACAGAACATCTTCTAGCGGAGAACAATCCTGGGAGTATTGAGTTATATGTGACCACATTAGGGTTTATGCCTTTGCAAGCCATCTCACGACAGAGATGCAAGGCATCATCTAACTTCATCTTCCTACAATATCCATTTATTAGAATGTTATAACTTTGAGTGGTAGGAGCAATATTCTTACCTAAAAGGGAATCAAGGACCTTTCTAGCTTCATAAGTCGCCCTTGCAGACAATATCCATGCATGAGTGAGTTAAAGGAGATGACATTAGGAACCACATTTTTTTGCATCATGATATGGAGGACATCTTTTACTCAATCCACCAAACCTTCCTTACATAATGATAATGCTGAATGTTATCACATTTGGATAAATTTTGCAATCGGCCATCTCCTTCAATAGCATTTCAACTTCTTTCCAACGGCTCGTATTAAATAAACCCAATATCAAAGTACTGTAAGTAAAAACATCAGGAACAATGTCTTTTCCAAGCATTTCACGGAAAAACTCCACGGTAGAGTCAATCTTCCCATCCTTACACAAGCAATCAGTAATCATGATATAAACATGGGGGTTAGGACTACAACTCCCTTTCTCCATTACTATGAGAACTTCAATGGCCATCATAGTGTTGTCGGCCTTGCATAGTCCATCAATCACAGTTACATACGTCACAACATCAATCTCACACAACCTTCCTCTTACTATCTTCCTAAACAATTCTTGTGCCTCAAAAATCCTATTTTCTTTAAACAAACCCTTCAATAAGGTGCCGAACGTATGTGCATCAGGAGTGAAACCAAGCTTGTAGAACCAACCAAGATTCGAAAAGCCATAGTCAACCCGATTAGAAAGGCAGTAACAATTGATGACAATGTTCATAGTGTATTCATCCAACGGAATCCCCAAATTGTAAATACCTTTAAAAAGAGAAATGGTCATCGGATACTTTCAGCTTGACCAGGCGCGAGAGCAATTGATTAAGTTGCACTATATTAGGCAACGGCCTCATTCTGGTCATTTCTTCATACAACTGACGCGCATCACTTGCACCATTAACATATCTCAACTCGACCTTGATTTTATTACAATTGATTACGACATTCGAAACCAATCTTGTACCCAAATAACGAAAATCTGAGAGGAACATATGTGGATTCCTAAAGAAGTAGCAGAAATTACCTGATCTGTAACCATTGCTGGACGAATTTAGAAACATAAAAAGCTTCATCTCCAAGAGGAAATTTGTTTGTATGTGCCCTTCAAGTTTTTGTTTCGCTAGATAACCCTCCAATTATTTTCCCTTTTTTTTTTTTATTCAAGAGATATAATTGAAATTAATTAATTATTCAAATAGATTAAATTGAATAACCTAACTTTTACAGGGACTAAATTGCAAAGAAATTTGGATAAAGCGATTGCAAAGTAAAAAAAGCGATCGCTTTTTTTTCGAGGTGATGAAAAACAACGCAAAAAAAAAAAGCGATCGCTTATTTCATTTGAAATCGTTTTTTTAGTTGTACAAAAGAAACCGCTGGAAAAAGCGATTGTAAAGAAAAAAAAACGATCGCTTTTTTTCGAGGTGATGAAAAACAACGCCCCAAAAAGCGATCGCTTATTTTATTTGAAATCGCTTTTTTAGTCGTCCAAAAGAAACCGATGGAAAAAGCGATTGCAAAGAAAAAAAGCGATCGCTTTTTTTCAACGTGATGAAAAACAACTCCCAAAAAAGCGATCGCTTATTTCATTTGAAATCGATTTTTCAGTTGTCCAAGTGATACTCTTGGATAAAGCGATTACAAAATAAAATAAAAAAAAAGATCTCTTTTTTAAGATTATAAAATTTAACATTAAAAAAAGCGATCGTTTTTTTAATTTGAAATCGCTTTTTCAGTTGTCCAAGTGATACTCTTGGATAAAGCGATTGCAAAGTAAAAAAAGTGATCGCTTTTTTTAAGCTATAAAATTTAACTTTAAAAAAAGCGATCGCTTTTTTACTTTGAAATCGTTTTTTCAGTTATCCGAGTGACACTCTTGGATAAAGCGATTGCAAAGTAAAAAAAGCGATCGCTTTTCTTCGAGGTGATGAAAAACAAAGCAAAAAAAAAGCGATCGCTTATTTCATTTGAAATCGCTTTTTTAGTTGTACAAAAGAAACCGTTGAAAAAAAGCGATTGCAAAGAAAAAAAGCGATCGCTTTTTTTCGAGGTGATGAAAAACAACGCCCCAAAAAGCGATCGCTTATTTCATTTGAAATCGCTTTTTTAGTCGTCCAAAAGAAACCGATGGAAAAAACGATTGCAAAGGAAAAAAGCGATCGCTTTTTTTCGAGGTGATGAAAAACAACTCCCAAAAAACCGATCGCTTATTTCATTTGAAATCGCTTTTTCAGTTGTCCAAGTGATACTCTTGGATAAAGCGATTGCAAAAAAAAAAAAAAGATCGCTTTTTTAAGGTTATAAAATTTAACTTTAAAAAAAGCGATCGCTTTTTTACTTTGAAATCGCTTTTTCAGTTATCCGAGTGACACTCTTGGATAAAGCGATTGCAAAGTAAAAAAAGCGATCGCTCTTTTTCGAGGTGATGAAAAACAAAGCAAAAAAAAAGCGATCGCTTATTTCATTTGAAATCGCTTTTTTAGTTGTACAAAAGAAACCGCTGGAAAAAAGCGATTGCAAAGAAAAAAAGCGATCGCTTTTTTTTCGAGGTGATGAAAAACAACGCCCCAAAAAGCGATTGCTTATTTCATTTGAAATCGCTTTTTTAGTCGTCCAAAAGAAACCGATGGAAAAAGCGATTGCAAAGAAAAAAAGCGATCGCTTTTTTTCGACGTGATGAAAAACAACTCCCAAAAAAACGATCGCTTATTTCATTTGAAATCGCTTTTTCAGTTGTCCAAGTGATACTCTTGGATAAAGCGATTGCAAAATTAAAAAAAAAAAAAAGATCGCTTTTTTAAGGTTATAAAATTTAACTTTAAAAAAAGGGATCGTTTTTTTAATTTGAAATCGTTTTTTCAGTTGTCCAAGTGATACCCTTGGATAAAGCGATTGCAAAATAAAAAAAGCGATCGCTTTTTTAAAGCTATAAAATTTAACTTTAAAAAAAGCGATCGTTTTTTTACTTTGAAATCGCTTTTTCAGTTATCCAAGTGACACTCTTGGATAAAGCGATTGCAAAGTAAAAAAAGCGATCGCTTTTTTTCGAGGTGATGAAAAACAACGCAAAAAAAAAAAAACGATCGCTTATTTCATTTGAAATCGCTTTTTTAGTTGTACAAAAGAAACCGTTGGAAAAAGCGATTGCAAAGAAAAAAAGCAATCGCTTTTTTTCGAGGTGATGAAAAACAACGCCCCAAAAAGCGATCGCTTATTTCATTTGAAATCGCTTTTTTAGTCGTCTAAAAAAAACCGATGGAAAAAGCGATTGCAAAGAAAAAAAAAGTGATTACTTTTTTTCGAGGTGATGAAAAACAACTCCCAAAAAAACGATCGCTTATTTCATTTGAAATCGCCTTTTCAGTTGTCCAAGTGATACTCTTGGATAAAGCGATTGCAAAATAAATAAATAAAAAAAAGATCGCTTTTTTAAGGTTATAAAATTTAACTTTAAAAAAAGCGATCGCTTTTTTAATTTGAAATCACTTTTTCTATTGTCCAAGTGATACTCTTGGATAAAGCGATTGCAAAGTAAAAAAAACGATCGCTTTTTTAAAGCTATAAGATTTAACTTTAAAAAAAGCGATCGTTTTTTTACGTTTAAATCGCTTTTTCAGTTATCCAAGTGACACTCTTGGATAAAGCGATTGCAAAGTAAAAAAAGCGATCGCTTTTTTTCGAGGTGATGAAAAACAACGCAAAAAAAAAAGCGATCACTTATTCAATTTGAAATCGCTTTTTTAGTTGCACAAAAGAAACCACTGGAAAAAGCGATCGCTTTTTTTCGAGGTGATGAAAAACAACGCCCCAAAAAGCGATCGCTTATTTCATTTGAAATCGCTTTTTTAGTCGTCCAAAAGAAACCGATGGAAAAAGCGATTGTAAAGAAAAAAAGCGATCGCTTTTTTTCGAGGTGATGAAAAACAACGCAAAAAAAAAAGCGATCACTTATTCAATTTGAAATCGCTTTTTTAGTTGTACAAAAGAAACCACTGGAAAAAGCGATTGCAAAGAAAAAAAGCGATCGCTTTTTTTCGAGGTGTGAAAAACAACGCCCCAAAAAGCAATCGCTTATTTCATTTGAAATCGCTTTTTTAGTCGTCCAAAAGAAACCGATGGAAAAAGCGATTGTAAAGAAAAAAAGCGATCGCTTTTTTTCGAGGTGATGAAAAACAACATTTGAAAAAGCGATCGCTTATTTCATTTGAAATCGCTTTTTTAGTCGTCCAAAAGAAACCAATGGAAAAAGCGATTACAAAGAAAAAAAGCGATCGCTTTTTTTCGAGGTGATGAAAAACAACTCTAAAAAAGCAATCGCTTATTTCATTTGAAATCGCTTTTTTCCGTTAAGCGATTTACTTCATTCAAGCGATTGTGTTCCTCGCTTAAGCGATTTAGTAAAAAACATGAACCATCAGTTAAGCGATTTGGGTTTTCGCTTAAGCGATTTAGTTAAAAACACGAGGAATCATTTAAGTGATTGGATTCGTCGCTTAAGCGATTTAGTTCATTCAAGCGATTGTGTTAAAAACATGAACAATCATTTAAGCGATTGTCACAATCGGTTGGAGTTACAATTAAATATACCCCGAGTTCTTTCTCTTTAACTTTAACACAATTATTTTGAGTGTTAATACGCACAATTTTCTTTTTTTTTTTTTTTGCAATCACTTAGTGATTGAGTGTTAATGGCACATGATTAATGGATTTATGTTTGTCGCTTAAGCGATTTAGTTAATACAAAGAATCATTTAAGCGATTGAATTTGTCGCTTAAGCGATATAATTGAATATATTTCATGTAATGCTAATAATATATTTCATGACGAATAAAAGATGTAACACTAATAATAAAGTATTTCAACAAGTAGCCCCTTGATTACTAAAACATGATTATAACTTAGAAAAATTAATTTTTTAAGAAAAAAAAAGTTAATTTTTTAAGATATTGAATTTTGATTTTCCTATTATTGAATTATAATCATTTTCTATTACCATGTAATGTATTTCACGTAGCACTAATAATATATTTCATGACGAATAAAAGATGTACACATATAAACCAAAAATATGATTTATTTAATGTGAAATTGGCATGAACGTTTTTCCTTTCATCAATTAAATATTACTCACATAATTTTTAATTACATTGATTGACAGTGGTTTTGAACTTTAATACACAATATATGTTTTTACAATCATTTGGTGGATTGAGCGTCTCGTGAAACAAAGTATTTCAACAAATAGCCCTTTGATTATTAAAACATGATTAATGGTACAATTTCCATTAAAATATAATAATTCGCTCGATTTGTGTAAATTATAATTTAGAAAAGTTAATTTTTTAAGAAATCGACTTTAATCGTTTAAGCGATTAGGTCTGTAGCTTAAGCGATTTAGTTAAAAATACAAGGTTCTTTTAAGCGATTGGGTTTGTCGCTTAAGCAATTTAGTTGAAAATACAAGGAATCGTTTAAGTGATGTCTCCATCACTTGGAGTTATAATTACAAAAACTCGATTTCTTTTACTTTAAATATAACACTTATGATTTTCCTTATTCTCAAGTGATATATATATATATATACTTTGACATCCCTTTTTCAGTTATCCAAATCAAGGTCCTAGAAAAAGCGATTTCAAAGGAAATAAACGATCGTTTTTTTTAAGGCGATTTAAATCTAACTCTTAAAAAAGCGATCGCTTATTAACTTTCAAATCGTTTTTTCAGTTGTCCAAGTCAAACACCTAGAAAAAGCGATTTCAAAAAAAAAAAAAAAAAAGCGATCGCTTTTTCTAAGTTGTTGAAAAACAATTTAAATCTAACTCCTAAAAAAACGATCGCTTATTTACTTTGAAATTGCTTTTTCAGTTGTCCAAGTCAAACTCCTGGAAAAGGCGATTTCAAAGGAAAAAAACGATAACTTTTTTTTTTATTTGTTGAAAAACGATTTAAGTCTAATTCCTAAAAAAACGATCGCTTATTTACTTTGAAATCGCTTTTTCAGTTGTCCAAGTCAAACTCCTGAAAAAAACGATTTCAAAGAAAAAATGTGATCGTTTTTTTTTTAAAGTTGTTGAAAAACGATTTAAATCTAACTCATAAATCTAACGATGCATATTGAAACAATAGATTACACATTTCTAACCATCAATATGCACAAGTGACCATTGCTATCTTGAAAAGAGGTGTTGCTGGGGATCATGAGATGTTTCAGATAAGGGGCTTATAAATATTAACAAATGGCAATTGCCATCCATAACTTTTGTAGAAATCCTTATAAAAAGGAATAACAAAATTATCTAACACTGGAATTATTATTATTATTATTATGATTATTATTATTATTATTTCTTTCTTTCTTTATTTATATTTAGAAGGAAAAAAGATCCTGCATTTTCGACCAAAAATTGTTTCAAGGTTTCTTAAATAAATTCTAAAACGAGGGCCAACATGATTACTCTATTGTGGGATAGCAAGAAAGCTTCAAATTGCTTTTTCAATTGTCCATGTGATACTCCTGTAAAAAGCGATTGCAAAGTAAAAAAAGCGATCGCTTTTTTAAGGCTATAAAATTTTCAGTTGTTCAAAAAAAACGATCGCTTTTTTATTTTGGAATCGTCTTTTCAGTTGTCCAAGTGATACTCTTGGATAAAGCGATTGCAAAGTAAAAAAAGCGATCGCTTTTTTACTTTGACTTTAAAAAAAACAATCGTTTTTTTACTTTGAAATCGTTTTTTCAATTGTCCATGTGATACTCCTGTAAAAAGCGATTGCAAAGTAAAAAAAACGATCGTTTTTTTAAGGCTATAAAATTTAACTTTAAAACAAGCGATCGCTTTTTTACTTTGAAATCGCTTTTTCAGTTGTCCAAGTGATACTCTTGGATAAAGCGATTGCAAAGTTAAAAAAGCGATCGCTTTTTTAAGGTTATAAAATTTAACTTTAAAAAAAGCGATCGTTTTTTTACTTTGAAATCGCTTTTTCAGTTGTCCAGGTGATACTCCTGTAAAAAGCGATTGCAAAGTAAAAAAAGCAATCGCTTAAGCGATTTAGTTAAAATACAAGGTTCTTTTAAGCGATTGGGTTTGTCGCTTAAGCGATTTAGTTGAAAACACAAGGAATTGTTTAAGCGATGTCTCCTTCACTTGGAGTTATAATTACAAAAACTCGATTTCTTTTACTTTAAATATAACACTTATGATTTTCCTATTCTCAAGTGATGTATAATCTTCTATAATCTATAATCTTTAAATATTCTATAATCTTTTATCATTGTGTAATGTATTACATAAAACACTAATAATATATTTCATGACGAATAAAATCTTATCTAACTAGATGTATATTTGATAAAAGTACAGAAAATACCAAGTTTCCATCTTTAAATATTCGAGCTAATAACCCCAAAAACTCTGTGTTATTCGAAATTATCATAAAAAACCTCGTGAAAAAAAAATGATACAGAAAACCCTAAGTTTTATTAAATAAACTCACCGCCCCCTACATCCATTTGGTCAACAAAAAAAGTTGAAAAGCCCATTATACCCTTATACAATATATCAATAAATTAACAATTTATTGTGTATATATATATATATATATATATTATACAATAAATTTATAAAATCTTATTTAATATATACATAAGCATATTAATAAATTGACAAATTTATTGCATCTATATATATAATGTACATAATACATGTTATGCATATTAATAAAATACATATACACTTACATATTATTTAACATATATATATTATTTAACTAAAAATATTAATAAATTAATAAATAATTATATATATGTTAAATGAATTTATAAAAAACATTTAAAATATATTTATAATTAATTTTTCAAAAAAATATTAAAAAATTCAAATTAAAATTTTATAATATGCAAATTACATTTTTAAATTATAATATCATATTTACTAAAAATATTAATAATAATAATAATAATAATAATAATAATATATATATATATATATATATATATATATATATATATATATATATATATATATATATATATATATCACACATCTGTATATACATATATACATCATCGTCTTCCTCAAGATGCCAAACCGCCGCCGCCCAACTCCAACTCCGCCGCCGCGTTCCCATCTCCCGCCGCCGATCTCCCCGCCCAACGCAGTCGCCTCTCGATCTCCGCAGCCCAACGTCGCCACCGCCGCTCTTCTCTGCATCTCCACCGACTCACACAACCCAGATCTCCGCCGTCCAACGCCACTGTCGCCATCTCCTCTCGATCTCCGTCACTCAAAGCCGCCGCCGCCTCTTCACTTCCGGTCGCGCAACGCCGCCGCCTCTCTTCTCTCCACCTCCACCACCTCAAACAGTCCTACATCTCCGCCGCCACCGCCTGTCGATCTCGTCCTCCACCATCTCACACAGCCTCAGATCCCCACCGTCCATGGCCCAACGCCGCTGCCGCCGCCTCTCCACCTCCATCGCCCAACCACCGTTGTTGCCGCTAGATCTTTTGTCCACCCCCACCATTGCCGGATTTCTTCTCCAGAAAAGCGGGGTGTATAGGGGGGAAGAAGACGAAGTCTTCCCCCTTCTTTCGTTTTCTTTTTCTTTTTTTTTTTAATTTAATTTAATACATGGGCAAAATAGTCATTTTAGGTGAAAAAGTGATAAAAAACTCAATCATACTTGCAGTCAACGCGCGTGCAGTGCACATTATGATCGCAGGGTTTTTTGTACATATTTTTTAAAACATAGGGTTTTTTATGATATCTTTTTTTTGACAGGGTTTTTAGTGATATTTTCGTATAACACAGGGTAACTGGATGCAAATTACCCTTAAATATTCTATAATCGCGAAAACCCGGTTTCTTTTAGTTTAAATATAACACTTATGATTTTCCTAGTCTCAAGTGTATATATATATATATATATTGAATTACTATTAACACTAATAATATATTTCATGATGAATAAAAGATGTACACATATTAATAAAAAAATATCATTTATTTAATGTAATTAAATATAATTCATGTAATTTTTAATTACATTGATTAATAGTTGTTTTGAACTTTAATACACAAGACATGTTTTTATAATCACTTGGTGATTGAGTGTCCCGTGAAACAAAGTATTTCAACAATTAGCCATCTTGATTACTAAAATATGATTAATGGCACAATTTTCATCAAGATAGTAATAATTTAGTTAAAATACACAAGACATGTTTTTATAATCACTTGGTGATTGAGTGTCCCGTGAAACAAAGTATTTCAACAATTAGCCATCTTGATTACTAAAATATGATTAATGACACAATTTTCATTAAGATAGTAATAATTTAGTTAAAATACAAGAAATCCTTTAAGCGTTTGGGTTTATCGCTTAAGCGATTTAATTAAGCGATTGGGTTTATCGCACAAAAAATATGAGTTATTTAATGTAAACTTAGCCTTAATGTTTGTTCTTTCATCAATTAAATATAATTTATGTAATTTTAGATTACATGAATTAACAATTATTTTGAGTATTAATACGCACAATTTTTTTTTGTAATCACTTAGTGATTGAGTGTTAATGGCACATGATTAATCGATTTATGCATATTATAACATAGAAAAATTATTTCTCTAAGATGTCGATTTTAATCACTTAAGTGATTGACTTTGTCGCTTAGGCGATTTAGTTACAACACGAGTATCCATTTAAGCGATTGGGTTCGTCGCTTAAACGATTTAGTTGAAAATACTAGTTAAAATCTAACTCCTAAAAAAATGATCGCTTCTTTACCTTGAAATTGCTTTTTTTAGTTGTCCAAGTCAAACTCTTGAAAAAGCGATTTGAAGGCAAATAAGCGAACGCTTTTTTTAAGGTTATGAGAATCGATCTAAAAATCCAACTGCTAAAAAAACGATCGCTTATAGATCTAAAAATCTAACTCCTAAAAAAAGCGATCGCTTATATCATTTGAAATCGCTTTTTTCCGTTGACCAAGTGAACAAGCTAGAAAAAGCGATTGCAAAAGAAAAAAGCGATCGCTTTTTTTCGAGGTGATGAAAAACAAGTCAAAAAATAAAAGCGATCTCTTATTTAATTTGAAATCGCTTTTTTCCGTTGAGCAACCCAATTTTTCAGTAAGCATTTTTCACTTTGTACAAACATATATTTCGTGAATAAACTAGTATATACGAATAAACGATATTACACATTGTAACAAAAGATGCATATTGGAACAATAGATTACACATTTCCAAAAATCAATATCCACATTTGCAAAAGTGAAGTATGATCAAAGATGTATCAATTTGATCTTTGAGGACCTAGAGGTTGATTGCAAGTGTTTTTCTTGTTGTACTCTAAATTTAATTGAATTTGAACAAACCAATTCATCATTATGCAATTTCACATTGTACAAGCATATATGTCATGAATAATCAAGTATATACGAATAATCGGTCATATACACATTGTAAAGGAACATACGGACAACCCGAAACCAATACAAAACACAACCTATACGTACTCTAAGATTCTGTCACACCATAATCCTTCACAATCCAAATATTATCGCTTCCATTATCCATATAGAGAGACATCCCCCACAAGCCACGGGTTTGTTAAGCACAAGTTTCCCCATATCAAAACAACTTGGAACAGGAATTTCATCAAATACCTTGTCTGCAAAATTGAAAGCAGCTATTTTCACCAGCTGCAGAGTAACGGGGTTCAACAAAAACTTCTCTAAACCGTATAATCACTTGAACACAAATTAGACCTCAAGCCTGACAATGGAAAACATATTAAAAGCTAAAGAAAAAATTCATACTTTTGCCATTGAGGAAGACTGAGCATTGTATATGCTATTTTAATCTTGTTAACAAGTTCAGACATAGATTTGAAACTCGCAGCTGCTATGCTTACTGCAAGAGATTTTTCCGGGTGCTGCCATGCCCATTCAAACTGCCAACATCCAAGAAAACAATAATGTCATCTTAGCCAAGAATCAAGAAAACAATCATTTCATCATTCAAGTTGTTTTTTAAGCACATGCAACAGACAATGGGTTAATTACATCGCGGATCCGGAAATTACGGTTTACACCCCTCCAACTCTGAAAACTAGAACATTGAAAGTTAAATGTTTGAAAGTTGAAACTCATAATCAGAATGGCAAATTCAAGCATGAGCAAAAGCATACCAATGAAAATCAGTTAATTATGCTTCAGATCGAACGATAGGATCTAGATCTCTATAACTTCTGGATCGGGAGATCACAGAAGTAGCCTCTTCGGCCTCCCGAAGACTCGGTGCTCCGCCGAATACAACCCTGGGCATCCGATCACCACCACTCACCACCGTTTCCCCTTCTTCTCCAACGATAACCAACTTGTCCACCTGTGACGACGTCTTTTGCAAGCCAGCCGCAGACTGCATCGTTCCCACCAGCTTCGTATCCCCCGCGGGGTGGGTGGAAGCAGCCCTGACTGTCACGGAGAAAATCGGATGGTGCTCCGCCGTTGGCTACGGTGATCCCCGCCACCCTGCCGCCGCTCTCATCGCACCGCCGCCCATGGTCTAGGTTTTGGGTGATCGGAAAATCAAACCCATATATATATATATATATATATACATACAAATCTTGTTCAAAGAAAAAATGTTACACAAGATTTCTTTCGAACACAACAATTTGAACTGAAGAGAAGAGAAAGATTCGTGGAGAAAGAAGAAGGGTTTATCCGGATTAAAGAGACAAAAGATGAAGAAATGGGTTTGTAAATTTTTTAGGTCTAATCTGTAATATATTATAATTTGGGGGTCAAAACAAAATATCTAAAAGTAGTTATTTGCGTTAGTAAGGGAAAGGGTTATCTAGTAAGTAGAAAAAAACTTGAGGGTTACTTAATTAAAAGCAAACTTAGATGGGCCTTTTAATAGAATCCCCCTCCAAACGGGTGTTTGATTTAATGATTTTACTTTCCGAAAGATATTTTAGGGAGAACCTATACCTAGGGTTGGGGATTTGTATAGATTGGTGCGTTCTGTTGGAGGATGTTTTTTAGGGCAAGGACTGTTTCAACCAAAATAAAATATATATATATATATATGTATAATACTAAAATACTAGTTTGAACTAACATATTATTTTTACTTCCATATAGAGAAATGTAGGATACCAATCTTTCTAGATATTGATATTTAGTAAATTTTAGCTAGTTTTACTTCGATTATTTTATTACTTAAAATTTTTGATATATTACTAATCTGTTAAAGTAAATTTTATTTTCTATTATTTAATTAATTGTATAATTATATATGTTTTATACGAAATAGTAAAAGTTATATATATACCATTTATGAAAAGACATTCATTGTATTTTAATAACACGCATACACACACTCAAATTCCATGCATACAAAACGCTCCATACTATCAAACTACACCGAAATGTACCATATATCATTTAAATTATCATAGTAATTTAGCTGAAAAACAAAACTATCATGAAACACCTTTTGGCTCTTGCAACCTAGCCAAGATTGCTGTGTTGGAACATTGGTCACAATTGATTGGAAGGGGCATTTCTGTCGAAACTCGTCGGAATAGGTCCCCACAGACGGGCTTCTGACGGTAACGACCTCGTGCCAACTAGGCTCGCAAATCACGTATTCTCTACATCGTATGGATATCGAGTGTGCCTCAATCACTAGAACAGATAATCCATCCTATGGCACAATAATATATAAGCACAAAGCACAACCAACACCATTCCTATCATATCATTTATCCCCTTTCAAAAGTGTGTTTAAGATAGCATCTTTGGCTTCACTATCCGCAGATGCAAAGAGATGTCCAGCATTTGGCACTTCATGGTAATTCAACCAAGAAAGCTTCTTAGCAATGTACCGTTGCAGAGCAACCGGCACCACACCGTCTTCAGCACCATGCCACAAATGAACGGAACCTTGTCCATCTGGAAAAGGATCGTCAAGATCCATAGGGTCGAAATCCCAATTCCCGAACGCAATCATCATGCCACGGTGAAGTGACTCGTATACCCCTTGTTGTGTCGCATATTCCTGTTGATGAGGAAAGGGTTAAAATGGTCATTACGGCGCTCTCCCCTACGACCATCATCATCCTTTATACGAGATACAGTTATAAAGGATCTGATCAAACTAAAAAAGGAAATTGTGTAACTTCACAAAGTTAAATGGAGGATGTTGTTACACTGATACCCCTTAGGTTAGGAGGGCTAAATACACACACCCCTCTAGTTTTGGTAATTACAGATACACCCTTGACCCTAACAGCCAATAGAAAAACTCTAGTGGACATAATGAACTGTATGTTATACTCTATCGTTTGTTTTTTTGTATTTTTGGAAAAGAAGCTTGTACCATAAAATGAGCTTAACACCCCTCGATTCGTATGAAGAATGATATCTGATATCTCGAGGCATGTTTTTTTTATTAAGAAAATAAAAAGTTAAAAAAAAAACCCAAAAAATATTAATGACTAAGGTAGTTTACTTTCACTTTTCTTATTTGTGCTAAATTTAAATTTTAATATATGATGATCTTGTCTAATTCTTGGTGAGAGAACATACTCTTTCTCATTCACTAGCATGTGTGTGTGAGAGAGAGAGAGAGAGCAAGTTTACCCTCCGGCTGCTGCTAAACTTGGAAAAAATTTGAAGATCTGGTGCAGTAAAACTGGGTGTTCCAGATATAACACTAGAGTGAGGAAACCACTTCTGAGTGTTCCACCAATAAACGAGGGACGGGGCATGATGCGCCACGCTTAAAGCCCATTGGTCCTGAGGCCATTGCTGGTTGTATGCTTATGTGGATAAACTTGAAGGAAAACTAGGCCACCAGTAATTCACAACTGGAACTATCATTGCTGCTCCGGCTAACCTGTATATCATCATTCAACATCTTAACAAAACATTGAATTGAGGCGGTTGGGCCGCTATCCGGCCTGCCCCACCCCCTCTTGGCAGATTCTTTTTCGATTCGAATAATTTTGCTCTCCTACTTTGTCCAGCTTAATGCAAATCGATGAAAACATACTATGAGTGTGCACATTCTTTTCTTGTGTTCTTTATCTGTTAATGTGAAACCGCATAACCGGATCATTAAGCATGTTAAAGATTCATACAATTCTGATTCAGGCACTACTTTCTATTTTCCAGGCAGTCGTGTCTTCTCTCTAATGTTGGCTTTATTCATAATCCCAACTATAAACTAGCCCCACTTCGACATTGGTAGTAAAGAACATAACCATTGTTATTACCTGTGGGGAATATGCTTGAGGCATCCCCAAACCACCTGTCCTCCCATGGAAGTTCCAATAATGTAAAACTTTGGCCCAAGTTGTAACTGTTCGCCAAGTTCTTCGATGTCAAGAGCTAAGCTTTTCATTGTTCTTTTGGGGTCGGGGTCACTCTCTCCATAACCCGGCCTATCAAAAGACACGAAATGGATGCCCAGTTTCTCAACCAATTCCTGAAAGTTTTAAAATTTTGAAGTTATTTACATTAATGCAAAATTTTCAGCAACAATAAGGGCATATGAAATGTGCTTATCTTATATTTTCCAATTTATCTTATGTCTTCCCATTTTTTCACATCTTTTAACTGGAAATATGATTGTCTGCCTCATATTCAACACTGCACTACTCATTTCTTCGGTATCATGATTCATGCTCCCACCAATAAGAATATAAATAAGGGATAGTTACACTGACTTAGCCTGAGGTTTGGCTTAGTTACAAAAATTTCCACCAACATATTTTAAGAACAGCCTAACACATCCTATTATACTCATGAATTTAATGTCAATATACATTGGTAAGTGGCAAGGGTGAAAAAGGGTATTCATGAAAAATTAGAGATAAAAACATCAAAAAGGATGGATCCAGATACATTGTATGTTATTTGACATGGGAAGTTCATGTAATTATGTCAAACTGTACGTCATAATCCCCTTAAAAAATAATTTGAATCCTTTCTCATAAGGAAAACATTTAATGAAGCACGAATTGCTATCACACTTAAATATCATTTACATGAGACCAGAATCTAACACTTCTGCAAAACTCATCTGATTATATTGTCATTCACAAGAAAGAACAATTCACGGAGGGAAAAAAAAAAAAATTAAAAAAATCTTCTTTTACAATTGAAATAGAAAAAGAGAATGAGAAAAACAATCCATCAAGGGCGTTCAAAAACAACATACCGATGTAGTAATAGCAGCATCGTGTTTACTAGAGATGATGCCATGAATCAAGATGATCTTATAATTAGCCATTGCTTTGGGAACTCCATGCTCTTTGTAGGATAAGCGTCTTCCATCTCTAAGTTTGATTCTAGGCCCTTGAATCACCGGACCACGATCTGAGCCACAGATTCGAGGACTTGGAGGGCAAAAAGCCTGGTGCGCCCATGCTAGAAGCCCGATTAATACCACAACTATAATCTTCCAAGACATAACTGAACAGTCATAGGAAGATATACGATATATGAGATTCTTTCCTTTAACATATGTCAAGAAGCAAGTAAACACATGTTTGATTAATAACACTTCCACCAAAACTCCAGACAAGATAATATGCTATAACTATGTGTAGTTACCAAAGCTTCCCTCCTTGGTATCAAAATTACAAACACCCCCTTTTTAAATGTCGAAGCTTTATGAAAGTTTGTAGAGAAAATAAGACGGTATCATCCTCATGAGAAGTGTGATTTGAAGAACTCATAAAATTCAAATGATAACACAAATTAAACATCTACGGTGCTTATTAAAAGAGAAATTTCAAGATAGTATTACAGCACAATATCAACTACTCATAGCAGACTCATTTGATATCATTCAATATATTTACTTGGAGTCTTGGACCATACACATTAGTCATTTCACTTTATTACATCATCCTATTATAATCTAATGGCTCACAATATACTAATAAAGTTCGGCATATGCCCAATTCGGAGTAGCATCAAATAAACCCTCACAGAAAACAGTACACCATCACTGAAAACTGAAATCTTGCTTCAAAATCTATCTCTGAGTTCAAATTCAACAACATTTCGTAACTGAAGAACTAAGAACAATAAATCCCAGATTCTCAAAAATCAAAACCAACCATACGGATTCATTATCTCAAGAAGTTAAAGATTTCAGATTGTTCAAAAGCTCCAAGAAAGCACAGATAGTAATACACGCAGGAAAACACACTTACAGAAGAAGAAGAAGAAGAAGAAGAAGAACCTGCGGCGGGAGTTACCTGAATATGAATGAATTTTTGGTAAGCAACCAAAAAATCTTCGCCTTTTACTAGATTTATACTATTCAGCTAATCATAAAACGTCAACAAACTGGACTAGTTTAGCTGAGCTCTGGACCTCTGGTAGTTGAACTGAGAGAGGACCAGTTTAGCCAATCTTGGCCTTTGGCGGTCGATTCAGAGTAAATTCTATTCCGAATATGTTTGGCCAATTCAGTATATTATGACAGCGGGGAATTCCCGAAAACTTCCCAAATGATAAGTCCAATTCCTTTTAGTTCTCCATTTTCAAAAATAATGTATTAAAACTCAAGAATCGCGTATCTAAATCCCAGAATTGCGTATCTAAATCCCAGAATCGCGTATCTAAAACCCCAACTGATGTATTTGAAAATGGGAAGCTAAAAGGAACTTTTCAAACCCATGGGGAGTTTTCAAAAATTGCCCCTGATGACAGAGTATTTTATTATTATCGTGAAATTAATAAAAATTTAAAAAAATTTGACAAATTAAATACACTTAATTTTATTAGTTGAGTTTGATCAAACCAAATTTCATTTGAAATTTTACTCTTATTTATTTACTTATTTTATGCTTAATTCTATAGTCCAATTCCTATGATGAACGAATACTTGTAAAAAATATTATTTTATCATGTCGTGTTGTGTGGATGTCGTATCTAGGGGTGTAAACGGAACGGATGTATGATTACTATATCCTTATCCGTTTATGATTCGGATGGATACGGATAATATCCTTTTAAATCGAATTCGGATAATATCCTTTTTATACGGATATAAGCCGGATTCGAACCGATTCGGATTTTAGTCGGATTTTCAACTATTCAAAATTTGAAATAAATTATTTAACTATATAACTTTGAATTTTAATCAGATTATCAACTATTCATTTATAGATAAATTATTTAATAATTATATAACTTTGAATATATATATTTTAGACAAATAGAGAAATAATAAGTATATCTATATATATCATTTTTATTTTTTAGTGAATGTATAAATATGGTGAAACTATAAATTTTATCATATAATTAATTTGAAATATAATATTTTTATTAATAACATAATATATGTTAATTATATTATCTCTATATAAATGTTGAAGTGAATATATGGTTACTAATAAAATCTAAGATTTTTCTTTAATAAATGCGCTAAAAAATTTACTTAATACTAATAATCTATCATACATATACAGTTGTGTATATATATTCTAATATAACATATTATTTATCAGATACGGATTACGGATAAATCGGATAACGGATATATCTAACGGATAATGAAACGGATCGGATGTCTTATTACCATATCCTTATCCGTTTATAATTCGGATGTCTATAATCGGATACGGATAATATCCTCTTGTAACGAATTCGGATAATATCCTCTATAAACGAATTCGAATGCGGACGGATATCAAATTTTCGAATATCCATTTACAGTCCTAGTCGTATCCGATACCATCTCATGTGACAAAATTTAAGAAAAAATTCGTATCCCTCATATCAGTATCGTGTCATATCTATATCGCATTATTTTTATTCGAAACGAGATAGGATCTCGAATCACGATGTATTTTCCAGGTTCTTTGGTTGGTATGTGGTATTTCCAAAATCCGTGGGTCCATCCAAACCGGCCTTTGCCGCCGTTCTTATCTTTTTCTTGCTCCGGCGGAAGGAGTCCTCCTCTTCGACCGAGAGTGGTGGGAAGCATTCTCGGTTGCTATCCATTTTTAGTACTGGCTAACTTTATTACATTGGAAAAAGGATAACCATAATAGTATAGACAACTCCCTAATAACCCTATCCCTACTTGTCTGTATTTTTTTATTTTTTATTTTGGTAGAACCTACTTGTCTGTAATACTAATATCGGATAATTTGGGATAAATTCTCAATTGGGTATTATATTTTTATTTAACTCCCTATTTTGGTAAAATATCGTATAATTTTCACATAATGTGGTACTTAAAATACCTCTCAAAATATGTTGTATAATTTTCACAAAATGTAATACTAAAATGTTCTAATACAGTATTTATATCCTATCATGTTGTATAATTTTATGGAGAGTAAAATAAAAATATTCCAAACTGATGGGGAGCTATGTTGCACGGACACGGACACGACACGACACGGACACGGCGACACGGATTTTTTCAAAATTTTAGGCTCCGACACGGCTATATTTTATATAAATAAATATATTTTATATATAAATAAAAATATTTTATAAGTATAATCTATGTAACACAAAATATTTATAAAAATATATAATATTAAAAACTAAAATAAGTTTTGTTATTTCAATTTTCTCTCCAAAAAATTCAAAAAATATTAAAAAAAGCATCAAAAAATGATCAAATTTGCCCCGCCGCTCGGACACTCCACCTCGCCGTGTCCGACACCGTGTCCCTTTTTTTTTTTTTTCCCGGACACTCCTTCAGCCGTGTCCGTGTCCGACACGTGTAGGACACTGCACGGGCCATTTTTTAGGCGTGTCCGTGCTTTAGAGATGGGGAGTTATTTCAAACTGCCCCCTAATAATATTATAAATATTATACACTTAATACCCCCATTTATGTATATTCCGATCAGAGACAGAGATAAGGACAGCCTCCGCCCCCCAAAATTTTTAAAATTTTTTAATATTATAATAAATTATAATATATTTATTATTTTGTCCCCTGAATTTAAAGATTTTTCTTCGAATTTATACAAAACTTGTTACAAATCCGCGTCAAGGCACGGGCCAAATTCTTATAAAAATATAACCAAATAAAATCAATTAAAATATATTATTAAAACTATTAAATCAAAATTTTATTTAAAATATTTGAATAACATGTGGAAATATTAATTTATAAAATAAATACTATTGAAATTAGAAAAAAAAATTATTAAATAGAAAATTAAAATTATTGTAAATTACATAAAATAATAAAAAATAAAATGTATATTTAAAAATATATAAAAAGTACATTACTTAAAATTAAAATAAATAAAATAAAACTCTAAAATTGTACAATACATTCCTGCGTATATAAAGAAAAAATAATATGTTATAAAGTTTGAAAGAATTTCACAAATAAATTTATATATGCAAAGAAACATAAAGTATTATGTTAAAGCAAAATATATAATATTATTATTTGATAATTGCCAAAATAGAATATATTTTGTTAAAATAGAATAAAAAATTTTCTACCTTGTATAATAATCAAATAATAAAAGAAAAAAATAAAATTAATTAAAAATTAAAAAAAAAAAACTTAATGAGCAAAATAATGAATAAAAATATATTATAAAAATATAAAATTTTAAAATATTAAAAAAATCAAATATTAAAAACTAAATTAATAATTTTAACATAATTATACGGATATGAGAAGAGGTAGGAAATTAGTAAGAATATACAATATGGATGACATATATTCTAAATACCTATAAATAATTGACTATCAAATTAACAAACAATTGGAATCGAAAAAAAAAATACTTGATTAGAAAAAGAAAACTTACCTTGAGAAAAGAATAATCCTGCATGAAAAAGATATGAAAAATGGTAGGAAATTAGCAAAAAAAATAATGATCATTCATTCATATAATGATTCGGAAAAACAACACTTGATCAGAATAAAATTTACCTTGAGAAAATAATGATCTTGCATGAAAAAAAAAATTTATATATGAATATAAAATATGTAGGTAATTACCAAGAAAATAATATTTCTATTAGAATCGAAAAAGAAAAAAGAAAAAAGTATGTATCACCCAAATTTTAAATTTAAATATTTTTCATAACAAACTTATCTAAAAACATAGTTGATGGGGTCAAAATACGATCGTCCCACGTCAAGACACGTGGCGTCTCCAAGATAATGCCACCTGTCTCCCCCAAGGCTGCACCCATCGGCGAACGAGCACCAAGCGCAACGAGCGCAATCCTTCTCCATGGAGTTAAGCCCAATGAGCGCTCACTCTCACGAGCGCCCCTCATGCTGTGTGTTTGGCTCGACCATATGCCGAGGGAGCCCTCTTCGAGCGTCACACTCCCTCAGAGTGGTCTCCCCTCTCGGCTCGTCACCTAAACTGAAGCCTCCATTCCCCTCAGCGGATATCATGGCTCCCAATTCTCTAGGTTGCCACGAGCGCGCTCTTAAGCCCTCGTTACCAACCACCCAATGGCTCTCTGACACAACGTACATGCCCGCGCACCTGCCACTGTTGCCTGCACCAACTTTTGGCCGCTTTTGCAGAAGATTCCTCCTAGGTTTCTCTCTTGCGCCGCCACGTGTTAGGGCAACATTCGGCCAGGACCACTTGAGGCAAAAGACCAAAGGGCCCTTGACCCTTAACTATAAATAGCTAAAGTCATCTTCTACATTGGTAAGCTTTCTTCATCACTGAAACTGTGACTGAACTTACATCCTTTCTTCATACCTTGAACTGACTTGAGCGTCGGAGAGCCAAACTGGGTATCACCCCCAGTTTCCCCAGCTTGGCCTTCTGACTTTTGTGCTTGTCCCAACAGGTAGAGCTCACCTCATCTTTTCCGGCGAAGCTCCGGTGGTTTCCTCCACTATTACAAATCGTAAAGTGATCGGATTCGGGCCCATACGTTCCTGAAGCCATCATTTTTGGCGCCGTCTGTGGGAACTTACGAACCACCATGGTACAGTACTTAAATAAAGCCAGAGAAATCATTGGGAAGTTCAAGGAATTTCATCTACTTCAAGTACCGAGAGAAGAGAACGAGCGTGCGGACGCTCTGTCAAAGTTTGCATCGGCATTAGAGGGCACTTCCGAGCGTTCTGTTACGTTCCTTAGGACTGAGGAACCGTTGATCAAGGAAAGGGTCACCACTAAGCTAATCGCCATGATCGATTCAAACGAGCCCTGCTGGCTTGATGACATCGTCATCTTCCTTAGGGACGGAGTTCTCCCCATTGATAAGGTGGAAGCTAGGAAAGTCCGAAGTAAGGCCCCTCGTTTCGCTCTGGATCCCGAGGGAAGGTTATTCAAGAAATCATTTCAGGGACCACCAATGAGATGCCTGAGGCCCTCACAAGCGAAGGAGACGCTCGAACTCATCCACAATGGAAGCTGTGGGAATCATTCCGGAGGGCGTATCTTGGCGAAAAAGGTTCTGAGAAGTGGGTTTTATTGGCCTACAGTTCTCCAAGATGCCATTGAATTTTCAAGGAAGTGCCCCAAATGCCAATTTCACTCAAATCTCCCTCAATTGCCAGCCGCGCAAATGATCCCAATAGACGTCTCTTGGCCTTTCGATCAGTGGGGAATAGACATCGTGGGCCCCTTGCCCATGGCCGCGGGACAAAAGAAGTTTGTCATTTTAGCCGTCGATTACTTCACCAAATGGGCCGAGGCCGAAGAGGTGGCAAAAATTACTTTCAAGGTTGTGAGGGACTTCATCTGGAAAAACATCATTTGCAGGTACGGCATACCGAGGGTGCTCATTTCTGACAATGGATCTCAGTTCATCGCAGCTGACACAAGAGAATGGTGCTCAGAGTTGGGGATCGAACAGCGGTTTACCTCTGTAGGGCACCCCCAAGCTAATGGGCAAGCGGAAGTTACCAACAGGATTATCTTGCAACATTTGAAAACCATGATTGAGAGCAAGAAAAGTGAATGGGCTGAGGAGTTGCAAGGAGCGCTTTGGGCTTATCGCACCACCCCACGAGCGGCCACTGGAGAAACACCTTACGCGCTCGTTTATGGATCGGAAGCGATGATACCAGCTGAGATAGTAAATGAATCCGCTCGTGTCGGCTATTTCGAGCCTGAACTCAACGATGGCAACAGAAGCTTGGAGTTGGATTTGCTGGATGAAAGGAGAGACAAAGCCTGGGCTAAGATCCATCGTTATAAAGCTTCTGTGGCCCAACAGTACAACAAGCGCGTGAGGGAAAGAACTTTTCAGTTGGGAGACTTGGTCTTGAAGAAAGTGGAGGTATCCAAGCACGTGGGGAAATTGGACCCCAATTGGGAAGGCCCATTCAAGGTCATAGAACTCAGAGCTAACAACACTTACACCCTGGAGACACTTCAAGGTGAGCGCTTGCCTCGTCCTTGGAACGCATGTAACCTCCGGCGGTTTTATGTTTAAAAGCCCTTTGCAAACCTTGATGTAACAAGCCTCTTTAACGGGTGCTATGTAATTCCAATCACAAGTAAGCATTTACATAGTCTTTTTTATTTTCTCTAATATTCCTATTTCTGTGATTGCTTGAATGGATAAGTCCCACGGCACTCGTCTTCTCGAGCGTGGTTGGCAACCCATTCCAATGTGTATGCTGTTATCTCGTATGGGTTACGCTTGCCAGTACTCTACTCCGCATGAGGGGACGCCCACGTAAGGATAGACTGGTTACGCTTACAACCAATTAAGCGAGTTGGAAGAAGATTATGAAGAAAATCCTAGTAGGCCTTGGCCGTTTCATAAAACGCCTTACGCTCGAAAACGGGATCACCTACAAGAACAAATCCTAGTAGGCCTTGGCCGTTTTTATAACGCCTTGCGCTCGAAAATGGGATTTCCTGCAGAACCAGAAATACGACAAGGGCCAGAGCGCTCGAACGATGGCTTCAGAGTCAAGAAGGTATCGCACAAGTCATGAACGAGGGCAACCACTCAGTAAGACCCTCGCATACGTTCAAGACTTAGCAAAATCCCCCAAGGGCGGGAGGAATGCCACAAGTCATGAGCGGGGGGCAATCTCACAATAAGACCCTCACGATCGCTCATGACTTAGACAAATTTACAAGAAAAATTTGTACAAAGTCATGAGCGGGGGGGCAATCCCACAATAAGACCCTCACGATCGCTCATGACTTAGGCAAATTTACAAGAAAAATTTGTACAAGGTCATGAGGGGAGGGGCAATCCCGCAATAAGACCCTCACGATCGCTCATGACTTAGACAAATTTGCAAAAACAAAATTTATGCAAGTCTTGAGTGGGGGGCAATCTCACCATAAGACCCTCACGATCGCTCAAGACTTAGACAAATTTTCATTGCATCGAAAAAAAAATATATCCACAGAGTATGATACACACAGTCTTCTTATTACAAGATTTGTTCCAGCAAGCTCTAAATATAAGTTCTGATTCATATGTGAATAAAAGAACAAAGTCATGAGAAATGAAATATATATTCATTGATAAGGGAAATCTTACAAGATAAGGGCACAAAGGCCACTGAGTATTGTTCCAAAAGAAGAAAATGACAGAAAGGCAGAAAAACAGGAAATTACAGAAGGAAATTATAAGGGAAAACTTCAGGCGGCAGGGGCGATATCCTCATCAACGATCACCAAGATGTTTTGGGCCACGGGGCCATAAACTGGGCCCTCAGGCTCTTGCGGTTGATCTTGAGGATCGTTGGGCTCGTTTGCACCAGGAGCGGGAACGTTGGCATTTTCGGCAATTATGACCGGGGCTTCCTCCATGACGGGCGCTTGAGGCTCATCTTCAGGACCATCATCTTGAGCCGCACCTCCTTCCCGATGAGCATCCATATACTCATCTTGAAGGAGTTTGACCAAAAACTCATACTCTGGCTCCGCTATGGAATCCGCAGGGTTATCCCCCTCGTCAGCTTCCTCCTCGCAGCGCTCGTTGTACATGAGCCCCGTACCCTCAGCCTCCTTCATGGTAGGATCGGTTAGCCCTTTGTGTATGCCCTGCTCGATGGCTAGGTTGAAAGCCTTCTGAGCCTCCTCCAAGCAATGCAAGGAAGCAGCAAAATTGAAGGCCTTTGAATGGCAGAATTTGATAAGGGCCTCCTTGTTTGCACGCTCCAGGCTCCGAGGCCACTCGTTCACGGCAGCGTTGAAATTCCGCTCAGTCTCCAGAGCCCTCGTCTTCCAACTCTCGCGCTCGGCCTCCGCCTTCCTGCAGCGCTCGTTAGCCTGAGCCAACTGGCCGCTCAAGCCGCTCCGAGCGTTCTCCACCGCCTGGAAATCCTCCTTGAGTTTTCCCAGCTCCCCCTCAGTTTTATTGTACAAATCCTTGAGGGATTCATACTTGGCGATCTCTGTGTCCAGCTCCGATTGCATATGAGCCGGATCATTTGAGCGGGCCATATTCTTGTATTTGGCCTTGCGCTCGGCGTAGGTAGAGGCTCGCATTTGCACATTTCGGAGCCGGGGGAGAACTTGCTGCATAAGTGGGAGGAAAGGAAAGTGTTAGGAAAAAATATATTATATACAAAAAAGGTGTTAACCTACAGAAATCAACAAAGGTAAGCAAGGAATGAAGACTTACGGAGATTAGAGCGTGGGCCGCATCGAAAGTTACTTGCTCCACAGACTCGCTGAAGAGGTGACGATGGTCTGCCGAGAACTGGGCCCTGCTGTAAAGATCTTGGGCCATAGTCTCGGATAGAGTGCCAGGCCTCAGCAGAATTGGCCCCCCGTCCGTGGGACCTGAGCATTCCCTGTCCCCTCGTCGAGAGAACCCCCATAAATGCTCCTCCTCTGAAGAGGAAGTGTCCCCCTCGCCCTTGGGGCCCTCGACTACCTGCTTGCCCTTGCCTTTGATTGCAGCAGAATCGGGCATCCTCTTCCTCTTGCGGGAAGGCCTACTCGCGCTCGGGGGAACCTCAGTTATTGCCAGCGTGGTTACTGGCCCCACTTGTTCTGCAGCAATGGGGGGTCGAACGTCGCCCGCTCTATCTGAAGAAGACCGCCCCCTGGTCTCCCTGTTGGCCACTCTACGTTCCCCTCGACCACGAGGGGGTTGGACCTCAGGATGGGCGCTCGAACTGGCGCCCTGTTCGCCGCTACGAGCGTCCCCGCGGTTGGTACGGTTGCGAGGGCGCTGTTGCTCGCGTTGCTAGTCCCCTTGCGGGGCTTGATTTCTGTTCGCGTGGGCGAAACGAGCGGCTTGCCTGATTCCACCAGCCATTTCTAGTATAGCGGCTCCTGCAAAAATGGAAAATTTCAAGGGTTATAAATCCTTAGACTAGAATTGTTAAGTATGCAAGTTACAAATACAAGGAAGCAGTTAGTATCCGTTCCTATCTAAAGTTAGTGCCCTAAGAATCTAACCATCTCTCTCTATGTCACGAGCCGGAGGGTTGTCAAAATAATGAGGGTCATTGGAAAGGCCACATAGGAACATGAGCTCCGCGTCGTCTATCCAGTCCTTCGCTTGTATAAGGTGACCCTCGTCCCTTAGGGTTGCTGCCAGGTTTTTGGCCCAATCTTTGGGGAGTGCGGGTGGCAATCGGCTCTTTGAAAACGAGCCCCATTCCGTGGGTACCCCAAAGCCCTCTTCTATCGGAGCCTTGACGAAAATAAACTTCTCTTTCCAGTCAGGGCCATACGTGGTCGAAGGCGAATTGATCAGTTTCATGTGTGCCTTCGCCTGGACATAATAAAAACCGGCCTCGGGGGATGAGCGGGATGAACTGACCACTTGAAAAAGGGCGTTGAAGTTCCGCAAGAAGGGCTCGTGGCCCATGCTCCTCATCAGGATTATGAAGCAGGTCAGCAAAGCCAGGCCGTTGGGCACAATTTGTGACGGACACAAGCCCAGGTCATTCAACAGATGGGCCATTGAGACCGAGATAGGGAACCTCAGGCCTCCTGAACTCACCGTATCCACGT
The DNA here is from genome assembly GCA_037501455.1 of Lantana camara. NCBI lineage: Eukaryota > Viridiplantae > Streptophyta > Magnoliopsida > Lamiales > Verbenaceae > Lantana > Lantana camara. The sequence continues at coordinate 86,228,229 of CM074863.1, forward strand.
ATACGGCCATCTCCCCAGGAGGCGGATTATTAGCGCGCTCGTGGTTCTCTGGGATTCTCCACCTATACCGCTCGTCCCAGTAAATGGGGGCCATCATCGTTTTCACGTCTCCCACGGTAACTGTGCTGGGAGTCTCATCAGGCGTGCGCTCGGTAGCTTGGTAGCCTGACCCTTCGCCCTCGTTATGTCCTTTGGATTTTTGGGATCTTTTGCCTTTTCCCTTATCACGGGCTCTTTCTGAAGGCCTGGTAATGGCTTCAGCTACTGGAAGCGGGTTTGCGACGGCCACCGTCACGGTATGGCGGTGGGGATGAGTGGCACTTTGAGTTATGGGGAGAACAACCCCTTGCCTCTCTGCCTCCAGGACCAGATTCATCTCTTCGAAAAGAGGATCCACTCCGCCAGGATTCCTATCCTCCATAGCCCTCACTGCCGCGCCCAACTCCTCATCTCTAGGGGAACCGGGTGAAGAAGAACTTTCGATGGCCATTTCATTAATTTCACGGGCAAATTCTTCAATATGTTGGTCGGACATGGCAGAAACTGGGATTTGGAAGTTTTCCGGTAAGAGATTAGGGTTTCTTCAAGGAAAGAAATCTAAGGGTTTATGAGATCCTAAAGTTCGAATCTACGGTTAGCAAAGTTAGAAAATTACACTGGAAATTTACCTTGGAGATTTCTGAGAAAACGGGAGAAGAGGTTGAAGGTGCACTAAAGGAACTGGAATGCGAGAAAATTTTCTTTGCAAAGGGTGCTTGGGAGTTCTGAATGCGTAAAGAGTGATAAGATTTCAGAATCCCCTATTTATAGGGAAGGGAGTTGGTACCTTTTTTTCAAAATGGTAATCATTTCCCGCCTAGGAAACTACCCACTTTGTGGAACCGTCAAGCACTTCCCAATGCTCACGCGCCCCACGCGCGCCCTCATTTAATGCTCTGACGTTTCGAATATTCAAGAGTAGTACAAAGCTCAGTATGGAGACATTACGAGCGGACGGTTGAAAAGACTGCATTAATGGCGCAGTCAGAAGAAAATTGCTCAGCACGCCAAGTCCTGCACGAGCGCTGCATGCTAAAAATCGAGCGTGTCAAAATTCTACAGTCCTTATCACTAAGGACTACAGAATTGGGGGGCAAAATGATGGGGTCAAAATACGATCGTCCCACGTCAAGACACGTGGCGTCTCCAAGATAATGCCACCTGTCTCCCCCAAGGCTGCACCCATCGGCGAACGAGCACCAAGCGCAACGAGCGCAATCCTTCTCCATGGAGTTAAGCCCAATGAGCGCTCACTCTCACGAGCGCCCCTCATGCTGTGTGTTTGGCTCGACCATATGCCGAGGGAGCCCTCTTCGAGCGTCACACTCCCTCAGAGTGGTCTCCCCTCTCGGCTCGTCACCTAAACTGAAGCCTCCATTCCCCTCAGCGGATATCATGGCTCCCAATTCTCTAGGTTGCCACGAGCGCGCTCTTAAGCCCTCGTTACCAACCACCCAATGGCTCTCTGACACAACGTACATGCCCGCGCACCTGCCACTGTTGCCTGCACCAACTTTTGGCCGCTTTTGCAGAAGATTCCTCCTAGGTTTCTCTCTTGCGCCGCCACGTGTTAGGGCAACATTCGGCCAGGACCACTTGAGGCAAAAGACCAAAGGGCCCTTGACCCTCAACTATAAATAGCTAAAGTCATCTTCTACATTGGTAAGCTTTCTTCATCACTGAAACTGTGACTGAACTTACATCCTTTCTTCATACCTTGAACTGACTTGAGCGTCGGAGAGCCAAACTGGGTATCACCCCCAGTTTCCCCAGCTTGGCCTTCTGACTTTTGTGCTTGTCCCAACAGGTAGAGCTCACCTCATCTTTTCCGGCGAAGCTCCGGTGGTTTCCTCCACTATTACAAATCGTAAAGTGATCGGATTCGGGCCCATACGTTCCTGAAGCCATCAATAGTATTGATACGCTTATTTTGAACTTAAATATTTATGAGTAATAAAATTTGAGAAATAAATGAATTTGATCAAGTAGATTTTTAATTAAAAGATAATAAATATTAAATTTAAAATCTATTAAGGTATTTAAAAATTTTTGAGACTGTCCAGGTGTATGCGTGGATAGCCTAAAGGGTTGTGAACTATATATATATATATATATATATGGATGAGACATAAACTCACGCTCATATCAGAGCCGTCCACGTGTCGCAATCTACTTACTTAGAGCTTGGACGCTCGCGGGGCGACCCAACCCATTCACTTGCTTGACTACAGATCCAGGCCCATCAGCCTCGGCCCATCTTTCAAGCAAGGGTTCCAATTATCCAACCCGACGCCTATGTTGGGGCCCTCAAGGCCATCCCATCCCCAGGTAAGCGCTTCACGAGGGCCCATCCTTGAACGCGCTCCGGAGTTGACGTTCGATGGACATCTGCTGGGGCGAACCCCTTCGTGCGTCCCTACGAGCGTCACTAGTGCTCAGGCAAGGCATACACCAGGGCGCAGGCATCCGTTCGCCTATACCCCATATCTAAAGCCTTCCCAGACGCTCGTGACTCGCCAACAACCTCTGACACACTGGCAGCGTGCACCTCATACCTGACACGCCTCCCACTTTTCAGAGGTATCACTTTCATACCATCACAGGTCGCCACGTGTTAGGGCAACACAGGTTTGGGACCACATGGTCAAATTACCCAAACCACCCTCACCCCTAACATATAAATAGAGGGAAGCACATGCATTCTTCCTAGGTCATCTTCTTCCACAAGAATACTCTGCATAAAACTGGGCATTTTCCCTTGCTTTCCCTTCTCCCTTCCAAGCTCCGCATTTCGCGCACCTCAGCTACATCTCTGTCACACTTGCACTCTTGGTGTTATCCTAGCTGGAAGAACCCACGCTTAAAGGAAACCCAGTTCCTGAGACACCTCGCTTATGATGGTCTTTCCCTTTATAAACAAATCTTGAAAGTGTTGGTGATTTAGTATGTTCCCAGTTCTTGCACCATCATTTTTGGCGCCGTCTGTGGGAAAACCATCATTTGCATCTTCGTCTTCTTCAGATTCTTCAACCCCAAGCTAGTGAGCAGTAACACCTGCAATTTTCAGCCATGGTGACAGCAACAAGGTCTGGAATTGTGGACAACAGAAATGCCCTTCCACCAGTGAACGAGGAAAATGTGGAGAGCAACATCCCTGCCGGAGGTGCGCCCCCACCTGTAGCCGGAAATGGGGCCGGAGACACGGAGACAGCAGCTGCAACTCTCCCACCCAATAGAAACGGGGCATGAGAGTCTGGTTTTGTTCCTGCTCCTCCAGCGCTCCTCCCCACCAACCATGCCTCTAATCCCGCCGCCTACTCCATGGTGATGCCACCACCGGGGTTCACGTATATGCAACCCACCATGATGCCCGGAGTAATGCCGGGCATGATGCCCATGATCCAGCCCTACTAAGTAGGCACGTTACAGCTTCCCATCTCCATGCCAAAAGAGATCCAAGGAGTGGAGATGCCCCCATTAACCCGAGAACAACTCCAGGCACTCTATGTTCAATGCGAGGCGCAGGCCGTGCAAAATGCCTGGGGTCACTTCACATCTGCTTACTTCCCCCAGGCGGGAAGCTCGAGGGTGGTCCCATCGCTTGGTGGTCTCCCGGTCCACCCTCTCATGATGGCGCAGAATGTGCTGGGGGCCCAGCCACCTCCACCACCTCCAGCGCAGGAAAAAGATCCCCCCGCGAGGGGAGATGTTGAAGAAGAGGTCCAGTCCAGGACCACCAGGAGAGCCAATAGGAGGGAAGGAGACTCAAATTCCCCATGAGGGGGATGAGAGGTCTAAGGCCAGAGACGCTCGTCCTCCACACAACCAAGTCCCCCGCCGCTGGAGGGAAGAAGAGTATGATGAGTATGACCGCAAGGGCGGGAACCAAAGGCCTTTGACAGATGGTTCGCCCCTCGTTGACGACGTCCTGATGGCCCGTGTAGGGAAGGGCAAAATCCCAACGTCCGTCAATCGGTACGACGGGACCGCAGATCCGGTCGAGCACCTAGATCACTTCGTGCACTTGATGCACCTTTACGAGCATTCCAGTCATTATTGGACAAAGGTGTTTGTCACTTCCCTCGTGGGAATGGCCAAGGAATGGTATAAGAAGCTGCCTCCCCATTCCGTCCGAGGGTACAACGATTTGACTGATGCCTTCATGAGCCACTTCAGTTCCTTATCCGAGGGTTAGGAAGTGCTGTTTATGGAATATTAGCTTTTTGGGGTTAATTTTTATCAGGCTTATTACTTAAGATTAAGTTGTGTTTCTAGATAAGCATTCAAGTCACAATTTTTTATATGATAATTGAATTTGTGAAAAAATTCTAATAAATTCTAATTAATATTATGTTAAATATATTAAATTTCAATAACTTATAATTAATATTGTGTTAGATTACATTTAATTTTAATGGAGTGTAATTTCACCAAACTATAATCTCAACTAACCACCCTCATTCTCCGTTCGTAATAGAGTTTAATAAATGTTAATAAAGGAAATTAAATTCACCTAATCTAAGCTGAATAACCTGATATCTTTTAACTAACATAAAATTTAGTGGAATTAAATCAAATAAAAAGGTTTAATCCATCTTAACTAACACTTCCTTACAAAATTGCCTCAAACCCCTCAAATTTTATCCGCTTTGTTAAGGGCAAGTAAATATATAGGTTGGGCACCACGCGAGACTGTATAGTATTTTATGGCGCTACTAAAATCTAATATTTTCGTACTTACTATTTTGATTGCAAAAAAGACTTATACTTCTCAATATCTATGTTTCATATTGTGACAATGAACCAAAAGTAAAAAACATATTGTTTTACATATACTTAAACAATATCATCCATACAGTAGTGAAATGAGTTTTTTTGCATAGATAGCCCATGTCAAATGTTTAATGGGCAAGTTAGATCCTGATGTATGAAAATTCTCAATTAAAACTCTATGAAATAAATAAATTAGTATGGAAAAGCTTGAACATCTAGTTTGTACTAGACTATTATACCCTTAATATTTTGGATAAATACAATATTTTATTTAAATCTTAACCATTATATTCTGTCAATTAAAATTAACGGTCGAGATATTTTTAATCATTAAAAAATAAAATTAATTTATTCACATTATTATTATTTTTTATTTTTCTTCTTCTAAAAAATATATTAAAAGTAATTATAAAATTCTATTTTTAATTCTTTCCCTTTATATCTTCCTTTTTTTTTAAATTCTCTTCCTGTTCATCTTCTCCTTTCTTGCCCACCCCCATCGCCGTTCGCTAACAGCCATGCAGATCCACGGTACCTCCACTGACGACGCACCACCAAAACCCTTGTAGATCCACCGTACCTCCACCGACGGCGCACCACCACCATCTCGCTCACAAAACCACCGCCACCACAGCAACTGCTGGCACTCCGCTGCCAACGGAACCACTAGCACACTACCACCACCACCTCGCTCACACCGTAGCACTCCGGAGCGCAGAACATTACATCCCCCGCACCATAGCCCGGCATGTGTAATGAAATAGAGACTCCGCCCACGCATCAAGCCACGGCGAACGGGAGACAAACAAAAATCCCTCCTAGGCTAGGCGGTCTAAACCCTAATACAGACCGCGCAATAAAATCAAATACAAATGCGGAAGCACTAGGATTCAAATATAATCACTTATACATGCTCAACATATAATCAAGATATACATAACATGCCTATCCCCGGCCAAGTAAATCATACAAGTTCTAAAGTTCGAATTCAAACTGTATCCAATACATAACTATACATAATACCAATACAGAAAATTAAAGATGCAAGAGATTCGAAAGACTCGACTAACGGACTCAAACCACTCAGACAAAAGACTGTTAGGAATAGTGCCCTAGAAAGCCGATTGAATATCCGCTTTGTACTTTTCCTTATTGTGATCACAGACAATCTTTGAATAAAATAACGAATTGAGGCAACACTTCTTTATATGCTCTTGTTTGGTATGCGTTTACTTTAGATGTGTATGTATGAGAACTCCCCTAATCCTGATGACTTTAGGACTCTACCTTTTAGGTGAAATGGTTCATGAAATGAGCCCTATATCACATAAGTCATGATTAGTAAAATACTCCAAGCCGATGAGTCCTACAGACAGTGGGAGTGTCAACCTGACTCCTCTAAGGCTTGCTTGTGGGATCACGCCCTTAAGAAGGACCACCTTGTTTCATGGAGGTGCAAAGTGTATAGTTGATACGTGCGTGATACATGAGGGTGCTTACTTCCATAAGTAAGTTCACTGAGGTGCCCCGTGTGAGAAGATTCCTAAATGGGAAAGGAAGTTTCTATTTCAGGAAATGGAAACTTCCAGATTAGGAAATCTCTCACGAGTCATTGATGTGATTAATTGATCCTTAGACTTGAGGTTCCATGTCACTTTATGAGTTAACTCTGTAGTCTTAGGTACAAGCTTTAAAGGATGTCGCCTTAGACAACTGATTCAAGGCTTATGCCGGGGCTGCACAAGTGACTCATGAAAGTGAATGAGAATCAAGAAAGGACCTACACTTACTTTTGCAAGGTGATGTCTTATTGTGTAAGTCATTCATATGCCATATGGAGTCCTTGGCCAAGGCAGTAGATCAAGACATCAAGAAAACGGTTTCTTGGATTGAGATCAAATGGATATGATATGCACTTAGCTTTAAGACCAGATTATTAGGGTTCTGATTTTTTCCTTACCCTAGATCTTGGTTGAGAGATACTAAGTAGGAGGATTGTATCTCACATGAATCAATGACTTAAAGGTTATGTCGAATCGAGACATTCCAATTCAGCTAGGGGTTAAACACCTGTTGCTAGACTATGGTCGTTTAATCTGTGGACTGATTAATTAATTAGTGAATTAATTAATTAGGGTCACTGCTAATTGAATTGAGAACCTAGAGGGTCACACACAACAACTTGGTTACATGAGTTAAGGCTTTAAAATGATTAAACGAGTTGATCATGCCGAGAGGGTTCCACACGTGTGGGTCACGTGAGTGGCACGTGTCCTTGGGACACGTGTCTCACACGTGTATATATATATTGTATGTGTTAAATAATTAATGTGTTAATTATTTAATAGACTTTGGTTTAATTTTTGAATTAAAATGAAAGTCTTATTTTGGAGAAATTAATCTATTTAATTAATTACGAATTAATTAATTAGATAAAAATAAGTTATTTATTTATTCATAAATAAAGTATAAAATTATCCAAAAAGGGTTTTGGATATTTTAGCTCTCTTAAAAGTTGATTTAAATTAGAATTCAAAAGTCAAGGTTTGGAATTACTTGATGATCAAGTAATAAGAGAGAGGGACTAAATCCTTAGTCCAATAGGACTAAGTTTCGGCCACCCCTCTCTATACTATATGGGTAATTGATGATTTCTTTTGGTTCATGTGTTGAACACCATCCTTTCTCCAAGATCAAATAAACCCTAGGTTAAACCTAAACACTAACTAGAGAACTAGCATCCTTACTAGTTAGATTGTAGTCAAGTTGGTGGACTATCTCTAGAGGGCTTCAAGTTAGAAGTTTTTAAAGATTCGAGCTTTTCCAAGGAGAGGGGATCAAGCCGCGGGAAGTGCGTTCTTGGGTGGCTTGAAACGCTTCAAGAAAGATTATCGAAAAAGTAAGTTTCTAATCTCTACGAATTCGGATTCACGATTGCGAGTTTTGATCCTTTTTGTTGGAAATTTTTTAATTTTCCGTTGCTTTCTGATTCCTGTTTTCCAACAAAGATCGCCGCCTAGCACGAACCAACACCTGCACCTGCAAACTCAAAGAAACAAAGGGGGAAAAAAAACAAAGAGGAGGGGTCAGTCCTAAAGACTGGCGAGGGGGCTAACACACTCACACGTACATATACATAAGCAGAGCATAGTCAAGGTAAGAAGATTCATGAACCGGGGCGTGGTTTTTTTGCACTCTAAAACATTTTAACACGTAATACTAGGAATATAGAAAAGGAGTTAAGGCCGAAGGCTAAAATCAACCAACTTTTAGAAATTAGGAATCCATTCCCATTTCACGAACCAAGTTCATAATCAAATTCACATAACTCGGAGAGTACGAGTTTCAAACCAACCTAACTCCTTCAAAAGTCAAAACATAATTCATAATTCAAACGAAAACAGATCAAACATACATACCTCTTCTCCGGATGATGGAAGGGTGGCCTACCCTAGCCATCGTTCATACAGTATTGGTCGTGAGTTTCATGACGCTCACGCCCGAGGATTCCTTCCCCCACCAATCTCCTGGTGGGTTCAGGGGTGATCCTAAGTGTAGAGACCGCACTCGGGAGTGACCCGACGACCCAACACCGTCCTAGGGCTCCTTTGTACAAATGTCCGGGGCCCAGTTCATAGTTCATAAATCATAAGTTCATAATTTTCAAAATTCAGACTTATTTTTCAAAGTCATAACTCGCTATTTTCAAAACACACACACTAACCCTTTTTCAAAACAAACAAACGAAAATATAGCTTACGTATACATAAAAGCGTTTTCAAATGTTTCATAACAAACGGGTCAATTCCCACAAAATACATATTAAACACGTATCTTAATACATATAAGCATACGTAGGTCACATGCGGGCTTAAAACACATTTACGGTTGTAGGACATAATAACTAAAAGAACAAAACCGCACCTTGTCGACCAAACCGAACGCGACGAACCAAAACACTTCTAAAACACCTCCTCGTCACCCACGGAACGAACCTAAGGACAAAACAAACAACAAAAGACAACCTTAGACTCAAATGTACCAATTAGATGCTCGGCAAATGCATATGGATGCAAATGATGCAATGTAGTTCACATAAGTTCACACTTAGGCATATCGAAGCGAATAACGAACTATCACACAAATAATTCATGAATTAAACTCATAATACATTGAATAAACTCATAACACATCATATTATAACATATCATAAGCATTCAATTTCACACACGTATACATTCATCGAAATCATACCATTTATTCCACTGAAGATCATATCATTTAAAATGTTCAAATTTAGAATATATAAAAATTCATATTAACTAATTAATGCTTAAATGCATTTCATATAATACATTACGTATATGCATATTACATATATATGCACAACATGCATGCAAAAATAATATATTACATATACACGTGCACTCACGTATTCACTCACACACACAAGCACACATGCACAAATACTATATACTATATATATATATACATGTACAACATGTGTGATATATATATATATTACATATACAAAATGCATGCACTCACGCACACACACAAACCATACACAAATCAATTACAAAAGAAAAATAAACAGTAGCAGATCGAAGCTTCAACAAAACATAGTCTCGGCCGCGACTGAAACAAGTAGCAAACTGGTCGCGGGCGCGACCCTTCTCCAGATTCGAAACTGCATCCCTATCACGCCCGCGATCAAAAGAGAACGTAGCGCGATCGCAGCCGCTACTGCACGCACTAGTCCGAAGTGCAGTAGCAGCAGCCCCTGTTTTCTCCTCCATTTTTGTAGTAACAATAGGGGCCTTCTCCAGGCATCAAAGCAACATCTAAAGGAGAGGAAAAACACAGCAAAACACCCCACAAACACAACACAACAGGCACACAACAACAACAATCACACAACAGTAGCAAGAGATGCAATACAGTCCCAAAAGCTTCAAAACTCACATTTTCAGCCATGGTGGATTCACACACACCTCATATAAATCAAATTCAAGTCCATGAATTTCTAAAGGAAGGTATATTGGTTACATTCATGCATCAAATCACAAGAAATCTGAAAATGAAAGCAAGAATTCAAGGAATGGATTTATGCCCTAACTATTCATCATAATATCCATAACATGTTTGAAACTCCATGAAATTCAGCAAAAGAGCACTTAAAAGAAAGAGGAGAAGATGGAGGACAAGATTCCGGACTTACCTTTCGAATTTGAGGCGAATCGGAGAAGTATGGAGCTTGAAATGGAAAAAGTGAATAGTGCAAAAATCCCTTCTCTTTCTCTCTCGGTTTGCTGCTTCTTTTTCTTCTCTCTTGAGCTGAGTCCTAAAATGGGAGACAAAAGGGGTGGAAAAGGGTTAAGTTAGGGTCAAATGGGTTCAAATATGGGGCGATTCGGTTAAGAAACAGGTCGGATATAAGCAAAACGGAAGGAGGTGGTGAATCTGTCACACGGGCTCGGTTCGGGTGAAATTCTGGGGACCAAACGGGCTTAGAAAAATACAAAACCAGGTTCTTTAGTTTCCATTATTCTTTACAAGTCCGTCGCTTCTTTCGGAATTCGAATCTGAATTCCCGAGCCCAAGTTACGCCTTCCGGAACACAAGACACACTAAAACAAGTTAGACCCTCGAGTCCCTTACAAATAAATTATGGTTCATTACCATATCAAACAAGTCCGAAAATGAAAAATGTGCATATAGAAAAATTCATAACACGTATAATTCATGCGTCGCAAGTTATCACAAAAATCGGAATTAAATTCGAACTCAAACGGATAAAAAACGAGTTCAAAAGGTTAAAAACGTTCAAATATTTAATCATATAATTAACAAATAATTCAATTAATTTCAAAATAACATTTAAACATTAAAATAAACATATAATTACATAAATAAATAATTTAAATGCGCAACTAATACTCTCGTTGCAACGTACCTGTACGGCCAAAAAACCGGGATGTTACACACACAACCACCGCAATCGCAACAGCTAGTGCACCATCACCACCACTAACTCGCTCACATAACCACAACCACTAGCGTATGCCACAACCATCGACGTTGCACCACCACCACCACCAACACCTATCTCACACCACTACCACCGACAACGCAACCACTACCCCTAAGTTTCAGACCTATACCTTTGAATGTTAGGAAGTGTTATTTATGGAATATTATCTTTTTGGGGTTAATTTTTATCAGGCTTATTACTTAAGATTAAGTTGTGTTTATAAATAAGCATTCAAGAGACAATTTTGTATTTGATAATTGAGTTTGTGAAAAATTCTAATAAATTATAATTGATATTATGTTAAATACATTAAATTTCAATAACTTCTAACTAATATTGTGTTAGATTACATTTAATTTTAATGGAGTGTAATTTCACCAAACTATAATCTCAACTAACCACACTCATTCTCCGTTCGTAATAGAGCTTAATAAAGGAAATTAAATTCACCTAATCTAAGCTTAAACAACATGATATCTTTTAACTAACATAAAATGTAGTGGAATTAAATCAAATAAAAAGGTTTAATCCACCGTAACTAACACTTCCTTACAAAATTACCTCAAACCCCTCAAATTTTATCCGCTTTATTAAGGGTAAGTAAATATATAGGTTGGGCACCACGCGAGACTGTATAGTATTTCATGGTGCTAACAAAATCTAATATTTTCGTATTTACTATTTTGATTGTAAAAAAGACTTATACTGTCGTTTTCTCGGCTTCTCAATATCTATGTGTCATATTGTGACAATGAACCATAAGTAAAAAACATATTGTTTTACATATACTTAAACTAGGGATGTAAATGAGACAAGCCCGTTTGCGAACCTAACGAGCCGGATCAATAAAGGTTCGGGCTCGAATTCGAGGTAGTCGAACTCGAACCGAGCCAGGCCTATACGAATCAAACTCGAACCCTCTGTTCCTAAAATTTGTGTTCGCGAATAAATAAAAATAAAAATAGATTATATAATATATATATTATATTATTTAGTTAATATATTATTTATATACTTTTATATGTAGTGTATACTTTTAATATTTTTTATATACTTAATATATTATTAAAAGAAGAAAAACATTGTTCTCTTCTCTAATCTCTCTCACAAGTCAGAATTAAAATTTATAATACGTTTCTCTCTTTCTCTTCGAACTTGGAAGAAACCCTAGCCCCCAAAATCCAAATCCCATTTTTCCTGCGCCACCGTCCACCTCCGTATCACCGCCGTCCCACCCATCCACCGTCGTGACGGTTATTACGTCGCCCACCACTCTCCTTCTCGAAACTCAAAAAAGCAGCAGCCATTTCGCCTTGTAACATCCCGATTTTTCGGCCGTATAGGTATGCCTTTACGAGTGAGCTACATACGCATTTAAATTATTTATTTTATTCTTTATGTGAAATACTTGAATTATTTGATTTAATATTTGAGTTTAATTTGAATCTTATATGGAATATTTGAACGCATTTGCTCTATTTTGCCCCGTTTTTATTCCGTATTAGCCCATTTTCGTTTCCAAATTTTGTGATTACGTGATATGCATGAATTATATATGTTATAAACTTGTCTAGGTGCTCGTTTCATGTTTTTAAGTTCATTTGTTACGGTTTTCGAACCGTTTTATTTGTTAGGGATTTGAGGGCCTAACTTGTTTTAGCGCACCTTGGATTCCGGAAGGCGTATCTTGAGAAAGTGGCGCCGGACTCGTAACGAAGAATGGAAGATAGAGAACTTGGCCTCACATTTTTCTAAGCCCGTTTGATCCTCCGAATTTTGCCCGAAACGCTACCCGTGTGACAGATTTGTCACCCTCGCCCGTTTTGCTCATAACCGACCCCGTTTTTGAACCTATGTGACCCTTATTCAAACCCCTATCTCTCCCTCATGCCCTCATTTCATTTCAGCCTCAGGAGAAAGAGAAAAAGGAGCAGCAACCGAGACCAAGGAAGAGAAAGGAAAAGGGGACTCCAGTCACTATTCACAAAGTGAGATTTCTTGCTCGTTCGACCTCCGATTCGCCTCAAATTCGAAAGGTAAGTTCAGAATTTTAATCTCCATCTTCTCCTCTTTCTTTTAAGTCCATATTTGTTGAATGTCATGATCATTTGTGCATGTTTGAGGTTGCTACATGAATAGTTAGGTCTTGATTCCATCTCTTGAATTCATGGTTATAATTTCCGATTTCTTGAAGATTGATGCATGAAATATGACCACTCTAGTTTCCTTTATGTCCTCTTGAACTTGAATTTGAATTACATGTTGAGTTTTTGGATCCACCATTAAAGAACTTGAAGTTTCTTGAAGCTTTATGACTGAAATTTGCTCCTTTCTTCTTGTTGTGTGTTTGAATGATGATTGTGGGGTGTTCTTGTTGAGTTATGTTGTTGTTTTGCTGCCCTTTTACTGCTTCTCTTGCTTCTGTACGTTGCCCTGCTGCTGCTGCCATGGAATGAGGAAGAAACAGAGCTGGAAGCTTGAGGGAGACGAAGCTCCTGCGCCCATTAATAGGCGTTACCCGGTGGAGGCCTTGTGGAGGTAATGCCCGTTACCTCCATGGCTGCGTGAAGCTTTTAGCTACTGCCTCCGTTAATGGGGGTTACCCCTTTTGAACTAAGGATTGGTAACCCCCATTACCCCCCTCCCTTTTTGTTGTGTACGTGTAGTATACTTTGTATGTTGCCCGGTTTCGTTTTGTCGTTCGTTTTTTGCTTCGTTTATGATGGTTTTATCCCATCCCAATTATGATCCCAATATGTTGATATGTTAGTATATAATATGTTTCGTTAATTGTTTGATTTTATTGCTTTGTTTAATAAGTGAAAACATGACATATTTGCATGAATGTTTAAATGTTACGTATGATGCTTTCTTGCATGCGTTGCATCCCTTACATGATTTAAACTCATGAATGCATATACTATGTTATAATATGCTATAGTATGATCATTATGCTCACGTTATGGATTTATTTGATAAGAATTCGATGCTCTTACGTGCTATATATGACCTAACGTGCTCTATATGTTTTCGTACGTGCATGCATGCAAGAATGCTTTGTTTATTTGATTCGTGTGATATCTAATTTCTCCTTTTATGATATGTATGAATTGTATACGTGTTATATGATGTGGTATGCCCGTTATATGAATTTTAGGGATTCGTTTAACTTAAAATATATGCGTTATGACTTAATATGATTCAATATGAACTCATATGTCATAGTTGATATCCCGTTGTATTCTTTATGCATCATTTACATCCATATGCATGTGTCGAGCGTCTAATTGGTACATTTTGAGTCTAAGGTTGTCTTTTGCTCTTTGTTTTATCCTTAGGTTCCTTCCGTGGGTAACGAGGAACTGTTTTAGAAGTCTTTTGATTCCTCGCGTTCGGTTTGGTCGATAAGGTGAGGTTTTCTTTCTTTTAGTTAATATGACCTACAACCCTACATGAATTTTAAGCCCGCATGTGGCTTATATATATATATATATATATATATATATATATATATATATAGATACGTGTTTGATACGTACTTTGTGGGATTTGTCCCGTTTGTAATATGACTTGAAAAAAACGTTTTTATACATCTATAAGCTCTATTTTCATTTACTTTGAAAAGCTTTGATAAGAGTGTATTTGTGTAAACGAGATTTGCCTCTTGAAAGATAAGCTATGTGAAAATTATGCCTTTTAAGTTATGCAATGGGCCCCGGAGAAGTGGTATGTGATCTCGGGTAGGCCATGGGTTCGTCGAGCTCTCTCATCAACACAACTCCACAAAAGGGAGACTTAGCCCAACCTGGGGAGGTCGAGGGGAAGGTGGGTCTTCTTGTGCCGATGGTAACCCCGTCGAAGAAGCGGGCGGGATCCCCCGACTCAGTTATTTTACCGAGAGCCGGGGTTGAGGATGAGCATCCTCATCCCCAACCGGAGAAGGTTGGATTGATTTATGCACTTTGCTTTGCCTTTGTATTTTCGCTTATGATATGAAGTAGGTTGGTTGGGAGAACTCGTGCTCACCGAGTTAGTGTGTTTTGCTTTTGCTTATGATTCGTGAAACGGGAGTGGACTTCTAAATTCTAAAATTGGTTGATTTTGGCTTTCGGCCTTAAACTTCTTTCTCTATATGTATTATCACGGGTATAAATGTTTTAGAATGCAAAAACCACGCCCCGGTTCATGAATTCTTTAATTTTAAATATGCTATGCTCTTACGTATATGTACGTGTGTGTGTGTTAGCCCCCTCACCAGTCTTTAGCACTGACCCCTCCTCGTTGTTTTCTTTTTTCCCCTTTTGTTCTTTGAGTTGCAGGTACCCGCTTGGAGAGTTTGTGCTAGGCGGTGGTTCTCTTTCGAGTCTTGGAGCTTGTAGCGAGTCTCATGCATTTCACTTAGTTATTTTGCACTTTTAAGATTTTGAGAATTATGTATATGCTAATATGAATTGAATTCAAGAATATATGTATAAGTTATGTCAAGAATATATGTATAAGTTATGTCTTTAATTCGAACTTGTAAGTATTTGTATAACTTGACTCGCCATATTTGATATATCTTGTTTATGTTTCGAGTATGTATGTTTGTATTTTGTATCCTGGTGCTTCCGCATTCGTTATTTGCTTTTATTGCACATTCTGTATTAGGGTCTAGACCGCCTAGTATAGGAGAGATTTTGTTTGTCACCCATTCGCTGTAGCTTGGTGCGTGTGCGGAGTTCCCATTTCGTTACACGTGTCGGGCTATGGTGCGGGGGATGTTGTGCCCTTCGCCCCGGGGGGCTACACGCCTCCACGACCACCCCCCGCGGCCGCAAGACCACCATGCCCGCCTCGACGACCACCCGCG
Organism: Lantana camara; assembly: GCA_037501455.1. Taxonomy (NCBI): domain Eukaryota; kingdom Viridiplantae; phylum Streptophyta; class Magnoliopsida; order Lamiales; family Verbenaceae; genus Lantana; species Lantana camara. The sequence continues at coordinate 86,243,927 of CM074863.1, forward strand.
CCACTGCCACCGGGCCACCGTCCATTTGCACCTCCAGGTCCAACGCAGCTGAACCCTCTAGCTCCAGCTCTAACTCAAGGTGTAGTTCCAGGTAAATGTAAGTTTTTTTTTTTTTGTTTTTTATTGATTTTTGGGAAATGTTTGAGTTTAGGCTGCACATGTGAGCTCCTGAAATGATGGGCATTTGAGTAGTTATGGGAATTCTGTATGTCATACAGAATTAATTGGGCTATGCGATCCTTGTCTGCCCTTATACTCTTCTGAAGCGTTGAGTTGGTTGATATTAAATTAAGTACATGAGACAATGGGTAGAGAAGTTTGTGCAGTTAGTTTGGCAATCATTATCTAATTTTGCGTCACTCCTCCAGCTTTGTTAATCTTTTTGGGGGGTCTAGTTCTCTAATAAGCAAACAAACTTTAACTTACTTTAACTTGGAATAGGTTTGAGTTTAAACTGCACATATGAGCTCCTGAAATTATGGGCATTTGAGTAGTTATGGGAATTCTGTGTTTAATGACATTTCTTGTTTTTATTTGATTATATCCTAAATATTTGATTTTGAGAATATTTCTTGTTTTTACTTAATTCTATAAGTCAGAATTTGATGTTAGAATTAGTGGTTGGATTACATTTTAAATAGCAAACTGTATATTTGAATTTTATGAAATTAGAAGCAAACAGGGTTCAACTGCGTTGGATTATGTTTTCTCTATTGTGAATGTGTTCCTAAAAAGATATTCTAACCTTTTTTATTTACATTTTGCAGTCTATCAAAAAAATATCTATGTCGGGTTCAAGAATTGGGTCAACGACTCCCTTGACTTCGGTTACATTTTCTGAAAATAGAAGACATAGCTACAAAAAATCCTTTTGAAAGGCCAAAGAGACAGAAAACATCTCCGGTGTGGTCTGTTATGGAGGAAATAGTGGATGAAAAAGGATGGGCAAATTGCAAAAATGGTATACCAACTGCACCCATTCAGCAAGATTGGTACACCAACAATTCCGGTGACAAATCTACCCCATAACTCCAAAAAAGTTGCATTTCAATGCAAAAAGTCGCCAGAGACCCGAAAACCCGTCTGAAATTCGACCCGAAACCCTACATGGCATGTTTTTTTATGACATGACAATACCACCTTCGCCACATCAAAAACCACCATACATGTGTCCTTTTCACCCATTTTAAAAAAATACACAAAAGCCACATAATATTGTTAAAAATATTCTTTTAACTATATTATTATAGGATGTATACATAATACGGGAAATGACCCATAACTACCTAGAAGGGGGGTCAAATTTCCCTTAGCTCCCCGTTTTTAAAACTATCCCTACTAACTCCCCAGTCCACTTTACCAATCTTTGTTAACTACCTAATGTGTGCAATTTTACTACCTTACCCCTCATGGCAACCATTTTCCCTCCCATTTTCTCATTGCCGTTCAGTGGGTATTGAAAATTGAAAAAAAAAAAAAAAAGAGAAAAACTGAAGCAAACGGCGAGAGAGCAAAAGGGACCTGGTGAGACAATAGCCGACCACATTACGACGATATTAGGTGACGGTGAAGAAGGTTTCCAATGTGTGCGACTACACTGGTGAGAGGCCTCCGGCAGTATGGAATTTCCCTGCTATTGAGGTTGGTTTCTACCGCCGTAGTGTTGCCGCTGCGGAGTTTACGACGCCGAAGTGTTTACCTCGTTGACGAGGGCTGAGATTCAGGTGTGCACCCTTAAAAGATTTGACATTTTTTTCCCTCTTTTATCCAATACGAAATATGAAGCTTTAGATATGCTATTTCCCTTTTTTTGTACGCAAAATTGGTAGGGTTTAGGACTAAAATGCCCAAAGTTGTTGATCTCTAAAGGCCCTATTTGGTTGGGGTTTTTCTGAAGTTGAAATTGGTTGCCAATTTTTCACAATTTTTGTTGTAATACGAAATTTCTTTGGTTAGATACGATATATCTTCTTTTTTGTACACGAAATTGTTATTAACCATGTGATGTTGTCCTTGGCAGGAATGGCCACCCTTCAAACTCGATGTTCTCCTGTTGCATTTTGCAATGAAATGGAAAGTATTAAGCTTTTGATGAAGCCTGAACATGAAGAAGCCATTTCTCGATGTCCATTTGATTTCTTCATAAACATGCCATTTGCATTTTCATCCACTACTAGAATCAAGTTGCTGTTATCCAGGTATGATGTGGATTCCTCTACCTTTTCAGTGGGTGAAGAGATTGTTGTTCCCTTCACAGTGTCCGAATTTTGTATAGTGAATGGTCTGCAACACTATGGATTGAATGTTGATCTGCACTGGAAAGTTCCTTCTACCAAAATAGCACAACATTTTTATGGCAATCCCAGATTATGTAATAAGGACAATATTGTATTGAAAATGACGGAATTAGTGAATAGTACGGAGAAGTCTGACGTCGATGATTTTTGTAGGATGTATATTTTGTTTGTATTCTGTACTTTATTGTTCCCTGTGAGCACCATGGTTGTACCGCGAGGTCTAATTAGTTATGTGGATGACTTGTCTGCAATTGGAGAGTTTTCTTGGGGGATAGCTGTGCATCGGTTCTTGGTAGGATCCATCAAGCAGCATTTGGCAGGTAAAACATTATATGTGAACGGCTTTGTGGTTGGAATGATAGTATTTAAACAAGTTCATAATTATATTTTTTAACTTTATACTATTATACATGTAGATTTGGTAATTATTTGAAATTGGTTTTTGTTTAATGCCACATGCTTGGTTTTATGAGCATTTTCCAACCTGTGGTTGCCCTAGATCGCTGCGGGCGTTTCCTCGACTCTTTAGATGGAAATCAAAAGCCAGTAATTTGCCTTTGAACATTGAGAGGGCCAATGAGGTGCTGGATGCCATTGACATGCATCAGGTAACTCAGTTTGCATTTTTTCTTTTCTTTTTTTTTGTATATATAAGTATGTTATGTGACTGCTGTATATTTGTGACATCATGTTGTTTATATTCTTTGAAGTTTGTGGAGATTGTTGCAACGCAAAGTAGGGAGTTGCAATTGTTTGAACCTCCTGTAAAAAAAGATGAGAATGATGTGGGGACTCTAGCAACGTTGATGAGGGAGATCATTGCTAATCAGAAGTGGGAGTTGAAGTTGTTGGGGCAATTGGTGACTGAGAAGACTGGAGTGGCTGCCGATGGAAGTGATAATGAACAAAATATTGGGGATGAGAATGAGGATGAAGAGCAAGTCGATGAAAGTGAGGATGATGAGACTGTGGGGGAAGGGGATGATGATATGGAGGAGAGTGACAAAGAAGTAACCATAGAGGAGAAGGGAGAGGAGGATGTAGCTGATATATTGACTGATATGCAAGATAAGGCTGTGGAGGAGAGTGTAGTTGAGGCTATGGATGAGCCTATGGATCAGGCTGTGGACAATGTTGTGCTTGAAACTGTGGATAAAGCTATAGAGAAGGCTGAGGCGGAAGATGTGGTGGAGGCTGGGAAGGATGTGGAGAGGGGTGTGGAGGAGGATGAAGTGGAGAAGCTTATGGAGGAGTATGTGATGGAGGAGAATGTTGGGTTGCTGAATGAGAAGAATGACGAAGATGTACTCTCTCGTCTTGTTGATGATTATGCTAGTGGTGATGATTCAGATGATAGCGGGCGTCATGAGATTAGAATGAAGCAAGTGAATGACACCATTAACTCCATTGCATTGTCTGTAAGAGATAGAGATGATCGGATGAAGAAAAGAAAAGAACCCGATTTCATTACGCCTCCTTCGTCCACAGCCCCGAAGATGAAGAAGAAAGTAAGTTGTCATATTTCGTTTAATTATAATTACATGTTAGTTATATGTTACTTAAAATGCCTTCTATTGTGTAGGTGAAATTTGGAAAGACCCCTATGGATCAATGCTATGATTATGTTGGGAGATTGGATTACCCTGGAAGGGATAAGCTGACATCCAAAGAGCAAGATATAATTGATGGTTTCATCCAGGGGCATGCTAAATATGCATCCCAGGTTACTGTTTACAGTGCAATGATGTCGAAATCTTGGATTATGACATATACCGGTTGCTGTGGGGCCTTGAGATGAGACAATCCGTGTTTGAGGCATACATTAACATTCTCAGAAGCATGAACATGACAAGGATTTGGGCCATGTCTTCCCATGTAACAACCGGTATATTGGATAAGCTGTCTCGTGAAAAGTTCATCAAAGGTTCGAAGAAGAAACTGAATGCTGGAGATCTGGAGGGAATGAACAAGTTTCTAACAGACAATATCATGAAGAGTATGCACTCATTACTCTTGCGTTTGAATCCTCATGCGTTGGGAGGTAACCATTACATTATTTTCCCATTGAACACAAAAAACTGTTGGAAAACAGGAATCAGAAAGCAGCGGAAATTTAAAAAATTTTCCAACAAAAGGATCTTAGACTCGCAATCGAGAATCCAAATTCGTAGAGATCAAGAAACTCACTTGGGTAGTAGCTTTCTTGACACGTTTTGAACCGCCCTCAAACGCGCTTCATGTGGTAATGGCAACCTGTCCCTTGAAAGTCTCTTTCAACTTCAGAATCCATTGTAGGGATAACAATCCACACCAACCTAGATTCAAATCATGTTAGGGAAGTTCTTAACAATATAACATAAAGAAAGAAACATGAAACGAGAAAGGCATGATTGAAACTCCCTTCGAAAACCAGTTTTACGAAAATAGAAATCTGCCAGCCATAAAACCCTCGTGAAAAAATTCATCCTTCAGGATATGGACGAACGGTTTTCACCATCTTCTTTGGTTCGATTTTTGCACTCGTTTTCTGTTGGGTTCAGAATCGTTTCATCATCCTTTCTGATCGTTTTGCTTGATCCCCACTTTTTGGTAAAGCTCGAATCTTCAAAACTTCTAACTTGAAGCTCTCTAGAGATAGTCCACCAACTTGGCTACAATCTAACTAGTAAGGATGCTAGTTCTCTAGTTAGTGTTTAGGCTTAACCTAGGGTTTTGTTTATCTTGGAGAAAGGATGGTGTTCAACACATGAACCAAAAGAATTCTCGATTAGCTCCAAGGGGAGCTCGAGCTCCCCTATATATAGGAGAGGAGTGGCCGAAATTCCTAGTCCTTGTGGACTAAGGATTTTGGTCCCTCTCTCCTATTACTTGATTATCAAGTAATTTTGACTTTGACTTTGAATTCAAATTCAAATCAACTTTCAAGAGAGCTAAAATATCCAAACTATTTTTGGATAATTTTATACTTTATTTATTTAAAATAAATAACTTATTTTATCTAATTAATTAATTCGTAATTAATTAACTAGATTATTTTTCTCCAAAATAAGACTTTCCTTTTAATTCAAAATTAAACCAAAGTCTATTAAATAATTAACACTTTTAATTATTTAATATATATATATATATATATACAATATATATATTCACGTGTGAGACACGTGTCATCACTCACGTGACCCACACGTGTGGAACCCTCTTGGCCCGATTAACTCGTTTAATCATTTTAAAGCCTCAACTCATGTAACCAAGTTGTTGTGTGTGACCCTCTAGGTTCTCAATTCAATTAGCCGTGACCCTGATTAATTAATTCACTAATTAATTAATCAGTCCACAGATTAAACGACCATAGTCTAGCAACAGGTGTTTAACCCCTAGCTGAATTGGAATGTTTGGATTCGACAGAACCTTTAAGTCATTGATTCATGTGAGATACAAGCCTCCTACTTACTATCTCTCAACCAAGATCTAGGGTAAGGGAATAATTAGAACCCTAATAATCTGGTCTTAAAGCTAAGTGCATTTGATATCCATTTGATCTCAATCCAAGAAACCCTTTTCTTGATGTCTTGATCTACTGCCTTGGCCAAAGACTCCATATGGCATATGAATGACTTACACAATAAGAGATCACCTTGCATATGCAAGTGTAGGTCCTTTCTTGATTCTCATTCACTTTCATGAGTCACTTGTGCAGCCCCAGCATAAGCCTTGAATCAGTTATCTAAGGCGACACCCTTTAAAGCTTGCACCTAAGACTACAGAGTTAACTCATAAAGTGACAAGGAACCTCAAGTCTAAGGATCAATTAATCACATCAATGACTCGTGAGATATTTCCTAATCTGGAAGTTTCCCTTTCCTGAAATAGAAACTTCCTTTCCCATTTAGGAATCTTCTCACACGGGGCACCTCAGTGAACTTACTTATTAAAGTAAGCACCCTCATGTATCACGCACGTATCAACTATACACTTTGCACCTCCATGAAACAATGTGGTCCTTCTTAAGGGAGCAAGCCTTAGAGGAGTCAGGTTGACACTCCCACTGTCTGTAGGACTCATCGACTTGGAGTATTTTACTAATCATGACTTATGTGATATAGGGCTCGTTTCATGAACCATTTCTCCTAAATGGTAGAGTCCTAAAGTCATCAGGATTAGGGGAGTTCTCATACATGCACAACTAAAGTAAACGCATACCAAACAAGAGCATATAAAGAAGTGTTTGCCTATGATATTAATCAATCGTATATTATTCAAAGATTGTCTGTGATACTAGGAAAGTCCCAAAACGGATTATGACTAATCGCCTTTCTAGGGCACTATTCCTAACAATCTCCCACTTGCCCGTAAAAGCCATTTAGCTACTCTAAGTCCCATCTTCTCAAGATGCACTTTGAGAGCCTATTGACTTTGGGCGTTTCCAAAGTGGATCTGCCATATTCTCTGCTGATGTGACCCTATTGTTTACACATCTCTTAGGAAACACCTTTTCCTTATAAAGTGATTCGTAATCACGTGTTCAGTCTCTTGGTGAGGTGAGGTCTTGGTTCTCTTACTTGAGCAACCATCCATTTTATCATACAATATGATAAAGGAGTTGTTTCATGCTAGGAACTTCATCTAACAAGTCAGATGGAGTTTCTTACCCAAACACTTAACTTAGCGTTATATAATACGACTAAGTTCTCAAATACGATAGTCGAGTTTTGCAATGTCCGTCCTTGGAATCCCTTTCCAACACATTGCATTACCATTTTGGTAGAAGTTGTATCCTTTCAATGATTTCATAATTATCTATGTTTGATGAACGGTTACATCAAACATCCTTCTAACAACAAGATCTTCTGGGCTCTGTAAACTAATACATATCCTCATTTCTTCTCAAGTACTCTGAGGACATCCTTTACAGAAATCTAATGACCTTCTCTGAGGTCATATTAGACTCGACCCACTACGCTTAGTGTTGCGCCATATCAAGTCTAGTACATGACATTTCATACATTATGCACCCTTTCACTTAAAGGGATTTTGGACATTCTAACTTTCTTAAAGTTATCTTAGGACACATACTCTTCAAAAGAGATATTCCATTGTCCATACTAAACTCCTTTTAGTACCGTGGTTATATACTCGTTTTGTGATAATCCATTTATGCTCTTAGATCTATCTTCTATAGATCTCAATGTGGAGAATTTAGGATAATCACTAAGATCTTTCATGTCAAATTGTTTCTTAAACAAGAATTGGTAACTTTCACGTTATCCTTGACATTCCCAATGAGAAGGACATCGTCTTCTAAAGAACCAAAATTGACTCTTACATCACTAATTATCATATGTACTTTTTTTTTTTTTAGACTTATTCGACTTCCATCTGTGTCAAACGATTTGACTATCCTATGGAATCGAATTGTCTAACTCCTAAAAGCCTTTATCAATCCACAGATTGACTTTAGGGATTTGCATACCTTATGCATACTCCCACTGAATATGAGATTTATAGAAATACCTTATTTTAGTCTCTTTCAATCTCATATTGAACAAGATAGTTCTCATATTCATTTATCATATCTCATAGTCAGAATATGAGGATGTGGTAAATACAATCCAAATGGACTTTTGCATTTCAACCGTCACGAAGGTTGTAATGCTTTCATTCACTCGAAGCTGCATGAGCTTGATCCTATCAGGTGGATCAACCAAGGTCAAAACTTGGTTTGAGTATATGGAATCCATATTGGATTTCAAGGCTTGCTTACACTATTCAGATTCCAAATCTGACAATGTCTCCTCTTCAAATAATTCCTTGGCTATCTAGGAACGCGTTCTAAACGCGTCTTAAGAGAAGGGTTTCACGCGTGTACATACTCTAAAATTTGGCTAAGTTTTATCAGATGGGCTCGTTTCTTCTATATGTGGCGTGGATATTTATCCTCAAATTTCTTTGAGGTCTGCTTGCTTGCCTTTCTTCTTCTATAGGAACGATTCCTTAAGAAAGATACATTCCTTGAGAAAAACAACCTTTGTCCAAGGGAATCGTAGAAACGATATCCTATACTATTGTATGAACTTGAACTCGTTTCAAGTTTATCTCCCACTATCCTCTTCACTTAAGAGGATTGTATTAAATTCTTGGATAAGAATAATTAGGGAATTTAGTATGCCACATTGCATAGTGCAACTAAAGGACTGATTTTGGAAGGTACAAAATTCAAAATCTCTAACTGCATATTCTAGGAGTTTATTCCTAGAACGATTATGAGTCAGTAAAGCTTACTATGGAATGGACCATATCCTATTAGGTTTCATTCCCTCATTCGGAAACACTAAGGTGTTCACGAATTAGTTTACTGAGAGATAATCCTACTATCTCTAAGATGACTAAGGAATTAGTTGCTAAGATATTGGCTATCTCGATCATATCGATTTACCTATAACTTATGACTACTTCGGTTCCTAACCTCCTTTTTGAAATTCTAAGAATTTCATATAAGTTTCGAATTTGTACTTCAACAAGTATATTCATTCATAATGATTAAACTGACGATTGTATCTAGTGCCTACACTAAGCATCTTACACTCATCAGCATGGATCGAAATCCACTACAATTTTGGCACGTTCCACGTTTCTTATAAACGGGATTCAGGAACGCTTCCCTCAAGACAGGATTCATAGGAAGTCAACTCTATAGGTTCATTTTCATAGAATGATCCTAAGGTGTCTTGACTTGCTAATCCTTTTATATCTCAACGTTCCAAAATAATTCAAAGCTTTGTCATCTCACTTACTTTTGTTATCTCGTTGTATGTTCAGAACATTAGTGCCTTGAGTCTTTGCACAACGGATTATGCAGAATTGACTCAAGACTAGTGAATTCTATTCCTAGTAGAATTACTAAACGAGGTAACATATCAGAGTACTCATACTCTTTGCAGTTCCCTTTCAAAGTCCTTATTTGCTACCATAGAAGCAAATGTCCTATTTGATCTCTAGTGTCTTTTGGGCGTACCCCTTACATGCCCCTCTACTGGGCTCTTCTTCTTCTTTAGGCCTTCAAGCCTTTAACTTAGTGAGTTTAGAAGAAGAATTAACCATCACAACCTTTTATTCCTTCTTAAGGATGCTCTCAACCATTATCAACTAAATGATTAACTATGCTACATTAGCATCATTCTAGTTGAGCATAAAGGGTTTGAATGATGGTGGAAGCAATGTAAGCAATCAGTGCATTGAGAACTCTTTTCTCAGTTAATGAGACCACAAGATCTTCAAATAAGATCTTTAGACCTTGTTCGTGTGCACTTGTTTCCTCATTTGGAATATTGAATATTTTCATAATGTTATACCTTGTAACATTTTTATGAGGTGGTTCAATTGCTCTTAAGTGGTTTGGAGAAATCCATTCACCTCAGATTGCTTCTCTTTTTGGCCCGGGTCGAATTTTCAATTTAGAGAACACCTTTCTCTATTCGGAATCTAAAATGAATTTTAGGGTCCGAAGCCAATCAGAGTTAGTTAGGACTTAGTCAACTCTTTTGACTTAAGGATGGATACGAATGGGTTTGCATTTCACATTGTAGAGAATCACAGAACTACAACCTAGATGCTAAGCAGAGGAAAAAAAAAGATGAGCATGCTGAATTATAACGATATACAAAAGATAAGGTCTTTAATCTAATGTAACTCCCACTGTTTTTCAAAGATCTATAATTCCCAAAGATCTAAGAGGAACGTTTTTCCCAATGGGTACTAAGATCCTAAGCATTTTACCTCGAACCCACGACTCGCGGACATTCTAAGTAAAACCCTGGGTAGGTACAACTTACCAATTCTAACACCTTTAGAACTCTTAGTAATTGTTTTGCATCACCTATCTTTCAATATGGACCCACGACTCGTGCGACATCCATAGTTACTTAGGCGTTAAGCTAGACCCATCAATCATAAGATCATGATCAAAACTTAGTTCGAACGACCCACGACTCGTGGACATCGCCCTTGCCAAAATTAACCACGAAATATTGATCATTTAAAATGATCAATTAGGTAACTAAGAACTAATAAGCTCCACTAGCTATCCCACGACTCTCGGACAATAACTAGCTTCACTTACTAAACTTAAAACCTATTGATGGAATGCTAGGAATTTAATTCAAAATTTGCATCTCGAATTAAATACCTATTATTCGAAATGAGCTTAATATTTAATGGGAATTCGAATCAACCGAAGAGTTGTTCGGTTCGACCTCACCAACATATATGTTATCCAATTTCATTTAGTCTTGATTAATGCAAGTACAACTTAAATGCATTTCAAACAAGCACTTAACAGATAACATGTCCTAGCATGAGACTAACATGTGATGATCATGGGTTCTACCTATCTTATGCGTGATATGTGGGAGCCACTCCACAATCACAAGTTCTAACATACATGCCACATAAACAGTTTAAATCATATAAGGGAAAGCGGTAACAAAATACGAGCCCTATCTCTATTACATTTTACAATTGAGATTCCCCTCCCTAACATTTTGAGGGGTCTTCACTTATGGCCTCCTTGTTACTTGAATGTAGTCCATCTTACTCCATGGGTGCATTGTCTCCAAAATGAAAATAAAACCTCACCACCTATTCTACTCTCAAATTACAATAAAAGGAAAAAGACATAAAGTAATAAGGCTCAATCTTCATATTGGCCTTAGACAATTACACGGGGCATACCCCGACCTCAAAACAGTAATATGGAAAGCCACATAATAAATCACATAACAGTACGCACATAAGTGAGGCTCCGACCTCAATTGAAAAACGCAACTATAGGGCTCCAACCCCAATTTAAACCATCCATGTGCATAAATTAAAACCATACATAAGTCAAAACCCATGATCACCTAACATGCATAAATTGCAAGAATTTAAATTTAACCAATAAATTAAAATTCTCGCTTTAAGCTTTAATAGCTTAAAACACGACTTAGATGCAATTCTTGTTCAAGAGTCTTTTCTACAAAACCCGAAAAAACAATAAACTAATAAAATTTCAATTAATTTATGAAAATTAACAATTTTATTCTTTCAATATTTTCATAAAATAAAGTTCGCAATTTTCCCAAAATTCAAATCGCTTAATTTTTAAAAATCCCAATTTAAACATTATTTCAAAAAATAATTCAAATTTAATAAAAATAAAATTTTTCAGGAAAAATTAAATCGGGATCGGATTGGACTAAACACGAAAATCAAGATTGCGAAACGAAGGGCCCGGAATGGACTGCACGCCCGCCCGAGACCAAGCCCGGCAGTCGCGCAGCATGGCGCGCATGGACGCGCGTGGTAGCGCTGCGTGCAGAGGTTGCGCGCAACAGCTGGGTGGGGATGGCCGGGCGTGGCCGGCAGGCTCCCGCGCGGTTGCGGGAGGGATGTGCGGGCGCGCCTAGGCGGTGGTGGGCGGCAGCGGCGGGCAGTCCCGCGCGGTTGCGGGACTGCTGGGCGGGCGGGAGCGCGGGCCTAGGCGTGCTACGCCTTAGTACGTCCAGGCTCGTGTTTTCGTAACGCGATTTCGTGTTTCGTACTTTTAGTTCAAAAACCAACAACAATCCAAAATTTAAAAACACGATTTAAATGTATTTGATCCAAAATAATTTCAATCAAATTTTCGAAAACGTTTTTCAGAAACTTTTAGGAAAAATAAAGTTTCGTAATTTAGGCTTTCTAAAAGAACTCAAGAATACCTAATTCGCATCTAAGCCTAAGAATTTCTACCAAATTCAGTTAATTGAGACGAATCAGAAACACGATTAACGAGGTGGCTCTGATACCACTTGTTGGAAAACAGGAATCAGAAAGCAGCGGAAATTTAAAAAAATTTCCAACAAAAGGATCTTAGACTCGCAATCGTGAATCCAAATTCGTAGAGATCAAGAAACTCACTTGGGTAGTAGCTTTCTTGACACGTTTTGAGCCGCCCTCAAACGCGCTTTATGCTGTAATGGCAACCTGTCCCTTGAAAGTCTCTTTCAACTTCAGAATCCATTGTAGGGATAACAATCCACACCAACCTAGATTCAAATCATGTTAGGGAAGTTCTTAACAATATAACATAAAGAAAGAAACATGAAACGAGAAAGGCATGATTGAAACTCCCTTCGAAAACCAGTTTTACGAAAGTAGAAATCTGCCAGCCATAAAACCCTCGTGAAAAAATTCATCCTTCAGGATATGGACGAACGGTTTTCGCCATCTTCTTTGGTTCGATTTTTGCACTCGTTTTCTGTTGGGTTCAGAATCGTTTCATCATCCCTTCTGATCGTTTTGCTTGATCCCCACTTTTTGGTAAAGCTCGAATCTTCAAAACTTCTAACTTGAAGCTCTCTAGAGATAGTCCACCCACTTGGATACAATCTAACTAGTAAGGATGCTAGTTCTCTAGTTAGTGTTTAGGCTTAACCTAGGGTTTTGTTTATCTTGGAGAAAGGATGGTGTTCAACACATGAACCAAAAGAATTCTCGATTAGCACCAAGGGGAGCTCGAGCTCCCCTATATATAGGAGAGGAGTGGCCGAAATTCCTAGTCCTTATGGACTAAGGATTTTGGTCCCTCTCTCCTATTACTTGATTATCAAGTAATTTTGACTTTGACTTTGAATTCAAATTCAAATCAACTTTCAAGAGAGCTAAAATATCCAAACTATTTTTGGATAATTTTATACTTTATTTATTTAAAATAAATAACTTATTTTATCTAATTAATTAATTCGTAATTAATTAACTAGATTATTTTTCTCCAAAATAAGACTTTCCTTTTAATTCAAAATTAAACCAAAGTCTATTAAATAATTAACACTTTTAATTATTTAATATATATATATATATATATATATATATATATACAATATATATATTCACGTGTGAGACACGTGTCATCACTCACGTGACCCACACGTGTGGAACCCTCTTGGCCGATTAACTCGTTTAATCATTTTAAAACCTCAACTCATGTAACCAAGTTGTTGTGTGTGACCCTCTAGGTTCTCAATTCAATTCGCCGTGACCCTGATTAATTAATTCACTAATTAATTAATCAGTCCACAGACTAAACGACCATAGTCTAGCAACAGGTGTTTAACCCCTAGCTGAATTGGAATGTTCGGATTCGACAGAACCTTTAAGTCATTGATTCATGTGAGATACAAGCCTCCTACTTACTATCTCTCAACCAAGATCTAGGGTAAGAGAATAATTAGAACCCTAATAATCTGGTCTTAAAGCTAAGTGCATTTGACATCCATTTGATCTCAATCCAAGAAACCCTTTTCTTGATGTCTTGATCTACTGCCTTGGCCAAGGACTCCATATGGCATATGAATGACTTACACAATAAGAGATCACCTTGCATATGCAAGTGTAGGTCCTTTCTTGATTCTCATTCACTTTCATGAGTCACTTGTGCAGCCCCAGCATAAGCCTTGAATTAGTTGTCTAAGGCGACACCCTTTAAAGCTTGCACCTAAGACTACAGAGTTAACTCATAAAGTGACAAGGAACCTCAAGTCTAAGGATCAATTAATCACATCAATGACTCGTGAGATATTTCCTAATCTGGAAGTTTCCCTTTCCTGAAATAGAAACTTCCTTTCCCATTTAGGAATCTTCTCACACGGGGCACCTCAGTGAACTTACTTATTAAAGTAAGCACCCTCATGTATCACGCACGTATCAACTATACACTTTGCACCTCCATGAAACAAGGTGGTCCTTCTTAAGGGCGTGATCCCACAAGCAAGCCTTAGAGGAGTCAGGTTGACACTCCCACTGTCTGTAGGACTCATCGGCTTGGAGTATTTTACTAATCATGACTTATGTGATATAGGGCTCGTTTCATGAACCATTTCTCCTAAATGGTAGAGTCCTAAAGTCATCAGGATTAGGGGAGTTCTCATACATGCACAGCTAAAGTAAACGCATACCAAACAAGAGCATATAAAGAAGTGTTTGCCTATGATATTAATCAATCGTATATTATTCAAAGATTGTCTGTGATACTAGGAAAGTCCCAAAACGGATTATGACTAATCGCCTTTCTAGGGCACTATTCCTAACAAAAACCACTGGCATATGGTTGTCCTCGACACCGATCTGAAGGTATTTAAACGTTTGAACTCCATGCATTCTTCCGTTGCAACCAGGTATGCCAAGTTATGGGCGAAATTCATTCGGATGTTCCTTTTCCATGAATACAAGTATGAGATTCCAACCGATGACCTAGATGCTCAGGTATGTCCCTCCCAACGGGATGATAGCCTCGACTGTGGTGCCTTCTTTTGCCTGTTTGCTGAATGTTTCGCTAGGGATGACCCAACTTTCTGGAAAGAATGTCTTCTTGTGAAGATGTCGTACTATCGTGTCCACTTGGCTACGAAGATTTTGGCTGCAGGAGAAAAGTTTAAACTTATGGTTGAAAAGTGATGTGTATATCTGGTATTTGAGTGGTCTAGTATTATACTAAAACTATTAAACTTTGGTAATGTAGTATGTTCACTTTGAACAGGAAGTAATTTTCCATGTTATGCAATTTGTTGAAGTTTGTTGGCTTTGAAGTAATTTGTATCTCTGATAATGGGGTTTAAGTACCTGATTCTACCATTTATGTACAACTGTTGGAATTGATTCGTACTTGTTCAAATGCAGGGTACGTCATTCTTCCAATTTTATACAACATATGGAGAATTAAGTACGTTATTGTAGCAGCTTTGTACAACATTTCTCCAAATCTATATCACGTGAAAAAAGTTGTACAATTCTCTCTACTGGGATAAATAAAATTAAGTACGCAATTTTCAAGATTTTAAACAAAATACGGAAAATTAAGTATGTGGTAATGGCCATGTTATACAACATTTCAACGGATTTGTACAACGTGACAAATTACACCTCCTACATAATTTTCAAGATTTTATACAACATATGGAGAATTAGGTACGTGATAATGGGCATGTTGTACAACATTCCAACGGATTTGTACAACGTGACAAAGGTTGCAAACTTACACCTCCTACGCAATTTTCAAGATTTTATACAAAATACGGAAAATTAAGTACGTGGTAATGGGCATGTTGTACAACGTGACAAAGGTTGCAAAATTACATTATGTGTTTAAGTTTAAATCAATTCGTATAAAAGAGTTTAATAGAGTTCGTACAAGATTATGTTATCATTATGTGTTTAAGGGTTTATACTATATTTACATACCATATCATATAGTATAAACCCTTAAACACATAATGATAACATAATCTTGTACGAACTCTATTAAACTCTTTTATACGAATTGATTTAAACTTAAACACATAATGTACTTTTGCAACCTTTGTCACATTGTACAAATCCGTTGGAATGTTGTACAACATGCCCATTACCACGTACTTAATTTTTCGTATTTTGTATAAAATCTTGAAAATTGCGCAGGAGGTGTAAGTTTGCAACCTTTGTCACGTTGTACAAAGATGTTGGAATGTTGTACAACATGCCCATTACCACGTACTTAATTTTCCGTATTTTGTATAAAATCTTGAAAATTACGTAGGAGGTGTAAGTCTGCAACCTTTGTCACGTTGTACAAATCCGTTGGAATGTTGTACAACATGCCCATTATCACGTACCTAATTGCCCATATGTTGTATAAAATCTTGAAAATTGCGTAGGAGGTGTAAGTTTGCAACCTTTGTCACGTTGTACAAATCCGTTGGAATGTTGTATAACATGGCCATTACCACGTACTTAATTTTCAGTATTTTGTTTAAAATCTTGAAAATTGCATACTTAATTTTATTTACCCCAGTAGAGAGAATTGTACAACTTTTTTCACGTGGTATAGATTTGGAGAAATATTGTGCACAGCTGCTACAATAACGTACTTAATTCTCTATATGTTGTATAAAATTGGAAGAATGACGTACCCTGCATTTGAACAAGTACGAATCAATTCCAACAAACATCCAGAATTTCATACATACACATATCCATGCATAAAATTACTTCCATTTCAAAGTGAAAATTGCGTGGGAGGTCCATATTTTGTACACAACAGCTACAATCAAGTAAGTAACAGTCCATATGTTGTACATAAATGACAGAATCAGGTACTTAAACACCATTATCACATATACAAATTACTTCAAAGCCAACAAACTTCTACAAATTGCATAACATGGAAAATTAATTCAAATCCAACAAACAGGAACCAAATAGCAGAATATGGAAAATTATGATTCAAGGGGCTATTTGCATCCACGTCGATTGTGACCCTTTCGCTTACATCGTGAACATGTCATCTCTTTTTGTTTGACAACTTGAAATGGTATTCTCTTTTGTCTTCTACGTCCGGGTTGAACTCTCACATCGGGTGGATAAACAAATTGATCCTGTTCATTTTCCACCAAAACCGGCTCTTCAGCGGTTGGTATGGGGTAGATAAGCAAGTTGTACGCTTCTCTAAACGTCACAACGGAATACGCTTCGTCGCAGAAGTCGTACAACGACAAGCCTTTGTCCTCAATACAAGCACATGCACGTGTACAAACAATTTTAAATATCTGCCACTGCTTACAAGTACATGTTCTTGTTTCCAAATTCACGGCATAAGTTGTCTTACCCTCGGCAACTTCAAACAGAAACGGGCTTGCTCGATTTAAGGTCATTTTGCGACCCTCAACATAATTCTGCATTAGCATCTCTTCTGGTTGAGGACATAGAACTTCGACGTTGTATTTTTCTCCAAGATCGCGCCTCTCTTTCATCATGGTCATTATTTGTACACGTATCTGATCAACCATACCTAACATAGGTAGAACCCTTGCATTATTCACCCAGGAGTTCCAAGACTCGGCAACATTGTTATTAATGACACCAAAACGTTCACCGGAGAAGAGACAATTTGCCCAATTCTGTGGCTCTGACTGCAAAATGAAGTCTTGTGCGCGAGGCATTGCTTTCACAATCTCATCTACAAATTTCTGATATTCATTGAACGAAGTAGTGTACGCGGCTTTTTGAAATATCAATTCTCAATGTTTTTTGTTCTTGTAAGGATAGAATCTGAGAATCTACACGGAAAAAAAAAAAAAAAAAAAAAAAAAAAAAAAAAAAAAAAAAAAAAACCAATTATACATATGACAGAATCAGTAACTCAAATGATGTTTCTTACCTGAGTCCGGAAATTGTCAACCAAATGTCATAGGCAATACGCATGGTTGCTGCCAGGAAACACCATCGGGACAACCTTCCGTAGACCTGAATATCTGTCAGAGAAAAATGTATATGACCTAAAATTGATTAGGCCTCGTGTCTGACTCACTAATGCTTCATGCAGTTTCCTACAAAACCATTCCCAATTTGCATCATTTTCAGCACTTACAACCACATATGCGATGGTGAACAAACCATCATTGCCATCCTTCAATACGACAGACAAAAGACAGCCTTTAAAATTATTCTTAATGTGAGTCCCATCCAGAAAAATCAACTTCCTGCAACCTCTGAGAAATCCAAGCAAACATGCATGAAAGCAAAGAAATAGCTTCGTAAATTTTTTAGTATTTGCATCCACCTCATAATCCGCAAAACTCCCAGGATTTGTTTTTCTAACGGTATCACATTACCATCTCACACGATCATATGATGCACCATCATACCCATGGATATCATACATAGCTATTTCTTTACCCTTCCACACCCGTTTGTAAGGAAGATCAACAACATATTCGCTCTGTATGTCGTCTTTCATTTCTTTAGGAGAGTACTTGGGACAACTTCTGACCTTCTCTCTAACTATGTTTGCAATCCAATTAGCATCAGCTCTAGGATGTCCCTTCGACCGCATACTACCCTCTCGACACGTGTGCTGCAAACAATATTTTCTTATTGCAAATTGTAAGTCTTTTTTACTATATGATGTATAGATACGCCATTTATAATTACTATCAAGACACACCGCTATGATCTTCAAACTATCGTTTTTAATGTACTTGAAGGAACGATGTATAGACACAGAATAATTTTTCAGCTTCGTCCGAAACTCAGCCGCATCTCTGAACCCTTGGCCTACCCCGTTTATGCACATACTCCAGGAATTTCGGGAATTTGACAGCATAGCATCAGATTGGGGTGTGAGTGTCATTCCCGTATTCTGTGCTCCGTACCTAACAACGCTGACAAAGAAAACATTGAAGCAAAATACAATTGCAACAAAATATGAATGACACAAACTCAGTATTGAAGTACCTGAAGCTAGTCGATCCAATATGCTCGGTTTCATCATCCCTATCAATGGCCATAATGTCAACATATGTCAAATTGAACGTTTTATGCAGTTCAATCATGTTACAAACATCTTCATCATTCAGTAACCTAACTTCATGATCCTTGGCATGAGGTGCAGTGTATGTCAATCTTAATTCCGACATATTTATCGCAGGCCAATAATAACCAACAATTGAGTGCACAATCATCAAATTGAAATCAGCCCTAATTGAGAAAACATGCATTTTGTGATTGTACCAAACACCACCAAGGAGACGTACAGGTGTGCTACACTCACTAACTTCGTACGGGCTACCCATGACTAAAACCGAAACAAAGGCCAAAGGTAATTTAACAAATTCAGCTAAAAAATGGTCAAAGGAACGAAATAGCCTGAGCTTAGCGGCGACGGGAGTCAAGAATCAGTCCTCCAGATCGTTGAAGAAAGTCGTCTAAGCCGAATCCAGGGAGCTCCGTCGTTTCCGTCGGCGTGTTAGCAGGGAACCCTTCAAATTTCAGTCGGGAACGATTCCGGGGAGCTCAGTCGTTCCCAAATTGGAGTCGTCGCAAGCGGAAGGACTGGGAAGATCTTCAGATTTGCAGCGGCGAGCTAATGGGGGCCGTTCGTGCTGTTCTTCATCTTCTTCAGACAACCCTTTTTGGTGTTTTAGACAACCCTTTTCTTCTTGGGTTTGTTGGTCGTAGTTTATAAATAATAAATGTATATTATTATAACCCCTTCATAAATCGTTGAAATGGTTGAAAATAAAATGGTTCAAATATTAAATGGAGGGTAAAACAGTAATTTTAGGTCACTAGGGAGCAAAGAGAACTTATATTTATCAGTTACGGAGTTAGTAGGCACAATTTTAAGAATGTGGAGTAAACAAAGATTTTCACAACCGTTAGGTACTTTTAGAAGATGCCCCCTACATAATACATGTTTATATTAACATTACACAATAAAATAAATACATAAACTCTTAAACATTATAAATATATTAATCTGTATACATATTCTAGCAGAATTATATATAATATACATGTATATATATGATAACAAAGTATATATATATATATATAGTACATACATATACACTTCGACATATGTATACACAATCTTCTAGGCCACCGCACCGCCACCGGCAACACCACCTTCACCCACCACCACTCAGATCAAACCAGATTCCCACCGCCGCCGCCGCCCTCCTCAAATCGAACGATAGGTGCAAATCCACCATCACGGCCGCCACCGTCACCCACCACCTCCATCCTCCTCCGATGGATCTAGATCTCTACCACTGCCGCTGCCGCCCTCCTCAAATCGAACCAGATCTACAAACCATCATCGCTGCCGCCGCCCTCGAATCGAACCAGATCTACAAAACACCATCGCCACCGCCACCATCACCCAACAATCCGTCTTCAATGAACACGCATCCCAACTGGAAAATTGTCATTCTCACGCCTAATTTCCTCCAGAGTCATTTTCCCACAAAATCCTAACAAGCCAAAACCCTCAGAAAATCAAAGGGCTAAAAAAATCGAGTCTTTTACACCTAAAAAGTCACTTTCTTCAACACTTGACAAGAATCCCAGATGCAAAAAAGGGTTCTTTTAATATCAAGAGCCGACGAATTGACCCGGACAGGGGGAGATCAACAAGGAAACGCATAGTACACCGCCTGTGCGTGTGGGATGAGAGAAAGAAGAGTTAATTGAAGTGAGTAAAAGCTTTTCGGGTGGACAATGATGGTGATAGTCAGGGCATAGTGGATGGTTTCAACCCTACAGAACACCAAATCGAATCAGTTTTCTCAATTTCTTTTTCGTGAGAGTACCTCTGCTTGTAGATTTGTTTTGTCTTTTGCTTCTATTTTCTCTCACATCTATTAGGCCAGTGATTTGTCACAAAAGGTGTGAAGTGGATGTGAATAATTGAGGAAAATTGAGGAAAATTGAGGGAATTTTGAGGGTTCGGAATGGTTACAGAGAAGGGTAAGGAGAAGGTAACGGACAACAGAGGCAATGGGAGGAGAAAGTTTAGCGGCGGCGGAGGCGACGATAACAAGACGAGGCTTCAGTTCTTGGAGGATTGGATGAGAACGAAGAACCCCAAAATCTGAGTATTTTTCTTTTTTGATTTTTTTTAGTTTTCATTTTAGTTTAAAATTTCATGAATAATATATTATGTATTTAATTAAATTCAATTCTAAAATATATAAATATATATGCATGTGAAAATAATCAAATATTATAAAACATATTATTTTAAGTTTTTTATTTTATTTATTTTTTATGATAAATGTTTTTTTTTTTTTTTTTTTTAAACACACACCAAGTGGCCAGAGAGATTTGAACTCGGATTATTATCTTCGAGAGTCAATCCTCAAATCACTTGGTCATCTCTGTTGGCTATTTTTTTTATGTTAAATGTAATATTATATATATATATATATATATATAATTATTTTTTATTTTGTTAAATTTATTTTAAATATTAATTAAGTTAAAAATTCTTAATTATGATTATGGTCCACGTGAGCAGCAATTTGCCAACTGAGTGTGATGTGTCAAGCTCATTTTGGACACGTAAGATTCAAATACACGTCAGATTGGTTTTTATAAAATCGAAGCGGTTTCCGGCGGGTTTTTGGGTTTCCGGTGATTTTTTACATTGAAATGCAACTTTTTTGGAGTTATGGGGTAGATTTGTCACCAAAATAATTGGTGTATTAATCTTGTTGAATGGGTGCAGTTGATATACCATTTTTACAATTTTTCTAAAAAGGGATTGAGAGATACAATTGCAAGTATTGCACTAAGATATTTGTAAAAACTAAAACAAGTACTTACATCACACTGACTCCCAATAAGATGACAACATCGAGGCAATCTCACGAAGTAAGGAAATCGGGAGCTTGAAACAGCTCATCGCATAAGCCGAAATTGCTTGCAAGACAGCTTTGATGAGAAATTTTCAACCTAGTAGAGAAATCGACTTATCTTCTCACTCCTGCACTCCTTCCAAATTTTTTCCTTAGTACTTGCAAACACCTCCTTTTTAGAAGCTCTTACCACCGCCGACAACCCTAAGTACTTATCATGACGTGAAACAACTTACATTCCCAGCTTAGCCGCAATATGATTTACAACTTGTGTTATGATTTTAAAAGTTCTATCTTTTACTTTTCACCCTATTTAAGATTTAAGTCTTAAATTATATTCAGCATTATTTTTAATATGGTATTTCACTAATTTCTTTTTTCTTTAAAAATAGAACATCATATTTAAGTTTCTTTTTCCTTAAAAACCGTCGTGAGAATTTGTTAAGCATTAAAAATTCATTTTAATATTCTTTCTTAATTTTTAATTTTATCGTGCATCACACACGATCCATACAGGCTAGTTTTTCTATATTTAATCGGGGAAAATGGTCAACAAATGTGTCCACTATCCAGCTGTCCGTGTTTAACAAGATGATAAGTAACATGAACGGAAAGGAATAAGGATCAAAACAGCCAACAACAAGCTTAACACGTGTGGACTTGGGCAAAGCGAAGATACTTTTATATTTTGGGTGAGAGAGAAGGCAAGTGACTCACGGCTTATTGAGATCAGACACTAATGACTTGCATCAACAATAGTTTTTTATTTCCATCTAGAATAGGATATAATTTCCCTACTTGTATACCCATTTCTTTCAATTTCGAAGCTGACGAAGCCAAATATCCCACTGTTCCATTATACAAGAGAAGTAACGTAAAGCCGCAAAGCCTTCATCGTTCCTCCTCCTTTCCTATTCTTTCCTCATCTTCTCTTTCCGGTATCTCTCTCTATTCATCTATATATATATTTGGCTGGATTTATTGCTCTTATTTGAATGTTGGGTGGTTATTCTTTTTTCTTAAATTATATGTTTAGTTTTGTGTTTTTCTCAATGCCAGATTTAATCTGTCTTTTCTTATTTTCCGAGATCGAAGATCTTCTGTGTTTGGTTTATTTTATGGAGTCCTAATGTAAAGCATGCTCAAATATGTTTTAGAAATACATGGAACCAAGGTCGCAGTGTGTGTTTTCTAGTTGAAATGTGCCACATCCACGATGAGATTAGAGCCGGAGGAAACTTTAAGAATTTCCTATTTTTGTAGTTACTGAAAATCAATAGCTGATTTGATGATGAACTGATCGTTGTGAGATGCGTTATAAATCTTAGACAAGAATATTATTAATGCCTACAAAATTGCTTGTGGTTGAGTTTCTTGAAGTATCTGAAGAAAAACAGATTAAGTGTATTTAAAATATTTATCAGAATCTATAATACAGAGCAAGTGGTGTGTAACAGGATAAATTCAAGTGTGAACCAAGTTGGTGAAGGGTATAAAACCTAGAATATGCCATTTGGCATTTAGCATCTAAGTGAGGAACAATAACAACTAGAAGACTGGACATTCTATATTCATCAAGTGGAACCACCTTTAACTTTGAGTTGCAGTATTTGTACAGTACTTATACTAATATCCACTTCATCTTAGAGTGCTATTCTCATTCTGAGGATAAAAATATTTGAAGGTATGTCGTCAAATTGGATTGATTCTCTTTAAAGCTTTATTCAGAAAGCTGGCAAAACTTCCTAAATATGGTTTGTCTAATAGGACACTGAAAGTTTCACCAACTTTTAAAGAGATTTCTCATTTATATTGCGATATTCACAATACATTTACTTTCATCACCCTTGTTTGAATTGCTTTGAAAACTAAAGCAAGAACATTAGCTGATTGGTCAAAGTTATATTTATTTGTTCATTCTGCTTATATCTACTTCCCCATAAATTGCAAGGTATACATTGTGTGTTCATCAATTTTTAAACATGTGTATATATTTTATATGAATTGTTTTTGCTTGATTGCATTAGAGTATTATTAAATATCTTCAGTCATGAGCAAAAGCCACTTCGCAGGACGACTCCGGATCTCTTAAGCAGTAGAGATGACCGAATGAGAATATATTTGTCTCTGGATGAGTGCACTACTCAGTCCATCTAACACATCGTAATCACATGTGTTATAATTTTTTATGCCTTAACATACATGTAGAAATTTAGATGCTGTATTGTGGGAGAAGCAACTGCAAGTAGAGTAGCTTCATCTATGCAAGTTCTCTAATGTGGTTTATGTCTTGCTACAGAAAAATTGGACATGCTCTGCCACTTGCAATCTTATGGACTTACATAGTTGTCCAAGTATTTTGTAACATAAGAACTGATATTTCCATTACAAAAGAAAGTTGTGTCGGTGCTCCTTGAATGACCCACCATAGCTTCCGATCTTTATACTGTTACAAAAGAAACTTCTCAGACTTTCTATATTGGAATTCAGTTTATCAATTTTCTTTCTTTACTCGTCGCAGATATGGATGCTGCACCAAGCCAAGGATTGTACCCTCTGCACCGTAGCAAAACTATTCACTTGGTTTGATGCTTTCTTCCTCTTATCCTTCTCCCATAATGTATAGATAGATAGACTTTAAATGGCACAACATCTATTATAAATGTACTTCATATTTCTTTACATGTAGGTAAGACATGCTCAGGGATTTCACAATGTAGCTGGAGAGAAGGACCATAGTGCATATATGTCTCCAGAGTTTTTGGATGCACAGCTTACTCCTCTTGGCTGGGAGCAGGTGATAATTTATTAAGTAACATTTTCTTGTGTTTTATGTATATCTAAATTTATTTAATACGTTGCTGCCATTCTTCTTAATGTAACCAAAAGGGAAATGATGTGACAATTTGTTGTAGTGTTTGCCGTTGGGTTTAAACCTACAGCAATCTTTAGAAGCATTTTTTGCTTTTGCTTCGACGTTGCGTGTCGTTTTTTCCAGTGAACTGCCTTTTATTTTCCTTGCTGAAGGAAAGATCAAAGAATGACTTGTCATGCTTTATCAGGTTGATAATCTGCGCAAGCATGTTCACTCATCGGGTATTGCGAGAAGAGTTGAACTAGTCATTGTTTCCCCTTTGACAAGGTAAGAATGCTGCATACCTGATTCTCCTCAAGCTCTCATACTATATGTTTTATCTGAAACTTCTTTCTCTATCATTTTTCAATACCGGATTTAAAAAATATATATATTATCTTTTATATCTTTATTAGAACAAAGTAAACCACAATATATAGATAATAAATAGAACAAGATTGGTTTATTCTTGAAGTAATTCCATTATCTTAGTCACCTTTGTATTTCACTCTGTCCAATGAAAAAAGGACTTAGAAGAGTAATTTGCATACAACACTGCAACATGTATAGAGAAGGGGGTGAGAGAGGAGGTGAGACAGAAATTCAGTTGAGATGTGCTCTTTCCTTGGAATGTTTGAAATCAGTACAATAGTAATTTCTGAACCTTTTCTTGAATTATTCATTTATTTGTAGAATAGACCTATGTTTTGAAACAGAGCTGGCCAGTTCAAACAGGTGCGTGATTCACCCTAAACAATCGCTAGTAATTGAACCAGTTGGAAATAATGAAAACCAGTTCAATTGTCCCAGTTCGGCTGCCAGATTTACGGAGGCCTTCATTATTTGCTCTTTTCCATATTCTCCTATTGTATTTGAGTTCATCCTTTGGATCTGAGTTTTGAAAAGTTCTGTTACTGTAGAGAGGTTGATTTCACTCCTCCTTTCTTTCACTATATTTAAATTTAAGGAAACACTATCCCTTAAAATTAATTTGAATATGATGGCGGCAATCATAAGTCCGGTGACAAGAAGAAAAAGCTATTTATAAATTAGCCAAACGGAATGAAGCATTATTTTGGAAACTGGGAGATACCCCTTTTCTTGATGGTTTTTATATGAAATCACACTGGTTAAAAAGTTGAAGTCAGTTCTAAATTCGAGGCACTTCTTGCTAATGGATTTTAGTAACATCTGAACTCTCACTTAACACAGCAAGTTACTTTGCAGGACTATGCAAACAGCTGTTGGGGTTTTTGGTGGAGAGGGTTACGCAGATGGCATTGATGCACCTCCGCTAATGGTGGAAAATGCTGGAGACAGTAACCGTCCAGCAATTTCAAATTTAAATTCCCCCCCATTCGTGGCAGTGGAGCTTTGTCGAGAACATTTGGTATGCAATTACCAAATATACTGCTTTGGTTGCAGAAATTTAATGAATTCTATGCAAGAGTTTCTTAATGTTCATTTTCTGGTTATTTGGAATACTATGGATTAATTTTCTTAAAACTTTGTAGTTATGTTGGTCATTTGCATCCTGGAGTCTGTATAATTGTCAATTATATATTTTCTTTATTCATTAATATG
Source organism: Lantana camara (assembly GCA_037501455.1). Taxonomy (NCBI): domain Eukaryota; kingdom Viridiplantae; phylum Streptophyta; class Magnoliopsida; order Lamiales; family Verbenaceae; genus Lantana; species Lantana camara. The sequence goes on from CM074863.1 coordinate 86,269,852, forward strand.
TCTCGTGGTTAGTTCACTGTTACATATTACTCCACTGTCCCACCATCAATGACTTCTATTTCACCCAAACTTAAGCTGATCCAAGAACACCAATCTACCCCACATACTTGTGAGGATGTATGATTGTATGCTAGAAAACTTATTCTTTCAACCATATGCAGGTTTTATCTATAATTTAAGTATGTTTACCCTAAGCTTCATATCTTTACCATTGGGTACTTTTACCTTTTCACGTGTGGAGGTTGAGTAGGCCGGTCACTGGTTTGAGTCCAAACAGTGAGACAAATAGAGAAAGCTAGCGTGTTCTCCATTTCTTAAAGAGTGAAGACATTGATCTGAACTTGCATGTTTAATTATGCAGGGGGTTCACTGGTGTGATAAGAGAAGGAGCATAAGCGAGTATCGGCAGCTTTTTCCCGCAATTGATTTTTCACTGGCAAGTAATTGTTCATTATTTCAGTTTCTTATTCATATAAACAACCTAAAATAATATTCACCGTCTTATTGCATCTTGTAAGCTTGGTTCGAAGTTCCACGTAAGTTCTGTTTCTTGCCACTTAGTATTCAAATTGTTTCTTTCAGATAGAAAATGATGCTGATATTCTCTGGAAACTTGATGTCAGAGAGCCAGATGAAGAACTTGCTCAGAGGGGCCTGAAATTCTTGAATTGGTGAAGTTTTTATTCTTCAACTAAGATCCACAGCCAAATTTGCTAATTTTTAAAGAATCCTATCCTTATTTCCCTATATGGTGTAGGTTATGGACAAGAGAAGAGAAAGAGATAGCGGTTGTTACTCATAGTGGGTTCTTAATACATACCCTTGCTGCATTTGGAAATGATTGCCATCCTTCTATGAAGGCTGAAATACGCAGACAGTAAGTTTTCTTTTTTTTTTTTTTTTTCTGTTTATTTCCACCCTCTGAACTTAAGAGCCATTTCCAGCTTTTATTTCTAAAAATAAACAAGTCCAGAAAAATCTCTACCAACTTAAAGGTACAAGCCAAGCTTGACGAGCTGAGTTTATGAGCTCCAGCTTGAAAACATTTAAGCTCCTCCACTAGATTTGATTAAACTTGAATCATCCAAGTAGCATGAGTTATTTTGAGCTGGATCAAAGCTCATACTTCTGCTCGAATGTATTAATTTTATTGAAAAACTAAAAATAAAATGAAATTTATTGTTATTTATAATAAAAAAATACAATATGATGAAGTAATTTTACTAAAATACACATAAATCAAATATATAATACATGTATACATCAATAATATAAAAGCAAATATTAAAAATATATATTGGCTCACGAGGTGGAGCTTAGAAACCCGAAGTCAAGTTAGAGCTTGATTAAGCTAAACTGCTGCTATTTGAACCTTATTCCTGATACTAACCAGTGAATCACTGGGCAAACATTGTTGGAAGTATCTGTAAAATGAGTCGACTTAGTACACAAGCATCAGGAATACGGCTCCTGGTGTAAAGAGGTGTGTTTTGTCATCTTTAATAGTTGAGTAGGAAAGACCCCTACCAAGAAAAATTCGTATCAATTCAAATAACCTTCTTCAATGTCTTAAAGATTAAAACTTCTTCTGCATCGACATCATGCATTAAAATTTGAAGCTGGTGAGAATGAGTTTTTTGTGCACAAATTGAGATGAACTGATTTTCATTCCCAAATTCCAATTTGCAGATTCAACAATTGTGAACTTCGATCAGTGGTCCTTGTGGATAGAAGGTATAAACTTTTAGTTCCGGACGGTAAATTCCTCACATTCTACAGTATTTTCAGCTTTAACCTCTTTAATTTGCAGTATGATCTCTTCAAGTTCTTCGAAAACTGACTATCCGGGAAAAATTCCTCAGGGGCCTGATGCCCCTAGTGAAGAAGCTGAGGAGAAAAACTGATGCTCCCCACAACAAGATAAGTGATTCAGTAAAGTAGGATCATCCATTGTTAACCCGCTCTTCCCCTGAAGGCAGTTTACTTTTGTGTCTTCAAAGGGACGATTGCTGGGAAATGGTTTGTATACCATTTATTGTTTCAAGGACAATTTACAGCATAATCTCTTTCACAGATTCATTAACATGGGCCGGAGTTCAAGTCATTTCGACTCATTGAGTTCTTGTTCGTATGCATTCTTGTGCCACTTGTTTATTCGAAGATTTTATTGACTATTGAGGTTTCTACCTCTGATAATTGGATTCCCTCCTCGCTATAGAAATTTCAGACCGAACAATTTGTCTGATTATATGAATGTGAAGAGAAAATACGTTCAAATTTTTTTCGATTGATTTACGAATAACGTTTCTTTTTACTGTTTCTTATTTATTTTTATTTGTTTTTCCTTTTTGCTTCTGCTAGTTATGCTCAAGTTCAGTAGTTTTATTTTTTTAACTCTCCTTTTCTGTCTCTCTCCACATTGCATCCATTTTATTAAATGTAGGGTTATTCGATCTCTCGTTAAGTTCTCTTCAAGGGACGACTGGGAAATGGGTTGTATGCGTAGTCATTAAAACTTGAGTGAATGTGTACGTGTCTTATGCATAACTTTTGAGATGTCAGTGTAATTATCCCTGAAGGTCTTATGCTAGAAAATACTCCTTTTTTGTTGACAGTACAAAATATTGTAACAAAGAGCGAGTTGCACAAAAACATGGCATATATTGGAAGATTGAATTGTATTTGTACCTTTAAACCGGGAAACGTATAATGTGTAAATATTGTCATAATATGTTACATAAGTTTTTCTATATATAACAATAGAGAGTCAACCAAATTCATTAAATGCATTACAAACAAGAAAAGAGTTGTATGGATTAATGGGGAACCCAAATCTATCTAATGTGCAGATTGGCAATGTGCTCTATCTTGTGCATACCAAATCCTCAATTTTTTAAGATTAGGGACGTCTTCAATTGTCTCTTTGGGAATACATGTTGAAATATCATCCATGTTGAGCGAAAGAGTCAAGCTTAGAGATTGAAGAGAGAGTTGGGTAGGTGCACCTCCATGTTTTCAATTCTTTGGGAGATGAAAGTGATGGTAATATAATCCTTGGGCAAACATCAATAGTAGGCTTTGAAGTTTTGGGAACATTACACCTCTTTTTTTTTTTTTTTTAACACAAGCACACCCGAACAGGATCGAACCCACAACCATGACTTGGAGAATGAACCCGTTAACCACTTGAACCAATCCTTGTTGGCAATTTTGGGAACATTACACTTACTTGCTCTTTAAATGACCCTTTTAGACAAGGAAGATGATGCAGTTTAAGTTCTTCCAATGATGAGAATTTAGTCTTTATTGGACTTCGCTCTTGAACTTTGTCCACCGTAATGTACTCAATATTGAGCTTTGTTAATTCCATGAATTTAAGTCGAGGAAGAGCTCCCAATGGTGGAAAATACAAGCAATTCTCGAGCATAATGTGAGTTATGTTTTCTATGTTTGAACTTCTCATCCAAAGAGGAAAAGACCTTCCTCTGAAGCCCCTTATCCTTAATATTCTAATATTTGGGGGAGGTTTAAGGGCTCTTAATAGTTAATACCTCTGTATCCATCATTTCTCGAGATTTGGAAGTATTGTCGCCTCCCCATCGTAAGACCAAATTACGAAGATTTGATTTTTCATGCAAATTTGCTTTCTTCGCATCCATATGGTTTTCCACTCTCTCAAGATGCCGAATTTCAAGGTTTCCTCCAAGATCCAAACATTCCAATTCAGCAAGCCGATTACTTATGCTGTGACCCACTATGAACAAACTCAATGTTTTTAGGGAAGTTAGTTCACCAATTTTTGGGGGGCATCTGACTAAATGATCTACATGATTCCAACAAAAGATGACGAAGATTATTCAAAAACCTCATGTTCTTAGGCAAACTTACAAGGCTATAACACACATTCAAATTCACAATTTGCAAATTCCAAAGGCCACAAATTGTTTCGGGAAGAGTGCAGATGGCAGAAGAGGATAAATTCAAATAGGGCAAATGTTTCAACTTCCCTATTCCAGAAGGCAACTCTTTTATGCTTGACCAACTTGCATTTAACATTCTAAGTCGATTAAAGTTCATCAAGGATGTTAAGGTGGATACTTGTACTTCAATGCTTGAACTGCCACAGAATGCTCACTTAGAGTTACCTGACGGATTTTGCTGTTTGTCACACTCATTTCTTGCCTTTCCTTCTGTGTTCCTGGAACTTTGTTCTCCATGATTGATATGGTGAGATCATGAACAAGATCATGCATCTTGAAAGTTGTTTTGCCTGCCAATGTGTTCACATCCTGGAAAAGGGATCTCAAAACTAACTCATTCCATACTTGTTCACCAACATCCTCCACTTTTTGCATTCCAATTGATTAAATGCATCCATAAGCCATCCAAAGAAAGATCAAGTTTTCTTTCTCCATTATGGAATCCTTTGGAAAGATTGAACAATAAGCAAAACAACGTTTCAACGCTGAAGGAAGATGATGATAGCTTAACCTCAAAGCTGGCATAATTGAGGTTTCTTCATGTGGTAAACTCCACATTTCAATTTCTCCAACATAAATCCATTCAGTTTCTTCTCTCTTAAATCTCAAAAGACCTCCAAGTGCCTTCGCAGCTAGAGGTACACCAACGCCGCACTTCTTCACTATCTGCCTCCCAATGCATTCAAGGTTAGGTTGTTTGTCTTTATCTTACCCAAATCCAAAAGCACGTCGTTTGAATTGTAAGTTTGTAACTAGCAATGATCTTCTGACAACCCCTTTAAGTAGCCTGGCACTGGGTGGGGAATTAACCCACCCATATCCAAATCCAAATAATATTCAAGTTTTTTAAATCCAAGTACAATTCAAATCTAATATGTCAAAATTCAATGGGTTTTCATCCAAACTAAATCCAAAACATATTTAATATAATTTCAATTAATTTACATTTTAAAAAAATGGTTCGTTTTCATTTTTCATAATAAAAGTATTATATTAAAAAAATAACTATAAATAGAAAATGTAATAATAAAACATCATTTTTTTTTTTAAATTCATAATCTTCTTTGTTAAATAAAATATTTTGTACACACTTGGCATTGAGTTCTAACTTGTTACATATATATATGTGTGTGTATATGTGTGTATTGATTATAAATTATAATTTATAACACATTTCAAAGACGATAATAATAATAATAATAATAATAATAATAAAGAAAAACGAAGATTATTATTATTCATATAAAAGAAGAAAGTGTAATGTATGTGTCTTCGGTAATAATTATTGACTAGCATTTGAATTCATAATAATATTAATATACATACCAGGTAATACATTGAGATGCCTGCCTCTTTAATTTATTGTCCTAAGTATATCATAATGTGTTGTTTTGTCTATATATATATATATAATGAAAAAGGACGATTATTGTTATTTTTACTTTTTGATACCTAGTATAAATATGAATAAATTATTATGTACATTTTTCATTCATAATGTAAATATATTTTTATGTTTAGTTTCGTAATTACTTTGGCAAAACTTTTAATATACAATCTTCATTTTAATTGCATTATATATATGTATGTATATATATATATATATATAAATTGCACATACGTAATGAATATTAATGGAAAAATTGAGAAAATAGAGAGGGTTTGTCCTTTCTCCTTTGGATGTTTTTCAGGCTTTGAAACCCACAAATAAAAATCAAATCCAAACCCATATTTAATTAAAATATGGGCTTAGGTTTGGGTTTGAGTTTGATATAAAAATATGAATTTGGGCTTGGATTGAACATTTAAATTTCAGGGTGTGGGTTGGGGATTCCCCACCCAATGCCAGACCTACCTTTAAGCAATGGATTGGAAGAATTCCCATGATATCTGGCTATCTGCTACCTTCTTTAAGCGTGTGGTGATATCGATTGAAACACCTCTTGAGCCACAAGCCAAACATTTTTTAATATAGCCCATTTTTCTTGGTCGTCATTCCACACATCATCTAATATCATATTGACTAAATTGTAATAAGTTTTCTTACCTGTCTATTTAGGTTCATATGCTAAGTATTATGAATAGATATATCTTCTCGTAATCTTTACTTACTTGCAAATGGAAGGCCGTACCTCCTACTTATTCGTTTATGTCACGTATAATTATGTGCACTTAATTTTACCCTAATTGTTGATATTTGTGCTTCTATATATATTTTTATCAATATTGAGCATGCATAAATTATCATTATGAATTTTTGTGTTTATATGCCTCTTTGTGCTAAAAATAAAATAAAATAAAAATTATATATATATAGATAACGACTAGTTTACAACGGCTAGATGGAATTTTTCTATAAATAGGTGATTTTGGTAAATACAATTCATTCACTTCTATATTTTACTTCTTACTTCCAAAATTTCTAAAAGACCACCTTGATAAATTTTTGTATATGAAGATGCTTAGTTTTAATGAATATAATATCAGGTCCTACAGATTTGATTGAAGGAATTGATGAGACAAAATTTTCGTTACCAAATTGTACAAAGTTCTCAATAGAAAATGACTTATATGCGCCAAAATCCAAAAGAAACTTGTTGAGTTTTAATGATATATATTTTCATAAGTATGATACTCAGTGTGGGGCTGAAGGTATCAAGAAATATATATATCTTACAGCCTATAAAGAGGGAAAAACTACCAATACTCCCTTCTGGATTGCATTATACTCATATATAGTAGTTAAAGAAAAGCACATTGATACTTCGATTCTAGTATTTGTCATGACTTATTGGGTCATCCTGGTTCAACAATGATGCGAAAGATCATTGAAAGTACACGTAGGCATCCATTGAGGGACCAGAAGCTTTCTCAAATGAAAAAGGATCCCTATACAACTTGGTCTCTTGGAAAGTTAATATTGAGACCATCACTAGCTAAGATGCAGAATGAATCACCTACTTTTCTTGAGCGTATTCAAGGTGATATATGTAGACCGATTCATCCACCATGTGGATCATTTCGATACTTTATGATATTGATAGATGCCTCTAGCAGATAGTCACATGTTTGTTGCTATCAACTCGTAATGTGGCATTTGCGAGGTTGCTTGTTCAAATTATTAAGTTACAAGCGCAACTTCCTTATCATACGATCAAGAAAGTTCGGCTCGATACTGCTGGTGAATTTACATCTCAAACCTTTAATGATTATTATATGTCAAATGGGATTGTGGTTGAGCATCCCGTTGCTCATGTACATACATAAAATGGTTTATCTAAATCATTGATTAAACGTCTTCAACTTATCGCTAGACCATTAATAATAAGAACAAAGCTACCAATTTCAGTTAGGGGTCATGCAGTTTTACATACTGAATCTTTAATTCACACAAGGTCAAGTGTTTATCACAAATACTCCTCGTATCAACTTGCATTTGGGCAAAAACCGAATATTTCTCATTTGAGATTTTTTGGTTGTGCAGTGTATGTGCCTTTAGCACCACCACAAAGCAGTAAAATCGGATCTCAGAGAAAGTTGAAAATTTATATTGGTTATGAGAGTCCATCTATCATAAGATATCTTGAACCCCAAAAGGGTGATGTATTCACAACATGTTTTGAGAATGATTTCCCAATATTAGGGAGAGAAAAAAACAGCTAGAAAGAGATATTCCATGGTTTACACCATCATTATTGCATCTTGATCCACGCACAAAGCAGTCCAATATGGAAGTAAAAAAGATTGTATATTTGCAAGGTAATGCAAATCAATTGCCAGATGCATTCACAGATACGAAAAGAGTGACTAAATCATATATACCAGCTGTTAATGCTCCTGCTCGGGTTGAGGTTCCAAAAGGACAATTCCAGAAGAATGTCACTCATGAGTCGACAGCATGCCTGGAGCGTGTTAGACCATTTGTTTCCAAAGATAAAAATCCTCGTAAAAGAAAAGGAACAAATGAGAATAATGACCCCAATAATGAGGAAAGTGTCACAGAAGAGACACAAAATGAGGTAAATATCCCAGAAGAGACACAAAAAGTGAGATTAGCGAAGAAATCTCAATAAATTACTTGCATCCAAGAAAACTGTGGAATTGAAGTGATATCAAAGTTAATGATATATTCTCTTATGCCGTACCGCATGATATCACTCATGAAAGTAAAGATCCTGAGCCAAGATCTGTCATTGAATGTCGAAATAGATATAACTAGATAAAATGGAAAGACACTAGTCATGCTGAATTGAATTCTCTAAATAAAATAAATGTGTTTGGACCTATTGTCCTCACTCCCAAAGGTGTGAAACCTGTCGGATATAAATGGGTCTTCGTACGTAAGCGAAATGAGAAAAATGAGGTAACAAAATATAAGGCAAGACTTGTTGCTCAGGATTTTCCTCAAAGACCTGGAATTGATTAAGAAGAAACATATTCTCCTGTTATGGATGCGATCACGTTTCGATATTTAATCAGCCTAACAATTTTTCAGGAACTGAAAATGCATCTATTGGATGTCGTTACACCCTATTTATATGGATCACTTGATTGTGATATTTATATGAAAATTCCGCAAGGATTCAAAATGTCTGCTGCATTAGAATCAAAACCTAAAGAGAAGTATTCGATCAAATTACAAAGATCTCTTTATGGAGTAAAATAATCCGGACGCATGTTCGCTTGAGCGAATTTCAATCAAAGAAAGAATATGTGAATAATCCTATTTGTTCATGCGTATATATTCAGAAAACAACATCCGAATATGTGATTATTGCACTCTATGTTGATGATTTGGATATCATTGGAACTGCTAAGAAAATCCATGAAACAACAGTTTACTTGAATAATGAGTTTGAACTGAAAGATCTTGGACAAACCAAAGATTGTCTTGGTTTGCAGATTGGGCAAAAACGAATGGAATTTTCGTTCATCAATCAACTTATACAGAAAGGGTGTTGAAATGCTTTAACATGGATAAAGCAACCCCCTTTAAGTGCTCCAATGATTGAGAGATCGCTTGGTGTGGAAACAGATCCCTTTCGCCCTCGCAAAGAGAACGAGAAAGTTCTCGGATCTGAGACACCATACCTCAGTGCTATCAGAGCACTTATGTATCTTGCTAATTGTACTAGACCTGACATATCTTTTGCACTTAATTTGTTAGCAAGGTTCAACTCATCCCCAATGAAAAGACATTTGAATGGGATTAAACATCTATTCTGATATCTTTGAGGTATAGATGATTTGGGATTGTTTTATTCTTTTTTGACAACGGGATTGTTCTATTCTAAAAATGTAAAACAAGTTTTGTTTAGTTATGTAGATGCAGGATATTTATCGGATCCACACAAAGTTAGATCCCAAACAGGTTATATCTTTACAATTGGGGGCACGAAAATTTCTTGGCGATCACAGAAGCAAACCCTCGTTGCTACTTTCTCTAATCATGTTGAGACTATTGCCATGAAGTGAGTCGAGAATGTGTTTGGTTAAGATCAATGATACAATACATCTTGATCTCTTGTGGCGTGGCAATTGATAAAGTCCAACGACGATATATGAAGATAATACCGCATGTATTGCTCAAATGAAGAAGGGATATATCAAAAGCGACAGAACCAAACATATCCCGCCGAAATTCTTCCAGCATACACAAGACCTTGAGAAGAAAGGAGAAATCGGTGTTCAATATATCCAGTCATGTGACAAGTCAGCAGATCTCTTTACAAACGCGCTTCCCACTACAACTTTCAAGAAGCATGTACATCACATTGGAATGCGTCACCTTCGAGATCTATGAGATGATATCACCAATGTCATACACAATTACACTCTTTTTTCCTTCTTCAGGTTTTTGTCCATTGGGTTTTTCCTGATAAGGTTTTTAATGAAGCAGCATCTAATGACGTATAGAAAGAGACAATTGCATGGGTATCCCAAAGGGGAGTGTTGAGAAAAGTCAAAATTATGACTAGTGGTCTGCCCATACATGAATTTTGGGTGGCCATCAAGTTTGACAATCTCACAAACCAAGCTTATCTCAAAAGTTTTTATGTAGCGTACTTCAGAAGCTTCCTTCTAGCATACCTAAAAAACTTCTGTTTAGCGTACCTTAGAAGCTTGTGCCTTACGTATCTTAGGAGCTTCTACTTGGCGTTCCTTAGAAACTATGTAAATTTTTTTTATAAATAAGGCGCTATGTAGGTTCATTTAGAAGTCATTCAGAAAACAATTTCTATAACTTCTCTCCGTAAAAGAATTCTCTCTTTAATATTTTTGTATTGGTTCACGTTATTGTAATTCTGTTTCGCAACATAAAGTTAAATGTACTATAACACTTATTTAACATGAAATTCAACACAACATACCACACAAGACGAACAAAATAATATCGATTCATTTTACAATCTGATCATCAAGATATTCCGTGAAAAATATGCATGCTGCTATTAAAGTTGCGGGCATTTTATCCACCATAGCTTTTTTTTTTCATGTCACGCACAATGTACCTCCTTTGGAAGTTCAACTTCCCAATGCAGTATGCAAATATACAATCAAAAAGAATAGGATGCACAATTAACATGACACCAACAAGAGGTAACAACTTGTGGTGATATCCAAAATAATCACTCAGAAAAGCTGACACAATTTTGGTTTCTCCAAACACTGTAATTTCCTTGGCTACGTCTCCAAACTGTGAAATGAACATGGCATTTAAGGACCAAGATGTGCGCACAAGATAATAGAACCACACCCACCACTTGGGATATCCACCATAGCTTCATTAGGTTCAGAGGATACACAATGTATTCTACACTAGAGGGATATAAAACCCCAACCTTAACAATCACAAACCGACTCTTTGGCAGTTCCTAGTTGTCAAACCCAAATTAATTTCGCTTCAAATCATAATTCACTACATATCGGACTAAAAGATGAGTAATCTCATTTGTTCAAACAACATAAAATTTGTTTTCATAGCTAAGTCTCAAAAAATCCATCAACAGGAGAGTGTTTCCAGTTCCCCCCCATCAGATGAAGGAATTTTCTCCGGTGTTAGTTTTCTCAAATTACTAACTTTTTACAGATAAAAAACTGTTTCATAACTGCAAAATTTTTTCCCACAACAAACTTGATAAGTAACTTAGAACCATAGATTACTAATCTTAGCTAGCAACCAATCCAGACATAAAAGGGTGAGGAAAGGGCGACTGCATAATAAACTAAATAGCCATAACATAGAATACTAGCCCCATTATGACAGAAACGATCAAAACAAAAATGGTTACCATTGATTTAAAATCAGCTGGGTGAGCAGGCTTTTCATTTCCAGCTTTCCTGCCCTTTGTGTCTGAATTACCTGGCTTAGCAGCTGCTGAATAGTCAGTTGCGATGTCCCAAAAGGTTTTGGCTGTTGAAGTTGAAGCTATTACCATGGGGCCTTCAGATTCAGGCTCCAAGATTTCTGAAGCATCTGCTGGAACCTCAATTGACATCAGCTCAACACAGTGATCTTTCAGAACCTAAAAGAGTCGAGGTTAGTAAGAACAATAAACATAGTTATAAAAATCCAATATTTCACCACGTGTATCAACAACTCAATGTGATAGCCAAATGACTAAAAGTCACTCTCTTAAATACAATATGATCCACTCTGATAAGTTTTCACTTGGCATAAAGCTCAATTTGTGTTAGTGTGATAGAATCTAAAGAAGGAAATACAAATATCAAACCATAAAATGATTAAAATCTCATTTCCCATTGCTTTCCACCTAAAGGACGTTTCTGACATGGATAGTGGGTGCTCAAGTCAAAGAACAATGCGCCTATAAGGTGGAACATCCTTGAGAGCAAACATGGTTGGAGTCAGTGTAGAGTAGTGAGTCTACAAAAAATATGTACTTTATTATGAATTTTAATATCCATTTAATCGAAATGACAAGCAACAATTTTGCTTGGGACAAACTCCAATTGATGGAGCATATAATTCACGTTAAAAGAGCTTAGCATCATTTATAACCTCTATGTTTCGTGTAGTCCACCAATCAATACCATTTCCGTCATCCCTTCTCTTATCTACTTACTTTTCAAAGCAAGGAAGTGATTGTGTACTACACAATTCTAAACATGGAGACGACACGTACTACTACCCTAGAAGGACCGGAATCCTTTCCCCTCCTACCTCACACTGCCCTCTTGATCCTAGCGTTAACTGTCCCAACAGCTAGAACTGGCTAGACTCTACAGTCAAGTTAATGACAAATAACTATCAACTATATAAACAAAATAAAGAAGAAAAAAAGAAAAGAAAAACGAAAACAAAATGACAGTTAAGAACAATGAACATAAAATAAGTATCAAAACCATATGAGTTGGCACCAAAATCTATGTCTTCCTTGTCGTAATAATATTTATTCTAACTAGCATGCTTGAGATTGTGCAACATATTAGACATCTAGAGTAAATGTTCTAGTAAATCATGTAAGGAAAATTATTTATTAGTTATAAATGCTAGGTACAGAATCAAACCTCCATTTTCTCAGATGGTTGAATATAATCACATATGTAAGTACCCTCCAGCCATGGAACAAACACTCCTTGTGAAAATGATAGGTTGCAATGGTTTCTGTTAGACATATTCAGAAGTTCAAACTCAGTTCAAAGAACCCCAAAAGTTGTTTCCAGTACTAGATGCGAGCTAAAACTTAGTAATAAATCCAGCAATGTTGCTGCTCTGTGCCAAAGTTCAATTTGATTAAGGTGACTAAAAACAAAAAATAAAAATAAAATAAAAATGGAGAAGAGAATTCAAATGTAAGATTGGATGATGCATCAAATCATCACATGAAGTGGAAGCTGTAATATGCAGGGATTTCCACATGCCATTAGTATTACAAACTCTGTGAGTACCATTTTGTCTAGATATAGTTAGATTTTGCCAGCATATTTTCATACGCAGCACACACAAAGAAACCCTCTAAACAAACATCATGTTGACAATTTCTGTTGACTTGATACAGTGAAACAGAAATTGGAAGAGATTTGATCCATCAAGAACCAAACTTTACACCAGTATTGAAGATCCTGGCACCATAACCACAGGGGATTGATCCATCAAAACCAAACTTTATACCATGAAGATCCTGGCACCATAGTCACAGGGGGAAACTGGGATGAACTTCAGTTTCCCAGTTCAAACACAAATAAGATTCTGAGGAACAAGAAATGCCCAAAAGTGTGATATCTATCTGGTTAAAAGCTGATTTGTTTTAAAGACAATCCGTTTCGAGAATTGCACATAGCAACTTTCTCTTTATACCTGATGAAAAATCATAGCTTTTTCTCATGTAAAACCCTCACCCTAGCATGGGAATGAGCAAGCTGAGTTGTGGACTATTCTGAAGGCTCAAGCTTGGCTTAAACAGAAAGAAAAAATGGGTCTAGACTCTAGAGCTTGGCTCGGATCACCACTTTTGGCTCGAATTGTAATCAAGTGCAGGATCTGGCCCAAAAATGTCAATTGTTTTACGAGCTCAATTCGGTAATTTGGTATTTATAATTACATATAATATTTTATATTTGAGAAAGTAAATACTTAAAAAAGGAATGCTCCTGATGCGTTCTAGCCCAAACCCTTAATGATTAATCCTCCTTCCTCAAGAATCTTACTGAAATAAGCCAGAGTTTAGGAGAGATCAATCAAGAGATCAGACCAAAAAGCTTAGATCGTCATATCTCAAGGGTCGTTTATATAGAATATAGGACTTGTTGTTCTTATCGTTTAGTTATTCACGTTTCATGAAGATTATCATGATTGGAGTTATCCGATCAGAGTTGTTACGATCCTGCAGAATTCCTTTATCTCTATCTCGCCTTATGGGTTGAGTCTTGGGCTTGATTGTGTTGGGTTGAACCTTGGGCTTTAGGGTATGTCCCCAACACTACTCCCCCCCCCCCCCCTAGTCCGCTGTGTTCGTAGAACAGAGGGGATTGATTTAGGTTCAGCCCAATAATTCGTTACCACTTCGTTAAGCTCGACACCAGGTCCATGTTTGATGCAACTCCCCTCCTATCAATATCATGTTCGTCTGTCAATGATAAGTTCAAATTATATATCATAAACTCAAATCAATCAAAGATTCTACAACTCTTTCCGTAAAAGAAGTTGAATATCATAGTTCTGCTCGCATTTTTCAGATTTCTTGTCAATCAAAGGTTAGTTTCCATTTTTCTTGTTCGATACATATCAAAATCACAATCTCTAATGCTTGACCTAACGGGTTGGGATCCAAAACAAATACTTGCCCTATGGGTCGGCATCCAAACAAATACTTGCCCTAAAGTGTCGAGATCCGAAGTATTACTTGCCCTAGCGATTGGGATCCGAAGCATACTTCCCCTAACTGTTCGGGATCCGAAGTAAGTGTCTGACCTAGCCAATTGGGATCCCAAGTAAGTGCTCACCCTTGCCGATCGGGATCCGCGGCATGTCTTATCAAACTAAATATCTTTATTAATACACATTTATCTCAGGATAAATTTGAGCAGATAATACACAATTTCTTTCGATATTAAACTTAAAGTACACAAATTGAACATAATGCAGTGATTAACTACTCATGCAAGATAATCGTTGTGCTATATAAGTGAGCATATAAGTGAGGATTCAAGAATAGCGAAGCATAATCCAAATATGAGCATAGATAAAAAATATATCGAATTAGAAAACTTATCTCGTTCGTTTCTCCTGGGTTGTGGGACAACGAACAGAAGTCTTTATTTGCAATATCTAATGGTCATCGCATTTGTCCTCAAACAGAAACTAAATGATGACGTTGATCTTTAAAATAATGGTTTCCTTGTTTGTTTGTCTTGGAAGCAGGAAGTGCAGTCTATCTCACTTCATAGTTGACATATGGAAATAAGAGCAAATGCTGGTAATATTAATTTCCTTTCCTTGGACACTGGTATTCGCACTCTCATAACCAGCCACATATACAATAGAAGAAACTCCAAGGCCCTTGTTGCACACTGAATATTTTTGAATAAACCATATTTCTTTCTCTTTTCCACTCAATGATTCGAACGGATCCTAATATCACGTTTCGAGACTGAAAAATTGTAGTCGGGCACCGTTTCTAGCTCCTAGGACCATGATGATATGCGTTGGCAACAAGATGAATAAAGCTTCTACTTAGAAGCTATCGGGCCTATGTTCCTGAAAAGGTAATAGGTAAATTTCCGCCCAGACCAATTTCCTCGTCCAGACTACTACTTGGGTCGGGGAGAAGCAACGAGGAGGCTCCTCATCGGGGGCTTCCCTGTTCGGCTGCGACTTAAAAGGCGGACAACTTCGTGGCTGACATTGTCGGCTTTGTAGGTCATAATGGTCGACTACTTCTCGTAGACATTAACTGCATACTCAGGTAGACACGACCCTGATGAGAAGCGAGCTGATGTAAAGGAAGGCGATGTCAGTGCGCAACAAAACATGGTAACAGGCGCTGATTTGCCTGAGTTGCCGATCTAGTTTTATAGATTGGCAAATTAAGTTTTTGGTACTTCTGTCAAAAAACGAAAACAAAATTGAGAACAATCATATCCCATAAAGCTAACGAAAAGAGTTTAGACTAAACCAATTATCAAATTAAGTTTTTGGTACTTCTGTCAAAAAAGGAAAACAAAATTGAGAACAATCATATCCCATAAAGCTAACGAAAAGAGTTTAGACTAAACCAATTATCCTTATCATGAGTGCTACCAAAACCCAATTAATGTTTATTATATGTGCTGCAAAGAAGATGTATACTAAGCCAGACAGAGACTTTTACTGTTTTACACATTACAAGAAGTCGGGACATCGCAAGACGTATATCTTTACACACTCTGTATCACATAACAGAATAAAAGACATAGAATATATCTTCAATAATCAAAAGAATAAAAGGAAATAACAAACTTATCTTGACTACACGATGTTCAGATTATTGTTAATTTGAGCAGATTAGATGCGCCCATAATTTTCCAGAAACTCTCACAATTTTCTTCGATCTTTTCGTCCACTTTCAGCTTTGTAGGTTAATTTTCCCCTGATTTTACTCGCTTCGTTATTATCATATCATGCATTAACAGCCTGGACATGGATCTCTTCTTGTTTGATGTTGTTTCTGCTCCAATAGAAAACGATCAACAAAACTCCGACAATAAAAAATGAATCAATTCGCAATCGATGAATCTAAACAACAAATACAGATTAAGGGACGAATAAAATCGTCCAAAACTTATCTTGATTGAGTTAATCTGTGGTCCGGTGAGCCGAATATTTCGTCTGCTCTAGCACGACTCCATTGCAGGAATAACTTCTGCTCGGTAGCAGAAATGTGGTGTTGTTTTTGCACGACGTGGTCTCTACTTCTTCCTCGGAAACTTTCTGTTCGGCGGCAATGGAGGAGTCCGAGAACTTAGCGCCTCAGATGCGGAGTTGTAGAGGAGCTTGTGGTGGTGCGTGTTTGTTTGCCGGGTGTACATCAATGTCTCAAACAGCGCGAAAGGCAGCTATGCCGGCTTTGCGGGTCCCGACGGTTGGTGACTCCTGATTCGCGATCAAATTCCTTTTCCGTGCTCTTGCTCATATCAGATTTAAAATTTTCCTTTCATAGTTAATTGTTTCTTGGGATTTCTGTATTTCAATTCCTTCCAAAAGGTAGGATCTACTCTCGCTGCTTGAAGTTGTTTTTTTTTTTTTTTTTTTCCGCTTGGTTTGCTGGTCGTTCAGCAGAAAAATATAATCATCGTGGTTCGCCTTGGGACATGATGATTGTCTTTTCTTCACAGAGCTCTTCGAATTGAGAGTCTGTCAGAACGCTCGAACTCAAGCCCACCCGTAAAGTTTTACATGGAAACGTTTTTCGTTTCCCACAGATGGCGCCAATGATGCGTTCTAGCCCAAACCCTTAATGATTAATCCTCCTTCCTCAAGAATCTTACCGAAATAAGCCAGAGTTTAGGAGAGATCAATCAAGAGATCAGACCAAAAAGCTTAGATCGTCATATCTCAAGGGTCGTTTATATAGAATATAGGACTTGTTGTTCTTATCGTTTAGTTATTCACGTTTCATGAAGATTATCATGATTGGAGTTATCCGATCAGAGTTGTTACGATCCTGCAGAATTCCTTTATCTCTATCTTGCCTTATGGGTTGAGTCTTGGGCTTGATTGTGTTGGGTTGAACCTTGGGCTTTAGGGTATGTCCCCAACAGCTCCCAAGTCTGCTTAAAAATGATATTGGATATGAACTTCAGACCCTATACAAGCCAGGGTTGAGCTCAATCATTCAAAATAATGCTCGAACACTTGTCGACCCGAGCCACTAAGGTTCCCTGTAAGCTCAATTCATTTGCATCTCTACTCCGGTACTCCCTCACCATCCATGTGGCAATTTCTTAATCTTATACATGTGTTTTAAGTTATTTACAGGGAGCACATGAAAATGATTTCGAATCAACAAACAGAAACCTTTAACTACAATAAGAATGGCAATAGTGGAAAATGAAGGTGTTACAGAAAATGCATGCTAAATATACTGTATATATAATGTCCATTAAGCTTTCAGATTAAGCAGCCATTCAACGAGGCATCAAAGCCTGGCCAAGAAGAGAGATTGTGTTGAAATCTAAATGCCAAACATTTATAACAATAAGTTTCATGTGCAGGACTTGACAAGAGGAAAAGTCCCCACGTGAAGGCATGTGTAACAAATAGTAACTATTTCATATCTCTCATTTCTAATAGCTTGGACTTTCAGATGAGGCAGTCATTTAATATAAGATTATGCATTCACAACTCTAGAGCATGCCCATCTCATCTCAGCCCCAGAATGATGACATGTGGTTTTGATATACTGTGAGCAATGTGTGAAAGAAATTGTCGAGCCTGAACTTAACGTACCTTTGCACTTGAAGGTCGAAGTGTGAAACAGGTTGGTCTGATGGTGTCTGTACATTTGTTTGTTGGCCATCATCTAAGTCCCTGTCGGCCTCATCACACATAATCTCCAGTCTACTTTTCAAACTCCTTATTATATCCTCCTAATAACAAGAAGATCCAGGATCATTAAACTTATGACAAAAAGAAAAAGAACTAGCTAAATCCAAAAATTAACTGGATATAAAGTTTCATCAATCAGCTATCGAATTTAGAGAACTCCATTTTATTTCGACTGCAGAATACAAACTCAATGGAGCGAATTTTAACGCAACCAATCACTAAAACTTCATTCTCTCAGAAGTAAACATACACTTATAGGACATAGTAGCTACCAGCTTTATCAAAACAAAATCTTTTCTCCAACAACGGAAAAATTCAGTTGTGTCATTATTGTGATGGAATCTGTGGTATTCGATAAGCATGGTGATAGCCCGGTGCAAAAGTTAGTGGAGTTCACATCATACTTCAAGTTGTGAAAGGAATATATCTTCCTTGAAATACAACTAGATGTGAATCACCTTAATATCGACCAAAGCTTGTGAAACAGGTTCTTTTGAATTCAGGTATGTAAGAGAACATATGGAGCCTCTAAAAAGAAGAACACCAAGAACCTCTTTTTGGCTACATGCTTCACAACAAATATTTATGTTAGAAATGGGCAAACATAGAAACATTACTGAAGTCAATAGAAAAAATCTACTTAGAAGTATAACGTAAAATTAGATATACCTTCTAAACATTTGTCTTGCATAAATGGTAGAAGAAATTCAACTTCATGAAATGCATCTGATACAGATACCTCATCCTCAGCCACCTAGGTATCAAAGGCAGAAAAAACAGTTGTCAATATCAGAAGAGGTCAATCACACTCAAAAACAAAAAATATTTACAGGACTTAAAAGACACGGTGAACAAATAATCGTATTCAATCCAAGGAACGTGGACAAGTCATCGGGGTTGAGGTGGAGTTGGGGGAAGGGAGTGAGAGAGGGCGAAACAATCTCAGCAGATCAGCTGCAGAAGCATCCATAACCAATTTCACCCAGTTACACAAGCTTACTTTCTACCTTTTAAATTATGGATATTTTCCTGTTTTATCCGGTGTGTGGAGGACCCAAAGGGCCAAAGTATTGACAATAACTTGCATGTAAACATCTGATATGACCATTATCTTTTCAAGTGATAACAATATCAAATAATTCTTAATTCTGAGCTGTCTTCATTTGCATGAGATCAGTCAGATAATGTCAATTACCAACACCTAGACCACAGTGCCATCATGAAGAAATTTTGCAGTAGGGAAACAACAAACAAAAATATTCTAGTTAATGTCTCGTCTTAATTATTACATCCATGCATACTAATCGTACCATTAAGTGTAACCAGTTATCATTCCTCATACAAAGGTTAACACAATTAGAAATAAAGTAAAGGAAGGGAAAACCATATAGGCTGTGTACATGCTTTTATTTCATGGAGAGGGTCACCAAGTTAACATGTTGGTATCAAATAAAGAAAAAGTTACTCTGAAGTCAATGAACATTCAAACGTGCAACTGAGTTAATTGGGCTTTCAGGGTCATGACTTTTGAGCTCTTAAGCTAGTTAGTGTGAAAAATTGAAGTTTGAGAAACAACACCAAAGATATTCTGGGAAAGGAGAGAAGAGTATTACATAAATTTTGTTATAGGCCATCTTTGAAGTTCATTTTATTGAAGCTGGCCTCAGGTGAATTGAGTGTGTATTTGAATGGAATGAACCTAATCAACATTCTGAATTGGGAAAAATAAGGCATAGATAATTGGCGAATTCAACATGTGTGATTACGAAGGTAAAAATTCCCCAAGCAGTGCTTGTCAACATGCAAACTGAAAAATAGAAAAAGAATAATGCGGACTGGAGTGAATATTAGTAAGCGGTGGAGATGAATAAGCAGATCAATGGTAGGTTTGCAAGAATTTTGGTTGGGTAAGCTAGAAAAATCATGATTCCATCAACCTTGTTAATCCTACCATCTTCTCTAATCTTGGATTTTAGATTCTGGTGCGTCTGACCACATGACAGGTAATCCTACCATCTTCTCTAATCTTCATTATTCGAATTCCTTACCCGCCTTTACTTTAGCCAATGGTTCTCAAACCAAAGTTCAAGGCATTGGTACTGTTCCGCATTCGTCTACCTTGTCACTGTCTTCCGTTTTATACATTCCTAATCTTTCTTTCAGTTTGTTATCTGTCAGTAAATTAACCAAACAACTCAATTGCTCGGTTACTTTTCGTTCTGATTTGGTTGTGATACAGAATCTAAAGACTGGAGAAACGATTGGAACAGGACACGAGTCTCGAGGACTTTACCATATTGAACCGTCATCTAACACTGCTTGTCAGGCCTCCGCCTCGCCATTCCACATACACTGTCGTCTTGGTCATCCCTCGCTTGGTCAATTGAAAAGGTTGGTCCCCAATCTTGGTCGTATTGAGTCTTTAGAATGCGAGTCATGTCAACTAGGTAAACATAGTCGAGTTTCTTTTTCTTCTCGTGAAAATAAACGTACATTACGTGCTTTTGATGTCGTCCACTCTGATGTGTGGGGTCCTTGTCATACTGTGTCTCACTTAGGGTTTCGCTATTTTGTCTCGTTTGTCGATGATTTTTCACGTAACACTTGTATTTTCTTGATGAGGGATTGTTCTGAATTATTTTCTATCTTTTGTGCTTTTTATGCTGAAATTAAAAATCAGTTTGGTTGTTCAATTCGTATCTTTAGAAGTGATAATGCCAAAGAATACTTCTCTAATGATTTTAACACTTTCTTGACTACAAATGACATTTTACACCAGTCCTCTTGTCCTTACACTCCCCAACAAAATGGGGTTGCTGAAAGAAAAAAAACAGACACTTGTTGGATGTTGCACGTACAATTATGTTTCATGCACATGTAGCACCCTAAACCCCAAGGCGCCACATCCCCCGCACTATAGCCTCGATCCACGTATGAAATGGACAGTTCATACATAAACCAAGACCACAGCGAACGGGTGACAATAAAAAACGACGCTCTAGGCGGGACACTCTCCCCAGCATAATCAACAAACATGAATAGAAAAGCGGAAGCAATAAAGCCATTCATATATATAGGTACCATATTTATTACATAGATACATATAGGTACCAATTAACTATCAATACATTATCATCTCTACAAAATAGGTACCTACTTGAGTATCCAAAATATGTCAATCGTGAACATAACATGATATCCGACAAAATATATACATGAAAGGTGCAACACTAGACCAGTGATAATGCAGGACTCGACCAACTCCCGCCTAGCACAACCACGCTCAAAGTGTACCTGAAAAGTGAAGCATCAGTCTACCGAAGACTGAGTGAGGGGCAATAATTAAATATCACACACATCACATGCAAGTTGTAGCCTCGGGTAAAGACTTTAGAAAACAATAATTATATAGTTCAAGAAATCTCAACCTTTGCCCGAGATTACAACTATCCATTTTAACACGTTTAATTAATTATGCTTATCAATGACATGAACATGTGGCCCCGGCGAGCAAGGGCAATCTCCAACCGAACTCCCAATCGTTAACAATACGTGATCATGCTTGCTTGCTTGATAAATACGTGATCATGCAATTTATTTAGTGCTCACATAAACAATTTCATGCTTGAAATCATGCAATAACCCGAGGATAACCCGACATGCCGGATTAATCCCCAGTCTCCTTCTTCCTCCGGGTGATAGCGAGTTTGCAAGGCTCGACTATCCACGACATGGTGTGTGTAGAGGACATGACCCTCTAGACACGGAACTCCTTCCACCACTAATCTCCTAGTGGCTTCGGGGGTGATCCCAACAATGTGAGGATAATTCAGGAGTTACCCGTCAGCCCTTGCTTTCCCGGTTGGCTCAAGAACTACCCTCGGGCCCACGTGCAATCATGTACTCGCCAATCTTGCTTGAAAATCATGACAATCAATACTTTCTTGCTTGAAATATTTATCACTTTGAAAACGTTTGCAAGTATAATAGGTTTTAGCCAAAAACTAGCACATAAGGGTTATAGGATTCGTTTTACCAAAACAAAACCTCACCTTTTCTTGCAAAATATAATAGAGAAGTGTTCTAAGGAGCTTGCTCCCCGTCCACGCCCTCGTGACCTGTGCAAATACGACGTATAAACATGAGACATGAACTAAAATGACCAAAATAGGACGAACGGCGAAAACGTGTCGAGACGACCATGAAAATGCAATGTGGTATGATAACATGTCGTTTCACATCATATTAACACATATTATAGCAATTCGGGGTCAAAGAAGTCGTCGGGTCGAGGGGCTAATTTCGTAAATTTATGCAGTGAATTTTACACTGCATTACAGGTGGGAACGGCCGTTCCGGGTTCCTTTGAAAAATGGGAACGGTCGTTCCCGTTGCCCAGAAAACGCGGCAACGTTTTTCCTTATTTAAAACGCGCCTTTGAGCGGGGAACGGCCCTTCCGGCGCAAGGCCAAAATGGGAACGGCCGTTCCCATGCTCGGCCGCCCTTATTTTTGAAAAGGGATGGGAACACCCGTTCCCACAAAGCCTTGAGGCTGGGAACGGTCGTTCCCAATTCCTGCAACTGAAAAACAGAGCAGAAACAGGGGAAGCTCTCGGCCAAGGTTCAACAAAGCAACAAAAATTCCATTTTTGATCCCAAATGCCATAATTTCTGGAAATATGATGCATATATGTTCAATAGACACTAATATAACATTTAAACACATAAAACATGCTATATCTTCAAGCTTTCAAGGTTTCATGTACATGATCAAACTTGATCACTCATGCCAAATATCCAAGGTTTTCATGATCAAATCATGCTATAATTCCATATATGATCACATAATCACACTTTGATCACCAATACTTCATTTATCATATCAAACTAAAACCCTAGCCTAGACAAATATGATCAAGAACCATGGCTTTCATGCAAACCAACCTTAAAATGAAGAAATGGATAAAAAAGATGATGAACACTCAATTTCTTGCAATATTTCTTGATGATTCTTGAGATGGATGATGAAAATCACTTCTTCCCTTTGTCTTCTTAGTACCGAGAGTGGGAGATGGATATGTTATGAATATTTTTGGATGAAATGAAGATATGGAAGCTTGGAGATGCTCTTAACCGATTCATCCCTTTTTGAAATGAGGGAATTGTTCAATTTTTGCCAATCAATCCCTTGGTTGTTTGAGTTAGGCAATTAGGTATACAACAATTTAAAATATGCTCAATCAAGTCCCTAAAAGTTTATGCAATTAAGTCCCTAGAATTTTAGAAAATATTTAACTAGGGACAATTTGGTAATTTGAAATACTCTCGGTATCAATTTCATGCAACAAATATTTTTTTCGTGCCATGAAATAATAATTTCAATGATATGAATTCAAAGAATTAAGATAAATAATATTTCATGAATTTTATAAAAATATGAATGCCACGTAAGAATATTATGAAATTAAAAGAAATAAAATAAGACCTACGCTCAAACTCACACGTGGCGTGCTTACCTGATCATCCGGAAACCGGGGCGTTACAGCACATGTTCCTACGACTTTTTGGGGAGATGCTGTTCTTACTGCCTGCTATTTAATTAACCGCATGCCTTCCACTATGTTAGGGAATATTTCTCCTCACTCTGTTTTATTTCCAAATGAACCAACTTTCAAACTCCTACCACCTATTTTTGGGTGTGTGTGTTTTGTCCATCAAATGAGTCCTACAATGGACAAGTTGAGTCCTAGATCTATTAAATGTGTTTTTGTGGGATATTCTCGGTCTCAAAAAGGTTATCGATGCTATGATCCCGTGTCTAAGAAGTTCTTTCAAAGTGCAGATGTCACCTTTTTTGAGTCAACACCGTATTTCTCCACCTCCTATATGTACCCTAAAATTGAGAACTCGATAACCCTCCCTAACCCCGTCCCTCTCCACCCAACCCCCGCCCCTACTGTTGCGAGGTTATCACATCCTGACTTGCAGGTGTATGTTCGACGTCGCCAACCGGTAAGTCCTCCAGTCTCATGTCCTGACACGTCATCTCCACCGTCTTTAGCTCCTGCACCACAACAAGTATCAGACTTAGAGGTACCAATCGCCATTCGCAAAGGTAAACGTGCTTGCACTTCCTACCCCATCTCCAATTTCGTGTCTTATGATCACCTATCTCCCAGATTTTCTTCCCTTATTTCTACTATTGATTCTATCCATGTTCCCAATAAATTACATGAGGGTATTTCTGATCCTGGTTGGAAAGAGGCAATGGATACGGAAATGTCTGCCCTTAGGTACAATGGTACTTGGGAGCTCGTTCCTCTCCCTTCTGGTAAGTCTGTTGTTGGTTGTAAGTGGGTGTATACGGTAAAGGTTAATCCGGATGGGCCTGTTAATCGCCTTAAAGCCCGTCTTGTGGCTAAAGGATATACTCAAGTTTATGGCTTAGATTATTTTGACACTTTCTCTCCAGTTGCCAAAATGTCTTCTGTTCGTTTGTTAATTTCTTTGGCAGCTACTATATCTTGGCCATTACACCAATTGGATGTTACTAATGCATTTCTCAATGGTGACCTTACTGAAGAAGTTTATATGGAGCAACCTCCAGGGTATGTTGCTCAGGGGGAGTCCGGATTGGTATGTCGCCTTAAGAAATCACTATATGGGTTAAAACAGTCCCCTCGAGCCTGGTTTGGACGATTTACTAAAGCGATAATCTCCTTTGGCATGAATCGATGTCCAGTAGAGCACTCGGTTTTCCATAAGCGTACATCCACAGGTCTTATTCTTCTTGTTGTGTATGTGGACGATATTGTAATTACGGGAGATGACAACTTGGGGATACAACAATTAAAGTCTTTCTTACGATCTGAATTCCAAACAAAAGACTTGGGTGAGTTGAAGTATTTTTTAGGTATTGAAGTTGCCAGATCCCATCTTGGCATCTCTCTCTCTCAACGAAAATATACTCTTGATTTATTATTAGAAACGGGTATGTTGGGAGCTAAACCTGCTTCCTATGGATGTCAATACAAAGTTGTCTGATAGCGAGGAAGAACCATTAGACAATCCGGAAAGATACATAAGACTAGTGGGAAAACTAAACTACCTAACAGTAACTCGTCCTGATATTTCATTTGCAGTTAGTACCGTTAGTCAGTTCCTCAACTCACCCAAAACCTCTCATTGGGATGCAATTATAAGAATTTTGAGGTATTTAAAGAAGTCACCCGGCATGGGTTTGTCATATAAGAATCATGGTCATCTAGACATTGTTGGATACACTGATGCTGACTATGCCGGGTCCATTACTGATAGAAGGTCTACCTCCGTGTATTGTGTTTTTGTTGGGGGAAACTTGGTTTCGTGGAAAAGTAAGAAGCAAAATGTGGTATCAAGATCAAGTGCTGAAGCAGAATACCGAGCAATGGCTTACACCTCTTGCGAGTTAGTGTGGATTAAAAACATGTTAGAGAGTCTCAGGTTTCAACAAACTGAGGCCATGCAGTTAGTATGTGACAATCAAACAGCTATCCATATAGCTAACAATCCCATGTTTCATGAGAGAACGAAACATATTGAGGTTGATTGTCATTTTGTTCGAGAAAAGGTACTTCAGAATATCATCAGAACGACTCATGTCCAAACCAATGATCAAGTAGCTGATTTGTTCACCAAGGCTTTAAATGGGGTTAGATTGAAGTATCTTTGTAACAAGCTTGGAGCATACGACATATATTCTCCAGCTTGAGGGGGAGTGTTAAAAGGCGTATTAAAACATGTTTATATTTTGTGTGGCTAGTATAGGATGGTATTTTTGGTAGGTTATTTTAGGGTTTCCTACTCTCTTGTATATATAGTGTTGTATGTATTAGCGTTTTAGACAAGTAATGAAAATCCTCTTCTACCAAAACTTAACAAACCTCAGAACCAAATGTTATACATCTGCTTTATTAAGGATATATATGACTTGATATCATCCTGGTTCGTGCCAGAGTGAGGTTCATAATCTAATTTTGAACTATTTAATGCATTCACATATGGAAGATCCGCTTAATTGACAATTTGGAATATTGAGAAATAAGAGAAGAAAAAGTAATCCAGATTTTTGTCTACACCACCACGTGGCTCCAAGTTTTGTGAGGAAAAAGTTATAGAAAGGCAAAGTCCATCTAAAAGGTGTAAAAGGGACAAGAAAAATATGCCTGTTAAGAACTCTTTCTTATGTGGTTGAGCAAGCAAAAGGTGATAAAGCAAATGAACAGAAAACGTAGATATCCTATCCTTAAGAAACCTACTCATTGAATCCTGACCTTAAATATCCTAGTATCACCTAAATCTCATGAAAAGTACCAAGTGCAAAACTCAAATTAGATACTATGACAGTCACGAAACATATGTCACATGATTGAATTTAATTTATAGATCTCTGACCCTTAAAATATCATATAAGCAATAATAGCCTAAAGGTTGTCCCACCACACTTCTCGAAAATCTCCACACATTAATGCATGGTCCCAGACATTGGATCTGAAACTGCTCAGTTTCAATACATCAAACGTTTAGAGCTAAAAATCCAATATCAAAGCTGGCAGAACACGTATATTATTATGAAAATTGTCATGTTATAGTGGTCATACCAACTTCCCATCGATCAAAGCCTTTGCAGTGGCAAGCTCCTTGGAATGGACCATGATTTGATCATAAAGAACATCAGAAAATCTTCTAATATTGGATCCATCCTCAATGGGTATAAGCAACCTGGGACGAGAAAGCTCAAAACAATGAAAAACAACCAAATATGAAGCTAAACAGGTACCTTATCTCTACTTTATGCAGGTTATCACATTCTATACACCTACTCTGGTCAGATATTATTCATACAACAGAGCAGGAACCTAAAAAGAATATGAACACACAAAATCCTAAAGGTGGTAGATTACTTTACAAAAATATTTTAGGACAGTCTTTTTGTTTGGCATTTGTGCTTTTCCCGTGTAGCAAGCTGTGCATGATTGTTTACAAGCTCCAGGTTGAGGGAGTGCTAGAATATCAATGTGAAAATCGTATGATCTTGTGTTACCTTATCTTTATCACTGTTTAGTTGATTCCAGTAGTTGTTTTAAGAATATACAACATAATTTTCTCTTTTAACAATCAAAACCATAATAATAATTGGAAGAGATGAAAGTATAAGCAACAAGAGATCACTTTACATCAAAATTGTATGTGCATCTGAATGTTTGAAGGGATCCCAGAACTTTAAACATTTTAAAATCACATGGCTTCAGACTGCTTGAAGTAATATTTGCTGCTATTGAGCAATTTCGGCATGTCCACCTGAAGTATATGTTGTTGAAAATTGAAGAGTTTACAAGATATTAATCTAGATTCATTTTCTAGATTAGTCTTTTTATTTGGTTCATGTATTTTATATTATTCATTGTTTTTAGTTAGTTCATGAATTGATATATTCATGCATAGGATATCAAGAGTCTTATTAATTATAATACATGAACTAAGCCTAAGTTCATGTCTAGAAAATCCTATATATACCCTATGTATTTGTCATTTTTCTCAAGTTAATCAAGTCATTTTTATTAAGTGAAATAGAGTCACTTTATATCTCCACTTTTATTTTGGGAGTTTGAGTGTGTATTTGCTCTCCATTTCTAACAAAGTGGTATCTAGAGCCAATTTTGTTTGGAGACAACGAAAAAAATGACGAGTGCTCCTCTTTTCCAAGTTCCATTGCTCGTAAAAGAACATTACGAGAATTGGTGTATTCGTATGAAGGCTTTACTTGGAGCTCATGATGCTTGGGAACCTATCGAGAACGGTGTTGAAGCCACCAATGCCGCTGCAGTAAAGAAAGATCAAAAGGCGCTCACTCTTATCCATCAAAGTTTGGATGAAAAAATGTTCGAGAAAGTTGCTAGTGCAACCACCTCCAAGCAAGCTTGGGATATTCTCCAAGCCTCGTTCAAAGGAGTTGATAAAGTGAAGAAAGTTCGTCTCCAAACCTTAAGAGGAGAATTTGAATCTCTACGCATGAAGGAGTCCGAAACCATTTCGGATTATATTTCACGAATAATGGTGGTGGTTAACCAAATGAGAAGATATGGAGAAGACTTGAAGGATGATCGGGTCGTTGGAAAGATTTTACGATCCTTGGATTCAAAATTTAACTATATTGTTGTGGCAATTGAAGAGTCCAAAGATTTGGACACTATGACCGTTGAAGAATTAGCCGGATCTTTGCAAGCCCATGAAGAGAGACTAAAGAAACCAAATCAAGAACCGGTGGAGCAAGTTTTGCAAGCAAAACTTTCGTTCAAAGAAAAGCAAGAAAAGCGTAACACGTTCCAAAGGGGTCGAGGACGTGGACAAGTTGCTCGTGGAAGAGGAAGAGGCAACTATGTAAACAAAGAGGAGAAGAATCAAAATTTCTTTCAAGGAAGAGGTCGCGGACGCGGTCAAGGAAGAAGTAATTGGAGGCCAAATTCGAGAAGGTATGACAAATCAAATGTTCAATGTTATAATTGTAATAATTTTGGACATTATCATTGGGAATGCACAAACGAAGTGGAAGAAAAAACAAACTTCGTGGAGAGCAATATGAAGAAGGAGGTCCCACTTTGCTTCTCGCATGCAAAGGCGAAGATAATCAAGAACAAAACTTGTGGTATCTTGATTCCGGTGCAAGCAGCCATATTTGTGGAAAGAAAATTTTTTTCATGGAGCTTGATGAAACATATGGAGGCAACATCACTTTTGGAGATTCTTCTCGGGTACAAGTGAAAGGAAAAGGTACCATTTTAATCAAATTGAAAGATGGAAGCCATCCATTTATCTCCAATGTTTTCTATATGCCCGAAATGAAAAGTAACATATTAAGTTTGGGACAATTATTGGAGAAAAATTATGACATTCATTTGAAAAATAAAAGTTTGGTTATGAAAGATGAAAATGGGAGTTTGTTAGAAAAAGTTCCAATGACAAGAAACCGAATGTTTATGCTTAACATTCAAAGTGATGTACCAAGGTGTTTACAAGCATGTTTCAAAAGTGACTCGTGGCTTTGGCATATGAGATTTGGTCATTTGAATTTTGATGGCCTAAAGGAGATGAGCAAGAAAAAGATGGTGAGAGGATTGCCAAACATTGAGCAACCTAATCAAATTTGTGAAGGTTGTCTCTTTGGCAAGCAAGCTAGGAAAAGCTTCCCGAAAGAATCACTTTCAAGAGTTCAACGCCCGTTGGAGTTGATACACTCAGATGTGTGTGGCCCTATCAATCCTTGTTCGTTTGGTAAGAATAAATATTTTCTTACTTTCATTGATGATTATTCTCGGAAAACTTGGGTGTACTTTTTGAAGGAAAAATCCGAGGTGTTTCAAACTTTCAAAAAGTTCAAAACTATGGTGGAAAAGCAACGCGGCTACCAAATCAAAGCCCTTCGATCCGATAGAGGAGGAGAATTCACATCAAATGAATTCAACAAGTTTTGTGAAGAAAATGGCATTTTGAGGCCATTGACAGTTCCAAGAACACCGCAACAAAATGGAGTTGCCGAAAGAAAGAATCGGATAATTCTCAACATGATAAGGAGTATGCTAAAGAGTAAAAATGTGCCTAAAGAATTTTGGGCAGAAGCAGTTGCATGTGCGGTTTATTTGATGAATCGGTGCCACACTAAAAGTGTTAATGACAAAACACCTCAAGAAGCTTGGAGCAAAATAAAGTCGAATGTTGCTCATTTGCGGGTCTTTGGAAGCATTGCCTATGCACATGTTTCAGATGAAAAGAGAACAAAGCTTGATGATAAAAGTGAAAGGTATGTTTTCATTGGTTATGATTCAAATTCCAAAGGATACAAGTTGTATAACCCGTAAAATGGAAAGCTTGTCATTAGTAGAGATGTTGAGTTCGATGAGAAAAGTTGTTGGGAATGGAACATGGCCAAAGAAGAGTACAATTTGTATCCTCTTCTTGAGGATGATGAAGAGTTGGTGCAACCGAATACTCCACCACAACCACTTCCACCCGTTGGTGAAAAAAGTTCAAGTGAAAGGCCTAGGAAGACAAGAAATGTTCGTGAGTTGTATGATGTTACAAATGAGGTAACTTTGGATTTAAGTGAAACATATTTTTGTTTATTTGCTAATTCCGAGCCTTTGAGTTTTGAAGAAGCGGTTGGTGATAAAAAATGGAGAAGTGCTATGGATGAAGAAATCAAATCCATAAAAAAGAATGATACTTGGGAGTTGGTGGCACTACCCAAAGGAAAGAACACCATTGGAGTTAAATGGGTGTATAAAATCAAGAAAAATTCAAAAGGCGAAGTTGAAAGATACAAAGCAAGATTGGTAGCGAAAGGCTACAAACAAAAGGCGGGAATTGACTACGATGAGGTTTTTGCTCCGGTTGCGAGATTAGAAACTATTCGGTTGATCATTTCCATGGCAGCTCAAAACAAATGGAAAATCCACCAAATGGATGTCAAATCCGCCTTTTTGAATGGCTACTTGGAGGAAGAAGTTTATATTGAACAACCTTTGGGATATGTTGCAAAAGGGCATGAAGAAAAAGTCTTGAAGTTGAAGAAGGCTCTCTACGGCTTGAAACAAGCCCCTCGTGCTTGGAATAGTAGAATTGATAAGTATTTTCAAGAAAATGGTTTCTCAAAATGTCCACATGAACATGCACTCTATGTAAAAACAAACAATAGTGGTGACATTTTACTTGTTTGTTTGTATGTAGATGATTTGATTTTTACAGGAAATGCTCCAAAGATGTTTGATGAATTCAAGCAAGCAATGGCGAGTGAGTTTGAAATGACGGACATTGGATTGATGTCCTACTATCTTGGGATTGAAGTGAAGCAAAATGATGAAGGAATATTTATTTCTCAAGAAGGCTATGCAAAGGAAGTTCTCAAGAAGTTTGAAATGGCGAATTGCAAGCCGGTGAGCACCCCCGTTGAATGTGGAGTTAAATTGTCCAAACATGAAGATGGAGAATTGATCAATCCCACTCTCTTTAAAAGTCTTGTTGGAAGCTTGAGGTACCTAACTTGTACAAGACCGGATATTCTTTTTGGCGTTGGACTTGTTAGTCGCTACATGGAGAATCCTACTACTTCTCACTTGAAGGTGGCCAAAAGAATACTCCGTTATATCAAAGGTACACTTGATTATGGAATTTTATATTCATTTTCTCAAGATTTCAAGCTTGTTGGATATTGTGATAGTGATTGGGCTGGTGATGTCGATGATCGAAAGAGTACTACCGGGTTTGTTTTCTTCATGGGAAATTCGGCTTTCACTTGGAATTCTAAAAAGCAACCAATTGTCACTTTATCAACTTGTGAAGCGGAGTTTGTGGCAGCAACTTCTTGTGTTTGTCATGCAATTTGGCTAAGGAATTTATTGAAGGAGCTTTATCAACAACGAGAAGTGCCAACGAAGATTTTAGTTGATAACAAATCCGCCCTTCAATTGGCCAAAAATCCGGTGTTCCATGAAAGAAGCAAGCATATTGATACTAAGTATCATTTTATTCGAGAATGTGTGTCCAAGAAAGATTGAGTTGGAATTTGTGAAATCACAAGATCAAATTGCCGACATTTTCACCAAGCCATTGAAGTTTGAAGTTTTTCGAAAATTACGAGAGTCTCTTGGAGTCATGAATCAAGATTAAGGGGGGATGTTGAAAATTGAAGAGTTTACAAGATATTAATCTAGATTCATTTTCTAGATTAGTCTTTTTATTTGGTTCATGTATTTTATATTATTCATTGTTTTTAGTTAGTTCATGAATTGATATATTCATGCATAGGATATCAAGAGTCTTATTAATTATAATACATGAACTAAGCCTAAGTTCATGTCTAGAAAATCCTATATATACCCTATGTATTTGTCATTTTTCTCAAGTTAATCAAGTCATTTTTATTAAGTGAAATAGAGTCACTTTATATCTCCACTTTTATTTTGTGAGTTTGAGTGTGTATTTGCTCTCCATTTCTAACATATGTTTTATGCACCTCACATGTACTAAGATTGCACAAGTTCAAATGAGAAAAGATATTGTCTGGAGAGTACCTCAGAGGGCTATAACTAAAGTGGAGTAGCAGTCTCTCGTTCCAACCAGTCATTGTTTAGGCTGCTTCAGCAACTCCTTTAACATACTACAAGCAACATTAAAATGTTACAGAAAGCGAATTGTGGATGTCAATAATTTACCATAGCTAGGAAATTGTAATACTGATAGTGGTAGTCAAATTCTATCTAGACTCTAAATGTGCCACTAGGGTTAAGATTATGAGACCTCCCACATACCATTTATACTATCACGCTTCCCATTTTTACAGTGTTATGGAATAGAACACCTCCTTCCCCCCACCCCAGCCTCTGAAAGATGGAGTATGGGGTAGAATCAATTCAAATTTGACAACCTCTCATTCAAAGCTCGCTATAGAAAATTGAAAAACAAGTGGTTCCTCAGTAATTCTTTTCTGGAAAGGAGGAATGAAATAGTAAGTCCAGGTTTAAAATTGAGGTGTTGAGGTCCCAATTGGTATTAATGTTGGTGTGAAGCAGCAAAATACAAATGGAATGTATTAACAGTCCTCAAAACACAATGAAATCTTAAGAACATTTGTATGTCTCAGATGGAAAATGAGAGAGCTACGAAGTTTGATCTTTATTAACTCATATCAAAGCAACAAACATCATAAAGAAAGATAACAGAATCAGATACTTCTCATACTCACAAGGAAACATACAGAATGCAAGTAAGAAAGTGACAAGACCTGGCATAGTGTTATTGTTGAATTCTTGAACAGGCTTTCATTGACCCATATGTAGATGCCAATTACATTTATGCCACCCAATAGCATTCTTGAGACCTAAAAGATAGATTTTGAGTGATGGAATCATTAAGGCAAAGTAGAATAAAAAACTATGGAAGACAAAAGTAAATTTAGTTAATTTGCTGAAATATGAATCATGAGTACACGCACATATGCTAAAAAAAAAAAGACATTCTGTGACCCCTAATATTACAATCACCCAATTGTTTTCAGAGGTTACTCGTAAGTGCATTCAAGAACCATGTGTTCTAATAACAAAACGACCAACAAGACTAGAGTCAAAATTCCCCAAAGTTATAAAGAATCAACAGAAAATATCTAATAATTTTTTTTTCCCAAAAGAATCCATGTTTTGCCACTCATTATGCCTAAAATTCAATGGTAGTAATTTAGTCAACATCTAGACGTGAATACGAAATTATCAGGAGCAAGAGCTTTTAGGACAGCCTTCAAGATTTAACCAAATTAACAAACAGAGTTAATAGACTCCCCTCTCATTAGTCATTACTAGGGGTGTCAAAAGACGACCCGACCCGAAAACCCAACCCGACCCACCCGGGAAAATATCAGGTCAGGGTTGGGGGTTATCGGGTAGGGTCGAAATCGGGTCGGACCCGAAATGAACCCGGTGATGAGATACCAGGTTCGGGTGGGTTTCGGGTCAACCCGGTTTGACCCGAAAAATGGATAGTATATAACCAAAAAACCCTAACCCTAAGTTCATTTTTTCCCCTTTTCCCTTTTACGATACAGAGCCAGCAGCGACGCTCTTCCCTTCTCACCCACATTCATCGCCTCGCCGCCTTCTCGCCTTCTCACCCATTCAACCTCTTCCTCTATTCTTCTTCTTCTTCTTCTTCTTCTTCTTTCTTTTTTAAATTTCTTCAAGCTTTTCTCTCTTCTTCTTCTTCAAATTAGATACTCAGTTAGTGTTGAAGGAAGACATGATTTTCTACTCAAGCCGTGGGTGGAAGTTAGCTCTCCAGAAACAAGGGTTTTGTTAAGGTTAGTTTTGAAAAATCGTTGAATAATCTTGAAGGTTTAGTATGATATGAGCTGCACTTGTTGTATTTATGGTTTGAGCAGATTTCTTTAGTCAGAATTCTAGAATTAAATATTCTAAATTGTGATTTTTTTGAATAAATGGTGTTTCTTGCCGATAAACAGGTGTATTGTTCATCTATTCGTAAATTCCCTAATTTTTTGTTCGAATTTTTTTTGATATTTTTCTTGAAACTGAAGCACAACAAACAGAACTCTATGAGAAAATTAGGGAATTTACGAATCAGGAGGCGGAACTGAATTGTATTGGAGATGATAGGCCAAAACTTAGAACCTTGGATGATATTTTAGATGTTTTGTGAGAAATGAGATTCCTTTTTTTTTTTTTTTTTTTCCTGTGTGTCCTGTGTCATAGTTAATGTCCTTTTGCCCCATTTGGATGACTTAATAAATCTCTAATTCCCTTGCTCCGCTGCCTATTCTTCTCTATATCAGCAGCAGTCCCTTTGTTGTTGTTATTATTATTTTTTTCTCCCTTTTTTACTGAATTTTGGTGCACTTTTTGTAGGTTGGCGAGTTAACGGCTTTATTAGCATCTGATTTGGGTTCTCTGAAAAGCATAATTGGTGAAAATATATCAAGAGACCGTGGTTTCAGGGCAATTTCTGAGGCAAGCTACTCTACTCTAAGCAAAAGTGAGCTTTATGTTGTTAATATTGATACTTTTTCTCACCTTACCTTTGATCGGAGAATTAATAGCTATTGGCTGTATTCGAGATGAGTAATTCAGAAAAATTAAGAATCTCATATGGGTTTCAGAATCTAACTGCTGTTACAATAATGTTTTGAAAAATTATTTGGCTCAATCTTTTTGGCCCCAAGGTTTGGTTATCCTTAAAACATTTTTGCATCATCTTGTTTTTCAGGTCATTGGGTTTCAGATTTGGTAGCAACTCATACCGAAGAAAACACCAATTTGCCTAGCCTTGAGAATGGAATTGAAGATGAATCCAGTGTTGACCATAGAAATGGCTGTAGTGAGAGCAACTTGGAAAGTAAAAGTGCCCCAATGCAGCAATTTAAAAATGTGTTACATCTTTGCAATGTGGCACCCAATTATTATTTGTCAATTGAGAAATGTGTTACACATCGCCGTAAACTATCTGTGTTATGTTCTTACGGTGCAGGTTAATTTTTGTCGAACTTGACTTACTAATTACATCATTACATGCTTCCCTTTGATGCAGGTGATCAAGGTTCTCAGAACACAATCCCGTCTTATTGTCCATCTCTTATTTCAATTATTTTCCTGAACTTTTGTCATTTTTAAAGGATTGAATTGATCGATTTATGTATGGTAACTAGTAGTTACTGGGGATTTGGTGCATACACAGGACAAGACCGAATTGTGTAATTTATCCTACTTTTTTGTTTTTATTTTTTATTAGGGTCACCTAGAAAGTTAGAATATGTAATTTTGAAGTTTTGAAAGCATTTTTATACTTTAAAATTTGAAATTCAGCTAAAAAAATTCCCAAAAGAAAGAAAAAAAATATTTTAAGAAAAACAGGTCGGGTCGGGTCATCGGGTGGGTCAGGTTATCGGGTGACCTGAAAAAAATCAGGTCAACCCGAACCCAACCCGAACCTGATAGGTTCAGGTTAGGGTTGGGGGTTTCGGGTTCGATTCGGGTTCGGGTTGGGTTCGGGTTGGGACTTTTTATGTAATACCCCTCCCTCAACCCGACTCGAACCCACCCGACCCACCCGAATTGACAGCCCTAGTCATTACCCACCATCGCATTGCAGATAACTTGGAGCTTAACTGATGCCACAGTTTCCAGCCAAAGTAAAGGAGTCCATAGTGGTTTATATTCCCAACGCACCATATTACTTTGAAGTAAACCACTAATCTTCTCTGTCTTTTATTTCAGTGATCATATCATCTGGGAAGTTCTACTTGTATAGCTTTTATCTGTTTTTTTCCCTACTTCTGCAGCTTAACATTCATTAGTCACTTCATTACGCGATATGTCTTCCTACAAGAAATTCGAAACCCGGAAGAAGGATCCGGACCCGAAATCAGCGGTCTTGTTGGTGATCGACATCCAGAATTATTTCCACTCGATGGCCAGCCCCATTTTACCTGCCCTCAACGCCACAATCGACCTCTGCCGATGCTCTTCGATGCCGGTGTTCTTCACGCGCCACCGCCACAAGTCCCCCGCCGATCACGGAATGCTCTATGAGTGGTGGAACGGCGACATCATCCTCGACGGCACGCCTGAGTCGCAACTCATCTCTGATTTACACCGTACTGAGTCAGACTCGATCATTCCTAAGAACACGTACAGTGGCGTCCGAGGTATTCAATAGTACTAGTCCTCGTTTTATTGAGCTAATTAAAACACTGAGGAATTGAATTGAGTTTGATCGAGCCAAAGATCCTGCTTGACGTCCGATCGAGGATTTCGACGCGATCACTCTATTTGTTGAGGGGAAAACAGCCGCCCGACTACTCAAGACCTGCGCGAGTCGGAATAGACGTGAACTCCGAGACGAACTCGAGGAAGGTGGGTGTGAGACCCAGGTTGGTACTCCGACGCTCAAGTCAGGTCCGACGGAGATGATCGAATTAATTGAGTGGTGAAAAGAGTTAGGTGAGAAAACTTACTTCGCAATAAATGAGGAGGGGGTATTTATACTGTAAGGAGAGAGAAGTTACCGCCTCGACGTGGTGGCGTGGGGAGTTGACAGGTGCCCCATTAAGACCGTGCATTAAATGCGTGGTCGGCCACCTTCCTGCTATTGGGACAGTGCGCTGGCCGATCGAGGGATCTAGGTCGCCCGTAGCGGTCTGGGGGTCCGACTGTGGGTCGACTGTCTATGCGGTAACTTCTGCGGGGTAAATGGGTCTTCAAGCGTTATGGTCGAGAGGTAAGCTCCGATCGAATCGCGATCGGTACATGAACGTCAATCCTACACGTGGAGCAAGGTGATTGGCCCAACTCGACAGCGGGTACGTGCCACGTCATAAGCCCCCCGAAACATCATCTGCTAGGGCTGACGTGGCAGTGATGTTTCAAATCCCAAGAGTGGGACCTGCTGTAATCATTGCGCCGTTTCATCTTCTCGATTCCCGCCCATTTTCACCCTTATAAATAGTTCCCTCTGTAAATTCATTTGTTACTTTTGCGAGAGAGAATTGAAGAGGGCTCCGAGCTATTTTCGATCGATTTAAGCGTTCTTCGAGTGTTGGATTTCCGGGCCGCTCGTTTTAGAAGAGGACAACCTTCGGACTTTCAGACAACAAAAGGTAACACTTCCGATCTTTAGCTCGGTCTCCTTTCTCTGTGCTTTTTTATGTTATTCTCGATCGCTTCGAGGGAGAGGTGTACCACTTCCCTCTTCGAAGGCTCCCTCTCTCTCGATTTGTTCGTATCCAACCCAAACAGTAAAACATGATTCTATCGTTGTAGGATGTCAACAAATCGAGCGGAGGCTGGCCCTAAGGGAAGGGAAGTGGCGACCACAAGTGTGGGGTCGAGTTCGGATTCATCTGGATCGAGTTTGACATCGGATTCGGAGGCGACTGTAGAGACAAGGTCGACGAATCCCTAAGGAAGGGATGAGATTGTCGAGGTTGTGGAGGTCTCGGAACCTCTGCCTGAAGAAGAATCAATGGAGGCAGTTGTGCCTCGGGTATCGGGGGAGGTGACGTCGACTTCCGGTCGACTGGAGGAAGAGGAAGAGGAAGAGGTAGAGAACCTCGAGCCAGAGGGTCGGTTGGTGAACGATCCTCGAGCCATCACTTGTTCGATATCGGAGGACAAGTTCGGGGAGATCCAAAATTGGTTGTTTGGGGGGGCTCCAGAGTATGGGGGTTATCGAGTAATAAGGCCCAGGGTCGGAGACAGGATGACCGATCCACCGACAAACTGCATCGCGATCAATTACTTGGCAGTTAAAAATGGGTTTAGGGTGCCCATTTCCGAGGAGATGGTCGACTTTCTCAACACTCTTAAGATTAGCCCTCTACAGTTGATGCCCAACTCCTACGCAATGGTAAATGGGCTGAGGGCCTTGTTGAAGTGCTTGGGAATGAAGACCAACATATACTGTATTTCCAAGATCTTCCAGGCTGGGTTGACGACCGAGACCTCGAAGTCAGGCCCGGGGTACATTCAGCTTCAGTCGAAGAGTAATTATCGGGTTGTTAGGTCGCCAACCTCGTCGAATGGTAAGGGATGGAAACAAAGGTTTGTTTTCATCGAGTGCGAGAAGGGTTGGCCCGATCTAAAATATCCGGGATGGAGCTGGGTTCCTCGAGCGGATCTTCCGAGAGGGCCACCTGGTTGGCCGAACACTTTGATGGCAGCCCTAAGGATGTTAGAAAGTGTGGAGTCGGAAGATATGATCACTCCACAGTCGTTAATCGAACTAGGGCTCGCGCCAGGAGTCAGGAAGCATTTCGACCCTGGTACCTTGATCGAAACTCCCGAAGCATCGCACATACTTGCTTTTGTTGTTGTGTTAGTTTGTGTGTGTTTTTTTTTTTTTTTTGCAACTCTATGATCGAGTGTAGTCCTTATTGCAGACCAGTACATCATGTCGGCCGCTTTGAACGCGAGGAGGAAGGAGATGGTCGAGCTCAAGAAGGCGGCCGAGAAGAAGAAAATGCCTCCGCCGACCCAGGCGGAAATAACGGCCGCGACCGGTGCAACGGTCGATGCTCTACCCGAGGTTCTCCCAATGAGAACGAGTGATGCCCCTGAGAAGAGGGGAAGAGCCCCCTTGGGGGTCGAAAACTTGGAAGCCCCCCAGTCCAAAAAGTAAAAAACCAAAGGCCAACCGAAGTCAGGGGTCGGAGCCAACAAGAATAAGGGTCGAGAGAAGACCCCCATGCTCCCAATGCCACCAACGCTTGGTCCGATCATCGAGGTCCAGGTCGGAGACTTCTCGACTCCTCCCAACCAGGGTCGGGGGGCCATCGTTCCCCGAAACGTTGCGAGTATCTTATCGGGGGTGCGAAGGCCTCCGACCGGATCTTCATCGGGGACCGCTGTGCCGTGGAAGCCCAACGACGAGGAGAAAAAGATGTTCTTCGACTATCCGATCCTCGAGGTACCCCACTTTCCTTGTGGCCTTTCGAGCGTCAATGAGAAAGGCGAGCCTAGAAGGGTCGGTACTGCGCCCAAGGATTATAATGCGCTCGGGGCATTGTACAGTTCGATCCAGACCACGGTCGACCACAAGGAAAGGATGGCGCTATCCGATGACGAGATCGAAGCGTCGTGGGTCCAGAAGTATTTTGCTGTAAGTATGCTTGTAAAATTGTGTTTTTCCCAAGTATTAGATCGAAGTTGCTGAGGGTCAATGATTCCTTGCAGATGGGTCAGGACTTCTTCCAGGTGGCTCGGAGGGGATGGGTTCATCGGCAGCTGAGGACGAGAGCTGAGCAACAGGTCGAGAGGATGAGGATCGAGCTGGAGGAGAAGGACAAGAAGTTGGCTGAGGCCAACAAAGACAAGGAGAAGCTCGATCACGACCTCCTGGAAGCTATTGAACATCTCTCGGAGGTTGAGAAAAAATTGAAGACGGCCGAGGGACGGGTGGCGAAGTCTATCCAAGAAGAAGCCGATGCGAGGGCTCGCGGCTTAGCGGAGGGGGAAAGGAAAGGTGCAAAGCTGGCCCTGGATCGATGCAAGAGGGGCCTAGCCGAATCCGTGAACAACCTCGAGCGTCGAGGCGTTTACAGGTTCATGAAGTCCAAAGCGTACGAGAAAGCAGTGTCGATTGCGAGCTTCAAAGACGTCGAGGAGGGTTTCAATTTGTGCCTAGCTCAAGTGCAGGCGGCCAAATACCTCCCGATGGATTATGATCAAGAGAAGGTCGGCCTGTTTCAAGATGATCCCCGGCCCGTCGACCCGGTTAATCGACCTCCTACTCCCGAGCCAAACTGGGAGGAAGATGAGTTTGGCTTCGCCGTGAAGTTGGCCCGATCTAGGGCGGCGGGTGAGCCAGACGACATAGTCACCCAAGAGCTCGATCTTGACGCTTCGTTCGACCCGAAGGACATGTGCCCAGAATATTTTGGGGATGGGACCATCGTTCCGATCGAGGAGGGAACCGGACCCTAGGCAACCGAGGAACGAGTCGGAGGGAATGGACTAGCCCTATCTCTGTACTTGAAAGTCTTTTGCTGAGTGGAATTCAATCTTTCAAAGTTTCGACTGTTGGGGTCAGACTTTTGTAGTTGCTGGCTCGAGATTCATCTGTAAATAGGTAGGAATCCGAGAGTTTGTTGCTCCCGTTTGTAAAATCCAAATTTGTAAGAGCGTGATCGAAAAGTTACGATCGATGCACTTTATTTTAAATATATTATGTAAGTTCTCTTCTGGGTTTTAATGAATGTCTTAAGTATTCTCTCGAGTTTCTTTGATGTTTAACTTTTCGTGTTAATCGATAGCTATGATCGAGAAGATGTTGAGGCAAACTGCTTTAATCTTTCGGGATATATAAGACATTAGTACGGGCGTCGTATAACGCAAGTACTTGATCGAATAACACGAGCTTCGAAAGACAAGAGAAAACTTTATTACTTTTTCGACCAGAAGATTTACACAAATATGTTTACAAGTAGTACTTCTTCAAGTTGTGAGCATTCCATGATCGAGGCAATGGCTGTCCATCGAGATCTTCGAGATGATACGCTCGATTCTTGCCTATCTCGACAACTCGGAAGGGTCCTTCCCAGTTGGCGTCGAGCTTGCCCACATGCTTAGTGACCTCAACCTTCTTAAGGACCAGATCTCCGACTTGAAAGTGAAGTGGTCACAAGTTTTTGTTGTAGGCTCGAGCAGTTGTGGCTCGATATTGTTGCATTTTCATATTTCCTTTTTCTCTGGTTTCGCTTATTGTGTCGAGATCAAAGGCTCTTAGTTCGTCGTTTTGGTGGCGGTGAAAATGAGCCACTCGAGGGGATTGATGTATAATCTCGGCCGGAATCATGGCTTCCGAGCCATACACCATGGCGAAGGGTGTTTGACCAGTTGGGATTCGAGGGGTGGTTCGATACGCCCATAGGACACCTTCAAGTTCATCAACCCAATGGCTTTTCTTAGCTTCGAGTCGCGTACACAAATTCTGTATGATGGTTCGATTGGTAACCTCGACCTGCCCATTAGCCTGAGGATGTCCGACCGATGTGAACCTTTGGCTGATCTTGAAGTCCGAACAGTAGGCTCTGAAACTTGAACTTTGAAACTGGGGTCCATTGTCGCATACTATGACTCGAGGTACTCCAAATCGAGTGATGATGTGTTTCCAAAGGAAGTCTTGTAGCGCATGAAAGGTGATTTTTGCAACTGCCAGGGCCTCGACCCATTTAGAGAAATAATCGATCGCCACAATGATGAACTGCCTTTGTCGAGTGGCTATCGGAAAGAGGCCAATTATGTCGATTCCCCATTGCTCAAAAGGCCAGCACGACTCGATTGGAATCATGTTAGCGGGGTGCTGATGGGTCAGATTGGCGTGTCTCTGACAACGATCGTACTTTCTCACGAATTCGAGTGCATCCTTGCGTAGGGTAGGCCAGAAGAATCCAGATCGAGACACCTTCAGGGCTAATGATCGTCCCCCAGCATGGTTCCCACACGATCCTTCATGGACTTCGGCTAAGACTTCTCGACGTTGTGATGGTCGGAGACACCGTTTTGTTGGACCGATGATTGAACGTTTGTACAAGCGACCCTCTTGGTCTAGCGCATAGCTTAGTGTGCGTTGCTTGAGTCTTCTTGCTCCGACCGAGTCCTCGGGTAAAGTGCCATCGTGCAGATATAAGACTATATCATCGAGCCAACAAGGTTCAGCTGTGTCGATGGGATGGATCTCGGAAGGAATATGATCTATCGATCGAATAGATGATATCATGAAGGTTATGGTCTGATCCTGTGTGCCTAGCGACCCGCTTGCAAATTTAGAAAGTGCATTTGCTCGAACGTTCTCTTCTCGAGGAACTTGTGAAATTCCGAATTCTTCGAATCCGGAGATGGCCTTCTTGACTAAGGCGAGATATTTGATCATTGACTCCTCTCGAGCCTCATATTCGCCAATGACTTGACCGGCAACCAGCTGTGAATCGGTCAGGACTCGAAGTTTTCCGATGTTTTGCATTTTTGCGATTTTCAATCCTGATAAGAGAGCTTCGTACTCAGCCTCATTGTCTGTTGCAGGATATTCGAGGGCGATGGCATATTCGATCTGTTGCCCATTCGCATTGGTGAGGGATACCCCGACCCCTCCTCCGGAAGCGGTCGAGGAGCCATCGACCGATAGGGTCCATACGGTTTGATCAACCTTAGATGCCGAGTGAGGGTCTTTCTCGACCAAGAAATCGGCCAAGATATGCGCTTGATATGCTACCCGGGGTCGATACGTTACCTCGAACTGTCCGAGTTCGATCGCCCACTT
This sequence comes from Lantana camara, assembly GCA_037501455.1. Lineage (NCBI taxonomy): Eukaryota > Viridiplantae > Streptophyta > Magnoliopsida > Lamiales > Verbenaceae > Lantana > Lantana camara. Next base: position 86,312,234 of record CM074863.1, read on the forward strand.
TGTGAGTCGACCCGAAACTTCTGGTTTGTCCATGACGGTTCTCAACGGTTGATCGGTGAGGACAATGATAGGGTGTGCCTGGAAGTATGGTCGAAGCTTGCGGGACGTATGGACTACTGCGAGAGCAAACTTCTCGATCTCGAGGTAGCGAACTTCTGGTCCATGGAGAATTTTACTCACGTAGTATACAGGGAGATGTTTCCGATCTCGAATGGTGACAAGTACCGAGCTGATTGTTTCCCTCGATACGGCCAGATTCAGGTATAAAGTTTCACCATCGACGGGCTTGGCGAGCATGGGTGGAGAAACCAGGTACTTCTTCAGATCTTCAAGAGCTTGGTCGTACTCGGGGGTCCATTCGAAATCTTTGATATTTCGTAAGATCTTGAAAAATGGTAAGTTCTTCTCCGAGGATCGGGCAATAAATCGATTGAGTGATATGATCCGTCCAACAAGCCTCTGTACGTCACAGATCGAATTAGGAGCCGGGAGCAGTTGTATAGCCTTTATCTTGGCGGGGTTGGCCTCGATCCCCCTCTGACTGACCATGTAGCCGAGAAATTTCCCACCATCGACCCCGAAGGTGCACTTGGCTGGGTTGAGCTTTAAATTGTATTTTCGGAGGAGGTCGAAGGCTTTCTTCAAATGGTCGAGATGGTCGATGGCTTTTTCGCTTTTAACTAGCATGTCATCGACATATACCTCGATGGTATGGCCAATCTCTGACTCAAAGACTTTGTTCATTATTCGTTGGTACGTCGCTCCTGCATTCTTGAGCCCGAATGGCATAACCTTGAAGTAGTAAATGTCATTGAAAACAATGAAGGCAGTCTTGGGTTGGTCCTCGATGGCCATGAAGATTTGATAGTAGCCTTGAAAAGCGTCCATCATGCTCAATCGTTCGCACCCTGCCGTGGAGTCGACCAGTTGATCGATCCATGGCAGAGGGTAGGGATCCATCGGACAGGCTTTATTTAGGTCGGTGAAATCATTGCACATTCTCCATTTTCCTCCTGGCTTGGGTACAAGGACAACGTTGCATAACCATTCGACGTATTGGATCGGCATGATGTATCTGGTATCGAGGAGTTTGTTGATCTCGGCTTCGATGATAGCATTTCGGGAATCGCTCTGAGAACGCAACCTTTGCTTGACTGGTTTGTAGGATGGGTCGACATTTAGGTAGTGTTCGATCACCTTCCTGTCCACCCCCACTAGGTCAGAGGCACTCCAGGCAAATACATCGAGGTTATCGCGGAGGAAATGTACGAGCATGCATTGCTCTTTTCCTTTCCGACCTGCCCCAATACGTGTGATTTTTTCGGCCTGTCTTGGAATTAGCTGAATTTCCTCGACCTCTTCAGTGGGCTCGAGCTTTTTGTCCTCTTGCTTTTTCCTTTTTGCAGCGTGAGAGGAACACATTTTTTTAGAGTTTTCTGGGTCGATTGCCGATGGGTTTGCAAATTCATCTTCGATGATGGGGTCGTCGACGACGAGAGGTACATGCTTACCCGTGGAAGTTTTAGGCTTGTCCAAGGAGATGGAGTAACAACTCCAAGCGGCCGATATATCGCACCTCAATTCCCCGACCCCGGAGGGGGTGGGCAATTTTACCATTTGGTGGTAAGTGGATATGACCGCTCGGAAGTCGATGAGACCAGGCCGACCGAAGATGATGTTGTAAGCGGAGGGCATTTCGACGACAAGATATTCGATCTCGCGTGTGGCACGTCGGGGTAGAGTGCCCATGGATGTGATCAAACGTACTCGACCTTTAGTGTAAACTTCTGCTCCTCCGAATCCTGTAAGAGGTGTTCGAATAGGGTCTAGGAGTAATTCATCGTGTAAATTCATGCGAATAAGAGTCGAGTAAAGGATAATATTGCTTGAACTTCCATTATCTATCAAGGTGCGGGATACAGCAAAGTTGGCGACGTCGAGCGTGACGACCATAGGACAGCTAGGTGTCTCGCTCGAGCGTCCCGGTACATCAGTTACATCATTCTCGCTAAATACTATCTCTTCATTGATCCAAGCGTCTTCCGGTCGAACGTGCATAACTTCTCGATTTCCATAGAAGCCCTGAGCAGCTGTTCGTCGCGTCCTTTTCCGAGCGGACCTTGAATCTCCTCCAGAAGGCCCTCCCGAAATCATGTCAATCCGACCGAGACATGGTCGATTATGGGGGTCACGCTCTATCGGTGGCTTGGCCTGTCTTTGCTTGGGTGATCTATCGAGAAGGTCTCGATTCCGAGCATTGTCATCCATCTTCCTTACAAACTCTTGGAGATGACCTCCCTTGACCAGACGTTCGATCTCCTCGCGCAATGCATTGCATTCGGAAGTGTTATGCCCCTTCTGTTGGTGAAAGTTGCAGAACTTGTTGCTCTCTCGAGTCTTGGGAGTTTCTCGCATCGGTTTAGGTTTTTTCAGAAGAGCCGGGTCAATGACATTGTAAATTTCATCGAGCGGGCGTGTCAATTGTGTGTAGTGCTTCCTAGCGGTGGACCCTGCCGGTGTCTCGGTTTTGGGACGGACGTCCTGCTTGATGGGTCGATTGACATCTGTTTTTCGACTGGGAATCGGACTCCTCTGAGAACTCTCCAATTCTTCAAGTTGCATCCAATCGCAAGCGGCTTCTTGGATATCTACCAAATTCTTTGGTTTTTGCAAGAAGATGTATCGAGCAGCTTCGATGTTGACCAGTGCCTTGTGAACAATGGGTCTTAAAAGGTCGATGCTTGGCTCTTCTATTTTGACCACTGCTTGTGAGAAGCGAGTGAAGAAATCTCGAAGTGATTCGTTAGGAGCTTGCTTTATAGTATAAAGGTAGGTTGGAGGTAGCTTGTCTCCCTTCATGGCAGAGAATTGAGCTTTGAATCGATCCACCAAGACATTGTAGGAAGGTATGGATCGAGGAGGGAGTCTCGAGAACCATTCCAGAGCCGGGCCATCAAGAGTTGTGACAAAGAGTTTAGCCCAGATGTTGGGCGAGTGACCGAACATGCTGAGCTGCATCTCGAGGCGTGACACATGCTTTTCAGGGTCAGTCGACCCGTTATACGTGGGTAACCCAGCAGAGATCTTTTCGTCGGTGGTGGATTCGATGATGGAGTCACAAAATGGAGACTGAGCTTCTCTCTCGCTGCGATATTTCCATGGTCGGACTGGTCGGGGCGATCTAGACCGCTCTCGCCGAGTTGATCGCGATCGGCTGGGGGAATGACTATGCGACCCTTGACTCTCAGTCTTGTGTCGACTATCCGATTGACCTGAACGGGGTGGTATCTGATTTCGAAGGTCATTCGATCTGACAATATGCCCTCTGTTCGATCTACGGATTTGATTGACTCGCCCGTGGGGCCCGAGTCGACTGAATACTCCACTCGAATCGTGTGGGGATGAATCGCGCTGGGAAGGGCTTCTTTTCTCCTGAGACCCACACCGCACGCGGTTGTTATTCCTTCCTCGGGAATGGGATAGTCGAGATTTTTGCCGGGACACACCTTGCCCTCGACGACTGTCATTGCGATGTATCCTGATGTCGGTGGGGGTCCTAGAATCGACCTCATCATTCTGTTGGAATGAAATTCGATCTTGAACTGGCTTTCGAGCACTCCCTTGTGCGGGCAACGGTTGTTGATGCTGAAGTTGAGGTTGTACATTTTGCCCAATTCCAGCCCAATATGTGACAGGTGGTTGGTATTGCGCGGGATGTACATAGCCAGGATGATGCATCTGGGGTTGAAGAATCTCCACCGGGCGAGTTTGCGGGCATTCTGGCATCCGAGGTTCTCTTCCTTCCGCAGCAGCCGCTATAGCTTCATCTCGACAAGCTTTTAAGTACTTATCTATCTCGGGCGTCGAGTAGACTAGCTGTGGTGAGATGGTGGTAGGAACAGCGACTTGCAGAGGTATTTGAGGGATGACTTCCCGACCGTTCTCGTCGAATAAGCGATTGTTGGCGATATTGTGAGTAGTCATGTTCGATGGCTTGTTGTTGCTGATTCCCACAAACGGCGCCAAATGATCGAGCCAAAGATCCTGCTTGACGTCCGATCGAGGATTCCGACGCGATCACTCTATTTGTTGAGGGGAAAACAGCCGCCCGACTACTCAAGACCGGCGCGAGTCGGAATAAACGTGAACTCCGAGACCAACTCGAGGAAGGTGGGTGTGAGACCCGGGTTGGTACTCCAACGCTCAAGTCAGGTCCGACGGAGATGATCGAATTAATTGAGTGGTGAAAAGAGTTAGGTGAGAAAACTTACCTCGCAATAAATGAGGAGGGGGTATTTATACTGTGAGGAGAGAGAAGTTACCGCCTCGACGTGGTGGCGTGGGGAGTTGACAGGTGCCCCATTAAGACCGTGCATTAAATGCGTGGTCGGCCACCTTCCTGCTATTGGGACAGTGCGTTGGCCGGTCGAGGGATCTAGGTCGCCCGTAGCGGTCTGGGGGTCCGACTGTGGGTCAACTGTCTATGCGGTAACTTCTGCGGGGTAAATGGGTCTTCGAGCGTTATGGTCGAGAGGTAAGCTCCGATCGAATCGCGATCGGTACATGACCGTCGATCCTACACGTGGAGCAAGGTGATTGGCCCAACTCGACAGCGGGTACGTGCCACGTCAGAGTTTATTGGATAATTAATCGCAGAGGGAATTTTAGGGTTTAAGCATCGTTCTATTTAGGGGTTTCAATAATTTTCACTTACGAATACCAAAAACGAAAAAGAAATTTGACTCGAGGCTTTTTCATGAGCTTATTAGGAGTTTAGGACAAAAGAGTGTTGGGATTGTCATTTCATTCAAAAATTAATAATGATATGGAATTTATCTTTAAGGAATTTTAGTAATTCTTTTCTTAATTTCCCTTTGATCAAACGAGTACACTCTCTTGGCCCTTGGGAGATAACAATATGTATTGGTGGAGCCACACCCACACATTAGTTGGGAGGTGCTGGTGACTCCTAACTTTCCCTACACCATATAGTATTAATGTAGTATTTACGGTAAAAATCAGTGTCTTGGATTAATTGTGACTCCGCTGATTATAACATTATCGGATATGTTCTGTATTATTTCGGGTATCAAGAAATAATTCCTTAATCCAAGGTTTTGCTTTCACCAGCTAACGGATACCCTCCGCTTGAATTTCCCTATATAATATCAATGTCGGAAATAAGAGTGTTCTACTAATTTTGATTCTCTTGAATTCGAAGTTGTCACTATATGTCAAACATATATTTTTACTATCAAGAAAATGATCAGTGAAAGGGTCCTAGTTATTATGATAGTAGTTTGGCATTTTACATCTCCAAATGGATTTATTTGTAGTATATTATGCCTCTTAATATTGAAGCTGATATGGTGCGATGGTGATATCTCTAGGCACGGGTTTAGAAGAGAGGTTAAAGGAGATGGGAGTGAAGGGAGTTATAGTGAGTGGGGTGATGACCAATTTGTGCTGCGAGACAACTGCTAGAGAGGCCTTTATTAGAGGATTCAGAGTTTTCTTCTCCACGGATGCAACGGCAACATCATCGTCAGAGTTGCACGAGGCCACTTTGAAGAACATGGCTTATGGTTTTGCTTATTTGGTTGATTGCAACAGCCTTAAAGAAGCACTAGCCAAATCCTAAATATTATAAGTTATACGCGTTTACTATTATATTCATACTTCTATATGTTGACCTTCTATGTTCATTTTTGTTCTTTTCAAACTACCAGTAATAGAGAAGGGAAAACAAAATCTACTAAATGCAGGGTTGGAAAATGAAAGGGATAATTACGAAAACCCATGTGGTTTAAGTTTAACCCATTTAACAAAAAAAAATACTAATAGTTGAGAAATTGACAAAAAGTACCCTTGGTAGGGTGTTATTTGTAATTTCCAAATTATGTAGTTTATTTTGTAATTGGCTAAACTTTAAGGCTGTGTTTACTTTGTTGTTAACAGGGGTTATGCCTTTTATCCCTAATTTTTCCTGTTTAAAATTTTCAAGGCTGCGCCTGGGTTTTCCCTACCGGCCGTGTGCTATGCATTGCTAATTACAATATCTTTCCTGCTATGAATTCAAATGTAAGATTGGATGATGCATCAAATCATCACATGAAGTGGAAGCTGTAATATGCAGGGATTTCCACATGGCATTAGTATTACAAACTGTGTGTACCATTTTGTCTAGATATAGTTAGATTTTGCCAGCATATTTTCATACATAGCACACGCAAAGAAACCCTCTAAACAAACATCATGTTGACAATTTCTGTTGACTTGATACAGTGAAACAGAAATTGAAAGAGATTTGATCCTTCAAGAACCAAACTTACACCAGTATTGAAGAGCCTGGCACCATAACCACAGGGGATTGATCCATCAAATTGATGAGGTAAACAACAATGATGAATTCGGTTCAAATTGATGAGGTAAACATTCATCGAGCAGGAAGCTTTCCTGCTAATTCATCTGCCTCAAATCAGTCTCCAGAAGATATAGAGGATCTTCATGAGGTTTCACCAATGCTTAGATCAGAACTGTGTGATTCAGTGAAGATACTCTATCAGAAAATGGATTAAGAGATGTCTAAAGCTTCAGTTGAAAGTAATGAAGATAATGAAGATGAAGTCGTGAAGAGTTGGGGAATTAAATGAGAGTAAAGATGTCAACTGGGCCGGGCTGGGCAAGTCCGTCTAAGCCCGCTACAGTAACGGGCTAGGTTAGCCCGGGACCACTTTGAAGTGGGCTGGGTCGGGCTGGGTAATTAAATTATAGTGGCCCAGCTCAGTCTACGAACCCACAAATAATGGGTTGGGCCGGGCTTGGGGCGGTTCTTGACGAGCTGGGCCTGTTGGGTTTAGTGGGTTTCGTCTATTAATTTCGATGGGCTAAATTTGTGGGTCAACTTTTCTTTTTTTTATCCTTTTGTTATATTAAAATTTAAGATTCTTTTTACTTTATATTAATGATTTTTTATTTTATTACATTTATAAAATTGCAAGATTGCTTTTGTTTTGTTGTTTTGTTATTAAAATTTTCTCAAGTTATTATTTATCTATGTAAGTTCATGTTATATTTCTATACCAAAAAAACATTTAAAGAGACATTAATACTTCATCCTATATTCTTAATAAACAGTTCTAATTACATGTACAATAACCTAATGATTATATATAATTAATATAATAATTGTTTCAATTTTATTACAAATGTATAATTAAATAGTTAATCCAAATTTATATAGATTGAACTTGTCTTATTTAATTTGTATTTGTAAATTTATAATTAAAATATTGGATTTGTATGAATGGGGCCAAGAAAAGAAAAAACAGAAAAAAGAACACATTGAATAGTATATTGAAAAATTTTGTGCTAAGGGAATAGCGGGCCTAGGCTGGGCCTGGGCTGGTCCGGGATGGTTTGGGTTTAAGTGGGCCTGTTTACGGGCTGGGCTGGGTTTTAGAATCAAACTCAATAGGAGCCCAGCCTAATACCTCAAACCCAGCCCAACCCGTCTCATAATATTCATGGGCTGAGCCTGGGCCGGTTCGAAGCCGGGCTGGGTCACGGGTTCGTGGGCTGGCCCGACCCATTTGACATCTTTAAAGGAGACCATTATGGGAAAGCCAAAAGAAAACAAGGTTCTACGGCTTCTGCTGCCGGTTCGAGTTCTGGTTCTCGTTCTGTGCCAATGACAACAAAAGTACAACCTGGAGATACGTTGTGGTGTATTTCTTCTCGTGTTCATGGAACATGGAACAAATGGAAGGAGATTGCAGCACTTAATCCATGTTTTGGGAATCCGAATGTTATTTTGCCTTATGAAACTATAAGATTATGCTAGATTGAATGAAGATTGTGTTGAATGGTTGGTTTTGAGTTGTTTGATTGTATTGATCATATTTTAATGCTAGAAAATAGTTTTTAATAAACAAAACATTAATATATCCAAAAATATGGTTTAAATACAGTAAATTAAATATGAATATCAATATGAATTCGTAATATCAAATTTAAAAATTAAATATTACATTAATATTTTAGGGAAAAAAAATTATATATTCCATAATCAATACGATAAATTTTAAAACAATAAAACAATTAGAAAAATCTTTAATAAAAAAATCTAAAATTAGAAAAAGATTACAATAAAAAAAAAGGAAAAAATAAACTCACCCACACCACCACCATGGTCACAAATCAGCCACCATCTCCCCGACCACCACATTCAGTCGCCGCGTCCATTATGTCGCCACCACCACCATCTCACCGACTGTAGACCCTCATTCGCCGCTACCATGTGTCGCCACACCACCACTACCAATACACCTCCACCACCAAATCACCACCATTTATAATTTTAATGTAATATTTATTTAAGAAATTCATATCATTTTGTTGGTATTTTTATAAACTTTTTTATAATTAAAGATCACCTAATTGATTATTTGAAAGATTAGGGTATTTTTTATAATTTTAATTAATATAGGGGTTGAATCATAATTAAATGATAATTGGTTAACGGCTTACTTAACATGGATAGGATGGGAGGATAAAAAATTTAAATATTTTGACCTATAATTGACTGGGTTAATAAAGGTAGGACCAAATTCGAAAACGTGTTCAAACTATGAGACCAAAAATAATATTTTCTCTTTCAAGAAATTTATGCAACATATCAATCACAAAATAATTATATGTCTATGTATATATTTCTATCAATTTCCTGAAACTAGATTGCCATAAAATGATAAAATTGCCTATGATGATAATTGGTGAGGGCACTCGATTCAGAAAATTCTTCCAGAACGAAGAAAATATAATTTTCTTTGTAGAGCCAGAGTAGTTGATCGCACGACATTAATCACAACTCATCAGCAGTTGTATGGAAAAATGTGATTCAAGCGCAAAGCGTGGGTCCAGTTGCTTCTAGATGCCTTGATAAAGGTGTGACGGTTATTTTAATTTTTCAATTTCAGTAGAAAAGATATTAAGCGACTTTAATATTGATGATATATCTCATGCAGATATTGACTTGCAGAAAGCAGAATATTTGAACAATGTGTTGTATTCACATGAAAATTGAAAAGATGAAGCTTCCAATTACGTACACGTGGAATAACAAGTAGAAGTCATTCACCTCTATCTCGTCGCTGAATTTAGTAAGGTCTTAGGGTTTATCTTTAATAATTATATGTGCAACCTTTTTTTTTTTTTTTTTTGAATGAATTATATGTGCAACCCAAACTCTTCCAAAAATATGTAAAGAAATAAGAATATATATAGACACAGCCATTGGAAATATGATTGGGAAGAGAATACAGAAAACTTCTCTTCTTTTTCTTTGCTGGAAAACATTGGGCAACAATTGAAATATATATAAATTATAATATACTGATAAACACATGGATAAAAAATCTATATATCCCAATGTTATGATGCGTGGATATTTTTTAAAAAAATTATTTTATCGTGTTGTATCTTATCGTGTCAGATACTCGTATAGAACATTGTATTTGATACTCCTCATATGGATAATTTCAAAAAAGAAATGTATTACCGTATTCATATCGTGTCGTGTTTGTTCCGTAGATTATAGATCTAGCGTCAATAGCAGTGACAAAATCTCGTCAACTGTAATTGCAGAACCTTGACATTAATTGAAGCACCGTAAATTAAGCTATTACACGGATAAACTTTTTAAAAAAAATGTCAAAAAATAAAATTTTTAATTAAAATTTTTATGGTCAAACATTTTAAAATACAATTATCATTAGTAGAAAGCATAAGGTGATCCTTGGGACTCACCATAAATGAGTTAGTGAGACAAAATAAAATTGGAATTTAATTATTTAAATTAATGATCTTTTCCCAAAGATTGTTGCTGATTGAGATATACCACAAAGAAAACAAATAACGTTATTTATAGTTTGTTTTTTATCCGAAGACTGTTGTTGGTTCTTAAATCAGTTCCGTATGTAGGACTCGAACTTCACTTACATAATAATATCTTGAATAATAATTTATTTTTTGTATTTATTTTTATAATTTAGAATTTCATTTGGAGCCATGTAATGCTAATTGTTGGATTGTTCATTGTTATCGTAAACACTTATTTTCAAATAATGTCAATCTAATATACGAAATAATTCCAAATGACGTTATCATGCTAAGACCGCCACTAAGACTACCCATATCAATGTTGCTGCCTACGTTGGACGATCTTGTCTAGAAACGTATATATTTAATTGGCTGTCACAAAACCAGACAAAAGAGTTGTAATAATTAAGAAAATGAAATATAAACTTATCTGAGAATTAATTAATTTTCAAGCTGTCTGAAAGGAATTCAATGTTTGAAACTAGCTTTAATATTAGCAAGAGAAATAATAAATAATATTCCGGCTGCCTTAATTATTAATTAGTTCTAGAATCAATTGAGGCTATGAGAGGGAGATGATAGTAATGATCAATGATTTATTAGTTTGTACATTTCTTTGATTTGCTTTTATCATGGCATTGTGAAGTCAAAAAAGGAATATACAATGATATTTTCTTTACAATTTTAGGAAAGAGGATCAAATATGTCAGAAAACTTTTCTAAAAGACTTTTTTGTCCTTATTCTAAAATTGATACCACACACAATTCATCACATTCCAACTAAATTCCTTCTTCTTTCGCCGATTCCGACTCCACCGTCGCCACCGCAACCATTATCCTGATATCATAGCACCCCCCATTGTTCCTATTGCTTTTTTGATTCGATAATTGAAGAGGACACCACTTGTTTGATATGAAATCTAGAAAACTCACTCTATGAAGATGGATTCCGTCGGCTTGGTGACTGGTTTGATATGGTGTAGTGCATTTTTTGAAGGCGAACATCATGTCTTTCAATTTCGGGAGAGCTACACGCTTGCAAAAGTGTTTTCGAAGATCGAGAACCATTGGCCCGAATTCGATTTTGATGCATTTGTGGTGCAGTATAAGGCTGCCCATATGAAAGATGAATCATGGATTAGTTTGAAGAAAGATAAAGATGTTGAGGGTATGTGTCAGTGCATGGTCTAGCAAAACTAGGGGTGGGCGTTCGGGTCGGGGAATTCGGGCCCCGTTCCGACCCGATCGGGACGGGGAGTTCGGGAAGTTTTAAGTCCGGGATGGGTACCCGAATCCCGATTAACAATTCGGGCTCGGGATCGGGTAGTAATTTGGTACCCGATTTCCTCGATGGGGTACCCGAACTACCCGATGCGAAATTAAAAAAAAAAAAGAAGAAAAGAAATATAATATATTAGACAATATATATAATTTCTAATATATATATATACATATTATCTAATTCTAACTTTACCTTTCCAGACTTTGCAAATCGCAGGGATGCAAACTTTGTTTCTCTCAATTTCTCAAATCTCACCAAGAGAAAAGGTCCAAGAAATTTCATCAATCATAGCCTCTCGTCTTCTGTCTTCACTTTCAAGAATGAAGAGTTTGAGTTTTCTCAACACTTCGTGTTTTCTTCACTGCTGAACCCACTTCCCGTAAACTTGAGTTTTGAGAACAGAGGTAACTTGTCAATTTTTAACCCTAATTTTAATGTGAAGCACACTGCAATAGCCCATAAAATGATGAAATAATAATATTTTATTATTTGGTCCATTATACAAGACATTAGGACAGCCCAGGCCCAATGCCCCCAGCCCATAATAGAATAATTTTAAATATATATATATATATAAGTCGGGCTCCCCGAGCCCGTCCCGATTCCCGAACTCCCCGACAAGTCGGGTACCCGACATTTTCGGGACGGGCTCGGGTACCCAATTTCTCGTCCCGATCCTCGAACTCCCCGAATCCCGAACTCCCCGTCCCGCGCCCACCCCTAAGCAAAACAATACATTGCAAAATTGAGAGCAATTCAGCCCCTTTCAAGTTTATCTCAGAGAAGGTAGTTCCTATATTTTAATTGCTCTATTTTTTTCTTGTGGTTGTTATATGTTTGTGATGCGTTATTCGTTCGGTTTGTGTTTTATTTGAAAAGGGATGACCAGGGAATGACATCGACAAGCCAAGCCCTAGTCGTTCACTCTACCAACAACAATGAATCCAAGAGTCGTTGCATCCGTGGCGTTGGCTAGGCCTTTAAGGATGCTCATAATTGCAGGGTTCATTTAAAAAATTATCATATTGTTGTGAATCGAAAGTTTAAATATTTAAAGAATGATACTGATAAGATTATAGCTACTTTCTCGGATGAGAACTGCAACTGGAGGTTATATGTCTCTTACTGTAGGAGAGACAGTGAGTTTGCCATAAGAAAGTTAAATCCTGACCATGTTTGTGGTTTGAAAATTATTACGAATAAAAGGTCACAACCCAATGCCGATTCAAATTAGGTTGCGGGTGTAATGAAGACTCATATCATGGCAAATCCTAAATACAGACAGAAAGATATAGTTTCTTATATCCAGAACTAGCACAATGTGAAAATCCCATACCATACTGTGTGGATAGAGAAGGAGATAGCATCGCATGAAATCCACGGTTCTGATGTTGGGCCTTATAACCGACTCCATTGGTACGTGGATGCTGTGAGACGATCGAATCCGGGTAGCATCTGTGATTTGGAGACAAAACAACCGGATAACAGGTTTAACCGCTTGTTTATGGCTTTGAATGCTTGTTTGGTAGGATTTCTTAGAGGATGTAGGAAAATAGTTTTCCTTGATGACAATCATATCAAGAGCAAATTCAAAGGCCATTTGTTTTGTGCGATGGCAAAGAATGAGAACAATCTGTTGTTTACAATAGCATACGCTGTTGTTGACTCAGAGAATGATCAGAATTGGGAATGTTTTGCCAGAAGTTGAGACATGCTCTTGAAAGTCAGCCTGTACTTTGTGATTTTAGACAATACACATTCTTCTTCGACAGGCACCAGGGACTTGTTACGCATGTGCCACAGGTATTTCTAGGCTCCCAACATGCCTTCTGCCTGAGACATTTGGTGGATAACTTTAGAACTCAGGTATTTGTTTACTGATTAGTGTGATGAGTTGATATATTTGCTCATTTTCTTGATAATAAAGTGGATGTTGGCTGTCATTATCGCAGGTCCTTAGAAAGTATTATCCCAAACTCAACAAAAAACATTGGACCAATGTATTCAATGCAGCAGCATATGCTCCTACTAGGGCCGAGTACTCCTTGCACATCAACAAAATCCTTAAAGCAATGCCTTTGGCCGCAGATTTCATAAATAACTCATCTCCTGAAAACTGGGTCAATTCATTATTTACCGGTAATCGATTTGGTATTATCAACAACAATATTGTAGAGTCTTGGAACAGTTGGGTGAAGGATGCAAGATCACTCCCAATTGTAGCTTTGGTTGACCGGATAAGGCAGCAAATAATAACCATGATGTGTAATAGACGGGAGCAAAGTCATGAATGGAAAACGCACCTTTGTATGGATATAGAGGTAATGGTTAAGGCTGAATTTGAAGCAGGGAGAAGCTTGGATGTCGTGCGAGCCGACTCAGTGACATTTGAGGTGAATGAAGGGGAATTTCGACACATAGTAGACCTTGGCAAGTGGGAATGTTCTTGTAATTACTGATAGGTCTTAAAGCTTCTCTGCAAGCATGCTTGTGCGTGCATTGACAAGAAAGGGTGGTCGGTCTACGATTTTTGTAATGAAGCTTATTTAATTGGGTAACCCCCGTGTCCCCTTACACTTTAGGCCATTTCATGGCTAATCCGTGAGGGGCTTATGTATGGTTTTCCATGCATGCTTCGTGTTGTTTGTCGCTTTTCTCGATTCGTTTTCGATTGTATTTAATTTCTTCCACCCCGATTATGATCCTAACATGTTAACGTGTTGTAATATGTTATGTTTCATTGTTTATTTTAAGTTTATGGCCTTGTTTGATAAGTGTAATTGTGACGTGAATTCATCACCGTATAAATGATATGTATAATTTTTTCTTGTATCGTTTGCCTCCTTTATGCATTTTAAACTTATAAACGATTATGTTATGCTATAATATGATGCGTTATGAGTTTGTTTGATATGCTATAAGTTTGATTCTTGAATTAATAATGTGATATTTCATTATTTGCTCTGATATGCCTAAGTATGAATTTATATGACATGTATTGCATCCACTTGCATTCATATGTGTTGTCGTACGTCTAATTAGTTCATGTTTGAGTCTAAGTCTTGATTATGTGTTTGTTTGTCTCAGAATCGAGTTTGGGAGGTGTCGGATCCATCATTTAGCTTCTTCTTGGCCGTCGACGCTCCTCCGTAAGCACTTTTGGTAAAAGGTGAGGTTTAGGTTTGTTTTCTTTTAGTTAATACGACCTACAACCCTATATGCTCGTTTTCAAGCGTGCAAACTATTATATTTATATAATAGATACGTGTTTAGAAGATACGTCTATGACTTTGTCATACGATTAACTGTTTCGAAAATGTTTTGCAATAAGGCTATGCTCCAAACCGTGTGTCTTCGTGCAAGCTATGCTCTTCTTCAACATGATATGATTTAGGATGACACGGAAAGGTATGTTAAAAGCATATGCCGAGTTGCAAGGTATGGTATGTTAAAGTACGTTAAGTTATGTTTGATATGTAGGGAGTTATGATCTGATAAGCTCTGTTCTGATTTGCTGGGCCCTGGAGACGTGGGTAAGGACGTCCGGGATGGCAAGAGCCATCGGGTTAAGCCTGTGCACAGTCTCCATTTGAAGTACTTACGCGCGACTTTTGGAGATTGAGGAGGCGTGGTGCTTCAAGCACATTATGGTTTAGCTACCCCGTGTGCATTGGTAATGAGTAGTGAGGGTTTGCTCCCCGAACTATATGGTTGTTGGGGTTGGATTTGTTTTATGATTTATGATTTCCGTTTTAATATGTATGTTAATAAGTGGGGAGTTAGTTGAAAACCCGTACTCACCGGGTATAAGAATTGGTTATGATATGTTGATTATGAAACGGGATAGGATCTTTCTTATATACTTTGATCGGTTAAGAATATGAATATGTATAAGTTTAATTTGAAAATGGCTTAGCATGCAAAACCCTACCCCGGTTCATAGTCTTTTGTTTAATATGTGCTTTGCTCTATACGTATATGTGTGTGGGTGTGCGTTAGCCCCCTCACCCAGTCGGTCGACCGACTCTCTCCTTTCAACTTTTCAGTTTGCAGGTCTTGGTTCGTGCTAGGCAGAGTCGTGAGTCGATCGAGTTTCTAGTTGCCTAGTTCGAGTTGCATTTCTTGTTGTATTAAACGAATTATGTATGAACTTATGAATTCTTGTTTTAATTATTTCGGGACAGACTTCTAGGGATAGTTGAACCCGTACTTGTTGTTGATTTACATTTCTTGAATTTCGTATGTATGCTTCCGCTTTGTTGTTATTTTCGCGCGCTCTGGTCCTGTCTTAGCTCCATCTAGCTTAGCGCGTGTGTATGTCCCCGTTCGCTTAGTCTTGGACTCATGTATGGATTTCTATTTCATATATGGGTTCGGGTCTAGGTGCGGGGGATGTGGTGGTTTGTCGCTCCAGGCGCTACAAGTTGAAACGCGTAAAAAAACATATGAAAACATTATTTTTCCTGTACTAAATGCTCATATGGACTTAAATGTAGATGTTCAGCTCAGGCCGTCGGATGTCAGGCCTCAGCCTGGTTGACCGAAGAGAACTAGGTTCCCGTCGCTGGTCATCAAAGTTGTTACAGTGTGCTTGTTAGGAATTGTGCACTTAAAGCAGATGTTTGCTTTACTATTTCCTTGTAAAATCACAAATAGTCTTTGAATAATAAACAAAATGATTTTGTTCATAGGTAAGCACTTCTTTATGTGCTTCTTTATTTCTGTTTGGGTTTGACTGTGTTTTACATGTACTGAACTCCCCTAATCCGATGAAGCCGTTAAGAACTTTGTCGTTATGGGAACGACACATGAAACAAGTTCTTAACTCCATAGGCGAGGATTAGAAACTTCTCTAAGTCAATGAGTCCGACAGACAGTGAGAGTGTCGACCTTGACTCCGCTGAGACTTGCTTATGTGATTATGTCCTTTTGAAGGATCACTCAGTTTCATGGAGTGATAAGTTCATACGTTGATGCGTTCACAATACATAAGGGTGATTGTTACAAGAACTTCATCACTGAGACGTTCTGCGTGAGAACATTCCTAAATGGGAAAGGAAGTTTCCAGAAACTTCCAGATTAGGAAATATCTCACAGGTCAATGACGCGATTCATTAATCCTTAGACTTGAGGTTCTGTAATGTCTGATATGAGCTAACTCTGTAATCTTTGATATAGGCTCAAAAGAGTGTCGCCATATAGATACCTGAACCATGGCCTATGTTGGGATTACACAAGTGGCATATGAAGAATTAGTAGATTCGATAAAAGACCTACACTTGTTAAGAACAAGAATGATCTCTTACTGATTAAGTTGTTCATAGTCCATTAAACATTAAACCCTTGGCCAAGGTGGATAAAAGATCAAGATATCTAGAAACTGGGGTTTTCTAGGATTGAAATCGAAATGGATATGAAACGAACATAACTTTAAAGATCAAGAATATTTAAGCTCTGAGAATATTCCCATGCCTTAGTTCTTGATTGAGAGATGGAGTTGTAGGAGGATCGTATTTCACTGATTGTCATTGACCGAAAGGTTCTTCGATTCATTTCGTTATTCGGCTAGGGGTCACACACCCATTGCTAGATTACGGTAGTGTGATCTGTGAAGTGATTAATTAATTAGGGAATTAATTAATTAATGTCACTGCTAATCGAATAATGAACCTAAAGGGTCACACACAAATGCCAGAGCACGAGGGTTATGGTAGGGTGTTAATATGATTAACGAAGGATCAAAATAGTTGATCAAAACGAGGCATAAAAAGTGACTGCTGCCACGTGTCACCCATACATGGCTGCACGCGTGGCCTCGTGCATGTGATTTATTTCACACGCGAATTCTTTTCTAGAAATTAATTGATTAAAGTGCAATTAATTAATTTTAGTCTTTTAATAAATTTTGAATTAATTGTTAACACTATTCTCAAATAAACTTAACCCAATAAATAATTAATTGGGAATTAAACTTATTGAATCTTGACTTTTAACTTTAGGAAAGTTGAAAAGTCGAACTTCCTATTGTAGGAGAGGGAAGATTATTCTTGCAAGACTTGGAGAACAAGTTGGAAACTTATTCTTCCAATTAAATTAATAATTAAATTAGTTAATTAGTGAGCAAGAAATCAAAGCCCACTAGGTTTGGAAACCCTAGGGAGGTTCGAACCCCCTAGTATAAATACTAGTGGTGGTGCTTCTCTTATTCTTTCGACCAACACTCACGAAGTGCTAAGTTTTTGAGAAAAATAAAAGAAAAGTTTTCAAAGTAAAAATCCTAGCCTTAACACAAGCCATAGAACTAGCATTCTCACTCGCTTGATCGTGTTCTAGGACTGGTGTGGATACGCTTTGGAGGGCTTCTACTTTGGAGTCTAATCCGAAGGCCGTTCGATGGATTTAGCTTGTGGAGGGCTTCTACTTTGGAGTCTAATCCGAAGGCCGTTCGATGGATTTAGCTTGAAGGGTGCTCGTTAGGCGGTAACGACATCACTAAAAAGCTTCTACCTTTGTAAGTTTCTAAACACCCTATGATACGATACGAAAATTACAAGACAACGATTAAACTTTTGGAAAATTTTAAACTTCCGCCGCTCAACTCTTTTATGTTTTCCAACAGTGCTCGTCATGTAAAAATCCTGGGCATAACAAGAGAACATATAGGGAACCTGTGTCAAATTGATTGTTTATATGTTGCTGAGTATGTTGTTGAATTCCAGATTCTAATCACATTTCTGTGATTTGTTTTCGCATAGAAAATGAAGAGTGGGCGAGATTTAAGTGGATGCATGACAGTTTGGCGTGATGATGGACCTTGCAAGATGCTCTGTCTTTGGAAGAAGTCTATTTTGACTTTGTATTTATTCTATGCTCTAAATGACTGTTTTTTTTTTTCTTTTCAAATTGGGTTTAGGTCGCTGTATTTGTATATCTGTGTAGATAAATGCGTAATTAAAGGCAGACTTTGTCCAGTGAAACGTTAAAAAGGCGTAATTAAAGGCAGACTTTGTCTAGTGCAACGTTAAAAAGACATAATTGAAGGCAGATTTTGTCCAGTGAAACGTTAAAAAGGCGTAATTAAAGGCAGACTTTATCCAGTGAAACGTTAAAAGACGTAATTAAAGGCAGACTTTGTCCAGTGAAATGTTAAAAAGGCGTAATTAAAGACTTTGTCCAGTGCAACGTTAAAAAGACATAAGTAAAGGCAGACTTTATCCAGTGAAACGTTAAAAAGACGTAATTAAAGGCAGACTTTGTCCAGTGAAATGCTAAAAAGGCGTAATTAAAGGCAGACTGTGTCTGGTGAAAGTTCAAAAGGCGTAATTAAAGGCAGACTTTGTCTAGTGCAACGTTAAAAATGCGTAATTAAAGGCAAACTTTGTCAAGTGAAACCTTCAGTATCATAATGTTGTTGAAATCTTCCGTATTACAATAATGCTTTTATAAATATTCAGTATCATAATGTTATTGAATCTTGACCACAACATTACAATAATGGCTCAATAAATCTTGAGTATCATTATTGTAATGTTGTGGTTATGATTCAATAAATCTTAAGTATCATAACCACAACATTACAATAATGATACTCAAGATTTATTGAGCAATTATTGTAATGTTGTGGTCAAGATTCAATAACATTGTGGAATAACGTAAGTGTACACAACATGTAACTCAATATTGAGTGTCATTATTTATACGTAATTAAGATTCACAACATGTAATGGTAACTTTTATAAACACTAAATAGGTAATTAAGATTCACAACATGTAATGGAATTATGCATTTTTAACGTTGCACTGGACAAAGTCTGCCTTTCATTACGCATTTTTAACATTGCATTGGACAAAGTCTGCCTTTCATTATGCTTATTTAACGTTGCGCTGGACAAAGTCTGCCTTTAATTATGCTTTTTAACGTTTTACTGGACAAAGTCTGGCTCTAATTACGCCTTTTTAACGTTTCACTTGATAAAGTCTGCCTCTAATTATGCCTTTTTAACGTTTAATAAATAACAATTCAACTTCAATTATACAGATGAAACAAGATTGTTTGTCTAGAAAAATATTAGCTAACTCAAAGCGGTACTCGGCGATACTGCACGTCTCAGCAAATGTCCTGAACGCATCAGTTTCTCGAACAAGCATCTCACCATACAGTCACATTAATACGCCACAGTCACTGCTTCCCTTGTCCTGAACTCTCATTCGTGCCCGCAATATTTCCCTTTCTTTTGAAGTCCTGACAACATTGTTCTTAATCCACAACTTCCAGAGAAAATCTGAGTATATTGTGACATCGGTAGCAACTTCTTCTGTATGCATCAAGTTGTAGTGTAAGAAACGTTTGGGCTCGGTTTCATATACTAACATATGCCAGTGAGCATTTGTCAGTATAGGGAAAACAACATAACGACATGAGTACATTACAGATAAAGACACTTCGTTCAGGATCATGGCGTAATCGCTTTTCACTCCATGCAGGATAAAATGGTCGATTGTAAATGGGACAGTCTTCTTCCTTGACTTTCGTACAGTCCTGCTCTTCAATTTGTTCACAAAGTTACTTATTACATGAGGGTTGAAAAAATGTACATCGTGGAATTTGGGCACAATGTAACTAGGACTGGTTAGTAGGTCATAATAAGCCAGAATAACGTTATCATTGGTCTCTTTCCCCAAAATGAGATCTCGGAGATCCTCACCAAAGACAAAATTCGACTTATTACTCTGATAGACAATATCAGATCTGCAAAAGATTATAATAAAACAATCGACACGCTTCAGTCAACTCAACTCATTGAATGAAGTAAGAACCTGTAGCACCCCGGAGCACAGAGCACTACATCCCCAGCAGCATAACCCGACACGTGTAACGAAATAGAGACTCCACACACGCATTAAGCTACAGCGAATGGGTGACAAACAAAATCACACCTAAGTTAGGCGGTCTACACCCTAATTCAGAGTGCGCAACAAAATCATAACATATGCGGAAGCAACAGGATCATCAAGCATACATATAGAATCCAACTAATTCAAATAAATACATGATATACAAACATGCCCATCCCGGGCCAAATAAATCATACAAGTTCATAAGTTCAAAATCTTAAACATATTCATATACTTATACATAATGTCAAACCGGAAAGGTAAAGAATACAAAATGCTAAAGGACTCTAACAACAAGACTCAAACAACCCAAACGAAAACTGCCTCCTAGATCGAACCAAACCCTACACCTGCAAATTCAAAGAAACACAAAGGGGGAAAAAAAAAGACAATGAGGAAGGGTCATACCTAAAGACTGGTGAGGGGGCTAACACACTCACACGTACATATACATAAATCAGAGCATATTCAAAGTCATAAAAGCTCATAAACCGGGGCATGGTTTTTGCAATCTAAAATATTTTAGCCTGTGATACTAGTTATATAGAAAAGAGTTAAGGCCGAAGGCCAAAATTAGTAAATTTTAGAAATTAGGAATCTACTCCCGTTTCACAAACCATTTTTAGAATCTAAATCACACAACTCGGCTACTACGAGTTTCAAACCACCTAACTCTGTTCATAATCAAAATTCTGAATCAAAATTCAAACAAAAAACATAATTCAAACACACGTACCTCTTCTCTGGGTGATGGAAGGGTTATTCCTACCCTAACCATCGTTCACACAGTATGGGTAGTGATTTTCATGCCGCTCACGCCCGAGGATTCCATCCCCCACCAAAACCTCCTGGTGGGTTCAGGGTTGATCCTTAAGTGTGGAGACCATACTCGGGAGTGACCCTACGACCCAACACCATCCCGGGGCTCCTTCGCACAAATCTCCGGGGCCAAGTTCTAATTGTTCAAATTTCAAAAGTTCTGAATTTTCAAAAATCAAACTTATTTTCAAATCATAACTCGCTATTTCAAAACACGCACACCAACCCTTTTCAAAACAAACAAACGGGGCCAATTCCCACAAAATACGTATCAAACATGTATCTAATTACTTATATATATATATATATATATATACGTAGGTCACATACGGGCTTAAAACACATTAAGGTTTGTAGGTCATAATAACCAAAAAAACAAAACCTCACCTTTTCGACCAAAACGGACGATGCAAACCGGAACACACCTAAGAGACCATCTCATTTCCCTTGAGACAAAGCTATGAACAAAAAAAAGGACGACAGACAAACTTAGACTCAAATATAAACCACTTAGACACTCGGATAATGCATACGAATGCAAGGGATGCATAAGAAAGGCAACGAAAAAAGCACTTAACGCATGTAAATTCATATCAAATTATAAGTCTTATAAATCATATTAAACAAATTCATAAATTTCATGTACCAAGCATATCATATCATACAACATGTTATTAATACATTCATATCATATAAGGAGCAAAGAAATGTCATACGAGGCATTTAAACGAACCATGAAGTCATATACGTACGTTAGAGTAGCATATAGCACATATGAGATCATAAATCGAAAACGAACACATAAATCAAGCCATAAATTCATAACATATAACTTAGCACATAATATGACATGTTAACATAACATATAAATCATAAATGAGCCATAAAAACAAGTAAACCAGAAACAAATAACAAAACAAATCACACACACTCGAGGTAGGTCGCCGCCGCGCCACCTTTTCACTCAAAAAGGTGGGGCCCGTGACCATATCTCAAAGCTGGGGACAAATCAGGTCACGGACGTGATTGAAAACAAGTAGAAAATGGTCATGGGCGTGACCTGAAGTCGAGAAGAAAGGAAAAAGAGGCCGCGACAGTGACCAAGAATGAACTTGGTGCAATCGTGGCCGCGACCAATCACGCAGCAGCAGCAAAACAGAGCAACAACAGCCAAAAAGCCAAGAAAACCAACCCTACATCAATCTCACATGCAAAGTTAAGTTCATGCAATGAAAATGCATCAAATTCATGCCATATTCCATGCTCAAATCGAAGCAACATGCAAGGGGAGGGAGGAAAAGGATCAAACATGCATTCTCTTCCATTTTTTTTCAAAAACAATAATGGTAACCTTAAATAAATGCAACTACCACCTGATAGGAGTTCATACAAACATTAATGGATGTCTTAGGATCATTTATGATGCTTCAATTCATCAAGAAAAACAAGAAATCACTCATGCTCATCAAACTTCTTCATAACCCTTATTATTCATCATATAATCCATAGCATGCTTGATTCTCCATGAAATTAAGTAAGTAAGCACTTAAAAGAAATAAGATAAGATGGATAACAAGATTCTGGACTTACCTTTTGAATTTGAGACGAATCGAAGGTGTATGGAGCAAGAAATGGCCAAAGTAAATAGTGTAAAATCCCTTCTCTCTCGGTTGCTGCTTCTTTTCCTCTCATTTCTTGGCTTGAGTCCAAATGAGAAGTAAATGGGGTGGAAGAGGGTTAAGTTAGAGTCATATGGGTTCAAATATGGGGCGATTTGGTTAAGAAACGGGTCGGATATGAGCAAAACGGGCGAAGGTGGCGAATCTGTCACATAGGTCTTGGTTCGGGCGAAATTCCCGGGGGGGTTCAAACGGGCTTAGAAAAATAAAAAACTAGGTTCTTTCATTCTGTATCTTCGTTACAAGTTCAACTCCACTTTTGAAATTCGAATCCGAATTTCAGAGCTTAAGTTACGTCTTCCGGAACACAAGGTGCGCTAAACGTAGTCACAAAAGTTAGAATCGAAAACGGGTTCAAACGGGTTAAAAACAAGGCAAATAGGGCAAAAAAGTTCAAAAAATCTAAACACGTACTTAACAAATAATTTAAATAAATTCAAGAATATCACCATCCCCCACAAAACCCAGGATTGATCCTTAAGTATGGGGACCATACTTGGGAATGACCCGATACACCGTCCCGGGGTTCCTTCACACAAATCTGCAGAGCCCAGTTCTAATTGTTCAAATTTCAAAAGTTCTGAATTTTCAAAAATCAAACTTATTTTCAAATCATAACTCACTATTTCAAAACACGCACACCAACCCATTTCAAAACAAACAAACGAAAATATAACTTACGTATATATAAAAGCGTTTTCAAACATTTCATAAAAAAAGGGCCCAATTCCCACAAAATACGTATCAAACACGTATCTAAGTACTTATATATATACGTAGGTCGTATGCGGGCTTAAAACACATTAAGGGTTGTAGGTCATAATAACTAAAAGAACAAAATCTCACCTTGTCAACCAAAATAGACAAAGAAAACCGGAACACACCTAAGAGGCCACCTCCTTTCCCTCGAGACAAAGCTCTAAACAAAACAATGGACAAAAGGCAAACTTAAACTCAAATATGAACCACTTAGATACTCGAAAAATGCTTATGAATGTAAGGGATGCATAAGAAAGGCAACGAAAAAGCACTTAACATATGTAAATTCATATCAAATTATAAGTCTTATAAATCATATAAACAAATTCATAACTTTCATGTACCAAGCATATCATATCATACAGCATGTTATTAAGACATACATATCATATAAAGAGCAAAGAAATATCATACAAGGCATTTAAACGAAATATGAAGTCATATACGCACGTTAGAGTAGCATATAGCACATATGAGACCATAAATCGAAAACGAACACATAAATCAAGCCATAAATTCATAACATATAACTTAGCACATAAAATGACATGTTAACGTAACATATAAATCATAAACGAGCCATAAAAACAAGTAAAACACGAACAAACAACAAACAAAGCACACACACTCGAGGTAGGTGACGGCCGTGCCACCTTTTTCACTCAAAAAGGTAGCGCCCGTGACCATATCTCGAAGCTGGGGGCAAAGCAGGTCACGGCCGCAACTAAAAATAAGCAGAAAATGGTTATGGCCACGACCTGAAATCGAGAAGAAAGGAAAAAGAGGCCGCGACCGCGACCAAGAATGAACTTGGTGTGATCGCGGCCGTGACTAAGCATGCAACAGTAGCATAACAGAGCAATAGCAGCCAAAAAGCCAAGCAAATCAATCCTAAATCAATCTAGCATGCAAAGGTAAGTTCATGCAATGAAAATACATCAAATTCATGCCATATTCCATGCTCAAATCGAAGCAACATGCAAGGGGAGGAAGTAAAAGAATTCTCTTCCATTTTCTTTCAAAAACAATAATGGTAACCTTAAATTGCAACTACCACCTGATATGTGTTCATACAAACATTAATGGATGACTTAGGATCATTTATGATGCCTTAATTCATCAAGAAACACAAGAAATCACTCATGCACTTCAAATGTCTTCATAACCCTTACTATTCATTATATAATCCATAACATGCTTGATTCCGGACTTACCTTTCGAATTTGAGACGAATCGGAGGTGTATGGAGCAAGAAATGGCCAAAGTGAATAGTATAAAATCCCTTCTCTCTCTTTCTCTCTCTCTGTTGCTGCTTCTTTTCCTCTCCTTTCTTGACTTGAGTCCGAATGAGAAGTAAATGGGGTGGAATAGGGTTAATTTAGAATCATAAGCGTTCAAATATGGGGCTATTCGATTAAGAACCGGGTCGGATATGAGCAAAACGGGCGAAGGTGGCAAATCTTTCACATGGGTCTTGGTTCAGGCGAAATTCGAGGGTCCAAACGGGCTTAGAAAAATACAAAACTAGGTTTGTTTCTTCCGTATCTTCATTACAAGTCCAAGGCCACTTCTGGAATTCGAATCCGAATTCCCGAGCTCAAGTTACGTCTTGCGGAACACAAGGTGCGCTAAAACGAATTAGGCCCTCGAGTCCCTAACAAATAAAACGGTTCAAAAACCATATCAAACGAACTCAAAAATATAAAACGAGCATGTAATCAAATTTATAACACATATAATTTATGCATATCACGTAGTCACAAAAGTTAGAATCGAAAACGGGTTCAAACGGGTTAAAAACGAGGCAAATAGGGCAAAAATGTTCAAAAAATCTAGACACGTACTTAACAAATAATTCAAATAAATTCTAGAATATCATTTAAACAATATAATAAGTATATAGTTACATAAATAAATAATTTGAATGCGCAAGTAACACTCTCGTTTGTTAGGAATAGAGCCCTTAAAGCAGCTTTTGGCTTTACTATTTCCTTGTAATTTCATAAACAGTCTTTGATTAATAAACGAGATGATTTTGTTCATAGGCATTCACTTCTTTATGTGCTTATTTATGTCTGTTTGGGTTGACTGTGTTTTTGCATGTATTGAACTCCTCTAATCCGATGAGGCCGTTAAGAACATTGTTGTTATGGGAACCACACATGAAACAAGTTCTTAACTCCATAGGCGAGGATTAGAAACTTCTCCAAGTCGAGAGTCCGACAGACAGTGGGAGTGTCGACCTTGACTCTGTTGAGCTTGCTTATGTGATTATGTCCTTTTGAAGGATCACTCAGTTTCATGGAGTGATAAGTGCATATGATGATGCGTTCATAATACATAAGAGTGATTGTTACTAGAACTTCATCACTGAGATGTCCCGCGTGAGAACAGTCCTAAAGGGGAAAGGAAGTGTCCTAGAAACTTCCAAATTAGGAAATATCTCACAGGTCAATAACATGATTCATTAATCCTTAGACTTGAGATTCTGTAATGTCTCATATGAGCTAACTCTGTAATCTTTGATATAGGCTCAAAAGGGTGTCGCCATATAGACATCTGAACCACGGCCTATGTTGGGATTACACAAGTGGCATATGCAGAATTAGTAGAATCAACAAAGGACACTTGTTGCAAGAACAAGAATGATCTCTTACTGATTGAGTTGTTCGTAGTCCATTAAACTTAAACCCTTGGCCAAGGTGGATAAAAGATCAAGATATCAAGAAAATGGGGTTTTCTTGGATTGAGGTCTAAATGGATATGAAACGAACTTAACTTTAAAGATCATGAATATTTAGGCTCTGAGAATATTCCCATGCCTTAGTTCTTGATTGAGAGATAGAGTTGTAGGAGGATCGTATTTCATTGTATGTTATTGACTGAATGGTTCTTCGATTCATTTCGTTATTCGGCTAGGGGTCACACATCAATTGCTAGATTACGATAGTGTGATCTGTGAAGTGATTAATTAATTAGTGAATTAATTAATTACTGTCACTGCTAATCGAATAATGAACATATAAGGTCACACACAAATGCCAGGACACGAGGGTTATGGTAGGATGTTAATATGATTAACGAAGGATCAAATTGTTGATCGAAACGGAGCAAGGGCCGCGTGAGTAGCCGCCACGTGTCACGCACACGTGGCAAGTACGAATCCCAAGCGTGTAATTTTATTACACTCGAATTCTTTTCTAGAATTAATTAATTAAATTGTAATTAATTAATTTAAGTCTTTTAATTAATTTTGAATTAATTATTAAGATTTTATTTCTGAAGCTTAACCCAATAAATAATTAATTGAGAATTAATTAATTTATTGAATCTTGACTTTTAGCTTTAGGAAAGTTGAAAAGTCTAACTTCCTATTGTAGGAGAGAGAAAGTTATTCTTGGAAGACTTGGAGAACAAGTTAGGAACTTATTTTCTCCAATTAAATTAAATAATTAATTAGTTAATTAGTGAGCAAGAAAACAAAGCCCATTAGGTTTAGGAAACCCTAAGGGGCTCGATCCACACTAGTATAAATACTAGTGGTGGTGCTTCTCTTATTCTTTAGACCAACACTCACGAAGTGTTAAGTTTTTGAGAAAAATAAAAGAAAAGTTTTCAAAGCAAAACCCTAGCCATTAACACAAGTTATAGAACTAGCATTCTCACTTGCTTGATCGTGTTCTAGGACTGGTGTGGATATGCTTTAGGGGATCGCTGCTTTGGGATCTATCGAGAACCGTTCGAGGGACATTCCGCTTGAAGGGTGTTCAGTAGACGGTACTGACATCACTAGAAAGCTTCAATCTACGTAAGTTTCTAAACACCCTAAGATACGATACGAGAATTACAAGTCCATGATCAATCTTTTGGAAAAATTTTAAATTTCCGCTGCCTTTTTGCTCTAGTTTTCCAACATCGTTACGACATACCTGTACGGCCTGACGAGCGGGATGTTACAGAACCCTTGCTTTTACTCCTCCGTGTAGCTCATAATCAAGTTAATTGCCCTAGTGTAGCTCATAATCAAGTTAGTTGCTCCTCAGCGACCACCTCACAGCCTGGGGCCTCCTTAGTTATACTATCCACGTGAGCCCCAACCTTCACAACCTAATACATAAGTATCCAATGACAAATCAAATACACATACATAAACTAAGCCATTATAATATTAAATCTTGTAATAAAAATAATTGTCTCACCGTTTCTTCCACACGCTCCTTCACATCATTCTTCCGCTTCGATATAAACCTCATCTCGTCCGAAATCACTATCACCGTCATAATCCCCATGCAGATCCCTATCGCCATCCCGATCACCTTCCCCATCCTGACTCAAATCAACTTAAACTCCTTCATTGACACATTCAGTTTCCTCTTCCACATAATTCGTTTGAACTACTTCATCAACACCTTATGCTTTCTCTTCTACCCAATCAACTTAAACCCCTTCGTCAACAAAACTTTTTCGTCCGCTTCGGACAAACTTCTCTCCATTTTACTAGCCGCTCGTAAGGGAACAATCTGTGTATTTTTAAATCAACAGACTTTGTTACAAATCAGTTGAATAAAAAATGCATATTGGTTCAATAAATTCGGAAGATTATGGACTTACATCTGACCGACAAATACTTTCCAGAGCCTTCTTTACATTCTCTTTTGTATTAGGCAGTGCATTCCCCTTCCATTTGAACCACCGAGGGAATGCTACCCACCTTCTCTAGATGCCGAAATTCTGAATTCTTTCATGAAACCATGCCTGACATAAACAATAACTTAAGCACGTGTATATATAGCTATAAAATGACACAATCTAGAAAACCAAGCCAAAGACTTACCAACAAACCCATAGTACAACCATCGAGGAAATCATGTTTATCCATAACATTCTTCGGAATACCTTTGATCAAAAACATATGAGCTGCCGTGGCCCATGCGTATTGTCCAATCCTAGACAAATCATCAATGTGACGCCCGAGCGTGAGCCATCCACATCCCCAGCACCTAAACCCGAGATCACATATGAAATAGAAGTCCATACATGAACCCAAGCCTAAGCGAACGGAGACCTACACTCACACCCTAAGCTAAGCGGGGCTAAAACCAACAGAGCGCGCAAAAGAAAAGAAATAAAGAGCGGAAGCAACAAACAGGATCAATCATGCAAAACTCGGCAAGAGCGCAATTATACACAACGCCCACGGGGCCAAAATGATACAAGTATCCGAAAAGTATCAAGTATCCAAAAGTAGCAAAAGTAAATACATATGATATGCAGACTCGACCTAGACTGCTAAGTACAACTCCAAGACGCACTTCCCCGCCTAGCTCGAGCCAACCTGCACTAAAGGGGGAAAAAGGAGAGGGTCAGTCTACAACTCGACTTGGGGGGGGGGGGGGGGGCTAACGCACGCCCACACCAATAATAAATATAACAGAGCAGACAACAAGATGATGATCATGAATCGAGGCTAGGGTTTTACAAACCAAGACATTTTCAAAAGTATACTAATACATACACCAAATTCCTATCTCAATTCATAATTCATCGAAACAAAAGATAAGTCACTGTCCGGCGAGTACGGACTCCACCATCTACTCCACAGCAAACAAATACCAAATCAGAAACCAATCCATCCTCAACTCCTCGGCATTCGGGAATCAAACCCTTACTACCATAAGTACAAAAACATAAGGGGTTGCGAACCCACAATATGCCTTCCCCGGTTGTTCACCGAGGGCTCAAAGCAAACACACCTTCCCAACCTCCAGAGTCGCACGTGCTCACCTCAAATGGAATTATGCCCAGGTCAAACCCGACGACCCTTGTCGTACCGGGGCTCCCAACCCATAATTCCTAGGGCCCAACAAATCCAAATCATACCAACTACCCATCTTTCAGGGCACAACTCGCTCGAGCCAACAAAAGTACAAAAGGTTTTCAAAACAAAGCTTACATATGCCTATTCGTATATCAAGTTTCTCAAAACTCCCAAAGGTATTTCACAAAACCAAAATATATCTTAAACATCCATATTTAATAGTTATAAAAGATAGATTCACATACATGGGGAGAAATCAACACATATTAGGCCATAGGTCATTTAACTAATACAAAAGTTCCTAAACCTCACTTGGCAACAAAAGGGAGCGGAAACAGAAACGAACGAACAGAGGAGCACCTAAACCTCGGGCTCAACGGTATCCGGACTCAGCTCTGAAAGACAAAAAGGATACAACACCCGAGACTTAGACTCAAAATGAACCAAATAGGACGCACGGTATGCAAGGTGTGCATGAGATGTAAAACATGCCCAAAATGATCCGAAACCAAACATAAAAATGCTCAAAATGTAACTCAAACACAAATAAAGCATACAACAAATGAAAAGCATGGAAGTAGCATATTAATACTCAAAAAGGACATGTAAAAGTATTTCGGAAGCAAAGGAATCGAACCTCAAAAGTTGAAAAATCACATTTCCTACAACGGTCTACGAAAAGCCCGTTTCGAACCCTTCTGTGACGAATTTTGGTACCCCAAACGGGCGTTTGCAAAATGCACTAAGGCACCAAACGCCCATTTGGATCACGTCTGGAGCGAAAAACTGGCGAAAACAGGGGTTCGAACTACAACTCCAAAAACACCAATTTTTGTCCAAGAAAACCAATACCAATCAATAACATATGCAATACCAATAACAAAGAATGCTCAAGCAACCAAGAATCATGCATCAAAGCTCAAGAATATGCAAACCCACCAAAATACATTTCAAGCTCATTAATGGCACCAAGCATTAAATGAAATTCCAACCCAAAATCATGAATTAAATGTAACGCATTAGTCATCTAAAGCATATAAATGAAGTCACAACTCATGCTAATCAACCCAAGAATCATAAATCACAACTTGGCATGAAACCCTTACTATTCATGCAATACTCCAAACTCAAACAAAATCACAAAACCAAGAGAAAACGATCGGTAGAAAGTTAGAAGAGATCGTGGGGATTCCGAAACTTACTTGGGATCGAAAAACAACGGTGAAACGAAAGAGATATGAACTTGAGAAGATTGGAGGGCTTGTGAAGCTTTCTCTCTTCTTTTCTTCCTCTTGCTTGAAATGTTGGTAAATGAAAAGAGAAGAAAGGGTTCAAGGATATAAGGGGTTGGTTCGGTCCAGTTTATTTGGCTCGGTTCGGTTCAAGGTTTCGGTTCAAAAGGTATCGGTTCAATTCCAAAATCCCCAAAATCTCAAAACACGAATTTTAAAATCAAATACGCGATTACGTCACATAATTCAAATAATTCTATCCTAAGCACAATTAGGAATTAAATCACATAATTTACCTGGCCGAACTGTAGAACGGAGTGTCACAATCAACATATCAAACAAGTGCAGCAGGCTCATGTAAACTGCTACGCGGGAACAACAAACAATTAAAAATGTATAAAATGTACATCCGTACAAAATCATCAATCTCATCGTCATCAATCCTTCCGACGAATTCGTGCAGTTTACGCTCGATGTTAACTCGGGAGACATTATTTCCCTTATTACAAAAATGCTTGATCAAGGTATTGGATTTACTCTTGCCCACTACCATGACAGGATGACCGGAATGCTGCATACCAATAACAATGCTGAATTTCTTCTCACAAAATACAACTTCTTGGCTTCCAAATTTAAATGTATTGGTGTTGCAGTTGTATTAATTGAGCAAGAACCCAACTCTGTTAATGCTCCCCTTTTGAACCGACGCTCCCAGCAAATAAACAAACGACCATTTTTTAACAGCTTCAAGTTAACCGGGAGACATTTGGTCACGAATTTTAGAGATAAACTCACTGAATCTCTCTAACACGCACTGATGCAAAATGGAAAACACCCTCCTTTTCGAAAGCGGGACCTCATCATCCTCATGGATATTTACCTCTGAACTTTTTCTCTTTCCCCTGCTTGTTTCAGCCAGGGAAGGAATAATCATCAAAGGCGTCGTCGATAATGAGTGAACCATCTGTCGAAAAAAAATAGATTCAATATTCAGTATTTAACAAACTACTGAAACTCTTATTTGTTGAGTTAAAATAATCAATTACCAATTAGAAACTGGAATCGAATGGAAAAAACTTGAATTTCATATAATTTATGGAAGAAAGCTAACTTGGATAGGTTGGGTGCGGCGTACCTTCCTCTTAGACCTTACCATTGCATCCGACGAGCTGAACCAGAGTGTGCGTCGTGGGGGAGTGGGTGTTAACTGGTAGGAGTTTCTCCTCTAACATAGGTATGTCGGTCGTTGACTCTCCAACTACTTCTTCTACACTTGTCGACGGTGGTGTGCAATGGTGGGCGGTGGTGGGAGATGGTGAAGAATCTGAAATTCCCGCTGATGAAGAAGGAGTGTGATGCTTCGGGTATGGATTGTGATTATTCAATTTCAACAAGGATAATTTGGTAATTTTATGCGATTTATGGGGTTTTGGAAAAATATGTAATGTATTGGGGATGTAAAATAGTTGGATTTCAAACTGGGTGGTTTAGGATAACTTCATTGCCTTATCAGGGATGATTCATTAATTCTCCGTTCCTTTTTCTCGTGCATTAATTCACTTAATATATTAGATAATTGGACCAGTGACATATGAACATCTTAATATTTAATTTTATTTTTCTTTGGTTAATAAATTAAAGTTGTTACTTCTTTTTTTTCTAACTATTCAGGACTTATTATGCTTCGGATGAAATATACTATTCTTATGAGAAAATTAAAAATGCATTGTGAGAAATTGTAACTGAACATAATTAAATAGGATCGTTTCATGTGGTAACTTTAGCAATGAGGCCAATTTAGTAAATTTGTACTCAAAAAATTAAACAAATAAAGATAAAATGGAAAGGGAAAGAAGGTTTATTACAAGAATGGGACAATGAATCCAACTAACCAGAGTACGAATATGTGAATATAAGTTAAGTTAAATATATTCCAATAATTTACAGCCTGTGTTTCCAAACGCGGTATGATGAAATATATTGAACAATATACATCCGGTGTTTTTTAATAAAGTGTAACAAATTATGGTTCTATAAATAGGATATTAGGGCTGAATTTTTTTAAAATTTTATTCTTTTAGAGTCGTCGAACGCGATAATTCTTATAAATTTTGAAATTATTTGATTCATCCCTCTCCTGTGATAAATTATAACTAGAATGTATCTAGTTTAATAATTTATCATTACATATATCTTTTCAAAATAAAGTTGAAGAATAATAAAAAAAAATAAAATTTGTAGCTATCTTCTACCCTATTAAAATTTTAAAGAATGACTGAAATAATGAAAAGATTAATTTATTTTCTCTAAAAACATGTGCATATTATATTTGTGAAGGCACCAAAAATAATTTAAAATTCCCAAAACCACCTAAAATTGGATGGGATGATTGTTTATAAATATTGCGTAGATGAAATGACATTTTATAACAAAAATGAGTTCCAATAACAAAGTATAAAACAAATATAATTTAGGAGACAAAAGATATTTATCTCTTATTAATCTATTCTCAGAATTCAATGATATTATGAAACTATTAATTAAAAGCGAGAACAGTAACAGAATAAGGCTAAAAGAATAGAGGGAGAAGAAGAGGATTTTATTAATTCTTAAGTGTATGTACAATAATCAATAAGCCTCAATTTATAGGTACTGTAATACAAGACAAAAGGAAAGGTTGACTAATCAATACCTTAATCATGAATATCAATCCCATAAATAAATCGATTACACAATCAATGGGCATTCATAATATTCATTATTTATAACACTCCCCCTTGAATGTCCATTGCGGTTTGATGCACCTTGCTAAAAAATATATTCATGGAGTACGCATATTGGCTGCCTCGTTAAAAATCTTCACTGGGAAAACCCAATGGGACAAAACCTCAACAAAGGAAAAGAGTACAGCGCGTATCCACCCCACCCCCCCTCATGATGATATCACTTAATATTTTTATATCGACGCATTCCAATCTTATATGTCAACTCCTCAAATATATCGGTCAGATTTTCACTCGAACATATTTGTATGCATCTATGTCTGCATTCTTCTGGAGGTCATGTACGAAAAAGAACTTTGTTGAAATATGTTGAGCTTTATGGCATCAAAATAGATATCCTGCATCTTGATAGTCAATAAATAGAGGAACAAAATTATATGAATAAAATAAGCTCATATCAGGTATTTCACGTAGATATCAAAATTTATTTAATTTAACTTTAATGTCTTCGAATTGGAAATGAGTTAAATATAGATAGTAGTTCACTGAAAATACTATGGGTTGCCTTATATTATTAACAAAATATATTAATGCCACAATAGTGATAAGATATGGTACATCGGGACCAAGAATTTCTTCATCATATTCCTTAGGCCGGAATGGATCTTTTGTTATATCTAGTGATCTCACAACCATCGGGGTACTCAATGGATGTGTCTTATCCATCTAAAATCGTTTTATAATCATTTCGTAAATGCCGATTGATGAACAAATATTCCACTTTTGCAATGGGCAATTTCTAAGTTGATGCAAAATTTTGTCCTTCCAAGGTCTTTCATTTAAATAATTCTTTGCGTTTGATAACTCTTCAGGAGTCCCAATGATATTTAAGTCATCGGCATATACAACAACTAAAACAAATTTTGATCCAAACCTCTTTACTAACACAAGGATAAATAGAATCATTTCACTAAGGCGATTATACCATATCCGCCCAAATTGTTTAATCCGTTTAATGATTTTGTAATTTTATTGAATATTTTTCCCGGGAACTTTTATATGCTTCAGGTATCTTGAAACCTTCAGGAATTTTCATATAAATTTTATTATCAAGTGATTTATATAAGTATGTTGCAACAACGTCCAATAGATGCATGTCAAGTCTTTCATCTACTGCCAGACTAATGAGATATCTAAACGTGATTGCACCCACCACAGTAGAGTAAGTTTCTTCATAATCAATGCCAGGTTTTGTGGAAATCCTTGTGCCCGAAGTCTTGCTTCATATTCATATGACTTTATTTTATTTGTTGTATTTATGTACAAATATCCACTTATACCCCACTGGATTTACATTATCAGGTGTTTGGACTACTGGTCCAAAACTTCACGTTTAGAAAGTGAATTAAGTTTTTCTTGAATTGCATCTTTCCATTTTGGCCAATCATTTCAATTTCTGTATTCTTCAACAGATTTTGATTCAAGATCCTCATTTTTCTTGTAAAATATTTGTAGCTACATTATGTGCAAGGATATTGTCGATAATTCTATTCCTTCGGTTCCATTTCTAT
The DNA here is from genome assembly GCA_037501455.1 of Lantana camara. Lineage (NCBI taxonomy): Eukaryota > Viridiplantae > Streptophyta > Magnoliopsida > Lamiales > Verbenaceae > Lantana > Lantana camara. The sequence goes on from CM074863.1 coordinate 86,346,891, forward strand.
TTCTGACATAACTAATTGAGATCTCTTTATTTTTCATATTTATAGGTACCTGTGCTTCTTCTAAAGCTTTATTCGTAGTTATGTCTTGTTGAGCATTAGCCTCCTCACTGTTGATCATTTTGATCATTTGCTCATTTCTTTTTTCAGGATTCTTATCCTTGGAACCGACTGGTCTCCCACGCTTTAGGTGTGGTTTGGATTCATTTACTTGAGTAGGCTGTCCTTCTGGGATTAGTCTGATTCTAATTGGGGCATTTACAGCTGGGATATAAGACTTGGTGACTCTTTTTGGGTCAGTAAATGCATCTGGCAGTTGTTTTGCAATGTTTTGCAAATAAATTATCTTTTGAATCTCTTATTCACATTGTTTTATTCGAGGATCTAAATGATTCAAAGATAATGTATTCCAAGTAATTTATTTTCCCAACCTTTTGTTTTCTCCCCCTAATGTTGGAAAAATTGTTTCATCAAAATGACAATCAGCAAACCTTGCTGTCAATAAATCCCCAGTGATTGATTCAAGATATTTAATTATAGATGGGAAATCATATCCAACATATTTTTCTAATCTCATTTGAGAGCCCATCTTCGTGCGTTATGGTGGTGCAATAGGATTATATACCGCACATCTAAAAATTCTGAGATGAGAAATATTAGGCTCCTGACCAAAAACCAATTGTAATTGAGAGAATTCATAGTAATTTGATGGTCTGATGCGTATAAGTGCCACTTCATATAATATATCATATCCCTGTATAGAGATAGGGAGATTTGTTCTCATAAGTAATGGTCTAGCTATTAATTAGAGGCATTTAATAATGATTTTGTTAAACCATTTTGTATATGTACATGAGCAACAAACTTTTCTACTTTTATTCTCATAGACAGACAATAATCAATAAAAGCCTGAGACATAAGCTCGCCTGCATAATCAAGAACGAATCGTTTGGGCTAATAATCTTGCAAAGGCTAGGTTGCAAGTTCATAATCAACACACATGTGACTATCTAGTAGATGCATCAATTAAAATCATAAAGTACCTAAAATGGTCCACGTGGTAGATGAATAGGCCCGCATATGTCACTTAGAATACATTCCAAAAATGCAGGTGACTCAATTCCAACTTTAGTTAGTGATGGTCTCGTGATCAGTTTACCTTGAGAACAAGCCGCACAAGAGAATTCTTTAACTTGAAGAATCTTCTGATTCTTTAATGGATGCCCATTTGAATTCTCAATAATTTTCCGCATCATAATTGATCCAGGATGACCCAATCGATCATGCCAAATAATAAATGTATTTGGATTAGTAAACTTCTGGTTTACTATCGCATGTGTTTCAATCATGCTGGTATTTGTGTAGTACAAGCCAGAGGAAAGCGCATGTAATTTTTCCAACACATACTTTTTATGTAACACCCCAAGTGGTGGGGCGCCACATCCCCCGCACCATAGCCCAACACGTGAAACGAAATGGGAACTCCGTCCACGCATCAAGCCATGGCGAACGGGTGACCAACCAAAAAAAAAAAAATCTAACCTAAGCTAGGCGGTACCTAAACCCTGTACAAGTGAAAATATACAAAACCCGAATGCGAAAGCAGTACAAAATATGAATTATCAAAAAAACTTCAAACAAGAAACATATTCAATACATTCCAGAAAACAAATCAACATCAGCTAAACGGGTTCAACTAGTTAAGGAAACCTGTCCTAACCTGTCCCGAATATCATATCATAACGAATGAATTAAACTTATACAAATTACAATGTATAACGAATTCAAATGTATGCAAGACATATACAAATGCGAAGACCAAACTCAACTTGGACAAAACGAAAGACTCGACTCAACCGCCTAGCACCAACGAACTCCAAAAGCAACCTGCAACTCAAACAAAGAAAAGGGGAAAAAGGAAACAACGAAGAGGTGTCAGTCCTAACGACTGGTGAGGGGGCTAACACACGCACCCGTACATATACAGAAGAGCAAAGCATATTCAAAGTTGAAGGGGTTCATGAACCGGGCATGGTTTTTGCATTCTAAAATGTTTTAACCAGTGGTAATAGATATATAAAGAAAAAAATTTAGGGCCGAAGGCCAAAATCAACCAAGTTTTCAAAGTTAGAAAGCCACTCCCGTTTCATAACCATATACGATACATAACTAACTCGGCGAGAACGAGTTCTCACACACTTACTTCATAACAAAGCAAAACTCATAAACCAATCCCACCTTTACACCATTGGGGAAGAGAGGTGCCCCTCTCAACCCTCCACAGAACGAAACTTGTGAACCGGAGGATCCCGCCCGGTTCCTTCGACGGCTAGCCAAAATGCGCTCCGTCGGCATAGGAGAACTAAGTCTCCCGTTGGTGGAGAGGGGTCCTGGGGTTGCAACCGGCGACCCCGATGGTCGTCCCGGGTCTCCCGAACCACACAACTCCGGGGCCCAAACAGATCACAGAACTCACACAAACATATCTCAGAAGTCTTATACTTATCACAAAAAGCTTATCTCGCCAAAACTTAACATGCACGCACACCAACCCTTTTCAAAAAAAATAACAAAATATAGCTTACTTATACTTAAAAGCATTTTTCAAACATTCATAACAAAAGGGCCAATTCCCACAAATTACTTATCAAACACGTATCTAAGCATATATATATTTATAGGTCACATGCGGGCTTAAAACACATTTAGGGGTGTAAGTCATAATAACTAACAAAAAGAAACCTCACCTGACACTAAACGAAGCCGGAGACAACGCACTTGATTCACCCCGGAATCAACTTGACAAACAAAACACCACCCCGGGTGCACCTGAACAAACTGAAGGCAAAAGACAAGACTTAGACTCAAGAATGAACCACATAGACGCACGGCGTATGATCAAGCATGTAGGAGATGCAAACACGTAAGTACAACACATATTCGAATCAATTACATGCAATCTAAGACATTACATAGCTTAACATATTCATTTATAATCATATAACACGTTCAAGTGCACAATTACTGCATATTACAAGGTGGAGATACATATCAAGGTGCATAGGTGTTTTGTGCAAATGATTCATATTACTCAAGCAACATAAAACATATATAACAACACATTCATACACAAAAGCAAGCAAAAACAAGTTGGGAATGGGTTCGGAGGTGGCAAGGTGCAAAAAAAGCGGAAGAAAAGCACAAGAGATTGTTCCGAGCAAAAACGGGCAAAAGCTGGAAATTTTCCAAAACAGACAAGCTGTAGGAAAATGATCATAACTTGAGTTTGAGAAATGGGAATTGAGTTCTGTTTCTTGGAAATGAAACTAGACACACAGATCTTTAAAATGGTAGGTGGCTCAAAACGTGGTTCAAATCGAGGCAAAAATGGGGTACGTTTGAAGTTGGACGAAAGCAGAATTTCGGCCAGATGGCGACACAAATTTCAAACGGTTATATCGCATAGTCTAGAATGAATTTTGAGTTGATTACTATTGGAGGATGTTCTAGACTTCAAGAGGTTTCCGTGGGTTCAAAAATCAGGTCAATCCGAGTTCAAACGAGGTCAGCACGGCCGTGTCAAAATTGGCCTGGAAGCTGACACGGCCGTGTCCGAATAAAAATATTCAAAGTCGAGGGCTTGACACGGCCGTGTCGGAAATGAACTAGAGGCTGACACGGCCTTGTTGGGTCGTCTTCTCCGAAAAAACATAGCAGCAAAGCAAGAGCTCGACGGGGGTGGTTCCCAAACCACATTCCGATCAATTAATACACCAAAATGCATCAAAATACACATATATAACATATTAGCATCAAATTAAATCGCAAATAAGCACGTTGGGAGCAAGTTATCGTGTTTAGGAACTATTCATCAAATCACCGTATCCAAGAAATCAAGCAAGAACAAAGAAATTCAATCGGTAGAAATGAAGTACGTAACGAGAGGATCACATTGCTTACCTTGGCTCGTTGATTGGGCGAAAGTTGGAGTCGAAACTTGAGCTCAAAGCTTAATGGCCAAAGCGGTTGTTTCCATCTCTTCTCTCCCTCTTCTTGCTTGGACCGAACCAAAAATGAGGAAAGAAAGGGGATCCGGTTCCTCTTAAGGCCAAGAAACGGGTCGGGTTAACAAAACGGGTCGGGTCAAAAGATCCGATCCAATCGGATCGGATTTTAAAATGATAGGGCGATCAAACGGCTTTAGAGAATAAAAGGTTAATTCATTTAATCCGAATCATCGAAACAAACTCAATGAAGGGGTCGGAATTCGAATTCGAATCCCCGAGCTCAAAATTGCCACGTAGGACAAAACACCCTAATTACAATTAGGTCCCTAATCTTTCAGATATTGGACATTCGAGCCCAAACAATTAATTTAATCTAAGGCGCCTGCAATTTAAATAAATTACACGTTGACATTTAAGGCATACGAATCACATAAGTACGGAATTAAACTCTCTCGTAATGTGTGCCTGGAATTGCCGAAGTAGCGGGATGTTACACCTGTTAGGGTTGTGGTAATGTAAAAATATTCAATCTTACCATCATTTGTAGTTTCAATATGGTAACCATTTCGCCGAATATCTTTGAAACTCAATAAGTTTCTTTGAGACTTACTAGAAAATAATGCATCTTCAATGATGAGTTTCGTTCCTCCCCGGGAGCATTATATTTGTTTTCCCAAACCCTTCAATTATTTTTGTACTACCAGATATAGTGTTAACATTTGCTTCTTTCATAAGTAAGGAAGAAAAATATTTTTTGTTTTTGAGTATAGTGTGCGTTGTAGCACTGTCTATGAGACATATATCTTTTTCATTTGTTTTGGATCCAGTTGAATGTTGGGGAAAATTCATACTCCTTTTATTATAAAAGAAATCAAATTAAGAGAATGAAGCTAGTAATTAAAAAACTTTGATACTTGAGTTGTAAACAACATGAGGAAGAATAACATAAACAAAATTCAAATTATAAGTTTATTCCCCAATAAAAAAAAATTATATCGATATATAAGTGCCATTGAAGTAAACTTTTCCATATGACAATTTTATTTATAGATATTTATATAATTGAAAACTCGATAATTTGATTAAGTACTCAATCTGACGTACTACGAGTACATGAGTCATTTTTCATATATAGGGATAAAGTTGAATTTATAATCATTTTGATGGAGTATCTCCTATATATCCTTTTGTACCACCTCTGGTGGTTTGGATAATTATAATTATAATCATGAGGGCGATCATAATACTTCTGCCCCAATTCGTGGATTCATTTTTCTTATTGATAATGCGATGCATTATCTCATTCTCTTCATGGACTCATTTTTTTCTTATTTATAATGCGATGCATTATCTCATATACTTCAGGGAATGGTCAATCATTCATGATTTATCAACAACTTATTAATATTTCAACCAATATGATACAAGAACAATATTGTTCACATCTTTCTCGTCAAAATTGCAACTTCTAGAGCATTATAAAATCAAAATTAAATTCCCCAATAAACTTTGATCGACATATATAAACCAAAAGCTTCCAAATACATAGCGATACATAATAATATCGACATATTGATATTATCAATATATATTTGATATGATGAAACACTAATACACTAAGGAAGTAAATATCAAGAATTATGATATTGATATCAAGTAGCCGATCGATCATGTTAAGCGTCGAAAACTAAAGTTTCATAAATTTCATATCAAGTATACTGACAACCATATGAAAAATCATCATGTAATTATTAATGCTCTCAATAACTTTAATGTATAATTTAGATTTGAAATCTAATCTATAAAAGAGAGTACGTTATGTACCGATTATTAGTATATGGGGGGAAAGAACTATTATATAATGAAATTTATGATATAAAATCCATTCTTGTAAAATCTACGAATTACGAATAAAATATTTGCCTTAATATTCTCATGCGAAAAGTTTATGCAAAAAAACCTCATTGATTTAATTTCCTACAAAAAGATAGACTATAGGAAATAAGATTACATAATCAAATCTTTTCTAATGAACAATGCCATAGAAATATTTACAGCTAAAAGGATACACATAATCATCCATATATTTATTTTGTAAAATTGAACGGAAAGTACATATGAGCACTTAATAACCCTTTTCACATATAAAATATAATAAATTATCAAACGATAATCATATCAATGAAACGAAAAGAGTGTATATTGATACATGTTTATTTTTATATGTAATCATATCTAATCTTTTATTCCATAATGGAAAAAAAATCCACATATTTATAGAAATGACATGATGTACGAAAAGATCAACATACCAAAAGTATGTAATAAAATACATGAATAAATTACTTTATTCACAATAAAGGTGATGCATTCATATACAACCAAATCTTCAACCTGTTATAATGTAATTGAACTTTTAAAGTGTTTATAATGAGGGTAAACTAATCTTCTGAATCATTGCAACAAACAAATATTTATTATTATCGTTTGATATCTCACAAATAGTGCAACATATATAGTAAACAATTAACAGAGCTCGCAAAATAACAAAATTACATAGTTAACAAATAATTATTGATTGATGTAATATTCAACAGATGCATATTTCACATAATTTCATATTACCGTAAGAGCACGAGAAAAACTATAAGTTTATACGGATCTTATAAAGATTACTATATAATTCGAGTATAATCTCACAAAATATTAACATATAATCTGAGCATAATCGAAACAACGATTAACACATATTCATGATTAACACATAATTTTATTGAATTACAGTTTTGATAACAAAGGTTTAAAACGAAAAATTTAAACTCTGGTATCACTGTAGGGCCATATAATCAAACCAACCTTATGGATTGTTTTATCGAATCGAATCTACTTCCAACCTTCAAGCTAATCGTGCTGATAACGTGTTATGAAACTATTGATTAAAAGCGAGAACAGTAACAGAATAAGGCTAAAAGAATAGAGGGAGAAGAAGAGGATTTTATTAATTATTGAGTGTATGTACAATGATCAATAAGTCTCAATTTATAGGTACTGTAATACAAGACAAAAGGAAAGGTTGACTAATCAATACCTTAATCATGAATATCAATCCCATAAATAAATCGATTACACAATCAATGGACATTCATAATATTCATTATTTATAACAAATGAATTATTATTAAAAAGATTACTCTCTCAAACCCTTCTCCCAGATATTCTGAAAACAAAATATCTAATACATAATTAAGTTGATTAGATTAACTAGAAAAGAAGTTAATCGCAGAGGCAAAACCTCATATATACTTTAATTTTCATAATCAATATAGAAAATTTGTGTATTTGAAATATCTTTCAAAATTATATGGTCAGAATTTGTTCACCGTCTCCTGAATTTCATGGTCTTCCAAATTAAAATGTTCAACAAATTTGCACCACTCCCACCGCATCAGCCGCCACCTGCTCCCCTTCAAGATAGGGTTTTGTATGCTTATGTAAGAAAATAGAATTTTTCATGTGATTGGCTCAAATATTCTTTAAATGTATGAGAATATTTTTATATGGCAAAAGATAATAAGAGATTGAATTTACCCGACTCAAACTCAAATAAATAAAATATAAAATAGAAATAAAAAAAATTATATTCAATTACTTTTAGGTATGGCCTAATTACAACTCAATACTTATACTTTATGTATTTGTCATGTAGTTCCTAAACTTTACATTCCATTTGAAATCCTTGACTTCTGTTAGGGTTCCGGTAGGTTAGTCAGTTGTCTTTCCCAAATTCCAAAAAATAGAGGGATTGCTTTGTTATTAAAAAGAAACTATAGGGATATATTTGTAGTAAATGTAAGAGCAATTCGAGAAAAACAACTGACCGACCTAATAGACGTTAGGGATCTCAAACGAAATGTACAATTTAGGAACTATATGGTAAATATGCTGAAAACAGGAACGGAGTTGTAATTAGGCCAAGTCTACGTAATTGGAGGTAATTTTTCCAAATAAATAATCAAGTTAGAGATATATATTTACTTTTTCTTGATATATCTTAGGAAACTAGCTCTCATTGACTCACTTAATAATTTCTAGGAAAAATATTCCAACTCAAAACATATTTTTTTATAAAATAGTCCAACAAATCCATGTAATGAAGTACAGATATATATAAGAAGCGAAAATCCAATAAGAATCCAGTTTATCAAATGCGCGTTTTAGGATATTTTGTTGTGATATCCAAAAATATATATAGATCATCAAGACAATCAACAATGGAATTCCTTAGTTTTTACTAAGAAATTTCAACGCATTTCTTTGGACTTATCTTAATGCAGCAATAATAATGACATGATATTAGTTTTATGTAGAAATACAAATACATATCGCTTCTAATATAGCTCTTTTGACCAAAGCACGTGATAATTAATATATTGCCGGCTATATTGGACTATTTCAAAATATTAATTTCTAAACAACAAATAAGTAAAATATTATATGCGGATAGCTCATAGATTTTACTTGAATCATCTCCAGAACAGCAGAACATACTCTTGTATCCCACGAAACTGTAGAAACTGGAAACTGAAGAATATTTTTCTTCTAAATTAGAAGTGTGAACATAATTAAACACTGGAATATTGATCATTATTTAGTAGGTTATATATTTATAAATGGTATAAATATTTTTTATCATCCGAACTATGCCAATTTTTACATTTTGCCATCCGAACTTATTTTCGTTGTAAATAACCATCTCATCTATGTGATATTTACAAACCGTCATCCCCATCCAATTTTGAGCGGTTTTACGGATTTTAAATGGTTTTCCAGTATCTAAAATACACCGCACGCAATGTGCACATGTTTTTAATAAAAGTAAATTAATTTTTCCACTATTTCCGTTATTCTTTAAAGTTTTAATATAATAGAAGGCAGTCACAACTCTTATTTTTTCATTTTTTCTTTAATTTTCTGATCACTTGATTATGAGATGATGTTTTGAAAAAGATATATGTAATTGCAAATTAGCTGATTGAATACGTTAAAGTTTTAAGAAAGAAATAATTTTATTGGATACATGCTTTTGGAAATTTTCTATTTCACTTATGCATGTTGTGGTTCATAACCTTTCACGTCATCAAATTCTCTCTGATCAATGATGAATATAATAAATTAATAAATATAGAAAATAATAAAATCATTTTTTATGTATTAATGCCTCCGAGAGAAAAAAAAAATGAAGAGGAATGAAAAAAGAATGAAAATAGTAGAATAACTGATCAAAACGTTTCAAAAGGATATAGATGTATCAAATAGTTTAAACATATAAAATGCGGATGAATCAAATAATTTCAAAAATTTTAAGGATTATTGCATTTGACGGTTTTGAGAGAATAAAATTTAAGATATTTTCAGCCCTAATCTCTCAATTATAGAACCCTAATTGGTTAGACAATGACTAAGATAATAGAAAGACTAATTTATTCTTATTAAAAACACGTGCACATCACGGGTGGGGTATTCAAACGTTGAAAACCACTTAAAATTGGATGGAGATGGCGGTTTTGTAAAAATTGTGTAGATGAGATGGCGGTTTGCAATGAAAATAAATTCAGATGGTAAAATATAAAAGGGAAAATTGCAAAATTGGTATACCAACTCCAAAATTTTAGCGTTTTTGGTACTGTAAATTTTTCGGCGAAAAAAAAAACCCGCAACTCTAAAAAGTAAGCAAAAAAGTGCCAATTTTGCCCAAATAAGCCAAAACCCGACCGAGATCCGACCCGGATGCTGACGTGTCTTGTCGGAGTCACAGCTGGCCTATGAAGCCTTCCACATCAACAAAAAACCAGTCCAACTCACATGCCACGTACACAATAAACAAAGGAAAAATTGCAAAATGGGTATACCAACTCCAAAATTTTAGCGTTTTTGATACTGTAAATTTTCCGGGGAAAAAAAAAAACCCGTAACTCTAAAAAATAAGCAAAAAAGTGCCAATTTTGCCCAAATAAGCCAAAACCCGGCCGAGATCCGACCCGGATGCTGACGTGTCTTACCGGAGTCACAGAACAATATTCTCAGTCGAAGACAAAGTATCGCCGCCGCTGCTAGCTCCGTCGCCACTATCCACCCTCTCCCCCACATCAGATTCACGAACGTAGTCATCGTCGTCGTCACCTCCCAGCAAAATCCATGGCTAGAAAAAGGAAACCCCCTGCAAAAATCTCTACCGTTGAACTCCTTTCCGAAAGTGAGATTCCAGTCTTTGCTTCATCAGATCGGAATGCGCAACCATCAGATCTGCTCACAAAATTGTTGGTGGTGGTGAGTGGCGCGATTGGCAGTGGTGAATGGCGAGATTGTTGGCTGCGATTTGGGGTAGGGTGTTGGTGGCGATTTTAGTTGCTGGACACGCACACCATGCCTAATCTCACCCCCGATCTGGCGAAGGTTGTAGCGTTTATGGCCGCATCGGAGGAGAATTTGAGATTCTAAAGAACCGCGACGGGGGAGACTGCTTATCGTTCGTTGATTGTTGGTGGTGCGGTGGTGATTTGGGGTTGTAGTGGTGGTGGCGGCCAGATTGTTGCGGCGATTTGGGGTGGTGTGGTGGTGGAGGCAGATTATTGGTGGTGTGGTGGCGATTTGGGGTTGTGGCGGTGGCGGATGTCTAGTTGTCTGTTCTTGTTTCAGTTTTGAGATTATGTTGTTCAGAATTTGACAATCATTATACTAAGTGTTTTTATGAAGAATGTTGGGAAGACCTGCACCAAAAATTTTGCTTATTTGGCATCAATAATTTGTTTATGGTGTATGTGGCATGTGAGTTGGACTGATTTTTTTTGATGTGGAAGGCTTCATAGGCAGCTGTGACTCCGACGAGACACGTCAGTATCCGGGTCGGATCTTGGCCGGGTTTTGGCTTATTTGGGCAAAATTGACACTTTTTTGCTTATTTTTTAGAGTTGCGGGTTTTTTTTTTTTGCCAAAAAATTTACAGTACCAAAAACGCTAAAATTTTGGAGTTGGTATACCGATTTTGCAATTTTCCCTTTGTTTATTGTGTACGTGGCATGTGAGTTGGACTGGTTTTTTGTTGATGTGGAAGGCTTCATAGGCCAGGTGTGACTCCGGCAAGACACGTCAGCATCCGGGTCGGATCTCGGCCGGGTTTTGGCTTATTTGGGCAAAATTGGCACTTTTTTGCTTATTTTTTAGAGTTGCGGGGTTTTTTTTTCGCCGGAAAATTTACAGTACCAAAAGTGCTAAAATTTTGGAGTTGGTATACCGATTTTGCAATTTTCCCAATATAAAAATAGATATAGTTCGGATGATAAAAAGTATTTATCTCATTATAAATTAATTTCTTATTACTTTTCATCTTATCAAACTGAACAGAATTCTATCTCCTAACTTTTATCTAAGGTATTAAAGTCCGATGATTACTTATCGAGATTATTATTACTTTCCTAATACTAATTAACACAGGTGGCATATATTGACTGACAATATTATCATTTTAAATGAAAGAAGGTAAACTATAACCACTATACTATTAGTACACACAAGTAACGAACTTTAACTAGGAATCAGGTTGAGTATAAATGATTGGTTAATTATGATACGTCGACACAAATACAACAATATAGATATGATACGATATGGATACATCGACATGGATTTTATTTGAAAATTTGTCATGTGAAGAATTTTCGATAAGACTCTGATTCGGGATCAGTCTAGATTGAATCCTCCTCTTCTCCTAACTTGACTGATAGCTTGAAGCTAGAGGGCTAAGTGAACTATGAATTAGTTGAATGAACAATAGGCTAATAGGTCCACGCGGTATCCCCTCTTAGTTTTGAGTAGGGGCTCCAATATTCTGGCTCCGTTAGCTTCTGCTTCTACGGCTCCCTCTTCAGGATCCCTCGGTGAAGGTACCCAAGCTTCTCACACGGTGACTCCGATGTCTCCCTTGAAACCAAGCAGTTCTGCTACGGGAATGTCCCTTATCCTTAATTTAATCTTGCCTGAATTTGTCATATGCAGCACCACTAGCTCATTCCACAGTGAGCCCCAAACATCCGTACTATAGCGCACTTCGTGAACACGAAAGGAACCATAGATCATCAAATTCTCACAAATAGAATGAAAAGTGGGTCCATGTAAATGATCGAGACCCTGCAAACAACAACGCTTCTTCCCCATATGGAGTTCGGAACCCAGCTTACACTATGGTAGAGGAGGTGCCGTGAAGATCTAGGTGTGTGAGCAGTACGAGCTGAAAGGCTCCCATACTGTTTGGAGGGCAGGGGGCATAGATGCCAAACAAACCTGACCCCTATCTATCGTCGTAGAAGTTGTTCCTAGCTCCGGAGTCTGTCCCTGAGGTTCCTCGCCAAGGTGTGCCATCAAGGTGGACCTGAGGAAGGCTAGAAGAGAGTAGCTCATGTCCGGAAAAGCCCGATCGTAGAATAGAAAAGTATGTTTCCCAGGAAGACAAAATGATATATTTAAAAGTATTTGCATAATTTAGATTTTGAGCGTACTTGCTCAGGAACCCTGTGTTTAAGTGAAATTGCAAAAAAGTCCTTGTCATAAAAAAAAATAGTCTAGAAAAAATCCTGTATTTTTTATTTTTTGCACACCGTCCCCTCATTTTATTTGGTCAACAAAAGGACGCATTTTACCCAAAATATCGTCCATGTATATTTTAGACAAGAGTATGATTCATTCATTATATATATATATATATATATGCAGGTTTTTTTTTGCAAAAAAGAAAAAAAGACATGAGGTTTTCCGAACGAGTTTATTTATGACAGAGTTTTTTTTTTTATTTTTTCATGTTACATAGGGGGTGCCGGTGCAATTTACTCATATATATATTATTTGATACATAAGGGTCATAATAGATTTTTGACACCTAAAAAACACAAAAAAACCTGTTTCAGTCGCAGTCAACGCGCGTGCAACACACTTAATGGTCTGCAGGGTTTTTTTTGCCAAAAAAAAAAACATGAGATTTTTTGAACGAATTTATTTATGACAGGTTTTTTTTTTTTTTTTTCGTGTTAGATAGGGGGTGGCAATGCAATTTTGTCTTTAGATTTTTCATCCCTATTATGGTTACGAAACAATTTTAAGCTCCTCTAACTAGTTGTCTCTAATTTTTTTTTTCTTTTTTTGGACACACAAATGGTTTGAAGAATTATTCAAACCAGAATTATTACCTTAAGTAAAGAATCCTTTTAACTATTTCTCCCCAAACTTGACAATAGAAGTCAAAACAATTTTTTATTAGATTATAGCTGTCCTCTTTTATTATTATTTGAAAAGGTAAAACAATTAGTTGAATTTTTTGTTGAAGAAATACTAAAATAGCAATGTAAAAGGAAAGAAAGGTGTTAAGCATAAACTTTCGAAGATTGGCAAAGTACTTAAGCTAATATCTTTAGTTTTACGGTAAGATGAGCGTGAATCCCCCACTGTCAAGCGAGGAAACTGATCTAGTGAGACGAAGCACCCAGAAGGGCAAACCGGGTGAACATGGCTCCTCCGACGAGATGGAAATGGAGAATGGAGAAAGGACTCCACGTACAAGAGGGCGTGTGAAAAGTTCGTACCTAACAACACTTCTGGGTAGAGAGGATAACCACATGCGCTTCGATGATAATTTGCCAGATCTGACCAAGATCCACATTGAGGACCCTACGGAGGCCTATCCATACCCCAAAATCACCTTAACAGATGATTATAGGGAGGAAATCAGGAAACCCTGGAGGAACGCTATAATCCTAAGAATCCTGGGGAGAAATCTCAACATCCATCTGCTCTCAATACGAATAGACAAGATGTGGCAACTACAGGGTGAGTTCGACTTGATAGAACTTGGTAATGGCTGTTACACAGTGAAGGTACATGATGCTGAGAAAGTGACGGAGATCCTCACGGGAGGACCTTGGGTGATAAACGGGCACTATCATGGTGCGAAGATGGATTCCTCAATTCAATGCCGCGACCGACAGGATAACCACGGCGATCTCATGGGTCCGAGTCCAGGGGCTCTCAAAGGAGTATTACAAAGAGACAGTCCTGTATGGTATAGCGACTGCCATCAGTACACCGGTGAAAGTGGACAAGAACACATATTAGGGCGACAAAGGCAAGTACGCAAGGGTCTGCGTGGAATTAAACCTGGATAAACCTCTCCGGAGTGGTGTGGATGTTGAAGGTAGACTACTAGCTGTTGAATATGAAAACCTACCTTCCATCTGCTTCCATTGTGAAAGAGTGGGACACCGCATCGGAAGTTGTCCGACGAAACCACCGGAAACGGCAGCACCAATGGCTCAGAATGAGAGGTCCGACGGAGTGCCCAACCACCGCCGACAACCCGCAGTGGAGGCGCCCACAGAGAAGGATCATTATGGGCCATGGATGGTGGTGAAGTATGGCCGAAACACAAAGAGAAGAAAAACTAAGAGAGAAAACGGAGCAGAGACCGGGGACGGATCAGCCGGGGTAAAGAGGAAAACGGAGATGGCTGGCACGGCACGGACAAGGGGAAGAAACAGCTCTCCGAAACCCTATACCAACCAACCGATTTGAAATTTTTGAAAACCCACTAATTGCGGAGATGGAGCAATCTGAGGATGATCTCAGCGAAATTCACGTGGAACAAGAGGAGACTCCTACGGAAACTGAACCACATTATCTTGCAACTGGTGAGAAAGAGAATAATCTTACCTTAGCAAAAACCGCATCTGCAGCGGAACCCATCCCCAGCGGATCTCACGCTAAAAATACACCTATATCTCCCTTGTCTATCCCCAGCGAAGCGCCAGCCCAAGAGACCACTAAATCTCAACCAAATTTTTTCCATAACGAGCCCCATGCAACAGTGAATTCCGTAAAACCAAATATTCCTTTTGAGAAGGGAAGCTCCTCGAACCGAACCGACACGTCAAAACCAACCACGAGACTTAAGAGAACCGGTCAGAAAGGAAAACGAACCGGGTTAGGGATAACGGGTCTTGGGGTATCCAAGTCACATAAGAAAGCACTGACTACTCTTGAAACGTGGCTGTCAACACAGAATCTCACGGAAGTTCACATACAAACACCACAGCCATCCACAGACATAAGCAACACAAGTGACTATGGCAAACGGGGTACAGATAGAGGATCTAGAGCTCACAGAAGAGTGGATAACGGAACCAAACATGGCATCGATCTTCAGTCTGGCTCGCCCTTTTGGCAACATAACGTATATTTGCCCAAATTTCCACCAAGTGGAGATACGGGTGACCCTAATACCCTTGGCGAATGGCCAACTGACGGGGAGAATGGATGTGGAGCTACCAGAGAGCGAGACGAGGCGCCACTGCCTATGGATGAGGGATTTGGTCACTCAAGTCGTGCAAGCGATAGAGGGACGACCGGTCTCTAACCCGATTACTCCTGACAACTTCTTATTAATTCCAATGAGGGTCTTATCTTGGAATTGTAATGGTGCCGGGAACGAGATTTTTAGGCGTAATCTACGTGAGCTTATTCGGGATTATTCCCCTGATATTGTCTTTCTTTTTGAAACTAGAGTCAATGAGGTGCGTGCGGAGGAGGTTTCAAGTAGTTTAGGTTTTAGTAATGTTTGTAGAGAGCCGATCCAGGGGTGCGAAGGGGGAATTTGGATGTTATGGGATGCCGATAACATCCGTGTGGAGATTCTCGAGGTGTCTAACCAGTTACTGCATGCTAAAATCGGGCCGAGAATTGGGCCAGATTGGTGTTGCACAAGAATCTACGGCAGTCCATATCCAAAGAAAAGGGAGGCATTGTGGAATGACCTCAGAACTATCCGGGCCACCACGCACTCACCTTGGTTACTCATGGGTGATTTCAATGATATACGGGGCCCAAGCGAGAAGAATGGAGGCAATACGGTCTCATGGAATAGATGCATGAAGTTCTCAGAGGATATTAATAGGCCCTTGGTTTACCTGGTCAGGGAACGTAACAGGAGGAAGAAGGGTTAGCGAAAGGTTGGATCGCGCCCTGGCTTCGACAGCGTGGATTGAGCGGTTCCCAGAAAATTTTGCCAAAGTGCTACCCAAAACACATTCGGATCATCATCCGATCTTGGTGGATAGTGAAGGAGGCACGATATTATGGAAAAATAAGCCATTCCGTTTTGAAGCGGCTTGGATCAAACATCCCGATTGCCGTGAGATAGTCCGCAAGCACTATGAAGCTTCAGAGAGTCTACCTTCAGCTAGTAATTTGGTGAAGGAAGAACTTATGACCTGGAACCGACAGACCTTCGGGAACATTTTCCGAAGAAAGCGTCTTCTCAAGGTACGCATAGCAGGAATACAGAAAATCCCTTATGCCCGGAGAAGTGATAAACTGTCTAAGCTGGAACTAGAGCTGATCACGGAATATAATGAAGTATTAGCCCAAGAAGAATGCCTTTGGTTCCAGAAGTCGCACATCAACTGGCTGAAGCTGGGGGACAGAAACACGAGGTTTTTCCATTTGTCCACGTTGGCGAGAAGGAGGAGAAACCGGATAGCAACTCTTATGATAGGTGATCACTGGAGTTCTGATGAGGAGGAACTCAGAACTGAAGTGCGACAGTACTTTGCCAATCTGTTCGCGCCACCTGAGCAAAACGTGGTGAACAGACTTCCTAGGAGCACTCTACAACGAACCCTATCGGAAGCAAACGCCAACAGATTACAACAACCGATTTCGATTGGGGAAGTATGGGAGGTCATCAAGTCAATGTCACCCTTCAAGGCCCCTGGTCCAGATGGTTTTCAGGCAAATTTTTACCAAACCTTTTGGGGAGAGGTGGGACAAACTGTCTTCAAACACCTGGAGGATTGTTTTAACAGGGGGCGGATCTCGGAGGATATGGGAGCCGCCCATATCTGCTTGATCCCGAAAGTAGACAGTCCGAGGCATGCAGGAGAATTCTGGCCAATTACTCTGCTGAATGTTACGTTGAAAATGCTAACTAAACTCTTGGTCAAGAGATTGAAAGTTTTCATTGCCAAGGTGGTGGGGCCGGTACAGAGTTCCTTCATACCAGGGCGGAACACACATGATAACATCATCATCCTAAAGGAACTTGTACATACAATGTATAAGTCGAAAAGCAAGAAGGGTCACATGCTTCTCAAATTAGATTTAGAGAAGGCCTACGATAAGCTTGATTGGTCCTTTTTAAAAGAGACACTAGAGTACTTTGGCTTCCCTAGCAAAATTACAAGTCTCATTATGGACAGTGTTATGGCCATCAGACCACAAATCCTTTGGAATGGCGAACCAACTGATCCCATACAACCGACGTGCGGGATCCGACAAGGAGACCCGCTATCTCCGTATCTCTTTGTCTTATGCATGGAACGTCTCCATTACATGATTGAAGAGGCCGTGATATCGCAACGGTGGAAACCGGTGGCGAGTTGCAGGAGAGGACCGAAATTAAGCCACCTCCTCTTCGTTGATGATATTGTGTTAACGGCAGAGGTCTCCCAAAGTAACGCTACCTGTATTAAGCAAATCCTAGACAACTTCTGCAAGGCTTCGGGCCTCAAGATGAGCCCGCACAAATCCAAGATTTGGTTTGCTCCAGCGACTTCTGTGAATAGACGAAAAGCAGTCCTAGAAATTCTGGAAATTGGGGAGACCAAAATGATCGGGAAGTACCTCGGAGTGAACCTAAGAGACGGCAAACGCTCAAATGAGATATACCTCGAGGTCCTGGAGAAAGTGCAGAAGCGCTTATCTAGCTGGAAAGCCAAAAACTTGAACTTGGCGGGGCGCATGACTCTCATTCAAACGGTAACATCCGCTATCCCTACATACCATATGCATACGAGATGGTTTCCGACTAGCTTCTGTAACAACTGGATAGGATAAATCGCCAGTTCTTATGGTCGACGGACCCGGATAAAAAAAAGACCCACTTGGTGGGGTGGAATAAAGTTATCCGGAAAAAGAGCGAAGGAGGTCTTGGGCTGAAAGAGGCACGTAAAAGTAACATATGTATGCTAGCCAAGGTGGGGTGGAACATCTTAAGAGAGAAGGATAAGGTGTGGTGCGAGATGTTCCGATGGAAATACCTGGCGAATTCTAACATTCTGGAATGCACGGTAAAGCCTAATGCCTCTCCACTTTGGAGAGGAGTGGTTCGGAGCCTTAAAACTGTTGCTCATAAAGTCCGATGGAGAATCGGCAATGGCAAAGACATTGATGTGTGGGAGGATGAGTGGACAGGGTTGGGGTGCCTTCGGGACTTGATACACAGTCCGATATACCCTGGAGACGAAGGGCTTCGCATTGCGGACATTCGAGATAGCGGTGGTTGGAGGCTGGATAGGCTGCGTACGCAACTGCCCAAGGGTATGGCCAAACGGATGCTTGAGATACCGCTGCCATCCAACCCGGAGGCAACGGATACTCTCTACTGGGCGGGTTACCCCTCCGGAAAATTCAGTTGTAAATCCGCATATGAGGTGCTTAACGACGGGATACCAAACCCGGATAGTTCTTGGCGTATGATTTGGAATAGCAAGCTCCCTAGCAAGCTAAAAGGTTTTCTATGGCTGCTCAACCATAGGAGTTTGATGTGTAACGCCTTACGAAGAGACCGCCATATGACGGAAGATGGTAGCTACCGCCGCTGCAAAGCTACTCGGGAAGACGCGATACACATCTTCCGTAACTGCCCGTGTTGGAAAACACGAATCAGAAAGCAGCGGAATTTAAAAAATTTTCCCAACAAAAGGATCTTGAACTCGCAATCATGTATCCAAATTCGTAAGGATAGAAAACTTACTTTTCTTTTGTTCTTTCTTGAAGCGTTTCAAGCCACCCAAGAACGCTCTTCTCGCGGCTTGATCCCCTCTCCTTGGTAAAGCTCGAATCTTCAAACTTCTAACTTGAAGTCTCTAGAGAAAGTCCACCAACTTGATCACAATCTAACTAGTAAGGATGCTAGTTCTCTAGTTAGTGTTTAGGCTTAACCTAGGGTTTTATTTTATCTTGGAGAAAGGAAGGTGTTCAACACATAAACCAAAAGAATTGTCAATTAGCTCTAAAGGGGAGCATGAGCTCCCCTATATATAGGAAAGGGAGAGGGACGGCCGAACCTATTCCTTGTTGGACAAGGATTTGGTTCCTCTCTCTCCTATTACTTGATCATCAAGTATTTTCCAACTTTGACTTTGAATTCTAATTCAAGTCAGCTTTTAAGAGAGCTAAAAATATCCAAACTATTTTTGGATAATTTTATACTTTATTTATTTAAAATAAATAACTTATTTTATCTAATTAATTAATTCGTAATTAATCAACTAGATTATTTTCTCCAAAATAAGACTTTCTTTTTAATTCAAAATTAAACCAAAGTCTATTAAATAATTAACACATTTAATTATTTAATACATATATATAATATATATATATATTCACACGTGTGTGACACGTGTCACAGTGACACGTGTGACTCACGTGAGCCACACGTGTGATTTCACACGTGTGGAACCCTCTTGGCCCGGATTAACTCGTTTAATCATTTTAAAGCCTCAACTCATGTAACCAAGTTGTTCTGTGTGACCCTCTAGGTTCTCAATTCAATTAGCAGTGACCCTAATTAATTAATTCACTAATTAATTAATCAGTCCACAGATTAAACGACCATAGTCTAGCAACAGGTGTTTAACCCCTAGCTGAATTGGAATGTTCGGATTCGACAGAACCTTTAAGTCATTGATTCATGTGAGATACAATCCTCCTACTTACTATCTCTCAACCAAGATCTAGGGCAAGGGAATAATCAGAACCCTAATAATCCGGTCTTAAAGCCAAGTGCATTTCATATCCATTTGATCTCAATCCAAGAAACCCTTTTCTTGATGTCTTGATCTACTGCCTTGGCCAAGGACTCCATATGGCATATGAATGACTTACACAATAAGAGATCACCTTGCAAATGCAAGTGTAGGTCCTTTCTTGATTCTCATTCACTTCCATGAATCACTTGTGTAGGCCCAGCATAAGCCTTGAATCAGTTGTCTAAGGCGACACCCTTTAAAGCTTATACCTAAGACTACAGAGTTAACTCATAAAGTGACAAGGAACCTCAGGTCTGAGGATCAATTAATCACATCAATGACTCGTGAGATATTTCCTAATCTGGAAGTTTCCATTTCCTGAAATAGAAACTTCCTTTCCCATTTAGGAATGTTCTCACACGGGGCACCTCAGTGAACTTACTTATTAAAGTAAGCACCTTCATGTATCACGCACGTATCAACTATACACTTTGCACCTCCATGAAACAAGGTGGTCCTTCTTAAGGGCGTGATCCCACAAGCAAGCCTTAGAGGAGTCAAGTTGACACTCCCACTGTCTGTAGGACTCATCGGCTTGGAGTATTTTACTAATGATGACTTATGTGATATAGGGCTCGTTTCATGAACCATTTCACCTAAATGGTAGAGTCCTAAAGTCATCAGGATTAGGGGAGTTCTCATACATGCACAGCTAAAGTAAACGCATACCAAACAAGAGCATATAAAGAAGTGTTGCCTCAATTCGTTATTTCATTCAAAGATTGTCTGTGATTACAATAAGGAAAAGCACAAAGCGGATATACAATCGGCTTTCTAGGGCACTATTCCTAACAGCCCGACTGCCACACATTTCTGGGCAAAAGTGGTGGATGAAAGAGACTGGGAGAATTTCCGGGCAGCACCTGAACAGGACTGGTATCTCTATATTTGGAATCTGCAATGTCGAAACAACGTAGTACCGAACAGCTGCTGGAAATGGGTGTTCATTGCTGGTCTATGGGTCCTTTGGAAGAAACGAAACAAATTAGAATACCAAGGAAAGTCTGAATCTTTAGGCGGGACTATCAACAACTTGAAAGCCTTACTAGCGGACTCAGAGGCAATCAGCGTACATAAGGGACCGAGCAAGCTTCGCTAGAGGACTCTTGAATGGAAACAGCCTCCTTTGGGATGGGTGAAGCTGAATACGGATGGCAGCTTCTTTGAACACAAGCGAACGGCGGCGGCCGTTGGAGTAGTGCAGGATGATGAAGGGAACTGGATTTTTGGCTTTGCTATTAAAGTGAAGACTCCGGAGACTGTCATGGCTGAACTGCTGGGGCTCCGTGAGGGGCTTAAAATCGCTTGGGAAAGGCGGTTTGGCCGTATCGAAGTTGAATGTGACTCCAAGATGGTGGTGGATTTCATCCATAAGACCGATGTGGATGAGCATCCTTTGGGGCTGCTTGTAGAAGAGTGCAGAGAGCTTATACATAAACCTTGGGATTGCATCTTGCATCACATTCATAGGGAGAGTAACACTCTCGCTGACAAGCTCGCCAGATTCGGGCAGGATATGGAGGGGGAGCGATACACTTGGGATCATCCTCCGTTCGATTTAGTTTAGGCGTTTTTTTTGGGGCGAAGATGTTTTTTTTTGGGGGGGGGGGGGGGGGGGGGGACCATAGGGGGATTAACGAGGACCCCATCTCATTGATTGCCAACCAAGCACTGGAAGAAAATACAATTGTTCGTAATCCAGGGGTCGTTCAGACTAAAATCTGATATAAAAGAACACTTTCGAAGATGCATGAAAGCTATAATCCGATATAAAAGAACACTCTTGTTTGAATATACAAATTGCATAATGAAGTAAAAATCACATATAGTTATTCTTTCTTTCTCTTCATATTTTATGGATAATCATTTTGTTATTTAATTAATTAAAACTTTTGTTTTAAAATTCGATGTGCATATACTATAATTTTAATTAACTAATAGATTTTCACTAAATGATAACAATAGATAGAAATATGGAATATGTTTGGCACAATAAGCCTTTAATTTGTATTAATTAAATCTTATATCGATCATCAATCTAACCCGATCGAATAGCATTTAATTGACTGGATATGAACCACTTCAATATACGTATATGTACAGCTCAATTATAACTATCCACCATTTTAAGAAGTTAGAATATTTAAATCTATCGTCAATTAAACCTTAGGTCTTTTCAACCACCCTACATACTAATTACGAAAATTTTAGCTGAATCCTAGTACGCCGAACTCAATTAATTTTGTGGGTAAATATATTATAAATGTTGTTGAATAATTATTTTTTCTAAATTTTACATTAATAATAAATATAAAATACTCTCTCCTCCTTACTTTAGTTTGACGATAAAATATACTGTAAACTTTAATTACATACTTTCTCTGCCCACAATGGTCTCTTTTTTTTTTTTGTTTCCACATAAACAATTTAATTTTAATATATTTAAATAATAATAATTTCTATTTATATACGCATCGAAAGTACAGAGTTACGAGTATGTTATAAGTAAAAGGTTTAAAATAGATTTAAGGTGTTATATGCGCTGAAAAAAGTATGAAAATAAGTTAATAAGATCACCCTCATCTAGTTAATAAGAATATATTCGAGTTCGGATGTTGTAACGCCCCGTGTCTTCGTTCAAGGTATGCTCGCCACACGTGTGCATTTGAGTGTTAGATTTATTGGCATGCTTTAGGATTTTATGTCTAATTGAATTATGTGATTAATTGTTCAATTACCTATGTGTCCATTTAGTTGTAATTCCATTATAATTCCATTTCATTTCATTTCCATTTTCTAACATATGCATGTTTCATATATTTCATTTCATAACATATTTTATATATATACACTTATATATGTATATACTTAAACTAATTTCTTAACATTAATCTTTTCATTACTTCATACATTTATTCATGAAACATGCATTATACCTATATATATATATATATATATATATATACATGATTTGCCTACACTTATACACTCACATGCATTTATATATATATATATATAATTGAGCACTAACAAATTATATACATATAATATACTTAATATCTTGCTTTATACATATATGATATATATCTATACATATATTACATATATGCAAGATCACACACACAAAACCCCTTTCTTTCATCTTCATCTCATTTCATTACATTCATATTGGAGTTGGAGAAGAGGAAGAGTTGGAGCATTCATCAAGAATCATCATCACCATCATCTTCATCTCCTTTCTTCACTTTTAAGGTTGGCTCATAGGTTGGTATATATATATATATGTGTAGATGTGTGTATGCTGAGGGTTTGAGATTTATATGTGTAGCTATGTTATTGACATGGTTATGTGATGAGATATGTGTTTATCTTGGGCCTTATGCATGAACACTTTGAGATTGTGATTTATTTGGATTTCATGGCATATTTGGAGTTTTAAGTGATGGATCTAAGTGTCCAATTGATAGATATGTGTGTTGCAATTGAAGTATGAGGTGTATATTGGTGTTATAGGATAGTTTTGGGGTGTTTTATTGTTGTTATTTGGTGTTGGTTGCATTTGGGAGTTAATTTCCGAGCCATACCCTGTTTTTGCTCTGTTTTTTCGCCCAGCGGCATGCCAAACGCCCGTTTGGCCCCTTATTTCATTTACCGAACGCCCGTGTGAGATGCTACTGCATCGACAGACGGTTTCCAAACGCTCGTTTCTGCTTTTAGTTTATTTTGAAAACGCCCGTTTACCCCTCAAACGAACTTCGATTGACCTGATTTTTGAACCGTTGGAAACCTCTTCAAGTCTATAATAACCTCAAATTAGAATAACCTCAATATCATTTCTAGATTGTGAGATATGATCAATTCTTTTTGGTGTCACCATTTTTCCGAAAATCTGCATTAAGCCAACTTCGGACCTACGCCATTTTCACTCCGCTTTGAACTAGAATTCGAGCCATATATGCTTGGAAAGATCTATTTGTATACTTTCATATCCAATAAACAAAATTCCATTCCAACTTCTAGAACTAAATATAATCCCAATTTTCCACAGCTTATGCGTTTCCAAAAATTGTCAACTTTTGCCAAACTTCGCCAAAACAACTCTTCTTGCATTTCTTTCACTCCCTTGGCTCCCATATGTGATTATTTAAAGTATTATTTGTGAATGAGCATTCTCATAACTTATAATTATCATCATCCCATATCATAAGCATGCCGTTCGTCGATTATTTGGTTCATTCGTCTAGAGTCTTATGTACACTGGTGTTTCTTGCACAGAGCTCGATCCGGTCGAGGAGCAGGGTCCATAGGCTTCTCGTGTCCTTTCTCTTTTGGTCAAGATGAGGTTTTGGTTTAGTTATTTTAGAACCTTAATACCTTGTGTGATCTTTTAAGCTAAAATGTATTAATAGATGTATACTTTAGAAAATGGTTTATGTATGAAAGGTTTTCAAATGTTTTATGAAAATGTTTTGGCGAGAATCACGCACATGTTATTGGGCCCCGGGAAAATGTGTGAACGGAGACCGGTACGACATCGGGTCGTCGGATAAGCCATTGCATATAGTACCCTTTGAGAGTATCTTACGCGACCGTGTAGTGTGGGAGGTGGGATACTCTTGAGCCGATGGTTAACCCATCGAAGGAGCGGGAAGGAGTCATGATCCCCCGTCTCGATATTATTTCATGAGATGGTTAGGGCCTTGCAAACCCTTCCATCGCCCCCGAGGAAGAAGGATGGAAAATTATGTTTTCCCAAGAAATGTTTATGAATATGATTATGATCATGATATGGTTATGTATACATGAACGCCTAAGTTATGTTTTAAATCACACACTGTGGGAGTAAGGTTGGAGAATTGCCCACTCGCCGAGCCACGTTAATTATGTTTATTCAAGTAATAATATGATATCCGTAATTCCGAGCATTGCCTTTCTTAAACGACCCATTTGGGATTTTTCTAACACTTTACTCGGGATTATGGATTGCATACGCATGTGATATATGTATTAAGCCCTCACTCAGTCTTAGGACTGACACCCCACGTTGTTTTTAGACTTTTACAGGTCGAGCTAGGCGGGGAGTTAAGGTCATCTTGGAGTCTTTACTTTCGAGTCCTAGCTTCTCTTTCCTTTGACATATCATACCTATACTTTCATTATGTATTATTCTGTTTTGGGAGAATTATTGTATATATATGTGGTGGCCGGGATGGCCTTTGAGTGTATAACTTAATCATGTGCTAATTATGTATATATGCTTCCGCTTAATGTTATTGCATCGTTAATTGAATTTGGTTTAAGGGTTAGCCCCGCTCAGCTAGGTTGTTTATTTTCTTTGTCACCCGTTCGCCACGTGTTTGATTTGTGTATGGAAATTCATTTCGTGCATGGATTGGACACGTGGTGCGGGGGATGTGACACCTTCCGATGCGGGTGTTACAGATGTATTTTATAACTTAATGAAAATTGTATATTTTGTAACATAATATATGGTGAATTCTAATCCTAATTTTTTTTTTTTAACTAGTGAAATGATCGTACATTGTACGTTTAACATTTAATTTATTTAAATAAATTTAATTATTATGTTTATTAAATAAATCAAGGTATTAAAAGTATCTGTCATTATATTTCTCACACTCCAAGCTTCTCAGGGTTTGTGGAGTATATTTCAACAATCAAAAATTATATTTTCCATTGGGTGCTCTTCTATATCCTTTGTCATTATCCATTTCACTACGGTCTCTAAATCAATCTCCACATTAATTTTTGAAAAGTGTCTCTCCCAAGTTAGTTTTAATCTCTCACGTAAGCTCAATAACTCTGTATATTTATTGAAACTCTACAAAAATTCATAGTGTATCGTAGCACCCATCTTCCGCTGTCATCTCGAAATGACACCCCTGATCAAAGCATTGTTGGTGTAGTTATAAAAGCTTTCATCCTAGTTTAGTTTCACACATCCCTTCCCGTGTTTATTCCACGGCAACTTAACAGATTTTCTTTTATCTGTATTTTTTGTCCTCATTGATTAGTACTAAGGCCTTAGATAACTCTTTTATGTGGCGAAGAGTGATTCTTTTGGACTTCATAACATTCGGATAGCTCCATCAGTTTCTTACTTTCCAAAAATTACAGAGCACCATGATCAAGACAAACGCAAGCCACGAAGATTTCAATCAGTCTGTGCATCAACAATCTTTTCCCATATTCGGAGTGCGAAGAGAGAACTTTTCAGCATGTGGTCCACATCTTCACGTCCTGTACAAAGTGTAAATATATCACATTTCCCAAATTTCCGGTTATACTTCAGTATATTCATGAGTAGGCTATCATATTGGTAAAACCGCAAGTGAACTTTTAGGGACAATGTAATTTCTAAACCCATTTCCAATTTTCTCGCATGTCTCATCCAACACCATAAGCAAACTATAGGCCGTTTTATAGGAGAATTTTTCATTAGTTGACCCAATCCAAACTCACTTATCTCCGTTATCATGCAAGACGCTAAGTATCTTAGTCACCACCTCTTTGAGTAGTACGGTTCTCAACTTATCGAGGTTCTAGTTTTTATCTGTACCAATGACAACCCTTCACCATTTCAAATCCTCCATTTTCAAAATGGTTCCACCATCCGAGTGTTTCTAATAATCCCCTTTCATGCTCGAGAAGCCATAAGTTGAGGTTAGTGTTCAAGAATGTCCTCTTTCTTTTTTCTTTTTTTTTTTTTTAAACATAGATCGAGTGCACATTGGCAGGCTTCAGAACACAATATATATATATATATATATAGTTTCAATACAATTTTTTACATCTGTTACCCTAACCCTAGAGAAGTCGCCACCCATGCAATGACCGCCTCCCGCGGAGGATGGGACGCCGACCGGCAACCAAATCATGACTCAGCAGGATGCGCCTAAGCGGACGTTCGCTGCTGCAACGTCCGCAGCTAAATAGCCCACAATCCCAAGAGTGGGAAAGCTTCACATCTTCAACAAAAGCCCTGACCGTAGGTCCTTCGGCACGGTCTCGGAACAAAACGGGATTCCCCATATCTAACTCTCCGATGAGGAAATAGACAAATTATCCAAACCTTTTAGGTTTGCGCTGATCGGAAAGTTTTCACATGGATACCCCACGATGGCACGTCTTCAGAAAATCTTCATGGAATTGGAACTTAAAGGAGAGTTCAAGCTTGGTGTTATGAACGTCAAGCATGTTCTTATCAGACTTAGTTGCGAAGAAGATTATTCAAAGATTTGGCTACGTCGGATTCTGAACTTCGATGGATACCCGATGCGCGTTCTTAAATGGACGCCTACCTTTAACCCGAAGGTTGAGTCCTCACTAACCCCGGTTTGGATTAGACTTCCATCCTTGAAAACACAATTCTTCAACCCGGAGATGCTTCAGGATATTGTTCGACAGATAGGAGAGCCACTAGGATATGACGATGGAACTTTCGATTGTAATCGCCTAGATTACGCTCGGGCGTGTGTGGAACTAGATCTTTTAAAACCCCTCAAAACAAAGATCAACATAGGGTTCAACGGTGGAACTTTAATACAACCGGTGATCTACGAAAGGTTACCCACTTATTGTCATCATTGCTCGAGGCTGGTGCACGATAAGAAGGACTGTCACAATACAATTGTTTTGGATAGTCTGGATGAACAGGGAGATCTGAGGCAGGTCATATAAGAGAAACGAGACATAAAGGCAAAGCAATCTATGCAATTGCAACAAACCGCACAAGGAATCACACATCACGGGGAGACATCAGAACAGCAAAACGGCGTCTCAAAGACCAACCAAAATACCAAACAACGAGACCCAAAAGGAAAAGTGTGGAAAGAAAAAAACCAAACACATGATGGGTCAATCCCTGAGCAGAACAAAGTCAGCACTTCACAATCCCTGACGGGTAATGAAACCACGGAAATAGCGAGGGATCAAGGTTTATCTGATGATGAAGATAACGACTTAAAAAAGGATGACGAGAAAGACGTGGAGCAATCTAAGCAGGAGGATGATAATGACTCTGACCTGCCGAAACCGGATGAGGAAGAGGAAATTAATGGTGGGAGCGACCCGAAAAGGAAAACACAAGAAACTGATGGAGACAAATTGGAAGAGCTTAAGAAGATTGCTCTGTACAAGCCCGCACATTCAGACGGAGACGAACCGGGATATGAAGGATTTACTCCTGTGGTACAAAAGAAGCGACGTGGCAGACCACCGAAAAAAGCAACAACATGGCCCCTAAAGGAACGACCAAGTCATTGGCCATTACACGGGTGTTACCATGATCTATCACGGCCTTATATGGAACATCAGAGGGCTGGGAAAACTAGATCACCGCCGGTCCCTCAAGCAACACTGGAAAAAGAATAAGCTTCAATTTCTTGCTATTTTAGAACCTATGATTGCTTTAGATAGTAATTTTATGTGTTGCAAGTTTAATTTTAATAAAGTTATTAACAATTGTTCTAACCATATTTGGTTTCTCTCGTGTGAGGATTTGATTGTGGAAGTGCTCAAGGATGATAGACAGTTTCTTCAACTTCGCATTGATTGGAAATCAGTTAGTAGATCGTGCCTGATAACCATTGTCTATGCACACTGTAATACAGTTGCTAGAAGGGATATCTGGGAGTTTTTCTCAGAGCAGGATACAGCGGGAGTTCCGTGGCTTATCGGGGGAGATTTCAACACGGTTACCTCTCTAACGGAAACGAAAGATGCTTTGGATCATGATTTTCTGTCTATGAATGAGTTCTCTGAGTTTATTAATGATTGTGGCCTCATAGAACCTCCTTTCGAAGGTTCTCCGTTCACTTGGACTAATAAGCGGGTTTGGAAACGCTTAGATAGGATCTTGGTTAATGAGCAGTGGTCTAAACTTTACCCTCATACCAACGTCAAGCACCTCGCAAAGGGATCCTCGGACCATTGTCCCCTCCTCCTGCACATGAATGACAATATCCAATCCCATCCTGTGGCCTTTAGATTTCAGGAGATGTAGCTTAGGCATCATAATCTAAAATCGATGGTTATTGAAAACTGGAGCTTACCGATTGAGAGCCATGGGTTGAGAAAATTGGCGGACAAGCTCAAACGCCTAAAGACTCATCTCAAATGGTGGAACAAATGCATATTTGGTAACGTGTTTGACAAACTTAAAGAGGCGGAATAGGAGGAACTGGAAGCAGAGCATCGGTTTGAGAATGATCCCATGGATAACAATCTGACCGAGTGGAATAAAAAAATTGCTGATCACAAACGTACTCTTGCCATGGAGGAGGACTTTTGGGGCCAAAAAACAGCTTGCAGATGGATGGACGAGGGCGAACGTAACACCAAGTATTTTTACTCCCTCGTGAAAAAGAAAAGGTTTAGAGGTAGAATAAACTTGATTCGCAATGAGGATAATAAAATATCGGACCAGGCTCAAATTCGTGAATCGGCAAGGGACTACTTCCAGAACCTGCTTACGACGTCTCACACGCCAAACTTTGACGATAGGGCTTTCGAACAGGTCACAGATGTTCTTACGGATGCAAAAAGGGTTCGCCTGGACAAATTGCCTTCAAGGGAAGAAATTCGAAGAGCGGTTTTTGATCTGAACCCGCACAGCGCGGCAGGACCTGATGGATTTAGTGTTATTTTCTATCAAACCTTCTGGGATGATATTGGGTCGGACGTGGTGGAAGCGGTTATGGAATTCTTCAATGGGGGAACATTCCCGATGGCCTTCACTGCAACCTCGGTAGTCCTTATCCCGAAAAAAGATAACCTAGTGCATTGGATAGACTTTCGCCCCATTAGTTTGTTTAATGTGTCGAACAAAATTATCACTAAGATTCTCAACTCTAGGCTAGCAGCTAGTCTCCCGAAAATTATTGTGGACAATCAGAGTGGTTTTGTTCATTGTAGGGTAATAAGCGATAACATCCTTCTGGCCCAAGAGATAGTGCACGCGTTGGATAACAAAAGCAGGGTTAAGAATGTGATCCTTAAGCTAGACATGGAAAAAGCTTATGATCGGATTGATTGGGAATTTCTGTACAAATGTTACTTGCTAAAGGCTTCTCTCAAAAATGGGTGAATTGGATCCGTAATAGCATCTCGGGATGTTGGTTTTCTATAATTATAAATGGAGAATCTTTAGGAATATTTAAATCATCGAGGGGCCTCCGACAAGAAGATCCTTTATCACCTTCATTATTTGTGATCGCCTCTGACTACTTAGCTTGTGCCTTGAACAGATTTATGGAAGAACAACCACGTGCACGATTCAGAACGTCTGTAGATATGCATGTTTCACACTTAGCATACGCAGACGACAGGATAATTTTCACTAATAGCAGAAACAACTCTCTTCAGGGAGTAAATCAAATCATTTGTAAATATGAGTTGATTTCAGGTCAAAAAATTAATACTAATAAGAGCTTTTTTATGGTAGGTAAAAATGACAATGGGGCGGCTGGTGAAGTTAAAGGAATCCTTGGATACAAGCAGGAGAACTTGCCTATCAAATATCTCGGAGCACCGCTTTACAGGGGGAGAAAGCGGATTAGTTTATACAATAAGCTTATTTGTCGAATACGGAATCACATTAACGGATGGGAATGTGCTTACTATCTCACGGTGGGAGACTCCAGTTGATCAAAGCCATTCTCCTAGCCATGCCAACACATCTGTTCCAAATTATCGAGCCGCCATTATCAGTCATTCAAAAAGTTGAGATCATGATCAACCGATTCTTCTGGGGCTCCCGAGATGCTAACAGGAGGTTGCATTGGACTAGCTGGAAACGAGTGTGTTATCCAGTGACGGAAGGAGGTCTCGGTGTTAGAAATATCGGAGATACAGTTCGAGCTTTTTCATACAAAATGTGGTGGAGAATGCGAATGAGCACCTCCCTATGGGCAAGATATATGCGACGCAGGTACTGGGCTAATATCCATCCGAAATATGCAATGGTGGCGAGCTATCACTCTCCGATTTGGCAGCGGCTATGCAAGATACGTCATTCGGCGGAAAATGAAATATTTTGGAGCATAGGAGAAGGACAGGAGGATTTTTGGGAAGACGTTTGGCTTCGGGACAAAGCCCTTGCAGCAAGTATTATTGGTCCAGTCATGAAGAAACAAGTTAGTGAATATATGTGTGACGGACAATGGGATAGAAACAAGCTGCTGCAAACCTTAGGGGAGAACATGGTCAACAAAATCTGTAAAACTCCGATTCTCAGAGGCCAAAACGATAAGGGAAGATAGAAATGTAGTAATGATAGCAGCTTTAATCTAAGGTCGGCTTGGGAAAAATTGAGAGGAAGCAACAGGAGTTCCGAACTGTATAAAGCTATATGGTCGATTAACTTAACGCCGACTATAATGATTTTCTTATGGAGAATGCTCCATGATTGGATCCCCGTCGACGAGCGGCTTCATCGCAAAGGGTTGACCTTCCCTTCTAAATGCGTTTGTTGCAATGAACTAGAAACATCTAGCCATCTTTTCATTAATAGCAACAAGGCTAAGGAAGTCTGGAACTATTTTAACACACTCTTTAATGTGCAGGTACCTCGGACAGAGTCGATTTGCATCTTGCTTAACGTCTGGATTAAATCATCCCCATATAGCGCTAGCAATCATGTTAGGATTGTCATCCCTGCTCTCATTTTATGGTATGTTTGGACAAAAAGAAACAGAAGGAAACACCAGGGGACTAGCTTTACTAGTTATAACATCAAAAGACAGGTGCTTCTTCACATCTCGCAGTTGCACCAGATTGGGTGGTTGCAACGAAAATGGTGGAAGGGTGATGTTGGAGTGGCATGGAAGCTTGGAATCACACTAGAGCCAATAAAACAACCTGTAGCGAGGATAGTTAAATGGAGGAAGCCCATTAATAGCCAAGTTAAACTCAACTCAGATGGGTCTTCCCTCGAAAATCCCAGACAGTCTGGGATTGGGGCAGTTATTCGAGATCATAATGGAACAGTGATAGCAGCTTATAGTGCAGGAATCGGGATAGCAACAAACACACACGCGGAACTTCTTGCACTTGTGTAGGGTATTAGAATGGCGATTGATATTGGTTTTGACAATATTTGGGCGGAATTGGATGCGAAGGTGGTCATTGACATGGTGCATAGAGGCAGTGTTGGCGATTGGAAAATACAATGTTTATTAAACCAGTTCCATGAGATCACTAGGAATATTCATCTTGAGATAAGTCATATCTATCGGGAAGGAAACATGGCAGCAGACTATCTTGCGAGAGAAGGAGCCAAAAAACAAATGCAATGGTCGTTCCCAGAGATGCTGATGTTGAATCGTTTTCGCGGAATAATAAGAATCGACCAATGGGAACTCCCTAACATTCGTATGAGATGAAGGCCAACATGAAGGAAATAGATGAGCTGCCACAGCCACTGGCAGACAAAAAAGAGTGTTTATGGAAGCTGAAATATTGGACCTCTTCATCCCCTGTTTTGGCCGACATATAAGGGCGTAACCTCCTGGAGCAGGCATGGAACAGCAGGTACCTTAATATATGGAAATGCAGCTGTAATTTAAAGTTATGTATATCTGATTCGTTTCACAAAAACTTTGCCCATGGTACTACTGATCGTATGAGGCCGAGAAATGGTACCCTTCTTTTGCAGGATCACAGTAACCATGATGCTAATTGGCTGATTTGGATCGTGAACTGGAACACAACCCCTTGGAGGGACGCTAATAACGATGTAATTGACGGTGTGCTCAACTATAAGCCGAATACCAACTTGAATAATCCCAAGGACGCCTTGACAGTGGTTACGACCAAACGTTGCCCGATAAGATCCTCGTCGGGGATTATCGGCCCCCAAGAACCTGGGTGCTTCAATTGGAGGTCAACGATTGATCCGTGTAATGTCAAGTGTAGCAGGGATTGCCTTAATATAGTCGCCCATACTTTAGAAACGTTCAATATGAAGGGGCGTAATAACTGTTACTACTATAATGTGTATGCCATGAGCTCTCAAGGTTGTATTTCGAGAGGGTATTTTGCTTTCCGTAGTGTGGCAGATCCTTGGATCTCCTCTCATTGTAATTACAATTGGTTTCGGATGTTAATATATGAGGTGAGGGCCTCGGTAATAACCTCACGGCCTCCTTGATCGGTTCCCTCCCCCCCCCCCCCCTCCCCAAAAAAAAAATGTCCTCCCTTTTTTAATATTTTTTCTTATTTATTTAGTTCCACACTGTGGTCTCCTCGTTGAATATTCTCCATCCCATTTTAGCAAGCATCACTATATTGCTTTTCTGGGCTTCTTTATGACTAATCCATCTTCTTGTTTCTTTCTAGTCATATTCTTCCACCCTACAAGATGAGTTAGTTTCTTTATTATATTAGTTTTCTAAACAATCTGCGATTAAGTCGATCAAGTTTTATCGCACACGTAAGTGAGGAGCTAATTTGTGTGTACGTGGTAGATGAGGATCAAGCTCGTGACAGACTGAATAAGTGGCATTCGTCTGGCAAGGTTTAGCATTTTGGCTTTTCATCCCAAGAGGTGTTTTTCGAGACTCTCAATCACAGTTGAGGCAAGCTTACTATAGTATTAGCCAAAATTCATCTGCATCCCTAAATAATTTCTTAAGATGTGAGGACCTCTCTAACATACCATAATTGTGTTCGATCGAAATGACCTTCTCAATCATATACGTTAGTCATTTCATGCAGAGCACAAACGAATAAGGCGAGCGTGGATTACCTTATCTAATGTTACATGTTATCCATAAAGCCTTCATCGGTTCATCCTTCTATAAAATCTCTGGTTGTAACCCCTTTGATTCTGTTGATAATGACATTGATGATTCTCATTAGGAATTTGAACAAAAATTAGAGTTTTAGTTAAAAATCCCATTGGACTTTGTCGTACACCTTTTCAACATCCAATTTTAGCACCATGCCTCTTTTTTGTTTTTAGAG
Organism: Lantana camara; assembly: GCA_037501455.1. Lineage (NCBI taxonomy): Eukaryota > Viridiplantae > Streptophyta > Magnoliopsida > Lamiales > Verbenaceae > Lantana > Lantana camara. The sequence continues at coordinate 86,380,789 of CM074863.1, forward strand.
TGATGTAGCGTGTGTAACACTTCTTGAAGCATCAAGATATTATCACTGGTGCTTTGGCCGAAAACGAAGTTATTCTGGTTCTCGCTCATAAGTTATTTGATAAATGGATTAAGAAGAGTATAATCATGTTAGCGATCATTTTGAGTAATACACTAGACAACGTAATGGACTGAAACTCGCATATTTTTTTTACTCCCGGAGTTAGGCACATAAACACCCAACAAGCTTCCTTGTGAATTGATTCTCTCTTCATGCAATTATTGATGAATTTCACCACCAAATCTCTTACTATATCCCAATAGATTTGAAAAAAGTAAGCTTGGAAACCATCTGCTCTTGGCACTTAAGCTTGGAAACCATCTGCTCTTGGCACTTTGTATGGGTGCATGCTCTTCACTACCCACAAGATTTTCTCATTTGAGGTCGTTCTTGCCAAGTTATCTTTCTATTCTCACTTCAGGGTCCGTTGGTGTAAGCTAATACCAAGATTTGTCGCCTCTTCCATGGTATCTCTGTTGAACAGTTTGGTTTAGCACTCTCAAATATGTTGCTTCAGTTGGTCATTATTGGTTACCTATGCATCGCCTATTTTGACACGATTTATCTGATTCTTTCTTCTCGTCATGATTGAGATATGAAAGACACGTGTAAGCTTATTCACGAATTGGAGCCAATTAATTTTTGACTTTTATAATTAAATAATCTCTTCCTATTTCAATAGTTTATGATATTCCACCATCAATTCTTTCTTCAAGTCTCTTCAATAGTTACCTTTCTTGTCTCCTACATAATACTCTGGAAATTCTTTATAAAAAACAAATCTTGCTTTTTCGCTTTTCAATCACATTGAAAGGTGTTAATTAACAATTGTTTAGGGCAATGATTCCAAGTTAAAATATCCTTCAAGGTTTTAATTCACATTATTGCTGCTTTGGAAGATGTAAATCTAAATTAATAACTATTTGATCAATTTCATTCAAATTAAATTAAAAAATTCTCTATAGTGTTTCTTTAGCTGAAACTCAATCTATTATCTTGAAATTGTTTAATCTCATCTACTGAGTTTTGTTCAACATTGTACATGATATTAATTCTCACTTTTTCATACCTTTTGTAAATATATTTATAAAGATATTTATGAGTTGTCATTCTAGAAAAGATCATGACGTTAATGTGAGAATTATACATTAAAGAGATATGAATTATACATATTGGTTATAAAGTTATGCATTGCAAACTTGAACCATCACTCTAATTCTTCTCTTTCTATAGATTGGATATCCATCTTTAGCTTATATTGTGCTTTCAAAATATGGACATGTGTAATAATATTTATATTCTCAATCTGTCATACAAGAATTATTTAAGTTCTTTTATTCACATCGTTCATGCATCATGTATTTTATAAATAACTCGTAAAGTTTGGAATTCTTTTCTCAATCAGAAAATTTGACACACGTGTATTGATCAAGTTGGTCTTGTTTTTTAATTTTATATTATGATCTCAAGATTATTAAAATATGAGCATGTAGCATCCGTCTCTTTTAAAACTCGATTACATGGACATGTATGACCACCTTTCCAAATATCTCATTATTAAATAATTGATATTTCAAATTTTGTAATTTTTCTCGAAAAATTCTTGAGGTATAAAATATCTCTTTCAGATAAATACATGCATTCTTCTTCACATGAAAGAACCTTATTTGCAGACGGAAATTTTGGTATCATCATTATTAAATTAAATAAAAGAATTATTTGGTGTGTCTCTCAATTTTGGTGCGAGTGAGCGTATATATATTAATATTAAGTAATTATTTCTTTTAACTAATTTTCTTTTATCTCTTTTTTATTTCTCTTCTTGCCATTTGATATTGTATTCTATTTTTTTTTTTTTTTGACACTCCATTTTTTTTTCATTTATATTCCTTTAAAGAGTATTATCTAAGATTTATGTTAGTTTTCTTATTATTGATTTTATATATGTAAAAGAAATAATTAAAAGAGCATATTTATATAAAAATTTCAAGAAATGTTTAATCGAACACTATAAAAAAAATTAATCATAAAATTATATTATATCTTATTTTTATACTCACACGCATTGAGTCTCCTTAGAATTCTTAATTTAATATAAATTTGGCTTGATGACCTGTAATTCTGAATTATGGTATATTCTTTTCGATTAGTAATGAGCTTCTAACCTTTGCTCAAGTTTTATCCATTATATTAACTCCGATACCTCATTTGATAATTTAAGTATGTACTTTTCTTTCGTTTTCTCAGAATTTGCTTCTATTTATACAATATTAATTTTTATTTCCACACTCTCTGAAAGTTTCATATATTTTCTCTTCTTCTTTAATTGTACAATTAAATGAAATTATTTTTATTTTTTAATAAATAAAATAATTCATATATGTTCTCTTTTTCTTTAATTGTATAATTAAATGACATCCTTTTTATTTATTAATAAATACATATAAATTTTGATTGTAAAAATATACAACATAAAAGCACGATCAATTTCAATTAAAAATATTATAACAAATTATTTTGATGTTTGACCTTCACAAATCACAAACTATAAAAACAACACATATAGGGAGAAAGATGAAAGTGATAAACTAAGAAGAACACGTGTTTAGCAATATAAAAATAAAAACACAAGGAATACCTAAATATAAATATATAAATACACTATATATAAATATTGTTAACATAATATATAGTTTTCATCAATCCTAATTAGAATTTTCCCTGGATTGATTTATCGAAAGTTATCTTATATACCTCATTGAATTTAAATAATATTTTATTTTATAAAATTATAAAAATTTATTAAAAGTTATAAATTGAATTAATTTGTTGTTTTTCAATTTATTAGATATCTCTTATTATAACATTTCAAATTATAAAGCACTATGCAATTATAATCTTATAAACTTTTGAATAAATTACTGAGAGCTAATATTATTTATCTATCAAATTTATATTTTACAAAATTATCCTTAACTATATTTTACTGAAAATCTTGAACTTTATATAATTATATAGTGTCCCCTTTTCCTAAACATACAAAACATAATATTAGAATTAATTTATTCAAAAACTTATAAGAGTATAATTATATAGAGTTTTATAATTACAGAAAAATTTATACAATTGTAATTTGATTAGATTGAAATATCCTGAAAAATAATATTATTTATCTATCAAATTTATATTTTATAAAATTACCCTTAACTGTATTTTACATAAAATCTTATCATGAAGGTATTTTGGCCGATCACAAAATTTTAAGAAACCAAAAAACCCAACTCGTACTTTTATAATATATATATATATATATATATATATATATATATATATATAATTTGGTCCTATTACCCCCTACTTTTAATTTGATACAAAAATAAAATAAAACTGCCGAACAAAATTACCCAAGTTCTCCAAAACTGCAGTGAACGGGCAAATTGAAATTTCTGTCCAAACTAATGGTGCGATAGTAAAACCAATATTGCAACAAATTAAAGGTAGTAAAACTAAAAATACATATTTCGAAAAGAAAAAAAAAAGTAAGATTGAAACTCAAAATATCTACATATTAAGTAAATATACATTTTTCTGATTATTTTTCTTATACAAGCACCCTAATGGAATATGAACATGTGATTTATATGTATACTTAAGTAAATATACATTTTTCTGATTATCTTTTTTCATACAAGCACTCTAGTAGAATTTGAACATGTGACTTATATGTATACAGGTATAAATGTGTACCACTAAATTATCTATTTGTTTTCATTTTTTTGAAAAAACTATATGTAGCGATAAAAATCATATCATATTATATATATATTTTTTTGGTAGGAATATCATATTATATATATATATATATATATATATATATATATATATATATAACATGAAAAATTCGACAAAATTATGACCACCAAAATATAAATAAGGATTCCAACATAAAATAATTATCCTATTCACCCTAATTGTTACATGTCCATCACATAAAAACCGTGCCTCGAAAAACTTTCAAGGATAATAAAAAAAAAAAAAAAAAAAAAAAGACTAAATCTAATAGACCACACTCCCAATCCCAACGTGCCATGTCGTGCTAGGGTTGATTAAACTAACTAATTTAATTAATATAAATACACACAATTTAGACATTGGACCATTCCAATCCAAATCAAATATTTAGACCAGAGGGGTTTGGTTAAACCTTGTTTAACTAGTTGTTAACATATTAAATCTTATTTCAAATTAAATTCTCTGGCAGCTTGGATAAAAATAAAACCATAAATTTATACTATTACCATAATAACAGTTATGTAAAATCTGATAAATTAATTTACCCAATAAGGTTAATTACATCTAGACCCCTTTCGAGTTTAGTATATTACAATTGGACCCCTGTTTGTCATTTTATTACAGTTTGACCCCTTCTAAAATTTCAAAATTACTAAACGGTGAAGAAAAGATACAATTTCGTTAAATATTTCACGGAATATTCCAAATAATTGTGAAATAACCATTATATTCAAAATAATTGTGAAATAATTGTTTGTTTAACCATTTATTTATTCTAAAAAGACGTGATTTTTTTTTCTACTTTTATAAAACATGATCTTAGAACCAAACATAATGGTCATTTCACAATTATTTGGAATATAACGCAATTATTTGGAATATAAAGTGAAATATTTAACGGAATCGTACCTTTTCTTCACCGTTTAGTAATTTCGAAATTTTAGGAGGGGTCAAACTGTAATAAAATGACTAACAGGGGTCCAATTGTAATATACTAAACTCGGAAGGGGTCTAGATGTAATTAACCCTGTAACGCCCCGGTTCCGGATGAACAGGTAAGCACGCCACGTGTGAGTTGTGAGCGTAGGATTTATTTATTTATTCTTTAATTTCACAATATTCTTACGTGGCATTTCACATTTTATAAAATCCATGAAACATTATTTTGTGAATTATGTGAATTCATAGCATTGAAAATATTATTTCATGGCACGGAAAAATATTTCTTGCATGAAACATTTATCGAGAGTGTTCTAAATTACTAAATTACTCCTAATCGATAATTTTCTAAACTTTAGGGGCTTAATTGCATAGTTTTCAAGGGCCTAATTGATCATATTCTAAAATCATGTATACTCCATTGCATAACTTTATGAGTTGGAAGGATTAATTGGCAAAATGGGATAATTCACAAATTTCAAAAATGGGTTTTACGTGATATGCATCTCCAAGCTTCCTACTCTCATTTCACACAAAAATCTCCCAACTTGTTTGCTTCCTTTCATTCTCGGTATCAAGAAGAAAAAGGGGAACAAGTGATTTCATCTATTTCATCAAGAAATTTGCCAAGTTTTGGGGAATTCATCATCATCATCATCCATCTTCTTCATTTCTTTCCATTTCAAGGTTGGTTTGCATGAGTTGATGATGTTGATCATATTAGACATGACTAGGGTTTGAGTTTGATATGCTAGATGGATTATTGGTAGATGGAAGTATGATTAGGTGAATATTTGTTGAATTATGGCATGATTTATTCATGAAATCATTGAGAAATTGAGCTTGATTGATCAAGGTGAGCATGAGTTTGGAAACTTGGAATTTTTGATAATATTTCATGCTTTGAATGTTTAAGTGTTATGTTATCATTTCTTGAGCAATTATACACCATATTACCAGAAAAATCATAGCTTTGTTGATTGAAAATGGAATTTTGGTGGCTTTGTTGTGCATTTCCGTGAGCTTCCCCTGTTTTTCCTCTGTTTCTGTAAGTTGCAGAAACAGGGAACGGCCGTTCCCAGCCTCAAGGCATTGTGGGAACGGGCGTTCCCCTCTTTTAAACTAAAAATAGACGGCCAACCATGGGAACGGCCGTTCCCATTTTGGCCGTGGTACCGGAAGGGCCGTTCCCAGCTAGGCGCAATCTTAAAACTGAAAACGTTGGTGCGATTTTGGGGGCTTACGGGAACGACCTTTCCTATTTTTCAAAGGGGTCCGGAACGGCAGTTCCCACCTGGAATACAGAACAATAGTTTCTGCATAAAATTACGAAAATAGCCCCTCGATCCGACGACTTCTTTGACCCCGAATTGCTATTATATGTGCTAATATGTAATGAAACAACATGTTATCATGCCACATTGCATTTTCCTCGTCATCTCGATATATTTCCGCCGTTCGTCATATTTGGTCCATTTTAGGTCATGTCTCACGTATACACGTCGTGTTTGCACAGGTCACGAGGTTGTGGACGAGGAGCAGGCTCCGTAGAGCATATCCTCATTGTATTTTGTAAGAAAAGGTGAGGTTTTGTTTTAGGTAAATCGAACCCTATAACCTTTATGTGTCCTTTTCGGCCAAAACGCATTATAAATATAAACGTTTCCCAAAATACAAATGTTTCAAGCATGCAAGCAATGATTGTCATGGTTTTCAAGCAAGTTTGGCGAGTACATGATTGCACGTGGGTCCGAGGGTAATTCTTGAGTCAACCGGGAAAGCAAGGGCTGACGGGTAACTCCTGAATTATCCTCACATTGTTGGGATCACCCCCGAAGCCACTAGGAGATTAGTGGTGGAAGGAGTTCCGTGTCTAGGGGGCCATGTCCCCTACACACACTATGTCGTGGATAGTTGAGCCTTGCAAACTCACTATCACCCGGAGGAAGAAGGAGACTGGGGATTAATCCGGCATGTCGGGTTATCCTCGGGTTATTGCATGATTTCAAGTATGAAACTGTCTATGTGAGCACTAAATGGAATTGCATGATCATGTATTGAATTGATAACGCAAGCACGTATTGTCACGTTTGGTGTAAAGGTTGGAGAATCGCCCCTACTCGTCGGGGTCACATGTTCATGAAATGATCAAGTTAAATTGTTAAGTTGATAAGTTGTAATCTCGGGCAAAGAACGAGTTTCTTGAACTATATAATTATATTGATTCCAAAGTCTTCACCCGAGGCTACAATTTGCATGTGATGTGTGTTATATATATTTATTGCCCCTCACTCAGTCTTCGGTAGACTGATACTTCACTTTTCAGGAACTTGAGCGCTTGGTCGTGCTAGGCGGGAGTCCGGTCAAGTCTTGCACTGTCACGGGTCTAGTATTGTACCTTTCATGTATAGCACTTTTGGCATCTCATGATATGGTCGTTGTTATTACATTTTGGATACCTGAGTATGTATATTATTAAGAGATGATAATGTATTGATAGTTAAGTTGGTACCTATACGTATCTATTCGATAAATATGGTACCTATATGTATATTTGAGTTATTGTTTCCGCTTTTGAATTCATGTTTTGGTTTAATTATTTTGGGGAGTGCCCCGCCTAGCTCGTCATTTTTATTGTCACCCGTTCGCTATAGTTTTGGTTTATGTATGGATTTTCCATTTCATACATGGATCGAGACTATAGTGCGGGGGATGTAGTGCCCTGGGGGGTTAGGGTGCTACAAACCCTAACCAATAAAAAGGAGAATGCATTAAACGTTACTATAAATTGGTCTACTCAAATTAATTTTAATGGACTATGGAGTCTATAAAATCTGATCAACTCTTTCGATAAAACTTTGTGAAGTAATTTAAGCTCCTATTCTATGATACGTAAATATTTTTAGAATTATTATTTTGTCGTGTCATGCTAAACACTCGTATAAAATATTGTTTCTGATACTCCTCATACTAAAAATAAAATAAAAATCTTTATCGCCATATTCATATGGTCATATTTATATTCGTATAATACTTATAATCTACTTAATAAAGCTTATGATCCGGAGTCCCAGCCAATCAACTCTAAGTTAAAAACAATTTAAATACCAAAATTACTATAAAATCCTCAAATGACGTTCGATCAGACAAACCCTCAGATATATTATATTCATAAAGATTAGATGGAAGGTTCTATTGAAAAAAAAAAAAAAAAAAATCCTCCAAATGCTCAAGAAAGTCAAAACCTCTTATTAAATCACAACTCACAAGTAATCAATTCAATAAAATAGAACCTTCCATGGAATAAAAAACCCTTGCCAAAGACTAAGCTTTTCTTTGACCGCTACCTCTCTTGATCAAGTCTCTCTCTCTCTCTCTCTCTAATTCCATCATTTATATATATACACATTTCTTTGTTCAAATCCAAATTAGCAACAAGGATAAAGAAAACACACACACACACACAGAGCTCTGTTTCAAATGTTCATTTGCGGAAACGGAAGTTTCGCCAATCAAGATGAAGACCACGAAATCAACGAAGGATTCAACAGTCCCAGAGCAAAGAGATCGAAGAGAACAACAAGTTTCTGCAAGATAATCGGCAGGGACAGCAGCAACAAGAACCCGTATGCAAACAGAGGCCTCGACAAATTCTACGCCCTCCTCGCGGATCTCGACAACAAGAAGCAGAAAATCTACACCCAGATTGGTCCTGAAGAAATCTCCTTCGTCCGATTCGTCTACGCCAACGATTCAGATCGCGTCAAACCCATCGTTGTCAAAGTGAAGGATCAGAAGAAGCTGGAGACAGCGAAGAACTCCTTCGCTAATCCGACTGCGGCGGCAGCCATCGCTCCAGATCAGACGATGAGCAGTGCTCCCACCACACGGGTGGACGAATTGAAGGAGCAGAAGAAGAAGATGAAGAGGTACAATTTGAGGTGTGGCGGGAGTTTTAAGCTCGATAATTTGAGGAGACCCGTTTACTATTTCGCTGCGATTATGGTGTTGATTCTGGTGTTTTTGGCGGTTTTCGGAAGGTCTTTTGCCATTTTGTGTACGTCGATTGGGTGGTATTTGGTTCCAATGGTTGGGAGTTCTTCGTCTTCATCTTCATCTTCATCTTCATCTTTATCCTCGACTTCTAGTGAGAGAAAGTTGAAAAGAAAGAAGGATTATGTGAGGAAGCAGAGCGATAAGAAGATTAGTCATGTGTCGAGTATGGGTCCTTCTTCTCCGACCAGTGTCATTAATGGCGGCCATCGGATTTAGAAATAATCCGTGTTTTTTTTTTTTTTTTTTTTTTTTATAAATGGAGATCGTCCATGTTTTACGTAATCGAAGATGTACATTATGATGATAATTTGAATTCAGAGTTTAATTGAAATTTTGGTAGAATTAGAGCTAATTATTATAGAAGTGATAATACTGTTATATTGTTGAATAATTTGCATATGAGAATTGTAATTTTGCTCATAAAATGTTTTGAAAATTGTTTCAAGTATGACTTGGAATCCTTGAAGGTGCATGTCGTCAAGAAATGTGGCCAGAATTTCAGGCGAGATGGAGCAACAGCAAATTAAAAATTCTTAAAATTGTGCAAGTGAAAATAAATGACAAGAAAAAGCTTAAAAATATTGTGCCTCCCATGTAGATGTGGAAGGTAAGTCGAGCAGCTTCATGAACATGGTGATTGGTGAGTTGGCTCGTGTGAAATTCGACTCAAATTGAATACTCTGAGCTTGAGCTCAAACTCAGGAAGCTCTACCTTCTTTATAAAATGAGTTCTAGCCTAAAAATATTTTTTCACAAGTTCTTATATACGAGCTCATGAACTTTTATATTGTTTATTTATTTATTTATTTATAATTTGGCATGTGTGATAGATAAATGGAGTAGTGTTAATCCTATTAATACTTTATTATTATCAATATAACATAACAATAACAAGTTAATATTATATTATTAATTAATTTTAGCTATATATAATTTAGTGGAACAAGTTCATGTTTGAGGGCGCTCAAATAAATTAGAGCTATCTCAAACTCAAAATTTTGTGAATGGTCTTGACATTGAATCTAAATTATTAGTTCCACGAACTTGAGCTTAAATTTTTTTTTGATGAACTTAAACTCATTTTGAGGCTTTTTTTTTTTTTTTCTCCCCTTCAAACATTGACTCAAATTCGGCTCATATATTCTCTCACATACTCACGAATCATTAAAATTGAGAGTATTGAGAGCTGGTAGGGAGGGGGAGCCCTCGGCCATTTGTAACGTGTCTAATTAGCTTACAGTACAAGTGTACAACGTGCAATTTGAAAATCACAAACCTTGACTAGGTTTTTTTAATTTTATTTTATTTAAAGAAATGATGATTTACCATCTAATCGTATCCTCAAATTTGATAATAAAATTAGGGACCCTTTGCCTTTCTAACTTTTCAATATGTGTGGCACTATTTGATTTGATTATTTGGAGTAGTTGTGTATTTTCACACAAGAGTCAAGATGACCCAAATATTTGAAACTAAATCAATTTTGAAATCAGAGTGGTTAGCATAATTATTTAATTCTTTTTGTCTCCCATTGGCGGCTGATTGATATCTATTTTAATATTTTATTGGATTGGCGTGACTAACAAGGTAATTATTAGCATGTTTCTTATCATAAATAATTTTGAACATGGGAAAATCTTTGAATAGTACCAAAAAGTTGAAAAAATTCTTTTTAGGTCCCCAGTTTTAAAAAAGTTCTCATTCAATCCCCAATTGAAAAACAAAATTCCTTTTAGGTCCCCACAAATAGTACATGTTCGTACATTGTCTTTAGGAATTGCGTACATTTTTGAGGGAATTGCGTATAAAAACCCCGGAATCTCGTATATACGAGATTCCGGGGTTTTTATACGCAATTCCCTAAAAATTGTACGCAATTCCTGAATTATTATACAACCTTGGGGAGTGAAAAGAAATTTTGTTTTTCAATTGGGGAGTGAACAGGAACTTTTTCAAAACTGGGGAGTGAAAAGGAAATTCAGTTTACACTTGGGGATTTTTGAGGAATTATCCGTTTGAACATTAGAGTTTATTTTTATATTTCTTCTAGAACCTCAAATCTAATTAGTTTGGTAATTGGTACGTAGTACTTGCAATAGTTTCTTTTTTTTTCAAAAAAAAAAAAAAAAAGGAAGTTCATACCACGTTATTGCTTATAAGTTACTAGCTTCATTCCCGTGCTATGTACGGTGATATGAGAAGAAAACTTACTTTTAAAACAAAATAGAAGACATTAATTTTCATCGTCTATAAAAACAAAAACATATATAAAGAGGAACCTAAAAATAAAAATTAAATGTGTTAACATGACATAAATAATTAATAAAAAAGTATAGTATAAATTCTAAAGAGAAGTTTTCAGGGTAAAAATTATAATATTTCGCATATAATCAACATGAAAAGAAGTTAAAATATTAAAAATTAATTTAGAATAACACATGAAAGTTAAAACTATCTGTCATGTGTACCGTAAACAGAATGGGCTGGCTGATATACTCGCAAAGATGGGCCACAAGATTCAGGGTCGTTGACTAATTTGGGACTCGCCTCCAGAGGGAGTTAGTTGAGTTTTTCTCTTTCCGGTTTTTGTCTTGCTCGGTGAGGGCTCTATCTGACAAAAGAACAATGAAAGTTAAAACTCTAAAGATTGTCATTTTTTATGAAACGTGAATATAAATCTAAAAAAAAAAAAAAAAAAAAAGACGGACAAATTTAAAAAAAAAAAAATTTTGTTTAAAAAAATGATTTTTTTTTTTAATATTATTCAAATCTAGCTCCATAGTGTTTGTTTTCGATGGGAGAAATCTTTTAAAATACACAAATATTTTCTATTAGAAAAGGAAAATTTTGAACAATTCAAAAAATGACAAATTAAGAATAATAAATATTAATTAATATATAATTTTAAATTTTCATAAAATATAAACAAAAATAACAAATAATGTATAAAAGGATAAAACCATAATAATAATAATAATAATAATAATAATACTATATTAAAAAATAAACTATAAATCAACAAATTCTAGGAGAACAAAGAAATAAAAATATAAATTAAAATAACAAATAAAATATAAAAATATAAAACCAAAATGATAATAATAAAGTATTAAAAAATAATCAACAATTCAGAAAATACAACAAAATAATGTAAAAATACAATAAACTCATCCAATTTAAATAAACAAACAACATTAAAATGCAATCAAAATAATAAATAAAAAGGAATTTTGAAGGAGTATATGAACTAAAACAATAATCAACAAAAGATTACAAAAAATAATAAAATTAAAAAAATCAAAAAACAAAGTAAAAAAGTAGAATAAAATGTGTCGAGACATACAGTACAGAGGAAGAGAGGGCCAGATAGAGGGAGAGGATGAAAGTTAGGGTAGGAAGTGGTTCTTATATACATCCAATTTATTTTTGGTAGACAAATATTTCTCTCCTTGGTGAAAGATATTAAATTACTTTGTTAGAGTAATTTAGGTAATTTAATTAATTCATTTTATTTTTGAAAGGTTTGACTTTAAATTTAAAATTGTAGTAGTTTTTCATGAAAATTGCATCCATAATTAAGTGAAGCAACTTTACGTAATTTGTATTATATTTTGAAAACACAAAAAATAATGCATTTAATATTAATCTCAATTAAAACTATTATTCAATTGAAAAAATTCAAATTTTGATCAAAATCAACATAATTGAGTCGACATATACTATATTATATAGTCTAGATGTATATATATAAATAATGCATTCTAAATAAATAAATTAATGAAAATTTCTTTACTTATTAAAATTTTAAATCACATGATTTTTCAAATAAACAATAAAATAATATCTATTTTTTTTTCCCTAAAAAGAAAGTTCAAATTTTGTGGTTTAATATGTCAAAATTTTAATTCATGTGATTTAATTACCTCATATTGAAATGACCATGAATATTTCTTTTTTTTTTAAATAATTTAGGAAACATTTAATGGATCATTAATTGTATTGAATTGAGATTAATTGAGAGGATAATTTCCAAAAATTAAGGAATTTTTAAAATTGCTATATAAATAAATAAATTTAATAATTATTAATCAATCATAAATTTTAGTATTAATTAAAAATCTCAAAAAAAATCAAAAAATTTTATTCAATCAAAATTGATATAATTTGGGACAAAGACGCCCTTCCTATATATTATAGTATACATATAGATATAGATTATAGTATAGATATAGATTTACTAAATAATAATATATTATTTATATCAAATGATTACATGATTTCCACGGATAAATCTTTTAATCAACTGAAAATAAACTTTTGGCATCATTAAGGGAATTAAGTACTTAATTTAATTTAATTATGTATTCCATATTTCTTAACATAAATAAAATGATATTAGTTAATTCTTTCTAAATTTATCAAATTAATGTCTTAATTAGTGGGATTATTTATTATTTGATAATAATAATATATTATTTATGTCAAATGATTACATGATTTCCACGGATTATGTATTCCATATTTCTATACTTGACATAAATAAAATGATATTAGTTGATTTTTATAAATTTATGATATTAATGTCTTAATTAGTGGGATTTAGTAAATAATTAAAATATTAAATAGTTTGAAAAATTAACTAATCAATAAAATAATTTTTAAAGAATAAAAATGTTTAAAAATACCACAAAATTTCATTCAGTCAAAATTGATATAATTTGGGTCAAATTATATATTTTAATATATAAAAAATTAACTCATTCAATATAATTGCCACCGTTTAGAATCATTCCATGTATATAGTTTTCTTTTCCATTTTCCAAATCATTTAGGTAAGATTTAAGGAATAATTATATTGACACCCAATAAAATTTCTTGAATTTTTTTTATTTTTTTATTTTTTGGTCCAACAGAAACCCAGACCCAGACGAGAAAAGGAAAACAAAAGCAACTACACGAACTCGGCCGGCGGCGAGTCCCAAACTAAACAATCCGAATTAACAACGTGCCCCATCCGCGCCAATTTATCAGCACTATCGTTCCCCTCCCGATAAATGTGATGTAACTTAGCTTCCCAAGGCATGTGAAGCAACCTACGACAATCCAAAATGATGTTCCTCATCGGATGATCATCCAAAGTTTCCTTCATCACCCAATTCACCACGACTTCGGAATCGATCTCAATCTCAATTTCGGGAAACCGCCCTTCCCAAGCAAGTATTAAGCCCTTTCGAAGACAAAGGACCTCCGCCGTGTTGATGGAAACATTCCCGAGCTTCATAGCATACCCGAAAATCCAGTCCCCGTCAGTGTTTCTAACAAGACCTCCAGCAGCCGCCTATTTAGTGTGTGCGAAAAAACTCCCGTCGGAATTCAATTTAACCCACCCAACATTTGGTTTGATCCAAGATGTCCCAGCTCTGTTGTTGCGCGGCACCTTCTGTTGATGGCTAATAGACATCACCATGTCAGGAGCCATCCTCTTGATGTTAAGCAAAGTCACGGCTCGAGGCTCACACACTCTCTGATATTCAGACTTATTGCGTGATTTCCAAATGTTCCAGATAGTAGCCACAAACACCACCCACCATGGCCAACCTTGTTCCAATTTATGCTCCAGATTAGACTGCACCAGGCTTTCCAGTTTTCTACCAATTCCCGCCCCTCTCATCTCATTCAAAATCCCAGGTTCCACAACCATATCCCAAACCCTCTCAGCAGCAAAGCAATTGAAAAGCAAATGCACCACGTCTTCTCGGCCATTATTGCAGCGCCTGCATTGGTCAGAGAGACTGAAGTGCCTATCAAATTTGAGAGCATTCACAAGCAAAGCGTTGTGTTTGCAAAGCCAAAGGAAAAGTTTGATCTTTTGAGGACATGGTGACTTCCAAATTTTCTGCCAACTGTTATCACAAGTCTGCTCCTGCGGGCTCAGAAGACGGTACGCCGAGTTTACAGAGAATTTGCCATTCGCCGTCCCTATCCAAACGATACGATCAGGTTCAGGGTTCGTCAGCAATGGCATCTCTCTGATTGCTTGTTTTATGGTAACCGAGAGTGGAGTTTTAAGCCCCTCCCTCCTATCATCAATGATATCTGCTACCACCATTTCGGACTCTTCAGAACTGATACCATTATCAATCCGATTACTCAGGGGTTCCGAAGAGATCCACCTGTCATGCCACAACCAAACATTACCTCCCCTACTGATTCTCCAACGGCAGAAAGGCTCGAGGCTGTGAATACTCCTGGTAATACCCTTCCAAGTGCGAGATGAAGCAGCTGGAGGGGAGTGATCAAGAATCTCCTCAGTCTTTAAATATTTCTCTCTATATATACGGCCCCAGAGTGTGTCTTCATCTTTTGTTAACAGCCATCCAATTTTCGCAAGAAGAGCGATATTCATTTTTATAGTCTCCTTCAATCCCAAGCCACAATCTTTTTTTACTTTTAACCACTGCATCCCACTTCACCAAGTGTGTACGCCTCTTGTTAATATCCGTGGACCAAAGAAACGTTCGATTCAACCGGTTGAGCCGTTCGCACACCGAATTAGGAAACCAATTCGTATACATTGGTATACGGGTATCGAGTTCGTTACCGATTGAATGAGGGTGACTCGGCTTGTAAGATTGAGGTTCTTCGCTTTCCATCCCGAAAGTCTGTTTTCCACTCATTCCACAACAGAATTGAAAACGTCTTTGTTATTTCCCCCCATCTGCATCGTGACCCCCAAGTACTTACCCAGATTGTCTGTGCTGGTAATTCCAAGAATCTGGCAGATAGCATCCTGCGAGGCCAAGGGCACTTTTGGAGCGAAAAGCACATGAGACTTGTTGTTGTTTAACTTCAAGCCAGAGGCTACGCAAAAGTTGTCAATCACATCTTTGATACTCCTAGCACTCATTTCGGTCACCTTAGCTCCCAGAATTATGTCGTCGGCGAAAAGAAGGTGAGAAATGGGTGTTCCATTTTTGCTAGCTCTGACCGGTTTCCATGTGCCCCTTAACACTGCTTCCTCGATGAGGTACGTCAATCTCTCCATGCAAAGAATGAAGAGATAGGGAGACAAGGGGTCTCCTTGACGAATTCCGCAAGTAGGCGAGATCTTTTCGATGGTTCGCCGTTTCACAAGATTTCCGATGGAATGATCTCCACCCCACTCATGATGAGAGCCATAATCTTGGACAGAAACTCAAAGAATTCCAGAGTTTCTCTTAAGAAATCCCAACGAATTTTATCGTAAGCTTTCTCCAAGTCGAGTTTTAAAATCATCCCTCCTTTTTTGTCCGTCGACCGGTGTAAAGTGTGAAGAACTTCCTGTAGCACCAAAATATTATCATGCGTGCTTCGCCTTGGGATGAAGCTGTTCTGATTAGGACTCACAATACACGAGATAAACGGCTTAATCCGGAGAACTAAAGTTTTCGTCACAATTTTCAGTAACATATTACACAGGGCGTTAGGCTGGAATTGAGTGATAGATTCCGGTTGTGAGACTTTTGGAATCAAACTAATGAATGCACGACCTATCTCAGGAGGTAAACCACCATTTTCAAAGCGCTCGTTCACAAACTTAACCACCGACGATCCCACAATGTCCCAATAAGTTTGGTAAAAGAGAGCTTGAAAACCGCTCGGACCCGGGGCCTTATAAGGATTCATCGAATTCACAACCTTCTTCACCTCCCCTTCCGTTGCTGAGATAGAAAGGGTGTCACGCCAATTCTGATTCAGCGTGCGTTGCCACAAGCTTCGTGGCAGTTTGTCTCTAGATTCCCTGCCATCTCCAAAGACCGAGTTGTAGAAATCCCAAACATGTTTCCTCAAACGAGTATCATCAGTCTCCCAATTCCCATTGATCTTTAATGCCTGAATCTTGTTGCGCCTTCTCCAGGAAATTGTCGAAAGATGAAAGAAACGGGTGTTTCTATCCCCGAACCGAAGCCAGTTAATCCTAGATTTTTGGAACCACAAGATTTCCTCTTGTCTAAGGATTTCACTGTACTCCGCTATCAGCTGCTTTTCCAAACCAATAAGGCGTGGATGTAGCCTATTCCATGCCAAGCGCTGGATGTCGTTGATCCGTGCTTTCAACAACCTCTTCTTTCGAAAAATGTTACCAAACGTGCTCGAATTCCATCTTTGAAGCACATCAGGTAGCTTATTGATTTTAAAAAGCACGTGCTCATTCTGCTCCCATGATTTCTCAATTATCTTACGACAATCTGGGTTCTCATTCCAAATTGCATCAAAACGGAACGGTTTCTTGGATGGTGGCCGACTAACACCCAAGCAATTAGTGAGTAAAGGATGGTGGTCTGAATGTGTACGAGGAAGCACACACGCAGTACCCTCAGGAAAGAGCAGACGCTAAGCAGGGTTGGCGAGAACTCTATCTAACCGCTCTTCTACAAGATCACCACCCCGAACTGTACCACTCCAAGTAAAGTGCGGACCAAGAGCCCTAATATCCATCAAGTTACAGTCGTCCAAGTGGTCTTTGAAGTCAAGGCATCGGTTCCAATTGACATCCCGCCCTCCTTGTTTCTCACTCGGACCCAAAATATCGTTGAAATCCCCTGTGAGCATCCACGGGAGGTTCCATTCATCCTTAAGCTGCTTGAGTTCTCTCCACATAGCCTCCCGCCTGCCAAGAATCGGGCTGGCATAAATCCCAGAGCACAACCATTCCGAGTTTGTTCGAGGGTCGATGATGGCATGGATAGCTTGATGAGTAACATGAATGACCTCCACCTGAATTCTGTTGCTATCCCAAAGTAGCCAAATGCCCCCTTCCCTGCCATTCGATGGAGCTTTGCAAACATTAGGAAAACCCAATCCTGCTGCGATTCGCTCCGCCCTGGCCTCATCTACTTTGGTTTCGAGAAGGAGAACAACGTCAGGTTGCTGCTCCCTGGTAATTTCTAGGAAGTGTCTCCTAAAATCCGCATTTCCGGTTCCCTTATAGTTCCATGATAGTATCTTCATGGGATTAATTAACAGAGAAGGGAACATTATGAGATTCTTAATCAAGATCCCCGATGCATCCATTATCATCTGTCGCCAAAGCTGACTCGTCAACATGCATTGTCTCTCCGTCTCCTGTCCCGTCACCTCAATGGATAGGGAGCTCTTCCGACGAGTCGGGTTCCCATGTAAATTGACTTACATTGTCACCAGTAGTTGCCACAGTAAGGGGTTCATTGTTATCAGGTGGGCGAAATTGATGCCCAAGTTGTACCTTTCGAACATCCCTGTCTCCTCCAAATATTCCTCTATCATTTCGATCTCCATCATCTCCTCATCCGAATCTGAAAACTCCATCATGCTCGACTGAGAAGGTTATTTCCTTATTCGGATTCACGTCCACTTTTTTGAATGGCTGGCGTTTGTTTTGTTCTGGTTGAGTCCTGCTAACCTTAGCCTTATCCGTTGCAGTATCCTTCGCCAGGTTGTTTGTTCCATCAGCCTTACCAATCCCAGGAATTTCGGTTGTTTTCCTAACGTATTTCGATTTTGAAACATTAGTTGTCGGTTTGACTATTTTTCTGGACTGAGATACGCCCTTTCCTTTGTTGAGGATGGGATTTGTGGAATTTGATACTTTTGGGGTTCTATTAACTCCTCCAGATTTGTTGCTCTCACCAACCCCATCCCATCCATTTTTAGATAAGATTTCGTAACGATTTTGCTGAGAAGGCTTTTGATAATTGATGATTTAGGATAAATAAAAATTAATTTATCTCATAAAAGAATTAATAATGAAATTACATGAAATAAGGAAAGATTTGTTTTGGAACTACTATTAATAATTTTTTTAATATTAAAAATAATTCAAAATTCTAAGAATTTATCGTTGAAAAAAAAAAGTACACATAAAAGTATATTATGAATCCTGTCAAAGATAATTATTATTTTTAATTATTATTTATTTTTATAATAAAATAATATACAAAATAAAGATAAGTCAATCACATTTTTTTCTACTTAATTGAAAATTAAATAAAAAAACACAAAATATCATTAGTCAAACTTGCCCAAGATAATTATTTTATTTAGTTACTACTTATTTCATAATAAAATAATATATAAAATAAAAATCAACCAATCATATTTTTCTACTTAATTAAAAATCTCAAAAAAATTCATAAAATTCATCATCATCAAAATATTAAAAAGTCAAATAATCAAACATGGTTTTCAAATACATAATAGTATTGATAACACTAGCATTTATTTTGAC
This sequence comes from Lantana camara, assembly GCA_037501455.1. Classification (NCBI taxonomy): domain Eukaryota; kingdom Viridiplantae; phylum Streptophyta; class Magnoliopsida; order Lamiales; family Verbenaceae; genus Lantana; species Lantana camara. The sequence continues at coordinate 86,399,861 of CM074863.1, forward strand.
ATGATCAACACGTTACAAGTTCCTTGATATATTTTAACGCTTTTAAATATGCTTTCGTATAGATTAATTAACACTAGCACGCATATATGGCTGTAGAGAACATGATAACAACAATATTTTTTGTTATAACATTTTTTGGTAAAATGTAATGAAATTCTATCGATTATATTAATGTAGAAAGTAAGAACGAACTCGGAAGACATATGCCATTTTAAACTTCCTTTATATCTATTTTAATTTCTGGATGATAGAACCAAAAATTTGCAATCACATTACTACAAGACCAGATATCCAACAATAATTAATTAACTGGCGAAAATCGAACATACATTGCAAAATTTGAAAAGTTATGAGTATTAATCGTAAATGATAATACAATCGAAATTAAATTTGTTAAAATAAAAAATTTACAGGACCAATTTTATTTTATTTTTTAAGTCAGTATTTTATTGAGTCATCATTTTTTCTCATTCATGTTGACGTGACTGTCACGTAGACATTTCGGACGACAAATTGATTTTTCGGTAAAAATTAGACCAATATTATAATTTTTTTTAAAATTATAAAACTTAATTACAAAATAAGATTCCAACGAAATTAAATTACCAAAATTAAAAAAGACCAATTTTGTATTTTTACCTACATTTTAGTAAGACTTGCAATCTTATCGATCTGACCCTCCATCCAAACAATGGGCCCAATATCCTTGATCTGGAATGTTGTATTAAATGTTGGGGCCCTATTGCACTGGGCTTAAACCGCTTAAGCCTACACTAGGCGGTCTAGATTCACATCACATTTCTACAATTTAAAGTACTACGTCTGATTAGGGCTATCAAGGTACCTGATTTTAATCCGAATCCTGTCTCTTTTTACATATTCAATCAATAAAACATTCGATGAGTTATATCCGATTATAAATATTTGTTATTCAAAATAATAAAGCAAAAATAGAATTAAAGAATCCGATCGGTTAAATATCCAAATCCAACTAATTATAATATTTACTAAATTAATTGTTTTATAGATAAAAAATACAAATAAAATAATTAAAAATTAGAATTCCAATATCTTTAACATTTCATTAGTAATATATTTTTCAATATTTATCTTAAATAATACTGTAACCCAATTTCCGTGTTAATTAAATAATTAAACACAAGAAAATAATCACAAATGAATTCTTTATTTATTTCAATTGAAGTGGGTACAATTTCTAATTTGATTCCTCTAACTATTCCTACAAGAATTTGTTGAAGTTTGGAATGTTTGAAACACCTTCGTTGACTTTGGAGCTTTAATCTTCCTTGACTTCGATCTGTTTGAAAACGTTAATTGCGGGTCTTTCGACTTAATGACAAATTAAATGCCTTGATTTTGGTGAACGCCGATGAACACCTTTGATGTTGATTTGAATTTGTTGAGGAGCAACGCTGAAATCTGAATTTGATGCTTTGATTGCGGATTGAGCGCCTCGATTTGTTGACTTTCTCGAAGAACACGCTTGGAGCACCTTCGAAGTTGATTTGAGAAGACTTGACGGCTTGTTGCCGATCGGATGCTTCGATTTGTTGATCTCTACGAAGAACGCGAAGAAAGCCTTGAATCTTGCTTCGATCAAGTTGAATTTGACATGATTTCGTTGAGGAGAGCAACGCCGAAACACTACTTCGATGCTTCGATGCCAGATTGAACGCCGTTGATGCCGACTTTCGCGAGGAACGTCGTTGAAGATGCCGAAGAACGCCGAACTTCTTCTTTCTCCTTGCTTTGTTGCTTGCTCCTTCGTATCTCCGAGTTGTGAGAGTTGTAATTTTTGGCTTGTAGAATGCCTTTATTTATAGGTGTAAGAGGGACAATCCTTTCCATAATCACCGAGAGAAGACTTCATTCTGATTGGTCCTCGTCGATTTTGTAATATCTTCTATAAATCAAAAGATATGATTTGATTTCTAGAATATTATATTTGACTTTTCCTTTATTTGACAAGATATGATTTCATTGCCAAATATGAATTTTGACACATTTAAATAAATATTAAAAATATCAATTAATTGACTATTTAATTATAGGAAATTTTATTTGATTAAATTCCTAAAATTAAAATAGAAAATATTATTTTGATATTTAACATATATTTAATTTACACGTATCATATTTCTATTGGCCACAAATTTTACAAATGCCCCCTCGAAACTTGTTCACGTTCAATTATTTTGAGTAAGTGGACGAGTCTCAAAATTATTTATCGAGAAGATAGATAGTTTACACTCGTATCAAGGAGTTTTGATTTGAAACTTGATGGATAGTTTATGCTCGTATCAAGGAGCCTTAATTTGAACTTCGTAGATAGTTTATGCTCGTACCAGGGAGCCTTGATTTGGGTTTGTGGACAATTTATGCTCGTATCAGGGAGCCATAATTTGATCTTGTAGATAGTTTATGCTCGTACAAGGGAGCCTTGATTTGGGTTTGTAGACAGTTTATGCTCGTATGGTTTGTAGACAGTTTATGCTCGTATTAGAGAGCCATAATTTGATCTTGCAGATAGTTTATGCTCGTATCAAGGAGCTTTGATTTGGGTTTGTAGACAGTTTATGCTCGTATCAGGGAGCCATAATTTGATCTTGTAGATAGTTTATGTTCATATCAAGGAGCTTTCATTTGAATTTGTAGATAGTTTATGCTCATATCAAGGAGCCATAATTTGATCCTGTAGATAGTTTATGCTCGTATCAAGGAGCTTTTATTTGAATTTGTAGATAGTTTATGCTCGTATCAAGGAGCCATAATTTGATCTTGTAGATAGTTTATGTTCGTATCAAGGAGCTTTCATTTGAATTTGTAGATAGTTTATGCTCGTATCAAGGAGCCATGATTTGATCCTGTAGATAGTTTATGCTCGTATAAAGGAGCTTTCATTTGAATTTGTAGATAGTTTATGCTTATATCGTGGAGCCATGATGACAGTTTATTCTCTTATCAAGGAGAATTTGGTGACAATTTAATTTGAAGAGTTTAGATAGTTTATTCTCTTATCTAGGAGCATTTGAGAGTCAAAATCAATAGTTATGGCATTTGTGTCAACTTCTCCGCTTTCACCATCACTATGATCACTTGTTTGTTCGTCTGATTTTAAGCTTATCTCAAGGTTCTAGGCACGAGTTGCTAATTCTTCAAAAGTTTTTGGTTTGATTCCCTGAAGAATATAAGCGAAACTCCATTGCATTCCTTGAATGCACATTTCAATGGATGAAGCCTCCGACCAGCGATCTTTGCAATTGAGACTCAAATTTCTCCCACGGTTGATGTAGTCGATGACTGGCTCTTCTTCGCGTTGACGGGAATTGGTGAGTTCAACCATGCTAACCATTCGACGAGTGTTGTAGAAACGATTGAGGAATTCATGCTCAAGTTGCCCCAAACTATCAATTGAGTTTGCCCCCAAGTCGGTATACCAATCGAAAGCAATTTTTTTAGTGATCGAACAAACTGTTTAACTAGTTGATCCCTGTAAGTTCCAGCGTCGTTGCACGTCTCGATGAAGTGAGTCAAGTGTTGCTTGGGGTTGCCCTTGCCATCGAATTGCTGAAATTTTGGAGGTTGGTAGCCCATCGGCATCTTCAAGTTATCGATTCTTTGGGTGTAGGGTTTGGAGTAGCCTAAGGACGATTTGGAGCCTCCCTCGATGTTGTCCTTGATCGTTCCCATGATGAACTCTTTTAATTGCTCCACCGGGATGAGCCCGTCTGATGAAACTTGAAATTCCTTAGTTGAAGGCTTCTCAATTCTACTTGATTGTTCTTTCGCATAAGTTTCAGACTCTTCTTGCTCATTTGAACGCTTCCCCTTCACTTGGCTGGCATTGTCGCTATCCACCTTGTCCATCAACTTTGCAATGCGAGAATCTCGCTTTTGGACGTGCTTGGAGAGTCCCTCGATGACCTTCGTCAGAGTCGCCTGTTGTTCTTCTAGAGTTGTTGCACTTGTCGTCATGGCGGGCGCAAAACCTGAAGAACTTGAAGTTGAACGAGGAGTGGACGATGTTGAGTCGTTTTCTTCGCCTTCACTTTCGTAGGTATGTAACGACATGTTCTTCCTATCATTTTGGAGAGATCGAGCTTTCTCGGAATACATTTGCCCTCTCTTGGACATGCTTGTGACGAAACTTTCGGCAACAAGTTTGGAGATGGCGGCCTCGATGCTGAAGATCCCGTTGTTGGCCATTGGATACTTCTAATTTGTTGAGTAGGAAGAGATGAGAGGTAGAGATGTCCCACTGGGCATGCCAAAATTTTTAACTCAATTTCCGTGTTAATTAAATAATTAAACACAAGAATATAATCACAAATGAATTCTTTATTTATTTCAATCGAAGTGGGTACAATCTCTAATTTGATTCCTCTGATTATTCCTACAAGAATTTGTTGAAGTTTGGAAGGTCTGAAACACCTTCGTTGACTTTGGAGCTTTAATCTTCCTTGACTTCGACTTGTTTCTTTGAAAACGTTAATTGCGGGTCTTTCGACTTAATCGCGAATTAAACGCCTTGATTTTAGTGAACGCCGATGAACACCTTTGATGCTGATTTGAATTTGTTGAGGAGCAACGCCGAAATCTGAATTTGATGCTTTGATTGCGGATTGAACGCCTCGATTTGTTGACTTTCCCGAAGAACGCCGAAGAACACGCTTGGAGCACCTTCGAAGTTGATTTGAGAAGAGCGCCAGATTCGCGGACTTGACGCCTTGTTGCGGATCGGACGCTTCAATTTGTTGATCTCTACGAAGAATGCGAAGAACGCCTTGAATCTTGTTTCGATCAACTTGAATTTGACTTAATTTCGTTGAGGAGAGCAACGCCGAAACACTACTTCGATGCTTCGATGCCGGATTGAACGCTGTTGATGCTGACTTTTGCGAGGAACGCCGTTCAAGATGCCGAAGAACGCCGAACTTCTTCTTTCTCCTTGTTTTGTTGCTTGCTCCTTTGTATCTCCGAGTTGTGAGAGTTGTGATTTTTGGCTTGTAGAATGCCTTTATTTATAGGTGCAAAAGGGACAATCCTTTCCATAATCACCGAGATAAGACTTCATTTTGATTGGTCCTCGTCAATTTTGTAATATCTTCTATAAATCAAAAGATATGATTTGATTTCTAGAATATTACATTTGACTTTTCCTTTATTTGACAAGATATGATTTCATTGCCAAATATGAATTTTGACACATTTAAATTTATATTAAAAATATCAATTAATTGACTATTTAATTATAGAAAATTTTATTTGATTAAATTCCTAAAATTAAAATAGAAAATATTATTTTGATATTTAACATATATTTAATTTACATGTGTCATATTCTTATTGACCATAAATTTTAGCCTTCTACAAATACGTAATCTTCCATTAATAATTTCAAATTAACAATTATTAAATGAATACAAGGAGGAACAATAATTAACTAATTAAATAATAATTATTTGGTATTTATTATTTGTTATATATATATTAGTATTTTATTTTAATCGGGTCGTATTTTATTATCTTTTCTTTAAAAAAAATCTTAAATTTTATTATTAATAGGATAGTAGAAGGATCGTATTTCACCGATAATTATTGACCGAATGGTTCTTCGATTCATTTTGTTATTTGTCAATCAAGATCCATTTGGTCTATGACTATCACTGAAATACGATCCTTCTACCCTCCTATCTCTCATTCAAGATTTAGGGCATGAGAATAAATAGAGCCTCACTAATCTTGATCTTTAAAGTTAAGTTTGTTACATATCCATTTGATTTCAATCCAAAAAACTCTTTTCTTTATGTCTTGATCTATCACCTTTAGAGATGGATTATAAACAACTTAAATAGTAAGATCACCTATCCTAAGGTAAGTGTAGGTGCTTTATTGATTCTCACATGTCTCCATATGATACTTGTGTAATCCCAACATAGACCAGAATCCAACTGTTTAAGGCGACATATTTTTGAGTTTATATTTAAGACTATAGAGTTAGCTCATATAAGATAATGTAGAACCTCAAGTCAAAGGATTACTTAATCACATCATTGACCCGTGAGATATTTCTTAATCTGAAAGTTTCATCTTCTTGAAGTGGAAACTTTCTTTCCCATTTGGAAATCTTCTCACTCGGGATACCTCAGTCAACTTGTCCTCATAACAAACACTCTCGTATATTGTGTATGCATCAACTTATGCACTTTACACCCCATGAAACTGGGTGATGCTTCTTAATGCTAAAATCCCACAAGCAATTCTCAACAGAGTCTAGTCGAAACTCCAACTGTTCATTGGACTCATTAACTTGGAGAACTTTATAATCCAACTTGAATTAGGTCTTCTTTTAAGTGTCATTCACGTAATGACAAAATCCCTAACAACCTTATGGATGAGGAGAATTTTAATACATGGGTAGATAATCATACCCAAACGAGATATCCAAACAATACATAAAGTAGTGATTGCCTATGAGCAAAATCACTTCAATTATTATTCAAAAATTATTTGTAATTTTATAAGAAAATATTGAAGCACACTATTACAATGTCAGCTTTTATAGCACTATTCCTAATAATTTGGTTATGTTAATGATTTTTGTTTTATGTAATGTTATGAGGAGTAAAGGTTGGTGAATGTGCTCGTACTCGTCGAGTTTAACGTTATGATTTTTTATGATTTATGAGATGAGAGTAGATTCTAATGATATATAATGTAATGGAATTCAGTTATATGCATAAGTTTTAAATGGAAAATATTTTGGTGTGCAAAAAACTATCATCGACTCATGAATCTTCAGTTTTGAATGTGTTTGCTCTATATTTATGTCTGAGCATATGTTAGCCCTCCTCACTCAATTAGTGGATTGATTCTCACACCATTAATATTTTTGGTTGTAGGTTAAACTTTTGGAGTTCGAGCTAGGCGGAAAGTGAGGTTGTGGAGTCCTACTTGTCCGTTTGGGTAGAATCTCTTGTATTTATCCATACTTTAGCATACATTATGTTTTGTACTATAATCTTGAATCGTGTTGGTGTTAGGAATAGTGCCCTAGAAAGCCGATTTGTCATAATCTATTTTGGGACTTCCCTTATATCGCAGACAATCTTTAAATAATACACGATTGATTATTATCATAGGCAAACACTTCTTTATAGGCAATACATGTTTTGTGTGTTTCCTTTATGTGCACATATATTAGAACTCCCCTAATCTATAAGGCTGTTAGGGACTTGGTTATTAGGTGAATGGCATATGAAACAAGCCCTAACTCAAGGCCGGATTAGAAACCACTCCAAGTCAATGAGTCCAACAAACAGGGGGGGGGGGGTGTTGATTAGGCTCGATTGAGACTTGCTCATGGGATTGCATCCTTAAGAAGGATCATCCTGTTACATGGGGTGTAAAGTGCATAAGTTGATGTGTACGTAATACATGAGGGTGTTCGTTAAGAGAACGGGTACACTGAGATGTCCCGCGTGAGAAGATTCCTAAATGGGAAAGGAAGTTTCCACTTTAGGAAGAGGAGACTTCCAGGTTAGGAAATATCTCACAGGTCAATGGCTTGAGTAAAGTAATCCTTTAACTTGAAATTCTATTGATGCTTTGTGAGCTAACTCTGTAGTCTTTGGTATAAGCTTTAAAGGATGTCTCACGAGACAACTGATTCAAGGCTTATGCTGGGGCTGCACAAGTGGCACATGGAAGCATATAAGAATCAACAAAGGACCTACACTTGCTTTAATGTAAGAAGATCTCTTATTTGCATAAGTTGTTCATATGCCATCCTAAACCCTTGGCCGAGGTAATGGATCAAGACATCAAGAAAAGGGTTTCTTGGATTGAGATCAAATGGATATGAAACGAACTTAGCTTTATGATCGAGATTAGTGGGGCTCTCATTATTCACATGCCCTTGATCTTAATCGAGAGATGGAATGGTAGAAGGATCGTACCTCACAGTTGTCATTGACTAAAATGTTCTTTCGAATATATATTCATTGTTCGGGTAGGGGTCACACACCTGTTGCTAGACTATGGTCGTGTGATCTGTGAGTTAATTAATTAATAATGGAATTAATTAATTAGGTTCACTGCTGACTGAAAATGAACCTAGGGGGTCACACACAAATGCCAGGTTCAAAGGGTATTGAAGGAAAGATCAAATAGTTGATCGAAACGAAACCACACGTGCAAAGTACACGTGTGGCACGTGAGCATGTTTTGGGCGTGTGGTCCAATTGTGAAATTGGACCATGTGTTGATTAATTAGAGAATTAATTAGAAAGCCCAGATATAATTAATTAGAGAAGTAATTATATATCTCTAATATAATTAATTAAGAGAATTAATTATATAACCCAAAGAGATTAATTAGAGAATTAATTTTAGCCCATTGGAATTAATTAGGAGAATTAATTCTAAAGCCCATTATGGAATTAATTAGAGAATTAATTCTAAGTATTTAATTATTTAGTTATTCTAATTTGATTAGAATAAGTAAATAAATAAATATTAAATATCTTCTATTTATTATTCTAATATGATTAGAGTAAATATTTATTTATTTATTATGAGAATAATTAAATATTTCTAATATGATTAGGAAACTCTTTCTCTAGAAGAAATAAATATCTTATTTTGAATAAGATTCCTATTACTTGGAGAAAAAGAAAATAGAAGAAAAGTCAAAGTTGGAATCCAATTCCAACTTGACTTTGGGGTGTTCGAAACCCTAACCCTATTTATAGGCTAAGGGGTTCGAATTTTTTCACACACGCGTGATAGAGAGATCACACCCAAACGACACTAGGGCTTCATGATGGGAGAATTCTCTTGCTCTTTTCTTCTCGTTTTGTTTCTTTCTTTACACATGTCATAGTACTAGCATGCTCACTCACATGATTTAAACTAGGATTGGTTTGGATTATTACTCTAGAGGAAACCTATCGTGGAATCTAAAGTAGAAAGAAACTTTCGAGGGACGGGGTTGCCATTACCGCATGAAGCGTGTTTGAGGCCGACTTAAAATGTGTCAAGAAAGCGACGATTCTTATAAGTTCTTGAATCCCTAGATTGGAAATAGAAATTCCAAGTCCGATCTTGCTTCTTGGGAATTTTTTTTAAATTCCGCTGTGCTTTCTGATCGTGTTTTTCCCAACAGTTGGCCATTAAGTTTATGTTATGATTTAAAGTATTTGAAATTTAAAATGATTTTAATTATGTTTATTAGTTGGGATAGGTTTATTCATCTTAAATGAAATGTAATTGCTCCCGTCTTCTTCCGCATGTATATTATTTGCACACTTTGCTTTCAGTTTTAGCTCCGCCTAGCCTAAGGGTCTGTCTGTCTCCCGTTCACTGGATTTGTACGTGTATACGGATTTTCCATGTCATATACATGTCGGGTCCTAGTGTGGGGCACTTTCCATGATTGTTAAATTTAATAAGAGATCTTACATGCTAATTGTTGACTTCAATTATGTATAGTACATTCTCAAATGTTACCACATGTATTGTTAAATTGTTTTTCGCTTGAATTATCATGTGAAACATACTTGTTGCATTCTAACATGCATGAGCATCATTCATATGCATCGTCATATGTCTATGTGGTACATTTCGATTCTAAGTCTTGTATTTCGTGTTTGGTTGTTCAGAGGAGCAGCCGGTTGTGGATGAGCTCGCTCAGTAGGTGCCTGTTAGGCCCCTTTCTTTGTTTCTACCTTTCTTTTGCCAGTTGAGGTTTTATTTCTTTTAGTTATTATGACCTATAACCCTATGTGTATTTTGAGCCAGTATACGATCTAATTATTATACGTATGTAAATATGTGTTGAATAAGTATTTGAGGATTCTATCCACCTTGTTATGTAAATTAATAAAATGTTTTTAAGTATAAGTATACTAAGCTAAGTTTAAATTTGTTTTAAAGAGGCTTGACATGTGTTTGTAGCAAGGTTTGCTATGTTATGAATGGTATGATATGTTTTTTTTATATGCTATGTTATGACTAAGCCTAGAGAGTGTAGGATGGGAATCCGAAACAACAACAGTTCGTCGGTTATGCCCTTGAACACTTTTCATTTGAGAGAGCTTGCTTAACCTCGAGAGGTCGAAGGGAAAGTGGGTTCTCTTGAGCCGACGGTAACCCCGCTGAAGGAGCGGATAGGAGTAACGAACCCCCATCTCAATATGAATTTATGACCCGATGGTCTAGGGGTTGCAATCCTTTTCCATCTCCGATGTGGGGTTTAATATGTTATGAATTATTTTGTTTGGTTTTGGAGTAAGGATGAAACTGCTCGTACTTGCCAAGCTTTTGTTATGCTTTGTTATAGTTTGTGAAATGGGAATAGATTCATTAAGTATAATTTGATTAAGTTTTGTCCTTTAGGCTTTGAACTTATGTATATATATGTATTATCATCGAAAAAAACTCTGGCATGTAAAAACCATTCCCGATTCATGAACTTTTATTTAATATGTGCTTTGCTCTTTACATATATACGGGTGTGTGTGTTAGCCCCTTCACCAGTCATTAAGACCGACCCCTACTTATTGTTTCTTTTGTCCTCTTTCTCTTAAGTTGCAGGTACAGGTTTTGATTCGAGTAAGGTAACAAGTGAGTCGAGTCAGAGTCTTACTTGTTTTGTAGCTCAAGTCTTTGCATATATTCTAACACTTTATTTATGTTATGTATTTATGATGTACTTTTTTATTGCCCTTGTTGGGCTTGATATCATATATATGAAGTTGTAGATGGACGTGTGGGCCTTGGATTTGTATTCTTATGTTATTTTGGGCCCGTGTTGGACAATGTGATTACTTAACAATGCATGTTTGATAAATGTTTTAATTTATTCGCTTCTGTATCTGGTTTGTTTACGCACTCTGTTGCAAAGGTCTAAGTTCCGCCAAACTTAGGTATGTCTGTTAGTCTCCTATTTGCTACGACTTAACACGTGAATGGATTTTTCATTTCGTATACGTGTCAGGTTCTAGTGCGGGGGATATGGTAACCCCCCCAATTTCGGGTGCTACAGTTTATGTAAACTCAAATATAAGTACTTAATTTTAAGAGAGTTAAAGGTAAAATAGATAATTCATGTTAGTAGATAGTTTATAAAAAATAAAATATCGAAAGAAAACTAAAATTTTATTTAAATTAGTAAATAAACTAAAAAATCTTGGTCAAAGAAGGAAGCTTCCTCAATAAATCCTAAATAATGATACATTAATAAGAAATAATTTAAATATATATGGGAAAAATATAAAAAGAAAGAATTAAAGTAAGTGAGACCCTAAGAGAGAAAAAGGTCCAAAAACAAATAAGAAATTGTGAGAGTGGTAAATAAATAAATAAATAAAGGAAAGAGCGTGGGGTGGATCCTTCATTTCTCATGAAATGAATCTAATATAATCTAAGATTATGTCATTAATCCTTAAGTATATTAATCTAATCATCCTTAGGTACTTGTAACCCTCTTATCCTTTAAGTACTTGTAACCCTGATCTTGAGTCGATATACACTTATTGTCCTAGAGAAGATACACTTATCCAAATTTTGCCCTAGAGAATGGCGATGACGCTAAGACGTGGAGTGGCAGCATTGGGAAAGGCAACGTGCGCACGGTGCCCCAAGAGATCCGCCTCCTCCCCTTCCCAAATTGCTTCAAACACAACCAGAAAACTTTGCTTGAAGAGGTTGAAGCTAAACTGTGAGTCGGCTCAGCTCATTATAGGCGCAGCTCTCTACCCTTGTTTTTTTCTTGGCCTTGGCTTGTTAGGGTACACAAAAATGTCCCAGACGAGGTGGGTTGTAAGAAGCGGGGGCAAAGCCCTTACATGATGTGAATACTAATGCTGGATCGCCACTGCCTTCCTCCATTGATTGGAGGAAGAATGGTGCTATTACATGTGTGTACCATCAGGGCGAAGATGGTACGTGTTGGTCATTTGCTGCTGTGGGGTCAGTTGAATCAATTAATAAAATAGTAAATGGCTTTCTCATTGAATTATCAAAACAAGAGCTAGTTGATTGTGATTGGCGTAACTATGGTTATTGTGGAGGTCGGGCACAAAAAGTCTTTTGGTATATCACTGAGCACGAGAGGTGGTGGGAAGAATTGAATCATACGGCCTTGTACCCCCGGGAAATGAAGAACAACTCAAACGAGTTGTAGCTTCGCAACTCGTGGTTGATCGGGTTATGCTTTTCCGCTTTTCATCGATTATGAAGGGGTATATTTAAGTATCAAGGCCTCGAGCGCATCGTGCACAAATCGAGTTCCATGATGTATTGATCGTAGGATTTGGATCCTAAAAGGGGAAAGATTTTTGGTGGATTAAAAAATCTTGGGGGAAATCCTGGGGAGAAGAGGGATATATGAGAATGCAGAGGAATATCGAAATTCTTGATGGGCTGTATGGTATCGATCAATCTTGTTGGTATCCTATCATGGCCAACCCAAAAAGGAAGAGGAAGAATTGAGAAAGATGTGGTGTTTTTGTCCCTTTTTATGTAGTATTTGTGCTTTTGTTGTGGTTGAACTTTGAAGTAAGTTGTATTTATTTTGAAGCAACATGCAGTTGGAAATGTTTTTTGTGGCATGGTACGTTAGTGATCAACTCTGCCTAGTGATCCCAACTGTATTATTATTGTTGTCATTTTATTATATTGAGAAAATTGCATTTTTGGTCCTCGTAGTTTTAAGGCAAAATTTTTTTTCGTCCCAAACAAAATTTGTTAGTCCTGGACATTTATTTTTTGACAAAGTTAGTCCCAAACCCCAAAAATAGACGAAAAAGTTAACGGTCGTGATCCACATGTGTGAAATAATTTATTTTAATTTTTAAAAAATGAAAATAACTTTAAAACATTTTAACTCTAGCTTTTCATCCACATGTTCAAAACCCTAGCTTTTCACCTCCTCTGAATTTCTTCCTTCTCTGTTTCACCACCCTTATCCAACATTGGCAAGGAAACAGCACGTTGTCAATGAATAACGACTTCCGCCATGGAGAGTCCACAGAAACCTGCACTAGATGAGATGTCATTACTGATGAGACCTGAGGACCTTGGCGATGAAACCCCTGAATATGGTAAGCCAAGGGTTTTGTTAAGTTGCAATTTGAAAATTTGTGGTGTGTAGTGTCTTTATCAGACAAAAATGATAAATTTAGTGGGGTTTAGTGTCATTGTCGTTGTCTTTCTCTCTTTAGCTTTACTATGATGTCTAGGGTCCCATATTGTGGTCCATTGCTGGACCATAAAGCTTTCTTTTCAGTATAATGTTTGAATATTGTATTCTAAAAGTGAATTTTTTTGTCTTCCATTAATTTTTTTACTGAGGGTTCGAAGCATCAATGGCATTTTACAGTGGCATTTACCACGGTGGGTCAATGAAGTTTTCAAGAAAAGCCAAGAATGTTCGCGGTAAAGTAAACTACTGGGACTATGTTGATAAGAGGTATTTTAGTATTTACGTATTGAAAGCCATGTCTGATATCTTGGGGTATGCGGGGGAAAGACAATTCTAGTACATTGATGGCAATGACTAGTTCTAGATAATTACTAATGATAGTGAGTTAGAAAATGTGTGGGATCTTGAAAGTGTGCAAGAGTACAGTGAACTTGATATCGTTTTGGTTAGGGTTAGAACTGTGGATGCACCTTTTGCAACTGATCGTGTTTATCAAACTGAAGTATTTACATATGCTAATGCTATGGAAAACGCTCTAGATGTGCTTAGCTTACATAGTGATGAAGGAGATATAGGTGGAGAAACATGTGTTGATTTGACTCTAATGCAAATTTGAATGTGGATAATATGCAAGAGTTGAATAATATGAATGACGAGATGCCTGAGAATATTCAAGAGTTTAATGTGGATGCTGTTAGGAATAGTGCCCTTAAAGCAGATGTTTACTTTACTATTTCCTTGTAAAATCACAAACAATCTTTGAATAATAAACGAAATGATTTTGTTCATAGGCAATCATTTCTTTATGTGCTTAATTATGTCTGTTTGGGTTTGACTATGTTTTGCATGTACTGAACTCTCCTAATCCGATGAGGCCGTTAAGAACTTTGTCGTTATGGGAACGGCACATGAAACAAGTTCTTAATTCCATAGGCAAGGATTAGAAACTTCTCCAAGTCAATGAGTCTGACAGACAGTGAGAGTGTCGACCTTGACTCTGTTGAGACTTGCTTATGTGATTATGTCCTTTTGAAGGACCACTCAGTTTCATGGAGTGATAAGTGCATATAAGGGTGAATGTTGCAAGAACTTCATCATTGAGATGTCCCGCGTGAGAACATTCCTAAATGATAACGGAAGTTTCCAGAAACTTCCAGATTAGGAAATATCTCACAGGTCAATGACATGATTTATTAATCCTTAGACTTAAGATTCTATAATGTCTCACATGAGCTAACTCTATAATCTTTGATATAGTTTCAAAAGGGTGTCGCCATATAGACACCTGAACCACGGCTTATGTTGGGATTACACAAGTGATATATGTAGAATTAGTAGAATCAATAAAGGACCTACACTTGTTAAGAACAAGAATGATCTCTTACTAATTAAGTTATTCGTAGTCCATTAAAAATTAAACCCTTGGCCAAGGTGGATAAAAGATCAAAACATCTAGAAAATGGGGTTTTCTAGGATTGAGATCGGAATGGATATGAAACGAACTTAACTTTAAAGATCAAGAATATTTAGGCTCTGAGAATATTCCCATGCCTTAGTTCTTGATTGAGAGATGGAGTTGTAGGAGGATCGTATTTCACTGATTATCATTGACTGAAAGGTTCTTCGATTCATTTCGGTATTCGGCTAGGGGTCACATACCCATTGCTAGATTACGGTAGTGTGATCTGTGAAGTGATTAATGAATTAGGGAACTAATTAATTACTGTCACTGCTAATCGAATAATGAACCTAAAGGGTTACACACAAATGCCAGAACACGAGGGTTATGGTAAGATGTTAATTGGATTAACGAAGGATCAAAATAGTTGATTGAAACGAGGCATAAAAAAATATGATTAGTGCCACGTGTCACGCGGCCAACGTGGTTGCTACGTGTCACGCACGCGTGGCTTCTCGCGTGGCCTCACGCGTGTGGTTTATTCCACACGCGAATTCTTTTCTAAAATTAATTAATTAATTTTAGTCTTTTAATTAATTATGAATTAATTGTTAAGACTATTCTCAAATAAACTTAACCCAATAAATAATTAATTAGGGAATTAAATTATTTATTGAATATTGACTTTTAACTTTAGGAAAGTTGAAAAGCCAAACTTCCTACTGTAGGAGAGAAAAAGTTGTTCTTGCAAAGACTTGGATAATAAGTTAAGAACTTATTATTCTAATTAAATTAATAATTAAATTAGTTAATTAGTGAGCAAGAAAACAATCCAATTGAGTCTTGGAAACCTAATAGGATCGAACCAACCTAGTATATATACTAGGGATGGTGCTTCTCTTATTCTTTAGACCAACACTCGAGAAGTGTTAAGTTTTTGAGAAAATCCAAAAGAAAAGTCTTCAAAGTAAATCCTAGCCAAACACAAGTCATTGAACAAGCATTCTCACTCACTTGATCGTGTTCTAGGACTGGTGTGAATATGCTTTGGAGGGCTTCTAATTTGGAGTCTAATTCGAAGGCCGTTCGAGGGATTTCGCTTGAAGGGTATTCGTTAGGCAGTAACGACATCACTAGAAAGCTTCTATCATTGTAAGTTTCTAAACACCCTACGATACGATATGAAAATTTTAAGACAACGATTAAACTTTTGGAAAATCTTAAACTTCCGCTGCTCAACTCTTTCGTGTTTCCCAACAAGTGGTATCAGAGCCACCTTGAAACGTTCATATTGT
The DNA here is from genome assembly GCA_037501455.1 of Lantana camara. Lineage (NCBI taxonomy): Eukaryota > Viridiplantae > Streptophyta > Magnoliopsida > Lamiales > Verbenaceae > Lantana > Lantana camara. The sequence goes on from CM074863.1 coordinate 86,415,783, forward strand.
ATCTTTATTCCTTTTGGAATTTTGACTGAAAATTTTTGAATTTGGATTATTGGTTATGTATTCTTGGTTTTTGTTTAAAAACGAATCTATCGGATCAAAACTGTTTCTTGAAAATTTAGAAAAATTATTTTCTGATAAATCTTGTTTTAATCTGTTTTAATTCGGATTGTCTTGAACTGTTTTAATTCGAAACTGAATTGGTTGAAATTGCAAAATTACAACACGAAATCGAAATGAGTGTGTAGCCACGCGCGATCGCATACGGCCTTAGCGCATCACCCACATAGGCCGGCGTGTCCGCAGGGCGACACGGCCGGGAATACCGGGACCACGCGCGCATTCGAGCGTTCTAGCCAGCCGCCCGCAACGTTCCGCCCATCATCGCCCGCCATGCCTGCTCGCGGCATGTAGCCTGCACGGCCATACGTGCGGGTATGCGCACGCGCTTGCGGGACCTTATCGAGCGTCGCCTGCGTGCTTCTGGGAACCCTTACGGCCCTGTGCGCGGTGCCGCCTGCTGAGGCACGCGCGCTTGCGGGCGGCGGCCGCGCGCCTCACAAGGTGGATCCGGGGGGCCTCAGTTTTCGTTTCGTGTTTCGGTTTCATGAAATCCCATTTTGTAAAATCTTATTTTATTTTAAAATTTGATTTTAATTTTATAAAATTATTTATTTGAAATAATTATAAAATTTGGGATTTTATGAATTAAAGTCAAGTTCTTATTTTTCGAGAAAATATTAAATATCACTTTGAATGATATTTTTGACAAAAATTTAATTTTGAATTAATTGTTTGTCATGATCCGAAGTTCGATTTTGAATAAATTCTTGAATAATGAACTAATATTCAAATTGCTTAAGTTAGTTGTAACTTGAAGTCAAGGGAATTTTAAATTTAATCGGTAAATTTAAATTCGAGCAGAATCATGCTAGTTTAGGTGATCCTGAGTTAGTCTTATGTATGTTTTAAATTCTGTACATGGATGATTTCAATTGGGGTCGGAGCCCCATAGTTGCGCGTTTTCAATTGGGGTTGGAGCCCTACTTATATGCGCACTGTTATGTGTTTATTATGTGGCTTTCCTTATTATTGTTTTTGGGTCGGGGAATACCCCGTGTATTTGTCTATGGCCAATACAAAAATTGAGTCATATTACTTTATGTAAAGAGAGTAGAACTTAGGAAATGAGGTTTTATTTTCATTTTGGAGACAACTACCCATGAAATAAGAAGGATCCACTAGGAGCACTTGAAGAACGGTGGCCATAAGAAAACCCCTCAAAATGTTTAGGAGGGTTTCTATTAAATGTAATAGATAGGGCGTTTTTCCATTAAATTCTATACCCCTATGTGATATGAACTGTCTTATGTGGCATGAATGTTAGAACTAGTGATTTTGGAGTGACTCCCTGAAATCACATATAAGATAGGATACCCTTGATCATCTTATAATTAGTATCATGCTAGGACATGTTATCTGCTAATTACTTCTGTGATGCATTTTATGTTAGGAATAGTGCCCTAGAAAGCCGATTGTATATCCGCTTTGTGCTTTTCCTTATTATAATCACAGACAATCTTTGAATGAAATAACGAATTGAGGCAACACTTCTTTATATGCTCTTGTTTGGTATGCGTTTACTTTATCTGTGCATGTATAAGAACTCCCCTAATCCTGATGACTTTAGGACTCTACCATTTAGGTGAAATGGTTCATGAAACGAGCCCTATGTCACATAAGTCATGATTAGTAAAATACTCCAAGCCGATGAGTCCTACCGACAGTGGGAGTGTCAACCTGACTCCTCTAAGGCTTGCTTGTGGGATCACGCCCTTAAGAAGGACCACCTTGTTTCATGGAGGTGCAAAGTGTATAGTTGATACGTGCGTGATTGTTAGTATGTAATTAGTGCTTAATTTGTCTTAATTTTCCCATACATTTGACTGGTTATGTGCTTAATTAAACTTAATTATGGCTTTGTAGGTTTATTGGAGCTAAAATGGATCATCAATACAAATCTGGACTAAAAGAATCTCCAAGTGCAGAAAATGAACTGAGCCATGATCTGAAGCCATGATCATCCCTTGAACTAAGTGGTGACGTAGCAGACACATCATCAAAGTCAAAAGTTGCGACTGATTTTCTATTTTTGGCGAAATTCAGCTACTTGCAGCTGCTTTATCAGTATTTGGCGTCTCAATAAGAATATTAGCAGGTCTTGGGATACCAAGAGTATTTAGCCTTGATTTGTGTGCCAAAGATTGGATTTCCAAGCATATAACCAAGGCTTTTGGTTAAGAAAGGAGGTCAGCTTCTCTTAGGGGAAAAAGGAAGTAACGTAGCAGCAGTAGCAGCTGAAGAACAGGAGCAAAACAGGGGACTTCTCCCCTGTTATGATCAGCAAGCAATTTCTTCCCTTTATTCTCTTTTTCACTTATGTTAATGCTTAGATTTGCATAGCTAGTTGAATTCTCTTGTTTAGATCAGCTGTGTTAGCTTATTTTCAGATCTGAAACAGTTGTTACTTGGTTATTTTGCAAGCATGTACAACAGCTAATCTCTCTTTTATCCTAGTAAAGTTGTTTCTTTGGTTCATGCTTTGGTTTTGTGAGATCTAATTGTGTTTATGCAGCTCTAAATTCTTGGTATATGCATGTATCTTGTGTGTATTGTTTGAACTCGTTTTTGGATGATTTTCTGATCAATTGTTATCTTGAAACTTGTTCTATTTGACTGCACAAATACTTGATCCGTAATTGTCTTGTAAATGTGCTTGAAGAGTCACACATCATTGATAGTTTATCACCATGTTTCCTTGAGAATGATGAGATGCATGCGTAATAACTTAAACATTCCAAGCTTCTTTGAGTTTGTTGGTTAGGATCGGTATCCTTTTCATGGTCAATGCTATCACAGGGTTAAATCTTAAGAGCGTTCCTATAAGACTGCTTTTGTGATAAGAGAATGGTTAGTGAGCTTCTCATGATCATTATAAACTTAAGAAAGGATGAGGTGTGTAGAGCTTGTTACCACTATAGCCGGTCTATCAATGAATTAGAGTTGAATATTGAATCTATGATCGAACCAATGGCATGAATTTTAAGAACAACTTGGCTAGGATAATCCCACTTTAAATCCATTAATTTCAGTCACTTTGCATCAGCTTTCACTTGCTTGTTATCCTTGTTTTAGTGTTTAGTTTGTAGTTTGATTAATTACACAAACCCCCCTGTTGTGAACTCTTTCATGGTTTGTTTCCTTGGTCATTTTGGAATATATAAGAATTGCTAGTCCTTTGGGTTCGACCCTTTGCTGCTATACTCAATTTATTGCGTGTTGGAAAGTGAAGGTTTTATTTGGTGGATTCGGCAACCATCAAGTTTTTGGCGCCGTTGCCGGGGACTAGATTTAATTGTTGTTATTTTCTTGTATGACCAGGTCTGAATATTCCAAGAAATTGGTTCCTTACGATCCTGAGATTGAAAGGACATTAAGGCAAATCAAGAAAGAAGCTAGAATACGCAGACAACAAGCTGAAAGTAGCAGATTTCTTGAAGAAGATCAGTTCCCCTGTTTGGTCAGTTTATTCACTGACACAGACACCAGAAGCGTTAGCTGTGGTCATCCCTTAAGCATGGCCGCGGAAGATCAGACACTGAGGCAGCTGGCAGCACCACCTGTAGCTCAAGAACCATTGTGTATCACATTGCCTACTTTGACAACTGACTTTGAGCTAAAGTCAGGACTGATTCACCTACTTCCCACATTCAGAGGCAAGGAGAATGAAGACCCAAATCAACACCTTAAAGAGTTTCATGTGGTTTGCTCTAGTATGAGGCCAAATGGAGTTACGGAGGAGCAGATTAAATTGAGAGCATTCCCGTTCTCATTGGCTGATGATGCAAAAGAATGGCTATATTATTTACCTCCAGGGTCAATCACAACTTGGACAGCTATGGCTTCGGCTTTCTTAGAGAAATTTTTCCCCACATCTAGAGTTGTCTCCACAAGAAGGGAGATAGTCTCAGTTAGACAAAAGGAATCTGAATCTCTCCATGATTATTGGGAAAGATTTAAGAAACTCTTGGCACGTTGTCCACAACATGGACACTCCGAACAGGCCTTGATCCAATATTTTTATGAAGGATTAATTCCAATGGAAAGGCGAATGATGGATGCAGTAAGTGGCGGTGCCATTGTAAACAAAACTCCGAATGAAGCTAGGCAGCTAATCTCTACCATGGCTGCTAATTCTCAACAGTTTGGTACTCATCATGATACCCCGAGAAAGGTAAATGAGGTAAGCTCCACTTCAATTGAAAGTCAATTAAATAAATTAACAACTTTGGTGCAGAATTTAGCTGTGGCAAACTCGACACCATCTTTGGTTTGTGGAATATGTACCAGTCCAGATCATCATACCGATTTATGTCCAACACTCCAAGCTGATGGAACTGAAAATGTGAGTGCAATGGCGGGAGGTTTTCAGCAAAGAAAGTATGATCCATATTCAAATACATACAATCCGGGATGGAAAGATCATCCTAATTTCAGCTATGCCCCAAGGCCTCAATTGTTTCAAGGACAACAAAATTTTCAGCCAAGGCCACCCATACAAAGACCACCTCAAAACTTCCAGCCACATCAGAATTTTCAGCCACAACAACCAAGTTTTCAACAACCTTCAAGCTCTAATTCAGGTACGTCTTTAGAAGATATGTTCAAGGCTTTTATGACTAACAACCAACAATTTCAGCAGGAAACGAGGGCAAATATGCAGCAGTTCCAGTCCACTGTTCAAAACTTGGAAAATCAGTTGGGACAGCTAGCAACTTCAGTTAGCAAGCTTGAAAACAAGGGAAAGTTGCCATCCCAAACAATTGATTCCAGACAAAATGCTAGTGCTATTACCCTAAGGAGTGGAAAGGAGCTGGAACTACCTGTGAGGAGGCAAAAAGCAGGGCAAGGCAGTGGAATAACAGAGCAAAACAGGGCAAATTTTAATGCAGATACAGAGTTAGGAGGTAAGGGCGTAAGCCATGATCATGTCTTAGAAACAGAGCAGGAGGCAGAACCTACTGTGCAGCCCAAACCTCTGATGATTCCACCACCTTTTCCTCAAAGGTTTGCACAGTCTAAGAAGGCCAAGGAAGAGAAAGAGATCCTGGACACATTCAGAAAGGTTGAGTTGAATATCCCGCTTCTTGATGCCATAAAACAAATTCCAAGGTATGCTAAATTTCTTAAAGATCTTTGTACAAATAAAAGAAAATTATTGGGGAATGAAAAAGTGAGTGTAGGAGAAAATGTATCAGTTGTACTTCAAAGAAAACTCCCACCTAAGTGTAAGGATCAAGGTATGTTTGCAATTCCATGCAAGATAGGTAATTTAGGTATAAATCATGCTATGTGTGATTTAGGTGCATCCATAAATGTTATGCCTTTGTCTATCTATTCTTCACTAAACATTGGTCCTTTGAAGGGAACAGGAGTTATTATACAGCTAGCGGATAGGTCCATTGTGCATCCGGAAGGAGTGTTGGAGGATGTACTTGTCCAAGTCAATAACTTAGTATTTCCTGCAGATTTCTTTGTGCTTGACATGGAAGATGATAAGATTTCAAAGTCTTCAGAATTGCTGCTTGGGAGACCATTTTTGAGCACAGCGAGAGCGAAGATTGATGTTCATGATGGGACATTAACAATGGAGTTTGATGGGGATCTCATTAAATTCAATGTTTATGAAGCTATGAAATATCCTACTGAAAATGTTTCAAATGTCTCTTCCATTGATGTTATTGATAATCTGACAGAAACCACCTCGAAATTGGATTATTATGATGAACTTTACTTAGCATTAGGTGACAGCCTATATGTTGATCAACTTAAGGAATTAGAAGCTAAGTATGAAATAAAGGAAGATGTTATTGATGTTGTTCATGCATTAGAAGCTCCCAAACTTGTTAAGCACAATGTCTCTTGCAATAAATTGACTACTTCTCATACTAAATTACTTCCCTCTATTGTGCAGGCCCCTGATTTGGAACTTAAACCGCTGCCATCACACCTTAAATATGCATATTTAGGTGATGAAGAAACTCTTCCAGTGATTATTTCAAATAAACTCTCAACTTTGGAGGAAGAGAAATTGATACGAGTTCTTAAAGAGTTCAAGGCAGCCTTGGGATGGACCATCGCAGACATAAAAGGCTTGAGTCCATCTACTTGCATGCACAAAATCATCTTGGAAGAGGACTGCAAACCAAGTAGGGAAGCTCAAAGAAGATTGAATCCACCAATGATGGAGGTTGTGAAGAATGAAATTCTCAAGCTCTTGGATGCCGACATCATATATCCCATTTCGGACAGTCGATGGGTGAGTCCGGTGCAAGTTGTTCCTAAGAAAACAGGTATAACGGTGATTGAGAATGCAGCTGGAGAAATGGTACCAACGAGAGTGCAAAATGGTTGGCGTGTGTGCATGGATTATAGAAGGTTAAATGCAGCCACCAAGAAGGACCATTTTCCCTTGCCATTCATTGATCAAATGCTTGAAAGGCTTGCAGGAAAGACACATTATTGTTGTCTTGATGGATATTCTGGATTTTATCAAATTCCCGTTGCTCCGGAAGATCAAGAGAAGACTACATTCACATGTCCATTTGGAACATTTGCATTTCGACGTATGCCATTTGGACTTTGCAACGCCCCTGCCACATTTCAGAGGTGTATGGTGAGCATATTTTCAGATTATGTTGAGGATATAATTGAAGTCTTCATGGATGATTTTACTGTTTATGGGAATTCATTTGATGCATGCTTGAATAATTTGGCCAAAGTTTTGGAAAAATGTCTTGAAAGCAATCTTGTTTTGAATTATGAAAAATGCCATTTTATGGTTGATCAAGGGCTGATTTTAGGACATATTGTTTCCATTAGAGGTATCGAGGTTGACAAGTCTAAAATTAATATTATAGAATCTTTGCCTTACCCCACAAGTGTGCGGGAGATTCGTTCTTTTCTTGGACATGCAGGGTTCTATAGGAGGTTCATAAAGGATTTTTCAAAGATTGCACAACCTCTATGCAAGCTGCTGCAAAAGGATGTAGAATTCAAGTTTGATGAAGCTTGCAAAGAAGCATTTGACTTGCTGAAAATGAAGCTAACTTCTGCCCCAATAATTCAAGCACCTGACTGGAATCATCCCTTTGAACTGATGTGTGATGCAAGCGACTATGCTATTGGAGCTGTTCTTGGACAAAAGATAAATAAATCACCTCATGTGATTTATTATGCTTCAAAGATGTTGGATACAGCTCAAATCAATTATACCACAACTGAAAAGGAGCTTTTAGCTATTGTTTTTGCTTTAGATAAATTTCGTGCATACTTGTTAGGTACTAAAGTGCTTGTTTATTCTGATCATGCAGCACTTAGGTACCTCTTGAAGAAAAAAGAAGCAAAACCAAGGTTGATACGTTGGATCCTATTGATGCAAGAGTTTGATATTGAAATCAGAGACAAGAAAGGATCAGAGAACTTAGTTGCCGACCATCTGAGTCGAATCCTAGCAGATGCAGACTCCAACCCCATAAAAGATGAATTTCCAGATGAGCAACTGTTTTCGATAGCTGATGGTAAGCTAAGGTCATGCCTAACGCATGCCCCTTGGTATGCAGACATGGTAAACTTTCTGGTATCTAAAACTTTTCCTGATAAATTGTCTAGGTCTGAACGTGATAAGATAAAAAGTGATGCTAAATACTATGTATGGGATGATCCTTACCTTTGGAAGTTTTGTGCAGATCAAGTGATTAGGAGATGCATAAGCGAAGAGGAAATACACTCTGTTTTAAAATTCTGTCATTCTTATGAATGTGGAGGTCACTTTGGACCAAAAAGAACTGCAAGAAAGGTTTTAGAATGCGGATTGTATTGGCCTACATTGTTTCGAGATACATTCATGTTCTGTAAATCTTGTGAAAATTGTCAAAAAACTGGAAATTTGAGTTCTAGAAATCAAATGCCACTGTCCCCCATTTTAATTTGTGAAATATTTGATGTTTGGGGCATAGATTTTATGGGTCCATTTCCTAGTTCTTTTGGCAATAATTATATATTACTTGCAGTTGATTATGTATCTAAATGGGTTGAGGCAAAAGCCACAAGGACTAATGATGCTAAAACTGTTGTAGGGTTCATGAAGTCTAACATCTTTAGCAGGTTTGGAACTCCAAAAGCGATCATCAGTGACCGTGGCACCCATTTTTGTAATAGAGTGGTTGCAGCTTTGCTTAAGAAATACAACGTTACACACAGGACATCGACTGCCTATCATCCACAAACAAGTGGACAAGCTGAAATCTCCAACCGTGAAGTGAAGTCCATCTTGGAGAAAACTGTAAATCCAAATAGGAAGGACTGGAGTTTAAAGCTTGATGATGCTTTATGGGCTTATAGAACAGCCTATAAGACTCCCATTGGCATGTCACCATATAGGCTAGTCTTTGGAAAGCCTTGTCACTTACCTGTAGAATTGGAGCACAAAGCATTATGGGCCATTAAGCAATGCAACATGAAGATGGATGATGCTGGAATACATAGGAAGTTACAACTTCAAGAGTTGGATGAATTGAGGAATGAAGCATATGAAAGTGCAAAAATTTACAAAGAAAAAACCAAAAACTTTCATGATAAGATGATTTCCAGGAAGGCTTTTCAAATTGGGCAAAAAGTTTTATTATTTCATTCACGTTTAAAGTTATTTCCTGGTAAATTAAGGTCTAGATGGATAGGACCTTTTGTTGTAACTGATATATTTCCTCATGGTGCAGTGGCTATCAAAAGCTTAGAGACTGGAAAAGCTTTTAAAGTTAATGGACACCGTCTCAAGCCATTTTATGAGGGATTCCAAGCTCATACAGTGGAGGAAGTCAGCTTGGACAACCCCACTCTAATGCATTAAAAATGCAAAGACTCCGTCTAGCCTAGGACATTAAACAAGGGCGCTCATTGGGAGGCAACCCAATCCCTTTTATTTATTGTTGCTTAGTTACAGTTTCTCTTTGTTTTTATCAAGAGAATACTGTGATTTTTGACTAAGGACCTCTTTTTGTTTTGTTTGCAGATTTTGGCAGAAATTGTTACCAGGACACAACCTTTAGATATGGTCATTCTTGGGCTCATGGCACAGGCATTTTTCTTCCTTAAAAAAAAAAAAAAAAAAAAAAAAAGTGAAGACTTTTGCCTTCCAAAGATTGAATGCGATTTGTAAAAACGGGCTGACTTGCAAACGTTTTCTTTGGGAATTAAACGCTTTAAACGTTTCATTTAAAAAGGGCTGATAAATTGTTTTTCATATGAAAACATGCCTTTGCTTTTATGTGATAAAACGTGTCATCAAAATGTGTAATTCTTCAGTCTAATTTTAATCCCCAAATTCACTTTTTGGCACGCATTCATAACTCCTCAACAGAGAAACCCGTATTTGAAATTCAACAAAGCCGAGAAAAAGAGGTACAGCTCCTGTGGCAATTGAAGAACTTGTTGAACCTGAGGCCACAGCTAGCACCTCCAACACTGCACAGTTGGACAGAATTGAGACTCTACTCACAACAGTCCTAGCTAAATTGGAAAAAACATGAAAAGTCAGTGGAAAAGCTACCAGCCATGGAGAAATCAATGGACATCATGGCTCAGCACATGACAAGTGCAGAAGGAGATATTGAGGCCATCAAGAAAGGCCTCAAAATTGGCACTCAATGAGCTGCATCCAGGGAAGTCCTCATACTCTTAACTTCTCTTTAATTTAACATTGAGGACAATGTGAGATAAGTGTGGGGGGGAGTAAGAATTTGTGCATGTTGTTTTGCTGGTTTATGAATATGGAATTTGTGTTTGAATGACTGTTTTTTGATTGAATTTGTGTGTTAGTTCATCTCATTTTATTTCTGCCAAGTTTGTTAGTTGTTAGTTAGTTTTAGCTCTTTTTGCTCAAGTCCTTAGGTCTTTTTGTGCATTTTGTGCAGTCTCTGAGAGGTTAAAATCTGGTCATGTGCAACATAGTTGGATTTGAGAGCTTGTGAACATAAAAAATTGGTTGAAGTAACATGAATTTCCATGTTTGATTTTTGGAATTGAACAAACTTAAAAGTATTTTGGCCTTGCTAGAGAATGTTTTTGAATTTGGATTAAAGGATGAAAATTTAAAAAATTGCATGCATTAAATTGAAACTTCATGTGTGAAAATTTGTGGAATTTTTGGACTGTCTAAAATAAAGTAATGATGCTGAATGATTAATGTCAAGAATGTTATTGAGGGTTCTGAATAAGGCTGCAATGCCATTTGCTCCTGAATAAGGCTTTTAAAGCCATTTATCTCTGAATAAGGCTGTCTCAGCCATTCGCTTGATGCATTTTTGCTCGTTTCACTCCGCTGGTCACCTGTAAGGCTAAATACAAATCATAAACTGAAAAACGGGTGACTATGAGTGATGCATTTTTATGCAGTCTAGGGATAGTCATATATTACCAAAGCGGTATTATGACACCCGAAATAGACAACACTTTGAAATTTTGTGCTAAGTGAAACCCTCACTTTAAGTTCATGAATCTTTTGAATTTAGACAGTCCGAATCGAACACACTTTGATCACATGATTGTAACTGCTACTTGGTAAAATCTGCATGATGAAATGAACTCTAAATTCCTCAACATACTCTAGCAAGTTAAGGTACTTAGAATTTGCCCTTTTCTATTTTGAAAGGCTGTGGAGACTTGTTATCAAACTCATTTTAGTGTTCACCTTTTCTCAATGATAAATTGTGGGGCTGTAATGGTTAGAGGATGATATCTCTCTCTCTCTTTTTGAAGTCTAGTTGCAACTGCTTGAGGGCAAGCATAGTTCAAGTGTGGGGGGATTTGTTAGTATGTAATTAGTGCTTAATTTGTCTTAATTTTCCCATACATTTGACTGGTTATGTGCTTAATTAAACTTAATTATGGCTTTGTAGGTTTATTGGAGCTAAAATGGATCATCAATACAAATCTGGACTAAAAGAATCGCCAAGTGCAGAAAATGAACTGAGCCATGATCTGAAGCCATGATCATCCCTTGAACTAAGTGGTGACGTAGCAGACACATCATCAAAGTCAAAAGTTGCGACTGATTTTCTATTTTTGGCGAAATTCAGCTACTTGCAGCTGCTTTATCAGTATTTGGCGTCTCAATAAGAATATTAGCAGGTCTTGGGATACCAAGAGTATTTAGCCTTGATTTGTGTGCCAAAGATTGGATTTCCAAGCATATAACCAAGGCTTTTGGTTAAGAAAGGAGGTCAGCTTCTCTTAGGGGAAAAAGGAAGTAACGTAGCAGCAGTAGCAGCTGAAGAACAGGAGCAAAACAGGGGACTTCTCCCCTGTTATGATCAGCAAGCAATTTCTTCCCTTTATTCTCTTTTTCACTTATGTTAATGCTTAGATTTGCATAGCTAGTTGAATTCTCTTGTTTAGATCAGCTGTGTTAGCTTATTTTCAGATCTGAAACAGTTGTTACTTGGTTATTTTGCAAGCATGTACAACAGCTAATCTCTCTTTTATCCTAGTAAAGTTGTTTCTTTGGTTCATGCTTTGGTTTTGTGAGATCTAATTGTGTTTATGCAGCTCTAAATTCTTGGTATATGCATGTATCTTGTGTGTATTGTTTGAACTCGTTTTTGGATGATTTTCTGATCAATTGTTATCTTGAAACTTGTTCTATTTGACTGCACAAATACTTGATCCGTAATTGTCTTGTAAATGTGCTTGAAGAGTCACACATCATTGATAGTTTATCACCATGTTTACTTGAGAATGATGAGATGCATGCGTAATAACTTAAACATTCCAAGCTTCTTTGAGTTTGTTGGTTAGGATCGGTATCCTTTTCATGGTCAATGCTATCACAGGGTTAAATCTTAAGAGCGTTCCTATAAGACTGCTTTTGTGATAAGAGAATGGTTAGTGAGCTTCTCATGATCATTATAAACTTAAGAAAGGATGAGGTGTGTAGAGCTTGTTACCACTATAGCCGGTCTATCAATGAATTAGAGTTGAATATTGAATCTATGATCGAACCAATGGCATGAATTTTAAGAACAACTTGGCTAGGATAATCCCACTTTAAATCCATTAATTTCAGTCACTTTGCATCAGCTTTCACTTGCTTGTTATCCTTGTTTTAGTGTTTAGTTTGTAGTTTGATTAATTACACAAACCCCCCTATTGTGAACTCTTTCATGGTTTGTTTCCTTGGTCATTTTGGAATATATAAGAATTGCTAGTCCTTTGGGTTCGACCCTTTGCTGCTATACTCAATTTATTGCGTGTTAGAAAGTGAAGGTTTTATTTGGTGGATTCGGCAACCATCAGTGATACATGAGGGTGCTTACTTTAATAAGTAAGTTCACTGAGGTGCCCCGTGTGAGAAGATTCCTAAATGGGAAAGGAAGTTTCTATTTCAGGAAATGGAAACTTCCAGATTAGGAAATATCTCACGAGTCATTGATGTGATTAATTGATCCTTAGACTTGAGGTTCCTTGTCACTTTATGAGTTAACTCTGTAGTCTTAGGTATAAGCTTTAAAGGGTGTCGCCTTAGACAACTGATTCAAAGCTTATGCTGCGGCTGCACAAGTGATTCATGAAAGTGAATGAGAATCAAGAAAGGACCTACACTTGCATTTGCAAGGTGATCTCTTGTTGTGTAAGTCATTCATATGCCATATGGAGTCCTTGGCCAAGGCAGTAGATCAAGACATCAAGAAAAGGGTTTCTTGGATTGAGATCAAATGGATATGAAATGCACTTAGCTTTAAGACCAGATTATTAGGGTTCTGATTATTCCCTTACCCTAGATCTTGGTTGAGATATAGTAAGTAGGAGGATTGTATCTCACATGAATCAATGACTTAAAGGTTCTGTCGAATCCGAACATTCCAATTCAGCTAGGGGTTAAACACCTGTTGCTAGACTATGGTCGTTTAATCTGTGGACTGATTAATTAATTAATTAGGGTCACTGCTAATTGAATTGAGAACCTAGAGGGTCACACACAACAACTTGGTTACATGAGTTGAGACTTAAAAATGATTAAACGAGTTAATCGGGCCTAGAGGGTTCCACACGTGTGGGTCACGTGACTAGACACGTGTCATTGTGGCACGTGTGCCACACGTGACTATTTAATTGAATATTAAATAATTAAGTTGTTAATTATTTAATAGACTTTGGTTTAATTTTGAATTAAAAAGAAAGTCTTATTTTGGAGAAAAATAATCTAGGTAATTAATTACGAATTAATTAATTACATAAAATAAGTTATTTATTTTAAATAAATAAAGTATAAAATTATCCAAAAATAGTTTGGATATTTTAGCTCTCTTAAAAGTTGATTTGAATTTGAATGCAAAGTCAAAGTTGGAAATTACTTGATGATCAAGTAATAAGAGAGAGGGACAAAATGCTTGCCCCACAAGGACTAGGTTCGGCGTCCCTCTCCCTCTCCTGTAAATAGGGGAGCTCATGCTCCCCTTAGAGCTAATTGGCAATTCTTTTGGTTCATGTGTTGAACACCATCCTTTCTCCAAGATAAACGAAACCCTAGGTTAAGCCTAAACAGTACTAACTAGAGAACTAGCATCCTTACTAGTTAGATTGTGATCAAGTTGGTGGACTATCTCTAGAGAGCTTCAAGTTAGAAGTTTGAAGATTCGAGCTTTACCAAGGAGAGGGGATCAAGCCGCGAGAAGAGCGTTCTTGGGTGGCTTGAAACGCTTCAAGAAAGAATAAAAGAAAAGTAAGTTTCTTATCTCTACGAATTTGGATACACGATTGCGAGTCCAAGGTCCTTTTGTTGGGAAATTTTTTTTAAATTCCGCTGCTTTCTGATTCGTGTTTTCCAACATTTTATATGAAACTGCATTAAGTAAGACAATTAAAATTTGGATAACATTATATGTTGGTGAGGTCATTCGAGACAACTCTCTGGAAAGTCGAAAATCCCTTTATTAAATATTAAGCAATTACGAATAAATAGGTATTTTATCACGATAATCAAATCCCTAGCATTCCATCAATAGGATTTAGTACTTAATAAGTGAAACTAATTACTGTCTCACGAGTTGTGGGGTGATTAATTATTTTAAAATAATTAATATTTCTCGACCATTTTAGAATGGGCGATGTCTCACGAGTCGTGGGTCGTTCCTGACTAAGTTTGGTTGAGATCTTATGATTGATGGGTCCTGCTCAACACTAAAGTAGATATGGATGTCTCACGAGTCGTGGGTTCATGATCGAAAGATTAGTGATGCAAAAATATTACTAGGAATTCCATAGGAATGGAATCGGCAATTCGTACCTACCTAAAGATTCTTAGATTTTGGATGTCTCACGAGTCGCGGGGTCCAAAATCTAAGAATGCTAGGGATCTTAGTACCCATAGAGAAAATAAGTTTCTTCTAAAGTCGTTTGGGATTTGTAGACTTTTTAAAAATAGTGGGAGAACATGTTTCTAAAGACCTTGATAATATGATATCATTATTAATCAGAATGCTCATGATTTCTCTGTTTTTTTCCATTTACGTTGTAGTTCTGTGATTCTCTACACTTTGAATTGGCAACCAAAAACCCTTTGGTATCCATCCTCGAGTCAAATAAGTTGATGGGGCCCATTTACTCTGATTGGCTTCGGAATCTAAAGATAGTTTTAGATTCTAAAAAGAGAAGATATGTTCTCTTCGAGGGAGAGCCTGTTGCTGAAGGCGAGGCTCAGACTCGGGCCGAAAGAGAGACGATCGCGAAATGGTCTGAAGATAATCTTCAAGCCCCTTGCCTCATGTTGGCCAACATGTCTCTGGATATGCAAAGGCAACATGAGTCCATGGAAAACACTTGGGAGATTTATGACCATCTCGAGCAATTGTACCACCCTAAAGAGCGTGTTCTAAGGTAAAACACCTCTAAGGAGCTCTTTCATCTTAGAATGAAAGAAGGTACAAGTGTCCGTGAGCACGGTCTCAAGTTTTTTGCTTTGAACGAGAAACTAACCTCCATGGAAATGCCACTGAGTGAAGAACTCGTTGAGGATTTGTTGCTCATGTCGCTTCCACCATCATTCAATCCTTTTGTGTTAAACTTCAACATAAATCATCCTCATGCTACTGTAGCTGAGTTGATTAGTCAGCTTGTGACTGCTGAAGACACGATCAAGAAGGATCATAAGGTAATGATGGTCACTTCCTCTTCTAGGCCTTCTAAAGGCAAAGGGAAGAAAGTTCCCAAGAAGAATGGATCTCTTAAACCCGAATGAGGGGTTAAAAAGAGAAAGGCCAAGAAGAAAAGGGATCAGAGAGAGGACGTTTTCCACCATTGTGGCAAGAAAAGGCATTGGAAGATGAACTGCCAAGAGTATAAGGATACTCTAAAGAAAGGTGCGTTTATTGTTGAAGTAAATCTATCTATTGATTCTAATTCTTGGGTACTTGATACCAGCTGTGGAGCTCATATCTATAATGATGTACAGATGCTAAATGAGGTTCGTCAGCTTAAAGAAGGAGAATGTGTCTTGAAGGTTGGGAATGGATCAAGCATTCAAGCTCAAGCCATCGGGACGTGTAGATTAGATTTAGGTGTCTTTACTTTAGTTTTGAACAATGTCCTTTATGTACCTTCTATTATTTGTAATATAATTTTCATTCCAATATTATATTGTGAAGGATATGAGACTTTCTCCCGAAATGGAAACTTTTATCTTAAGAAAAATAAAGCTTCTGTTTTGCTTGGTACATTGTCTAATGGACTTTACGCAACTGAAGACACTAATATTCTGAATATACAACAATTAAACAAACGCAAAAGAGATGACAAGATCTCGATTTCTTTACGGCACGCATGTTTAGGCTAAGTTTCTAAAGACAGGATTGCTAAGTTAACTAATTTAGGATCATTCTACGATAATGAACTTAAAGAGTTAACTCATTGTGAATCATGTCTTAAAGAAAGATGGCCAAAACTCCCTTTAATGGTAAAGTTGAACGTGCCACTAAAGTATTAGATTTAATCCATACTGATGTTTGTGGACCACTTAGTGTAAGTACGAGAAACAATCATCGGTATTTCATAACCTTCATAGACGACTTTAGTCGTTTTGGTTATGTGTGCTTAATGAAGTATAAATTCGAAGCCTTTAACAAATTCTTGGAGTTTCAAAAGGAGGTTGAGAACCAAACTGGTCACAAGATTAAGACACTTCGATCTGATTGAGGTGCCGAATATCTAAGTGACGAATTCCTTAGTCATCTCAGAGATAATGGAATTATCTCTCAGTGGACTCCTCTGGGAACTCCTCAATTAAATAGAGTTTCGGAGAGAAGGAATAGAACCTTGCTAGATATGGTTCGTTCCATGATGAGTTTCACTGAATTACCACCTTCATTCTGCGGTTATGCCCTAGAATCAGCAGTTAAGATTCTGAATCTTGTTCCCTCTAAATCTGTACTCAAAACCCCATTTGAGATGTGGTTTGACAAAATCCCTAACTATTCTTACTTAAGAATTTGGGGTTGTCCTGTTTACATGAAAAGGACTGTGGGAGATAAGCTTAAAGCTAGATCAAGCTTATGTAACTTTGTAGGATACCCTAAAGAGTCTATAGGATATTATTTCTACGATCCTCTTGAACAAAAGGCAAGATCGCAAAACTCGAAGAGGTTCAAAACCAAGGTCCCACGCCAAGTTTGGAGAAAAACATCCCCCAGCCAATCCAAGAGAGTAATACACGCGAAAATCCTCCTCTAGTAAGACGTTCTGAACGTATTCCTTGACAACCAGAGAGATGGTATGGTTTTCTCCACCAAACATCTCAAATGGATAACAATCCATTAACTTATGAGGAGGCACTGTTAGATTCGGACTCTGAACAGTGGGAAGAAGCAATAAAATCCGAAATGGATTCCATGTACTCTAATCAAGTTTGGACCTTGGTTGATCCACCTAATGGGATCAGGCCCATAGGGTGCAAATGGATATACAAGCGCAAGCTTGGAGTGGATGGAAGCGTGACAACCTTTAAAGTAAGATCAGGGTTTTACTCAAAGACCAGGTGTAGACTTTGATGAAACCTTCTCACCGGTTGCAATGCAAAAATCCATTCGGATCTTGCTTGCCATTGCTACATATTATGACTATGAGATATGGCAAATGGATGTGAAAACTGTCTTTCTCAATGGAGACATTGACAAAGTGTTGTTATGATTTTCTTAAGTTAAAACCAATCGTGCAAGTGTACACTAACATACGCGTAGCACAATAGGATCGTACCCACAGGGAAGGGAAATCAATCACTACTCAACACTTGTTTCTAATCTAAAGACCGAACGAGATCAATTGGGTGTTTATTAATCTACCAAACTGAAAGTAAACAATTAACTAGAATTTAACGCAATTAATAATTAAACACACGACTAACAATCAATAAACTGAGCAACCAAGTGATTAAACTCAGCAAACTAATTAGGTAGGGGAGTAATGATTCATACATTCAAGAGTCAATATAATACTCGTCTGACAAGTGTAATTCTACAACCTAGTCACTTATATTTGTATTACCCTCTCTCAAGGCGTAACCAAGTGCTAAATTAATGTTCAATGTATCTCTCGCAAGTCATTAATAGTTAATTAAACCATAGGAACAAGACTAGTGCAATTCAAATTCTAGCGGCTTGACATGGAATAAGATTACCGTTGTATAAGCTAGAACCAAATCTCTTTGCATTCTACAACTTACAAGTTATGAAAATAATCTCAATTACCATCAATCTCTCGATATTTAAGCAATTCTAAACCATGCTAAGGTTGGCCAGACCGTCACAAGTCAATTCAATGTCTTCAAATTAAGAATTAACACAAGTCATTCAAGCATTATATCAAACACCTATCATGCATTCATCATCAATCCCCTAGCCCTAGAGAATTAGCTACTCATAATTAAAGCAAAACTTATAAAACTAAAGGAAATTGCATTAAAGAAATTCATGTTCATCAAAGCTAAACAAAGTCTAGAAATCAAAACCATAAACATTCAAGTAAATCTGAAAAAAATGAATCTAAAATGAAACTAGTTAAAACTAAACTTAGAGGAATTAGTTTGATAAATAAAACAACAATAAAACCGGAAAACTGAAATTGTTGAAGAATTCAATCCTTTCGTCTTCTTGAATTCTCTTAAAACTCTTTCAAAACTCCGTGTCTTCCTCTCCAAGTGCTAGGTTACGAACCGAAAGGAAGAACTCTCGAAAAAGACTCCAAAACGCACTTAAATAGCAACCCTAATTGCCTCTCGCCGACTCTTGGTAACGGGCGCTACCATCTCATGCATATTCCTCGTTAACACCCGTTACACATCTAAAATCGCCAGTACGCATTTATAAGTGGTAACGGGCGTTACCACTTTCCTTCTGCCCAGGGGTAACGGGTGTTACCTCTCATGTCTCACCAAGGTGATGCTCCTGTGTCTGTTAACCGGGGTTAACAAAAATGTACTTCTAAGGGGTAATGGGAGTTACTCATTTTTCCTCCAAAAATGCGTGAATTCGCTTCGCTTTGCCGTTTCTTAACTCCAACCCTAAAACACCTAAATGAAGCAAAATAAACACATAAACGCATCACACGACACAAAAATATAGTCTATTTAACGCTTAAATTCATGCAAATTCCACACTCAACACAAAGATATCTACATGGAGCAACCCATGGGTTTCACATTCAGTGGGAGCGAACAAAAGGTTTGTAAGCTCCAAAGATCAATCTACGGATTGAAACAAGCTTCTAGGAATTGGAATATTCGATTTGATGAAGTAGTCAAATCGTTTGACTTTAATCAAAATCCAAATGAATCCTGCGTGTACAATATAGAATTGGAAACCTCGGTTCAATTTCTGATACTTTTTGTAGATGACATCCTTCTCATTGGGAATGCGAAGGATGACATGAAAGTAACAAAGTTTTGGTTATCGAACTAATTTGAGATGAAAAATCTTGGTGATGGATCCTACATTCTCGGGATAAAGATCTATCGGGATAGATCTAGAAGATTGTTACGATTATCACAGTCGGTTTACATAGACAAAATACTAAAGAAGCTTAGTATGAAAGAATCCAAACGTGGAAAATTCCAATGGGTCCGGGAACAATTCTTTCGAAGAAACTATGTCCCAAGACTGAACTTGAAAAGTCCAGGATGTCCAGAATTCCTTATGCATCAGCTATAGGAAGCATAATGTATGCGATGCTATGTACTCGACCGGTTGTGACTTATGCACTTAGCGTGACTAGCCGATTCCAATCTGACCCTTGTGAAGGTCACTGGACTATTGTAAAGAACATCCTTAAGTACTTGCGAAGAATTAAGGATTTGTTCTTGGTTTACGGAATCCAGCAAGATCTTTTCATTAGGGGATACTGTGATGCAAGCTTTGCATCAGACATTAATGACTTTAAATCCATATCAGGATACATATTCTGCCTTAACGGCGGAGTAGTGAGTTGGAAAAGTTTCAAACAAGCGACCACTGCAGATTCGACCACTTAGGCCGAATACTTAGCTGCAAACGACGCAGCTAAGGAAGGTGTTTGGGTAAGAAACTTCATCCAAGAGTTGGGTACAGTTCCTAGCATCAAAGACCCCGTTACAGTGTTTTGTGACAACACTGGGGCGGTTGCTCAAGCAAGAGAAGCAAGATCTCACCAAAGGACCAAGCACATTTTGAGGAAGTATCACTTTATCCGTGATATAATCAAGAAAGGAGATGTGCAAATTGAAAGGGTCACATCGACAGAGAACATGGCAGATCCACTTACAAAAGCACTTAGTCAACAGGCTTTCGAAGGACATCTTCAGAAGATGGGACTTAGATTAGCACCTGAATGGCTTTGACGGGCAAGTGGGAGATTGTTAGGAATAGTGCCCTTAAAGCAGATGTTTGCTTTACTATTTCCTTGTAAAATCACAAACGGTCTTTGAATAATAAACGAAATGATTTTGTTCAAAGACAATCACTTCTTTATGTGCTTATTTATGTCTATTTGGATTTAACTGTGTTATGTATGTACTGAACTCCCCTAATCCGATTAGGCCATTAAGAACTTTGTCGTTATGGGAACGGCACATGAAACAAGTTCTTAACTCTATAGGCGAGGATTAGAAACTTCTCCAAGTCAATGAGTCCGACAGACAGTGGGAGTGTCGACCTTGACTCTGCTGAGACTTGCTTATGTGATTATGTCCTTTAGAAGGATCACTCAGTTTCATGGAGTGATAAGTGCATACGATGATGTGTTCATAATACATAACGATGATTATTACAAAAACTTCATCAGTGAGATGTCCTGCGTGAGAACATTCCTAAATGGGAACGGAAGTTTCCAGAAACTTCCAGATTAGGAAATATCTCACAGGTCAATGACGTGATTTATTAATCCTTAAACTTGAGATTCTGTAATGTCTCACATAAGCTAACTCTGTAATCTTTGATATAGGCTAAAAAGGGGTGTCGCCATATAGACACCTGAACCACGGCCTATGTTGGGATTACGCAAGTGGCATATGTAGAATTAGTATAATCGATAAAGGACCTACACTTGTTAAGAACAAGAATGATCTCTTACTGATTAAGTTGTTCGTAGTCCATTTGTAGCACCCGGAACGCTAGGTAGCCACATTCCCCGCACTATAGTTCAATCCACATATGGAACGAGCACCATACATGAATCAAGCCTATAGCGAATGGGAGACAATAAAAAAAACGACTCACTAGTTAGGCGGGACTAACTCTCAGTTGAATACAAACATGCATAATCAATAAACGGAAGCATAATATACATTCATGTTCTTAACATCTTTCAAGGCCATTCCCATCAACTCCATATATACAATATCAATTCTCCAAAGACAAATCATAATATACCTAGATACCATAACAATTCATAAGTAATAGGTATGCATCAATAAATTCATGAAAGTGAGAAGGATAAGTACTAGACCCAAAGTAAAAGACCGACTCAATCCCACCTAGCACGCACCCTGCAAACCTGAAAATGTGAGGTGTCAGTCTATGAAAGACTGAGTGAGGGGTTTAAATAAATATAAGCGCAATTACCATGCAAGCTATAATCTCGGGTAAGGTTTTATAAAAGAAGGCAATATAAGTTCAATAATAAAGTAGAACTCACCCGAGATTATAACTAATCAATTAATAATTCAATCATGATCAATTCAATGCGTGGCCCGGCGAGTGAGGGCAATTCTCCAACCTTTCTCCAAGAGTGTACAGTCATGAGTGTTTCAATTTATTAGGTTATCATGCAAGTGATTATGTGCGATCAATTAGCAGTTACTTCCTGCAAGACCCAACCATCCAATCATGTTATACGTCAGGAACATGACTCCCACGTATGGGATTTCTTCCTCCACCAAACCTCTTGGTGGATTCAGAGGTGATCCCAAAATGGTGAGGATAGTGCAAGAGTTACCCGTCAGCCCTTGCTTTCTCGGTTGGCTCAATACACTACCCTCGGGGCCCAACGTGAACATGCTTACTCGCTAATACAATCAATCAATCAATCCGTTCCATGAAATCAGTTGAAAATCATTAAAGTTTGGAAAACTATAGATATATAGATATATTTTGGCCAAAAACATCACATAGGGGTTGTAAGGGTTCTATATATCAAGAATTAAACCTCACCTGACGAGCGACGGAACAAGACAAGGATACAAGAAAGTGTCCAAACGATCAATGATCTCCGCCCTGGAGAAAAACTGGACAAGAAAGGAAATAATGGAAACTCGTGAGACGAGACTCAATATGAGACCAAGTATGACGCATGACCATGCTCATGTAAATAAATAAAACTAGCAATCAAGTGACACTTAGCATGCATGAAAACCAATTAATACCCAAGAGATGAAATTAATCTCAAGGAGTCATGTATTCATGTCATTCAAATATTTCAAGTCCAATTCATATAAGGCATGGAGTCACACAATCACGTTTGAGCAATTAAGTACCAAGAAGTGTCAAGTAGGAGCATACTTATCAATTAATCAAGTATATTTATCATATAATTCACATATGGGAGCCAAGAGAGTGAAAGGAATGCAATAAGAGAGGTTTTGGTGAAGTTTGGCAAAAATAGATAATTTCCGGAACGCACATGCTGTAGGAAAACTGGAATATCTTGAGTTCTAGAACTTAGAATTGAGTTTTGTTTGTTGGAAATGAAACTAGACACATAGAGCTTTCCAAGGATATATGGCTCGTTTTCTAGTTCGAAGCGAGGAGAAAATGGCATAAGCTTGAAGTTGGGTGAATGTTGTTTGTCGGTGAAGTGGCGACACCATAAAGAATTGATTATAACTCACAAACCAGAAAGGATAATGAGATGATTCCAACTGGAGAGTATTTTAGATTTCAAGATCTTTCCGTGGGTTCAAAAATCAGGTTAATCAGAGTTCATTTGAGGAGTAAACGAAGTAAAACAAGCTCAAGATGAAAACAGGGGAGGATCCACGGCCGTAGATTTTCCATGTACAAAAATCCACGCCCGTGGATTCCTATACCAAAAATCCAAGTTTTTTGGACTCAAATCCACGGCCGTGGACAAAAATCTACGCCCGTGGATCATGCTACAGCAGCATATACGAAGCAAAACAGGGCAAGGCGAAAAAAATGGCTCCCAATCCAACCCAAAACCAACCACAACAACTAAATACACTCCAGACCAACATATATCAGGTATATATCTCACATATATCAATTAGGCACCATTTAATCCATGGGAACATGCATAGATCATCAAGAATTCATCCATGAAACTAATATGAAGTCAAATGATTAATCATGCTCCGAACTTCATGAATTCAAGTTATAAATGTATGAAACTAGTTCAAAACCATCATATAAGATTCATATAGTCACAAGAACATCAAAAGTGTCATAAACCCTAACTTTGCTATCATGAATCATCAAAGAACTATGCATGCTCTTACTTTGAAGATGGAGGAGATGAAGGGAAAGAGAAAGATAAAGTCTTGGAGCTCAAATTCTTGAAGAAAAATGGAATAAAACTTAGCTTCCCACTCCATGGTTGGATCGGTATAGAGGGAGAGAGAAATGGAAATATCTTGAGCTTGTCTCATGAATGAAATGAAGGAGATAATGTATGTATATGTGCAAGTAATATATGAGGCAAAATATATATGTATATATGCATTGTATATAATTAAAGTGAGTCAAGATATATATGTATATGTGTATATATGTATGTATGGTATATAATTAAAGTGGGATGAAAAGTCTTGGCATTAAACTTATTTGCACATAAGCCATTGTCTCTTAGGAATTTACAAGTTAGAGATATATCAACTTGGCATGCATGGTTGCTAATTATCTATACATATATATGTAAGGCTCTAAAAGAATATGGTGAAATGGAGTTGAATATATATATGTTATGCTAAATCACTTAAATCATGTTCGGAGAATTAATTACACACTCACGTAATTGGATTCACGAAGTTATAATTTAAATCATAATTGCAAGTATTCAAATCAAGAAAATTAAATAACGCAAATCAATTAATTATGAATCATGCCATAAATTACAAGTTGATAAAATTTCAGGTTGACACTTAGTAATATAATTCACATAATATCACGTAATGTATAACCGGAAAAACGGGGCGTTACACCATTAAACATTAAACCCTTGGCCAAGGTGGATAAAAGATCAAGACATCTAGAAAATTTCTAGGATTGAGATCGAAATGGATATGGAACGAACTTAACTTTAAAGATCAAGAATATTTAAGCTCTGAGAATATTCTCATGCCTTAGTTCTTGGTTGAGAGATGGAGTTGTAGAAGGATCGTATTTCACTGATTGTTATTGACTGAAAGGTTCTTCGATTCATTTCGTTATTCGACTAGGGGTCACACACCCATTGCTAGATTACGGTAGTGTGATCTATAAAGTGATTAATGAATTAGGGAACTAATTAATTACTGTCACTGCTAATCGAATAATGAACCTAAAGGGTCACACACAAATGCCAGAACACGAAGGTTATGGTAGGATGTTAATTGGATTAACGAAGGATCAAAATAGTTGATTGAAACAAGGCATAAAAAAACGTGATTGTTGCCATGTGTCATGTACACGTGGCTGCCACATGTCACGCGGCCAACGTGGCTGCCACGTGTCACGCGCACGTGGCTTCGTGGGTGTGGTTTATTCTACATGTGAATTCTTTTCAAGAATTAATTAATTAATTTTGGTCTTTTAATTAATTATGAATTAATTATTAAGACTATTCTCAAATAAACTTAACCCAATAAATAATTAATTAGGGAATTAAATTATTTATTGAATCTTGACTTTTAACTTTAGGAAAGTTGAAAAGTCCAACTTCCTATTGTAGGAGAGAGAAAGTTGTTCTTGCAAAGACTTGGAGAATAAGTTGAGAACTTATTATTCCAATTAAATTAGTTAATTAGTGAGCAAGAAAACAATCTAATTGGGTCTTGGAAACCCTAATAGGATCGAACCAACCTAGTATATATCTACTAGGGATGGTGCTTTTCTTATTCTTTAGACCAACACTTGAGAAGTGTTAAATTTTTGAGAAAATCCAAAAGAAAAGTTTTCAAAGTAAATCCTAGCCAAACACAAGCCATGAAACTAGCATTCTCACTCGCTTGATCGTGTTCTAGGACTGGTGTGGATACGCTTTGGAGGGCTTCTAATTTGGAGTCTAATTCGAAGGCCGTTCGAGGGATTTCGCTTAAAGGGTGTTCGTTAGGCGGTAACGACATTACTAGAAAGCTTCTATCATTGTAAGTTTCTAAATGCCCTATGATACGATATGAAAATTACAAGACAACGATTAAACTTTTGGAAAATTTTAAACTTCCGTTGCTCAACTCTTTCGTATTTTCCAACAAGTGGTATCAGAGCCACCTTGCAATGTATTTAACACCCAATTAAATTTAGCAGATTGACGGGGATGGAAGGAAGGACACTCTCTTTAGGGGCTCGAGGAAGGCCACTGTGTTAAATTAAGTCGGTTTCTTGTATTAAATTTAGCCGGTTTACACCAATAAACCGGCTATGTAAACCTCACACTCACACCTCATTTTCATAATCAAGAATCACACTTGCAGACTTCCACTTTGTAGTTTCATATAAACTACTTCCACAGCTCACTTTCATTTTCACAAGGCATAATCAGCAAGAAAAAGGAAGAAAAAGAAGAAATGTTTACCAAAATAAAGTCTATTCTTAAAAGAGTGAGAGTTAGTGTATGCTCTTCCATTATGACTTGCCACTTCCCTAAGTGGTTTGCCTTGTTCAACCAATACGTTCGCGGTAAAGTAAACTACTGAGACTATGTTGATAAGAGGTATTTTAGTGTATGTTGATAGGAGGTATTTTAGTGTTTATGCATTGAAAGTCATGCCTGATATCTTAGGGTATACAGGGGAAAGACAATTCTACTATATTGATTGCAATGATCAGTTCCAGATAATTACTGATGATAGTGAGTTAGAAAATGTGTAGGATCTTGAAAGTGTGCAAGAGTACAGGGAACTTGATATCTTTTTGGTTGGGGTTAGAACAGTGGATGCACCTTTTGCAACTGACCGTGTTTATCAAACTGAAGGATTTACAGATGCTAATGATGTGGAAAACGCTCTAGATGTGCTTAGCTTACATAGTGATAAAGGAGATATAGGAGGGAAAGCATGTGTTGATGTTGACTCTAATGCAAATTTGAATGTGGATAATATGCAAGAGTTGAATAATGTGAATGATCAGGTGCCTGAGAATATTCAAGAGTTTAATGTGGATACTGTGAATACTGTGAATGATGATGTGTCTGAGAATATTCAAGAGTTTAATGTGGATAATGTGAATAATGTGAATGATGATGTGCCTGAGAATATTCAAGACTTGAATGTGGATACTGTGAATAATTTGAATGAGGATGTGCCTGAGAATATGGAAGATTTGAATGTGGATACTTTGAACAATGTGCTTGAGGAGACTGAGAATATACAGGAGAACATAGTTGTTCATGAGATTGTACAGGAGAAAAGAAGAGGTAAAAGGAACCTAAGGGCAGTTATAGGCAAGAATGTGAATGAAACTGAGAGACAAAGGGAGATCAAGGAGGGTAAAGAGAAATTAAAGGATGTCAAAGGGAAGAGTGTATTGGGTTATTTTCCTGATACAAATTCTGAAGACAGTGACTTTGCTATTAACATGAATGAGACACAAAAAGGTGTTGATGATGATGGTGAGTTTGAGAAATATGTCAATTCTTCTCAAGAGTATGTTGGGGTGAAAGGTGATGAGATTTCAACAACTGATAAAGACAGTGGTTCATGTACATATTCAGGTGCTCAAGATTTTGCTAGTAACTGCTCAAAGACAATGAGAACCATGTAGACAATCTGATTTTCCAGCCTGAGGATACATTTGATCCAGGGTTTAGGCCTGAACAAAAGTATGCAACCAGAACATTGTTCAGGGAGACTGTTCACTCACATGCCATCAAAATAGGTAGGAGTCTCAAGATTGAGAAGAATGACACAAGAAGAATATATGCAAGATGCAGGAAAAAAGGATCAATGATGTGAGTGGAGGATCAATGCAGTTAAGAAGAACAATGAGAATAGTTATGTGATAAGAGAATATGAGCCTCTTCACAAGTGCAATAGGACAAAAGAGGTGAAGAATGTTAGCTCTTCATGGTTAGCAAAGATGTCATTGAGTCTTCCAGAGCTGATCCCAAAAGAGATGTCAAAGGCTTCAAAGAGGAAGCTTCTGCCAAGATTAGTGTAACGCCCCGGTTTTTTCATTCAATCATTATATGTTAAATTATAATTTTCATAACATTATGTGCATTAAGTTTTCATAAACTTGGTAATATGAGATTTATATAAATGAATTGATAATGTGAGTAATTGTTCATATATGACCATTTTCCATGAGTGTGAACCTAATTGCATGACTTATGATTTGGAGGGATTAAATTGCAATTTGTGCCTAGTCATATAATATCTAGCATATATCACTTTATAGCATACAAACATATACACACATGATCCCTCCTCTCTCTCACTCATCCTGATCCAAAAACCCCAAGAAGAAGAAGAGGAGATCTTCATTTTCAAGCTTGAATTCAAGGGAAATTGCATACTTTGAAGCATAATCATCACCACATCATCTCTCTTTCTTCTTCTCATTCATTCAAGGTATATGAGTTTAGTTTAGGAAATTCATGCATAAAAATGAGAGCTAGGGTTATGTGTTGAGCTTGGTAATTTGTGTATTAGTTGATGAAAGCATGATTATATGGTTATAGCTTGGATTTAATGTACATATTATGAAGTTTATAAGCTTGGAGCATGAGTTCATATATTGGTTTTGATTGATGATTTCTTGATGATTGATGCATATTTGATGGATTAAATGGTGCCTAATTGATATATATGAGTTATATGCATGTTATATGATGGTTTTGAGTTGAATTCTTGCATTGATTTGGTGTTGGAAGGGTTTGGGAGCCATTTATGAGCCTATCCCCTGTTTTCCCCCTGTTTTTCGCCAAGATTGTTCCCAAACGGGCGTTTAGTCCCTTAGTTATTTTACCAAACGCCCGTGTGAGATGTGTCTGCCTTACCCGAGAGCTTCCAAACACCCGTTTCTGCTTTCAGTTCATTTTTTAAACGGGCGTTTCTCCCTCATACGAATTCTGATTGACCTGATTTTTGAACCGTTGGAAACCTCTTGAAGTCTAGAACAACCTCCAATTGGAATGACCTCAATATCTTTTCTAGTTTGTGAGATATTATCTATTATTTTAGGTTTCACTTTTTTCCCGACGAACTGCACTCGCCTAACTTCAAGTTTACGCCATTTTCTCCTCACTTTGAACTAGGAAACGAGCCATATATCATCGAAAAGGTCTTTGTGTCTAGTTTCATTCCCAATAAACAAAACTCAATTCCCACTTCTAGAATTAAAGATATTCCAGTTTTTCCTCAGCATGTATGTTTCCTAAAATTGTCCGTTTTTACCAAACTTCACCAAAACCTCTCTTATTGCATTCCTTTCACTTCCTTGGCTCCCTTATGTGAATTATATGATATATATACTTGGTTTATTGATAATTATGCTTTTATTTGACATTCCTTAAATGTTATAGCATGACATATTGATCATAACTTTGTCGTGCGTCGTAAATGGTTCATGCGAGTCGTGTCTCACGAACACTTGTCCCTTTTTACACAGATCTTCTTCCCGTTGACGAGGAGCAAGCTTCATAATTATATCCTTGTTGTATTGTCGGCACAGGTGAGGTTTAATTTCTAGATATATAGAACCCTTACAACCCTATGTGATCTTTCGGCCAAAATGTATATATATATATATATATCTATATATCTTTCTCAAAACCTTTATAGATTGTAAATGATTTATCGTGACATATTGAACTTTTCGTGATTGATTGATTGATTGTTTTGGCGAGCAAAGCATGTTCACTTTGGGCCCGAGGGTAGTGTATTGAGTAATCCGGGGAGGCATCGGGCTGACGGTGATCTCTTGCACTATCCTCACCTATTATTGGGGTCACCCCTGAATCCACCAGGAGGTTTGGTGGAGGAAGGAGCCCGCCGGGCGTAGGGACTCATGAATCCTATACCCAGATTGATTGGGTGGTGGGGCCTTGCAATCCCACCATCACCCGGAGGAAGAAGGGTATTAAAACTGCTACTTGTGCACCGTAATTGATTGCATGATCACTTAACTCGTTAATAATCTAAATATTGGTAATGTTCACTATCGGAGTAAGGTTGGAGAATTGCCCTCACTCGTCGGGCCACTGATTGAATTGAAGTGATAATGATTGTATTGTTAAACGGATTAGTTGTAACCTCGGGCGGGATCTTTTTTAATATTGAACTTCTATTGTTTCTTTTATTAAAACCTGACCCCGAGATTATGACTTACATGTTATTTGCGCTAATATCTATTTAAACGCCTCACTCAGTCTTTCATAGACTGACACCTCACGTTTTCAGGTCTGCAAGTTGCATGCTAGGCGGGATCGAGTCAGGTCTTTTATTTTGTGGATCTAGCACTTGTCGGTCTTATTTTCATGTACATTATGGATGCCTATGTATAAGTTTCGTTATTGATCTTTATGCAACTTATTGGAAGTTGGTTTGTATTGAAGAGATGGAAATGAACTTGACTAAATGAAATGAATGTATATTATGTTGTCGTTTGATTGTTATGCATTGTTGGTATTAAATGAGGGTTAGTCCCGCGCTAGCCAAAGTGTTGTTTTCTTTTTATTGTCACCCATTCGCTATAGGTTGGTTCATGTACGGACTATCCATTTTGTATGTGGATCGACTTATAGTGCGGGGGTGTGGCATCTGCGCGTTCCGGGTGCTACAATTAGTGTCAATGTTTCTGATGTGCAAGCATATAGGGCCAAGAAGAAGGCTGTAAATATGGTTTAGAATGACTATGGAGATCAATATGGAAAGCTTTGGGGCTATGCAGAGGCATTAAGGGAAAGGAATCCAGGTTCAACAGTTGTCATAGATGTGCAACACAACAAGTTTCAGTCTATGTATGTCTATTTTGAAGCATTAAAAAAGGGATTTTGGGCAGGTTGTAGGAGGATCATTGGTGTAGTTGGTTGTGATTTAAAAGGACCAAGTGAGGGTGTCTTGTTGACTGCAGTGGGAGTGGATCCCAATGATGACTTATTTCCCCTTGCATATGTTGTTCTTGGGGTTGATAACAGGAGTACATGGTTCTTGCATTACTGAAGGAGGACATTATCAAGTATAGAGAGGAGACTTACACCATCATATCTGACAAACAAAAGGGACTTATGCCAGCTTTTGAAATTGTACTGCCACTAGTACACAACAGATTTGTTTAAGACACCTGCATGGTAATATGAAGAGAGCTGGTTTTAATAAGCTAGGATTCAAGCTTGTACTGTGGAAAGCTGCAAGGGCAAGTACAGTCCCACATTTTGAGGCTGCTATGCAAGAAATGACTGGCATTGACAGAAAATATGTTGAATGGCTTAATGACAAACATCCCTCACAGTGGTCCATCTCACATTTTGACACATTTACCAAATCTAATGCATTATTGAATAATCAATGTGAATCTTTCAATGCATGCATTATGGCTGCAAGAGAGAAGCCCATACTGACCATGTTAGAGTGGATCAGGGAGTATCTGATGAAAAGAAATCAAAAGTTGAGGGACCAAGCTGAGAGAAAGTGGGAAGACAGGAAGATATGCCCCAAGATTAGCAAATTGCTACAGAGACACACTCTAAAATCAAGAAAATGTGTACCAATAAAATCAGATGACATACATTATGAGGTACAACACATTGTATACATTTATTGTATTGTATTTGGTTTTTAAATAGTAGCTATAACTAATGTCTTCATTTATTGGTTGAAGGTGAGATCCATGGATGGATCCAGATTCACTGTTGACCTTGACGATATGTCTTGTTCATGTAAGCCATGGGATGTCTCTGGAGTCCCTTGCAAGCATTCTGTCAGTGGCATATTTGCCCAAGGACTTGATCCAGAATATTATGTTCATGAATGCTATGATGTGTCTACTTATATCTTTGTATATGGAGAGGTAATCATACCAATGGACGGTCCTATTTTATGGAGTAAAACTGGTTATTGTTGGAAAACACGAATCAGAAAGCAGCGGAATTTAAAAAAATTTCCCAACAAAAGGACCTTGGACTCGCAATCGTGTAACCAAATTCGTAGAGATAGAAAACTTACTTTTCTTTTATTCTTTCTTGAAGCGTTTCAAGCCACCCAAGAACGCTCTTCTCGCGGCTTGATCCCCTCTCCTTGGTAAAGCTCGAATCTTCAAACTTCTAACTTGAAGTCTCTAGAGAAAGTCCACCAACTTGATCACAATCTAACTAGTAAGGATGCTAGTTCTCTAGTTAGTGTTTAGGCTTAACCTAGGGTTTATTTGATCTTGGAGAAAGGAAGGTGTTCAACACATGAACCAAAAGAATTGTCAATTCGCTCTAAAGGGGAGCATGAGCTCCCCTATATATAGGAAAGGGGAGGGGCGGCCGAAATCCTTGTCCTCATAGGCAAGGGTTTTGGTTCCTCTCTCCTATTACTTGATCTTCAAGTAATTTCCAACTTTGACTTTGAATTCAAATTCAAATCAACTTTGGGAGAGCTAAAATTATCCAAACTATTTTTGGATAATTTTATACTTTATTTATTTAAAATAAATAACTTATTTTATCTAATTAATTAATTCATAATTAATTAACTAGATTATTTTTTCTCCAAAATAAGACTTTCTTTTTAATTCAAAATTAAACCAAAGTCTATTAAATAATTAACACATTTAATTATTTAATACATATATATATAATATATATATATTCACACGTGTGTGACACGTGTCACAGTGACACGTGTCACTCACGTGAGCCACACGTGTGATTTCACACGTGTGGAACCCTCTTGGCCCGATTAACTCGTTTAATCTTTTTCAAGCCTCAACTCATGTAACCAAGTTGTTGTGTGTGACCCTCTAGGTTCTCAATTCAATTAGCAGTGACCCTAATTAATTAATTCACTAATTAATTAATCAGTCCACAGATTAAACGACCATAGTCTAGCAACAGGTGTTTAACCCCTAGCTGAATTGGAATGTTCGGATTCGACAGAACCTTTAAGTCATTGATTCATGTGAGATACAATCCTCCTACTTACTATCTCTCAACCAAGATCTAGGGCAAGGGAATAATCAGAACCCTAATAATCCGGTCTTAAAGCTAAGTGCATTTCATATCCATTTGATCTCAATCCAAGAAACCCTTTTCTTGGTGTCTTGATCTACTGCCTTGGCCAAGGACTCCATATGGCATATAAATGACTTACAAAATAAGAGATCACCTTGCAAATGCAAGTGTAGGTCCTTTCTTGATTCTCATTCACTTTCATGAATCACTTGTGCAGCCCCAGCATAAGCCTTGAATCAGTTGTCTAAGGCGACACCCTTTAAAGCTTATACCTAAGACTACAGAGTTAACTCATAAAGTGACAAGGAACCTCAAGTCTAAGGATCAATTAATCACATCAATGACTCGTGAGATCTTTCCTAATCTGGAAGTTTCCATTTCCTGAAATAGAAACTTCCTTTCCCATTTAGGAATGTTCTCACACGGGGCACCTCAGTGAACTTACTTATTAAAGTAAGCACCCTCATCTATCACACACGTATCAACTATACACTTTGCACCTTCATTAAACAAGGTGGTCCTTCTTAAGGGCGTGATCCCATAAGCAAGCCTTAGAGGAGTCAGGTTGACACTCCCACTGTCTGTAGGACTCATCGGCTTAGAGTAATTTACTAATCATGACTTATGTGATATAGGGCTCGTTTCATGAACCATTTCACCTAAATGGTAGAGTCCTAAAGTCATCAGGATTAGGGGAGTTCTCATACATGCACAGCTAAAGTAAACGCATACCAAACAAGAGCATATAAAGAAGTGTTGCCTCAATTCGTTATTTCATTCAAAGATTGTCTGTGATTACAATAAGGAAAAGTACAAAGCGGATATACAATCGGCTTTTAGGGCACTATTCCTAACAGTTATGTCCCTCCTTTACCACCCAACTTTGGAAGGAGGCCTGACAGACCAAAAAGATCAAGAAGAATGGATCAGGATGAAGCAACAAGCAAGAGGAAGACACAGAAAAAGGGTCAGAGAATGAAAAACAGACTTACGAAGTTACATGTAAGTTTTGTGGTATGCAAGGACATAACCATAAGGACGGTAAAGCTAGAAAAAATATTGAGGAGTGTTATAGTGTGGAGGAGACTGACAGGTTGATTAACGAATGGGTGGCAAATGCAGAAGCTCAGAATGAGAAAATGACAAAAAAATAAGGAGAAGGTCCATTCATGCCACAGACTCAAGAAGATGAAGCACCCAAAAAGAAAGTAAGTTGATTCACTTATTTATAAATGCTAGATAATATTTATACAAGAATTGTTTATATGTTTTCATTATTTTGCAGGCTAAGACAAGATTATTCAGAGGACCTAAAGAGCCCCTTTGCAGGCTAAGTAGTTATTAAGAACTTGTGGATTTTTTGTCAACTTTTAAGCATGGAACAAACTATGTAATTTGTTCCTTTTTGTACTGGAAGATGCTCTCTAGACATTAAGTATTGCAAGTATCTGTACACTTTTGTGAATGCTTGCTACCAAGTGTTTTGTATTTAATGATTTGGGATATTGTTATTGCATTTATGAATGTACTTTTGTCCATGCTTACCTGTGATGCAGAATGGTTGCTTAATTATTTTGAATGCTTGGTTGCTATGAATGTTGTAAATGAAAAGGTGTTTGTGAATGATTTGGAGGCTTTTCCTAAAGGGACATATTACACCATTTCATTCATACTTTTGACAAAATAACAGAAACATCCCTTGAACATTAGCTAAAATAAAAGACACACCCCTTACAACTTTTGACAAAATAACATACACACCCCCTGCAACTTACACGCAAACAACACAAGCACAAACACTAAGCCTAAGTACAACACTTTAACAACTTCAAAACCACAGTTTCAGAAAGACAGGGAGCCATGAAATTAACAAAATCAATGTCAAGATCCAATTCTTCTTGCTAACTCTTGAAAATTCATCCTCAAGCTTCTTCAGCTCGTTCTTAACTTCTTCGATATCGAACAAATCAAGTTCTATGTCGTTAATTCTACGGAGTAACCTCGGTATAACAACTTTCGCTCTTTCGCATATGGGTGGGTCATGCCAATTGAAGTACCACCTGCATGTCGGCATCTCGCAAGTGTAGAACCGTCTTGATGGATTTTCATTTGTCCATGATGTCTTCAACACTAAGTTTCCTCCACACCTACAAATCCCCCTGTCTCCCATTATTTTAGAGTGAGAAAATCCTAAGAAATTGAATGAAAACGATGTGTGCAGCTCCTGCCTTTGGATGGGCTTATATGGTTGGGAAATATCTAATTCCCTCAAAAAAGCGCCTCACGTGTCAATTGTCCTTCCCAAAAAAAGATATTAACAGTCGTTAACTCCGATTGGGATCAAAAGTGTATCTTTTGGGGTTTGGGACTAACTTTGTCAAAAAATAAACGTCCGGGACTAAAAAATTTTGTTTGAGACAAAAAAAACTACGGACCAAAATACAATTTTCTTTATTATATTTGTACTAGATCTTCAATTTCATGAAGAAATTTCAAAAAAAAGAAAAAAAAAGGAAAGAGCACAATACTAAATGTCAATCGTATGGATTAGAATTTAACAATTGGTGGGAAATTAGAAAAGGAATATCTTGGGATATTTTGTTATATCTCCTCAGAGGATCAAATTTATGGTAAACAATAGGAGGCGCAATGCCAAAAAGGTCCTCAGATTTTACCGGACAAACTACCGCCTCTATTTAAATAGGAAAGGTTGTTTTCTTCTTTCAGTTAACGTCGACATTGTGCTCTAAATTTGTTTCCTCTTTTAAATTTCAGTCGGTTTTGTTCCTACTTCTACAAGCTCCAATTCCCATACTCATCGATTTCTTTATTCCCCATTGATCTCTTTTTGTATTTTTGGATGTTTTTGGGGGGTTTCTCATCATAGTTATTAGGGTTTAGTATAGGGCTGTCAGTGGGTCGGATTTTAATCCGAGTCCGGTCTGAATCCAATCCGATTTTTAGCATATTCGTCCGATAAAAAAGTTCGATGGATCATATCCGATTATAAATATCCATTATTCAAAATAAATGGAGCGAATATGGAATTAAAGAATTCGATCGGTTAAAGATCCGAATCCAACTTATTATAATATGTTATTAAATTAATTATTTTATATAAAAATACTATTAAAAATAATTAAAATTAAAAAATAAAAATATATACACGATTGTATTGAATAATATGTGTTTCACTATAATTTTAAGAAAATAGATCATCTGTTGTCAATGAACTTAAATTAATATATTTTAAATAAATGTACGTTAATTACATATGGATCCCAAATGAATACAAAAAATTACAATTTGTACCCTCTTGGTTAAATAATTACATTTACATCTTTTCATAAATTTAATAGTGATAAATATTTTGATCATCCTCTACTATCACAATTTTTTGAGTTTCCATCCTGAACTGTAAAAGTTGATCGACGTTTACATGCTCAACTATTATTTTTTAACAAATTGCAACCTGATTCCAATGGATATGTGACACTTACACAAAATTTCTTTCACGTGTCACACAATGAGTGGAATCGAGTTGCAATTTTTTAAAAAATAATAGTTGAGGATGTAAACGTCGACCAACTTTTATAGTTCAAGATGGAAACTCCAAAAATCATTATAGTATAGGATATTCAAAATATTTTTCTCAATTTAATAATTACATTACACACCCGACAACTAGGGTTCCGTTAGAAAATTCACGGAGTATTCCACAAAAGGGGTTTTTTTTTTGAATAGTACTCATGAGTTGAAAAAATGTTTGTTTCCATTTTCAAAAAAATTTGCCTTTGCTCCCCAAATGAGAGGCAAAATGTTTGTTTACTCCCCATTTTTTACAAACGTGGTATAAAAATTCAAGTATCACGTAACTAAATCCCCAAAAGCAAAAGCAAAAGCAAATTTGAGTTCCCATTTGGGGATTTTTTGCACATTTCCCGTCCACAAAATTCGCACCTTCCAGGAATATTTCGTGAATTTTTTAGTGGAACTATAAACATTGACTATGTAATATAATTATTAAATTTATGAGGGAATATAAATATAATTATTTAACTAAGAGAAATTAAATTATAATTTTTATACTTCCTTGAGATCCATATATAATTAACCCATAAATAAAAGTATAACTTTGCATTTATGTAATATTACCCTTTACTATCAATGTTTTTTTTTTTCAATTGAGTTGCTATCTATGTAATCAATATACATCTTAAAAATATATAATAAGTTAAAAGTTACATATAACGTTTGAGTCACTTGTTATTAATATAGCACACCTAGACTAGATATGTTTTCTATTATAAAAAGAAAAAGGAAAGAAACTTTCTGAATAGGGAAAAAGAGGGGGGGAAAAATCACACTAGATAGATTCTAAATTAAAATCTTAAAACAATTAAATACCAATAATACCAACCCTAAAAATTAGCCACAAGGTCGCAAGTACCACGTTCTATCTCCCCCATTTCTCTCTGGTTCTCTCGGCCGCCACAACCACTATCCTCTCTACCGCTACCACCTTCATACCCACCCGTCGCCGCCACCGACTTTATTTTAGAGAAAAACCATAATCCCTTCCAAGCCCCACAGGAAAAGAATAATATATCTATTCTCCCATCCAGCGAAGGCTACGCGACAGCACCGCCGTTCATCAGTCACCGCCGGTCGCCGGCCAACCGCTGCTTTATGCTCCTGCTATCACCGGACTTTAGATTTCAAGATTTTTTAGGATTTTATTTGAATATTACTTTTGTGTTTTCTCTGCTAGATACAATAGTCCCAATACTTTTTGGCAGTAGCCCATTACGCACCTTCGCCATATCCGCATCTTCTGCCGCTGCTTCGCATCGCCACCTCGCTCCGCCAGCTTTGCCGTCGCCCTCTTCCAGCCCCTGTTGCAGCTGACCAGCTCATCTTTCGACAAAGTCCAAAGCCAAAGTAATTCTTGTGATTTATTAGGATGAATGTTTTGTTGGGTAATTGGGGTTGTTTGTATTGCTGAAAATTTGAGGTTGGCCGGGTGATATAAGTGACCAATTATCAGTTTATTTCTCTTGGATTATTGTAGTTTGATTCAGAATGGGAGTTCCGGCGTTCTACCGCTGGTTGGCTGAGAAGTATCCAATGGTAGTGGTGGATGTAATTGAAGAAGAGCCTGTGGTTATTGAAGGGGTTACGATTCCGGTGGACACGAGTAAGCCAAACCCTAACAATATCGAGTATGACAATCTGTACCTGGACATGAATGGAATTATTCATCCTTGCTTTCATCCTGAAGACCGAGTAAGTTTTTAATTTTAATTTATTAAGCACTTGCTTGATAAAAAGTTTTTGACTTTGATAATTCCTTTGCATGTGTAGTTTGAGCCTTTTGATGTTCACCCGTTAACTTATATTGTTTGATTTTGAAATATATGATTATGTACTGCTGTTACTTAGATAAAAGACTAGCTTTTAATGGTTTGTTGGCTCTGCTATTTAAAATATTTGTATGCCTATGAGATTATTTTGGACAGACCAAGTCAATTTTATGGAAAGTGTCCTACACTGTTAGCATTTCCCCTGTCTTTGCCTGCTTAGTTAGGAATTTCATTAGCACTTAAATATGGGTACGAAGTTATTGTGTAATTTTTTCTAAATTTTGAAACACGTGTGACGATTGGAGCTAATATAACAACTATGATTTTGAGGATAAATGTATTGAATAACGTTCGTGGGTGGGGTAGTAACTAGGCAGATGCAACTAAATAAGACTTAATGAAAGAATAAATAATTCATGGAAGAAACGAAAAACAAACATTGGATAGTAACTTTGGTTTTTCCATTCTTTAATGAATTATGTCAAATGGTTATTTTTTTTTCCCTTTCAAGAATTTGGATCAGTACTGTGGAAGGCTGTGGGAGCTTTTGTTCAGGCCATGTGTGCAACAGAAAATGCGATGTCCGAAAATCTAATAATT
The DNA here is from genome assembly GCA_037501455.1 of Lantana camara. Lineage (NCBI taxonomy): Eukaryota > Viridiplantae > Streptophyta > Magnoliopsida > Lamiales > Verbenaceae > Lantana > Lantana camara. The sequence goes on from CM074863.1 coordinate 86,453,687, forward strand.
GGCTTCTGATTTATAAGGCTTTACTGTATTTTAGTCATGTATTGTCCTATGTAAAGCTGCTATAATCTTTTCTGGATAGTACAATGATCAACTTAATTTCTCTTGCAGCCTTCACCAAGCACTTTTGATGAGGTGTTTCAGTGCATATTTGACTATATAGATAGACTTTTTGGGATGGTGCGGCCACGGAAACTGCTTTTCATGGCTATTGGTAGGTGCTAAGGTTTAGATTACTTAGTATTGAATTATGTAACTTTGAGTTCATTTAGCCAAAATATGTTTTTGGGTAATGATATAGCTATATTCACTTGGTTCAAATCGTACTTACTTGTAGATGGCGTGGCACCAAGGGCTAAGATGAATCAACAGCGGTCTAGGCGTTTCAGGGCAGCCAAAGATGCTGCAGATGCGGTGTGTATCCCTCTATCGATCAACTGCTAATGCAATTAGTGTGTAATGTATATTGTTTTCATTGCATAGTGCATTTTTGCTCTATAGGCAGCTGAAGAGGAAAGGTTACGTGCAGAGTTCGAGTCAGAAGGCAGGAAGCTTCCTCCCAAACAAGAATCACAACTTTTTGATTCTAATGTTATTACACCTGGAACACCATTTATGGCAGTTCTATCTATTGCTCTGCAATACTACGTTCACCTCAGACTAAACAATGACCCAGGATGGAAAAATGTCAAGGTATTCTATCTGTGGCACATGCAAGATGCTTTCTCCATATTAATCTGGTTACTTTTTTATCTGAAAAATGTGAGCTTGCTCTAGCAAGGCATGTGCACGACTACTGCATCAATTTATGCAAATTACTCTGCTTCCATGAAGGTCATACTTTCTGACGCAAATGTTCCTGGTGAAGGGGAGCACAAAATCATGTCATACATACGTCTCCAGAGGAATCTTCCTGGTTATGATCCAAATACGCGCCACTGTCTATATGGGTTGGTATGTCTCTGTAGATATTTTTTCTAAAATTTTCTTCAATAGAGATCACATACTAATATTCACTTTCATGTTTATTATCATCTGGTGCTGCATTATAGGATGCCGATCTGATCATGTTGGCTATGGCAACTCATGAAGTTCATTTTTCGATTCTTAGAGAGGTAAGTGTTAATCCCTTATTCAATGACACTGTAAAATTGCCAACCATTTTTCAGAACTTCTTGCCTTCTCGTTGTCCATTTGGAATTTTAGAAATGATTAATGGTCTAATGCTAATCACAGCGAACAACTAGGGTGAGGGTCATATGGTGTATTGGGTGGGATATGAGATAGTTGCATAGAGATTTTGATTATGGTGTTACTTTTTCCAACTTTGAACTTTCTTTCATATGATGGCTGTCCCTCAATTTTTTCTTGCAAGGTTGTATTTACTGGACAACAAGAAAAATGCTTTCTTTGTGGTCAAGTAGGTCACTTAGCTGCAGCGTGTGAAGGGAAGGCAAAGAGAAAGGCGGGAGAGTTTGATGAGAAAGCTGAAATTGTGCCTAAAAAGCCATTTCAGGTGGAAAGCTACATACGGAAGAACCTTAAACTTACATTTGTTGAATAAATACTTCTTGAGCTAAATTGTCCACATTTTGCAGTTTCTGAACATTTGGACTCTTCGTGAATATATAGAATATGAGATGCGGATTCCAAATCTTCCTTTTGAGTTCGATTTGGAGTGCATTATTGATGATTTTATCTTCATGTGCTTCTTTGTGGGTAATGACTTTTTGCCGCATATGCCCACACTCGAGATTCGTGAGGTGTGTTTTTCATACTCCTGGTATTATTTATTTATTTATGTATTTATGTTCGTGATGTTGTATTAATTTTGGCTTTTCATATACACTTTAAGCCTTACATGTGACGGTTGAGATCTGAAATTAGCATTAGAGGGCGTACATTTCTTTAGCTACTTCCCACCAAAAGCCGCATAGACACCAAGATTCAAAGCTTTTATGTGGTTTAGCTAAAATATTGATTGAGAACACCAACTTCAGGCAATATAGGTCATTCTAAGCTTAAATAATTCAACTAGCAGATTATGAGAAAAAAAAAAATATTAAGTGTAAAAAGTGAAAAAAACTAATGGAGTTTTAAATTTCTACATTAAAAATAAGTGCAGATTGTTTGGATAAAAAAGTGGTGAATTTTGTCCTATAAACTTATGTATGATAAATTGGACATTACTGGTTTGGTGGGAATTAAGAAACTTCAAATATTTAATATTAAAGGTGTTATTGCAGACAAATTTAAAATAGTGGTTGGCCAGTTCCGGTGTTTTTTAAGAAAAATATCGAATTGATCAATGTCTGTATGATATGATGTTGTTGAAGAGTTATTTATGAATCGTATTGTGGTTGCATCTATACTTTAATGCGATTAAGGGAATTCAAAATCGCCTAGAAAAATCATTCCAAGTTGTAGTAGAGCGTGTGTGCTTTAGCTTTATTTTCTAAATAAGAGTGCGACTAGACCTGCTTTAATTCCTGAGTTTTATGTGCCTGTCTTTGAATAAAAATATTGCAAGCAATAGAAGATTGTTAAAAGTATCAACAGTGTTTTGATGTTTATTGGAACTATTCCCTTTCATACTTAGGGTGCAATCAACTTGCTGATGGCTGTTTATAAGAAGGAGCTGAGAGCTATGGGAGGGTACATGACCAATGGAAGCAAGGTATGTATTATGTTGTTATGGAATCGTGTTTCTCAAATTGCCGTTCTCATTATTGGTGCTTTAGGTTGATTGCATATTCTGTTCCTTTTCTTTCTTTTTAAGGCAAACTTGAGCAGGGTGGAACATTTTATTCAAGCTGTGGGTTCATTTGAAGATAAAATATTTCAGAAAAGGGCTCGGCTACATCAGGTTGGTTTAATGCTATATTCCCAACTCTATGTTTTTTTCTCATCAGTAACATGTCCTGTTTGTAGTTGCAATAATTAGCAGAAGTTAATGAGTGTATATACATATATATATATATATATGTATATTTGTGACGTTATATTTTTGGGCGCCGAAGTATGAGTTGGATGTGCATTCTTACTTCTTAGTGTGCTTGTGTCCCTCAAGATCCATTAAGAAGCAGTTTGAATGGATTTTTCTACCTTCTCTGGTAGTAAAAAAAATTTTCATTGGAAGAATGAAAGTTTTGAAAAAAATATAACAAGAGAATAAAAATGACAACTTTTACTTTGTCTTTGGTATTACCGATCATGGTTGTGTTTGAATAGCTGCAAAAATTTACTTCTGTGATGATTGAATATGCTTCTGATGACCAATTAGTTCCTTTTCATTTGGTGTAAGATAAGGAAAACATTTGCATAGGGTTATGGTAGAGCATATCTTCACCAACTATTTTTTCGGATAACCTATCTGGTGCTTTTCATGTGCACGAAATGGAAAAAAGAAAGTTATATGAGGTTTTAGTACTTGTAAGTTCTTTAGATTCTTCATGGTTGGGTTTGTGAATTTCTATTTTTATTTTTTATCGATAAATGTCTGTGTTTACTACATGCCTTTTGCTTTACTTTGTGGTGTTTGTTAATCTGTTCGATACTCATTTTATGCATGTCCAAAACATTTTAGTTATTAATTATATCCAATCTATACAGAGACAATCTGAAAGAATCAAGCGTGACAAGTTACATGCGAAAAGAGGAGATGATTCTGAACCAACAAATAGACCTGAATCTCTTGTTCCAGTTGCTCGATTCCATGGTTCTCGCCTTGCTTCTGGTCACTCTCCTTCACCCTATCAACCGAAGGGCTCTTCAACTCTTAAACACGATCATCTTGGCCAAACTACCTCAAGTTTTTCTGTTCTTGATATTGAGTGCCAACAATCTGGAAGGGCTCAAAAAGTTGCAAGGGTGGACTCCGGAGCCACTGTAGGTGCAGCTATTGTTGAAGCTGAGAAGAGTCTAGAAATTGAGGTATGTTTTTTCTTGGTTCAGGGGAGGCACTACAATGCAATTTTGGCTCCATTCTTTAGGATTAACTTTTAGTTTCCATTTATATGATTACGAGGTTTTTTATTAGAAACAGGATGCATATATATCCGACGCTTGGATCATGTTTTTCTTTTTCATCTTAGAATTGTTTCTTCTTGTGTTCAGTCACGTGAAAACAAAGAAGAGTTGAAATCAAAGCTTAAGGAGTTACTCCGGGAGAAGTCCGATGTATTTAATATGGACAACCCAGAGGAGGACAAGGTTTATACAAGCTGAATTCTCTTTCTCTCTCTCACTCTCTCATTTTTTCTCTTTTTATTCATTGGATTACCATGCTTCGTTCTGGCACCCGTGTCATTTGTTTGCTTTTCTAGGTCAAATTGGGAGAAGCAGGTTGGAAAGAGAGGTATTATAGCGAGAAGTTTTCTGCCAAATCTCCGGAGGAACTTGAAGCAGTACGAAGAGATGTCGTAAGTTGTCCACTTGTTCTACTTAATTATCTTGATTTAATAGGATTGGTTGATGAGGATATCTTGCACTTTATCTACCATTGACTGGTAGGTCTGAGAAGTTAGTAAGATCATGTAACTGAAAATGTACATATTTTACATGTATAAAAACTTTTTATGTTATAGACAACTTAAATGTATGTATTAGTTATATGAGGTCTCTAGCTGATCGATTTCTCTTGCAGGTCCTGAAATACACGGAAGGGTTATGTTGGGTCATGCACTACTACTATGAAGGGGTGTGCTCCTGGCAATGGAAAGTCTCATTCCCTTTTTGTTTGTTTATACTTTCTTTATATAAAACAAAAAATGTCAAAACGGCTGTTTTATTGGTTATTAGAACTCTCCTGCTTTCCGAAATATGCATCAGAGGAACTTCTTTCCTAATATTGTGCATTTCTTATTTTGAAATACACCTCATGTCTGGGGAGTAGATTTGTTCCTTAGCTTGTCACATTCTTAAGCTCAAGAAGAAAACCTATTTAGATATGGAATGGATAACACACTAACAAGGAACAATTAGTTTGGCTGGAATTTTATTCCATTTAGGGGGTTCTTGGCCAAAAGAAACTTGTTCTTGCTTCCTTAGAAGAATCAATGATATGATATCCCCAAGTCTGTCTCATCCATGAGGCTATCTTGAAATTTCGAACCCTATATAACTCCTTCCTCTTCTTAGCTGCTAAATTGTGTATTTGAATAGTGAAACATAGCTTTTGATGTTCAATGATCACGGAGTATTTGTGCAACCAGCCGATGTGATTATTATTTAGTCGACTCTTAAAACACATTTTACCGAGATATGCCACTGTGACATCTTATTCTCTCATGCTCATATTGTACACTTGAATGCATTTGGTGTGTTAAGTCGGTTTAAACTCCTGTTTGCCATCTATCCAAAACATGTTTATGGCTCTTATCCAGCTTTCAATTAGTAACTAATGCATATAATATAGGTTTGACAGCATAATATGTTTCTTGCAGGTTTTATCCATACCATTATGCACCATTTGCTTCAGATCTTACTGGTCTTGGACAGTTGGACACGAGCTTTGAATTAGGAGCTCCATTTAAGCCATTTAATCAATTGCTTGGTGTTTTCCCTGCTGCAAGGTTGGGATTATTCACTTGGGTGCTTTATTTACTCGTTATGTCTTTTTGGTGCTCTAATGGGATTTATCTACAGTGCTCATGCTTTACCTGAGCAGTATAGGAAATTGATGACTGATCCAAACTCACCTATAATTGATTTTTATCCTACAGGTATGAATAAATGCTTTATGCTAGATGATTATATGCTTTGATATGGTACTGTAATATGACTTACATAATGCTCTTATCTTTCTTTGGTCGTCAGACTTTGAAATAGACATGAACGGAAAGCGGTTCTCTTGGCAGGTTGGTATATTTTGGTTTCTAACCATCATGTTTTACTGTATCCATAAATGCTATAGCTTTAGTATTCATTATTATGCGTTCTGGCCTTCCTGTCTTTATCTTAGGGTATTGCCAAATTGCCTTTCATTGATGAGGAACGTCTGCTTGCCGAAGTGGCAAAACTTGAGCACACACTTACAGTATGTGGTTACTTCTGCGTTATACTCTATTTTGTTATGTAATGTTGTGTTTCTAGTTTCTACTAACCAGACAACCTTTATGCAGGAAGAGGAAGCACGAAGAAACAGTGTGATGTCGGACATGCTTTTTGTGTCAGTATCTCACACACTGTCCCCATACATTTTTTCTCTTGATGATCGTTGTAAGCAGTTGACAGAAATGGAGAGAGTTCAGGTCAAGGAGCGAATAGATCCAGCAGCCAGGTTTGTCTACAATTGCTTTTATTGAACTGGTTTTGTATGCTTGAATTTTGTGTTGACATATAGAGTCTGAATTAGCATATGGGTGGAGAAATCCTAAAGGATTATTGAGTAATATAACTGGACTGATAGCTATTTATTTGTTTGTCACATGAAGAATTTTCTGAAGTTAGGTAGTGTGTGAAAACAACTCATCATTTCCTTATTCTGTTTTGGCTGGGTGTTCCGGGGCCATGTAATCCAGCAGTTCTCAGTTACCGTGCTTAAGTATTTATAGTATCTTAATTACATGAATCCTGACATGTAATTTATGTTAAAAGTTGAGTTATTCTAGCATGTTGGCAGAGAATGCACTGCATTCTGTTATCCTTTATGAATCAAGAGTAAGGGAACTTTAAATTTTACATCTTTACAGAAGCTGATCCCCTTAAATCTGATATCAAGATATTCAACATGAGAAGAAACATTATGATACTAAACCATAAGCAGGAAGGAAAATATATTTATCGTTGACATCCTTGTGTCATCTGTTAACTATGGCTGGCGTATTTACCAAAAAAAAAGTGCTTAAAAATACAAATTGGCTGGCGTATTTTTTTGGTATCTGTAAAACTTTTGCTAAGATGTTTTGCGATTTATTATGATTGAAGAATGATGATGGCAGAAAAAGAGTTTGAAAAAGAAATAAAATTTTGTTTCAAGAGAATCTCAAAAAATAAAAATTAAACGTTTTTCTATAAAGGAAAAATTTCATCATATAAATTGCAACCCTAATCTTATATGAATATTACAGATACCATCCGGAGATTTAAATTTTTTAAATTGTAACCTAACGGTAAACATGGATTTTCAATTTTTAAAAAATTGCTGACATCATCATTATCCGTCAACCTAACTGACGTTAGCTTCAAGTTGCAGCCCAAATGCAAGCCTCGGGTGGATTTTGGTAATTTATCTAGGTTTCGAGGAGTTTTTAGTAAATGAACTATAGACCTCAGGGGTTATTCATAATTAACCGTAAACATTATTACTCCTTTTCAAATGGATTTCCTCATATTTTCCTTTATCGACATATAAATTTAGATCTTCTTGTAGGGGCATTAACTGCTTGTCCGACTCTAGAGGTTAAGTTCTGAAATGTCCACCGACGTTGAATGGTTTTTTATTTTATTTTTCACTTGTCTGTAAAATCTATAATTGGGTCCCCACTTGTGCTCAAGGAGGGCCAAATGATCTTTAGTTTGCTGAAGATTTAAGTTATTTTATCATGCCATATTTTACTGAGGAAGGCACCGTTCAGATTTACATTGAAATATAGGACACGGAAATTTCATTGGAGTTAATTGTGAACATATCGTTTGAGCTATATACTAATGCATTAGAAGCAATAGTTAAGTATTTCTTTTACTTTTTCTTTTTGGGCATGCATATGCTTGTGCTCACATAAATGGTGGATCTCTAAATCAAATGTGAAACCTTTTTTTGTTAAAACACTCTCTGGACTCTTGTTCTTATGTTACTTAGGAATACATGCAGTGGTGGAATGAATGGATATATTTCCCTTTGTGCTGGGGATCCTTGCCCTCCTGTCTTCAGATCACCTATTCAAGGGTTGGAAGACATTATGGACAACCAAGTCGTGTAAGCTCTAAAATTTTACATTGGAAACCATAAGAATATGAATTTAATATGTTTTCATCCTCCTTGACTCGATATTTTTCATGTTTAGTTGTGCTATATACAAACTTCCAGATGTTCATAATCACATTCCCCGACCTCTCCCAGGCGTTATTTTCCCAAAGAAGGTGAATTTAGTTTGACTTCTTTCATTTACTAGAAATTATATTGAATTGGTATCGATCTATTTCATTCTGCAAATCAGTGTGTTGTTTAGGGCAGTTTGTTCTTACTGGAAAGATTTATTTTCTTTGCGGTATTGCTAGATTCCTCTCATTTGGCTTCCTTTTCATAATCATTATGTAACTTACAACAATTGAAGGACCAATAGTAAACTTGAATCCACTTGGCCTCTTTCCCAAACTAAGAGCCCATGGAAGCTGTTCCTTAGGAGCCCAGACCACTACGTCGTAATCAATCAAATGTTTAGGGCTTTTCACCCTTTCCTAGTTGGAGAGCTGTATGTGTATTGGGAAATGTCAATTCTGCAATTTAATGTCTAAATTTGATTATGCATTTTTGTCAGATGACATAAATCTGGCCTCTTTGTTTTTACACCTAAGTTGGTATCACTGGTAAAGTAATTACCTCTGGTTGATCAATATCAGCTGTCTGACTTCTTCTTACAATTTCACATGCAGATTGTTACAGTGGGTGATCTAAAACCTGAGCCTGTGCTTTGGCACGAGGATTCTGGGAGGCGGCCGTTCGACAACGGAAGGTATATCACTCTTCAATCACCATCTTCAACATTCTCAAATCATTTCCCGAATGGAATTTACCCATTTATATCTTTTTGCAGGCCTCATCATAATCAACATCTTCATCATAACAACATGAATGCACCCCCCCCGCCAAATGGAGCCATATCTGGGCGCCAGCTCGGAGAGGCTGCACATCGCCTCATTGTCAATAGCTTACAATACAGGGACGACAGAAATAATTTCCATTCTGCTCAAATGTATCCTCCGCCTCCTCGTGCAGTAGGATACAGACCCCATTACCCCCCGAACGAGAATCATGGATACCCTACAGAACCTCCCCTGATCCCACCGGCTGTTTCAGGCTACTCTCACCATAGACCGTCAAGCTCCATGCCTTACAGACAACCATATGCTGCTCCACCTGCACCTACTCATGACCCATATATTAACACCAATAGATACCAAAATCCTCGACCTGGGTACAATGGGCCCAGGTATGCACCCTATCCACCTGGCAATGTGGGCCAAGCTTCAGTTCCACCAGGTGTTCAGTTTCATCAGCCAAGAGGATACAGTAATTCAGAAGGTGATAGGTATCGGCATAAGAGTGCTGGGTGGGGTGTGCAGGCCCCCCCGGCTGGGGGCAGGGGATATAATCATCCTCGCCAATCCGGTGGTAATCAGTACTCTGCTTTGGGTAGGGGAGGGAATAGACGGCCACCACAATCGGATTATCATCGACGGTAGAGTGGATGTGGTTTTTAAGGTAATGGTTATGAAGTTGAATGTGTTGTGATTTACATTGTAGAGTAGGTTGAACTTTGGATTTTATCTATGATAGTGAAGGCTAATATGAGTTATAATAGGATTGAGCAACTTGTACCTTGTAGGAATAGCCTTGGCCCAATAGGTGTTCTTTTTCCGATTCTTTATATTTGTAACTTGAATCTTTCATTTTTGCTGTCGTAGAATTGGTGGTTTGCAATGTTAGAGGAGGATATAATCATTGTTGGAAGTTGTTTTACTTGGGGTGATTTTATTTCGCAGCCTTGGACCTATTTTCAGAGCTAAATAAAGCAATGTTAAAAGTATTTGTGTTTGAATTTGGAGATTCCGTCTTGGATGTACCAATGCGAACTTCTGCCCAGGGAAATCTCAACCTATAATCTTCCATCGACTTTGGTTAAATTGTGTCGTAACTCTGCTGGCGTGCTTATTTAACAAATTTTAGGTACTCAAGTTTATAGATTCATCGTTGGGTACAAAACCTGCAATAAGTTTCAAAGTTTAGGGTGCAGAGGAAACAAAGCTGCAACAAGGATCAATGGTTCCAAAAAGAAGAGTATGAATAGGGTGGGGGAAGGAGAATGAAGCGATGATGCAAAAGAACAATAATAAATTTTGCATAAAAAAGAACAATAATAAAATAAAATGTAATAGACATCAAAGTATAATCACAAGTAGACATATTTTTATTTTTGACCCAAAAAAGAAAAGGTAGATAAATTTTGATATATAGTTCTGGCAATCGATAATTGTTAAAGTCAAAAGAAAAATGGGAAGAAATATGCTAGATTATGATGTAAGGGCAGGAATAATAAATAATATTGATTGTATAATTGATAATATGCTAGATTATGATGTAACGACAGGAACAATAAATAATTAGTAATTTTATGAATGTGCGTGCAATAAAGTAATAATAATTATTTAATTTCTTTAAAATTAAATTCATTATATTAATATATATTTTATAATTATTTTTAATATAATTATTAAATTATATAAATAAATGTGATACTATTATATTAATAATTAAATAATGTTAAAATATAGATTACAAAATATGAGGAGAAAAGATAAAATAAAAAGAGCAAATTGCATTTTTTGTCCCATAATAATAGGCCATTATCACTTTTGGTCCCATGTTTTTCAGATCTGGTTTTTTTGGTCCCGTACTATTTTTTTTTTTATCACTTTCAGGACTTCCGTCAATTATTTGACGGAAGTCACTGTTCATCCGTCAATTTACTGTTCATCCGACTTTTTTTTTTTTTGTTTTTTTTGTTTATATCCATTAATTTCATATATTTTATATATTTATTATCTATAATATATGTATTATATTTTATATAATATGTAATACACGTATTAAATTATTAATACCCTATATATTATATATTTTAATTTATAATATGCATTTTGTTATATATTATATATAATATATATTATATATAATAAAATATGTGTAATACATATATATAATATACATGTAATTATGTACATGAAACAATATTAAAATACATGTATATTATACGTGTATATAATATACATGTAACTATATTAAAATACATAAATAATATACGTGTATATATAATATAAACATAGTTACATGTATTTTAATATATACGAGATATATATGTATTAACAATATATATTGTTACATATTATATATTATATATATACAAGTATACTATATTTTAAAATATAAACACGTATATATGCATTACAATAATATATGTATATTATATTTTATACACGTATATATACGTATTACACATATTTTATTATATATAATATATATTTTATATTATATATTATATATAATATATAACAAAATATATATTATTAATAAAAGTGTACATAATATATAATATATAATACGCATATTATTAAAATACATATAACAAAATATATATACGTGTATTTTATATGATATATAATATATGTATATATATGTGTATATTATATATATATATATATATATATTATATATATTACATATATATATACGTATTTACATTTACACATATTTACACTTATTTTATATATATATATATATATATATATATATATAAAATAAAATATGTGTATATACATATTTTATTACATATATGTATTACAATAATATATATATTATATACACGTATATATGTACATATAATATATATAAGATAATAAATATGTATATGTAACTATATTATATTATATTTATACACGTACATATTATATATTATATATTATATATTATATATTATATACATACACGTATACACGTACATATATATTATATTATATACTATATTTTAAAATATAAACACGTATAAATGCATTATATGTAATATATATACATGTATTTTATATGATATATAATATATGTATTATAATAATATGTATATATTTTATAATATATTTACACACATGTATGTATATATTTTATAATATATGTATATTTTATAATACACACACACATACATTTATATATATAATTCACGTAAATACATATATTATATATATGTATTACACATATTTTATTATATATAATATATATTATATATTATATTTAATATATAACAAAATATATATTATTAATACAAGTGTACATAATATATAATATATAATACACATATATATTAAAATACATATAACAAAATGCATATTATAAATTACATATTATAGTGTATACGTGTATTACATATTATATAAAATATAATACATATATTATATATAATAAATATATAATATATGAAATTAATGGATATGCCAAAAAAAAAAAAAAAAAAAATGGCGGATGAACAGTAAATTGACGGATGAACAGTGACTTCCGTCAATTATTTGACGGAAGTCCTGAAAGTGATAAAAAAAAATTAGTACGGGACCAAAAAAACCAGATCTGGAAAACATGGAACCAAAAGTGATAATGGCCTATTACTATGGGACCAAAAATGCAATTTGCTCAAATAAAAATAAAAATTTATTAAGAAAACATTCTACTAAGGTAGGAAAAAAGAGAAATTAGTTGTTTTTTAAGTGTGAATTAATCAACACAAGGCAACGGAGAAGAAAATAATAAACGCAACAATTATGATGGCCAAATCTAAATGCATTTCCCCTCGAGCTGTTTTCTCTTTCAATAAACAACCTTCATCTGTACAAAGTTGATAAACATGAATAATCACATTAAAATAATAAAATCCCTAATTGGCCCAAAATCACGAAATGATGTTCAAAATTTATTGAAAGCTTAGAACGGGAGAAGAGAGTTTCAGCTCGTGTGCAGCTTGAAACGACTCTGCAGCTTGCTCCATATTTCCTTCCATCTTATAAATCAGTCCAAGATTCAACCATGCATCATGGTTTGTGGGCTCCAAACGAAGTGCATTCGTTAAGAAGCTTTTTGCAATTGGGAGTGAAGATCGATTATCCATCTTTACTAATACTTGAGCAAACGAAACTATACTTGGGACATAATCTGGTTCTATTGATAGAGAAACCAAAAATGCAACTATTGCTTCTTTATATTGTTCTTGGGATTCTAAGAGTTTACCTGAAAAAGCATTTCCAAGAAAATTTTGTTATGCAAAGTTTAGGGACGATAACATGCAATATTGTTCAATATGCAGGGAAAAGGGTGTACAGACCTGTTGCGTGCCAACAACGAGGGGAATACAATTTAGATGCTTTGGCTTTTTGAATACAAATATCTGAATCAAGCCATAATTCATGGCTTGAATAAAGTCCAGCCAAATCTAACCATGCTTCTAACTCTAATCTCGTTTCAGCTTGTACCTGCGAATGTGGGAGAAACAAGAATCCGTCACAAATTCTCTTTCAATGCTTCAGGAATTTCCCGTTTTATATGTTGAGAATACGAGGTAAGGTGTGAAATTTTTTGAAATGAGTGCTTTTTGTTTCAGCTTTTTCAGTAGTTAAAATTGCATGGAACCCCCTGCGCTTGGCTAATGTACCATGTGATAAAAGAAAATCTCACTAGAAACACCTTGTTAAAACACTCCTTTGAATGCCCGCTTCTGCTTTTTTAGCAAGAAAAGGAAAAGCTAAACACTATAAACACCATCTACCCATCTTCAGCTGCTTTAACTTTTTCGTTAACTTTTGACAACATCTAGCAATTCCAGAGTCCTTTTTTTTTCCGCATCACAACCCCGACTCTCATTTCTAACCATTTTTCACAAAAACAAAAAACTCGATTACCTACCATCAGAGAATAATCCAAAATTACATAAAAGGCGACTTAAAAGAAGCAGACAAACCTCATTGCCATTCTCATGATGTTTTCCACTTAATCTCTGAATCAGCGCCAGCAAAATCCTATACGTTTCTATAGCCTGCTTTGGCTGTTCTTGAACAATCTGAATAACAGCTTTGACCCTCAGAAGGTCCAGCTGATCCATACCTTCTGTTTCATCCAGAGCAAGATCAACAATATCTTCAGCATCTTTAAGCCTCTGCTCAGCAGAAGCAATAAGGGCCAATAGCTTCCAACCCTTTGCTGAACCTCCACCGTTCCTTTTCGAATACACCATCGCTTCCTCAAAAGCTAAACTCAAATTCCTTTGAAAAGCATTTTCCATCCCAATTTTAAAAAAAATTTCCTCATCCTGCATCCCAAACTTAGCACGGTTTAAGGAAATGAGTGATTCCCTATGTAAATCGCCTCTTTCAAAATCATGGACCGAATTTCTAGCAGCCATTCCATAGAACACCCCAAGAAACTCGTGGGCCCGTGCTATTGCATGCCGGTTTTGGTTCAAGGCACAATCTACCACTCCACGTGCAAATTTTATCCCTTCACGAAATTCATTAGGAAGATCTTGACAGCATAATTTGGCTCCCAGCAAGAGCGGTGCTAAAAACGGAGTACTATTTTTTTCTGAAGAAGAAAAACATAGCACGTTTTTTAAGAGATTTAATGCCATACTACTTTGACCGGCAGAACTGTAGCAAAGAGCAAGAGAATACCACCTCTCGACCCGATTATACACACCCGGAAAAACTTGCTCTATATGATATGCTAAAGATTCATATTGCCCACATATTGTGAGTGCAAATGTTAAATGATCCATGATTTCTTGATCCCATGCTATCTCACCGTATAGAATCTTCTGCACGAGGATAGATAAGAGAAGGATAGATTCGTCCATGCTATTTTCGATGCCTCCATAGAGTAATATTGTGGCTAAGTCTTTTTGGACTTTAGCTAGTCTTTGAGGATCTAAGTTCCATGGTTTTAGTAGGGCCCGTCTGTATGCAGAAATGGCTTCTTCTAGGGATCCAGCTTTTAGCCATAGCTTGGGAAGCAACTCTAGTGCTTTATGGAATGTCTCTAGCAATTTACTGTCATCTTTGATTTCAGTTTGCGTACCATTTGGTAGAGCTGATTCTACTGTCTCTAAGATGATGTTGCACTCTCTTGCAGCTTCTGGCATGGTGAAAGAAGATGGAACAAATGTGAACGCCTATCATTAACTATATGTAATTAAGGAAACTTCCCAATTTTATGATTGGAAATTACAAATACCCCCAACAGATTTGGACAACATCATCTATGTAAGCGGGAGGAAATTATAAAGCTTGTTCATCTAAGGGAGGGTTTACTTCAATGGTTTGCAATCCATCAAATTTGGATTATGAACAGTAAATTTTTGGGGTATAGCACATAACTTTTTTACTTTGATGGTTAGGAATTAAGCTTAAATACCCCAATATCATGTGCCTTTTACTTGAATTGATTTTAGTCCATCATTTTAAATGGAAAATTACTTCTATGCTCTTCCATTGGTACTCGCACTCAATATCATGAGTTCATTGGTATTCACACCCCTTTTATTTGCGCCCTTTCACTTTTATGCATGTAATTAGATGAAAACGGGAAGGACAAATATGTAATACCACTTTGTCTCAAATCAATGGTTAAAATAGCAACAACTTTTATAAGAGATTACTAATAGGTCCATTTCACCTCTTTTCATGGGGCTTCGGGAAATGGATGGAAAGTGAAACTAGTGAAGTAAATGGTAGGGTTTATGTAGCTCGACCCCCCCTTTTCTATTGAAGTAAACCCTCCATTAAGTCCTAAAGGTTATAAGATGTCTTTGGATCTTACAAGATCTAATAGTTAATCAAATGTTTTGGAAGTTGTAATTGTATTTAGAAGCTTGTAAGTTCTAAAAATTAAACTAAAAATGAAAAATAACTTGATAATGAAGGGGAAATTTTGAAAAAACTCCCCCTTTGACTAAAATCTTTTAGTTCACTCCTTGATTCAAATAAATTTTGAGTTTCCTCCCATATAAATTATCTATTTTACCCTTAATTTTCTTAATATAACGTACTGACATTTGAGTTTGTGAAATTATATTTAAATTTTGAATAACTATTTTGATACGCAATAGTTGGTTATTGAATGAAGAACTTTTATGTTACGGTTAGTTACATTTAGCACCCTTTGAAGTTTCGGATATTACAATTGAACCCCTGTTAGTCATTTATTACAGTTAGGGCCCTTCTAAATATTATAAATTACATCAAATCAATTTTCCATTAAATTTAGGGTGACGTCATAGATGTTGGGACTTGAATTTTTCATTTTGCCCCTACCTTAATAGGTAATTTTTTTATACCAAGTTTTACCCTAAATTTAAATTTAAGGCTAAGGTAAAATGACAAATTCAAGTCCCAAAATCTATGATGTCATCCTAAATTTAATGAAAAACTGATCTAATGTAATTTATAATTTTTAGAAGGGGCCAAAATGTAATAAAATGACTAACAGTGGTCCAATTGTAATATTTGAAACTCCAAAGGATGCTAAATGTAATTAATCCTTTATTTAATAGAGGTTACTCAACCGCTAGCTATTAAATAAAGAATTTTTCTTTGAATATTAAGTATAATATTATGTAATTGTGGAACTATATCTAAATTTTGAGGAATTGTCATGTTATTCAGCAATATAGCTAAATGAAGGATAATTAGGGAGTTCACTAAAAAATTTGTTGGATTGGGAAGTAAACTCAAATTCAAGTCCTATTTAGGGATTTAACTCTAAATATCCCATGAAGGAATCTCATATAGATAATTGTTTTTTGAATGATATGCTATAGATTATTGACAGAAATGAGAAAACTAAGAATATGCATGCCATTTTAGTATTTGGAATGAGGCAGCTTATAAGTGGTTTAATAAAGAGTTCGATCTTTTTCCTTTTTTGAGCTTTTAAGCTCCAACGTTTTACTTTTTGGATCCTATAAGCTATTTTAGAGAGCTTACGAGATCTCAGTCAAACACCCTCTAAGTATAATGATTCATTCTTGGGTAATTGTTAAGTGGATATATAAGTACAAGGGACGTATGTCTAATTTTGAAATAAAAAAGGGAGTATTTGTACCTTTAACTCGTCCGATTTCTGCTAACGAGTTTACTTTAAGTAAGATTGCTTCAAGCAGTAGACTCACTGAATGCAGTGACATTACACCAGCCAACATATTTCTCCCCCTGGATCGTGATTTTCTTGGTCGAATTCGCTCGAAAATGGCCTGGGACATTCTTGGTGACAAGAGTCGAATGTCAATTCCTTGAAACACTTGAAGAGCACCATCGTAATTTCCTCTTTGGTATTCAAGCCTCCCCAACAATGCTCTAGCTTCCTAAATTATTCACAATCAAACCACTTCAATGATCATTTCCTTTTTAGGTAGGAATCACTTTCAAACAAATTAAAAAAAGAACTAAAAAACAACAATTATTATCAGACTTATTTCTCCTAAACCTTTTTACAGAAACTTATAACATCGACTATCATCATTAACATTTTCATATTACATCCTCTGTAATTGATACATTTCAATACACAATAGTCCATATTAAAACAACCATGTTTCTCAAAGATAACTAAATTTAAATTTAATTATCTAATAATAATAATTCTGAATTAATAATTATATATATAGTATAAGTTGATATTTAATCGTTTTTGCCCTTTGAATTTAGAAATACCTCATAATTTAAAGTGAGTGCCTCCTTCAAAGTGGACTCAGCTTCATCTACTTGCGCATCTTCAAGTTTTGATTCCCAATCAACAGTTCCAGTTCTTGATGAAATTCCACTCGCTGAGAAATCCCTCGTTGCCAATGACTCTGGAGATTGTGGCGCTGCTTCTTCAACCTTGAATTGCTCTCCAGAACAAGCACACAGCATTTTTGTTCCTTTCACTTTTCTTGGCAATCAAAAAATTTACCTTTCAAGAATTGCTTTCACTAATTTGGAGCTCCTAAAAAAAAACAAAAAAACAATCTTTGCCCTTTAGTATCATTCCTTCACCCTTTTAGGCATAATCATTTTCAAATAAACTCAAAACATTTTGTCAACCACGTTGTATGCAGTTCAAACAAATATGTACACAACAGATGCAGCTCACATATCCTAATCATTTACCTAGAAATTTGATAATATAAACGATCCAGTAAAACCAGGAATCTAATTGAACGGAACAAACCCAGATTAAAAAAAAAAAAAAACCCATAATGAAAACCAAACCATATCTAATGAAAGCAGAGACGCACTATACCAACATGAAATCTCGTACATTTTGGCCTTTCAGTAGTAAAAATGACGTGGGCTTTGATCATGACTATGAAAGCAAAAATATAACCAAAGGGAATTTGTTTTTGGAGATCTGAGATGGACTGTGATTGGGCATTTCGAAATATGGTTTATTACTGCGAGGAGGATGTCGCGTCTCGTAGTAGTAAAATAGTATTGGGTGGGTTTGAGTTTGACTACACACAGAGGTTGCATTGGTGTGAGAATAGGAGATGAGGAGCTGTATGTGTGCTGCAGAGTTTGCAGCTCTCGTGGGATTCTCTGTTTTTTTGGGGTTCGATATTTGTTGTTTTCCCCTGCGTTATTGTATTCAACTTGTGAACAGGGATAGTGATGTGAGCTGGCCTCGTGAATGCTCCGTCCCCTCCTTAATTGGTGATGGGATTGCTCAACTTACTTTTAGAGATTTGGTACCAAATTAATTTCATACCATTTTTTTGGTCTTAATTTCATACGGATTTAAACTTTAAAGTATAAAAAGTTTGGTTAACGGGACTTTAATCTCTTTTAGGATACTCTTAACTTTTCTAAAGCTCCCCAATTTATTAAAAGTATTAAGACTTATTTACGTCTAAACCCTAAATGAAATTCTAAATAACAGAATATCCCCACATTTAAATTTATTAACATTGAACACCCAAATAAATTTTAAAATTACAAACGATCCCCTCGTCATTAGAAAACTTATTAAAAAACTATCATACTCATTTGGGTGTAGATATAAAAAATCATTTGTGGAGGTGCTCTGTTATTTAAAAAATCATTTAAATTTAAAATTTTGACGGAATTATTAAGAATCCTAATAGAGTAGTAGGGGTCATTTGTAATTTTCAAATTCATTTGGATGTCTCATGTTATTTAATCTAAATGTGGCAGCATTCTATTATTTAAAAACTCATTTGGGGTCTAGACGTAAATCACTCGTATTAATATTATTACATTAACTTCTTCTGTAGCACCCCGGAACGGAGGACTACACCCCCCGCACCATAGGCCGACACGTGTAACGAAATGGGAATCCCGCACATGCACCAAGCCATAGCGAACGGGAGACAAACAAAATCTCACCTAAGCTAGGCGGTCTAGACCCTAATACAGAGTGCGCAATAAAAATCAAAACATACGCAGAAGCAACATGATCAATCAAATACAAACATACATGCTCAAAAGAATATAAGTTATACATGCTATGCCACTCCAAAGCCCAAATAAATCATATATATCTCCAAGATTTTCGAATCAAAATCATATACATATCTCCAAAGTACCAAAGCAAAAGACAAAGATGCAGTATGCAAAAGACTCGAACAACTCGACTTGAACAACCCAAAAGAAAACCGCCGCCTAGCTCAACCCAAACCTTGCACCTGCAACTCAAAAACAAAAGAGGAAAAAGGGGAAACAACATCGAGGGTCAGTCCTAAAGAATGGTGAGGGGGTTAACCCACTTACACGTACATATACATAAGAGCAGAGCATATTCAAAGTCATAATATTCATGAACCGGGGCGTGGTTTTTGCAATCTAAAACATTTTGGATCCCGTGATACTATATATAGAATAAAAGTTAGGCCGGAGGCCAAAATCCACCAATTTTAATAATTAGGAGTCTACTCCCGTTTCACGAATCAAATTCACATTAACTCGGCGAGTATGAGTTCTCAGACAAACCTCCTTCGTATCATATTCAAATTCAAACTCAAATTCAAATGAAATCATAATCAAACGTACCTCTCTCCACACCGGGTGATTGAAGGGTTGTGCACACCCTAACTATCCAAACTTTATGTATGGGATGTGAGTTTCATGACGCTCACGCCCGAGGATTCCATCCCGCACTAATCTCCTAGTGGGTTTAGGGTTGATCCTTTCAAATTTGGAGACTACGCTCATGCCAATCCCGACGGCCTGTTGCCGTCCCGGGCTCCCGACTCGTAGACTCCTGGGCTTAAATTTAAACTCAAACTCAGGGATTCATATTCAAATACAAATTCAAAGACTTATCTTTCAAAGTTATATCTCGCTACGTATTCAAATTCATTTCAGACACACCAACCATTTTTCAAAACAAATAAATGAAAACATATCTACGTATATATATAAAAGCGTTTTCAAATGGTTTCATAGCAAACAGGTCAATTCTCACAAAATACATACCAAACACGTATCTAAGTATATATATACGTAGGTCACATGCGGGCTTAAAACATATTTAGGGTTGTAGGTCATAATAACTAAAAGAAAAAAACCTCACCTCAATGAACAAACCGAACGAACAAGCTCAAAGCACACCTACGGAGCAGCTCCACACCAACGAGCTACTCCACATGGATATTCTACAAGAGATAACACTAAGACTCAAAATGAACCAAAGAAATGCTCGGCAAATGCATATGGATGCAAATGATGCGATGCACGTCCTATAAGTTCATACTTAGGCATATCGAAGTAAATATCATACTATCACAGAATCAATTCGTGAATTAAACACATGACAAGTTAAATAAACTCATAACACACCATATTATAGCATATCATAAGCATTCATAAGTTCAAAGTTCACAAGAGAGGCAAGAGATGCAAGAAAACATCAAACGTTCTATTTAAACAGTCATGCATTCATATCACATTTACACTTAGCAAACTGAGCCATAACATTAAAATAAACAACGAAACATATCACATTATACTATATTAACATGTTAGGATCATAACTGGGAAGGGAGAAATCAAATATAATGAAGAACGTAGCAAGAAAAACAAGCAAACAACACAAAACGTCACAACGGACCAAAGAAATGGCTAAACAGAAGTCACCACGTAGCAACTATTAAATGGCTACCAAAGGGGGTGACACGGGCGTGTCTCCCTTGTAGAATAAAGGGAGACACCGGGGTGTCTCAGTACAGACACCCCAAACCCAAGGTGACACGGGGGTGTCACCTAAAATCCTTGGGATCGACACGGGCGTGTCCCTGGGAGACAGCTGCGTCTTCTCCGCGAATTAACTGCAAAATGAGAGGAAAAGCAAGCAAGTAACAGAGCAAGGGCAGGGCAACAACATACATAACATCCTAAGCATCAAACCACCAAATTTCATGCCAAAATCCCACCTGAAGCAGCCCCAAAACGAACAACAATTAAGGACCAGTCATGGAGATTAATTTCATTCCAAAAAGCTTGAAGAAACTCGAAGTTTAACAATGGTGGAACCTCACACATTTAACATACATCAAATACAAGTTCATATATACATAAAAGCAGCTAGGGAGAACACATTTCATGCATCAAACTCCACAAAAACCGAACAACAACCATGGATTCGAATTTGGCGATTAAAACCTAACTATTCATGCTCAAGTTCATATCATGCTCAAACCTTGATGAAAAATCACAAACCATAGCTTAAAAGAACCAAAAGGAGATGGAGAACTAGAATATATGCTTATCTCTTGAAATGGTTGAAGAATGATGAAGATTGAGCTCAAAATCTCCAAGGGTATGAATAGTGACGGGTTCTCTTTTTTCCTCTCTCTTTTGCTGGGCTTTTCCCCTTTCTCTCTGCTGAATATCGAAATGAGGATAAAGTTGTGGATATCGGCTTGAGTTAGGTTTAAGTGGGTCCAAGAATGGGGCCATTTGGTCAAGAAATGAGAGTGTTATGCCCAAAATACTCAAAGGTGGCAGATCTGCATGGAAGGCTTGGTTCGGGCAAATTTTGGAGATTGAAACGGGCTTAGAAAAATATAACGCTTGTTCTATTGGTTTTGAATCATCAAAATGAGTCCAATGGTGGTGAGGGAATTCAAATTCGAATTTCCAAGCTCAAGTTACGCCGCCCGAAACCCAAGGTGCGCTAAAACGTTTTAGGCCCTCAAGTCCCCAAAATCATAAAATGGCCAAAGACCACATCAAACAAGTTCGAAAACATAAAACGAGCATATAAGAAAGTTCATAACACACATATATCATGCATACCAAGTTATCACAAAAATTAGAATCAGATTCGAATGTATACGGTTCAAGTTTCAAGTCATACATGCATAGACGTTCAAAATTAAAATATAAACACTTAACAAATAATTCATATAATTCAAGTATAGCATATAAACATTATAATAAACATATAATGCATAATTAAATAATTTAAAAGCGCACTTATCTCACTCGTGACGACATACCTGTGCCGGCGAAAAATCATGGTGTCACATCCTCTACACTTTTCTATTTTTTAAAATTTCCTAAAAGTTTTTTGAACTCGTGATGTCACAAACTGCGTAAAGATGAACACTATGGAGTTTCGTTTTATATTCCTCTTGTACACACTTCACACCTTTAGCTTTGTCCTCATCATAGGCTTTTAGACTCATGGTCTTCGACTTTCCTTTCTCGAACTTGAAAGCTTTCTTATATTCTTTCGTCATGCTCTGAAAAACTTGACACAAATCTTTGACAATCGACAACAAGGACTTTTGCAACCATGACTGACCTAGGGGAGACTAGGACCCCGCCAGAGCATAGGAAATGGGTGACTTGGCCAGCAGGTTAATAGCTCCACAAATCTAGTCGTTGGCTATCTTTTTCTTATGTTTTTAGTACAAATTTTAAAGAAGATTCGATTTAAAAACAACACTGGTTTACAGAAACAGTTGAAAATAAGAAGTGAATGTTACAACAGGGTATGCAACAATACTGGTTATACCCAACATACATAAAGAAGCAATATTCAAACCTATAGCCAAGACATGACGAACGTATCTTCTAAAGTAACAGGATCTCTCATAATCCCGACAGGACTAAAAGTGTCATCATAATCCCGACCAGATATTTTGGAGCATGATAGACTTTGGTTTCTGGGTACATTTATAGAATGAGCCACCATAATGTGAGATCTATTGTTGGACGAGGATAAAACTTGTAGCACCCCAAGCGAAGGGCACCACGTCCCCCACACTATAGCCCGACACGTGTAACGAAATGAAAACTCCACACACACACCAAGCCATCAAACTGGACACAAACAAAATCTCACCTAAACTAGGCGGTCTAGACCCTAATATAGAGCGCACAACAAAACCAAACGAATGCGGAAGCAACTGGATCAATACATACATACATACAACGACCATGCTCATACGAATACATGAGATACATAACATTCCCACCATGGGCCAAATAAATCATACAATTCTCTAAAACCAAAGTCATACGAATATACATATGTTAAAGCGTAAATAAAGATGCTAAGTATGCAAAAGACTCGAGCTACAAAACCCAAATGACTCAAAAGACAATTGTCGCCTAGCTCGAACCAAGACCTATACCTGCAACTCAAAGAAACAAGGGGAAAAAAAAGAAAATAACGAGGAGGGGTCAGTCCTAACTACTGGTGAGGGGGCTAACATACGCAAACATACATATACAAACGAGCATAGAATATTCAAAGTTAAAGAGCTCATGAACCGGGGCGTGGTTTTTATAATCTAAAATATTTTCTCCCGTGATACTAGATATTTAGAAAAAGAGTTAAGGTCAAAGGCCAAAATTAACCAATTTTAGTAATTAGAAATCCACTGGTGTTTCACGAACCAAATTCATATTTAAATTCAAACTAACTCGGCTAGTATGAGTCTTCCAACTAACCCCCTTCATATTCATATTCAAATTCAAAGTCAGTCCAACCTTTGCCATTGGGGGGAAGAGAGGTGCGACCCTGGTTCAAATTCAAAGAATGAGTCGGGGGCTAATTACTCCTACCCGCTCATTCGACGGTGGTCGCCGCCGGCTCAAGAAAACCCGCCTTCCCCTTGACCTCCCGAGGTTGGGTGAATCCTCTCAAAGGTGGAGTTGTGTTAATGGGAGAGCTTAACGACCCCATGACCGTCCCGAGTTGCCATACCACTTCTCCGGGCCCAAGTTCAAAGTTCCACACCAACCCTTTTCAAAACAAATAAACAAAAACATAGTCTTACTTATATATAAAAATGTTTTTCAAAGGTTTCATAACAAACGGGCCAAATCCCTGAAAATACGTATCAAACACGTAATATATATATATATATATATATATATATATATATAAGTCACATATGGGCTCAAAACATAGGTAGGGTTGTAGGTCGAAGTAACTAAAAGAAAGAAAACCTCACCTGAGCGAACAGAACGAACAAAGCGAATCGAACCACACCTATAGAGCGGCTCACACTAACAAGCTACTCCACATGGACCATCTAAACATCAAAGACAACACTTAGACTCAAAATGAACCATATAGATGCTAGGCAAACGCAAATGAATGCAAGTGATGAAATTGAAACAACAAGACATAGCACTTAGAGCATTCAAGTCCATATCTCACATAAACATATTAGAATCGTAACAAATTTTCATACTAACATCATAACATATCAATTACATACACATATACATGATATAACAAGTTATAAGTTGGAAAGTTACAAGAAAAGCAGAAGAAAATCACGAGGAGTGGTTCCGAGCGAGAATGGGCCAAAAGCTAGAAATTTTCGAAACGTACAAGCTGTGGAAAAGCGGGAGTATCT
Source organism: Lantana camara (assembly GCA_037501455.1). Taxonomy (NCBI): domain Eukaryota; kingdom Viridiplantae; phylum Streptophyta; class Magnoliopsida; order Lamiales; family Verbenaceae; genus Lantana; species Lantana camara. Next base: position 86,478,307 of record CM074863.1, read on the forward strand.
TGAGTTTGAGAAGTTGGAATTGTTTTGTTTGTTGGATATGAAACTAGACAAATAGGGATTTCCAATAGTATATGACTTAAGTTTTGGTTCAAAATGATCCAAAAATGGCGTACGTACGAAGTTGAACAAAGGCAGAATTCCGGCGAAGTGGCGACATAATTTTTAAATGGTTATAATTCACAAACAAGAATGAAATTTACCATGGTTTCAATTGGAGAATACTAACTCGAAGAGGTTTCTACAATTAAAATTTCAAACAAAACAAAGCATGTATGAGGTCGTCGCGGCCACCAAACTTTTACACTGAAAACTGTCGCGGCCGTGAAGTTAGTCCAGATTATCACCTGTGATGTGGTTACGGCTGCTACACTTTTTAAGGCTAAAACGATCGCGGCCGTGACCACTTCTAGACATAGAGCAGTATGCAAATATGGTAGAAAATAGGGGAAAGGCAAGGCAACAACTAGGCCGGAGCTTAGGCAACAAAGCAACACGAAAAAGTCTCCAAAACTAGCACAAAGCACACAACATGCTCGACACATACAAGAAACATCAAAAGGGCATGTATCTTCAACAAAAACTCATCTTCCATGCTTAGAAACCTCAAAGTTCTCCAATGGCATATCTCACCACACACATGCTCAATCAAATACAAGTCTAGGAATACAACAAGGAAGCTTCAAGGAAAACATAGCAAGTCTTAGATCAAGAAATGAGGCAATGATGTAAAAGTCTTCAAATTTTTTACAAAACCCACAACTATTCATGCTCTACTCAAGATTCAGTTAAACCATGCTTAAAACAAGAAATATATAGCTTAAAAGATGCACAAGAATGTGGAGAATCCAAAAGTAAACTTACCTTCAAGAGATGGAAGAGAATGAAGGTCTCTTGAGCTAAAAAATATCCAAAGATGGTGTTTGCTCTTGTTGCTGCCCTTTTCTTCTTGCCCTAGGTGTGTGATCAGAATGTGAGGGTGTGAGGGAGAGAATAAGAGAGTGTGGGGCTGGTTTGGTAGGAAAAAAGGGGGTAAAAAAGGGTCAGGTCAAAAGATCTAGTCCATTCTGATTGGATTTTAAAGTTTTGGGGATTCAAACGGGGTATAGAAAAATATGAGAGTTACTCCATTGGATCCGAATCGTTGGAACAAGACCAACGGTGGTGTCAGAATTTGAATCCAAAGTCCAGAGCTCAAGTTACGCGAATCAGAACCCAAGGTACCCTAATTTGCACTTAAGACCCTCAAGTTCAAAAAATTGCAAAATAGGTTCAAGACCTAGTCAAATGAGTCTCAAAGCATAAAATAAACACATAGACGAGTTCATAAAATATATATTTCAATTATTTTACATAGCCACCAAGTTCGGATTCAAATTCGAAGCTATACAGAATCAAAGAAGCAAGTAGGCCAAAGTTCAAGCATTAAATCAAAGTTTTTATATTTAAATCAATCATATAATTCACATATCTCAAGATCAATGTATAAAAACATAAATAAATAATTTAAATACAAACGTAGCTCACTCATGATGTCATACCTGTATGGTCGAACGGACGGGGCGTCACATAACTTCGCCAAATGGATGAGGATGTTCAAAGTGTGTGAATCCATCAAATTGTGTGGTGTAGATAGACTGGTATTTGCTGTGAAATCATGTCGTAAATACTTAAGGGATGGTATATCAGTGGAAATAGCAGGAAAGTGGAGGTCAGGAACTGGGATTTGAAAAATCTGGAACTAGTGGATGCTGATTTGATACTGAAACTTGAGAAACTAAAACCAACAATTTGCGAGTGTCTTTCTATGACATCAATAAGGATGGAAAAGTAAATGTTTTGGAATGTATAAGAGAGTCGGTTGGTGACTGAAATGTGGTTTCATCAAAGATCACATGTCGTGAAGTGAGAATCTTATTGGTAGAGATCTCAAAATATTTGTACCTGTTATATAACATATTGTATTCAATAAAGATGCATCAGCTGCTCTTAAAATCAAGTTTTATTCTGTTAAATGGTGTTAAACATGGATAAAATGAATTACCAAAAGTCCTTAAACGCAACCGTGACGGTGTTGTAGAACAGAAAGGGTGCACAGTGAAAATTTAAAATTTTACCAACAATAGATCGTTTTCTTGTAATTTTTATTTCTAAAACTCAAAGGGTGTTTCAAGAAACTTACAAAGATTGAAGTTTTCTCGAAACATTTCAATCTCCTTTAGAACGTCATTCAAGCGAATTGTCCCTCGAACAACTTTCTAGTGCTATAATTTGTGTTTAGCCTTAAGCTTTTGGTATAGAGAGATTTCTTTCTTTTCGGAATTGATATTGACACTTCACAAGCATCTATAAAGGGACATGAGTTCGAGCCCCTCCCTTTTAAACCTAGGGGTTCGAATCCCTTCTCCGAAAGGGAGAAGATTCCCTTTGTTGCTTGGTCTAGGTTTCTTATTCTCAGAATAACCACATTACTAATTAATTAAAACTCCTTGTTAATTAATTTTATCCGCGGGAAACTCCATCCTAACTCCTTTAGGATTAATATCAATGTTATTTATTTATTCTTAATAAATAAATATTTCAATAAATAATTAATGTTGGAAAACACAAGAGTAAAGTAGCAGAAATTTAAATTTTTTTCCAAACATGGGACCGGGAACTTGCAATTTCTACTCTAGAACGTGAGGGATTCGAAACTTACTTTAAGTTTGATTCTTTTTTGAGATGTTCGATCGTCTATATCGAATAACCTTCAAGCGGCATGAATCCACTCCGTTGGATTGTTCTTCCTTCTTCTTCAAGACTCCAACGTAGAAGCCCTCTAAAAGTATCCACACCCGCCTTGATCACAATCAAAATAGGGAGAATGATAGTTTTGTATTTTGTGTAAAGGCCATGTTAGGAATAGTGCCCTTAAAGTAGAGATTTTGCTTTACCATTTCCTTGTAAAATCACAAACAGTCTTTGAATAATAAACGAAATGATTTTAGGCAACACTTCTTTATGTGTTATTTTATGTCTGTTTGGGTTTGACTGTGTTTTACATATTTTGAATTCCCCTAATCCGATGAGGCCATTAAGAACTTTGTCCTTATAAGAACGACACATGAAACAAGTTCTTAACTCCATAGGTGAGGATTAGAAACTCAAGTCGATGAGTCCAATAGACAGTGGGAGTGCCGACCTTGACTCTGTTGAGACTTGCTTATGTGATTACGTCCATGAGAAGGATCACCCGGTTTCATGGGGTGAGAAGTGCATACGGTGATGTGTTTGTAATACATGAGGGTGATTGTTACAAGAACTGTATCACTGAGATGTCCCGCGTGAGAACATTCTTAAATGGGAAAGGATGTTTCCAAAAACCTCTAGATTAGGAAAGATCTCACAGGTCAATGATGTGATTAATAATCCTTTGACTTGAGATTCCTTAATGTATCATATGAGCTAACTCTGTAATCTTTGATATGGACTCAAAAGGTTGTCGACTTTAGACAGTTGAATTTCGGTCCAATGTGGGATTATACAAGTGGCATATTTAGAATTAGTAGAATCAATAAAGGACCTACATTTGTTAAGAACAAGAATGATCTTCATAGACCATTAAATATTAAACCCTTGGCCAAGGTGGATTGAGATCAAGATATCAAGAAAATGGGGTTTTCTTGGATTGAGGTCTAAATGGATATGAAACGAACTTAACTTTAAAGATCAAGAATAACAAGGCTCTAAGTTTATTCCCATGCCTTAATGTCTTGATTGAGAGATGGAGTTATAGGAGGATCGTATTTCACTGATTGTCATGGACCGAAAGGTTCTTCGATTCATTTTGTTATTCGGCTAGGGGTCACACACCCATTGCTAGATTATGGTTGTAACATCCCGCTCGTCCGGCCGTACATGTACGTAGTAACGCCAGTGTTAACTGTGCATTTAAATTATTTATTTATGGGAATTATGTGCTTATTATATTGCTTACGTGATATATTTTAATTTTATGAATTTATATTTGAATTATACTTGAACCCTTGTATGCTATATTTGGACGTTTTTGCCTTTTTACTTTGTTTATGATCCGTTTGAACTCGTTTTCATTTTCGATTTTTGTGATTATGTGATATGCATGAATTATATATGTTATGAATATGTTTACATGCTCGTTGCATGTTTTTGAGTTTGTTTGATACGGTTTTCGAACCGTTTATTTGTTGGGGACTCGAGGGCCTAACTCGTTTATCGCACCTTGGGTTCCGGAAGGCATAACTTTAGCTCGGGAATTCGGATTTGAATTTCGGAAGAGGCATTGGAATTCTAACAAAGATATGGACCTAAGGAAACTAGTATTGTAGTTTTATAAGCCCATTTGAACCTCCAAAATTTTATCGAACCGAGCCTCGCGTGCAATTTGGACCTTTCTTGACTATTTTGGCCCTAACTTATTCATTCTTTGGCCAAATTAACCCAAGTTTGAACCTAAATAACCTTGGTCAACCCCCTTATCGGCAAATAACCTCCCATTTCATTCAAGCATCAGACAAGAGAAGAGAAAGGGGAATTTTCTCCGGCTACCCAAAATCCCAAGGAGAGGGAAGGAGATACTATTCATTTTCCATGTTTTGAGCTCAATACACCTCCGATTCACCTCAAATTCGAAAAGTAAGTCCATGAACTTGTTCTCCATATTTTCCTCTTTCTTTTAAGTGCTTATTTGCTGGTTTTCATGGAAATATGGGCATACTATTGATATCTTGGTGAATAGTAAGGGTTTAGAGCTATCTTAATGAATTTGATTCATCTCTTGTGTTTTCTTTGGATATAACGCATCCTAATTGATCCTAACACATCCATGAGTGATTGTATAAACTGAGTTTTCATGATAATTGAGGAATTTATGAGATGCCATTGTTGTTTTTGAAGCTTTTTACATGAACTTGAAAATGGAATTTGCTTCTTGCTCATACCTCTTGATGTGTAGCTGATTTGGTCTTGTTTTTGAGCTCATTATAAATAAATTAAATGTCCTTAACTTGCCTTAATGTGTTAACTTGAAGATATCATGAGTTGTCTTTTCATTTGTTGAGTTTTTTGGCTATTTTTCGTACTGTTGCCCTGCTGCCACGAGGAGTAGCGGCCTCTATCTCCCTTAGTTCATTTTCGGTAGCGACTGCGACCCCATTTTGGCCTTATTTCAACTTCAGGTCATGACTGCGACCTTTTTCAGTTGTTTTTAGGTCATGGCCATGGGCTTGTTTGTCCTGTGTTTCGAGATTGAGGTCGCGGGCTTGACCTTTTCATGAAGAAAAGTGGTAGCAGCCGCGACCTCCCTCTTGCGGCTGTGTGAGTTGTTTTCTTCGTTCATTCATGCTTTGCTTGATTTTTATGCTTCGTTTATCCTTCACATGTTATGTTGACATATCATATTATGTGTTAAGTTATATGTTATGGATTTATGTGCTCATTTTTGAGTTTTACTGTCATATGCTCTTTAATATGCATGCATGAACCAATGTTTCGTATATTTGCTTCATGTAATATTTTCTTATTCCTTTTATTATAGGTATGCATGTTTAACATGTTAAATGATGTGTCATGCTCGTTATGTGAGAATTATGGATTCGTTTAACATGAAATATGTGAGTTATGATTCAATATTACTTGATATGGTTCCATTTTACCTAAGTGCTCTCTTGTTGCATTCTTTATGCATCATTTGCATTCATATACATTTTTCGAGTGTCTACTTGGTGCATATTGAGTCGAAGTTTGTCCCTTATTCTCTGTTTTGTCCATAGGTTTGTTCCGTGGGTGACGAGGTGGTCTCTTAGGCGTTCGTTTGCTCCTTTTGCCTCGTTACATCGTTAAGGTGAGGTTTTCTTTCTTTTAGGTAATATGACCCACAACCTTACCTGATTTTTAAGCCCGTATGTTACTTACATATATATATATATATATATATATGTACTTAGATACCTGTTTGATACGTATTTTGTGGGAATTGAACCTTTTGTTATGGGAATCGTTTGAAAAACGCTTATATTTATATATACATAAACTATATCTTCATTTGTTTGATTTGAAAAGGGTTGGTGTGTGTTTTGAACTAGCGAGTTTTTGACTTTGAAAATTCAGAAGTTTCGAAAATTTAGAACTTATGAGCTGGGCCCCGGAGTAATGGTATGGTAACTCGGGTCGACCGTGGGGTCGCCCAACTCTCCCATCAACACGACTCCAACTTTCAGAGATTCACGCAACCTTGGGAGGTCGAGGGGAAGGTGAGTTTCTTGAGCCGACATGAAATACCGTCGAAGGAGCGGGTAGGTCCCCCGACTCAAAAATTATGACGAGAGAACCGGGGTTGAGCGCTCCCTCTTCCCTAAACGGCGAAGGTGGTATTGATTATGATTTTACTTTTGTCTTTGATTTTGACTATGATTATGAAATAGGTTGGTTGGAAACTCATTCTCGCCTAGTTAGTGTGATTTTGATTTCGAACTTGGTTCGTGAAATGAGAGTGGATTTCTAACTTCTTGAATTGCTTAATTCTGGCCTTTTCCCTTAAACCGTTTTCTTTATATGTATTATCATGGGCTAAAATGTTTTAGAATGCAAAAACCACGCCCCGGTTCATGAACTCTTTAATTTTGAATATGCTATGCTCTTACGTATATGTATGCATGCGTGTGTTAGCCCCCTCACCAGTCTTTAGGACCGACCCTTCTTCATTGTTTCTTTTTTCCCCCTTATTTCTTTTGAGTTGCAGGTGCTGGTTTTGGGAGTTTGAGCTAGGTGGCGATCGTCTCTTGGGTCTGTGGTCTTTGTAGCGAGTCTTATGCATTTTATTTAGTTTATTTTTCACTTTTGAGCTTTTGGAAATTACGTATATGTTAATATGATTTGAATCGGAGAATACACGTGATGTGGGCCAACCCGGTACCGCCACGCTAGTGACGCGTGGACCACTACCCGTTCGCCACGTGGAGTGAAGGGCCGGTCAAATTTGCCACGTAAGCCTCCGAGTCGGTCGCATCCACGACGAGCCCTTCAAAGGAGGAAGATGCTGACCATTCAACCGTGTCAACTCGACTACCATCAGGTCTAGTCGAAATACCATCGATCAAGTCGAAGGCAAGTTGGCGCAAACTCGACTAGTGGTTTCTAGGCTGCGCCAAGGTCGATTATCCCTGGGGTCCACTCCGCCGTTTCAAGCATTTAATGGAGCCTGACAAGCTGTACGGAGCAGGTGGCGCATTTAATGCACCTGCAGATTGCACTGTACAGGTAATCATTACCCCAATAGGTATAAATACCCCCTTCATAAATGCCATTCATAACGGACAACCACCACTTTCATAGCGCACAAGTCACTCGATAAGCTCTCAACCATTCGACACTGACTTGAGCGTCGGAGTGCCGACAAAGGGAACAACCCCTCCCGTCCTTTGTCGGTCCGTAGCTCACGTTTGCTAACTTTCTCCCAGGTCAACTCTAACTCGAGCTCTACCACGTCAACAAATTCTAAGTGGTCAAAGTCAGCTATTTCGAGACACATCACCAATCCGAAATTCGACACGATCATTTTGGCGCCGTCTGTGGGAAACGAGCAAGAAGTCGAAAAGTAATGGAGTTACGCAGTCACCGCTCCCTAGGAGGGGACGATCCGGAAACGGAGATCCAAAATAGGGGAGATGGGCCGAGTCAGGTCGAGGGACGACAAGCAGCCGAGTCTCGAGCCGCTCCTATCCCCATGGTCTATGCGACCCTAGACTTGGACGCCTATCTTCAAAATGTGTCACGCCGAGGCGGTCGCCGCCGCGGCTGAAGGCATAGCCCCTGTTTTCCCGGAGAAACCACGAGCCAGTCTAGCCATCCCCTCGCCGGGTCAGTATTCGTATTACTGTGGGCCTCCGGGCATTTTGGGTATCCACCTCCCCCTCCTTGGGGGTATCAACTTGCTCCGGTGCTTTATCACCATGATCCCTATGGCCCGCCTCCACCACCTGGTCAAAACCAGTGGCAAGGGGCAGGTCGGGGACAACAGCAGCCGACCGAGGTCTTGCCCCCCGATCAGGAAGCCGAGTCGGTGCGCCGCCGAGGCAAGCGCCCGATGGGCCAAGATCCTCAGGAGGCGAGATTATCAAAATCCAAGAGGAAAGAGGGAGAACGTAGGCCCGCCCAAGGATCGAGGGCTGCGAGAAGATCGAGGAGTCCCTCTCACAATGAGGAAGAGCAACGTCCTAAGAATTCCAAAGTGTTCGACCGCCTAGGGGCTAGGGCCACTCCTGAAGCCCCCAGATTGTCGAACCGAGGGTTTACTGTCGGGCAGAAGGATTTGAGAAACCACTTACCTCGGAGAGGAGATTCTCCCCAACGATCAAGCCAAGGTAAGACCCCCTCTTGGGTTGACGATGACGAGGAGATATCCTACAGCAATCGCTCACCTCCGTCCAAAAGGAAGCCGACTCATCAGTACCGGAGCTCCCGAGAAGTACGATCCCCCTTTTGCAAAGGGATTTTGGCGGCCATGGCTGCGGATAAAATGCCCACCAACCTCCCAACATATAACGGCGTGTCCGACCCCGAACGGCACGTAGATAGATTTGAGATTGAGATAAGCATGTTCGGCCATTCGCCGGATGTTAGGGCAAGATCTTTGCCACCACTCTCGTCGAGTCAGCCCAGGACTGGTTCTCAAGGCTGGCTCCGAGAAGTATTCGCTCTTACGATGAGTTGATTGAGCGCTTCATTGCCCATTTCTCCTCCGTGAAGGGCGACAAGTTGCCGGCCACTTATCTTTATAACATCATGCAGAGGGAGGACGAGACTCTGAGAGATTTCTTCACTCGATTCTCTCGAGCTGCGGTGCAAGTTCAATCTCCGAGTATGGACATGGTAATACCCACAATCCATGTAGCTTTAAGAGACCGAGAGTGTGTCCGACACATTGTCCAAAAAGACCCCGCATCTATATCCAAGCTGCTTGATATTGCTTCTTCCTGGATGAGGGTAGAAGAGGTCGAGATGGCCCAAAAGGGAGCCCCGAGTCGGAAAATGGAGGCCGCTCGACCACCCAAGAACGAGCCAAGAAAGGATGGCAAGGGCCGGGTCGACCACAATTCTGGAAGTAGCTCTAAGAAGCATTACACACCCCTGAATCGATCGATCGAGGAGATTTATAACATCTCCAACAAAAAGTTGTTCAAGAATCCTAAAGCCATCAAGGAAACTCAGAAGACCAGGGATTCGGGGAAGTACTGCCATTTCCATCGACAATCGGGCCACAACACCGCAGAATGTTTCTCTCTGAGGGACGAAATCGAAAGGTTAGTCAGAGGGGGAGAGCTACAGGAATTCATCAAAAAACTCGACGAGTTGGCCCTTCAAGCCGAGGAACGAAGCCCTCCCCGCCGTAGGGAAGCAAAACCGCCAACCGAGAGGGATGAACATAACCTCCCCTGCCTGGGTCGAATCGATATGGTAGTGGGAGGGCCAGCCGGGGGCGACACGAAGACTGCCCGAAAGAGGACCAGGAGAGAGGCCCAAAGAAATTACTACGGGCCCCACGAGGTGATGGAAATCGAGTCGAGCAAGAGCTGGGTAGATCAGGATATTAGCTTTAGCAATAAGGACCTAATCGGCATGCCACCTCGGGAAGGCGAAACGCCTAGTTGTCCGATGGTGGTTACGCTCGACGTGGCCAACTATGCTGTATCCAAAACCCTTGTTGATAATGGAAGCTCTATAAACATTATTTATCTCTCGACTCTTAACCGCATGAATTTAGCTAAAAGTTTAAATCTTGAACCCCTCAAAACTCCTTTGATAGGATTTGGAGGTTCCGAAGTATATCCTAAAGGTCGAGTCCGATTGATCACCTCCATGGGAACACTCCCTAAGAGGTCGACTCTCGAACTGGAGTATTTGGTCATCGATCAGCCGTCGGCTTATAACATCATTTTGGGGAGGCCTGGTTTAATCGACTTTAGGGCAGTTATATCAACCTACCATCAATTGATTAAAATCCCAACGCCTGATGGAATAGGGGAGTTGAGGTGTGGCGTGCCCATGGCTTGGGCGTGTTACTCGATTTCCATGGAAAAGGTGAAATTACCTAACCGGCAGATCGTCCCTATTTTGGGCCTCCCTGACGGAGATGAAGATGAGATTGAGGATCCGGAAGCGGCCGGCGAGGAGCCTGTCCGGAAGACGAAGAAAGTAAAAAAGCAGAAAAAAGCAGAGAGTCGAGTGGAGGCGTCGACCCGAACCATGCAGATTGAGCTTCTTCCAGGGCAAAGAGAGAAGATCACACATGTCGGTCTCCCCGAACCGGGAAAGGAACACGAGCAAGTACTCCTAATACAATTCCTTCAAGAAAATGCGGATGTCTTCGCGTGGAGCGCCAATGATTTGGTGGGAGTCGACCCGTCTGTGATCATGCACCACCTCAATGTCGACCCTTATTTTAAGCCGGTCAAACAACGGTTGCGGACCCAAAGTGTTAAAAGAAATGAAATAATTGAAGAAGAGGTGAACAAGTTGCTAGATGCGGGATACATCACACCCGCCAAATACGTCGACTGGCTGTGCAATGTTGTCTTAGTCGCCAAATCAGGAGGAAAATGGCGCATGTGCAATGATTTTACAGATCTAAACAAAGCCTGCCCTAAAGACCCCTACCCCCTGCCGAATATCGACCAACTAGTCGACTCGACTGCTGGGTGTGAATTAATGAGTTTGATGGATGCCTTTCAAGGCTACTATCAGATTTTCATGGCACCGAAGGATGAAGATAAGACCGCTTTCATAGTCGTGAAGGGCATTTATTGCTTCCGAGTGATGCCCTTCGGACTTAAAAACGCGGGGGCTACATATCAGAGGCTAGTCAACCAAATCTTCAAAGATGAGATCGGCAAGGCCATGGAGGTCTATGTCGACGATATGATAGTGAGGTCAACACGGTCCAGTAACCACCTCCAAGACTTAGCACGAGCCTTTAAATTGCTCAGGTAGTACAACCTGAAACTCAACCCGAACAAATGCACTTTTGGAGTGTCCGGTGGAAAATTCCTCGGATACATGGATAGTCGAAGGGGGATCGAGGCCAACCCGGAGAAGAGCACTGCTGTCCGCAATCTCTCTAGCCCAAAGACGATCCGAGAGGTACAATGTTTGGTTGGACGAATTATTTCCCTTAACAGATTTATCTCCAGGTCGGCTGAGAAGAATCTCCCCTTCTTCAAAATTTTGAGGAACGTCAAAGAGTTCAAGTGGACGGAAGAGTGTGAGCAGTTGAAGCGATATCTCGAATCGCCCCCACTCCTAGCTAAGCCGGAGCAGGGAGAAGTTTTATACCTCTATATAGCCGTATCGACTGAAGTGATCAGTTCGGTCTTGGTCGCTGTAAGAGAGAGAAAGCACCTGCCGATCTACTACGTCAGTAAAATTTTGCATGGAGCGGAGACACGATACTTGAAAATCGAAAAGTTCGCCCTCGCGCTCGTCCACACGGTCCGAAAACTGAAGCCGTATTTTCAAGCTCACAAAGTTGTCGTGCTCACAGATCAACCCCTTAGACAGGTGTTGGCCAAACTAGATAGTTCGGGACGACTAATCAAATGGGCTGTCGAGTTGGGCCAGTATGACTTAACCTATCAACCAAGGTTAGCGTATCAAGCCCTAGTCTTGGCCGACTTTCTAGTCGAGAAAGAACCCTCAACCCCGCCGAGAAAAACTACGTGTCATTGGATGCTGTCAGTCGATGGTTCCTCGACCTCTTCTGGCAGGGGAGTGGGTGTATCCTTGAGAAGTACCGATGGAGATGAGCTTGACTTCACCATCTGTCTGGACTTCCCAGCTACAAACAACGAGGCCGAGTATGAGGCGCTCCTAGCAGGCATGAGAATAGCCGGGGAACAAGGCATCGATAATCTGGCGGCTCTAACTGACTCACAGCTAGTTGCGAGTCAATATGCTGGCTCTTATGAAGCGAGGGAGGAATCAATGGCCAAATAATTGGAGAAAGTCAAGGAGTGGGCTGCGAAATTCAAGAATTTTAGTCTTGAGCAAATACCTAGAGAAGAGAATGAGAGAGCCAACGTCCTTTCCAAAGTAGCCAATGGTCTTAGGGGGACAAGGGATAGGTCGATCACATTCCTCACAAATACAGCTCGATCAATCGAGGAAAAGGGAAAACCTATATATAAGAGATCCAGTCGAGCCGTGTTGGTTAGACGACCTGGTCCTACATATAAGAGATCGTTTCTTGCCCGAAAACAAAACGGAGAGGCGTCGATTGGTAGCCCGGGCGGCAAGCTACTCACTTGACCCGGAGGGCATGCTATTCAAGAGATCTGTTAGGGAGCCGGCCAAGAGGTGTCTACGACCCTCCCAAGCCAAGGAGGTTCTCGAAGAGGTGCATACTGGATCTTGCGGAAACCACGCTGGAGGTCGAATACTCGCCAAGAAAGTATCTCGAGCCGGCTATTATTGGCCAACCCTCTTACGGGATTCGATCAATCTAGTAAAGAAATGTCCCAGCTGTCAAAGACATTCGAACCTCACCCACCAACATCCAAGGGAGATGACCCCGGTCAACATAGCATGGCCGTTCGATCAATGGGGAATCGACCTTGTTGGGCCATTCCCCCTCGCCCCGAGACAACAACAATTCGTCATTGTTTGCGTAGAGTAATTCTCAAAGTGGGTCGAGGCAGCGCCTGTTCCCAAGATCACCCACACAGTGATGACTCGATTCCTATGAAAAAACATCATATGTCGATTTGGAGTGCCAAAGACCTTGATCTGTGACAATGGCCCCCAATTCCGGAGCAAAATGTTCAAGAGTTACTGCTCCAAATACGACATCAGCTTGCGATTTACTTCGGTCGGCCACCCTCAAGCCAACGGCCAAACCGAAGTCACCAATCGAACCATCGTACAGAATCTGAAGACCCACCTCGACGGGAGCAAAGGAGCTTGGGCCGAAGAACTCGACGGTGTCTTATGGGCTTATCGGACCACTCCTCGAACCGCCACTGGAGAAACCCCATTTTCAATGGTCTACGGTTCCGAGGCAGTGATTCCCGCCGAATTGATACACCAAACCGATCGAGTGCTACATTACCGGCTCGACCGCAACCAAGAGAATCGCCAGTTCGACTTAGACATGATTGAAGAGAAGAGAGATCGAGCCTTCCGACGGATGTAGCAGTATCGGACGGCGATGACCAGAAGTTATAACAAGAAGGTCCTCCTCCTAGTTTTTCGAGTCGGGGATCTCGTTCTAAAACGAGTCGACATTGTCAAACATGTAGGGAAACTCGATGCAAACTGGGAGGGTCCTTTTAGAATTTCCAAAGTGGGGAAAAACCAGGCCTATCATCTGGAGGATTTGAATGGCAATCCAGTGCCTCGATCATGGAACGCCCACAACCTTAGGGCATTTTATGTTTGAAAAGATGTAAACTTCAATGCTTGAGTCAATAAAATCGGAATAGTTCTTTCGACTATCATACTCTTGGCGAATCAAATAGTCTGCTATCACACCCTCGACAGGTTAAAAGGCCCAACCGATTTGGTAAATTATCTCTTAAATTTCGACTCCGAATGTTGTTATTATACTCGCTATGGGTTAAATAATCAATACTGCCGACTCATGAGTTGCTTAGGTTTAGTTCGAACATGCGTACTCGGAGGTGCTAATTCGAAGACAACCTTGAATAAATTTCATTAAAATTCAAAACAGTTACATTTGGATTTTTCGATGGGAACGCTTATCGGCCACCCCGGGTCGACTTAGTACATAAAGTTAAAACAGAAAAGAAAATCACATAGATAGGAACAGTGCAGGAAATCGGAAGGCCTAGTCGATCTCTTCATCGGAAGGAGTGTTCGTGGGCTTCTTGAAGAAGAGCTCTGGGAATACTCGGGCGTGATTCAGAACCATGGGGTCGACCCCTTGAGGCATCTGACTCGCGTCCTCCTCGGGTCCGCCGACTAGAGACTTGGCCAGAGGGATAGCAAATCCGAACTCGTGCTTCGACCAATCCTCCTCGGGATCTTCATCAGCTTGTGGGGGCGGGGGTCGAGGATCTGGGCACATGAGGCCAATTTTACTCGTGTCGTAGTCGACTGGAAGGAGTCCGTCGGCACGGCGTTGGGCCAAACATAAGTCGAACCCTTCCTTCAAATCCGCCCACCCCAAAGGTTGCGGTCGACCTTTTATAAGCAGTCGACTTCATAAACCGGTAAGCCCCAAACCGTTCCGAGTCCGCCACAATTCGCTGTAGATTGGTGCGTGTGCGGAGTTCCCATTTCGTTACACGTGTCGGGCTATGGTGCGGGGGATGTAGTGCTTTGTGCTCCGGGGTGCTACAACGGTAATGTGATCTGTGAACTAAATAATTAAATATGAGAATTAATTAATTAGTGTCACTGCTAATCGAATAATGAACCTAAAGGGTCACAGACAAATGCCAGGTCACTAGGGTTATAGTAGGAAGTTAATCAGATTCACAAAATGATCAAAATGTTGATCAAATGGGGCCACACGTGCGTGGGCCCCATCTCACGTGTTAAGCCTGTGACTGGCACGTGTGGCATGCGCCACACGTGTGAAGGCTTTTATTTAATTATTGCTTAATTAAATTTTGGGCTTTAATTAATTATGAATTAATTGTTAAGTCCAAACTCAAAAATAATTAACCCAATAAATATTTAATTATGAATTAAATTATTTATTGATTTTGATATTTAATTTTATATTAGTTAAGGTTGAATAGTCAAACTCCTAAAGTAGGAAAGAGATTTCTTGAGATGTCTTGGAGAATAAGATGTGATCTTATTTCAAATAAAAGATATTAATTATGTGATGCCCAGTGTTCTCGACTTTCAGGTACGCGCGCCACGCGAGTGGTTTTTCAAGAGTTAGGATTATTTATTTATTTTATTTATGCTTTTATATATACACGTTTGAACTATTTGTTTATTTAATTATATGATTTATCTGACTTATATACTTAATTAAATTCTAGTTGGATTTATTTGTCTTAAATTTGAAACTTATGTGACTTAATTGAAGCATGCTAGAATTCTTGGACTTGATTGAAACAATTAATAACTTAAGAACTTGATTGCATTAAGTTATAACTTAAGGTACTAAATTGCATAAAATGAAATTTACTTTTACAACACAAGACCATGCACTATTCATGCATTTCAATTTCATTTCTTGCAAACACAAGAACTCACACACACTCCACACACACACCCCTTTGGTCGAGAGAGAGAGAGAGAGAGAGAGCTGCTGGTACAAGGACCCGAAATAGTACTGTTTTGAGACCGTACTTTAAATTTTTTTCCCTATTATACAGGTATAAAAATATTTCTAAAATATTTAAATACAAACAGCGGAAGACTAGCCTGAACTACTCAAGTATATACATGCAATTGATAATAAATTTTAAATCACAAAGCAGGTAAATAAAACATGCAATTAACACTTAAGAGCACCTAATTTATCATGCTTAAACAAAATATAATATAAAAATACCTTTCACCGAAGATGGCTACTGCGCCCAGAATTCACCTCCCGAGAACCCGATACCCGATCTTCTCGTGAAACCGGCAGAGCTTAACTGCAATATCCCCAGAGAAACCCTTGGAGTGTGGGCTCCGAAAGTATTTCTCTAAATACTTAGAGAAAATAAAACTTTAAACTAGAAAACCCTTTTCAGGGTTTATTCTCCCAAAATTAAGTGTTTATATATTAAATATATAAACACCTAATTAAAATTAATTCCAAAATAATAAGGAATTAATTAGGAGAAAAGGGATATGGCTTCAAAGCCAAGAACCTAGCCAAAACCTCTCCCAAAAGTTGTGAGAAAAAATGAAGTGCCAAGGCCCCTATTTATAGGGGAAAAACCGAGGGTAAAATAGTAATTTCACATCCCACTTGCGTAGCCAACTTGGATGTGAATTTCGAGGTGACCACGTCGTAGCTTGTTGGAAAACAGGAATCAGAAAGCAGCGAAATTTAAAAAAATTTCCCAACAAAAGGATCTTGGACTCGCAATCGTGTATCCAAATTCGTAGAGATCAAGAAACTCACTTGGGTAGTAGCTTTCTTGACACGTTTTGAGCCGCCCTCAAACGCGCTTCATGCGGTAATGGCAACCCGTTCCTCGAAAGTCTCTTTCCACTTCAGAATCCATTGTAGGGATAACAATCCACACCAACCTGGATTCAAATCATGTTATGGAAGTTCTTAACAATACAACATAAAGAAAGAAACATGAAACGAGAAAGAGATGATTGAAACTCCCTTCGAAAACCAGTTTTGCGAAAGTAGAAAACTGCCAGTCACAAAACCCTCGTGAAAAAATTCATCCTTCAGGATATGGACGAACGGTTTTCGCCATCTTCTTTGGTTCGTTTTTTTCATTCGTTTCATGTTGGGTTCAGAATCGTTTCATCATCCCTTCTGATCGTTTTGCTTGATCCCCACTTTTTGGTAAAGCTCGAATCTTCAAAACTTCTAACTTGAAGCTCTCTTGAGATAGTCCACCAACTTGGCTACAATCTAACTAGTAAGGAGTTAAGGATGCTAGTTCTCTAGTTAGTGTTTAGGCTTAACCTAGGGTTTCGTTTATCTTGGAGAAAGGATGGTGTTCAACACATGAACCAAAAGAATTCTTGATTAGCTCTAAGGGGAGCTCGAGCTCCCCTATTTATAGGATGGGAGTGGCCAAAAATCCTAGTCCCTTATGGACTAGGGTTTTGGTCCCTCTCTCTCCTATTACTTGATCATCAAGTATTTTGACTTTGACTTTGAATTCTAATTCAAATCAACTTTCAAGAGAGCTAAAAATATCCAAACTAATTTTGGATAATTTTATACTTTATTTATTTAAAATAAATAATTTATTTTATCTAATTAATTAATTCATAATTAATTAACTAGATTATTTTTCTCCAAAATAAGACTTTCTTTTTAATTCAAAATTAAACCAAAGTCTATTAAATAATTAATAAATTAATTATTTAATATTCAATGAAATAAACACGTGTGGCACACGTGTCCCTATGACACGTGTCCAGTCACGTGACCCATACGTGTGGTTTCACACGTGTGGAACCCTCTACGCCCGATTAACTCGTTTAATCATTTTAAAGCCTCAACTCATGTAACCAAGTTGTTATGTGTGACCCTCTAGGTTCTCAATTCAATTAGCAGTGACCCTAATTAATTAATTCACTAATTAATTAATCAGTCCACAGATTAAACGACCATAGTCTAGAAACAGGTGTTTAACCCCTAGCTGAATTGGAATGTTCGGATTCGACAGAACCTTTAAGTCATTGATTCATGTGAGATACAATCCTCCTACTTACTATCTCTCAACCAAGATCTAGGGCAAGGGAATAATCAGAACCCTAATAATCCGGTCTTAAAGCTAAGTGCATTTCATATCCATTTGATCTCAATCCAAGAAACCCTTTTCTTGATATCTTGATCTACTGCCTTGGCCAAGGACTCCATATGGCATATGAATGACTTACACAATAAGAGATCACCTTGCAAATGCAAGTGTAGGTCCTTTCTTGATTCTCATTCACTTTTATGAATCACTTGTGCAGCCCCAGCATAAGCGTTGAATCAGTTGTCTAAGGCGACACCCTTTAAAGCTTATACCTAAGACTACAGAGTTAACTCATAAAGTGACAAGGAACCTCAAGTCTAAGGATCAATTAATCACATCAATGACTCGTGAGATATTTCCTAATCTGGAAGTTTCTATTTCCTGAAATAGAAACTTCATTTCCCATTTAGGAATCTTTTCACACGGGGCACCTCAGTGAACTTACTTATTGAAGTAAGCACCCTCATGTATCACGTACGTATCAACTATACACTTTGCACCTACATGAAACAAGGTGGTCCTTCTTAAGGGCGTGATCCCACAAGCAAGCCTTAGAGGAGTCAGGTTGACACTCCCACTGTCTGTAGGACTCATCGGCTTGGAGTATTTTACTAATCATGACTTATGTGATATAGGGCTCGTTTCATGAACCATTTCACCTAAATGGTAGAGTCCTAAAGTCATCAGGATTAGGGGAGTTCTCATACATGCACAGCTAAAGTAAACGCATACCAAACAAGAGTATATAAAGAAGTGTTTGCCTATGATATTAATCAATTGTATATTATTCAAAGATTGTCTGTGATACTAGGAAAGTCCCAAAACGGATTATGACTAATCGGCTTTCTAGGGCACTATTCCTAACATAGCACTCATCACCACAAGTCCAACGCCGCCAGCCGCTCACCGATCTGACCCTCCACGCGCCCTCACGCTCGGCCAGAAGGTGGCGCGTGTGATACACACGCCCTACCTAGGGCTTCTGTGTTGACGTGTCTGCTGCGCTAGCGCTGAGTCAGCGCCACCTCACCCCATTCGCTAACGTGGCCTGATATGTCCGTTGCCACGTCAGCAGCCACGTCAGCATGCCACGTCATGAAATTTTTTTTTTTTTTTAATTTCGGGCATTTCCAAATTCTAACACTTTGGAACTTGATTTATTTTCTTAAAATAAATTCCTTGTCTATTTTCAAACACTTTGAAAATTTATTTATTTCTTTCCTTTTAATGTTTTATCTTCGGGTTTTCGATTGGGGCTTGCAGAGGGACCTGCAGGACTAATTAATTTTAGCTCCAAACGGGTTAATATATTATCATCTCATGATAATAATTAATTACCGTTTAATAATATTTAATTCCACTAAATAAATATTGTTGCACTCTAAAATTAATTATATTATTCACGAATTTCTCGATCTAGAATAATTTTGCATTTTACTCCTCCGTGTAGATATCCATGAAAAATAAATTAATACTACTATCATTTATTTTTCACTTCTAATCTGAAATCTCCTGATTCGCCTTAAGTTCAAATCTCTTGTACGTGGAACACATTCAACATACAACTTCAGTGACGCATCACACGAAGTGCTTTGGCCAAAGTTTTAATTCGAACTTTGCAAATCCATTTCAGGAATACCTTTTAACTTTCCAGCAAAGCCACAGATTCCTCGATCAATATTTCTCTTTAACACATTTCATGTAATCACTGAACGTACAAAGGTTTCGGTCATTCGATATCGAGACCTCACTTATGAGCAAGTTACAATGATTAACGCTACATGCCTAAAGTCGAAATACTACCAGGATTAAGAGTTCAATGTTCCATAAGATTGGTTCATTTTAGATAGTAGTTTAAAATTAACTATCTTAGTGGTCTAGTTCGATGTTTCCAAATCTATTGAAAATCATCAATGTGTTATAACTGGAAACTCCATTTCCCTATGACGAAAGACTAATCATCTTATATAACATACTATAGTCTCGATACGAACTTATTCTTATCTTACCGACTAGAACTTTAATAACACGTGATTTCGATATCCAAAGTCCTTTCCTATGAAACACATTTCATATAAGAATATCATCACACGTTATTAATTATGTTAATATACTCATAACTTGCAATAATTTCAGTTTTATTAATCCAACAAAATACGAAGTATTTACAAAGAAATTGGATTTTTAGGGCACTAATCCCAACAAGAGCGACGACCATCGCCACCGCTATGCCGCAAGAAGCTCACAGGAGATCACCTTCATCATCCTTTCCATTTCTTTCTTCATCCTTTCTTATTTAAGGTTGGTTGGAGTATGTTTATATATGTGTAATTATGTGAATTTGAAGGAATGACTTAGGGCTTTTGATTTCGAGACTAATATCTTGGTTTGTAACTTGTTTATGCATGAATTTATATAAATCCTTGAGTTTAATGCATGGTTGATGGAGTTGTTGAAGAAATAAATGTACATATATTAAATGAGGGTTTTTGATTGAATTTCTTATTGATCCAAGCAGGCTAGAAGTTGCTATTTGATGTTAAATTGAAGTATATGTGTATGGGAATGTTATATGTTGGTTTTGAGTTAATTTTGCAGCTTGAGAATTGGTCGAGTGTGGGTTTTGTGCTACTGTCGCAGCATGCCCTGTTTTTCGAATTATGGTTCTCGACCGGGATCATTTTTAGTTCAAAAATAATCCTGGTCGGGATCTCCTGACAGAAGGTGGCCTGATCATTGATCCTGGTTGGGATGATTTTCGTCCAGGCCAGGATTGATGGACAACTGCTCTCGGTAATGCAATCCTGGCCGGGATCAATTTCAGTACAAAAACTGTCCCGGCCGGGATCTCATTACAGCTGTGAATCTAGTCACCTGTCCCAATCGGGATTAATTCTGTCCTAGACGGGATGGTTGTACAGATTAGCTACTGGAGGCCTATCCCAACCGAGATTCAAAATGAACTGAAAACCGTCCCAGCCAGGAAGGGCCACGGGAAGTGATACTTTTATGTTTTAAATGTAACTTGCCTAATCTTGTGTATATGTTATTATATGCTCTTATTTGGCTTAATTGCAACATATTCATGACTTTTTAAAAGCATAAGCATGCCATTCGTCAATTAATTAATTTATGGTGTCGAGTCTTTCACGTATTTTTTCTTACACAAATGTCGATCTAGGACTTGGGGAACAAGCTCCTTAGTTTGTATCCTTCTTTTGCTTATAAGGTGAGGTTTTCTCTTTATGTATTTAAAGCCAATATAACCTAATGTAGAAATTTTGGCCAAAACTATATTTTATACTTATAGTTTTCAAAAATGCAAATGATTTACAAAGAACCTTTTCTCAAAGTAAAATGATTTCATGATCAACCGTTTTGGCGAGAAAATACACCGCACTATTTGGGCCCTTGGAAAACGTGGGATTGAAAAACAGTACGACATCGGGCCGTTGGGCACGCCTTAGCACGTAGTACCCTTTTAGAATTTCTCGTGTGACCATGGAGAAAAGAAGATAAGTTATTCTTGAGCTGATGTTTTGACCATCGTAGGAGCGGGTAGAAGTCATGCGCCCCCGTCTCAAAATGTTAATGAGATGGTTCGGGCCTTGAAAACCTGACCATCGCCTCGTGGGGAAAAGGATGGAAATGAGTGAAATGCTTGACAATGTATCAACTTGCATGATCACTTATCACTTGAAACGAATTAATTACACTGTCGGAGTTTGGTTTGAGATCATACCCACTCGCCAGGTCACTTAATGCCTAAATTGACTATGTAATAAATTGATTCTTATAATTCCGAGTATTGCTTCTTTTCATAAATTATCCACTTGGATTATTTCTAAAAACCATATTCAGAATTATGAGTTCCATGTTATGTGTCTATTATGTATAAACCGCTCACTCGGTCTTCACAGAATGACTCCTCCTCACTTTCAGTTTTTTTGCAGGTTTACGGTAGGCGGGGAATTAGAGTCGGTCATGTCTTTAATTGGTAGCCTAACTTGAGCATATTGCATGTATTGATATATACTTGTTCTTTTGGAGTTGTATATTCTATTTTGGGAGAATGGTGATAATTGTAGGCCATGGCGGCCATACTTGTATTATTTTGCTCACTACGTGGTATTACTTATTGTTGCTTCCACTTCTTGTTCGTATGCTTTGTCTATTATTTGATGTTTGGTTCAAGGGTTAGCCCCGCTTAGCTAGGGTTCTTTTAATTGTCACTTGTTCGCCATGTATTTGGTTCATGTATGGATTTCTATTTCATATGTGGATTAGATACTTGGTACGGGGGATGTGGCGCCTATCGATACGGGTGCTATAAATTAATTAGTGAATTATTGAGGAAGAAATCAAAACCACATGGTTTAGGAAACCTCTTAAGGGTTTAAACCCCATAGTATAAATACAAGGGGAGGGACTCTTTCTAGGGTTAGACCAACTTTCTTGAAGCGTTAATTGTTTTTGAGAAAAATCAAAAGAAAAGTTTTCAAAGAATTTCCTAGCCAAAACACAAGGCACAGAACTAGCATTCTCAATAGCTTGGTCGGGATCTAGGACTGGTGTGGATACGCTTTGGAGGATTGCCTACTTTGGAATCTATTCAAGAACCGTTCGAGGGACAATCTGTAGGACCCCGAGCGAAAGGCGCCACATCCCCGCACCAAAGCCCGACACGTGTAACGAAATGAAACTCCGCACACGTATCAAGCTATGGCGAACAGGTGACAAACAAAATTCCAACCTAGCTAGGCGGTCTAGACCCTCAAATTAGAGCGAGCATCAAACATAAAATAACGGAAGCGATTAAATACAAATAATAGCATGCTAGAATTCATCATATTATGTCCATCAATTACTTATACAAATTAAAGTCAAGACAAGTATACAAATTTTAACCCAGGCCAAAGTCTAAGTACCGAATTATACATATATCAACTTCAACAAAATACGTAAAATAAATGAAGTACAATGCATGCGACTCTAGCTATCCTTAACCGACGACTCAAAGACAACCGCCTAGCTCAAACCTCCCAAAAACACCTGCAACTTAAACAAAAAGGGAAAACGAGAAACAAAAACGAGGGTCAATCCTAAAGACTGGTGAGGGGGCTAACACACACATCCATATATACATATAGAGCATAACACTTAGTAAATTCAACAAGAATCCATGAACCGGGGGTGGTTTTTGCAAACTAAAACATTTCCCGCGATAATAGATATATACTTGAAAGAAGATAAGGGCCAAAGGCCAAAATAACATATTTTTAAGTAATTTAGAATCCATTCCCATTACATATATTTATACATAATCACACTAACTCGGCGAGTACGAGTTCTCCTTCCAAACTCCGTTCATATTCAAAGACATAAACATAATCGAAACATAAATCATAATCCAACCTACTCCGGGTGATAGAAGGGTAGCAAGCCCTAGCTATCGATCATAAATCACACGAGTCAAGACTTAATCACGTCCTTGAAACCTTCGGCGGTGGCTCCCGCCGGCTCAAGAGAAACGCCCTCCCTCAACCTCCTAAGGTCGGGTGAGACTCTCAAATGGAAAGTGTTGATGGGGGAGCTCGGTGACCCCACGGTCGACCTGAGATGCCATACCACTCTTCGGGGCCCAATCATAATTCAAAAATCATAATTTTCATAAACTTCTCTTTCAAAGTTCAAAGCTCGCTACACACTCAAACATATTCAAAGCTTTTCGAAAAGAAGGGCAAAATATAGCTTATATACATATAAAAGCCTTTTCAAAGTCTTATACAAAATGGGACGAACCCTTAAAGTACATATGATACACATATCTATCATATAGTACACCTAATTCGCATACGGGATTCAAAACACATAGGGTTGTAGGTCATATTATCTAAAAGGAAGAAAACCTCACCTTTCCACGTAGTGGAGCAAAAGGATATACAAAACGGACGACTATGGAACCTCCTTGTTACTCACGGGACCAAACTCTGAACAAAGGAAACAACAAAGGAAGTTCTTAGACTCAAAATGTACCAAATAGATGCTCGGCGAATGCATATGATGCGAAAAATGCATAGGAAATGCAACACTTAAGCATATGCGTTCACATTTCACATATTTCATATTAAATGGTTCCATAAATACAATACGTTGAAGATAGCACGTAGATTATAATGTTAGCAAAGTACTTAAGTTATAAAAGAGATAAAGGGATAACACGTTAAACAAATGAACGAAGTTCTAGTTCGTAATAGCATATTGTAGCACAGTTAAGTCATATAAGAGCATATAAGAGTATAAATCATAAATGAGCATATAAATTAAATCACAACTTCATGTCATGCAAGGTAACACACATTATAACATGTTATTAATGCATAAATATCATAAAAGTAACAAGAAGAGGTCATACGAGGTGCATAAACGAAGCATTGATTCAAGTACCTACATAAGGTAGCATGTAGAGCATATGAGACCAAAACTTGGAAATGAGCAAGCAAAACGAGCCATAAATTCATATCATATATCTTAACACATAATATTACATGTTATCCACGCATGCAAGGTGAGAAGAAGCAAAAAGCAACACGTAAAACATAAACGAAACGAAGGAAAAACATTTAACGAACAAAATATGCATCAACAATTTGAAACTAGCCCAAAAATGGGTCACGGCCGCGACCAAAACCAAGGCAATTCTGGTCCCTCCCGCGACCACACTCACACCAACAAGTTCAGCAGCCAAAATCTCGAAAGTGGGCTGAAAATTGGTCGCGGCCGCTACTAGAAATGAACTAAAATCGGTCGCCGCCGCGACCAACGTCGCAGCAGCAACAAAACAGCGAAAACAGCCCCAAAACTCACTCCAAAACTCAAGTAAACCCATCCTAATCCAAGCTAACACATTAAGGTAAGTTAGGGTGATAAAAACTCATGCATTTCAAGCCATTAAATGGTCCAAACTAGCATCAAAACATGGTAGTGATGAGAAGAGATCAAATTCATACAACATCTTCAAATTCCTAAATGGCTAAGTCACGATTCTTCAATTAACACTCAAATCAAGTTCATATATATTTTAAATGATGTCTTAGAATCAAAATACATGCTTCATACGAAAAGAATTCACAATAGATCATGCTAGAAATCACAAAATTGATCAAACCCTCACTATTCACTATATAGGCCAAATCTCAAGCAAATCATGGTGAAATCTTACAAATTTGGAGTTAAAATGACCATATAAACATGGAGAGATCAAATATGAACTTACCTCTCTGATTGGGAGAGAAATGATGGGGTCTTGAGTTCAAATCTTGAGGAAAATGAATAGTGGCCCTTTTTCCTCTTCTCTTCAGTTAGATCAGATTTTGGGGCTCGTTTTTCTCTTTCTTTCTTGGTTGGTTCGAATGAGGGCTGAATGCAAGAGAGAGAGACTTAACTCAAGTCATTTAGTCAAGGTTTGGGGTTAAATGGGCCCCACAAGTGGAAGACTAGTCAATAAAGGTGTCTCTTAGCGGAAATTGCTCGTTCTGGTGGAATTTTGGAGGATCAAATGGGCTTAGAAAATTACAAACTTTGGTTCTTTAGTTTCCTTTCTTCGTTGCGAGTCTGACACATCTTTCAAAATTTGAATCCGAATTCCCGAGCTCAAGTTATGGCGTCCGGAACCCAAGGTGCGCTAAGCTCGTTAGGCCCTCGAATCCCTCACAAATCTTGTTTCACAAAAAAGAGCCAATTAACAAAATAAATGAACTCTAAAACATGTAACGAGAATACAAACATGTTCATAACTCATATAAGTCACACATACCAAAATTTCACAAAAATCGGAATTAAATTCGGGCACATAAGGAGCAAATTCCAAAGCACACAAACATAAACGTTTAAAATCAAGTTATAAGTTAAAAAATTAATTTCAATTAATCACATAATCATCAAAATAGCACATATTTGCATAAATAAATAATTTAAATACGCATATAACACTCTCGTTACGGCATACCTGGAAATCCGAACGATCGGGATGTTACAAACTTCCCTCCTTCAAAAGGACCTATCCTCAGGTCCTAAAGGTCTTGAACGGTTCCAGAGATAAACCAACTTCACACTAAAACCCTCTAACCTCGGAAAACTGCAAACTTCCCGTGATCTTACCTCCTTAATTAGCAAACCGGACACAAAGTCCTAGTCGTTTGCCCCCACTTCCAAATAAAAATTCGGGAGTAGTTGGAGATTTCTCAACCGTTGGCACATAGACATTACTACACCAAGTCCATAACATCTCTCTTATGCCACTACAACCGGTCTCCTAAAATCTCGAACAACTTCAAACCATGAGTGGGATATTGCACATCTCAAGGCGTAGGCTACAACTCTTCTACAAGCAACACACAACAAAGGCCTTCCTTTATGCCTCGGTTGGAAACAAAGTAGCCTTTCGTCCCTCCGGTTAGGCAAAAGCCAATACCGTGGGTAACTCTCTTCAACGCCTCTTCCCACTTGAAACCGTACCTCTTACTCTGAGGCAATCCTCGGTTCATCTACGAGAAATGTCGATGGTCTAGCCTTCAATCTAGTACCCGGTGACACAGTTGAGCCCTGAACGGACCTCCTAAGAGCGACCACCAAACTAAGCACGAGCAAAACACCTTCAAACAAACCCAACGGAAGCAGCTCGACCCTCACAAGTCACCGAGCACTCGAAGTCACCAAACTCTCACCACAAGAAAGTTAACACGAAAGAGAAAAAGAGAGCACACAACAAGCAAAACAGAAAGGAAAGGAGGCACACCGCAAACAAGAACCAAGAAGGAAGGAAACACACAATAAATAAGAATCGAGAAAGAAAGGAAACACATAGCAAGTAAAGGCCACGAAGTACTTAAAGAACAAAGAAAAAGGCAACAAGCACGTGGGTTTCCCCAAAATTAAATATGCATGAAATGAGATGCCATGAATGCTTCATGTACCTTTCACCGAAGCGGTATGATCAAACTCGGTATGCACTTGAGCTTGAGTCGAAATCTCGGAGTCACGGTCCTTCATAAGCTTTGGAATTGATTTATAGGGGCAACCATTCACCGTATGTCCGATTTCACCACATCCTTAGCACACACCTAATCTCTTTCGACAATTTTCCTCCGTGTGATTTGGACCCTCGCAATAAGCGCATCGAATTGGAGCCGTTAGAGCGGGCTCCGGAGTCGGTTCGAACAATCGTAGTTTCTTTTTTTTGTTGGATGGGTTAACGTCTTGTGAACCATGGAGTTTTTTCTTGTGGCATGGGTCTCTTGCCCAATCTTGAGCTCAAACCTGATCCTTGTCCTAATTGAGAAGTTTGGGACTTCGGATGTTGCTTTTCCATCTATCTTTGAACCGCCTTTCTCATAGCCTCGACCATTGATTGACCGTTGAAGTAGAGAGGGCTCGTTGGATCTCACTCTTGAGTTCTTATACAAAATTTTGGGCTTTAAGTCGGTAATTGTTGACAACTTGTGTAGCATATGGGCCCGATCTCTCGAGTTCGTCAATATAATTTTCGACCATTTTCTAATCTTGTTGGAGGTCCATAAATTCTTGAAGTCTCTTTAGTCTTGAGGTAGAGGGAGTATACTTGTTGTGAAATTCTCGGACAATGTTCTCCCACGTAAACTCCTCCTCGGACCTTTCAAACCCCAACCTTATTTCTTTAAGCCAAATCGAAGCTTGTCCTTTAATAAAATGGGATGTGCACTCCACTTTTTTTTTTTAGATGTCCCTGAAATAGTATTCTAGATCCATGAAATTTCGGTGATCCATTCTTCGGCTTTCACATCATCACCTCTAAACCATGTCGGCGGGTTACACTTTTGAAATTCTTGATAAATCAAAGGTATTTCTTCTCCCATTGTAGATGTAGATTGAGATGAAATCCTGAATAAGAACCACAATTCAAAGAAATATCGATGCATGAGAGGGTTTATTGCATGTTCGTGTAACCAATTAATTAAAATAAAATAAAATAAGTCACATAAAGATGAAAGTGGATGCAAACAATCACATAATCCTAAGTCGAGCGACCTAGCAGGACCCGACACGACTAACGAGCTCCGATTTTACAACCTGGAGCTCTGATACCACTTTAGAATGTAGCACCCCGAGCGAAGGGCACCACATCCCCCGCACCAAAGCCCGACACGTGTAACGAAATGAAACTCCGCACACGTATCAAGCTATGGCGAACAGGTGACAAACAAAATTCCAACCTAGCTAGGCGGTCTAGACCCTCAAATTAGAGCAAGCATCAAACATAAAATAACGGAAGCGATTAAATACAAATAATAGCATGCTAGAATTCATCATATTATGTCCATCAATTACTTATACAAATTAAATACAAGACAAGTATACAAATTTTAACCCAGGCCAAAGTCTAAGTACCGAATTATACATATTTCAACTTTAACAAAATACGTAAAATAAATGAAGTAAAATGCACGCGACTCGAGCTATCCTTAACCGACGACTCAAAGACAACTGCCTAGCTCAAACCTCCCAAAAGCACCTGCAACTTAAACAAAAGGGGAAAAGGAGAAACAAAAACGAGGGTCAGTCCTAAAGACTGGTGAGGGGGCTAACACACACACCCATATATACATATAGAGCATAACACATAGTAAATTCAACAAGAATCCATGAACCGGGGGTGGTTTTTGCAAACTAAAACATTTCCCGTGATAATAGATATATACTTGAAAGAAGATAAGGGCCAAAGGCCAAAATAACCAATTGTTAAGTAATTTAGAATCCATTCCCATTTCATAGATTTATACATAATCACACTAACTCGGCGAGTACGAGTTCTCCTTCCAAACTCCGTTCATATTCAAAGACATAAACATAATCGAAACATAAATCATAATCCAACCTACTCCGGGTGATGGAAGGGTAGCAAGCTCTAGCTATCGATCATAAATCACACGAGACAAGGCTTAATCACGTCCTTGAATCCTTTGGCGGTGGCTCCCGCCGGCTCAAGAGAAACGCCCTCCCTCAACCTCCTAAGGTCGGGTGAGACTCTCAAATGGAAAGTGTTGATGGGGGAGCTCGGCGACCCCACGGTCGACCTGAGATGCCATACCACTCTCCGGGGCCCAATCATAATTCAAAAATCATAATTTTCATAAACTTCTCTTTCAAAGTTCAAAGCTCGCTACACACTCACACATATTCAAAGCTTTTCGGGAAAAAAGGCAAAATACAGCTTATATACATATAAAAGCCTTTTCAAAGTCTTATACAAAATGGGACGAACCCTTAAAGTACATATGATACACATATCTATCGTATAGTACACCTAATTCGCATACGGGCTTCAAAACAGATAGGGTTGTACGTCATATTATCTAAAAGGAAGAAAACCTCACCTTTCCACGTAGTGGAGTAAAGGGATATACAAAACGGACGCCTATGGAACCTCCTTGTTACTCACGGGACCAAACTCTGAACAAAGGAAACAACAAAGGAAGTTCTTAGACTCAAAATGTACCAAATAGACGCTCGACGAATGCATATGATGCGAAAAATGCATAGGAAATGCAACACTTAAGCATATGCGTTCATATTTCACATATTTCATATTAAATGGATCCATAAATGCAATAAGTTGAAGATAGCACGTAGATTATACTGTTAGCAAAGTACTTAAGTTATAAAAGAGATAAAGGGTTATCACGTTAAACAAATGAACGAAGTTCTAGTTCATACTAGCATATTGGAGAACACTTAAGTCATATAAGAGCATATAAGAGTATAAATCATAAATGAGCATATAAATTAAATCACAACTTCATGTCATGCAAGGTAACACACATTACAACATGTTATTAATGCATAAATATCATAAAAGTAATAAGAAGAGGTCATACGAGGTGCATAAACGAAGCATTGATTCAAGTACGTACATAAGGTAGCATGTAGAGCATATGAGACCAAAACATGGAAACGAGCAAGCTAAATGAGGCATAAATTCATAACATATATCTTAACACATAATATTACATGTTATCCATGCATGCAAGGTGATAAGAAGCAAAAAGGAACACGTAAAACACAAACGAAACGAAAGAAAAACACTTAACGAACAAAACATTCATCAACAAGTCGAAACTAGCCCAAAAATAGGTCACGACCGCGACCAAAACCAAGGCAATTCTGGTCGCGCCCGGGACCACACTCACACCAACAAGTTCAGTAGCCAAAATCTCGAAAGTGGGCTGAAAATTTGTCGCGGCCGCTACTAGAAATGAACTAAAATCGGTCGCCGCCGCGACCAACGTCGCAGCAGCAACAAAACAACGAAAACAGCCCCAAAACTCACTCCAAAACTCAAGTAAACCCATCCTAATCCAAGCTAACACATTAAGGTAAGTTAGGGTAACAAAACATCATGTATTTCAAGCCATTAAAAGGTCCAAACTTGCATCAAAACATGCTAGAGATGAGAAGAGATCAAATTCATACAACATCTTCAAATTCCTAAATGGCTAAGTCACGATTCTTCAATTAACACTCACATCAAGTTCATATATATTTTAAATGATGTCTTAGAAACAAAATACATGCTTCATACCAAAAGAATTCACAATAGATCATGCTAGAAATCATAAAATTTAACAAACCCTCACTATTCACTATATAGGCCAAATCTCAAGCAAATCGTGGTGAAATATTACAAATTTGGAGTTAAAATGACCATATAAACATGGAGAGATCAAATATGGACTTAACTCTTTGATTGGGAGAGAAATAATGGGGTTTTGAGTTCAAATCTTGAAGAAAATGAATAGTGGCCCTTCTTCCTCTTCTCTTCACTTAGATCAGATTTTGGGGCTCCGTTTTCTCTTTCTTTCTTGGTTGGTTCGAATGAGGGCTGAAGGGGAGAGATAGAGACTTAACTCAAGTCATTTAGACAAGGTTTGGGGTTAATTTCGGGTTAAATGGGCCCCACAAGTTCAAGACTAGTCAATAAAGGTGTCTCTTAGTGCAAAGTGCTCATTCCGGTGTAATTTTGGAGGATCAAATGGGCTTAGAAAATTACAAATTTAGGTTCTTTGGTTTCCTTTCTTCGTTGCGAGTCCGATGTATCTTCCGGAATTCGAATCCGAATTCCCGAGCTCAAGTTATGCCGTTTGGAACCCAAGGTGCGCTAAGCTCGTTAGGCCCTCGAATCCCTCACAAATCTCGTTTCACAAAAAAGAGCCAAGAAACAAAATAAATGAACTCTAAAACATGTAACAAGAAACAAACACGTTCATAACTTATATAAGTCACATATACCAAAAATTCACAAAAATCGAATTAAATTCGGGCACACAAGGAGCAAATTCCAAAGCACACAAACATAAATGTTTAAAATCAAGTTATAAGTTAAACAATTAATTTCAAGTAATCACAAAATCATCAAAATAGCACATATTTGCATAAATAAATAATTTAAATACACATATAACACTCTCGTTACGACGTACCTGGAAATCCGAACGATCGGGATGTTACAAAGTCCCCTCCTGCAAAAGGACCTGTCCTCAGGTCCTAAAGGTATTGAACGAGATAAACCAACTTCACACTAAAACCCTCTAACCTCAGAAAACTGCAAACTTCCCGAGATCTTACCTCCTTAATTAGCAAACCGGACACAAAGTCCTAGTCGTTTGCCCCCACTCCAAATAAAAATTCGGGAGTAGTTGGAGATTTCTCAACGGTTGGCACATAGACATTACTACACCAAGTCCATAACATCTGTCTTATGCCACTACAACCGGTCTCCTAAAATCTCGAACAACTTCAAACCATGAGCGGGAGATTGCACTTCTCAAGGCGTAAGCTACAACTCTTCTACAAGCAACACACAACAAAGGCCTTCCTTTATGCCTCGGTTGGAAACAAAGTAGCCTTTCGTCCCTCCGGTTAGGCAAAAGCCATTACCGTGGGTAACTCTCTTCAACGCCTCTTCCCACTTGAAACCGTACCTCTTACTCTGAGGTAATCCTCGGTTCTTCTACGAGAAATGTCGATGGTCTAGCCTTCAATCTAGTACCCGGTGACACAGTTGAGCCCTGAACCGACCTCCTAAAAGCGACCACCAAACTAAGCGTGAGCAAAACACCTTCAAACAAACCCAACGGAAGCAGCTCGACCCTCACAAGTCACCGAGCACTCTCGAGCACTCAAAGTCACCAAACTCTCACCACAAGAAAGTTAACACGAAAGAGAAAAAAAGAGCACACAACAAGCAAAACAGAAAGGAAAGGAGGCACACCGCAAACAAGAACCAAGAAGGAAGGAAACACACAATAAATAAGAATCGAGAAAGAAAGGAAACACATAGCAAGTAAAATCCACGAAGTACTTAAAGAACAAAGAAAAAGGCAACAAGTACGTGGGTTTCCCCAGAATTAAATATGCATGAAATGAGATGCCATGAATGCTTCATGTACCTTTCACCGAAGCGGTATGATCAAACTCGGTATGCACTTGAGCTTGAGTTGAAATCTCGGAGTCAAGGTCCTTCATAAGCTTTGGAATTGATTTGTAGGGGCAACCATTCACCATATGTCCTATTTCACCACATCCATAGCAAGCACCTAATCTCTTTCGATAATTTTCCTCCGTGTGATTCGGAGCCTCGCAATAAGCGCATCAAATTGGAGCCGTTAGAGCGGGCTCCGGAGTCGGTTCCAGCAATCCTAGTTACTTCTTTTTCTTGGATGGGTTAACGTCTTGTAAACCATGGAGTTTTTTCTTGTGGCATGGGTCTCTCGCCCAATCTTGAGCTCAAACCTGATCCTCGTCCTAATTGAGAAGTATGGGACTTCGGATGTTGCTTTTCCATCTCTCTTTGAACCGCCTTTCTTATAGCCTCGGACCATTGATTGACCGTTGAAGTAGAGAGGGCTCGTTGGATCTCACTCTTGAGTTCTTGCAAAAAATTTTGGGCTTTAAGTCGGTAATTGTTGACAACTTGTGTGACATATGGGCCCGATCTCTCGAGTTTGTCCCTATAATTTTCCACCATTTTCAAATCTTGTTCGAGGTCCATACCGGGTATTAAATCCTGTCTTTGGTATATCCTCTTCCCTGATTTTCAGCTGGTAGTAACCTTGCCTTAGATCCAATTTCGAATAGATCCTTGAACCTTGCAGCATATTGAATAAATCCTCAATGTGGGGCAACGGGTACTTATTCTTGATAGTCATTCGATTAAGCTCCCGGTAATCTATACACATCCTCAACGATCCATCTTTCTTCTTGACAAAGAGAACCGGAGCACCCCACGGAGATGAACTCGGTCGAATATATCCAATCTTGAGTAATTCCTCGAGTTGAATCTTCAACTACTTCAACTCTGCCGGAGCCATTCTAGAAGGAGTCTTAGAATACGGTTCTGCTCCCGGATATAAATCAATAACAAACTCAATCTCCCGATCCGGCGATAGAGAACCCAAATTTTCTGGAAATACGTCGGGATATTCCTTTACTACGGCCGTTTCCTCAAAACTTGATTGATCCTTTGGTTTGTTAAGGAGATAGGCAATAAATCCCGTGGCTCCATCCTTTACTAACTTGTGAGCTTCCATAAATGATAAGAGAGGTACATTCTTCGACCCAACTTCTCCAATCCACTCATTACCCAACTTTATCTTCTTCTTAAAACAATCAACTTCGGCCCGGTGTCGGTATAACCAATCCATCCTGAAGATTACCCCATACTTCTTCATAGGCATCACAATGAAATCTGCCGGATAATCTTTCCCTTCTATTAAAACTCAACAACCCCTGACAACCCGATCCGTCTGCAAACTACCTCCCAAAGGAGAACTCACAAAATAGCAAGAATTTGAACAAGTAAGAGATAGGCACAGAGGGGCACATAGATCACAAGATATGAAAGAATGCGTGGCACCCGGATCGAATAATGCATGAATGCTCATGTTATGAATGCAAACGGTACCTTCCACCACGGCATTTGGATCGGCTTCAACTTTCTGCTCTTCGCCCTCAAGGGCATAAGCTCGTGCCTGAACCATCGGTCTCTGAGCCCCAGCTTGATATCCTGGAATCTTGTCTGGGCATGCAAAAGCCATATGATCTCCTTTCCCACAAATCAAACACAACTTCAATCTTTTCCGGCGATTGTTATAGGAATGAGTTGGCCATCCACAATAAGTACACGGAGGCTGATCGTTTCGGGATCCCTTAGGAGCTGGTGGAGCCTGAGGTGCTCGTGGAATAGGCACAATCTGACCTCCTGCTCTAGGCTTCTTGAAAGGTCCTTTTGGTGGTGGAGCTGGTAAAGTCATCGGCCTCTTTCCTTTGTTAAATCCCGAGCCGAATCCTGACCCTTGTCCTTGGCGATAAGCTGGCCTCCTAGCATTTACAGAATCTTCAACCTTTAAGTCTTTCGAAGTAGCCTTCGCCCAAGTGCTCGTATTAACTGCCTGGATATCTGGTCGAAGTCCCTGAATAAACTGCATAGCCTTGTGGAAGTCATCACCTGCTATATTTGGTGCATAGCGGGATAACCTCTCATAATCCGAAATATACTCGGCCACAGACCTCGATCCTTGCTTCAATTCGATGAATTCCCTAAGCATTCGAGTACGAGATGAAGGAGGAATAAATTTGTTCTTGAATTCCCTTGAAAAGACTTCCCAGTTGATCTCCTCTCCAGCTGCTTCCAATACAATTCGGGTACTCTCCCACCAGGAATAAGCCTCCCCTTGTATCAAAGTGATGGTGCAACGGGCTTCCTCTCGAGACTCACATGGTATGAGCTCCCAGATCCTCTCAACTTCTTTTAACCACATCTCCGCCTGTATATCATTTCCCTTGAAAAACTTAGGAGGTCTCTGGTTCTGAAACTCCCTAAGTATAACAGAAATCGGTGCCTCGGGCGGTATGGCAGGTGCAGGTGGTGCTGGAGGTGCCGGTGGTACATAATCTCGTAGCCTTTGATCTATGATGTTGATAACCGAATTAACAAAGGCCTCTGCCGGCTGTGGCTGTGGAGGTAGAGGTGTAGGAGTACGATCACGATGATGACGTCGTCCTGGAGATCTATCTGTTGGAAAACACGAATCAGAAAGCAGCGGAATTTAAATTTTCCCAACAAAAGGATCTTGAACTCGCAATCGTGTAACCAAATTCGTAAAGATAGAAAACTTACTTTTCTTTTGTTCTTTCTTGAAGCGTTTCAAGCCACCCAAGAACGCTCTTCTCGCGGCTTGATCCCCTCTCCTTGGTAAAGCTCGAATCTTCAAACTTCTAACTTGAAGTCTCTAGAGAAAGTCCACCAACTTGATCACAATCTAACTAGTAAGGATGCTAGTTCTCTAGTTAGTGTTTAGGCTTAACCTAGGGTTTATTTGATCTTGGAGAAAGGAAGGTGTTCAACACATGAACCAAAAGAATTGCCAATTAGCTCTTAGAGGAGCTCGAGCTCCCCTATTTATAGAGAGAGGGTGCCGAAATTCCTAGTCCTTAATGGGCTAGGATTTTGGTCTCTCTCCCTCCTATTACTTGATCATCAAGTATTTTCCAACTTTGACTTTGAATTCTAATTCAAGTCAACTTTTAAGAGAGCTAAAAATATCCAAACTATTTTTGGATAATTTTATACTTTATTTATTTAAAATAAATAACTTATTTTATTATCTAATTAATTAATTCATAATTAATTAACTAGATTATTTTCTCCAAAATAAGACTTTCTTTTTAATTCAAAATTAAACCAAAGTCTATTAAATAATTAACACATTTAATTATTTAATACATATATATATAATATATATATATTCACACGTGTGTGACACGTGTCACAGTGACACGTGTCACAGTGACACGTGCCACTCACGTGAGCCACACGTGTGATTTCACACGTGTGGAACCCTCTTGGCCCGATTAACTCGTTTAATCATTTTCAAGCCTCAACTCATGTAACCAAGTTGTTGTGTGTGACCCTCTAGGTTCTCAATTCAATTAGCAGTGACCCTAATTAATTAATTCACTAATTAATTAATCAGTCCACAGATTAAACGATCATAGTCTAGCAACAGGTGTTTAACCCCTAGCTGAATTGGAATGTTCGGATTCGACAGAACCTTTAAGTCATTGATTCATGTGAGATACAATCCTCCTACTTACTATCTCTCAACCAAGATCTAGGGCAAGGGAATAATCAGAACCCTAATAATCCGGTCTTAAAGCTAAGCGCATTTCATATCCATTTGATCTCAATCCAAGAAACCCTTTTCTTGATGTCTTGATCTACTGCCTTGGCCAAGGACTCCATATGGCATATGAATGACTTACACAATAAGAGATCACCTTGCAAATGCAAGTGTAGGTCCTTTCTTGATTCTCATTTACTTTCATGAATCACTTGTGCAGCCCCAGCATAAGCCTTGAATCAGTTGTCTAAGGCGACACCCTTTAAAGCTTATACCTAAGACTACAGAGTTAACTCATAAAGTGACAAGGAACCTCAAGTCTAAGGATCAATTAATCACATCAATGACTCGTGAGATATTTCCTAATCTGGAAGTTTCCATTTCCTGAAATAGAAACTTCCTTTCCCATTTAGGAATGTTCTCACACGGGGCACCTCAGTGAACTTACTTATTAAAGTAAGCACCCTCATTTATCACACACGTATCAACTATACACTTTGCACCTTCATGAAACAAGGTGGTCCTTCTTAAGGGCGTGATCCCATAAGCAAGCCTTAGAGGAGTCAGGTTGACACTCCCACTGTCTGTAGGACTCATCGGCTTGGAGTAATTTACTAATCATGACTTATGTGATATAGGGCTCGTTTCATGAACCATTTCACCTAAATGGTAGAGTCCTAAAGTCATCAGGATTAGGGGAGTTCTCATACATGCACAACTAAAGTAAACGCATACCAAACAAGAGCATATAAAGAAGTGTTGCCTCAATTCGTTATTTCATTCAAAGATTGTCTGTGATTACAATAAGGAAAAGCACAAAGCGGATATACAATCGGCTTTTAGGGCACTATTCCTAACAATCTCCCACTTGCCCGTCAAAGCCATTCTAAAGCTACTCTAAGTCCCATCTTCTGAAGATGACCTTGGAAAGCTTCTCGACTAAGGGGTTTAGTAAGTGGATCTGCCACGTTCTCTGCTGATGTGACCCTCTCAATTTGCACATCTCATCTTGTGATAATATCACGTATTAGGTGATACTTCCTCATAATGTGCTTGGTCCGTTGGTGAGATCTTGGTTCTCTTGCTTGAGCAACCGCCCCAGTGTTGTCACAAAACACATTAATGGGGTCTTTCATGCTAGGAACAACATTCAACTCTTGAATAAAGTTTCTAATCCAAACACCTTCCTTAGCTGCATCATTTGCAGCTAAGTATTTGGCCTCAGTGGTCGAATCTGCAGTGGTTGTTTGCTTGGAACTCTTCCAACTCACTGCTCCGCCGTTTAGGCAAAAAATGTATCCTGACATTGACTTAAAATCATCTAAGTCTGATGCAAAGCTTGCACCGCAGTATCCTTCGACAGTAAGATCTTTCTGGCCTCCGTAAACTAAGAATAAATCTTTAGTACTTTTCAAGTACTTAAGAATATTCTTCACGGCAGCCCAGTGACCATCTCCAGGGTCAGATTGGAAACGACTTGTTACACTAAGTGCATAAGCCACATCCGGTCGAGTACACAACATTGCATACATTATGCTACCTATTGCTGACGCATAAGGTGTATGAGTCATTCTTTCCTTCTCAAGGTTAGTCTTAGGACACATCTTCTTTGAAAGACATGTTCCTACACTCATAGGAAGGTTCTTAACCTTTGCTGACTCCATATTGAATCTCTTCAATACTTTCTCAATGTACATCGACTGTGATAGTCCTATTAACCTTCTAGATCTATCTCTATAGATTTTAATTCCAAGGATATAGGACGCATCACCAAGATCTTTCATCTCGAATTGGTTCAACAACCATAACTTAGTCACTTTCATGTCATCCTTCGAATTCCCAATAAGAAGGATGTCATCAACATAAAGTACTAAGAATTGCACTGAGGTCTCCAATTCCTTTCTATACACACATGATTCATTCAAAATTTGGATGAAGCCAAACGCTTTGACCGATTCATCAAATCGAATGTTCCAATTCCTAGAAGCCTGTTTCAATCCATAGATTGATCTTTGGAGTTTGCAAACCTTTTGCTCACTCCCACTGAATGTGAAACCTATGGGTTGCTCCATATAAATGTCTTTGTCAATGTCACCATTGAGAAAGGCAGTTTTCACATCCATTTGCCATATCTCATAGTCATAATATGCAGCAATGGCAAGCATGATTCGAATGGACTTTTGCATTGCAACTGGTGAAAAGGTTTCGTCAAAGTCCACGCCGGGTCTTTGAGTGAATCCTTTTGCAACCAGTGTTGCTTTGTAGGCTGCAATGCTTCCATCAACTCCAAGCTTTCTCTTAAAGATCCATTTGCAACCTATGGGTTTGACCCCATCAGGCAAATCTACCAAGGTCCAAACTTGGTTGGAGTTCATGGAATCCATTTCGGATTTCATGGCTTCTATCCACTGTTCAGAGTCAGAATCTGAAAGTGCCTCCTTATATGTTGAAGGATCATTATCCTTTTGAGAGATTTCATGGAAGAATCCATACCATCTCTCCGGCAGTCTAGGAGTGCGTTCAGAACGCCTTAGAGGAGGATTTACATGTGTATCGAAATTCGTGATTGGTTGTGGTTGATCAGTAGGGGATGTTTCTTCAGTGGGTGGCGTGGGGTTACTTTGTACTTCTTCTAATTCTATGATCTTGCCTTTCTATTCTTTAAGGAACGGTTCCTCAAGAAAAGTGGCATCTCTGGAAACAAACACCTTTTGCTCAGATTGATCATAGAAGTAGTATCCTATGGATTCCATAGGATAACCTACAAAGTAGCATAAGTTAGAACGAGATTCTAACTTATCTCCCACTGTCCTCTTCACGTAAGCAGGACAATCCCAAATTCTTAAGTAAGAATAGCTAGGGATTTTACCATGCCACATTTCATGGGGCGTTTTAGGGACTGACTTAGAGGGAACTAGATTCAAAATCTTGGCTGCACTTTCTAGGGCATAACCCCAGAAAGAAGATGGTAAGTCAGTGAAACTCATCATGGAACGAACCATATCAAGTAAGGTTCGATTCCTTCTCTCAGAAACTCCATTAAGCTGAGGAGTTCCCGGAGGAGTCCACTGAGAGATAATCCTATTATCTTTGAGATGATTAAGGAATTCTTCACTGAGATATTCGCCTCCTCGATCAGATCGAAGTGCTTTTATCTTGTGACCTGTTTGGTTCTCAACCTCCTTTTGAAATTCTAAGAATTTCTCAAAAGCTTCAGATTTATACTTCATTAAGTATACATAACCATACCGACTAAAGTCATCAGTAAAGGTTATGAAATACTGATGATTGTTTCTAGTGCTTACACTAAGCGGTCCACAAACATCAGTGTGGATCAAATCCAAAACCTTAGTGGCACGTTCCACAGTTCCTTTAAAAGGGACTTTGGACATTTTTCCTTTGAGACAGGATTCGCAAGAAGTTAACTCCTTAAGATCATTTTCAGAGAATGATCCTAAAGTGTTTATCTTGCTAATTCTGTTCTTGGAAATGTGTCCTAATCTAGCGTGCCATAAGGGAGCTGAAACTTTGTCATCTCTCTTACGCTTTGTTTCTCGTTGTATATTCATAATATTGATAGTTTGAGTTAGGTAAAGTCCATCACTTAGAGTACCGATGTGAACGGAAGAGTTGTTCCGTTTGATAAAATATTTACCATTCTTAATATAAGTTTCATAACCTTCACAATCTAATATTGGAACTGAAATTATATTACGAATAATGCTCGGTACATAAAGGACTTTATTTAAGACTAACTAAAAACTACCTAAATCTAATCTAATTGTGCCTAAAGCTCGAGCTTCAACGTTTGAGCCATCGCCGATCTTCAAGACACATTCTCCTTCTTTGAGTTGTTGGACTTCACTTAGCATCTGTACATCATTACAGATATGAGTTCCACAACCGGTATCAAGTACCCAAGAACTAGAATTAATAGAAAGATTTACTTCAACGAGAAAGATACCTTTCTTTAGAGTAGCCTTGTACTCTGGGCAGTTTCTCCTCCAATGTCCCGCTTTGCCACAATGGAAGCAAACATCCTCTTTCTGATCACGCTTCTTCTTTTGGGCCTTCCCCTTCGAAATGCCACCAGTGGGCCTAAGGGGTTTCTTCTTCTTCTTTTGGGCTTTCTTGCCCTTACCTTTAGAAGGTCCAGAAGAGGAAGATGGAGCATTCACCATCAAAACCTTATTGTCCTTCTTGATCGTGCTTTCAGCAGTCACAAGCTGACTAATCAGCTCAGCTACAGTAGCACCAGCATGATTGAAGTTAAGGACAAATGGGTTGAATGATGGTGGGAGCGAAGCTAGCAACAAATCCACTGAAAGCTCATCTTTCAGCGGCATGTCCATGGAAGCAAGTTTCTCAGTAAGGGCAAGAAACTTGAGTCCATATTCATGGACACTTGAACCTTCCCTCATTCTTAAGTGGAACAATTCCTTTGAAGTGTTATACCTCGTAACACGTTCATGAGGGCGGTAAAGTTGCTCTAAGTGGTCGTAAATCTCCCAAGCGAATTCCATGGCCTCATGTTGCCTTTGCAAGTCCGGAGACATGTTAGCCAACATAAGGCAACGGGCTTGGAGATTATCATCCTTCCACTTTTGAATCGCGTCCCGCTCGGCCCGAGTGGGAGCCTCCCCTTCGGGACTGGGCTCCCCTTCGAAGAGAACATAAGTTCTCTTCTCAAAATCTAAAATGATTTTTAGATTCCTCAGCCAATCAGAATAGTTGGGACCAGTCAACTTGTTTGACTCGAGGATCGATACAAGAGGGTTTTTTGGTTGCCATTTCAAAACACGTAGAGAATCAAAGAATCTACGACCTAAATGGTAAAACAGAGAACTAGTGAGCATGCTGAATTATAACGATATACAAAAGATAAGGTCTTTAATCTATTGTAGCTCCCACTGTTTTTCAAAGATCTATAATTCCCAAAGATCTAAGAGGAACACGTTTCCCAATGGGTACTAAGATCCTAGGCATTTTACCTCGAACCCACGACTCGCGGACATTTTAAGCAAGAACCCTAGGTAGGTACAACTTACCAATTCTAACACCTCTAGAACTCTTAGTAATTGTTTTTGCATCACCTATCTTTCAATATGGACCCACGACTCGTGCGACATCCATATTTACTTAGGCGTTAAGCTGGACCCATCAATCATAAGATCATGACCGAAACTTAGTTCGAACGACCCACGACTCGCGGACATCGCCCTTGCTAAAATCGATCATGAAATATTGATCATTTAAAATGATCAATTAGGTAACTAAGAACTAATAAGCTCCACTAGCTATCCCACGACTCGCGGACAATAACTAGCTTTACTTACTAAACTTAAAACCTATTGATGAAATGCTAGGAATTTAATTCAAAATTTGCATCTCGAATTAAACACCTATTTGTTCGAAATTAGCTTAATATTTAATGGGAATTTTCGAATCAACCGGAGAGTTGTCCGGTTCGACCTCACCAACATATATGTTATCCAATTTTATTAGTCTTGATTAATGCAAGTACATTTAAATGCATTTCAAACAAGCACATAAACAGATAACATGTCCTAGCATGATACTAACATGTAATGATCATGGGTTCTACCTATCTTATGCGTGATATGTGGGAGCCACTCGACAATCACAAGTTCTAACATACATGCCACATAAACAGTTCAAATCACATAAGGGAAAGCGGTAACAAAATACGAGCCCTATCTCTATTACATTTAACAATTGAGATTCCCCTCCCTAACATTTTGAGGGGTCTTCACTTATGGCCTCCTTGTTACTTGAATGTGGTCCATCTTACTCCATGGGTGCATTGTCTCCAAAATGAAAATAAAACCTCACCACCTATCTCTACTCTCAAAATACAATAAAAAGAAAAAGACATAAAGTAATAAGGCTCAATCTTCATATTGGCCTTAGACAATTACACGGGGCATACCCCGGCCTCAAAAACAGTAATATGGAAAGCCACATAATAAGTCACATAACAGTACGCACATAACTGAGGCTCCAACCTCAATTGAAAAACGCAACTATAGGGCTCCAACCCCAATTTAAACCATCCATGTGCATAAATTAAAACCATACATAGATCTAAACCCATGATCACCTAACATGCTTTTGCAAGAATTTAAATTTAACCAATAAATTAAAATTCTCGTTTCAAGTCCTAATGACTTAAAACACGACTTAGACGCAATTCTTGTTCAAGAGCCTTTTCAATAAAACCCGAAAAACAATAAACCAATAAAATTCCAA
Source organism: Lantana camara (assembly GCA_037501455.1). NCBI lineage: Eukaryota > Viridiplantae > Streptophyta > Magnoliopsida > Lamiales > Verbenaceae > Lantana > Lantana camara. Next base: position 86,520,209 of record CM074863.1, read on the forward strand.
TTAATTTCCAAAATTAATAATTTTATACTTTCATTATTTTCAGAAAATAAAATTCATAATTTTCCCAAAATCCAAATCGCTTTAATTTCTCAAAAAATCCCAATTTAATCAAAATTTTAAAATAATTTTATTTTATCAAAACTGATTTTAAAAGATAAAATTAAAATAAAATTAAATCGGTGTTTTAAGGACCGAAAACACGAAAAACACGAAACACGAAAACGAGCCCAAAAACGGCCCAGCCGCGCGAGGCACCACCGCGCAGCAGTGCGCGCTGGCGAGTTGCCGCTCGCGTGCGCAAGCTGGGCGTGCATCATGCGCGCACCGCGCGCACAGCGCCCGCCACGACTGGGCGGGCTGTGCAGGCGTCCCGCGCGGTTGCGGGACGGATTGGGCTGGCGTGCCTAGGCACGCCCGGGATAGCTCCCGCGCGGTTGCAGGAGGGGTTGGGCGGCGTGCGCGCGCAGGCCTGGGGCGTGCTACACATTGGCACGTCCCAATCCCGCGCGTTTGTTTCGCGTCTCGTTTCGTGTCTAGGTTTCTTAAAACCAATTCAATCCAAAATTAAAAATTAGATTTTGATAAATTTCAACTAAAACGATTTTCAAAAACAGTTTTAGAAATTCAGGAAAAATTACAGTTTCGTATTTCAGGCTTTCTAAAAGAACTCAAGAATACTCAATTCGCATCTAAGCCTAAGAATTTCTACCAAATTCAGAATAATTGAGACGAATCAGAAACACGATTAACGAGGTGGCTCTGATACCACTTGTTGGAAAACACGAATCAGAAAGCAGCGGAATTTAAAAAATTTTCCCAACAAAAGGATCTTGAACTCGCAATCGTGTAACCAAATTCGTAAAGATAGAAAACTTACTTTTCTTTTGTTCTTTCTTGAAGCGTTTCAAGCCACCCAAGAATGCTCTTCTCGCGGCTTGATCCCCTCTCCTTGGTAAAGCTCGAATCTTCAAACTTCTAACTTGAAGTCTCTAGAGAAAGTCCACCAACTTGATCACAATCTAACTAGTAAGGATGCTAGTTCTCTAGTTAGTGTTTAGGCTTAACCTAGGGTTTATTTGATCTTGGAGAAAGGAAGGTGTTCAACACATGAACCAAAAGAATTACCAATTAGCTCTTAGAGGAGCTCGAGCTCCCCTATTTATAGAGAGAGGGTGCCGAAATTCCTAGTCCTTAATGGGCTAGGATTTTGGTCTCTCTCTCTCCTATTACTTGATCATCAAGTATTTTCCAACTTTGACTTTGAATTCTAATTCAAGTCAACTTTTAAGAGAGCTAAAAATATCCAAACTATTTTTGGATAATTTTATACTTTATTTATTTAAAATAAATAACTTATTTTATTATCTAATTAATTAATTCGTAATTAATTAACTAGATTATTTTCTCCAAAATAAGACTTTCTTTTTAATTCAAAATTAAACCAAAGTCTATTAAATAATTAACACATTTAATTATTTAATACATATATATACAATATATATATATATTCACACGTGTGTGACACGTGTCACTCATTTGAGCCACACGTGTGATTTCACACGTGTGGAACCCTCTTGGCCCGATTAACTCGTTTAATCATTTTCAAGCCTCAACTCATGTAACCAAGTTGTTGTGTGTGACCCTCTAGGTTCTCAATTCGATTAGCAGTGACCCTAATTAATTAATTCACTAATTAATTAATCAGTCCACAGATTAAACGATCATAGTCTAGCAACAGGTGTTTAACCCCTAGCTGAATTGAAATGTTCGGATTCGACAGAACCTTTAAGTCATTGATTCATGTGAGATACAATCCTCCTACTTACTATCTCTCAACCAAGATCTAGGGCAAGGGAATAATCAGAACCCTAATAATCCGGTCTTAAAGCTAAGCGCATTTCATATCCATTTGATCTCAATCCAAGAAACCCTTTTCTTGATGTCTTGATCTACTGCCTTGGCCAAGGACTCCATATGGCATATGAATGACTTACACAATAAGAGATCACCTTGCAAATGCAAGTGTAGGTCCTTTCTTGATTCTCATTCACTTTCATGAATCACTTGTCCAGCCCCAGCATAAGCCTTGAATCAGTTGTCTAAGGCGACACCCTTTAAAGCTTATACCTAAGACTACAGAGTTAACTCATAAAGTGACAAGGAACCTCAAGTCTAAGGATCAATTAATCACATCAATGACTCGTGAGATATTTCCTAATCTGGAAGTTTCCATTTCCTGAAATAGAAACTTCCTTTCCCATTTAGGAATGTTCTCACACGGGGCACCTCAGTGAACTTACTTATTAAAGTAAGCACCCTCATTTATCACACACGTATCAATTATACACTTTGCACCTTCATGAAACAAGGTGGTCCTTCTTAAGGGCGTGATCCCATAAGCAAGCCTTAGAGGAGTCAGGTTGACACTCCCACTGTCTGTAGGACTCATCGGCTTGGAGTAATTTACTAATCATGACTTATGTGATATAGGGCTCGTTTCATGAACCATTTCACCTAAATGGTAGAGTCCTAAAGTCATCAGGATTAGGGGAGTTCTCATACATGCACAACTAAAGTAAACGCATACCAAACAAGAGCATATAAAGAAGTGTTGCCTCAATTCGTTATTTCATTCAAAGATTGTCTGTGATTACAATAAGGAAAAGCACAAAGCGGATATACAATCGGCTTTTAGGGCACTATTCCTATCACTATCACGGTGTCTACGTGGAGGCATCCTGTCAATAAACACTGAGAATGCGTGCTAGGTTTAGCTTATGCATGATAATGCAATTAATTCAATCAAAATCCGAAATTTAAACCAATTAAGCACAAAAGAGATGCATTTGCAACACATTGTCAATTAGTTCCGAAGCCAAACGACCTAGACTGACTCACACGACACGAAAGCCCGGGTTTGGCAACCCGAAGCTCTGACACCACTTAAAGATGTAGCACCCGAGCGCAAGGTATTGTTAGGAATAGTGCCCTAGAAAGCCGATTCGACGTAATCTGCTTTGGGACTTTTCTTGTATCACAGACAATCTTTGAATAATATACGATTGATCATAGGTAAACACTTCTTTATATGCCAATACGTGTTTTGAGTGTTTCCATTATGTGTGCATGTATGAGAACTCCCATAATCCTGATGACTTTAGGACTCTACCATTTAGGTGAAATGGTTCATGAAACGAGCCCTATATCACATAAGTCATGATTAGTAAAATACTCCAAGCCGATGAGTCCTACAGACAGTGGAAGTGTCAACCTGACTCCTCTAAGGCTTGCTTGTGGGATCACGCCCTTAAGAAGGACCACCTTGTTTCATGGAGGTGCAAAGTGTATAGTTGATACGTGCGTGATACATGAGGGTGCTTACTTTAATAAGTAAGTTCACTGAGGTGCCCCGTGTGAGAACATTCCTAAATGGGAAAGGAAGTTTCTATTTCAGGAAATGGAAACTTCCAGATTAGGAAATATCTCACGAGTCATTGATGTGATTAATTGATCCTTAGACTTGAGGTTCCTTGTCACTTTATGAATTAACTCTGTAGTCTTTGGTATAAGCTTTAAAGGGTGTCGCCTTAGACAACTGATTCAAGGCTTATGCTGGGGCTGCACAAGTGATTCATGAAAGTGAATGAGAATCAAGAAAGGACCTACACTTGCATATGCAAGGTGATCTCTTATTGTGTAAGTCATTCATATGCCATATGGAGTCCTTGGCCAAGGCAGTAGATCAAGACATCAAGAAAAGGGTTTCTTGGATTAAGATCAAATGGATATGAAATGCACTTAGCTTTAAGACCGGATTATTAGGGTTCTGATTATTCCCTTGCCCTAGATCTTGGTTGAGAGATAGTAAGTAGGAGGATTGTATCTCACATGAATCAATGACTTAAAGGTTCTGTCGAATCCGAATATTCCAATTCAGCTAGGGGTTAAACACCTGTTGCTAGACTATGGTCGTTTAATCTGTGGACTGATTAATTAATTAGTGAATTAATTAATTAGGGTCACTGCTAATTGAATTGAGAACCTAGAGGGTCACACACAACAACTTGGTTACATGAGTTGAGGCTTTAAAATGATTAAACGAGTTAATCAAGCCTAGAGGGTTCCACACGTGTGAAACCACACGTGTGGGTCACGTGACTGGACACGTGTCATTGTGACACGTGTGCCACACGTGATTGTTTAATAATATATTAAATAATTAACTCGTTAATTATTTAATAGACTTTGGTTTAATTTTGAATTAAAAAGAAAGTCTTATTTTGGAGAAAATAATCTAGTTAATTAATTATGAATTAATTAATTAGATAAAATAAGTTATTTATTTTAAATAAATAAAGTATAAAATTATCCAAAAATAGTTTGGATATTTTTAGCTCTCTTGAAAGTTGATTTGAATTAGAATTCAAAGTCAAAGTTGGAAAATACTTGATGATCAAGTAAATAGGAGAGAGAGGGACCAAATCCTTGCCCAACAAGGACTAGGTTCGGCGTCCCTCCCCTTTGCCTATATATAGGGGAGCTCATGCTCCCCTTTAGAGCTAATAAAGTTCTTTTGGTTCATGTGTTGAACACCATCCTTTCTCCAAGATAAACGAAACCCTAGGTTAAGCCTAAACACTAACTAGAGAACTAGCATCCTTACTAGTTAGATTGTAGCCAAGTTGGTGGACTATCTCTAGAGACTTCAAGTTAGAAGTTTTGAAGATTCGAGCTTTACCAAAAGTGGGGATTAAGCAAAATGATCAGAAGGGATGATGAAACGATTCTGAACCCGACGTGAAGCGAATGAAAAAATCGAACCAAAGAAGATGGCGAAAACCGTTCGTCCATATCCTGAAGGATGAATTTTTTCACGAGGGTTTTGTGACTGGCAGTTTTCTACTTTCGCAAAACTGGTTTTCGAAGGGAGTTTCAATCCTGCTTTTCTCGTTTCATGTTTCTTTCTTTATGTTATATTGTTAAGAACATCTCTAACATGAATTGAATCTAGGTTGGTGTGGATTGCTATCCCGACAATGGATTCTGAAGTAGAAAGAGACTTTCGAGGGACGGGTTATTAAGCCGCGAGAAGAGCGTTCTTGGGTGGCTTGAAACGCTTCAAGAAAGAATAAAAGAAAAGTAAGTTTTTCTATCTTTACGAATTTGGATACACGATTGCGAGTTCAAGATCCTTTTGTTGGAAAAATTTTTAAATTCCGCTGCTTTCTGATTCGTGTTTTCCAACAAGTGGTATCAGAGCCACCTCGTTAATCGTGTTTCTGATTCGTCTCAATTATTCTGAATTTGGTAGAAATTCTTAGGCTTGATGCGATTGAGTATTTGTAATTGTTTTAGAAAGCCTGAATTACGAAACTGTATTTTCCTGAAAGTTTCTGAAAATTGGTTTTTGCAAAATTTAATTTTTGAAAACTATTTTAGATTTGAAACTGTATAAACTGTTTTTGGATTTCTTGGATTGGTTTTGCTTTTGAACGAAAACACGAAACGAAAATACGGAATACGACGAACAAGCGAAACCCCGCACGCGAAGGAGTCGCGCGCGCGGGCTTCGCGCAGCACCGCCCGCCTGTCCTAGGCGCGCGCAGGTCGTGCGCCTACTCCCTCCCGCAACCGCGCGGGAGGTGTTCCGGGAGTGCCTAGGCGCCCCGCCCAGGACTACCGACGCCGTCCCGCCCAGGCTGGGCAACGATCCCGCAAGGCGTGCGGGATCAGTCGCCCAGCCCGCCCGCACACGCCCGGAAGGGACACGCCCAGCAGGCGCGCAAGCATGCGCGCAGTGCGCGCACTGGCGCGGCCTTGCCCGCGCGCTGTGCGGCCTGTCGCGCGCGCGCTTGCAACTGGCGTGACCCTTTTTCGCGTACGGGCCCCGTTTTCGTGATCCGGCTTTTTCGTGTTTCGTGCAATCCAGTCCCAATTTTTATTTTAATTTTGAAAATTTTATTTTTGAATATTTATTTTTAATTTTTGAATAAAACTTAAAATTGGGATTTTTGAGAAATTGAAACGGTTTATATTTTGGGAAAATACAATCTTTGGTAAAATTATTAATTTTCAGAAATTAATTGGAATTTTATTTGTTTTGGTAATTTGGGATTTATTGAAAACTTTTATAAATAAGACTCGCATCAAGTCGTGTTTTAAGTCATTAGGACTTGAAACGAGAATTTTAATTTATTGGCTAAATTTAAATTCTCGCTAAAGCATGTTAGGTGATCATGGGTTTAGATCTATGTATGGTTTTAATTTATGCACATGGATGGTTTAAATTGGGGTTGGAGCCCTATAGTTGCGTTTTTCAATTGAGGTTGGAGCCTCACTTATGTGCGTACTGTTATGTGATTTATTATGTGGCTTTCCATATTACTGTTTTTGAGGCCGGGGTATGCCCCGTGTAATTGTCTAAGGCCAATATGAAGATTGAGCCTTATTACTTTATGTCTTTTTCTTTTTATTGTAATTTGAGAGTAGAGATAGGTGGTGAGGTTTTATTTTCATTTTGGAGACAATGCACCCATGGAGTAAGATGGACCACATTCAAGTAACAAGGAGGCCATAAGTGAAGACCCGTCAAAATGTTAGGGAGGGGAATCTCAATTGTTAAATGTAATAGAGATAGGGCTCGTATTTTGTTACCGCTTTCCCTTATGTGATTTAAACTGTTTATATGGCATGTATGTTAGAACTTGTGATTGTGGAGTGGCTCCCACATATCACGCATAAGATAGGTAGAACCCATGATCATTACATGTTAGTATCATGCTAGGACATGTTATCTGTTTATGTGCTTGTTTGAAATGCATTTAAGTGTACTTGCATTAATCAAGACTAATAAAATTGGATAACATATATGTTGGTGAGGTCGAACCGAACAACTCTTCGGTTGATTCGAAAATTCCCATTAAATATTAAGCTCATTTCGGATAATAGGTATTTAATTCGAGATGCAAATTTTGAATTAAATTCCTAGCATTCCATCAATAGGTTTTAAGTTTAGTAAGTAAAGCTAGTTATTGTCCGCGAGTCGTGGGATAGCTAGTGGAGCTTATTAGTTCTTAGTTACCTAATTGATCATTTTAAATGATCAATATTTCGTGGTTAATTTTGGCACGGGCGATGTCCGCGAGTCGTGGGTCGTTCGAACTAAGTTTTGATCATGATCTTATGATTGATGGGTCTAGCTTAAACGCCTAAGTAAATATGGATGTCGCACGAGTCGTGGGTCCATATTGAAAGATAGGTGATGCAAAAACAATTACTAAGAGTTCTAAAGGTGTTAGAATTGGTAAGTTGTACCTACCTAGGATTTTGCTTAGAATGTCCGCGAGTCGTGGGTTCGAGGTAAAATGCTTAGGATCTTAGTACCCATTGGGAAACGTGTTCCTCTTAGATCTTTGGGAATTATAGATCTTTGAAAAACAGTGGGAGCTACATTAGATTAAAGACCTTATCTTTTGTATATCGTTATAATTCAGCATGCCCACATTTTCTCTGCTTAGCATTTAGGTTGTAGTTCTGTGATTCTCTACAATATGAAATGCAAACCCATTCGTATCCATCCTTAAGTCAAATAAGTTGACCAAGTCCTGACTAACTCTAAATGGCTTCGGATCCTAGAATTCATTTTAGAATCCGACTAGAGAGAGGCGTTCTCTAAAGGGCGAAGTTTTCAATTGTGAAAAGTCGACCCGGGCCAAAAGAGAAGCAATCTGAGGTGAATGGATTTTTCCAAACCACTTAAAAGCAATTGAACCACCTCATAAAAATGTTACAAGGTATAACATTATGGAATTATTCAATATTCCAAATGAGGAAACAAGTGCACGCGAACAAGGTCTAAAGATCTTATTTGAAGATCTTATGGTCTCGATCATCAACTGAGAAAAGAGTTCTCAATGCACTGATTGCTTACATTGCTTCGACTATCATTCAAACCCTTTATGCTCAACTAGAATGATGCTAATGTAGCATAGTTAATCATTTAAGTTGATAATGGTTGAGAGCATCCTTAAGAAGGCATAAAAGGTTGAGATGGTTAATTCTTCTTCTAAAACTCCCTAAGTTAAAGGCTTGAAGGCCTAAAGAAGAAGAAACCCTTAAGAGCCCAATGGAGGGGCATGTAAGGGGTACGCCCGAAAGACACTAGAGATCAAATAGGACGTTTGCTTCTATGGTAGCAAATAAGGACTTTGAAAGGGAACTGCAAAGAGTATGAGTACTTTGAAATGTTACCTCGTTTAGTAATTCTACTAGGAATAGAATTCACTAGTCTTGAGTCAATTCTGCATAATCCGTTGTGCAAAGACTCAAGGCACTAATGTTCTGAACATACAACGAGATAACAAAAGTAAGATGACAAAGCTTCGAATTACTTTGGAACGTTCAGATATAAAAGGATTAGCAAGTCAGACACCTTAGGATCATTCTATGAAAATGAACCTATAGTGTTGACTTCCTGTGAATCATGTCATGAGGGAAGCGTTCCTGAATCCCGTTTATAAGAAACATGGAACGTTCCAAAATTATAGTGGATTTCGATCCATGCTGATGAGTGTAAGATGCTTAATGTAAGCACTAGATACAATCGTCAGTTTAACCATTATGAATGAATGTACTTGTTAAAGTACAAATTCGAAACTTATATGAAATTCTTAGAATTTCGAAAGGAGGTTAGGAACCGAAGTAGTCATAAGTTATATGTAAATCGATATGATCGAGATAGCCAATATCTTAGTAACTAATTCCTTAGTCATCTTAGAGATAATAGGATTATCTCTCAGTAAACTAATTTGAGAACACCTTAGTGTTTCCGAATGAGGGAATTAAACCTTATAGGATATGGTCCATTCCATAGCAAGCTTTACTGACTTATAATCATTCTAGGAATAAACTCCTAGAATACGCAGTTAGAGATTTTGAATTTAGTACCTTCCAAAATCAGTCCTTCAGTTGCACTATGCAAAGTGGCATACTAAATTCCCTAATTATTCTTATCCAAGAATTCAATGGAATCCTCTTACTTGAAGAGGATAGTGGAAGATAAGCTTGAAATGAGTTCAAGTTTATACAATGATATTGGATATCAGTTTTGCGATTCCCTTGCACAAAGGTTGTTTATCCCAAAGGAATGTACCTTTCTTAAGGAATTGTTCCTATAGAAGAAGAAAGGCAAGCAAGCAGACCTCAAAGAAATTTGAGGAAAAATATCCATGCCACATATAGAAGAAACGAGCCCATCTGATAAAACTTAGCCAAATTTTAGAGTATGTGCACGTGTGAAACCCTTATCTTAAGATGCGTTTAGAACGCGTTCCTAGATAGCCAAGGAATTACTTGAAGAGGAGACACTGTCAGATTTGGAATCTGAGTAGTGTAAGCAAGCCTTGAAATCCAATATGGATTCCATATACTTAAACCGAGTTTTGACCTTGGTTGATCCACCTGATAGGATCAAGCTCCTAGAGCTTCGAGTAAATGGAAAGCATTACAACCTTCTTGACGGTTGAAATGCAAAAGTCCATTTGGGTTGTGTTTACCATATCCTCATATTCTGACTATGAGATATGATAAATGAATATGAGAACTATCTTGTTCAATATGAGATTGAAAGAAACTGAAATAAGGTATTTCTATAAATCTCATATTCAGTGGGAGTATGCATAAGGTATGCAAATCCCTAAAGTCAATCTGTGGATTGATAAAGGCTTCTAGGATTAGACAATTCGATTCCATAGGATAGTCAAATCGTTTGACACAGATGGAAGTCGAATAAGTCTCAAAGTGTACATAAGAAAGTTAGTGATGTAAGAGTCAATTTTTGGTTCTTTAGAAAACGACATCCTTCTCATTAGGAATGTCAAGGACGACGTGAAAGTTACCAATTCTTGTTTAAGAAACAATTTGACATGAAAGATCTTAGTGATTATCCTATATTCTCGACATTCAGATCTATAGAAGATAGATCTAAGAGAATAAAAGGATTATCACAAAATGAGTACATAACCACGGTACTAAAAGGAGTTTAGTATGGACAATGGAACATCTCTTTTGAAGAGTATGTGTCCTAAGATAACTTTGAGAAAGTTAGAATGTCCAAAATCCCTTTAAGTGAAAGGGTGCATAATGTATGAAAAGTTATGTACTAAATTAGATATGGCGCAACACTAAGCGTAGTAGGCCGAATCTAATATGACCTCAGAGAAGGTCATTAGATCTCTGTAAAGGATGTCCTCAGAGTACTTGAGAAGAAATGAGGATATGTATTAGTTTACAGAGCCCAAAAGATCTTATTGTTAGAAGGATATTTGATGTAACCGTTCATCAAACATAGATGATTATGAAATCATTGAAAGGATACAACTTCTACCAGAATGGTAATGCAATGTGTTGGAAAGGGGTTCTAAGGACGGACATTGCAAAACTCAACTATCGTAGTTGAGAACTTAGTCGTATTATATAATACTAAGTTAAGTGTTTGGGTAAGAAACTCCATCTAACTTGTTAGATGAAGTTCCTAGCATGAAAACAACTCCTTGATCATATTGTATGATAAAAAGGATGGTTGCTCAAGTAAGAGAACCAAGACCTCACCAAGAGACTGAACACGTGATTACGAATCACATTATAAGGAAAAGGTGTTTCCTAAGAGATGTGTAAACAAGAGGGTCACATCAGCAGAGAATATAGCAGATCCACTTTGGAAACGCCCAAAGTCAATAGGGTCTCTAAGTGCATCTTGAGAAGATGGGACTTAGAGTACCTAAATGACTTTTACGGGCAAGTGGGAGATTGTTAGGAATAGTGCCCTAGAAAGCCGATTCGACGTAATCTGCTTTGGGACTTTTCTTGTATCACAGACAATCTTTGAATAATATACGATTGATCATAGGCAAACACTTCTTTATATGCCAATACGTGTTTTGAGTGTTTCCATTATGTGTGCATTTATGAGAACTCCCCTAATCCTGATGACTTTAGGACTCTACCATTTAGGTGAAATGGTTCATGAAACGAGCCCTATATCACATAAGTCATGATTAGTAAAATACTCCAAGCCGATGAGTCCTACAGACAGTGGAAGTGTCAACCTGACTCCTCTAAGGCTTGCTTGTGGGATCACGCCCTTAAGAAGGACCACCTTGTTTCATGGAGGTGCAAAGTGTATAGTTGATACGTGCGTGATACATGAGGGTGCTTACTTTAATAAGTAAGTTCACTGAGGTGCCCCGTGTGAGAACATTCCTAAATGGGAAAGGAAGTTTCTATTTCAGGAAATGGAAACTTCCAGATTAGGAAATATCTCACGAGTCATTGATGTGATTAATTGATCCTTAGACTTGAGGTTCCTTGTCACTTTATGAATTAACTCTGTAGTCTTTGGTATAAGCTTTAAAGGGTGTCGCCTTAGACAACTGATTCAAGGCTTATGCTGGGGCTGCACAAGTGATTCATGAAAGTGAATGAGAATCAAGAAAGGACCTACACTTGCATATGCAAGGTGATCTCTTATTGTGTAAGTCATTCATATGCCATATGGAGTCCTTGGCCAAGGCAGTAGATCAAGACATCAAGAAAAGGGTTTCTTGGATTGAGATCAAATGGATATGAAATGCACTTAGCTTTAAGACCGGATTATTAGGGTTCTGATTATTCCCTTGCCCTAGATCTTGGTTGAGAGATAGTAAGTAGGAGGATTGTATCTCACATGAATCAATGACTTAAAGGTTCTGTCGAATCCGAATATTCCAATTCAGCTAGGGGTTAAACACCTGTTGCTAGACTATGGCCGTTTAATCTGTGGACTGATTAATTAATTAGTGAATTAATTAATTAGGGTTACTGCTAATTGAATTGAGAACCTAGAGGGTCACACACAACAACTTGGTTACATGAGTTGAGGCTTTAAAATGATTAAACGAGTTAATCAAGCCTAGAGGGTTCCACACGTGTGAAACCACACGTGTGGGTCACGTGACTGGACACGTGTCATTGTGACACGTGTGCCACACGTGATTGTTTAATAATATATTAAATAATTAATTTGTTAATTATTTAATAGACTTTGTTTAATTTTGAATTAAAAAGAAAGTCTTATTTTGGAGAAAATAATCTAGTTAATTAATTATGAATTAATTAATTAGATAAAATAAGTTATTTATTTTAAATAAATAAAGTATAAAATTATCCAAAAATAGTTTGGATATTTTTAGCTCTCTTGAAAGTTGATTTGAATTAGAATTCAAAGTCAAAGTTGGAAAATACTTGATGATCAAGTAAATAGGAGAGAGAGGGACCAAATCCTTGCCCAACAAGGACTAGGTTCGGCGTCCCTCCCCTTTGCCTATATATAGGGGAGCTCATGCTCCCCTTTAGAGCTAATAAAGTTCTTTTGGTTCATGTGTTGAACACCATCCTTTCTCCAAGATAAACGAAACCCTAGGTTAAGCCTAAACACTAACTAGAGAACTAGCATCCTTACTAGTTAGATTGTAGCCAAGTTGATGGACTATCTCTAGAGACTTCAAGTTAGAAGTTTTGAAGATTCGAGCTTTACCAAAAGTGGGGATTAAGCAAAACGATCAGAAGGGATGATGAAACGATTCTGAACCCGACGTGAAGCGAATGAAAAAATCGAACCAAAGAAGATGGCGAAAACCGTTCGTCCATATCCTGAAGGATGAATTTTTTCACGAGGGTTTTGTGACTGGCAGTTTTCTACTTTCGCAAAACTGGTTTTCGAGGGGAGTTTCAATCCTGCTTTTCTCGTTTCATGTTTCTTTCTTTATGTTATATTGTTAAGAACATCTCTAACATGAATTGAATCTAGGTTGGTGTGGATTGCTATCCCGACAATGGATTCTAAAGTAGAAAGAGACTTTCGAGGGACGGGTTGTCAAGCCGCGAGAAGAGCGTTCTTGGGTGGCTTGAAACGCTTCAAGAAAGAATAAAAGAAAAGTAAGTTTTTCTATCTTTACGAATTTGGATACACGATTGCGAGTTCAAGATCCTTTTGTTGGAAAAATTTTTAAATTCCGCTGCTTTCTGATTCGTGTTTTCCAACAGGTACCACATCCCCCGCACCATGACCCGACCCGTATATGAAATGAATTTCCATACACGTGCCAAATCATAGCGATCGGAGACATACACACTCGCTAAGCCAGACGGGACTAGCCTTTCACTTAAACCCCAACAACAACAACAACAACATTCATAGTAACAGAAAAGCGGAAGCAATAATTCATATTCCATAGGTTGAGCTATATGCTCTAGGTACCAACAGTTATTCCTTGTATTGAGCTATACGCTCTATATACCAACATTTAAGTTCAAGGAAGTCAAAACCCAATACATGTACGCTCCAATTAACATTCATATACAAAGTCATAAATAGTGTATGCAAGTGTAAAACCCAAAATACAAGAGCTAGAGACGAATGCAAGACCTATGACTCGAATTCCGGCCTAGCTCCTGACACCTGCATAAAACAACTGAAAACCAAACGGGTTCAGTCCAAAAGGGACTGGTGGGTATAAAACAGGGCATAAATATAATATACGACGATATTTAAACAGTCACATGCAAGCTATAATCCCAAGTGAAGTTTTTTTTTAAGAATTTCCCAAGTGGGTGCAACAGAGAAATCATCAAAAGGGATTATAACGATTCATTTACATTAGTTCATTCTTGGCCAGACGAGTGGGCGTGCATTATCTCCAACCAACACCTTGTGTAATTCATTTAAACATTCATTCATTCATTCTTTTCATGCATAACATTCTTTCGTGCACATTCAATAACATTTACACCTTCTTTCTCCGGGTTGGTGGCGAGTTTGCAAGGCCCGACCACCCATTCATTGACCAAAAGGGGAACATGACTCCCCAGATGGCGCTCAGCGTCCATTCCTCGCTAACTCCTAACGAGGTCCGGTTACGCCGTTAATTGGTGGAACTAACGTGAAGGATCACCGTCGGCCCATGCCTCCCCGGATAGCCACTCACACTAAGTCCCTGGGCCCCATTCGTGCATTCATTCATTCTCGCCAAAACATTTGGTAGGATTCAAAAACAAGGCTTTACGTTGAAAACAATTACTCATGAAATGACTCTTTATACGTATAATAGTTTTAGCCGAAATCTTTACACATTAGGGTAGATAGGGTCATTAACTAATAGAAGAGAAACCCACCTTAAAACGACAAAAGAAGACACAAAAGCCTCATGGACCGGCCTCGTCTCCAACGGGATCAAAATCTGTGCAAGAGAGGTGAAGTGAGACTCAAAATGACCAAATAAGACGTTTGGCAATGAAATGATTATGATATGAATGCATAAAAGAGTATGTTATGTAATGAACATGTTCATGTGCACTATTAATGTCTTAAAGACATATAAACGTTCATAGCATTCATACTTTTCATTCTTGCATTCATATAGTCCTTGAGGTCATATGTCAATCACAAAACATAGCTTAATTGGGGTCACGTTACATATAATCCACAATTACGAGCCATAAATACAATACAAGCAAGAAAAGAGACTCCCCAAAGCTGCCATTTCAAATGACACGGCCGTGTTGAGTTTTCAAAGGAAATGGACACGGCTGTGTCCGTGGTTAAAATTAATAAAATTCCCAAGTCGAGGGCTTGACACGGCCGTGTTGAGTTTTCAAAGCATTTGGACACGGCCGTGTCCGATTTTCTGAAAATATTTTTCCCCAAGTCGAGAGCCCAACACGGCCGTGTCCATTTTCAGTTCAAAGCTGACACGGCCGTGTCAGCTCGTCGTCAAGAAAGGGAAGAACAGAGCATAAGCTCTGTTTCGCGAGGGAAAAGCTTTGAAGAAGCAGGGGCAGCCACAAGAAAGCTTTTAGGTACACATAAACATGATTTCAATCTATATAATTCATATATAACATGTAACCCAAGTTAAAACACAAGAATACATGCTCAAAGTTGGCAAAAGATCATTCAATATCAAGCTTTCAAACATGGAAGCTTCAAGCTTCATCAATGGCATATCATGCTCTAATCATCAAACCTTAAATTTAAACATGTAAGAATGATAGAAAGCTTACAAGAATCATCTATCAAGCATCAAATTTCACTTTAAATCATGAAAACCAATGATCAAGATCAAACCCTCAATTCATGCTTTCATCCAAACCATAAGAATTCTCCACTCATGCCAAGCTATTCATAGATTAAAAGATAGAGGGGAAGATGGAGATTACAAATCCTAGCTCACCTTGGAAAAAGATCGGATGAAAGCTAGACTTGAGCTCAAGTTTGGTTGATCAACAATGAAGGGTTTTTTGGAGTTCTCTTGCTTCTCGTGGGGAGGATAAAGATCAATCAAAATGGGGCTTAAGGGAGCAATTAGCTGATATTTAGTAAAGAAATGGGTAAGATACGGGTCGATCCAAGTCCGGAATGAAAGTAAACGGTTAACCATAAGTCATAAGGGTCGTAATGGCTGAAATACTCATTGTCGGAGGTTCAAATGATACCGAAAAGGTACAAGGTCAAGTTTAAAGGATAGGTATCGTGGAAATAAGTTTAACGCCGTTGACGGATCTCAGTTTTGAGGTCCGGAGCTCAAGATACCGCGAAAACCGTTCAGGGTTGCCTATTATACAAATAGGTCCCTAAACTTTCAAAAAGTGGCAATTAAGCCCAAACTCAATTTCCAATTGAGTCCAAAACATTCAAATAAATTACAATCAAGCCCACGGATTTCACGAAACACGTAATTTCATTCAATTAACACCAAATTCACGAAATTCACATTTTCACCATTCCGTTCATATATTCATAGCTCACATTGACATTCATATGAAATTTAAACAAATAAATCAAGTTATAAACGAATTCGATTAACAAATCAAAATACAAAATCATATAATTAAATGTAAATGTGCACTTAGAACTTACCTGCACGTGTGAAAACACGGGGCGTCACAAAGTCGGTAATTGTTGACAACTTATGTGGTGCGCCCGATCTCTCGAGTTCGTCCATATAATTTTCCACCATTTTCAAATCTTGTTGGAGGTCCATAAATTCTTGAAGTCTCTTTACTCTTGAGCTAGAGGGAGTATACTTGTTGTGAAATTCCCGGACAAAGTTCTCCCACGTAAACTCCTCCCCGGACCTTTCAAACCACAACCTTATTTCTTTAATAAAATGGGATGTGCACTCCACCTTTTTTTTAGATGTCCTTGAAAGAGTATTCCAGATCCATGAAATTTCGATGATCCATTCTTCGGCTTTCACATCATCACCTCCAAACCACGTCGGCGGGTTACAATTTTGAAATTCTTGATAAATCAAAGGTATTTCTTCTCCTATTGTAGATGTAGATTGAGATGACATCATGAACAAGAACCACAATTCAAAGAAATATCGATGCATAGGAGGGTTTAGTGCATGTTCGTGTAAAAAATTAATTCAAATAAAATAAAATAAGTCACATAAAGATGAAAGTGGATGCAAACAATCACATAATCCTAAGCCGAACGACCTAGACAGTCCCGACACGACTCACGAGCTCCGGTTTTACAACCTGGAGCTCTGATACCAGTTTAGAATGTAGCACCCCGAGCGAAGGGCACCACATCCCCCGCACCAAAGCCCTACACGTGTAACGAAATGAAACTCCGCACACGTATCAAGCTAGGGCGAACAGGTGACAAACAAAATTCCAACCTAGCTAGGCGGTCTAGACCCTCAAATCAGAGCGCGCATCAAACATAAAATAACGCAAACGATTAAATACAAATAATAGCATGCTAGAATACATCATATTATGTCCATCAATTACTTATACAAATTAAATACAAGACAAGTATATAAATTTTAACCCAGGCCAAAGTCTACGTACCGAATTATACATATTTCAACTTTAACAAAATACGTAAAATAAATGAAGTACAATGCATGCGACTCGAGCTATCCTTAACCGACGACTCAAACACAACCACCTAGCTCAAACCTCCCAAAAGCACCTGCAACTTAAACAAAAGGGGAAAAGGAGAAACAAAAACGAGGGTCCGTCCTAAAGACTGGTGAGGGGGCTAACACACATACCCATATATTTATATAGAGCATTGCACTTAGTAAATTCAACAAGAATCCATGAACCGGGGGTGGTTTTTGCAAACTAAAACACTTCCCGTGATAATAGATATATACTTAAAAGAAGATAAGGGCCAAAGGCCAAAATAACCAATTTTAAAGTAATTTAGAATCCATTCCCGTTTCATAGATTTATATATAATCACACTAACTCGGCGAGTACGAGTTCTCCTTCCAAACTCCGTTCATATTTAAAGACATAAACATAATTGAAACATAAATCATAATCCAACCTACTCCGGGTGATAGAAGGGTAGCAAGCCCTAGCTATCGATCATAAATCACACGAGGCAAGGCTTAAAGTACATATCATACACATATCTATCATATAGTATACCTAATTCGCATGCGGGCTTCAAAACACAAAGGGTTGTAGGTCATATTATCTAAAAGGAAGAAAACCTCACCTTTCCACGTAGTGGAGCAAAAGGATATACAAAACGGACGCCTATGGAACCTCCTTGTTACTCACGGGACCAAACTCTGAACAAAGAAAACAACAAAGGAAGTTCTTAGACTCAAAATGTACCAAATAGACGCTCGGCGAATGCATATGATGCGAAAAATGCATAAGAAATGCAACACTTAAGCATATGCGTTCATATTTCACATATTTCATGTTAAATGGATCCATAAATGCAATACATTGAAGATAGCACGTAGATTTTAATGTTACCAAAGTACTTAAGTCATAAAAGAGATAAAGGGATAGAACTGTTAGGAATAGTGCCCTAGAAAGCCGATTGTATATCCGCTTTGTGCTTTTCCTTATTGTAATCACAGACAATCTTTGAATGAGATAACGAATTGAGGCAACACTTCTTTATATGCTCTTGTTTGGTATGCGTTTACTTTAGCTGTGCATGTATGAGAACTCCCCTAATCTTGATGACTTTAGGACTCTACCATTTAGGTGAAATGGTTCATGAAACGAGCCCTATATCACATAAGTCATGATTAGTAAAATACTCCAAGCCGATGAGTCCTACAGACAGTGGGAGTGTCAACCTGACTCCTCTAAGGCTTGCTTGTGTGATCACGCCCTTAAGAAGGACCACCTTGTTTCATGGAGGTGCAAAGTGTATAGTTGATACGTGCGTGTTACATGAGGGTGCTTACTTTAATAAGTAAGTTCACTGAGGTGCCCCGTGTGAGAACATTCCTAAATGGGAAAGGAAGTTTCTATTTCAGGAAATGGAAACTTCCAGATTAGGAAATATCTCACGAGTCATTGATGTGATTAATTGATCCTTAGACTTGAGGTTCCTTGTCACTTTATGAGTTAACTCGGTAGTCTTAGGTATAAGCTTTAAAGGGTGTCGCCTTAGACAACTGATTCAAGGCTTATGCTGGGGCTGCACAAGTGATTCATGAAAGTGAATGAGAATCAAGAAAGGACCTACACTTGCATTTGCAAGGTGATCTCTTATTGTGTAAGTCATTCATATGCCATATGGAGTCCTTGGCCAAGGCAGTAGATCAAGACATCAAGAAAAGGGTTTCTTGGATTGAGATCAAATGGATATGAAATGCACTTAGCTTTAAGACCGGATTATTAGGGTTCTGATTATTCCCTTGCCCTAGATCTTGGTTGAGAGATAGTAAGTAGGAGGATTGTATCTCACATGAATCAATGACTTAAAGGTTCTGCCGAATCCGAACATTCCAATTCAGCTAGGGGTTAAACACCTGTTGCTAGACTATGGTCGTTTAATCTGTGGACTGATTAATTAATTAGTGAATTAATTAATTAGGGTCACTGCTAATTGAATTGAGAACCTAGAGGGTCACACGCAACAACTTGGTTACGTGAGTTGAGGCTTGAAAATGATTAAACGAGTTAATCGGGCCTAGAGGGTTCCACACGTGTGAAACCACACGTGTGGGTCACGTGACTGGACAGGTGTCATTGTGACACGTGTGCCACACGTGATTGTTTAATAAAATATTAAATAATTAATTAGTTAATTATTTAATAGACTTTGGTTTAATTTTAAATTAAAAAGAAAGTCTTATTTTGGTGAAAATAATCTAGTTAATTAATTATGAATTAATTAATTAGATAAAAATAAGTTATTTATTTTAAATAAATAAAGTATAAAATTATCCAAAAATAGTTTGGATATTTTTAGCTCTCTTGAAAGTTGATTTGAATTAGAATTCAAAGTCAAAGTTGGAAAATACTTGATGATCAAGTAATAGGAGAGAGAGGGACCAAATCCTTGCCCAACAAGGATTGGGTTTGGCCGTCCCTCCCCTTACCTATATATAGGGGAGCTCATGCTCCCCTTTAGAGCTAATTGGCAATTCTTTTGGTTCATGTGTTGAACACCATCCTTTCTCCAAGATAAAACGAAACCCTGGGTTAAGCCTAAAGACTAACTAGAGAACTAGCATCCTTACTAGTTAGATTGTGATCAAGTTGGTGGACTATCTCTAGAGAGCTTCAAGTTAGAAGTTTGAAGATTCGAGCTTTACCAAGGAGAGGGGATCAAGCCGCGAGAAGAGCGTTCTTGGGTGGCTTGAAATTCTTCAAGAAAGAATAAAAGAAAAGTAAGTTTTCTATCTCTACGAATTTGGTTACACGATTGCGAGTTCAAGATCCTTTTGTTGGGATTTTTTTTTTTCAATTCCGCTGCTTTCTGATTCGTGTTTTCCAACAAGTGCTATCAGAGCCACCTCGTTAATCGTGTTTCTGATTCATCTCAATTATTCTGAATTTGGTAGAAATTCTTAGGCTTGATGCGATTGAGTATTTGTGATTGTTTTAGAAAGCCTGAATTACGAAACTGTATTTTTTCCTGAAAGTTTCTGAAAATTAGTTTTTACAAAATTTATTTTTTGAAAACAATTTTAGATTTGACACTGTATAAACTGTTTTTGGATTTCTTGGATTGGTTTTGCTTTTGAACGAAAACACGAAACGAAAATACGGTATACGACGAACACGCGAAACCCCGCGCGCGAAGGAGCCCACGCGTACCGCCCGCCTGGCCTAGGCGCGCACAGGGCAGCCGCCTAGCACCCTTCCGCAACCGCGCGGGAGGGCGCGCCTGCCCAGGGCGGCCGAGACTGGCCGCCCATCGCCCGCCCGCATTGGCCGAGAGGGCCGCGCGCATCAGCGCGCACTCGCGCGGCCTCGGCCGCCCGCAGCCCTTTCGCGTACGGGCCCCGTTTTCTCTGTCGCAATCCGATTTTTCGTGTTTCGTGCAATCCAGTCCCAATTTTTTATTTTAATTTTAAAAATTTTATTTTTTGAATATTTATTTTAATTTTTGAATAAAACTTAAAATTGGGATTTTTGAGAAATAGAAACGGTCTATATTTTGGGAAAGTAGATCTTTGATAAAATTATTAATTTTCAGAAATTAATTGGAATTTTATTTGTTTTGGTAATTTGGGATTTATTGAAAACTTTTATAAATAAGACTAAGATCAAGTCGTGTTTTAAGTCATTTGGACTTGAAACGGGAATTTTAATTTATTGGCTAAATTTAAATTCTCGCAAAAGCATGTTAGGTGATCATGGGTTTAGATCTATGTATGGTTTTAATTTATGCACATGGATGGTTTAAATTGGGGTTGGAGCCCTATAGTTACGTTTTTCAATTGAGGTTGGAGCCTGACTTATGTGCGTACTGTTATGTGATTTATTATGTGGCTTTCCATATTACTGTTTTTGAGGCCGGGGTATGCCCCGTGTAATTGTCTAAGGCCAATATGAAGATTGAGCCTTATTACTTTATGTCTTTTTCTTTTTATTGTAATTTGAGAGTAGAGATAGGTGGTGAGGTTTTATTTTCATTTTGGAGACAATGCACCCATGGAGTAAGATGGACCACATTCAAGTAATAAGGAGGCCATAAGTGAAGACCCCTCAAAATGTTAGGGAGGGGAATCTCAATTGTTAAATGTAATAGAGATAGGGCTCTTATTTTGTTACCGCTTTCCCTTATGTGATTTAAACTGTTTATGTGGCATGTATGTTAGAACTTGTGATTGTGGAGTGGCTCCCACATATCACGCATAAGATAGGTAGAACCCATGATCATTACATGTTAGTATCATGCTAGGACATGTTATCTGTTTATGTGCTTGTTTGAAATGCATTTAAGTGTACTTGCATTAATCAAGACTAATAAAATTGGATAACATATATGTTGGTGAGGTCGAACCGGACAACTCTCCGGTTGATTCGAAAATTCCCATTAAATATTAAGCTAATTTCGAACAAATAGGTGTTTAATTCGAGATGCAAATTTTGAATTAAATTCCTAGCATTCCATCAATAGGTTTTAAGTTTAGTAAGTGAAGCTAGTTATTGTCCGCGAGTCGTGGGATAGCTAGTGGACCTTATTAGTTCTTAGTTACCTAATTGATCATTTTAAATGGTCAATATTTCGTGGTCAATTTTAGCAAGGGCGATGTCCGCGAGTCGTGGGTCGTTCGAACTAAGTTTTCGTCATGATCTTATGATTGATGGGTCTAGCTTCATGCCTAAGTAAATATGGATGTCACACGAGTCGTGGGTCCATATTGAAAGATAGGTGATGCAAAAACAATTACTAAGAGTTCTAAAGGTGTTAAAATTGGTAAGTTGTACCTACCTAGGGTTCTTACTTAGAATGTCCGCGAGTCGTGGGTTCGAGGTAAAATGCCTAGGATCTTAGTACCCATTAGGAAACGTGTTCCTCTTAGATCTTTGGGAATTATAGATCTTTGAAAAACAGTGGGAGATACATTAGATTAAAGACCTTATCTTTTGTATATCGTTATAATTCAGCATGATCACTAGTTCTCTGTTTTACCATTTAGGTCGTAGATTCTGTGATTCTCTACGTGTTTTGAAATGGCAACCAAAAACCCTCTTGTATCGATCCTCGAGTCAAACAAGTTGACTGGTCCCAACTATTCTGATTGGCTGAGGAATCTAAAAATCATTTTAGATTCTGAGAAGAGAACTTATGTTCTCTTCGAAGGGGAGCCTAGTCCCGAAGGGGAGGCTCCCACTCGGGCCGAGCGGGACGCGATTCAGAAGTGGAAGGATGATAATCTCCAAGCCCATTGCCTTATGTTGGTTAACATGTCTCCGGACTTGCAAAGGCAACATGAGGCCATGGAATTCGCTTGGGAGATTTACGACCACTTAGAGCAACTTTACCGCCCTCATGAACGTGTTACAAGGTATAACACTTCAAAGGAATTGTTCCACTTGAGAATGAGGGAAGGTTCAAGTGTCCATGAATATGGACTCAAGTTTCTTGCCCTTACTGAGAAACTTGCCTCCATGGACATGCCCCTGAAAGATGAGCTTTCAGTGGATTTGTTGCTAGCTTCGCTCCCACCATCATTCAACCCATTTGTCCTTAACTTCAACATGAATCATGCTAGTGCTACTGTAGCTGAGCTGATTAGTCAGCTTGTGACTGCTGAAAGCACGATCAAGAAGGACAATAAGGTTTTGATGGTGAATGCTCCATCTTCCTCTTCTGGGCCTTCTAAAGGTAAGGGCGAGAAATCCCAAAAGAAGAAGAAGAAACCCCTTAGGCCCACTGGTGGCATTTCGAAGGGGAAGGCCCAAAAGAAGAAGCGTGATCAGAAAGAGGATGTTTGCTTCCATTGTGGCAAAGCGGGACATTGGAGGAGAAACTGCCCAGAGTACAAGGCTACTCTAAAGAAAGGTATCTTTCTCGTTGAAGTAAATCTTTCTATTAATTCTAGTTCTTGGGTACTTGATACCGGTTGTGGAACTCATATCTGTAATGATGTACAGATGCTAAGTGAAGTCCAACAACTCAAAGAAGGAGAATATGTCTTGAAGATCGGCGATGGCTCAAACGTTGAAGCTCAAGCTTTAGGCACAATTAGATTAGATTTAGGTAGTTTTGAGTTAGTCTTAAATAAAGTCCTTTATGTACCGAGCATTATTCGTAATATAATTTCAGTTCCAATATTAGATTGTGAAGGTTATGAAACTTATATTAAGAATGGTAAATACTTTATCAAACGGAACAACTCTTTCGTTCACATCGGTACTCTAAATAATGGACTTTATCTAACTCAGAATATCAATATCATGAATATACAACGAGAAACGAAGCGTAAGAGAGATGACAAGGTTTCAGCTCCCTTATGGCACGCTAGATTAGGACACATTTCCAAGAACAGAATTAGTAAGATAAACACTTTAGGATCATTCTCTGAAAATGATCTTAAGGAGTTAACTTCCTGCGAATCCTGTCTCAAAGGAAAAATGTCCACAGTTCCTTTTAAAGGAACTGTGGAACGTGCCACTAAGGTTTTGGATTTGATTCATACTGATGTTTGTGGACCTCTTAGTGTAAGCACTAGAAACAATCATCAGTATTTCATAACCTTTACTGATGACTTCAGTCGGTATGGTTATGTATACTTGATGAAGTATAAATCTGAAGCTTTTGAGAAATTCTTAGAATTTCAAAAGGAGGTTGAGAACCAAACTGGTCATAAGATCAAAGCACTTCGATCTGATCGAGGAGGCGAGTATCTTAGTGAAGAATTCCTTAATCATCTCAAAGATAATGGGATTATCTCTCAGTGGACTCCTCCGGGAACTCCTCAGCTTAATGGAGTTTCTGAGAGAAGGAATCGAACCTTACTTGATATGGTTCGTTCCATGATGAGTTTCACTGACTTACCACCTTCTTTCTGGGGTTATGCCCTAGAAAGTGAAGCAAAGATTTTGAATCTAGTTCCCTCTAAGTCAGTCCCTAAAACGCCCTATGAAATGTGGCATGGTAAAATCCCTAGCTATTCTTACTTAAGAATTTGGGGTTGTCCTGCTTACGTGAAGAGGACTGTGGGAGATAAGTTAGAATCTCGTTCTAACTTATGCTACTTTGTAGGTTATCCTAAGGAATCCATAGGATATTACTTCTATGATCAATATGAGCAAAAGGTGTTTGTTTCCAGAAATGCCATTTTTCTTGAGGAACCGTTCCTTAAAGAAAAGAAAGGCAAGATCATAGAATTAGAAGAAGTACAAAGTGATCTCACGCCACCCACTGAAGAAACTTCCCCTTCTGATCAACCACAACCAATCACGAATTTCGATACACACGAAAATCCTCCTCTAAGGCGTTCTGAACGCACTCCTAGACAGCCGGAGAGATGGTATGGATTCTTCCATGAAATCTCTCAAAAGGATAATGATCCTTTAACATATGAGGAGGCACTTTCAGATTCTGACTCTGAACAGTGGAAAGAAGCCATGAAATCCAAAATGGACTCCATGAACTCCAACCAAGTTTGGACCTTGGTAGATTTGCCTGATGGGGTCAAACCCATAGGTTGCAAATGGATCTTTAAGAGAAAGCTTGGAGTTGATGGAAGCATTGCAGCCTACAAAGCAAGACTGATTGCAAAAGGATTCACTCAAAGACCCGGCGTGGACTTTGATGAAACTTTTTCGCCAGTTGCAATGCAAAAGTCTATTCGGATCATGCTTGCTATTGCTGTATATTATGATTATGAGATATGGCAAATGGATGTGAAAACTGCCTTTCTCAATGGTGACATTGACAAACACATTTATATGGAGCAACCCATAGGTTTCACATTCAGTGGGAGTGAGCAAAAGGTTTGCAAACTCCAAAGATCAATCTATGGATTGAAACAGGCTTCTAGGAATTGGAACATTCGATTTGATGAATCAGTCAAAGCGTTTGGCTTCATTCAAATTTCGAATGAGTCCTGTGTGTATAGAAAGGAATTGGAGACCTCAGTGCAATTCTTAGTACTTTATGTTGATGACATCCTTCTTATTGGGAATTCGAAGGATGACATGAAAGTAACTAAGTTATGGTTATCGAACCAATTCGAGATGAAAGATCTTGGTGATGCGTCCTACATCCTTGGAATTAAAATCTATAGAGATAGATCTAGAAGGTTAATACGACTATCACAGTCGATGTACATTAACAAAGTATTGAAGAGATTCAATATGGAGTCAGCAAAGGTTAAGAACCTTCCTATGAGTGTAGGTACATGTCTTTCAAAGAAGATGTGTCCTAAGACTAACCTTGAGAAGGAAAGAATGGCTCATACACCTTATGCATCAGCAATAGGTAGCATAATGTATGCAATGTTATGTACTCGACCGGATGTGGCTTATGCACTTAGTGTGACAAGTCGTTTCCAATCTGACCCTGGAGATGGTCACTGGGCTGCCGTGAAGAATATTCTTAAGTACTTAAAAAGTACTAAAGATTTATTCTTAGTTTACGGAGGTCAGAAAGATCTTACTATCGAAGGATACTGCGATGCAAGCTTTGCATCTGACTTAGATGATTTTAAGTCAATGTCAGGATACATTTTCTGCCTAAACGGCGGAGCAGTGAGTTGGAAGAGTTCCAAGCAAACTACCACTGCAGATTCGACCACTGAGGCCAAATACTTAGCTGCAAATGATGCAGCTAAGGAAGGTGTTTGGATTAGAAACTTCATTCAAGTGTTGAATGTTGTTCCTAGCATGAAAGACCCCATTTCTATTTTTGGAGACCTCAGTGCAATTCTTAGTACTTTATGTTGATGACATCCTTCTTATTGGGAATTCGAAGGATGACATGAAAGTAACTAAGTTATGGTTATCGAACCAATTCGAGATGAAAGATCTTGGTGATGCGTCCTACATCCTTGGAATTAAAATCTATAGAGATAGATCTAGAAGGTTAATAGGACTATCACAGTCGATGTACATTGACAAAGTATTGAAGAGATTCAATATGGAGTCAGCAAAGGTTAAGAACCTTCCTATGAGTGTAGGTACATGTCTTTCAAAGAAGATGTGTCCTAAGACTAACCTTGAGAAGGAAAGAATGGCTCATACACCTTATGCATCAGCAATAGGTAGCATAATGTATGCAATGTTATGTACTCGACCGGATGTGGCTTATGCACTTAGTGTGACAAGTCGTTTCCAATCTGACCCTGGAGATGGTCACTGGGCTGCCGTGAAGAATATTCTTAAGTACTTAAAAAGTACTAAAGATTTATTCTTAGTTTACGGAGGTCAGAAATATCTTACTATCGAAGGATACTGCGATGCAAGCTTTGCATCTGACTTAGATGATTTTAAGTCAATGTCAGGATACATTTTCTGCCTAAACGGCGGAGCAGTGAGTTGGAAGAGTTCCAAGCAAACTACCACTGCAGATTCGACCACTGAGGCCAAATACTTAGCTGCAAATGATGCAGCTAAGGAAGGTGTTTGGATTAGAAACTTCATTCAAGAGTTGAATGTTGTTCCTAGCATGAAAGACCCCATTTCTGTTTTTGTGACAACACTGGGGCGGTTGCTCAAGCAAGAGAACCAAGATCTCACCAACGGACCAAGCACATTATGAGGAAGTATCACCTAATCCGTGATATTATCAAAAGAGGAGATCTGCAAATTGAGAGGGTCACATCAGCAGAGAACGTGGCAGATCCACTTACTAAACCCCTTAGTCGAGAAGCTTTCCAAGGTCATCTTCAGAAGATGGGACTTAGAGTAGCTTTAGAATGGCTTTGACGGGCAAGTGGGAGATTGTTAGGAATAGTGCCCTAGAAAGCCGATTGTATATCCGCTTTGTCCTTTTCCTTATTGTAATCACAGACAATCTTTGAATGAGATAACGAATTGAGGCAACACTTCTTTATATGCTCTTGTTTGGTATGCGTTTACTTTAGCTGTGCATGTATGAGAACTCCCCTAATCTTGATGACTTTAGGACTCTACCATTTAGGTGAAATGGTTCATGAAACGAGCCCTATATCACATAAGTCATGATTAGTAAAATACTCCAAGCCGATGAGTCCTACAGACAGTGGGAGTGTCAACCTGACTCCTCTAAGGCTTGCTTGTGTGATCACGCCCTTAAGAAGGACCACCTTGTTTCATGGAGGTGCAAAGTGTATAGTTGATACGTGCGTGTTACATGAGGGTGCTTACTTTAATAAGTAAGTTCACTGAGGTGCCCCATGTGAGAACATTCCTAAATGGAAAAGGAAGTTTCTATTTCAGGAAATGGAAACTTCCAGATTAGGAAATATCTCACGAGTCATTGATGTGATTAATTGATCCTTAGACTTGAGGTTCCTTGTCACTTTATGAGTTAACTCTGTAGTCTTAGGTATAAGCTTTAAAGGGTGTCGCCTTAGACAACTGATTCAAGGCTTATGCTGGGGCTGGACAAGTGATTCATGAAAGTGAATGAGAATCAAGAAAGGACCTACACTTGCATTTGCAAGGTGATCTCTTATTGTGTAAGTCATTCATATGCCATATGGAGTCCTTGGCCAAGGCAGTAGATCAAGACATCAAGAAAAGGGTTTCTTGGATTGAGATCAAATGGATATGAAATGCACTTAGCTTTAAGACCGGATTATTAGGGTTCTGATTATTCCCTTGCCCTAGATCTTGGTTGAGAGATAGTAAGTAGGAGGATTGTATCTCACATGAATCAATGACTTAAAGGTTCTGTCGAATCCGAACATTCCAATTCAGCTAGGGGTTAAACACCTGTTGCTAGACTATGATCGTTTAATCTGTGGACTGATTAATTAATTAGTGAATTAATTAATTAGCGTCACTGCTAATTGAATTGAGAACCTAGAGGGTCACACACAACAACTTGGTTACATGAGTTGAGGCTTGAAAATGATTAAACGAGTTAATCGGGCCTAGGGGGTTCCACACGTGTGAAACCACACGTGTGGGTCACGTGACTGGACAGGTGTCATTGTGACACGTGTGCCACACGTGATTGTTTAATAAAATATTAAATAATTAGTTAGTTAATTATTTAATAGACTTTGGTTTAATTTTGAATTAAAAAGAAAGTCTTATTTTGGAGAAAATAATCTAGTTAATTAATTATGAATTAATTAATTAGATAAAAATAAGTTATTTATTTTAAATAAATAAAGTATAAAATTATCCAAAAATAGTTTGGATATTTTTAGCTCTCTTGAAAGTTGATTTGAATTGGAATTCAAAGTCAAAGTTGAAAAATACTTGATGATCAAGTAATAGGAGAGAGAGGGACCAAATCCTTGCCCAACAAGGATTGGGTTCGGCCATCCCTCCCCTTACCTATATATAGGGGAGCTCATGCTCCCCTTTAGAGCTAATTGGCAATTCTTTTGGTTCATGTGTTGAACACCATCCTTTCTCCAAGATAAAACGAAACCCTAGGTTAAGCCTAAACACTAACTAGAGAACTAGCATCCTTACTAGTTAGATTGTGATCAAGTTGGTGGACTATCTCTAGAGAGCTTCAAGTTAGAAGTTTGAAGATTCGAGCTTTACCAAGGAGAGGGGATCAAGCCGCGAGAAGAGCGTTCTTGGGTGGCTTGAAACGCTTCAAGAAAGAATAAAAGAAAAGTAAGTTTTCTATCTCTACGAATTTGGTTACACGATTGCGAGTTCAAGATCCTTTTGTTGGGAATTTTTTTTTTTAAAATTCCGCTGCTTTCTGATTCGTGTTTTCCAACAAGTGGTATCAGAGCCACCTCGTTAATCGTGTTTCTGATTCGTCTCAATTATTCTGAATTTGGTAGAAATTCTTAGGCTTGATGCGCCTTTCGCGTACGGGCCCCGTTTTCTCTGTCGCAATCCGATTTTTCGTGTTTCGTGCAATCCAGTCCCAATTTTTTATTTTAATTTTAAAAATTTTATTTTTTGAATATTTATTTTAATTAAATTCTAGAGATGAGAAGAGATCAAATTCGTACAACATCTTCAAATTCCTAAATGACTAAGTCATGATTCTTCAATTAACACTCAAATCAAGTTCATATATATATTATAAATGATGTCTTAGAAACAAAATACATGCTTCATACAAAAAGAATTCACAAGAGATCATGCTAGAAATCACAAAATTCATCAAACCCTCACTATTCACTATATAGGCCAAATCTCAAGCAAATAATGGTGAAATCTTACAAATTTGTAGTTAAAATGACCATATAAACATGTATAGATCAAATATGGACTTACCTCTTTGATTGGGAGAGAAATGATGGGGTCTTGAGTTCAAATCTTGAAGAAAATGAATAATGGCCCTTCTTCCTCTTCTCTTCACTGAGATCAGATTTTGGGGCTCCTTTTTCTCTTTCTTTCTTGGTTGGTTCGAATGAGGGCTGAAGGGGAGAGAGAAAGACTTAACTCAAGTCATTTAGTCAAGGTTTGGGGTTAAATGGGCCCCATAAGTGCAAGACTAGTCCATAAAGGTGTCTCTTAGCACAAAGTGCTCGTTCCGGTGGAATTTTGGAGGAAAAAATGGGCTTAGAAAATTAAAAACTTTTGTTCTTTCATTTCCTTTCTTTGTTGCGAGTCCGACGCATCTTCTAGAATTCGAATCCGAATTCCCGAGCTCAAGTTATAGCGTCCGGAAACCAAGGTGCGCTAAGCTCGTTAGGCCCTCGAATCCCTCACAAATCTCGTTTCACAAAAACGAGCCAAGAAACAAAATAAATGAACTCTGAAACATGTAACGAGAATACAAACAAGTTCATAACTCATACAAGTCACACATACTAAAATTTCACAAAAATCGGAATTAAATTCGGCCACATAAGGAGCAAATTCCAAAGCACACAAACATAAACGTTTAAAATCAAGTTATAAGTTAAACAATTAATTTCAATTAATCACATAATCATCAAAATAGCACATATTTGCATAAATAAATAATTTAAATACGCATATAACACTCTCATTACGCGTACCTGGAAATCCGAACGATCGGGATGTTACAAACTTCCCTCCTTCAAAAGGGCCTGTCCTTAGGTCCTAAAGGTCTTGAACGGTTCCAGAGATAAACCAACTTCACACTAAAACCCTCTAACCTCGGAAAACTGCAAACTTCTCGAGATCTTACCTCCTTAATTAGCAAACCGGATACAAAGTCCTAGTCGTTTGCCCCCACTTCCAAATAAAAATTCGGGAGTAGTTGGAGATTTCTCAACCGTTGGCACATAGACATTACTACACCAAGTCCATAACATCTTTCTTATGCCACTACAACCGGTCTCCTAAAACCTTGAACAACTTCAAACCATGAGCGGGATATTACACTTCTCAAGGCGTAGGCTACAACTCTTCTACAAGCAACACACAACAAAGGCCTTCCTTTATGCCTCGGTTGGAAACAAAGTAGCCTTTCCTCCCTCCGGTTTGGCAAAAGCCGATACCGTGGGTAACTCTCTTCAACGCCTCATCCCACTTGAAACCGTACCTCTTACTCTGAGGCAATCCTCGGTTCTTCTACGAGGAATGTCGACGGTCTAGCCTCTAATCTAGTACCCTGTGACACGGTTGAGCCCTGAACGGACCTCCTAAAAGCGACCACCAAACTAAGCGCGAGCAAAACACCTTCAAACAAACCCAATGGAAGCAGATCGACCCACACAAGTCACCGAACACTCTCGAGCACTCAAAGTTACCAAACTCTCACCACAAGAAAGTTAACACGAAAGAGAAAAAGAGAGCACACAACAAGCAAAACAGAAAGGAAAGGAGGCACACCGCAAACAAGAACTAAGAAGGAAGGAAAAACACAATAAATAAGAATCGAGAAAGAAAGGAAACACACGAAGTACTTAAAGAACAAAGAAAAAGGCAACAAGCACTTGGGTTTCCCCAGATTTAAATATGCATGAAATGAGATGCAATGAATGCTTCATGTACCTTTCACCGAAGCGGTATAATCAAACTCGGTATGCACTTGGGCTTGAGTCGAAATCTTGTAGTCACGGTCCTTCATAAGCTTTGGAATTAATTTGTAGAGGAACCATTCACCATATGTCCGATTTCACCACATCCATAGCAAGCACCTAATCTCTTTCGATAATTTTCCTCCGTGTGATTCGGAGCCTCGCAATAAGCGCATCGAATTGGAGCCGTTAGAGCGGGCTCCAGAGTCGGTTCCAACAATCGTAGTTACTTCTTTTTCTTGGATGGGTTAATGTCCTGTGAACCATGGAGTTTTTTCTTGTGGCATGGGTCTCTCGCCCAATCTTGAGCTCAAACCTGATCCTCGTCCTAAATGAGAAGTATGGGAATTCGGATATTGCTTTTCCATCTCTCTTTGAACCGCCTTTCTCATAGCCTCGGACCACTGATTTACCGTTGAAGTAGAGAGGGCTCGTTGGATCTCACTCTTGAGCTCAGGCATAAAATTTTGGGCTTTAAGTCGATAATTGTTGACAACTTGTGTGACATATGGGCCCGATCTCTCGAGTTTGCCCCTATAATTTTCCACCATTTTCAAATCTTGTTTGAGGTCCATAAATTCTTGAAGTCTCTTTACTCTTGCACTAGAGGGAGTATACTTGTTGTGAAATTCCCAGACAAAGTTCTCCCATGTAAACTCCTCCCCGAACCTTTCAAACCACAACCTTATTTCTTTAAGCCAAATCGAAGCTTGTCCTTTAATAAAATGCGATGTGCACTCCACCTTTTTTTGAGATGTCCCTGAAAGACTATTCCAGATCCATGAAATTTCGGTGATCCATTCTTTTGCTTTCACATCATCACCTCCAAACCACGTCGGTGGGTTACAATTTTGAAATTCTTGATAAATCAAAGGTAGTTCTTCTCCCATTGTAGATGTAGATTGAGATGACATCCTGAATAAGAAGCACATTCAAAGAAATATCGATGCATGAGAGGGTTTAGTGCATGTTCGTGTAAACAATTAATTCAAATAAAATCAAATAAGTCACATAAAGATGAAAGTGGATGCAAACAATCACATAATCCTAAGCTGAACGACCTAGACAGACCCGACACGACTCACGAGCTCCGGTTTTACAACCTGGAGCTCTGATACCAGTTTAGAATGTAGCACCCCGAGCGAAGGGCACCACATCCCCCGCACCAAAGCCCGACACGTGTAATGAAATGAAACTCCGCACACGTATCAAGCTATGGCGAACAAGTGACAAACAAAATTCCAACCTAGCTAGGCGGTCTAGACCCTCAAATCAGAGCGCGCATCAAACATAAAATAACGGAAGCGATTAAATACAAATAATAGCATGCTAGAATTAATCATATTATGTCCATCAATTACTTATACAAATTAAATACAAGACAAGTAAACTAATTTTAACCCAGGCCAAAGTCTAAGTACCGAATTATACATATTTCAACCTTAACAAAATACGTAAAATAAACGAAGTACAATGCATGCGACTCGAGCTATCCTTAACCGACGACTCAAAGACAACCGCCTAGCTCAAACCTCCCAAAAGCACCTGTAACTTAAACTAAAAGGGAAAAGTAGAAACAAAAACGAGGTTCAGTCCTAAAGACTGGTGAGGGGGCTAACATACATACCCATATATACATATAGAGCATATCACTTAGTAAATTCAACAAGAATCCATGAACCGGGGGTGGTTTTTGCAAACTAAAACATTTCCTGTGATAATAGATATATACTTGAAAGAAGATAAGGGCCAAAGGCCAAAATAACCAATTTTAAAGTAATTTAGAATCCATTCCCGTTTCATAGATTTTTATATAATCACACTAACTCGGCGAGTATGAGTTCTCCTTCCAAACTCCGTTCATATTCAAAGACATAAACATAATCGAAACATAAATCATAATCCAACCTACTCCGGGTGATAGAAGGGTAGCAAGCCCTAGCTATCGATCATAAATCACATGAGGCAAGGCTTAATCACGTCCATGAAACCTTTGGCGGTGGCTCCCGCCGGCTCAAGACAAACGCCCTCCCTCAACCTCCTGAGGTCGGCTGAGACTCTCAAATGGAAAGTGTTGATGGGGGAGCTCGGCGACCCCACGGTCGACCCGAGATGCCATACCACTCTCCGGGGCCCAATCATAATTCAAAAATCATAATTTTCATAAACTTCTCTTTCAAAGTTCAAAGCTCGCTACACACTCACATATATTCAAAGCTTTTCGAAAAGAAGGGCAAAATATAGCTTATATACATATAAAAACCTTTTCAAAGTCTTATACAAAATGGGAGGAGCCCTTAAAGTACATATCATACACATATCTATCGTATAGTATACCTAATTCGCATGCGGGCTTCAAAACACAAAGGGTTGTAGGTCATATTATCTAAAAGGAAGAAAACCTCACCTTTCCACGTAGTGGAGCAAAATGATATACAAAACGGACGCCTATGGAACCTCCTTGTTACTCATGGGACCAAAGTCTGAACAAAGGAAACAACAAAGGAAGTTCTTAGACTCAAAATGTACCAAATAGATGCTCGGCAAATGCATATGATGCGAAAAATGCATAAGAAATGCAACACTTAAGCATATGCGTTCATATTTCACATATTTCATATTAAATGGATCCATAAATGCAATACATTGAAGATAGCACGTAGATTATAATGTTAGCAAAGTACTTAACTCATAAAATAGATAAAGGGATAGCACGTTAAACAAATGAATGAAGTTCTAGTTCATACTAGCATATAGGAGAACACTTAAGTCATATAAGAGCATATAAGAGTATAAATCATAAATGAGCATATAAATTAAATCACAACTTCATGTCATGCAAGGTAACACACATTACAACATGTTATTAATGCATAAATATCATAAAAGTAACAAGAAGAGGTCACACGAGGAGCATAAACGAAGCAATGGTGCAAATACGTACATAAGGTAGCATGTAGAGCATATGAGACCATAACTTGGAAACGAGCAAGCAAAACGAGCCATAAATTCATAGTATATATCTTAACACATAATATTACATGTTATCCATGCATGAAAGGTGATACGAAGCAAAAAGAAACACGTAAAACATAAACAAAACGAAAGAAAAACACATAACGAACAAAACGTGCATTAACAAGTCGAAACTAGCCCAAAAATGGGTCACGGCTGCGACCAAAACCAAGCCAATTCTTGTCGCGCCCGCGAACACACTCACACCAACAAGTTCAGCAGCCAAGATCTCGAAAGTGGGCTGAAAATTGGTGGCGGCCGCTACTAGAAATGAACTATAATCGGTCGCGGCCGTGACCAACATCGCAGCAGCAGCAAAACGGCGAACACAGCCCCAAAACTCACTCCAAAACTCAAGTAAACCCATCCTAATCCAAGATAACACATTAAGGTATGTTAGGGTAACAAAAACTCATTCATTTCAAGCCATTAAATGGTCCAAACTTGCATCAAAACATGCTAGAGATGAGAAGAGATCAAATTCATACAACATCTTCAAATTCCTAAATGGCTAAGTCATGATTCTTCAATTAACACTCAAATCAAGTTCATATATATATTATAAATGATGTCTTAGAAACAAAATACATGCTTCATACCAAAAGAATTCACAAGAGATCATGCTAGAAATCACAAAATTCATCAAACCCTCACTATTCACTATATAGGCCAAATCTCAAGCAAATCATGGTGAAATCCTACAAATTTGGAGTTAAAATGACCATATAAACATGTATAGATCAAATATGGACTTACCTCTTTGATTAGGAGAGAAATGATGGGGTCTTGAGTTCAAATCTTGAAGAAAATGAATAATGGCCCTTCTTCCTCTTCTCTTCACTGAGATCAGATTTTGGGGCTCCTTTTTTTCTTTCTTTCTTGGTTGGTTCGAATGAGGGCTGAAGGGGAGAGAGAGAGAGACTTAACTCAAGTCATTTAGTCAAGGTTTGGGGTTAATTTGGGGTTAAATGGGCCCCATAAGTGCAAGACTAGTCCATAAAGGTGTCTCTTAGCACAAAGTGCTCGTTCCGGTGGAATTTTGGAGGAAAAAATGGGCTTAGAAAATTAAAAACTTTTTTTCTTTCATTTTCTTTCTTCGTTGCGAGTCCGACGCATCTTCTAGAATTCGAATCCGAATTCCCGAGCTCAAGTTATGGCGTCCGGAACCCAAGGTGCGTTAAGCTCGTTAGGCCCTCGAATCCTTCACAAATCTCGTTTCACAAAAACGAGCCAAGAAACAAAATAAATGAACTCTAAAACATGTAACGAGAATAAAAACACGTTCATAACTCATATAAGTCACACATACCAAAATTTCATAAAAATCGAAATTAAATTCGGGCACATAAGGAGCAAATTCCAAAGCACACAAACATAAACGTTTAAAATCAAGTTATAAGTTAAACAATTAATTTCAATTAATCACATAATCATCAAAATAGCACATATTTGCATAAATAAATAATTTAAATATGCATATAACACTCTCATTACGGCGAACCTGGAAATCCGAACGATCGGGATGTTAGACAATCCGCACGAAGGGTGTTTGATAGGCGAGATCAAACATCACTCGAAAGCTTCTATTAACCGTAAGTTACTTGAAACTTTCTTTATTTTGAAACGAACATTGCAAGTAAACGATTCGCTTTTGGAAAAAAAAATTTAAAATTCTGCTGCTTCAACTTTGTGTTTTCCAACAGGCTGGAGTTTGTTCTTTTCTCAAGAACTTACTTTTCGTTTCTTCAGAATAGAGAGAAATTTTGGCACTTCTCGAATGCCGTTTGGAGAAAATGAGAGAGGTCTCTTCTCTTTTTATTTAACTAAGAAAAGTTTACGATTCTTTTCCTAACTTATCTTTTCTTAATTGCTTAACGAGATAATACATTATAATTAATATATAATTATATTATTAATTATAACAATATATCCTAACAACTTTAGGATATTGTCTCATAATTATTTATTTCATAAATAAATATTTTATGTTATTTTCTTTACATTTATTTTATAAATAAATATTTATGATAATAATAACTTGATATTATCTTTGTATTTATTTCATAAATAAATACTAACTATAATAACAACTTTGATATTACCTTACTTATTTATTTCCTAGATAAATAAGTCTTGATATTATCTTCTCACTTATTTCTCAAATAACGTAAGATAATATCTTCTCCTTTATTTCTCAAATAAAGATGATACTATCTTCAATAAATAAAGTTGGATGATGCCATATTCATTTCATAAGGAAATAATTCCAATTTCCAATTAATAATTAATTATTTATTAGACTTTTTTATTCTGTATTGGGCTTTATAATTAATTCCTAATTAATTAAAACCCAAAATTAATTTTACGCGATAGAAAGCATGCACATGTGTGGCACATGCCACACATGTGACATGGGCCCACACGTGCCACGCACGTGTGATCCCATCCGGCTATATTTAGCCGGTTCGATCAATTCATTTAATTAATCGAGCCTATACCCTCGTGACTGGGCTTTTGTGTGTGACCCTCTAGGTTCATTATTCGATTAGTAGTGAACCTAATTAATTAATACCTTTATTAATTAATTATCTCACCTATCACATGACCATAGTCTAGCATTAGGTGTGTGACCCCTAGCCGAATAACGAATTACTCGAACGAACCTTTCAGTCAATGACAACTCGTGAAATACGATCCTCCTACTAATTCTATCTCTTGAGTAATATCTAGTACACGAGAATAAATAAAACCCTAATAATATTAATCTTAAAGCTAAGTTCATTTCGTATCCATTTGATCTCGATCCAAGAAACTTCTTTCTTGATCTCGTTCTAACTGCCTTGGCCAAGGACTACAATATGGAATACGAATAACTTATGCAATAAGAGATCTTCTTGCTCTAGGCAAGCGTAGGTCCTTTGTTGATTCTCACATGCCTTCATGTATCACTTTTACAATCCTAGCATAAGTCATAATTCGGGGTATCTCGAGCGACACCCTTTTAGACCTATATCCAAGATTGCATAGTTCTGGTGTCTCGAGCGACACCCTTTTAGACCTATATCCAAGATTTCATAGTTAACTCACATAAGACAACTATGGAATCTCAAGTCTATGGATTAATAGAACACGCCATTGATGTAGCGCCTAGAGCGGTGGGCCACCACATCCCCTGCACCTAAACCCAAACCCACATATGAAATAAAAGTCCATACGTAAGTCCAAGTCTAAGCGAATGGGGACCTACACATATACACACATGGCTAAGCGGGGCTAAAGACAGACAGAGCACGCAAAAATAATAAAAAGAATGCGGAAACGGAAGCATCAAACAGGATCTAGATATGAGCTTAACACGAGCCAACAATATTATATATATATGGCCATCACGGCCCAAAAATACATCAAGTATCAATAAATTCTCCAAATATACAATTCATGATCATAAACATATCTAAAGTATCCAAAAGAAGTAAGATGAATGCAAACTCGACCTAAACCGACTAGTACGACTCGACGACGTACTTCCCCGCCTAGCTTGAGCAGACCCTATAACTAAAAGTGTTGAAAGAGAGGGCCAGTCTAAACTCAACTGAGTGAGGGGGCTAACGCACACCCACACATGTATAAGTATAGAACAAAGCACATATAAAGGGGATGGTCATGAATCGAGGCTAGGGTTTTGCATACCAAATCATTTTCAAAAGGATAACATATAATACTTAAAAGAAAGCCTAACTGGATTCATAATCCATCGATACATAAACATAAACAAATGTCCGGCGAGTATAGACCTCCACCAACACTCCTCATAACATAACATAAAAACCAAAATCATAAATCAAATCCATCCCCCACAACGTTGGTGTTTTGGGAATCAAACCCTCTCCACATACTTAACCAATACACACAGGGTAGCTAACCCACATTGTGCCTTCCCGGTATTCACCGAGGGCTCAAAGTACCACGCCTTCTCAACCTCCAAGATTCGCGCATAAATACTTCAAATGGAATTGCGCACAGGCTTAATCTAACGACCCTTACTGTCCCGGGCGTCCTTAACCACAATTCTCGGGGCCTAATATACCTTAACTTACCAAATTCCTATGTTTCAGGGCTTATCTCGCTCATACATAACATAGACAAACATAAAGCATTAAAAACATAAACTTACGTATACCCATACTTATACCAATTTCATAAACTTTAAACGTTTCATAAGATCATAAACATAGCTTAAACTGTAGCACCCCGTGTAACACCCTGCTCGTCCGGCCGTACAGGTATGTCGTTACGGGTGTGTTATTTGCACTTTTAAATTATTTAATTATGCAATTATATGTTTATTATATTGTTTAAATGATATTCCTGAATTTATTTGAATTATTTGTTAAGTATATGTTTGAATATTTAAACGTTTTGCCCCTTTTGATCCCATTTTTAATCCGTTTGACCCCGTACTTGTTTTTGATTTTTGTGAATACATGATATGCATGAAATATGTGTGTTATGAATTCATTTATGTGCTCGTTTAATGTTTTTGAGTTCATTTGTTACGGTTCTTGAGCTTTTTTATTTGTTAGGGACTCGAGGGCCTAACTTATTTTAGCACACTTTGGATTCCGGAAGGCATAACTTGAGCTCGAGGAATTCGGATTCGAATTCTGGAAGTGGCACTGGACTCGTAACGAAGATATGGAGCTAAGGAACCTAGATTTGTATTTTTCTAAGCCCGTTTGAACCCCCGAATTTCGTCCTAAACCAAGAGGTTTTAGCCATAACTCTCTCGTTTTTTGGCAAAATAGCCCGATTATTGAACCTATATCACCTTAAATCAAAACCCTATCCTCCCACTCCATTCATTTCGACCCCAAACCCAAGTAAACTGAGAGAGAGAAGAGAAAAGGGAGAAGAAGAAGGGAGATTTAGCACTATTCATACTCTGACCATTTCGAGCTTGATCGACCTCCGTTCTTCGTCAAATCGAAGAGATACGCATATTTTCTTATTCTCCACACATCTTTCAAGCTTTGATTCTTTCATTTTGAGCATGATATGAATATATATGTGAATAGTAAGGATTTGTACACTTTTTGAAGAATTCTTGCTATAGGTTCGGTTTTTGTAAGATTTGATGCATGATTCTTGTTCCTTTGAGCTCTATTATCTGAATTCTTGCCTTCTTTTTCATGGAGCATGCTTGTATGAAGATCCACCATTGAAGTAGTATGAGTTTTCTTGAAGCTTTTGGTTGAATTTGAACTTGTTTGCTTAGTCGGTTGTTGTGTGCCTTGTTGCTACATCTTTTCCCTTGCTTTAGCTGTTATTTTTGGTGCCTTTCATGTGCTACTGCTGCTGCGTAAGAATGGAGGAGAAACTGGGGCTGGAGTGCATCTTTCGTGACTGCAACGGCCGCGACCGCGCCAAGGCTTTTCTTGGTTGCGGCCGCAACTGATTTTTGCCTTAGCTTCGACTTGTGACTGCTGCAAGAAGTGGTGCTGGTGGTGGTCGCATCCGCCACCACTTTTGTGCTTGTTTGGGGTAACGGTCGCAACCCATTTTTGGGCAGTTTCGAGTTGTCGCCCTGTTATGTTATTTTGTCAGTTCGTTTACGTTATGTATGACTTTCTTAGCTCGTTTTTGTTTAATATATGTTGTTAACTTGTTATATATCTGGTTATGTACTTTGTTATGAATTTATTATGTGATTTCGGTGCTCATTTACGCGATATATGACATGATATGCTTTATATGCTCCCTTACATGCATGCATGACCCCATATTTCGTTTCTTTGTCTCGAATGATATTTCTTTGCTCTTTTTATGATATGTATAATTTATTAACATGTTGTATGATATGTTATGCTCGTTGTGTGAAATTTATGAATTTGTTTGATGTGAATTATGTGAGTTATGACTCGCTAGGACTTAATGTGCCTTAATATGATTGAAATGCTACTTCATTTTAACTCATATGCATCTCTCGCTCTCTTTATGAGCTTTAAATTTATGGATACTCTTAGTATGCTATTATATGATATGTTATGAGTTTAATTGATGTATTATGAGTTTAATTCATGAATTATTTATGTGATATTTCGTTATTCGCTCCGATATGCCTAAGTGTGAGTTTATGTGAAGTGCATTGCATCATTTCCATTCATATGCATTTGCCGAACGTCTAAGTGGTTCATATTGATTCTAAGTGTGTCTTTTGCCCTTTGTTTTGTTCAGAGGTTCGTCCCGTTGGTGACGAGGAGGTTCCATAGGTGTGTTTCAGGTTGTCTCGTTCGGTTTGTTCAACAAGGTGAGGTTTTCTTTCTTTTAGTTAAAATGAACTACAACCCTAAATGTGATTTAAGCCCGCATGCGACTTACATATATATATATAGATACGTGTTTGGTATGTATTTTGTGGGAATTGGCCCTTTTGTTATGAAACACCTTTGAAAAAGCTTTTATATATACATAGCTATATTTTGTTTGTTTGTTTTGAAAAGGGTTGGTGTGCGTTTTGAACTAGCGAGTTATGACTTTGAAAGATAAATCTGATTTTAAAAAGTTAGAACTTTTCGAACTATGAACTGTGTACTGGGCCCCGAAGATTTGTACAATGGAGCCTCGGGACGGCATTGGGCAGTTGGGTTACTCCCGAGTACGGTCTCCACTTAGAAACGATCAACCCGGAACCCACTAGATGGTTAGTGGGGGATGGAATCCTCGGGCGTGAGCGTCATGAAATTCACGACCCATACATATTAGAACGATGGTTAGGGTAGGATCCACCCTTCCATCACCCGGAGAAGAGGTATGTGTATTTGACTTTGATTTCGTCTGAATTATGATTTTGTATATGAAAGGAGATAGATTGGTCTGAAACTCGTACTCGCCGAGTTATATGATTATGATTATGAACTTGATTCGTGAAACGAGAGTGGACTTCTAATTATTAAAAATTGGATGATTTTGGCCTTCGGCCTTGAACCTTTGTCCTTATTCATAGTATCACGGGTTAAAATGTTTTATAATGCAAAAACCACGCCCCGTTTCATGAATTTTCTTACTTTGAATATGCTCTGCTCTTATGTATATATACGTGTGAGTGTGTTAGCCCCTCACCAGTCTTTAGGACTGACCCCTCCTCGTTGTTTTCTTTTTTACCCTTGTCTTTCAGTTACAGGTATAGGGGTTGGTTTGAGCTAGGCGGCGGTCTTCTTTTGAGTCGTTAGAGTCTTGTAATTCGATTCCTTTGCATACTGCATCCTTACCTGTAACAACCCGGATTTTGGAGCCAAGAAGAAATAGGTAAAGTAAAGGGTTAGGAGAAAGCATCAATCCATTATGCATTGCATTTTATGTGAACTATGTGTTTTTATGCCTCGATTATTGAATGTTATTTCATTACGAGTCTCACATCACTATTCATTCACCGAGCCTAAACCTTCACATATTCCTTATGAAACCTT
The DNA here is from genome assembly GCA_037501455.1 of Lantana camara. NCBI lineage: Eukaryota > Viridiplantae > Streptophyta > Magnoliopsida > Lamiales > Verbenaceae > Lantana > Lantana camara. Next base: position 86,561,583 of record CM074863.1, read on the forward strand.
AGAAAATTAGATTTCACATTTTCCGGATTCATATCCTCGCTTTTGTTATTCCAAGATACACTTTGAAAATTATTTGCCAAAAAATTCCCATTAGATCCCTAGTTACTATTCAGTCCTTAACGTAGAAATTTTTCGGGACACTTTTACCTATCAAATATAGAGGTCAAATGAATCCCTGCGAAATTTTATGAATTATGGTATCATTTTTGAACCCTAATTCTCATTGTAACTCCTGTAGTAGCAAAAACCTGCCAAGAAACCGTAATTAGCCTTAATTTAAGTATTTCCGAATTTGAACACTTCCCTATTCAATATTATAACCAAAATGAACCTTGAATTATTTTATGAATTTTAAGACCTTTTCTAAACCCTAGTTCAAATCTTAGCTTACTTTATAAATTTTTCCTACTTTTCCTAAAGTACATTTCCCATCGTAAAAACTAACTTTTAAACCGTATGGCGTTTGGTATCCAATATTATACTCAAAAGAATCCTTCAATTATTTTATGAATCATGAATATTTTCTCAGAAATTAATTCTCATCCTAGCTCCGTTTTAAGTATTTTCTCATATTTTTCAAAATTCCAAACGCTTATTGCTTTAACTTGAAACGTTTAAACGGGAAATGTTTAGAATCATCGGAAAGCTCTTTTGATTCTCTTTCTTTTGAAAATTTTCTCATTTCAAACTAAAATCTAGAGATTCTTCTAGGTTTTAACTATAATTTCACCCTATTTTAGAATTTATTTTATTATGATGTATTTATTAGGTAATACATGTATACATAAGCACTTACCTCACCTTATACACCTTACTACCCTAGAATTATACACCTAGCCTACGCTACACCATGAGTCACTACCCTAACTATTCAAATATACCCTCTAGATCCCAAAACCATACCTATAAATACCACCCCAAATTCATTTCCAAGAACACACAAAATCCTCACTTCTCTCACTATAGGTCGGCCTCACCCTTTCTCCCTCTAAGGTGATTCTTTTTATTTTATTATTTCATGCTTTATAAGATGTTCTTAGGGTATTATGAATGTAGCATGCTTAGATTTAATTAAATTATGCCTTTAGGAATTTTATTTTATGAAATATATGCATAGTTACTAGTTTTATGTAAAATGTGCCTACATTTACGAATTTTATTTAATTAAATGCATGAATTATGATATGATATAATGTGACTATGTGTTTAAATAGTATGATTTTATTTGATTAAATTCATGCATAGAATAATTTATTTAGAATTATTTTTATAATTAAAGTTACATAAAGTGCTACATTTTCAATTTAATCATGTGTTATGAACTAAGAATCTATTAAACATGATCATGAACTAACATGAACACATTAATAAGTCTAAGAACATGTTCATAATATTCTTGAACCAAGAATAGTGCACGTGTGATAGTGTGTGTGTCTAATTTTATGTTATAAGGTGTTTAATTCTTAAGAATTTTTAATAGTAAATGTTTTCAATAGTAACTTTGACTTTTTGGTCAATATTATACTTAAATAATTCAGAATTTATTTAAAAGTAACTATTAAATAAGTTTTGGAATTTTTAAAGAAATATTTTATCCGAATTTTCCGAAAATGGGTAAATTGTAAAAAGTTTTCAAAATCATGACCTACATTATCAAAATTAAACTCTAAATTTCATTTCTAATCTTATAATTAGGATCATAATATGATTAATAAATATTTGATTAGTTAAAGAATTCATAAAACCTATGTAATTAAAGAAATTCACTTAAACGGTTACAATTAGGATTTACCAGGTTTGCTAACGTGTTATTCTTTTATGTGTGAACACTATGTACTTTATGTGCTTATTTGATTAGAATAATGAGACATATAGTCCTAAGCCTGTAGTAGTTAATACTTTCAGGCGAAATTAGGATCAAGCAGTGGAATCCACATGACCTTGTCTGACTACCAGTATAGGTGAGGGTTAAAATGTTTTCAACTGGAATCATGCCTATACATATATATCTATATAAAAATTATTTTCAAGCAGAATCTTTCTGGACTCTTTCCCCGGGCAGGGACCCTCCATCCGAGCTCCGATTGACCTTAAATTTTATCTGTAGAAACATCTTTGAGTTTAGAAAGTTCTCCAGTTGAAATCACCTTAAAAATCATCCTGGTTTATGAGATATAACCGTTTGAAAATTGTGTCGCCACTCCGCCAGAATTCTGCATTTGTCCAACTTTAAACCTACGCCATTTCCGGAACGCTTTGAACCACGTTTTGAGCCATATACCAATAGAAAGATCTGTTTTTCTAGTTTCTTACCCCATAAACAAAACACAATTCCAACTTCTCAAACTCGAGATATACCCGTTTTTCTATAGCTTGTGCAGTTTGGGAAAACTGTCAGATTTTGCCAATCTCACTCGGAACCCTCTTCTTGTGTTCTCCTTCCATTTTTATTGTAATCGTCTACCCCAAACTTGTTGTTAACTTGTTATATTATATGTTATGCCCTTCGTTATGAACTTATGACATGATTTTGGTGGTTGTATGCTGAGTATGATATGTTATGGCCTAAATGCTCTCCTGCTTGCCTACTTGAGATTGTTGCTTTGTTTATTCATTTTGTATGACACTTTCTTGCTTGTTTTATGATATTTATACATTTTTAACATGTTAAATGATGTGTTTTGAGTATTGTGTTAAATTTATGGATTCGTTTGACGTGAAGTGTGCAAGATATGATCCTATATGCTTTATATGTTACCTCTTGTTGCTTTCTTGTATCTTTTACCTTATGTGTTTTAACTTTGTGTATGGTTATGGTATGCTATTATATGATGTGCTATGAGTTTATTTGATGTGTTATGGGTTGATTTTGTGTGTTTTTGATTTGATAACGTGCTAATTGCTTCGATGTAGCTAAGTTTGAACTTTTATGACTTGCATCGCATCATTCGCATCCATATATATTTGCCGAGCGGTTGTATGGTTCATTTTGAGTCTAAGTATGTTTTGTAATATTTGTCTTGTTTAGAGGAGTATCCCGTTGGTGACGAGGTTGCTCCGTATGCCTTGGTTTCGTCCCCGTTTGCCCGGTTTCGTCGGTGTAAGGTGAGGTTAGGTTATAGTTAAACCCTAATGAAATGTGCCCGATATGAATACATGTGAATATAAGCCCTATGTATATGTAAGTATGTGTGAGCTATGAATAGGTATGATTATGTTACATGCTATAGAATATGATATGCTAGGTACTATAATATGTAAGTTTGTTATGTTATGAATATGATTAGGAATATGGTTATGATAAGAATCCGATATGATTATGTTGGAATTATGGTTATGCTAGAATTATGATTATGTTAGATACGATTATGCTAGGGATATGAATATGATTATGATTATGATATGCTAGGAATACGAACATGCCATGATTATGACTGTGCTATGACCATGGATATGAATATGTCGGATATGATCTGCCTCTATATATGATATGCCTCTGAATATGTTATGGACTTGGTCTTGGACCTTGTTATGCTCTGTATTTGTTTGGGCCCGGTGATTATGGGCAAGGGAGACTCAGGACGTAGGCATAATTGTGTAGCCACTCCGCCAAAATTCTGCATTTGTCCAACTTCAAACCTACGCCATTTTCGGACCGCTTTGAACCACTTTTCGAGCCACATACCATTGGAAAGATCTGTTTTTCTAGTTTCTTATCCCATAAATGAAACTCAATTCCAACCTCTCAAACTCGTGATATTCCCGTTTTTCTACAGCTTGTGCAGTTTGGGGAAACTGTCAGATTTTACCCATCTCACTCGGAACCCTCTTCTCGTGTTTTCCTTCCGTTTTTATTGTAACCTTCTACCCCGAAATTGTTGTTAAATTGTTATATTATATGTTATGCCCTACTTTATGAACTTATGACGTGATTTCAGTGCTTATATGCGGAGTATGACATGTTATGGCCTAAATGCTCTGTTGCTTGCCTACTTGAGATTGTTGCTTTGTTTATTCATTTTGTATGACACTTTCTTGCTTCTTTTATGATAAGTATGCATTTTGAACATGTTAAATTTATGGATTCGTTTGACATGAAGTATGCAAGATATGATCCTATATGCTCTATGTGTTACCTCTTGTTGCTTTCTTGTATCTTTTACCTTTCTTATGTGTTCTAACTTTGTGTATGGTTATGGTATACTATTATATGATGTGTTATGAGTTTATTTGACTTGCATAGCATCATTCGCATCCATATGCATTTGCCGAGCATTTGTATGGTTCATTTTGAGTCTAAGTATGTTTTTTAATATTTGTCTTGTTCAGAGGAGTATCCCGTTGGTGATGAGGTTGCTCCGTATGCATTGGTTTTGTCCCTGTTTACCCGCTTTCGTCGGTGTAAGGTGAGGTTAGGTTATAGTTAAACCCAAATGAAATATGCCCGATATGAATGCATGTCAATATAATCCCTATGTATATGTAAGTATGTGTGAGCTATGAATAGGTATGATTATGTTATATGCTATAGAATATGATATGCTAGGTACTAGAATATGTAAGTTTGTTATGTTATAATATGATTAGGAATATGGTTATGATCAGAAACCGATATGATTATGTTGGAATTATGGTTATGCTAGAATTATGATTATGTTAGATACGATTATACTAGGGATATGAATATGATTATGATTATGATATGCTAGGAATACAAACATGTCATGATTATGACTGTGCTATGACTATGGATATGAATATGTCGGATATGATCTGCCTCTGAATATGTTATGGACTTGGCCTTGGACCTTGTTATGCTCTTGTTGAGTGTAGAATTTGCATGAATATTAGCATTGATTGGAGTATATTGTTGTGCCGTTTGATGCGTTTATGTGTTTTTTTTGCTCCATTTTGGTAATTATTGAGTTGGAGATGAGAAACGGCGTTCCTAGGTGAATTCACGTGTTTTTGGAGGAAAAAGGAGTAACCCCCGTTACCCCATGGAAGAACAAAGAGGTTAACCCCCGTTAACAGACACAGGAGCATCACCTTGGCGAGATAGGAGGGGTAATGCCCGTTACCCCTGGGCAGAAGGAAAGTGGTAACGCCCTTTACCACTTATAAAAGCGTTATTACGATTTCAAGGCAGTAACGGGCTTTAACGATAATTGCACATGGATAGGTAACGCCCGCTACCTAGGGTGGCGAGACATAATTTAGGGTTGCTATTTAAGTGCGTTTTGGAGTCTTTTTGGGAGAGTTCATCTTTCGTTCGTGACCTAACCTGAGGAGAGAAGTTCTGGAGTTTTAAAGAGTTGTTCAAATAATTTCGAGAAGACGAAAGGATCGAGTTCTTTAACAATTTCGGTTTTTCAGTTTAATTACAGCTTTAATTTCTCAAACTAATTCTTTTAAGTTTGGTTTTATTTAGTTTTCATGTTAGATTCGTTTTTCAAGATTTTTACTAAATGTTTATGAGTTTGTTTTTGAGACTTTGTCTTTATTTGATGAACATGAATTCCTTTAATGCAATTTACTTTAGTTTTATTAGTTTTTCTTTAATTATGAGTAGCTAAACCCCTAGGGCTAGGGAGTGATGATGAATGTCTGATATGTGTTTGATATGATGCTTGAATGACTTGTGCTAATTCTTAGTATGAAAACTGGTTTGAATTGAATTGTGAAGGCCTTATCACCCTTAGCATAATATAGAATTACTTGAGAATCGAGAGGTTAATAGTAATTGAGAAGGTTTTCATAACTAGTAGATTGTATGAATGCAAAGAGATTTGGTTCTAATCTATACAACAGTAAATCTTATTCCATGCCAAGCCGCTAGAATAGGAATTGCACTAGTCTTGGTCTTGTTGGTTTAATTAATACATTGATGATTGCGAGAGCAACATTGAGCTTAATTAAATACACGGTTATACCTTGAGAGAGGATAATTCATATATAAGTGACTGGGTTGTAGAATTGCACTTGTCAAACAAGTATTGTATTAAATCATAAATGCATAAGTCAATGCTTCCCCTGCCTACTTAGTTTACTGAGTTTAATCCATGTTTAAGTGTGTTATTTGTGTTTTCTTAGGGTTAATTACTTCAATTTTATTCTAGTAGATAAGAATAACAACTTGAATTCGTTCGGTCTCTAGATTAGAAATAAGATATTGAGTAGTGATTGATTTCCCTTCCCTGTGGGTATGATCCTATTGTGCTACGCGTATATTAAGTGTACACTTGCACGATTGGCTTTTAACTTAAGTAAAACACACAACAAGTCTTTTGTGCCGTTGTCGGGGAAGGCGTTTTAAATCAATATTACTTAAATATTTTAATCTAGTGCTTTAGACCATTACTTTACTTTGTGTTCATTATCTTTTATCATTGTGGAATTGGACTGAGGATTTCTTTTTCCTTTGTGCAGGTTTACGGTACATGCGAAGATCTCAAGATTCGGAATTAGTACCATACGATCCGGAGATCGAGAGAACACTGAGTGCTATTAGGAGGAAGCGTAAAAAGGATAAGAAACCGACTACCATACCGATGGCTGACCCACCTCAAGATCCACCACCACTGGCTATAAGAGATTATAATGTGCCGCAGGCTGGAGCGATTCAGACTACAGCCCATCCCCTGATCGCAACAAACAATTTTGAGATCAAACCAGCTATCATCAATCTACTACAGAACAATACGTTTTCAGGATTACCACTGGAGGATCCGACATCACATCTTGAGTATTTTCTTGAGGTGTGTGATACCTTTAAGATCCACAATATCACTACTGATGCTATCGGAGTCAGGCTTTTTCCCTTCTCACTGAGGGAACAAGCTAAAGCATAGTTGAGTACTGTCCCAAACAAATCTTTTCAGACTTGGGCAGCATTATCTCAGGCTTTCTTAGCTAAGTTCTTCCCACTTAGCAAAACCACGAAGTACAGGAATGATATTAAAGGTTTCAGACAGTTGGACGGAGAGTCTTTCTATGAAGCTTGGGAGAGATTCAAGGATTTGCAGAAGAAGTGTCCATATCATGGGATTCCCGGTTAGTTATTAATTCAGACATTCTATAAAAGGATGTCCCCTACTTTTAGAGGAGCGATGGATGTCGCGGCTGGCGGAGCTTTTTTGTCAAAATTTGAAGTCGTCGCTACTGAGTTGTTAGATAATATATCACAAAATGATGTATTTGTGCATGAGAGGAGCCATTCGCAACCAGCCAAGGTGCAAGCAGGAGTATTAGTGTTTGATGGCCTAATTGCCATCAATGCCAAATTTGAGGCCCTCAACAAGAAATTGGATTAACTTTCTGTCAATGTAGTTGGGATACCACCTCAACCAGTTCAGGTAACTTGTGAAATCTATAGTGGTCCATATGCGTTTAATATGTGTCCTCATACCAATGCAGGAGAACAGGTGCAAGAACAGGTGCAAGAGCAGGTGAATTATGCAAACAACTCCAAACCAGCAAATGATCCCTACTCAAACACCTACAATCCAAGATGGAAGAACCACCCTCACTTTTCTTGGTCTAATAATCAAAATGTTCAGCAACCACCTCCACCTAGGCCGCAGTTTCAGCCTACGCAGTAATTCCAACCAAGACCACCAGCCCCCTACGATGCTGAGCCCCCTCAACAGGAGCAAAAGCAGGGATGGGAGGCTGCACTTGAGAAATTCATAGCCGTGTCTACAGATCGACATCAGAAGTTGGAAGCTCAGGTAGAACAGAAATTTGGAGACTCAAATTGGTCAGATTGCCCAATCTTTGAATATGAGAGGCCCAGGAATGCTACCAAGTCAAACTGAAAACAATCCTAAGGAGCATTGCAAAGCCATATTTATAGGAAGCGGTAGAGAGTATGAAGGTCCGAAGTTACTTGCAGATTCAGACGTTGAGAAATTTGTCTATGAAGAAGTTGAGGAGGTAGTTAAGATTGAAAAGTTGAGCATAGAAGAGAAGAAGGAAGAGTTCCTGTCAGAGCCAAAGGTGAATGTGGCAAATGAGTCATATTTGCCACCGATTTCTTCTCCCCAACTATTTCAGAAGCAGGAGTTAGGGAAAGGATTGGTTTCAAGTAAAGGGAAGTCTGAAGACTTCACCACTGTTGCACTTACTGAGGAATGCAGTGCCATTATTCAGCATAAGTTTCCCCCGAAGCTTAAAGATCCAGGGAGTTTTTCAATTCCTCTAACTATTGGTTCTTTGCACTTTCATAATGTTTTATGTGATTTAGGAGCTAGTGTAAGTTTAATCCCTTTTTCTACTTGCAGGAAGCTAGGAGTAAAGGAGCTCAAACCAACTAATATGACACTCCAACTAGCTGACAGATCAATGAAATATCCTACAGGAATTCTCGAGGATGTGTTGGTAAAAGTTGGGAAATTCTACATTCCTACTGATTTTGTAGTTCTTGATGTTGAGAGCGATGATAGGATGCCATTGATCCTTGGAAGACCATTTCTAGCTACGGAATGAGCAGATATTGATGTTCAGAATGGACGCCTCATGTTCAAAATAGGAGATGAAAGCTTAGAGTTTAGGAATTTTGGTTCCATACCACTACCACCGATTTCGGATAAATGTTGCATAATCAAGGTGATAAGTGAGACCTCGAACGGAGTGGTGTTATTTTTGGAGAAAAAGGATGCAGTTAATTGGGGAGGATAACCGAAGTCCCGAAATTCAAGAGGGGAGGATGTTTTGAAATTAAACACTTGCAGTTCAAGTTTCCAGTGTTGTGAGTAGCAAGAACGAGGTCACTCCATGTGACTCGTCGCTTGGGGATTGCTAATCCCTAATCCGATTCTCAAAGTCAAGCTAACGGCCATAACTTAGAACTAATCCCTCTCTCTTGTTTCTTTTCTTTTCTTTTCTTTTTCGTTCCTTTCGTTCGCCTCGTTTTTCTCGTCTTCCTTAAGTTCTCTCTCTCCCTTTTGCAAGTTAAGGTGTTGTCAGAATATGGAGGCTAGGACCATGATTTGAGCTTTATTGTCGACATTAAGGTCCATTTTTGTTGTGTATGAGCTTGTGTACGCATGACTGAATTTTCTTTTGAGGAGAATGAATTGTTGTGATATGTTACAATATGTGCTTTGAGATATTTGTGTGTTACGAGATTGGTGCACTATAGTTTGATTGAAAATTTTAGGTTAATCTGTGTGAATTAACGTGATTAAGCACTGTCCGAGTTAGCTTTTGGGTAAAGTTGAGTTTTGTGCGAAAATGTGAGTAATGGGCGTTACCCCGTTCTAGGCCTTTTCCGGTAACGCCCGTTAATGGAGTCAGGCATCTCAAGAACTGTTGGTAACGGGCGTTACACCTTTTCAGTTGACAGGTGTTGAATCCGTAAAAAATAAATAAAATTCCTATTTAACGACTAAACACAGAGTATAGTACAAACAGGGTCAATCCACAGAGACTGGTTGATTTATTTTTAATAATTCCAAGTTGTTCACGAAATGCAACAATTAAAAAGGGGGTTTTGAGTTATTAAAACTAAAGTATGCAATTAAAATAAAATAACAAGAATTATAAATTAATTAAAACTATCAAGCAAGATCACGTAGGACGAAATCAATCAGGGGGAAAACTACCTAGCCAGGGATATTCGATTCGAATTGTTATATTGATCATCGACTCAAGGATATATTCAAGTTATTCAGACAGATTGGCTATAGTTGATAGAGACACTCGACTCAACCTAGTTTTTACTTAATTTATCGGATAACCTAGAGACACTCGACAGTTATCTTCCTAACAAATTCATAACCCCTAGAGACACTCGACAGGATTTAATGAACTCGCAACATTAAGAACCATAAAAACACCAATCCTAATTAACCCAGTCGTGACACACGCAAGATTTAAATTAGATTATCAAATCCCTTAGTGAACGAGGAATTCTATCGCTAAAACCCTGTCACTAATTTACCACAATTTATCAATCAACTTTACATACACTTCAAGCATCATGATTGACAATATGCAATTAAATCTACCTAGATGGTCGGGCCCTACCACTAAATAAATCAATCAAAATAAACGCGAAACACGGAGATAAGATAAATGCCTGAATAAACTTGAATTAATAAAAACGTTTAGGTCTCACAATATCCAAGTCGAATCTTTATCCCTAGCTAGATAATTAAGAGTTTAGCTACTCATGAAATAAAAATTCATCAAAACAATACTCGAGGAATTCTTCTAAAAACTCTAACTAACTATCTAAAAATGAATTAAAAAATAAGGAAAACTCCCGAGTGTTGTGTGTTGCTCGTGTCTCCACTTCCCAAGAACTACCTCCAAATTTGTTACGTGATTCTGCTCAAACTGTTGCCCCCAAAATCACAATAAATAGGTCCAAGTATCTAACTACAGACGGAATCCTATTCCTCATCAAAGTGGGCTTCCAATTCTTCTTGTCTTCCAAGCAATCAATCACACAGGCCTCCAAATAATTCCAAGCAATTGGGCTTGACCAACAAAATCTATGCACACGGCCCATCTCAACAAATTCAAAACCAACTCTAATTTGCCTCTTCTAATTTATAAAATCCATGGCCCAACAGAGTGCTCCTTCCATCAAATTCCATGCACGCCACCACACAACAACCAAATCAAGCCTTCAAAATTAATTTCAAACACCAAGAACCTGAATTGTTTAACGCCATCAACAACCACTAATTTCCCAATAATAACGTGCACGAATGCTTCCAATTACTCCTGAATTGTTCCAATATTCATCCGTCATATAGTAAGGTTAACATCAACAATGAGTCAGTTGGAGTTCGTCTCGTTTACAAGAATCTCTTCATAAAATGATTAGATTTGTATCAATTTCGCCTTTAAGTCCCGAATCTACAATATAAACAACAAAGCATCAATTTCTTTCAAGATAATATCAATTCAAGCACAATTCGGGGTATAATTCAATCATAAAAATGGTGAATTAACGAGTTATCAAATCCCCCCACACTTACTCATTGCTCGTCCTTGAGGAATCATGAAAATCAAAAGGAAACATCACTCCCATCAAACACAATCACAAAGGCAATCATCGAATTCTCGCCTAAACAAGTCTAGCTTATCAACACACTACTCAATTGCACAAAATTCAACAAATAAGTATAAATAGCATACCCTCGTGTAGTATAGTGTGAATTGAACGAAAGAATGTACCAAGACTAGATTGATTAGTCTATTATTTTCACCTAAGTACCAATTATCAACTTCGAATGCACCCTTCGCTTCAATCTCCACTAATGTAGTCAACTCATGACTCGAGATCGATAGGTCTTTCGAGCTTGTAGCGTAGGCTTGGGTTAAGGTTGGGAAATTTTGGAATTAGTGGCAACACACCAAGCTTACACATTTTCATAATAAAACCCATGGTATTTCCCTTTTCATCTACCGGACTCACTTACTTTGCCTTACAACTAAATTCCCCCCTTTACTCATCGAACTTTTAATAACTCAAACACACTCTCACTTTCCTTATTTTTCTTTTTTTTCACTTTTTTTTTCTCTGCTCATTTTTTCTTTTATGACCTCGTTTCCCTTTTCTCTTTTCATGACATCTCTTTTTTCTTTATTTTCAACATTGCTCAATCTCTTTTTTTTTTCAACTTTCAATTCACACAAAGGACAACAAGGAGCCCAAAGACATCTAAAAATTCAAACCCAAAATGAGCAAGCAAGGTGTGATTTAAAGTAGGGTAGGGATAATAATGTTGTGCCTCAGTTTGTAACGTGGCTAAGAAAAATTTTGCACAACATTCAGGCTCAGCGGGGTCAAAACGGGATAGTTTTATATGTGAAAAGATCAAGAAAAGGCTTACCACCGACAACGATCGCCTAAGTCACTTCCCAAATCAATCGTTAACTAAAAATTTCACCTCGAAAGGAGCTAAGATGCATTGTAATCAACTTTTAGACTTAATTGAAAAACACAGACTTTTCTATCTAAGCAAAGCACATTAATTCGTTAAACAGTGCGTGAAAAATGAAGGCATGGTACTACACTAATTCACCGAATTTCATACAAAATTTCATGTATCTCATAAACCTAACTTATTCTAGCAAAATTCAACAATCAAACCTAATAGAAAGCATTCAAAGTGGGAGAAATATTTCCACAATTATCAACATCCTCAAGTCCTAAGCAATAACAAAGCCATTAAACCTCCCCTAAATTCAGCCATAACATGTAAAAAAATTCAATTCTAGCATTAGTGCACCCCCCACACTTAAATCATGCATTGTCCTCAAGGCATTAAAAATCAATATCTAGAGCAGAGAGAACTTCCCTAAAGTGTGGGTTGGGAAAATAGGGTCAGCGGTCTGAGCATGTAAATTTCCAATTTAATTTGAAATTCTGGAAGTGGCGTGGGTGTTAGGCGTGACCACGCTCAAGGGTCACATTATCAAAAAATTTACAGCAGCTAGAAGAAACATATCAGCAACATCTGGGCAAGAAAAACGAACACCACAGTTTTGGGTTGCCTCCCAATAGCGCCCTTGTTTTATGTCTTAGGCCCGACAAGACTTGTTGAAGTGCTACTCAAATGGAGGTACAACCTCCATACAAATCCCCTCGACTGTGTGGAGCCGAATCTTCTAGTCCATTGCGCCGTCTAGATTGGGGATGGTAACTCGTAGAGGTTCTCAACATGACTTGATAGTTCCTTATCAAATACTTCATCAACCGTTTGTAGAAACGCTTACCACTAGCACTAAGATTCCTGAACTCGAAAAAGATACGAGATCTGAGGAAGGTAGTAGTTAAATAATCAATAATATCAGCATACCAGTGCGTGACCTCGGAGCGTGGCCACATCTTATGGTCACGTGTCTCGAAAAACAGCTCATCTAGGAATTCAGCTTGTGTAGGCTTTGAATCTATAATTTTTCCTTCGCCTTTGAAGGTATAACTCAGATTATACAATAACTTCTTGAGTTTCACAATTGGTGCCTGTAATACGAAAGAATTTAGTTTAGCCAAACCATCGAATAATTTCAAATTTGAAGCCTTTTTACTCAGAGGTTTAATATGCTTTAATGGAATAACCATATCATAGATATCATCATACAAACCAACATGTTTCGGCTTACTCTCAAAATTTTCAACTACCAAATTTTGAAGGGATTCAAAACTTAGCTTTCCCACATTATTAGGCAAAAAGGTTTCATTACATGAGTTTTCAATCACATCAACACAGAACACTCTAGACAGTTCTTCAAGATGTTTCATAGCATCATAAACAATAAATTTAACAAAGTCACCGTCAAATTCAAGAGTTAACAATCCATTATGAACGTCTATTTTAGCTCTAGCTGTGCTAAAAAATGGGCGACCAAGCAAAATATCAGAAGCCTTAGAGGATTTAACATCCTCCATATCTAACACAAAAAAGTCAGCAGGAAAAGTCAAATCATTGACTTGTACGAGCACATCCTCCAATACTCCTTCCGGGTACACTACGGAGCGATCAACAAGCTGGATTATAATACCTGTACCTTTCAAAGGACCAAGATTAAGTGCATTATAAATAGATAGATGCATAATATTAATTGACGCACCTAAATCACACATAGCTTTCTTAATACCAAGGTTACCTATTTTACACGAAATTGAAAACATACCTTGGTCTCTACATTTCGGTGGTAATTTCTTTTGCAAAATAGCGAAGACATTTTCTCCGACACTTACCCTTTCATTACCTTTTAGTTTCCGTTTGTTGGTGCAGAGTTCTTTAAGAAACTTCGCATAGCGTGGAATTTGTTGGATAGCATCCAACAAAGGAATGTTAACCTCAACCTTTCAGAATGTGTCGAGTATGCCTTGTTCCTCCTTCTGTTTTCTCGTTTGGGTTAGGCGCTTTGGAAACGGAGGTGGTTCCACCCATGGCTTAGGCTGGACTTTAATTTCTATCTTTCTGTCACGACTGGAGCCTAAGGCGTGATCACTCTTAACGGTCAAGTCGACTGTCTGATCAGTTTTAGCCCTGTTCTGGTGTTTTTTGGTCTTCTCTACAGCCGGAGGCAGTTCCTTATCACTCATAATCGTTATTTCACTCACATTTTGCCTCAGGTCCTCGATTTGTGACGGTAATTTCCCTTGATTCTCTAACCTACTCAAAGCAGCTGCAATCTGACCCAATTGGGTCCCCAAATTCTTGATCGAGGACCCCATATTCTGAACGGTTGATTCTAAATTATTGAATCGGACTATTTGTGGGTCGGGAGATGGGTTCGGGAGAGGGTTTAGTTGTTGTTGTTGTGGATGTCTAGGTATGAAGTTTTGGAAGTTTGGTGGTTGAGGGGCATAACTCAAACTGGGGTGATTTTGCCATCCGGGATTGTATGTGTTAGAATAGGGGTTGAAAACCTATTGTTGGTACCTTGCAGCGTTAACATTCTCCAACATGCCCTCTTGAAGAGAAGGGCATGCATTAGTGGGGTGTAAGGTACTTGAGCATAACTGACAAACCATTGCTACTTGAGGAATACCTGCAGTAAGGTTAGAGGCCAAAGCAGTTATCATACTTTTAATTTCATCAAAAGGGGACGAATTAACCTCACCAACATTCCGGGACACATCCTGTGTTGTGTAATATTTCTGTGAGTTCGCAGTAACTTTGCTGATCATGTCTTTAATCTCCTCGGTTGTCTTGTCCATAATACATCCTCCACTAGAAGCATCCAACATCTTCTTTTCAGCAGGCATCAAACCTCGGTAATAGTTGTGAATAACAGAATTCTCGGTAAGATTATGATGCGGGCAAATATCTAGGAGAGCGTTGTACCATTCCCAGTACTCATGCATGGTTTCGGTTACTTTCTGCCTAATGGTGATGATCTCCTGAAGGAGGTCTACCTGTCGTGAGGTGGGAAAGAACCTATCCAAGAATTTTTCAGACATTTGTGCCTATGTCGTGATGGTATCCGGTGGAAGTGAATTCAACCACTTTTTAGCTGCGTCCTGTAGAGAATGTGGGAAGGCTTGTAGCTTTATCTGATCTTCCGTAACTCCATGTGGCATAGTGGAACAACATTGGGTATGGAAGTCTTGGAGGTACTGATGCGGGTTTTCATTCTCCTTGCCGCAGAAGATAGAAAGCAAGTGTATCAACCCTGTTCGGAGTTCGAAATTAGCAGGGACCTCTGGAAAAGTGATGCAGAGGGGCTGCTGTGCGACGCCTGGGCATGCTTGATCGTGCATAGTTACGCGAGCTGGTGGTACTGCCATCGTCAAAGCGTGGTCATGCTCAACGGTCAAGTCAGGTTCTTCTTCACTCAAACTATCCAAATCAATTTTTGATTCCTCGTCCTTGACTAAACCTGAAGTCTCAACTTGTTTCTTGCGTGATATGGTTTCTTGCCTCTTTTTCCTAGAAGTTTTCTCAATTTCTGGATAGTAGAGGGGGATGTCCTTTTCGTGAATGCTTCTGTTCATGAAAAGAAATAAAATCGATTAAAAACACAGTCCCCGACAACGGCGCCAAAATTTGACAGGTGTCGAATCCGTCAAAAATAAATAAAACTCCTATTTAATGACTAAACACAGAGTATAGTGCAAACAGGGTCGATCCACGGAGACTGGTTGATTTATTTCTAATAATTCCAAGTTGTTCACGAAAAGCAACAATTAAAAAGTGGGTTTTGAGTTATTTAAACTAAAGTATGCAATTAAAATAAAATAACAAGAATTATAAATTAATTAAAACTATCAAGCAAGATCACGTAGGACGAAATCAATCAGAGGGAAAACTACCTAGCTAGGGATATTCCATTCGAATTGTTATATTGATCATCGACTCAAGGATAGATTCAAGTTATTCAGACAGATTGACTATAGTTGATAGAGACACTCGACTCAACCTAGTTTTTACTTAATTTATCGGATAACCTAGAGACATTCGACAGTTATCTTCCCTAACAAATTCACAACCCCTAGAGACACTCGACAGGATTTAATGAACTCGCAACATTAAGAACCATAAAAACACCAATCCTAATTAACCCAGTCATGACACACGCAAGATTTAAATTAGATTATCAAATCCCTTAGTGAATGAGGAATTCTATCGCTAAAACCCTATCACTAATTTACCACAATTTATCAATCAACTTTACATGCACTTCAAGCATCATGATTGACAATATGCAATTAAATCTACCTAGATGGTCGGGCCCTACCACTAAATAAATCAATCACAATAAACGAGAAACACGGAGATAAGATAAATGCCTGAATAAACTTGAATTAATAAAAACGTTTAGGTCTAACAATATCCAAGTCGAATCTTTATCCCTAGCTAGATAATTAAGAGTTTAGCTACTCATGAAATAAAAATTCATCAAAACAATACTAGAGGAATTCTTCTAAAAACTCTAACTAACTATCTAAAAACGAATTAAAAAACAAGGAAAACTCCCGAGTGTTGTGTGTTGCTCGCATCTCCACTCCCCAAGAACCGCCTCCAAATTTGTTACGTGATTCTACTCAAACTGTTGCCCCCAAAATCACAATAAATAGGTCCAAGTATCTAACTAAAGACGGAATCCTATTCTTCATCAAAGTAGGCTTCCAATTCTTCTTTTCTTCCAAGCAATCAATCACACAGGCCTCCAAATCCAAGCAATTGGGCTTGGCCAACAAAATCTATGCACACGGCCCATCTCAACAAATTCAAAACCAATTCCAATTTGCATCTTCTAATTTATAAAATCCATGGCCCAACAAAGTGCTCCTTCCATCAAATCCCATACACACCACCATAGGGCTGTCAATGGGTCGGATTTTAATCTGAATCCGATCCGAATTCGATCCGAATTTTGATATATTCGTCCGATAAAAAAGTTCGATGGATCACATCCGATTATAAATATTCGTTATCTAAAATAAATGGAGCGAATATGGAATTAAAGGATCTGATCCGTTAAAGATCCGAATCCGATTTATTTATTATTTATTAAATTAATTATTTTTTATATTAATTAAAATAATTAGAATTAAATATTTAACACATACATCATTTTAGTTAATAGCATAAATTTCACTGCACAAATTAAATCTAGTATTTTTATACACTTATATGCCTTAATAATAATATATATCATATATTTTTTTGAAATAAATTAAAATAAAAAAGGTGATATATGGCACTAGACACTAATTAGAAAAGATGAGAGTGCAAAGCCAAACCCTACTTCGAACAAAAACTCTTACAGCTGCACATATTGTCCCCTCCATTATTTTTTCCCATTTCTCCAACTTCAGTTCCTTTTCTTCATCGTCTCCACCGTTCCTACCACTAAGTTTTTCAGAGCTTTCTGCCAACTACCGTGAAATACCCCATCTCCGTCGACCTCCGATCATCGCCAAGCTTCCCACTACTGCCACCACCAAATGTTATCGCCGCCATCATCACAGATCTAAGGTTCGAATACTTAGATCGTCCCCAGTATCTCTCCCCTTCCATTCTCCTCTTCTGTAACATCCAAGTTTGAACCGCTTAGAATTTGTTTCCCAGACCAAAGGAAGAAGATAACGTAGAAAGGAAATTAAATTTTTCGGATCAGGTTTTTTATCGGATTATCTGATCCG
This sequence comes from Lantana camara, assembly GCA_037501455.1. Classification (NCBI taxonomy): domain Eukaryota; kingdom Viridiplantae; phylum Streptophyta; class Magnoliopsida; order Lamiales; family Verbenaceae; genus Lantana; species Lantana camara. The sequence goes on from CM074863.1 coordinate 86,579,203, forward strand.
ATGTCACCCGAATATGATATGGACGAATCCGAATCCTATAGGACTTGGATTCGGATTCGGTTTTTCAATTTTATAATCGAATTCGGATTCGGAATTTTTGAATCTGATCCGAATCCGACCCGTTGACAGCCCTATGCCACTATACAACAACCAAATCAAGCCTTCAAAATTAATTTCAAACACCAAGAACCTGAATTGTTTAACGCCATCAACAGCCACTAATTTCCCAATAATAACGTGCACGCATGCTTCCAATTACTCCTGAATTGTTCCAATATTCATCCGTCATACAGTAAGGTTAACATCAACAATGAGTCAGTTGGAGTTCGTCCCGTTTACGAGAATCTCTTCATAAAATGATTAGATTTGTACCAATTTCGCCTTTAAGTCCCGAATCTACAATATAAACAACAAAGCATCAATTTTTTTCAAGATAATATCAATCCAAGCACAATTCGGGGTATAATTCAATCATAAAAATGGTGAATTAACGAGTTATCATCAGTTTAATTTAGGTAACGCTGTTAATTGGTACAGGTGAAATAGGACAGTAGGAGTAACGGGCGTTACTTCTGATAGGAATAATTATGTAACGCCCGTTAACGACCCGAAATCGAGTTTTTAAGTTAAAAGAGGAAGACTTGTGTTTGAAGTTTAAATCCTAATTCCTCCCAACTTAGGTCCTATCCCACCATAACCTATATATTTGGCCTGCCCTCTCTTCTTTTCTCACATAACACAATCTCTTAGAAGAGAAGAAAGAAATTTTTCCTCTCTAAGGCATCACCACCATCATACTTACCCCTCTCTCTTGTGAATTGGTAAGTAATCCCTCTCTCTAGGCTTGATGATGAAATGAATTCTTCCTATCTAAAATGAATTTTGGGCTAGAATTGTTGAATTTAGAGAATTTTTGCATACTAGAACTAGGTTTAATGATTTGTAGTGAGCTCATCTTGAATTGAGTGAATTTTGGAAGAACCCTAGTCTCTCACTAGCCTTTGAATTTCAATTGGGGTATTGATTTTGGAGAATTTTTGAACTTGAGTCATAATACTAGAGCCTTGTTGATTTGAATTGGGTAGATTAAAAAATCTTGATCAAAACTCAAACCCTAGGTTAGTGCATACTAGGTATTCGATCAATTGTCTGAATGAATCATGATTGATTTTTTTATGTGATTTTTCTTGTCTTATATGAATAATATAGGTACTATGGGTCGCACTAAGCGCTCTAGAGTTCCTGAGCCATTCATTTCTTCATCCCGGTTGGATTATCAACCATTTGAATCGGTCAATATAATGGTGGATGCTATGGGCAATCCCTTTCAAAGGAATTTGACAAGGAACATTATGTCTACTAGGTTCTTCAAGGACACGTGGATGGAGAAGTTTGAGGCTTGGGAAGAAGTGAAAAGATTGTTTGACAACATCGGTTGGTTACCTTTCCTTACTCGAAAGGATTTGACGTATGCCGAGATGCTGGCCGCTTTCTTCACCACAATAAACTTCAACCCGGTGGACAACACATTGACTTTTACTCTAGTTGACATGGAAACTCGAGCATGGAATGCGGGCCAGATAAGGGAGATTCTTCGTTTTCCAGCTAATGCCACTACTTCTTTGCCTAAATGGAGTGATGCTCAGAGAGAGGCAGTGTGAAGATCCTTCCCATTGCGAAAGGATGTTCCTAATTATTCCCCCCGGAATACACAGGATAGCTATCTTGATTTATTGGCGTGGGTGATAGTTCATAGGATTTTGGCCACGGGATTTTGTGCTCGATATGGAAGAGATATCCACATTAATGAGAATGAGTTGGGAATAATGTACATGATGAAGGAAGGCATCAAGTTTGATGGGACGACTGAATTCCTTTGGAAGCTTCAGGAGATTACTGGGAGTGTTACTGGTAAGATAGCCCATGGCGCGTTTGTCACTATGTTTGCTCGAGAGATGGATTGGAGGCCTAGGGGATTGTTGCCCGTTGACTTTGGCTATGATATTGGTCCACAGTACTTGGAGAATGTAGGCTTGGCTATTGCTTGGGAGAGTGGACAACTCAAGGAGTGTATTTTGCCATGGTGGCCAATTCGGGATAGAGATCGACTCTGGCAGATGTATAGCTGGGGTAAGGCCCGTTTTGATGAGCTTTCAGTGATGCAGAAGGAGCTTTTCGCTCGGATTCCGGATAGACCGGATGACGAGTTTGGGATTCTCCACCGTGCCGTGCCGGTTGTTGATGAGGCTAATGATGAAAACCTGGTTACTGTGAGAGGCCTGCATACAGAGTTGGCAGGATTAAAAGGGCTGATTTAACCACCGTGATCGCGAGAGTTGAGGATCTAACGCAGTATGTTGATGAGCGATTTGATGAGTGGAAGGCTCAGGTGGAGGCGAAGCTCGAAGGGTTCTATGCTCGTGTTGATCAATATTTTGGAGGACCCCCATCGCCTTGATGATGCTATTTTTCTTTCCCCATGTTTATGTTTATTTTAGACATTCTATTTAGGCAGGTTGTTATTGCCTTAATCGGATATTTTTGCTACACTTAGATCTTTGCATATGTTTGAACTTCGTGAATTTTGTTATGCAATTGTGCCCTTCTTTACGTGAATTTGTGACTTGTGTGTTGATTGTTGAATGCATGTTGATAGTTAATTGCCTTGCACTTGATCCGTTTTTTTTTTAGTCACTTATTTAGGTTTTGGAAGCCTTACTAGCACGTTGCCGGGTCTTCATGTGATCAGGGAGTTTTTCTCGAACTTTAATTCTTTCACTTGCATGAGGACATTGCAAAGTTTAAGTGTGGGGGAGCAGTACAGAGTTTAGTTGAATATTTGCATGATAAGATGTTTGGGTACACTTGGGAGTTGTTAGAAATTGCGTAATTATGAAAATTTTGAAAATTTACCCCCGTTTTGAACTTTTTCTTCGAAGTTTGATTGTTGAGCTTTTGCTAGAACGAGTTAGGCTATTTGAATTGAGGAAAGTTTGCATGAGACTTGATGATTTAGTGTGTTAGCATTCCCTCTTATTTTGCGCACTTTTCGAAAGTGATAATGTACTTTGCTTAGAAAGGTGAATTGATCATTTTCGAATGAGTCTAAGATTTGATTAGGATGCATTTTAGTCCTATTGAGGCGAAATTTTGAGTTATTGAAAGATTAAGGAAGTGAAGTAGGCATTCGTTGTCGGAGGATTTTAACCCTTTAAATTTTAGCCGTTTTTCACTAAATGACGTAATCTTATTGACCCTGCTGAGCCTAATTGTTGTGCACGATTTTTGTAGCCACATTATAAGCCTAATGCACGACAAAAATACCTACCTTGTTAATTTTTAACCAAGGCTTGCTTATTTGATTTTTATAGTGAATATCTATCTTAGGATCCCTTTTGATTATTCTTGTGATTGAAATTGAGAGATATATTGTAACACCCCGCATTTTCGGAGCAAGATACGATGCCTTTTCTGTGCGATTAGATTGTTATTTATTTAACTTTGCATGTGCTTGAATTGATTTAATTCATGTTTTAATAATTTAATTGACTCGATTGCAACTTTATGAAAATATGTGGACTTAATTGAAATATGTGTTTTATGCCTAATTGCTCTTTAACTTAAAATATATGGGCTAATTTATAATTATTAAAAGTTGGGGATCTATTTCTAATTATGAGAAATTCAATTTGGGCTTAATTGAACACCACTTAAAATCTTTGGGGTACTTTTATAATTTCTAAATCTCTAATTGGAACTATTTGAACCCTAATTGAACTATGTGAACTCAATCGCATTAACTAAGTTCTTGAGGGACTTAATCGTAATTTTGGAAGATTTGGCCCCTTTTTATCCCGAAACCCTAGCAGCTATTTTCATTTTTCTTCCATCCATTTCCCTTTCGTCTTCAGCAGCAGCTGCTGCGCAGGCCTTCTTCCTCCTCCTCTTGATCTTCAACAGCGATGCCACCACTCCCCACCGGCGAAGCCACCATCCTCTCTCCCTCTCTCGTCAAGCAGCGGCGCTGCACTCTCCGCACCGCCATCAACGCCGTCCTCCGCCGCCAAGACATCGTCGGCCATTACTCCACCAGCAGCAGCGGATCTGTCCGCGACCCATCATCACCATCTCCGCCATCATCTCGCTACCATTCGCCTGCCATAGCTTCCCCATCCGCCGCCATCCGGTCATCTTCCTTACCGCTGGTTCTTCTAGACCCGACAACCGCCACCACCCAACATCGCTGCTTACTTTACCAGCTCCGAACGCCATAGATTCCGGCGACCAGACCCGTCACCGACCGCCAGCGCTCTGCCATCTGCCTGAAGAGAGAAACCCAGCAGCAACCATCATCAGCTTGTCCTTCTCTTTCTAGCAGTGTTACCACGTCAGACCAGTGTTGGAGCTCCAGCCACCAGTCGCCGTATCTAGTTATCACCATCACCAACCAACGCCCCAGCTGCTCTTTTTGAATTGTAATTTCCAATCTCTGAACAAATTATTTCATACTTAATTGTAATCAATATATAAGTTTAATTATTTCAGTCATTTGAACCTAATTAGATGTTTATGCTAATAGTTGTTAATCATGTAGTTATAAGTTTATTTAATTTATGAACAAATGGGGTTGTTAAGGATATTAGTTGAACTGCTGTAAAATGTTTGAGCTTGATGATGCTGAATTGCAAATTTGGTTGTGCCATAAGTTGAGTTGGTTAACTTGTGTGTGTATGCTAAGTGTATATACTCTTGGGTTTAACGTGTTATCTGTGTGTGTGTGCGTCCGATATATATAGATGCATATACTAAGTATGATTAATTGTTAAATTGTGAAGTGAATAATCTGTCCTAATAGTGTAAATCCATGAGTTAGTTTAATTAAGAATTGTATTATTAGGTCAGTATATGTTGGGAATGGACTTTCAATTTACGTGTTCAAGTTTAAAGTGTTGGGTTAGGAATGGATACATTTTGGTAATAATCTTTGGATATGCAATTTGTTTCGACATCTAAGATATATGAATGACCTTGCATTATTAAATGTATGCTACAAGTGGATCTGTGAAATTTTATTGAATTAATGATTTGGTGTATGTATGTGCGTGCAGCATAGGCTTTATACTCGTGTGAGTGATCTTATTAGCCGATTGATTTGTGAATTAGTTATTCTGAATCGTGATTCTTTTGAAAAAGGAGTGTGTTAATTGAAGTGGAATCTTGAATTGAATATACCATGTATTATTATGAATTAGACTTTCTTACAGGATTAATTGTTTGATTCTTAATCGAGCTCTTGAGTTGTGAAATTATGAAATATTATGTTTACGGATACCTTGTGAATTATGGTATCCTAAATTATTAATAAATTATTAAATCATACTCTGGACTAAATTCACTTAAGCCAATTGATTTGATTCAGGGTTAACACCTATCGAATTTATTATTGGGTTTGCTTGTCCGTGTGAATTGTTTGAGATTAATTACATGTCTATCACAACGTGGAATATTAATTGTGTACATGAGCCCTTTCATGACATTCTTGTAATTTCTATGAACATGTCATATTGTTCCATGTCATCTTACAATCATCGCCGTGCGTCTTTGTGGTTCATGTCTGAGTCTTGTCTCATGAGTACACTGTATTCCCTTTTCTGTACAGTGATCTCCAGGGCAGAGGCAACCTGGTCGAGTTTGCATTCTTCTTGTCAGTTCTCATATCTTGTCGCTTCTCAGGTGAGGTTTAGGATTTTGTATAGTTATGCGACTTATGGCCTTTACATGCTGATTTCAACCCTTACATGCGAGTATACCCTACTACAAATACGTATGTGTTGGATATGATATATGTTGATGATCTTGTGTGAGTCCTACGTGGATGGAGGTGAGGCTTAAAGTTCCATCGCGTAGGAAGGGTGTAAATATAAAACCAGTTTTTGAAGCATATGTAAGCTATTTTGGAAAAACAGTTGTGTTATGATTATGTAGCGAGATTGCCATGAAAGTTGGTATATGTTATGTTATGTTCTGTTATGGGGCCCAGGAGCTACGGGTAAGGAGCCCCCGGGACGGTATCGGGCCATGGGGATATACCTGTGCGTAGTCTCCATCTGTATGATGAGGATGTACCGGGACCCACCAGGAGGTTTGGTTGGGAAACGGAGTCCTGAGGGTTGGAGTAGCATTAGCACTCCCCTCGACTGTATGGATGGTTAGGGTCGCGCAACCCTTCCATCACCCGGAGTTGAGGTTGGTATGTTATTTCTGTTTTGTTATGATATGAGGAGTTGAGGTTGGAAGCTCGTACTCGCCGAGCATATGATATGATATGTTATGGGAATTATGAATCGGGATAGAATCTTTCTGGAAAATGGTTTCTAAACTTATATCTATATCTATTTGGGTTTTGCTTTGAAACACTTTGGTATGCAACACCTATTCCCGGTTCATGAGTCCACCCTTTTGATATGTGCTGTGCTCTGTATATATATATTGCGGGTGTGCGTTAGCCCCGTCAATCAGTCAGTTGACTGACACCTCATTTATCTTTTAGTTTGCAGGTTTCTTTTGGCTTGAGCTAGGCGGAAGTGAGTCTCCTGAGTCACACTTGTCAGTCTAGTTGGTATTAGGATGCATTTGTCGCATATTTTATTTATGTTATGTATTCATGGTTCACACTTGAAGGTTATGTTTATGTTCTACTTAGACTTAAACTCGTGTGGGGTTAGTAAGCTAGTAATTGGATGTTAGTAGATATTATGAGGATGCTTATGCTGTTTATTATGTTGGATTATGAATTGATTCGGGACTAGGTATTTATGCTAGTTGAACCCGTCACCTGCTTTGCATGTTTTGTTTTAAATGCTTCCGCTATCTATTGTTGTTGGTTTTAATTGCTTCCGCACTCTGAGTTTGTCAAGTTAGATCCGCCTAGCCTAGTGTGTGAGTTGGTCTCCCGTTCGCTATGATTCGGATTCGGGCATGGACTTTCCATTTCGTGACCGGGTCTGGTCTTAGTGCGGGGGATGTGGCATCCTCCGTTTGGGGTGTTACATCCTTAAGTGGTATCAGAGCTCTAGGTTACAAAACCGAGCTCTAGTGTCGTGTTGTGTCTGTCTAGGTCGTACGGCGTAGGACAATTTGGTTATGTGCCTACCTGCATTATGATTTGAAGAGCTATGCATTCGAATTTTCATCACTTTGCTGAATTTATACTACTTGATGCATTGCATTTCTTGGTAGTTCTTGATTGATTTATTACGTGGCATGAGCATTTATTAATCGACATGCATGTTTCAACATTGAAGTTGTGAGATTTTCAGGATGCCGCCGCATCAACAATACCACGGTCAACTGTCTCATCCAAATCTGAGCGACCAGGGACAATCTTCGACTGGAGTACCGCCAATGAATTTGATGGCAATGATGTACCGAGAATTTAGGACACTTAAGCCTCCCCAATTTCGGGAAGGGAATGATATAAGGGCCAAAAAGTGGCTTTTGGAAATAGAGGGCATTTTTTAGATATGGCCATGCAACTCTCAAGATATGGCTCGCCTTGCTACGTTCCTCCTACAAGGACAGGCGAGGCAATGGTGGAAAAGACTTGCCCAACAATTAGAGGCAACGATCAAGGTGTTGACGTATGTGTTTGTTCGAGAATTCCGAAAGAGGTTTGCACCGGTCATTTTACAAGAGCGAAGATTCGAAGAATTCCTCACTTTAAAACAAGGAGAAAGAACCGTTGTGGACTACCTAGGAGAATTTGAGAGGTTGGGCATTTATGTACCCCATATTACGAGTAATGATCGAGTCAAGGCTAGATACTTTGTGGAAGGTCTTCGGGATGAGTTCAAGGAAGCCTTAATTGCTGAGGATACAAGCAAATGGGATAAGGCCACGGAGAAAGCTTTACGAGTTGAAAATAGGTGGTTGACAAAAAGTAAGGAAAGAAATGTGTCAGAGCCTAAGAAGCATAAGAACAGGAACCCTCCAAAGCCGAAGGAAGTAATCCAACCGTGTACCCATTGTGGAGGAACCAACCATGCTTACGACGCGTGTCGTGATCGATTGAAGAGGTGTTACGCTTGCGGATCAAAGGAGCACAAGGTTTCCGATTGTGATCGAGCGAGAGCTAACAAACAACGAATACGAGATCAACGACTTCAAATTGGAGATCAAGATGAACCCGAACATTTAGGTATTAGCATTCATGGCATTTGCATACATGTATCGCTTAAGTGTCCGTATCCTACTTCGCTTGATGTGTGTGATGACTATTGTTGTTTTAATTGTGATAACTTGGATACCTGATCTAGTATTTGCAAATTTCTACTTGTTATGAACCGTTGATGAAATGAATGAGTTATGCACTTATGTGAACTATTCATGCCTATGTGATTTAGAACTCTCTTGATTGCTCACTGACTTCTCATATAACATACATACATACTGTAACCTTATTTTATAGGGATTCCATCGCGATATCCCCCTTGAGTTGAGGTATGAGTGTTGAATCTATAATCAAGGGACACCGATATCAGTTGTTTGAGGTACACCAAACATGCATCGCATACCTTTCATCAAGTGTTACTCTGATTTGTGTATGTATGAATGTTGATCTGTGGATTTATGTGCGAGAGAGACCTTAGGCTCCCTCTTTTGTTTTCCTGTTGGAGAGATGTAGGATTCTCTCTATTTATGTGATAGAAAGATGTTGGATTCTTTCTAAGTTGTGCACCAGAGATGTTGGATTCTCTTGTACTTAGATATTCGGAGATGTTGGATTCTCTTGAATCTAAGGGTTTGAGAAATGATGGATTTTCTCAAACTAGAATGTTTGGGAGATGTGAAAATCTATCAGACTTAGGTTGAGAGACGGGGTTCTCTCAATTATGTGCGCGAGAGACGGGGTTCTCTCTCTTGTGTGTGCCGAGGGATGGGACTCTCTCACTTTACGTGCCGAGAGACGGGATTCTCTCTTGTTTGTTGTGGTTGTGGTATGCGTTGTCCTGGCTACGGTCTGCAAGTGACGAGGGTGTGACGCCATCGAAGTTGAGTGCAGTGACAACTATTCGTCTCATGGGAATGGTCGAACAACTTGATGAAAGCAACGGTCCAGTACTCAAATGGATCCCAATGACAACGAGACTTCGCGAGAAAGGTTCAGTAAAGACAATGAGAGTAAACTTCACAACGGAGACTATGTTTTACGTAAGCTTCACAACAAAGGCTATGTTTACGCAACTCCTCGAGAAGGGCTAAAACATTATCAACTCGAAGCTTGTCCAGCTCAGGAGTGGAACCTGGGGACCAGGTTCTCTTAAGGGGGGAAGGTTGTAACACCCCGCATTTTCGGAGCAAGATACGATGTCGTTTCCGTGCGATTAGATTGTTATTTATTTAACTTTGCATGTGCTTGAATTGATTTAATTCATGTTTTAATAATTTAATTGACTCGATTGCAACTTTATGAAAATATGTGGACTTAATTGAAATATGTGTTTTATGCCTAATTGCTCGTTAACTTAAAATATGTAGGCTAATTTATAAATATTAAAAGTTGGGGATCTATTTCTAATTATGAGAAATTCAATTTGGGCTTAATTGAACACCACTTTAAATCTTTGGGGTACTTTTATAATTTCTAAATCTCTAATTGGATCTATTTGAACCCTAATTGAACGATGTGAACTCAATCGCATTAACTAAGTTCTTGAGGGACTTAACCGTAATTTTGGAATATTTGGCCCCTTTTTATCCCGAAACCCTAGCAGCTATTTTCATTTTTCTTCCATCCATTTCCCTTTCGTCTTCAGCAGCAGCTGTTGCGTAGGCCTTCTTCCTCCTCCTCTCGATCTTCAACATCGACGCCACCACTCCCTACCGGCGAAGCCACCATCCTCTCTCCCTCTCTCGTCAAGCAGCGGCGCTGCATTCTCCGCACCGCCATCAACGCCGTCCTCCGCCGCCAAGACATCGTCGGCCATTACTCCACCAGCAGCAGCGGATCTGTCCGCGACCCATCATCACCATCTCCGCCATCATCTCGCCACCATTCGCCTGCCATAGCTTCCCCATCCGCCGCCATCCGGTCATCTTCCTTACCGCTGGTTCTTCTAGACACGGCAACCACCGCCACCCAACATCGCTGCTTACTTTACCAGCTTCGAGCGCCATAGATTCCGGCGACCAGACCCGCCACCGACCGCCAGCCCTCCGCCATCTGCCTGAAGAGAGAAACCCAGCAGCAACCATCATCAGCTTGTCCTTCTCTTTCCAGCAGTGTTACCACGTCGGACCAGTGTTGGAGCTCCAGCCACCAGTCGCCGTATCTGGTTATCACCATCACCAACCAACGCCCCAGCTGCTCTTTTTGAATTGTAATTTCCAATCTCTAAACAAATTATTTCATGCTTAATTGTAATCAATATATTAGTTTAATTATTTCAGTCATTTGAACCTAATTAGATGTTTATGTTAATGGTTGTTAATCATGTAGTTACAAGTTTATTTAATTTCTGAACAAATGGGGTTGCTAAGGATATTAGTTGAACTGCTGTAAAATGTTTGAGCTTGATGATTCTGAATTGCAAATTTGGTTGTGCCATAAGTTGAGTTGGTTAACTTGTGTGTGTATGCTAAGTGTATATACTCTTGGGTTTAACGTGTTATCTGTGTGTGTGTGCGTCCGGTATATATAGATGTATATACTAAGTATGATTAATTGTTAAACTGTGAAGTGAACAATCTGTCCTAATAGTGTAAATCCATGAGTTAGTTTAATTAAGAATTGTATTATTATGTCAGTATATGTTGGGAATAGACTTTAAATTTACGTGTTCAAGTTTAAAGTGTTGGTTAAGAATGGATACATTTTGGTAATAATATTTGGATATGCAATTTGTTTCGACATCTAAGATATATGAATGACCTTGCATTATTAAATGTATGCTACGAGTGGATCTGTTAAATTTTATTGAATTAATGATTTGGTGTATGTATGTGCGTGCAGCATAGGCTTTATACTTGTGTGAGTGATCTTATTAGCCGATTGATTTGTGAATTAGTTATTCTGAATCGTGATTCTTTTGAAAGAGGAGTGTGTTAATTGAAGTGGAATCTTGAATTGAATATACAATGTATTATTATGAATTAGACTTTCCTATAGGATTAATTGTTTGATTCTTAATCGAGCTCTCGAGTTGTGAAATTATGAAATATTATGTTTACGGATACCTTGTGAATTATGGTATCTTAAATTATTAATAAATTATTAAATCAAACTCTGGACCAAATTCACTTAAGCCAATTGACTTGATTCATGGTTAACACCTGTCGAATTTATTATTGGGTTTGCTTGTCCGTGTGAATTGTTTGAGATTAATTACATGTCTATCACAACGTGGAATATTAATTGTGTACATGAGCCCTTTCATGACATTCTTGTAATTTCTATGAACATGTCATATTGTTCCATGTCATCTTACAATCATCGCCGTGCGTCTTTGTGCTTCATGTCTAAGTCTTATCTCATGAGTACACTGTATTCCCTTTTCTGTACGGTGATCTCCAGGTTAGAGACAACCTGGTCGAGTTTGCATTCTTCTTGTCAGTTCTCGTATCTTGTCGCTTCTCAGGTGAGGTTTAGGATTTTGTATAGTTATGCGACCTATGGCCTTTACATGCTGATTTCTACCCTTGCATGCGAGTATACCCTACTACAAATACGTATGTGTTGGATATGATATATGTTGATGATCATGTGTGAGTCCTACGTGGATGGAGGTTATGAGGCTTAAAGTTCCATCGCGTAGGAAGGGTGTAAATATAAAACCAGTTTTTGAAGCATATGTAAGCTATTTTGGAAAAACAGTTGTGTTATGATTATGTAGCGAGATTGCCATGAAAGTTGGTATATGTTATGTTCTGTTCTGTTATGGGGCCCAGGAGCTACGGGTAAGGAGCCCCCGGGACGGGTTTGGGCCATCGGGGATATACCTGTGCGTAGTCTCCATCTGTATGATGAGGATGTACCGGGACCCACCAGGAGGTTTGGTTAGGAAACGGAGTCCTGAGGGTTGGAGTAGCATTAGCACTCCCCTCGACTGTATGGATGGTTAGGGTCGCGCAACCCTACCATCACCCGGAGTTGAGGTTGGTATGTTATTTCTATTTTGTTATGATATGAGGAGTTGAGGTTGGAAGCTCGTACTAGCCGAGCATATGATATGGTATGTTATGGGAATTATGAATCGGGATAGAGTCTTTTTGGAAAATGGTTTCTAAACTTATATCTATATCTATTTGGGTTTTGCTTTGAAACGCTTTGGTATGCAACACTTATTCCCGGTTCATGAATCCACCCTTTTGATATGTGTTGTGCTCTGTATATATATATTGCGGGTGTGCGTTAGCCCCCTCACTCAGTCAGTTGACTGACACCTCATTTATCTTTTAGTTTGCAGGTTTCCTTTTGGCTTGAGCTAGGCGGAAGTGAGTCTCCTGAGTCACACTTGTCAGTCTAGTTGGTATTAGGATGCATTTATCGCATACTTTATTTATGTTATGTATTTATTGTTCACACTTGAAGGTTATGTTTATGTTCTACTTAGACTTAAACCCGTGTGGGGTTAGTAAGCTAGTAATTGGATGTTAGTAGATATTATGAGGATGCTTATGCTGTTTATTATGTGGGGTTAGTAAGCTAGTAATTGGATGTTAGTAGATATTATGAGGATGCTTATGCTGTTTATTATGTTGGATTATGAATTGATTCGGGACTAGGTATTTATGCTAGTTGAACCCGTCACCTGCTTTGCATGTTTTGTTTTAAATGCTTCCGCTATCTATTGTTGTTGGTTTTAATTACTTCCGCACTCTGAGTTTGTCAAGTTAGATCCGCCTAGCCTAATGTGTGAGTTGGTCTCCCGTTCGCTATGATTCGGATTCGGGCATGGACTTTCCATTTCGTGACCGGGTCTGGTCTTAGTGCGGGGGATGTGGCATCCTCCGTTTGGGGTGTTACATATATTGTAAAAGAAAGAAAAAGAATGAGAAAAAGTGTGAAAAAGAAAAGAAAGAGCAAAAGAAAAGAAAAGAAAATATTTATGCAATGGTGAAATTGAGAGTGTGGGATACAATTGTCTAAGTTTGGGGGAAGAAGTGTTTAATGGCAATTTGAAGGTGTCGTGTTTGGTATAAAGATTGAATGATGTGAGCTTGGTGAGTAGTCACTTGGTCCAAATTTCCATAACCTTACCCAAAGCCTGCATTACAAGCTCGAAAGACCTACCGATCCCGAGTCTCAAGTTAACTCCGTTAGTGGAGATAGGTGCGAAGAGTGTATTCCGAAGTTGATGATTAGAACTAAGGAGGAAATTGTGAATTTGTCATTCTAGTCGTTGTACATTGTTTTTGTTCGAATCACACACTACACAAGGGTATACTTCTCATACTATGTTTGACGATCTTATATGCATGAATACTTAATTTGAATTGCTAGACTTGTTTAGGTGATGGTTCGATGATTGCTTTGAGGATGAGGTTTGATGGGGATGTGTTTTCTTATTCTCGTATTACTCGAGGACGATCAATAGGCAAGTGTGGGGGAGTTTGTTGAGTGTAGAATTTGCATGAATATTAGCATTGATAGGAGTATATTGTTGTGCCGTTTGATGCGTTTATGTATTTATTTTGCTCCATTTAGGAAATTATTGAGTTGGAGATGACAAACGGCGTTCCAAGGTGAATTCACGCGTTTTTGGAGGAAAAGGGAGTAACCCCCGTTACCCCAGGGAAGAACAAAGAGGTTAACCCCCATTAACAGACACAGGAGCATCACCTTGGCGAGACAGGAGGGGTAACGCCCGTTACCCCTGGGCAGGAGGAAAGTGGTAACGCCCGTTACCACTTATAAAAGTGTTATTGCGATTTGAAGGCAGTAACGGGCGTTAATGATAATTGAACATGGATAGGTAACGCCCGTTACCTAGGGTGGCGAGACAGAATTTAGGGTTGCTATTTAAGTGCATTTTGGAGTCTTTTTGGGAGAGTTCTTCTTTCATTCGTGACCTAACCTGAGGAGAGAAGTTCTGGAGTTTTGAAAAGTTGTTCAAAGAATTTCGAGAAGACGAAAGGATTGAGTTCTTTAACAATTTCGGTTTTTTAGTTTAATTACTTCTTTAATTTCTCAAACTAATTCTTTTAAGTTTGTTTTAGTTAGTTTTCATGTTAGATTCGTTTTTCAAGATTTTTACTGAATGTTTATGAGTTTGTTTTTGAGACTTTGTGTTTATTTGATGAACATGAATTCCGTTAATGCAATTTACTTTAGTTTTATGAGTTTTGCTTTAATTATAAGTAGCTAAACCCCTACGGCTAGGGGAGTGATGATGAATGTCTGATATGTGTTTGATATGATGCTTGAATGACTTGTTTTAATTCTTAGTATGAAAACTGGTTTGAATTAAATTGTGAAGGCCTTATCACCCTTAGCATAATCTAGAATTACTTGAGAATCGAGAGGTTAATAGTAATTGAAAAGGTTTTCATAACTAGTAGATTGTATGAATGCAAAGAGATTTGGTTCTAATCTATACAACAGTAAATCTTATTCCATGCCAAGCCGCTAGAATAGGAATTGCACTAGTCTTGGTCTTGTTGGTTTAATTAATACATTGATGATTGCGAGAGCAACATTGAGCTTAATTAAATACACGGTTATACCTTGAGAGAGGATAATTCATATATAAGTGACTGGGTTGTAGAATTGCACTTGTCAAACAAGTATTGTATTGAATCATAAATGCATAAGTCAATGCTTCCCTTGCCTATTTAGTCTACTGAGTTTAATCCGTGTTTAAGTGTGTTATTTATGTTTTCTTAGGGTTAATTACTTCAATTTTATTCTAGTAGATAAGAATAACAACTTGAATTCGTTCGGTCTCTAGATTAGAAATAAGATATTGAGTAGTGATTGATTTCCCTTCCCTATGGGCACGATCCTATTGTGCTACGCGTATATTAAGTGTACACTTGCACGATTGGTTTTTAACTTAAGTAAAACACACAACAGCTCTGTATCTGTTTGGGCGTGGTGATTATGGACAAGGGAGACTCGGGACGCCGGGAATACTTCTGTGCATAATTATCATGGTGTGGGATAGGACATCCGGATTACCCCTATACAGATTTACCCTTTTCGTATGAATGTACCTTGTTTGTATGTTCCGTTACGTTAGTTAGTTATGTAATTGTTCGTGAAACGGGAGTGGATTCTCAAGTATAAAAATTGGTTGTTTTGGCCTTCGGCCTTACTCTCTTTCCCATTATATTTAGTATCATGTGAGAAAATGATGTAGAATGCAAAAACCACGCCCCGCTTCATGAACTCCTAACTTTGATTTGTATTGTGCTCTGTATACGTATGTACGGGTACGTGTGTATCCCCTCACTCAGTCCGTGTGACTAACCCTCCCTCTTTATGTTTTTGATTGCAGGTATCGGTCTTTTGGTTCGAGCTAGGCGATTTGCAGTCTTTTGGAGTCTTGCTAGTTTAGTTGAGTCTGCATTTTCTTATTTAGTTCATTTTGCATTTTGTACACTGAAACGCTTGTAGTTTGGAATATGTGTTTGTTATTTTTGGCCCTTTGTGGCAAGTTCGTATATAATTGGTTTTAAGTAACTTGTAATCTTGACATTATGACTTGTTTATAATTGTTCGAATGCTTCCGCCTTTGTATGTTATGATTTCTGCACGCTCTGTTTGAGGGTCTAGACCACCTAGCTTAGGTGTGGCTTTTGTTTGTCTCCCGTTCGCTAGTGCTTGGTGCGTGTATGGATTTTTCATTTCGTTACATGTGTCGGACTCTAGTGCGGGGGATGTGGTGCTACACCTAGAGCCTCGCGCTGGACTGGAACCCTTTACGGTTTTGGTCATAACTCTCCCTTTTCTTAACCAAATGACCCTATTCTTAAACCTATGAAACCCTAAATTAATCCTCTATCCTCCTATTTTTACCCCATCTTGGACCCCAGTCAAGAAACAAAGAAAATCGGCAGAAAGAGGGAGGAAGAGAAAAGAGATCAGTCACTATTCACCCTTGACTATTTGAAGCTCGTATCTCCTCCGTTTCTTCTCCAATTTGAAAGGTAAGCATATTTTCTTGATCTCCATTCAATGATGCAACTTTCAAGCCATGATTCATCCATTTTATCATGATTTGATCAGGATATGAATTTATATATGTTTGATGAAGATTTGATGAATTCTTGCTCGTTTTTGGACCATTTCTTGAATCTTGAAGTGTTATGTGATCCTTGTTGCATCCTTGAACTTTTTGTAAGCATTAATTTCATTTATATGTTGAATTTGGAGACCTGCCATGGCTGAACTTGAAGCCTTTGGACTATTTTTCTTCCCTTGACTGCTGCGTGAACTTGGCTGTTGTTATGTGTTGCTTTTGCTGCCTTTTCGTGCTACTTTCTGGCCTTAGTTGTTGTTGTGCTAATTTGGAGATGAAAACAGGGGCTGGAGGATGCATTTTACCGTGGCTGCTACGCTCGGCCGCGGCCGCGACCACTTTTGTGCTTGTTTAGGGTCACTGCTGCGACCACATTTTGAGGGACTTTCAAGTTGCTTCTTCCTTTTTCGTTGTTTTTGCTTCGTTTTCGTTATACACAATCTTCTTACTTCTTTTACACTTCTTATGCATTGTATACTTGTTGTTTCATGTATTATATATTTCATTATGAATTTATTACGTTATTTTGGTGATTTTATATGCATTATATGATAAGATATGCCCTCCTACGTGCATGCATACATAAATGCTTCGTTTATTTGATTCGTGTGAAATCTCTTTGCTTCAGTCATGACATGAATGGATTGTTAACATGTTATATGGCGTGTTATGCTTGTTGTATGAGAATTATGGATTCGTTTGACGTGATTTATGCGAGTTGTGACTTGATATGAATTTATATGCGCTAAGTGTCACCTTGTTGCATTTCATATGCATCATTTGCATTCATATGCATTTTTCGAGTGTCTAAGTGGTTCATATTGAATCTAAGTTTGTCTTTTGTCATTTGTTTTGTTCAGAGGTTCGTCCCGAGGGTAACGAGGTGGTCCTTTAGGTGTGCTTTGGTTTGTTTCCTTCGGTTTCATCGTTAAGGTGAGGTTTCTTTCTTTTAGTTATTGTGACCTACAACCCTAAATGTGTTTTAAGCCCGCATGCAAATTATATATATATATATATATATATATATATATATATATATATATATTTAGATACGTGTTTGATATGTATTTTGATGGAATTGGTCCGTTTGTCATGAAACGTTTGAAAAACGCCTTTATACATATACGTAAGTCATATTTTCGTTTGTTTGTTTTGAAAAGGGTTGGTGTACGTGTTTTGAACTAGCGAGTTATGACTTTGAAAGATAAGTCAGAATTTTGAAAATTATGAGCTTTGAACTTTGAAAGTTGGAACTGGGCCCTGGAGATTTGTGCAAAAGAGACCCGGGATGGGGTTAGGCAGTCGGGCCACTCCCGAGTATGATCTCCACTTAAGGATCAACCCGGAACCTACCAGGAGGTTTGGTGGGGGATGGAATCTTCGGGCGTGAGCGTCATGAAACTCACGACCCATACTTTTAGAACGATGGTTAGGGTAGGTCACCCTCCCATCACCCGGAGAAGAGGTATGTGTGTTTGATTATGTTTTCGTTTGAAATTTGAATTTGATTTTGATTATGAAAGGAGTTAGGTTGGTCTGAAACTCGTACTCGCCGAGTTGTGTGATTTAGACTCTGAACTTGGTTCGTGAAACGGGAGTGGATTCCTAATTTCTAAAATTTGATTAATTTCAACCTTCGGCCTTAGCTCTCTTCTATATACATAATATCACGTGCTAAATGATTTAGATTGCAAAACCACGCCCCGGTTCATGAACTTTTTAATTTTTAGTATGCTATGCTCTTATGTATATGTACGTGTGAGTGTGTTAGCCCCTTCACCAGTCTTTAGGACTGACCCCTCCTCGTTATCTTCTTTTTCCCTTTATTTCTTTGAGTTTGCAGGTGCAGGTGCTGGTTCGTGCTAGACGGCGGTCTTTCGTTTGAGTTGCTCGAGTTTGTTAGTTGAGTCTTTTGCATCTCTTGCATCTTTACTTTTCAGTTTTGGTATTATGTATAAGATATGATTTAGAATTTTGAACTTTGGTACTTGTATGAATTATTTGGCCTGGGGTGGGCATAACTTGTATATTCTGAATTTATTTGAGCAAGTATGTTTATATTTGTTGATCCTGTGGCTTCCACAAGTGATATTTGATTTTATTGCGCTCTGTATTAGGGTCTAGACCGCCTAGCCTAGGAGAGATTTTGTTTGTCTCTCGTTCGCTGCAGCTTGGTGCGTGTGCGGAGTTCCCATTTCGTTACACGTGTCGAGCTATGGTGCAGGGGATGTAGTGCTCTGCGCTCCGGGGTGCTACAAGCATGCTTGGATTTAATTAAAATATGGCTTTAGGAATTTTATTTTATGAAATATATGCATAGTTACTAGTTTTATGCAAAATGTGCCTACATTTATGAATTTTATTTAATTAAATGCATGAATTATGATATGACATAATGTGACTATGTGTTTAAACAGTTATGATTTTATTTGATTAAATTCTTGCATAGAATAATTTATTTAGAATTATTTTTATAATTAAAGTTACATAAAGTGCTATATTTTAAATTTAATCATGTGTTATGAACTAAGAATCTAGTAAACTTGATCATGAACTAACATGAACACATTAATAAGTCTAAGAACATGTTCATAATATTCTTGAACCAAGAATAGTGCACGTGTGATAGTGTGTGTTTGTGTGTGTGTGTGTGTGTGTGTGTGTCTAATTTTATGTTATAAAGTGTTTAATTCTTAAGAATTTTGAATAGTAAATATTTTCAATTGTAACATTGACTTTTTGGTCAATATTATACTTAAATAATTCAGAAATAATTTAAAAATAATTATTAAATAAGTTTTGGAATTTTTAAAAAAAGATTTTATCCGAATTTTTCGAAAATGGGTAAATTGTAAAACGTTTTCAAAATCATGACCTAAATTGTCAAAATTAAACTCTAAATTTCATTTCTAATCTTATAATTAGGATCATAATGTGATTAATAAATATTTGATTAGTTAAAGAATTCATAAAACCTATGTAGTTAAAGAAATTCACTTAAACGGTTAAATTTTGAATTTACAGGGTTTTCTAACGTATTACTCTTTTATGTGTGAACACTATGTACTTTATGTACTTATTTGATTAGAATAATAAGAAATATAGTCCTAAGCATTTAGTAGTTAATATTTTAAGCGAAATTAGGATCAAGCAATAGAATCCACATGACCTTGTCTGACTACCAGTATAAGTGAGGGTTAAAATGTTTTCAATTGGAATCATGCCTATACATATATATCTATATAAAAATTATTTTCAAGTCTACCTATTATTTATAGTCTACTACCCGATATACATAATATTATACTACAATATCCCTTTTGAAGGGAAAAATACTTTTATGCCGAAATCAACGTTTTACTAGGACTCTATATACTATAAGTCCATTTTATCTGAAACATTGATTCCTGGAAAGCAAGCAAAATATTACCTTATCATTATTATTATAGGCCCCGGCGCGCAGTAGTATCGAGCGATTACCCGGAAGGTATTGGGCCGAGGGTATTGTTGGTGCTACGGACCGCCACCAACTCTTGGTAGTGGTTTAACTGGAGGTTAGTTACTCCACGCCAAGAGATAAGGGAGACAACCTCCCAGGGAACGTATTTCCCGATTTCTTGTTTATGTCACTGCGGGGTAACTTCCTGGGCGCGACAACCGAACTTAAGAAGGTATTATCATATTGGTTTTATTAAAGTATCGGTACTATGTACAACACCGTTACTATTTTACCAAATATTTATGGAATTACGGATGGAGAGGCCTAACTTGCGGGCATTATAATTCTTTTTACAAACGATTCATATTTCTACAAATATTCCAAATTACCCCTATCCCTATTTTAACAATTCTTACGAACCATTTCATATTTGCTGAGTACGCTTATGATATGAATATGCACTGAACATGTATATGATATGAATACGAATATGTATATGTTTTGGATATGAATCTTGTTTTGCTCTTGAATACGATATGCCTTGATCTTGACTTGATACACTCTTGAATCTTGACTTGACTTGCTCTTGACAAGTTTGGGGCTCGGTGATCATGGGTAAGGGAGACTCGAGGCACCGGGCATTACTTCCGTGCATGATCATCGGGATATGGGATAGGGGATCTGGGACGAACAATACCCTATGCACATTTCCCTCTTACTTGTTGGTTTGCCTTGTATGTTCGTTTTGTTATGCTAGTATGTTATGAAATAGTTCGTGAAACGGAAGTGGATTATCGATTAATAAAAGTTGGTTGTTTTGGCCTTAGCTTAACTCTCTCTCTCTCTCTCTCTCTCTCTCTCCCCCCTTATATATATTACCACATGAGAAAATAATTTAGAATACAAAAACCACGCCCCGGTTCACGAACTCCTAACTTGATACGTGTTGTGCACTGTATACGTATGTACGCATGCGTGAGTAGCCCCTCACTCAGTCCGTGTGACCCCTCCCTCTTTATGATTTTAGTTTACAGGTACTCGTCGTGTGGTTCGTGCTAGGCGGTTTGCTGTCTTTTGGAGTCTTTTCAGTTTAGTTGAGTCTGTATTTTCGTATTTAGTTCATTTTGCATTTGTACTTTTGAAGTTTATAATTTGAGACTTGGGTTTGTATTTGTTACTTTTGGGCCCGTTATGACAAGTTTGTAAATAATCAGTTTTAAGTGACTTGTAACTTTGATAATATGCTTTGTTTAAGTTTGTATAATGCTTCTGCTTTTGTTTGTTTGGTTTTTACGCGCTCTGTTTGAGGGTTTAGACCGCCTAGCTTAGGTTTGGCTTTTGCTTTGTCTCCCGTTCGCTAGTGCTTGGTGCGTGTAGGGATTTTCTATTTCATTACATGTAGCGCCCCAAACGGGAGGCACCACATCCCCCGCACTCAGACCCGACCTGCATACGAAATGGAAAATTCATACACATGCCCGATCAGAGCAAACGGGGACTCACTCACTCACTAGGCTACGTGTGAACTAAACTTTCGAAACCAATTAATAAAGTACAAGGAGAAAAGACAAGTGTGAAAGCAAAGCATGTAATCAATTTCCAATATAAGCAATATATGGGTTCAACTAACATAGTTACCTAGTCCCGAAATTTCAACATAATCATAAATACGGGTTCAATCTATCCCTAGAAGCCTGTCCCGATTTAATAACATAAAATCAATACGATTCAAGGTAACTTGAACAATTTACAATATGCAATGGAGTGACTCGGGCTAGACCACAAGACTTGACAGACTCAAACTCCCGCCTAGCGCTCCAAACCTGCAAAAGAACTGAAAACAAATCAGGGTTCAGTCTATAGGAGACTGGTTGGTATAAAACGGGGTTTAATATTATAATATTACAAGAATTGAAGCGCACACACACATGCGAGTCATAATCCCGTACAAGGTTTTAAAACATTTCCCAAGTGGGTGAAAACAAAGAAAACGACTCCCGAGATTACAATTATCAATCTCGTTCATTCGTTACAAACATGCGGTCAATACGTGAGCCCGGCGAGAGGGCGAATTCTCCAACCTCCACCTCGTGTGTGCATTTATTCATTTATTCATTCATTTGCGATCATGCGACATTCATTCATTCATTCGATCATTCAATCATTATCATTCATTCATGCATTAATAATTACACCTTTTTCCTCCGGGTGGTGAACGCGTCATTTTGGGTTGAAGTGTACCTTCCCGCCCAATGATATTATCCTCACTGGACAGGTTTTGTTCCTCCCTGCCATGTACCGACCCAGGAGAACGCGTCCACCCATTCATTGACCAATGGGGATACTCAGCTCCCATTCCCCGCTAAAACTCCTAACGAGGGCCGATATCACCGTCAATCATTGTGGGACTAGCACACAAGATCACAGTCGACCCTTACCTCCCCGGATAGTCACATGCATTAAGTCCCTGGCCCCGTGCATTCATTCATGTTCTCGCCATAACGTTTGGTTGGAATTTCATAAAAGAAGGGGGTTTAACAATTAAAAATCATAGACTCCTTGAAAACGACTCGATATATATATATATATAGTACCTTTGGCTTGAAATATATACATTGGAATATATCGGGTCTGTTTCATCTAATAGAAGAGAAACCCACCTGTTACACCTTACCGAGCAATACCAAAAAGAAAAGAATGCTTGAAGAAAGTCTAAGAACCCGGCATCTCCACCCTGGAGAAAACTGTACAAAACACACACAGTGCATTCGTGAACTCAAGACTCCATATGAACCAAATATGACGCACGGCAATGCAATGAATGTGATATGATATGCACAAGAGAATTAATCATTTCATAGAGATGCATTACGGCACATAATCAATCATTTCATTCATTCTTGAGGCGTTTATAATCATTCAAGTTCGTATCTCCCATGTAT
Organism: Lantana camara; assembly: GCA_037501455.1. Lineage (NCBI taxonomy): Eukaryota > Viridiplantae > Streptophyta > Magnoliopsida > Lamiales > Verbenaceae > Lantana > Lantana camara. The sequence goes on from CM074863.1 coordinate 86,601,825, forward strand.
CATATAAAATCGATCCATAAATTCCGAATAATGATCATAACACATATTTCAACCAGTATGAAAGTTATATGAATCTTAAAAGAAGGGTAAAGCAATTAGCGTTCACAATCCAAGTATCAAATTGTTCATGCGCGTTAAGGAGCAATGAAGGCATGCAAATTCATATCTTGTGCATAAGACGCCAAACGAATCCATAAATTTCACCAAATGAGCACAACACATCATATAACATGTTAGGGTTATAATTGGGGTGGGAAATTATGATAAAAACGGAAAAGAAGAATAAAAAGAAACTCCGAACATGATCTTGCAAAATCTGATAGTTTTCCACAATGCGCAAGCTGCCATGAAACGAGGATATCTAAAGTTTGAGGACAGGCCCTTTTGAAGGAGGGGAGTTTGTAACATCCCGCTCATCCGATTTATAAGGTACGCCACGTTTCAACCTTTTTATGTGTTTAATTATGTGATTTTATGTTTTTCGTGGCCCTATTTTGAACTCTTTTAGAGTTTAGGGGCCCCTTTGTAATTTTCTCTTTTTAGGGGTTTTTCTGTCATTTCTCGTTCGATCGAGTTTTCGACCTTTTCATCCCCTTCAACGCGTTCAGGGCATCGAGACGAGTCCGTAGACTCTGAGTTTGCCCTATTCTGACGTCGTTAGCCCTTCCTCCCGATCGTTTTGCGTACGAGGACCCGAGATATATACCCGGATCCTCGTATTTCATGCCAAACGCAGCAGACTTCAGTTCTCTCCCTCTCTCCCGCGTTTTTCACTGTACACACACAATCACTGTGTGAAAATATGCACAACCCGGAACTCGCTCGTTTCTCGACGGAATTCGACGATCCAATAGTGCTTTTCGATGAGCTCGACGATGCGGTCACAACCGTACCAAGAACTCGACCAACCGACGAGCGATGGAGGACTTTTTCGGCCATTTTCAGACGCGGCTGGAGGAGGGGCGGACCACCGCCACTTCGCCGCCTCCTCACGGCGGTTTCCGAAAGGATTTGGTTGACATGCGCCCCAAGGATGGCAAGAGGGCTCCTCGGCGTAATTTTCTGTGTAGGCGGCGCCGCCATTGGGGCGGCGAGGAAGGCGTACGCGCCAACTGAAGCGGGTGGCAGGCGGCGGCACTACTGTAGCAGTGGCGGTTTCTGCCGTTTCGGTGGCTTTTTCCGACGAAGGATAGTGTTTTCCAAGGTTTTCCGACCCCCTGAGTCTATTTTCGGCTTTGTTTTCACCGAATTTTGGCCGTAGGTGGTGGTTTCGGGGAGGCGTGCTGCGGCAAAAACTTCGGCGGCCAACGGGGGCCTTTTCCGGCGATCGTTTGGCCTCGGACCCTTCACGAAAGTTGTTCGGAACGACGAGAACTAGTGGCCTTTGATCACACGACTCCTGATTCGGCCAATTGGCGGCGGATCGCGGCGGCAAAGTGGCGGTGCAACGGCGCTAGCTCCGAGGATTTTTCCGACGAGCTACCTTAGGGCTTTCGAAGAGCTCGTCACGTGTAAGCCGATGCCTCTTTCGGATCTCATTTTGGTTCACCGGTTTGGAAGTAATTTGGATTTGAAGATTTTAGGGTTTTCATGTTCTTAGATCTGAAATTGGAGGAGATTGACTTGGAATTTTCAGAAATTGATCGATGATTCGGAACGGGCACGAAGACTTCATTCAGGACTTATTTTTAGGGATTTTTCCGGCGACCTTCGGCGGCGGCCCGGCCAAATTCCGGTAGCTACAGTGGTGGCATTCCGGCGGCGTCCGATCAGAATGTTCTTCTTGTTGTGGTGAGTTCAACGCCACTTTTCGTTCGTCAATCGGATGTCCGGTTGATTTATTGTGATTTATTTTGTGTAATTTGAATATTTGAAATTAATTGTCTTAATTGCAATAAATTGTTAATTGCTTGATTTGTCGATCTATATGAACTCCATTGTATATGAAATCATGTATGAAATGAATTATGATATATGTGGATGCTTTGATTTGCAATTTGAATCCCGTTTTGTCTAATTGAGCTAATTGTTTAACTTGAAAGAATGTATGTGTAATTTTGGGAAAAGATATGAATTTGTTTGATTTAATTAGGTAAATCTTGTCAATTGAATCCGTTCTGTGATATACGAATTGGATATGCTATACCTGAATTATATGAACTTAGTATGGTTGGGAATTGATAGGTAAGCTCATGTGATTTATATGAAACTCGAAGCATGCTATTATGTGATTTGATTATTCTTGTACTACGTGCTTCTATATGAAATGTGATATGTTTTGATTTGCAGTGTGAGTCCCAGCATGTTAAATTTGTTAATTGTTTAGCCTAGAGGGGAGGTTAGTGTAATTTTTCTGAAATGTGTAAAATTTGCATGATTGAATGAATTAAACCCCGTTAATTGAATTTGTTATGTAATAAATGAATTGTTTGTGTGATAAATGAAATGATATGATTTGCCTTGCCTTTCAGCTCTCTTATTTGCATTAATTGTGCACATGAACATGCCTTAATGTTTTGTTTGAATGTAATTAATATGACTTTGAACTCTACTTATGTGATTGCATTCCTTGAATGCTTGAGCATTGTCGTGCATCTCTGTGTGGTTGTCTGAGTCCGAGTCTGAGCTCTGTGTGGTATTTTGTGTGTTCAGTTGGTTGAGGTGCACCCGGGGTGGTGACAAGTGGTCGTGCAGGTTCCGGGGTGGACTGTTTGCTGTGTCTTCGGCTGTGTTTGGTTCCAGGTGAGGTTAGGATATAGTTATACCCTAGTGCAATGTGCTCGTTTTCGAATGCATGCGATTTATAAGCCTTATGTATATGTAGATATGTGTAAGATACGTATTTTTGTTGGCTTTGCTATAAGTTTGAAAGTATGAAGTTATGTATAAGCCTACGTAAGCTTAGCTTTGATTTTGTTATGATTTTGAGGTTAGTCTGCATGATATATACGTACGATAGCTAAGTACGATATGCATGAAATATGTATGTTTGTCTGTCAGTCAGTCTGTTGCGGGTTAAGCTTCCGATTTTCGTGATCTGTGTAAGTGTAGGGCCCCAATTTCCATGTAAGGGATGTACCGGAACCCACCTGAGCGTAGGTTGGGGGATGGAGTCCGAGGGTTTGAGCAGCAGTGAGCACTCCCCTCTTCCACTTTAGGATAGCTAGGGTCACGCAACCCTTCCATCACACCTACCTGGTATGTTCTGTTTTGTTTAGTCTGTCTGTGCACTCGTACCTGCCGAGTTTCGTTATGTCTGTCGGTTATAAGTTCGTGAAACAGGGATAGACTCTTAAGTAAGATAAAAATTGGATTTGCTATTAACCTAATAAGTTGTGTTCCGATATGTGTGCTAAGTCTGCTTGGGTTTGTACGTATGTTTTGAGTTTTGTATAAGCTAAGTTTTGTTAGTTCTGTTTTGATAAGTCACCCTATATATATATTATCAAGGGAAAATGTTTTGGCGTGCAAAAACTAACCCCGGGTTCACGAATATTACTTCTACTTTGTGATGTGCTCTATATATATGTATAGCGTGCGTGTGTTAACCCCTCGCTCAGCCTTTGGACTGACCCCTCCCCTCTTATGTTTTAGTTTGCAGGTTTTGCCTTGGAGTTCGTTGGAGCTAGGCGGCTGTTAGTGTCTATCGAGTCGGTGTCAGTTTGTCTGAGTTTGATAAGTGTTTTATTCGAATTACGTTTGTTAATTTTGTACAAGCTATGATATATTTCATGCAGGTTCGTACTTATGATTTGAATGTATAGAATTCGGGATAGGTTAGGACAGGTGCTCGAATTAGTCAAACCCGTTTGATTATATGTTTGATCGGGATAGGTTTCTAGGGCCAATTGAACCCGTTTTGTTGTATAGTTATTCGGGGCAGGCTAGGACAGGTTGCCTTGTTTAGTTGAACCCGTTTAGGTTGATGCTGTTTTACTTTCTGGATATATGAATTTATGATTGCTGATTTAAGTTTTTGAAAATTCGTATTTTTGTATTGCTTCCGCATTCAGGTTCTCCATATCTGTTTCTGTACAGGGTTTAGGTACCGCCTAGCTTAGGTTGTTTTTCGTTTGTCACCCGTTCGCTGTGACTTGGTGGATGTGCGGACCTTCCATTTCGTACACGTGTCGGGTCATAGTGCGGGGGTGTGATGCCCCACCGCTTGGGGTGTTACACGTACATATAAGTAAGAGCATAGCATATTCAAAACGAAGATGTTCATGAATCGGGGCGTGGTTTTCACATTCTAAGGTATTTTAACCCGTGTTATTATATATATATAAAAGAAAGGTTTAAGGCCGAAGGCCAAAATTCACCAAGTTTTAGAAGTTAGAAATCCACTCCTGATTCACAAACCTTAAACGGAAGCAAAGCATAAACAACTCGGCGAGTACGAGTTCCAACCCACTTACTCCATAGCAAAGCGAAACATAACAAAGCAAAACATAAATCAATCCCACCTTAACTCCGTTTTGGGGAAGAGAGAGTGCTCCCTCAACCCCCGCACGTACCTTATAGCAAATACGCTTATATGTCAGGGTCGTGAGTTTCATGACACTCACGCCCAAGGACTCCGTCCCCCACCTCTCTCCGAGTGGGTTTCGGGTTGATCCTATAAAGTGGAGAAGTGTCCTGGGGTTACAACCAGCGACCCCGATGGTCGTCCCGGGTCTCCCGAACCACACAACTCCGGGACCCAAACTTACACTTACACTTACACTTACACTTATAAAGGCTTATCTTTCAAAGCTTAATCTCGCCAAAACATATCACTTACACACGCCAACCCTTTTTAAGGAAAAAGAACTAAAATATTGATTACTTATACATAAAAGCATTTTTCAAACGTTTCATAACAAAAGGGTCAATTCCCACAAAATACTTATCGAATACATATCTATATACATATATACATATATAGGTCACATGCGGGCTTAAAACACATTTAGGGTTGTAGGTCGTAATAACTAAAAGAAAGAAACCTCACCTTGCCGACCAAACCGACGAAACCAACTCAAACCTTTCTAAGAGACCACCTCGTCAACCACGAAACGAACCTAAGAACAAAACAAAGATCGAAAGACAAACTTAGACTCGAAATGAACCAATTAGACGCTCGGCAAATGCATATGAATGCAAGTGGTGCAAATGAAACAACAAAATATAGCATAATCAAGCGTTCAAGATAAATTCGAGTAAAACTCGTATCAAATAAATTCGTAAAATTAATAAAAGACATTTGTCAAATAACATAACATGTTAACATAGCATATGAGTCATAACCGAATAAAATAAGGTATTAGAAAGTAACAAAACGAAGCACGAAAGCCAAGTATGCAAGTTCCAATTTCTTGAGATCACAACATTTAAAATATTCAAAATTTAAGATACATAAATTTCATATTAATTGAATTCATAATTTAAATAAACTATATCTTATAAACTAAATAATGCATACATATCAAACAACAAAAGAAATGCATGGAATAGATCTATATATATATAGATATATTCACGTACATGTATGTAGTCATTTAATTCAAACATCTTCATATTAAATACAAAATATATAGATCATATATACATATACATGCCTGCATATCATATAAATAACTAATATAAACAGCTCAAGGTATAACAATTCACAACTAATCAATTAATGCATGAAAGTATTTAAAACAAGCACGTGAACATGCAAGCTCCCCTTCCATGCACGGCTGCAACATCTGCGAATTTATCAAATAAAATCGAATTTCGAAAGTAGGACACGGCTGTGTTGGTTTTCATTTTAAAATGGACACGGCCATGTCTGATTTAAATAAAACCAGCCAACAAGGTCGAACCATCAACACGGCCTTGCCCATTTTGTTTGAAACACGGACACGGCCGTGTTGCCTTTCTTCCTCAAAAATCCATGGCAGCAGCAGCAGTTTCGAACAGGGGAGGGTCAAGGGAAAGGAGGAGCAGCAACACAAGGCAAAGCACAGCAGCAACACGCAGCAAATACTTCATACAAAGCACACACACAAACCGGCAAGAGAATGAATCCAAGAATCAACCAAAAAGCTTCAAGAAAACCTTAAGTTCTTCAATGGTGGATTTCCCCACACCACACATAAATCAGATTCAAGGCTAGGACAAGATCAAGGATATATCAAGGGTCACATAGCACTTCACGGATCAAGAATTGAAGCAAAAACGAGCAAGATATCATCAAAAATCCACAAACCCGTAACTATTCATGCCCATGCTCAAAACTCATCCAAATCATGCTCAAAATCAGAAATTCAAGGCTTAAAAAATGTACCAAGTTGTGGACAACAAGAAAGTACACTTACCTCTTCGATTTCATGAAGAATGGAGGTCGAACGAGCCCAAAATCGGACTTGGGTTAATAGTGGCGGAAATCCCCTTTCCTCTTCCCTTTCTCCTTCTCTCTCTCGGTTCTCCTGAGGTCTGGGGCTGAAACGAGCAAGTGGGAGGTAGGTTTATGAGTTGGGGTCATTTAGGTTCAAGAATCGGGTCATTTGGTCAAGAAACGAATAAGTTATGGCCAAAACCGTAAAAGGTGGCGAATCTGCGCGAGGTCCACGTTTCGGGCGAAATTCGGAGGATCAAACGGGCTTAGAAAAATATAAGTCTAGGTTCCAAAGCTCCCAAATTCCGTTACGAGTCCGGAGTCACTTCCGGAATTCGAATCCGAATTCCCTAACTCAAGATATAAATTTCGGAACACAAGGCGCGCTAAAACTAGTTAGGCCCTCGAGTCCCCAACAAATAAAATATGGTGCGTTACCATATCAAACAAGTCCGAAAATGAAAAACGAGCATATAGGAAAATCCATAACACGTAAAACTCATGCATATTAAATTTTCACGAAATTTCGAAACAAGTTTGAACTCAAACGAATTAAAAACAAGTTCAAAAGTTTAAAAACAATTAATTATTAAATCTTATTATTTAACAAATAATTCAAATTAATTAAGAAAGTCATTTAACATTAAAAAAAATAATTAATTAAATGCGCAATTAACACTCTCGATACCACATACCTGTACGGCCGAACGATCGGGATGTTACAAAAACCTTTATATGAAACCCTTAATGAAAAATGATCATACATGGCTCAAGCTTCACATAAATCATGCTTTATATGTATGTAATCAACGCAAGATTATCACATAAGTTCATATTAAGTCATGAAATGCAAGAAATCTTAAAACCCTAACATTAACTCAAGGACCCATCAATTAAAAATGCATGATCTTACCTTGATTGAGTGAAGAGATGGAGGAGATGAAGAGATGAAAGTGTATAGCTTGAATTCTTGATGAAAACAGAAGAAAATCTTGGCCTTGTTTCCTTCCTTGGTGAATCGAAGTATAAGGGGAAGGAAGAGGGGTTTTCTTGCTTTGTTTCTTGGATAAAAAATGAAGAATGAGATACATGTATGTATGAATATGTGTTATATCTATCCAAAAGGTGAAAGAAAAGGGGAAAAAATGCAACTTGGTCCTTGACAAATTTAAATGAATGCTATTAGACATCAAGTTTCATGAATGTTACAATTAAGTCCAATTAAATTATCAATTTGGTCCAAGAGTTATACAAAGTCCCAATTAAGGACAATTAGGCATAGAATCTTCACAATTGCAAATAATTGAACACTTAGTCATGCTCGGTGAATTAAATACACAACTCACGTAATTAGATTCACGAAGCTTAGCGATTTAAACCATATAATTTACGAAGGAAAGCAAGTAGATAATTTAAATTGCGCATATAAAATAACGAAAAGGAAATTAACTAGCCCAAAATCTCAAAACTCACATGCGTGGCGCGCGTACTTGAACTGCTGAAAAACTGGGGCGTTACAATCTCTCCCCCCCAAGAGGACCTGGTCCCCAGGTCCACTGCCTTGAGTTCTGGACTCTAAAGCAAAACCTTTCCGTGTTCATCCCACGCGGGGTTCGCGACATCCCGAAAGGGATTAGTTCAGAGAAGGGTCTTCAATTGTTGTAAGTCACGACCCTTGACTCACCGAAGTCTAAACACTCGAAATTCTAGTAGACCAACAAGTAGTGCAACAAAGAGAGAGAACCCCGTCTCCCAAGCAAACAACGAGAGAACCCCGTCTCTCAAACAAACAACGAGAGAACCCCTTCTCTCAAACAGGAAGAAAGAGAGCCTCCAAAACTCTCAAACAACAAGCGTAACATCCCTAGAGGACAATTAAATAAACAATCATATAACAACCATATAAGGAACAAGTAGGAAATATCAAATACGTCAAGTATCATGCATACAAAAGCAGTTAATACAACAAGCGATCAAAGCACTTAGCATCATGAAAGTATTCGGATTCAAGTTACGCGCATGCATATGCCATGGATGCTTGATGTACCGTTCATCGTTGTTTGAGAATCTTCCACTGTAGTTGTCTGACCTAACACCTAATTCGATGTTGGAAATTTCTCTAACCATATTGTCATTCCTCGAAATGCCCGACGTGTCGATGCTTCAACAACTACTCCGTCCCCATTCCACGGTCGATCTTCTTCTCATGATCAATTTCCCGTATTTACCAAACTCTACACTCCGAAGTTCCACTCTCGAAACCCAATCAACTTGTTCTTCATCATAAGTCATATTCGACCTGTCCGGCGGATCGAGAAAGTTCCTATCAAGTAAACACTAAACCATGCATGTTGGATTAAGATGTCAATGCACATAGCCAACATATAAAGATGCAACACATTAGAGCAAGCATGTCAAGTAAAGATGTACGCACACATATAGAAATATGGAAGAGTAAATAATTTAAAGCGATGTATAATGCACGTGCCATGAATGTATTAAACCTGTCGCCGTGGTGGTAAGCTTTTAGTTCAGCAACTTGTTCTTCACTTCTTTAATTACAGCTTGCTTTGAGCTCGTTGTTCTTTTTCTTGTTTACCCACGGTCTTCTAAATCTTCAAACTTTCCTTGGTATCAATTTGTGTGTCTCCGTGGCCAAGATTACAATTCTTGAACCCAAAGTCTTCTAAACCCATGGAATTGGGTATTTCGAATCCTTCCCGAGATTGGGTCTCCAATTGTTGCCTGAATCTTCTCCATGGTTGTCCCAAATCCTTCTCTTAGTGAACACTTTGAATGAAGTCCCTTTCATTTCCGTTATAAATTCGAAACAGTTGTAAATCTTGTCTTTTAATTGCTTACACTCGAGCATAGGATTTCCTTCTAAGGACTGTGTGCCTTTCTTTATCGTTTCCATTTGTTACTCTATATCTCCCAATGCAACCTTACAACACGACAATTCAGCTTGGATTTGAAAGATGAACTCAAATTCTATCCTCAGCATTGTCACCCTCCATGAACTCGTATTTACCGTGTCGATTAATTTTCTTTAACTCTTTTCAATCCAACTTCTTACTCACCCGGGATCTGAAGTATCCCTAGTTCCTCTTATTTTCTTTTCTCCCGAACTCAGCTTCTAATAGTCTGATTTATTGGAAGTCCTTCTTTGCCGATTTGTATTGTTCACCATTCACTGATCCTGATATGTTCCGAATCTTCTAGTCCAAACTTGAATTCAAATACTTGATTCATCAGCTACCACTAAACTTGGGAACTTCTCCACAATTCAATCTTCTATTCCGAATCCTAACTCCCATTCCTATCGAGGAGATCTTCCCTCTTAACTTAAACTTAGGAGTGGGCAAAACACGACCTTCAACCTGAGTAAAGCTACTACCAAGAGAAATCTCTTCAGCGATCCGAACCCCTAACTAAAATACCTTCAAGATTCCTTAACCCCATCCTCGAGTTAGATGACCCCATGGAATCCGGTCTAAATCCCCTTTCGTAGTAGAGGCATAAGTGTTGATCTTTTAAGCTACAACCCCACATAATCGACCCCGATTTCACCAAGTTTCCATCTACCAAGGTAAAACTTGCAAGGTCCCATATTCGAATCCCCTATCCTGGGCTCCTTCACTCAAACCTTAGCCCCAACTAGTAAAGGCCATGACTCTCGTATTCTTGAATATAATCTCTCGGTACATTCCTCACGTTATTCGGTTTAAATGTAAAACTGGTACTTGTCGCAGTCGTAAAAATTGGCTGTGGTTTGATATTATCTTCATAACCTGTAAATCATAACTCATTCCAAGAATATATGCATGCGATTAGTGTATGCTCATGTTACATTTTCAACACGAAGGGCACTAATCCAATGCAATAAGCAACAATTAATTCAACAAAGTTCGAAAAGAAATGCAATTCCAAGCTCAAGGTCATTGCAATGCACACGTTGACAAGTTGTTCCTATGTCGTACGACCTAAACCGACTCAATCACGACACGAGAACCCCGGTTTTGCAACCTGGAAACTCTGATACCACTTAAGGATGTAGCGCCCCAAACGGGAGGCACCACATCCCATGCACTCAGACCCAACCCGCATATGAAATGGAAAATTCATACACATGCCCGATCAAAGCAAACGGGGACTAACTCACTCACTAGGCTAGGTGGGAACTAAATTTTCGAAACCAATTAATAAAGTACAAGGAGAAAAGATAAGTGCGAAAGCAAAGCATGTAATCAATTTCCAATATAACCAATATACGGTTCAACTAACATAGTTGCCTAGTCCCAAAATTTCAACATATACATAAATCATAAATATGGGTTCAATCTATCCCTAGAAGCCTATCCCGATTTAATAACATAAAATCAATGCGATTCAAGGTAACTTGAACAATTTACAATATGCAATGGAGTAACTCGGACTAGACCACAAGACTTGACAGACTCAAACTCCCGCCTAGCGCTCCAAACCTGCAAAAGAACTGAAATAAATCCGGGTTCAGTCTATAGGAGACTGGTGGGTATAAAACGGGGTTTAATATTATAATATTACAAGAATTGAAGTGCACACACAAATGCGAGTCATAATCCCGTACGAGGTTCTAAAATATTTCCCAAGTGGATGAAAACAAAGAAAACAACGCCAAGGATTACAACTATCAATCTCGTTCATTCGTTACAATCATGCGGTCAATACGTGAGCCCAGCGAGAGGGCCAATTCTCCAACCTCCACCTCGTGTGTGTATTTATTCATTTATTTGTTCATTTGCGATCATGCGACATTCATTCATTCATTCGATCATTTAATCATTATCATTCATTCATGCATTAACAATTACACTTTTTTCCTCCGGGTGGTGAACGCGTCATTTTGGGTTGAAGTGTACCTTCCCCCCAACGATATTGTCCTCACTGGATAGGTTTTGTTCCTCCCTGCCATGTACCGACCCAGGAGAACGCGTCCACCCATTCATTGACCAATGGGGTTACATGAATCCCCCAATTGGCACTCAGCTCCCATTCCCCCCTAAAACTCCTAACGAGGGTCGGTGTCGCCGTCAATCATTGTAGGACTAACACACAAGGTCACAATCGGCCCTTGCCTCCCCGGATAGCCACATGCATTAAGTCCCTGGGCCCGTGCATTCATTCATGTTCTCGCCAAAACGTTTGGTTGGAATTTCATAAAAGAAGGGGGTTTAGCAATTAAAAATCATAGACTCCTTGAAAACGACTTGATATATATATATATATAGTACCTTTGGCTTGAAATATACACATTGGAATATATCGGGTCTGTTTTATCTAATAGAAGAGAAACTCACCTGTTACACCTTACCGAACAATACCAAGAAGAAAAGAATGCTTGAAGAAAGCCTAAGAACCTGGCATCTCCGCCCTGCAGAAAACTGTACAAAAGACACACGGTGCATTCGTGAACTCAAGACTCCATATGAACCAAATATGACGCACGACAATGCAATGAATGTGATATGATATGCACAAGATAATAAATCATTTCATGGAGATGCATTACAGCACATAATCAATCATTTCATTCATTCTTGAGGCGTTACATTCAAGTTCATATCTCCCATGTATCATATCAAATCGATCCATAAATTCCGAATAATGATCATAACACATATTTCAACAAGTATACAAGTTATATGAATTTTAAAAGAAGGGTAAAGTATGCAATTAGGGTTCACAATCCAAGTATCAAAGTGTTCATGCGCGTTAAGGAGCAATGAAGGCATGCAAATTCATATCTTGCGCATAACACGCCAAACGAATCCATAAATTTCACCAAATGAGCATAACACATCATATAACATGTTAGGGTCATAATTGGGGTGGGAAATTATGAGAAAAATGGAAAAGAAGAATAAAAAGAAACTCCGAACATGATCTTGCAAAATCTGACAGTTTTCCACAATGCACAAGCTTCTATGAAACGAGGATATCTGAAGTTTGAGAAGTCCAAATTGGGTTTTCTTTGTTTTGTATGAAACTAGACAAGTAGACCTTTAAAATGGTATGTGGTTCGAATCATGGTTCAAAGCGAGGTGAAAATGGCGTAGGCCCAAAGTTGGATGAATGCAGATTCCCAGTGAAGTGGCGACACCAAATTAAAATAATTATAACTCACAAATGAGAAATGATATTGAGGTTATTCCAGTTGGAGAATACTCTAGACTTAATTTAGTTTCTAGATTTCGAAATTCATGTCAATCGGAGTTCATTTGAATATGTAACGATGGATAAAACCGAGACAGAAATGAATAAAAGAACAAAATGAGAGGCCAGTCAAAAGGGGTGGTAACGGGGGTTAACACTTTCAAGGAAAAATTTGGTAACGGGGGTTAACGGGGTCAGGCGATTAAAAGGACAAGGTAACGGGAGTTAACACTTTAAAGCACAAAAGGGGGTAACGGGCGTTAACAAGGGCAGGATTGCTTCCCCTGTTTCCTGCTCTGCTCCGAAGCAACATCAACAACAAAGCTTCCATGTCCAACTCGAACCAAACATCCCAAACAACAACAAAACACTAGCTAACCACATAATTAACCAATAGAACTCAAGGAAACATGTGTATGATTCATATATTTGAAATAAACATCAATTAATCCAAGGGAACATGCATTAATTCATCAAAAACCTTTATATGAAACCCTTAATGAAAAATGATCATACATGGCTCAAGCTTCACATAAATCATGCTTTATATGTATGTAATCAACTCAAGACTATCACATAAGTTCATATTAAGTCATAAAATGCAAGAAATCTTAAAATCCTAACATTAACTCAAGGACCCATCAATTAAAAATGCATGATCTTACCTTGATTGAGTGAAGAGATGGAGGAGATGAAGAGATGAAGTGTATAGCTTGAATTCTTGATGAAAAGAGAAGAAAATCTTGGCCTTGTTTCTAGGGATGTAAACAAGCTGAGCTGCCTCGCGAGCCCTGCGAGCCGGCTCGGGAAAAGCTTGGGTTCGAGTTCGGAGTTGGCGAGCCGAGCCGAGCTAAGGCTCGGCTCGTGCGCCTTTCGAACCAAGCCCGAGCCCTCTCTTTATTAGTTCGAAGCTCGCGAGCCGACTCGCGAACTAATTAAAAATAATTATAAAATATAATATATATTATATACTATATATGTGTATACGTATATAACATATACACTTTATATATATTATATATATAAACTGTAAAAATATAATATATATTATAAACTATATATATATATATATACACATACCTAATAGGTATATAATTTCAGTAAAAAACTGACCAACCCTAATTCCCTTCCATCCAAATAACACAGCACAAAATTACTTCTTCATTCTCTTCCTAAATGCACCACCGCCTGCTTTCACCTTCAAGACGCCATAAGCCCATAACCACCGCTTGCTTTCAAGGTCACCATCACAACCTACTTCAAGACATCTCCAAGTGCCGCCATCGTCTTCCTCACCTCCAAGACACCACCACCGTCGCCTTCCACATCATCCTCTGCTCCTTCAAAAGAGGCCACCGCCGTCCGCCGCGTCTGCCAAAGGTGACCACCCCGGTGAAGTCAAGCGGAATTCTAGTTATTTTTTCTCTTCTTATTTCTCAAAATCCAGATCTCCGGTGAAGTCAAGCGGAATTCTAGTTATTTTTTCTCTTCTTATTTCTCAAAATCCAGATCTCCGGTGAAGTCAAGCGGAATTCTAGTTATTTTTCCTCTTCTCCTTTCTAAAAATCCAGATCTGATTAGATCTCCATTTTTTTGGTTGGTTGTTCTTTGTTCAATTTTTTTGTAACTTTAAATCTCCTCCAACAGGATGTGGTTGATGAATTTAGATCGTTTTCTTAAGTTTTCTTGTTGATGTATTTAGATCGTCTTCCTAAGTTTTCTGGTTCAGGTATTTAGATGGTGTTCTTAAGTTTTCTGGGGTGGATAATATGCGTTGATGGTTCTCGATGGTGCTGATTTCATGGGTTCGTAAGGCTCGCGAGCCGAGCCGAACTTCAGCGCGAGCCAAGCCCGAACCCAATTTTTGAGGGCTCGTTGGCTAGCAAGCCAAGCCCGAGCCAGAAGTTTGAGGTGCGAGCCCGAGCTCGAACCAAGAAAAAAGTCCCTGGCTCGGCTCGTTTACATCCCTACTTGTTTCCTTCCTTAGTGGATCGAAGTATAAGGGGAAGGAAGAGGGGTTTTCTTGGTCTGTTTCTTGGATAAAAAATGAAGAATGAGATACATGTATATATGAATATATGTTATATCTATCCAAAAGGTGAAAGAAAAGGGGAAAAAATGCAACTTGGTCCTTGACAAATTTAAATGAATGCTATTAGACATCAAGTTTCATGAATGTTACAATTAAGTCCAATTAAATTATCAATTTGGTCCAAGAGTTATACAAAGTCCCAATTAAGGACAATTAGGCATAGAATCTTCATAATTGCAAATAATTGAACACTTAGTCATGCTCGGTGAATTAAATACACAACTCACGTAATTAGATTCACAAAGCTTAGAGATTTAAACCATATAATTTACGAAGGAAAGTAAGTAGATAATTTAAATTATGCAAATAAAATAACGAAAAGGAAATTAATTAGCCCCAAATCTCAAAACTCACACGCATGGCGTGCGTACCTGAACGGCTGAAAAACTGGGGCGTTACATTACACGTGTCGGGGTCTAGTACGGGGATGTGGTGCCCACCGCTTAGGGCACTACAGTGTATGTAGCGCCTCCCCTAGCACTACAACCCCCACACCGCAATACTCCCCGAGTGTAGGTTAGACCTAACACGTGAGGAATACTACGACGAACAGTCTGGTACTTTAAATAGAGTGTAAGTTAAAATGTAGTGGAAGATAGAAAATTTTAAATCTTTTCCAGTAAACGGGGATGATAACATATAAGGAACGAGTACTGTTATTGTTGATCAAAATAGTTTGCGAAAAGAGTATAATAGGATGGCATGCGAGGGTAAAGTATAAGATAATTTATTTATAAGGTGAACAGGTTGAAAACTATATATTTTAGAATCAGTTCTAACCTATTATGCGTGACATCGTAATTCTTCAAGATACCTCTAGTTGTCGCTCCCTTGATTCCTAAAATCATGCATTTAAAATAGGCGAGGAGTTAGTCAAAGTGAATAAGTGAAGGGGTATTAGCTTATATGTATGTGTATTTATATATATACTTATATATATATATATATATATATATATATATATATATATATATGACCAAGTGGATCTCGGTCTAAAGTAATAACAATAGGATATAGCAAATATAATGCGGTTCATAATAAGTTTAAAATAGGGAGAGGGGTATAGGGAAATTATTTATAAAGTATGAACCCTTTAATAAAAGTGTTTGTATTGCCCGCAAGTAAGGCCTCTCCAACCGTACTCCTTAAATAGTTGGTAAAACAGTACCGGGCTGATCAAGGTGCCGGTACTTTAATAAAACCAAGTATAATAATACCTTTGCTACTCTGTGGTGTTAATAGGGAATCAAACCCTGGAGACTATATATGTAATAATTGGGAAATACGTTCCCGGGAGGTTGTCCCCCTTATCTCTTGGCGTGGAGTAACTAACCTCCAGCTAAACCACTACCAAGAGTTGGTGGCGGTCCGTAGTACCAACAATACCCTCGGCCCGATACCTTTCGGGTAATTGCTCGATACGACTGCGCGCCGGGGCCTATAATAATAACAGATAAATATTTTACTTGCTTAGTCGGGAATCAGTTCTTAGTAATAATAGGACTAAAGTATATAATATCCGGATAAGATCCTGATCCCGACACAAAGTATTTTCCTCTTAGAGAAGTATATTGTACTGTAGTAATATGTATAGGTAGCAAATCAAAGAACGGGTAGGTTTGAAAACCATTATATACATATATATATATATACAAATAAAGGCATGATTCCAGTTGAAAATGTTTTAACCCCCTATACTGGTAGTCAGACAAAGTCATGTGGATTCCACTGCTTGATCCTAATTTCGCCTGAAAGTATTAACTACTACAGGATTAGGACTACATTTCTTATTCTACTCAAATAAGCACATAAGGTACATAAAATGCAACACGTTAAAGAATATCCGGTAAACCCTAATTTTAACCGTTTAAGGGTATTTCTATAATTAATTAGACTTTATGAAATCTTTAACTAATCCAATATTTATTAATCACATTATGATCCTAATTATAAGGTTAGAAATGAAATTTAGGGTTTAATTTGACAATGTAGGTCATGTTTTGAAAAGGTTTCACAATTTATCGATTTTTGGAAAATTCGGATAAAAATCTTTCTTTAAAAATTCCAAAACTTATTTTATGATTATTTTTAAATAATTTTCAAAATATTAATCATAAATGTTGACCAAAAGTCAAAATTACTATTGAAAACATTTACTATTCGAATTTCTAAGAATTAAACACTTTATAACATAAAATTAGATACACACACTATCAAACGTGCACCTTAATTCAATTCAAGAAAATTATGAACATGTTATTAGACTTATGAATGTGTTCATATTAGTTCAGGATCGTATTTAATATATTCTAAGTTCATAAAACATGATTAAACCTAAAATGTAGCACTTTATGTAAAAATAATTCTAAATAAATTATTCTAGGCATGAATTTAATCAAATAAGATCATAAATATTTAAACATATAATCACATTTTATAATATCCTAATTCATGCATTTAATTAAATAAAATTCATAAATGTAGGCACGTTTTACTTAAAACTAACAATTATGCATATATTTCATAAAATAAAATTCCTAAAGCATAATTTAATTAATTCTAAGCATGCTATAACTATATGATACTAAGAACAATATATAAAGCATGAAATAATAAAAGAAAAACACACCTTATGTAGAGAGAGAGGTTGAGGTCGTGACTTAGGGTAGAGAGAGTGAGTGATTTTGTGTGTTCTTGCAAATGAATTTGGGTGGCTATTTATAGGTATAGTTTTGGGGAGTTAAGGGGCATTTTCTATTTTTTAGGGTGGTGACTAAGGTTTTAGGGCAGGTAGATGTATAATTATAGGGTTCTAAGGTGTAGTGCTAGGTGTATATGTAATGTATAGGCTTATGTATACATGTATTACTTAATAAATACATCATAATAAAATAAATCTAAAATAGGGTAAAAATAATAATAGAAACATAGAAGAATATCTAGATTTTAGTTTGAAATGAGAAAATTTACAAAAGAAAGAGAATCGAAAGAGCTTTCCGATGATTATAAACACTTAACCTTTAAACGTCTAAAATTGAAGTAGTAAGCGTTTGGAATTTTGAAAAATATGAGAAAATATATAAAACGGAGCTAGGATGAGAATTAATTTCCGAGAAAGTGTTCATGATTCATAAAATAATTTAACGATTATTTTGAGTATAATATTGGATACCAAACACCGTATTGTTTAAAAGTTAGTTTTTACGGCGGGAATAGTACTTTAGGAAAAATAGGAAAAATTTATAAAACAAGCTAGGATTTGAACTAAGGTTTGGAAAAGGTCTTAAAATTCATAAAATAATTCAAGGATCATTTTGGTTATAATATTGAATAGGGAAAATGTTGACAATCGAAAATATTCGAATTAGGTCTAAACTAGGGTTTCTAGCCGGTTTCGATTACTACGGGAGTTACAATGAGAATTAGGGTTCAGGAATGATATCATAATTCATAAAATTTTACAAGGATTCACTTGAATCTAATATTTGATAGGTAAAAATGTCTCCGAGAATTTCAACATTAAGGAACAAATAGTGACTAGGGGCCTAAGGGGAATTTTTTGCTAACAATTTTCAAAGTGCATCTCGGGACAATAAAGGATAGGATATGAATCCGAAAAAATGTGAATCTAACTATCTAAAGTTTCATGAGGAATTTATGAAGGTTGAGGCTCGGTGAATAAATAGTGATAAGTGTCTCATAATAAAATATTAATCAAAATGGGAACATAAAGGCACATAATTCACATAATAGGAGATGCATAATGGATTAAGGCTATAAACGCTTTTCTCTTAACCCTCTACTTACCTGTGTTATCCTGGTCTTGAAATCCGGGCTGTTACAGTTTAACTTTTTTGAACCTCCTTTTCAGGGATCTATCTACACGTGCAGAAACAAGTCTCTATGGCAAATATTGGACAAGACTCTTGTCTCGGAACGCTGGAATGAAACTTGGCCAAATACACATGTTCGACGTTTGTCCTATAACACCCGAGCGCAAGGTGCCACATCCCCTGCACCGAGACCCGACCCGCATATGAAATGGATAATCCATACACGCGCTAAGTCACGGCGAATGGGAACACACACACACACTCTATGCTAGGCGGGACTAACCCTTAAACCATAAATCAGAGCAAAACATTAAGCGGAAGCAATAACTAAACATATATCATATATATATACCATGAGCATCCAAGCTCCAAAAATAATTCATATACATCATTCACATGCCATCATGGCTCAAAAGATATACGCTCAAATCATAAAGTAAATACAATAATCAAAAGTAAGATTATGCAAGTGCACAACCAAAAATACAAGAGCTAGAAACGAATGCAAGACCTATCGACTCGAATTCCCGCCTAGCTCCCTAACACCTGCACAAACAACTGAAAACCAAATGGGTTCAGTCCAAAAGGGACTGGTGGGTATAAACGGGCATAGTATATAAATATGGTAGAATTTAAACACATACATGCAAGTTATAAACCCGTATGAAGTTTTTTTTAGAAAATTTCCCCAAATGGGTGAGACAAAGAAAGACATCTACGGGTTTACACTATCATATTCATTTATATCAGGTTTCTTGGCCCGGCGAGTGGGCGTGCACAGTCTTCAACCTTCTCCTCGTGTATTCATAACATAATTCATTCGTTATCATACATATCTTTGGTGCACATACATAACATGATCAACATCATACATATACACCTTCTTCCTCCGGGTGGTGGACGGGTTTGCAAGACCCGGCCACCTCATGCATAGAGGCTAGTGAGGTACATGAATTTTCAAAAGCCCGGTTAGCCTTTCCTCGTCAAAACTCCTGAACGAGGTTGATTTTGATGTAAATTTGGTTGGAACTAGTGTATGGGATCACCGTCGGCCCTTGCCTCCCCGGATCGCCACATATACAAAGTCCCTGGGCCCGTGAACATAACATAATCTCGCCAAAATCACAAGGTAGGGTTCAAACATAAAAGAAGGCTTACATTTGAAATCATTTACTCATAAAACAACTCGATATACATATAATATAAATTTTGGCTTAAAATTTTGCACATTGAAGGTATATATGGTTGTTTTAGCTAATAGAAGAGAAACCCACCTTGAACCGACAAAAGAAGACACAAAATCCTCACGGATTGGTCTCGTCTCCAACGGGATCAAAATCTGTGCAAGGAAGGTGAAGTGAGACTCAAAATGACCAAATAAGACGCTCGGTAATGAAATGGTCATGAGATGAATGCATAAAAGAGTATATAATGTAATGAACACGTTCATGTGCACTATTAACGTCTTAATGACATATAAACTTTTACTTCATTCGTTCCAAGAATCAATCAAGTCCATTTAAGTTCATTACTCCCATATTCCATACCAAATTACTTCACAAAATTCGAATAATGATCATAACACGTAGTATAGCGTGTGTACTTATCATACAAGTCATAAAACAAGGAATACATAGCACTTAGGGTTCAAATATAAGAGCAAAATCCATGCATGTACATATTATGATCAAAGAAGACACATTGAAGCATATCTCGGAAAATATTCAACGAAAACTCATAAGATTTCACAACACACAATATAACACATTATATGACATGTTAATGAAGTGAATGAACCAAAAACAAGCCAAAGAAGCCATGCGATTAACGTTGAAAAACTGAAATTTTATGCAGAAATGTGAAGGGTCGCGGCCTCGACCCATTTCCTTCATGAAATGGTAGCGACCGCTACCCATGCAAATGTCCGAATATTGATCAATTTTTCCAAAAACTCGAAACATGGCAATTTTTAGGTGTTGGCCGCGACTGGAAATGCACAAGGTTCAGATCGCGGGCGCGGCCTGTAACATCCCGATCGTTCGGATTTCCAGGTACGCCGTATCGAGAGGGTTATATGCGCTTTAAATTATTTACTTACGTGATTGAGTGTTATTTTAATGCTTATTTGATTATTTGAAATTATAATAAATTTATTGTTTATATTATGAACTTTGAATTTTAAACGTTTAAGTTTGCATGCTTGTAATTTGCTCGTTATGTGCCGGAATTCAATTCCGATTTTTGTGATATTTTGATATGTGTGATATATGTGAGTTATGTATATGTTTACTTGCTCGTTTTAAGTTTTCGTGTTCGTTTTTCGAGGTTTTAAACCTTTTGTTTTTGACGAGGGACATGAGGGCCTAACTAGCTTTAGCGCGCCTCGTGTTCCGGAGGCCATAACTTGAGCTCGGGAATTCGGATTCGAATTCCGGAAGAAGCGTCGGACTCGAAACGAAGAAAGGAAACTTTTGAACCTGTTTTGGTATTTTTCTAAGCCCATTTGGACCCCCATTTTTCTCCCGGAACGAGCAGCTTGCGCCTAAGCAACCATCTTTGACTAGTCTTTGTACTTGTGGGCCCATTTTAACCAAACCTAAGCCTTAACCTTGGTTTATATGACCTTGATTCATCCCTCGCTCTCCCTTATCAGCTGAATCTCGAGCCACACACCCCCAAGAGAGAGGAAAAGCTGCTGGAAATGGAGAAGAAGAAGAGAAAGAAGAAACCGTCCTCCTTGGCTTGTGATTTTGGAGCCTAATCTCTTCCATACTTTATCAACTCTTCAAGGTAAGTGTATTTTCGAATTCTCCTTGATTATATGATGAATTTGATCCATGGATTTCATGTTTTACTTGAGTTATAATTTGAGTTTGGGAGATGGCATGAATAGGAAGGGTTAGAGATCATTTCTTGCTTCTTTGCCTTAGCTTGAATTTGTGGCTGATTTGGTGCTTCCTTGTGAATTATATGAGCTCCTTTGCTTCCATTCTTGATTCATACTTCATGATAGATGTGTTAGGGTTGATTCTCCATTGATAACATGATTGAAAACTTGAGTTTTTGGCCATGAAACTGGAAATTCGAACTGCTGCAAATCTGATCTTTTTCACAGAACTGCTGTCACGTTTTTGAGTGGATTTTGATGAATTATTGCCTCCAATTTCGTGCATTAGTGCATGGTTATGTAATAGACATGTTGCTATATGAATATGCTCTGTTTTCCCGGAATTCATGCTTCATTATGGCTGCAAACTTGAGTTCTTGAACCTTATAAACTACTGCTGCAAATCTGCTCATTTTCACCAAGTTGCTGTCATGTTTTTGAGGTTTGCTTGATGGATTCTTGCATCCAATTTCATGTATTAATGCATGGTTATGTGTCACACATGTTACTTTATGAATATGTTTTGTTTTGCCTTGATTTCATGCTTCATTTCAACCTTAAACGAGAGAATATGCCCTGCTCTTCCCGGTTTGAACTGCTGTCAGAATTTTGCTTCGTTTGATGACTTCTTGAGCTCCATTTCGTGTGAAATTGCATGGACATGAAGTATAGGAGTTTTTCTACATCTTAGCTATGTGTTTACAAGCTTTTATCCCCTGTTTTAGCCTCAAACTTGAAGAGAATGGCCTGTTACGTTCATGTCTTTGCTTGCTTCATTTTCTTGCATGAATTAGGGCATAAACCTTTGAATCTTTGATGCATATATCTTGTATATTGTGTTGGTTTGATGTTAGTATGGTTTGGTTTCGGTTCTTGGTGAGTTTGAGGGCTAAAAATCAAGTTTTGGTCACTGGAAGCATATCCACGGGTGTGGATTTTTGGCTTTGATCAAATCCACGGCCGTGGATAGGAGTCCAGCAGCAGGGACGTTTCTGTCCCCAGATCCACGGCCGTGGATCTCCCCCTTTGAAAATATCCACGACCCTGGATCTGGAAAACTTGAGTTTTCTTGCCCGAACTTTGTTTCTTTGTCCCTTTTGTTCGTTTCCCTCCCCTACCTTGTTCCTAAGGTGTTGAATGCTTGCTTATACGAATGATATGTGATGCTATGGCTTGTCATTGCTTGAATTGGTATGTTGTATGTTATAATTATGTGTTATATGTGTTGTATTAAGTTTGTGAATTCGTTGGACGCGAAACGTGCCTTATGTGATCTAAATGCCCTCTTATGTGCACGTTTGACTTCATGACTTATTTTCTTGCCTTGCATGCTTTTCCCTTGCTTTGGTATGAGTTGTATGCACTCTTAATTTGTAGTATAATATGTTATATGTATTGCATGATGTTCATGAACGTGAAATATGTGAGTTATGCTCCAATATGTCTCGATATGATGTCATGTGACCTAAGTGTTATCTTATCGCATTTCACATGCATCATTTCCACCCATATGCATATGCTAATTTGTTCATGCTGAGTCTAAGCTTGTCCCTTGCTCTTTGCTTTTGTTCTTAGGTTTGTCTCGAGGTTGTAGAGGTGGTTCCTTTGGTTCGGTTGGTCGGCAAGGTGAGGTTTTCTTTCCTTTTAGTTATTATGACCTAAGACCCTATTTGTATTTCGAACCCACATGCGAATTATATACGTATATATATAGATATGTGTTTGATACGTATTTTGTGGGATTTGTCCCGTTTGTTATGAGGCTTTGAAAACGTTTTTATATGTATCTAAGCACTATTTTCGTTTACTTTCCAAAGCTTTGATAAGTGTGAGTGTGTATAAGCGTGATATGACTTGTGTTTAAGCTTCGTTCGATAACTGTAAGTGTAAGTTTGGGCCCCGGAGAAGTGGTATGTGATCTCGGGTCGGCCATGGGGTCGCCGGGCTCTCTTATCAACATGACTCCACGTACGGGAGGCTTAGTTCTCCCATGCCGACGGTGCGCTGAGTGGCAGGCCCGTCGAAGGAGCGGGCGGGATCCCCCGTCTCAAGTTATGTATTTATAAGGGGGTTGAGAGGGGCACCTCTCCTCCCCAAAAGGTGTGGAGGTGGGATTGATTTATGATTCGTATTGTTTTCGCTTCGCCTATGTTTATGAAGTAAGTGGGTTGGATTTCGAGCTTTCGGTACGTTATGTTTCGTTTATGGTTGTGAAACGGGAGTGGATTTCTAACTGTAAAACTTGAATAATTTTGGCCTTCGGCCTCAAACTTCCTTCTTTATATATTTATTACCACGGGTTAAAACATTTTAGAATGTAAAAACCGCGCCCGGTTCATGAACCCTTTTAGCTTTGTATATGTTTTGCTCTTATATATATGTATGGGTGCGTGTGTTAGCCCCCTCACCAGTCTTTAGGACTGACCCTCATTATTTCTCTCTTTTTTCCCCCCTTTGATTTGAGTTTGCAGGTGCCGTTTTGAGGTGTTGGAGCTAGGCGGTTGTCTTTGAGTCGAGGTTGAGGATAGCTCGAGTCACATGCATTGTACTTTGTTTCCTTTATGCTTTTTGTTAGTTTTGATATATGTATAAGTTATGATTTAAATTTGAAATTGTAAAGGTTTGTATAACTTGAATCGTTATTTTTGATATGTTTTGAGCATGTTTATTTGTTTTGTGAGATTCTGGTGCTTCCGCATTCGCTATCTGTTTTTATTGCGCGCTCTGAGTAGAGTCTACACCGCCTAGCTTAGGTTGGATTTTGTTTGTCACCCGTCCGTCGTGGCTTGATGCGTGGACGGAGTCCCCATTTTGTTGGGCTATGGTGCAGGGGATGTGGCGCCCTTCGCTCCGGGGTGTTACACAACCTGAGAGACAATGCAACAAAGACGTGAAAGAGGTCGCGGCCGCTACCATTTTCCTTCATGGTTCGATCGCGGCCGCGACCGACCTGTTACAGCAGCAAAATGCAACGAAAAATAGAGCAAAAACCATGCTACAACTTCATCAACAAGATCAGCCATGCTATGATCAAAAATATGCGAAGAAACAACTCCAAAGCAACACATAAACACGCTCCCAAAGTATTGAAACATAAAATGGAGGGTGTGATGATCATTTCATGATATAACTTCAAAATTTCATTAATGGCAACTCATGAATGCTTCAACTACCATGTAATACATCACCATAAATGCAAAGAAGGGATCAAGACCATCATATTCAAGCTTGGAATCAACCAATTTACTCAAGAAATGAAAGAGATCAACATATATGCTCATAACCTAACTATCACTAAGTCAGCCATAAACCCATGAAAACATGCTCAAAATTGGGGATGAATGGATCAAAATGACTCATGATGAATGTATAATACAACCCTAAGCTTACCTTGTGGATTGAATGAAGTTTGAAAGAGATTTGAGCTTGAATCTCCAAGATTGGCTTGAGTTACGGAATGTTTGGCTGAATTTCTCCAAGTGAGAGGGTTTAGTTCGGTTATGGAGAGTATGATCAGATAGGTGGTTGAGTTAGGGTTCCAAAGGATCTAACCATGGTTAATTTGGTCAAGATTTGAATAAGTTATGGGTCTTTTAGTAAAATGTGCCAGTTTTGGCTTCCGTTGCGTGTTTCGGTTGAATTTCGGAGGTTCAAATAACTTTGGAAAAATAAAAGGCTAAGTTCATTGAACTCAAATTTTTGTTACGAGTTCAGCGAAGTTGACGAAACTCGAATCCGAGTTTCCTAGCTCAAGATATCACATAAGGAACCAATGGTGCGCTAATTGCTCGTTAGCCCCCATTCTGGATTCCAAAATCAAAATAAATTCCAAAACTCAATCAAACGAATCCGAAAACATGAAACGAGAATATAAAAATATTCATAACACATATAAGTCCGACATATTAAATTTCCACGAAGTTTCGAATTCATTTCACGTAGAAACGGCAAGCAAACAAGTCATTCAAGCGCAAATAGTAAAAGAAAATTCATATAAATTCAAATTCAACTATTTTCAAATAATTAAATACTCCAATAATTTCATATAATATAAAAGAAAAAAATGAATAACGTAATTAATATAAATTAAACGTGCACGTAATTATCACATAATTCATACCTGAACGATTTGAAAAGTCGGGGCGTTACAACCTCTCCCCCTTAAAAAGAATCCGTCCTCAGATTCACTGATTGCTCGGAAACAACTCAAGATGAAGCCTTCTCATCTTATCCTCCGTTTCCCACGTGGCTTCTTCCATCTTATCACTTCTCCATAATACCTTAACTAGTGGGATTCGCCGGTTTCTTAATTCTTGAAATTTCCGATCCAAAATCTTAACTGGTTTCTGAACGAAGGTGAGATTAGGCTCAATTTCTACCTCTTCAACGGGTAGGATCTCGGATTCATCCGAATAATATTTGCAAAGTTGGGAGACATGAAATACGTTGTGGATTCCGGTCAAACTCGGAGGTAGATTCAAACGATACGCCGTATCTCCAATTTTCTCAAGAATCTCATAAGGATCTAAGTATCGCGGATTCAACTTACCTCCTTTCCCAATCCTCGAAAACCCTTTACGTGGCGAAGCTTTCAAGAATACCCTATCACCAACTTCGAATTTAAGATCCTTTCTCCACCGATCCGAATAACTCTTTTGTCTATCTTGAGCTGCTTTTATCCTTTGCTGAATTAATTGAACTTTATCAATTGCCGCTTGCACGGCCTTAGAAGGCTTCTCCTTCTACTACCCTCGTTTCACTCCCTCTTGTTTGGTCCAGTTCCATTCCTCAAGATCGAAAAATAAAGGAGATCTACACTTTCGTCCGTAGAGAGCTTCATAAGGCGCCATTCCTATCGACGCTTGAAAACTGTTATTATAAGCGAATTCAATTAAAGACAACTGCTCATTCCACGAACTTGAGAAATCCAATGCACATGCTCTCAACATATCCTCCAAATATTTGATTAACCTCTCCGACTGCCCATCTGTCTGAGGATGGAAAGCTGTGCTGAATTGAAGCCTTGTTCCCAAATTTCTTTGCAATTCTAGCCAAAACCTAGAAGTGAATGTCGGATCTCGATCTGATACAATACTAACCGGCACTCCATGAAGTCGAACAATCTCATCAACATACTTCTTTGCTAACTTGGTCACTTTATCCGACATCCGAATAGCCAGAAAATGTGCCGATTTCGTCAATCGATCCACGATCACCCAAATCCCATCAAGACCCCCTTTACTCTAGGAAGACCCGAAACAAAATCCATTACCACTTGTTGCCATTTCCATTCTGGGATAGGTAACGGTTGAAGTAGCCCCGATGGCTTCTGATGCTCGACTTTCACAATTTGGCAAGTCAAACAATGTTTCACGAAATTAATTACATCCCTTTTAAGTCCGTTCCACCAATAGAACTACTTCAAATCCTTATACATCTTATTACCTCCGGGATGTATCGAATACCCAGATCTGTGAGCTTCTTCCAAAATAATTCTCTTCAATTCATTCGGCACAACCACCCTGTTCTTAAACCTTAAAAGTCCTATATCATCAAATCTAAACGGGCATTCAGGATCATCTCTAGCTTTCTCAGCTAGTTTCTGAACCTCCGAATCCTTTCTCTGAGCCTCAAATAACCTCTGTTGAAGATCCGGTTGTACCGTAATATTCCGAAAACTTGCTCTTAGCATGAAAGACCCAGATTCATCCTCATTCACACTAGACACGCTAGCCTCCCTACTAAGCGCATCTGCGACCACATTGGCTTTCCCCGGATGGTATCGGATTGTACACTTATAATCCGCTAAAATCTCCATCCAACGCCTTTGTCTTTTGTTCAACTCCTTCTGAGAAAACAAATACTGGGGACTCTTGTGGTCAGAGAAGATCTCGAAAGGAATTCCATATAAGTAGTGTCTCCACTTCCCCAAAGCAAAGATCACTGCCGCTAGCTCGAGATCGTGAGTGGGATAATTCTGTTCATGATCCGATCCTTCAATTTCCTCGAGGCATAGGCTATCACTTTACCATTCTGCATCAAAACACATCCCAACCCTTCTTTCGAGGCGTCAGTATAAACCATGTATCCTTTCGTGCCTTCAGGGAGTGCTAATACCGGTGCAGTGGTCAACTTCTCCTTCAAGAGTTGGAAACTTGCCTCACATGCCTCGTTCCACTCAAACTTGACTTCCTTCTTCGTCAACCGAGTTAAAAGAGCTGCAATCTTTGAGAAATCCTTGACAAACCTTCGGTAATACCCAGCCAAACCTAAGAAACTTCTAACCTCGGAAGCATTCTTCGGACTCTGCCACTGAATAACCGTCTCGATTTTTGAAAGATCTACTTCCAAACCTTTACTTGAGACGATATGACCTAGAAAAGCAACCCGGTCGATCCAGAACTCACATTTGTTAAACTTTGCATACAACCGGTGCTCTCTCAATGTCTCCAATACCAATCTGAGATGCCTGGCATGATCTTCCGGAGTCCTCGAATAAACCAGAATATCATCAATAAATATTACCATAAATTTATCCAAATAAGGCCGAAAAGTCCGATGCATCATATCCATGAATGCTGCAGGGGCATTAGTCAAACCGAAAGGCATCACTACGAACTCATAATGTCCATACCGGGTATTAAATCCTGTCTTAGGTATGTCCTCTTCCTGGATTTTCAGCTGGTAGTAACCCTACCTTAAATCCAATTTTGAATAAACCCCCGAACCTTGCAACATATCAAACAAATCCTCGATGTGGGGCAACGGATATTTATTCTTGATAGTCCTCCAATTAAGCTCTCGGTAATCTACACACATCCTTAACATTCCATCTTTCTTCTTAACAATAAGAACTGGAGCACCCCACGGAGATGAACTCGGCCGAATATATCCAATCTTAAGTAATTCCTCGAGCTGAATCTTCAATTCCTTCAACTCCGCCGGAGCCATTCTATAAGGAGTCTTAGAGTATGGTTCTGATCCCAGATATAAATCAATAACGAATTCAATCTCACGATCCGGTCGCAAAGAACCTAAATTCTCCTGAAACACATCAGGAAAGTCCTTAACAACTGCGGTCTCCTCAAACTTAATTTGATCCTTCGGCTTATTAAGAAGATATGCAACGAATCCCATAGCCCCTTCTCTTATTAGCTTATGAGCTTCCATAAATGATAAGAGTGGTACATTCTTCGATCCCACTTCTCCAATCAACTCTTCACCCAACCTAATCTTTTTCTTAAAACAATCAACTTCGGCCCAATGTCAGTATAACCAATCCATACCGAACATTACCCCATATCTCTTCATAGGCATCAGAATGAAATCTGTCGGATAATCTTTCCCTTCTATCAATACCGAACAACCCCGGACAACCCGATCCGTCTGTAAACTTCCTCCAAGAGGAGAACTCACAAAATAACAAGAATTTGCAGAAGTAACAGGTAGGCACAGAGAAGCACATAGATCACGAGATATAAAAAATGCGTGGCACCCGGATCAAAAAGTTCATGAATACTCGTGGTATGAATACATATGGTACCTTCCACAACGGCTGTCGGATCAACCTCTGCATCCTGCTCCTCGCCCTTAAGGGCATAAGCACGTGCCTGAATCATGGGCCTCTGAACTCCCTTTTGAAATCCCGGATTCTTGTCAGGACATGCATCCACCATATGATCAGCTTTTCCACATATATGGCATAAGCCCAACCTCTTCCAGCATTTGTAATAGTTATGAGTTGGCCCTCCACAATATGTGCATGGTGGCTTAGATAATCGTGCCTCACTTGGAATTTATCGATCCGAAGATGTCACGGTTAAAGCCTTTGGAGCTTGTGAAGCTTGTCCTCCCATTAGCGGTTTCTTGAAAGGACCCTTGGGTGGAGGAGTAGCTTGAACCATAGGTCTCTTTCCCGAATTTGATCCGGAACCTCGTCCCATCGGTGGCCTAAAGACCGGATCTTTCTTTTTAAACTCATCTTCTTGTTCCATTGCCCTTTGCACTGTATCGGCGAATGACACATGCCCTGCCTGCCCATGTCTCAACTCTTGCCTTAGGCCTGCTATGAATTTCTTGGATTTTCTCTTCTCATCATGTGTAATATGAGGAGCATACTTCCCAAGTCTGTTAAAAATAGCAATATATTGAGCCACTGATCGATTCCCCTGTTTGAGATCCATGAATTCCTACTCTTTACGTTCCCGCACCACCTCGGGCACAAAACACTCTCGAAATTCCCTTTTAAATACTTCCCATGTCACTTCTTCTCCATCTACTTCAAGCTTCTCCCTTGTTCTTTCCCATCAATCATAAGCCACTCCATCAAGTTGAAATATAGCAAATTGGGCCTTCTCCTGTGTAGTAAACTGTCGAACTCCAAATATCTTTTCCATTCTTGTTAACCAACCCTCCGATACCTTATCATCAATGGAACCAGAAAACCGAGGAGGATTGTAGCTCAGAAATACTCCATGAGGATCCCTATTATTGTTCGGGGGAGCCGGTCGCTCAACGGATTGTGGTGGGGAAGCTTGAGCTCTCTGATGCTCGACATAGTTGAAAACAGCTTCCATGAAATTTTCCATGTTCATTGGAGGAGGTTGCGGTTGTTGTTCTTGTGGTGTAGGAGAACGATCACGGTGTCGGGGTCGTCCCGGTGATCTCTCACGATGTCTACGTGGAGGCATCCTATCCAAGAAACACTGAAGTGCATGCTATTTTTAGTTCATGCATGAAATGCAATTAGTTCAATCAAGATCCAAATATGTAGTACATAAGCACGTAAGGAATGCATATGTAATCACATTGTCAATTAGTTCCTAAGCCGAACGACCTAGACTGACTCACACGACACGAGAGCCCGGGTTTTGCAACCCAAAGCTCTGAAACCACTTAAGGATGTAACACCCGAGAGCAAGGTGCCACATCCCCCGCACCGAGACCCGACCCGCATATGAAATGGATAATCCACACACGAGCAAAGTCACGGCGAACGGGAACACACACACACTCTCTAGGCTAGGCGGGACTAACCCTTAAACCATAAATCAGAGCAAAACATTAAGCGGAAGCAATAACTGAACATATATCATATATATATATACCGTGAGCATCCAAGCTCCAAAAATAATTCATATACATCATTCACATGCCATCATGGCTCAAAAGATATACGCTCCAATCATAAAGTAAATACAATAATCAAAAGTAAGATTATGCAAGTGCACAACCAAAAATACAAGAGCTAGAAACGAATGCAAGACCTATCGACTCGAATTCCCGCCTAGCTCCCTAACACCTGCACAAACAACTGAAAACCAAACGGGTTCAGTCCAAAAGGGACTGGTGTGTATAAACTGGCATAGTATATAAATATGGCAGAATTTAAACACATACATGCAAGTTATAAACCCGTATGAAGTTTTTTTTAGAAAATTTCCCCAAATGGGTGAGACAAAGAAAGACATCTACGGGTTTACACTATCATATTCATTTATATTAAACATGAGGTTTCTTGGCCCGGCGAGTGGGCGTGCACAGTCTTCAACCTTCTCCTCGTGTATTCATAACATAATTCATTCATTATCATACATATCTTTGGTGCACATACATAACATGATCAACATCATACATATACACCTTCTTCCTCGGGGTGGGGGACGGGTTTACAAGACACGGCCACCTCATACATAGTGGCTAGTGGGGTACATGAATCCTTAGAAGCCCGGTTAGCCTTTCCTCGTCAAAACTCCTGAACGAGGTCGGTTTCGTTGTAAATTTGGTTGGAACTAGTGTATGGGATCACCATCGGCCCTTGCCTCCCCGGATCGCCACATACACAAAGTCCCTGGGCCCATGAACATAACATAATCTCGCCAAAATCACAAGGTAGAGTTCAAACATAAAAGAAGGCTTACATTTGAAATCATTTACTCATAAAACAACTCGATAGACAAATAATATAAATTTTGGCTTAAAACTTTCCACATTATAGGTATATAGGGTTGTTTTAGCTAATAGAAGAGAAACCCACCTTGAACTGACAAAAGAAGACACAAAAGCCTCACGGACCGGCCTCGTCTCCAACGGGATCAAAATCTGTGCAAGGAAGGTGAAGTGAGACTCAAAATGACCAAATAAGACGCTCGGCAATGAAATGGTCATGACATGAATGCATGAAAGAGTATATAATGTAATGAACACGTTCATGTGCACTATTAACATCTTAAAGACATATAAACTTTCACTTCATTCGTTCCAAGAATCAATCAAGTCCATTTAAGTTCATTACTCCCATATTCCATACCAAATTACTTCACAAAATTCGAATAATGATCATAACACGTAGTATAGCATGTGTACTTATCATACAAGTCATAAAACAAGGAATACAAAGCACTTAGGGTTCAAGTATAAGAGCAAAATCCTGCATGTACATATTATGATCAAAGAAGACACATTGAAGCATATCTCGGAAAATATTCAACGAAAACTCGTAAGATTTCACAACACACAATATAACACATTATATGACATGTTAATGAAGTGAATGAACCAAAAACAAGCCAAAGAAGCCATGCAATTAAAGTTGAAAAACTGAAATTTCATGCAGAAATGTGAAGGGTCGCCTTCATGAAATGATAGCGGCCGCTACCCATGCAAATGTCCGAATATTGATCAATATTTCCAAAAACTCGAAACATGGAAATTTTTGGGTGTTGGTCGTGACTGGAAATGCACAAGGTTCAAGTCACGGGCACGACCAGAGAGACAATGCAACAAAGACGTGAAAGAGGTGGCGGCCGCTACCATTCTCCTTCATGGTTTGATCGCAGCTGCGACCGACCTGTTACAGCAGCAAAATGTAACGAAAAACAGAGCAAAAACCATGCCAAAACTTCATCAACAAGATCATCCATGCTATGATCACAAATATGCGAAGAACCAACTCCAAAGCAACTCATAAACACGCTCCCAAAGTATTGAAACGTGAAATGGAGGGTGTGATGATCATTTCATGATATAACTTCAAAATTTCATTAATGGCAACTCATGAATGCTTCCACTACCATGTAATACATCACCATAAGCAAAGAAGGGATCAAGACCATCATATTCATGCTTGGAATCAACCAATTTACTCAAGAAATGAAAGAGATCAACATATATACTCATAACCTAACTATTCACTAAGTCAGCCATAAACCCATGAAAACATGCTCAAAATTGGGGATGAATGGATCAAAATGACTCATGATGAATGTATAATACAACCCTAAGATTACCTTGTGGATTGAATGAAGTTTGAAAGAGATTTGAGCTTGAATCTCCAAGATTGGCTAGAGTTACGGGACAAACTGGAAAGCAGGGAATGTTTGGCTGAATTTCTCCAAGTGAGAGGGTTTGGTTCGGTTAGGGAGAGTATGAGCAGCTAGGTGGTTGAGTTAGGGTTCCAAAGGATCTAACCATGGTTAATTTGGTCAAGATTTGAATAAGTTATGGCTCTTTTAGTAAAATGTGGTAGTTTTGGCTTCCGTTGCGTGTTTCGGTTGAATTTCGGAGGTTCAAATAACTTTGGAAAAATAAAAGGCTAAGTTCATTGAACTCGAATTTTCTTTGCGAGTTCAGCGAAGTTGACGAAACTCGAATCCGAGTTTCCTAGCTCAAGATATCACATAAGGAACCAATGGTGCGCTAATTGCTCGTTAGCCCCAGTTTTGGATTCTAAAATCAAAATAAATTCCATAACTCAATCAAACGAATCTGAAAACATGAAACGAGCATATAAAAATATTCATAACACATATAAGTCCGGCATATTAAATTTCCACGAAGTTTCGAATTCATTTCACGTAGAAACGGCAAGCAAACAAGTCATTCAAGCACAAATAGTAAAAGAAAATTCATATAAATTCAAATTCAACTATTTTCAAATAATTAAATACTCCAATAATTTCATATAATATAGAATAAAACAATTAATAACATAATTAATATAAATTAAATGCGCACGTAATTATCATATAATTCATACCTGAACGATTTGAAAAGTCAGGGCGTTACATGGCCCGTCACACTTCCGATCATGCTTCACTACTTGTGACGGTTATGGATGAAGCCCCGCATATAGCCTCTTCGTTCAGATTCCAAAACGTGTGGCTGAGACATGCTGATTTTAAAAGAACAGTGGCGGAAAATTGGTCTCTACCTGTATAAGGAGTCGGCCTTTGGGGACTTCACCAGAAGCTTTACAAACTTAAGAAACACTTAAAGTTTGGAATAAATAGGTTTTCGGAAACGTTTTCGACAGAGTCAAGGAGGCAGAAGAAAGGGTGTTGATCTCGGAAAGAGCTTTTGATCTAAACCCATCAGATGATAATCTCATGGACATGAACAGGTGTACGGCTAATCTTAATAACATTCTTGCCATGGAAGAAGGCTCTGGAAATAAAAGGCAGTGTGTAAATGGATGGACGTGTTGGGAAAACACGAAAAGAAACACAGGGGAAATTAAAAAATTCCCCAAAAGGCAGAATCTAAACTTGTAATTCCTATTCCCAATTCGTAGAGATTCAAGAACTCACTTAGATCAACGCTTTCTTGACATGTTTGAGCTGCCCACAAACGCTCTTCAAGCAGGGAGGATGCTAGTTCTATGTTTAGTGTTTAGGCTCTAGGGTTTGTGTGATATGATATGGAGATGGAGATTTTTCTATCAATCCTACATGGGGTTTGAAACTGTATATATATAGCTCTAGGGGTTATTCCTTATGGGAGTAGGATTCTCAACCTTCTAGCTAAGTGATTTCTTTCTTGGAGAGAAAGGCTCTCTACTTTGACCAAAAGTCTCCTTTTGACCAACTTATCTAGCAAGAATTTATATCTAACTCTTTTAGATATTTTATTTGGTTATTTATTTATTCATAATAAATAACTTGATGCCAATAATTAATTAATTCATAAATAATTATTTATTAGACTTAATATCTCCAAATTAGAACTTTAATAATAATTCATAATTAAATTAAATTCCATTAAATAATTAATCAATATTAATTATTTAACATACCACAATATGACACGTGTCAAGCAGGACACATGTCCCACACGTGTGACTCAAACAGGCAACCCCTTACCAACAATTTGTTGGTTCAATCAACTCGTTTAATCGATTCAAGCGTTAACCCTCGTGACCGGACATTTGTGTGTGACCCTCTAGGTTCTTAATTTAATTAGCAGTGAGCCTAATTAATTAATTAGTCCACAGATCACAATACTATAGTCTAGCAACAAGTGTATGGCCCCTAGCTGAATAAGAATGTCTCAATTCGAAAGAACCTTTAAGTCATTGACATATGTGAGATAAAGTCCTCCTACATCCTATCTCTCATTCAAGATCTAGGACAAGGGAATAATTAGAACCCTAATAATCTCGATCTTAAAGTTAAGTGCATTTCATATCCATTTGATCTCGATCCAAGAAACCCATTTCTTGATCTCGATCCACTGCCTTGGCCAAGGACTCATTTATGGTACATGAATGACTCACACAATAAGAGATTAACTTGCTTACGCAAGTGTAGGTCCTTTATTGATTCTCATATGCTTCCATGTGCCACTTGTGCAGGCCCAGCAGGAGCTTTGAGTCGGTTGTCTAGGGCGACATCCTTTAAAGATGTCTAAGACTGCAGAGTTAGCCCACAAAACATCGATGGAATCTTAAGTCTAAGGACTACTTAATCACATCAATGACTCGTGAGATATTTCCTAATCTAGAAGTTTCTATTTCCAAAAATAGAAACTTCCTTTCCCATTTAGGAATATTCTCACAAGGGACACCACAATGTACATACTTAGAATAAGCAAGCACCCCCATGTATCATGCACGTATCATTCAATACACTTTGCACCCCATGAAATAAGGTGGTCCTTCTTAAGGGCATGATCACACGAGCAAGCCTCGAACGAGTTATATCAACACTTCCACTGTCTTTTGGACTCATCGACTTGGAGTGAATCCTAATCATGACTTAGTGATTTAGGGCTCGTTTCATGAACCACTTCATCTAAATGGTTGAGTCCTATAAGTCATATTGATTATGGGAGTTTTTATACATGCATAGAAAGTAAACATACAATCAAACAAGAGCATATAAAGAAGTGTTGCCTTAGTTCGTTTATTATTCAAAGATTATCTGTGATTTACAAAAGGAAAAGTACTAAACAGACTATTACATTGGCTTTCAGGATACTATTCCTAACAGGACGAAGGAGAAAGGAACACCAAATACTTTCATTCCCTTGTTAAAAAGAAAAAGGCTTAAATCGTCTATAAGGAGCATACTTCAGGACACAGGGGACATTAAAGAACCGGATGACTTAAAGAACTCGGCAAATGACTAGTTCAAAGGTTTGTTGACCGAAGATCAGGAAAACTACATCAAAGAGAACCAGTTTCGTACAGACACGTATACATCGAAGAAAACGCACGCTCGGCCGCAGCACGACCAGAAGTCGCCATCGCCGCCGCAGCATAGAACCTCGCACTAACACGTATACTAAACACACTCTCAACACCAGACCTGAAACAATATACACACAAAAATGCACGCTACCCCATATAAAAATCTAGATCTAGATATTGGTAGGGTGTGGGAGACGGTGGTGGTGGTGTGCCAAACGGTGCTGGATGAGTGAACCAGGTGGTAGTGTTGGTGCACCACCAATGCCAGCAACCGTAGTCCTCTTTGCAAGACGGATACCCATCCTCAAGTGGCGCCTCAACCCCGCCGCAGATCCCTCCTCCGTCTTTCTTCCTCATTGTTGTCCTCGTTATCGCCGATGCCGATGTCGGAATCTGCCTTTCACCACCACTGCTGCCGAACCAGAATCACCACCACCAACTGCACTATAGAATCCCGCACACACAAGTACACTAATCAGGTCTATATCTAAAACAATACACTGAAAGAAAAGAAAAAAAAAAATGCACACTCACGCACACACAAGATCTAGATCTAAAAATTTGTGGTGGAGAGGTCGGTGGTGGTGTGCGGAGGCAACGTCGGTGTGAGGCCACTGGTGTGCGTATGCTTCTGCAGGGATGATGGTGTGATATTGATGTGGTGGGGATGATGGTGTGTAATTGGTGGTGGGAATGGTTGTGTACTACTGCTGTTGTAGGATGGTAGCGTGCGGGGTGTGGGGAGATGGTAGTGGTCGGAAGCTAGGTGGGGATGGTGGTGCGGGGGGAGGTTTTTCTTTTCTTTTTTTTTTCCCTTGAAAAAAAATGGAAAAAAGGGAAAATAAGTAAAGAAAACAAAATTATAAAATGAAAGAAGAAAAATTAGTAATTATTATAATATTTTTGAATATAAATATGTGCAATTATTTTTATATTTTATTATGTTAAGGAATTTGTACCATTGATTCTAACGAAAGAAATCTAATGGTTAAGATTTTAATAAGTGTATGAAACTTTTGACTTAAATATGGAGGGTATAATAGTCTTTTTATTGTCAAATATGAAAGAAAATAATAATCTTACCTACATGTATAGCGCGTGAAACAACAAACACATTTTCAAGGTTTTTCATGCTAATTAATTTAACTTATAGGGTTTTCCTTGAGATATTTCATTTCTCAGGGTCTAGCTTGTTAATTAGGTATTTCAGCGGGGGTACTCAAGCAAAAACTTAGTGGTTGACTCTGTAGTCGTGGCTTGGGACTTAGCTACTAGTTTGGTTGTCGTAGCTCTGTCTGATCAGTCCTCGAATGGGATTTTTTCGATTTTTTTGGCCCTATGTTATTCAAGCCTCGGGTTTT
The DNA here is from genome assembly GCA_037501455.1 of Lantana camara. Taxonomy (NCBI): domain Eukaryota; kingdom Viridiplantae; phylum Streptophyta; class Magnoliopsida; order Lamiales; family Verbenaceae; genus Lantana; species Lantana camara. Next base: position 86,639,021 of record CM074863.1, read on the forward strand.
TCGTGGGCACTTTTGTATATTTTCTCTGTTAGACTGCTGACTTTCTGTAACGCCCCGTTTTTTCATACATTTATTATGTTACATTATATTAATCTTAATAACATTATATGTAATATATCTTTATGCATTTATATGAATTACCATTAACGTGAAATTTACGTGAATTAATTGTTAACGTGTCTAATTGTTTACGCGTGACCTTACTTGATCATTTCACATATTCATGGACTCAATTGCATATCATAAATTGGAACTAATTGAACATTTTCCATGAGACAATACTTGTTTGCATTCATTCACATAAATGAGGGACTAAATAGCAAAATATGGTGATGCATGCATTATAATGGAAGACATATATTATATATTATACATATCATATCTCTCCCACATTTCATTCATCCCTTTTATACAAGATACACACACACACCCACTAAATATCGATCAAATCACCAAGAGAAGGGAAGGGAAGGATTTCATCATTTATCAAGCTAAATTCAAGGAAGATAAATTGCATAAGTGGAGACATCATACTCATCTCATCATTCCATTCCATCTTCTTTCATTCAAGGTATAAATGGATGAATTGCTTTGAACTCTTGAATGTTATATGAGTAGGGTTTGATGTTATGTGATGATTTCTTACTTATTTGAGGTTAAGAGCATGATTATGATCATTAGAGTTGGATTCTTACATGAAAGAATGAGTTATATGGAAGTTGATGGCATGAGAAATTATAGGGTTTGGTTGGTTAATTCTTGATGATTTGAGCAAGCTTGGATGGATTACTTGATGTCAACTTGATATATATGAGTTATATGCATGATATATGTTAGTTTTGAGTTGATTCTTGCATTGATTTGGTGTTTATATGCCTTGGGAGCCAATTCCCGTGCCTATATTCTATTTTTTCCCTGTTTTTCGCCCAGAATACTTCCAAACGCCAGTTTGGGATTCTAGTTATAACACCAAACGCCTGTTTAGGAACCTACTGCCTTCCCCGAGCCTTTCCAAACGCCCGTTTGGGTTTCCAGGCCGATTTTCAAATGCTCGTTTCTCCCTCATCCGAACTCCGATTGACCTGATTTTTAAACTCACGGAAACCTCTTGAAGTCTAGAAAAACCTCCAATTGGAATAATCTCAATATATTTTCCCATTTGTGAGTTTTGATCAATTAGTTTAGGTGTCGCTATTTTCCCGGCCACCTACACTCGCTTAACTTCAATCTTATGCCATTTTCTCCTCGCTTTGAACTAGAAAACGAGCCATATATCATCGGAAAGGTATTTGTGTTTAGTTACATTCAAAACAAACAAAACTCAATTCCCACTTCTATAATTAAAAATATTCCAGTTTTCCCTCAGCATGTACGTTTCCTAAAATTGTCCGTTTTTACCAAACTTCACCAAAACCTCTCTTATTGCATTCCTTTCACTTCCTTGGCTCCCGTATGTGATTATATGAGTTATATACTTGTTTTATTGATAATTATGCTCCTAATTGACATTCCTTGATTGTTATTGCATGATATATTGATCCATGACTTTGTCGTGAGTCGTAATTGGTTCATTAGAGTCGTGTCTCACAAACACTTGTCCCTTTTTACACAGATTGTCTTCCCGTTGACAAGGAGGAAGCTTCATAATTATATCCTTGTTGTATTGTCGGCACAGGTGAGGTTTAATTACTAGATATATAGAACCCGTATAACCCTACGTGATGTTTCGGCTAAAATGTGTGTGTGTATATATATATATATATATATATATATATATATATATATATCTTTCTCAAAACCTTTATCGATTGCAAATGATTTCTCGTGACATATTGAACTTATCGTGATTGATTGATTGTTTGGCGAGTAAAGCATGTTCACTTTGGCCCGAGGGTAGTGTATTGAGCCAACCGAGGAAGCAAGGGCTGATGGGTAACTCTTGCACTATCCTCACAACTTTGGGATGCCCCCTGAACCCACTAGGAGATTAGTGGGGGAAGGAGTCCCGGGCATAGGGACTCATGAACCCTATGCTCGCCGTTATTGGGTGGTGGGGCCTTGCAATCCCACCATCACCGGAGGAAGAAGGGAATTGAAACTGCTTATTGTGCACTGTAATAACTTGCATGCTCACTTAACCATTGATAATCTAAATATTGGTAATGTTCACTGTCGGAGTAAGGTTGGAGAATTGCCCTCACTCGCCAGGCCACTGATTGAATTGAAGTGATAACGGTTATATTGTTAAATTGATTAGTTGTAATCTCGGGCGAGTTTTATTTTATTATCGAACTTATATGGCTTCCTTTTTATAAAACCTTACCCGAGACTATGACTTGCATGGTAATTGAGCTAATATTTATTTATAAACCCCTCACTCAGTCTTCGGTAGACTGACACCCTCACATTTTCAGTTTTGCAGGTTGAGTGCTAGGCGGGGTCGAGTCAGGTCTTTACTTTTGAGTCTAGCATGTTCCTTGTATATTATTGATGCATAATTGTAATGTTATGAACCTTTTGGCACTTCTAAATTTGGAAGATGGTTTGTATTGGAAGAAGTGGTGAACATGGTGATGTTAACTTATTGAATGTATTTATCTTATGCTTCCGTATTATTGATTATGTATGTTGGTGATTAATTGAATTGGGGTCTAGTCCCGCCTAGCTAGATGGTTTCTTATTTTGTCACCCGTTCGCTATAGTCTTGGTTCATGTACGGATCATCCATTTCGTATGTGGACTGAGCTATAGTGCGGGGGTGTGGCATCTCGGCATTTCGGGTGCTACACTTTCAGCCTTAATGCTTATTGTCTCGGTTATCAATAAATGAGGGGGGTTCCTCCTTAAAAACCCTACAGTCCCGGACCGGTTTCCCTTAAAAAGAAATAAAGAAAAATAAAGAAAAGAAATAATTTGAGAAGAGATAAAAAAAAAAATGATATTAAAATAATAGAATATTTTAAATATTTGAACACCTAAATATGAATTACACTCTCAAACTTGGAGAGTGAAGTTCACATGTCACTACTAAGGAGATTATTTGAAATTTATTGAAAATGACAAGGAATCTAATTGAAATAAAATTTATATAAGAAGGTATTTCAAACATTTTGAATATTATAAGAGGATAAATTAATTTATACACCATTTTATCCAAAAAAGATTTCAATATCCACTTTCATGAAAAATAAATATCCCCAACTTGTAGTGATATAAAGATAATAAAAATCAACTTTTGTACAACAAAGATATAGATTAGACCAACGTCATCGGAGATGAGCTATTTTAAAACACCCAAAAGGAGTGGGTCTGTGGGTGTTTTGTCCTAGATTATCCAACATTTGCAAGCAAGCTGAAATGTATTGCTTATATTTTTAATATGGAAAATTCTTTTCGTTGTTTATATTTTTAATAAGAAAAATTCTTTTGTAACCGTTCGTAACAAATAAATTATAGCCATTGGATTAATAATTAGTTTACTCGCAAATAATTAACTTATTCTCGACAAATTACAACCGTTGGATTAATAATTAGCGATAAATTATAATCATTGAATTAATAATTAACTTATTCGCAATAGTATTTTTTTTACAATTTTTCTTTTTCCTTTTCTGTTTTCTTTTTTTTTTTACTTAATTTATTTATAACTGGTTCCTAAATCACATAATCCTTCTATTATACTCAACGCACACGCACTCAGTTATCCGCCCTGGCGAATTTGTGCGCATTGCTCGCTTTAAGACGACTTAAAATTTTAGTTCTTCATACTGACGAATTTGTGCACATTTCTTGCTTTAAGAAGACTTAAAATTTATTTAATACACACATATAATAATATGAAAGATGAATCTTAATTTTTTTATTTAATATATGATTATTATAAACTGATGAAATTAAGTTATTATTATCGGTTAAATAAAATCAAGTTTTCATATATAAAATTAAATAAAATAAAATTATATTATAAATATAATTATTTATAATATTTTTTATTAAATGCTTTAAGACGCTCCCGCACTCTCATTGTATTAAAATTTTACGAATTGATACATCCGCATTCGCACCCGCTCGCACATCCGCATGATGTGACCTAGGTTGGTTCTCAAGTTCTCAAAAATTAAGTTTTTTCTACTTAATAGATTTTCCCAAGTTCTCAAAAATTAAGTTTTTACTACTTAATAGATTCATTTATTTATAGTTGGTTCTTAAGTTTTCAAAAATTAAGTTTTTGCTACTTAATCTTTTGAATTTATTTTTGTCGCCCATTTCCAATTAGATAAATAATTATAATAATTACTAACTAGATACAATATAATGCAACACCTAAATACACAAAAAAATATTTATATTTTTGATTCAAAGAAAAAAAAATATTAAGTTCAATAACCTAAAAAAATTTAAAAAGATATCATGTCGGAATAAAGTAATAGTTTCAGACTCCGCAATATAAAAACATTCTATAATATTGAAACTCTTCCTTATCATAATTTGTTCATCTTCTTACCGTTTCTTTCTCATCATAATTTGTTGATAGAGTGTTGTACTCAGCAACATCATAATTTGTTCATAGAGTGTTATACTCAGCAATATAATTCTTAACGTCTTTTTCATCAAAATCTAAAATTTCAATAATAACTCCTTGAGCTATATATCCATTTACCAAGATTATCCAACTTGATCCTTACCAGTATTTTCAAAATCGGACCGGATCGATTGGCCGGACCGGTTCAACCGGTGACCGCCGCCTTATCTGGTCTGGTAGGACCTGTAAAACCACCTGCGACAGAACCAGTGTGGGACAGGAAAAATTGGCCGATTTATAACCGACGATTTTTGTTCCAGTAACCGGACCGGATCGTCGGTTTGGGAAAAGTAGCACTTTTTTTTTTTCGTTTTCTTCTCCATATATTCAAATGTTCAGAAAACTCTCAATCTTATTTTCGAAAAAGATAAGGAAAAATAACAAATTACCGAAAAAGTTAATGCCCAATGCTTGATTAGTTAAGTGAAAACGAGAGAATTTGTAGATTTAAGCGAAGCTTGCCGAATCTGCATCTTCAATAGCCGCGCACAAAAGAGGTTTGTGGAGAGAGAGATTAATTGACTAGGCGGCCAGGTTTACAAATGAACAGGGAGGTTTTCTACTTTATTAAATGACTTAATTTATTTTATTTTATTTTTTGGTAGCAACCGAAACTCTAGAAGGTGTTGCTATTAACTATGCTCTCCCCCGGCAAGGTCCTCAGGTTGAACTTCCCAAATCTCACGTTCCTCCAGCATAGCCTGTGTAGCACCCGAGACGTCAAGCCTCTACATCCCCCGCACTATAGTTCAGTCCACATACGGAATGGAAAGTCCGTACATAAACTAAACATATAGCGAAGGGGAGACAGTAAAAAAATAAAACAAGATCCTAGCTAGACGGAACTAACCCTTAAACTAAGTAAACCTGTGCAAAACAATATAAGCGGAAGCATATACATACCATTAATCACGAAATATTTACAACCAAAGTATAGGCTCACACGGCCTACCAACCATAACAGCATGTACAATCTCCAAAATTAGTATAAGAAAGATAGAAATATTCAATATGCATCAATAATATGAAAATGTCCTATGCTAGACACGAATTAAAGACCCGACAAGACTCTAATTCCCGCCTAACACGCACCTGTAAAAAATTGAAAGGTGGAGGAGTCATAACCTCGGGTAAAGTTTTATCAAGAGAGAACCCTTTTTCCTCCAATCTCATTGAGCATTGGGTACATGAATCCCATGCCCGGAACTCCTTCCTCCACCAAACCTTCTGGTGGATTCAGGGGTCATCCCAAATGGTGAGGGTAGTGCAAGAGTTACCCGTCAGCCCTTGCTTTACCGGTTGACTCAATACACTATCCCTCGGGCCCACAGTGTAGTACAATAATACTCGCCAAAACAAAGTCGGTTCAATGCATAAAAATATGGTTCAGTTTCAATCATTTGAGGTTTTGAGAAATATATATATATATATATATATACATTTTAGCCAAAACCTTCACATAAGGGTTTTAAAGGTTCTAGATAACTAGAATTAAACCTCACCTGTTAGGACAAAATAAGAAAAGGAACACGAGCCTATGGTTCCTGCTCCTCGTCAACCGGAAGTTGGTCCGTGCAAGAAAGACAAGTGCAAGTGAGACACTACTCTCGTGAACCAATTAAGACGAACGGCGTAATCATGAAATGATATGACATGAATTGACAATTACAGAATATCATGGATATGTTCATTGGTGTAATTAACATTTAATAGCATGTATTTAGCATATAAAAGTCGTAGGAACTGAATTAAATCATATAAAGTTAAGCAGGTAATTCCAGAAACTCTCTGGACAACGGGAATGGCCGTTCTGGTCTAGTGAATAAACTGGGAATAGCCGTTCCCAGCTCCTTGAACCAATCCCACGCGTCTGTAGGAAATCGACACTGTTCACACTTTAGAACGACCGTAGGCCAAAACTCGAAACGGCCGTTCCGGCCTTCGAGCCAAAACATTCAGAAACGTGGGAACGGCCGTTTGGAAAACACATTGAAATGGGAAGGGACGTTCCCGTTCTACAGAAGGCTCAAAAGCAGAGCAGAAGCAGGGGATGGTCTCGGACCAAAAACACCACCAACAAAATAGCAACAATACCACTTCCAAATACAATTAAATCATAAAGGAACATGTTTACATACTTAAAGTACAATTAAAACCAACATTAACACTCATTTCATGCTTGGATCATCAAGAATTCCAACATAAAAACCTATGTATTCATATCACCCAACTCCCATTAACTTCAAAATTTATGCATGAAATTCAAGTCTAAAGCTCATAATCATGCTTCCATCAACCAGTAAACAAGTTATCAAATCCAAATTCATAAACCCTACTTCAAACAATTAATTCAAGAAATCACACATAACTCATCTATACCTTAAAAGAAAAGAAGAAGGAAAGAAATGAAGTTAGGAGGGTGATTGGAGCTCTAAAGATTGTTACTTGTCGGAATTGAGGCTTGAAATTGATGAATCCACTTCTTCTTCTTCCTCCTTGTCTTGGCCGAGAGGGATAGAGAGTAATAGAGCAAAGTGTATGTATGTGGGTTATGTATGTTACGTGATATGCCAGAATTAAAATGGGGAGAAAAGCCACAAATTTCAATTAAGTCCCCAAGTTTATAAGTCCATGCAATTAAGTGCTAAGTTATGAAATATTGTCAATTTAGTCCAATTCAAGTTCATACAATTAAGTCCTCAAATTATGAAAATGATCAATTAAGGCCATATAACAATTAAGACATGCTCGACAATTTATTCACGTGTCAATTAGATACGAATCATGCCATAATTCACAAGTTGATAATAAATTCACATAATATCACATAAGCATTTGGTAATAGAATTCACAAAATTATCATGAAATGCAAGAATTTAATAAATAAAGAATTAAATAGATCCTAACTCTCGAAAACCCACACGTGTAGCACGCATACCTGAACGGCTAGAAAATTGGGGCGTCACAACCTTCCGTTAGCTAGCTTATCTGCTAAAGTATTAGCCTCCCTTAGGGATGTAAACGAGCCGAGCCGAGCCTGTCCCTTTTTTCTTGGCTCTAGCTCGGCTCGACCAAGCTTCTGAGCGGCTCGGGTCGGCTCGTGAGCCATGAAAAACATATTTTTTAATTTAAAAAATAATTATTTTTAATATTTATATATAAAAATAAGTATATATATATATATAATATTATATATTATATAAGTATTTATATATATAAAAATTAATATTTATTTATTTTTAATTAAAAATAGTGGCTTGCGAACCGGCTCGCGAGCCACGAGCCAAAAACAAAGGAGCTTGGGTTCGAGCTCGGCTCGGCTCGAGGAAGCTCGCGAGCCTGCTCGCTTGTTTACATCCCTAGCCTCCCTGGTGACATGCGTTAATCTGCAATCCCACGGTTTGGCCAGCAGCTCTTTGCAGTCGGATATGATGTTCCACAGGGGGTGATCTTGGGCTTCCTCGCCGTTGATAAGCCTCACCGCATTAACTGAATCACACTCCACCTCCACCCTTTCGTATCTTCGCTCCCAGGCTAAATACAAGCCCTCCCTAACGCCCATGATCTTAGCTGTCAAGATGTTTGTATTACCAAGGTTGATGGCAAAGCCCAGCAGCCATCTCCCAGCGGATAACACCTTCGGCAGAGGCTGAGTTGTAGTGCGTGAAGATGCTTCCATCAGTATTCACTTTCACCCAGCCCGTTGGCGGCCGCTCCCATTCTTTCCCCAACATCCTAATCCGCTGGGGTTGGGGTTTCTGCATAGCTTGTATGTCAAGGGCCAAAATTTTAATCTGATTTAGTGAAGCATTTACTGAAATCCGCTTATGCTCATATTCCCATTTGTTTCGCGACTTCCAAATTGTCCAAAGACCCACAACGAATATTATCTTCCACTCGCATTCCGGAACAAGTACATTTCGTAATTGTCGTTTCCAGATGTTCACCAGCCAATTCCCCCTATCCAATTGCTAAAACGAACTCCAATCTCGGCCATCAACAATTCTGCTCCAAATCTTCCGCGCTTCTGTGCAAAGCTTGAAAAGGCTGCTCCGCAACTTTTGCAGCTTGGATCATCTCCCATGTTCCGCGCCACTTTCAGTGCATTGCAAAACACACTATTGTGGTTTACTTGCCACAAAAAACACTTCAATTTCGTTGGCAGCACACTGTTCCATATCAGCTTCCAGGAGCCATCCATCAGTCCCCTTCTCGGAGATAGAATCTCATAGGCAGATTTACAAGAGAACTTGCGGTTTGATCTTTCCACCAAATTCTCTTATCTTCAACATCATGCGACATAGGCCTAGGTACTCCTCTGATGAGTGCCTTCACTTTTTCCGGTAGCTCCATATGGATTATGGAGAGGTCCCAACCCCCCTCCGGAGTGAGCACATCTTTAACCATAAGCTCCTTACCATTTTCTGCAATTGGAGGTCACTAATGTCCCGCAATCTTCGCTCCTTGAGCCAGCGATCATCCCAGAGCTTAATTTTATCACCATTTCCCAATCTCCAGCCAATACCACTCTCAACACTCTTAATACTTCGCACCACCCCCTTCCAAAGACGAGAAGCGGTTTCGATGTATGCTTAGGAATATTCCCTCCCTTTAAATACTTCTTTTCAAACATAGCCGCCCAAATATTATCTCTTGAGTTTAGGACTTTCCTTAATATGCAAGTTAGTAAGCAAATACTCTGCACTTCAAAACGTTGTTGAAAGCTCGAAGATAGGTGCCTTTTTTGTTTCTTTGATTTCCAACTAATCAAAGAATATCAGAAAGTACCAAAAACCTATCACGTGTAAACAATATTTTAGGTTAGTTCATCACAATATCAATTTACACTATTTCAGGTTAGTTCATCACAATATCCAAATAACCTGCCAACAATGGATGTCTGGCAATCAGGACAACCAGATAGAAAAGATTTTTCATCACAGCGATGAGTTCAAACTATCAGAAAACATGTATCTTTGATGATCAACAAAATATTCAACAGCATAATAACTCAATAGATCCCGAAATAAACAACAGCAAATTAAAGCTAAATCTTTCTGAGTGTTCAAAATCTCCTAGCACACAAAAATCAAAATCAAGTCTTTTATGCCAAGAACGAAAATTTTGAAGATCAACGGTAACGACGAAGGGAGAGAGTCTGGTTCCTCTTCCATGTGGCCCTTCTGGAAGGGCGTGCTTTGTGGTGCAAATGGCCCCTTCCTCTGAGACCTCTGTACTTCTTTCCAGCGGAAGTAAGTCCTCTAAGCTCTCTATGTTTGTGAACTGGGTTGCAAATCCAGTTGATTCTTGGATCATTGCGCACTGTCGTATGGGCTGGATCAACCAATATAACTTCAAAGTACTTGTAAGTTGAGTCCTGTAAGAACAAAGCCCGAGATTCAGGTTTAACTTCAGAGGGCAAAGGGCACACAGGTAAATTCACATCAGTACTTCCGAGAGTTGGTTCATTCAAGCTAAACATCTGTGTGTTTCAATCAGTTAAACAAAGGAAAATTTGGCTTTCCAGATTTGCTTAGTCAATATTTTGGAATTTCTGGGAAGATCGAAGAACAAAGGAAAACGTCTAGGCTAAAATTTTAAATCCAAACAAGCACAATTAAAATGAAAAGAACTGAAGCACCAATTTTAATAGCAAATAACTAAATTATTTAGATAAGAACTAAATCAATAAGGTTGGCAAAATCAGCAACTAGCAGCCAAATTTTAAAAATTTTCTCAGTTTTCTAATTCTAAAAGGAGGTCGAAGAGGTTACTCTAGTCATTTAATGCACCAGTTCCTGATTAAATCACTGGGAAAGCAGAAAAAGTCATACTCATCGCAAAAGAATTAAAAAAAGTACATTTATCATATTATCTAATTGCAAACCTCATTGATCCAGTAAGAGTTGAGAACCCTAAGTCCGCCCAATTTTCTTCCAGCACGTTCCTCTGCAACAGACCTCTTGCTGCGTTGGAATTTCAGCTGAGTAACTCCCTGGTTAGTCGGCTTACCATACACAATACCCTTGGGGACTGGCCTCTTCCTTCCACCACGTCTAACACGAACACGGTAGACAACATATCCCTGAAAGGTAAAATTTATTACAAGAAGGACAATGGATCTGAAAGAACTCATGAACCTTTTAAATGTAAATTTTGCTATTTAAAAGTACTGTCCAGAGAATGAACGAGTTTGTAGACTGCATTTACCTCGTACAAGTATAGCATTGCAACAACTAGAAATGGTTGGACGAGTAAAAACAGTATTCATTAGATTACAATACTCTTAAATATTGAAATAACCATAAAACACATCAAAGGAAAACTTATATCTTTCACCGCCGGACCAATTAAATCAAACCACACACACCTTTGAGGTTCCTTCACTGCACAAGAAGCCATACCATTAACCTAATTTAAAATCTTCAAACCAAGCACCTACGCAACGAATAACATACCACAAGAAACAAACATAATCTATTCGTTTAACCTAAATTTTCCAAAAAATCGAGCACTTTCTCAACGACTACCACGTGCAATGACGAAAACAGCTAAATACCACATTCCGTTCAAAGCAGCAACAACAAAAACAGAGGCTAACTAAACCCATCCACGAAAACAGGTTGCATTCAATAAATTAAACAAAACAACACTATTCTTTCAAAGTACAACGTACCTGTTTGGCTTTGTAGCCGAGGCGTCGGGCCTTGTCAGGGCGGGTAGGGTGGGTCACACGTACAACCGCCGGAAGCTGACGGTACTCCCAGCAGCGAACTCTGAGTATGAACCGCATCGCATCAGACTGCTTCTTCTTCCATAGCTCCGACACATATTGGTAAGCACCTGCAAACCCGCGCAACGAAGCAACATAATCAGAATTTCCAAAGAGAGAACACAAGATCAAAATATGGCATTAGGATCTCGGCGAGATTCTGGAGGAGAAAATCTTTACCCATTGTTGTTGTAGTCGGCGCTACACTCTAAGCGTTGGACAAAGAGAGCACGAATTTGTATCGACAGTGGGAAGAAGCTAGGGTTTTAGACTTTTAGGAACTAAATCAACAGATTTGGGCCTTGTAATATTTGGTCCGAAGCCTGAAAAGATGGGATACATTTAGGGGTGGCAAATGGGTGGGTTGGGTTTGGTTTGGGTTGGGTTCATATGGGTTGGATCTAAATGATTTGGGTTAAAAATGGGTTCTATACTAATGGGTTCTTAATGGGTTTTTGATGGGTTGTGGTGGGTTTTAATGGTTTGCTAGTGGGTTCAATAATGGGTTATTAATGAGTTCCAACTCAATTCAAGTACTTAAATGTCCAATATACCCTTCACTAATATATTTAACTTATTTTGGATTTATTTGACCCAATTAATATATTTTCAACCCATTTGGTCTATTTTGAGTCCGTTTTTTCGTTTTTCGACATGTTCGTTTTATTTTAAACTCGTTTAACCCATTTTTGGTCTGTTTCACCCGTTTTTCGACATGTTCGACCTATTTTGGACTCGTTTGACCCGTTTTGGACCCATTTCACCTAATTTTCAATCTGTTCGACCTATTTCTGACTCGTTCGACTCGTTTTGGGCCTTTTTCACCCGTTTTTCGACCTATTCGACCTTTTTAGTAATCATTTGATCCGTTTTGGACCCATTTCACCCAATTTTCAACCTGTTCGACCTATTTTGGACTCGTTTGACCCATTTTGGACCCATTTCACCCAATTTTCAACCTGTTCGACCTATTTTTGACTCGTTCAACTCGTTTTGGGCCCCTTTCACCCGTTTTTCGACCTATTCGACCTATTTTGGAATCATTTGACCAATTTCGGGATCGTTTCACTCGTTTTTCGACTTGTTTGTCTTATTTAAGACTCGTTTGACCCACTTTTTGCCATTTCAACCCGTATTTCGACCTATTTGACCTATTTTGGACTAATTTGACCCGTTTTTAACCTATTTCGCCCTTTTTTTGATATGTTCATTCTATTTTTGACTCGTTTGGCCCATTTTGGGCTATTTTAACCCTTTTTTGAACCTGTTAAATCTATTTAGACTCGTTTTGAACCGTTTGAAGCCCATCTCACCGATTTTTCAACCTGTTAGACCTATTTTCGATTTGTTTTACTTGTTTTAGGCCCGTTTTTGACCACTTGACCTATTTTGGACTCTCTTTTAACTTGTTTTTTGACCTATTTGTCCTATTTTGGAATCGTTCGACTCGTTTTGGGCCCTTTTCACCCGTTTTGGATCTACTTTACCCATTTTGGATCCATTTTATCCATTTAGATCCATTTTACCCATTTGTATCCATTTTACTCATTTTGCATCCATTTTACCCATTTGGATTCATTTTACCCACTTGGATCAATTTTACCCATTTGGATCCATTTTACCCAAATTTTACCGATTTGGAACCATTTTTATCATACATTATTTTAGATTTGGGTCAACGATCTAATAGGGAATAGGGATATTGCTTTTATTTAATTAGGCCCAACTCAGGGTTCACTCCTTCTAGGATTTTTTTGTGTTTATTGACACGAAAATCAGGTTTGGATAAAAGTCGATAGAAATGACAATAATAATCACCACTAATTTACCAAATGACCAAGAGGTTAAAGAACTTTTAGGATTAGGAGATGGATTAATGTTAAGTATATGAACAAAATAATAGTAAGAGCACCAAACGACAATGTTTTTTAAAGAAAAAAAATAATGTTTTAATACTCTCAAGTAAAACCTAAAACTTAGTTGTATGTAAAAGTATTTTGAGATATATTATATATACATTATTTAATGCAATATCAATGTTTAAAAATTTAACCTAATTTTTTTTTTAGTAGCAGAGATTTAAAACTTAACCTAACGCGATCGAACAAGTAAACTAGTTACACGGTAAGAAAAAGCAAATCGATTTGATTCCCAATTTAGTTGTCCTAAAAAATGGATTTTTTTTTTTTTTTTTGTGAATATTATTTGACCCAATAATTGAACTAACAAATCTTCTCAACTCTGAATAGTGGGTTAAGGAATTTTTATTTTTTTTTAAAGGGAAAACCGGTCAGAGAAACTGTAAGATTTTTAAGGAGGGTCTCCCCTCATTTATTAAATACCGAACCCAAGAATAGATACGATGCGAGACAATTTATAAATCACTGAGGCTAAAAGTCGAAAAATGCCCACCCCAATCGTAATTATGCATGAGGCACATATGGGCATAAGAATTATTGTGGCAAACAATATGAATTTGCTCTCTCCAGTTAAGACTGGTTGTGACACTCGAGCGTGGGTCACCATATCCCCCACACTAAAACCAAACTCATATACGAATATAGTTCGAATGCAAGTCCAATCCTAGCAAAGGGAGATACGACACGGACCCTGGCTAGGCGGGACTAACCCTGTACTAATGAATCAGATATCCAAAGGAAATATAAACAGGAGTTGCGGAATCATAATCATATCAAGTCATCCATAGCATACAATCCACCAGGTCTTATGTACAAAAGCCACAAGGTATGAGTATTCGGCCCAACCGGCCTCAAGATAATACAGCTCTAAATAGATATACAACTGTGTGGTACAGAACATGCATGTAACTTAGCGAGACTCGAAAATACACTAAACAATGCAGTTTCCCGCCTAGCTATGCCAAGAAGTACCTGAGGGACAAAGAAGGAAGGGGTCAGTCTCTGTAGGTTGGTCTGAGCTCTGTTAGGATAGTGTCCTTTTGATTGTTTGGGTAAAGTTTGCAGACAGTATCCCCACAACCTTGTTTAGATACCTTATAAACTTACCTTGCATGATTTGTTTTCTATTCCCTTACATGTGGCTATACGTATTAAGTATGTGACATTATGAATTTGTATTCGTTCAGATTTGAAAAGGCTTTTATATTATGTATACGAGAGCTAGTGTGTGTTATTTTGAAAATGATCCCATGGCCCCGTTATCCTGTGTGTGGTTGTTTTGGGAAATGGTAAGTATGTGAGAATGGTTTATGTTTGAGTAAGTATGCATGTGTGGGTATGTAGCGCCCGAGCGCAAGGTACCACATCCCCCGCACCGAGACCTGACCCGCATATGAAATGGAAAGTCCATACACGTGCCAAATCACGGAGAACGGGGACACAATACACTCACTATGCTAGGCGGGAGCTAACCCTTAAACCATCAATAACATAATGCAATAAAACAAAGCAATAAGCAGAAACTAAACGAGATCAACATCTATATAACATGAGCTTTCAAGCTCCAAGTTAAATACAAATATCTAAGTACTCAAAATTGCCATCACGGCTCAATTAACATGTATGCTCAGCATAACCATAGTCATAATCATAAAACAAAATATAAACGTGAGTGTAACTGAACAAAAGAGGTGCTAGACTCGAATGCAAGACGCCTAAAGACTTGAATTCCCGCCTAGCACTCCTCCTAACCTGCACAAAACAACTGAAAGCAAACGGGTTCAGTCCAAAAGGGACTGGTGGGTATAAAACAAGGCATAATATATAAGTATCGTGCTATTTAAACACGTTCATACATGTTATAATCCCATAAGAGGTTTTAGAATATTTCTCAAGCGGGTAAGACAAGAAAATCGTCAAACAGGATTATAACAGTCATATTCAATCAATAGGCTATTCATGAGCCCGGCGAGAGGGCTAAGTCTCCAACCATCTCCTCGTGTAATCATTAAAGTGTTTATTAGGTTTTCATAGATAATCTTTTGTGTATAACCAATCGATCAATCATAATCATTCGATCATTCATAATCATTCAAGTAAACTCCTTTTTCCTCCCGGTGGTGGACGGGCTTGCAAGACCTGGCCACCTCAATTATTATGGCTAGTGGGGTACATGAATCCCCAAAAGCCCAGTTCCCATTCCTCGCTAAACCTCCTAACGAGGGCGGGTATCGCCGTAGTTTTGGTGGAACTAATATACGGGTTCACCGTCAGCCCATGTTTCCCCGGTTAGCCATGTAAACTAAGTCCCAGGGCCCCCCATTCAGTGCAATCAATCATGTCTTGCCAAAACGATAGGGAGGGTTTTAAATAGAAAAAGGCTTAACATTCAAAATCATTGACTCTTCAAAGACTCGATATATATATATATGTAATAATTTGGCTTAAAACTTTGCACATTGGGAATATATCGGGTCGTTTAACTAATAGAAGAGAAACCCACCTTGAAAGCAAAAGAAACGGTGCAAAAGCCTCACTGATCGGCCTCGTCTCCGTTCGGACCAAAATCTGTGCAAAAGAATGTGAAGTGAGACTCAAAATGACCAAATATGATGCACGACGATGTTATGAGAATGATATGAAATGCATAAGAAATGTAATCATGTCATGAAAGTGTTCTTATGCATAATTAACACATTAAAGTCATATAAACATTCAAAATCGTTCGTTCATGTTCAAGGCTTTCATAATCAATAACAATTCAATTCATAATCATACATAACAATCATAATGCATAGATCATCTGGTTCACGTCGCATATAAATCAAGAATGAAGCGGGAAAACAAAATGAGAAGCAACGAAAGAACACCTCACAGGGTTGGGACATGGCCGTTTTCGATTTTTGAAAAATAGAAATCCCAATTCGAACGATTGACACGGCCGTGTTGAGTTTTCAAAGGATTTGGACACGGCCGTGTCCGATTTTTGAAAAATATTTCTTCATGTGTCAAACAATCAACACGGCCGTGTCCATTTTCAGTACAATCATGACATGGTCGTGTCAGGTCTTCGTGTTCAAAATGAATACAGAGCAGGAGCTCTGTTTCGCGCGAGGGAAAAGCTTTAAAATAAGGCAGTAACAAGGAGGCTCTTAGGTAGTATATAAGGCATGAAAATGATCACAAAAGCAAGGAAATCCAACACATAATCACCTCCAAACCAACGAGCAAGAAAAAGGAAGCAAAGTTTGATCAAACAAACATCTTCTCCAACAAGAAATTTAAACTCCATTCATGATACAACATTTAATACTTAACAACCTCCAGAACTAAGTTCATAAATGTAATAAGGAAACCAAATTGATCAATATACATACTTCAAACCAACCAAAAACTCCAAGGTAAGAAAGAGATCTAGAATTCTTCAAAAAAACCAACTATTCAATCAATTCCTCAAAACATGATCAAATCTCCATGAAAATGAGCATACCATAGCTTCAAATGACCACAAGGAATTAGTGATTACAAATACATGCTTACCTCTTGGATTGGTTGGGGTTTGAACAAGTTATGAGCTCCATTTCTTGGAATGGTGAATAGTGACGAAATGGAAGGGTTTCTTGGCTTTGGACTGAATTTTCTCTTCCTTTTTGGGTATGGTTCGAAATAAGAGAGTAGAGGTCAGGTAGTGGCCTTAACTAGGGTCATTTTATCTCAAACCTTGGTTAATTTGGTTAAGTGTGGAGAAAGTTATGGCTAATTTGGCTAAGGGTGGCAAATCTGCGGACGGGGCTCGTTTCGGTTAAATTTCGGAGGTTCAAATGGGTTTAGAAGAATATATGGCTTATTCCATTGAACCCGAATCTTCGATACAAGTCCAACGAAGGTGACGGAATTCGAATCCGAATTCCCGAGCTCATGTTACAACACTCGGAACCAAAGGTGCGCTAAATGCCCTTTAACCCCGATTTGGTTCCAAAATTCAAAATAAAACCAAAACCAACTAAAAAAAGTCCGAAATCAAATAACGAGCATTAAAACATGATCATAACACATATATCTCAAGTATACCAATGTTTTACAAAAGTCGGAAATCAAATCGAATGCAAACGACACGTTTTCATGTTCACATACGTTCAAACGTTCAATAATTCAAATAATTCATAACAATTATTCATAAAATTCAAATAATAATCAAATAATATATAAAGTAAACATATAAAAACATAATTAAATATTTAAAATGTGCAAATATGTAAACACATAAGTTATACCTGCATGGTCGAAAAGTCGGGGCGTTACAGGGTGTGTTGCGAGCTCTGATATGATATGCTAAGCTTTGATATGTTATGATGTAAGAAGTGATTCCAGGAAGGCACGGGCCAACGGATAGCTAATTATGCAATCACTCTGAACAAAAGGTTCCAAAACACCCAACGGAGTGTTGGGGACTATGGACCTCGAGACGGTTGGGAGACCCTTACAATCTCCCCCCGATTCTTGATAACGAATGGAGGGATAGGGTTGTGATATCCCCCTACGATCAATGGAGAAAGGTTGGATATGTTTCTTGATAAGTTGTATATTTACCCGATTTCTGAGTTATAATTGTTATAATCGACCCCCGACTTAATTTAAATTGTGGATAGATGATTGGTTTTATGCTTCTCTCAGGAAAGCTTGGGCAATTAAAGCTTTGGAGTTTTTTTTGGCATTTTTGGGGACAACAGTTGCTCGTGACCCAGGACTCCACAATCAATAAAACAACCCACTTGCTCATGGATTAAATGAAGCCAATATGGGCCCATTACCGAGAGAAAAGGAATCCACAAAGGTCAGCCCTGTTTTAGTAGAGTCCATGAACCCTCCAACATCCTTCGGACATTAGCCCACACAAGAGAAGAACTGCACATTTATGCAGTTACAAGAAGCGCGGTACCTTGGAGATTTTTATTCAAAAAGAAATTGAGGACTAAACGTGGGGAACGTGGATGACGAAGTGGAGGCTACAACTCTAAGTTTCGGTGAATTATTTAAAAAAAATGGGCAGCAGTTACGAAAAAAAAAACAGACACACAGGGCGATAGACGGACGGAGAAGAAAAAGCAGAAGAACGCAGCAGGAGGGGAGAATTCAAGCAGCACTAGTTTTATTCCTCTTTTCTTTCCTTTCTTCTTGGTTGAACATCATGTTGTTTTTACTGTTTCGTTTGTTTAAGTTTAGCATGAATTTCTAAGTTCTTCTTTGGTTGGGATTTTCCAAGTATGTGTTAGACTTTGTGAGACTACTAATTTAAGTTGATTAATTCAAGGTTATCTGTTTTATTTCTGATTTCACGTTATTGAGTGTTGTTTTAATTCTTTGATTTAGGGCCCAAAATCTTAAGATTATCACACACCTACAGCTAGTTAATTTATTTGGTGGTGTTAACCGGATGATTAACGTAGTAGCAATCAACACTAGGGCATAAGGCTTGTCTGAATTCGTGTTGTGGAATAATTCAGTCTAATTAGACGAAGTAGGAGTTCTTATTAAGTCAGTTAGGGTTAGTGTTTCTTTAGCTCGTAAAGCAACTAGTTAATTGAATCTTTGAAGGAGTTTCTGATAGGGTTATTAACTAGTTAGGGAATTTTCTTTAGGAGTTCCTTTAGATTATTCTAAAAATACGAAGAAACGAGGGAGCCAAAGGTAGCTGGTAACTATAGCTAGCCTAATCTGGAATTAATCACCCAGTCCGTGATCACAGTCTGACGCCTGCGTAAGGATATCCCGACCATTTGTCGTTGTTGAATTAGTTCAAGTTTAATCCAGAGTTTTTATTTTAGTTTACTTGTAATTTATCCAATTAGTTGGTTGTCTTTGTCTTTAGTTTAATTAGAAAATCTTAAACCCCCCTCCCCCCTCAATTTAATTTAGTAGTTTTCAATTCTTGGCATATTAAAAGTACGAAATCTACCCAATTCTCGAGGTTCGACACCCGTTGCCACTATTTTACAATTTAATTGTGTGCAATACTAGGGATTTATTATTGGTGGCTTCGACACCCATCAATTTTTGGCGCCGTTGCCGGGGATTTGGTTTTAACTGATTTTGTTTCTTTTTCTTATGCCTAGGAGCCTTCGCTCGGGACAGCTTGTTGCATACGATTCCGAGATCGAAAAGACTGCTAAGAAGATTCGAAAGTGGACGAGAAAAAGGAAAGAGCAAACAGCAGTTGGTGAATCATCGAGTTTGTTTGAACTGGATACAGATACTGAGTCTGAACAGGAGTTAACAGGTGCAGAGCAGACTGAAGAGAAGCCTGACAGTGATCACGGTCAGGATATGGCTCAGAACAGAACACTTCGAGACCTTGCCCGACCTATTGAAGCACAACAGCCACTGTGTATTACCTTCCCAGACCTGCAGGAAGGATTCGAACTGAAGTCAGGGCTCATCCATTTGTTGCCAACCTTCCGTGGGTTAGAGAATGAGGACCCAAACAAACATTTGAAGGAGTTCCATCTTGTGTGCACATCCATGAAACCGCACAATGTCACGGAAGATCAGATTAAGTTGAGGGCCTTCCCTTTCTCTTTGCAAGATGCAGCTAAGGATTGGCTATACTACTTACCTTCCGGGACAGTCAATACTTGGGCAGAGATGTCTAGACAATTCCTTAAGAGATACTTCCCAGCTTCCCGTGCCACAAACATTAGGCGAGAGATTTGTGGTATCAAGCAAAAAGATTCTGAGAGCCTTTATGACTACTGGGAGAGGTTGCTAGCGAGTTGCCCCTAACATGGGATTTCGGATCAATTGGTTATTCAGTACTTTTACGAGGGCCTAACTCCGATGGAACGTAGGATGATGGATGCCGCGAGTGGTGGAGCTATTGTTAGCAAGACTCCCGCTGAAGCTAGAGAGCTCATATCTACCATGGCTGCAAATTCTCAACAATTTGGAGCTCGGCAAGATATCCCTAGAAGGGTGAATGAGGTAAATACTAATTCTCTTGATGAAATTAAGTCGTTGCTAACGACTTTGGTGCAAAAGATGAATGTAGGTCCTACTCCAGCGGCAAGAGTTTGTGGCATTTGCACTAGTATTGAGCACCCAACCGATGCATGCCCTACACTCCACGAGGAGATATCGGAGGATGTAAATGCCATCGATTTTCAGCAAAGAAAGTTTGACCCGTATTCGAATACTTACAATCCTGGATGGAAGTTCCACCCGCGTCTTAGTTATGCAAATAACCAACCAAACGAATAGAATTTGCGTCCACCCTCCACCGCAGCCAAGACCACAACACCCTCAGGGTTCAGGTACGCCTCTTAGTGAAATTGTTCGTATGTTGGCTACTAATACCGAGAAATATCAACAGGACACGACGAACAGGATTCAAAAGATGGAGGACACTATCAAGAACATGGAGACTCATATGGGACAAATTGCCTCATCGGTGAGTAAATTGGAGACCCAAGGCAAACTACCGTCACAAACACATGACCCTAGACACAATGTGAGCGCGATTGTGTTGCGAAGCGGCAAGGAATTACAGCCACCAGTGGACAGGATTTCAAAACGTGATCAGACGCAGGTTTCTGATGCAGAAACTGAAAAAGAGATTGGGAAGAATCCTGACAGTGATCACGGACAGACTTCCAGATAGGCTGAAAACAGTCAGAAACCGAAACCTCTGGTAGTTCCACCGCCATTCCCTCAGAGGTTAGCTCAGAGCAAGAAGGAAAAAGAGGATAAGAGCATTATGGAGCTCTTTGAAAAAGTTGAAGTGAACATTCCACTCCTCGAGGCCATCAAACGGGTTCCACGCTACGCCAAATTCCTTAAGGAATTGTGCACAAATAAGCGTAAGCTGACAGGTAACGAGAAAGTGAGTGTTGGTGAAAATGTTTCAGCTGTCTTACAAAGGAAATTACCACCTAAGTGTCGCGATAGAGGTATGTTTTCTATCCCCTGCAAGATTGGTAATATTGGTATTAGTAAGGCTATGTGTGATTTAGGAGCTTCTATCAATGTGATGCCTTTGTCGGTTTATACTTCTTTGGGTCTTGGTCCATTAGCTAGTACCGGGGTAATTATTTAATTAGCTGATCGGTCGATTGTTTATCCCGAGGGTATCTTGGAAGATGTTTTGATTCAAGTGAACGAATTGATTTTCCCCGCCGATTTCTTTATTCTTGATATGGAAAAGGATAGTTCTACTAAATCTTCGGATATCTTGTTAGGTAGGCCTTTTCTTAGTACGGCTAAAGCTAAAATTGATGTTCATAGTGGTTCTTTGACTTTAGAGTTTGATGGAGAGATGGTCAAGTTTAATATGTATGATGCTATGAAACATGTTGATGATGTGTCTTGTGTCTACAATATTGATATCATTGATAACTTGACTAACAAAATGTTTGCTTTGAACCATGATGATGAATTGAGTTATGCTTTATGTCATAGCATGTCCATGGACGAAATGAGAAAATTTGGTGATAACTTTGATCTTTCAGATGATATACTTGATGCGGTTTATGCTTTGGAAGCTCTTCACGCTACAAGTT
This sequence comes from Lantana camara, assembly GCA_037501455.1. Taxonomy (NCBI): domain Eukaryota; kingdom Viridiplantae; phylum Streptophyta; class Magnoliopsida; order Lamiales; family Verbenaceae; genus Lantana; species Lantana camara. Next base: position 86,660,846 of record CM074863.1, read on the forward strand.
CGAAATTTGTACCTATTGAGATATCTAGGTCTGAAACTAAACTGTTACCTTCCATTTTACAGGCCCCAAAACTGGAACTCAAGACACTACCAAACCATTTGAAGTATGCCTACTTGGGAGACGATGAGACACTGCCAGTGATCATAGCCAGCACACTGGACAGTCTGGAAGAGGAGAAATTGGTCAGAGTACTTCGAGAGTACAAAAAGGCGATCGGATAGACCATTGCTGATATCAAAGGACTCAGTCCTTCCACGTGCATGCATAAAATCATTTTGGAGGAAGGAGCCAAACCCCGCCGTGAAGCACAACGAAGACTCAACCCACCAATGATGGAGGTAGTGAAAAAGGAGATCATCAAACTCCTTGATGCAGGTATGATCTATCCGATATCCGATAGTGAATGGGTAAGTCCCGTACAAGTTGTGCCCAAGAAAACTGGAATAACGGTTGTTGAGAACAAGGATGGTGAGTTAGTTCCTACTAGAGTTCAAAATGGTTGGAGGGTGTGTATGGATTATAGAAGTCTTAACTCTCTTACTAAGAAAGACCATTTTCCCCTCCCCTTTATTGATCAAATGCTTGAACGATTAGCTGGGAAAACTCACTATTGTTGTCTTGATGGCTATTCAGGATTCTATCAGATTCCCGTGGCACCCGAGGATCAAGGAAAGATAACCTTTACATGTGCGTTTGGAACCTTTGCGTTCAGGCGAATGCCATTTGGACTTTGCAACGCGCCGGCTACCTTTCAAAGGTGCATGTAAGTATATTTTCTGAATATGTTGAGCAAATTATTGAGGTATTCATGGACGATTTTACGGTTTATGGAAACTCTTTTGATGAATGCCTCAATAATCTTGCTACAATATTGAAACGTTGCATTGAAACAAATTTGGTCTTGAACTATGAGAAGTGTCATTTTATGGTTGATAAGGGTCTAATTTTGGGTCATATTGTTTCTGCACATGGTATTGAAGTTGATAAGGCTAAAATTGATGTTATTAAGTCTTTACCTTACCCCGTGAGTGTACGGGAAGTGCGTTCCTTTCTTGGACATGCAGGTTTTTATAGGCGGTTCATCAAAGACTTTTCCAAGATCACCAAACCATTGTGCAAGTTGCTTCAGAAGGATGTGAAGTTCGAGATAGATGATGCATGCAAAGTTGCCTTTGACTTGTTGAAAGAAAAGCTAGTTTCGGCCCCAATCATTCAACCACCAAATTGGGAGTATCCATTCGAAATCATGTGCGATGTAAGTAATTACGCCGTGGGGGCTGTGCTTGGACAAAAGATCAATAAGAATTCCCACGTGATCTATTATGCCTCGAAGTTGCTAGACAATGCCCAAAGCAACTACACTACTACCGAAAAGGAGCTTTTGTCAATTGTTTATGCTCTAGATAAATTCCGTCCTTATTTGCTTGGTACTAAAGTTATTGTGTATTCTGATCATGCAGCTTTCAGGTATCTTCTCACCAAGAAGGATGCGAAACCGAGGCTCATTCGATGGATTCTACTCTTGCAAGAGTTCGACTTGGAGATAAGGGACAAAAAGGGCTGTGAGAATCTGGTAGCTGATCATCTCAGCAGAATTCCTATGTTTAAACTAGATTCCCAGCCTATTAATGACGAATTTCCAGACGAACAACTTTTTGCGGCTCAGGGAGCTTATCCGAGGTCACAGACAGGATTCCAGACGCCCTGGTACGCTGATATTGTTAACTTTTTAGCTACTGGTGTCCTGCCTGATTATTTGTCTAGGTCTGAAAAAGATAAGGTCAAGTCTGATTCGAAATATTATATTTGGGATGACCCTTATTTGGGGAAAATAGGCTCCGATCAGATTATAAGGCGATGTGTAGGTGAAAATGAAATCAATTCTATACTTGAGTTTTGTCATGCTTATGGTGGTCACTTCGGTCCTAATCGAACAGCTCATAAAGTGTTAGAGAGTGGATTTTTTTGGCCTACACTTTTTAAAGATGCATACTTGTGCTGTAAAAGTTGTGTGAATTGTCAAAAGACGGGCAACATAGGTCCTAGGAATCAAATGCCTCTTAACCCTATACTTGTTTGTGAAATCTTTGATGTGTGGGGTATGGATTTTATGGGTCCTTTTCCTTCTTCTTATGGTAATTTATACATTATTCTTGCCGTTGATTACGTGTCGAGGTGGGTGGAAGCAAAAGCCACCCGGACTAATGATTCTAAAGTTGTTGCGGATTTTGTTAGGTCTCATATTTTTGTCAGGTTTGGCATTCCTAGAGCCATAATCAGCGATAGGGGGACTCACTTTTGCAACGAAACAGTCGAGACACTTTTCAAGAAGTATCATGTGACCCATCGCACCTCCACGGCCTATCATCCACAAACTAATGGCCTCGCGGAAGTCTCGAATAGGGAGGTCAAATCTATTTTGGAGAAAACGGTTAATCCGAACCGTAAAGATTGGAGTTTGAGACTCGAGGATGCACTTTGGGTTTATAGGACGGCTTACAAAACTCCGCTCGGTATGTCACCATACAGATTGGTGTTTGGGAAAGCATGCCACCTTCCGGTGGAACTAGAGCATCGAGCTTATTGGGCGATCAAGAAGTACAACTTTGGAATGGAAGAGGCCGGGATGCATCGGAAGCTTCAATTGCAAGAGCTAGAGGAGATTAGGAATGATGCATATGAAAACTCTAAAATCTATCAGTCCAAGGCTAAAGCCTTTCATGATGGGATGTTGTCTAGGAAGAATTTCAAAGTTGGCCAAAAGGTGTTGCTCTACCAATCCAAGTTGAGGCTATTTCCGGGTAAATTGAGATCAAGGTGGACAGGTCCGTACGTGGTGAGCAAGGTTTATCCACATGGGGCGGTGGAAATTGGAGAAATTGGTACGGATAAGACTTTCAAGGTGAACGGGCATAGGCTCAAGCCGTTTTATGAGGGATTCGAGCCACACACGGTCGAAGGAATGAATCTAGAGGATCCCCCTCTAGGAGCTTGAGTGTGCAAACGAGAACCCGTCGAGTCCATGACGTTAAACACGGGCGCTCCATGGGAGGTAACCCATGTTTCTTTCCCTTGCTTTTGTTTCTTTGCTTTTCGTTTCCTTGTCTTGCTTGGTTTTCTCGTCCCGTCGTAATATTCCCTCTCCTCTTGTTTTTCAGGTGAATGTAAAGCTGACATCTTTTGGATAAGTATGGGGGAGTGTTCCAGGTCGATTAATTTTCGAATTTTGTGGATGCAAAGATTGGTGAAATTGGTATTAAGCTACTGTGATGAAACCTGTCTGGGGTCACGGACAGGGTACTGGACCCAATTTTACAAAACGGAGCCCCATCTCATAAACTAACCCTGATCCGCCACTCTAACCAAATCGTGACCCGCGGGTCACACATACAACCCGACCCGTCCCATTTCACTAACTCCACACCTAACCCTCTTTCAGACATCATTCACCCTCAATTCCCCCAAACCCCCCGTTTTCCACAAATTCCCCCAAATTGCAAACCCTAAGCCAGCCATGGAAAGACGGAAAGTTGCCACCCGCCCACCACCGCTCAAAACCACCAGCACCGCCGCGTCTATTCCGCCACCATCAGCTCCGTCGCGTAGGACCTCCGCGAGACTAACCCCTCACAAATCCCCGCCCGCCACCGCTTCTCCGCCTGTTACGACGGCGGCCTCCCCACCAACCTCCGATACTAGCGTCGGCCGTCAAGGCCGAATCCCCGCCGCCACTTCACCGCCCTCTTTCCCTGACCGCATCACAAGCTCACCATCTCTCTCCAGCGACCAGCAGCCCATCACCGATTCCGCCGCCATCATCTCCACCTCACCACCCACAGAAGCCGCCGGCCCCTCACGCAAGCGCGCCGGCCCCTCACGCAAGCGTGCCGCCCCTGCCGCACGAAAACCCCCAGCACCAAAGCGCCGCCGCACTTCCACCACCCTTTCTGACTCAGAGCCACCAGCTCCGCCTCCGCGCGTCTCTGCGCGCCTTCGTACTCAGGCTGTATTACGACAAGCCCGTACGTCCGCCACTACAAGGGTGGTTCCCGATTCAGAGGAATTTCCAGATTCCGAACCTTCAAGCAACGCCGCCGCCTCAGAAACCTCTGTCCCAGGCTCCGCCCCTGTTTCTGATGCCGATTATGCCGATGATTCCTCATCTCACCATCCGAACGTCGAAGTAGTGCCGCATCAGGCCGCTTTTGATCCTGATACAGACCCGACGCAGCATACGCGGCACCGGGGTGGCAAAGACCATATCGTTCCATCCCTCAATTTCCTTCAGGGAATAGGCCATCTCAACTTTGAGAGTGAGGAACATCAGAATCAACTCCAACGTTTGCCTAAACGAAAGGTAAGACGAGGTAGAATGCTTCATACCCCCACCTTGGAAAAATTGAATCTTTATGATAGAGTTATGGAGCTTGTTGATGGTATTGGTTGGCGTCCCTTTTTTGTGCTCGATTGCCCGATAATTTATGAGTTAGTGTATGAGTTCTTTTGCACTTTTAACTTTGATAAGCATGCTAATTTGGATATCGATTCTCGCGTCATCAACTTTCGATTACTTGGGGAGAATCATGAGATGTCCATCACTGGTATTAATGCAGCCTTGGGTATTGACAGTACTGACCCCGCTTTTGTGATGCGTGTGTGTGAATATCCCCCTGAGTTTAATGTAAAAACTGCTTGGACTTTGTTAACTGGTCGCCCGGGTTCTACTTTTTCTGGTTCTAATCATGATAAGTATATTGTTGATCCTGCTTTACGATATTTGCATCGCATCATTGCTTATTCTTATTCTGGTAGGACTAAGAGTGCCCCAACCGTTAATCAGAACGAATTGTTTTTTCTTTGGGCCATGGTAACTAGAACTAAAGTTAATTTGGGGTATTGGGTAGCCACTGCTTTCCAGTATGCACTTCCACGCACTCGCTCACTCATTATGGGACACGTGATCACTCGTTTGGCTGTTTATTTAGGTGCTATTGATTTAAATAATTTGGGACTGCATGTGGCCCGACCGTTAGAGTATCTTGATTTATTAAATCTAGATTTAATGATGCTCTTGGTCCGGGAAAATGGAGTTGTTTCCATGACCCCTGCAGGTGTACAGGCTCGAGTCCGCGTTTTTCACACTGACACTAGGTGCCGCCATGAACCTGCTGTTGCACCTACACCACCAACCGAAGAGAGACTTGACCGTTTGGAAGACATAGTCATGACGTATGGAGAAATTCCGGCTAGACTTGCCCGCTTGGAGACACACGTTCCGGCTATACAGGAGCAGCTTCAACAGCTCCTTCACCTTGTTACAGCGATCCACCAGCGCCGCTGAGCGGCGTATTTCACCCCCCGGGTTCAGGGAAGTCCTCGGTTTTTCATTTCTGCTTTACTTTATGTTGAGGACAACATGTGATCTAAGTGCAGAGGGGTATTAGTATTAGTGCTAATTGAAAATAATTTTTGCATGATTTTGGGGTATATTTTGGGGTATTTTTGAACATGTCAAGGGTTGATAATTTTGAGCTTTGTTTTTGCTGTGTATATTATGCATTGGGACTGATTTGCTGCGCATTTTTAGTGTGTGTCTTGGCTGTGATGATTTGATGTTAGGGCTGCCCGTTTGGACTGAAATTCTGGAAATTTGATGTGTAGCATGGAATTGTTCACTATGGCATGATATCCCTTCTATAAACTTCTTACAACTTCTTGATTGTTAGAGGATTAATTTGAAAAGGAAATTGAGTTGAAACTGATGATTATTTATGACTTGCATGATGTGGAGTAGAGTTTGATTGATACTTGATAGTGCAAGAACATTATGAGCTCAAGATAATGGAATAGACTTAAAGCTGCGTGTGCTTAATTGACGCCGTACTATGAATGAATCTTGTCTAATGTGGTTAATTGGTTTAATATCTCCTAAATTTTGCAAGTATGTTGAGAAACGGTAGATTGGTGATTGAGCTAAGCTAAGTCTGATTTGATAAGCATTTAGATGTGAGGGGGAGCTTGCGAGGGGCCAGCTAGAGAAAGGCTGGTCAGTAGAACTCGCGCGACTACTCCTCTAGCCTTGGAAGAATTCCAAATCATTAAGGTGCCATGAGTAGGGCCGAATGCCGGCCGCTCTCGAAATTGTTTTCCCAACACTTAGAGAGATAAACAACTGGGGTTTGCCTGCTTTGCGAAAAACTCAGAAAAGAAACGAGATCTGTTGCAAAGGAAAAAAATATACAGAAGGGCAAAGAAGGTATAAAAATAAAAATAAAAATAAAAATAAAATAAAAAAAAAACAGAAAAGTACTTTTTGAGAGAGGTGTTGTGTAAAAGCTCTCTAGGGATTGTAGGTTACTTGTCTAGAGGATGAAACTTAGCTCTTCACCGTATCTTTGGTATTCTTAACGTATGCGCAAAATTTATTGATATTCGATTGATTAGTCGCCTTATACTTGCTTCTTTTGTATTGCATAGGCCTAACAAACTCGAACTAATTGTGCATGATAATTGGAACTTGAGCTCGTATGTTCTTACATTGGATAGTTGATTTCGAACTTAGCTTTGTGTTGTGTTTGTCGTGGGTAATCTTTGGTGACAACGAATTCTTCCTAGTTTACACACTGGAATGTTGTTCTTAGGATATAGAATGTGATTGTAGCCTTGATTCCATGTTATGCTTGGGGGCAAGCATTGTTTAAGTGTGGGGGGAATTGATAAGTTGTATATTTACCCGATTTCTGAGTTATAATTGTTATAATCGACCCCCGACTTAATTTAAATTGTGGATAGATGATTGGTTTTATGCTTCTCTCAGGAAAGCTTGGGCAATTAAAGCTTTGGAGTTTTTTTTGGCATTTTTGGGGACAACAGTTGCTCTTGACCCAGGACTCCACAATCAATAAAACAACCCACTTGCTCATGGATTAAATGAAGCCAATATGGGCCCATTACCGAGAGAAAAGGAATCCACAAAGGTCAGCCCTGTTTTAGTAGAGTCCATGAACCTGTTAGGAATAGTGCCCTGGAAAGCCGATTTGACGTAATCTGCTTTGGGACTTTTCTTGTATCACAGACAATCTTTGAATAATATATGATTGATCATAGGCAAACACTTCTTTATATGCCAATACGTGTTTTGAGTGTTTCCATTATGTGCGCATGTATGAGAACTCCCCTAATCCTGATGACTTTAGGACTCTACCATTTAGGTGAAATGGTTCATGAAACGAGCCCTATATCACATAAGTCATGATTAGTAAAATACTCCAAGCCGATGAGTCCTACAGACAGTGGGAGTGTCAACCTGACTCCTCTAAGGCTTGCTTGTGGGATCACGCCCTTAAGAAGGACCACCTTGTTTCATGGAGGTGCAAAGTGTATAGTTGATACGTGCGTGATACATGAGGGTGCTTACTTCAATAAGTAAGTTCACTGAGGTGCCCCGTGTGAGAAGATTCCTAAATGGGAAAGGAAGTTTCTATTTCAGGAAATAGAAACTTCCAGATTAGGAAATATCTCACGAGTCATTGATGTGATTAATTGATCCTTAGACTTGAGGTTCCTTGTCACTTTATGAGTTAACTCTATAGTCTTAGGTATAAGCTTTAAAGGGTGTCGCCTTAGACAACTGATTCAAGGCTTATGCTGGGGCTGCATAAGTGATTCATGAAAGTGAATGAGAATCAAGAAAGGACCTACACTTGCATTTGCAAGGTGATCTCTTATTGTGTAAGTCATTCATATGCCATATGGAGTCCTTGGCCAAGGCAGTAGATCAAGACATCAAGAAAAGGGTTTCTTGGATTGAGATCAAATGGATATGAAATGCACTTAGCTTTAAGACCGGATTATTAGGGTTCTGATTATTCCCTTGCCCTAGATCTTGGTTGAGAGATAATAAGTAGGAGGATTGTATCTCACATGAATCAATGACTTAAAGGTTCTGTCGAATCCGAACATTCCAATTCAGCTAGGGGTTAAACACCTGTTGCTAGACTATGGTCGTTTAATCTGTGGACTGATTAATTAATTAGTGAATCAATTAATTAGGGTCACTGCTAATTGAATTGAGAACCTAGAGGGTCACACACAACAACTTGGTTACATGAGTTGAGGCTTGAAAATGATTAAACGAGTTAATCGGGCCTAGAGGGTTCCACACGTGTGAAATCACACGTGTGGGTCACGTGAGGAGCACGTGTCCTTGGGACACGTGCCTCACACGTGTATATGTATATATATGATATATATTAAATAATTAAATGTGTTAATTATTTAATAGACTTTGGTTTAATTTTGAATTAAAAAGAAAGTCTTATTTTGGAGAAAAATAATCTAGTTAATTAATTATGAATTAATTAATTAGATAAAATAAGTTATTTATTTTAAATAAATAAAGTATAAAATTATCCAAAAATAGTTTGGATATTTTTAGCTCTCTTGAAAGTTGATTTGAATTAGAATTCAAAGTCAAAGTCAAATTACTTGATGATCAAGTAATAGGAGAGAGAGAGACCAAAATCCTAGCCCATAAAGGACTAGGAATTTTCGGTTCTCCCCTCTTATAAATAGGGGAGCTCGAGCTCCCCTTAGAGCTAATTGAAAATTCTTTTGGTTCATGTGTTGAACACCATCCTTTCTCCAAGATAAACGAAACCCTAGGTTAAGCCTAAACACTAACTAGAGAACTAGCATCCTTACTAGTTAGATTGTAGCCAAGTTGGTGGACTATCTCTAGAGAGCTTCAAGTTAGAAGTTTTGAAGATTCGAGCTTTACCAAAAAGTGGGGATCAAGCAAAACGATCAGAAGGGATGATGAAACGATTCTGAACCCGACGGGAAGCGAATGAAAAAATCAAACCAAAGAAGATGGCGAAAACCGTTCGTCCATATCCTGAAGGATGAATTTTTTCACGAGGGTTTTGTGACTGGCAGTTTTCTACTTTCGCGAAACTGGTTTTCGAAGGGAGTTTCAATCCTGTTTTTCTCGTTTCTATGTTTCTTTCTTTATGTTATATTGTTAAGAACTTCCCTAACATGAATTGAATCTAGGTTGGTTTGGATTGCTATCCCGACAACGGATTCTGAAGTAGAAAGAGACTTTCGAGGGACGGGTTGTCAAGCCGCGAGAAGAGCGTTCTTGGGTGGCTTGAAACGCTTCAAGAAAGAATAAAAGAAAAGTAAGTTTTCTATCTCTACGAATTTGGTTACACGATTGCGAGTCCAAGATCCTTTTGTTGGAAAATTTTTAAATTTCCGCTGCTTTCTGATTCCTGTTTTCCAACAAGTGGTATCAGAGCCACCTCGTTAATCGTGTTTCTGATTCGTCTCAATTATTCTGAATTTGGTAGAAATTCTTAGGCTTAGATGCGAATTAGGTATTCATGAGTCCTTTTAGAAAGCCTGAAATACGAAACTGTAATTTTTCTTGAATTTCTGAAAACTGTTTTCTTAAATCTGTTTTTGCAAAGCTGTTTTAGTTGAAATTCGTTTAAATCGTAATTTTAATTTTGGATTGAATTGGGTTTTGGAGAAACCTGTGATACGAAAAACGAAACGCGAAACGAACACGCGAGATTAGGACGTGCCAATGTGTAGCACGCCCTAACCCCGCAAGCACCTCCCGCAACCGCGCGGGGGCCGCCCAGACCAACCCGCACAGGCGTCCCGCAACCGCGCGGGACGTCCCGCATGCACCGTCCCGCAACCGCGCGGGACGCCCAGGCGGAACCCCCCTCAAGCTGCGCGAGCGCTGCTGCGCGCGGTGCGCGCACGACGCGTGCCCAGCCCGCGTACGCATGCGGCAACTGCCGCACGCTGTGCGCGCTGCTGGGGCGCGCGTTCGCGCGCGCTGCCTCGCGGCGGTGCTTCGCATTCCGGGGTTCCGGGCTGTTTTTCGTGTTTTCGTGTTTTTCGTATTTTCGGTCCTTGAAATCCCGATTTAATTTTTCTGAAAAATTTTGTTTTATTATATTAAAATTATTTTTGAAATAATTGTATAAATTGGGATTTTGAAAATTTAAGCGATTTAAATTTTGGAAAAATTACAAACTTTATTTTATGAAAATATTGAAAGAATAAAATTATTAATTTTCAGAAATTAATTGGAATTTTATTGGTTGATAGTCATTCGGGTTTTATTGAAAAGGCTCTTGAACAAGAATTGCATCTAAGTCGTGTTTTAAGCTATTAGAACTTGAAACGGGAATTTTAATTTATTGGTTAAATTTAAATTCTCGCAAAAGCATGTTAGGTGATCATGGGTTTATACTTATGTATGGTTTTAATTTGTGCACATGGATGGTTTAAATTGGGGTTGAAGCCCTATAGTTGCGTTTTTCAATTGAGGTTGGAGCCTCACTTATGTGCGTACTGTTATGTGATTTATTATGTGGCTTTCCATATTACTGTTTTTGAGGCCGGGGTATGCCCCGTGTAATTGTCTAAGGCCAATATGAAGATTGAGCCTTATTACTTTATGTCTTTTTCTTTTTACTGTAATTTGAGAGTAGAGATAGGTTGTGAGGTTTTATTTTCATTTTGGAGACAATGCACCCATGGAGTAAGATGGACCACAGTCAAGTAACAAGGAGGCCATAAGTGAAGGCCCCTCAAAATGTTAGGGAGGGGAATCTCAATTGTTAAATGTAATAGAGATAGGGCTCGTATTTTGTTACCGCTTTCCCTTATGTGATTTAAACTGTTTATGTGGCATTTATGTTAGAACTTGTGATTGTGGAGTAGCTCCCACATATCACGCATAAGATAGGTAGAACCCATGATCATTACATGTTAGTATCATGCTAGGACATGTTATCTGTTTATGTGCTTGTTTGAAATGCATTTAAGTTGTACTTGCATTAATCAAGACTAATAAAATTGGATAACATATATGTTGGTGAGGTCGAACCGAACAACTCTTCGGTTGATTCGAAAATTCCCATTAAATATTAAGCTCATTTCGAATAATAGGTATTTAATTCGAGATGCAAATTTTGAATTAAATTCCTAACATTCCATCAATAGGTTTTAAGTTTAGTAAGTAAAGCTAGTTATTGTCCGCGAGTCGTGGGATAGCTAGTGGAGCTTATTAGTTCTTAGTTACCTAATTGATCATTTTAAATGATCAATATTTCGTGGTTAATTTTGGCAAGGGCGATGTCCGCGAGTCGTGGGTCGTTCGAACTAAGTTTTGATCATGATCTTATGATTGATGGGTCTAGCTTAACGCCTAAGTAAATATGGATGTCGCACGAGTCGTGGGTCCATATTGAAAGACGGGTGATGCAAAAACAATTACTAAGAGTTCTAAAGGTGTTAGAATTGGTAAGTTGTACCTACCTAGGATTTTACTTAGAATGTCCGCGAGTCGTGGGTTCGAGGTAAAATGCTTAGGATCTTAGTACCCGTTGGGAAACGTGTTCCTCTTAGATCTTTGGGAATTATAGATCTTTGAAAAACAGTGGGAGCTACATTAGATTAAAGACCTTATCTTATGTATATCGTTATTATTCAGCATGCCCACATTTTCTCTGCTTAGCATTTAGGTTGTAGTTCTGTGATTCTCTACAATATGAAATGCAAACCCATTCGTATCCATCCTTAAGTCAAAAGAGTTGACTAAGTCCTAACTAACTCTAATTGGCTTCGGACCCTAAAATTCGTTTTAGAATCCGAAAAGAGAAATTGTTCTCTATAAGGCGAGATTTTTATTTGAAAAATTCGACCCGGGCCAAAAGAGAAGCAACCTGAGGTGAATGGATTTCTCCAAACCACTTAAGAGCAATTGAACTACCTCATAAAAATGTTACAAGGTATAACATTATGGAATTATTCGATATTCCAAATGAGGAAACAAGTGCACACGAACAAGGTCTAAAGATCTTATTTGAAGATCTTATGGTCTCGATCATCAACCGAGAAAAGAGTTCTCAATGCACTGATTGCTTACATTGCTTCCACCATCATTCAAACCCTTTATGCTCAACTAGAATGAAGCTAATGTAGCATAGTTAATCATTTAGTTGATAATGGTTGAGAGCATCCTTAAGAAGGAATAAAAGGTTGAGATGGTTAATTCTTCTTCTAAACTCCCTAAGTTAAAGGCTTGAAGGCCTAAAGAAGAAGAAACCCTTAAGAGCCCAATGGAGGGGCATGTAAGGGGTACGCCCAAAAGACACTAGAGATCAAATAGGACGTTTGCTTCTATGATAGCAAATAAGGACTTTTGAAAGGGAACTGCGAAGAGTATGAGTACTCTGAAATGTTACCTCGTTTAGTAATTCTACTAGGAATAGAATTCACTAGTCTTGAGTCAATTCTGCATAATCCGTTGTGCAAAGACTCAAGCCACTAATGTTCTGAACATACAACGAGATAACAAAAGTAAGTGAGATGACAAAGCTTCGAATTACTTTGGAACGTTGAGATATAAAAGGATTAGCAAGTCAGACACCTTAGGATCATTCTATGAAAATGAACCTATAGAGTTGACTTCCTGTGAATCCTATCTCAAAGGGAAAACGTTCCCGGAACATTGTTTAGGTGAAACATGGAACATTCCAAAATTATATTGGATTTCGATCCATGCTGATGAGTGTAAGATGCTTAATGTAAGCACTAGATACAATCGTCAGTTTAATCATTATGAATGAATGTACTTGTTAAAGTACAAATTCGAAACTTATATGAAATTCTTAGAATTTCAAAAGGAGGTTAGGAACCGAAGTAGTCATAAGTTATAGGCAAATCGATATGATCGAGATAGCCAATATCTTATCAACTAATTCCTTAGTCATCTTAGAGATAATAGGATTATCTCTCAGTAAACTAATTCGAGAACACCTTAGTGTTTCCGAATGAGGGGATGAAACCTAATGCAACATGGTCCATTCCATAGCAAGCTTTACTGACTTATAATCATTCTAGGAATAAACTCCCAGAATATGCAGTTAGAGATTTTGAATTTAGTACCTTCCAAAATCAGTCCTTTAGTTGCACTATGCAATGTGGCATATTAAATTCCCTAATTATTCTTATCCAAGAATTTAGTAGAATCCTCTTAAGTGAAGAGGATAGTGGGAGATAAGTTTGAAATGAGTTCAAGTTTATACAACGATATTGAATATCGTTTCTGCAATTCCCTTAGACAAAGGTTTTTTGTCTCAAGGAATGTATCTTTCTTAAGGAATCGTCCTGTAGAAGAAGAAAGACAAGCAAGCAGACCTCAAAGAAATTTGAGGATAAATATCCACGCCACATATAGAAGAAACGAGCCCATCTGATAAAACTTAGCCAAATTTTAGAGCATGTACACATGTGAAACCCTTCTCTTAAGACGTGTTTAGAACGCGTTCCTAGATAGCCAAGGAATTACTTGAAGAGGAGACACTGTCAGATTTGGAATCTGAGTAGTGTAAGCAAGCCTTGAAATCCAATATGGATTCCATATACTCGAACCAAGTTTTGACCTTGGTTGATCCACCTGATAGGATCAAGCTCGTGCAGCTTCGAGTAAATGGAAAGCATTACAACCTTCTTGACGGTTGAAATGCAAAAGTCCATTTGGATTGTGTTTACCATATCCTCGTATTCTGACTATGAGATATGATAAATGAATATGAGAACTATCTTGTTCAATATGAGATTGAAAGAGAGTGAAATAAGGTATTTCTATAAATCTCATATTCAGTGGGAGTATGCATAAGGTATGCAAATCCCTAAGTCAATCTGTGGATTAATAAAGGCTTCTAGGAGTTAGACAATTCGATTCCACAGTCAAATCGTTTGACACAGATAGAAGTCGAATAAGTCTCAGAGTGTACATATGAAAGTTAGTGATGTAAGAGTCAATTTTGGTTCTTTAGAAGACGATGTCCTTCTCATTAGGAATGTCAAGGATGACGTGAAAGTTACCAATTCTTGTTTAAGAAACAATTTGACATGAAAGATCTTAGTGATTATCCTATATTCTCGACATTCAGATCTATAGAAGATAGATCTAAGAGAATAAAAGGATTATCACAAAATGAGTACATAACCACGGTACTAAAAGGAGTTTAGTATGGACAATGGAACATCTCTTTTGAAGAGTATGTGTCCTAAGATAACTTTAAGAAAGTTAGAATGTCCAAAATCCCTTTAAGTAAAAAGGTGCATAATGTATGAAATGTTATGTACTAGACTTGATATGGCACAACACTAAGCGTAGTGGGCCGAATCTAATATGACCTCAGAGAAGGTCATTAGATCTCTGTAAAGGATGTCCTCAGAGTACTTGAGAAGAAATGAGGATATGTATTAGTTTACAGAGCCCAAAAGATCTTATCATTGAAAGGATATTTTGATGTAATTGTTTCATCAAACATAGATGATTATGAAATCATTGAAAGGATACAACTTCTACAAGAATGGTAATGAAATGTGTTGGAAAGGAGTTCCAAGGACGAACATTACAAAACTCGACTATCGTAGTTGAGAACTTAGTCGTATTATATAACACTAAGTTAAGTGTTTGGGTAAGAAACTCCATCTAACTGGTTAGATGAAGTTCCTAGCATGAAACAACTCCTTTATCATATTGTATGATAAAATAGATGGTTGCTCAAGTAAGAGAACCAAGACCTCACCAAAAGACTGAACACGTGATTACGAATCACTTTATAAGGAAAAGGTGTTTCCTAAGAGATGTGTAAACAAGAGGGTCACATCAGCAGAGAATATAGCAGATCCACTTTGGAAACGCCCAAAGTCAATAGGCTCTCAAATTGCATCTTGAGAAGATGGGACTTAGAGTACCTAAATGGCTTTTACGGGCAAGTGGGAGATTGTTAGGAATAGTGCCCTGGAAAGCCGATTCGACGTAATCTGCTTTGGGACTTTTCTTGTATCACAGACAATCTTTGAATAATATACGATTGATCATAGGCAAACACTTCTTTATATGCCAATACGTGTTTTGAGTGTTTCCATTATGTGCGCATGTATGAGAACTCCCCTAATCCTGATGACTTTAGGACTCTACCATTTAGGTGAAATGGTTCATGAAACGAGCCCTATATCACATAAGTCATGATTAGTAAAATACTCCAAGCCGATGAGTCCTACAGACAGTGGGAGTGTCAACCTGACTCCTCTAAGGCTTGCTTGTGGGATCACGCCCTTAAGAAGGACCACCTTGTTTCATGGAGGTGCAAAGTGTATAGTTGATACGTGCGTGATACATGAGGGTGCTTACTTCAATAAGTAAGTTCACTGAGGTGCCCCGTGTGAGAAGATTCCTAAATGGGAAAGGAAGTTTCTATTTCAGGAAATAGAAACTTCCAGATTAGGAAATATCTCACGAGTCATTGATGTGATTAATTGATCCTTAGACTTGAGGTTCCTTGTCACTTTATGAGTTAACTCTGTAGTCTTAGGTATAAGCTTTAAAGGGTGTCGCCTTAGACAACTGATTCAAGGCTTATGCTGGGGCTGCACAAGTGATTCATGAAAGTGAATGAGAATCAAGAAAGGACCTACACTTGCATTTGCAAGGTGATCTCTTATTATGTAAGTCATTCATATGCCATATGGAGTCCTTGGCCAAGGCAGTAGATCAAGACATCAAGAAAAGGGTTTCTTGGATTGAGATCAAATGGATATGAAATGCACTTAGCTTTAAGACCGGATTATTAGGGTTCTGATTATTCCCTTGCCCTAGATCTTGGTTGAGAGATAGTAAGTAGGAGGATTGTATCTCACATGAATCAATGACTTAAAGGTTCTGTCGAATCCGAACATTCCAATTCAGCTAGGGGTTAAACACCTGTTGCTAGACTATGGTCGTTTAATCTGTGGACTGATTAATTAATTAGTGAATCAATTAATTAGGGTCACTGCTAATTGAATTGAGAACCTAGAGGGTCACACACAACAACTTGGTTACATGAGTTGAGGCTTGAAAATGATTAAACGAGTTAATCGGGCCTAGAGGGTTCCACACGTGTGAAATCACACGTGTGGGTCACGTGAGGAGCACGTGTCCTTGGGACACGTGCCTCACACGTGTATATGTATATATATGATATATATTAAATAATTAAATGTGTTAATTATTTAATAGACTTTGGTTTAATTTTGAATTAAAAAGAAAGTCTTATTTTGGAGAAAAATAATCTAGTTAATTAATTATGAATTAATTAATTAGATAAAATAAGTTATTTATTTTAAATAAATAAAGTATAAAATTATCCAAAAATAGTTTGGATATTTTTAGCTCTCTTGAAAGTTGATTTGAATTAGAATTCAAAGTCAAAGTCAAATTACTTGATGATCAAGTAATAGGAGAGAGAGAGACCAAAATCCTAGCCCATAAAGGACTAGGAATTTTCGGTTCTCCCCTCTTATAAATAGGGGAGCTCGAGCTCCCCTTAGAGCTAATTGAAAATTCTTTTGGTTCATGTGTTGAACACCATCCTTTCTCCAAGATAAACGAAACCCTAGGTTAAGCCTAAACACTAACTAGAGAACTAGCATCCTTACTAGTTAGATTGTAGCCAAGTTGGTGGACTATCTCTAGAGAGCTTCAAGTTAGAAGTTTTGAAGATTCGAGCTTTACCAAAAAGTGGGGATCAAGCAAAACGATCAGAAGGGATGATGAAACGATTCTGAACCCGACGTGAAGTGAATGAAAAAATCGAACCAAAGAAGATGGCGAAAACCGTTCGTCCATATCCTGAAGGATGAATTTTTTCACGAGGGTTTTGTGACTGGCAGTTTTCTACTTTCGCGAAACTGGTTTTGGAAGGGAGTTTCAATCCTGTTTTTCTCGTTTCATGTTTCTTTCTTTATGTTATATTGTTAAGAACTTCCCTAACATGAATTGAATCTAGGTTGGTTTGGATTGCTATCCCGACAATGGATTCTGAAGTAGAAAGAGACTTTCGAGGGACGGGTTGTCAAGCCGCGAGAATAGCGTTCTTGGGTGGCTTGAAACGCTTCAAGAAAGAATAAAAGAAAAGTAAGTTTTCTATCTCTACGAATTTGGTTACACGATTGCGGGTCCAAGATCCTTTTGTTGGAAAATTTTTAAATTTCCGCTGCTTTCTGATTCCTGTTTTCCAACAGAACCCTCCAACATCCTTCGGACATTAGCCCACACAAGAGAAGAACTGCACATTTATGCAGTTACAAGAAGCGCGCTGCCTTGGAGATTTTTATTCAAAAAGAAATTGAGGACTAAACGTGGGGAACGTGGATGACGAAGTGGAGGCTACAACTCTAAGTTTCGGTGAATTATTTAAAAAAAATGGGCAGCAGTTACGAAAAAAAAACAGACACACAGGGCGATAGACGGACGGAGAAGAAAAAGCAGAAGAACGCAGCAGGAGGGGAGAATTCAAGCAGCACTAGTTTTATTCCTCTTTTCTTTCCTTTCTTCTTGGTTGAACATCATGTTGTTTTTACTGTTTTGTTTGTTTAAGTTTAGCATGAATTTCTAAGTTCTTCTTTGGTTGGGATTTTCCAAGTATGTGTTAGACTTTGTGAGACTACTAATTTAAGTTGATTAATTCAAGGTTATCTGTTTTATTTCTGATTTCACGTTATTGAGTGTTGTTTTAATTCTTTGATTTAGGGCCCGAAATCTTAAGATTATCACACACCTACAGCTAGTTAATTTATTTGGTGGTGTTAACCGGATGATTAACGTAGTAGCAATCAACACTAGGGCATAAGGCTTGTCTGAATTCTTATTAAGTCAGTTAGGGTTAGTGTTTCTTTAGCTCGTAAAGCAACTAGTTAATTGAATCTTTGAAGGAGTTTCTGATAGGGTTATTAACTAGTTAGGGAATTTTCTTTAGGAGTTCCTTTAGATTATTCTAAAAATACGAAGAAACGAGGGAGCCAAAGGTAGCTGGTAACTATAGCTAGCCTAATCTGGAATTAATCACCCAGTCCGTGATCACAGTCTGACGCCTGCGTAAGGAAATCCCGACCATTTGTCGTTGTTGAATTAGTTCAAGTTTAATCCAGAGTTTTTATTTTAGTTTACCTGTAATTTATCCAATTAGTTGGTTGTCTTTGTCTTTAGTTTAATTAGAAAATCTTAAAAAACCCCCCCTCAATTTAATTTAGTAGTTTTCAATTCTTGGCATATTAAAAGTACGAAATCTACCCAATTCTCGAGGTTCGACACCCGTTGCCACTATTTTACAATTTAATTGTGTGCAATACTAGGGATTTATTATTGGTTGCTTCGATACCCATCATTTCTGATTTGTTATGATTATATGTCTGTTTTGGGAGAAAAGGTTGGAAATCGGCATTATTCGGGCGCCTTTGTAAGTGTATATGTTCAGACTTAGTCTAGGATGGCTCGAAGTTATGTTTAAGTTGTAAATGATATGTCAATCATTTGATATGATATGTTTTGATAAAAGAGCCATACTAGACCGAGTTTTGAATTAAGTTTTGTTATTTGCATATGTATTGTAACCCAGTTTCATTTATCTATATATATTCGTATATGTATTATCTCTGTCACCTCACCAGTCACCCAGACAAATTCCTCTCTTTTGTCTTGATATTGTCTACAAGTCTGGAGTCGAGGCTAGGCGGTGTCAAGTCGTGAGTCCAAGTTTTAGTCGAGTCTCATTCTATTTCATGTTGTCTTGTGCAAGTATTAGATTGTTAATATGTTGTTTGAAATTTGCTTAAGATCTCTGTTGATCTGGCTCAAATCTGGTCGATCTGACGTGGTCGATCTGGCTGTTAGATATGGGTCAATCAGTCAAGAATTTGTTTAAGTGGGCTCTTTATCGACCTGAAAGCACTAACACACGTGAGCTAAGTACCAGTTTGGGGAACTTGGGGTTTTACCCAAGTTTGGCACTCCGACGCTCAAGTCAGTAATGGAGCTCTTTAGAGTGAGAATAAATGCAATTTAATGCGGAGTAAAGGCAACTACTGTTCAAAGGGCGAGTATTTATAGCCATAGCCAAATAACGCAGTAATGCGTGTACTATAAGTGTGCATTAATAGCGTTGCTAGTCGTCGATCTGGATGTCGGACGATGGAACCGGCTTGAGGCGGGTCGTTTGTACCTCCTTTCCCCTTTGGGTAAAAGCAGGGACTGACGGGCATTAATGAGCCGCAGTACGCCTGTTCCAGGGAATGGGAAGGATACACGTGTCCTGACAGGAGTGCTTTTTAGTATTCGAGTGTCCGGTGATGTATGTGATTGACCTGAAGATCGACGTTGCCTGCCGGGTTCCTCAATTCTGTTTTGGGTTCCCTCAGGGGAGCGAAGGACAGATCGTATATAGTGGCGATGCGGATCGAGGTCGATGGACGCCTCAGATCGTTAGTAGGCTTGCCACGATCTGAAGAATAGGTCTGGGGTGTGCCACGTGCAACATCGATCAGGTCCGTCCAAGCTGGTAAGACAGTCCACGTGGCTCCTCTGGGGCGTGCGACGTGGCCATACATTGTTATGCCATGTTAGAGGCCCCCCAAATTATCAGTGTGAAATTTCGCAGAGGTAATTTCATCGATCTGGCATTGGGTAGGGGAACCGTCAGGGCCGTTAGAATCGAACTGCCGCCATAATGATTATGCGTGACTTTTGAGTCAGATCGATCTGACACCGTATTTAATGGGACACGACCTTTCGTAGGATAGCGGTGTGCAGGGTAATTATGGCGTCGTTTCGTATTTCGAGGCGTTATTTTTCCAGCCTCTATATATAGGGGGCCTCCATGAGCCCCAAATCAACCATTTCCACCCTCAGAAAATCGAACTACTCCGATCTACTCAACTCGTTCGTGAACAGAAGCTTTCGAAGTCCACTTTGAAAAGGTAAACTTCTCCCCCTTTTTTAGCTCTATGGCTCAAGACAAGGTCGCGTTCACACCTTCACCAAAACGAGAAGACGACCTGCCGGCTCCCCCTTTACCAAATGAAAGTTTCAAGTTCGCATCGGGGTCGGCTTCACGAGGAGGATTAAACGTTCTGACTGTGAATAGAGGGGGATCGGCCTCGACGTCGAGGGCGCGGCGACCTATAGGGCTCTTAGACGAACCGGAAGAGGAGGAAACTGGAGGGGAAGAACAGGTCGGAGAGGGACAGGTCGGTGGTGGAGAACCCGGGATACGCATCGAGAACCCTCCGAATCGCCCTCCGCATGTTTACAGGACCCTTTCGCATGTTTCGGAGAGGTTTTCCAAGATAACTCCGCAGGAGTTAGGGGAGGTCGCAAGGTTATTGGGGTTGAGTCCTCAATACACAGTTCGGATGCTATTGGAGGGGGAAACAGTTGAGAGTCCGAGGGGGTTAAGATCAGTCGGAATTTACTATGCTTTCGTCAAATACGGTTTCAGGCTTCCTCTTCCAAGGGTCATCGCCGATTTCTTGGTTCGATATAACTTGTCTCCTTCCCAGCTGACCCCCAACTCTTTCTCGCTAATGCACAACATGATTATTACGATGAAGTGCCTCGGGTTCGAGCCGGAGATCTGGGACTTCGGGGAGTTCTTCACGCCTAACAGTGCTACCAAGTCCGGGATCGGATACTTCAACCTCCAATCGAAGCCGAACCGGAAGATTGTATCGATCCCATCTACATCTCACGGGGTCAATTGGAAGTCCAAGTTTTTCTTCATCGATCTCCCCATCGTACCTCGCTTCCGAATCACTTGGGGGGATAATGGCCCAAGGAGGCTCGTGACCAAATCGTCGACCTGACTTCATGAATGCTTTGAGCTATTAACTAATTTGGGCCTACTAGACCACACCAATCTGACGAGGATGGGGAATCTGGTCGAAGCGGGCATTATAACTGGGACTCATAGAAAAAACTTCCGATTTGGTATGCTCTTACTTCGATCGGACCCCTTACTCGATCAGGGTCTTTTATTTTCCCTTAAAACTTATTATCTTGCCTTTTTCTGATCCCTTCTATCGATCTGACTTCCTCGTTTCACAGATCTCCGACCATTGATTATGTCTCGAGCTGCGAGAATGAGGGCGAGGAAACAAGGGGACCCTACCCCGGACGAACTGCGACCTGTAGCGGACGCCGCTCGAGCTATCATCAGTTCTCTTCCCGAAGCACAATGAGTTTAGCAGGAGAGGTTCCTGAAGGAACTGAACGACCTGGACGCCAATCTGGCGGAGCAGCACACTCACCCAGCTCGCGGTCAAGAGCTCGAAGGTCGTGCGGGTTCGTCAGCACAGCCGTCGGAGCAGGTCGAGGACGACCTCGAACAAGTAATAAATTTAGAACATCTCCCTTTATATTTTGATGAAGATCGACATTCTCAACTCCAGTTCATTCACGCAAGGCATGGGGCAGGCAAGAGGTCCTTTAGAGAGTTAGTTCACAAACTGCAGGATTCTAAGGATTCTGACGAGGAATCCCAGCTCTTGAATTTTCCCAAAACCCCTCTCCCACAATGGCCTGCTGGCCTCGAGCTCAAAAAGGCTGATGGTGCCGATCGAGCCCTGGCGTTCGTAAAAGCAGATCCCGATCTCCTCGCAGCCCTCTTCAACACTGGATGCATTATCGACGATCAGAAGAAGCTTTCTGGGCTATCTGCGCGGCAGAAGAGGTATCAAGCTGCCAGAGGCCTTTTCGGGATAAGTTGTTTGTTGTTGTTGTTTTTTTTTTTTTGAGACAACTCTTGGAGGTCGGCCTCATTCGATCTTATTATTTGCTATCAGGACGTTCTTCCTATTCTGATCAATTCGATCCATGAAGCTGAGGTCTTCAAGGCTGGCAAGGAGAAGTAAAAAGAGAAGTACCATATGATGAAGGGCCGACTCGCTTCTGCAAACCCCGTGCGGGTGCAGCAGCTCGAGGAGGAACTCCGGGAAGCTCGTGAAGAGAAGCGGGTGCGGGTCTAAGAGAAGCAGACCTTGGAGGCTCAATAGAAGAGCTCGCAGGAGGCTCTCGAGAAGGCGGAGAAGGCTCATGCGGACGAGCTGGCCAAGATGAGGGAGGATTTCGCCAAGCAGCTCGAGGCTGCCGTTGCTGCTTTAAAGGAAGAGGGGAGGAATGAGGTCTTCGATCTCGCCCGGACAAAGATCTACAAAGCTGCCGACGAGATGAAGAAATGCATGCTGGAGATCGAGCGGTACGCAGTTCGTGAGTTCATGGAGGGTCCTGGCTTCGAAGAGGCAAGCTTGATCGTGGGCGAGAACGATCTTGCTGAAGGGTTCCAGATCGCCATTAACCAGCTCAAAGCCCAGGATGCCATCATTCCCAATTTCAACTTTGAAATGATTGGCCCCATGCTCCCAGACCCAGGTGCCACCGATGTGCCAGAGGAGGAAGAGCCAGTTCGGATCGATTGGGCGACCTATAAATATGGCCACGCCATCGAGATCGTTCAAGCAAAGAAGGACAAGTGCCCAGTTGCATGTGAGCTCCCTATGTCGGTGCAGGTCGAAAGCTTCCTTCCTACCTGAGAGAGCTCGAGAGGGCCACCCGTTGAGCTGCTTCAGAATCTACATCGGCTCTCGTCGAGCTCGACTAACCCCGATCTTGCTGTCATAATTAATTCAACCTTCCCTCCGGGTTGTGGCTGGGTGAATACTTCATTTTTATTTCTGCTGATGCTCTGTTGACATTTAGCCCATCGAGCCACGTCGCGAGGTGAGCTCGATGCGTTAGATATAATTTGATCTTTACTGAATTTTGGAGATCGACATCCCCATGAATGAGTTCAAGTTTCTTATACTTGTTTTATTTATTTGTTTTACAAGTCAAGTACTTATCCGATCTCAGGTGTATGATTTATCGATCTAGGATTTATACGCTCTCCGTTAGCTAGATTTTATTCGCTTTCGGATCGATAAGTTAGACATATTTTCGATCTTCGTCGGAATGTCTATCTAGCCTCATCGAGTGCTCGTATATATATTTTTTTTCCTATCGTTTTACCATTTCGATCTCCGAGGCTTTTGGGTCTCGTTGGATCTAGTCAGGTCGAGTATGATCTCTGTTGGGCCACAGTCCTTTTTAGTTAAGGGCGCGAGGATTTGGGATCTTGTTGGGCCTAAAGCGACCTCGTTAGATCTTACTTTCCTGAACCACGTTATTTGGAATATCAACCATCATTCTCATCGGATCGGCATCGATCTCGATGGAATTGCAAATGTTAGGATTGATCCTTTTGGTTTTTACGATCTCTTTAGATATCGATCTCTACCAGGTTTGAGCATTATACAAGTTAGGATTAGTTTTCTTGTCGATCTCTGAGTCCCATGGGATCCAAGTCGATCTCTTTGGATCTCTGCATTTAAGTGCGTTAGGATCTTCCGGATCTCTTCGGGCCTTAGGACGACCTCTTTGGATCTAGATCTCTAACGGAGATTTGCAAACATAACATTAAATGCAAAAAGGGGGGGGGGGAGGGGAGGGGCTCGCTCCCTCCCCTACTCATTACCGTAGGTCGAATGAGCGTTCTTATTCGCAAGTTAAAACATAACGGTGGGTTGTCTCAGATTGAATTCTGGCCCAAGAACAATTCATTGATAAAGAGGTCGATCCTTAAGCGAATTTGATCTCGTTGAGTATTATAATTTTTGAAATAAATTGAAAACTAAGTGTAAAACCTCTTCAAGTTGTGCGCATTCCACGGCCTGGGTAATGGATCCCCAGCCATGTCTTCGAGCCGGTAAGCCATGTTTTTTCCGATCTCCGTGACGCGATAGGGTCCTTCCCAGTTAGGCTCAAGCTTTCCGACATACTGCAGGACTTCGACCTTCTTTAAAACCAAGTCGCCAATCTGAAACGATCTGGGTTTCACGTGTTTGTTGTATGATCGAGCTGCTGCTGCCTTGTACTGTTTGAGCTTCTGATAGGCATGCTCTCTGCTTTCTTCAATCACATCTAGGTCTTCAGCTCTGATCTCTGTATTTTGGTCGAGCTGATACTGCGACACACGGGCTGTTTCGTGTAATAGCTCCGATGGGATCACGGCTTCGGATCCATAGACTAAAGAGTATGGGGTTTGCCCAGTGGCTGTCAGCGGAGTAGTTCGATAAGCCCATAGCACACCGTCGAGTTTGTCCGCCCACGCGCCCAGTTTGGCATCAAGGCGGGTCTTGAGATTTTGGATAATGATTCGGTTGGTGACTTCAGCTTGGCCATTTGCTTACGGATGACCAATAGTAGTGAATCTGAGGTCGATCCCGAGGTCTCGATAATAGCTCTTAGTATTCTCAGATCGAAATTGAGGACCATTATCGCAGATGAGTACCCTCGGAACCCCAAAACGACAGATTATATTTTTCTGGAGGAAGTTCCTTATCACTGCATCGGTAATTTTTGGGACTGCCTCGGCCTCAACCCACTTTGAGAAGTACTCGACGCATACTATGGCAAACTTTTTCTGTTTAGGTGCCAAGGGGAAGGGACCGATGATGTCGATCCCCCATTGGTCAAAGGGCCAGCAGACATCGATCAGTATCATGGATGCCGGGTGAGTGTGGATTAGGTTGCCGTGCTTTTGGCACTTAGGTATTTCCTAGAGTGGATCTTCCCAACCCACACCATAGTCGGCCAAAAATACCCACTCCTTTAGATCTTTCGAGCTAGAGCTCAACCTCCGGAATGGTTTCCGCAGCATCCCTCATGGACTTCTTCCAGGACATCTTGGGCTTGGCTAGGTCGTAGGCACCTTAGAGGGGGACCAATGAAGGATTTTTTGAACAACCTGCCTTCGCGATCTATCATATAGAGTAGAGATCGATATTTTACTCTCCTGGCTTCAGTTCGATTTTGAGCGTTCTTGAGGAATGCGATCAGATCGTCCATCCAACAAGGTTCCGGTGGATCGATGGAGGCGACGTCGACCTTTCCTTCATCGATCGCGAGGCCCCCCGAGACCATGAAAGAGATGGCCGCATCGTTTGTCCCTTGGAATCCGTTTGCTAGCTTTGACAGGGCATCTGCTCGGCCGTTCTCTTCGCGGGGTAACTGTTCGATTTTGAACTCTTTTAGCTTCGAGGTCAGCTCTTTCACCTTCTTGAGATACGCTGCCATGGATTCTTCCCGAGCCTCGTACATGCCATTGACTTGGCCAGCAATGAGCTGAGAGTCAGTTACTACGGCTAGCTTGTCGATCTTGTTTTCTGTCGCGTACCTTAGTCCCGCCACAAGTGCTTCGTACTCGGCCTCGTTGTTCGTTGCTTTAAAATCGAGTTTAATGGCGAAATCGAACTGGAGTCCGTCCGAGCTTGTAAGGGATATGCCAACTCCCCCTCCTTGAGAGGTCGATGAGCCATCCGTGTACATGGTCCAACTTGGTGAGGTAGGAACGATCTCCATCGAACTGGTGTTCTTTTTAACTAGGAAGTCAGCCAGAACTTGAGCTTGCTGGGCGGCTCGAGGTTGGTAGGTGATGTCATGCTGACTCAACTCGACCGCCCATTTCATCATTCGACCCGACACATCGGGTTTGGACAAGACCTGCCTAAGTGGTTGATCCGTTAAGACGATTATGGGGTGAGCTTGGAAGTACGGACGTAGCTTCCGAGCTGCATGTGTGAGAGCGAACATGAACTTCTCGATCTCGAGATAATTCCGCTCTGCGCCGTCCAGGATCTTGCTCAGGTAATAGATTGGTAGATGTTTTCGATCTCGAATGGCGACCAAGACTGAGCTGAAGGTTTCGTTAGAAAGGGATAGGTTGAGGTATAAGGTCTCACCCTCATTTGGTTTGGCCAGCAATGGGGAAGATGCCAAGTATTCTTTCAGTTGCTCGAATGCTCGGTCGCATTCCTCTTTCCATTCGAACTTCTTCAGATTTCTAAGGATTTTGAAGAACGGGAGGTTGCGCTCGGACGATCGCAATATGAATCGGTTGAGAGAGATTATCCGACCTACGAGGGATTGCACCTGGTTGATGCATTGAGGTCGAGGTATGATCTGGATAGCTTTGATCTTCGTGGGATTGGCCTCGATGCCTCGTTGGCTCACCATGTACCTCAAAAACTTTCCTCCTTCGACCCCGAACATACACTTATCAAGGTTGATCACCCCGTATTATCGCAAGATCTCGAACGATCTGTGCAGGTGATCTAAATGATGGTAGGCCCAGTGGCTCTTTACGATCATGTCGTCCACGTAGACTTCCATCATCTTCCCGATCTCATTTTGAACATCGAGTTCACCAACCTTTGGTATGTGGCACCTGCATTCTTTAACCCGAAGGGCATAACCTTGAAACAACATATTCCTTTTACCACGATAAAGGTTGTGTGTTTTTTATCTTTGGGGGCCATAGAGATCTGGTAATAGCCTTGGAAGGCATCCATCATGCTGAGCATCTCGCACCCAGCTGTCGAGTCGACGAGCTGATCGATGGGAGGCAGTAGATATGGATCTTTCGGGCAAGCTTTGTTGAGGTCGATGAAATCGTTGCACATTCTCCATTTCCCGCCTGTTTTTTGCACAAGGATGACATTGCAGAACCAGTCAACGTATTGAGCTGGGTAACGTATCCTGCATCGAGGAGCTTATTGACCTCGGCCTCGATAATATCATTCCTTGCCCGGCTTTACGGTCTCAACTTTTGTTTGATGGGTTTGATTGACGAGTCGATCCCGAGCCGGTGGCAGATCACTTTCGGGTCGACACCAATCAGATCTTTGGCTGCCCAAGCAAAAATGTCGGAATTGTCCCTCAAGAACTCTATCATCATGATCTCATGTTGGGGGTGCATGTTCGCCCCGATTTTGGTGGTCTTGTTGCTGTCTCCGGGGACAAGAGCGGTCTCCTTCAGTTCTTCGGCGGGTTCGAGCCGCTCGCTAGCCTTCCTCTTTCGAGCTATCGGGGATCTCTAGGACTCGCTCTTTTCCATGGGGAGCTCGATCTCCCCATCGGCGTAGGTCTGCAAGTCGAGATCTCCCGCGATCTCCTTCCCCGAGGGTTTTTTCAGAACAATGGCATAGCAAGCCCAACTGTCCATGACGTCGCAAGTCACCTCCCCGACCCCGTTCGGGGTGGGCATTTTCAGCTTTTGATGGTACGTCGAGATGATTGCTTTGAACTGTATGAGGCCGGGTCGACCGAAGATCATGTTATATGCTAGGGGCATGTTGACAATGATGTACTCTACCTTTTGGGTTACCCTCTTAGGGGATGTTCCCATAGTCGTGAGGAGTCGGATGCGCCCTAGGGGAACGACTTCTGACCCACCAAACCCAGAGAGCGGTGTTCGGATCGGGTCGAGTTTTAAATTATGCAATTTCATTTTTACAAGAGTCGAGTAAGGGATAATGTTCGAGCTGCTTCTATTATCAACTAGGCATTTGGTTACATCATAATTAGCCACGCCTAAGGTCACCACCATAGGACAACTAGGCGCCCCGCCTTCCCGATGGGGGCCCAGCGGCTATCACTCTCACTAAAACTAACCTCCTGCCTCTCCCACTCCCTACCCTGATCGATCTGGAAGACCTCTTCGTGTGGGTTGTTGAACTCTCGAGCTGCTCGTCTGATGTTCCTCTTTCTAGCTGCATTGGAGTCGCCACCCTCATGCCCCCCGACAATCATGTAGATCTTGCCGTTGGTGGGGGGATTGTCCTCAGCTCTTTCCAGCGGCTATTTCCCAGATCTTTTCGGGGGAGACCTTGACCTGGAACGGTCGCGGTCGTTTGGCCTTCCCGCCCTCTCAGAGTAGAGGTCGAGCTTTCGAACAAAATCCTTCAGGTGCCCCCCCTGAATGAGTCTTTCATCTCATCATGGAGGGCGTTGCATTCTGCAGTGGTGTGGCCCCACTGTTGATGGTAGCCGCAGAATTTTCCCGATTTTTCAGCCTTCGGGCCCTCCCGGATGGGCTTTGGTTTCTTCAGAAGGCTCTGATCCATGATCACGTAGATCTGGTCGATGGGCTTGGTCAAGGGGATATAGTTTCGTCGGTCGACCTGGGTCGGTAGGTCGACTTTCCCCTTGATTTTCTTCTGCTCGCTCTCCTTCCGGTGGAGGGGCGAGCTCGACCCAAGGGCCTGTCGCTCAGATCGAGACGGGATCCGTGCGCTAGTGTTATCTCTTCTACGCCCATAACCGGTTACGGAGAGCTCGATGGACTACCGAGAGCAGGGTGTCCATCGTCGGGTTCTCGACCTGAACCACTTCCTCGAAAAGCGAGTCATGAAATCTCGCAGGGATTCACCCTCCCTCTGGTAGATGCTGTTGAGATAGGAGGGTGGGAGCTTCTCCCCAGTCATTGAGGAGAAGTGCGCCTGAGAACCGATCTACGAACCGGTTGTAGGTCGTTATGCACCGCGGCGGTAGGCGGATGAACCAATCCTGAGCGGGGCCCGTCAGCATAGTGACGAAGAGTTTGGCCCAAATTTGTTGTGGGTGGGAGTGCAGCAACATACGATTTTCGAAGGCCGTCACATGTTTTTCGGGATCTGTGGTCCCGTTATACATGGGCAGGCCTGTCGGAATTCGATCTCCATCACAGGTCGTGCGGAGAATGTCCTCGGAAAAGGGGGAGGCTTCCTCCCTGTCGCTGCGATAACGGAGAGGGCGTCGGTTCAGCCCTTCTCTCAGGTCGACCTGCCTCTGGGTGATTTGAGACCTGCGATCTCCCAGGCGGTCTTGGACCCGTCTCCGTGGCGGGTCCGCGTGACTATCGAGCTCGTTTTCAACACGAGCCGTGGCTATTCGGGCCACCTCCTCTCTCGCAGATCGAGCTGGGATCCTTGTCCGGAGATCGTCGAACTCCTCGTGGTCTTCGCCGATCGCGTGCTTGCCGCGATTGTGTAACACCCGAGCGCAAGGTACCACATCCCCCGCACCGAGACCGGACCCGAATATGAAATGGACAATCCATACCCGAGCTAGATCACGGCGAACGGGGACATACACACTCGCTAAGCTAGGCGGGAGCTAACTTTCGCAACTAAAGAACCAATAAAATAGAAATATCACGAATGCGGAAGCACTGTACATACATATATAACAAGATAAGCAAAGAGCCACGGGTCAACTAGCATAGATACCTAATCCCGAAATTCAATAAAATCATAACTCATTACAATTCCAGGTTCTTTCTATTCCTGTAAGATTATCCTGAATTCACGATAATGGTAACGATCAATACCAATCATACATTCTCCATAGCTTAAACAAATCATGAATCAATATGCACAAGGACCGACTCTGACCTAACCGAAAACTTAAAAGACTTGACTTCCCGCCTAGCACTCCAAACCTGCAAGAACACTGAAAACAATCCGGGTTCAGTCTATACGAGACTGGTGGGTATAAAATGAGGCATAAATAGCATATACAACAATATTTAACATTCACATGCAAGTTATAATCCCAAATGAGGTTTTAAAGCATTTCCCAAGTGGGTAAAATAAAGAAGTCATCAAAAGGGATTATAACGTTCATTTCCATTCTTTAAGTCTTTTGTGGCCCGGCGAGTAGGCGTGCATTATCTCCAACCAACACCTCGTGTAGTTTATTAAACATTCTTTCTTTCTTTCTTTCATTCATGCATAACATTCTTTTGTGCACATTCATGAACATTTACACCTTCTTCCTCCGGGTGATGGCCGGGTGATCGGCCCGAACCATCCATTTATTGACCAAAAGGGGAACATGACTCCCCAGATGGCACTCAGCGTCAATTCCTCGCTAACTCCTAACGAGGTCCGGTTACGCCGTTCATTGGTGGGACTAGTGTGAGGGTTCACCGTCAGCCCATGCCTCCTCGGGTCACCACTCACACCAAGTCCCTGGGCCCCATTCTGTGCATAACATTCATTCTTTTCTCGCCAAAACATTTGGTAGGTTCATAAAAGAAAGGCTTTACTTTTAAAATCATTGACCCTTGAAAACGACTCTATATACATTTATATATTTTTGGGTGAAATCTTTTCACATTGGAAGTATATAGGGCCATTTAACAAAATAGTAGAGAAACCCACCTGAGCGCCTCTTACCGAACAATACCAAGAAGAAAAGAAGACCCGAAGAATCCTAAGAACCCGGCATCTCCGCCCTGGAGAAACTGTACAAGGATAACAATGCATTCGTAAGACTCAAGACTCTAAATGAACCATATAGGACGCACGACAATGCATTGATCATGATATGAGATGTAAAAGAATCATAATTCACGCTATGAGGTCATCTAGTCAAGCAACTCCTTAAAACATTCAATACGGGGAGGATTCATATTCACGCGTTTGCTATCTTTCACATCTTGCCTTCATTCGAGCCATAAACCATATATGATAGAAATAACATAGGTTATGAATGCATAAACTGTGATATTATGTCATGAAAACACTCATGTGCACGATTAATATTTCAAAGACATTTAAACGTTCAATACATTCATTTCAGGAATCATTCAACTTCATTTAAGTTCATATCCTTCACATTTAAATCAAATTGATTCAAGAATTTCAAATATGATCAAAGCACGTATTAAATCACATTTATAATTAGAGAATAGACAAATAAATAGATTTAAATCAAGATCGGGAATTAATTAACATGAAATAGATAATAATTAAATACTAAAATTAATTATATAATTAATTCATAACATATAAAATATATAAATACATTTATATATATATATATATATATATATACACGTACCTGCATGCATTTAATAATATATAAACATTTGCATGCACATTACCTAATATATATATATATAATTCATGCATGCATTTATTATCTATAATATATCTATCTAAGCCATGCATTTAATAGCTATACCTACGTATACACATTCATGCATGCACTAATTATCTATTATACATATGAACACACAATATCATACATGCTTGCATTTATTATGCACATGCACAAAACACATGCACACTCATACACACATACACAAATTAATCATTAAGGAGCAATTCAGACAGCAGCGTAGGCAACAACTCGAAACTGCATCAAATGGAGGTCGCGGGTGTGACTGAATTTCAGTTAAAAATGGGTCGCGGTCGCTACCACAATATTCTCCAGCAAGTGCCAATGTTCATCCCGAAACATAGCCAAATTTGGGTCGCGGGCGCGACCCTAAAACTCCAAATCCCGCTCGCGGCCGCGACTGCGCGCAGCAGTCGCGAATTTGCAGCAGCAACGCCCCTGTTTCTCGTTCTCAAATTCAGCAGCCACAGCAGCACGAAAGAGAAACTTAAGGGCAACAAAACAACAGCTTAAGGCAAGGGAAAACTCAGCAAAGAAGGCACAACAACAACAACAAAACACACGCAGCAGCGGACAAGCAAATCAGTCCCAAAAACTTCAAAAGCTTCACGTATCAGCCATGGTAAGTTTTCAAATTCAACACATAAATTAAATTCATGCTTAGTACAAGTTTAAGGATGTAACAAGGATCATATATTCAGCTCCATACCAAGAAATGCAACAAAACGAGCAAGAATTCCTCAAAAATTCAACAACCCTTACTATTCACATATACTTTGATACCATGCTCAAATCTCCAGGAAAATTAGGAATATAGCACTTAAAATAGAGCCAAGAAGATGGACAACAAGATCATAAACTTACCCCTTTGATTCGGTTGAGTTTGGAAGAGATTTGAGCCGAAAATCTCCAAAATGGACAAAGTGGCGAAATGGAACTGGAGAACAGGGCTTTGGCTGAGCTTTTCCTCTTTGTATCAGGTATGGTTCGAATTGGAGTGGGTAGGGGCTG
Organism: Lantana camara; assembly: GCA_037501455.1. Taxonomy (NCBI): domain Eukaryota; kingdom Viridiplantae; phylum Streptophyta; class Magnoliopsida; order Lamiales; family Verbenaceae; genus Lantana; species Lantana camara. The sequence continues at coordinate 86,692,536 of CM074863.1, forward strand.
GTAGAGGGTTGAGTTGGGGTTCCAAAAAGTCCAACCATGGTTAGTTTGGTTAAGTATGGTGAGAGATATGAATATTTTTGTAAACTGTGGCAGATTTGCTTCCGTTTCGTTTCTCGGTTGAGTTTCGGAGGTTCAAATAACTTTGGAAAAATATAAGGCTAAGTTCATTAAACCCGAATTTTCTTTGCGAGTTCAGCGAAGTTGACGAAACTCGAATCCGAGTTTCCTAGCTCAAGATATCAAATACAGAACCAATGGTGCGCTAATTGCTCATTAGCCCCCGATTTGGATTCCAAAATCAAAATAAATTCGAAACGTATGCAAACGAACCCGAAAACATGAAACGATCATATATTCATATTCAGAACACATATAACTACAACATATTAGATTTTCACGAAATTTCGGTATCAAATCATATAAGAACGAAACGCGATTAAAACACTCATGCGCAAACGTTAACAATTTCATATCAATTCCAAATTAAATAAACAATTTTATATTTCATTTTTAAATTAAAACTAAAGTCAATGATTAATGAAATTAATTAATTAGCCTAATTAAAACATGATTAATTAACATTAATTCTTAATTATCAATTAAATGAATTAATTATTGAAATAAAATTATAAAATAAAATAAAATAAACTAATAACAATTTATATTAAAATTAAATATTTAAAACACTTATAAACAATTAATCACATAGCTAAATGATTTAATTGCGCAATTTATAACAAATACGGCATATTAGTATAAATGAAAAACCGAGGCGTTACAGATTATTACGGCTGGGGTTATCGGATTCCCCATGGCCCTCGCGCGGGACCTCTTTGCTCATCGCGGAGGGAGGTGTCGGTGGAGCGAACCCCTGGACCTGGCCCGCTCCAATCTGGGGGCTAAGGCCCCAGATAATGTGGGCGGGACGCCCGTCGAGCGGTTGGAAGACATAAGGAACCGGGTTCCCGTATGCTTGGAACGGGGGTCCCAGTGCGTTGCCTAGCACAGGACTAGGGATGGTGGTGGTCGGGCTGGCCCTCGGTAACTCGGGGCGCCTAGGTTCGCGACCCTCCATTTGAGCGAGCTCGATCTCGACCCGCCATTGGTCGAGGAATGCATCCAGGTCCGACTGGGTGACGCTGATCCTGGGAGTGGCCTCAGGTGGAGGTGATGGAGCGTTGGAGCTGGGCCCGACCGGAGGGACAGCGGGGACGTTGCCAAGCGGCGTGTTGTAATCATGCTTGCCTTTGGCAACCTCCTCCGTATCCTCGTCGCGTTGGGTGTTTCTTGTGTTAACCATGGTGTTGGAAATGGGGGTGAAAGGGATTTTATCTAGATCGATGTGAAAAGAAAGGAGTTTCCCACAGACGGCGCCAAACTGATCTGGCTCAAATCTGGTCGATCTGGCTGTCAGATATGGGTCAATCAGTCAAGAATTTGTTTAAGTAGGCTCTTTATCGACCTGAAAGCACTAACGCACGTGAGCTAAGTACCAGCTTGGGGAACTTGGTGTTTTACCCAAGTTTGGCACTCCGACGCTCAAGCCAGTAATGGAGCTCTTTAGAGAGAGAATAAATGCAATTTAATGCGGAGTAAAGACTTACAAACTACTGTTCAAAGGGCGAGTATTTATAGCCATGGCCAAATAACGCAGTAATGCGTGTACTGTAGGTGTGCATTAATGGCGTTGCCAGTCGTCGATCTGGATGTCGGACGATGGAACCGGCTTGAGGCGGGTCGTTTGTACCTCCTTTCCCCTTTGGGTAAAAGCAGGGACTGACGGGCATTAATGAGTCGTAGTACGCCTGTTCCAGGGAATGGGAAGGATACACGTGTCCCGACAGGAGTGTTTTTCAGTATTCGGGTATCCGGTGACGTATGTGATCGACCTGAAGATCGACGTTACCTGTCGGGTTCCTCAGTTCTGTTTTGGGTTCCCTCAGGGGAGCGGAGGACAGATCGTGTATAGTAGCGATGTAGATCGAGGTCGATGGACGCCTCAGAACGTTAGTAGGCTTGTCACGATCTGAAGAATAGGTTTGGGGTGTGGCACGTGCAACATCGATCAGGTCCATCCAAGCTGGTGAGACAGTCCACGTGGCTCCTCTGGGGCGTGCCACGTGGCCATACATTGTTATGCCATGTCATCTGTTATGATTTTAATTTGGGAATTTGTAACAGGTTATGTTATTTGATGGTTTCTTAGGAGATGTTGGATTGCATGTTGATTTAAATAGGCTGTGTCGACCATTGCACTTGGATATGAATATGTGTGCATGCTTATTAATTATGCCGGTCCGTGGCCGTTATATGATTACATGTTTTGTAAGTTTATATTTCCGCATGCACTTTAGCATTGTTGTTTTTGTTGGGACAGGTTTAGAATTGCCTAGCTTAGGATGGGTCATGTCTGTCTCCCGTTCGCTATGGCTTCGACACGTATATGGATTTTCCGTTTCATATACGGGTTGGGCCCTAGTGCGGGGGATGTTGTGTCCCATTTCTTTTGGGGGCGCTACATTATCTCACATAAACATACATACATTCATATGTATTATATTGAAAGCATGAATTGCTTATTCCTTTTATTTTACTCTTTTTTTAAAATTTATAATTGTATTATTATTTCCTCTGTTAAATATCTGTACTTTATTACCGTGTATTTAACCAGATTTCCTTTGCTTTCTGCGTATTTGTTGTTCCCGAATAGAAGACAAAGTTCCCCAATACCATCCCTTTGTCGGGCAGTGAATCTTGCAATATTATCAAATGTGTGACGCCCCGAGTTTTCGTTGTTCAGGTACCGCCATACGTGTGAGTTTGAGAGTTAGAATTTGTTTTGCGTGCTTATTTGATCAATTTGCCTATGTGAATAAGTAGATATGTGATTTAAATGTTATGTGAGAATTTTAATTTAAATTCTTTCATTTCATATCATAGCATATACATACTTCATAATTCATACATTTCCTAAATATATCATATTTCTATATATATATACACACTTATACAATAAAAACATATGCATTTATATATACATATATCTCATGCATATATTCATTAAACATGCACATATATATGTACTATACACTAGCATACTCACACAAACATAATATATATGCATATATATATAAATAGCATATGAACTTATACGTACATATTATATATATAATATCTTGACTTTTACTTTATACATATAAATTATATATCTACACATATATTACATACATATATCTCTTACACAAGAACTCACACACAAACATACACAAAATCTCTAACGCATTTCTTGTCAACTCTTCACACCCCCTTTTGATTCAAGAGCAAGAAGGAAAGCATCATCATCTCATTTTCAAGACTTCATCAACTTCATCACCTCTACCATATCATCATCTCCATTTCTTCCCTTTCTATTTCAAGGTTGGTACATATATATATTTGTGTGTGAATGTGTTGAATAGTAAGGGTTTAGAGAATTAAGTGTGTGTTTATGTTCTTAAGCATGAATGTGTGAATATATATGTGTGTATCCTTGAATTTAATGCATGAATACTTTGGTTGTTGGTTTAATAAATGATATGGTATGAATGGGGTTTTATATGTTGAGTTTGATTGATGTAAGTACCTATATGTATGAATTTTGATGCCTAATTGATATATAAGGTGTGTATATGTGTTATAGACTTGTATTGGCTTGCATTTACATGTTGGAACTTGTTTTGGTTGGTTTTATTGCATGATCCGAAAGTCCCCTGCCATGCCCTGTTTTTCGAGCTTTGGTTCCCGACCGGGAACCTTTTTAGTTCATTTTTTATCCCGGCCGGGATCCCCTTGCAGATTTGAAATTCAACAAGGATCCCGGCCTGCTGATTTTTGTCCCGGTCAGGATTGTATTAAATTTTTAAGAATTTTGCTCTCGTTAAAACCGTCCAGGCCGGGACTGTGACACCCCGGTCTTTCGGTAGTACAGGTATGACATATGTGCGTGTTTAAATTTCTTAATTTCACAATTAGATGTTTAATTAATGTTAATTATCTTTTCTTTAATTATTTAAGTTTATACTTTAAACGTTTAAGCTTCTTTCTTTGGTAATTTCTTCGTTTGAGTTTGTATCTGAATTCCGATTTTTGTGCTGTTTCGCTATGTATGAGTTTTACATGTTATGAACTGATGATTATGCTCGTCTTATGATATCAGGTTATTTTTTGAGCTTTTGGAGTTTTATTTCGTTTGGAACCTATCAGGAGGCTAAAACGTTTTTAGCGCACCCTAGGTTCCGGTTTGTGTAACTTGAGCTCGGGAATTCGGATTCGAATTTCGTCACTTCTGTTGGACTCGTTTTGATGATTTGGGTTCAATGGATTAAGCCTTGTATAATTTTAAAGCCTTTTAATACTCCGAAACTCGACCGAAAACTAACCTCGCGACCTTATGACTAACTTTCACTAAATTGCACTTTAGTCCTTCAATTTTCAACCTTTTCACATAAAGCTTGGGCCCACATTCCACCAACTTAATGTATGACCATCCCTCTCCTTCTCCATCTTGGTTCAATTAAGAAAAGGGGAGAAAAGTGCAGCAACCTTGGAGAACAAAGCTTTCATTTTCGTCACTATTCACACCAAGGGAAATTTGAGCTCATTCTCCATTTTCCTCCATCATCCTCAAGGGGTAAGCCTATATTTGATATGTACATGCATATGTGATCATTTTAAGCCATTAATCTCATGTTTTGAGTTAAGTTTGATATATGTTTGAAGTATGGATTGATTTATGAGAGTTTATTGATCTCTTACCATCCTTGGAGCTATATTTTGGTTTGATGCTATATTTATGATCTTTCAAGCTTCATTCATGAATATATGATCTTATTTTTGGTTAAGGTTAAGTGTGTTGAGTGTTTCCATTGTGGAACTTCAAGCTTTGGTGCATGAGATGGATGATATATATGGCTTCTTTGCTCTCTTTGTTTTGTTTGATGATTTGGGTGTAGTTGGGACAAGTTATTACATGAGTTTGAAGCTTAAATATTGGCTTGTTGCTGCTATTATTTGTTGCTGCTGCGTGCCCTGTTTGCTTCCCCTATTTTCGTGCATGAACACTATAGCTGCTGCTATTTTTTTTTTCGAATAAGAAAGGACAACACGGCCGTGTCAGCTTTGAACGTGATTTGGACACGACCGTGTCAGCACTTCGACTTGGAGAAAATTATTTTTGTAAAATCGGACATGTCCGTGCTCGAAATGAACTGCAAACCAACACGGCCGTGTCCAATGTTCGAGTTTGGCTCCTGAATTTATTTTATTCGGATACGGCCATGTCCATTTTGAACCAAAACCTGACACGGTCGTGCCATTTGAAAATGCAGCGGCGGCAATTGTTCGTTTTATAGTTTCGATGGCTTTCTTCGTGTTTTCTTACTTCCTTTATGATTCGTATGCAACGTTAGTTTGTTATATTACGTGTTATATGCACTATTTGGATATATGACCTCTTTGGATACGAGTATGGATTGGTATGATATAACTGATACGTTTTTGTGTTTCACTTGCATTCATTAAATCCATAAGCATTGCCGAGCGTCTATTTGGTTCATATTCGAGTATAAGTCTCGGGTCTTGCTCTTTTGTGTTTCAGAGCCCCTTCCGGACGTGCAAGAGCCCGAAGCTTAGGTGGTTGGTTGCCTGTTTTGATCCTATCTTTTGCTTCCTTTTGTTAATGTGAGGTTAGGAACTTTATACTAGTTATTGACCTATGGCATTTTCTATGGTGATTTCTCACTCGCATGCAAATATATTTTATATAATTATATACGAATGTTTAAGATATGTTTATGATTTTGTGGAAACGCTTGAGTTTTATGGAACCGGTATAAGTATGAGCGTATATAACCTTAAGATTTTGAATCCTTTTGTACGTTATGTTTTGAGCGAGTTGTGCCCTGAAATATGGGAATTTGGTTCGTATGGTATGTTGGGTCCTGGGAACTATGGGTAAGGAAAGCCCGGGACGGCAAGGGCCGTCGGGTTTGGCCTATGCATAGTACCCTTTGAGATATTCACGTGCGACTTATGGAGGTTGAGACGGCGTGGTATCTTGAGCCCTCGGTTGCTAACCGGGGAAGACATATCGTGGGTTCGCTACCCCGTATGTTTTTGTTATACAGGTGACTAGGGTTTGATTCCCAAATCACCATGGTTATGAGGATGGATTATGTTATGATTTCAGTTTTATATTATGCTTTGAGGAGTTAAAGGAAGTCCATTCTCATCGGACTTTTGTTTATGCTTTGTACGATGGTTATGAATCGAGTAGGATTTCTTTATGTATATTATGTTATCTTTTCGAAAATGATTTGGTATGCAAAACCCTAGCCTCGGTTCATGACTATCCTTTGATATATGCTCTGTTTATACTTATAAGTGTGTGGGTGTGCGTTAAGCTCCCTCACTCAGTCGAGTTGTAGACTGACCCTCTCTTTTCCCCCTTTCAGGTCAGCTCGAGCTAGGCGGGGAAGTGCGTCGAGTCGTGTCATACTTAGCTGTTTAGGTCGAGTTTGCATTCCATATTTACAGCTTTTGGATACTTTATCTCTAATCTGTTTATGTATATGTTGGAGATTTGAAGACTTGTAATTAATTTTGGGCCTCGTGGCCATGGGTTATATGTATTGATATGTTGTAGCTGAGCTCGTTTGGATCCTGGTTGTTGCTTCCGCTTTTGCTTTTGATTTACTCTTTGCGCGCTCTGTTGGTTTTAGCCCCGCTTAGCCTAGTGTGTGCGTATAGGTTCCCGTTCACTTAGACTTGGGCTCATGTAAGGAGGCCCATTTCATATGTGGGCTTGGGTTTAGGTGAGGGGGATATGGTGGCCACTGTTCCGGGCGCTACAGGGACACTTTTCAGTTCAAATTCAGTCCCGGCCGGGAGGGTGTAGTAGGAGGGTTACGGGACAGGGTGTCCCGTTTTTAACTAAATTTCATCCCGGCCGGGATGGGGCCCTGGGAGTTCATTTTGTGCATTTTATTCAATTCATGTCTTTCATTCGTTTACTCTTGATCCATGGCTTCTTGTGAATTAATTATGAATTGTCCATAATTATCTCATTGATTTTAACATCTCATGACATGCATTCATATGCCGTTCATCTATTAATTGGTTCTTTAGCATAGAGTCTTATATACACTCATGTTTCTTGCATAGAGCTCGATCCGGTTGTGGAGGAGCAGGGTTCTTAGGCTTCTCTTTCCTGTTCCCTTGTCAAGGTGAGGTTTTATTCTTAGTTAATTAGAACCCTAATATCTTGTGTGACTATTTAATCCAAAATGTAATAAGTATATGTATACTTTGGAAAATGATTTAAGTATGAAAGGTTTTCAAATGCTTTCATGAAAGTGTTTTGGCGAGAATCATGCACATGTTATTGGGACCTAGGGAATTGTGTGAATGGAGACCGGTAAGGCATTGGGTCGTCGGATAAGCCATTGCATGTAGTACCCTTTGAGAATTTCTCACGCGACCGTGTAGTATGGAAGGTGAGATATTCTTGAGCCGGTGGTTAACCCATCGAAGAAGCGGGTCGGAATCTTGATCCCCCGTCTCGATATTGTATCATGAGGTGGTTTGGGCCTTGCAAACCCTTCCACCGCCCCGGAGGAAGAAGGATGGAAAACTACGATTATTTCTCATGAATATGATTATAATTATGATATGATTGTTAAGATTATGTTTGCATGAACACTTAATCAAGTTTTATGCACACACTATGGGAGTAAGGTTGGAGAATTACCCACTCGCCGGGCCATGAAATGTTAGGATTTGTCAAGTAATAATATGATACCCGTAATTCCAAGCAATGCTTCTTTTAAACTTCCCACTTGTGTTATTCCAAAACCTTACTCGGAGTTATGGATTGCATGTGCATGTGATATATTTATTATGCCCCTCACTTAGTCCTTGGACTAAAACCCCACGTTGTTTTCTTAGTCTTTTGCAGGTTATGCTAGGCGGGGAATAAGGTCTACGTTGTAGCACCCGAGCGTAAGGTACCACATCCCCCGCACCGAGACCCGACCCGAATATGAAATGGACACTCCATACCCAAGCTAAATCACGGCAAACGGGGACTTACACATACGCTATGCTAGGCGGGACTAACCCTTAAACCATAAAATCAGAGTAAAACATTAAAGCGGAAGCAATAACTGATCATAATATATACAATGAGCATTCAAGCTCAAAAAATAGATCATTTACAATATGCAAGTATCCAAATGAGCCATCATGGCCTAAGCTATCAAATACGCTCCAAAATACAATAATCATAAATATGAGTATGCAAGTGTGAAACCCAAAATACAAGAGCTAGAGACAAATGCGAGACACAACGACTCAAATTCCCGCCTAGCTCCACTGACACCTGCACAAAACAACTGAAAACCAAACGGGTTCAGTCCAAAAGGGACTGGTGTGGGCATAAAACAGGGCATAAGTATAATATAAGACAATAATTAAACAATCACATGCAAGCTATAATCCCAAGTGAGGTTTCTAAAGCATTTCCCAAGTGGGTGAAATAAAGAAAGCATCAAAAGGGATTATAACAACTCGTTTCCATTGGGTCTTTCGTGGCCCGGCGAGTGGACGTGCATTATCTCCAACCAACACCTTGTGTAATTCATTAATCGTTCATTCATTCTTTCTTTTCATGCATTACATTCTTTCGTGCACATACATTATCATTTACACCTTCTTCCTCCGGGTGATGGGCAGGTTTGCAAGGCCTGGCCATCCATTCATTGACCAAAAGGGGTTACATGACTCCCCAGATGGTGCTCAGCGTCCATTCCTCGCTAACTCCTAACGAGGTCCAGTTACGCCGTTATTGGTTGGAACTAGTGTAAGGGATCATCACCGTCGGCCCATGCCTCCCCGGATAGCCACTCACACTAAGTCCCTGGGCCCCATTCTGTGCATTCATTCATTCTCGCCAAAAAATTTGGTGGGGTTCATAAAATAAAGGCTTTACGTTGCAATCATTTACTCTTAAAACGACTATATATACCTATAATAAATTTTGGCAGAAATCTTTACACATTGGAAGTATATAGGGTCATTTAACTAAATAGTAGAGAAACCCACCTGAGAACGATAAAAAGAAGATCATAAGAGCCTCAATTAACGGTCTCGTCTCCAACTGGATCAAAATCTGTGCAAGAAAGGTGAAGTGAGACTCAAAATGACCATATAAGACGCTCGACAATGTAATGATCACGATATGAATGCATAAAAGATGATATTATGTCTTGAACATGTTCGTGTGCACTATTAATGCATTTAAGGCATATAAACAAGTCATTCATTCGATATTAGAAGCGTTCATATTCATTCAAGTTATGAATTTCACATTTCATATAATGATCATCACACGTACTATTATGTTTACGATTAGAGAATAGACAAATAAATACACTCAACTCAAGATCGAAAATTAGATAAGAACATGAAATAGGTAACAATTTAATTCTATAATTCAAATAAATTAAACAATACTTAAAATATATCCTAGCATTTAAATGAATATATAATCATAAATTGATATATCTATATATATATATATATATATATATATATATATGCATGTATAACAACTAAACAATTAAATTCAACAAAATGCATGCAAATATATATATGTATACTTACAACATGCATGCATTTACAATTCAATTTAAATCAACTCATGCATGCAAACATCAAACACACACACACACACACACACATATATATATATATATATATATATATATATATATATATATATATATATATATATATATATGTCTACGTAACACATGCATGCAACACAACAAATAAATCAACTTTAAATTACATGCATGCAAATATGTATTACACAAACACACACTCTGCATGCATTAGAATATAAACTCATGCACAAAACATTACAATAACACACAAAAGCCAAATAAAAGCCCCAAACCAATCTCCCCTCCCTGGGAGATTTTGCACACAAAAGTCCCCGCCCGGGAACTTTGATGCAGAAGAGTTTTTGCATAAAGGGTCCCCGGCTGGGCATTTTCATGCCCAAAATCTCCCCGCCCGGGGAGATTTATTCCAGGCGCAGGAACGGAAGCAAACAAGCTCAAATCCCCTGTTCCAAAGGCAATAAATCAAAGCAGCAGGTAGCAGGCAATTAAGGCCATAATTCAGCAGCAAAACAGGCCATGAAATCCCACAAAATAACTGAAAACGGACAGCAACTTAGCAAGGAAGAAGGGCAGCAACTGACAGCAGTAGCTCACGGAAAAACAGGGACAACAGGAAGCAAAACAGGGCAGAAACTCACACACACAATCAACCATCAATCCAGCAACAACAAGGTGAAAATAAGGCAGCAAATGATAGCAAATTCCAGGTCTAAAATGCAGCAGCAATTCAATACGTGAGGAGAGTGCATACGTGATCATTTCATGATATTTCTTCAAAGTTCCATTAATGGCATCTCATAAATCCTTCAACTACCATATAATCAATGATCATAAATGAAAAGAGGAAGCTTAGATAACCATTTTCATGCTTTAAATCAACTAAAAGCATCAAGGAAAGCACGAGATCAATATATGGCTTCAAAACCTACTATTCAATCATCTTCTCCAAAATCCCATGAAGACATGCTCAAAATTGGGGATGCATGGTTCAAAATGACCCATAATAAATGTATATTAGAATCCTAAGCTTACCTTTTGGATTGGATGAAGTTTGGAAGAGATTTGAGCCTTGAATCTCCAAGCTTGGCAAGGGTTACGGGAAAACTGGAGAGCAGGGGTTTTTGCTAAAATTTTTCTAAGTGTGGAGGGTTGGCTCGGTTTGGGGTAGTTAAGGGCTGTTAGAGGGTTGAGTTAGGTTCCAAGGAATCAAACCATGGTTAATTTGGTCAAGGTTTGTGAAAGATAGGGCCATTTTGGTGAGATGTGGCAGTTTTGACGAACGTAACACATTTCGGTTGCATTTCGGAGGTTCAAATAATTTTGGAAAAATATGAGGCTAAGTTCATTAAACCCGAATTTTCGTTACGAGTTCAACGAAGTTGACGGAACTCGATTCCGAGTTCCCGAACCAAGGGTGCGCTAATTGCTCGTTAGCCCCCGATTTGGATTCCAAGAACAAAATAAATTCAAAACTCATGCAAATGAATCCGAAAACATGAAACGAACATATATACACATTCATAACACGTATATCTCCAACATATTAAATTTTCACGAAATTTCGATATCAAATCATATAAGAACGAAGTGCGTTTATAACACTCACGAGCAATGCATTTATAAATTCATAATATTCCATAATAAATGACAAAAAATTAAATTCATTTTTAAATATGAATCAAAGTGCACGAATTAAATATAAATTTAATATTAATAAACTTAAGATATAAATGTCAACGAATTAACATAAATTTAATATTAATAAGCTTAAGATATAAATATTTAACATTTTAACATTTAATTATAAAATTAAATATACAAAACACTTATAAACAATTAATTCGTGCAATTTGGTAAACACATACGTCATACTTGTACGGCCGAAAAGTCGGGGCGTCACATACGTGGAGTCTTTATTTTGGTCCTAGCATGCCTTTCTTTTGCTAGCATCTCATACTTATCTATTTTGGCTATGTATTATCTATTTTGGAGATTAATTGTAAATATTTGGTGGTCGTGTTGGCCTTTGATTGTATCACTTGATTATCATTCTATATAAAGTATCTATGCTTCCGCTTTATTTATTGCATCGTTATTTTTTATTTAAGGGTTAGCTCCTCTTAGCCAGGTTTATTTTATCTTGTCACCCCATTCGCCACGTGTTTGGTTCATGTATGAACTCCTATTTCATGCATGGATCAGACTAATGGTGCGGGGGAGGTGGCACCTATCGATGCAGGTGCCACAAAATGCATGCTTTTCTAATAAGTCGATAGATGTTTGGCACCATGGTGTTTTGTATCTCTTAGCTGCAACCTCTAAGCAGGAAATCAGAGCTTCTCTTCCTTCTTCTTCTTCTTCTTTTTTTTTTTAATAAGAGGATCAATGCTGATTCCCCAATTATCTCGGATAAAACTTAAACCCGTGATCTATTAATTCACAGGTGTAAATACTCACCATTTAAGTCATCTGCTCGTCTTAACATGTATTTAACCAAATTTATAATATTGTCGAGTCTTAAGTCCCTAGCTAAGAATTAAAGATAAAATATTATAAAATTTTCAGCTTTGATATATCTATTATAAATTTATGCAAACATGTTAAATTTCCAAAAAATTAATACCTAACTTTTAAATATCCTATTCGTCAATATTGTATCATTATTTTATAACATATAATAACGTTATATTTTTCATTATATTGTCTTAGTCTTAGTAGACATTGTTATTACCACCTCCCCTAGGTAGGCTTCGGATCAATTATGTTTCCAATATGGCTCCTACCAATAGTAATTAATTAATGTGATGTCTGTTGGCTCTTTCGATTAGTTACTTGTTTAGTTTGGACTTTGGAGAATTCAAAGGTTTTCATGCACTATACTGAAACTCTCGATTGACTTGTCTAAGAGGAATGCAGAAGCTCAATTATTGAACTTTTGCTGTACAACTCTCAAATGGCGGAAGCTGTAGTCTCCCTTGCTCTACAAACCCTTCGCGATTTAGTGCTTGAAGAAGCCAAATTCTTATATGGAGTGAGTAGTGAAGTGAGAGCGTTGGAGAAGCAGTTAAAGGAGATTAAATGTCTTCTAGGAGATGCAGACAAACGACAACGCGAGAGCAAAACCATAAGCAATCGGATTGCCGAAATCAGAGATCTTGCTCACAGATCTGAAGATGCTATTGAAACCTATGTAGCCCAAATCTCGTCCAAGAGAGGACCTGGCTTCAAAAATCTACTTGACAGATTCTCTTGTGTTTTGGGCGAGTGCTTCTCGCTCCACCAAATAGGTCTAGAAATTTTAGAAATCAAATCTGAGATTGCTAGAGTCAAAGAAAGGATGAAAGAATTCGGCATAAAAAGCATTATTCAAGGCGAATGCTCAACTGCAGGCACAAATGATAATCAACTATGGAAAAGGCAAACCTATGCTGTTGAGAGTGAAGATTGTTTCGTGGGAAAGGATGATGACCTGAAGCAACTTGTCTCCCTTGTAGTTGATGACAAACAAAAGAGTCATTTCTATATGGGGGATGGGCGGTATTGGGAAGACCACCATAGCCAGAAAAGTATACAATCGCGCCAACACCAGACATTATTTCGAATGTTTTTCTTGGGTTTGTATAACTCAGTAATGTCATATCAGATTGGTTTGGGAGGATGTCCTCAAGCAGCTAATCCCACAAAAAAGGGCTGATATTTCAAGTTTGAGCAATACGGACTTGATTCAAGAACTTTGTCTAATCCAAACGGCTAGAAGAGGCTTGGTTGTTCTTGATGATCTATGGGAAGTTGAACATTGGGATGGTTTAAAACATGCCTTCCTTGTCCAGTGTTCAAATAGCAAGGTCTTATTGACCATTCGTAAACAAAATGTTTCAAACATGGGATTTGCATTTGAACTTGGTCTTCTTAAACTCAATGATGGTTGGGAATTACTAAAGAAAAAGGCATTTCCTCATAACGTCCCAGGTTAGTTACTTTTTATTTTTATTTTTTATTTATTCATGCTAAATCATATAAATAAAGTAATTTTTTATATGAGTTTAAAATTAAAGTTTTTTTATTCCTTTCGACTCTTGTTTTCCATCTTATCTAGAATTCTCTCCAATGTTTTATTAGGTGAATATTTATTTGAATATCCTAATCAATTGATTATTTGTTACAGGATAGTAACACATCCCTAAATAAAATAGAGTTTAATAAATAGGATAGTATCAATTGATTCAAGTAAGACACAGCATGTGAAAAAATATTAGTACAATCTATCGCTGGTACTTTACATTTTCCCTTAATAAATTAAATTATTATTAAGTGTGTATTTATTTATTTATTTTCTCAATTTCAAACTAATAGGAATAAGTAGTACAGTCGAGAAACACGACATGTTCTTCAAAACCGCTTAATGCTAGTTTTATTGTTTTACAGACAATTTTGGAATAGACGAAAAACTGCTTGCAAAAAATGGAAAAGAAATGATACGCAAGTGTGGATATTTGCCCCTAGTAATATCGATACTTGGAGGGCTTTTGAGTAAATGAAAATCAATTGAAGAGTGGATGTCACTGAATGAAAGTATGGGCTCACATGTTTACGGAGAGGAGAATGAGACTCATGGAGTTCTAAAACTAAGCTACGAAGATCTACCATTTTACTTGAAACCCTACTTTCTAGTAATGGGTCAATTTAGAGAGGATGAAAAGATACATTGTCGTGATTTGTACAGAATATGGATATCACATGTTATGATCTTACATGAGCATCGAGGAAAGGATGACACACTAATTGATGTTGTTGAAACTTATTTAAGTGAGTTGGCCTCCAGATGTCTCATTCAAATTAGGATGATGTGAAACTCACAGGAAAATATTTTGAATGTCAACTTCATGATGCAGTGCGAGAGCTGTGTTTGTTAGAAGGGAAAAATGAGGAATTCAATTTTCAAGTTATAAATTACCAAGATAGAAAATTCAGCAACTTGTTGAACGAATCATTATTGGAAAATAAAACAAGGCATTTAGCTATTCATTTTGAAGGAGGAACAACAACAAACCTGGATGGATTGGCAGTCCAACGTGAAGTTACTAGAAAACATGTTCGATCACTTCAATTTCTCAACAACCAAGAGAGGAAGAAAATTGAGTTTCAACACATTATACTTGAGTTAGAAGAATTCAAATTGTTAAGAGTTCTAGTTTTCATGAATTTTAGATTGAAAGGAAGACAATTGAAAGGGATCGGTAAACTAATACATCTTAGACTATTCGTCCTGAGAAGTTGTGAATTGGATGAGTTGCCATCATCCATAAGAAATTTGAAATACTTACGTACACTTGATTTATATTTGTGTTGGAATGTGAAAGTGCCAAATGCTTTTAAAGAGATGCATCGATTGAAGTATTTTACTTCCTTTTTATGAGAAGGAGTGGGTTTCAAGAAATAATTACCATTTGACATTGGAGGGTCTAGGTTAGCTTGAAATACTAAATCACTTCAACAGTTTGGTGCATGATTAGAAATCAGTTGAGACAATGAAGAATCTCTCACTACAAAAAAAAGCCCGAAAACCGACGGGCATTTTTCGACGGGATTTTCGGAAAACCCGTCAGTTTTCCGTTGGAAAAGCCGATTTCTGACGGAAAACCGACGGGATGGCACCCGTTGAAAAATATATCGTCAGAATTGGGTCCCGAAGGGTCCGTTACGGAAAACTGACGGAAAATTTCCGACGGAAAACCAACGGAACAAAAATAATTTAATTTTTAAGTTAACCGACGGATTTCCAACGGAATTTTCCGTGAAATAGAATAAAAATAAATAAATTAAAAAAAATTAAAAAAAATCATTTGTGAGACCCGAACCACCCCGAAAACGAGCCACACCAACACCTCGGACGAGCCACGAGCCGAGCCAACACAATGCGTGAATTAATTCTCGCGATAATTGCGCATATAGGGATTCAAACTTGGGTCTCCAAGAATCGTCCGAGCCAACACAATGCGTGAATTAATTCTCGCGATAATTGCGGATACAGGGATTCAAACTTGGGTCTCCAAGAAAGAATGGTGACTCCCTTACCAACTTGGATAACTTACTTCTTGTTAATATTATGTCTTTAAATATATTTATACACTTATTTCAATTAACTATTTAAATACTTTTTGTTATTAATTTAAAATATATGATTATTTGAATTAAATATAATCATATTTATTGAAAATTTTTAAAAATACTTATTCGAATGAAAATAAAACTCATTAGAATTAAGAGTTCTCCAATCTATAGAAAATATATAGAGTATCATAATAAGAACTCTTTCTAAAATTAATATATTAATTATAAGTTACATTATAAGATATTTGTACATTTAAAAATAAAATTAGTAATATAAAAATAATTTTTACATCGTTTCACTTAAATTATTAATTCAAAATTATAAATAAAATTATTTTTCTGTATAAATATAAAATCATTGCTAATAACTATTACATAACGATTAATTATATTATAAACCTACAATTTTTTTGTATATATATATATATAAGTTTTTTTTATAAAGATACATAATTAATAAAAATTTTCATAGTTTTCATATTTTAAACTTAGTTCAAATATTATAACACTATATACTTATTATCAAGTATTAAATTTATTAAAAATACTTATTATGTAAATTACGATTGATAACTAATAAAATAGTATATTAACACTATATATATATATATATATATATATATATATATGTTTTTTTTTGTGTGTGGAAACACTATATATATGTATGTATGTATATAAGTGAGTGTTTATAATGCATGAATATAAATATGATACAACATATATTAGTTTTTAAATTTAACAAGTGAA
Source organism: Lantana camara (assembly GCA_037501455.1). Lineage (NCBI taxonomy): Eukaryota > Viridiplantae > Streptophyta > Magnoliopsida > Lamiales > Verbenaceae > Lantana > Lantana camara. The sequence goes on from CM074863.1 coordinate 86,709,116, forward strand.
AGACGTTTGTCAAGATGTCCAACCTTAATATGATACAACACCATACGTTACAATAATATTTAGAGCATCATAAGAGTGGTAATTTAAAATTATAAACTTTTTATTTATATATGTGAGAGTGTCTAATAGAAAATTAAATTCCAATTGGGATCTCCTCATTATATTTAAAGTTAAAAGATTGGTGTTCTAAATATTTTTATTTTAATTAATAATTTATAATTTGTATATTATATACTTTAGTGTCTATTAATAATTTATAATTTGTATATTATATAATTTTTAAATATATAAATAAGTTGAAGGACCTAAGGATTAACGTTACTAAAAGCTAAATTTGAAGTTGAAGAAGATCAAACCATCAAAAGGGCGATCTTCTCGTTACGTAATTGATACTTTCACTATTAATTAGCTTATATAATTGATAACTTAGTTTTTCTTTATTAGAAATAATCGTTTATTAAAAAAACATAAATTTTAATACGAAGATGACTTAAAACTATAATATATGTGTTGGTTTATTAAAAGATATTTGAATCGAGATTTCTAATTAAATTTGATTGAAAAATTCCAACGGAAAACCAACAGAATTTTTATTTAATTGAAATTCCAACAGAAAACCGGCGGGAAAGTCCCATCGGTTTTTTTTTTTAATTGAGGAATAAAAAAACCGATGGGAAAATCCCGTCGGTTTTTTTGGAATTGAGGAATAAAAAAACCGACGGGTAATTCCCATCGGTTTTTCGTTGGATTTTTTATTTAATTGAAATTCCAACGGAAAACCGAAGGGAAAATCCCGTCGGTTTTTTTGGCGCAATTTTTTTAGAATTGCGCCAAAATTTCCGACGGAATTCCAACGGAAACCCAACGGAGTTCCGTTGGAATTTTTGGCGCAATTTTTTTAAAAATTCCGCTAAATTTTCCGACGGAATTCCAACGGCCGTTTCCGTCGAAAATTCCAACGGGATACTGACGGAATTTTTCGTCGGTTTTTTCCCGTCGGAATTCGGCTGTTTTTTTGTAGTGTCTGTATTATGGGAGTTGAGGTACATGACAATGAAAACTTGTTCACAATCATTAATTCCATTAAGATAAACTGGACAAATTTGAGGACATTTAACCTTACTATTAGCAATGGTTGCCACCTTGAGTCAACAGATCAAGAAGGCTCTGTGATTCTGAAGAATGTGTTGTCATGTCAAACTCTTACTCGGTTGACAATAGGTGTCCCCATAAAGAAACTACAACTTGAGGAGTGTGTAACTGAAATAAGTACCTCCAGACTAGTCCATCTAGTACTAGAAAATTGTCAGATTGAGAATGATCCTGTAGCACCCCGCACGTGGGACACCACATCCCCTGCACTAAGACCCGAACCCGAATACAAAATGGAAGTCCGTACCCAAGTCCAAGTCATAGCAAACAGGAGACCAACACACACACTAGGCTAGGCGGAGCTAAAATGGACTCAGAGTGCGTGAAAGTAAACAAATATCAATCTTAATAACAAAATAGCGGAAGCAAAATCACTTATAGTCAAGCTAGAGTCAAGAGATCAAATATATACGAGATACAATTCCATAAATCCACAGTCTAAAGCAAAATCCCAAGAGTACGAAACACAAGATATGCTCATGAGACCAAATGCAGCCTATCCCGACCTACACGACCAAGTGTGACCCGACAGACGCATTTTCCCGCCTAGCACAAGCTAAAAAAAACCTGTAACCTGAAAAGATAAGAGAGAGGTTAGTCCACCGACTGAGTGAGGGGGCTAACGCACACCCACACACTATATATAATAGAGCAAAACACATATCAAAAGAAAGAATCATGAACCGGGAATAGGTTTTGCATACCAAAGCATTTTCAAAAGAAAACTGATATATATATATATATATACTTATATTTAATCAAAATCGTTTCATAAAAATATCCCCGTTTCACAATTCCAAGACATAATTATAATGCTCAAGCGAGTAACGAGCTTCCAACCTTACCTCCATATTAACATAAGAAAAAACCGAAATCATACATACAATCCACCAAAACCCCGAGATAGAAGGGCTACGTAATTCCTAACTACCCCAACATAACGTAACCTCGACCGGTAGCGATCCCACGGTGAGTCTTTCCCGGTTTTTACACCGCGAGCTCGAAGAGTACGCCTTCCCCGAACTCCCAGGGTCGCACGTGACACTTTGGATTATATGGAACTTTGCTAAGGAGTGATGATCCCGACGGCCCGATACCGTCCAAGGTGTCCTTGCTCATAGCTCCGGGGCACAAACATACGGAACATAATATACATAAGCCAATCTTTCATGGCTTAACTCGCTTACATATCATATCTTAGCTTATCATATCATAACATATCATAAGGCTTTCAAAATCAAGCTTACATATGCCCATATATAAAATTTCAAAATCCAAAGGTGGTCCATAAGATCATAACGTACCATATTCGACACATATCTAAATATATATAATATATATATGGTCACATGCGGGCTAGAAATACGAGCACTTAGGGGTTTTAGGTTAATTAACTAAAAGAAAAGATCCAAAACCTCACCTTGTGCGTAAAACAAAAGACAAGAGTGTGCCGACCACCATAACCTATATCTTGGGCTCGACACCGACAACAGGGACCTTCCCTGCCATAAACGAACACAAAACCCGAGACTTAGACTCAATTATGTATCAAATAAACGCACGACGATGCGAATGTATGTAACTTATGCATATGAGATGCGAGAATGCGGCACTTAAGTCATTCAAGGTTGTAACACGTATATTTCATATTAAATCACTTCATGAAATTAAATCAAGAGTTGTAATATATCATATAACAAGTTAATATTATAAATAAGTCAATTCATAACATTAAAATTAGGCTAATAACAAATATCATTCATTTAAATTCATAATTTAAAACAATGTTTATAACATATTATATAATAAATTAATATAATATACACATAATTACACAACATTACATACTATATATAATAGATTAATATTATATATATATATAACAAATTATACATAATAGATTCATTAATATATCAATTGACTATAGTTAGCAAATTAAATATCTCTATACATATCATGCATGCATACAACAAAACAAACTCATGCACACACAAAACAAAACAAACACATGCATACGTACTCATGCAATAATCACAAAAGCACACAACCATGCACTTAATAAAACATACCAGACCACATCACCATGAACAAGCAGCAAAAGTTTCATGCAGCAGGCTCCCCGCCCAGGTAAATATTCAACACAAAAGCCCCCGGCCGGGGAAGAGGAGACAGAAAGTTTCTGCATAAATCTCCCCTCCCGGGGAAGAATAAAACACAAAATCTCCCCGGTCGGGGAGATTGTTACAGAAGGAAAAACAGCAGTAGCAGGGCTGCTACATGGGGAAGAAAATCAGGGGCACGGACAGCAGCAAATTCAAGCCAAGATCCTACAAAAAATTCAGGCCATTCCATGCACAAATCCATGCTTAAAACACCACAAAACTGACAGCACAAGTGCAACAGATATGCAGTCCATTTTCTAGCATAAAACTCAACCAATTAGCAACAAAATGAAGGTTAAATGTAAGCTACATGCCATGGAACAGGGCTGGTAATATACATGAAATTTAGGCTTCAAATCATGCAAGAATTCATGTAAAATCGCACCTGAATCATAATAACGATGCAGCAGCAACAAGGTTATGACAACAACTATTTTTATGCTAAAAAACCATTCTAATGCTATTGGAAATGCATGAAAATAGGGCAACAACATCATATAACAGGGCACCATGAGTTCCAATAATTTTCCATGCATTTCATGCACCAAACTCATGCAAAATCTCCCCAAAATCAGTAGCACAGTCACGTTCAACATGAAGTCATGACAGCAGTTCATATTTATGCCAAAATCCCCCAATTTTCATTCATAAGCTCAAGTGTATTAATGGTAGAAGTTAATGCAAACAACAACCATGAATTTATTGCAAAGAATCTAGTTTTAGAAGCTTAAATGATCTTATTTCATGCCATAAAACTCAAGATATGCACATGTAGAGCAAGTATTTAAAATTATGGAGAAAACCTAACTATTCATCAATCTCTTCACTCATGCATATAAACTCAGATATAAGACACCAAATAGGACTTAAATCGAAGCATAACCCATGAGAAACATGGATCTTACCTTGGATCGTTGAGGATTGAGGGAAACAAGAAGATCTTGAGCAAAACTTGGTGAAGAAGATGGTGAATAGTGAAATTCTCTTCTTTTGTCCCAGGAGCTGCTGCTACACGAGATGAAAAGAAAGAAATGGTACAAGAGATGGCTGAAAATTAGCTAAAGTATGGTTCCAAAAGTCAAGGTGGGGCCATATTTAGGAATTTGGTCCAAACGGGGCTGAAAATAGCTTCGTCGGAGGTTCAAACGATACTGAAAAATTACAAGGTTAATTCCATTGGGTCCGGATCATCGAAAAGAGTTCATCGCCATAGACGGATCTCAAATCCGAGTTCCGTAGATCAAGATACGAATTAAATAAGCTCAAGGGGTCCTATTTTCAAATAAGTCCTCAAACTTTCAAAAAGTGTCAAAAAAGCCCAAAGCCTATTTTCAATTAAGTCCAAAATAAATATAATACAATTAGATTCATATAATTCAAGAAATTAACATGCTAGAAAATTAAATACATATCATATAAATTCACATACTACAAGATTTCAAATAATAGAAACACTTAGGCATTTTTATGACATTTAAATCAATTAATTTCAAGTAATTTCATATAATTCATATAAATATCAAATAAATGAGCGTATATCAATATATAAACAATCAATATAGGAAAATAAAGGCAATTACGAAAATTAAACCCACAAGTGGCAAGTACCATGGACGAACGAACGGGGTGTTACAGATCCAATGCAAATACTGGGGGAATTTCCTTCCGTAAAGTATCTATCATTAATCAACAAAGTCTTCGTGGGGAAAGAGATGAAATGCCATGCTCCAAGATTCCCCCGTCTCAAGATAATTGAAATAGAAAGTTTATCGAACTTGAAAGAGTGGACCGTGGAGCAAGGAGCAATGCCCCTTCTCTCTTCGATAACAATCAATAATTGTCCTCATTTGGAAATGATCCCAGATGGACTCAGATTCACTGGTAACCTTCAAGAGTTGTCAATTTTAGCAATGCCTGAATTAGGAAAGAGAGTTGATGCAGAAGTAGGTGAGCATTTCGACAAAGTTCGTCATGTGCCTTCCATTATCATAGGATAATGAACTATTGTACCTACTCTATGGTAATGCATATACACATGATTCTCCCTATATATATATAATTATTTTGCTTAGAAAATAATCTTTTTATATTCTGATTGTTAATATATTAATTTTCAGATTTCTTGCGCTTATTGAAGGTTGCATACTCTTTCATGTTCAGGTAAAAGCTTTAAGCCACATGGTATTGTATATTATCGTTCTTGTTAAGTTCTATTATTATCCTTTTTTCATATTATCTTGAAATACCATTTGGACAAAAAGTTATTAGACTGCAATTCAAATTATCTTGTATGTTTTGGATTTTAGGCTACCGAGTGAAAAAATATATATAAAAGCATGAATGCTTTGCATTATAGTTTGTTGAGATGTAACCTGAGAAAATTTAGGCCAGATATTTTCTTGAGCAAATAATGATACTTCAATATATTCTAAATATCACAAGTATGTAGCTTCCTATTGGGGAAGCGCCGAACAATATTTAGAATTATAGTGACTAAAATTACACTAAAAAAAATCTCAGTTATTAAGCAAAATATTAAACTAAATATAACAAAGAAAAGGTTATTAAAAACGAATATAGAAAAAATATCAAATTTAACGAGGTTCCGTTAATTTAACCTACATCCGCGGGCATTACTCAAATATATTTCACTAAATAAATATTACAAAGTGAGAGAGTAATTTGTTCGGAATGCAAAAACTAGAAGGGGGAGGAGTCTATTTATAGTGTTAGTTCCCCCTTAAACTATTACAAAATTTCTATATGGGACGAGCTTCAATTATCCCAACCTAAACTTTCAATTGGGCCACAAACCAACAAATTTCTACATTGACATAATTTGTGATTCCACCAAATACAAACAGACTTCATCTCTCAATCAGGTTGTAGTGCCTCCGAATTGAGTCGGTATATGTCAACTCAAAAGTGCAGGATATTGACCAAGTCTAAAAAATGTTTAAACTTGACTTTTGTTACCACCTTAGTCATCATATTTGTAGGATTCTTCGTAGTCCAAATTTTCTAAAGAACAATTTCCTCTTCTTCGAGAATTTCCCACACAAAGTGATACGAACATCAATATGCTTCGTTCTTGCATGAAAGAACTGGTTCTTTGCTAAATGAATAGCACTCTGACTGTCACAATACATCGTAAGGTGTTTCTAACCAATTCCCAAGTCTTCAAGAAATCCTTAAAGCCAAATTACTTCCTTTACAACTTTAGTAACGGTCATATACTCGCATCTGTCTTAGACAATGCCACTTTTGACTGTAAGGTAGACTTTCAACTAACTGGCGCCTTGGCTAAAGTGAACAAGTAACTAGTTGTAGATCTTCGTTTATCTAAATCGCCTGCACAGTCAAAATCACAATATCCAACTGTGGCTTGACCAATTGCTTCATCCGCTCAAACAATAAACCAACATATACAGTCTCTTGAATATACTGTATAATCCATTTCACAGCTTGCTAGTGAGCCTTTCCAGGATCATGCATATATCTGCTCACAACTCCAACAACTTATGAAATATCCAGTCTTATACATATCATAGCATACATCAGGCTACCAACTGCATTTGTATATGGAACTTTTACCATATACTCTCACTCTTCTTTTGTCTTTGGTGATAACTGGCTGCTAAGCTTCTAATGAGGGGCAAGCGGAGTGCCTATAGGTTTTGTACCTTAACACATACCAAACCGCTGTAATACTTTGTTCAAATATTACTTCTAAGTCAGCCAAAACTTGCCTCCCTGCCTATCCCTGCTTATCTCCATGCCAAGAATCTTCTTGGTTTCTCCCAAATCCTTCATCTTGAACTCTTTACATATCATCAGAATACTAGAGTAGATATATGTAGGACCTATCTTGTTGTCTGTGCAAATACACACAGTGGTTGTATTTGCTATTTGTGTACCTTTGACCCAACATAAACTTATCAAATCATTTATACCATTGTCTTGGTGATTGTTTCAACCTGTACATGTTGGAAAACATGAGAGTAAAGTAGCTAGCGAAAATTTAAAAAAAAAATTCGAACAAGGGACCGAGAAGGTTGTAATTTTTACTCTAAAACAGGAGGGACTTCAAGACTCCAACGCAGAAGCCCTCCAGAAACATCCACACCCAACTCGATCACGATCAAAACAGAGAGAATGCTAGTTCTTTATTTTGTGTAAAGGTTGGAGATTGTTCTTTTCTCAGGAACTGACTTTTTTGTTTCTACGCAATAGAGAGAAGTTTTGACATTTCTTGAATTCCGGTCTAAGAGAAAGAGAGAGGTCTTCTCCTTTTATCTTAATAAGAATAGTTTACGATTCTTTTTCTATTAAGAAAAGAATCTTATCTTTTCTTAATTACTTTATGAGATAATACAATTGATGGTGCAAGAATCTGTGTTTCCTAAATGCAACAACACTTTAAGATTTATATGAAAAGGGAAAAGACCATCACAGGCGGGGAAGCCTCAGGAACTGGGTTTCCTCTTGAGCGTGGGTTCTTCCAGCTAGGATAACACCGAGAATGCAAAATGTAATGAAACTGATCTGAAGCTTGGGAAGATGCGGAGGAATAAATGTATGAACCCAGAACAATGTGTGCAGTATGTATCGTGGAGATGACTTGGGGGAGAAAGCATGTGTTCTCCCCTATTTATATGTTAGGGGTAAGGGTAAATGGGTAAATTGACTGTGTGGTCCCAAACCTGTGTTGCCCTAACACGTGGCAGCCCTTGAGGGCGTGAGAATGACGTTTCTGAAAAGGAGACGGTGTGTCAGGTACAGGGTGTGCACTACCTTTGTGTCAGAGGTTGTTGGTGAGGGTCGCATGAGTGGAGGGTCCCGGATCCGTCTTATGAGGGTCCAGATCCACCACGGCGATGGGGGATCATCCTCGAGCCGAAGTGACGCTCGAAGAATGCTCGGACGGGTTCCTCACGGCTCATGATCTTTGAGCGCCAAAACCCGAGCGACAAGGATATGGCCCTCGTGTGGGTGATTCCTTGAGAAAGGTAACCCTGAGGGCGTAGGTGTGAGCGCTAAACCTGCCAGCTCTGGCCCATTTACCAGAATAGTTGGCCGAGGCCCAATGGCCTGTATTAGTTGGCAAGCGAGTGGGTTGGGTTGGCCCGCGAACCCATCAATGCGAGCGTATAGTTTTCAAGTCAATCGATGGCGACACGTGGACGGCACTGATACGTGCGCATTTTTTAGTATCATCATTTTTCCCCCCAAATTCTGTAGTAACGCTCGATCGTACTGTAGAATTTAATAAGAACGGGGCCTTGAATTTTTGAATATCCGAGGGTCAAGCCATTGCTAGAGAAGTGACCGTTTGCCTTCTGTAACGGACACAGTCTGACATCGCATTAATTGATGTCATGTCCGCATTTAATGCGGAGTGGGAACGTGGGCGCGTGTACTCCGGGAGACGTGAGGCGGTTAGCAAAAGTGGGGGGATTTCCTAGGCGGGAAATGATTGCGTTTTGAATTTTCAGCCCTAATCCATGAAAATTCTTCCCTATAAATAGGGGTTTGCAGGGCTTTGGGACCTTTTTCACGCATTCAAACTCTTTCAAGCACGTACGCAGCAAGAAATCTCTGTCAGTTCTACAGATTCCGGCGAACTTCTTCTCTTCAAATTTTAGGTAAAAATTCCCTACCCTTCTTCTTATTTTCCCCGTGCTAACATTAGTTTTAGGTTGTGTGAGTGAAACCCTTGAGTGAAGAGCCACTGTCTACCATTGAACTTGTTTCAGAAATCTTCTCCCTCTTTGAGTTCTCTGTTAGAAATCCCGTTTTCAAAAGTTGAAAAGTGAACATGGCCGGAAACCAAGCTGACGATTACGTAAGGGAGATTGAGGAGATGTCGCTGGGGAGCTCTTCCCCTCACGGCGATGTCCCCACAGCTGTTCCCCTGGCTAGGGCATCCCCAGGTGAGGGGATTCCCATGGCGATCTCGGTGGCCCAGGCTCCGGCCGATGCCGGGGAAGAAGAGGTGGATGCTGTCGTTCAAGGGATGAACGAGCGTGCTCCTGGAGGGGTGAACGACCTCTTTGAAGAGATGCATAACGTGATGGAAATGCAAAGGCAGGGGGAGAGAGTATTCCCAGTGTTGAATAGCGCTGTGAGACCCCAAGATCACAGGATCACAGTGGCGGTGATGGCTCCCGAGGGCGAAGCAGGGCCATCCGGACGTCAATTTGAGGCTGAACCCTCCAGAAGGCGCCATAGGAGAGGTAAGGAGCCTGTCACTCGATTGAGGCAAGATAACCGCCATCAAACTGACAGATCTCCGGATGAGATTGAGAGTATTCTGACGCTCGACGATTTGGAGGATTTGAGGGCGAAGGCTTATTGGGATGAAGCAGTATTTCCCATGCGACTTCCTGAGGAGGGGGAGAGGGCCAACCGACCGCCGCCTGGGATGATGACGGTCTATTGGGATGCAGTCCTGGCTGGGGGTTTGAGGTTCCCTATTGCCCATACCGCTGCTGTCATCTACCACCACCTAGGGCTTTGCCCTTCACAAATTCTGCCCAACGGTATAGCTTTAATCAACACCTTCCTAATAACGATGAGAGCCTTAAACCAAGCAACCTCGATCGTCAACTTCGACAGTTTAATACAAGTAGCCCGCTCGCCACGTTCGTCGCCTACGGACGGGTTTTATTATGCCCAGGCCAAATCGGGCTTTAAGATGATAGACTCCCTATCTACCTCCTACGGCGAGCATTGGAAGGAGAAATACTTCTTCGTGGGGGCCCCCGGGGGGATTTTCGGGGTTCACCGCCAGTGGATGATACATGGCGAGGGTCCTTTGATTAGGGAAAGGACGAGGAATAAAGCTTTTGAGGATTGGGCACAGGGGTTAGCCTTCGAGATGAGGAGTGAGAAAAAATGGATTAAGGCTGAAACCCTGGTGAAGAACGAGGGAGTACTGTTTCGTTATGGCTTGTCCTGCCCTCCAGACATGATACTCAACCCTCCAGCTGACATCATGGCCCTCGATGGTTAGACCCTAGGAACTAACTGCTCTGACTCTTAGAATAACCTTCTAACTTGGTGCGATTGCTGTGTTTTTTGCATCTACGATCCAAGTAACCAATTTCTGACGTTCGTTTCTTCTTATTTGCAGGCGTCCAAATACTATCTCAAGGCATGAATGCTGAAGCTCTTTCCCGCATGTTGGCGCCCCAGGACCCGCCGCCGACCCTCAACACCCGCAACCGCAGCAAAACCGCCCTCCCAATGCTCCGAGGGGGAGGGGAAACCGACGAGGAGCCGGCCGAGGGCATAACAATGCTCGCGGGGGAGCAGGGAAAGAGGCTCCCCTCAGAGGCCCTATTGAGGATCTGACAGTGGAGGGCACCCACGAGGCTACTCCTCCGTCGGCGGCCCCCGTGGGCCCAATTTCATTGAGTTCGAGCGGGTCCCGGAACCGCTCGGGCGAGCACATCCGCATACATGAAACCCTTCGTGCCGACCGCCAAGGGAAGAGAAAGAGGCTTCCGGATTCAATTCCCATTTCTGGCAAGGGGAAAGAGGTGGTCGTGGGGCACAGAGGCGAGGGCAGCGACACTTCTTCATCAGAGGATGAAGATTTCTGGAAGATAGGCTGCAAGGGCGACTCCCGCTACAAGCGCCAACGGACTGAGGGTCCGGTGCTTCTGAAAAAGATCGCCTACTCCGTGAACCTCGTTTCTGACATCGTCGGGAAACTCCAGTTTTCCGGCGATCATGATAAGCTGAACGAGCATGACGCCGCTCGTGTTGCTGACGATGCCTGTCATGCCCTTCTGACGGTAAGTCCTTAGTATCCTCTGAAGGTTTTCAACTTCCATTGTTCCCATTCTAACGCTAATCTTTGTGTCTGACTTTCCAGGAGGTAATCCCTAGGTTAAAGAATTTGTAGGGGCGAGCGCAGGCCTACTCCGAGCATAAGGCCAAGTACAAGAAACTGTTGCGAATTTCTGACCCCGTCCAGTTGCAAGAGGATTACAACAACCTCCACGCCCAACTGACCACCGCCAATATTGACAAGGACAGGCTGAGGGAGAATCTGCAGAAGTCGGACTAGGCCTACCTTACTCTTGACGAGCGTCATAGGGAGTTGAAGGTGGAGCGCGACCGGCTGAGGCAACAGAACCGGGAGCTGGGTGAGCAGTTGGCGGAGAGCACTTGCCGAAACGAGGAAGCAAACAAGGCCCTTGCTGACTTGCAGGGCAAAGTACAGGGCTTGGAGGCGAGGGTATCCTGGGAGGCAGTGAAGAAGTTCTTACGATCCAAAGCTTTCGTGTTCGCGGCCAACATCCATTGCTTCGACAATGCACGGCGTTTCTTCCATAAAGCCATCGGGCAAATGTTGAAGCTTGGCTTGGCACCCGAAAGCGCTCGGACTGACGCGCGCTTACGCATGGATCTAGACGAAAACTGCGAGCCCATGGTCCAAGATGGGGATCCTTCCGAGAGCTTGGCGGAGCCAGAATACCAGGAGTTGGTGGAAACGCTCCAGCGCGAGTTCATAGCTGCCAATACTGTAGGTCCCGAGCCTATCCAGATAGAAGATGAAGGCACCCTTATGGACACCGTGGATGTCGAGGAACCTGGTGAGGCTCACACTTCTGACGCCAACGTGTTGGCCCCAGTTCCTCTTTCGGCTGCCCCACCGGAACCCAATTCTCAAGCCCAGTGAAGATCCCCTGGTTGCTGACCCCCTGTCTTGTTGGTTGAAATTTCTTGTCTTAATTATGAACAATTTATGTTTGTACTTGATCTTCCAGTTATTTCCTGAACATTTTGGGTTTCTTTCCATATATTAGCATTCTTTCCTTACTGTTTTGATGTCTGAATGCTTTTTCCTTTACTCTTGGATGGTGAATGATGTTATTTCATTGTGTTCGCCACTTTTATATTGTCTCTCTCATTTGAACGTCTGCGATGAGCGTGTTTCTGCACGAGGGCGTTTCTTGTGAGGGTGCCTTGGCATTCATCACGATGCACTATTAGTTTAAAATTTGGCAGCATCTGTCGATTTGCGTGGCGTAAATACGGGCGCGAGGGTGTTTCCCATGGATGTTCCCTGGCCGTATTCGCAATGAGGCTCGAATTTGAACTTAGGAAACCTTTAGGAATTTGCCTAAGTATTAGCCCAATAATGTGCACCCTCGTTCCGGACGCTCCAATGAGTTATACTCACTTTAGAAATCAACAGTAGGATTTGTTAAGTGTGGGAAAGAATAGAGCGTAACCGTGGGGTTAACGTCGTTTCGAGGGACCAATGAAAGAATTGGTCCAGGATCCAATACTTTATGAGTGTGCTTTTACTCAATAAGTTAAGGGTCATCGGGGTTTTTACGAGCGCGAGCTGGAGTGACGAGCACTCAATTGGCGTAAATTAAGCATTCTGCTCCCCGTTTTTCGACACGCCCGTTTTTTAGGACTTTATATACTTACAAATCGCTCAAACTGTTCCAGGTGGATGGTTATCAACACCTAGATAGTGTCGCGTAGGCCGTTCGACGTGGGGGATGCTCGACACGGAGTAGGCCTCTCGTCGCTCGAATCATTTGATTAAATAGGAAAGCAAACAAATATCAAAAATAAAGAACTAAATACTTGATGTCGTATAAATGCCTTTTTGAAATGATTACAGCACGCTTTCCGTCAAAGGAAAGCACTCCATGTCGTAGACGGGCAATTACAAACGAATTGATGTTCACACGTAGAACCTTCTAAGGTTACATGTATTCCATGGCCTAGGGAGCCGCTCGCCTTGCAAAGTTTCCAATAGGTAGGTATTGTTTGCTCGTACCTGGACGACTTTGAAGGGGCCCTCCCAATTGGGGTCCAACTTACCTACATGTTAGGAGACTTCAACTTTTTTGAGGACCAAGTCCCCTAGCTGGAAAGTCCTCTCCTTAACATGTTTGTTGTACTGGCGGGCGACGGTCGCTTTGTATTTGTGGATACGCGCCCAAGCAGTATTCCTCTTCTCATCCAACAAATCTAACTCTAGCGCCCGATTGGCTTCATTAGCAGCAGGCTCGAAATAGGCAACGCGTGTGGATTCTTGGGCGATTTCCGCAAGTATCATAGCCTCGGATCCATAGACGAGGGAGTAGGGGGTTTCCCCCGTTGCCGCTCGCGGGGTAGTACGGTATGCCCACAAGGCTCCTTGAAGTTCTTCAGCCCATTCGCCCTTCTTACTCTCGAGCATCGTCTTCAGATGCTGGAGTATGGTTCTATTGGTTACTTCCGCTTGACCGTTGGCCTGAGGGTGGCCCACGGAAGTGAAACGTTGCTCAATCCCAAGTTCGTAGCACCAATCCCGCGTGTCAACGACGATGAATTGGGATCCATTGTCGGAGATGAGTACTCTCGGGATGCCGTATCTGCAAATGATGTTTTTCCAAATGAAATCCCTCACAACCTTGAACGTTATCTTGGCGACCGCTTCGGCTTCAGCCCACTTAGTGAAGTAATCCACGGCAAGTATTACAAATTTCTTTTGTCCGACCGCCATTGGGAGGGGCCCCACAATATCAATGCCCCACTCATCAAAAGGCCATGAAACATCAATGGGAATCATTTGAGCCGCTGGCAACTGGGGGGTGTTAGAATGAAACTGGCATTTAGGGCATTTCTTGGAGTATCTAATGGCATCCTGCAGCACCGAGGGCCAGTAGAACCCGCTTCTTAAGACTTTCTTTGCCAAGATCCGACCGCCCGAGTGGTTCCCGCAACTTCCATTGTGCACGTGTTCTAGAACTTCCTTGGCCTGCGAGGGTCTCAAGCATCTCAACGGTGGGCCTTGGAAGGATCGCTTGAATAGTCGACCCTCGGCATCCAATGAGAAGCGAGGGGCTTTGCTTCTGATTTTCCGAGCCTCAACTTTGTCGCTTGGGCTGGTTCCATCTTGGAGAAATCTGATAATCTCATCGAGCCAACAAGGTTCGGAAGGGTCAATCATATGCACCTGCTTCAAAGGTTCCTCTCTACTTATCAGCGGTTCCTCTGTTCTAAGAAATGTAATAGCACGCTCGCTAAAACCATCCAGGGCGGATGCGAACTTTGACAGAGCGTCGGTGCGTTCGTTTTCTGCCCTCGGGATTTGCAAAAGGTGGAATTCTCTGAACTTGGTTATCACCTCCTTAGCGCTCGCCAGATACTACACCATGGTGGCTTCTCAAGCCTCATAAGAACCATCAATTTGACTCGCAATCAACTGCGAATCAACATATGCAGTGACCCGAGTGGCGCCATTTTGGAGTGCAATCCTGAGCCCTTGTATGAGGGCCTCATACTCAGCTTCGTTGTTGGTGACTTGGAACGCCAACTTGATGGCGTAGTCAACTTCAGCTCCAAGAGGGTCTCTGAGGGTCACCCCGGCTCGTCCCCCTTGTGAGGTCGAAGAGCCATCAGTGTGCAGCAGCCATAGACCATCCTCTGCTGAGGGCTCAGTATCTAAGTTGAAACGTTCCACCAATAGGTCTGCCACGGCCTGAGCTTGTATCGCCGTGCGAGGCTCAAAGGTGATGTCGAATTGACTGAGTTCGATTGACCATTTAATTAATCTCCCTGAGACGTCCGGCTTTGCGAGCACTTGTTTGAGGGGCTGATCTATAAGCACCACGATGGAATGCGCTTGAAAATAAGGCCTTAGCCTCCGAGAGGCGCTAACGAGCGCAAAAGCAAATTTCTCTATTTCTATGTATCTTTTCTCCGCTCCCTGTAGAGTCTTGCTCAAGTAATACACCGGCATATGCTTACGCTCGCGGATCGCCACGAGGACAGCGCTTGTGGCTTCCAAGGAAACTGATAGATAGACAAACAAGTTCTCCCCCGGGTTAGGTTTGGTCAACAAAGGCGCGCTCGAAAGGTATTGCTTCATGTCTTGCAGAGCCTTTTCGCAGTCCTCGCTCCAGGTAAAGTTGAGAGCGTTACGCAGAATTTTAAAGAAGGGTAGGTTCCTGTCCGCTGAGCGGGAGATGAACCTATTCAACGAAATGATCTTACCCACAAGCACCTGGACCTCTCTCAGATTGCGAGGGGAGGGTATGTCCAGGATTGCTCTAATCTTTTCTGGATTTGCTTCTATGCCCCGTTGGCTGACCATGTACCCCAAAAACTTACCACCCCGCACACTGAATGTACATTTGGAGGGATTCAGTTTCATACCATAACAACGCAAGATGTTGAACGCTCGTTTGAGGTCTTCCAGATGAGAATACTGGTGCTTGCTTTTGACGATCATGTCATCGACATATACTTTCATGGATTTTTCGATCTCACACTCGAACATTCTGTTGATGAGGCGTTGGTATGTCGCTCCTGCATTTTTGAGCCCGAAGGGCATAACCTTGAAGCAATAAACACCCATATGAACCACGAACGCAGTTTTGGGACGATCCTCAAGAGCCATAAATATCTGATAATATCCTTGGAAAGCGTCCATCATGCTCATAAGTTCACACCCAGCGGTCGAATCCACCAACTGATCAATTCTAGGCAGGGGGTACGGATCCTTGGGACACGCCTTGTTGAGGTCCGTGAAGTCATTGCACATACGCCACTTGTTGGCGCTCTTCGGAACGAGCACCACATTGCAAAGCCATTCGGGATATAGAATTTCTTCTATGTACTGAGCGTCAAGCAGTTTATTGACTTCCTCCTCTATGACCTTCTTTCGGAACCCATGAACGTCTCTCTTCTTTTGCTTTATAGGTTTGAAGGCAGGATCCACGTTCAGCCGGTGGACAATGACGCTCGGATCTATGCCAGTGAGGTCGGAAGCCCTCCAAGCAAAGACATCAATATTTTCTCGCAAGAAGTCAATCATCATAATCTGAGAGGGACCGTCGAGGCTGGAACCTATTTGCATGGTCTTATCTGGATTCTCGGGCTCCAATTCGATGGTCAGGAAGTTTTCCGTAGGTTCCACCCGTACTTCAGGCCTCGGCTGTTCGAGCGCTCGCTTCTTACCGGTAATTCCCCCACTGGTATCTCCCGAGGGTATATGATCCTCGTCTTCCGAGGAGGAAACTCCAACCTCCCCGAGGGGCGAATTCTCAGCATCCCCTGGTCTGTCCATAGCCCTCTTCTTGTTCTTCTTCTTATAGAGCTTGGCCCTTTTGCGCTCAGTGCCATCTTCATCTAATTTGGGGAAGTCAACAGACTTTTTGGTGGAACCTGCTTGGGTAGGCTGTTTGGGCTTATGGCTCCGAAGGGAAAGTATGTAGCACTCCCAAGCTTCCTTAACATTACACAGTACTTCCCCGGTACCCTCGGGGGTGGGAAACTTAACTTTTTGATGATAGGTGGAAATTACAGCCTTGAAGTCGACGAGGGCTGGGCGCCCAATGATGATGTTGTATGGTAGGTCTACTTCGACCACCACATAGAGAACATTTAGAGTTTTTCGCTGTGGGGCGCGACCGAAAGAGGTGGCTAAGCGAATTTGTCCACGAGGGACGATCTCGGAACCCCCAAAGCCGACGAGGGCTGTTCTGAGGGGTTCGAGTGGGATGTTGGTGATGTTCATTTTCTGGAACGTGGAATAAGGTAAAACATTCACGGAGCTTCCACTATCAATCAAGACCCTCTTTACAACATGATTGTGAACGTCTAGGCTAACCACCATGGGGCAGTCAGAGGTTTCACCGACCCCATGGGGTGTTACAATGTGCTCTAAGTCTTTCTCTGTAAAACCTACGCTCTCATCCTTCTCCGAGCGTGATGATTGATCAATAGAGAGCACCGACTTGGGCTGGGAAGATCTTTGGTCATAGCTCCGAATGTAGCGACGTCGGGAAGCGTTAGAGTCGCCCCCCGAGGGTCCTCCGGCGATCATGTGGATGACCGCGAATGGTTGATTTTCCATGTCTGAAACTTTCCCTTTCCCCCTGTCGCTGGGCTCGGTGTGACGGTGACGCGGGCTCCGAGAGCGAGAATGGCTTCTCGCCCGCACATGTGTTCGCTCCGCACAGTGCTCGTCATACCTCTCCAACACCTTTACGAACTCCTTAAGGTGCCCCCCAGCGATCAACCTCTGAATCTCTCTTTCTAGCTGATGACATTCACTGGTGTCATGCCCTTTCTGTTTGTGGAAAGCGCAGTATTTTCCCGAGCGCTTCTGAGCCTCGGTTTCTCTCAACTTAGACGGCCTCTTAAACAGCTTTTTATCCGCCATGGCATAAACTTCCGCAATTGGGCGGTTGAGAGGAATGCGCTCGAACTTCCGAGGGGGCGGAGAGTTTCGTCGTATGGAAACTGGGCTGCGGCGGCGACCCCTGTTAGAATCCGTCCGGTCCTCGGGTACTTTGCTGAGACGAGGGGCGTTCGCCATTTTCTGATCCCTTGCGATGTACATATCCTCGAGAGTAAAGAAAGAGTCCGCAATTTCCCTAATCTCCATCAGCGAGCGTGGCTTTTTCTTGGCCACCTCTTCCACAAATTCCTTGCTGACGTAATGCTTCATGTTGATAGCTCCAAACAGAACATGCCTCAAGAAGTCCATAGAGGGCTTTTCTACCAACAAGATCTCCTTGTTGAATCTTCCCATGAAAGATCGTAAAGTTTCGTTCGGCCCTTGGACCAAACTGTAAAGAGCGGTTGCGGCTGGGGCTGGAGCCTTCAAAGAGTTGAAGTGACTGATGAAAGCGTCAATCAGATCGTAGTATCCTCGGATTGAGCGCGGAGGAAGCTTTTTGTACCAATCCTGGGCCATTCCCACGAGGGAGGTTACAAACACCTTAGCCCAATAGTTGAGGGGGTGATCATATAAATGCATCAAGTGCACAAAATGGTCCAGATGCTCGGCCGGATCTGTGGTTCCGTCATACCTATTGACGGACGTGGGGATTTTACCTTTTCCCGCACGAGTCATTAGCACCTCCTCAATGAGGGGAGAATCGCCCATCGCGATCCGGTAATCCCTGTCCTCCGGGTCTTCGGGGCTGGCTTCCCTTCGTCGGCGAGAGATGGGGCTTCGTGGTCTGCGAGCATCTCTGGCCCTGGACCTCTCGCCCCCATCACGGGAGACGTGAGTCCGTGCTCGAGAGAGCTGGTCCACCACGTTCTGGAGCCCTCTAATCTGGTCCTGTACTGCTGCAAGTTGAGGGTCACCGACATTTCTGCGGTTTGCCCTTTCCGTGGCCCTCGACTGGACCTCGTCGTTATCTCTGGCACCCTCGTTCCGAGGAGCCCTTTCATCTCTTACTGGGGGTGGATCTTGCTGAACCCTCGGCGGGGCCTCATTTTCTTGATTCAGTGGTGGAGGAGGTTGCTGGGCCCTCAACGCGTTTTGGGCCATCGTCAAAGGGTGCACGGGGAGTCCTCCCAGAGGTGGGGCCATCCGAGCGCCAGTGTGCGAAGGGAAATACGCCCCAGTGAAGTGCTCCCAAGCGTTCTGGACTGCCTGGCCCTCACACTGCGCATACGCGCCTGAAGCTGCTGGGTGGTGATTTGGGAATTTCCACCCCTTGTATCTCTCTCGGCAATGACATGGGGAGATTTAGAGTCCCCACTTGATAAGGTTGGATCATTGGCATCATCCCGGGCATCATTCCGGGTTGCATAAAAGGGTATCCCGGTGGAGGCATGGCCAGGGGATACGTACCTGAGTAAGGGAAGGAAGCGTTGGCAGTGTGAGTTGTAGGCGGAACAACGGAACTGGGCCCTCCCATAGCGTTCCCTCCCGGTGGGAGAGTTGCAGCCGCCGTATCTGGATTCTCGCCTCCATTCCCCGCAGCTGGTGGGTTCACGCCTCCGGCGGGAATATTGCTCTCTGCGTTCTCCTCATTGACTGGAGGAGGAGCGTTTTTGTTTCCCACGGCCCCTGATCTTGTTGCAGTTACCATTTTCAGAGTTAGGAGGTGTTATATCTCAACTAGCCTTCAGAGGAAGAATCTAGTTGTGGTAGTGATGGATTTCCCACAGACGGCGCCAAAAATGATGGTGCACGAATCTGTGTTTCCTAAATGCAACAACACTTTAAGATTTATATGAAAAGGGAAAAGACTATCACAGGCGGGGAAGCCTCAGGAACTGGGTTTCCTCTTGAGCGTGGGTTCTTCCAGCTAGGATAACACCGAGAATGCAAAATGTAATGAAACTGATCTGAAGCTTGGGAAGATGCGGAGGAATAAATGTATGAACCCAGAACAATGTGTGCAGTATGTATCGTGGAGATGACTTGGGGGAGAAAGCATGCGTTCTCCCCTATTTATATGTTAGGGGTAAGGGTAAATGGGTAAATTGACTGTGTGGTCCCAAACCTGTGTTGCCCTAACACGTGGCAGCCCTTGAGGGCGTGAGAATGACGTTTCTGAAAAGGAGACGGTGTGTCAGGTACAGGGTGCGCACTACCTTTGTGTCAGAGGTTGTTGGTGAGGGTCGCGTGAGTGGAGGGTCCCGGATCCGTCTTATGAGGGTCCAGATCCACCACGGCGATGGGGGATCATCCTCGAGCCGAAGTGACGCTCGAAGAATGCTCGGACGGGTTCCTCACGGCTCATGATCTTTGAGCGCCAAAACCCGAGCGACAAGGATATGGCCCTCGTGCGGGTGATTCCTTGAGAAATGTAACCCTGAGGGCGTAGGTGTGAGCGCCAAACCTGCCAGCTCTGGCCCATTTACCAGAATAGTTGGCCGAGGCCCAATGGCCTGTATTAGTTGGCAAGCGAGTGGGTTGGGTTGCCCCGCGAACCCATCAATGCGAGCGTATAGTCTTCAAGTCAATCGATGGCGACACATAGACGGCACTGATACGTGCGCATTTTTGAGTATCATCAACAATATAATTAATTAATAATCATATTATTAATTAGTATAATTATCCTAATAATTTTAGAATATTATCCCACAATTATTTATTTCATAAATAAATAACTTATTACTTTATCCTTTATTTATTTCATAAATAAATATTTATGATAATGACAATTTGATATTATCTTTGTATTTATTTCATATATAAATACTAATTATAATAAAAATGTGATATTATCTCACTTATTTATTCCATAAATAAATTTTATGTTGTTAGAACTCCTTGCTTCCACTATTTGATTATTTGTTGCGCTCTCTGAGTAACTTTTAGCTCCGCCTAACCTAGTGAGTGTGTAGTCTCCCATTCGCTTAGACTTCAGATCGTGTATGGACTTCCCATTTCAAATGTGAGTTCGGGTTTAGGTGCGGGGCATGTGCTAGCCCAAGCTCCGGGCGCTACAATCTCATATCGCATTTTATGAATGTAATGAATCACCGTGCGTCTTAATTGGTTCATATTGAGTTTAAGTCTTGGGTTTTACGTTTGTTTGTCACAGAGCCCGTTCCCAAAAAAGGAGAGCCTAAAAATTAGGGATGTTTCGTAGTTTGCACGCACTTTTGATCTTTCTTTTTGCTCAAGGTGAGGTTTAGGTTTTTTTCGTATAGTTAAGCGACCTACTACCCTTATATGCTCGTTTTCTAGCCCGTATGCGACTATATATTATATATATAGTTAAATATGTGCAATGTAAAATATGTTATGGACTCATGATAATATTTTAGAATTAAAAAGGGTATAATTACGAGCGTATATGAGCTTATGTTTTAAATGAAAGTTTATGTTAATGTAATGTTAATGTTATGTAATGAGCGAGATGGCCATGAAAGATTGACAAGGTATGAATAAAAGGTAATGAATGGATCTGTAGCACCCTAAACGGTGGGCACCACATCCCCCGCACTGGAAGTCCATACATGAGCCCAAATCTAAGCGAACGGGGACCTACACTCACACACTAAGCTAAGCGGGCCTAAAGACAAACCAGAGCGCTCAGAATCAAATAATCAAAATGCGCAAGCAATAAACAAGATCATCAAAGAAGCTCAACACGAGCCTACAAACATATATATGGCCATCATGGACCAAAATACAATGAGCATCCAAAAGAATATCACAATACAATCTTTATACAAGGCCAAATCGAATACAAGTCATAATATCAAAAGAAGCAAAGTATGTATGCAGACTCGACCTACACAAGCTAGTACGACATGATGATGCACTTCCCCGCCTAGCTCGGGCCATAAAAGTGGTAAAGGAGACAGGTCAGCCACAACTTGACTGAGTGAGGGGCTTACACATGCACACGGTATATGTGTCAAACTAACTCGACGAGTACAAACACAAAACAAACTAACTAACAAGCAAACCTCTACAAAGAGAAATGTACACAGGGGTATCACCCGTGTTAGGAATAGTGCCCTTAAAGCAGCATTTATGCTTTACTATTTCCTTGTAAATCACAAACAGTCTTTGAATAATAAATGAAATGATTTGTTCATAGGCAATCACTTATTTACGTGCTTATTTATGTCTGTTTGGGTTTGACTGTGTTTTGGATGTTTTGAACTCCCCTATTCCGATGAGGCCATAAGAACTTTGCCCTTATGAGAACGACACATGAAATAAGTTCTTGACTACATAGGCGAGGATTAGAAACTTCTCCAAGTCGATGAGTCCGATAGATAGTGGGAGTGTCGACCTTGACTCCGTCGAGACTTGCTTATATGATTATGTCATTTTGAAGGATCACTCAGTTTCATGGAGTGATAAGTGAATACGATGATGCGTTCATAATACATAAGGATGATTGTTACTTCATCACTGAGATGTCCCGCATGAGAACATTCCTAAACAGGAAAGGAACTCTCCTAGAAACTTTCAGATTAGGAAATATCTCACAGGTCAATGACGTGATTAATAATCCTTTGACTTGAGATTCTATAATGTCTCATATGAGCTAACTCTGTAATCTTTGATATAGGCTTAAAAAGGGGTCCCTATATAGACACCACGACCTATGTTGGGATTTACACAAGTAGCATATGTAGAATTAGTAGAATCAACAAAGGACCTACACTTGTAAAGAACAAGAAAGATCTTTTACTAATTAAGTTGTTCGTAGTCCATTAAATGTTAAACCCTTGGCCAAGGTGGATAAAAGATCAAGACATCAAGAAAATGGGGTTTTCTTGGATTGAGATCTAAATGGATATGAAACGAACTTAACTTTAAAGATCGAGAATAACAAGGCTCTGAGTTTATTCCCATGCCTTAGTTCTTAATTGAGAGATGGAGTTGTAGGACGATCGTATTTCACAGATTGTCATTAACAGAAAGTTCTTCGATTCATTTTATCATTCGGCTAGGGATCACACACCCATTGCTAGATTATGGTAGTGTGATATGTGAACTAATTAATTGATTAGGAGAATTAATTAATTAGAGTCGCCGCTAATCTAAGAATGAACCTAAAGGGTCACACACAAATGTCGGATCACGAGGGTTATTGTAGGATGTTAATTGGATTAACAAAGGATCAAAATGTTGATCAAAATGGAGCATTCACACGTGGACTGCTACCACGTGTCGAGCACACGTGGCTGGCACGTATCACGTACGTGTGGCTTCATGCGTGGCTCCAAACGTGTGATCTATTTCACACGTGAATTCTTTTCTAGAATTAATTAATTAAATTGTAATTAGTTAATTTTGGTCTTTTAATTAATTATGATCAATTGGTAAGACTATTCTCAAAATAATTAACCTAATAAATATTAATTATGAATTAAGTTATTTATTGGATAAATTGATTTTTAACTTTATATTAGATAAATGTTGAAAAGTCAAACTTCCTATTGTAGGTTAGAGAAAAGATCTCTTCCTAGACTTGGAGAATAAGTTAAAAACTTATTTTCAATTAAAAATTAAAAATTAATTAGTTAACTAGTGAACAAGAAATCAAAGTCCACTAGGTTTGGGAACCCTAGGGATTTTCGAACCCCACTAGTACTTATACTAGGGGTGGTGTTTCTCTTACACTTTAGACCAACGTTCTTGAAGCGTTAACTGTTTTTGAGAAAAATTAAAAGAAAAGTTTTCAAAGTAAATCCTAGCCAAACATAAGCCATAGAACTAGTATTCTGACCAGCTTGATCGTGTTCTAGGACTGGTGTGGATACGCTTTGGAGGATTACCTCATTTGGGATCTAATCGAAGGACGTTCGAGGGAGAATCTGCTTGAAGGGTGTTTGATAGGCGGTATCAACATCACAAGAAGGCTTCTATCTTCGTAAGTTTCTTGAATCCCTCTTAGATACGATACGAACATTGCAAGTTCTAAGATCTACTTTTGAAAAAAAATTTAAACTTCCGCTGCGCAAACTCTGTTTATTTTCCAACAAGTGGTATCAAAGCCACCTTGCAACTTTTGTATTCTTGGTTATTGGTTATATATTCTTAGTTTTAAAATTATTGAAAAACTATTTTCGTATTAATCTGGTTTTAACTGTTTGAATCTGAATTTTTTTGAATTGTTTTAATTTGAAACTGAATTGTTGGAATTTTGGAAATTACAAAATGAAATCAGAACGAACTGCATAGTCGTTCGCGACCGCGCCCGGCCAAGCTCGTGTAATGCATGGGGGCGGCAAAAGCCGCACCGCCTCGTCTGCAATCCATGCGGGCATTGTTGGAGAAAGATGCCAGGCCACGCGCACCTCAGCACATGTCGTGCCCGGGCGAGCTCCGCTTAATGCCCGCACCGTTCCGCCACTCCCACCTAGGATCGCCTGCTCACGGAGCGAGGGCCAGTGCACGAGGCATACGGGCCAGCGCACGAGGCGCGTGCACATCCATGAGCCCTTGCGGGAGCTTTCGCCAGGCACGCGCTTACGGGAGCTTCCGCTAGGCTGCCAAGAGCCCCTGCGGGCCCTGAGGTAATATTTTTGACAAAAGTTTAATTCTTGAATTAATTGAAATTTTGTCAATGATCCGAGTTCGATTTTGAATAAATTCTTGAATAGTTAACTAATATTCAAATTATTTAAGTTGTTGTAACTTGAAGTTAAGGGAACTTTAAATTTAATTGGTAAATTTAAATTCAAGCGTTATTATGCTAGTTTGGTTGATCATGGGTTAGTCTTATGTATGTTTTAAATTCTGCACATAGATGATTTCAATTGGGGTCAATCCGGACAACTCTCCGGAAATTCAAAAATCCCTTTAAAAATATTGAGCAATTTCGAATAAATAGGTGTTTTTATCACGGTAATAACATTTCTAGCATTCCATCAATTGGATTTAGGACTTAATAGGTAAGCTAATTGTTGTCTCACGAGTCGTGGGACAGTTAGTGCAACCTATTAACTCTTAGTTTCTTGATTGATCACTTCAAGTGATTAATATTTCTTGACCATTTTAGAATGAGCGATGTCTCACGAGTCGTCGGTCGCTCCGGACTAAGTTTGGTTGAGATCTTATGATTGACGGGTCTTGCTCAACACTGAAGTAGATATGGATGTCTCACGAGTCGTGGGTCCATGATTGAAAGATCAGTGATGTAAAAGTATTGCTAGGAATTCCATGGGGATGGAATCGGCAAATCGTACCTACCTAAAGATTCTTAGACCTTTGGATGTCTCACGAGTCGTGGGTCCAAAACTAAGAATGCTTGGGATCCTAGTACCCATTGAGAAAGCAAGTTTCTTCTAAGGTCGTTTAGGATTTATATACCTTCTAAAAATAGTGGGAGAACATATTTCTAATGACCTTGATAATATGTATAATCGTTATTATTCAGCATGCTCATGATTTCTCTGTTTTTTCATTTAGGGTGTAATTCTTGTTGGAAAACACGAATCAGAAAGCAGCGGAATTTAAAAAAATTTTCCCAACAAAAGGACCTTGAACTCGCAATCGTGTAACCAAATTCGTAAAGATAGAAAACTTACTTTTCTTTTATTCTTTCTTGAAGCGTTTCAAGCCACCCAAGAACGCTCTTCTCGCGGCTTGATCCCCTCTCCTTGGTAAAGCTCGAATCTTCAAACTTCTAACTTGAAGTCTCTAGAGAAAGTCCACCAACTTGATCACAATCTAACTAGTAAGGATGCTAGTTCTCTAGTTAGTGTTTAGGCTTAACCTAGGGTTTAATTTAATCTTGGAGAAAGGAAGGTGTTCAACACATGAACCAAAGAATTGTCAATTAGCTCTAAAGGGGAGCATGAGCTCCCCTATATATAGGAAAGGAGAGGGGCGGCCGAACCTAGTCCTAATGGACAAAGAATTTGGTCCCTCTCTCTCCTATTACTTGATCATCAAGTATTTTCCAACTTTGACTTTGAATTCTAATTCTAGTCAACTTTTAAGAGAGCTAAAAATATCCAAACTATTTTTGGATAATTTTATACTTTATTTATTATAAAATAAATAACTTATTTTTATCTAATTAATTAATTCGTAATTAATTAACTAGATTATTTTCTCCAAAATTAGACTTTCTTTTTAATTCAAAATTAAACCAAAGTCTATTAAATAATTAACACATTAATTATTTAACATCACATAATCACGTGTGGCACACGTGTCTTAATGACACGTGTCCAATCACGTGAGCCACACGTGTGATTTCACACGTGTGGAACCCCTTAGGCTCGATTAACTCGTTTAATCATTTTTAAGCCTCAACTCATGTAACCAAGTTGTTGTGTGTGACCCTCTAGGTTCTCAATTCAATTAGCAGTGACCCCAATTAATTAATTCACTAATTAATTAATCAGTCCACAGATTAAACGACCATAGTCTAGCAACAGGTGTTTAACCCCTAGCTGAATTGGAATGTTCGGATTCGACAGAACCTTTAAGTCATTGATTCATGTGAGATACAATCCTCCTACTTACTATCTCTCAACCAAGATCTAGGGCAAGGGAATAATCAGAACCCTAATAATCCGGTCTTAAAGCTAAGTGCATTTCATATCCATTTGATCTCAATCCAAGAAACCCTTTTCTTGATGTCTTGATCTACTACCTTGGCCAAGGACTCCATATGGCATATGAATGACTTACACAATAAGAGATCACCTTGCAAATGCAAGTGTAGGTCCTTTCTTGATTCTCATTCACTTTCATGAATCACTTGTGCAGCCCCAGCATAAGCCTTGAATCAGTTGTCTAAGGCGACACCCTTTAAAGCTTATACCAAAGACTACAGAGTTAACTCATAAAGTAACATGGAACCTCAAGTCTAAGGATCAATTAATCACATCAATGACTCGTGAGATATTTCCTAATCTGGAAGTTTCCATTTCCTGAAATAGAAACTTCCTTTCCCATTTAGGAATGTTCTCACACGGGGCACCTCAGTGAACTTACTTATTAAAGTAAGCACCCTCATGTATCACGCACGTATCAACTATACACTTTGCACCTCCATGAAACAAGGTGGTCCTTCTTAAGGGCGTGATCCCACAAGCAAGCCTTAGAGGAGTCAGGTTGACACTCCCACTGTCTGTAGGACTCATCGGCTTGGAGTATTTTACTAATCATGACTTATGTGATATAGGGCTCGTTTCATGAACCATTTCACCCAAATGGTAGAGTCCTAAAGTCATCAGGATTAGGGGAGTTCTCATACATGCACAGCTAAAGTAAACGCATACCAAACAAGAGCATATAAAGAAGTGTTTCCTCAATTCGTTATTTCATTCAAAGATTGTCTGTGATTACAATAAGGAAAAGCACAAAGCGGATATACAATCGGCTTTCTAGGGCACTATTCCTAACAATTCTGTGATTCTCTACAATTGAAATGGCAACTAAAAACCCTCTAGTATTCATCCTCGAATCAAACAAGTTGACGGGGCCCAATTACTCTGATTGGCTTCGGAATCTAAAGATAGTTTTAGATTTTGAGAAGAGAAGATGTGTGCTCTTCGAAGCGGAGCCTGTCATTGGAGGTGAAGCTCCAACTCAGGCCGAAAGAGAGGTGATTGCGAAGTGGAAAGAAGATAATCTTCAAGCCCGTTGCCTCATGTTGACCAATATGTCCCCGGACATGCAAAGGCAACACGAGTCAATGGAAAACGCTTGGGAGATTTATGACCACCTTGAGCAATTGTTGTAACATCCCGCTCGTCCGGCCGTACAGGTACGCTGTTGCGAGAGTGTTACGTGCGAATTTAAATTATCTAATTATGCTTTTATATGTTTATTATAATGATTAATTGATATTTTTGAATTTATTTGAATTATTTGTTAAGTATATGTTTAAGGAACCCAACTTTGTATTTTTCTAAACTCGTTTGAACCCTCGTATTTCACCTGTACCGAGAGCCTCACGTGTAATTGCCACCTTTTACGGTTTTTATCATAACTTTTTCATCCCTTAACCAAATAACTTGAAACATGAGCCATTTTAACCCTAGTTAACCCCTTTATCTTTTCTCTTAACCCACTAACACGAAATTAAGTAAGAAAAGGGTGAAAGATCTACTGCAACTCGAGACTAAGAAGAAAGAGGAAAAAATACTATTCATTTTGCAAGATTTGAGTTCAATACACCTCCATCTCTTCTCCAACTTGAAAGGTACGACCATGAGTTTTTCTCCAGCTTCTTGTGATTATTTGGACTCATGATTTGCTCATTTTCATCCGTATTTGGCCAAGATATGATCATCTATATGAATAGTTAGGTTATGTGAGATTTTGATGAATTCATTCAATTCTTTGCATTTTGATTCGAATTGATGCGTGATTCTTGGATATTTGAACTTCCTAAATTCATTCCTTGCCTCATATTTCGTGGTATATGAGTATAGCATGATCCACCATTGTTGCATTCTTGAAAGCTTAAAGAAATGAATTGAAAATGAACTCATACACTTATGTGTTGAAGCATGCGAATTTGCTATGGTGTTTGGGTGTTTTAGAGGTCTTTTCTTGTTGCATTTCATGTCTACTTGTTGCTGCTTTGATCCCTTGCTCCCCTCCCATGACACCCCGACTTTCAGGCCGTACTGGTATGACTTATGTGCGCATTTTAAATTCTTTATTTTTGCATTTACATGTTTAATATATATGTTTGTTAAATGTTTAATTCTTATTCTTTTAATTATCTGAATTCATATTTGAACGTTTATGTTCGTTTTGTTGCTATTTGCTTCGTTTTTTATCGTTTACAATTTTAATTTTTGTGCTTACTTGATATGCATGAGGTATACATGTTATGAACATGTGAATATGCTCGTTTTATGTTTTTGAGTTTATTTGTTGAGCTTTTGAGGTGTTTGTTTCGTTTGGAACCTAAGGGAGGCTAAAACGTTTTTAGCCCACCTTGGGTTCCAGGTTGTGTATCTAGAGCTCGGGAATTTGGATTCAAATTCTATCACTTCCGATGACCTCGTTTCGACGATTCGGAGTTAATGGACTAAGCCTCATATTTTTCTAAGCCCATTTGATACTCCGAATTTGACCGAAAACTCAGCTCGCGCCTATATGACCACATTGGAGGAAATTGGACATAAGTCTTTCAATTTTCAACCTTTTCACATGAAATTTGGTCCCAACATCCACCAAATCAATATACCATCATCCTTGCTCTCTCGATCTTGGTATACACAAGGAAAAAAGGGAGAAATTGCTGCAAACTTTGGAGAAACTAAGAAAATCCCATCACTATTCACCTAAGGAGAGATTTGAGCTCTAATCTCCATTTTCCTCCATCACCTTCAAGAAGTAAGTGTATATTTGTTATTACCATCCTTATGTGATAATTTTCATCCAAGAATTTCTGAATTTGAGTTGGTTTTGATAGAGATTTGGTTATGGGAATGAATAGTGAGGGTTCACTTATATATTTGGGATCTCTTGCCTTTCCATGTGTTTTTCTTGAATTGATGCTTGAATCATGACCACTTGAGCTTCATTTATGATTATATGGACCTAATTTTGTTAGTAGTTGATGGGGTTAAATGTTTCCATTAAATGTTTAGAGCTTTGAAGACTTGAATATGCAACCATTTGATCCCATTCTTGCTTCCTTTCCTTGATACTCGGAGTTGGCTTGATATCTGAGGAAGGGATAAATATTTTTTGCCATCCGAACTATAGGCCATTTGGCAATTCACCATCCAAACTATTTCACCCCCGAAACCACC
Source organism: Lantana camara (assembly GCA_037501455.1). Classification (NCBI taxonomy): domain Eukaryota; kingdom Viridiplantae; phylum Streptophyta; class Magnoliopsida; order Lamiales; family Verbenaceae; genus Lantana; species Lantana camara. Next base: position 86,738,413 of record CM074863.1, read on the forward strand.
ATCTAAACTTTTAATTCCTGACAAACCACCATCCCAAAGCGGTTTTGACTCTTTTTCAGCGGTTTTGACTCTTTTTTCAGCGGTTTTGAATGTTTTAAGGGTAAATCTATGAAAAAATAACAAAGAGAGACAAATTTACATGTGTTAAAACATTCAAAACTGCTGAAAAAAGAGTCAAAACCGCTGAAAAAAGAGTCAAAACCGCTTTGGGATGGTGGTTTATAAGAAATTCAAAGTTTAGATGGTGGTTTCGGGGGCGAAATAGTTTTGATGGTGAATTGCCAAATGGCCTATAGTTCGGATGGCAAAAAATCATTATCTCTTTGAGGAATTATGGTGTTGTTTGCTGCTTCTTTTCCACCCTTGTTGTTGCCTTTATGTCACAGTGCTGTTGTTGTTGTTTGAAGCAGGGAAGAGAAGCCATTTTCGTGTAGGAGATGGGGGTGACACTTGTCACCCCGCGGCCTTGGTGAAGTGTGATGCCCGTCAAACCTCCCAGTCCGGTTTTGTTTATCCTCCTGCCTTGAGTAACGTGGGTCACCCCTTTAGAACTGAAATCTGGTGACCCCCGTCACCCCCTTGTGAATTTGCTGTTATCCCTCTTCACGGGGGTAACCCCATTTTAAGTATGAAATGGTGACCCCCCGTCACCCTCCCTCTTGTGCACTTAAGTGTTTTATCTTCGTTTCTTTTCTTTGTTTCCTCATTTATTTGCCTTGTTTATGACCTATCTATATATATGGTATACATGTTATATTATGTGTTATATGTATTGTATTAAATTTATGGCTTCATTTGATTTGTACTTTCCGAGTTATGAACGTATATGTTTAAGTGGTACGTATACGAATCTCATTTGCATCCATTGCATTCATGAGCATTTTCGGGCATCTATATGGTTCATATTTGAGTCTAAGTCTCGGGTATTGTCTTCTTTTGTTTCAGAACCGCTTCCGGACGTTGTCCAGCCCGAGGTTTAGGTGCTTCTTTGCCCGTTTTGGCCCCGGTTCTTCGTCTCTACTTTTGTTAAGGTGAGGTTTAGGAATTTTGTATTAGTTATTGACCTATAGCCTAATATATGATGTGTTTCTCACCCCGTATGTGAATATATATCTTATATATATTTAAATATGTGTGTTTAAGCTATGATTATGATTTTATGGAAACACTTGAATATTATAAAATTGATATATGTAAGAGCATATGTAAGCTTCACTTTTGAATCCTTTCATACATTTATGTTATGGTATGAGTGAGGATACCCTGAAAGATGGGAATATGGTTCGATTTGGTATGTTGGGCCCCAGGAATTATGGGTAAGAAATGCCCGGGACCACAAGGGCCTTCGGGTTTAGCCTGTGCATGGTTTCCTTTGAGATATTCACGTGCGAGTCTTGGAGATTGGGAAGGCGTGGTATCTTAAGCCCTCGGTGGATAACAGGGAAGGTATATCGTGGGTTAGCTACCCCGTATGTTTTTGTATTGTAGGTGGAGAGGGTTTGATTCCCTAAACACCAAGGATGTGGGGTTGGATTTGTATTGTTGAATTCTGTTTTTATGTTATGTTTTGAGGAACTAGTGGAAGTCCGTACTCGCCGGACATTTGTTTATGTTTTGTATCGATGGATTATGGATCGAGATAGGACTTATTTTATGTATTATACGTTATCTTTTACAAATGATTTGGTATGCAAAACCCTAGCCTCGATTCATGACCATCCCTTTGATATATGCTTTGTTTATACTAATACGTGTGTGGGTGTGTGTTAGCCCCCTCACTCAGTCGAGTTGTTGACTGACCCCTCTCTTTTTCTCTCTTTAGATGCAGGTTGCTCGAGCTAGGCGAGGAATTGCGTTGTCGAGTCGTACTTAGCGGTCTAGGTCGAGTCTGCATACATATTTATAGCTTTTGGATACTCTTGGATCATGTTTATGTATTGATATGTATATTTGGAGAATACTTGTATTTATTTTTGGGCCGAGAGGTCATGGTATACATGTTAATGTATGTTATCGTTGAACTTTTTTTTGGATCTTGTTTATTGCTTCCGCATATTTATTTTATTGTTATGCGTGCTCTGTTGGTCTTTAGCCCCGCTTAGCCTGGTGTGTGAGTGTAGGTTCCCATTTTCTTAGACTTAGGCTCATGTATAGACGTCCATTTCATATGTGGGTTCGGGTTTAGGTGCAGGGAATATGGCGGCCCACCATTCCGGGCGCTATACCTCCCCTATTTTTGCTTCGTTGTGATTGAGTTCTTAGGCTGGCATTCCAGGGGCGCGGCCGCGATCATGCAAGGAACAAACCTTGCCGCGGTCGCGACCTGCTATGGTTTTTGGTTCTATAAGTATGACGCGGTCGTGCCATTTTCGGTCGCGGCCACGACCATCATGCAGGGTATGGGTCTGGGTAGGTGGCGGGGCTGCAACTCTTAGTGACACGGCCGCGACGCTGCTCCAGTTTTGCTTCTGCCCTCCCGACGCGGCCGCGACGTCCTTGCTACCCCGTTTGCTTGTTTTCTTGCTCTTTTCTTGCTATGTTTGATCTTGTATGCCTCTTGTATGGTTAATGCATGAAGTTAACTTGTTATGTTGTGTGTTATGGCTTCTATTTATACGTATGATGTGATATATGTGTGTATATGTAACATGTGATCGTCATGCGCTTCGTTCATGTTTCGTTGGTTGTTTCTTGATTTAATTATCTCGTTCTTGATTCATACTCTTTGTTAACTTAATGCAATACGTGTTATATGCTTTATTATGAGTTTGTATTATGATTTCTGTGCTCTTATATGCATTACATGACAAGATTTGTTCTAAATGCTCTCTTACGTGTATGCATGTTCTTATGCTTCGTTTCTTGCTTTGTATGGTATCTCTTCGCTCCTTTATGGTACGTATGCGTTATTAACATGTTATACGATATGTTATGTGCCTTGTATAAGATTAGGGATTCATTTGACGTGATTTATGCTCGATATGAATTGATACATCTAAATATGATATGCATGCTACTTTATTGCATTTCACTCGCATCATTTGCATTCATTCGCATATACCGAGCGTCTAATTGGTGCATTTTGAGTCTAAGTTTGTCTTTCGTCCTTTTTTTGTTCAGAGCTTTGTTTCGGAGGAAAGAAGGTGGTCTCTTAGGTGTGTTCCGGTTTGCTTCGTCCATTTTGGTCAACAAGGTGAGTTTCTTTCTTTTAGTTATTATGACCTACAACCCTACATGAGTTTTAAGCCCGCATGCGACTTATATATATATGTATATAGATACGTGTTCAATATGTAGTTTGTGGGATTTGGCCCTTTTGCTATGAAATCTTTTGAAAACGTTTTTTTGTTATATATATATAAGCTACGTTTTCGTTTGTTTGTTTTCGAAAAGGGTTGGTGTGTGTTTTGCACTGGCGAGATTTGGTTTTGAAAGATAAGTCTTTGAATATGTATATGAGTTTTCCATTTTGCCTTGGGCCCCGAAGATTGGTGCAAAGGAGCCCCTGGACGGTGTTGGGCCGTCGGGTTACTCCTGAGTACAGTCTCCACTTTGAAAGGATCAACCCGGAACACACTAGGAGGTTTGGTGGGGGATGGAATACTTGGACGTGAGTGTCATGAAACTCACGACCCTTACATATTTGTGCGGATGGTTAGGGTATGTCCATCACGCGGAGAAGAGGTATATGTGTTTGCGTTATGCTTTCCGTTTGAACTTTGGATCTGATTTGTGTTATGAACGGAGTTGGGTGGTTTGAAACTCGTACTCGCCGAGTTGTGTGATTTTGACTCTGAAATTAGTCCGTGAAATGGGAGTGGATTCCTAATTTCTAAAATTTACTGATTTTGGCCTCTGACCTTAATTCTTTTATATATATACTATCACGTGTTAAAATGATTTAGCGTGCAAAAACCACGCCCGGTTCATGAGCTTTTAAGACTTTGCATATGCTCTGCTTTATGTAGATGTATGTGTGGGTGTGTCAGCCCCTTCACCAGTCTTTAGGACTGACCCCTCCTCGTTGTCTTCTTTTATTCCTTTGTTTCTTGAGTTTGCAGGTCCAGGGTTCGGTTCGAGCTAGGCGGTGGTTTACTTTTAAGTTGTTCGAGTCTGAGTTCGAGTCTTTTGCATATTGCCTCTTTACTTTTCTGTATTGGTATTATGTATAAGTATTGTGACACCCCAACTCCGCGACCGTACAGGTATGACGTATGTGCGCAATTTAAATTATTTTAATTTCATAATTAATTGATGCATTTAATTGAATTATATTTTATTATTTTAAATTCTTATATGAATTATTTGAATTTATATGAAATATTTGAATTATATGTCAACATTTGCCTCAAGTGATTTATGATATGAATTTTTATGAATTTATGATATGTGAAATTAATTCCCGAACAAGATAATTTCGTAAATTATGTGATTTATGTGAGTTAAGGGCTTAATTGTATGATTTTATTTAATTTTGGACTTAATTGAAAATTTGAATTGGACTTATTTGACACTTTTTGAAGTTTTGGTCCTAATTGAAAAATAGCCTTTTTAATAAAATTTTATTTATTTTAATTCGTTTAAATTTTTATTTTATTTTTATTTTATTTATTATTTCTTTAAATTTAAATTTTTATTATTCGAATAATATGCCTATTTGTTGAGATGAGTTGCGTTCGTGTTCGATTTGAGATCGAAATTTTGCCATTTTTGAATTCCATCACTTCTCTTGGTGTTGCTTGAATTGGAGCTGGAATATTGATCACTTATGCTTCATTTATTGTTGAATATACCTGACTTTGGTGGTAGTTGAGGCATGTGTGAATTACCATTAATGTTCTTGAGGTTTCAAGTTGAGAAATGCAAGAGTTGGTTCCATTTTCTTACCTTAGCTGTTGCTGTTCGATTTCCAGCTTGTTTGAGAGAGATTTTGTGCTGAATTGCTGCCTTATTTGCTGCCTTAATGATGTGGTTGAAGGCTGGTATGAGATTCAGGGCTGAACAGGGGCATTTTCACCATTTTCTCGCGATTGGAGTGTCTCCCCGGCCGGGGAGGTTTTGCTCATGAAAATACCCGGCCGGGTACCTTCTATGTAGAAACATTATGCATAAAAAATACCCGCGAGGGTACTTTTATGAAGAAAAACTCCCCTGGCCATGGAATGTTTTAATTGTTTTCCTAACTTTTGCATGATTCCTTACGTGAGATGCATGGAATGCTTCATTTGTTTGCTAACTTTTGCATGGTTTGTACGTGGGAATGCATGGTTTGATTATTTGTGGACTTTGCATGGACTCTATATGGATTATAAATGACTTTAAGGTTTAAGGAATTGCTGGAACGTGTATATATGCATGTAATATATTATGTTATATATTTATGTAATATGAAATTTAAGTGCTTTAAGTTTGATATTTTAAATTAAATGTGATCCTATGGTTTTATATAAATTCTTATGTACGAAATGTGTAATCTAAATGTGATTTTATTATTTAAATTATTTGTTATATTTTATGAATCACGTTTATGAATTTATTTGATACTGTTCGTACGTGTTTTGAATTGAAATGACCTAAATGACGCATTCTTGCATTTCATATGCATTCATTTCATACATATGCATTTCCGAGCGTCTAAGTGGTACATATTTGAGTCTAAGTCCCGCGCCTTGCTTTCTTTTGTTTCAGAGCCTCTTCAGGAAGTTAACGAGCCCGAGGTTTAGGTGTCCGATTGCTTCTTTTGTTTGGTTTTCACTCCGTTTCCACTTCCAGGTGAGGGTTAGGATCTTTTCTTTTAGATAAGCGACCTATGGCCTTTATGTTATTGATTTCCTATCCCCGCATGTGGCTATATATGTATTATATGGTTAAATACGAATGCTTATGATACGTTTATGATTTTATGAATCCCCCTTACGAATTTATGAAAATGGTATAAGTAGGGGCGTATATGAGCTTATGATTTTGAATCCCTTGTACGTTTCCTTTATGATTCAGCGAGTTGTGCCCTGAAAGATGGGTTGTTGGTATATTTCTTATGAATCCGGGCCCAGGGATTGTGGGTAAGGACGCCCGGGACGGCAAGGGCTGTCGGTTTAAGCCTGTGCATTTCCCATTTGAGGTGGTGGTGTGAGACTCTTGGAGGTTGAGAAGGCGCTATTACCTTGAGCCCTCGGTGAATAACCGGGGAAGGCATATCATGGGTTAGCTACCCCAAATGTATATAGAATCCATAAGGGTGGAAAGGGTTTGATTCCCGATCACCAAGGAGTTGAGGAGTTATGAATTTATGAATTCTTATGTATTTATGATTTGTACGAGGAGTTGAGAAGGTCCGTACTCGCCAGATGTTTATGTTTCTTTTTATGCTTTGGTGGTTGTGAAACGAGTTGGGATTTCCTTTGTACTATATGTATGTTTACACAATGATTTGGTATGTAAAACCCTAGCTCGGTTCATGATCGACCCCTTTTGATTATATGCTATGCTCTATATTTATTTATGGTGTGGGTGTGCATCAGCCCCCCGCCCTCACTCAGTCGAGTTTAGACTGACCTCTTCCTTTTAACACTTTAGTTGCAGGTTGCTCGAGCTAGGCGGGGAAGTGCGTCGGTCGTGTCGTACTTTCGGGTTTAGGTCGAGTCGGCATATTTACTTGTTGTATTTTGATTACTTTTATGAATTGTATTTGAATTCTAAATATGTATTCAGAGATTTATGTAAATACTTGACCTATTTTTGGGCTGTCAGGCCATTGTTTATGATGTAATTGTTAGTATAGAGCTCTTTTCAATCCTTATGTTATTGCTTCCGCATTCTTATTGTTTGTTTTGCCTGCTCTGTGTGAGTTCTAGCCCCGCTTAGCCTAGCGTGTGAGTGTAGGCTCCCGTTCGCTTAGACTTGGGCTCATGTATGGAAATCCATTTCATATGTGGGTTTGGGTTTAGGTGCGGTGGATGTGGTGGCCCATCGTTCCGGGCGCTACATGTTACAAGTGGTACCAAAGCCGGGGCCCGGGCCGGTGTGCCAGCGAGGATGGACTGTAAAGCTGGGCCCTTATGGGGGGGGGGATGGACTGTAAAGCTAAAAGAGCTTGTCCCACATCGGTTGGGGAGGAGAACTAAGCCCACTTTATAAGTGGGTAGAAACCTCCCACTGTTGAGGCCTTTTCCTGGGTGGGCTCCTTTGGCTTAAATTCCACCGGGAAGAACAAAACCGTGAGGCTATGCCGACTTATGGATTGCAAAGCGGACAATATCTACAGGCGGGTTTTCGGGCTATTACAAGTATGAATATGTATAAGATTCTGAAATTATGAATTGTAAATTTTATTTGGCCCGAGATGGGCATATTTGTATATCATGTACTTATTTTATTTAGTTGGATATTATATGTATGTTGATGATCCTGTTTCTTCTGTATGTGTTTTGGTTTTATCGTGCACTCTGAATTAGGGTCTAGACCTCTGAGCTTAGGTGTGATTTTGCTTGTCACCCGTTTGTCGTAGCTTGATGCGTGTGCGGAGTCTCTATTTCGTTACACGTGTCAAGTTATGGTGCGGGGAATGTAGTGCTCTGTGCTGCGCTCCAGGGTGCTACAATTGTATCGCCCCAAAGAGAGTGTTTTAAGGTACAACACCTCTGGGGAACTCTTTCATCTAAGAATGAAAGAAGGTACAAGTGTCCATGAACACGGTTTTAAGTTTCTTGCTTTGAACGGGAAACTGACCTCCATGGAGATGCTACTGAGAGAGGAACTCTTTGTGGACTTGTTGGTCACATCACTTCCACCATCATTCAACCCTTTCGTGCTGAACTTCAACATGAATCATGCTCATGGTACTGTTGCTGAGCTGATTAGTCAACTTGTGACTGCTAAACATATGATTAAAAGGGATGACAAAATAATGATGGTCACTTCAAATCATCTAAAGGCAAAGGGAATAAAGTTCCCAAGAAGAAAGGATCTCTTAAACCCGATGGAGGGGTTAAAAAGAGGAAGGCCAAGAAGAAAAAGAGATCAGAGAGAGGACGTTTGCCACCATTGTGGCAAGAAAGGGCATTGGAAGAGGAACTGCCAAGAGCACAAGGATACTCTAAAGAAAGTCACATTTATTGTTAAAGTAAATCTATCTATTGATTCTAATTCTTGGGTACTTGATACCGGCTGTGGAGCTCATATTTGTAATGATGTACAAATGCTAAATGAGGTTCGGTAGCTTGAAGAAGGAGAATGTGTCTTGAAGGTTGGGAATGGATCAAGCCTTTAAGCTCAAGCTATTGGGATGTGTAGATTAGATTTAGGTGTTTTTACTTTAGTTTTGAACAAAGTACTTTATGTACCTTCTATTATTCGTAATATTATTTTCATTCCAATATTTGATTGTGAAGGATTCAAAACTTTTTCTAGAAATGGAAATTTTTATCTTAAGAAGAATAAAACTTCCGTTTTACTTGGTACAATATCTATTGGACTTTACACAACTAAAGACACTAATATTTTGAATATCCAACAAATAAACAAACGCAAAAGAGATGGCAAGATCTCGGCTTCTTTATGGCAAGGACGTTTAGGACATATTTCTAAAGATAGGATTGCTAACTTAACTAATTTAGGATCATTCTATGATAATGAACTTAAAGAGTTAACTCATTGTGAATCATGTCTTAAAAGAAAAATAGCCAAACCTTTAATGGTAAAGTGGAACATGCCACTAAAGTATTGGATTTAATCCATATTGATGTTTGTGGACCACTTAGTGTAAGTACGAGAAACAATCGTCAGTATTTCATAACCTTATTAGATGACTTTAGTCATTTTGGTTATGTGTACTTAATGAAGTATAAATCCGAAACCTTTGAGAAATTTTTAGAATTTCAAAAGGAGGTTGAGAACCAAACCGGTCACAAGATAAAGACATATCGATCTGGTCGAGGTGGCGAGTATCTAAGTGACGAATTTCTTAGTCATCTTAGAGATAATGGAATTATCTCACAGTGGACTCCTCCGGGAACTCCTCAATTAAATGGAGTTTCGGAGAGAAGGAACAAAACCCTACTTGATATGGTTTGTTCCATGATGAGTTTCACTGAATTGCCACCTTCATTCTGGGGTTGTGCCTTAGAATCAACAGTTAAGTTTCTGAATCTTGTTCCTCCAAATCGGTGCCCAAAACCCCATTTGAAATGTGGTTTGGCAAAATCCCTAATTATTCTTATTTAAGAATTTGGGGTTGTCCTGCTTACGTGAAGAGGACAGTGGGAGATAAGCTTGAAGCTAGATCAAGCTTATGTAACTTCGTAGGATATCCTAAAGAATCAATAGGATATTATTTCTATGATCCTCTTGAACAAAAGGTCTTTGTGTCAAGAAATGCTACTTTTCTTGAGGACTCGTTCCTTAGAGAAAAGAAAGGCAAGATCGCAGAACTTGAAGAAGTTCGAGACCAAGGTCCCTTGCCTAGTTCGGAGACTAACGTCCCTCAGCCAATCCAAAAGAGTGATACACGAGTAAATCCTCCTCAAATAAGACGTTCTGAACGCACTCCTAGACAACCAGAGAGATAGTATGGTTTTCTCCACCAAACATCTCAAATGGATAATGATCCATTAACTCATGAGAAGGCACTGCTAGTTTCAAATTCTGAGCAGTGGAAAGAAACAATGAAATCCGAAATGGATTCCATGTACTCTAATCAAGTTTGGACCTTGGTTGATCCACCTGATGGGATCAGGCCCATAGGGTGCAAATGGATATATAAGCGCAAGCTTGGAGTAGATGGAAGCGTGGCAGCCTTTAAAGCAAGGTTAGTTGCTAAGGGTTTTACTCAAAGACTAGGTGTAGACTTTGATGAAGCCTTCTCACTGGTTGCAATGTTGAAATCCATTCAGATCTTGCTTGCCATTGCAGCATATTATGACTATAAGATATGGCAAATGGATGTGAAAAGACATTGACAAAGACATTTACATGGAGCAACCCATGGGTTTCACATTCAGTGGGAGCGAATAAAAGACTTGCAAGCTCCAAAGATCAATCTATGGATTGAAATAAACTTCTAGGAATTGGAATTAGAATATTCGGTTTATTCAAAATCCGAATGAGTCCTGCCTGTACAAGAAAGAATTGGAAACCTTTGTTCAATTTCTGATACTTTATGTAGATGACATCCTCCTCATTGGGAATGTAAAGGATGATATGAAAATAACAAAGTCTTGGTTATCGAACCAATTTGAGATGAAGGATCTTGATGATGCATCCTACATTCTTAGTATAAAGATCTATCAGGATAGATCTAGGAGATTGATAGGATTATCACAGTAGATTTACATAGACAAACTACTAAAGAGATTTAGTATGGAAGATTCCAAACGTGGAAACTTCCAATGGGCCCGGGAACAGTTTTTTCGAAGAAGCTGTGTCCCAAGATTGAACTTGAAAAGTCTAGGATTTCCAAAATTCCTTATGCATCAGCAATACAAAGCATAATATATGTGATGTTGTGTACTCAACCGGATGTGGCTTATGCAGTCAGCGTGACAAGCCGATTCCAATCTGACCTTGGCGAAATCATTGGACTGCTGTAAAGAACATCCTTAAGTACTTAAGAAGAACTAAGGATTTGTTCTTGGTTTACGGAGGCCAGGAAGATATTGTCATTAGTTGCATCGGACATGGATGACTTTTCATCCATGTCAAGATACATATTCTGCCTAAATGGTGGAGCAGTGAGTTGGAAAAGTTCCAAGCAAATGACCACTGCGGATTCGACCACTGAGGCTGAATACTTAGCTGCAAATGATGCTGCTAAGGAAGGTGTTTGGGTAAGAAACTTCATCAAACAGGTTGTTGCTCAAGCGAGAGAACCAAGATCTCACCAAAAGACCAAACACATTTTGAGGAAGTATCACCTGATTCGTGATATAATCAAAAGAGGAGATGTGCAAATTAAAAGGGTCACATCGGCAGAGAACATGGCAGATCCACTAACTAAAGCTCTTAGTCAACAAGCTTTCGAAGAACATCTTCAGAAGATGGGACTTAGATTAGTACTTGAATGGCTTTGATAGGCAAGTGGGAGATTGTTAGGAATAGTGCCCTGAAAGCAACATTTATACTTTACTATTTCCTTATAAAATCACAAATAGTTTTTGAATAATAAATGAAATGATTTGTTCATAGGCAATCATTTCTTTATGTGCTTATTTATGTTTGTTTAGGTTTGACTGTGTTTTGCATGTTTTGAACTCCTCTAATCCGATAAGGCCCTCAAGAACTTTGCCCTTATAAGAACGGCACATGAAATAAGTTCTTGACTCCATAGGCGAGGATTAGAAATTTCTCCAAGTTGATGAGTCCGATAGACAGTGGGAGTATCAACCTTGACTCCATTGAGACTTGCTTATGTGATTATGTCCTTTTGAAGGATCACTCAGTTTCATGGAGTGATAAGTGCATACGATGATGCGTTCATAATACATAAGGGTGATTGTTACTAGAACTTCATCACTGAGATGTCCCGGGTGAGAACATTCCTAAATGGGAAAGGAAGTCTCCTAGAAACTTCCAGATTAGAAAATATCTTACAGGTCAATGACATGATTAATAATCCTTTGACTTGAGATTCTGTAATGTCTCATATGAGCTAACTCTGTAATCTTTGATATAGGCTTAAAAGGGTGTCTCTATATAGACACCTGAACCATGGCTTATATTAGGATTACACAAGTGGCATTTGTAGAATTAGTAGAATCAACAAAGGACCTACACTTGTTAAGCACAAGAATGATCTCTTACTGATTAAGTTGTTCGTAGTTCATTAAATGTTAAACCCTTGGCCAGATCAAGACATCAAGAAAACGAGGTTTTCTTGGATTGAGATCTAAATGGATATGAAACGAACTTAACTTTAAAGATCGAGAATAACAAGGCGCTGAGTTTATTCCCATGCCTTAGTTCTTGATTGAGAGATGGAGTTGTAGGAGGATTGCATTTCACTGATTGTCATTGACAGAAAGGTTCTTCGATTCATTTCATTATTCGGCTAGGGGTCACACACCCATTGCTAGATTACAGTAGTGTGATCTGTGAACTAATAATTGATTATGAGAATTAATTAATTAGTGTTACTGCTAATCGAATAAGGAACCTGAAGGGTCACACACAAATGCCAGATCACGAGGGTTATGGTAGAATGTTAATTGGATTAATGAAGGATCAAAATGTTGATCAAAATAGAGCATGCACACGTGGACTGCTGCCACGTGTCGAGCGCACGTGTCGAGCGCACGTGGCTGCCACGTCTCATGTGGCCTGCATGGCTGCCACGTGTCACGCACACGTGGCTTCATGCGTGGCTCCAAATGTGTGATTTATTTCACACGTGAATTCTTTTCTAGAATTAATTAATTAATTAAATTATAATTAAGTAATTTTGGTCTTTTAATTAATTATGGATTAATTGGTAAGACTATTCTCAAAATAATTAACCCAATAAATAATTAATTATGAATTAAGTTATTTATTGACTAAATTGATTTTTAACTTTATATAAGATAAAGGTTGAAAAGTCAAACTTCCTATCATAGGAGAGAGAAAAGATCTCTTGCTAGACTTGGAGAATAAGTTAAGAATTTATTTTCAATTGAAAGTTAATAATTAACTAGTTAATTAGTGAGCAAGAAATCAAATTCCACTAGGTTTGGGAACCCTAGGGATTTTTGAACCCTACCAGTATTTATACTAGGGGTGGTGTTTCTCTTACACTTTAGACCAACGTTCTTGAAGCGTTAACTGTTTTTGAGAAAAATTAAAAGAAAAGTTTTCAAAGTAAATCCTAGCCAAACATAAGCCATAGAACTAATATTCTGACTAGCTTGATCATGTTCTAGGACTGGTGTGGATACGCTTTGGAGGATTACCTCATTTGGGATCTAATCAAATGACATTTGAGGGAGAATCTGCTTGAAGGGTATTTGATTGGCGGTATCAACATCACAAGAAAGCTTATATCTTCGTAAGTTTCTTGAATCCCTCTTAGATAAGATACGAACATTGCAAGTTTTAAGATCTACTTTTGAAAAAAAATTTAAACTTCCACTGCGCAAACTCTGTGTGTTTTCCAATAACCCGATGACCTATGGCCGTCCCAGACCCCCTTACCCACATCACGCTGACTATACACGGAAGAAGTCACCGGCGCCCCAGGTTTCCCTTACCCACAATCACCGAGCCCCAAACAGTTCCAGAGTCATAATCATATTCAAATTCGGACACATATTCAAATTCATAATCAGATCCAGATTCATATTCATATACATATTCAGACTTACTATTCCCCTACTAACAAAGTATAACGTAACAAACTTGTAGCACCCCGATCGGTGGGCACCACATCACCCATACTATAGCTCGACACGTGTAACAAAACAAGGACTTTGTACACTCATCAAACCATAGCGAACGGGAGACAAACAAATTCAAAACCCTAGGCTAGCACTACAAAAAATTGGCCGTAAACTGACGAAAAAAATCAACAGGATAAGACCGTCGGTCTTCCACTGGTATATCCGACGGAAATGCGATGACAATCCGACGAAACTCCAATGATTTATACCCCAGAAATTCGGGTAGGAAGGCCGTCAGATAATCGTAGCAAATCTGTCAGAAATTTTGGCGATTTTCTAAAAAAATATGCCCCAAATTTTCCCACGGGAAAGGGCGTCAAAAAGTCGTCCGCTTTTCATTGAGAATTTTGGGGCAATTTATCCTCCAAAATTGACCAACGGACATCCATTGTATGACCGTCGGATATCCATTGGTTTCTACTCGCACAACTGGCCGACGGAATTCCAATGGGTGTGCTCCATTGGGATCTTTGCATCCGTATTTAGAATATATGCAACGACACCCACCTCTCGTCGAACTTCCGTCGGAAGATCCATGTGATTTTGTACGCTGACGGGATACTTCCATTGGTGTTGGCAATGGCAATATTTTAAATGGAATTGGAATATTCCAGTGGAGCCTTTCCATTGGAAGGCCGTCGGAACGTTTATTCAGAGAACATCCCGACGGAAAACCGACAAACGTTCTCCGTTGGTATATCTTTGTTTTGGTTGTTATTCTAACCCACAGATTGTTGCTGTTGGTTATCCGTCGGTGTATTTCATATAATTGATTAATGAGTTTACTGCACCAAAAACCCTGTGATATACATAATTAGCACTCAGAACCCTGTGATTTGAAAATTCTCAAAGCGAACCCCGTGATTGTAATAAATTAGCACTCAATTAGAATTTCAAACCCTACAGCCGTGGTTGTAGGGTTTTGAGTGCTAACTTTAATACAACACAGGGTTTTCAGTGCTAATTTATATAATCACAGGGTTTTCTTTGAGAATTTTTAAATTATAGGGTTCGGAGTGCTAATTAGGCATAACACAGGGGGTTTCCAAGCAAAAAAACTCATTGATCAACCGACGGGTCCCCGATGGTATTTTTCCATCTGAATTCGATAAAAGCAAAATAACTATGTACCCTTCAGATGTTAAGAACTAAAATACGTGCATTCTTTCCCCATTTCGATTCTCTGAATTAGCAAAGTGGGGAAAGTTCATCAGATGCAACACTTCAATTTCGGTGACAATCGACAAGGATTTAGGGTTGTCGAAGCGTTGAATGTTGAATCGGAGCTCCAACATTTAGCTGTAGAGAAGTTGTGCATCATCGATTTCGTTAGGGTCTTGGAAGGTCTCGTTCAATGGAGTTGTGTGTGATCGGTTTCAGTAGGATTTGGGATTCGGTAATTTCAGGTAACCAGGCTGTCGTTATTGCACAAAATTTGGGTTTTAATTGATAGATTGAACTCGATTATCTTGTAGCTAGATTAGGTTTTTTTCTAGATTTAGGGAAAATGAAAATTTCTGTGTTTTGATTGCCGAGCTTCTTTAGTTTGTTTAATTTTTGACACCCCCATCACCCTTTGCTCATTTCTTGGTAATACAACCCAGATTCCCAAGGCTTCGAATTCTTACAGAAGACCAGAGCTTCAGCTTGATAAATGTAGTTCAACACATATGTGATGGAGGGTTTAACCGTAGATGTCTAGAAGAGCTGCTTCAGAGTTGTCGGTAAGCAGTATGTAAATGCTTCTTAAACTCAGATATTTAATTGGTGTGGTTTTATTTAGTACTGAGTTAGGTTATGGTTCTTCTGGATTTTTTAAGCTGGGTCGTGGTTTTAAGTCACTATGAGAACAACGGTTATTTTTTTCGTTTCATGTAGTTAAAGAAGGTGAGAATTCTATGTGTATATTTTCGCATTGATGCGCAAATACGTTTCAGTTTTATAGATAAAATGGTTGTGTGGTCGGAATGATCTTGGATTCCAACATCTGTGTTAGATTTGGTTTTGTTGATATGTGCTTCCATTGTGTTTCCTTAGGTTATTATGTGAAGAGTTGCTGCTTGAGCTTGATCCTGTTAATAATAAACGAATTTCATGAATATGTTAATTTTAAAGGATAGGGGATGTGATACATATGTTGCTGTATGTAACACCCCAAAAGGAAGGCGCCACATCGCCCGCACTAAGACCCAAACCCGGTTACGAGATGGGAAGTCCGTACCCGAATCCGAATTATAGCGAACGGGAGACCACTCACACCCTATGCTAGGCGTGAGCTAGAACCTCGAAACCAAGGAAACAAATCCC
This sequence comes from Lantana camara, assembly GCA_037501455.1. Taxonomy (NCBI): domain Eukaryota; kingdom Viridiplantae; phylum Streptophyta; class Magnoliopsida; order Lamiales; family Verbenaceae; genus Lantana; species Lantana camara. The sequence continues at coordinate 86,754,126 of CM074863.1, forward strand.
ACAATATAAAAGCATGTGCGGAAGCAGAACATAATGCCAATCACAATATAAGCAGCAGGTGACGGGTTCAACTAACATAGATGCCTAGTCCCGAAAATTCAAACATAAATCAGAAATCATAAACTCAGCGTTCATACATGTTTCAATATGACTTAATCAAATTACAAAGCGCTTGCAGAAAGACTCTGACTTAACTACAGAACTTGACCGACACAAAATCCCGCCTAGCACTCCAAAACCTACAAAAGAACTGAAAACAAAGCCGGGTTCAGTCTATAGGAGACTTGTGGGTATAAAATAGGGCATACTATATTTATATTTCAGAATGTAAACACCCTCACATGCAAGCTATAATCCCGTGCGAGGTTTTAAAACATTTCCCCAAGTGGGGTGAAAACAAAGGAAAACAACGCTCGGGATTACAACGATCAATTTCATTCATTCATTAAAATCATGCGGTCATTTCGTAAGCCCGATGAGAGGGCGAATTCTCCAACCTCTACCTCGTGTGTGCATTTAATCACTCATTCGTTCATTCATTAGTGATCATACCACAGTCATTCATTCATTCATGCATTCATTCATTCGTTCGTTCATTAACAATCATACATAATCATTAACATTCATAAACATAAACACTTACACCTTTTTCCTCGAGGAGGTGGACGGGTTAGCAAGACCTGACCACCTCATTTATTAACCAAAAGGGGTTACATGACTCCCCAGATGGCGCTCAGCGTCCATTCCTCGCTAACTCCTAACGAGGTCGGGTTATGCCATCATTATTTGTTGGGACTAGTGCACGGGGATCACCGTCAGCCCGGGCTTCCCCGGATAGCCACGTACAGATAGTCCCGGGCGCCATTAAATATTGTGTTCACTGATCTCGCCAAAACATTGGGTAAGGGTTCATGAAAGAAAGGCTTACGTTTGATATCATTTACTCGAGAAAAGACTCGATATACGTAGTAAATACATTTTGGCTTAAAACTATGAACGTTGGTTTATATAGGGTCATTTTAGCTAATAGAAGAGAAACCCACCTTTACACCTTACCGGCCAATACCAAGAAGAAAACAAGAGGACTTGAAAGTGTCCTATGAACCCGGCAAGTCTCCACCCTGGAGAAAACTGTACAAAGGACAATACAAAGCATTCGTGAGACTCAAGACTCTAAATGAACCATATATGACGCACGACAATGCAATGAATGTCTTATGATATGCATAAGAGAGTAAATCATGGCATGGAGATGCATTAAGGTACATAATCAATCATTCCATTCATTCTTGGAGCTTTCATAGTCACTCAAGTTCATATCTCCCATGTATAGTATCAAATCCATCCATTAATTCCGAACAAAGATCATAACACATATTTCAACAAGTATACAATTCATATGAGTCATAAAAGAAAAGATAAATACGCAAGTAGGGTTCATATTGATAGCAAAGATCCACACATGTACGTACTTGGAGCATTGATGACATATTAAATCATAACTCGTAAAATATTCCACGAAAAATCATGAAAATTTATAATAAATAAGATAACACATTATAAAACATGTTAGTATAGCATAGAAGTCATAAAAGAGGTGGAAGAAGAATAAACAAGCGACGAAAAACAGAACAGGAGTATCAAAAACCGGTAGGACAGAATCCACCCCCATGGATTTTTCCAAAGGGAAAAATCCACCCCCATGGATTCTGGTTAGAAACCCACTGACTCAAATCCACCCCCATGGATTTTTCCAATTGGAAAAATCCACCCCCGTGGATTTGTGTCTGTGGCGAAAAAAAAACACACAAATAGGGCATGCACGAAAGGGAAAGGAAAAGAAGCATGTTACCAACTTATAACTCAATTAAAAGCATACAAATATACAAAGATTCATGTCCTAATTCATACAAAAACCGAAGCAAAATCGTAAGAGTGGAAGAGATGCCTACAAAAGTTTATATTCTTCAAGTTTCATGAAAAATCATTAATGGTAACTTCCAAATAACTCATCTATCACGCAATACAAGTTTAAAGAGACATAAGTGGAGGTCTTAGGATCATATATCATGCTTCATACTAACATAAATCACAAGAACTCATGCAAGATTTATCAAAGTTTCACAAACCCTTACTATTCATCATCTTCTCCAATCCTAACTCAAATCATGGTGAAATCATGCAATAAGGGACTTAAAAGAACCACAATGAGATACACAACATAAAAATGGGATTACCTTTCAAATTGGAGAAGAATTGGATGTGAGATGAGCTCAAAATCTCAAATGGGGCAAAAGGGTTCTTCTTCTCTTCTTCTCTTCTTTTCTTTAGCTGAAAATATCTAGCTTTGGGGGGTGGGATCTCGGTCTGGGGCTGATAAGGGAGAGAGAGAGAGTGTCCAAGTGGGGTTAGGGTCAAAGGGTAGGTTATAGGTGTGTTGGTTTAGGTCCGTAGCTTAGGTAGAGTCATGAATGATCGTTTTAGACGAGAGTTGCTCGTTTCGGTTGAAATTCGGGGATCCAAATGGTCTTAGAAAAATATGAGGCTTGACTCATCAGATCCAAATCGTCGATACAACTCCAATGGAGGTGACGGAACTCAATTCCAAGTTCCCGAGCTCAAGATACGCCGCCCGGAACACAAGGTGCGCTAAATGCTCTTTAGCCCTCTTTTCGGTTCCGATCACACAAACAATTCCAAAATTCAAACATACAATAACAAAATCATGCAACGAGCTTACAACCATAATCATAATACACATAATTCACTCATACCAAGTTTCCGCCAAAAACGGAAATCAATTCAAATAGATACGACACTCAAACACGATCATAAATGCATAAACGTTCAAGTGTCTATATTCAATTAATAAAAACTAATAAAAGAAAAACTAATGAAAGCATATATAATTAATTTAATTTCGTATATTGGTAATCAATTACGTCATGCTTAAACCACTGAAAAACTGGGGCGTTACAACCTCACTCCCTTAAAAAGAATCCGTCCCCGGATTCACTAAATCCTATGCAAACAATGAGAGAACCTCGTCCCTCGAAAGCAACAAAGAGAGAGCCCCGTCTCTCAAACAACAAGGAGAGAGCCCTGTCTCTCAAACAACAAGGAGAGAACCCCGTCTCTCAAACAACAAAGCAAGGAAGTCTCCAATACTCCCGAGTAACACAACCCAAACAGTTACATCAAAGTGCAAACATCGAGAAGGAGACAACACATATCAATTACAATAGTTAACATCATATAAGACACAAAAGGTCCAGCAATGTATATATAGCAAGCACATAAGTCATCATTTATACAAAGCGATTATACGATAGGGAATCAAGGCACACATCATCGCAATTATTTGAATCAAAATTATATTTATGCATATGCCATGAATGTTTCTTATACCATTCACTGTAGCAATGAGATTGAAGGTTGATAATTCATAATGCGGTTGGAGGATCCAATTTGGCTCTTGATTAAATTCTTGGAGTTCCCTTTGCTGGTAGTGTTAAGCTTGGTATCCTTGGGGTGTTGACATTGCAATAGCTACCCGATCTTCATTCCATAGCCAAACTTCATTCACGAATTATACTTAACCCTTTTGTCAGATGCTTGAATTCATTCTTCCGTCCGAATAGCTTCCCCAGCTTACCATGGAAAACGTTTCAAGTGCCGATAGCCCATCTTGTTTAGATTGTAACATTTCCTAGATGTTTCACTCCCAATACCCAATCGCAATAACTCTCACTTAATCGGTCACCAATTATAGTGATTGGTCCGATTTCCCTTATTCACGACCTTTCTTATCAACTCCACCTACTCCTTCTCGAACCCCTCATCTTTAAGTTATAAAACATGGTAGCCAAACATGACCCCTTCACACTAGAAGATTGAGTCCGTATCTACCATCAGCATCGATCATCCTTCACCTCCTCCTATCATTTCAATTTTCAAGCATTCCTTAAATTCATGCCTCCATCTCTTGAAATGCTTATTCCTTCCGCTATTATTCTCGAAGTTTATCCACTTTGATTTTGAAATTGTAGCAATTGCTAATCCTTCCCATTTTATCCCTTATCACTTATGTAGAGTTTTCGTTGCTTGTTGGCTCTTGCATCTCTAATGTTCCTACTCACAGTGATCCATTCAAGTACCGACAAAGATTTATCTCATCTCCTAATCGACGTTTTCCCAATTTGGAATTTTTGCATCTCTTACTCGTTTGTTGAACTCGTTTCCTCGCTTCTTAGATTAAGAATTCCCAAACTCTTCAACTTAGCTCCTTCGGTGTAGGTGGTTCTAGCTAAGCTATATGCCCGGTGGTTTTCCTTACATTCACTTTAAAGTGATTGGTAGGGGTAAGCACCCACTTCTCCTGTTTTAACTCCGGTTCTACTTTCCCAAGACTCCGCATTCCTTTCTTTCCTTTTTTTTTTTTTTCACACTATGCGACCCCCAAAATATTATCTTTACCTTGGTCCAAGCAAGACCCAATCGGACTAACACTTGATGAACGAAGTAGAGCAATTCCTAGCAAATAAACACTAGTAATGCATGTTGGATTAAGATGCCAATGCATGTATTAGACAATTAATGGTGTAACACATTAGAGCATTTATATTAATTGAAGATACACCCACGTATAGATAAAGAAAATAAGTAATTTAAAGCGATGTATGATGCACGTGCCATGAATATGTTAAACCTGTCACCGTGGTGGTAAGCTTTTAGCTTGGCAACTTGTTCTTCATTTCCTTAATTACAACTTGCTTTGAACTCATTGGCCATTTCTTATTTTTCCCACGGTCTTCAAATCTCCATAATCTTCTTGTATCCACTTGTATATTCTCATGGCCCGAGATTGTGATTTCTTGAACCCAAGATCTTCTATGTCCATAGAGTTCGGTATCTCGATTCACTCCCAAGTATCGATCTCCAAAGGTTATCCGAATCTTCACCTTGATGTTCACTCAGTTCGAAGTTCTCTTGACTTGTCCTTTATGAGTTCGAATCAGTGGAATGCGCTCGCCCTCCACTTGCTTACACTTGGCTTCACAATCTCTTCCAAAAGCTCTTTTTCTTTCTTTATCCGTTCCATTTGCTGCTCCATATCCTTTGTTGCTTGTCGTTCTTTAACTTCTCCAAATTCGACTCTTACCTTGTCTGGAAGCCATAGTATCCCAAGTCACTACCTGTCTTTTCCTTGTTCCCCGGACTTAATCCCAGATGACTTGGTTTATCCGAAAGATCTTCCTTGACAATTGGTATTACTCACCATTCATTAATCCTATCATTCTTCGAACTCGATTTCAATTGACTTGATTTACTTGGAAGCTCATCCTTGATGATCTTCGTTGTTCATTTCCCCCAAATCTATTTTACCTTAAGTCCTCTTGGTTATCATCACTCCTTTGTCGATCCAAACATCGAAATAAAGTTCCTTTGAGGTTTTCCTTTGCTTCTTTCTTGAATTCAGTAATCCTAAGGAATCCGATTGATTAACCCCGGTAGTGTAGGTGTATGTGTTGATCTTGTGAAAGGTAGACATCGCACACCAACTAATATCCCTTCGAATACTCATCAACCTTGGTAGAACTTGTTGATTATTCCTACAAGTTGAATTTTCCATCTCGGATTCCATCACTCGAATCATGGCCCAATTAAGGTTACGACTCTTAAATTCTTGTATAAAATCCCAGTGCATTCCTTACATCCTCGATGCTTGAATGCGAGTTGTTGTGATCGTGAGAATTGGCCGTGGTTTGATGTTATAAGAATATCCTACAATCACAACTCATCTCAAATATCAATGCATGCCAATTAGTTAAGTGCATATGACACATAATTAGCACCAAGAGCACGTACTTGATGCAAAATGCAACACATAAGTCAACAAAATTTAAATTAAGCACATTTAAAAATATATTTCCACATCAAGTTTCAATGACAATGCTCATGATCAATGCGGTGCACACATTGACAAGTTGTTCCTATGCCGTACGACCTAGACTTGACATGATACGAAGCTAGAAACCTCTGTTTTGCAACCTAGGGCTCTGATACCACTTAAGGATGTAGCACCCCAAACGGAAGGCGCCACATCCCCCGCACTAAGACCCAAACCCGGTTATGAAATGGGAAGTCCGTACCCGAATCCGAATTATAGCGAACGGGAGACCACTCACACCCTATGCAAGGCGGGAGCTAGAACCTCGAAACCAAGGAAACAAATCCCACAAGAAAAAAGCATGTGCGGAAGCAGGACATAATGCCAATCACAATATAAGCAGCAGGTGACGGGTTCAACTAACAAAGATGCCTAGTCCCGAAAATTCAAACATAAATCTTAAATCATAAACTCAGTGTTAATACATGTTTTAATATGACTTAATCAAATTACAAAACGCGTGCAGAAAGACTCTGACTTAACTACAGAACTTGACCGACACAAAATCCCACCTAGCACACCAAAACCTGCAAAAGAACTGAAAACAAAGCCGGGTTCAGTCTATAGGAGACTGGTGGGTATAAAACAGGGCATACTATATTCATATTTCAGAATGTAAACACCCTCACATGCAAGCTATAATCCCGTGCGAGGTTTTAAAACATTTCCCCAAGTGGGGCGAAAACAAAGGAAAACAATGCTCGGGTTTACAACTATCAATTTCATTCATTCATTTAAATCATGCGGTCATTTCGTGAGCCCGGCGAGAGGGCGAATTCTCCAACCTCTACCTCGTGTGTGCATTTAATCACTCATTCGTTCATTCATTAGTGATCATACCACAGTCATTCATTCATTCGTTCGTTCATTAACAATCATACATAATCATTAACATTCATAAACATAAACACTTACACCTTTTTCCTTCGGGCGGTGGACGGGTTAGCAAGACCCGACCACCTCATTCATTGACCAAAAGGGGTTACAAAACTCCCCAGATGGCGCTCAACGTCCATTCCTCGCTAACTCCTAACGAGGTCCGGTTACGCCATCATTGTTTGTTGGGACTAGTGCACGGGGATCACCGTCAGCCCGAGCTTCCCCGGATAGCCACATACACATAGTCCCAGGCCTCATTAAACATTGTGTTCACTGATCTCGCCAAAACATTGGGTAAGGGTTCATGAAAGAAAGGCTTACGTTTGATATCATTTACTCTAGAAAAGACTCTATATACGTAGTAAATACATTTTGGCTTAAAACTTTGCACGTTGGTTTATATAGGGTCGTTTTAGCTAATAGAAGAGAAACCCACCTTTACACCTTACCAGCCAATACCAAGAAGAAAACAAGAGGACTTGAAAGTGTCCTATGAACCCAGCAAGTCTCCACTCTGGAGAAATCTGTACAAAGGACAATACAAAGCATTCGTGAGACTCAAGACTCTAAATGAACCATATATGACGCACGACAATGCAATGAATGTCTTATGATATGCATAAGAGAGTAAATCATGGCAAGGAGATGCATTAAGGCACATAATCAATCATTTCACTCATTCTTGGAGCTTTCATAGTCACTCAAGTTCTCACTAAAGTTCATATCTCTCAAGTATAATATCAAATCCATCCATTAATTCCGAACAAAGATCATAACACATATTTCAATAAGTATACAATTCATATGAATCATAAAAGAAAAGATAAATACGCAAGTAGGGTTCATATTGATAGCAAAGATCCATACATGCACGTACTTGGAGCATTGATGACATATTAAATCATGACTAGTAAAATATTCTACGAAAAATTATAAAAATTTATAATAAATAAGATAACACTTTATAAAACATGTTAGTATAGGATAAAAGTCATAAAAGAGGTGGAAGAAGAATAAACAAGCGACGAAAAACGGAATAGGAGTATCAAAAACCGGCAGGACAGAATCCACGCCCATGGATTTTTCCAAAGGGAAAAATCCACCCCCCGTGGATTTGTGTCTGTGGCGAAAAAAACACACAAACAGGGCATGCACGAAAGGGAAAGGAAAAGAAGCATGTTACCAACTTATAACTCAATTAAAAGCATACAAATATACAAAGATTCATGTCCTAATTCATACAAAAACTGAAGCCAAATCATAAGAGTGGAAGAGATGCCCACAAAAGTTCATATTCTTCAAGTTTTATGAAAAATCATTAATGGTAACTTCCAAATAACTCATCTATCATGCAATACAAGTTTAAAGAGACATAAGTGGAGGTCTTAGGATCATATATCATGCTTCATACTAACATAAATCACAAGAACTCATGCAAGATTTATCAAAGTTTCACAAACCCTTACTATTCATCATCTTCTCCAATCCTAACTCAAATCATGGTGAAATCATGCAATAAGGGACTTAAAAGAACCACAATGAGATACACAACATAAAAATGGGATTACCTTTCAAATTGGAGAAGAATTAGATGTGAGATGAGCTCAAAATCTCAAATGGGGCAAAAGGGTTCTTCTTCTCTTCTTCTCTTTAGCTGAAAATATCTAGCTTTGGGGGGTAGGATCTCGGTTTGGGGTTGATAAGGGAGAGAGAGAGAGTGTGTGCAAGTGGGGTTAGGGTCAAAGGGTAGCTCATAGGTGTGTTGGCTTAGGTCCGTAGCTTAGGTCGAGTCATGAATGGTCGTTTTAGACGAGAGTTGCTCATTTCGGTTGAAATTCGGGGATCCAAATGGTCTTAGAAAAATATGAGGCTTAACCCATCGGATTCGAATCGTCGATACGAGTCCAATGGGGTGACGTAACTCCATTCCGAGTTCCCGAGCTCAAGATACGCCGCCGGAACACAAGGTGCGCTAAATGCTCTTTAGCCCCCTTTTCGATTCCGATCACATAAACGATTCCAAAATTCAAATATACAATAACAAAATCATGCAACGAGCATACAACCATAATCATAATATACATAATTCACTCATACCAAGTTTTCTCCAAAAACGAAAATCAATTTAAATAGATACGACACTCAAACACGATCATAAATGCATAAACGTTCAAGAGTCTATATTCAATTAATAAAAACTAATAAAAGAAAAACTAATGAAAGCATATATAATTAATTTAATTTCGCATATTGGTAATCAATTACGTCATGCTTAAACCACTGAAAAACTGGGGCGTTACACTGCATGAGTTGTGATGGTTTTCTTTTAGTTGTTGGATGCTTAGTTAATGGATGCCAAGCTGAAAATATGACAGCTTCTATGCAGCGGCTCGAAATGTAAATTATGAGTTTAGAACCAAATGTGCTTTGAAGACTTTTTGAGCTGTTTATTCCTAGTATGGCAATGGTTATGCCTGCTTATGTGACTGTCTAATTATCAATTTATAATGCATTAAACATTTAGTTTGTTGTAGCATAGTGAATATAATTTTTAGTTCATGATGCATTTAACACTTAGTATGTTGTTACTCCATTTCAGAAATATGACGAAGACAACGTTTTTTTGTTTTTTAAATGGTAGAGTGCAGTGTCGGTTTGTGTTTTTAATAAAATTTATTAAACGATCCTAATAAGGCTTTATTTTCAAACATGTCTAGCTTTGATTGCAAGATATGGCATGTTTTGTGTTGCTGAAAATGGAATAATTCAGGTCTGTGAAGTTGTTATCGATAATATGGATGTATTCTCTCTTAAAGTACTGCCTATGTGACTGCTTATGAGGATTGCTTATGATATTTGAGTTCATGATGCATTGAACACTTAGCAAGCTCATGTCAGCTAGTGTTGAAGCGCTTATTTGCAACTTTGTGTTGATTAAGTATCTATTTTCTTTGTTTTTTGGCAGGTTGCTCATAAAGCTTGTTCTTTTCTTGAAGGATTTGCATCCAAACCTTTAGAGTCAAAAATCTAAAAACCATCTGAGGTACGTTGATAACTTCACCTATTTTTTAAGGCTTTATTTTCAAACATGTTTGATTGTGATTGCAATGTATTTTTTGGTTCGGGTTGCTGAAAATTGGATATTTCAGGACTGTGAAGTTGTATAAGTATATCATGTTGTGATTGTATCTTAATACTATAATAAATGATGTGATTGCTGATTGTAGTTTGTGTATTTATGTTATTATTGTAGTTTATGTTTCCTTTACATTTTTGTTTGATGGCCCTATCTTATCAGTGTATTGTCATATAACAGGATTACTACCGAGGTCGAAGTCCAACTAGGGAGAAAGAGAGAGACAGGAAATGAGATAGTCATAGATACAGGTATATTATTTCATATCCATCTTTTTGTCCTTTAGTCTCACTCATTTGACTATTTTGCATGAGGAGTTGGTTCTTCATTGGTGATGTTTCTCATATAGATCTTGATGTTTGCTACTTCTGCTCATATGTTGGCAACCTGCTCCGTATTTGTTTGGGTTGGCATAACTTAGGAATTCTAATGAATTTATTCAACATTAATGACGTTAGAAGCCTTTTATTTTGGACAGTGCTGACACTTGAAGTGACTGAAATTTCATCTTTTCTTGCATGATAGTGTTACATTTTATGATACCCATTACCCTACTTGTAGTTTGTATTTATATTATATTCAACATTAACTTCTAAATATAAATGAATGAGATTTTATTTCCAGCAACTTAACAGCTGGTTTCCATTCTTAGTATTGTGTCTTACTGGCTTTAGTAAATTAGGGTAAGGTTTATTTGTAATCAATGTCCATGGTTAAGAGAGCGGGACCATATGCTTTGGTTTTCTTTATCATTTTTTTCTCTTTTTCATCCAAATGATGAGTTGGATGCTGTTACCTGGACCAAAAAAATATAAAGTTATCACATACTTCACTTGTATGTTGATTTCCTAACCACCATTACATTTCAAGCCTAAGTGGCATTTAACAGCTTCCGAGATTAAAATATAAACTGCATGTAGTGTTGAAGTATACATTAATTGACAGCATATGTATAAGTCCCAAATACATTTCATGTCATACTTCACCATATATGTAATCTAATTTACTAAATTTATTCTAAATGTAGATCATGGATATTCCTCCCTACAGACTTTGGATGTACAATCAAATAAATCCTAAACGGGGGGGATGCAGGGTAGAACATATCCAAGGGATTGAGACTTTTATTGAGCATGCAAGTAAATTAGAGTCATTTGTTAGAGAAAGGGCCATACATTATCCTTGTAAGAAATGCATAAGGAAGTATGATTTGTTGAAACCAAATGATTTGCGACAACATTTGTATGCAAATGGTTTCAAACCTAACTACTGGTATTGGACTAACCACGGGGAGACAACACCGCATGTTGATTATGGGGATGTAATCTCGCCTATTGACCATGGTGGCCCTAGCAACATCAATAACCAAAATCCCGAAGATCCTTTAAGCCAGTATAGGGAGATGTTTTTTTATGCAGCCATGCAAGATGGTGGGGGAATGTCAGGAGAAGATGAGGCATCTAATCTAGAGACACAAAGTTTTTATAACCTTTTAAATGAATACAACAAACCTATGTGTGATGGGTGCGATAAACACTCCCCGTTGTTAGTTGCAGCTAGGATATTGAGTATCCAAAATAATTACAATGCAAGACACGACCTGGTCGATGAATTTATCCAGTTAATGTTAGATGTATGCCAGCTGGGTAACAGTGTGCCTAGAAACTTCTACAAACCACAAAAACTTGTACATAAATTAGGGTTACAAAGCATTAAGATTGATTATTGTGTTAGAGGTTGCATGTTATATTACATGGATGACACAGACCTAACTGAATGCAAATTTTGCGATTTTACGAGATATGAGGAAAAAGAGAATGCTAGAGGCAAGAGGAAAAAAACACCAGTCTCTAAAATGCATTATCTTCCTCTCATTCCAAGACTGAAACGTCTGTATGTGTCAATGAGATCGGCACCGCATATAACTTGGCATGCCTTACAGAAGGCCAGAAGGGACAATGTCCCATCCGTATGATGGGAAAGCACAAAAACATTTTGACGAGACACATCCTGAGTTTGCGAGTGACCCGAGAAATGTAAGACTTGCGTTGTGCGCTGATGGGTTCACTCACGTATTTGCAGTCAACGACATCGTATTCATGTTGGCCAGTCATTATCATACCATATAATCTTCCACCAGAAATGTCCATGATGATGCCCTATTTGTTCTTGACGTGTATCATTCCTGGGCCCAACAATTCGAAGCAGAACATTGATGTATATTTATAGCCTTTGATTGACAAGTTGAAAGAATTATGGGATGTTGGTGTGCCGACATATGATATAGCTAAGAAGCAAAATTTTAATCTGAGAGCTGCATTGATGTGGACGATAAACGACTTCCCGACTTATGCAATGCTTTCGGGGTAGAGCACGCAAGGTAGACTAGCATGCCCATATTGCATGGATGAAAGTAAGGCAACTTACTTGGTTAACGGTAGAAAATTTAGTTGGTTTGATTGTCATCGGATGTTTCTTGAACCGAATCATCCGTATAGAAATAACAAAATCAATTTTAAGAAGAACCGAACTTAGTATATCCTCCACCGCGTATGTTAAATGGACAGGAGTTGTGGGAATAAGTGCAATTCTTCCCAAAAGTTACAGACCAACCTGATAATCCTAAAATACCGGGTTGTGGTGAGTCACATAATTGGAAGAAACAAAGCATCTTTTGGGATCTGCTATATTGGAAGGATAATATGATTCGACATAACTTCGACGTTATGCACAAAGAGAAAAATGTTTTTGATAACATTTTCAACATGGTTAGATATGCAGGAGTTGTGTAGGCATCAAGACCTGGAATTAAAGCTTGCAGGCAATGGACAATGGGTAAAGCCAAAGGCTAAGTATACTTTAACGTTAGCGCAAAAACGGACAATCTGTGAGTGGATTAAACAACTCCGAATGCTTGACGGATATTCATCAAACTTAGTGAGGTGTGTTGATGTTCAATCAGCTAAGATACATGGAATGAAGAGCCACGATTGCCATATTTTTATGGAAAAATTGTTACCGATTGCCTTCAAAGAATTGTCTGACGATGTTTGGAAGCCTTTAGTTGAATTGAGTAAATTTTTCAAGGATTTGTGTTCGAGTACGTTGAGACTTGAAGATCTAGACAAAATGGAGAAAAACATTCCGATTATACTTTGCTAACTCGAGCGTATCTTTCCACCGTCTTTTTTCGACGTAATGGAACATTTGCCAATTCATTTGATCAAGGAGGCTCGGTATGGAGGCCCTGTACAATTTAGATGGATGTACCAATTTGAAAGGTAAATTTTCTAAATCAAACTCCTATATATTTTAATAAAGGGTTAATTACAATTGACCCCCAAATTAGATGGGGTAATTACAACCAATACCCCACTTTTAGATATATTTACTGACGCCACCCCTCGGGAAAAGTTTAATTACGTACAACCCCTAAAAAATTAGGGTTCCATTAAAATTGACGTGAGTTGCCCATTATGCCCTTAACTTTTCCGTTAACTATTTTTCTAAATTTATAAATTTTGGCCCCAAAAAATTAAGTAATGAAATTTCCTTCTATGCCCCTGAACCCACGACCAATAATTGGAAAATTAGGGAAAGGAATAAACATATGCCTTTTGTCCTTTCATCTCCATACAGTCGCACCGAAGACTGAATAAAGAAAAGTGAGTTTGAGCATAAAAAGTTCGAACCAAAATCTTCCAAAAATTTATGGGGGTATAGATGTTTTGTTCGATTTTTTGCCCGATTCCCTCCCCAAGCATGTCGTCTACCTGATAGAAAAGCTCATTTGTTCATGGCGCTGAAGGGTCGCGCGATTCGAAGAAATCTTCAACCATGAAAGGTATGGTTTCTAGCCATTTCATAAATTTTTTAGCTCAATTCTTGCAATCTTAGCTTTGTTTGGGAAAAAAACAAAATGGTATTAGAAGAAGAACTGGTGCGGGAATTCTGGTATTATCGATTTTCAGATTTCAAAATTTAGGGCTTTTTTTTAAGTGTCTTTTTTTGTTCAATAATGTCTTTTATTGGTGGAACTTTATTAAGAATTTCCCCTGATTTTGCCTTTTTAATGTGTTTTTAATTTTATTTATGGATTTTTTCTAATGCTACAGGTCTAACAAACAGAGACAGAGACAGGGGTCAAGGAAGACCTCAAATAAATATTTTGGCGTTGTTGTTTTTAGATGCAATGCTTCTTTTGTCTAATGCTACATGAACTATTAGATTATATAGACAATGCTATTTGGTTCTTGCTCTAAATATTCTACTGAACTTGATTAATGTTGTAATGTGCTGCAAGAATGATATTACAATGTAGCAGCTGTCAAGCTACTGTAATGGTTTTTGTTTTGGGGCAAAATGCTACTGTAATGTAGTTGCTTATGAATTAGATGCTGAATTACATGTTGTAATGCTACTGTAATGGGAATGTTGCTATAATGCTATTATAATTTAACTTCTTAATGATTGTGCTTGGAAGTATGAATTTTATATGAATGCATAATCTTTTTTTGATATTTAGGAAATCATTTCAATAAAGTATATATAAATTTGAAACATATATTATTTAGTTCTTGCTAATCAAAAGTAAAATGTGAGCGAATATGTATAATGCTATTAAACTTATGATATTTTAGTGGTCTATGATGGCGTTCAAGCTAATATTTATAGTGCGTCATTGATAAAAGAAAAAAAAGGGGTCAGATTTAAAAAAAATAAGTCATTGCGACCGTTACTTTTTTTGCACTAAGAAACTATAACAAAACAATTACACTCAGCCCCTAAATTAATTTAATATATTACATTAAACCCCCAAGGGCATTTACGTCATTAAAAATTTGACAGAAGTCAAAGAGGGTATTTTCGAAATTTCAAAAAAAAATTTGGCTGATGTCAGCATAATTTTAACAAAACCCTAATTTTTTGGGGGTTGTGTGTAATTAAATTTTTCCCTGAGGGGTGGTGTCAGTAAATATATCTAAAAATGGGGTAATGGTTGTAATTACCCCATCTAATTTGGGGGCCAAGTGTAATTAACCCTTTAATAAATTATAAATAGTTAACTAAAATTTAATTTTTTTTTCCACAAAATCAAGATTTCTAGGTAAAATTAAAAGGACCGCAAAAAACAAGGTGAGAGTGTAGGGCTCAATTTGTCAGGCATATTTGCACTGTGAGACAGCCCACTTTTGCTCATACTACTTTGAGGATGAAGTTTGTTCCATGAGGACCAGGGTAGGGAGAAATGATGATAGGGGTGATAATGATGATTCCACGGCACCTATAATATCGATTTCAATAAACCGGGGCCTGCATCTGGTGCAATTAAAGAACGTCATATTACCAATATAAAGGAATACAATGCTGTCTGGCTTCATATTTTGCTAAACTGTGACGAAATTCAAGTTCATTTCAAGTAAGTAAGCTAGAGAATTTATAACAATAAAACAGTTTATTTCAATTAAGTTAGACATAGATGTTTTAATAAATGCTAATCAATATTATAGTGAATTCATCGAACGGACTGGCGTACAAAATGGAGATAATGGCCACCACATTGACAGAAACTTCGTACGCTGGTTCACCAATCATGTAAGGCTTAATTAAGTTCGTAATACTAATTAATATCATTCAATGTTTGAAAGTAATTCAATAACAAAGCATCTATTATTTGTTAGGTTCAAAACTCCGACAATGGAATAGGTGATCCTTTGTTGCAACACTTGTCTTGGGGTCCGAATACAATGGTTAGAACATTTCAGAAGTACTTTGTCAATGGTTTCAAATTCCATACGAAGTCATGGGGCCAAGGAAAAAAAAACAATGAATTTTGGAGTTTGGGTAAAAGGAGATTCGGACGACAGAAATATAACAGATGACTATTATGGAACGTTAGAAGAGATAATGGAAATAGAATTCCCAGGTTAATTAAAATAATCTAGTACTCAATAAGCTAGTACTTAATTTACTCTAGTTAGTGTAAAGTTTAATATTACCGAGTAACCTGATGTGAATGTTCTGCAATAGTCTATTACGTCAACACAGTTTTCATGCATCTTTACTGAGTGGTTCTTAATGCCTATGATTACATTTACAGTCTTGCGCGATTTTTAAGTATGCTTTGATTTTTTGGGCTCAAATATTTTGTCAATACTTCATGTAGGAAGCTGCTACAGGTGAAACCTCGTCTACCGAAGCCGTATACCATGTGTTGTTTGTTAAGGTTGCCGATAGGGATAAAGTGATTGCTGAACTGCCCCCTGACGATGAACGCATTCAATACGAGGTTTGTTCTAATGTTTTCCATTTTAAGTTATGCATATGCAACCAATATCATTTATTTTATAAAAGGTTATGCAAATGGATATGTAGGTAAGATACAAGAATGCCATTGAGGAAAAGGAGAGGCGTCTGCTCGAGGATTCCAGTTACACTGTGACGGATGATATTTCATTGTGGAGTCAGGCGCAAGGGGTCCGAACAAGATAGGACGGTTGACTGGGTTGAACCACTTGTCAAAGTCCTCTCACACTGTGGGTTCTAGTGCAGCTTCGACATATCATAGCTCACGATCGCTTGAGCCACAGGAGGACCCTGACATGAAACTGGTCAAGGATGAAATCTCCGAGCTCAAGCTTTCCCAGCAACAAATTCTAAATACAGTGCAGCAGATGTTCGAGATGCTTCAATCACCCAAAAATAGGAAACGTTTCCGTGACCAGCCGATAGATGTCGAAATTGAGGAAGCAGATGATGATGACGGAGGTATGAGTGTATATTTTCTATTTAGATTCTGTATTTCCAATGAGATTTTGAATCTGTTTTTGAATCTATTATTACCAATCTTTTTTTCAATCTATTATTAAGAATCTTTTTTTCCCCTACTGTGTATATTTGGGAATATGTCTTAAGATTTAGGAATATGATTAGGAAATAAATAGTCATTAAAGTATTTATTAGTACATGTTTTACACCAATTAGGAAAAAAACAGCATAACAAAAGTCATTAAAGTTTTGATTAATACATGTTTTACACTTTCAAATTACATTTAGTAATTACAGATTCTTGAATCTTGCACCTAAAAGATTTGTACAACTTATGGGGTACAAAATTTCACTACTCTATGATTAATTTCACTTTCCTGACTAAAAATACACTTTGCTTGTTTATTTGATAGCTCCTACTTGAACTCGGCATGATGATGTATTAACTTGCACGGTGGTATGAGAGTTAGGTGTGTATTTTCAACATTATATAGCTAGTTGAATGATTCTTCATTCTTTCTTTTTTGAGATTTTCAGTGAGGCTTCTCATTTTCATGGTACAAGTTAAATGATTGTGCCTCCGGCAAGTTAAAGCGACTTTATTATTGAAGGTTGAATTTTTTCCTTGGACTTTGTATAAATTTACCTTATGCTTTTTTATAAATTCACAACTGTATGGGAGATTTGTGTGCTGGTCTGTTTTCATAATTATATTTACAATTGCAGATTTTATGAACTGGTTTCATACATTTATGATATATATTGAGTAGTTTGTGTTTATTGAGCATGAATTGGGTATGGTTGATGCATTATAGAGCAGTTTTGGCTTTTATTTTTTGTTCCTGTTATTGGTTTGTATGGTTACATTGATATATATGTTTCTTTCGATTTTGGTTTGTTCAATTTTGAACAAATTTGGCGTTTTAAAAATAGGTTTTGCCAGCAAAACAAGAAAGAACCATAATAAATTTGCCCGTAATTTCAACGGAATTGTGACAGAAAGCTGTCGCAATACTGTCGCAAATACAATCTTAAAAAAACAACAAGAAACCAATGGCAAGCTCCCATCGCTACTTTCCAACAGAAGACCGATGGGATAACCCGTTGGAAAAGAAATACCCACGCAGTGTTCCGTAGATTAATTCTAACGGGAGCCACCGTAGGATCGTCGTTGGAAACAATTTCAGACGGATACAAAACGGATATTGAAGCAATTGCTTACACTAGCCGTTGGAATATTCTAACGAAAGAAGCCGTAGGAAGGCCGTCGGTATTCTGTCGCAAACACCTTCCCACGGAAATCCGACGGCCTCAGATCATCGGATTCTCCAATCCAACGTATGCCCATTAAACCGTCGGAATGCCATTGGTATTATTATTCCGACGGTATTCCCACGACCTCTTCCATCGGCACCTGGATTCCAACGATGGTTTTACCCATGAGTTTGAATCCGTCTTTTGTCGTTGGAATACCATGGGGATTCAACTTTACCGATGGGAAACCGACGAAATTTATGAAAATTCCACCGATTTATGCCCGTCAGTTTTTTGTAGTGTAGACGGTTTAGACCCTAATACAGAGCGCGCAAAAAAATTAAATTCAAATGCAGAAGCAACAGGATCCATATAAGCAGATATACATATACGTAGTATACTAGTATCACTTAAAACATTTATACATACCATGCCACTTGGCCGAATTAAATCATAACACATGATTTCCAAAGCGAAACATATTCATATACATAGGTTCAAAATCTCGAAAATATAGAATAAACTAAAAGAAATGCATGAGACTCGAACAACACGACAACAAGGACTCGAAAGACAGACCGCTGTCTAGCACGAACCAAACCTATACCTGCAACTCAAGAAAATAAGGGGGAAAAAGAGAGAAACAATGAGGGTTAGTCCTAAAGATTGGTGAGGGGGCTAACACATACACCCGTATACGTATAGAGCAAAGCAAGTATCAAGGGCGTAAAAATCCATGAACCGGGGATGGTTTTTGCCCGCCAAAATGTTTCCCGTGATAATATATATATATATATATATATATATATACTTAAAAGAAGTTAAGGGCCGAAGGCCAAAACAACCAATTTTAAGTAATTAGAAATCTATTCCCGTTTCATAGATTGAAGACAAGACGTACAACTTGGCGAGTACAAGTTTCTCCATGTCAAGACAAGTACAAATCAAGCAAGTTCAAATCAAAATAATCCCACCTCATACTCGGGTGATGGAAGGGGCGGCCGACCCTTAACCATCCGTGTAAGGAAGCAGGTCTTGAGTTTCGCGACATCACGCTTATCAGACTCCATCCCCCACCAACCTCCTAGTGGGTTCTGGTACATACTACAAGTGGAGATCATGCATAGGAGGTTTGTCCGACGACCCCTTGGCCGTCCCAGATGCTCCTTACACATAATCTCCGGGGCCCATAAAGTCACGTACAAGTCATGTTCAAGGGACCTATCTTTCGAGGTCATTCTAGCGACAAGTTTAAAACGTATCAAAAGGCTTTCAAAACAAAGCAAAACATAGTGGATATACATATAAAAACATTTTGAAGGTCTTTCACAAGCGGGACAAGCCCTCAAAATACATATCATGCATGTATCTATCATACGGCTTCAAAACACATAGGGCTTTAGGTTAAACTAACTAAAAGAACAAAACCTCACCTTCGAGAACTAACGGAGACAAAAAGGAAGCAACGGATGCCTACGAGACAACCTTGTCACCCTCGGGATGAACCTTTGAACAAAATAAGCACAAGAGACAACTTAGACTTAATATGAACCAATTAGAAGCACGGGATATGCATATATAGGCAAATGATGCGAATGAGATGCAACAAGATAACTTTCATGTTACATTTAGCTATATTACCTCATATCAAGTCATATCGAGCATAATTCACGTCAAATGAATCTATAAATTTCACATAACAAGCATAAGACATCATGCAACATGTTAACAATTCAATCATAGCATAATAGAAACAAAGAAATATCTCATACATGATGAAGAAACAAAGTATGATGGCATGTATGCACTTAAAAAAGCGTTTAAGGCATATCTTGCAATATAATACGTATAAATACATCGAAATCACATAATAAATTCATATAAAGTATACAACACATAATACATTAAGTTAATAAAGTTCATGAATCAAAAACAAGGCAATTAAATTAAGAAAGGAATGACAATTCATGAACGAAGAGCACGAAGTTGCATGGGGATCACACGTTGCATATATGCACATATATCACATCATACGTTCAAATAAAAGCCACAACATGCAATATAATGAGTTAACTTCATGCATTAAACATATAAGGAGCAAATAAGATCAAACACAACACGAAAAAGCAAGAAAAACCAACTGAACGGAGCTGGAGAGGTCGCGGCCTTGACCAAGCAGCGACACAACAACAGTCACGGAAGAAAAGGGGTGTCACGACCGTGACACAGCTACAGGCAACCTCCTGGAGTACCGTCGTGGGCGTGGCAGGGAGAAGGAGCAAAGCAAGCACGGGCATGACCTGTAAACAGAACCAAAAACTCAGGCGTGCCGCGGCCGCGATGAGGTTCCTTCCTTGCTCGATCGGGGCCTTGCCACTGGGCGTAACAGTGCAAAAACAGCAGAAAAATGAAGCCAATACAGGGGAGGGGTGAAAGGGATCAAACAACAGCAAGTAGACATGAAAACCAATAAGAAAAGACCTCCAAAACACCTAAACACAACAGCAAATTTGCAGGCTTCATGCAAGGAGGCATAAGTTCAAGTTTCTCATCTTCAAGCTTCAAGTTCTTAAATATTTCAATGGTAAATCAAGCTATGATCAATTATCATAAATTTTGAAGTTATTAATGCACAAATGAAGTCAAATAGGTCATCAAACATTCTCCAATTTGAACTATAAGGCAAGGAATGACATGATTCTTCAAAAATTGCATATAACCTAACTATTCATGTATGTGATCATATCATGGCCAAACAAGGATGAAAATATGCAAATCATAACTCCAAAGAATCACAAGGAGATGGAGAACAAGTTCATGAACTTACCTTTCAAGTTGGAGAAAAACTGGAGGTGTAGAGAGCTCAAATCATGCAAAGCGAATAGTATTTTTTCCCTTCTTCCTTGGTCTCGGATTGCAGCTGCTATTTCACCCTTTTTTCTTCAAGTGGCCAAAATGAGGAGGGTTAAGGTGATAGAGTCTTTTTTTAGGAGTGCTTGGGTCCAAAGATGGGGTAATTTGGTCAAGAAATGAAGAAGTTACGCGTAAAACCGTAAAAGGTGGCAGTCACGCACGTGAGGCTCGGTTCGGGCAAATTTTGGAGATCCAAACGGGCTTAGAAAAATAAAAGGCTAGGTTCTTTAGCTTCCAATTCTTGTTACAAGTCCAAATCCTCTTTCGAAATTCAAATCCAAATTCCCGAGCTCAAGTTATGGCTTCCGGAACCCAAGGCGCGCTAAAACGAGTTAGGCCCTTGAGTCCCTTAACAAATAAAATGGTTTAAGAACCATGACAAACGAATTTAAAAACGAGAAACGAGCATATACATACATTCATAAATCACATATTTCATGTATGGAAAGTTAACACGAAAATCGGAATTAAATACAGGCATATACGGGTCAAGGTACAAGCATAACGAACATAAACATATTAAAATTCATATTCAAAGTACAACAGTTAATTCATATAATTCAAATAATCACATAAACAATATAATAAACATCTAATAGCATAATTAAATAAATTAAAAGTGCACTTAGCACTCTCGTTAAGGCGTACCTGTACGGCCGAAAAATGGGGGTGTTACAAAACTTATCATACATTCCTCTTGCAATGGGCTATGCTTTACTTACCCCTCCATGTCACTTCATGGGTCGTCCTTCCATGTGGGGCTTGGCTCTTGCGAGGCACACGGTTTGGAGAAAGAAGCTTTACTTACCTCTTCGTGTCACTCCATGGCTTGCCCCTCCAATGTGGTGTACAACTCAGGGGAGGTTCACGGTGTGGAGCATAGCTTATCTTTGCCCATCATAATAGAACAGAACAAGTTTACATATGCTCGTACATAACGTATTGTAATTCCAAAATATATGACATAAGCATACAAATACATATCTCACACGTATTTACATATATTTAAGGCTTAAAAATCGCATGCATTCAAATACGAGCACGTTGTATTAGGGTTTTAACTATATCCTAACCTCACCTTACACTGATGAAACCGAGCAACAGAGATCAAAACCAACACTTATGGAGCGACCTAGTTACCAAGGGGATGCTCCTCTGAACAAGACAAACATCAAAGGACACACTTAGACCCAATATGAACCATATAGACGCTCGAAAAATGCATATGAATGCAAGTGATGCAAATGCAATGAGATGAGGTAGCACATAGAGCATATGAGTTCATAGTTCATATACAAGCGTCGAAATCGCAGCATAAATGCAAAACATAAGGCATAGCAGATCAATTACACACATATACATGATATAACAAGTTATAAGTTAGAAAGTTACAAGAAAAGCATAAGAAAAACACGAGGAGTGGCTCTGGGTGAAAATAGACTAAAAGTTGGAAATTTTCGAATTGTAGAAGCTGTGGAAAAATGGGAATATCTTAAGTTTGAGAAGTTGGAATTAAGTTTTGTTTGTTGAATATGAAACTAGAAAAATAGGGCTTTCTAACGGTATATTGCTCAAATTGTGGTTCAAAGTGATCTGAAAATGGTGTAGGTGCGAAGTTGAACAAAGGCAGAATTCCGGTGAAGTGGCGACACAATTTTCAAATGGTTATCACTCACAAACCAGGATGAATTTTAAGATGATTCTAGAGAATACTCTAAACTGAAAGTGGTTTCTACAGTTAAAATTTCAGATAAAATGGAGTTTGTATGAGGTCTTCAAGGCCACAAAACTTTTACACCGAAAACTGTCGCTGCCTCGAAACCAGTCCAGATTACCTTCAGTGATACGGTGACGGCCGCTACAAAAACGGTCGTGGTTGTGGCCCCCTTCCAGATGCAGAGTAATCTGAAAACTATTGGAAAACAGGAATCAGAAAGCAGCGGAAATTTAAAAATTTTTCCAACAAAAGGATCTTGGACTCGCAATCGTGTATCCAAATTCGTAGAGATCAAGAAACTCACTTGGGTAGTAGCTTTCTTGACACGTTTTGAGCCGCCCTCAAACGCGCTTCATGCGGTAATGGCAAATAGTTCCTCGAAATCTCTTTCTACTTCAGAATCCATTGTAGGGATAACAATCCAAACCAACCTGGATTCAAATCATGTTAGGGAAGTTCTTAATGATATAACATAAAGAAAGAAACATGAAACGAGAATGGCATGATTGAAACTCCCTTCGAAAACCAGTTTTACGAAAGTAGAAATCTGCCAGCCATAAAACCCTTGTGAAAAAATTCATCCTTCAGGATATGGACGAACGGTTTTCGCCATCTTCTTTGGTTCGATTTTTTCACTCGTTTTCTGTTGGGTTCAGAATCGTTTCATCATCCCTTCTGATCGTTTTGCTTGATCCCCACTTTTTGGTAAAGCTCGAATCTTCAAAACTTCTAACTTGAAGCTCTCTAGAGATAGTCCACCAACTTGGCTACAATCTAACTAGTAATGATGCTAGTTCTCTAGTTAGTGTTTAGGCTTAACCTAGGGTTTTGTTTATCTTGGAGAAAGGATGGTGTTCAACACATGAACCAAAAGAATTGCCAATTACTCTCTAAGGGGAGCATGAGCTCCCCTATATATAGGAAAGAGAGGGGTGGCCGAAAATCTTATTCCTTATGGACTAAGGATTTTGGTCCCTCTCTCCTATTACATGATCATCAAGTAATTTTGACTTTGACTTTGAATTCAAATTCAAATCAACTTTCAAGAGAGCTAAAATATCCAAACTATTTTTGGATAATTTTATACTTTATTTATTTAAAATAAATAACTTATTTTATCTAATTAATTAATTCGTAATTAATTAACTAGATTATTTTTCTCCAAAATAAGACTTTCTTTTTAATTCAAAATTCAACCAAAGTCTATTAAATAATTAACACTTTTAATTATTTAATATAAATATATATATACAATATATATATTCACGTGTGAGACACGTGTCACTCACGTGACCCACAAGTGTGGTTTCACACATGTGGAACCCTCTTGGCCCGATTAACTCGTTTAATCATTTTAAAGACTCAACTCATGTAACCAAGTTGTTGTGTTTGACCCTCTAGGTTCTCAATTCAATTAGCAGTGACCCTAATTAATTAATTCACTAATTAATTAATCAGTCCACAGATTAAACGACCATAGTCTAGCAACAGGTGTTTAACCCCTAGCTGAATTGGAATGTTCGGATTCGACAGAACCTTTAAGTCATTGATGCATGTAAGATCCAATCCTCCTACTTACTATCTCTCAACCAAGATCTAGGGTAAGGGAATAATTAGAACCCTAATAATCTGGTCTTAAAGCTAAGTGCATTTCATATCCATTTGATCTCAATCCAAGAAACCCTTTTCTTCCATATCGCATATGAATGACTTACACAATAAGAGATCACCTTGCAAACGCAAGTGTAGGTCCTTTCTTGATTCTCATTCACTTTCATGAGTCACTTGTGTAGCCCCAGCATAAGCCTTGAATAGTTTTCTAAGGCGACACCCTTTAAAGCTTATACCTAAGACTACAGAGTTAACTCATAAAGTGACATGGAACCTCAAGTCTAAGGATCAATTAATCACATCTACGACTCGTGAGATATTTCCTAATCTGGAAGTTTCCATTTCCTGAAATAGAAACTTCCTTTCCCATTTAGGAATCTTCTCACACGGGGCACCTCAGTGAACTTACTTATTGAAGTAAGCACCCTCATGTATCACGCACATATCAACTATACACTTTGCACCTCCATGAAATAAGGTGGTCCTTCTTAAGGGCATGATCCCACAAGCAAGCCTTAGAGGAGTCAGGTTGACACTCCCACTATCTGTAGGACTCATCGGCTTGGAGTATTTTACTAATCATGACTTATGTGATATAGGGCTCGTTTCATGAACCATTTCACCTAAATGGTAGAGTCCAAAAGTCATCAGGATTAGGGGAGTTCTCATACATGCACAGCTAAAGTAAACGCATACCAAACAAGAGCATATAAAGAAGTGTTTGCCTATGATATTAATCAATCGTATATTATTCAAAGATTGTCTGTGATACTAGGAAAGTCCCAAAACGGATTATGACTAATCGGCTTTCTAGGGCACTATTCCTAACAATCTCCCACTTGCCCGTAAAAGCCATTTAGGTACTCTAAGTCCCATCTTCTCAAGATGCACTTTGAGAGCCTATTGACTTTGGCCGTTTCCAAAGTGGATCTGCTATATTCTCTGCTGATGTGACCCTCTTGTTTACACATCTCTTAGGAAACACCTTTTCCTTATAAAGTGATTCATAATCACGTGTTCAGTCTCTTGGTGAGGTATTGGTTCTCTTACTTGAGCAACCATCCATTTTATCATACAATATGATAAAGGAGTTGTTTCATGCTAGGAACTTCATCTAGCAAGTTAGATGGAGTTTCTTACCCAAACACTTAACTTAGCGTTATATAATACGACTAAGTTCTCAACTACGATAGTCGAGTTTTTGTAATGTCCGTCCTTGGAACCCCTTTCCAACACATTGCATTACCATTCTGGTAGAAGTTGTATCCTTTCAATGATTTCATAATCATCTATGTTTGATGAACGGTTATATCAAATATCCTTCTAACAACAAGATCTTTTGGGCTCTGTAAACTAATACATATCCTCATTTCTTCTCAAGTACTCTGAGGACATCCTTTACAGAAATCTAATGACCTTCTCTGAGGTCATATTAGATTCGACCCACTACGCTTAGTGTTACGCCATATCAAGTCTAGTACATGACATTTCATACATTATGCACCCCTTTCACTTAAAGGGATTTTGGACATTCTAACTTTCTTAAAGTTATCTTAGGACACATACTCTTCAAAAGAGATGTTCCATTGTCCATACTAAACTCCTTTTAGTACCATGGTTATGTACTCGTTTTGTGATAATCCATTTATGCTCTTAGATCTATCTTCTATAGATCTCAATGTCGAGAATTTAGGATAATCACTAAGATCTTTCATATCAAATTGTTTCTCAAACAAGAATTGGTAACTTTCACGTTATCCTTGACATTCCCAATGAGAAGGACATCGTCTTCTAAAGAACCAAAATTGACTCTTACATCACTAACTATCATATGTACATTTTTTAGACTTATTCGACTTCCATCTGTGTCAAACGATTTGACTATACTATGGAATCGAATTGTCTAACTCCTAGAAGCCTTTATCAATCCACAGATTGACTTAGGGATTTGCATACCTTATGCATGCTCCCACTGAATATGAGATTCATAGAAATACCTTATTTCAGTCTCTTTCAATCTCAATTTGAACAAGACAGTTCTCATATTCATTTATCATATCTCATAGTCAGAATATGAGGATGTGGTAAACACAATCCAAATGGACTTTTGCATTTCAACCGTCAAGAAGGTTGTAATGCTTTCATTCACTCGAAGCTCCACGAGCTTGATCCTATCAGGTGGATCAACCAAGGTCAAAACTTGGTTTGAGTATATGGAATTCATATTGGATTTCAAGGCTTGCTTACACTACTCAGATTCCAAATCTGACAGTGTCTCCTCTTCAAGTAGTTCCTTGGCTATCTAGGAACGCGTTCTAAACGCGTCTTAAGAGAAGGGTTTCATACATGTGCATACTCTAAAATTTGGCTAAATTTTATCAGATGGGCTCGTTTCTTCTATAAGTGGCGTGGATATTTATCCTCAAATTTCTTTGAGGTCTGCTTGCTTGCCTTTCTTCTTCTATAGGAATGATTCCTTAAGAAAGGTACATTCCTTGAGACAAACAACCTTTGTCTAAGGGAATCGCAGAAACGATATCCAATATCGTTGTATAAACTTGAACTCATT
This sequence comes from Lantana camara, assembly GCA_037501455.1. Classification (NCBI taxonomy): domain Eukaryota; kingdom Viridiplantae; phylum Streptophyta; class Magnoliopsida; order Lamiales; family Verbenaceae; genus Lantana; species Lantana camara. The sequence continues at coordinate 86,780,923 of CM074863.1, forward strand.
TCAAGGTTATCTCCCACTATCCTCTTCACTTAAGAGGATTCCATTAAATTCTTGGATAAGAATAATCAGGGAATTTAGTATGCCACATTGCATAGTGCAACTAAAGGACTGATTTTGGAAGGTACTAAATTCAAAATCTCTAACTGCATATTCTAGGAGTTTATTCCTAGAATGATTATAAGTCAGTAAAGCTTACTATGGAATGGACCATATCTTATTAGGTTTCATTCCCTCATTCGAAAACACTAAGGTGTTCTCGAATTAGTTTACTGAGAGATAATCCTATTATCTCTAAGATGACTAAGGAATTAGTTGCCAAGATGTTGGCTATCTCGATCATATCGATTTACCTATAACTTATGACTACTTCGGTTCCTAACCTCCTTTTGAAATTCTAAGAATTTCATATAAGTTTCGAATTTGTACTTCAACAAGTACATTCATTCATAATGATTAAACTGACGATTGTATCTAGTGCTTACATTAAGCCTCTTACACTCATCAGCATGGATCGAAATCCACTAGAATTTTGGCACGTTCCACGTTTTACCTAAACCATGTTTCGGGAACGTTTCCCTTTAAGATAGGATTCATAGGAAGTTAACTTTCTAGGTTCATTTTCTTAAAATGATCCTAAGATGTCTAACTTGCTAATCCTTTTATGTCTCAACGTTCCAAAGTAATCCGAAGCTTTGTCATCTCACTTACTTTTGTTATCTCGTTATATGTTCAGAACATTAGTGCTTTGAGTCTTTGCACAACAGATTATGCAGAATCAACTCAAAACTTGTGAATTCTATTCCTAGTAGAATTACTAAACGAGGTAACATTTCAGAGTACTCATACTCTTTGCAGTTCCCTTTCAAAGTCCTTATTTGTTACCATAGAAGCAAACGTCCAATTTGATCTCTAGTATCTTTTGGGCGTACCCCTTACATGCCCCTCCATTAGGCTCTTAAGGGTTTCTTCTTCTTTAGGCCTTCAAGCCTTTAACTTAGTGAGTCTAGAAGAAGAATTAATCATCACAACCTTTTGTTCCTTCTTAAGGATGCTCTCAACCATTATCAACTAAATGATTAACTATGCTACATTAACATCATTCTAGTTGAGCATAAAGGGTTTGAATGATGGTGGAAGCAATGTAAGCAATCGGTGCATTGAGAACTTTTTTCTCAGTTAATGATCGAGACCACAAGATCTTCAAATAAGATCTTCAGACCTTGTTCGTGTGCTCTTGTTTTCTCATTTGGAATATTTGAATAATTCCATAATGTTATACCTTGTAACATTTTTATGAGGTGGTTCAATTGCTCTTAAGTGGTTTGGAGAAATCCTATTCACCTCAGATCGCTTCTCTTTTGGCCCCGGTCGAATTTTCACAATTGAAAACTTCGCCCTTTAAAGAACGCCTTTCTCTATTCGGAATCTAAAACGAATTTTAGGGTCCGAAGCCAATTAGAGTTAGTTAGGACTTAGTCAACTCTTTTGACTTAAGGATGGATACGAATGGGTTTGCATTTCATATTGTAGAGAATCACAGAACGACAACCTAAATGCAAAGCAGAGAAAATGTGAGCATGCTGAATTATAACGATATACAAAAGACAAGGTCTTTAATCTAATGTAGCTCCCACTGCTTTTCAAAGATCTATAATTCCCAAAGATCTAAGAGGAACGCGTTTCCCAGTGGGTACTAAGATCCTAAGCATTTTACCTCGAACCCACGACTCGCGGACATTCTAAGTAAAACCCTAGGTAGATATAACTTACCAATTCTAACACATTTAGAACTCTTAGTAATTGTTTTGCATCACCTATCTTTCAATTTGGACCCACGACTCGTGCGACATCCATATTTACTTAGGCGTTAAGCTAGACCCATCAATCATAAGATCATGATCAAAACTTAGTTCGAACGACCCACGACTCGCGGACATCGCCCTTGCCAAAATTAACCACGAAATATTGATCATTTAAAATGATCAATTAGGTAACTAAGAACTAATAAGCTCCACTAGCTATCCCACGACTCGCGGACAATAACTAGCTTTACTTACTAAACTTAAAACCTATTGATGGAATGCTAGGAATTTAATTCAAAATTTGCATCTCGAATTAAATACCTATTATTCGAAATGAGCTTAATATTTAATGGGAATTTTCGAATCAACCGAAGAGTTGTTCGGTTCGACCTCACCAACATATATGTTATCCAATTTTATTAGTCTTGATTAATGCAAGTACAACTTAAATGCATTTCAAACAAGCACATAAACAGATAACATGTCCTAGCATGATACTAACATGAGATGATCATGGGTTCTACCTATCTTATGCGTGATATGTGGGAGCCACTCCACAACCACAAGTTCTAACATACATGCCACATAAACAATTTAAATCACATAAGGGAAAGCGGTAACAAAATACGAGCCCTATCTCTATTACATTTTTACAATCGAGATTCCCCTCCCTAACATTTTGAGGGGTCTTCACTTATGGCCACCTTGTTACTTGAATGTGGTCCATCTTACTCCATAGGTGCATTGTCTCCAAAATGAAAATAAAACCTCACCACCTATCTCTACTCTCAAATTACAATAAAAAGAAAAAGACATAAAGTAATAAGGCTCAATCTTTATATTGGCCTTAGACAAATACAACGGGCATACCCCGGCCCAAAAAAAAAAACAGTAATATGGAAAGCCACATAATAAATAACATAACAGTACGCACATAAGTGAGGCTCCGACCTCAATTGAAAAACGCAACTATAGGGCTCCAACCCCAATTTAAACCATCCATGTGCATAAATTAAAACCATACATAAGTCTAAACCCATGATCACCTAACATGCTTTCGCGAGAATTTAAATTTGCCCAATAAATTAAAATTCTCGCTTTAAGCTCTAATAGCTTAAAACACGACTTAGATGCAATTCTTGTTCAAGAGTCTTTTCTATAAAACCCGAAAAACTATAAACTAATAAAATCCCATTAATTTCTGAAAATTAATGATTTTTATTCTTTCAATATTTTCAGAAAATAAAGTTTGTAATTTTCCCAAAATTTAAATCGATTTTAATTTCTCAAAATCCCAATTTAAACAATTATTTCAAAAATAATTCAAATTTAATAAAATAAAATTTTCAGAAAAATTAAATCGGGATTTCAAGGACCGAAAATACGAAAACACGAAAATGTCGTGAGCATCGCCCGCACGCCGTGCGGTAAAGCACGCTAGGCGCGCACGCCAGCGTCGCGCACAGCCGGCACCAGTTGCTGCCAGCATACGCGCGCTAGGCGCGTGCCCTTGCCGGCATCACGCGCACAGCGCAGGCGGGCGATGGCGAGCGGTCTCGGCCAGGCTCCCGCACGGTTGCGGGAGGTGCTAGGCGGGATGTCCCACGCGGTTGCGGGACGTGTGGGCGGTGACTCCCGCGAGGTTCCGGGAGCCTCGTGCGGGCAGTCCAGCACGGTCGCGGGACTGGTGGGCGGCGGTGATTGGCGAGGCCTCGCGTGCTACGCTTTAGCACGCGCGAGCCTTGCCTCTTTCGTTCGCAACGCGATTTCGTGTTTCGTATCTCAAGTTTCTCAGAACCAATTCAATCCAAAAATCAAAATTACGATTTAAACAGATTTCAACTAAAACAGCTTTTCAAAACAGATTTAAGAAAACAGTTTTCAGAAATTCAAGAAAAATTACAGTTTCGTAATTCAGGCTTTCTGAAAGAACTCATGAATACCTAATTCGCATCTAAGCCTAAGAATTTCTACCAAATTCAGTTTAATTGAGACGAATCAGAAACACGATTAACGAGGTGGCTCTGATACCACTTGTTGGAAAAAAGGAATCAGAAAGCAGCGAAAATTTAAAAATTTTTCCAACAAAAGGATCATGGACTCGCAGTCGTGTATCCAAATTCGTAGAGATCAAGAAACTCACTTGGGTAGTAGCTTTCTTGACACGTTTTGAGCCGCCCTCAAACGCGCTTCATGCGGTAATGGCAACCTGTTCCTCGAAATCTTTTTCTACTTCAGAATCCATTGTAGGGATAACAATCCACACCAACCTGGATTCAAATCATGTTAGGGAAGTTCTTAACGATATAACATAAAGAAAGAAGCATGAAACGAGGATGGCATGATTAAAACTCCCTTCGAAAACCAGTTTTGCGAAAGTAGAAATCTGGCAGCCATAAAACCCTCGTGAAAAAATTCATCCTTCAGGATATGGATGAACGGTTTTGGCCATCTTCTTTGCTTCGATTTTTTCACTCGTTTTCTGTTGGGTTCAGAATCGTTTCATCATCCCTTCTGATCGTTTTGCTTGATCCCCGCTTTTTGGTAAAGCTCAAATCTTCAAAACTTCTAACTTGAAGCTCTCTAGAGATAGTCCACCAACTTGGCTACAATCTAACTAGTAAGGATGCTAGTTCTCTAGTTAGTGTTTAGGCTTAACCTAGGGTTTTGTTTATCTTGGAGAAAGGATGGTGTTCAACACATGAACCAAAAGAATTGCCAATTACTCTCTAAGGGGAGCATGAGCTCCCCTATATATAGGAAAGGGAGGGGTGGCCGAAAATCCTATTCCTTATGGACTAAGGATTTTGGTCCCTCTCTCCTATTACTTGATCATCAAGTAATTTTGACTTTGACTTTGAATTCAAATTCAAATCAACTTTCAAGAGAGCTAAAATATCCAAACTATTTTTGGATAATTTTATACTTTATTTATTTAAAATAAATAACTTATTTTATCTAATTAATTAATTCGTAATTAATTAACTAGATTATTTTTCTCCAAAATAAGACTTTCTTTTTAATTCAAAATTAAACCAAAGTCTATTAAATAATTAACACTTTTAATTATTTAATATATATATATATATATATATACGCAATATATATATATATATATATATATATATACACGTGTCACTCACGTGACCCACACGTGTGGTTTCACACGTGTGGAACCCTCTTGGCCTGATTAACTCGTTTAATCATTTTAAAGCCTCAACTCATGTAACCAAGTTGTTGTGTGTGACCCTCTAGGTTCTCAATTCAATTAGCAGTGACCCTAATTAATTAATTCACTAATTAATTAATCAGTCCACAGATTAAACGACCATAGTCTAGCAACAGGTGTTTAACCCCTAGCTGAATTGGAATGTTCGGATTCGACATAACCTTTAAGTCATTGATTCATGTGAGATACAATCCTCCTACTTACTATCTCTCAACCAAGATCTAGGGTAAGGGAATAATTAGAACCCTAATAATCTGGTCTTAAGGCTAAGTGCATTTCATATCCATTTGATCTCAATCCAAGAAACCCTTTTCTTGGTGTCTTGATCTACTGCCTTGGCCAAGGACTCCATATGGCATATGAATGACTTACACAATAAGAGATCACCTTGCAAACGCAAGTGTAGGTCCTTTCTTGATTCTCATTCACTTTCATGAGTCACTTGTGTAGCCCCAGCATAAGCCTTGAATCAGCTGTCTAAGGCGACACCCTTTAAAGCTTATACCTAAGACTACAGAGTTAACTCATAAAGTGACATAGAACCTCAAGTCTAAGGATCAATTAATCACATCAATGACTCGTGAGATATTTCCTAATCTGGAAGTTTCCATTTCCTGAAATAGAAACTTCCTTTCCCATTTAGGAATCTTCTCACACGGGGCACCTCAGTGAACTTACTTATTGAAGTAAGCACCCTCATGTATCACGCACGTATCAACTATACACTTTGCACCTCCATGAAACAAGGTGGTCCTTCTTAAGGGCGTGATCCCATAAGCAAGCCTTAGAGGAGTCAGGGTGACACTCCCACTATCTGTAGGACTCATCGGCTTGGAGTATTTTACTAATCATGACTTATGTGATATAGGGCTCGTTTCATGAACCATTTCACCTAAATGGTAGAGTCCTAAAGTTATCAGGATTAGGGGAGTTCTCATACATGCACAGCTAAAGTAAACGCATACCAAACAAGAGCATATAAAGAAGTGTTTGCCTATGATATTAATTAATCGTATATTATTCAAAGATAGTCTGTGATACTAGGAAAGTCCCAAAACGGATTATAACTAATCGGCTTTCTAGGGCACTATTCCTAACAAAAACATGGCAGGAATGTAGGGGAGGGGCAAGGCAACAAATAGACAACGAGTAGCAGCATAAAAACACACCAAAAACAAGTCAAATGCAAGCACAAACAACCAACACAAGCAAGAACAACATGAGTATGCATATAACTCAACAAACGTCCAACTTCGATGTCAAAAGGTTCAAGTTCTTCAATGGTGATTCACACCACACTCATGATCAATCAAATATAAGCCAATAAATGCAACAAGGGAGCTTCAAGGATAGCAAAATAAGTCTCAAATCATAAAATGGTGCAAGGATGAACTCCAACTCAACATTTTTTTTCCAAACCCTTACTATTCATACAAGAATCCATAGCATGCTCAAAAAGCATGGAGAATCCGAAAATGTTCCTAGCTCTAAGAGATGATGAAGATTGAAGAAGATATGAGCTCAAATGTGTCAAGGTATAAGGGGTTCTTGCTTATCTCTTCTTTCTTTGCTTCTTGGCTCCCTTTCTTCTTTCTTTTCTTGGTTTTGCTGAATTGTGGGAGTAAGAGAGTATAGGGGTTAGAGTTGGTAACATAGGGGTCCAACAATGGGTCAAAAAAGAGTTCAAATGGGTCAAATATGACCAAAATGGATAGGGTAGGACAATTCTGTACATATGGCTTGATTCGATGAAGTTTTAGAGATTCAAACGAGTTTAGAAAATTATGAGACTTGTTGCATTGGATCTGAATCGTCAATACGAGTCCAATGGTGGTGTCGGAATTCGAATCCAAATTCCCGAGCTCAAGTTACGCCAATCGGAACCCAAGATGTGCAAAATACTCTGAAGGCCCTTTAAGTCCCGATTTCACCAAAATGGTCCAAGACCCAACCAAAAAAGTTCTAAGACATATACTAAGCATATAAATAAGTTCATAACTCATATATTTCATGCATATCTCGCATCCATAATATTCAGAATTAAATTCAAAGTCTCAAGGTTTAAATTCAAAGCGTAAGTTCAAGAATTAATTCATATCTATACGGCCAAATAGACGGGGCATCACAAGATCCCAGAGGTTATGGATTGGGAACCTCGGTACGGTAGCGAGCCATTAGGTAAACCCCGGGCCTAGTTTCCATTTGAGGTATCACACACGATAGAAAAAAGAAAGGTGTGATATTCTTAGACCATAGACGTCAAAACCCGATGAGGACTCGTAGTGGGATAGCAACCCCTTGAGGAATGATAATGTAATAGATGATTAAGGGTCGCGTGGCCCTTCCGTCAATGGATTGCTGAGGATGGAATGTGATTTATTTTTAATGTAATGTAATATGAAGTGAAAGGTGGTGGCTCGTACTCGCCGAGCTTTAATATAATGTTGTTTGTATTATGAAAGGGGAACAGAGCTTTTAATGAACATAATATATATGCTTATGTTATGTGATGTTTTAATGAAAATATTTTAGTATGCAAAACCTATTCCCGGTTCATAACTTTTCCATTTAACATGATTTGCTCTACATATGTATAGTGTGTGGGTGTGCGTTAGCCTTTCCCCTCCCCCCTCCCCTCAATCGGTGTTTGAGGAAAAATTTTATTTAAAAACTCATATGCGTGCAAGCATACACTTATCAGGTGTAACACATAAGGTGTCGAACCCACGGGGAAGGGAAAATCAAACAATCACCTCGTATATTCTCCAATCGATAGACCGAGACACAGAACAAGGGGGTTACTAACTACTATGATAACTAAACACACAAAACAATGAAGGACTCAACAAACAAGATGACAAATAGCCAGATAGATAACAATATAGTAGTTCAATGATCGAATTAATGCCAAACAAATACTCAGATTATCACAATCCTAATCATGAATGTTTATGCCAGCTTCTCTCGAAATCAAGCACACGTGCTTAAGTGTTTGTGTAAGCCACTATCATGGTCAAACATCCAAAAATAGATTAAATCATAATCACAGGATTAGTGCAGTTAAACAACAGCGGCTTGCCATGCATCATTCAACCACAAATTGCTTAGAGAAAGACCAAATTTCTTCATCTCTTTAACCCTAAGTTTTTAGGAATTAATTAATCCAAGTTAACCAATAATCTCTCGATTAGAAAGCTAATTCTAAATTCATATCAAAGGTATATCTTGTCTAACATGCAATTAAAACATTATTCTTTCACATAATAATCACAAGAGTTCATTCAAGCATATCGTTGAATACCTAATCTACACAATCATTATTCCCATGGCTATGAAACTAACGAAACATAAACACAAGAACAAAAAAATAATAATAATAAAACCATTAATATTCATGCTTAAAGAGTCATAAAAATCATCCAAAATATGAGACATTAGTTTACGACACAATAACTAATTAAAATAGAAATAAAGGTAAAAGAAAAGCTTATTAAAGTCTTCTTTGAAAGCCGACGAGATTCCTTCATGGAAGATGTAATTCAAGCCTTTCGGCTAGATTGCCCATTCATCTCCAAGGCTGCATTGTTTTTCCTCCTCCTCTTCTTTAGGTTACAATAATTGAAAATCTAGGGTTTAGGGCATCTGAGTAGCTCTTTTATTATGCTAAAATTGAGTTCCCAATGGGCTTGGATGTTTCCAAAGGGGAAATAATGAGTTCAAGCCCAAAAATAAGTCTCTGGACAGCCGTCACGCCCACGGACCGTGACCCTATCACACCTATGACGGATTGTTGACTTCACTATCTCGGCGACCAGCTGTCACAACCGTGATGGGTTCTTCGTATTTTCATCGCACCCATGATGAGTACCTGGAACAGTGGCCTTCGGCTGTTTTGCCTCGTTTCGTCTTCTAAACTCCGTTTTATGCATCGTTTTTACCATTTCTTCTATCATTGACTCCAAAATGAAATATGGAATGAAATGGAGAAATTTAGACATAAATAGGCACGAAAATGGTTTTAAAACGTATGAAATATAGGCTAAAAACATTAAACATTTTAGGCCTAACAGTCGGTGGACTGACCCCTCCTTTACTATTTTAGTTTGCAGGTTATGCATGAGCTAGGCGGAGAAGTGAGTCGGTCAAGTCTCACTTTTGGGTTTAGGTCGTGTTAGGTGCATTTCATTCGATATTTTTGGACATGTATTTATGAATTGGATTTCATATGTATTTTTTTTGCATACTTAAAGAATGTTGTTTGAATTTGGGTTTAATGTTTATTGAATCTCATGCTTCTGCTAATTGATTATATGTTGCGCATTTAAGTATAGGCGCTACAGCCTCGCGGCTGGCCGCAATCACCCCACCACCGCTTCTCTCTCTCTCTCTCTACACTCCACCTCATTCATTTTTTCCTCTACTGCTTCCCTCTTCTCTCAACTCAAAATACCATCATCGTCTGCTTCTCACCCGACTGTCATCTCCTTCCCTCCTATGCTCTTTTTGTTCTCTATCTCTCAGTATATTTCCCCTCCTCTCTCAGATTTCTCCCCTGCTCTTCCTCTTACTTCTTGATTCAGGCACCTCTGGCTGCCTTGCTCCTCAGGTCACCACCATCAGTGTTCCACTTACCTTCAACCATCACTCGACTATCTCCTTAGCCTCTCCATACCCTACCCCTATTCTCAAGCCAAGGAAGAAAGGTAAGCAGCACCGTCCAACCCTTTCTTATCAACCTCGACTGCTGATATAATATATTGTTGTGTTCCTTGCATCGAGAGTTTCAATTTGATATATAATATCAACACATTTTAAAATCTACTTTATACAGATCTGCTTTGCTAAAGGGGTTATGTAACGCCCCGACTTTTCAAATCGTTCAGGTATGAATTATGTGATAATTACGTGCGCATTTAATTTATTTAATTATGTTATTAATTGATTTATTTTATATTATATGAATTATTGAAATATTTAATTGTTTGAAAATATTTGAATTTGAATTTATAAGAATTTTGAACTATTTGCGCTTGAATGAATTGTTTGCTTGCCGTTTTTACATGAAATGAATTCGGAATTGGGTGGAAATTTAATATGTTGGACTTATATGTGTTATGAATATGTTTATATGCTCGTTTCATATTTTCGGATTCGTTTGATTGAGCTTTGGGAATTTATTTTGTTTGGAATCCAAAACGGGGGCTAACGAGCAATTAGCGCACCATGGGTTCCTTATTTGATATCTTGAGCTAGGAAACTCGGATTCGAGTGTCGTCAACTTCGTTCAACTCGCTTCGAAAATTTGAGTTTGATGAACTTAGCCTTATATTTTTCCAAAGTCATTTGAACCTCCGAAATTCAACCGAAACATGCAACGGACACCTAAACTGCCACCTTTTACTAAAAGAGCCATAACTTATTCAAACCTTAACCAACTTAACCATGGTTGGATCCTTTGGAACCAGAAATCAACCCCCTAGCTGCTCTTGCTCACCCTCACCGAACCAAACCTTCTCACTTGGAGAAATTCAGCCAAACTTCCCCTGCTTTCCAGTCTTTCCAGTAGCTCTTGCCATCCTTAGAGATTCAAGCTCAAATTTCCTCCAAACCTCATCCAATCCACAAGGTAAGCTTAGGGTTGTATTATACATTCATTATGAGTCATTTTGATCCATTCATCCCCAATTTTGAGCTTGTATTCATGGGTTTTTTGGCTGAAATGGTTTAATAATTAGGTTATGAGCATATATGTTGATCTCTTTCAATTCTTGAGGTAATTGGTTGATTCCAAGCATGAATATGACGGTCTTGATTCCCTCTTTGCATTTATGGTGATGTATTAGCTGGTAGTTGAAGCATTCATGAGTTGCCATTAATGAAACCTTGAAGATATATCATGAAATGATCATCATACCCTCCATTTCATGTTTCAATACTTTGGGAGCTTGTTTATGTGTTGCTTTGGAGTTGTTTCTTCGCATATTTGTGATCATAACATGGCTGATCTTTTTGGTGAAGTTGTGGCATGGTTTTTGTTCTGTTTTTCGTTGCATTTGTTGCTGTAACAGGTCGGTCGCGGCCGCGATCGAACCATGAAGGAAAATGGTAGCGGCCGCGACCTCTTTCACGTTATTGTTGCTTTGTCTCTCAGGTCGCTCCTGCGACCTGAATCTTGTACATTTCCAGTTGCGGTCAACACCCAAAAATTGCCATGTTTCGAGTTTTGGAAAAATTGATCAATATTCCGGAATTTGCATGGGTAGCGGCCGCTACCATTTCATGAAAGAAATGGGTCGCGGTCGCGACCCTTTACATTTCTGCATGAAAGTTCAGTTTTTCAACGTTAATTTCATGGCTTCTTTGGCTTGATTTTAGTTCTCCACTTCATTAACATGTCATATAATGTGTTATATTGTGTGTTGTGAAATCTTATGAGTTTTCGTTGAATATTTTCCGAGATATGCTTCAATGTGTCTTCTTTGGTCATAATATGTGCATGTATGGATTTTACTCTCATATTTGAACCCTAATGACTATGTATTCCTTAATTTATACCTTGTATGATATGTATACATGATCTACTACGTGTTATGATCGTTATTTGAAGTCCTTGAAATAATTTGGTATGGAATATGGGAGTAATGAACTTAAATGGATTTGATTGATTCTTGTAACGAATGAAGTGAAAGTTTATATGTCTTTAAGATGTTAATAGTGCACATGAACGTGTCCATTGCATTATATACTCTTTTATACATTCATCTCATGACCATTTCATTGCCGAGCGTCTTAATTGGTCATTTTGAGTCTTACTTCACCTTTCTTGCATAGATTTTGATCCGGTTGGAGACGAGGTCGGTCCGTGAGGCTTTTATGTCTTCTTTTGTCGGTTTAAGGTGTGTTTCTCTACTATTTAGATAAAATGACCCAATATATCATTATGTGCAAAGTTTAAGCCAAAGATATATATATATATACATTGAGTCATTTTCGGGTAAATGATTTTGAACGTAAAACCCTTTTCTTGTAATACCCTACCGATTGTTTGGCGAGATCATGATTGATTGCACTGATTGGGGCCCGGGGTCTTGGTGTGAGTGGCTATCTGAGGAAGCACGGGCTGACGGTGATCCCTCACACTAGTCCCCACCAAACTACGGATGTAGCACCCCAGACGGAGGATACCACATCCCCCGTACTAGGACCCAGACCCGGTCATGAAATAGGTAGTCCATGCCTGAATCCAAATCATAGCGAAAGGGAGACCAACTCACACACTAGGCTAGGCGGATCTAACTCGACAAACTCAGAGCACGGAAGCAATTTAAAACAATCATTAACAGATAGCGGAAGTAATGTTTTTAATTAAAACAACATGCAGAACAGGTGACGGGTTCAACTAGCATAGATACCTAATCCCGAATATCAACATACATAACGGGTGATGGGTTCAACTAGCATAGTTACCTAATCCCGAATATCAATTCATAATCCAATATAATAATCAACATAAGCATCATCAATATCTAATAACATCTAAGTACTAGCTTACTAACCCCACACGGGTTTAAGTCTAAGTAGAACATAAACATAACCTTCAAGTGTGAAACATAAATACATAACATAAGTAGAGTATGCGACAAATGCATCCTAACAACAACTAGACTGACAAGTGTGACTCCGAAGACTCACTTCCGCCTAGCTCAAGCCAAAAGGAATACTGCAAACTAAAAGATAAAATGAGGTGTCAGTCAACTGACTGAGTGAGGGGGCTAACGCACACCCACAATATATATATAAAGAGCATAGCACAGAATAAAAGGATGGACTCATGAACCGGGGATAGGTGTTGCATACCAAAACATTTCGAAATAACCCAAATAAATATAGATATAAGTTTAGAAACCTTTTTCTAGAAGGACTCTATCCCGATTCATAATTCCATAACAGAATAGAACACATGCTTGGCGAGTACGAGCTTCCCACCTTTACTCCTCAGAACATAAAGCAAAATCAATCCATCCTTTACTCCAATGATGGAAGAGCCACGTGTAGCGCCCCTATACACTACAACCCCGCACCAAAGTATCTCCCGAGTGGATGTGAGGCCTAGCACCCGAGAAACACTCTGGCGAACGGACAGTGCTATACAATATCAGAGTATTAAACACTGCAGCGGAAATCTTATAATTTAAAAACTTTCAAAACTATGATAGGGGAATGCAATGAATAAGCCAGTAATGGCATAGTATAGATATCAAAAGTAGTGACCATGCCGTGATAGAAAATTTACAAGCTCGGAAGCATAACTTATTCTAAAGAACCTTGACTATCATACTAACGAGAAGACACACTAGGCTTCAAGATACCTTCTAGTAAGCGCCCGTTAAACCTGAAACCATGAGTTGTAAAGTGCGAGGGTTAGTCAAAGTGACTAAGTGAGGGGGTAGTTGGAACTACATATATACGTATAGGTATTTTTAAAAGAAGTGTTTGACTATAAAAGTTGGAGTTTGATACTATTAATAAAATAATAGATTAATAGTATTATACCGGAAATCAATAAAATAATAATTAATACAAATATTTGGTTCATATTTATTTTGAGGAAAGGGGAATAAGGGGACTGGGTATCAGATTCTTGAAAATATGAACCGTATGATAATAAAGTAATAATGCCCTGCAAGTAGGCGTTCTCCATCCTTTACTTCTTAAACAGAATGAAATCAGAAATAACAGAATCAATCCAGCCTTCTTCCTCCATGATCTGTCGGGAGCAACCCCTCGAGATCCAGAAACAGACAGAGGGAGGGACGTACCCTTTCCCGTCACTTAATGTGGAATAACTAACCTCCAGTTAAACCATCATTAAGATCAGATTTGGCGGCAGGTATAGTAATAGACGATGGCCCTTGCCACCCGGCTATTAGTTCTACCGTACCACCGGGCCCAACAGATACAGATACAGATACAGATCTTGCATTTTAAATACAGAATAGAGTTACATTATATCAATACTCGCCAAAACGGACTTGAGTATGATATGTTGTAACTTATACCGAAACAAGGATTTTATTCTATATAATAGGATAATAGATATCCTTATATCAGATACTTTCCCAGAAAGGGGATAATACTATAATTAGGGAAAATAAGACTGAATCCTTATTAGGATAAATAATAAAATATTGTATATGTAGACTCATGATCCCAGTTGAAAATATTTTAACCTCACCTGCTACGATACGGAATCAAGTAAAGTATTCGAGGTTCCACTGTCCAGACCTAGTTCCTGAAAGTAGTGAACTACTACCGACTTAGAGAACTAGGTTCTTTCTATACTAATGCGACACATGAATGAGTACAATTAAGGCATGTTGTAACAAAGGTGTAACAGTAAATGTACAGGAAATTCGATAATCTAGAATTGAAATATTATTGTAAAACATACTGATACCAAAGTCATACAACCGAATTAACCAAGAAATTCTTATTCAAATTATGAATCTAAATTAAGGTTTATTTTTAATAAAAGATGAACCTGATTTTGAAAGCGTTATTTAATCCCCGATTTTAAGATCGTTAGACAAAAATTCTTTCATAAAAATCCAAATTTTATTTTATATTAATTCTTGAAATTATTACATGATATTATTGATCAAAATCCATATTTAAAGTCAAAAGTCAAGGTTACTATTGTAAAACGGTTACTATTTAAACATAGGGGATTAAATACTTTTAAACATAGAATCAAACACACACTTACACACACTAGCACACGGTACACACATATTTCAAGAACATCAAGAACATGTTCTTCATCATGTTTGAATATTCATAAGATGTTCTAGGCATTCTTGATCAAATTCATAGTCATAACATAAGATTAAAGAATAAATAAGCATAATATATAAACTTTTCATGAAATATGATTCATAAACAAATTCCTAAACATGAATTTATTCAAATCTTCAAGTATTCATAAAATGTTCTACACATGCTTGATTATATTCATATTCATAACATAAGATTTGAAGCATAATATAGCAAAATATATAAATTCTCTATAAAAAATAATTCTAAATAAATTATTCTAGGCATGAATTTAATCAAACAAGATCATAATCATTTAAATACATACTCACATTATATCATATCATAATTCATGCATTTAATTAAATAAAATTCCATAATGTGCACACATTGTATTTAACTAACAATTATGCACATATTTCATAAAATAAAATTCCTAAAGCATAATTTAATTAATCCTAGACATGCTACTATTATTATTATACTAAGAACATATTATAAAGCATGAAATAATAGAAGAAAACATACCTTAGAGAGAGAGAGGAGGGAATGGCATGAGCTAGGGGAGAGAAGAGAGTGATTTTGTGTGTTGAATTGTGAGGTATAAATGAGGCTTGAGGGGGTATTTATAGGTAGTCATGAGGGGTCTCTAAGCAATAAATGAAAGTTTATGGAAGATGTGGATGTCTCCTAATTCATACAAATGCTTGGTGATTAATTTGGAGATGTGGTTAAATTATATTATGAACAAATGCTAGGTAATTAGTTAGGAAATGTGGAGAAATTATGTTCATTTAATTAATCCTTCTAGAAGAGCATGAGGTCATGGATGATGTCATCTTGAAATAAAATAAATGTAAAATTTATTCAAGAGTCGAGAGGTAAAATCTTGAAGTAGTGGATTAATGAAAGATCGAGTGAAAAACGAGCTTCGTTTTGATTGTAAATGTGAAATATTTGGAGTTTTTGTTCTTAAGTTATGAATAATAAAGATGATGAAAATCATGAGAAAATTATATAAACGAAGCTATGATAAGGTTTAGAGTTTGGAAAAATCACTATAATGTAGAGAAAAATTCAAGGATCGTTTTAAGTATAATTTCGACTCTTGAATAAAAGCTAATCGTTTAAAATAAAAATGGTGATTTTTAGAAAGGAAAATATTTATAATATATGATATGGTGAAATCGAGTTTTTGATAAATGCATGAAAATTCATAAAATAATTTGAGGATCGTTTTGGTTATAATGTTGAATATCAAAAAGTAGATGAGTAAAGATTTATTGATGATCGAATCATAAGCTAGGGTTTTTGCCGGTTTTTGACACTACGGGAGTTAGGATGGGAATTATGGTTCACGGAGAGTATCACGATCCTTGAAATAATGTGAGGATTCTTTTGGTTACAATATTGGGTAGTGAAAGTGTTTCGGGGAACATAGGAATATTTTTGAACTGTAGGGGTATTTTCGTAATTTCCAACCTAAAACTGTAGGAATGGGTTTTGAAGCATATGAAAGGGTTTTAGGTGCTAGAAGGGAATGAATACTAGAATTCTAGGATTTTATGAGAAGAGTTTCAAGGTACGAGTTAAATAAAGGAAATAATTAAATCTACGATCATTTAATTAAAGTGTAACACATAAAAGCACATAAGTCACATAAGATGTAATGCATGAAGAGAATAAATAAGGACCGAGATTATAAGTGCTTCTTGAATAACCCCTTTACTTTACCTTTTCCAACTCGGCCCAGGTTAGGGCTGTTACACCACGCGTTGGCCCTAACCATCTATAGTAGAACCGTCTAAAATAGACTTGATCTCAAGGGGTAGCGAACCCACAAGAGTCATCCCCGGCCTTAGCTGGAGGCTCAAGATATCACGTCTCCCTTATCTCCCTGAGTCGCGCAATGATATCTCAAATGGAACTAACGCACATGGTTGGAACCCCGACGGCCCTCACCGTTCCGGGGGACCTATTACCCGTAGCTCCTTGGATCCACAATAGAAAAGAACAGAACAGAACAGATACCATATATCATGGCTAACTCGCTATAGAATCATAACACACTGACATTTCCAAAATGGCTTACATATGCCTCAAAAACTGGTTTTTATATATATTCCCACGGTGTGGAATTTAAGCCACGAAGGCTCCCACCCACGCAGGACACACGCACAAGGTCATAAACATATCATATCCAACTTATACGTATTTATAATAAGGTATACTCGCATGAAAGGATAGAAATCAGCATGTAAAGGCCATAGGTCGCTTAACTATACAAAATCCTAAACCTCACCTTGTACAAGTAGAGTCTGAGAGTGTGAAGGGCCAAACACTCTAAACCTCGGGCCCACCGGCACCACCAAACTCTGTGGCAAGACATACAGAAGCCCAGACTTAAACTCTATATGAACCAAGTAAGACGCACGGCGTATCAAGAGATGAATGATATGTAATATAGAATGAAGTGTACACATAGGTCACGTAGCATAGTTCACATATTCCACCAAATCATGCAATTAACGAAGTATTAAGGTTTAACAATGCATTATGGAATGATATGAATCACATAGGTCAAGTAGCATAACACAGGACAACCTTTCATACGAAGTTATTCAATTAAAATGACGTATTATCATCTAAGAATGGAATCGAAGTCATATCATAACATATAATTCATAAAGCATTTCAAACGGATCAAGTAAACACAAAAGTACATGCATAAAAGGGGAACAGGGGGTTGGGAACGGCTATTCCCATGCATAGTCTTGCATGGGAACGGTCCTTCCCGCGGATCTCCCCAGTGAAGCTGGGAACGACCGTTCCCAGTCCAAGCACACATGGGAACGATCGTTCCCATGTTCGGCCGCCCAAAACCAAACCCTAGCCCGGAAGGGCCGTTCCGAGCTTAAAGCACAAACGGGAACGGCCGTTCCGGCCATAGATCTGGGACAGAAACTTGACAGTTTCGGGAAGAAGAAGGGGAACACCAAAAATCATCAATCCAACACGAAATCCACCATAAAATATCACGAAATTCAGGTATAACATCATATAAGTCATGCTTAATATCAAAACATCAATTAATTCAAGTTTAGGAATGTTTTTGCCCAAAATCTCAAACACCCATTTTCCTGAGTTTCAAGCTTAAACATGAAGATATGAATTCCTAGTCTTCCTCACATGAATTTCCAGCAACTAAGACACATAAGGAGCATTCAAATCAACAAGGCTTGCTTAAGGAATTCAAGATCTCATCATTCAAGTTCATACTAACGATTTCATGCTCCAATCCAAGAATAGAAATGAAATACTCATCAAAAGAGATCTAAAGCTTACCTTATCTTGTGAAGGAATGAGGAATCAAAGAATATGAGCTCTTAGAATGAAAGATGGTTCAAGTCTTGATCTTCTCTTGAAGTTTCTCCATGATTCTCTTTGAAGCTAATTTGTGTGGTTTGAAATGAAGTGAAAAGGGGTAAAGCTATTTATGTGGTGGCTAATAGTTTTAGGTCAAGGTTAGGGTTTCCAAGATATAATATGAGGTTAAAGGCTTAAATAGGATTTGGGCTCAAATAAATGACCTTCGGCCCAATAAGCCAAAATTAAAAGGTTTAGGGTCTAAACGGTTTCCGAAAAATATAAAGTAAATTTCGTTGAACCCGAACCACCGAATCAAGTCCAATGGTGGTGTCGGAATTCGAATTCGAATTCCCGAGCTCATATTGGTCCCGAATGACCCAAACTCACCTAACTTAAGTTAGGCCCAAAACACACAAATAGGTCCAAGTCCTATTTAAATCCAACTCCGAAATTTAATTTAAATTTATCCAAGTTCCATTCTTAAGTTGTCATGCAAGAATTCATATTTTACCATTTTGGATTTTAGTCAATTAAGACACATTTTCAATCAAAGTTGGAATTAAACACATAAAAAGGGAATTAAATCACATAAGTGCGTAAGGTAAACTCTCTCGTGACGCATACCTGAACGATTTATCGGACGGGGCGTCACAACGGAGATTGGCGGGGAATGGGAGCTGAGCGCCATCTGGGGAGTCATGTAACCCCTTTTGGTCATTGATTGGGTGGCCGGGTCTTGCAAACCCGTCTACCAACCCGGAGGAAGGTGTATATGACCGATTGACTAGAATCGATTGATTGTGCACAAAAGAATGATATGCATGAAAAGAAATAAAGAATGGACTATTATTGAACTACCCAAGGTGTTGGTAGGAGATAATGCACGCCCAATCGCCGGGCCACGAATGACCTATTGTAAATTGATTGTTATAATCCCTTTTGATGCTTTCTTTACCTCACCCACTTGGGAATTGTTTCTAAAACTTCACTTGGGATTATAACTTGCATGTGACTGTTTAAATACCGTTGTATACTTACTTATGCCTGTTTTTATACCCACCAGTCCCTTTTGGACTGAACCCGTTTGGTTTTCAGTTGTTTGGGCAGGTATCAGGGAGCTAGGCGGGAATTCGAGTTGATAGGTCTTGCATTCGTTTCTAGCTCTTGTATTTTGGTCGTACACTTGCATACTCTTACTTTTGATTATTGTATTTACATTATGACTGGAGCGTATATCTTTTGAGCCGTGATGGCATGTGAATAATGTAGATGGATTATTTTTGGAGTTTGGATGCTCATGGTATATATATTTGATATATGATCGGTTATTGCTTCCGCTTTTATGTTTTGCGCTGATTTATGGTTTAAGGGTTAGTCCCGCCTAGCCTAGAGAGTGTGTGAGTCCCCGTTCGCTGTGACTTAGCTCGTGTGTGGATTATCCATTTCATATGCGGGTCGGGTCTCGGTGCGAGGGATGTGGCACCTTGCGCTCGGGTGTTACAGGTTAAGTGTGATATTTTTCAAAGGTTAGGGGGCAATCACACCGATTCAAAGGTTAGGGGGCAAAGCACACTAAATTCCAAAGAACAGGGGGGTACTGTAGGGGGATTAACCCTCGAAATAAAAATTACAAGCAAATGATCCTTGTAGGAAAATTTTTTAAATTTTCGCTGCGTTTCGAACTCATTTTTCCAACATCAAATAAATTTACTACCTAGTTATTTACAACCACCCTCACTGACGGCACAAAGGGCGCTGCCCTCCTAGGCGCACAATTAATAAATAATATAAGACAAATAGTTTCACTTTGAATTATTTTATTAATAATTTTACAATTATTTTCGTAAATATGAATTCTGTTAATTTTTTCTCTAGCATTCTTTATAAAAATTGTCCTACATATATATTGTGTAGTTTATATATAAAAAATTTGATTTTATTTAAATATTGATAATAATGACCTAATTCCATCATTTTATAACACTCATATATGTTAAATCAAAATATTAAAATTTACCTTCATATCATTAAATGCATGAAATCTTAAATTGTACTCTTAAAGTGAAATCTTAAGTCGTCATAAAGCAAGGGATGCTTACGAATTCGTCAATATGGAGAACTGAAAATGTGTACAAATTTGTCAATAGGGAAAACTAAAATCTTAAGCCGCTCAGTATAATAGAAAGATTATGTGAATTAGGTTCCTGCTTATCCCTACTAATCTTGCTTGTATAGATGTAGAGTCCTTTTAGGATTTAGTTACTTTATGTTGGATTGTTTGTTAATTACGTACACATGCGTCTCTATCCTTGTTAACGAGGAGATCGTCCTAGTTATGCTTAACGAGTCTTACAAATCTCATTTTCTCTTAAATTACGTTCTTGTTGGGCTCCTTGGTGGAGTTCGCGTACAATGCGAGCTCCCAAACTATTCCCAAGTTGTACCTTATCAAGACCAGTCACGCGTTATTCGGGTGGGACTCTACCATTAATTATCTTTAAAAAATCTTATAAATAAGACCTAGAATGCTTTTTACATGCATTATGCAACTTTAAATTATAAGGGCAATTTACATCTGGGTCCCTTGAGGTTTGACGTAATTACAAATTAATCCCTGCATTTCCAGAAATTACATACAACTACCCTACTGTTTCCTTCCGTTAGAGGTCCCTGGACGCCGTTATAGTTCCGTCCAAATCTGGGTATTCTTGAGGGCTCGTTTTGTAACATTATTCTTGAGGGCTCGTTTTGTAACATTTTGTAAAATACAGGGACTTCTTTGTAATATTCAAGATAATTTTTTGGACGGAACTATAACGGCGTCCAGGGACCTCTAACGGAAGGAAACAGTAGGGTAGTTGTATGTAATTTCTGGAAGTGCAGGGATTAATTTGTAATTACGCCAAACCTCAGGGACCCAGATGTAAATTGCCCTTAAATTATAATGACAATTCTTACGACTAAAGAATGCATATCTACGGATTAGATTTTGTGTTGGACCCTTTAGATTGCTCATCAATCATAACCAAGTGAAATGATCAACGCCAGTGGCACGGCTTTCATTTGTATAGATATGCACAATCCCATATTCATTACATAAAAATCTTCTAATCGGGAAAAGAAAATCTGTGAGGACGAAAATACTGTACATGTATATCTGCAAGAAATCTTGCGACTCACTTTAAAAAATTTGTCTGTTTAAATTACAACAAATTTGACATAAAGCCTCGAAATCTCGTTTGTAGCTATGTCTTTTATGTTTGACATGATTTTTTCTGAAAAAGTAATGAAAAATCACTTTTCCAACTTATTTAAACGCGATTGTTGCTGGAGAAATTATAATTCACTCTCAAGAGGTGATTTATCTTCTTTTACAGAGAGGAAAAAGAAAAGGTGATTTATCTTCCTTTTAATCTGTTTTCCTTTTTCTCTATGTAATATTGAAATTTTTGTTATTTCAATTTGCCACACACATTTAGCACTTGTTTCCTGTTTTCCATTGTTATATGTTCTAAATTGAAGCTAGGCTAAGTAATTTGATAACGAAATTTACAAAATAAATGGAGTCTGGGTTTGAATATAAAAGACAAAGCCAAGTATAAATTAAAGTGCACTCATATACCTTTTAACTTCAAAATTGCATCTGCGTATTTCGCACAAGTGGTGGAGGTTATTGGGTGTTCCATTGTTCATGATTTACTAACTTTAAAATTAGCGTTATATGTATTTATTTTGACAATTAAGAAATGATTAATTCATACTGAAACTGCATGCACACTTATCTCATATGATGTCAATAGTTTCTTACTTATAAAACACAAATATCAATGTGCGCTCACACATATATATACATGTATATATACCCATCTTGTTTTCACTTTCTCCTTTTTTTTTTTTTTGATCAATAATATATGCATGGTATTATGTGCCAGGAAAAATGATTATTGGCAATTCAAAAATAGAGGACAGAAAGATTTATGCACTTGTTGTGGATGATGATCCTTTAGTTAGAAGAATTAATGGGATGCTTCTGAGTAAGTATGGACTGGAAATTACTACTGCAGAAAATGGAAAAGAAGCTGTTGATCTCTTCAATTCTGGAAAAAGTTTTGATCTTGTGCTAATGGACTTGGAGATGCCTGTCATGGATGGCACAAAGGTTATTCATAAAACTTTCACCAATGAATATTCTTTGATTTTGAGAGCTCAGAATGATTTTTTATAAAATTTTAGAGCTTTAATCAAATTAAAGGAAGAGATAAAGGTGCATTTAATTTAACATAATATTCTTGTAGGAAGAGTTAGTTATGCAATATTTTTCTTTTTGGAGCAAACCGTACTTTTTAGTTGTAAATAGCAGTATGAGATGAAAATCTCACATACGGTTCTTGAACGGAGATTCTTTTAATTGAATGGTGACCGTAGCGGATGTCAGCCCAATTCGAAGGAAATTATGCGGAAGCTTTACAGAATTATTATGAAGTTATGCGATTAGAAATTGATCCCTATGACCGAAGTTATTTATTTTATAGGGATAATTACATACAGGTCTCTGATGTTAGGCCAAATTACAAGTCAATCCCTATTCTTTTGAAAATTACACTGTAATGCCTAAGTCTTGTTAATTTGTTAATTTTTGTATACTTTTAGGGACGATTTTGCATTTTTGGTCATACATTATATGTAACACTCACAAAACCTTTAGGGACATAAGTGTACTTTTACAAAATTCGTTAATGGACCTCACACAAAATAAGAAATATAGGGACTATAGTGTAATATTCAAAAGAATAGGGACCGATTTATAATTGGGCCTAACCTCAGGGATCTGTATGTAATTATCCCTACTTTATAGTATAGGTCTTATCCATACAATACAAGTAATGGAGAACATATGAAAGTTTTGGAATATTATTTTCTAGCACAATTACAACTAAGTACCGTGAAGATTAGCTCCAAAAAAATAATATTGCATAAGTAATATTTTCCAGGAAAATTACTAAGAGTCCTTAATTTAAGTTTTTCTATTCAGAAAATCGTGAAAATTATCCTTTGATTAATGAAACTTATTTTGTAGGCTTTCATTCCAAAACAAGTCCAATCATTCAGTTCTACCCATCTTGAACAAAATTAAGCTTTAGCTTGTTGCATTAATTTTCTTCAATTGATATTTGATTATAAATTAAATTTCATTTTATGACTTTCAAATAAATCTATCTAGAAATATATAATTTTTTTGTTCACTTTATTCAATTAAAAATTAAAACCATTTCAATAGTTATTATATATATATATATTTAAGGGCAAATATCATATTTAGTCGTTTAAATTAGAGTTTTATATCATTTTCGTTGTCGATGTTCTAAAAGTGATATTTGTGTCTTGAAAGTTAATAATCCGTTTCATTTAAGTCTTTCTGACCAAATTCTCACTTAATTAGTTTGTACCATCTTCGTCCTCAATAATCTAAACTTAACACTTAATTCTCTAAAAATAATAATTCGTCTCGTTTAAATCATTTTTTATTTTTTTATCAAAATCAATACTTTTAGTTAATTTATTTATTTCACATTTATATATAAAAAGAAAAGAAACAATCCTAGTAAAATCGTGAGCCTCTTGATTTAAGAAAAATAGATATGTTAGTCATTATATAATATTTATTTTTGATACAAATTTCTCATCTATTAAATTTATTTTGTTTTTAAGTGTACTACAAAAATTAAAAAAAAAAAGTTGTAAGTTTAATTCTGAATAAAATCTAATTTATTTTTAATATTTTAAGTTTATGTGATAATTTATTAATTTAAAGAATGCATGGTGTTTAATTCCTTTTCTTTTATATCCTCTTCCCTTATATTTCTAATTTCTATTATTTTAGCTATTATTATATTAAAAATAAACATGATAATCTAATCAAACATACGTTTAAATAATAATAATTTTTTATTTGGAGTATACTTTTTTTTTTCTAACACACTCCAAGTTGCCAGAGGGATTCGAATCCGGTTGTTTGCCTTCGAGAAAGGACCCTCAAACCACTTGGTCAACCCCTATTGATTATTTGGAGTATACTTGATTTTCACAAGTAATACATTAACAACATTTTTATTTTTTACAATGATAAAACTGATAAATTAGTTTTGCCTTAATTATAGGCAACGCATGAACTTCGAGCAATGGGGGTGAGCTGCATGATAGTTGGTGTAACTGCCTGTGGATTGGAAGAGGAAAGACAATCATTTATGGAAGCTGGTTTAGATATTTGTTTGGAGAAACCTTTGGATGCTTTTGCAGTCAACTCCGTATTAGAAGAACTTGCCAAGAAATTGCTTTAAATGTCATTAGAATTCTATTTTAAATTGACAAATAAATAAAGGCATAGTAATTCAATTTCTTTCCTTCAAATAAATCGATGGATCTTCGACCAACAAAAAATAAAATAATTTTTCTGGTTCTCATTAGTTTAAAAATAATTAAATTTGGTTAATTTAGAGGATATTTGCAAACTCTAAAGATTTTCTTTTTTCTAATTCTTGTTTATTTTAAACACTTTGAGAGTGTTTGGAAGACCATTTTATATTATTTTAAATAAAAATAAACTAAAATCTAAAAACATTCAAAACTTGTTTTTAGGTTATACTTATCATTTATATATCTTTTTGTAGTTAATTAAAGTTATATTTAGACAATGTTATACTCATTAAAATATTAATATTGCTATATAAATTTTTACATATAAATATATAATTTATATATTATTTTTGTTTAAACATATCATATAATATGATATTATTTAGAATGTTATTATTTATTAACGGAAAATAAGTAGCGTAACCAAAAGTATATATATAATAGTATAATATGATATATATTTATTAATTATGAATAATATTATATAAAATAAATATTGATGGTGCAGGAATCGGAGCTCCCTAAAATGCAACAACACTTTCAATATTTGTATGAAAAGGGAAAGACCATCACAGGCGTGGGAGCCTCAGGAACTGGGTTTCCTTTTGAGCGTGGGTTCTTCCAACTAGGATAACACCAAGAGTGTAAAAGGCGGTGGTGATGCAACTGTGTGGAAGGTAGTATGCAGATTAATGGAGGAATAGACCAGTTCAATGTGTGTTTTTATGGAGAAGATGACTTGAGGAAGAAAGCGTGTGTTTCCCCCTATTTATAGGTTAAGGATGAGGGCAGATTGGGTAATTTGATCGTGTGGTCCCAAACCTGTGTTACCCTAACACGTGGCGGCCTGTGTGGGCATGAGAGTGACGGCTCTGAAAAGCAAGTGGCGTGCCAGGTACGAGGTGCGCACTGCCATAGTGTCAGAGGTTGTTGGCGAGCGTTGAGCGCTGGGAAGCCCAAACCCTGTCCTGCAGGCGTATGGACGCCTTAATAGGGGTTGATCATACTCGAGCGTGGGTGACGCTCGAAGGGATGCACGAGGGGGTCCCCTGTGACTAATGGCCAACGAGCGTTGGATAAACGAGCGCAGGGTAGAACGTGCCCTCGTGGCACGCTTCCCTGGGAGGATAGCCCATGAGAGGACCGTATCACGAGCGCTGGGTTCTCTAGCCTGAATCCCCCGCTTGAATAGTGGGCCGAGGCACGTGGACCTGGACTAGTCATAAAGTGAATGGGCTGGGTAGGCACGCGAGCCCATTAATGCGAGCGTCTATGTTTTAGGTCCATAGATGGCGACACGTGGACGGCTCTGATCCGAGCGAGGTTTTGTGTCTCATCAAATATAATATTTTTAAAATGATTTTTGTACTGATAAATTATTAAAATCATATTATAATGCAATGATTTAAATTTTCTTTTGGATAAATTAATAATTTAATAAAAATTAAAAATAATTTCAATTTTCTCTACAAATACTCAATTGATTATTTTTCAACCGCTTACAACTTTTACTATTGTAAATTTTTACAATTTTATCTTATCCTTTAACTTCTCCACAAGCAAAATAGTTTGCAAATACCCCATAATCCACAATCCTTTTGAATCTAGAGAAATGTTTTATTGGATTCTGATTAGTAAATTCCATATCTTTATTTGGGATATGTTGATATCTGCATTCTAATTAGTAAATTTCATATCTTTATTTGCATTTGAATCCAGCGGATACCCTTCGAAGTTGGATATTTGCACATCTGATCAAGTATGAGATACTATCCAAATGTGTAATTAATCGAATATTTTTAGTTATCTGACGGATGACCCGAAAGAAAATCAGGTTAGAGTCAGGGTTCACCTTTTCGGTTAAATTTGAGTTCGGATTGAGATTTTTTTGTAATAGCCATACACCAACTCGACCTGAACCCACCCAAACCACCCGAATTGACACTTCTAACCATATATAATGAAGTGGGGTCACTTGACCCCACTGAAAAATTGCCCAAATTAGGGATGGCAACGAGCCGAGCCGAGCCGAGCCGAGCCTTGACGATTTTTTAAGGTTCGGGCTCGGGCTCGCACTAAATACCAGGGTTTCGAACCTGGTTCGCGAGCCAGCGAGCCCTTATTTTCTGGCTCGGGCTTGGCTCGAACCTTGGTTCGAGGTGGCTCGGCTCGGCTCGCGAGCCAGGTACCTGTACACCCATCCTTCCAAAAGTTCTCCATTCCAGATCCAAAAAAGAACCCAAAACCTTGGGAAAAAGAAAGAAAAAATCCAAAGCATAACCTATCTTTCACAATTCCAGAATCCCTTTTGTTCTTAGTTTTCCAATTTTTTTTGTCGGAGTAAAAGAGCTGAGAAATAAATTAAATCTCATAGTACATGGTCACCCTAACAACATTTAAATATTTGCAGAACCCTTCGTTCATATACAAACCTCAATTAGTACCCTTTTTTTCTGCTAAAAAAAAATTAGAATCATTCATTCAAATCGTAACACGACATTCAAAATTAAAAAAACATCAACAATAATTTCTTCTCAATTTCACACCTTATGTAAGTCTATCTCTGAGATCTGCCCTCAACTTGAACCAAATTGACACAGAAAAAAATAGGTTGCCCTCAGATCTGTAAAATAACCACATCTCTAAATCTTGAACTCAAATCTGCTCTCAAATCGGTGTGGTGGCGGTGGCGTGGTGCATTACGATGTTCGGCGGTGGCCAGCTGTGCCGTGAGCGACGGTGGCCAGCTGTGCCGTGAGCGAGAGATGGCGTGAACTCTGTTGTTGGAGAGGGAAAGGGGTGGGGAGCGGAGTGGAGTTCGCTGCTGTGGAGAGGAAAACGAGTGGGGAGTGGGGTGGACTCCGGTGTGCGGCGACGTGGTGGGAGAGGGACGATGGTGAGAGGGAGTGTTGGTGGGAGAGCCTCCCTTTTGACTGCACGAATGTGAGGAAACACAAGTGAGATTAGGGTTTGTGTAATGTATATATATATATATATATATAGTTTTTTTTTTTTTTTAAATAATCCTATGGTTCGCGAGCTGGCTCGCGAGCCAACGAACAAAATATTCAGGGCTCGGGCTTGGCTCGTAGGTCTCGCGAGTCGAACCCTGGCTCGGCTCGGCTCGTTCCTCACGAACCCAAGCCCGAACTTTACTCGAGCTGGCTCGTAGGGCTCGCGAGCCAGCTCGGCTCATTGCCATCCCTAGCCCAAATCATATCTTTATAATATTCAATTGTACTAATATGTATAGTTATAATTTTTTTTTATCCCATAGTAGAATAAAAAAATTGTCAATCCACCCCTAAGTGAGTAAAAAGATTTTATCATTCTATACAGGATTAAATAGGTTAATCCACAAATGAGTACTTTTTAATATTTTAGTGAGATTATTTACTAGTTCGTGTATATATATATATATATATATATATATATTAAAAAACTCAATAACTGTAGCACCCGCAACGATATGCACCACAGCCCCCGCACCATAAGTCTAGTCCACACATAAAATGGACAATCCATACATGAACCGAACTCATAGCGAACGGGTGACAAAGAAAAGATCTCCTAGCTAGACGGAGTCTAACCCTGTACCATTCAATCAGATAAAACCAAAATGCGGTGCGGAAGCAAGGAAGAACAATTTAAATTCATTAACATCAACAACCAATTTAGCATGCAACCTAGTGACGGGTTCAACCACACATGCAACATGTCCCGAATCAACATTCACCAATAAATAACAATTGGCTTTCAAGCCCGATCAATAATTCAATACTGTACCGAATACAATAAAATGTAACAATATGGAATGTGACTCGAGTGTACAAGAATAACTCGATCAAGGATACTAAGACTCGATTCCGCCTAGCAAAACCTGCAAGAAAACTGGAGAAGTGGAAAGAGGGGTCAGTCTCTAGAAGACTGAGTGAGCAGGGGCTATACATATATATAGAAACAAGCACATG
This sequence comes from Lantana camara, assembly GCA_037501455.1. NCBI lineage: Eukaryota > Viridiplantae > Streptophyta > Magnoliopsida > Lamiales > Verbenaceae > Lantana > Lantana camara. The sequence goes on from CM074863.1 coordinate 86,809,521, forward strand.
CAAGTCATAAATCCCGAGCAAGGTTTTACGGAAATTAGTTCCTTCAAAGAGGCATAAAACAGTTATCAATGCTCGGACTTTACAACTATATCAGTTTATAAATATTTTCAATTCAGTGGGGTGATCAGTAGCTCGGCGAGTGAGCGTGCACAATTCTCCATCCTTACTCCGACCATGTACAGTCAATGGGGAAAATTTATTAAAACGTGATCATGCAGTCAATCATTCAATCAATCAGTCATTCATTAGGTTTAGTAACATTCAGGAACAATACAGTCCAACCTTCTTCCTCTTTGGTGATGGTTAGGCCTGCAGACCCGAACTATCCTATCAGTATAGTGTGAGACGGGGGCTCATGACTCCTACCAGCTCCTTCGATGGTATGGGAACCACCGGCTCAGGAATACCCCGCCTTTCTGTCTCCTAGGTCATGCGAAGGTATCCCCAATGGGTACTACGTGCAAGGGTTCTTTCCGACGACCCGATGTCGTTCCGGTCGCCAATCCCACATTTTTCCTGGGCCCACAGTACAGTACAGTGCAGTGCAATTCTCGCCAAAACAGTAGGGAATTAGTAATTCAGTTCAGTACATTGGAAACAGTTCAGTACTTTTAAAACCTTTACTCGATGTTTCTCCTTTGAAAACAATATAAATATACACTAAGGTTTTGGCCAAAACATTCACATATTGGTTGTAGGGTTTAATACATAACTAGAACGGAAACACCCTCACCTTGAAGATGACGGTACAAGGATACGAGCTATGTCGGGTGCCTATTCGATCACGATATCTCCACCCTGGAGAAGAACTGTACAAGAAAGGGAACAATGTGTACTCGTGAGAAAATGACTTAATATGAAACCAAATAGGACGCACGGCAATGCTCATGGAGTGGTGTGATGTGTTATGAAATGATACGATATGTATAATAAATCATAAAATGTTATGAAGTGTTGTGATTGTCTTCATGTGCACAATTATTGCCCGCACGTAATAGACAATAAGACAAATTCATAACATCGGAAATAATTAATCATTGAATAATTCATCAAGCCATGGACACATATTTATCATGTATAATATTCATCTAGCACATAAAAGTTACAACAACTCTCAAGGGGGTCACGTAAATAAACCATTTAATAAAAATGATTCAATTTATATTAAGCATGTAGTCCAGTAATCAAATTTAGGAAATTAAGGCCAAAGAGTGCAATTAACAAGATAATAATCAAATAGGCATGTATAAAATCATATAAGTCACATACGGCTTCGGGAAGACGAAGGGGAAGCTCGAAAAAAGGAGTTTTGAGTAAGGTTTGAACAAAAGTCGGAAGTTCCAAAATGCGCAAGTTGTAAAGAAATGCAAATATCTCAAGTTCTAGAAGTCCGAAAGGGGTTTCGTTAATTGGATATGAAAATAGACAACTAGGGCTTTCGAAACATGTATGGCTCGACTTCTAGTACAAAGCGGAAAGAAATGGCTTAGGCCCGAAGTTGGGTTAACGCAAATTCACAACAGCTTGGCAGCACCAAATTGAAACGGCCATATCTCACTCCTCGAAAATGATATTGACGAGCCGTAAGAAGGAGTGGACTTCTAACTTCTAAAATTGGTTGATTTTTGCCTTCGGCCTCAAACCTTTTTCTTTATATATATTATCATGGGTTAAAATATTTTAGAATGCAAAAATCACGCCCCGGTTCATGAACGCTTTAATTTCGAATGTGCTACGCTCTTACGTATATGTACGTGTGCATGTGTTAGCCCCCTCACCAATCTGTAGGACTGACCCCTCTTCATTTTTTTCTCTTGCCCCTTGTTCTCTTGAGTTGTAGGTTCAGGTGTCGGTTCGACCTAGACGGTGGTCTTTCTTTTGGGTCGTTGGAGTCTTGTAGTCGAGTCCTTTGCATTCTTGCATCTTTACTTTCCAGTTTTAGTACTATGTATAAATATGTATAAGATATGCTTTTGAATTCGAGTTTTGAGGACTTGTAGAATTAATTTGGCCTGGGTTGGGCATGACATGTATAACTTGACTCGATTTACTCTTGATATGTATGGATATACAATGGTATGTTTGTGATCCAGCTGCTTCCGCATATGATTTTTTTATTTTAATTTTGATGCGCACTCTGTATTAGGGTCTAGACCGCCTAGCCTAGGTGAGATTTTGTTTGTCACCGGTTTGCTGTAGCTTGGTGCATGTGCGGAGTTCCCATTTCGTTACATGTGTCAGGCTATGGTGAGGGGGATGTAGTGCCCTTCGCTCCGGGGTGCTACATGCCATGAATGTAATTACCTCAATTCTCGGGTTTGATTTGGTCTTCAACTTGAAGCCTTTGATTCCTTCTCCTTTGTTTATTAGCCCTCTAACGATCACAATCCGGGAACTTGTGCTCTAAAGACTCGTAAGTAGGGCTGCAAACGAGCCGAGCCGAACCGAGTTTGGCCTAAAATAATAGGCTTGAGCTTGAGATTGAATTTCTCAATCCTGACTCGAGCTCGGGATCGAGCTCGTCAAGCTTGACTTTTCACGGCTTGAACTCGACTCGACCTTAACTCGGGATCGGCTCAACTCGACTCGAGAAGGCTCGCCAGAACCAGCTCGAGATCAGGCTTGAACTCGAACTCGGACTTGATACCAAAAAATATATAAAATACAATTATGTATATTATAACACATTATCATGTAATATAATAATATAGTGCATAATACATGTACATAATACAAGAATATATTTATATATATATATATATATATATATATATATATATATATATATATATATATTATAATTTTATTAATTAAATCAAATTAACTAATTAATCATCACTCACTATTTATTTGTACACTATATATTAATATTATAGTATTAAAAGAACTTTTATTAAAATTTTATCACACAAAAATATATAATATAATAGATTTATTTTATGATTTGGTGCATTATTAAAACCACATATGATATAATATAATATAAATCTACTATAATATAATATATGTTATATATTATCTTATTAGATCATATCATCTTATACATTAGTAAATTAAATATTATTATAATTTAAGCATAATATATATATATATTATGTTAGAAAATAAGAAACATTATTAGCTCATACATTATTATTACACATATATTTTACTATAATGTGTGATTTATAATTACATATTATCTTATTAATATAGTAATTAGTACCATACATATTAGTAAACAATATACTTAAGTATTTAAGATAAAATATCATGCACATAAAATGTGTTTGATCCATTATCAAAAACACATTTACACATATATAATATTGATTTAATCTATTAAGATGTGTTTAATCTATTAAGATGTATAGTATATTAATATATATTATGTTAACTATTAAATCAAATACATTGTATTATTAAGAGATACATACATAATACATGATTGATATTATCTTGTCAAACTATATACAATGATAAATCATATATTTTTAAGATTTTAAGATAAATATAATATACTATATGATATATAAATGTACATTTACCTAATATAGTGTTGGACATTGGACTATATATAATTAAATATATTAGAGATGTAATATATTATAAATTAAATATATATTATATGTATTTATAATATAAAAGTTATATATTTTTATATATAATACATAATCTAATGTGCATATATATATAAATTAAAATAAAATAAAATAAAAAAAAGGTGTATAGGTCTAGGCTCGCGAGCCACGAGCCTAGATACAATGGGATCGAGATTGGCTCGAAGACTAGCTCGGGCTCGGATCGAGCTTGCACAGACACGATTTCAAGCCGAGCCAGCTCGAACTCGACTCGTGAAGCTCGCAAGCTAGCTCGGCTTGTTTGCAGCCCTACCCGTAAGTGTAGTATCTCTTTAACCGAATCCAACATCCCTCGTAAGTGTGGTTGGTCCATCGGCAATGTGCACACGGTGGGAATTCTCTCTCGGACCAAGGGGTCTTCCGGGGCTTAAATTTCTTCTTGTTACTCTTTTTCTCGGTCAGTATACCTTGTCAACTAGACTTCTCTTCAACTCGTAGAGCGGAATATGAACCTAACCCGAATAGTTTCTCCTGTGCATTTTCTTCATGTCTTTTCCTTGTTATCCACCGAGTTTCGATCCATATTGTCATCTCAACGGCTTTGTCCCATGTACTTGTGTCTTTTGCAATCAAAACTTCTCTAATTCGCTCCGAAGGCCTTCCATAAAATATCTAGCCTTTATCTGATCATCGTTGGTAATGGATGGTATGTAAGCACCCAACCTCTCGAATTCCTCCAAATATTCCATAACGGTTTTGTCCTCTTGCTTAAGAGTAAGGAATTCTTCAAGCCTTTGTTCTTGTAGAATAGTCGATGTATACCTCTTTCTGAATTCTCGAACGAACACATCCCAAATTAGTTCTTCGCTTGTCGCCCCTATGTGTTGAGTAACTCTTGTCCACCATAATTTTGCTTGCCCTTGTAGAAGTAATGTGACAAGGCGGACCTTGTTTTGAGGATTACATGGCCATACGAATTATTCCCTCTATCTCTACGAGCCATTCTTCGGCCTCAATATCATTACCTCCTCGGAAATATGAAGGATTGAAAGTCCCAAACTCCCGGTACAAAGTTGCTATTTGTTCCATAGGTGGTATCCTGAAAAGCTAAACAACTTGAATATAGATATAGGTGCATGTTGATCAGTAATTGCATGTTCATGTGAGCAACTAATACAAATAATTCACATATAAATGAGACTGAATGCAAACAAACACATAATCCTAAGCCGAACGACCTAGACAGACCCAACACGTGGTACAAGCGTGTACGTGTGAACGAGCAGGGTGTCACATAGTGCCATTAGGAGGAAGCGAAAGAAAGACAAGAAACCGACTACCATACTGATAGCTGACCCACCTCAAGATCCACCTCCACCGGCGATTAGAGATTACAATGTGCCGAATGCTGGGGCGATTCAGAATGTAACCCGCCCCCCGATTGTAGCAAACAACTTTGAGATCAAACCAGCTATCATCAATTTGCTGCAGAACAATCCGTTTTCAGGGTTACCACTAGAGGACCCAACATCACATCTTGAGGTCTTTCTCGAGGTGTGTGATACTTTCAAGAGTCACAATGTCACCACCGATGCTATCCGTGTCAAACTTTTTCCCTTTTCATTAAGGGAACGAGCTAAAACATGGTTGAGTATTGTACCGAATGAATCTTTTCAGAGCTGGGACGCACTTTCTCAGGCCTTCTTAGCCAAGTTCTTCCCGCTTAGTAAAACCACGAAATACAGGAATGATATTCAAAGCTTCAGACAATTAGATGGGGAGTCCTTCTACGAGGCTTGGGAGAGATTTAAGGAGTTGTAGAAGAAGTGCCCTCATCATAGCACTCCGGGTTGGCTTCTAATACAGACTTTCTACAATGGGACGTCCCCAACTTTTAGAGAAGCAATGGATGCCGCAGCTGGCGGAGCCTTTTTGTCAAATTCTAAAGCGGTCGCCATTGAACTGTTAGATAGCATGTCACAAAATGATGTTTTTGTGCATGAAATGAGCCATTCCCAACCAATCAAGGTGCAAGCAGGAGTCTCAGAGCTAGATGACCTAATCGCTATCAATGCCAAATTTGAGGTCCTTAGCAAGAAATTGGATCAACTTTCTATAAATGCAGTTGGGCCACCAACCCAACCAGTTTAGGTCACTTGTGAAATTTGTAGTGGTCCACATGCATTTGATGTGTGCCTTTATACCAATGCAGGTGAATAGGTGCAAGAGCAAGTGAGTTATGCGAATAATTCCAAACCGGTGAACGATCTGTACTCAAACACCTACAACCTAGGATGGAAGAATCATCCGTATTTTTCTTGGTCTAACAATTAGAATGTCTAACAACCACCACCCCAACTTAGACCACAATTTCAGCCGAGGCCTCAGTTTCAACCGAGACCACCGACTCCATACCATGCCCCACCACCTCAATAGGAACAAAAGTAGGGATGGGAAGCATCTCTTGAGAAATTTATAAGTGTCTCTACTGATAGATATCAGAAATTGAAAACTCAAGTAGAACAGGTGGTGAATCAGAACAGGAATTTGGAGACTCAAATCGGTCAGATTGCCCAGTCTTTCAATATGAGGGGCCCAGGAATGCTGCCGAGTCAAACTGAAAATAATCCTAAGGAGCATTGCAAGGCCATCACCCTAAGAACTGGTAAGGAGTACGAAGGACCAATGTTGCCTACAAATTCTGATTTAGACAACATAGTTGTTGAGAAAGTGAACATAGAGGAGAGGAAGGAAGAGCCACCTTCAAGGCCAAAAGAGAATGTGGCAACCCAGGATTTTGTGCCACAGGCTCCTCCCCCTCGAGAAATCCGGGAACAGAACATGGTGAAGCAATTTGAAAATTTTCTCAATGTATTCAAGTAGCTTCACTTTAACCTCCCATTTGTAGAGGCATTAGCTCAGATGCCCAGATACTGGAAATTCCTGAAGAACTTGGTTTTGGGGAAAAGGAGGCCCGAAGATTTCGACACTGTGGCACTCACAAAGGAGTGTAGTGCCATCATCCAAGGAAGGCTTCCTCCAAAACTCAAGGATCCCGGGAAATTTTCTATCCCTCTAACTATTGGTTCTTTACAGTTTCATAATGTTTTATGTGATTTAGGAGCTACTGTGAGTCTAATCCCTTTATCCACTAGCAGGAAATTGGGAGTGAAGGAGCTAGTCCCGACTAATATGACACTCCAACTGGCTGACAGATCAGTGAAACACCCAGCAGGTATTCTGGAGGATGTGTTGGTAAAAGTGGGTAAATTCTACATCCCTAATGACTTTGTGGTTCTTGACGTTGAGAACGATGAGAGTATGCCATTGATTCTTGGGAGGCCATTTTTAGCCATGGCCGGAGCGAATATAGATGTTAAAAATGGACTTCTCACGTTCAACATAGGGGAAGAAAGAATGGAGCTTAGGATTTTTAGTCCCATAAAACAACCACCGATTCCGGACGAGTATTGCAAGATCGAGGCCATCAATGAGCCTCCGATGAGAATGGTACAAATCCAAGAGAAATTAGATCCGGTTAAAAGGTAGAAGAAATCGAAGTGTCAACAACCAAGTAAAAAGGATGCATTGGAATTATATATATGAGAATCAAGCTCTGGTGTTGTGAGTAGTAAGAACGTGGTCACACCTTGTGACTCGTCACATCTAGAATTTTGATCCATAATCCGGAGTCCAAAGTCAAGCTAACGACTATAACTTAGAACTATTTTTCTTTTCCTTTTTTCTTCCTTCTTTCTTTTCTTTTCTTTCGTTCTCGTGTTCTCGTCTTAATTTTGGTTATCACTCTCATTTCGTAGGATAGTGGAGGCGTTGCAGTTGTGTATGGAAGCTGGGACCGTGATTTGAGCTTTAATGTCAACATAGAGGTCCATTCACTTTGTTCATTTGTGTGTGAATGAGATTAACTGTGCTTGTGTGGAGAATGAATTGTTGTGATTTCCTACCGTATATCTTAAGAGATGTTTATGTGTCTTCGAGATTGGTGCACTATGGTTTGGTTGAAGTTTATGAGTTAATTTGTGTTAATTAACGTGATTAAGCATCGCCCGACGTATGTTAGTCTCAAACGTGTGATTTCGTGTGAAATTGGTAGTAACGGGCGTTACACCCTTTTCTGTGTTTTTTGGTAACGCCGTTAATAGGTACAAGCGTCTGGGACAATAGGAGTAACGGGCGTTACTCCTAGCAAGCATGAATCCAGTAACGCCCATTACCGGAGTAATATCGTGAATCCTTAAAGGGAAGGGAAACACGTATTTTCACTTTAATGATTTCCAATTCCTTCCCCAATTCGGATTCCCCCCCCCCCCAAACATATAAATATACATCCACCTCTCGCTCTCACCTTAGAAGAACAGCAGTAGCTCTCCCCAACCAAGCACCACCACCAACGAAGCACCGCCACCGGCCGTTCTTCAGCATACACGCACACACTCACGCATCTCTCTTGACAATAGGTACCATGGGACGTTCTAAGCGTCCTCGACCCATTGAGCCATTTACTACCTCTCCCCCGTGGGCCATCAACCACGGGAGTCGGTCAATGTGACCGTGAATGATTTAGGTAACCCACATGGAAGGAATTTGACAAGAAATATCATATCTACTCGGTTCTTTAAGGAAGCATGGCTGGAGAGAATTGGAGTTTGGGAGGAGGTGAAGAGACTTTTTAACAATATTGGTTGGTTGACTTTTCTTACCAATATGGATATCACATATGCGGAGTTGACCGCTGCCTTATTCACCACTATGGACTTTAACCCGATGGATAACACATTAGTCTTCTCTTTGGAAGACCGGGTGACCCACACTTGGGACACCGGAAGGATAAGGGAAATTCTACGTTTCCCGGGTCAGGCTACTTCTTTATTGCCTAAGTGGGATGCGATTTTGAGAAAGGCGGTGTGGAGGTCCTTTCCGCTGCGTGAGGGTGTTCCGAATTATTCCCCCCAGAACACACAGGATAGCTACTTAGATTCGTTGGCTTGGGTAATCGTACATAGGATTTTGGCTACAGGATTCTGATCACTCTGCTCTCTCTTTCCCGCAAAGAGATCCATTCCTTTCCTATTCCTAGTTCAGGAAAGCAGAATGATTGGAGGGAAGGGGCGGAAAAGTTCCCTCCTCTAGGCGAGATGGATCTGTTCTTAGTGAAGACAACCGGAATTATAGGTTCGAAAACTAAGTTTGCTTTCTGAGCAAAAGGCTTTGCCGAGTTGGAATTGCATTTTTAGGGGGAAGAAGTTTTGACAGCCGGCCGGGAAGAGGAGAAGCCCGATACGGGAGTGATAGCCACATCAACGAGACGGAGCTGGGGATCATGTTAATGATGAAGGATGGCAAAGAATTTGATGGTACGACTGAGTTCCTCTGGGGACTACGAGAGATTGCGGGGAGAGCTACTGGGACGATAGCCCATGGCGCGTTTGTGACTATGTTTGCCCGTGAGGTGGATTGGAGGCCAAGGGGATTGTTGCCCGTTGATTTTGGTTTTGATCTTGGTGCACAGTATTTGTTGAACATGGGTGTAGCGATTGAATGGAAGAGTGGGCGACTCCGGGAGCGAGTTTTGCCATGGTGGCCAATCCGGGACAGAGATAGGTTATTGCAGATGTATACTTGGGGTAAGGCTCGTTTTGAGGAGCTTTCTGATGTGTAGAAGGAGCTTTTGGCTCAGATTCCTAATAGGCCGGATAATGAGTTCGAGGTCCTCCGCCATGCTGGCCCAGTTGTTGTTGATGAGGCTGATGAAGGTGCTCTAGCTAGTGTGAGAAGTCTTAGCACGAAATTGGCTGGACTACGAGCTGATATGACGGCCATGCATGCAAGGATTGAAGATTTAGCGCATTATGTGGATGAGAGATTTGATGAATGGCAAGCTCATATTGATGCCAAGTTTGAGGGGTTCTACGCTCGTCTTGATCAGTATTTCAGAGGATTCCAGCAGCCCCCTTATGATGCTAATGTATCTTGATTATGCCATACCCTTTCCCCTTGCTTTATTGAATCTATATTTGGACATGTACTTTTGATATTCTGATACTTGTGATACACTTATTTCTTTGTTTTTGTTCTAAAATCCTTGATTTTTATGCAATGTGCCCTTTCTTTATTTGGATATGTGACTTGCGTGTTATTTGTTGGATACATGTTAATTCTCAATTGCCTTTGCACTTGATCTGTGTTTTTCTAGTCACTTATTCAGGTTTTGGAAGCTTTGCTAGCACGTTGCCGGGTCTTCGATTATTGAGAGAGTTTCTTGAACTTTACCTCTTTATTTTCCATGTGGACATTGCAAAGTTTAAGTGTGGGGGAGGAGGACATGTTTGATTGGGTTAGGACCGTAATTGTTTAACTTGTGCATTGTTAGGAATTGAGAAATTTGAAAATTTTCCCTCATTTTGAACTTTTTCTTTGAGGTTTGATCATTGAGATTTTGCTAGAATGAGTTAGGCGATTCGAATTGAGGAAAATTTGCATGAGATTGGATAATTAGTGTGTAAGTATGCATTATATTTTGAGCACTTTTGAACGTGATAATGTACTTTGCTTAGAAAGGTGAAATAATGATTTCCAAATAAGTCTAAGAATTGATTAGGATGCGTTTTAGTCCTATTAAGGCGAAATTTTGAGTTAATGAAAGATTAGGGAAGTGAAGTGGGCATTCGTTGTCGAAGGATTTTACGCCTTTCTTTTTAGCCGTTTTTCACTAAATAACATGATCTTATTGACCCCGCTGAGCCTAATTGTTGTGCAAAGATTTTTGTAGCCACTTTATAAGCCTAATGCATAACATAAATATAACCCACCTTGTTAATTTTACACCAAGGCTTGCTCGTTTGATCTTTTAGTGAATATCTATTTTTGGAGCCCTTTTTTATTGTTCTGGGGATTGAAATTGGGATAAATATGTAAAAGAAAGAAAAAAGAAAGAGAAAAGTTGTGGAAAAAGAAAATATAGGAAAAAGAAGAAAGAGCAAAAGAAAAGAAAAGAAAAAATTATGCGAAGTGTGAAATTGAAAGTGTGGGAGGTAAATGTCCAAGTGTGGGGGAAGTGTTTAGTGGGCGAATGAAAGTGCCGTATGCGAGAAGATTAAACGATGTAAGCTTGGTAAGTAGTCACTTGATCCAAAATTCCCATAACCTTACCCAAGGCCTACGTTACAAGCTCGAAAGATCTACCGATCCTGAGTCTTGATTTAACTCCATTAGTGGAGATAGGTGCGAATAGTGTATTTTGAAGTTAATGATTAGAACTTAGGCGAAAGTTGTGAATTTCGCATTCTAGTCTTTGTACATGGTTTCGTTCGAATTCACACAGTACACAAGGGTATACTTTTCATACTATTCTTGGTGATCTTGTGTTTATGAGTACTTGATTTGACGAGCTAGACTTGTTTAGGCTAAGGGTCGATGGTTGCTTTAAGGTGAAGGTTTGATGGGGATGTGTTTTCTTTATTTTCGTATTTCTAGAGGACGAGCAATAACTTAGTGTGGGGGATTTGTTGAGCGTAAAATTCGCATGGATTTAAGCATTAATTCGAGTATATTCTTGTGTCGTTTGATGCGTTTATGTGTTTATTTTGCTCCATTTAGGTGTTTTAGAAGTTGGAGTTAAGAAACGGCAAAACGAGGCAAATTCACGCATTTTTGCAGGGATTAGGAGTAACGCCCGTTACTCCTTGGAAGAGCAAAAATGTTAACCCCCATTAACGGACCCAGGAGCATCACCTTTGGCGAAGTAAGGGAGTAATGCCCATTACTCCCTGGAAGAAGAACTCTGTTACCAGAGGCAGTAGGAGTGGAGCTTTGGCGAAAGAGGGGTAACGCCCGTTACCACTAATAAAAGCGCAATCACGATTTCAGTAAGTAACGGGCGTTAATGAGATTTGTATTGGAGAAGGTAACGCTCTTTACCAGAGTCGGCGAGACAGATTTTGGGTTGCTATTTAAGTGCGCTTAGGAGTCTTTTTGGAGGAGGCTTCTTCCGTTCGTAACCTAGATTGGAGAGAGAGAGAGAGACAAGGAGCTTTTGAATGAGTTGTTCAGAGAATTTCGAGAAGATGAAAGGATCGAGTTCTTAAGACAATTTCAGTTTTTCCTGTTTTATTTATTGCTTTAATTATCAAACCAATTCCTCTAAGTTTTGTTTTAATTCGTTTTGCATGTTAGATTTGTTTTTCCAGAATTCATGAATGTTTAGAGCTTTGTTTTTGAGACTTTGTTTTGACTTGATGAACATGAATTTCTTGAATGCAATTCCCTTTAGTTTTATGAGCTTTGAGTTAATTATGAGTAGCTAAACCCCTAGGGTTAGGGGAGTGATGATGAACACATATTAAGTGTTTGATATGATGCTTAAATGACTTGTGTTAAATCTTAGTTTGGAAATTGGTTTGAATCGAATTGCGATGGCCTGATCACCCTTAGTAATAATCTAGGATTACCTAAGCATTGAAAAATTGATGGTAATTGAGATAGTTTTCATAACTAGTAGGTTTAGGAATGCAAAGAGATTTGGTTCTTAATCTATACAACGGTAAATCTTATTCCATGTCGAGCCGCTAGAACTTGATTTGCACTAGTTTGATCGTATTGGTTCAATTAATCATTAATGATTGTGAGAACAACGTTGAAATTAATTGAATACTTGGTTATACCTTGAGAGAGGATAATACAAATTTAAGTGACTAGGTTTTAGAATTGCACCTGTCAGACCAGTATTATACTGAATCGTGAATGCATAGTCATGACTCCCCTAACCCTAGGGGTTTAGCTATTCATAATTAACTCAAAGCTCAACGGGCCAAGTATATAAAAGCACCTATCAGACGAGTATATATATAAAAGCTTTTTCCAAAGATTTCATAGCAAACGGGCTAAGTCCCAAAAAATACATATCAAACACGTGTCTATATATATATATATATATATATAATATATAGTCGCATGCAGGCTTAAAACTCACGCAGGGTTGTAGGTCATAATAACTAAAAGAAAGAAACCTCACCTTCAAGACCTAACGGAAGCAAAAGAAGGCAAGCCGACTCCTATGAACCACCACGTCATGAATGGGATGATTCCCTAGACAAAATAAGAGGTAAGAGACAAATTTAGACTCAAAATGCGCCAATTAGACGCTCGGCATATGCGAATGAATGCAAATGATGCGAGTCAAATGCAACAAAGTAGCATTCATGTCAAACGAATCCAAAATTCACATACAAGGAACATAACACATCATATAACATGTTACAAATGCATACACATCGCAAGAGAGAAAGGAAATATCATATAAATCAATTAGACAAGGCACAAGATCATTCATGCACGTAGGAGGACGTTTAAAGCGTATATTGTCATATAATGCATATAAGGGCATCGAATTCACATAACAAATTCATATTAGGGTATGTAACGCATAATACATAGAGTTAGCAAGACATATGAATAAAAAACGAGGCAACTAGAGCAAGAAATGATCAACGAAACAAGTAGGATACGCACGAAGATCAAGTAAAACTCATGTACATAATTCAAGTTATAAACACATAACGAATGTCATAACACGTCGAACAAGAAGTAAACAAAAAAGATTAAAAATAAATGAAGCAAAAAAGATCAAACAATACACACACGAAGCAAGAAAACACACACAACAAGGTTGCAACAGGGTCGCGGCCTCTCAGCAAAACGTTGCGGCCACGTAGAAATTCCAGTCACCAAATTGCACCCGATCGCGACCGCGCAAGAAGGCGTCGTGGCCGCGACCAAGCTCCAGAACCACCTACTTCCATGTGGCGGCGACCGCGACACCACTCCAGGCGCCAATCTGCCACCTTGTCGCGGCCGCGATCCAAAAAGAACGTGGCGCGATCGCAGCCGCGCCCTTGGTTCGTACCTACACAAAACGAAGCAAAACAAGGGGAACAAGTTGGGGAAGGGATCAAACACAAAATTAGCAACAAAGCACAACAAATTCAAGCTAAAAACTCCAAAAAATCAGTCACAAAACAATAACAACTCGAATGTATGATCAAGGAAGCAACAAGGTTCATGTTCTTCAAGTTTTCTTGAAATGATTCAATGGAGGATCAAATAGCAGCCATATAACTCGAAATCAAGCTCCATAAAAACCTCAAGGAAGTCAAGTAGTTCATGTATTCAGCTCTAAATCAAGATATGGATAAAAGAATGGCAAGAATTCATCAAATTCTCACATAAACTAACTATTCACACACAAGTCCGTTACATGCTCAAATCCTAATGAAATCATGCACACCATGGATTAAAAGAAAGACAAGAAGATGGAGAGCAATAATTCATTCATACCTTTCAAATCAGAAAAGAGATGACGAAGAAATGAGCTCAAAATCGGAGATGGTAAATAGTGGCGGGTCTTCTCTCTTTTCTCCCAATTCAGCTGCTTCTCTCTCTTCCCACCTGCTAAGTCCAAGAATGGGGTTGGCCAAGGGTTAAAGAGGTTTTAACCGTGGTTAATTAGGCTCAATAATCAAGTTGTTTGGTTAAGAAATGAATTAGTTATGGCCAAAACCATAAAAGGTGGCAAATCTGCGGGAAGTTCAGGTTTTGGGCGAAATTCGGAGGCTCAAACGGGATTAGAAAAATACAAAGTTGGGTTCCTTAGCTTCGTATCTTTGTTACGAGTTCCCAAGGGTATGTTACGCCTTCCGTAATCCAAGGTGCGCTAAAACGAGTTAGGCCCTCGAGTCCCTAACGCATAAAATGGTTTAAGAACCGTATCAAACGAACTAAAAAACACAAAATGAGCACGTAAACAAGTTCATAACATATATAATTCATGCATATCACGTAGTCACAAAAATCGAAAACAAGCACGGGGTCAAACGGATTAAAAACGGGATCAAAAAGGGCAAAACGTTCAAATATCTAACACATACTTAATAAATAATTCAAATAAATTCAAGAATAATATTTAAAAAATATAATAAGCACATAATTACATAATTAAATAATTTAAAAGCTCAAATAACACACCCGTAACGATGTACCTGTACGGCCGAAAAACTGGCATGTTACAGATCGTATTTCACTGATTGTCATTGACTGAAAGGTTCTTCGATTCATTTCGTTATTCGGCTAGGGGTCACACACCCATTACTATATTACGGTAGTGTGATCTGTGAAGTGGTTAATTGATTACGGGAATTAATTAATTACTAGTACTGTTACTGCTAATCCAATAATGAACCTAAAGGGTCACACACAAATGCCAGAATACGAGGGTCATGGTAGGATGTTAATTGGATTAACTAAGGATCAAATTGTTGATCGGAATGGAGCATTTACACGTGGACTGCTGCCACGTGTCAAGCACACGTGACTGCCACATGTTACGCGGCCTGCGTGGCTACCCCGTGTCATACATACATGTCAAGACATCGGTATACGTGGCTCCGACATGTGATTACTTCACACGTGAATTCTTTTCTAGAATTAATTAATTAATTTTTATCTTTTAATTAATTGTGAATTAATTTTTAAAACTTTCTCAAAAGATTTAACCCAACAAATAATTAATTATGAATTAAGTTATTTATTGAATAAATTGATTTTAGACTTTATATTAAATAAAGGTTGAAAAGTCAAACTTCCTATTGTAAGACAAAGAAAGCATCAGGATGGGCCTCATCTCGCTATCCTTATCAAGGTCAATATCATCGACATTTGCATCTTCGTGAATGGCCCCTATGTGATCGAGTTGGTGATAAGCGCTTTCGAGCGCTTCTTGAATCTGAGTGTAGCTGTGGAGGGTACGATGTGGAAACTGAATTATGGTCTCTAACTAGGTGTTGTCTCCTCTTATTGATTTGTTCTTCTCTTCAACGTGTGATTAGTCGTGTTTTCATTTAGTTATTAATTTTAATTGCTTTATTAGTTTAGTTTAATTAGTTTAGTTAAAACTCAAAACCCCCCTGCTTTTACTCGGTATGTCTTGTGAATTATCCTGCAAGTTTAATTGAATTAATTTCTCCCAATCTCTGTGGTTCGACCCGTTTGCACTATACTCTGTTTTAGTCGTAGACCAGATTTATATTTATTTTTTACGGATTCGACACCTGTCAAAATTTGGTGCCGTTGCAGGGGATTGGTACTAATTGAATTTAATTCTTTTTTCTAAACAGGAGCATTCACGGAAAAGACGATCATCCAACAATGTTTGCTAATGCACAACAGTTCAACAATTATGCAAACATTCCACGACAGGTTAACGAGGTCAACTCTTCACCTTTTGATGAAATTAAGAATATGATAAGTGCTTTGGTTTCTAACCTTGGTGCAGGTGTACCCCAAGTAGCGAAGAATTGTCAATTGTGTGCGAGCACGTTGCATCCCACCGACGCTTGTCCATCCCTTCAAGACTAAACTTTCAAAAATGTGGACCCATTCGGATATCAGCCTCTGATGTACAATCCATACTCCAACATGTACAATCCCGGATGGTATGATCACCTCAGCACGAGTTACGCACCAAATCCACCAAACTTCCAAAACTTCGTACCTAGACCTCCACAGCCCCAACAACCAATCCCTCAACCGAACCCACCTTTTAACCCACAAGCTTATCAAATTGAAAACTTAGAGTCCACGGTTCAAACTTTAGGATCCACAATTAAGAATTTGGAGAGTTAATTGGGTCACATTGCAGCTGCATTGAGTAAAATAGAGAATCAGGGAAAGTTGCTTTCACAAACTAGGATCCTAGGCAAAACGTCAGCGCTATCACGCTCATAAGTGGAAAGGAGCTTCCGCCACCACTGGAGAAGGATATGGGACGAAAAATTGGGTCTTTTGATGATCGGACGGAAGGTATGACTGTAAGATATGACCATAACTTAAACCCAAACCGAGACAGCGAGTCGAAAATTGTCGAGAAGCCTAAACCCCTCGTGATTCCGCCTCCATTCCCTTAATGTGTGGCAGAAACGGAGAATGGAGGCGGCGGAAGCTCCTTTCCACTTATGAGCGTGATAGCGCTATCGTTTTGTCTAAGATCCTTGGTTTGCAAAGGCAACTTCCCCTGATTCTCTATTCTACTCAATGCAGCTGCAATGTGACCCAATTGACTCTCCAAATTCTTAATAGTGGATCCTAAAGTTTGCACCGTGGACTCTAAGTTTTCAATTTGATCAGCTTGTGGGTTGAAAGGTGGGTTCGGTTGAGGGATTGGTTGTTGGGGTTATGGAGGTTTAGGTACGAAGTTTTGGAAGTTTGGTGGATTTGGTGCATAACTCATGTTGAGGTGGTCATACCATCTGCGATTATACATGTTGGAGTATGGATTGTACATCGGAGGCTGATATAAGAATGGGTCCATATTTTCGAAAGTGTAGTCTTTAAGGGATGGGCACGCATCGGTGGGATGCAACGTGCTCGCACACAATTGACAACTTTCGCTACTTGGGATACACCTGCACCAAGGTCAAAAGCTAAAGCACTTATCATATTCTTAATTTCATCAAAAGGTGAAGAGTTGACCTCGTTAACCTGTCGTTGAATGTTTGCATAATTGTTGAACTGTTGCGCATTTGTAAACATTATTGGATGATCATCTTTTCCGTGAATGCTCCTGTTTAGAAAAAAGAATTAAATTCAATTAGTACCAATCCCCGACAACGGTGCCAAAATTTGACAGGTGTTAAATCCGTCAAAAGTAAATATAAATCCAGTCTACGACTAAAACAGAGTATAGTGCAAACGGGTCGAACCACTGAGATTGGGAGAAATTAATTCAATAAATTTGCAGGATAATTCACAAGAAATAATGAGTAAAAGCATGGGGGTTTTGAGTTTTAACTAAACTAATTAAACCAAACTAATAAAGCAATTAAAATTAATAACTAAACGAAAACACGACTAATCACACGTTGAAGAGAGGAACAAATCAATAAGAGGAGACAACACCTAGTTAGAGATCATAATTCAGTTTCCACATCGATCACGGACGCAAAGATAATTTCAAACAATTCAAATAGGTTAGCTATAGCAGATAGAGACACTCGACTCCGCCTCGTTCTCACTTAATTTATCGAATAGCCTAGAGACACTCGACAGCTATTTTCCCTAATCCGTTTAACAACCCCTAGAGACACTCGACAGGATTTAATGAACAGACAGCATTAAAATCTATGAAAACACTAACCCGAATTAACCAAGTCACGACACGTGCAAGATTTAAACGCGATTATTAATTCCCTTAACGAATCAGATTCGACTTTACAACTTTCCTATCGTTAACGCACCACTAATTATCTATTGAGCACTACGTAAACTTCATGCAATCAAGATTGGCTATATGCAATTAAATCTACTTAGATGATCGTGCACTATCACTAAGCAAACAAATCACAATAAACACGACACTTGGAGAATTAATAAATATTTGAATTATATTGAAATATAATAACAATTATGTCTCACGATGTCTCAACCGAATCATAAATCTCTAGCTAAGTAGTAAAAAATTAGCTACTCAAAGCCATAAAATCCAAAAATATAAAATAAATCAAAAGCATCTAACTAAATTCTCTAAAAGAATAAGAAATTAAGACGAGGAAGAAGAACTCCTGAAGTTATGTCGCTGCTCCCGAAATCTTCCCAAGATGCTGCGTAGAGAAGTTCTCCGAAATCTACTCCTAAGTCCTTTTATATGCTGCCTGAAATCCATATAAATATCACGCACCCATTCAACCTCAAAGTAGAATTCTAATTTCAATCGGACTTTGCATGCTCAATCAACTTGCTGCCCAAGTTGTCCCCATAGTGGGCCTTTTCCACTAAATCACGCCGGCCCACCAACCAAAGAAGTCCCATGCCAAATTAGAATCAAACCAACAACTTTCTAAATGTTATGTGCATGCATGCATGCACGATTCCAACAACTCCAATTGCATCTAAATTCTTCAATTTGGGCCTCTTCCATTTAATTAATAATCTTCAGCTTCCTCGGCACATTGCAATTAAGACCCACTGCCACAGCAGTCCACGTGGCTGCCACGTGTCGTGTACACGTGGCACATACGTAGCTTCGTGCGTGTGATTTATTTCAAACGCTAATTCTTTTCTAGAATTAATTAATTAATTTTAGTCTTTTAATTAATTTTGAATTAATTGTTAAGACTATTCTCAAACAAACTTAACCCAATAAATAATTAATTGGGAATTAAATTATTTATTGAATGTTGACTTTTAGCTTTATGAAAGTTGAAAAGTTCAACTTCCCATTGTAGGAGAGAGAAGGTTATTCTTGCAAGACTTGTAGAACAAGTTGCGAACTTATTCTTCCAATTAAATTAAATAATTAAATGAGTTAATTAGTGAGCAAGAAAACTCATCCACTAGGTTTAGGAAACCCTAAGTGGACGATCCACACTAGTATATATACTAGGGGTGGTGCTTCTCTTATTCTTTAGACCAACACTCACGAAGTGTTAAGTTTTTTAGAAAATTAAAAGAAAAGTTTTCAAAGCAAAAATCCTAGCCTTAACACAAGCCATAGAACTAGCATTCTCACTAGCTTGATCGTGTTCTAGGACTGGTGTGGATACGCTTTGGAGGGCTTCTATACTTTGGAGTCTAATTCGAAGGCCATTCGAGGGATTTTCGCTTGAAGGGTGTTCATTAGGCGGTAACGGCATCACTAGAAAGCTTCTATCATTGTAAGTTTCTAAACACCCTACGATGCGATATGAGAATTGCAAGACAACGACTAAACTTTTGGAAAATTTTAAACTTCCGCTGCTCAAATCTTTCGTGTTTTCCAACAACCTCATCATCAGATACCCTATTTAAATCTAGATCATCATCCTGATTCCCCACAACATCTTAATCCTCACTAACACTATCTGGCGCCTCCTCATTATCCACATCATCCCTATCACT
This sequence comes from Lantana camara, assembly GCA_037501455.1. Taxonomy (NCBI): domain Eukaryota; kingdom Viridiplantae; phylum Streptophyta; class Magnoliopsida; order Lamiales; family Verbenaceae; genus Lantana; species Lantana camara. The sequence continues at coordinate 86,829,026 of CM074863.1, forward strand.
AGCTTACATTTCACCCACTTCAATATTTTCAAACACGTTGTCTTCAAATACAACATCATCCTTAAAGGATGGTGATCCCAATCAATATCCTCTTTCTCAAACATATTACCTTACATATTATCTTCCTTATTATCTTTAAATGAAAGTCAATATATGTATTCTTCATCATCTAATTCTTCATGTAATGTAAATTTTGGTTCAAAACTTTCAGTTACATTTTGCTCAAAAATAGAGTCATCATCTTCAACCATATCATCAGACACAACATATATCTCATCATCATCATCTTTAGATAAAGACACAATATCATCATTTTAAAAACCAAAATCATAATAATCTACAACAACATTCTCAGTTTGAATACAAAAACCACCATCATGTTCATTCTCAACCTTAGCATTTGCATCAGTTTCATTCCTATCTTTCTAGCTAATATCATTACTTTCTTTTACTCCTCTGGGATATCTACACGCATACTCACTAATCCACTCATCAGTATTTTCAACCCTTCTAAAGAAATCTGGGGTTAGTTCCCTGTTTTCATTTTATACATTTTCAGCCACCTTTTTTTACTAATAGAGATAGATCATAGAGACTAATAGGAATGTCCCAAGCTCAGTATATAAACAAAGTACTTAAACGGTTCAGTATGGAGGAATCTAAGAGGGGATTCCTGCCAATGAGACATGGGTTGATCTTCTCTAAATCAATGTGTCCTAACACTGAAGATGAGAAGGATAGGATGTCTCGCAAACCCTATGCATCGAGCATAATGTATGTTATGTTGTGTACTAGACCTGATGTCGTATACGCTTTGAGCGTTACAAGTTGATTTCAGTCAAACTTTGGTGAAAGTCACTGGTCTGCCGTGAAATCCATCCTTAAGTACTTAAAAAGGACTAAGGATTTATTTCTTATATACGGAGGAAAGGGAGAACTGAAATTAGAAGGATACATCGACTCTAGCTTCAAGTCGGATGTAGACGACTTTAAATCCACATCTAGATTCATATTCCGGTTGAATGGTGGTGCAGTAAGTTGGAAGAGCTCCAAACAGGAAACTACTGCTGATTCCACTTGTGAAGCGGAGTACATAGCTACATCAGAGGTAGGAAAGAAGGTGTGTGGATGAAAAACTTCATCCAAGAGTTGGATGTAGTGCCTAGCATTGCTGACCCAGTCGTTGTCTTCTATGACAATAACGGAGCGATTGTACAATCAAAGGAACCAAGAGCTCATCAACGGTCTAAGCACATCCTAAGAAGATTTCATCTAATTAGAGAAATCATGGAAAGAGGCGACGTTATTGTGGAACGTGTGCCCTCGGTAGAAAACGTAGCAAACCCGCTTACTAAACCTCTTAGCCAAAAGGTCTTTGAAGGGCATTTCTAGGAGATGGGCCTTAAGGCTATGGGCAATTGGCTCTCAGGGCAAATGGGAGATTGTTAGAGTAGTGCCCTATAAGTGCCAAAATAGTTGAGGTCTCTTTTTGTAAACTACTCTTATTAGCAGCAATTTGTGACATTAATGAAATAATAAATATAACGTATAGTCGTTTAATTCTATGTGGCCAATTCATCATATCTCATTCAAGTTTATTAATTACATATTATAACTGTTTGTGTATGGATGAAACCCCATGGTCACATTAAGCTACGGGACTTGACCTCGCATAGGGATGGAGGTTATGAAACAAGTCTCTACGGCTTAACCTAAACCAACTCCAAGTCGAAGAGTCTAATAAGCACGGGGATGTTCACTTGACTCATTTGAGACTTGCTCATATGACGTGCCTTTGAGAAAGGTTACATTGTTTCATAAGTATTGAATGTAGAGACATTCACAAGCGTATGGGGGTGCTTGTTAGGGAACAAGTACACTGAGGATCCTGACAGGAACTGTTGGAAAACACGAAATAGAAAGCAGCGGAAAATTAAAAATTTTCCAACAAAAGGACCTTGGACTCGCAATCGTGTATCCAAATTCGTAGAGATAAGAAACTTACTTTTCTTTTATTCTTTCTTGAAGCGTTTCAAGCCACCCAAGAACGCTCTTCTCGCGGCTTGATCCCCTCTCCTTGGTAAAGCTTGAATCTTCAAACTTCTGACTCGAAGCTCTCTAGAGATAGTCCACCAACTTGACTACAGTCTAACTAGTAAGGATGCTAGTTCTCTAGTTAGTGTTTAGGCTTAACTTAGGGTTTCGTTTATCTTGGAGAAAGGATGGTGTTCAACACATGAACCAAAAGAATTGCCAATTAGCTCTAAGGGGAGCTCGAGCTCCCCTATTTATAGGAAGGGGAGGACCGAAAATCCTAGTCCTTATGGGCTAAGGATTTTGGTCTCTCTCTCCTATTACTTGATCATCAAGTAATTTTGACTTTGACTTTGAATTCAAATTCAAATCAACTTTCAAGAGAGCTAAAATTATCCAAATTATTTTTGGATAATTTTATACTTTATTTATTTAAAATAAATAACTTATTTTATCTAATTAATTAATTCGTAATTAATTAACTAGATTATTTTTCTCCAAAATAAGACTTTCTTTTTAATTCAAAATTAAACCAAAGTCTATTAAATAATTAACACATTTAATTATTTAATATATATATATATATACAATATATATATTTACACGTGTGGGACACGTGTCACAAGGACACGTGTCACTCACGTGACCCACACGTGTGGTTTCACACGTGTGGAACCCTTTTGGCCTGATTAACTCGTTTAATCATTTTAAAGCCTCAACTTATGTAACCAAGTTGTTGTGTGTGACCCTCTAGGTTCTCAATTCAATTAGCAGTGACCTCAATTAATTAACTCACTAATTAAATAATCGGTCCACAGATTAAACGACCATAGTCTAGCAACAGGTGTTTAACCCCTAGCTGAATTGGAATGTTCGGATTCGACAGAACCTTTAAGTCATTGATTCATGTGAGATACAGTCCTCCTACTTACTATCTCTCAACCAAGATCTAGGGTAAGGGAATAATCAGAACCCTAATAATCCGGTCTTAAAGCTAAGTGCATTTCATATCCATTTGATCTCAATCCAAGAAACCCTTTTCTTGATGTCTTGATCTACTGCCTTGGCCAAGGAGTCCATATGGCATATGAATGACTTACACAATAAGAGATCACCTTGCAAATGCAAGTGTAGGTCCTTTCTTGATTCTCATTCACTTTCATGAATCACTTGTGCAGCCCCAGCATAAGCCTTGAATCAGTTGTCTAAGGTGACACCCTTTAAAGCTTATACCTAAGACTACAGAGTTAACTCATAAAGTGACAAGGAACCTCAAGTCTAAGGATCAATTAATCACATCAATGACTCGTGAGATATTTCCTAATCTGGAAGTTTCCATTTCCTGAAATAGAAACTTCCTTTCCCATTTAGGAATGTTCTCACACGGGGCACCTCAGTGAACTTACTTATTAAAGTAAGCACCCTCATGTATCACGCACGTATCAACTATACACTTTGCATCTCCATGAAACAAGGTGGTCCTTTTTAAGGGCGTGATCCCACAAGCAAGCCTTAGAGGAGTCAGGTTGACACTCCCACTGTCTGTAGGACTCATCGGCTTGGAGTATTTTACTAATCATGACTTATGTGATATAGGGCTCGTTTCATGAACCATTTCACCTAAATGGTAGAGTCCTAAAGTCATCAGGATTAGGGGAGTTCTCATACATGCACAGATAAAGTAAACGCATACCAAACAAGAGCATATAAAGAAGTGTTGCCTCAATTCGTTATTTCATTCAAAGATTGTCTGTGATTACAATAAGGAAAAACACAAAGCGGATATACAATCGGCTTTCTAGGGCACTATTCCTAACAATCTCCCACTTGCCCGTCAAAGCCATTCTAAAGCTATTCTAAGTCCCATCTTCTGAAGATGACCTTGGAAAGCTTCACAACTAAGGGGTTTAGTAAGTGGATCTGCCACGTTCTCTGCTGATGTGACCCTCGCAATTTGCACATCTCCTCTTTTGATAATATCACGGATTAGGTGATACTTCCTCATAATGTGCTTGGTCCGTTGGTGAGATCTTGGTTCTCTTGCTTGAGCAACCGCCCCAGTGTTGTCACAAAACACAGAAATGGGGTCTTTCATGCTAGGAACAACATTCAACTCTTGAATGAAGTTTCTAATCCAAACACCTTCCTTAGCTGCATCATTTGCAGCTAAGTATTCGGCCTCAGTGGTCGAATCTGCAGTGGTCGTTTGCTTGGAACTCTTCCAACTCACTGCTCCGCCGTTTAGGCAGAAAATGTATCCTGACATTGACTTAAAATCATCTAAGTCAGATGCAAAGCTTGCATCGCAGTATCCTTCGACAGTAAGATCTTTCTGACCTCCGTAAACTAAGAATAAATCTTTAGTACTTTTCAAGTGCTTGAGAATATTCTTCACGGCAGCCTAGTGACCATCTCCAGGGTCAGATTGGAAACGACTTGTTACACTAAGTGCATAAGCCACATCCGGTCGAGTACATAACATTGCATACATTATGCTACCTATTGCTGATGCATAAGGTGTATGAGTCATTCTTTCCTTATCAAGGTTAGTCTTAGGACACATCTTCTTTGAAAGACATGTTCCTACACTCATAGGAAGGTTCTTAACCTTTGCTGACTCCATATTGAATCTTTTCAATACTTTGTCAATGTACATCGACTGTGATAGTCCTATTAACCTTCTAGATCTATCTCTATAGATTTTAATTCCAAGGATATAGGACGCATCACCAAGATCTTTCATCTCGAATTGGTTCGATAACCATAACTTAGTCACTTTCATCTCATCCTTCGAATTCCCAATAAGAAGGATGTCATCAATATAAAGTACTAAGAATTGCACTGAGGTCTCCAATTCCTTTCTATACACACAGGACTCATTCGAAATTTGAATGAAGCCAAACGCTTTGACTGATTCATCAAATCGAATGTTCTAATTCCTAGAAGCCTGTTTCAATCCATAGATTGATCTTTGGAGTTTGCAAACCTTTTGCTCACTCCCACTGAATGTGAAACCTATGGGTTGCTCCATATAAATGTCTTTGTCAATGTCACCATTGAGAAAGGCAGTTTTCACATCCATTTGCCATATCTCGTAGTCATAATACGCAGCAATGGCAAGCATGATCCGAATAGACTTTTGCATTGCAACTGGTGAAAAGGTTTCATCAAAGTCCACGCCGAGTCTTTAAGTGAATCCTTTTGCAACCAGTCTTGCTTTGTAGGCTGCAATGCTTCCATCAACTCCAAGCTTTCTCTTAAAGATCCATTTGCAACCTATGGGTTTGACCCCATCAGGCAAATCTACCAAGGTCCAAACTTGGTTGGAGTTCATGGAATCCATTTCGGATTTCATGGCTTCTATCCACTGTTCAGAGTCTGAATCTGAAAGTGCCTCCTCATACGTTAAAGGATCATTATCCATTTGAGAGATTTCATGGAAGAATCCATACCATCTCTCTGGCTGTCTAGGAGTGCGTTCAGAACGCCTTAGAGGAGGATTTACGTGTGTATCGAAATTCGTGATTGGTTGTAGTTGATCAGAAGGAGACGTTTCTTCAGTGGGAGGCATGGGCTCACTTTGTACTTCATCTAATTCTATGATCTTGCCTTTCTTTTCTTTAAGGAACGGTTCTTCAAGAAAAGTGGCATTTCTGGAAACAAACACCTTTTGCTCAGATTGATCATAGAAGTAGTATCCTATGGATTCGTTAGGATAACCTACAAAGTAGTATAAGTTGGAACGATATTCTAACTTATCTCCCACTGTCCTCTTCACGTTAGCAGGACAACCCCAAATTCTTAAGTAAGAATAACTAGGGATTTTACCATGCCACATTTCATAGGGCGTTTTAGGGACTGACTTAGAGGGAACTAGATTCAAAATCTTTGCTGCACTTTCTAGGGCATAACCCCAGAAAGAATGTGGTAAGTCAGTGAAACTCATCATGGAACGAACCATATCTAGTAGGGTTCAATTCCTTCTCTCAGAAACTCCATTAAGCTTAGGAGTTCCCGGAGGAGTCCACTGAGAGATAATCCCATTATCTTTGAGATGATTAAGGAATTCTTCACTAAGATACTCGCCTCCTCGATCAGATCGAAGTGCTTTGATCTTGTGACCAGTTTGGTTCTCAACCTCCTTTTGAAATTCTAAGAATTTCTCAAAAGCTTCAGATTTATACTTCATTAAGTATACATAACCATATCGACTAAAGTCATCGGTAAAGGTTATGAAATACTGATGATTGTTTCTTGTGCTTACACTAAGCAGTCGACAAACATCAGTATGGATCAAATCCAAAACCTTAATGGCACGTTCCACAGTTCCTTTAAAAGGGACTTTGGACATTTTTCCTTTGAGACAGGATTCGCAAGAAGTTAACTCCTTAAGATCATTTTCAGAGAATGATCCTAAAGTGTTTATCTTGCTAATTCTGTTCTTGGAAATGTGTCCTAATCTAGCGTGCCATAAGGGAGCTGAAACTTTTTCATCTCTCTTACGTTTAGTTTCTCGTTGTATATTCATAATATTGATATTCTGAGTTAGATAAAGTCCATTACTTAGAGTACCGATGTGAACGGAAGAGTTGTTCCGTTTGATAAAGTATTTACCATTCTTAATATAAGTTTCATAACCTTCACAATCTAAAATTGGAACTGAAATTATATTACGAATAATGCTCGGTACATAAAGGGCTTTATTTAAGACTAACTCAAAACTACCTAAATCTAATCTAATTGTGCCTAAAGCTAGAGCTTCAACATTTGAGCCATCGCCGATCTTCAAGACACATTCTCCTTCTTTGAGTTGTTGGACTTCACTTAGCATCTGTACATCATTATAGATATGAGTTCCACAACCGGTATTAAGTACCCAAGAACTAGAATTAATAGAAAGATTTACTTCAACGAGAAAGATACCTTTCTTTAGAGTAGCCTTGTACTCTGGGCAGTTTCTCCTCCAATGTCCCGCTTTGCCACAATGGAAGCAAACATCCTCTTTCTGATCTCGCTTCTTCTTTTGGGCCTTCCCCGTCGAAACGCCACCAGTGGGCCTAAGGGGTTTCTTCTTCTTCTTTTAGGCTTTCTTGCTCTTACCTTTAGAAGGCCCAGAAGAGGAAGATGGAGCATTCACCATCAAAACCTTATTGTCCTTCTTGATCGTGCTTTCAGCAGTCACAAGCTGACTAATCAGCTCAGCTACAGTAGCACCAGCATGATTCATGTTGAAATTAAGGACAAATGGGTTGAATGATGGTGGGAGCGAAGCTAGCAACAAATCCACTGAAAGCTCATCTTTCAGTGGCATGTCCATGGAAGCAAGTTTCTCAGTAAGGGCGAGAAACTTGAGTCCATATTCATGGACACTTGAACCTTCCTTCATTCTCAAGTGGAACAATTCCTTTGAAGTGTTATACCTTGTAACACGTTCATGAGGGCGGTAAAGTTGCTCTAAGTGGTCGTAAATCTCCCAAGCGAATTCCATGGCCTCATGTTGCCTTTGCAAGTCCGGAGACATGTTAGCCAACATAAGGCAACGGGCTTGGAGATTATCATCCTTCCACTTCTGAATCGCGTCCCGCTCGGCCCGAGTGGGAGCCTCCCCTTCGAAGAGAACATAAGTTCTCTTCTCAGAATCTAAAATGATTTTTAGATTCCTCAACCAATCAGAATAGTTGGGACCAGTCAACTTGTTTGACTCGAGGATCGATACAAGAGGGTTTTTGGTTGCCATTTCAAAACACGTAGAGAATCACAGAATCTACGACCTAAATGGTAAAACAGAGAACTAGTGAGCATGCTGAATTATAACGATATACAAAAGATAAGGTCTTTAATCTAATGTAGCTCCCACTGTTTTTCAAAGATCTAGAATTCCCAAAGATCTAAGAGGAACACTTTTCCCAATGGGTACTAAGATCCTTGGCATTTTACCTCGAACCCACGACTCGCGGACATTCTAAGTAAAACCCTAGGAAGGTACGACTTACCAATTGTAACACCTTTAGAACTCTTAGTAATTGTTTTTGCTTCACCTATCTTTCAATATGGACCCACGACTTGTGCGACATCCATATTTACTTAGGCGTTAAGCTAGACCCATCAATCATAAGATCATGATCAAAACTTAGTTCGAACGACCCACGACTCGCGGACATCGCCCTTACCAAAATTGACCACGAAATATTGACCATTTAAAATGATCAATTAGGTAACTAAGAACTAATAAGCTCCACTAGCTATCCCACGACTCGCGGACAATAACTAGCTTCACTTACTAAACTTAAAACCTATTGATGGAATGCTAGGAATTTAATTCAAAATTTACATCTCGAATTAAATACCTATTTGTTCGAAATTAGCTTAATATTTAATGGGCATTTTCGAATCAACCGGAGAGTTGTCCGGTTCGACCTCACCAACATATATGTTATCCAATTTTATTAGTCTTGATTAATGCAAGTACACTTAAATGCATTTCAAACAAGCACATAAACAGATAACATGTCCTAGCATGATACTAACATGTAATGATCATGGGCTCTACCTATCTTATGCGTGATATGTAGGAGCCACTCCACAATCACAAGTTCTAACATACATGCCACATAAACAGTTTAAATCACATAAGGGAAAGCGGTAACAAAATACGAGCCCTATCTCTATTACATTTTTACAATCGAGATTCCCCTCCCTAACATTTTGAGGGGTCTTCACTTATGGCCTCCTTGTTACTTGAATGTGGTCCATCTTACTCCATGGGTGCATTGTCTCCAAAATTAAAATAAAACCTCACCACCTATCTCTACTCTCAAATTATAATAAAAGGAAAAAGACAAAGTAATAAGGCTCAATCTTCATATTGGCCTTAGACAATTACACGGGGCATACCCCGGCCTCAAAAACAGTAATATGGAAAGCCACATAATAAATCACATAACAGTACGCACATAAGTGAGGCTCCAACCTCAATTGAAAAAATGCAACTATAGGGCTCCAACCCCAATTTAAACCATCCATGTGCATAAATTAAAACCATACATAAGTCTAAACCCATGATCACCTAACATGCTTTTGCGAGAATTTAAATTTAGCCAATAAATTAAAATTCTCGTTTCAAGTCTTAATGACTTAAAACACGACTTGATGCGAGTCTTATTTATAACAGTTTTCAACAAATCCCAAATTAACAAAACCAAATAAAATTCCAATTAATTTCTAAAAATTAATAATTTTATCAAAGATGTATTTTCCCAAAATATAAACCGTTTCAATTTCTCAAAAATCCCAATTTTAAGTTTTATTCAAAAATTAAAATAAATATTCAAAAATAAAATTTTAAAATTAAAAATAAAAATTAGGACTGGATTGCACGAAATACGAAAACACAGATTACGAAAAAATGGGGCCCTTGCACGAGAAGGGCTACTCGTCGCAGGAGTGCGCGCGCGCACGCGACAGGCTCGCATAGCGCGCGGCCAAGGCCGCGCGAGTGCGCGCGCTGGGCGTGCACGCCGCGCGCGGCCTTCTCGGCAAGGATGGCGGGCGGCCTGGGCGAGCTATCCCGCACGCCTTGCGGGATTCTCGCCCAGCCTGGGCGAGACGGAAGGCCTCCCGCACGCTTGCGGGAGGGCGATGGCGGTGATGCCTGCGCGCGCCTAGGACAGGTGGGCGGTGTGCGCAAAGCCCGCGCGGCGACGCCTTTACGCGCGGGGTTTCGCGTGTTCGTAATCCAGGCTTTTCGTTTCGTGTTTTCGTTCAAAAGCAAAACCAATCCAAGAAATCCAAAAACAGTTTATACAGTTTCAAATTCAGGCTTTCTAAAACAATTACAAATACTCAATCGCATCAAGACTATGAATTTCTACCAAATTCAGAATAATTGAGACGAATCAGAAACACGATTAACGAGGTGGCTCTGATACCACTTGTTGGAAAACACGAAACAGAAAGCAGCGAAAATTTAAAAATTTTCCAACAAAAGGACCTTGGACTCGCAATTGTGTATCCAAATTTGTAGAGATAAGAAACTTACTTTTCTTTTATTCTTTCTTGAAGCGTTTCAAGCCACCCAGGAACGCTCTTCTCGCGGCTTGATCCCCTCTCCTTGGTAAAGCTCGAATCTTCAAACTTCTGACTCGAAGCTCTCTGGAGATAGTCCACCAACTTGACTACAATCTAACTAGTAAGGATGCTAGTTCTCTAGTTATTGTTTAGGCTTAACCTAGGGTTTCGTTTATCTTGGAGAAAGGATGGTGTTCAACACATGAACCAAAAGAATTGCCAATTAGCTCCAAGGGGAGCTCGAGCTCCCCTATTTATAGGAAGGGGAGGACCGAAAATCCTAGTCCTTATGGGCTAAGGATTTTGGTCCCTCTCTCCTATTACTTGATCATCAAGTAATTTTGACTTTAACTTTGAATTCAAATTCAAATCAACTTTCAAGAGAGCTAAAATTATCCAAACTATTTTTGGATAATTTTATACTTTATTTATTTAAAATAAATAACTTATTTTATCTAATTAATTAACTAGATTATTTTTCTCCAAAATAAGACTTTCTTTTTAATTCAAAATTAAACCAAAGTCTATTAAATAATTAGCACATTTAATTATTTAATATATATATATATATATACAATATATATATTTACACGTGTGGGACACGTGTCACAAGGACACGTGTCACTCACGTGACCCACACGTGTGGTTTCACACATGTGGAACCCTTTTGGCCTGATTAACTCGTTTAATCATTTTAAAGCCTCAACTCATGTAACCTAGTTGTTGTGTGTGACCCTCTAGGTTCTCAATTCAATTAGCAGTGACCCCAATTAATTAATTCACTAATTAAATAATCGGTCCACAGATTAAACGACCATAGTCTAGCAACAGGTGTTTAACCCCTAGCTGAATTGGAATGTTCGGATTCGACAGAACCTTTAAGTCATTGATTCATGTGAGATACAATCCTCCTACTTACTATCTCTCAACCAAGATCTAGGGTAAGGGAATAATCAGAACCCTAATAATCCGGTCTTAAAGCTAAGTGCATTTCATATCCATTTGATCTCAATCCAAGAAACCCTTTTCTTGATGTCTTGATCTACTGCCTTGGCCAAGGAGTCCATATGGCATATGAATGACTTACACAATAAGAGATCACCTTGCAAATGCAAGTGTAGGTCCTTTCTTGATTCTCATTCACTTTCATGAATCACTTGTGCAGCCCCAGCATTAGCCTTGAATCAGTTGTCTAAGGCGACACCCTTTAAAGCTTATACATAAGACTATAGAGTTAACTCATAAAGTGACAAGGAACCTCAAGTCTAAGGATCAATTAATCACATCAATGACTCGTGAGATATTTCCTAATCTGGAAGTTTCCATTTCCTGAAATAGAAACTTCCTTTCCCATTTAGGAATGTTCTCACACGGGGCACCTCAGTGAACTTACTTATTAAAGTAAGCACCCTCATGTATCACGCACGTATCAACTATACACTTTGCATCTCCATGAAACAAGGTGGTCCTTTTTAAGGGCGTGATCCCACAAGCAAGCCTTAGAGGAGTCAGGTTGACACTCCCACTGTCTGTAGGACTCATCAGCTTGGAGTATTTTACTAATCATGACTTATGTGATATAGGGCTCGTTTCATGAACCATTTCACCTAAATGGTAGAGTCCTAAAGTCATCAGGATTAGGGGAGTTCTCATACATGCACAGATAAAGTAAACGCATACCAAACAAGAGCATATAAAGAAGTGTTGCCTCAATTCGTTATTTCATTCAAAAATTGTCTGTGATTACAATAAGGAAAAGCACAAAGCGGATATACAATCGGCTTTCTAGGGCACTATTCCTAACAGGAACACCTCAATGGGGTAAGGCGTTTACACCTTAATGATGAGGTTGGTTACCTAGTTATGGTAGTGTCTAAATGGCCCTTAGACTTGAGGCTCCATTGATGCTTTCTGCGTGACAAGGGCAATGTCTGATATGTGTCTAGAGATTTATAGGTTCCATAAATCTCGCTATGGTTGTATGTTGGCATTGTCCGAATCATGTATGGGGGCATATGAGATGCCAACATAGAATCTATCGCTCATCCAGAAGAACGAGTGAATCACCCATGAATTCTGTTGTAGCACATTCCACTTAAATCCTTGCGCAAGGTAGTGAGATCTAAATTAGGAAATGGGTTTCCTAAAGTGTTAGATCCAATGGAATCACTATTATAATTAATTTATAGCATTAGGACTAATAGGGTTCTATCATTCTCATGCCCTAGGTCCTAATCGGGGATTAGACGATAGAAGGATCTTATCTCACGGTATCCATTGGATGGGTGGTCATGAGCTTATCACTAGACATCGATCATGATCTGTAGGTACTGATTAATTAAAAGGAGTTTTAATTAAACAGTGATTAATTGAAAGGGTTAATTAAATCAATAAAATAAATGATTATCTAAAATACCATATTAAGAATGTGGTCCTACTGCTATTCATTGGTGAACCTAAGGGGTCACACAATGACTCGAATTGAACAACGTGATTATCTAAAGATCAATAGAGACTGATTGATAAATTAAAAGAGTTTAATTTATAATATGAGATAGTAATTAATTAATAATTGTATTAATTAATTTATGTTTAATTGTTATGCTATTGAGAATAAATGTTAAAGAGTTAACATTAATTTAAATAAGTGTATTTAAATTAATTGGACTCGAAATTTAATTATAAGTAATTAATTTGTTAAGTCCACCAATTCAATTAGATATTGGATTCGTGATTTAATTAAATATAATTAAATTAAGCCCACTAATTAAAATGAATATTGGGTTTTTAATTTAATTAGTAGTAATTAAATTAAAGCCCATGACTAGCCCATAGGGTTTTTGACTTAGGGTTGAGTATTTATGCAAGACTTGGGAGAAGAAATCAGACATCGTTATTTTCTTCTTTTATGCTTTCTCTCCAAGTCTTCTCTTTTCTCTCCTCTCACATATCTCTTAATATCGTATTGAGAATACTATTAGATAATCAATATCTAATTAGTGTTCTAGTGTGCTAATTGAATAGTTGTTCAATTACGGGTCGTGGACTACCTTAGAGGAATTTCACGTAGAATTCTTGGAAGAAGATCGGATAGAAGCAGACCTGATAGGTTTTGGAAAACCTTCATATCATCGCCATCAACCAGAAGCGAGAGAGGTAATTGGATCTTTTTCTCTTGCTTAAATCGTAAATTAGAATCAAAGGTGATCTTGTTTGGAATTCCTATAAAACCGGTTTTATTATTCCCAAAATTTTAATTTTCACTGCGTTAGGGCCAACGAATTCCATCATTCTTATGTCAAGGAAATGAAGCATTCTCAGTTTTCAAAAGAATTCTACTATTAACAGATCCCAAAACAAATGTAGAAGAAGATAAGCACTACACAAAAGCATGACTGATTTAGCTTAATCCAAATAACAGCATATATGTGTCCTTAAGCTTCTTCATTGTCCTTAGCAGTATGTGTTAAATAACAGATTAATTATAACCCTAGGTACTACCAAAGGAACATGTGAGCCTTTGAATTTACAGTTTGATACCATACTATGGCCAAGAAAGTTTATGTGATCAAATAATTCATACAACATTCCCCTAAAGAATCCAAGAATTTTGGTTTATATTCAAGCATATAACTTGAAAACTGATATAACTTAAAAGAAAGAATCTTAAATATAATATTCAAGTATGTTAATACCATCTATAAATTACTGTTTATGTTACAATCTACAACTGGTGCATCAAACAATATAAATTGGTTGAAAGGATAACTTATATGTATAAGCACGAACATACCTTCGATGAGATCATAAATGTGATTGAATCTAGAACACTTTGATCTGACTTTAGCTCCGTGATAGACTTCTAACAGCTATGCAACTGACACAACATTTATTTTCCCCTGTATGGAATCATAAATGCCAACAAAATCAAAAAAATAATCTTTACTCAAGGACTCGAAAACTTTATCTGATCAAATAACAAGTAGCATTTAGTATTGTTACAGTTTTGAAAGTCTTAGCTGCTCCAAAATTAATTATAGCAACAAACCACCTTGATTCCAAAACTAGAACAACAAAGCAGCAGGCCATATTTACATCTCACATACAGATATTTAAACAGGACTTGCTCTAGAAGATTTGTAGTTTATCTAAACTTATATTTGAGATGTTAAACTGCAAACCATATTATTTAGACAATCAATCAAATCGAACTCACCAATGATCAGGAACTGCAGGAAAGACAGAAGCCAAAAAGATCAGAATTGAATGGCTGCATTAAAACAAACCAAAAAGTGCGAAAAAGAGGAATGCACAATCTGTTTTCATGAAGTTTTCTTGCAGAACAAGTGAAAATTCAATAATCATGTATGTAAAGACACCTTTCAGAAAGCTTCAACCTTCTATTCGTTATTGCAGGCTCTCTCTTCAGGGGATTTTTTTCTGTCAGAAACAACCGTAATTTAAATAACTAAACCAACAGATTTAGAAATTCAGGGCAAGATAACTAAAGCTAATTCAGTGTTTCATTTACCTCGAAATTCAGGAGATAGATGCTGGCCCTTGGACAGATCGATTCTCACCTCTTCAAAATCAATCCCATTTACACCTAAAAAAAACCCACATCAAATTTTCAGTAACTTTCCCATCTAAGCATATGTTGATCAACAATCCCAAAAAAATTATCTTTAGAACGTGGTAATTCATATAAACTCCTCAACATTAGAAAATTTTTGATTATCACATTCAGCAATTTCCAAACTAAAAAGAAAGCAGAAGATGGTATGGTCGAACGGCCCAAGTATTTCCCCAAATTTCTTCACAAAATCAAGGACACCATCAATGAAAACAATAGAACCCCCAAAGAACCCTAAATCAGCTGAAACATTACTTCATGTTAAAACCCTAAAAAGCTCGTACAATCAGAGTAATACCTCGTAATCCTCGAAATAGAATGCTCGCCACAGCAACCCAAGTCCCTCCGCAGCAAACCAAGGCCCTCCGCAGCTCAAAAATCCAAAAACCCCAAGTGCGATTTCAGCACATTTCCACGAAATGCTAAGCTCCCAAAAAAATTCGATGAAATGAAGTTTATTACCCCAGATTCAAGCTCAATTTCAACACAAATCCAACGAGGGATGTTTATTACAGTAGATTTTGGATGAACACCGCTTACCTCTTTCGTTTTCTCGCTATGGCGCCACTTGGGTTTTTTCAGACAGCAAAAATGTCAAATTTGGGAACGAAAACATCTAATTTCACATATAAACAACCGACGGGAATAAGTCGTTGGTATTCCGTCGGTACATTTAAGTACACCGACGGAATACCGACCGTAAATCTCCGTCCGTATAATTTTTCATAGGTTCAATTTAAGTCCAATTTTTTATTAAAAATTCCGACGGCAAACAACCTATCGTTTTTCTATCGGTACGCATTAGCAAAGACGTACCGACGGCATGCCGACGGGTCTCCGACAAAGGGTTCCGTCGAAAAAATTGGCGCGGGTATTCTGCCAATTATTCCCACGATAAACCACCGGGCGCACCGTCGGAAAAACTGGCTCTTCTTTTTCCTCAACCCCGCCAAAAGTTCCGACGGATATCCGATGACATTGCGACGGCCATCCCGTCGCCATTGGTTTTTGGATATGGGTACTCCGCTGTTGGTTTTCCCTTGGAAAACCGTCGGCTTGTCGTCGTTTTTTCCGACGGAATATCGACGGGTATGACCCGTCGGAATTTGTCGTCGGTTTTTGGGCAGATTTTTGTAGTGTTTTGTACATTTTCAGCCACCTTTTTTGTACTAATCTTCTTAAACAGGGGCAACTAAAATATCTTTTTCACTACCTTCAACTCCTTTCTTTTTTTCAATTCCAACACTAATTTCAGGATTATGTGGAACTAGACTCCCATTAATTACTACTTCAGTGAACATGGAAAATTCTTTACCCTTTTTCAAAGTTTTTCTATCATACTTCCTAAGATCCTCCTCACAAGTTCCTTAGGCCTTACTCTCACCATTGCTGCAAAAGAAGTACTGAAAATTGCAAAGTAGGAGTACTTAATTTTTTGAATCCATGGAGGTGGTCGTCTTCTCGCTCAAGCATTCTCAGGTAGGGTTTTCTTGAAATCTTTGTTTGAATGAACTGAAGCAACACTGAACTTTTCTTATGTCAAGGAAATGAAGCATTCTCAGTTTTGAAAAAATGTACTTTGCAAATTTTTATGTCTGAATTCTTTTAATGTCAAGCTTGAAATTTGGACTATTTTTTTTTTTTATTATTAAATTTTATTTTGGTTGGAATGTAAATTGTCAATGTAGCATGCCACGTAATGCATGGTTTTTAACGTGTAATAGGCGGTTTGACCACATTGGAGAAATTTGCCACGCGTCACGATTGACCCGGACACATGTACAATTGGGTCAAATTTTAGGCGAAAGTTGTACTAAAAATACGATTTTGTGTAGTTAGAGGTTAATTTCTTCTTCGGAAAACGAAAAGTATTAATTTTACTCAAATTGGATAGTTGGTTAAACACATAGTTGGCCGCGTAAATACATTTTTCTCCAATAAGTATAGTTAAACAATAAAATTATTTACCTTCAATGCAAGGTGGACATCAAAGGTACTTTGAATAGACATCTGAAATTCTACTTTTCCTTTTGTGTTTCCATACGCAAAAAAAAAAATTATAATAAATAAAATAGACATCTGAAATTCTACTTTTCTTTTTGAGTTTCCGTAACGACATGATTGGTATGATAGAATGGAATAGGAATGAAATGGTCATTATCACGTCTATTTCCAAACCCTTGATTGGTAGTTGGTACAAAACATGATTAGGATGTTCATTCCCACAGTAATGTCCATTCCTGTAAGCACGGCATTACACATTCCTTTGGTCCCCCATGGTATTAGACATTCCCAAAGTTCAAAATTTATTATTATTTTTATATTATCGTCACATATTTATTAAATGTATATTATATTTTATTTTCATAAATAAAAATTAAATACTAGTAATCAGGTCAAAAATTTAATAAATTATATTAAATATATGTAAACATAAATATATTATATATTATATATTTAAAAAACATGTTCAATATATTATTTTATTTATAATATTTTATAAATTCAAATATTTTAAAAAAAGAACGAATTTTGACATTTATATTAAAATTTATCTTTAAATGTCAAGCATTATATTAAATACAATAAATAATTAATACATAATTTATGCATGAATACAAAAATAGTAATATATTTTATAATATTATATATATATATATATATATATATATAATACATTCGATATAATATATTTACATATATATTATTGTACAAAATAAAAAACTTAAAATATATATTATAATAAAATTTCTTTTAATAATAATAATAATAATTATTATTATTATTATTATTATTATTATTATTATTATTATTATTATTTATGGATACTATTAATGAAATAAGTTTAAAGTTTTTGTTTCATTCCTAACTTCATAGCAATATTATAATAATGTCATTCTATTTTGTTGTCCATTCCATTGCAAAGTTCATTCATTTTCTGTCTCATTTCATTCATGCATACCAATCATGCCGTTAAAGGTAACTTAATAACACTTGAATTTTGGATTTGTGGTTGATTGTTAAAAACTGACATGTGACGTGGCCTAAACACCTTTGACATATATAAGGTTTTTCTTCCTCTCATCAGCCCATTTTGTTGGCCAATTTGGTCAATTTTTCTTTTTTTAACATACAGATTATCAAGTGGTCAAATTCGGATAATTGCAATGAAAAAAGAACCCTTTAACTACTTGAATCAATTTTTGTTAATCCTTTATTTGTAAATCGGTTCTTACACAGGTTGATAAGTTGTGGTAATTCTTGTTTAAATCTAGTTTTGTCATATTAGTATAATAAAAAGATGAGTATTTTATATTAATCGAATGATTGGTGTAAAATTTAGGAAGAATAATCAATCAAATAATAGGTGTAATACACGTATTATAATAAGTGGAAATTTTAGAGACAAAATTTAGAGGTCCTAATGTAATCTATGTGACTAGGTACACCTTATATGCTCAAAAACAGTCATATAGATTATAGCCTTCTTTTGTTTAGGAAACATGTAAAATCAGAATATCAACTCTTTCAAATTGGCATGTTTAGAACTTCATTTTTTCTTTCCTCTAACTCTAAAAAATTTGCATTTTTCACCTAAACCATTGCCAAAAACATGACATGAAACATGATGTGTACACCATCCTCAAAAATAAATGTGGAAGTATCAAATAAAACAAGACCCTGCATTTGTTTAAAAAATTCAAGGAAATAATATATATCCTTAAAGCAAGTATCAAAAATCAAAGTATCAAATAAAATTTATTTCAAATAACGTATATGCTTAAGGAAGAGGAAGGTGAAGTTGATATTAGCAAACACCCTCAAATCTAGTTCTTCATTTCCTGTCAATTAATCAACTAAACCCTTCAATATTAATTCGGTAACTGACTTTGTGTTTATTTAGGAATTGAATGCGCACATAATAATTTGTGTATTGCTTAAAATATTACATCCCTAGTAGCCATATGCTGATTCAATAGCTAATTACCTTTCTATAAAATAATGCACATCACGAACAATTACGGAGATGATTCGCTAAAAACACTCATGAGTACAACTCCCACTTGTGTTTGATATGGACGAAGATATGGTGTATCAAGAGATAAGAGTAAGAGATATGGTGTATCAAGAGATAAGAGTAGGTATGGTGTATCAAGAGATAAGAGTAGGAGATATGCTGTATCAAGAGAGAATAGGGATTGGATAAGAGTAGGAGATATTTCGTAGTTGTATTACGTTGTTTATTTTGATTTATTTCCTTTCTTAAGTTTAGTATATTATTTCGATTACTTCTTAGTTAGCCTAGCAGAGTCCTAGTCGGATTAGGTTAGTTCTTTTATATATAGTTCATGTTACGTTTACAACATTCAAGCAATAAACATATCTTCAATTCCCAATCTCTTATCTCTGAAATCTCTCTCGTCTCAACCTTTCTCCGGCCGGTCGGTCTTTACCGGATTATCCTCTCTTCACCCCTATATTTCTACGAGTTCGAGACTACTCCGAAGTCTCCTTTGATACGTTCATATCCTATACGTATCATTGGTGCTTTCATTGAGATTTCGATCGTGGTTGAATTCGTTAGCACAACAAGTTTTCAAATAGTCCAACAACGAGTGCTTGGACGAATGATTTCCCACACCGCGGCGTTGTAACAACTCGCTCAAACAATGTAGAAATTGCAACACGACTTGTCAGTCTACCTTTTGCGAACGGAGGAACCACGAGCAGATTCGGAATCGTCCAGTGTGATTCCGTGTGTCGAAGCCCAACCAACCTTCAACCCTAATCCGATAACTCAGTTGGGGATTGAGATACCTAAGACTGTTTTCTCTGTTAACACGCTAGTGGAAGAGAATCTTCACACTCTAGTGGAAGAGAATCTTCATGCAATTGAAGATGACCAACCTACAATGGTTGTTGCTCATTGTTAAGAAAACTCGAACAATAATGAATCTATGGAAAAACCAGTCATTCAAGATCCCGTATCAAGTGTTTTTTCCCAACCATGTTCTGAGCAATCAATTTTGAAAGAACCAACTTCTGTACTTCCCGAAACAACTCCTCAGGGGTCTTTTGCTGCCGCCTCATAGGAACCGGTGGGCACTGTTCGACGGGTTGTTCCCGAGTTACACCTTGAGGACAAGGTGGTTTGTGAAGGGCGGGAGAGTGATATGGACGAAGATATGGTGTATCAAAAGATAAGAGTAGGAGATATGGTGTATCAAGAGAGAATAGGGATTGGATAAGAGTAGGAGATATTTCGTAGTTGTATTACGTTGTTTATTTTGATTTATTTTCTTTCTTAAGTTTAGTATATTATTTCGATTACTTCTTAGTTAACCTAGCAGAGTCCTAGTCGGATTAGGTTAGTTCTTTTATATATATTTCTTGTTACGTTTACAACATTCAAGCAATAAACAAATCTTCAATTCTCAATCTCTTATCTCTGAAATCTCTCTCGTCTCAACCTTTCTCTGGCCGGTCGGTCTTTATCGGATTATCCTTCTCTTCTCTCCTATATTTGTACGAGTCCGAGACTACTCCGAAGTCTCCTTTGATACGTTCATATCCTATACGTATCATTGGTGCTTTCATTGAGATTTCGATCATGGTTGAATTTGTTAGCACTACAAGTTTTCAAATAGTCCCACAACAAGTGCTTGGACGAATGATTTCCCACACCGCGGCGTTGCAACAGCGTTGTAACAACTCGCTCAAACAATGTAGAAATTGCAACACGACTTGTCAGTCTACCTTTTGCGAACGAAGGAACCACGAGCAGATTCGGAATCGTCCAGTGTGATTCCGTGTGTCGAAGCCCAACCAACCTTCAACCCTAATCCGATAACTCAGTTGGGGATTGAGATACCTAAGACTGTTTTCTCTGTTAACAAGCTAGTGGAAGAGAATCTTCACACGCTAATGGAAGAGAATCTTCATGCAATTGAAGAAGACCAACCTACAATGGTTGTTGCTGATTGTCAAGAAAACTCGAACAACAATGAATCTGTGGAAAAACCAGTCATTCAAGATCCCGTATCAAGTGTTTTTTCCCAACCATGTTCTGAGCAATCAATTTTGAAAGAAACAACTTCTGTACTTCCCGAAACAACTCCTCCGGGGTGTTTTGCTACCGTCTCATGGGAACCGGTGGGCACTGTTCGACGGGTTGTTCCCGAGTTACACCTTGAGGACAAGGTGGTTTGTGAAGGGCGGGAGAGTGATATGGACGAAGATATGGTGTATCAAGAGATAAGAGTAGGAGATATGGTGTATCAAGAGAGAATAGGGATTGGATAAGAGTAGGAGATATTTCGTAGTTGTATTACGTTGTTTATTTTGATTTATTTCCTTTCTTAAGTTTAGTGTATTATTTCGATTACTTCTTAGTTAACTTAGCAGAGTCCTAGTCGGATTAGGTTAGTTCTTTTATACATAGTTCTTGTTACGTTTACAACATTCAAGCCATAAACAAATCTTCAATTCTCAATCTCTTATCTCTGAAATCTCTCTCGTCTCAACCTTTCTCCGGCCGGTCGGTCTTTATCGGATTATCCTTCTCTTCTCTCCTATATTTCTACGAGTCCGAGACTACTCCGAAGTCTCCTCTGATACGTTCATATCCTATACATATCATTGGTGCTTTCATTGAGATTTCGATCATGGTTGAATTCGTTAGCACAACAAGTTTTCAAATAGTCCCACAACGAGTGCTTGGACGAATGATTTCCCACACCGCGGCATTGCAACAGCGTTGTAACAACTCGCTGAAACAATATAGAAATTGCAACACGACTTGTCAGTCTACCTTTTGCGAATGGAGGAACCACGAGCTGATTCGGAATCGTCCAGTGTGATTCCGTGTGTCGAAGCCCAACCAACCTTCAACCCTAATCCGATAACTCAGTTGGGGATTGAGATACCTAAGACTGTTTTCTCTGTTAACAAGCTAGTGGAAGAGAATCTTCACACGCTAGTGGAAGAGAATCTTCATGCAATTGAAGATGACCAACCTACAATGGTTGTTGCTCATTGTCAAGAAAACTCAAACAACAATGAATCTGTGGAAAAACCAGTCATTCAAGATCCCGTATCAAGTGTTTTTTCCCAACCATGTTCTGAGCAATCAATTTTGAAAGAACTAACTTCTGTACTTCCCGAAACAACTCCTCCGGGGTGTTTTGCTGCCGTCTCATGGGAACCGGTGGGCACTGTTCGACGGGTTGTTCCCGAGTAACACCTTGAGGACAAGGTGGTTTGTGAAGGGCGGGAGAGTGATATGGACGAAGATATGGTGTATCAAGAGATAAGAGTAGGAGATATGGTGTATCAAGAGAGAATAGGGATTGGATAAGAGTAGGAGATATTTCGTAGTTGTATTACGTTGTTTATTTTGATTTATTTCCTTTCTTAAGTTTAGTGTATTATTTCGATTACTTCTTAGTTAACTTAGCAGAGTCCTAGTCGGATTAGGTTAGTTCTTTTATATATAGTTCTTGTTACGTTTACAACATTCAAGCAATAAACAAATCTTCAATTCTCAATCTCTTATCTCTGAAATCTCTCTCGTCTCAACCTTTCTCCGGCCGGTCGGTCTTTATCGGATTATCCTTCTCTTCTCTCCTATATTTCTATGAGTCCGAGAATACTCCGAAGTCTCCTCTGATACGTTCATATCCTATACATATCATTGGTGCTTTCATTGAGATTTCGATCATGGTTGAATTCGTTAGCACAACAAGTTTTCAAATAGTCCCTCAACGAGTGCTTGGACGAATGATTTCCCACACCGCGGCATTGCAACAGCGTTGTAACAACTCGCTGAAACAATATAGAAATTGCAACACGACTTGTCAGTCTACCTTTTGCGAATGGAGGAACCACGAGCTGATTCGGAATCGTCCAGTGTGATTCCGTGTGTTGAAGCCCAACCAACCTTCAACCCTAATCCGATAACTCAGTTAGGGATTGAGATACCTAAGACTGTTTTCTCTGTTAACAAGCTAGTGGAAGAGAATCTTCACACGCTAGTGGAAGAGAATCTTCATGTAATTGAAGATGACCAACCTACAATGGTTGTTGCTCATTGTCAATAAAACTCAAACAACAATGAATCTGTGGAAAAACCAGTCATTCAAGATCCCGTATCAAGTGTTTTTTCCCAACCATGTTCTGAGCAATCAATTTTGAAAGAACCAACTTCTGTACTTCCCGAAACAACTCCTCCGGGGTGTTTTGCTGCCGTCTCATGGGAACCGGTGGGCACTGTTCGACGGGTTGTTCCCGAGTTACACCTTGAGGACAAGGTGGTTTGTGAAGGGCGGGAGAGTGATATGGACGAAGATATGGTGTATCAAGAGATAAGAGTAGGAGATATGGTGTATCAAGAGAGAATAGGGATTGGATAAGAGTAGGAGATATTTCGTAGTTGTATTACGTTGTTTATTTTGATTTATTTCCTTTCTTAAGTTTAGTGTATTATTTCGATTACTTCTTAGTTAACTTAGCAGAGTCCTAGTCGGATTAGGTTAGTTCTTTTATATATAGTTCTTGTTACGTTTACAACATTCAAGCAATAAACAAATCTTCAATTCTCAATCTCTTATCTCTGAAATCTCTCTCGTCTCAACCTTTCTCCGGCCGGTCGGTCTTTATCGGATTATCCTTCTCTTCTCTCCTATATTTCTATGAGTCCGAGACTACTCCGAAGTCTCCTCTGATACGTTCATATCCTATACATATCATTGGTGCTTTCATTGAGATTTCGATCATGGTTGAATTCGTTAGCACAACAAGTTTTCAAATAGTCCCTCAACGAGTGCTTGGACGAATGATTTCCCACACCGCGGCATTGCAACAGCGTTGTAACAACTCGCTGAAACAATATAGAAATTGCAACACGACTTGTCAGTCTACCTTTTGCGAATGGAGGAACCACGAGCTGATTCGGAATCGTCCAGTGTGATTCCGTGTGTCGAAGCCCAACCAACCTTCAACCCTAATCCGATAACTCAGTTGGGGATTGAGATACCTAAGACTGTTTTCTCTGTTAACAAGCTAGTGGAAGAGAATCTTCACACGCTAGTGGAAGAGAATCTTCATGCAATTGAAGATGACCAACCTACAATGGTTGTGGCTCATTGTCAATAAAACTCAAACAACAATGAATCTGTGGAAAAACCAGTCATTCAAGATCCCGTATCAAGTGTTTTTTCCCAACCATGTTCTGAGCAATCAATTTTGAAAGAACCAACTTCTGTACTTCCCGAAACAACTCCTCCGGGGTCTTTTGCTGCCGTCTCATGGGAACCGGTGGGCACTGTTCGACGGGTTGTTCCCGAGTTACACCTTGAGGACAAGGTGGTTTGTGAAGGGCGGGAGAGTGATATGGACGAAGATATGGTGTATCAAGAGATAAGAGTAGGAGATATGGTGTATCAAGAGAGAATAGGGATTGGATAAGAGTAGGAGATATTTCGTAGTTGTATTACGTTGTTTATTTTGATTTATTTCCTTTCTTAAGTTTAGTGTATTATTTCGATTACTTCTTAGTTAACCTAGCAGAGTCCTAGTCGGATTAGGTTACTTCTTTTATATATAGTTCTTGTTACGTTTACAACATTCAAGCAATAAACAAATCTTCAATTCTCAATCTCTTATCTCTGAAATCTCTCTCGTCTCAACCTTTCTCCGGCCGGTCGGTCTTTATCGGATTATCCTTCTCTTCTCTCCTATATTTCTATGAGTCCGAGACTACTCCGAAGTCTCCTTTGATACGTTCATATCCTATACGTATCATTGGTGCTTTCATTGAGATTTCGATCATGGTTGAATTCGTTAGCACAACATGTTTTCAATTAGTCCCACAACGAGTGCTTGGACGAATGATTTCCCACACCGCGGCGTTGCAACAGCGTTGTAACAACTCGCTGAAACAATATAGAAATTGCAACACGACTTGTCAGTCTACCTTTTGCGAATGGAGGAACCACGAGCTGATTCGGAATCGTCCAGTGTGATTCCGTGTGTCGAAGCCCAACCAACCTTCAACCCTAATCCGATAACTCAGTTGGGGATTGAGATACCTAAGACTGTTTTCTCTGTTAACAAGCTAGTGGAAGAGAATCTTCACACGCTAGTGGAAGAGAATCTTCATGCAATTGAAGATGACCAACCTACAATGGTTGTGGCTCATTGTCAATAAAACTCAAACAACAATGAATCTGTGGAAAAACCAGTCATTCAAGATCCCGTATCAAGTGTTTTTTCCCAACCATGTTCTGAGCAATCAATTTTGAAAGAACCAACTTCTGTACTTCCCGAAACAACTCCTCCGGGGTCTTTTGCTGCCGTCTCATGGGAACCGGTGGGCACTGTTCGACGGGTTGTTCCCGAGTTACACCTTGAGGACAAGGTGGTTTGTGAAGGGCGGGAGAGTGATATGGACGAAGATATGGTGTATCAAGAGATAAGAGTAGGAGATATGGTGTATCAAGAGAGAATAGGGATTGGATAAGAGTAGGAGATATTTCGTAGTTGTATTACGTTGTTTATTTTGATTTATTTCCTTTCTTAAGTTTAGTGTATTATTTCGATTACTTCTTAGTTAACCTAGCAGAGTCCTAGTCGGATTAGGTTACTTCTTTTATATATAGTTCTTGTTACGTTTACAACATTCAAGCAATAAACAAATCTTCAATTCTCAATCTCTTATCTCTGAAATCTCTCTCGTCTCAACCTTTCTCCGGCCGGTCGGTCTTTATCGGATTATCCTTCTCTTCTCTCCTATATTTCTATGAGTCCGAGACTACTCCGAAGTCTCCTTTGATACGTTCATATCCTATACGTATCATTGGTGCTTTCATTGAGATTTCGATCATGGTTGAATTCGTTAGCACAACATGTTTTCAATTAGTCCCACAACGAGTGCTTGGACGAATGATTTCCCACACCGCGGCGTTGCAACAGCGTTGTAACAACTCGCTCAAACAATGTAGAAATTGCAACACGACTTGTCAGTCTACCTTTTGCGAACGGAGGAACCACGAGCAGATTCGGAATCGTCCAGTGTGATTCCGTGTGTCGAAGCCCAACCAACCTTCAACCCTAATCCGATAACTCAGTTGGGGATTGAGATACCTAATACTGTTTTCTCTGTTAACACGCTAGTGGAAGAGAATCTTCATGTAATTGAAGATGACCAACCTACAATGGTTGTTGCTCATTGTCAAGAAAACTCGAACAACAATGAAGCTTTGGAAAAACCAGTCATTCAAGATCCCGTATCAAGTGTTTTTTCCCAACCATGTTCTGAGCAATCAATTTTGAAAGAACCAACTTCTGTACTTCCCGAAACAACTCCTTCGGGGTCTTTTACTGCTGCCTCATAGGAACCGGTGGGCACTGTTTGACGGGTTGTTCCCGAGTTACACCTTGAGGACAAGGTGGTTTGTGAAGGGCGGGAGAGTGATATGGACGAAGATATGGTGTATCAAGAGATAAGAGTAGGAGATATGGTGTATCAAGAGAGAATAGGGATTGGATAAGAGTAGGAGATATTTCATAGTTGTATTACGTTGTTTATTTTGATTTATTTCCTTTCTTAAGTTTAGTGTATTGTTTTGATTTCTTCTTAGTTAACCTAGCAGAGTCCTAGTCGGATTAGGTTAGTTCTTTTATATATAGTTCTTGTTACGGTTACAACATTCAAGCAATAAACAAATCTTCAATTCTCAATCTCTTATCTCTGAAATCTCTCTCGTCTCAACCTTTCTCCGGCCGGTCGGTCTTTATAGGATTATCCTTCTCTTCTCCCCTATATTTCTACGAGTCCGAGACTATATCGAAGTCTCCTTCGATACGTTCATATCCTATACGTATTAATGTTCTTCCTCTCTCTTTTTGTTTGTTGTTCTGTCTCTCCCCCGTCCTTTCCCTCTCTATTTATAATGAATTTACCCTTTTCTCGCTCTTATCTTGATCCCAGATTTACCCTAGATATGATCTTATCTTTTATCTTCCTAATACTTGCCAACCATGTTTCTAGACTCCCTGTCTTATTAGCTTTCTTATGTGATGAGTTCCCTATACGCGAAATGACATACGCGAACACATCATTTCCCTCGCGAACTGTATTGGGCTTAGGGCCTGTGAACTGGGCCAAGGGAAGGATCCCAACACTACTCCCCCCCTCCCCACCCCCCACCCCAAAGTCAAGTTTGCAGCCTGGCATGCGAACGCAGACTACGAAGCCCAATACAGTATTTGACAAACACCCGGACAAAGATACATAGACACTCATCTACCAGACGTCATTCACCATCGCTTCATGTTCACCTCATGTAATTATTACCCCGATATGAGCCAACCCTTATGGCCACGTGTGTATTACACTGCCCAAGCGAAAACCCTTCGATAGCTATGTCCAAAGCAATCGAACCCCCCTTAACTCTTTTATATCATAATTCAAATTCAAACGGCACCATTCTCACCAACTTCCCCAAAAAATAGCACACAATCTCTTTGCAACAGCAAGCTTCAACCATGGCGTCACAACCAACCCTAGGTAAATCTCCTTCCCTTTAACCCTATAAATTTACATTACCGCGCCATAAACATGAATCTCATACGTGAATTGTTATCTTGTTTGTGATTTGTGTCTTACCCATTCCTATTATATCAAAGAAATGGCTTCTTCTAGCCATCCTCAACTACCATAAGAAGCAAACCGATTACCCCCATCATCTTCCTCACATCCCATAGAGCAGGGCTTCCGAGCCCTGTTTAGAATCCCTTCATCATACGGGTTACGATTTCCCTTGCCCCAGAGTATATTCAAAATCCCACCAATGAATATCTACCCATATTATTTGATCGACTTGCAGCTGGATTAAGATTTTTCCCTTACTCCCCTTTATCCATGAATTAAGCCGCATGTACAACATCACCCTCTATCAAATGCATCTCAATGCGATAAGAACACTAATAAGATTCGTAGCCAGATGTAATGAGATAGGTTTGCACCCTACCGTCCCTCTATTCAGTGCATGCTACCAAGTTAAATTCTCTAACATCATTTTTTACTTATCCACCTGGTCCAAACCAACTATAGTGGACGTGAAATCCTTCAAAAACACACATTGGGAAGAAGATTATGTTCTTGTAAAAGGCCCAGACCCTTGGGACATACCTTTGCAACCCCTGCATCATAATCCTCATTTCTATAAACCCAACACCGAACAACTAATAAAGCGGTTCATCACTGAATTCGCCCAATTCCGAGCACAACCCTTCATCTATTCTAATTTAAGCATCAAGCGGTATTCTTTGAGCACTATGTTCGATTCTCTATTAACCAGGATGGGTATGCATTATTAATACCCTTACAATTTCCAAAACTAAAGACTATACAACTAACCCAAATATCTGTGTTGTCCGAATATTACTGCAAAAGAATAAGAGCTCGAGGAGATGAGGCGTGCCATGGTTCAACAAAGTCTGGCCATCCGGCCCAACATACGAAAAAAGCAAAAATCATCCCGAACAAGCGCCTCAGAGCAGGAAGTGCAAATCATCGACTCGGAAGACACTGAACGCACCCATTCCATGGGGCCAATCAACCCACAAAACCAGAATCTGAATGCCATCGCCGAACTGGAACATGCAGCTGCAAGTACCGAACTTCAGTCCCTGGGGTTTGGTTTAGAAACACCCCTAGTATCAGCCCTCTTCAAACAAAGCTCCATGTTGAATGCCCAAGATGTATTTGTACATTGCGAGTACCTTCGTGGGATAGTGCCACAGAAAGATAAAAAGCTTCTGAATGAACTCTCAAAGAAAACTTGTGTCAACAAAGCCACCGAACTCGGTGCCCAGGTAAAATGTGTTTAAGCATAACAAATTTTGACCCATAGACAACACATAACCCCTTATTTCTATATATACAGTTTGTGACATGTCTATCCAGCTTAATGGATGCCGCGAACAACAATGCTGACGCGGACAAAAAGATTAGGGGCCTGCAGAATTTGAATTCCCAGAAAACCCAGGAATTAGTCTCCCTTCACGAAGCACAACTCGAATTAGAGAAGAAACATCAACAAGCTCTGGACTCGCTGATGCAAACTCAAGAAAAACTATAACAATTGCGGCAAGAACACAACCAAATGAAAGAGCAGCAAGCAAACGTAGACGAACAGATTCGCGCCAGTCGCGAACAAGAACAGCAGGTGTATCAGAGCAAATTATCTCGATTCGCGGCAAACAACATCTGCTACTTCCATCATAGGTTCCTGGAATGTCCGTCTGAAGTGCAAACGGCTCTGTCCAGTGGAGAAACAATTATTGCAGAGAATCTTGGGCAGTTCATCAATCGTCATGGGAAAGTGGAGCTGATTCCCATTCCCGTGACAATATCTCCAGATAGCCCACATAACCCCATCGAGGGAAGCAAAGACAGTCATACTGATACCCCGTAAGATGTACCCGAGCAGCATGAGGAAGTGGTGATTGACACCCCTACTAATCATTAATTTGTTCTGACTCATTATGTTTGTGGAACTTATTAATAGATTTTGCTGAATTTATGTTAACTTTATTTTTGCTAAATGGTATGAACCCTGGTATGTAGTATTCCCTTATTGTACGTTTGTTGTGATTGTTTGTTGTTGCAACATGCTTAGTTTTGTAGAGAAGCCTAAGAAAATCATATGCGAAAACCTAATCAATAGGTACAAATGAAGAACAACATGTTAGGAATAGTGCCCTAGAAAGCCGATTGTATATCCGCTTTGTACTTTTCCTTATTGTAATCACAGACAATCTTTGAATAAAATAACGAATTGAGGCAACACTTCTTTATATGCTCTTGTTTGGTATGCGTTTACTTTAGCTGTGCATGTATGAGAACTCCCCTAATCCTGATGACTTTAGGACTCTACCATTTAGGTGAAATGGTTCATGAAACGAGCCCTATATCATATAAGTCATGATTAGTAAAATACTCCAAGCCGATGAGTCCTACAGACAGTGGGAGTGTCAACCTGACTCCTCTAAGGCTTGCTTGTGGGATCACGCCCTTAAGAAGGACCACCTTGTTTCATGGAGGTGCAAAGTGTATAGTTGATACGTGCGTGATACATGAGGGTGCTTACTTTAATAAGTAAGTTCACTGAGGTGCCCCGTGTGAGAACATTCCTAAATGGGAAAGGAAGTTTCTATTTCAGGAAATGGAAACTTCCAGATTAGGAAATATCTCACGAGTCATTGATGTGATTAATTGATCCTTAGACTTGAGGTTCCTTGTCACTTTATGAGTTAACTCTGTAGTCTTAGGTATAAGCTTTAAAGGGTGTCGCCTTAGACAACTGATTCAAGGCTTATGCTGGGGCTGCACAAGTGATTCATGAAAGTGAATGAGAATCAAGAAAGGGCCTACACTTGCATTTGCAAGGTGATCTCTTATTGTGTAAGTCATTCATATGCCATATGGAGTCCTTGGCCAAGGCAGTAGATCAAGACATCAAGAAAAGGGTTTCTTGGATTGAGATCAAATGGATATGAAATGCACTTAGCTTTAAGACCGGATTATTAGGGTTCTGATTATTCCCTTGCCCTAGATCTTGGTTGAGAGATAGTAAGTAGGAGGATTGTATCTCACATGAATCAATGACTTAAAGGTTCTGTCGAATCCGAACATTCCAATTCAGCTAGGGGTTAAACACCTGTTGCTAGACTATGGTCGTTTAATCTGTGGACTGATTAATTAATTAGTGAATTAATTAATTAGGGTCACTGCTAATTGAATTGAGAACCTAGAGGGTCACACACAACAACTTGGTTACATGAGTTGAGGCTTGAAAATGATTAAACGAGTTAATCGGACCAAGAGGGTTCCACACGTGTGAATTCACACGTGTGGCTCACGTGAGTGACACGTGTCACTGTGACACGTGTCACACACGTGTATATATATATATATATATATTAAATAATTAAATTAGTTAATTATTTAATAGACTTTGGTTTAATTTTGAATTAAAAAGAAAGTCTAATTTTGGAGAAAATAATCTAGTTAATTAATTACGAATTAATTAATTAGATAAAAATAAGTTATTTATTTTATAATAAATAAAGTATAAAATTATCCAAAAATAGTTTGGATATTTTAAGCTCTCTTAAAAGTTGACTAGAAATAGAATTCAAAGTCAAAGTTGGAAAATACTTGATGATCAAGTAATACGAGAGAGAGGAACCAAATCCTAGTCCAAAAGGGACTAGTTTCGGCCGCCCCTCCCCTTCCTATATATAGGGGAGCTCATGCTCCCCTTTAGAGCTAATTGACAATTCTTGGTTCATGTGTTGAACACCTTCCTTTCTCCAAGATTAAATTAAACCCTAGGTTAAGCCTAAACACTAACTAGAGAACTAGCATCCTTACTAGTTAGATTGTGATCAAGTTGGTGGACTTTCTCTAGAGACTTCAAGTTAGAAGTTTGAAGATTCGAGCTTTACCAAGGAGAGGGGATCAAGCCGCGAGAAGAGCGTTCTTGGGTGGCTTGAAACGCTTCAAGAAAGAATAAAAGAAAAGTAAGTTTTCTATCTTTACGAATTTGGTTACACGATTGCGAGTCCATGGTCCTTTTGTTGGGAAAATTTTTTAAATTCCGCTGCTTTCTGATTCGTGTTTTCCAACAAGTGGTATCAGAGCCACCTCGTTAATCGTGTTTCTGATTCGTCTCAATTATACTGAATTTGGTAGAAATTCTTAGTCTTGATGCGATTGAGTATTTGTAATTGTTTTAGAAAGCCTGAATTACGAAACTGTATTTTTTCCTGAAAGTTTCTGAAAATTGGTTTTATGAAATTTAATTTTTGAAAAACAATTTTAGATTTGAAACTGTATAAACTGTTTTTGGATTTCTTGGATTGGTTTTGCTTTTGAACGAAAACACGAAACAAAAGCCCGGAACACGATGAACACGCGAAACCCCGCGCGCGAAGGAGTCGCGCGCGCGGGCTTCGCGCGCCACCCTCCCGCAACCGCGCGGGAGGCCCTCCCGCACGCCGCCGCCCAGGCCTGGCCGGGACAGACCGACCAGCCTCCCAGCTCCTCCCGCACGCCTGTGCGGGAGCCTCCCGGGCGCGCCGCCCAGAGCGGCCGAGACTGGCCGCCCACCGCCCAGCAGGGCGCGCGCGCGCAGTGCGCGCACTCGCCTGGCCTTGGCCGGGCGCTGTGCGCGCCTGCCGTGCGCGTCCGCGCGCGCTTGCAACGCAGCGCCCCGTTTCGCGCACGGGCCCCGTTTTCGTGATCCGGCCTTTTCGTGTTTCGTGCAATCCAGTCCCAATTTTTTTATTCTAATTTTAAAATTTTATTTTGAATATTTATTTTTTTAATTTTTTGAATAAATATTAAAATTGGGATTTTTGAGAAATTGAAGCGGTTTATATTTTGGGAAAAATACATCTTGATAAAATTATTAATTTTCAGAAATTAATTGGAATTTTATTTGTTTTGGTAATTTGGGATTTATTGAAAACTTTTATAAATAAGACTCGCATCAAGTCGTGTTTTAAGCTGTTAGAGCTTAAAGCGAGAATTTTAATTTATTGGTTAAATTTAAATTCTTGCAAAAGCATGTTAGGTGATCATGGGTTTAGATCTATGTATGGTTTTAATTTATGCACATGGATGGTTTAAATTGGGGTTGGAGCCCTATAGTTGCGTTTTTCAATTGAGGTTGGAGCCTCACTTATGTGCGTACTGTTATGTGATTTATTATGTGGCTTTCCATATTACTGTTTTGAGGCCGGGGTATGCCCCGTGTAATTGTCTAAGGCCAATATGAAGATTGAGCCTTATTACTTTATGTCTTTTTCTTTTTATTGTAATTTGAGAGTAGAGATAGGTGGTGAGGTTTTATTTTCATTTTGGAGACAATGCACCCATGGAGTAAGATGGACCACATTCAAGTAACAAGGAGGCCATAAGTGAAGACCCCTCAAAATGTTAGGGAGGGGAATCTCAATTGTTAAATGTAATAGAGATAGGGCTCGTATTTTGTTACCGCTTTCCCTTATGTGATTTAAACTGTTTATGTGGCATGTATGTTAGAACTTGTGATTGTGGAGTGGCTCCCACATATCACGCATAAGATAGGTAGAACCCATGATCATTACATGTTAGTATCATGCTAGGACATGTTATCTGTTTATGTGCTTGTTTGAAATGCATTTAAGTGTACTTGCATTAATCAAGACTAATAAAATTGGATAACATATATGTTGGTGAGGTCGAACCGGACAACTCTCCGGTTGATTCGAAAATTCCCATTAAATATTAAGCTAATTTCGAACAAATAGGTGTTTAATTCGAGATGCAAGTTTTGAATTAAATTCCTAGCATTCCATCAATAGGTTTTAAGTTTAGTAAGTAAAGCTAGTTATTGTCCGCGAGTCGTGGGATAGCTAGTGGAGCTTGTTAGTTCTTAGTTACCTAATTAATCATTTTAAATGATCAATATTTCGTGATCAATTTTGGCGAGGGCGATGTCCGCGAGTCGTGGGTCGTTCAAACTAAGTTTTGGTCATGATCTTATGATTGATGGGTCTAGCTTAACGCCTAAGTAAATATGGATGTCGCACGAGTCGTGGGTCCATATTGAAAGATAGGTGATGCAAAAAAAAAAACAATTACTAAGAGTTCTAAAGGTGTTAGAATTGGTAAGTTGTACCTACCTAGGGTTCTTACTTAGAATGTCCGCGAGTCGTGGGTTCGAGGTAAAATGCCTAGGATCTTAGTACCCATTGGGAAACGTGTTCCTCTTAGATCTTTGGGAATTATAGATCTTTGAAAAACAGTGGGAGCTACAATAGATTAAAGACCTTATCTTTTGTATATCGTTATAATTCAGCATGCTCACTAGTTCTCTGTTTTACCATTTAGGTCGTAGATTCTGTGATTCTCTACGTGTTTTGAAATGGCAACCAAAAACCCTCTTGTATCGATCCTCGAGTCAAACAAGTTGACTGGTCCCAACTATTCTGATTGGCTGAGGAATCTAAAAATCATTTTAGATTCTGAGAAGAGAACTTATGTTCTCTTCGAAGGGGAGCCCACTCCTGAAGGGGAGGCTCCCACTCGGGCCGAGCGGGATGCGATTCAGAAGTGGAAGGATGATAATCTCCAAGCCCGTTGCCTTATGTTGGCTAACATGTCTCCGAACTTGCAAAGACAACATGAGGCCATGGAATTTGCTTGGGAGATTTACGACCACTTAGAGCAACTTTACCGCCCTCATGAACGTGTTACAAGGTATAACACTTCAAAGGAATTATTCCATTTGAGAATGAGGGAAGGTTCAAGTGTCCATGAATATGGACTCAAGTTTCTTGCCCTTACTGAGAAACTTGCCTCCATGGACATGCCGCTGAAAGATGAGCTTTCAGTGGATTTGTTGCTAGCTTCGCTCCCACCATCATTCAACCCATTTGTCCTTAACTTCAATATGAATCATGCTGGTGCTACTGTAGCTGAGCTGATTAGTCAGCTTGTGACTGCTGAAAGCACGATCAAGAAGGACAATAAGGTTTTGATGGTGAATGCTCCATCTTCCTCTTCTGGGCCTTCTAAAGGTAAGGGCAAGAAAGCCCAAAAGAAGAAGAAGAAACCCCTTAGGCCCACTGGTGGCATTTCGAAGGGAAAGGCCCAAAAGAAGAAGCGTGATCAGAAAGAGGATGTTTGCTTCCATTGTGGCAAAGCGGGACATTGGAGGAGAAACTGCCCAGAGTACAAGGCTACTCTAAAGAAAGGTATCTTTCTCGTTGAAGTAAATCTTTCTATTAATTCTAGTTCTTGGGTACTTGATACCGGTTGTGGGACTCATATCTGTAATGATGTACAGATGCTAAGTGAAGTCCAACAACTCAAAGAAGGAGAATGTGTCTTGAAGATCGGCGATGGCTCAAACGTTGAAGCTCGAGCTTTAGGCACAATTAGATTAGATTTAGGTAGTTTTGAGTTAGTATTAAACAAAGTCCTTTATGTACCGAACATTATTCGTAATATAATTTCAGTTCCAATATTAGATTGTGAAGGTTATGAAACTTATATTAAGAATGGTAAATACTTTATCAAACGGAACAACTCTTCCGTTCATATCGGTACTCTAAGTAATGGACTTTAACTAACTCAAAATATTAATATTATGAATATACAACGAGAAAGAAAGCGTAAGAGAGATGACAAAGTTTCAGCTCCCTTATGGCACGCTAGATTAGGACACATTTCCAAGAACAGAATTAGCAAGATAAACACTTTAGGATCATTCTCTGAAAATGATCTCAAAGAGTTAACTTCTTGCGAATCCTGTCTCAAAGGAAAGATGTCCAAAGTTCCTTTTAAAGGAACTGTGGAACGTGCCACTAAGGTTCTGGATTTGATCCATACTGATGTTTGTGGACCGCTTAGTGTAAGCACTAGAAACAATCATCAGTATTTCATAACCTTTACTGATGACTTTAGTCGGTATGGTTATGTATACTTAATGAAGTATAAATCTGAAGCTTTTGAGAAATTCTTAGAATTTCAAAAGGAGGTTGAGAACCAAACTGGTCACAAGATCAAAGCACTTCGATCTGATCGAGGAGGCGAGTATCTTAGTGAAGAATTCCTTAATCATCTCAAAGATAATGGGATTATCTCTCAGTGGACTCCTCCGGGAACTCCTCAGCTTAATGGAGTTTCTGAGAGAAGGAATCGAACCTTACTTGATATGGTTCGTTCCATGATGAGTTTCACTGACTTACCACCTTCTTTCTGGGGTTATGCCCTAGAAAGTGCAGCAAAGATTCTGAATCTAGTTCCCTCTAAGTCAGTCCCTAAAACGCCCTATGAAATGTGGCATGGTAAAATCCCTAGTTATTCTTACTTAAGAATTTGGGGTTGTCCTGCTTACGTGAAGAGGACAGTGGGAGATAAGTTAGAATCTCGTTCTAACTTATGCTACTTTGTAGGTTATCCTAAGGAATCCATAGGATACTACTTCTATGATCAATCTGAACAAAAGGTGTTTGTTTCCAGAAATGCCACTTTTCTTGAGGAACCGTTCCTTAAAGAAAAGAAAGGCAAGATCATAGAATTAGAAGAAGTACAAAATGACCCCACACCACCCACTGAAGAAACGTCCCAATCTGATCAACCACAACCAATCACGAATTTCGATACACACGAAAATCCTCCTCTAAGGCGTTCTGAACGTACTCCTAGACAGCCGGAGAGATGGTATGGATTCTTCCATGAAATCTCTCAAAAGGATAATGATCCTTTAACATATGAGGAGGCACTTTCAGATTCTGACTCTGAACAGTGGATAGAAGCCATGAAATCCGAAATGGATTCCATGAACTCCAACCAAGTTTGGACCTTGGTAGATTTGCCTGATGGGGTCAAACCCATAGGTTGCAAATGGATCTTTAAGAGAAAGCTTGGAGTTGATGGAAGCATTGCAGCCTACAAAGCAAGACTGGTTGCAAAAGGATTCACTCAGAGAACCGGCGTGGATTTTGATGAAACCTTTTCACCAGTTGCAATGCAAAAGTCTATTCGGATCATGCTTGCCATTGCTGCATATTATGACTATGAGATATGGCAAATGGATGTGAAAACTGCCTTTCTCAATGGTGACATTGACAAAGACATTTATATGGAGCAACCCATAGGTTTCACATTCAGTGGGAGTGAGCAAAAGGTTTGCAAACTCCAAAGATCAATCTATGGATTGAAACAGGCTTCTAGGAATTGGAACATTCGATTTGATGAATCAGTCAAAGTGTTTGGCTTCATGCAAATTTCGAATGAATCATGTGTGTATAGAAAGGAATTGGAGACCTCAGTGCAATTCTTAGTACTTTATGTTGATGACATCCTTCTTATTGGGAATTCGAAGGATGACATGAAAGTGACTAAGTTGTGGTTATCGAACCAATTCGAGATGAAAGATCTTGGTGATGCGTCCTATATCCTTGGAATTAAAATCTATACAGATAGATCTAGAAGGTTAATAGGACTATCACAGTTGATGTACATTGACAAAGTATTGAAGAGATTCAATATGGAGTCTGCAAAGGTTAAGAACCTTCCTATGAGTGTAGGAACATGTCTTTCAAAGAAGATGTGTCCTAAGACTAACCTTGAGAAGGAAAGAATGACTCATACACCTTATGCATCAGCAATAGGTAGCATAATGTATGCAATGTTATGTACTCGACCGGATGTGGCTTATGCACTTAGTGTGACAAGTCGTTTCCAATCTGACCCTGGAGATGGTCACTGGGCTGCCGTGAAGAATATTCTTAAGTACTTGAAAAGTACTAAAGATTTATTCTTAGTTTACGGAGGTCAGAAAGATCTTACTGTCGAAGGATACTGCGATGCAAGCTTTGCATCTGACTTAGATGATTTTAAGTCAATGTCAGGATACATTTTCTGCCTAAACGGCGGAGCAGTGAGTTGGAAGAGTTCCAAGCAAACAACCACTGCAGATTCGACCACTGAGGCCGAATACTTAGCTGCAAATGATGCAGCTAAGGAAGGTGTTTGGATTAGAAACTTCATTCAAGAGTTGAATGTTGTTCCTAGCATGAAAGACCCCATTACTGTGTTTTGTGACAACACTGGGGCGGTTGCTCAAGCAAGAGAACCAAGATCTCACCAACGGACCAAGCACATTATGAGGAAGTATCACCTAATCCGTGATATTATCAAAAGAGGAGATGTGCAAATTGAGAGGGTCACATCAGCAGAGAACGTGGCAGATCCACTTACTAAACCCCTTAGTCGAGAAGCTTTCCAAGGTCATCTTCAGAAGATGGGACTTAGAGTAGCTTTAGAATGGCTTTGACGGGCAAGTGGGAGATTGTTAGGAATAGTGCCCTAGAAAGCCGATTGTATATCCGCTTTGTACTTTTCCTTATTGTAATCACAGACAATCTTTGAATAAAATAACGAATTGAGGCAACACTTCTTTATATGCTCTTGTTTGGTATGCGTTTACTTTAGCTGTGCATGTATGAGAACTCCCCTAATCCTGATGACTTTAGGACTCTACCATTTAGGTGAAATGGTTCATGAAACGAGCCCTATATCATATAAGTCATGATTAGTAAAATACTCCAAGCCGATGAGTCCTACAGACAGTGGGAGTGTCAACCTGACTCCTCTAAGGCTTGCTTGTGGGATCACGCCCTTAAGAAGGACCACCTTGTTTCATGGAGGTGCAAAGTGTATAGTTGATACGTGCGTGATACATGAGGGTGCTTACTTTAATAAGTAAGTTCACTGAGGTGCCCCGTGTGAGAACATTCCTAAATGGGAAAGGAAGTTTCTATTTCAGGAAATGGAAACTTCCAGATTAGGAAATATCTCACGAGTCATTGATGTGATTAATTGATCCTTAGACTTGAGGTTCCTTGTCACTTTATGAGTTAACTCTGTAGTCTTAGGTATAAGCTTTAAAGGGTGTCGCCTTAGACAACTGATTCAAGGCTTATGCTGGGGCTGCACAAGTGATTCATGAAAGTGAATGAGAATCAAGAAAGGACCTACACTTGCATTTGCAAGGTGATCTCTTATTGTGTAAGTCATTCATATGCCATATGGAGTCCTTGGCCAAGGTAGTAGATCAAGACATCAAGAAAAGGGTTTCTTGGATTGAGATCAAATGGATATGAAATGCACTTAGCTTTAAGACCGGATTATTAGGGTTCTGATTATTCCCTTGCCCTAGATCTTGGTTGAGAGATAGTAAGTAGGAGGATTGTATCTCACATGAATCAATGACTTAAAGGTTCTGTCGAATCCGAACATTCCAATTCAGCTAGGGGTTAAACACCTGTTGCTAGACTATGGTCGTTTAATCTGTGGACTGATTAATTAATTAGTGAATTAATTAATTAGGGTCACTGCTAATTGAATTGAGAACCTAGAGGGTCACACACAACAACTTGGTTACATGAGTTGAGGCTTGAAAATGATTAAACGAGTTAATCGGACCAAGAGGGTTCCACACGTGTGAATTCACACGTGTGGCTCACGTGAGTGACACGTGTCACTG
Source organism: Lantana camara (assembly GCA_037501455.1). NCBI lineage: Eukaryota > Viridiplantae > Streptophyta > Magnoliopsida > Lamiales > Verbenaceae > Lantana > Lantana camara. Next base: position 86,867,873 of record CM074863.1, read on the forward strand.
TGACACGTGTCACACACGTGTATATATATATATATATATTAAATAATTAAATTAGTTAATTATTTAATAGACTTTGGTTTAATTTTGAATTAAAAAGAAAGTCTAATTTTGGAGAAAATAATCTAGTTAATTAATTACGAATTAATTAATTAGATAAAAATAAGTTATTTATTTTATAATAAATAAAGTATAAAATTATCCAAAAATAGTTTGGATATTTTAAGCTCTCTTAAAAGTTGACTAGAAATAGAATTCAAAGTCAAAGTTGGAAAATACTTGATGATCAAGTAATAGGAGAGAGAGGAACCAAATCCTAGTCCAAAAGGGACTAGTTTCGGCCGCCCCTCCCCTTCCTATATATAGGGGAGCTCATGCTCCCCTTTAGAGCTAATTGACAATTCTTGGTTCATGTGTTGAACACCTTCCTTTCTCCAAGATTAAATTAAACCCTAGGTTAAGCCTAAACACTAACTAGAGAACTAGCATCCTTACTAGTTAGATTGTGATCAAGTTGGTGGACTTTCTCTAGAGACTTCAAGTTAGAAGTTTGAAGATTCGAGCTTTACCAAGGAGAGGGGATCAAGCCGCGAGAAGAGCGTTCTTGGGTGGCTTGAAACGCTTCAAGAAAGAATAAAAGAAAAGTAAGTTTTCTATCTTTACGAATTTGGTTACACGATTGCGAGTCCATGGTCCTTTTGTTGGGAAAATTTTTTAAATTCCGCTGCTTTCTGATTCGTGTTTTCCAACACAACATATTATCCCAAAGGCATACAACCAACTATTGGATTACCATATACGCACGCTGTGTAACTTGCATCCCTGCACTTCGAACAATCCCAAGATTCACATATTAGATCACTGGACCCGTCATACATACTTTTCCAATTAAAGCATAGCAGTCTAAAAAAGTTCCCCCTTTAGTTCGCCTAATAGGAGTAATCTAATATGCAGAACAGATTCAAATATCGTTCGCTCCAAGAAACTCGACCATGCTCCTGAAAACAAATTCTAATTCTATCTGATATAAAAATTCTATCTAATCTTTGTTCGGATACGTATAAACATGTCGGTACTTTTTGCTCGGGAAAAGTATAAAAATCAAACTACTTTTTGCTCGAAAAAAGTATAAAAAATTCAGCTACTTTTTGCTCGGAAAAAGTATAAAAATTCAGCTACTTCTTACTCAAAAAAAACATAAAAATTCTGCTACTTTTTGCTCGAAAAAGTATAAAAATTCAGTTACTTTATGCTCGAACAAAGTATAAAAATCAAGCTACTTTTTGCTCGGAAAAAGTATAAAACTGAAGTATTACTATTCATTTTTGTTTTTGTCTGTCTACGTGGAATGGTAATACGCGAACAACCCACTTCAGAAAGTATAAAAATTATGCCAGCCAGGCAGAAACAAACTAGATACGGGAATTTAAAAACTTTGTATATTACGAAAAACTAAAATAAATAGTGTGCAATATGAAAAAATGGTGCCTCATTAAAACCCTTATTAAAGGGAAAAACCCAGATGGAAAAAAGCCCCTAATAAGGAAAAGAGTGCAACCTACCCTATAAGCATTAAACTTCTTTAAGTTCTGAGCGTTCCATGCTCGTGGCAGCTCACTTAGTATTCCATCTTCATCTTCCTCCACGATCTTGTACGCATCTCCAACCAATACCTTTGTCACTATATATGGGCCATCCCATGATTTCTCCAATTTCCCAACACCTCGTGAGACCTCTACCCGCTTAAGAACTAAATCTCCTGGCGGGAACATACGCGGTTTGACATTATTATCAAAAGCTACCCGAACTCGTGACTTATACCGTGCCTCCCTTAAGTATGCCAATTCCCTATGCTCGTCCATTAAGTCTAAGTTGTCCACCAACAACTGCATGTTTTCCTCCTCATTGAAGTTTTCAATCCGATGTGAGATACCAATTATGTCAATAGGAATAACAACTTCCGTTCCATATACCATGCTAAAGGGCGATTCTCCTGTAGCTCGTCTAGGGGATGTTCGGTATGCCCATAAGATACTGAGTAGTTCTTCTGACCATCGTCCTCCCTGCTCTTCAAGTCTTGTTTTAATGCCATCTATGATGCACGGACACGGACACGGCAACACGGACACGACACGACACGACACGGATACGGCAACACGGATTTTTTTTTTAATTTCCCACGTAAGGAGTGTCGGACATGGTGTCCGACACGAGTGTCCGACACGACACGGCATGACACGACATGGCAAAATGATATTTTTAGAAGTGTCTGTGCATCATAGAATGCCAATAAGAATGGTTCTGTTTGTCTCTTCGACTTGACCGTTTGTCTGTGAATGAGCAATAGAAGCTACCTGTTGTTTGATAGCTCGTTGTTGGCACCACTGTTGAATTTTAGTACCTACAAATTTTTTATGATCATCCGTGGCCAGCAGTATTTGATGTTATCCATGCGCAGTATCCATCATACTCAAGATTTCACAACCTACTGTAGCATTTACTAACTGAACAACCCGCGGGAGTGGGTAATAATCCTTAGGACATGCTTTATTCAGATCTCTGAAGTCTATACAAGCTCATCATTTTTCTCCTGGCTTGGGAACAATCACTGTGATACCCCTACTTTTCGGCCGTATAGGGACTTAAGAGCCTAATGAGAATTTAGCGCGCCTTAGGTTCCGGAAGGTATAAATTGAGCTCGGGAATTCGGATTCGAATTCGGGAAGTATGGTTGGAATCGTATCAAAGATTGAAGCTTTTGAACCTAGCCTTGTATTTTTCTAAGCCCATTTCAATCTCCGGATTTTGCCCAAACCGAGCTGCTCGTGCAGATTTGCCACCCTTCATCGTTTTGCCCTTAATTGACTTATTTTAAATCCGTTTGACCCGATTCTTGAACCTACTTGACCCTAACACTTAACCCTACCCCTCACATCACTCAAACACTCAGCCCAACCCCCAAAAACTAAGAAAGAGAGAGAAGAAGGGAGAAAGATAAGGGATCTCAACACTATTCACCCCCATGTCGTTTCAAGCTCGTTTCATCTTCGTTTCTTCTCCAATTGAAGAGGTAAGCACGTATTCTTGTTCTCCATTTCATGGTGCATCTTTTAAGCCTGAGTTTGTAGATTTTCATGGAATTTTGATTAGGTTTTAGTCAAGAGTATGAATAGTATCGGGTTTGATGTAATTTGTTGATATCTTGCTCTTTTTTCTTCGATTCTTGATTGGTTAAGTGTTTTGTGAACCTTGAAGCATGATCTTTCTTTCCCTATACATGTATTTCATGTGTGTGTTGTGTGTAAAGAATCACCATGGATGAATTTGAAGCTTTTTGTATGAAAATGGAACATGTTTGCTTCTCCTTATTGCCGGGTTGTTTGGGGTCGAGTTTGGGGGTATTCTTTGCATAAAATTTGAGGTGTTTATGTATGAGGACATTGTGTTTTGTTGTTGCCTTGATTGTTACCCTGTTCCATGCTTTTTCTTCTTATTTTTCAGCTGTAAAAGCAGCTTGAGGAAGCTGCTCCCGTATCACGTTTATGCTTGTTTGGGAGACACGGGCGTGTCTCTTGCCAGAACCTCATCTTGAGGCTACTGAACTGAGACACGGGCATGTCTTAGGTAAGCCTTAGCAGCTGACACGCCCGTGTCATGCTGCTGGAGCTTGAGTTTTTGTGTTTGTTCCTTCTTGCCTCGTTTGCGACATTGTATGTTGTTTCCTTGCTTTCCTTGCTTCGTTCTTAATTTTATTTATTTTCTCCTACCCTAATCATGATCCTAACATGTTAATATGTCATTATATGATATGCCTCATTGTTTATTTTCAATTTATGGCTCTATTGCTAAGTGTATACGTGATTTGAATGCTTAAACATTTAAGTGATTTGTGTGTTATTTGCTTTCTCCGTTTGCGTTCTTTTCTTGTTTTAAACTTGTGAATGATTATGGAATGATTTTATATAATGTGATACATGTTTATATGACATGCCTCGAGCTTTATTTATGTGTCGTGGATATGATAATATGTTAATTGCTTTGACCTGCTCTAGTTTGAACGTTTGTGACGTGCATTGCATCATGTGCATCCATATGTATTTTCCGAGCATTTATATGGTTCATGATCGAGTCTAATCTTGTTTCTTGTGTCTAGATTTGTCCTTGAGGAGTAGCTCGTGGTGTGGAGCCACTCCGTAGGCGTGGTTTGGGTTTGCTTTGCCTGGTTCACTCTTCAAGGTGAGGTTTTGTTCTTTTAGTTATTTTAACCTACAACACTACATGATTTTGAAGCCCGCAAGCGAATACGTATACTATATGATAAATATGTGCTTGAATCTATCTTGAGGGCCTGTCCCGATTTTTATAAATCTTGAAAATGCTTTTATACGTATATAAGCTATGTTTTGCTTCGTTTTGAAAGTCTTGAGCGTGCGTGTGTATGTCTTGCAAGAAAATTGACCTTGAAAGATAGGTCCCTTGAATGTGAACTTGTACGTGACCTGATGGGCCCTGGAGATTGTGGGTAAGGATCATCCGGGATGGCCAAGGGGTTGCCGGACTTACCTCCTGTGCATAATCTCCACTTGATAGGATAAACTCACGACCCACTTACTTGCACGGATGGATAAGGGTGGAATCCACCCTTCCATCATTGAAGTATGAGGTAGGATTATTTTAATTTGACTTACTTGACTTGATCTTGTTTTGACATAAGGAGCTTGGGGAAAACTCGTACTCGCCAAGTGGTCTGTCTTGTCTTGAATCTATGAAACGGGATGATACTTTCTTTGCTCTATATGTATACGTGTGTGTGTGTTAGCCCCATCACCAGCCTCTAGGACTGACTCTCGTTGGTTCGTGCTAGGCGGCGATCTTCTTTTGAGTCTTTTGAGTCCGGTTTTGTAGTCGAGTCCTTGGCATTCTGCATCTTTACTTACTCGCCTTGTATTCTTGTATAAGTTTTTATATAAGCATGAACTTGAATTTGGAGGATTGTATAATTTAAATTGGCCTTGGTAGCTTAGCATGTATAATTATTTTAAGTGTTGCTCGTAATGTGCATGTATGTATTTGAGTCTTTTGAGTCCGATTCTGTAGTCGAGTCCTTGGCATTCTGCATCTTTACTTAATCGCCTTGTATTCTTGTATAAGTTTGTATATAAGAATGAACTTGAATTTAGAGGATTGTATAATTTAAATTGGTCGTGGTGGCTTAACATATATAATTATTTTAAGTGTTGCTCGTAATATGCATGTATGTATGGATCCTGTTGCTTCCGCACTTGCTTTTGTTTTGTGCCCGCTCAATATTAGGGTCTAGACCACCTAGCTTAGGGTTTGATTTTGTTGGTTTGGCGAGTGTACAGAGTCCTTGTTTCGTTACACGTGTCGGGCTACAGTGCAGGGGATGTGGTGTCCATCACTCGGGGTACTACAATCACAATGTTTGAAATCCATTCGGGATATTGTATTTCATTTATGTTTCTAGTAGACAATAGTTTTTCCACCTCCACACGAATGATTTCGTCTTTGATAGGTCCGAATTCCCTCTTCTTTTGCTTTACAAGCTTAGTCCCTTTAAACACATTTAAGCAATGCTCCACCACCTCTGGACGCACCCCAACCAGATCCTTTGTAGAGAAAGCGAAAACATCTCTGTTCGCCCTAAGTATTTTAATTAGGCGTTCCTTTAGTTGTTCAGGTAACCACACACCTATTTGTGTCACGGTTTCTGAGCGGCCTGGGCATAGTTCTATTCTCGTCAATTCTCCTTCCGGCTTGACCTGTACTTGTTGCTCATCTGTTTTTCTTTTAGCTCCGTCTACCGGTACTTTGAAAAGGCTTTTCCCTTCTCGCTTTTTCTCTTGACGAACTACTTCCATATAGCATTTTCTAACTGCACTTTGGTCGCCCTTAACTTCTCCTACTCATGCTCCTACCGGGTACTTCAACTTTAAATGATAAGGGGATGCTATTACTTTAAAAATTCCGAGTGCGGGTCTTCCCAGTATCACATTATATGCCGAGCAGACATCTATTATAAGAAACCGAATATGCCTTGTTTTTTCCTGATTGCCTTTCCCTAACGTCAACGGAAACATCACTTGCCCTATAGGTTCGATCATCTCCCCTCCGAACCCATATAACGACGTGTTCACCTCCTCCAGCTCCATCGTTCCTAGATCCATTTGTTGAAATACGTTCAAAAAGATAATATCAATTGAACTCCCCCCATCTATAAATACTCTCGACACATGATGATGTGTTATTATTGCGGTTAATACTAGAGCATCATTGTGAGGTATTTGTATTCCTCCAAAAACTTTGCATCCGAATGATATGAGCGGACTGGTATATGCGGCGAATCATCTGCCTCAGCTGTTCGCATATGTCTCTTTCGAACCCTTTGGGAGTCACCATCAGTAGGTCCTCCCACTATCATCTCGATGACTCCCTTTAATGGTTGCTCGTTCATTTTCAACCTTCCTTCCCGGTATCTATACGTATTCGTTTTTCCTGTTACACCTCATGTATCTTTCCTTCCCTAGCTAAGCTTTCGATCTCGTCCTTGAGATGTCCGCATCTGGAGGTTTGGTGCGTATATTCATTGTGATACTCATAGAACCAGTCTGATTGGGGTTTTTGTGGTGTCACCAACCTAGTCCTCGGCCACCAGAACCCTTCCACATGTTTAATACACTTCAACACTTTCTCGTAAGTTCCTTTTAGTTCAACGTAAGTTTCGTATCTCGCAAACCTACGAGGTGACAGTCCTTCTCTTGGCAACTGAGCGAGTGACTGCGTTGATCTGACAATTATTCCTTTTCTCATGACTTCTTCCACTGCCGCTTTTCTGACCGCCAATGCTTTTCTAAATTAATATACTTCCTTGCCCTTCGTAGGAGATCTGGAAATCCTGCGTTGGATCTAAGGCTAGGGATTGAAAGAAATCTCCGTCTTGTAACCCTTAGTTAAACGCGCTCACTTTTACTTCGGCTGATGCATACGTCACCTCTAAAGCTTTCCTATTAAACCTTTGCACGTACGCTCGCAACGATTCCCCTATCCCTTGTTTGATAGTGAACAGGCTTAACGAAGTTTTCTTATACTGTACTGAGCTTGCGAACTGGATATGGAAGAGACAACTAAAATCATCAAAATCTTTGATCACATTAAGAGGTAGGTGTGAGAACCAATTCCGAGCGGGCCCTCTGAGCGTGGCTAGGAAGACTCGACACTTGATTGCCTCAGATAGTTTGTGTAACATTGATACGTGTTCGAACTCATTGATATGTTCTGACAGATCGCCTGTCCCGTCATAATTCGCCACATGCAGCTGCCTAAAATCCGATAGTAAGTCTTCATCCACCATAGCTTGCGAGAAAGGACTTCTCTTCTTTTCTATTGTTTGTCCTTCCCATCTTTTCTTCATCTCCTCTACTTCCTTCTCTAGATCTTGCATCTGTTCTTCAAGGTTCATAGCTCCCTTCTGGAGCAGCTCCTTATTTCTTGAGAGAAACGGGGTATCCTTACGAACCTCCTCTTCGTAATAATCTTCTTCATCCTCAGACTCCTCGATATTGATTCTTCTGGGTGGCAAATGAGATCTCCTTATAGGATGCCTTCCTTGTTTGTGCGTTCTATTGCTTTCCACGGAGTTTCGATCTGCATCCCTTTTATGTATATTCGTGATGAGTTCGGCTAGAGTTGCCAATTGCTTTATAGTCATGCACATTGGCAAAGGATTCAGTCCTCCTGCAGCTCTGTTCGCTTGATCCGGCGTGACAAAGTCTGTTTTGATTCCGCCTCCCTTATTCTGATTACTCATTGTCTTGTTGAGTAGATCGTCTCCCAAATTCCTTAATTCTATTCGATCCCTCAGTCTATTTATTCATTCTCGGGACATATCCTTCAGTTTCCTAAGACAGAAAAAGAGATTTTTTGGTTAAGAGCGGTGTTGTAGGTGTTTTAAGAATTTCCCACGGACGGAGCCAGTGATGAGTACCGCTCCCACTCGTGTTCTTTCTCTCTCTTTTTGTTTGTTATTTTTCCTTTCCCTCGTCCTTTCCCTCTCTATTTATAATGAATTTACCATTTTCTCACTTTTATCCTGATCCTAGATTTAACCTAGATATGATCTTATCTTTTATATTCCTAATACTTGTCAACCACGTTTCTAGAATCCCTGTCTTATTAGTTTTTTTATGTCAGTTTGCTATATGCGAACTGACATACGCGAACACATCCTTTCCCTCGCATACCAGAACCTCGCGAATTGTAATGGGCTTAGGGCCTGTTAACTAGGCTAAGGAAAGCATCCCAACAAACACATATAAAAAATAAAATCTTTACCAAATTACAGTCTTCTTAAATCCCCATTGATAGGTCACGTGCAAATTCAAATTGAAACAAAATTGCCAACTACAATATTAAAATAGTATAAGCAAAATTATAAGAAATGGAAACATTTCTCAAATCAAAACATTGATGTGCTGTAAAAGTGTAGTAATATGTATATAGGATATAAGGGAAATTTGCAAAAATGGTATACCAACTCCAGCATTTTAGCAAATTTGGTACTTTTAGCTTTTCGGTGACAAAAGTAACCCACATTTGCCAAAAAGTTGCAATTTAGTGCAAATTTTCGTCGGAGACCCAAAAACCGATTGGAAATCCGACCCGTTTGCACATGTGGCCTCCCTACGTGTCATTTTATCCAATGTGGTGAAATCAGGTTGACCATGTCAAATATTATTGCTCATGTGGCATTTTTAACCTAAGTCAATTTAAAATTAATTGATAAGTAATTATTTAACAATTTAAAAGTATAATATTATTTTGATACTAATTAAATTAAATATATGAACAATAAAATTCTACCGTATGTATAATATATATATATATATATATATATATATATATATATAATAAAGTTAAAGAGAGCATAAAATCAAAGCTTTATCTTAATTTTTTAATAAACTATTAAATAAAATTAGTTAAATAACCTTTGTTTTAATTATTAAAATACAATCACTTCGATCGCCATCTTCATTTTCCGTCCAACACTATTGTTGTCGTCGTCACCGTCGACATTACGACCACCATCACCTCTATCTCGTCAAGTCCACCGCCTCTCTTCTCCTTGCGGCTCCACTAGGGATGTAAACGAGACGAGCCCGTTCGCGAGCCTAACGAACCGAATCAATAAAGGCTCGGGGTCAAATTCGAGAAAGTCGAACCCGAATCTAACCCTAGCTTGATTCGTAGCCTTCACGAATCGAACTCGAACCCTTTCTTTCTAAAATTTAGGTTCGCGAGCCGAATATTTTAATTAAAATATTTAATATACAGATTATGTAATATACTTTTGATATATATATACATATATATATTCTTAATATATCTTAATTTATATTAGATATACCTAATATATTAATAACTATTAACTAAAACTATAACAATTAAATAATTAAAATATCTGCTTTGTAACACCAGCATCGTAAGGTGTCACATCCCCTGCACCACTAGTCCAATCCATGCATGAAATTAATTTCCATACACAGACCAATCACGTGGCGAACGGGTGACAATTAAAAACTAAACCTAGCTAAGCGGGGCCAACCCTTAACCAATTAAAACCAACGATGCAATAACATAAGGCGGAAGCATATAAACGTATTTAACATATAAATAAGTTATACAATCATAGGCCATCCCGGCCACCACATAATAATTACATCAATACTCCAAAATAGAATAATTCATAATAGGACATGAGTATGTAATGCTAAAGAGTAATACAAGCTAGGACTCAAGAAAAGACTACAAAAGACTCCAAGTCCCCGCCTAGCTCAACACCTGCAACAAAACTAAAAACGGGGGGTATCAGTCCTAAGACTGAGTGAGGGAAAATATACATATATCACATGCGCATGCAATCCATAATCCCGAGTAAAGTGTTAGAAAATCCCAAGTGGGTAATTTGAGAAAGGCATTGCTCGGAATTACGGATATCAAATTATTTTTTATCAAAACATAGTTTAATGTGGCCCGGCGAGGGGGAAATTCTCCAACCTTACTCCCATAGTGTGTGCTTAAAAACATTATTAGGTGTTCATGCATTCATAATCATATCATAATCTTAATCATATTCATAATCATGACTTGAGAAACATAAGTTTTCCATCCTTCTTCCTCCGGGGCGGTGGAAGGGTTTGCAAGGCCCTACCACCTCGTGACGTTTCGAGACGGGGGATCATGACTCCTACCTGCTCCTTCAGTGGATTAACCACCGGCTCAAGAATATCACGCCTTCCTGCCACCAAAGTCGCGCGAGGATATTCTCTAAGGGTACTACGTGCTAAGGGGTTGCCCGACGACCCAATGCCGTACCGGTGTCCAAGCCCACGTTTCCCCAGGGCCCAATAATACGTACGTGATTCTCGCCAAAATATTTTCATGAAAACATTTGAAACATTCATTCTTGAAACCATTTTTGAAAGTATATATATAGATAATACATTTTGGCTTGAAAGGATCACACAAGATGGTAGGGTTCTAATTAACTAAAATAAAACCTCAACTTGACCAAAAGTGAAAGGATACAAGAAGTCTACAGACCCTGCTCCTCGACCGGATTGAACTCTGTGCATGAAAGACGAGTGTACATAAGACTTCTAGACAATTAACCAATTAATGCACGAACGGCATGCTCATGACATGGAATGATGATAATTATAATTCATAAGAATGTTCATGCACAATTAATGCTTCATGTAATGTTTAAGCAAGCATATACTTCATATAAATCACATACGGAAGCCAAGGGAGTGAAAGGAATGCAAGAAGATGGGTTTTGGCGAAGTTTGGCAAAAGTTGACAATTTTTGCAGACGAGCAAGCTGTGGAAAATTGGGAATATCTTGAGTTCTAGAAGTTGAAATGGAGTTTTGTTTATTGGATATGAAAGTAGACATATAGATCTTTCCAAACATATATGGCTCAAATTCTAGTTCAAAGCGGAGTGAAAATGGCTTAGGTCCAAAATTGGGTTAACATAGATTTTTGGTGAAACGGTGACACCAAAAAGAATTGATTATATCTCACAAATTATAAAGGATAATCAGTTTATTCTAGTTGGAGAGTGTTCTAGACTTCAAGAGGTTTCTAACGATTCAAAAATCAGGTCAATCGGAGTTCGTTTAAGGGGTAAACGAGCATTTAAAAAATGAACTGAAAGCAGAAACTGGCGTTTGGAAACTGTCTGTCGAGGCAGTAGCTTCTCACACGGGCATTTGGTAAATGAACTAAGGGGCCAAATGGACGTTTGGCATGCCGCTGGTCGAAAAAACAGGGCAAGTCTCGGAAATTGGCTCCCAAGCCTCTCCAACACCAATCAACAATAATTAAACACATCAAAACTAGCCTATAACACCAATATACATCTCATACTTCAATTACAACACACAAATCAATCATCCAAGCACTTAAATCCACCATATAAAATCCCATAAAGCCATGAAATCAAATAAACCAATAGCTTCAAGTATTCAAGCTTCGATCTCAAAATACACACATAAGAGGTCACATATTCATGCTAGAAACAAGAATATACATCCAAGTCAAGAAGCCCTAGTTATACAACATAATCAATCTCATTATACATCAATACCAACCTTAGGATGAAAGAAATGGAATGAAGAAATGATGAAGATGGAGATGTTGATGCTTCTTGATGGATTGATTCTTCCCTTCTTCTTCTTCTTCTTGCTTGTGATCAATGAGTGATGAAGATGAAAATGTGAAGTGTGTGTGTTAGAGAAGTGGTGTGTGTAATTGTGTCTTGCGAATATGATTCAATGTATATGTATTATATGTATAGATATAATGCATATATGTATAAAGTAATAAAGTGGAGATATTATGTATATAATATCATATAATTGAACTTAGTGCTATAATAATATATACATATATAATGAATGTGAGTGTATTAGTGTAGGTAAGTTATATATATATGTAAATACATGTTTCATGAAAAATACATGAAGTAATGAAAATATTAATCTTATGAAGTAATTTAAGTATATAAGTATACATATATAGATATATAAATGAAAATATGTTATGATATGAATGTATGAAATATGCATATGTTAGAATAATGAAAATGAAATGAGATTCAATTAAAATAAACACTTAGGCAAATAGGCAATTAATCCACATAATTTCAATTAGTCACGTAATTCCTAAAGCATGCCAACAATTCTAACACTCAAACTCACACGTGTAGCGAGCGTACCTGGAATGAAGATACGGGGCGTTACATGTTGTTTGAATCTCTCCTCTCATTTCTTGCTATAAGATTGAACGAAAACCCTAAGCACCCAAAGTTTTTCTCTCAGCCGCCGCAGCATCGTTCCACCACCTAGCGCCCGTAGCCTAAACTCCATTTCTCCACTCAAAACTACATATAAGCAACCACGCTGCTCAATACTGAAGAACGGTGCATTGCCGCTCTGTCTCCATGCGCGTTTCAGATCTACTTCTGTTCAGAAATTTTCTTTTAATTATCGGATCCACCGCTCCACCGCCAATTCCATCTGTTCGCTACACCACCACAGTACCACCCCACTTAGCGTCGCTTCCCGCTGATTCGGCCACTCTTTCTATTTTTTTTCCCCTCTCGGATTTAGATATCCCCGAGAGTTAAAGCGAACTGTGAGCCGAATTCGAACCGAACCAAATTCAAACCCGGTCTTGAATCGAACTGGAGCCTATTTTTTCGAGGTTCGTCAGGCTCGAGTTTGGATTTGTGAAAATAAGGATGAGCTCGAACTCGAACCTAAAAAAAAGGGTAGGGTTCGGCTCGGCTCGATTCGTTTACATCCTAATGCTCCACCACCACTAGAAACCAACCCAGTCGTCCCCCTCCTCAAATTCGCCACTACCAACCCCACCATCCATCTGGCCTACCCCCTTTCCCTTTCATCCAGTTCACCGCTACCCTTCCCCCTGCATCTCCACCACCACCACCAGGCACAGACCCCCGTCAAACCCCCTCTCCTCCCCGCCTTCTCTATACACACACAAAAACACTAAAATCCAGATCTGGATCTGACAATGAGAGAAGTGTGACTGAAAATTGGGAGAGGTTGTCATCGGCGGTGGCGGAGAATTTAGGAATTTGGAATGAGTGGCGACGTGACAGATTTCAAGAGGGTGAAACGGTTGACTTTGGAGAGGAGGTAGGCCGCGCGACATTGTGGGAGGTAGGCGGCGCTGTGGGCAGTCACGGCGGCGGGAGATGGGCAATTGTGCTGCTGCTGCATTTTCTTAGCGGCTACTGCAATTGTGCTGCTGCTGCAACATTTAGACCGGTGGTGGAGCGAATGGTGAAGAAAACTGCTTGTGTGCGTTTTTTATTTTTATTTTATTTTATTTTTTAATTATATATATATATATATTTATTTATTTATTTTTTTTTTTTTTTAATTAACAAGCAAGTAAATTTTTTTCTTACTTGTCAATTAATTTTAAATTTAGTAATGTTATGTTAGGTATTTTTGAACAATAAAGGGCGTGATTTTACTATGATTATTGAAAAGGTCAAGGCGAGAGTTCAACTCTCTTTTCTTAAGAAGAAATTGCCCCGCCCAGGTGCTACGGATTAGCGGAAATTATTTCCCAAGATACAACGACTACTTCTCGTAATAATAGCACTACAAATTACGAAATCAACAAACTCTAAGTGTTTAGAACTCTCTTAGAACTTAAATGCTTCTAAGTGTATGTGTATGTAATTCTATAATTAAAATGGATGTGTCAAAATACAAAGTATAATGACCTAGTTATAGATATTCATGTAACTTTTCAAAAGGGTATGAAACCTTTCTAAAATTAATAAAAGACACCCTTCTAATTTTAACCGAAACATTGCGATGATTCATCTTACTCTCAGTTAACAATTGTTTTATATTTCAATGGAATTGTTGTTTGAAAAGTCACAACTTTTCGTGAGCTCAATTTTCATTCTCCAAAAGTTACGTTAATTTAGAGGCAACTGTTAGTTCCCAAATTTTGGAGAATATTAAATATATCATAATCCATTGAGCACTCAATATATATATATATATAAAGTTCTTGTATTTAAACCAATCATATTCAACACATTTAACATAATAAACACATAAGAACATAATTAAATAATTTAAATGCGCACGTAGTTCTCTCATGATCTGTAACACCCAGCTCATCCGACCGTCCAGGTATGTCGTTACAAGAGTGCTAAGTGCTTATTTAAATTATTTATTTATGCAATTATATGTTTAATACATTGTTTACTTGATATTCTTGATAACATTTGAATTATTTGTTAAGTGTGTGTTTAAACTTTTTGAACGTTTTTAACCTTTTGAACCCGTTTTTGATCCGTTTGACACGGGATTTGTTTTCGATTTTTGTGACTACATGATATGCATGAATTATATGGTGTGGGGGATGTAGTGCTCTTCGCTCGGGGTGCTACATGACGTCATATCTATAAGGCCAAACAGACGGGGCGTCACAAGCTCCTTCACTTAAAAGAACTTGGTCCCCAGGTTCTCTTTCAGGGTCTTGAGCAACTCTGGGAAAAAAGCTCAACTCCATGCTTCCACTACACCACTCTGATTCGGTTTTCAAGTGGCTCCTCGGATTTGCAAATCCTACCACAAGACTTCCACCGAAGGAAAAACTGCTAGTCCTCCAACTTTTAGCCTTTGGCGAACCCCAAACTCCAACCGGTTCGGTGCACGCTTACTATGAAACAAAGACAAGCGTTTAGTTTGTGGTCAAGTATTCGGTCAAGGCTCGATGCATTCGGCGAGAAAATCAATTGGGGGGTTCTCATTTGGGAATTCAAGAACAAATACATCTTGATCTTTGCACATGATAGGTGATTGAGGGAATTCATGGACTTGAAGCAAGGGAATCGGACCGTGACAGATTATATCAATGAGTTCGACCTGCTTTCCTGCTATGCACCAAACACCAATGATGATCGCCACAAGGCCCTATATGTTAGGAATAGTGCCTTAAAGCCGATATGTAGTAGTCCATTTTGTGTTTTTCCTTTTGTAAATCACGGACAATCTTTGAATAATAAATGAATTGAGGCAACACTTCTTTATATGCTCTTATTTGATTACTTTGACTGTGCATGTATAAGAACTCTCCTAATCTTAATGACTTATAGGACTCTATCACTTAAGCAAAGTGGTTCATGGAACGTGCCCTAAATCACATTAGTCATGATTAGAAATCACTTCAAGCCAATAAGTCCAAAAGACTGTGGGAGTGTCGATATGACTTGTTTGAGGCTTGCTTGTGTGATCACACCCTTAAGAAGGACCATCTTATTTCATGGTGTGCAAAGTGTATGGTTGATACGTGTTTGATACATGGGGTGCTTACTTATTCTAAGTAGGTACACTGAGGTGTCCCGTGTGAGAAGATTCCTAAATGGAAAAGGAAGTTTGTATTCTGGAAATAGAAACTTCCAGATTAGGAAATATCTCACAAGTCATTGATGTGATTCGGTAGTCCTTAGACTTGGGATTCCATCGATGCTTTGTGAGCTAACTCTGTAGTATTAGGTGTAAGCTTTAAAGGATGTTGCCTAAGATAACTGATTCAAGGCTTATGTTGGGGCTGCTCAAGTGGCACATGGAAGCATATGAGAATCAATAGAGGACCTAAACTTGCATAAGCAAGTTGATCTCTTATTGTGTAAGTTGTTCATTTGCCATCAAGGAGACCTTGGCCAAAGCAGTGGATCAAGAAATGGGTTTCTTGGATCGAGATCAAATGTATATGAAATGAACTTAACTATAATATCAAGATTATTAGGGTTCAGTTATTCCCTTGCCCTATATCTTGATTAAGAGATAGGTTGTAGGAGGACCTTATTTCACATATATCAATGACTTAAAGGTTCTTTCGAATTGAGACATTCTTATTCAGCTAGGGGTCGCACACCTGTTGCTAGACTATGGTAGTGTGATCTGTGGACTGATTAATTAATAAGGTATTAATTAATCATGGTCACTGCTAATTGAATTAAGAATCTAGAGGGTCACAAACAAATGCCCGGTCACGAGGGTTAAGGTTTGAATCGATTAAACGAGTTGATCGAACCAACAAAGTGTTGGAAAGAGACCACACGTGTAAAGCTCACGTGTGGGACATGTGTCCCTACATGACACGTATCAAGTTGTGATGTTAATTAAATAATTAATTTGATTAATTATTTAATAGATTTTAATTTAATTATGAATTATTATTAAAGTTCTAATTTGAAGATATTAAGTCTAATAAATAATTAATTATGAATTAATTAATTATTAACATCAAGTTATTCATTGTGAATAAATCAATCAATAAATAAAATATCTAAAAGAGTTCGATATTATTTCTTACAAGTTAAGTTGGTCAGAATGAAACTTTTGGTCAAAGTAGAGAGACTTTCTTTCCAAGCAAGAAATCCCTTAGCTTGAAGGTTAAGGAATCATTTTCCACAAGGAAGAGGGGTTCGAACCCCTTAGGCTATATATACATGGGGTTCGAACCCCATAAGGATTGATAGCAAAAAATATCCTTCTCCAAATTATATCACACAAACCCTAGAGAGCCTAAACATTAAACATAGAACTACCATCCTCCCTGTTTAGATCGTTATCGAGGTTAGTATGGATTATTACTCTAGAGGACTGCTATCGTGGAGTCTTGAAAAATTCGAAAGGAGCTCATGGGACTTACTGCTTGAAGTGCATTTGAGGGCGGCTCATAACATGTCAAGAAAGTGTCGATCTAAGTAAGTTCTTGAATCCCTATGAATCGAGAATAGGAATTGCAAATCTAGATCACTGGGTTATCTATTTGTGCTTTCCCAACACTACAATTCTTCCAAGGTCTTAGGGAGGATATGAAGGATGCACGTGAAGCAACCAACACAAGTACTTGGGCGAAGGTGATGGAGAAGGCGTTGAAAGTGGAGGATCATGTGGTTGCAAGGAGGAAGAGTTCACATACCGGCCAAGGTTCTAGCTCGGGTTCATATTCTAAATTTGGTAAGAGGCCAGCATATCAAGCATTTCACCCTCCAAAGCCTCAAAACAAGCAACCTCATCCGGTGGTACCTACACCACTATTGGCTCTGTCAGGTTCTAAGTATGTACATTGCCAAGGCATCAATTATCTATCAGAGAATTATTGGAAATTACTTAAGAAGTGTTATGATTGTGGATCAGTGGAGCATATATTGAACTAATGTCCGCACAAGAGATCGGGGTATGTGTTGGGTGGAAATCAAAGGCCCATATTTTAAGCACGGGCATATGCATTAGATGGTCAAGAAGAAGCGACCGAGATCGACTAAAATGCCGTAATGGAAGGTACCATTAGCATACATAGCATTACATTTCATGCATTATTTGATCCCGGGGCCACTCATTCTTTTATTTCCTAGGATCTTGCTGCTTCTATTTCCTTGCCTGTTGAACTCTCTGTGTGTGATTATGTGGTAAGCTCTCCTCTTGGAAGAAGTTTGATGACAAGTAGAGTGTATCATGAGTGCCCGGTCAGATTTAAGGGGCCGAGTTTTCTCTGCTGATTTGATAGAGATGCCGATGAATAGGTATGGGGCAATTTTTTGGATAGATTGGCTTTATCGACACCGAGCCATGATGGATTACCGAGAGAAGAAGGTTTTGTTGGGTTCATTGGTATTCACGGACGAGAGGTTGAAGTCCAACCCATTTATGTCGTTTGTTGAAGTAAGTAAGCTAGTCCGGGATAATAGGTTTTGTGGCTACCTTTTGAACAAACCAAAGGATCAGGCTAAACTTGAAGAGACAGAGTTCGTACAAGAGTTTCCCGATATCTTTCCTAAGAACTTGGGATCTTTGCCGCCCAATAGGGACATCGAATTTGTGATAGACCTCTATCCCGGAGCTGAGCCTTTTTCGAAGACTCCTTATAGTATGGCTCCTGCAGAATTAAAGGAGTCGAAGTCGCAGCTTGATGAGTTTCTAGCTTGCGGGTATATCAATTCGAGCATTTCTCCATTGGTGTTCCCGTTTTTTTGTGAAGAAGAAAGATGGAACGTTGTAGATGTGCATTGATTACCGTGAGTTAAACCTAATGACGGTGAAGAATAAATACTTGTTGCCTCACATCGAGGAGTTGTTCGATCTTTTGCAAGGTTCCAAAGTATACTCTAAGTTAGATTTGAGACAAGGGCATTACCAGCTGTGTATCAGGGAGGAGGATATTCTGAAGATTGGGTTTAATACTCGGTAAGTGCATTTCGAGTTCGTGGTGATGTCGTTTAGGTTGACGAATGCCCCGCGTGTTTATGGGCATGATACACCGAGTGTTTAGACTGTTCTTTGACCAGATTGTGGTGATCTTTATAGACGACATCTTGGTGTATTTGAGGTCTACCGATGAGCATGCACAACACTTTTGGATTGTTTTGGAGACACCCAGAGAGCAAAAATTATATGCCAAGTTCAGTAAGTGTGATTTTTGGATCGATAAAGTCACATTCCCAGGTCATATCATTTCAAGCAATGGAATTGAAGTTAATCCTTCCAAGATTGAGACAGTTATGCAGTGGGAGAAACCGACAAATACCTCAAAGATTAGAAGTTTTCTTAGGTTAACAGGATACTATAGAAGGTTCGTGAAAGACTTCTCCAAGTTGTAGCCCCATTGACGTGATTAACAAAGAAAGAGGTACGGTTTCAGTGGGATGAAAAGTGCGAGATTCAAACCTTGAAAGAAGGTTGACATCGGCACCAGTTCTTACCCTATCCGAGGGTAATGGGGGCTATACAGATTTCATGGATGCTTCAAAAGAAGGCCTCAGTTGTGTGTTGATACAAGATGGCCGAGTGGTGGCCTATGCTTCGAGGAAGTTGAAAGAACACGAAAAGAACTACCCACTCATGATCTTGAGCTTGCAGCCGTTGTGTTCCCAGGCTAAATGGAGCCACTACCTCTATGGTGTAACTTTTGAGGTGTTTATCGATCACAAGAGCCTCAAATATCTCTTTACTCAGAAGGAGTTTAATATGAGAGAGAGGCGTTGGGTGGAGTTTCTAGAGGATTATGACTGCACCCAATACCACCCTGATAAAATAAATGTGGTTATCAATGTTTTGAGCAGGAAAGCGAGTGTTGCTGGTTTGGAAGTTGGGACTTCAAGTCAGAGTTCGAAAGTTGTGGTTTCTGGGGCTCATTTGACTAACTTCATAGCTCAACCTGACTTAAAACAAAGGTTAATAGATTCTCAAGCCATAGATAAGGAGATTCAGAGATTAGTTGCACGGTCCAGAGTTGATTCGAAAACGAAGTTGAAGTTTCATGATTCGGGTTTGTTTCAATTCAAGGCAAGAGTGTGTATTCCAGAAGAGTTCAAGAGGCTAGTACTTGAGGAGGCACATTGCTCGGGTTATTTGATACATCCCTGAGGTACTAAAATGTATCGGATTCGAAGGAGTTGTATTGGTGGAATGGCATGAAGAGGGACATCACGAACTTCATGAAGCTATGCCTAACTTGCCAAAGAGTGAAGACAGAATGCCAAAAATCAAGATGAACTCTCCAACCGCTTCTGATTCCCGAATGGAAGTGTGAGAAAATGACTATGGACTTCGTGTCCGCCTTGCCAAGGACGAAAGGAGGGTATGATGGGATGTGGGTAGTTATCGACCATCTAACCAAGTCTGCCCATTTTCTCAAGGTCCAGGATGGCCGGCAAGGTGCAGAAACTAGCCAATATGTATTGTAATGAGATCGTGAGATTGCACGGTGTACCAGGTAGTATTTTTCAGATCGTGATCCTCGATTTACAGCAAGTTTCTGATAGAATCTACAATAGCGTTTGGGCACCAGACTCAACTTTAGCACCGCTTCGCCTCCTCAAACCGATGGTCAATCTGAAAGGTTAATTTAGTATCTCGAGGATATGTTAAGGGCATGTGCTTTGGACTGTCAGAAAATTGGAACAGGCACCTACCTTTGGTCGAGTTTGCCTACAATAACAGTTTTCAAGCTTCAATTGGCATGGCACCATACGAAGCATTTTATGGGAGGAAGTGTAGATCACCCCACTTTTGGGATATCAAGAATTGGAGATGGACTAAAGAGGGTAAGCTTGAAAGAGCTAAGCCTCCGGAGAAGATTAAGAGTGTCATTACTAAGGGTAAGATGATCCAACAACGGATGAAGGCAACTCAAGGCCGTCAAAAGAGCTACGCCGATAAATGAAGAGGGTCATTGGAGTCTGAAGTTGGAGATCGTGTTTTCTTGAAGGTATCTCCAAGAAAGGGCTTCACTCGAACAAGAAGAGGTGGGAAACTTAATCCACGATACCTTGGGCCTTTTGAAATCCTAGAACGGATTGGAGAAATGACGTATAGATTGGACCTACCGCCAAGTTTGACCGGGATACACAACGTCTTCCATGTCTCACAACTTCGGAAGTACTATCACGATGAGGCAATTCCGTTCTCCCAACCAAGGAGGTACAACTTGAGCCGGATTTGATAATAGTGAAGCAACCGATTGAGATTCAAGACCGGAAGATGCAAGAGTTGAATAACCGACGGATTCCCATGGTCAAATTGTTGTGGCGAGATCAGAAGTCCAAAGAGGCCACTTTGGAGACCGAGGAGAAGATGAGACAGTTGTATCCAGAGTTGTTTATGTAGCACCCCGGAGCGCAGGCCACTACATCCCCCGCACCATAGCCCGAGAAGTGTATCGAAATGGGAACTCCGCACACGCACCAAGCTACAGCGAACGGAAGACAAACAAAATCTCTCCTAGCCTAGGCGGTCTATACCCTAATACAGAGTGCGCAAAAGTAATCAAAATCAAATACGGAAGCACCAGGATTCAGACATAAATATTTAAACATGTTCATCATATAAACAGGATATACATGACATGCCCATCCTGGGCCAAATAAATCATACAAGTATCAAAGCTCGAAATCAAAGTCATAACTTATACATACTTATATATAATACCAAAACTGGAAAGTAAAGATGCAAGGTATGCAAAGACTCTACTACAAAACTCTGACGACTCAAAAGAAAGACCGCCGCCTAGCTTAAACTCCCAAACCTGCACCTGCAACTCAATGAAACAAGAGGGAAAAGAAAACAACGAAAATGGGTCAGTCCTAAAGACTGGTGAGGGGGCTAGCACACTCTCACTTACATATACGTAAGAGCATAACATATTCAAAATTAAAGAGTTCATGAACTGGGGCTTGGTTTTTGCATTCTAAAACAATTTACGTATAAAGAAAAAGGTTTAAGACTGAAGGCCAAAATCAACCAACTTTAGAAGTTAGAAGTCCACTCCCGTTTCACGAACCATATTCGGAAGCAAAAACACATCAACTCGGTGAGTACGAGTTTCCAACCAAACCTCCTTTCATAATCAAATTCAAAATCCAAAGGCAAAGCAAAGTGCAAAGTCAATCCAACCTTCTTCGTTTGGGGATAAGAGGCGTGACCCCTCAACCCCGAGGCAAAGTGCGAAGAAAACCCGCCTTCCCCTCGACCTCCCTAGGTTAGGCTAAGTCTCTCAAAGATGGAGTTGTGTTGATGGGAGAGCTCGGCGACCCCACCGCTGACCCGAGATACTATTCCACTTCTCCGGGGCCCAAGGCAAAGTGCAAAATGCATACACATATTCACATACTTATCTTTCAAAGCCTAATCTCACTAGTGCAAAACACACACCAACCCCTTTTAAAAAATAAACAAACGAAAACGTAGCTTATATGTACATATAAAAGCGTTTTCAAAAGATTTCATAGCAAACGGGCCAAATCCCACAAAATACGTATCAAACACATATCTATATACATATATATATATATATATATATATATATATAAGTCGCATGCAGGCTTAAAAACTCATGTAGGGTTGTAGGTCATATTAAATAAAAGAAAGAAAACCTCACCTTGTCAACCAACTCGAGAAAAACAACTCAAAAAACTCTTAAAGGACCACCTCCTTTCCCTCGGGATGAACCTTTGAATAAAACAAAGGGCAAGAGACAAACTTGGACTCAATATGAACCATATAGATGCTCGACAATGCACATGGATGTACATGCTACAAAAGAGATAATATGGAATAGCACTTAGAGCATTCAAGTTTATACTTGTACAAACGTAATGTTTTTCACAATATAATTCCATAAGTCAATGCATAACATAATATATTACAAGTTAACAATGCTCAAGAGTCCTAAACGGGGTGGGGAATACGCGAACGAAACAAACGAAATAACGAAACTAATACACACGTACACAAATGGGGCCAACGCCACAAGTAAAAGAGGCTAACGCCCGTTACTTTGGGCAGAACCCATGCCCATTGTAACAGGCGTTAGCTGCTCCAAAGAGAAAACACCCTAACGGGCGTTACAAAGGTCAGCAATGCAGCCCCAAATATGCATTAAAGGTAGCTCACGATTCATTCCTCCACAATTCATACCTAGGTTACTTAATAAATTAAATAATGATCACACACACATATTACATGCAGTTCATGAAAGAAAAGGCTCCACTTCATCCAAATCATGGCTGTTATTAGAGGGAAAAAACGGACAGCACTTACAGCAAGCAATGTAGTCCCATTCATGCAAATTCCCACTCAAATTCATGCATTAATTACACATAGCCTGCATTTCATGCAAGGAATGAGCTCCAAATTCACCTTTTACGGCTGTTATTCATGGGAAAACAGGGCAGCAGCAGGGCAGTCCTTAAGGCAACTTAACACATGTAATTCCACCTCAAAAACCACTTAGATCATGCATTACATTCACACACACATACAACTCAATTCAGTCATGCATTTCATGCAAGTAGGGGTTCCAAAGGTGCCATTTTAATAGCTGAAAATGAAGGAAAAAGCAGGAGCAGTCGCAGCACAAAGCAAATGCAAAATTCAATTTGAATTCTAAACTTATTTCAGCTGCGAACTGGAGTGAAAGCAAGGCAATAAGTATGGAAACATATACACACAATGTCTGGGCAAAAATGCAAGAAAAAAAGCCACACATCCACCATTTCAGTCCCAAATCACAACAACAGGCCAAAGAAGAGCGTTCATGTTCTTGCATATATCTTCAAGTTTCATGGATTTCAACAAGGGTGGGTTCTCATACACTTCACATACATCCAATTCAAGCTCAAATATGCATAATGGAAGCTGGAGTGATCAGATTTCATGTAACAATTCTCAAGAAAACCGAATTTAAACCATGAAATAAAAAATGGAGTCATAACCTAACTATTCATGTTCCTGCTCCAAAACCTACTCAAATCTGAATGAAAATATGCAAATCATGACTTAAAACAACCACAAGGAGATAGAGAACAAGAATATGTACTTACCTCTTGAATTGGAGAAGAATCGAAGAAGTTATGAGCTTGAAAGCAAGAAGATGAATAGTTACGGGTTTCCTTCTCTCTTCACATTTGCAGCTGCTTCTCTCTCCTTTCTTGGCTGAGTTCGAAATGGGGGTTGGGTCAGGGTAAGATAGGGTTTAACTAGGGTTAAGTGGGTCCAAGAATGAGGTGATTTGGTTAAGAAATGAGTGAGTTATGGCCAAACCGGTAAAGGGTGGCAGATCTGCGCGTGAGGCTCGGTCCGAACGAAATCCGGGGGATCAAACGGGTTTAGAAAAATATGAGATTAGGTTCTTTAGCTCCATATTATTTTTACGGGTCCAGCGTCACCTCCGGAATTCGAATCCAAATTCCCGAGCTCAAGATACGCCTTCCGGAACACAAGGCGCGCTAAAACGAGTTAGGCCCTCGAGTCCCTAACAAATAAAACGGTTTTAAAAACCATAAAAAATGAACTCAAAAACATAAAACAAGCATGTCAACAAGTTCATAACACATTTAATTCATGCATATCACGTAGTCACAAAAATCGGAAGCGAATCTGAAATCAAACGGATCAAAAACGAGTTCAAAAGATTAAAAACATTCAAATATCTAAACATATACTTAACAAATAATTAAAATATGAATTCATATAATTCAACAATATTACATAAGCAATATGTTAAACAGATAATTTCATAATTAAATAATATAAATGCACAAGTAGCACTCTCGTGACGGCGTACCTGTACAGCCGGACGAGCGGGATGTTACAATTTAACTTGGAGCGGTGAACCTGGGGACCATGTTCTCTTAAGGGGTGATATTGTAACACCCCGCTCGTTCATACATGCAGTTTTGTGCTACAAGTGAGTTTATTTAAGTATTTTCGTTATTTAATTTCTAATTATGTGATTTAAATACATTAGTACTTGATTTATTTGATTTAATTGCCTAAGTGTTCGAATTTAAATAATTGAATATATGACTTTAATTGTTAAATTGTGAATTTCATGATATAAATGTGAATTATATGATATGGTATGTTTTATGATTTGTTGGGACTTAATTGAAAATAGGTTTTGGGCCTATTTAATTAATTTTGAAAGCTTGAGGACCTATTTGTAAATAGGGCATTTTAGGCCATTTTCGGCTAACTCGAGTTACGGAATTTGGATTCAAATTTCGTCTTTGTCGTTGAATTCGTTTCAACGATTCGAATCCAATGAAATTAACCTTATATTTGTTGGAAGCCGTTTGAACCCTCTACGTTTTAAAATCCGATCTAAACGGACCAGATCTTTTCATAACTCGACCCATTTATGGAAACCCACCCGTTTCAACTCAAAAGAGCTTAAACTCACCTTGGCTGATCGTTTGAGTGAGGGAGAGGGTGAGTTTTAGCTCTTTTGAGCTGAAACGGATCAGGTTATGAAAAGATTTGGTCCGTTTGGATCGGATTTTAAAACGTAGGGTTCAAGCGACTTCCGAAAAATATAAAATTAATTCTATTGGATTCGAACCGTTGAAACGTATCCAACGGTGAAGTCAAAATTCGAATCCGAATTCCCTGCTCAAGTTAACTGAAAATGGCCTAAAATGCCCTATTTACAAAAGCTCCTCAAACTTTCAAAATTAATCAAATAGGCCCAATACCTATTTTCAATTAAGTCTCAACAAATCATAAAACATACCATATCATATAATTCACATTTATATCATGAAATTTACAATT
Organism: Lantana camara; assembly: GCA_037501455.1. NCBI lineage: Eukaryota > Viridiplantae > Streptophyta > Magnoliopsida > Lamiales > Verbenaceae > Lantana > Lantana camara. The sequence goes on from CM074863.1 coordinate 86,893,071, forward strand.
TAACAGTTAAAGTCATATATTCAATTATTCAAATTCAAACACTTAGGCAATTAAATCAAATTAATCAAATACTAATGCATTTAAATCACATAAGTAGAAATTAAATAACGGAAATACTTAAATAAACGTACACGTGGCACAAACCTTCACCTACAAATGAGTGGATCTAGTTGTGGAGGCTTGGTGGTCAGCGGATGTGGTGTCAAGAGAGAAGAAAAGACGAAAGAAGAGCTGGTTATCCTTATCTTTGGTGGGCTACCGGAGTTAGAAGTGCCGGCGACAGAAGTAAGGATGGTGGCTTCAGCCCCTCTTTCAAATCTGGGAGGGGGAGGTAGGAAGAGAGGGCTATCTAGGGAGAGAGAGAAAGGGAAACAGTGGTTGGAGTTTTGGGAGGTGGCAGAGATCAAGCAGGCGAAGACGGTGGTGAAGTCGGACGGCGAGGTGTGGTGGTAGGTTCTCCCAAGAGGGCAAGGGGAAGAAACAGGGAGAAGAGGGAGTGGTGGATGGCATCGGCTAAAGATGCTCAAGTGTAGCACCCGAAACACAAGGCAGCCACATCCCCCGCACTATAGTTCAATCCACATATGGAATGGACGGTCCCTACATGAATCAAGCCTATAGCGAATGGGAGACAATAAAAAAAACTTCCTAGCTAGGCTGGACTAACCCTCAAATAAATACGATCATGCATAAACCATAAACGGAAACACAATATACATACATTCATTTCACAAACACTATTTCATGTTCATACTCATTATTCCATATATACAATCTCATAAGCTCCATGGACCAGTCATAGCATTACATAAGTATCAAAATAAGTCAAGAAATACATATGCAACAACCATGTACAATAAACGTGCTAGACCCGAAAATAAAGACCTGACTCAATCCCGCCTAGCACGCACCCTGCAAACCTGAAAATGTGAGGTGTCAGTCTATGAAAGACTGAGTGAGGGGTTTAATAAATATAAGCGCACATATCATGCAAGTTATAGTACAGGGTAAGGTTTTATAAAAGAAAACAATATAAGTTCAACAATAGAATAAATCTCGCCCGAGACAACAACTATACCAATTAACAATTCATTCAGTTTCAATCAATCAGTGGCCCGGCGAGTAAGGGTAATCTCCAACCTTTACTCCAACAGTGTACAGTCATGACAGTTTCCATTGATTAAGTGATCATGCAAATAATTAACGTCCAATCAAGTAGCAGTTTCATGAACCCTTTTTCCTCCGTGTGATGGTGGGATTGCAAGACCCAACCATCCAATCATGGTGTACGTCGGTAAGATGACTCCCACGTACGGGATTTCTTCCTCCACCAAACCTCCTGGTGGATTCAGAGATGATCCCAAAATGGTGAGGATAGTGCAAGAGTTACCCGTCAGCCCTTGCTTTCCCGGTTTGCTCAATACACTACCCTCAGGCCCACAATGAATAATATACTCGCCAAAACAATCAATCAATTCAGTTGAAAATCATTAAGGTTTGGAAAACTATAAATATATAGATACGTTTTGGTCGAAAATCTCTTATAGGGTTGTATAGGTTCTATATATCTAGAAATTAAACCTAACCTGACGAGCGACTGAACAAGACAAGGATACAAAAAGCGTCCATACGATCAATGATCTCCGCCCTGGAGAAGAACTGGACTAGAAGGAAAATAACGTGAACTCGTGAGACGAGACTCAATATGAGACCAAGTATGACGCACGGCAATGCTCATGTAACACCTTAATAACTAAACAAAGTAGCAATCAAGTGACACTTAAATATGTGTGAGATCCAATTAACACTTAAGAGATGAAATTAATCTCAAGGAGTCACGTATTCATATCATTCAAACATTTAAATTTCAATTCGTATAAGGCATGGAGTCACACAATCACGTTTGAGCAATTAAGTAACAAGAAGTGTCAAATAGGAGCATAATTATCAATTAATAAAGCATATACTTCATATAATTGACATACGGGAACCAAAAGAGTGAAATGAATGCAAGAAGAGAGATTTTGGTGAAGTTTGGGAAAAACCGACAATTTTTGAAAATGCACATGCTGTAGTAAAATTGGAATATCCTGAGTTCTAGAAGTTGGAATTGAGTTTTGTTTCTTGTATATCAAACTAGACACATAGACCTTTCCGACGATATATGTCTCGTATTCTAGTTCAAAACGAGGAGAAAATGGCGTACACTCGAAGTTAGGTGATTGCAGATTTCCGGTTAAGTGGCGACACCAAAACGGATTGATTATATCTCACAAATTAGAAAGTATAATGAGGTGATTCCAATTGGAGAGTATTCTAGACTTCAATGATTTTCTGTTGGTTCAAAAATCAGGTCAATCAGAGCTCGTTTGAGGGGTAAACAGAACAAAAAATCCTCAGGCTGAAAACAGGGGAGGATCCACGGCCGTGGATTTTTCCATGCACAAAAATCCATACCCGTGGATTCCTCTGCCAAAAATCCCAAATTTTTTGGCCCAAATCCACGGCCTTGGATCAAAATCCACGCCCATGGATCCTACTACAGCAGAAAATCGAAGGGAAAACAGGGCAGGCTTGAAATTCGGCGACCAAATCATACTCACATCAAACCAAGGCAAAAATTCAACACAAAACTAACAGATAACATGTATATGGTTCATATATATCAATTAAGCTTCATATAATCCAAGGAACCATGCTTTGATTCATGAAATTTCCAACATAAAACCCTTATGAAATCAAGTGATCAATCTTGTACCAAACTTCATGAATTCAAGTTATAATTGTATAAAATCATTTCAAATCTTCAAACAAGCTACATATATACTCAAGCATTTCATATATAATCACCAAACCCTAACAAGAGTTCAAATTCTCATTATATATATAGATAGATATACATGCTCACCTTGTTGAAGAAGATGGAAGGGAAAGGAAGAGATGAAGCTAAGATGATTTCTTGGAGTAGATGGAAGTAAATCTTTGGCTCTTGGCATCTTGGCTTGATCAACCGATAGAGAGGGAGAGGAAATCGAATGCTTGTGCTTTATTTGTGTTTAGAAATGAGAAGAGATGTATGTATATGTGTATATATGGTATATATCGTGAAGATAAGGGAAAGAATGAGGGAAAATTGCCATCAAGTCCTCAAGAGTTTAAGTTATGCAATTAGGTACTCAAGTTGGTAAGTTCATGCAATTAAGTGCCAATTCATGAAGAATGATCAATTTAGTCCAAAGAAAATCTCATGCAATTAAACCCTCCAATTTATGAAAGTAGTCAATTAAGGTCAATTGATCAAATAAAACATGCTCGGTAATTAATTCACGTCAATTGGATGCAAATCATTCCATAACTCTCAAGTTGGTAATAATTTCACGTAAACACTTAGTAATATAATTTACATAATGTTACGTAATGCATAACTTAAAAACAGGGGCGTTACAATCTCTCCCCCTTAAGAGGACCTGGTCCCCAGGTCCATTTCTCGAGTTCTGAACTTTAAAACAAGCGATGAGAGAGCCCCGTCTCTCAAACAAGCAACGAGAGAACCCCGTCTCTCAAACAGGTAATGAGAGAACCCCCCATCTCTCAAACACGCAATGCGAGCACCCCGTCTCTCAAACACGCAATGAGAGAACCCCGTTTCTCAATCAAGCAATGCGACAACCTAAGTTCAATTAAATAAACACTCACGCACAAACAGTCATGTAAGGAATAGGTAGCAGAAATTAGATACACCAATTAATCATACAAAAGAAATGAAGACGATCAACAATCAAAGTACTTAGTATCATGAAATTCCTTAAATTCAAGTTACGTGTATGCATATGCCATAAATATTTGATGTACCATTCACCGTTGTTCGGGAATCTTCCATGGTAGTGATCCGTTCCAACACTCGATTTGAGATTGAAGATTCCTTTACCCAGAGTATCAAATATTGAATCCTCGATATCCACTACTTAATTGATAATTCAATCCTGCTTCCACAATTGATTTTCTTATCCTAACTAGTACCATGGCCGAAGTTCCCAATCTTAAGTGATATTAGTTCTATTCCCCATTCTTCATCACGAATTGCACTCGGACTTTTTGAATACTCGAATTAGTCTTTTGTAGTTTGAATTCAAACCTCTAATCTAATAAGTATTCTCGGTTCATCACGGAAACAACTGACAAGTCTGTAACCTATATTATTCATGTGATGTGTTGTCCCCTAAACCTTTCACTTCCCCAAATCACTCTCAATTTTCTTGGATGCTCAGCCTATCCTTCAGTAGCTCAAATTTTAGTATTCAATTTTTCCATCATACCTATGTGATCCTGGAAAATGACTGACAACCCGGTAACTCATCTTGTTCATCTAACACATTTCACTAAGTATTCCACTTCCAACTCGGTTGAACTGACTCCCATGTGATCCTTTGCAATATATGATGATCCCATCAAATTGTTATTATCTAGCGCCCTTGTAATAGTGCAGCACCTTTTTGGTCATTTCGCGCAGATCTTGAATGACAGTCAACTTCATTGTAAAATTCTCATCTTTGATCAAAGTATATTCAATCAGCTAATAGAAATCATTGGCTCTCCCATTCCTCGTCAAATTTCTTTTAATTCATCTCGGCTCAAGATATGCCTCCTTATGGCTTTAGGAATCTCCATTTTGAAAACTTTGGTGCATGGCTTTAAGATGTTGAAGATTTCGTTCACATGGTTCTGATAGGGGTTCCCGAAAGAATCACTCTTCTTTCCAATTCTCTTGAAGTACCTATCACTCCCGATCTTATTCCTGAAAGTTCCTCCACCCCGGTTGGAAATCGAAACAAGCACTAAATCTACCATCCTTTCTCGAATGCTCACCTCCAGTTCGTGAAGCACTTACCCTTTTCTCAAATTATTCTCACAAAAAAATTTCATCCAAATCTTGAAGGTCATCAAGTGTCAAAGCCTTCTAATTCTTCCCCTGTTTCCATTTCCAAGAACTCCCATTGTTTGCGACTCTTGAAATCGTATTGCTACTAATAAGATAACCCACTTAAGCAAAATTCCAAATTTCAACTCATCCCCAATCTACTCTCCCCCTTAAGAATTTCCATTCTTATTCGTTGAGCTCGTGGCATCAATTCCTAATTTGAAGAATCTCAATTCTTTCTATTGCTTCATTGGTATAAATGATTCTAACCACGCCACTTGGCCGAAAATTTTCTCACGTTACTTTTGCAACGATTGGTAGGAATAACAACCCACTTCTACCAATCTAATTCCCGGCTACTTCTCCGACCTCGAAATTGTTCTTTCCCTCTTGGTCCACACTTTGCAACCCAATCATTTCCTTATCATACTTCGGTTGTGTCTCGGTTGAAGTAATGCTTGATAAGTGAGGTGGGGAGAGTTCCTATCAAGAAAACACTTAAAATGCATGTTGGGTTAAGATGCCGATGCATGTATCACACTCATAAGTAATTAAAGATGCAACACATTAGAACAATTAAGCTCAATTAGAGATGCACATATGAATAAGGAATTCAAATAATTTAAAACAACGTATGATGCACGTGCCATGAATGCGTTAAACCTGCCACCGTAGTTGCATCATTTAACTAGGCACTTGTTCCTTGTTTTGTTGAATTACGAGCTTGCCTCGATTTTGTTGGTCATTTCTTGTTACCCACGACCTTCCAATTCTTCAAAATCCTTAACATCAACATCTCCATCACTCGAGACTTGAATTTCTTGAACTCAATTCCTTCCCCAAGTATTCCTTCCAAAGTATTGATTTCTAAGTGTTGCTCGAACCTTCATCTTAAACATCTTCTTAATCAAAGTTTCCTTGTATCAATTCACCTAACTTTGTAATCAAAATATGATTCTTGAACTCAAATGCTTCTACTTCCATGAGATTGATACCTTGCCTTCTTTCGAAGAATCAATCTGTAATTGTGGTCTGAAGTCTTCACCTAGCCGTCACCTCAATTAAAATCCTCAGTTAATTCTTTATAAGTTCAAATAGTCAAATGGATTCACCCTCCAATTGCTTACACTTGAGCACCTCATTTCCTCTATAAGCTCGTTGCCTTTCTTTACTGTTTCCATTTGTTGCTCCATATCTCCCAATTTAACTTCACCATATGACAATTCATCTTGGATCTGATTCCAGGATGCGAAATGTCTTGACTCATCTTGAACTTGATTCCAAATTTTAGCTTCGACCTGAATCACTTGAGTTACTTTCCTCTCACATCTTGATTTTAGTTTCAACTATTTGAAGATCCTCACTTGTTTACAATTCCGAGCTTTGAATCCTTGGTACCCTCAGAACTTCCTTCTCTCTTTTGAATTAAATGAAACTCTTGTCCCCGATTAACCAACTTCTTTAATAATGTGAGCTCACATGTTTATTCTGCAAGTTATAAACATCACTCCTTGTTGATGGAAACCTCGAACCTAAACATCTTCAAAACTTTATTCACTTTTCTCTTGAGTGAATGTTCCATTGATACCATAGCTTGCAAACTTTCTTCTTTTATCCTCTAACTTCCTAAAGCTTGTGAATTACTCCCACAATTAATTCTTCTTTTCCAGATCTTATCACTTAAATCCTAACTCGATTGGAGAAGACCATGGCTCTTGAATTCTTGTAGGAATCCCCCCCCCCCCGGTGCATTCCTTACCCTTCTAGACTAGAGAAAAGAACTTGTAATAGGCCGAAGTTATCGTAAAGATTGTCCGTGGTTTGTTATCATCTTCACAACCTAAACTCACAACCAACTCAAGAATAAAAGCATGCGGTTAGCACATGATCATGCGACATAATTAATGCCAAAGACACGGATTTGATGCAAAATGCGACAAATAATTCATAAAATTTAAAATAAACACGTTGATCATATAAAATTCAAGCAAGTGAAAGCCAATTAATCAACAATTGGTGACAAGAATTAATGCAATACACAAATTATCAAGTAGTTCCTAAGCCGTACGACCTAGACTTGACACGACACGACACTCGAACTCCAGTTTTGCAACCTGGAGCTCTGATACCACCTTAGGATGTAGCACCCGGAACGCAAGGTAGCCACATCCCCCGCACTATAGTTCAATCCACATATAGAATGGATGGTCCATACATGAATCAAGCCTATAGTGAACGGGAGACAATAAAAAAAACTTCCTAGCTAGGCTGGACTAACCCTCAAATAAATACGATCATGCATAAACCATAAACGGAATCACAATATACATACATTCATTTCAGTAAAACTATTTCATGTTTATACTTATTATTCCATATATACAATCTCATAAGCTCCATGGACCAGTCATAGCATTACATAAGTATCAAAATAAGTCAAGAAATACATATGCAACAACCATGTACAATAAACGTGCTAGACCCGAAAATAAAGACCTGACTCAATCCCGCCTAGCACGCACCCTGCAAACCTGAAAATGTGAGGTATCAGTCTATGAAAGACTGAGTGAGGGGTTTAATAAATATAAGCGCACATATCATGCAAGTTATAGTACCGGGTAAGGTTTTATAAAAGAAAACAATATAAGTTCAACAATAGAATAAATCTCGCCCGAGACAACAACTATACCAATTAACAATTCATTCAGTTTCAATCAATCAGTGGCCCGGCGAGTAAGGGTAATCTCCAACCTTTACTCCAACAGTGTACAGTCATGACAGTTTCCATTGATTAAGTGATCATGCAAATAATTAACGTCCAATCAAGTAGCAGTTTCATGAACCCTTTTTCCTCCGTGTGATGGTGGGATTGCAAGACCCAACCATCCAATCATGGTGTACGTCGGTAAGATAACTCCCACGTACGGGATTTCTTCCTCCACCAAACCTCCTGGTGGATTCAGAGATGATCCCAAAATGGTGAGGATAGTGCAAGAGTTACCCGTCAGCCCTTGCTTTCCCGGTTGGCTCAATACACTACCCTCAGGCCCACAATGAATAATATACTCGCCAAAACAATCAATCAATTCAGCTGAAAATCATTAAGGTTTGGAAAACTATAAATATATAGATACGTTTTGGTCGAAAATCTTTTATAGGGTTATATAGGTTCTATATATCTAGAAATTAAACCTAACCTGACGAGCGACTGAACAAGACAAGGATACAAAAAGCGTCCATACGATCAATGATCTCCGCCCTAGAGAAGAACTGGACAAGAAGGAAAATAACGTGAACTCGTGAGACGAGACTCAATATGAGACCAAGTATGACGCACGACAATGCTCATGTAACACCTTAATAACCAAACAAAGTAGCAATCAAGTGACACTTAAATATGTATGCGATCCAATTAACACTTAAGAGATGAAATTAATCTCAAGGAGTCACGTATTCATATCATTCAAACATTTAAATTTCAATTCGTATAAGGCATGGAGTCACACAATCACGTTTGAGCAATTAAGTAACAAGAAGTGTCAAATAGGAGCATAATTATCAATTAATAAAGCATATACTTCATATAATTGACATACGGGAACCAAAAGAGTGAAATGAATGCAAGAAGAGAGATTTTGGTGAAGTTTGGGAAAAACCGACAATTTTTGAAAATGCACATGCTGTAGTAAAATTGGAATATCCTGAGTTCTAGAAGTTGGAATTGAGTTTTGTTTCTTGTATATCAAACTAGACACATAGACCTTTCCGACGATATATGTCTCGTATTCTAGTTCAAAACGAGGAAAAATGGCGTACACTCGAAGTTAGGTGATTGCAGATTTCCGGTTAAGTGGCGACACCAAAAAGGATTGATTATATCTCACAAACCTGAAAATGTGAGGTGTCAGTCTATGAAAGACTGAGTGAGGGGTTTAATAAATATAAGCGCACATATCATGCAAGTTATAGTACCGGGTAAGGTTTTATAAAAGAAAACAATATAAGTTCAATAATAGAATAAATCTCGCCCGAGACAAGAACTATACCAATTAACAATTCATTCAGTTTCAATCAATCAGTGGCACGGCGAGTAAGGGCAATCTCCAACCTTTACTCCAACAGTGTACAGTCATGACAGTTTCCATTGATTAAGTGATCATGCAAATAATTAACGTGCAATCAAGTAGCATTTTCATGAACCCTTTTTCCTCTGGGTGATGGTGGGATTGCAAGACCCAACCATCCAATCATGGTGTACGTCGGGAACATGACTCCCACGTACGGGGATTTCTTCCTCCACCAAACCTCCTGGTGGATTCAGAGGTGATCCCAAAGTGGTGAGGATAGTGAAAGAGTTACCCGTCAGCCCTTGCTTTCCCAGTTGGCTCAATACACTACCCTCGGGCCCGCAGTGAACAATATACTCACCAAAACAATCAATCAGTTCAGTTCAGGAATTCAGTTGAAAATCAATAAGGTTTGGAAAACTATAAATATATAGATACCGTTTGGTCGAAAATCTCTTATAGGATTGTATAGGTTCTATATATCTAGAAATTAAACCTCACCTGACGAGCGACGGAATAAGACAAGGATACAAGAAAGTGTTCATACGATCAATGATCTCCGCCCTGGAGAAGAACTGGATAAGAAGGAAAATAACGTGAACTGGTGAGACGGGACTCAATATGAGACCAAGTATAACGCACGGCAATGCTCATGTAACACCTTAATAACCAAACAAAGTAGCAATCAAGTGACACTTAAATATGTATGAGATCCAATTAACACTTCAAAGATGAAATTAATCTCAAGGAGTCACGTATTCATATCATTCAAACATTTAAATTTCAATTCGTATAATGCATGGAATCACACAATCACGTTTGAGCAATTAAGTAACAAGAAGTGTCAAATAGGAGCATAATTATCAATTAATAAAGCATATACTTCATATAATTCACATACGGGAGCCAAAAGAGTGAAATAAATGCAAGAAGAGAGATTTTGGTGAAGTTTGGCGAAAAACAACAATTTTCGAAAACGCACATGCTGTAGTAAAACTGGAATATATTGAGTTCTAGAAGTTGGAATTGAATTTTGTTTGTTGGATATGAACCTAGACACATAGACCTTTCCGAGGATATGTGGCTCGTATTCAAAACGAGGAGAAAATGGTGTACACTTGAAGTTAGGTGATTGCATATTTCCGGTAAAGTGGCGACACGAAAAAGGATTCATTATATCTCACAAATTAGAAAGGATAATGAGGTTATTCCAATTGGAAAGTATTCTAGACTTCAAGAGGTTTCCGTCGGTTCAAAAATCAGGTCAATCGGAGCTCTTTTGAGGGGTAAACAGAACAAAACAAGATCAGTCTGAAAACATGGGAGGATCCACGGCCGTGGATTTTTCCATGTACAAAAATCCACGCCCGTGGATTCCTCTGCCGAAAATCCCAAATTTCTAGGCACAATCCACGGCCGTGGATCCTACTACAGCAGCAAATCGAAGGGAAAACACACACGGCAGGCTCGAAATTTGGCTCCCAAATCATACTCACATCAAACCAAGGCAACAATTCAACACAAAACTAACAGATAACATGTATATGGTTCATATATATCAATTAAGCTTCATATAATCCAAGGAACCACGCTTTGATTCATGAAATTTCCAACATAAAACCCTTATGAAATCAAGTGATCAATCATGCACCAAACTTCATGAATTCAATTTATAATTGTATGAAATCATTTCAAATCTTCGAACAAGCTACATATATACTCAAGCATTTCATATATAATCACTAAACCCAAACAAGAGTTCAAATTCTCATTATATATATATATATATAGATATACATGCTTACCTTGTTGAAGAAGATGGAAGGGAAAGGAAGAGATGAAGCTAAGATGATTTCTTGGAGTAGGTGGAAGTAAATCTTTGGCTCTTGACTTCTTGGCTTGATCAACCGATAGAGAGGAAGAGGAAATGGAATGCTTGTGCTTTGTTTGTGTTTAGAAATGAAAAGAGATGTATGTATATGTGTATATTGTTGGAAAACACGAATCAGAAAGTAGCGGAATTTAAAAATTTTCCCAACAAAAGGACCTTGGACTCGCAATCGTGTATCCAAATTCGTAGGGATAGAAAACTTACTTTTCTTTTATTCTTTCTTGAAGCGTTTCAAGCCACCCAAGAACGCTCTTCTCGCGGCTTGATCCCCTCTCCTTTGGTAAAGCTCGAATCTTCAAACTTCTAACTTGAAGTCTCTAGAGAAAGTCCACCAACTTGATCACAATCTAACTAGTAAGGATGCTAGTTCTCTAGTTAGTGTTTAGGCTTAACCTAGGGTTTATTTGATCTTGGAGAAAGGAAGGTGTTCAACACATGAACCAAAAGAATTGTCAATTAGCCCTAAAGGGGAGCATGAGCTCCCCTATATATAGGAAAGGGAGAGGGGCGCCGATCCTAATCCTTGTTAGGCAAGGATTTGGTTCCTCTCTCTCCTATTACTTGATCATCAAGTAATTTCCAACTTTGACTTTGAATTCTAATTCAAATCAACTTTCAAGAGAGCTAAAAATATCCAAACTATTTTTGGATAATTTTATACTTTATTTATTTAAAATAAATAACTTATTTTATCTAATTAATTAACTAGATTATTTTCTCCAAAATAAGACTTTCTTTTTAATTCAAAATTAAACCAAAGTCTATTAAATAATTAACACATTTAATTATTTAATACATATATATACAATATATATTTATTCACACGTGTGTGACACGTGTCACAATGACACGTGTCACTCACGTGAGCCACACGTGTGATTTCACACGTGTGGAACCCTCTTGGCCCGATTAACTCGTTTAATCATTTTTAAGCCTCAACTCATGTAACCAAGTTGTTGTGTGTGACCCTCTAGGTTCTCAATTCAATTAGCAGTGACCCTAATTAATTAATTCACTAATTAATTAATCAATCCAAAGATTAAACGACCATAGTCTAGCAACAGGTGTTTAACCCCTAGCTGAATTGGAATGTTCGGATTCGACAGAACCTTTAAGTCATTGATTCATGTGAGATACAATCCTCCTACTTACTATCTCTCAACCAAGATCTAGGGCAAGAGAATAATCAGAACCCTAATAATCCGGTCTTAAAGCTGAGTGCATTTCATATCCATTTGATCTCAATCCAAGAAACCCTTTTCTTGATGTCTTGATCTACTGCCTTGGCCAAGGACTCCATATGGCATATGAATGACTTACACAATAAGAGATCACCTTGCAAATGCAAGTGTAGGTCCTTTCTTGATTCTCATTCACTTTCATGAATCACTTGTGCAGCCCCAGCAGAAGCCTTGAATCAGTTGTCTAAGGCGACACCCTTTAAAGCTTATACCTAAGACCACAGAGTTAACTCTTAAAGTGACAAGAAACCTCAAGTTTAAGGATCAATTAATCACATCAATGACTCGTGAGATATTTCCTAATCTGAAAGTTTCCATTTCCTGGAATAGAAACTTCCTTTCCCATTTAGGAATGTTCTCACACGGGGCACCTCAGTGAACTTACTTATTAAAGTAAGCACCCTCATGTATCACGCACGTATCAACTATACACTTTGCACCTTCATGAAAACAAGGTGGTCCTTCTTAAGGGCGTGATCCCATAAGCAAGCCTTAGAGGAGTCAGGTTGACACTCCCACTGTCTGTAGGACTCATCGGCTTGGAGTATTTTACTAATCATGACTTATGTGATATAGGGCTCGTTTCATAAACCATTTCACCTAAATGGTAGAGTCCTAAAGTCATCAGGATTAGGGGAGTTCTCATACATGCACAGCTAAAGTAAACGCATACCAAACAAGAGCATATAAAGAAGTGTTGCCTCAATTCGTTATTTCATTCAAAGATTGTCTGTGATTACAATAAGGAAAAGCACAAAGCGGATATACAATCGAATTTTAATGCACTATTCCTAACAATCTCCCACTTGCCCGTCAAAGCCATTCTAAAGCTACTCTATGTCCCATCTTCTGAAGATGACCTTGGAAAGCTTCTCGACTAAGGGGTTTAGTAAGTAGATCTGCCACGTTCTCTGCTGATGTGACCCTCTCAATTTGCACATCTCCTCTTTTGATAATATCACGGATTAGGTGATACTTCCTCATAATGTGCTTGGTCCGTTGGTGAGATCTTGGTTCTCTTGCTTGAGCAACTGCCCCAGTGTTGTCACAAAACACAGTAATGGGGTCTTTCATGCTAGGAACAACATTCAACTCTTGAATGAAGTTTCTAATCCAAACATCTTCCTTAGTTGCATCATTTGCAGCTAAGTATTCGACCTCAGTGGTCGAATCTGCAGTGGTAGTTTGCTTGGAACTCTTCCAACTCACTGCTCCGCCGTTTAGGCAGAAAATGTATCCTGACATTGACTTAAAATCATCTAAGTCAGATGCAAAGCTTGCATCGCAGTATCCTTCGACATTAAGATCTTTCTAACCTCCGTAAACTAAGAATAAATCTTTAGTACTTTTCAAGTACTTAAGAATATTCTTCACGGCAGCCCAGTGACCATCTCCAGGGTTAGATTGGAAACGACTTGTTACACTAAGTGCTTAAGCCACATCCGGTCGAGTACATAACATTGCATACATTATGCTACCTATTGCTGATGCATAAGGTGTATGAGTCATTCTTTCCTTCTCAAGGTTAGTCTTAGGACACATCTTCTTTGAAAGACATGTTCCTACACTCATAGGAAGGTTCTTAACCTTTGCTGACTCCATATTGAATCTCTTCAATACTTTGTCAATGTACATCGACTGTGATAGTCCTATTAACCTTCTAGATCTATCTCTATAGATTTTAATTCCAAGGATATAGGACGCATCACCAAGATCTTTCATCTCGAATTGGTTCGATAACCATAACTTAGTCACTTTCATGTCATCCTTCGAATTCCCAATAAGAAGGATGTCATCAACATAAAGTACTAAGAATTGCACTGAGGTCTCCAATTCCTTTCTATACACACAGGACTCATTCGAAATTTGAATGAAGCCAAACGCTTTGACTGATTCATCAAATCGAATGTTCCAATTCCTAGAAGCCTGTTTCAATCCATAGATTGATCTTTGGAGTTTGCAAACCTTTTGCTCACTCCCACTGAATGTGAAACCTATGGGTTGCTCCATATAAATGTCTTTGTCAATGTCACCATTGAGAAAGGCAGTTTTCACATCCATTTGTCATATCTCATAGTCATAATATGCAGCAATGGCAAGCATGATCCGAATAGACTTTTGCATTGCAACTGGCGAAAAGGTTTCATCAAAGTCCACGCCGGGTCTTTGAGTGAATCCTTTTGTAACCAGTCTTGCTTTATAGGCTACAATGCTTCCATCAACTCCAAGCTTTCTCTTAAAGATCCATTTGCAACCTATGGGTTTGACCCCATCAGGCAAATCTACCAAGGTCCAAACTTGGTTGGAGTTCATGGAGTCCATTTCGGATTTCATGGCTTCTATCCACTGTTCAGAGTCAGAATCTGAAAGTGCCTCCTCATATGTTAAAGGATCACTATCCTTTTGAGAGATTTCATGGAAGAATCCATACCATCTCTCCGGCTGTCTAGGAGTGAGTTCAGAACGCCTTAGAGGAGGATTTTCACGTGTATCGAAATTGGTGATTGGTTGTGGTTGATCAAAAGGGGACGTTTCTTCAGTGGGTGGTGTGGGATCACTTTGTACTTCTTCTAATTCTATGATCTTGCCTTTCTTTTCTTTAAGGAACGGTTCCTCAAGAAAAGTGGCATTTCTGGAAACAAACACCTGTTGCTCAGATCGATCATAGAAGTAGTATCCTATGGATTCCTTAGGATAACCTACAAAGTAGCATAAGTTAGAACGAGATTCTAACTTATCTCCCACTGTCCTCTTCACGTAAGCAGGACAACCCCAATTTCTTAAGTAAGAATAACTAGGGATTTTACCATGCCACATTTCATAGGGCGTTTTAGGGACTGACTTAGAGGGAACTAGATTTAGAATCTTTGCTGCACTTTCTAGGGTATAACCCCAGAAAGAAGGTGGTAAGTCAGTGAAACTCATCATGGAACGAACCATATCAAGTAGGGTTCGATTCCTTCTCTCAGAAACTCCATCATCTTTTAGATGATTAAGGAATTCTTCACTAAGATACTCGCCTCCTCGATCAGATCGAAGTGCTTTGATCTTGTGACCAGCTTGGTTCTCGACCTCCTTTTGAAATTCTAAGAATTTCTCAAAAGCTTCAGATTTATACTTCATTAAGTATACATAACCATACCGACTAAAGTCATCAGTAAAGGTTATGAAATACTGATGATTGTTTCTAGTGCTTACACTAAGCGGTCCACAAACATCAGTATGGATCAAATCCAAAACCTTAGTGGCACATTCCACAGTTCCTTTAAAAGGGACTTTGGACATTTTTCCTTTGAGACAGGATTCGCAAGAAGTTAACTCCTTAAGATCATTTTCAGAGAATGATCCTAAAGTGTTTATCTTGCTAATTCTGTTCTTGAAAATGTGTCCTAATCTAGCGTGCCATAAGGGAGCTGAAACTTTGTCATCTCTCTTACGCTTTGTTTCTCGTTGTATATTCATAATATTGATATTTTGAGTTAGGTAAAGTCCATTACTTAGAGTACCGATGTGAACGGAAGAGTTGTTCCGTTTGATAAAATATTTACCATTCTTAATATAAGTTTCATAACCTTCACAATCTAATATTGGAACTGAAATTATATTACGAATAATGCTCGGTACATAAAGGACTTTATTTAAGACTAACTCAAAACTACCCAAATCTAATCTAATTGTGCCTAAAGCTCGAGCTTCAACATTTGAGCCATCACCGATCTTCAAGGCACATTCTCCTTCTTTGAGTTATTGGACTTCACTTAGCATCTGTACATCATTACAGATATGAGTTCCACAACCGGTATCAAGTACCCAAGAACTAGAATTAATAGAAAGATTTACTTCAACGAGAAAGATACCTTTCTTTAGAGTAGCCTTGTACTCTGGGTAGTTTCTCCTACAATGTCCCGCTTTTCCACAATGGAAGCAAACATCCTCTTTCTGATCACGCTTCTTCTTTTGGGCCTTCCCCTTCGAAATGCCACCAGTGGGCCTAAGGGGTTTCTTCTTCTTCTTTTGGGCTTTCTTGCCCTTACCTTTAGAAGGCCCCGAAGAGGAAGATGGAGCATTTACCATCAAAACCTTATTGTCCTTCTTGATCGTGCTTTCAGCAGTCACAAGCTGACTAATCGGCTCAGCTACAGTGGCACCAGCATGATTCATGTTGAAGTTAAGGACAAATGGGTTGAATGATGGTGGGAGCGAAGCTAGCAACAAATCCACTGAAAGCTCATCTTTCAGTGGCATGTCCATGGAGGCAAGCTTCTCAGTAAGGGCAAGAAACTTGAGTCCATATTCATGGACACTTGAACCTTCCCTCATTCTCAAGTGGAACAATTCCTTTGAAGTGTTATACCTTGTAACACGTTCATGAGGGCGGTAAAGTTGCTCTAAGTAGTCGTAAATCTCCCAAGCGAATTCCATGGCCTCATGTTGCCTTTGCAAGTCCGGAGACATGTTAGCCAACATAAGGCAATGGGCTTGGAGATTATCATCCTTCCACTTCTGAATCGCGTCCCGCTCGGCCCGAGTGGGAGCCTCCCCTTCGGGACTAGGCTCCCCTTCGAAGAGAACATAAGTTCTCTTCTCAGAATCTAAAATGATTTTTAGATTCCTCAGCCAATCAGAATAGTTGGGACCAGTCAACTTGTTTGACTCGAGGATCGATACAAGAGGGTTTTTGGTTGCCATTTCAAAACACGTAGAGAATCACAGAATCTACGACCTAAATGGTAAAACAGAGAACTAGTGAACATGCTGAATTATAACGATATACAAAAGATAAGGTCTTTAATCTATTGTAGCTCCCACTGTTTTTCAAAGATCTATAATTCCCAAAGATCTAAGAGGAACACGTTTCCCAATGGGTACTAAGATCCTAGGCATTTTACCTCGAACCCACGACTCGCGGACATTCTAAGTAAGAACCCTAGGTAGGTACAACTTACCAATTCTAACACCTTTAGAACTCTTAGTAATTGTTTTTGCATCACCTATCTTTCAATATGGACCCACGACTCGTGCGACATCCATATTTACTTAGGCGTTAAGCTAAACCCATCAATCATAAGATCATGACCAAAACTTAGTTCGAACGACCCACGACTCGCGGACATCGCCCTTGCTAAAATCGATCATGAAATATTGATCATTTAAAATGGTCAAGTAGGTAACTAAGAACTAATAAGCTCCACTAGCTATCCCACGACTCGCGGACAATAACTAGCTTCACTTACTAAACTTAAAACCTATTGATGGAATGCTAGGAATTTAATTCAAAATTTGCATCTCGAATTAAACACCTATTTGTTCGAAATTAGCTTAATATTTAATGGGAATTTTCGAATCAACCGGAGAGTTGTCCGGTTCGACCTCACCAACATATATGTTATCCAATTTTATTAGTCTTGATTAATGCAAGTACACTTAAATGCATTTCAAATAAGCACATAAACAGACAACATGTCCTAGCATGATACTAACATGTAATGATCATGGGTTCTACCTATCTTATGCGTGATATGTGGGAGCCACTCCACAATCACAAGTTCTAACATACATGCCACATAAACAGTTTAAATCACATAAGGGAAAGCGGTAACAAAATACGAGCCCTATCTCTATTACATTTAACAATTGAGATTCCCCTCCCTAACATTTTGAGGGGTCTTCACTTATGGCCTCCTTGTTACTTGAATGTGGTCCATCTTACTCCATGGGTGCATTGTCTCCAAAATGAAAATAAAACCTCACCATCTATCTCTACTCTCAAATTACAATAAAAAGAAAAAGACATAAAGTAATAAGGCTCAATCTTCATATTGGCCTTAGACAATTACACGGGGCATACCCCGGCCTCAAAAACAGTAATATGGAAAGCCACATAATAAATCACATAACAGTACGCACATAAGTGAGGCTCCAACCTCAATTGAAAAACGCAACTATAGGGCTCCAACCCCAATTTAAACCATTCATGTGCATAAATTAAAACCATACATAGATCTAAACCCATGATCACCTAACATGCTTTTGCAAGAATTTAAATTTAACCAATAAATTAAAATTCTCGCTTTAAGCTCTAATAGCTTAAAACATGACTTAGATGCAATTCTTGTTCAAGAGCCTTTTCAACAAAACCCGAAAAACATTAAACTAATAAAATTCCAATTAATTTCTGAAAATTAATAATTTTATTCTTTCAATATTTTCATAAAACAAAGATTGTAATTTTTCCAAGATTTAAATCGCTTAATTTTCCAAAATCCCAATTTAAACAATTATTTCAAAAATAATTCAATTTTAATAAATAAAAAATTTTTAGAAAAATTAAATCGGGATTGGATTGGACTAAACACGAAAATCAAGATCGCGAAACGAAGTACCCGGAACGGACTGCACGTCCGCCCGAGACCAAGCCCGACTGACGCACAGCATCGCGCACACGGACGCGCGCGCCAGCGCTGCGCACAGCATGGCGCGCATCCTTGCGCGCGTCGCGCGGATCAGCTGGGCGAGGCGGGCGGCCGCGGCCGGGAGGCTCCCGCGCGGTTGCGGGAGGTGCATGCGGGCTCGCCTAGGCGCTTGCGGGCGGCAGCGGCAGGCAGTCCCGCGCAGTTGTGGGACTGCTGGGCGGGCGGGCGCACGTCCAGGCTCGCGTTTTCGTAACGTGATTTCGTGTTTCGTACTTTTAGTTCAAAAACCAAAACAATCCAAATTTAAAAAACACGATTTAAATTAATTTTTATCAAAACGGTTTTTCCAAAAACACAATATAAGAAAACAGTTTCAGAAATTCAAGAAAAATTACAGTCTCGTATTTCAGGCTTTCTAAAAGAACTCATGAATACCTAATTCGCATCTAAGCCTAAGAATTTCTACCAAATTCAGAATAATTGAGACGAATCAGAAACACGATTAACGAGGTGGCTCTGATACCACTTGTTGGAAAACACGAATCAGAAAGCAGCGGAATTTAAAAATTTTCCCAACAAAAGGACCTTGGACTCGCAATCGTGTATCCAAATTCGTAGAGATAGAAAACTTACTTTTCTTTTATCCTTTCTTGAAGCGTTTCAAGCCACCCAAGAACACTCTTCTCGCGGCTTGATCCCCTCTCCTTTGGTAAAGCTCGAATCTTCAAACTTCTAACTTGAAGCCTCTAGAGAAAATCCACCAACTTGATCACAATCTAACTAGTAAGGATGCTAGTTCTCTAGTTAGTGTTTAGGCTTAACCTAGGGTTTATTTGATCTTGGAGAAAGGAAGGTGTTCAACACATGAACCAAAAGAATTGTCAATTAGCCCTAAAGGGGAGCATGAGCTCCCCTATATATAGGAAAGGGAGAGGGGCGCCGATCCTAATCCTTGTTAGGTAAGGATTTGGTTCCTCTCTCTCCTATTACTTGATCATCAAGTAATTTCCAACTTTGACTTTGAATTCTAATTCAAATCAACTTTCAAGAGAGCTAAAAATATCCAAACTATTTTTGGATAATTTTATACTTTATTTATTTAAAATAAATAACTTATTTTATCTAATTAATTAACTAGATTATTTTCTCCAAAATAAGACTTTCTTTTTAATTCAAAATTAAACCAAAGTCTATTAAATAATTAACACATTTAATTATTTAATACATATATATACAATATATATTTATTCACACGTGTATGACACGTGTCACTCACGTGAGCCACACGTGTGATTTCACACGTGTGGAACCCTCTTGGCCCGATTAACTCGTTTAATCATTTTTAAGCCTCAACTCATGTAACCAAGTTGTTGTGTGTGACCCTCTAGGTTCTCAATTCAATTAGCAGTGACCCTAATTAATTAATTCACTAATTAATTAATCAATCCAAAGATTAAACGACCATAGTCTAGCAACAGGTGTTTAACCCCTAGCTGAATTGGAATGTTCGGATTCGACAGAACCTTTAAGTCATTGATTCATGTGAGATACAATCCTCCTACTTACTATCTCTCAACCAAGATCTAGGGCAAGGGAATAATCAGAACCCTAATAATCCGGTCTTAAAGCTAAGTGCATTTCATATCCATTTGATCTCAATCCAAGAAACCCTTTTCTTGATGTCTTGATCTACTGCCTTGGCCAAGGACTCCATATGGCATATGAATGACTTACACAATAAGAGACCACCTTGCAAATGCAAGTGTAGGTCCTTTCTTGATTCTCATTCACTTTCATGAATCACTTGTGCAGCCCCACATAAGCCTTGAATCAGTTGTCTAAGGCGACACCCTTTAAAGCTTATACCTAAGACCACAGAGTTAACTCATAAAGTGACAAGGAACCTCAAGTCTAAGGATCTATTAATCACATCAATGACTCGTGAGATATTTCCTAATCTGGAAGTTTCCATTTCCTGAAATAGAAACTTCCTTTCCCATTTAGGAATGTTCTCACACGGGGCACCTCAGTGAACTTACTTATTAAAGTAAGCACCCTCATGTATCACACACGTATCAACTATACACTTTGCACCTTCATGAAACAAGGTGGTCCTTCTTAAGGGCGTGATCCCATAAGCAAGCCTTAGAGGAGTCAGGTTGACACTCCCACTGTCTGTAGGACTCATCGGCTTGGAGTATTTTACTAATCATGACTTATGTGATATAGGGCTCGTTTCATGAACCATTTCACCTAAATGGTAGAGTCCTAAAGTCATCAGGAATAGGGGAGTTCTCATACATGCACAACTAAAGTAAACGCATACCAAACAAGAGCATATAAAGAAGTGTTGCCTCAATTCGTTATTTCATTCAAAGATTGTCTGTGATTACAATAAGGAAAAGCACAAAGCGGATATACAATCGGCTTTTAGGGCACTATTCCTAACATATATATGGTATATATTGTGAAGATAAGGGAAAGAATGAGGGAAATTTTCCATCAAGTCCTCAAGAGTTTAAGTTATGCAATTAGGTACTCAAGTTGGTAAGTTCATGCAATTAAGTGCCAATTCATGAAGAATGATCAATTTAGTCCAAAGAAAATCTCATGCAATTAAACCCTCCAATTTATGAAAGTAGTCAATTAAGGTCAATTAATCAAATAAAACATGCTCGGTAATTAATTCATGTCAATTGGATGCAAATCATTCCATAACTCTCAAGTTGGTAATAATTTCACGTATACACTTAGTAATATAATTTACATAATGTCACGTAATGCATAACTTGAAAACTGGGGCATTACGTCGACGGAGTTGCTGGTGGTCGACGGTGGCGGTCAGCCGGTGAGTTGTTCAGAGAAAGCAAGACGGTCGGAGGCTTTTTTCCAGTGGGGGATGCACCGAGAGGGTGAGTAGGGAGAGTTGTGAGAGAGAATTGAGAGATGAGAGTGTGAGGGGGAGTTTTTATCAGTATGTGGGTTTAGGTGGGTAAGGTTACGATAGGTTAGATATTTACTAGACTGGATTGTTTGGTTTCCATGTAAATTATACTGGTTTCGGGTTAGAAATAAAACATTGATTTGAAGGGCAACGGTTTTTTAAATGGGTAAAAAGGCAGTCAACGGTTTCAGGAGATTGCGAGGAATAGAATGGTGTAGTCTGGGAATGCAAATGAATGCTCGTGTGAAAGATTTGCATATAAGTTCTTGTGTTTATGTTATTATCATTTGCACCCACAAACTTTTATTTAAGTTATAGTTAAGCCCCAACCTTTACTAATCAATTTAGCCCTTAAATTTTAGAAAGTGATAATTAACCAATTAAGGCACTTAAAGCATAACACCAAGAAATTAAATCACGCAATTAAATAAAGCAAATATCCAATTAACACGTAAAACTCAATTAAGTACATAAAACTCAACCTAAACCCACTCGTGATGTCATAAATGATTTGTCAGGAAAATGAGGCATTATTTGAGCCATTTTTCTATCCTGATCGATTCGATCCCAATTTTAATTTCAAATGTAATTCAATTAAACCTTTTTTTTTTTTTTTTTTTTTTTTTTTTTTGAAATAGTATTGTACTTGTTTCACCAATACAAAATATCTTGAAATCAACCGTCACACTTTGCAACATAAGTTTAAAAATGCCTTTGTTCGCCCTCTACACAATTCTCATTTCAACAAGTAGCAGACTTATTTGCTAAAGCACTTGGAGGTCCCTCATTTCATTTACTCTTGTCCAAATTGGGCTTCCTTTTTCCAAGTCAGTCCAACTTGAAGGAGGTTGAAGACTAATAAGTTTTTATTTATTTTAGACAATAAAACTTATTTAGCTATAACAACTTTGCGGTTTATTTTTTCTATCCTCTTCCATAACACGCCTCTTTTTCAAAATGCTATGATTAGTTTTCAGTTAGTTTGGACAATGAATGTTATTTTAATTATAATTTGGTTGAACACACCTCTGGCACAAAATGCCATGTATACGAGGGCTCCCAGAGACTTTCAATAAACTTTTGAATTTGATATTTTACTTCCCTTTCTCTCTCTTTCTCTCCTTCAACATATAGAACAGTCGATACTCTTTAATGGAGTTAATGAATATTATGAAAATTTGTAAACTATTAATGAATATTCTTTGAGGTGGTTGGACTTATATATTAATAGTTTTCCAAGAAAATATTTTAAATTGGTTTATCTTGTCGATGCTTAAAGAATTCCTTGAATATTTTCCTATTATGGACAAACAAATTTTTCATAATTTAAATAGTTAAAATGCAATGTCAACTAATTAGAAGTTGCTCTACTAAACCTCAATAAATGTGCGGAATTTTACCATTAGTCAATCAAGTAATAAATCTATAAGATTACAAAAATGAAAAATCTAAACATAGTACTACTAAGGGGAACAAACTTTTTTATTTATCTAAGCGTGCACACTACAAGATTACAGTAATCTAATAGTGTTTCACATGGGTTTAAATAATCAGACTCTAATATCCAATCCCATATTTCGATGGAGAAGCATTTGAGAGTACTTTCACATATTTCATGATTTTCTTTCACTTTCGGGCCAATATATCTTAATACAATTTATGAAGTAATCCGGCTAGAAAATCAAATCACGACATACAAAAATAAATCTTTAATTATCAGAAAAAATTTTAACTCAAATTTAGTTCAACCAAACGAATATCAATGACGTGATGATCGTCTTACACTTCCTATGTTTCATGCGTTGTAGTTCGATAAAGGGGGAATGTGACAAAACTCCCCAAGGCACAAGACAAATTGGACATCACTCCTTCATGGAAAAAATATCAATACTAACTCCCCAATTTAAATTTGTAATTTAATTTTACTCCCCATTTTTGAAAAAACTACCAAAATAGCCTTGAAGAAACATAACATGACATAACACAACACTCTTTCCTCACACAAAAACCATTTTGTTAACATAATACCTCATATATACACGATTTTATACTATTATTTTATATGTTAATATTTCAAGGTATATTTTTCATACTTCATATGTAAAAATTAATGTTTTTTCTTTTATGTAGGTGAATGGTGTGGTAAAAATTAATTATTATATTTATATTTTGAAGTATTAATTAGAAACTATAAAGTATCCAAATTATTAAAATAGAGTATTATTAAAATTATAAAACAGAGTATCCAAATTATAAGACAAAGTATTATAAATTTTTCGAATTATAAAACAGAATATCTGATAGGTTCCGAATAGATGGGTCCGAATCCGATCACTTTACAATTTGATTTTGTGGGGGAAATCGCTGGAAGCTCACCGGAAAAGGAAAGGGGGTTCTACCTGCTGGGACAAACACAAGAAAAGTCAGAAGGCCAAGCTGGGGGGAACTGGGGGTGATTCCCAGTTTGGCTCTCCGACGCTCAAGTCAGATTGATATATGAAGGAGGAAACTTGAGTTAAGTAGCAGTTTCAGTAATGGAGAATGCTTACCATGTAGAAGATGACTTTACCTGTTTATAGGTGAGGGTCAGGGACCCTTTGGTCATTTGCCTCGTGTGGTCCTGGCCGAATGTTGCCCTGACACGTGACGCCATGAGAGAGAAACCTAGGAGGAATCTTCTGCAAAAGCGGCTAAAAGTTAGTGCTGGCAACAGTGGCAGGTGCGCGGGCATGTACGGTGTGTCAGAGAGCCGTTTGGGTGGTTGGTAACGAGGGCTTATGAGCCCGCTCGTGACAACCAAGAGTATCGGAAGCCAAGATATCCGCTGAGTGGGATGAAAGCTCCAGTCCAAGTAACGAGCCAGAAGGTGAGGCCACTCTGAGGGAGTGTGACGCTCGAAGAGGGCTCACTTGGCTCGTGGACATGCCAGTTGTACGGTATGAATGGCGTTCGTGAGAGTATCAGCGCTCGTTGGGCTTATCTCTCGAAGAGGGAGTGCGCTCGTTGGGCTGATGGGCGCAACCCTGGGGAGACAGACGTCATTATCTCGGTGATGCCACGTGTCCTAGCGTGGGACGATCGTATTTTGACCCCATCATTTTGCCCCCCAATTCTGTAGTCCTTAGTGATAAGGACTGTAGAATTTTGACGCGTTCTATCTTTTGCACGTAGCGCTCGCATGAGGCTTGGCATGTTGAGCAATTTTTCTTCTGATTGCGCCATTAATGCGGTCTTTTCAACTGACCGCTCGTAACGCCTCCGCATTAAATGTTGTACTATTCTGAAGCATTCGAAACGTCAGAGCATTAAATGCGGGTGCGCGTTGGGGCGCGTGAGTATTGGGAAGCATGTGACGGTTCCATAGTGTGGACGGTTTCCTAGGCGGGAAATGATTACCATTTTGAATTTCTAGCCGAAAAAGTACCAACTCCCATCCCTATAAGTAAGGGATTCTGAGATCTTTACACTATTTACGCATTCTTATCTTCCAAGCATCCTTTGCAAAAATAACTCTCTTGCACATCAATTCTTAGAGCATCTTCAACCTCTTCTCCAGTTTTCTCAGAAATCTTCAAGGTAAACTTCCAGCTAAATTTTCTAACTTTGCTAACTTTAGATTCGGACTTTAGGATTTTGTAGTCTCTTAGGTTTTACTCCTTTAGGAAACCCAAATTTCTTCCAGAAAACTCTCGTTCTCTAACCCAGACTAAATCTCTCCCAAATCTC
The DNA here is from genome assembly GCA_037501455.1 of Lantana camara. Taxonomy (NCBI): domain Eukaryota; kingdom Viridiplantae; phylum Streptophyta; class Magnoliopsida; order Lamiales; family Verbenaceae; genus Lantana; species Lantana camara. The sequence goes on from CM074863.1 coordinate 86,918,271, forward strand.
AGTTTCTGCCATGGCTGATCAACATGTTGAGGAATTCGCCCGTGAAATCCACGAAATGGCCACTGAGAGTTCCTCTTCCCCCGATTCCCCCAGAGACGAGGAGTTGGGGGCGGCAGTGATGGCCATGGAGGATAGGAATCCAGGTGGAGTGGAACCTCTCTTCGAAGAGATGAATCTTGTAATGGAGGCAGAAAGGCAAGGGGTTACTCTCCCCATAACTCAGAGTGCCACTCACCCTCACCGCCATGCTGTGACGGTGGCCGTCACGACCCCATTTCCGGTGGCTGGAGTCGTAGCAGAGCCTTCAGAAAGGACCCACAATAAAGGAAAGGGCAAGAAATCCAAGAAATCCAAAGGGCCTAACGAGGGTGAAGGATCAGGCTACCAGGCCACCGAGCGCACTCCTGAGGAGACTCCCAGTACAGTTACTGTGGGAGAAGTGAAAACGATGTTGGCTCCTATCTACTGGGACGAGCGCTATACATGGAGGATTCCTAAGAGTCACGAGCGTGCCAACAATCCTCCCCCTGGCGAGATGGCGGTTTACGTGGACACAGTGAGCTCAGGAGGCTTGAGGTTCCCTGTTTCGATCCCGATGGCCCATTTGCTGAATGATCTGGGCCTTTGTCCGTCGCAAATCGTGCCCAACGGCCTGGCTCTTCTGACTTGCTTCGTAATTCTGATGAGGAGCATGGGTTACGAGCCCTTCGTGCGGAACTTCCATGCCCTCTTTCAAGTGGTCAGCTCATCCCGTTCATCTCCCGAGGCGGGTTTCTACTATGTCCAGGCGAAGGCCCATATGAAACTAATCAACTCGCCCTCGAGCACCTACGGCACCAACTGGAAGGAAAAATTCATTTTTGTCAAGGCCCCAACAGAAGAAGGCTTTGGGGTGTCCTCGCACTGGGGCTCGTTTGCAAAGAGCCGCTTGGAGCCTGCACTTCCCAAAAATTGGGCTAAGAGTCTGGCGGCAGCCTTGAGGGACGAGGGCCACCTCATCCAGGCAAAAGATTGGATAGACGATGGGGAGCTCATGTTCCTGTGTGGCCTTTCTAATGATCCCTATTTCCTTGACAACCCTCCGGCTCGTGATATAGAGAGAGATGGTTAGATTCTTAGGGCGCTAGCTTTTAGATAGGAATGCTGACTGCCTTTTTGTACTTGTAATTTGCTCACTTAATAACTCTGTTTAAGGATTTATAACCCTTGTACTTTCCCTTTTTGCGGGAGCTGCTATATTAGAGATGGCCGGAGGAATCAGACAAGCCGCTCGATTTGCCCATGCCAACAGGAATCAAGCCCAGCAAGGGGACCAACAGCGCCCCCGGAACCGAGGCAACAGGGTGGACGCTCGTGGTGGGCAACGAGGCGCCGGTTCGAGCGCAGCTTCAGAAGTTCCACCCCCCCCGGAACCGGGAGGGGATCAGGGCGGCCCTTCCAGATAATAGAGTAATGGTGCGGCCCTCTTCTTCATCCGACTCGAGGGTGGCTGACCCTCGTGCAGCTGCTCAGGTGAGGCCACCCCCCAATTTGGCCATGAACGAGGCCAATCCGAGCGCAAGTAGACCTTCCCGTAAGAGGAAGAGGATGCCCGACACTGCTGCAATCAAGGGCAAAGGAAAACAAGTAGTCGTGGGCCCCAAGGACGAGGGGGAAACTTCCTCTTCAGAGGAGGAATATCTTTGGGAGTTCTCCCGTCGAGGGGACAGGGACTTCACAGGTGCCTCTGACGGTGGGCCAGTCCTACTAAGGCCCGGCACGCTCGCACAAACCATCAGCGAGAATCTCTACGACAAGGCCCAGTTCTCGGCGGACCACCGGCATCTCTTCAGCGAGTCCGTGGAGAAAGTGACCTACGACGCGGCCCACGCCCTGATCTCCGTAAGTCTTCACTCCCTTGACATACTGTCATCTTGGTAACTCTCTAACACTTTCTTGCTAATATCTTCTTTCTTTCGAACCCATGCAGCAAGTGCTCCCCCGGCTTAAGAATATCCAAAGGCGAGCCTCCATCTACTCTGATCGCAAAGCCAAGTATAAGAAGATGGCTCGTTCCAACGATCCGGCTCAGATTCAAGCGGAGCTGGACGCTGAGGTAGCTAAGTACGAATCCCTTAAGGATTTGTTCAAGAAGACGGAGGGGGAGCTGGGAAAATTGAAGGAGGATTTTCAGGCGGTGGAAGGCGCTCGAAGCAGCTTGAGCGACAAGTTGGCCCAGGCCGACGAGCGCTGCAAGAAGGCGGAGACTGAGCGGGAGAGCTGGAAGACGAGGGCTCTAGAGGCTGAGAGGAAATTCAATGAGGCGATGAACGAATGGCCCCGGAGTCTCGCTCGTTCAAATAAGGAGGCTCTCGTCCAATTCTGCCACTCTAAAGCCTTCAACTTTGCTGCTTCCCTGCATTGCTTGGATGAGGCTCAGAAGGCTTTCAATCTAGCCATCGATCAGGGCATACATAAGGGGCTAACGGATCCCGCCATGAAAGAGGCCGAGGGCACGGGGCTCACATTCAATGAGCGCTGCGAGGAGGAGGATGACGAGGGGGATAACCCTGCGGATTCCATTGCGGAGCCAGAGTATGAATTCCTGGTCAAACTCCTTCAGGATGAGTATATGGATGCTCACCCGTCAGAGGGCGCTTCTCAGGCCGCACAAGATGATAACCCTGAAGAAGAACCCCAAGCGCCCATCATGGAAGATGCCCCTGTCCCAGCTGCTGAGGGTGCTAACGCCCCCGTTCCTGGTGCCAACGAGCCCGACGATCCCCAAGCCCCACTGCAAGAGCCTGAGGGCCCAATTCATGGCCCCGTGGCCCAAAATATACTGGTGATCGTTGACGAGGATGTGGCTCCAGCCGCTTGAAGCCTTCCCTTTACAGATTTTCTATGTACTTTCTTATTTTAATGTCTTCTTCCCTTCTTTTGAAACAATATTCCATAGGCCTTTGAGCCCTTTGTCTTGTAAGATTTTTTACAATGAATATATATTCTATTCTTCATAAATCTGTTCTTTTGCTTACTTGTGAATTAAAACTCATACTTAGAGCTTGCTGGAACAAATCTTGTAATAATAAGACTGTGTGTAGCATACTCTGTGGATGTTTTATTTCTCTGACAAGCCTTTAGAACTTTGAGAAATTTTGTTAATTTCTGTAAATCTTGAAAATTTGCCTAAGTCTTGAGCGGTCGTGAGGGTCTTATTGTGAGATTGCCCTCCCTTTCAAGACCTGTATAAATTCTTGCTTCTGTTATAAGACTTGAAAATTTGTCTAAGTCTTGAGCGGTCGTGAGGGTCTTATTGTGAGATTGCCCTCCCTTTCAAGACTTGTATAAATTTTGTTTTTGTTGTAAGTCTTGAACGATCGTGTAGGTCTTATTTTGAGACTGCCCTCGTTCAAGACTTGTGAAGTTCCGTCTGCAAGGGATCCCACTTTCGAGCGCAAGGCGTTGTAAGAAACGGCCAAGGCCTACTAGGATTTTCCCCATCTCGTTCAATTGGTTATGAGCGTAACCAGTCTATCCTTATGAGGGCGTCCCCCCAAGCGGAGTAGAGTGCTGGCCAGCGTAACCCGTGCGAAATATCAGCATACATACAGGTGGGGATTGCCAACCACGCTCGTGAAAACGAGGGACATGGGTCTCATCCATTCAAGCGATCAAAGAAACATAATGTTAGAACAATTAAGAAAAAGTTATACTGGAACTTACTCACAATTGGAAGTACAAAGGAATCCCACAAAGAGGGTTGTTACATCATGTTCCGCAAAGAGCTTTTAAACATAAAACCGCCGGAGGTTACATGCGTTCCAAGGGCGAGGCAAGCGCTCACCTTGAAGTGTCTCCAGGGTGTAAGTGTTGTTAGCTCTGAGTTGTACGACCTTGAATGGGCCTTCCCAATTGGGGTCCAATTTCCCTACGTGCCTGGACACTTCCACTTTCTTCAAAACCAAGTCTCCCAACTGGAAAGTTCTTCCCCTCACACGCTTGTTGTACTGTTGGGCCACAGAGGCTTTATAATGGTGGATCTTAGCCCAAGCTTTGTCTCTCCTTTCATCCAGCAAGTCCAACTCCAAGCTCCTGTTACCATCGTTGAGCCGAGGCTCGAAATAGCCGACGCGAGCGGATTCATTTACTATCTCCGCTGGTATCATCGCTTCTGATCCATAAACGAGCGTGTAAGGTGTTTCTCCAGTAGCCGCTCGTGGGGTAGTGCGATAAGCCCAAAGCGCTCCTTGCAGCTCCTCAGCCCATTCACTCTTCTTGCTCTCAAGCATGGTTTTCAGATGTTGTAAGATGATTCTATTGGTAACTTCTGCTTGTCCATTGGCTTGAGGATGCCCTACAGAAGTAAATCGCTGTTCGATCCCCAATTCAGAACACCATTCTCTCGTGTCAGCTGCTATGAACTGGGACCCGTTGTCAGAGATAAGCACCCTCGGGATGCCGTACCTGCAGATGATGTTTTTCCAGATGAAGTCCCTTACGACCCTGAAGGTGATTTTTGCAACGGCTTCGGCCTCGGCCCATTTGGTGAAGTAGTCGACGGCTAAAATGACAAACTTCTTTTGTCCCGCAGCCATGGGCAAGGGGCCCACGATGTCTATTCCCCACTGGTCAAAAGGCCAAGAGACGTCTATTGGGATCATCTGCGCGGCTGGCAATTGAGGGAGATTTGAATGAAATTGGCACTTAGGGCACTTCCTCGAAAATTCAATGGCATCTCGGAGAACGGTAGGCCAATAAAACCCACTCCTCAGAACATTCTTTGCCAGGACACGCCCTCCGGAATGATTCCCACAGCTTCCAGTGTGGATGAGTTCAAGCGTCTCCTTCGCCTGTGAGGGCCTTAGGCATCTCATAGGGGGTCCCTGGAATGATTTCTTGAATAACCTCCCCTCGTGATCCAAAGCGAAACGAGGGGCCTTACTTCGGACTTTCCTAGCTTCAACCTTGTCAGTGGGGGGAACTCCATCCCTAAGGAAAACGATGATGTCGTCGAGCCAACAAGGCTCGTGTGGATCAATCATGGCGATTATCTCAGTGGCGATCTTTTCCTTGATTAAAGGTTCCTCAGTTCTGAGGAACGTGACAGAACGCTCAGAAGTGCCTTCCAAAGCTGACGCAAACTTTGACAGAGCGTCCGCACGCTCGTTTTCTCCTCGCGGCACTTGAAGTAGATGAAATTCCTTGAACTTCCCGATGATTTCTCTGGCTTTACTCAGGTACTGCACCATGGTGGTTTCTCGAGCCTCATAAGTTCCTTCAATCTGGCTCGCAATTAACTGTGAATCCACATAAGCAGTGATTCTGGAGGCTCCATTCTGAAAAGCAATATTCAATCCCTGCACGAGGGCTTCATATTCTGCTTCGTTATTAGTGACTTGGAAATCCAATTTGATTGCAAAATCCAGCTCAATCCCATCGGGGTTTCTAAGGGCCACTCCTACTCCTCCCCCTTGAGAGGTTGAGGAACCATCTGTGTGCAGTACCCATAACCCCTCATTCTCCGCAACGGTGGGCTCTAAACCAAAGCGTTCGACCAACAATCAGCTACAACCTGAGCTTGTACCGCGGTCCTGGGCTCGAAACATAAGTCGAACTGGCTCAACTCAATGGCCCATTTGATTAATCTTCCAGACACATCTGGTTTGGACAACACTTGCTTCAAGGGTTGGTCGGTAAGGACTGTTATGGAGTGCGCTTGAAAGTATGGTCTCAGCCTTCTGGAAGCGTTAATAAGGGCAAACGCAAATTTCTCAATCTCCAAATACTTCTTCTCGGCTCCTTGCAAGGTTTTGCTCAGATAATAGACAGGTAAGTGTTTCCGCTCTCGTACAGCGATCAGAACCGCGCTCGTGGCCTCGGAAGAAACAGAAAGATACATAAATAGTCTCTCTCCTTCGACGGGTTTGGTTAGCAGCGGTGCGCTCGACAAGTAAGCTTTCATGTTTTGCAGTGCCTTTTCGCATTCGTCTGTCCAAGCAAAAGTACGCGCGTTCCTCAAAATTTTGAAGAAGGGAAGGTTCCTGTCCGCCGAGCGCGAAATAAACCTGTTCAACGAGATGATTTTTCCTACTAGGACTTGCACTTCCCGCAAATTTCGAGGGGAGGGGATCTCCAATATGGCCTTGATCTTCTCTGGATTGGCTTCAATCCCCCTTTGACTGACCATGTACCCCAAAAACTTTCCCCCTTGCACCCCAAAGGTGCACTTTGAAGGGTTCAACTTCATCCCATACTGACGCAGGACTGAAAAAGTACGCTTGAGATCTTCCAAATGTGAGTCCTGACGTTCGCTTTTGACAATCATATCGTCCACGTAAACTTCCATGGACCTGCCAATTTCTCTTTCAAACATTCTGTTGACGAGCCGCTGATACGTGGCTCCGGCGTTCTTGAGTCCGAAAGGCATGACTAAGAAACAGTATACCCCCAAGTGGACAACAAATGAGGTCTTGGGGCGGTCTTCTGGAGCCATAAAGATCTGATAGTATCCCTGGAAAGCGTCCATCATACTCATGAGCTCGCATCCAGCGGTCGAATCCACCAATTGGTCTATCCGAGGCAGCGGGTAAGGATCTTTAGGGCAAGCCTTGTTGAGATCTGTGAAATCGTTGCACATGCGCCATTTATTTGCGCTTTTGGGCACCAAGACGTCGTTACACAACCATTCCGGATACAAGATGGGCTCGATATACTGGGCCTCTAGGAGTTTATTAACTTCCTCTTCAATGACCTTCTTTCGAAAGCCATGTACATCCCGCTTTTTCTGCTTGACGGGTTTGAAAGAGGAATCCACATTAAGCCTATGGACAATGACGCTCGGGTCAATCCCCGTGAGGTCGGAGGCTTTCCACGCGAATATATCACTGTTTTCCCTGAGGAAGTCAATCATCATAATCTGAGAAGGCCCCGAGAGGTTAGATCCTATCTGAGTAGTCTTATCCTTGTTTCCGGGTTCCAGCTCAATGGTAAGGAACTTCTCTGAGGGTTCGATCCTTATCTCAGGGCGAGGAAGTTCGAGCGCCCTCTTTTTTCCCGTCAGGCGATCACCGAGTGCTGGTTCACCCTCTACTGGCTCGTCTCCTTCCGAGGACGATCCACCAACGGTCCCTGGTGGAGCACTTTCGAGGGGATTCTCCACGTTGTCTCCTTTCTTCTTTTTGTTCTTCTTCTTGTTCAATTTCGCCCTTTTCCGTGCTGGGCTGTCCTCATCCAGATTGGGGAAATCCACAGATTTCTTTGTGGACCCAACTTGGAATGTTTTCTCCACTCTAGGCTTCTTGAGGGACAACATGTAGCATTCCCAAGCCTCTCGTACATTACACAGTATTTCCCCCACGCCCTCGGTGGTGGGGAATTTAATCTTCTGATGGTAGGTGGAAATGATGGCTTTGAAATCAACGAGGGCAGGGCGCCCAATTATGATGTTATAAGGAATGTCAATCTCCACCACCGCGTATGTTACCAAGAGTGTCTTGCGCTGGGGGGCTCTGCCGAATGAAGTAGCTAAGCGAATTTGCCCTCGTGGGACAACTTCCGAGCCTCCAAAGCCGATGAGGGCTGTTTTGAGGGGCTCGAGCGGAAGGTCAGCCTTCATCTTTAAAAATGTAGAATAGGGCAAAACATTAACGGAGCTTCCACTATCTACCAACACCCTTTTTACAATGTGATTGTGAACATCTACACTAACCACCATGGGGCAATCGGAGGTTACACCCTCCCCATGAGGTGTTACAATATGCCCTAAATCCCTATCATCGAAGCCTATTACATCATTCTCTCTTGATTGCTGAGCGCTCGAGCCTTGGATGGCATAGATAGGTTTGGGCTCGGTTGGGCGTTGGTCATAGCTCCGGACATACCTCCGCCGGGAAGCGTTGGAGTCCCCTCCAGATGAACCTCCTGCTATCATATTTATGACCGCGAAAGGTGTGTTTTCTTGCTCAGGGGCTTTCCCTTTGCTGCCCCGACAGTTGCTGCTTTCAGGGGGTCCTCTGCCCCTCGGGCTTCTTGATCGGGACGGACTCCTTCTTCTCCCTCCAGTACGCTCGTTGCAGCGTTCATCATAACGCTCAAGCACCCGGACAAATTCCTTCAGGTGGCCCCCTGCGACGAGCCTCTGAATCTCAGCTTCCAATTGGCGGCACTCATCCGTGTCATGCCCCCTCTGCTTGTGGAATGCGCAGTATTTGCTCGAGCGCCTGAGCGAGTCCGTTTCCCTCATCTTGATGGGTCTCTTAAAGAGCTTCTTATCGGAGAGGTTGTAGACTTCTGAATTCGGTCTAGTGAGCGGGATTCGCTCGAATCGACGAGGAGGTGGTGGCGACCGTTTGCGCTCTTGAGGGCGCTCCTTTTTTACTACCGTATCTCATCCCCGCTCGTGATGGGGTCGCTCGTTCCTGGCCGGACTGTGGTGCCGGGGACCGTTCGTCCCATACATGTCTTCGAGCGCGAAGAACGGCTCGGCTACCTCTCTTAAGGCCATGAGGGTCCCTGGCCTTCTCTCCACAATGGCATCGGCAAATTTCTTACTAACATACTGCTTGTGATCCACAGCCTGAAAGAGCACTGGGATCAAGAAATCCATAGAAGGCCTCTCCACCTGCAGGATCTCCTTGTTGAAGCGGGCGAAGAACGAGCGCAGAGATTCGCTCTTGCCTTGCACCACATTGTAAAGGGCAGTAGGTGCGGTGACTGGTGCTTTCAAAGAATTAAAGTGGTTGAGGAAAGCATGAGCCAGCTCTTCATATGAGTGAATCGAGCGCGGCGGCAGTCGCTTGTACCATTCCTGGGCCATTCCTACCAAGGAAGTGACGAAGACTTTTGCCCAATAATTGCTGGAATGCTCGTAGAAGTGCATTAGATGCAAAAAATGATCCAAGTGTTCAGCTGGATCCGTCGTCCCGTCGTAGCGGTTGATGGAAGTGGGGATTTTGGCCATTCCAGCTTGGGCCATCAAAACTTCTTCCACGAGAGGGGAGCCTCTCGCCAACGGGTGATACTCATACGTGCCGAAGTTTTCCTCCGGCTCCTTGCGGTGGTGGACCCGGGGTTGGGGGTCTTTGGTACGAGCATTTCGGGCATCAACCCGTTCATCCCAACTAGGGGAGATCTGAGTTGATCGCCCTCGTGAGAGCTGTCCCACAATGTCCTTTAAACCCTGCAGCTGGTCTTGCACAGCCGCGAGGATGTTAGGATTCACGTCTCCTTGTTTGTCCCCTTGTCTGGGGGCTCGTGACCCCCTCCTGGAGCCATGTGAGTCCCCTTCATTCTCGTTAACTCGTTCTGTGGGCTCTTTATTCCTGCCCACAGAGGGACGCTCGTTGCCCTCCTGCTGGGGCGCTTCTCTGGCTGGTGGTGGTGGCGGTTGTGCCCTCAGGACAGCCTGGGCTTCCCTGAGGGGAAAATTTTGTTGTCCGCCCAAAGGGGCAGCAACTTGAGTGGCCTGCCCAGAGGGGAAGTACATGGAATGGAACCTTTCCCATGCTCCCTGGGCCGCCTGAACCTCACACTGGGCATAGAGAGCCCTCAACTGCTGGGTGGTTAGTGGAGGTAACTCCACTCCTTCAATCTCCCTGGGGATCACCACCGGGAGCTGGATCTGACCAGCATGATACGGCTGGACCGGCGGCACCATAACAGCCGGGGTGAGGGTATATCCTGGTGGGGGCATCATGTAACCCTGCACTCCGAGATTCATCTGGGGATGGACCCATGGGTTCTGAGCAGGCTGCGGAGGAGCAGAGAGAGAGACTCCTCCAGCGGCGGCGGGAATTGGAAGTGCTGGCGATGCAGGTGGAGGTATTGAAGACTCTGCTTGCGGAATCACTCCTGCGGTGGGAGGTGCTCCACCAACGGTGACGGAAGGAGGCGGGGCTCCACCAGTAGCGATGGAGGGAATAATGATATTGGCATCCTGGGAGGCGTTATCTCCTCCTCCCACGGCTCCAGATCTTGTAGCAACCATATCTGAGAAAGTTATAAGTGTTTGTTTTTCTACCAGCAGAAAGAAAGAAAAGGATTGCAAGCTGGTTTCCCACAGACGGCGCCAAAAATGATGGGTTCCGAATAGATGGGTCCGAATCCGATCACTTTACAATTTGATTTTGTGGGGGAAATCGCTGGAAGCTCACCGGAAAAGGAAAGGGGGTTCTACCTGCTGGGACAAACACAAGAAAAGTCAGAAGGCCAAGCTGGGGGGAACTGGGGGTGATTCCCAGTTTGGCTCTCCGACGCTCAAGTCAGATTGATATATGAAGGAGGAAACTTGAGTTAAGTAGCAGTTTCAGTAATGGAGAATGCTTACCATGTAGAAGATGACTTTACCTATTTATAGGTGAGGGTCAGGGACCCTTTGGTCATTTGCCTCGTGTGGTCCTGGCCGAATGTTGCCCTAACACGTGGCGCCATGAGAGAGAAACCTATGAGGAATCTTCTGCAAAAGCGGCTAAAAGTTAGTGCTGGCAACAGTGGCAGGTGCGCGGGCATGTACGGTGTGTCAGAGAGCCGTTTGGGTGGTTGGTAACGAGGGCTTATGAGCCCGCTCGTGACAACCAAGAGTATCGGAAGCCAAGATATCCGCTGAGTGGGATGAAAGCTCCAGTCCAAGTAACGAGCCAGAAGGTGAGGCCACTCTGAGGGAGTGTGACGCTCGAAGAGGGCTCACTTGGCTCGTGGACATGCCAGTTGTACAGTATGAATGGCGTTCGTGAGAGTATCAGCGCTCGTTGGGCTTATCTCTCGAAGAGGGAGTGCGCTCGTTGGGCTGATGGGCGCAACCCTGGGGAGACAGACGTCATTATCTCGGTGATGCCACGTGTCCTAGCGTGGGACGATCGTATTTTGACTCCATCAGTATCCAAATTATAAAATAGAGTATCCGCATTTATAAGTAGAGTATTATTTGTAAAAGTTAAAGTATTCAAGTTTAAAATTGAAATACGGGAAGGAAAAACAAAGAAAAAGAAAAAAAAAAGTATTGATCGTAAAAATTAAAGTACTTACGTTTTAAATTAGAGTATTATTCATAAAAGTTAAAGTACCTAAATTTATAATTGAAGTATTGTTTATAAACATTAAAGTATTCACATTTAAAAATAAATCATTATTTGCAAAAGTTAAAATACTCGGTTTAAACTTGATTATGAAAAGGAAAAAAAAAAAAAAAGAGTATTACAGTCAATTTAGGTAAGTGGAGAATAAAATCAAATTATTAAATTGAATTGAGAAGTTAACATAAATTTTTTTTATATGGGGAAATTAATAAACTAAATTATTTTCAATTGTTAGGGAGTTATTAATTATAACCCCTTCGATAAAAGGGTGGGTTGAAGCTGAACTTTTCAGAAAACATTATGAAATTGATGACAACTAGGAGTGTTATATATATATATATATATATATATATATATATTAATTCACACTAATTGCGTATGCGAATTAAAAATTCTATTATTTAAATATATTCAAATTAATTTTTATATTAATATATTTTTTAATTATTTTTAATATAATTATTAAATTATGATAGGGTTAATTACATCTAGACCCCTTCCGAGTTTAGTATATTATAATTAGACCCCTGTTAGTCATTTTATTACAGTTTGATCCCTTCTAAAATTTCAAAATTACTGAACGGTGAATAAAAGATACAATTTCGTTAAATATTGCACAGAATATTCTAAATAATTGTGAAATAACAATTATATTCAAAATTATTGTGAAATAATTGTTTGTTTAACCATTTATTTATTCTAAAAAGACGTGATTTTTTTTTCTACTTTTATAAAACATGATCTTAGAACCAAACATGATGGTCATTTCACAATTATTTGGATTATAACACAATTATTTGGAATATAAAGTGAAATATTTAACGGAATCGTACTTTTTCTTCACCATTTAGTAATTTCGAAATTTTAGAAGGGGTCAAACTGTAATAAAATGACTAACATGGGTCCAACTATAATATACTAAACTCGAAAGGGGTCTAGATGTAATTAACCCAATTATGATATATAAATAAATAATTAGCATAAAAGAATAAAACACCAAACAACACTATCTTTGAAAAAAAAAATTATATAAAAAAGAAAAAAAATGAAGTTAAGTGAAGTGAGAGAAAAGATAAGTTAAAAAATATATTGTTAGAGTAATAGAATAAATAAATAAATAAAAGGAAAAGAAGATAAAAATGCAAGAGAAGAAAACGGGTAAAAGATAAATAAATAAAAAGAAAAAGAAAAAGAGAATACCGAGAGAACAAAGCGGTTACTATTTGAGTCACTTGTTTATTATATAGTATAGATAAAGAATAGTTGTGTTTTCGTTAAACGGAAGTGAAATATAATGCTTCAATTCAAACAAAAACTAATACACTTCATTTTAGAGCATTCTGCAGAAGAATAGAAAACTCTATGAACAAAAAACTTGAATTAAAGTTTCGGTATAATTTTTTGCACAGTCCTTGGACTGATTTGCTAATAGAACAATTAGGTTGTTGGCTCTTTAATATGTATACTTGACTGTGTTATCTTGTTATTTCACACAAAATTCTATTATATTATTCGATGGTGATATTACTTAAATTCATTTCAATATTTTAGCACAGGTTTTATAGAATATGCTAACGTGTATTAACATGTGGTTCACAAAGATAATTCATTTTAATAAAGGATTTAGGTACGTTAATGAGTGCATATTGTGGGTAAATAAATATTTACTGGAGACATTAAAAAAAGTTTTTTTTTTATTTTTATTTTTAGTTTTTTAACGTTAAATCGGTCACTAAAGTTCATTTAATCCAAACAAGACAAACCATACAAAATCCATTTATTTATAGTTTTTTCTTTATTTGCAATTTTTTAAAAATAATTAAGATACTCTTAAATATGGTTAGGGGCCGATTTATGACATCTATTTAACGTTCATAAAATTTATGATGACAATCTATCACATTTAAAATTTTGTATTGGACTTGTGACCGATAAAATTTAGGTGATAATATGAGTACCGATTAGCGATTATTTTATGCGGTCACCCAATTAAAAAAAAAAAAAAAATTATGCCAGACAAACTCTGTCCATAAGATCACCAATATTTTCAAATATATATATAGGCAATATCGGTCACCGATGATCACTATTGGTGACCAATAATGTGATCCTAAAACTTGCCATATAATTTGTACTATTTATTTTCTATAATCGTAGAGGTTTTGTTGTGAGATAAATATTACGATGACATTTTTGTGTACATTATGAATATCATATTGGAAAATTAAAAGTATAATAGGCAGTGTATCTCTTGATTTAAATTTTAGACAGGAAAAATACATAATTAATAGGGTTTTTTTTACGTCTATACTCCTTATGAGATTGCATAATTATAACTTATACCCGTTTAGATGGAAATATTACAACTCCACCTTAAGAGTTTTAAAATTACAAATTGTTTCTTTCCATTAGATTTTAGTTAATCTTATTAGTAAATTAAATTGACCTGACCAAAAAAAGTAAATTAAATGGACTATTTTACCCACAATTTATTTTTTTTTTTTAAATTAAAAATTAAAACAATATTAAAATATTGAAATTTAATTTAATTTGAAAGTTACTTTAACATTGAATTAATTTTTTTTAATATTTTAATCTTAATTTTTGAAAATTTAAATTAAGAGTATAAAGATCATTTTGTTTATTAATTAACCTAAACCCTTAAAAAATTAAGTTATTTGTAATTTCATAACTCATAGGGGTGTAGTTAACTAATATTTTACATTTAAGTGGATGTCAGTTGTAATCATACAATGTCATAAGGGGTGTAGAGATTAAAAAAAAAAAAACTCCAATTCATAATGTAAAATTGGAAGGAAAAGAATTAAATAGGGTTCTAAAAGATAATTTAAAGGTTAGTTATCATTAGAAAAAGAGATGTGAACTATATTTGGTACCAACGAAAATAAATATTTTGACGTTTGAGGGACAACAAGAGTATCATTATACCACAACTAAGGTAGCTTAACGGTTCGGTGCTATGCTAAGATTAATCAGGTTTTGAGTTCGAGTTCTTGGGAATGCAGATACCATTGATAGGGAAAACCAAATGTAACGCCCCGTAAATTACCATAGTCGAATATTATATATATTTATATTTGTTGAATATTAATATATTATTATTATTTATATTTATTTGGACCTAAATAAATAGAATAGAAACATTTGTGGGTGAAATTAGAAATTCCCAAAACTTTGAGGCAAAAGAAAAAAAAAAGAAAAAAAAAAATAATAATATCAGCCGGTTGCACGCCTGATATCAATCACCCACCCCAACACATTAAACACATACTTTACACATTAGAACATACAGAAAACCCTCAGACGAAAAAGATGCGAACATCGTCGATTTCTAGCTCCAACGATTCGCAACCAAACCTCGATAATTCATAGTGTTTTTCGATCAACCCGACGAGGAGAACACCAACGTACCATCATATTTCAGCTTCCCCAAGAGACGAAGATAAAAATTGAGATAAAAAGCTGATCGGAAACCTCGCCGACGAAGAGGATCTGGCCGAAAACTTGGCCGGTGACCACAGGGGTTTCTAAAGGCTCAACAAGACGAACCTATGGCCGGTAGCGGACTACTGAAAATCGTAACGGTAGAGGCACGGTGGCACAGTTGCCGACGGTGTACGGAGGTAGACTTTTCTGGTGACTTTTCCGGCTATATCAAGGTGGGTTTTGAAAGATTTATTATGGGTAATCTAGATATGCGATTAGTTTCGATCAAAGATGACTGATTTTCATTTAATTTGGAATTAAAATTTTAGGGTTTAGGGTTACTTATTGAAAGGGGTTTCTTAAATTGAAGTTGAATCTGTAATAATATGAGAGAATTGATTGAAAATTGTTAACCAGCATAAGAAGGCGATCGTTTTGGCTATTTTTGGAAAATTTTCTGGTGATATTTAATGGCGGCCGGCGACGGCATATGGCGTTCCGGTGGCGGTCTGGCAACGGAAAATTGCCGGAGAAAAGACAGGACCTTGCCCTCACCTTTCTGAACTCACCTCGTATCGTAATAATGGGAATCTGATAGATATTGGTATAATTTGGATCTTAATTTTGCTTGAATTGAATAATATATATTTAAATCATAAAAAAAATTAATTTGTACACGTAATAAGTGTGTCACAATTACTAGTCTGGATTATACTCACGACGCAAAGCCCTAGAATTCCCACGAAACAGAGCTCAAAATTTATCAGAGCCTATTACTTTGAAGGATTTTCCAATTGTAAGAGCCTATTACTTTAAAGAAGATCCTCGATGGGATGCTATAGTTGGAATATTTGAGGGGATTTTGTTAGGAAGAAGAACCCAATTTATTTGAAATAATTGAGATTTTCAGTAACGACAACAGTGATGCTGATGGGGATGCTGACCAATGATGAATAATGAAATAATTGAAATTGATAGTGGTGCAATATTACAAACTGATTCTGCTGATGGGGATGCTGACCAATGATGAATAATGAAATAATTGAAATTGATAGAGGTGTAATACTGCAAACTGATTCTAGTTAAATAAGTTCGCTTTTTTTTATTTTATTCGTCACAATAAGTTAGATTTTTATGTTTCATTTTATTATTGAATGTTAGTTTTTTTTTTTTTAAAATTCAACATATTAATAAAAGAATTACATTTTCTACTATGATTGTATTGATGTTTATACTAGGAATATTTTATATTTTGTTTATCTAACGTTCACAAAAATTTAAAATTAATAACTAAGTAGCAAAAAACAAAAAATAAATAATTTACTATTAATAGCTAAGTATCGGTAATTATTATTATCTATAATTTTTTATTAATTAATAAGCATCATTAATTGCTATTATTTATAAAAATTAATTTAAAAACTTTCACTCAATTAATGTAATATGATTCTAAATTTGTTTAATAATAATTAAGGGTTAATTAAAACTAGATCCCTTCCAAGTTTGGTATATTACAATTGGATCCCTGTTAGTCATTTTATTATAGTTTGATCCCTTCTAAAATTTTGAAATTACTAAACGGTGAAGAAAAGGTACGATACCGTTAAATATTTCACGTTATATTCCAAATAATTGCGTTATATTCCAAATAATTGTGATACGACCATTATGGGCCCAGGTATCTCATGTATCGTATAGTGTAGAGAACTAATCTCAGTTTCACTTATGAATCTTTTTCTGGGAATATATCTCTTGTAACACAACTGCCCTAACGGCCTCCTGCCTCGGCGGGACTTACTAGTTACTCCAAATATTCTCCATTACAGATTCAACAAGCTACTCAAGATACTCACTTACACAGAGATACTAGGGACCGTAGCAATAGACCATTCCATGGAAATTATCTAATTTCTGATGTACAGGATCCTCATAAGAGGCAAGTACAGAGCATACTTTTAAGATAATTCGGAGTATATCATAGTAGACCCTTTGAGGGTATGGAAGAACTAGAAAAAAGGCTTTAAGCTAGAAAGGAAAACATCAGAGATAAGAAACTTGATTTTATTTCCAAACTCTATACAAGGACTCAAACTCTAATCCAGTCTGAGTAAAATGAAAATCGAAGCCTACCTTATATAGGCAAACTTCCGGATTTCAGACGCGGAATTAAAACTCAAATTATATGGCGGGTACACTTCTGGGCCCCATCGCCTCATATAATTGAGATTCTTTTCCTCCACAAAGTGCAATAATGCACACTAAAGGCCAAAACATACTGACCGACAAAGGAAAGTGGTGCGCAGACCACTTAACATAAAGCAAGGGCTAAAAGACAACTGGCCCTGACTCAGCAATCACTTTACAGCACGCGATAAAGCAGGCCTAAGCAATGGCCGACACGACATAAAGTAAAGATACAAAAGTCTTCATGGTAGGACCTACAAAGACTTTTAAGGCTGAAGATGACTTAAATGGCTGACAAAGACATTAAAGAGATAAGATTCTCTTTATGTCACTTTCTTCATTAGTCATTTTCATTATTTGCAGCAAGCTTCCTCAATACTCTTATCAGAGTGAATTCCATTCTTCATCAGGAGGATAACTAGCTCTTGGATCCCCGATCTCATTAGCAAAGATATGATGGATGCTTCTCATATGCATATCTTGGCAGTGCTCAACCCAAACATAAGTGGTCTGAGTTTTGTCGAACAAGGCAAGATGTTCAGGGGTTTGTTCTTTGATAGATGTGCATTTCTGGATATTATTAATCCCAAAAGAGAAGGGATTTATGTTGGAGCTTTCAAAATCAAAATACACTGGTTTCTTATGACTCAAGAGCAAGTGTCTTTGGCATGGTTGGTGCTTCCCATTATGCTGCTGAGGGAAGTTGCTCAGGACTGAGATGAAAACAGGCAATCCTCTTCTGAAAGATTGGATTGCTGCAATAGTAGTTGGACCAAAGAACTCGGGTATTGGGAAGACTACTTTATTCTGGTAGAACGGAAGGGAGAATCCCTTGACTAACCCATTGTGGTAGAGATCTGCAATGAAATCCAAGTCTTGAACCATATGGAGGTCAATGATAACTCTTAATGGTTCATTCTGCGGTTGAAAACACTTAAACCCTGTGGGAGTATGGATATTATCCATAATTTGATTGAGTGTTTCAACTTTCTTTTTGTGGAAGATGTACTCCTGTAATTCCATGATATTATCATAGAATTTTTGGTCAGAAATAATGAGGATTTTCTGTTGGAGCTCAGGAGGTAGACCTGTAAGGAAATTCGTTCTCTCAGTGGTTGAGAAGAATAGTCTTTCCAAACGGTAACCAAAAAGAATTAATCTTTTTTCTTCTTCCAGCTTCTGGACTTTCTGTTGCAGAAGCTTGATCTTTAGATTTGCAAGATTAAGATCATTGGTCATGACATCTTTCTGATGATGCCAGAGATGAACAACAGAAGTAGTAATAGCTTTGAGCTTTTCACCAGAAGAGATGGTAGCGAAGGACTCCATTTTCTTTTTCTTGCTGGAAGGTTTGCTATAATGTTTATCATAGCAAGTGACTTTTATAGGCGCCTTTGTCTGGAGAAAGTAATCACCTTTATCTGGAATCTTTAAAAGTGGAGGAGTCTGGCAGATATGTTTCAAGTGCTTGACAGCTGCCGTCTGTTCATTACCCCAAGGAGGGGCTTTCTTTCTGATCATCTTGGAAAGCTGACTCGTGTATCTGGAGCATTGTGGAAGGAAGTCCTTGATATAATTGACTATTCCAAGAAACTGTTGAATTTCTTTTGTAGTCAGATTATCATCTGGGAAACTGAGAAGTTCCTGTGCAATGTGAGGACCTGGCTTGTATTTTCCTTCTGAAAATTCCATTCCAAGAAATTTGATGGAGGATTGTCCAATGAGACTCTTTCTTTCTGAGAGCATGATTCCGTACTCTTGGACAATTTCATAGAACTGAGAGAGGAGTGCCCTGTGAGATTTCTCATTTTCAGAGAAGAGGAGAATATCGTTAATGTAGACTAAGGCACTATACAGGATGGGTTCAAAGATACGGGTCATGGCTTTTTGGAATAGTGATGGAGCGGTCTTGAGACCAAAAGGCATGACGATCCATTGGTATTGGGCATTAGGTATACAGAAAGCAATTTTATACCTATCTTTTGGATCAATACCGAGTTGCCAAAATCCTGCTTTGAGATCAAACTTAGAGAAGATTTGGGCTTGGGCCAAATGTGAGAAAAGCATTTGGGCTTGAGGTATAGGAAATTTGTCATCTGCAAGGAAATGATTGAGTGGCTTATAATCAATTACAAGCCTCTTTTTACCTCTGACTTGTTCAGCCCGTTTGTTGACATAGAATGCCTGGCACGCCCAATTTGATGTTGTGGATTCAATTAATCCGAGTTTCTGCAGTTGAGAACATTCAGCTTTTGCAACCTTTTCATCATCAGGAGTCATTCCTAGATGTGTAGCTTTCGTAGGATTTATGTCTTCATTCTTCTTGAATTGCAATTGAATGAAGAACGCAGAATTCTTCCACAAGGGATGTGGATGAGAGAATTCCGAATGTGATTCAGCACAGCATCCTTTGAGTTTTGAGGCCAGATCATAGAATTCCTTGGGTGCTTCTGTTAATGCATAGATCTTCTGGATTGTAGTATAAGGCTGGAAGTACCTCTTATACTTGATTCCATTGGGGAGAATGGTGAGCTTCTGAGCTCTGTGATAAAGATCAAACCCAATGAGAAGATCTTTTCCATGCAGCTTGCTTCCAATGACCTTCATCCAGATTATGCAATCTGGAAAGAATTGTATCCCTATAGGATATTTCGTGATCAGCGATGTTTTGAACTGTTGGCCATCTGCTGCTTGGAAGTACTCGTAATGAGTTGTCCATGCTTCCTTTGGTAGGATGTCTGGATTCATCATGGACTTCATGGCTCCTGTATCCATAAATCCAATTGCTCTGATTGGTCGTCATACGTCGAGGGAAGTATATGGATCTGGATATGTGGAGACGGGATAATCTCTTGAGTGATGCATTCTGACTGAAGGATTGGTAGAACTTGATCATTGTCAGAATCAGAGGAGGATTGACCATCATCTGTAAATTCTTCTTGAATTGCGAAGATGGTGTCTTCTGTCTGCTCATCTTGTTCAGAGAACAAGGATTCAACCTCTGCATCGTTGAGATTGGCTTCTGTGCTTTGTTGAACATGAGAAACCATTCTGGCTGATTTCTCCCGGTTCTGAGGACAATTCTTAGCAAAATGTCCTTTCTTTTTGCAAACAAAGCATCGATCAGTCCGCCTGTTTCTGAAAGGTTTTCGTCTGAAGAATCTGAGACGTTTTCTCCTTTTCACCTTTCTTTCAGCAAGTCCTTTCTTTTGACTCTTTGGATGAGAACAATTACATTCTTCTTTTGATTTGCATTTTATCTCAAGATGAGATTTCTTGCAAGCTTTCTTTAGGACTGATTTGTTCTTCATTAAGGACTTGCACATTGTTTGTTGTTCACAGAGTTTGTCGATCGTGGTAATGGCAATCTGGTGGATTTCTCCAAGAGAAAGCTGTGGAATTTCTCTTCTTGAGGCGGCTATGGCTCTGTGTAGCTCAGGCTGGATCTCTTGAGGAAGAGATGCAATGTACACGTGCTTTAGATTTGGATCATTATACCCATTAAGGGCATAATATAGTTCTGACATTCTTTTGAAATGGAAATCCAAATCTGGCTTGTTCAAAGAACAACACTTCATGGTGAAGTAGCTCTGTTGGATCATCTTTTGGTAAAGAGTGCTGTCGCCTATGAACTCAAGGTGAAGTGCTAGCAATGCCATGGGAGCGGTTGCTTGCACATACTGGATCTGTCTGTATTCTCCCAATGATTGGAACCATTCACGTAATGTTCCTGTGAATCGTGACACAAACTCCCTTAAGACAGTATGGAGATGAGGTTCTTTGATTCTTTGGAGGTTGATCCATGCTGCAAAAGTTTGTAGCCTTTCTTTCCTTTTTCCCACTGGAATATCATCAAAAGTGAACCATGGGCCATTTGCTGGTTTAGGTGGTCCAGAATCTGTGGTGTGGAATTCTGGAGGCGGTTCTTCCATTATTGTATCATCATATTCTTGAGGAGGTTGATCTTGATGGAATCCAAAGTTTGGATCATCTGCCATAAAGATCTGAGAGATGTCTGCAACTTTATCTTCACTGGACTAGGAAAAGGATTCTTCTGAAGAGATTTCAGAATCATTGTGTTGGGAACTGGATCTTTCTGAAGAGGCTTCTGATTCAGAGTATTGAGAACTGGAATCATTTGAAGAGGCATCTTCATTTCTTGTAGGCTCTTCTTGGATATTATGATCAGAAGGATTTCTAATCATCAATGTAGAAGAGGGTTCTCCAACTTTTTCTTTGTTTTTCTCCTTTGAAGAAGGAGAGGCTTTTGTTGGCTTAGGCCTTGGAGGAGGTGGCTCAAAAGGAATATCAGATACCATGAAAAATTGTTTTGAGTAATCAGGAGAAGATGGTGGGTCATAGAGAGAAGGTGTAATGGGTGTAGGAAGAAAGGAAAGTGTAGGAATGGAACTTCTCTTCCTATCTTGCTCCATGTAAGCAAGATCCTTTTTGAGATTTCTGATTTCTCTCTCTTTTTGGTCGAATTCTGGACCCATCCTTCTTAAGGAAATAAGATGCCTGAGTTCTTTGTCAATAAGCTCTATTCTGGCAACTACTCTTTTGTACATCTGATCAAGCTCCCGAGAGATAGTATTCACTTTCTGGTTGGTATCTTGGACATGAGATAAAACCTTATCAACTTTAGAATCAAGTTGGATTAAGGCTTTATTCTGAGCTCTGACATTTGTGGTTTGCCAGTTCAAGACTTCTTCTCCTTGGGACAGAGAGGAAGTTGTTCCTCCATCAGGGTTGACTGTGGTAGTCTGGACATAAGGTCGGATTGCAACCTTATTTTCTGTGCTTCTTTCTGCAGGTGGAAAACTGGTGTCCAAACTGTGTATCATCATGCAAGGTTGGCATGGTAAGGATGGCGGCGGATTGCACTGTGGCAAATCCTGTCTGCAGCTTTTCTGTTTCTGCTGTTGCTGTTCTGCCTTTAGGATGGCTAACGCCTCATCATAGCAAGACAAGGGTTGTGCGACTGTCGGTGGATCTGGATCTGGTTCTTTTGGTTTATAGGTCCTGCAAGGAAGACCTTTCTTTCTTGCTTTCCTTCGTCTTCTTCTCCAACTAGCCTCACTTTCATCATCGTCGTCGGAGTCGGATTCTTCATCGCAAGAACATCCAGAGTCACACATGGATGGGTCAGCATCCCATAGGAAGTGGCCATCAACTTTGTCTGTGTAAGACTCCTTTCCATTGGGGAAGAAGGAGTTTACTGGAAGGTACCCTAGGATAGGGTATGTTTCTCTGCTTGTCGGTACAACTGGCTGAATCATCAGCTGTTTAAAGATTGGACTTGAAGAAGATGGAGTATCTTCTTGAGGTTGCTTGAAGATGGTTTTGGTTCTACCATCTGGCAGTGTCTGGAATTCATAGGTTGTAGATCTGATTGGCTCATGAGTCTGTTGGAGTGACTCATAGTTTGTGATCCACTCTGTTGGCATCAACCTTTCCAGTTCCTTTCTGGGAATCTATCTAAGAACCTGGACGATAGTTGGAGTATCGGATCCAGAGTTTGCTAGAATCATTAGAGCGTCTGGGGATCCAGATCCTTGAAGATCTAGACCATGGTTCTGCAACCTGTAGACGAGCTAGTGATGTAGAGTTGCTGTTACTGCTGTAGCTACTTGCTCTGCTCCAGTGATCTGGACTTGAACTTTCAAAGCGTTGGGAAGATTGGCATCTCCCAAGGACATGGCGAAATTGGGGAAGTAAGTCAAGACTGCACTTCCGCTGTTGAGAGTGGTTACCACTGTCCCGATAACTGCATCCTCATACTTCAGGTATCTGGTATCCAGCAAGGCCAGTCTGGCTGTTACTGGAAGACCTTTTCTCCCCTGGTAAGAGAGAACAAGACGAACGGCTCCGAAGTGGAGGTGTGTGTATCCTTCATGTCTCCAGGAAGATATGAACTCAGAAGGGATGGAGAGAGTAACGTACTGCTCTCGCTTGGAATATTGTAGATCACACTTATCCAGTTTGGAAGACTGGACAAACTCTTTTGTTTGTGAGGGACGGTTGGAGGAGATCAAAGATCTGATTCCTCTCAGAGAACCTCTTTTTCTATAGATATTATAAGGACTGACTAAGGGTGGAACAGTTTGTTCTATAATAGCATTTTCAGGGATAGTGGAATATTCTACAAGGTTTTCTATTCTACTGGTTGAGTGACGAGGAAGGGAAAGAGAAGAGGAAACTGAAATCAACTGATCAGGAGATGTATCCATAGCTTGGAGGGTTTTCTAGCTCTTCTTCTACCAACTCGCCGGAATCTATCACGATATACTCACATGATGCCCCGTTTTTCGAAAAGATTTTTACATGGCTCTGATACCATCACACGCCGGGAGCCCAGGTATCTCATGTATCGTCTAGTGTAGAGAACTAATCTCAGTTTCACTTATGAATCTTTTTCTGGGAATATATCTCTTGTAACACAACTGCCCTAACGGCCTCCTACCTCGGCGGGACTTACTCGTTACTCCAAATATTCCCCATTACAGATTCAACAAGTTACTCAAGATACTCACTTACACAGAGATACTAGGGACCGTAGCAATAGACCATTCCATGGAAATTATCTAATTTCTGATGTACAGGATCCTCATAAGAGGCAAGTACAGAGCATACTTTTAAGATAATTAGGAGTATATCATAGTAGACCCTTTCAGGGTATGGAAGAACTAGAAAAAAGGCTTTAAGCTAGAAAGGAAAACATCAGAGACAAAAAACTTGATTTTATTTCCAAACTCTTTACAAGGGACTCAAACTCTAATCCAGTCTGAGTAAAATGAAAACCGAAGCTCGCCTTATATAGGCAAACTTGCGGATTCCTGACGCGGAATTTAAATCCAAATTATATGGCGGGTACACTTATGGGCCCCATCGCCTCATATAATTGAGATTCTTTTCCTCCACTACGTGCAATAATGCACACTAAAGGCCAAAACATACTGGCCGACAAAGGAAGGTGGTGCGCAGACCACTAACATAAAGCAAGGGCTAAAAGACAACTGGCCCTGACTCAGCAATCACTTTACAACACACGATAAAGCAGGCCTAAGCAATGGCCGACACGACATAAAGTAAAGATACAAAAGTCTTCATGGTAGGACCTACAAAGACTTTTAATGGCTGAAGATGACATAAAGTCATTAAAGAGATAAGATTCTCTTTATGTCACTTTTCTTTTAGTCATTTTCACCAATGCGTCGAATCGTGTATCACAGAGAATTCCATTCTTCATCAGGAGGGTGGCTAGCTCGTGGATCTCCAATCTCATTAGCAAAGATATGATGGATGCTTCTTATGTACACATCTTGGCAGTGCTCTACCCAAACATGAGTGGTCTGAGTTTTGTCGAACAAAGCCATGTGCTCAGGTGCATGCTCCTGTGCTGATATGCATCTTTTGATTTTATCAATTCCAAAAATAGTGGGATTGATATTTGAGCTTTCAAAATCAAAATACATTGGTTTCTTATGGCTTAGGAGCAAATGTCTTTGGCATGGCTGGTGCTTCCCATTATGTTGCTGTGGGAAGTTACTTAAGATGGAGATGAAAACAGGCAATCCTCTTCGGAAAGATTGGATTGCTGCAATAGTAGTCGGTCCAAAGAACTCTGGTATTGGGAAGACTACTTTATCATGGTAGAATGGAAGGGAGATTCCTTTGATTAACCCGTTGTGGTAGAGATCTGCAATGAAATCCATGTCTTGAACCATATGGAGGTCAAGGATAACCTTTAACGGTTCATTCTGTGGTTGAAAACATTTAAACCCTGAAGGAATATGGATATTATCCATAATTTGGTGTATGGTTTCAACTCTCTTCTTCTGGAAGATGTACTCCTGTAATTCCATGATATTATCATAGAATTTTTGGTCAGAAATATTGAGAATTTTCTGTTGGAGCTCAGGAGGTAGACCTGTAAGGAAATTCTTTCTCTCAATGTTTGAGAAGAATAGTCTTTCCAAACGGTAACCAAAAAGAACTAATCTTTTTTCTTCTTCCAACTTGAGAATCTTCCTTTGGAGAAGCTGGATCTTCAGATTTGCAAGATTAAGATCATTTGTCATGACATCTATTTGATGATGCCAGAGGTGAACAACAGAAGTGGTGATAGCTTTGAGCTTTTCACCAGAAGAGATGGTAGCGAAGGACTCCATTTTCTTTTTCTTGCTGGAAGGTTTGCTGTAATGTTTATTGTAGCAAGTGACTTTTATAGGCGCCTTTGTCTGGAGAAAGTAATCACCTTTATCCGGAATCTTTAAAGGTGAAGGAGTCTGGCAGATTTGTTTCAAGTGCTTGACAGCTGCCGTCTGTTCCTTACCCCAAGGGGGGGCTTTCTTTCTGATCATCTTGGAAAGCTGACTCGTGTATCTGGAGCATTGTGGAAGGAAGTCCTTGATATAATTGACTATTCCAAGAAACTGTTGAATTTCTAATGTAGTCAGATTATCATCTGGGAAACTGAGAAGTTCCTGTGCAATGTGAGGACCTGGCTTGTATTTTCCTTCTGAAAATTCCATTCCAAGAAACTTGATGGAGGATTGTCCAATGAGACTCTTTCTTTCTGAGAGCATGATTCCATACTCTTGGACAATTTCATGAAGCTGAGAGAGGAGTGCCCTGTGAGATTTCTCATTTTCAGAGAAGAGGAGGATATCGTCAATGTAGACTAAGGCACTATGCAGGATGGGTTCAAAGATACGGGTCATGGCTTTTTGGAATAGTGATGGAGCGGTCTTGAGACCAAAAGGCATGACGGTCCATTGGTATTGGGCATTAGGTATACAGAAAGCAATTTTATACCTATCTTTTGGATCAATACCGAGTTGCCAAAATCCTGCTTTGAGATCAAACTTAGAGAAGATTTGGGCTTGGGCCAAATGTGAGAAAAGCATTTGGGCTTGAGGTATAGGAAATTTGTCATCTGCAAGGAAATGATTGAGTGGCTTATAATCAATTACAAGCCTCTTTTTACCTCTGACTTGTTCAGCCCGTTTGTTGACATAGAATGCCTGGCACGCCCAATTTGATGTTGTGGATTCAATTAATCCGAGTTTCTGCAGTTGAGAACATTCAGCTTTTGCAACCTTTTCATCATCAGGAGTCATTCCTAGATGTGTAGCTTTCGTAGGATTTATGTCTTCATTCTTTTTGAACGGAAGTTGAATGAAGAATTCAGAATTCTTCCACAAGGGATGTGGATGAGAGAATTCCGAGTGAGATTCAGCACAACATCCTTTGAGTTTTGAGGCAAGATCATAGAATTCCTTGGATGCTTCTGTTAATGCATAGATCTTCTGGATTGTAGTATAAGGCTGGAAGTACCTCTTATACTTGATTCCATTGGGGAGAATGGTGAGCTTCTGAGCTCTGTGATAAAGATCAAACCCAATGAGAAGATCTTTTCCATGCAGCTTGCTTCCAATGACCTTCATCCAGATTATGCAATCTGGAAAGAATTGTATCCCTATAGGATATTTCGTGATCATCGATGTTTTGAACTGTTGGCCATCTGCTGCTTGGAAGTACTCATAGTGAGTTGTCCATGCTTCCTTTGGTAGGATGTCTGGATTCATCATGGACTTCATGGCTCCTGTATCCATAAATCCAATTGCTTTGATTGGTCTGTCATACTTCGAGAGAAGTATATGGATCTGGATATGTGGAGACGGGATAATCTCTTGAGTGATGCATTCTGACTGAAGGATTGGTAGAACTTGATCATTGTCAGAATCAGAGGAGGATTGACCATCATCTGTAAATTCTTCTTGAATTGCGAAGATGGTGTCTTCTGTCTGCTCATCTTGTTCAGAGAACAAGGATTCAACCTCTGCATCGTTGAGATTGGCTTCTGTGCTTTGTTGAACATGAGAAACCATTCTGGCTGATTTCTCCCGGTTCTGAGGACAATTCTTAACAAAATGTCCTTTCTTTTTGCAAACAAAGCATCGATCAGTCCACCTGTTTCTGAAAGGTTTACGTCTGAAGAATCTGAGACGTTTTCTCCTTTTCACCTTTCTCTCAGCAAGTCCTTTCTTGTGACTTTTTGGATGAGAACAATTACATTCTTCTTTTGAGTTGCATTTTATCTCAAGATGAGATTTCTTGCAAGCTTTCTTTAGGACTGATTTATTCTTCATTAAGGACTTGAACATTGTTTGTTGCTCACAGAGTTTGTCGGTCGTGGTAATGGCAATCTGGTGGATTTCTCCAAGAGAAAGCTGTGGAATTTCTCTTCTCGAGGCGGCTATGGCTCTGTGGAGCTCAGGCTGGATTTCTTGAGGAAGAGATGCAATGTACACGTGCTTTAGATTTGGATCATTATACCCATTAAGAGCATAATATAATTCTGACATTCTTTTGAAATGGAAATCCAAATCTGGCTTGTTCAAAGAACAACACTTCATGGCGAAGTAGCTCTGCTGGATCATCTTTTGGTAGAGAGTGTTGTCGCCTATGAACTCAAGGTGAAGTGCTAGCAATGCCATGGGAACGGTCGCTTGCACATACTGGATCTGTCTGTATTCTCCCAATGATTGGAACCATTCACGTAATGTTCCTGTGAATCGTGACACAAACTCCCTTAAGACAGTAGGGAGATGAGGTTCTTTGATTCTTTGGAGATCGATCCATGCTGCAAAAGTTTGTAGCCTTTCTTTCCTTTTTCCCACTGGAATATCATCAAAAGTGAACCATGGGCCATTAGCTGGTTTAGGTGGTCCAGAATCTGTGGTATGGAATTCTGGAGGTGGTTCTTCCATTATTGGTTCATCATATTCTTGAGGAGGTTGATCTTGATGGAATCCAAAGTTTGGATCATCTGCCATAAAGATCTGAGAGATGTCTGCAACTTTATCTTCACTGGACTGGGAAAAAGATTCTTCTGAAGAGATTACAGAATCATTGTGTTGGGAACTGGATCTTTCTGAAGAGGCTTCTGATTCAGAGTATTGAGAACTGGAATCATTTGAACAGGCATCTTCATTTCTTGTAGGCTCTTCTTGGATATTATGATCAGAAGGATTTCTAATCATCAATGTAGAAGAGGGTTCTCCAACTTTTTCTTTGTTTTTCTCCTTTGAAGAAGGAGAGGCTTTTGTTATCTTAGGCCTTGGAGGAGGTGGCTCAAAGGGAATATCAGATACCATGAAAAATTGTTTTGAGTAATCAGGAGAAGATGGTGGGTCATAGAGAGAAGGTGTAATGGGTGTAGGAAGAAAGGGAGGTGTAGGAATGAAACTTCTCTTCCTATCTTGCTCCATGTAAGCAAGATCCTTTTTGAGATTTCTGATTTCTCTCTCTTTTTGGTCGAATTCTGGACCCATCCTTCTTAAGGAAATAAGCTGCCTGAGTTCTTTGTCAAGAAGCTCTATTCTGGCAACTACTCTTTTGTACATCTGATCAAGCTCCCGAGAGATAGTATTCACTTTCTGGTTGGTGTCTTGGACATGAGATAAAACCTTATCAACTTTAGAATCAAGTTGGATTAAGGCTTTATTCTGAGCTCTGACATTTGTGGTTTGCCAGTTCAAGACTTCTTCTCCTTGGGACAGAGAGGAAGTTGTTCCTCCATCAGGGTTGACTGTGGTAGTCTGGACATAAGGTCGGATTGCAACTTTATTTTCTGTTCTTCTTTCTGCAGGTGGAAAACTGGTGTCCAAACTGTGTATCATCATGCAAGGTTGGCATGGTAAGGATGGCGGCGGATTGCACTGTGGCAAATCCTGTCTGCAGCTTTTCTGTTTCTGCTGTTGCTGTTCTGCCTTTAGGATGGCTAACGCCTCATCATAGCAAGACAAGGGTTGTGCGACTGTCGGTGGATCTGGATCTGGTTCTTTTGGTTTATAGGTCCTGCAAGGAAGGCCTTTCTTTCTTGCTTTCCTTCGTCTTCTTCTCCGACTAGTCTCACTTTCATCATCGTCGTCGGAGTCGGATTCTTCATCGCAAGAACATCCAGGGTCACACATGGATGGGTCAACATCCCATAGGAAGTGGCCATCAACTTTGTCTGTGTAAGACTCCTTTCCATCGGGGAAGAAGGAGTTTACTGGAAGGTACCCTAGGATAGGGTATGTTTCTCTGCTTGTCGGTACAACTGGCTGAATCATCAGCTGTTTAAAGATTGGACTTGAAGAAGATGGAGTATCTTCTTGAGGTTGCTTGAAGATGGTTTTGGTTCTACCATCTGACAGTGTCTGGAATTCGTAGGTTGTAGATCGGACAGGCTCATGAGTCTGTTGGAGTGACTCATAGTTTGTGATCCACTCTGTTGGCATTAACCTTTCCAGTTCCTTTCTGGGAATTTGTCTAGGAACCTAGACGATAGTTGGAGTATCGGATCCAGAGTTTGCTAGAATCATTAGATAGTCTGGGGATCCAGATCCTTGAAGATCTAGACCATGGTTCTGCAACCTGTAGACAAGCTGTGATGTAGAGTAGCTATTACTGCTGTAGCTACTTGCTCTGCTCCAGTGATCTGGACTTGAACTTTCAAAGCGTTGGGAAGATTGGCATCTCCCAAGGACATGGCGAAATTGGGGTAGTAAGTCAAGACTGCACTTTCGCTGTTGAGAGTGGTAACCACTGTCCCGATAACAGCATCCTCATACTTCAGGTATCTGGTATCCAGCAAGGCCAGTCTGGCTGTTACTGGAAGACCTTTTCTCCCTTGGTAAGAGAGAACGAGTCGAACGGCTCCGAAGTGGAGGTGTGTGTATCCTTCCTGGATAAGATTCTCTTTATGTCACTTTTCTTTTAGTCATTTTCACCAATGCGTCGAATCGTGTATCACAGAGAATTCCATTCTTCATCAGGAGGGTGGCTAGCTCGTGGATCTCCAATCTCATTAGCAAAGATATGATGGATGCTTCTTAAGTACACATCTTGGCAGTGCTCTACCCAAACATGAGTGGTCTGAGTTTTGTCGAACAAAGCCATGTGCTCAGGTGCATGCTCCTGTGCTGATATGCATCTTTTGATTTTATCAATTCCAAAAATAGTGGGATTGATATTTGAGCTTTCAAAATCAAAATACATTGGTTTCTTATGGCTTAGGAGCAAATGTCTTTGGCATGGCTGGTGCTTCCCATTATGTTGCTGTGGGAAGTTACTTAAGATGGAGATGAAAACAGGCAATCCTCTTCGGAAAGATTAGATTGCTGCAATAGTAGTCGGTCCAAAGAACTCTGGTATTGGGAAGACTACTTTATCATGGTAGAATGGAAGGGAGATTCCTTTGATTAACCCGTTGTGGTAGAGATCTGCAATGAAATCCATGTCTTGAACCATATGGAGGTCAAGGATAACCTTTAACGATTCATTCTGTGGTTGAAAACATTTAAACCCTGAAGGAATATGGATATTATCCATAATTTGGTGTATGGTTTCAACTCTCTTCTTCTGGAAGATGTACTCCTGTATTCCATGATATTATCATAGAAATTTTGGTCAGAAATATTGAGAATTTCCTGTTGGAGCTCAGGAGGTAGACCTGTAAGGAAATTCTTTCTCTCAATGTTTGAGAAGAATAGTCTTTCCAAACGGTAACCAAAAAGAACTAATCTTTTTTCTTCTTCCAACTTGAGAATCTTCCTTTGGAGAAGCTGGATCTTCAGATTTGCAAGATTAAGATCATTTGTCATGACATCTATTTGATGATGCCAGAGGTGAACAACAGAAGTGGTGATAGCTTTGAGCTTTTCACCAGAAGAGATGGTAGCGAAGGACTCCATTTTCTTTTTCTTGCTGGAAGGTTTGCTGTAATGTTTATCGTAGCAAGTGACTTTTATAGGCGCCTTTGTCTGGAGAAAGTAATCACCTTTATCCGGAATCTTTAAAGGTGAAGGAGTCTGGCAGATTTGTTTCAAGTGCTTGACAGCTGCCGTCTGTTCCTTACCCCAAGGGGGGGCTTTCTTTCTGAGCATCTTGGAAAGCTGACTCGTGTATCTGGAGCATTGTGGAAGGAAGTCCTTGATATAATTGACTATTCCAAGAAACTGTTGAATTTCTTTTGTAGTCAGATTATCATCTGGGAAACTGAGAAGTTCCTGTGCAATGTGAGGACCTGGCTTGTATTTTCCTTCTGAAAATTCCATTCCAAGAAACTTGATGGAGGATTGTCCAATGAGACTCTTTCTTTCTGAGAGCATGATTCCATACTCTTGGATAATTTCATGAAGCTGAGAGAGGAGTGCCCTGTGAGATTTCTCATTTTCAGAGAAGAGGAGGATATCGTCAATGTAGACTAAGGCACTATGCAGGATGGGTTCAAAGATACGGGTCATGGCTTTTTGGAATAGTGATGGAGCGGTCTTGAGACCAAAAGGCATGACGGTCCATTGGTATTGGGCATTAGGTATACAGAAAGCAGTTTTATACCTATCTTTTGGATCAATACCGAGTTGCCAAAATCCTGCTTTGAGATCAAACTTAGAGAAGATTTGGGCTTGGGCCAAATGTGAGAAAAGCATTTGGGCTTGAGGTATAGGAAATTTGTCATCTGCAAGGAAATGATTGAGTGGCTTATAATCAATTACAAGCCTCTTTTTACCTCTGACTTGTTCAGCCCGTTTGTTGACATAGAATGCCGGGCACGCCCAATTTGATGTTGTGGATTCAATTAATCCGAGTTTCTGCAGTTGAGAACATTCAGCTTTTGCAACCTTTTCATCATCAGGAGTCATTCCTAGATGTGTAGCTTTCGTAGGATTTATGTCTTCATTCTTTTTGAACGGAAGTTGAATGAAGAATTCAGAATTCTTCCACAAGGGATGTGGATGAGAGAATTCCGAATGAGATTCAGCACAACATCCTTTGAGTTTTGAGGCAAGATCATAGAATTCCTTGGATGCTTCTGTTAATGGATAGATCTTCTGGATTGTAGTATAAGGCTGGAAGTACCTCTTATACTTGATTCCATTGGGGAGAATGGTGAGCTTCTGAGCTCTGTGATAAAGATCAAACCCAATGAGAAGATCTTTTCCAT
The DNA here is from genome assembly GCA_037501455.1 of Lantana camara. NCBI lineage: Eukaryota > Viridiplantae > Streptophyta > Magnoliopsida > Lamiales > Verbenaceae > Lantana > Lantana camara. The sequence goes on from CM074863.1 coordinate 86,949,954, forward strand.
GCAGCTTGCTTCCAATGACCTTCATCCAGATTATGCAATCTGGAAAGAATTGTATCCCTATAGGATATTTCGTAATCAGCGATGTTTTGAACTGTTGGCCATCTGCTGCTTGGAAGTACTCGTAGTGAGTTGTCCATGCTTCCTTTGGTAGGATGTCTGGATTCATCATGGACTTCATGGCTCCTGTATCCATAAATCCAATTGCTTTGATCGGTCTGTCATACTTCGAGGGAAGTATATGGATCTGGATATGTGGAGACGGGATAATCTCTTGAGTGATGCATTCTGACTGAAGGATTGGTAGTACTTGATCATTGTCAGAATCAGAGGAGGATTAACCATCATCTGTAAATTCTTCTTGAATTGCGAAGATGGTGTCTTCTGTCTGCTCATCTTGTTCAGAGAACAAGGATTCAACCTCTGCATCGTTGAGATTGGCTTCTGTGCTTTGTTGAACATGAGAAACCATTCTGGCTGATTTCTCCCGGTTCTGAGGACAATTCTTAGCAAAGTGTCTTTCTTTTTGCAAACAAAGCATCGATCAGTCCGCCTGTTTCTGAAAGGTTTTCGTCTGAAGAATCTGAGACGTTTTTGTCCTTTTAACCTTTCTTTCAGCAAGTCCTTTCTTTTGACTCTTTGGATGAGAACAATTGCATTCTTCTTTGGATTTGCATTTAATCTCAAGATGAGATTTCTTGCAAGCTTTCTTTAGGACTGATTTGTTCTTCATTAAGGACTTGAACATCGTTTGTTGCTCACAGAGTTTGTCGATCGTGGTAATGGCAATCTGGTGGATTTCTCCAAGAGAAAGCTGTGGAATTTCTCTTCTTGAGGCGGCTATGGCTCTGTGTAGCTCAGGCTGGATCTCTTGAGGAAGAGATGCAATGTACACGTGCTTTAGATTTGGATCATTATACCCATTAAGGGCATAATATAGTTCTGACATTCTTTTGAAATGGAAATCCAAATCTGGCTTTTTCAAAGAACAACACTTCATGGCGAAGTAGCTCTGCTGGATCATCTTTTGGTAAAGAGTGCTGTCGCCTATGAACTCAAGGTGGAGTGCTAGCAGTGCCATGGGAGCGGTTGCTTGCACATACTGGATCTGTCTGTATTCTCCCAATGATTGGAACCATTCACGTAATGTTCCTGTGAATCGTGACACAAACTCCCTTAAGACAGTAGGGAGATGAGGTTCTTTGATTCTTTGGAGATCGATCCATGCTGCAAAAGTTTGTAGCCTTTCTTTCCTTTTTCCCACTGGAATATCATCAAAAGTGAACCATGGGCCATTTGCTGGTTTAGGTGGTCCAGAATCTGTGGTATGGATTTCTAGAGGCGGTTCTTCCATAATTGGTTCATCATATTCTTGAGGAGGTTGATCTTGATGGAATCCAAAGTTTGGATCATCTGCCATAAAGATCTGAGAGATGTCTGCAACTTCATCTTCACTAGACTGGGAAAAGGATTCTTCTGAAGAGATTTCAGAATCATTGTGTTGGGAACTGGATCTTTCTGAAGAGGCTTCTGATTCAGAGTATTGAGAACTGGAATCATTTGAAGAGACATCTTCATTTCTTGTAGGCTCTTCTTGGATATTATGATCAGAAGGATTTCTAATCATCAATGTAGAAGAGGGTTCTCCAACTTTTTCTTTGTTTTTCTCCTTTGAAGAAGGAGAGGCTTTTGTTGGCTTAGGCCTTGGAGGAGGTGGCTCAAAAGGAATATCAGATACCATGAAAAATTGTTTTGAGTAATCAGGAGAAGATGGTGGGTCACAGAGAGAAGGTGTAATGGGTATAGGAAGAAAGGAAAGTGTAGGAATGGAACTTCTCTTCCTATCTTGCTCCATGTAAGCAAGATCCTTTTTGAGATTTCTGATTTCTCTCTCTTTTTGGTCGAATTCTGGACCCATCCTTCTTAAGGAAATAAGCTGCCTGAGTTCTTTGTCAAGAAGCTCTATTCTGGAAACTACTCTTTTGTACATCTGATCAAGCTCCCGAGAGATAGTATTCACTTTCTGGTTGGTATCTTGGGCATGAGATAAAACCTTATCAACTTTAGTATCAAGTTGGATTAAGGCTTTATTCTGAGCTCTGGCATTTGTGGTTTGCCAGTTCAAGACTTCTTCTCCTTGGGACAGAGAGGAAGTTGTTCCTCCATCAGGGTTGACTGTGGTAGTCTGGACATAAGGTCGGATTGCAACCTTATTTTCTGTGCTTCTTTCTGCAGGTGGAAAACTGGTGTCCAAACTGTGTATCATCATGCAAGGTTGGCATGGTAAGGATGGCGGCGGATTGCACTGTGGCAAATCCTGTCTGCAGCTTTTCTGTTTCTGCTGTTGCTGTTCTGCCTTTAGAATGGCTAACGCCTCATCATAGCAAGACAAGGGTTGTGCGATTGTCGGTGGATCTGGATCTGGTTCTTTTGGTTTATAGGTCCTGCAAGGAAGACCTTTCTTTCTTGCTTTCCTTCGTCTTCTTCTCCGACTAGTCTCACTTTCATCATCGTCGTCGGAGTCGGATTCTTCATCGCAAGAACATCCAGGGTCACACATGGATGGGTCAGCATCCCATACGAAGTGGCCATCAACTTTGTCTGTGTAAGACTCCTTTCCATCGGGGAAGAAGGAGTTTACTGGAAGGTACCCTAGGATAGGGTATGTTTCTCTGCTTGTCGGTACAACTGGCTGAATCATCAGCTGTTTAAAGATTGGACTTGAAGAAGATGGAGTATCTTCTTGAGGTTGCTTGAAGATGGTTTTGGTTCTACCATCTGACAGTGTCTGGAATTCGTAGGTTGTAGATCTGACAGGCTCATGAGTCTGTTGGAGTGACTAATAGTTTGTGATCCACTCTGTTGGCATTAACCTTTCCAGTTCCTTTCTGGGAATCTGTCTAGGAACCTGGACGATAGTAGGAGTATCGGATCCAGAGTTTGCTAGAATCATTAGAGCGTCTGGGGATCCAGATCCTTGAAGATCTAGACCATGGTTCTGCAACCTGTAGACAAGCTGATGATGTAGAGTAGTTGTTACTGTTGTAGCTACTTGTTCTGCTCCTGTGATCTGGACTTGAACTTTCAAAGCGTTGGGAAGATTGGCATCTCCCAAGGACATGGCGAAATTGGGGAAGTAAGTCAAGACTGCACTTTCGCTGTTGAGAGTGGTAACCACTGTCCCGATAACTGCATCCTCATACTTCAGGTATCTGGTATCCAGCAAGGCCAGTCTGGCTGTTACTGGAAGACCTTTTCTCCCCTGGTAAGAGAGAACAAGACGAACGGCTCCGAAGTGGAGGTGTGTGTATCCTTCCTGTCTCCAGGAAGATATGAACTCTGAAGGGATGGAGAGAGTAACGTACTGCTCTCGCTTGGAATATTGTAGATCACACTTATCCAGTTTGGAAGACTGGACAAACTCTTTTGTTTGTGAGGGACGGTTGGAGGAGATCAAAGATCTGATTCCTCTGAGAGAACCTCTTTTTCTGTAGATGTTATAAGGACTGACTAAGGGTGGAACAGTTTGTTCTATAATAGCATTTTCAGGGATAGTGGAATATTCTACAAGGTTTTCTATTCTACTGGTAGAGTGACGAGGAAGGGAAAGAGAAGAGGAAACTGAAATCAACTGATCAGGAGATATATCCATAGCTTGGAGGGTTTTCTAGCTCTTCTTCTACCAACTCGCCGGAATCTATCACGATATACTCACATGATGCCCCGTTTTTCGAAAAGATTTTTACATGGCTCTACACTATACGATACATGAGATACCTGGGCTCCCGGCGTGTGATGGTATCAGAGCCATGTAAAAATCTTTTCGAAAGACGGGGCATCATGTGAGTATATCGTGATAGATTCCGGCGAGTTGGTAGAAGAAGAGCTAGAAAACCCTCCAAGCTATGGATACATCTCCTGATCAGTTGATTTCAGTTTCCTCTTCTCTTTCCCTTCCTCGTCACTCAACCAGTAGAATAGAAAACCTTGTAGAATATTCCACTATCCCTGAAAATGCTATTATAGAACAAACTGTTCCACCCTTAGTCAGTCCTTATAACATCTACAGAAAAAGAGGTTCTCTCAGAGGAATCAGATCTTTGATCTCCTCCAACCGTCCCTCACAAACAAAAGAGTTTGTCCAGTCTTCCAAACTGGATAAGTGTGATCTACAATATTCCAAGCGAGAGCAGTACGTTACTCTCTCCATCCCTTCAGAGTTCATATCTTCCTGGAGACAGGAAGGATACACACACCTCCACTTCGGAGCCGTTCGACTCGTTCTCTCTTACCAAGGGAGAAAAGGTCTTCCAGTAACAGCCAGACTGGCCTTGCTGGATACCAGATACCTGAAGTATGAGGATGCTGTTATCGGGACAGTGGTTACCACTCTCAACAGCGAAAGTGCAATCTTGACTTACTTCCCCAATTTCGCCATGTCCTTGGGAGATGCCAATCTTCCCAACGCTTTGAAAGTTCAAGTCCAGATCACTGGAGCAGAGCAAGTAGCTACAGCAGTAACAGCTACTCTACATCACAGCTTGTCTACAGGTTGCAGAACCATGGTCTAGATCTTCAAGGATCTGGATCCCCAGACGCTCTAATGATTCTAGCAAACTCTGGATCCGATACTCCAACTATCGTCCAGGTTCCTAGACAAATTCCCAGAAAGGAACTGGAAAGGTTAATGCCAACAGAGTGGATCACAAACTATGAGTCACTCCAACAGAATCATGAGCCAATCAGATCTACAACCTATGAATTCCAGACACTGCCAGATGGTAGAACCAAAACCATCTTCAAGCAACCTCAAGAAGATACTCCATCTTCTTCAAGTCCAATCTTTAAACAGCTGATGATTCAGCCAGTTGTACCGACAAGCAGAGAAACATACCCTATCCTAGGGTACCTTCCAGTAAACTCCTTCTTCCCCGATGGAAAGGAGTCTTAAACAGACAAAGTTGATGGCCACTTCGTATGGGATGTTGACCCATCCATGTGTGACCCTGGATGTTCTTGCGATGAAGAATCAGACTTCGACGACGATGATGAAAGTGAGGCTAGTCGGAGAAGAAGACGAAGGAAAGCAAGAAAGAAAGGTCTTCCTTGTAGGACCTATAAACTAGAAGAACCAGATCCAGATCCACCATCAGCCACACGACCCTTGTCTTGCTATGATGAGGCGTTAGCCATCTTGAAGGCAGAAGAGCAACAGCAGAAGCAGAAAAGCTGTAGACAAGAAGTGCCTCCGTGCCTTCCACCACCGGTGATACCGTGCCAACCTTGCATGATGATACACAGTTTGGGCAACAGTTTTCCACCTGCCGAAAGAAGCACAGAAAATAAGGTTGCAATCCGACCTTATGTCCAGACTACCACAGTCAACCCTAACGGAGGAACAACTTCCTCTCTGTCCCAAGGAGAAGAAGTCTTGAACTGGCAAACCACAAATGCCAGAGCTCAGAATAAAGCCTTAATCCAACTTGATTCTAAGGTTGATAAGGTTTTATCCCACGTTCAGGATACCAACCAGAAAGTGAATACTATCTCTCAGGAGCTTGATCAGATGTATAAAAGAGTAGTTGCCAGGATAGAGCTTCTTGATAAAGAACTCAGGCAGCTTATTTCCTTAAGAAGGATGGGTCCAGAATTCGACCAAAAAGAGAGAGAAATCAGACAACTCAAGAAGGATCTTGCTTACATGGAGCAAGACAGGAAGAGAAGTTCCATTCCTACACTTCCCTTTCTTCCTACACCCATTACACCTTCTCTCTATGACCCACCATCTTCTCCTGATTACTCAAAACAATTTTTCATGGTATCTGATATTCCTTTTGAGCCACCTCCTCCAAGGCCTAAGCCAACAAAAGCCTCTCCTTCTTCAAAGGCTTCTTCAAAGGAGAAAAACAAAGAAAAAGTTGGAGAACCCTCTTCTACATTGATGATTAGAAATCCTTCTGATCATAATATCCAAGAAGAGCCTACAAGAAATGAAGATGCCTCTTCAAATGATTCCAGTTCTCAATACTCTGAATCAGAAGCCTCTTCAGAAAGATCCAGTTCCCAACACAATGATTCTGAAATCTCTTCAGAAGAATCCTTTTCCCAGTCCAGTGGAGATAAAGTTGCAGACATCTCTCAGATCTTTATGGCAGATGATCCAAACTTTGGATTCCATCAAGATCAACCTCCTCAAGAATATGATGATACAATAATGGAAGAACCGCCTCCAGAATTCCACACCACAGATTCTGGACCACCTAAACCAGCAAATGGCCCATGGTTCACTTTTGATGATATTCCAGTGGGAAAAAGGAAAGAAAGGCTACAAACTTTTGCAGCATGGATCAACCTCCAAAGAATCAAAGAACCTCATCTCCATACTGTCTTAAGGGAGTTTGTGTCACGATTCACAGGAACATTACGTGAATGGTTCCAATCATTGGGAGAATACAGACAGATCCAGTATGTGCAAGCAACCGCTCCCATGGCATTGCTAGCACTTCACCTTGAGTTCATAGGCGACAACACTCTTTACCAAAAGATGATCCAGCAGAGCTACTTCGCCATGAAGTGTTGTTCTTTGAACAAGCCAGATTTGGATTTCCATTTCAAAAGAATGTCAGAATTATATTATGCTCTTAATGGGTATAATGATCCAAATCTAAAGCACGTGTACATTGCATCTCTTCCTCAAGAAATCCAGCCTGAGCTCCACAGAGCCATAGCCGCCTCGAGAAGAGAAATTCCACAGCTTTCTCTTGGAGAAATCCACCAGATTGCCATTACCACGATCGACAAACTCTGTGAGCAACAAACAATGTTCAAGTCCTTAATGAAGAACAAATCAGTCCTAAAGAAAGCTTGCAAGAAATCTCATCTTGAGATAAAATGCAAATCAAAATAAGAATGTAATTGTTCTCATCCAAAGAGTCACAAGACGGACTTGCTGAGAGAAAGGTGAAAAGTAGAAAACGTCTCAGATTCTTCAGACGTAAACCTTTCAGAAACAGGCGGACTGATCGATGCTTTGTTTGCAAAAAGAAAGGACATTTTGCTAAGAATTGTCCTCAGAACCGGGAGAAATCAGCCAGAATGGTTTCTCATGTTCAACAAAGCACAGAAGCCAATCTCAACGATGCAGAGGTTGAATCCTTGTTCTCTGAACAAGATGAGCAGACAGAAGACACCATCTTCGCAATTCAAGAAGAATTTACAGATGATGGTCAATCCTCCTCTGATTCTGACAATGATCAAGTTCTACCAATCCTTCAGTCAGAATGCATCACTCAAGAGATTATCCCGTCTCCACATATCCAGATCCATATACTTCCCTCGACGTATGACGACCAATCAGAGCAATTGGATTTATGGATACAGGAGCCATGAAGTCCATGATGAATCCAGACATCCTACCAAAGGAAGCATGGACAACTCATTACGAGTACTTCCAAGCAGCAGATGGCCAACAGTTCAAAACATCGCTGATCACGAAATATCCTATAGGGATACAATTCTTTCCAGATTGCATAATCTGGATGAAGGTCATTGGAAGCAAGCTGCATGGAAAAGATCTTCTCATTGGGTTTGATCTTTATCACAGAGCTCAGAAGCTCACCATTCTCCCCAATGGAATCAAGTATAAGAGGTACTTCCAGCCTTATACTACAATCCAGAAGATCTATGCATTAACAGAAGCATCCAAGGAATTCTATGATCTTGCCTCAAAACTTAAAGGATGTTGTGCTGAATCTCACTCGGAATTCTCTCATCCACATCCCTTGTGGAAGAATTCTGAATTCTTCATTCAACTTCCGTTAAAAAAGAATGAAGACATAAATCCTACGAAAGCTACACATCTAGGAATGACTCCTGATGATGAAAAGCTTGCAAAAGCTGAATGTTCTCAACTGCAGAAACTCGGATTAATTGAATCCACAACATCAAATTGGGCGTGCCAGGCATTCTATGTCAACAAACGGGCTGAACAAGTCAGAGGTAAAAAGAGGCTTGTAATTGATTATAAGCCACTCAATCATTTCCTTGCAGATGACAAATTTCCTATACCTCAAGCCCAAATGCTTTTCTCACATTTGGCCCAAGCCCAAATCTTCTCTAAGTTTGATCTCAAAGCAGGATTTTGGCAACTCGGTATTGATCCAAAAGATAGGTATAAAATTGCTTTCTGTATACCTAATGCCCAATACCAATGGACCGTCATGCCTTTTGGTCTCAAGACCGCTCCGTCACTATTCCAAAAAGCCATGACCCGTATCTTTGAACCCATCCTGCATAGTGCCTTAGTCTACATTGACGATATCCTCCTCTTCTCTGAAAATGAGAAATCTCACAGGGCACTCCTCTCTCAGCTTCATGAAATTGTCCAAGAGTATGGAATCATGCTCTCAGAAAGAAAGAGTCTCATTGGACAATCCTCCATCAAGTTTCTTGGAATGGAATTTTCAGAAGGAAAATACAAGCCAGGTCCTCACATTGCACAGGAACTTCTCAGTTTCCCAGATGATAATCTGACTACATAAGAAATTCAACAGTTTCTTGGAATAGTCAATTATATCAAGGACTTCCTTCCACAATGCTCCAGATACACGAGTCAGCTTTCCAAGATGATCAGAAAGAAAGGCCCCCCTTGGGGTAAGGAACAGACGGCAGCTGTCAAGCACTTGAAACAAATCTGCCAGACTCCTTCACCTTTAAAGATTCCGGATAAAGGTGATTACTTTCTCCAGACAAAGGCGCCTATAAAAGTCACTTGCTACAATAAATATTACAGCAAACCTTCCAGCAAGAAAAAGAAAATGGAGTCCTTCGCTACCATCTCTTCTGGTGAAAAGCTCAAAGCTATCACCACTTCTGTTGTTCACCTCTGGCATCATCAAATAGATGTCATGACAAATGATCTTAATCTTGCAAATCTGAAGATCCAGCTTCTCCAAAGGAAGATTCTCAAAGTGGAAGAAGAAAAAAGATTAGTTCTTTTTGGTTACCGTTTGGAAAGACTATTCTTCTCAAACATTGAGAGAAAGAATTTCCTTACAGGTCTACCTCCTGAGCTCCAACAGAAAATTCTCAATATTTCTGACCAAAAATTCTATGATAATATCATGGAATTACAGGAGTACATCTTCCAGAAGAAGAGAGTTGAAACCATACACCAAATTATGGATAATATCCATATTCCTTCAGGGTTTAAATGTTTTCAACCACAGAATGAACCGTTAAAGGTTATCCTTGACCTCCATATGGTTCAAGACATGGATTTCATTGCAGATCTCTACCACAACGGGTTAATCAAAGGAATCTCCCTTCCATTCTACCATGATAAAGTAGTCTTCCCAATACCAGAGTTCTTTGGACCGACTACTATTGCAGCAATCCAATCTTTCCGAAGAGGATTGCCTGTTTTCATCTCCATCTTAAGTAACTTCCCACAGCAACATAATGGGAAGCACCAGCCATGCCAAAGACATTTGCTCCTAAGCCATAAGAGACCAATGTATTTTGAGTTTGAAAGCTCAAATATCAATCCCACTATTTTTGGAATTGATAAAATCAAAAGATGCATATCAGCACAGGAGCATGCACCTGAGCACATGGCTTTGTTCGACAAAACTCAGACCACTCATGTTTGGGTAGAACACTGCCAAGATGTGTACATAAGAAGCATCCATCATATCTTTGCTAATGAGATTGGAGATCCACGAGCTAGCCACCCTCCTGATGAAGAATGGAATTCTCTGTGATACACGATTCGACGCATTGGTGAAAATGACTAAAAGAAAAGTGACATAAAGAGAATCTTATCTCTTTAATGACATTATGTCATCTTCAGCCATTAAAAGTCTTTGTAGGTCCTACCATGAAGACTTTTGTATCTTTACTTTATGTCGTGTCTGCCATTGTTTAGGCCTGCTTTATCGCGTGTTGTAAAGTGATTGTTGAGTCAGGGCCAGTTGTCTTTTAGCCCTTGCTTTATGTTAGTGGTCTGCGCACCACCTTCCTTTGTCGGCCAGTATGTTTTGGCCTTTAGTGTGCATTATTGCACGTTGTGGAGGAAAACAATCTCAATTATATGAGGCGATGGGGCCCATAAGTGTACCCGCCATATAATTTGGATTTAAATTCCGCGTCTGGAATCCGTAAGTTTGCCTATATAAGGTGAGCTTCGGTTTTCATTTTACTCAGACTGGATTAGAGTTTGAGTCCCTTGTAAAGAGTTTGGAAATAAAATCAAGTTTCTTATCTCTGATGTTTTCCTTTCTAGCTTAAAGCCTTTTTTCTAGTTCTTCCATACCCTCAAAGGGTCTACTATGATATACTCCTAATTATCTTAAAAGTATGCTCTGTACTTGCCTCTTATGAGGATCCTGTACATCAGAAATTAGATAATTTCCATGGAATGGTCTATTGCTACGGTCCCTAGTATCTCTGTGTAAGTGAGTATCTTGAGTAACTTGTTGAATCTGTAATGGGGAATATTTGGAGTAATGAGTAAGTCCCGCCGAGGCAGGAGGCCGTTAGGGCAGTTGTGTTCCAAGAGATATATTCCCAGAAAAAGATTCATAAGTGAAACTGAGATTAGTTCTCTACACTATACGATACATAAGATACCTGGGCTCCCGGCGTGTCATGGCATCACATCTTTTTAGAATAAATAAACTGTTAAACAGACAATTATTTGATAATTATTTGAAATATAATGGTTATTTCACAATTATTTGGAATATTCCGTGAAATATTTAACGGAACCATACCTTTTCTTCACCGTTTAGTAATTTCGAAATTTTAGAAGAGGTCAAACTGTAATAAAATGACTAACAGGGGTCCAATTGTAATATACTAAACTCAGAAGGGATCTAGATGTAATTAACCCTTATTTTTAATATATTTATTAAATTATAATAAATAAATAGCATGAAAAGATAATATACCAAACAACCTTATCTTTAAAAAAAGATAAAAATTATATATTAAAGAAAAAAAATTTAAAATGAGATAAGAGAAAAGATAAGTTAGGAATATATTTTTGAAGTGATAAAATAAACAAATAGAGAAAAGAACGTGAGAGAAGAAAACGAATAAACATAAATAAAGAAAAAAAAAAGAGAAATTTAAAAATAAGAAAAGAGGACACCAAGAGACCAGGGTCTCCTGCTTAATAATAGAGTACAAATGATTTCTGGCTTCCGTGGCAGACGTGAGAAAAAAAGTTATCTAATTTCTTTTTTTTAATAAATAATAATGGAAAAAAAATTGTAAATAAATCAAAGATTTGGGTAAATAAGTAAATTACCAATACGGATAAAACTCATGATTTCTCTAACACGGCATTTTTCCATGTGAAAGAAAACCAACAAAATCTTTTCTATCCTACGGGCCGAAGAGATTTTGGCAGAAAAATCAACATGAAAAGTAAATGACAGATTTTGAGAGTTAATTAATTTTATCTGTCAGATTATGTAAAAGTAAACGAGCTTTAAGAATGAGACGGATGAATTATTATTAATTATAATTATGATTATAATGATAATTATAATTATAATGAGTTAATAATAATATTAACAACATCATCAGTTACATTATATTGATATTGTTACAGTGACAATTAATAGTTACAGTAATGATTATAATGACTAATGCCATTATATTATAAGTGTAATTAATTAATTATAAGGAATAATTAAAGTTTCACCTTGATTTGAATCAGTTTTGACCTTGAATTTGACGTGGACCTACAAGAGGAAATCTATTGGACAATTTTGATTATTTCAAGGACTAAGTGATATTTGATAATATTGTTTAAATATCTATCAGAATTTATATAATTGTTAATAAATATACACGATAATTTTATATAATTGCTTACTAACTGAATTATTATTAATTGCGTTAAGAATAAGTTAGTAATAAGCAGATTTATTATTAAACGCGCCAAGATTAACCAAATGATGTCGATATACTATGAACATTAGTATTCAAAAATTATTAATCACGACTAATAGAATATGAGCTTAGTCAATTACCTTATTCTTGTTAGGTAATTTAGAGCAGCAGCAAACAAACTACGAAGCTCAACAACCCTGACGGAAAGGTGGGAATAACCCCTTCTTGTTGGAGACAAAACATAATCCTCGTATCATGATTCTTTCTCTTTACTTCTTTTATTCTATCTGCTTCTATTATTCTTGGATTGTTCCTTGACTTGTTTTTGGCACTGCTCTTTAAATTGTTTGAATTACATTTTGAACTGTTTACTGATCCATTCTCTGAAACTGTTGGTTAATCTGTTACTGTCTGTTGATCTGTTCATTGAACTGTTACCGTTCATTGAACTGTTGTTGTACTGCCTACTGCATGTTCACTGTCTTGTGTTCTGAGCCTCTGATTGATTGCCATTTTTTGAGTTGTAAGCTTACCCTAAACCTACCTAAGCCTGATTCTGTAACCAATTCTGTAAACCGATTTGAAGGAGAATAACGACTGCGGGGACCCCAAAGTTCGTTAATTCCTAGGGTCGCGCCCTTGGAATGACCATGCGTGCGTCGCTGGTCTCTGTACTGCCACTATCCACTGACTACTACCTGGACTGATCATCTAAGAAGGCGATACAAGGCGGGACCTATAACACTTGACCCTCAGTAAACATTATCTGTTTATCCTATTCTTCATTTCTGTTATCGTTGTTACCATTATTCTTCTGATGTGCTCTGCTACCTTTCTGTTCATTATTCTTCTGATTTGTTCTACTATCTTTCTGTTCTTGATTATTATGATAATTCCCACTGAGTCATTTGACTCACCCTATATTTCCCTCTGTTTCGTTTTGATCTCCAGAATGTATAGATAGAGGATACTACCTGGAAATGGAAAGTGAGCTAAGGGAGACTTTACGCATAGTGCCCATAGACTGGTTTGGATAAAGTAGCATACTAAATCTTAGGTGAGAATATGCTAGCTAAGATGAGCTAGCCGATCCGGAGTATCGAATAGTATTAATACACTTTTGAACTTAGATAAGTATGTTGACCTTGAATATCCTCAGTGTAGTATATTTGTAAATCAGATATGACTTTTGTATTAGTGTTTACACAGTTTTTGAAGAGTGACTGGTATCACCTGACGCCCGGATCCCTGGGCCTACGGAGGCCCCGGGTCGGGCCGCCACACCAAACTCAATATTTAAGTACTTAATCATTTTTACATGTTAATTATTAGCCCATTCAGTAGCTGATTTCTTAATCAATGAAGCCTCATTTACTTCTCTTAGTTTAGCCATGTTATAAACATGTCAAATTATCATGTTTATTATAATATACCAAAAAAATCTTATAAAAACAAGTCAAATTAAATACATAAAAATTAAAAACAAATATTTGTGATGTATCACAAATATTTGACATTGCAAACTTATCAAAATATGATATAAAAAGTATGATACCTCATAGGCCATAGTTTAAATTTTTTCCAACTACAAAAATCTCCAAATTTATCATAATGAACACATCAATTGCTCGAACTTTGCCTCCTGCAGATGAAAACGTTTCTTACCATTAATATGGAAGTTGCAAAAGAATTTAATACGAGTATATTCAGTATTGTTCTAACGGGTTATTTGGTAACAATATACATTAGCAGCCTTAGTCTTCTAGAAAACATGCTTTTACATATTGATGAATAGAGATGTGAAACGATGACAAACTCCAAATATACGTAGGACTACCAAAAAAAAAATTGGAATAGAAGATTTTTGAGACCGTTTAATCACTCACCAGAGTTTATGTATACTTGTATAAACATATACATTTTATTTTGGGCCAGATTTTATTCAAAATATGTTAAGCTATACAAAATCCATTAATTTGTATATTTTTTGCTTTATTTGTAGTTATTTTCAAAGTAATTAATATATCCTTAAATATGATTATTGACAGTGATATGTATTTATATTTTCGATATGCATCCTATATTTAGTTTTATAGAAATGAGAAAAATATAAATCCTTGTACAATAAGGTAATTTTAGTTAGAAACTATTTCATGCAAACTAGTGCGATGAAGGGAAAATATTTTGAACTAGTTTTGTGATTGGTGTAAGATTTTACAGACCATAACCAATGAAATAGGAAGTGTGACACACTTATCATATAATTGTTTGAAATTTGATTTAAATTTTTTTAAAACCTTAGAAGAATATAATGCTTATAAGGAAGCCATCTTTGAACCATAAACCATTATATAGGTGAATTTCCCTGTGTTTTTATTTTTTTATTTTTTATTTCTATGTTTGTTTCAATACAAAAGAACACCCGAAAACCGACAGAAATTTTACCGACGGATTTCTGATGGGAAACCAACAACTCCAAAAAATATATTTTTAACGGCCTCTCCGACGACAATGCGTCAGTACTCTATCGGAAAATGTTGGTGGGCAACAAAAGAAAATTACGGCAAAAATTTCGACGGCAATCTGTCGTAAAGCCGTCGGGATATCGTCCGAAATTTTGGCGCAAGTATTGCACCAAAAATCACTAACGGGAGCCCCGCGGGAATTCCATCGGAAGCCCCTCAGTATTTTCCATTGAAAATAATACCAACGGAATACCAAAGGGGCGTGTCTGTTGGAAACGTAGAAGTCCTTCATGAAAAAGACCAATGGAACACTGGCATTGGAAACCCCGTTGGTAATTTCAATGAAACTAGTTTAACGACGGATTACCAACGGGTCCTTTCTGTTGGAAATGGATATTATTCATGTAGAAAATACCAATGGAATACATCCGTTGGTATTCTGTTGATTTTTTTCCAAGAAATTAGATTTCTGATGGTACACCTATGGTTTTTTTTCGTCGGAATGCCTTATTATGAAATGACTGTTGTACCCTTCATATGTTAAGTAGAATTGAAGCAGCAAAACAAAGCATTCCTTGTACGAAAACCCCTAAGCTTTCCTCTTATAGGAATTGAGCTTGGAGTTGATCTTCCTCATACATATTCCATTGTAGCTGAGTTTGGAGTGGTACTCGAAGCCATTTCATGTGAACATCTTCCTTATAGATTTCGAAGGCTCGATCGATTGGTCGTTGTATGCACTCTGTCAACAGATTGGAGGGTTTCAATGCCATGGCAGGTATGTTCATCTACATTTTCGCCATTTTTTAGTTCATTAAAGCTTCGGTCCATGCTCATATATGTTAATATTATTTTTATTAAAGAATATATCCCAAAACTAGGCTTTGGCCTTGATTGAAACCTATTTCGAATGTGATTTAAAAGTTTGATAGAACAATTCATTTAGTAAGAGCCTGTTTTTCGCCAAAAAAATTTAAGGCTTTTGGTTTTTGGGGTGTTATCTTTACGGGCCATAAGAACATATTTGAAGCACAAAAAATTTGGGGCATTTTATGTGAGGTATATTGCATGCATGTTGCTATTATTATGTCAAGAACTCTTTGAACTCTATAACTTGTGCATTTGAGGGAGGAATATGGTGGATAATGCCTGTTTCTGTGCATGCTTGTTTTTTGGTTGAAAATCTGAATATTGTAATAACTGAAGTATGGAGGATTATTTTTGAAGTATACTGCATACATGTTCCATAACTGTTATTTTGCTAAGTGTTGCTGTAAGTTTTTGAAGTATACTGTTATTTTTTCATGTTATTTTGCTAAGTGTTCTATAAATATTGTAATAACTGTTATTTTGCTAAGTGTTTCTATTGCATGCATTTAACCATAAATTATTTACTGCATGTTTTAGACTTGTATGGTTTTGCTATTATTGTTGGCATTGCTATTGGTTTGCCTATTGTATGCAAATGCAAATGTTATTCTAATTTTTTAAGGAAAATTTTTGATTTAATTTCAATTAGTATCGACTTATTTTTATATTTGTAGTGCGGTTGATCGGTTTTTTTAAGTTTAACGAATTATAGAGTAAGGTCTGTCTCTCTAAGCTTGGTAATTGATTGATTACTCTTTATATATAGAATAAGAATCTAATTTATACGTGTGATTCCATTATAAAGTCTGTGTTTCAAGCCTAGTGAATAACAGTGAGAAGTAGTGAAGTTAGGATCCGAAAATAGGACGGTCACTTGCTTATAGAAAAGGTAGTCACTAGCCGTCGAGCACTCCCGAGCTAACGCCCGTTAAGGGTGTAAGGTATAGCCATAGCTAATGGCCGTTACCTCACCCTGGGGACCCTGTGCCCACTAACGGCCGTTAGTGGCCTTGTGCAGGGAGGGGACTAATGACCGTTAGTCCCCAAGCCTCGTGTTTTATGTGCTTTGTTCGCTTGTTTGCCCGTTTTGCTCGTTTTCCTCCCCGATATTGATCATTGTGTGTTGTGTACTTGCTTACATGCATGAATTGCTATGTTATGACTTGTTAATGCTTTTCCTTGGTGTGTTTTAAGTTTAAATAATGTGTTATGATGTGTGTATGCTTGTTTTGGTATGATTTTGATGCTTGCATACGAACTATGACCTTGTTTGCATTAAGTGCTACGCGTGATGCCTCTTTGCACCTAATTGCCTTCTTTGTATGTTTTAAACTTGTGTGTGCTTGGAATATGATTTAATTTGATTTATTATGTGTTTATTTATCATGTTGTGTGTTTGAATTAAGTGTCGTTTATGTGATAACTTGTAAAATATTTTGCTTAAGCGTTGAACATTTGTGATTTGTATCGCATTATTAACATTCATATGAATTTGTCGAGCGTCTATATGGTTCATTTTGAGTCTATGTGTGATCTTGATGTTTGTCTTGTTAGGAATAGTGCCCTAGAAAACCGATTGTATATCCGCTTTGTACTTTTCCTTATTGTAATCACAGACAATCTTTGAATGAAATAACGAATTCAGGCAACACTTCTTTATATGCTCTTGTTTGGTATGCGTTTACTTTATCTGTGCATGTATGAGAACTCCCCTAATCCTGATGACTTTAGGACTCTACCATTTAGGTGAAATAGTTCATGAAACGAGCCCTATATCACATAAGTCATGATTAGTAAAATACTCCAAGCCGATGAGTCCTACCGACAGTGGGAGTGTCAACCTGACTCCTCTAAGGCTTGCTTGTGGGATCACGCCCTTAAGAAGGACCACCTTGTTTCATGGAGGTGCAAAGTGTATAGTTGATACGTGCGTGATACATGAGGGTGCTTACTTTAATAAGTAAGTTCACTGAGGTGCCCCGTGTGAGAACATTCCTAAATGGGAAAGGAAGTTTCTATTTTAGGAAATGGAAACTTCCAGATTAGGAAATATCTCACGAGTAATTGATGTGATTAATTGATCCTTAGACTTGAGGTTCCATGTCACTTTATGAGTTAACTCTGTAGTCTTAGGTATAAGCTTTAAAGGGTGTCGCCTTAGACAACTGATTCAAGGCTTATGCTGGGGTTGCACAAGTGATTCATGAAAGTGAATGAGAATCAAGAAAGGACCTAGACTTGCATTTGCAAGGTGATCTCTTATTGTGTAAGTCATTCATATGCCATATGGAGTCCTTGGGCAAGGCAGTAGATCAAGACATCAAGAAAAGGGTTTCTTAGATTGAGATCAAATGGATATGAAATGCACTTAGCTTTAAGACCTGATTATTGGGGTTCTGATTATTCCCTTACCCTTGATCTTGGTTGAGAGATAGTAAGTAGGAGGATTGTATCTCACATGAATCAATGACTTAAAGGTTCTGTCGAATCCGAACATTCCAATTCAGCTAGGGGTTAAACACCTGTTGCTAGACTATGGTCGTTTAATCTGTGGACTGATTAATTAATTAGTGAATTAATTAATTAGGGTCACTGCTAATTGAATTGAGAATCTAGAGGGTCACACACAACAACTTGGTTACATGAGTTAAGGCTTTAAAATGATTAAACAAGTTGATCGGGCCAAGAGGGTTCCACACGTGTGAAACCACACGTGTGGGTCACGTGAGTGACACGTGTCATTGTAACATGTGTCTCACACGTGAATATATATATATATATATATATATATATATATATATATATATATATATATATATATTAAATAATTAAAAGTGTTAATTATTTAATAGACTTTGGTTTAATTTTGAATTAAAAAGAAAGTCTTATTTTGGAGAAAAATAATCTAGTTAATTAATTACGAATTAATTAATTAGATAAATAAGTTATTTGTTTATTAATAAATAAAGTATAATAATATCCAAAAGGGTTTGGATATTTTAGTTCTCTTGAAAGTTGATTTGAATTTGAATTCAAAGTCAAAGTCAAAATTACTTGATGATCAAGTAATAGGAGAGAGGGACCAAAACCCTAGCCCATAAGGACTAGGATTTTCGGCCACCCCTCCCAATTATATATAGGGGAGCTCGAGCTCCCCTTGAGAGTAATTGATGATCTTCTTTTGGATCATGTGTTGAACACCATCCTTTCTCCAAGATAAATTAAACCCTGGGTTAAGCCTAAACACTAACTAGAGAACTAACATCCTTACTAGTTAGATTGTAGTCAAGTTGGTGGACTATCTCTAGAGAGCTTCAAGTTAGAAGTTTTGAAGATTCGAGCTTTACCAAGGAGAGGAGATCAAGCCACGAGAAGAGCGTTCTTGGGTGGCTTGAAACGCTTCAAGAAAGATTATTAAAAAGTAAGTTTCTAATCTCTACGAATTTGGATACACGATTGCGAGTCCAAGATCCTTTTGTTGGAAAATTTTTAAATTTTCTCTGCTTTTCTGATTCCGTTTTCCAACATGTCTTGTTCAGAGGAGTATCTCATTGGTGACGAGGTTGCTCCGTAGGCGTTGGTTTTGTTCTCTTTTACCCGGTTCGTCGGTGTAAGGTGAGGTTAGGTTATAGTTAAACCCTAATGAAGCGTTCCCGCTTGATATGCATGTGATTATAAGCCTTAAGTATACATAAGTATGTGTGAGAAATGAATACGTATGATTATGCTACATGTTATGGAATATGATATGCTATGTACGAATATGTATAAGTTTGTTATGTTATGATTATTTTAGGTAACGTCAAGCAATGCTCCATACCGTGTGCCTCACCCGAGCTATGCATCAAGTTAGGTGAACAAGCTACGAAGTGACACAGAGGGGTAAGCGAAGCATAGTTTGTCGCAATAGAAAGGTACGATATGATGTTACGTTATGTCTTGTTAGTAAGCTTGAGTATGCTCTTGAATACGAATATGAATATAAATCCGCTACAAATATGATATGAATATGAGTACGAATATGAACACGAGCTTGAATCTTGATATGCTCTTGAATATGACATGACTTTGACTCTGAATATGTTTGGGTCGGTGATTATGGGTAAGGGAGACTCGGGACGCCGGGCATTACTCCGTGAATAATCATCATGATGTGGGTAAAGGGAGTCCGGGACGGATATTATCCCTATGCTCATTTCCCTTTTGTATGAAGGTTTGCCTTGCGTTCGTTTTTGTTATGTTAGTTTGTTATGTAGTGGTTCGTGAAACGGGGACTGGATTCTCAATTACTAAAATTGGTTATTTTGGCCTTCGGCCCTAAACTCTCTCTCCCTATATGTATATTATCACGTGAGAAACTGTTTTAGAATGCAAAAACCACGCCCCGGTTCATGGACTCCCAACTCTGATATGTGTTGTGCTCCGTATATATATTTACACGTGCGTGTGTAGCCCCTCACTCAGTCAGTCTGACTGAACCCTCCCTCTTTATGTTTTTAGTTGCAGGTACCGGTCTTTTGGTTCGAGCTAGACGGCTTGTGGTCTTTTGAGTCCTCTATAGAATAGCTCGAGTCTGCATCTCATCTTTAACTTGTTTCGCATTTGTACTTTAATACTTTTGTAGTTTGATATTATGAAGTTGTATTAGTTATTTTGGCCCGTTGTGGCAAGTTTGTATAAGATCTGCTTAATGATGTATAGCTTGATGATATGTCTAAGTTTAATTTTGGTTTAATGTTTCTGTACTTGTATATTTATTTGATGTGCGCTCTGCTTGAGGGCCTAGACCGTCTAGCTTAGGTGCAACTTTTATTTGTCTTTCGTTCACTAGTGCTTGGTGAGTGAACGGATTCTTCATTTCGTTACATATGTGAGGCCCTAATGCGGGGGATGTGGTGCCCACCGCTTGGGGTGCTACACTTGACCTCTGTCACTTGTAACTGTCAAAAATTTTATCGACACCCCCAACTTATACGTGTGTTCAGTTATTGATAAGGAAGTGGTATTTGATTATAAAGGTTATAGGGTTTAGTTCCATGAATATGAGCTCACGTCTAATCTATATAATATAGATTGGTCTTATTTGATTTTGATAAGTTACCCAAACTAATTTTGTAAATGTAGTTGATTTGCAAAAGAAATGGGGTGGGACAATTGAAGGGCCACATCTAGGTTGTTAGAGAACATGATAAATCTCTGAAGCTCATGATGATCTAAATTCTTACATGTCGTTTGTTAGGTTCATACAAGTTTCGTGCCCATTAAGGTTCACTGGGCTATGAAACATAAAGTGCCTATTGTATGCAAATGCTAAGTATACCTGTTATGGTGTGCCTATTGTATGCAAATGGTTGTAATGCTTAAAGTTGGAGTTCTACTGAAATGTGTTTTTTTGTTGGTGCAGGTCAAATAAGTTGAAGTTCATGTTGCATAGCTGCGATTGGTGATTGTTCCTGGGGGTTTTCTATTGACTGTTTTTAGGTATTGATGTTTTAATTTCTATTTTGAAGTACGAATGTGACTTTAATTATTAGATTTTTGAATTTTAAGGATTGACGTTGTTTGTGTAAGTTCTTGGCCTCTATATACGATTAAGCTGCTTATTTGAATTTATGTACGAATACTTATGTACGTTTGAATTTATGTATGGATACTTATGGATTTATTTAGGGTTTGGAGTTATTAATGTGCGGATTGAAATTATGGTTTTGTTGGTTTATATTTGGTAAATTGAAACAGGTTTTGTTGGTTTATATTTTAAAATTGTGACGCCCGGAACGGTGGGCCACCACATCCCCACACCCAAACCCAAATCCACATATGAAATGGTCTTTCATACATGAGTCCAAGTCTAAGAGAATGGGAACCTACACGCACACACTAGGCTAAGCGGGGCTAAGACATAAACAGAGCACGCAAAACAAACAACAAAGTGCGGAAGCAAAACCAAGATCAACATAAAAGAGCTTAGCACAAGTCTAAACATATATACAATAGCCACACGACCCAAAATAATACAAGCATTCATAATTCTCCCAAATATACATATTTATATACAGATCCTTAATATAAAGCATGTAGAAGTGACAAAATATATGCAGACTCGACCTAAACAGCTAAGTACGACTCGACGATGCACTTTCCCGCCTAGCTCGAGCAAACCTGCAATTAAGGAGGGAAAGAGAGGGGTCAGTCAACAACTCGACTGAGTGAGGGGGCTAACACACACCCACACACTTATAAATATATAATAGAGTACATATCAAAGGGATGGTCATGAACCGAGGCTAGCGTTTTGCATACCAAATCAATTTCAAAAGATAATGTATGATACATAAAAGAAATCCTATCTCAATTCATAATCCATCAATACATAACATAACATATGTCCGGTGAGTACGGACTTCCACTAACTCCTCATAACATAATATAAAAATTGAATTCATAAATACAAATCCAACCCTACATCCTTGGTGTTTCGGGAATCAAACCCTCTCCACCTATAATAAAAACACATACGGGGTAGCTAACCCACGATATACCTTCCTCGGTTATTCACCGAGGGCTCAAGGTACCATGCCTTCCCAACCTCCAAGAATCGCATGTGAATACCTCAAAGGGAACTATGCACAGGCTAAACCGAATGGCCCTTGCCGTTCCGGGCATTCCTTACCATAGTTCTCGGGGCCCAACATACCAAACAAACCAACTTCCCATCTTTCAGGGAATACCTCGCTCATACATAACATAAACGGACAAAAGGATTCAAAATCTTAAGCTTACATATGCTTATACTTATACCGATTTCATAAACTTCAAAAGTTTCCTTAAGATCATAATCATAGCTTAAACACACATATTTAAATATATATAAGATATATATATTCGCCTACGGGGTGAGAAAACATCATATAATAGGCCATAGGTCAATAACTAATACAAAAGTTCCTAACCTCACCTTATAACAGAAGTAGAGAAGAACCGGGGCCAAAACGGGCAAAGAAGCGCCTAAGCCTCAGGCTTAACAACGTCCGGAAGTGGCTCTGAAACAAAAGAAGACAATACCCAAGACTTAGGCTCAATTATGAACCAATTAAACGCCCAACAATGCTCATGAATGCAATCGATGCAAATGGAATGCATACACGTACTACTTAAGACGTATAAATTCATAACTCGGAAAACTCGTATCAAACGGAGCCATAAACTTAATACAATGCACATAATAAAACAAGTTAACATTACATACGAGCCATAAAAGAAACAAGAAAACATAACGAAAAGCATCGAAAACACAAAACGAATGACGGCCCGCCGCTGCTCTCAAGTGACACGGCCATGTCAAGTTTCTTCACAAAACGGACATGGCCGTGTCCAATTAAAATCCTATTTTTGGCCAAGAACAAACTTCTAACACGACCGTGTCAGAAATCAGTTCAAGATGGACATGGTCGTGTCCGATTTTATGAAAATTATTCAGCCAAGGTCGAAGCTTTAACACGGCCTCGTCCGTTTTTAGTTCAACACGGACACAGCCGTGTTACTCTTCTTCTTCGAAAATCCATAGCATCAACAGTAGCATTCGAACGGGGGAGGGGAAGGCATACGAGCAGCAACACGTAGCAGCAACAACGAGCCATAAAACACACACAAAACGCAGCAAATTCATGCAATAACATCACATAATCAACCGAGCAACAAAAGAAGTTCAAAGAGGCAACATATTCCAAGGTATCTTGTAACGCCCCGGTTTTTGATTTACTAATCTCTTACGTTTTATCATAATTCTATAAAATTACATTTCAACATATTTACATGAAATCATAGGAATTCATATCAAATTGAGAATTTATTTCGTGACTTGAAAATATTTATTACGTAAAATAATTGCCGAATGTGAAATAATTGCCAACTTGTCCTTAAATAACCTTTCTTTAAAATTCAAGGATCAAATTGCATATTTATTTCTTTGGATCTAATTGATCATTTCTCAAGCTTTTCATCCTTAATTGCATGACTTGAATCTTTGAGGGATTAAATCGCAATTTGTGGTTTTCATCAAAATCAAGATTGGTGATTCACGTAAATGGCTTCTGCATGTTTCCATTTCATTTCCAACAAAGCTTTCATCCTATAATTTGCTTCTTCTCTTACCGAACCAAACCTTCAAGCCAAGGAGAAAAGATTTTGTGGAATTCAACCAAGTTTTCCAAGAAAATTCAAGCTTTGAAGCTCAAATCTCCATAGCCATCATCTTCATCCATTTCTTTTTCTTTAAGTGTATGTAAGTTGATATATGTGTGTTCTTTGATAATTATATGAAAGCTAGGGTTTATGATTTCATGAAATAAATGGATTAATTGTCATTAGATGCATGAATATGTGATTATAACTTGAATTGAAGCATGAATTCTTGAAGAAGTTGAGCTTTTGGGATGGAATTATGTATGAGCTTGAAAGTGATAAATCTTGATGCTCAAGCTTAGTTTAATGGTTTATTTGGTGTTTTATGATACTTTGAGCATGTATGCATATAAATCCCCAGAATTCTTGCATTTTAATGTGAATTTGATTAAGTTTGATTGTTGGTGTTGTTGTCCCGAAGCTCTCCCTGTTCTGCTCTGTTTCTGTAATTACAGAGGAGCGGGAACTGCTCTTCCCGTCCCCAGTTCATTCTGGGAACGGTCGTTCCCACTCCTTTAAACCAAAGCCTGCGCGCCTATGGGAACAGTTGTTCCCATTTTGGCCTGTGAGCCGGAAGGGCCGTTCCCAGCATAAGTCGCCATTTTAAATTTAAAAATGCAGGGACGTTTTCGGAAGGGCATGAGAACGGCCCTTCCCATTTTACATTATAACCCGGAACGGCCGTTCCCATCCCTCTGACAGAACAAAACTCACTGCATAAAATTGAGATTTTCACTTTCAATTCCAATCATTTATTTGATCCCAAATTGTTATTATATGATCAATTACATGCCAAAACAAGATGTTTACATGCTACATTGGGTTTTGCACATCACCTCGTTGCATTTTCGCTGTTCGTCATATTTGGTCCATTTTGAGTCAAGTCTCACGTACACATGTCTTTCTTGCACAGACCAGTTTTCCCGTGACGAGGATCAGGGCCCGTAGGCCGTGTCTTTACTTGTATTTTGTCGGTAAAGGTGAGGTTTAATTGCTAGTTACATAGAACCCTATAACCCTTATGTGGAATTTCAAGCCAAAAGGTATATATATTTAATTACAATCATTTCTAAGCTCTCAAGTAATTGCAAGCAAGTCTTGTAGCATGTTATCGTGTTAGTGTATTGGCGAGTAAGCATGATCAATCACTTTGGGCCCGAGGGTTAGTGTATGAGCCAACCGGGAAAGCATAGGGCTGATGGGTAACTCTGCACTCCACTCATTATTTGGGATGACCCCTGAATCCACCAGGACGTTTGGTGGAGGAAGGAATCTCGTACGTGGGAGTTATGTTCCTGACGTACATAGCATGGATGGTTAGGGTATTGGAAACCCACCATCTCCTGGAGGGAAAGGAGTTCATGAAATTGCTACTTGTGCACTATAATAAACTGCATGATCACATGATAATTAAACAAAGTATGTACAGTTCACTATTGGTGTAAGGTTGGAGAATTTCCCTCACTCGCTAGGGCCACGTATTGAGTGGAATTGATTGAATGAACTTATTAAACTTGATAGTTGTAATCTCGGGCGAGTTTATAGTTCTCTGTTATTCTTAAGCTTATATTACTTTCAGTTATAAAACCTTACCCGAGATTATGACTTGCATGTTATCTGCGCTAATATTTATCTATGCCCCTCACTCAGTCTTTCATAGACAGAGGCCTCCACCTTTCAGTGTTTTGCAGGTGCGTGCTAGGCGGGAGTCAGAGTCGTGTCCTGTCTTTTAGTCGAGTCTAGCACACTACACTTTCATGTATCATTATCTTTGGCATTTATATCACATGTTATGTATTTTAGGAGATGATAATGTATTGATATGTTAGATTAGAATATGGTTTACTTGATAAATGATCGATAATATAGCATGCTTCCGCTTTATTTCTTATGCATTATGGTAATTGATTTGAGGGTTAGTCCCGCCTAGCTAGCTTGTTTCATTTTTTTTATCACCCGTTCGCTATAGGTTAGTTCATGTACGGACTACCATTTCGTATGTGGATCGACCTATAGTGCGGGGGTGTGGCATCTCTACGTATAGGGGTGCTACATATCTCTTGTAAGAAAATGAAGTCCATTAATGGTAACATTTAATACTCTCAACCACCAACAAGAAGAAGATCATAAACTCATAAATAAGGCATAAGAGATCATATATATATCATCAAACCAAGAAATAACTCTAAGGAAGGCAAGAGATCATAAAAAATGTCATAATCCTTACTATTCAACACAAGCTTCATATCTACACCAAGACTAAATCAAAATCAGAGATTCATGAATTAAAATGACCACATAAGGATGGAGAATACAAATATATACTTATCTCTTGAATATGATGGAGAAAAATGGAGATTTGAGCTCAAAATCCCCTTAAGGTGAATAGTGACGGGAATGGTGTGAAATCTCCAAGTTGCTGCAAATATTTCCTTCCTTCCTTACCTTAACCAAGAATGAGGGATTATGGGAGGCAAGTAGGTTATGTTGGGGAAAAGTGGGACCAAGTTTCAAGTGAAAAGGTTGAAAGATGAGGGACTTAGGTGCAAATTAGTACAAGTTGGTCCTTTAGGCGCAAGTAGCTTTTTTCTGTGGAATTTCAAAGTATCAAACGAGTTTAGAAAAATACAAGGCTTGTTCCATTGGCTCCGAATCGTCAAAACGAGTCCAATGGAAGTAACGGAATTCAAATCCAAATTCTCGAGTTCAAGTTACACAACCCGGAACCCAAGGTGCGCTAAAAACATTTTAGCCCCCTTTAGGTTCTAAACGAACAATCACCTCAAAAGCTCAACAACCAAGCTCGAAAACATATAACGAGCATATACACTCGTTCATAACACGTATCTCATGCATAGCAAGTAAGCACAAAATTCTGATCGAAAACGAGCAAGAACGGAGCAAATACCAACGAAAAGAGCATAAACGTTTAAATTATGAATTCAATTAATTAAAAGAATAACAATTAAACATTTAATAAACATATAAAATACGTAATTAAGGAATTTAAATGCACAATTACGTCATACCTGTACGGCCGAAAAGTCGGGGTATCACAAAAATTATGGTTTTGTTGGACAGAAATTATGGTTTTGTACAGGTTTCTATTTTGTGCTAAACATGATCGAATTGTTAAAAAAATATAGATATATTTCCAATAGAATTCCCACGGAATTCTGCTGGAATAAATAGCGAATCCGATGGGATGTTGTCTCAACCCGAACGGTGGGCACCACATCCCCCGCACTAGAGCCCAACACGTGTAATGAAATGGAAGTCCACACACGTGCCAAACTATAGCGAACGGGTGACAAATCAAAAACTTTCCTAAGCTAGGCGGTCTAGACCCTCAAATCAAAGTGCGCAATCAACCAAGTAGTAGCGGAAGCGTTTAAAAACATATTATATCAAACTAGTGAGCCATATAACAAAGATATAATTAAATCAAAGTACATAACTAAAGGCAATTACGGAAAGTAAACTCACACGTGGCACGAACCTGTACGGGCGGACGGACGAGGTGTCACAGATGTTCTGTCGGTATGTTTTGGAAACAAAAGATCCGTTGTATATTTCCAACGGCAAAAACCGTAGAAAGTCCATTGGAAAAGTTTCCGACGGAAATCCAACAATAGATAGCTCGTAGATAATTTTGAAATTAAGCAATCATTGGAAATTCGTGTAAACTCCGTTGGAAAAACTTCCAACGGAAAAGCGACAACCCTCTCTCGTTAGGATACTTGCATTTGACAACACCAACGGACTCCGTCGGAATGTCGTAGGAATTCTGATTCCTACGGAGAACCAATGAAAATTCCCCGTTGGTATTGTATTCCGACGATATTTTTTCCGACGGGCTTTCTCCCGTCAGTTTTCAGTCGAAAATTTAGATTTTCGATGGAAAACCTTTAAATTCCGTCGGTTTTTTCAATCGATTTTCAAGTATTTTTTTGTAGTATTTTATTTGTCAAGCATTAGAAATATAGTTGATCGAGTTTGAGAATGCATGAGCAAGCTCTATATATATAACATATTATGAGCAAGTTTTAATATATGAATATTTCTAAAAATATTATTTTTTTCGAGCTATGTCGGATATTCCTATCGATCGGACACTGTATGAGTTCGATATTAATGTTTCTTGTGCAAGTTATATACCACTTTGTTGCTAACCATTGCCCTATCAAGCTCAAGCATGCTGCACTCTATAGTACAATTACAAATGCAGCGAGTTCTCTGTCGTCAAATCCAACCAATCATGAACAAATATATTATATTTATGATGTGATTTGCTATCTCCATAAAATATACAATAATAATATAATAAATGTAACAGACTCGTCACATGATCAATACCAGTTTTAACTAATAAAGTTCGAATTAAAATATATATCAAATGACCACGATATTGGTAACTTTTTTAGATGTCATTCATATGGTTTTCGGTATAGGTTGAAATTGCTCCGTGGATTGTCCATGAGATCTTTTTCAACTTTTCGTTAATATTTACAATTGTGAAACACCCCCTTCCCCCTCTAAAAAAAATTATCTATTTAATTTGCACCACTGAGTCCTAATCTTTGATTCCATCGGTGATTGAAATAGGTTCTTTTATTATCATGTAGTATTATGTTTAAAATCAAGATTTGTATTTTTTTTTTGTTACAAATTTAAATTTGTATGTTGATAGAAAACATTTTATTGAAGGGAGAATTATTGATAATTACCACTTATGCACACCCAATTTTAGTTACCTCCCATATGAAAAATCTTTTAGTATTAACTAGACGTTTAGAAAACTAAATTTTTATTGAAGCCCTATTTTAAATAAAATTACTCTATTATCCCTAAAAGATAATTATAAAGACCCACGTCACCCACTATTATGATTTCACTTCCAACACAAAGAAAGAAAATTTTTGCAACAAAAAACTTTCTAAAAGAAAGAGACGACAAAGAGAGAAAGAGAATAAAGATGGAAAAGATGAAGATTTTGTGGGAAAAAATTTAGTGGGGAGACAGAGAAAATGGAGAAGATATATTTACGTATGAATATTAAGATACTCAATATTCAAAATAAAGTATTGAATGGTTCAAAATAAGATATTCAATTGAAATTGTAAGGTACTATATGGTTCAAAATAAGATATTAAATTGAAAACATGAGGTATTGGGTATAACATATGAATATTAAAATACTCAGTTTTCAAAATAAGGTATTGAACTGAGAATATAAGGTATTGGGTATAACATATGAAAATTAAGGTACTTAGTACTTTAAGAGAAGGCAATGAACGGTTCAAAATAAGGTATTTAAATGAAAATTGAAAAGTATTGAACGTTGAAAATAAGACATTGAATTGAAAACATAAGGTATTGGGGATAACATATGAATATTAAGGTATTCAATTTCCAAAATAAGACATTGAACTAAGAACATATGATACTAGTATAACAAATCAGTATTTGAAAGAAGTTTGCGAAATAAGGTATTATGAAAGAAGGTGAATCACCTCTTGTATGGTAAAAAATCATAAAAAGTTTTTTTGGTTGTTGTATAATGACGTACTAATTCACTTGACAGAGAAGTTAAATAAGAAAAAAACTGAAACTGCGGACAAATAAATAATGAAAGGTATTATAGTGAATTTAGTATTTGGGAATTTAATACTAAGACAAACTATTTTGTGGTGCAAACTAAAATTCTCTATACTACTGGTTACTTAAAATTAATTGCCCCATTATTGAGAGTTAGTTTTTGTTTTTTTTTGTTTTTGTTTTTGTTTTTTTTTTTTAGGAGAGAGTTAGTTAAGTACAAGTTAACAAGCCAACAGGGGTTGGCCAAGTGGTTTGAAGGTTGACTCTCGAAGGCAAAGATCCAGATTCAAATCCTTCTGACCACTTGGGATGTATGTGTTAAAAAAAAAAAAGTACAAGTTAACAAATTTGTACCCTGAAAGATTTTAGGGAAATTAATAAGGAAGAAAAAAAGTCGTTTCAAATTTAACAATTGATATACCTATTTGTGCAAATGAATAATTTTTTCTAATATAACTAGATATTTATTTTTTCCTAAACTATAGAGAACCAAAGATTTAAACATTGAAAATAATAAGGTAATAATCTATATTATTATATTAAGTGTGAAACCAATTTAGTGACATGGACCTTTTTTTTTCCTATTTTTTTAACACAAATTCTATCTATGTATTTTACCAGTTTCTTGTTTAATCTCTTCCATATTCACTGAACTCTTTAATTCTTTTCTTTTTTATTTATTTTTTTATTACTATTTTTTTAATTATAGTTTTAATTTTAAAATATTTTTTAATTTCTACTTGAACTATTACTTTATACTAATTTGATATTATCTTATTCTATTTATTCATTTATTTATAAAAAAACTATAATTATATTAAAAATAATTATAAATTAAGTAATAACTTGAAATTTTTAATTTTTTTTTTAAAGATGCATTGAATGTGCAGGGGCGCTAATATTAAAATATATGTCACTAAGTTGGTTATTTTTTTTCTCTATGTTTACATGTGTATATTTGATGATGCATTTGTGCTTATGCGTAATGGCTTCAGGTTACTCTGAGTCCACCAAACCTAGTTCTTTTATTTTTTTTAATTAGTCTTAGTTGCTATTATTAATACTATATAATATCTTCCGAGAATACGAATATACTTACCGCAAGTAAATGAAAGTAAAACATCTTTTCTATGTTCAACAAAGTCAAACAAAAAGAAAACAAAAAACCTCGCAAAGGTGGTTGGAAAATGTGTTATTTCAAAAATACACACAAAAGGTGATACAAATATTACACTTCAAACCCAAAAAAAAATTATTACTGCGAATTTATTGAGAACCCTTTTATCTCTCCATTTCTTTACACTTTTGTCCAAGACAAAGGTCAAAAACTATTTCCCAAATCCTCAACCGTCAGATTGTTCTCACATCTACGGTTGCCATTACATGCAAGTTATTATAAGTCTAGGTGTAGGCTCACTTCTTTCACCACCATTTCATTGTCAGATTTCTCAATAAAAATATCATAAAAATTGTCGTCCTTCAATTCAGCCATCTTCTCATGGAAGGTGGAGCAGAAAATTCCCATAATTCCAATACTTGGTTTGAGCAAAACCCTCCATCAACTGCCATAAACAGTTCTTGGCTTGAACCATATCCCCCATTAACTGCCACAGGCCATTTCTTGATGGCTCCAGACAGCTTGCCTCATAGTAAATTGTTCAATACTTTGACAAACCATATATCCAAGAAAGACATAGGAGGCTTTTCTAAGTTGATTACTCATATAGAGAAAAAGGGCATCAAGAAAAGATCAGTTCATTGGGGAAAAAATGAAAATATTTATTCAAGTGGTTGTTCTGTGCAGCCAACTTTGCATGAGAGTTTGGTTGGAGTAAGAAAGACAAAGAAAGTTAGCCCTAATTCTGCAAATTGGGTTAAGGGTCAGTGGACAAGAGCTGAAGATAGGTCACGCACGAACTTTTTTTCCCTTTTTCTTTTGTTTTTAGTTTAAGAAATGAATTTTAATGAATTTGAATGTTCTTTGCAGGAAATTGGTTAAGTTGGTGCAAAAATACGGATATAGAAGATGGGCTTTAATTGCTGAACAAATGCTGGGAAGAATAGGAAAACAGTGTCGGGAACGATGGCATAATCATCTGCGCCCTAATATCAAGGTTTAGCATTCATTCAACTTTTGTATTTTATTATATTTTCTAGTTACTTGATGTTCATTTAATTGGTAATATGAATTGATTAATGTCTTTGTTCTAGGTACCTTTTCGGGGTTATTTTTGAGATTTTTTTTTTTGGCTAATTTAAGGCTAGAATTCATCTAAACATCTCTTTTTCCCCCCTTTTTCAAATGCTTAATTATCAAGGGTTATAACTTGATCTTTTTTATCAAACATATTAAAATTCAATAATTAATTAATAATTGTTTAATTTGCTTGCGAGAGTTTCAAGTAAATAAACTTTGAGGCTATATTTGTTGATCGATATTTGTTTCAAATCACCATCTCTCTAGGGTTTGTCTTTCATTTACTCTTTGCTTTAAAGTTGATATTCATGTGATTTCATAATTTGTTACAAAGGCACTGAATTCTATGCTTGTATGGAAGAGATTGTTGGAGTTTTGCATGCCTTGAGAACCTCCCACCAACCCCAACCTCTTATTTCATTACATTAGTAATTTTTGCTCAAATATAAAGACACATGACTATAAATATATATATATGTATACACACATACATAAATCTACACACATAGACTTAAATCCATTTTGTGATTTTGATTTGTTGATGTTATAGAAAGATATGATCTGGACTGAAGATGAAGAGAAGTTGATAATTGAAGCTCACAAGAGGATTGGCATCAAGTGGGCAGAAATAGCTAAATATGTTCCAGGAAGAACTGAGAATTCAATCAAGAACCATTGGAATGCCACTAAAAGAAGGCAGACTTCAAAGAGAAAAATCAAGAGACCAGAAAGGCTAAATGGGATAGTACTGTCTACTGTTTTGGAAGAATATATCAGAAATATTTATTTCAATAACTCAAGGGTTACTGATACTGTTACACGTCACAAAAATTGGCTACATGAGAATAACAACAACAATAATAATGGTAATCCGACTTCAGTGGATGGTTCCTCGTCATACCCTAATGACGACAGTGACTCAATGTTGTCATACTTGGCGTTCGAGACCTTTGATGAGGAAATGAACTTCATAAGCAATTTATTTGGAAAGGACTGTGATAGTTCCAATCAGGCATCTGGCTGCAGCAGCCTCGCCTCTTCAACTAATAATTTCTCCGTCCTACCTCAAATGGTTGACGTTCAATTGTCTACAGAGAATGTGGCAAATTACTTGGTGGATTTTTCTTCACAACCCACCACGGATCAAATCTACTGCGCTGGAGGCTTCGAGATGCAAGAGGCTCAAGATGGCAATTTTTCGCCGGAGATTTACTTTTGTTCCTATTTATTTAAAGGATCATTTGGTAACATGAGCTAAGTATTTAATTAATGAATCAAAATAGGTTTTGTCCATATAAAGTTTACCGTGACAGCTTAATGTGACAATTCATTCCAACCAGTACCTGCCGAAGTAGGAATCATGGCACCTGGGATGAGATGATGGAACTTAGAGATATTATTTTGGTGGAATTAAATGGTTTTCTGAAGTCATTTGAATTAAATTAGGGCTAATTTTAGTTGAATATTTTTCTACTTCTAGTAATCTATCATTAATATTGTATGTACATGGAATTGTGGATTATGATGTTTCTCCTTGAAACAATGTAAGATGTAAGTAATTAATTCAAGGGTTGTAAGAAAGATGTAATCTTGTAAAACTTTATAATAGTTTGTACTTGACTAGTACTGTCATAAATTCTATTACAGGTGTTTGTTTTTTGTTTTGTTTTTTTTTTTCTTGCATGCAATGTTGTCATCGTTGTTCTTAATGAGAGGACGTTTTTCCTTTCTGTGCCTCATTTTCTCTAGTTTTTATGTTCAACAGTCAATTGGTTTGTATTGTTTTCAAACTTACTTTGACAAAAGTTTTGTTTTTTCATGAACAAGTTCAATAAAAAAGCTTATAATATAGCCCCCAAATGGCTAAGGTCCCATGAATTATGCATTCGTGCTTCCTAATGGGGAAAAAGCATGAGTACATTAATACCATATTTGTGCTTTATGAACATTTGTTGATATATTTATGATGTCACCTGGATATCATTTGTTAATATAATTGAATGAATTACTTTTTGAAAAAAAATTTATTATTTTTCTACTAAGCATGTCTCTTTGTGCATATGATTAACTGATTAAGTATCAATATGAGTGCTTATAATTATAAAGTTAACGGTTTTCCGTTACCGTTTTAGATATTAATCGTTTTAAATTACCGTTATATAAATGATGAGATGTATTCAACACATACGATTAAGGTAAAGTATTTAACTTTTTTCTCAATTTTAATACACCGAATGAAAAAAATAAATAAAAATTTCTTATATTTATTGATCAGCGGAAAATTAAAATATGTCTATTATTTGATTATTTTAGCGTGTAATTTTAACATTTCTAATAAGTAAAATTTTAATAAGGTGATTGGGATCTTCTAATTTTAAAAAAAGCCAATATTATTATAAAACCTGCTAATTATAATAGCATATTTTGACAATTATTGGCTAACTGCCTCTCTTGATGCATTAATTAGCATGCTGATAAGTGATAATATAGAAATACACGATTACTATTTGATCTGAAGCATATATTATTCTAATTCATTTTTCAAGCTTTGTTTACGATTCATACTGCCTTGGTATGGTTTGGATTGGAAATTTCATCTCAATATAATATAATTGGTATATTTTTCTTAAAGAAACAAATAACTAAATCATTTAAATATCAGTTATATTTCAATGACACTCGAGATTTCTAAACCATCATATGAAATCTATTATTGTCAGACTCAAACATAGAAGTCAGAATATCATTTTCATAGTCTGGACTCCGGAGTCTAAACTTTATGACTATTATAAGGTCTCACTGGTATAATCAAGTATATATTGGAATTGATAAAGTTTATGTCATCCTAAATAAAATGAGAACTATTCATCCGCATTGTTGCATCATTTCATCCCTCTAAGTATATATTTATTGTCGACTATAGTAATTAATTCTCTCGATAAATTGTAGACATCTCAAAGGGTGGAATGTCAAAAGATTTAGATGTACTTCATATCCAAAGTTAGTATTCGTACCCCTCATATATGTATATATTTTCAATGACTTTATTTTCCATTCAGTAATTGCAGTTGCAGCTACATATACTGAGTTTTGTGGAGATTGCCTTAATTTATATATGTATATTTCATCCCTAATGTTAGGATTCCAACTCACATATATGTATATATTTTCAACAACTTTATTTTCCATTCATTAATTGCAACAACATATACTGAGTTTTGTGGAGATTACGTTAATTTATATATATATTTCGTACCAAAATTAGGATTCGAACTCCTCATATATATGTATATATTTTCAATGACTTTATTTTTCACTCATTAATTGGAGCTACATATAACGAGTTTTGCGAAGATTGCGTTAATTTATGTAAATGCACATCTCTGATGTAAATTCTCTTAGATAAAAAGATATGTACTTGTAAATACCAGTAAATTAAAAGTTTTACCTTGAAACAAAGCAACATAAACATATGAAGTTAGTGTTGTTGAATAATAATGCTAAAAGATTACAAAAATCAGACCTAAAAATTTATGTAACATCCCGATTTCTCGATCGTACAGGTACGCGTGTCACGCGTGTAAGTTTTGAGAGTTAGGATTTATTTAATTTGAATTCTTGTGAATTATATGATTTATAAACCCTCCTTTCGTGAGTTTGGTTACGTGAATTATGTATTTAAATTCTCCGAGCATGATTAAGTGTTTAATTATTTCCAATTGTGAGAAGTCTAAGCTTAATTGACCTTACTTGAAAATTTGTTAAAACTGTGGACTTAATTGAAGAATTAATAAGGAGTAAATTGTAACATTCATAAATTCGGAACTTGATTGCATAACTTAAATTTTGGAAGGACTTGTTGGCAATTTTCCCTCTTTTCCCTCCTCTCTTACACGATATACATGTATATACAAATACATCGCTTCCTTTGCTTCATTTCATACACACAAACACAAGACCATCTCTCCCTTCTCCCTCCCTCTCCATTTCGATGCACACAAGGAAGCAAGAGACAAAGGATTTCTTCCATTTTTTCTCCAAGAAATCAAGCTCCAGACTCTCTCTTCTCTCCTTCCCCTTCGTCTCTTCTTTCTTCCAAGGTAAGATGGTGTGTGTGTGTGTTGATAATTCTTAAGTGATGCTAGGGTTATATGATATATATTGAATCCATGAACTAAGATGCATTATTTGTGAAGTATGTGAGTTGGGTTAAGCTTCTACAACATGAGTTTCATGAAACTTGAGACTTGGGTGATCATCTTCATTTTCAAGGGTTTTCTTGGCATATTTGATTGGATCAAAGCATGTTTCCTTGGATTAAATGTGGCCTAAATGATATATTTGAGTTATATACATGATATGTGATTGTTTTCGAGTGTTTTGTTGCTCTTGATTGATGTGGGAAGAGATTGGAAGCCATTCCCGCGACCCCCCCCCCCCTTTTCTGTTTTCCCCTATTATTTTTCATTCAGCGACTTCCCAAACGCCCGTTTGGTCCCTCAATTCATTTCCCAAACGCCCGTTTAGGTACCCCCTGTTTTGACCCGAGAGCTTCCAAACGCCCATTTATGCTTTCAGGCTATTTTACAAACGGTCGTTTACCCCTCAAACGTGCTCCGATTGATCTGAATTTTTAATCACAGAAACTAATTTGAGTCTATAGTATTCTCCAATTTGAATCACCTTAAAATCATATCTGAGGACTGAGATAGAGCTATTTTAATTTTGTGTCGCCACTTCATCAAAAATTTGCATTCACTCAACTTCAAGCTTACGTCATTTCCTCCTCGCTTTGAACCAGAATACGAGCTATATATCATCAGAAAGGTCTATTTGTCTAGTTTCATACCCAACAAACAAAACCCATCTCCAACTTCTAGAACTCGAGATATTGCATTTTTACTACAGCTTGCACGTTTTTGAAAACTATCAGCTTTTGCTAAACTTTGCCAAAACCCATCTTCTTGCATTCCTTTCACTCCCTTGACTTCCGTATGTGACTTATATGAATTTTATGCTTACTTAAGTGATAATTATGATTTTATTTGACACTCCTTGATCCTTACTTGCTTAACTTGATTGTTTAACTTCGCGATATATATGAAATGAATTCGTATGATTAAATGGCATGAATTAGTGACCTCCTGGAGTTTATTGCATGTTGAATTATTCCATGACATGATACATCACTTCATGAACATTTTCGTGCATCCTATTAGGTACCATATTGAGTCTCCTCTCACAAGTGCACATTGTTTCCTTTCTTGTCCAGTTCTTCTCAAGGGCGGAGATCATCGATCGAGTAGGCACTATCTTGCACACTTGTTTTGTTCCATCTCTTGTCAGGTGAGGGTGTTTTTGTTCTAGTTACGTATTTAAACCTTAAAACCTGCATGAACAAGTTTTGGCCTAAAAGCATACTTATATTTATATTGATTTCAAGCGTGTAATCGAGTAAATATCTATGGAAACGGAATCTATTGTTATTGTTTCCTACGAATCCTTCATGTTTTGGCGAGATATTGTACTGCACATTGATTATGGGCCCTGGGACTTATGTATTGAGCGAGCCGGGGAGGTATCGGGCCGACGGTGACCTCTTGCACAGTCCCACATTGTTGGGATGACCCCTGAATCCACTAGGAGGTTTGGTGGAGGAAGGATTCCCGGGCATGGGAATCATTTTCCTGATGCTCAACGAGATTAGATGGTCGAGGGCTAGCTACCCTTACCATCACCAGGAGGGAAAAGGAGATCGTGCGGGAAGGCCGGCACCACGGATTGCCCCATGGATTAGTGTCTTGATTGCATTGACTGATTGCACTGATTGATTACACTATTGTACTGATTGCATTGTATTGTACTGATTGTATTGCATGATCGCCTTTAAAAATTGAAACCTAATCATTGTACACTATCGGAGTTTGGTTGGAGATTGTGCACACTCACTCGCTGAGCCACTGATTGCCTGTAATTGTAATTAATTGTAAAATTGATTGTTGTAGAGTCCGAGCATAGAGTAATTGATTTCTTGCCCTTTACGGGAACTACTTTACTTAAAATCTTGCTTGGGATTTACAATTTGCATGTGCATGTTTTATATATACGTATACCTCCTGCTCACTCAGTCTTCTAGAGACTGACCCTCATTTCCCTTACTCCCAATTTCTTTTGCAGGTGCTTGGTTGCTAGGCGGAGTTAGAGTCAGTGGTGTAGATTGAGTCTTTCGCTACACGTTCACTTCACGCTTGCATATTGTATTTATTTGGCATTTTGATTTACTTATTGGGCCTGTGAGCCATTTATTGATTGTTAAATTAAATCGGGACAGGTTGTATGCTTAGTTGAACCCATTGTTAGGTTACATATTGATTGATTGGATTATATTATTATTATTATTAATGTGGCCTTATTGTTGTTATTGCTTCCGCACCGCAGGTTTTGTTAATATAATTGATTGGTACGGGGTTAGAATCTGCCTAGCTAGGATAGCCTTTTCCTTGTCTCCTATTCGCTATGAGTTTGGTTTATGTATGGATTAGTCCATTTCATATGTGGACCGGACTCATAGTGCGGGGGATGTGGTGCCTTTCGCTCCGGGTGCTACATCCTAAAGTGGTATCAGAGCTCTAGGTTGCAAAACCGGAGTTCTAGTGTCGTGTAGTGTCCAGTCTAGGTCATACGGCTTAGGAACTACATGTCAACGTGTGCATTGTATCGTTCTTGGACACTGAATTGTGATTCTTTCAAACTTTTTAAATTATTTGTTGCATTTTGCATCAAATTTATGGCTTTGGTGTAAATTATGTGACATGAGCATGCACTAACTGTATGCATTTATTTTAAAGATGAGTTGTGATTCATAGGGTACGAAGATAATATCAAACCACGACCAATTTCTACAGCTACAATAATTCATCACGAGTTCCACCCTCAAGCCGAATGATGCAACGAAGGCGTCGGGAATTATATACAAGGATTTAAGATTCATGGCCTTCTCTAATTAGGGTTATGGTTCGAGGGTTAGAATATGGAATAGAAGGTCGATTTATGAGGAAAAGTTCACAATTCCTATTGGAGATGGTGAATCCTCGATGAGATAGAGTTGGTGTGTGTGGTAATTACGACTCACAAGATTAACATGCATGCCTACTCTACAAATTATCCAACCGGGTTCCCTAGGAACACTTAAATTCAAGAATGGAGTGAAGAAATCTTGAAGGTAGTTAAATTCAAGGTTCGGGCCAACAAAGAGACAAAGACCATCAAAGAAGGTTCGAGATACAATAGGATTCATGAATGGTGAATAATACAATCATCAAAGAAGAGTTTCTAAATAAATCAAGCTCTTAGAAGTTAAGTTTGGGGAAGAGAGAATTGAGATAATTCGGATTTCGCTTGAGATAGAAGTCGAACTGGGGAGAATTAAAGAAAAACAATAAAACGCGGTGAATACAAACCCATAGAAGATATGGAGCAACAAATGTAATCGATAAAGAAAGGCAAAGAGATTTTGGAAGGAAATTATGTGTTCAAGTGTAAGTAATTGGAGGACGAGTCATTCAACCAATTTGAACTCACAAGGGATGAGTCCAAGGGACTTTGATCAAGGTGATAACTATGGTGAAGAATCGGACAACAATTGGAGATCAATTCTTGGGAAGAAGTCAAGATACTAATTACTTAGGTATAGAAGAATTTGGGTTCAAGAAATTGCAATCTCGAGCCATGGAAATATACAAGTTGATGTAAGAGAATTTTGGGGATTTAGAAATCCGTGGGTAAACAAGAAATGAACAACAAATTGGAGGCAAGCTTGTAACCGAAGAATAAGTTGCGGAACTAAAGCTTACCGCTACAGTGATAGGTGTATTACATTCATGGCACGGGCATCATACATCGCGTTAAATTATTTAAATTTTCCTTATCTATATGTACATCTTTAATTGATATAATTACTCAAATCTGTTGCATCTTTAATTGCTCGAATTTGTGCTACGTGCATTAGCATCTTAACCCGACATGCATTGTTTAGTATTTACTTGATAGAAAATTTCTCCCACTTTGTTCATCGAGTGTTACTCCGATTGGGTCTTGCTTGAAACAAGATAAGAAGAAATAATTGGCTTACAAAGTGTGGGTTTAAAAAGAAAGAGGAAATATCGAGGCTAGGGAAAGTAGAATCGGAGGATGGAACAAAGGAATTAGGTTACTATCCCCACCTATCACTTCAAAAGTTAATGTGAGTGAAATCATCGGATGAAGCATGACTAGAATTGCTTATTCCAAGAAAGCTAAGCTGAAGAGGTTGAGAATCTTGGATCCAAGAAGCAATGGAACGAGTTCAACGGATAAGAATAGAAATTCTTAAGGGGGAGAGCTTGACTGGAGGATAAATTAACTTGATGGCTATGCTCGGACGGGTCACTTCTAATAGGAATAATGGAAATGCAAGAGTTAACAATTCACAAGACTCTACAAGAGTGGCAAGGGGTGAATTGGAAAATTTTACCATTCAATGGATTTCAAGACCGAGTTGGGAAGAAATCCGAGTGATGAAGATATGAACTTCAAGGAGCGTCTGGGAATTGACTCGATAAGGCAAGGTAAAGGAATCGATCGTAGCCTTGGATACAGAATCAACACCATTGGTTTCTTATTACGGAACATGTACGAACTCAATCTCCCAAGGTTGAAAGGGGTTGTGTTTGTATAACGTATCCCATACCTTGAAGACAATGGGATCTTGAAGGAAATTCAAGAATTGGTCAGAAGGATATTGGGTAAGGAAACCCGATCAAGTCATCATATTCTGTGATGGACAAAGTGAGGGTTAACGCAACCGAACTTTGAAAGTTGAAAACTAGGGAAGAATATATAACATGAACAAGATGGGTTACTGGTTCGTCAGTCATTTTTCTATGATGAGTCGGGAACGCTATTAGGATTGGGAACTAGAATTCGAACTACTAAAGACTACCTCAAGCATCCAATAAGACCGAATGTAAATCAGTGGTGGAGAATAAGTTGATTGGATTAAGATCAAGTGCACACTCGAGAATTGAACCTCGGACCGTGGAGTTAGTAAGGATAAGAAGACCAACCGTGGAATGGGGACCGAGTAGTTATTGAAGCATCAACACATCGGGCATTTCGAGGCATGACACTATGGTTAGAGAAATCTTGAACATCGAATTAAGTGTTGGATCGGATCACTACAATGGAAGATTCTCGAGCAATGATTAACGGTACATCAAGCATCCATGGCATACGCATACACGCAACTTAATTCGAATAATTTCATGATGCTAAGTGCTTTGATAGTTTTTTGTATTAATTATTTTTGTATGAATGATACTCGATGTATTTGATATTTCTTACCTGTTTCTTGTGGGGTTGTTGTGTGGTTGTTTGCTTGAGAGACGGGATTCTCTCATCGTTGTTTGTTACCTTTTTAGCTTGCCTCTAGTGGCAGCTTAGAATTTTCGAGTGTTTAGGTTTCGGTGAGTTAAGGGTCATGACTTAACCGCAATTGAAGACCTCTTGTTGCTTGAAGACCTTTTCCGAACTAATTCCTGACGGGGAGTTGCTAACCCGTGTGGGATGAAAATTGTAGAGCTGCTTAAGAGTCTAGAACTAAAGGCAGTGGACATGGGGACCAGGTCCTCTTATGGGGGAGAGGTTGTAACACCCCAATTTCTCGACAGTACAGGTACGCCCATCACGCGTGTGAGTTTTGAGAGTTAGGATTTATTTAATTTGAATTCTTGTGAATTATATGATTTATAAACCCTCCTTTCGTGAGTTCGATTACGTGAGTTATGTATTTAAATTCTCCGAGCATGATTAAGTGTTTAATTATTTGCAATTGTGAGAATTCTAAGCTTAATTGACCTTACTTGAAAATTTGTTAAACTTGTGGACTTAATTGAAGAATTAATAAGGACTAAATTGTAACATAAATTGGGAACTTGATTCAATAACTTAACTTTTGGAAGGACTTGTTGGCAATTTCCCCTCTTTTCCCTCCTCTCTTACACGATATACATGTATATACATATACATCTCTTCTTTTTCTTCATTTCATACACACAAACACAAGACCATCTCTGTAGCACTCGGAACACTAGGTACCTACATCCCCCGCACCATAGTTCAATCCACATATGGAACAAGCACCCATACATGAATCAAACCTATAGCGAACGGGAGACACTAAAAAAAAACAATCACTAGCTACGCGGGACTAACCCTCAACTAAATACCAACATGCATAACAATAAATGAAAGCATAGCAATATACATTCACTTCATTATCCCCTTTCGATTCTAAAACAATATTTCCATAATTTACAAACCAAACTTGTCAAGTATAAGTCATAATATACATAGATACCAAAACCAATTCATAAGTCATATATGTGTATCATTAAAGTACATGAACAACGAGAATGACAAGTGCTAGACCCAAAAGAAGCAAAACTCGACTCAATCCCGCCTAGCACTCAACCTGCAATACCTGAAAATGTGAGGTGTCAGTCTATGAAAGACTAAGTGAGGGGTTTAATAATTATAAGTGCAATTTCCATGCAAGCTATAATCTCGGGTAAGATTTTATGAAAGGAAACAATATAAGTTCAAGAATAAGGTAGAACTCGCCCGAGATTACAACTAATCAATTTACAATTCAATCAATTTAGTACAATACAGTTCAATCAATCAGTGGCCCGGTGAGTGAGGGCAATTCTCCAACCTTTCTCCGACCGTGTACAATAATTCAGTTTTAATTGATTAAGTGATCAAGCAATCAATTTCAGTGCACAATTAGCAATTTCAATAACTCCTTCTTCCTCCGGCCGCCATCCAATCAGTGTGAGCATAGGGTTCATGATTCCCTATACCCGGAACTCCTTCCTCCACTAATCTCCTAGTGGATTCAGGGGTCATCCCAATAATGTGAGGGGAGTGCAGGATTACCCGTCAACCCTTGCTTTCCCGGTTGGCTCATACACTAACCCTCGGGCCCACAGTGAACAATATACTCGCCAAAACAATCAATCAATCCATCGGTACAATCAATCAATCAATCGGTACAATTCGGTAATTCAATTGGAAATCAGTGAAGTTTTGGAAAATTATAGATATATTGATACATTTTGGCTGAAAGATCACATAGGGTTGTAAGGGTTCTATATATCTAGAAATTAAACCTCACCTTTACCGACCAATGAAGAAAGGAAACACCCTACGGAGCCTGCTCCTCGTCTCCCGGAACGTGATCTGTGTAACAAGGACAAGTGTACGTGAGACTCGACTCGTATGAACCAATTAAGACGAACGGCATATTCAACCAATGTCAATCATGCGCTTACAATCAATAAAGGTTATAAACATATTCAATTCATCAAGTAATGTAGCAAGGATCAAGTAATCCATGTATAAATCAAGGTATGAAAATATTACATAAACCTCCCCTATGGAGCTTAAGTATGAAATCCCATAACACACATGATAACACATAATATGGCATATCAATGAAGCGTACATGCCGGAAATGAGCCAAGAAAATCATGTAAGCTAAGTTATAAAATCATATTTTCATGCAGAAAAAGCAGGGGTCGCGGCCGCGACCCATTTTGTGTGACCTATTTTTTTCTCGAATTTTCCTCCAATTTTTCAAAAGTCGAAACATAGCCAAAAATGGGTAGCGGGCGTGACTTAAAATACAAGTAATTCAGGTCGCGGGCGCGACCTGAAGTCCCGCCAGAACTGTGAGTGGGTCGCGGGGGCGATCGTTTTTGCTCTGTTTTCCGTCGCGGCCGTGACCTGCTACGCAGAAGGAGAAAAACAGGGGATTTCGAACTAAAACAACACAAACCAACAACCAAAGCAAATTCACTCCATAACAATTACTTAGTTACATCAAATACACGTTATACTTCACTTATGTATCAAACAAACCATGAAATATGCATCAACACATCAAGAATTGGTCCATAAAACCCCATATATATCCATGCTTCCAACTTCCATATAACTCAATGTTTTCATGCAAGCTTTCAATCCTTTTGATCATAAACATGCTTCTAATCATAAACACACAAGAATTCATCCCTTAAATTTCAAACCCTACTCATACACAAATAAAGAGATTCACAAAATTTCCATATTATATCTTGAAATGGAATAGAGATGAGATGAAATGGTAGTATGATGATGGTGATGATCCTAGCTTCACAATTCCTCCAAAATCTAGCTTGAAATATGAGATGAAAATTTTCTTCTCTTCCTTGGTGTAAGGATCGGTGTTTAGTGTGTGTGAGTGTATGTCTCTTGTATGAAAATGGAATGAAATGGAATGAACTGGCACTACAAAAAAACAGCCATTTTCAGACTAAATTTTCAGACGAAAATTTGGACCTTTTCGTCTGAAAATTTCATTTTCCGACCAACTTCAGACGAAATTCCGACGAACTCAAGTTCGACTAAAAACCCCTCGTCCCAGATTTTTTCAGACGAAATTTCCGATGAAAATTCCGACGACAAAAGTTTCCGACGAAAATCCGACCAATTTCAGACGAAAAATTATTTCGTCCGAAATTGGTAATTTTCCGGCGAACTTTATTTCCGACGAAATTGCGACGAACTTACCGACGAAAACATTTAGACCAAAATTTCCTTGTCCATTTTTCTGACGAAATTGCGTCCAAAATATGTCGTCTGAATTTTATTTCCGACCAAATTTCCGACGAATTTTCAGACGAACATAATTAATTTTATTATTTTCTCTTATATTTTCAGACGAACTTCCGGCGAATTTTCGACGAAACCCGAATTTCAGACGAAATTTCAGACGAACTTTATATTTTTATTTTTTAAATAATATATTTCAGACGAAAGTTCAGACGAATTTCAGACGAACTTTATATTTTTATTTTTTAAATAATATATTTCAGACGAAAGTTCAGACGAATTTCAGACGAAGATTTAAAAATTTTAAAAAATTATATTTATATTTTAGACTAATTTCGTCACAAATTTCCAAGCAATTTTTGTCGGAATTTTAATATTATATTTTTTTTTTGAATTTTTTTTTTAAAATTCAATCTGCTTTTTCAATAATTATATATCCAAAAAAATAAAATAAAATAAAAAATTAGAAATGTGACAATAATGTAATACGCGAACAATAAATTATAAATTCAAACTTGTCCATAAATCCAAAAATATTGTAATAACAAATATAACAATACGAAATTCGATAAAATCTACCGAATTACAAATCAAAAGATATAACATGTTTCATCATGCAAAAGAGAAAAAGATTCAA
Source organism: Lantana camara (assembly GCA_037501455.1). Lineage (NCBI taxonomy): Eukaryota > Viridiplantae > Streptophyta > Magnoliopsida > Lamiales > Verbenaceae > Lantana > Lantana camara. The sequence goes on from CM074863.1 coordinate 86,994,496, forward strand.
GATCTGCCAAATTTTGCACCAAGAGGACCATCATAGTAGAATTCTTCATCTAGGACACCTGGTAACTGCACACCAGTAATATTGGTGCATTCTCCTCCAGCTACATAAGGTGTCAATTTAGGCAAATGTGCAACCAATCAATATATATTAAAGAAAAAGATGTAATTACGCTAACATGTTTGGCCTAATTAAACAAACTTCCCCAAAGGTTTGAGAAATTACAAAAAATTCCCTTGGCATACATTGAGGTTTGCTTAGTACATGCTATCATAATCATAAATTTATAATCAAATATTGATTAGTAACTGTTTAGGACATAATGGGGTGTTAAAAAAGAATAGAAATGATTGAACAAGAATTAGTCGATGCTCCTTCTCTTCTGCCCACTCAACGTTAGATAAATTCTTTTATAGGGAAGTTTTTGTAATTTCTCAAAGCTGAGGGGAAGTATTTGCAATTAGTCCAAACTGATGTAGCTCAAACTACTTTAGAAAGACCGCCTCGTCTAAAAAAAATTAACATGTTAGAGACAACATACATTAAATATTTAATGTGTTTAATAAATCCAAGTGGAGAAGATACAATAAAATCAACAGCCAATTGGTATTTCAATGCAGTTTCAACATCCACATCTCGAGGAACTTGGAATGCTCTAAAATCCCGGGTATGAGAAAACTTTTTAATTACCTAGCACAATGGAAAACAGATTAAACTTACTGAAATCTCCTACAATACCTACCAAACATCATAAGGAAGGAAGTGATTATATTTGACAAGAAAAGCATCTCACATGTTCAGGAATGCACAAGAATCTTAGAAGAACACTGCTGTCCTCCTCAGCTTTGCCCGAACAAATGTCTTCCCAGATCTGAGGATGCACAAGATCATATGTTATCCAAATGAGGTTCCTAAGCAATATCCATAAAGAAATCAAAGCAATTTGAAAAAGATTGACATTTAACTTTCTACATATAAATATTCTACTTGCCAATAAATAAAAATAATGAAATGGAAATACTTAGGAGCTTACCTATAAGGTTGGCAACCATCATTATCCACAACAAGAGCTATAACAGTTTTTGTACATAAAGAAACTATTTCGATGAAGGAGAGACACAAGACTTCAATATAACCATTTCTGTACATTCAACAAAAAAGAAATTACTTCAATGGAGGAGAGACATAAGACTTCAACATAACTGTTTCTGTACATTCAACTTACAAAAAAGGGGAAGTCAGCAATGTTGCTGCACTAATGGCGTAGACAAGGGTGGCTTTAATACAAGCTGTCACGAGTTCGGTTTGTACATTTCCCACTCTTAAGCGTGTTAAACTCATCCGGAACACCTAAATCCACTACTAAACAATGCCTACAATATTCCCAGACATATAAGGCACATAATCAACAAATAATTCAAGTATTAACCAACCAAACCACGAAGACTAATCAAGCCCATTCCAGGCCCCATTTTAAGACTAATTCAAGATCACTGCTTCAAGAAATTGTTTTGCTTTCAACATGGAAATTAGTTTTGAACAAAAGTGTCTATAAATCCAAACAAAGCCGTCATTTATAACCATAAAGATCATTATCCTAACAAGGATTACTAAGAAGTAAGATCACCACCTCTCCAATCTTAAACCATAAGTTGAGCAAGAACTTAAGAAAGCCTGATTTTCCTTTCTTTTAGCATAATCTGATCATAGTTGAGCACACGAGTTTCACCCATAACAATCATCAAACATCAAATTGAGCAGCAATTCGAAAGAGTCTGCATAGTTAACTCATCTCAATACCAATCATACATGTATCAATTAACCAATAATTCAATTGAGAAATACACAAATCATAATCTAATTTGTGAAGGTACCAATTTCAACAATTTCACAGAAAGTTTACAAAGGCTCATTCATTTCAATCAATATTCAATTACATGCGCACAATAGCAACAAATTTCAGATTTAAATATACAAAATGGGAAAAAGAAATAAGGTTTTTACCAAAAGCTTGAAATCGGAAGGGGCAGACTCGATTGGAGCTCAACGGAGGGAGAAGGTGAAGTCGTTGCTGCGTTGGAAGAGTGAAAAGGGGGAATGCACAACAGCTGGAGCTAGAGCAGCGATCAAGGGTGAATATTGGCGAGTGGCTGGCGTACAGTGGTGGCGATGGCTCGCAGGTGGTGGCTCGCCGGTGATGGTGAGAAAGATAGTGGGTGACAGTGGCAATAAACGAGGTTGCAAGTAGTGGCGGCAGTCGGGGCGGACGATTGTGACCTTGGAGTGACGGAATAGAGGTTGGCAGCTGCGTCTCCTCCTATTCTTGCGTCGGTCCGAGAGGGGTGAAAAGGAAAGAGAACAAAGGCAGTGATGGTGTACGGGTTGGAGGCCGAAGGTACAATGGAGGGCGGCGTGTGGTGGTCCGGCGTGGCAATGGTGGTGCACCACCTCGTTTGAAGAAAAATGGAATGGGAAGAAGGCAGCTAGGGTTTACCCTCTATTTAGGAAATTGGGAGAAGATGAATGATATGTTTAATTTTGGGATGGAAAAGATATGAGAGTGATTAATTTGGAGGGAGAATGAAATATTTCAAGTGGGAACAAAGTTAAATTTTAGGGGGAAATTGAAAATTTTTAATAGATTATAATTTATATGTATATATCATTTAATTTACTTATAAATTATATTATTTAATATATTTATAATTGTATATTATATATTTTGATATAATTTATATTTATATATTATATTATTTATTAAAGTGATAAATATAATTATCTCATTTAATAAATTTATATATATTATATTATTAATGAGGAAGATATATGTTATACTATTTAATAGTTTTATATTTACCTAGATATTATATCATTTAATATAACTTAATTATATAAAGTAGTATTTAATAGATATATATATATATATATATATATATATATATATATATATATATATATCATATGCTATAATAATATTATACTATTATTGATAATATAATAATGATAAATATTAAACCAATATATATATTACTATATCATATGCTATAATAATATTATACTATTATTGATAATGTAATAATGATAAGTATTAACTATTAAACCATTATATATATATATATATATAAGTCTATTAATTAGCATAATGATGACTATATATTTATTAATATTATAATATAAAGTTATTTACATTAATATAAAGTAATTTACATTTATAATATATATAACTTATAGCTATCTATAGTGTTCGATATATAGTTATCTATAGTATTCGATATTATTATATCATATGATATATAATAATCGTAAATGTAAATATTTTTATATTATTTATTTAATAGATATATAGTTCTATTATTCATTTAACAGACTTATGACTATGTATTATATTATTTTAATAGATCACTTATAGTTATTGTATTATGTCGATCACTTGTAAAGTACATTTACTCATCTTAAATAATAGCACATCTTATGTTACTAACTCAAATTATTATACATATCATATAATATCAAAGCATTATATAAGTATACCATCATAATGATTTATAATGTATATTATATCTTATGAAACATAACCTTTAATTAAACTTAATTACATAGCTTTCAGTAATTACAATAGTACGTATGTTGAACAAAAAAAAATAAAATTACAATACTATATTAATAATTAATTAATATGTCACGATATATAAGTAATTATAATTAATTAATTAATTTTCACCTTCAAATTACATATGTGTTACATATTATAACGTTTATTATCATTTTTATTGAAAACTTATATTACATTATTGAGACGAATTTTTGGCTAAGAAATATTTTTTCTCTTCAGACGAAATTTCGTTTGAGTTTCACAAAAATAATTTTCAAAATTATTCAAACGAAAGAAGTTTGCCAGAAAAGTTCATCTGAAAAGCATTTTTTTTTTTTTTTTGTAGTGATGATTTCAGACGAACTTTTTCGTCTGAGTTTCGTCACAGTTTTAGAACAATTTCAGACCAACTTTTTCGTTGGTGTTTCGTCTGAAATCTCAGACGAATTTCAGACCACTTCGTCTGACTAATAATTTATGAAATTAATTTTACATTTTCAGACGAACTTTCGTCGCAAAAGTTCGTCTGAATTACAAAATATAATTATTTTTTAAATTAAAATTTTAGTTGGACGGAATTTCGTCGAAATTTCGTCGGAAATTTTGAATTATATGACAAAAGTAAAAGTTACTTAGTTTCGTCGGAATTTAGTCGGACTTTCGTCGGAAATTTTCAGACCAAAATTTTTCGTCGGAAAAGTTCGTCTGAAAATGGCTGTTTTTTTGTAGTGTGGAAGAAATGAGATGATATACTAAAAGTCTTGCAAGAATATGTGTGATTCATCACATTTTGCACATAAGTCCTCAACTTATTTGAATTCATTCACTCAAGTATCATCTCTAACCAAAAGATTAATTAAATCCATTTCATGTTATACAATTAAGTCCATAACTTACACAAAGGATTAATTAAGGACATATAGTGCAATTAGGTCACATATAGTAATTAGTTCATATAACTCACGTTAATGAAAATCATACGAATGTATGAAGATGCAATACATGTAATATGACGAAAGTTGTAAATAAATGAATGAAATAGTTAAATTAAACTTCCCAACTCCCGAAGACTCGCTTGCCTGAACTTCCGAAAATTGTGACGTTACAATCTCTTCCTTCTCCCTCCCTCTCCATTTCGATGTACACAAGGACGCAAGAGATAAAGGATTTCTTCCATTTTTTCTCCAAGAAATCAAGCTCCAGACTCTCTCTTCTCTCCTTCCCCTTCATTTCTTCTTTCTTCCAAGGTAAGATGGTGTGTGTGTGTTGATAATTCTTAAGTGATGATAGGGTTATAAGATATATATTGAATCCATGAACTAAGATGCATTATTTGTGAAGTATGTGAGTTAGTTAAGCTTCTACAACATGAGTTTAATGAAACTTGAGACTTGGGTGATCATCTTCATTTTCAAGGGTTTTCTTAGCATATTTGATTGGATCAAAGCATGTTTCCTTGGATTAAATGTGGCCTAAATGATATATTTGAGTTATATACATGATATGTGATTGTTTTGGAGTGTTTTATTGCTCTTCATTGATGTGGGAAGAGATTGGAAGCCATTCCCGAGAACACCCCCCCCCCCCAAAAAAAATTTCCACTATTATTTTTCATCCAGCCTCTTCCCAAACTACCGTTTGGTCCCTCAGTTCATTTCCCAAACGCCTGTTTAGGTACCCCGGTTTTGACCCGAGAACTTCCAAACGCCTGTTTCTACTTTCAGGCTATTTTACAAACGGCTGTTTACCCCTCAAACGTACTCCGATTGACCTGAATTTTTAATCACAGAAACTAATTTGAGTCTAGAGTATTCTCTAATTGGAATCACCTTAAAATCATATTTGAGGACCGAGATATAGCCATTTTAATTTTGAGTCGCCACTTCATCAAAAATCTGCATTCACTCAACTTCGAGCTTACGCCATTTTCTCCTCGCTTTGAACCAGAATACAAGCCATATATCATCGGAAAGGTGTATTTGTCTAGTTTTATACCCAAAAAACAAAACTCAATTCCAACTTCTAGAACTCGAGATATTCTATTTTTTCTACTACCTGCGTGTTTCCAAAAACTGTCAGCTTTTGCTAAACTTTGCCAAAACCCATCTTCTTGCGTTCCTTTCACTCCCTTGACTTCTGTATATGACTTATATGAATTGTATGCTTACTTAAGTGATAATTGTAACAACCCGAATACCCGCCTGCAGATATTGTCCGCTTTGGTGTCACACAGCCCACCTTACGGTTTTGTTCTTCCCGATTGATGCCCAACCCAGGAAAAGGCCTCTGCAAGGGAGAGGTATCCACCTCCTTATAAGTCAGGCTTTGTTCCCCTCTCCAATCGATGTGGGATACTAGAATAATTATGCTATTATTTAACACTCCTTGATCCTTACTTGCTTAACTTGATTGTTTAACTTCGTGATATATATGAAATGAATTCGTATGATTAAATGGCATGAATTAGTGACCTCCTTGAGTTTATTGCATGTTGAATTATTCCATCATATGATACATCACTTCATGAAGATTGCCCTGTGTCCTATTTGGTATCATCTTGAGTCTCCTCTCACGAGTACACATTATTTCTTTTCTTGTCCAGTTCTTCTCCAAGGCGGAGATCATCAATCGAGTAGGCACTATCTTGCACACTTGTCTTATTTCGTCGCTTGTCAGGTGAGGGTGTTTTCGTTCTAGTTACGTATTTAAACCCTAAAACCTACGTGAATAACTTTTGGCCTAAAACCATACTTATAATTATATTGTTTTCAAGCGTGTAATCAAGTAAATCTCAATGGAAACTGAATCTATTGCTATTGTTACCTTCCGATCCTTCCTTCCTATTTTGGCGAGATACTGTACATTGATTATGGGCCCTGGGACTTGTGTATTGAGCTAACCGGGGAGGTATTGAGCCAACAGTGACCTCTTGCACAGTCCCACATTGTTGGGATAACCCCTGAATCCACTAGGAGGTTTGGCGGATGAAGGATTCCCGGGCATGGGAGTCATGTTCCTAATGCTCAACGAGATTTGATGGTTGAGGGCTAGCTACCCTTACCATCACCAGGAGGGAAAAGCAGATCGTGCGGGAAGGCCGGCACCACGGATTACCCCATGGATTAGTGTCTTGATTCCATTGATTGATTGCACTTATTGATTACACTATTATACTGATTGCATTGTATTGTACTGATTGTATTGCATGATCGCCTTTAAAAATTGAAACCTAATCATTGTACACTGTCGGAGTTTGGTTGGAGATTGTGCACACTCACCCACCGAGCCACTGATAGCCCGTAATTGTAATTAATTGTAAAATTGATTGTTGTAAAGTCCGAGCGTAGAGTAATTGATTTCTTGCCCTTTACGGGAACTACTTACTTAAAATCTTGCTCGGGATTTACAATTTACATGTGCATGTTTTATATATACGTATACCTTCTGCTCACTCAGTCTTCTAATGACTGACCCTCATTTCCCTTCCTCCCAATTTCTTTTGCAGGTGCTTGGTTGCTAGGCGGAGTTAGAGTCAGTAGTGTAGATTGAGTCTTTCGCTACACGTTCACTTCACGCTTGCATATTGTATTTATTTTGGCATTTTGATTTACTTATTGAGCCTGTGAGCCATTTATTGATTGTTAAATTGAATCGGGACAGGTTGTATGCTTAGTTGAACCCATTGTTAGGTTACATGTTGATTGATTGGATTACATTATTATCATTAATGTGGCCTTATTGTTGTTATTTCTTCCGCACCGCAGGTTTTGTTACTATAATTGATTGGTACGGGGTTAGAATCTGCCTAGCTAGGACAGTCTTTTCCTTGTCTCCCGTTTGTTGTGAGTTTGGTTTATGTATGGATTAGTCCATTTCATATGTGGACCGGACTCATAGTGCGGGCGATGTGGTGCCTTTCGCTCCGGGTGCAATAATTTACATGTAATAACTTCTATGTGTGATTTGCTTTGTGACTTTTATTTTGTTAAAAAAATTAAGTAACTAAGTAAGAGCTTATTTTGTTAATAACAATTCACGGTTGTTCCACTGTATAATAGCCAACTACCAATTCTTATGTCATAATCAAAAAGAAAAGGAAAAAAAAAAAAGAGTGACAAGTCTTATGTTTTCCATTATAAAAGCAGTCATTTGTGAATCTTAATTCGCAATTTTGGTACTTTTGGTGAAAAGACTAGCTCATTATTCTAAAAGTATGCAATTTTATGCACTCTTTGATCCGAATAGATATGACCCGCCGGAAAATCCACTGGAAGCTCGTCAAACCACTTCGTGGAAAATTTTCCAACGGACACGTGGAGATCCGGGTGGATTTTCCAACGGGTCATATCTATTCGGGTCAAATAATACATGAAATTGCGAATTTTTAAAGTTACGAGCTAATTTTTTTATTAAAAATTTTTTTATACCCAAAATTGCGAATTAGAGTGACATGGTATACCAAAAATGCAATTTCTTCATAAGATTACATTCAAACTAAGTTCCATAAATTTTCATGGAATAATTAAGAAAAATAGTGCATATACGCCTCTTCCTTAGCAATGTTTTCAAAACCGGACCGACGATTGAACTGGTAAACTTATTGGTCATCGGTTCAACCGATTCAATCGGTATGACGTCATAAATAATTAATTATTATTTTATTAATTAGATATATAATATTATAAATATATAAAATAAATTTATTATTTTCAATAATATTTAAAATACAAATTAATATTTAATTTATAATAACTAAAAATCATATATTATATTTAAAACACAAAATTATATTACTCCATGCTATATCAATATTTGTTATATATTTTTATAAAATTTAAAATGTCTCATATAAATAATCCTAAAACCCCAAAAAAAAAAAAAGCAAAGAAAAATCAAAGGTGAATTCCACCGCCCTAGAAAGCCCGAAAGGCCAAAAAACAATTATAAGAAAACCTATTAAAATTCTATGAAACCTAATTCTATGAGACCTTATGTTTTAAAACCTAAACAGGACGTCCAATCGGAACCCCTTATTGGTTATTGGTTTTACTGGTTGGATAGATCGAACGGTATGACGTTATAATTACATAATAATTATATTTAATTATATATATACACTAATATAAATATTAATTATATTCAATTATATAATATTATAAATATTAATTAAATATAATCAAATAAGTTAAATAATATAAAAATATGGATATAATTATAAATCACTTTCAACTATTCATTAATTTTCAAATAACATCTCTAATAAAATAATTTCAATTTATAATCTACGAACATATAGATTAAATATCTAACTAAATAGCAAAATAATCAACATCAATCAAATTAGTAATATAGATAAAAGATTTCTTACTATTTCTTTTTTAAAAAAAATAAAAACTTATCGTACATACGTTTATATTTTTATAAATATATATATTATAAAAATTAAACTATTTTGCATTACTTTATCAAGACTTAAATTAAATTCTTACAACGTATTATAATATTTGTAGTCATAATTAATATTTTTTTAGAACTCAATTTTTAAATATAATTTGCTTTGTGAGCTTATTATTTGACAAAGACTTATTAACAATTTTTACCAATATAAAACTAACAAAATAAGGTAGCTCAAGTGGTTGATGCCCTCTTCTGCTAATTTGAGGGTTTGAAACCATGTTGGAACACACAATTTTGATAAAGTAAAAATAAATATCTGGCCTGGAACAACGCACTAAGGGTTGAGGGTTTGAAACCATGCTGGAACACATAATTTGGTTTTACAATCTTGATAAAAATAAAAATAAAAATTGAGGGGTTGAGGGTTTGAAACCATGTTGGAACACACAATTTAGATAAAGTAAAAATAAACATCTGGGTGGAATGCTGGAACACATAATTTGGTTTTACAATCTTGATAAAAATAAAAATAAAAATATAGGTGGAACGCACACTGAGCAGTCCGGGCCAATTTTTAACCGGTTTGGGCTCGATTCTCAGCAGGCCAGATTGGTCCATACCATAGAGGGACTGGTTTTAAAGGGTCACTAGGACTGAATAGGCTACCGATCACCAGTCGAACTGGTCCGACCGGCCAGTCCGATTCGAGTTTTAAAACATAGATGAAACCTATTAAAATTCGCAGCTCCAAAAGCCAAAGTTCTTTCATCGATTCACAATTTCAGAGTTCTTTAATCGATTCATATGTTTTGGTAAGATGAAAACATCATGGAACAATCTTGATCTCTCTTTCTCTCTCTCTCTCTCTCTCTCTCTCTCTCTCTCTCTCTCTCTCTCTCTCTCTCTCTCTCTCTGAAGTAACAACAAGGATTAGGAGGTTTATTCATTGTTGAATCTTGTTGTGCGAGATGCCGAGAAGGAGAATTGAAAAGGGGAGTTTTTTTTTTTTTTTTTTAAATAAAGAGTTGTACCGGCTGCCTGGTCAGATTTTGAAGTCCAAAACCACCAATTAATCGAGCAGTTTTTCCGGTTCCAGACCGGTCCGAACCTCACCGGTTTTATGGGATGTTTCGGACCGGACAAGGCACCGATCACCAATTAAACCGGTCGAACCGACTAATCCGGTCCAGTTCTGACAACACTGTTTCCTAATATATATCAAATTTCAGACACATATTTGAAAGAATAATATCTTACTGACTTTCACATATGGTACTTTTTCTTTATTCTTTTTTGCCTATATGGATAAATTGAAGTGAGAATCTAAACTAATTTAAAAACTAAAATTAATGTACACTATAAATTTACAAGTGTTTTCAAATTGAGGAAAAATAATCATCAAAATTTTTCTTCAAGTTTTCAGTGGTCGTCGTTTTTTGCCAAGAAAATAGATAGCAGCCAATAACGGTCAAATATTATTCAGAATAATTTATGGGTCTTATGTGATTAGTGTCATTTTTTTTTTGGGGAAGAATCGGTCAAGTCGACCCTAGGGTATTTAACGAGGCCTCCACTTTATATATAAACAAACAAGACCAAAAAAGTTATAAATGTTCATGATCTACAGATCATTAATCCAAGACATGTAACACCTCGTCTGTCCGTCCGTCCAGTTCGTGCACGTATAAATTTAATTTCCGTAATTGCCCTTAATTTCATACTTTAATTGATATTTATATGAAATTACTTGATTATTTGATTTAAATGTCATAAATATGCCTAAGTGTTTATATGAATTTAAACTCTTGTATTTGAAATTATAAGATATGAATTTAAATTCCTAGCATGTTAATTCTTGAAATTAAATGAATTTAATTGAATTAATTGCATTTGAAATTGATTGCATGATTTTTTTTTTAAGTTTTAGGGCTTAATTGAAAATAGGCTTTGGGCCTATTTGACACTTTTTGAAAGTTTAGGGACCTATTTGAAAATAGGACCCCTTAAGCTATTTTATTCGATATCTTGAGCTGGGGAACTCGGATTCGAGATTCGTCTTCACCGTTGGACAAGTTTCGATGATTCGGATCCAATGGAATTAATCTCGTAATTTTTCAATGTCGTTTGAACCTCCGACGAAGACATTTTCTACCCTTTTGACCCGGAATTCAAGAAATGGCAGAAATGGCCCTACCTTGACTTTTGGATCTGATTTTAAGCCAATTTTTATACCATTTCCTTCCCATTTATTCCCCTTTTCTTTGAATTTCAGCAGCTAAAGGAGCAAGGAAGAGAGAACATACTATTCACCTTCTTCATCATCAAGTTTTGCTCAAGATATCTTAGCTCGTTTCTATCCTCAACGATCCGAGGTAAGATTCATGTTCCTTGTGATTCATGCTTCATTTTAAGCTCCATTTTATGTCTTTTATTTGAGGTTTTATGCATGAGTGAAGACATGGATGAATAGGTAGGTTTTCATCAAAGTTTTTAATACATGCTCTCTAGTTGTTTATTTTGAGTTTTTAAGGCATGAAATGAGTTTATTCAAGCTTCTATATCTTGTTTCCTTGTATTAAATTCATGGTAGTTGAGTATATTAACTTGTGCCATTAATTATCTTGAGAATATGAATGAGAAATGGTTGATTTTGTGCACGATATGCACTACATACATGACTTTTATGTTGCAACGTGAGTTATGCCAGTTTTGTGATGTTTTTAGCATGATATTTGCCTTGAATATGACCTGATTTGAGTGCTATATTATTACCCTGTTATAGCTCGTTGTTGCCCTGCATATTCCAGCTTCGAACAACCCTGTTGCTGCTCTTGTTCCCACTGCAAGTCTCTCCCTGGGCGGGGAGATTTTGTGAAGAAAGTGTCCCCGGCAGAATGTTTTCTGCACCCCTTCCCCGGGCAGGGACTTTTTGTGAAGGAAAGTTCCTCGGGCAGGGACTTTCTGGGGGAGGGGGGGAACTTCATGCTGGGATTTTGAACTTTTGGTACTCGTTTTCCTTCGTTTGTGTGGCCTTTTCCCACCCCATACTTGCTACTAAGATGTGATTTGTTGCATTATGCTATGGTATGGTTTATGAACATCTACTTATGACTTTCTTGTGGGATTCCAATGCGTGAATTATGACTTGTATATGTCGGTAACATATTGAATTACATGTTTGTATCATATTAAGTTTATGGATTCATTTGATACGTTATTTGCAAAATATGATCATGAATGACCTAAGTGTTGCATCTTTAAATCTCATGTGCATACGTTGCATTCATATGCATTGCCGAGCGTCTATTTGGTATATAATTGAGTCTAAGTCTTGGGTTTTGTGTTTGTTTGTCTCAGAGGAGGTTCTTATTGATGTCGTTGAGCCCGAGACTTAGGTTACGGAGGTCGGCACGCACGTATCTTTTGTTCTTGCGTATAAGGTGAGGTTTAGGAATTTTCTTTTAGTTAAATGACCTAAAAACCCTATGTGCTTGTATTTCTAGCCCGCATGTGACTATATATTATATATATAGGTAGATATATGTTGAATATGATACGTTATGATCTTATGAACTCCTTCGGATTTTGAAATTATGTATACGGGCATATGCAAGCTTGATTTTGAAAACCATATGATACGTTATGTTATGGTACGTTAGCGAGTTAAGCCACGAAAGATTGGCATATGTATGCAATGTTCAGTACGTTTAGGCCCCAGAGCTATAAGTGAGGACACCCAGGATAGTGTCGGGCCGTCGGGATTTTCACTCCTCAGCATAGTTCCATCCGAAGTGTTACACGCGACCCCTGGGAGTTTGGAAAGGTGTTCTCTTCGACGCTCGCGGTGTAGAAGCCTGGAAAGACTCATAGGGGGAGTACTACCCCTCGAGGTTATGTTATGTATGGACAGCAAGGGTTCACGTGGCCCTTCTATCACGGATTTTGGGGATTATATGTATGATTTCGGTTTTTATGATTATGTATGCGAAGTAAGGTTGAAGCTCGTTACTCGCGCAAGCATTATGTTTATGCTTTGGAATTATAAAACGGGAGTAGTATTTATGAAATATTTTTGGTTAAATATACGTATATGTATTGTTTTTCTTTTTAAAACACTTTGGTATGCAAAACCTATTCCCGGTTCATTATTCCTATCTTGGATATGTGTTTTTCTCTATAGATATAGTGTGTGGGTGTGCGTTAGCCCCCTCACTCAGTCGGTGGACTGACCTCTCTCTTATCTTTTCAGATTGTGGTCTTTTTGAGCTTGAGCTATGTGGGAAAGTGAGTCTTTCGAGTCACACTTCGTTGTATAGGTCGAGTTAGGATGCATCTCATGTTGCACGTGCATACTTTTGTTTTGTACTTTTGGGATTTATGTTTATGCCTTGGAGATTCGACTTGTATTGTGGATTTATGATTTTAGTATATTGTATTTATGATCTGCTCGACCCTTGGATGATTGATATTATGTGAATTGCTTCTGCTACTATGTTATTGCTTTGTTGTTTGGTTTCTTTTGCGCACTCTGAATTCGGTCTTAGCTCAGTCTAGCATAGTAGGGGTGTATGTCTCCCGTTCGCTAAGATTTGGACTTGGGTACGGATTTTCTATTTCGTATTCAAGTTTGGGTCTTAGTGCGGGGGATGTGGTATCCCTCGTGTGGGGTGCTTCATCCTTAAGTGATATCAGAGCTCGAGGTTGCAAACCCTGAGCTCTATGTGCTTCAATTGATGGATTATTTGTCTTATTTCTATTAATTGTACATATGAACATGTACTAACCCACACGCATCGATATTTGCTTGAATTTGTGGATTTCAAGATTCCTCCAAGAAGAAGGGACCGTGATCAAACCCCTGATGTTAATCAATCCCCTCCAGCTCAACAGAATCCGCCTCAGCCACCACTTTTGAATCCAGAGAACATTATCCCAGCCCTTTTAAACCAACTTCAACAAAATCAGAGGCAACAAACGCCTCCCATTGAAGGACAAGATGGGGTTACTTTCGCGGTTTACAAAGAATTTTTGGAGTAACAATCCTCTAAAATGGTTCAGTGGAGACGATATCAAAGCCGACGGGTGGCTATGTGAAATCAATGGTATTTGGGAGACTTGTCTAGCAAGCTCACAAGATAAAGCCATATGCACCGCCTGATTTATTCAAGGGCAAGCGGCAAATTGGCTAAGGGGAGTTCAATCCAAGCTTGATAGGAATGGATTGGAATTCAATTGGGAATTGTTTGTACAAGAATTTCATGATAAGTATATACCGCAAAGTGCACGAGAGCAAAGATTGCAAGAGTTTTCGGATTTGAAGCAAGAAAATAGGACCGTGGAGGAGTATATTCTTGAGCATGAGAGGCTTGCGCCTTATGCTACCCACAGTGTGTGGGTGTACGTTAGCCCCCCTCACTCAGTCGGTGGACTGAACTTTCTCTTATCTTTTCAGGTTGTGGTCTTTTTGAGCTCGAGTTAGGCTGGGAAGTGAGTCTTTTGAGTCACACTTCATTGTATAGGTCAAGTTAGGATGTATCTTGGGTTGCACGTGCATACTTTTGTTTGGTACTTTTGGGGTTTATGTTTATGCCTTAGAGATACGACTTGTATTATGGATTTATGATTTTAGTATATTATATTTATGATCTACTCTACCCTTGGATGATTGATATTTATTGCTTCCGCTACTACGTTATTGCTTTGTTGTTTGGTTTCTTTTGCGCACTCTGAATTCGGTCTTAGCTTCGCCTAACATAGTGGGTGTGTACGTCTCCCGTTCGCTATGATTTGGACTTGGGTACGAATTTTCTATTTCGTATTCGGGTTCAAGTCTTAGTGCGGGGGATGTGGTATCCCTCGTGCGGGGTGCTACAAGACATCTTAAAACGCCTACAAAAATATACAAAGAAGTTGCTCATGTGATTCCAACATTTAATAGCACCCCTATCACTAATCGACCTTAATGGATCATCGATTAGACTTCCAAGAAGGCGCCCAGTCATTCAGGCAGAGACGATGGGGTCCAAGGCGACCCACATCTGGCAACCAATGAACTCAATTGCGTCGAAAACTTTCTCAGGGTGAATTTGGTACTGTCCGATTGAGTTTTTCAGCAGGGTTGAGCATCATTCCGTACTCCATCTGTAGCTGCCAATGTTAGTATAAATAGGAGGTGTTGCTCTCATTTGTAACTAAGCCAAACACAAGAATCCTCTTGAGTAATAAGAAATCCCCTTCTTCTAATATTCTCTCTAATCCTTTCTCTTATCTCCTCCTCTAAATAATTTCCTAAATTCTCCTTCTAAAATCCCTTCTCCCAACTAAATAATAATCTTCTCCTTCCAACTAAGTGGTATCAAGAGCCAAGGTTTAAGAAAATGAGTGGTGGTGGAATGGCCCTCTTCCAAGTTCCTATGCTCAACAAAAAATATTATGATAATTGGAGCATTAGGATGAAATTAAAGCTCTCTTAGGAGCACAAGATGTGTTGTTCATTATTGCTAAAGGCTACAATGAACCCAACGATGATGCCGAAATTGAGAAAGATGTAAAAGATTTGAGAATGAGAGGCAAGAAAACTCTCTACCTCATCTATCAAGCCTTAGATGAGAAAGGTTTCGAGAAGGTGTCGAATGCAACCACGGCTAAGGGGGAAATTAGAATCTTTGCATATGAAGCAAGGTGAGTCCATCTCCGATTACTTTTCAAGAGTTTTATCTATAACTAATAAATTGAAAATGAACGGAGAAAAATTAGACGATGTAAGAATAATGGAGAAAATATTTCAATCCTTGGATCCCAAGTTCATCTATATCGTAGTAACTTATGAAGAAACAAAGAATTTAGAGGAGATGACGATCGAACAACTTATGGGATCACTACTGTAACTCCCCGTTTTTTCGGCATTTCCAGGTATGGGTCGCGAGAGAGTTTAATTTAGTATTTTCTTGATTTATGTGAATTCGCATGCTTTAAGTGTCAACGTGTAATTTATGTAAGTTATATGTGCTTTAGATTTAATTAATTTCGTTTGGGCTCGAATGTCCAATACTTGATAGTTTAAGGACCTAATTGTAATTAGGGTGTTTTCGGCCTTCGTGGCAATCTTGAGCTCGGGAATTCGGATTCGAATTCCAAACTTTCCATTGAGTTTGTTTAAATGATTCAGATTCAATGAAATTAACTTCATATGTTTCTAAGCCCATTTGATAGCCCTACCATTATAAAATCTGATCCGAATGGATCGGATATCATTTGATCCTACCCGTTTTCTGTCAAACCGGCCCGTTTATACCCTGAAATCAGTTCATTTCCCCCTCCCTCTCACACGTTAGAAGCAAGGAAGAAAGGAGGAAGAAGAGGAAACCCCACTCGACACTTTCGAGCTCGAGAACTTTGACCCCGTTCGCTTGATCAACGATCCAAGGTAAGATTTGTACTCCTCTCGCTACGTGCTTCGTTTCTACGTGCTTTTCGTGGTGTGGTTTTGTGTTTATGTGCCTATTTGGGGATTTTAGTGAATAGTGTGGGTTTCGGGTTTTGGGGTGTTCGGGCTCGTTTCGGAGTCCGATTTGTGCTCTAAAGTGATCTACGCATGCTATTTGATGTAGCGCCCAAGTGAGAGATGCCACATCCCTCGCACCAAGACCCGACCCGTAAATGAAATGGAAAGTCCATACACGTGCCAAGTCAAGGCGAACGGGGACACAACACACTTGCTATGCTAGGCGGGAGCTAACCCTTAAACCATTTAAGAACGAGATAAAAATAAATCTGAGCAAAGACATTAAAGCGGAAGCAATATATAAACTGAAACATTTATAATGAGCCTTCAAGCTCCAAAATATAATTACAATTTAAGTATCCAAAAGGCCAACATGATAATATCCACCCAACAATCATAATCTTGATACAAAATATATAATATGAGTGTATGTGAAAGTAAAAGAAAGTGCTAGACCCAAATGTAAGACCCAGACGACTCGTAATCCCGCCTAGCACTCCCAAGACTCGTACAAACAACTGAAAACAAATCGGGTTCAGTCTAAAGGAGACTGGTGGGTATAAAAACAGGGCTTAAAATATAATATCATGGAATTTAAACATATACATGTAAGCTATAATCTCGTGCGAGGTTTTATGAACATTTCCCAAGTGGGTAAAACTAAGAATCAACGCTAGGGATTATAACAATCATATTTCATTCATTAGGTTACTCGTGGCCCGACGAGTGGGCATGCATAAGCTCCAACCTACACCTTGTGTACATATAGAACATTAATCATTCGTTGTCACACACATAATCTTCTGTGGATAATCATTCGATCATTCATAACCGTTCATATACACCTTTTTCCTCTGGGTGGTGGATGGGTTTGCAAGGCCCGACCACCCATTCATTATAGCTAGTGAGGTACATGAATCCTCAAAAGCCCGGTTCCCCTTCCTCGCCAAATCTCCTAGCGAGGTCAGTTTCGCCGTAGTTTGATTGGAACTAGTAAATGGGATCACCTTCGGCCCTCGCCTCCATGGATAGCCACATGCACTGAGTCCCTGGGCCCGTGCTTGCATTCATGCTCTCACCAAAAATCATAAGGTAGGGTTACATAAAAGAAAGGCCTAACGTTTGAAAATCATTTACTCTTGAAAGACTCGATATATAAATATACTAGCTTGGCTTAAACTTTTTACATAAGGGGTCTATCGGGTCAAAGTAGCTAATAGTAGAGAAACCCACCTTGTAAGGGCAACAGAGATAGCACAAGAGTCTCAAGGACCTACCTCGTCTCCGACTGGACCCCAATCTGTGCAAGGTAAGTGAAGTGAGACTCAATATGACCATATACGACGCACGGTAATGCTATCAACATGATATGAGATACATAAGAGACAAAATCATACTACGAAGATGTTCATGTGCACAATTAATACCACATTAACACGTAAATAATCAATTTATCCAATACACGAGAACTCGTGTTCATTCATAACCAATTCAAGTCATGTATGCAACACTTAAACAAATTGCACTTATACATATCAAGTAATTCATAATCAATTAGATAACATATTCATAATCAATCATAATATAAGTTATTATCATCAATAAGACTAGAATAAAGCATAAAGGAAGCAAAATTAAACAATAGACAAACATACACACACAAGCTAGCAAACAGGGGGAGTAACAGGGGTTACTCCCCTCAAGAAGAAAAGGCGTAACGGCCGTTAACGGAGGTAGGATTCCACTTCTCGAGAAAGAATGGAGGTAACCGGCGTTACCTCTCTGCAGTAAAAAATTGGTAACGGGCGTTAATCGAGCCAGGCATCCAAAGTCTTGAAAAGAATGGATGTAACGGGCGTTACCTCCCTTCAGTGTAATCAGGGTAACGGGCAATACCCCAGGCAGAAATTCAATCCCCTGTTTTTCTTCTCTTCTCAACGAACCAAAACACACACACACACACAACACCCCTGTTCAAAGAAGATAAAAGAAAGGAACAAAGAAAGCAATAATCCAAGGCACAAACTTGATCAAAACCAAAGCACAAACTCACTACAAGAATTCATCCCTATCCTGTAGCAGCCCACACGTGAGGCACCACATCTCCCGCATTAAGACCTGACACGTGTACGAAATGGAAAGTCCGCACACGCAACAAGTTAAAGCGAACGGGTGACAAACAAAAACCCAACCTAATTTAGGCGGTACCTAGACCCTATACAAAAGAAAATATACAAAACTTAAATGCGGAAGCGGCACAAAATACGAACTTTCAAAAAAAACTTTAAAAAAAACAACAAGCATAATTCACACATTCCATAAAGTAAATCAACATCAACTACACGAGTTCAACTAATCAAGGAAACTTATCCTAACCTGTCCCGAATAACATACAACAAAACGGGTTCAACTGATCCATAAACCTGTCCTAACCTGTCCCGAATTCCATACAATCAAATCATAATCATAACATGTACATAACATATCATATACATGATTTCATACATAGTTCGGAACAAAGTACTTAAGCAA
Source organism: Lantana camara (assembly GCA_037501455.1). NCBI lineage: Eukaryota > Viridiplantae > Streptophyta > Magnoliopsida > Lamiales > Verbenaceae > Lantana > Lantana camara. Next base: position 87,013,518 of record CM074863.1, read on the forward strand.
AACCAAACAGACTGACATAGACTCGACAGACACGAAGCACCGCCGCTTAGCTCGAACTCCAAGAACCTGAACCTATAACTAAAAACATGGGGAGGGGCGAGGGACAGTCACACTGACTGAGTGAGGAGTTAACACACGCACACTATACATATATACCGAGCACAGCACTTCAAATTAGATGTTCGTGAATCCGGGATTAGTTTTTGCACGCCAAAACATTTGCTCGTGATAATATGTTTATATTCAGGGTGGCTTTCAAATCAGAACAAACAAACCTAACTTATACACATATCACAACATACGTTCAAATTCATATAGACTTAGCACACATATCGAAGCGTATTTTGTTAGGTTAAAATATACCAAATTTTATCTTAATTTAAGAATCTACCCCCGTTTCACGAACTTATGACCGACAGACAGAACACTCGGCGGGTACGAGTTCAAATTCCAACCAACTCCTCAGTTCATATTCAAATTCAAATAGAAATCAAAATCAGAGATACCTACCTCTTCTCCAGTGATGGAAGGGTTGTACCTACCCTAACCATCGGTACAAATATGTCAGGGTCGTGAGTTTCATGACACTCACGCCCAAGGATTCCATCCCCCACTAATCTCCTAGTGGGTTCCAGGTTGATCCTTTCAAAGTGGAGACCGTACTCAGGAGTAACCCGACAACCCGATGTCGTCCCGAAGCTCCTTTGCAAAAATCTTCGGGGCCCATCAAAGTTCAAAGTTCAAACCCTGCTACAAACAGACAGATATATTTCATGCATATCGTACTTATCCTATCGTACGTACATATCATACACATACTGACCTCAAAACCTTATCAAACCGAACTAAGCATACATAGGCTCATACATAGCGTTTATACTTTCAAACATATATCAAAGCCATCAAAGTACATACTTCGCACATATCTACGTATACATAAGGCTTATAAATCGTACGCATTCGAAAATGGGAACGTTGCAATAGCATATAACTATATCCTAACCTCACCTGGTACCAAACAAAGCCGAAGATATAGCAAATGGTCCACCCCGGAACCTGCACGACTCACTTGTCACCACCCCGGGTGCACCTGAACAACTGAACACACAAAACAAAGACACAGACCCAACAATAACCACAGAGTGATGCACGGAAATGCTCACGAATGAACATTAACAAAACAACCAATTTAAATTCACTTATCACATTTCATATAAATTGCATGTATTACAAGCCCAAATAATTCATATAATAACATGCCACGAATTTCATTTAATTCACGAAGTCACAGGTTAAATTCTAACTAAGTCTTGGAATGCACAAATGAAGGATAAGTAAGTTATTTAACCATTCAAGATTTCATATAATTCATACAACACATAACCAATTCATATATTATATAATAGATTAAATTCCAATTTACGTGATTAAATCTTAATTGCAATGTTCCAAGTTTATTTATCTAAGGCATACTAATTTCTCTTAATCGAAATCGTGGTTCGCATATTTATTTATCAATTGACAAGGTCTAATTAATTCAAATCATACAAATTTACATATTTAGGAAAATTAAACAAACACCCCTTAAGCTAAATAATTAATACAAATTCATCATATCGGATTCCAATTTGCAAATTAAAACATTTATACTTATCACTATCACATTGCATTCCATACAGGATTTCATATACGTTGGCATACATATAGATCGACAATTTCAACAATAAACAATTTATTACATTTAAAACGATAAATTTCAAATATTCAAATTACAGGAAATAATTCACAACAAACATGATATTGAGAACATTTCAATTTTCATATTGATGAAAACATAACATGCTCGTTCTTCCAAATTATCATTCAAGTTTATTTAATTACATAAGAAATTAGTTTTCTAAATATTACACTAACACCCCTTCATATTTAAACATAAAACACAAATTCAACAAGTTGGGATTCAAATTGTAAATTGGAACATCAAAATATATCACAATTCATTTGATACAAGCTTTCGTATACATCGGAGTTCATATAAATCGATAAATCAAATTAATCGCAATCAAATTATATGGAGAATAATTAAATCAAACATTTCTCAAATAAACAAATAAATGCGTAGAAATTAAATCGAGTGTCCAATTGAAGAATGGAAAGCGGCGCTGAACTCACCGTGTCGAGAAGAATAAGCTGTCCGGAGACCACCGGAGCGCCGCCGCCGGAGCCGCCATAACAGTGACCGGCCGCCATAGGAACGTACTGGAAAAATCCCCGAAATTCACCCGTGCAAGAATTCCTCGTGCTCGTTCCAAATCCTCGATCGATTTCTGAAAATTCCAAGCCAATCGTCTCCAATTTTAGATCTAAGAATACGAAAACCCCAAAATCTTCAAATCCAAATTACTTCCAAACCGGTGAACGAAAATCGAATCCATAAAAAGCATTGTCTCACCCATGATGAGCTCTTCGAAAGCCATAAGCTATTCGCCGAGAAAAATCACCGGAGCTGACCTCCACCGCGAACCACCACTGCGCCGCTGACGTTCCACCGCCTACACCACGAATTGAGCCACACTGAGGCCGAAAATGGAATCGGTGGGCTGAAAAACCTTGGAAATCGTCGAAAGTCGCCGGGAAGAACTACCGGAAGCGCCGGAATCGCACTGCTACAGGACCACCCGCCGCCACCGCGAGCTTCGGGTGGCGCGTGTAATGCCACCGCGGTCATCGATGTGTAAATGACGGCCGGAAGTCTTCTTCCAGCTCCTAGGGGTCGTGTCGAAGAAAGGCCGCCGGAAACTACCGCGAGAAGGCGGCGAAGTCGCGGTGGTTCGACCCCACCCGCCGCGACTGAAAATCGGGGAAAAAGTCTACCTCCGCTTGTCGTCGGGCCAAGATCTTGGTACGGTTATGTTCTCGTAGTCGATCTCTTCGAAATGGACTACTCATTTATTGAATTCTGTCGAGAAACGGCCGAGTTCCGGTTAGTGTGTATTTATACATGTGAATAGTGATGGGGAACGGGAAAATCACAGGAGAGAGGAGAGAGAAAGGGCTAGTGCGCTACTGACTCGATCAACGAGGATCCGGGTATTTTATCTCGGGTCCTCGCTTGCGAAACGATTGGTAGGAGGGGCTAACGAGGTCAAATCGGGCAAACTTAGAGTCTACGGACTCGTTTTGATACCCCGAACGCGAAAAAGGGGTCAAAGAGGTCAAAATCTCAATCGAACGAGCAGTGAGCGAAAAACCCTTAAAAATAGAAAATTATAAACAAGGCCCTAAACTCTTAAAGAGTTGAAAATAGGGCCACGCAAAACATAAAATCACATAATTAAACACACAAGGAAGCCAACACGTGGCGTACCTCGTACATCGGTGAATCAAGATGTTACATATCCAAGCTTCCAAGTTCAAGTTCATTAATGGAAACCTCATTAATTCTCAACCACCAAATGATATGATTCCAAACAAGTATAAAAACATGTATTGGGATCAATTATCACTCATGAAACTCAAGGAAATCCAAAGAATTCAAGTTGAAACTCCAATTATCGGGAGTTTGGCCTGCACGCATGTACTAGACATAAGGAGGACCAAGCTCGATGATAAAAGCACAAAACTAGTCTTCATTAGTTATTACGAAAGTTCCAATGGCTACAAATTATACAATCTATGCAACAAGAAGACGATCATCAGTCGTGATGTACAGTTCGATGAAGAAGGTGCTTGGGAATGGAATTCTAGTGAAGGAAGTTACAACTTCCAACCTTACTTTGTAGATGAAAATAAGCAACCGGCTACTGGACAACCACACAAGAGATTATGACTCCAACATCCTCCCTCAGAGCCAACAATCTTGAAGATCCTCAAAGTTCAAACTCAAGGACACCACGCATGAGGAACTTGCAAGATATATATGATGCCACTGAGAGGCATGACGACCTCACCTTATTCAGTCTTTTTACTGATTCAGAACCACTAAACTTTCAGGAGGCAATACAAGACAAAAATGGGAAAGTGCAATGGATGAGGAGATTAAGGCGATCGAGAAGAACAACATGTGGCAACTCACCTCATTACCCAAGGGACAGAAAACAATAGGCGTGAAGTGGGTCTACAACGTAAAGTAAAATTCCAAAGGAGAGATCAAGAGATACAAAGAGAGATTGGTGGCGAAAGGATATAGTCAAAGAGCAGACATCAACTACGATGAGGTGTTTACTCCGGTTGGTCGCTTGGAGACAATACGGTTGATGATTTTACTCGCTGCACAAAATGAATGGAAAATATATCAAATGGATGTGAAGTTGTAGCACCCCGCATAGTGGGTCACCATATCCCCCGCACCAATGCCCAATCCACATACGAGATGGGAAACCCGTACATGAACCAAGCAGAGGCAAACGGGAGATAGACAGACGCACACCCAAGCTAGGCGGAACGTAGACCCTGCCAATTAAAAAAAACACAAAATAAAAGCGTATGCGGAAGCTAATCATTCATCAAAATATAAAAGCACAAGCAGCAGGTGACGGGTTCAACTAACGTAGATACCTAATCCCAAATAATAACATAAATCATAAATGTAAACGGGTTCAAATCTGTCCCTAGAAGTCTGTCCCGAAATCAAACACACAAAACAAGAATGCTTACAAATTATACTTATACAGAATTCAAATCGTATGAAAATGAAACATACCCAAACAATTAAAAGACACTACAGACTCCAAGGACTCGACACGCTGCCTAGCTCAAACTCCACGCAACATCTGTACACTAAAAACAAAGGGGAGAGAGGTCAGTCATATGGACTGAGTGAGGGGCTACCCACACATGCTACATACATATAGAGCAAAGCACGTACAACACATAACGTTCGTGAACTCAGGGATAGTTTTTGCACACTAAAACATTTGCCCGTGATACATACATATAGGGTTTTCTTAACAAAATAGAACAAAACTTAACTTAACAAATTCTTACGTATCTTTCAAATCAAATCTTATCAAAACTTAACAAATCAAATTATATTTTAGCTTGCAGTTTCAAAAGATCCGTATTTTAACTTAGTTATAAGTATATCCTCGTTTCACAAACTTTAATAGAGCATATATACAAAACTCGGCGGGTACGAGTACCTAATCCTATCCTGGGCTCCTCCGACTAATCATACATAACAAGAGAAATTAAACCAATAACGTACTTACATAATAACCTCCTTCTCTAGTGATGGAAGGGTTGCGCGACCCTAACCATCCGTACAGAAGAGGGGAGCGCGCGCACTCAAACCCTCAGGGTCCTATCCCCCTACCAAACCTCCTGGTCGGGTTCCAAGTTAGTCCTATCAAGGTGGAGACTACGCTCAGGCTTAACCAGACGGCCCGTTACCATATCGGGCGTCCTGACTCGTAGATTCCGAGGCCCATCAAGCTATACCAATACAGAGCAAAACAGCGTAAACTTAACCCGCTACTGAACTTAACTTACATAACAATCTTACCTTGCAACAACTATGCTATACATACCTCTCTCTGCCAAATCCATAGCGCATCCATAGCTTGCAGCTCCCGGCTCATAAGAGGCGCACGGTTTGAAGCATAGTTTAATGTTGCAAAACAGAACGAACAATAAGAGTACGTAGGCTTGTACATAGTGCGTCATACTTGCATATACTTAGCAAAGTCTTAAATTTACTTATCCGCACATATTTACTTATACTTAAGGCTATAGTTCGCATACATAGAAAATGAGCACGTTTCATAGGGTTTAACTATAACCTAACCTCACCTTACACCGACGAAAACCGAACACGAAGGATGATCCACCCAGGGATCAACATTGCCAACGGGACACCACTCTGGGTGCACCTGAACAAACTGAAGACATAAAATAGGACTTAGACTCAAAGATGAACCACATAGATGCACGACATATGCATTGACACTTAAGAGATGCAAATACTTAGGCAAAGTTTATATTCAAATCATTTTAATGCAAAGGAAGACATGTCCTAACTTAACATATGCATAAAACACATTAAAACAATATACTTAGCGCCCAATTAAGGTAAATAATAGCCCTTAGTCATTTACGAACACATAACATGTTTTAGCGCCCAAACTAAATCATATACTTACATAACACATCTAATTACAAGAATTCATATGTATATCAAGTCATATATCAAGTTGGGATCATGATCGGGGAGGGATAAAAGCGTATAACGAGCATACAAGATGAAACCGAGCAAACAACACATAAAAACTCACACAGAGGAGAGGACACGGGCGTGTCACCCTCCAAGAGCAAACTGAGACACGGGCGTGTCACCCTCCAAGAGCAAACTGAGACACGGGCGTGTCTCAGTACAGACACTCAGCGAAATAGAGGACACATGGGCATGTCTCCCTCTAAGAACAAAAGGTGACACGGGAGTGTCCGAGGTTAGACGCACCAACCCAAACAGACACGGGCGTGTCACACACAAAGCACATGGGGTAACATGGGCGTGTCACACCCCCGAGAAGAAACTCCAAGTCCGGCAACTTAACAAACACACACACACCACACCACACCACAACTCCAAATCACACAATATTCACATCATAAGTCAAATACAACACGTAGATCATGTAAGTACAACTTGGAGCTCCCGAAACTAGCTCAAACACATAAAACCCGAACCTAGCACTATTTATCTTCTTCCCCAAGAAGCCATATAAAACGAAATCATACCACGAAAAGCTCGTATAAACGACGTACGTAACGAGAGGAATATAAATCTTTCCTTGAATTTTCGATCGGGTGGTCGAATATCGCAAGCCCGAGCCTAGAGCTTGAAAGGCCAAAAAAGGGGATTTTCTTCCTCTCCTTTTCTTTCTTGCTTGATCGATCAAAGTGGGTATCCGATCCATTCGGAACGAATTTTGAAATGGTAGGGCAATCAAATAGCTTTAGAAAATTAAAAGGTTAATTTCATTGAATCCGAATCATCGAAACAAATTTAATGAGAAGGTTGGAATTCGAATTCGAATTTGAATTCCCGAGCTCAAGGTAGCTACAAGGGCTAAAAACACCCTAATTACAATTAGCTCCCTAATATGCAAATATTGAACGATTGAGTCTAAGTATAATTAATTAAATTCTAACGGGCACATAATAAAAATAAGATACAAATTGACACGTAATGCATGCGAATTCACATAATTCATGAAAGTACTGAATTAAACTCTCTCGTGACGTCATACCTGGATTGCCGAGGAGACGGGGTGTCACAATCTCCCCCCTTAAGAGAACCTAGCCCCCAGGTTCGCCTGCTCGAGTTTCAAGCTCAAACAACTTTCCGTATTCACCCAAGTTCGAGGTTCATGATGTCCCAGGGGTCGGGCTCTGGACAGGCTTCTCATAACTTTCTTACAGATATTCCCATGTGGTCCCGTTCCCATAAGCGCAAAACAACGGACACTTCCGAGTTTGAGGCTCCTTCCAGGACCCCACATTGCCAGCCCATCTACACACGATTTTTCCTAAGGGGTGAAAACTGCTAGTTTTCCAAACTGGGACTTCCCCTGGATACAGACCCCCCAGGGGTGGCTACGGAGAATTTCCAACGTCCAAGAATTCAGGGGACCTAAGTACCCCTACAATCTTCCAGAAATGACCGAGGTGGGGTCGAAGAGATAGATTACGACAGGTAATGTCGATCGGGATGCTTTAGCGGCAATCTTTCATTCATTGCAAACTTCTTTTGACCCCCAAGAACTCGCCAAGGAGGACAATGGCACACTCTTCTATAACAAGATCTCGTTACTATACACTGTAAGGGTCTGAGTTAGGTATTTTTCCTTAGTTTAATGATTTCGCTTTGAATTTTCAAACTGACGTTTGGCTTATCTTATATTTCCAGTTTCTCGTTAGGGAGTACCAGTCTGCCGCTCGAATGCGCAACAGGCCAGAGATAGTCTGATGGCTGAACGAGTCGGTGTGTTGGATGTTAAGAGTTGGAAAGACGAGGTCAATCGACTAAAAAATGAGCAAGAAAAATTGAATATTGAGCACAAGCAAAAGCTCCAAAAACTTAACAAACAACTCGAGCAATCGACCAAAAAGAAGTTAAAATTGGAGCAAGATGTCATTGGGCTCCAGTCGGAGAAAGAGAAGCTGGAAACCATTTTGGCTCTATCCCAGAGTTCGTTTAAGGTAGCTGAGGGCAAGAAGAAAACGGTATATGCCAAAGGTAAACAAGACGGATGGCGCAAGCGGTACGTCAATGGGCAGAAGGATGGTGTAAAGAGCGTCTTTTGGACTGTCAAGAAGCTGATGCCCAGGTCAAAGATAACGCTGTTTTGAAGTTTCTGAGGTCTGATTCTTTCAACACGGTGTCTGGTACTCTTGGTGCTTCGGATATAGAACATGGCTTCTTGAAGTGCCTCTCCCAAGTCAACCTTTACCACCCCTTGCCACTTGAGCTTCTCCATGAGAAAGACAAGCTGAGCGTGACTCTTCGAGTCACTCTCAAATCGCTCCTCGAGGCCTTCAGATCATGGTGAATGGAGCCAGCCGCGGCGGAAGAGAAAGAGACGAATTGGAGCAAAAAATCCTATAGTTGGACGGTCGACTGGCCAGAGGCTAAATTCTTGAAGCGTCCTGAGTCGGATTGCCAATTGCCCGAGCTAGTAGAGCTCGAGAAATATAGGGAGGCTTTGCTTTTGTCCTACAATGTTTTAAGTAGCGGGCTGAAAGCTTCCGAGCCCCTGGTCAGAGATGCCAGCTCGATTCCACTAGTCATTCCCCCTTTGAGTTCTCTCTCCCCAGCTCCTGGCTCTTCTGAGAAATCAGTTGAAGCTCCTTTTGATCCTCTGGAGAAACCCCCAGTGGCCCCTGTTGAGCTAACTCTTCTAACCATCACCAAAGGTCCTGGTCGTTCGGTTTCATAGTTTTTTGTTGTTGTTTGTTTATTTTTTGTAAATATGTTGTAATTCCTAGGATTTGACCCCTTTCATGAATGAAATGATACATTTTGCTTGAATATGTGCTCTTTTAATGCATTCAGTATCCTTGGTTTGTACAAAGTTTTGGCTCGGAATAACACCAAGGTCTAGCTCGTGGTGGAGGTTGACTCCGACCAACAGTCACACTTGTTTCGCATAAAATTTTTCTAAGTTTATCGGCTATGTGGGTTGGCTTCACCCTCCCCTTAAAGCATTGATAGAATATCAAATGCTAACTCAGAAAAAATTTTAAAGATGTGTGAAGCACAAGCATATAGGAGATAATCAGATTGACCAAAACATTCCTTTCATTCATACGAAAGAGTCAAGTACAAAGAATACTTACATTTGAACTCAATTTACACATAAAATTTCTTAAGGTTATGGGCATTCCAAGATCTCAAAATGGGAGTGCCATCCATTCCTTCTAGATGATAGGTCTTGTTTTTGCCTATTTCTGCAATGTGGTATGGTCTTTCGCAGTTGGGTTGCAACTTACCCACATGGTTAGTGACTTCAACTTTCTTGAGAACAAGGTCGCCAATTTGGAAACTGCAGGGTTGAACGCCTTTGTTGTATCCCCGAGCCACGGTGGCTCGGTATTACTGTATGCGTTGAACCCCTTTTGCCTTACCTCTTCAATTTTATCGAGCTCGTGCGCTCGATCTTCTGCATTTCAGGCGAGCTGGTAGTTAGAAACTCTAGTAGTTTGATGAAGCAATTTGCTGGTATCAAGGCTTCCGACCCATAAACCATCGAGAAGGGGGTTAACCTAGTGGCGGTGCGGGGAGTGGTTCGGTAAGCCCAAAGGACTCCATTAAGTTTGTTGACCCAGGCCCCTTCTTTGTTTCGAGCCTGGATTGAAGGTTTTGGATGATAATTCAGTTAATGACTTCAACTTGGTTGTTCTCTTATGGGTGGCTGACCGATGCAAACCTCTAGCTTATTCCCAGATCGGAGCAATAAGAACTGGTACTTGCACTTTGAAATTGCATCCCGTTATCACAGATGAAGACTCTAGTAACCCCAAAGCAGCAAATGATGATTCGCCATAAAAATTTCTGAATAACCTTATCAGTGATTTTCGCACCTGGTTGGGTTTCGACCCACTTGGAGAAGTATTCCACAGTTACTAGAAGGTATTGCCTCTGCCCAGTAGCGAGTGGGAGAGGACCTACTATGTCGATCCCCCATTGGTCGAACGACCAGTAAATATCGACCTGGATTATCTCTGCGGGGTGTTGGTGTGGGACATTGGCGTGCTTTTGGCAGTTAACACATTTGAGGGAATATTCTTTGGCATCCTCGTTGAGTGGGGGCTAGTAAAACCCACTTCTGGAGACTTTCTTTGCCAAAGATCAACCACCCTCATGATTTTCACATTGTTCACTGTGAATTTCTTCCAGAACTTCTCGAGCCTGTGACGGTCGGAGGCACCTCGTTGGCTGACTACGTAACCAAGGAATTTACCTCCCTCGATAGCGAACGAGCACTTGTTTGGGTTTAGCTTCATTTTGTATTTACGTAATAGGTCAAAGGTGCAACCCAGGTCTTCTAGGTGCATCTCGGCTTTCTCGCTCTTTATAATCATGTCATCTACATACACCTCCATTGTTTTGTCAATCTTATCTTCAAAGACTTTGTTCACTAACCTTTGGTACGTGGCGCAGGAGTTCTTCAACCCGAAAGGCATAACTTCAAAGCAGTAAATGCCCTTGACCACTATGAAAGTTTTTTTTTTTTCTTTTTGTCCTCGGGGGCCATGAATATCTGATAATAGCCCTGAAAACATCCATCATACTCAATAATTCGTAGCCTTCCGTGGAGTTGACTAACTAGTCTAACTGTGGCAAAGGATAGGGGTCCTTGGGGCAAGTCTTGTTTAGCTCAGTGAAGTCATTGCACATGCGCTGTTTACCTCTGGTCTTGGCAACCAAAATGACATTACATAGCCAATCAACATATTTGGTGAGGGTTATATACCCAGCATCCAAGAGCTGGTTAACCTCTTGCTCGATGATTTCATTTCGCTCATCGCTTTGGGCCCACAATCTTTGTTTGATGCGTCGAAAACTTCGGACGATATTCAAGTGGCGCTCAATGACCTTGGGGTCGATGCCAACCAGGTCAGAAGCTTTCCAGGTGAACACATCAGCATTTTCTCGTAAGAACTATATGAGCATGCATTGTTACTTTCCCTTCAGGTTAGCCGCAATGTTGGTTGTCTTTTTTTTGTGTCGTCTGGAACCAACTGGATCGAAACTAGGGTCCCCCACAATAGCTATCTTTCTGTCATCTAACTTTCTCTTCTTGTACGCTATCATGGAGGTCATTTGCTTTGAACACATTTCTCCAGTGGGTTCATCTGGATTCGCCAACTCTAGGTCAACAAAATCATCCACATTTAGGAGTGGGATAATGGCTTTGTTAGGAAGCTTTACCTTTTCCATCGAAATCGAATAGCATTCCCAAGATTCTGGGATGTTGCAGTGAAGTTCCCCAATCCCATGCGGTGTCAGTAGCATCACAGTCTGGTGATAAGTGGAAATGACGGCCCTAAAACTTATCAAGGTAGGGCGTTCAATGATGAGTCGTGGCATCACTCGTACAAAATCCCTATCACTAAAAGAAATCTCGTGCTCCATCCACTCCTGGCTAGGCTCCACGTGTATCACTTTTCTGGGACCATAGAACTCTCGACCCACTTCACGCCTTGATCGCTTTCGATCGGTCTTTGAATCTTCCCTAGTGGGTCCCCCTGCGGTCATGAAGATCTCATTGGTAGGCAGATTGTGGGGGATCCCTTCCTCAAGCTTCTCAAGGGGAGGCTTGCGTCCTCTTCTATTAGGTAGGGAGTCTCTTGGGTCAAAAGCCTTCCCGGCTCGTTCATCAAGCCGCTTGATGAATTCAGTCAAGTGGCCACCCTGGATCAGTCTCTCAACTTCTTCTCTTTGAGCGATGCATTTTGAGGTCCAGTGCCCATATTGCATGTGGTAGGCACAGCGCTTGCCAGATTCTTTGGCCTTCTTGGTCTCTTTCAGCTATTTTGGCGTCTTGAGTAGCCCGCGATCTATGACCTTGTAAATTTCCTCAATGGGTCAGACCAAGGGAGTGTAGGCCTTTTTTACCCCGCTGCCGGAGGGCATCTCCCTCTTTAGTCGCTGACCGACCCAACTGGGTCGGGGTAGCTCGGATCGCGGTGGGTCCGATGTAGGGACTCGATCGTCTTGATACCCGTGGGTGCGTCTCTCATTTTTGTGTGTGGAACAGAGCCTAGCGGATTTTACCTCCTCCAACCACATGAATCTCGTGGCGATAGTCATGATGTCCTCCAATTCTGTGGGTGACTCCAAAATGATTTGGTCAGTGCACTCCTCTTGTCTAATTGCCTTGTGAAGGGTCTGGGTCAGCACATCAATCCCAGGGTTCTCCACCTTAACAAATGCTTCATTGAAACGGATAAGAAACTCCTCAACGACACATTTTCTCCTAGAATGATATTGTACAGGTAGGTCGACGGGAGCTTGACTCCAGCCATGGTAGAGAAGTGAGCCTTGAAATTTTGAGCCAGGTGCTCGTAATCCTTGATGTTGTGGGGCGTCAGTTTCTCAAACCAGTCTTGGGTTGGAACCTCGAGCGTGGTTTCAAAAAGTTTGGCCCATATGAGCTGAGTATGGCCAAAGAGGCTGACTTGCGCCTCAAACTTTGAGCAGTGCTTCAGGGGGTCAGTATTTTCGTGATAGATTGGCAAGTTAGCAGGGATTCTATCCTCCAGTTTGGAGTCAATTATTTCATTGTAAAAGGGGGACCTTGCTTCCCTCTCGCTGCAATACACCCTCGCTTGATGCGTAGGCGGGCGATCCTCTTGGACTGCAAGCAACTGAGCTGCGGGGGCTCGATCACGGGAACAAAGGAGGACACTTCCTCCTGTGGATCAACATACTCGGGCTCCTAGTCCAAGTCCCTGTTTTGTTGTTGTTGATGATGTTGTTGTTGTTGCTGCTTCTAGTGCTCTCTTCTGGGGAGCTGGTTTCTCAGGTCCCCCAGTGGCCTCTATTAGCGCGCTGGTAGCCGTCGGGATGGACCCTGGCCCCCGGCCGGTCGAACACCGGGACATTCCTTAGGATAGGCGCGTTTCTGTCCATTTCACTCGCGGCAGCCGTAATGTGGTTGGCTCCCCTGTCATCCTCCCTCATGTTTCTGCAGATTTGGGAGGGTCTCTCCTCCTCCCTCCCCTGTCATCAAAAGGCTAACGCTATTTGGATAGCACAAAAAATTGTTCCTATATTGAGAACTCAACCAGAAATCAAGAACAGTGCACTTAAAGAGGAGTTGGAAAAGCTTAGAGTAGATCCCAAGTACATGCAACTATATAGGGCAAAGCGTAAAGCACAAGAAATAATACAGGGAAATTCTGCTAAGTCCTACGCCATAATGTCACAATATGGTGAAATAGTTCAAAGAACCAATCCTGGAAGCACAACAAGATTTCAGTTTCATGTAGATGAAAATGGGAGCATTCTAAGGGAACCAAATTTTAAAAGATTCTCTCTTGGTGAGATACTGGTAACTTGTATACTTTTAAATTTTTACATATCTTTATGAATTGCATACTAACGAGAACCCTCTTTTCATAGGATTTGATGCCTTAAAACAAGGTTTTTTAGGTGGCTGCCAACCTTTTATTGGTTTAGATGGCTGCCATCTGAAGGGAAGATATGGTGGAATACTCCTCTCTGCAGTGTCTCTTGATGGCAATATGGGATTTATCCTCTTGCCTTTGCAATTGTTGAGAGTGAGAACAAGGACAGCTGGGGATTTTTTTTAACTTGTTTGACACAAATGCTAGGAGGTTTTGATGATGGGAGAGCATGGACTTTCATAACCGATAGGCAAAAGGTTCATTAAATTACTTCTATTACACTTTAATTACCAAAATTTCCACTGTTTTTTCCCAACATAGACTAATGTTTAGTTTTTTTTTTTTTTGTAAATAAGGGACTTTTTGAGGCCATGTCTGATGTGGCACCAAATGTAGTGCATAGGAAGTGTTGCAGGCATATCTATGCAAATTTGAGGCTACAACATGCTGGAATTTTGGTAAAAAAACTATTTTGGGTTGCTGCAAGGTAACTATTTTATGATGGAAAACTGTTACTTTTGTTGGATGAAATAGCATGTATAGTTGCCTATAGTGGCTAATAGTAACTTGTAGTTTGTTCTATCAAATTTGTTGCATATACTCATATGTAATCTGTTACATGAAACATTTTTTTAGGGCATATACAAGGGCAGAGTTCAATAATGCAATGAATAGATTGAAAGATTTAAAGCTAGCAGCTTTACATCAGCTTATTAATACTTGATTGACATGGGTCATTTTTCCTTATGGGCTAGACAAGCTTTTGCATTAAATATTAAGAATGATCATATAACCAACAACTTAAGTGAGTCTTTTAATGCATGGCTTGGTGATTTAAGGATGCAACCTATTCAGAAGTTGTTAGATAGGTTAAGGGTTAAAGCTAATGGATAGGGTTGAGACTAGGTATCAAAGGGCTAGAAGATGGACAAATAGAGTGTGTGGAAGGATAGCGAAAGTTCTCAATATAGTGAAAGAGGAGGGGGCAAAATGTAAGGTATTGGTGGGGGGAACAAATGAATTCCAAGTGAATGATGGAATAAGACATTATATTGTGGACCTTAGGCTTAGACATTGTGATTGTAGGTTTTGGGATTTGAGTGGGATCCCTTGTAAGCATGCAGCCCGAGCCATTTCGTTTAAAAGACAAAACATTGAGGACTATGTGCACGATAGCTATAGTGTAGAGGTCTTTCATAGAGTATAGAAGTACAAGATCAAGGGAATTCCGGATGCAAGTTTTTGGCCAAAAATGGAAGTTCATCCTATGAAGATTCTGCCACCATTGATTCGAAAACCACTGGGAAGGCCAAAGAAGCACAGCAGAAGGGAAGTTGGTGAAGCACCAAGAATTATACCTTCTAGGAAAAGAGAGAAGGTAAAATGTAGAACTTGTGGTGGACGAGGTCACAATAAAAGATCTTGTAGTGGAGTAAACCAGATGATAATGATTGTGAGCTATCTTTAAGTATCTTTTTGTTCTGTTGTATATTTTCTTGGAGCTATCTTTAAGTATGTTTATCAATTCTTCATTTGTTGCACAGGGTGGATCGCAAAGGAATGCTATTGAATCATCAAATACTAATGTAGCGCAAGGAGAACTAACACAGGTAACTAAGATTGTCTAATCCTCACAAAATTTTCATGTTCTGTTATTTTAGTTAGATAATAAGGAATGTTCTTTTTTCTTTTTCTTTTTTTGGGCACAGTGGGGATCACAAAGAACTATTGGTGATGTTACAACCCACACAACATCAAATGTTGTTGTAATTCCTTTAAGGAGAGGAAGGGGCAGACCCCCAATAAACAATGCAGGAGCAAGTAAATCTTCATCTCAAGTCCAAACACAAGGTTCTGTTGTTTAGTACTACTACAACTGTGATTAGAAGAACTTTTTGGTTGTAAGGTTTGGTAGTCTTTAATGTTTTTTTTTGGCTTTGTCCGTGATGTAATACCTAATATATTATAGGATATTTAACTATTTCAACTTACAACTAGATTTATGAAGTAGTTGTTGCTATTATGTATGGATTTTTGTTGCCTTACAGTGGCGTTGGAACATTGAAGTGATTTGGTATTTTAATTATAGTGCTTTGTCGGAACAGTTAATGGCACTTTTTTATGCCCTATGCATGGAACAGTGAATTATGGCTATTATTTAACGACTTATATTCATAGCTTTATTGTCAATCGTAGATGAAAAATGATAATCAGACATGGTATTATTAAGCATAAATATGTTAGATTACTCTTCAATAAGAGCATGAATTTCTTGAAGCCTTAATTGATATGTTAGAAGTGGATTATGCTCTAAGTAGTGAAGGCAATAACTATTTTATTCAATATATAGCCATTGGTAACGGCTAGATTCATGCCACGAAATGAAAATTATAATTTTGTTAAAAAATTACACTTAACCCTCGATTTAAATTATGATATTACAGTTAACCCCCGAAGGGCAAAATTGGATAAATTTTTTTGGCCCTAATCAATAAGGGTATTTTTGAGTTTTCATTAAAAATTTTGCTGACGTTATTAAATTTCTAACGGAACCCTAACGATATGGGGTTTAATGTAATTATTATTTTCCTTGTAGGTGGTGTCTGTAATTTGATCTAAAAACGGTGGCGGGTTGTAATTATCCCATCTAATATGGGGGCTAGGTGTAATTAACCCTAAATATTATGGATAAAATAATGTGTACTATTTTATTTTTATAATATATATTTATAAAAATATCAATGTGCATGTGATTTTTTTTTTTTTATTCACAATTAAAGTATCATATTTGTTAAATCAATCTTTTATTTATATTATTAATTTGTTAGATGTTGATTATTTTGCTATTTAGTTAGATAGTTTATCTATATGTTTGTAGATTTATAATTTGAAATTTTATATATTCTTAGATATTTTATTTGAAAATAAATAAATAGTTGGAAGTAATTTTCTATATTAGTTAACTTATTTAATTATTTTTAATTAATATTTATAATATTATATAATATATAATTATTACGTAAGGGTTAATTACATTTGGACCTCATACAAATATAATAAACTAAAACTTGTATCTCTCTTAGTCAAAAAATTACACTTATATCCACCCATAAATATATAAATTACATAAAACATCCAACGAAATAGATTTTCGTCAAATATTTAAAGGAATATAATGAAATTATGTGAATTGTCCATTTTACCCTTGATAATAACTAATTAAAATTTTAAAATAAAGGGAAAAAAAAGTTTTTTCCATCCGAACTTTGCATCTTTTTCCAATTTACCATCCCAACAAACTTTCATTACAAACAGTCATCTAAATTTATTTATTTTTTTTTGGTGGTTTTGGCTAAAAAACATGACACGTGACATATTTATAAAATATACACATCAGTTGCATATTCACCAAAACCAATTAAAAAAAAAGTTTAAACGGTGGTATGTTACAAATGTAAAGATTGGATGGCGGTTTGCAACGAAAGTTTGTTGGGATGGTAAATTGCAAGAAGAGGTAAAATTCGGATGGCAAAAAATCTTTTTCACTAAAATAAATATTATTATTATTCATTTTGTCAAAAGATCATTGTACCATCCTTCCCTAACCGTCTTTCCCACCCTCCTTCTGCCAAAAGAAGCCGACGTCGTCACTACTCCACCACAACCAGCCATCACTGTCATCGCCCTTGCTTCTTCTCCACCACACACCACCACAACTGCAGCACTAGCTACCACAACCACCACCATAAACACAAACACAAAACACACGCATATACTCAATAGCCACAAGCCCAAACATATAAACACCCGAAAATCCAAAGCCAATATAGTCACAAACAACATAGATCTACACTTAGATCCATGTTCAGAATGCGATGGTGGTGTTGCGTCGATCAGCGTTGGTGTGTGATGGTGGTGCTGTGTCCGACGGCGGCGGTGTGCAGTAATGGTGGTGTTGTGCAGGGCGCCGTCAGCAGTGGCGGAGCCACCTTGTCTTGAGGGGGTACACTTGACCCCCTCAACTTTTATTTTTTTTTTTATTATTATATGTATATATTTTTGGGGTTGAAATTTTATTATTATATGTATATGTCATTTTATGAAATTTTTTATTATTGACCCCCTCATCAAAATTAAAATTAACATTCGTTGGGGTCAATATAATAAATTATTAATAATTGAGACCACACAAATTGAAATTTTTAGGTTTCAATTTTAATTGGACTTTCATTTCTAACTCAAGACCCAACCATTTGTTGAATCAAGCTCCTCCAATATTCAAATTCTGTTATATTTCAACCCATATTTCATCTCCTTTCCGCTATATACACAACAATAAAATCAAACTCCTTCAATCGCCTGCATAGTGATCGGTTAGAGATTTATTTTTAATTTGTTTGTAAACTGGACTTTCTTTTTTTATTTTTATTTTACAATTGAATATAAATTTAAAATTAATTTTACTTTTTTTTTTATATTTTAACTAAGGTTTATTTTATCAATTATCAATATGGATAAGTTTCTCATCATAAAGCCAAAAGATTCGATTCGATCAGTTCGGCATCCTCAAAAAAATTTAAAAAAAAAAAAACTTGAAAATCAACTTGAGAACTATATTATTAATATGAGATCAGATGAAGTCTTCTCTGAATTGAAAGAGATTGGTGATTTTGCTCGAAAATTGGTGTAGACAGAGAAATGATGTATTATTCACTTGTATACTTGCTCGTAAGATTGACTTTAATTCTACCAGTTGTAACAATTACAATGGAAAGAGCATTTTCTACAATAAAATACATCAAAAATCGGTTGAAAAATAGGATAAACAATGAGTGGTTGAATGATTGTTCGATTACATATATTAAAAATAATATTTAATAGTATTTCCAATGATTAATTATGCATCGTTTTTAAAATATGGGTAACCGACGTGGATATTTGTGAGATACAAACTTGTAAGTACTTTAAAAAAAATAATTAAATTTAACTTGTTATTTTTTTTTTTAATATTATATTTTAGTCGACCCCCCTCAATGAAATTTCTGGCTCTGCCACTGGCCGTCAGGGCTATGCTTTTCATATGTTACATAATATATAAGTATTTATATTATGTATATATTTATTTATTACATAAAACATCCAATAATTTTATTTAGGGCAACCCATGTCAAAAAAATATAAGGGTAATTTTGGTATTTCAAATCTATTTTTAGCTAGATCATCAAAAAAAATTAAGGAACCCTACCCGTTGGGTGTCAATTATAATTATTTCAAATTTGAGTGAGTATAAATGTAATTTTTTGACTAAAAGGAATACAAGTTGTAATTTATTATATTCGCATGGGGTCCAAATATAATTAACCCTATTACGTAATTATAATATTATACCGATTTAACTAATGATTCAACTGGTTTATCCAATAAAACCAATAACCAAAGTGCGTCGGTTCAATATCCTGTCCAAATTTCAAAACATTTCCTCATACCAATCATACCCGTGGTTTAAAAGTTTATGATTTATGAACCTTTTAGTGTTATGTTGAACTAATATTGGAGTTGGATGCTAGTACCTGGTCATAAAAGTCAAAAATAATTATAGAAATTAAAAACATATACTAAAAATATAAAATAAAAATGTACAATATATTTCATGAATCAGCCAAATGGAACCACGCAGCAGTGTGGTATACAATGTTTTCAAAAGCGGACCGGAGGTGAAAGCGGTATCCTTACTGGTCACCGGTTCAACCGGTTCGATCGGTTCAACCAGCGATCGAACCAGTATGACGTAATAAATATTTATTATTAACTTATTAATAAATTATATAATATTATACATATATAAAAATAAATTTATAGTTTTCAATATTTAAATCACAAAATTATAGTTCCTAACATAATATTTAAAAAAATAGAATTAAACAATTACCATAAAAAATAATATCTATTATAATAATTAACTTTTATTTTTTAGTTTAACCCTAAAAAAGCCCAATAGCCCCAAAGCCCAAATACAATTTCTATTGGAAAGTTGGAAGCTTCAATTGTCAATTCATCTGCGCCGCACTCACTTCTTGTCTTCGTCTTCCTCTTCCTTTCTCATACAAAAATTCTTCTCAGTTTTGACAGCTACAATATTAAATAATGTTAACTATCCGGCTCTCTCTCTCTCTCTGTGAAAGAAGATGCGGAAGAAGCATGAAGCTTGAACATGAAGGTCGGAGAAAGAAATTAAATCGTTGCTGAAGCTTGAACATGAAGGTCGGAGAAAGAAATCCCAAAAGTGCAGGCGACCAGAAAACACTCCTTATTTCATGAACCGGCGGTCCGGTCCGGTTTCGAAGGCCGAAACCGCCGGTTAACCGTCCGCTTTTTCCGGTTCCAGCCTGGTCCGGTTTCTAATGGTTTGATAGGGTGATTCGGACCGAACACGCCATCGGTCACCGGTTGAACCGGTTGGACCGGCCGGTCCGGTCCGCTTTTGGAAACATTGGTGGTATATGACCACATGTGTTGGGACTGAAAATATAGAAATCTTGATCTACAAGAAAGTTAGGCAATTCATTAATAAGTTATTAACTATTCCTTTTTAGTATAATAAATTATTCACGCAATTATTAAACTTGGAAGAATGGTAATGATTTAAATAGATGAAATTATGTAATTTGGAAGGAAAAAACTAAACATAATAAAAAATATATTTGATGGGTTTGACATGTTTTTAGAGGAATCATGTAGATCCCAAAAGTATATAGGAATGCCACTTCAGGCACCACGTGGCACAAGCATCAGTGCTCAGGTTGAGTTTGAGCATAGGTTGAATAAGATACACAGTAGGCTTTGTGAGCCAAAGTCAAATCGGCCAGGTCCGGAGGTTGAGCCTCGAAGATACATTGATCCCAAGTTTGATAATTTGAGGATCCATCTAAGTTTGTACACCACTGCACTTGAGATGGGAGACGTGTAACAGTTCAATTCTCAAGATCAAAGATCAGTGTATGAAGGAGCAATTAATGCCCTTGAATACCCAACTTAGCTAAATATTATTATATATATATATATATAATATTATTTTAAGATTTTATAGATAGTACAGTAGCCGGTTCACACAACGAACCGGAGTCGGTGGCCTCACCGGTTCTTCTCCAATTACCCTTCCATTTTTCCCATTTCCTTTGCATCACCAAAACCCCCAAAACCTCAAAATCATAATCATAAACCCCCATTGCTTCATACCAGAAACACAGAGACCCAACGATTTTTGATTTCTTCTTATTCCACCATGATCGAAAATCGATTGATTGTGCTCCTGAGGAACGCCAAAACTCTATCTCTAAAACATTGCTCGTCAAATCCGGGAGAATGGAAGGCATTTTCCAATCCGTGTGGGTTCTCTACTGGTACCCAATCAAGATTCTATTCATCACTTCCAAGATTCGTTCCTTCTGCAGAAAATCCAGTCGCAAGAAGCTTTGTTGGCGCTGGTTTGAGGAAGTTGCTTCAAAATAATTGTTTGGTATGTATCTTATTTGCTGCTCTTTTGATTGTGTTTGTTGTGCCGTCATGCATTGAAAAATAGGAGAAATGAAATGAAGAGATGTTTTCTGTTATGAGTCCATCATTTAAAATTAGCTTGTTTGTTTCCTGGAGGCTTTTTTCTGTAAAAGGTTAACTTTATTCTCCAGCTCATGTAAGTGTTCTAGTTTTCTCTTGGTTCCTTTTACATATTTCATTTTATTATAGGTAAATACTGTTGTGTATGCTCTTTTCAGCATTTGTTTCCTAACTTTCATGTCATCCTGAAGTGTGCTTTGAAAGAGTCGATCTAAATGCTGGATGCATAAATTAGTTGTGTTCTGATTATTTTTTCTTTTATTAATGTATCGATAACATAGAAAATGGGCTTCAATATGAAAGTCTGCATATCAACTTGATACGGTTCTTTGTCTAGTGCCTTTTAGTTTTTAAGTCTAGAAATTGAAGCCTTTACTCATTAGAAGTTCCAATAAACGGATTGCAATAGATTGACACAATAAATTTTATATGATTTCATAGGATAAATTAACTAAACAGGGAGCAAATTATGTCAAGGTGACTTTTTCTTATGGTTGTGCTCGACGGTACTAGAAAATATGATAATTCATGTCTTGAATGCTATCTTCCATCTAATTATATAATCAATGTCTCTGTTTGCTCTGGTTTCAGAACACCTGTAAGCCAACAATCAGGGGTTTCTCTACCGTGGCTGCATCTGTATCTGCAAAGAATTCGCAAGGATTGAAGCTGCTTGTGACTGCTGGGCCTCAGGCTCAGAAAGCAGTTGGCACTTGGCTTTTTGTATCTGCTGCTTGGGTCTTTAGCATGGTGGTTCTTGGTGGTATCACGCGACTGACTAGATCTGGCCTTTCAATGACTGACTGGAAATTTACTGGTAGTCTTCCTCCTCTCTCAGATGATGAATGGTTGATTGAATTTGAAAAATACAAGCAATCACCTGAATACAAACGGTAATTCAACTATCACTATTTCAACAATTTTTCATAAATCTACAATTGACATTCTGCATAATTTGGGATTGCATACTCAAGAGCTGCATATTTTGCTTTACGTCTATGCAAATTGTTTTTCCAGAATCTTCTCATGATTACTATCTTTTTCTGCATGGCGTTTTCCATAATGATGGCAAATGATATGTTTCTCTGTATTTCTTTATGTTTTTTTTTTTACAGTTGTGATGTGTCAGGCATTGGTGTGTTTAATATTTTTTTCCGTTGATTGCAGTATAAATAAAGGGATGAGCCTTGAAGATTTTAAGTTCATATTTTGGATGGAGTATGCTCATCGTATGTGGGGAAGGGCACTGGGTATTATGTTTGCGCTGCCCTTCTCATACTTTCTCAGGAAAGGATACATTACTGTTCGGTTAGGACTTAGGCTCTCTGGTCTGTTTGCTCTTGGCGCTGGGCAGGGGCTAATTGGTTGGTGGATGGTCAGGAGTGGTTTGGAGGTAAATATCAACAATATTTAAACTATTGTATCAAGACACTTAAATGCAGACCTTTGTATGAGTTTTTAATTTACTTCTCTTAGGAACCCATATCTGAGTATGCTGAACCAAGGGTAAGCCCTTACCGCCTAGCAGCTCATTTGACTTCAGCATTTGTTATTTACTCTGGGCTCTTTTGGACTGCTCTTTCTGTTGTTATGCCCGAACCTCCTACGGAATCTTTAGCCTGGGTTCAAGGGGCAGCAAAAGTCAAGCGTATTGCAGTCCCTGTGAGTATTCTTGTTGGAATCACTGCAGTCTCGGGAGCATTTGTTGCTGGAAATGATGCGGTATGTAACTAGGGTTTCCTCGTTCACTCTTTTGCACAACGTTTGGTTGTCGGATTTTGCTGAGGTAAGAAAATACTAAGGAAAAGAAAAGCAAAGTAAAAAAAAACAAGCATTTCTTTGGTTGTTAAGCAAAATGGATTGGACTAAATATTAGTTGTGAAAATTGTAAGCTTTTCCTTCTTTTCTCTCCCTTTTCCTCACAAAATGTTGAGGAAAAGGGATTTTCCTTGTTCATATTATATTTTTTCATTAATTTTCCTTTCTTTTCTTCTCGTCCTTATTTTCTTTAGCAGCCAAACACCAACTTATTTTTTTCCTCATCATTTTCGTTTCCCCCCTAAAATCCTACTGCCAAACATAGTGTTAATCTTCATGCTTTTGGAATGTAGTGCTCTCTAATTACATTTCAGTTGCATTTGATATTTGCAGGGCCGTGCTTTCAACACTTTTCCGAAGATGGGTGATGTATGGATCCCCGAGGATATTTTTTCCCTGAAGCCGCTAATCAGGAATTTCTTTGAGAACACATCAACTGTACAGGTAATTGTTGTGATGAAATTAGGATATTTACAAGTGGCTTTGACTCATGGAACGTTTTATTACGACTTCCAAGTTTGAACTCTAATTGCAATGCAAATCCATATGTTAAGGATATTATGGTGATGATTCTTTTTTTCACCCCCTTTACTTTCTGTTATACCAGCTTGACCATCGAATACTTGCTACTGCAACCTTATTTTCTATTGGTGGCTTGTGGTGGTCCACAAGGAGACTTGATATACATCCTGCAATACGGTCTTTGATAGGAAGCACTGTGGGAATGGCTGCACTTCAGGTATAAGATGCACTTCTTTGCCTTGCCGAAGGAAATTCATTCCCTATCTATTATGGTGAAAATGAATTTAGACCAGTTTTTTATGGAATTAGCATATGGATGAGTCTCTTATTATTAGCTGCAAATATGGTCATAAAAATCTACAGTTTACGATGTTTGTCTTTCTCAGGAAAATGGAAGTCCTAGTGTTGCTTAGATGCAAACTTCATTGAAAATACTCTAAAACTAGTCCACTAAGATGACTGAAGATTGTGTGCTGAAAGTTTATGAGGTTAAGAGAATGTTTGGGAGAAATTTAGAAGACTACTTAAAAAGAGGATATTAGGAGCTTTTAAGCACTTGAAAAAGAATAAGATCCTACATTAGTTTGTAATTTTTTCGTAAATAGCTTCAAGCTTACAAATTTGTTATTGTTGACATGTTCATTTAAATTACAGATCCTACCTTATTCTTTTAAGGCCTTAACAAACTAGTTCAATTTTACTACATTTTTTAAAGTAAAAACTGCAAATTCCAGTTCAGTAATTACGGATTAAATGCAATTTAGGCCTCCTTTCTTTTTCCCCAAATGGGCGAAATAACCCCCGTAAAAAGTAAAGGTCAAATAACTTTCCCATACTTTCAGAAACAATGCTAGTTCCCTCTTATTCAAGGAGCTTTTTGCATCATTTTTAAAAGCATGATGAGCTTGGGCTTTTATTTATCATATTGAATCATTTTCCCTCGAAAGCACTGTGGGATAAACTGGCCTCATAAATCCAAGATGATTTTTGCTTATTCTGTTTTTTATTTTCTCCAATTCAGATCTATTATTCTCTTCTTTGCTGCCGTGCAGGTTACTTTGGGTATATCGACTCTTCTCTCATACGTCCCTGTCTCACTAGGCACTGCTCATCAAGCCGGAGCTCTAACTCTTTTGACACTAATGATTATTCTCAACCACACGCTGCGAAGGCCCTCGTCGCATCTTCTCAAAACGCTTCCTTCTGTAGCGAAATCTGTCTAATAGTTTTAAGCGCTGGTTATGTAATGGCAAAAACTTTTAATGTAATTCTTTCATTGTGTAATAGTGATTATATGTTGGTTCCCCATATGCTTACTGCAATTACATGAAGACTCCTCAATTTTTTACCCTATTGTAACCGAGGAACGCGATTGAGTTGTTGTGACCAATAATAATTGTGTTTTAACTTGAAATGAAGTGTCGTTTGGAATTGGATTGCATTCTATTGTTCGTGTACTGTGGAGTGTTTGTATTGGATCGTCACTATTGTTTGGAGGTGTTATGAAGTCAATCTGACTGTCAATAGGCCTTGCAATAGTAGTATGTAGGACTTGGTGAAAAGATGGAGGTTTGTAAGCTACAATGCACCGGATACTTCTAAAAAAGATTTTTTCCGTACTTCATCTCTGTGTTTAGCCTAATTAATATGTTAAATCCTGTTTTATAAAATATCTTGTGTTTTATAAAAAGTTGGACAGAAAAATTTATGTCTGATGTCGGGCTCTCACGTGCTTCTAATGCAACTCAAATATTACTTTTTTTTTTCTAAATTATTATTTTTGTCCTTATAATGTTTTATTATACATATGCGAGAAACCCTATGTTATAATATATATGTACGAAAAACTTTGTATTTATCAAATTTTGTAATATGAACTCTGCTTATAGACAATTTGAAATTACAAACTTGTTAAAAAGCCAATCACAACGACGTTTCAATGTTGTTACCTTAAATTCACAACAAAATCTTGGTCTTAAAAGATTGCAATTAGGGTTTCTGCTTGGAAGAAAATCGTTTGAGAGTTTGGTTCTTAAATTTTAGGTTGATTGAATGCGTTCATGCTCAGCGAGCACTTACCATGATTCTTACATATACTTCACCCCATGGAGACAAGGAATATTTGAACCTGCGACCTTATCAGGATCAAACTCTGTCATGCTCCACTTACCCAACCCCATGAGGTTATACTTTTAACTAACATAGATATGATGCAAATAACTAAAAAAAATAAAGAATTTAATACTAAGGGTAAAATAGAAATATTAAATCTTAAATATGATGAAGTCGGTTTAGGGGTGGTGTGAAATAGTTTTAGGACACAGGGATTGTCTTGTTCTTTTCACAACACACAAGTTTTATAGAGCATATTGACATGACATAAATCCAATAGGCCACGTGGTAGGTCCTCTTAGGAGCCACATAGACCCCGCGCCAACCTGGACAACCCAGGAACGGTCGCGCAGACTACACGTGGCAAGAAAATCGCTTCAGATCGAACGGTCGATCTCAGCCATTCGAGTTGTTTACCTTTGATAAGGGTATAAAAGATCCCATCGCTCTGACCCTAAGGTAGCATAACCTCGATCTAACTACCCCTAGGTCGACCCGGACCTGGCTATCTGGGTAAGAATAGTTGGATACCGACCCTCGGATCGATACCCTATGTCATCAGACACCAAGATACCATAAAGATACCCTTTGACCTCCACTTGGCTAGCTCAAGCACCCGACCATCAGGTCGATTGTTGAGAGCGCAATTAATGCATAATCGCGGTACATGCACTACTGTGTTAATTGGCCAAGACTATAAATATTCCTCGCATGAACATTTGTTGGTAAGCATTCAAGAGAATTTATTTCGCACTTACTGCATTTATTTCTCTCACTAAGAATCTAATACTGACTTGAGCGTCGGAGCACCAAAACTGGACCACACCTCCAGTCCCCTAGTTTTGGCCTTCTAGTTTACGTGTGTTAGTGTTTTCAGATCGATAAAGAGCCCATTTATATAAATTCTTGACTGATCGATCCAAACCTGCCACCCAGTTCGACAACTCGGATCGATCATATTTGAGCCGGATCACATATAGCTCATTTTAAAAATATCATTTTATCATGTTGTGTCGTACCGAATACTTGTATAGAACACTTTTCACATAAACATTTTCGAAAAAGGTACGTATTATCATATCCGTACCCATTACCCATAATTTCTAACTTATGGGTTCACAATTTCATAGCTACATGTCAATTTATTTATATTGTATAGTTGCTTTTTTTAACATTGCTATCATAGCTTGCTCTATGGTAGTTATATTCACGTAATGGTATATGACTTTTTACTCGATATGTAACATAACATATTGGTACGGGTTGATTGTTATGATACACAGATATGGATACAGTGATACGTACACAACACGATATGGATATGATAAACGAATTTTTTCTTGAATTTCTCACGTGACGAGTGTAGAATATAGTATTCGAGACATAATGATACGAAAAAATAATATTTTAAAAAGTATTTGTATATTACATGTCGACTGTAATACCTATGAACAAGTGACGTAAGATGCAACGGATTGGATATGAACCGGATTGGACACACTTAGGGAGCCTTTACTTCGGTGAAAAATAGTGGGTTGGTTATGCTTCAGGGGCTTTGATGGAAAATAATGGAAGTGGCCATTACTTAAGTGTTAAGATGATTTGTAAATTGTGTTGAAGTTGCCACTGAAATGCATATCTTGGTTTCGTCTGTTTAATTGACTGATGATGTTTTAATTTTGGATACGACGTTTCTATTTTAATGCGTCGAACAGATGGACTCTAGAAAATTGCTAGTCGTTTTAGAGGTGATGCGTTTCTTTATGCTAGCTATGTTGATGGACACGGTTGTAATCTTATCGCTTGTTAGCCCGAAGAAATGGAGAATAACAAACGAATCCAGTGATACCTATAGTTTGCTGGATAAGATGCCAGCACGGATTAACTTACTAGATAGATTAACCAAGAAATCGGAAAGAAAATGTATGAATTTACTAAGGATGGGTAGAGATGTTCTTGGACAACTTTGTGTGATTTTTACGAGAGATGGGTGGACTTTTGGATACGCACGAAGTAACAGTGGTAGAGCAGGTATCCATATTCCTGGGCGTCCTTGTCCATCACAAGAAGAACTATATTGCTGAGTTTGACTTTGAAAGGTCGGGCTGGACAGTTTCAAAGTATTTCCATACGGTCCTCAAGGCTACCCTAAAACTTCATAACATTTTCGTTGCCAAACCGACTCCTGTGGAGGAAGATTCTACTGATTCAACATGGAAATGGTTCAAGGTATTAGTTTTTTTATATTTTGGACATATGCAGTTTTCAGATAAATATATTACAAGTTTATACAGATTGTATTGATGCATTTAATTTCAATGAACGACAGGGTTATCTAAGCGCCTTGACGACACTCTAATTGAAGTTACAATGTCGGATTAGGACAAAGGTCGTTATAGATCAAGAAAGGGAAAATGACATGTCAAAGTGCTGAGAGTGTGTGATTGAAAGTGTAATTTTGTATATGTTCTTACCGGGTGGGAGGGATCAGCTACAGACTGTCGGGCCCTACGTGGCACCATACAAAGACTGAATGGGTTCCGTGTCCCCGAAGGTTCGTAAAGCACTGTCAACATAAATTTTATTATTCTTACCTCTAAAGTCATTGCATATTTTTCTGAATATAATGAATTAGGCTCATTGAATAAGTTATTTATGCATTGAACCTTTTGATTAGTTTAGGGAACTATTACTTATGCGATGTCGAATACACAAACGGGAATGGATTTCTAACTCCATATCGAGGGGTTAGGTATCACTTGCAAGAGTGGGGTAGTAGGACACCGGTTAATTCGAAAGAATTATTTAATAAAAGACATTCTTCGGCTCGTAGTACCATTGAACGGGCATGGGGTATTTTCAAAGGAAGATGGGTAATTCTACAAAGTTCTTCGTTCTACGACATCAAGGTGTAACATCAAACCATAATGGCGTGCGCATTACTACATAATTTCATACGGGGTGAGATGCCGGTTGATCCAGTAGAAGTGGAGTTGAATGAAGCGGGCTTGCTTGTTGAGACCGATGAAGATTCCCTTGAATACATCCCTCACATCGAAACCTCCCAAGCATGGACTGACTTTCGAGACAACCTTGCCAATGATTTGTGGGTCACGTATTCTAACGGGGGAAGACATACTTGATGCATTAATGGAACGATGTTTTTTACCTTGTTGAAGGATATTTGGTTTCGCACTTTAAGGAGACATTTGGTATCTGTAATATGAACGTGGATTAAGCTATAGTGAACTGATATTCATTTTGCTTTCATTTGTCTTGACTCCATTGTGTGATCTGTTATTCCAGTTGCTGCATTTGTGGAAAATAACATGGGTTATGATTTTTGTGATGCTAAATAGTTTCAGTTTTTGCACCATCTTTAGTGATTGTTACTTGACTTTGTTTTCTTCTTTTTTTCTTTTTGACCTTTATTTCTTTGCAAATTGTTAGATGAGTTAATCACAAGCACGAAGGGGAAGCGGCCAACACCGCGGAGAGAGCAGTATATCCGTGAGGAACGGGTCACGCCGATCATGGTCATCAATAGAGGAGCATACCCTGTTGAATGCATTCAAGGATATCATCGCTTGCGGGTGGAAAACGCCAAATGGCTTCAGAACTGGCTATATACAACAGCTCGAGGCACGCATGAAGTTAGCATTGCCTGGAACCGACTTGCGTGGGGATCCCCACATCCTCTCCAAGTACGGTTCTTGGAAGAAAACTTACAGAGAAGTTCGTGAAGCAATCAACAAAATCGGAAAGGGATGGAATGTGACAACGAAAACGGTACAAGCGGAACCTAAATATTAAGACATGCTAATACAAGTAATTAAATTCAGGCAGTATGTTATGCATTGAGATTTTTAGATTATATTTATTATATGCCACAATTCAAGTTGTTCTTCATATGTTGGTATTGAATATGTATAAACAAAACACTTTGTTATTGTTATGTTGGTGATTTAGAATATTTATAAAGGAGGCTGATTTGCATAGTTGATTCTTGGATGTTCTTACAGCTGTTCTAAGTCATAATTTCATGCGCTTTTTTTTTTTTAATATACAACACAAACCGGACTTGGCTTATGTTTGGGAAAAGCCATTTCCCTTCTACGAAACATGGGTTGAGATGTATGGTAGAGACGGGGCCACAGGGAACGGCGCTTTTGATTTCAATGGCCTATTGGATGAGAAAGGTGCCGGGAATGGACTGGAGGAGACACAGGAAAATAACAACAGTCCGAATGGGGTTGAAGTTGATAATAACATGCAAGCCCAGTCAACGACACCGATCGTGGACTCAACCATGAGGTCTGGTCATAAGGGTAAACGCAAACGAGTTGACGGTGTTAATGAAATCGTGGAAACAATAAGCAAAATATGGGGTGACGCGACATCGGCTCTTAAGGATATGGTGGATGCAATTCGCGTTGACGTTACGACCCGTGTGGATGTCCAAGCTGCTGCCAATCGGAGGAAGGTTTACGAGGCTGTGAAGTCATTGCCTCTTTCGGTAATAAGGACCAAAAAATTTAGAGCAGCTAGTGCACTTATCAACAAGCAAGACCAACTGGATACGTTTTTCGAACTACCCAAGGAAGAGAAATACGACCTCGTATACTTGGCCCTCACAAGTGATAAATGGCAACCCGCTTGATACTTAAAAAAGCTCTAATAGACTGTCGATTGGGTGGATTTATGAATAGATTATGCCTGAGATGGCTATGTTCTTGTATTTTTGATCGAGCCTAACTATCAAACTCCCTTTTGAAACCCACCTATTGCAAATTTCTGTTGCATATTTGTGATTATGGCAAGCATATTCACATTATTATTATACCAGTGCAAATGGTAGGATATTTCTTTTGGTCTATATGACAGAGGTATGGATGACCCTCAATCTATGTTCTGAATTGCAATTGAAATTTCTAACTTGAAAATGTTTTTGTTTGGTAACGTGTCCTTACATTTCAGTAATGTTAAAAGCCAAAATGCGGACGTAGCTGAAACTCATGCAATGCAGAACTCATGTGGATAAAAATATTATCACAGCAAATACCGAATACGATGAATACGAAAAGATTGATGTTGTTAGACGATTAGAGTAATACGAGTACAATTCCAGACAAAAGGAACAGAGTTACAAGTTGACAAACACCACATCAAAACATTGGCCAAAGATTCTAATACTTCCAACCAAAAGAGCAGCAACAAATAGATGAATAAACGGATAAAATAATAACTTACCTGAACAAACTAAACCATCAATCTGCGTAGACAATCTGGTCCCTGATCTCAATCACCTCCTCATCCATGTCGGAGTTTCGACCCTTGATGTAATACCAATCCGAGAAAGCGTAGTAGTCCGGAGGGTGAAACCACAGTTCTTCATAATGGGTCACATCAAAAAGCCGAAACCTTGTGTACAACCAACATTCCTAAACCGTACAAAAGAATTAACATTTGAGAGCATGATGGCAAGCTTTTAAGGGTATCAAGAATACAAATTAAAAAGTAGTTAAAATTGAAGAAATGAAGTACCACTACATCACCTAGATCATCAAAATACTCATGATCAGCATGAATATGCTTCTTGTCATCATCCAATCTTATCCCAGGAAAGTCAAGGAACTCCCTAAAATAGTAGAACTCTTCTTTCATCTCGGTAAACTTGTTGACGACATCATCCTCTGTTATGTCTATATGCAGGCGGGGAGTCAACGTGGTGGCCGCATGAGTGAACATTGATCTAACGCTCACCTCACTTTCAAACTCGTGTTCCATCGCATATGCATATAAAACCTTGACCAATGTTTGAGTTGTCGGAGTGTAGTCTGGTGGATTGGCCGGGCGATACCCTTCAAGTGTCTCCCGCTGCCGGTGTTTGTCATGACAATGTGCACGATACTTGGCATATGGAACATGTCATGTCCACGATGGGTTGTGCAAATAGCTCATCGTAAAATAAATGGTATGAACACTCAAGGTATATAACTGTTATGTTTCACTTCGAGGTGGTTCATCAAATATAAAATGCAACCAACTTTGTTTTGGTAAAGGAGGCCGGCTGTGTATATGAAAAGCAAGAATGCAGTGCTCTTAAACTTCAAAACATATACAACCCTTGGATTTGGTAAAATGGTAGATATTATCATTAACTACAACTATTACTTATTAATCTGCTTTTAGAGCTTATTATCCAACTTTTACTTCAAAGGATTTGATTGGTTGACTTGTTAAATGTTAATCACTTTAATGACACAATAGCAACCAATTGAAACAAAATAGACCACCACCATTAGTAATATCTTAGGAATTTGGCTAGTGTATCCATTGA
Source organism: Lantana camara (assembly GCA_037501455.1). Classification (NCBI taxonomy): domain Eukaryota; kingdom Viridiplantae; phylum Streptophyta; class Magnoliopsida; order Lamiales; family Verbenaceae; genus Lantana; species Lantana camara. The sequence continues at coordinate 87,045,559 of CM074863.1, forward strand.
AAATCTTCTCAATTAAATGCAAGTTATTCCTTTTGTGGCGTTACTTGTTGAATGTAGTAGCGGGTTTGCATTAATGAAATAGTACCATCGTGCCTTTTCCATGTAAAGAAGAAAGCTTTGCAGAGATGCATACCTATTAACCACAGGTTGAAGAAATGGGAATGATTTTTAATCCCTCAAACTGGATTCACCAGGCGATGGAGTTATTGTGGTGGAGCTCAATGAGGATTGCATGATCTACAATAAATACACAGCGTATCAAATAAAAAATACCAACTTAATGCTCCTATTTATCTTTACTACTCAGCATTTAGTATCATTTAAGCCTGGACTGCTGCATTGGCTAATTTTAAAAAAAAAAAAAAAAAAACAAGTCCATTAAGTTCACCAAATGCTTCCTAATACTGCTATTTATCTTTACCAACTTAATACTGCTATTTATCTCTATAAATGCTTGTTTAACTTATAACATAAACTTGATGCAGACCCCTTTAGATATATCTTTGAGTTGGATCATTTAACTTACCAAGCATCACAAACCACAAACTCTAATAGATACTCCAACTACTTCAAGCATGTCTGAATTTATCACCGGAAACAAAACATTCTTCGATGCGATCTGGACAAAGGATCTGAACGAACATTTCTTGCGGGATCTAGAGGCAAATGCGGTAAAAACTAAACGTAGCCCACATTTCGGCGACGACACCATCTTCGACTCGATGCTATTCATCATCATTTCAAGCTTGCAAATCTTTGTTTCCATATGTGGAAGGGCATAATGAAACACAAGGGGGTAACATGCGACCACGTCACAATGAGCGCCAAAGCAACAAACTGGACATGGATTGAGCTTTTCGAGGTATAGTTAGTTATGTAAATTTTTAATAAACTAATCGATGTTTCCTAATTCCTTTGCGTTTGGATATTAACAGTCATTTGAACTGGCAAACACCTACCATAAAGTTGGGGTTGAGAGGATATGGAATGAGCTTAACGCTATCTTCGGTCTGGACGACGCCCAGGATCCCGAGATCAGGGCAAGACTCCCGCCGAAGCCCCCGAGTGCATTCAAATGCGTACTTCCAGATGGGCGTGTGTTGCCGACCCTCGACGATCTCTTAGCCAATATCAGTAATGACTCAAACCAAGACCCTTGAATTTACAAAACATTTATCCCATATATACTAGTTTCTAATATACTATTCTTGGAATATTTCTCTGTTAAATCCATCAATTGAGCAGTGGATGAGGAGAAGCGTGTTTGGGAAGAGAAGGAATGCAAGGAAAAGAAGAAAAAAGGGACTGTAGAAGTCTCTGATCCCGCTGACTGCATGAGTACAATGAAGGGTCCTGGACTGGAGTTGATCCCTGCAAGGGACATCATCATCATATCACCGGAGACGTCCCGTGACCAGAGAGCAAGCACAAGTAATGGTGGAAACTCTCTTGCTAAGCGCTATCTATCTTTCGAGGTTTGACCCGAATCAAGTAAACCTATCTATGTGCACCTCTATGTTTTGTAATTTGTTAGTTTTGGTTGATGACAGTAATGCCTTCTTTGATTGTAGGCCAATATCTGTTAGCATCAAACTAGATTTTCTCTGTATTCCCGCAGCTTATTTGTCTTTTATTCACTACGTTAATTTATATTTGTTGTTTGTAATTTATTATAGCTCAACTAGTACTCATTACACTCATATTAACAAGCATGAGATAATTTTAAGTACCACAAAACCATAAAATTTGGCACAAAAGTACATTAATATTCAACGCGACAACACTGATACATAAGCCGTACATACATCAATCCTGAAAATATCAAACATTACAAAAGTTTGTCCTACTTCATAACATGAATAATTAAACATGAACCCAAGGTGAACAACAATATAATGCACATCACACCATAACAACAACAACAAATATTAATAGGTTCGGTCGAGTTTGGATTGCCAAACTTCTACTGCACCGTATTCACACTATGATCGATCGATGAGGCTTTATCTGAGTGTGGGAAACTGCTAGACGGATGAGCACTCCTAGCACGCACTCTACCATAACCAGATTGGTGATGTTGTTGGAAATTCACACATGGCACAATGACATGGTGAATGTGAGCGTACTTCTGAGTTAACAACTCATCGCCCCATATGAAAGAGCAAGACCTCAGCTTAATCGGGCACCTATAGTAAAATCTTCCGGGATTTTGTGCGAATTCGCTAGCTTGAAGATACTGCTTCGGACCATTGCCGCTGTTGGGAAAACGAAACAGAAATGCAGCGGAAATTTAAAATTTTTTCCCAAAAGATAGAATCGAATCTTGCAATTCCTATTGCCAAATTCGTAGAGATCAAGAAACTCACTTAGATAGTAGCTTTCTTGACACGTTCTAGCCACCCAAGAATGCTCTTCACGCGGTTTGATCCCTAAAAGCTACTTCGAATCTTTCAAGACTACACGATAGTAGCCCTCTAGAGAATTAGTCCACCAACCGCGACCACGATCTGAATAGGGAGGATGCTAGTTCTATATTCGGTGTTTAGGCTCTAGGGTTTAGTGTATAATTTGGAGAATGAGAATTTATCCATTAACCCTCATGGGGTTCGAACCCTATGTATTAATAGGCAAGGGGTTCGAACCCCAAGTCTTGATTAGCAAGACTTTCCAAAACCCTTTTGGAAAGGGATTACTTGCTTGAAGAGTAAGTATCTTACTTTGACCAAAAGTCTTCTTTTGACCAACTTGTCAAGCAAGAATTAAATATCCAACTCTCTTAGATATTTTAATTTACTTTATTTATTTATAATAAATAACTTGAAGCTAATAATTAATTATTTATTAGACTTTATTTCTCCAAATTAGAACTTTAATATTAATTCATAATTAAATTAAAGTCCATTAAATAATTAATCAAGATTAATTATTTAATTAACACATACACACGTGACACGTGTCACTAAGGACACGTGTCCCACACGTGTGGACCTTACCAATCTCCTCTTGGTCCGATCAACTCGTTTTATCAATTTCAAGCCTTAACCCACGTGACCGGGTTGTTATGTGTGACCCTCTAGGTTCTTAATTCAATTAGCAATGACCTTAATTAATTAATTTCTAATTAATTAATCAGTCCACAGATCATACGACCGTAGTCTAGCAACAGGTGTATGACCCCTAGCTGAATAAAAATGTCTCAATTCGAAAGAACCTTTAAGTCATTGACATATGTGAGATACAATCCTCCTACATCCTATCTCTCAATCAAGATCTAGGGCAAGGGAATAACTAGAACCCTAATAATCTTGATCTTAAAGTTAAGTCCATTTCATATCCATTTGATCTCAATCCAAGAAACTCATTTCTTGATATCTTGATCCACTGCCTTAGCCAAGGACTCCTAGATGGCATATGAATGACTTACACAATAAGAGATCAACTTGCTAATGCAAGTGTAGGGCCTTTATTGATTCTCATATACTTTCATGTGCCACTTGTGTAGCCCCAGCATAAGCTTTGAATAAGTTGTCTGAGGCGACACCCTTTAAAACTTATACCTAACACTACAGAGTTAGCTCATAAAGTATCAATGGAACCTCAAGTCTAAGGATCACTTAATCACATCAATGACTCGTGAGATATTTCCTAACCAGAAATAGAAACTTCCATTCCCATTTAGGAGTCTTCTCACACGGGACACCTCAGTGTACCTACTTAGAATAAGTAAACATCCCCATGTATCACGCATGTATCAACAATACACTTTGCACCCCATGAAACAAGGTGGTCCTTCTTAAGGGCGTGATCACACGAGCAAGCCTCGAACGAGTCAAGTCGACACTCCCACTGTCTTTAGGACTCATCGGCTTGGAGTGATATCTAATCATGACTTATGTGATGTAACGCCCCAATTTTCGGAAGTTCAGGTAAGCACGCCACGAGCGGGTCTTCGGGAGTTGGGAGGTTTAATTTAATTATTTTATTCAATTACTTACAATTTTTATCATATTATATACCTTACATCTCTATACATTTATATGAATTGTTAATTATGTGAATTATATGAATTAAGTGATATACATGATCTAATTGTATTAAATGTCCTTGATTGCTATTTTGTGTAAATTCATGGACTTAAGTGCATTTCATGACTTGGGAGGTTATATGAATATTGTGTAGAGATGGAACCCATTTGCTTGAATTCAAATTATAGAGGGACTTGTTTGCAAAATTTGATGATTCATCATGGTTAGTGGAAGATAAATTACATTATATATATACATTCATCTCTCTTATATTGTTCATTACATTTCATCAAATTTCACACACACTCACACACAAAATACCGACATTCACACCAAGGAGGAGGAAGAGAGATTTCACCATAATTCAAGCTATATTTTGAAGGATTATTGAAGCTAGGATCATCATCACCATCATCATCTCTTCATTTCATTCCATTTCTAGCTCATCTCAAGGTATGACATGAAGTTGTATGAATTCTTGAATAAGTGATTGAGTAGGGTTCATGAATTAGATGATGGATTCTTGCATGATTGGAGCTAGAAGCATGTGTGTAGATATGGGGTTTTCATGATGAATTCTTGATTCTTTGATGCATATTTCATGGTTTGTTTGATGGATAATTGAAGTATAATGTGTATTGGATGATTTGAAATAAGTGTTATGGAGTGAACTTGGCTTTGTTGTTGTTTTTGTGGTTTTTGGTTCGAAATGCCCTGTTTTTCCCCTGTTTTGCTGCTGTTGCGTAAGTGGTCGCGCCCGCGACCTGATTTACGTATAAAACTGGTCGCGGCCGTTACCCGATTTTGGCCTAGTTTCGAGTTTTGAAAATTTTGGATGAAAATTCGGCCAAAAATAGGTAGCCGCGACCGCGACCCTTTTATGAAGAAAATTAGTCGCGACCGCGACCAAAATTTGGGCATGTTTCGAGATTTTGGAAAATTTGGAGGAAAATTCGGGCAAAAATACTTGGTCGCGACCGCGACCCTTTTGTGAAGGATTTTGGTCGCACCTGCGACCCTGCTTCTTTCTACATGAAAATTGTTTTTTTTAGCTTTTCTTGCATGGTTTTATTGGCTTGTTTCCGACATGAACATTTCATTGACATGCTATTTAGTACATTATATTATGGGTATTGTATGTATCATGTGATTTCATACTTGAAGCTCATAGGGGAGGTTTATATAATAATTGTACAATTTGAATTACATCTTGAATGCTTGAATACTTGATCTTTGCTACCTCGATTGCCAATTTGCGTATGTCTATAATACCCATTGATTGTAATTGCATGATTGACATTACTTGAGCATGTCGTTCATCTTAATTGGTTCATGCGAGTCGAGTCTCACGTACACTTGTCCGTGTTACACAGATCACGGTCCAGGAGACGAGGAGCCTGCTCCTTAGGGTTTTCTTTCCACTTATGGTTGGTTGGTAAAGGTGAGGCTTAATTCTAGATATATATAGAACCCTTATAACCCTATGTGACGTTTTCGACCAAAAGTATCTATACATCTATAGTTTTCAAACTTTATGACTTTCAAATGATTTCATGAAATGTATTGAACGGATTAACTGATTGATTGGGCGAGTACATGTATTGTTCACTGGGGCCCGAGGGTAGTGTACTGAGCCAACCGGGAAAGCATGGGCTGACGGGTAACTCTTGCACTATCCTCACCATTTGGGATCACCTCTGAATCCACCAGGAGGTTTGGTGGAGGAAGAAATCCCGTGCGTGAGAGTCATGTTCCCCGACGTACACCATGATTGGATGGTTGGGTCTTGCAAGCCCACCATCACCCGAAGGAAAAAGGGTTTATGAAACTGCTACTTGATTGCATATGAATGATTTGCATACTCACTTAATAAACTGAAATTGTTCATGATGGTACACTTTTGGAGAAAGGTTGGAGAATGCCCTCACTCGCCGGGCCACGGATTGAATTGATAATGATTGAATTGTTAAATTGGTTCGGTTGTAACCTCGGGCGAGAATTCTTTCTATGCTTGAACTTATATTATGTTTCTTATAAAATCTTACCCGAGATTATAACTTGCATGGTATGTGCGCTTATATGTATTTAAACCCCTCACTCAGTCTGTGGTAGACTGACACCTCACATTTTCAGGTTTTGCAGGTGGAGTGCTAGGCGGGTTTGAGTCTTTTGGTCAAGTCTAGCATTTCATTCACTTTTGGTATTTGTATACTTTTGAAACATGTGGAAGTATATGTATTTTATGGCTTGATGCTAGGGGTTTGAAATGCGTGTTTATGAAATTATTGAACAAGATTGCTAATGGATTGTATATACATGGTTGTACTTTCGCCTCTCTTTATGCATTGTTATACTACTTGAGGGTTAGCCCGCCTAACTAGTGTTGTGTTTTTTTTATTGTCTCCCGTTCGCTATAGACTTGGTTCATGTATGGGTGATTGTTCCTTATGTGGATTGAACTATAGTGCGGGGGATGTGGTGCCTTTACGCTTGGGGTGCTACATGTGATATAGGGCTCGTTCCATGAACCATTTCACCTAAATGGTTGAGTCCTATAAGTCATATTGATTAGGGGAGTTCTCATACATGCGCAATTAAAGTAATCACACAATCAAACAAGAGCATATAAAGAAGTGTTGCCAAAGTTCGTTTATTATTCAAAGATTGTTTGTGATTTACAAAGGGAAAATACTAAAGCGTATATACAATCGGCTTTAAGGGCACTATTCCTAACAGCCGCACTCACATGGAATCAGAAAACTTTGCATCTAAGATATATAATTAATAATTACAATACACCTGTTTTCCAATTACTAACAAATTGCTCACACACAATAATACAAAAGAACACTAGATTTGTCCCCAATGTAATGAGTGCATCAGTTCAACGTGGAAATTTGAAGGTAAAATTTCAATCAATAGCGTAGTAATTAACGGGCAGCATTTTGCGAGAGAACTCACCTTCGAAATGAGGAGATGAACTCTTGCCCCCTTGCAACGGATGGATTGAAATGGAATTCTGCAAAGTTTGAAAGGAAGATGGTTGGCATAAGAATCATTTTAACCCTTTGTGTTCAGTTCCTAATGCAGGGATAAAATTGTAAATATATACCTTTAAGGTTGTTTAAAAAACCAACAATGTACAAAGTCCAACAATCTAGTGTATTTAAGAGCAATGCTTTTCAATCAAAGTAAAGAGGACACAAGTTTATATAATCAAGAAAAAAGTCATAAACAACTCATCGACAATAGTTAGCCAACTAGAAAAGTAAAGGCTCCCTTAGACCTTTGTTAGGGTCTGGCATTAAAGGAAGGATTCGGAATTCAGCGATGGATTTTTTATACACAAATTTTTGGGGATCGGGATTCGTGTGGGATGAGGATTTTTTTTGGTTTTCTTTTTCATTTTCTTCCTTTTCTTTTTCTTTTTCCCTTTTCATTTCATCTATACCTTTTTATTAAGGTCTAGACCAATTTATATATAATCTCTTACATTTGATCTCTATTTCCTTTTTCTTTTTAATTAACTTAATTTTGTTCAGCATATGCAAAATGTCATTAGTTATTTATCTATTAACTCTAATTTTCTTTTGTCTTACTTTTATTTTTATCTTTTATTTATTTTTCTTGTTCATATTTTCTATGTTTTTAACTATTTTCTATTAATATATAATTATTAAATTTATATTAAGATGGACAATTTAATTTAATACATGTAAATAATAATATATTTTTATTGACACACGTATCAAGTGTGCGGAATTACTAGTATTATTTAAAAATTGAGAATGAAGTAGTGATTATAAGACCGACGAAAAAAGGGCCGTTTCTGAACTAAGACATCAGAATACTAATATCAGGTACCTCCCTTACACTAAAAAAGGTTTCCAAATTAGTCGTTCCATTGAGAAAATACCCAATCAGGTTGAGAGGAGTTCCAAATTTCCGAACCCCAACTCCTTACACTTAGCTACCTTTCTAATTATTTATAATCAAGTAACATGGTGTTTTTCAAATGCAGTCAAGAATTTACGGAACTTATTAAGTGATGTAACTTAATTGTGTAATGTTATATTAGTTTAAGTGGAGAGTTTTTGTATTTAATAGCCCATTTAATATAGCTCGACCCATGTAATAGGCTAATGTAAAAAATAAATTCAAATAAAATAACAATGGGGAGTTTTCAAAAATTGCCCTTTATATAGGCTATTTTTGGTTGAAAGGGCATGGTGAGAGTATTTTATGAAATAGAGCGGGACTCTTTTATAATATCCACAAAAGGGCTATATATGTAATTCACCTCAAAGTTAATTCCCCTCCCAGGCTCCCACACTCTCATGCGCTTTGCCGCTTTTGGCAGAGACAATCGCTCCGCCGCCGACCAATGGCCGCCGCCAGGTAACGCCGCCGCCACCTCACAAGTTCGAATGTAAAGAATTCCCACTGACATTCTTCTTTTCCTTGAATGCAACAGTGACAGAAGAATGAGAGGATTCAAACGGTGGATGAAGTATCAAGGCATAGAATGCAGCGACGCCCTCCTCCTCCTGGCCGAAAATGGCGACGGCGACGGAGACGAATCCACGCGATCGCTGTCAATTTCCGTTAAGGCTTTGTGCGATTTGAAGGAAGGAGACGTGGTTGCGACGATTCCGAAGGAGAGCTGCCTCACGGTGAAGACTTCCGCCGCCAGCGGCCTCATCGAGGAGGCTGAGCTCGGCGGCTATTTGGGGCTGGCGGTTGCCCTAATGTACGAGAAGAGCCTCGGACCACAATCGAAGTGGTATCAGTATCTCCAAATACTGCCGCCGTTTGAGCCCATTCCGTTGCTCTGGTCCATGGCGGAGATCGAATCCCTTCTCTGCGGTACGGAACTGCACAAGGTCAGTCTATCTGTGGATATTCTTTGCGATACTTGATTGAATTTGTTCTTTCTAGCGTTAATGTGCGTTTGGGTTGAGCTTCTATAGATTGACTTTTGAAATAACAAGCTAACCTTGAAACTGTTCTGTGGAAGAAGAAAATCAAACATGAGCTAGAATTCAATTAGTTAATCTATAAACAACTTAATTATTCATATTCCTTATGTTTTCCTCAAGTGGATATTGACTAATGGATTTAGTATATGTACGTTGCTTGACTCGAATATTAGGCAGATAATTAAAGAAGACAAAGCTCTTGTCTATCAAGATTGGGAGGAATGTATCAGACCGCTGTTGGAATTGGATTCTTTTGAGCTAAATCCAGATTTTTTCTCTGTGGATCAGTATTTAGCTGCAAAGAGTCTAATTGCTTCGCGATCATTTCAAATTGACGATTATCATGGTTTTGGGATGGTTCCTTTGGCTGATCTGTAAGTTCTTACTACTCTCAATGCTCATACTGCTTGGATTTATGGCAAAACAAAGCGTTAACTATAAGTACCGAACTACTGATAATGAATATGGCTTAGGAAATGTTGTTGCCTTTCTCATTTCATAAAAGAATTAGCAAATTATTTACGTGTCCACTTATTCCTCGGGAAATATGGTAAAACACCTTTGTTTGTCAGGTTGAATCGGAGATGGGAATATTGGCATCACGTGTTTCAATGTTTCTTGTAACTTTGTTATATTTATAAAGTACAAGTATAGTATACATTATACACCTTATGGAATTCCATCTGATTTTCTAGGTTTCTGCACCATGTAATTTTAGATCATAATTTGTTTTCTTCCATACTACAGTTGGGCATCTAAGGTCTCTGAATTTGTGAAAAAGGCCATGATTGAGATGAAGTGTTTTGATATTAAATGGTTTGAACGATGATAATGGCAACAATCAGTTCACATATTAATTTCATCATTTATTTCTGCATTATTTGCTGAATTTGTTTGTAAAACATACTTCCTGTAGAACAAAGCAACGCCACTTAAACATGATCAGCCTGCCTATTCCCTACGTTTCTTAAAGTTCTGCATACTTCTCTAAAATGAAAGGCTACTCATAAGTTTTACATGTGGTACAGACCATCCTGCCATCTCAGCCTCTTCCCTCTTCCCTGATGGATTTTTCTTAAGACAAACTTATGGTTTGGAAGGAGTGTGGTAATTACAAATTTAGCAATTGTAAGATTTCATGCATTACTTTTCTCGTGCCTATTTTTTGTTCTGGTCGTCATCTTATATTGTAAATGCCTGACTGCAATTTCTTTATTGATTGAAGCAAAGCTCCCGATTTTGTATGTTGTTCGAATATTAACTCGCTTACCAACTCTTAGTCACTGAGCTGTTTTTTAATATCCAGCTTTAATCACAAAACAGCTGCTGAGGACGTACATTTCACAGCTGTATCTTCTAGCTCAGATTCTGATGTTGACTCCGACAATGGGAAGGAAAATGGTGATAATGATGACAGAGCTGATGAACCAGTTGCCTCTGATTTAAATTCAGAAACAGGAAGCATTGTTGGGAGCGACCTGGAGCCTTCTTCTTCAATAAATGAACCAACTTTTATGGAAATGATCATTATTAAAAATGTGAAAGCTGGAGCTGAGGTAAGGGCTTCTTCCTCCTGTTATTCAGTTATTGTTCTTTTTTCCCTTAGTGTTGATCCCAAAAGTGATTTAATCAAATTCCTATGGAGAGAATGTGACTTGAAATGAAATACATGTGTTTCTCTGTTAGGGATTTGGTGTAAAATCACTCATGGGATCAAATTGGCAAAGAAAAAAGAAACAATAAAGTAGTAAATGTGAGAATCCCATAACAAAAATTGCAGTTTTCTGTTTGACATTGTAACATGTAGGAGTAGAAGCGTTAATTGGGTCTGAACAAAATTTAAATGCTTAAAATTATTTCAGGTGTTCAACACATATGGATCATTGGGCAATGCTGCTCTTCTGCATAGATACGGATTCACGGAACCTGATAACCCATTTGATATTCTGAACATAGATCTAGATATTGTGCTTCAATGGAGTAAATCATTGTTTTCATGCCGTCATAGTAGAAGAAGATTGTCACTCTGGAGAAAATTGGACTATTCTGGATGTACCAGTCAAGATTCTGAATATTTCGAAATTTCATTGGATGGCGAACCTCAAATAGAGTTGTTGGTCTTACTTTACATAATGTTGTTACCAGATAAAGAATTTCACGAGCTCGATCTTGCATTATCAGCCACAGAAAGGTTAACAAAAACTCCAACCCTCAGTTTGTTGCGAAAGGCGATTTTTCTAAAAGACTTAGAATCAAGCAAGAAGTTGTTGCTGACACGAAATGTTCGTAAAGCTGTTGTCTCACTGGCAGATGCCCGGGAGAGTCTATATGGTCCTAATTCTTTTGAAGATGACATGAGATCATTTCATGAGTGTTGTCTTTCAACTCACCCTAAATTGTATCATGCTTTGATGTTGCGTATTAGTGAGAGGAGAATTATACGGAAACTCAGGTCTTTTGCGGGTTATGGGGCTGAAATTTTGACAACTGCAAAGGGGAGTAGTAGAACGAGGAAAAAGGTGAAACGGGCTTGATTTTTGGCGGGTGAAGCTTCACAATTTCAGGAGCAAGTTTATGGGCTCTTCTGTTACGTGAGCATAGATATGGTTTGCAGTTCCATTATTTAACGATTGATTCACCAGTACGGGCTAGAAAACTCCTATCAGATAAATGCTGGTCGTCACAAGTAGAGATGTTGGGCAAAAATTGCTTGAAGGTTGGATCTTGATGTTGCTATTGCTGTTGCTGTTATACAAGCCAGTATGGGTTTCACGGTGAATATTTTGGTAAGAATTGGTATTTGAGAAAACAATTTTGTTTTGTTTCAATTCATTGTACAACATTTTTGTTAGAACTATCTAATTCACATCAGAACTTTGATTTATTGCAGAAAAGCTTCTCAATATATTGAAATTTGTGATCTAACAGTTATATTAGCTGTATGACTTTATCCTCTCATATCTGAACTCTGAACTTATGCTATACGGATAATTCTAGTCTGAACTTGGTTCGGCTAAACCGGTATAAGAGTGCGAGTGTTTTACACATGTCGTGTGATCAATGGAAAATTTAGAGGGAATGGTAAATTAAATGACAAGTAAAATACACTTGCCGTTTAATTGGTTGGAGTTCGACCGAAATAAAGATTTTGGATATATTTACCAACCGTAAGTCACTTGAATCCTCCACAAATTGAGGTATAATTCTGCTTTAGTTTATTGGTCGGATGTTATATTATTATTAGAAAAAGGGAAAAAAAAATTTTACCATGCGAACTTTGTCTCTTTTTGCAATTTATCATCCCAATAAACTTTTGTTACAAATCGCCATTCAATCTTTGCCTTTGTAACATACTGTCATTTAAGCTTTTTTTTTTTTTTTGATGGTTTTGGTAAAAATATAACTGTCGTGTTCATTTTATAAACATGCCACGTGGCATGTTTTTTAGTCAAAACAACCAAAAAAAAGTTTAGATGGTTGTATGTTACAAATGCAAAGGGATGGTAAATTACAAAAAGGCCCAAAGTTCGGGTGAAAAAAAAATTTCCCTTAGAAAAATAATAATAAATAAGCTCAAATATTCTGTGATGATATCAAAATTTCATGCTATTATATATGTGCAAAAGTTAATAAATTAAAGGAACAAAATACAAATCACAATCTCCAAAACATGGTTCGAACATACCTATAGTCCAAAATTCAATAATCTAATTGCACATACATCCAAGAGTGGGGAAGGTACTTTCCCCGGAAAAAATATAAAAAGTGGAACAGAAGATCTAATTTTAAAATAAAACTAATCAAAAATTTGCGGACGAAAGTATGTTTCGCCCGATAAATTGCAAAACCACAAACTCAAAAATTAAAATTTACCCCATATAAAAAGCCTTTTCATCCCTAATACAACAATAGCCAATTCAAATTTCCCCCTTAATTAAACAATTTGCATGCCACCAAAAAGAGGAAGTAAAAAACTTCCTCTTAGGCCACAGAAACTTCCAAATATGGCAGTTCGGAAACCATTCCCCCCTTTAATCTTATTGATCATACTTGCGGGTATTGTACTTTCACATTATTTGATTACGGGTTGAGAAAATTACATATAATCATTTTATTAATTATAAATGCAAATTTATTGGTCGGGGTTATGATTCGTTTCAATTTGAAGAAAACGAAATAAAGAGTTAAATCTTCTTCTGAGACGGAGCCAAGGGGACTGGTGGGGGCTTCGGCCCCCTTGATTGAAACTCATCTTTCGTAAATTTGGATTCGGTTCCGATGTTAAAAGTTTCACATTGTTGTTAGAAATATTTACATCTCCTTTTGACATGTAATGCAGGTACTTTGCAAGCTCAGGCAGTACCTTATGATTATTCATTCACACCCGAGGTATAAACACTTGAGCGTCATGATATCTTTATGCATGGGAAGAAATTATTTTTGAATTTGATCATTTTACCTAACTATTTTTTTCAATTCTCTAGTTGGCCTTCTGTTTAAATGGAAACTTCATTTTAACTCACAAAAATAATTTAAATTATTCAACAAATTATTTCTTAAATATACATATCCAATTTTTAAATCATCATCAATTTCAAATTAGAAAAAAGATTACAAACCGCCGGTCATAATAGGGGAAAATGATTCTTGGTCATCCTTTTTGCAATTTACCATCCCAATAAATTTTCGCTACAAACCGTCATCCAATATTTGCATTTATAACATATGGCTGCCTGAATTTTTTCTTTTTTGTGGTTGTAGCTGAAAAAAAACACGTGACATGTTTATAAAGCATACAAGTTAGTTGTATTTTCACCAAAATCAAAAAAAAAAAAAATCTGATGACGGTATGTTATAAATATAAAGATTAGATGGCGGTTTGCGATAAAAGTTTATCGAGATGGTAAATTACAAAAATAAGCTAAGTTGAAACGACAAAAATCCCTATTTGTAAATCCCTTATGTTATCACAACATTCCACTACCTTAAACCCTAATAAAGTGCAAGTGATCATTCCTCACATCAAGAAATATATGATTATGCATTACTAAAACTAATTAATAATGACAATAAACAGTGTTTGGCAACGCCAATTGGAGCACAATACAAAGGAGGAATAGCAGCAAATCCAGAAGTGGATGATGGATTGAATGGGTGGACACAAATAGCAGATGCCACCGTACACACTTCTGATGGCAACAACTACTTTGCTGCTTCTCTTTCTCTTGCTACTAATCAAACCTCCACTGTCCAGGACTTCCACTTGGACCAGGACAAACTTTATGCTTTCTCAGGTACGAGAAATAATGAAGTTTTTGTTCGGTCACCCCAGTGATATACCTAATTAGCACTTCAAATCCTGTGATTAAAAATATGTCAAAACGAACCTTGTAATCGTATTAAATCAGTACTAAATTAATACTCAGAACCCTACGGTTGTAACAACCACCACGGTTGTAGGGTTTGGAGTGCTAATTTAATACAATCACAGGGTTCGCTTTGAGACATTTCAAATCATAAGGTTCGAAGTACTAATTAGGTATATCACATGGTTTTTTGTGTAATTAACTCGAGAAATAAATGGAATTAGGAGGTGAAAAATTACAGTTTTTTCAAAAATTGTCTATAAAAATAATGAGAAATAATTCAGAAAGAAATAATCCAAAGATCCCTATGGAGTGCATAAAGGACCTAGTGAATTTGAAGTCGACCTAGTCCTATTTATTTTAGGGGTAATTCTAGCATGAACATAGTTTTGACAATTCTGTATTTCCCTGTAATGAGGATAGTAGCGTCCTATATTCGTCCGGTGATTAGTGGAAGAAAATTTTGAGAAAATAATCACTCAGATAACAAGTTTAATACACTTATTATTGTAAGAGAGTGTTTGATACCGTAGATTATCCTATTTCATTTAATCTATTTGTGGAGAATTAAGTAAAATTAAGTACTCGTATAAAAAATTAATTTTGTGTTTGATACATTCAATTGATAAATTTAGTTGCATCTAATTTCACTTATTATCGTGTTTGATATATTTCATAAACTGAAATATCATTTAAAATAGTAATTTTTATTTTTTTTTGTGAAATAAATAGTAATTTTCATGTTTAGCCAGAAAATCAAACTAACTTTTTAAACTTATCTATAATAGATAAGAGTTAATATGTGATAAACACACCCCCTCCCCTAGGATTCATTTGAGAACTTAATCTCTCTAAAGTAGGCAGATTACACCGGGTCGAAGATTAACTCTTCCGGGTCGACGAGATTTAATATGCGATATCAAACAGAAAATTAACTAAAATTAAGTGGGCCAAATGAGCCTAATCTCATATATCAAACGCTCTCCAACTATTTGGGCTTGGTCGAGTTAGATCCGAACTAAAATCTACGGATACATATATTTCGTCGCATTTTTACCCTCAAAGTTTCTTTTTGTTCAATCTCATTTCTTCTTCGAACAATGATTATTATAGTGGCAAAAGTAACACTGAATGTGGTTATTTTGTAGTTTGGGTGCAAGTAAGCGAGGGAAACGCTTTTGTAGAAGCAGTTTTCACAACACAAAAAGGCAACAACCTTACTGCTGGGTGGGTTGCTGCAAAACAGGGTTGTTGGTCTATGCTCAAAGGAGGCATCGTCGCCGATGCCTCTGGCCCCGCCCACCTCTTCTTCAGGGTAACCATTTTGCCCCTATTTTTTAAAAAATCTAAAAAAAACCATTCAAGGATTGTGGAATTATCTAAAAATATATTGAGAGTAACTTCCTTTTGATACCACAATATAAATACGGGTGGATGAGAGCGTCGTCCTTATATTGAGTGTCTAGAGTATAAGAACACGGAAAAAAACTAAGTGGTAAACCAATATATATATACTAATTCTTCCTTTGTTTTTTTAAAGAGTCACGAGGGTAGCGGAAAACCTCAAATATTCGTTGATAGCATCTCATTGCAACCATTCACACTAGAGGAATGGACATCCCACCAAAACCAGAGCGTTGAACAGGTACAAATAGTTGGTTCATCTATTTTAAAAAATATATATAATTATTGATAAAGATATTTTATGGTATTATTCTTGACTATATGGTATATGAATTCAGCCCCATATTCAATTTACACATATGTAATATTCTTTTCATTTCATTTGGATTATTTGGAGACAATGGGGCTCAATACTTCTTTCATAACTACAAACAAGAATTCTCATGATAAATATTGTATAAATTGAATATTGAGCCGATTTATAGCATGAATGTGGTGTCGGGAAGTAAATCCATCCTATTTTTGAGGGAGGATTGTTGGGAAGCAAACCCATCCCACACAACACCCGACCCATACAAAAACTTTCCAAATCTTGCACGAACTAACTACTTTTTATAGGTTCGGAAGAGCCGAGTGAGAGTCAAGGTCGTCGACAAATACTGGGGGTCGCCCAAACCCAACGCAACAGTGTTCATCAACCAAACCCGTCCCGACTTCCCATTGGGGAGTGCGATAAATGGGTTCATCATCAACAGCACGGCGTACCAAAACTGGTTCACATCCCGATTTAGATACGGAGTGTTTGAGAACGAGATGAAATGGTACAACGTCGAAGCAGTCCGGGGTCAACCAGACTACTCCAGATCCGACGCAATGGTCGAGTTTACGAAGTCCAAAAACATCAGCATTCGTGGCCATACTGTTCATTGGGACACCATTGCTTGCTTCCCAGATTGGTACAAAGCTTCTCCACCAAATACCACCGAAGAATTTCTTAACATCACCTACTCCAGGGTTGAATCCCTCGTCAACAAATACAAGGGACAGGTACTGTAGGAAATAAGTTTTAAAATTTCGGTAACTTTTTTATTGGTTTTCCTATACATAATTTGAAATAGTAAAGCAATTAAAATAATCATTAGTGGAGTTCCGGTTTTAATTTTGTGTTTTATCTCATGTTCCACCCACTAATCACACACGTCAAATATATCGATAGACTGTTGAAATTAAAAGAGAAATTTTTTAAACTTTTTTCGTATTATAATTGTTTTTATCTCTAACCTCAATCGTGAATGTATTAACACGACCAGTATGTGTCCATTAGTGAAACAAGACACAAACACAGAATTAAAACAAGGATCCAAACCCTAATCAGGAATATAGAGTGCATTTCTGTAGCTACTAGAATTCTTTTTTAAATTTTTTTAACTTTTACGTATTTTATATATCAATCTCTATAAAAATCACGATTTCGCTGTGCTTCCATCCAAATCCTGACTACGTCCCATGCGATAATGTCAACTTCCATGCAGGGGCGGAGCTAGGATTTTTCGGCAGCCGGGGCTGAAAATCTTGGACCTCAACATATTTGAAAGTGGATTTTTTGGCACTCATAAAATTCTTGGATTGTGTCATTATCTTTTTTCATTCTAGTTCAGAAAGTGGGTTATCTTTCAAGAACAACTCTACGAAATAGAGAGAACTAAAATACAATTACCCTTTAATTTTATGAGAGCCAAAAATTTTGAGAGTACAACAGTTATCAGCAGGAGAACTTATGGAGATTTAGGAGTTTTTTCATCAATTATACCAAACTAATCAACTATCTATAGTTTCAACATTCTATTAAGCTCCTACACATTGGATTACATATTGACAGGCATCATGGTATAATAAGTGCATCCACACATCTTTTATCAATTAATATTTGCAATTCTTTTCACCTATAATTAAAAACATTCACCACCTAGATGCATGGCATGCCAAAATTTGAAACATTTGTTGCCAATTCGAAAGATGCTGAAGATTATACAATGGAAAAAAAAATTACAATTATCGATCATAATCATTTTTATCATTGTCGAAGTTGAGGAAATCATCTGAATTTTTATCATTTTTATGCAATGGGAGGTGCGGCGGGCTTTGGTGGGGAATTTGAATTTTTTTTTTTATATGGGGGTGGGGTAGTGTGGGGGGGGGGGGGGGGGGGGGGGGGGGGGCGGGGAGCCCCCCCTTGGCCTACATTGGCTCTGCCCCTACTTCTATGTCGTAACTTTACATCTATTCTAATACCAATCACATAACAAGCATAAAACACTCGTCACGTGACTAACCCTGGTTTGCCCACAGGTGATCCACTGGGACGTTGTGAACGAAAACATGCACCACTCGTACATGGAGGACAAGCTCGGCCCCAACGGTTCCACAATGCACTATTCGAAGGTTCACGAGTTGGATCCCAACACGTTGCTGTTCCTGAACGAGTTCATGACCATCGAGAAGAGCGTCGACAAACCGACATCGCCGTGGAAGTATCTTCAGAAGATTGCGGACATGAGAAAGAATGGGTATGATGGCCCTCTTGGGATTGGTCTCCAAGGACATTGGGGTGTTGCTCCCAATTTGGCTTATGTAAGAGCCTCCCTTGATGTGCTCTCCTCAGCTAATCTGCCCATTTGGGTTACTGAATTAGACGTGTCAAACAACACCGGAACCAATCAGGTAACGTCACTTGAATTATCGACTCAACTCTTTACGTATTTTTGGTACTTTTTATTTTCAGATTGCAAAATAAGTCTGTATATTAAAAAAATCAAACAATTGTATGCACATTTTGATTTGAACCGCTTTTTCCTGCCAAAAAACCAACCCGATTTTAGACATATCAATCAAAACCCACTCGATTTTTCGGTAGGGAAAGTGGTTCCGATCAAAATTTGCATACAGTATTTGGCTTCACTCTAATATTTTCCCAATTCCATTTTTATAGTTCACAAGTTGTGTGTATAAAATTTATGGTTAACTATATCTAGCCCCAAAATCAACAAGGTAATTACAAATAGTCAAGTAGGACCCTATATTTAGATATAAATACACTTACATCCTACCTAGATAATTTTAATTACACTACCTTTCAAAACTGCTTCATTGTTTACGTAAGTAATATACTTTATATAGGAGATATATATAGTTAATGCATTACTAATGAAGTTATGTGTATTAAAAATTATCGAAGTACCATGTAAGTATAGTTATTCCATCTAATTTTATTAGCTAGACCTAATTAACCCAGTTTTGTATATACAATACGAGTCTCAAAAACATCTTATAAGCTCTGGAAACTCATATTCTCCCTCGTACGCCCTCAATTCTACGATGCAGGCAAACTACCTAAACCAGATCATGAGGGAGCTCCACGCTCACCAGGGCGTGCAAGGGATGATTCTATGGACTGGCATTAATGCCGAGGGCCTTTGCTGGAAGATGTGCTTGACGGACAAAGACTTCAAGAATCTGCCAACGGGCGATGTCGTCGATAAGGTTATATCCGAGTGGACTCACGCAGGTGGCGTGGAGGGAAGCACGGATGACGATGGTTACTTCGAGACCACACTCTTCTATGGCCAGTACGAAGTGAACATGGGGGGAAAGAAGCTTCAGCAATTTGATGTTGTTCCGAATCAAGATGATGCACAAAAGATAGAGGTTAAGGTATTGGCTTGAACATGTGTTAAGGGGGGGAGAATTGGTACGCCCTCGACACAACAATGGCTTGTTTGGAATTTGTGGAAATGTGTAAAAGGGTTGTTGTTGTTGAGGATGTTATGCAATGTTTTCTAAAGTAATGAAAGTAGTTGGTTTCTGGATATATATCCAGAAGCCATGACATTTATCTTTAATACCAAGGGCTTCAAATCAATAATATTTAACGAGCATTTTCAGGGATGGAATCAGATTTTAGGAAGGAGAACGAGATTCGAAATGGTTAGTTTCAATTTTGGATATCGAGTGAGAAATGAGAAAAGGTAAATAGATGTCGAGAATCATGAAATTGTTTAACGTAAGTAGAATAAAAATTATTAACCAATAAGATATCAAAAATTCTAATAAGAATATGCACAATTCATCCACGTGAAATTAAGAACAGAGGCACATCAATTTATAGTGGTTGGCTTATCACAACTATAAAAACACGAGTTGTATAAGTTAGTCCACTATCTAAGTTTGTTGGAATGTCCGTATTTAATGCACTTGTACTTGCGTACTCTGGGTCGATTCCACAACTCGCTTGAGAGGTTCTTGGGTCGGAGACAACGTGCTTGAAATGCTCCTGGGTCGGAGGCCTCTCACGAATCGACCCAGGAGTATTGCAGAAGTTGGAGTCTAACTGAATCTATTTAGTTAGCTTTGTTAGTTGCCTACCAGCTGCACTTAGCTTTTCCCTTAGCTTAGATGTTGACACGTGTAGGGCGTAGATGACTTAGCTTAGATATTTATCAGCTGACTTTGTTCTTGTATATAAGCTGTAAAAACGTTGCTGTGATTATTCAATATGAAGAAAATATTCCCAAATTTCCTTGTTCTTCATATTACAAAATGGTATTAGAGGGTATTCTGCTTCCGTAATCATTTCGGTGCCAATTTGTTGTCATCTCCGGCGAAGTTTCTGGGGGCGCACGTTCTCTCTGCTTTTCCAGAGATTCTATTTTACTGATTGTCGGTGCTTTTCGCCATGTTTTCCGATAAATCTACTTCTGCTTCATCTCCATTTGCTCTAGATGATCTGTATTTTCTTCCACCTTCTGAGCATTTGAATACATTCTTGGTTTCACAGGAGCTCACGGTCGAGAATAAAACCACTGGAGCCGCTCTATTCTCATTGCTCTATCGACGAAGAACAAACAAGGATTTGTTGTTGACTCTCTGATGCCTCCGGCGGCAACCAATCCTGAGCATCGTCGGAAGGCCTGGATCCACAATAACCACGTTGTAATCTCCTGGATCCTGCACTCTGTATCCAAAGATATCGCTGCCTCAATTCTATTTTTTGGCTCTACTTGCAAGATTTGGATTGATCTTCGCGATCGTTTCCAACAATCAAATGGACCTCGGATTTTCCAGCTTCGCCAATCTCTCTTGTCCACACGCCAGGATTCTTCATTTGTAAGCATTTACTTTACCAAGCTCAAGGCCATATGGGAAGAATTATCCAACTATCGCCCTGTTTGCACTTGCAATAAATGTACCTGTGATGGTGTGCGTGATTTGTGTGTCTATTATCAAGTTGAATATGTTATGGCGTTCTTGATGGGTTTACATGAATCCTTTGCTAATATACGTAGTCAAATCCTTATGATGGATCCTATTCCCAACATGAGTAATGTGACACCCCGTCTGCTCACACATACAGGTTTGTGTCACGTTTGAGTTTAATTTCCGTATTTGCATTTATTTTCATGTTATGTGATGCATTTATATTTGAATTATATTTCTTTTATTCTATTTCTTATATGAATACTTGAATTATTTGATACGAATTTGCTCTATATGAACGTATGATATGAATTCTTACGATATGTGTAAGTTTTAAAGTATGAATTTGAATCCCAAGCATGCTAAATTCGTGAATTATGTGATATATATGATTTTAGGACTTAATTGTATGTTTTAAACTTGTTTTGGACTTGTTTGAACTTGTTTGGACTCAATTGAACTTTTGTTCAAACTTTTGGGCCTCTTTGCAAATTGGCCACTCTTGAGTCATTAATTTATAACTTGAGTTCGGGAACTCGGATTTGATTTCCGTCTTCAACATTGGATTCAAATCGACGATTCGGACCCAATGGAATAAGCCTTGTAATTTTTCGATGCTATTTCGACCCCCGAAGAAGTAGATTTTGGACGCGCACCTAAAACGCACCTGTGAGCCACTTGAGAACTATGAACCCTAGACTCTTGTCCTTTCTTTGACTTATACACCAAAATCCAACCCTCTCTCCCATAGCTTCTGTCATTCGAACCAAAGTCAAGGGAAAAGGAAGAAAGAAGCCAACACAAGCCAACCTCCATTTTTGTGTCCCTCAAGCTCAAGTTTAGGCCATTTCTTGCTCCAATCTTTAAGGTAAGTTAGGATTCTTGTTCTTCTTGTTCTTATGATCATTTTGCACCTAGGAAAGCATTCTTTGATGTTAGAGATTCTTGGATATGCTATACATGGTGAATAGTTAGGGTATTTGAAGATTTGGAAGAACATGTGCTTCTCTTGCCTTTTATGAGTTTGGAGCTATATATGTTCATCAACATGACTCATTTATTGCTTATATTTGCTCCTATTTGATGGTAGTTGATTGAGGTAGGTTTTGCCATTAATGCTCTTTTGAATTCTTGGGAGAATTGGATTTAATTTTTGCTTCTTTGATCATCTCTTGCCGGTTTACAACAAACATGAGTTTGGGGATAGTTTTTGCTTGATTTTGTGCTTTGTTTTTGTGGTTTCTTTGCTCCTCTACATCCTATTATGTTCCTACTTGAGTTATGAAGGTTGAACAGGGGTTATAAGGCTCAATTCCATGGAGAAATCGCGGCAAACTTGAAGCCACACCGGTGTTAGCATTTCTTCCCGCGAGCAAACACGGTCGTGTCTCAGAGGCTCCAATCTCTATACTGAGACAAGACCATGTTGCCTTTTGAACTTGGAGAGAGACACGGTCGTGTCTCAGCCTGGATCCAAACTTTTTTGGCTCTATATTGAGACATGGCCGTGTCTCATTTTGTTCTGCGAAGGAGACATGGCCATGTCTCATCTCTTATGTGTGACTGCTGTGTTTTTTCATTTTTGTTTGCTTGTTTCGTTATTCTCTTACCTTGAATATGACTTCTAATTGTTATTAGCATGTTATATTATGTGTTAACTTGCTTGTGTTAGATTTTCGGATCAATTTGATAGGATTTGAACGAGTTATGAATCGATATGCCTTAAGTGGTACGTTTATGCACTTCATATGCATACATTGTATTCATGAGCATTGTTGGGCATCTATTTGGTTCATGATTGAGTCTAAGTCTCGGGTATTATCTTCTTTTGTTTCAGAGCCTCTTCCGGAAGTCAACGAGCCCGAGATTTAGGTGTTTGTTGCTTGTTTTGGCCCGTTCTCTACACTCTCTTTTGCCTCAAGGTGAGGTTTAGGAATTTTGTTTTAGTTATGAATCCTATGGCCATTACGTGATGATTTCTCACCCTGCATGCGACTATATACTTATTATATAGTTAAATATGTGTGTTTAAGCTATGTTTATGATCTTATGAATTCCTTTTTAGTTTATCAAATCGGTATAAGTATGAGCATACGTAAGCTTACGTTTTGAACCCCTTCGTACGTTTATGTTATGTATGAGTGAGGTATGCCTGAAAGATGGAAAGTTAGTTTGATATGGTATGTTGGGCCCTAGGAATTATGGGTAAGGAATGTCTGGGACGGCAAGGGCAGTCGGGTTTGGCCTGTGCATAGTTCCCTTTGAAGTATTCACGTGCGCCTCTTAGAGGTTGGGAAGACGTGATACTTTGAGCCCTCGGTGGATAACCGGAAAAGGCATATTGTGGGTTAGCTACCTCGTATGTGTTTGAATTGTAGGTGGACAGAGTTTGACTCCCGAACACCAAGGATGTAGGGATGGATTGGTATTTATGATTTCTGTAGTTATGATACGTTATGAGGAGTTGGTGGAGGCCCGTACTTGCCGGACATATGTTTCTATTATGTATTGGTGGATTATGAATTGAGTTAGGATTTCTTTTATGTATTATATGTTAAGCTTTGAAAATGTTTTGGTATGAAAAACCCTAGCTCGGTTCATAACCATCCTTTTGTTATTTGTTATGCTCTATATGTATATATGTGTGGGTGTGTGTTAGCCCCCTCACTCAGTCAAGTTTAGACTGACCCTCTTCTTAACACTTTAGTTGAAGGTGACTCAAGCTAGGCGGGGAAGTGTGTCTTGAGGTCCCACTAGCTTGGATAGGTCGAGTCTACATATTTTATGTTGCATTTTGATACGCTTGGATATGTATAAGTTTGAATTGTATAGTTTGGAGGATTTATGAATACTTGATAACATTTTAGGCCGTGTGGCCATTGTATATATGTGTATGCTTTTGTTGAGCTCTATTTGGATCATGATTCTTGCTTCCGCATATTTGTTTATCTGTTTGGTGCGCTCTGTCTTATCTTAGCCCCGATTAGTCTAGTGTGTGCATGTAGGTCCCCATTCGCTTAGACTTGGGCTTATGCATAGAAATCCATTTCATATGTGGGTTCGGGTTTAGGTGTGGGGATGTGGTGGCTGTAACGCCCCGTATCTTCATTCCAAGTACGCACGCGACACATGTGAGTTTGAGTGATAGAAATTGTACGCATGCTTAAGGAAATTATGTGTTTATTTGAATTTATATGAATTAACCTATTTGATTCAATTTAATTTAATCTCATCTTATATCATTTTCTAACATATGCATATTTCATACATTCATGTCATAACATAATTCATATGTATTTATAACTATATTTATATATTTATATATATACATTACTCGAATTCCTTAAGATTCATATTTTCATTCACTTCATGCATATAATTCATGAAGCATACAATTTCATATGTAATATATATATATATATATATATATATATATATATATATATATATAATTTCTCTACACTAATACTCACATTCATTATATATGTATATATTATTATAGCACTAAGATCAATTATATACTATAATATACATAATATCTCTACTTTATTACCTTTATACATATATATCATATATCTATACATATATTACTTATACTTTATATCATATTTGCAAGACACAAACACACACATAATCTCTACCACACCAATTACACACACTCATCTTCATCGATCACTCACACACTCATTGATCAAGCAAGAAGAGGAGAGGAAAGGAAGGATCATTCATCAAGAATCATAAGCATCATCAAGATCATCACCTTCAGCATCATCCTTTCACCATTTCCTTTCTTTCATACAAGGTTTGTTGATTCATAATTGTTATATGTGATGAATAGATAGGGTTGGATGATTTAGTTGATTTTCTTGACCTTTGAGCATGAATATGAGATCATGTGGGTATGTATTTTGAATTTATTGCATGAATATTTTGAACTCTTGGTTATTTGATCTCATGACAACTTGAAGGGTTTATATGATTGCTTGGATGAATTTAATTGCCCAAACTTGTGTTTTATGAGTTGTTGATGACGTATGAGATGTATATTGGTGTTATAGGTTAGTTTTGGGGTGTTTTATTGTTGTTGTTTGGTGTTGGATGTATTTGGGAGCTAATTTCCGAGCCATACCCTGTTTTTCCCTTGTTTTTTCACCCAGCGGCATGCCAAACTCCCGTTTGGACCCTTAGTTCATTTACCAAACGCCCATGTGAGATGCTACTGCATCGACAGACGGTTTCCAAACGCCCATTTCTGCTTTCAGTTCATTTTTCAAACGCCCGTTTACCCCTCAAACGAACTCCGATTGAACTGATTTTTGAACCATTGGAAACCTCCTGAAGTCTATAACAACCTCAAATTAGAATCACCTCAATATCATTTCTAGATTGTGAGATATGATCAATTATTTTTGGTGTCGCTATTTTTCCGGAAATCTGCTTTAACCCAACTTCGGACCTACACCATTTTCACTCCGCTTTGAACTAGAATTCGAGCCATATATGCTTGGAAAGCTCTATTTGTCTACTTTCATATCCAATAAACAAAACTCCATTCCAACTTCTAGAACTCAAGATATTCCCAATTTTCCACAGCGTGCACGTTGCCAAACTTCGCCAAAACACCTCTTCTTGCATTTCTTTCACTCCCTTTGCTCCCTTATGTGACTATTTGAAGTGTTATTTGTGAATGAGCATTCTCATGACTTATAATTATCATCATCCCACATCATAATCACGCCATTCGTCGATTATTTGGTTCATTCGTCTAGAGTCTTATGTACACTCGTGTTTCTTGCACAGAGCTCGATCCGGTCGAGGAGCAGGGTCCATAGGCTTCTCATATCCTTTCTCTTTTGGTCAAGGTGAGGTTTTCTTTACGTATCTAAAGCCCATAATATCCTTATGTGACTATTTCGGCCAAAACTTATATTATACTTATAGTTTTCCCAAAATGTCAAAGTGATTTATAAAAGAACTCTGTTTCTTTTAATAAAAACCTACCTACCATATTGTTTTGGCGAGATATTGCACTGTATTGTTTGGGCCCTAGGGGAAACGTAGGATTGGCGACCGGAACGGCATCGGGCCGTCGGAGAGAACCTCTACACCTAGTACCCATTGGGAATACCTTCGCGCGACCTAGGAGACGGGAAGACGGGGTATTCCTGAGCAGGTGGTTCCCATACCATCGAAGGAGCGGGTAGGAGTCATGAGCCCCCGTCTCACATTATATTTAGGTGGATTGGGCCTTGCAAACCCGACCACTGATCCTTAGAAGAAGGAGGGATGTTAAGTTATCAATTAACTGATTACTTGAATACTGAATTGCATGATCACCTCATACTTGAACTGAATGTTGTACACTGTCGGAGTTTGGATGGAATTTTACCCACTCGTCGGGTCACGAATGCCAAATGATAATTGTAATTAAATGATACTTGTAATTTCGGGCATTGGCTCTTTTATTCAACTATCCACTTGGACCTTTGGTAAAACCATGCTCGGAATTATAGGTTGCATGTTTTGTGAGCTATATATATTAAACCCCTCACTTAGTCTTCATAGACTAACCCTCCTCACTTTCAGCTTTTGCAGGTCTCGCTAAGCCGGGAAATAGAGTCTGTCAAGTCTTTATTTTGTAGCCTAGGTTGAGCATTTTTGGTTGTTGCATAATTACATACTTAGACTTTAATTATGTATTATCGTTTTGGAGAATTATTGTATATCTTATGTGGTGGCCGGGATGGCCTTTGATTGTATAACTTAATCATGTGCTAATTATGTATATATGCTTCCGCTTAATGTTAATGCATCGTTAGTTGATTTTGGTTTAAGGGTTAGCCCCGCTTAGCTAGGTTGTTTATTTTCTTTATCACCCGTTCGCCATATGTTTGATTTGTGTTTGAAAATTCATTTCGTACATGGATTGGACACATGGTGCGGGGGATGTGACGCCTTCCGATGCGGGTGTTACAGTGGCCCACTGCTCCGGCCGTCACAAGTAAGGTCTTTGCTCTAGTTAGTCAGGAAGAACGTCAACGCACGATTGGATCTGTGTCTTCTCCTTCTTCGGTTCCTTTGGCTTTTAATGTTCGCAATCATCTTAATCTTCCACTTCTCGTTGTAGCCCTGGTTTTGGCTATGCGCGTATGGCCGTGGAACTATTGCTTCTAAAGGTAAATCTAGATTGAATGCTCTAATTATAAAGGTACCAACCATACTGTTGATAAGTGCTATAAAATTTATGGCTATCCTCCTGGATATTTCAATAACAACAGGCACGTTTCACTCAATCCATTCACCAACCAACTGCCAATCATCCTACAGTGAATCAAGTTGCTATTGCTTCATCATCTTCCTCCATTGATAATTCAGCTGATCAACAGGGGAGATCAGTTTCCTCACCTCATCTGTTACATTTTCTCCCTAACCAACAATATCAAAGTCTTTTATCTTTGTTGGCTTCACAAAATGAATAACAATCAGTTACACTCTGCTGGAACCTCTGGTCATGGATACTGGTATCTCATTGTCTGCTTTCTCTTGTACTGTTATTGGGCACTCTAAATGGATACTTGATTTTGGTGCTAATAAGCAGATCTGTTGTGATAAAACTATGTTTGATACACTTGAAGAGATTCCCACAGCACAGGTTCTACTTCGTAATGGAGACTCTTTTCCTGTTAAGCATAAAGGCAATATCACTCTTCACCCATGCCTAGTGTTGCAAGATGTTTTCCTTGTTCCTCAATTCAAGTTTAATTTGCTTTCTTTAAGTCATATGCTGCAGACTTCATCTGTTTCTATCTCTTTTATGGCTGATCAGTGTCTACTCCAAGATTCCAAGCAGAGGGTGATGGGCTCTATATTTTAGATGTTGATGACCTCTTGTCTAGTAAAGTCAGTTCTCATTCTTTAGTTAACAAAGTGTCTGTTAGTACTTGGTATAATAGAATAAGGCATGTCTCATTTCCAGTACTTGAGCAACTCAAAACCGTGTTGGGTTTTGATAGTGATAAGAATCATACTTTACATTGTTTTATTTGTCCCTTGGCTAAATAGAAACGCTTGTCTTTCCCTTATGGTAATAAACGATCTGTTGTTGCTTTTGATCTTGTTATTGCAGATGTTTGGGGAGAGATAATTTCTAACTTTGGTGGATGATTATAGTCGTTTTACTTGGATCTTTTTACTCAAATCCAAATCTTAGTTGCTCACTGTAGTACCTCATTTCTTCCAACTTGTTCAAATTCAATTTCATACCACCATAAAGGCTTTCAGATATGATAATGCACCAGAGTTAGCCTTTACAGATTTTTTTAAAGTTCAAGGCACACTTTAATATGGATATGCAAGATGATGGTTAGGTGCATGGAGAGCCTCATAAGAAGCTTCGTGGAGATGATGTTGTTCCTGCTCTGAGAAGTGCACGAGTGAAGAAACCGCCTAGGTGGCAGAAGTCATATGTCATGCATTAGAAGTTGTTAGTTTATTTCGTAGAGAGTTGGTTTAGTTAGTTTGGTAACTTCAATTATCGTTCTTTATTTCCTTTACAGTTTCCTAGGGTTAATAGGTCTCTTTTATTATATATTGTTTGAGTGGCGTAGAATTATTATGAATGAATAATATTTCCCAATTCCAATCTAAACCTCTAATCTCTCTTCTCTCCTAATTTTCTCCGGCGCTGGTCGGTCTTGCCGGATCATTATTCCTATGAGATCGAGACTGTTCTAACGTCTCTTGGTTGGGATAAGAAAGCTTATTACTGGTGCTTTCATTGATTCTCTACTATGTCTGAATCTATTAGCGAAGAACGCTTAGAAGAATTTCAGCAACAAATTGATGTGTAGATGGTTTCCCAAAACGCTGTTATGCAACAGACTATGCAACAATTGACACAGACGATACAGAAACTGCAACAGGATTTGTCGATCGTTCTCTCTTGGACTGATAGGCCGCGGATGGAGATATAGGCATCGAGTGCGCTTCGCAGCGGCGAGTCGCGGCCTGGCGGCTACTGGTCCGGTCAACAAACTTCGGATCGATAGGCCCAAGTGCGACGACACTGATCCTTTGGGCTGGCTATTTCAGGCACTCGAACACTTCGTATTTTATGAGGTGCCGGAAGATTTGCGTTTAACAACGGTAGGCTTGATGCTGGAACGTCCTGCGTTAGATTGGTTTCGTTGGCGCCAGCGTAATAACCAATTGGATTCCTAGAAGGATTTCATCAACAAATTCAAACTTCGCTTCGACCCGTTAAATTGCATTAATTATTTTGGAATGTTGGCCAAGGTTCAGCAAACTGGATCTGTTCTGGAGTATCAAACAGCTTTTGAGAAGATTTTGGTTACTGTCACGGACGTATCGGAGACGAACCTACAGTCCCTGTTTCACGCAGGACTGAAGCCGCACTTGCAACACGAAATTATCCTCCTGAAACCGGATTCGTTGTCTGCCTCGTTCGCCCTTGGCGTGAGTTGGAAGTTAAGCATCAGGCTTGGACGGCTGTGTTACCTCCGCGGAACGTAGGAGGCCCTCCAGGCCAACGGACTGTCTATGCTACTCCAGCAATGTTGTATGCGCCCCCGTCGCCACTACCGTTGCTTCCCACACCAGCTTCGAAGCAACCGCCCCAAGTGAAGCCTTCTCCATTGCCTCTGATTCGGCGTTTATCTCGTGTTGAGCGTTTGGAAAGGGATGCTAAGGGTTTGTGTTATAATTGTGATGAAAAGTGGGTTAAGGGCCACCGTTGCGGTCGATATTTGTTGTTGTTGGGCGATGACAATGGTGAGGAGGTTGATGCCGATTGGGACAGTGCTGACGCGGTCGTGACCACAGACATCTCGACTCTGCACAGCCTGTCGGGGAGCCTTACACCCTGGTCCTTGCGTATTTCGGGTATGATTGACACTATGGTGGTCGACGTTTTGATTAATGGTAGGAGTACCCACAATTTTATACACCCGTCCGTTATGGAAAAGTTGAGCTTACCAGTGGCCGTTGCTCCTCCCTTTCGGGTTTATGTGGGTAACGGTGCTTCTTCGTTGTGTAGACAACAGTGCACAGGGATCCGTTTGTTGATGCAAAGTATGCTGTTTCCGGTGGATCTTTGCGTTGTCCCCATTCATGGGCCACAGGTGGCTTTAGGATTGCAATGGCTATAGTTACTCAGCCGTGTTTGTTATGATTATGCTAATTTAATCATGGAGTTTAATGGGGAGAATAAGCTTATTACATTGAAGGAGAGCACATCAACGCCAAAGGAAATCACGCTCCATCACTTTCACAGTTTGCAGGCTTCCGATGCCATTACAGCTTGTTATGAGTTGGAGCTAGTGCCACCTGACAGCCCCGTCGAGGGTGTTGATGATCAGCCCGCCGTACCGCCAGACATTACGGTTGTGTTGGCCAAATTTAAGGATGTTTTTAGCTTGTCGACAGGTTAACTCCTCCGCGTGAAGTGATCATAGGATCCGGTTGCTTCCAGGGACTACTCCGGTCAACGTGCATCCCTATCGGTATCCACAATTCTAAAAGAACGAGATTGAACGGTTAGTACGCGAAATGTTGGAGCAGGGTCTCATTCGCCCGAGCCGTAGTCTGTTCTCCTCACCGGTCTTGTTGGTTAAGAAGAAGGACCATACGTATCGTTTTTGTGTGGATTATCGAGCTTTGAATGCAGTCACGATGCCCGATCATTTCCCTATTCCGACTGCTGACAAGTTATTTGATGAGCTAAGCCTGGCTCGTTTCTTCATGAAACTGGATTTGCGTTCGGGATACCACCAGATTCGTATGCATGATCGGGATATTTATAAGATGGTGTTTTGTATTCACGAGGGGCACTGTGAGTTTTGGGTGATGCCTTTCGGGCTCACGAATACTCCCTCCACTTTTCAGGCCTGCATGAACAGGTTATTCGCTACATATCTTCGCAAATTCATGATTGTATTTTTTGATGATATCTTGATTTATAGCTCTTCTTGGACTAATCATGTTTCGCATTTGGAAGTAGCTTTATCCTTGTTGAAAGCTAATGAGTTTTTTGTCAAGATGTCTAAATGTTCTTTTGCCCGGGAATCTATTGACAATTTGGGTCATGTTATCTCGGTCGGGTGTCTGAAGGTGGATGACGGTAAAATCTCAGCCATGTTAACATGGCCAACGCCTAAAACACTGAAGCAGCTCTGCGGGTTCCTTGATCTAACAGGGTATTACAGGGGTTTTATTCAACAGTACGCAAGTTTGGCTGCCCCATTAACTGATCTATTAAAAAAAAGATCAGTTTGCCTGGAGTGAGGCGGCGGAAGCCGCGTTTACGAGCTTAAAACGGGCCATGAGTTCTGCTCCTGCCGGATTTTAGGGCGAGTTCGTCATTGATACTGATGCTTCGGTCACAGGAATAGGGGCGATTTTGCAGCAATTGGAGCAGTCGGTGGCTTATTTATGTAAGAAGCTGGGGCCCCGTCGTTTGTCCACGTCAACATACGATAAGGAGTTATAAGCGATTGTCGAGGCGGTGCAGAAATAGCGGCAGTATGTATTCGGTAAGGAATTTGTTATTCGAACGAATCAATGCAGTCTCCGTGAATTATTGCAACAAGTGATCCAAACTCCTGACCAACATTTCTATGTGTGGAAGTTGCTTGGTTTTCATTTTAAGATTGAGTATAAAGCCGGAGCTACCAATGTTGTTGCCGACGCCCTCTCGCGGCAGGATGATGAGCCTATTCTTAATTTTTTATTTAATTTGGTATCACTGCCGAGGTCGGATATTGTGGATTTGCTCAGGCATGAGAATACTTCTCAACCAGACTTACAGGCCTTGCACGCTGGCCATGCACCGGGTTCTCTTCAGACTCCGTTTGTCGTTCACGACGGTATGGTATTCTATAATCATCGTATTTGTATGGGGCGGAATTCGGATGTTCGTTTTCAACTTTTGCGCGAGTATCATGATTCTCCGTTCGGGGGGACACGCGGATATGCA
This sequence comes from Lantana camara, assembly GCA_037501455.1. Taxonomy (NCBI): domain Eukaryota; kingdom Viridiplantae; phylum Streptophyta; class Magnoliopsida; order Lamiales; family Verbenaceae; genus Lantana; species Lantana camara. The sequence goes on from CM074863.1 coordinate 87,077,579, forward strand.
TCGAACTTTTCGCAGGCTCGCCATGACATTTTATTAGCCGAATATGCGAGAAGACGTTCGCAAGCACATTGCGGCGTGTTTGACGTGTCAGACCACTAAATTCTCTACTCTCCCACCTTCCGAGTTACTTCAGCCTTTACCGATTTCAACGCGGGTTTGAGAGGATGTGAGTATAGATTTCATAACAGGTCTTTTGTGTTGCGAGGTTGTACGGTGATTTTGGTTGTGGTGGACCGGTTAACCAATTATGCTCATTTCGGGGCTCTTCCGGGGGATTTTGATGCCCATCGCACTGCTCATTTGTTCACCGATATGGTTATTAAGCTTCATGGAATTCCTTCTTCCATCGTATCGGATCGTGATTCGATGTTCACGAGTCGTTTTTGGCAGGAAATTCATACTTTGAGCGGTACTACGCTCAAGCATAGTTCGGCATTCCATCCTCAGACGGATAGGCAAATGGAGGTCATGAATCGCACACTTAAGCAGTATTTACGGGCGTTTTACCATGCGCGTCCACATCGTTGGATGGTGGTGCTTCCTTGGGCCAAGCATTCTTTGAATACAAGTTATCATTCGGGTATTCAGATGACGCCTTTTCAGGCGGTTTATGGCAGGGCTTCTTCGGATTTGATCCTATACGGGCGTGGTGATAGCAAAGTGCGCGGGTCGATGAGGTTTTGGCGGAGCGTGAGGCTCTTCTTCAGGATTTGTGCAAAAATTTATTAGAAGCTCAATCGCGGATGAAGGAGGTGACTGATGCTAAACGGCGTGATGTCCAATTTGAGGTTAGCGAGTTGGTGTTGTTGAAATTGCAGCCTATCGTCAGCATTCCGTGGTGCGAAGGAGTAATCAGAAGCTTACAAAGTGGTTTTACAGCCCGTTTGAGATCGTCGAGAGGGTGGGCCCTGTTGCGTATAAGCTCCGCCTTCCAGAGTCTTCGCCCGTTCATCCGGTTTTTCATGTGTCCTTGTTACGCAAATTTAAGGGGGACACTGCGAATGTGGTGCACGGTATGTTGCCGAATGATTTTCTTCTGTTTAAGGTTCCTTCGCAGCCTATCAATGTTTATGAAGTTCGTACGGTGTTGCGAAATGGTTGTTTGAAAGAGCAATGGTTAGTGAGTTGGTCGGATGGTTCACTTGATGATGCCTCGTGGGAACTGCGGCCAATATGCGTCGTTTTTTTCCAAATGTTCACCTTGAGGACAAGGTGGTTCCCGAAGGGAGAGGGAGTGTGATAGATATGCAAGATGATGATGAGATACATGGCGAGCCTCATAAGGAGCTTGGTGGAGATGATGTTGTTCCTGTTCGGAGAAGTGCATGAGTGAAGAAACCGCCTGGGTGGCAGAAGTCATATGTCATGCGTTAGAAGTTTTAGTTTATTTCGTAGAGAGTTGGTTTAGTTAGTTTGGTAACTTAAATTGTTGTTCTTTATTTCCTTTAAGTTTCCTAGGGTTAGTATGTCTCTTTTATTATATATTGTTTGAGTGGCGTAGAATTATTATGAATGAAAAATATTTCCCAATTCCAATCTAAACCTCTAATCTCTCTTCTCTCCTAATTTTCCCCTGCGCCGGTCGGTCTTGCCGAATCATTATTCCTACGAGCTCGAGACTGCTCTAACGTCTCTTGGGATAAGAAAGCTTATCACACTTTATCAATACTCTTGTATTGAAACTCCTCAGCAAAACTCAGTTGCTGAAAGGAAACATCAGCATCTTTTAAATGTGGCCAGGGCTCTCTATTTTCAGTCCAGAGTTCCTTTGAAGTTTTGGACAGATTGCTTACTCACTGCTGTGCTTTTGATAAATAGGACCCCTGTCCATTCATCTGGATTCTAAATCTCCCTATGAACTCTTACATCAGTCCACCTTTGATTACACTTCATTAAAGTTCTTTGGGTGTCTTTCTTATGCTTTCATACTTGTTTCTCAGAGATATAAGTTTTCTCTAAGAGCAAGGGCTTGTGTCTTCTTGGGATATCCTCCTGGGGTTAAAGGGTATAGATTGCTAGATCTAGAAACTAAAGAAGTTTTTATTTCCAGGGATGTTGTCTTTCATGAAACTGAATTTCCATTTCACAACAACTCCCTTAGTCCTACTTTAACAGATGAGTTTCCAGATGTTTCACTTCCCATACCTTCTCCTGATTCTGGTGATGTGCTAATTCAGGATTTTACTCCATCACACACCACTGAGGGCCATAGAAGGTCTTCAAGAACAGTCAAGAGACCTTCTTACCTACAAGATAATCATTGCAATCTCTTGAGCAATGTTGAGGTTCAGCAAACAAAGATCTTATCCACTATCTTCTTATCTGTCATAAGCCAAACTCTCACCATCATACAGATTGTTCTCACTCAATATTACAGTTACTCCTGAAGCTCATTCTTGAAGGCAGCTCAATATCCTGAGTGGAGACAAGCCATGAAAGATGATTTAGATGCCATAGAGTCCAATAAAACTTGGGATGTAGTGTCTTTGCCTGTTGGTTCTCATACTATTGGCTTCCGTTGGGTCTTTAAAACCAAATATAAGGCAGATGGGAGCTTAGAGAGACATAAAGCCAGGTTGGTGGCTAAAGGTTTTAGTCAGTTAGAGGGCATTGATTTTTTGGATACTTACTCACCAGTGGCTAAGATTGTCACAGTCAAAACAATCTTAGATTTGGCTAGTGCTCGCAATTGGTCTCTTGCTCAATTAGATCTGAACAATGTTTTCCTCAATGGGGATCTGTTTGAAGAGGTTTATATGGATCTACCACATAGTTATACACCACCACAATTGGATTCTCTTCCTGCTGGTCAGTTAGTTTGCAAGCTACGCAAGTCTATATATGGTCTAAAGCAAGCATCACGGCAATGGTATGCCAAATTTTCCTCTGCTCGCATTCAATATGGTTTCTCACAATCAAGTCAGACTACTCTCTATTCACAAAGGGTACAAGGTCAGATTTTGTTGCTCTTTTGGTTTATGTGGATGACATTGTCATCACTAGCCCCAGTGAACTCCTTATTCAAGAATTGAAGCTATTCTTACATTCCCAGTTTAAGCTTAAAGATCTTGGTCCATTAAAGTACTTTCTTGGATTGGAAATTGCACGCTCACAAACTTGAATTGTGTTGTGTCAAAGAAATTATACGCTGCAACTAGGGATGCAAACGAGATGAGCTGGCTAGCAAGCCTAACAAGCCGACTCGCAAAAAGCTTGCGCTTGGGTTCGAAGGCTCGGCTCGTGAGGTTTCGATATAATTCCAAATATATGTATATATATTATATAACCCTAACCCCATTTGCATATTTCCCCATTTCTCCCTTTAAATTTCAGCCCCTAAGCTATATATATATATACACTAATACACATTATTTGCCAAAACCCTACCATTTGCTTTGCCCCTCACCTCACGCAGCCACACCCATCCCCACCGTACCACTCATCTCCTCACCAGCCCCTCCTCCATTTTGTAGCAGCGCCATCACGTCGGCCCTCGCCAACACCGCAACACCGTCGCGCCACCACCTACCCTAAATCCTTTCACGTTCGCTTCTCTTTTATGTGACAAATTTCTTCCATTAATTTTCACTGGATTCATAGCTTGTTAGAGTAATTCTCTTATTGTTTCCTGATTTCTTCTTCCATTTTTCATAAAATGTTTCCTCCCTAAAATAATTTAGAGTTCCTCTATATCTTTTTTTTTAATTATTTATGGGCTCTACGTTTTAGTTGGTAAGTCCATAACTTCTGGGTTTCTTCAGCAAAATGGTGAAATAATAAACTAAAATATAGAGATATCTCAAGAGTAGTTTAATTTCTCCCCTCTTGCTAGAAAAAAAACTACCCCCATTTTCTAAATTTCTAAGATTAGACTTCACTCTACAGAGTTTTTGTTCAGGTTTTTATGTTGTTTTTTTTCAAAGAAAGGCTTGGCTCTCGAGCCTTGTCGAGCTAAGCCCGAGCCAAAAATTTCATGGCTCATTAGCTCGCGAGCCAAACCCGGAGCCCGAGCCAGCAAAAAAATACTAAAGCTCGGCTCGGCTCGTTTACATCGCTAGCTGCAACTTTTAAAAGAAATAGGCTATCTAGGTTCCAAACCTTTACACACACCTATGGATCCTAATGTGAAGCTGTATTCTTTTGATGGTGATCCTTTGCTAGATAACAAGACCTACAGACAGCTGATTGGGAAGCTTTTGCATCTTACTCTCACAAGACCTGATATAAGTTCTGCAGTTAACTAGTTGAGCCAGTTTGTTTCACAACCACACATAGTTCACTTGGATATTGTTCATCATTTGCTGCGGTATCTCAAAGGTACACCTGGACAAGGCATTTTATTTCCTACAAAATCAGAATTGAAGCTAACTGCTTTTGTTAACGCTGACTAGGCTTCTTGCCAAGACACTAGAAGGTCTACTACGGGATTTTGTGTGTTCCTTGGATCCTCTTTAATTTCCTGGAAATCTAAGAAACAATCAGTTGTTTCTAGATCCTCTGTAGAAGCAGAGTATAGAGCACTTGCCATGGTTACAAGCGAGCTCGTTTGGCTACAACAACTACTTACAGATCTTCAAGTATCTCACACTGTCCCAGCAGTTGTATTTTGTGATAATAAGGCAACTTTACACATTGCTGAGAATACTTTGTTTCATGAACGTACTAAGCATATAGAGATCGATTGTCATTTTGTGCGTGACAAAGTCTCCGTGGGATTCCTTAAGCTTCTACCTGTGCGATCCTCACATCAACTTGTCGACATGTTCACAAAGGCGTTGACGGCTCCTCATCTAAAAGCTCTTATGGACAAGATGGAAGTAAAGAATCCATTCCTTCCACTTTGAGGGGGGTGTATCGGAGAAGTTGGAGTCTAACTGAATCTGTTCAGGTAGCTTTGTTAGTTGCCTACCAACTGTACTTAGCTTTTCCCTTAACTTAGATGATGACACGTGTAGGGCATAGATGACTTAGCTTAGATATTTATCAGCTGACTTTGTTCTTGTATATAAGCTGTAAAAATGTTGCTGTGATTATTCAATATGACGAAAATATTTCCAAATTTCCTTGTTGTTCATATTACAAAAAATTATTAATTCATAAGTTACTATTTAGATTTAATTATTAATTTATGAATTATTATTTAGATTTAATTTAAATATATATTATTAAAAAAAGTATAACAAAATTTAAAGTTTGTCTGCTTGCTAACATATTTTCTTATAATGTGCAGATTCACATGTAGCATAACATTAGCATTTAAAAAAAAAGAAAAAAGTTAATTATTTAAGTTCCTAAATTTAATTTCAAGACTAGTCCGTATATGCTGATTTAGATTATGTGAGAATAACTCAACTATTCAACCACCGTTAATCTTTCTTCTGGCAGTAAAAGTTTTTAAGTCGAATTTTACCATTGAAAATCCTAAAACGAGGAAAAAATAATTTTACTTTGACTAGTGTGATGTCAAAGTGCTGTTAAAAAAATGAAAAGTGTGATGTCAAAGTTTGTCACCTAGGTATACTAGTAAAATTTTGAAAATATATTTCCTTTTTTTTTGTTGTTTATAATTTTTGTGTATTTATATTTTGTATGTATTTTCACTGACGTGCACGGTGTAGCATCACATTACTTGTTATTTGTTGCTATGTATACAATTTTTGGGCATTTATATGTTATTTATTTTTTACCATTTGTAAAAACACATGCAAAATATAAATAAAGTTTTTTATTTACATTAGCCAAAAATCATGAATCATGTGACATTGCAGTGTGTGCATGACTGAAAAATACATACTCATATATTGGCATGAAAAATATAAATATTAATTATAAATATAAAATTATAATAAATTAAACATAGAAAATCTAAATATTAAAATTTAAATTAACATAAACATATCAAGTTAAAAAATAGTCTCATTTAGTCTTTAATTTTATCTATGTATGATAATTTAGAATTCTTAAAAATATCTACATGAGTGCCCACGCACTAGAATGGACAATATTTTAAGAGCAAATTATATTTTTGATCCCATAGGATTAGTCTTTTGCAATTTTAGTCCAATGTCTTTGAAATTAGACATATTTAATCCCACTATTTTCAAAAAGTTGTAATTTTGGTCCCATCCGTCAAATAATTGACGGAAAATGTATTTTTTCCATTAAGTGCAATTTGGGGGGGGGGGGGGGGGGGGGGGGAGTTACTGTTCATTAGGTGGTTTTTTGAATCATTAATCTGAATTACTCTCATTAAGGTAATGTAGTGCTGAAATGAAGTATTAATAAGCAAACTCCTACAAAAAATAACCTAATGGACAATAATTTCCCCCCCTCAAATTGCACTTAATGGCAAAAAAAAAAAAACATTTTTCATCAATTATTTAACGGATGGAACTGGAATTGTAACTTTTTTAAAATAATAGGACTAAATGTATCTAATTTAAAAAATATGGGACTAAAATTGTAAAAGATCTAATCCTATGGGACTAAATATTTGATTTCCTCATATTTTAAAGATTGAGCATGAAAATTTTAAAATTTAAATATTGAATAAAGAAAGGTATAACCTCTCAAACATTGGGTTAATTTTATTTTTATTTTTACCATTTTTATGACTTTAGTTAACTAAAAGTGTATAATTTCTTTGAAAAAAGCAATTGTATAATTTCCGATATTTTCTTTAATTAAAAACCAAAATAATAAGATAACGGACATTTATATGAGTATTTTTCAAAAATAGTATTAAATTCTTTTTATGTTAATAAAATAATATTTTTTTTAAAAGTATTAATCTTTTACTAGGAGTGGTGGATGATCTTTGTAACTCCACTAAAATATTTTTCAATTATTTTCTTTTATTGCTATATACTTTATGTTATTTATAAATTTGACCTCAAGACTTTTAAAATATTTTAATTGGGTATATAAAATATATTTTTATTCATAATATCAAAAGTAAGAGCATAAGCATCGAAATTAATCATGCTTAATAAATAGAAGTACTCTAAAATTCATCCTATAATTCATAAAACACACAAATAATTTGTAAAAATTTTATTACCTCTCTTTATCTCCTTCCTCTTCTATAATTCTGATTTATTGATCCTCTAAGACTCGTCTTCGTTTCTCCTCCGTCAGTCCTTCTTGTTCCAAAAGTCCTCACAGCTTCATGCTCTCTCGGACATCAACGGGGAACAGACTTCAACCTCCAACGGAAAACCTCACTACGGCTTATAAGTTTCAATAAAAGGTTTGCAGGAATAGACTGGAGTAAAAAGGTTTAATAAAACTCTTAACAAAGTATTTATCTCGTGTATATGAAAAGGATAAATTTTATTTCCTTCAAATAGAGATTTATACAAACATTATATATTTCTCGAAAAGAAGATTTATCTGAAGTACAACACTCAACACTCAGAAACTTCAAGACTCAAAGATGTTTTTACATATGACTCTCTGATTTCAAGATAAGGTGTCTTTCACCATACAAAATGACTCTATTTATAGGCTATATTTTTACTACTATTCGGAATTGAAATTTTTATTTGAGATCCACTGCTTTATCCTTCAACGGTCCAGATCTTGGCGACACTTTTCTATGGTTGAGATGCTGCCGACACTTTTATTTGCCACTTGGTGAAGGGAGTATGACGGCATGACATTCGTCACTTCCTTGCTGATGTATGTGCTTACATCACTGATGGTTACAGCCCATCATCTTGTAAGCTTCTTTTCTAGTTTCTTCAGTGCAGAAAAATTCATGTTTTTCAAATTTATTTATGAATTCCATTAAAAAATGAAAGCTTATTTTTCCTCATTTGATGAGTAGAATCCAATTTCCTTTACTCATCAACGTCTTGAACTTATATTTGTACAGATTTTCTGCAACACTGTGGATAACTTTTATTCCCAAAGCACGCCTTTGGACAATCCATTCTTTATTAACTTGGATCTTCCTTAAAGGTTTATTTCCTTGGTCAACTTTATGGTGTCAGAAAGGTGGTCTACTGTGATCGGGAAGAAAGCTTCATGCCATATGTGCTTCTCTGGTTCTGGAGATATAGTGTAGAACTTGAGAACCACTTGCCTACCTCTGGCAAATTTACTGATTTGAGATTTTAGGGTATCATCAAATCTGGAAATTTCCTTGAGATCTTTACTTGGGTAGATTATATCAAGAAACCCAAAACAAGCATACCGATCAACTGCTTCTGGACATGCTCCCATTATGCAGGTCATCCTTGGATATATATTCTTGTCTTTAGAGAAAAATATGGTATCTGTATTTTCCATACTATATACTTCATCAACTGTATGAACATATAAATGTTCTCATTTAGTGCTAGAAACATATTTTTCTAATTCTATCTTTATCGCCTTTGGAGAAGACTCCTTTTCCAGTTTTATTTCAATGACTGAGGGAACTTTATTTTTAGCTTCTTCTTTATTTTTCTTGCCAGATGACTCGGCCTCTTCTATTTTTATTGACTCAAATTTTTCAATATATTTTTCTAACTTTTGAGTCACTTTATTCACCTTTTCCAGGTTTTCTGTGACCAAATCTTTCAATGGAGGGAGATTTTTATACATATATTGTTCTAGAAGAACAGTTCCTTCATAGAGATCTTCTGTCATACTGTTGATATATGAGATCTCTTCTTTTATTTCTGAAATATCAATTTTATTCTCCATCTGTAAAAGGGAGAAAGGTTTATTAAAACTCTTTTTCAAAATTTTCTATAAGTGATTTTTGGGAAATCACCACCCATCAACGGATTTGATTTTGTCTTTACCATCTTTCGTTTGAGATGGACTAGATATATGCATACCCATATATTGGTCTTTTAAGTTTTTATAAGTGATTTTTGGGAAATCACTACCCATTAACGGATTTGATTTTGTCTTTACCATCTAACGTTTGGGATGGACTAGATATATGTATACCCATATATTGGCCTTCATTTTGAATCAAAATCTATATTTCTTGATAAAAAGTCAGCTAGAAAATTATCAGTTCCTTTTATGAGAATGATTTTAAAATTATAGAGAGATAGAAAAACTTGCCACCTATGTAACCTCCTATAATTTGGTTCACTGGGTAGTTTATTGTTCGCAAGACTTGGAACTTGGGTGTTATCAACATGAACAATGAAAGACTTTTGGAGTAAGAAAAGTGAAAACTTTTTTATCCCATTTATTACTCCTAGTAATTCCTTTTCATGCGTAGTATAATTTATTTCTGCTGATTTAAAAGTACCACTAGTATATCTACAGATTTCATTAAGATCTGTCTTCAAGATTGCAGCCCAATATAAATCAGAAGCATCAGTTTGAAGAATTAAGTTGTCATTTTTATCAGAAAGTCTTAATTCTGGAAGAGTTTTACATTCTTCCTTTAACTTTATGACAATTTCTGTATGTTTTGGCGTCCAACCTTTAGTATTATTTTTTCTTAATAACTTTTATATTTCATGTTTTTTCTTAGCTAACTCAGGTATGAAACCCTCAGCATAATTACGACATCCTAAAAAATTTTCTATTTGTTTTCTATTTTCCAATTTATTAGGAAACTCAACTATTTTTCTAGATATATGCGATTGTAATTTTATACCTGCAACACTCAATTTTAATTCTAAAAACTCAATTTCTTTAGTTTCTATGACTGCTTTTCTTTCAGATAGGGCAATACCATTTTCTTTACATAATTAAGCAAAGAGTAAAAGATGTTTTCTATGTTCATCTATGGTATTTGAACAACTAAGAATATCATCTATATAAACAACCATGAATTCTCTATATTTGCTAAATATATCGTCCATCTTTCTTTGATATATTGATGGAGCATTTTTTAATCCAAATGGCATTACTAACCATTCATAATGTCCTTGAGGGGCACTAAAGGTTGTATATTGGATGCTATCATCTTCCATTTTTACATGCCAAAGTCCAGATGTACAATCAAAATTTGAGTAATAAGATTTATTCTTTACTATGTCTATTAATACTTCTTTATTTGGTAATTGGTAACTATCACCCTTAGTGAAATGGTTTTGATAGGGCCAAAACACGCTCGTCCCACGTTTGGACGCGTGGCACCTCAAGATAGTAACATATGTCCTCCTTTGGTTAAGACAGACATTCACGAGCGCCCAAACCCCCCCAAGCGTCAAAGTCTCACAGGGACACGTGCCATCTCTGCTGCGCACACACGCGATCAGCGTTGCCGCTCTCTAACGAGCGCATTCAGCCATACTAGGTTAAGCTCCAAATCTATCAAGGAAGCTCTCTTCGAGCGCTACTCCCCCTCAGGGAAGCTTCCACTCCCCCTCATTGCACGAGCCTCGGCCTTCATCCCCTAGCGGATTCACTGGTCTCCAAGGCTCTTGGTCGACACGGGCGTGCTCTTAGCCCTCGTTACCAACCTCTTAAAACGGCTCTCTGGCACCCCCTACATGCCCGCTCACCTACCACTGTTGCCAACACTAACTTTCACCAGCTTTTGCAGAAGATTCCTCCTAGGTTTCTCTCATAGCGCCACGTGTTCGGGCAACACCTGGTCAGGACCACACGGTGCAAATGACCAAAGGGTCCCTGACCCTCAACTATAAATAAGCCAGTTCATCTCCTTCACTGTAAGCAATCTCCATTACTGCAATTTCATACTTCACATACTCTATCTTTCAGATCATCATCTGACTTGAGCATCGGAGAGCCAAACTGGGAATCACCCCCAGTCCCCCCAGTTTGGCCTTCTGACTGTTGGTTCTTGGTGTCTGTCCTAGCAGGTAGAATCCACTCCCTTTTTGGCGAGTGTTTTTCGGTTTCCCCACAATATCAAGTAGAGAGTGATCGGAGTTTGATACATCCTGATTCAGACCCCATCATTTTTGGCGCCGTCTGTGGGAAACCTTCTCTTTCGCCTTCCTTGCTAGTAGAAAAACAAGCACCTGTTACTTAAAGCGTCATGGTCACCACACGTTCCGGAACAGCAGGTGGAGGAGATAATCTTCCCCAAGACGTGAGCAGTCGTCCCCCTCCGCCTGCGATTGGGGGCACACCCCCGGCTGATGAGTCCGCTCCCCCCTTTGAGACGGTTGCTCCCCCCGTAAATCCCCTCTCCACCGCCGTTGCAGGAGGACCTGGGATTCCTGTTTCCCAGGGCCCCATCCACGCGCCGCCAACCCAGCCTGGCGCGTATCCCTATATGATGCCGCCACCAGGGTACGCCCTGACTCCAACTCCCATGATTCCTATGGTCCAGCCTTACCATGCTGGAAAGATGCAGCCGCCCATCATTGTCCCCAAAGAAATTGATGGAGTAGAGCTGCCACCTTTAACCTCGGAACAGCTGAAGGCTCTGTACACCCAAATCCAGGCGGTCCAAAACGCTTGCCAGAATTTCACCACCACCTACTTTCCCCTAGGGACAGCCGCTCAAATGGCCCCTCCACGAGGATGGCAGGTTCATCTATTAACGGCGGCCCAAAACGTCCTGCAAGCCAGACCAACGCCTCCGCCTGCCAAAGAGACGGAGGCTCCAGAAAAGGGGGGGCGACGACCGCCCTCAAGCCAGCAAAGGTAAAGGCCCAGCGGATCGGATCAACTTGGAAGATGAGGGAGACTCTCATGCCTCCAAAAGAGCTTACCGAGCCACAAAACAGGGGGACAAAGAGAGAGATGGGAATCCTAACCTCCTCGCAGCTGTGCAAGACCAGCTGTAGGGGTTAAAGGATATGGTCGGACAGCTCTCTCGAGCGCGGTCTCAGATCTCCCACAACAGGGATGAACGAGCCGATGCCAGAGACGCTCGTCCCAAAGGCCGCCAACCACGAGTCCCCCACCACCAAGAGCAGGAAGAGAACTTTTGCACTTATGAATATCATCCACTTGCGAGAGGCTCCCCCCTCGTAGAAGAAGTTTTGATGGCCCAAGCAGGAATGGCCAAAATCCCCACCTCCGTCAACCGCTATGATGGGACAACAGATCCAGCGAAACACCTGGATCATTTATTACACCTGATGCACTTGTACGAGCATTCGAGCCACTACTGGGTCAAAGTCTTTGTCACTTCCCTAGTAGGAATAGCTCAGGAATGGTACAAGCGGTTGCCGCCACGTTCGATACATTCGTATAAAGAGTTGGCCAATGCTTTCCTAAACGACTTCAACTCTTTGAAGGCCCCCGTCACTGCGCCCACAGCACTTTACAATATAGTACAAGGCAAGAATGAATCTCTTCGCTCATTCTTGGCCCGCTTTAACAAGGAGATATTGCAAGTGGAGAGGCCTTCCATGGATTTTTTGATCCCAGTGCTCTTCAAGGCTGTGGATCACAAGCAGTACGTGAGTAAGAAGTTTGCCGACGCCATTGTAGAGAGAAGGCCAGGATCCCTCATGGCCTTGAGAGAAGTTGCTGAACCATTCTTCTCGCTCGAAGATATGTATGGGACGAATGGGCCCCGACATCATAGCCCCGTGAGACACGAGCGTCACCAAGAGCGGGGTCGGGAAGATGTTATCAGAAAGAGCGCAAGAAATCTCCTCCAGCCCTTCGACGTTTCGAGCGCATCCCCCTTACAAGGCCAAACTCAGAAGTTTACAACCTCTCTGACAAGAAGCTCTTCAAAAGACCCATTAAGATGAGGGACAATGAGGCTTTGAGATGGTCGAACAAGTACTACGCTTTCCATAAGCAGAAAGGGCACGATACAGATGAATGCTGCCAGTTGGAGAATGAAATTCAGAGGATTGTTGCCGGCGGCCATTTGAAGGAGTTTGTGCAAGCCCTGGAGCGCTACGACGAACGCTGTAGTGAGAAAACTCGGGATAGAAGAAGGAGCCCATCGCGTTCAAAGAGCCCGCGAGGGAGAGGCCCTCCTGAGAGCAGCAATCGCAACAAAGGGAAGGCTCCTGAGTAAGAAAATGCCCCTTTTGCGGTCATCAACATGATAGCAGGGGGTTCCTCTGGAGGAGATTCTAACGCTTCCCAATGATGGTATATCCGGAGTTATGATCAACTCCCCTTGAGGCCTAAATCAGTCTATGCCATCCGGGAATCCAAGGACGACCACTCAAAGGAACATGATGGGGTAGGATTTACAGATAAGGATTTAGAACATATTGTAACACCACATGGGGTCAGTGAAACCTCTGACTGCCCCATGGTGGTTAGCTTGGATGTCCACAATCACGTTGTAAAGAGGGTGTTAGTGGATAGTGGAAGTTCTGTTAATGTTTTGCCCTACACCACGTTCTAAAAGATGAATGTTACCAATATCCTGCTCGAACCCCTTAAAATAGCCCTCATTGGCTTTGGGGGTTCTGAGGTCGTCCCACGAGAGCAAATTCGCTTGGCCACTTCGTTCGACCGAGCCCTACAGCGCAAGACGCTCATGGTCACCTACGCAGTGCTGGAAATTGATATCCCCTATAACATCATAATCGGGCGACCGGCTCTTGTAGATTTCAAAGCGATTATTTTCACTTACCACCAGAAAATTAAGTTCCCCACCCCCGAGGGCGTCGGAGAAGTTTTGTGCAACGTACGAGAGGCTTGGGAGTGCTACATGTTATCCCTCAGGAAGCCTAAAACAGAGAAAATATTTCAAATTGGGTCCACCAAGAAATCCGTCGATTTTCCCAATTTAGACGAGGACGGTCCCGTGCGTAAGAGGGCCAAAATGAACAAGAAGAAAAACAAAAAGAAAGATACCCACGAAGCCGCCCCGCCAGGGACAGTGGGAGAATCTTCCTCTGAGGAAAACGAGCGTGGGCAAGAGGAGCCTAGGGACAATGGCCATCTGACAGGAAAGAAAAGGGTGCTTGAGCTCCCCCGTCCAGAAATGAGGATCGAGCCCTCAGAAAATTTCCTTACTATTGAGCTAGAAGCGGGGCACAAGGATAAAACTACTCAGATTGGGTCCAACCTCTCTGGGCCCTCGCAGATCATGATGATTGACTTCCTCAGAGAAAATATTGATGTCTTTGCATGGAAAGCCTCGGATCTTACTGGGATTGACCCAAGCGTCATAGTCCACAGGCTCAATGTGGATCCATCCTTTAAGCCAATTAAACAGAAGAAGAGAGGTGTATACGGCTTTTGGAATAAAGTTATTAAAGAGGAAATTAACAAGCTCCTTGAAGCTCAGTATATCGAGCCCATACTGTATCCAGAATGGTTGTGTAACGTGGTACTGGTGCCCAAGAGTGCAAATAAGTGGCGCATGTGCAATGACTTCACGGACCTTAACAAGGCTTGCCCTAAAGATCCTTACCCATTGCCCCACATAGACCATCTGGTGGACTCAACTGTGGGATGCGAACTCATGAGTATGATGGATGCCTTTCAAGGGTACTATCAAATCTTTATGGCCCCGGAAGACCGTCCCAAAACATCATTTGTCGTCCACTTGGGTATATATTGCTTCCTGGTCATCCCCTTTAGGCTCAAGAACGCTAGGGCCACTTATCAGCGTCTTGTTAACAAAATGTTTGAAAAAGAAATTGGGGGATCCATGGAAGTGTACGTTGATGATATGATTGTTAAAAGCGAGCGTCAGGGCTCGCACTTGGAGGATCTCAAGCGCACTTTCGCCATTCTGCACCAGTATGGGATGAAATTAAATCCTTCAAAATGTACTTTTGGGGTGCGATGAGGAAAATTCTTGGGCTACATGGTCAGCCAGAGGGGAATTGAAGCTAATCCAGAAAAAATCAAGGCTATTTTGAACATCCCGTCCTTTCATAATCTCCGGGAAGTGCAGGTGCTGGTAGGAAAAATCATTTCCTTGAACAGATTTATCTCGCGCTCGGCGGACAAAAACCTCCCTTTCTTCAAAATTCTACGTAATTCTCGAAATTTTGCTTGGACTGAGGAGTGTGAGAAACCGCTGCAGGACATGAAGGCTTACCTTTCTAGCGCTCCGCTCTTGACCAAACCGGTTGAGGGTGAGAAGCTGTTTATATACCTCTCCATTTCAACCGAGGCAACGAGCGCAGTACTGATAGCTATACGGGAATGTAAGCACTTGCCCGTTTATTATTTGAGCAAAACATTACAAGGGGCCGAGAGGAAGTATTTGGAAATTGAGAAATTCGCATTCGCCCTCATTAATGCATCACGACGGTTGAGGCCTTACTTCCAACCCACTCAATAACTGTCCTCACTGATCAACCTCTGAAGCAAGTGCTGTCCAAACCAGATGTGTCGGGAAGATTGATAAAATGGGCCATTGAGTTGAGCCAGTTTGACTTGAGTTTCGAGCCCAGAACTGCTATACAAGCGCAGGTTGTAGCGGATTTGCCGGTTGAACGCTTCGATTTAGAACCTGCCATTCTAGAGAACGATGGTCTATGGGTTCTGCACACAGATGGTTCCTCAACCTCTCAAGGGGGAGGAGCAGGGGTAACCCTTAGGGACCCCAACGGAATTGAGTTAGACTTTGCAATCAGGTTGGATTTCCAGGTCACCAATAATGAGGCAGAGTATGAGGCCCTTGTTCAAGGATTGAAAATTGCTTTTCAAAATGGAGCATCCAGAATTACCGCCTATGTGGATTCACAATTAATTGCGAGCCAGATTGAAGGGACTTATGAGGCTCGAGAAACCACCATGGTGCAGTACTTGAACAAAGCCAAAGAAAGTATTGGGAAGTTCAAGGAATTCCACCTACTTCAGGTCCCACGGGCAGAAAATGAGCGCGCTGACGCTCTATCAAAATTTGCCTCAGCCTTGGAAGGTATCAGTGAGCGCTCCGTCACGTTTCTTAGAACTGAAGAGCCTCTGATAAAAGAGCAGGGCACTAAGAGAGCGGTGGCCATGATTGATCCACACGAGCCATGCTGGCTTGATGATATTATCAGATTTCTTAGGGATGGCGTTTGTCCCACTGACAAGGTGGAGGCCCGGAAAGTCAGGAACAAGGCCCCTCAGTTTTCTTTAGACTCTGAGGGGAGATTATTCAAGAAGTCATTTCAAGGACCCCCGATGAGATGCCTGAGGCCCTCGCAAGCTAAAGAAACGCTCGAGCTTATTCACAATAGAAGCTGTGGAAACCATTCGGGGAGGGCGTATCCTCACAAAAAAGGTCCTGAGGAGTGGGTTTTATTGGCCCACGGTTCTCCAGGATGCCATTGAGTTCTCCAGGAAATGCCCTAAGTGTCAATTTCACTCTAACCTCCCACAACTGCCAGCCACTCAGATGGTCCCTATAGATGTCTCTTGGCCCTTTGACCAATGGGGGATCGACATTGTGGGTCCCTTGCCCATTGCGGTCGGACAGAAGAAGTTTGTCGTTTTAGCTGTCGATTATTTTACCAAATGGGCTGAGGCTGAAGCCGTAGCAAAGATTAATACTTTCAGGGTCATGAGGGACTTCATTTGGAAAAATATTATCTGCAGATATGGCATACAAAAGGTGCTTATTTCAGACAATGGGTCCCAGTTCATAGCAGCCGACATACGAGAATGGTGTTCAGAGTTGGGTATTGAGCAATGTTTTACTTCCGTAGGTCATCCCCAAGCCAATGGACAAGCAGAAGTCACCAACAGGGTCATTTTGCAGCATCTGAAAACCATGCTAGAAAGCAAAAAAAGTGAATGGGCAGAGGAATTGAAAGGGGCACTATGGGCTTATCACACTACTCCACGAGCGGCTACTGGTGAGACACCTTCCGCACTCATATATGGGTCAGAAGCAATGATACCAGATGAGATTGCACAAGAATCCGCTCGAGTAGCATACTTTGAGCAAAAAGCTAACGAGGAGAGTAGGGCTCTGGAATTAGATCTCGTGGATGGAAAGAGGGATAAGGCATGGGCACTCATCCACCAATACAAGAAGCAATGATACCAAATGAGATTGCACAAGAATCCGCTCGAGTAGCATACTTTGAGCAAAAAGCCAACAAGGAGACTAGGGCGCTGGAATTAGATCTCGTGGATGGAAAGAAGGATAAGGCATGGGCACTCATCCACCAATACAAAGCTTCTGTCCCACGTTTGGACGCGTGGCACCTCAAGATAGTAACACATGTCCTCCTGTGGTTAAGGCAGTCATTTACGAGCGTCCAAACCCCCCCGAGCGTCAAAGTCTCACAGGGACACGTGCCATCTTTGTTGCGCACACACGCGATCAGCGTTGCTGCTCTCTAACGAGCGCATTCAGCCATACTAGGTTAAGCTCCAAATATATTAAGGAAGCTCTCTTCGAGCGCTACTCCCCCTCAGGGAAGCTTCCACTCCCCCTCATTGCACGAGCCTCGGCCTTCATCCCCTAGCGGATTCACTGGTCTCCAAGGCTCTTGGTCGACACGAGCGTGCTCTTAGCCCTCGTTACCAACCTCCTAAAACGGCTCTCTGGCACCCCCTACATGCCCGTTCACCTACCACTGTTGCCAACACTAACTTTCACCGGCTTTTGCAGAAGATTCCTCCTAGGTTTCTCTCATAGCGCCACGTGTTAGGGCAACACCTAGTCAGGACCACACGGTGCAAATGACCAAAGGGTCCCTGACCCTCAACTATAAATAAGCCAGTTCATCTCCTTCACTGTAAGCAATATCCATTACTGTAATTTCAAACTTCACATACTCTATCTTTCAGATCATCATCTGACTTGAGCGTCGGAGAGCCAAACTGGGAATCACCCCCAGTTCCCCCAGCTTGGCCTTCTGACTGTTGGTTTTTGGTGTCTGTCCCAGCAGGTAGAATCCACTTCCTTTCCGGTGAATGTTTTTTGGTTTCCCCACAATATCAAGTAGAGAGTGATCGGAGTTTGATACATCCTGATTCAGACCCCATCAGGTTTAATCTTTTATAATTTATTACCATTCTTGCTTTATTTCTTTTCTTTTCAGCTTCTTTCATTACCATGAATGCTGGACTAGAAAAGGGGCTAAAACTTTTCCTAATCAATCCTTTATCTAAGAGTTCTTTGATTTGTTTTTTGAATTCATTTTCTTCACTTAAGGTATATCTCATAGGTCTTTCTTTAATTATTATATTATCTGTTAATTCTATTCTAGTTTTTGGGTATTCTTTTTTTCAAAAAGCCAATGGATGGTCACTATAATTTTCTTTTATCTTGCTAGTAACCGTTTCTAAATTTATTCATTTATAACTATTTTATTTATTGGTATTTGTATTTTTTCATATATCGAGTGTCCACCATGCTTTGCTGGATGAACTCTGAAGGGATGGTTTAGTCGTGGTAGTTTTAACAAATGGCCGCATTTTCTTTTAAGCACAATAGAATATGCATTTTGCATAAAATATTGAAATTTTTGTAGGAAATCATTTCCTAATAGTATATCAACTTCTAGTTCATTATATTCATATATCCTAGGTACTGTTGTTATTTTGCTTCCTAAGACAATGTCAACCTCTATTGCTGATCTGTGTATTGTTAAGAATAGTGCCCTTAAAGCAGATGTTTGCTTTACTATTTCCTTGTAAAATCACAGACAGTCTTTGAATAATAAACAAGATGATTTTGTTCATAGGCAATCACTTCTTTATGTGCTTATTTATGTCTGTTTGGGTTGACTGTGTCTTGCATATATTCAACTCCCCTAATCCGATAAGGCCGTTAAGAACTTTGTCGTTATGGGAACGGCACATGAAACAAGTTCTTAACTCCATAGGCGAGGATTAGAAACTTCTCCAAGTCGATGAGTCCGACAGACAGTAGGAGTATCGATCTTGACTCTGCTGAGACTTGCTTGTGTCATTATGTCCTTTTGAAGGATCACTCAGTTTCTCCCATTGCATTCCATCATCTCGTATTGTACTATGGAGTGATAAGTACATACGATGATGCGTTCATATTACATAAGGGTGATTGTTACAAGAATTTCATCACTGAGATGTCCCGCGTGAGAACATTCCTAAATGGGAAGGGAAGTTTCCTAAAACTTCCAGATTAGGAAATATCTTAAAGGTCCATGACGTGATTCATAATCCTTAGACTTGAGACTCTGTAATGTCTCATATGAGCTAACTCTGTAATCTTTGATATAGGCTCAAAAGGGTGTCGCCATATAGACACCTGAACCACGACCTATGTTGGGATTACACAAGTAGCATATGTAGAATTAGTAGAATCGATAAAGGACCTACACTTGTTAAGAACAAGAATGATCTCTTATTGATTGAGTTGTTCGTAGTCCATTAAACATTAAACCCTTGGCCAAGGTGGATAAAAGATCAAGACATCTAGAAAATGGGGTTTTCTAGGATTGAGATCGAAATGGATATGAAACGAACTTAACTTTAAAGATCAAGAATATTTGGGCTCTGAGAATAATCTCATGCCTTAGTTCTTGATTGAGAGATGGAGTTGTAGGAGGATCGTATTTCACTGATTGTCATTAACTGAAAGGTTCTTCGATTCATTTCATTATTCGGCTAGGGGTCACACACCCATTGCTAGATTACGGTAGTGTGATCTGTGAAGTGATTAATTAATTAGGGAATTAATTAATTGCTGATTAGGGAATTAATTAATTGTTGTCACTACTAATCGAATAATGAACCTAAAGGGTCACACACAAATGCCAGAACAGGGGGTTATGGTAGGATGTTAATATGATTAACGAAAGATCAAAATAGTTGATCGAAATGGGCATAGTACGAGGCTGATGCCACGTGTCATGTACACGTGGCTTCACGCGTGTCCCATTTCGTGTGATTTATTTCACACACGAATTCTTCTCTAGAATTAATTAATTAATTTTGGTCTTTTAATTAATTATTGAATTAATTGTTAAGACTATTCTCAAATAAACTTAACCCAATAAATAACTAATTGGGAATTAATTTATTTATTGAATATTGACTTTTAACTTTAGGAAAGTTGAAAAGTCCAACTTCCTATTGTAGGAGAGAGAAGTTTATTCTTGCAAGACTTGGAGAACAAGTTGAGAACTTATTTTCTCCAATTAAATTAATAATTAAATTAGTTAATTAGTGAGCAAGAAAACAAAGCCCATTAGGTTTTAGAAACCCTAGGGGCTCGATCCACATTTGTATAAATACAAGGGGTGGTGCTTCTCTTGTTCTTTAGACCAACACTCACGAAGTGTTAAGTTTGTGAGAAAAATTAAAAGAAAAGTTTTCAAAGCAAAAATTATCCTAGCCATTAACACAAGCTATAGAACTAGTATTCTCACTTGATTGATCGTGTTCTAGATCTGGTGTGGATACGCTTTGGAGGTCTTCTACTTTGGAGTCTAATTCGAAGGACCGTTCGAGGGACTTTCCGCTTGAAGGGTATTTGTTAGGCGGTAACAACATCACAAGAAAGCTTCAATTAAAGTGAGTTTCTTGTTATTCCCAACGTTACAGTACGAAAATTGCAAGACAACGATTAAACTTACGGAAAAATTTTAAACTTCAGTTGCTCAACTCTTTCGTGTTTTCCAACAAGTGGTATCAGAGCCACCTTGCAACGTTCGTATTGTCTCTTTATTGCTTTATGAATTTTGATAAAAATTCTTGAATTTGAGTACATGTTGTGTATTCATGGTTTTTGTTTGAAATACGAAGTTGCCGGATCAAAACTGTTTCTTGAAAATTTTGCAAAAATTATTTCCTGATTAATCTGGTTTTAAACTGTTTTAATTCAGATTATTTAGAACTGTTTTAATTCGAAATGAAAATTTGAATTTTTAGAAATTACGAAACGAATTTGGATTGGGAGTATAGCCTCGCGCGAACGCGCGCGCCCTTGCGCGTTTTGCGCATGGGGCAGCACAAGCAGCCCCGTATCGTCTACTCTTGCACGGCAGCGCGTGCGGCCATGCGTTCGTCCCTGTGCACCGCGCAGGATAGCCGCACGGGCCGTGTGCACGAGACGGCCCGTTTGGGCGGATTGTCCCGGGCCCGGATTTCGTGTCGTGTTTTCGGTTTCGTAAATTCCCTAAAATCTGATTTTAATTTTAAATTTTGATTTTAATTTTAAAATTAATTATTTTTTAAAATAATTATAAAATTTGGGATTTTATGAATTAAAGTCAAGTTCTAATTTTTCGAGAAAATAATAAATATCACTTTGAATGATATTTTAGACAAAATTTTAATTTTGAATTAATTGTTGTTTTGTCTAGATCCGGTGATTCGATTTTGAATAAATTCTTGAATAATGAACTATATTCAAATTACTTAAGTTAGTTGTAACTTGAAGTCAAGAGAATTTTAAATTTAGTTGGTAAATTTAAATTCAAGCGGAAGCATGCTAGTTTAGGTGATCATGGGTTAGTCTTATGTATGGTTTTAAATTCTGCACATGGATGATTTCAATTGGGGTCAGAGCCCCATAGTTGCACATTTTCAATTGGGGTTGGAGCCCTACTTATGTGCGTACTGTTATGTGTTTATTATGTGGCTTTCATTATTATTGTTTTTGGGTCGGGGTACGCCCTATGTACTTGTCTATAGTCAATATGAAAATTGAGTCATATTACTTTATGTAAAGAGAGTAGAACTTAGGAAGTGAGGTTTTTATTTTCATTTTGGAGACAAGCACCCATGGAACAAGAAGGATCCATAAGGAGCACTTGAAGAACGGTGGTCATAAGAAGACCCTCAAAATGTTTAGGAGGGTTTCTATTAATGTAATAGATAGGGCGTTTTATCCATTAAATTCTGTACCCCTATGTGATATGAATTGTCTTATGTGGCATGAATGTTAGAACTAGTGATTTTGGAGTGGCTCCCAAATTCACATATAAGATAGGATACCCATGATCATCACATAATTAGTATCATGCTAGGGTATGTTATCTACTAATTGCTTCTGTGATGCACTTTATGTGAAACTGCATTAACAAGACAATTATAATTTGGATAACATTATATATTGGTGAGGTCATGCGAAAATCCCATTTAAATATTGAGCAAAATTCGAATAAATAGGTATTTTATCACGGTAATAAAATTCCTAGCATTCCATCAATAGGATTTAGGCTATGTTTTGAAACCCGGACCGGACGTCGAACCAGGAAGGCTTACTGGTTACTGGTTTTACTGGTTCGACCGGTTGGACCACCGGTCAGACCGGTATGACGTCATAATTAAATAATATTTATATAATATTATATATACTATATAATATTATAAATATGAATTAAAAATAATCAAAGAAACTAAATTATATAAAAGAAACTATAATTTTAATTAATTTCAGTTTTTTATTAATTTTTAAATAACATCTCTAATAATAAAATTATAAATTATAAATCTACAAACTTAATAAAATATCTAACTAAATTGAAAAATAATCAACATCTAACAAATTAATAATATAAATAAAAAATTAATTCAACAATATCATACTTTTATTATAGAGTCATAAACAAAAAGAATATCACCCATAATTGATATTTATATAAATATATATTATAAAAAGCAAAATAAATATTAAACATTAGTTTCTTGTTTTGTTAAATGAATATGATCTTTAGTAAAACGGTTATATATATTTTACTTTGAAATTAAGATTGCAACAATTGAATCAGCGGACATGGTTGTAGTACTCTCCTTATATCCCCAGGGTCTGGGGTTCAATTCGTGCAGGTACCAAAATATAACATTAATTTTTGAAAAAAAAAAGAGAAAAATCTGGGCCCGCTAACCGGTCCGGTCCGGTTATTTAACCGGTTTTTAGCGGGCCAAACTGGTCCGCCCGGTAACTGGTTTTGAGGGGTCAACCGGACCGGAAAGCCGGCCGGTCACCGGTCGAACCGGTCCGACCGGCCGGTCCGGTCTGGGTTTCAAAACATAGGATTTAGAACTTAATAAATGAAACTAATTGCTGTCTCACAAGTGGTGGGGTAATTAGTGTAGCTTATTAACTCTTAGTTTCCTGATTAATTATTTTAAATAATCATTTCTTGACCATTTTAGAATGGGCGATATCTCACGAGTCGTGGGTCGTTCCGGACTAAGTTTGGTTGAGATCTTATGATTGATTGGTCCTACTCAACGCTAAATTAGATATGAATGTCTCACGAGTCGTGCGTCCATGATTGAAAGATTAATGATGCAAAAATATTACTATGAATTCCATGGGGATGGAATAAGCAATTCGTACCTACCTAAAGATTCTTAGACCTTTGGATGTCTCAGGAGTCGTGGGTCCAAAACTAAGAATGCTTGGGATCCCAGTACCCATTGAGAAAATAAGTTTCTTCTAAAGTCATTGGGATTCCTAGACTTTCTAAAAACAGTGGGAGAACATATTTCTAAAGACCTTGATAATATGTAATCGTTATTATTCAGCATGCTCATGATTTCTCTGTTTTTCCATTTAGGTTGTAGTTCTGTGATTCTCTATAATTGAAATGGCAACCAAAAACCCTTTGGTATCCATCCTCGAATCAAACAAGTTGACGGGATCCAATTACTCTAATTGGCTTCGGAATCTAAAGATAGTTTTAGATTCTGAAAAGAGAAGATATGTTCCCTTCGAGGGAGAGCCTATCGCTGAAGGCGAGGCTCCAACTCGGGCCGAAAGGGACGCGATTACGAAATGGTCTGAAGATAATATTCAAGCCCGTTGCCTCATGTTGGCCACCATGTCCCCGGACATGCAGAGCCAACACGAGTCAATGGACAACGCTTGGGAGATTTATGACCATCTCGAGCAATTGTACCGCCCCAAAGAGCGTGTTCTAAGGTACAACACCTCTAAGGAGCTCTTTTATCTCAGAATGAAAGAAGGTACAAGTGTCCATGAGCACAGTCTTAAGTTTCTTGCTTTGAACGAGAAACTGACCTCCATGGAAATGCTATTGAGTGAAGAACTCGCTATGGATTTGTTGTTCGCATCGCTTCCACCATCATTCAATCCTTTCATGCTAAACTTCAACATGAATCATCCTCATGCTACTGTAGCCGAGTTGATTAGTCAGCTTGTGACTGCTGAAGACACGATCAAGAAGGATCACAAAGTAATGATGGTCACTTCCTCTTCTAGGCCTTCTAAAGGCAAAGGGAAAAAAGTTCCCAAGAAGAAGGGATCTCTTAAACCTGATGGAGGGGTTAAAAAGAGAAAGGTCAGGAAGAGAAAGGATCAGACAGAGGATGTTTGCCACCATTGTGGCAAAAACGGGCATTGGAAGAGGAACTGCCTAGAGTACAAGGATACTCTAAAGAAAGGTGTGTTTATTGTTGAAGTAAATCTATCTATTGATTCTAATTCTTGGGTACTTGATACCGGCTGTGGAGCTCATATCTGTAATGATGTACAGATGCTAAATGAGGTCCGACAGCTTGAAGAAGGAGAATGCGTCTTGGAGGTTGGGAATGGATCAAGTGTTTAAGCTCAAGCCATCGGGACGTGTAGATTAGATTTAGGTGTCTTTACTTTAGTTTTGAACAAAGTCCTTTATGTGCCTTCTATTATTCGTAATATTATTTTCATTCCAATATTAGATTGTGAAGGATATGAGACTTTCTCTAGAAATGGAAACTTTTATCTTAAGAAGAATAAAACTTCCGTTTTGCTTGGTACATTATCTAATGGACTTTATACAACTAAAGACACTAATATTTTGAATATACAACAATTAAACAAATGCAAAAGAGATGACCAGATCTCGACTTCTTTATGGCACGCACGTTCAGGCCATATTTCTAAAGATATGATTGCTAAGTTAACCAATTTAGGATCATTCTATGATAATAAACTTAAAGAGTTAACTTATTGTGAATCATGTCTTAAAGGAAAGATGGCCAAAACTCCCTTTAATGGTAAAGTGGAACGTGCCACTAAAGTATTGGATTTAATCCATACTGATGTTTGTGGACCACTTAGTGTAAGAACGAGAAACAATCATCAGTATTTCATAACCTTCATAGATGACTTTAGTCGTTTTGTTTATGTGTACTTAATGAAGTTTAAATCCGAAGCCTTTGAGAAATTCTTGGAATTTCAAAAGGAGGTTGAGAACCAAACTGGTCACAAGATTAAGACACTTCGATCTGATCGAGGTGGCGAGTATCTAAGTGACGAATTCTTTAGTCATCTCAGAGATAATGGAATTATCTCTCAGTAGACTCCTCCGGGGACTCCTCAATTAAATGGAGTTTCGGAGAGAAGGAACAAAACCCTACTTGATATGGTTCGTTCCATGATGAGCTTCACTGAATTACCACCTTCGTTCTGGGGTTATGCCTTAGAATCAGCAGTTAAGATTCTGAATCTTGTTCCCTCCAAATCTGTACCCAAAACCCTATTTGAGATGTGGTTTGGCAAAATCCCTAATTATTCTTACTTAAGGATTTGGGGTTGTCCTACTTTCGTGAAGAGGACAGTGGGAGATAAGCTTGAAGCTAGATCAAGCTTATACAACTTCATAGGATATCCTAAAGAGACAGTAGGATATATTTCTATGATCCTCTTGAACAAAAGGCCTTTGTGTCAAGAAATGCTACTTTTCTTGAGGACTCATTCCTTAAAGAAAAGAAAGGCAAGATCACAGAACTCGAAGAGGTTCGAGACCAAGGTCCCACGCCAAGTTCGGAGAATAACGTCCCTCAGCCAATCGCAGAGAGTGATACACGCGAAAATCCTCCTCTAATAAGACGTTCCGAACGTATTCCTAGACAACCAAAGAGATGGTATGGTTTTCTCCACCAAACATCTCAATTGGATAATGATCCATCAACTTATGAGGAGGCACTGTTAGATTCGGACTTTGAACAATGGAAAGAAGCAATGAAATCCGAGATGGATTCCATGTACTCTAACCAAGTTTGGACCTTGGTTGATCCACCTGATGGGATCAGGCCCATAAGGTGCAAATGGATATATAAGCACAAGCTTAGAGTAGATGTAAGTGTGGCAGCCTTTAAAGCAAGATTAGTTGCTAAGGGTTTCACTCAAAGACCAGGTGTAGACTTTGATGAAACCTTCTCCCCAGTTGCAATGCAAAAGCCCATTCGGATCTTGCTTGCCATTACTGCATATTATGACTATGAGATATGGCAAATGGATGTGAAAACTACCTTTTTCAATGGAGACATTAACAAAGACATTTACATGGAGCGACCCATGGGTTTCACATTCAGTGGGAGCGAACAAAAGGTTTGTAAGCTCTAACGATGAATCTATGGATTGAAACAAGCATCTAGGAATTGGAACATTCGATTTGATGAAGCAGTCAAATCGTTTGGCTTTATTCAAAATCCGAATGAGTCCTGCGTGTATAAGAAAGAATTTGAAACCTCGGTTCAATTTCTGATACTTTATGTAGATGACATCCTCCTCATTGGAAATGCGAAGGATGACATGAAAGTAACAAAGTCTTGGTTATCGAACCAATTTGAGATGAAGGATCTTGGTGATGCATCCTACATTCTCGGGATAATGATCTATCGGGATAGATCTAGGAGATTGTTGGGATTATCACAGTCGGATTACATAGACAAAATACTAAAGAGGTTTAGTATGGAAGATTCCAAACGTGGGAAACTTCCAATGGGCCCGGGAACAGTTCTTTCGAAGAAGCTGTGTCCCAAGACTGAACTTGAAAAGTCCAGGATGTCCAAAATTCCTTATGCATCAGCTATAAGAAGCATAATGTATGCGAAGTTATGTACTCGACCGGATGTGGATTATGCACTTAGCGTGACTAGCCGATTCCAATCTGACCCTGGTGAAGGTCACTGGACTGCTGTAAAGAACATCCTTAAGTACTTACGAAGAACTAAGGATTTGTTCTTGGTTTACGGAGGTCAGCAAGATCTTGTCATTAGAGGATACTGTGATGCAAGCTTTATATCAGACATGGATGACTTTAAATCCATGTCAGGATACATATTCTGCCTGAATGGCGGAGCAATGAGTTGGAAAAGTTTCAAGTAAGCGACCATTGCAGATTCGACCACTGAGGCCGAATACTTAGCTGCAAACAATGCTGCTAAGGAAGGTGTTTGGGTAAGAAACTTCATCCACGGGCTGGGTGTAGTTCCTAGCATTAAAGACTCCGTTACAGTGTTTTGTGACAACACCGGGGCGGTTGCTCAAGCAAGAGAACAAAGATCTCACCAAAGGACCAAACACATTTTAAGGAAGTATCACTTAATCCGTGATATCATCAAGAGAGGAGATGTGCAAATTGAAAGGGTCACATCGACAGAGAACATGGCAGATCCACTTACTAAAGCCCCTAGTCAGCAAGCTTTCGAAGGACATCTTCAGAAGATGGGTCTTAGATTAGCACCTGAGTGGCTTTGGCGGACAAGTGGGAGATTGTTAGGAATAGTGCCCTTAAAGCAGATGTTTGCTTTACTATTTCCTTGTAAAATCACAGACAGTCTTTGAATAATAAACGAGATGATTTTGTTCATAGGCAATCACTTCTTTATGTGCTTATTATGTCTGTTTGGGTTGACTGTGTTTTGCATGTATTGAACTCCCCTAATCCGATGAGGTCGTTAAGAACTTTGTTGTTATGGGAACGGCACATGAAACAAGTTCTTAACTCCATAGGCGAGGATTAGAAACTTCTCCAAGTCGATGAGTCCGACAGACAGTGGGAGTATCGACCTTGACTCTGTTGAGACTGGCTTGTGTGATTATGTCCTTTTGAAGGATCACTCAGTTTCGTGGAGTGATAAGTGCATACGATGATGCATTCATAATACATAAGGGTGATTATTACAAGAACTTCATCACTGAGATGTCCCGTGTGAGAACATTCCTAAATGGGAAGGAAAGTTTCCTGAAACTTCCAGATTAGGAAATATCTAATAGGTCAATGACGTGATTCATTAATCCTTAGACTTGAGATTTCGTGATGTCTCATATGAGCTAACTCTGTAATCTTTGATATAGGCTCAAAAGGGTGTCGGCATATAGACACCTGAACCACGACCTATGTTGGGATTGCACAAATGGCATATGTAGAATTAGTAGAATCGATAAAAGACCTACACTTGTTAAGAACAAGAATGATCTCTTACTGATTGAGTTGTTCATAGTCCATTAAACATTAAACCCTTGGCCAAGGTGGATAAAAGATCAAGACATCTGGAAAATGGGGTTTTCTAGGATTGAGATCGAAATGGATATGAAACGAACTTAACTTTAAAGATCAAGAATATTTGGGCTCTGAGAATATTCTCATGCCTAAGTTCTTGATTGAGAGAGGGAGTTGTAGGAGGATCGTATTTCACTGATTGTCATTGACTGAAAGGTTCTTCGATTCATTTTGTTATTCGACTAGGGGTCACACACCCATTGCTAGATTACGGTAGTGTGATCTGTGAAATGATTAATTAATTAGGGAATTAGTTAATTGTTGTCACTACTAATCGAATAATGAACCTAAAGGGTCACACATAAATGCCAGAACACGAGGGTTATGGTAGGATGTTAATATGATTAACGAAGGATCAAAATAGTTGATCGAAATGGGCATAGCACGAGGCTGATGCCACGTGTCACGTGGCTGCCACGTGTTATGTACACGTGGCTTCGCGTGTGTCCCATTTTGTGTGATTTATTTCACACACGAATTCTTTTCTAGAATTAATTAATTAAATTGTAATTAATTAATTTTGGTCTTTTAATTAATTATTGAATTAATTGTTAAGACTATTCTCAAATAAACTTAACCCAATAAATAATTAATTGAGAATTAATTTATTTATTGAATATTGATTTTTAACTTTAGGAAAGTTGAAAAGTCCAACTTCCTATTGTAGGAGAGAGAAGGTTATTCTTGCAAGACTTGGAGAACAAGTTGGGAACTTATTTTCTCCAATTAAATTAATAATTAAATTAGTTAAAGTGAGCAAGAAAACAAAGCCCATTAGGTTTTAGAAACCCTAGGGACTCGATCCACATTTGTATAAATACAAGGGGTGATGCTTCTCTTGTTCTTTAGACCAACACTCACGAAGTGTTAAGTTTTTGAGAAAAATTAAAAGAAAAGTTTTCAAAGCAAAAATTATCCTAGCCATTAACACAAGTATATAACTAGCATTCTCACTTGATTGATCGTGTTCTAGGTCTGGTATGGATACGCTTTGGAGGCCTTCTACTTTGGAGTCTAATTCGAAGGACCGTTCGAGGGACTTTCCGCTTGAAGGGTGTTTGTTAGGCGGTAACAACATCACAAGAAAGTTTCAATTAAAGTGAGTTTCTTGTTATTCCCAACGTTACAGTACGAAAATTGCAAGACAACGATTAAACTTGTGGAAAAAATTTAAACTTCCGCTGCTCAACTCTTTCGTGTTTTCCAACATGTATATCCTGTGATTTTCCAGTCACACCTTTTATTCTGATTTTTCCATTTTCCTTCCATTTATCAATCAAGAAGGTTTTGAAAATAGTTATTTTAGATCCAGTGTCTATTAAAGCACAAGTTATTATTTCATTTTCAGGGGTTTCTCTTATTCCTACCTGAATGAAAACACTAACTGTAAAGTTATATCCTTTCATTTTTTTCTCGGGCAGTGTATGTTGTCTTCTATGCAGAGTGTTACTCCTTCTTTCTCTATTTTATAATAATTACAACTATCAAGGAAATCATTTCCTAAGATTATATCATAGGAACTTCTTGTCATATTTTCATCTAAATAACATTTAACAATTATTCTCGATTTATCAATATTTATTGGAATAGATATTTGTTGGTTACATGCAACTATCTTTCCTTCAAAGTTTTCATAATAGAAAACCTCATTTAAGGTTTCTATCATTAACCCTTTATTTTTTATTTTAGCAAAGTGATTTGCACTTGCTCCTGTATCTATTAAAATTTTTGGTTCTTTAATATATTCTTGACCATTGAAGTATTCTCCTAAAATGATCATTGTTTTATTGACTGAATGTTTGTTTATACTCAAAGTTCTGGTTATATTCATTCTTTGACTTCTTCTAGATATACTATTTCTTACGAATTCTATTTGAGGAGTTTTACTAGAAGATCCTTCTTCTATCAAAGGTTTATTTATGATCTCTAATTCATAATTTGTTATTTCTTTAGGGTCTTCAAGTAGAGGTAATTTAGCCGAAGCGATTTCTCTACATTCCTCATCTTATTTCTAAATGTGATTTATCTTGATAAATTTTCCCATAATTGCTATTACTTAGAACATATAATGCTCTATAGTAAATAGAGAAAGCTTTGTTTTTATCTTTCAATCCTATATCTTTTATGAATTTGTAATGTAAACATAAGGTTTCATCTATATTATGATCATTTATATTTACACTATATTTAGGATATAAATCAAATAATATTTGTTTATAACACAAATTTCCTTCTATAGTTCCTAGATGATTTCTCTTCGCATCTGTAAATCTCTGATCATGAAGAGAAAGTACTGTAGGACTATCTATTCCTTCTCTAAACAATGATTTTAGCAGGAATTGAACTCTTCCTAAATATATATATTGTATTTTACTTTTTTCTCTTTTCTCTTTTATTTTGTTCAAAGCTTGATTTATAGTAGCTTTTGTTAATAAGTTAACCTTAACTTGCCCTGAAGTATGTTCAATATTTATAGATTTTTCTACTTCATGGTAGTCATATATATTTATTTTCTTTTTTTTTTTATAAGACTTGATATTCCCTTAAAAATACTTTGGCTAGGATTTGTAGCATTTAATTTTAGTTTCTTTATCTTATCTAGAGTTTCTTTATTGAAGGTAATGCGTTCTGCATATCCTTCTGGTCCTTCATAAAGATCTATTTCTTCATCAGATAATTCTGTTATTTCAGAAAGAGATTTCATTTTCTAATAGATCAGTTTCTTCTATATATATTTCTTTTCCAAAGTAATTTTTTATATCTGGCACTTCTTCAAGCTCATTTCTTATTTCTAAAAATTCAATTTCTATATTCTTAATGTGTTTAGTTTTAGGTTTTGGATATTCGGGTGATTTATAACCTTCTTCTCCACAATTCCAACATTGACATTTAGTTAATTTTTTATTTCTTTCCTTATTAGATTTATTGTCATATTTATTTCTTTTAAAAAACTTTCTTCTAGGTTTTATATTTTTCCTTTGAAGATTTTTATATTTTTTATATTTTTTCTTATAAAATTTTCTTTTATTCTTTTTAGGGTATGCTTTTCTATTACTTCCCCATTGTGTAGGTAACTCTACTGTATCACAACAAAGTATAGTTATTCTTTTAGATTTTTTATATAATTGTTGTTCACTATATATTGTTTTAAGTTCTATGGTTAATACTTTTATTCTTCCTCCAAGATTTTGAGGATACATATCTTTCTTTTCTCTCCATACTTTATTCATGTGATTATTCCATTAAGTTTAGTGTAAAACATATTTAGCATTATTTCTTGAGATTCTGTACTATAGTATTGGGTATAATAATAATCTCTAAATTCACATACATAAGTTTTTATATTACACATGGAGAATATACTTAAGTTTATTAGATTACTTCTTGCTTCATCTTTTTTCTCTTTCCATTTCTATTTCTTTATTAGTTATCCATGATTCACCTAAAAATTCATCAACTATATTTCCAACTATACTTTGTACATCTGTTCTTATATCTGTATCAAAACCAGATTCCATTTCGGCTTTCATTATTCCTTGTATATCAGGAGATACTCCTTCCCACCATTTAAGAACTATTCCATTAAAAGTAGTTATAATATATCCACTCTTCTTAGTAGCTTCCCAATAAGTTTCAGCTTAGGTTAATAAGAAAGCTATCATATCATTCTGCCACTTTACT
Source organism: Lantana camara (assembly GCA_037501455.1). Classification (NCBI taxonomy): domain Eukaryota; kingdom Viridiplantae; phylum Streptophyta; class Magnoliopsida; order Lamiales; family Verbenaceae; genus Lantana; species Lantana camara. The sequence continues at coordinate 87,109,303 of CM074863.1, forward strand.
ATAGCTTTTCTATTATCTATTTGACAATTTAGATTTAATTTACTCCCTTGGAGATTTATAGGTTCACTATATTGTTCAGTAGGTTGATATTTTGGATTATAAGATATATTCTTCTTACTTTATTCTTTATTTTTCTTAGGTCTATAATATGTTTTAGGGTAATTATCGTTAGAACCCATAGAGGATTCTGGAGTTCCATTAGTTACTCTTGAAGGTCCTCCAGTTGTCAATGAAGGTCCTCCAGTTGTATTAATTCTAACTTCATATTCAACTATATCATTTAAATTTATATTTTCAAATTCTTCTATCAAATCATTTACCTCATTCATTGTTTTCAGAATTTTCTTCTAATTTAGCTTCCTTTATAATTTCTTTTAATTTTGATTCTTCCTTCATTTTATTTTCTCTATCATCTTGTCCTTTAATAATTTAGGAAGGTATATAGTATACATATTGTAACGCCCCACTCATTCGATAAATAAGGTACGTCACCTTCTAACCTTTTTATGTATTTAATTTTGTGTTTGGTGCGTTGTGTGGCCCACTTTTAAACTCTTTTAGAGTTAGGGCCCTTTTTGTAATTTTCTTCTTTTAGGGGGGGGTTTCCGGTCACTTCTCGTTCGGTAGAGATTTTGACTTCTTTGACCCCTTCTTTGCGTCCGGGGCATCGAGACGAGTCCGTAGACTCTAAGTTTGCCCCATTCTGACTTCGTTAGCCCGTCCTTCCGATTGCTTTTGCGTACGAGGACCGGATATATATACTCGGGTTTCCTCGTTTTGCGTGAAAAGATCAGATCAGCAGCTTCATCGTCTTCCTCCAGCGACAGACACTGTTCACACGCAGTGAAGGTGCGTTTTCACGCACTAGCTCGTTCTCCCTCGTTTCTCGACGGAATTCGACGAATTGATAGTGGAAATTTATCAGCTCGACGAGCCCGTGACAACCGTACCAGTTTCGTGGCCTGAAAGTGACCAGCGGCGGAGCAGCGGTGGTCCGACGGTGGCGGGATTGCGCCACCTCCACGCCGACGGCGTTCCGGCGACCCTCGCCGGCCAACAACCACCCTACCCTATGTTTTCGACCCTTCCCGTTCCATTTCCGGCCTCCTTTTCGAGCGAATCGCGGCGGAAGTGGTGGTTCCGGCGATGACGCAGCGGCAGCGGTTTCGGCAGCGATTTCGGCCTTTTCCCGGCCGGTTTTGGTGGTGGAGCCTTTACAAAAGTTGCTTAGAATGACGAACCGGAGTGGATGGCATCGGCGGCGTTCCGAGAACCGGCCGGCGGCGGTGAACCGGCGGCTGAACCGGCGGGTCTGAACCGGTTACTGTTCCGGCGGTTTTTCCGGCGGTTTGACTTGGGGCTTTCGTAGGGCTTGTTACAAGCTTTCCAACGGTATGCTCGGATTCCATTTTCGTTTTGCGGTTTAAGTTTAATTTCAGTTTTCGTACTAGGGTTCAAGTTCGGTTTTTCGTCAACGGAATCCGGTGTGTTTGGTATTTTCTGAAATTGATTAAGGGGTTTTGTTGAGCAGGCCGTGACGCACGTTTCTGTCCTTCCGGGGATTTTTCCGACCACCGGAGACGGTGTTCCGGTGGCGGCCGGTGACTGTTCCGGCGGCTCCGGTAGCGGCATTCCGGTGACCTTCGGACAGAAGGTTCCTTTCGTTGTGGTGAGTCCAACGTCACTTTCCGTTCGTCAATCGGATGCCCGGTTGATTTGTTGTGATTTATTTTGTGTATTTCTATTCATTTGGAATTAATTGTTTTAATTGCAATAAATTGTCAATTGCTTGATTTGTCGATCAATATGAATTCCAATATGTACGAAAGCATGTATTAAATGAACTATGATATATGTTGATGCTTTGATTTGCAATTTGAATCCCGTTATGCCGAAATTGTATTAATTGTTAATTGTCTTAAAATGTAATTTGTTCTTAGATGCTTGATCATTAATGAATATGCATTATATGGCATTTGAAAACATGTAATAAATTATGAATGTATGAATTCATATTGTTATTGATATAGTTGGAATTGATATGCGACTTTGTGAGATTTAAATGATTAGAATGTCTCTATTTTGTCTATTTTATAATTGTAAACTTGATATACTTGAATTGTAAATGTTATATGAAGTTCATGACTCGATTTGCTATGAATTATGAAAGATATGAAATGATTGGGCTTGAAACCCTCATGTATGGAATATACTTGAACGAATTACTTGATTATGTAACTTCATAACATCATTTTACTTCTTATACATCTCATATCATGTGTTTAGCATTGCCGTGCGTCTATGTGGTTTCATATTGAGTCAATTCTCACAAGTACACATTGTTCCTTCTTTTATACAGCTTGTTTCCAGGGCGGAGACTTCCAAATTGAATAGGCACCCGTATTGCTCTTGTTTCTTGTCTCGTGGTATTCCAGGTGAGGGTGTTTTCGTTCTAGTTACATATCCAACCCTACCACCCTTATGTGAAAAGCTTTGGCCAAAACCTTATGATTATATATATGTTACTTTTAAAAGTGGAGTCATCGAGTAAATATTGATTGATCGAGTAAATATTGATCGAGTAAACTATTGATCGAGTAAACCCTTTTCAAATGGATAATGATGGATATGATATGACTCTCATAGATCAAATGTTTTGGCGAGAAAGAATGATTGATTGATTGATTGCACTGATTGGGGCCCAGGGGCTTGGTGTGAGTGGGGACCCGAGGAGGCAAGGGCTGACGGTAAACCCTCACACTAGTCCCACTACAGAACAGCGGTACCGGACCTCGTCAGGAGATTGGCGAGGAAAGGGAGCTGAGTGCCATCTGGGGAGTCATGTAACCCCTTTTGGTCAGTGACAGGGTGGTCGGGCCTTGCAAACCCACCACCAACCCGGAGGAAGAAGGTTGGAACTTATTTATGATTGAAAATGATTGACTGATTGATTGATTGATGGATTTCGATTGATAGGCACTGTGCGGGAAGGCCGGACATCGGATTGCCCAAGCAATATATTTAGGACATGGCATGTGATCTGTGTGTATTATGATATATTGCATGATCACCTATTTAATGTATTAATGATATTTGTCGTACACGGTCGGAGTTTGGTTGGAGATTGTGCACGCTCACTCGCCGAGCCTTATTGATTGAGTATGATTTATGAACTTAATGGATTTAATATGAATAGTCGTAAAGTCTGAGCATTGATTACTTCATTTCTAGCCCTTCGAGGGAACTAACTTTAAATAAAACCTTGCTCAGGATTTATGACTTGCATGTGCATGTTTCTGTATTATATGTATCGCTCCAGCTCACTCAGTCTTCTAGAGACTGACCCCTCCTTCCCCCCTTTTTCAGTTTCTTTTGCAGGCTTTGGTTACTAGGCGGAGTTAGAGTGTCGAGTCATTGTTCTAGTCTCACTCATTTACACTCACTGCATATTATATTGTTTTTAAATACTGTATTGATTAATGATCGATTTATTATTGTTGGCCGGTGTGCCTTATTGAATTGATATTGATTCGGGACAGGTTAGGACAGGTTCTGGAGTTAGTTGAACCCGTTGTTACGTTGTTGCCTTGTACTGATTCGGGACAGGTTAGGACAGGTGTATTGATTAGTAGAACCCGTATTTGTATTTTTATTGGATTTCATTTGTTTCATGGATATTACATAAATGATTTCCTTGCTTCCGCATTTTGGTTTTTGGTTGTTGGTTCCAGGGTTAGCTTCCGCCTAGTCAGGACTGTACTTTTGATTGTCACCCGTTCGCTGTGAGTCCGATTCATGTGTGGACTGCCTATTTCATATGTGGATTAGACTCATAGTGCGGGGGATGTGGTGCCTATCGTCCCGGGTGCTACACATATATTCATCAAATGATCCAGGTCCATATTTCTTTTCTGTTGGTATAGTAATAATCTTTGTAGGTGTTTTTATTGTTCTTTCTATTTCTCTTTTCTTATCTAATTTTATCTTTTTTATATTATCTTGAATAAGATTATTTAATTGCTTTATTTTAATCCTAATAACTTGGATTTCTGTATTTATATTCTTAATCTCAGACTTTAATTTTGCTATTTCTTCTAATGATGTATTTATAGCATTTGCAACTGATTCAATATGATTCATTATGGTGAAGAGAGTTGCCAATCTGTATCATCATAGGATTCATATCCTCGATCCTTCTGTTTATGTTTCATTTAAATTCCAATTATCTGAATAGAAAATTAAACATATCAAAGTTGTATGTAGTATTATTCCTATTATATAATTTTCTATTATTGTTTTTATGGTTTTTTCCATTTTTGCCAATTCTTCGAAACTTCTTCTTTTTGCTTTCTTATTTTTTGTTTACACAATTTTATTTTATTTTTTATTTCTTTATTTTCTTTATTACTTTTATTTTCTCTTTTATATTCTTCAAGTATTGTTTTTAATCTTAAAGTATTGCTTATATTATTAATCCATTTGTTTAAATGGATTACTTGATTAGTTTTTAATAATCTTACCATTTATATTGCTAAAAGATTTGTATAGTGATCTCTATCTTTTTTATGACTATTCATTCTATCATAATAATATTTATTAGGATATTTTTCATATTGGGTTTTATACCATTTATACATTGAATCAAAATATTTAATTGATTCAATTATTTTTCTTTTATCAAATATTTTCATTTTGTTTTATTATTTATTATTTGGATTGTATGGCTCTGATACCACATAGACGTGAATATATTTTGCATTTGGGTGATATTAAACATGATATTAAATTAACGATATTAAACATGATTATTTATTAGATTATAGTCTTTTCAATATATTTTAATCTTCTTATTTCAGAAGCTAACATTTTCTCATGGAACTCTATTTGTTTAAGAATATGATATTCTTCAACATTAAATAAATTATCTTTACTAATTGTTCTAATAAGTTGTAATTTTACTTTCTCCATATAAATTCTAGTTTGTTGAAAATCTATACTCATTTGTATATTTTTTGTTAATTCACAAATTCTTTTATAATATTTACTCGGCATTTTAATTCTTATAAATTGTGCCAAACGAAATCTAAGTAAAAACAAAATGATAATTCTTTAATTGTTAATTGACGGATATATTGTAAATTTGTAACTGTCTATATGCATCTAAAATATTAAAAATCATAGCTCTAAATGTTTCTTTATTCATATTATTCATTTATCCAGTTTAATTTTCTTGTTCATAAATTTGTTCTGTAGCTAATATAATTTTATTTATAAAATTTAATTTTTTATTTGTTTTTGCACAATCTTCATTACAGTCTATTTGATTTATATTATACTTTTCGGTACGTTCTCTTCCTTAAAATATCTATTAGATGTATTTCCATCAAAACATTTACAAAAATTACATACAAGGAGTAGTTCCCTACTAAAATCACCATTGGAATTATCATCCATGATATAGTATATAAATTTTTTGTTTTTAAGGATTTATTTGATATTTTTAGAAAATATATAGGACCTCTTTGTAAAAAGAGTTTGGGTTGAATATATAATTTTAGAAAGTTATTGTACTATTCCTTAAAATTTATTATTTTTGGAGTCGTGGATACAAATTCTATTTTATTTTATTAGGGCGAGTTTACTTTACGAGAATAAATGAGTTTGGTAAAATAAAGACCTCTAATCTACGATTTACTTTAATAGAAAAGAAATCTGCTCTTTTCTTGGAGCCCCGGGTTTAAGACGGAAAAAAGTTGAGTATATAATATGGATTGAAAGTAGCCACTAAATACCCAACTTTTTGTGGAAGAGGTATTTTACGGTAATACCCCTTTTTTTTCTATATCCCATAATCTTGGTCGAAATTTTTATAATAAATTTGTTTTTCGACAAATATTTCTTTGGATGGCTATTACCTTGTGATGCAGAATATTACCTTGAATTTATCTGGTTTTATTGGCTTCCTTAATTTGGTATTCTATTATATTAATCCGTTTTATTCTGGATTATCTGTCCCTGTGATGTAGAATATTACCTTGAATTTACCTGGTTTTATTGACTTCCCTTAATTTGGTATTCTATTATATTAATCCGTTTTAAAGAAATACCAATATAAGAAGTACCACATTAATTAATTCATTTGGGGCTTACACACCTACGTTGGTACAATTAAGTACATTTAATTATTATTATTTATAATTTTATTATTAATTGCTGGGCATCATCAATTACTATTATTTATAAAATTTCATTTAAAAATAAAGCATGTGGGAGATGTGGTTGGTAAAAGAATGTTAGTGTGCATAGAATATTTAGATATCAGTAGCGCTATTTTAGTAAAATAAGATAAGGACAACTATAGAAAGATAATAATCATAAAATACAAAAGTAAAAATATGAAAATTTAAGAAATGAAAGTTTATCAATTAAAGTAAATAAAAATCTGTGTTATATACCCAAAATTTTTATATTTTCTAACCGTCTCTCAATGATTTCCTAACCACTAAAGTAAACTCGCTCTTAAAGTTTAAAAAAAGGGGGTGGTATTTGCTTAAATTTTTTAGAAAAAATGGTAGTTTTGAAAACGGCTCACATTTATACGAACTTAAACCCTAAACCCTCATCCCTCCGTTTCTCCCTGAACGCGAACAATGTCAGGGACGGAGGGCATGTACGACGTCGCTTTGAAGCCGAAGCTGCTGCGCTCGTTGCTGAGAGAGTATGTTCCCGACGAGAAGCACGCTTTCAGCAACCCTTCGGAGTTGTCCTACGTTGTCTCCACTGTCAAGACTCACAAATTGCTGTCCGAGTGGGCTCCTGAGGCCGTCGAGCAAGATTTGGCCGACGCTTGGAAGTTGGCAGTCGATTCATGGGTCAATCGCTTGTTGGTTCTGGCATCTAGCAATTTGGTATGATGAATTGTGTTTATATTCTTTGAGTTCTTGAATTGCACGCACAAATTTGTTTTAGAGGCTTAGGGAGAAGGTGTGAGTTGTCAGAGGATATGATTTGATGGAATTGTGTAACTTATATGTTATGTTGTAAGCAAAGAATGGGTTGTTTTGTTTACTTTTCTGTCCATTGTCGTGTTTTGTTCGAACTTTAACGTTTGTTGTTTGCGTTATGTGCGCGAAAAAGGGAATGGATGAGTAATGTGGGTCATTGAGAAATGTCAAGTTGGAAAAGAGTGAGCTTTTGTTATGATGGTTTTGTGGGTTAATGGATTTTCAACTAGTTTCTGGTCATCGTACTCATCAATAAATGATAGTTTCATTTTGTGAAACAATTCTGTTGTTTTAGCTGGTGCTATTGGATTCTCAAGACTTTTAAATAGGGAATGCTTGATTTGTATGTTTTATGTGAAGTAAGTATGAAGCTAACGGCTGCTGATATGTTTGTTTGTGGATGTGCTTTAGCCAGATAAGTGTTGGGCTGGAATATGTTTGCTCGGGTTGACCGGTCAAGAGTGCAGTTCAGAGCGATTTTTAGCTTCATACGCGGATTGGTTAAGTAAGCTTCTCTCACATATTCAGGTATGATTTCTGATTAAGATTTTGAGGTTTGCGTTTTTTCCTATCCCACAGCACCCACTTCTCTATTTGTCATGGGTATTGATCATTATATTCCACATGTGCGCTCTTATGTTCTCATTTTAAGGTGCAACATGTTCTTTATGTCTTTGCATTCACTTGTATTGTAAATTAGTCTTGCAAACCAGCAAATATGCTTGATAGTACTTAAGAGTTATTTATTTGTTGAAACTTCCCATGGTTCCAACTTCCAAGTATGTTGAAGAGTTTGCAATTTAAATGGACAATTGTGGCTTTACTGGTTGTCGGTTGAAGTCCCTCTGCTTTTCAATTTTTTGGTGGAGGAGGACATAGTCTAATGTTTTAAGCTTACAATGATTTCATTGTACGTCATATTGGTTATATAAAATTCTTACATTGTTTTATTTGTCCTTGTCATCAGCAGTCAGCAGTTTCTCATTTTGTGAAGGCAGCTTCATGTGCCGCAATATCAGATTTATTTACAAGGTCTGCATGGTTTTGGATTTTAGAATTTTGATGCGCAGATCATTATCAATTTGCTTTTAACTAGTGGCTACAATGATGTAAAAGTCTAACTCAAAGTTTCAAGATGAGATCAGTAGGTATGAAATACTCGTTCTAGGTTTTTTGAATGTACTTGATAATGGGGTTTTGTTCAAAAATACGAAATTCAGATGGCTCAGGGATGCAAACGAGGAATGTGTACAGGGCTGTTATCTAATCAGTTGCATTTTGAAGAATCTTCTGCTGCTTTGATTAGGATTTGGGAGAATAACTTCATTTGTTTCAGTAATTGTTAGGGATTGAAGAATATGGCTAGACCTGAACAATATTTCAAAATGTTTCAATTTTATTAGTAAGGAAATTTTTAAAGGTCATGCAGCATAGAGATCCTGTGAAGCAAATTCTCACCCCTTAGTGCACATTTAGTGAAAAAACCAATCTCAAAGAAATTTTCCGGGGATAAATACAGGCTCGGTAGAATTATTTTAGTTACACTCTCATGAGCTTGAGTTTTTTAAGCAAATGAATATCAGTAGACATTTATGAATCATATTAAAAATTGACTGATCCGATTGAAGGTGGGTAGCTGTTTTCTTTGATTTTGAGGTTTCTCCATAAATTTATATTTGAAATTGTACACCAGTCATATTGCTTTTTTTGTCGGATTGCTTACTAACATATAGATGCTCAATTATTCTTCAGTTGTATATTTATTGCGGCCTTATGCATGGATAGTTTGGCCTTTCTAATTTTTAAATTGTGAATTAGGCTGAGTGGATTCTCAAATGCCAAAAAGGATGCGACTTCAAAGGCCACAAAAGTCATTCCGGCAACATTGAAGTTGTTAAAAGAGGATAGCTCTGCTGTTGTATTGGTAGGTGGAGTGCTATATTCTCGACAGTGATTAACAAAACTGGTTCATCAGTTAAATGGTATTCTGCATTTGGGTACTGCATTAACTTCCCATAGAAGGGGGCATTTGTGCATGTTCCTGTTGCCAAATGCCAATACCCATGGGAATGCTCTGCTAATAAGTTAAATATTGTTGATGGAAATCTTGTATTCTTTATGTCAAAAATATATATTTTGCAACTTAAGTACCCATGTTTGGTATCAGATTCTGCTGTGAAAACTGTAATCTGAAAATTTTTGAACTGCTTTCTCAATGTACTTTTCGAGTGCCATCATATTCTCCCTTGCTTATAGTGCTTAATGTTTATATTTCTGCATTACTAATCTTCATGATATATATATTTGAGAAAGATACTTCATGTTTTATTAAGTTATTACTAAATAGATGTTAAATTTATTACATGCTGTTTGAATTAAGTTTCATTTGTGCAAGTTAATTTATTCTCCTTATGGGTTTATTGACATGCAGGAAGCAGCTATCTGTCTGTTATGCACGATGATCAATTTTTTTCCACTGTCAGAACGAGACTATGATGGCGTAAGTGTATAAGATCACGGATATGTTGAGTAATTGATTTGTGAACTTAAAATTTCCATGAATGAAAACTATACGTGGATTGAAGCTCCTTGATCATTGACAGGTCGAAGCTGCTATTGTTTCAAAGCTCATGTCTGGAATATGCTCTGCCACGGCATTGAAGGTCAGATTTCTTTAACGTCTTGAATATGGCTTTAAGTTGAATGCAGTTTCCAAGCCATTGGTGCTCATTTGCTTTATCTTACAGAAGGTTGGTTATGGCTTGTCATTGCTCCCAAAAGCGAGAGGGGATGAGGATAGCTGGGCTCTGATGATGAATAAGATCTTGTTATATATACACAGTGAGTTGAATGATGCCTTCCAGGGCATAGAAGAAGGTAAGTGAGTAACTTTTCCTTGCCATTGCTGATAGCTGATATTGGCAGGAACTATGTAACTTAGTCCTTTTCTTGTAGAGGACAGTGGTACTCAAACAATGAGGGCATTGTTTCCCTTTGGAAAAGAAGCTCTACCACCCCTAGGAGGCTTAGCAGAGTCTGAAAAAACCTCAGATCTTTCAACTAAGAGACCTGAGCGTCTTCTGGGGTCTAGAATTTCCACACTAATGCAATGCTGTCGTGATATGCTCACAAATTCTTACCCTGCTATGGTATCTTCTTACTTTTGAATTTGTTCTTGGATTTTAGAAAATAAGGGCTCGTTTTTCAAAATTGATAAAATAAATATGATCGTCTAGAAAGCAGATGTTGATCTGGAAAACATTATAAGTAATATTTATGTTAATGGCAGGTTCCTGTTCCCGTTTCTGGTCTAATTGCCCTTGCTGCGAGAGTGCTGATGGTTGATGGTTCCTTGTCTCAATCAACATACTCTTTCATGACCACCTTGAAACCAGAGCTTATTTGTTCTGAAATTTCACTTCTTCAATTGCATAGTCTGGAGATTGTTACAGCTCTTGTCAAGGGGTTGGGCAGGTGAATTTGAATTTTCAATTGTTTTGTGATCTACATATTTTCAACTTTGGTTTTGGATCCTCAACTACATCAGTAGGAGTGCATCTATGTTTTTTCTTAATATGATTTTTTTTTGGGGATTTTGAATAATTTTTAAATGAGCCATAACTTCTGAGGAAAAATAGCCAAAAGAATCGTTAAATCAGGTAATATAGGGAAGTCTTTGTAACTATTTGTTTTAGGTTTAAAACCAACATTTAGCAATAAAAAATCATGTCCGGACAAAATAATAATGCTAATGATATTTGTAAGATGTGGTTGTGATGTTATGTGGCTCAAAGAGAGTGAATTTTGCTCTCTGGCGATGGGTTTAGGTCTGAATGCATATATGTTGGGCAATAGTAAACAAACCTCTCAAGAGAGTCAAATGCCACTTGTTGTTAACATATATAAAGATTACAAAAAAGAAATTTAAATCACCTAGAACTGTAACTTTCGGTAATATTTTCTTCCATCTAAGCACAGGAATGAAGTAAAATCATTTATCCTATGAGCTTCCTAAAATTTTATAATCCGTAGCTACCATATCGATCAAACTTTGTCCTGCCTAGTACAGGAAGAAATGTTGTGGACCACCAATGCAGTAGAAAAGACATAGTGAAAGGATAAATTTAATATTTATTTGGCGTTTTTTTGTTGATGTTGGGACTCTATCCTGCATATGTCAGCCCAGATCTCTGTTAAAATTCTTCCTAGTACTTATGATGTCAGCCCATATTTCAAGTGTTGTAGATGTTCAAAGACTTTTTGTCTTTCTTGCAGCCAGTTATTACCGCATGTTGCAAGCATCGTACAACTGCTGAAAGAATATTTGAGGATATGCAAACTACCCGAGTTGAAGATAAAAGCATACTCGATTGTAAAAGCTCTTCTGATGTCAATGGGCGTTGGTATGGATCTGACACATTTCAGAATTCATCAAATACTTGTGTTCTCAATAATTACCTTATGTTACACATTTCACATTTTTTTAGGTTTGCGGACTTTATTGTGTCATACTTGCATCAAACTCATTATTGTTTACTAATTCATGATATCACAAAATATTAGAGAAAGAAAAATGTCATAATAAATATTCCAAGCGTTAAGCTGTTTTTATGCATTTAACATCAAGCCTAGAATGATAGTCAAGTTCAGCACAAGCCGCGCCCTTTCTAAAAGCAATGCATTTCACTTTCCCACAACCCAATAATATGCTTGTGATTCTTCAAACTTGCATTAGTGACTTCTGTTTGGCATACTGCGTGCGCTTACATGAGATTCACACAAATGGATCCTTGAGTTGAAGTGTGTGTGTGTGCCCTTATGAAGAACTCATGCAAATTTTCAATTCTATGTGCGAATCCCTGGTTGTATGCAATCATGTCTTCTCTTATTCACCCTGTTACCAGGTTTATGATTTCCTAGGTGATCCTGCTTTTGTATGTCCTTCTCTATGAGTGGCATTTATAAGTGGGCTTATAGCTTAAGTTAACTGGGTTCTCGATTTTAGATTACATGAAAACTCATATCCACTCTTCAATTCTGGTCTATGAGCAGGAATTGCAATTCATATTGGAAACGATATTGTCAGCAATGTATTCATTGATTTAGATTTCTTGGGTGGTGAGAAGGATGGCAAAAGTTCTAATATGCACTCAAAGGCCCATGCAGAATTGTTGAATGAATCTCGTCAGAAAAAAAGGAAGCATTCAAGTATAGTAAAACCCTCTGCCCACGATGTTATGGAAGTGGAAATACCGCATAATTTGACTCCAATATCTCTGAAGATAGCTGCATTGGACGTACTAGAAGCTCTTCTAACTGTGGTAAGTTTTCTAAGTTATTTCTTATATTTTCCTATCTCCTAAACAAAGAATATATGACCTTTTTTCTCCTCTGATTTGTGACATTGAGCATAAGAATCATACTTCATCAATGTTTACAATTTACATTATCTGACTACGTTAAAGTTCACAATAATATGATTATGAATAAGCAGTCGAACCTTTGATGTTATTCTCTGCGTTAGTACAACCGAGAAAGTTTAGTAAAAGAATTAAAAGGATCTGAGCAGATCCATGAGAAAATTTATATTAGCACCAGACGTATTTAACATCAACGGTCAATTATATTATTTGGAAGTCTATTAGGATTGGTGCTATAGGTGCAGACATTTCCATAATGGCTGCACCTTCTCATCTATTGTCATATTCACTTAAACAAATTTTAACTTGTCAACAGGGTGGTTCTATGAAATCTGAAAGCTGGCGAGCAAATGTTGATCATCTACTTATTACTACGGCAACAAATGCCTGTAAAGGGGGATTGTCCACAGAGGAGAAAAATATTTTTCTTTGTGGCAATGACCTGCCTATGTGGGCAGACTTCCAACTAGCTGCTTTACGTGCACTTTTAGCATCTCTTCTTTCACCCGGCCGAGCACGCCCACCACATCTCGCCCTTGGTGCAGAACTTTTCCGTAGAGGTGATCCATTAAATGATATTATCATTTTGTTTTTTACTTTGATACTGAGAAGAAACTGAACACTCGGCTACTTAAATCTTTTAATACGTCTATTGCACCTATACTTTTCTATACTATATAACAAAGCAAGACCCACCTAGTAATCTACTTTCGGTCTCTCCATTTATTTTTTCCATTTTGTTTTCCTTCTTCCCTTCATTGATTATTATTCTCCACCATTTTTTTTTTTTCTCTCCTCTCTCTTATGTACTATTATTCTATATTTTCACTCATTTTTCTATTGTCTTAACCATATAATTTTTATGATATTTAAAATTCTTACTCTTATTTGTAATCAATTTGATACATATTGAAATGAAATATAATATATATATATATATATAATAACTACGAATAATTTGTGTTATTAAAGTTAAAAACTAAAACTAAATTGCCCTTGAATTGTTTTACACATAGTTGGTGTGCCTGCTACCTCTAATACAGTGATAAACCGTTGGTATTCTTTCAATTATCACTAAATGCATTGTGATTTCTGTTTTCTTAACTTTTGATTGGTACTTATGAACTGTGAATGTGTTCCATCTTGCTTCATGCAAGTGACGAGGTTTGAATGTAATCTGCAGGCATGCAAGAAACAGGCACAAAGCTCGCTGAATATTGTGGACATGCACTTTTCGCCTTAGAAGTCCTCATACACCCAAGAGCCCTTCCTCTAATAGATTCGCATTCAAGTATTGATGATTTTAAATTTCTAAAACAGATTCCCACCTATCAATCTGGGACAATAGAGAGAGGCCCGGATGAGCCCGAATCTGAAGAAGACGACCTAAACGAAAATTGGCTTGGAAATGAAGATGAAATGGAGATTCAAGTCACTGAAAGAAAACAAGAGGAAAATTATCCTGAAAAATCCCCGGTCTCTTCTAGACTGCCTTCATTAGATGAATGCCATTCTGTTAAGGGTGTTTCTAATACTTCCTTGCCTCAAAACACTGAAATTATCAGAAACACTGCAGTTGAAGATCGTGTTAATGTTGTTTCAGAAACGGTAATTGGGAAAATTGCATTGCCGGAGCATGATATGGCGTCAAAGAGTGGTGAGACCCCCGAAGTAAGTGAGAAGATGGAGTCTACATCTCCAAAACATCATCAGATGGAAACAGAGGATGATAGATTTGATTCAATTGTCGAACGAATTTCTGCTACTCTATCGAGCGCAGAAAGAGGTAAGGTGTCGGTATTTGAACCGGATCGAGAAATGTCTCCGGACTCACTACCGGATATTGTGGATGGCGACCCCGACTCCGACTAAGGTGGAGTTCGATATTTCTTTTCGAGATTGGTGAGACTGAATTACTCAGTTTCACAAGAATTTTGATCTTCTTGTTGTGAATGATAGTGTTGTCATTTTGGATAATTAATTTATTTTTAATTTTGTTTTATCTTTTATTTCAGCTTGTGTATTTATGATGTGAAATGAATATACACTAATGTCTCAGTTACATTATACTATTCTGGGATGATGTTGTTGAGGTGAGTTGGTAAGCTATTTTGTTCACATTAGATTGTCAAGTTTGCTACACCATAGAAAGTGCAAATGTCAAATATCTTAGATTTATCATAGACTTTTTGAAATATTAAGTTTCAATTTATTTTTTAAGAAATTAAAGGTTGTGAACATATTAAGTTAGTCGATATTTTCAAATTGCTTGAACTTGTCCATGATTTAAGAGTGTGAAAGTGAGAATTTGACTCATTTAAATTCAAAATATTACATATGACTATATTTCTTTCAAATTGGGTGATTTTATGAAAAGGTTGACATTATGTGGAACGATAATATATTTTATGCATGAAAAATATTGATGGAAACTTTCATTTGAGCTTTGTAAATCATAAAGTGATATTGATTATATGGTTTGAAGGTGTTCTTTCGGTTGAGTTTGTTATTCTTTTGAGTACGCATTTCTACTTTTTTTTCTTTTTTCGGGTTTTATAGTCCATCTATATGGGTGTGCCGGGTCACATCATTAAAATATAAAATTATCCCTATTAATAGTAATTACCTCTAAAGCACGGACACACCTAAAAAATGGTTTGTGCAGTGTTCGACACGTGTCGGACCCGGCTGAATGAGTGTTCGGAAAAAATAAATAAATAAATAAAAATTGGGACACGGTGTCGGACACGGCGAGGTGGAGTGTTCGACACCGCTCGGACACGGTGGGGCAAATTTGATCATTTTTTTATGTTTTTTTTAATATTTTTTGAAATTATATAAAATATAACCGTGTCGGAGTCGTGTCGTGTCATAAAATTTTGAAAAAATCCGTATCGCCATATCCGTGTTGTGTTGTGTCCGTGTCCGTGCAACATAGGTAATTACATATCTAGAAATTTGAAAATAAAACTTGTAGTTAAACTAATATAGTGTCCAAAGGTTAAACTATATTGTTTAAAGGTGAGTATGTATTTTTTTTTTTTTTTAATTATAGGAAGTCTATTACTTCTAAACACGAATTATTTTTCTCTTGCAGGGGACTATTTTCGGTACAACAATACTATCTTCCCATATCATTATAAATTGTGATTTACGGCCTTGATAAGACAAGGATATGATAATAATTTTTTTAATGTACGATAAATTTATCCCACATAAATACTGAGCTTAATTTTGAAAGTTTTTTTTTTAAAAAGAAAAAATTATAACCCACTAACACTCCTATATCATACATGTAGCGCTCCACCACCGATTATGAAATTAATGCTTGAATTTGGCCGTACTTGTTGTGGTATATCTTTTAAAATGTTATGCATTGGTCATAACTATCCAACTATGACTTTAAGATTTATTTCTTTTTTGTCTCGGTATATACTAATGCACCCACTAAATTAGTCAATTTGTAACGGCTATCGGCATTCATTCCCACCAACATCATGTGAAAAACAGACGCTAATAAGACTCTTATATGAATCATATGACAGATATAATATAATATGAATACGAATATATGCTGATATATATATTTTTTAATTTTTTTTATAAAAGATATTATCGAATACGATGTTCAACACACGTCATTATAAAACAATATTCTTAGAATTTTTCGTACATTGGAACTAGTGTAATATCAAATTAGTCACTCTTATTTTGTACGATCGAAAAATATTCCTTCAATCTTTAATACTCTCCACCGATAAATTCTTTTTGGTGTCAAAACTTGAGACAATTTGGTCCCAAGGACACCCAAGACTTTTTTGAGGGATATAATATAACCCTCAATTTATTTTTCCTTATTTTTTCCTTCTATTATCTGACGTGGCGTTTTTATCTATTTTTCTCTCCTATATTATCTCGAAAGTTCCCCCGGATTTCAAATTTTAAACTCCCACCTATATCAAATTCTATTTCTCTCTCTTTCTTTTCTCTACTTCTCTCTCTTCTTCAACCATGAATCGGATGAATCAAAAATCAATAGAATGTCGTCGTCTTCTCGCCTTGTACAACCATCTATGATGCACGGACACTTCTAAAAATATCATTTTGCCGTATCGTGTCGTGTCGGACACTCGTGTTCGACACCGTATCCGACACTCCCTACGTGGGAAATTCAAGAAAAAATCCGTATTGCCGTATCCGTGTCGTGTCGTGTCATGTCCGTGTCCATGCATCATAGACAACCATGATAAAGATAATCGGATGAAACACAGAAATCAAAAATTGATAATTTTTTTTCTTCTCTTTTTTCTTCTGGATTTTCAAGAACTTGAGTGTCGACTTTCAGAGAATTATAAAGATCGGTGACTCAATCTTCAAAGAATTATGAAGATCCAGTCTCGATCTTCAACTCGATCTTCATAATTCTTTAACGATCGAGATGAATAAAAATAATAAAAGAAAAAAAAATAAAAGAATTATGAAGATCGAGACTCGATCTTCATAATTTTTTGAAGATCGAGATGAATAAAAAAAATAAAAGAAAAAAAAAATAAAAGAAAAATAAAAGAAAATAAAGAAAAAAAAATCTTAAAGATGGACATGTCCACGTGAAAAATAATTATATTTAATATTTATTTTATTAAACATAATTCAAAAAAGGGGTTATATGATGAAAACTTAAAAACTTGGGGTTCTTTAACTAAAAAAAGACTTGGGCGTCCCTAATAATGAAATGCCCCGTCAAATCTTCATAGAAAAATCAATGTTGTAAAAGGCTTTCTTTCTTTTTCTTTTTTTTTCTTTTTTTTTTTCGTGAGCATCTATCTTCTTTCATTTAGCGTCTGACTTTCTTCAAATTTATACAAATATTGTCGTTCTTACTTTCACTCGGGTAATTTTAACCCGAGCCTAATTCGGTTATCTAACAATCAATGTACTTTAAAGACTATTTTCTATTTTCCAAGTTTTTTTTATAAGTGTTGTTTACTATACGGTATACATCAATTGTAAAATTTTAGGGTGATTTTTGTAATATTTAAATAAGAGAAACTCATTTATAATGCCATCAATTTTAAAGATACTCCTTTCGGGAAAAAAAAATAAATTTAAAGATACTAAATGTAAACTTATCTTCTTTTTTATGTAAGGAAGATCGGGAGACTCAACATCAACAAAACTTTGTTCCAACAGGAAAATATGATCTCATAATTCAGAATTATGAATTTAATTTCATAAATACAGGTTTATTTCATTTATCTTAACATCTCATCGACTATATATAGATATGTATATATTAATAATTAGTGAGATTATTCTATAATTTTGACGTAATTAATTGAATGATTTCAATAAAAAGATGAAAGAAGGGAGAGCATAGAAGCATGACGCAAAAAGGTGATTTAGTTATAAGTATATACACTTGTGAATAAATAAGTTATGAGTTCGAGTTTTATTAAGATTAGTCGGAAAGTTGGATTGATCCCTTTCCTTTTTTGAAAAAAAGTCATAGAAGCACAAAAGATAGGTTCCCTTTTTTAGAGCGTTTGTAGTATTATTACTACATCTTTCATCATTTCTTTTGCTAAAAGAAAAAAATTACAATAAAATTTAATTATATATCTTATGAAATATTGAATTATCTACTTTGTAAGTGGTAGGTATTTTCTCATTTTTCACATTGGAAAAATTATAGTGTATTTAATTTAAGAACCCCATTGTGTACTCATTCAAACTGTATCCTTAATCTGACTTATTATTACCGGCAGCCTACCATCGCATACCTAATCCAAGTCACATATAATATATATATATATATATATATATATATATATATATTACTTAATCACCCGCATGCATTCAATTCTTCGCATTGGCGAATTTATACGAGACTTTTTCAAAAATAATATTTTTTTTATTCCTGTTGCAAAAAATGGTACCGGCTCGGAGGGGATTAAGATTTTGGTATTAATCGTGGAGATTTCCCGCGACTCCGATTATTTTATTGTATTTATTGCGGAGTCGCGGAGATCTTCCGCAACTCCAATATTTTATAGTATTTTATTAGGAGTCGCGGAGATCTCCTGCAACTCCAGTATTTTTTTAATAATATTATCTGGAGTCGCGTCTGACACCCGCGACTCCGATTAAAAAATTATTTTTTTTTTTTTTAAGTTGTGGTCCAGATCTAGATCTGGACCCTCACCACCATCGCCATTTTCACCTCCTTTGCAGTGCGCGAAGCTCAGCAGCCCTCCGCCAACCTCCGCCAACCACCGGCCAACCTCCGCCAACCACCGGCCAACCGCCGCCAGCCCAGCTCAAGGTGTCCGGAAGTGCAGCCGGCGCCGCCCACTCCGGTGAAGGTAAGTAGAATCTGGCCAAATTTTTTTTTTTTTTTTCTCATTTAATTTGTAATTAATTATTTAAATTTTGTAAATATGATGTTAATTAGTAATATGATGGTAATATGTTAGTTTTTTTAGCTAATCTATGGTATGAATAATTTGTAGTTATTAATTCATTGAAAAATATTATACTTCTTAAAAGTTTTAATAATTACGTAGATTATAAATAATAAAATGTTTAATTAAAGTTGAAATTGTTATACGTAGTAGTTAGTTTGTTAGTTTGACATATTTTGTAATAATCTTGGTTATCACGTTTGTTATAAATAATGAGTTAAGTATTTATCTTTAACTAATTACTCATGCTAATATTAATTACCAATAATTAATTTGTTAATTATTTTAATTAATTTAGCTATAACTGAAAGTATTAAGTTAGTTATTGTAATAAAATGTTTAGTGAAAGTTGAAATTGTTATCCGTAGTAGTTAGTTTGTTAGTTTGGCATATTGTTTAATAATCTTGGTTATCACGTTTGTCATAAATAATGAGTTTGGTATTTATCTTTAACTAATTAGTCATGCTAACATTAATGTGGTATATGAGTATATTTTTTTAATTTTGTTTGTAATGATCTAAACTACCAATAATTAATTTGTTAATTATTTTAATTAATTTAGTTATAACTGAAAGTATTAAGTTAGTTATTGTAATTAATTTGTTAATTATTTTAATTAATTTTTAATAATCTTGGTTATCACGTTTGTTATAAATAATGAGTTTAGTATTTATCTTTAACTAATTAGTTATGAATATTTGCTAATTGAGTTTTATTTTTATTTTTATTTGTTAGATGTCTAGATATATTTACGGTCCGGAAGAAGGTGATTTACTTTATTTACAAGACATGCATCGCTCGGAATATGTTTTTAATGGGCATATTGATCGGATTGTAATCCCAAGACACAATAACACGACTGGATTTAGTCACGATCCCGAAGACGATAGATATGTACACATAAATGATGATATCATTGCTATCTTGTATGATATGGGTTTTTATGGAGTTTTTAGTTGTGGATATATACTAAGCGATGCACATTTAATTACTGCATTATTGGAAAGATGGCGTATGGAGACGCATACATTCCACCTGTCCGTTGGGGAGGCCACCATTACTTTGGAGGATGTGGCTGTACTATGGGGCCTTCCAATTCGGGGTGATCCAATAATTGGGATTGATGCACCTCCGGCACCGTATGAGTCTTGGATGGATTGTTGTGGTGGTATGTTAGGATTTTTCCCATACGGTGATGATCTTATTGGATCACGAATTAAGATGATCGCTTTAAGAAGGCAGTTAGTGGAGAATCCGCTCAATCCAGACAGTCCTGAAGGGGTGGTAATGCAACACGCCAGGTGTGCCGCATTACTGATAATGGGTGCATACATGTTTCCAGACACTAGTGGAAATAAGGTGTCCCTACTATATCTACGTCATATGCGTACTGTAGAAGAGTGTCGGAGTTATAGCTGGGGGAGTGCAGTGTTGGCGTTTTTGTACCGTGAATTATGTGGAGCGAGCAACAGCTGCAACCATAATCAGAATATTGGTGGAGCTTTACAATTGTTACAGGTAATACGTTGTTATTAACTAATTATATTATTTTATTTGTTATGTTGGTTCTGAAAATGTTAATATTTTGTTTGTCAAGTTGGGTATAATAATTATTAAAAACCATATTGCAGATGTGGGCGTGGATACGTATCTCTGCCATCAGGCCCGGGCGAAGAGCACCACGAATGCCTGTAGGAGTAAGAGAGCTTTCAAATGGTCGGGTACTCCCAATCCCCCCGTATGGTGTTAGGTAATATTATTTCACATGCATCGTTCATGCTCTACCTAAAGTTAATTTATTGGTAAATAATTTTGTAATGCATTGTATAAATTATTTGTAGATGGACTACGTATTTCTCGTGGACGCATACCACAAGGAACAGTGTTAGGATCTTTAGGGCCATGCTTGATAACTTATCACCGTATGAGGTAATTAGTTACGTTTGATTTGGTTGTCAGCTTACGTATATTATTTCTTGGGAAATTTGTTTGACATTGATTAAATTGATTTGCAGTTTGATTGGATGCCGTATGATATGTCGTTAGCAGATATACAACAACTCCCAGAGGAATGCGCTCCAGAACTATGGCGTTGCCCGTGTCCACTGATTCACTACAACATCATTGAGGAGTTACATCTCGAGCGAGTGACGCGGCAATTCGGCATTGTCCAGTCTATTCCTCCTCATCCCCAACCTCCACGAGAGGTTAGGCAAACATTGCATGGATTGACCCGCAAAGGCTATACAAACAAAGACTGGAATGTGACACATGCGATTTACATTGCAAGGTGGTTTACGGCGCATGAACACCAAATTGAAGGGGAACGTGTGAGTTCAAGGGGTGATGTTGTTGAAGGGTACCATGAGTGGTATAAAAGGAAAACGCGCAAATTTATTTCGCCACCACCGAGGATACATGACAATGGATACAGACCGCCCGATCATGCGACATGGAATGCGATGGTAAGAAATATATATACAACAACTGAATATGTTACGAATAATATCTTAGTTAAAGTAAATCTGAATTTTATATATTGTTTGTTGAGTTACTCTGTTTTGTAATTTCAGTCCACCGGGTTGGCGTATATGATGGATAACTACTTGGCCATTACCGATGACACCGATCCAGTTCAGTTGAGGAGTTTATGTGAAACTAATAGAGAAGTGGTCCGTTCATTACAAGACGTTGAAAGAGGGCATGCGAATCCGGAAGTAGTCAGTGAGCAAATAAGAATGCGCAGGGGTTCTCGAAGTAGGCGGCGAGTCCGAAGTCCAGAACAAGCTCGACCCACTGCCAGCCAACCCCATCCGCCTGCCCCTGTGACTTCTGCATCTCCCTCATTTGGGCAATGGGACAATAACCCTCATTCGGCATTTGCTCCCTCCGTTGCGTCGGGATTCGGAGGAGCAAGTACCTCTGGGCAGGCTCATTACACAGCTTATACCCCATATTTTTCGCACTCCGACAGTGTCGCTGGGACTCCCCAAATTATTGCCTTCAATGAAGCCACTTATCGCCCTCAATTCGGGACATCGCCAGTCCCATTCTCTTTAGGAGGAAACGAAGAAGTCACTGTCAGACCTCCCAGAAGGAGGAGTGAAAGAATTCCTCGGGCACGAGGATGCGGTACTGGAGGTCTCCCAGAATTCCTCGGGCACGAGGATGCGGTATTGGGAAGCAGGTTCATTGACATGTCTACAGACTTGGATAGCATGTGGGCATGGAATGCCTAATTTTTTCCAAGAACCACAACTGCATTCCCTCGTGCTCAACGTGACAGCAAATCGGGCAATACGGCCTTGTACGCCTACGTTCATGACATTAGCGGATGAATCATCATCGTTGACCATGTGCACAATGTTTAAGGAAGCAAGCCTAGCATTTTCTCTGTAGATACTATCCGCGTACGCGGTGAATGCACGACCGTCAGCTTTAAGTTGTCTAGCCAACTGTAACTTCTCGTTGAAATAGCGAGTAAGCTTAATATAGGTCATCTCAACAATTGCACTAATTGGCAATCGTCTGGCTCCCTTGAGCACACCGTTGCATACCTCCACATGGTTGGTGGTAGTCGTTCCAAATCGACGGCCTCCATCATGACAAAACGTCCATTTTTCCAGCTCTATACCCATCAGATACGTGGCAGCTTCAGGACATATGGACTGAATACGATTAAAAGCCTGCTGGAATGAAAATTCATCAGCTGCCGTACCAGCAACCCAGCAAAGATCCTTCAGTGGTGGCTTTCTAAATCTGGAATTGATATTGGAACACAAGTGCCTCAAGCAGTAACGGTGACATCCTTGTTCACCATTAAATGACCCATACCCTTCATTTACGGCCCTAATTATGCCCTTATTGCGATCGGAAATTATGGTCACAAACTCGTGCGAGTCTCCTATGATGTGTAGGCGCAATAAGTTCAAAAACCAACCCCATGTGCCAGTAGACTCCTCATCTACCAAAGCAAACGCGAGAGGAAGAATGGTTTGATTGCCATCTACACAAACAGCAATCATGAGCTTATGTTTGTATTTGGTGTACAAATGGGTGGCATCAACACAAAGGACCGGCCGACAATGTTTGAACCCTTCAATGCAAGGTCTAAAGGCCCAAAACATTAAGTGTATCATCTCTACTCCGGGCCTACCTCCTCCACGTGGATGGTGTTGCCACTCCACTACGGTCCCTGCATGTCAATTGATAAAGTAAAATACAATATAGTGTACTATAAATAAGTGTAAATCATGGACAAATGGGACATTAAATTTGGTGCTAACCTGGGTTCCATTTTTGAAGTGCAGCCATGAACTTCGGGAGACTGCTAACCGAGCTTTCCCAAGTACCGTACAAGTGCTCCTTAGCACGTCGCAAACTGTGGTAGGCCTTTGAATACTCAATTTCGTATCCGCAGAAATCCTTCACGGTCTGCTGGACATCGGCAACAGCGTACTCATAGTTGGTCCGGACATGGCCAATCAACAACCCAGCAATAAAATTCGTATCCAAATTCTGATGATCCTTACGGATGTAGTCGTCACCACAAGTATGATCCCCATTATATACACTGATCGCCCAAGTTTCATATAACTTTTTAAATTGGACGCGCACTGCCCATGGGCAACCCGTTGCCTCACGGTGCTTGCAGTAAACCTTGAAGAATGTTGGTTTACTAAGTTGTACAGAAAATTCTCGCTTCGCCCATCGAACCGAATAGTCCTTGACGGAGGCTTGAGCATGTAGTTTGCTTTGGAATGTCATCCCATGAGCCAATCTACCAACATTGGGATTGTAAAATTGACTCCATTTACAAGATGGCAAATCCATAGAATCGGCGTTCATTTCAGATCCTGTAGCGGAGTAGAACGGATAAGCTTCGTGGAGTTGTGGGTTCATATCTCCGGTGTGGGGCTGTGTCAACACATCCTCAGTAGCGGCAACCTCTTCGGTGTCGTTCGCAGTGGCATTCGGCACATCATCTATCTCCAGATCCGACAGCTCATCATCCATTTGTTGGGATTCATCTGGTAATTCGTCCTCCAACTCCGCAACTTGTGGTTCAACGTAAGCCTCGCCATGGTGGCTTTGTTGGAATGATGGATTTGGGTCATTGATACCAAATACTTCGAACCCACTGGTGACCGAAGACATATCTTGGCTTAGCAAATCCATATAGCTTCGCATGTCTTCACTCCAACTAACCTCTACGGATCTTTGTGTGTGGATTGGTTCAACGATAACAAAAACCTTAAAAGATTCAAGCTGGGCCTCCGGATTTGTGTAACACCACAATACACGATCGTCATTTATTTCAATGACTGTTTCCAGTGGTATCGGAGACCTTGAGATATAGAAGGGCGATAACAGTTGAATTGTGTATCGCGCTCGGTTCAGACCAATTAGACCATAAACCTCCTGGAGTAGACCATCAAAAGAGATTGAACGTGAAATTCTCGTTGATGCTACTGGGGGTAAATCGTAAAAAACGGAATTATTGGAGACAGTATAATTTCCCCCATAAAAAACAAGTAACTCAATTGCTTCCATTATAGAAGAGGGATTCGAAACTTGCTGAAGGAAAAATTGAGGAAAGAGTTTTGGACTCAAAAATATTTCGGATGGATGGACAGTGAACGATATACAGATGTATAAATAGAGATGTATGAGATACAATAATGCACTCAACTTTCAAACGCAATAATTCAATTTGAGCTGCAATATTGAGTAGTCACCTCAATGTACCATCAAATAATTCATTTACTGTCAGATGCAGATGCATCATTATAATAAAGTGATGTAAAGAAAAGACAAATTTTCAACGTACAACAAATAATTGATGAGATAAATATAAATAATTAAATAATAAATCAGGGAAAAACGAAAAGCAACGAGTCTCGCTTATCATGCAACCCCATAAAAAATATTAAAAAAACTTAGGAGTTGCAGGAGATCTCCGCGACTCCTAATAAAATAATATAAAATATTGGAGTTGCAGGAGATCTCCGCGACTCCTAATAAAATACTATAAAATATTGGAGTTGCGGGAGATCTCCGCGACTCCGCAATAAATAACAATAAAATAATCGGAGTCGCGGGTAAAATCTGCGATTAATACCAAAATATTAAATCCCTCCAATCCGGTACCATTATTTGCAACTGGAATAAAAAAAATATTATTTTTGCAAAAGTCTCGAATTTATACCCATTACTCTTTTCAAAACGACTTAAAATTTTAATTCTTCATACTGACAAATTTATGCGTATTTCTCGCTTTAAGATGACTTACAGCTTATTAACTCATACATAGATGAATTTTAATTTTGTAATTTAACATATGATCATCATAAAATGATGGAATTAGTTTGTTATTATTAATAGTTAAATAAAATCAAGTTTTGACTTATATTATTTTTTAAAATTTATTTGAAATTGTATATAAATAAAATTATATTATATATATAATTATTTAAAATATATTTTTTATTAAATGTTTTAAAACGCTCTCGCACTCAACTTTTTTCGCAGTCGCAGTTGAACCCGCACTCGCTCCTACATCCGCATTATTGTGACCTAGTATATATATACATATTTTATAACCCATTTATATGAGTTGAGTTACGTCGAACCACTAAACTGTAAAGTTTTTCCCACTAGTGATAGTTGCGTCAGAGACTAGAACACGAGACCTCTAAATAAACTAGTATAGCGCCAAACGGCTAAACTATACTAATCGATGTTCTTATATATATATTTAAGATAAGAACATCCAGACTATACAACTAGTTTTCTTATTAAAAAGGGGAAATAGTTAAACAACACATTTTTTAAAATTATTCTATATTGAAAGTCAGAATTTGAACAGTTAACATTTAATTAAGTATAATTGTGTAAATGACTAAATTTGCTAAATATAATCTTAAATTTTTTAATGGTTGTCATAATATTTTGTGACTTGAGGTTTATATATGGTTTTAAGTTTCAGGGATCATTCAACCATTTTAATCTTATTTAAAAAATTGAAGATTATGTGGAAATTTCATTTATGTAATGTAATGAGGGTAGCCAAAAATAGTATTGACAAAATGACAACTATATTTTGGAAATTTAAATTCAAGATTTTAGGTAAAATAGTACAGTAGCCAAGTAGTAAGTTACACGGTTTAGTGATAATTTTATGAAATACATGAAGTTCCAATGTGCATGAGACATACTGACATAGATAAAAGTTTTTATGCGATTTTAAGTTTACTTATTTTTAGATTTTTTTTTTTTAAATAATAGACATAGGCATAGTTTTTTTTTTTTTTTTTTAATTGTTTAATTTTTAGATTTTAAGTTCCAATGTGCATGAGACATAGACATAGATTTTTTTTAAAATTTTAAGGTCAATGACATATAGTCTCCAAATTAAATAAAATCATTATAAATAATCTCATAGTTAGATATAATTACACTAATTATATCAAAGTTTTAATTATACATATCCCTCCTAAAAATAATTGTTTAAAAATAAACCCTCATAAAATAATTGTTTATTTTCAACTGTATTAATGTTTGGAAAACCAACTTATATCTAATTTAAGCAGAATAAGTCAGAATTCAGAAGCAACCAACGACATGCTTTTGAATTCTGCTTCTACGCATACGATTTTTTGCTATTGTTTTTTGAGATTTCATTGCGGAAAGGGAGAAATCTCAAAGGGTTTTTCCTTTTTTTTTTTAACATAATTTGTCAGTCATACTCTTGAATTGTTATATGGTGCATTCAACTCAAATAAACCATAAATAGAAAAGAAGAAAGAATATGGGAGACATTATTATATATATATATATATATATTTTTTGTTCATCAGAGGCCCACACACGGTCCAAAGAAGATTTACATCCTCAACGCGCCAACCGGCGGTGAATCCCATTCCATACAATCAGTGTCGATGTCATGGCCCATCTTCACGAGTTTATTCGCTCTCTCATTGCATTCTCTAAAAACATATTTAATCTTGGAATCCCATGGCATTGGCTAGGGATGGCAACGAGCCGAGCTGAGCCTTGGCTTTTTTTTTTTTTTTTGCTCGGGCTCGGCTCGACCAAGGCTCGAGACAGGCTCGGCTCGGGATCGGCTCGAGACTCGCACAATAGTATTATTTTTTGATTAAAAAATTAATTTTTTTAATAATTTAATATATTTTTATATATAATAATATATATTAAATGAATATATATAATAAATATATTATTTTTTTATTAATTTTGTATAAAAATTTAATAAATAAATATATATATATATATAATATTATATATTAGAGATAATGATTTTTTGCCATCCGAACTATATGCCATTTGGGAATTTACCATCCAAACTATTTCGCCCCCGAAACCACCATCTAAACTTTGAATTCCTGACAAACCACCATCCCAAAGCGGTTTTGACTCTTTTTTCAGCGGTTTTCAATGTTTTAACACATGTAAATCTGTCTCTTTTTGTTATTTTTTCATAGATTTACCCTTAAAACATTCAAAACCGCTGAAAAAAGAGACAAAACCGCTGAAAAAAGAGTCAAAACTGCTTTGGGATGGTGGTTTGTCAGGAATTAAAAGTTTAGATGGTTTCGGGGGCGAAATAGTTTGGATGGTGAATTGCCAAATGGCCTATAGTTCGGATGGCAAAAAATATTTATCCCTATATATTAATAAAATATTTATATTTATAAAAATTAAAATATTATTTTTTAATTAAATAAATGGGCTCGCGAGCCATGAGCCAAGACTCAAAGGGCTTGAGTTCGGGCTCGGCTCGTTGCCATACCTAGCATTGGCAAAAGCCTGCGACACTCTTCAAAGGATGTTCTTCAATTCCATCCATGGTTACCCATTGAAGTACAACCTCGGAATCAATCTCGACCACAATCCTCGGATATTGCCTTTCCGATCCCATGCTAACTGCAGTCCCTTTCGAAGCCCAAGTAATTCAGCAATGTCAGTATTCACTCGTCCAAGCTACATGGGATAACCCACGAGTCATTTCTCGTCAGCATCTCGGATTAAACCACCGGCCGCCGCTTCTTTGGTGTTACTGAAATAGCTTCCATCTGAATTCAATTTCACCCAGCCATGTCCCGGTTTCTGCCAGTTTAAATCAGACCTCTGCTTTCTCCTTTTCTTCTGTTTTCTCTCCATGTTTTCGTCCATGTCCGCCACAAGTTGTCTGATGTTGTTTACCGTAACATGAACCGGTTCTCGAACTTGCTGATATTCCCATTTGTTCCTAACTTTCCAAAAATTCCAAATTGTTGCCAAAAAAACCATCCACCAAGACCAATTCTCCTCCATCTTATGTTTATAATATGAGAAGATTACCTTTTCAATCCAATCCTCACCTTTTATGGCAAGCAAGTATCTCCAAGTTTCTGGTGTAGCAACTCTGCTCCGATCCAAACCTTTTCTGCCAACAGGCAGCTTTTGAGAAGATGCTCAATGCTTTCTCTTCCTCCTCGACACATTGTGCAGCAGTCTGATGCCCCGAACTTGCGATCAAATTTAAGAGCATTAGTAAGAAGACTTCTATGCTTACACAACTGTAGGAACATTTTCAATTTTTGAGGACCGGACACTCTCTAGATTTTCCTCCACATTGGATCAGTTGCTATGTTTATGCGAAGCAGCTGTTCGTATGCGGAGTTAATGGAAAATTTACCATTCACCGTGGCTCCCCAGTATACCGCATCCTGGTCCTCTCCCAACGCTACCGGTTTTTCTTTGATCTCTTAGGTAATGAACTCAGGCAGTTTCTTCTTCAGCGAGTTCAGGTCCCATTTCCTCTCATCGTTGATAATATCCTTAACGACTTTGTTTTCATCATTAGGATCGACCCGGACCCTCATTCGCACCCGGACCCTCATTCGCTCCCTAATCATCTGCTGAGATAGCCAACGATCATCCCACAACCACACATTATCTCCTTTTCCAATCCGCTATTGGCAAAGTGGTTTAAGTTCACGCATACTTCGACTTATTCCTTTCCAAGTCCTTGAGGCCGTCATCTTGGGGTCATGATCCAGCATGTCGTCCTCTTTTAGATACTTAGTGTAAAAAATATGGCTCCACATAGTGTCATGATTCATAGCCAAACACAATCCCGTTTTTGCGAGGAGAGCTATTTTCATCTTGCGTGAATCTTTGATACCTATCCCGCCTTCATCCTTTCTTATGATAACCTTTTCCCATTTCACTAAATGAATTCTTTTCTTCGTAAAATTTGTACCCCAAATTAATGACCGATTAAGACGGTCCAACTTATCACACACATAATTAGGTAACCAGTTTGTATGCATTGTAGCACCTCGAGCGGTGGGCACCACATCCCCCGCACCATGACTCGACACGTGTAACGAAATAAAGACTCCGCACACGAATCAAACCATGGCGAACGGGAGACAAACAAAAACGAAACCCTAGGCTAGGCGGTCTAGACCCCAAATCAAAGCACGCATACCAAATTCAAAGCAAAAGCGGAAGCAACAGGATCCAAATATACAAGTATGCATACGTGCAATATAAAAGGTCCAAATTAAATCAATTATACAAACCATGCCACTATGGGGCCAAATTAAATTCATAACATGCTCTTCAAAACGTATTATGATCATATACAAGGTTCAAAGCTCAAGAGTACGAAAATAAAATACAAGATGCATGAGACTCAAACATGACTCCAAGACTCAAAAGCAAAGACCGCCGCCTAGCACGAGCCACGCCAAAACCTGTAACTCAAAGTCAAGGGGGGGGGGGAAAAGAGAGAAACAACAAAGGTCAGTCCTAAAGACTGGTGAGGGGGCTAACACACACACACACACACACACACCCGTATACATATAGAGCAAAACACTTATCAAGATCGTAAATAATCCATGAACCGGGGATGATTTTTGCACGCTAAAATATTTCCCGTGATAATAGATATATATATTTAAAAGAAGCTAAGACCCGAAGGCTAAAATAACCAATTTTAAATACTTAAGAATCCATTCCCGTTTCATAGATTCCAAGACAAAACAAGACAAGACAAACTACCCGGTGAGTATGGGTTTCCTCCAAACTCCTCGTGTCAAGACAAGTTCAAGTCAAGCTAGGTAAAACAAAACAAACCTACCTCAACTCCGGTGATGGAAGGGTTGTACACCCCTAACCATCCAAGCAAGCGTGTATGTATGGGTCGTGAGTTTCGCGACACTCACGCCCGAGGACTCCATCCCCCATCAACCTCCTAGTGGGTTCCGGGGTTCGTCCTATCAACTAGAGATCAAGAACGAGAGGTGTGTCCGGCGACCCCTTGGCCGACCCGGTTGCTCTGTCCCACAATCTCCGGGCCCATCAAGTCAAGAACAAGATCATGTCAGGTGACCTATCTTTCAAGGTCCACAACTCGCTACAAGTTCAAAACGTGTTCAAAGCTTTTCAAAACAAAACAAACATAGCGTATATACGTAACGTTTTTTCAAAATTCGTGACAAGCGGGACAAACCCTCAAAATATATATCAAGCACGTATCTATCATATCATATACATATTTCGCATGCGGGCTTCAAAACACATAGGGGTTTTAGGTCAAGATAACTAAAAGAAACAAAACCTCACATTTAAGATGTAACGGGAACAAAAGGAGGCAAACGGATGCCTATGGACCACCTGTCAGCAACGGGATGATCCCCTGAACAAGACAAGCGACAAGAGATAAACTTAGACTCAAAATGCACCAAATAGATGATCGGCATATGCGTACGAATGCAAATGATGCAAGTGAGATGCAACAACGTAGCATGCATGTCACACTTAGACGTATCAATTCATATCGGGCACATATCACGTCAAATGAATCCATAATTCTCATGCAAGATGCATAACATATCACATACCATGTTACTAATGCATACGTATCATAAAACAAGCAAAGAGTTATCTTATAAATCAAAGAAACAAGGCATAAGTTCATGCATGCACGTAAGAGAACGTTTAAGGCATATCTTGACATGTATTGCATAAACGAGCATCAAAATCACATAATACAATCATTTTAAAGCATGTAACATATAATACAAGAAGTTAACTAAGCATACAAGACCAAACAAAGCACGAAAAAAAAAGAAAAACAGACCAAACGAAGCAGGAAAGGTCGTGGCCGCGACAGAAAGTCAGCTGCGGAAAAAGACAGGTGTCGCGGCCGCGCCACCACAATAGACACACACACACTGCATGGTGGTTGCGGTTGCGAACAGAAACGGTACGACTGCACCACCCTTACAACCCCAAAAATCCTGACAGCATCACGACCGCGACGAGGTTTGTTCCTCGCTCGATCGCGGCCGCGGCACTGGGCGAAACCAGCGCAAAAATGGCCTAAAACAGGGCCAAACTGGGGGAGGGAGAGAGAATCATGAAAGCAGCAACAAAGTATGACAAAAACACATCAAAAGCACTTCAAATTATGCAAGGAAACAACTGAAATTTGTAGATATCAAGCAAGGAAGCAAAAGTGTACAAATTCATCATGTTCTTCAAGTTCTTCAAGAGTGCAGCCATGGTGGTCCGATTTTCATGCAAATTCCATGAAATAACTCATCACTCATGTATTAGGGAAGTCAAGTAGATCAATAATATAGCTTCAATTCGAGAAAAGATCCAAAGAAGTGCAAGAAATCATCAAAAACTCACTTAGCCCTAACTATTCATATACATGACCAATACATGCTCAATACACCATGAGATCAGGCAAATCTAGGCTTGAAAGAAGCACAAACGAATGGACATCAAGAAAACATGCTTACCTCTTGAATTGGAGAAGAATCGATGAAGAAACGAGCTAAAAAATGCTTCGAATGAACAGTATCGGGTCTTCTTCTTTTCTTCTCCCTTGGATCTCGGTTCTAGCCCTTTTTCCTCTCTTGTGTGCCTGATTTCAAGTGTGAGGTTAGAAGAGTGTGATAGAGGGTTAAACCATGGTTAAATGGGCTTAAGAATCAAGTCATTTGGTCAAGAAACGAGGGAGTTATGGCTAAAATCGTAAAAGGTGGCAAACAAGCGCGAGGTTCACGGTACGGGCAAAATTCGGGGGTTCAAAAGGGTTTAGAAAAATACAAGGCTAGGTTCCAAGGCTCAAAAATCTTGTTATGAGTCCAACGCCACTTTCGGAATTCGAAGCCGAATTCTCGAGTTCAAGTTACGCCTTCCGGAACCTAAGGTGCACTAAAACGAGTTAGGCCCTCGAATCCCTTAACAAGCAAAACGGTTTAAGAACCGTATCAAACGAACTCAAAACAAGTAACGAGCATGCAAACGAGTTCATAAAACACATAATTCATGCATAGCAAATTATTACAAAAATCAAAAATCAAATACCAGCACATACGGGTCAAATAAAGGAGCAGACGAGCAAATACGTATTGAAGATCAAATAAAACACTTAACAATTAATTCATATAAAGTCAAATAAGCATATAAACAATTTAATAAACATATAAGAGTATAAATGAATAATTAAAACCCTCAACTATGTAGCACCTCTACACGTGGAGATGCCACACCCCCGCTCTACAGGCCGATCCATCCACGAAATAGATAGTCCGTACATGAACCAACCTGCAGCGAACGGGTGACAATAAAATAAAACGACAAGCTAGGCGGGACTAACTCATACATGCAATAGAAATAAAGCGGAAGCATAACCTGTTTCAATAACAAATACCACTACTATCACGCTATAACATTGATCATTTGTTAAGTAACTCGTATACTAGTTCGCATATCAATACATTATCATCTTCAAATATAAAACAATAACATTAATCATAACTTCGTATGCAACAATAAATAACCAAATACACGGACCGTGCTTGACTCGACTACATGAACTGGACTCGACTCGACTCTCGCCTAGCGTGCACCTGCAATAACCTGAAAGGTGGAGGCGTCAGTCTGTGAAGACCAAGTGACAGGTTTAAATAAATATTAGCGCTGACAACATGCAAGTTATATTCTCGGGTAAAGACTTAGAAAGATAAATGTATAAGGTCAATAATGATATATCTTTGCCCGAGAATACAACTATCAATATTAAATACTTAATCATTTTCATACATTTAATACATGGCCCCGGCGAGTGAGGGCGGTCTTTAACCTTACTCCAAATGTACATGAAACATGCTTGCTTTGTTAATTAATAGGTGATCATGCAATTTAATTATCGTGCGATCGTGCGATAGTGTAATCAAGTAACATATTCATGGAATGAAAATCATGCAATAACCCGAGGACAATCCATGGTGCCGGACCCGTCCCCAGTCTCCTTCTCCCTCCAATGATGGGAAGGTAGCTAGCCTTCACCATCCACGACGTGTTGAGCAGAGGGTACATGAATCCCTAAGCCCGAAACTCCTTCCTCCACTAATATCCTAGCGGATTCAGGGGTCATCCCAATGTGGTGAGGATAGCGCGAGAGTTACCCGTCAGCCCTTGCTTTCCCGGTTGGCTCAAGCCACTACCCTCGGGCCCAACGTGAACGGTCATGCTTACTCGCCTAAAACATGCACGATACATGACTTGCTTGCTTTTTATGAACATGACTTGCTTGTAATAAATGTAAGTTGCTTGGAATCATGAGTATTTCATGGAGAGTTATAAATATAAATACCTTTTTGGCCAAAAGCTCACGTAAAGGTTGTATAGGTTCTATATAACTAGAAATTAAACCTCACCTGACAGGCGACACGACGACTCATGAATGCGTGAACGTGCTCATGACCAACAATCTCCGCCCTGGAGAAGAACTGGACAAGAAACGGGACAATGTACGTGCATGAGACCACAATTCAAGAATATTACCAAATAGGACGCACGACGTGATCAAGTAACGAGATGACATGCATTTACGAATGTAGCATGATAGATTCATATTATTGCATGTAATTGATCATATAATCACAATTTGGGGTCAATAAAACCATTGGAATTGAAAGTGAAAATTGAAATTTTATGCAGAATGTTTCTGCCTCTCCAGAGGCCTGGGAACGGTCGTTCCGACCCTTAGTTCAAAATGGGAAGGCCGTTCCCATCTCCCCGAAGATGGGAACGGCCGTTCCGGCTTGTGAGCCAAAACGGGAAGGGTCGTTCCCGTCCTCGCCGTCATGCACACAATTCAAATATATGGGAACGGTCGTTCCCCAAATACAAAGGGAACGGGAAGGGCCGTTCCCGTTACGCAGAAGACACAGAAGCAGGGGAAGAAACAGGGGAAGCTACGAACCATCATCCAACCTCAACAAACCCATATAATTCAATCCCATGTGTTATAATTCATGCAAGGAAATATGTATACATGCTTAAAGTGCAATAAGACCCAACATAAACACTTGTTTCATGCCTTGATCATCACAATCATCATTTCAAGCTCAAACATCAACTTAGCATATAACTCCATAACCTTCAAGATTTAAGCATGAAAATCAAAGCTAAAGCTTAGAATCAAGCTTTTAACAACTAAAACACAAGTTATTACATCAAGATCATAACCCTAGCTTCAAGCTCTAATTCAAGAATTCACATATATAATCATATATATACCTTGAAATGAAATTAAATGGAAGAGGATGATGGAAATGGAAGATGGAGCTTCAAACTCCTAATTTTCTTGGAAAAACTTGATGAATTTGATGAAATCTTCTCCTCCCTTCTTCATGGTTTGGCTCGGTGTAAAGAGGAAGCAAAGGTTGATATTTTGGCATCAAATGAAAATGAAGAAGATGGAAGAGATGCATATATCGATATATCTTGGCAAAAATGGAGTATTTGCAACTAAATCCTCCAAACATATAAGTCATGCAATTAAGGATGCAAGGTTTGCAATTTGATCAATTTAGTCCAAAAGGTTTTCATGCAATTTGGTCCTTTTAATTTAAATAAGTGATCGATTGAGGACAATAAACAATTAAATCACGTTCGGTAATTATTTCACATAGCAAGTAAATCAAATTATAAAATGATTCTCAAGTTGGCACGTATTTCATATATTTTCACGTAAACATTTTGAAATACAATTTATAAAATTAATATAACATGTATGAGTTGAATAAACGAAAATAATAAAATAAATCCTAACGCTCGAAACTCACACGTGTCGAGTGTACCTGATTGTCTGGAAATCGGGGCGTTGCAAACTAACTCTCTCGTTAGGGCATACCTGTATAACCGAAGAGTAGGGGTGTTACATGCATCATATACATGGGAATCGAGTTCGTAACAGATTGCGTTAGTGTTGACCGACCCGCAAGGCTCAGGGTTCGAGCCTTCCAACCTGACAAACGCATTTCCACTTTCTCTAACACTGTTTCGAACATTTCCCATTGATTTCTTCCAAACATCATGTTAACCCCAAGTATTTTCCGATAGTTTCAGTAATTGGGATTCCCAGCATGTTTATGATTAGTTGCTTCAAGGCAAAAGGGATATGGGGCGCGAACACGATTTGGGACTTGCCTTGATTTAATTTAAGTCCCGAAGCTTCGCAAAATGTTCAATTACCCTCTTGACACCCAGTGCGTTTTCTTGATTTGCACGAGCTCCCAAAATGATGTCGTCTGCGAATAGGAGATGAGATATTTCAGGACCCCCATTGCATAAACGAACCGGTCTCCAAATGCCCCTCCCAACAACTTCTTTAATAAGATAAGTAAGTTTGTCCATACAAAGAATAAAGAGGTATAGCGATAATGGGTCTCCCTGATGGATGCTACAAGAAGTATAGATTCGTTCTGTAGGCTCTCCGTTCCAAAGAATCTCCGATCTTATATTTTGGACTCCACTCATGATTAAATCAACAATGGCTTGTGGGAATTCAAAGTACAGTAATGTTTCCAGTAAGAAATCCCATCTTATTTTATCCCAAGCCTTCTCAAGATCTAATTTCAAAATCATCCCCCCTCTTGATCCTTAAACCGATGAATAGAATGCATCACTTCCTGAAGGACGAGAATATTATCATGTGTACTACGACCCGAAGTGAATCTGTTTTGATTCAGACTCATGATTTGGGCTACGAAAGGCTTGATTCGCAAGACTAACAACTTCGTCACAATTTTCATTATCACATTACACAATGCGATTGGTTTGAACTGACTTATCTTCTCCGGTTGAAGTACGTCCGGGATGAGACATAAGAACTCCCGTCCGCACTCTTTCGGGAATCTTTTTTCCTCCAAACAGCCATTAACAAACTTGACAACATCATTGCCTATTGTATCCCAATAGGTTTGGTAGAAGAAAACCTGAAAACCATCCGGACCAAGAGCTTTGGAAGGATTCATCGAGAACACCACTTTCTTGACTTCCTCATGCATTGTTGGACGGCCAATGTTCGTTTTTACCACTTATACAGGCTTCCAAAGTGGAGCTATTGTTCGGATGAAAGAATTATTGACTACTTGAACTAATCACTATTGGCGCTTTTGCATCTTACAATTCATAATTATTCAATTTTAAAAAAAAATTCATAATTATTCCTACTTTCTTTTTTATATTTCATCTAATTAGATCCAAGTGACACAAATAATTAGTAAAACTCAATTTAAGATTTTTTTTTAATAAATAGATTTCCAACTTGGAGATTCAAGTAAAATTTATCTATTGTGATCTAATTACCACTATACTGTTATAAATTATAATTAAAAAATAATTATATCTGACTATCATTTATTTAGACATAATTACAACGTAATCCATCATTATCAGGAAATTAGATTTTAGTCCCTAACTTTGAGAATCATTTGTGGTTCTTAGGATGCCATTATGTCATTCCAAAAATACTCCTGATTTGTTGTTAAATTCATAATTTGTAGGGATTGTTTTGTTTATATTTGTAAACTTTAGAGAGAATTTCGTAATTTTGATCATATATTTAATGTAACAATTATAAAACCGTTAGGTGTATAAGTGTACTTTTATAAGTTGCGTTAAGAAACCCCAACCAAAGAAGATTTATAAGAATTAAAATATAATTTTTTAATAATAAGAAATTAAGTCATTATAATTATGAGTTTTTTACACGGTCACTCCCTGTGATATACCTAATTAGCACTCCAAACCCTGTGATTTGAAAATTCTCAAAGAGAACCATGTGATTATATAAATTAGCACTCAAAACTCTGTGATTGCATTAAAGTTAGCACTCAAAACCTTACAACCATGATTGTAGGGTTTAAAATGTTAATTGAGTGCTAATTTATTACAATCATAGGTTTATTTTGAGAATTTTCAAATCACAGGGTTTAGAGTACTAATTAGATATATAACTGGTTTTTTTGGTGGAATAAACTCTTATAATTATTCCTACTTGTGTTTGAAGTGCAAAAGGGCCAAATTCCTCCCTAATTTCTAACGAAATCCAACTGTTTTATTTCCCATTTCATTCAACAATGGCGGATTCTCTTTCTTGACCAACCCCACCCTACCCCTAAGCACACATATTACTATTCACATGCGCATATACATATAACCAGCTATACGTACATCCGCCACTCAAACATATATAGAATCTCGCATTGTGCCCCATTTCTGAGATCCAATCCAACACACTCACACTACTAACAATAGCCACGTTTGAGTATAGAAATCAACGCCCGAAAATGACGGCGGAGAGCGGGAAGAAATGGGTTCTGTCAGTGACGGCGCAGACGCCGACGAACATAGCGGTGATAAAGTACTGGGGGAAGAGGGACGAACAACTCATTCTTCCGATCAACGACAGTATCAGCGTTACTCTCGATCCTAACCATCTCTGCACCACCACTTCCGTCGCCGTCAGCCCCGCCTTCACTCATGATCGCATGTGGCTCAACGGAAAGGTATGATTTGTTGGTTCTGGTCTTCGTTGTTTGGGGAATTTGGATTTGGATATGCTCAGTTTATTTCTGATGGGTTTTGATTGCTGGTGTTAGTTACTTGGTTATCAGCTACTGGTGGTTGAATATTCCCGTGACTTTTTGTATTTGATTTTGATGCGGGTTTTTTAGTTGACTCGAAGATCATGAGTTTTAACTGTGGTTATACCCTTCGTCTTGTATGATGAACTTTTTGAATTTGAGTTGTGATTAAACGAGGAAAGCTGAAATTAGACGAGAATTCTTGATATGCGAAAGCTCGGTAATCTGCTTGGTGATTGAACGAGTTTGATTCTGGGTTTAAGCTTTGATTAGAAAGATGTAACTTATAACTATCAAGTTCAATACTATATTTTGTGTTGTTAATTACTTATATTTGTTTAATACAACTTCAATGTAAAAGCTCAAGTGGTCAACCAAGAGTCCAGCTTGTTCTAGTCCAAATGATAGTTGATGAATGCTTAAAAAGCTCACAAGATACATTTTACACTTACTGTTTACCTTGGTTTTACTCAGTTGAATTTGACGAAAATTTCCACTTCTGAAGTAAGAAGATATCATAAACCAAGATTCGTCTTTTCTTTTGTAAAGTGAAATATTTATTTGGTCGTAATTCATGCTAATCTTCACCATTAATTAATTATTCTTCTGATCATTTCGGTGGTTAGGTTATTAGAACATAATAGGTGAAATTTAATGTTTGATTGACTTCTTTCTTTATATATGGGTCTCCTGAAGCTGAACTGAGTTGGCAGCTGCCTCTGCTTCCTTAGAATAGCATAAATAGTTCTTTTTCCTTTCTTTATTTCCTTTATGCTGCTTGGGAGTGAAATATGAGATTCTGACTTATTGTGTGCCAATGAATTCATGTTAGTATAGGAGGTATCTCTTTCTGGAAGCAGATACCAGAATTGCTTGAGGGAACTCCGCTCACGTGCTAGTGATGTTGAGGATGAGGAGAAGGGTATTAAGATCACAAAAAAGGACTGGGAGAAGCTGCATTTCCATGTTGTTTCCTATAACAATTTTCCTACTGCTGCTGGTTTGGCATCATCAGCTGCTGGTTTGGCATGCCTCGGTAATTTCCTGCACTCTCAAATGCTTGCTTTTGCAGAAAATACCACATGTTGCTGCTCTTTTCCAGATTGGATGATTGATTTTCTGATGACTTTGAAAATTGGAGCATTATGAGATCCTGTAAATATACCTTTTGATTGCTTGAATTTATTGAAGCAATTATTTTTACATTCTTTCCATTTGGATCAGCTGGTTTTGTGTTGATTTCACTTGATACGATCAAAATGGTCTATGTATGTTCTCCTTGAATATCATCAATTGGGGATGATGATTATTCACTACATTTTGGTAAACTATAGACAGTTGCATAATTAATTAATACAAGTTTTCTAACTATGTGGCTGAATTTCATGCTTGACTGATCATATGGATGGTTGAATTTAGGATATATATTCTGTTCCCTTACAAAAAAGTCAAGAAAACGTACTTAAACTTATGCAAGAAATCTATAGTCTTAGTCAATGGCATAGGTGCTTATGCAACGGTAAGGGAATGTAACACATTATTTAACTTACAAACTCCACATGATAGTTTTGTATCATGTAAATATCAAAACACTTCCACACCAACAGGGCTTTTACTATAATGTTTGAAGTGCATTATCAATGATACCTTGTCCTTGCAAGTATCTTTACCCCTCTCACTGACCTCCCTATGCATGTTTTTATGACCTTCTATCTCTGTTCTAGGCCAAGTGGTTGGTCTCATATTACAGTTGATGTTGAGGAATTCCCTTCTCTGTTAATTTTCATTGTACTAGTGCCCCTGTCCTTGTAGACTGTCTTTCCAAATATGTCTTGCTGTGCTATCATGACTATAGCTAGTTTCTTTTTAGAGCCTTCACGTTGGATTAATTCTCAACCTATTTCAAAAGCTTCATATTATGCATAAATGAGCATGGCACATTCTTCTATTCAAGGATCAAGCATTCAAATGGGGTCAACTGTTTAAGCTATTTTAAAAGCTTTATAGTTAATGCTTATATGCACAAATTTTATATTCGTATTTAATTTTTATGATGGTACTTTATGTTTCTGCTATCCTGGTATAATAACTGCAATCTGTATACACTACATTTTACATAAACTGATAAATGGCAATTCCAACTGCTACTTGTTCCTGCAGTGTTTTCCCTGGCTAAGCTAATGAATGTGAAAGAAGATAACAGTAAACTATCTGCTATTGCAAGGTAATTCTTTCTCCTTATGTTGGCCATGTCTTAGATATCCTGATAATTAATCTGAACTTTCTATGAATTCATTTCTATTTGTGAGCACATTTTTTAGTTTCATGGATCAGATGAACACATCCCATTTTAGTCGTATACAGCTGAGATAGACACCAAAACACAAATTGAACTGTGTAAACATTTTTGTTTCGTTGTATTGCATATTTTGTGTTAGGTATTGTTTTGGGGATCTTCATTCTCTTTAGAGTTCAAGAGTGCAGTAAATGATTTATTTGTCTTTTGACATTAGGCAAGGTTCAGGAAGTGCTTGTCGCAGCTTGTATGGTGGATTTGTCAAGTGGATCATGGGAAAGGTATTTTTATGCTCTAAGTTTCATTTTCACTGGAGAAACATAGTGATTACTATTATTATTATCATTTTATCTAAGCATTTTCATGCACAACTGATCAGGAGGAAAATGGTAGTGACAGCATTGCAGTTCAACTTGTAGATGAGAAGCATTGGGATGACCTTGTTATTATAATTGCAGTGGTATTTATCCGTCTTTTCAATACTGAATTCCTTGGCTTTTTTTTTTCATACTTATAATCCCATGACACGTGTAAAAGCCATTTCTCAATCATCTCCTTTTATCTGAAAATTAATTTTTTATTTTAAATGGTGCTTCTGTGATTTCAGGTCAGTTCAAGACAGAAGGAAACTAGTAGTACCTCTGGAATGCGTGATACTGTTGAAACAAGCGCTCTTATAAAACATAGAGCAAAGGTATAAATAAAGGTTTATTTATCTGTATTACATCCAATGTGCTTTTCTTAGCCAAATATCTCTTCTGGGATCAGACTTAGAATTCCACATATAATTTCACAGGAAGTAGTCCCAAAACGGATAATACAAATGGAGGAAGCAATCGAAACGCGGGATTTTCCAACTTTTGCTCGTCTGACATGTGCCGATAGTAATCAGTTTCATGCTGTTTGCCTGGATACTTTACCTCCCATCTTCTACATGAATGACACATCTCACAGGCAAGCATCCATTTTCCGTTTGACTCTCACTAATTTCACCACTCCACATATTTTTTATGTCGTTTTTCAGATTTTCAACTGTTTGTAAATTGTTCATTTGATCTCATGAAGCTTTACATTTCCAGGATAATCAGCTGTGTTGAGAAATGGAATCGCCATGAAGGAACACCTCAGGTTCTTTTTTCCCTCTTTATCACTTTTCTCCTGTTTAAATACACCATATGACTAAAATGATGTCCGCGCCCTTTTGAAATGAATGAAGATTTCAACTAATGGCAAGATAATTAGCAGGTGGCTTATACCTTTGATGCTGGGCCAAATGCAGTGCTAATTTCACACGACAGAAAGACTGCTTCGCTTCTGCTTCAGAGGCTGCTCTATTACTTCCCTCCTCAATCAGATACTGATTTGAGCAGGTAACCATTTTGAGCTTCGAAAAAGAGTTGATTGCACCATACCCCATGCATCTCTTGCGTTTAGGCCTATGAGCACAAAACCATCACAAAATTATTTCATAAATACCATGTGTTTGCATAGAAAACTTGTGTATACTACACGCTTTGACCGAGAATACATGCATTTTTTAAGGTAAAATTACTTCATAGCACTTAAATTTTATTTTGGACAAGGGTAAAATGGTACAATTATAATTTTTCTGGTATAAGACAAAGGCAAGGGATTTGTGTTCAAATTTTAAATTAGATGATGTCTTGTATGAGTGTTTTTTTTTTTTTTTTTCTCCTTTCTGTTCCAGGGTATTTTCTGATCATTGCAGTAACTATTCAATAAATTAAATCAAGATTGTTGAATGAGGACCTCTTATATGCTATTCTTATAAATGTCTCCTCGTTCTGCAGTTACGTCATTGGTGACAAGACAATACTAAAAGACGCTGGCATCCATGAAATGAAAGATATAGAAGCCTTGGCTCCACCTCCCGAAATTAAGGAAAATATGCTAACTCAGAGATATAAGGGAGATGTCAGTTACTTTATCTGCACCAGACCTGGGAGAGGTCCAGTAGTATTAACTGATGAAACTCGATCTCTGATTAACCCAGAAACCGGTTTGCCAAAGTGAAGAGAGCCCCTCTTTTGATGTTCAAAAGTGCTGCATTGTTGCTCTGGCCGATTCAGCTTGTGAGTTTTTAAGTTGTGTTTTGTTGAGTGTTATCAATTGTTGCATTATTTGCTCCGTAGAGAAGTTATAGCTTTAGTGTCATTTCCTCCTGTATTTTATTGAAGCAACGAACAAACTTGTGTAAACATCTTTCCCAGAGAGCGAAGAAATAAATTCTGGTTTTATCGAGTTTTTCATGGTCTTGTTAGATCATTCTTGACTTATTGAACTCTACGTATAATTTGTTGAAGATGTAGATGTGATTGTGTATTACATTATATGAACCTTCATATGCATGTAACTTGTACCAAGGGTTGGGTTGTCCTTTCAGTTCTTGTTTTCTGTTTCTTCTTATGAGGGCATCGCCCAGTTTATAAACTCCTGTGGGGGAATCTTAACGGGTGTTAGTATTAAGGGGTCTAGGTGTAATTAATAAAATCATGGTATTAGGGGTCTAGGTGTAATTAATAAAATTATAGTACTAGGGGTTTTGTCTAATTAATAAAACTTATGGGGTCCGGTTGTATTTAAACCTAAACCTCAAGTGTCTTTTGCTCTTTGGTGTAATCCACCCTATTCATTAGGTATTTAGGTATAGGGATGTGTACCAAAAAAAAAAATTGGTATAGTAGAGAAAAAAAAAAAAGAAAAAAAAAACTAATTGTAGAAAAAAAATCATAATGGAGAAATCATGGAAAACACCTCACTTGATCTCCCCACACAGTTTTGCTAACCGATCAACTATGAGGGGTTTTTCCGCATTGAATCATACCGCAGAGAAATATTTGTAATTATTCATTTGGTATTTTAATGAGCTAAGGATGATGCATGAACACACTCCTTATGTGAAAATTTCAATAAATAATCTATGACATTGTATCTATGTTGTATTGTGTCCGCATGACCGTATTTGTACCGTGCATCATAGGCTAAGGAAGTGTAAGTTTTGCAATATTATTTTTTGGTGTCGGGTTTATTATCTAAGATTAAGTTGTGTTTATATATATAAGCATTCAACCGGGAATCTTGTGTTTGATAATTGAGTTTGTGAAAAAAACTCAAATAAGTTATAGTTAATATCTTAATATTATGTTAGATATGATAAATTTCAATGAGTTATACCTAATATTAGATATGCAAGATTACATTTACGTTCAATAAATTGTAATTTCACCTAATTGTAATATTTGTGATTGGTAATAGAGGTTAATCAATGTTAATAGTTTGTTAGAGACGGACAGGTGATTAAGTGATCCAAGCCAAATAACCTAATATCACCTAACACAAGATTAATTAGCATTAAATCAAATAAAAAAAATTTAATCTACTACATCTAACACTTTTTAACCAAACCAATATATAGATAATAATCCATCCGATCCAGTGTGCCTCAATGGCTGGTACAGATCATAATCCATCGTATCGCACAACAATATATAAGAGTAACGTACACAAACATCAATTCTATCCTCACTTATCCCCTTTCAAAAGTGCGTTCAAAATAGCATCTTTGGCGCCACTATCAACACATGCAAAGAGATGTCCAGCATTTGGCACTTCATGGTAATTCAACCAAGAAAGCTTCTCAGCAATGTACCGTTGCAGAGCAACCGGCACCTGACCGTCTTCGATGCCGTGCCACAGATGAACAGAACCTTGTCCATCCGGGAAAGGAT
Organism: Lantana camara; assembly: GCA_037501455.1. Classification (NCBI taxonomy): domain Eukaryota; kingdom Viridiplantae; phylum Streptophyta; class Magnoliopsida; order Lamiales; family Verbenaceae; genus Lantana; species Lantana camara. The sequence goes on from CM074863.1 coordinate 87,153,205, forward strand.
TGTCGAGATCCATAGGGTCGAAATCCCACTTCCCAAATCCAATCATCATGTCACGGTGAAGTGACTCGTATACCCCTTGTTGAATTGCGTATTCCTGTTGACAACGAAAGGATTAAAATGGTCATTTACGGCGTTCTCCCTCCCCTATGACTACGCGAAAATTATACACAAGTTTCACCCTTAGCCACGAAATCAAGAAGCATGGATATCTAATTCTTAGTGACAGAGCATATTCTTGGTTTCACCCTCCCATTTTTGTAGTTTGTGCTAAATTTCAATATACGATGATCTTGTCTCTCATTCTTATTGAGAGAGCAAACTCTAACTCATTACTAGCATGTGTAAATAATTTACAAGAGAGAGAGAGAGAGAGAGAGAGAGAGAGAGTGTTTACCCAAACGCTGCTATTAAACATTGCAACGAACTTTGGCAAAACCTGAAGATCCGGCGCAGTGAGATAGGGTGTCCCAGATGAGACAGTGAAGGAAGGAAACCACTTCTGAGTGTTCCACCAATAAACGAGGAACGGGGCATGATGCGCCACACGTAAAGCCCATTGATCCTGAGGTAATTGTTGGTTATATACTTCTGTAGATAAACTTGAAGGAAAACTAGGCCACCAGTAATTCACCCCAGGAGCTATCATTGCTGCTCCTGCTAATCTGTGTATCATCATTCAACATCTTAACAGAACATTGAAAGAATTATGATTCTTTTTCTGTTAAAGAATCATCCAATTCTAATTCAGACAAATACTTCCTATTTTTCAGACAGTCGTAACTTTTCTCTAACCGTTTGCTTTATTCATAATCCCAACTATAAACTAACCCCACTTCAGCATTGGTAGTGAAGAACATAACCGTTGTTATTACCTGTGAGGGATATGCTTGAGGCATCCCCAAACCACCTGTCCTCCCATGGAAGTTCCAATAATGTAAAACTTCGGACCAAGTTGTAACTGTTCACCGAGTTCTTCAATGTCTAGAGCTAAGCTTTTTGTTGTTCTTTTGGGGTCGGGATCACTCTCTCCATAGCCCGGTCTATCAAAAGACACGAAATGTATGCCCAGTTTCTCAACCAATTCCTGGAATTTTTTAAATACTTTCCAAGTCATTTACAATGCATAATTTTCAGCAAAGATAAGGGAATATTAGTTGTGTTCTTACTTTATATTTTCCCTGTTCTTTTTTACCACTTTTAAGTGGAAATATGATCGTCTGCCTCATTTTCAGCACGACACAGCTCATTTCTGCTGTTATCATGTTTCCAACGGATAAGAATCTAAATGAGGGATAATTACATTGACATACCCTGAGGTTTGGCCTAATACCTTGAGTTTGAGAAATTACAAAAACTTCCCTCAACATATTTAAGATTTGGCCTATTATTGTCATGAATTTAAAATCAATATTCATATGTAAGTGGAGAGGGCGAAGAGGGTATTCATAACAAATTAGAGATAAAATAATCAAAACGGATGGATCCAGATGCACGGTATGTTACTTGATAGGGAAAGTTTGTGTAATTATGTAAATCTGTATGTAAATATATTGATCCGTATGTTAGTACATTGATCACTTTAAACAGTTAGTCATTGTTACACTGTTTGAATCCTTTGACGTAAGGAAAACATTTAATGAAGCATGAAATAACATACCGTTGTAGAAATAGTAGCATCATGTTTACTAGAGTGGAAGCCATGAATCAAGATGATCTTATAATTAGCCATCTCTTTGGGAACTCCGTGCTCTTTGTAGGCTAAGTGTCTTCCATCTCTAAGTTTGATTCTAGGCCCTTGGATTGCCGGACCACGATCTGAGCCACAGATTCGAGGAGTTGGAGGGCAAAAGGCCTGGTACGCCCATGCTAGAAGGCCGATTAATACCACAACTATAATCTTCCAAGACATAACTGAAAAATTGTAGGAAAAAATAAGCTACATGAGATTCTTTCCTTGAACATACCTCATGATGCAAATAAAGTTTTGATTAGTAACACTTCCACCAAAAATCCAGGCTAGATAAAAGCCGATTACAACATTTTTCGCTATAACTATGTGTAGTTACAAAAGCTTCCCTCCTTAGTATCAAAATTACAAATACCCCCACCCCCTCTCACTTCAGGAAATTCATGAAAGTTTGTAGAGAAAAATGGAGGATATCATCCATATGAGAAGAGTGATGCAAAGAATCAAATGATGAACTATCTATAGATTATAATGCTTATTATACAAGAAATTTCAAGATATCATTGTAGTAAAACATCAACTACCCATACTAGACTCATGCGATGTTACCCAATTTATTTGTGGGCCATTGGATCTTACGAGATAATGTCATCGTATTGTAATCTAACGTCTCACAATATAGTTCAGTATAGCGTCAAATAAACCCTCACAGAGAACAGTACAACATCCGCGAAAACTGAAATCCAGAATTCATTATCTGAAAAAGTTAAAGATTCAGATTGTTCTAAATCTCCAAGAGCCCAGATAGTAATACAAGCAGAAAACACAATAATAGAAGAAGAAGAAGAAGAAGAAGAAGAAGAAGAATATGCAGCGGGAGGTACCTGAATTTGAATGAATTTGTGGGAAGTTATATACTATTCATATAATCCTTAAAGTTAAAGGTAACAAGCTAGATTAAGATTTCCTATATATTGAGAAACAAAAAAGTAGATAACGGATACCTGTTTTTGTTCTTTTCAAAAAAAAAAGGCAAAAGATAGATACCTCTTGTCTGGTAGAGGTTGAACTGTGGGAGGATGAAATGATTTCTGATGCTGACATGATGTCCTTTTTTTATATTTTTTTATTTTTTTGATTTTGACATGATGTCCATTTTATTTGTCCTAATTTTAGTGTGAATCTAAAGTCGGTTATCGGTAAAATCAATGCAATAAAGAAACAAATATATTACACAGTGTATATACAATATATAATATATATTAATTTAGTATAAAAATTATATATATAATAATATATATTGTTTTCTTAAGGAATTTTGTATAAATTCTGATGGGTCTGAATATGGGGTACAGAGTCCAATCACTTTAAAATTTGTTTAGGTGAGGAAACCACTGGAAGATCGCTAGAAAAGATTGGGGTTCTACCTGCTAGGACAAACACACAGACAAAGTCAGAAGGCCAAGCTGGGGGAACTGGGGGTGACTCCCAGTTTGGCTCTCCGACTCTTAAGTCAGATGAAGATCTGAAAGAGAGAAAAAGCTAAGTATGGAGTTGTAGTAATGAAAGTTGCTTACAGTGAAGGAGAGGAACATGCATATTTATAGTTGAGGGTCAGGGACCCTTTAGTCACTTGCCTCATGTGGTCCTGGCCGAATGTTGCCCTAACACGTGGTTCTGCGGGAGAGAAACCTAGGAGGAATTTTCTGCAAAAGTTGGTGAAAGTTAGTGTTGGCAACAGTGGTAGGTGCGCGTGCATGTACGGTGTGTCAGAGAGCCGTTTGGGGGGTTGGTAACGAGGGCTTAAGAGCACACTCGTGTCAACCAAGAGCCTTGGAGGCCAAGGAATCCGTTAGGGGATGAAGACCAAGGCTTGTGTAATAAGTTGGAGTGGAAGCCTACCTGAGGGAGTGTAGCGCTCGAAGGGGGCTCCCTTGATTGATTGGAACGTTAGCCAGGTAGAATGAATCGCGCTCGTTGTAGAGCGGCGATGTTGGGCACTTGCACGCATAGCAGAGTTGACACGTGTCATTGACGCTTGAGGGGTTTGAGCGCTCGTGTAAGATTACCGTAACCACAAGCGGACATATGTCGTCATCTCGAGTTGCCACGTGTCCATACGTGGGACGAGCGTATTTTGACCCCATCATTTTGCCCCCCAATTCTGTAGTCCTTAGTGATAAGGGCTGTAGAATTCTTTCAATATAATCCATCGAGCGTGGCGCTCGTATGAGGCGTAGAGAGCTGGGCAATCACCTTTCTGATTGTGTCATAAATGCGGTCTCTTCATCTGACCGCTTGTAACGTCCATGCATTAAATGCAGTCCTTTCTTCTGACCACTTGGAGCGTCTAAGCATTAAATGTTGATGCGCGTGGGGCGCGTGAAACTTGGGAACATGACGGTTCAATAAAGTAAACGGGTTTCCTAAGCGGAAAATGATTGCAATTTTGAATTTTTTGCCAGAAATGTACCAACTTCCATCCCTATAAATAAGGGATTCGGTACCCATTCCATCTTTTACGCGAACAAATCTTCAGAGCACCCTTTTGCAGAAAAGCTCTTTGCAAACAAGTTTCCGGCACTCACAACCTTCTTCCCAGTTTTTCCAGAAAATCCAAGGTAATTCACGGTGAAATCTTCTAACTTTGCTAACCTTAGAATCAAATTAGGATTTAGTAATTCTTCAGGCTCTATTTTTCCAAAAATCCCAAATCTTTCCGAACACTCCTTGCTTCCCAAATCCTCATATCTTTCCCAAATTCCACCATATTCATGGCTAGAGATCACGTAGAAGAGTACGCCCGTGAAGTGGAAGACATGGCTACCCAGAGCTCATCTCCTCCAGGTTCTCCCAGGGATGAGGAGTTGGACGCAGCCGTTATGGCCATAGATGAAAGGAACCCAGGTGGGGTTGAATATCTCTTTGAAGAGATGAATTTGGTAATGGAAGTGGAGAGACAGGGGGTGACTCTCCCGATAACAGAGAGCGCAACCCACCCCATTGCCACACCGTGACGGTGGCCGTTGCAGCCCCGGCTCCGGAACCCGAAGAAGGAGCGGGGCCCTCAGAGAGATCTAGTGACAAGGGCAAGGGCAAGAAAACTCAGAAGCCCAAGAAAACCAAGAAAATCAAAGGGCCCAACGAGGGTGAAGGCTCGGGCATGCAGGCGACCGATGGCACCCCGGACGAGACTCCCAGCACCATCACTCTGGGGGAAGTAAAGTCTGTTATGGCCCCAATCTATTGGGATGCACGTTACAAATGGAGGATCCTTGATAAGCACGAGCGCGCCAATCATCCCCCACCTGGCGAGATGGCGGTATTCATGGATGAAATTGGCTCGGGGGGCCTACGGTTTCCAATTCCAGTCCCAGTGACCTCTATTCTGAATGATTTGAATCTCTGCCCTTCACAAATTGTGCCCAACGGACTCGCCTTGATAACAAGCTTCGTAATCCTCATGAAGTGCGCTGGATTCGAGTCCTTCATGCGAAATTTCAATGCCTTATTCCAAGTAGTGAGCTCACTGCGCTCGTCACCTGAGGTGGGTTACTTTTACTACATTCAACCGAAGGCTCACTTGAAACTGATTAATTCTCCCTCAACCACTCATGGCCCAAATTGGAAAGAGAAATATATTTTCGTCAGAGCCCCAGAAGATGATGATTTCGGGGTGGCCCGAGAATGGATATCCCATGGGAAGGGAACTTTGGTAAAGAGCCGCTTGGAATCTGCCTTTCCTAAGGACTGGGCCAAGAATTTAGCTGTGGCACTGAGGGACGAGGGCCATCTTATTCGAGCCAAGGATTGGATAGACGATGCGGAACTTATGTTCCTCTGCGGGCTCACTAACAATCCCCATTATCTCAGCAACCCTCCTGCTCGAGATGTGGAGAGAGATGGTTAGACTTTAGGGCGTTAATTTTTAGATAGGGATGCTAACCATACTTTGCTCTTGCAATTTACATTTTGTGAAATTTATTTAAGGGCTTCTGGCCCTCGTTTTCGCCTTCTCTGCAGGAGTAGAAATTTTAGAGATGGCTGGAGGAATCAGACAAGCTGCTCGTTTCGCCAACACTAACAGGCGTCAGGCTCAACAAGATGACCAACCAAATCCCCGAGGCCATGCTGCAGGCCGAGGTGACGGTCGTGGCGGCCACCAAGGCGCCAGCTCAAGCGCCGTCCCTGGCGCTCAAGGGCCGCAAGGGCGAGGGGAGAATAGAGTGGCGAATACTGAAAATCGCCTGGTGGTACGGCCTCCAGCCACTATAGATACGAGGGGGGCCAACCCTAACGCTGTCAACCAAACGAGGCCCCCTGCGAGTGTGGTAATAAACGAGGCTCAGGAGGGCTCTAGCCAACCCTCCCGCAAGAGGAAGAGGATGCCCGATGCCTTCGCGATAACAGGCAAGGGCAAGCAAGTTGTAGAAGGCCCCAAGGGTGGTGATGGCGAAACTTCCTCCTCGGAAGAGGAGCATCTATGGGATTTCGACCGCCGGGGTGATAGGAGCTACCAGGGCTCCGCAGACGGGGGTGCAGTGTTGCTAAGGCACGGGACCATGGCCCAAGGTATTAGCCAGAATTTATATGATAGGGCCCAGTTTACTGCAGATCACAAGCACCTGTATTCCGAGTCTGTGGAGAAGGTGACAAGCGACATGGTTCAAGCCCTCATCTCTGTAAGTGTTCTTTCCTTTATAAGTCCAATTCCTTTTAAAGTATTGCTCTTCAATTTATTTGTTAACATTTTTGCCTTTTTCGAGCCCGTGTAGCAAGTGCTCCCGAGGGCGAGGAATATACAGATGCACGCCACGGTTTACGCCGAGCGGAAGGCAAAGTACAAAAAGATGGCGCGCTCGAACGATCCAGCCCAGCTTCAGGTGGAACTGGATACAGAGAAGGCCATGTACAATTCCCTTAAGGAGGAGTACAACAAAATGGAGGCTGAGATGAAGAGTTTGCAGGATGACTTTAAGAATACGGAGAACGCTCGAAGGAGTTGGCGCAACCAGTTCAAACAGTTGGAGGAGAATCATAAGAAGCTTACTGCCGAGCGTGACGGTTGGAAGACGAGGGCCTTGGAGGCAGAAAGGCAATACAATGATACCATGAATCAAATCCCCCAGCATCTTGAGCGACCAAACAAGGAAGCGCTCATCAAATTCTGTCATTCCAAAGCGTTCAACTTTGCAGCTTCTCTGCATTGCTTAGACAAGGCTCAAAAGGCTTTCAACTTGGCCATTGAGCAAGGCATCCACAAGGGTTTGACAGATCCGGCCATTCGTGGGGCAGAAGGCATGGGGCTCATGTTCAACGAGCGTTGCGAGGAGGATGATGATGATCTTGACGATCCCGAGGCCAGTATCTCCGATCCGGAGTACAATTTCCTGGTTACACTCATCTAAGATGAGTACATGGCGGCCCATCCCCCAGAAGAGGCTTCTCAAGTGGAACAAAATGAGGGGAATAACAACACCGGCTCTATTTCTGAAAACCCTTCGGTGAACGAGCCTCTAGTGCCTATTGTTAACGCTCCCGCTTCTAATGCCGAGAACGCCCCCATTCCTGCCAATGACGCCAATGAGCCCGATGCTCCACAAGTGCCAGGAAACAATGAGCCTCCAGCTGCCCAACACCAAGATGAAAACGCCCCCCCAGCACAAGAGCCGGAGGGTCCAGTACATGGCCCCGTGGCCCAAAATATCTTGGTGGTTCTGGATGAAGACGTCGCTCCAGCCGCTTGAAGTTCCTCCTTGTCTGCTTAAGTTGCAATTCTTCTTCTCCCAATTTAGTGCCTTTTTTGTAAGAACGTTTTGGGCCCTTGCGCCCTTATTTTGTAATCTCTGGCGAAAAGCCTTGATTAATGAAGTTCTCACTTTCATAATACTATCTCTTCTTTCATCCCCTTGAGTGTGATGTTTTACTTTACGCTTGTTGTAACAAAATCTTGTAATAGTAAGATTGTGTGTAACATGCTCAGTAAAAATTGCATTACTTAGTAAGAATTGCATCGCTTAGCTAAGTCATAAAAACTCGAAAAATTTTACTAAGTCTTGCGTAATCACGGGGGTCTTATTGTGAGACCGCCCTCATTCAAGACTTGTGTAAATTTTTGCTTTTTCACTTAGAAAATTTTGCTAAGTCTTTAGTAATTACGAGGGTCTTACTGAGAGGCTGCCCTCGTTCAAGACTTGTGAAATTTTCTTCTTAATTTTGGAAATTTTGCTAAGTCTTAAGTAATTACGAGGGTCTTACTGAGAGACTGCCCTCGTTTAAGACTTGTGAAAGTTCTCCTGAATGATGCTACTGCTGTACGAGCGCGTTTGTGCCCCGTTAGTTTTTAGGACTTGCAGGCGATCCTGTTTTCGAGCGCAAGGCGTTGTGACAAACGACGAAGGCCTACTAGGATTTTCCTTGCCTCTTTCTCCGATTCATCAGGTTGGTTGTGAGCGTTACCAGGCTATCCTTATGAGGGCGTCCCCCCACGTGGAGTAGAGCGCTGACAAGCGTAACCCATAGAAATGGAGTGCCGACCAAGCTCGTGGAATACGAGGGACGTGGGTCTTATCCATTTGCGCAATTCAAAAGTAGTAGTATAGAAATATTCAAGAGAAGGTATTATAACTTACTTGAGATTTAAAGTAGTACATAGAACCCATTAGTGGGATTGTTACATCATCATTTCTAGAGAGCTTTAAAACGTAAAACCGCCGGAGGTTACATGCGTTCCAAGGGCGAGGCAAGTGCTCACCTTGAAGTGTCTCCAGGGTGTAAGTGTTGTTAGCTCTGATTTATATGACTTTGAATGGACCTTCCCAGTTGGGATCCAACTTCCCCACATGTTTGGATACTTTCACTTTCTTCAAGACCAAGTCTCCCAGTTGGAAAGTTCTTTCTCTCACACGCTTGTTGTATTGTTGTGCCACGGTTGCTTTATATCTGTGTATTTTAGCCCAGGCCATGTCTCTTTTTTCCTCCAGTAGGTCCAACTCCAGGCTCCTATTACCTTCATTAAGCTAAGGCTCGAAATAGGCTACACGAGCGGATTCGTTCACTATTTCTGCCGGTATCATTGCTTTTGACCCATATACGAGCGAGAAAGGTGTCTCACCAGTGGCCGCTCGTGGGGTAGTGCGATAAGCCCATAGTGCCCCTTGTAATTCTTCTGCCCATTCACTCTTTTTGCTCTCAAGCATTGTTTTCTGATGTTGCAGAATGACCCTGTTGGTGACTTCCGCCTGTCCATTGGCTTGGGGATAGCCCACGGAGGTGAAGCGTTGTTCAATCCCTAACTCTGAACACCATTCTCGCGTGTCAGCTGCTATGAACTGGGATCCATTGTCTGAGATGAGCACCCTCGGTATACCGTACCTGCAGATAATGTTCTTCCAAATGAAGTCCCTCACGACCCTGAAGGTAATTTTTGCTACGGCTTCAGCCTCGGCCCATTTGGTAAAATAATCAACAACTAAAATGACAAATTTCTTCTGCCCGACCGCGATAGGCAAGGGGCCTACGATGTCGATTCCCCATTGGTCAAAAGGCCATGAGACATCTATAGGGATCATTTGAGCGGCTGGCAGTTGAGGGAGGTTAGAATGGAATTGACACTTAGGACACTTTCTGAAAAACTCAACGGCGTCTTGGAGAATTGTGGGCCAATGAAACCCCCTCCTTAGAATTTTCTTAGCAAGGATACGTCCCCCTGAATGGTTTCCACAACTTCCATTGTGAACAAGTTCGAGCGTTTCTTTTGCTTGCGAGGGCCTTAGACACCTCATCGGAGGCCCTTGAAATGATTTCTTGAATAATCTTCCCTCAGAGTCTAAAGAAAATCGAGGGGCCTTGTTTCGGATTTTCCGGGCCTCTACCTTGTCAGTGGGACAAACGCCGTCTTTAAGAAATCTGATAATATCGTCAAGCCAACAAGGCTTGTGTGGATCAATCATGGCGACCACCTCCTTGGCAATTCTCTCCTTGATCAAAGGCTCTTCCGTTCTACGGAACGTGACAGAACGCTCAGAAGTGCCTTCCAACGCCGAAGCAAATTTAGATAGAGCGTCAGCGCGCTCGTTTTCTTCCTGTGGGACCTGAAGTAGATGGAATTCTTTGAATTTCCCAATGATTTCCCTGGCCTTACTCAAGTACTGCACCATGGTGGTTTCTCGAGCCTCATAAGTTCCTTCAATCTGGCTCGCAATTAATTGTGAATCAACATAAGCGGTGACTCTGGAAGCTCCGTTCTGAAAAGCAATTTTCAATCCCTGCACCAGGGTTTCATACTCTGCCTCGTTATTGGTGACTTGAAAATCCAACCTGATTGCAAAGTCTAACTCAATCCCATTGGGGTCTCTAAGGGCTACCCCTGCTCCTCCCCCTTGAGAGGTTGAGGAACCATCTGTGTGCAGGACCCATAATCCCTCGATCTCCGGAGCTGCCGGCTCAAAACCGAAACGTTCGACCAGTAAATCTGCTACAACCTGCGCTTGTATAGCGGTTCTGGGCTCGAAACTTAAGTCAAATTGACTCAACTCAATGGCCCATTTTATCAATCTTCCCGACACGTCCGGTTTGGATAAAACTTGCTTCAAAGGCTGATCAGTGAGAACCGTTATTAAGTGCGCTTGGAAGTAAGGCCTCAATTGCCTTGATGCATTGATGAGGGCAAACACAAATTTCTCAATTTCCAAATACTTCTTCTCTGCCCCCTGTAATATTTTGCTCAAATAATAAACAGGCAAGTGCTTACGTTCCCGCACAGCTATCAGTACCGCGCTCGTTGCTTCAATTGAAATGGAGAGGTACATAAATAGCCTTTCGCCTTCAACGGGTTTGGTCAGGAGTGGAGCGCTCGAGAGGTAAGCCTTCATGTCTTGCAATTCTCTTTCACACTCCTCAGTCCAAGCAAAATTTCGTGCGTTCCGCAAAATCTTAAAGAAAGGAAGGTTTCTATCCGCCGAGCGTGAAATGAACCTGTTCAGGGAAATGATTTTTCCTACCAGCACTTGCACTTCCCGGAGATTTCGACAGGAGGGAATCTCCAAAGTAGCCTTTATTTTCTCAGGGTTGGCTTCAATTCCTCTCTGATTGACCATGTATCCTAAGAACTTTCCCCCTCGTACTCCAAAAGTACACTTTGAAAGATTCAATTTCATCCCATACTGGCGTAAAATGGAGAAAGTGCGATTGAGATCTTCTAGATGTGAGCTCTGACGCTCGCTCTTGACAATCATATCATCGACATAAACCTCCATGGATCCTCCAATTTCTTTTTCAAACATCTTGTTGACAAGACGCTGATAAGTGGCTCCAGCGTTCTTGAGCCCAAAAGGCATGACTAAGAAACAATAAACCCCCAAGTGAACAACAAATGAAGTTTTGGGGCGATCCTCTGGTGCCATAAAGATTTGATAATGCCCCTGGAAGGCGTCCATCATGCTCATGAGTTCACATCCGGCGGTCGAATCCACCAATTGATCTATCCGGGGCAATGGGTATGGATCCTTAGGGCAAGCCTTGTTAAGATCAGTAAAGTCATTGCACATGCGCCACTTATTTGCGCTTTTGGGCACCAAAACCACGTTACACAGCCACTCTGGATACAAGATGGGCTCAATGTACTGGGCCTCTAGAAGTTTGTTAACTTCTTCCTCAATAACTTTCTTCCGAAAACCGTGTACATCCCACTTCTTCTGCTTTATGGGCTTAAACGAGGGATCCACGTTGAGCCTGTGGACTATGACGCTCGGGTCAATCCCTGTAAGGTCAGATGCTTTCCATGCAAAAAGTCAATGTTTTCTCTGAGGAAGTCAATCATCATAATCTGCGAGGGTCCAGAGAGATTGGACCCAATCTGAGTAGTTTTATCCTTGTTCCCAGGCTCTAGCTCAATAGTAAGGAATTTTTCTGAGGGCTCGATTCTCATTTCTGGGCGAGGGAGTTCAAGCGCCCTCTTCTTTCCTGTCAATCGTCCATCATTAAGGGGCTCGTCTCCCTCACGCTCGTCCCCTTCAGAGGAGGATTCTTCTACTGTTCCTGGAGGAGCATTTTCGAGGGAGCCTTTGGCGCTGGGATCTTTCTTCTTGTTCTTTTTCTTGTTCAACTTGGCCCTCTTACATACAGGACCATCCTCGTCCAAATTGGGGAAATCAACGGATTTCTTGGTGGACCCGATTTGGAATGTTTTCTCTACCTTAGGTTTTCTGAGAGATAGCATGTAGCATTCCCAGGCCTCTCGTATGTTGCACAAAACTTCTCCAACACCTTCGGGGGTGGGGAATTTGATCTTCTAGTGGTAAGTGGAGATAATAGCTTTGAAATCAACGAGGGCCGGACGCCCGATTATGATGTTATAGGGAATGTCAATCTCCACCACTGCGTAGTTGACCATTAGCGTTTTTCGCTGAGGGGCTCGGCCAAATGAAGTGGCTAAGCGAATTTGCCCCCGTGGGACGACCTCAGAACCTCCAAAGCCAATGAGGGCTGTTTTGAGGGGTTCGAGCGGGATGTTGGTAACATTCATCTTTTGGAACGTAGTGTAGGGCAAAACGTTAACAGAGCTTTCACTATCCACTAACACCCTCTTTACAACGTGATTGTGGACATCTAAGCTAACCACCATAGGGCAGTCAGAGGTTTCACTGACCCCATGGGGTGTTACAATATGCTCTAAGTCCTTATCAGTAAACCCTATCACCTCATTTTCTCCTGAGCGCGGATCTCTTGCCTCTTGGATGGCGTAGACTGATTTGGGCATTGATGGTAGTTGATCATAACTCTGGACGTACCGTCGCCGGGCAGCGTTAGAATCTCCTCCAGAGGAACCCCTTGCTATCATGTTGATGATCGCAAAAGGGGTTTTTTCTTGCTCAGGAGCTTTTCCTTTGTTGCGGTGGCTGCTCTCAGGTGGGCCTCTCCCTCGCGGGCTTCTTGAACGCGACGGGCTCCTCCTCCTTTCCCTTGAACGATCATGACAGCGCTCGTCATAGCGCTCCAAAACTTTCACAAACTCTTTCAAATGGCCCCCCGCAATGAGCCTCTGAATTTCCACTTCCAGCTGGCGGCATTCATCCGTGTCGTGCCCCTTTTGCTTGTGGAAAGCACAGTATTTGTTCGAGCGCCTCAATGCCTCCGTCTCCCTCATTTTGACGGGTCTCTTGAAGAGCTTTTTGTTGGAGAGGTTATAAACTTCGGAGTTTGGCCTTGTAAGTGGGATGCGCTCAAAACGACGAGGAGGCGGGGGCGACTTCTTGTGCTCCTTTTTGATAACAACTTCCCGGTCCCGCTCCTGGTGATGCTCGTGTCTCACTGGGCTGTGATGCCGGGGCCCATTCGTCCCATACATATCTTCGAGCGCAAAGAACGGCTCGGCAACTTCTCTTAAGGCCATGAGGGTTCCTGGCCTTCTCTCCACGATGGCATCGATGAATTTTTTGCTCACATATTGCTTGTGATCCACAGACTGAAAGAGCACTGAGATCAAGAAATCCATGGAAGGCCTCTCCACTTGCAAGATTTCTTTGTTGAAGCGGGCGAAGAATGAGCGAAAAGACTCATTCTTGCCTTGCACTATATTGTAGAGGGCAGTGGGCGTGGTGACGGGAGCCTTCAAAGAATTGAAGTGGTTGAGGAAAGTGTTGGCCAACTCTTGATATGAATGTATCGATCGTGGCAACAGTCGCTTGTACCATTCCTGAGCCATTCCTACTAGGGAGGTGACAAAGACTTTGGCCCAGTAGTGGCTTGAATGTTCATACAAGTGCATCAGGTGTAGAAAATGATCCAAGTGTTCGGCTGGATCCGTTGTTCCGTCGTAACGATTGACGGAGGTGGGGATTTTGGCCATTCCTGGTTGGGCCATCAAAACTTCTTCCACGAGGGGGGACCCCCTCACCAGCGGATGATATTCATAAGTGCAGAAGTTCTCCTCCTGCTCCTTGCGGTGGGGGACCCGTGGCTGGCGGTCTTTGTGACGAGCGTCTTTAGCGTCGGCTCGTTCATCCCTGCTGTGGGAGATCTGAGACCGCGCTCGAGAGAGCTGTCCAACCATATCCTTTATCCCCTGCAGCTGGTCTTGCACATCCACGAGGAGATTAGGATTTACATCTCCTTCTTTATCCCCTTGCTTTGTGGCTCGGGAAGCCCTTTTGGAGGCATGAGAGTCACCTTCATTTTCATTGACTCTCTCCGTGGGCTCTCTGCTCCTGCCCACTGAGGGACGCTCATTTTCGTCCTAGTTGGGCGTCTCTTTAGCAGGCGGGAGCGGCGGTTGTGCCCTTAGGACGGCCTGGGCCTCCCTGAGCGGATATGTCTGTAATCCGCCTAAAGGAGGGGCAACTTGAGTGGGCTGCCCGGAGGGGAAATACATGGAGTGAAACTTCTCCCATGCCGCCTGGGCCGCCTGAACCTCACATTGGGCGTAAAGAGCCCTTAACTGCTGAGGAGTTAGAGGGGGTAACTCCACCCCTTCAATCTCCCTCGGGATCACCACCGGGAGCTGGATCTGGCCGGCGTGATAAGGCTGAACCGGCGGCATCGTGACGGTAGGGGTAAGCGTGTATCCCAGCGGCGGCATCATGTAGGGTTGGCCTCCCGGATTCGCGTGAGTAGGGATCCACGGGTTCTGGGGAAGCTGCGGAAGAACAGAGAGGGAGACACCTCCAACGGTGCTTGGAACGGGCGGTGCTGGTGGCTCTAGTGGTGGAACCGTAGATTCTGCGGGCGGAGTCGCAACTCCGGCAGGTGGTGCTCCGCCAGCGGCGGTGGAAAGTGGCAGTGCTCCTCCAGCGACGGCGGAGGGAACTACAATGTTGGCGTCCTAGGAAGGGTTTTCTCCTCCTCCCACAACTCCTGATCTTGTAGCCACCATGACTAGGGAAGATTCTGAGTGTTTGCTTTTCAACTAGCAGAAAGGAAGAAACGGGTTGAGAGCTGGTTTCCCACAGACGACGCCAAAAATGATGGGTCTGAATATGGGGTACAGAGTCCAATCACTTTAGAATTTGTTTAGGTGAAGAAACCACTGGAAGATCGCCAGAAAAGATGGGGGTTCTACCTGCTAGGACAAACACAGACAAAGTCAGAAGGCCAAGCTGGGGGAACTGGGGGTGATTCCCAGTTTGGCTCTCCGACGCTCAAGTCAGATGAAGATCTGAAAGAGAGAAAAAGCTAAGTATGGAGTTGCAGTAATGAAAGTTGCTTACAGTGAAGGAGATGAACATGCATATTTATAGTTGAGGGTCAGGGACCCTTTAGTCATTTGCCTCATGTGGTCCTGGCCGAATGTTGCCCTAACACGTGGCTCTGCGGGAGAGAAACCTAGGAGGAATCTTCTGAAAAAGCTGGTGAAAGTTAGTGTTGGAAACAGTGGTAGGTGCGCGGGTATGTACGGTGTGTCAGAGAGCCGTTTGGGGGGTTGGTAACGAGGGCTTAAGAGCACGCTCGTGTCAACCAAGAGCCTTGGAGGCCAAGGAATCCGCTAGGGGATGAAGGCTAAGGATTGTGTAATAAGTTGGAGTGGAAGCCTCCCTGAGGGGGTGTAACGCTCGAAGGGGGCTCCCTTGATTGATTGGAACGTTACCCAGGTAGAATGAATCTCGCTCGTTGTAGAGCGGCGATGTTGGGCACTTGCACGCATAGTAGAGTTGACACATGTCATTGACGCTTGAGGGGTTTGAGCGCTCGTGTAAGATTACCGTAACCACAAGCGGACATGCGTCGTCATCTCGAGTTGCCACGTGTCCATACGTGGGACGAGCGTATTTTGACCCTATCAAATTCAATATAAATATATATAATATTACATATAAATTCAATCTATATATCCATATCTATATATCTATATATCTATTATAAAAATATGAGTTGAGTTTTTGGTTTTTTGAAATTTATTGATCGCCCAAAATATCATCGAAATAATACTTTTAACATTATTTTACTAGTGGGTGATTTGGTAAATACATATTATCTATAATTATATTTAAACTGTTTAAAAATATGTATTTTATGAAAATAAAACTTTTTAATAAATTAAAATTAAGATTCATCCAATTTTATTGATATAACATGCATTATATTTATTTATTTTTAAAATAAATATTTGAATGAAAATAAGACTCCTTAATAAATTAGAATTAAACTCATCAAATTCATAGAAATCATATAGAGTTTAACAACAAGGACTATTTTTAAATTAATATATTAATTATAAATTACATTATAAGATACTTATACATGAAAATAAATTATATGATATAGTAGTGTATTTATGAAGAGTATAATCTTTTAATTATTTCTACTGCATGCATAAAATCAATGGTAAAGGGTATTGTTGGAAAGATCAAATAGTTGATCGAAACGAGACCACACGTGTAAAGTACACGTGTGGCACGTGAGCAAGGATTTGGACGTGACCTTCAATTGCGAAATTGGACCATGTGTTGATTAATTGGAGAATTAATTACAAAAACCAAATATAATTAATTATAAAGCCCAAGTACTATTAATTGGAGAATTAATTGTAAAGTCCAAATATAATTAATTAGAGAATTAATTATAAAGATCCATTAGAATTAATTAGAGAATTAATTATAAAGCCCAATCCGAAATAAAAGGCCTAATGAATAATTAATTATGAATTAATTATTAATTAAAATATTATTTTCATAAATAAACTAGGATATTATCTTCGATTTATTTATTTCATAAATAAATAAAAGATAATGTCTAGTTTGTTTGTTTAAATAAAAGGATAAATCACAATTTATTTATTTACAAAATAAATAAAGATGAGACAATATCCTAAAGTAGTTAGGATAATCATATTAATTAATAATATAATTATTAATTAATTATATCTTAACTACATTAAACAAGAAACCAGATTTTATAGAACTGGTAAAGAATTTTTTTTTTCATCAGTTTGTAATTATTCGGGATAATAAGAAAATAAAAGGAAAGTCAAAGTGGGAGTCCTCTCCTACTCAGACTTAGGGATTTGATAAATCCCACATATATAATAAAGGGCTAAAGGGATGATTTTTTCAAGGTCAAAAACTGAGTGAAAAAGTCGTTCTACATGAGAGAAAAACATCTGCTCCTCCATACGATGAGTTGGCATGTTTTTCACGAGGGTTCTTAGCGTGGATTTCTGTCTTCGTCAACCTGGGTTTTGACTTTCTTCTCATTTCTTATTTTTTCCAATACACATATCATAACACTAGCATCCTCACTGATATGATTCGAATTTAGGATTGGTGTGGACTATTCTCTAGAGGACTGCTAATTTGGAGTCTCAGTGGAATGAACCTTCAAGAAACGGGATGTTTATTACCTCTTGAAGAACGATTGAGGGCGATTCAAATCGTTTCAAGAAAGATTATTTAAAAGTAAGTTCTTGAAACCCTTACATTTTGGAACAAAATTGCAAGATACCAGTCCTCTTGTCGGAAAAATTGTAATTTTCGGCTGTGTTTGACACATGTTTTCCAACAATATACACATGAATATCAAAATTAAAAGATAACACAAATAATTGTTATGAGCGTCCAAGTATTACTAAAAATAATGATGATAAGTATTTTTATTATAATTTTTACTAAAGTTTCTATCTTGTGAAGGTAATAAAATAAAAAATTAAATTATACAGTTAAAATTAAAACAAACAAACATAAAAGAAAATATTAAATACGATAAAAATATAGAGTTGTCAAAGAAATAAAACAAAAGAAAAAAAAGTAAAAAATAAAATGTTAGTTAAACTAATTAAAGACCTTGTAAAATTTTATCGTACAAAATTATAAGTTAAACCAATATTAATTCCTATTAGGTTTATTACTTTACTAATAATATAAATAGTTATTGAATTTATATCCATATTAATTACTATGTTTATTATTAAGATAATATAAGGAGTAATATTTTATTTTATGTGAAGATATAGATGTCCTATTTCAATAAAGTATGATTAAAAAATTATAAATTAAATTGTGTTTTAAAATAAAATGAGAAAAACAGAATAAAAAATTACTCAAAAAGAGTAAGATTATAAAATGGAGAGTAAAAAAGTGTGACGCCTCGGCTTTTCGGCCGTACAGGTATGACGTCACAGGTGTGATACTTACGCATTTTAATTATTTAATTATGCAATTATATGTTAATTCTAATGTTTATATGCTATTTGAATTTATATGAAATTAATTGTTGAGTTATGAATATGAGTTATGAATATGAATTTTGAACGTTTGTGTTTATATGACTTTGAACTTGAACCGTTTGCATCCGAATTCGATTACGATTTTTGTGAAAATTTGATATGCATGAGATATGTGAGTTATGAACACGTTTATATGCTCGCTACATGATTTTGGGTTTGTTTGTTGAGGTTTTGAATCGTTTTTGTGAAACGCGACTTAAAGGGGTTAAAGAGTATTTAGCGTACCTTGGGTTCCGGGCGGCATAACTTGAGCTCGGGAATTCGGATTCGACTTTTGTCACCATAGTTGGATTTTTATTAACGATATGGACCTAATGGAATAAGCCTCACAATTTTCTAAACCCGTTTGATCCTCCGAAACTTCACCGAATCGAGCCCCGTATGCCAAATCTGCCACCTTTGACCATTTTAGTCATATCTCACTCATTTTTCAACCAAATGACCTCATTCTTAGACCCAAATCACCCAAACACATCCCTCTTTCACCCCATCTCACCCTCATTTTGGCTAAACTCCAAGAAAAGAGGAAAAAGCAGCTGCAAACTGAGATACAAGGAA
Organism: Lantana camara; assembly: GCA_037501455.1. Taxonomy (NCBI): domain Eukaryota; kingdom Viridiplantae; phylum Streptophyta; class Magnoliopsida; order Lamiales; family Verbenaceae; genus Lantana; species Lantana camara. Next base: position 87,171,666 of record CM074863.1, read on the forward strand.
GGAGAAAAGAGAACTATTCACTTCTTGCACATTTGAGCTTATATCTTCACCATTCTTCATCTGATTCAAGAGGTAAGCATATATTTGTATTTTCCATCTCGTTGTGGTTCTTTTAAGCCTAGGTTTGTAGATTTTCATTTAATTTTGAGCATGCTATGGATTAGAGTATTAATAGTAAGGGTTTTTGGAGTTTTGATGAATCATGTGTGTATCCTTGTATTTTCTTTTGATTTGAAGCATGAAATATGTTCATAAGACCTCCATTAATGCATTTATGAACCAATATTTCATGGTAGTTGAGTGGTTATGGATTCACCATTAATGAACTTAAGTTTCTTGAAGTTAAAGGTTGAATCCTTGAAGCTTGATTTGTTGCCGGTTGAAGTTTGCTTGATTGTGGTTGAATTGCAACTTGAATATGCATGATTTCGTGCCGATTATTTTATTTGCTGTTGCCCTTTTTCTTTGCCTTTGATTTGCCATGGCTGTTGCATGAAATAAAGAAACAAAACAGTGGAAGATCAGTCATTTTCGCACAAGGATGAAGCTGCTGCTCCGAGACACACCCGTGTCACGTTTTGTTCTTGATAAATGACATGGACGTGTCTCTCCAGGCCTGCATCTCTGTACTGAGACACGGGTGTACCTCAGTTTTGCCTTCGCATGAGACACGCCCGTGTCCTAATCCAAAATTTGAAGAATATCGTGCCTGTACCGAGTCACAGACATGTCTCCATTTGGCTTTAAGGTGAGACACGGGCATGCAAGCATACGTTTTGTGGTTTGCTTATTCATTTTGTATGTTACTCTCTTGCTTCTTTTATGACTTATAAGCATTATTAACTTAATGAAGTATATGTTATGATTGTGGTATTAAGTTTATGAAATTATTTGACGTGTTATGTGCAAGATATGAACTTATATGCCCTAATTGCTAGTTTGTTTCATTTCATTCACATCAATTGCATTCATATGCATTTGCAGAGTGTCCAGTTGGTTCATGTTGAGTCTAAGAGTGTCTTTTGTTGTTTTTTTTTTCAAAGGATTTTCCCGTTGACGACGAGGTTGCTCCTTAGGTGTAACACCCGAGCGCAAGGTGTCACATCCCCCGCACCGAGACCCGACCCGAATATGAAATGGACGATCCATACCCGAGCCCAAATCACGGCGAACGGGGACATACACACCCTCTATGCTAGGCGGGCTAACCCTTAAAACCATAAAATCAGAGTAAACATTAAAACGGAAGCAATAACTGATCCTAATATAAACAATGACATTCAAGCTCCAAAAATAAATCATAACCTCATCCAACACCCTCAAGTCTCAAAACATGTACGCTCCATTAATAATCATATACAATGATCAAAAGTGCAATATGTACGTGTAAGACCAAAATACAAGAGCTAAAAGCAAAAGCAAGACCTATAACTTGAATTCCCACCTAGCCCCCTTGACACCTGCACAACACAACTGAAAGCCAAACGGGTTCAGTCCAAAAGAGACTGGTGGGTATAAAACAGGGCATAAATATAATATACAATGGTAATTAAACATTCACATGCAAGCTATAATCCCAAGTGAGGTTTTTAAAGAGTTTCCCAAGTGGGTGAATAGAAATCATCAAAAGGGATTATAACGATTCATTAACATTAGGTAATTATTGGCCCGGCGAGTGGGCGTGCATTATCTCCAACCAACACCTCGTGTAATTCATTAACATTCATTAACATTCATTCATTCATTCTTTTCATGCATATCATTCTTTCGTGCGCATTCAATAACATTTACACCTTCTTCCTCCTGGTTGGTGGCGGGTTTGCAAGGCCCATCCACCCATTCATTAACCAAAAGTGGAACATGACTCCCCAGATGGCACTCAACGTCCATTCCTCGCTAAATCCTAACGAGGTCCGGTTACGCCGTTCATTGGTGGGACTAGTGTGAGGGATCACCGTCAGCCCTTTCCTCCTCGGGTCACCACTCACACCAAGTCCCTGGGCCCCATTCAGTGCATTCATTCATTTCTCGCCAAAACATTAGGTAGGATCATGAAATAAGGGCTTTATGTTGAAAACATTTACTCTTTAAAACGACTCTATATACATATATTAATTTTGGTCGAAAGCTTTTCACATTGAAGGTATATAGGGTCATTTATCTAATTAGAAAAGAAACCCACCTTAAACGGCAAAAAGGAGAAAACACGAGCCTCACTGATCGGCTTCGTCTCCAACGAGATCAAAATCTGTGCAAGAAGGTGAAGTGAGACTCAATATGACCAAATAAGACGCTCGGCAATGTAATGATCATGATATGAATATGTAAAAGATAAGATTATGTTATGAAAATGTTCATGTGCACTATTAAGGAATTTAAATCATATAATCAAGTCATTCAATCATTCGTTCACTTTCATTCGAATTCATAATTCCACATTTTCAATCAGATGAATTCAAGAAATTCAAATACAATCATAGCACAAGTTAAATCACATTTAGAATTAGAAATAAACAATTACATACATTCAATTTAAAATCGGAAATTAAATAAAACATGAAATAAGTAACAATTAAATTCTATAATTCAATTAAATCAAATAATATTTAATATATAATAAACATTTATATATTTAAATATATATATATACACGTACATTAATTCCCATGCATGCAAATTAACATGCACCAAATACAATTAACATACACAAACACATGCATTACATGAAATAAACTGAAAGTCATGCATGCATTATTTAAATTTAATTTCACACCTAGGTTGCATGCATTAACAATTTAACAAGATTTTCATGCATGCATTACATTACATTACAGCCCAACCAAAACCCATGCATATTATTTAAGTGTATAGATATATATATATATATATATATATATATATATATATATATATATGTGCGTACGTACAGCGACATATAACAACACTGCATGGAATTCAGAAGGTGACACGCCCGTGTCACCAAAATAGAACAAACCGGGACACCCCCGTGTCTCGGTACAACGATATCAGACATTCCTGCACCCCCGTGTCTCGTTGAAGAAGAAACGGTTGACACACCCGTGTCAAAAGCACGCAACAGTACAAAAACAGGGTAAAAGTCACGAAAAACAGAGCATAACCCCTACACAACCTTCCCAACACTTTCAGCCATCAATTAATCACAAGTATGCAGCAAAATAACTCCAAACCAACGTGCAAACATGCTCTCAATCCAACAAGACGTGAGGTGGGGTGTATGGTGATCATTTCATGCCAAAGCTTCAACATCTCATTAATAGTGACTCATAAATGCCTCAACTACCATGCAATATATCACCATAAATGTAAAGAAGAGATCAAGACAATCATTTTCATGCTTGGAATCAATCAAAAAGCTCAAGAGATGAAAGAGATCCACAAAATTGCATAAAACCTAATATATATTCATCTCTGCCAAAACCTCATAAAACCATGCTTAAATTTAGGGATAAATAGATTAAAATGACTCATATTGAATGTAAATAACATATCTAAGCTTACCTTGTGGATTAATGAAGGTTGGGAAGAGATTTGAGCTCGAATCTCTTGGTAGGGCTTGAGCTACGGGAAAAACTGGGAAGCAGATGATGTTTGGGAAATTTTCAGCAAGTGGGAAGGGTTGGTTCGGTTTGGGGGGTTTATGGCAGGTTAGAGGGTTGATTTAGGGTTCTATAGAGTCTAACCATGGTTAATTTGGTCAACAAATGAATGAGTTATGATTTATTTGGTAAAAGGTGGCAGTTTGTTCTCGTTCCATTTTTCGGTTGAGTTTCGGTGGTTCAAATGACTTTGGAAAAATATAAGGCTAAGTTTATTAAACCCGAATCTTTGATACGAGTTCAACGAAGTTGACGGAACTCGATTCCGAGTTCCCGAGCTCAAGATATCAATTACGGAACCAAGGGTGCGCTAATTGCTCGTTAGCCCCCGACTTGGATTCCAAAATTAAAATAAATCCGAAACACATGCAATTGAATCCAAAAATACGAAACGAACATATATTCATATACAAGACACGTATAAGTCCAACATATTAAATTTGCACAAAATTTCGGTATCAATTCATATAGAAACGACGCACGTAAATGTCACTCATAAACGAGGTAACAATAAAATTCATAATATTACAAATAATATAAAATAAATACGTATATAATTTATAAATAACATGCATGCCTCAATTATGATTTTAATATCAAAGTTCATTAATTAAATGAAATTAAAGTAAATGGACGAAATGATTCAAATATTGGTTAACACAATTACATTACATAATTAATTTAATAACAATTCTCATTAACATATAAAATTAATTATTAATAAAACTTAAGATATAATAATTAACATAATTAAAAATAAATATGATTAAAATAAAATTAAATATATAAACACGTATAAATAATTATTTCGCGTAATTTGGTAAACACATACGTCATGTTGTACTAATAAAAAAAACTGGGGCGTTACATTAGGTGTCCGTTTGCTCTCCTTTTTCCCCCACTACGTTTATAAGGTGAGGTTTTGTTCTTTTAGTTAAAATGACCTACAACCCTACGTGTTTTGAAGCCCGCATGTAAAAATATGTATATTATATGATAAATACGTGTATGATATGTACTTTGAGGGCTTGTCCCGTTTTTCTTAAGATTTTGAAAATGCTTTTATATGTATGTAAGCTCTATTTTCATTTGTTTTGAAAATCTTTGATATGTGTGAGTGTGTAACGAGCTTTGGCTTTGAAAGATAAGCTTTGTGGGAAATATGAATTTGAATTTGAATTTGATTTGGGCCCCAGAGAGTGGTAAGGTATCTCGGGACGGCCGTGGGGTTACTGAGCTCTCCCATCAACACTTTCATTTGAGAGTTTTCACCTAGCCTTAGGAGGTTGAGGAAGGGTGATTCTCTTGAGCCAGCGGAAGCAACCGCTGAAGGTGCAAGAAAGTAATTAATCCTTGACTCGTGTGACTTTGACCAATAGTTAGGACTTGCAACCCTTCTATCACCCGGAGTAAGGAAGGTTTATGATTTTGTCTTTGAATTAGAATATGACTTTGAATTTGAGGAGTTTGGATGGAGAACTCGTACTCGCCGAGTTAGTGTGACTTCGTATGAATCTATGAAACGGAAATGGACTTCTAATTACTTAAAATTGGTTGTTTTGGCCTACGGCCCTTAACTTCTTTTAAGTATAGATATATCTATTATCACGGAAAATATTTTAGCTTACAAAAACCATCCTCGGTTCATGGATCTCTTTGGATTTGATAAGTGCTTTGTTTTATACGTATATATGAGTGCGTGTGTTAGCCCCCTCACTAGTCATTAGGACTAACCCACGTTATTGTCTTTCTTTTTCCCCTTTCTTTTAAGTTGCAGGTTCAGTCAGAAGGTTGAGCTAGGCCGCAAGTGGTCTTAATGTCTTACTTGTGGTTTAGCTCGAGTCTCATTTTTCATAGTAGTGGTTTATTTACTTATGTACTTTGATATTTTGGGATATGTACTGTAACATCCCGCTACTTCGGCAATTCCAAGTACGCATCACGAGAGAGTTTAATTCCGTATTTATATGATTCGTATGCCTTAAATGTCAACGTGTAATTTATTTAAGTTATATGCGCTTTGGATTTAATTAATTGTTTGGGCTCGAATGCTCAATAATTGAAGTTTAGGGACCTAATTAATTAGGGTGCTTTGGCCATCGTGGCAATCTTGAGCTTGGGAATTCGAATTCGAATTCCGACCCCTTCATTGAGTTTGTTTCGATGATTCGGATTCAATGAATTAACCTTTTTATTTTCTAAGTCATTTGACTACCCTACCGTTTTAAAATCTGAACTATTTGGACTAGATACCGTTTGACCCTACCCATTTTTCCCGACCCGTTTATTGTCCCTACAAGAGGGGACCGAACCCTCTTTCTCTCTATTTTGGTTCGGTCCAAGCAAGAAGAAGGGAGAGGAGAAGAGAAGAGAAGAGAAAGCCACCCAACCTTTGAGCTCAAGTTCCGACTCCAACTCTCGCCCAATCGACGAACCGAGGTAAGATATGGATTTCTCTCGTCCTAATCTTTGTTTCTACCGATTGAATCTTGCTTTATTGCCTTATTTCTTGAGTTTGGAGAATTGATGAATAGTACATATTTCGTGTTTTAGGTGTTCGGACTCGTTTCGGAGTCCAATTTATGTTCTAATGTGATATATATATGTGATATACCTTGAATTTGAGTGTTTTCGGTGTATTATATGATCCTAATCTGGAAGTTTCCATTTCCTGAAATAGAAACTTCCTTTCCCATTTAGGAATGTTCTCACACGGGGCACCTCGGTGAACTTACTTATTAAAGTAAGCACCCTCATGTATCACGCACGTATCAACTATACACTTTGCACCTCCATGAAACAAGGTGGTCCTTCTTAAGGGCGTGATCCCACAAGCAAGCCTTAGAGGAGTCAGGTTGACACTCCCACTGTCTGTAGGACTCATCGGCTTGGAGTATTTTACTAATCATGACTTATGTGATATAGGGCTCGTTTCATGAACCATTTCACCTAAATGGTAGAGTCCTAAAGTCATCAGGATTAGGGGAGTTCTCATACATGCACAGCTAAAGTAAACGCATACCAAACAAGAGCATATAAAGAAGTGTTGCCTCAATACGTTATTTCATTCAAAGATTGTATGTGATTACAATAAGGAAAAGCACAAAGCGGATATACAAAGCGCATATACAAGCGGATATAGGACGCATCTCCAAAATCTTTCATCTCGAATTGGTTCGATAACCATAACTTAGTCACTTTCATGTCATCCTTCGAATTCCCAATAAGAAGGATGTCATCAACATAAAGTACTAAGAATTGCACTGAGGTCTCCAATTCCTTTCTATACACACATGATTCATTCGAAATTTGAATGAAGCCAAACGCTTTGACTGATTCATCAAATCGAATATTCCAATTCCTAGAAGCCTGTTTCAATCCATAGATTGATCTTTGCAGTTTGCAAACCTTTTGCTCACTCCCACTGAATGTGAAACCTGTGGGTTGCTCCATATAAATGTCCTTATCAATGTCACCATTGAGAAAGGCAGTTTTCACATCCATTTGCCATATCTCGTAGTCATAATACGCAGCAATGGCAAGCATGATCCGAATAAACTTTTGCATCGCAACTGGTGAAAAGGTTTCATCAAAGTCCACGCCGGGTCTTTGAGTGAATCCTTTTGTAACCAGTCTTGCTTTGTAGGCTGCAATGCTTCCATCAACTCCAAGATTTCTCTTAAAGATCCATTTGCAACCTATGGGTTTGACCCCATCAGGCAAATCTACCAAGGTCCAAACTTGGTTGGAGTTCATGGAATCCATTTCGGATTTCATGGCTTCTATCCACTGTTCAGAGTCAGAATCTGAAAGTGCCTCCTCATATGTTAAATGATCATTATCCTTTTGAGAGATTTCATGGAAGAATCCATACCATCTCTCCGGCTGTCTAGGAGTGCGTTCAGAACGCCTTAGAGGAGGATTTTCGTGTGTATCGAAATTCGTGATTGGTTGTGGTTGGTCAGAAGGGGACGTTTCTTCAGTGGGTGGTGTGGGATCACTTTGTACTTCCTCTAATTCTATGATCTTGCCTTTCTTTTCTTTAAGGAACGGTTCCTCAAGAAAAGTGGCATTTCTGGAAACAAACACCTTTTGCTCAGATTGATCATAGAAGTAATATCCTATGGATTCCTTAGGATAACCTACAAAGTAGCATAAGTTAGAACGAGATTCTAACTTATCTCCCACTGTCGTCTTCACGTAAGCAGGACAACCCCAAATTCTTAATTAAGAATAACTAGGGATTTTACCATGCTGCATTTCATAGGGCGTTTTAGGGACTGACTTAGAGGGAACTAGATTCAAAATCTTTGCTGCACTTTCTAGGGCATAACCCCAGAAAGAAGGTGGTAAGTCAGTGAAACTCATCATGGAACGAACCATATCAAGTAGGGTTCGATTCCTTCTCTCAGAAACTCCATCAAGCTGAGGAGTTCCCGGAGGAGTCCACTGAGAGATAATCCCATTATCTTTGAGATGATTAAGGAATTCTTCACTAAGTTATTCGCCTCCTCGATCAGATCGAAGTGCTTTGATCTTGTGACCAGTTTGGTTCTCAACCTCCTTTTGAAATTCTAAGAATTTCTCAAAAGCTTCAGATTTATACTTCATTAAGTATACATAACCATATCGACTAAAGTCATCGATAAAGGTTATGAAATACTGATGATTGTTTCTAGTGCTTACACTAAGCGGTCCACAAACATCAGTATGGATCAAATCCAAGACCTCAGTGGCACGTTCCACAGTTCCTTTAAAAGGAACTTTGGACATTTTTCCTTTGAGACAAGATTCGCAAGAAGTAACTCTTTAAGATCATTTTCAGAGAATGATCCTAAAGTGTTTATCTTGCTAATTCTGTTCTTGGAAATGTGTCCTAATCTAGCGTGCCATAAGGGAGCTGAAACTTTGTCATCTCTCTTACTCTTCGTTTCTCGTTGTATATTCATAATATTGATATTTTGAGTTAGATAAAGTCCATTACTTAGAGTACCGATGTGAACGGAAGAGTTGTTCCGTTTGATAAAATATTTACCATTCTTAATATAAGTTTCATAACCTTCACAATCTAATATTGGAACTGAAATTATATTACGAATAATGCTCGGTGCATAAAGGACTTTATTTAAGACTAACTCAAAACTACCTAAATCTAATCTAATTGTGCCTAAAGCTCGAGCTTCAACGTTTGAGCCATCGCCGATCTTCAAGACACATTCTCCTTCTTTGAGTTGTTGGACTTCACTTAGCATCTATACATCATTACAGATATGAGTTCCACAACCGGTATCAAGTACCCAAGAACTAGAATTAATAGAAAGATTTACTTCAACGAGAAAGATACCTTTCTTTAGAGTAGCCTTGTACTCTGGGCAGTTTCTCCTCCAATGTCCCGCTTTGCCACAATGGAAGCAAACATCCTCTTTCTGATCACGCTTCTTCTTTTGGGCCTTCCCCTTCGAAACGCCACCAGTGGGTCTAAGGGGTTTCTTCTTCTTCTTTTGGGCTTTCTTGCCCTTACCTTTAGAAGGCCCAGAAGAGGAAGATGGAGCATTAACCATCAAAACCTTATTGTCCTTCTTGATCGTGCTTTCAGCAGTTACAAGCTGACTAATCAGCTCAGCTACAGTAGCACCAGCATGATTCATATTGAAGTTAAGGACAAATGGGTTAAATGATGGTGGGAGCGAAGCACATTTTTCAGTGGCATGTCCATGGAAGCAAGTTTCTCAGTAAGGGCGAGAAACTTGAGTCCATATTCATGGACACTTGAACCTTCCCTCATTCTCAAGTGGAACAATTCCTTTGAAGTGTTATACCTTGTAACACGTTCATAAGGGCGGTAAAGTTGCTCTAAGTGGTCGTAAATCTCCCAAGCGAATTCCATGGCCTCATGTTGCCTTTACAAGTCCGGAGACATGTTAGCCAATATAAGGAAACGGGCTTGGAGATTATCATCCTTCCACTTCTGAATCGCGTCCCACTCGGCCAGAGTGGGAGCTTCCCCTTCGGGACTAGGCTCCCCTTCGAAGAGAACATAAGTTCTCTTCTCAGAATCTAAAATGATTTTTAGATTCCTCAGCCAATCAGAATAGTTGGGACCAGTCAACTTGTTTGACTCGAGGATCGATACAAGAGGGTTTTTGGTTGCCATTTCAAAACACGTAGAGAATCACAGAATCTACGACCTAAATGGTAAAACAGAGAACTAGTGAGCATGCTGAATTATAACGATATACAAAAGATAAGGTCTTTAATCTAATGTAGCTCCCACTGTTTTTCAAAGATCTAGAATTCCCAAAGATCTAAGAGGAACACCTTTCCCAATGGGTACTAAGATCCTAGGCATTTTACCTCGAACCCACGACTCGCGGACATTCTAAGTAAAACCCTAGGTAGGTACAACTTACCAATTCTAACACCTTTAGAACTCTTAGTAATTGTTTTTGCATCACCTATCTTTCAATATGGACCCACGACTCGTGCGACATCCATATTTACTTAGGCGTTAAGCTAGACCCATCAATCATAAGATCATGATCGAAACTTAGTTCGAACGACCCACGACTCGCGGACATCACCCTTGCCAAAATTGACCACGAAATATTGACCATTTAAAATGATCAATTAGGTAACTAAGAACTAATAAGCTCCACTAGCTATCCCACGACTCGCGGACAATAACTAGTTTCACTTACTAAACTTAAAACCTATTGATGGAATGCTAGGAATTTAATTCAAAATTTGCATCTCGAATTAAATACCTATTTGTTCGAAATTAGCTTAATATTTAATGGGAATTTTCGAATCAACCGGAGAGTTGTCCGGTTCGACCTCACCAACATATATGTTATCCAATTTTATTAGTCTTGATTAATGCAAGTACACTTAAATGCATTTCAAACAAGCACATAAACAGATAACATGTCCTAGCATGATACTAACATGTAATGATCATGGGTTCTATCTATCTTATGCGTGATATGTGGGAGCCACTCCACAATCACAAGTTCTAACATACATGCCACATAAACAGTTTAAATCACATAAGGGAAAGCAATAACAAAATACGAGCCCTATCTCTATTACATTTTTACAATTGAGATTCCCCTCCCTAACATTTTGAGGGGTCTTCACTTATGGCCTCCTTGTTACTTGAATGTGGTCCATCTTACTCCATGGGTGCATTGTCTCCAAAATGAAAATAAAACCTCACCACCTATCTCTACTCTCAAATTACAATAAAAAGAAAAAGACATAAAGTAATAAGGCTCAATCTTTATATTGGCCTTAGACAATTACACGGGGCATACCCCGGCCTCAAAACAGTAATATGGAAAGCCAAATAATAAATCACATAACAGTACGCACATAAGTGAGGCTCCAACCTCAATTGAAAAACGCAATTATAGGCCTCCAACCCCAATTTAAACCATCCGTGTGCATAAATTAAAACCATACATAAGTCTAAACCCATGATCACCTAACATGCTTTTAATTTTTTTTGGTTTTGAATATAAATATATATATATATATATATATATTTTTTTTTTTTATTTATATTTTAAGTAAATATAGTAATATAATTTAATAATGTAATTTTTATATTATAAAGTTTTTAATTTCAGTATTCTTTTTAAATTTTCTTTAAAAAAATATTAAGAGTTTAAATGAAAGGTAAAAGGTAAATAAGAAATAAGGGTAAAATAGACATAACACATTTTTGAGTTGATTAAATTGGATTAAGGGGCAGTGTGCAAAAAATAAATAACTTAAGGTTTTTTAGATCACTTTCGATTAACAAAGAGTTTTTTGGGAACTGATACAAACTGCACAAACACTTCATTACCACATAAGTAAACAAACTGAACAAGCACTTCATTACCACATATGTAAACAAACTGGTACTACATGAACAAGCACTCCGTTACCACATAAGTAAACGAACTGATACAATCTGAACAAACACTCCATTACCACAAAAGTAAATAAACTAATACAATCTGAACAAACACTTCATTACCATAGATCAAATTGAGAAAACATCATCAACCGGTTTATTAACTTAGTTTCAAACAAAGAGAAACAATCATAAGAGGCAGCCTATTCGATTACAACAACAACAAAAACAAAAAGATCCTAAAAGTACATAAATTACATAAAATTTTCAATCCTCAACTTCAAAACACGCAGTGAACCTGGTCAATTCTCAACTTCAGAACGAATAGCAATCAAACATGAATCATATGTGTAGGGGTTATATCTTCTCTTCCTAACACATAATGAGATTACTGACCAGTGTTAATATAGTGTTAATACAAAACAAAATAAATTAGAAATCTCCATACCTCCTCTCCGATTATTGCTTCCCAACTAAATAGGTAGGAGGCTGAATCACCCCCATCTCCACAATGTTGAGATTAGCAAGTTCATGCAATTGGATCATGGGTTGGAATTTGCCTGTCGCATTGCAAACTGACCCACAACCTTTTTGTATACGGAGCGAGGTATTGTGCCACGTAAGAATCAAAGTTGAAGTTTGACAACTCGTCAACAAGTTGTGCGTGAATCTCCTCCACTGACGCGCTCCTCAGAATTGGAAATACCGTAATTTCGCTGTTAAACCAACAACTTCCTAGGATTTGCATATCCTGAGCTTCATCACCGGCATGGCCATCTTTAGAATGACAATTCGAATTATCACTTTGTAATGGATCAACAATTCAATTCAAATTATCAATAATTCAATTCGGAATCAATTATCACTTTTCTTCGATACAACTTATCAATGAATTATATTGTCTAATTGATAGAGAATCCGAACAAATAATTAACATTCTGTAACACCCCGCTCGTCTGGCCGTACAGGTATGTCGTCACGAGAGTGCTACCTGCGAATTTAAATTATTTAATTATGCAAATTATATGTTTAATATAATGTTTAAATGATATTCTTGAGTTTATATATATTATTTGTTAAGTATATGTTTGAATCTTTAAACGTTTTAGCCTTTCGACTCCATTTTTGATTCGTTTGACCTCGTATTTGATTCCGATTTTTGTGAATAGGTGATATGCATGAATTATATGTGTTATAAACTCAATTATATTCTTGTTATTGTTGGAAAACACGAATCAGAAAGCAGCGGAAATTTAAAAAATTTTCCAACAAAAGGACCTTGGACTCGCAATCGTGTATCCAAATTCGTAGAGATAAGAAACTTACTTTTCTTTTATTCTTTCTTGGAGCGTTTCAAGCCACCCAAGAACGCTCTTCTCGCGGCTTGATCCCCTCTCCTTGGTAAAGCTCGAATCTTCAAACTTCTAACTTGAAGCTCTCTAGAGATAGGCCACCAACTTGACTACAATCTAACTAGTAAGGATGCTAGTTCTCTAGTTAGTGTTTAGGCTTAACCTAGGGTTTCGTTTATCTTGGAGAAAGGATGGTGTTCAACACATGAACCAAAAGAATTGCCAATTAGCTCTAAGGGGAGCTCGAGCTCCCCTATTTATAATAAGGGAGGACCGAAAATCCTAGTCCTTTATGGGCTAGGGTTTTGGTCTCTCTCTCTCCTATTACTTGATCATCAAGTAATTTTGACTTTGACTTTGAATTCAAACTCAAATCAACTTTCAAGAGAGCTAAAAATATCCAAACTATTTTTGGATAATTTTATACTTTATTTATTTAAAATAAATAACTTATTTTATCTAATTAATTAACTAGATTATTTTTCTCCAAAATAAGACTTTCTTTTTAATTCAAAATTAAACCAAAGTCTATTAAATAATTAACAACTTAATTATTTAATATCCAATTAAATAGTCACGTGTGGCACACGTGTCATAATGACACGTGTCCAGTCACGTGACCCACACGTGTGATTTCACACGTGTGGAACCCTCTAGGCCCGATTAACTTGTTTAATCATTTTAAAGCCTCAACTCATGTAACCAAGTTGTTGTGTGTGACCCTCTAGGTTCTCAATTCAATTAGCAGTGACCCTAATTAATTAATTCACTAATTAATTAATCAGTCCACAGATTAAACGACCATAGTCTAGCAACAGGTGTTTAACCCCTAGCTGAATTGGAATGTTCGGATTCGACAGAACCTTTAAGTCATTGATTCATGTGAGATACAATCCTCCTACTTACTATCTCTCAACCAAGATCTAGGGTAAGGGAATAATCAGAACCCTAATAATCCGGTCTTAAAGCTAAGTGCATTTCATATCCATTTGATCTCAATCCAAGAAACCCTTTTCTTGATGTCTTGATCTACTGCCTTGGCCAAGGACTCCATATGGTATATGAATGACTTACACAATAAGAGATCACCTTACAAATGCAAGTGTAGGTCCTTTCTTGATTCTCATTCACTTTCATGAATCACTTGTGTAGCCCCAGCATAAGCCTTAAATCAGTTGTCTAAGGCTACACCCTTTAAAGTTTATACCTAAGACTACAGAGTTAACTCATAAAGTGACAAGGAACCTCAAGTCTAAGGATCAATTAATCACATCAATGACTCGTGAGATATTTCCTAATCTGGAAGTTTCCATTTCCTGAAATAGAAACTTCCTTTCCCATTTAGGAATGTTCTCACACGGGGCACCTCGGTGAACTTACTTATTAAAGTAAGCACCCTCATGTATCACGCACGTATCAACTATACACTTTGCACCTCCATGAAACAAGGTGGTCCTTCTTAAGGGCGTGATCCCACAAGCAAGCCTTAGAGGAGTCAGGTTGACACTCCCACTGTCTGTAGGACTCATCGGCTTGGAGTATTTTACTAATCATGACTTATGTGATATAGGGCTCGTTTCATGAACCATTTCACCTAAATGGTAGAGTCCTAAAGTCATCAGGATTAGGGGAGTTCTCATACATGCACAGCTAAAGTAAACGCATACCAAACAAGAGCATATAAAGAAGTGTTGCCTCAATACGTTATTTCATTCAAAGATTGTATGTGATTACAATAAGGAAAAGCACAAAGCGGATATACAAAGCACATATACAAGCGGATATAGGACGCATCTCCAAAATCTTTCATCTCGAATTGGTTCGATAACCATAACTTAGTCACTTTCATGTCATCCTTCGAATTCCCAATAAGAAGGATGTCATCAACATAAAGTATTAAGAATTGCACTGAGGTCTCCAATTCCTTTCTATACACACATGATTCATTCGAAATTTGAATGAAGCCAAACGCTTTGACTGATTCATCAAATCGAATATTCCAATTCCTAGAAGCCTGTTTCAATCCATAGATTGATCTTTGCAGTTTGCAAACCTTTTGCTCACTCCCACTGAATGTGAAACCTATGGGTTGCTCCATATAAATGTCCTTATCAATGTCACCATTGAGAAAGGCAGTTTTCACATCCATTTGCCATATCTCGTAGTCATAATACGCAGCAATGGCAAGCATGATCCGAATAAACTTTTGCATCGCAACTGGTGAAAAGGTTTCATCAAAGTCCACGCCGGGTCTTTGAGTGAATCCTTTTGTAACCAGTCTTGCTTTGTAGGCTGCAATGCTTCCATCAACTCCAAGATTTCTCTTAAAGATCCATTTGCAACCTATGGGTTTGACCCCATCAGGCAAATCTACCAAGGTCCAAACTTGGTTGGAGTTCATGGAATCCATTTCGGATTTCATGGCTTCTATCCACTGTTCAGAGTCAGAATCTGAAAGTGCCTCCTCATATGTTAAAGGATCATTATCCTTTTGAGAGATTTCATGGAAGAATCCATACCATCTCTCCGGCTGTCTAGGAGTGCGTTCAGAACGCCTTAGAGGAGGATTTTCGTATGTATCGAAATTCGTGATTGGTTGTGGTTGGTCAGAAGGGGACGTTTCTTCAGTGGGTGGTGTGGGATCACTTTGTACTTCCTCTAATTCTATGATCTTGCCTTTCTTTTCTTTAAGGAACGGTTCCTCAAGAAAAGTGGCATTTCTGGAAACAAACATCTTTTGCTCAGATTGATCATAGAAGTAATATCCTATGGATTCCTTAGGATAACCTACAAAGTAGCATAAGTTAGAACGAGATTCTAACTTATCTCCCACTGTCGTCTTCACGTAAGCAGGACAACCCCAAATTCTTAATTAAGAATAACTAGGGATTTTACCATGCTGCATTTCATAGGGCGTTTTAGGGACTGACTTAGAGGGAACTAGATTCAAAATCTTTGCTGCACTTTCTAGGGCATAACCCCAGAAAGAAGGTGGTAAGTCAGTGAAACTCATCATGGAACGAACCATATCAAGTAGGGTTCGATTCCTTCTCTCAGAAACTCCATCAAGCTGAGAAGTTCCCGGAGGAGTCCACTGAGAGATAATCCCATTATCTTTGAGATGATTAAGGAATTCTTCACTAAGTTATTCGCCTCCTCGATCAGATCGAAGTGCTTTGATCTTGTGACCAGTTTGGTTCTCAACCTCCTTTTGAAATTCTAAGAATTTCTCAAAAGCTTCAGATTTATACTTCATTAAGTATACATAACCATATCGACTAAAGTCATTAATAAAGGTTATGAAATACTGATGATTGTTTCTAGTGCTTACACTAAGCGGTCCACAAACATCAGTATGGATCAAATCCAAGACCTCAGTGGCACGTTCCACAGTTCCTTTAAAAGGAACTTTGGACATTTTTCCTTTGAGACAAGATTCGCAAGAAGTAACTCTTTAAGATCATTTTCAGAGAATGATCCTAAAGTGTTTATCTTGCTAATTCTGTTCTTGGAAATGTGTCCTAATCTAGCGTGCCATAAGGGAGCTGAAACTTTGTCATCTCTCTTACTCTTCGTTTCTCGTTGTATATTCATAATATTGATATTTTGAGTTAGATAAAGTCCATTACTTAGAGTACCGATGTGAACGGAAGAGTTGTTCCGTTTGATAAAATATTTACCATTCTTAATATAAGTTTCATAACCTTCACAATCTAATATTGGAACTGAAATTATATTACGAATAATGCTCGGTGCATAAAGGACTTTATTTAAGACTAACTCAAAACTACCTAAATCTAATCTAATTGTGCCTAAAGCTCGAGCTTCAACGTTTGAGCCATCGCCGATCTTCAAGACACATTCTCCTTCTTTGAGTTGTTGGACTTCACTTAGCATTTGTACATCATTACAGATATGAGTTCCACAACCGGTATCAAGTACCCAAGAACTAGAATTAATAGAAAGATTTACTTCAATGAGAAAGATACCTTTCTTTAGAGTAGCCTTGTACTCTGGGCAGTTTCTCCTCCAATGTCCCGCTTTGCCACAATGGAAGCAAACATCCTCTTTCTGATCACGCTTCTTCTTTTGGGCCTTCCCCTTCGAAACGCCACTAGTGGGTCTAAGGGGTTTCTTCTTCTTCTTTTGGGCTTTCTTGCCCTTACCTTTAGAAGGCCCAGAAGAGGAAGATGGAGCATTAACCATCAAAACCTTATTGTCCTTCTTGATCGTGCTTTCAGCAGTTACAAGCTGACTAATCAGCTCAGCTACAGTAGCACCAGCATGATTCATATTGAAGTTAAGGACAAATGGGTTAAATGATGGTGGGAGCGAAGCACATCTTTCAGTGGCATGTCCATGGAAGCAAGTTTCTCAGTAAGGGCGAGAAACTTGAGTCCATATTCATGGACACTTGAACCTTCCCTCATTCTCAAGTGGAACAATTCCTTTGAAGTGTTATACCCTGTAACACGTTCATAAGGGCGGTAAAGTTGCTCTAAGTGGTCGTAAATCTCCCAAGCGAATTCCATGGCCTCATGTTGCCTTTACAAGTCCGGAGACATGTTAGCCAATATAAGGAAACGGGCTTGGAGATTATCATCCTTCCACTTCTGAATCGCGTCCCGCTCGGCCAGAGTGGGAGCCTCCCCTTCGGGACTAGGCTCCCCTTCAAAGAGAACATAAGTTCTCTTCTCAGAATCTAAAATGATTTTTAGATTCCTCAGCCAATCAGAATAGTTGGGACCAGTCAACTTGTTTGACTCGAGGATCGATACAAGAGGGTTTTTGGTTGCCATTTCAAAACACGTAGAGAATCACAGAATCTACGACCTAAATGGTAAAACAGAGAACTAGTGAGCATGCTGAATTATAACGATATACAAAAGATAAGGTCTTTAATCTAATGTAGCTCCCACTGTTTTTCAAAGATCTAGAATTCCCAAAGATCTAAGAGGAACACCTTTCCCAATGGGTACTAAGATCCTAGGCATTTTACCTCGAACCCACGACTCGCGGACATTCTAAGTAAAACCCTAGGTAGGTACAACTTACCAATTCTAACACCTTTAGAACTCTTAGTAATTGTTTTTGCATCACCTATCTTTCAATATGGACCCACGACTCGTGCGACATCCATATTTACTTAAGCGTTAAGCTAGACCCATCAATCATAAGATCATGATCGAAACTTAGTTCGAACGACCCACGACTCGCGGACATCACCCTTGCCAAAATTGACCACGAAATATTGACCATTTAAAATGATCAATTAGGTAACTAAGAACTAATAAGCTCCACTAGCTATCCCACGACTCGCGGACAATAACTAGTTTCACTTACTAAACTTAAAACCTATTGATGGAATGCTAGGAATTTAATTCAAAATTTGCATCTCGAATTAAATACCTATTTGTTCGAAATTAGCTTAATATTTAATGGGAATTTTCGAATCAACCGGAGAGTTGTCCGGTTCGACCTCACCAACATATATGTTATCCAATTTTATTAGTCTTGATTAATGCAAGTACACTTAAATGCATTTCAAACAAGCACATAAACAGATAACATGTCCTAGCATGATACTAACATGTAATGATCATGGGTTCTACCTATCTTATGCGTGATATGTGGGAGCCACTCCACAATCACAAGTTCTAACATACATGCCACATAAGCAGTTTAAATCACATAAGGGAAAGCAATAACAAAATACGAGCCCTATCTCTATTACATTTTTACAATTGAGATTCCCCTCCCTAACATTTTGAGGGGTCTTCACTTATGGCCTCCTTGTTACTTGAATGTGGTCCATCTTACTCCATGGGTGCATTGTCTCCAAAATGAAAATAAAACCTCACCACCTATCTCTACTCTCAAATTACAATAAAAAGAAAAAGACATAAAGTAATAAGGCTCAATCTTTATATTGGCCTTAGACAATTACACGGGGCATACCCCGGCCTCAAAACAGTAATATGGAAAGCCAAATAATAAATCACATAACAGTACGCACATAAGTGAGGCTCCAACCTCAATTGAAAAACGCAATTATAGGCCTCCAACCCCAATTTAAACCATCCGTGTGCATAAATTAAAACCATACATAAGTCTAAACCCATGATCACCTAACATGCTTTTAATTTTTTTTGGTTTTGAATATAAATATATATATATATATATATTTTTTTTTTTTTATTTATATTTTAAGTAAATATAGTAATATAATTTAATAATGTAATTTTTATATTATAAAGTTTTTAATTTCAGTATTCTTTTTAAATTTTCTTTAAAAAAATATTAAGAGTTTAAATGAAAGGTAAAAGGTAAATAAGAAATAAGGGTAAAATAGACATAACACATTTTTGAGTTGATTAAATTGGATTAAGGGGCAGTGTGCAAAAAATAAATAACTTAAGGTTTTTTAGATCACTTTCGATTAACAAAGAGTTTTTTGGGAACTGATACAAACTGCACAAACACTTCATTACCACATAAGTAAACAAACTGAACAAGCACTTCATTACCACATATGTAAACAAACTGGTACTACATGAACAAGCACTCCGTTACCACATAAGTAAACGAACTGATACAATCTGAACAAACACTCCATTACCACAAAAGTAAATAAACTAATACAATCTGAACAAACACTTCATTACCATAGATCAAATTGAGAAAACATCATCAACCGGTTTATTAACTTAGTTTCAAACAAAGAGAAACAATCATAAGAGGCAGCCTATTCGATTACAACAACAACAAAAACAAAAAGATCCTAAAAGTACATAAATTACATAAAATTTTCAATCCTCAACTTCAAAACACGCAGTGAACCTGGTCAATTCTCAACTTCAGAACGAATAGCAATCAAACATGAATCATATGTGTAGGGGTTATATCTTCTCTTCCTAACACATAATGAGATTACTGACCAGTGTTAATATAGTGTTAATACAAAACAAAATAAATTAGAAATCTCCATACCTCCTCTCCGATTATTGCTTCCCAACTAAATAGGTAGGAGGCTGAATCACCCCCATCTCCACAATGTTGAGATTAGCAAGTTCATGCAATTGGATCATGGGTTGGAATTTGCCTGTCGCATTGCAAACTGACCCACAACCTTTTTGTATACGGAGCGAGGTATTGTGCCACGTAAGAATCAAAGTTGAAGTTTGACAACTCGTCAACAAGTTGTGCGTGAATCTCCTCCACTGACGCGCTCCTCAGAATTGGAAATACCGTAATTTCGCTGTTAAACCAACAACTTCCTAGGATTTGCATATCCTGAGCTTCATCACCGGCATGGCCATCTTTAGAATGACAATTCGAATTATCACTTTGTAATGGATCAACAATTCAATTCAAATTATCAATAATTCAATTCGGAATCAATTATCACTTTTCTTCGATACAACTTATCAATGAATTATATTGTCTAATTGATAGAGAATCCGAACAAATAATTAACATTCTGTAACACCCCGCTCGTCTGGCCGTACAGGTATGTCGTCACGAGAGTGCTACCTGCGAATTTAAATTATTTAATTATGCAAATTATATGTTTAATATAATGTTTAAATGATATTCTTGAGTTTATATATATTATTTGTTAAGTATATGTTTGAATCTTTAAACGTTTTAGCCTTTCGACTCCATTTTTGATTCGTTTGACCTCGTATTTGATTCCGATTTTTGTGAATAGGTGATATGCATGAATTATATGTGTTATAAACTCAATTATATTCTTGTTATTGTTGGAAAACACGAATCAGAAAGCAGCGGAAATTTAAAAAAATTTCCAACAAAAGGACCTTGGACTCGCAATCGTGTATCCAAATTCGTAGAGATAAGAAACTTACTTTTCTTTTATTCTTTCTTGAAGCGTTTCAAGCCACCCAAGAACGCTCTTCTCGCGGCTTGATCCCCTCTCCTTGGTAAAGCTCGAATCTTCAAACTTCTAACTTGAAGCTCTCTAGAGATAGTCCACCAACTTGACTACAATCTAGCTAGTAAGGATGCTAGTTCTCTAGTTAGTGTTTAGGATTAACCTAGGGTTTCGTTTATCTTGGAGAAAGGATGGTGTTCAACACATGAACCAAAAGAATTGCCAATTAGCTCTAAGGGGAGCTCGAGCTCCCCTATTTATAATAAGGGAGGACCGAAAATCCTAGTCCTTTATGGGCTAGGGTTTTGGTCTCTCTCTCTCCTATTACTTGATCATCAAGTAATTTTGACTTTGACTTTGAATTCAAACTCAAATCAACTTTCAAGAGAGCTAAAAATATCCAAACTATTTTTGGATAATTTTATACTTTATTTATTTAAAATAAATAACTTATTTTATCTAATTAATTAACTAGATTATTTTTCTCCAAAATAAGACTTTCTTTTTAATTCAAAATTAAACCAAAGTCTATTAAATAATTAACAACTTAATTATTTAATATCCAATTAAATAGTCACGTGTGGCACACGTGTCATAATGACACGTGTCCAGTCACGTGACCCACACGTGTGATTTCACACGTGTGGAACCCTCTAGGCCCGATTAACTTGTTTAATCATTTTAAAGCCTCAACTCATGTAACCAAGTTGTTGTGTGTGACCCTCTAGGTTCTCAATTCAATTAGCAGTGACCCTAATTAATTAATTCACTAATTAATTAATCAGTCCACAGATTAAACGACCATAGTCTAGCAACAGGTGTTTAACCCCTAGCTGAATTGGAATGTTCGGATTCGACAGAACCTTTAAGTCATTGATTCATGTGAGATACAATCCTCCTACTTACTATCTCTCAACCAAGATCTAGGGTAAGGGAATAATCAGAACCCTAATAATCCGGTCTTAAAGCTAAGTGCATTTCATATCCATTTGATCTCAATCTAAGAAACCCTTTTCTTGATGTCTTGATCTACTGCCTTGGCCAAGGACTCCATATGGTATATGAATGACTTACACAATAAGAGATCACCTTACAAATGCAAGTGTAGGTCCTTTCTTGATTCTCATTCACTTTCATGAATCACTTGTGTAGCCCCAGCATAAGCCTTAAATCAGTTGTCTAAGGCTACACCCTTTAAAGTTTATACCTAAGACTACAGAGTTAACTCATAAAGTGACAAGGAACCTCAAGTCTAAGGATCAATTAATCACATCAATGACTCGTGAGATATTTCCTAATCTGGAAGTTTCCATTTCCTGAAATAGAAACTTCCTTTCCCATTTAGGAATGTTCTCACACGGGGCACCTCGGTGAACTTACTTATTAAAGTAAGCACCCTCATGTATCACGCACGTATCAACTATACACTTTGCACCTCCATGAAACAAGGTGGTCCTTCTTAAGGGCGTGATCCCACAAGCAAGCCTTAGAGGAGTCAGGTTGACACTCCCACTGTCTGTAGGACTCATCGGCTTGGAGTATTTTACTAATCATGACTTATGTGATATAGGGCTCGTTTCATGAACCATTTCACCTAAATGGTAGAGTCCTAAAGTCATCAGGATTAGGGGAGTTCTCATACATGCACAGCTAAAGTAAACGCATACCAAACAAGAGCATATAAAGAAGTGTTGCCTCAATACGTTATTTCATTCAAAGATTGTATGTGATTACAATAAGGAAAAGCACAAAGCGGATATACAAAGCGCATATACAAGCGGATATAGGACGCATCTCCAAAATCTTTCATCTCGAATTGGTTCGATAACCATAACTTAGTCACTTTCATGTCATCCTTCGAATTCCCAATAAGAAGGATGTCATCAACATAAAGTACTAAGAATTGCACTGAGGTCTCCAATTCCTTTCTATACACACATGATTCATTCGAAATTTGAATGAAGCCAAACGCTTTGACTGATTCATCAAATCGAATATTCCAATTCCTAGAAGCCTGTTTCAATCCATAGATTGATCTTTGCAGTTTGCAAACCTTTTGCTCACTCCCACTGAATGTGAAACCTATGGGTTGCTCCATATAAATGTCCTTATCAATGTCACCATTGAGAAAGGCAGTTTTCAC
Organism: Lantana camara; assembly: GCA_037501455.1. Classification (NCBI taxonomy): domain Eukaryota; kingdom Viridiplantae; phylum Streptophyta; class Magnoliopsida; order Lamiales; family Verbenaceae; genus Lantana; species Lantana camara. The sequence goes on from CM074863.1 coordinate 87,194,593, forward strand.
ATCCATTTGCCATATCTCGTAGTCATAATACGCAGCAATGGCAAGCATGATCCGAATAAACTTTTGCATCGCAACTGGTGAAAAGGTTTCATCAAAGTCCACGCCGGGTCTTTGAGTGAATCCTTTTGTAACCAGTCTTGCTTTGTAGGCTGTAATGCTTCCATCAACTCCAAGATTTCTCTTAAAGATCCATTTGCAACCTATGGGTTTGACCCCATCAGGCAAATCTACCAAGGTCCAAACTTGGTTGGAGTTCATGGAATCCATTTCGGATTTCATGGCTTCTATCCACTGTTCAGAGTCAGAATCTGAAAGTGCCTCCTCATATGTTAAAGGATCATTATCCTTTTGAGAGATTTCATGGAAGAATCCATACCATCTCTCCGGCTGTCTAGGAGTGCGTTCAGAACGCCTTAGAGGAGGATTTTCGTGTGTATCGAAATTCGTGATTGGTTGTGGTTGGTCAGAAGGGGACGTTTCTTCAGTGGGTGGTGTGGGATCACTTTGTACTTCCTCTAATTCTATGATCTTGCCTTTCTTTTCTTTAAGGAACGGTTCCTCAAGAAAAGTGGCATTTCTGGAAACAAACACCTTTTGCTCAGATTGATCATAGAAGTAATATCCTATGGATTCCTTAGGATAACCTACAAAGTAGCATAAGTTAGAACGAGATTCTAACTTATCTCCCACTGTCGTCTTCACGTAAGCAGGACAACCCCAAATTCTTAATTAAGAATAACTAGGGATTTTACCATGCTGCATTTCATAGGGCGTTTTAGGGACTGACTTAGAGGGAACTAGATTCAAAATCTTTGCTGCACTTTCTAGGGCATAACCCCAGAAATAAGGTGGTAAGTCAGTGAAACTCATCATGGAGCGAACCATATCAAGTAGGGTTCGATTCCTTCTCTCAGAAACTCCATCAAGCTGAGGAGTTCCCGGAGGAGTCCACTGAGAGATAATCCCATTATCTTTGAGATGATTAAGGAATTCTTCACTAAGTTATTCGCCTCCTCGATCAGATCGAAGTGCTTTGATCTTGTGACCAGTTTGGTTCTCAACCTCCTTTTGAAATTCTAAGAATTTCTCAAAAGCTTCAGATTTATACTTCATTAAGTATACATAACCATATCGACTAAAGTCATCAATAAAGGTTATGAAATACTGATGATTGTTTCTAGTGCTTACACTAAGCGGTCCACAAACATCAGTATGGATCAAATCCAAGACCTCAGTGGCACGTTCCACAGTTCCTTTAAAAGGAACTTTGGACATTTTTCCTTTGAGACAAGATTCGCAAGAAGTAACTCTTTAAGATCATTTTCAGAGAATGATCCTAAAGTGTTTATCTTGCTAATTCTGTTCTTGGAAATGTGTCCTAATCTAGCGTGCCATAAGGGAGCTGAAACTTTGTCATCTCTCTTACTCTTCGTTTCTCGTTGTATATTCATAATATTGATATTTTGAGTTAGATAAAGTCCATTACTTAGAGTACCGATGTGAACGGAAGAGTTGTTCCGTTTGATAAAATATTTACCATTCTTAATATAAGTTTCATAACCTTCACAATCTAATATTGGAACTGAAATTATATTACGAATAATGCTCGGTGCATAAAGGACTTTATTTAAGACTAACTCAAAACTACCTAAATCTAATCTAATTGTGCCTAAAGCTCGAGCTTCAACGTTTGAGCCATCGCCGATCTTGAAGACACATTCTCCTTCTTTGAGTTGTTGGACTTCACTTAGCATCTGTACATCATTACAGATATGAGTTCCACAACCGGTATCAAGTACCCAAGAACTAGAATTAATAGAAAGATTTACTTCAACGAGAAAGATACCTTTCTTTAGAGTAGCCTTGTACTCTGGGCAGTTTCTCCTCCAATGTCCCGCTTTGCCACAATGGAAGCAAACATCCTCTTTCTGATCACGCTTCTTCTTTTGGGCCTTCCCCTTCGAAACGCCACTAGTGGGTCTAAGGGGTTTCTTCTTCTTCTTTTGGGCTTTCTTGCCCTTACCTTTAGAAGGCCCAGAAGAGGAAGATGGAGCATTAACCATCAAAACCTTATTGTCCTTCTTGATCGTGCTTTCAGCAGTTACAAGCTGACTAATCAGCTCAGCTACAGTAGCACCAGCATGATTCATATTGAAGTTAAGGACAAATGGGTTAAATGATGGTGGGAGCGAAGCACATCTTTCAGTGGCATGTCCATGGAAGCAAGTTTCTCAGTAAGGGCGAGAAACTTGAGTCCATATTCATGGACACTTGAACCTTCCCTCATTCTCAAGTGGAACAATTCCTTTGAAGTGTTATACCTTGTAACACGTTCATAAGGGCGGTAAAGTTGCTCTAAGTGGTCGTAAATCTCCCAAGCGAATTCCATGGCCTCATGTTGCCTTTACAAGTCCGGAGACTTGTTAGCCAATATAAGGAAACGGGATTGGAGATTATCATCCTTCCACTTCTGAATCGCATCCCGCTCGGCCAGAGTGGGAGCCTCCCCTTCGGGACTAGGCTCCCCTTCGAAGAGAACATAAGTTCTCTTCTCAGAATCTAAAATGATTTTTAGATTCCTCAGCCAATCAGAATAGTTGGGACCAGTCAACTTGTTTGACTCGAGGATCGATACAAGAGGGTTTTTGGTTGCCATTTCAAAACACGTAGAGAATCACAGAATCTACGACCTAAATGGTAAAACAGAGAACTAGTGAGCATGCTGAATTATAACGATATACAAAAGATAAGGTCTTTAATCTAATGTAGCTCCCTCTGTTTTTCAAAGATCTAGAATTCCCAAAGATCTAAGAGGAACACCTTTCCCAATGGGTACTAAGATCCTAGGCATTTTACCTCGAACCCACGACTCGCGGACATTCTAAGTAAAACCCTAGGTAGGTACAACTTACCAATTCTAACACCTTTAGAACTCTTAGTAATTGTTTTTGCATCACCTATCTTTCAATATGGACCCACGACTCGTGCGACATCCATATTTACTTAGGCGTTAAGCTAGACCCATCAATCATAAGATCATGATCGAAACTTAGTTCGAACGACCCACGACTCGCGGACATCACCCTTGCCAAAATTGACCACGAAATATTGACCATTTAAAATGATCAATTAGGTAACTAAGAACTAATAAGCTCCACTAGCTATCCCACGACTCGCGGACAATAACTAGTTTCACTTACTAAACTTAAAACCTATTGATGGAATGCTAGGAATTTAATTCAAAATTTGCATCTCGAATTAAATACCTATTTGTTCGAAGTTAGCTTAATATTTAATGGGAATTTTCGAATCAACCGGAGAGTTGTCCGGTTCGACCTCACCAACATATATGTTATCCAATTTTATTAGTCTTGATTAATGCAAGTACACTTAAATGCATTTCAAACAAGCACATAAACAGATAACATGTCCTAGCATGATACTAACATGTAATGATCATGGGTTCTACCTATCTTATGCGTGATATGTGGGAGCCACTCCACAATCACAAGTTCTAACATACATGCCACATAAGCAGTTTAAATCACATAAGGGAAAGCAATAACAAAATACGAGCCCTATCTCTATTACATTTTTACAATTGAGATTCCCCTCCCTAACATTTTGAGGGGTCTTCACTTATGGCCTCCTTGTTACTTGAATGTGGTCCATCTTACTCCATGGGTGCATTGTCTCCAAAATGAAAATAAAACCTCACCACCTATCTCTACTCTCAAATTACAATAAAAAGAAAAAGACATAAAGTAATAAGGCTCAATCTTTATATTGGCCTTAGACAATTACACGGGGCATACCCCGGCCTCAAAACAGTAATATGGAAAGCCAAATAATAAATCACATAACAGTACGCACATAAGTGAGTCTCCAACCTCAATTGAAAAACGCAATTATAGGCCTCCAACCCCAATTTAAACCATCCGTGTGCATAAATTAAAACCATACATAAGTCTAAACCCATGATCACCTAACATGCTTTTAATTTTTTTTGGTTTTGAATATAAATATATATATATATATATATATATATGTTTTTTTTATTTATATTTTAAGTAAATATAGTAATATAATTTAATAATGTAATTTTTATATTATAAAGTTTTTAATTTCAGTATTCTTTTTAAATTTTCTTTAAAAAAATATTAAGAGTTTAAATGAAAGGTAAAAGGTAAATATGAAATAAGGGTAAAACAGACATAACACATTTTTGAGTTGATTAAATTGGATTAAGGGGCAGTGTGCAAAAAATAAATAACTTAAGGTTTTTTAGATCACTTTCGATTAACAAAGAGTTTTTTGGGAACTGATACAAACTGCACAAACACTTCATTACCACATAAGTAAACAAACTGAACAAGCACTTCATTACCACATATGTAAACAAACTGGTACTACATGAACAAGCACTCCGTTACCACATAAGTAAACGAACTGATACAATCTGAACAAACACTCCATTACCACAAAAGTAAATAAACTAATACAATCTGAACAAACACTTCATTGCCATAGATCAAATTGAGAAAACATCATCAACCGGTTTATTAACGTAGTTTCAAACAAAGAGAAACAATCATAAGAGGCAGCCTATTCGATTACAACAACAACAAAAACAAAAAGATCCTAAAAGTACATAAATTACATAAAATTTTCAATCCTCAACTTCAAAACACGCAGTGAACCTGGTCAATTCTCAACTTCAGAACGAATAGCGATCAAACATGAATCATATGTGTAGGGGTTATATCTTCTCTTCCTAACACATAATGAGATTACTGACCAGTGTTAATATAGTGTTAATACAAAACAAAATAAATTAGAAATCTCCATACCTCCTCTCCGATTATTGCTTCCCAACTAAATAGGTAGGAGGCTGAATCACCCCCATCTCCACAATGTTGAGATTAGCAAGTTCATGCAATTGGATCATGGGTTGGAATTTGCCTGTCGCATTGCAAACTGACCCACAACCTTTTTGTATACGGAGCGAGGTATTGTGCCACGTAAGAATCAAAGTTGAAGTTTGACAACTCGTCAACAAGCTGTGCGTGAATCTCCTCCACTGACGCGCTCCTCAGAATTGGAAATACCGTAATTTCGCTGTTAAACCAACAACTTCCTAGGATTTGCATATCCTGAGCTTCATCACCGGCATGGCCATCTTTAGAATGACAATTCGAATTATCACTTTGTAATGGATCAACAATTCAATTCAAATTATCAATAATTCAATTCGGAATCAATTATCACTTTTCTTCGATACAACTTATCAATGAATTATATTGTCTAATTGATAGAGAATCCGAACAAATAATTAACATTCTGTAACACCCCGCTCGTCTGGCCATACAGGTATGTCGTCACGAGAGTGCTACCTGCGAATTTAAATTATTTAATTATGCAAATTATATGTTTAATATAATGTTTAAATGATATTCTTGAGTTTATATATATTATTTGTTAAGTATATGTTTGAATCTTTAAACGTTTTAGCCTTTCGACTCCATTTTTGATTCGTTTGACCTCGTATTTGATTCCGATTTTTGTGAATAGGTGATATGCATGAATTATATGTGTTATAAACTCAATTATATTCTTGTTATTGTTGGAAAACACGAATCAGAAAGCAGCGGAAATTTAAAAAAATTTCCAACAAAAGGACCTTGGACTCGCAATCGTGTATCCAAATTCGTAGAGATAAGAAACTTACTTTTCTTTTATTCTTTCTTGAAGCGTTTCAAGCCACCCAAGAACGCTCTTCTCGCGGCTTGATCCCCTCTCCTTGGTAAAGCTCGAATCTTCAAACTTCTAACTTGAAGCTCTCTAGAGATAGTCCACCAACTTGACTACAATCTAGCTAGTAAGGATGCTAGTTCTCTAGTTAGTGTTTAGGATTAACCTAGGGTTTCGTTTATCTTGGAGAAAGGATGGTGTTCAACACATGAACCAAAAGAATTGCCAATTAGCTCTAAGGGGAGCTCGAGCTCCCCTATTTATAATAAGGGAGGACCGAAAATCCTAGTCCTTTATGGGCTAGGGTTTTGGTCTCTCTCTCTCCTATTACTTGATCATCAAGTAATTTTGACTTTGACTTTGAATTCAAACTCAAATCAACTTTCAAGAGAGCTAAAAATATCCAAACTATTTTTGGATAATTTTATACTTTATTTATTTAAAATAAATAACTTATTTTATCTAATTAATTAACTAGATTATTTTTCTCCAAAATAAGACTTTCTTTTTAATTCAAACTTAAACCAAAGTCTATTAAATAATTAACAACTTAATTATTTAATATCCAATTAAATAGTCACGTGTGGCACACGTGTCATAATGACACGTGTCCAGTCGCGTGACCCACACGTGTGATTTCACACGAGTGGAACCCTCTAGGCCCGATTAACTCGTTTAATCATTTTAAAGCCTCAACTCATGTAACCAAGTTGTTGTGTGTGACCCTCTAGGTTCTCAATTCAATTAGCAGTGACCCTAATTAATTAATTCACTAATTAATTAATCAGTCCACAGATTAAACGACCATAGTCTAGCAACAGGTGTTTAACCCCTAGCTGAATTGGAATGTTCGGATTCGACAGAACCTTTAAGTCATTGATTCATGTGAGATACAATCCTCCTACTTACTATCTCTCAACCAAGATCTAGGGTAAGGGAATAATCAGAACCCTAATAATCCGGTCTTAAAGCTAAGTGCATTTCATATCCATTTGATCTCAATCCAAGAAACCCTTTTCTTGATGTCTTGATCTACTGCCTTGGCCAAGGACTCCATATGGCATATGAATGACTTACACAATAAGAGATCACCGTACAAATGCAAGTGTAGGTCCTTTCTTGATTCTCATTCACTTTCATGAATCACTTGTGCAGCCCCAGCATAAGCCTTGAATCAGTTATCTAAGGCGACACCCTTTAAAGCTTATACCTAAGACTACAGAGTTAACTCATAAAGTGACAAGGAACCTCAAGTCTAAAGATCAATTAATCACATCAATGACTCGTGAGATATTTCCTAATCTGGAAGTTTCCATTTCCTGAAATAGAAACATCCTTTCCCATTTAGGAATGTTCTCACACGGGGCACCTCAGTGAACTTACTTATTAAAGTCAGCACCCTCATGTATCACGCACGTATCAACTATACACTTTGCACCTCCATGAAACAAGGTGGTCCTTCTTAAGGGCGTGATCCCACAAGCAAGCCTTAGAGGAGTCAGGTTGACACTCCCACTGTCTGTAGGACTCATCGGCTTGGAGTATTTTACTAATCATGACTTATGTGATATAGGGCTCGTTTCATGAACCATTTCACCTAAATGGTAGAGTCTTAAAGTCATCAGGATTAGGGGAGTTCTCATACATGCACAGCTAAAGTAAACGCATACCAAACAAGAGCATATAAAGAAGTGTTGCCTCAATACGTTATTTCATTCAAAGATTGTCTGTGATTACAATAAGGAAAAGCACAAAGCGGATATACAATCGGCTTTCTAGGGCACTATTCCTAACAGTTATATGTTTTCGAATTTGTTTGATATGGTCACGGACCATTTTTATGATTTAGGGACTCAAGGGCCTATTGAGAATTTAGCGCGCCTTGGGTTCCGGAAGGTATAACTTGAACTCGGGAATTTGGATTCAAATTCCGAAATCTTTGCTGGACTCATATAAAAAATATGGATCCAATGAACCAAGCCTCTTATTTTTTTAAGCCCGTTTGAACCTCCGAAATTTGCCCGAACCGAGCCTCACGTGTAGATCTGCCACCTTTGATGGTTTTGGCCATAATTTTCTCAATTCTTCACCAAATGACCCCAAACTTGGATCCACTTAACCCTAATTAAACCCTATTTCACCCTTAATCACCCTATTTCAAACTCAGTAAGAGAGAGAGAGGGAAACGGCTGTAAACCGAGAAGGAAGGGATGTAGTACCCCGAGCGAAGAGCACTACATCCCCAGCACCATAACCTGACATGTGTAACGAAATGGAAACTCCGTACACGCACCAAGCCATGGTGAACGGGTGATAAACAAAAACACACACACTAGCTAGGTGGCCTAGACCCCAATACAGAATGTGCATTAAACATAATTCACGGAAGCGATTAATTACAAAATATTACATGCTAGCAAATATCTTATCATGTCCATCATAAACGACTTATCCAATTTAAATACAAGACAATTATACAAAGCTTATCCCAGGTTAAAATCTAAGTCTAGAATATATATATATATTTCAAAATTATCAAAGTTCATAAATAAACTTAAATATAATGCATGAGACTCGAGCTAGCCTCAACCAACGACACAAGACAACCGCCTAGCTCAAACCTCCAAAAGCACATGCAACTCAAAAGAAAGGGGAAAAAACAGAAACAACAACGAGGGTCAGTCCTAAAGATTGGTAAGGGGTCTAACACACACACTCGTATACCTATATAGAGCAGAGCAAGTAATAAGAGTGTAAACAATCCATGAACCGGGAATGGTTTTGCATGCCAAAATGCTTCCCGTGTTAATATATATATATAAAAGAAGTTAACAACTGAGGGTCAAAATAACCAATTTTAAGTATTTGAGAATCCATTCCCGTTTCATAGATCATACATAATCATACAACTCAGCGAGTACGAGTTTTCCTCCCAAACTTCCATATTCTAAGGCATAAACATGATCAAAGCAGAATTCATAAACCATCCTTTCTCCGGGTGATAGAAGGGTTGACGACCCTATCTATTAAGAAAATACACACAAGACAAGGCTTAATTACGTCCTTGAAACCTTCGGCGGTTGCTTCCGCCGGCTCAAGAGAAACACCCTTCCTCAATCCTCCTAAGGTCGGGTGAGACTCTCAAATGGAAAGTGTTGATGGGAGAGCTTGGCGACCCCACGGTCGTCCTGAGTTACCATACCACTCTCCGGGGCCCAAAGCAAAGTGCAAAGTTCACATATACCACAAAGCTTATCTTTGAAAACCCAAAGCTTTCTTACACACACACACACACACTCATCAAAGGTTTTCAAATCAAATGGAAAATAGCTTATATACATATACAAATCATTTTCAAAGTCTTATAGCAAACGGGACAAGCCCTCAAAGTATATATCATACACGTATCTATCATATACTGTACATATTTCGCATGTGGGCTTCAAAACACATAGGGTCGTAGGTCATTTAAGTAAAAGATCAAAAACCTCACCGTTGAGAAGCAACGGAGACAAAAAAGGAAGCAACGGACGCCTACGAAATGACCTTGCCACCCTCGGGAAGAACCTCTGAACAAAACAAGTACAAGAGATAACTTAGACTCAATATGCACCAATTAGACGCTCGGCAAATGCATATGAATGCAAATGATACTAATGATATGCATATCATACCAAGCCATAACGGGCATATTTCACGTCACATGAATCCCTAATTCTTATACAAGGCACATAACATATCATATAACATGTTAGTAATGCATACGTATCATAAAAGAGCGAAGAGGTTTCATATAAAGCAAAGAAAAAAAGTATAAGAACATGCATACACGTAAGAGAGCATTTAGAACATATCTTGTCATGTAATACGTATAAAAGCACCGAAATCACATTATAAACTCATAATAAAGCATATAACACGTATTGCACTAAGTTAACAAAGAGTATGAAACAAGAACGAGGCAATTAAATTAAGAATTGAACAACGAAACCTGAACGAAGCACATAAAGTTGCATGAAGATCACATGTTATATATATACACATATATCACATCATACGTACAAATTAGAAGCCATAACACACAAGATAACAAGTTAACTTCATGCATTAAACATATAAGAAGCATACAAGATCAAATAAAGCAAGAAAAGAGCAAGAAAACAAGTAAACGGAGCAGCAAGGGCGTCGCGACAGCACCAGGAGGACAGAACCAAGTCTGGAGCAGCGTCGTGGCCGTACCGGGAAGAGTCGCAGCCGCGCCACCTACCTAGACCCCCACTCTACATGATGGTCACGGCCACGACCAAAAATGGCGCGGCCGCGACACATATACAAACCCAAAAAGGGCAGCAGGTCACGGCTGCGATAAGGTTTGTTCCTTGCGCGGTTGCGGCCGCGGCCCTGGAACTCCAGCCCAAAAACGCAATCACAACGAAGAAAAAATAGGGGAGGGAAGCAAGGGATCAAAGTAGCAACAAGTAGACATGAAATGCAACAAGAAAAGCCTCTAAAACACCCAAAAACTGTGGCAAAATCACAGGCTTCAACAAATAAGTGTATGAGTTCATTTTCAATCTATTTCTTCAAGCTTTCAAGAATGCAACAATGGTGGATCATGTTATACTCATAAATGAAGTCAAGGAGTTCAAATATCCAAGAATCATGCATCAATTTGGATCATAAGGTATAACCTAACTATTCATACATATGAACATATCTTGGCCAAATATAGATGAAAATGAGCAAATCATGAGTCCAAATAATCATAAGAAGGTGGAGAATAAGTTCAAGATCTTACCTTTCAAGTTGGAGAAGAGATGGAGGTGTATTGAGCTCAAACTTTGCAAAGTGAATAGTATAAATTTCCCTCTTCTTTTCTCTCAGTTTGCAGATGCTATTTCTCCTTTTTTCTTCAAGTGAACGAAATAAGGTGTTAAGGGAGTGAGAGGGCTGAACTAGGGTTAATTTGGTCAATGAATGAATAAGTTATGCTCAAAATAGTCAAGGGTGGCAGTTACGCGCGTGAGGCTCGGTTCAGGCAAATTTCAGGGATTCAAATGGGTTTAGAAAAGTAAAAGGTTAGGCTTTTTAGCTCCTATTCTTTGTTACGAGTCCAACGCCTTTTCCGGAATTCGAATCCAAATTCCCGAGCTCAATTTACGGCTCCCGGAACCCAAGGTGCGCTAAAACGAGTTAGCCCTCGAGTCCTATATCAAACAAAACGACTTAAGAGCCGTATCAAATGAACGAAAAAATGAGAAACGAGCATTTAAACGAGTTCATATATCACATATTTCATGCATGGCAAGTTGGTACAAAAACCGAAATCACGTACGAGCATATACGGGTCAAGTTTCAAGTATAACGAGCATAAACGTATTAAAATTCAAATTCAAATCATAACAATTAATTCAAATAATTCATTAATCACATAATCAATATAATAAACATAAAATAATGTAATTAAATAAATTAAAATACGCACCTAACACACTCGATACGACGTACCTGTACGGCCGAAAAGTCGGGGTGTTACAAGGGGAGAGACCAGGAACTATTCACGATCTTGCCTTTTCGAGCTCATAACTCCTTCGATTCTTCTCCGATTCAAAAGGTAAGCACATATTGTTGTTCTCCTTGTCCTTGTGGTTGCTTTAAGCTATGATTTGTAGATTTTCATTAGGTTTTGAGCATGATATAAGCATGAACATGAATAGTTAGGTTAAAGAACAATTCTTTAATCCATGCTCTCTACTTGATTTCCTTGAGATTTGTTGCTTATTTTATGTTTCTTTGAACTCCCTTGACTTGATTCCATGCCTTTATTTCATGCTCCATGTGTGTATGAAGATTCACCATTAAAGCTTTTCAAGAACTTCAATAGTAAATGTGTTGGTTTGAAAAAGAACTTGATTTCCATGGCTGCTCCTTGTTTCTGTGCTGTGTTATAGGTGTTTTGGTGCGGATTTTGTGTGGTTTTCTTCGTATTTTTGGCCTACATCATGTATATATATGTATGCTACATGTGCCCTATTTTGCCTTGCTTTTTCCTCCATTTTTGCAGCTCAAACGAAGGAGAAAACAACGCAGCGCAGTAGCGAACGGGCGTTCGCCTAAGCTTGAACGACCGTTCATGCATGGTAGCAGTTTCTGTGCTGCTGCACGAACGTTTAGATTGTAAGGAAGGGTGGACTGAACGGCCGTTTAGTCCCCCATGCAGGCCAATATGCTGCTGCAACGAAGACATCTGTTCCGGAGCCGTGCACACGATCCTTGAGCCTATGTGTTTTTCTTGCTATGTTTATGCTTTTACTTGTTTTCTCTCACCCCAATTATGATCCTAACATGTTAATATGTTGTAATATGATGTGTTCCATTATTTATTTTAATTTTATGGCTTTAATTTCTAAGTGTAAACGTGACTTAAGTGCATAAACGTTTAAATGGTACGTATGAAATCTCTTTTCATCTCTTGCCTTGTTTATGTGATTTAAACTTATATATGCATGTGGTATGATATAATGTGATATATTAGGTGTTTATTTAACATTTTATATATTATTTTATCTATCGTTTATGTGATTCTTGACTCATGGATACGCGTATGAACGTATATGCTCTATATGTTAACTCTTATTGCTTCCTTGTATCTGTTGCCTTCCTTATGTGTTTTAACTTCATGTATGTTTATGATATGCTATAATATGATGTGTTATGAGTTTATTTAACGTGTTATGAGCTTAAATTATGTTTCATTGATACGATAGTATGCTAATTGCTCCGATATGTCTAAGTGTAAAAGTATGTGAAGTGCATTACATCATATGCATCCATATGCATTAGCCGAGCATCTAATTCATTCATATCGAGTCTAAGAGTGTCTTTTGTTGTTTGATTTGTTCTGAGGATCATCCCGTGGGTGACGAGGTGGTTCCGTAGGTGTGTTCCGTCTTGGTTTATTCGGTTTGTTCGTTAAGGTGATGTTTTTTTTCTTTTAGTTAATAAACATACAACCCTACCTGTGTTTTAAGCCCGCATGCGACTTACGTATATATATATATGTACTTAGGTACGTGTTTGGTACGTATTTTATGGGAATTGGCTCGTTTGTTATGAAACCCTTTTGAAAAGGCTTTTATATATACGTAAGCTATATTTTCGTTTGTTTGTTTTGAAAAGGGTTGGTGTGTGTTTTGAACTAGCGAGATATGACTTTGAAAGATAAGTCTTTGAATATGAATATGAATTTTGAGCTTTAAACTTTGAACTTAGGCCCTGGAGAAGTGGTATGGCAACTCGGGTCGGCCGTGGGGTCGCCGAGCTCTCCCATCAACACGACTCCACCTTTGAGAGGATTCGCCCAACCTCGGGAGGTCAAGGGGAAGGCGGGTTTTCTTGAGCCGACGGAGACTGTAGCACCTCGAGCGAAGAGCACTACATCCCCCGCACCATAGCCCGACACGTGTAACGAAATGGGAATTCCGCACACGCATCAAGCTACAGCGAACGAGAGACAAACAAAATCTCTCCTAAGTTTGGCGGTCTAGACCCTAATACAGAGTGCGTATCAATATCAAAATCAAAGGCGAAAGCAACAAGATCACATACATACTGATATACAAGCATGCATACCAAGAAGATAACAAGTCAAAGTATACATGTCATGCCCAACCCGGGCCAAATAAATCATACAAGTTCCAAAATTCAAATCTGAAATCATGTTCTTATACATATTTATACATAATACTAAAACTAAAAAGTAAAGATACAAGGTATGCAAAAGACCCAACTACAAGACTCGAACAACTCAAAAGAAAAACCACAGCCTAGCTCGAACCAAAAACTTGTACCTGCAACTCAAGAAACAAAGGGGGAAAAGAAGACAACGAGGAGGGGTGTAGCACCCCAAGCGGTGGGCACCACATCCCCACACTATAAACCGACACGTGTAACAAAACAAAGACTCCACACACGTACCGAGCCATAGCGAACGGGAGACAAAGCAAAATACCAGACTTAGCTAGGCAGTACCTAAATACCAACTTTCAAAAATATGCGAAACATGACAACGGAAGCCAGGCAAAAATACCAACTTTCAAAAACTTTCATACATTAAACATACAGTGCAATACAGACATCAAAATCAACTACACGGGTTTGACTAATCCGGTAAACCTGTCCTATCCTGTCTCAAATAATTACACAATAAAACGGGTTCAACTGGCCCTAGAAACCTGTCTCGAATAATCATAAAATCACAACGGGTTTATCTAATTCAAGCCCTGTCCTAACTTGTCCCGAAAATTCATAAATTCGAAGCATAATCATAAACCTGCACAAGACATATCATATACATAATTTCATACATAGTTCGGAACAAAGTACTTAACAAAACCCCAACGGACTGACAAAGACTCGACAGACACGATACACAGTGGCCTAGCTCGGACTCCAAGGACCTGAACCTGCAACTAAAAACATAAAAGGGGAGGGGTCAGTCCAAAGACTGAGCGAGGGGTTAACACACGCACACTATACATATATATAGACCATAGCACATAATGTATTTAAAGTTCATAAACCTGGGCGTGGTTTTTGTAATCTAAAACATTTTCACGTGATAATATATGTATAGGGCGATTTGAAACCTAACGGCAAAATAACCAATTTTAATTAATTATAAATCCACTCCCGTTTCACGAATAATTTCTAACTTAACAAAACTCGGCGGGTACAAGCTCAAACCACCCAAACTCCTCATATTCAAACAAAACTTAAATCAAACATACCTCCACTATCTCCGGTGATGGAAGGGTCGTACGCACCCCTAACCATCCAAACAGTTGAGGGGAGTGCTCAATGCTCCCCATACCCTCAGGACTCCATCCCCTAACCAAGTGGGTTCCGGTACATCCTTGTAGACAGATGGAGACCGCACTCAGGAGTAGACCCGATGGCCCGACACCGTCCCGGAGCTCCTTTGCACAAATCTCCTGGGCCCATCAAACACATCACAACAGAATTCGGAAACCTAACCCGCTAGACCAACAAACACACTTAGCACATGCATCTCGTACTTATTATAACGGATATACATATCACACACACATACTAACCTAAAAGTCGTATCAAAATCGAGACTAAGCATACATAGGCTCATACATAGCGTTCGTACTTTCAAACATATAGCAAAACCATCAAAATACATACTTCGCACATATTTACGTATACATAGAGGCTTATAAATCACATGCATTCGAAAACGAGCATATTGTAATAGGGTATAACTATATCCTAACCTCACCTGGTACCAAACACAGCCGAAGACACATCAAATGGTCCACCCTGGAACCTGCACGACTCACTTGTCACCACCCCGGGTGCACCTGAACGACTAAACACACAAAACAAAGACTCAGACCCAACAATAACCACAAAGTGACGCACGGCAATGTCCAACATGATAGTGGTATGCATAAGTGTCCATATTGTGATTCTAGTGTGGTGTTGTGGTCAAATTAGACACATTAATGCTCAACAAGGTCATATTTATAAGCAACACTTCCAAACATACGTATAAAGTAGATTCAAGTAATCACAGTAATTATTCAAATCCAATTTAGGCAATTAAAGTATCCAAAGTATGCGTAAAAGGCCTACTCTTAATCAGCGTTAACTTTAAATAAGGCTGGTGTACATATACGGCACGTTGATCCACTTACAATGTGCATTAATCACATAAAGTCACACTTTATAATTTCATAACATACTTAAAATACAACCTTAGGCATTGCATACATTCATATTTTTACAAAAATTACACATACCTCCCCTTAGGCAAATTCATGAAGGTTTAGAAAAATTACATAAACATCCCCTAATGAGATTAAGCTCCAATTAATCAACCTATCGCTGTTTAGTCTAGGCACAATTAACATTAAAGATGCATATATACACAAGAGGCACATAACCAATAGGCATAACCGAATTCAATATGAGAATAATACAATTATCAATTAGTGTAAGTCAATTAGTTACTAAAAATCCTAACTTATCTCCTACACCCAAGTTCTCAAGTAGATGCGACCGCTCGACTTATTAATTTTATACATAGAGTGCAAAGTAGACAACAATAACATTTAGGCACGTTTGTGATTCATAATAATAATCGAGACTTTACATGCTCATCCACCACAAGTTCATTCAAGCATATATAAATACATACAAATTCTAGTTTCTAAATATTACGCTAACACCCCCTTTTAATTAGACAATCAGCTCAAATCGGTATAACGGGATTCAAATTGCAAATCAAAACATCCATATATTTCATAATTCATTTAATACATGTTTTCGTATATATTGGAGTACATTTCGATCGAGGAATCAAGCAATTAGCAATTAAATTACATTTAAGCAATTAAATCAAATATTTCCCAAATACACAAATAAATTCATAACAATTAAACCGAGTGTCCGATTGATGAACGGGAAGTGGCATTGGACTCACCACATCAAGGACAAACTTTCCGAAGCCCGCCGGAACACCGCCGCCGGAGCCGCCGGAACAATGGTCGGCCGCCGCTAGACCGCCGTCGGAACGTGCCGTAAAAATCCCGAAAAATCACCCGTGCAAGTACTCCTCATGCTCGTTCCAATTCCTCGATCAATTTTTGAAAATTCCAAGCCAATCGTCTCCAATTTCAAATCTAATAATACGAAACCCCAAAATCTTCTAAATCAAATTACTTCCAAACCGGTGAACGAAAATGAGATCCGTAAAAGGTATTGTCTTACCCGTGACGAGGCCTTCGAAACCTATGAAGTGGTCACTGGAAAATATCATCGGAATAGATCTCCACTGCGAACCGCCTCTGCGCCTCGCCGGAACCGCCACTTACGGTCAAAATCTGATCAAATCGAGGCCTGAAATGAACTCAGAAGATCGGAAAACCTCGAAAAACACTAACCTTTATCGGAAAAAGTCGCCGGATCGCGACCACATTACTGCTAACGCGTCGCAGTTCCGGTTAGTGTATGTTTGTGCATGTGAATAGTGATAGAGGAGGGGGAAATCGCGGGAGAGAGGGAGAGGAGGAAGAGTTGATGCGTTTGTCACCAAAATACGAGGATCCGGGTATTTATCCCGTGTTCTCAACGCACTAAAATGGACGGAAGGAAGGGTTAACGATGTCAGAATTGGGCAAACTCAGAGTCTACGGACTTGTTTCGCTATCCTGAACGCGTTAAAGGGGTCAAAGAGGCCAAAATCTCGATCGAACGAGAAATGACCGAGAAACCCCTAAAAGAAAAAAATTACAAACAAGCCCCTAAACTCTTAAAGAGTTCAAAATAGGGTCACGCAAAACATAAAATCACAGAGTTAAACACACAAAGAAGTTAAAACGTGGCGTACCTTATACGTCGAACGAGTGGGATGTTACAAGGGGTAAGTCCTAAAAACTGGTGAAGGGGCTAACACATTCACACGTACATATACATAAGAGCAGAGCATATTCAAAGTCAAAGAATTCATGAATCGGGTGTGGTTTTTGCATCCTAAAACATTTTATCTCGTGACACTATATATATAGAAAAAGGTTTAAGGCCAAAGGCCAAAATCAACCAAGTTTTAGAAATTAGAAATCTACTCCTGCTTCACGAATGATATACATAATCAAAATCACACTAACTCGGCGAGTACGAGTTTCCAACCAAACGTCCTTTCATATTCAAATTCAAAAACAAATACAAAGTTCAAAGTCAATCTAACCTTCTCTGTTTGGGGATGAGGGGGTGCCCTCTCAACCCAGGTTCAAAGTTCAAATACTGAGTCGGGGGATCCACCAGCTCCTTAGACGGTGTCTTCATTGGCTCAAGAAAACCCGCCTTCCCCTCGATCTCCCGAGGTTGAGCGAATCATCTCAAAGATGGAGTCGTGTTGATGGGAGAGCTAGGCGACCCCACGGCCGACCCGAGTTGCCATACCACTTTTCCGGGGCCAAGTTCAAAGTTAAAAGTCAAAATTCATATTCAAATACTTATCTTTCAAAGTCATATCTCGTTATTTCAAAACACACACCAACCCTTTTCAAAATAAACAAACGAAAATATAGCTTATGTATATATAAAAGCCTTTTCAAAAGGGTTTCATAACAAACAGGCCAATTCCCACAAAATACGTACCAAACACGTATCTAAGTGCATATATATATATATATATATATATATATATATATACGTAAGTCGCATGCAGGCTTAAAAAACAGGTAGGGTTGTAGGTCATATTAACTAAAAGAAAGAAACCTCACCTTGATGAACAAACCGAACGAGGCAAACCGAAACACACCTATGGAACCACCTCGTCACCCACGGGATGATCCTATGAACAAAGCAAACAACAAAAGACACACTTAGACTCAATATGAACCAAATAGACGCTTGACTAATGCATATGGATGCATATGATGTAATGCACTTCACATATTTTCAAACTTAGGCATATCGGAGAAAATATCATATTATCATATTAATGTCACATAAATTAAAGTCATAACATTTCAAATAAACTCATAATATATCCTATTATAGCATATCATAATCATATATGAGATTAAGACATATAAGGTAGGCAAAAGATACAAAGGAAGCAACAAGAGGTAACATTTAGGGCATATAGATCGAAATCACGTAACTGGCATATAAAACAACACATAAGACATTAAATAAACATATATTAGATCAAATTATATCATACCTCATGCATATACAAGTTTAAATTACATATACAAGGCAAGATATGCAAGAAGATATCACACGTTGCACTTAAACGGTTATATATTCAAATCACGTTTACACTTAGCAAATAAATCCATAAAATTAAAATAAGCATCGAAACATATTATATTATAACTCATTAACATGTTAGGATCATAATTAGGGTGGGAGAAAACATATAAACGCACAAACATAGCAAGAACAACATATAAGTTCAAGAAAAGGGTCGAAGGATCGCGTGCACAGCCTCGGAAGGATGCCTCTCGTTGTAGCAGCTTCTTGGCCGGCCGTTCAGTCCCCCCTCCTTCAGCTCTGAACGACCGTGCATAAGTACAGAAGTTGCAGCCCCAGCTGCGCCTGGGTTGTTCCCCCTTCGTTTTCCAATTGAAATTCGAGGTAAAAAGCAGGGCAAGGAGTAAAGATACATAGAGCAATCTAAAACACATAAATCTGGGCCAAATTTACAAGAAAAATGAACCATATACACACCATAACAGCCCTAAATTAGTCACAACAACAAGAATCAAATGTGCAGATTTGTTCTCCAAGTTTTTAACCCATTTCCTATTCATTTCTTCAAGAGAAACAATGTCAAGTCTATATATACTAATGTAGCACAAAATTAAGGTACATAATCAAGTTAAGGAAGCTCACAAGAACATGAAACAAGCATCAAATCTCATGGAAATCAAACTTAGAACATAGATTCAAGAATTTGTTCTTTAACCTAACGATTCATGTTCATGCTCCAAAACCTACTCAAATCTGAATGAAAATATGCAAATCATAGCTTAAAACAACCAAAAGGAGATGGAGAACAAGAATATGTACTTACCTCTTGAATCGGGGAAGAATCGAAGAAGTCATGAGCTCGAAAAGGCAAGACGATGAACAGTTTCGGGTCTTTCCCCTTCCATCTCGGTTTGCAGCTGTTTCCTCCTCTCTCTTTTACTGAGTTCGAAATGAGGGCTATTAAGGGTGAAATAGGGTTAAGTGGGTCTAAGTTTGGGTCATGTAAGAATTGAGAAAGTTATGGCCAAAACCATCAAGGGTGGCAAATCTGCGTGTGAGGCTCGGTTCGGGCAAATTTCGGAGGTTCAAACAGGCTTAGAAAAATACAAGGTTAGATTCAATAGCTCCCAATTTTTGTTGCAAGTCCAGCATTACTTTCGGAATTTGAATCCGAATTCCCGAGCTCAAGTTATACCTTCCAGAACCCCAGGCGCGCTAAATTCTCATTAGGCCCTCAAGTCCCTAAATCATAAAAATGGTCCAAGACCACAACAAATGAGTTTGAAAACATATACGAGCATGTAAACAAGTTCATAACACATATAATTCAGGCACATCACCCTTAATGAGGGTTATTAAGGGTGAAATAGGGTTAAGTGGGTCTAAGTTTGGGTCATGTAAGAATTGAGAAAGTTATGGCCAAAACCATCAAGGGTGGAAAATCTGCATGTGAGGCTCGGTTCGGGCAAATTTCAGAGGTTCAAACAGGCTTAGAAAAATACAAGGTTAGATTCAATAGCTCCCAATTTTCATTGCGAGTCCAGTATTACTTTCAGAATTTGAATCCGAATTCCCGAGCTCAAGTTATACCTTCCAGAACCCCAGGCGCGCTAAATTCTCATTAGGCCCTCAAGTCCCTAAATCATAAAAATAGTCCAAGACCACAACAAATGAGTTTGAAAACATATACGAGCATGTAAACAAGTTCATAACACATATAATTCAGGCATATCGCATATTCACGAAAATTGGAATCAAGTACGGGATCAAACGAATCGAAAACGGAATCAAAAGGGCTAAAACATTCGAAATTCCTTATACATAGTTCAAACATAATTCAAATATTAATTCATATATTTCAAGAATATCATATAAATGATATATTAAACATATAATTGTATAATTAAATAATTTAAATGCGCAATTAGCACTCTCGTGACAGTGTACCTATACGGCCGAAAAAATCGGGGCGTTACAGAGACACCGTCGAAGGAGCGGGTAGGATCCCGACTCATTATTTGAACTTTAAACCGGGGTTGAGGGGTCGCGCCTCTTTTCCTCAAACGGCAAAGGTGGGATTGATTTAGACTTTGAATTTGTCTTTGACTTTGAATATGAATATAAAGAAAAGGTTGGTTGGAAACTCGTACTCGCCGAGTTATGTGAATTTGATTCTGAATTTGGTTCGTGAAACGGGAGTGGATTTCTAATTTCTAAAACTTGGTTGATTTCGGCCTTCGGCCTTAAACCTTCTTCTTTATATATAGCATCACGGGGATAAAATGTTTTAGAATGCAAAACCACACCCCGGTTCATGAATTCTTTGACTTTGAATATGCCCTGCTCTTATATATATGTACGTGTGCGTGTGTTAGCCCCCTCACCAGTCATTAGGATTGACCCCTCCTCGTTGTTCTCTTTTTTCCCCTTGTTTCTTTGAGTTGCAGGTGCAGGTTTTGGTTCGAGCTAGGCGGCGGTCTTTCTTTTGTGTTGTTCCAGTCTCGTCGTCCAAGTCCTTTGCATACCTTGCATTTTTACTTTTCCGTTTTGGTACTATGTATAAATATGTATAAGATTTTGATTTCGGATTTGAATTTTGAGACTTGTATGATTTATTTGGTCAGGGGTGGGCATGGCATGTATTAATCGATTTGTTATACTCTTGGTATGTATGCATGTATATTTGTGTGTTTAGGATCCTGTTGCTTCCACATTTGAGATTTGATTTTATTGTGCACTCTGTATTAGGGTCTAGACCGCCTAGCTTAGGTGAGATTTTTGTCTGTCTCTCGTTTGCTATAGCTTAGTGCGTGTACGGAGTTCCCATTTCGTTACATGTGTTGGGTTATAGTGCGGGGGAAATGTAGTGTTCTTCGCTCGGGGTGCTACACATTCAATTAACGCTGAGAAAACATATTTTTGTCCTCCTTGAAACAATACAAGAAATAGGGCACATGACTAAATCGATTCTTGTTACCGCTGCTTAGCAATATCTTGCCGTCATCGCGCTAATTCGGTTGTGGTCGTCGTTGCCGCCTATCCATATCCTGTCGCCGTTATCTCTCGTTGCCGACGAAGTGGCAATGTTGTTGGAGAATATAAGGATAAATTGGGAATCAATTTTCAGCAAAATTTAAAATAAAATAAAATAAAATAAAAAAAGGAAAAATTAGGGGCAAAACAAACTTTTCAGGGCTTTGGAGAGTTTAGGAAAAATAAAATGTGTATGGAGATCTAAAACATACATTTTTAAAACTAGGGGGTTTAGCATAAGTTCTTAAGATATTTGGTTTTCTTTATTAACTGCCTATTTTATAAATCAAACTATGTATAGAGAGTTAAATAAAAATAAAAAATAAATTATAATTTAATTTATCATATTAATTTAATAATTTATCTTATAATTTGTTGTATATAAGTGAGTGTCTATGATGCATGGATACAAATAATGCATGAATATAGATATAGTACGATAGAAATTAGCTTTAAAATTTAACAAGTGAGAAATGTCAAACACGTACCTAACACGAATATGATACGATGCGATGCGATAAAATAATATTTTTATAAGTAGTTGTTCATCATATGTGAGTTTTAATTTAAGAGTATAAATTTTTTTTATTTCTATATGTGAGAGTATTTATTAAAAATTAAATTTCAATTGAGGTCTCATTATTATATTTAAAATTAAAATACTAAAATTTTTAAATAATTTTATTTTAATAATTCAATTATTAAAAATATTTAAATAAATCTTATAGTTAATGTGCAATGCATATTGTTTTCACTAGTACATATAAAATAAGTGTATTATTGTTTTAAAATTTGAATTTTATTATCTAGGCTCGCGAGCCGACAAACAAGACTCAAATGACTCTGATTCAAACTTGTGACAAGCCAACTCGACTCATTTGCATCCCTAATTACATTAATCTTGTGATCGGTGGAAGTGTAATATATTTACCTAGTGACCAATTGGGAATTCGTTGGCTCGGTATTTTTTTCTCAGTATTTATTTATTAAGAGCATACTTTCTTAGTCCACTGCACTTTTGCTTTGGAATTTTTAGAATTTGCGGCTACTTGAATGAATTTTATAAGATCTTTTAAACTTTTGCCACAAGTTGTTTGGGATTTAAGTGTGATATTTTTTATTGAAATGAGTTTAGTTTGGGATTTAAGTGTGATATTTTTGATTGAAAGGAGTTTAGAATGGAAGGAAAATCTTAGAAACAAACAAGTGGCTTATAGTTCTTACTTTACTCTCTAACATACTCAAAATATTAGGTACAAGGACGAATGTCAATAATGTATAGGCGGAAGAAAATGTGGCAGTTACCGAACAAGAGAGGTTTGATGCTTTTGAGTTCATAGGACTTAAGATGTTAATTACGGGAAAAAAAAAAGAAAAAACTCTTAATTTTGAAATTTCGATAACCTCAGTTCGATTTCCAGGCCGAAAAACATACGTGCATGGTAGTGGTAGGTCACATATGTGTGGGGATGGACCACTATGCCATATGGGATGATTTCTCCAAGACAATGATCCTAATTTGGAATCCCACTTGGGGGTGTGTAAATATATATATATATATATATATATATATATATATGGGATAATTTCTCATATTTGATGATACATCGTACCCTCTCCTTTTCTTCTCCACTAGTCGTACACCATCAGCCACTACCACCACCAAACTCTCACATGCACAACACACATTAACAGGCATACACACACTCAAATTCCATGCATACAAAAGGCTTCATAATATCAAAGTACACCGAAATGTAGCATATATCATTTAAATTAACGTAGTAATTTAGCTGAAAAAACAAAACTATCACGAAACACCTTCTAGCTAGCTCTTGTAACCTAGCTAAGATTGTTGTGTTGGAACATTGGTCACAATTGATTGGAAGGGGCATTACTGTTGAAACTCGTCGGAATACGTCCCCACGGATGGGCATCTGACAATAATGACCTCGTGACAACTAGGCTTGCAAGATCTCTTACTATGTCCTGGTGACATTGCATATGCCAAGATTTTTGGTTTTCTTATTTAAGGAATAGCTCTCGGTGCCTCTTCTACTTCTCTTCGTCCATGTTTTTTAAGGTCTCCCCGAGTGTTTGAAGGATTCAAAATAAATTAGATTACGTATTCTCTACATAGTATGCATATCGAGTGTGCCACAATCGCCAGTATAGATACTCCATCCTATGGCACAACAATATATAAGCAAAAAGCACAACCAACACTATTCCTATCATATCATTTATCCCCTTTCAAAAGTGTGTTCAAGATAGCATCTTTGGCTCCACTATCCGCAGATGCAAAGAGATGTCCAGCATTTGGCACTTCATGGTAATTCAACCAAGAAAGCTTCTTAGCAATGTACCGTTGCAGAGCAACCGGCACCAAACCATCTTCAACACCATGCCACAAATGGACAGAACCTTCTCCATCTGGAAAAGGATCATCAAGATCCATAGGATCGAAATCCCAGTTCCCGAATGCAATCATCATGTCACGGTGAAGTGACTCGTATACCCCTTGTTGTGTCGCATATTCCTGTTGATGAGGAAAGGGTTAAAATGGTCATTTACGGCGTTCTCCCCTACGAACATCATCATCATCCTTTATACGAGATACAGTTATAAAGGATCTGCGCATCAACTGATACCCCCTTAGATTAGGACTAAACACACACACCCCTTTAGTTTTGGTCATTACAGATACACCCTTGACCATAACAGCCAATAGAAAACTCTAACAGACATAATGAACTGTATGTTATACTCTTTATCTTTTGTTTCCATAAAATGAACTTTACAACCCTCTATTTGTATGAAGAATGATATCTGATATCGAGGCATATTTTTTTATTAAGAGAATAAAAAGTAAAAATACAACCCAAAAAATATTAATGACTAAGGTAGTTTACTTTCACTTTTCTTATTTGTGCTAAATTTCAATTTTAATATATGATGATCTTGTCTAATTCTTGGTGATAGAACATACTCTTTCTCATTCACTAGCATATGTGTGTGTGTGAGAGAGAGAGAGAGAGCAAGTTTACCCTCCTGCTGCTGCTAAACATTGCAGCAAACTCGGAAAAAATTTGAAGATCTGGTGCAGTAAAATTGGCTGTTCCAGATATAAGGCTAGAGTGAGGAAACCACTTCTGAGTGTTCCACCAATAAACGAGGGACGGGGCATGATGTGCCACGCGTAAAGCCCATTGGTCCTGACGCAATTGCTGGTTGTATGCTTCTGTGGATATACTTGAAGGAAAACTAGGCCACCAGTAATTCACAACTGGAACTATCATTGCTGCTCCTGCTAACCTGTATATCATCATTTTCAACATCTTAACAAAACATTGAATTGAGTGGGCCGGAGCACTATCCAGCCTGCCCACGCCCTCTTGGCAGATTCTTTTTAGATAAAAGTCCGATAATTTTGCTCTCCTACTTTGTCCAGAGTAATGCAAATCAATGAAAATATACTATGAGAGTGCAAATTCTTTTTTTGTGTTCTTTATCTGTTATTGTGAAACCGCATAACCAGATCATTAAGTATGTCAAAGATTCATACAATTCTGATTCAGGCACTAACTATTTTTCAGGCAGTCGTAACTTCTATCTAATGTTGGCTTTATTCAAAATCCCAACTATAAACTAGCCCCACTTGGACATTGGTAGTAAAGAACATAAGCATTGTTATTACCTGTGGGGAATATGCTTGAGGCATCCCCAAACCACCTGTCCTCCCATGGAAGTTCCAATAATGTAAAACTTTGGACCAAGTTGTAACTGTTCACCAAGTTCTTCAATGTCTAGAGCTACGCTTTTCACTGTTCTTTTGGGGTCGGGATCACTCTCTCCATAACCCGGCCTATCAAAAGACACGAAATGTATGCCCAGTTTCTCGACCAATTCCTGAAAGTTTTAAATTTTTGAAGTCAATTACATTAATGCAAAATTTTCAGCAACAATAAGGGCATATTAAATGTGCTTATCTTATGTCTTCCCATTTTTTCACATTTTTTAACTGGAAATATGATTGTCTGCCTCATGGCTCATACTCAACACTGCACTACTCATTTCTAGTGTATCATGATTCATGCTCCCACCAATAAGAATATAAATAAGGGATATATAGTTACACTGACTTAGCCTAAGGTTTGGCCTAATTACGAAAAATTCCCACGGCATATTTTTTAAGAACAACAGCCTAACACATCCTATCATACTCATGAATTTGAAGTCAATATACATCAGTAACTGGCAAGGGCGAAAAAGGGTATCCACGAAAAATTAGGGATGAAAACATCAAAAAGGATGGATCCAGATACATGGTATGTTATTTGACATGGGAAGTTCATGTAATTATGTCAAACTGTACGTCATGATCCCCTTAAAAAAATAATTTGAGTCCTTTCTCATAAGGAAAACATTTAATGAAGCACGAATTGCCTATCACATTTAAATATCATTTGCATGAGACCACAATCTAACACTTCTGCAAAACTCATCTAATTATATTTTCATTCACAAGAAAGAACAATTCATGGAAAAAAAAAAAAAAAGAAATCTTCTTTTACAATTGAAATAGAAAAAGAGAATGAGAAAAACAATCAATCAAGGGCGTTCAAAAACAACATACCGATGTAGTAATAGCAGCATCGTGTTTACTAGAGGAGAAGCCATGAATCAAGATGATCTTATAATTAGCCATCGCTTTAGGAACTCCGTGCTCTTTGTAGGATAAGTTTCTTCCATCTCTAAGTCTGATTCTAGGCCCTTGAATCACCGGACCACGATCTGAGCCACAGATTCGAGGACTTGGAGGGCAAAAAGCCTGGTGCGCCCATGCTAGAAGCCCGATTAATACCACAACTATAATCTTCCAAGACATAACCCAACAATCGTAGCAAGATATACGATATATGAGATTCTTTCCTTTAACATATGTCAAGAAGCAAGTCAAGTTAACACATGTTTGATTAGTAACACTTCCACCAAAAATCCAGACAAGATAATATGCTATAACTATGTGTAGTTACTAGTTACCAAAGCTTCCCTCCTTGGTATCAAAATTACAAATACCCCCTTTATAAATGTCAAATTTTATGGAAGTTTGTAGAGAACGGTATCATCCTCATGAGAAGTGTGATTTGAAGAACTCATAAAATTCAAATTATAACACAAATTAACCATCTACGGTACTTATTAAACGAGAAATTTCAAGATAGTATTACAGCACAATATCAACTACTCATAGCAGACTCATTTGATGTCACTCAATATATTTGCTTGGACCATACACATTAGTCATTTCACTTTATTACATCATCCTATTATAATCTAATGGCTCACAATATACTAATAAAGTTCGGTATATGCTCAACTCGGAATAGCATCAAATAAACCCTCACAGAAAACAGTGCACCGTCGCTGAAAACTGAAATCTTGCTTCAAAATCTATCTCTGAAGTTCAAATTCAACAACATCTCGTAACTGAAGAACCAAGAACAACAAATCCCAGATTCTCAAAAATCAAAACCAACCATACGGATTCATTATCTCAAGAAGCTAAAGATTTCAGATTGTTCAAAAGCTCCAAGAAAGCCCATAGTAATATAAGCAGAAAAACACACTTACAGAAGAAGCAGAAGAAGAACCTGCAGCGGGAGTTACCTGAATATGAATGAATTTGTGGTAAGCAACCAAAAAATCTTCGCCTTTTACAAGATTTATACTATTCAGCTAATCCATAACAAGTCAACAAACTGGACTAGTTTAGTTGAGCTGTAGTGGTTGAACTGTGATAGGATGAGATGATTTCTGATCCCGACTGTGATGCGGAATAATGAAAAAGTTGTCGGCTTTGGTTTGTATTTAGATCTTATTATAACATAATTCATTATTTTTAAAAAATTATAGTTTAATTTTTAACTTTGAGAATAGTTTTATATCATTCCTAAAATACTTTTGATTTATTGTTAAATTCATAATTTATAGGGATCGTTTTGTTTATTTTTGTAAATTTTGGGTATAATTTTGTAATGTTGATCATATATTTAATGTAACATTTATAAAATCGTCAGGGGCACAGATGTATTTTTATAAATTTCGTTAAAGGACCTCACTCCAAATAAGATTTATAGAAATTAAAATGTGATTTTCTAATAATTATAGATTACATTGTAATTAGACTTAAATATAGGATAGTTAGATGTAAATAACCATAAATTCTATTCCGAATCTGTTCGGCCAATTCAGTATATTGTGCCAGAGTATTTTATTATTATCGTGAGATTAATAAAAAAAATTTAAAAATTAACAAATTAAATACATTTAATTTTATTAGTTGGAGTTCCATCAAATGGAATTTCGTTTAAATTTTACTTTTTATTTATTTATTTTGTGCTTAATTTTATAGACTGCTTTTTATGATGTACGGATACTTGTAAAAATATTATTTTATCGTATCGTATTGTATCGGATGCCGTATCCGATACCATTTCATGTGGAAACTTTAAAAAAAAAAAAATCCTTATCCCTCATATCCATATCATGTCATATCCATATCGTGTTATTTTTATCCGCGCATTATATATTAAACCCAACTCAACCCAGATAGGTCAGTTTGTAATTTTGTATGGCATGGTCCGTGCGACACCCCGACCTACAGTCGGTACAGGTAGATTATGTGATTTAATATTAATTGCGTTTTAATTAATTGTATATGAATTATATGAATTTATTTGAACCTTTTTGAATTAATTGATTATGTGATTTTGGCGTTTTTGGGCTCGTAGAACCTTAACCTCTTAAACCGAACCGGAAACCTTGAACTAAACCCGTGAACCGAACCCGGTTAAGCCTTAAGAGTGAACCATTTTCTTCTTTCTCTTCATTTCACGTAGCAAAGCAGCAGTAGCTCCAATCCAAGAGAAGCAAACCGTCCATTTTTTATCCAAGCTTCAAACAACTATAACTTCTCCATTTCTTAACCAATCTTCGAGCTTAAGTAAGTTTCGGAAACCTCTCGACATGCTCGTCATTTCTACGATTTAAATTCTTCTCTTGGAGCCTTAGATGATTCTCTTTGAACAATATGTGAATAGTAAGGGTTTAGTATAAATTTTGGAATTTGTGTTCTATACTTGTTGTATTTGAATTCTATCTTTATATATGAATTGTACAGGTTGTATATGTTGGATTTATTGCATGAGAGCATGGGTAGTTGAGCATTTATTGAGATTATGAGTTTTGGCTTGAATTTTCATTCTTGGATCATTGACGTTTAATTCCATTTTTCTTGGGTTTTATGAGTGGTTCTACGTCAAGAATGATTTATATGAATTGTTTGTGCATGTTGGTAAGTTGTTGCAGCTCTTAGGTCTTGGATTTTTGCCATTTTTGGCCATTTTGAAGCCTCCCCTGTTCTAATTCTGCTTCTATATTTCGAACCAAGCCGGAACGGCCGTTCCCATCCCAGTTATAAACTGGGAACGGCCCTTCCGGGCCCTTTTAATGTTTTCTGCCGAGAGTGGGAACGGCCGTTCCCAGTTTGAAATGGGAATGGGAAAGGTCGTTCCCATGATCTAAGTTTTGGCCAAAAGTTACAGACGCGCGGGGAGAAGTTCGGGTAGTTGGGAACGGCCCTTCCCGTCCCCAGTACAAACTGGGAACGGCCGTTCCCATCTTCCAGAAACTTTTAGCAAGGCTGGGAACGGCCGTTCCCTACAGTGAAAGGGTCGTTCCCAACCCAGCCGAGGGAGCTGCTACTGCTTTCCATTTTCCATTTTATGCATTCATATGCATTTCTTTGCTTTTCTTTTGCTTGTTTAAGGTTGTAACTTAATTTTAATTACTTAATAAATTATAAATAATTGTTACATGCTATATTTTGTGATTTATATGAGTCATTTCACAATTGTTTCACATCCAAGTATGAGTCAAGCATATGCCGAGCGTCTTAATTGGTTCATTTAGTGTCTAAGTCGTGGGCTTTTGTGTTTCTTTTCAGACGGTGTGGACAGGGTCGAGCCCGAGGCTTAGTGTGATCGCTCTCTTTACTTTCTACACACAAGGTGAGGTTTAGGTGTTTGTATAGCTATTCGACCTATGACCTTTATGTGTTGTGTTCTTGCCCCGCATGTGGATAAATTATATGTATATGTAAATAAGTGTTATATAATATATGTTTATGAGCTTGTGAACCAACCTTGGTTTCGAAAAGTAATACGAAGGTATATGTGAGCCATTTGGAAAAATGTTTAATTTATGCTGTTAGCGAGTGGAACCATGAAAGATTGGTTATATGATATGCTATGTGTTTGTGAGCTCGAGGAGCTATGGGTAAGGAGCCCTCGGGACGGCATTGGGTCGTCGAGGTTAAGCCTGTGCATAGTCTCCACCCGGAGTATCACGTGCGACCTCGGGAGTTAAGGAAGGCGTGATATTCCGATGCCTTCGGTTTACCGGGGAGGACCCGTAGTAGGTTAGCTACCTCTCGGGGGTTTGTTATGTTATGGATGGTTAGGGCCAACGAGTGGCTCTTCCATCATTGGAGGAGAGGGTGTTGTTTTGATTTATGTTTTATGTTCTGAGGAGTAAAGGTTGGAAGCTCGTTCTCGCCGAGCATATGTTATGCTATGTTTGGGAAGTATGAATCGGGATAGAGTTGTGAAAAGATTTCAAGTATATTATGTTGTTTTGAAAGTTTGGTTTGTAAAACTTATTCCGGTTCATAGGTCCACCTTCTGTTACGTGCTTTGCTTTATATTTATATAGGGTGTGGGTGTGGGTGTGCGTTAGCCCCCTCACTCAATCAGTTGACTGACCCCTCGTTTATTCTTTCAGTTGCAGGTTCTTTTGGGGCTTGAGCTAGGCGGAGAAGTGTGTCGTTATTGCACTTGTCGGTCTAGGTTTTGCTAGTTGCATTTACTCACCTGCACATTAAATCATTTTGTATATGTGTAGTATGAATTGTAGTTTGAATACTTTTATGTAGCATGAGCCGTGATGGCATTTGTACAGGAATTAAATGTTGGTACCTATATGTAAATAATATGAATATGTAAGTGATGGTACCTATAAGTATATATGTGATGATCTTTTGTTGTTGTTTTTATTTATTCGCTTCCGCGTACTCTGGTTTAGCTTGTTTAGCTCCGCCTAGCCTAGAGTGTGTGTTGGTCTCTTGTTCGCTATGATTTGGATTCGGGTACGGACATTTCATTTCGTATCCGAGTTTGGATTATAGTGCGGGGGATGTGGCCCTACGTGTGGGTGCTACAGTCCGCGTCCGCCCCTTTTACCATTGATTGAAAATTTAATATTTTATTTTTCAAAGATGTCTTTTGTAATATTGGTATTATCGGAAAATTTTGTAATAATTTTTAATTTTAAGGGATAATTTTGTAATAGATATACGAAAGGATTTGACCGTTGTAATGACAAAATGACCCTGGGCGGCCATTTTTGTCTATACACGTGCTCTGTTAAGGTTTGAAGCTCCTGTTCGTCCGTGGGGCATATTTCCATCTGAAACCCATTACAATAGGTCTCTACCGACGGGAAGGATCCGGCGCCAAACTAGCCTTACAAGATCTCTTATTGCATTATGTTTAAAAATTTAATGATTTTTTTTTTGTAATAGCTTAAAATTTTAAATCTGACGATCATTTAATACAGTATCGAATTTCAAGCAAAAAGATACTGTTTAAAATGTTTCCCAACTTTTACCTATTTAACATTGCATATGCAATCAGATTTTAAAAAAAAAAAAAAAAATTGCATATGCCATAATTGATCTTCGGTGTTCTTCTCGAATCTTGATGAAATAGCTCCTGGTGTCTCCCCCACTTTTTTTGAATTTCTCATATAAAAATATTCGACACGATACCATAAAAAAAATATTTTTAAAAATATTTGTACATTAAAAAATAGTATTTTTACCCAAATCGTACAGTCAAAATGTGATGTTTCAACCCGTTGGAAACTTGGAAATCGTTCCTTCTTCAGTTCTACCTACCAAAATCTAGCATTTTTAACCCTCTTCCGCTACTTTATTCAACTTCTTTAAGATACTTTTACAAACAAGAGTCTGGTATTTCCGTAAGCTTCTATTCTGAAAGCTTCATAATCAATGACTAACCCGTGGGAAGCTAAAACTCACCATGTCTTCCGTGAAAAGAACAGTTGTGTAGATTTACTTGCTAAGATGGGTCATACCATCAATGTCCATTGCTTAATTTGGGACTCTCCTCCGGAGGGCTTTGTTTGATTTTCTTTTGTTTCTCGCCGGTCTGGGTTTCTGTCGGAACAAAAAAAGAAAAAAATCAATGACTAAGAAACTAAAATCTAAATCCCCTTTGCATCATCAATCTGCACTTCGTTATCATCATTTCTGGGTAAAATTGCAAAATTCATCTGATAACTTTTTTACTTTTTCGAATTTTAACCCTTTTTTATTTTGTATTTTCAATTTTGTTCGTCAATTTAAATTTTTTACAAATTTAATTCTATTTGGGCCCGAAATTAGAAAACTCCCCTAATTTAGTCTGATGTAGGGCTGTCAATAGGTCGGATTTTAATCCGAATTCGATTCGAATCTGATTCGAATTTTATCATATTCGTCCGATAAAAAATCCGATGGATCATATCCGATTATAAATATTCATTATCCGAAATAAATGGATCGGATATGGAATTAAGGAATTCGATCAGTTAAAGATCCAAATCCGATTTTTTTATAAGATTTTATTAAATTAATTATTTTATTAGTAAAGAATATTAAATAAAATTATTAAAATTAAAATTTCACATATGTTCACTATAAATAATAATAAATTTTAAATTATTTATTCTAAAAAATATATTTTTCTTTATTAAAAATATTAAATTAACCTATTTTAAATATACATACACAATATGTCAATATCATTAAACAATTCATCAAGTAATAATTATTTTTTAAATATTATATATTTATATTTATATTTTTTATGTTTATTTCTTTATAAAAAATTTTAAATTTTATTATTAATCGGGGTCGGATCTTTTATCGGATCTGATCCAACCCGTTAACATACGGACTTAGTATTAATGAATTCGAATCCTATAGGATTCGGATTCGGACCCGGTTATCGGATCTTCTTGTCGGATTCGGATCAAAAATTTCCTAATCCGGCCCGAATCCGACCCCTTTGACAGCCCTAGTCTGATGTGTTATAAATAGAGAATTTTTCAAATTTTGCTACCACGACGTCCATTTTATATACACATGTGTCAATTACATTAAAAAAAGTAAGAAAATATTACATATACATGACAAATTTGATAAAAATTATAAAATATTCAATAAAAAAGTATCAAATAAATATGCACATATATATATATATATATATATATATGGACTTATTTATATATACATATATATCAAATAAATAAAATAAAAGCAAAATAAAATTAAAGCTCCAAATTTACTCCACCCCACCCCAAAAACGATTTGTAGAAATTTAACCTTATAAATCTTCATACCCAAAACAATTGAACGAAATATTCCCTAAGGTCCACCAAAAAGGGATCGATTGTTACATTTTACAAAAGTTAGGAAAACAATCATACAGATTCAAAAGTGAGGGAACAAAACACACTAAATCCCAAAGAACTCCAGAATTTGAAAATGTACACATACATCCACACAAGCTGACTGGTATCAAAACTCTGGAATAAATTGCAAAATTATCATCACCTCCTTGTTCATATATAAAACAAGGTTAAATACAACCATACCTAACGAGTTAAAAACGGATATTAGATGAAGCTAATATATATTGATATCCACATCCAATACTCACATCTGAACTCGAATCAGCCAGACAATGGAAGGAGGATATCCGGATCCGCATTTGGCCGATATTATTTGGATTTCGGTAATGCCCGCATGCTGCATCCTTTTAAATATTCGAATAGCAATAAATCTAATATTCACACATATTCTGAAATGTATATATATGATGTTTAATAAATTTGAATAAGTGATAGAGACAGACCTCTAATTAGTACAAAACAAATGTCAGTCAAGTATGATCAATCATTTTTACACTACATTATTAGGTAAATCAACATATATAAAACCTTAGCTTTATACATTCAACGATTACAAATGGAGGAGTGGGATCTAACCATCATCAAGAAAGATTAATGAGATATTACATTTCATACAGCAGAGGAGCACTCTTACCGCTATCTCTCTTTAGTTGGGCAGATCACAGTCGTCTCTCTTTGCCGGACTCTAAAAGAGGAAGGAGACCCTCCATAGTTAATAAGCCGGAAATTGAAGATAATTCCAGAAATGCCCCTATCTCCAAGGATGGTTGATGTCAAGTTAGATTTGTGGGTCTATCGGGGTAGTTTATGCATTTACTGAAACGGGATACATTGTTCACTATCTTGGCTGGACCCTAGTAAACTTTGGTGGATTCTTCTTTGCAACATCAACTGTTACCAGTCATTGATGATCTGATATCAAAGAAATGAAATTAAATTGAGATGATATTTCTTAGAAGAGTAAATTACACTAACCTCCATTATAACTAAGAGACTGTTTGCAGAACCCTATAGAAACAAGTTAGAAGATAGAAACATCAAAAGGCCAACATCCGATTTCAATTTCTAGCTTCTCGGCTATTTTTGTGAATAAATAAAAAGTTATTTAGTCTAATAAAAGTGATTGTTAATTATCAAACCATTTTTCTTTTTAATCACTTCATTTTCCATGCTTGAGATCTCCTGCTATTTTTCTTGCTATAGTTTCCTGCTATACTAATAAAATCTTGCCAAGAGATACAGAGAATCTCTTAATTAACATTAAGCAAACTCCGTTATACCCTGTTTCTCTCTCCAATTTAACCATCAAATCTTTTCTCTCTACTTTCAATTCTTTTCTTCTTTTTTCCGATTTGAAAATTCACAACCAATGTGATCAAGAACATAACTCAAATTTAAGGGAATTGAAGAATTTATATAACTTCGTAGGAATCGATCATGATGCTTCAAAATTTGCACCCAACATTATATATTTCCTAAAATTGAATAAATTGTGCAATCTAAAATTTAATTGGACATACCTCAAATATTATTGGAATTTAGTTGGAATTTTATGATTTTGTTTTTGCTATTTCTTATGATTTCTTCTTCCTCATAATATTTTTTCCCCTTTCTTTTAGGGCTCCTTTAAGTGGAGATTTTTATCACAATTAAAATTTTATATCTTGAGAGTTCATATTGAAGATGATTTCTTCTATACATCAAAGATGAGTATTGAAAGAAGATGAGTTCTTCTATGCATAAAAACTATCGTGAAATTTTGATTAGTATTGCAAAAAAAAAATGTAAGAATTGAGAAAATAGAGAAAAGAAAGAAGAAAAATGTAAGAATTGAGAAAATAGAGAAAAGAAAGAAGAAAAATGTAAGAATTGAGAAAAAACACGTCTTGGAAAGACCCACCTCCCCAAAACATCATTAAAGTTCTTTGATTTCGTGATTTATTAGTACTGTTACTAAAATTTCCTGTTTTAAGATGTATGTTACTTTCAAATTTGAAAGTGTAGAATCTTGAGTGTCTGCTTGCCTACTGTTATTATTTTAACAAATATAAACTAACACCAAGCAAATATATTGATTTATGTAGTAGTAAAGCAAAGAAGACGAAGAAGGCAGCATAATTGATATATCAAGCAATTTCACAAAATTCGCACAGTACCAAAGAAAACTAAGTTTGCCAAAATAATCCTATTCAAGTAATTCATCAAAAAGAATCAGACAGGGAGCAATCCGTAATTTGAACTAGACTCCAATCATCTGGCATATGTATTATGTACCTGAACAAGATGAATAGTTGAAATGTCCCGTAAAGACTGGCTGACCGGGGTATTTCTCCTTTGATTTTCACACATTATTGTTAAATGTGTTGTTTTGGCTCATGAATTTTTTAAGACTATCTGGAGCCAACTTCTGAACTACCTTGAGAAGACCGGTGGTCATTTTCCTTTTCCCCACTAAATCAAGAAGCAAACCTAACGTAGATGAATCAGGAGAGAATCCTCTTGTGCCCATTTCCTCAAGAAAGTTTGCTGCATCATCATAATCACCTCTCATCAGAGTTCCTTGAATAATAATATTATAAGTAACTCCATCAGGCAACACACTTCTTTGTTCCATTTTCATAAGAAGATGCTTAGCTTCCTCTAGTAGACCATTGTGAACACATCCTTGTATTATGGTATTGTAAGCTACAACATCATCCCCGAAGCCTTTAGAAGGTAGATTATCAAAAATAACTCGAGCTTCATTCGTTTTTTTAGCTTTACATAACCCATCCATGATGATATTATAATATTCAATATGAAGAGGTACTCCTTCGTGTTCCAAAGCATTCAAGAAAGACAATGCTTGTTCTACATACCCATTCTGACACAATCCGTGCAACATGTTGCAATAAGTACAAAAGTTTGGTTTAAGGCCAACAATTTGCATCTCATCAAAAACTTGTAGTGCAACAGAACATCTTCTAGCGGAGAACAATCCTTGGAGTATAGAGTTATATGTGACCACATCATGCTTTAAGCCTTTACAAGGCATCTCGTGAAAGAGATGCATAGCATCGTCTATTTTCGTTTTCCTACAATATCCATTGATTAGAATGTTATAGTTGTAAGTATTAGGTGCAATATTGTTGCTATCCATAGAATAAAGAACTTCCCTAGCTTCATTAATTCGTCCTTGCAAACAATATCCATCCATCAACGAGCCAAAAGAGATTACATCAGGAACCACATTTTTTTGCATCATGATATGGAGTACATCTTTTGCTTTATCCACCAACCCTTTCTTACATAAAGCATCGATGATACTATTGAATGTTGCCACATTTGGAGATATTCTGCAATCTATCATCTCCCTCAATAACATTTGAACTTCTTTCCAACGATTCAAATTAAATAAACCAATAATCAAAGTATTGTAACTAAAAACGTCAGGAACAATGTCCTTTCCAAGCATTTCACCAAAAAACTCCAAGGCAGAGTCAATCTTCCCATCTTTACACAAGCGATCAATAATCACGGTAAATACTTGGGCGTCAGGCCGACAACGCCCTTTCTCCATTACTCTGAGAACTTCAATGGCCATCATGGTGTTGCCAGCCTTGCACAGTCCATCAATCACAGTTCCATATGTCACATCAGTAATCTCACACAACCTTTCTCTTACTATCTTCTTAAATAATTGTTGTGCCTCAGATATCCTATTTTCTTTGAACAAACCCTTCAATAAGGTGCCAAATGTAAATGTATCAGGAACACATCCCCTCTTGAAGAACCAACCCAGAATTGAAAACCCAAAGTCGACCCGGTTTGAAAGACAATAACAGTTAATAGCAATATTCAAAGTATAATCATCAACTGAAATCTCCAAATTGCAAATATCCTTAAAAAGAGCAATTGCCCCGGGATACTCTTTCAGCTTGACCAGACGCGAAAGCAATTGATTAAACTGTACTACACTAGGCAAGGGCCTCATTCTGGTCATTTTCCCATACAAATCAAGTGCACCACTCGACCCATTAACAGTATCCAACTCGATCTTGATTCTCTCACGCGAGATGGAATTTGCCACAGATTTTGTAGTGAAACTACTAAAAACAGAGAGCACGACATGTTTTCTAGGAGATAAGTAATCGAAAATACCTGATTTAGAACATCTCAGCCCTAACTTCATTTACAGGTCCGAAGAACTCGAGCAGCAGAGAGTGGGCAAATGTAATCGAGGAAGATTGAAGATCGTCTAAATTTCTTTTCGCAAGATTGAAATTTTGTCCAATTTGTTGAGGAAATCCTTTTAGCCAGGTTAATAATGGTATAAGTCTTCAAAAGCTCTCAAAACTCTCAATAATTGCTTTTACATACAATGTTTGAGAGGCAAGACCCTCGTTCATGACAATTTCATTTGATAATTATTTGGTGAAATTTTAATAGTGGTGCACTGTTCTATGCTAAAGTGCAAAAATAGTGTAAATTCGCGAGATAGTCTAATTTTGGGGTAAAACATTTTTTCGAAAAACATCTTTATGAAGATTTTTTTTTTTTTTTGAAAAATGTCTTTACCCCAATTTTTTCGTTGACCAAACTTAAATGACCGAACGTAAAAAACGGTGAAAACGTGTTATAGAAAAACATCTTTGAGGACATTTTTTTTTTTTGAAAAACGTCTTCGAAGCCGTTTTTCCAGATAACGTCCTATAAAGATGTTTTCCTAGAAAACGCTTTCATAAGAAGACTCTTTTTTAACAAACGCCTTAAGTACTGCATTTCCAGCTTTTTTGCAGCATTGAAGATCAATAATGCATCTGCCTTTCACGTGCTACAGTGAAATTGCAGAAGGATTTTTGTTCTATTTAAACCCATTTTCATTTTCACAATATATATTGCAAACTCTTCTGAATTTCTCATCTTTTGTCCCTTATAATTTATTGCAATTGAACCTCACCCTGTTGCTGTTTCACTTCGAACCTAATGGCAGGACTGAATGCCTTTGAGCGTGAGCAATGGGCGAAACTCCATCATGAGTACGATCAGTATGGTGCATGGTACTCTAGGAAATGGATAACCGAGATGGAGTCAGATATGATTGAGTTCCTTATTAACCGATCGGGTGATGGTTTACCTGAATCTGGGGAAGCCTACGAGGAGTTGCTAAAAGAAACAATGGAGTTTATAAGAAGAAAACACGGGCTGACCCATGACGAAGATTTCTACCTTGATAAGGTAGTGAAGTTGAGGGAGTGGGCAACAGTCTTCACCGTGTTATGGGTACCCCCGGGGTGATATCCATGGAGAAACTGAACCATATCCATGCGTCCTTCCATATCTGGGGGCATTTCCAACGAGAGGTCTGTTTCTGATATTTATGTAATCTCGTCATCCCTGTCATTTACGTGGAAAAGAATTAGACTACTAAAATGGTTATAACATTTGTTCTTTTGTAGGGGAGGCTTGTTATTACGCCCTCTTAGGAGAGGCTACTTGGGGGAAGATTACCTTATTGTTCAAGGATATAAAGGTCTCGAAACAACCTGAAATACCCAAACCCAAATCAATGTTGCCCAAACATCCTCCAATTATTTATAACACATTTAGGAAATCAGGACATCGCAGAGCCGATGATGGACCATCAAAGCACCACCACGGCGCTGGATGATCAGCTTAGTATTTTTTCTGTTTTGAGTTGTATTTTCTGTTGTATTTCGTCCTTATTGTACGCCTAAGCTTGTGATTTTCATTTTAGTATGTTATGTTTATGTTTAAATAAATGTGACCTGTAAAATATCTTTTATTCTCAGCATCAAGTTTGTTATGTGTTTTAGATTGTCCACTTAAAATTTGGTATGATATAAAATGTAATATAATCCCACATCTTTACAACCGGCTCAAATACGATCAACGTTTATTTTTAACAGCAGAACAACCACAGAGAAACATAACACTAAAATACAATCAACGACCACCACGTCTAGAAGTACTTGCTCTTGCACGGGTTTATGAACGATCCATCTCCATAGGATATTGAGTAGTACGGCCCCTACCGGCATTCCCCCTTCGTCCTCCACGTCTTCTTGGCCTTTCGTCAGTTGTATTGAGCAAGATGAAAGAAGCCTCTGGCCAGTAATCTTCATCCCATATTGGGGCGAAACCTCCCTCATAAGTTGTCAGGTATAGGTCGGTTTCGTAATACCAGGCGACGTAGTTGGACTGCGTAATCCCAAATGTAATGGTTGCCTTAATGACATGTGAACAAGGGATGTCATGTCACTGCCAGAAACCACATGAACATGTTTTATTGTCAAGTGGACGATATGTTTTCTTGAGCGTCCACCCGAAGCCGAATTTTATGTTATAACTTCAGCCCTCTATTCTCGTTGGTCAAACAATCTTACCTCATGTAGGC
The DNA here is from genome assembly GCA_037501455.1 of Lantana camara. NCBI lineage: Eukaryota > Viridiplantae > Streptophyta > Magnoliopsida > Lamiales > Verbenaceae > Lantana > Lantana camara. Next base: position 87,234,161 of record CM074863.1, read on the forward strand.
CACAATTCTCAAGATTCAGCTCAAAAATTATCCAAGCATAATCCGTCCATGCGTAACAAATTGACTTTGCGTGCATGCCACTTTTCTGCCGATCGACGAAATATTACGCCGTGCGTTTTAATGTGGCTTCAACAATTGGTACGATTGACAAGCGACGAATATTTCTAAGAACACCGTTGAAGCATTCAGACAAGTTGGTCGTCATCATGCCGCAACGTATGCCACCATCGTGTAAAGCAGTCCACATTTCAGGTTGTAATCCATCAAACCAGGTTATGTCTCTCATGTCAGCTACAACAATTCTCTTCATTATTCTTTCGTAAGTTACTTGGTCCATTGTCTCTCTGGCATGCCAACACAGATCTTTCAAGCTTTGGTCGTGATGGGCCTTGTAGAAGTTGGAGTAGATATGTTGAAGGTAGTATCTGTGGCATCCTGCTGGTTCATTGAATTCTGGAGTGGAGCGAACCGCTGAAATGATCACACGGTGTCTGTCCGAGATTAGACAGACACTTCTTCCTGTTTGGCAAAAGTTCTTCACCAGGTGAAACAGAAAGAATTTCCATGATACGTCAGTCCTGTCATCGACTAATGTGTATGCCTGTGGAAGTATGTTCTGATTAGCATCTACTCCCACCGCAAACAATAGTTTGTACCGGTATTTAGTGTAAAGATGCGTCCCATCGACACTAATAACCGGGCGCATATGTTGTGGAAGGCATCAATGCAAGGCTTGAATGTCCAGAAGACATGTTTGAGCATGCACGTATTTAGATCTGGAGGCCTGAACTGTGTGTTATGCAACCACTCAACAACAGTACCTACAAGGTGATAAATAAGTCTATATTTGGGAAATACATTCTGTAAAATATATATGAGGAGTTATGTTTGATGCGGGTACCTGGATTCCATCTTTGAACGACTTTGAAGAACTGAGGCAATTTAGGCACAGACGTTTCCCACGTACCGAACTCTATGACGTGTGCCTTTTTCAGACCTTACCATACCTTTGAATACGAGACGTTAATTGCGTACGTCGCGTATACCTGGGTCTGTACGTTGCTGACTTTGTACCCATAATCATTTTTAATGAACGACAGAGTTAAGTTTGCTATGAATGCAAAACTCAAATTTGCATGATCGTTAGTGGACTGGTTTGGGAGACAATAATGGCGAGGCGATAATTTCGTAATTCTCTAGTACCCCTTGTTTGCCTTGGCGCTAACACGAAGTGTCCTGTTGCAATTTAAATCTTTGCATTTTATTTTCCACATCTTTGGTCTGCTCTCGACGACAGTGTACTCGCGCTTACTCCATTTTATGTTGTGATCCTTCACCGCTGCAATTACATATGCTTTGTCTTTGAATGTCATCCCCTCTGATAGTACACCAGTGGTGTGATTGTAACATTGCTCTCCCCGATAGGTAGGGACATCCACAGAGTCAGCTACAACTTCCGGAAACACTGCAGAAAGGCATGGATTCACATTTCTATGAATCGGAGTGGCTGGTTTGAGCCCAACATCTTGCGTTGGCGTCTCATGCAATGCATCTTGCATCTCATTTATTAGATTGTCCTCCTCCATCTCCATTCGTTGATCCACATCCATCAGCGGGGGTCCAACATGCTCGTCAACGTCATCTCCGTCTTCTGAATTAGCGAGCTCCTTAGCCATAAATGAGTTGTCGGTCGGATCTAGAAAATCCAAAGGTCTGAATGATGGTGGTTGCGTAGGTTGAGGCTCTGCATCAGGGACGCACGTACTGGCTTCACGTATGATCTCTGGGTAGTATGGGGTGTTCAAATCGAATTGTGTTTGAGAAGTAGAAGCACCATTGTAATCGTACATTGCCATTGTGTTGAGACCTTGAGTAATCTCATCTAAGTAAGGGAAGTTCCCTTGCGAAAGCATGGAGGTGTAATTCCCCATTTCTGCACCATACTCTGATTGAACATATATAGGGACACACTCTAAACCTTTAGCCGGGTTTGTGAAGTACGCTAGATCTGTATCGTTTGAAATCTCTACGAGTTTTTCCATAGGAGGGTTTCGTGAAATTAGGTAAGAAGCCAAGATTTTTAATTTGTAGAGGTCTTAATGAAGATATAGGCACGAATATATTTCAGAGAGTAAATCAGAGAACGATGATGAACGTGAAACACTTAGAAAATGCACTGGTAACATGGTACAATATATGGTGTAGTTTGTCTCTGAAACCTCACTACCGTGATGCACCAGAAAGCCAATGGTATCCATGGAAGGGAAGAGAAAAAACAATTTCGTTTGGGTTTTTCTAAGAGTCTATGGTGGCTGGTGTGATAACATGAGTTGCATACCTACATATATGGGGCGTTTGACAAAGTGAGTAAATTTTCATGTAGAGTAGTCATTTCAAATAGTCTAGTTCAGTTAACGACGTTTTCGAGAAAAACTTTTTTGGGAGAAAAACGTGAACGACTGCATTTAAGTGGCTTTTTCCAGTTTGTCTTCAAAGACATTTTCCTAGAAAACGTCTTTAATGTAATATGTGAAAAAAAAAACTTCAGCAGTTCAGGTCTTTAATAATTCAATGGCCCTGTTAACAAGTTCAGTTCATCTTTGTACAACGCTCCTGTCAAATGCTCACAAAATGTATCCGAAATGTACCCCAATACGCGATCTAAAACATTAGCCAAACGCAATTGTTTTCTCACCCGAGAATACTAATGATGGCCCAAATGGCCCCCGGTACCACAAGCTTGGGCATGTCTGCGACGATTACCCCTTGGGACCTAATACGCTGGTTCTTGAGTTGTAGTCATCCCATCAGTACGCACCTGAACATCTTCATCTTCGACAGGGGGTACAACTGCATTCACAAATTCAGCGCATCGCGTACTCTGTGTTGGCTGCGTCTCAGTCTGCGACCCAAAAAACATATGAGCTTCTTCCATCCATATAAATCGACGCGCCATGTCTAGCAACAACCGAGTGTCATGCATCATGTTCTACCAGTACATCTGGAAAACTGATGGATCGTTGTAATCGGAGATCGTCAAGGAGTTTTGGAACATTCGCGATTCTACGTCATCTTGCAAATTAAATGAAACACATCGAACATTTACGACATAATTATGTTGGTTGAAATTAAAAAAAGAAGAATATAAAAAACAGAAGTACATACCACATCATAAGAAAAATATACATCTGGGGGGTGGTATCCTTCCAGTTTCTATACCGCTTCCGGGTTTGTAAACTCGTGTAGAAATATTGGTGGTGTGATTAATTATTGAGTAATCTCGCCATACCCACTCCAATAATCACGAGTCACTCGTGTGCCAATACCATCACTAAATTGTACTCCAGAGTTTTCTCTGTTATCCTAAAGTTGGATGTAATGTCTGTGTATGGTCAGCCATAGTCTACCAATCATTCCTCTCCTCCAGGCGAAAGCATGCGAATCATCAGTTATTCCTTGATCCATCTCCGCAGGAATGCTCTGCACATAGCCGAACTGTCTAGAAACTCTATCAGGATAATGTCACTCGACACAGGATGTTCAGAAGGGGTACTCGACAAGTCCAATTCCCGACACCAATGTAAGTAGGTAGCCCACCATACTCAACATGGCTTTCATCATACGGCCGCCACATAAACTACCAAAAAAAAAAAAAAAAGGATTATTAATTTTAAAATTGCAACCATTTCATCTAACTAATAAGGTGAACTAAATTCCAACCACTACCTTGGCATCCCTCATTTGATCAAGAAGCTATCTAAACAGCCTCACGTTGTGGGAGACAGTGTTTACCCAACTATTGTAATGCATCCAACTGCGATTAAAAAAAAAAAAAAACACATGATAATTACCAAGGCCACAATTATCTTAATTGTACACCGCTTTAAAGAACACAATTGCGATACTGCGCTCCCTAGTACATTCATTGGTCCAACATAAACCTTCTCTTCTATCTACGTTGGAGCGAGACGTGACATCTTACTCAAAGCCCAAACCTACCAGAAAAATTGATAATAAGATACAATTCTAACTACAATTAAATTTAAATCCCGCCTTAATAAACAAAAATATATACCTGCAGCAACTGTAGTGCGCCTCCAATATTCTTCGTTCCCTTTTTGGTTGCACTGCAAAGGGACCGATACAATGATGTCAGTACAACACTGCCCCAACTATAGCTACTAACCTCCGCCAGCACGACCTTGGCATCCTCAACAAAAACCTTCTGCGGATCCTCTGATCGCGGCTTGTATCCAAGATTAAACAGGTACACCAACGAAACAGTGTTCCGAGTACAATCTGACCACATCATCATGCCTATTATAAGAAGGAGGGTGCAACGAGCGCATCTAAGTACTTCTTGATCCGAACTATGATCCTCAATTGGATGTTGTTGCATGTACTGACGGAGTTCTTTGATTCTCAGTTTACAACCTTCTAGATTAGGTGCAAAACCTAGATGTCTAATACAAGCATCCACCCAATCCATAGTCACAATGTCATTACAGATTACTGCTCCCATTTATTGGCAGACCCCACAAAATTGCAACATCCTCGAGGGTCGCCGTCGCCTCCCATACTGTAAGATGAAAGGTGTGAGTCTCTGGCCTCCACCTCCACCTCTCCACCAAAGTAGTGATCAAAAAGTGGTCCACCTCTATCTCCCCAACCCTGTAGAACCCGTAGAATCCCATCTCATATAGAAAATGAAGGACCCTATCATGCATTTCCAAATAGAAACTACTATCATCCCTGGCATAGAATCCTGGCTTCCCATTCCTGACTTGCAAGCAAAAATCTATTGCTCCAGATTTATTATCCTTTAAACTCTTGCTCTAATGAGATTCTTGTGCGTACAACACACTACGATTCGTAGGCCCATACAAACAACCCATCCACAACTACAAAGCAATAACAACAAAAATCAACAAATCAACCATCTAAATAACAATTTCTACACATCGACATGGAATGTTATATATATACATACAGCTAGGCAATAGCAATTTCAAAGGCATTCATTCTTATCAAATAGTAGCAAATTTTCACAACATCTAAATCACATCTTTCTTGAGACGAAACCATGGTAGGCAATAACAATTTCAAAGGCATGCATTCCCTTCCCATGAGCTCCTCTCTTCAGTTAAACTTCAAGCAAACAACTACACATCACACATAAAGATCATTAACTTCTCTTACTCAATCTTTTCTCCAATAATCAAGTGTAAAAATAGAAACCCATCGAACTCGTTCTTACGCATATACACCCTCAACACACAAGGCTGAAAAGTTGAGTCTACAATCGAGCTCAACCCTACAACAAGAAAATGTAAGTTTTCTTTTCATGACTATTTACTTCCCTCAAAATAAGATGAGTCTATTTCTGCTACTAACTAGGTCACAACTCATGTCTTTCGTGTTACAGAGGCCTACGATCAAGAAGAAAGTGATGGAGGATATTATTTCTAAAAGCAAGTTCTTCAAGGTTGTGTTTATTTTCATGAGTAGTAGACTACATTCAAAATCATTTATTTAGGCAAATAAATGAATGAATCTGCAAATACAAAATGTCATCTTCCCAAAGAACAAAGCCCCCATTCCAATTTTAAATTTTGTAATTTAACCTAAGCACAAAAAAAGGAAAAAAAAAAACTAACAACAACTAACCTTGAATACTGTCTTTGAACGAAGATTCGACCCTCTCTCAGCTGGAATTCCTCTTCTCCATCGGAAAACCACTTCCTCCCATCCCCGTCGCCCTGGTCGCTCAGCTGCCTCGCTTATTTCGTGATTTGAGGGTTCTCTGTTCAGAGAACCCTAAAGCTGTTTTTTTTTTTTTAAACGTCTTCTAATTATGACGTTTTTCTAGAAAACGTCTTTAAAGACGTTTTCCTGAAAAACATCTTTACCATTTCTGTCTTAACCTGCTATTTAAGTTTGGTCAACGGAAAAATTGGGGTAAAGACGTTTTTCGAAGACGTTTTTTGGAAAAACGTTTTACCCCAAAGTTAGACTATCCCGCGAATTTACACCATTTTTGCACTATAGCAGTGAACAGTGTACCATTATTAAAATTTCACCTAATTATTTTGTAGGATGTACTAAAAAAATTTCGGCGTACACGATTAAAAGGGTTTATCTTCTTTTTTTCATCTCAACCTTTGGGGAGTTTGCATTTTAATACTCAACCTTTGAAATTTTACACTTTAGTCTCTAATTTTTAAAATTTGTTATACTTAAGTGCCAATTCAAATCCAACCAATAAGTGCAAAACACGTGTCATTTTCTTAATGGTCGGATCTGAAATTGGGCATTTAAGTACAACAAAATTCAAAGGTTGGGTACTAAATTATAAAATTTCAAAGATTGGGTATTAAAGTGCAAAACACCCCAAAGGTTGGGGTGTAAAAAACGATTAACTCCAATTAAAAATAGGCTTAACAACATTTTTCCTCTTTTAACTTTGGGAGTATTTGTATTTTACTCTTAATGTAACGCCCCGATTTTTCCATTTATGAATTATATAATATCTTATAAATTTCTTAACATTCAATGCATTATGTTTCCATAACTTATATGAAATTACCGTTAATGTATAAATTACGTGAAATAATATGAAATGCATTTCATCAACTTTTATGTGAAATTATATGAAATCATATCAAATTGAGAATTTATTTCATGATTTGAAAATGTCTATCACTTGAAATAATTGCCAAGTGTGATTTAATTGCTAAATTGTCCTTATGTGATTGTTCATTTAAATTAGAGGACCAAATTGCATGAATATTGTTGGACTAAAGTGAGTAAAATTGTAGAGATGAAACTTAGTTGCATGACTTAAACACTTGAGGGACTAAATTACAATTTATGGACTTTCATCAAATTCAAAAATGGTGATTCATGTAAAGGCCTTTTTCCATAATCTTCCATGACCATTTTCATCAAAATCTTCATTCATTTGCTTCCTTTGCACCGAGCCACCATCATCAAAAAGGGGAGAAAAGATTTTATCTATTTTGATCAAGTTTTCAAGGAATTTACAAGTTTTGAAGTTCAATCATCCATATCTATCATCTTCTCCCATTTCCTTTCATACAAGGTTAGTGTATGCATGAGCATGTGATTCTTGATTACATTCATGGAAGCTAGGGTATTTGATTTCATGAAATAAGTGGATTACATGTTGTTTGAAGTATGAATATATGATTAAATCATGATTTGAGACATGAATTCTTGTAGGAATTGGGCTTATGTGATGATTGATGCATGAACTTGAAGCTTATGATTCTTGATGATTTGGCTTGATTTATGTGTTTAAATGAAGTTTTATTGTATCTTGAACATATATGCATATAAATTTCCAGAAAACTTGTGTTATGGTGTATGAAAATTGATGTTTTGGTTAATTGTGGTGTTTGGCCGAGACTATCCCCTGTTTCTGCTCTGTTTTTTCTCCAGAAATTGAAGGTCGCGCCCGCGACCAAAAATATGCATAAAACTGGTCGCGCCCGCGACCCCATTTTGGCCAACTTTCGACTTTTGGGAAAATTGCATGAAAATCGCGACCATTTTGTGAAGGATTTTGGTCGCGCCCGCGACCACCGCCAGAAACTGCATTTTGTCCAACTTCGAACCACCGCCATTTTCACCTCGGTTTGACTTAGAAAACGTGCCATATAGCGTTGGAAAGTTCTTTGTGTCTAGTTTCACACCCAATAAACAAAACTCAATTCCCACTTCTAGATTTAAAGATATTCCAGTTTTCCCTCAACATGTACATTTTCTAAAATTGTCCGTTTTGCTAAACTTTACCAAAACCTTTCATATTGCATTCTTTTCTCTTCTTTGGCTTCCTCATGTGACTTATATGAGTTATAAACATGGTTATTGACAAGTATTCTTTTAATTAACATTCCTTAATTATTATTGCATGATTGACACTAATTGAACATGTCGTGCGTCGTAATTGGTTCATTCGAGTCTAGTATCACGTACACTTGTCCCCTGTTGCACAGAGCACGGTCCGGGAGACGAGGAGCACGCTCCTTAGGGTTTCTTCTTGCTTTTGGTTGTTCGGAAAGGTGAGGTTTAATTACTAGATATATAGAACCCTTACAACCCTACGTGATGTTTTCAGCCAAAATGTATATATATATATATATATATATATATATACCTTTCTCAAAATCTCTACCGATTGTAAATGATTTCGTGATCTATTGAATAATCGTGTTATCGTGATTGATCATGTTTTGGCGAGTAAGCATGTTGTGTTCACATGGGCCCGAGGGTAGTGTATTGAGCCAACCGGGGAAGCAAGGGCTGACGGGTAACTCTTGCACTATCCTCACCAATTTTGGGATCACCTCTGAATCCACCAGGAGGTTGGTGGAGGAAGAAATCCCGTGCGTGGGAGTCATGTTCCCGATGTACACCGTTCATGGATGGTTGGGCCTTGCAATCCCACCATCACCGGAGGAAGAAAGAGTTCGTGAAAATGCTAAGTGTGTACTAATGATCGTACGATAATTATTGAAATAAAACCTAAAGATGGTATTGTTCACTAATTGGAGTAAGGTTGGAGATTGCCCTCACTCGCCGGGCCAGTGATTGAATTGAATTGAATCGATAACGTTTGCATTGATTGAATGGATTAGTTGTAATCTCGGGCGAGATCTATTCTAATATTGAACTTATATTGTTTCCTTTATTAAAAACCTTACCCGAGATTAGAACTTGCATGTTAATTGTGCTAATATTTATTTATACCCCTCGCTCAGTCCGTGTTGGACTGACACCTCAACCTTTCAGTGTTTTGCAAGTTCGTGCTAGGAGGGAGTCAGAGTCCTGTTCTGTTTTCAGTCGAGTCTAGCACTACCCGTTCATGTTTTGTATCTATTACTTTTGGACATGTTATGTACTTTGGGAGATGATAATGTTTTGATATATGGAGTTAGAAGATAGTATAACTTGAATACTTGGAAATTAATATTGAAAGTTATTATGCTTCCGCTCGTTTTATTGCATTGTAGTTTTCCGGTTGAGGTTAGTCCCGCCTAGCTAGCTTGATTTTTTTTCTTTGTCACCCGTTCGCTATAGTTTGGTTCATGTACGGATTACTTATTTCGTATGTGGACTAAGCTATAGTGCGGGGGTGTGGCATCCATACGTGAAGGGTGCTACACTTAACCTTTACGTTTTAATGTAAGTAGTATATAATCTTTGAAATTTGTTTTTAAATATCCCATTTGGCCGTAAATTTTTGTCGGACACTTTTAGAGGGGGATTAGAGAACAAGTTTCAAAGGTCATGTACTATTTGTACCAAAATGTAAAGATTTGAGGATAAAGTGCAAATACTCCTAATTATACATATTTTAATCAATATATCTATATAACCAAAATGAAATATATAAAAAAAGACATGTTTATAAAAAAGAATGCCTAAGTAAACATACTCTCGAAATAAATTACTAAAATTAAAAAACAAAAAATACGTATAATCAAAAAGTTATAAATGAAAATTCAAGTATGGATATTAGGGTTTTTTTTTAGCCAATTTCAATAATATAAATAGTAAAATATACTAAATACTCAAATATACTACATAAAATTTCAATATACATTTTTTTTGTTTTTTAATTTAGTAATTTGTATCGAGATTATGTTTATTTAAACATGACATTTTTTTTTTAATATATTTCATTTGGTTATGTATATATTGATTAAAACATGCATAATTGGGGGTATTTGCATTCTACCCCTAAACTTTCACGTTCTGATATAAATAGTACACAACCTTCGAAGTTTATTCTCTAATACCCCCTCTAAAAGTTTTCGTCAAAATTTCCGATCCAATGGGGTGTTTGAAAATAAACTTAAAAAATTATGCATTACTTACACTAAAACAAAAAAGTTGGGAGTAATGTGTAAACACCCCAAAAGTTAGAGGGAAAAATGCTATTACCTAAAAATATTGTATGAATTAAAGAAAATTCTAAAACCACTATTGTTCGGGGTAGTATTGAGTTTGGGGCAATAATTTTAATTAGAAAATTTTTAATTTACTTCCATATGTTAAAAGTTTTAGTATTAATTTTCATTTTTAAACTTTTATTTTTATTTATTTTTTAAATACTTAAATGGACTATAATATTCTTAATTATATCTTCTTTTTTTTTTTTTCTAATTCTTGGTTTTTCTTTTTTATACTTCCAATTTTAAACTTGAGTACTTTTATTTTTATAAATAATACTCTAACTTTAAATTTGAATACTTTAACGTTTCTGAATAATACTCCAATTATAAACTTCGATATTTTAACTTTTATGAATAATACTCTAATTTAAAACATAAATATTTTACTTTTACGAACAATTCTCCTTTTTTTTTTTCTGTTTTTTTGTTTTTCCTTCTCATACTTAAATTTTAAACATGAGTATTTTAACTTTTATAAATAATACTCTAATTTTAAAATTGAATATATTTAACGTTTATGAATAATACTTCAACGGGTTAATCTTTCTTTGCACCCCAACCTTTGAGGCTTGTTGCACTTTGGTACCCAACCTTTGAATTTTGACAAATCAATACCCAACCTTTGGAAGTTGTTTAATTCAGTACCTTGGTCAATATTCCGGCATAATACTCCGTCCAAGGCATTGCGCTTGTTTTACACGCCAATTTTAAGGCTAATTTGGTCATTTTAAGTCATCTCCCGCCAATATCAATTGTCCTATTGCACTTTGGTACCCAACCTTTGAATTTGACAAATCAATACCCAACCTTTGGAAGTTGTTTAATTTAGTACCTTGGTCAATATTCCGGCATAATACTCCGTCCAAGGCATTGCGCGTGTTTTACACGCCAATTTTAAGGCTAATTTGGTCATTTTAAGTCATCTCCCACCAATATCAATTGTCCCCAAACCTGAGCTTATTTTATTAAGAATCTGGTACGCATTTTCTCCCCCATTTGAAGAGCTAGGGTTTGGCCATGCAAAGAGTCTGCAACTGCGGAAGACCCCCTGTGAGGAGAACATCATGGACGGACATCAACCCAGGAAGAAGATATATGGCGTGCGAAAAATTTCGGGTATGTAGTTGTACAATTTGTCGTTAGTGTATATTTTGTGGCGGCCCTTAATTCCTTCCCCTTCTCTTCTCGTTGAGTAGCAAGCTGGAGGATGCAAGTTCTTTACCTGGATAGACCCCCCAATGTGTGAAAGATCAAGACAAATAATACCTGGGTTGTTGAGGAGGATTAATACACTTGAGGAGGTTGCTGGACAAAGGAATGGCAAGGAAAAGTGATTGTGGGCTGCATTGATAGTTTCTTGGTTGCTTATGTACCTTTTCATTTAAATGTTGTTACAGAATTAGGATGTAGTACTTGTATCTTGTTGTAGCATTTCAATCTCGTTTATGTACTTAAATTTGTAATGTCCAGTTTATAAGACCTTTAATTCAATGAAATGAAGCTTCAACATTGCTCAATTTACTGATTTTTAGTTTATATATTCACTGTACATAAAATGCAATGTTCAGTTTGTAAGACCTTTAATTCAATGAAATCTGCAGATGTAACATAAAATGCATATTCATTCCTTCTACAAAAAGAGTACATTGAAAATCTATTCTTAACATGTACATTTAAGCTTTAAAGAGCATAAGTTAAACTGTCAATGTACAAACCACACCATTAAACCTAACAGCAGCTATGATTCTTTCACAAAAACCACTAAAATATCTAAAACTAGATAACAAAAGTGGGTCTAAACAACTACATTAATCACTTCTTCATTGGTGGTGACTGTGATGTACTCCCTTGTCCAGTAGCTTTTTTCCTCCATAGTTGCAACTTCCTTCTTGGTCTTGCCTGAAAATGATTTTTGAGGGCCTGTGTTAGATGCATGAGTTGCCAATGTAGCTTCATTTGCTGCAGTTTGTGATGATTGACTTCTTGTAATTCTTCTAGGAATTGTTACTACAGGCACTGGAGTTGGATCAGGCACACTGCTGCTTAGTTCATTCCTTGTTCTCTTCCTTGTTTTTTCAACCTAAAAACAAGACATGTATTCGACATATCAGTTTTTCATTAAAAATCCTCCTTCCCTGTTGTTGCACAAGACTAGAAGAAGGTTCTTGTTCCTGGATCAGATTAGTTCTTTGTAGGCCCCCTCTCCATATTAACATGCCTGTCAGTAGCATTTATATCAACATCAACATCATCATGATCACTATCCACAAGTTTTCATTGTAATCTGAATCTTCACCAACTGACTGATTATCATCACTTCCACCACTATCAGTTCTATCCCAAGAAACACCTACTAACCGCTCTAATTCATCCACATCTGTCTCACCATTTACACCAGATCCACTTACATCTTCAGCCACATCATCCTCTCTAATTGTTTCAGTATTTAACCCATGATCAGTTACTACATCTTCCAAAATTGTTTCAACATCTACTCCATGGTCAATAATAACATCATCAATATCTTTTTCAGCATTTACCCCGTGATCAATTACAATATTGTCTGTTTCATGTTCAACATCCTTGCTTATCTCTCCACTTACAACACTATCAAATATATTCTTACCTTTGTTATTATCTATATCTTCCCAATTAGGTAAACCCAAAACCTCATCCTGATCATCATCACTGTCTTCCTCAAATCCTTTAACAATAACAATTCTAGGCAAGACTTCATGTAGCGCCCCCTAACACTACAACTCCCGCACCATACTACCCTCGAGTGGATGTGAGACCTAGCACTCGAGAAATACTACGGCGAACGGTATAGATGGTACTTAAGTAGAGCGTAGGGTAAAATGCAGCGGAAAATGAAAGAATTTAAAATTTGCAACATGATAGCACACAGAATAGTGCATGATATTGTAAGGGGGTAGTATGATAGCGTAGTGTACGGAGTTAATGTATAAGAGCAATTTATCAGCAATATATACATGATCAGGATTAAATGCTCTTAATCTAAGCCTGGTTTAATAAATATGACACCTATAGCTTCAAGATACCTCTAGGTGTCGTTGTCCTCGCTCCCTGAAATCATGTATTTAAAAACAGGCGAGGAATTAGTCAAAGTGACTAAGTGAAGGAAGATTAGATTTAGATATATATATATATATATATATATATATATATATATATATATATATATAAAATGATAGCAATAGGATATAGCAAATATGATACGGTTCATAAGTTAGAAATCGGGATAGGGGTTTTTGGAGTTTATTTATAAATGATGAACCGTTTAATAAAAAATTTATACCGCCTGCAAGTAAGGCGTCTCCTTCCGATCTCCTTAAAACATTTGTAAAATAGTACCGGGCTGATCAAGGCACCGGTACTTTAATAAAACTAAATATGATAATAACTTCGCAACACCGTACTGTCAGTAGGGGAGCAAACCCTACCGACGATATGTAATATGTGGGAGGAAGCTATCTCTCCCAGGGAGGTTATTCTCCCTTGTAAGTCTCTTGGCGTGGAGTAACTAACCTCCAGCTAAACCACTACCAAGAGTTGCTGGTGGTCTGTGGTACCAACAATACCCTCGGCCCGATGCCTTCCGAGTATTGCTCGACACAGCTGCACGCCGGACCCATTTTGATAAATAATAATGATTTACTTGCTTAGTCGGGAATCAGTTCTTAATATTAATAGGACTGAAGTATATAATGTCCGGATAAGATCCTGATTCCGACTTATTGGTATTTTCCTCATAAAGAGGAATATGTATTATATTAATATGTATAGATAGGAAATCAAATAATAGATAAGTAGATTTGGAAATCATTTTTATAATTAGATATAGATATATACATGATTCCAGTTGAAAATGTTTTAACCCTCACCTAGTATCAAAATTCAAACAGATTGGAATGGATCCCACTGTTCAGTGCAATTGTCGCCTGAAAATAATTACTACTGACTTAGAACTAGATTCTTATTATTCTAATCAAACAACCACATAAGGTTTAGGAAATATAACATATTATAAAATTCTTATAACATTTAGAAATTATTTCCCGGCAAAATTTAATTTTAATTATTTAAGGAAATTTAATTAATTAATTATGTTTCAAAAATTCTTTAATCACTTAAATATTTATTAATCATGTTGTGACCTTAATTAGAGTATTAGGAATTAAATTTAGAATTTAATTCAACAATGTAGGTTAATTTTGAAATTATTTTATAATTTTATTAATTTTTGAATTAATTTGGAAAAATCTTTATTTAAAATTCTAAAATCCTATTTTATAATTAATTTTAAATTAATTTCGAAATTATTAATTAAATTTTGACCAAAAAGTCAAAATTACTATTAAAAACATTTACTATTCAATTTCTTATGGATTAAACACTTTATAACACAAAATTAAACACACACACACACACACACACTATCACACGTGCACATGAATTTGATTCAAGAACATTATGAAGGTGTTCTTAAGTTTATGAAGATGTTCATACTAGTTCATGATCACATTCAACAAATTTTTGAATTCATAACATATAATTAAATTCAAATGTAACACTTTAATAATAAATTAAATTCAAATAAATTATTCTAAGCATAAATTTAATCAAATAAGAACATAATTGTTTAAATACATATTCATGCTACATCATATCATAATTCATGAAATTAATTAAATAAAATTTCATAATGTAGGCACATTACACATAAAGTTAACAATTATGCATATATATTATAAAAATAAATTCCTAAAGCATAATTTTATTATTCCTAAGCATACTTCTAATATTATTATATTAAAAAAATAACATAAAGCATGAAATAATAAAAGAAAATTGTACCTTATGAGAGAGAGGGGGGTTTGGCCGTGAGTTTGAGGGAGAGAGAGTGAGGATTTTGTGTGAATTTTATGTTATGCTTCTTAGGGTATTTATAGTTGGCATTTAGGGGCTTATGTTTCAATTATGAAGAATTAATTAGATGAATCATGGTGTGAGTAAGTTAGGTTCATTTATTAGGGGGGTTAAGTGTATACTTAAGTGTATAACTAAGATATAATTAATTAATCTAGTAATTATGACAAAATAAAAATAATTCTAAAATAGGATGAAAATGATAATAAATTCGTAAAAGAATGTCTAGGGTTTACTTTGAAATGAGAGAAATTGCAAAAGAAAGAGAATCGAAAGGGCTTTCTAATGGTTATAAATATTTAACGTTTGAACGTCTACATTTAAAGTAGTAGTCGTTCGGGAATTTTGAAAAATACAATAAAATTCATAAACGAAGCTAGAATGTGAATTGATTTCCGAGAAAATGTCCATGATTCTTGAAATAATTCAAGGATCATTTTGACTGTAATATCGTATACCAAATGTTGTACGGTTTGAAAATTAGTTTTTACGGTAGAAATAGTACTTTGGGAAAAATAAAGAAAAATTTATAAATCGAGTTAGGGTTTGAACTAGAGTTTGGAAAAGATCCTAAAATTCATAATAATTCAAGGATCGTAATGGTTATAATATTGTATAGGAAAAACGTTGAAATTCGGAAATTTCTAATTTAGGGCAAAATTAGGGTTTTTCGGCCGGTTTTGATTTCTACGGAAGTTACGTTAAGAATTAGGGTTTGGAAATCATACCAAAATTCAGCAAATTTTGAAAGGATTCTATCGTGCCCAATATTGAATAGGTAAAAGTGTTTCGAAAATTCCTACAATTAAAGATGAATAGTAACTAGGGACCTAAATGGAATTTTCAACAAACAGTTTTTAAAAAATGTATTTCAGAATGATGAAAGCTATGATACAAGTTTGGAAAATGTGGAAATCATCTTTCTAAGGTTTTTCAAGGTTTAGGTAAACGTCTAGGGTTCGGTGAATGAATAGTGATATGGTTATCTCAAGAAGGCATAATTATAAATTGAAACATAGATGCACATAATTCACATAGAATGAAATGTGTAATGGACTAAGGCTATAAACGCTTTCCTCTTAACCCTTTACTTACCCGTGCTATCCTGATCTCAAAAGTCCGGGTTGTTACACTACATCACTCTCACTACTAGACACCACATCAGCACTCTCATTTTCAACAAAAATCCCCACAACTCTCTCTTCATCTAAGTAATTTGATAATGTCATAGCATCACTGTCATCTTGCATCAAAGTCACAACGGTAGCATCATTAATACCACCCATGCTATAGAAAAACAGTGCACTATCTGTGTCTATTCCAGCCTCTTTACCCATAGTAATGATCTCAAGCATACTAATTTCATCAGCATCACAGTGGTCAAAATGATCAAACTTTCCTCCTACATAAACCCTAGTACCCAAGTTATAGAACCTACCACCATGATGCATTCTTATAGTAAATTTATCACTATTAGGTCCTGCAATCATCTACAACAACAGACAAAAAATAAATAAATAAATAAATATATATACCCATTCAGACAAGATTCTTAAAAATTGAGCCACAAGATTAAAAATTGGGGACAATGGTGGACCACACGGGTGAAAATTAGGGACAACAAAACATATGGACCACATACAACAACAAATATAGGACCACATTCAATCATTTTCCATACAATATCATCAAACCCTAGGTAGTGTCATTTTCGCACAAAACTGAACAAAATTGGGCTTCAAATACTCACCATAAAATGGCGCGCTTCTTCCATAAGGAATTTCATCATCTTCCTTCCGCTTCTTCCACACCATTGTGGTATTGTTTGCCTCGTTCAAAGTGCAGAAGACAAAAGCAAGGGTTTTTTTTTCCTCTGAAGTTCAATTTCTGAAGTACAATGCCTTCGTGAATGAAATGGAGGGAGATGACTTAAAATGACCAAATTAGCCTTAAAAATTCACGTGTAAAACACACGCAATGAAGTGCAACAAGCCTCAAAGGTTGGGATGCAAAGAAAGATTAACCCTACTTCAATTATAAACATAGGTACTTTAACTTTTATGGATAATACTCTAATTTAAATTGTAAATACTTTAACTTTTCCGAACAATACTCTAATTTTAAATTTTGATACTTTATTATTTCTGAATAATACTCCAAAATATACATCAACAATTAATTTTTACCCCCCAATCCACCTACACTGAAAAAAAAAAAAGTATTAATTTTTACATATGAAGTATGAAAATTATATTATAAAATATTAACGTACAAAATAAAAGTATGAAGTTATGTATATGAGGTATTATGTTAACAAAATGGTTTGTGTGTCATTCTTTTAATTTTTAGGGAAAGGATAATTGAGTATTTTTACATAAATTAGGGTGCAAATACAAATTAAGAGTTGAAAATGAAGAATTAATACCAAAAGTTTTAATATTGTGGAGTAAAATAAAATTTTTTCTACTTCTAGATATTTAACACTTATTGTCTGTTGATTTTGTCCCACTTCGGTTTAGAAATAAAGTGTACAATTGTAGCACCCTGCACGGTAGATCACCACATCCCCCCACCAAAGTCTAATCCACATACGAGATGGAAAGCCCGTACATGAACCAAGCAGAGGCGAATGGGAGACAGACAAACTCACACCTAAACTAGGCGGAAACGTAAACCCTGACTTTAAAAGAAAATCACAAAAACAAGTGCGAAAGCGGAAGCATTCAAGCCAAATTAAATCATGCAAGAACAGTTGACGGGTTCAACTAGCATAGATACCTAATCCCGAATTCAAATATAAATCATAAATCATAAATCAACGGGTTCAAATTATCCCTAGAAGTCTGTCCCGAATTCATATCATAACAAAGTGTAACGTACATACATTCATTCGTATAAACTTATTCGAATTACAAAATGTGAACGTAAAAGACTCAAACATAAAAAAAAGACTTGACAGACTCGAGGGACTCGACTCACGCCGCCTAACTCGAACTCTAAAACCAAACCTGCAAGCTAAAAACGTTGGGGAGGGAAAGAGTCAGTCGCATTAACTGTGTGAGGGGCTACCTACACATACCTACATATATATAAGAGCACAACACGCTCAAATCATAATGTTCATGAATCCGGGGATAGTTTTTGTCCGCCAAAACATTTGCCCGTAATATACATATTGGGGTTACTTAGCAAACGAGACAAAACATAACATAACTTATTCAAATCAAAGCATACATTTCGTATCAAAACTTACCAATTCATAACTTAACTTATTATTTCAAAACATAGTCATATTTTATCTTATTAAAGAGTCTACCCCCGTTTCATGAACCTTTGCATAACATACATACGTATAGCTTAGTGGGTACGAGCATCGTAATCAAACCTCCTTCTCATATCATATCATATCATATCGAAAAATAAAACAAAACATAAACATGCATACTTAAGATACCTTCTTCACTTCAATGATGGAATGGTGTATACCCCCTTATTAGGAATAATGCCCTGAAAGCCGATGTAATAGTCCGCTTTAGTACTTTCCTTTTGTAAATCACAGACAATCTTTGAATAATACGAATTAAGGCAACACTTCTTTATATGTTCTTGTTTGATCGTATGTTTACTTTAACTGCGCATGTATAAGAACTCCCCTAATCAATATGACTTAGGACTCAACCATTTAGGAGAAGTGGTTCATGAGATGAGCTCTATATCACATAAGTCATGATTAGAAATCACTCCAAGCCGATGAGTCCTATAGACAGTGGAAGTGTCAACCTGACTCGTTCGAGGCTTGCTCCTGTGATCACGCCCTTAAGAAGGACCACCTTATTTCATGGGGTGCAAAGTGTATTGTTGATACGTGCGTGATACATAGGGGTGCTGGTGCAGGGACCCGAAATAGTACTGTTCCAGGACCGTACTTTAAAAACTTTTCTTAATATACAGGTATCAAAATATTTCTAAAATATTTAAATACAAACAGTGGAAGACTAGCCGGAACTACTCAAGTATATACATGCAATTGATAATAAATTTTAAATCACAAAGCAGATAAATAAAGTATGCAATTAACACTTAAGAGCACCTAATTTATCATGCTTAAACAAAATATAATATAAAAATACCTTTCACCGAAGATGGCTACTGCGCCCCGAATTCACCTCCAGAGAACCCGATACCCGATCTCCTCGTGAAACCGACAGAGCTTCCCTGCAATAATCCCAGAGAAACCCTCGGAGTGTGTGTAGCTCCCCTACACATGGAGATACTACACCCCCGCACTATAGGCCGATTCACATACGAAATGGACAATCCGTACATGAACTAACCTCTAGCGAACGGGTGACAAGTAAAAGAAAAGACGGGCTAGACGGGACTATACCCCAAAGCAATACAAACTCAAGACATAAAGCTTAAAAGCAGAAGCATTAATTCATAAATACATATAGGTACCATATATACAACCAAGTCATATTTAGTAATAGGTACCGACATTAACTATCAATACATTATCATCTCTTTATATAAGGTACATGCCCCAATAAAATAATAACAAGGATCGTAACATGGTATACCAAAAGATCTATACATGAAATGTACAATGCTAGACTCGGAGGAATGAAAGACCTGACTCGACTCCCGCCTAGCACGACCATGACCAAGTGTACCTGAAAAGTGTAGTATCAGTCTACCGAAGACTGAGTGAGGGGCAATAATTATATATAACACACGTCACACGCAAGTTGTAGCCTCGGGTGAAGACTTGGAAATAAAATAAATATATAGCTCAAGAAAACTTGATCTTTGCCCGAGATTACAACTAATCACTTTAACATTTTAACTTGATCATTTCATGAACATGTGGCCCCGGCGAGTACGGGCAATTCTCCAACCTTGCACCAGTGGTGAGTCATTACATGGTAGTTTAATTGTCATGTGATCATGCAATTTGTTTACAGTGCACACGGATACATTCATGAACTCCTTCACTCCGGTTGATGGTGGGTTTGCAAAGCCCTAACCATCCATGCTACGCACGTCAGGAACATGACTCCCACGTGCGGGATCCCTTCCTGCACCAATCTCCTAGTGGATTCAGAGGTCATCCCAATGGTGAGGGGTGTGCAGAGTTACCTGTCGGCCCTATGCTTTCCCGGTTGGCTCGTACACATACCCTCGGGCCCAAAGTGCTATCATGCTACTCGCCAATAATCCATCACGATCCAAATATAAGACATGCATTGCTTTGCATGAGTTTAATTTGCTTGGAAATTACTTTAAGCGTTTTGGAAAGGATTTTAGAAAATATATGTATATCATTTGGCTTAAAAGTTCACACAAAGGTTATAGGGTTCTATTTAATTAATAACTAAACCTCACCTTTCTTACAAAACACAACAAGGATATGCTCTACGGAACCTGCTCCTCGTTCACGACCTCGTGACCTGTGCAAACACGACGTGTATACGTGAGACATGACTCAAAATGGACCAAATATGACGAACGGCGAAAATGCAACGAGATGACGAGCAAATCACAATGTGGCATGAAAACATCTTGTTTCAGTACATATTCAATCATATAATAGCAATCGGGGTCAAAGAAATCATCGGATCATGGGGCTAAAAATGTAATTTTATGCAGAAACTTTTGTTCTGTCAGACAGGTGGGAACGGCCGTTCCGGCTTCCCTTTGAATAATTTCATGAATAAATCATGCCATAATCATATATTCATACCTTGATCAACAAATAATTCATTTAACATATGATTCTCAAACCCTAGCTAAACCATATTTGATCAAGAATCATCCATTCATGCCAATACAAACCTTGAAGGTAAAGAAATGAAGAAAATAGATGAAGAAGATGATCAAGCTTCAATTCTTGGAATATTTCTCGGAAATTCTTGATGAAAGGATGAAAATCTCTCTTTCCTTTTTCCTTGAATGCACCGAGAGCAAGAAGCAATATGTTGAGATGATTTTTAGATGAAAAGAGGATCAAAGAAGCTTAAGGAATGTATTTAACGTGATTCATCACATTTTGATTTGTGTGAAATATGCTAATTGCAATTTAATCCTCTAAGAGTTCAATTCATGCAATCAGGTGTATGTGGTTTCGAAATATAAGCAATTAGGTCCTTGAAAAACTATGCAATTTGGTCCCTAAATTTAAAGAATGAACATATAGGGACAATTCGGTAATTAAATCCTTCCCGGTAATGATTTTACGTAAGTAATATTTTTCCATGACTTGAAATAATTTTTCCAATGATATGAATTCACATAATTCACATAAATAATGAAACGTAAGAAATTGATTAATAAAAATCGGGGCGTTACAGTGTGGGCTTCGAAAGTATTTCTCTAAATACTTAGAGAAAATAAAACTTTAAACTAGAAAACCCTTTTCAGGGTTTAATCTCCCAGAATTAAGCGTTTTATATATAAACACCTAATTAAAATTAATTCCAAAATAAATCGAAATTAACTAGGAGAAAAGGGATATGGTTTCAAAGCTGAGAACTCGGTCAAAACCTCTCCCAAAAGTTGTGAGAAAAAATGAGGAGCCAAGCCCCCTATATATAGGGGAAAACCGAGGTCAAAATGGTAATTTCACATCCCACTTGCGTAGCCAACTTGGACAAGAATTCCAAGGTGACCACGTCGTAGCTCTCAGCACCAGAGTCCAACGCCGTCGGCCTATCGCCGAAATTCCTTCTCATGCGCGCCGTAACACACGCGCCCCTCTAGGGTTTCCGTGCTGCGTTGGCGCTGAGTCAGCGCTACCTTACCTCATTCGCTGACGTGGCCTGACATATCCACTGCCACGTCAGCATGCCACATCATCATTTTTTTTTTTTTTTCAAAATAAAATTTCGGGCATTTCCAACACTTTAGAACTTGATTTATTTTCTTAAAATAAATCCCTTGGCTATTTTCAAATACTTTGAAAATTTCTTTCTTTCTTTCCTTTTAATGTTTTATCTTCGGGTTTTCGATTGGGGCTTGCAGGGGGACCTGTAGGACTAATTAATTTTAACTCCAAACGGGTTAATATATTATCATCTCATGATAATAATTAATTACCGTTTAATAATATTTAATTCCACTAAATAAATATTGTTGCACTCTAAAATTAATTAAATTATTCACGAATTTCTCGATCTAGAATAATTTTTCATTTTACTCCTCCGTGTAGATATCCATGAAAAATAAATTAGTACTACTATCATTTATTTTTCACTTCTAATCTGAAATCTTCTGATTCGCCTTAAGTTCAAATTTCCGGTACGTGAAACACATTCAACATACAACTTCCGTGACGCATCACACGAAGTACTTTGGCCAAAGTTTTAATTCGAACTTTGTAAGTCTATTTCAGGAATATCTTTTAACTTTCCAGCAAAGCCACAGATTCCTCGATCAATATTTCTCTTCAGCACATTTCATGTAATCACTGAACGTACAAAGTTTTCAGTCATTCGATAATGAGACCTCACTTATGAGCACATTATAATGATTAACACTACATGTCTAAAGTCGAAATACTACCTGGATTAAGAGTTCAATGCTCCATAAGATTGGTTCATTTTAGATAGTAGTTTTTAAAATGAACTATCTTAGTGGTCCAGTTCGATGTTTCCAAATCTATTGAAAATTATCAATGTGTTATAACTGGAAACTCCATTTCCCTATGACGAAAGCCTAATCATCTTATATAACACATTATAGTCTCGATAAGAACTTATTCTTAGCTTATCGACTAGAACTTTAATAACATGTGATTTCGATATCCAAAGTCCTTTCCTATGAAACGCATTTCATATAAGAATATCATCACATGTTATTAATTATGTTAATATACTCATAACTTGTAATAATATCAGTTTTATTAATCCAACAAAATACTAAATATTTACAAAGAAACTGGATTTTCAGGGCACTAATCCCAACAGGGGGTGATTGTTTATTCAAGTAAGTACGCTGAGGTGTCCCGTGTGAGAAGATTCCTAAATGGGAAAAGAAGTTTCTATTTTTGGAAATAGAAACTTCCAGATTAGAAAATGTCTCACGAGTCATTGATGTGATTAAGTGATCCTTAGACTTGAGATTCCATTGATACTTTATGGGCTAACTCTGTGGTCTTAGGTATAAGCTTTAAAGGGTGCCGCCTGAGACAACTGATTTAAGGCTTATGCTGGGATTGCACAAGTGGCACATGAAAGTATATGAGAATCGATAAAGGACCTACACTTACATTAGCAAGTTGATCTCTCATTGTGTAAGTCATTCATATGCCATCTAGCAGTCCTTGGCCAAGGCAGTGGATCAAGACATCAAGAAATGAGTTTTTTGGATTGAGATCAAATGGATATGAAATGCACTGAACTTTAAGATCAAGATTATTAGGGTTCTAATTATTCCCTTGCCCTAGATCTTGATTGAGAGATGGGATGTAGGAGGATTGTATCTCACATATGTCAATGACTTAAAGGTTCTGTCGAATCGAGACATTCTTATTCAGCTAGGGGTTAAACACCTGTTGCTAGACTATGGTTGTTTAATCTGTGGACTAGTTAATTAATTAGGAATTAATTAATTAGGGTCACTACTAATTGAATAAAGAACCTAGAGAGTCACACACAACAACCCGGTCAAGTGGGTTAAGGCTTGAAATCGATTAAACGAGTTGAACGGATCAAGTGGGAGCCACACGTGTGAAATCACATGTATGGAAGGCGTGAATGATACGCGTCCCAATGGACACGTGTAGTCACGTGTATATATGTGTGTATATTAAATAATTAATGTGTTAATTATTTAATGGACTTTGATTTAATTTTGAATTAATATTAAAGTCCTATTTTGGAGAAATAAAGTCTAATAAATAATTAATTATTAGTCTTCAAGTTATTTATTATTTAATAAATAAAGTAAAAATAAATATGTAAGAGAGTTAGATATTTTCTTGCTCATCAAGTTGGTCAAAACTTAAGAGTTTTGGTCAAAGTTGGAAAGCTTTCTTTCCAAGCAAGAAATAAGAAGCTAGTGGGTTAGCAAAACCTATCTCCATTAGGAGATGGATTTCGAACCCTAGCCGTTTAAATACAAGGGGGATCGAGCCCCTTGATGGGTGATACGAAATTCTCCTTTCTCCATAATTATACACTAACCCCTTAGAGCCTAAACACCGAATATAGAACTAGCATGCTCCCTATTCGGATCGTGGTAGCGGTTGGTGGACTAATTCTCTAGAGGGCTACTATCATGAAGTCTTGAAAGATTCGAAGGAGCTTTTGGGGATCAAGCCGCGTGAAGAGCGTTCTTGGGCGGCTAGAACGTGTCAAGAAAGCTACTGTTTAAGTGAGTTTCTTGATCTCTACGGATTTGGGAATAGGAATTGCAAGATTCGATTCTATCTTTTCGGAAAATTTTTAAAATTTCCGTTGCGTTTCTGTTTCGTTTCCCCAACACCCCTAGCCATCCATAAGGGTGAGGGGAGCACAAGCAATCAAACCCTCAGGACTCCATCCCCCAACCAAACCTCCTGGTGGGTTCCGGTACATCTAGGGCTATCAATGGATCGAATTTTAATCCGAATCCGATTCGAAATTAGACGCATTCGACCGATAAAAAAGTTCGATAGATCATATCCGATAATAAATATTCGTTATCAGAAATAAATGGAGCGATTATGAAATTAAGCAATCCGATCCGTTAAAAATCCGAATCCGACTTATATAGTATATATTAAATTAATTATTTTTTATATTAGTAAAAATAATTAAAATTAAAACTTCATCGTGTAAATTATATAAGTATCTTAATAATAATATATATCATATATATTTTTTGAAATAAACTTAAAATATAAAGTAATGTACAGCACTAATTAGGAGAGAATTGAAAATGCAAGATGCCCTAATCCTAACAAAGCTCTCACAGCCGCACAAAGTTCTTCCATCTCAATCACTTTTTCCCATCTTCGCCGACTAGATAGTGTCGTTTCCATCGTCTCCTCCATTCTGCCAACCACCGTGAGATATCCCATTTTTGCCGACCGCCAAGCTCCCCACTGCAGCCTCCACCAAATGTTCTCTCCGCTACCGGCCATCGCCAATCACGCAAACAATGTCAGATCTAAGTTTCTCAGCATCTCTCTCTTACAATCCTTCTACTCGGAGGAATCCAAGTTTGAAGTTGTCCTTAAATTATTTTTGCAGATCTGAGGAACGAGAATGAAAAAAGGGAATTATCTTTTTATCGTGTCGGATCTTCTCGTCGCATAATTCAGACTGATAAGATTTGAATATGATATAGACAAATCCGAATCCTATAGGATCCGGATGCGGATCCGGGCGTTCAATTTTAAAATTGGACTCAGATCCGGAATTCTTGAATCCGATTCGAATCCGACCCCTTGACAGCCCTAGGTATATCCTTATCATATGGAGACTATGCACAGGCTTATCCCGATGGCCCGCTATCGTCCCAGGCCGCCTGGTGTAATAGAATCCGGGGCCTAACAAAGTCATATTCATATTCAGATTCATATTCAAATCCTTATTCCTATTCATACCCCGATACAACATACATATCTTACCATAATTACATATAACATACCTTACCCTGCAACAACTATGCTTTACATACCTCTCCGTGTCAAATCCCTACATTTCCTTAGCTTGTAGCTCCCGGATCATAAGAGGCAAACAGTTTGAAGCATAGTTTAGCATTGCAAAACTTAACAAATCCCAAAGCAAATCATAACAAGTGTACGTGGGAACATAGCGTATCATACTTGTATACTTATAACAAAGTCATAAAAAATACATATCAGACACGTATTTACTTATACTTAGGGCTATAAAACACATGCATTCGAAAACGAGCACATAATGTAGGGTCATAACTATAATCCTAACCTCACCTTACATCGACGAAGTCGAAGACAAGACGTTTGATCCACCCTGGAATCAACTCGGCTAACGAAACACCACCACGGGTGCACCTGAACAAACTGAAGACAAACGCGAGACTTAAGCTCAAGAATGAACCACATAGACCCACGACTTATACTTATGCATGTAAGAGATGAAATCACCTATATATAATTCATATTCATATAAATTTTATACAACACAAGGCATCTCATACACAATCTTATCTATAAAACATGCCAAAGAAACATTTAAGTGATATGAGTATGTATACAAATGAAAAATGGAAGGTATACGTAGTACTTAATCTTTTACAAACATATAACACATTTAACATTTAATAACATACCATAAAATCATATAAAACATCATATTACATCAATTCATATTTATTTAAGTGCATAAAACAAGTTAGGATCATGTTCGGGAAGGAACACATGAAACAAGCCGCTAAACAAACGCACATATAGTCCACAAAATAGGGGGTTACGGGTAGGGATGGTAATGAGCCGATCCAGCTCGTGAGATTGACGAGATGGCTCGATGTCGGCTCGCGCTCGGGTTCAAATTTCACGAGCCATTATCAATCTTGGAGCCTTTAATTCAAGCTCCATTAATGGAGTTTCAAGTTACAATCAACCAACGATCAAAATTCCGGCAAATAAACGACAAGGGAGCTTAAGAGAACAAAATATATCAATCTTGGAGCCTTTAATTCAAGTATGAGAGTAAGGGAGCAAATTTTCACATACACGTACTATTCATCATCTTCTTCATACTCAAGGAAACGAGCAAATAAAACGGTATTTAATCGAATAGAAAAGAAACCCACGAAGAGAGGAATCATAGCTTACCTTAGATCGTAGATCGGACGAGAAATGGAGGTGAAACTTGAGCTCAAAGCTTGACGTGGGAAAACCCTTTTCTTCTCTTCCCTTCTCTTTGGAACGTTTGATGTAAAATGAGGGAGGGAGAGAGGAATGGGCCGGTTATAGAGCAAGAAAATGGGTTAAAACGGGTAGGGTTAAGAATCCGGTCCGTTCGGATCAGATTTTAAAACGTAGAGGGTTCAAACGGCTTCAGAAAAATGCGAGGCTTATTCCATTGCGCCCGAATCGTCGAAACTAATCCAATGGCAAAGTCGGAATTCGAATCCGAATCCACGAGCTCAAGTTAGCCGAAGAACGGCTCAAAGACCCTAATAGCGATTAGGTCCCTAAGCTTCAATCAAATGGACTTTCGAGTCCGATCATAATTAAACTCTAGGGCAACAAATAACTTGAAATAAAGATCATGTTGACACGTAGGGCATGCGACGTCACATATTTCACATAATTGCAATTAAAACAATTTAATTACGTAATTGAACTCACTCGTGACGTCATACCTGGATTGCCAAAGAGACGAGGCATCGCAACAATTAAATTGATTTTGTATGCTATGGATGATTCCAACGTGACAAGATATTACTTGTGTGGGATTGAATGAAAATTTAATGCGATTAAAGAAAATTTTTATTTAATTATTTATTGAAAAAACCTAATTTCATTATATTATAATTTAACAATGATCATATGTTTAACAAAAAAATTAAATTCGGATTTGTAATTTTTAAATACAAAAATTAAGAAATTTTAAATCATTTTAAAACAAAAAATACACATTAATTTATCATTATAGAATGCAAGTGAGTTGAAGAATAATGAAAGGATTAGATAATCATGGTACACACTCTTCAGCACTTAATGAAAATCTAATTATGCTCAAATTTTCACAATCTAATAGTGTCGACGGAGTATTTGGATCATACTAGGCAATTGCTTCAAAATTACCAAAATTTCACTTTAGGCCCTAAACGGATCAGAATATAATTTGAATCCATCTGAATTAAATTTGACGAATTTAGCAATATTCTTTTAAAAAATTTTAATTCTACTATTGTAAGTATATTATAATAATATTGAAAGTACAATAGTATATTTTTAATATTTGTTAATTTTTTATTTTTTAATTCAAAATTTTATTATTTAATTTAATATTTATATTTTATCCATAAATATAAATCGAAATAGATATTTCATGAATATTTATTCCAATAAAATATGACAAAAGACTACAAATTTTCACCTTATATTTATGCTCTAGTTTACGTACATTTTCCATAAGTGTATTTAAATTTTTTTCGTTTGAATAACTAATTTTTCCTTTGAAATAAAAAATCATAACAGATATACCAATATCGATCAATACATTAGTAAATTCACATAAATATCTATCAGAATTATTTAAATAAATATTCTCATAATTGATGATTCCTAATGCATCTACAAATATATATTAGGCATCCATAAACTACAAATATAAAAAATACGATAGGTAGGCACAAAACTTAAAAACTTATATCTAATCACTTAAAAATTTTAGTATTGCACTAATATTTTTGTCTCTAGGCTCCTCATTACCTACAACCCCTAAAATTTCAATATATTAAAAATAAAATAATAAATTTGCACATTTCGTTAAATTTGATAACGAAAATAATGAGCCAAGAAGAATTCATAATTTCTGTAACTTCATGAGGAAATCCTTATTTTTACCGTACCTCAAAGGCGGTTTTAGTTATCCCTATTATATTTGATAACATATTGTTCATGATTTTCTTAAAAAATAATCATTTTTTTATTGATAATATTATTTTGAAATTTTAGATTTATATATTCCAAAATGAATATTTACAAAATACATTAAATAGTATATTTTGACATATCATTATATATTTGTGTACAATTTATCTTGTCTTATCATTAAATGGATCAATCTTTTATCAGAAGACCGGAACCAAATTCATCCGGATTTTCATATCAATGAATCCAAATGCAGTAGGCATGAAATTCAAATAAACTATCAAACTAATGGAAAATTCTTCTATGAGCCAGGTGTGGATCTCAATTCTTACACCCGGCTCATTTTTGCCTTTTTCGTATCCCTTTTTTTTTCGTTTTTCGTATAATCTTTTCTTTAGCTTTGGGTGTCCCTTTTCATTTTTTTTATTCTTTTTGTATTTTATTTTTATAAATACTATGTTTTTTAATTCTTTTTTTTATTTTTTTAAATTTAATGAATAAACATACAAAATTATAAATAGAATACATCTGGTAAAAAGTTACGAATTTTCTGTAATACAATATATAAAAATAAATAAATTAATACACTTTACTATATCTATAAATATAACAATTTACTAAAATAAATTTTACGTACGACTCTCATAAATATATAATATTTTACTATATTAAATTTAAAAATAAAAAAAAATATCTTTAAAAATTCATATTCTTTTGTGCCACAAATATTATGTTTATAATCTTTTATATTTTATCAAACTTAAAAAAATACAAAAAGAATGAAAAAAATCACAAAATCAAAGGAATGAATATAAGAAAAAAAGAAAAACAAAAAGGAAACGAAAAAAGAAGAGGAAATAAAGGAACAAGGATGTATTTTTTTTTATATTAAAAAATAATCCACACCCGACTCATACAAGAAGTTCTCCAAACTATATAATAAGGATTCAGGATTCAGATACAGCTATCAAACTATGTAATCGAATTCAGAATTCAGATTCGGATTTTCCATATCAAACCCGTTGACAACCGAATTTCAGAATCATTGCTTCGTGTTGCTGAAAGCCCACAAGGATCATTGTATATATGCATATATATATATACACATATCAAATAAAGTGCCTGGCTTAATAGATTAATTGCCAAATAGACATAAGAGATATAGGCAAAGATAAATGCAAAACACACAAAAATGTGTCCATTTCACTGGGACAAAAGCGAAGAACTTTCAATAAACCTATTTCAGTAATCAAGTGTGTAAACCTTGCAGTCGTGCTAAGATCCGGGAAGAGAGAAGCAAAACAGAAAAGAACAAATCACAAACTGATACACATATGCATTCAACTTGAAAGGACTTACAACAGCATAGAAAATGAATGAGAATGAAACACAAAACAAAAACACATATGCACCTAGATTAGTTCGGTTCAACACATTGCTACAGCTTTCTTTAAAAGCAATTTAAGGAATGAGAAATAGTACGAAGGTCGAAATGAAGTTGCAATTTCTATTTCTCAGCTCACTATCTATGCCAGATCTTGTCAGTTCATCTGCTTCAATCATTCCCCAAACACTCTGGGAAATCCAATCTCATAACAATATACCTCATTCTCATGCTATTTTCGTTATTTGGGGTAAGGTAAATAAATGCATTAAAACCCATAAACAACAAAATCCAATACAAAGAAACAAGGGACACTTGATAAAAGAAACCAAAAAACCCTTAGACATCATCCTAAAAGAGAGAAAATGCCAATTCATAATCAAATAGTCATCCTAATTTGCCTTTATAAAGATAGCTGGCTCAACATGGCATAGGCACATCGACTGGAGCACTTCAGTATTAGATGTAGATTATCTCCTCTCATACCATAATAAGAAACATACAAATGCACAGATACTTTTATTCATATTCCAATTAAAAAAAAAAAGAAAAAAAAGAAATTCCAATCAAACAAAACGATAGAAACTATTGTTTCTTACAACAATCGACATAGAAGCCAGGAAAAAAATCACTTGTAATCCTGATGAGCATAGGAAATGAAAGAAACCAAAAGACCTATGATGGTTTTCTAAGCCCTAGTGAAATTATGTTGCAGGTCTATAGACTTGGGGATTAACAGGAGACGAAACAATTCCCAAGGAATGGCACACAATTCAACACAGAGATCAACAAAACTATACAAAACTAAGCAACAGCCAACATTAGTTTCAACTTTGAGTCCTGCAATTATTCAAAAAGCCAAGAACAGGCACCTAGATTCACCAGTCAAACACATGAAGCATTCAACATTTTCTCTAATAGGCATTCTTCGATGCAATTTTATGAGTCAAATTCAGGGAGGCAAAAGAGAACACCCAAAACAACTTCAAAAATTACATAGCCAAAGAAAACGGGATCATTGCTCTCAAACAATCCAAGCACAGAGAGGCAACATAAATCTCAACACCAATTGACAATCAAGAAAAGCACAACTTATGTTCCTAAAACCTAAGGAGTAAACACCAAATTTAAGAGCAAATAAATGAAGCAGAAAACATAATACAACATAAAACCACAACAGCGTTGTGAAGCAAACCAAGGAAGAATACCCAAATTCCATTCCACTATTAGCCATGTTCAAACCATCATAGATCAATCGAAATTCTTTTTTGGTAATCAATTGGCTCAATACTTGACAAAATTATGATTATATTTCTTACAATGTAGGAAGGAGAAAAACACAGGTAACAAACAGATAAGCTATTCTTCAAAGCTATCACCACATCTGATTCCATCTTGTACAACGTATTTTGACTAGAAAATCACAAGCAGGGAAAAGAGCATGTAAATCAAGAAGCAGGCATACGTGATTAGACCTCGATGCTCATCCCCACAGTTAGCCAGCTCCACTACCAATCCAGTGCATACTCGCGTAGACCAGATCACAAACAGCCCAGTAATCACCATTATCACCATTCCACCCTGAGGCAAGAACAGAGAAAGCGCCGACAACATCACGATGGGCAACATACAGTATCCAATCAGGCTGAGACACTTGTACATATCCAAATTCCCGTTTTTGCCCGCAAGCATATTGAAGACGACATAAAGAAACATCGACGCCATCGTCACCCACCCGAGTATAATCCCGAAATGCAGCTTCCCAGCCAGGAGCTGAAACAATCCGAACGCCATAAGGAAAAGAAACGGGCCTGAGAGATCCGCGTCTTCATGGAGATGATGGTTGATTCTGAAAGGGTTGAGGATCGACAGGGTTTTTTGGTAGATTTGTCTCGTGTTTATCCCGAGCTCTTCGAGGAGCGGCGGCTCGTCCTCGAATCCGGTGGGGCCTCCGCCTCCACCACCGATGGTGGACGGGAACTGCGGGGCGGCGGAGAAGGAAGTGGATGCGGCGGCGGAGTTAACATCGAATGAGAGGAAGGGGAGACCGGGGTTTGAAGATCTAGGAGGCTGAAATGGGGCGGTGGGAAGGCGACGCTGCTGAGGGCCCGCGGCGGAGCCGGCGGGGTTTCCGCCGGAGGGGAAAACAACCGGCGGCACGTTGAATTCCTTCGCCATGGATGGGAGGAGATCTGATTAGGGTTACTTTTTGGTATTTAATTTCTCGATTTGGGGTTTGATTGGGAAGAAATTATTTGAGGAGATAGGGGACTGAGATGTAAATATGAAGGAAAGTTGTCCACTTTTTGAAATGAGAACATTAAATAGTAAATACCGTTGCAGCGACTGTTTGTTTATATTTCAATTCCTTTTTGGCTAAGTTAGATTATAATAATTTAATAAATAAAATGTCCAAGTGTTGAGAAACAAGAAGATAATGAGCATACCGGCTGTGGTATGAGGGAACTTAATAATCTGCATAGCATGAGGGGCGTAGATTGGATTTACAGCCATATCTCTATTGTGGCTAAGCCTTTGTTGCTTGCTTGGTGTTTATGGATTTTGTCCCATGTGGTGTTGTTGATTTCCATTTTTCGTGGGCACTTTTGCTTGTCCAGTACTCTTGATCCGTGGATCATGAACACTTGGTTGTACTTTTGCGTTGTTGATTGGGTATATATGAGGGGGGGCTCTCGGTAAAATAGCCCTACGGCTCCTTGCCGGTTTCCCAAAAAAAAAAAAAAAAAAAAAAAAAAAAAAAAAAGAAGAAGATAATGAGCATTAAAGATGTTAGTAATGATAGTTTTGTAGGATTTTAAAAAATTAGTTGGATTTTGAGCATATTCGTTTTTTTTTTTTTTTTTTTTCTTTTTCCGATCAAGAGGGCAAAAAATATATATAAAAACTGAAACTTAAAAGAGAAAAGAAACAGAGGTCAAAGAAGATGTGCTACGGCAAATGGTGGCTCCTCCCAAAGGGTACTCATCGTGGCCCATGTTTGCAACGAAAATTTTCTGTTTGACAATGTGTGGAGAAGCACGATTTACAAAAAAATGAACATCCTCTAGGCAGCAGCATAAAGAGTGGGAATCAGTGTTAGCGCCTTTAACTAAGATTATTCACTACGGGTCCGTTTTAGCAATGATATTCTAAAATCGTCTTCCCAACAGTTCCTCAGTTGTGATGGATAGGTCTCCCAATTTTACGGATAAACTTTTGATTCATTTTTCTGTCCAATCTTTAAGGACTCTGTCGGCTGCAGCAACAGTTTTCGCACTTCAAATAACTTATAAGTTATTAATTAACATAAAACTCCGTCAAACACACTCTGATATATTAAAATTTTAATTTAGAAATGAATAATATCTAGAATTGAAAATATAATATATTGAGAACATAATTCTAACATAAACATAAAAATATGTTTTACTTATTTTATTTTCAAAAAAGAGAGAGATGCAACATATAATGCCTATTATTTTTCTATGTGGTGTATTATTTTCACTTAGACACGTAAATTTTCTTCAAATTAAAATTGATATATATATATTTTTTTGGTCCGCAAAAATGACTAATTAAATTGAACAACAAAACGATATTTATTAGAATTAAAAAATGTTTATGTCGAGAAAAAATGAGTATTAGTTATTTAACAACCCCTTAATTGGTGTTTACCTCATCATCTTAAAAGCCTTAGATTAAAAAATTGGCCCTAGAAAAACTAACAAAATATTATATTATATAGCAACTGATATGAAACTGAATAATAAATAGGCGAAAGAAGACAAGGAATATAAGGGGAAATATAACTATTGGTAGGAATATATATTACTGATATCGTTAAATGAATTCTGCGTACAAATGAACTGAAATACACCACTATTTATAGGTGAAAATTTACAATGTGCACAGTACTTTTATTGTGCAGTTACGCGTAGTAATAAATGCAGCATGAGGTTCAGTTTCCTTTTGTCAAATTTGTGGACAATGTTGCTTAACAATTTGCATGAGTTTGCATGGGTAGTCCAATAGTACAGTTGCAGCCTTTGAGCTGCTTTAATTGACTTTCTTAACACTCCCCCTTGGGATACCCATGCAATACGCTTTTAGTGCTGCCTCATTAAAAACCTTATCAGGAAAAACCCAGTGGGATAAAAACCTGAAGAAGGAAAAGAGTACAGCCGCGTATGCTCCCCCTGATGTTGACATTAGTGAGATCTTCTCATAGATCTCGGAGCTGACACATTCCAATATCATGAACATGTTTCTTGAAAGTTGCAGTAGGGAGCGCCTTTGTAAAGAGATCTGCGGAGTTGTGACATGATTGAACATATTGGACACTGATTTCTCCACTCTTCTCAAGATCTTGTGTATACTGATAAAACTTTGGTGGGATATGTTTGGTTCTATCAGTTTTGATATATCCCTCCTTCATTTGAGCAATACATGCGGCGTTGTCCTCATATATCGTTGTTGGACTTTTATCAATTGATATGCCGCAGGAGGTCAAGATGTGTTGTGTCATAGATCTTAACCAAAAACATTCTCGACTTGCTTCATGAAGTGCAATGACTTCAGCATGGTTGGAGGAAGTAGCAACAAGTGTTTGTTTCTGCGATCTCCACGAGATAGTAGTGCCTCCAAGTGTAAATACGTAACCTGTTTGGGATCTAGCTTTGTGTGGATCTGATAAATATCCTGCATCTGCATAACCAACCAAAACATGTTCTGTATTTTTAGAATAAAATAGTCCCAAATCAACTGTACCTCGAAGATATCGGAATAGATGTTTAATCCCATTCCAAAGTCTTTTAGTAGGAGATGAGCTGAACCTTGCTAATAAATTAACTGCAAAAGATATGTCAGGTCTAGTACAATTAGCAAGATACATAAGAGCCCCAATTGCACTGAGGTATGGTGTTTCAGATCCAAGAACTTATTCATTTTCTTCGCGAGGGCGAAATGGATCTGTTTCTACACTTAGCGATCTCCCAATCATTGGAGTGCTCAAAGGGTTTGCTTTATCCATGTTAAAGCGTTTCAACACCCTTTCGGTATAAGCTGATTGATGCACAAAAATTCCATTTTGTTTATGCTCAATCTGCAAACCAAGACAAAATTTGGTTTCCCCAAGATCTTTCATTTCAAATTCATTCTTTAAATATGTTGTTGTTTCATGGATTTCTTTGGCAGTTCCAATAATGTTCAAATCATCAACATAGACAGCAATAATAATGTATCCGGATACTGTTCTCTTAATATATACGCATGGACAAATTGGATTATTCACATATCCTTTCTTTGACAAAAATTCACTCAAGCGATTGTACCACATGCGTCCTGACTGTTTTAACCCGTAAAGAGATCGTTGTAATTTGATCGAACATTTCTCTTTTGGTTTTGACTTTAATGTTTCAGGCATTTTGAATCCTTCAGGGACTTTCATATAAATATCACTATCAAGTGATCCATACAGATAAGCTGTAACAACATCCATTAGGCGCATTTGCAATTCTTGGGAAACTATAAGGCTGATTAAATATCTAAACGTAATTGCATCCATAACAGGAGAATATGTTTCCTCATAATCAATCCCGGGTCTTTGAGAAAATCCTTGGGCAACGAGCCTTGCTTTATATCTTGTGACTTCATTTTTCTCATTTCGTTTTCGTACGAAAACCCATTTGTACCCTACAGGTTTTACACCTTCAGGTGTGAGGACAACACGTCCAAACACACTTCTTTTATTCAAAGAATTTAATTCAACCTGAATGGAATCTTTCCATTTATTCCAATCATGTCTATTTTGACATTCAATGATAGATCTTGGTTCAGGATCTTCATTTTCATGAATGATATCTATGGCATAAGAAAATATTTCATCAATGTTGATATCACTTTGATTCCACAGCTTTCTTGAATACAAGTAATTAATTAAGATTTCTTCATTCATCTCACTTTGTGTCTTTTCTGGGACACTTTCCTTATCCAAAATTTGTAACGCCCCAATTTCCAGCTTTCCAGGTACGTACGACACGTGTGAGATTTCCGAGAGTTAGGATTATTTTAATTCTTTCATTTATTAAATTCCTACACTTTAGGGTAAATGATATAAATTTTATTCCAATATGTTTACGTGGAAATAAGTGAAATATCTATCAATTTGGGATTTAAGTGTTACGTGAGTTAATTGTCGAACTTGTTTTAATTGCTAATTGTCCTTAATTGACATTTATTTAAATGTGAGGACCAAATTGTATAAAATACTAATGGACCTAATTGATCATTCTCCAAACTTATATCCTTGATTGCTTACCTTATATCTTTTAAGGGACTTAATTACAATTTAATCATTTCACTAAAATCAAGGATGGTGAATCACGATATATTTTCTTCATTCTTCTCCCACCTTCATTTCATTTTATAATCCTCAAGCATATGCACCTTCATCTCTCTCTCTCTCGGCTCATTCACTCAAGAAGAAAAGGAAATTGAGAAATCATCATCTTCAAGCTAGAATTTGCTAAGGAATTTCATGGTTGAAGCTCAAGTATTATCTTTCCATCATCATCTTCCATGATTTTCATTTCAAGGTAGCTATGAGCTAAATATGTGATTTCTTGATAATAATTCTTGAAGTTAGGGTTAGGATTTAAGCTTGCAAACTTGGTTAGTTGATGTTAGTAGTATGAATACTTGATCATAGCTTGAAACCATGCATGAATTCTTGGAGAATTTGATAAATATGATGGACCTATGTATGAGCTTGAAATTTAGAATTTTGGTGATTAAGTTATGATTTGAGTGTTTATATGAGGTTTTATTGTATCTTGAGCATATATGTATATTAATCCCCATAATTCTTGCATATTATGAATGAAAGCATGAAGTTTTGAGTGATTTTGGCCATAGTTCGAAGGTACCATGCTTCTGTATCTTCTGTAAAACGGGAACAACCCTTCCCGTTCCCTTTGTAATTGGGGAACGGTCGTTCCCATAGATTTGAATAATGTGCAGGGCGGCGAGGACGAGAACGACCCTTCCCGTTTTGGCTTACAGCCGGAACGGCCGTTCCTATCTTCGGGGAGCCACTTCAGGTAGCTGGGAACGACCCTTCCCATTTTGAACTAAGGGCCGGAACGGCCGTTCCCAGGCCCCTGGAGAGGCAGAATGTTTCTGCATAAATGTAACAATTCCAATTCCTTCCCTAATCATTTAATTAACCCTAACATGCTATTATATGACTAATTACATGTCATAACTTGTTATTTATATGCTACATTCGTGAATGCATGTCATCTCGTTGTATAGTCATGTCGTGCGTCTTATTTGGTAACATTAATGAGTTATTGTCTCACGAGTACACCATGTCCTGTTTCTTGTCCAGTTATTCTCCCGGGGCGGAGATTGTGATCAACTGAGCACGTTCACGCATCCATGAGTCATCGTGTCGCCTATCAGGTGAGGTTTAATTGCTAGTTACTTAGAACCCGTATAACCTTATGTGACTTTTGGGCCAAACGGTATAACTATATATAGTTACAAGTGTTTCTAAACTCTCAAGTCGTGTTCTTTAAAAGTAAACCGTGTTCCTTGAAAGTAAGTCATGTTCATGAAAAGCAAGTCGTGTATCGTGTTACCAGAAAGCCGTGTATCGTGTTACCGTGATTGAATCGTGATCGTGTTTGGCGAATCATCGTGTATCGTGCACTATGGACCCGAGAGTGAGTGTTTGAGCCAACCGGGAAAGCATAGGGCTGACGGGTAACTCACACACCTCTCTCAAACCGTGGGGATGCCCCCTGAATCCACCAGGAGGTTTGGTGGAGGAAGAAGTCCCGTACGTGGGAGTCATGTTCCCGACGTGCAACGTGATATCGTGGGTGGTTCGGGCCTTGCAAACTGATACGTCGCATATTTGTTTAACTATTGAGCTTAGATTGTTGTATTTTACCCCACCACTTGATTTGATTATGGATGATTGATTAAATTCTATGTTTTTTTGTAGGAGATATGATTGGAAGAATTTGAAAGGCAAATTGGCAAAAATAAAGCGGAGCAGTCATACATTATTGGAGAAAAGTCCATGCCCTCAAATGTGATTAAGAAGCCCACGGATCAGTTGGAGGCAAAGTAGTTGTGGCCCATTAATTTATGATGAAATTAATTGAGATAGAATCTTTTGGAGTGTCTTGAAGGTATTTGGCCCATGCATGCATAATTAGAGAGAAGTCCATTTATGCATAATTAGAGAGAAGCCCACTCTCAAATGGACTAGCCACGGTTGAAAAGGGTCCACCAAAACCCTTAGCTTTATTTGGTGCTAATTAACTTCTCTTCGGAGGGAATTAATGAGCTTAAAGGCATAAAACGTTTTGGAGAAGTGGGCATCAGTTTTCCTCACCTTTGATGAATAAACGTGATTGAGGTTACAAGAAGGTGGGTTAGTGGCTTTTATTCCTTTATTATTCTGGAGAACGTGGAGAAGTGGGGGAAGAATTCAACTCAGCCCTTTTGCACTACAAATACAAGGAGACAACCGAGAGCTTGGGGGACGACAGGCTTGGAGGAAGAGTTTGAGCTTCAAAACTAGTTTATTTCTTCCTTTCTTTGTTTTGTTGATACTATGTTTTCTTATTCGTATTTGTTTTTCAATTTCGTTATGAGTAGCTAGTTTCGTTTATAGTTGGGATTTTCCAAGCATGCTTTAGATGTCGTGAGACAATTTCTTTTGGGTTGATTAATCAAAGTTATCCGTTTTATTTCCGATTTCATGTCATTGAGTGTTGGTTTATTCTTTGGTTAGTGCACGAATCTTAGAATTATCAATACACATACAGCTAGTTAATTCGTTTGGTGGAGTCTAGCCGGGCAATTAACGAAGTGGAAATCAACACTAGGTTGTTAAGTTCGGCTGATTTTGTGTTGTGGAATATTACGGTCTAATTAGGCGAAGTAGGAGTTTCTACTAAGTCGGTTAGGGTTAGTGTTTCTTTAGCTCGTAAAGCAATTAGCTAATTGAATCCTTGAAGGAGTTTCTGATAAGGGTTATTAGTTAGTTAGGGAATAGTCTTTAGGAGTTTCTTCAGATTATTCTAAAAAGTAAGAAGAAACGAGGGAGCCTAAGGTAACTGGTAACTATAGCTAGCCTAACGAGGAATTAATCACCCTGTCCGTGATCATAGTCTGATGCATGCGTAGGAAAATCCCAGCTATCTATCATCTATTGAATTTGTCCAGGTTTAATCTAATTTTACTTCTCGTTCTTGCCAGTTTAATCGTTTATTTTAAGTTAAATTTTTATTAGTTTAATCTAAAACTTGACAAATCCCCCTATTTTAATTGTTCGTTTTACTTCCTTGGCATATTAAAAGAGTACAAACTCGTCCAATCCCCGTGGATCGATACCCGTTGCCACTATTTTACAATTTAATCGTGTGCAATATTTGGGATTTATTATTGGTGGTCTCGACACCCATCACAAACCCACCACCATTGGAGAAAGGAGAATTTTGTGTTTTTGATCGTGTGCACTATAATGACTTGTGTGATAACCTAATTAAATGAAAGTGTAATTCTTGTTCACTATTGAGGTTTGGTTGGAGATCGTGCACGCCCCTCGCCAGGGCCACTGATTGTTATAATAAACGTGATTACCGTGTTAAACTTGGTAGTTGTAATCTCGGACGAGTTCTATGTTATTCTTGCACTTATATTATTTTAGTTACAAAACCTTACTCGAGGTTATAACTTGCATGTTATTTGCGCTAATGTATATCTATGCCCCTCACTCGGTCTTCACAGACTGACGCCTCCACCTTTCAGGTTCTTGCAGGTGCACGCTAGGCGGGAGTCGAGTCGAGTCTAGTCCATGTAATCGAGTCAAGCACGGTGCATATTACTTAATTGTTCATTGATTGTTCAAAGGAATTATGGTTAATGTTAATTGTTATGTATTTTAGAAGATGATAATGTATTAATATGTAAAGTTAGAACATATTTTACTTGGTAAAAGAGCAATGTCATGACATGATTAATGGAAATATTTGATAGTGAGTAGTTTATGCTTCCGCTTTAATTTGTTGCATGTATACATTAGTCCCGCCTAGCTTGTCATTCTATTGCATTGTCACCCGTTCCCTATAGGTTCGTTCATGTACGAATTACCCATTTCGTATGTGGATTGACCTATAGTGCGGGGGTGTGGCATCTCCACGTGTAGGGGTGCTACAAAATTTCTTTTGTGATATCTTTCTCATTTGATGTCTCTTCTGGGACATTCCTTTCTATACCGTGATCATCATTCATATTAGCTCCTTTTCTTTTACGAGGATTCTTATCCTTCGATCCAGGTGGTCTACCACGCTTCAGGCGTGCCGTAGATTCATGATCAATGTTTTTCTCAGATTGAGCCTTTGGAATCTCAATTTGAGCAGGAGCATTAACAGCTAGTATATGTGACTTAATCACTCGTTTTGCATCTGTAAACGTATCTGGTAATTGATTTGCAATACTTTGCAAGTGTACAATCTTTTGGACTTCCATTTCGCACTGCTTTGTGTGTGGATTAAGATGCAATAATGATGGTTCATACCATGTAATATCCTTTTCCAACTGTTTGGTTTCTCCCCCTAATGCTGGGAAAATATTTTCATCAAAATGACTGTCAGCAAAATATGCTCTAAACATATCTCTCGTTTGAGGTTCAAGATATCTGATAATGGATGGACTTTCATATCCAACATAAATTCCCAACCTTTTTTTAGGTCCCATTTTAGTACGTTGTGGTGGTGCTACAGGCACATATACTGCACAACAAAAAATTCTTAGGTGGGAAATATTTGGTTCTTGACCGCATGTAAGTTGGAACGGGGAGTATTTTTGATAAGCACTTGGTCTAATGCGAATTAATGTCTCTGCATGTAAAATTGCATGTCCCCATACTGAAATCCGGAGCTTTGTTCTCATTATCAATGGTCTAGCAATAAGCTGAAGACGTTTAATTAATGATTCAGCTAAACCATTCTGTGTATGGACATCAGCAACAGGATACTCAACAATAATTCCAGTTGCCATACAATAATCATTAAATGTTTGGGATGTGAACTCACCAGCATTGTCCAATCGGATTTTCTTGATTGTGTTATCAGGGAATTGTGCACGTAATTTAATAATTTGGGCAAGCAGTCTTTCAAATGCCATATTACGAGTTGATAACAAACAAACATGTGACCATCTGGTGGATGCATCGATTAATACCATAAAATATCGAAATGGTCCACATGGTGGATAAATTGGTCCACATATATCACCTTGAATACGTTCAAGAAAAGCTGGTGATTCATTTTTTATTTTAACTGGCGATGGTCTCACAATCAATTTCCCAAGAGAACAAGCTGTACACGGGTCCTTTCTTATTTGAGGAATCTTTTGATTCCTTAAAGGATGCCCTTGTGTACTTTCAATGATTTTTTGCATCATTGTTAATCCGGGGTGACTCAATCGATCATGCCAAATAATAAAATCTTGTGAATTTACAAACTTCTGGTTTGTGATGGCATGTGCTTCTTGCACTTATGCGTGTATAATATAAACCTGTTGAATAAGCAGGTAGTTTTTCCAGAACACGCCTTTTACTTGTTATATACAAGTATTCAATATTTCTCTCATTTCCAGTTTCAATGTGATACCCATTAAGGCAGATATCCTTGAAACTTAGTAAATTTATGTGGGACTTGGAACAAAACAAAACATCATTAATAATAAACTTTGTTCCTTTTGGCAATAATATTATGGCTCTTCCATAGCCTTCAACTAACTTTGAACTACCGGATATGGTATTAACATTTACTTCAACTTCTGTTAAATGAGAAAAATATTTTCTATCTTTCAGAATTGTGTGTGTTGTTGCACTGTCTGCAAGACATATATCTTCTTTATTTGAATAAGTTCCATAGACACGTAGAGAAACATCTATATCTTCATTATAAAAGAAAACTTGGTAAGTAAATGCAAGGATTGGTAGAAAAGACAATGATACTTATAAGAAAACGGAGTACATAATACAGGAAAGAACATGAAAGTAAAGTACACAAATAAAGTTCAAAAAACAATTAGCTAACATTCATTTCAGAATTTAAATTTCATGTGATGTGAGGAAATCCATCGTGTCGAGGTGCGTGGTATTAGTAAGGCCATCGAAATCATCATCTTTATACGCCATATTTGCTTCAAGCGTATCATTTGAATTTTCAAATTTTGGGATATCATTATTGTCCGCAAAATTTGCTTCCGCAACTTTTCCCTTTCCTTTAACTGAAGCTTGGTAAAGTTTAACAAAGTAGTCAGGAGTACGACAGACACGTGCCCACTGGCCTTTTATGCCACATCGAAAGTAGGGGTTTTCAGAACCCTTATGATGATCAGACTGGACATTTTTGCCTTTTTCCTTCTTGCTTTCATGATTATTTCTCCAGTGTCCAGAAGGGCCACCTGGATGATGATAACTATGATTTCCACGACCACGTCCATACCCATAGCCTCGGCCTCAGCCACAACCACGGCCACGACTACCTCTTCCAGGGTAGTTGTGGATTGATGCATTAGCTTCTGGTAGTGGAGCAGATCCAGTGGGACGACTTTCATGATTTTTCAATAATAATTCATTATTAATTTCTGCCACCAGGAGGCATGTAATCAACTTAGAATATTTCTTAAAACCCTTCTCTCGATATTGTTGCTGCAGGAGCAAATTTGAGGCGTGAAAAGTGGAATATGTTTTTTCAAGTAAATCTGCATCAGTGAGCTTTTCGCCACATAATTTCAATGTGGAACTGATCTTAAAAATTGCTAAGTTATACTCGTTCACACTTTTGAAATCTTGGAGCCTTAAATGCATCCACTCATATCGAGCCTTAGGGAGAATGACGGTTTTTTGATGATCATAACTTTCCTTCAAATTTTCCCATAATTCAAGTGGATCTTCCATAGTTAAATATT
The DNA here is from genome assembly GCA_037501455.1 of Lantana camara. Lineage (NCBI taxonomy): Eukaryota > Viridiplantae > Streptophyta > Magnoliopsida > Lamiales > Verbenaceae > Lantana > Lantana camara. Next base: position 87,277,047 of record CM074863.1, read on the forward strand.
CTATTTTTAATCCTTCATCAATGTGATGACGGATAAAAATCATGGCCTTTGCCTTTTCTTGGCTTGATGCATTATTTTCTTTAGTTATTGTCTCCCCGCGACCTTTTGCATCTAGATGAATTTTTGCATCAAGCACCCATGATAAATAATTTTTTCCAGAGATATCGAGGACCGTGAACTCAAGCTTCGTGAGATTTGACATGCTTGTAACTAATATGGGATAAAGAAAATAATTAGTACATTTATTCATTTAGACAATATGTACAATAATTTTAAATGCCAATATCAAATGATATTCCTAGGAGCAACAAGGGGATCATAACTAATACAACAAGCATGATGTATATATCCCGTTCCGGGATATCTATACTAAGAATAAAAATAGCAAAAGCAATTACTATGATTATCATGAAAATTCCTTCAGCTGACAACATTTTGATTTAGCAACGAGATCTTTGAGAGTAAGAAGTAAGATGTAGAAGTGAATGAATTGTATTTACCGAAATCATCTATTTATAGAAAAAAATTACAGCTAGCCGTTATAAACTAGCCGTTACAAATATAATTTTTTTTTTAATAAAATATACCCGTTGTGAAAGTGTATATGTACATATATATATATATACATATATTTATTTTATAATATAACTGTTGGGAAAAGGTATATATATATACATATTTATTTTATTTTATTTAGAGCACAAATAAATATAAATGCAAGCCTTAATCATAATAATTTATGCATGCTCAGGGTTGATAAAAATATATGTAAAGCAATAATCATATAAACATAAATGTTAACAGTTAGTTTCAAATTAATTGAACAAGATTTTATGTTACACAAATAAATAAGTAGGAGGCACGACCTTCCATTCGCAATGAATAAATATATTGAGGTTTTAACTCTCTATTATATAAGTAAATATTATTAGGGGGATTTAATCTTCCATTAGATATAAGTATATAATATTAGAAGGCTTTAGCCATTCATAATATATATATAAATATGTATTAAGAGAAGGCATTAGCCATTCGTAATAATACTATAATGTAACTATATATATATATATATATATATATATATAAAATATGTATTAAGAGAAGGCTTAGCCATTCGTAGTAATACTATATATGAGAACGTGAATAAGTAGATAGTATAGAAGTATGAATAAATAGATATAGAATATTACATTTGTCTTCTGGTTGATGCGCCTGGAGAATATTAGAACAATCGTGTCGATAACCAGAACGACTGTAACGCCCCAATTTCCAGACAGTCAGGTAAGCTCGACACGTGTGAGTTTCGAGCGTCAGGATTTTATTTTATTATTTTCGTTTACTCAATTTATACGTGCTATATTAATTTTATAAATTGTATTTCAACATGATCACGTGAAAATATGTGAAATAAGTGTCAACTTGAGAATGATTTTATAAATTGGGTTTAATTGTTACGGGAATTAATTCCCGAACGTGCCTAATGGCTTATATGCCCTCAAATGATTATTATTTTAAATGTGAGGACCAAATTGCATGATTCTTTCTTGGGCTAATTGATCATTTTCCAAACTTTCTATACTTAATCGCATAACTTACACAATTGAGGGATTTAATTGCAAAAACCATATCTCCTCAAGAGATACATCGTTATATGCATCTCTTCCACCTTCTTCATTTCATTTCATGCCAAATTATCAAACTTTTGCTTCCTCTTTCCAACGAGCCAAACCATGGAGAATGGAAGAGAAGATTTCATCAAATTCATCAAGTTTGTCCAAGAAAATTAGGAGTTTGAAGCTCCATCTTCCATTTCCATCATCTTCTTCAATCTATTTTCATCTCAAGGTATATATGGTAATATATGTGATTTCTTGAAAATATTCCTTGAAGCTAGGGTTTGGATTGGTATGAAATAACTTGTGTTTTAATTGTTAGAAGCATGATTAGGAGCTTTAGACTTGAAATCATACATGAATTCTTGGAGAATTTGAAGTTATATGATAAACTCATCTATGAACTTGAAGTTGATGATTTGTGATGATCAAACATGATTTAAGTATTTATGTTGGATTCTATTATACTTTAAGTATGCTAGCATGTTTCCTTCATGATTTATTGCAATTAAGATTGAATTATATGAGTGTTGATGAATTTGGAGATGATTTCGTGGGTCCCCTGTTCTTCTGCTCTGTTTCTGTAATTGCTGCGTAACGGGAACGACCCTTCCCATTCCATTTGTAATTGGGAATGGCCGTTCCCATGTTTGAACACATGCATGGCGGCGAGGACGGGAACGTCCCTTCCCGTTTTGGCTTACAGCCGGAACGGCCGTTCCCATCTTTGGGGAGCAACTTCGGGGAGCTGGGAACGGCCCTTCCCATTTTGAACTAAGGGCCGGAACGGCCGTTCCCAGACCCCTGGAGAGGCAGAATGTTTCTGCATAAAAATGAGATTTCCAATTCCTTTTCTTTACCCTTAATTGACCCCAAATTGTTATTATATGATCAATAACGTGTCATAATGTGATAATTATATGCTACATTGTCCATTTCATAATGTCTCATATGTGACCATGTCGTGCATCGTGTTTGGTGCCAGTGTCGAGTATAGTCTCACGAATGCACGTATGTTTCCATTTCTTATCCAGTTCTTCTCAGGGTGGAGATTGTCGATCACAAGCACGTTCACGCATCCATGAGTCGTCGTGTCGCCTGTCAGGTGAGGTTTAATTTCTAGTTATATAGAACCTATACAACCCTTATGTGAGCTTTCGGCCAAGAGGTATTTATATTTATAGTTTTCATGAAAATACTCATGGTTACAAGCAAGTTATTTCATTTCAAGCAAGTCATGTTCATGAAAAGCAAGCAAGCAAGCAAGCCATGTTATTGTCATGAATCAAGCATGTTAGGCGAGTAAGCATGACCGTTCACGTTGGGCCTGAGGGTAGTGGCTAGAGCCAACCGGGAAAGTAAGGGCTGACGGGTAACTCTGGCGCTATCCTCACCACATTTGGGATGACCCCTGAATCCACTAGGAGATTAGTGGAGGAAGGAGTTCCGGCCTTAGGGATTCATGTACCCTCTGCTCAACACGTCGTGGATGGTGAAGGCTAGCTACCTTCGCATCATTGGAGGGAGAAGGAGACTGGGGACGGGTCCGGCACCACGGATTGTCCTCGGGTTATTGCATGATTTCCATTGCATGAATGTGTTACTTGATTACACTATCGTACGATTGCACGATAATTGAATTTCATGATCATCTATTAGTTAATAAAGCAAGCATGTTTCATATACATTTGGAGTAAGGTTGGAGACTGCCCTCACTCGCCGAGGCCATGTATTGAATGCATGAAATGAACAAGTATTTAATATTGATAGTTGTATTCTCGGGCGAAGAGTACTTCATTATTGAACTTATACATTTATCTTTTCTAAAACTTTACCCGAGAATATAGCTTGCATGTTATCTGTGCTAATATTATTTAAACCCCTCACTCGGTCTTCACAGACTGACGCCTCCACCTTTTAGGTTATTGCAGGTGCAAGCTAGGCGGGAAGTGAGTCGAGTCCAGTCCTTGTAGTCGAGTTAAGCACGGTGCATTTTATTTAATTGTTTATTTATTGTTCAAAGGAATTATGCTCAATGTTATTTGTTATGAGTTTTGGAAGATGATAATGTATTGATATGTAAAGTTTAGTTTTGGTTTACTTGTTAAATGTTCGTCAGGTTATGCTTCCGCTTACTCCTTTTGCATTATGCTATTTAAATTGCGAGTTAGTCCCGCCTAGCCGATCTTTTATTTTATTGTCACCCGTTCGCTGCAGGTTGGTTCATGTACGGACTATCCATTTCGTGCGTGGAACGATCTGTAGTGCGGGGGTGTAGCATCTCCACGTGAAAGGGTGCTACAACGATCGTGCTGATAACGTGATACGAAACTGAATAATAAATAGGCGAAAGAAGACAAGGAATATAAGGGGAAATATTACTATTGGTAGGAATATATATTACTGATATCGTTAAATGAATTCTCCGTACAAATGAACTCAAATACACCACTATTTATAGGCGAAAATTTACAATGTGCATAGTACTTTTACTGTGCAGTTACGCGTAGTAATAAATGCAGCATGAGGTTCAGTTTCCTTTTGTCAAATTTGTGGACAATGTTGCTTAACAATTTGCATGAGTTTGCATGGGTAGTCCAATAGTACGACTGCAGCCTTTGAGCTGCTTTAATTGACTTTCTTAACAGTAACTACTCGGGAGTCGGGAGTTGCTATATAACTCATATTTTAGGTAAGCTCATTAAATGACCTATTTGTCCCTACATTTGTCTTCCTTTAGTAAAGTCTTGGTAAGAAGGGTATTTTAGGAACTTAGCTATTAGAAAGAAGAATATGAAATAAATAAGTAAAGAAGATTTAAACGTATATCATTTAACATTTTTGCAAACTAGTGAACTAAATACTAGTTTTTGGTTAAATAATAAGAAAAATAGTATTCATTTTCTAGTGTTATTAGATAAGTAAATGTCCAAATAACAGTCTCTTAAGGTCGCGTTTACTTTGGTATGGAAGGATATGGGAAGTCATGTTTTGGAGAGTTAGTACAGTTAGGTAATCTATCAATTACGTCCGTTTACTTGTTATTTTGCCCATTTTTTAAATTTGGTATGCTTTGTTCTTTATTTTGCATGCTATTGTAATGGTTTTCTAGGTGAATTTTTATAAAATTGCCATCAATATAAATTTGTCTTTATTGTATCTAATTCCCCAAAATACCCCAAATCCCCCAAATCCTAGGGTTCTTTCACTTTCATTCCAAAAAAGGGGGCTAAGTGTCTGTTGAGAACTAGCATCAACCTCGTCGTCGTTCCGTTGAACTCGTCTGCTTACCTGAGGTAACAACGACCTTCCTTATGTCCTTCTTGACGATTTTCTCCGTAAATGTTTCTCATTTATTTTCTTAAAAATTTTAGATGGTTTGCCACTTTAATTTGTCATGTTATGGACTGAGCAGCGAGCATTGCAACCCAGTTTTAGTGGCTCAGAAGGTTTGTGCAGGGGTTTACAAAGTTGTCACCACCAACTAGCTTGATGAATTGGTGGCTGAGACTGCTACCGCCATGAAGATGAACCACCCCGACTATGCTTGCATGACTTTCAGTTATTCATTTGCTTTGAATTTATGGTTCGTTTGGCTTTGAATGTTTTTTTTAGCTCAGCTATGTGCTTGTTTTGCCTGGACATTTTTTTAGCTGAATTGGTATCTTTTCTCTGTTCGATGGAATTTACTTTTTGAGTTTTGTTTTGCAATTCGAATTATGATGTGATTTCCCAGAATAATACTTATTTATAATCTTGACGTGCAATTGAATAATGAATGGTTGTGCTAGGTTTTTTATGTGTGTTTATTTTTACTTTGAGAAAGCAGGAAAATAGATCTCATTGTTTCTTATGTGGGGTTGACTATTGTGTCATCAAAATGACTTGAATATATTGCATATATGCAATTGACTGCGAGAATTGCGATTTCGGATCTACACAAGAATACAAAGAAATCATTTTTTGAAACATAAGTTGTTATTAATTGTTAAATAAACAGGCATTGTGAATAAATGATACGGATGATGTAAATAAATTTCTGATGTTGACTATATTCATTCATAATTATTGCAGGATCAAAGGTATGTACAGTCATGTCAATTAAAAGTCCATAGGATTAAAGGCTCATCTAATTACAGATGATGTATATGAGATAATAATGAAAGTATGTTTTCTTTTAGCTATAGTAATTTATGATGCTGAAAATTTGAACTCACTAACTTTATTTTTCTTGATATCTTGATGTTGTTTTGTTTTCCTTTGGACAGAACTCCTGCTCGTCTTGACAGTGAGATTATCTATGACAGAGATTTTGACTATGATTACTTTGGGTTTAAAACCCTTGGAAGGTCTTACCTCTTAAAGGTCTAAAGGAAGATTGTAGAAAGGCCTCGACACATGTTGATTGAGGGTGGTTGTTGTTATTCACAAATATCTTGCACACATGTTAATGTGGGAACACCTAGACCACAGGTGTGTAATTGTCATACACATATTTGTATTATATTTATTTTTATGTGGAGTGTGTGAATATGTCTATGAACACATACAATTAGTACATATACATGTAGTTAGGTGTTTGTATGTGGAGTGTTAATTATCTGTATATATATTTGTAGCATTCGTAGTTTATCTTGTTTGCACGTAAGGAAGTTGTTTTCAATTAAATGAATGTTGCACTCTGTTATTGTAGCACCCACGACGATAGGCCCCACGTCCCCCGCATCATGAGTCTAGTCCACATATGAAATGAAGTAGTCCATCATAAATCAAACTCACGGCGAACGGGTGACAAGAAAAGACAACCTAGCTAGTCGGAACCTAACCTGTACCAAATAATCAAATAGTACAAAACGTGCAATGCGGAAGCATCAATAACAACATAATTTCCAATTAAAACACGTATAATAGCAACAATGGGCTACAAGCCCCATAAATAAACATAAAAATAATTAATCAATTCAACACGCAACCTAATAACGGGTTCAACTAAGCATGTAACCTGTCCCGGGTCAATAATCAATAATCCACAAATGGTGCTCAAGCCAAAATAAATAAACATTACATATAAACCGTAACATATGGAATGTGACATAAGTGTACAAGTGTACTCGAACAAGAAAACTAAGACCCGACTCCCGCCTAGCAAACCTGTAAGAAACTGGAGAAGTGGAAAGAGGGGTCAGTCTCTAGAAGATTGAGTGAGCTGGAGCTATACATACATATAAAAACATGTACATACAAGTCATAAATCCCGAGCAAAGTTTTATTTGAAGTTAGTTCCCGCGAGGGGCAAGAAAATAGTTAAGTAATGCTCAGACTCTACAACTAATTCCATTTAAATCCATTAGAGTTATGATTCATGAATAATAGTGGATCGGCGAGGGAGCGTGCATAATTCTCCAAGCAAACTCCGACCGTGTATAATAAACAAGATCTAATACTTTTGAATATGTGATTATGAAATATATAATAATACATGCGAGCTATACAAACATGAACCATGACCGTTTGGGCAATCCGTATCCCGACCTTCCCGCACAGTGAATAACAATAATAGTAATAATAACAATAACATTAAACATAGTAAGTTCCAACCTTCTTCCCCAGGGCGGTGGCCAGGTTTGAAATGCCCGAACCACCTCATGATGTCCATATTGAGACGAGGGAACATGACTCCTACCCGCTCCTTCGATGGATTGACCACTGGCTCAAGAATATCCCGCGTCCCAGTCTCCTAGGTCACGCGAGGATATTCTCAAAGGGTACTATATGCAATGTCTTATCTGAAAACCTACTACCATACCGGTCTCCATTCACACATTTCTCTAGGGCCCAATAATACGTACATGAAGTGCATGAACTCGCCAAAAACATTTCCAAGTCATGAAAATAACAAGACATTTCAATTCGATGGAAATAATTCTTTTTAAGAAAGGATTTACTCGATGACTTTACTTTGAAAAAAAAAAACATATATACAATAGGTTTGTGGCCAAAACGTTTCACATAAGGGCCGTAGGGTTTGTATACATAACTAGAACGAAAACCACCATCACCTGGAACGTGACGAGACAAGATTACGAGCTATACGGGTGCCTACTCGCTCAGGAAGTCTCTGTCCTGGAGATGAACTGTACAAGAACAAGAATACGGTGCACTCGTGAGAAAAGACCCAATATGAGACCAAGTAGGACGCACGACATTGGTATAAGGTGTCTGGAATGATATGACATGCATATGATGAATTATAGGATGATATCTTATGTCATGAAAGTGTTCATGTGCACAATTAATGTCTTACCTTGTAATTAGACATATAATTCAAGTGTACTTGTGATACGTGGTCATTAAACTCATATTAGAACATTATTAAGCTAACTAAACATAGAAGCCAATAAAACTCGACAATTTAAAGAAGCAATTCAAGTCATACAACAATAACACATAATGTCTTATCATAGCATACAATAGCATTTAGTCACCATCGGAAGGCATTCAACAATAAAAGAAAACATACATAATCAAGAATTCTCATTTAAACGCATTATGACACATTATAGTATAATAATTAAACATGTAAGGTATGAATAGAAGTTAAGGGAACAAAATAAAAGCGCGGCAATGAATTTCGGGCAAGAACAAACAAGGTTTGAAGTTTCCCGAAACACGTAAGTTGTAGAGAAATAGAAATATCTTGAGTTTGAGAAGTTGGAATTGAGTTTTGTTTGTTGTATATGAAACTAGAAAGATAGTGCTTTCCAACGGTATATGGCTTGAAATTTATTTCGAAGTGATACGAAAATGGCTTAGGTATGAAATTGGGTGAAAGAAGATTTTATCAAAGTGGCGACACAAAATTAAAACGGTTATAACTCACTCATCCGAAATGATGTTAATGTGATTCTAAAAAATACTTTACACTCAATGAGGTTTCTATGGTTAAAATTTCAGGTTAATTGGAGCACGTTTGAGGGGTAAATAGCCTTGTGAAAGTTGGTCTAGAAACTCAAAAGGTCGTGTGAAAGCTCTCGGGTCAAAGATGGGGGTATTTAAACGGGCGTTTGGAAAATGAAATGGGGAGCCAAACGGCCGTTTGGATAGGCCTGGGATGAAAAAAGAAAAAACAGGGGAAGACGAAGGAGAAAGCTGCGGGAGTGATTGTAATCACTCCCAAAACCCCAAACCTCACACAAAGACCCCAAAAATCATCATACATTCATGCTTAGACCAAATATACACATATTACACATCAATTCATCAATTAATCACAACTATATACACATATATATACACGCATATACATACACCATTTCACAACCAAATTCATACCATAAACATAGATTCAAGTTCATAAGATCAAGAAACACAAGTTATCATGCTCAAATCATACAACCCTAGTTCAAGTTCTAACAAAATTCAACATATATATACAAAACCAATAACCTTAAAGGAAAGAAAAGGGAGAAGAATGAGATAAGTGATGGCGTGCTAGTGGTCCGGCGAACTCTGGTGGCGGCGGATGGTGGTTGCTTCTCTCTTCCTCTTCTTCATCGATGGTTGTGAGTGTGTATGTGGAGAAGGAATGCAAATGTGTATAATGTATGGATATATGCATTCTTATAAGAAATGAATAAATTTCCTTTTAATGCAATTGAGTCCCTTAGGTTTAATTTAATTCAATTTGGTCCTCAAGCAAGATTTGAAATTAAAGTCACACAATTTCACATACATTCACAAAATTCATAGTATTCAATTAAACACGTAATTTCAATCAACAATTAAATCACACAATTAAATAATTAAACACATAAAACACTTAGGTCACATAATTAATTAATTAAAACACGTAACACTCGGCCTGGCCTCATGTTAGGAATAGTGCCCTAGAAAGCCGATTGTATATCCGCTTTGAACTTTTCCTTATTGTAATCACAAACAATCTTTGAATAAAATAACGAATTAAGGCAACACTTCTTTATATGCTCTTGTTTGGTATGCGTTTACTTTAGTTGTGCATGTACGAGAACTTCCCTAATCCTGATGACTTTAGGATTCTACCATTTAGGTGAAATGGTTCATGAAACGAGCCCTATATCACATAAGTCATGATTAGTAAAATACTCCAAGCTGATGAGTCCTACAGACAGTGGGAGTGTCAACCTGACTCCTTTAAGGCTTGCTTGTGGGATCACGCCCTTAAGAAGGACCACCTTATTTCATGGAGGTGCAAAGTGTATAGTTGATGCGTGCGTGATATATGAGAGTGCTTACTTCCATAAGTAAGTTCACTGAGGTGCCCCGTGTGAGAAGATTCCTAAATGGGAAAGGAAGTTTCTATTTCAAGAAATGGAAACTTCCAGCTTAGGAAATATCTCACGAGTCATTGATGTGATTAATTGATCCTTAGACTTGAGGTTCCATGTCACTTTATGAGTTAACTCTGTAGTTTTAGGTATAAGCTTTAAAGGGTGTCGCCTTAGACAACTGATTCAAGGCTTATACTGGGGCTGCACAAGTGATTCATGAAAGTGAATGAGAATCAATAAAGGACCTACACTTGCATTTGCAAGGTGATCTCTTATTGTGTAAGTCATTCATATGCCATATGGAGTCCTTGGCCAAGGCAATAGATCAAGACATCAAGAAAAGGGTTTCTTGGATTGAGATCAAATGGATATGAAATGCACTTAGATTTAAGACCAGATTATTAGGGTTCTGATTATTCCCTTACCCTAGATCTTGGTTGAGATATAGTAAGTAGGAGGATTGTATCTATACTTGAATCAATGACTTAAAGGTTCTGTCGAATCGTGACATTCCAAGTCAACTAGGGGTTAAACACCTGTTGCTAGACTATGGTCGTTTAATCTGTGGACTGATTAATTAATTAGTGAATTAATTAATTAGGGTCACTGCTAATTGAATTGAGAACCTAGAGGGTCACACACAACAACTAGGTTACATGAGTTAAGGCTTTAAAATGATTAAACGAGTTGATCATACCAAGAGGGTTCCACACGTGTGAAACACACGTGTAGCTCACGTGATTGGCACGTGTCCTTGGGGACACGTGTGTATTATTTATGTATTAAATAATTAATGTGATAAATATTTAATAGACTTTGGTTTAATTTTTGAATTAAAATGAAAGTTTTATTTTGGAGAAATTAATCTATTTAATTAATTATGAATTAATTAATTAGATAAATAAGTTATTTATTTATTAATAAATAAAGTATAATATTATCCAAAAGGGTTTTGGATATTTTAGCTCTCTTAAAAGTTGATTTGAATTAGAATTCAAAATCAAGGTTTGGAATTACTTGATGATCAAGTAATAAGAGAGAGGGACCAAATCCTTAGTCCAAAAAGACTAGGTTCGGCCGCCCCTCTCAAGCTATATTTAGGGGAGCTCGAGCTCCCCTTAGGGATTGATCGATTCTTCTTGGTTCATGTGTTGAACACCATCCTTTCTCCAAGATCACATAAACCCTAGGTTAAGCCTAAACACTAACTAGAGAACTAGCATCCTTACTATTTAGATTGTAGTCAAGTTGGTGGACTATCTCTAGAGAGCTTCAAGTTAGAAGTTTTTAAAGATTCGAGCTTGACCAAGGAGAGGGGATCAAGCCGTGAAAAAAGCGTTCTTAGGTGGCTTAAAACACTTCAAGAAAGATTATTGAAAAATAAGTTTCTTTACCTTACGAATTTGGATTCATGATTGCGAGTTTCGATCCTTTTGTTGAAAAATTTTAAAATTTCCGTTGCTTTCTAATTCCGTTTTTCCAACAAGTGGTATTAGAGCCACCTCGTTAATCGTGTTTCTGATTCGTCTCCACTTAACTGAATTTGGTAAAAATTCTTAGGCTTAGATGCGAATTGAGTATTCTTGAGTTCTTTTAGAAAGCCTGAATTACGAAACTGTATTTTTCCTAAAAGTTTCTGAAAAATGTTTTCGAGAATTTGATTGAAATATTTGGATCAAATATATTTAAATGGTGTTTTAAATTTTGGATTGTTGTTGGTTTTTGAACTAAAAGTATGAAACACAAAATCGCGTTACGAAAACGCGAGCCTAGACGTGCTAAGGCGTAGCACGATTAGGCCCGCGCGCCCGTCCACGGCTGCTCGCCCGTGCCTAGGTGCTCCCGCTCGCCTCTCGCAACCGTGCGGGAGCCTCGCCCGGCACGCCCGTCTGCTACTGCGCGCGATACCCGCAGGGTGTGCGCCTAGCGCGCGCGCGCTGACAGCCTTTTGCTGGCGGTCGCACGCGGTGCTGGCGTGCGCGACGTCGCGCAGCGTGCAGGCGGACAGTCCGGGTGTTCCGGGACGTTCGTTTCGCGATCTTGATTTTCGTGTTTAGTCCAATCCAATCCCGATTTAATTTTTCTGAAAATTTTTGTTTTATTTAAATTAAAAGTTATTTTTGAAATAATTGTTTAAATTGGGATTTTAAAAATTTAGCGACTTAAATTTTGGGAAAATTGCAAACTTTATTTTATGAAAATATTGAAAGAATAAAATTATTAATTTTTAGAAATTAATTGGAATTTTATTAGTTTATTGTTTTTTGGGTTTTATAGAAAAGACTCTTGAACAAGGATTGCATCTAAGTCGTGTTTTAAGCTATTAGAGCTTAAAGCGAGAATTTTAATTTATTGGTTAAATTTAAATTCTTGCAATTTATGCATGTTAGGTGATCATGGGTGTAGACTTATGTATGGTTTTAATTTATGTACATGGATGGTTTACATTTGGGGTTGGAGCCCTATAGTTGCGTTTTTCAATTGAGGTTGGAGCCTCACTTATGTGCGTACTGTTATGTGATTTATTATGTGGCTTTCCATATTACTGTATTGAGGCCGGGGTATGCCCCTTGTATTTGTCTAAGGCCAATATGAAGATTGAGCCTTATTACTTTTCAATACTTTTTCATTTTTTTGGAGAGTAGAATAGGTGGTGAGGTTTTTATTTTCATTTTGGAGACAATGCACCCATGGAGTAAGATGGACCACATTCAAGTAACAAGGAGGCCATAAGTGAAGACCCCTCAAAATGTTAGGGAGGGGAATCTCAATTGAAAATGTAATAGAGATAGGGCTCGTATTTTGTTACTGCTTTCCCTTATGTGATATAAACTGTTTATGTGGCATGTATGTTAGAACTTGTGAATGTGGAGTGGCTCCCACATATCACCCATAAGATAGGTAGAACCCATGATCATCTCATGTTAGTATCATGCTAGGACATCTTATCTGCTAAGTGCTTGTGTGAAATGCATTTAAGTTGTACTTGCATTAATCAAGACTAATTAAATTGGATAACATATATGTTGGTGAGGTCAAACCGGACAACTCTCCGGTTGATTCGAAAATTCCCATTAAATATTAAGTTCATTTCGAATAATAGGTGTTTAATTCGAAATGCAAATTTTGAATTAAATTCCTAGCATTTCATCAATGGTTTTTAAGTTTAGTAAGTGAAGCTAGTTATTGTCCGCGAGTCGTGGGATAGCTAGTGGAGCTTATTAGTTCTTAATTACCTAATTGATCATTTTAAATGATCAATATTTCGTGGTCAATTTTGGCAAGGGCGATGTCCGCAAGTCGTGGGTCGTTCGAACTAAGTTTTGATCATGATCTTATGATTGATGGGTCTAGCTTAACGTCTAAGTAAATTTGGATGTCGCACGAGTCGTGGGTCCATATTAAAAGATAGGTGATGCAAAAACAATTACTAAGAGTTCTAAAGGTGTTAGAATTGGTAAGTTGTACCTACCTAAGGTTTTACTTAGAATATCTGCGAGTCGTGGGTTCGAGGTAAAATGCTTAGGATCTTAGAACCCATTGGGAAACGTGTTCCTCTTAGATCTTTGGGAATTATAGATCTTTGAAAAACAGTGGGAGCTACATTAGATTAAAGACCTTATCTTTTGTATATCGTTATAATTCAGCATGCTCACTAGTTCTCTGTTTTACCATTTAGGTCGTAGATTCTGTGATTCTCTACGTGTTTTGAAATGGCAACCAAAAACCCTCTTGTATCGATCCTCGAGTCAAACAAGTTGATTGGTCCCAACTATTCTGATTGGCTGAGGAATCTGAAAATCATTTTAGATTCTGAGAAGAGAACTTATGTTCTCTTCGAAGGGGAGCCCAGTCCCAAAGGGGACGCTCCCACTCGGGCTGAGCGGGACGCGATCCAGAAGTGGAAGGATGATAATCTCCAACCCCGTTGCCTTATGTTGGCTAACATGTCTCCGGACTTGCAAAGGCAACATGAGGCCATGGAATTTGCTTGGGAGATTTACGACCACTTAGAGCAACTTTACTGGCCTCATGAACGTGTTACAAGGTATAACACTTCAAAGGAATTGTTCCATTTGAGAATGAGGGAAGGTTCAAGTGTCCATACTCAAGTTTAGAAACTTGCTTCCATGGACATGCCACTGAAAGATGAGCTTTCAGTGGACTTGTTGCTAGCCTCGCTCCCACCATCATTCAACCCATTTGTCCTTAACTTCAATATGAATCATGCTGGTGCTACTGTAGCTGAGCTGATTAGTCAGCTTGTGACTGCTGAAAGCACGATCAAGAAGGACAATAAGGTTCTGATGGTGAATGCTCCATCTTCCTCTTCTGGGCCTTCTAAAGGTAAGGGTAAGAAAGCCCAAAAGAAGAAGAAGAAATCCCTTAGGCCCGCTGGTGGCATTTCGAAGGGGAAGGCCCAAAAGAAGAAGTGTGATCAGAAAGAGGATGTTTGCTTCCATTGTGGCAAAGCGGGACATTGGAGGAGAAACTGCCCAGAGTACAAGGCTACTCTAAAGAAAGGTATGTTTCTCGTTGAAGTAAATCTTTCTATTAATTCTAGTTCTTGGGTACTTGATACCGGTTGTGGAGCTCATATCTGTAATGATGTACAGATGCTAAATGAAGTTCAACAACTCAGAGAAGGAGAATTTGTCTTGAAGATCGGCGATGGCTCAAAAGTTGAAGCTCGAGCTTTAGGCACAATTAGATTAGATTTAGGTAGTTTTGAGTTAGTTTTAAATAAAGTCCTTTATGTACCGAAAATTATTTGTAATATAATTTCAGTTCCAATTTTAGATTGTAAAGGTTATGAAACTTATATTAAGAATGGTAAATATTTTATCAAACGGAACAACTCTTCCGTTCACATCGGTACTCTAAGTAATGGACTTTATCTAACTAGAAATATCAATATTATGAATATACAACGAGAAACTAAACGTAAGAGAGATGATAAAGTTTCAGCTCCCTTATGGCACGCTAGATTAGGACACATTTCCAAGAACAGAATTAGCAAGATAAACACTTTAGGATCATTCTCTGAAAATGATCTCAAAGAGTTAACTTCTTGCGAATCCTGTCTCAAAGGATATGTAACACCCCCGGAGCGAAGGGTGCCACATCCCCCGCACTAAGGTCTAACACGAGTAACGAAATAGGGAGTTCGCACCCGTATCAAACCATAGCGAACGGGAGACACACAAACACACACCCTCGCTAGGCGGCCTAGACCCTCAAGAACTGCGCAAATTAAAAATCAGAGTAGCGGAAGCAATATACTAACATACATAAATCCCAAGATCACATATATACATAATCAAAATGGGGGAGGGTCAAGTATTCAAGCTACATGCTAGATCATATACAAAATATACAATGCCGTCACGGCCAAAACAGCATAAGTGATCAGTATACATAATCTGAAAATACAAAAGCAAAGGAAAGGAAATCCACTACGATGCATGCGGACTCAAGCTATACCACAAGTAACCCAATAGACACTTGCCGCCTAGCTTGACTCGGAAGAACCTGCAAACTAAAAAGGAAGGGAAAAGGGGAAAAACAATAACGAGGGTTAGTCCTAGTGACTAGTGAGGGGGAAAACTCACACACCCAATATATATATATATATAGAGCAAAGCATTTAATCAAAACGGAAGGATCCTTGAACCGAGAGTGGTTTTTGCAAGCCAAAGTACTTCCCGTGATATAGATATACATAGGTTTCAGTAAAGAAAGAAAGGCCAAACCCAAATCTCAATTTTAGGTATTGGAAGTCCACTCTCGTTTCCTAGATCACACACAAAATAAACCAACTCGGCGAGTACGAGTAACACTCCAAACTTCCATATACGAAGAACAAAGCAAAACCAAAACAAATCAGAATCCATCCCCAACACCGGTTGATAGAAGGGTTGATCGGCCCTAACTATCCACAAACACAGACGAGACAAGGTTTAATTACAACCTTGAAACCTTCGACGGTTACCTCCGTCGGCTCAAGAGAAACACCCTTCCTCAACCTCCCAAGGTTGGGTGAGACTCTCAAATGGAGGTGTTGATGGAAGAGCTCGGCGATCCCTCGGTCGTGCCGAGATTACCATGCCACACTCCGGGGCCCAAACAGATCACGAAAGTCACACAGACATATCTCAAAGCTTATCTTTCAAAGCCACATCTCGCTTACACACACACACTTGCACAAAGCTAAACTTTTCAAACAAAGGCAAAATAGCTATATACTTATACAAAGCGTTTTCAAACTCTTACAACAAATGGGACAATCCCGCAACATATGTATCCTACACTTATTTACCATATATTATACGTATTCACATCCGAGGCTTCAAATCAAACAGGGTTATAGGCCGAGTAGCTAAAAGAACAAAAACCTCACCTTGTCAACGTGCGTAGTGGAGACAAAAGTGTAACCCGGACACCTAGGGAGCAAGCTCGTCCTCAACAAGAAGATCCTCTGAACAAGACAAGCAACAAGGAACATTCTTAGACTCAAAATGAACCACATTGACGCTCGGTACATGCATATGTATGCTTATGATGCGAATGATATGAAATAAATTCACATTTAGGTCATTTACGAGCATACAACGCACATAAGAGCATATATCTTAAACGAGGACGTAAATCAAGTCACAAATTCATAACGTAAAGCTTAACACATCATATAACAAGTTAATCATGCATACACACCAAAACCGAGGCAAGAAGGAACAACAAGAAGCAACGAAAAGACGAAAGAAATCTCCTCGGACGCCACCCTGTTGGACACGGCCGTGTCAGAAATGCAAAGGGGACGGACACGGCCGTGTCCGGCGAATTAATCCGGAAAAAACATTTCCGAGGCCTCAACACGGTCGTGTCCATTTTCCTCTATAGCCTGAGACGGCCGTGTCAGGCGTTCGGGCTGGAAAAATTTTTGGCGCTGCAAGTCCGAAAATGAAGGCAAAAATAGGGGTTTCGGGTCTTGGCTCCAAGGAGTCTCTTATGCCATCCAAACTACACTCAACATGCATCAAAATAACACCAATTCACCAAAGATTCATGCCCAACAAGTAGCAATAACTTCAGCCACAAAAATGCAAGCAAACAAGGCAAGAATGAGAAGAAATGCATCAAGTTATCTCAACCAAAATTCAAGAACTGATTAATGGCCAATTAATCCTATCTCAACTACCATGAAAGGAGGAGAAATAAATACCAAGAATCAAGTCATAGAGGCATTAAATCATCACCAAGAATCAAGGGAACAAGAATGGAAGCAAGAATCAACAATTCTCCCAACATCAACTATTCACATGCTTGCCAAATCTCTAGAATCCACCAAGGAAATCAGCTCAAGATCACATAAAAGAGAGAAGAGGGAGTGTAGATTACAACCATGAACTTACCTTTCAAATTTGAGAAGCTTTGGTTGTGATTTGAGCTCAAAATCAAGAAAATGGCCAAAGGGGTTTCTTCTTCCTTCTTTTCCCTTGCTTGAGCTGATCGTTTCTTGCGGGAGGGAGAGAATGGATCGGTATTTGGGGGGGTTAAGGGCTGAGGGAGTGTGTTAACTCAAGGAAAAAATCAAGGTTAAAGTTTAGTTAAGTTTAAATGGGGTACACAAGGTTATATTAGGTCAAAAGGTAACTCTTAAGCGAAAGGAGCTTGTTTCGGTTGAAATTCGAAGGTCTTAATGAACTTAGAAAAATGTGAGGCTTGTCCCATTGAGCCCGAATCGTCGAAACGAGTTTAACGGAGGTGACGGAATTCGAATCCGAATTCCCGAGCTCAAGATACGCGTTCCGGAACCCAAGGTGCGCCAAATGCTCTTTAGCCTCCTTTAGGTCCCGTCTCCAAAACGAACCCAAAAAGGCAATCAAAACAAATACCAAAACATAAAACGAGCATATAAACTAGTCCATAAAGCATATAATTAGCACATATCACGAATTCCCAGAAATCATAATTAAATACGAATCCAAAACGAACAAAATACCAAACAAGAAAGTTAAACGTTTAAACAATTAAATCCACGTTAGCAATTAAATATCACATAATCTCATAAGGGAATCAATTAAATAGCGCACATAATAGGTTACCTGAGAGTCTGATCAGTCAGGATGTTAGAAACCTCCCTCCTTCAAAAGGACCTGTCCTCAGGTCCGAGGCGAGGTCTTGAAAAGTTCCGGATACAACTGTTTCATCTTATCCTCGGTCTTCCAAGTGGCTTCCTCGGATTCCTGATCACGCCACAAGACCTTCACAAGAGGGATTTGTCTATTTCTCAACTCTTGCATCTTCCGATCCAATACCTTAACCGGCCACTTCTTAAGAGTCAAATCCGGCTCTAACTGAACTTTCTCAACTGGAAGGATAGAAGACTCATCGGGATAGTGTTTCCGAAGCTGCGAAACATGAAACACATTATGAATCCCGGTCAAGCTCGGTGGTAACTCAAGTCTGTAAGCTACTTCCCCAACTCGATCAAGGATCTCAAAGGGGCCTAAGTAGCGAGGGTTAAGTTTCCCGCCTTTACCAATCCGAGCATACCCTTTTCTAGGAGATGCCTTTAAAAAGACATTATCTCCTTTCTCAAACTCTAAGGGTCGTCTTCTCTTATCTGCATAACTTTTCTGCCTGTCCTGTGCTGCTTTCAACCTCTGTCTAATCACTTTTACCCTCTCGATGGTATCCTGAATCTCCTTAGGTTTCTTAACTCTTTCGAGCTTTCCATCTTTAGTCCATCTCCACTCGTCTATATCCCAAAAGAGAGGGGATCGGCATTTCCTTCCATAAAGAGCCTCATACGGTGCCATGCCAATAGAAGACTGGAAGCTATTATTGTAGGCATACTCAATCAAATCCAATTGTTCATCCCACGAATCTTGATAATCTAAGGCACAAGCACGAAGCATGTCCTCGAGATATCTTATTAGCCTTTCAGACTGGTCATCCGTCTGTGGGTGGAATGCAGTACTAAATTGAAGCTTCGTCCCCAAACACTTCTGTAATTCCTGCCAAAAACTGGATGTGAACCGGGGATCCCTATCCGACACAATGCTGACCGGTGCCCCATGTAATCTAACAATCTCTTTCCGATATAACCGGGCCAACTTAGGAAACTTATCGGACATCTTTACCTTAAGAAAATGCGCCGACTTCGTCGACCGATCAATAATCACCCAAATTCCATCGGAACCTCCTTTGGTCCTTGGCAAGCCGGACACAAAGTCCATTGTCACTTGCTCCCACTTCCACTCAGGTATTGGAAGTGGTTGGAGAGTTCCTCCCAGCTTCTGGTGTTCTGCTTTCACCACTTGGCATGTTTGACATCTTCTAACATAGTTAGCAACGTCTCTCTTCATGCCGTTCCACCAATATAAAGTCCTTAAATCCTTGTACATTTTGGTGGTACAGGGATGTACTGCATACGCTGACTTGTGGGCTTCATCAAGTACCAACTGCTTAAGTTCTTCTGGAACACAAACCCGAGCCTTGAAGGGAAACAACCCCGAATCATCAAATCCAAACTTGGTTTCAGGATCAATCCTTGACTTAGCTTCCAATTTCTGAATCTCGGGATCCACAGATTGAGCTTCTATCAATCTCCGCTTCAAAACCGGTTGAACTGAAATATTTGCCAAGCGAGCCTCTGAAACCAGAACCACTGAACCTTGTCTACTAGAACCTGCTTCCAAACCTAAAACACTAGCCTTCCTACTCAAGGCATCAGCCACTACATTAGCTTTACCCGGATGGTACTGAATCTTACAATCATAATCTTCAAGTAGCTCCATCCACCTTCTCTATCTTACATTCAAATCCTTCTGAGTAAACAGATACTTAAGACTCTGGTGGTCGGTGAACACTTCAAAAGTAACTCCATAAAGGTAATGACGCCATTTCATCAAAGCAAACACTACTGCCGCGAGTTCCAAGTCATGAGTGGGATAATTTTTCTCGTGATCCTTTAACTTCCTTGAGGCGTAGGCTACAACCTTACCATTCTACATTAACACACAACCAAGACCTTTCTTCGAAGCATCGGTGTAAACTGAGTAGCCTTCTGATCCCTCGGGTAGGGTTAAAACCGGTGCAGTAGTCAATCTATCCTTAAGAGTTTGGAAACTCTTCTCACACGCCTCATCCCACTCGAATTTAACCTCTTTCTTAGTTAACCGGGTCAACGGGGAGGCAATCTTCGATAAATCTTTCACAATGCGCCTATAATACCCTGCCAACCCGAGAAAACTTCTCACTTCCGAGGCATTCTTAGGTTGCTTCCAAAGCATAACCGTCTCAATTTTCGCCGGGTCCACATCTATACCGTTCCCAGAAATGAAGTGACCCAAAAAGGAAACTCGATCCAACCAGAACTCGCACTTACTGAACTTGGCGAACAATTTGTGCTCCCGAAGCGTAGACAAGACAATGCTCAAATGTCGCGCGTGCGCTTCCTCGGACCTCGAATACACCAGAATATCATCTATAAAGATGACCACGAATTTATCGAGGTAAGGCCGGAATATTCGGTGCATCATATCCATAAATGCGGCTGGGGCATTGGTAAGTCCAAAAGGCATGACCACAAACTCGAAATGCCCATATCTCGTGTTGAAACCTGTCTTCGATATATCTTCCTCCCGGATACGCAACTGGTAATACCCTTGCCTTAAATCCAACTTAGAATACACACTTGTATTTGTTCTTAACCGTTAACCGGTTCAGCTCACGGTAGTCAATACACATCCGCAACGTCCCATCTTTCTTCTTTACAAATAGGACCGGAGCACCCCACGGAGAAGTGCTCGGGCGAATGTAACCACATTCTAAGAGCTCGTCCAATTGCGTCTTCAACTCCTTCAACTCGGCTGGAGCCATCCTATAGGGAGATTTCGCATACGGTTCTGCTCCGGGATAACGATCTATCACAAACTCGACGTCCCGATCTGGAGCAAAAACACATCGGGGAATTCCTTCACGATCTCCATCTCCTCGAGCTTGGCCTGATCCTTTTGCTTATTCAAAAGGTAGGCCACATAGCCCGTCGCACCGTCCCGGAACAATCTACTTGCTTCCATAAAGGAAATAAACGGGCAGGTCTTCAACCTCTGACCTGCAAAGACTGTAGAACCCAAAGTCACCTTCTTGGGAAAAAATCCATCATAGCTCGATAACGATAAAACCAGTCCATACCCAGAATCACCTCATACTTCTTGATAGGCATCTTGATCAAATCTTCCGGATACCCTTGATCTTCCACAACCACCGGACAACCACGGTAAACACAGTTCGTAGACAAAGTACCACCAAGAGGAGAAGAAACAACAAAAGAATCATCTAAGCAAGCAACAGGTAAGGGAATAGTAGAAACAAGCCTGGAAGCAATAAATGAATGCGTTGCTCCCGGATCAAACAATGCATGCAATGGAATGCCATGAATGTGGATAGTACCTTCAACAACGGCGTTGGCATCCACTTCCACATTCTCTTCCTCACCCTCCAAAGCATAACCTCTCGCTGGGATCGGTGCTCTCGGAGGCATCACATTCAACGGTTGAGGAGCTCGAGGCTGAGGGGCTTTCTCCTGAGGACAAGTGCTAATCAAATGACCGGGCTCTCCACATTTAAATCATCTCCTCAATTTCTTCCGGCATGTCTCCTCGGTGTGATTGGGACCCTTTCAATAACCACATTGAATCGGAGCAGGTAGAGCTGGTGCCGCAGGTACCGAAGGTCGAGCTTTCTTGACTGAGGTAGTAGAACCTTGGGGTTTGAAAACCGGAGGCCCACTATGTGATGCAAGCCTCTTCCCCAAATTAGAGGTCGAACCTTGACCCGAGGAATAAGTCGCCCTCAACCTCGTATTGTTGGCTTCCACTTTAATCGCCTTTCTCGTAGCCTTCTCCCACGTATCCATAGTAGCAGCCTTAAGAGCATTCTGAATCTCATATCTCAAACCAGGAATAAAGTTACGAGCCTTCTGGGTATCATTATTGGTGATATGTGGAGCATACGGTGCAAGTCTCTCAAATTCCAAGATATACTCTTCAACCGATCGGTTCCCTTGTCTCAATTCTGTGAATTGTTGTAGTCTTCTCTCGCGAGCACTTGGTGGAACACACTTGTGACGAAACTCTCTTACAAAGCTTTCCCAATTAAACTCCTCTCCACTCCTTTCCAATCGAGCTCTCATAGCCTTGAGCCAATTGGATGCGGGACCTTGAACAAACTGAGCCGTGTAAACAACTTTCTCATGTGAAGGAGCGGGGCAGATTTCCAAAATTCCCCCAACCTCTGACAACCACTCTTTTGCTTGTATGCCAACTCCTCCATACCACTTAGGTGGATTGTTATTTCTGAACTCCTTGAAGGCCGGAGTTACTTGTCCACCTTGTCCTTCCCATGGAGGGTTATCTCTCTGATTCTGCTGAAGTTGATTCAGAAGAGCCTGCACTATATTCTCAGCATTCATTGGTGGAGGTGGAGGTGCTTATGGAGGGGGTTGATTAAGATCAGGGGTCTGCTGCCTATCTACTCTCCTTCTTGGAGGCATCCTGAGAATACATAAATCAAGAAATATCGATGCATGGGGTTTAGTTCATGATCATGAAGTCAATTACCATGAATTTAAAGCAATTAAGTCACATAGAGATGTATATGAATGCAAATAATCACGTACTCCTAAACCGAACGACCTAGACAGACCCAACACGACTCCAGAGCTTCGGTTTTGCAACCGAGAACTCTGATACCACGCAAGGATGTAACACCCCCGGAGCGAAGGGTGCCACATCCCCCGCACTAAGGTCTAACACGAGTAACGAAATAGGGAGTTCGCACCCATATCAAACCATAGCGAACGGGAGACACACAAACACACACCCTCGCTAGGCGGCCTAGACCCTCAAGAACTGCGCAAATTAAAAATCAGAGTAGCGGAAGCAATATACTAACATACATAAATCCCAAGATCACATATATACATAATCAAAATGGGGGAGGGTCAAGTATTCAAGCTACATGCTAGATCATATACAAAATATACAATGTCGTCACGGCCAAAACAGCATAAGTGATCAGTATACATAATCTGAAAATACAAAAGCAAAGGAAAGGAAATCCACTACGATGCATGCGGACTCAAGCTATACCACAAGTAACCCAACAGACACTTGCTGCCTAGCTTGACTCGGAAGAACCTGCAAACTAAAAAGGAGGAGAAAAGGGGAAAAACAATAACGAGGGTTAGTCCTAGTGACTAGTGAGGGGGAAAACTCACACACCCAATATATATATATATATATATATAGAGCAAAGCATTTAATCAAAACGGAAGGATCCTTGAACCGAGAGCTGTTTTTGCAAGCCAAAGTACTTCCCGTGATATAGATATACATAGGTTTCAGTAAAGAAAGAAAGGCCAAAGCCAAATCTCAATTTTAGGTATTGGAAGTCCACTCTCGTTTCCTAGATCACACACAAAATAAACCAACTCGGCGAGTACGAGTCACACTCCAAACTTCCATATACGAAGAACAAAGCAAAACCAAAACAAATCAGAATCCATCCCCAACACCGGTTGATAGAAGGGTTGATCGGCCCTAACTATCCACAAACACAGACGAGACAAGATTTAATTACTACCTTGAAACCTTCGACGGTTGCCTCCGTTGGCTCAAGAGAAACACCCTTCCTCAACCTCCCAAGGTTGGGTGAGACTCTCAAATGAAGGTGTTGATGGAAGAGCTAGGCGATCCCTCGGTCATCCCGAGATTACCATGCCACACTCCGGGGCCCAAACAGATCACGAAAGTCACACAGACATATCTCAAAGCTTATCTTTCAAAGCCACATCTCACTTACACACACATACTTGCACAAAGTTAAACTTTTCAAACAACGGCAAAATAGCTATATACTTATACAAAGCGTTTTCAAACTCTTATAACAAATGGGACAATCCCGCAACATATGTATCCTACACTTATTTACCATATATTATACGTATTCACATGCGAGGCGTCAAATCAAATAGGGTTATAGGTCGAGCAGCTAAAAGAACAAAAACCTCACCTTGTCAACGTGCATAGTGGAGACAAAAGTGTAACCCGGACACCTAGGGAGCAAGCTCGTCCTCAACAGGAAGATCCTCTGAACAAGACAAGCAACAAGG
Organism: Lantana camara; assembly: GCA_037501455.1. Taxonomy (NCBI): domain Eukaryota; kingdom Viridiplantae; phylum Streptophyta; class Magnoliopsida; order Lamiales; family Verbenaceae; genus Lantana; species Lantana camara. The sequence continues at coordinate 87,301,151 of CM074863.1, forward strand.
AACACTCTTAGACTCAAAATGAACCACATTGACGCTCAGTACATGCATATGTATGCTTATGATGCGAATGATATGAAATGAATTCACATTTAGGTCATTTACGAGCATACAACGCACATAAGAGCATATATCTTAAACGAGGACGTAAATCAAGTCACAAATTCACAACGTAAAGCTTAACACATCATATAACAAGTTAATCATGCATACACACCAAAACCGAGGCAAGAAGGAACAACAAGAAGCAACGAAAAGGCGAAAGAAATCTCCTCGGACGCCACCCTGTTGGACACGGCCGTGTCAGAAATGCAAAGGGGACGGACACGGCCGTGTCCGACGAATTAATCCTGAAAAAACATTTCCGAGGCCTCAACACGGTCGTGTCCATTTTCCTCTATAGCCTGAGACGGCCGTGTCAGGCGTTCGGGCTGGAAAAAATTTTGGCGCTGCAAGTCCGAAAATGAAGGCAAAAACAGGGGTTTCGGGTCTTGGCTCCAAGGAGTCTCTTATGCCATCCAAACTACACTCAACATGAATCAAAATAACACCAATTCACAAAAGATTCATGCCCAACAAGTAGCAATAACTTCAGCCACAAAAATGCAAGCAAACAAGGCAAGAATAAGAAGAAATGCATCAAGTTATCTCAACCAAAATTCAAGAACTCATTAATGGCCAATTAATCCTATCTCAACTACCATGAAAAGAGGAGAAATAAATACCAAGAATCAAGTCATAGAGGTAATAAATCATCACCAAGAATCAAGGGAACAAGAATGGAAGCAAGAATCAACAATTCTCCCAACATCAACTATTCACATGCTTGCCAAATCTCTAGAATCCACCAAGGAAATCAGCTCAAGATCACATAAAAGAGAGAAGAGGGAGTGTAGATTACAACCATGAACTTACCTTTCAAATTTGAGAAGCTTTGGTTGTGATTTGAGCTCAAAATCAAGAAAATGGCCAAAGGGGTTTCTTCTTCCTTCTTTTCCCTTGCTTGAGCTGATCGTTTCTTGTGGGAGGGAAAGAATGGATCGGTATCTGGGGGGGGGGGGGGTTAAGGGCTAAGGGAGTGTGTTAACTCAAGGAACAAATCAAGGTTAAAGTTTAGTTAAGTTTAAATGGGGTCCACAAGGTTATATTAGGTCAAAAGGTAACTCTTAAGCGAAAGGAGCTTGTTTCGGTTGAAATTCGAAGGTCTTAATGAACTTAGAAAAATGTGAGGATTGTCCCATTAAACCTGAATCATCGAAACGAGTTCAACGGAGGTGACGGATTTCGAATCCGAATTTCCGAGTTCAAGATACGCATTCCGGAACCCAAGGTGCGCCAAATGCTCTTTAGCCTCCTTTAGGTCCCGTCTCCAAAACGAACCCAAAAAGGCAATCAAAACAAAAACCAAAACATAAAACGAGCATATAAACGAGTCCATAAAGCATATAATTAGCACATATCATGAATTCACAGAAATCAGAATTAAATACGAATCCAAAACGAACAAAATACCAAACAAGAAAGTTAAACGTTTAAACAATTAAATCCACGTTAGCAATTAAATATCACATAATCTCATAAGGGAATTAATTAAATGGCGCACATAATAGGTTACCTGAGAGTCTGATCAGTCGGGATGTTACAGGATAGATGTCCAAAGTTCCTTTTAAAGGAACTGTGGAACGTGCCACTATGGTCTTGGATTTGATCCATTCTGATGTGTTGGAAAACACGAATCAGAAAGCAGCGGAATTTAAAAAAATTTCCCAACAAAAGGACCTTGAACTCGCAATCGTGTAACCAAATTCGTAAAGGTAGAAAACTTACTTTTCTTTTGTTCTTTCTTGAAGCGTTTCAAGCCACCCAAGAACGCTCTTCTCGCGGCTTGATCCCCTCTCCTTGGTAAAGCTCGAATCTTCAAACTTCTAACTTGAAGTCTCTAGAGAAAGTCCACCAACTTGATCACAATCTAACTAGTAAGGATGCTAGTTCTCTAGTTAGTGTTTAGGCTTAACCTAGGGTTTAATATAATCTTGGAGAAAGGAAGGTGTTCAACACATGAACCAAGAATTGTCAATCAGCTCCATAAGGAGCTCGAGCTCCCCTATTTATAGGGAGGGGTGCCGAAATTCCTAGTCCTTTATGGGCTAGGATTTTGGTCCCTCTTTCCTATTTCTTGATCATCAAGTATTTTCAAACTTTGACTTTGAATTCTAATTCTAGTCAACTTTTAAGAGAGCTAAAATTATCCAAACTATTTTTGGATAATTTTATACTTTATTTATTATAAAATAAATAACTTATTTTATCTAATTAATTAATTCATAATTAATTAACTAGATTATTTTCTCCAAAATTAGACTTTCTTTTTAATTCAAAATTAAACCAAAGTCTATTAAATAATTAACTAATTAATTATTTAATATTACATAATCATGTGTGGCACACGTGTCTTAATGACACGTGTCCAATCACGTGAGCCACACGTGTGATTTCACACGTGTGGAACCCCTTAGGCTCGATTAACTCGTTTAATCATTTTTAAGCCTCAACTCATGTAACCATGTTGTTGTGTGTGACCCTCTAGGTTCTCAATTCAATTAGCAGTGACCCTAATTAATTAATTCACTAATTAATTAATCAGTCCACAGATTAAACGACCATAGTCTTGCAACAGGTGTTTAACCCCTAGCTGAATTGGAATGTTCGGATTCGACAGAACCTTTAAGTCATTGATTCATGTGAGATACAATCCTCCTACTTACTATCTCTCAACCAAGATCTAGGGCAAGGGAATAATCAGAACCCTAATAATCTGGTCTTAAAGCTAAGTGCATTTCATATCCATTTGATCTCAATCCAAGAAACCCTTTTCTTGATGTCTTGATCTACTGCCTTGGCCAAGGACTCCATATGGCATATGAATGACTTATACAATAAGAGATCACCTTGCAAATGCAAGTGTAGGTCCTATCTTGATTCTCATTCACTTTCATGAATCACTTGTGCAGCCCCAGCATAAGCCTTGAATCAGTTGTCTAAGGCGACACCCTTTAAAGCTTATACCTAAGACTACAGAGTTAACTCATAAAGTGAGAAGGAACCTCAAGTCTAAGGATCAATTAATCACATCAATGACTCGTGAGATATTTCCTAATCTGGAAGTTTCCATTTCCTGAAATAGAAACTTCCTTTCCCATTTAGGAATGTTCTCACACGGGGCACCTCAGTGAACTTACTTATTAAAGTAAGCACCCTCATGTATCACGCACGTATCAACTATACACTTTGCACCTCCATGAAACAAGGTGGTCCTTCTTAAGGGCATGATCCCATAAGCAAGCCTTAGAGGAGTCAGGTTGACACTCCCACTGTCTGTAGGACTCATCGGCTTGGAGTACTTTACTAATCATGACTTATGTGATATAGGGCTCGTTTCATGAACCATTTCACCTAAATGGTAGAGTCCTAAAGTCATCAGGATTAGGGGAGTTCTCATACATGCACAACTAAAGTAAACGCATACCAAACAAGAGCATATAAAGAAGTGTTGCCTCAACTCGTTATTTTATTCAAAGATTGTCTGTGATTACAATAAGGAAAAGCACAAAGCGGATATACAATCGGCTTTCTAGGGCACTATTCCTAACAATCTCCCACTTGCCCGTCAAAGCCATTCTAAAGCTACTCTAAGCCCCATCTTCTGAAGATGACCTTAGAAAGCTTCTCGACTAAGGGGTTTAGTAAGTGGATCTGCCACGTTCTCTGCTGATGTGACCCTCTCAATTAGCACATCTCCTCTTTTGATAATATCACGGATTAGGTGATACTTCCTCATAATGTGCTTGGTCCGTTGGTGAGATCTTGGTTCTCTTGCTTGAGCAACCGCCCCAGTGTTGTCACAAAACACAGTAATGGGGTCTTTCATGCTAGGAACAACATTCAACTCTTGAATGAAGTTTCTAATCCAAACACCTTCCTTAGCTGCATCATTTGCAGCCAAGTATTCGGCCTCAGTGGTCGAATCCGCAGTGGTAGTTTGCTTGGAACTCTTCCAACTCACTGCTCCGCCGTTTAGGCAGAAAATGTATCCTGACATTGACTTAAAATCATCTAAGTCAGATGCAAAGCTTGCATCGCAGTATCCTTCGACAGTAAGATCTTTCTGACCTCCGTAAACTAAGAATAAATCTTTAGTACTTTTCAAGTACTTAAGAATATTCTTCACGGCAGCCCAGTGACCATCTCCAGGGTCAGATTGGAAACGACTTGTTACACTAAGTGCATAAGCCACATCCGGTCGAGTACATAACATTGCATACATTATGCTACCTATTGCTGATGCATAAGGTGTATGAGTCATTCTTTCCTTCTCAAGGTTAGTCTTAGGACACATCTTCTTTGAAAGACATGTTCCTACACTCATAGGAAGGTTCTTAACCTTTGCAGACTCCATATTGAATCTCTTCAATACTTTGTCAATGTACATCGACTGTGATAGTCCTATTAACCTTCTAGATCTATCTCTATAGATTTTAATTCCAAGGATATAGGACGCATCACCAAGATCTTTCATCTCGAATTGGTTCGATAACCACAACTTAGTCACTTTCATGTCATCCTTCGAATTCCCAATAAGAAGGATGTCATCAACATAAAGTACTAAGAATTGCACTGAGGTCTCCAATTCCTTTCTATACACACATGATGCATTCGAAATTTGCATGAAGCCAAACGCTTTGACTGATTCATCAAATCGAATGTTCCAATTCCTAGAAGCCTGTTTCAATCCATAGATTGATCTTTGGAGTTTGCAAACCTTTTGCTCACTCCCACTGAATGTGAAACCTATGGGTTGCTCCATATAAATGTCTTTGTCAATGTCACCATTGAGAAAGGCAGTTTTCACATCCATTTGCCATATCTCATAGTCATAATATGCAGCAATGGCAAGCATGATTCGAATGGACTTTTGCATTGCAACTGGTGAAAAGGTTTCATCAAAGTCCACGCCGGGTCTTTGAGTGAATCCTTTTGCAACCAGTCTTGCTTTGTAGGCTGCAATGCTTCCATCAACTCCAAGCTTTCTCTTAAAGATCAATTTGCAACCTATGGGTTTGACCCCATCAGGCAAATCTACCAAGGTCCAAACTTGGTTGGAGTTCATGGAGTCCATTTCGGATTTCATGGCTTCTATCCACTGTTCAGAGTCAGAATCTGAAAGTGCCTCCTCATATGTTAAAGGATCATTATCCTTTTGAGAGATTTCATGGAAGAATCCATACCATCTCTCCGGCTGTCTAGGAGTGCGTTCAGAACGCCTTAGAGGAGGATTTTCGTGTGTATCGAAATTCGTGATTGGTTGTAGTTGATCAGAGTGGGACGTTTCTTCAGTGGGTGATGTGGGGTCATTTTGTACTTCTTCTAATTCTATGATCTTGCCTTTCTTTTCTTTAAGGAACGGTTCCTCAAGAAAAGTGGCATTTCTGGAAACAAACACCTTTTGCTCAGATTGATCATAGAAGTAGTATCCTATGGATTCCTTAGGATAACCTACAAAGTAGCACAAGTTAGAACGAGATTCTAACTTATCTCCCACTTTCCTCTTCACGTAAGCAGGACAACCCCAAATTCTTAAGTAAGAATAACTAGGGATTTTACCATGCCACATTTCATAGGGCGTTTTAGGGACTGACTTAGAGGGAACAAGATTCAAAATCTTTGCTGCACTTTCTAGGGCATAACCCCAGAAGGAAGGTGGTAAGTCAGTGAAACTCATCATGGAACGAACCATATCAAGTAGGGTTCGATTCCTTCTCTCAGAAACTCCATTAAGCTGAGGAGTTCCCGGAGGAGTCCACTGAGAGATAATCCCGTTATCCTTGAGATGATTAAGGAATTCTTCACTAAGATATTCGCCTCCTCGATCAGATCGAAGTGCTTTGATCTTGTGACCAGTTTGGTTCTCAACCTCCTTTTGAAATTCTAAGAATTTCTCAAAAGCTTCAGATTTATACTTCATTAAGTATACATAACCATATCGACTAAAGTCATCAGTAAAGGTTATGAAGTACTGATGATTGTTTCTAGTGCTTACACTAAGCGGTCCACAAACATCAGTATGGATCAAATCCAAAACCTCAGTGGCACGTTCCACAGTTCCTCTAAAAGGAACTTTGGACATCTTTCCTTTGAGACAGGATTCGCAAGAAGTCAACTCTTTGAGATCATTTTCAGAGAATGATCCTAAAGTGTTTATCTTGCTAATTCTGTTCTTGGAAATGTGTCCTAATCTAGCGTGCCATAAGGGAGCTGAAACTTTGTCATCTCTCTTACACTTTGTTTCTCGTTGTATATTCATAATATTGATATTTTGAGTTAGGTAAAGTCCATTACTTAGAGTACCGATTGAACGGAAGAGTTGTTCCGTTTGATAAAATATTTACCATTCTTAATATAAGTTTCATAACCTTCACAATCTAATATTGGAACTGAAATTATATTACGAATAATGCTCGGTTCATAAAGGACTTTGTTTAATACTAACTCAAAACTACCTAAATCTAATCTAATTGTGCCTAAAGCTCGAGCTTCAACGTTTGAGCCATCGCCGATCTTCAAGACACATTCTCCTTCTTTGAGTTGTTGGACTTCACTTAGCATCTGTAAATCATTACAGATATGAGTTCCACAACCGGTATCAAGTACCCAAGAACTAGAATTAATAGAAAGATTTACTTCAACGAGAAAGATACCTTTCTTTAGAGTAGCCTTGTAGTCTGGGCAGTTTCTCCTCCAATGTCCCGCTTTGCCACAATGGAAGCAAACATCCTCTTTCTGATCACGCTTCTTCTTTTGGGCCTTCCCCTTCGAAATGCCACCAGTGGGCCTAAGGGGTTTCTTCTTCTTCTTTTGGGCTTTCTTGCCCTTACCTTTAGAAGGCCCAGAAGAGGAAGATGGAGCATTCACCATCAAAACCTTATTGTCCTTCTTGATCGTGCTTTCAGCAGTCACAAGCTGACTAATCAGCTCAGCTACAGTAGCACCAGCATGATTCATGTTGAAGTTAAGGACAAATGGGTTAAATGATGGTGGGAGCGAAGCTAGCAACAAATCCACTGAAAGCTCATCTTTCAGTGGCATGTCCATGGAAGCAAGTTTCTCAGTAAGGGCAAGAAACTTGAGTCCATATTCATGGACACTTGAACCTTCCCTCATTCTCAAGTGGAATAATTCCTTTGAAGTGTTATACCTTGTAACACGTTCATGAGGGCGGTAAAGTTGCTCTAAGTGGTCGTAAATCTCCCAAGCAAATTCCATGGCCTCATGTTGTCTTTGCAAGTCCGGAGACATGTTAGCCAACATAAGGCAACGGGCTTGGAGATTATCATCCTTCCACTTCTGAATCGCATCCCGCTAGGCCCGAGTGGGAGCCTCCCCTTCGGGACTAGGCTCCCCTTCGAAGAGAACATAAGTTCTCTTCTCAGAATCTAAAATGATTTTTAGATTCCTCAGCCAATCAGAATAGTTGGGACCAGTCAACTTGTTTGACTCGAGGATCGATACAAGAGGGTTTTTGGTTGCCATTTCAAAACACGTAGAGAATCACAGAATCTACGACCTAAATGGTAAAACAGAGAACTAGTGAGCATGCTGAATTATAACGATATACAAAAGATAAGGTCTTTAATCTATTGTAGCTCCCACTGTTTTTCAAAGATCTAGAATTCCCAAAGATCTAAGAGGAACACGTTTCCCAATGGGTACTAAGATCCTAGGCATTTTACCTCGAACCCACGACTCGCGGACATTCTTAGTAAGAACCCTAGGTAGGTACAACTTACCAATTCTAACACCTTTACAACTCTTAGTAATTGTTTTTGCATCACCTATCTTTCAATATGGACCCACGACTCGTGCGACATCCATATTTACTTAGGCGTTAAGCTAGACCCATCAATCATAAGATCATGACCAAAACTTAGTTTGAACGACCCACGACTCGCGGACATCGCCCTTGCTAAAATTGACCACGAAATATTGATCATTTAAAATGATTAATTAGGTAACTAAGAACTAATAAGCTCCACTAGCTATCCCACGACTCGCGGACAATAACTAGCTTTACTTACTAAACTTAAAACCTATTGATGGAATGCTAGGAATTTAATTCAAAATTTGCATCTCGAATTAAACACCTATTTGTTCGAAATTAGCTTAATATCTAATGGGAATTTTCGAATCAACCGGAGAGTTGTCCGGTTCGACCTCACCAACATATATGTTATCCAATTTTATTAGTCTTGATTAATGCAAGTACACTTAAATGCATTTCAAACAAGCACATAAACAGATAACATGTCCTAGCATGATACTAACATGTAATGATCATGGGTTCTACCTATCTTATGCGTGATATGTGGGAGCCACTCCACAATCACAAGTTCTAACATACATGCCCCATAAACAGTTCAAATCACATAAGGGAAAGCAGTAACAAAATACGAGCCCTATCTCTATTACATTTAACAATTGAGATTCCCCTCCCTAACATTTTGATGGGTCTTCACTTATGGCCTCCTTGTTACTTGAATGTGGTCCATCTTACTCCATGGGTGCATTGTCTCCAAAAATGAAAATAAAACCTCACCACCTATCTCTACTCTCAAATTACAATAAAAAGAAAAAGACATAAAGTAATAAGGCTCAATCTTCATATTGGCCTTAGACAATTACACGGGGCATACCCCGGCCTCAAAAACAGTAATATGGAAAGCCACATAATAAATCACATAACAGTACGCACATAAGTGAGGCTCCAACCTCAATTGAAAAACGCAACTATAGGGCTCCAACCCCAATTTAAACCATCCATGTGCATAAATTAAAACCATACATAGATCTAAACCCATGATCACCTAACATGCTATTGTGAGAATTTAAATTTAGCCAATAAATTAAAATTCTCGTTTCAAGTCCTAATGACTCAAAACACGACTTAGATGCAATTCTTGTTCAAGAGCCTTTTCAATAAAACCCGAAAAACATTAAACTAATAAAATTCCAATTAATTTCCAAAATTAATAATTTTATTCTTTCATTATTTTCAGAAAATAAAATTCATAATTTTCCCAAAATCCAAATCGCTTTAATTTCTCAAAAATCCCAATTTAATCAAAATTTTAAAATAATTTTATTTTAACAAAATTGATTTTAAAAGATAAAATTAAAATAAAATTAAATCGGGATTTTTCGGACCGAAAACACGAAAAACACGAAACACGAAAACGAGCCCAAAAAGGGCCCAGCCGCGTGAGGCACCGCCGCGCAGCAGCGCGCGCACAGCGCGCGGGATGTGCCGCTCGCGTGCGCACGCTGGGCGTGCATCGTGCGCGCGCCTGCGCGCAGCAGCGCCCGGGATGGACTGAGCAGGCGTCCCGCGCGGTTGCGGGACGGACTGGGCAGCGCGCCCGGGACGGCTCCCGCGCTGTTGCGGGAGGAGCTGGGCGGCGGCGACGGGCCTGGGCGTGCGACGTGCTAGCACGCCTAGGCTCGTTGCTTTTCGTGTTCGTTTCGTATTTCTTGGTTTCTCGAAAAACCAGTTCAATCCAAAAATTAAAAATTCGATTTAAACATATTTCAATCAAAACGGTTTTCAAAATCATAATTTAAGAAAACAGTTTCAGAAATTCAGGAAAAATTACAGTTTCGTAATTCAGGCTTTCTAAAAGAACTCATGAATACCCAATTCGCATCTAAGCCTAAGAATTTCTACCAAATTCAGAAATAATTGAGACGAATCAGAAACACGATTAACGAGGTGGCTCTGATACCACTTGTTGGAAAACACGAATCAGAAAGCAGCGGAATTTAAAAAAATTTCCCAACAAAAGGACCTTGAACTCGCAATCGTGTAACCAAATTCGTAAAGATAGAAAACTTACTTTTCTTTTGTTCTTTCTTGAAGCGTTTCAAGCCACCCAAGAACGCTCTTCTCGCGGCTTGATCCCCTCTCCTTGGTAAAGCTCGAATCTTCAAACTTCTAACTTGAAGTCTCTAGAGAAAGTCCACCAACTTGATCACAATCTAACTAGTAAGGATGCTAGTTCTCTAGTTAGTGTTTAGGCTTAACCTAGGGTTTAATATAATCTTGGAGAAAGGAAGGTGTTCAACACATGAACCAAGAATTGTCAATCAGCTCCATAAGGAGCTCGAGCTCCCCTATTTATAGGGAGGGGTGCCGAAATTCCTAGTCCTTTATGGGCTAGGATTTTGGTCCCTCTCTCCTATTTCTTGATCATCAAGTATTTTCAAACTTTGACTTTGAATTCTAATTCTAGTCAACTTTTAAGAGAGCTAAAATTATCCAAACTATTTTTGGATAATTTTATACTTTATTTATTATAAAATAAATAACTTATTTTATCTAATTAATTAATTCATAATTAATTAACTAGATTATTTTCTCCAAAATTAGACTTTCTTTTTAATTCAAAATTAAACCAAAGTCTATTAAATAATTAACTAATTAATTATTTAATATTACATAATCATGTGTGGCACACGTGTCTTAATGACACGTGTCCAATCACGTGAGCCACACGTGTGATTTCACACGTGTGGAACCCCTTAGGCTCGATTAACTCGTTTAATCATTTTTAAGCCTCAACTCATGTAACCATGTTGTTGTGTGTGACCCTCTAGGTTCTCAATTCAATTAGCAGTGACCCTAATTAATTAATTCACTAATTAATTAATCAGTCCACAGATTAAACGACCATAGTCTTGCAACAGGTGTTTAACCCCTAGCTGAATTGGAATGTTCGGATTCGACAGAACCTTTAAGTCATTGATTCATGTGAGATACAATCCTCCTACTTACTATCTCTCAACCAAGATCTAGGGCAAGGGAATAATCAGAACCCTAATAATCTGGTCTTAAAGCTAAGTGCATTTCATATCCATTTGATCTCAATCCAAGAAACCCTTTTCTTGATGTCTTGATCTACTGCCTTGGCCAAGGACTCCATATGGCATATGAATGACTTATACAATAAGAGATCACCTTGCAAATGCAAGTGTAGGTCCTATCTTGATTCTCATTCACTTTCATGAATCACTTGTGCAGCCCCAGCATAAGCCTTGAATCAGTTGTCTAAGGCGACACCCTTTAAAGCTTATACCTAAGACTACAGAGTTAACTCATAAAGTGAGAAGGAACCTCAAGTCTAAGGATCAATTAATCACATCAATGACTCGTGAGATATTTCCTAATCTGGAAGTTTCCATTTCCTGAAATAGAAACTTCCTTTCCCATTTAGGAATGTTCTCACACGGGGCACCTCAGTGAACTTACTTATTAAAGTAAGCACCCTCATGTATCACGCACGTATCAACTATACACTTTGCACCTCCATGAAACAAGGTGGTCCTTCTTAAGGGCATGATCCCATAAGCAAGCCTTAGAGGAGTCAGGTTGACACTCCCACTGTCTGTAGGACTCATCGGCTTGGAGTATTTTACTAATCATGACTTATGTGATATAGGGCTCGTTTCATGAACCATTTCACCTAAATGGTAGAGTCCTAAAGTCATCAGGATTAGGGGAGTTCTCATACATGCACAACTAAAGTAAACGCATACCAAACAAGAGCATATAAAGAAGTGTTGCCTCAACTCGTTATTTTATTCAAAGATTGTCTGTGATTACAATAAGAAAAAGTACAAAGCGGATATACAATCGGCTTTCTAGGGCACTATTCCTAACATGATGTTTGTGGACTGCTTAGTGTAAGCGCAAGAAACGGTCATCAGTATTTCATAACCTTTACCGATGACTTTAGTCGGTATGGTTATGTATACTTAATGAAGTATAAATCTGAAGCTTTTGAGAAATTCCTAGAATTTCAAAAGGAGGTTGAGAACCAAACTGGTCACAAGATCAAAGCACTTCGATCTGATCGAGAAGGCGAGTATCTTAGTGAAGAATTCCTTAATCATCTCAAAGATAATGGGATTATCTCTCAGTGGACTCCTCCGGGAACTCCTCAACTCAATGGAGTTTCTGAGAGAAGGAATCGAACTCTACTCAATATGGTTCGTTCCATGATGAGTTTCACTGACTTACCACCTTCTTTCTTGGGTCATGCCCTAGAAAGTGTAGTAAAGATTTTGAATCTAGTTCCCTCTAAGTCAGTCCCTAAAAGGCCCTATGAAATGTGGCATGGTAAAATCCCTAGTTATTCTTACTTAAGAATTTGGGGTTGTCCTGCTTACGTGAAGAGGACAGGGGGAGATAAGTTAGAATCTCGTTCTAACTTATGCTAGTTTGTAGGTTATCCTAAGGAATCCATAGAATACTTGTAACGCCCCTTGTTTTCACACGTGCAAGTAAGTGTTACGTGCGCATTTACATTTAATTATATGAGTTATACTTTGATTTATTAATTGAATTCATTTATAATTTGAATTATTTGTCTAAATTTCATATGAATTCCAATGTGTGCTATGAATATATGAATGAAATTGTGGAAATGTGAATTTCGTGAATTTGGTGTTAATTGAAATCTTTCGTGTTATATGTGCGTGCCGTGGGCTTGATTGTAACTTATTTGAATGTTTTGGACTCAATTGGAAATTGAGTTTAGGCTTAATTGCCACTTTTTGAAAGTTTAGGGACCTATTTGTATAATAGGCAACCCTGAACAATTTTCGCGATATCTTGAGCTCCGGACCTCGAAATCGAGATCCGTCTTTGGCGTTGAACTTGTTTCGACGATTCCTATCCTTTAAACTTGGCCTTATATCTTTTCGATATCATTTGAGCCTTCGACGACGAACCTTTCCGTAGCCTCGACTTTATAACTTGTTTAAACCTTTTACTTAAACGAACCGGACTTGGACCGACCCGAATCCTACCCATTTATCCACTAGATATCAGCATTTCCTTCCTCATGCTTCCACATATATCGATCATTAGCCATCCCAAGAAGAGAAGAGAAGCTCCAAGAAAACCCTCCTTTTGATCTTCCATAATTTGAGCTCAAGATCAACTTTCATCCAATCTTCTTCCAAGGTAATTGGTGATTTGCAACCTCCATCTTCTCCTCTATCTTTTCATCTATGGAAACTTGGCATGAGTGGAGAATTCATATGGTTTGAATGAAAGCATGATTTGGGTTTTGGTTCTTGATCATTGGATTTCATGATTTAAAGTGAGATTTGAGGCATGGAAATTGTTGCTTGAAGCTTCCTTATCATTTCTATATACTTGAATTTCATATTGATTGATTATAGCATGAGTTGCCATTGAAGGAGCTTAAAGCTTCCATGTTTGAAGGCTTGATTTTGGGTGATCATTTGCCAACCTATTGCATGAATTCTTGTAAATATGAATAAGTTACATGATTTGTATGAATTATATGGATTGAATTCGTGTCTAAGGGTACCTAAGAGCTTCCTTGTTACTGCCCCTGCTTCTTCAAAGCTTTTCCCTCGCGAAACAGAGCTTATGCTCTATTCTTTCCTTTCTTGACGACGAGTTGACACGGTCGTGTCAGCTTTGAACTGAAAACGGACACGGCCTTGTTGGGCTCTCGACTTGAGAAAAATAATTTCAGAAAATCGGACACGGCCGTGTCCAAATGCTTTGAAAAGTCAACACGGTCGTGTCAAGCCCTCGACTTGGGAATTTTAATTTTTAAACCTCGGATACAGTCGTGTCCAAATCCTTTGAAAATGTAACACGACCGTGTCATCTGAATTGGCAGCTTTGGGGAACCTCTTTCATTGCTTGTATTGCGTTTATGGTTCGTATTTGTGAAATATATACAACGTGAATTGGTTGAGCTATGTTCTATGATTGATTTATGATTCCAAGAACTATATGAATGCAAGAATGAAAGGTTATGAAAGTCATGAACGGGAATGAATACGATTTTATCGTATATTGAACGAAATTTGGTGAATTGTGTGTTTAATTGAATTCCATGGTATTCATGATCATATTTGGACATGTTATTATGTTTCAAGCATTCCATAACATGTCATTGCATAGCCGAGCGTCAAATGTGGTCATATTTGAGTCTCACACTACCTTTGTCACACAAATATTGATCCAGTGGGAGATGAGGTTGAGTAGTGAGGTCTTTGTCGGGTTCTTTTGTCTACCAGGTGGGTTTTTCTTCTATTAGCTAAAGATATGACCCAAAACACCTAATGTGCAAGATTTTGGCCAAAACTATATAAAGATATATATCGAGTTTTCAACGACTTAATGTTTTAATGTAAAGCCCTTAATTTGAATATCCTACCAAAAGTTTTGGCGAGAAATGAATGTTCACAATGAATGGGGGCCCGGGACTTAGTGTATTTGGTGAACCGGGGAAGCTTGGGCTGACGGGAATCCACATATACTAGTTCCATCAATTACGGTAACCTAGACTTCACTAGGAGATTAGTGAAAGAAGGGGATCCGAGCTTTTGGGGATTCATGTACCCCTCTAGCACCAATGAATGAGGGTTCGGGCCTTGCAAACCCGTTCCCTAACCGGAGGAAGAAGGAGTATATGAATGATCGAATGAACGATCTAATGAATGTGCACGAAAGAATGAAATGCATGAACAAATGAATGAATGAATAATTAATGAATTTCACGAGGTGTTGGTTGGAGATAATGCACGCCCTCTCGCCGGGCCACAAAGGACCTAATGGATGAAACGAATTGTTATAATCCTATTCGTTGTATTTGACATCCCACTTGGGAAAATTATTCCAAAACCTCGAATAAGGATTATAGCTTGCATGTATGTGTTTAAATTCCGCTATATTATGATATTAAGCCTGTTTTATACCCACCAGTCTGTCTAAGACTGAGCCTGGAGTTGTTTCAGTTCTTTTTGTAGGAAGGGATGTTAGGCGGGATACAAGTCTAAGAGAGTCTTGCTTAGTGTCTAGCCTTTCTTTCTTTACACTCATATGCTTATTTTATGGTATTTTTGATATTGTATATGAATTGGGAGCGTACAGGTTTGTATTAGATTTACTGATCTTCCTTGAACATAAATGTTGGTACCTAGAGCATATAGCTCAATATATGGAATATGATCGATTGCTTCCGCTGTTCTGCTACCTTGTTGCTGTTGGGGTTTAAGTGATAGGTTAGTCCCGCCTGGCTTAGCGAGTGTGTATGTCCCTGTTCGCTATGATTTGGCACGTGTGTGGAAATCCATTTCATAACGTGTCAGGTCATAGTGCGGGGGATGTGATGTCTCGCGCTCGGGCATTACAATACTACTTCTATGATCAATCTGAGCAAAAGGTGTTTGTTTCCAGAAATGCTACTTTTCTTGAGGAACCGTTCCTTAAAGAAAAGAAAGGCAAGATCATAGAATTAGAGGAAGTACAAAGTGACCCCACGCCACCTACTGAAGAAACATCTCCTTCTGATCAACCACAACCAATCACAAATTTTGATACACACGTAAATCCTCCTCTAAGCCGTTCTGAATGCACTCCTAGACAGCCGGAGAGATGGTATGGATTCTTCCATGATATCTCTCAAAAGGATAATGATCCTCTAACATATGAGGAGGCACTTTCAGATTCTGACTCTGAACAGTGGATAGAAGCCATGAAATCCGAAATGGATTCCATGAACTCCAACCAAGTTTGGACCTTGGTAGATTTGCCTGATGGGTTCAAACCCATAGGTTGCAAATGGATCTTTAAGAGAAAGCTTGGAGTTGACGGAAGCATTGCAGCCTACAAAGCAAGACTGGTTGCAAAAGGATTCACTCAAAGACCCGGCGTGGACTTTGATGAAACTTTTTCACCAGTTGCAATGCAAAAGTCTATTCGGATCATGCTTGCCATTGCTGCATATTATGACTATGAGATATGGCAAATGGATGTGAAAACTGTCTTTCTCAATGGTGACATTGATAAAGACATTTATATGGAGCAACCCATAGGTTTCACATTCAGTGGGAGTGAGCAAAAGGTTTGTAAACTCCAAAGGTCAATCTATGGATTAAAACAGGCTTCTAGGAATTGGAACATTCGATTTGATGAATCAGTCAAAGCGTTTGGCTTCATACAGATCTCGAATGAATCATGTGTGTATAGAAAGGAATTGGAGACCTCAGTGCAATTCTTAGTACTTTATTTTGATGACATCCTTCTCATTGGGAATTCAAAGGATGACATGAAAGTAACTAAGTTATGGTTATCGAACCAACTCGAGATGAAAGATCTTGGTGATGCGTCCTACATCATTGGAATTAAAATCTATCGAGATAGATCTAGAAGGTTGATAGGACTATCACAGTCGATGTACATTGACAAAGTATTGAAGAGATTCAATATGGAGTCAGCAAAGGTTAAGAACCTTCCTATGAGTGTAGGAACATGTCTTTCTAAGAAGATGTGTCCTAAGACTAACCTTGAGAAGGAAAGAATGACTCATACACCTTATGTATCAGCAATAGGTAGCATAATGTAAACAATGTTATGTACTCGACCGGATGTGGCTTATGCACTTAGTGTAACAAGTCGGTCCCAATCTGACCCTGGAGATGGTCACTGGGCTGCCGTGAAGAATATTCTTAACTGCTTGAAAAGTACTAAAGATTTATTCTTAGTTTACGGAGGTCAGAAAGATCTTACTGTCGAAGGATACTGCGATGCAAGCTTTGCATCTGACTTAGATGATTTTAAGTCAATGTCAGGATACATTTTTTGCCTAAACGGCGGAGCAGTAAGTTGGATGATTTCCAAGCAAACGACCACTGCAGATTCGACCACTGAGGCCGAATACTTAGCTGCAAATGATGCAGCTAAAGAAAGTGTTTGGATTAGAAACTTCATTCATGAGTTGAATGTTGTTCCTACCATAAAATTAAATCGGGATTTTACGGACCAAAAACACGAAAAACACGAAACACGAAAAACGAGCCCAAAAAAAAGGGCCCAGCCGCGTGAGGCACCGCCGCGCAGCAGCGCGCGCAGACGCGCGCGGCAGTTGCCGCGCGAGTGCGCACGCTGGGCGTGCATCATACGCGCGCCACGCGCAGCAGCGCCCGCCGCGACTAGGCGGGCTGAGCAGGCGTCCCGCGCGGTTGCGGGACGGACTGGGCGGGCGCGCCTAGCTGTTGCGGGAGGAGCTGGGCGGCAGCGACGGGCCTGGGCGTGCGACGTGCTAGCACGCCTAGGCTCGTTGCTTTTTCGTGTTCGTTTCGTATTTCTGGGTTTCTCGAAAACCCGGTTCAATCCAAAAATTAAAAATTCGATTTAAACATATTTCAATCAAAACGGTTTTCAAAATCACAATTTAAGAAAACAGTTTCAGAAATTCAGGAAAAATTACAGTTTCGTATTTCAGGCTTTCTAAAAGAACTCATGAATACCTAATTCGCATCTAAGCCTAAGAATTTCTACCAAATTCAGAATAATTGAGACGAATCAGAAACACGATTAACGAGGTGGCTCTGATACCACTTGTTGGAAAACACGAATCAGAAAGCAGCGGAATTTAAAAATTTTCCCAACAAAAGGACCTTGGACTCGCAATCGTGTAACCAAATTCGTAAAGATAGAAAACTTACTTTTCTTTTGTTCTTTCTTGAAGCGTTTCAAGCCACCCAAGAACGCTCTTCTCGCGGCTTGATCCCCTCTCCTTGGTAAAGCTCGAATCTTCAAACTTCTAACTTGAAGTCTCTAGAGAAAGTCCACCAACTTGATCACAATCTAACTAGTAAGGATGCTAGTTCTCTAGTTAGTGTTTAGGCTTAACCTAGGGTTTAATTTAATCTTGGAGAAAGGAAGGTGTTCAACACATGAACCAAAAGAATTGTCTATTATTTCTACATGCTCCCCTATATATAGGAAAGGGGAGGGGCGGCCGAACCTAGTCCTTATTGGACAAGGATTTGGTTCCTCTCTCTCCTATTACTTGATCATCAAGTATTTTCCAACTTTGACTTTGAATTCTAATTCTAGTCAACTTTTAAGAGAGCTAAAAATATCCAAACTATTTTTGGATAATTTTATACTTTATTTATTATAAAATAAATAACTTATTTTTATCTAATTAATTAATTCGTAATTAATCAACTAGATTATTTTCTCCAAAATTAGACTTTCTTTTTAATTCAAAATTAAACCAAAGTCTATTAAATAATTAACTAATTAATTATTTAATATATATATATACAATATATATATATTCACACGTGTGTGACACGTGTCACAGTGACACGTGTCACTCACGTGAGCCACACGTGTGATTTCACACGTGTGAAACCCTCTTGGCCCGATTAACTCGTTTAATCATTTTTAAGCCTCAACTCATGTAACCAAGTTGTTGTGTGTGACCCTCTAGGTTCTCAATTCAATTAGCAGTGACCCTAATTAATTAATTTACTAATTAATTAATCAGTCCACAGATTAAACGACCATAGTCTAGCAACAGGTGTTTAACCCCTAGCTGAATTGGAATGTTCGGATTCGACAGAACCTTTAAGTCATTGATTCATGTGAGATACAATCCTCTTACTTACTATCTCTCAACCAAGATCTAGGGCAAGGGAATAATCAGAACCCTAATAATCCGGTCTTAAAGCTAAGTGCATTTCATATCCATTTGATCTCAATCCAAGAAACCCTTTTCTTGATGTCTTGATCTACTGCCTTGGCCAAGGACTCCATATGGCATATGAATGACTTACACAATAAGAGATCACCTTGCAAATGCAAGTGTAGGTCCTATCTTGATTCTCATTCACTTTCATGAGTCACTTGTGCAGCCCCAGCATAAGCCTTGAATCAGTTGTCTAAGGCGACACCCTTTAAAGCTTATACCTAAGACTACAGAGTTAACTCATAAAGTGAGAAGGAACCTCAAGTCTAAGGATCAATTAATCACATCAATGACTCGTGAGATATTTCCTAATCTGGAAGTTTCCATTTCCTGAAATAGAAACTTCCTTTCCCATTTAGGAGTGTTCTCACACGGGGCACCTCAGTGAACTTACTTATTAAAGTAAGCACCCTCATGTATCACGCACGTATCAACTATACACTTTGCACCTCCATGAAACAAGGTGGTCCTTCTTAAGGGCGTGATCCCACAAGCAAGCCTTAGAGGAGTCAGGTTGACACTCCCACTGTCTGTAGGACTTATCGGCTTGGAGTATTTTACTAATCATGACTTATGTGATATAGGGCTCGTTTCATGAACCATTTCACCTAAATGGTAGAGTCCTAAAGTCATCAGGATTAGGGGAGTTCTCATACATGCACAGCTAAAGTAAACGCATACCAAACAAGAGCATATAAAGAAGTGTTGCCTCAATTCGTTATTTCATTCAAAGATTGTCTGTGATTACAATAAGGAAAAGCACAAAGCGGATATACAATCGGCTTTCTAGGGCACTATTCCTAACAATCTCTCACTTGCCCGTCAAAGCCATTCTAAAGCTACTCTAAGTCCCATCTTCTGAAGATGACTTTGGAAAGCTTCTCGACTAAGGGGTTTAGTAAGTGGATCTGCCACGTTCTCTGCTGATGTGACCCTCTCGATTACCACATCTCCTCTTTTGGTAATATCACGGATTAGGTGATACTTCCTCATAATGTGCTTGGTCCGTTGGTGAGATCTTGGTTCTCTTGCTTGAGCAACCGCCCCAGTGTTGTCACAAAACACAGTAATGGGGTCTTTCATGCTAGGAACAACATTCAACTCTTGAATGAAGTTTCTAATCCAAACACCTTCCTTAGCTGCATCATTTGCAGCTAAGTATTCGGCCTCAGTGGTCGAATCTGCAGTGGTAGTTTGCTTGGAATTCTTCCAACTCACTGCTCCGCCGTTTAGGCAGAAAATGTATCCTGACATTGACTTAAAATCATCTAAGTCAGATGCAAAGCTTGCATCGCAGTATCCTTCGACAGTAAGATCTTTCTGACCTCCGTAAACTAAGAATAAATCTTTACTACTTTTCAAGTACTTAAGAATATTCTTCACGGCAGCCCAGTGACCATCTCCAGGGTTAGTTTGGAAACGACTTGTCACACTAAGTGCATAAGCCACATCCGGTCGAGTACATAACATTGCATACATTATGCTACCTATTGCTGACGCATAAGGTGTATGAGTCATTCTTTCCTTCTCAAGGTTAGTCTTAGGACACATCTTCTTTGAAAGACATGTTCCTACACTCATAGGAAGGTTCTTAACCTTTGCTGACTCCATATTGAATCTCTTCAATACTTTGTCAATGTACATCGACTGTGATAGTCCTATTAACCTTCTAGATCTATCTCTATAGATTTTAATTCCAAGGATATAGGACGCATCACCAAGATCTTTAATCTCGAATTGGTTCGATAACCATAACTTAGTCACTTTCATGTCATCCTTCGAATTCCCAATAAGAAGGATGTCATCAACATAAAGTACTAAGAATTGCACTGAGGTCTCCAATTCCTTTCTATACAAACATGATTCATTCGAAATTTGCATGAAGCCAAACGCTTTGACTGATTCATCAAATCGAATGTTCCAATTCCTAGAAGCCTGTTTCAATCCATAGATTGATCTTTGGAGTTTGCAAACCTTTTGCTCACTCCCACTGAATGTGAAACCTATGGGTTGCTCCATATAAATGTCTTTGTCAATGTCACCATTGAGAAAGGCAGTTTTCACATCCATTTGCCATATCTCATAGTCATAATATGCAGTAATGGCAAACATGATTCGAATGGACTTTTGCATTGCAACTGGTGAAAAGGTTTCATCAAAGTCCACGCCGGGTCTTTGAGTGAATCCTTTTGCAACCAGTCTTGCTTTGTAGGCTGCAATGCTTCCATCAACTCCAAGCTTTCTCTTAAAGATCCATTTGCAACCTATGGGTTTGACCCCATCAGGCAAATCTACCAAGGTCCAAACTTGGTTGGAGTTCATGGAATCCATTTCGGATTTCATGGCTTCTATCCACTGTTCAGAGTCAGAATCTGAAAGTGCCTCCTCATATGTTGAAGGATCATTATCCTTTTGAGAGATTTCATGGAAGAATCCATACCATCTCTCCGGCTGTCTAGGAGTGCGTTCAGAACGCCTTAGAGGAGGGTTTTCGTGTGTATCGAAATTCGTGATTGGTTGTAGTTGATCAGAGTGGGACGTTTCTTCAGTGGGTGGTGTGGGGTCATTTTGTACTTCTTCTAATTCTATGATCTTGCCCTTCTTTTCTTTAAGGAACGGTTCCTCAAGAAAAGTGGCATTTCTAGAAACAAACACCTTTTGCTCAGATTGATTATAGAAGTAGTATCCTATGGATTCCTTAGGATAACCTACAAAGTAGCATAAGTTAGAACGAGATTCTAACTTATCTCCCACTGTCCTCTTCACGTAAGCAGGAGAACCCCAAATTCTTAAGTAAGAATAACTAGGGATTTTACCATGCCACATTTCATAGGGCGTCTTGGGGACAGACTTAGAGGGAACTAGATTCAGAATCTTTGCTGCACTTTCTAGGGCATAACCCCAAAAAGAAGGTGGTAAGTCAGTGAAACTCATCATGGAACGAACCATATCAAGTAGGGTTCGATTCCTTCTCTCAGAAACTCCATTAAGCTGAGGAGTTCCCGGAGGAGTCCACTGAGAGATAATCCCATTATCTTTGAGATGATTAAGGAATTCTTCACTAAGATACTCGCCTCCTCGATCAGATCGAAGTGCTTTGATCTTGTGACCAGTTTGGTTCTCAACCTCCTTTTGAAATTCTAAGAATTTCTCAAAAGCTTCAGATTTATACTTCATTAAGTATACATAACCATACCGACTAAAGTCATCAGTAAAGGTTATGAAATACTGATGATTGCTTCTAGTGCTTACACTAAGCGGTCCACAAACATTAATATAGATCAAACCCAAAACCTCAGTGGCACGTTCCACAGTTCCTCTAAAAGGGACTTTGGACATTTTTCCTTTGAGACAGGATTCGCAAGAAGTTAACTCTTTGAGATCATTTTCAGAGAATGATCCTAAAGTGTTTATCTTGCTAATTCTGTTCTTGGAAATGTGTCCTAATCTAGCGTGCCATAAGGGAGCTGAAACTTTGTCATCTCTCTTACGCTTTGTTTCTCGTTGTATATTCATAATATTGATATTTTGAGTTAGGTAAAGTCCATTACTTAGAGTACCGATATGAACGGAAGAGTTGTTCCGTTTGATAAAATATTTACCATTCTTAATATAAGTTTCATAACCTTCACAATCTAATATTGGAACTGAAATTATATTACGAATAATGCTCGGTACATAAAGGACTTTATTTAATACTAACTCAAAACTACCTAAATCTAATCTAATTGTGCCTAAAGCTCGAGCTTCAACGTTTGAGCCATCGCCGATCTTCAAGACACATTCTCCTTCTTTGAGTTGTTGGACTTCACTTAGCATCTGTACATCATTACAGATATGAGTCCCACAACCGGTATCAAGTACCCAAGAACTAGAATTAATAGAAAGATTTACTTCAACGAGAAAGATACCTTTCTTTAGAGTAGCCTTGTACTCTGGGCAGTTTCTCCTCCAATGTCCCGCTTTGCCACAATGGAAGCAAACATCCTCTTTCTGATCACGCTTCTTCTTTAGGGCCTTCCCCTTCGAAATTCCACCAGTGGGCCTAAGGGGTTTCTTCTTCTTCTTTTGGGCTTTCTTGCCCTTACCTTTAGAAGGCCCAGAAGAGGAAGATGGAGCATTCACCATCAAAACCTTATTGTCCTTCTTGATCGTGCTTTCAGCAGTCACAAGCTGACTAATCAGCTCAGCTACAGTAGCACCAGCATGATTCATGTTGAAGTTAAGGACAAATGGGTTGAACGATGGTGGGAGCGAAGCTAGCAACAAGTCCACAGAAAGCTCATCTTTTAGCGGCATGTCCATGGAAGCAAGTTTCTCAGTAAGGGCAAGAAACTTGAGTCCATATTCATGGACACTTGAACCTTCCCTCATTCTCAAGTGGAACAATTCCTTTGAAGTGTTATACCTTGTAACACGTTCATGAGGGCGGTAAAGTTGCTCTAAGTGGTCGTAAATCTCCCAAGCAAATTCCATGGCCTCATGTTGTCTTTGTAAGTCCGGAGACATGTTAGCCAACATAAGACAACGGGCTTGGAGATTATCATCCTTCCACTTCTGAATCACATCCCGCTCGGCCCGAGTGGGAGCCTCCCCTTCGGGACTAGGCTCCCCTTCGAAGAGAACATAAGTTCTCTTCTCAGAATCTAAAATGATTTTTAGATTCCTCAGCCAATCAGAATAGTTGGGACCAGTCAACTTGTTTGACTCGAGGATCGATACAAGAGGGTTTTTGGTTGCCATTTCAAAACACGTAGAGAATCACAGAATCTACGACCTAAATGGTAAAACAGAGAACTAGTGAGCATGTTGAATTATAACGATATACAAAAGATAAGGTCTTTAATCTAATGTAGCTCCCACTGTTTTTCAAAGATCTAGAATTCCCAAAGATCTAAGAGGAACACGTTTCCCAGTGGGTTCTAAGATCCTAGGCATTTTACCTCGAACCCACGACTCGCGGACATTCTAAGTGAGAACCCTAGGTAGGTACAACTTACCAATTCTAACACCTTTAGAACTCTTAGTAATTGTTTTTTTGCATCACCTATCTTTCAATATGGACCCACGACTCGTGCGACATCCATATTTACTTAGGCGTTAAGCTAGACCCATCAATCATAAGATCATGACCAAAACTTAGTTCGAACGACCCACGACTCGCGGACATCGCCCTTGCTAAAATTGACCACGAAATATTGATCATTTAAAATGATTAATTAGGTAACTAAGAACTAATAAGCTCCACTAGCTATCCCACGACTCGCGGACAATAACTAGCTTTACTTACTAAACTTAAAACCTATTGATGGAATGCTAGGAATTTAATTCAAAATTTGCATCTCGAATTAAACACCTATTTGTTCGAAATTAGCTTAATATTTAATGGGAATTTTCGAATCAACCGGAGAGTTGTCCGGTTCGACCTCACCAACATATATGTTATCCAATTTTATTAGTCTTGATTAATGCAAGTACACTTAAATGCATATCAAACAAGCACATAAACAGATAACATGTCCTAGCATGATACTAACATGTAATGATCATGGGTTCTACCTATCTTATGCGTGATATGTGGGAGCCACTCCACAATCACAAGTTCTAACATACATGCCACATAAACAGTTTAAATCACATAAGGGAAAGCGGTAACAAAATACGAGCCCTATCTCTATTACATTTAACAATTGAGATTCCCCTCCCTAACATTTTGAGGGGTCTTCACTTATGGCCTCCTTGTTACTTGAATGTGGTCCATCTTACTCCATGGGTGCATTGTCTCCAAAATGAAAATAAAACCTCACCACCTATCTCTACTCTCAAATTACAATAAAAAGAAAAAGACATAAAGTAATAAGGCTCAATCTTCATATTGGCCTTAGGCAATTACACGGGGCATACCCCGGCCTCAAAAACAATAATATGGAAAGCCACATAATAAATCACATAACAGTACGCACATAAGTGAGGCTCCAACCTCAATTGAAAAACGCAACTATAGGGCTCCAACCCCAATTTAAACCATCCATGTGCATAAATTAAAACCATACATAGATCTAAACCCATGATCACCTAACATGCTTTTGCGAGAATTTAAATTTAGCCAATAAATTAAAATTCTCGTTTCAAGTCCTAATGACTTAAAACACGACTTAGATGCAATTCTTGTTCAAGAGCCTTTTCAATAAAACCCGAAAAACAATAAACCAATAAAATTCCAATTAATTTCCAAAATTAATAATTTTATTCTTTCATTATTTTCAGAAAATAAAATTCATAATTTTCCCAAAATCCAAATCGCTTCAATTTCTCAAAAATCCCAATTTAATCAAAATTTTAAAATAATTTTATTTTAACAAAACTGATTTTAAAAGATAAAATTAAAATAAAATTAAATCGGGATTTTACGGACCGAAAACACGAAAAACACGAAACACGAAAAACGAGCCCAAAAAAAAGGGCCCAGCCGCGTGAGGCACCGCCGCGCAGCAGCGCGCGGCAGTTGCCGCTCGCGTGCGCACGCTGGGCGTGCATCATACGCGCGCCGCGCGCAGCAGCGCCCGCCGCGACTAGGCGGGCTGAGCAGGCGTCCCGCGCGGTTGAGGGACGGACTGGGCGCGCCCGGGACGGCTCCCGCGCTGTTGCGGGAGGAGCTGGGCGACGGCGACGGGCCTGGGCGTGCGACGTGCTAGCACGCCTAGGCTCGTTGCTTTTTCGTGTTCGTTTCGTATTTCTGGGTTTCTCGAAAACCCGGTTCAATCCAAAAATTAAAAATTCGATTTAAACATATTTCAATCAAAACGGTTTTCAAAATCACAATTTAAGAAAACAGTTTCAGAAATTCAGGAAAAATTACAGTTTCGTATTTCAGGCTTTCTAAAAGAACTCATGAATACCTAATTCGCATCTAAGCCTAAGAATTTCTACCAAATTCAGAATAATTGAGACGAATCAGAAACACGATTAACGAGGTGGCTCTGATACCACTTGTTGGAAAACACGAATCAGAAAGCAGCGGAATTTAAAAATTTTCCCAACAAAAGGACCTTGGACTCGCAATCGTGTAACCAAATTCGTAAAGATAGAAAACTTACTTTTCTTTTGTTCTTTCTTGAAGCGTTTCAAGCCACCCAAGAACGCTCTTCTCGCGGCTTGATCCCCTCTCCTTGGTAAAGCTCGAATCTTCAAACTTCTAACTTGAAGTCTCTAGAGAAAGTCCACCAACTTGATCACAATCTAACTAGTAAGGATGCTAGTTCTCTAGTTAGTGTTTAGGCTTAACCTAGGGTTTAATTTAATCTTGGAGAAAGGAAGGTGTTCAACACATGAACCAAAAGAATTGTCTATTATTTCTACATGCTCCCCTATATATAGGAAAGGGGAGGGGCGGCCGAACCTAGTCCTTATTGGACAAGGATTTGGTTCCTCTCTCTCCTATTACTTGATCATCAAGTATTTTCCAACTTTGACTTTGAATTCTAATTCTAGTCAACTTTTAAGAGAGCTAAAAATATCCAAACTATTTTTGGATAATTTTATACTTTATTTATTATAAAATAAATAACTTATTTTTATCTAATTAATTAATTCGTAATTAATCAACTAGATTATTTTCTCCAAAATTAGACTTTCTTTTTAATTCAAAATTAAACCAAAGTCTATTAAATAATTAACTAATTAATTATTTAATATATATATATACAATATATATATATATTCACACGGGTGTGACACGTGTCACAGTGACACGTGTCACTCACGTGAGCCACACGTGTGATTTCACACGTGTAGAACCCTCTTAGCCCGATTAACTCGTTTAATCATTTTTAAGCCTCAACTCATGTAACCAAGTTGTTGTGTGTGACCCTCTAGGTTCTCAATTCAATTAGCAGTGACCCTAATTAATTAATTCACTAATTAATTAATCAGTCCGCAGATTAAACGACCATAGTCTAGCAACAGGTGTTTAACCCCTAGCTGAATTGGAATGTTCGGATTCGACAGAACCTTTAAGTCATTGATTCATGTGAGATACAATCCTCCTACTTACTATCTCTCAACCAAGATCTAGGGCAAGGGAATAATCAGAACCCTAATAATCCGGTCTTAAAGCTAAGTGCATTTCATATCCATTTGATCTCAATCCAAGAAACCCTTTTCTTGATGTCTTGATCTACTGCCTTGGCCAAGGACTCCATATGGCATATGAATGACTTACACAATAAGAGATCACCTTGTAAATGCAAGTGTAGGTCCTATCTTGATTCTCATTCACTTTCATGAGTCACTTGTGCAGCCCCAGCATAAGCCTTGAATCAGTTGTCTAAGGCGACACCCTTTAAAGCTTATACCTAAGACTACAGAGTTAACTCATAAAGTGACAAGGAACCTCAAGTCTAAGGATCAATTAATCACATCAATGACTCGTGAGATATTTCCTAATCTGGAAGTTTCCATTTCCTGAAATAGAAACTTCCTTTCCCATTTAGGAGTGTTCTCACACGGGGCACCTCAGTGAACTTACTTATTAAAGTAAGCACCCTCATGTATCACGCACGTATCAACTATACACTTTGCACCTCCATGAAACAAGGTGGTCCTTCTTAAGGGCGTGATCCCACAAGCAAGCCTTAGAGGAGTCAGGTTGACACTCCCACTGTCTGTAGGACTCATCGGCTTGGAGTATTTTACTAA
This sequence comes from Lantana camara, assembly GCA_037501455.1. Taxonomy (NCBI): domain Eukaryota; kingdom Viridiplantae; phylum Streptophyta; class Magnoliopsida; order Lamiales; family Verbenaceae; genus Lantana; species Lantana camara. Next base: position 87,328,483 of record CM074863.1, read on the forward strand.
TCATGACTTATATGATATAGGGCTCGTTTCATGAACCATTTCACCTAAATGGTAGAGTCCTAAAGTCATCAGGATTAGGGGAGTTCTCATACATGCACAGCTAAAGTAAACGCATACCAAACAAGAGCATATAAAGAAGTGTTGCCTCAATTCGTTATTTCATTCAAAGATTGTCTGTGATTACAATAAGGAAAAGCACAAAGCGGATATACAATCGGCTTTCTAGGGCACTATTCCTAACATTTAGCTGTGTATGTATGAGAATTCCCCTAATCCTGATGACTTTAGGACTCTACCATTTAGGTGAAATGGTTCATGAAACGAGCCCTATATCACATAAATCTGTTAGGAATAGTGCCCTAGAAAGCCGATTGTATATCTGCTTAGTACTTTTCCTTATTGTAAATCACAGACAATCTTTGAATAAAATAACGAATTGAGGCAACACTTCTTTATATGCTCTTGTTTGGCATGCGTTTACTTTAGTTGTGCATGTATGAGAACTCCCCTAATCCTGATGACTTTAGGACTCTACCATTTAGGTGAAATGGTTCATGAAATGAGCCCTATATTACATAAGTCATGATTAGTAAAATACTCCAAGCTGATGAGTCCTACTGACAGTGGGAGTGTCAACATGACTCCTTTAAGGCTAGCTTGTGGGATCACGCCCTTAAGAAGGACCACCTTGTTTCATGGAGGTGCAAAGTGTATAGTTGATACGTGCGTGATACATGAGGGTGCTTACTTCCATAAGTAAGTTCAATGAGGTGCCCCGTGTGAGAAGATTCCTAAATGGGAAAGGAAGTTTCTATTTCAGGAAATGGAAACTTGCAGATTAGGAAATATCTCACGAGTCATTGATGCGATTAATTGATCCTTAGACTTGAGGTTCCATGTCACTTTATGAGTTAACTCTGTAGTCTTAGGTATAAGCTTTAAAGGGTGTCACCTTAGACAACTGATTCAAGGCTTATGCTGGGGCTGCACAAGTGATTCATGAAAGTGAATGAGAATCAAGAAAGGACCTACACGTGCATTTGCAAGGTGATCTCTTATTGTGTAAATCATTCATATGCCATATGGAGTCCTTGGCCAAGGCAATAGATCAAGATATCAAGAAAAGGGTTTCTTGGATTGAGATCAAATGGATATGAAATGCACTTAGCTTTAAGACCAGATTATTAGGGTTCTGATTATTCCCTTACCCTAGATCTTGGTTGAGAGAAAGTAAGTAGGAGGATTGTATCTCACATGAATCAATGACTTAAAGGTTCTGTCGAATCGAGACATTCCAATTCAGCTAGGGGTTAAACACCTATTGGTAGACTATGGTCGTTTAATCTGTGGACTGATTAATTAATTAGTGAATTAATTAATTGGGGTCACTACTAATAGAATTGAGAACCTAAAGGGTCACACACAACAACTTGGTTACATGAGTTAAGGCTTTAAAATGATTAAACGAGTTGATCATGCCGAGAAGGTTCCACACGTGTGAATCACACGTGTGGGTCACGTGAGTGCCACGTGTCCTTGGGGATACGTGTGTCACTCGTGTGGTTTATTTATGTATTAAATAATTTATGTGTTAATTATTTAATAGACTTTGGTTTAATTTTGAATTAAAATGAAAGTCTTATTTTGGAGAAATTAATCTATTTAATTAATTAATTAGATAAGTTATTTATTTATTAACAAATAAAGTATAATATTATCTAAAAGGAGTTTGGATATTTTTGACTCTCCTAAAAGTTGATTTGAATTAAAATTCAAAGTCAAAGTTAGAAATTACTTGATGATCAAGTAATAAGAGAAAGAGGGACCAAATCCTTAGTCCATAAGGACTAGATTCGGCCGCCCCTCTCTGTATTATATATAGGGGAGCTCGAGCTCCCCTTAGAGAGTGATTGATGAATTTTTCTTGGTTCATGTGTTGAACACCATCCTTTCTCCAAGATCAAATAAACCCTAGGTTAAGCCTAAACACTAACTAGAGAACTAGCATCCTTACTGGTTAGATTGTAGTCAAGTTGGTGGACTATCTCTAGAGAGCTTCAAGTTAGAAGTTTTTAAAGATTCGAGCTTTACCAAGGAGAGGGGATCAAGCCGCGAGAAGAGCGTTCTTGGGTGGCTTGAAACGCTTCAAGAAAGATTATTGAAAAGTAAGTTTCTAATCTCTACAAATTTGGATTCATGATTGCGAGTTTCGATCCTTTTGTGGGAAAATTTTAAAATTTCCGCTGCTTTCTGATTCCGTTTTTCCAACAAAGCCATGATTAGTAAAATACTCCAAGCTGATGAGTCCTACAGACAGTGGGAGTGTCAACCTGACTCCTTTAATGCTTGCTTGTGGGATCACGCCCTTAAGAAGGACCACCTTGTTTCATGGAGGTGCAAAGTGTATAGTTGATGCGTGCGTGATACCTGAGGGTGCTTACTTCCATAAGTAAGTTCACTGAGGTGCCCCGTGTGAGAAGATTCCTAAATGGGAAAGGAAGTAAGAAATGGAAACTTCCAGCTCAGGAAATATCTCACGAGTCATTGATGTGATTAATTGATCCTTAGACTTGAGGTTCCATGTCACTTTATGACTTAACTCTATAGTCTTAGGTATAAGCTTTAAAGGGTGTCGCCTTAGACAACTGATTCAAGGCTTATGCTGGGGCTGCACAAGTGATTCATGAAAGTGAATGAGAATCAATAAAGGACCTACACTTGCATTTGCAAGGTGATCTCTTATTGTGTAAGTCATTCATATGCCATATGGAGTCCTTGGCCAAGGCAATAGATCAAGACATCAAGAAAAGATTTTCTTGGATTGAGATCAAATGGATATGAAATGCACTTAGATTTAAGACCAGATTATTAGGGTTCTGATTATTCCCTTACCCCAGATCTTGGTTGAGAGATAGTAAGTAGGAGGATTGTATCTATACTTGAATCAATGACTTAAAGGTTCTGTCGAATCGTGACATTCCAATTCAACTAGGGGTTAAACACCTGTTGCTAGACTATGGTCGTTTAATCTGTGGACTGATTAATTAATTAGTGAATTAATTAATTAGGGTCACTGCTAATTGAATTGAGAACCTAGAGGGTCACACACAACAACTTGGTTACATGAGTTAAGGCTTTAAAATGATTAAATGAGTTGATCATACCAAGAGGGTTCCACACGTGTGAAACACATGTGTGGCTCACGTGATTGGCACGTGTCCTTGGGGACACGTGTGTCACACGATAATTAATGTGTTAATTATTTAATAGACTTTGGTTTAATTTTTGAATTAAAATGAAAGTCTTATTTTGGAGAAATTAATCTATTTAATTAATCATGAATTAATTAATTAGATAAATAAATTATTTATTTATTAATAAATAAAGTATAATATTATCCAAAAGGGTTTTGGATATTTTAGCTCTCTTAAAAGTTTATTTGAATTAGAATTCAAAATCAAGGTTTGGAATTTCTTGATGATCAAGTAATAAGAGAGAGGGACCAAATCCTTAGTCCAAAAGGACCAGGTTCGGCCGCCCCTCTCAGGCTATATATAGGGGAGCTCGAGCTCCCCTTAGGGATTGATCGATTCTTCTTGGTTCATGTGTTGAATACCATCCTTTCTCCAAGATCACATAAACCCTAGGTTAAGCCTAAACACTAACTAGAGAACTAGCATCCTTACTATTTAGATTGTAGTCAAGTTGGTGGACTATCTCTAGAGAGCTTCAAGGTAGAAGTTTTTAAAGATTCGAGCTTTACCAAGGAGAGGGGATCAAGCCACTAGAAGAGCGTTCTTGGGTGGCTTGAAACGCTTCAAGAAAGATTATTGAAAAGTAAGTTTCTTTACCTTACGAATTTAGATTCATGATTGAGAGTTTCGATCCTTTTGTTGGAAAATTTTAAAATTTTCGCTGCTTTCTGATTCCGTTTTTCCAACACCTCACTCATGACGTCATACCTGACTAGTCTTCAAAACACGGAGTGTCACAATTATCCTATGTGTGTATGTTAGGGAGGCTATTTTGTAATTACATCAATGTAACTTCTTTAACGGTAGTTTTATATAAAGACTAGTACGCATTGCTCCCTCTTGTTAAATTGTAGCAAGCTTAACACTTGAATTCAAATTGAACTTATTTAATATATTAGTAAGTAGTGCCTCTTTCTTTCTGTTTTTTTTTTTTCTCTCTTTTTCGTGTGTTTGTAATGTTCAGAAGTTCAATGTGTATAGATATTGAATATGAGTAAATTATACAACTTTTGTTTTAAGTTAGTTTAATGTATAAATAATTTTGATAGGATTACATATGACTGTGTATCAGACTTTTTCCACATGGACTATATGAATTAGATGTGAAGTTGAGTGAATATAAAGGTCTTGGTTAGTTGATATTCCCTCGTTCTATCCAAAGATGTACTATGTTAATTAGTAAGCACACATACTTGCGTCCCACTATTTAAGTGAACATTTGCATGGTGTTGCATGACTTTCCTACAATTTACATGGTAAATCATTCTACAAAATCCATGGCTTCAACTGACTTTCGTTAACAAATTCCTCTTTTCAATCAAACAAAAGTGTTTTACAAAAATGGTTGGGATCACGCAAAGGAAGATAAGTTTGTAAACCATTTTCTCTCAAAAGTTCAAAATGGTTGTAGAATAACATTTTCATCTAATGCTAGTTTAATTTTGAATATGCTCGATGCCCTAAATGCTGGCATGAAATTGAATGGAACTTCTGATTACTACGTTAAAAAGTTGAGAATGTTACGTAGCAGGTACCATAGCTTCAGGTACTTGACACGCTATCTGGTAGCTACATTGATTCACCATCAAACAAGTTAATCGTGGATGATTTTGTGTGGGAAGATATAGTCAAGGTAATTCAAAATTAGTTATATTATTATGATTTCGAATAAAATCAACCGAATGCTTTTTGTGCAGGTTAATCCAAAGTATTTGGTTTACTATAAAGATGGGGAATGTCAATGGCCTTCCCTTGTTGAACTCTTCCAAGATAACTTCAATTTCGGACCTTTCGTAGTCTAAACATATTTGTCAACAAATCTATTTCCTGGTAATTTATGGGACTGATTTAATCGTGTAATCACTTCTGTTCAATACAATGTAATGTGTTGTTTAGTATTCTAGTTTTATTTTCAATGCATTGTTTTGGTACTTACAATGTCAAATTAAGCACGCCTACATTGTGTGGTTGCACCAGTTAGCTTGAAAATTATAATTTAGCCCTCCAATTGCTATTATATAGGTAATTCATCAAAGGAACATTAAATCAATCAAATCCCTCAGCATATATGTTCTTGAAGTATAATATGAGCACTAGCAAGGTAACTGTTGATGACACATTTCCATGCGATAAATGTTTGGAAGTCATGATTTCACAGGAGTTATTGGATTATGTGAATAAGAACAATGTGATGACAATTACTCAATTCGAGCAAGCTTATGCGAAAGTGGCAACAACTGTGTGTGCAAGACGCAGAGTTCAAATAGATTATTATCGAGTTCGTGATATGGTGATTTACCTGCGTGCACGCTATGTCGTATTTTGTGTGGGTTACAAAAAAGGTACGAGTTGATACTTTTTATGCTTAACGAGTATGCAATGTATTAACATACTGAGACTAAAATTTTTATCCAATGCAAGAAATTGTCAAGAAAAGATTTCCACTATGTGATATCCTCTTTGGAGTATTTGTGAAGAAAAAATTTCATTTGCTTGTAGGCGAACCAGAATCAACTTTGTCTATCCACAGTTGTTTTCTCATTCAAACGATGAGTGACAAAATGATTGACTAAGTTGATTATGCAGTATTAAAATATATGTTGTATCGTCTGCTTAATGATTGTTGTACAAGTGAAGGTCAAAATATTTAGGAACAATTGTGTGATGTATAAAAGAACAACTATTGAGTTAGCACATCTACATTACACACAAATGTTTAATGTATGAAAGAACAACTATTGTAGCTTATTTGCCAACAGGGGGTTGGTCCAAGTGGTTAATGGGTTCATTCTCCCAGACAAGGTCTTTAGTTCGGATCCTGCTTGGGTGTGCGTGTGTGGAAAAAAAAACTATTGTAGCTTATTTTTAATGTTGTATGAAATCTTGGATACAAGTTTTATTATTTCATTACACATCTACATTGAAAATGCCTTTTCTTTAACTTGGATACAAGTTTTATGGTTTCATGATTGGACAAGGGAATCTATTTTTGCTTTTTTTAAGTTTCAAGCAAGCTCCTGTAAGATTCTTTTACCAAATATTCTATGTCACAGATAGCATGAAGAATTTTGTATGTGCATGAGTTCAAAAATATAATGTTTTAGAATGAATTTTACACTGTCTTTTTAGTATAAAAGGCCAGTCCATAGTGACCTAAACCTTTCAACTTGCTACCATAGACACACATATTGCAATATGAGTTCAGATGATAGCCAAACAACCAAAAAATATCCCTGTAAAGACTGTCTCCAACAAATGGTAATCTATATGAGTTGCTGGAGCATGTGAGGAGCATATTGTAACTGTAACGCCCCGACTTTTCGGTCGTACAGGTATGACTTATGTGATAATTATTTGCGCGTTTAAATTCATCTAATTGTACATTTATGTATTTTGTTCTTATTTTTAATTGTTAAATTCTTTAATTATATGAAATTATTTGAAATGAATATCATGAATTCTTGAACGTTATGGTTTTTGCATGAATTGATTGCACGCCGTTTCTATATGAATTGAATTACGAATTCCGTGTAAATTTGATATGTTGAAGGTATGCGTGTTATGAACGTGTATATATACTCATTTTACATTTTTGGATTTATTTGATTGAGTTTTGAATTTATTTTAATTTTGGAATCCAAAACGGGGGCTAACGAGCAATTAGCGCACCCTTGGTTTTGTATGTGATGTCTTGAGCTCGGGAACTCGGATTCTAGTTCCGTCAACTCCGTTAGACTCGTATCGACGATTCGAGTTCCATGATCCAAGCTCATATTTTTCTAACCTCATTTGGACCGCCAAATTTCATCTGAAACTTGCAATCTCGCTGAAAATGACCACCCTTCACTTATTTAACCATAACTTGAACTATAGCTAACTAAATTAGGTGAAACTTGATCGTACTTAACCCTCTCTTAACCCTTGATCAGCTATCCTAACTCTTATTACACTTTTCACTCCCACTCTTAGCCAAAATCTGCTGGAAACTGAGACACCCTTGAAGAAGAAGAAAAACACTATTCCTCTTTAACCATTTAAGCTTAATTATTCATCATCTCTTCCCATACTTGAAAGGTAAGTCCATGATTGTGTTATTTACCTTCTTCTCGTTCTTTGGAGTGCTTAATCTCTGAATTTGATGGATTGAAGAGCATGTTTTGATGAAATATGTGAATAGTGAGGGTTTGATCATATTTTGAATTTGTGGATGAATCCATGTGTTTTCTTTGAGTTTGAAGCATTATAAATGAACCTTTTGTATCCATTATTATTTGTATGGACCGAATTAGCTTGGTAGTTGAGGATTTAGTTGCCTTTCATTAATGAACTTTGCAAGAAAATGGATGATTTTGAACTTATTCCTTCTTTGATCATGTATGAGCTTGTTGCTTCGGTTTTATGCTTGAATTGAGGGGTATTTGCTGAGTTTTTGTAGCCTTAACTTGCCTTAGTTTGTTGGTTATGCATTGGTTGAAGCTTTGTACGTTTTTCCCCTGTTTTGGACACGAATTGGTTGCTGGAAACGTGTGTCACTGCCGCGATCGCGCCAAGAGCAATCTTGGTCGCGGCCGCGACTTACTCTCATATTTGCTCCCCATGCATGGGGTCACACCCATGACCCCTTCACGTTGATTCTCAGTCGCGGCCTCTACCCAAATTTAGCCTTGTTTCGAGATCCTGAAAATTCAGCAAAAATTCCAGGAATAATTGAGGTAGCGGCCACTACCATTTCATGAAGAAAATAGGCCGCGGCCGCGATCCTCACCTCTTGCATGCATGATTTCGAAATTCAAACTTATTTTGCATGGATTTCTCGACTCGTTTTCGGTTCATACACTTCATTAACATGTCATATAAGGTGTTATCTTGTGTGTTATGAAAATTCATGATTTTTGGTTAAATATTTTCCGAGTTATGCATGAATGTATCCTTATTGCTTCATAACGAACATGAACACTTTGTTACTTGACTTGTGAACCCTAAATGACTATTCTTTCCCAATTATTTGGCTTATATGAATTATTTACACGTTAATGTATCTAATATGATCGTTGTTTGAACTTTATGACTTGTTTTGGTACGAAATGTGTGAAATATAAATTTCTATGAATATGAAATCTTCATGTAATGCCTATACTTGCACTTGTCAATTGAATTGATCGATCTTATGACTTCATGGCATCATATTACTTGTTTGCATCACGTATCATGAACATAGCATGCCGTACGTCATAATTGGTCATTTTGAGTCTCATACCTTTTCTTTTACACAGATTTGGGTACGATCGGAGACGGAGGCGAGCCTTAAGTTACTTGTGCCTCTCTTTTAATTTAAAAAGGTGGGTTTCTCTTCTATTAGCTAAAACGACCCTATATACATCCAATGTGCAAAGTTTTAAGCCAAAATGTATATTATACGTATATAGAGTCTTTTCTTGAGTAAATGATTTCAAACGTAAACCATTCTTTTATGAATTCCTACCTTATGTTTTGGCGAGAGCATGTTATGAACACGGGCCCGGTACTTAGTTCATGTGGCTATCCGGGGAGGCAAGGGTCGACGGTGATCCCATGTACTAGTTCCAACCAAACTACGACGAAACCAACCTCATTAGGAGTTTTAGCAAGGAAAGGGAATTGGGCTTTTGAGGATTCATGTACCTCACTAGCCACCATGCATGAGGTGGTCGGGTCTTGCAAGCCCGTCCACCACCCGGAGGAAAAAGGAGTATATGTATGATTATGATCATGATATGTATGAGCACGAAAGATTTATGTGTGATAATGAATAATTAATGTTATGATTACACGAGGTGTTGGATGGAGATTATGCACGCCCACTCGCCGGGCCATGAAACCTTATGAATAATTATGAATGAATATGATAGTCGTAATCCCGTTGATGTCACCCTTATTTTGCCCACTTGGGAAATTCTTATCAAACTTCACACGGGATTAGGGCTTGCATGAATGTGTTTAAATTCTGTGATAATTATATTCTATGCTCTATTTTATACCCACCAGTCTCCTATAGACTGAACCCGATTTGTCTTCAGTTATTTTGTGCAGGTGATAGGAGGAGCTAGGCGGGGATTCTAGTCATGTACTTGAGTCTTGTATTCATGTCTAGCTCTTTTCTTTTGGGTTTATATACACTCATCACGTTTTGTATTATGCTTATGTTATGGAGCGTTTATGTTTTGTTAGGCCGTGCAGGCCATGGATTACTTAAATTGAACTTGTTTATCTATTTTGGAGCTTCATAGCTCATTATATATAATATATGTTAGTTTTTGCTTCCGCATAATCTTATTACTCTGATTTTCATTATGTATGGTTATCGAATGGTTTAAGGGTTAGCTCCCGCCTAGTATAGTGTGTGTGTGTTTGTCCCCGTTCGCCGTGATTTCGCACGTGTATGGACTTCTATTTCATATACGGGTCGGGTTTCGGTACGGGGGATGTGGTACCTTGCGCTCGGGTGCTACATCCTTATGTGGTATCAGAGCCTGTGCCAGGAAGCTGATGTGTAACATCCCAACTCTTCGACTTTCCAGGTACGGACGTTGCGAGTGTGCTAGGTGCACTTTTAATAAATTAAGCATGCAATTATATGACTTATGTGATTTTTGGATGAGCATTATATGCTTCAAGTTTTAAAAGTTAACGTTTTAACTCATTTTCGATTCGTTTCAACCCCGTTTTAAATCCCGATTTTTGTAACAACTTGCCATGCATGAATTATGTGGACTATGAACGTATTTATATGCTTTATACTTGTTTTAGAGTTTTTTTATTTGGTTCTCGACTCGTTTTGTAAAAACGGGATTTGTTAGGGGCACGAGGGCCTAACTTGTTTTAGCGCACCTTGTGTTCTGGGAAGTGTAACTCGAGATCGGGAATTCGGATTCGAATTCCGGAAGATGCGTTGGACTCATAACGAAGAGTTGAAACCAAGGAACCCAACTTTTTAATTTTCTAAGCCCATTTGATCCTCCGAAATTTGACCGGAACGAGCGCCTTTCGCCAAGAGACATCTTTGTTGACTAGTCATGCTTTGTGGGCCCCATTTTAACCCTAACCAAACCTAAACCATGACTTTATACCTTGAGTTAAGTCTCTCTCTCTCTCTCCCTTATCTGACCCATTTCGGCCCCCTCTCCCCAAGACAAAGAAATCAGCCCCAAATGTGAAGGAAGAAGAGAAGAGAAGAAGAAAGAGGGCTCCTATTCACTTCCTCCAAGAATTGAACTCAAGCTTCATCAAATCTCTTCCATTTAAGAGGTAAGTTCATTTTTGACTTCTCCATGTTTATGTGGTTGCTTTAAGTCCCATTTTGCAAGATTTCACCATGGATTTCATGATATATGGCATATGGTGTGAATAGTAAGGGTTTGATGGATTTTGTGAATTCTTGCTTGATTTCTTGTGATTTCTTTGAGTATGAAGCATGATTTTATATCCTAAAATCTCATTTATGATATATATGAACTTGATTTGGGTGGTATGTGTGAGTTTATAACTTTTCCATTAATAAATTTGAAGGTTTTGCATGAGCTTGCTTCCATTTCACTCCTTGCTTGATTATTGCTTTCTTGGTCCGATTTTATGGCTTCAAATGCATGATTTTTGCTTCATTAAATTTCCATTATATGTTAGCTTGAGTGTGGGTTGAGTTTTGGTGTGTTTTAGGAGCAAAATTTCGGACTTTTAGGGGCTGGAGCAGATCCACACCCGTGGATTTTTAGCTTTGAAAAAATCCACGGCCGTGGATAATGTTACAGATTGCTGGAACATTTCTGGACTGATATCCACGGCCGTGGATCTCTTCCTTGTTAAAAATCTACGGCCATGGATCTAGGTGCAGTGACTTTTTGTCCCGAACTTTGTTCTCTTTGTTCGTTTTGCTTGTTTCCCTCCCCGAACTCGTTCCCAATGTGATGAATACTTGTTTATATGTATGATATGCTTTGCTATGGCTTGTTAATGCTTGAATGTGATATTGTTTTATGTGTGAATAATGTGTCATGTGTGTTGCATTAAGATTTTGAATTCGTTTGATTTGATTTGTGCCTTATGTGGTTTATAAGCGTGTTATTAAGTTTTAAGTGTTTCATGTGCTCTTGATTGATTGAATGATACCTTTTGCTATCTCATTTGCTCACTTTACCTTAATTGTGCATAAGAACATGAACTTTTCCTTAGTGATTGCATTCCTTAAGTGTGTAAGCATATGTCGTACGTTTATATGGTTCATTGTGAGTCTAAGTCTTGTGTTTGGCTTCAGTTTTGTTTAGGTGCACCCGGGGCGGTGTTTTGTTCGTCAAGTTGATTCCTGGGTGAATCGATCATGTGTCTTCGGGTTCGTCGGTGTAAGGTGAGGTTAGGATATAGTTATACCCTAATGAAACATGCCGGTTTTGAATACGTGTGACCTATAAGCCTCTATATATATATGTAGATATGTGTGAGATACGTATATGTTGGCCTTACCTTAAGTTGAAAGTATGAAGCTATGTATAAGCCTATGTACGCTTAGCTTTGAGTTGGTTGTGATTTTGAGGTCGGTGTGATATGTACGTACGATATGATAAGTGCGATATGCATGTGATAAGTATATGTGTGAGTCTAGTGGGTTAAGCTTTCGATTTTCGTGATATGTGTAAGTGTAAGTGTAAGTTTGGGCCCCGGAGTTGTGTGTAATGGGAGACCCGGGACGACCAAGGGGTCGCCGGTTGCAACCCCTGTACACTTCTCCAACTTAGGATCAACCCGGACCCCACCAGGAGGTTGGTTGGGGAATGGAATCCTCGGGCGTGAGGGTCATGAAACTCACGACCCATACATATAAGCGTGGATGGCTTGGGTATGTACAACCCACCCATCAACCGGAGTAAGTGGAGGTATGATTATTATGATTTTGTGTGCTTAAGTCTTCGTGCGTTATGAAGGAGTTGGTTGGTTTTGCGCTCGTACCTGCCGAGTTTCGTTAAGTTATGTTTGTCGGTCATAAGTTCGTGAAACGGGGTTAGACTCTTAAGCTAAGATAAAATTTGATTTGCTTTCAACCTAATAAGTTATGTTTCGATATGTGTGCAAAGTCTGCATGAAAATAAGCTTATACCTTAAGAAACATATGATCTAAGATTTGTTCGGTTTGTTTGATAAGCTCCCTATATGTATATTATCATGGTAAAATGTTTTGGCATGTAAAAACTAACCCCGGGTTCACGAACATTGCTTCAACTATGTGTTATGCTCTATAAATATATGTAAGTGTGCGTGTGTAACCCCTCACTCAGTCTTTGGACTGACCCTCCTCCCTCCCCATGTTTTTAGCTTTGCAAGTTCGCTTTGGAGTTCGAGCTAGGCGGATTGTGTCGGTCGTGAAGTCGGTTTTGTTTCGAGTCTCTGTATAAGTTTGGAGTCCTTTGCATTTCACATTCGAATTCGTTTAAGTTTGTATAATTTGATCATGTTTATGTATATGAATTTGTTGTTTAACTTACGTGAATATGCGGGACAGGCTTCTAGGACTAGTATGAACCCGTTTGATTTGTGAATTATGATTTATGTTTATGTTTGATTTTCGGGATTAGGCATTTATGCTAGTTGAACCCTTTGTTTGTGTGACGGAAATTTTATGATTGGCATGTTTAGCTTCCGCATTCGCGCACGTTGCATTTTGTTTTTCGTGGTCTCTTCTCCCGCCTAGCTTTCGTGCATGTGTGTGTCTCCCGTTCGCCTATGCTCGGTTCATGTGTGGGCTCCCATCTCACATGTGGACTAGGTCTAGGTGTGGGGATGTGGCATCCCATCGTGCGGGGTGTTACATGATGTGTCAGGTCCTCAGCGAGGACGCTGAGCTCTTCTTGGGGGGGTGGATGTGTGCCCATCCCACATCGGTTGGGAAGGAGAACGAAGTCCTCCTTATAAGGGGGGATGGAAACCTTACCTTGCAGACGCGTTTTCCTTGGTGGCGTAACCCACTGGGAAGACCAAAACCCGTGCCTGGGGACACCAGTGGCGGGACAATATCTGCATACTGGATCGGTCTTATACTGTTATAGTAACCACTACATTTGAAGCTTGTTGGGCATGCGTCATTGTCGAACTTGAGATATCGAAAAAACTTTGGGCAGGGATTGGTCAAAAGCATGTGATGAGGGTAGTCACAAAGCTGAGGGCCTAGTTCATTGATTTCAAAAGGTTCATGAAAATCCCAAGTGTGACTTATGACAGTGACAAGAACCAAATCTCCGAACAACAATACATTCGCCAACATATGCCAAAGGTTGAATATTGGAAGTTCAATGAACTACCAAAAATTATGCAATTATTGTAAATTTCATATGTACATGCAATTTCTCATACAAATGTCTATAACTGCAGGATTGGAGGTGAAAAAAAAATATTGCCTCCATGGTTTCGACCATTAGGATGAACGTCACAAAATCTTTCGGAAAAAATTATTTCCAAACTGTCCCAAGGACGATGCGGATTTCAAAACCAACATATTCAATCCAGTAGACAATCCAGTTAGCTAGTTTATGCAGATTCAAGTCGTTAAAAAATAATTTTTTTCCATAGTGGCTGCAATAAATCAGCGAAGTTCACCTTCTATGGCTATTTGCACCATCACTGTACGGGCTGGCATTCTAAAAAACATATTCATTTGTTGTACGTTATTGGCTAACATGTTGGAGACATTTATGTGATCTTGAATTTCAATAAACATACACAATGATCCAATAGCATCGAAAATTTTCTCTTGTCTCTTGATTATGCTTTTGCATCTCCACTTCTTTTAGACACTTTGTGTAGTGAAATGGTTGATTCAGTGCAGAAGTTTGTGATGGCCTGAACAATGGCTTCTCCGTTCTTCTTCGACCTCTTTTTCTTTTCTCAAAAACAGGCGCACCGGCAGCACGTTTTGATTTGTTACAATTATCCTGAATCACTTTTTCGCCAACCAAACTAGTGGGCATTGTTTGGTGGCATGATTCCTCCGGTTGATCTTTGCCATCCAATCTTAGAACAATGGGTGTGTTCGTAGTTGCAGCAGACCAGCCTATTGCTAGATTACCCGTGGCACGATCCTTGTCATAAATCTCGATCCAAGCCTCATAGAATGAAAGATGTTTGTCTTGAATAGAAGCATGGTTTAAAAATTATTGTAAAGGCACAAAAAAACATTCAATAAAATAATGATCAACTTCACATACATATTCAACACAAAATTAACAATGTGTTAGGAATAACCTTAAGGAAGTTGTCTCACTCCGATGGCTCAGCTTCAATAGTAAAAGTTGTGGAATTCCAATTCATGCCGCTATAGCTCAATGCATTTGAAATCTGGTGGTAAGTCTTTTTCCATGATGTATATATGGACGAGCTATTTGGCTCTGCCTTGATGTCAGTATTAGGTATGTATTCCTTGAGCCTGTTCTCAAGCTGACCTAAGTATCCACTTCGGGAACTGTTCGACGCCTTTCCATTCGCCAGCTATGATATCTCTAAAGGCCATAACAAGTTTGTTTTCCTCTTGTATTGTCTATCCAAAATGACCTTTTCCTTTAGAACCTCCTGCTCCCTAGTAATTGAGAGGGGAACCCATTTGTACAAAAACTACACATCAATTTATATAATATTTGGAGGAAATATATAGTATTAAACATAGACTATTTTCTAGAAATACATGATAAAATAAGGGAACATTCAACAATGTAACAAGTAATACATTTTTAAAAAATGGACCTTAAACTTGAAAATTTTGCAGTTGTACACTAACATGCATCCAAATACCAAAATCATTGCCTCAATAATTTCACAAAGGACCGACAAAACCTATATAAATTGCAGAGTATAATAAACAAACACTACTTAAATTATACTTGAGTACGTTTTGAGTCTCGATTGGATAGAATAACAGACTACGGACAATACCCCATTGAATCTTTAGAATTCAAAAGGACCTCTCCATAACATTCTTAGCTTTCGAACGATCGAGATTGATTAATTCATGAGGATTTTGTGGTTTACTTGTCCCCATTCCTTCAAATGATGCCTCACACCTCCATAAGGAGAAAGGAATCCCTCATCGTTTTTATTGCCCGCATCACATAAATAGTATAAACCCTAACTGGGATATATGTTCCATATAAAGCACCCAAACATTCCTATTTTAATTGAAAACAAAAATTGATTACTATTACGAAAACCATTTAATATGATTGAATGTAGAAGAAAATCATGGAGAAATAACTCACTTTTAAACCATTTCCACCTCTGGTCTTCGCAATCGACAAGGACAAGAACAGGCTTATTGACAAAAAGTTCGCAACACCTCAGAATAACATTAAGGACACTATTAAAGTAACGACTCACTATACTACCGAAATAAGTAAATGACATTTTAACCACCCAAACCTTTTGATGGTGTGAAAATACACTAAGAAACATAGCTTGTTAGGTTACAGAAACCTCCCGAGTTGCACATAAACCACCTCTTTCTTGTAGAACTAAGCAAAGTTTACCAAAGGCATTCCTAACCAATCTAGTTGGTCAATGAAATTTTACTCAGAAAGTCTTACTTAACCATTCAAGTGATCAATTTGAGCAGAAATTCTAGCTAGGAGACTATGTTGTATAGCACATTGACATCGACAACTTTCATCTAAGATATCACTTTGTAAAACTAGGTAAGTAGCAACATATTAACGCCTTCGATTCGAATAATCTCCAATGTTACAATTGTCTAATCCATTATGATGCACAGATACGAATACGACGACACGGATACGGATACAATGACACGGACACGACACGAACACAACGACACGGATTTTTTCAAAATTTTAGGACACGACATGACTATATATATATATTATAAATATTAATTTGTGTAACACTAAGCTAAATATTATTTATTTTATAAGTTTGAGGGTTGAAAAATATTTATGGCTTACCCTAAATTCTAATTACATTACAACTCCGATTCATCTATATTTCTTCACATCTTCCCTATCTCACATACATCAGAGAACACTCGCACATACATTGGAGAACACTCGCACATACCGACATGAGGAATGGGCCCTCCTCTTTCCAAAACCCCCATCGCCACTGTTATCATCACTACCGCGGAGGTAGAGTCTTCGACATTTGATTCGGTTGAAGATACCACGATGATGACGCCGCCTTCTGAGGCCCTTACAATCACCAAATCCACCACCGCTACCACCGCAATGGTCGAGCCTATATTATCTGAGCTGATAAGAGATGCCGTGATGGAGCTTCCTCATGTAGGAAAAATTCCTAATCCGTAGCAAACCTGTCGAAATCATCGTGAACACACAAGCGGAAGCGTACCTTGATCCATAGTGATCCAAAGTTACGATCTTCTAAGCCTTGATATGCCGTCAATTCAATTCTTTCTGGGATGGGGCAGAAAAGAAGATAAGTTCGTATCTGACTTAGGGACCACAACCCTAATTTATAACCTAAAGTAGGGCACCTTAATTTTGGACCCATCAATCATAATTAAGTGTCTACGGGTTTCTACACATAAAAGACCCATACTTCAACAAATATTCCTATAAGCCCATATAATTAAATATATCTTAAATATATCACTCAACCGAGCTCGTATCATGAGATAGCCCATGTACAATTTATTAAATATGTGAGACCACTAAATAGAAAATCCAACAATCTCCCACTTGGTCCACATATGTTTCCAAGTGATTGAACATAATTTTAAACCTTAATGCGCGCAACCTTATGCTATCTCAACCTTCGAAATATTTCCAAACAATCTGGTTCATCAATTATGTTATTATAGGATCAAAGCAGCTTTTGTTGCACAATTTGTAACTAAACTGAACAATGGTCACAATACTAACATAATTAATGACATATATCAAAAGTATGGCATGTAGCATGGAAATTACATGTAATGTGAACTTAGTTATGTCTATTTCCAACTGGTCCTACCTTATAACTCAAAGAGTCCCAAAGCACTTTCCAATACTTTGTGCAAAACCGTAATAGAACACTAAAATTCTTATTGTCAGAGTATTCAATCAAATAAAACTTTATTTATCTTATAAACCTCAGTCTGTACAGAACATAAAACATGCCAATAAGCAAGATAAAAAATCACAAACTCACACTACTAAGACATGTCATATAGTTTGATGACACCCATATGAGCCACATGTTCATGAAATACTTTAGGTGGCAATCCCTTAGTGAGTGGATCTGCTAGCATCGAGTTTGTACTTATATACTCTATTGACACTTGAAGACTCTGAACTCTTTCTTTCACAATCAGATACTTAATATCCATATGCTTAGATTTAGATGAACTATGGTTGTTCTTTGAATATGACTCCACAGCCTTATTATCACAATCAATTCTCAATGACCTTTCAATGCCATTGACAATTTGCAGCCCAGTGATAAAATTTCAGAGCCATATCCCCTGATTCGATGCCTTAAAGCATGCTACAAATTCAGCCTCCATACTATCAGTGTCTGTTTGACACTTTTCCAAAAGACAGCTCCTTCAGCCATCACGAACACATAACCTGATGTGGATCTTCTGCTGTCAAGGCATCCAGCATAGTTCGAGTCGAGTATCCAATGATCTCTAAGTGATCCGATCTCCGATAGGTGAGTGTAATCCTTAGTCTTTAGTAGATACCTCATAACTCGTTTTGCTGTCCTCCAATGATCTATTTCCGGGTTACTTAGATATTTGCCTAACATCCCCACTATGTACGCTAAATCCGGACGTGTACACACTTGAGCATACATGAGACTCCCTACTGCAGATGCATAAGGAATTTTCTCCATCTCTTTCTTTTCAAGATCCATCTTCGGACATTGGAGCAAACTAAATTTATCACCTTTTGACATAGGTGTGTCCCTGGTGCACAATTCTGCATGCTAAAACGGCTCAGCACCTTATCGATATAGGCCTTTTACGACAAACCGAGTATACCTTTGAAACGATCCCGATGGATCCGTATA
This sequence comes from Lantana camara, assembly GCA_037501455.1. Taxonomy (NCBI): domain Eukaryota; kingdom Viridiplantae; phylum Streptophyta; class Magnoliopsida; order Lamiales; family Verbenaceae; genus Lantana; species Lantana camara. Next base: position 87,346,773 of record CM074863.1, read on the forward strand.
CCCAGAACATACGACGTCTCCCCAAGATCTTTCATCTCAAATTTAATTGATAGAAATTTCTTGGTTTCACGCATTAGACTTATATCGCTACTTGCCAGTAGAATATCATCTATGTACAATACCAGGATAATAAATTTGCTCCCACTGATCTTGAGATAAATAAATTGGTCATTAGTGTTTTCCTTAAAACCAAAAGAGGAAATCACTTTATCAAATTTCCGGTACCACTGACGGGATGCCTGCTTTAGACCATAAATGGACTTCTTAAGTTTACATACTAGGTGCTTTGAATCTTTGGGCTCAAAGTTCTTCGGTTGCACTATGGATATAGTTTCTTCAATGTCTCCATAGAGAAACGTTGTCTTTACGTCCATTTGATGGAGCTCTAAATCATAATGAGCTACAAGTGCCATAATGATTCTAAAAGAGTCTTTCACTGAAACTGGAGAGAAAGTCTCTTTAAAATCAATTACTTCCCTTTGAGTGAAACCTTTGGCAACAAGGCGTGCCTTATATCTTTCGATGTTACCATTTGAGTCCCGTTTGGCTTTAAAAATCCATTTACAACCAATTGGTTTTACTCCTTGTGGTAACTCGACAAGATCCCAAACACCATCGTCCATTATGGATTTAATCTCTTTATTCATGGCTTTGATCCATTCATTAGAGTTTGAATACAATTTTACTTAATTGAAAGACTTAGGATCGTCTTCCAATCCCAGATCAAATTCATGTTCGTGGAGGTAAACAACATAGTCATCTGAAATCGTTTTCCTCTTTTCTCTAGTGGACCTCCTTATAGGCACTTCATTTTAAGGTTGTTGTGGTGCATCATCTTGAATAGATGATGGTTCTGGATCAGACCCAATAGGTCCTAACTCATTATTTTGAACAAATGATGGATCCGAAACTGATTCAGTAAGAATCCCAAATGTGATTGTGTTTTCCAAATTGTCTTGATTCACAGGCTGATGAGTGATAGGAATATTTATCTAATCACTCTCATCTGCAACTGTAGTGGGAATGTTAACACATTTCTCGTCAAACACAATCTTTCCAATTTGATCCCTTCCACTATAATCAACATCCTCAATAAATTTGACATTTCCCATTTTGAAAAGGACTTATTTGAGGGGTCATAAAACTTAAATCCCCCCGACCTTTCTAAGTAACCTACAAAGTAGCAGTTAATTGTTCTTGAATCCAGTTTCTTTTCGTTAGGCTTATAGGGCCTAGCTTCCGCTGGACATCCCCAGATATACAAGTGCATAATACTAGGCTTCTTGCCTGTTCACAACTCGTACGGGGTTTTATCTACTACTTTGCTTGGAACTCGATTTAGTATATAAACTGCAGTCTTTAGTGCTTCGCCCCAAAGTGATTCTGGTAATGAAGAATGATTAATCATACTTCTCACCATATCCTTAAGAGTTCGGTTTCGTCTCTCAGATACACAATTTTGGTTTGGACTCCCCGGCATGGTGTATTGAGGTACGATTCCGTACTCACTTAAGTATTTGGCGAAGGGTCCTGGACGTTGTTCATCGGATCCGTCATATCTGCCATAGTATTCTCCACCACGGTCAGATCTAACCGCTTTAATTTTCTTGCCTAGTTGATTCTCAATTTCGGCTTTGAAAGTCTTAAATATGTCCAAAGACTGTGACTTCTCATGAATTAGGTACAAATATCCATAACGAGAGTAGTCATCAATAAAACTGATAAAGTATTGTTGTCCATTTTAAGATGTTGTAGGAAATGGACCACAAATATCTGTATGTATCAACTTTAAAGGTTCTTTACTCCTATTAGCACCTAATTTTGTCATATTTGTTTGTTTTCCCTTTATGAATTCTATATAAATTTTAAAGTCTGTAAAATCAAGGGAATCAAGAATTCCTTGTGATATAAGCCTCTATATTCTCTTTTTAGAAATATGTCCTAAACGCTTATGCCACAACATTGATGAATTCTCATTTGTTAACTTACGTTTAGTACCAAAGTTACTTGAACGTAAATTTTCAATATCAATTGAAGCTTTGGTGTTTAATTTATACAAATTATCAATTAGAGTACCAGTACCAACCATATTTGAATTTAAAGAAAAAACACAACTTCCATTTCCAAATGAACAAGAATATCTAGATTTGTCCAAACAAGAAATAGAAATCAATTTCCGTCTAAAAGACGGTACACCGAAAGTTTCTTCCAAATTCAAATAAAAATCAGTATCTAAATGAATCCTAAAAACACCAATAGCTTTCACGAGAGCTTGATTGCCATTTCCCACATAGATGTATCTTTCAGCATCAATTGGTACTCGGCACCTTAGACAATCCTGCATTATGACACTTATGTGAGTAGTTGCACCCGTATCTATCCACCAAGTGTCACTAGGTACTAAAGCTAAATTAACTTCTGAACAAACAAAATTGAGAAGTCTACCTTTCTTTTAACGCCAAGAGGCTTATTTGGGACAATCCTTCTTTATGTGATCAGGTTTCTTGCAAAAGTAACAGGAAATAACCAAATTCTATTTGTTTTGCACCTTAGGTTGGCTTGTCCCAAGTTCTGCAGTTTTCTTATCCTTATTCCTTTTCCTCTTATTGGTGGTACCCTAGCCTTAGAATTCATAGCCAAATGAGTACTTTCAGTCTAATCTTGTTTCAGTCTCTCTTCTTCTTGCACACATTGAGCTATAAGCTCATTTAGAGTGAGATCAAGACCAAGTGTACAAGTATGCCATCCAACACCTCAAGCTTTAAGCCCTTACGTCTTGTTAGAAGATTGAGCATCTCCATAATGTACTCCCTTATGTTTTTCTTACCTTTATACCGCATAGAAACGAGCATATTAAGAGTAGTGCTCGCCTCAACCTTTTCATTGGTTTTGAATCGGTTTGCTATTTGGTTCAGTAAACTTTTGACATTTTTTTCATCAGGAATACCACCCCTTATGGCTTCCGGAATTGAGCGCCTCATGATCATCAAACTCATGCGATTTGATCGCTCCCACTTTTCGTATGTGGATCTCTGTACCGCAGTGCTAGTATCAAGGAGATCCGCAAGGCGATTAGACCTTAATACATGATCGAGATCCGCACAACCAAGCATAATCATAACATGCTCTTTCCATTGCTTAAAGTTAGACCCGTTAAGATCAGGGATGTTGTTTAAGTTGATAGATATAGAAGACACTATAAAAGAAAATAATATGCTCACAATTAATTAAACATCGAAACATGTATATATAAAGATAAAACCAAGTATCAAAATATTTGCAATGGTAGGTCCATCTCAAGGTACCTAGCATAACATTATCATTTAGTCTTTGGATAGAAATAATAATTTGTAAGTGGTACTCTTAAACATAGTCAAAATATTGATAACTAAAACGGCCTCATAATATGTCTTTCTTTGGACCGACACATTGTAAGCATGTTAACACAAATGTATCACATATTCATGACTATCCTTATCTGGCCAAAAATAATCTTCCTTTGGGCCGATTATTTCACATAGATAACAAAAAAAAAAAAAGCTTAATCAACAAATATTAATTAACTCTTACCTAATAGAGGTTACTTTGGTAACATATTAGTTCAATCTAACTGACTTCCATAAATGAAAAAGCTTTACATACTCGGATAAATCACTTCATACAATAATGTATAATTGTTCCATAATTATCCGACAATGCGAAGAATCAAAAACCGAAACTGAACATGTATAATCACACGGAATAACATTCCTAATCGATAATAACAATATTCGATTACAAAACAAATTGCTGTGTCTCAGTTTTGTAGTTTCAAATTTGATCAACAAATTTCCTGATGTGCTAATCATAGCGCTTTGTAATTATTATCAAGAAATTCAAATAGATTATAATATAATAATGCCTTTGTAGACCAACAATCAGGCAAAACGACCATCAATCATCATTATCTAATTTAATAATGCATGACAGAAGCAAAAGTATAACCCATACATAAAGCAATTCGTACACTTATCTGATAATTGACACTACGTAATCTTCAACACCATTCAGAATCACATGTGTGGTAACTGATTTCATGCCATTTAATAAACATTCGACCAAACACTAGATAACGTAAATCAATGAAAATCTAACAATTTCCTTTGACCATATATATGCAGAAGAAGTCTGTCGAACCAGTTTATCGTGAAATAGGTTTTGATTTATCATAAATCCCAATTTACTCAATAACCACGTTCAATTTTCGATCTATTTGTTATCAATCAAAAATAAATTTCAATCATCCGACATGAGAGTGGCTCTGATACCACTTGTAGGGAAAATCCCTAATCCATAACAAACATGTCGAAATCATCGAGAACACACAAGCGAAAGCGTACCTTGATCCATAGTGATCCGAAGTTGATTCGGGAATCCAAAATTGTGATCTTCTAAGCCTTGATACGCCGTCAATTCAATTCTTTATGGGATGAGACAGAAAAGAAGACAAGTACGTATCTGACTTAGGACCATAACGTAAAATAGGGCACCTTAATTATGGACCCATCAATCATAATTAAGTGTCCACAGGTTTCTACACATAAACAGACCCATACTTCAACAAATATTCCAATAAGCCCATATAATTAAATATATCTTAAATAGATCACTCAAACGGGCTCGTATTATGAGATAGGTCATGTACAATTTATTAAATATGTGAGGCTACTAAATAGAAAATCCAACACCTTAGTCCAAAATCAAATCCCTTCTGGATCCATGTCCAAGCCTTGTCGGACACTCTACTGCATAGTGTCTGACACTGTGTCCCTATTTATTTTATTTATTTTTTATTTAGGACACAAATTAGGCGTGTCGGACATGTGAGCATGTCCGACACTGCACAACGACATTTCCCGGAGTGTCCTGCATTAGAGCTCATCCTCATTCATGAACAAATCCATGGGTTAATTATATGAAACACAACAAAAGAAAGCTCAGACAAATTTGAAATATGTAGCATGATTGTCGATTGTACTGTAACCTAATTCTTATGGACTAAATACAATAATTTTCAATTATCAAAATAATAGGGATTCAATATCATATACCCAAAGCAACTTTTTCGCCAAAAATTAAAATTAAATAACAACAAATTTGCAAAATCCAACATAACCTATGCGCTTGTTACCTTAATGCTGCGAAAATTATTGTGTTTGGAGAGTGCGCTATTAATTCACAGAAAGTAACCTGCAAGATAAAAGATGGAATGGTCAGCTATGGATCCAAAAGGGGATAAATTTCAAGAGAGCAAATTGCAAGAAAACAAGATTTTCCTAGGCGTATTCTTGGAGGAACGACAATGAAATACTTGAAACATTCTCAATGCTTGAAAAATTGGCGCCGATGGGAAACGAAAGCGGAAAATAGAAGGGAGATAATTTCAGTGGCAAAGTCTTGTAGTTTAGAGCAACTTGGAAAATGGAAGGGAGATAATTTCAGTGGCAAAGTCTTGTAGTTTAGAGCAACTCTTGGACACTTATATATTGGACAAATATCCTTCAATCTTCCGATGTGGGATGAGTTTGCTTCCCAACAATCCTCCCCTCAAACCAAGACCACACCACTTGTGACCTCCCCTTCAGGGCTAATCTGTTTGATCTGTCAACCGCAGACCTCTGATTGCTAGGTCACATCACCTGACCTGCCAAACATCTTGTACCGCCGTTATCACCCAACGGGACCCGCTGTCTGACCAACACTTGTCAGGAAAACTTCCGCTGCCTGACCAACACTTGTCAGGAAGACTTTTGACACAAGGCACCCCTGCACAACACTTGTCTGGAAGACTTTCGACATAAGGCACTCCTGCAGGTCTCTGGTCTTGTCACACCGGGAACTCCTCGTAACACGTAGTCCACCACTTCGATAAGCATGAACATGAACCTGGGAGTTACTTCGATAAGCATGAACCTGGGCTCTGATACCACTTGTTACTAACTCCACATTAGTATGATATTGTCCATAAGCATGAACCTGGGCTCTGATACCACTTGTTACTAACTCCACATTAGTATGATATTGTCCATAAGCATGAACCTGGGCTCTGATACCACTTGTTACTAACTTCACATTAGTATGATATTGTCCGCTTTGGGCCAAGCCCGCACGGATTTGTTTTTGAGCATTTCCCAAAAGGCCTCATACTAATGGAGTTAGGTGAACACTTATATATTGGATAAATTTCCTCCAATCTTCCGATGTGGGATGAGTTTGCTTCCCAACAAAACCCACCTCAAGATTGTAGATGTTTGGCGGAACACGTCACTTTGTCATGTCTCTCAGAGGTGTCGAAAACATGGGGGGACTACAGGCTTGTACGGATTTTGCTGGCTACAACGTTGTCAATGCGAACGGCAGATTTTGAATGATTAATAAGCTAAACCCCCAAATTTTCCAGAAGTAAACAAACCTAAAAGTTTAAAGCTCAAACCTCAAGTCTAGTTTACCTTTTCATAGGTTAACAAAAGTATTCTCGTAGAGGTCCAATGACATGATTTAATAATTCGGTGTCATGATAATCTAGTTATAGGACTTTATTCTATTTCATTAATAAAGAAATGTCTAATATATTCTATAATTATGATTTTTTGGGCGTTGAATCAGCTACTTTTGATTTAGAATAAGACGAAGATGGGCAACTCAAACATTTAGAATTCTGTATTAATAAAAAGAATTTTACACAATCGATTCAACTTAAACTTATAATAGAAATATAAAACAAAAAACTCTCCAGAGTCAGACCGGACCCAAACTTATAATGAGATATAAAACAACAAGGACAACAATAATTTGAAGTATTCTTACATAGGTCCTAGACTCCTAGTTATGTGGATTCTATTTTGGTTTCTCCAGATAACCACAGGTGCGTACACTGAATTTATTAAAAAAAATGGACTAGTTGTGTTAATTTCCTATTCCATGGGGTAAAACTGCAATTTTCAACACGTCCCCAGATTTTACATACATGTACAACCTTCCACCTTCAGTTTGAGGTAAGTGATGATGGCGGCCATAGCTCGGTTTCATCTTCTGCATCCATCTCCACTCCTCAAAACCTCCGCAATCCTATCCAGATTTCCTCACGCCTCATCGTTCTTCTACTCAATTCATGACAATAACAGCAGCAATCTCCGCCAAATCAGCGGCGGCCGCCGTAAACTCACCACCACTTTTCCACTTCGGTCTACTTCCGAGGTCCCTGAATTTTGTATTTGTTTTACTCGGTTTCCCTCTATTTCCATTTTTTAATGTGTTAAAAGGAATTTTCACACTGCAATTTTTATTACAGAGCAGTAGCGCGGGTACTGAGTCGAGCCAATCAATAGTTGGCGATCTTCTGGACTACCTGAATGAATCATGGACCCATTTTCATGCTACGGGTATCGCATTTGATGTTTTCAAAATAATGCTTTTTTAAGAACTCGCGTTTGTTAGAAGGAGAATTTTTATATTCTTATTCTTTTACTTATAATTTTCAATATACCCAGCATGGTGTAATTGGCCTATGGGTTCACCTGCAAATAAAGATAAGAACTTTGGAAATAGTTGATACGCGGTTACACCGTGATATCCACTTTGAGACCCTCTTATAGTCAACTAGATGTAAATATTTACTTTCTATACAAGAAAAGAAAGACATGTGTACTTGAGGGAGAGTCATTCCATTTTGAGGAAGTGAAATCTGAATGATGTGCTTTTGCTTGTGACGCACTGATGCTTTTGGGTATTATTGAATAGTCCTCTAATGATATCTGCACAAGAGAAAGGGAACGAAATATCAGTTCGATGTTGCTGTCAAATACTTTATAATTCAAAAGATAAAGCACCTGTAACTTTGTCGATATTGAACCATGGTCAAGAAAGAGAAACTATTGACACTATGTCTCGATTGATTGTATATTCATCATGCGGAATAAGCTAATCTTCTGGTCAAGCACTTGAATTGTGAATAGATTGTACACGCATCACATGGAATAAGCAAATTATACTGGTCATGTCAATTGATTAAACTGTTGAACATCCTAAATCTGAAATGTCATCTTGTTCGGATTCGCATGAATACGTTAAGATCAAAAAAGGACGTGGTGTTAGCAAACAATTTATGGTTCACTCATGTTGAATTCCTTTTTTATTCTGTTGCTTACAGTACAGAGATGTAGGAAGCACATGCAACTCAACCTATCTAATAGAAGTTAAACAATATCATATAGTACAGAGATGTAGGAAGCAAATGCAACCTAATAGAAGTTAAACAATATCATAAGTTTCTTCTTCTCATTTACAAAATCTGCAATTCACTATTTCTCTTCATCTGTTTGTTAGCGGAAGCAAAACGACAACTAATTGCTGCTGGATTTCATTTGCTGAACGAGAATGAAGATTGGGAACTGAAGCCTGGTGGTCGCTATTTTTTTACGCGTAACATGTCATCATTGGTTGCTTTTGCAGTTGGTGAAAAGTGAGTAAAAAATTGCATCTTATACTGCTGTGTTACATCATTGTCTCACCCTGTGCCTGAAGCACTAGATTTCGTCAAGATAAATGGTTATTTTCTGGATTTACTTTTTATTCTGCTGACCACTTGATATGTTCTCCTCTAGTTGTCTCTTTTTCATTAATCTACATCATTGTTTATACCATGTGCCTTGGTTAATGTAAACCTACATTAGTATTGCAGATATTCAACTGGCAATGGTTTTCATGTGATTGCTGCACATACAGATAGCCCATGTCTTAAACTTAAGCCAAAGTCTGCATCTACCAAATCTGGCTATCTTATGGTTAATGTACAAACTTATGGTGGTGGTTTATGGTACACTTGGTTTGATAGAGACCTAAGTCTGGCTGGAAGAGTTATTGTTAGAGCAGGTGACGGCTCCTTTTCACATAAACTAGTGAAGATAAAGAGACCCTTGTTGCGAGTGCCTACACTTGCTATTCATCTCGACAGGTCTGTTGTTTTTCCACAAAGAATCACTTTCTAAAATTCTTGATAAATCTCGTATGAAGCATTTTAAGGTAAAATGCTGTTGCAACTTATGGATCTAGAATTATTGTTGCCTTGATACTGTGGTTAGGAAGGTTAGGAGCCTATATGTGGTGAACCTCTGAAAACTGAAAGAGTTAGTAGTGTACTTAAACTGAGTTAGGATGCTATGCCATCACGGAGGCCATTTCTGGTGCATTTTGAGTTAACCCGTGGTGTAGCTCTACATTTCATTTATCCACCTAATTGCTTGGTTCATGTAACTCAGCCATTACTGATCAGAGTGGAATCCTGGATTTTGTTAAATTCACAAAATAGGTGACGTATTAGAGTGTATTCTTGAAATTTGTTCCCGTTGAAGGTGAAAAATCTTTATTCATAATGGTATATTGTTCTGTTACGAAACTATTGGATGCTCCAATCTTTTATGCTAGATATTCAAGTATAAACAGAACAATCCACACTTATAGGATGTATGTGGGAACAATTGGAACGGAAAGTTAAAATTGAATGACCAGCTCATCTAAAACTTTAAGCTGTAAGAGAGGAGGTATATTAAATATTTAATATCCGCGGGGGGGGGGGGGGGGGGGGGGGGGGGGGGGGGGTTGATTGGTTGGTCAAGACCTGCAACATGAAGTTCTTTTCCATGAATAGGTAAAGTTGAGATTCAAGCGCGAGACTTCTTGCTTGGTTGGCTCTGGTATCTTTTAAGTAGTGCAGTCCTGTTTTATTTTGAGTATTGATATTTCAAACACAGAAAATTCAGGCACTCGTTTTAACTGTTTTAATACAATGCGAAGCTTGTCAAAAGGTTTCGTTCTTAAAGCATATGTTGCCTCTTCTTTTTACTGAAAGTTCAAAATATTTCTCTTTTTAGGGGTTCACAGTCTATTCTTGTGTTCTACCCAAGATTTTGCTTGAGTTTTAATTCTGAATTCTGTGTCTAATCTCATATAAACAATTTTCAAATTCTTTGAAGTATTAAAATCTGTAATGTGTGTTTCTTAGTAACATGGCAACCTGTTCTTCTAATATGTTTTAAAAATTTTTTCAAACTGATTTGTTCTTTGGAACCCGTCGAAAGATGTTAACAACATATGCAGTTTGCTATTCTTTTACAATATCCCATCCAACTAAGAATTATTATAGATTTTGTTTTTAACATATGGTGAGATCACTGATGTATGTCGCTTCTACCCTTGCTTTTTGATTGTTAGGACCGTAAATGCAGATGGGTTTAAGCCAAACCTTGAGACTCAACTCATCCCTCTTTTGGCAACAAAAGCTGACAAAGAATCTTCTGAGCCCGATGACAAAATTAAGTCATCTTCGAAACATGCTCACCATCAACTACTCATGCAGGTACCTCTCTATTCCCACTTATTGGTTGTAGTTTATTATGTTTGGTATATGGACAAAAATTGTGAAGAAATATGTGCCTTTTCTATATCAAATATGCTGAAAACAAAAAGAAGTTGCTTGTGTGTAAAGTATGATGATCTGTGCGTGCAGTTCTTACAATGTGCAAACATGGAGTTTCTACAAATACAAATGAGAATTTATAATTTCTTCTGAGAGATACACATCTGTTGTGCAACTTTCTAGATAATTTGCTGTGTTCCGAGATGTTCAAAATTGCAAAATTATACCAACCATTTTTATTTGGACCTATGTCTCCAACCCCAGCAAAAGTAAAGGTCGACAAATAGGATAAAAGTGTTCTTTGATCCATGAATTCGTGTAGCCTCAGTAAGAGTACTCTGTGCAATGGGGCTCTGACTGTGCTGCTTAATAATAATAATAATAATAATATATAGAAAAGGATAAAAAAAAAAATTCTATTAAAAAAATATTAATTGCACTCTACTATGGAAAATTTTGATTGTCTAATTTAAGGTAGAGGTTATTAGGTAGATTTTAAAAACATTGAATTGTCTATATCCAATAATTATTGTTTAAGATGTTCATATGTGGACACCTATTTGGATCATAAAGATGGTTTGTATAGTCTGTCGGTTGGGAACATGGACATTAAGTCTCATTCTCCAATCAGTTCGGAACCGAGTAGAAAATAGCGCCTGTATAATTTCATCTTCTCGATTCATCAAGTTTTTTTAGTTAGGATTGAGTGGGAATAACAAAAACAATGGGAGGACTATTCATGTGAAGAATAACAATATCCAGAGCAACCAATAAGTTTCACAATGTATTAGTTTTTTGTTTATTGGAATATCAACCTTAAAACTGTAGTACCTCAACTGAGATTTGACAATGGGTAGGCATTAGGCAAGTGCATTTTTCAGATTTAAATTGTTTTCGAGCTCTCAAATGTGTGGCATGAACCTTAATACTTTCAATTTATTATAGAATCGCTAATCTAAATCATATAAACTTTCTCTTCCGGTGCTATATCTGCAAGAGCAAGGGAAAAATTTAAAAACTTCACTCACCTGTATTTTCCTCAGATGTTAGAATTACAGATTCTTTCTTCATTTGTGGTGACGTTGATTTTGGTGATTCTCTGAATCAGCAATGCAACCTGAATGTTTAGTACTACAGGTGACAGCATGCAGTCAAATGAGTTACCTGTGAAAAGTTTTTCTAATATATAACAGTGCAACATTAAACTTATTCTATTTTAGAAGTATTTGCTTATATATGTTTAATTGCATTAATTGAACAGTTTAGATTAAAGAATGATTGCCTCTGTTAAATAGATGTGAAGCTAAAGGATTTTATTCCAACACGCATTCTCTTTACCATCTTTTCATAGAACTTCTTTTTCCCAGAGTTGCTGGTCTCATGCTGTACATGCACTCCATGCTAAAACTCTATTCGTGGCCTAAGTTGTTCTTTCTTCATCTAGTCCATTTTCTCTTGATAGGTCAAGGTTACATGGAAGCAAAATAACTTTGGAAATTATGTCATGTCATGATATATATATACATATTTAAAATAATATTCTGAATTTCCAAGGCATAAGTCACATATACATTTTCTTTTTTCACAGATCTTGTCGGAGGAGCTAGGCTGTGGGGTTCAAGATATCGCCAGCGTGGAATTAAATGTGTGTGATACTCAACCCAGCTGTCTTGGAGGTGCTGACGATGAGTTCATATTTTCTGGAAGATTGGATAATCTGGCTTCAAGTTTTTGTGCTTTGAGAGCTCTTGTTGATGCCTGTTCTTCACCTGAAGATTTAGCAAATGAGCATGCAATTCGGATGGTTGCTTTATTTGACAATGAGGAAGTAAATGGCTGCGGGCTTTTGATCTCTCATAATTTTCTTGCTTCATTCTCCTTGTGAAGAACTATAATCATCAATATTGATGTCTGTCATTCTTCATATTGATAATGAGAGAGTATCTTGCATGCGTAAACATTTAATTAAAGAAGATAAGAGAAAACTATCCTTAATGACTTGCAAAGCAATTCCTGAAGTTCCCCTTTTTGACCAGATTCATGGAAGAAAAATGGCTTCTTTACACGCCATATAGGATACTCAGTTTTTGTGTTTCTTTTTCTACCCATGGCACCATGTAATTGATGAAGTCACTTGTTGAGATCTCTTTGCCTTCAAACCTAATCCAAGATAGCATGGGAAAAGACTTTGTTGACTACTATTATTTTAAAGGAAAAGGACGATGCAACCTTGAACCTTCACATTTGATTCCATCTTGTAGGTGACTGATCTTTTTGTTCTTTCTCGAACTCATTCTTTCAATTGCTACTTCATTTGTTACAGGTTGGTTCAGATTCATGCCAGGGAGCAGGCGCGCCAACTATGTTTGAGGCCATGAGACGAATAATTGCTTGTTTAGGTCAACCATCTGTCAGGGAATGCAGCTTTGCCCGAGCAATTCGTCACTCTTTTCTTGGTACTGTAGTCGACCCATGGCTGGATATACATTTCCTTTTCTCACAAATCTAAGCTATCAGTTCAATTTATTTTTTTCTCAAATTGAGTTACGTTTATATTCTGTTGATTTGATTTTCTAAGAAAATTAGATTTTTCCACTAACGGAAGAAACTGCTGCAATTATGAAACATGACCGTGATAAATAAAATTTTTCTGCTTCAAAGAGTTTTAATGAGAAATGATACTGTTTATATGGCAGCAAAACTTCATATAATTGGGGAGAAATTGTCTAAATGCCTTTATGCTTACTGTTAGTTGATTTGAATTACTCATTTTCAATTAGTGTTTAGTTACATGGCCCATCCTGTGAGTACCTCAGCCATTGATTGCTAGCAGGGCTTACTTACTTTCCTTTTGTGTGGTTCGTTAATATCCGAGGATAATTGAGCATTGGAAAGTTCATCACCCCTTTATATTTGTGCACTGTCGAGGAAGATGATTTTGTAGAGCATGAAAGCAGGGGAGATAATTTTACTTTTTTTTGTTCTATATGTACCTTCTCCATATCTAAAACGTCTTATACTAATCTAAAGTTTACTCTGTATTTGAACACTTCTGCAGTGTCTGCTGACATGGCTCATGGAGTCCACCCCAATTTTGTAGATAAGCATGAAGAAAATCACCGGCCACTATTGCAGAAGGGGCTTGTGATAAAGCATAATGCAAATCAGCGTTATGCTACAAGTGGAATTACATCTTTCCTTTTCCAGGAAGTTGGTAAACTTCATAATCTTCCCACTCAGGTAATTAAACTTTCCGTGACGTAATGCTCTTAAATAAACAGAAGAGGAAAAAGTGATAATAGTTTGCTTCTTGTTTATGTTTAATGCTTTTGTCCACTATATAAAGTAACCAAATGGATTGTCCTTCCTCATCTGTTTTTAATATACAATATGTCCCTTGACCCTATTATACAAATAAAAACTTGCTTCTCAATTGTCAAGTTGGGGATGTCTTTCTTGCATTGCCAAGGAATCTGAATTGAGCTAGTGCCATATTTATGAATGAGTCGGAGAAATTCTTAATAACAGTTGATTTCGCGATCCTCAATGTCAAAACTCTGAGCAATTGGCAAGAATAGATAGGGATGGCAAAGGAGCTAAGAGACAAGACATAAAGCAATTAAGTTATAATCTACCTCACATTCTGTCATTACTTTCCAAAATTGTTTCTAGTTATTAGTACTTCACTGTCAATTTTTCTTTCAGTGTGCAGTGTTGTTTAGTACCGGTAGATTTGTTGATGATTTCACTACCTTCACATATTAACTGGAAAAAAAGCTGTTATTAGCATTACACTCCTTGTCACCCAATCTTTTGCAGTTTAACAAACAGGCGTGCTGATTCCATGTAAAACTCAATACGAAAGTCCAATAATGAACTTGGAATCATGTTGGCTAAAGCTTTTCTTTTTTTTTTTTTTTTTCACAATCAACATCATCAGGCAGCATTTCCAGTTGCATAGTACTTGCTTCCTTGCATCAAACTAAAACCTATCAGAAATTGTTTCGGGCACCCTAACCTTGCTCGTGAAGTGTTTTTGCATCAGATTTAAGGACCTGAATCAGAACCATCAGCCTTCTTAAGGTGGTTGTTGAATAGCCAAGTAAAGTAAGGAGTTGAGGTTTAGGGGCCAACAAAGGTCACATCATAAGAACTATGTTTTGAGCTTAGCCTTTCACACTATTGGAGCTAACTGTGCAAAATGCTTATATGTTATCTTTACTAGTAGAACTTGACAAAGACTTTATAAATTAGACACACATGATTTCTCGAAGTTACAATGAGGATGGGACATGTATACCGTATTGTTATTTATCCGTTAACAACATACGTTGACTTTGTGGATGGTGGAGTGGTTGATAGGGTTGCTGCTATAGCAGAACCTTATAGTCGCCCAAATTCATATCCTATATTGTCATTATCTAAACATGTGGAAATACTGTTTTTTGGTGTAGGAATTCGTTGTGAGGAATGATATGGGATGTGGATCCACCATAGGTCCCATACTGGCTTCTGGGGTTGGAATTCGTACAGTTGATTGTGGCATAGCTCAGCTTTCCATGCATAGGTAAGCATTTATACTTAAGTAACCTATATCTCAACTATACTCAAACTAGATGTGTCTTTGAAGTTTGAAATTAATTTTGCATAATTAACTCTCAAATGCTCTTTCATTTCTTTTCTCCATTTGTTTAATTTTCTATACTTGCAGTGTGCGGGAAGTCTGTGGGAAAAAGGATATCGACATTGCTTACAAGCACTTCAAGGCGTTTTACAAAACATTCTCAAGCATTGACCAGAAGCTAAAAGTAGATTACTAGCTTCTCAACAAAGATGAATTTTAAAAATCATTCACAATACCATGTTCGGTTTGGTTTCTTTCCTCTGTTTTGTTCTTCCACTAAAGACAGACACACATTGGCACACACACAGTGGAGGAAGTAAGACTGAATTAGACTACTGTCGTTATAATTATATGATTCAAATCATAACTTTATTAAGTTTCTGTAAAATGGCAGAAACGGGTATCAATGCAGATCCATAAGATGAATAACAATATAGACTAGAAAACCTTTTTCAGCTTATAGGGCTAGCTTTCACATAAATGATAGAACATAGGCAAGATATTTCCACTATGGTTTCCTTGTTTCAGTTGTTTTTCTGGGACCGATGTTTATTGGATTTCTTGTGGACCGTTGATGAAGTGGAGGTGATTTTGAGTTGGTGTTCGGGTATTTGTTTGGCGTTTGCTTCTAGAAGCCTCTGCTTTAACTCAGAGAGCAATGCTTGATTCTCCTGGTTGAGCTGTTCAGCTTTCCTACGCAGCCTTTCGTTTTCACGAATCATTTCACAGTTTTCCATGTAGAGTTCTGAGTTTTGCTTCTCCATCTCGTTTCGGCTTACCTGCAAATCAATAGAAAACATATGATTACTTTAGGCTATAGAAGTTCAAAAGGTAATAAGTACATTAAGACGAGTATAGGGTGATTGTTATAGAGTTGTTTTCTAATGTTCTGAGCTTGGGTCGATTACTCAAAATAATATTGTATGTATAAAAAATCAAACAATTTGGATAGAGCCCGCTTAAGCTCAATTAATTAAACCCGAGCTCAAACCGATCCTCATTCTCGAGAAACAAACCAAGCCAAACTCAAAAAATCAACTCGTTCGATTTGGTTCGATTTATTTACAGCCCGACATGCCTGTGTACGTGTGGTGAACTTGATGTCGGAAGTAGACACTTGTTGCAACCTATTCGGAACTCACAGCCACACTTATACCTCAGACAAGAGAGCATATGCAAATGCTACTAGAATGGCAACCTTATTTATACCGACTAAATGACACACTCCTAACAACACGCACACGAGAAACATCCCCTGCCCTAACAAAGCAGCTTAAGCCCATCTGTAAAGCCTTAGATTCTGTCCTTTGCTCATGCTAAAAAGACACACACACATGCTTTAAACCGTTCGAGTTTGGCTTATAACCAGGTTCATTTAACCATACTGCACGTGGAGATTGCTGTTTATGTATTTTATTGTAAAAAGTGTGAGTTCAGGGGAGACAAAAGCACAGGGGACAGTTGGAATGTTGGTGTACATGGGAAGATTGATTGAGGAGCACAACAAGACAATCAATGGCACGATAAACTTGTGTTCGGAATGTGCAAAGGTTGTTACTTCCATGTTCTTGCTTGCTTGTATTCCGGGTGGAGATAAGTATCGGAATACAGTAAACGGTTACACGTGTTTGGATTTTAACTCCTTTGGCAATTATTTTTTCATCCTTTTGGCATAGTCAAATTTGGTATTTTTTTTAAGAGAGTAAGAGGAAGTCATATGATTGGCGAGATTCTTGCATGCACCGAGTTTGTTCTCCGGACACGACAACACAATACGAAACGATACTGATATGATAACACAATTTTTTTTTTTAAAATTCTGTACTTGATAAGTGTTGAACACGGTGTCCGATATGAATGTCCGACACGATACGACACAACAAAATGATATTTTTAGAAGTGTTCGTATATTATGGCTTCCCGGTCATACACCACGAGGATTAGATTGTGCTACATTTTTAATTCATTTAAAAAAATTAAATAAAAATTTTATAATATATAAGTGGTTAGGTTCATATGCGGAACGAAACATTTATGTAGAATATTATTGCTGTCTTTTCCGTATATGGTATATGGTTTGCCATGACGTGAATTCTGAAATGGGGAATGGAGTAGTAACCTTAAATTTCTTGATCAACTGAGGTACCTGCATGGCAAGAGGTATTATTGTCGATAACACAAAATTTAGGGTAACAAGCTTTTTATTCACTTCCAACTCTATATTTCCCACTTCTTCAGCAAAGACATGACTCCGACATCCGATTGTCAAAGTATATGCTCAACCCAACTCATCATAAAATCTAGTCGATGAGATGAGGGTTGTCAAACATTTATTAACTAGTACAATAGTTTGGTTTTTATTAATGTGGGACATGTTCACACCAAGAACAACAGAAAGCACGACGACCCAAGAACAACTGAAATAAGAGACGCTGCACATTCGAGTAATTATTTTTGCAGTCATGGATAGGCTTCAATGACAGAGATAACATCTGGAGTATGTTTGACAGTGAAGGTAGTGAAACCAGCTCCCTTGATAACATATTCCCATTCTTTGATACTTCTCTCTTTTCCCATATCTGTGTGAGCCAACATCACCATGTCCGCCGCCAAACGGACATCTGTGAGTTCGTCTTCGCTTCCCTCATCGATCACCGCATCTAGGATTATCACTTTGCCGGTATCCTTTGGAATGGCTTCTCGGCATTTTTTAAGTATGGCAATGCATTCTTCGTCGCCCCAATCATGCAGCACCCACTTATAACATCGAAACAAACTATAATCAAAATACAAGAAAGCTGGGAACGTAAACTTATTTCTAATACTATTATCATCAAATAAACTATAAAACGTAAAGGAGAAAAGCCTTACAGTCCTGCGTACAAATACTTTTGACGAGTATGAATTGGAGCTTTAAATATTTAAGCTTGAGTCGAGGTTTACTCGTTGGATCATTATGCTTATAAGTCGATTCAACTCATCGTACACCCCTAACTAAGTAAACGACTAAACGAGCATGGAAATAAAAGTGCGCATATTTCATTTTGGTGGAGAAAATGCGGATCATTCGAACCGCTCATGAGCAATTTATTGGTATTTTCGTCCCTTTGGAACATTGGGGACTGATGTGGTATAAAATTCAAAGAAAGCATTTGACCTCTAAGAAATGACTGAACGAGCATTAAAAATGTTCGTGTTCGTGTATCCTAAAACTAAGTTTCAAAATGAGGTTTCACAACTATACTTAAAGCTAAGAAGTTACTTAGATAAACCATATAATTAATGTGCTTCTACCGATTAATATATATATATATATATAATGTATGTGCATCATACCTTGTTTTTAATAATAATAATAAAGTATGAGTTGAGTTTTTGGTTTCTTAAAACTTATTGATCGTCCAAAATATCCTCGCAATAATACTTTTAACATTGTTAAACTAGAGGGTGATTTGGTAAATACATATTATATATCACTATATTCAAAATTTTTAAAAATATGTATTTTAGTGAAATAGGACTTCTTATTAAAATAAATTAAAACTCATCCAATTTATCAATATAAGATACTTCTATATTTTTCTTGGTTGAATACAATCAATTAAATAATTGAGTTAATTAAGTTATAAAATATATTATCCACAAAATATGAAAGTATTAATAACATATCTTCAAATTTGACTATTGAAAATATATTGAGGTAATAACTAAAAATATAGACATACATTATATATATCAGTAGGATAGACCAAATCAATGTATATATGCCAAAAATAAAAATAAAATAATTGATAAAAAAATTATATTTATTGTGTTCCACAAAAATATATATAGTTTTGCTAATAAAATTTATTACTACTTATTGATGAATAAAAGGGTATCATTTAATTATATAATTAAAGATAAAAAGAAATACATGAAACTATTAGAGAATGTGCAAAAGAAAAAATAAATTTGATATATAGAGGCAAATACAAAAATAACAAATAGAAAAATAGATGAAATTTTGAAAGAAAAAGAGAAATATATATTTAAATATTTAAATGAGAGATTAGAGAAATTAAAATGCATAAAATTTGAGCAAATGTTAGAGATTTGTTACTAATTTAAAAGGATATTTCACAATCCAAAATTGCAATCCAACAAAGTTAATTAAAATTAAGGAACCCCAGCGGACCTAATGTGTATGCATATATAAAAAAAAGATATAGTTTAATTTTATAATTAATTTTTTATAGTGATCAATTAAATAATTTTTTTTAATTTTTTATATAAATATACTCTTTTTTTTTTGGTTACAATATAAATATACTCTTTCATTATTTCTAATACATGCTTAAAATCAAGTGTAAAAAAATTAACATAAATCTTAAATAATATTCACTAAAAAATATAAATAAGAAAAAAAAAGCAAGATAAATATAAAGGAGAAAATAAAAAATCTATGGAATAATTACTTACAAGTAATATTTATTTGATTTTAATATACATACAAACGTGTATATCAAAATTAAAAGACAATCTAAATAATTATCTTAAGAGTCTAAGTATTATTAAAAATAATATAGATAAGTATTTTTGTTATAATTTTGACAAAGTTTCCAGCTTGTAAAGGTAATACAGTAAAAAATTAAATCTTACAATTTAAATTAAAACAAACAAACATAAAACAAAATATTGAATAGGATGAAAGTATCGAGTTGTCAAATGAATAAAAGAAAAGCAAAAAAAATTAAATGATAAGATTTTAGTTAAGTTAAAGACTTTGCAAAATTTTGTGCTACAAAATTATTAGTTAGACCAATATTAGTTTCTATTAGGTTTATTACATTACTAATAACAAAAATATTTATTGAATTCATATTCATATTTATTATTGTATTTATATATTAAAATTAATGTGTAAGATAATATAAGGAGCAATATTTTATTTTATGTGAAGATATATTTATACTAATTTAACATAATATTATACAGAGATTAAAAAATCATAAATTAAATTATATTTTAAAATAAAAATAGAAAAATTAGAAAAGAATTTACTCAAAAAGAGTAAAAATATAAAATAAAGCGGAAAAGGCCACCAAAAAAATTGTGCTTGGTACAAACTATAATTTTGGTAGGACAACTTGTAGTTTTGACTGCTTGGTACAAACTATAATTTTGTTCCAAACTAGTGCAATTTTTATATTTTAGATTTAGTTCAAATGTTAACACTATATATTTATTCTAAAGTATTAAATTTTTTAAAAATATTTATTTATGCAAATAGGATAACATATATAAAGTAGAAATAAAGTCATTAATTTAAAGAAAAAACAAGAGCAATTTTACGAATCAAACTAAGTATATGGAGTCAAATAAAAATAAAAATAAATTATGATTTAATTTATCATATTAATTTTATAATTTATTTTGTGACTTTTTGTATATGCATAAGTGAGTGTCTATGATATATAGATACAGATATGACACGATACAAATTAGTTTTGAAATTTAACAAGTGAGAAACGTCATATACAATGCCCGACACAAATATGACATAACACGAGACAATAAAGTAATATTTTTAGAAATGTTTGTGCATCATATGTGAGTGTTAAATTGTTAATTTAAAGGTATAAATTTTCTATTTATATATGTAAGAGTATCCATTAAAAATTAAGTTTCAATTGAGATCTCATTATTCTAGTATTTAAAAACCTAATGTTTTAAATAATTTCATTTTAATAATTCAATTATTAAAAATATATAGATAAATCGTATATTTAATGTGCAACGCACATTTTTTTCACTAGTACTTGGAAAACACTAGTATGTAACCCAATAGGGATAAAACACTTCTCATATAGTTTATTATTTCATATTAGGCTCGAATTAGAATGTCCTCCACTACTATATAAACCAAACACATGCATATTATTATTTTCCCGACTATATAAACCAAGCACACATACCTTGAGGAAAGCAGCATCCGCCTTTGGAACAAGTTCAAATATGCTACCACCAACATGCTCAACACCGTCACATTGTGGAGCAATGGCGACGACATGAGGAAGATCGAAGTTAATCCCATGAATCTGAGGACAAATCTTCACCAACGTGCAAAGAGCCATTCCGTTGCCACCGCCAACATCCACTAGAGACCCGATTCCCTCAAACACCTCAGGGTATTGATCAACTATCATCGCAATAGCTTGGCGGGTGTGGCTCGCCATTCCATCGCTAAATAATCTGTTCTGCGTTGCATCTTCGGACGTGTACTCCCATACGTCCATGCCATGTGCGGCCGCAAACGGTGCTGGAGCACCACTTGTCAAAGCTCGTGCGCTCAACTTGTGCCACGGCGAGATCATCATCGGGCTGTTCTCCATCAGGATGAATGGACCTAGACTATTGGCTACGAGAAAAAGTAATAATAGTGACAAAGATTATGAATTAATCAAGTCTACCACATCGTCACCAATAGTGACAATAATAACTGTATGGCTTAATAGTGACCAATGGTGTTTCACTGTCACAAAAAAGTGTCACCAATCGGTAGTGGAGGTATGAACAAACTTTTAGAGACGGATTTGTGGGATGATGATAAAGTCTGTCCCTAAGGCTTTGCAAATACAGGCAACTTGGTGACCAGTTTAGTAAGTTTTTTTAACAAAAAAAGTAGTTTCTTTATTTAGTTTCGAAAATTCAAAAAATTTTGACTAAAAAAAAAAAAAATTGAAAAATTACAATAAACCAGCTAAATAACTTAAATTATTTTAGTAGACTATATTTATAAATTCTGACAAAACCTAGCAAATTTAAATTTCTTTAAAATATATATTTAATAAATTATTATTTATACGAAATTATAAATTTATAAAACTCAGCGGAATGAATGTAATAAATTATTATTTTAAACAAAAAATTGTAAGCAAATGAATAAATAAGTCCGGAAATTTATTTTTATAACTTTCATAGTTTTTCTGCACAATTTTTGTTGATGGATTTAAAACATTTTTCTTCAAAATTTATTTGAAAATTTTAATTAAGATTAAATTATTGATTCAGTCTCTAAATATGTCTTAATTGGTCAATCCATGTAACCAAAAGCAAAAGTGAATACTTTTCATTCGATGAATTTTACATTGTTATAAATTTTTTCTAAAACTTTTACACTATTACTTGGTATATCGCCACTAATTTTAAGTTTACCCGCCAATAGAGATTGGTCCAAGGATTTTTCTCCAGGATAATAATTTAGGTTCGAATCCTACTTGGAGTGTGTGTGAAAAAAAAAAAAAATTTACTGGTGTTTAGTGATTTATATTACCTCCATCCCTTAAGAGCAAACGGGAAAGGGCCGTTTGGACGTAACAAAACGTTGATTCTTGGCTTGTGAGCTGCTGCTTTTTAAAGAAACCACGGTGAACCAAGTACCTCATTATGCGTTGGAGGATCGAAGATGAAGAGCCAGTGCTGGCTGATAGCTCGGAAAGCGTCATGGATCCACCATTTCTTTCCAAAACATCGGCTATTCCGAGTTCAATAGCACACTTAACAACTGCCCCCGGGGCGAAGCCAAACACATACTCCCATATCTTAAGTCTAGCACGAGTTTCTTCATTTGCTTCGCTAACTGGTTTCACAGCTTCCATTTACTTTCTTAATTTCTTTCTTTCGTTTGCTCACTCTTTTTTGTTCATATAGCTATATATATAACAAGAAAATTTAGAAAAAAATTGGCATAACTAGAAAATGAGGTACGATTATGACGTGCCAAGACTTTGGTAATATTAGAGGTGGCACAGCAGACGTAGTGATTAACACTGCCGGTCTTAAGAGTTACGTACACGTAGTGATTAACACTGCCGGTCTTAGAGTTACGTGAGTTACGTACACGTAGTGATTAACACTGCCGGTCTTAGAGTTACGTGAGTTACGTACAAGTAGTGATTAACACTGCCGGTCTTAGAGTTACATACACGTATTCAAATCAATCGATGAATAGTAATATATAAACCTTTCGTTTCGGAAAATTATCGTTGTTTGTTTTGGAAAATTATAACCAAACCCGGTTCTGCCGAATCCGATTAATCATAATGATAAGTGTATATTACACTTGTTATATGATTAGTTTCTCACTTTAGATTTTTCACCTACCACATGAACAAGTGTAAAACACTCAAACCCTCATTATACCGTATTGATTTGATCGAATTAAGTTCAAATTAGAATTAGCCATTTATTTCTTATCTGAATCAGCAACAGTTTATTTCTTATCTGAATCAACAATGGAGTTAGAAATCTTGGTACATGGGATAACAAGAGAACCTTTAAGTGCCGTAGTAGTTTAGCGTTGTACTAGTTAGTTTAAGCCGAATCTCGCAGTTGGATTCTTAAAGGGAGCACGTCGTGTTTAACGTGGATTATGGGGTGTTGGTTATATAATACCCCTAATCCACCTTCTACTTTGAAAGATAAGTTTTATGCATATTCTCCGAGCTCGTGAATGGGTTGGTCACGCACAGACTATTTAGTGATGGCTTGGCTGGGAGGGTTGCTAAACAGTCCAGATTTCTGATGCCACATAAAATTACCTTTTTATCCCTGAACTTTATCATATTTTACCCATCTTCATGGCCACGTAAGGCTCCATATTGTTGCTAATTCTTATAAAATATATATTAAATTATATATTATACAATTAAAAATCTAAACCAAGGTACGTATTACACATTTATTTTATTAAAATATTATTTTATAATTATTAAATTTTCTACTATGTAGTTGATTTTGTTGAATATAATGTTTTATCATGAAATAGTCTTGTAGTTGAATTGTAAAAGACAAATTTATCATTGAATCTTTGTAATTTTTTTTTTTCTAATTTTTGTGTTTTCTATTTTTCAAATTTCACATGATACACATGAAATTTTTTCTAATTCTTATGTTTTCTATTTTCAAATTTCATATCGCACACATGAAATAATCATGTAGTTGAATTGAAAAAGACGAATATATCGTTGAATCTTTGTAAATTTTTTTTTTCTGATTCTTATGTTTTCCATTTTCAAATTTCACATGAAGCATATGAAATAATCTTGTAGTTGAATTAAAAAAGATAAATATACCGTTGAATCTTTGTAATTTCTTTTTCTAATTCTTATATTTTCTCCGGACTTTATGTTCTTGTAATTTTTATTTTTTTAATTGTGGTCTTCTTTTGTTGCTAAAAGTTTGAGGGAAAGGGAAAGAACAAAATTCTTTCATGTTATAAACTTTGCTAAACAAAGAAGGAAAAAGAAAGAAAATTAAGAAAGAAGAAAAAAGAAAAAAATAATTGATACGCTATTCGGAGAGAGAAAATAATTTTAATTAACATTAATAAATAAAGGAATTCTGTACAATTCAATTTTTCTATTTATAAGTTAATTGGGAAAAAATAGAAATAAATCTACTCATATCAAATATTCCAATAGATTTGAGAATACTGTAAGATACTGTCTTAAATGTTCAATAGATCTCAGTGGTAATTGAAAGAAGTGAAAATTTTCTCCCAAAAATTAATTTGACAATCGAAGGCTTCAAGGACGTGGAGTAAGAAAATAGATATTAGTGGCCATTCTTCCGTAAATTTTGAGAAAAGATGGATATATTAGTAATTTTATGTGTTATGTCATAGTTCGTGTGATTTCTCACACGCCTTTTTGGCATGTGATATATATTTCCATAAAATACGCAAATCATACAAGCTAAAACTTATTCTACAGGCTTTCATACATGCAACATAAACGTTTGTTGGTGTCAGTTATATACTATGATGCATGGACACGGATACGACACGACACGACACGACACGGATTTTTTCTTGAATTTCCCACGTAGGGAGTGTCGGACACAGTGTCGGACACGAGTGTCGGACACGACACGACACGGCAAAATGATATTTATAGAAGTGTCCGTGCATCATAGGTTATATATCACAGACAACCATTATCTGCAAAAAATAAACACGCTCTTAGGGTCTAGGACCAAATCTATCGAAATTAAAATGTGTAGGACTACCCAAAAAGTTACAGGACTAAAAAAAAATTAATTGGAGCTCCCAATTGTGAAGTATATGCTCAGCCCAACTCACCATAAAAGCTAGCGGATGAGGTGAGGATTACCAAACATTTATTAACTAGTACAATAGTTTGATTTTTATTCAATGCGGGACATGTTAACACCAACAACAACAGAAAGCATGACGACCTAAGAACAACGGAAACAAGAGACATTGCACATTTGAGTAATTATTTTTGCAGTCATGGATAGGCTTCAATGACAGATATAACATCTGGAGTATGTTTGACAGTGAAGGAAGTGAAATCAGCTGCTTTGATAACATATTCCCATTCTTTGATACTTCTCTCTTTTCCCGTACCTGAGTGTGCCAACATCACCATGTCCAACGCCAAACGGACATCTGTGAGCTCATCTTCGTTTCCCTCGTCGATCACTGCATCGACGATTATCACTTTGCCGCTATCCTTTGGAATGGCTTCTCGGCAATTTTTAAGTATGGCAATGCATTCTTCGTCGCTCCAATCATGCAGCACCCACTTATAACATCGAAACAAACTATGATCAAAATACAAGAAAGCTGGGAATGTAAACTTATTTCTAGAGATAATTGTTAGAAAACCCTGTTAAATACTGAAAATGCAAGATAAACCCTATGTTTAAAAATTAGCATAAAAAATCATGTGTTTTATAAAAATAAACATAAAAAACCCTCACGTTTTATTTGAGCTACACATGATGTCTTTATTCACAAAAATAAACACAAAAATTAGACAAAAAATATTTACTAATAAAAAATTGAAAAAAATATAGTAATATATAGAAGAAAATATTGGAAATGATATATATAAGAAATAAATTAAGAATATAAAAACACAAAAATTCTTATCGAGAAGCAAAACATGAAAGGAAAGACATAAATCAAAAGTTGGTAGAAAAATACGCTAAAGAGAAATTAAGGGATAAAAAATTACATATAGACCTCTTTTGAGAAATTCTGTGAATATTGAGACAAAATTGAAATTATAACAACTAAGAAACAATGCATATAAATACAAAAACAAGATTTCTCTATAGAACCCGAGCATAAAAATGAAATTACCAGCCATAATGTTTTTTGTGCAAAATTAAGAAAACACAAGTTTTTTTATGAAACTTTATATAACACGGGGTTTTTCATGCCCATTTTGAATAACACAAGGGAGTTGGGTGCATATAACTCCTTATTTCTAATACTATTATCATCAATTATATACGATAAACTATAAAACGTAAAGGAGAAAAGCTTAACAGGCCTGTGTACAAATACTTTTGACGAGTATGAATTGGAGCTTTAAATAGTTAAGCTTGAATCCAGCTTTACTCGTTGGATCATTATGATTATAAGTCGGTTCAACTCATCGTACACTCCTAACTAAGTAAACGACTAAACGAGCATGGAAATAAAAGTTCGCGTATTACATTTTGGTTGAGAAAATGCTGATCATTCGAACCGCTCATGAGCAATTTATTAGTATTTTCGTCCGCTTGGAACATTGGGGACTGATGTGAAATAAAGTTCAAAGAAAACATTTGCCAGAAACGACTGACCGTAGGTTAAAAATTTTTGTGCATCATATATATAGGTGAGTGTTGATCGGAAACTGCAGTTTTCTAACTATATACGTGAAAGTGCACTTTAATAAACTAAGTTGCAAATGAGGTTTCACAAGGTTTGAGATCTTCTACTACATTATTGTCCTTCATCTTATACTCCATATATTAGATGTTCGACACGTGCCAAAATTCACAAATTATATTAACGGAGAAATATAATTTTTAACGGAGAAAGAGAACCATCCTTGATATTCTCTCTCATAGCGA
Organism: Lantana camara; assembly: GCA_037501455.1. Lineage (NCBI taxonomy): Eukaryota > Viridiplantae > Streptophyta > Magnoliopsida > Lamiales > Verbenaceae > Lantana > Lantana camara. The sequence continues at coordinate 87,373,763 of CM074863.1, forward strand.
TCCACTCTTCTTCCGTCCCTAAATTTTCAACCCATAAATCTCATTTGGATGACTTTCAATCCAATCTTCTTCTAACAAAGATTCGCAAATTCCCAATTTAAACAAATCTCATCTGGATCAAAACTATCTGCTATCGGAACAATTTTTTGCGAATACTTGATATCAAATGCAAATATAAGGAATGAAAATAATAGAAAGATACTGTTATTAAATAATTTTATAATATTCTGATCAGACTATCAAGATCCACTGGAAAATAATAATTTAACAATATACGATTGAGGTAGAGTATGAATTTTTAAGTAAATAATCTTTAAGATGAAAACTAACCTTAAATTTGCTAAGTAAATAGATGGAGTTCTACTCAAGAAATCTTCAAGTTACAATCGATATTTTCAATCTGTGTTTTTTTTTTTTTTTTTTTTTTTTGTGTTTTCATTCTGTTATTTTTTTAAAATTTTTGAAATTTTAAATTCTTCTGATTTTGTCATTGAATATTCATTCTATCTCAATTTGTGAATTTTCAAGTTCTTCTGAAATTTTGATTTGTCGTTGTTAATTTAAACATTATACAATCTTTTCGTTTTTTGTTCACTAATATTACAAAATGTTTCGATGAAGAATGACATAATCTGTTTTATGAAGAATAGGATTCTCTTAATCTGTTTTCTGACTTTGTTATATATATTTATTTTCGATTTAGCGTTATGTTTCTCTGTTATTAAAATCTGTGAGTTTTAACACGTGTCTCACATTCACTATGTGGAGTACGAGATGAAGCACAACAATGGAGTAGAAGATCCCAAGCCGTTTCACAAGGCATAACTATACTTAAAGTTAAGAAGTTACTTAGATAAAACATATAATTAATGTGCTTATATATATATAATTAATGTGCAACATATATTGTTTTTACTGGTACATATATATATATATATATATATATATATATATATATATATATATATATATATATATATTATATAATAAAAGTACGAGCTGAGTTTTTAGCTTTTTCAAAACTTATTAATAGCCCAAAATATCCTCGCGATGATACTTTTAATATTATTAAACTAGAGGATGATTTGGTATATATATATTATATATTACTATATTCAAACTTTTGTAAAAATACGTAGTTTAGTGAAAATAGAACTCCTTACTAAAATAAATTAAAACTCATTCAATCTATCAATATGACATGATTATATTTAAATTTTTAGAAAAAATACGTATTTCAATGAAAAATCCATGCATTATTTGATGGATGAGACCAAAATTACAACTTTTAAAAAATAATGAGACTAAATGTGTCTAACTTTAAAGACACAAGGCTAAAATTGCAAAAGAGCTAATCCTATGAGACCAAAAATATAATTTTTTTTCCAAATTTTATGTTATAATTAATAAACCGGTAATAATAATTAATTTTTTGTTAATACATTTTACTAATAAAGTTACTTAACTATTAAATAACAAATAATCATAAACTGAAATTACAACACTTTGATTTTTAATATATATATTAAAATTTTCATATAAATATAAAAAAATTTCCTTGTAGAGATAAGTAATTAGTAAAACTTACAATATTGAAAAATTTTAGTTGAATTTGAGTCAATTTAAGTGAATTTGTGGTTCTTTAATTTGGTGGGACAACTTGTAGTTTTGATTGATTGATACAAACTATAATTTTTGTTCCAAACTGTAATTTTTATATTTTAGATTTAGTTCAAACGCTAACACTATATATTTATTCTAAAGTATTAAGTTCCTTAAAAATATTTATTTATGCAAATAGGATAACACACATTAACTAGAAATAAGACTCATTAATTTTTTGTTTTTTTTTTTAAAAAAAGAACAGTGATTTTTAGAAATCAAACTAAGTATATAGAGTCAAATTAAAATAAAAATAGATTATAATTCAATTTATCATATTAATTTTATAATTTATCTCATAACTTTTTGTATATGAATAAGTGAGTGTCAATGATAGAGAGATACAAATTAATTTTAAAATTTAACAAGCGAGAAACATCAAATACGATGCCTGACGCAAATATGACACAACACTCCACGATAAAATAATATTTTTAAGAGTGTTTGTACATGATATGTGAGTGTTAATTTAAAAGTATAAAATTTCTATTTGTATATGGAAGAGTATCCATTAAAAATTAAGTTTCAATTGAGATCTAATTATTCTATCTAAAAACCCAATGTTTTAAATAATTTCATTTTATTAATTCAATTATTAAAAATATTTAGATAAATTGTATATTTAATGTGCAACAAACACATTGTTTTCACTATTACTTAGAAAAACACAAGTATATAACCCAATAGGGATAAAACACTTCTCATATAGTTTATTATTTCGAATTAGGTTCGAATCAGAATGTCCTTGACTGCTATATAAACCAAACACATCCGTATTAGTATTTTCCCGAGTATATAAACCAAGCACACATACCTTGAGGAAAGCAGCATCCGCCTTTGGAACAAGTTCAAACATGCTACCACCCACATGCTCAACACCGTCACATTGTGGAGCAGTGGCGATGACATGAGGAATATCGAAGTTAATCCCATGAATCTGAGGACAAATCTTCACGAACGTGCGAAGAGCCGTCCCGTTGCCACCGCCAACATCCACTAGAGACCCGATCCCCTCAAACACCTCAGGGTATTGATCAACTATCATCGCAATAGCTTGGCGGGTGTGGCTTGCCATTCCATCGATGAATAATTTGTTCTGCGTTGCATCTTCAGACGTGTACTCCCATAGGTCCATGCCATGTGCAGCCTCAAACGGTGCTGGAGCACCGCTTGTCGAAGCTCGTGCGCTCAACTTGTGCCACGGCGAGATCATCATTGGGCTGTTCTCCATTAGGATGAATGGAGCTGACTATTGGCTACGAGAAAAAGTAATAATAGTGACAAAGATTATGAATTAATCAAGTCTACCCTGTCGTCACCAATAGTGACGACAATGACTGTATGGCTTAATAGTGACTAATGGTGTTTCACTGTCACAATAAAGTGTCACCAATCAGTAGTGGAGGTATGGACAAACGTTTAGAGACGATTTGTGATGAAGGTAAAGTCTGTCCCTATGGCTTTGCAAATACAGGCAAATTGGTGACGAATTTACTGACAAACAAAAAATAATTTCTTTTTTTTTTTTTTTCTAAACAAAAAAAGTAGTTTCTTTATTTAGTTCAAAAATAAAAAAAAAATACAAATGAACCACCTAAATAACTTAAATTGTTTTAATAGACAATATTTATAAATTCTGATAAAACCTAGCATATTTAAATTTCTTTAAAATATATATTCAACAAATTATGATTTATACAAAATTATAAAATTTATAAAACTCAGCGGAATGAATGTAATAAATTATTATTTTATACAAAAAATTGTAATCAAATGAATAAATAAGTCCGGGAATTTATTTTTATAACTTTTATTGGTTTTCTGCACAATTTTTGTTGATGGATTTAAAACATTTTTCTTCAAAATTTATTTGAATTTTTTAATTAAGATTAAATTACCGATTCAGTCTCTAAATATGTCTCAATTGGTCAATTCATGTCCAAAAGCAAAAATGAATACTTTTAATGCGATGAATTCTACAAATTGTCACAAATTTTTTCTAAACTTTTACACTATGACTTAGTATATCGTCACTAATTTTAATTTTACTCGCCAACAAGGATTAATCCAAATGTTTTTCTCCAGGGTAAGTATCTAGGTTCGAATCCCACACATGTGATATGGTGTGAGAACACCAAGGGTAAATCTATGAAAAAATAACAAAGAGAGACAGATTTACATGTGTTAAAACATTCAAAACCGTTGAAAAAACAGTCAAACCGCTGAAAAAATAGTCAAAACCGCTTTGGGATGGTGGTTTGTCACGAATTAATAGTTTAGATGGTAGTATTGGAGTCGAAATAGTTTGGAGGGTGAATTGCAAAATGGCCTATAGTTCGGATGGACAAAAATCATTATCTCTAATTTATATTACCTCCATCCCTTAAGAGCAAACGGGAAAGGGCCGTTTGGACGTAACAAAACGTTGATTCTTGGCTTGTGAGTTGCTGCTTTTTAAAGAAACCACGGTGCACCAAGTACCTCATTATGCGTTGGAGGATTGAAGATGAAGAGCCAGTGCTAGCTGATAGCTCGGAAAGTGTCATGGATCCACCATTTCTTTCCAAAACATCGGCTATTCCGAGTTCAATCGCACATTTAACAACTGCCCCCGGGGCGAAGCCAAGCACATACTTCCATATCTTAAGTCTCGCACGAGTTTCTTCATTTGCTTCGCTAACTGGTTTCACAGCTTCCATTTTTTTTCTTTCTTTCGCTCGCTCACTCTTTTTTGGTTCATATAACTATATATATAACAAAAAAATTGAGAAAAAAATTAGCATAACTAGAAAATGAGGTACGATTACGAAGTGCCAAAACTTTGGTAATATTATAGGTGACACAACAGACCTTGTGATTAAACACTGCCGGTCTGGCTACGCAGTACGACAAGCACAGAACTTTGGTAATATTATAGGTTTTTTTTTGGTACAATGGTAATATTATAGGTGGCACAACAGAACTTATGATTAACATTGCCGGTCTTGCTGCGCAGTACGACAAGCACAGAATGAGAGTTATGTATTGTATTCAAGTCAATCGATGAATAATAATATATAAGCCATTCGTAATTGTGTTTTGTTTGTTTGTGTGACGCCCCGTTTCTCGATCAAGGTATGCTTTGGTACGAGAGTGAACGATTTACTTTTCTTACATGAATTATGTGAATAATATGCCTTAATTGACCGTTATGCTTGAACTTATGTGGAATATATGACATGTATGAAATACTTGACTATTTGATATGGTAATTATGTGCTCGTATTGCTTCCATTTGGCTTCGATGGCATGCTTCGTGTTTAATCAAAACAATGTGCTTATTTGGACATTAAAGCATAATTTAGGGACCAAAAGGTAAATTTATTTTCTAAGCCATAGAACTTGTTGTAATTGAGTAGATAATTCGATTACGAGTTCGTGGGTTTTTGAATCGCTCGATTTGGAGTTCGGACGAAGAAGTTATGGCCATTCTACGAAAAGTCAACCTTTTTATAAGACTTATAACCCAATTCCGAATTTAGCCCAATTTGAGACCCAATTTCACTCCTAACACACTCCAATTGACCCGGTTCGCGACCCAAATAGCTGACCCAAATAACTAAATCAGATTTTAACACCCAACATCCCATTTCACGTTATTTGAAAGATTCAAACCCTTCTCTCCCTCACTTTTCTCTCCAACCCATTCATCTTCTCTCAAGAACACCTTCAACCATTTTCAAGAGACAAGATTGGAGATTGAAGCTAGAGATCCAAGACTCAAGACCAAGCTAGTCTCTTTGATTCTCTGCTCCTAAAGGTAAGGTTTTGTGTAAATGCTTGGGTTATGCTTTGAGCTTGAAGCTCTTGGTAGAAGCATGAACTAGGGTTGAATTTTATGAGTTTAATCCATGTTTTCTTGATGAATTCGTGTTCTAAGTATGCTATTTGGACCCTAGAAACATATTTAGGTTGGATTTCATCTATTCTCTTGATTTCACCATTTTTGAGTTTTTGAAGATTTGAAGAAATTCTTGCATGTCTAGGATTTATTTGATTTCTTGCAATCTTGGTGTTGTAGAATGATTATGCTTGAGTTGTTATGAGGTTTGGAATCAATTTTAGTTGAATTCATGCTAGGATTAGAGATTCAACATTGAAGAGCATGCTTGAACTATGAAGCTTTTATGCATATATGTAATTCTTGCTTAAATGATTCCATTCTTGGATTTTATGCTTATATTATGTTCTTATACGATATATGAATGTTATGATATATGAATGTTTTATGATGCTTAATTGAGGTTTTGGAATCTTAATTTCATGTTTTGGGGTGTTTAGAACTCATTCCCGTCGAATTTGTAGTGGCTGTCACGTTTTTTTTAAGTTCTGGGCAGAATCCACTAGGGTGGATTTTTGCTGTGTAAAAAATCCATGGGGGTGGATTTGAGGCAGTAGCTTCTGGAAAATCCGCGAGGGTGGATTTTTTGTGAAGGAAAATCCATGGGGGTGGATTTTCCCCAGCCTTGTTTTCTTGACTCGTTTCGCTTGTTTTGACTCTTGTATGTCATTTTCTTGTTTCTATAATACCTTTAATGAGTTGTAGCCTTATTATATGTGGTAGAACTTCTTGCATATCACTTGTTATGATCTTGTTGCCTTGATCAAGTTTAAGTTGTCACATTTTGCTAAGTTATACATTTACTTGAACTTGTATGACTTCCTACGTTATGTGTGACCATGACATGCTATACATGCTCATGATTAATCCTCACATTTCATTAAGTGCATGATATGACTCCATAAGCATACATAACTCTCATAAGTGACTTGTTACTTAAGCCGTGCGTCGTTTACTTGGTTTGGGTCGAGTCTCACCTTTGTTAGTACGTTTGTCTTGTTAGGTGGTGCGTCTCCGGCCGAGTAGTTCGTTGCTCGCGGTCGACCTTCGAGTTCTTGGTAAAGGTGAGGAGTTATATATATGTAAAATGTTTTCAAAACTGTGGACAGAGCCTTTCATATTTGTTGGTTTTGAACTCCCATTTTGAAAACGTATATTTAGGCTTTATAAGCCAAGTTTTGTGAGCTTTGCTCGTATTATGAATATTTGCTTGTGGAAAACGGTTTACAAGTAAAACTTGAAGTTTTGGTATATGGGATAGATACCCAAAATGATTTTGAGACTTCCGTTCGAATATTACGTATGTGTGAGTTGTGTAGCGAGGTTATGTATACCTTGCAAGGACGCTTGCTCGGTTGGATCTTTTGATAGCGCTCGGGGCGGAGTAAGTGGTAAGACCGGGAACGCAAGGGCGGACGGTTAAACCCTTACGAAGTACCCACTTTTGGACAAGTTTGCTAAGACTCCGCGGAGGTTTCGGGGTTAAGGTAAGCTTGGGGGAAGGTCGGTTTCATGGACCCACTTCTCCATGGTTCTTTTGCGATGTTCGGGGGCTGTACACTCTCGACATCAACGGTGTAAGGATGGATTGGTTTGATTTCTTTTGGTTTGGGAAGTAAGGATGGAGTGCTCGTACTCGCCGAGCCGGTGCTTCGGTTCATGATTCGATTTTTCTAAAACTTGCATTGTTTTCCAAAAGAATTCGGATCATGAACACCTTTGATTTGAGCATGCATTGACCTCTTATATTTAAACTATGTAACCTTCTTCTCACCGGTTCCGTTTGAACTGACCTCCTTTACCTTTCGTGTCCGCAGGTCGCGTTTTGGAGTCTTGCTTTGAGAGTTGTGTCGAGTTTAGCTTGTACTCGTTGTGTCTTTACATACTTCTTATTTATGTCGCTTATGTTTTTGGATTTATGGATTTAGAATGTATGATGTTATTATGCTAGTTTGGACCGTGTTGGTCACTAGGATGATTTTACATTCCGTATTTTGAGCATTACGTGCTGGACCGTGACGGTCATCTACTTGTTGAATATACATTTCTCTTAGACCTTGTTGAATGAATTTATGCACTTGATATGTTATGATTTAAGCTTCCGCATACTTGTGATTGTTTACCCGCTTTGTGAGTCTAGTACCGCCTAGCTAGGATGTCCGTTTGTCACCGCTTGCTTCGTTCTTGGCGGGTATATGGATAGCAATTCTATATACAAGCTAGGACCGTAGCGCGGGATATGCGTGGATGCCCTTGTAGGGGCGTTACACCCCTATTTGGTTGGTATCAGAGCCGAAGGTTTAAAACCGGGCTCTTGAGTCGTCTCGAGTCGTCTAGAGTGTACGGCATAGGGACAATGTGCTATCATGTTTATTTATTTCGCTTTATATGTGACTACATGTTACTTATATCTCGTTAATTCTTGCTTTTACTTTTTGTAATTGCATTTCTTACTTGATATTACGTGACATGAGCATATAACTAACCAACATGCATACATGATTGAATTGTGTAGGATGCCTCCACGTCGTCGTAACCGTTCTCCGGCTCGTGGAAATGAGCAAGATCCTCCGGGGAATAATCCGAATCCACCACCACCGCCGCCTTTACCTAACGCAGCGGATCTTATGGCTCTTATGACTCAGTTTGTGCAAGCCGTGAATGCACAACAAGCCGAACAAGTACCTCCTCCGGCACCTCCTCCACCACCGGTTCCGGTTGAGAGTGTTTATGACCGATTTAGTAGGCGCCGTCCACCTATATTTCCGGGTACTACGGATGATTTGAAAGCGGAGTATTGGATCACTACCATTGAGAGGATTTTCCGGGTTGTCACTTGCACCGAGACGGAGAAGGCTTTGTGTGCTATCGATCTTCTTCGTGATGAGGCTTATAATTGGTGGCGTAGCACCATATCCCGCCTTGGGGTTGGTGAAGATAATGTTACATGGGAGATGTTCGCTAGCGAGTTTTGGGCACATTACATCCCGAAGCAAGAAGGAAGCGCCGTGAGAGGGAATTCATGAATTTGGAGCAAGGGAATATGTCCGTGACCGAGTACATTGCCGAGTTCAATCGATTGTCTCCGTATGCACCTCATATCACCGATGAGGAAGACCGCAAGTGCGAGAAATTTGTGAAAGGACTTCGTGGGGAGATTTCAAGATCTTTGGCTCCGGTGCACATTGATAATTGGGCCGATGCTACCGGGTTAGCTTTGAAAGTTGAAGCGGAAGAACAAAGGCTTGGAACTAAGAAGGGTGTTATGGGTTCCGGTTCGGGATTTAAGAGAACAACTCCACAATCGTTCTCTAAGTCACCACAACCATCTTCTAGGGGCCGTTTTATGGGAAAGAAGGGGAAAGGAAAGCAAACTCCGCAAGTGGTGAAGAGGCATGATCCATGTGAGCATTGTGGGAGTACTACACATGTTGGGGAGAATTGTTGCAAGAAGCATGGTAAATGCTTCAATTGTGGCAGCACTAAGCACTTGGTGAGGAATTGTGATCAACCTAGATCTCATGGTTCGGGTAATGAGGCAAGGCCCGTGGCACATGCACGTGCTTATGCTTTGGATGGAGAGCAAGAGAATGCCGAGATCGACCCTACCGCCGTGGTGGAAGGTACACTCCACATACATGACATTCCCATACATGCATTATATGATCCAGGTGCATCTCATTCGTTTATTACCCCTTCTATGGCTACTATGTTAAATTTGCCTCTTGCGAGTGATTCTATGCTTTATATTGTGCGTTCTCCTTTGGGTGGTATGATTAGAACTGATTGCTTGTACCGTAATTGTCCGGTGAGTATTGAGGGACGCGTTTACCCTGCGAATTTGATTGCTATTCCGATGAAGAAGTACGACGTGATACTCGGTATGGATTGGTTGTATGCGCATCGGGTGAAGATGGACTGTTTTGGGAAGAAGGTTGAGTTGGGTACCGGTGTGATTACGGGGTTCGAGTGTTGGTGGGAGTCCGTTTATTTGTTTGATGGAAGCTAAGAAGCTCATTCGTGATGGAGCTACCGGGTATGTGGCGTATGTGTTGAACCGGCCTAAAGATCAAGTTAAGCTTGAAGAAACTAATGTGGCGAATGAGTTCCCCGATGTCTTTCCGGAATGTTTGGGGACTTTGCCACCGGAAAGAGAGGTCGAATTTGTTATTGATCTATTCCAAGAGGCCGAGCCATTCTCGAAGACGCCATATAGGATGGCTCCCTCCGAACTCAAGGAACTTAAAACTCAACTAGACGAGTTATTGGCGTGTGGGTTTATACGGCCGAGTACTTCGCCTTGGGGTGCTCCGGTGTTGTTCTTGAAGAAGAAAGATGGGACACTCCGTATGTGCATAGACTATCGGGAGATGAATAGGATGACGGTGAAGAATAAGTATCCCCTCCCGCATATCGAAGAGTTGTTCGATTTGTTGCAAGGTTCGAAGGTATATTCGAAGCTCGATCTCCGACAAGGTTACTATCAGTTAAAGATTAAGGAGTCGGATATACCGAAGATGGGCTTTAACACGAGATACGGACACTATGAATTCGTTGTGATGCCCTTTGGACTAACCAACGCACCCGCATCTTTTATGGATTTAATGCACCTTGTTTTCAAGGAGTTCTTAGACAAGTTCGTTGTTATTTTCATTGATGACATCTTAGTTTTCTCTAAGTCGGTTGAGGAACACGCTCTACATCTTCGTTTGGTACTTGAGAAGCTACGTGAACACAAGTTGTATGCTAAGTTTAGCAAATGTGATTTTTGGATTGATCGGGTGTCATTCTTGGGACACATTATTTCCGGTGATGGGATTTCAGTGGATCCTTCTAAGATAGAAACAGTTTCTCTTTGGGAACAACCGAAGAATGTGTCGGAAGTAAGGAGTTTTCTTGGCTTAGCAAGTTATTACCGCCGATTCGTCAAGGATTTTTCTAAGATTGCCGCACCTCTCACACGATTAACTAAGAAGGAAACAAAGTTTGTGTGGGATGAAGCTTGTGAAGAGAGCTTCTGTGTGCTTAAGGAGAAATTGACAACGGCTCCGGTGTTAACTCTACCGGAAGGTTCGGATGGGTTTTCAGTTTACACCGACGCATCCAAGGAAGGATTGGGGTGTGTGCTTATGCAAAAGGGCCGGGTGATTGCTTATGCTTCGAGGAAATTAAAGGAGCACGAGCAGAATTACCCAACACATGATCTTGAGTTGGCCGCGGTGATATTTGCGTTAGCGAAATGGCGACACTACCTCTATGGAATTAAGTTTGAGGTGTTTACCGATCACAAGAGTCTCCGTTACTTGTTCATACAGAAGGAATTGAACATGAGACAACGACGGTGGATGGAATTCTTTGAAGACTACGATTGTGTCATACAATATCATCCGGGGAAGGCGAATGTAGTTGCGGATGCATTGAGTCGGAAAGCGAAGATTGCTAATCTTGAGGTTGATTCCGGTAAGGGTGAAACCGAGATCCTTGTTTCGCAATCAAGGTTGGCTAACATCACTATAAGGCCGGATTTGAGGCAAAGGATCCTAGATGCTCAATCAAGGGATGAGTGGATTCAAAGACAAGTGATTCGAGCAAAGGCTAATCCGAGGTCTAAGTTTGGATTTGATGATTTGGGGATCTTTAGGTACAAAGGCCGAGTATGTATACCGGATGGATTGCAAAGGTTAGTGCTTGAAGAAGCACATAGGACCGTCTATACGATGCATCCGGGTGGCAACAAGATGTACCGGGATCTTAAGAAGTACTTTTGGTGGCATGGAATGAAACGAGATGTGGCTAATTTCGTTAAGAGATGTCGAGTTTGTCAACAAGTTAAGGCCGAACATCAATTATCGGCGGGAAAGTTGCAACCGATACCGATTCCCGAGTGGAAATGGGAACAAGTCACCATGGATTTCGTGACCGGGCTTCCAAGGGTTCGAAAGGGGTTTGATGGAATTTGGGTTGTCGTAGATCGCCTCACCAAATCTGCACACTTTCTACCGATTCGATCAACCGATAAAGTGGAGAAATTAGCGGAGTTGTACCACCAAGAAATTGTGAGATTGCATGGGATACCCGCTAGTATCATTTCGGATAGAGATCCTCGTTTCACTTCTAAGTTGTGGAAGGTTCTTAACAGATTATGGGGTACGAAGTTGAGTTTTAGTACCGCATTTCATCCGCAAACCGATGGACAATCCGAACGGGTGATTAAGTTTCTTGAGGATTTATTAAGGGCTTGTATATTGGACTTTTCGAATGAGTGGGATAAGGAATTGACTTTGATCGAATTCGCCTACAATAATAGTTACCAATCTTCGATCAAGATGGCACCATACGAAGCTTTGTATGGCCGTAAGTGTAGGTCTCCTCTTTATTGGGATCTTGAGGAATGGAGATGGACAGAGGAAAACGGTTTGGAAAGAGGAACCGAGCCCGATTTGATTAAGGGAGCAATTGAGAAAGTGGAAAAGATTAAGCAACACATGAAAGCGGCACAAGACCGGCAAAAGAGCTATGCCGATCGGAGAAGGAAAGACGTGGAATTTGAAGTGGGTGATCGGGTTTTCTTGAAGGCAACACCGAGAAAGGGTTTCTCACGAATTGGAAAGGGTGGTAAGTTGAATCCGAGGTTCATTGGTCCGTTTAAGATTGTGGAACGTATTGGGGAAGTTGCCTATCGCTTGGATTTGCCTCCGAATCTCACGGGAATTCATAACGTGTTTCATGTGTCACAATTGAGGAAGTATTTTCGGGATGAGATGGAAACTATGCCGATTGAAGAGGTACAGTTGGATCCGGACTTGAAATTTAAACAACAACCGGTAAAGATCCTGGATAGGAAGGTTCAAGAGTTGAGAAATCGACAAACTCCATTGGTTAAGGTACTTTGGAAAGATCTTAAGTCCGAAGAAGCAACTTGGGAGACGGAAGAGAAGATGCGTAGATATCATCCTGAGTTGTTTTTCGATGGTAAATCTGGGGAACAGATTTCTTTAAGGAGGGGAGGGTGTGACGCCCTGTTTCTCGATCAAGGTATGCTTTGGTACGAGAGTGAACGATTTACTTTTCTTGCATGAATTATGTGAATAATATGCCTTAATTGACCGTTATGCTTGAACTTATGTGGAATATATGACATGTATGAAATACGTGACTATTTGATATGGTAATTATGTGCTCGTATTGCTTCCATTTGGCTTCGATGGCATGCTTCGTGTTTAATCAAAACAATGTGCTTATTTGGACATTAAAGCATAATTTAGGGACCAAAAGGTAAATTTATTTTCTAAGCCATAGAACTTGTTGTAATTGAGTAGATAATTCGTGTAGCACCCCTCACGATAGGCGCCACAACCCCCGCACTACAAGTCTAGTCCACATAAGAAATGGATAGTTCAAGTATGGACCGGACTCATAGCGAACGGGTGACAAAACAAAAATATCCTGGCTAGGCGGAATCTAACCCTGAACCAATTAAATCAGAATACCAAAGTATATTGCGGAAGCATCAGAGCCAAACATGAATTTCAATAATGGCTACAAGCCCAATACATATCATGAACATAAATTAAATCAGACATGCAACCTAACAACGGGTTCAACTAAACACGCAACCTGTCCCGAATCAAATCCAATAATCAAAATTGGCACCGAGGCCTAAATTCATAACAAGATACAGTTAAATTCATAATAATGTGAAATGTGACTCAAGTGAACAAATGACTCGAACAAACATGATAAGACTCGACTCCCGCCTAGCTAAACCTGCAAGAACTGAGAGAGTGAAAAGAGGGATCGGTCTCTAGAAGACTGAGTGAGCAGGGGCTATACATATAATATAGAAACATGCGCATGCAAGCCATAAATCCCGAGCAAAGTTTTATTTGAAGTTAGTTCCCTCGAAGGGCTAGAAATTAAGTAAGCAATGCTCGAACTTTACGACTAATTCATATTAAATTCATTTAAGTTCATAATTCATACATAAACATCAAGGCTCGGCGAGTGAGCGTGCATTATCTCCAACCAAACTCCGACCGTGTACGACAAATATCATCAATATATTAAATAGGTGATCATGCAATATATCATAATACACACAGATCATATATCATATCCTAAATCATATTCGTTTGGGCAATCCGTGTCCCGGCCTTCCCGCACGGTGCCTATCAATCATAACATATTCATAATCATAATCATAATCATAATCATAATCATAAAATGAGTTCCAACCTTCTTCCTCCGGTTGGTGGACAGGTTAGCTAGACCTGAACACCGGTCCATACATAGGCACAATGAGGGTACATGAATCCCTCAAAGGCACTCGGCTCCCATTTCCCGCCAAATCTCCTAGCGAGGTCCGGAGTCGCCGTTAGTTTGGTTGGGACTAGTATATGGGATCCCCGTCAGCCCTTGCTTCCTCGGTTAGCCACATATACTAAGTCCCGGGGCCCGTGCAATCATAAATCATATCATGCATCTCGCCACAACATTTCAGTTCATAAGAAACATAACATAATTCATAAATCATTTGAAAAGGGTTTACTCGATCAATATTTACTCGGTACGTTCATTTGAAAACCATATATAACTATAATAGGTTTTTGGCCAAATCTTGTCACATACGGTTGTAGGGTTTAATACGTAACTAAAATAAAAACACCCTCACCTGGAATACCACGAGACAAGAAACATGAGCAATACGGGTGCCTATTCAATTTGGAAGTCTCCGCCCTGGAAACAAACTGTACAAGAGAAGGAACAATGTGTACTCGTGAGAATTGACTCAATATGAAACCACATAGACGCACGGCAGTGCTAAACACATGATATGAGATGTAAAAGAAGTAAAATGATGTTATGGAGTTACATAATCAAGTAATTCGTTCAAGTACATTCCATACATGAGGGTTTCAAGCCCAATCATTTCATATCTTTCATAATTCATAGCAAATCAAGTCATGAACTTCATATAACATTTATAATTCAAGTATATCAAGTTTACAAATTACACATACACCCCTTCAAGTTAGACAAATAGCTCAAAGAAATCATATTACAAATTAGGACACAATCATGCGCACAATTAATGTAAACAAGAAAAATAGAAAGACAAAGCAAATTCGAATTATTTCATATTAGTTCATATAGCACATAGTAATTCCATATTAGTACAATTAAACTATTCTTACATGCAAAAGTTCTTAATTTAATCATAGAAGTCTTATTCAATTCAGATATTGCATACTTGGTTCATATAATGCGCATTTACAAAGAAATCAAATCAATTCACAAGTCATGTAATGGATTCAATTAGCAAGATTATTTAATTAAATCAAACAAATTCATATATCACATTTCATACAAATTCACAATATATATGGCCAATTAATTCATATAACATGTTACGAGTTCCATATAGATTCACAAAGTCATTTATCAATTTCCAACTATATCATCAACAACATGAATTCATACATTCATAATTTATTACATGTTTTCAAATGCCATACAATGCATATTCATTAATTATCAAGCATACAAGAACAAGTTACATTTTAAAACAATTAACAATTAATACAATTTCGGCATAACGGAATTCAAATTGCAAATCAAAGCATCAACATATATCATAGTTCATTTAATACATGCTTTCGTACACATTGGAATACATTTCGATCGACAATTCAAGCAATTAACAATTTATTGCAATTAAGACAATTAATTTCAAATAAATATAAATACACAAAATAAATCACAACAAATCAACCGGGCATCCGATTGACGAACGTAAAGTGGCGTTGGACTCACCACAACGAAAGGAACCTTCTGTCCGAAGGTCACCGGAATGCCGCTACCGGAGCCGCCGGAACAGTCACCGGCCGCCACCGGAATACCGTCTCCGGTGGTCGGAAAAATCCGCGGAAGGACAGAAACGTACGTCTCGGCCTGGTCAACAAAAGCCCTCAATCAATTTCAGAAAATACCAAACACACCGGATTTCGTTGACGAAAAACCAAACTAAATTCCAACGACGAAAACTGAAATTAAATACAAACCGCTAAACGAAAATAAAATCCGGATATACCGTTGGAAAGCTTGTAACGAGCCCTTCGAAACCCATAACTCAATTGCCGGAAAAAGTCGCCGGAACAGTAACCGGTTCGGACCCGCCGGTTCACCACCGGTTCACCGTCGGTCCGCCGCCAACGGCCGGTTCTCGGAACGCCGTTGATGCCATCCACTACGTTTCGTCATTCCAAGCAACTTTCGTGAAGGCTCCACCACCAAAACCGGCCGGGAAAAGGCCCGAAATCGCTGCCGAAGTTTCTGCTGCTGCGTCATCGCCGGAACCACCACTTGCGGTGGTTTTCGTGCTGAACGGAGGCCGGAAATGGAATGAGAAGGTCCAAAAACGTAGGGTAGGGTCAAGCTCCGCTCGCGAAACTCGCCGGAACGCCGCCGGCGAAGTGGTGGCGCCACCCCCCACTTTCAGGCCGCCGATGCGCCGCCGCTGGTCTTCGGTTGGCCACGAAATTGATACGGTTGTGACGGGCTCGTCGAGCTGATAAATTTTCACTATTGATTCATCGAATTCCGTCGAGAAACGAGGGAGAACGAGCATGTGTGTGAAATTGCACCTTCACTGCGTGAATAGTGCTGTTGCGCTAGGAAGAAGACGATGCGGGCTGGATCTGCTGATTGGCACGCAAAACGAGGATTCGGGGTATATATCTCGGGTCCTCGTACGCAAAAAGGGTCGGAAGAACGGGCTAACGAAGTCAGAATTGGGCAAACTTAGAGTCTACGGACTCGTTTCGCTGTCCCGGACGCGGTAAAGGGGTCAAAGAAGTCAAAATCTCTACCGAACGAGAAGTGACCGAAAAAACCCCCTAAAAGGAGAAAATTACAAAAAGGGCCCTAAACTCTAAAAGAATTCAAAAGAGGGCCACACAACGCACCAATCACATAATTAAACACATAAAAATGTTGGAAGGTGACGTACCTTATTTATCGGATGAGCGGGGCGTTACAATTCGATTACGAGTTCGTGGGTTTTTGAATCGCTCGATTTGGAGTTCGGACGAAGAAGTTATGGCCATTCTACGAAAAGTCAACCTTTTTATAAGACTTATAACCCAATTCCGAATTTAGCCCAATTTGAGACCCAATTTCACTCCTAACACGCTCCAATTGACCCGGTTCGCGACCCAAATAGCTGACCCAAATAACTAAATCAGATTTTAACACCCAACATCCCATTTCACGTTATTTGAAAGATTCAAACCCTTCTCTCCCTCACTTTTCTCTCCAACCCATTCATCTTCTCTCAAGAACACCTTTAACCATTTTCAAGAGACAAGATTGGAGATTGAAGCTAGAGATCCAAGACTCAAGACCAAGCTATTCTCTTTGATTCTCTACTCCTAAAGGTAAGGTTTTGTGTAAATGCTTGGGTTATGCTTTGAGCTTGAAGCTCTTGGTAGAAGCATGAACTAGGGTTGAATTTTATGAGTTTAATCCATGTTTTCTTGATGAATTCGTGTTCTAAGTATGCTATTTGGACCCTAGAAACATGTTTAGGTTGGATTTCATCTATTCTCTTGATTTCACCATTTTTGAGTTTTTGAAGATTTGAAGAAATTCTTGCATGTCTAGGATTTGTTTGATTTCTTGCAATCTTGGTGTTGTAGAATGATTATGCTTGAGTTGTTATGAGGTTTGGAATCAATTTTAGTTGAATTCATGCTAGGATTAGAGATTCACCATTGAAGAGCATGCTTGAACTATGAAGCTTTTATGCATATATGTAATTCTTGCTTAAATGATTCCATTCTTGGATTTTATGCTTATATTATGTTCTTATATGATATATGAATGTTTTATGATGCTTAATTGAGGTTTTGGAATCTTAATTTCATGTTTTGGGGTGTTTAGAACTCATTCCCGTCGAATTTGTAGTGGCTGTCACGTTTTTTTTAAGTTCTGGGCAGAATCCACTAGGGTGGATTTTTGCTGTGTAAAAAATCCATGGGGGTGGATTTGAGGCAGTAGCTTCTGGAAAATCCGCGAGGGTGGATTTTTTGTGAAGGAAAATCCATGGGGGTGGATTTTCCCCAGCCTTGTTTTTTTGACTCGTTTCGCTTGTTTTGACTCTTGTATGTCATTTTCTTGTTTCTATAATACCTTTAATGAGTTGTAGCCTTATTATATGTGGTAGAACTTCTTGCATACCACTTGTTATGATCTTGTTGCCTTGATCAAGTTTAAGTTGTCACATTTTGCTAAGTTATACATTTACTTGAACTTGTATGACTTCCTACGTTATGTGTGACCATGACATGCTATACATGCTCATGATTAATCCTCACATTTCATTAAGTGCATGATATGACTTCATAAGCATACATAACTCTCATAAGTGACTTGTTACTTAAGCCGTGCGTCGTTTACTTGGTTTGGGTCGAGTCTCACCTTTGTTAGTACGTTTGTCTTGTTAGGTGGTGCGTCTCCGGCCGAGTAGTTCGTTGCTCGCGGTCGACCTTCGAGTTCTTGGTAAAGGTGAGGAGTTATATATATGTAAAATGTTTTCAAAACTGTGGACAGAGCCTTTCATATTTGTTGGTTTTGAACTCCCATTTTGAAAACGTATATTTAGGCTTTATAAGCCAAGTTTTGTGAGCTTTGCTCGTATTATGAATATTTGCTTGTGGAAAACGGTTTACAAGTAAAACTTGAAGTTTTGGTATATGGGATAGATACCCAAAATGGTTTTGAGACTTCCGTTCGAATATTACGTATGTGTGAGTTGTGTAGCGAGGTTATGTATACCTTGCAAGGACGCTTGCTCGGTTGGATCTTTTGATAGCGCTCGGGGCGGAGTAAGTGGTAAGACCGGGAACGCAAGGGCGGACGGTTAAACCCTTACGAAGTACCCACTTTTGGACAAGTTTGCTAAGACTCCGAGGAGGTTTCGGGGTTAAGGTAAGCTTGGGGGAAGGTCGGTTTCATGGACCCACTTCTCCATGGTTCTTTTGCGATGTTCGGGGGCTGTACACTCTCGACATCAACGGTGTAAGGATGGATTGGTTTGATTTCTTTTGGTTTGGGAAGTAAGGATGGAGTGCTCGTACTTGCCGAGCCGGTGCTTCGGTTCATGATTCGATTTTTCTAAAACTTGCATTGTTTTCCAAAAGAATTCGGATCATGAACACCTTTGATTTGAGCATGCATTGACCTCTTATATTTAAACTATGTAACCTTCTTCTCACCGGTTCCGTTTGAACTGACCTCCTTTACCTTTCGTGTCCGCAGGTCGCGTTTTGGAGTCTTGCTTTGAGAGTTGTGTCGAGTTTAGCTTGTACTCGTTGTGTCTTTACATACTTCTTATTTATGTCGCTTATGTTTTTGGATTTATGGATTTAGAATGTATGATGTTATTATGCTAGTTTGGACCGTGTTGGTCACTAGGATGATTTTACATTCCGTATTTTGAGCATTACGTGCTGGACCGTGACGGTCATCTACTTGTTGAATATATATTTCTCTTAGACCTTGTTGAATGAATTTATGCACTTGATATGTTATGATTTAAGCTTCCGCATACTTGTGATTGTTTACCCGCTTTGTGAGTCTAGTACCGCCTAGCTAGGATGTCCGTTTGTCACCGCTTGCTTCGTTCTTGGCGGGTATATGGATAGCAATTCTATATACAAGCTAGGATCGTAGCGCGGGATATGCGTGGATGCCCTTGTAGGGGCGTTACAGTTTGGGAAAATTATAGTTGTTTGTTTTGGAAAATTATAACCAAACTCAGTTCTGCCGGTTATAATAATAAGTGTATTACATTTGTTATATGATTAGTCTCTCACTTTAGATTTTTCACCTATCACATGATAAGTGTAAAACAGTTACACCCTCATTATACTGTATTGATTTGGTTGAATAATTAAGTTCGAATTAGAATTAGCCGTTTATTTCTTATCTGAATCAACAATGGAGTTAGAAATCTTGTTACATGGGATAACAAGAGAACCTTTAAGTGACGTAGTAGTTTAGCGTTGTACTAGTTAGTTTAAACCGAATCTTGGAGTTGGATTCTTAAAGAGAGCATGTCGTGTTTAACCAAATCAATTTTCTTTAAATGTGTTGATTTCTAAAGTTTGTGTTTTTTTTTTTTTTTTTTAGCACACGAGTACACACCACATTGGAATTCTAATATATATATATATATATATATTTAAATACACACCCCCAATTGTTCAATGTGTTGATTTAAGTTAAATGCGTTGATTTCAACTAAGAAACCAATAGTTTTTGTTCGTAAAAGATGTTTTTGCCTAAGTTTTCATGTGGCCCCATTTCCGTTGAACATATTTCAAAAAATCAAATGTTTTCTGTTGGAAAATTTTACTCTGACTGATGACTAAGAAAATTTTAATTTGATCTAGTCAATTTTATTTTATGAAAGTTAATGATGCGTACGAAATATTCAACCAATGTCGTCATCTGTTAATTGTTATCCACACTTTTGATTTCTCCCTCCCTCACCCTCACTTAGTAGCCGAGAGTATTAAGGGATATTCTTGTAAATTCTACTTGATAAGTAAAAGTTCAATTAGAAGTGAAAGTTGTAAAAAATTGCAGAAATAACAGCAGTGAGCGTTTGGAGAAAAAAAAAAAAATAAAATTAAAGAGGTGTTTGCAAATTCTATTCATAAGTTAGAAGATCAAGCGGAAGTGAAAATTGTAAGAAATTACAAAAGTAAAAATAGTGAGTGTTTGAAAAAAAAAAGTAATAAGCAGATAAAAAATAAGTTGAGCGTTTGCAAAGAAAAATTGATAATCACTTTTAACTTGTGTAAAGTTATGATTGCCCTAAAATATTTTAAACATTTTTGGGTATGATAATATAACCTAAGAATTATATTAATATAAAAATAATTATCGATTATTATAATTTTGTATAAAATTATTTATAATTAATCAAGCATAGAATTATTCTATATATACTTTTATTTATAAATTTATAAAAATGAAGAAAAGATAAAAGATTTACCTTGTAATTGTAAATTTTTTACTATAAGACTTTATGAGATTATGAAATTCTGATTGGAAGAGAAAAAGAAAAGATATAACAAGTAGAAAAAGAAATGTGTAATGAATATGTAAACTTTAGAGTTGTATTTTGTATGTAAAAGGTTAATTTAAGAATATTAACGTTTTAATAAGAATATTATTATCAAAACAAAGTTTTAAATAAATCAAGAATAATATATAATCTATAAGTAGAATCCAAAAAACATGTATTGAACTGCTTCTAAATTCTAATTTATTTTTGTTTAAATTAAGTTAAAGTTGATTTTTTTTTCCCCTTCGCAGAAGTTGATTTTCAAAGACTAATAATTTTCATTTCTGTTCCCTAATATTATATATCCATAAATCATCACTTTATGGTTTACACATAATTTGTGATTTTATATATTTTTTGGTCACAAAAAGAGATGTTCGAGCATTAAGAAAAGTTCTATAATTTTTGCACATCGGTCCGACTCATTTAGATTGTGTTAGGGAACTTCAAAACTATGACGTGAGTAGTTTCCGGGTTCTACGAGTTAGAACCGTCTAAACTTTTCCAAAATATTATACTCCAACTAGGGGTGGGGCGTACCGGTCTGCAAAATTGGAGCCCGTCCTGACCCTATCCAATATTTTCAGGTGGGGATGGGAAATTTGGAAAATCTTTATATATGGATTAATTTAAATTTTTTTAGCTATTTGTTCCACCCTATAAGTCGTCTACAATTCGCCAAAGGAACTAATATTTTCCATGAGGTGCCTATAATTCAGTAAGGAGGATGGTCCAAGGCCCAAGCATAATCAAAAAGGAAAATTAACGTTTTTATCAGTTTTTGTGTTGTTTTGTAAGGTACAAATTAACTCTTTTCTGCGTGGCATCATTCTTCTGTAGTTAGTAGAATCAAATACAAGACTTGAACACAAAATTTAGGATAACAAGCTTTTCATTAACTTCCAACTCTATAGTTTCCACTTCATCGAACACAGGATGCCAACATAAACAGAAGAAATACATGACAATTTACGAAAAAATGAAATAAGAGACATTCTTTGATACTTCTCTTTTTTCCCGTATCTGTGTGTGCCAACATTACCATGTCCAACGCCAAACGGACATCTGTAAACTCATCTTCTTCTCCCTAGTCGATCACTGCTTCTGCGATTATCACTTTGCCATTATCCTCGGGAATGGCTTCCTGACAATATAGTGCCACCATTAATCACGAATATTAACAAGTTAAAATACATTAATTCCTGTCCTTTTCGGCGGTTTGAAATAAAAAATAATTTTTCGATCGGAGAAATTATAAATTTACAAGGTAGAGAAAATTTTGTCATTCCGAACTATGGGTATCTTTTACGATTGCACCTCAACTATTTTTTTTTAATAAAGTGCAACTTGAACCACTCATTGCATGACACGTGAAAGAAGTTTTGTATATGTATCACATGATGGGGTAATTCTAACCCGAGCCTGACTCAGCAAATCATATAACGAGAGGGCGAATGTTTTACATTTATCATGTGATTAGTGGAAAATTTAAGAAGAGTGACCAATCAAATGACAAATGTAATACAATTACCCTTTTAATTGATTGGGTTCGGTCGATCCAAAGTCTGGAATAGAAATTTTCCCACGATGAGTGAAATTAGGTTGCATTTCGTTAAAAAAAAAAAAAAAAGTTAAGATTGCAACTTTGAACGTTTTTTTAGTCTAGATTGCAAAATAAAAAAATATTCATAGTTCAGTATGATAAAAATATTTATCACAATCTATAAAACACGAATCTAATAAACTTATCAATTTACAAGAAAATTTGTAAACAAATGAATAAATAGGTAGGAAATTATGATTTGTAACTGTTAGAAATCAACACAACGATCTATCTTGGACGAACACACTTAAAGTACGAAATAGAATAACAACATAAGATTTAATGAGGTTAGGTCAATAATGCCTACGTCCTCTGACAAGAATAGAGAGAGTTTTTCACTATGAAAAAAGATAGTGGAATGTACTAGTATAAAGTACATTCCACCTAAATTTGGTTTCTCCCAACATTAATCAACCCTTTGTGTGGCCAATTCAACAAAGAAAAATAAGCCCAATACATACTCCAAATTTTTGTACTGCACACACCAAGCAAGTTCAACCAATGCCTAAACATGTTAACTGTGTAGCACCCGGAGCGCAGAGCACTACATCCCCCCGCACCATAGCCCAACACGTGTAACGAAATGGGAACTCCGCACACGTGCCAAGCTACAGCGAACGGGAGACAAACAAAATCTCTCCTAGGCTAGGCGGTCTAGACCCTAAATCAAAGTGCGCAAAATAAACAAACATTGCGTATGGAAGCCCAGGATTCAAACATATAAACAAACATGCTCGGCATAAGGACCAAATATACAAAAATTGAAACGAGTCAAGTTATATACAATTATTTCCAAGTTAATTTCATTGTCATATACACGCCTTCACAAGCTCGAAAGTATACAATAAACTTAAAACGAAATGCATGAGACTCTCTAAACGACCCAAAACTCAAAAGAAGACCGCCGCCTAACACAAACTTCTCCAAACTGGAACCTGCAACTCAAAGGAAACAAAAAGGGGAAAAAGAAGATAACGAGGAGGGGTCAGTCCTAAAGACTGGTGAGGGGGCTATGTAACGCCCCGATTTTTCTTTCGTTCAAATATGACGTATGTGTTTACCAAATTGCGTGAAATAAATAATTAATTATACGTGTTTTACTTATTTAATTTTATTTTATATGTATTAAATGTTAATTATTTTACTTTAATAACATTAATATCAAAAATATATTTAAATGTATATATATATATAAATCGTGTACGTGTGCATGAAAATTTTAGTGCATGCATATTACATTTCTAAATTATTATGCATGTACGTTTTATAAATTACATATATACATTTGCATGAACTCATGCAACTCATGATAGTTATTTAATGCATGCATTTATATTTATAAATTCTATAAGTATTCATTTTATATTAATTGTAATATTATGCATTTTATTGTTTCATTGCGTTTAAGTGACAGTTACGTGCTTCGTTCTTATATGATTTGATACCGAAATCTCGTGCAAATTTAATATGTTGGACTTATATGTGTTATGAATATGAATATATGATTGTTTCATGTTTTTGGGTTCGTTTGCATGAGTTTCGAATTTATTTTGATTTTGGAATCCAAATCGGTGGCTAACGAGCAATTACCGCACCATTGGTTCCGTATGTGATATCTTGAGCTAGGAAACTCGGATTCGAGTTTTGTCAACTTCGCTGAACTCGCAACGAAAATTCGAGTTTAATGAACTTAGCCTTATATTTTCCCGAATTCAGTTGAACCATCGAAACTCAACCGAAAAACGAAACGAGAACAAAACTGCCACCTTTTAGCAAATAAATCATAACTTATTCAATTGTTGACCAAATTAACCATGGTTGGTGCCTATGCAACCCTAGTTAAGCCCACTATCCTCCCATAACACTCCCTCACCGAACCACACTCAGGAACAAAGCCAAAATCAGCAAAATATCCCCTGCTCTAGTTCCAGTCCCGTACCCATGCCATTCCTTGGAGATTCAAGCTCAAATCTCTTCCATCTTCCATCCAATTCACAAGGTGAGCTAAGGATGATAATATACATTCATTAGGTGTCATTTTAAGCTACGCATCCCTAAATTTGAGCTTGTATGCATTGAGATATGAAGAGATACATGAATAGTTAGGTTTGGCACCATATTCTTGATTCCATTCATTCCTTGATGATTTAGATTGATTCCAAGCATGAGATTGGTTGTTTTGATCTCTTCTTTACATTTATGGTGATGTATTAGATGGTAGTTGAGTCATTCATGAACCACCATTAATAGATATTCAAGCTTTAGTATGAAATGATCTCCACACTCTCCATTTCACGTTCCAAAGGTTTGAGAGCATGTTGGTGTGTTACTTTGGAGTTGTTTCATTTCATTTTCAGGTTCAATTATTGGCTGATCATGTTAAGGAAGTTATGGCATGGCTTACCTCTGTTTTTCGTGCATTTTGGTTGCTGGATATGGCTGGTCGCGGCCGCGATCGCGATTTGGTGCAAAACCAGTCGCGGCCGCGACATGCGTATGTTTGCTGCGTTGTTTTCACTCAGGTCGCGCCCGCGACCTGAATCCTTTGCATTTCAGGTCGCCCCCGCGACCACTGTGTTGGAAAACAGGAATCAGAAAGCAGCGGAAATTTAAAAATTTTTCCAACAAAAGGATCTTGGACTCGCAATCGCGTATCCAAATTCGTAGAGATCAAGAAACTCACTTGGGTAGTAGCTTTCTTGACACGTTTTGAGCCGCCCTCAAACGCGCTTCATGCGGTAATGGCAACCCATCCCTCGAAAGTATCTTTCTACTTCAGAATCCATTGTAGGGATAACAATCCACACTAACCTAGATTCAAATCATGTTATGGAAGTTCTTAACAATATAACATAAAGAAAGAAACATGAAACGAGAAAGGCATAATTGAAACTCCCTTCGAAAACCAATTTTGCGAAAGTAGAAATCTGCCAGCCATAAAACCCTCGTGAAAAAATTCATCATTCAGGATATGGACGAACGGTTTTCGCCATCTTCTTTGGTTCGATTTTTTCACTTGTTTTCTTTCGGGTTCAGAATCGTTTCATCATCCCTTCTGATCGTTTTGCTTGATCCCCACTTTTGGTAAAGCTCGAATCTTCAAAACTTCTAACTTGAAGCTCTCTAGAGATAGTCCACCAACTTGGCTACAATCTAACTAGTAAGGATGCTAGTTTTCTAGTTAGTATTTAGGCTTAACCTAGGGTTTCGTTTATCTTGGAGAAAGGATGGTGTTCAACACATGAACCAAAAGAATTGTCGATTAGCTCTAAGGGGAGCTCGAGCTCCCCTATTTATAAGAAGGGGAGGACCGAAAATCCTAGTCCTTATGGACTAAGGATTTGGTCCCTCTCTCCTATTACTTGATCATCAAGTAATTTTGACTTTGACTTTGAATTCAAATTCAAATCAACTTTCAAGATAGCTAAAAATATCCAAACTATTTTTTGGATAATTTTATACTTTATTTATTTAAAATAAATAACTTATTTTATCTAATTAATTAATTCACAATTATTTAACTAGATTATTTTTCTCCAAAATAAGACTTTCTTTTTTAATTCAAAATTAAACCAAAGTCTATTAAATAATTAATCACATTAATTATTTAACACATAAATAAATATACAAATATATTTACACACATGTGAGACACGTGTCACAAGGACACGTGTCACTCACGTGAGCCACACGTGTGGTTCACACGTGTGGAACCCTCTTGGCCCGATTAACTCGTTTAATCATTTTAAAGCCTTAACTCATGTAACCAAGTTGTTGTGTGTGACCCTCTAGGTTCTCAATTCAATTAGCAGTGACCCCAATTAATTAATTCACTAATTAATTAATCAGTCCACAGATTAAACGACCATAGTCTAGCAACAGGTGTTTAACCCCTAGCTGAATTGGAATGTTTGGATTCGACAGAACCTTTAAGTCATTGATTCATGTGAGATACAATCCTCCTACTTACTATCTCTCAACCAAGATCTAGGGTAAGGGAATAATCAGAACCCTAATAATCTGGTCTTAAAGCTAAGTGCATTTCATATCCATTTGATCTCAATCCAAGAAACCCTTTTCTTGATGTCTTGATCTACTGCCTTGGCCAAGGACTCCATATGGCATATGAATGACTTACACAATAAGAGATCACCTTGCAAACGCAAGTGTAGGTCCTTTCTTGATTCTCATTCACTTTCATGAGTCACTTGTGCAGCCCCAACATAAGCCTTGAATCAGTTGTCTAAGGCGACACCCTTTAAAGCTTATACCAAAGACTACAGAGTTAACTCATAAAGTGACATGGAACCTCAAGTCTAAGGATCAATTAATCACATCAATGACTCGTGAGATATTTCCTAATCTGGAAGTTTCCATTTCCTGAAATAGAAACTTCCTTTCCCATTTAGGAATCTTCTCACATGGGGCACCTCAGTGAACTTACTTATTAAAGTAAGCACCCTCATGTATCACGCACGTATCAACTATACACTTTGCACCTACATGAAACAAGGCGGTCCTTCTTAAGGGCGTGATCCCACAAGCAAGCCTTAGAGGAGTCAGGTTGACACTCCCACTGTCAGTAGGACTCATCGGCTTGGAGCATTTTACTAATCATGACTTATGTGATATAGGGCTCGTTTCATGAACCATTTCACCTAAATGGTAGAGTCCTATAGTCATCAGGATTAGGGGAGTTCTCATACATGCACAACTTAAGTAAACTCACACCAAACAAGAGCATATAAAGAAGTGTTTGCCTATGATATTAATCAATCGTATATTATTCAAAGATTGTTTGTGATACCAGGAAAGTCCCAAAACGGATTATGACTAATCGGCTTTCTAGGGCACTATTCCTAACAATCTCCCACTTGCCCGTAAAAGCCATTTAGGTACTCTAAGTCCCATCTTCTCAAGATGCACTTTGAGAGCCTATTGACTTTGGGCGTTTCCAAAGTGGATATGCTATATTCTCCGCTGATGTGACCCTCTTGTTTACACATCTCTTAGGAAACACCTTTTCCTTATAAAGTGATTCGTAATCACGTGTTCAGTCTCTTGGTGAGGTCTTGGTTCTCTTACTTGAGCAACCATCCTTTATTATCGTACAATATGATAAAGGAGTTGTTTCATGCTAGGAACTTCATCTAACTAGTTAGATGGAGTTTCTTACCCAAACACTTAACTTAGCATTATATAATACGACTAAGTTCTCAACTACGATAGTCGAGTTGTGTAATGTCCGTCCTTGGAACCCCTTTCCAACACATTTTATTACCATTCTTGTAGAAGTTGTATCCTTTCAATGATTTCATAATCATCTATGTTTGATGAATGGTTACATCAAATATCCTTCTTAACAACAAGATCTTTTGGGCTCTGTAAACTAATACATATCCTCATTTCTTTTCAAGTACTCTGAGGACATCCTTTACAGAGATCTAATGACCTTCTCTGAGGTCATATTAGATTCGGCCCACTACGCTTAGTGTTGCGCCATATCTAATTTAGTACATAACATTTCATACATTATGCACCCTTTCACTTAAAGGGATTTTTGGACATTCTAACTTCCTTAAAGTTATCTTAGGACACATACTCTTCAAGAAAGATGTTCCATTGTCCATACTAAACTCCTTTTAGTACCATGGTTATGTACTCGTTTTGTGATAATCCATTTATGCTCTTAGATCTATCTTCTATAGATCTGAATATCGAGAATTGAGGATAATTACTAAGATCTTTCATGTCAAATTGTTTCTTAAACAAGAATTGGTAACTTTCACGTCATCCTTGACATTCCTAATGAGAAGGATGTCATCTTCTAAAGAACCAAAATTGACTCTTACATCACTAACTTTCATATGTACACTCTGAGACTTATTCGACTTCCATCTGTGTCAAACGATTTGACTGTGGAATCGAATTGTCTAACTCCTAGAAGCATTTATCATTCCATAAATTGACTTAGGGATTTGCATACCTTATGCATACTCCCACTGAATATGAGATTTATAGAAATACCTTATTTCAGTCTCTTTCAATATCATATTGAACAAGATAGTTCTCATATTCATTTATCATATCTCATAGTCAGAATATGAGGATGTGGTAAACATAATCCAAATGGACTTTTGCATTTCAATCGTCAAAAAGGTTGTAATGCTTTCCATTTACTCGAAGCTCCACGAGCTTGATCCTATCAGGTGGATCAACCAAGGTCAAAACTTGGTTTGAGTATATGGAATCCATATTGGATTTCAAAGCTTGCTTACACTAATCAGATTCCAAATCTGACAGCGTCTCCTCTTCAAGTAATTCCTTGGCTATCTAGGAACACGTTTTAAACGCGTCTTAAGAGAAGGGTTTCACACGTGTACATACTCTAAAATTTGGCTAAGTTTTATCAGATGGGCTCGTTTCTTCTATATGTGGCGTGGATATTTATCCTCAAATTTCTTTGAGGTCTGCTTGCTTGTCTTTCTTCTTTTATAGGAACGATTCCTTAAGAAAGATACATTCCTTGAGACAAACAACCTTTGTCTAAGGGAATCGCAGAAATGATATCCAATATTGTTTGTATAAACTTGAACTCATTTCAAGCCTATCTCCCACTATCCTCTTCACTTAAGAGGATTCCACTAAATTCTTGGACAAGAATAATTAGGGAATTTAGTGTGCCACATTGCATAGTGTATCTAAAGGATTGATTTTGGAAGGTGCAAAATTCAAAATCTCTAACTGCATATTCTGGGAGTTTATTCCTAGAATGATTATAAGTCAGTAAAGTTAGCTATGGAATGGACCATATCCTATAAGGTTTCATTCCCTCATTCGGAAACACTAAGGTGTTCTCGAATTAGTTTACTGAGAGATAATCCTATTATCTCTAAGATGACCAAGGATTTAGTTGCTAAGATATTGGCTATTTCGATTATATCGATTTACCTATAACTTATGACTACTTCGGTTCCTAACCTCCTTTTTGAAATTCTAAGAATTTCATATAAGTTTCGAATTTGTACTTCAACAAGTACGTTCATTCATAATGATTAAACTGACGACTGTATCTAGTGCTTACATTAAGCATCTTACACTCATCAGCATGGATCGAAATCCACTATAATTTTGGAACGTTCCATGTTTCACCTAAACTATGTTTCGGGAATGTTTCCCTTTAAGATAGGATTCATAGGAAGTTAACTCTCTAGGTTCATTTTCGTAAAATGATCCTAAGATGTCTAACCTGCTAATCCTTTTATGTCTCAACGTTCCAAAATAATTTGAAGCTTTGTCATCTCACTTACTTTTGTTATCTCGTTGTATGTTCAGAACATTAGTGCTTTGAGTCTTTGCACAACAGATTATGCAGAATCAACTCAAGACTTGTGAATTCTATTCCTAGTAGAATTACTAAACGAGGTAACATTTCAGAGTACTCATACTCTTTGCAGTTCCCTTTCAAAGTCCTTATTTGCTACCTTAGAAGCAAACGTCCAATTTGATCTCTAGTGCCTTTCCGGCGTACCCCTTACATGCCCCTCCATTGGGCTCTTAAGGGTTTCTTCTTCTTTAGGCCTTCAAGCCTTTAACTTAGTGAGTCTAGAAGAAGAGTTAACCATCACGACCTTTTATTCCTTCTTAAGGATGTTCTCAACCATTATCAACTAAATGACTAACTATGCTACATTAGCATCATTCTAGTTGAGCATAAAGGGTTTGAATGATGGTGGAAGCAATGTAAGCAATCATTGCATTGAGAACTCTTTTCTCAGTTAATGATCGAGACCACAAGATCTTCAAATAAGATCTTTAGACCTTGTTCATGTGCACTTGTTTCCTCATTTGGAATATTGAATAATTCCACAATGTTATACCTTGTAACATTTTTATGAGGTGGTTCAATTGCTCTTAAGTGGTTTGGAGAAATCCATTCACCTCGGATTGCTTCTCTTTTGGCCCGGGTCGAATTTTCATAATTGAAAACTTCGCCCTTTAGAGAACACCTTTCTCTATTCGGAATCTAAAACGAATTTTAGGATCCGAAGCCAATTTAGAGTTAGTTAGGACTTAGTCAACTCTTTTTTGACTTAAGGATGGATACGAATGGGTTTGCATTTCATATTGTAGAGAATCACAGAACTACAACCTAAATGCTAAGCAGAGAACTAGGTGAGCATGCTGAATAATAACGATATACATAAGATAAGGTCTTTAATCTAATGTAGCTCCCACTGTTTTTCAAAGATCTATAATTCCCAAAGATCTAAGAGGAACACGTTTCCCAACGGGTACTAAGATCCTAAGCATTTTACCTCGAACCCACGACTCGCGGACATTCTAAGTAAAATCTTAGGTAGGTACAACTTACCAATTCTAACACCTTTAGAACTCTTAGTAATTGTTTTTGCATCACCTATCTTTCAATATGGACCCACGACTCGTGCGACATCCATATTTACTGAGGCGTTAAGCTAGACCCATCAATCATAAGATCATGATCAAAACTTGGTTCGAACGACCCACGACTCGCGGACATCGCCCTTGCCAAAATTAACCATGAAATATTGA
This sequence comes from Lantana camara, assembly GCA_037501455.1. NCBI lineage: Eukaryota > Viridiplantae > Streptophyta > Magnoliopsida > Lamiales > Verbenaceae > Lantana > Lantana camara. Next base: position 87,404,615 of record CM074863.1, read on the forward strand.
TCATTTAAAATGATCAATTAGGTAACTAAGAACTAATAAGCTCCACTAGCTATCCCACGACTCGCGGACAATAACTAGCTTTACTTACTAAACTTAAAACCTATTGATGGAATGTTAGGAATTTAATTCAAAATTCTCGAATTAAATACCTATTATTCGAAATGAGCTTAATATTTAATGGGAATTTTCGAATCAACCGAAGAGTTGTTCGGTTCGACCTCACCAACATATATGTTATCCAATTTTATTAGTCTTGATTAATGCAAGTACACTTAAATGCATTTCAAATAAGCACATAAACAGATAACATGTCCTAGCATGATACTAACATGTGATGATCATGGGTTCTACCTATCTTATATGTGATATGTGGGAGCCACTCCACAATCACAAGTTCTAACATAAATGCCACATAAACAGTTTAAATCACATAAGGGAAAGCGGTAACAAAATACGAGCCCTATCTCTATTACATTTTTACAATTGAGATTCCCCTCCCTAACATTTTGAGGGGTCTTCCTTATGGACACCTTGTTACTTGAATGTGGTCCATCTTACTCCATGGGTGCATTGTCTCCAAAATGAAAATAAAACCTCACCACCTATCTCTACTCTCAAATTACAATAAAAAGAAAAAGACATAAAGTAATAAGGCTCAATCTTCATATTGGCCTTAGACAAATACACGGGGCATACCCCGGCCTCAAAAACAGTAATATGGAAAGCCACATAATAAATCACATAACAGTACGCACATAAGTGAGGCTCCAACCTCAATTGAAAAACGCAACTATAGGGCTCCAACCCCAATTTAAACCATCCATGTGCATAAATTAAAACCATACATAAGTCTAAACCCATGATCACCTAACATGCATAAATTGTAAGAATTTAAATTTAACCAATAAATTAAAATTCTCACTTTAAGCTCTAATAGCTTAAAACACGACTTAGATGCAATTCTTGTTCAAGAGCCTTTTCAATAAAACCCGAAAAACAAAAGACTAATAAAATTCCAATTAATTTCTGAAAATTAATAATTTTATTCTTTCAATATTTTCAGAAAATAGAGATTGTAATTTTTTCCAAAATTTAAATCGCTTAATTTCTCAAAAATCCCAATTTAATCAAAAATTTAAAATAATTTTATTTTAGCAAAACTGATTTTAAAAGATAAAATTAAAATAAAATTAAATGGGATTTTAAGGACCGAAAACACGAAACACGAGAAACACGAAAACACGGGCCCGGGACGACGCGGGATCGCCCGCCCGACGCACAGGAACGCGCGCTAGGAGCGTGCGCGCAGGCATGCGGCGTGGGCAGGCAGTCCCGCCCATCCCTGGGCGGGCGCTCCCGTGCGGTTGCAGGAGGAGCAGGCGGCTGTCCCGCACGGTTGCGGGACAGGCGAGCGGGGCGCCTAGGCGGGCGGGAGGGCCTCCCGCGCGGTTGCGGAAGGGCTGGGCGGCGGCGACGGGCCTGGGCGTGCAACGTGCTAGCACGCCTAGGCTCGTCCTTTTCGTGTTCCGTTTCGTATTTTGGGTTTCTCCAAAACCCGGTTCAATCCAAAATAAAATTACGATTTAAATAGACTTTAATCAAAACGGTTTTCAAAAACACAATTTAAGAAAACAATTTCAGAAATTTAAGAAAAATCACAGTATCGTAATTCAGGTTTCTAAAAGAACTCATGAATACCTAATTCGCATCTAAGCCTAAGAATTTCTACCAAATTCAGAATAATTGAGACGAATCAGAAACACGATTAACGAGGTGGCTCTGATACCACTTGTTGGAAAACAGGAATCCGAAAGCAGCGGAAATTTAAAAATTTTTCCAACAAAAGGATCTTGGACTCGCAATCGTGTATCCAAATTCGTAGAGATCAAGAAACTCATTTGGGTAGTAGCTTTCTTGACACGTTTTGAGCCGCCCTCAAACGCGCTTCATGCGGTAATGGCAACCCATCCCTCGAAAGTCTCTTTCTACTTCAGAATCCATTGTAGGGATAACAATCCACACCAACCTAGATTCAAATCATGTTATGGAAGTTCTTAACAATATGACATAAAGAAAGAAACATGAAACGAGAAAGGCATAATTGAAACTCCCTTCGAAAACCAATTTTGCGAAAGTAGAAATCTGCCAGCCATAAAACCCTCGTGAAAAAATTCATCCTTCAGGATATGGACGAACGGTTTTCGCCATCTTCTTTGGTTCGATTTTTTCACTTGTTTTCTTTCGGGTTCAGAATCGTTTCATCATCCCTTCTGATCGTTTTGCTTGATCCCCACTTTTGGTAAAGCTCGAATATTCAAAACTTCTAACTTGAAGCTCTCTAGAGATAGTCCACCAACTTGGCTACAATCTAACTAGTAAGGATGCTAGTTTTCTAGTTAGTATTTAGGCTTAACCAAGGGTTTCGTTTATCTTGGAGAAAGGATGGTGTTCAACACATGAACCAAAAGAATTTTCGATTAGCTCTAAGGGGAGCTCGAGCTCCCCTATTTATAAGAAGGGGAGGACCAAAAATCCTAGTCCTTATGGACTAAGGATTTGGTCCCTCTCTCCTATTACTTGATCATCAAGTAATTTTGACTTTGACTTTGAATTCAAATTCAAATCAACTTTCAAGATAGCTAAAAATATCCAAACTATTTTTTGGATAATTTTATACTTTATTTATTTAAAATAAATAACTTATTTTATCTAATTAATTAATTCACAATTAATTAACTAGATTATTTTTCTCCAAAATAAGACTTTCTTTTTTAATTCAAAATTAAACCAAAGTCTATTAAATAATTAATCACATTAATTATTTAACACATAAATAAATATACAAATATATTTACACACATGTGAGACACGTGTCACTCACGTGAGCCACACGTGTGGTTCACACGTGTGGAACCCTCTTGGCCCGATTAACTCGTTTAATCATTTTAAAGCCTTAACTCATGTAACCAAGTTGTTGTGTGTGACCCTCTAGGTTCTCAATTCAATTAGCAGTGACCCCAATTAATTAATTCACTAATTAATTAATCAGTCCACAGATTAAACGACCATAGTCTAGCAACAGGTGTTTAACCCCTAGCTGAATTGGAATGTTTGGATTCGACAGAACCTTTAAGTCATTGATTCATGTGAGATACAATCCTCCTACTTACTATCTCTCAACCAAGATCTAGGGTAAGGGAATAATCAGAACCCTAATAATCTGGTCTTAAAGCTAAGTGCATTTCATATCCATTTGATCTCAATCCAAGAAACCCTTTTCTTGATGTCTTGATCTACTGCCTTGGCCAAGGACTCCATATGGCATATGAATGACTTACACAATAAGAGATCACCTTGCAAACGCAAGTGTAGGTCCTTTCTTGATTCTCATTCACTTTCATGAGTCACTTGTGCAGCCCCAACATAAGCCTTGAATCAGTTGTCTAAGGCGACACCCTTTAAAGCTTATACCAAAGACTACAGAGTTAACTCATAAAGTGACATGGAACCTCAAGTCTAAGGATCAATTAATCACATCAATGACTCGTGAGATATTTCCCAATCTGGAAGTTTCCATTTCCTGAAATGGAAACTTCCTTTCCCATTTAGGAATCTTCTCACACGGGGCACCTCAGTGAACTTACTTATTAAAGTAAGCACCCTCATGTATCACGCACGTATCAACTATACACTTTGCACCTACATGAAAAAAGGTGGTCCTTCTTAAGGGCGTGATCCCACAAGCAAGCCTTAGAGGAGTCAGGTTGACACTCCCACTGTCGGTAGGACTCATCGGCTTGGAGCATTTTACTAATCATGACTTATGTGATATAGGGCTCGTTTCATGAACCATTTCACCTAAATGGTAGAGTCCTAAAGTCATCAGGATTAGGGGAGTTCTCATACATGCACAGCTAAAGTAAACGCATACCAAACAAGAGCATATAAAGAAGTGTTTGCCTATGATATTAATCAATCGTATATTATTCAAAGATTGTCTGTGATACCAGGAAAGTCCCAAAACGGATTATGACTAATCGGCTTTCTAGGGCACTATTCCTAACACACTGTACACATTTGCTCACGTTAAATGCATAAATCCCTGAAAATTCAGCCATTTATAGTAGGTAGCGGCCGCTACCATTTTTGTGAAGAAATGGGTCGCGGCCACGACCATGTCCCATTCTGCATGAAATTTTGAATTTTGAACGTGGTTTGCATGGCTTTAATTGATTGTTTTTGGTTCAATCACTTCATTAACATGTCATATAATATGTTATCTTATGTGTTATGTAATTTCATGAGTTTTCGTCGTATATTTTCCGAGATATGTTTCAATGTGTCATTGTTGCTCTAAATATGTACGTGCATGAATCCTTACTTGCAATATGTACCCTAATTGTTAATGTATCTCTTCTTTTAAGGAGTGAATGATAGGTATACATGTTATATGACGTGTTGTGCTCGTTCATTAGGTATTCTTGGATTGATTAGCTTGAGATATGAAGAACATGATCTTGAATGAAGTTAAGTGATACATACGTGTTTCGATGCTTCATGTTTGAACCCTAAGTGTTATCTTACTTCTTTTTGATAGCTTGCTTGAATTGTATATATGTTATACTATGTGTTATGTTCGTTATTTGAAATTTGTGGATCAATTTGATTTAAATGTGAAAATTATGACTTGAATTGCTATGACGTGGCTTGAATGCTTCTATATGAAACGTTAAGTACCTTCTTGTATTCTTTCGATGTCTTAAGTGATACTCTTTGCTTTTTTATTTATTTATTATATTCAATGTAAACATGTTGAAAGGTATAATATGACTATGGTTCCAAGATTTTTGTTAGATATTACTATGAATTACGAAAGATATGAAAAGATTGAACTTGAATGAATATGAACGTTTATAATATCAAATGAATGGCTCGTCTATATGATTTAAAGACGTTAATAGTGCACATGAACATGTTCATTACATAATATTATTTCTTATGCACTTATATCATGTTCATTGCATGTCGTGCGTCATATTTGGTTCATTTAGAGTCTTGAGTCTCACGAACACGTTACGTTGTCTTTTGTACAGTTTATCTCCAGGGTGGAGAGATCTTGATCAACTAGGCACTCGGTAACTCGTATCCTTGTATCGTCAGGTTCCAGGTGAGGGTGTTTTCGTTCTAGTTACATACTGAACCGTACAACCTTATGTGACAAGTTTGGCCAAAACCTTATGTATATATACATATGTTACTTTTAAAGTAGAGTTATCGAGTAAATATTGATCGAGTAAACCCTTTTCAAATGAATTATGAAATATGTTATGTTTCTTATGAACTGAAATGTTTTGGCGAGATTGCATGTATATTATGTTCACGGGCCCAGGAATTTAGTACATGTGGCTATCCGGGGAGGCAAGGGCCGACGGTGATCCCATGTGCTGATTCCATTTATGTTTACGTCGAAACGGATCTCGTCAGGAGTTTTGACGAGAAAACGCTAGGCGGGCTTTTGGGGACTCATGAACCCCTCTAGCCATTATGTATGAGGTGGCCGGGTCTTGCTAACCCGTCTACCGCCGGAGGAAGAAGGTTGGAACTTATTTTATGACTATGATTATGTTATGATTGTTATGCACCGTGCGGGAAGGCCGGGACACGGATTGCCCAAACGACTATGTCTTATGATATGATATATGATTTGTATGTATTATAATATATTGTATGATCGCATATTTCAAGTATTAATGATATTTGTCGTACACGGTCGAAGTTTGGTTGGAGATGATGCACGCTCACTCGCCGAGCCTTTATGTTTATGTATAAATTAGGAACTAATGATTTTAATATGACTAGTCGTAAAGTCCGAGCATTGCTTAGTTATTCTCATGCCCTTTTGGGAACTAGCTTTAAATAAAACTTTGCTCGGGATTTATGACTTGCATGTGCATGTTTCTTATATATATGTATCCCTCCTGCTCACTCAGTCTTCTAGAGACTGTCCCTATCCTTTTCCCAACACTTTAGTGTGCAGGTTTGGCTTTGGAGTTTCGAGCTAGGCAGAGTTATGTTGAATTGAGTCAGTCAAGTTAAGTTAGAAGCGTCTCTGCATTCACTTATGTATTTAAATTGTGAATGATTCAACCTTGTAAGATTATGAATTTGAATCCTGTATAATTGCTATTGAATTGCTCTTGTTGGGCTTTGATTATGAGTTTAAAAGAGGCCTGAAGAGCCCAAGTCTGCTTATGGGTTGTGTGTTTGAATTTTAGCGTTCCGATGCATTATATTGTGTTGATTGGTTATTATTGCAGGGTCTAAGTTCCGCCTAGCTTAGGAGGGTTTTCTATTTGTCTCCCATTCGCTATGGTTTGATACGGGTGCGGATTTATCATTTCGTTACTCATGTTGAACTATAGTGTGGGTGTAACACCCCAAGCGGTGGGGCATCACACCCCCGCACTATGACCCGACATGTGTACGAAATGGAGAGTCCGTACACGTACTAAGTCACAGCGAACGGGTGACAGACGAAAAACGCACCCACTGGCTAGGCGGTATCTAACCCTGTACAAGTGAAAGAATGCAAAACATGACAACGGAAACAATACAAAATGGCAACTTTCAAAAACTTCCAAACGTTAAACATATTGAGCAGCACAGAAATCAAAATCATCTACACGGGTTCAACTAATCGATCCAACCTGTCCTAACCTGTCCCGAATAATTACACAGCAAGACGGGTTAAACTAATCCGAGCACCTGTCCTAACCTGTCCCGAAATTCCAAACATTCAAATCATACGTGCAACCTGCTCACAACACAACTTATACAAAATTACAAAACATAAATCGATTCAAAAGCTTAACAAACTCAGACAGACCGACACCGACTCGACCGACACGACAGACAGCCGCCTAGCACGAACTCCAAAGATCTCCAAAGCAAAGCCTGCAAACTAAAAACATAAAAGGGGAGGGGTCAGTCCAAAGACTGAGCGAGGGGCTACACACACGCGCGTATATACATATACAGAGCACAGCACATACCATAAAATGGAGTTCGTGAACCAGGGCATGGTTTTTGCATTCTAAAATATTTCTCACGTGATAATAGATATAGGAGAGTAAAAGAATTAGGCCAAAGGCCAAAACAACCAACTTTTATTACTTGAGAGTCCACTCCCGTTTCACGAACTATTTCCTAACAAACTAACTTAACGAAAACAAACACACCAAGCAAACATTCAGACAAATGGGGAAAATGTGTACAGGAGTAATACTCGACGCTCCGAGGCTCCTTACCCACATCCCGATGATCATGCACAGGAGTAATACTCGACGCCCCGAGGCTCCTTACCCATAATCACCGGGCCCCAAACAAAGCAGAGTCAAACCATCAAATCAGAGGGGAAATGTGCACAGGAGTAATACTCGACGCTCCGAGGCTCCTTACCCACATCCCGATGATCATGCACAGGAGTAATACTTGACGCTCCGAGGCTCCTTACCCATAATCACCGGGCCCCAAACAAAGCAGAGTCAGAAACATACCAGAATCAGAGGCACAACAAGGTCCAAGGCAAGCGCAAATCATATCCGGAGGCATATCATATCAGTAGTCAAAGCATAGGCATAACCATAGTATATTCATAATCCTATCATATCAGATCCTAGCATAATCAGATTCTAGAGCATAAATCATATCAGGCGTATCCATAGGGCTTATATTCACATACATATCGGCACATATCATTAGGGTTTAACTATAACCTAACCTCACCTGGTACCAAACACAGTCGAACACAAAGCAGAAGGTCCACCCCGGAACCTGCACGACTCACTTGTCACCACCCCGGGTGCACATGTACCAACTGAACACACCAAATACAGCACATAACTCAGACTCAGACTCAGACAACTATATAAGGACGCACGACACATGCTCAAGCACTTAAGAAATGCAATCACATAAGCAGAGCTCACATTATTTCATATAAATTCATATATCAAATAACCAATTCATATTCGTACGAATAACTTATTCTTTACATGCAAAAGTTTCTAATTTAATCATATAAGCTTCATACAATTCATATATCGCATAACAGGATTATTTTAATTTAAACAATTAAACCTACATTACAAAGTTTCAAATTAAATCATCCAAGTCATACTAATTCCATTCTTGCCAAATCATAAATTACATAACAAATTCTTATATCATATAATAAGTTCCAATTCAATTTAAGTGATTAGACTAATTAAAAGCTTCAAGCTTAGGCGTAATAATTTCTCTTAATCGAAATCATAATTAGCATATTTGTTTACCAATCGACAAGGATTAATTAATTGAAGTCATACAATTTATATGTTAAGCGAAATTACACATACACCCCCTTTCAACATAGGCAAATAGCTCAATTCGATATATCGGAATTCAAATGACATATCAAAGCATCAATATATTTCATAATTCATCTAATACATGATTTCGTACTCATTGAAATACAATTCGATCGACGATACAAGCAATTAGCAATTAAAACAATAAATTCCAAATATTCAAGTTATACAAAATAAATCACAACAAATCAACCAGACATCCGATTGACGAACGGAAAGTGGCGTTGGACTCACCACGACGAAAGGAACTCGCTGTACGAAGGGCGTCGGAACGCCGCCTTGGGAACCCGCCGGACCGCCACGCACAGCCGCCGGACCACCACCTCCGGTGGTTGGAAAATTCCCCGGAAGGACAGAAACGTACGCCTCGGCCTGCTTGACAAAAGCCCTCAACCAATTTCAGAAAATAACCAACACGCCGGACTTCGTTGACGAAAAACCGAACTAAAATCCTAATACGAAAACTGAAATTAAATACAAACCGCTAGACGAAAATAAAATCCGGACATACCGTTGGAAAGCCCATAACGAGCCCTACAAAAGCCCCATAGCCAAATCCCAGAAAAATCATCGGAAAACCGGACCACCGGTCCAGCCCCGGTTCGCCACCGGTTCGCCGTCGCTGGCCGGTTCTTGGGCTGCCACCACCACGAATAGCTCGGACTTGACGTGAGGAACATCTTCTCAGAAGGAACGGTTGCCAAAAGATCGTCGAAAAAGCTCCAAACCGCCGCCGAAAGCCGCGCGCCACCGCTGCCATGCCGGAACCACCACTTCCGCCGCGATTCACACCATTCTGAGGCTGGAAATGGATTCAGGGGGCCGAAAAAGGTAGGGAACCGGCCCCTCTCACTGGAAAAGACCGCCGGAACGCGGCGGAGCTGCGTGCTACAGTAACGCCGCCGCCCGACGTGACTTTCAGGCGGCGCGTGAGCCGCCGCCGCTGGCCGGATGGTTGCGCCGCCAAAGCCATCGGTTGCGCCGGGAAGTCCTCGTCATGGGTCAGGGGCGCGTGTCGGAACTGTTCGCCGTAGCGCCACCACCGCTGATTTTTAGCCTCCAATTTTTGTACCAATGTGACGGGCTCATCGAGCTGATAAATTTCCACTTCTCACATTTCGAATTCCGTCGAGAAACGAGCGAGAACGGGCTTGTGCATGTAATTACACCTCCATTGTGTGAATAGTAACTGTGGAACGCTAGAGGAGGAGAGAGGCTGAGTCTGATCGTTTGACATGAATTACGAGGATTCGGGGTATATATCTCGGGTCCTCGTACGCAAAAACGGTCGGAAGAACGGGCTAACGAAGTCAGAATTGGGCAAACTCAGAGTCTACGGACTCGTCTCGCTGCCCCGAACGCGTTGAAGGGGTCGAAAAGGTCGAAAACTCGATCGAACGAGAAATGACCAAAAGACCCCTAAAAAGAGAAAATTACAAAGGGGCCCCTAAACTCTAAAAGAGTTCAAAATAGGGCCACGAAAAATATAAAATCACATAATTAAACACATTAAAAGGTTGGAACGTGGCGTACCTTATAAATCGGACGAGCAGGATGTTACAGTGGGGGATGTGGTGCCTCTCGTGCGGGGTACTACATCCTTAAGTGGTATCAGAGCCCGGTTGCAAAACCGGTGTTCTTGTGTCGTGTTTGAGTCAGTCTAGGTCGTACGGCTTAGGAACTATATTACAATGTGTGCATTGCATCGATCTTGAACGTGAAATTTGGCTTTCCTTTTGAATTTTGTTGAACTATTTGCTGCATTATTATATGGATCCTTGCCTTTCGTGTTGAATATGTGTCATATGCATGTACTAATCGCATGCATATACCTTTGAAATGAGTTATGATTTATAGGTTGAGAAGATAATATCAAACCACGGTCAAGTCCTATGATCACAACAATCTATTACAAATTCTTTCGGAGGCACGGAAGATAGGAAGAATGCTAGATGCGTGGCTTTATAGACAGAGTTGGAATTAATGGTTAGGATTCAGAATGAGAGGTTCGACTTTGGAGATGCGATGGCAGAGGGACATTTGGTGAAATAGGAATAAGAGTTAATCACGGGATGGTTGTGACTCAAAAGATCAATTTATGTGAATCCACTACTTAGGGTGCTTTAATTGGATTCAACGGGATCTTTCAACCTAAGGAATGAAGTGAACAAAACCTTGAAGGTATTTTGGTCCCGGATTCGGATCATTGAAGAGGTATCAATGATTAAGAGGAGTCGAGGTAAGATGGGTTCGATAGAAGTTATGAACCAAGGGTTGACAAAGAAGGATTTCTGATTAAGCCTAGTAATTAGAAATCGAGTGTTAGAGGTCAAGATCGGGAAGAAGTTGGATTCGGCTGCTCGGGATTTTGACTAAGATGGGAAGCAAGTTAAGAAGAGGTTAAAGAAAGATAAGTAATAGGATAACTACAATTCATGGAGGGTGATAATGCTAAGGACAGGATTTGAATTCATTTTCCAAATCCAAACTGAATTGTCATGTTGTGAGGTTGAATTGGAAGATATGGAGCAACAAATGGAAACGGTAAAGAAAGGCAAATACTCCTTGCAAGGAAATCATACGCTCAAGTATAAGCAATTGGAGGTGAATTAAATTCACAAAGGATAAGTGGGGGATTCTTGATTGAGGTGACGATTAGAAGTAAAGGTCAAATTTCGAGGAGGAGTTTGGATGCTAACTCTTGGACGTGGAAGAATTAGGGATCAAGAAATTGCAATTTCGGATCGGGGAAGAAGCAAGTGAAGAACCGAGATTCATGGAAATTTGAAGACCGTGGGAAAGACAAGGAATAATCAGCAAGTCAAAGTAACCTCGTGATTGGAGGAACGAGTAAAGCTACCGAACTAACAAGTTATTACATTGGTGACAGGTTCCAAAACATTCATAGCACGTGCATCATACTTCACATCAATTATTTATTTTTCTTTACTTATATTCGTGCGTGCATTTTTAATTGATTTCGTTGCCCTGATGTGCTGCATATTTAATTGTCGTAAGTGTGCCACATGCATCATCATTTTAACCCGACATGCATTTTAGTGTTTAATTGATAGGAAATTCTTTCATGTCACTTATCAAGTATCTCTTCGATCGGGCCACCTCGGAGTTAAGAGGAAAAGAAATAATGGGATGGTACGTTACGAGGAAGATGACTTTGGAAATCAAGAACTTCAGGTAAGGGGTAGGTTGATGGAACGGGAATTCGAATAGAGGAAGGAGTCCCGTACCTCAAGAGGATTAGAAGAGAAATGAAAGGCGAAATCATTGGGTCGTCATTTTTTTTTTTAATTAAAACCCTTCCTAATGGAAATGACTCATCAAGAATTTCAATGAAAGAAGGACTAATGGAATTTGACATGTAAGAGCACAAATTTTAAGGGGGAGAGCACGACCGAGAGATAAATTGGAGGATAGAAGTAGTGCTCGAATGAATATGCTAGTAGCAACAACGGGGATGCGAATTGAGGAGAATTTGGAAATTTTAATGGTGGCAATTGGAAATGAATAAGACGGCTGTAATGGTTAAGTTGTTAAGAGAGAAGCTATGTTGCTAAATTCGGGTGAAGATTTTACGAGATATAAGAGAAATGGTTCATTGAACATTTCTATGTATGGAGTTCCAGTCTGGAGGTGATGGAATCATAAGGGAGTTTCTGTGAACTCCTAAGTTAGAATTAAAAAGAGAAAATCGAATCAAGTTATCATATTATAGGGTGGTGTCAATCAAGATTAATTCAATGAAGTACGAAGGGGTCCGGGACAATAGTATTAAGTTATTGGTTATATCAAAGGTAATCCAGAAGGAAACTTAAGAAAAGACCAAATAGAAAATGATGATAATTGGAGGATTTACATCAAACTTCAAGAATGATCAAGAGCAGTCTGTGTTCGATTCAAGAAATATGGGGCCGATTACTGAATATAACTTTAAAGGGGTTAAAGAGAATAAACGGATAACATGAACAGAAGATGGGAAAGGATTCGTGTTGAGAAATGAATCATAATAACAAATATCTCAAGCTCGGTATTGAGCCGTCAGTGTTGCCAGGAGTAGCTATCTTCGAGAATACGTTAGACTTTGATATGGGTAAGGGTATAACTATGGATCGGATTTCGGGACGGGCGATTTAAGGGCATTCTGGGAGGTCAAGCTCGGTTAATTAAAAAGAATTGGTTGGTCGAATGAGGATTAAAGGGAAATGGTGAAGACTGGAAGTAGTACAAGTCAGAAGGGATCTAAGAGTATAATCCTTAAAGGATTCATCAATTGCTTTGTTGGGGTATCCCGAAGAGTTTAAGAACAAATCGAGAACTGAACTCACTATCGGGACAGATCATACACTGGACGACGATAACTCACAATTTTAAATTTCGCAACTACGGTGAACGGTACTTATAACATCCATGATACATACATTCATGCAAATTTAACATAATAATTTCCTCGTTATGTGCTTCGTTTTCTTATCAAGTTAAAACTACGCGAAATAATTGTTGATCAACGTGGCTGATATCTATTACTTGTTTTGGGTGTCTTACGTGATTTTAGTTATGGTTTTGCGTGTGTGGCTTGGGAGTATTGGAGACTTCCTTGCTCTTATTTTGTTTGAGAGACGGGGTGCTCTCGTTGTTTGTAAGAGACGGGGATGCTCTTATTTTTTGTTCGAGAGACGGGGTGCTCTCTATGCTTGCGAGAGAGATGGGATTCTCTCATTATTGTTGGAGAGACGGGGTTCTCTCATTGCTGCTCGAGAGACGGGGCTCTCTCCTTGTTGTTTGTGAGGAACGGGGTTCCTTCATTAATTATTTCAAGCAGATAGTGAATCTGAGGACGAATTCTTTTAAGGGGGAGAGATTGTAACGCCCCGGTTTTTCTTTCGTTCAAATATGACGTATGTGTTTACCAAATTGCGTGAAATAAATAATTAATTATACGTGTTTTACTTATTTAATTTTATTTTATATGTATTAAATGTTAATTATTTTACTTTAATAACATTAATATCAAAAATATATTTAAATGTATATATATATATATATATATATATATATATATATATATATATATAAATCTTGTACGTGTGCATGAAAATTTTAGTGCATGCATATTACATTTCTAAATTATTTATGCATGTACGTTTTATAAATTACATATATACATTTGCATGAACTCATGCAACTCATGATATTTATTTAATGCATGCATTTATATTTATAAATTCTATAAGTATTCATTTTATATTAATTGTAATATTATGCATTTTATTGTTTCATTGCGTTTAAGTGACAGTTACGTGCTTCGTTCTTATATGATTTGATACCGAAATCTCGTGCAAATTTAATATGTTGGACTTATATGTGTTATGAATATGAATATATGATTTTTTCATGTTTTCGGGTTCGTTTGCATGAGTTTCGAATTTATTTTGATTTTGGAATCCAAATCGGTGGCTAACGAGCAATTAGCGCACCATTGGTTCCGTATGTGATATCTTGAGCTAGGAAACTCGGATTCGAGTTTCGTCAACTTCGCTGAACTCACAACAAAAATTCGAGTTTAATGAACTTAGCCTTATATTTTCCCGAATTCAGTTGGACCATCGAAACTCAACCGAAAAACGAAACGAGAACAAAACTGCCACCTTTTAGCAAATAAATCATAACTTATTCAATTGTTGACCAAATTAACTATGGTTGGTGCCTATGTAACCCTATTTAAGCCCACTATCCTCCCATAACACTCCCTCACCGAACCAAACTCAGGAACAAAGCCAAAATCAGCAAAATATCCCCTGCTCCAGTTCCAGTCCCGTAACCATGCCATTCCTGGGAGATTCAAGCTCAAATCTCTTCCATCTTCCATCCAATTCACAAGGTGAGCTAAGGATGATAATATACATTCATTAGGTGTCATTTTAAGCTATGCATCCCTAAATTTGAGCTTGTATGCATTGAGATATGAAGAGATACATGAATAGTTAGGTTTGGCACCATATTCTTGATTCCATTCATTCCTTGATGATTTAGATTGATTCCAAGCATGAGATTGGTTGTTTTGATCTCTTCTTTACATTTATGGTGATGTATTAGATGGTAGTTGAGTCATTCATGAACCACCATTAATGGATATTCAAGCTTTAGTATGAAATGATCTCCACACTCTCCATTTCACGTTCCAAAGGTTTGAGAGCATGTTGGTGTGTTACTTTGGAGTTGTTTCATTTCATTTTCAGGTTCAATTATTGGCTGATCATGTTAAGGAAGTTGTGGAATGGCTTACCTCTGTTTTTCGTGCATTTTGGTTACTGGATATGGCTGGTCGCGGCCGCGATCGCGACTTGGTGCAAAACCAGTCGCGGCCGCGACATGCGTATGTTTGCTGAGTTGTTTTCACTCAGGTCGCGCCCGCGACCTGAATCCTTTGCATTTCAGGTCGCCCCCGTGACCACTGTACACATTTGCTCACGTTCAATGCATAAATCCCTGAAAATTCAGCCATTTATAGTAGGTAGCGGCCGCTACCATTTTTGTGAAGAAATGGGTCGCGGCCGCGACCATGTCCCATTCTGCATGAAATTTTAAATTTTGAACGTGGTTTGCATGGCTTTAATTGATTGTTTTTGGTTCAATCACTTCATTAACATGTCATATAATATGTTATCTTATGTGTTATGTAATTTCATGAGTTTTCGTCATATATTTTCCGAGATATGTTTCAATGTGTCATTGTTGCTCTAAATATGTACGTGCATGAATCCTTACTTGCAATATGTACCCTAATTGTTAATGTATCTCTTCTTTTATGGAGTGAATGATAGGTATACATGTTATATGACGTGTTGTGCTCGTTCATTAGGTATTCTTGGATTGATTAGCTTGAGATACGAAGAACATGATCTTGAATGAAGTTAAGTGATACATACGTGTTTCGATGCTTCATGTTTGAACCCTAAGTGTTATCTTACTTCTTTTTGATAGCTTGCTTGAATTGTATATATGTTATACTATGTGTTATGTTCGTTATTTGAAATTTGTGGATCAATTTGATTTAAATGTGAAAATTATGACTTGAATTGCTATGACGTGGCTTGAATGCTTCTATATGGAACGTTAAGTACCTTCTTGTATTCTTTCGATGTCTTAAGTGATACTCTTTGCTTTTTTATTTATTTATTATATTCAATGTAAACATGTTGAAAGGTATAATATGACTATGGTTCCAAGATTTTTGTTAGATATTACTATGAATTACGAAAGATATGAAAAGATTGAACTTGAATGAATATGAACGTTTATAATATCAAATGAATGGCTCGTCTATATGATTTAAAGATGTTAATAGTGCACATGAACATGTTCATTACATAATATTATTTCTTATGCACTTATATCATGTTCATTGCATACCGTGCGTCATATTTGGTTCATTTAGAGTCTTGAGTCTCACGAACACGTTACGTTGTCTTTTGTACAGTTTATCTCCAGGGTGGAGAGATCTTGATCAACTAGGCACTCGGTAACTCGTATCCTTGTATCGTCAGGTTCCAGGTGAGGGTGTTTTCGTTCTAGTTACATACTGAACCGTACAACCTTATGTGACAAGTTTGGCCAAAACCTTATGTATATATACATATGTTACTTTTAAAGTAGAGTTATCGAGTAAATATTGATCGAGTAAACCCTTTTCAAATGAATTATGAAATATGTTATGTTTCTTATGAACTGAAATGTTTTGGCGAGATTGCATGTATATTATGTTCACGGGCCCAGGAATTTAGTACATGTGGCTATCCGGGGAGGCAAGGGCCGACGGTGATCCCATGTGCTGATTCCATTTATGTTTACGTCGAAACGGATCTCGTCAGGAGTTTTGACGAGAAAACGCTAGGCGGGCTTTTGGGGACTCATGAACCCCTCTAGCCATTATGTATGAGGTGGCCGGGTCTTGCTAACCCATCTACCGCCGGAGGAAGAAGGTTGGAACTTATTTTATGACTATGATTATGTTATGATTGTTATGCACCATGCGGGAAGGCCGGGACACGGATTGCCCAAACGACTAAGTCTTATTTGCATGATCGACTAAGTCTTATTTGCATGATCGCATATTTTAAGTATTAATGATATTTGTCGTACACGGTCGGAGTTTGGTTGGAGATGATGCACGCTCACTCGCCGAGCCTTTATGTTTATGTATAAATTAGGAACTAATGAATTTAATATGATTAGTCGTAAAGTCCGAGCATTGCTTAGTTATTCTCTTGCCCTTTTGGGAACTAGCTTTAAATAAAACTTTGCTCGGGATTTATGACTTGCATGTGCATGTTTCTTATATATATGTATCCCTCCTACTCACTCAGTCTTCTAGAGACTGACCCTCTCCTTTCCCCAACACTTTAGTGTGCAGGTTTGGCTTTGGCGTTTCGAGCTAGGCGGAGTTATGTTGAATTGAGTCAGTCAAGTTAAGTTAGAAGCGTCTCTGCATTCACTTATGTATTTAAATTGTGAATGATTCAACCTTGTAAGATTATGAATTTGAATCATGTATAGTTGCTATTGAATTGCTCTTGTTGGGCTATGATTATGAGTTTAAAAGAGGCCTGAAGAGCCCAAGTCTGCTTATGGGTTGTGTGTTTGAATTTTAGCGTTCCGATGCATTATATTGTGTTGATTGGTTATTATTGTAGGGTCTAAGTTCCGCCTAGCTTAGGAGGGTTTTCTATTTGTCTCCCGTTCGCTATGGTTTGATACGGGTGCGGATTTATCATTTCGTTACTCGTGTTGAACTATAGTGCGGGGGATGTGGTGCCTCTCGTGCGGGGTGCTACAGGCTAACCCAAGCACACGTACATATAAGTAAGAGCAAAGCAAATTCCAATTAGAAAGTTCATGAACTGGGGCTTGGTTTTTGCAATCTAAAACATTTTATCCCGTGATAATACATATAAATAAAAAGGTTAGGGCCGAAGGCCAAAATCAACCAATTTTAGAAATTATAAGTCCACTCCCGTTTCACGAACCATATACATAATCAGAATCAAAATAACTCGGCCAGAACGAGTTCAAACCCACTTAACTCCTTTCATATCAGAATCAAAACGGAAAGCATACCAAATTCATAATAAATCCTCCTTCTTCGGTTGGGGATGTGGAAGTGCTCCCTCAACCCCGTTCTCTCGTCAAAAGTTCGGATACGGGGGATCCTACCCGCTCCACCGACGGGGTTACCGTCAGCCAAAAGGAGACCCGCCATCCCCTCGACCTTCCGAGGTTAGGCCAAGTCACCCAAAAATGAAGTTGTGTTGATGAGAGAGCTCGGCGACCCCATAGTCGACCCGAGAATCACATACCACTTCCCCGGACCCATTTCAAAGATCATAAGTCATAATTTTATTAATTTTGAAATTTTAGAATTTTTCGACTTCTAATTCAAAGTTGTAATCTCGCAATTTTCAAAATCGTTCACACACACCAACCCTTTTCAAATCAAACAAACGGAAAATAGGTTACGTATATATAAAAGTGTTTTCAATGATTTCATAGCAAATGGGACAAATCCCACAAAATACATATCATACACATATCTAAGTATATATTTATATACGTAATTCACATACGGGCTCGAAATACAGGTAGGGTTGTAGGTCGTTTTAACTAAAAGAAAGAAACGTCACCTCGTCGACCAAACCGAATGAAACGGACCAAAGCACCTCTAAGAGACCTCCTCGACACCCACGAAACGAACCTAAAGACAAAGCAAAGAACAAAAGACAACCTTAGACTCGAAATGTACCAATCAGATGCTCAGCAATTGCATATGGATGCAAACGATACATAAAGAATGCAATGATATGTCAATTAGGTCATTTGAAGCCATATAGAATCATATTAATTCATAACTCATGTATGTCACATTAAACGAATTCATAAAAATTACATAACAAGCACGTCATGTGACGCCCCGTCCGATAAATCATATAGGTATGCGTCACGAGAGAGATTACGTCACACACTTATGTGATTTATTTCCCTTTGATGTGTTTAAATCCCAACATTTATTAAATACGTGACTTAATGGGCTAAAATGGAAAATATAAAATATGAATTCTTACATGACAACTTGAGAAGTAATGGGTTAATAGGAAACATGGCTACTTGAATTTAATTGTTGGTGTTGAATTGAAATAGGACTTGGGCCTATTTGCAATTTTTAGAAGTTTGGGCCTAATTTAAATTAGGTAATTTTTGGTGCGTTTGGGACCAATATGAGCTCGAGAATTCGAATTCGAATTCCAACACCACCATTGGACTTAATTCAGTGATTTGGCTCCCATGGAATTTACTTTATATTTTTCGAAAATCGTTTAGACCTTAAACGTTTTAATCTTGACCTATTGGGCCGAAAGTCATTTATTTGAGCCCAAATCCTAATAAAGCCTTTAGCTTCATTTTATATCTTGAAACCCTAACCTAGATCCCCTTTCTCATTTCACTTCAAACCTCAAAATAGCCTCATTGTGACAACCATGGAGAAGCTTCAAGAGAGGATGAAGACCTAAGCCATTCCACACCTTCAAGAGCTCATATCTCCCTCGTTTCTTCATCATTTCAAGAGCCAAGGTAAGCTACGAATTTCCCTTGATGTGTATTTCATTTCTATCCATGAATCTTAACATGAAATTGAATGTATGAGCTTATATGAGGAAGTCTTGTGAAAATGGTGATTTATGCCCAACATGAAGAATATGGTTTATATGATGGATCCTTGAGTTCTTGAGCATGTATATATGTTTCTCCATGTTGAATATGTGCTATAGTTGTTGATGGTATGATAGGGAGTGAGTTTGGATGCATCTTTCCATGGTTGAAGCTTGATTTTCATGAAAATGGGTGTTCGAGATTTTGGGCAAAAACATTCCTAAACTTGAATTAATTGATGTTTTGATGCTAAGCATGATTTATATGATGTTATACCTGAATTTTGTGATATTGTATGGTAGATTTCGTGTTGGATTGATGATATTTGGTGTTCCCCTTCTTTTTCCCGAAACTGTCAAGCTTCTGCTCCAGATCTGTGGCCGGAACGGCCGTTCCCATTTATGCTTTAAGCTTCAAAACAGCCCTTCCGGGCTAGGGTTGAGTTTTGGCGGCCGAACATGGGAACGCCCATTCCCATGTGTGCTTGGACTGGGAATGGCCTTGGCGTGGGAAGGACCATTCCCATGCTATTTTGTGCATGGGAATGGCCGTTCCCATGCGTCTGTGATCCTTTTTACTTGCTTTTTCGTGCGTATTTGATTCGTTTGAGTTGCTACTTGACTTGTATGCCCCGATATGACTTGGAATGCGATCTCTGAACCTTTATACTTCATTACTTGCATGATTTACTTGAATATTTGAATTATCCCTTGTGACCAACTTGATAAACATCATTCCATTTCGCATATCATTCATACCTTGTACGCCGTGCGTCTTACTTGGTTCATGTAGAGTCTAAGTTTGGACTTTTGTATGTCTTATTACAGAGTTTGGTAGTGCTGGTGGGCCCGAGGTTTAGAGTGTTTGGCCCTTCACACTCTTAGACTCTACTTGCACAAGGTAAGGTTTAGAATTTTGTATAGTTATGCAACCTATGGTCTTTACATGCTGATTTCTACCCCTGTATGCGAGTATACCTTATTATAAATACGTATGTATTGGATATGATATGTTTATGACCTTGCGTGCGTCCTGCGTGGGTAGGGAGCCTTCGTGGCTTAAATTCCACAGCGTAGGGATATGTATAAGAACCAGTTTTTGAGGCATATGTAAGCCATTTTGGAAAATTCAATTGGGTTATAATTCTGTAGCGAGTTGGCCATGAAATATTGGCATCTGTATGTATGTGGATCCGAGGAGCTATGGGTGAGGAGTCCCCGGGACGGTTAGGGCCGTCGGGGATATACCTGTGTGTAGTTCCATTTGAGATATCATTACGCGACTCAGGGAGATAGGGGAGGCGTGGTATCTTGAGCCTTCGGCTAAGGCCGGGGAGGGCACTTGTGGGTTCGCTACCCCTTGTGAGTCTTTCTATTATAGATGGTTAGGGCCAACGCATGGCTCTTCCATCATTGGAGTAGAGGATGGATTGATTTTGCTTTATGTCCTGAGGAGTAAAGGTTGAAAGCTCGTTCTCGCCGAGCATTTGATTTGTTATGTATGGAATCATGAATCAAGGTAGAGTCTTTATGAAAAATGCTTTCTAAACTTATATCTATAACTATTTGGGTTATTTTGAAATGTTTTGGTATGCAACACCTATCCTAAGTTCATGAGTCCATCATTTTATTCTGTGTTGTGCTCTTTATATATATATTGTGGGTGTGCGTTAGCCCCCTCACTCAGTCAGTTGACTAACACCTCATTTTATCTTTTAGTTTACAAGATTCCTTTTTGGCTTGAGCTAGGCGGAAGTGAGTCTTCAGAGTCACACTTGTCAGTCTAGCTGGTGTTAGGATGCATTTGTCTCATACTTTACTTATGTTATGTATTTATGTTTCACACTTGAAGTTTATGTTATATGCTCTACTTAGACTTAAACCCGTGTGGGGTTAGTAAGCTAGTATTTGGATGTTATTAGATATTGATGATACTTATGCTAATTATTATAGTGGATTATGAATTGATATTCGGGATTAGGTATCTATGCTAGTTGAACCCGTCATCTGTTATGTATGTTGATATTCAGGACTAGGTATTTATGCTAGTTGAACCCGTCACCTGCTTTGCATGTTTTGGTTTAAATGCTTCCGCTATCTATTGTTGTTGGTTTTAATTACTTCCGCACTTTGAGTTTGTCAAGTTAGATCCACCTAGCCTAGTGTGTGAGTTGGTCTCCCGTTCGCTATGATTCGGATTCGAGCATGGACTTCCTATTTCATGACCGAGTCTGAGTCCTAGTGCGGGGGATGTGGTATCCTTCGTCTGGGGTGCTACGCATCACGCCATACAACATATTAGACATGCATGCACAATTTAAAAGAAAATAAGTAAAACCATGCAAGACAAGAAAATGTCATATTAATGCATGCATGCACATAGTGTTGGAAAACACGAATCAGAAAGCAGCGGAATTTAAAAAATTTTCCCAACAAAAGGACCTTGAACTCGCAATCGTGTAACCAAATTCGTAAAGATAGAAAACTTACTTTTCTTTTATTCTTTCTTGAAGCGTTTCAAGCCACCCAAGAACGCTCTTCTCGCGGCTTGATCCCCTCTCCTTGGTAAAGCTCGAATCTTCAAACTTCTAACTTGAAGTCTCTAGAGAAAGTCCACCAACTTGATCACAATCTAACTAGTAAGGATGCTAGTTCTCTAGTTAGTGTTTAGGCTTAACCTAGGGTTTAATTTAATCTTGGAGAAAGGAAGGTGTTCAACACATGAACCAAGAATTGTCAATTAGCTCTAAAGGGGAGCATGAGCTCCCCTATATATAGGAAAGGGGAGGGGCGGCCGAACCTAGTCCTTATTGGACAAGGATTTGGTTCCTCTCTCTCCTATTACTTGATCATCAAGTATTTTCCAACTTTGACTTTGAATTCTATTTCTAGTCAACTTTTAAGAGAGCTTAAAAATATCCAAACTATTTTTGGATAATTTTATACTTTATTTATTATAAAATAAATAACTTATTTTTATCTAATTAATTAATTCGTAATTAATTAACTAGATTATTTTCTCCAAAATTAGACTTTCTTTTTAATTCAAAATTAAACCAAAGTCTATTAAATAATTAACTAATTAATTATTTAATATATATATATAATATATATACACACACGTGTGTGACACGTGTCACTCACGCGAGCCACACGTGTGAATTCACACGTGTGGAACCCTCTTGGCCCGATTAAATCGTTTAATCATTTTCAAGCCTCAACTCATGTAACCAAGTTGTTGTGTGTGACCCTTTAGGTTCTCAATTCAATTAGCAGTGACCCTAATTAATTAATTCACTAATTAATTAATCAGTCCACAGATTAAACGACCATAGTCTAGCAACAGGTGTTTAACCCCTAGCTGAATTGGAATGTTCAGATTCGACAGAACCTTTAAGTCATTGATTCATGTGAGATACAATCCTCCTACTTACTATCTCTCAACCAAGATCTAGGGCAAGGGAATAATCAGAACCCTAATAATCCGGTCTTAAAGCTAAGTGCATTTCATATCCATTTGATCTCAATCCAAGAAACACTTTTCTTGATGTCTTGATCTACTGCCTTGGCCAAGGACTCCATATGGCATATGAATGACTTATACAATAAGAGATCACCTTGCAAATGCAAGTGTAGGTCCTATCTTGATTCTCATTCACTTTCATGAATCACTTGTGCAGCCCCAGCATAAGCCTTGAATCAGTTGTCTAAGGCGACACCCTTTAAAGCTTATACCAAAGACTACAGAGTTAACTCATAAAGTGACAAGGAACCTCAAGTCTAAGGATCAATTAATCACATCAATGACTCGTGAGATATTTCCTAATCTGGAAGTTTCCATTTCCTGAAATAGAAACTTCCTTTCCCATTTAGGAATGTTCTCACACGGGGCACCTCAGTGAACTTACTTATTAAAGTAAGCACCCTCATGTATCACGCACGTATCAACTATACACTTTGCACCTCCATGAAACAAGGTGGTCCTTCTTAAGGGCGTGATCCCACAAGCAAGCCTTAGAGGAGTCAGGTTGACACTCCCACTGTCTGTAGGACTCATCGGCTTGGAGTATTTTACTAATCATGACTTATGTGATATAGGGCTCATTTCATGAACCATTTCACCTAAATGGTAGAGTCCTAAAGTCATCAGGATTAGGGGAGTTCTCATACATGCACAGCTAAAGTAAACGCATACCAAACAAGAGCATATAAAGAAGTGTTGCCTCAATTCGTTATTTTATTCAAAGATTGTCTGTGATTACAATAAGGAAAAGCACAAAGCGGATATACAATCGGCTTTCTAGGGCACTCTTCCTAACAATCTCCCACTTGCCCGTCAAAGCCATTCTAAAGCTACTCTAAGTCCCATCTTCTGAAGATGACCTTGGAAAGCTTCTCGACTAAGGGGTTTAGTAAGTGGATCTGCCACGTTCTCTGCTGATGTGACCCTCTCAATTTGCACATCTCCTCTTTTGATAATATCATGGATTAGGTGATACTTCCTCATAATGTGCTTGGTCCGTTGGTGAGATCTTGGTTCTCTTGCTTGAGCAACCGCCCCAGTGTTGTCACAAAACACAATAATGGGGTCTTCCATGCTAGGAACAACATTCAACTCTTGAATGAAGTTTCTAATCCAAACACCTTCCTTAGCTGCATCATTTGCAGCTAAGTATTCGGCCTCAGTGGTCGAATCTGCAGTGGTTGTCTGCTTGGAACTCTTCCAACTCACTGCTCCGCCGTTTAGGCAGAAAATGTATCCTGACATTGACTTAAAATCATCTAAGTCAGATGCAAAGCTTGCATCGCAGTATCCTTCGACAGTAAGATCTTTCTGACCTCCGTAAACTAAGAATAAATCTTTAGTACTTTTCAAGTACTTAAGAATATTCTTCACGGCAGCCCAGTGACCATCTCCAGGGTCAGATTGGAAACGACTCGTTACACTAAGTGCATAAGCCACATCCGGTCGAGTACACAACATTGCATACATTATGCTACCTATTGCTGATGCATCAGGTGTATGAGTCATTCTTTCCTTCTCAAGGTTAGTCTTAGGACACATCTTCTTTGAAAGACATGTTCCTACACTCATAGGAAGGTTCTTAACCTTTGCTGACTCCATATTGAATCTCTTCAATACTTTGTCAATGTACATCGACTGTGATAGTCCTATTAACCTTCTAGATCTATCTCTATAGATTTTAATTCCAAGGATATAGGACGCATCACCAAGATCTTTCATCTCGAATTGGTTCGATAACCATAACTTAGTCACTTTCATGTCATCTTTCGAATTCCCAATAAGAAGGATGTCATCAACATAAAGTACTAAGAATTGCACTGAGGTCTCCAATTCCTTTCTATACACACATGATTCATTCGAAATTTGGATGAAGCCAAAAGCTTTGACCGATTCATCAAATCGAATGTTCCAATTCCTAGAAGCCTGTTTCAATCCATAGATTGATCTTTGGAGTTTGCAAACCTTTTGCTCACTCCCACTGAATGTGAAACCTATGGGTTGCTCCATATAAATGTCTTTGTCAATGTTACCATTGAGAAAGGCAGTTTTCACATCCATTTGCCATATCTCATAGTCATAATATACAGCAATGGCAAGGATGATCCGAATAGACTTTTGCATTGCAACTGGTGAAAAGGTTTCGTCAAAGTCCACGCCGGGTCTTTGAGTGAATCCCTTTGCAACCAGTCTTGCTTTGTAGGCTGCAATGCTTCCATCAACTCCAAGCTTTCTCTTAAAGATCCATTTGCAACCTATAGGTTTGACCCCATCAGGCAAATCTACCAAGGTCCAAACTTGGTTGGAGTTCATGGAATCCATTTCGGATTTCATGGCTTCTATCCACTGTTCAGAGTCAGAATCTGAAAGTGCGTCCTCATATGTTAAAGGATCATTATCCTTTTGAGAGATTTCATGGAAGAATCCATACCATCTCTCCGGCTGTCTAGGAGTACGTTCAGAACGCCTTAGAGGAGGATTTTCGTGTGTATCGAAATTCGTGATTGGTTGTGGTTGATCAGAGTGGGACGTTTCTTCAGTGGGTGGTGTGGGGTCATTTTGTACTTCTTCTAATTCTATGATCTTGCCCTTCTTTTCTTTAAGGAACGGTTCCTCAAGAAAAGTGGCATTTCTAGAAACAAACACCTTTTGTTCAGATTGATCATAGAAGTAGTATCCTATGGATTCCTTAGGATAACCTACAAAGTAGCATAAGTTAGAACGAGATTCTAACTTATCTCCCACTGTCCTCTTCACGTAAGCAGGACAACCCCAAATTCTTAAGTAAGAATAACTAGGGATTTTACCATGCCACATTTCATAGGGCGTTTTAGGGACTGACTTAGAGGGAACTAGATTCAAAATCTTTGCCGCACTTTCTAGGGCATAACCCCAGAAAGAAGGTGGTAAGTCAGTAAAACTCATCATGGAACGAACCATATCAAGTAGGGTTCGATTCCTTCTCTCAGAAACTCCATTAAGTTGAGGAGTTCCCGGAGGAGTCCACTGAGAGATAATCCCATTATCTTTGAGATGATTAAGGAATTCTTCACTAAGATACTCGCCTCCTCGATCAGATCGAAGTGCTTTGATCTTGTGACCAGTTTGGTTCTCAACCTCCTTTTGAAATTCTAAGAATTTCTCAAAAGCTTCAGATTTATACTTCATTAAGTATACATAACCATACCGACTAAAGTCATCAGTAAAGGTTATGAAATACTGATGATTGTTTCTTGTGCTTACACTAAGCGGTCCACAAACATCAGTATGGATCAAATCCAAAACCTCAGTGGCACGTTCCACAGTTCCTTTAAAAGGAACTTTGGACATTTTTCCTTTGAGACAGGATTCGCAAGAAGTTAACTCTTTGAGATCATTTTCAGAGAATGATCCTAAAGTTTTTATCTTGCTAATTCTGTTCTTGGAAATGTGTCCTAATCTAGCGTGCCATAAGGGAGCTGAAACTTTGTCATCTCTCTTACGCTTTGTTTCTCGTTGTATATTCATAATATTGATATTTTGAGTTAGGTAAAGTCCATTACTTAGAGTACCGATGTGAACGGAAGAGTTGTTCCGTTTGATAAAATATTTACCATTCTTAATATAAGTTTCATAACCTTCACAATCTAATATTGGAACTGAAATTATATTACGAATAATGCTCGGTACATAAAGGACTTTATTTAATAATAACTCAAAACTACCTAAATCTAATCTAATTGTGCCTAAAGCTCGAGCTTCAACGTTTGAGCCATCGCCGATCTTCAAGACACATTCTCCTTCTTTGAGTTGTTGGACTTCACTTAGCATCTGTACATCATTACAGATATGAGTTCCACAACCGGTATCAAGTACCCAAGAACTAGAATTAATAGAAAGATTTACTTCAACGA
The DNA here is from genome assembly GCA_037501455.1 of Lantana camara. Taxonomy (NCBI): domain Eukaryota; kingdom Viridiplantae; phylum Streptophyta; class Magnoliopsida; order Lamiales; family Verbenaceae; genus Lantana; species Lantana camara. The sequence continues at coordinate 87,431,157 of CM074863.1, forward strand.
GAAAAATACCTTTCTTTAGAGTAGCCTTGTACTCTGGGCAGTTTCTCCTCCAATGTCCCGCTTTGCCACAATGGAAGCAAACATCCTCTTTCTGATCACGCTTCTTCTTTTGGGCCTTCCCCTTCGAAATGCCACCAGTGGGCCTAAGGGGTTTCTTCTTCTTCTTTTGGGCTTTCTTGCCCTTACCTTTAGAAGGCCCAGAAGAGGAAGATGGAGCATTCACCATCAAAACCTTATTGTCCTTCTTGATCGTGCTTTCAGCAGTCACAAGCTGACTAATCAGCTCAGCTACAGTAGCACCAGCATGATTCATGTTGAAGTTAAGGACAAATGGGTTGAATGATGGTGGGAGCGAAGCTAGCAACAAATCCACTGAAAGTTCATCTTTCGGTGGCATGTCCATGGAAGCAAGTTTCTCAGTAAGGGCAAGAAACTTGAGTCCATATTCATGGACACTTGAACCTTCCCTCATTCTCAAGTGGAATAATTCCTTTGAAGTGTTATACCTTGTAACACGTTCATGAGGGCGGTAAAGTTACTCTAAGTGGTCGTAAATCTCCCAAGCAAATTCCATGGCCTCATGTTGCCTTTGCAAGTCCGGAGACATGTTAGCCAACATAAGGCAACGGGCTTGGAGATTATCATCCTTCCACTTCTGAATCGCGTCCCGCTCAGCCCGAGTGGGAGCCTCCCCTTCGGGACTAGGCTCCCCTTCGAAGAGAACATAAGTTCTCTTCTCAGAATCTAAAATGATTTTTAGATTCCTCAGCCAATCAGAATAGTTGGGACCAGTCAACTTGTTTGACTCGAGGATCGATACAAGAGGGTTTTTGGTTGCCATTTCAAAACACGTAGAGAATCACAGAATCTACGACCTAAATGGTAAAACAGAGAACTAGTGAGCATGCTGAATTATAACGATATACAAAAGATAAGGTCTTTAATCTATTGTAGCTCCCACTGTTTTTCAAAGATCTATAATTCCCAAAGATCTAAGAGGAACACGTTTCCCAATGGGTACTAAGATCCTAGGCATTTTACCTCGAACCCACGACTCGCGGACATTCTAAGTAAGAACCCTAGGTAGGTACAACTTGCCAATTCTAACACCTTTAGAACTCTTAGTAATTGTTTTTTGCATCACCTATCTTTCAATATGGACCCACGACTCGTGCGACATCCATATTTACTTAGGCGTTAAGCTAGACCCATCAATCATAAGATCATGACCAAAACTTAGTTTGAACGACCCACGACTCGCGGACATCGCCCTCGCTAAAATTGACCACGAAATATTGATCATTTAAAATGATTAATCAGGTAACTAAGAACTAATAAGCTCTACTAGCTATCCCACGACTCGCGGACAATAACTAGCTTTACTTACTAAACTTAAAACCTATTGATGGAATGCTAGGAATTTAATTCAAAACTTGCATCTTGAATTAAACACCTATTTGTTCGATATTAGCTTAATATTTAATGGGAATTTTTCGAATCAACCGGAGAGTTGTCCGGTTCGACCTCACCAACATATATGTTATCCAATTTTATTAGTCTTGATTAATGCAAGTACACTTAAATGCATTTCAAACAAGCACATAAACAGATAACATGTCCTAGCATGATACTAACATGTAATGATCATGGGTTCTACCTATCTTATGCGTGATATGTGGGAGCCACTCCACAATCACAAGTTCTAACATACATGCCACACAAACAGTTCAAATCACATAAGGGAAAGCAGTAACAAAATACGAGCCCTATCTCTATTACATTTAACAATTGAGATTCCCCTCCCTAACATTTTGAGGGGTCTTCACTTATGGCCTCCTTGTTACTTGAATGTGGTCCATCTTACTCCATGGGTGCATTGTCTCCAAAATGAAAATAAAACCTCACCACCTATCTCTACTCTCAAATTACAATAAAAAGAAAAAGACATAAAGTAATAAGGCTCAATCTTCATATTGGCCTTAGACAATTACACGGGGCATACCCCGGCCTCAAAAACAGTAATATGGAAAGCCACATAATAAATCACATAACAGTACGCACATAAGTGAGGCTCCAACCTCAATTGAAAAACGCAACTATAGGGCTCCAACCCCAATTTAAACCATCCATGTGCATAAATTAAAACCATACATAGATCTAAACCCATGATCACCTAACATGCTTTTGCAAGAATTTAAATTTAACCAATAAATTAAAATTCTCGCTTTAAGCTCTAATAGCTTAAAACACGACTTGATGCGAGTCTTATTTATAAAAGTTTTCAATAAATCCCAAATTACCAAAACAAATAAAATTCCAATTAATTTCTGAAAATTAATAATTTTATCAAGATGTATTTTCCCAAAATATAAACCGTTTCAATTTCTCAAAAATCCCAATTTTAAGTTTTTATTCAAAAATTAAAATAAATATTCAAAAATAAAATTTTAAAATTAAAATAAAAAATTGGGACTGGATTGCACGAAACACGAAAGGGGCCGGATCACGAAAACGGGGCCCGTGCGCGAAACGGGGCACAGCGTCGCAAGCGCGCGCGGACGCGCACGGCAGGCGCGCACAGCGCCCGGCCAAGGCCAGGCGAGTGCGCGCACTGCGCGCGCGCCCTGCTGGGCGGTGGGTGGCCAGTCTCGGCCGCCCTGGGCGGGCGCGCCCCGCACAGGCGTGCGGGGGGAGCTGGGAGGCTGGCCGGTCTGTCCCGGCCAGGCCTGGGCGGCGACGGGCGGACGGCGTGCGGGAGGGCCTCCCGCGCGGTTGCGGGAGGGTGGCGCGCGAAGCCCGCGCGCGCGACTCCTTCGCGCGCGGGGTTTCGCGTGTTCATCGTGTTCCGGGCTTTCGTTTCGTGTTTTCGTTCAAAAGCAAAACCAATCCAAGAAATCCAAAAACAGTTTATACAGTTTCAAATCTAAAATTGTTTTTCAAAATCAAATTTTATAAAAACCAATTTTCAGAAACTTTCAGGAAAAAAAAAACAGTTTCGTAATTCAGGCTTTCTAAAACAATTACAAATACTCAATCGCATCAAGCCTAAGAATTTCTACCAAATTCAGTATAATTGAGACGAATCAGAAACACGATTAACGAGGTGGCTCTGATACCACTTGTTGGAAAACACGAATCAGAAAGCAGCGGAATTTAAAAAATTTTCCCAACAAAAGGACCTTGAACTCGCAATCGTGTAACCAAATTCGTAAAGATAGAAAACTTACTTTTCTTTTATTCTTTCTTGAAGCGTTTCAAGCCACCCAAGAACGCTCTTCTCGTGGCTTGATCCCCTCTCCTTGGTAAAGCTCGAATCTTCAAACTTCTAACTTGAAGTCTCTAGAGAAAGTCCACCAACTTGATCACAATCTAACTAGTAAGGATGCTAGTTCTCTAGTTAGTGTTTAGGCTTAACCTAGGGTTTAATTTAATCTTGGAGAAAGGAAAGTGTTCAACACATGAACCAAGAATTGTCAATTAGCTCTAAAGGGGAGCATGAGCTCCCCTATATATAGGAAAGGGGAGGGGCGGCCGAACCTAGTCCTTATTGGACAAGGATTTGGTTCCTCTCTCTCCTATTACTTGATCATCAAGTATTTTCCAACTTTGACTTTGAATTCTATTTCTAGTCAACTTTTAAGAGAGCTTAAAAATATCCAAACTATTTTTGGATAATTTTATACTTTATTTATTATAAAATAAATAACTTATTTTTATCTAATTAATTAATTTGTAATTAATTAACTAGATTATTTTCTCCAAAATTAGACTTTCTTTTTAATTCAAAATTAAACCAAAGTCTATTAAATAATTAACTAATTAATTATTTAATATATATATATAATATATATACACACACGTGTGTGACACGTGTCACAGTGACACGTGTCACTCACGCGAGCCACACGTGTGAATTCACACGTGTGGAACCCTCTTGGCCCGATTAACTCGTTTAATCATTTTCAAGCCTCAACTCATGTAACCAAGTTGTTGTGTGTGACCCTCTAGGTTCTCAATTCAATTAGCAGTGACCCTAATTAATTAATTCACTAATTAATTAATCAGTCCACAGATTAAACGACCATAGTCTAGCAACAGGTGTTTAACCCCTAGCTGAATTGGAATGTTCAGATTCGACAGAACCTTTAAGTCATTGATTCATGTGAGATACAATCCTCCTACTTACTATCTCTCAACCAAGATCTAGGGCAAGGGAATAATCAGAACCCTAATAATCCGGTCTTAAAGCTAAGTGCATTTCATATCCATTTGATCTCAATCCAAGAAACACTTTTCTTGATGTCTTGATCTACTGCCTTGGCCAAGGACTCCATATGGCATATGAATGACTTATACAATAAGAGATCACCTTGCAAATGCAAGTGTAGGTCCTATCTTGATTCTCATTCACTTTCATGAATCACTTGTGCAGCCCCAGCATAAGCCTTGAATCAGTTGTCTAAGGCGACACCCTTTAAAGCTTATACCAAAGACTACAGAGTTAACTCATAAAGTGACAAGGAACCTCAAGTCTAAGGATCAATTAATCACATCAATGACTCGTGAGATATTTCCTAATCTGGAAGTTTCCATTTCCTGAAATAGAAACTTCCTTTCCCATTTAGGAATGTTCTCACACGGGGCACCTCAGTGAACTTACTTATTAAAGTAAGCACCCTCATGTATCACGCACGTATTAACTATACACTTTGCACCTCCATGAAACAAGGTGGTCCTTCTTAAGGGCGTGATCCCACAAGCAGGCCTTAGAGGAGTCAGGTTGACACTCCCACTGTCTGTAGGACTCATCGGCTTGGAGTATTTTACTAATCATGACTTATGTGATATAGGGCTCGTTTCATGAACCATTTCACCTAAATGGTAGAGTCCTAAAGTCATCAGGATTAGGGGAGTTCTCATACATGCACAGCTAAAGTAAACGCATACCAAACAAGAGCATATAAAGAAGTGTTGCCTCAATTCGTTATTTTATTCAAAGATTGTCTGTGATTACAATAAGGAAAAGCACAAAGCGGATATACAATCGGCTTTCTAGGGCACTATTCCTAACACATAGAAGGTCACGTAAGCTCATAATGAATCATGTTCACATATTTCACGTAAAATAACTCCACCAAGTTCACATAACATACATAACAATTTGTATAACACGTTAGAGATGCATACATGTCATAAAAAGAGTAAGAAAATACATGCAAGTACATGGAAGTCACATAAACAAATATCAAGCTATACATATACGTTGGAAAATATTGAATGCATATTAGGGCACGTATTGCACGTAAGAGCACCAAATTCACATAATTAATTCACAAGTATCCACGTAACATATGATATAACAAGTTATATATGCATTCAAGACAAGAAAGAAGCAAGAAAATCAAATAAAACACGAAAGAAACGAAAAACGAAACAACGCAACAGCACCCACTCGAAACAGAGCCAAAATGGGGTCGCACAGCTCTTCGGTGGTCGCGGTCATGACCAACTCCTCCAGCAGCCTACCAGCACTGTTTAAGTCGAATCTTGGGCAAAATCTGGTCACGGGCGCGACCAGAATCCTTCTTCCCCTGGTCGCGCGCGCGACCTCCTGCGTTTGCTGCGAAAATCAACAACTTCCAGCCCTGTATCGCCATCTCCAAGACTCCCAACCACAGCAGCAGCTCAAGCAAGGAAAAGGCAACAAAATGAGCTCAAATCAACAACCAAACACGCAACAACCAAGTAAGACACGAGATCAAAGGTAAGAAATCATATATCCTTCTTCAAGTTCAAGTTTCACAAAATATAAAAATGGTGGTTCAATTTTCAGCGATTTTTCTCCAAATTTCAGATCATATAATCACATAATAATGTCATGAGATCATTTATCATTCATAAATTCAAGGATTGAAGCAAGTATGGCATGAGTTCTTCCAATTTTTAACAAAAGACCTAACTATTCATTAAGCTAGCCAAAACAAGATCATCTCTCCATGAAAATGAGCAAATAAGGTATCAAATTAAAGAGAAGAAGATGGAGAATACAATCACAGACTAACCTTTTGAATTTGAGGCAATTTGGTCGAGTATTGAGGCCAAAACTTGGAAATTGCACACTATTCCTCTTCCTTCTCATGTAGTGACGGATAGAAGGGGAAAAAATCCCTTTTTCCTTCTCCTTCCTGATGTGGGACGAAATGTGGGAGGTTAAGGGCTGAGAATGGGATTAACTTGGGTTAGTTAGGTTCAAACTTTAGTTAATTTGGTCAAAGGATGAATAAGTTATGCTCAAAACGGTCAAGAAGGGTCGAAATTGCACGCGAGGCTCGATACGGGCAAAATACTGAGAACTAAATAGGCTTAGAAAAATACAAGGTTGGGTTCTCTAGCTTCCATTCTTCGTTAAGAGTCCGACGCCTCTTCCGAAATTCAAATCCGAATTCCCGAGCTCAAGTTACGCCCTTCGGAACCCAAGGCGCGCTAATCAAGTTAGGCCCTCGAATCCCTTAACAAGTAAAACAGATCAAAAACCGTATCAAACAAACACAAAATCAAGAAACGAACGTAAAATCACACTCATAACACGTATAATTCATGCATATCACGTAATCACAAAAGTTAGAAACGAAAACGGGCTCAAACGGATCAAAAACGACATAAAAAGGATAAAACGTCCAAATAATTCAATTAAAGTTCAAATATAATTCAAATAAGTCACATAAATAATATAGTAAACACGTAATTAGCGTAATTAAAATAATTTAAATGCACACATAGCACTCTCGAACCACGTACCTGTACGGCCGGACAAGCGGGATGTTACAAACTCCCCTCCTTCAAAAGGACCTGTCCTCAGGTCCTAAAGCAAAGTATTAATCGAACCGGGAACGAAGTTCATCTCTAAAGATCTTCTCCTTCGACTCACAAAGCTCTCGAAAGTCATCGGACAGCCATGCTAAGAGAAAATAGATTAACTCGTTAAACGAGTAACCCCTCAACTCTCTCTCAGGTTCTCCTTAAAGTTTGCAAACCGGATACGAAGCCCTTAGTCGTTTGCTCCCACTTCCAAGTAGAATTTAGAAGTAGTTGGAGAATCCTTCTGGTTCTTGATATTTGGTCTTCCACCGATGGCACGTTAGATACTGCTACATAAAGTTTGCAACCTCTTTTCTTATGCCAATATATCATTATCGGATCTTCAAGTCTCGAACCATGCGCGTGATTTATCTCGTGACCGAGCACTACTAGAGACATAGGCTCCAACACTCCGTTAGCACGCACAACCAAAGTCTTCCTTAGTACCTCGATTGCAACGGAGAAGTTTTGAGTACCCTCGGAAGCGAAACCGATACCGAAGGCAACTCTCTTCAAAAGCCTCATCCACTCAAAACCGTACCTCTTATTTGCCGTTAATGTCACGGGATGGCCGTCTATAGAAAGAAGAATCTCCTATCGAATCCCGATCACACTAGAGACTTACATTCTGAGGCAATTCTCAGTTCATCTACCGGAAAACGTAGTCTGTAATACCCTTGTAGAAACCACACTCGGAGCTACTGACGAAACTCTAAGAAGCACGAAGACACCACTCCTCGAAGTTAGCAAAGGGTATTCTTCTCCCACGGGTAACCCGTGTTGCTCACAGTAATTTATATTCATCTTACAGTCCATCTTCTCCCTTAGATAGGACTAAGCACTCCACAAAGAAGTACTCAATTGATGAAATTACCTTCTAAGAGCTTATCGACTACTTCTAGAACTCCAACACCCACACTAGAGTTATTTGGTAGGAAATCTTCAAGAAAGGTCCAACTCTGGGATAAAGATCACGACCACTTCAACTTCCCTATCAAGTGGTGATAAATTGAATTGGTTCGGGGTAAAGGGGAACATCAAATCTCTCATTTAAAAATCGAATCTTGTTCTTCTCATAATGTTGTTGCTGTCTTGAAATTCCTTAAAGTTCTTGAAATTCGGATCCCTTACTTGATTTTCGAGCATAAACCGAGCCTTCATCTCTCATAAGTGGTGCGTTAGCTTCCTACTGTTAGCATGTAAGCTTCCATATATCTATCTCTCCTTCTTGAAGAAATCGGAGTATATTTCCTGTGTCCGGGTGTAAGATGTCGAACTTTAAGACAAGCCTCTTCGATGGTCGATCTTTCATCTCTAAAATAAAAATCATCCACCCTCTTCCACTCTTATTCAAATCTTTAAAAATTCCTTAAAATATATTATCATTAGACTTAGAGGGGGGATGCACGCATAATAGACTTCTTGAAGAAAATTCTCCTAGCTGAACACTCTTCCAGATTCTTCAAATTTGGCTTCATTCTCTTAGAATACTTGAAGCTGGATCTTGAATTTTGGATGATAAAACATACTTCACTTTTCTTGGAACCCTCTCGAACCAGTTTTCTAAACTATTCCACCTCGGATATCCTTTTCTCGATTTTAACGTCATCACTCCGGAAGATCAAGCCCCTAAAACTTCTTGTAGACTGAAGGCACGCATTTCCTTTGTTTTCCCAGTGTTGTTAACCAATATTAGGACTATATCCTGAAATGGAAGCACAATTTCCAAGAAATATCGATGCATGCGGGGTTTTAATGCATGTTCATGTGAACTATTAACGTAAATAATCCAAATAATTCAAGTAATTCACATAATTGATGAGAATGAATGCAAACAAACACATAATCCTATGCCAACGACCTAGACAGACCGGACACGACACTAGAGCTCCGATTTTGCAACCAGGAGCTCTGATACCACTTTAGTATGTAGCACCCCGGAGCGCAGAGCACTACATCCCCCTCACCATAGCCCAACACGTGTAACAAAATGGGAACTCCACACACATGCCAAGCTACGGCGAACGGGAGACAAACAAAATCTCTCCTAGGCTAGGCGGTCTAGACCCTAAATCAGAGTGCGCAAAATAAACAAACATTGCATACAGAAGCCCAGGATTCAAATATATAAACAAACACGCTCAGCATAAGGACCAAATATACAAAAATTGAAACGAGTCAAGTTATATACAATTATTTCCAAGTTAATTTCATAGTCATATACATACCTCCACAAGCTCGAAAGTATACAATAAACTTAAAACGAAATGCATGAGACTCTCTTAATGACCAAAAACTCAAAAGAAGACCACCGCCTAGCACAAACTTCTCCAAACTGGAACCTGGAACTCAAAGGAAACAAAAAGGGTAAAAAGAAGACAACGAGGAGGGGTCAGTCCTAAAGACTGGTGAGGGGGCTAACCTACGCACACGTACATATAAGTAAGAGCAAAGCAAATTCAAATCAGAAAGTTCATGAACTGGGGCTTGGTTTTTGCAATCTAAAACATTTTATCCCGTGATAATACATATAAATAAAAAGGTTAGGGCCGAAGGCCAAAATCAACCAGTTTTAGAAATTATAAGTCCACTCCCGTTCATGAACCATATATATAATCAGAATCAAAATAACTCAGCGAGAACGAGTTCAAACCCACCTAACTCTTTTCATATCATAATCAAAATGGAAAACATACCAAATTCATAATAAATCCTTCTTATCCGGTTGGGAATGAGGAAGCGCTCCCTCAACCCCGTTCTCTCGTCAAAAGTTCGGATACGGGGTATCCTACCTGCTCCACCGACGGGGTTACCGTCAGCCAAAAGGAGACCCACCATCCCCTCGACCTCCCGAGGTTAAGCCAAGTCACCCAAAGATGGAGTTGTGTTGATGAGAGAGCTCGGCGACCCCACGGTCGACCCAAGAATCACATACCACTTCCCCGGACCCATTTCAAAGATCATAAGTCATAATTTTATTAATTTCGAAATTTCAGAATTTTTCGACTTCTAATTCAAAGTCGTAATCTCGCTATTTTCAAAATCGTTCACAAACACCAACCCTTTTCAAATCAAACAACCGGAAAATAGGTTACGTGTATATAAAAGTGTTTTCAATGATTTCTTAGAAAATGGGATAAATCCCACAAAATACGTATCATACACATATCTAAGTATATATTTATATACGTAATTCGCATGCGGGCTCGAACTACAGGTAGGGTTGTAGGTTGTTTTAACTAAAAGAAAGAAACGTCACCTCGTCGACCAAACCGAACGAAACGGACCAAAGCACCTCTAAGAGGCCTCCTCGACACCCATGAAACGAACCTAAAGATAAAGCAAAGAACAAAAGACAACCTTAGACTCGAAATGTACTAATTAGACGCTCAACAATTGCATATGGGTGCAAATGATGCATAAAGAATGCAATGAGATGTCAATTAGGTTATTTGAAGCCATATAGAATCATATTAATTCATAACTCGTGTATTTCACATTAAACGAATTCATAAAAATTACATAACAAACACGTCACACCATACAACATATTAGACATACATGCACACTTTAAAAGAAAATAAGGAAAATCATGCAAGATAAGGAAATGTCATATTAATGCATGCATGCACATAGAAGGTCACGTAAGCTCATAATGAATCATGTTCACATATTTCACGTAAAATAACACCATCAAGTTCACATAACATACATAACACGTTGTATAACATGTTAGAGATGCTTACATGTCATAAAAAGAGTAAGAAAATACATGCAAGTACATGGAAGTCACATTAACAAATAGCAAGCTATACATATACGTTGGAAACTATAGAACGCATATTAGGGCATGTATTGCACATAAGAGCACCAAATTTACATAATTAATTTACAAGTATCCACATAACATATAATATAACAAGTTATATATGCATACAAGACAAGAAAGAAGCAAGAAAATCAAATAAAACACGAAAGAAACGAAAAACGAAATAACGCAATAGCACCTACTCGAAACACGCCAAAATGGGGTCGCACAGCTCTCCGGTGGTCGCGGCCATGACCACCTCCTCCAGCAGCCTGCCAGCACTGTTCAAGTCAAAACTTGGGTAAAATCTGGTCGCGAACGCGACCATAATCCTTCTTCCCTCGGTCGCGGGCGTGACCTCCTGCGTCTGCTGCAAAAATCAGCAACTTCCACCCCTGTTTCGCTATCTCTAAGACTCCCAACAACAGCAGCAGCTCAAGCAAGGAAAAGGCAAGGAAAAGGTAACAAAATGAGCTCAAATCAACAACAAACACGCAATAACCAAGCAAGAAACGAGATCAAAGGTAAGAAATCATATATCCTTCTTCAAGCTCAAGTTTCACAAAATATAAAAATGGTGGATCAATTTTCAGCGATTTTTCTCCAAATTTCAGATCATATAATCACATGATAATGTCATGAGATCATTTATCATTCATAAATTCAAGGATTGAAGCAAGTATGGCATGAGTTCTTCCAATTTTTAACAAAAGACCTAACTATTCATTAAGCTAGCCAAAACAAGATCATCTCTCCATGAAAATGAGCAAATAAGGTATCAAATTAAAGAGAAGAAGATGGAGAATACAATCATGGACTAACCTTTTGAATTTAAGGCGATTTGGTCAAGTATTGAGGCCAAAACTTGGAAATTACACACTATTCCTCTTCCTTCTCATGGAGTGACAGGTAGCAGGGGAAAAAATCCATTTTTCCTTCTATGTGGGACGAAATGAGGAAGGTTAAGGGCTGAGAATGGGATTAACTTGGGTTAGTTAGGTTCAAACTTTAGTTAATTTGGTTAAAGGATGAATAAGTTATGCTCAAAATGGTCAAGAAGGGTCGGAATTGCACGTGAGGCTCGATACGGGTAAAATACGGAGAACCAAATGGGCTTAGAAAAATACAAGGTTGGGTTCTCTAGCTTCTATTCTTTGTTATGAGTCCGAAGCCTCTTCCAAAATTCGAATCCGAATTCCTTAGCTCAAGTTGCCCTTCGGAACCCAAGGCGCGCTAAACAAGTTAAGCCCTCGAATCCCTTAACAAATAAAACGGATCGAAAACCGTATCAAACAAACACAAAATCAAGCAACGAACGTAAAAACACACTCATAACACGTATAATTCATGCATATCACGTAATCACAGAAGTTAGAAACGAAAACGGGCTCAAACGGATTAAAAACGACATAAAAAGGATAAAACGTTCAAATAATTCAATTAAAGTTCAAATATAATTCAAATAAGTCACATAAATAATATAGTAAACACGTAATTAGCTTAATTAAAATAATTTAAATGCGCACATAGCACTCTCGAACAGCGTACCTGTACGGCCGGACGGGCGGGAGAAAACTGGAACTGCCTTGGTTATCATATAGTTAGATTATCATATGTAGACACTTTCTTCAAATCAACGACGCCCTTGTGATATAATGTCCCGTATGAAATGATGTCTGATATCAACATACTTTGTATGATCATGATATATTTGGTTCTTGGTAAGTTTGTCTATCACAAATCATTAAAGTTTTATCCTGAACTAAACCAAGATCACTTACCTGATCCTCCAACCAAATAGCTTCTTTTGTTGTTTCTGTTATAGTCATATATTCAACCTCTGTAGTAGACAGTGCAAAAATAGCTTGGAAAGTCGCCTTCCAGCTAATGGCACCACCAGAAAGAGTAAAACCATAACCCGTCAACGATCTCTTCTCATCTAAGTCCCTAGTATAATCTGAATCTACTTAACCAACAACTGAATCACACAACTTGGCTCTGTCAAAAGTCAAACCACATCTGCAGTACCCTTTAGATATCTCAATATCTATTTCACAGCCTATCAATGTTCTTTTCTAGGAAACCACATGTATCTACTCACATTACTAACTATATGTGAAATGTCAGGATGATTGCAAACCATTGAACATACATAATACTACACACAACACTCGAATATGGAACACTCGACATCTGTTCCATGTTTTCATCTTTCTCTGGAGAGAAGTCTGCAGACAATTTGGAATGGGATTCAAGCAGAACCGATATATGTTTAACACTTTCCATTTTAAACCTCTAAACAACCTTCTTAATATTCGATCGTTGAGATAGCATAAGATTTCCAACACTTTTTGTAACACCCAACACGTCATGATGCCACATCCCCCACATTATAGTTCAGTCCACATATGAAATGGGGAATCCGTACATAAACCAAACGTATAGCGAACGGGAGACAATAAAAAAAAAACAAGTCTAGCTAGGCGGGACTAACCCTAAACCAAGTAAACCAATGCATAACAATTTAAACGGAAGCATAAGTGATATTATCGATCAAGTGCTATTCACATCAAAATATACATAATCTCCACAGTCTTCAAACAAGGACAACATGTACAATCTCCAAAAGTAGAGTATGAGAGACATAAATATTCAGTAATATGAAAGTGTCCTATGCTAGACACGAATTAAAGACTTGACCAGACTCTAATTCCCGCCTAGCACGCACCTGTAAAAGACTGAAAGGTGGAGGCTTCAGTCTATGGAAGACTGAGTGAGGGGTATAATAATTATAAGCACAAATAACATGCAAGTCCTAACCTCGGGTAAAGTTTTTTATAAAGAAAGTAATATAAGTTCAATAATCAAGTAAAACATCGCCCGAGATTACAACTATCAAGTTCAATAATTAATTCAATTTCAGTCAATCAGTGGCCCGGCGAGTGAGGGCAAGTCTCCAACCTTTACTCCGACAGTGTATAATGATTACGTTATCAATTGGTTAAATGATCATGTAAGTGATTACAATGCAATCAATCAATATCAGTAACAGTAACCTTTTTTCCTCCAGCAGATGGACGGGTTTGCAAGGCCTGAACCATCCAGTCTCGTTGAGTATCTGGTACATGAATCCCATACCCGGGAATCCTTTCTCCACCAAACCTCCTGGTGGATTCAGGGTTCATCCCAAATATGGTGAGAGTAGTACAAGAGTTACCTGTCAGCCCTTACTTTCCCGGTTGGCTCAATACACTAACCCTCGGGCCCATAGTGTAGTATAATAATACTCTCCAAAACAAGGTCGGTTCAATATGTAAAAGATGGTTCATTTTCAATCATTTGAAGTTTTGTGAAAAGTATAGAAATATATACATTTTGGTCGAAAATCAACATAGAGGTTTTAATAGTTCTAGGTAACTAGAATTAAACCTCACCTGTCATGACAAAATAGGAAAGGACACGGCCTACGGTGTCTGCTCCTCGTCACCAGGAAGCTGGTCTGTACAAGAACGATAAGTGTACATGAGACACGACTCTTATGAACCAATTAAGACGAACGGCGTAACCATATAATGCTATGACGTGAATGGACAATTATGGTATGTCATGAACATATTCATGTATAAAATGAACATATAATAGCATCTATTGATCATTTCAAGGCTTAGAAAGGGATTTGAAATAAGTAAGGTTGAGCAGAAAATTACGAAACTCCTCTGGACACTGGGAATGGCCGTTCCGGGTTAAAGAACAAAATGGGAAGGGCTGTTCCCAACTCCCCGAATTGATCCGTGTGTCTGTAAAGATTTTCATTTTATTCATGGGTGGGTACGGCCGTTCCGGCCATAGACCAAAACTAGGAAGGGCCGTTCCTAGCCTCGCGCGCTAAATCAACAAGAAAACGAGAATGGCCGTTCCGAGAAAACAACTGGGATGGGAAGGGTCGTTCCCGTTACGTAGGAGGTTCAAAATAGAGCAGAAAATAGGGGAACTCTCGGACCACAACCAAAAACATCAAAACAACACCAAAATCACTCCCAATTGCATTAAATCATGAGGAATCATACTTAGGCACTTAAAGTTCAATAAAAACCATAATCAATACTCATACCAAGCTTTGATCATCAAGAAATTCACTATCAAACCCCATATAGCATCACATCATCCATGTAACACCCCAAACGGAAGGTGCCACATCCCCCGCACCGAGACCCGACCCGCATATAAAATGAAAAGTTCATACACGTGCCAAGTCACAGCGAACGGGGACTCACTCACTCGCTATGCTAGGCAGGAGCTAGAACCTCGAAACCAAATAAGCAATTCAAAAGAACAAAATGCATTTGCGGAAGCAAAATATATAATCAATCATAAATACAATTAGCAATTGACGGGTTCGACTAACAGAGATTCCTAATCCCAAAATTCAAACCTAACTCATATATCGTAATATTATAACTGTAGTATCCATACATGTTATACATAACTTATTCAATTTACAAAATGCGTGAAGTGAACCAAACTTGACCATGCGACACGACTGACTAGAAAACCCGCCTAGCACACCAACACTTGCAAGGGAAAAACTGAAAACAAAGTCGGGTTCAGTCTATAGGAGACTGGTGGGTATAAAACAGGGTATATCATAGTAATATCGTAGAATTTAAACACCCACACATGCAAGCTATAATCCCGTGTGAGGTTTTGAGATATTTCCCAAGTGGGTGAAAGCAAAGAAAAACAACGCTCGGGATTACAACAATCAATTTCATTCATAATCATAATCTTTCATGTGGTCAATACGTGAGCCCTGGCGGGTGGGCGTATATCTCCAACCTACTCCTCGTGTGTGCATATCAATTCAATCTTTAATAGCGATCATACACATTCATACACGTTCGTTCATAATCATAATCATATCATTACATGTTCATATCATTCATAATTATAATCATATACACCTTTTTTATCCGGGTGGTGGATGGGTTAGCAAGACCCGGCCACCGGTCCATACATTGACCCGGGGGGTACATGAATCCCCCAAGGGCACTCAGCTAAACCTCCTAGCGAGGGCTGGTATCACCGTAAATGTGGTGGGACTAGTACACGTGATCATCGTCGGTCTTGCCTCCCCGGATAGCCACTTGCACTAAGTCCCTGAGCCAGTGCAATACAATCATGTCTACGCCAAAAATCATAAGGTGGGGGATACATAAAAGAAGGGATTTACGTTGGAAATCATTGACTCTTTTGAAAAGACACGATATATTTAATACTTTGGCTTAAAACTTTCACATAAAGGATATATCGGGTCATTATAGCTAATAGAAGAGAAACCCACCTGTTACACCTTACCGACCAATATCAAGAAGATAACAAGAGGACTTAAAAGTGTCTTATGAACCTGGCATCTCCGCCCTGGAGAAAACTTTACAAAGGTCAATGTAATGTACCCTTGAGACTCAAAACTGCAAATGAACCATATATGACGCACAACAATGTAATGAACATGATATGAGACATGCATGAGCAATAACAATATGATGTTTATGTATACAATTAATGCCATTTGGTCACCAAATCAAGCTATTCATTCATTACACGAATAAATCGTGTCCGTTCATAACAAATCTTTCATTTAATATCAATCGTTCATTGAATATTCAAACTCTAACACGTTATAATACATGTTAACAATGTATATGAAGTAAAAATCATGTCATGAAGGCACATTGTCACGTAATTCATTCAAGTACATTTAATACATGGAGTTATCAAGTTCATTCGTTTATAACTTTCATATTTCATAGCAATTCAAGTCATAAACTTCATACATTAATCAAAACACCTCATCAAGCATGTTAGTATAGCATAGGAGTCATAAACGAGGTGGAGAAAGATCAAACAAGCGAAGAAAAACAAGAAAACAGAACTGGAGTAACAAGAAAACCCGCAGGACAGAATCCACACCCCGTGCATTTGGGTTAGTAGCCAAAAAACAAAGCAAACAGGGCATGCACGAAAGGGAAAGGAAAAGAAGCATGTTACCAACTTGAAACTCAATCAAAAGCATGCATATTCAGGTCATAATCTCATGTATAAAAGCTTGATCACATTAGATATCAAGAACTTCAAGGAAAGCATTAAGAATTCATCACCAAGATCATATCTCCAAGCTTCATCAATGGCAAGTCTATAAATCAACCACAACCATGTAAGCTAAGTCTAAACCAACCTAAGTACATGCTTTAGGATCACTTAGCACTCATGCATCTCAAAGGAATTCCAACGAATCAAAGGTGAATCAAGAAAAGGGCAAGAACTCCACTATTTATCATCTTCTCTAATCCTAATTCATAACTTGGTAAAAACATGTAAAATCTAGCATAAAATGATTACAAGAGGATATGCTACACAAATATGAGCTTACCTTCAAGAAAGGATGAAAAATGGCAAGGAGGTGAGCTCAAATCCCCAAGTTTTGCACTATTCCCTCATCTTCTTCTCTTTTCTCCTTCTTTTCTTTCCTTGGCTGATATTTTGGGTGTTGTAAGGGGTGGGGTTCAGTTGGGGGGCTGATAAGGAGAGGGAGAGATGATGTAAGTGGGCTTAGATCTTGGTTTAGGGTATAGGGGTGTCATTTTAGGGCCGTAGCTTAGGAAAAGTCAATAGTTTGTCATTTTAGGCGCGAGATGCTCATTTCGGTTGAAATTCGGGAGTCCAAATGATCTTAGAAAAATATAAGGTTTGTTCCATCGGATCCAAATCATCGATACGAGTCCAATGGAGGTGACAAAACTCGATTCCGAGTTCCTGAGCTCAAGATATCACACCCGGATCCAAGGGTGCACTAATTGCTTGTTAGCCCCCGTTTTGGTTCCAAAACTCAAATTAAATACAAAACTCAAGCAAAAGAATCCAAAATCATAAAAAGAGCACATATACACTTTCATAACACATATAGAGACAACATATCAAACTTTCACGAAATTCAGAATCCAAATCAATTAGAAACGGCACACAAACAATCACACATGCGTATATCATTCAAGGATTCATATAAATTCAAATCCAAATAATTCACATATTCAAGGATTGCAATTAATATAAAAGAAAGACATATAGTTACGTAATTAGAATAAATTGAATGTGCACATAATTAACATTTAAATTACATGACTGAAAAGTCGGGGTGTTACAACCTCTCCCCCTTAAAGGAATCCGTCCTCGGATTCACTAATCGCCTGGAAACAAACAATAAGAGAACAAGAGCAACAAAGAGAGAACCCCATCTCTCAACAACAACAAAGTGAGAGAACCCCGTCTCTCAAACAACAAGGCAAGAGAGTCTCCAATACTCCCGAGCACCAAAACACCAAACGCAATACACTCCAAAAAAATACAAACAGAGAGTAGCAAAACACTTAAAAGTTAAAATTGCATGTATGCATGTACCATGAATGTTTGATGTACCGTTCACTGTGGTAAAGAATTTGGAGATGAGAATTTCAGGGCCAGATTACACAGTCGAATCCAAAAGCTAACTCGATTCTCGACCTGTCTTTAATCCTTTAGTATGTGTATCCAATTGAAGAGAAGATAGACTCTTAGTTTTATTCAGTCTTTTGCCCCCTAATTACCTCTTTTATCCCTCATCCTTCATTTATAATCTTCTTTCAACAAGACCATCTCCTTTAAGTAACCGGGCTTTGAACTCCCCGTGTACCTTTAGGACATTCATTTTAGTGTCCGATCCAAATCCACTATCTTACCCATATTCTCAAAGGCGACCACTCTCGACAACCTTGAAATGTTCAATCTTGATCTTCAGATATTCATCATTTTGTTCTATCTCAACACGAATTCTTTCTCATCTTCTTTTTTAGGTTATCCCTTCATTCTCTTAAGCCTAAGGTTGCATTTGGTTTCCGGCCCATTCAATTCCTTAATCGAAGATAAAATATTCTTAAAGATTCTTGAAATTTGACATGAGTCCCTCATTGATAGCCCCTTCAATACTTAATTGAATTAACCCGTATTGACACAACACCATTCTACTCTATTATAGGGTAGCTTGATCCGGTTTCCTTCTGCTAAGACTGATTTAGGAGTTCCCAGAAGCTCCCTTGTAACTCCATCATCTTCAAAATCTAAATCCCGTACTATAAATACCCCTTTGCAATATTCAACACATTTTACCCCCGATCATTCCGCACCTAATCCTATTGTTCCAATTCCCACGCGTTCCTTGAATCTATACTCCATCTCTCGATGTACCTATCTCTTCCGAAGTTATTCTCAAAACTCCATCCATCTCAGTTTCGAAATTGCATTGACTACATAATCTGTTCTTTTATCTCTTTCAACTCTTGCAAAGTCTTGTCACTTATTGGTTTTTGCCTTTCCATTGTTTCTAATAGAAGTAACTCGTTCAAGCATGACCATAAATTCTCAGGTATTTCCCCGGTCGAGCTCTCCCCCTTAAAAGTTTCTATCCCAACCCTTTGAACTTGTTTTATTGTTTATGGAAGATGAGATTCCCAACTTCTTCATCTTGGTTTCTTTGGTACAATGGTCCTAGTCAAGTTACGTATCCAATGATATTATTCACGTTTACGTTGAAGTGATTTGGTAGGGATAATTGCCTACTTCTTTTATTCTAAGCTCCAGTTCTACTTTCCCGAGTCTCGATATTTCCTCTTTCCTTTCATTCCATACACTTTACAATCCAATAGTCTTCTTATCTCGATCCAAACGTGACTCTGTCGGAATAACACTTGAGGAATGGAATGGAGAAGGTTCCTATCAAGTAAACACTAAACCATTATGTTAGATTAAAATGCCAATGCACGTAGCAAACAACATAAGGATACAACACACTAGAATAATCAAATCAAATAGGGATGTACACACACACATATATAAATGCAAGAGATTAAATAATTTAATACAACATATGATGCACGTGCCATGAATGTATTAAACCTGTCACCGTGGTGGTAGCTTTTGGCTCGATAACTTATTCTTCACTCCTCTAATTACAACTTGCTTTGAGCTCGTTGTTCCTTTCCTTGTTTACCCACGGTCTTCTAAATCTTCAAAGTTTCCTTGATATCAACCTTTGTGTCTCCATGAACCGAAATTTCAATTCTTGAATCCAAAGTCTTCTACCGCTCATGGAATTGAGTATTTCGAACCTTCCCGAGATTGAGTCTCCAATTGTTGTCCAAATCTTTTCCATAGTTGTCACTTCATTCGATGCTCCTTGGACTGTTCGTTATGAGTTCAATTGATTGAAGGAACTCACCTTTCAATTGCTCACACTTGAGCACATAATTTCCCTCTAATAGGTCTTTGTCTTTCTTTGTCGTTCCCATTTATTGCTTTATATCTCTCGCTTCGACTTCACATCACAACAATTCAACTTGGATCTAGAATGTAAACTCCAACTTCGATAGAGTATAATTACCTTCCATAATCGTGTACTTACAAACTCTATTTAATCTAACTTCTTCCTCACCCGGGATCCGAAATATCTTTAGTTCCTCTTATTTTCTCCTGAAGTTGGCTCCTAATAGTCTGATTATTGGAAATCCTTCTTTGCCGACTTATATTGTTCACCATTTACGGATTCTAATATGTTCTGAATCTTCTACTCCGAACTTGAATTCAAATTACTTGATTCATCAGTTACCACTAAACTTGGGAACTTCTCCACATCTAATCTTCTATTTCAAACCCTACCTCCCATTCTTAGCAAGGAGATCTTCTCCCTTGACTTTAAACTTAGGAGTGGGCAAACCACGATCTCAAACCTGAGTAAAGCTAATACCAAGAGAAATCTCTTCAACAATCCTAACCTCTGACTTAGTACTTTCAAGATTCCTTCACTCTATCCTTGAGTTAGATGATCCCATGAAATCCGGTTAACATCCCTTTTCGTAGTAGAGGCATAAATATTGATCTTTTAAACTACAAACCCACATGATCTTCCTAATTTCACCAACTGTTCGTTTACCATGATAAACTTGCAAAGTCCCAAATTGTAATCCCCTATCCCTGGGCTCCTTTGCTCAAACCTTAGCCCCAATTAGTAAAGGCCATGACTCTTGAATCCTTGAATATAACCTCCCGGTGCAGTCCTCACTTCTTTCAGTTTAAATGTAAAACCCGTGGTTCGAGGTTATAAGAATGTCCTACATTCACAACTCATCCAAAATATTAATGCATGCCAGTTAGTAAGTGCATATGACACATATTTAGCACCAAGAGCACGTATCTAATGCAAAATGCAACATATAATCGAAAAGTTTAGAGTAAAACAAGTTTGACATATAAATTTTGAACATTTTTAGATCAAATATTATCAAGTGAAGTAAAAAATCAATGCAATGCACACCTTGACAATTAGTTCTTATGCCGTATGACCTAAACTGACTCAAACACGACAAGAGAACTCTGGTTTTGTAGCTGGGCTCTGATACCACTTAAGGACATAACACCCCAAATGGAAGGTGCCACATCCCCCGCACCGAGACCCGACCCGCATATGAAATGGAAAGTCCATACACGTGCCAACTCACGGCGAACGGGGACTCACTCACTCGCTATGCTAGGCGGGAGCTAGAACCTCGAAAACAAATAAGCAATTCAAAAGAACAAAATGCATGTGCGGAAGCAAAACATATAATCAATCATAAATACAATTAGCAATTGACGGGTTCGACTAACAGAGATTCCTAATCCCGAAATTCAAACCTAACTCATATATCATAATATTATAACCGTAGTATCCATACATGTTATACATAACTTATTCAATTTACAAAATGCGTGAAGTGAACCAAACTTGACCATGCGACACGACCGACTAGAAAACCCGCCTAGCACACTAACATCTACAAGGGAAAAACTGAAAACAAAGCCGGGTTCAGTCTATAGGAGACTGGTGGGTATAAAACAGGGTATATCATAGTAATATCGTAGAATTTAAACACCCACACATGCGAGCTATAATCCCGTTCGAGGTTTTAAGATATTTCCCAAGTGGGTGAAAACAAAGAAAAACAACGCTCGGGATTACAACGATCAATTTCATTCATAATCATAATCTTTCATGCGGTCAATAGGTGAGCCCTGGCGGGTGGGCGTATATCTCCAACCTTCTCCTCGTGTGTGCATATCAATTCAATCTTTATTAGCGATCATACACATTCATACATGTTCGTTCATAATCATAATCATATCATTACATGTTCATATCATTCATAATTATAAACATATACACCTTTTTCCTGCTGGTGGTGGACGGGTTAGGAAGACCCGACCACTACTAGAAAAATCGCTTTCGTGACACTGAAAAGCGTCTCTATAAGCGGCTATTGTGAAGCTTTTCATGTTGTGACGCTACCCTAAAACGTCACATAAGTGGCCGTCTTATTAGCTTTTGGTGACGCTTTCAAGTGTCACGAAATATTCTCTGTAATGACGCTTAAAAGCATCTTAAAATCGTGGATTTAGTGACGCTTTTTAGTGTCATTTTTGAAATCCCAACAACCACAACTGACTGTGTATGGCGCCACGTAAAAGCATCGCAAAAAAATTTGTTGCGGAGCTTAAAGCCGTCGTAATATGTCCACAATTAAGACACTTTTCAGTATCTCTATTAATATATTATGACGCCTATGAGCGTCTCAAAAGCAGCGTAATGTGACGCTTATTAACATCTCAAATTACTTGTTGCAACGCCTATTATTGTCGCAAGATATGGGTATAACGACGCTTTTTAGCATCTCAAATAACTTCTTGTGACACATATTTCTTGTGACACCTATTATTGTCTCAAAATACCGTTATTACTATGCCTTTTAGCATCCCGAATAAATTGTTGTGACGCCTGTTATTGTCTGCAAATGTGGTTAAGACCATTTCCATTAATTTGATCTCAACAAACAAATCAAAGAAAAAACAAAATTAAAGAAACCAAACCAAATCAAATAATATTGACAAATTGACAAAATTTCAATTGCAAAATAATACTAGTTACAGTTTGTAACAACTATATAATATTAGTGCAACAAAAATGACAAAAAAATGAGTGTAAATACCACTTACAATACTTAGTGAAATTGTGCACCAAACTAAAACAAACCAAATGCAAGTCTCCTAATCAAAATCCATTGTCACCTTGAGTCATAGCAACCTATATAAAAAATCAATTATTATAGTCAATATTAATTAGGTAAGAAATAAAATTTCTTAGAGCAAATGAATAATAATTGACAAATAGCCACAAAAAATATAGATACTAAGAGAATGTATCTAGCTAGGTGTTTAATCTGAAATTTTATGGCAATATACGCAATATATTCATAAGTATTCCTATAAAATAGTTTTGAGAAATTCATACATTTAGCCACTTTTGTCAAGCCATTATTCCAGACCAAAAAATAGGGGACTACTGGGATGTTTTTAATTTTTTTCAGGTGTCAAATAGACTTGGATTAACATAAAATTTAACAGAACTAAACCTTAATGTACTAGTAATATCCAGTTAAACTAGTTTTTAAAACCGAGATCGTATGAGTTCAGAATGTACGTTTGAATTTTCTGTATACATGCTATCATAGTTAGGTTTATGTATTCAACACTCTTGATCATGCAAAACTCATCCAAAAACATCAAAACTCATGACTTAACTTTGCGTAAAATATTCCTAAACATATTTAACACAGGTTGCCATGCTTCAATCACTCAAATCAGCGATTCAAACAAAATTTCTTTATACCCTGTTTTAAAGCAAATTCAAGGTGATAAACTCAATGAAATTGTATCACTACCATGCTTCTAATCCTTTTCAGAATGTGTAACTCCATACTAAGAAATTAGAATACAAAATCATCTCTTATTTCACTTTTAAGTTAAGATCTCATGCTAAAATAAGCCTACATCAGTTAGGCATATAGGAATAATCAAAACCACAAAATTCATCTAATCCTAAGCATAAGCACTTTGAACCTAAACATCAATTCATAAGGACAATGGCACCCACAAATTCGCAAAAACACAACACACATTCTAAATCATCAAGAACTAAAATCCAAAGGCTCAAGGATGGGCAAAATTTACCTGTAGAGGTATAATGTTCATTGATGATGATGTGGATGGGCGAAATGTTGTATCATGAAATCAGGATGATGATGACGTAAACACCACAATCATAATATATGTCCCTCAGATGCAAAACTAGCCGTAACCTGTACCAACGATGCAAGATTATATTTCTGTGGTCAGAAAATGGAGTTTCGTTGAAATTTATTGCATGTATCAATACTTCAGTAAAATTAACTAATGGCAGTGGAAACTTGTAGAAGGTAATCAAACCATAGGGGGGTTTCAGTAATTTCGGAAAACACAGAGGGTTTTGAGCCATCAGGTCGAATGTCAGAGGCTCTTGTAACTAGGATTATATATGTGGATGTGGTCATGTGTGAACAATATATGTATTTATATATATATACACACACCAAGAAATAGTGAGTTTTGAATTTCAGATTTTTGTAAAAAAAAAAAAAGAGAGAAATAAATCTAACCTGATTCTTAGCCTGTCTCATGCCTTCCAAAGCAACCTATATACAAAATTTATTATTGAAGTCAATATTAAATAGGTAGAAATAAATTTTCTTAAAGCTAATGAACGATCATTACCATATTTTTTGGTCATACGACAACCTCGCCAATTGCACCGCCAATAGTTTCGAAATGTGATGCGGGTCGAATTAAATCTTCACCAACTTGCACTGGAATCATGGCTAGCAAAGGGATTTCAATCTTCTAACAAGCCAGAAAAAGGAAAAGAATATTCAAAATTACAAGTTTAGCAACATTAATATTAGTCCAGTAGCACTTTTAAGCACTAATATTTTGTGGAGAAGGGACATGAATATTAGTCCAGTAGCACTAATGATGTTCATACAAAGCAACAGGGGCACGCTCACCACTAACATTTAATGATGCTCTCTCTTTCTCTACAAGTTTTGCTAGAAACTTTGATCAAAGAAACAAAAAAGAAAACAATTTTCCATATACCAGTACACACCATAAAACCTATGATACTTAACCAAAGAAACAAGCAAAAAACTAAATTTTGATCAAGCTTCAAACTGTGATATTTTTACATATCAAGGAACAGGCTACACAAAGGCTTTAGGTTTCCATACACCAGTACACACCATGGTTTCATACATAAGTCTTGAATAAATACAAAACTTAACCACCATTTTATAACAAGGAATAACATCACTAGACAAACCAAAAAGGCTAAGACAATTTTCAGGGCAGTTTTGAACAAGAAACTGTGAAATGCATAACTTCTGCATATCACATTTAAACAAAACACTCAAGAAAACAAATATTTTCACTTAACAATGATTGAAGTATACGAGAAGCAATCTCGAGATACACTTGTAAAGTCTTGGTTCTTTAGGCCATTTAGAAATGCGCTAAAACCACCATAAATTTCATATTAATTAAACTACTATTTGAAAAAAATTGATTGAATATATAACTTGAACTTGTCCATCTCCCAAAAAGTAACCCAATTGAAGGAAAACCTATATGCATGATTGGTGCAGCAGGAATGAAAGATTTCCTACAGAATAATTGCATTTGACCAAACCTTGGAATCCAAAATCAGTACTACAAACTATTCACATTAGTTATTACTCATACATCAAATTACATATACTAACCCATACTTAGATGAAATTACAAATTAGTCTCACTTTTATTCTTTATTACATCACGTGATCAGGGCTACTAAGATTTTATTTCCAAGTGCAAAAACATATTTCAAGTAGGGTGCATTAATGTACAATTTTTTTTTGGACTGTTAAAACTTAATACCTTAGTGCTATGAATAATCCTGATTACCAGAACAAACGGCATATTCAAAAGAATAAAAATAAAAATATTCAGATTGTGTTTTACCAATGCAATTCACAATTCTGATAATATCATGATAGTAACATGAGAACAGTAATTAAGCTCACAAGAGCAGAGACTACAAATCTTACCTTAAAAGGCCATGGCTTGGGGAAAAGAACAAATATTTTGCAGAATCAGGATTTGAATTACAATGAAATACAAAAAAACATCCTTCATCACCCTTTCGGACTGATAGTTTGAAATGATTCTGAACTTGGGTAAAAAGGGCCCACACGAAACTAATAATTTGAAATCAAGGGTCAATTCACTGATCATAATTTATTAAGCTTCAATTAGAAGAGTGCATATAAACAGAAAATTAAGCACGTAGACACTTATCCCTTTAATAACCAATTTGCATGAAGATCTAGTGTTTAGAGCATCTAATTCATGGTGAATGTAGATAATAAATAATATTAGAAAAAAAAAACATGTTACATATAGACATTTTATTAGGTACACTAAATATGTATTTACTGGGACACCCAATGAGAACACAAAACAAATAACAGATGAACAATTATATGAAAATATGATCCATATACAATATCACGAGTCTCTTGCACAGTCTCAAACACCTAGATATACATTATACATGTAATCAGAAACTGCCACAAAAATTAAAAACTCATTTAAACTGAAAATCAAAGTGCTTTCAACATATAAACTAAATCTCCAACAACAATAGACAAATTACTAACACATTAGCAATACTGATACAACATTCATTTCTTTAAGTCATATTAGCAATGCAAATGTAAACAATAAAGTTAAATGGATTTTGAACTTTCTTATCAAAGAACAACAATAATTTTCTTCCAAACCAAAAGATCACAACACAATTTAAAATTTCACTTTGCTTTCATACAAATAAAATCGCATTTGGTTTCCATAAAAAAAAAAACAAAGGTATTACCTGACTTAGATATGTCATAACCTCCACATATCACTATCCGATCACTAAGCTCCAAGTTCTCTCCAGGCCCCTATCAAGTCTGAAAATCCTACAACACGAAATACCTCCAGACCATCATAACAATGAACGAAAAAATAAGATAAAATAAATAAATAAATAAATTCAAATAGTTGAGAATGTACATTAAACCCTTTGGTTTCGGATAAGTTCAGCGCACCGGGCTCACTCATCAATAAAAACAATAATATACTTGTTGGAATGTTAGCAGCAATGACGGAAACATAAAACTAAGATTATATTAGTTAAACAGCTGTAATAACCACCTCATAAATAAACAAAATAGTGATTTAGGAACGAATGACAAACACAAAAGTAAAAAAAACCAAGAAATACTAAAGAATCTTACCGAATCCTGAATCTCCTCTTTTACAATGTAACATGGATCCTTAGCTGAAGACATACTTATATTAAAATTATGCAATAGATGGATGTTAGCACCTACAACGCGCATATTAAATCAAGATCTAAGCTCAGAACATAAACTCAACAAAACAGTTAAACAAGCATAGAAGAAACTGAGGAAACCAGTTCCATTCACAACATTTTCTTTGTTAAAAAATAATATAAATTTACCAAATGAAATATCACAATTCTTGATTTCATATGCAGCTCCTGAAGAAGACTAAATAAAAGATAAAATTGGGTCCAGCCTTTATATGTACAAGTACCACCAATACTATTCAATTATTCAGTTCACTACCTTAGCATTCCTCTTACTCAACACTAATATAGAGTTTTAGGATGTAAACAATTCCACAACTGCCAAAGCAGATAACTTGTGAAGAAATAAGTAATCACTAAATCTCAGGGTATATCGATGTAACAAGTCCTATTAGATGAGCTGAAACAACCCTCCTTTTCCTGAGTAGAAGACGTAATTATAATAGCACAACATGATTGAACTTAGAAGCTATTCTTAGGGCGTCACTCTCAGACATTACTTCAATATGCAGAAGGATGTTCAACATTTTATGAGGTTGATGACTTAATTTTTCCTCTATCCCCATACATACATTAACTGTAGTACATTTTTCTAGTAGGAATAATTTACTAAAATTTCTTGTCATTGAAGGTTAAATTCATGATTCTAATATGGGGCACTTTTTCCTAAATGCAAATTGCAACATATTTTTCTTTTTGGTGTTCGTTTCCCACTTATATATATGATTTTACTAAAGAAACTACAAAGCAAATGCAATCAAAATTCATCTACGCTGTAGGGTAACTGAATAAATTTAGGAACTTACTAGTTTATGTAACTCTGCTTCATTTTCTTAGTCTTTTTTCTCAAACAACAGAAAATGAAAAACATTGCATAATTTAAGATATCGCTGCTTCAAAGTCAAGTCTAAGATCTCAATGAAGCTCTTGTTCAACAAGGGCAAACAATAGAGGTTTGAATTCATGTAATCTAATTAATAAACTAACACAAATTGGTTCTATCATAGTTGATGAATTCCCAAGGTGATACCATACTATGATGACAATACTTTTCGACAATCGTAGGCATGAATAACCTAAAACTACAGAGAAAACATAGTTTGTGCAGCAAATCCGAACATAATATCATCCTTACAATTGAAATAATTTCATGAATTTCAACAAAATTACAGAACCCTTCATAAATTTCACTAAGTCCAACAAAGATACATAAAATTTTACACAAGAATTGGGTTTTTACATGTAA
This sequence comes from Lantana camara, assembly GCA_037501455.1. Taxonomy (NCBI): domain Eukaryota; kingdom Viridiplantae; phylum Streptophyta; class Magnoliopsida; order Lamiales; family Verbenaceae; genus Lantana; species Lantana camara. Next base: position 87,459,471 of record CM074863.1, read on the forward strand.
AATTGTACTGTAATCCCAGAAATTTATCGGCCAAGGTTCAAAGGAGGTCATGATTCGGGACCTAATAAGCTATTACCCACCATTAAAGCAGATTTTGGTCTAGAGAACAAATTATTGAAGCTATTAATCACCATTAAAGTTGATAACAGTCTCAAGACTCAACAACAAACAAAGTAGAATCAAAATTCTACGACAGAAATTAAAACCAAACAAAAAAAAAAAAAAATGAAAAAAGGAAAAAGGAATTACCGTTTAAGAAGATATCTACTTGATCATGGCATATACAACATAGATCTTCCTCGGAAGGTAGCCAAACAGCGTAAATATCAAGCAAATCCAGAACTCAACCTGTAAAAAACCACCACAATTTTTAATTTGAATAACTAATTAACCATCACATAATCCATCTCAATTCTCCAATAACATGCACAATCACTGTAACACCCGAGCTCAAGGTACCACATACCCTGCACCGAGACCCGACCCGAATATGAACTGGACACTCCATACCCAAGCTAAATCACGGCAAACGGGGACATACACACACGCTATGCTAGGCGGGACTAACCCATAAACCATAAAATCAGAGTAAAACATTAAAACAGAAGCATTAACTTAACATCTAACATGTACACCGAGCATCAAGTTCCAAAATAGATCATTTACAATATTCACATGCCATCACGGCTCAAAATATGTATGCTCCAATCATAATGTATATACAATAATCATAAATACGAGTATACAAGTGTAAGACCCAAAAATACAAGAGCTAGCCACAAATGCAAGACACAACGACTCGAATTCCCGCCTAGCTCCTGCATAAAACAACTGAAAACGAAACGGGTTCAATCCAAAAGGGACTGGTGGGTATCAAAACAGGGCATAAGTATAATATAAGACAGTATTTAAATATTCAAATGTAAGTTATAATCCCAAATGAGGTTTTAAAGCATTTCCCAAGTGGGTGAAATAAAGAAATCATCACAAGGGATTATAACAACCAATTTCTATTAGGTCTTTCGTGGCCCGACGAGTGGGCATGCATTATCTCCGACCAACACCATGTGTAGTTCGTTAACATTCGTTCTTTCTTTCTTTTCATGCATTATATTCTTTCGTGCACATTCAATATCATTTACACCTTATTCCTCCGGGTGATGGACAGGTTTGCAAGGCCTGGCCATCCATGCATTGACCAAAAGGGGTTACATGACTCCCCAGATGGCGTTCAACGTCCATTCCTCGCTAACTCCTAACGAGGTCCGGTTACGCCGTTATTTGGTTGGAACTAGTGTAAGGGATCACCGTCGGCCCATGCCCCCCCGGATAACCACTCACACTAAGTCCCTGGGCCCTATTATGTGCATTCATTCATTCATTCTAGCCAAAACATTTGGTGGGGTTCATAACATAAAGGCTTTACGTTGCAATCATTTACTCTTGAAACGACTCTATATACATATAATAAATTTTGGCCGAAATCTTTTCACCTTGGAGATATATAGGGTCAATTAACTAAATAGTAGAGAAACCCACCTTAGAACGGCAAAAAGAGAGCACAAGAGCCTCACTGACCGGCCTCGTCTCCAACTTGATCAAAATCTGTACAAGGAAGGTGAAGTGAGACTCAAAATGACCATATAAGACGCTTGGCCATGTAATAATCATGATATGAATGTATAAAAGAAGATGTTATGTAATGAACACATTTATGTGCACGATTAATATCTTAAAGATATATACATCATCATTCCTTTCCTTTCAAGAAACGTTTAAATTCATTCAAAATCATAATTTCCATATTTCATACCAAATTAATCCAAGGAATTCCAATAACGTTCATAATATAGCATGTATACATATCATACAAGTCATAAGACAAGAAATACATAAGCAATTAGGGTTTAATTTGAGAGCAAAAATACATGCATGCACATATTGGAGCAAAGAAGCCACGTTGAGGCATAACTCATAAAATATTCCACGAAACATCATAAAATTTCATAACACACAAGCTAACACATTACATGACATGTTAATGAAGTTTGTGAACCAAAAACGAGCCAAGGAAACCATGCAATTTACGTTTGAAAATCGAATTTTTGTGCAGAATGTGCAGGGGTCGCGGTCGCAACTCATTTCCTTGATGAAATGGTAGCGGCCGCTACCTAATTAAATCCGAATTTTCCTCTAATTTTTCAACAACTCGAAACTTGGCCAAAAAAGGGTAGTGGGTGTGACCTAAAATGAACATGTTATAGGTCGCGGGCGCGACCTGAGAGAGGAAAGCAGCAAACGTACTCACATGTTGAGGCCGCTACCGATTGTACACTAATCGCAGTCGCGACCGGGACCGCCCAATACCAGCAACAAGAATGCAACAAAATAGAGCAGCAGCCTTGCCTAACCTCAACCAACATGCCCAACAATGATTTAAGCACAAATATGCCACAAAACAACACTCAAACATGCTCTCAAAGTGATCAAACGTGAAGAGGAGAAATAGATGATCATTTCATGCAATTTCTTCAAGGTTCCATTAATGGCATCTCATAAATCCTTCCACTACCATACAATCAATGATCATAAATGAAAAGAGGGAGTTAAGATAACCATTTTCATTCTTTAAACCAACCAAAAGCATCAAGGAATACATGAGATGACCATATGACTCCAAACCTAACTATTTCATCATCTTCCCCAAACTCCATGAAAACATGCTCAAAATTGGGGATGCATGGTTCAAAATGACCCATAATGAATGTATATCCTACCCCTAAACTCACCTTGTGGATTGAATGAAGATTGAAAGAGATTTGAGCTTTGAATCTCCAAGTATGGCAAGGTGACGGTAATAAACTAGAGAGCAGGGGTTTTTGTTGAATTTTTCTCTAAGTGTGAGGGTTGGTTCGGTTTGGGGTGATTAAGGGCTGCTATAGGGTTAATTTAGGGTTCCAAGGAATCCAACCATGGTTAATTTGGTCAAGGTTCGCGGAAAATATGGCCATTTTGGTAAAAGGTGGCAGTTTTGGCAAACGTTACACATTTCGGTTGAATTTCGGAGGTTCAAATAATTTTGAAAAAATATAAGGCTAATTTCATTAAACCCAACTTTTCGTTATGAGTTCAACGAAGTTGATGGAACTCCATTCCGAGTTCCCGAGCTCAAGATATCACATACGGAACCAAGGGTGCGCTAACTGCTCGTTAGCCCCCGTTTTGGATTCCAAATTCAAAATAAATTCAAAACTCAATCAAATGAATCCGAAAACATGAAACGAGCACATATCCATATTCATGACACGTATAATTCCAACATATTAAATTTCCACGAAATTTGAAATTCATTTCACATAGAAATGACAAGCAAACAAGTCATGCAAACGCATATATTTCAAAAATTCATATTATTCAAATTCAAATAATTCAATTATTCAATAATTTCGTATAATATAAAATAAAAAAATGAATGACATAATTAAAATAAATTAAACATGTACGTAATTATCACATAAGCCATACCTGTACCTCTGAAAAGTCGGGGCGTTACAACCTCCCCCTCTTAAAAGAATCCGTCCTCGGATTCATTGATTGTCCGGAAACAACTCGGGATGAAATCTCCTCATCTTATCCTTTGTCTCCCACGTAGCCTCTTCTGTTTTATCACTTCTCCATAAGACTTTGACTAGTGAGATTTTTCGGTTTCTTAACTCTTGAAATTTTCGATCAAGATCTTAACCGGTTTCTGAATGAAGGTGAGGTTAGGCTTAAGTTCCACCTCTTCAACGGGTAGGATCTCGGATTCATCCGGATAATACTTTCGAAGCTGAGAAATATGAAATACATTGTGAATTCCGATCAAGCTCAGATGTAGGTCCAAACGCTAAGCTGTATCCCCGATTCTTTCTAGAATCTCATATGGTCCTAAGTGTCGAGGATTCAATTTTCCTCCTCTTCTAATCCTCGAAAATCCCTTTCGTGGCGAAGCTTTCAAGAATACCTTATCACCAATTTCAAACTCAAGATTCTTTCTTCGGTGATCTGCATAACTTTTCTGTCAATCCTGAGCTACTTTCATCCGTTGTCTGATTATTTGGACCTTTTCAATCGCCTCTTGCACGGCCTTAGAGGGCTTTTCCTTTTTCTCCCCTCGTTTTACACCTTCCTGTTTGGTCCAATTCCATTCTTTCAAATCAAAGAACAATGGAGACCTGCATTTCCGTCCGTAGAGAGCTTCATAGGGCGCTATTTCTATCGAGGCTTGAAAGCTGTTATTATAGGCAAACTAAATCAAAGGCAATTTCTCGTTCCAAGAACTCGGAAAATCCAATGCACATGCTCTCAACATATCCTCCAAATATTTAATTAATCTTTCTAATTGCCCGTTAGTCTGAGGATGGAAAGCTGTGCTGAATTGAAGCATAGTTCCCAAATTCCTTTGCAATTCTTGCCAAAATCTAGAAGTGAACCTCGGATCCGGATCTGAAACAATGCTAACCGGCATACCATGAATTCGGACAATTTCATCAACATACTTCTTAGCTAGCTTAGTCACTTTATCCGACATCCGAATAGCCAGAAAATGTGCCAATTTTGTCAATCGATCAACAATCACCCAAATTCCATCAAGACCACCCTTCACTCGTGGAAGACCTAAATTAAAACAAATGCCACTTGTTGCCATTTCCATTCTGGGATAGGTAACGGTTGAAGTAGCCCCGATGGCTTCTGATGCTCTGCTTTCACAACTTGACACGTTAGGCAATGTTTCACGAAGCTGATCACATCCCGCTTAAGTCCATTCCACCAATAAAATTGCTTTAAATCCTTATACATTTTGTTTCCCCCGGGATGTATCGAATACCCTGACCGATGAGCTTCTTCCAATATCAGTCGTTTCAACTCTTCCTGTACCACCACTCGAATTTTAAACCTTAGAAGCCCGGTACCATCGAACCCAAACGGACTCTCTGGATCAATTCTAGCTTTCTGCACTAATTTCTGAACCTCAGAATCCACTCTCTGAGTTTCAAATAATCTCTGCTGAAGATCTGGCTGAACAGTAATATTCCGAGTACTAGCTCACAGCTTGAAAGACTCAGGTTCATCCTCAATTTCCACTTTAACACTTGACACGCTAGCTTTCCTACTAAGCGCATCCGCAACCACGTTGGCCTTTCCGAGATGGTATCAAATTATACACTCATAATCCACCAACATCTCCATCCAACGCCTTTATCTCTTGTTTAACTCCTTCTGAGAAAACAAATACTGGAGACTCTTGTGGTCGGAAAAGATCTCAAAAGAAATTCCATAAAGGTAGTGTCTCCACTTTCCCAAAGCAAAGATCACTGTTGCAAGTTCGAGATCATGAGTGGGATAATTTTGTTCATGATCCTTCAATTTCCTCGAGACATAGGCTATAACTCTACCATTCTGCATCAAGACACATCCCAACCCTTCTTTCGAGGCGTCCGTATAAACCGTGTATCCTTCAGTGCCTTCGGGAAGTGCTAATACCGGTGCAGTGGTCAACTTTTCCTTCAAGAGTTGAAAACTCGCCTCACATGCCTCGTCCCACTCAAATTTAACTTCCTTCTTAGTCAACCGAGTTAAAGGGGCGGTAATCTTTGAAAAATCCCGCACAAACCTTCGGTAATAACCTGCTAAACCCAAGAAACTTCTGACCTCGAAAGCATTCTTTGGACTTTACCACTGAATATCCATCTCGATCTTTGAAGGATCTACTTCCAAGCCCTTACTTGAGATGATGTGACCTAGAAAAGCAACTCGGTCGATCCAGAACTCACACTTACTAAACTTCGCATACAACCGGTGCTCTCTCAATGTTTCCAATACCAATCTAAGATGCCGAGCATGATCTTCCAGAGTCCTCGAATATATAAGGATGTCATCAATGAATATTACCACGAATTTATCCAAGTAAGGCCGAAAAATCTGATGCATCATATCCATGAATGCTGCAGGGGCATTAGTCAAACCAAAAGACACGAACTCGTAATGCCCATACCGGGTATTAAATCCTGTCTTTGGAATATCTTCTTTCGGATTTTCAATTGATAGTACCTTGGCTTGAATCTAACTTTGAATAAATTCCTGAACCTTGTAACATATTGAATACATCCTCAATGTGGGGTAAAGGGTACTTATTCTTGATAGTCGTCTGATTAAGCTCCCGGTAATCTATGCACATTGTCAACGTCCCATCTTTCTTCATAACGAAAAGAACCGGAGCACGCCACGGAGATGAACTCGGTCGAATGTACCCAATCTTAAGTAATTCCTCGAGTTGAATCTTCAATTACATCAACTCTGCCGGAGCTATTCTATAAGGAGTCTTGGAATACGGTTCTAATCCCGGATATAAATCAATCACAAAATTAATCTCCCGATCTGGCGGTAGAGAACCCAAATTTTCTGGAAATACGTCGGGATATTCCTTCACCACATCCATCTCCTCAAAGCTTGTTTGATCCTTTGGTTTATTAAGGAGATAGGCAATAAATCCCGTGGCTCCATCCTTACTAACTTACGAGCTTCCATGAACGATAAAAGTGGTACCTTCTTCGATCCAACTTCCCCAATCAATTCCTTACCTAACTTAATTTTCTTCGTAAAACAATCAACTTCGGCCCGATGCCGAAATAACCAATCCATCCCAAAAATTACCCCATATTTCTTCATAGGCATCACGATAAAATCTTTCGGATAATCTTTCCCTTCTATCAAAACCGAACAACCCCGAACAACCCGATCTGTCTGCAAACTTCCTCCAAGAGGAGAACTCACAAAATAACAGGAATTTGAACAAATAACCGGTAGGCACAGAGAGACACATATATCACGAGATATAAAAGAATACGTGGCACCCGGATCGAATAATGTATGAATGCTCGTTTTATGAATGCAAATGGTACCTTCTACCACGACATTTGGATCTGCCTCAACGTTCTGCTCCTCACCCTCAAGGGCATAAGCTCATTCCTGAACCAACGGTCTCTGAATTCCAGGTTGATATCTTGGAGTCTTGTCCGGGCATGTAAAAGCCATGTGATCCCCTTTTCCACAAATCAAACACAACCCCAACCTCTTTCGGCAAGTATTGTATGTGTGGGTTTGTTCTCCACAATAAGTACACGGAGGTTGATCTCTGCGGGATCCTATAAGAGCTGGTGGAGCCTGAGGTGCTCGTGGAATTGGAGCATTCTGACCTCCTGGTCGAGGCTTCTTGAAAGGTCCTTTTTGTGGGGGAGCTGATGAAATCATAAGCCTCTTTTCCTGATTAGATCCCGAACCTGAACCTGATCCCTGTCCCTGGCGGTAAGATGATCTCCTAACATTCACAGAATCTTCAACTCTTAAGGCCTTTAAAGTAGCCTTCGCCCAGGTGCTTGTGTTGACCGCCTCAAGAGCTGGCTGGATATCCGATCGAAGCTCCTAAACAAACTGCATAGCTTTGTGAAAATCATCACTCGCTATATTAGGTGCATAGCGAGATAGCCTCTCATACTCTGAAATATTCTCAGCAACAGACTTCGATCCCTACTTTAATTCAGTGAATTCCCTCAGTCTTCGAGCATGGGATGAGGGAGGAATAAACTTATTCTTAAATTCCCGGGTAAAAACTTCCCAGTTTATTCCCTCTCCAGCTACTTCCAAGACAATTCGTGTACTCTCCCACCAGGAGTAAGCTTCCCCCTGTATCAAAGTAATAGTACATCGAGCCTTCTCTCGAGATTTACATGGAATGAGCTCCCAGATCCTCTCCACTTCTTTCAACCACATTTCTGCTTGTATATAATTTCCCTTGAAAAATTTAGGGGGTGGTTGATTCTAGAATTCCCTAAGTATAACAGAAATCAGTGTCTCTGGTGGTACTGCAGGTGCAGGTGGTGGTGGAGGTACCGGTGGTACATAATCCCGAAGTCTCTGATCAATGATATTAATAACTGAATCTACAAAGGCCTCTGTCGGAGGTGGTTGTGGTGTAGGAGAACGGCTTCGGCCACGGTGCCAATCTGGAGATCGATCCTGATGTCTACGTGGAGGCATCTTGTCAATAAACACTGTAAATGCATGCTATTTTTAGTTTATACATGATAATGCAATTAATTCATTCAAAATTCAAAATTTAAAGCAATTAAACACAAAAGAGATGCATATGCAACACATTGTCAAATAGTCCCTAAGCCGAACAACCTAGGCTGACTCACACGACATGAGAGCCCTGGTTTTGCAACACGAAGCTCTGATACCACTTAAGGATGTAGCACCCGAGCACAAGGTACCACATCCCCCGCCCCGAGACCCGACCCGAATATGAAATGGACACTCCATACCCGAGCTAAATCATGGCAAACGGGGATATACACACAAGCTATGCTAGGCGGGACTAACTTTTAAACCATAAAATCAGAGTAAAACATTAAAGCGGAAGCATTAACTTAACATCTAACATGTACATCGAGCATCAAGCTCCAAAATAGATCATTTACAATATTCACATGCCATCACGGCTCAAAATATGTACACTCCAGTCATAATGTATATACAATAATCATAAATACTAGTATGCAAGTGTAAGACCCAAAAATACAAGAGCTAGCCACAAATGCAAGACACAACGACTCGAATTCCCGCCTAGCTCCCCTGACACCTGCATAAAACAACTGAAAACCAAACGAGTTCAGTCCAAAAGGGACTGGTGGGTATAAAAACAGGGCATAAGTATAATATAAGACAGTATTTAAACACTCAAATGCAAGTTATAATTCCAAATGAGGTTTTAAAGCATTTCCCAAGTGGGTGAAATAAACAAATCATCACAAGGGATTATAACAACCAATTTCCATTAGGTCTTTCGTGGCCCGACGACTGGGCGTGCATTATCTCCAACCAACACCTTGGGTAGTTCATTAACATTCGTTCTTTCTTTCTTTTCATGCATTTCATTCTTTCGTGCACATTCAATATCATTTACACCTTCTTCCTCCGGGTGATGGACAGGTTTGCAAGGCCAGGCCATCCATGCATTGACCAAAAGGGGTTGCATGACTCCCCAGATGGCGCTCAGCGTCCATTCCTCGCTAACTCCTAATGAGGTCCGGTTACGCCGTTATTTGGTTGGAACTAGTGTAAGGGATCACCGTCGGCCCATGCCTCCCCGGATAGCCACTCACACTAAGTCCCTGGGCCCTATTATGTGCATTCATTCATTCAGTCTAGCCAAAACATTTGGTGGGGTTCATAACAGAAAGGCTTTACGTTGCAATCATTTACTCTTGGAACAACTCTATATACATATAATAAATTTTGGCCGAAATCTTTTCACCTTGGAGATATATAGGGTCATTTAAGTAAATAGTAGAGAAACCCACCTTAGAACGACAAAAAGAGAGCACAAGAGCCTCACTGACCGGCCTCGTCTCCAACTCGATCAAAATCTGTACAAGGAAGGTGAAGTGAGATTCAAAATGACCATATAAGACGCTCGGCCATGTAATAATCATAATATGAATGTATGAAAGAGGATCTTATGTAATGAACATGTTCATGTGTACGATTAATATCTTAAAGATATATACATCATCATTCCTTTCCTTTCAAGAAACGTTTAAATTCATTTGAATTCATAATTTCCATATTTCATACCAAATCAATCCAAGGAATTCAAATAACGTTCATAATATAGCATGTATACATATCATACAAGTCATAAGACAAGAAATACATAAGCAATTAGGGCTTAATTTGAGAGCAAAAATCCATGCATGCACATATTGGAGCAAAGAAGATACGTTGAGGATAACTCGTAAAATATTCCACGAAACATCATAAAATTTCATAACACACAAGCTAACACATTATATGATATGTTAATGAAGTTTATGAACCAAAAATGAGCCAAGGAAACCATGCAATTTATGTTTGAAAATCGAATTTTTGTGCAGAATGTGCAGGGGTCGGTCGCAACCCATTTCATTGATGAAATGGTAGCGGCCGCTACCTAATTAAATCCGAATTTTCCTCCAATTTTTCAACAACTCAAAACTTGGCCAAAAAAGGGTAGTGGGCGTGACCTAAAATGAACATGTTTCAGGTCGCGGGCGCGACCTGAGAGAGGAAAGCAGCAAACGTACTCACATGTCGCGGCCACTACCGATTTTACACTAATCGCAGTCGCGGCCGCGACAACCCAATACCAGCAACAAGAATGCAACAAAATAGAGCAGCAGCCATGCCTAACCTCAACCAACATGCCCAGCAATGATTTAACCACAAATATGCCACAAAACAACACTCAAACATGCTCTCAAAGTGATCAAACGTGAGGAGGAGAAATAGATGATCATTTCATGCAATTTCTTCAAAGTTTCATTAATGGCATCTCATAAATCCTTCAACTACCATATAATTAATGATCATAAATGAAAAGAGGGAGTTAAGATAACCATTTTCATGCTTTAAACCAACCAAAAGCATCAAGGAATGCATGAGATCACCATATGACTCCAAACCTAACTATTTCATCATCTTCTCCAAACTCCATGAAAACATGCTCAAAATTGGGGATGCATGGTTCAAAATGACCCATAATGAATGTATATCCTACCCCTATACTCACCTTGTGGATTGAATGAGGGTTGAAAGAGATTTGAGCTTTGAATCTCCAAGTGTGGCAAGGTGATGGGAACGAACTAGAGAGCAGGGCTTTTTGCTGAATTTTTCTCTAAGTGTGAGGGTTGGTTCGGTTTAGGGCGATTAAGGGCTTCTATAGGGTTAATTTAGGGTTCCAAGGAATCCAACTATGGATAATTTGGTCAAGGTTTGTGGAAAATATGGCCATTTTTGTAAAAGGTGGCAGTTTTGGCGAACGTAACACATTCCGGTTGAATTTCGGAGGTTCAAATAATTTTGGAAAAATATAAGGCTAATTTCATTAAACCCAAATTTTTGTTACGAGTTCAACGAAGTTGATGGAACTCCATTCCGAGTTCCCGAGCTTAAGATATCACATACGGAACCAAGGGTGCGCTAATTGCTCATTAGCCCCCGTTTTGGATTCCAAATTCAAAATAAATTCAAAACTCAATCAAATTAATCTGAAAACATGAAACGAGCACATATGCATATTCATGACACGTATAATTCCAACATGTTAACTTTCTGCAAAATTTCAAATTCATTCACATAGAAATGACAAGCAAACAATTCATACAAACGCATATATTTCAAAAATTCAAATAAATTCAAATTCAAATAATTCGATTATTCAATAATTTCGTATAATATAAAATAAAACAATTAATGACATAATTAAAATAAATTAAACACGCACGTAATTATCACATAAGCCATACCAGTACGTCTTAAAACTCGGGGCGTTACAACCTCCCCCATTAAAAGAATCCGTCCTTGGATTCATTGATTGTCCGGAAACAACTCAGGATGAAATCTCCTCATCTTATCCTCTGTCTCCCACGTAGCCTCTTCTGTTTTATCACTTCTCCATAAGACTTTGACTAGTGGGATTTGTCGGTTTCTTAACTCTTGAAATTTTCGATCCAAAATCTTAACCGGTTTCTAAATGAAGGTGAGGTTAAGCTCAAGTTCCACCTCTTCAACGAGTAGGATCTCGGATTCATATGGATAATACTTTCGAAGCTGAGAAACATGAAATACATTGTGAATTCTGGTCAAGCTCAGAGGTAGGTCCAAACGGTAAGCTGTATCCCTGATTCTTTCCAGAATCTCATATGGTCCTAAGTATCGAGGATTTAATTTTCCTCCTCTTCTAATCCTCGAAAATCCCTTTCGTGGAGAAGCTTTCAAGAATACCTTATCACCAATTTCAAACTCAAGATTCTTTCTTCGGTGATCTGCATAACTTTTCTGTCGATCCTGAGCTACTTTCATCCGTTGTCTGATTATTTGGACCTTATCAATCGCCTCTTGCACGGCCTTCGAGGGCTTTTCCTTTTTCTCCCCTCGTTTTACACCTTCCTGTTTGGTCCAATTCCATTCTTCCAAATCAAAGAACAATGGAGACCTGCATTTCCATCAGTAGAGAGCTTCATAGGGCGATATTTCTATCGAGGCTTGAAAGTTGTTATTATAGGCAAACTCAATCACACTAAGTCCCTGGGCCCTATTATGTTCATTCATTCATTCATTCTAGCCAAAACATTTGGTAGGGTTCATAAAATAAAGGCTTTACGTTGCAATCATTTACAATTGAAACGACTCTATATACATATAATAAATTTTGGCCGAAATCTTTTCACCTTGGAGATATATAGGGTCATTTAACTAAATAGTAGAGAAACCCACCTTAGAACGACAAAAAGAGAGCACAAGAGCCTCACTGACCAGCCTCGTCTCCAACTGGATCAAAATCTGTGCAAGGAAGGTGAAGTGAGACTCAAAATAACGATATAAGATGCTCGGCCATGTAATGATCATGATATGAATGTATGAAAGAGGATGTTATGTAATGAACACGTTCGCGTGCACGATTAATATCTTAAAGATATATACATCATCATTCCTTTCCTTTCAAGAAACGTTTAAATTTATTCAACTTCATAATTTGCATATTTCATACCAAATCAATCCAAGGAATTCAAATAACGTTCCTAATATAACATGTATACATATCATACAAGTCATAAGACAAGAGATACATAAGCAATTAGGGTTTAATTTGAGAGCAAAAATCCATGCATGCACATATTGGAGCAAAGAAGACACGTTGGGGCACAACTAATAAAATATTCCACGAAAAATCATGAAATTTCATAACACACAAGCTAACACATTATATAGCATGTTAATGACGTGTATGAACTAAAAACAAGCCAAGGAAACCATGTAATGTACATTTGAAAATCGAACTTTTGTGCAGAATGTGCAGGGGTCGCGGCCGCGACTCATTTCCTTGATGAAATGGTAGCGGCTGCTACCTAATTAAATCCAAATTTTCCTCCAAATTTTAAAAAACTTGAAACTTGGCCAAAAAAGGGTAGTGGGCGCGACCTAAAATGAACATGTTTCAGGTCGCGGGCGCTACCTGAGAGAGGAAAGCAGCAAACTTACTCACATGTCTAGGCAGCTACCGATTTTACACTAATCATGGTCGCGGCCGCGACCACCCAATACCAGCAACAAGAATGCAACAAAATAGAGCAGCAACCATGCTAAACCTCAACCAACATGCCCAACCATGATTTAACCAAAAATATGCCACAAAACAACACTCAAACATGCTCTCAAAGTGATCAAACGTAAGGAGGAGAAATAGATGATCATTTCATGCAATTTCTTCAAAGTTCCATGAATGGCATCTCATAAATCCTTCAACTACCATATAATCAATGATCATAAATGAAAAGAGGGAGTTAAGATAACCATTTTCATGCTTTAAACCAACCAAAAGCATCAAGGAATGCATGAGATCAACATATAACTCCAAACCTAACTATTTCAGCATCTTCTCCAAACTCCATGAAAACATGCTCAAAATTGGGGATGCATGGTTCAAAATGACCCATAATAATTGTATATCGTAACCCTAAACTCACCTTCTATATTGAATGAAGGTTGAAAGAGATTTGAGCTTTGAATCTCCAAGTATTGCAAGGTGACGGGAATGAACTGGAGAGCAGGGGTTTTTGCTGAATTTTTCTCTAAGTGTGAGGGTTGGTTCGGTTTGGGGTGGTTAATGGCTGCTAGAGAGTTAATTTAGGGTTCCAAGGAATCCAACCATGGTTAATTTGGTCAAGGTTCGTGGAAAATATGGCCATTTTGGTAAAAGGTGGCAGTTTTGGAGAACGTAGCACGTTTTGGTTGAATTTCGGAGGTTCAAATAATTTTGGAAAAATATAAGGCTAATTTCATTAAACCCAAATTTTCGTTATGAGTTCAACGAAGTTGATGGAACTCAATTGCGAGTTCCCGAGCTCAAGATATCACATAAGGAACCAAGGGTGCGCTAATTGCTCGTTAGCCCCCGTTTTGGATTCCAAATTCAAAATAAATTCAAAACTCAATCAAATGAATCCGAAAATATGAAACGAGCACATATGTATATTCATGACACGTATAATTCCAACATATTAAATTTCCACATAATTTCGAATTCATTTCACATAGAAACTGCTAGCAAATAAGTTATACAAGCGCATATAGTTCAAAAATTCATATAAATTCAAATTCAAATAATTCAATTATTCAATAATTTCGTATAATATAAAATAAAACAATTAGTAACATAATTAAAATAAATTAAACACGCACGTAATTATCACATAAGCCATACCTATACGTCTGAAAAGTTGGGGCGTTACAATCACTCAACCCCCATGATTTCATATCAGAAACGACTAAAAAACCCCAGAATTACTGAAAAAACAAAACAAAAAAGTATGCACAAAAAAGTCATCCAAGTAAAACCAAAGAAGCGAAAATCAAAGGGGTTTCTGATTAAACAGAAAAGGAGAAGAAAAGACTTGAATTCTTACTTTCAAGAGGAGGAAGCGGGAGGCGGTGGAGACGGGTGGGGGAGGTCCACACAGTCGTCGATGGTGGAGGCGAAGACAGGTCTGGAAACGGAGGGTTTCGATTTTTATCTTCTTCGATTTCTTCTCTTCAGCTAGCACTTCTCAATTGTCGGTGGCGGAGTGAATTTGGGAAAAAAAATGGAACTTAGCTTCTTTTTCTGAGCATTCGTAATTGGAAAGTCAAGGGTTTGAGCACTTCTCAATTGCAAAGTTAAAGGAAAATAATGTTCCCGAGTTTTTTTTTTCAGATGAAGCGCCAATTTTGGTCCGATAATAATATTAAGGATATAATAATATTAAGACACTTTTAGTTTGTAGTGGCATGATACATATGAGATATTAAGACGCTTTTAATTCAGCGTCACGATAACATACTCTATTATGACCCTAAATCTAAAAGTGTCTTAATACTATCAATCAAATTAATAACTAGTTTAATATATAAAATAAATTATATCTAAAATGGCAATTTAAAAAAAAGACATCACAACAGGTGATATATTATGACGCCTTTTCAAAAGCATCATAATAGGGCCTCATTAAAACTAGTTTTTCTAGTAGTGGGCCACCGGTCCATACATTGACCCAAGGGGGTACATGAATCCCCCAAGGGCACTCAGCTCCCATTCCCCACTAAACCTCCTAGCGAGGGCCGGTATTACCGTAAATGTGGTGGGACTAGTACAAGGGATCACCGTCGGCTCTTGCCTCCCCGGATAGCCACTTGCACTAAATCCCTGGGCCTGTGCAATACAATCATGTCCACGCCAAAAATCATAAGGTGGGGATACATAAAAGAAGGGTTTTACGTTGGAAATCATTGACTCTTTTGAAAAGACACGATATATATAATACTTTGGCTTAAAACTTTCACATAAAGGATATATCGGGCCATTATAGCTAATAGAAGAGAAACCCACCTGTTACACCTTACCGGCCAATATCAAGAAGAAAACAGGAGGACTTGAAAGTATCCTATGAACCTGCCATCTCCGCCCTGGAGAAAATTGTACAAAGGACAATGTAATGTACCTGTGAGACTCAAGACTCCCAATGAACCATATATGACGCACGACAATGCAATAAACATGATATGAGACATGCATGAGCAATAACAATATGCCAATATGATGTTCATGTATACAATTAATGTCATTTAGTCACCAAATCAAGCTATTCATTTATTACACGAATAAATCGTATCCGTTCATGACAAATCTTTCATTTAATATCAATCGTTCATTGAATATTCAAACTCTAACACGTTATAATACATGTTAACAATGTATATGAAGTAAAAATCATGTCATGAAGGCACATTATCACGTAATTCATTCAAGTACATTCAATACATGGAGTTATCAAGTTCATTCGTTCATAACTTTCATATTTCACAGCAATTCAAGCCATAATCTTCATACATTAATCAAAACACCTCACAAAGCATGTTAGTATAGCATAGGAGTCATAAAAGAGGTGGAGAAAGATCAAACAAGTGAAGAAAAACAAGAAAAACGGAACCGGAGTAACAAACAAACCCACAGGACAGAATCCACCCCTATCAGAAACTCTACTGACTCAAATCCACCCCCGTGGATTTAGGTCAGTAGCCAAAAAACAAAGCAAATAGGCATACACGGAAGGGAAAGGAAAAGAAGCATGTTACCAACTTGAAACTCAATCAAAGGCATGCATATTCAGGTCATAATCTCATGTATACAAGTTTGATCACATTAGATATCAAGAACTTCAAGGAAAGCATCAAGAATTCATCACAAAGATCATATCTCAAAGCTTCATCAATGGCAAGTCTATAAATCAACCAAAACCATGCAATCTAAGTCCAAACCAACCTAAGTACATGCTTTAGGATCACTTAGCACTCGTACATCTCAAAGGAATTCCAAGGAATCAAAGGTGAATCAAGAAAAGGGCAAGAACTCCACTATTTATCATCTTCTCTAATCCTAATTCATAACTTGGCAAAAACATGTAAACTCTAGCATAAAATGATCACAAGAGGATATGCTACACAAATATGAGCTTACCTTCAAGAAAGGATGAAAATTGGCAAGGAGGTGAGCTCAAATCTCCAAGTTTTACACTATTCCCTCATCTTTTTCTCTTTTCTCCTTCTTTTCTTTCCTTGGCTGATATTTTGGATGTTGTGAGGGGTGGGGTTCGGTTGGGGGGCTGATAAGAAGAGGCAGAGATGTTGCAAGTGGGCTTAGGTCTTGGTTTAGGGTCTAGGGGTGTCATTTTAGGGCCGTAGCTTGGGAAAAGTCAATAGTTTGTCATTTTAGGCGCGAGGTGCTAGTTTCGGTTGAAATTCGGGAGTCCAAATGATCTTAAAAAAATATAAGGTTTGTTCCATCTGATCCAAATCTTCGATACAAGTCCAATGGAGGTGACGAAACTCGATTCTGAGTTCCCGACCTCAAGATATCACACTCGGAACCAAGGGTGCACTAATTACTCGTTAGCCCCCGTTTTGGTTCCAAAACTCAAATTAAATACAAAACTCAAGCAAAATAATCCAAAATCATAAAAAGAGCACATGTAGACATTCATAGCACATATAGAGACAAACATATCAAGCTTTCACAAAATTCGAAATTCAAATCGAATAGAAACGATACACAAACAGTCACACATACGCATATCATTCAAGGATTCATATAAATTCAAATCCAAATAATTCACATATTCAAGGATTGCAATTAATATAAAAGCAAGACATATAGTTACGTAATTAGACTAAATTAACTGCGCACATAATTAAAACATAAATTACACGACTGGAAAGCCGGGGTGTTACAACCCAACTCCATAAACTCCAATAATTCATGCATAAATTCAAGTTAAAAGCATGTAATGAAGGTTCTAACAACTAATTCACAAGTTATCCAATCTAAATCATAACCGTAGATTCAATCAAGAATCTCAAGAAATCACACATAAGTCCATCTCTACCTTAGAAGAAAAGAGAAGAAGGAGATGAAGTTGGAAGAGATAGTTAGAGT
The DNA here is from genome assembly GCA_037501455.1 of Lantana camara. Taxonomy (NCBI): domain Eukaryota; kingdom Viridiplantae; phylum Streptophyta; class Magnoliopsida; order Lamiales; family Verbenaceae; genus Lantana; species Lantana camara. Next base: position 87,477,076 of record CM074863.1, read on the forward strand.
TCTAAATTTGTTATTTACCGGAATCAAGCTTGAATTTGAGGAACCACTTCTTCTTCTTCCTCCTTGTTTTGGCCGAGAGAGATGGAGAGCAAAGAAGCAAAGTGTATGTGTTGTGTGTATGAAATGAAGAAGTTATGTGATTCATCTCTTAAAAGGGATGAAGTGCCAAAAATTGCAATTAAGTCCCCCAAGTTGGTAAGTTGATGCAATTAGCTTGTGACTCATGAAATGTTATCAATTAAGTCCAATTCAATTTCATGCAATTAGGTCCTCAAGTTATGGAAATGATCACTTAAGGCCATGTAAACAAATAAGTTATGTTTGGCAACTTTAATTCACGTATCAATTAAATACGAATCATGCAATAATTCTCAAATTGGTAATAATTTCATGTAAACACTTAGTAATATAATTCATAAAAATATCATGTAATGCATAATTTAGGAAATAAAAGAATTAAATAAATCCTATCACTCGAAAACTCACACGCATGGTGCACTAACCTGAAAGGCTGGAAAATTGGGGCGTTACACTTTTATCCCGAGTTACTTTCATCCGTAAAATTTACTTTGTTGCATTAAAATCCCTCATTTCAAACTCCTCACCTAGCTTGTAGCGCCCGGAACGCTAGGCCACCACATCCCGCGCACTAAAGCTCAATCCGCATACGAAATGGAAAATCCATACACGAACCAAGCAGTAGCGAACGGGTGTCAGACAAAACCCTACCTAAACTAGGTGGTACCTAAACCCTGTACAACAGATAAAACAAAATCTGGAAGCGGAAGCACAACAAAGAATACAAATTTTCAAAAACTTTAAATCATCAAACATATCAATTCAAGCAGTAGTAGCTACATGGGTTCAACTGGTCTTAGAAGCCTATCCCGAAATAATCACAATAAAGACTAGTTCAACTAATCCAAGAACTTGTCCTAACCTGTCCCGAATTCCAATTATACAATCCATAAACATAAACCTGTAGAAAGTATATACATTTACAAAATACAGACATAACTGAAGCAGAAACCTAACGAACTTAACAACAGACACAGACACGACACAGTGCTGCCTAGCTCGAAAACCAACAACCTGCACCTGCAAACTAAAAACATAGGTAGGGCGAGGTTTAGTCCACTGACTGAGTGAGGGGGCTGAACTCACACACACTATACATAATAAGGAGCAGAGCACGTATGAAAAGAAAGACTATGAACCGGGAGTATGGTTTTGCATACCAAAAACCATTTTCAAACCAAACTGATATATAACTTATCTTATTCGAAACTTAACGAATTTAGCATAATCATATCAGATCGAAAGAAAAAGCTCCTATCCCGTTTCATAATCAACATAACAGATCATATTCATATACCCGGCGAGTACGGGTCTCCCACCTTACTTCCATATCTTCTCATACGTATCATAACGGAAAACAAACAAATATCATAAACAATCCAACCCCAATACCATGTAGTTTGGGGAGCAAACCCTTACTACTCATACCGATACAAACACACATGGGGTAGCCAACCAACACTGTGCCTTCTCCAGCTATCCACCGAGGGCTCAAAGCACCACGACTCCTCAACCACCACGAGTCGCATGTGAGTATTTCAAATGAGAATATGCACAGGGGTCATAACCGGTGACCCCATGGTCGTCCCGGGTCTCCCTTACCCACGTCTCGAGGACCCGACACATCAGAACAGAGCATCACAGATCATAACTCGCTACATATCATACTTATCAAATCATAACAGACTTACGTACCTGATCAGACATACCATACCTTACAACATAGCATATCCTATAAACTTACCTCTCCGTGTCATCCTAATTCGTAGCTGGCATGAAGACACACGGTTTGGAGCATAGCCTCGTTGAAAAACATTTCAAGCTTACATACGCTCGTACACATACAGTTCGAAAACTTTTAATCGTATGACAAAATCATAAACGTATCGTATAAACACATATCTATTATATAAATATAATAGAATAATCGCATATAGGCTTGAAAACGAGCACAGAGGGTTGTAGGTCGCTTTAACTAAAACAGAAATTCTAAAACCTCACCTTACACCGACGAGAACGAAAAATACGAACAAGGAAGTCCTACTGGAACCCAAACAGCAGACAGACACTCCCTGGAAAAACCCCTGAAAAACTGAACATAAAGAACACAAGACTCAGACTCAAATAACAACCAAAAAGACGCACGACCATGCCCACGAATACAAATGATGCAACATATAATCCATATTTATACACTCAAGTCATTCATATCAAATCATATTCATCTCATACATTAGAAGATGCATAACTTTATAAAATTCATATCATCAATTAGGGAATATAAATCGTAACATTATAATTTAATTATATCATGCACCATGTCTCGAAAGGATAAACACAATTTACATACCAATTTTACACGTAAATACATATTGGCATATTTCACAATATTCTAACAATTAGCATTCTTACGCAATTCATTTAAATTAAATACGACGTATCTTTTCATAATTTATTACATAGGTTTCATAATCAATTTAGTTTCTAAAATTACACTAACACCTCTCAAACGCAAGAAACGTATACGAGGAGCGACACAAACAAGGCAATTAATTCAACAAATCAAGAATCAAATGTATCATATATCATAACTTATTTTCATACATCATACAACTCGTAATTTCAATCAATAACGCATACATGATCGAATTGCACAATTAAAATCAATTAACGAATAAAACACAACAACTTCAAAAATTCATAACAAATTAACCGGACATCCGATTGACAAACGGAAAGTGGCGTTGGACTCACCACGACGAAAGGAACCCACTGACCGAAAGTCACCAGAATGTCGCCGCCGCAGCCGGCCGAACAGCCACCGGCCGCCACCAGAACACCGCCTCCGGTGGTCGAAAAAATCCCCAGAAGCACAGAAACGTGCGCCTCGGCCTGCTCGACAAAAGCCTCCAAACAATTTCAGAAAATACTAAACACACCGGATTTCGTAGGCGAAAAACCGAACTAAATCCCTAGAACGAAAACTAAAATTAAACGCAAACTGTAAAATAAAAAAAAATTCCGAACATACTGTTGGAAAGCCCGTAACGAGGTCTTCGAAAGCCCCTAGCCAAAAGCCGAAAAAAGTCACCGAAAAATTGACCGCCGGTTCACAGCCGGTCCGCCACCGATCCGTCGCTAACGGCCGGTTTTCGAGTCGGGGCCAACGTGAAAAGCTTGACCTCGTCGAGATGAGCAACTTTTGTGAAGGGTCCGTTCCCAAAAGACCAACGGAATAGTGTGTTTTGTCGCTATTTCTTCGCGCCACTGCTGTCAATCCGGAACCACCATTTCCACCGTGATTTGCTCCGATCTGAGGCCGGAATTGGATTCAGGACGTCAAAAACGTTCGGGTAGCATCAAGGGTCGTCTGAAAAACTAATCGGAACATGGCGGAACCACCGCGCTATGGTTACGCCGCAGCCCGCCGCCGCCACTGCCCTTCTGGCCACGCCACCAACGGGAAAAGTTACGCCGAGAAGTCTTCTTCTATCCCCTGGTGGTCGTGTCCCAAAAAGCTGACCAAAAACCACCGTGGGATGCCAGCAAAGTCGCGGTTCCGCCACCACCTCCAGCCGCTTCTGAAAATTGCAAATATCTCCTCCACCGGTTGTCATCGGGCCAAGATTTTAGTATCTTCGTGACGAGCTCGTCAAGCTGATCAATTTCCACTATTCACACATCGAATTCCGTCGAGAAATGAGCAAGTTATGGGCTTGTGTGTGTTTAACGTGTGAGTGTGTGCAAATCGCGTGAGGGATAGAGAGAACGAGGAAGGTGGTCTGAACCTCTTTGTAACAGCCCATATTTTGAGACTAGGATAAATCAGGTAAGTAAAGGGTTAAGAGGAAAAGAGTTTATAGCCTCAATCTATTATCCATCTCATTTTATGTGAATTATGTGCTTTTATGTTCCGATATAAGATTAATACCTTATTATGAGAGAGATATCACTATTCATTCACCGACATGTAACCTTAGAAAGTTAGATTCCACATTTTCCAGGCTCATATCCTAGCTTTTACTACCCCGAAATGCACTTTAGAATTTGTTTGTCAAAAATTCCCTTTTGATCCCTAGTTACGATTCACCCATTTCGTAGAAATTTTCCGGGACATCTTTACCTATCCAATATTGGGTTCAAATGAATCCTTGCCTAATTTTATGAATTATGGTATCATTTCCAAACACTAATTCCCATCATAGCTCCCGTAGTAACCAAAACCGGCTGTAAAACCCTAATTTTGCCCTAATTTGGAGATTTTCAAAATTCAACGTGTTCCCTATCCAATATTATAACCATAATGATTCTCGGATTATTTTATGAATTTTAAGACTTTTTCCAAACCCAAATTCAAACCCTAGTTCGTGTTATAAATTTTTCTCTATTTTTCCTAAAGTACTATTCCCACCGTAAAAACTAACTTTTAAACCGTACAACATTTGATATCCAATATTATACTCAAAATACTCCTTAAATTATTTTATGAATCATGAATACTTTATTAGAAATTAATTCAAACTCTAGTTCCGTTTTAGGGATTTTCTTTTATTTTTCAAAATTTCGAACGTCTATTGCTTTAAATGTTGACGTTCAAACGTTAAATGTTTATAACCATCGGAAATCTCTTTCAATTCTCTTTATTTTGCAATTTTTTTCATTACAAACTAAACCTAGAGATTTCTCTAAGTTTTTCCTATTATTTTCACCCTATTTTAGATTTATTTTAATTATTAGATCATATATGTATACGAATGCACATACATCATCTATACACCTAGCATACCACCTTAATACTCTGTAACTATACACATACCTAGCCTAAGACCTTAGTCACTACCCTAAATTATAATTAATTGCAACATAAGCCCTTAAGACATACCTATAAATACCCATTCTAATTCATTTGGAAGAACACACGAAATCATCAAATATATATCTCTCTCTCTCGTGACCGCCCTCACTCTCACTAGGTACTTTATTTTCTTTTATTATTTCATGTTTTATATTATGTTTTAGTATAATAATAATAGTAGCATGCTTAGAATTAATTAAATTATGCTTTAGGAATTTATTTTATGAAATATATGCTTTAATTGTTAAAATTAGGTACAATGTGATTACTTTATGAATTTTATTTAATTAAATGCATGAATTATAATGTGAATATATATTTAAATAATTATGATCTTATTTGATTAAATTCATTCCTAGAATAATTCATTTAGAATTAATTTCATGATTAAAGTTATATAAGTTGCTACATTTGAATTTAATTATATGTTATGAACTTAGAAATTAATAAGCATGATCATGAACTAGTATAAACACCATAATAAGTCTAAGAACATGTTCATAATGTTCTTGAATTAAAATGATGTGCACGTGTGATAGTGTGTGTGTGTGTGTGTGTTCAATTTTGTGTTATAAAATGTTTAATTCATAAGAATTTGAATAGTAAATGTTTTTAATAGTAATTTTTACTTTCTGGTCAACCCCTATTCAATTAATTTCGAATTTAATTTAAAAATAATTATAAAATAGGTTTTGAAATTTTAAAGAAAGATTTTATTCAAATTATTCCAAAAGTCGGTAAATTGTAAAATAATTTCAAAACCAACCTATATTGTTGAATTAAAGCCTAGATCTTATTTCTAATATTCTAATTAGGATCATAATGTGATTAATAAATATTTAAGTAGTTAAAGAATTCATAAAACCTAATTAATTAATTAAATTCCCTTAAAACGGTTAAAATTAGGATTTACCGGGAATTCTCTAATATGTTAAGAGAATTCTCTAACGTGTTACGTATTATGTACCTTATGTGATTATTTCATTAGAATGATAAGAACCTAGTTCTATGTCTGTAGTAGTTATTATTTTCAGGCGAAAATAAGACAGTTCAGTGGGACCCGTGCAATACCGTTTGAATTCCGACACTAGGTGAGGATTAAAATATTTTCAACTGGAATCATGCCTATATCTATGTACCTATATAAAAATGATTTCCAAACCTACCTCTTATTTGATTTCATACATATATATATTATTATAGTATAATAAACCTCTTTAAGAGGAAAATACATTTATGTCGGAATCAGAATCTTACCCGGACAACATATACTCCAGTCCTTTTATTTCTAAGAACTGATTCTCGACTAAGTAAGTAAATCATATTCATTCTTATTATGGGCCCCGACGCGCAGCTATGTCGAGCAATTATCCAGAAGGTATAGGGCCGAGGGTATTGTTGGTGCCACAGACTGTCACCAACTCTTAGTAGTGGTTTAGCTGGAGGTTAGTTACTGCACGCCAAGAGATAAGGGAGACAACCTCCCGGGAACGTATTTTCCACTTATTACATATATCGTCTCTAGAGTTTGATCCCCTATTGATATTACGGAGTAGCGGAGTTTTATCATACTTGATTTTATTAAAGTATCGGTGCCTTGATCAGCCCGATACTATTTTACCAAATATTTAAGGAGTTCGGGCGGAGAGGCCTTATTCGCAAGCAATACAAATCCTTTATTTAACCGGTTCATATATTTTATATATAATCTCCATATACCCCTATCCCTATTTTAAACTTATGAACCGTATTTGTCATATCTTACTGTTATTACTTTAGAATCGAAAACCACTTGGTCATGTATATATAAAACACATATACATCTAAACTAATATTCCTTCACTTAGTCATTTTGACTAACCGCTCGCCTGTTTTCATTGTATGATTTCAGGAAGCAAGGGAATCGACACCTAGAGGTATCTTGAAGCGTTAGGGGTCAAACTTATCATGTCAGGGTTAGATTAAGGACACATAATCCTGATCATGTATTTATTTTAATAAGTTGCCCTTATACTTTAACTCCCGTTGCTACTCTACTACATTATTCCCCTTATAATATTACTATCGCTTGCTCTCTACGTGAGTTATATTCTGTTTAATTGCATGTTTTAAATTTCTCTATTTTCCGCTGCATGTTACCTTATGTTCTACTTAAGTACCGTCTATACCGTTAGCCATAGTATTTCTTGAGTGCTAGGTCTCACATCCACTCGAGGTAGTACGGTGCGGGAGTTGTAGTGTTAGGGGGGCGCTACAGCTTAAGGTGGTGTCAGAGCATCAGGTTGGGTTAAGAAGAGACTTAACCTACAATGCTGGAAGAATGCTTGTTATATATTTTGAACTTAGAATTTACATTAAGTTCTTTCTTTATATAGTCATGGTAGATTAGGAAAACCAGGATTACGGGAACCCCCATCATGTTTTGCTGGAGGAGTACGAGTCTCCGAGGACTATAGTTGTTTCACGTTCAGGGCCAGATACACGATATTACACTTGGCAGCGAGCCCGACATGTAGCTAGGGCGGATGTGGTCGTATAGGGAGGATTGGTCATGCCTATCCTAATAGGCTAGTTCATATGCTTGAGACTGAGCGAGACATGTATTATTTGGAGGCTCAGCGAGTCAGGGAATATCAGTTAGAGGCTGAGAGGCAGCGAGAGCAAGCTCGTCAGAACGCTATTATCCGGGATTTCTCTCGTCAGCAGACAGTTACACTTAAGGCAGAGAATACTGATATTACTGCACAACTAGCGACAGCTCAGGAGGACTTCTGTTCCATGACCCTTGATAGGGATGCCGCTCTGACGACCTACCAGCAGTATCGATCTCGTGTGAGGGCCAGACTCTTTGATGCCTTTCATTTGACTGGAGATCAGGCCGCTCAGGAGGTAGAGGAGCGTGATGCAGCAGTTGAGGATGAGGAGGCAGAGCCGGAGGATGACAAGGAGGCTGAGGAGAAGCCTGAGGAGGGCTGGAGTCCGATCCGCGGTGAGGTTGTTGATGTTGATCAGGAGTAGATCAGAGGTTCAGAGGACTAGATATGTATATATAGGAGTAGTATGGAATAAGAGGGAAGATGGTACATACCAGCTAGTAGAGGACTTCCCCATGACGTAGCAGCTGACTGTAGTTTATGTTGACGAGCGTGAGACAGCTGAGAGTTCTTCTGTAGGGTGTAACTTGAGTAGATCAGGTCCACCCCATTTTGCTTTTTGTTTATGTAGTTGCAGCTCTCAAACTTGATGCATATATATATAACCCACTTTTGCAGTTATACTCTTATCTCATGATTTATTGTTCTTTTACTTATTGCATTACAAGTTAGAGTCGCTTCAAGATACCAGCAGGACTGTGAGTTAGCCTACTACTTTTTTGCATTCTTACTTGCTTTATTATGTTTAACTCGTACTTAACTTTGATTAATATTGTGTAATAAGGTGTTTACTACTTGCCATTATCTGGAAATCTGTATTTATATGATGACTTGCAACATATTTTAACCCATCATGCATTATGTTCTTCATAAGACAACTGCAAATTACCATGTCTTCCCCAAGAACTGCTTGAGATGCTACTCCCCCAAGAGAAGATGTTTCCTCAGCTGGAGGAAATTCTGAATTGGTAAGCGCTTTGAAAGAAATAGTGTAATATTGTGCAAATGGAGCGAATGGAAATAATAAGAAAACTTTGGAAAAGTTTCTATAAATGAATCCACCCAAATTCTACGGAGAACCAGGTGATGTAAAGGCTGAAAGTTAGATAGTTGGTATCGAAAATATTTTCGAAGCAATGGGTGTCACTCCTGATGAACCCGAAAGAGTTCAGTTTGCAGTCTTTATGTTAGAAGGAGCTGCTCTAAGTTGGTGGAATTACATTAAGCGAGTTTGGGGTGAAAGTGAAGCCAATTATGGATGGACTGACTTTGTTAAAGTATTTCAAGACAAGTATATCCCTCAAGTGGTTAGAGATGCTCGTGAAGCAGAATTATGGAGCTCATGCAAGGCAACATGTCTGTGGCCGAATATGAAGCCAAATTTGTTAGGCTAATCCAGTATGCTCCACACATCCATCATGATGAGCGTCGTAAGATCCAACGATTCATCAAAGGACTTAAATCCGATCTCAGGGGGGCTTTGGCACCGTTCGAGTTAGAGACTTACACTAAAGCGGTAGAAACGGCTATGAAGACAGAAGTCACGCACAAGGAAGCTCAGGTAGTAAATAGTTACCCCGGATCCTTCTATAAGCCATCTCAAGGTTCCAAACGACTTGCTGGACCCGCAAAGCCAAATCCAGGGAAGAAGCCAATGCAATTTTGGTATAAACCAGCACCACCGAAGCCTCAAGAGGAAATTATCTGTGAATATTGTCAGAAGCGAGGCCATACTGAGAAAGAATGTAAAAAGAAAGCTGGAGTACGTACTTGGTGTGGAAATCCTGATCATCAGTTTCCTGATTGTCCAAGGGGCCAAAACAGTGGGGAAGAGGAAAAGCTCCGGCTAAGGCTTCTGGAAAGACTATGGTTAAGGGTCGTGCCTATGCTATTTAAGGCAGTAAGGATCCAGATCTGACAAGGGTAGTGGAAGGTACGGTACACATTCTAAACACGCCAGTTACTGCTTTATATGATCGTGGCGCCACGCATTCATTTATTGTATCTCAATTATGTGTGCGTTTCAATTTTCCACTCGAACCATTACCTTATGTGTTCAAAGTAAGTTCTCCTTTGGGAACTTGTCTCATTACGGATAGAGGATATAAACGCTACCCTAGACGGATTGGTACTCAGTACTACCCGAAAGATCTTATCGAGTTACCAATGTCAAGATACGGAGTTATTTTAGGGATGGATTGGCTTTTTAAATATCATGCCAAGTTAGATTGTTTCAAGAAAGAAGTCACTTTAGGAAAAAGTGATAGTCACGAACCCCAAAAAGATAAGAGGGAGTTTATATCACTGGTTACGGTCATGGAAGCTAAAAAGTTGATCGATAAAGGAGCCACGGGGTTTGTAGCCTATTTGTTGAAGTGAACCAAGTATCAACTTAAAATAGAGGAAGTGGAAGTAGTGAAGGAATTCGCGGATGTATTTCCTGAACACCTGGATTCGCTACCCCCTGATCGAGAGTTAGAATTTGTAATCGACTTAGTTCCAGGAGCTGAGCCATTTTCTAAAACACCATATCGAATGGCTCCAGTTGAGCTCCAAGAACTAAGGAAACAACTAGATGAGCTTGTTGGGATTAGTGCTCTGAAAACCCAATTTCTTTGTAAATACATCGTATTTTGTTGGATCAATAAAACTGAAATTATTGCAAGTTATGAGTATATTAACATAATTAATAACGTGTGATGATATTCTTATATGAAATGTGTTTCATAGGAAAGGACTTTGGATATCGAAATCACGTGTTATTAAAGTTCTAGTCGGTAAGATAAGAATAAGTTCTTATCAAGACTATAATGTGTTATATAAGATGATTAGTCTTTCATCATAGGGAAATGGAGTTTCCAGTTATAACACATTGATGATTTTCAATAGATTTGGAAACATCGAACTGGACCAATAAGATAGTTCATTTTAAACTACTATCTAAAATGAACAAATCTTATAGAGCATTGAACTCTTAATCCTGGTAGTATTTCGACTTTAGGCATGTAGTGTTAATCATTGTAACTTGCTCATAAGTGAGGTCTCGATATCGAATGACCGAAACCTTTGTACGTTCAGTGATTACATGAAATGTGCCAAAGAGAAATATTGATCGAGGAATCTGTGGCTTTAATGGAAAGTTAAAAGATATTCCTGAAATAGATTTGTAAAGTTCGAATTAAAACTTTGGCCAAAGTACCTCGTGTGATGCGTCACTGAAGTTGTATGTTGAATGTGTTTCACATACAAGAGATTTGAACTTAAGGCGAATCAGGAGATTTCAGATTAGAAATGAAAAATAAATGATGGTAGTACTAATTTATTTTTCATGGATATCTACACGGAGGAGTAAAATGCAAAATTATTCTAGATCGAAAAATTCGTGAATAATTTAATTAATTTTAGAATGCAACAATATTTATTTAGTGGAATTAAATATTGTTAAACGGTAATTAATTATTATCATGAGATGATAATATATTAAACCGTTTGAAGCTAAAATTAATTAGTCCTGCAGGTCCCCCTGTAAGCCCCAATCGAAAACCCATAGATAAAATGTTAAAGGGAAAGAGAGAAATAAATTTTCAAAGTGTTTGAAAATAGCCAAGAAATTTATTTTAAGAAAATAAATCAAGTTCCAAAGAGTTGGAAATGCCCGGAATTTTATTTTGGAGAAAATAAAATTTTCATCAAAAAAAAAAAAATGATGATGTGGCAACTGACGTGGCATGCCACGTCAGCAGGTCAGGGGTGAGGTGGGGCTGACACAAAAGCCACGTGGCGCAACACGTGGGCGGCGGAGATCACGCCGTGTCAGCGTGAACGCTAATCTGGACCAGGCCGGTCAACGGATATGGACAGGGTCAACGGGTCGGGTCGAAAATGGATAGGGCCAGTTCAAACCATGTCCGGTTGACCGACCCGAACACATGGCCGAATCAGAATCAGCCACGTCACCGGGAAACCCTAGCCGAGAGTGCTTGACAAGGCGGCGCATGTGGGCGCGCGCAAGCTCAGATTGGGGCGTTTTCGGCGGCGTTGGACTCGTGGTGATGAGAGCTTCGACGTAGTCACCTTGGAATTCGTATACAAGTTGTGCACGCAAGTGGGAGGTGAAATTACTATTTTACCCTCGGTTTTTCCCCTATAAATAGGGGCCTTGGCATTTCATTTTTTCCATCCAGCTTTGGGAGAGGTTTTGGCTGAGCTCTCGGCTTTCAAACCATATCTCTTTTCTCCTAGTTAATTCCGATTTGTTTTGGAATTAATTTTAATTAGGTGTTTATATATAAACGCCTGATTTCGGGAGAATAAACCCTGAAAAGGGTTTTCTAGTTTAAAGTTTTATTTTCTCTAAGTATTTAGAGAAATACTTTCGGAGCCCACACTCCGAGGGTGTCCCTGGGGTTATTGCAGGGAAGCTCTGCCGGTTTCACGAGGAGACCGTGAATCGGGTTCTCGGGAGGCAAATTCCAGGCGCAGTAGCCATCTTCGGTGAAATGTATTTTATATTTTGTTTAAGTATGATAAATTAAATGCTCTTAAGTGTTAATTGCATGCTTTATTTATTTGCTTTGTGATTTAAAATTTATTATCAATTGCATGTATATACTTGAGTAGTTCTGGGTAGTGTTCCGCTGCTTTGTATTAAAATGTTTTAGAAATATTTTAATAGTTGTATTATAATAAAATTTTAAAATGTGGTCCCGGACTGCTACTGTTCTGGGCCCACCTCCCAGCAGAGCTATTTGCATCAAGGTATATCCGTCCTAGCACATCTCTGTGGGGAGCACCTGTGTTATTCGTTAAAAAGAAGGATGGATCGTTATGCTTGTGTATCGATTATCAAGAACTTAATCGGATGAAGATTAAGAACAAATACCCTCTCCCCCATATTGAGGAGTTGTTTGATAGCCTCCAAGGATCCCAAGTGTTGGATTTAAGACAATGATATTACCAGTTGAAGATTAGGAAGGAAGACATTCCGAAAACTGCTTTCAACACCTGATATGGCCACTTCGAGTTTGTAGTAATGTCGTTTGGGTTAACAAATACACCTGTTGCATTTATGGATTTAATGCATCGGATATTCCGACCATATTTGGATCAGTTTGTAGTCATCTTTATTGATGACATCTTGGTGTTTTCTAAGACTCCGAAAGAGCATGCAAAACATCTCCGTGCAGTGTTAAGTACTCTGAAGGAACATAAGCTATACTCGAAGTTCAGCAAATGCAAATTTTGGTTAGAAAGAGTGACTTTTCTTAGACATATAATATCTGGTTCTGGAATAGAAGTAGACCCTTCAAAAGTCGAAACAGTGTTGAATTGGCAAACGCCAAAGAATCCGTCCGAAGTGGGAAGTTTTCTAGGACTTGCAGGCTATTATAGGAGATTTGTGAAAGATTTCTCCAAAATAGCTGCACCGCTCACTCAACTAACTAAAAAGGAAAGTAAGTTCGAGTGGACGGAAAAATGTGAGCACAGTTTCCAGGAACTAAAGCAAAGATTAACTTCTGCTCCAGTACTAGCCTTACCTGAAGGAAAATAAGACTACGTGGTTTATACTGATGCTTCCAAAGAAGGGTTAGGAGGCATTCTAATGCAACATGGTAAAGTTATTATATACGCATCAAGGAAACTTAAACCTCATGAAGAAAATTACCCAACACATGATCTAGAGTTAGCGGCAATTGTATTTGCCCTAGCTAAGTGGAGACACTACCTACACGGAGTAACTTTTGAAGTCTTCATAGATCTTGAGATACTTATTCACTCAAAAAGAGTTGAATATGAGGCAGAGGAGATGGATAGAATTCCTGGAAGATTATGACTGTGTAATACAGTATCATCCAGGAAAGGCCAACGTAGTAGCAGATGCCTTTAGCCGAAAATTTAGTCTATCGGTATTAGATGGAAAAAGTGAACCTGTAGTTGTCATTTCAAAATCCCGATTAGTCAATATAGTCATATCTTCACCATTGAAGGAAAGACTTAAAGAAGCCCAGGCACAAGACGAATGGATCAGAAAGTGTCTCAAGTCTAAATAGAAAGATATTGAGACTAAATTCGCAATAGATGAGCACGGAATCTTGAAATACAAGGGACGAGTCTGTGTACCTCCTATGATTCAAAAGGAAATTCTAGATGAGGCGCATAAGACTCGATATACGATACATCCGGGAGGAACCAAGATGTATCATGATCTCAAGAAACACTTCTGGTGGAATGGAATGAAACGAGACATAGCTGGCTATGTCAAGAAGTGCTTGACCTGCCAACAAGTTAAAACAGAACACCAGAAGCCTAGAGGAAAACTGCAACCCTTTCCAATTCCTATTTGGAAATGGGAACAAGTAACCATGGGCTTCATTACAGGATTACCGAAGGTTAAGGGAGGATATGATAGTATCTAGGTTATCATTGATCGACTAACCAAGTTTGCACACTTTTTGCCTGTTAAAACTACTGACAAGGATAATTCTTTGGCAAAGCTGTATCAGAAGGAGATTGTAAGACTGCATGGGGTGCCTACTAGTATAGTCTCCGGTAGGGATCCAAAGTTCACTTCACAACTGTGGCAAAACCTTCAAAAGCTAATGGGGACTAAGCTACACTTTAGTTCAGCAGCACATCCGCAAACTGACGGTCAATCAGAAAGGACTATCAAATATCTAGAGGATATGTTGCGAGCTTGTGCCCTAGACTTCCAAGAGGATTGGAAGGAATATTTGCGTCTTGTGGAGTTTACATACAATAACAGTTATCAGGCATTGATTAAGGCGGGCCCATATGAGGCCTTGTATGGGAGAAAGTGTAGATCCCGTTGTATTGGGATATGGAAGAGACTAAGGCAACCGAAAAAGGGGATACGAGGAAAACTATCAAGAAGTGGATAGCAGAGTCTACATAAAAGATTGAGATTATTCGGCAAAGAATCAGGGCTGCCCAAGATAGACAAAAGAGTTATGCCGATACCCGAAGAAGGGACATTAAATTTGCGGTAGGAGAAAAAGTGTTCTTGAAAACATCACCAAGAAAAGGTTTTGCACGCATTGCCAAAGGTGGAAAATTGAGTCCCAAATACTTAGGACCCTTTGAAATCAAAGAGCGTGTCGAACCTACTGTATACCGCCTAGACCTACCCGCTAATCTTACTGGAATACACAATGTATTTCATGTGTCCCAAATCTGGAAATATTTTACCGATGACTCTCATATTTTGCCTCCAGAGGTACCTTTAGAGCCTGACTTGACCTATGAAGTAAAGCCAACTGAAATCCTGGATAGGAAATTCCAAGACCTGAGAAATCGAAAAATCCCCCTAGTTAAAGTGTTATGGAAAGGACATGGAACTGAAGAACAAACCTGGGAGACTGAAGAAAATTTGCAGAAGCATTACCCAGAATTGTTTCGAAACAGGAATAGAATCTGAGGACAGATTCTCTTTAAGGGGGGAGGATTGTAACAACACGGATTTTGTGAGTAAGATAAATCAGGTACGTAAAGGGTTAAGAGGAAAAGTATGAATCTCATTTTATGTGAATTATGTGCTTTTATGTTCCGATTTAAGATTAATACCTTATTATGAGAGATATATCACTATTCATTCACCGACATGTAACCTTAGAAAGTTAGATTCCACATTTTCCAGGCTGATATCCTAGCTTTTACTACCCCAAAATGCACTTTAGAATTTGTTTGTCAAAAATTCCCTTTAGGTCCCTAGTCACTATTCACCCATTTCGTAGAAATTTTTCGGGACATCTTTACCTATCTAATATTGGGTTCAAATGAATCTTTGCAAAATTTTATGAATTATAGTATCATTTCCAAACCCTAATTCCCATCATAGCTCCCGTAGTAACCAAAATCGGCCGTAAAACCCTAATTTTGCCCTAATTTGGAGATTTTCAAAATTCAACGTTTTCCCTATCCAATATTATAACCATAACGATAATCGAATATTTTATGAATTTTAAGACTTTTTCCAAACCCAAATTCAAACCCTAGCTCGTTTTATAAATTTTTCTCTATTTTTCCTAAAGTACTATTTCCACCGTAAAAACTAACTTTTAAATCGTACAACATTTGATATCCAATATTATACTCCAAATACTCCTTAAATTATTTTATGAATCATGAATACTTTCTCAGAATTTAATTCAAACTCTAGTTCCGTTTTAGGGATTTTCTTTTATTTTTCAAAATTTCGAACGTCTACTACTTTAATTGTAGACGTTCAAACGTTAAATGTTTATAACCATCAGAAAGATCTTTCAATTCTCTTTATTTTGCAATTTTTCTCATTACAAACTAAACCCTAGAGATTTCTCTACGTCTTTCCTACTATTTTCACCCTATTTTAGATTTATTTTAATTATTAGATCATATATGTATACATATGCACATACATCATCTATACACCTAGCATACCACCTTAATACTCTATAACTATACACATACCTGGCCTAAGACCTTAGTCACTACCCTAAATTATAATTAATTGCAACATAAGCCCTTAAGACATACCTATAAATACCCATTCTAATTCATTTGGAAGAACACATAAAATCATCAAATATATATATATATATATATATATATATATATATATATATATATCGTGACCTCCCTCACTCTCTCACTGGTTACTTTATTTTCTTTTATTATTTCATTTTTTATATTATGTTTTAGTATAATAATAGTAGTAGCATGCTTAGATTTAATTAAATTATGCTTTAGGAATTTATTTTATGAAATATATGCTTTAATTGTTAAAATTATGTACAATGTGATTACTTTAGGAATTTTATTTAATTAAATGCATGAATTATAATGTGAATATATGCTTAAATAATTATGATCTTATTTGATTAAATTCATGCCTAGAATAATTTATTTAGAATTAATTTCATGATTAAATTTATATAAGTTGCTACATTTGAATTTAATTATATGTTATGAACTTAGAAATTAATAAATATGATCATGAACTATTATGAACACCATAATAAGTCTAAGAACATGTTCATAATGTTCTTGAATTAAAATGATGTGCACGTGTGATAGTGTGTGTGTGTGTGTTCAATTTTGTGTTATAAAATATTTAATTCATAAGAATTTGAATAGTAAATGTTTTTAATAGTAATTTTGACTTTTTGGTCAACCCCTATTCAATTAATTTCGAATTTAATTTAAAAATAATTATAAAATAGGTTTTGAAATTTAAAGAAAGATTTTATTCAAATTATTCCAAAAATCGGTAAATTATAAAATAATTTCAAAACCAACCTACATTGTTGAATTAAACCCTAAATCTTATTTCTAATATTCTAATTAGGATCATAATGTGATTAATAAATATTTAAGTAGTTAAAGAATTCATAAAACCTAATTAATTATTTAAATTCCCTTAAAACGGTTAAAATTAGGATTTACCGGGAATTCTCTAATATGTTAAGAGAACTCTCTAACGTGTTACATATTATGTACCTTATGTGATTATTTCATTAGAATGATAAGAACCTAGCTCTATGTCTGAAGTAGTTATTATTTTCAGGCGAAAATGAGACTGTTCAGTGGGACCCGTACAATACCGTTTGAATTCCGACACTAGGTGAGGATTAAAATATTTTCAACTGGAATCATGCCTATATCTATGTATCTATATAAAACTGATTTCCAGACCTACCTCTTATTTGATTTAGTACATACATATATTATTGCAGTATAATAAACCTCTTTAAGAGGAAAATACATTTATGTCGGAATCAGGATCTTACCCGGACAATATATACTCCAGTCCTCTTATTACTAAGAACTGATTCTCGACTAAGCAAGTAAATCATATTCATTCTTATTATGGGCCCCGAACTGCAGCTGTGTCGAGCAATTACCCGGAAGGTATAGGGCCGATGGTATTGTTGGTGCTACAGACCGCCACCAACTCTTGGTAGTGGTTTAGCTGGAGGTTAGTTACTCCACGCCAAGAGACAAGGGAGACAACCTCCCGGGAACGTATTTCCCATTTATTACATATATCATCTCTAGGGTTTGATCCCCTATTGACATTACGGAGTAGCGGAGTTATATCATTCTTGGTTTTATTAAAGTATCGGTGCCTTGATCAGCCCGATACTATTTTACCATATATTTAAGGAGTTCGGATGGAGAGGCCTTACTCGCAGGCAATACAAATCCTTTATTTAACCGATTCATATATTTTCTAAATAATCTCCATATACCCCTGTCCCTATTTTAAACTTATGAACCGTATTTGTCATATCTTACTGTTGTTACTTTAGAACCGAAAACCACTTGGTCATATATATATAAAACATATATACATCTAAACTAATATTCCTTCACTTAGTCATTTTGACTAACCGCTCACCTGTTTTCATTTCATGATTTCAGGAAGCCAGGGAATCGACACCTAGAGGTATCTTGAAGCATTAGGTGTCAAAATTATCATGTCAGGTTCAGATTAAGGGTACATAATCCTGATCATGTATTTATTTCAATAAGCTGCCCTTATACTTCAACTCCCGTTGCTACTCTACTAAATTATCCCCCTTATAATATTACTATCGCTTGCTCTGTGCTTGAGTTATATTCTGTTTAATTGTATGTTTTAAATTTCTCTATCTTCCGCTGCATGTTACCTTACGCTCTACTTAAGTACCGTTTATACCGTTAGCCATACTATTTCTCGAGTGCTAGCTCTCACATCCACTCGAGGGTAGTACGGTGCGGGAGTTGTAGTGTTAGGGGGCGCTACACTCTTGGCATGAATAACGAGGATTCGGATGTTTTATCCCGGGGCCTCAACGCACGAATCGAAAGAAGGGTTAACGACGTCGGAATTGAGCAAACTTAGAGTCTACGGACTCATCTCGATGCCCTGAACGCGTTGAAGGGGTCCAAAAGGTCGAAACCTCGATCGAACGAGAAATGATAAAAAAAACCCTAAAAAGAAAAAAATTACAAACAAGCCTCTAAACTCATAAAGAGTTGAAAATAGGGCCACACAACGCACAAAATCACAGAATTAAAACATTAAAAATCACATAAGCAACAAGTAAAAGTAAATTAAGCAATTAAGCACACAAGGAAATCGACACGTGGCGTCTTCTCGGACGATCGGAAAAGCGAGGTGTCACAATCTCCCTCCCTTCAGAGAACCTGGTCCCCAGGTCGAGTGCTGAGTTGGATGACTTCAATCACTTCAACACTGCCAAAAACCTTGTTCCAAGGGATGTTCATGGCTCGGATCCCCATCCAGATGTTCTTCATACCGCTAAGGTGTGCCCATGGACACTATCATTGGTTATTCAAGCTCCCTTCGATTCTTCTTCGAAGTAGGTGGCTATGGCTACACACGATCTCGAAGCCACTGTGTACTTCCACTTGCAATCCTTAGGAGGCCCAACGAAAAGCACGAAACAAGCACAAAGAGGGAATCCCATCTCTCGGCACAAAAGAGAAAAAGAGAGCCCCGTCTCCCAAGCACATAAGAGAAAGAACCCCGTCTCTCAAACACCTAATTGAGAGAACCCCGTCTCTCAAGCACACAATCGAGAGAACCCCGTCTCTCAACCTAAGTCTAGTAGACTCCACATCGCCCAAACATCCTAGTTTGAGAAAATCCAGCATTTCTCAAACCCTAGATTCGAGAGAATCCAGCATCTCCCAAATATCTAACTCCAAGAGAATCCAACATCTCTTGCTCACATAATTTAGAAATAATCCAACATCTTTCTATCACATAAATAGAGAGAATCCTACATCTCCCTAACACGTAAATAGAGAGATCTCAACAACTCTCTAGCACATAAGTTCACTTACTCAGCAGCATTCATACATACACACATTAAAGTAGCACTGGATGCAAAACATGGGATGCATGTGTAGTGTACCTTTACACGACTGATATCGGTGTCCCTAGAGTATAGACTCATCACCCATGCTCAACTCAAGGGGGATATCACGATGGAATCACTGTAAGATAGAATTACAATATGTATGTATGGGCATAAAGGGTTAGTGAGCAATTAGGAAATTTTAAACACGTAGGCATAACTAATTCACACAAACAAGTTATTCATTCAATTTAGTAGGAATTCACAAACAACAACAAATTTCAAGTTATGAAAATTAAATCACTTAATCACGTTATTAAAATCAATACAACATCCATCGAGCAAGAAGAAATATAATTACTGATGCGAAGCATATGTGCAAATGTCATGAATGTTTAGCGTACCGTTCACCGTAGCAACTGAGTCAAAGTTCGAATTTTCTTGGATAGCAGATGTCCTAATCCGTAGTGAGCTAGAATCCTAACCTCTGACTCATAACTGCAGTGCTTCTCAAATTTTTAAGTGTTCGTTTGGCCTTATTTGCTCAATCCTGCTTTCGCGTACCATCTCGAACTAATGTCTTCTAGCAGCTTTTCCATAATTCCCTCATCTTCAGTATCCTAACCTCTGACTCATAACTGCAGTGCTTCTCAAATTTTTAAGTGTTCGTTTGGCCTTATTTGGTCAATCCTGCTTTGGCGTACCATCTCGAACTGATGTCTTCTAGCAGCTTTTCCATAATTCCCTCATCTTCAGTATCTGAGGTATGTTTGTATAGTAAATCGATCATTTCAACTTTTGTAGATTGCGTTCGTAGGCATGCCCCAAAACACGAGATTGGCAATCATTGTCTCGAGTTAACATCAACGACAATTAAGGAGACATCCAATTGTCTAGGCGAGCCATGAGAAATATCTGTGTGAAGAATCAAAGCTGGAACTTTAGACATTATCAAAAGTGAAGGAGAACACTCGTTAATTGACCAAAAACCCAACCCACCAAGCATGCCGTTAATCTTCAGTAAGAGATTTTTCAGGTACTGATCCTTGCCTCGTGTGGCGCCAAACATTAAGGGACAATTCCAAACCCGAACAAATTCGTACACTTTCGCAGCTATTCCCCATCTGTCTACCAACTTCCATCAAATCATTTATGAGGCTATGAGCATCGCATCGTGCAGATAAGTTGACCACAGCCCAACGTTCTATCTTACATGCATTCACCTTATATCTTGAAGCTATTAGCTCGATCGTATATTTTCTGGTCGACCCCTATTTAGATTCCGAAGTGGCTTCAACTAAACAGCACTCGGTGGATCAGGTAGAAGAACACCTAAATTACAACCACGAATCTGTTTCCATAATATTAGCATCGAGCGTTTGTTGAATTCTTGTAGAGATTCATTTGCTTTTCATCCAAGTAGTCAGAAGATGGAAGTTTCAAATCCTCCTTCACAAATTTGTAGAAGTGGGAAGTGTTGTCACGATCAACTTCAATTTTTGGTATCGAGGCAACACCCTGTAATTCACAAATTAAATAAATATCTATGCATGTCGGTTAGTATATGGATATGTCAATTAATGATAGCAAATAATAGCACGTAGCTAATGCAGATGCAGCACACAATTACAAGAATTTAAAACACACAAGTTAAGAAATTTGAAATAATTCGATGTAATGCGCACATTGACAATTAGTTCCTATGCCATGCGATCTATACTTGACATAACACGACCCAGAGCACCAGTTCTGAAACTGGTAGCTCTGATACCACTTTAAGATGTAGTGCCTGGAGCGCTAGGCCACCACATCCCCCGCACTAAAGCTCAATCCGCATACGAAATGGGAAATCCGTACACGAACCAAGCAATAGCGAATGGGTGTCAGATAAAACCCTGCCTAAGCTAGGCCATACCTACACCCTGTACAGCAGATAAAACAAAATCTGGAAGCGGAAGCATAGCAAAGAATACGAATTTTCAAAAACTTTAAATCATCAAACATATCAATTCAAGCAGTAGTAGATACACGGGTTCAACTGGTCCTAGAAGCCTGTCCCAAAATAATCACAATAAAGACGGGTTCAACTAATCCAAGAACCTGTCCTAACCTGTAGCACCCGAGCACAAGGTACCACATCCCCCTCACCGAGACCCGACCCGAATATGAAATGGATGATCCATACTCGAGCTAAATCACGGCAAACGGGGATAAACACACACGCTATGCTAGGCGGGACTAACCCTTGAACCATAAAATCAAAGTAAACATTAAAGCGGAAGCATAACTGAATATATAACATATATATATACCATGAGCATCAAAGCTCCAAAAATAAGCCATATACATCGCCAATTGCCGCCAAAGCTCAAAACATGTACGCTCCATTAATATTCATATACAATGATCAAGAGTGCAATATGCAAGTGTAAGACCAAAGTACAAGAGCTAAAAGCGAATGCAAGACCTATGACTCGTTTTCCCGCCTAGCTCCCTTGACACCTGCACAACACAACTGGAAGCCAAACGGGTTCAGTCCAAAAGGGACTAGTGGGTATAAAAACAGGGCATAAATATAATATACGACAGTATTTAAACAATCACATGCAAGCTATAATCCCAAGTGAGGTTTTTAAAGAATTTCCCAAGTGGGTGAATAGAAATCATCAAAAGGGATTATAACGATTCATTTACATTAGGTCATTATTGGCCAGGCGAGTGGGCGTGCATTATCTCCAACCAACACCTTGTGTAGTTTATTAACATTCATTCTTTCTTTCTTTTCATGCATAACATTCTTTCGTGCACATTCAATAACATTTCCACCTTCTTCCTCCGGGGTGGTGGTGGGTTTGCAAGGCCCAACCACCCATTCATTGAGCAAAAGAGGAACATGACTCCCCAGATGGCACTCAGCGTGCATTCCTCGCTAACTCCTAACGAGGTCCGGTTATGCCGTTCATTGGTGGAACTAGTGTGAGGGTTCACCGTCAGCCCATGCCTCCTCGGGTCACCACTCACGCCAAGTCCCTGGGCCCCATTCTATGCATAACATTCATTCTTTTCTCGCCAAAACATTTGGTAGGTTCATAAAAGAAAGGCTTTACTTTTAAAATCATTGACCCTTGAAAATGACTCTATATACATTTATATACTTTTGGCTGAAATCTTTTCACATTGGAAGTATATAGGGACATTTAACTAAATAGTAGAGAAATCCACCTTAAATGGCAAAAAGGAGAACACACGAGCCTCACTGACCGGCCTCGTCTCCAACGGACTCAAAATCTGTGCAAGAAAGGTGAAGTGAGACTCAATATGACCAAATAAGACGCTCGGCAATGTAATGATCATGATATGAATGTATAAAAGATAAGATTATGTCATGAAAATGTTCATGTGCACTATTAAGGAATTTATATCATATAAACAAACCATTCAATCATTCGTTCACTTTCATTCAAGCTCATAAATTCACATTTCCAATCAATTCAATTTAAGAATTTCAAATATGATTATAGCACGTATTAAATCATATTTACAATTAGAAAATAGACAATTAAATACGTTCAATTTAAAATCGGAAATTAAATAAAACATGAATTAGGTAATAATTAAATTCTATAATTCAATTAATTCAAATAATATTTAATATATAATAAACATATATATAAAATATATATATATATATATATATATATATTTTATATATACATGCACACGTACACATTCATGCATGCAAATCTAATGTATTAAATATGTATGAAAT
Organism: Lantana camara; assembly: GCA_037501455.1. Lineage (NCBI taxonomy): Eukaryota > Viridiplantae > Streptophyta > Magnoliopsida > Lamiales > Verbenaceae > Lantana > Lantana camara. The sequence continues at coordinate 87,500,296 of CM074863.1, forward strand.
TTATCATGCACAAACAAATTCCATGCATGCAATCTAAAATACATTTATGGATATATAATTATACATGCACACGTACAAGATAACAAGCATGCAAACATAACCCAAATCACATGCAGCCTGCTACCTATCACATGCCCACACACAGACAACCATGCATGCAAACAATTAAAGCCATTTTCATGAACACACAATACATGCATCAGTGCAAAGAAAGAAGGAAAATAAATAACAGCAGCAACCAGCAACAAACAGCAACAAACAGCTCTCCAGAATCAATCTCCCCGCCCGGGGAGATCTTGTGCTGCAAAAATCCCCGCCAGGGGAGCTTCATGCAGAAACCTTCTGCATAAAGACTACCCGGCTGGGCCTTTTCACGGCCAAAATCTCCCCGCCCGGGGAGATTCATTCCAGAACGAAGCAACAGCAGCACACAAGGCTTAGCCCCTGTTTTAAGGCATGAAACAGAGCAGCAAGATGCAGCAACCAAAGGAAATTGATGCAGCAACATAAGGCATGAAAATGCAGCAGGAACTAGCCTTAACAACTCCCACAAAACCAAGAAAACTGACAGCAACAAACAAGGAAGAACGTAGCAGCTGACAGCAACTAAAGCAGACCAAAACAGGGCAAACGAGGCCAAAAAACAGAGCAACAACTGATCTCCTTGATCTCAACATGTTCATGTAAATTAGGCCAACACATATGCAGCAAAACAACACCAATTTGAGATATAAATCAGTTCCAAGGAAGCTCAAACTTGAAACGCAGGCATAAGTGATCATTTTCAGAATTTTCCTCAAAGTGCCATTAATGATATCTCATGAATACTTCAACTGCCATGTAATCAATGATCATAAATGAGAAGAGGACGTCAAAACAATCATTTTCAAGCTTGGAATCAGACAAAACTAACAGGAAACGAAGGAGATCAACACAAATGTTCAAAACCTACTAAATCTCAAATTCAGCCAAAAACTCATGAAACCATGATCAAAATTGGGGATGCATAGCTTAAAATGACACATATTGAATGTATATTACATCCCTAAGTTTACCTTGTGGATTGATGAAGGTTTGGAGGAGATTTGAGCTTTGAATCTCCAAGGTACACAAGGGTTACGGGGAAACTGGGGAACAGGCGAAAAATGACTGAAATTCTCTAAGGGCTGAGGGTTATCTCGGTTTGGGGTGATTAATTCCAGTTAAAGGGTTGAGTTGGGGTTCCAAATCATCAAACCATGGTTAATTTGGTTAAATTTTGGATGAGTTATGGTCATTTTATCAAACTGTGGCAGATTGGCTTCCATTACATGTTTCGGTTGAATTTCGGAGGTCCAAATAACTTTGGAAAAATATAAGGCTAAATTCACTAAACTCGAATTTTCGTTGCGAGTTCAGCGAAGTCAACGAAACTTGAATCCGAGTTTTTTAGCTCAAGATACTAAATACGGAACCATGGTTGCGCTAATTGCTCGTTAGCCCCCGATTTGGATTCCAAAAACAAAATAAGTTCGAAACTCATGCAAATGAACCCGAAAACATGAAACGAACATATTTTCATATTCAAGACATGTATAAGTTCAACATATTAAATTTGTACGAAATTTCGGTATCAAATTATATAAAAACGAAGCACGTTTATAATGCACATGAGCAAAGCATAAATATATTCAAAGAATTTCATAATATAAACAAAATTTAAATTCATAAATAACTATATCTAAATTGCACTATTTTAATATCATTTAAAACAAAGGGTCAGAATTAATCGTAATTTCAAATTCAGATTTAATTGAATAACAAAATGAACGGTTTATATATATATATGTAAATCAAAATGTACACCTTTATTTAATTAAAAACGAATGCACGATTAATACCCTATGATTTAAAATCAATTGCATGACTTAATATTGAATACAATAAAATGCATGAATTCATATATATTTCATTTAAACAACTTGTACTACATTTAATATATATATATATATATATATATATATATATATATATATATATATATATATATATATATATATATATATATATATTTAGTATTAATAACATTAAAATATGATAATTAACATTTAATATAAAATTAAATATACAAATCACTTATAAACAATTAATTAGCGCAATTTGGTAAACAAATACGTCATACCCGTACGGCCGAAATATCGGGGCGTCACATAACCTGTCCCGAATTCCAATTATACAATCCATAAACATAAACCTGTACAGAGTATATACATTTACAAAATACAAACATAACTGAAACAGAAACCTAACGAACTTAACAAAAGACACAGACTCGACAGATACGACACACCGCCGCCTAGCTCGAAAACCAACAACCTGCACCTGCAAACTAAAAACATAGGTGGGGCGAGGGTCAGTCCACTGACTGAGTGAGGGGGGTGAACTCACACACACTATACATAATAAGGAGTAGAGCACGTATCAAAAGAAAGACTATGAACCGGGAGTAGGGTTTTGGATACCAAAGACCATTTTCAAACCAAACTGATACATAACTTATCTTATTCGAAACTTAACGAACATAGTATAATCATATCATATCGAAAGAAAAAGCTCCTATCCCGTTTTATAGTCAACATAACAGATCATATTCATATACCGGGCGAGGGCGGGTCTCCCACCTTACTTCCATATCTTATCATACGTATCATAACGAAAAAGAAACAAATATCATAAACAATCTAACCCCAACACCATGTAGTTCGGGGAGCAAACCCTCACTACTCATACCGATACAAACACACACGGGGTAGCTAACCCACACTGTGCCTTCCCCGGCTATCCACCGAGGGCTCAAAGTACCACACCTCCTTAACCTCTACTAGTCGTACGTGAGTACTTCAAATGAGAACGTGTACAGGGGTCATAACCAGCGACCCCATAGTCATCCCGGGTCTCCCTTACCCATGTCTCGGGGGCCCAACACATCAAAACAGAGCATATCAGATCATAACTTGCTACATATCATACTTATCAAATCATAACAGACTTACATACCTGATCAGACATACCATACCTTACAACTTAGCATATGCTATAAACGTGCCTCTCGTACATATACAGTTCGAAAACCTTTAATCGTACGACAAAATCATAAACGTATCATATAAACACATATCTATTATATAAATATAATAAAATAATCGGATGCAGGCTTGAAAACGAGCACAGAGGGTTGTAGGTCGCTTTAACTAAAACAAAAATTCTAAAACCTCACCTTACACCGACGAGAACGAAAAATACGAACAAGGAAGTCCTACTGGAACCCAAACAGCTGACAGACACTCTTTCGAAAAACCCCTGAACAACTGAACATAAAGAACACAAGACTCAGACTCAATTAGCAACCAAAAAGAAGCACGGCCATGCCCACGAATACAAATGATGCAACATATAATCCATATTTGTACACTCAAGTCATTCATATCAAATCATATTCATCTCATACATTAGAAGATGCATAACTTTATAAAATTCATATCATCAATTAGGGAATATAAATCGTAACCTTATAATTTAATTCTATTGTGCACCAAGTCTCGAAAAGATAAACGCAATTTACATAACAATTTTACACGTAAATACATATTGGCATATTTCACAATATTCTAACAATTAGCATACTTAAGCAATTCATTTAAATTAAATATGACGTATCTTTTCATAATTTATTACATAGGTTTCATAATCAATTTAGTTTCTAAAATTACACTAACACCCCTTGAAAGCAAGAAACGTATACGAGGAGCGACATAAACGAGGCAATTAAATTCAATAAATCAAGAATCAAACTTATCATATATCATAACATATTTCATACATCATACAACTCGTAATTTCAATCAATAGCACATACATGATCGAATTGCACAATTAAAATCAATTAACGAATAAAATACAATAACTTCAAAAATTCATAACAAATCAACCAGACATTGACGAATGGAAAGCGGCGTTGGACTTACCACGATGAAAGGAACCCGCTGACCGAAAGTCACCGGAATGCCGCTGCCACAGCCGGCCGAATAGCCACTGGCCGCCACCAGAACACCGCCTCTGGTGGTCGTAAAAATCCCCAGAAGCACAGAAATGTTCGCATCGCCTGCTCGACAAAAGCCCTCAAACAATTTCAAAAAATACCAAACACACCGGATTTCGTTGGCGAAAAACCGAACTAAATTCCTAGAACAAAAACTGAAATTAAACGCAAACCGTAAAATGAAAACAAAATCCGAACATACCTTGGAAAGCCCGTAACGAGGCCTTCGAAAGCCCCTAGCCAAAAGCCGAAAAAAGTCATCGAAAAATTGACCGCCGGTTCACAGCCGGTCCGCCACCGGTCTGCCGCCAACGGCCGGTTCTCGAGTCGGGGCCAACGTGAAAAGCTCGACCTCGCCGAGATGAGCAACTTTTGTGAAGGGTCCGTTCCCTAAAGACCGCTGGAACAGTGCGTTTCTGTTGGAAAACAGGAATCAGAAAGCAGCAGTAATTTAAAAAATTTTCCAACAAAAGAATCTTGGACTCGCAATCGTGTATCCAAATTCGTAGAGATCAAGAAACTCACTTGGGTAGTAGCTTTCTTGACACGTTTTGAGCCGCCCTCAAACGCGCTTCATGCGGTAATGGCAACCCGTTCGTCGAAATCTCTTTCTACTTCAGAATCCATTGTAGGGATAACAATCCACACCAACCTGGATTCAAATCATGTTAGGGAAGTTCTTAACAATATAACATAAAGAAAGAAACATGAAACGAGAAAGGCATGATTGAAACTCCCTTCGAAAACCAGTTTTGCGAAAGTAGAAATCTGCCAGCCATAAAACCCTCGTGAAAAAATTCATCCTTCAGGATATGGACGAACGGTTTTCGCCATCTTCTTTAGTTCGATTTTTTCACTCATTTTCTGTTGGGTTCAGAATCGTTTCATCATCCCTTCTGATCGTTTTGCTTGATCACCACTTTTTGGTAAAGCTCGAATCTTCAAAACTTCTAACTTGAAGCTCTCTAGAGATAGTCCACCAACTTGGCTACAGTCTAACTAGTAAGGATGCTAGTTCTCTAGTTAGTGTCTAGGCTTAACCTAGGGTTTCGTTTATCTTGGAGAAAGGATGGTGTTCAACACATGAACCAAAAGAATTCTCAATTACTCTCTAAGGGGAGCTCGAGCTCCCCTATATATAGGAGGGGAGTGACCGAAATTCCTAGTCCTTATGGACTAAGGATTTGGTCCCTCTCTCCTATTACTTGATCATCAAGTAATTTTGACTTTGACTTTGAATTCAAATTCAAATCAACTATCAAGAGAGCTAAAATATCCAAACTATTTTTGGATAATTTTATACTTTATTTATTTAAAATAAATAACTTATTTTATCTAATTAATTAATTTACAATTAATTAACTAGATTATTTTTCTCCAAAATAAGACTTTCTTTTTAATTCAAAATTAAACCAAAGTCTATTAAATAATTAACACATTTAATTATTTAATATATAATTAAATAATCAAGTGTGGCACACGTGTCACAATGACACGTGTCCACTCACGTGACCCACACGTGTGGAACCCTCTAGGCCCGATTAACTCGTTTAATCATTTTCAAGCCTTAACTCATGTAACCAAGTTGTTGTGTGTGACCCTCTAGGTTCTCAATTCAATTAGCAGTGACCCTAATTAATTAGTTCACTAATTAATTAATCAGTCCACAGATTAAACGACCATAGGCTAGCAACAGGTGTTTAACCCCTAGCTGAATTGGAATGTTCGGATTCGACAGAACCTTTAAGTCATTGATTCATGTGAGATACAATCCTCCTACTTACTATCTCTCAACCAAGATCTAGGGTAAGGGAATAATCAGAACCCTAATAATCCGGTCTTAAAGCTAAATGCATTTCATATCCATTTGATCTCAATCCAAGAAACCCTTTTCTTGATGTCTTGATCTACTGCCTTGACCAAGGACTCCATATGGTATATGAATGACTTACACAATAAGAGATCACCTTGCAAATGCAAGTGTAGGTCCTTTCTTGATTCTCATTCACTTTCATGAATCACTTGTGCAGCCCCAGCATAAGCCTTGAATCAGTTGTCTAAGGCGACACCCTTTAAAGCTTATACCTAAGACTACAGAGTTAATTCCTAAAGTGACAAGGAACCTCAAGTCTTAAGGATCAATTAATCACATCAATGACTCGTGAGATATTTCCTAATCTGGAAGTTTCCATTTCCTGAAATAGAAACTTCCTTTCCCATTTAGGAATCTTCTCACACGGGGCACCTCAGTGAACCTACTTATTGAAGTAAGCACCCTCATGTATCACGCACGTATCAACTATACACTTTGCACCTCCATGAAACAAGGTGGTCCTTCTTAAGGGCGTGATCCCACAAGCAAGCCTTAGAGGAGTCAGGTTGACACTCCCACTGTCTGTAGGACTCATCGGCTTGGAGTATTTTACTAATCATGACTTATGTGATATAGGGCTCGTTGCATGAACCATTTCACCTAAATGGTAGAGTCCTAAAGTCATCAGGATTAGGGGAGTTCTCATACATGCACAACTAAAGTAAACGTATACCAAACAAAAGCATATAAAGAAGTGTTTGCCTATGATGTTGGAAAACACGAATCAGAAAGCAGCGGAATTTAAAAATTTTTCCAACAAAAGGACCTTGGACTCGCAATCGTGTAACCAAATTCGTAGAGATAGAAAACTTACTTTTCTTTTATTCTTTCTTGAAGCGTTTCAAGCCACCCAAGAACGCTCTTCTCGCGGCTTGATCCCCTCTCCTTGGTAAAGCTCGAATCTTCAAACTTCTAACTTGAAGCTCTCTAGAGATAGTCTACCAACTTGATCACAATCTAACTAGTAAGGATGTTAGTTCTCTAATTAGTGTTTAGGCTTAACCTAGGGTTTCGTTTATCTTGGAGAAAGGATGGTGTTCAACACATGAACCAAAAGAATTGCTAATTAGCTCCTAGAGGAGCTCGAGCTCCCCTATTTATAAAAGGGAGAGTGCCGAAATTCCTAGTCCTTAATGGGCTAGGATTTTGGTCTCTCTCTCTCCTATTACTTGATCATCAAGTAATTTTGACTTTGACTTTGAATTCTAATTCAAATCAACTTTCAAGAGAGCTAAAAATATCCAAACTATTTTTGGATAATTTTATACTTTATTTATTATAAAATAAATAACTTATTTTTATCTAATTAATTAATTCATAATTAATTAACTAGATTATTTTTCTCCAAAGTAAGACTTTCTTTTTAATTCAAAATTAAACCAAAGTCTATTAAATAATTAACACATTTAATTATTTAATATATATATACAATATACATATATATTTTCTCACATGTGGGACACGTGTCACAAGGACACGTGTCACTCACGAGTGGAACCCTCTAGGCCGATTAACTCGTTTAATCATTTTTAAGCCTTAACTCATGTAACCAAGTTGTTGTGTGTGCCCCTCTAGGATCTCAATTCAATTAGCAGTGACCCTAATTAATTAATTCACTAATTAATTAATCAGTCCACAGATTAAACGACCATAGTCTAGCAACAGGTGTTTAACCCCTAGCTGAATTGGAATGTTCGGATTCGACAGAACCTTTAAGTCATTGATTCATGTGAGATAAAATCCTCCTACTTACTATCTCTCAACCAAGATCTAGGGTAAGGGAATAATCAGAACCCTAATAATCCGGTCTTAAAGCTAAATGCATTTCATATCCATTTGATCTCAATCCAAGAAACCCTTTTCTTGATGTCTTGATCTACTGCCTTGGCCAAGGACTCCATATGGTATATGAATGACTTACACAATAAGAGATCACCTTGCAAATGCAAGTGTAGGTCCTTTCTTGATTCTCATTCACTTTCATGAATCACTTGTGCAGCCCCAGCATAAGCCTTGAATCAGTTGTCTAAGGCGACACCCTTTAAAGCTTATACCTAAGACTACAGAGTTAATTCCTAAAGTGACAAGGAACCTCAAGTCTTAAGGATCAATTAATCACATCAATGACTTGTGAGATATTTCCTAATCTGGAAGTTTCCATTTCCTGAAATAGAAACTTCCTTTCCCATTTAGGAATCTTCTCACACGGGGCACCTCAGTGAACCTACTTATTGAAGTAAGCACCCTCATGTATCACGCACGTATCAACTATACACTTTGCACCTCCATGAAACAAGGTGGTCCTTCTTAAGGGCGTGATCCTACAAGCAAGCCTTAGAGGAGTCAGGTTGACACTCCCACTGTCTGTAGGACTCATCGGCTTGGAGTATTTTACTAATCATGACTTATGTGATATAGGGCTCGTTGCATGAACCATTTCACCTAAATGGTAGAGTCCTAAAGTCATCAGGATTAGGGGAGTTCTCATACATGCACAACTAAAGTAAACGTATACCAAACAAAAGCATATAAAGAAGTGTTTGCCTATGATGTTGGAAAACACGAATCAGAAAGCAGCGGAATTTAAAAATTTTTCCAACAAAAGGACCTTGGACTCGCAATCGTGTAACCAAATTCGTAGAGATAGAAAACTTACTTTTCTTTTATTCTTTCTTGAAGCGTTTCAAGCCACCCAAGAACGCTCTTCTCGCGGCTTGATCCCCTCTCCTTGGTAAAGCTCGAATCTTCAAACTTCTAACTTGAAGCTCTCTAGAGATAGTCTACCAACTTGATCACAATCTAACTAGTAAGGATGTTAGTTCTCTAATTAGTGTTTAGGCTTAACCTAGGGTTTCGTTTATCTTGGAGAAAGGATGGTGTTCAACACATGAACCAAAAGAATTGCCAATTAGCTCCTAGAGGAGCTCGAGCTCCCCTATTTATAAAAGGGAGAGTGCCGAAATTCCTAGTCCTTAATGGGCTAGGATTTTGGTCTCTCTCTCTCCTATTACTTGATCATCAAGTAATTTTGACTTTGACTTTGAATTCTAATTCAAATCAACTTTCAAGAGAGCTAAAAATATCCAAACTATTTTTGGATAATTTTATACTTTATTTATTATAAAATAAATAACTTATTTTTATCTAATTAATTAATTCATAATTAATTAACTAGATTATTTTTCTCCAAAGTAAGACTTTCTTTTTAATTCAAAATTAAACCAAAGTCTATTAAATAATTAACACATTTAATTATTTAATATATATATACAATATACATATATATTTTCTCACATGTGGGACACGTGTCACAAGGACACGTGTCACTCACGTGTGGAACCCTCTAGGCCCGATTAACTCGTTTAATCATTTTTAAGCCTTAACTCATGTAACCAAGTTGTTGTGTGTGCCCCTCTAGGATCTCAATTCAATTAGCAGTGACCCTAATTAATTAATTCACTAATTAATTAATCAGTCCACAGATTAAACGACCATAGTCTAGCAAAAGGTGTTTAACCCCTAGCTGAATTGGAATGTTCGGATTCGACAGAACCTTTAAGTCATTGATTCATGTGAGATAAAATCCTCCTACTTACTATCTCTCAACCAAGATCTAGGGTAAGGGAATAATCAGAACCCTAATAATCCGGTCTTAAAGCTAAATGCATTTCATATCCATTTGATCTCAATCCAAGAAACCCTTTTCTTGATGTCTTGATCTACTGCCTTGGCCAAGGACTCCATATGGTATATGAATGACTTACACAATAAGAGATCACCTTGCAAATGCAAGTGTAGGTCCTTTCTTGATTCTCATTCACTTTCATGAATCACTTGTGCAGCCCCAGCATAAGCCTTGAATCAGTTGTCTAAGGCGACACCCTTTAAAGCTTATACCTAAGACTACAGAGTTAATTCCTAAAGTGACAAGGAACCTCAAGTCTTAAGGATCAATTAATCACATCAATGACTCGTGAGATATTTCCTAATCTGGAAGTTTCCATTTCCTGAAATAGAAACTTCCTTTCCCATTTAGGAATCTTCTCACACGGGGCACCTCAGTGAACCTACTTATTGAAGTAAGCACCCTCATGTATCACGCACGTATCAACTATACACTTTGCACCTCCATGAAACAAGGTGGTCCTTCTTAAGGGCGTGATCCCACAAGCAAGCCTTAGAGGAATCAGGTTGACACTCCCACTGTCTGTAGGACTCATCGGCTTGGAGTATTTTACTAATCATGACTTATGTGATATAGGGCTCGTTGCATGAACCATTTCACCTAAATGGTAGAGTCCTAAAGTCATCAGGATTAGGGGAGTTCTCATACATGCACAACTAAAGTAAACGTATACCAAACAAAAGCATATAAAGAAGTTGCGGGAGGAATGTGCGGCGCGCCTAGGCGCTGGCGGCCGGTAGCGGCGAGCAGTCCCGCGCGGTTGCGGGACTGCTGGGCGGGCGGGCGGCGGGCCTGGGTGTGCTACGCCTTAGTACGTCCAGGCTCTTGTTTTCGTAACGTGATTTCGTGTTTCGTACTTTTAGTTCAAAACCAACAACAATCCAAAATTCAAAAAACACGATTTAAACAGATTTGAATCCAAACGTTTTTCAAAAACAAAATTTAAGAAAACAGTTTCAGAAATTCAAGAAAAATTACAGTTTCGTAATTCAGGCTTTCTAAAAGAACTCATGAATATCTAATTCGCATCTAAGCCTAAGAATTTCTACCAAATTCAGAATAATTGAGACGAATCAGAAACACGATTAACGAGGTGGCTCTGATACCACTTGTTGGAAAACAGGAATCAGAAAGCAGCGAAAATTTAAAAAGTTTTCCAACAAAAGGATCTTGGACTCGCAATCGTGTATCCAAATTCGTAGAGATCAAGAAACTCACTTGGGTAGTAGCTTTCTTGACACGTTTTGAGCCGCTCTCAAACGCGCTCCATGCTGTAATGGCAACCTGTTCCTCGAAATCTCTTTCTACTTCAGAATCCATTGTAAGGAAAACAATCCACACCAACCTGGATTCAAATCATGTTAGGGAAGTTCTTAACAATATAACATAAAGAAAGAAACATGAAACGAGAAAGGCATGATTGAAACTCCCTTCGAAAACCAGTTTTGCGAAAGTAGAAATCTGCCAGCCATAAAACCCTCGTGAAAAAATTCATCCTTCAGGATATGGACGAACGGTTTTCGCCATCTTCTTTGGTTCGATTTCTTCACTCGTTTTTTGTTGGCTTCAGAATCGTTTCATCATCCCTTCTGATCGTTTTGCTTGATCCCCACTTTTTGGTAAAGCTCGAATCTTCAAAACTTCTAACTTGAAGCTCTCTAGAGATAGTCCACCAACTTGGCTACAGTCTAACTAGTAAGGATGCTAGTTCTCTAGTTAGTGTTTAGGCTTAACCTAGGGTTTCGTTTATCTTGGAGAAAGGATGGTGTTCAACACATGAACCAAAAGAATTCTCGATTAGCTCTAAGGGGAGCTCGAGCTCCCCTATATATAGGTTGGGAGTGGCCGAAAATCCTAGTCCTTATGGACTAAGGATTTGGTCCCTCTCTCCTATTACTTGATCATCAAGTAATTTTGACTTTGACTTTGAATTCAAATTCAAATCAACTTTCAAGAGTGCTAAAATATCCAAACTATTTTTGGATAATTTTATACTTTATTTATTTAAAATAAATAACTTATTTTATCTAATTAATTAATTCACAATTAATTAACTAGATTATTTTTCTCCAAATTAAGACTTTCTTTTTAATTCAAAATTAAACCAAAGTCTATTAAATTATTAACAAATTAATTATTTAATATATAATTAAACAATCACGTGTGGCACACGTGTCACAATGACACGTGTCCACTCACGTGACCCACATGTGTGGTTTCACACGTGTGGAACCCTCTAGGCCCGATTAACTCGTTTAATCATTTTCAAGCCTTAACTCATGTAACCAAGTTGTTGTGTGTGACCCTGTAGGTTCTCAATTCAATTAGCAGTGACCCTAATTAATTAGTTCACTAATTAATTAATCAGTCTACAGATTAAATGACCATAGTCTAGCAACAGGTGTTTAACCCCTAGCTGAATTGGAATGTTCGGATTCGACAGAACCTTTAAGTCATTGATTCATGTGAGATACAATCCTCCCACTTACTATCTCTCAACCAAGATCTAAGGTAAGGGAATAATCAGAACCCTAATAATCTGGTCTTAAAGCTAAGTGCATTTCATATCCATTTAATCTCAATCCAAGAAACCCTTTTCTTGATGTCTTGATCTACTGCCTTGGCCAAGGACTCCATATGGCATATGAATGACTTACACAATAAGAGATCACCTTGCATATGCAAGTGTAGGTCCTTTCTTGATTCTCATTCACTTTCATGAGTCACTTGTGCAGCCCCAGCATAAGCCTTGAATCAGTTGTCTAAGGCGACACCCTTTAAAGCTTATACCAAAGACTATAGAGTTAACTCATAAAGTGACATGGAACCTCAAGTCTAAGGATCAATTAATCATATCAATGACTCGTGAGATATTTCCTAATTTGGAATTTTCCATTTCCTGAAATAGAAACTTCCTTTCCCATTTAGGAATCTTCTCACACGGGGCACCTCAGTGAACTTACTTATTGAAGTAAGCACCCTCATGTATCACGCACATATCAACTATACACTTTGCACCTCCATGAAACAAGGTGGTCCTTCTTAAGGGCGTGATCCCACAAGCAAGCCTTAGAGGAATCAGGTTGACACTCCCACTGTCTGTAGGACTCATCGGCTTGGAGTATTTTACTAATCATGACTTATGTGATATAGGGCTCGTTTCATGAACCATTTCACCTAAATGGTAGAGTCCTAAAGTCATCAGGATTAGGGGAGTTCTCATACATGCACAGCTAAAGTAAACACATACCAAACAAAAGCATATAAAGAAGTGTTTGCCTATGATATTAATCAATCGTATATTATTCAAAGATTGTCTGTGATACTAGGAAAGTCCCAAAACGGATTATGACTAATCGGCTTTCTAGGGCACTATTCCTAACAGTTTCGTCACTGCTGTCAAGCCGGAACCACCATTTCCGCCGCGATTCGCTCCGATATGAGGCCGGAATTGGATTCAGGACATCGACAGCGGTAGGATAGCATCAAGGATAGTCTGAAAAACTCGCCAGAACACGGTGGAACCACCGCGCTACAGTAACGCCGCCGCCGCCACTGCCCTTCTGCCCCGCCACCAACGAGAAATGTTACGCCGTGAAGTCTTCCAGCCCCTGGTGGTCGTGTCCGAAAAAGCTCACCGGAAACCACCGTGAGATGCTGACAAAGTCGCGGTTCCGCCACCACCTCCAGCCGCTTCTGGAAATTGCAAATATCTTCTCCACTGGTTGTCGTCGGGCCAAGATTTTGGTATCATCATGACGGGCTCGTCAAGCTGATCAATTTCCACAATTCACACATCGAATTCCGTCGAGAAATGAGCAAGTTATGGGCTTGTGTGTGTTTAAGGTGTGAGTGTGTACAAATCGCGTGAGGGATAGAGAGAAAGAGGAAGCTGGTCTGAACCTCTTGGCACGAATAACGAGGATCCGGGTGTTTTATCCCCGGTCCTCAACGCATGAAACGGTCGAAAGAAGAGTTAACGATGTCGGAATTGGGAAACTTAGAGTCTACGGACTCGTCTCGATGTCCCGAACGCGTTGAAGGGGTCCAAAAGGTCGAAACCTCGATCGAACAAGAAATGAACGAAAAACCCCTAAAAAGAAGAAGATTACAAACAGGGCCCTAAACTCATAAAGAGTTGAAAATAGGGCCACGCAACGCAAAGAATCACAGAATTAAAACATTAAAAAGCACATAAGTAACAAGTAAAAGTAAATTAAGCAATTAAGCACACAAGGAAATCGACATGTGGCGTCTGCTCGGACGATCGAAAAGGTGGGGTGTCACATAGTTGCTTCTTCAGCAAATTAAGCTGAGACACATATTTAGCAGCAATTAGCTAGTCACCCACATGCAATATTAAATACAAAAATGAATCTTCAGCAAACTTCTTATGATACACACAACTATCATATGCACTTTGTGTAAATCCAGTAATATAGCGCTCAACATGGTGGACCACTACATCCTAGGCACTAGAACCCAATCCGTATACAGAATAAATGATCCGTATACAAACTAAGCAATAGGGAACGGGAGATTGACTGACACACACCTAAGTAAGGCGGTACTTAGACCCCAACTTCAAAATTTCAGAACAACAATATGCATCATGCAGAAGTGTACAAGGGCAAACACATGCAATGGTCATAGCTCGACATAATTTAAACATACGAACCACATGCAAAACTTGGCTCATGGGCCCAACTACCCATGCATAACATATACGGCGCACAGGCCCCAAAAAATTTACAATACATAATACAATTTACCACTCAAAGCAGAATACAACTTAAAATACTTAACCATGAACAATTAAAATACAATGCATGAGGACCCGACTGAATTTCTACCGAATCTAAAGAGGCGATTCAAACAACATAGCTCTAACAAACCTGTAACTTAAACAAAAGAAAGGGGAAAAAGAAGAAACAACGGGAGGGTCAGTCCTAATGACTGGTGAGGGGGCTAACACATACACCTGATACATATATATAGAGTATAACACGTACAAAGCTGAAATGTCTATGAACCGGGGCCCGGGTAGGTTTTGCACACCAAAATATTTTTTCGTGATAATACGTATACTTAGTTTCAAAACATAACTTAAAGAACAAGGGTCATCAATCATAAACTTATCTTATGTTATCTTAGCTAAACTTATGAAAGAATCTTACTTTTATCTTACTTAATTGAATTTATCCCCGTTTCATGAACCTTACCTTAACTTATCTTAAAGCTCGGCAGGTACGAGCAGTCCCCAACCTTCCTCCTTAACATATCGTATAAAACATAAAACACAACATCAACCAACCTCTTACACCGGGAATTGGGAGGTTGTGCAGCCCTTCCCTTCCAGAACTTAGATTCAGACTGATACTGGGGTTCGTTACTCCTACTCGCTCATTCGATGGGGTTATCACCAGTTTAAGAATATCAAACTCTTCCTCAAACCTCTTGGAGTTGAGTAAGATATCTCAAAGTGGAGAACTGTGCACAGGGGTTGTACCCGATGGCCTGATATGTTCCGGGGCCTCTTACCCACAGTCTCTGGGCCCATTTTTATCTTAGATTATGTGGTTCTTTGATTCTTATCAAAATAGATCTTATCTTGACAGAACATAGACCCATTACATACATAATATAAAAACTTATCTTTTTACCATATTTTGCAAAAAAACTTATGCTTATCATATCATATCCCTCTGAATCGTATACGAGCATCGATTGCTTGTATTTCAGATGGAGATAAGTATCGAATACAATAAACTGTTACCACTACAAAAAAACTGATGATTACCTACGGATATTTTGTACGCAAATTTTCCATAGGTAATTACCAACAATTAGCTATTGAATTTCAACGACTTATTTACAAATAAAGTCAACGTTATTATCGACAGATTATCTACAAAAAGTATAGTCAATAAAATTTATCGACGGATTATTAACGGATATCTCTATCTGTAAATTATCAAAAATAAAAAATAACAAAAGTGCAACAATTTCTACAGATTACCAACAAAATGTTCCATCGATAATAAAATAATTATATTATGTATTTAACTAAAACTTTTTCTGACGAATTACTGATAGATATCTTTTGTCGGTATATTATAAGAAAATTAAAAAAATGAAATTACATTTTTCCCTAGTTTATCTATAATTCTAATTATTCATATATCTATTCTAACGATTAATTATTCTTATATATATTCTAAATCTAATTCTCTTCTAATATCTATAAACATCGGATTTATACTAATACTTCAATATTATATATTAAAATACTTAATCAAAGTCTAATTATTCCTATATCTATCGTAACTCTTAATTATTCTTATATCTATTCTAACTTTAATTCTCTTCTAATATCTATAAATACTGGATTTATTCTGATACTGGATTTATTCTGATACTTCATTATTATATCGTAAAATACTTTCTTTCTAAGCTAATACGTATTACACGGCACATCTAGAACTCGACACGCATAAAAATTTTCAGTTGAGCATATAATTCATTCTGTAAGAATTTCTTTACATATTCATGCTTGGGTATGACTTGGCACGCATATATTCTGTAACAATTTCTTTACATATTCATGCTTGGATAATTTCTGGTGAATTTATTTTAGTGAACCGATTTGACTTTGTAAAATTAGACATACAAAATATTTTATATGAAGTCTCAAGAAAATTTGAAAAGAACAACCATGTTTCCATTTTAAATACTGGAATTGAGGTCAGAAATCGATTAAAAAAAAAAGATATATAAAAAGGTCACCTTAAAAGGATATATAAAATTAAGAAAAACAACCATGTTTCCATTTGCTTATTCCTTTTATGTCGATAATAAAATAGTTTTATTTTGTATCCAATTTAAATATCTATGTTATCCATAAACTTCTCATCACTAATAATAACTATTATTTAAAATGTGAAACACATAAATTCTAAATACAAAAACATTAAAATTAGAAACACGTAGATAAATTTTAATATAAAGAAAAAAGAATCACTAAATAATCCTATTAAATAAATTTTTAGAAAAATATGTTCCACATGTATAGGATTTTGTTAGTGTAAAAGATTCCTATATCTACTAAAACTCCTACTTTTTTTTTTCTTTTTTTTTTTATATTTTAAACGATTTTTAGAGTTTTTCATCGATTTTGTTTTCTAATTATTTTAAATTCTCTGCTTCTCTCTCGGTATTTTGTTCGATCATCTGAAGTTATTCCTTATATTCAATTTAGGTAAAATTATACGTGATTCAAACTCAAGACAATAGTCAATTGAAGTTTTGATCCGGCAATGGTGAATACTATCATTGCTCTACCGCCGGATTGACTCAATTCTTATTCCACCGTCAGCTTCTCAGATTTGTTCCGTCGAAATCCGCACACTCAGTTTCATCTTCTCAGTTTCGTCGCCATTCTTTCAGATCTATTATCATCTTCCCAGATCGAGCGAGTTTTTCTAGTAAAAAGACGATTTGTCACTGTTTTTTTATTTTTAGTTATTTTTTCTTTCAAATCTTCCGTATGGAAGTTTTATCTCTTCGAAAGTTTTATCGCTTCCGTATGGAAGTTTAGTTAGTTTCTTTAGATTCAGTTTTATTTTTTTCGTTGATTCTCCGAGAAAATTTTTGGCTCTTCTCAATCCAGAGATAAGGTGGCTGCGAAATTCCGCCCGGATCAGATTAAACTCAGCTTGGAAGGAACAATCTTCAACTTCAGGGAGTAGAATCTTATTATTAGGGTTCGTTTTTCTTGAACTAGATGTGATGCTAATATAATAGCTCACAAATTTGTTGAAATTGCGGCTTCGGCCGCGTTAATTTTTCTGTTAGTTCTTCTTGTATTTTTATTATTGTTCCTTGTGATTTGCAATAATATTCCCCTTTGAGGGGTTTGGCTTTAAAAAAAAAAAATTAGGTAAAATTAGTAATCAACGGTCAAATTACATTATTGGACAAGCTCTCATTGTTCAAATTAAGGATAACTCAATTATATTGTAGATTATCACGATTTTAATTGTTGTGTCCTTGGAGTTTTTACTTGTCTTAGGTATGTTTTAAATTTTTTTTTTTTTTTTTTTTCTGTTTTAGATTTTCTTGGACCAATTTTAGAGATTGCGAATACATATGATTTATTGGAATAGGATTGAGGATTGACTCACTTGACTGTTGGTGTCTTTGGAATTCTCTGCAGCTGATCATCTTCTTATCCTAAGGTATTTGTTTCCTTAAATATATTTATTTTCTATAACTAATTTTAAAGATGTCGAACAAACATGAATTATTTAAATATAAAATGTAATAACAGAACAATTGTTTAATGGCCTAAGTTCATATATATTTTTTTTATATATAAACGGCATAAGTTTACAGAGTTTTAAAAAATATACATATTCGATTGTCATATTAAAGTACAATATTTAACAAATAAAATGCTTGGAAGAAAGAGACAATCCAAAATATGTGATGAGATTAAATCTTCTGAAATTGAATTTAGATTTTCTGTTGATATTATATATGTATGGACAAAAGATTTCTCATCTTATATTATTAATTGCATGGTATAATCTAAAATTCTTTTTGTAGCATCCCGAGCGCAAGGCGCCACATCCCCCGCACTAGAACCCGACACGTGTAACGAAACGGAGAATCCGTACACATACCAAGAACTAGCGAACGGGTGACGAACAAACGAACTTCCTAAGCTAGGTGGTCTAAACCCTCAAACAGAGCGCGCAAAAAAAACAAACATGTAAAAACGGAAGCATTAAACGAACTTAAACAAGGCATATTGTCAAGGTTACAAACAACTTCAACCGGATTATTAACAAACTTAACAAAACCGGACCAAAAGTTACAAATACCAAATCAATTCTTAAAATACAAACTTCAAAAGTACAAATACAGAATGAACTAAATATAAAAATGCAGACTCAACTAGACTGACAAGACTCCGACCGACAGCAAACCACCTAGCTCGAACCGACAGACCGGTACCTGTAAACTAAAACATAAAGAGAGAGGGGTCAGTCACACTGACTGAATAGTGGGCTACATACGCACTCGTACATACGTATAGAGAGCATAGCACATATCATAGAAGGGAGTTCATGAACTGGGCATGGTTTTTACATTCTAAACCACTTTTACACGTGATACTAGATATAGGGAATAAAAGAGTTAGGCCAAAGGCCAAAACAATCATATTTTATTAATTGGAAATCTACTCCCGTTTCACAAACCATTTCTTAACACACTATCATAACTAAATATAACGGAAAATAAAACATAACTCACACACCATCCATTGACCTAAAATGAGTCGTCCCGGATTCAGAACACACACACACATCCGTCGACCTAAAATGAGCCGTCCCGGAGTCAGAACACACACACACCCAGATATAATTGGAATCAGAATCAGAATCGAAAATCGAAGTCTTACCTTATTCAGAAATATACCTCATTCGTATCCGCACCATTCCACAACATATCATATACATAGCATATCGTAGGCACAACATAACCATAATTCTAATATACACCTATTCCTAGCATAATCACATCCTAACTAGTTTTTAGTCACAACCTAATCATACCATAATTAAGTTCATAATTCTAGCATACTTATATCCTAACATATTCATAGCATATTCTTAATCTTATATTCATAGCATACTCATACCTCACATAACATATTCTATAGCCTAATTCATATCATATATAATCATAATTCACACGTATTAAATATACATAGGCTTATTTCGAATGCAAACATATAGGCACATATCATTAAGGTATAACTATAACCTAACCTCACCTTACACCGACGAACGGGCAAAAAGGGGGAGGCCTACGGAGCGACCGCGTCTCCAACGGGAAACTCCTCTAAACAAAACAAACATTATAAGACAAACTTAGACTCAAGATAAACTATATATACGCTCGGCATATGCATATGAATGCAAAATGATGCGATGCACTTTATATAAATTCCACACTTACATATCGAAGCAAATATCAAAATATCACACAACTAATCCAAGAAACAAACTCATCACACGTCAAATAAATTCATATTAAGTCATATAAGGGCATACCACGAGCACTCATAAATTTAAAGTTTATATAAGAGACAATGGATGCATAGAAAGTGAAACAAAGTGTCACTTAAGGCATACAAATTCATAACATGTCATGAATCACATATTTCATGTCAAACAAATTCATAAATTTCATACAATGAACGTAACACGTTATATAACATGTTAACAAAGCACTTACATCATAAAGAAGCAAAGAGAAATCACACGAGGCAAATAAACGAAGTCACAATGCATACATGCAAACAAGGAAGCGTTTAAGTCATATAATTTCATACAAAGCCATATCTCACGTAATTCACGTCAAACGGATTCGTAAGTCTCATGAAACGAACCTAATATATCACATAATGAAGTAACAACACATATGCATCAATAAAAGATCAAAGAAGTAACATGTGAGGCAAAGAAACGACGAATTAGTTGATACATGTTCATATGAGAGCATATAACACATATCTTGTCATATATCGTGTATATATGCATCGAAATCACATAATAATTCATAATAAAATAACATATCACAAAATATAACATTTTAACATCATATACTAATCATATAAGAGCAAGGAAAGCCATGCAAAACACGAACGAAATGAAAAAGAAGCAAACACGCAGTAGCAGTCAAGAACAAGTCGAAACATCCCAAAAACAAGGTTATGGCCGCAACCAATTTCCGTTCAAAACTGGTCGCGGCCAAGACCAACACACCAGCAGCAGCTCGAACAAGTTCAAGTCCCGCGACCCAAAATGGTCTTCATAAGATCACGGCCGCAACTGCTACACGCTGTCGCAAAAATGACGCAGGAACGCCCCTGTTCTTCCTCTCCCACGAAGCAGCAGCAGCTCAAGATGAAAGGCAACACCAAGAGCAGTAATAAAGCAGCAAAAACACACCAAACTCACACCCAAACAACCCAAAACCGAACAGCAATCAAGGATGGAAGCAAAGAGGGGCATATATTATCTTTAAGCTCAAGTTTCTTCAAGTAGCAGCCATGGTGGTTCGATTTTCACACAAAATCCATGAAATAATTCATCACTCATTCATTAAAGAAGTCAAGGAGATCATAAATTCAGCTTTAATCCAAGTATTACATCAAAGGAAGGCAAGAATTCATCAAATCATCACATTGACCTAACTATTCATCTATAAATTCATAGCATGCCCAAATCTTTATGGAATTCAGAAAATAAGCACTCAAAAGAAAGGCAAGAAGATGAACAACAATAATATGGGCTTACCGCTTCAATTTGATGAAGATTGGAGATCGAAGGAGCTCAAATTCGCCTTTGGTGAATAGTGGCTACTCTCTTTCTTCTTTCTCCCCTTAGGTCTCGGTTTCCAGCTAATTTCCCCCTTCTTGGCTGCTGAGTTCGAAGGGAGGGGTTAAGTGAAGATAAAGGGTTAAACCATGGTTAAATGGGCTCAAGAATCAAGGTATTTGGTTAAGAAATGAGTGAGTTATGGCCATTTTACTGAAGGGTGGCAAATCTGCGCGAGCTGTTCGTTTCGGGCGAAATTCGGATGATCAAACAGGCTTAGGAAAATATGAAAGTAGGTTCCTTGGTTTTCTTTCTTCGTTATGAGTCCAACGCCACTTTCGGAATTCAAATCCGAATTCCCGAGCTCAAGATACGCCTTCCGGAACCCAAGGCGCGCTAAAACAAGTTAGGCCCTCGAGTCCCTCAAAAAAAAAAAAAAAACGGCGTCAAAGATGTATCAAACGAACTCAAAAAAAAAATAAACAAACATATAAACAAGTTTATAAGTCACATAATTTACTTATGGCAATTTGTCATGAAAATCTGGGTTGAAAAAGAGGTTAAACGAATTAAAAACGGGTCGAAAAGGTTCAAAAACTTAAACGTAAAGTAAATAAAAAATATTCAAATAAAACATATTATCGCACAATTAATTAATTAAATGCGCACTTAGCACACCTGTGACGTCGTACCTAGAAAGCCGAAGAGTTGGGATGTTACAAACTACCCCCCTTAAAAGGACCTGGTCCTCCAGCTCTGCCTGCTCAAGTAAGAACTGCAAGCAACTCTCTCGTATTCACCCAAGTTCGAGGTTCATTACGTCCCAACGAGGGTTAGCTCAAGAAAGGTCATCTAGCATAAGGGGGTTTGATTCTTCAAATGTTGAAGGAGGGCTCCTTCACGACTTGGTTCCGGCTAGGAGCAGCTCGATTTGTCTCTCACGATGAGAGGGTCTAAACGAGATTCAACACCCACCGTTTGATTCATTTCAAGCTAACTTAAAAGCTCGGAGTTACACGAGTGGCGTTGTCACTGGACTACCACTACTCGGACCTTCTCACGTTTGTTGAATCGCCTTGGAAGCTCGGTAGAATCACGACCCTCGAGTTACCTTAGAGCTAAAACACTCGTACTCTCAAAGTCATCTCTCGAGACAAATAAGCAGCAACAAGCACAAGCGCAAGAAATACCAAGGAAAGAGAGAAGGGTCACACGCAATTAACGGGCACACGCAAGCAGTAAGCAAATAGGCAACACAAGTAGGTGCGTTACCCCAAAATCAAACAATGTATGAAATGAGATGCTATGAGTGTTTCAAAGTACCTTGTACCTCGACGATAACATTAGCCTCGACATCAACTTCGGTGTTCACTCCATCATCACCCTCCATTGCATTAACTTGAACTTGTTCCGGGGGTATCGGAGCCATTATATTTAAGGGCCTCGGATTTGGGTTTGTAGGGCAAAATCTCACCTTGTGCCCTAATTCTCCACATCCAAAGTAAGCTCCCAACTTCTTCCTACAAGTCTCCTCCGTGTGATTTGGTCTCTTGCAATAGGAGCATCGAATAGGTTCCAGTGGAGTGGGTATCAGATCCGGAGTCAAAAGTCGGGGTTTCTTGATAGCATCAAGAAGTTCTTCCGGGTCGAAGATTTGAGGGTTATCTTGAAATACCGGCCTCTTTCCCGAACTTGGACTTGCTTCGAAGTACTCTTGCCCGGGGTGGAAGGTTTGGGGTTCCAATCTCCATTGTTTGGCCTCGACTTTCATAGCTTTCCTTGTTGCCTTAGCCCAGGTATCCACCGTACCAGCTTGCAAAGCTCGCTGAATATCTTCTCTTAACCCGTGTACAAAATTTCGGGCCTTCAAAGTATCATTATTCGTAATGTGAGAGGCATAAGGAGCAAGCCTCTCAAACTCTAGGATATAATCCTCAACGGTCCGGTCTCCTTGTTTGAGGTCCAGAAATCCTTGCAATCTTCTCTCCCTCGAGCTTTGAGGGATGTACTTGTCACGAAATTCCCTCATAAAGTTTTCCCAATTAAATTCTTCGCCATTCCTTTCCAATCGAGCCCTTGTTCCCTTCAACCGATTTAAAGCCTATCCTTGGATATATTGAGTGGTGCATACGGCCTTTTTTGTGAAGGAGCGGGGCAAATCTCCCAAATTCCCTTGATTTCTGTTAACCATTCTTCCGCCTCTATGTCATTATCCCCAAGCCACTTTGGAGGGTTATTATCCCAGAACTCTTTATAAATTGAATTGGCAATTCCTACTTGTCCTTCACCTTGAGGATTTGGTTGTGGTGGAGTTTGTTGAAGATGATCAAGAAAGGCTCGCACAATATCTTCTGTGGTAGGGGGTGGTGGAGGAACATTCTCACGATTTCTTTTCCTTGGAGGCATCCTGTAGAAGTACAAATTCAAAGAAATATTGATGCGTGGGGGTTTAGTGCATGTTCATGTGAACAATTAATACACTTGAGAGCAATTAATAAAATTAAGAGCACATAAGTCACGTAAAAGTGAAAGTGAATGCAAACAAACACACATATTCCTAAGCCGAACGACCTAGACAGACAAATACGACATGAGAGCCCTGGTTTTACAACCCGGAGCTCTGATACCACTTTAGATGTGGCACCCCGAGCGCAAGGCGCCACATCCCCCGCACTAGAACCCCACACGTGTAACAAAATGGAGAATCTGTACACGCACGAAGCACTAGCGAACGGGGTGACAAACAAAAGACCTTCCTAAGATAGGCGATCTAAACCCTCAAATAGAGCGCACAAAAAAAACAAACATACAAAAACAGAAGCATTAAATGAACTTAAACAAGGCATATTGTCAAGGTTACAAACCACTTCAACTGGATTATTAGCAAACTTAACAAAACCGGACCAAAAGTTACAAATACCAAATCAATTCTTAAAATACAAACTTCAAAAGTACAATGCAGAATGAACTAAATGTGAAAATGCAGACTCAACTAGACAGACAAGACTTCGACCGACAGCAAACCGCCTAGCTCGAACTGACAGACCGGTACCTGCAAACTAAAACATAAAGAGAGAGGGGTCAGTCACACTGACTGAGTAAAGGGCTACACACGCACGCGTACATACATATAAAGAGCATAGCACATATCATAGAAGGGAGTTCATGAACCGGGGCGTGGTTTTTACCTTCTAAACCATTTTCACGCATGATACTAGATATAGGGAATAAAAGAGTTAGGTCGAAGGCCAAAACAACCATATTTTTATTAATTGAAAATCCACTCCCGTTTCATGAACCATTTGTTAACACACTATCATAACTAAATATAACAGAAAATCAAACATAACTCACACACCATCCATCAACCTAAAATGAGCCGTCCCAGGTTCAGAACACACACACACATCCGTCGACCTAAAATGAGCCATCCCGAATTCAGAACACATGCATGCCCAGACATAATCGGAATCAGAATCAGAATCGAAAATCGGAGTCTTACCTTATTCAGAAATATACCTCATTCGTATCCGCACCATTCCACAACATATCATATACATAACATATTGTAGGCACAACATAACCATATTTCTAACATACACCTATTCCTTGCATAATCACATCCTAACTAGTTCTTAGTCACAACCTAATTATACCATAATTAAGTTCATAATTCTAGCATACTTATATCCTAACATATTCATAGCATATTCTTAATCTTATGTTCATAGTAAACTCATACCTCGCATAACATATTCTATAGCCTAATTCATATCATACATAATCATAATTCACACGTATTACATATACATAGGCTTATTTCGTATGCAAACATATAGGCACATATCATTAAGGTGTAACTATAACCTAACTTCACCTTACACCGACGAACGGGCAAAAAGGGGGGACAAACCGATGCCTAAGGAGCGACCGCGTCTCCAACGGGAAACTCCTCTAAACAAAACAAACATTACAAGACAAACTTAGACTCAAGATGAACCATATATACGCTTGGCATATGCATATGAATGCAAAATGATACAATGCACTTCATATAAATTCCACACTTACATATCGGAGCAAATACCGAAATATCACACAACTAATCCAAGAAACAAACTCATCACACGTTAAATAAATTCATATTAAGTCATATAAGGGCATACCACAAGCATTCATAAATTTAAAGTTTATACAAGAGACAACGGATGCATAGAAAGTGAAACAAAGTGTCACTTAAGGCATACAAATTCATAACATGTCATGAATCACATGTTTCACGTCAAACAAATTCATAAATTTCATATAATGAACGTAACACGTTATATAACATGTTAACAAAGCACTTACATCATAAATAACCAAAGAGAAATCACACAAGGCAAATAAACAAAGTCACAATGCATACATGCAAACAAGGAAGCGTTTAAGTCATATAATTTCATACAAAGTCATATCTCACGTAATTCACGTCAAACGGATTCGTAAGTCTCATGAAACGAACCTAATATATCACCTAATGAAGTAACAACACATATGCATCAATAAAAGATGAAAGAAGTAACATGCGAGGCAAAGAAACGACGAATTAGTTCATGCATGTTCATATGAGAGCATATAACACATATCTTGTCATATATCGCGTAAAAATGCATCGAAATCACATAATAATTCATAATAAAATAACATATCATGAAATTAACATGTTGACATCATATAATAATCATATAAGAGCAAGGAAATCCATGCAAAACACGAACAAAACAAAAAAGAAGCAAACACGCAGCAGCAGTCAAGAACAAGTCGAAGCATCCCAAAAACAAGGTTATGGCCACGACTAATTTCAGCTCAAAACTGGTGACGGCCGTGACCAACACACCAGCAGTAGCTCCAACAAGTTGAAGTTGAAAGTTGGCAGAATTTGGGTCGCGCGCGACCCAAAATGGTCTTCACACGATCGCGGCCGCGACTGCGTCACAACAACGCCCCTGTTCTTCCTCTCCCATGAAGCCGCAGCAGCTCAGGATGAAAGGCAACACCAAGAGCAATAATAAAGCAGAAAAAACACACCAAACTCACACCCAAACAACCCAAAACCGAACAGCAATCAAGGATGGAAGCAAAGGCATATATCATCTTCAAGCTCAAGTTTCTTCAAGTAGCAACCATGGTGGTTCGATTTTCACACAAAATACATGAAATAATTCATCACTCATGCATTAAAGAAGTCAAGGAGATCATAAATTCAGCTTTAATCCAAGTATTACATCAAAGGAAGGCAAGAATTCATCAAATCATCGCATTGACCTAACTATTCATCTATAAATTCATAGCATGCCCAAATCTTCATGGAATTCATAAAATAAGCACTCAAAAGAAAGGCAAGAAGATGAAAAACAATAATATGGGCTTACCTCTTCGATTTGATGAAGATTGGAGATCGAACGAGCTCAAAATCGCCTTTGGTGAATAGTGGTTGCTCTCTTTCTTCTTTCTCCCCTTAAGTCTCGGTTTCCAGCTAATTTCCCCCTTCTTGGCTGCTTAGTTAGAAGGGAAGGGTTAAGTGAGAGATAAAGGGTTAAACCATGGTTAAATGGGCTCAAGAATCAAGGTATTTGGTTGAGAAATGAGTGAGTTATGGCCATTTTAGTGAAGGGTGGAAATCTGCACGAGCTGTTCTTTTCGGGCAAAATTCGGATGATCAAACGGGCTTTGAAAAATATGAAAGTAGGTTCCTTGGTTTCCTTTCTTCGTTATGAGTCTGGCTCCACTTTCGGAATTCGAATCCGAATTCCCGAACTCAAGATACGTCTTCCGGAACCCAAGACGCGCTAAAACAAGTTAGGCCCTCGAGTCCCTCAAAAATAAAACGGCGTCAAAGCCATATCAAACGAACTCAAAAAAAAAAAAAAACAAACATATAAACAAGTTTGTAAGTTACATAATTCACTTATGGCAAGTTGTCACAAAAATCGGGGTTGAAAAAGAGGTTAGTTAAACGAATTAAAAGCGGATCGAAAAGGTTCAAAAGCGTTTAAAAACTTAAACGTAAAGTAAATAACAAATATTCAAATAAATCATATTATCGTATAATTAATTAATTAAATGTGCACTTAGCACACCCGTGACATCGTACCTGAAAAGCCGAAGAGTTGGGATGTTACACTTTTAGTGCTATTAGGAAGTTCACACTGTCATTAAAACGAAAAACTATTAATATTTATACTATTATATTAAGAGAGCCTAAGTAGAAACTGTTTTGGTGTCTTGGAATCTCCATTTCTTTTTGTTTTTTTATTTTTTCAACCAATTATACATCCTGTTACTTTTTATTTATCTTTTAACTCTTTTTTCTTTTCTTCCTCACTTCACTCCAATTTTTTAATTTTTTTCTTTTTTTCTATATTCTCTAATTTATACCTTAATTGTTATTTTTAACTAAACTATAATAAATAATTAAGAGAAACATCCTCATAAAGAAGTTCAGCTGAGAAACTTTTCAAATACTAGTAAGTGGGGCACGCCGTCTAAAATAAAGTTTGATGTAAATTGTTTTTTGCATATATCTCAGCTAGATAGATTAAAAATATACTTGTTAGGAAAACGAACGGAAACGCAGCGAAAATTTAAAAATTTTCCCAACTAAGCAAGGATCGAATCTTGCAATTCTTATTCCCAAATTCGTAGAGATCAAGAAACTCACTTAGTTAGTAGCTTTCTTGACACGTTCTAACGGCCCAAGAACGCTCTTCACGGGGCTTGATCCCCAAAAGCTCCTTCGAATCTTTCAAGACTTACCGATAGTATCCCTCTAGAGAAATAGTCCACCAACCACGACCACCATCCGAATAGGGAGGATGCTAGTTCTATATTCGATGTTTAGGCTTTAGGGTTTAGTGTATAATTTAGAGAAGGAGAAATTTTGCTATCATCATCCCATGGGGTTCGAACCCCTTTATTTATAAGGCTAGGGTTCGCACCCCTTATCCCTTTTGGAAAAGGATTCCAAACTCCTTTTGGAAAGGGATATCTTGCTTGGAGACTAAGACTCTTACTTTGACCAAAAGTCCACCTTTTGACCAACTTATTGGGCAAGAATAATATCTAACTCTTTTAGATATTTTATTTTACTTTATTTATTTTACAATAAATAACTTGAAGAGTAATAATATAATTAATTCATATTTAATTATTTATTAGACTTTATTTCTCTAAAATTGGACTTTAATTTTAATTCAAAATTAAATCAAAGTCCATTAAATAATTAACACATTAATTATTTAATGTACACATATACACGCACACGTGACTACACGTGTCAATAAAGACACTTGTCATCCATGTGTTCCACACGTGTGGACCCCACCATTCACTTAATGGTTCGATCAACTCATTTAATTGATTCAAGCCTTAATCCACGTGACCGGGTTGTTGTGTGTGACCCTCTAGGTTCTTAATTCAATTAGCAGTGACGCTAATTGATTAATTCCCTAATTAATCAGTCCACAGATCAAACGACCATAGTCTAGCAACAGGTGTTTGACCCCTAGCTAAATAAGAATGTCTCGATTAGTCAGAACCTTTAAGTCATTGACATATGTGAGATACAATCCTCCTACGTCCTATCTCTCAATCAAGATCTAGGGCAAGGGAATAATTAGAACCCTAAGAAGTTCTTTACTTTACTTGTTTACTATCCATTGTGGATGGGTTATTTTTTGAAAAAATTTGGGCTATTTAATCTAGTGGACATTTTACTTTGATTGGTTGTGAGTTATCCAACATGGTCTAAATATTTAATAGCCTTTACTTTCATGGTTAATAACTAGTTGGCTGATATGTAAATGACCAAATTACCCATTCATTGAAAACTGTGCACAACGGTTAGTTTCTTTTGTATTTCCATTATTTAGCTTCAATCTCCCAAAGCAGTAACACCATTGACAGAAGCAACACCAACAAACAATAATTGTAGTATGGAAATGTTAAACATCAAAAAAATACAACCAACAAACAATAATTCTAGTATCCAAATTACTAATACATGTAAATTTACTGTAACAAAATTGCAACATCAGAATTGTAACATCAGCCTATTAATATGAACATCAGCATAATTGTAAAATCAACACATTAATATGAACAACAGCATAATTGTAATATCAGCATAATAATATGAACATCAGCATGGTTGTAACATCAGCATATTAACAATAATTGTAACTTCAGCATATTAATATGATTATTTACTATAACTAACTTGGAAAAGTAAATTTTCGTATACCGTAATCAGGTTGTCCCAGTCTTTAGGAAGCGCAAATACTGTCTTAGAGGTTCCATTCCACCCCATCCCGGTTTTCCCTATTGCTTGGGACACCTCCCGGTACGTCTTCTTCCAGGTTCCATACTTAGACTGGATATGTGGATCTCCCTTCAAGTCCGTTCCCGGGAGGTACATCTTCATTCTCATCTCAAGTTGTTGTATAAAACCAGACCTAAAACCATTGGGTGTTTTCCACCCCCTACAATGATGTCCTGGAAAGAATTCAGCAAAGCACGTTCTTCCACGGATGTCCAAGACCTTCTCGAGGCATTTCTCTTCGATCCACCGCAATCGCCTCTGAAGTTCCCACTCGCATGAGAGGTTCATCTGTCTTCATAAGCAAAACAAGTTTAGATAGCTAAATCAGCAACTAAATATGGTCAGTGTAACAAAAGCAACCAGAAAAAGAAACCAAAATGATCAAGAGGCTTTATTAAATGAAAATAAGAAAGACACTTAATCAAATTACCTCAAACCATTTCCATGTATGATCAGTGCTACCGGACTGAATTGGTGTTGTCTTAGCTATAAAGAGTTCATGCAGCTTCAACCCGGTTTTGAGGACAATGTGAAAATACTTTGACACAGTGCGTCCGGATCGATTAAAATCGAACTCAGCAACAGAGTTCTTCTTGTGATGCGATAACACCCCAAGAAATATGCACACCTGTTCCACGACAGTTACTTCGCGGCTGTCGGTAAGACGCCCAACCTCACGGAGTACAATACAAAGGTGCCCTAAGGCATTCCTACCCATTTGGAGCAAATTAATGCATCTTTTCTCTGATTGTTTTGTTAAACGGTACAGATATTCTATGCGGGCAGGTAACCTCTCTTTCAGACTATATGATGAACTAGCTCCATCACATAATCTGAGTCTTTTTGGGTTAACAAGCGACAGAAGCAACATTGTATCCCTCAACATACCAATCAACACAAATTTACATAGTTCAACAATGAGCAAAGCTTTCTTAGAATCCATCGTAAACTCCGGGACTGATTATTAAACCTAAAGATAATTAGATCGACTATTAAGCAGGAATTAAAAAAATTTCATATCAGGACCCGAGTGAAAATGACCCAAGATTCACCATATCTGAAGCAAACTTGTCGAATTCGTTTCTAGTAACTCTTTTTCGTGGAAAATAGCAATAATTGATGGGCATATACAACTGCTTTTGGGAGCCAGCAAAATAGGATCAATTACTTGAATAAATTAACAAAGTTCAGGCACTAAACGAAAGACAAATTACGTGTAGCAATATAACATGTCAGAAATCATCGCCTTTGCGATGATCTGATACTGCTTTGAATGTAATATCCACCCCCAAATGAAGATTCCTGTTAGAAATTACAAGAAAATTGTTAGACCCACCTGAAATTAACAAAAAAAAGGGCCACTTCTCGCTTCACATAGAACTCTCAAATCCATAATTACTCTTGACAGCCCGGAATACTCACCTCGGTTGCAAACACGAAACTCTCGCCCAGTACCAAGGTTGTCGAATAGCTGTTCTAGGTCTTGTAAATGGAGTTTAATTAGGGACGCGGCAAAGATAGCGGGAAGCCTTTGGGGAAAGGGGGGAAATGAATTTTTGGGAATGATGAGGGCATTGCTCGTAAATTTACAAAGGATGCCATGGGCATAAAGGTAAATTTGGTCAATCCCTTCCCACCAGTTTATATAGCAACAGAGTTTTTTGGTTACTATATTCCCACCTCATTTCCTACATAATCTCGGGGCTCCGAGAAATCAAGGTATTACCAAACTTGCAAAGTAAAGGATTGAAATTGGGGTTTTATATAACCAATATGCCCTTTTCAATAGAAGTAAAGACGTTCTAATAATCTTGATCTTAATGCGAAGTGCATTTCATATCCCTTTGATCTCAAACCAAGAAACTCTTTTCTTGATGTCTTGATGCACTGCCTTGGCCAAGGACTCCTAGATGGCATATGAATGACTTACACACAAAATTTAGGATAACAAGCTTTTCATTCACTTCCAACTCTATAGTTTCCACTTGTTCATCGAACACAGGACTCGAACATACAACAGAAGAAATTAATACATGGCAACTTATGAACAACCGAAATAAGAGACATCGAATATTTGAATAATTATTTTTCGAGTCATGGATAGGCTTCAATGACTGATATAACATCTGGAGTGTGTTTGACAGTGAAGGTAGTGAAACCAGCTCCCTTGATAACATATTCCCATTCTTTGACACTTCTCTCTTTTCCGGTATCTGTGTGCGCCAACATCACCATGTCCAACGCCAAACGGACATCTGTAAACTCGTCTTCTTCTCCCTCGTCTATCACTGCTTCTGCGATTATCACTTTGCCGTTATCCTTAGGAATGGCTTCTCGACATTTCTTAAGTATGGCAATGCATTCATCGTCGCCCCAATCGTGCATCACCCACTTATAACATTGGAACAAACTATAATAAAAATACAAGAAAACTGGGAATATTTGGAACTGGGAATTTAAACCTATTTCTAATACTATTATGGCAATGCATAATATAAGATAAACTATAAAACATAAAGGGAAAAGCCTAACGAGCCCGTGTAGAAATACTTTTGACGAGTATGAATTGGAGCTTTAAATGTTAAAGTTTGAATC
The DNA here is from genome assembly GCA_037501455.1 of Lantana camara. Taxonomy (NCBI): domain Eukaryota; kingdom Viridiplantae; phylum Streptophyta; class Magnoliopsida; order Lamiales; family Verbenaceae; genus Lantana; species Lantana camara. Next base: position 87,532,279 of record CM074863.1, read on the forward strand.
GAGCTTTACTCATCAGGTCATTCTGCTTATAACTCGCCAACTAGGTTCAACTCGAGTTACACTCCTAAGTAAACGATTGGACGTGTTTGGAAATAAATGTGAGTGCATTTCATTTTCGAGGAGAAAACTTTGATCACTCGAGGTGCACATACATGAGCAATTTAAGAGTATTTCCTTCTCTTTAGAATATTGAGAAATAATGTGAAATGAAGTTCAAATACGAAGTACGAAAAACATTTGCCCTCTAATTTATTTGGAGAAAATATCATTTTTCGTCCTCTAAAATGCCTTGTTCGATTTTGGTTCTGATCTTTTAACTTTTCTCACATTGCATCTTTTTTTATTCCACATTTCTCAACTTCAGTCATTTAGCTAACTGACGTTAATTTTTTTTAAAGGAAAAAGGCTCGCGTCACTCACGCGCCCTGAATAAATGTGAGTGGCACGTGAGTGACACGCGACTTTTTTCGTTAATTTTTTAACGACCGTTAGCTAAAAGACTAAAATTGAGAAATGTGGAATCGAAAAGGATGCAATGTGATAAATGTTAAAAGATCAAGACCAAAATCAAACAAAGGCATCTTTACGGGGACGAAAAATGATATTTTCCCTTTATTTGGAAACAACATTAAGAATATCCGTGCATGATATATGGGTGGGTGTTCCGAAACTAGACTTCCTAATTGTATATGTGAGAATTGATTTGAAACTACAATCTTTTAACTGTATACGATGCACTTTAAAAAATTAAGTTTTGGTTGAGGCCTCACTGCTAAAGAAAGTTGGCCAAATAAATAATTTAATTTTAGTAATTCAATAACTATATTAAAATTACTTAGATAAACCATAAAATTAATGTGCAATATATTTTATTTTTACTAGTACTTAGAAAAACACTCATATGTAACACCGTATAGGGATAAAACGATTTTTATATAATTGATATTTCAAATTAGGTTCGGATTAGATTCCTCCACAATTGTGTAAACCAAACACATCCGTATTAGTATTTTCCCAGACTACTATATAAACCAAGCACACATACCTTGAGGAAAGCAGCATCCGCTTTTGGAACAAGCTCAAACATGCTACCACCAACATGCTCAACACCGTCACATTGTGGAGCAATGGCGATGACATGAGGAAGATCAAAGTTAATCCCACGAATCTGAGGACAAATCTTCACCAGCGTGCGAAGCGCCATCCCGTCGCCACCACCAACATCCACCACGGACTTGATCCCCTCAAACACCTCGGGGTATTGATCAACTATCATGGCAATAGCTTGGCGGGTGTGGCTGGCCATTCCATCATTGAATAATTTGTTGTGCGTTGCATCTTCCGTGGTGTACTCCCATATGTCCTCTCCGTGCGCAGCCTCAAACGGTGCAGGAGCACCGCTTGTCGAAGCTCGTACGCTCAGTTTGTGCCACGGATCGATCATGACCGGGCTACTTTCCATCAGGATGAATGCAGCTAAACTATTCGCTATGAACAAAAGCAATAATAATGACCAAGATTATGAATTAATCAAGTCTACCATATCATCACCAATAGCGACAACAATTTATGTTTCGTCACTGTATGGCTTAATAGTGATGAAATGTCGCCACAAATAGTGACGACAATTTATGTTTTGTCACTGTTTGGCTTAATAGGACGAATGGTATTCTAAAAGTCGTGTTGGTGAGTTTCACTCGTGCGGGGATAATTAGTTTTTAGTTAATGGAACTTGGTAATTTAGATATGTCAAAGACGTCACAATATGGTGCCCCCAATCAAGAATATTAACAATTTACCTCCGAAAAGATTTATAGGTAAAAATACTTATCATTAAAATATATGTTTGTCTCAATTAGGAATAGTAATGAGTTAAAACACATTAATCCCCATTGTTTTCGATGGTTTGAAAATTATTTTGTGAAAAAATAATTTTTCAGAGAAATTGCAATTTTCTTATTGCAATCTAGGCCTTCCCAGGTCAATAGGGATTGGTTCAAATGATTAATAGATTCATTTTTCAGAGTAATTGACCTGTGTTCGAATACCACCTTAGAGTGTATGTGTGAAAAAAAATTTTAAAAAAAATCTAGGCCTTTCCAAATTCTCAATTTGGTCCCATGGAAAAGCTTTTATTAAGTATTTAACGGAAACACGTGATCAGTAATGGAGGTATGAACAAACTTTTAGAGACGGATTTGTGATAGACATTAAGTCCGTCCCCAAGGCTTTGCGAATAGAAAGGCGTTGGATCTCGTGTTTCACATTTATATTTTATTTTTTATTTCACTCATATACACAGTCACTTTCTCTCTTAATTTGGACCGTCTATTTTATATACATGACACGTACATGTAAGTGAAATAGAAGATGAAATACATGTGTAAAGTAAGAGATCCAAAGCCCGCAAGTAGAGACAACTTGGTGACGAATTTAGTGACAAACAAATTAGTTTCTTAATTTAGTTTCTAATTCTTTTATCGCAACTTTCAAATATTTCATATTGTCATATGTACTTTATAAAAAATTTCAAATTGTCATTTCAATCATTTAGGTGTTAATACGTGACTCATTTTTTGCTGAAAATGGGACACGGGTTAACACCTAAATGGCTAAGATAACAATCTGAAAATCTTTATAAAGTACAAATGACCAAATGAAACATCTGAAAAATTAACAAAAATTTGAAAAAGGGTCATAATACAGCTAGTAAGTTGTTTTTTCCTCTAACTTTTTCTATACAAGCGTACATGTTAAATTATTTTAGGTGACAATATTTATAAATTCTAATAAAACCCAATAAATTCATCATTTTATGCAAAAAATTTAATCAAATGAATAAATAGGTTGGAAATTTACTTTTATAACTGATATAGTTTTCCTGCACATTTTTATGGATGAATTTAAATCATTTTTATGGATGGATTTGTAACTAATTTTTCGTCAAAATTTATTGAATTTTAAATTAAGATAAAATTATTGATTCATCAGTGTCTAAATACGTCTGATGTCTCTATTGGTCAATCCATGTAACCAAAAGCTAAAAATGAATACCTTTATGCCGCGAATTCTGCAATTTTACCTAAGTTTCTTATCTAAATCTTTTACATTAATATTACATAGTATATCGTCGCTAATTTTAATTTTACTCGTATTGAGTCATTAATATTACCTCCATCTTTTAAGAGCAAACGGGAAAGGGCCGTTTGGACGTAGCAAAACGGCGATCCTTGGCTTGTGAGCTTATGCTTTTTAAAGAAACCACGGTGCACCAAGTACCTCATTATACGTTGGAGGATCGAAGACGAGCAGCCAACTCTGCTCGATAGCTCGGACAACGTCATGGATCCGCCATTGCTTTCCAAAGCATCAGCTATTCCGAGTTCGATAGCACATTTCACTACTGCCATCGGAGCGAAGCCAAACACATACTCCCATATCTTAACTTTTGCACGAGTTTCTTCATTCACTTCGCTAACTAATTTCACAGCTTCCATTTTTCTTGCCTTCGTTCTCTCCTTTTTTGTTCATTTAACTATATAGTAAGAAAATTAAGCAATTATCATGAAGAAGAAAAAATCGACATGATTCTGAGTTTCTGACATTTTACCTAAATGATTGGATTATGTAGGTAAAGTGTCACAATCATGTCGATTTTTCAACTTTCTTGCTTTGTTTTTCTTTTTTTTTTTTTTCATATATATATATATATATATATATATATATATATAGTTAGAAAATGGGTCTGTTTAAAATAACTCTCCATCAGTTTGAAATATTTTTACTTTACTCCCATAAAATTATACAACATAATAAGATATAAATACTGTATTAAAACGTTTTAGTACTATATTTTGTGAAAATTATACAACATATTTTGAGAGGTATTTTAAGTATTACATTAAGTGAAAATTATACTATATTTTACCAAAATAAAGAGTTAAATAAAAATATGATGCTCAATTGGAAATTTATCACATATTGTAATATTACCCTTAGAAAATTAAGCTATCATTATGAAGAAGAAAGAATTAGCATAATTGTGACAGCAAATTAACCTAACAAATTAGGTATGATATGACTTAGCTATTTCTGATGGGACAGCAGACCTCATGGTTGACGATGCCCTGCTTGCTAAGCAGGTGACTAGAAGTTATAAGAAAGTAATATGCAAATCTTACGTAATCCTGTCGTGTTTATTTTATCTGAATCTTGATGATTTTGCGTTATGCTTGTTAGTTTAGTGAGATTGTCCGTTTGTATTATCTATGCAATTATATTAAACGAGAGATCTATTTGATGGCATAAATTTTTTTTTTAATTTTTTAATATAAATTCCAATCACCTACTTTTATAGTTTTTTATTTAATATTTTTTTCTTTTATATTCACTGTACTCTCAAATTCTTCTTTTTTTTTATGTATATCCCTTATTTATCTTTTTTTTTTTCCTCAATTTAATATTATCTTATTTTATTTATTTATTTATTTATTATAAAATTATAATTATATTAAAAATAATAATAAATTAAATAATAATATGAAAATTTTAATTTTATAATTCGCGTGTGCAAGGTTGCTAATATATATTAGGCTGCGATTACTTTGTAATCTCTAGCTCGTTTTAATTTAGTAAAATTACCATGTACAGTATAAAAGTTTTTGATTTGGTACTACCAAATGATTTAATTTTATCATTTTCAATTCCTAATTCCGCCTTAATAAAAGATCCCCTCTGTCATGGTATCAGAGCCATGGGTATTGATCTTATTTTCTGGTATTATTCATCACATCCATTCTGCATATGATGAATAAGTTTAGAAACAGAGATACTGTTAAAAATAGTATCGAAGAGGAATATGATATTCCTCAAAATCTTGATTTACTTAATAAATCGACTATTCCTAAAATAGATCCTACTGTTATTTATAAATTTGGAACCTTTGATAGATTAAGTTTCAAGCATGTGGTTAAAACTACAGAAGAAACTATTTCCCTTAATAAGGATGAAATGATTATTAAATTACTTAATAATAGGGACCTCAATAAATATAGAGGTATTTACAAATTCATCCATATTGGATTAGTTCAAGTTGCTTTTAAACCTTTAACCCTAGAAGGTTTACCTGAGAGTTTTATAGCTGCTCTTAGAGATGGTAGAAATTTAATATGGAAACAATCTTTGATAGGTATTATACAATCCAGTCTGGCCCATGGTCCAGTTTATTTTAATGTTTATCCTAATTTACAATTATCTTTATCTGATGTTAATATATTAGATGCTTTAACTCTTAATATCAAAATGCATGGTTATAATTATGCTCCTGGATCTGAAGTTATATGTGTTTGTTATAGAATTTATTACAAACCTCTTCAAACTTTAAATCCTAGATGTAAGATGGTTGATAAACCTGCTGATGAAACTATTCTTATAGAAAGCAATTTTAGTAGATCTGAGATTACTACTAGAAGATCTATTAAGTGGGATGAAATAACTTTCCCAAAAAATTGGATTATTGAGCAAGCTGTTCCTGCTCAATCTAATACTAGTTACAATCCAACTAGTATTCTCCAAACCTCTGAAGGGAATGTTCAAATAAGTTTTGAACCCTCCAGAAACCTTATAGGAGGAAGTAATAGGTCTTATACAAGATCTAAATCTCATCATCATATTTCCCCTATATATTTTACTCAATCTCCTTCAAGATCTTCTACTTCTCAAATCAGAGAAACAGAATCTGTTGAAGAATCTGATTTTGAAAGGGTTGAAGAATTAAAAATTCAACCTGATAATATTGTGAAAGGCATATATAATGTTAAAGATGCAGATATAACTGCTTCAGAAATGAATTTTTCTTTATGATGATTAATAAACCCAAAATTGATTTTAGTCTGGGGTCTCCGGCAAGAAAACAAATTCAAAATGATTTTAATCTTCCTAAATGGGAACCATTTAAAAAATGGCTTTATGAAAATTTTTCAAAAGAAGACAGAAAAATATTTCAAGATGAATTTTATAAAGATCTTTCTGAAAAGAATTTAAAAATATCTTTTGTTCCATGGTTTATGACCAAATATGTTGAAAATCATATCTCTGTTATTGAAAGAGAATACAGAATAACCCATAGTGGAGAAATTTTGAAAGCGAATTTTCCTCCCCCTTATTCCTTTTCTATAGAAAAAGGAGATGAGATCAGATTTTATAATGCATTTCAAAAATTATTTGAAAATAATACTATGCCTATCACTTTAAAGCATATGAATAATATGGTCCAACAACATAATTTTACTAATATGTATTTAATTGTTTTAGGAGAAAATATTTCTTCTTTAAGTGAAAGGGTTGAAAAACTCATCTATGATATTAATAATTTAAAAATTCAGCATAAAAATGAAAAACCCCAAGGAGAATCTAGTGGAATTATCCCTAGTGTTCAACCTCCTCCTGAAGTCAAGGATTTTAAATTAAAATCTATGACTGATCTAGAAAAAATTCTAGATGAAAAATTCAAAGGGCTCAGAATTAGTGCTCTTAATAAAGAATTTGCAGACAGTATGTCTGAAAATGAAGGTTTTCATAATATGGTGAAAGATGAAGTTAATAAATTGTCTAAATATGCTGATAAGCCTACTCAAAGGATGTATTATTATCCTAGGCCTACTCCTCAAGATATTCTTCTTGAAGAAAATGAGTATATGTTTAATAATTCCTACAGCGGGAAAAATATTTATGAATGGAATATAGATGGATTTGCGGAAAGGCAAATTTATAATACTGTTCATAGGATGCTAATGTATAGCACCATCTGCAAGAATAATGGCAATAGAGATAAGGATATTGCTAAAATGATTATTGCTGGATTCACTGGTCAATTAAAAGGCTGGTGGGATCATTACTTCACTGATGCTAATAGGCAGGAGGTTTTGGATACTGTTAAAAATGAAAATGGGACTAATACCCAAGATGCTGTTTATACTTTGATTATTAATATTATCGAACATTTCACTGGTAGATTTTCTGAAAATAGTGATAATATCAGAACTCTACTCCAAGATTTTAGATGTAAAACTCTTACATCTTTTAGGTGGTATAAGGATACTTTCCTTAGTAGAGTTATGGAACTTCCTGAGTCTAATAGTACTCATTGGAAGTCTAAATTTATTGATGGTTTACCCTCTCTTTTCGCAGAAAGGGTTAGGAAAACCCTTAGACAAGGGGAAGTTAATATTAATTATGATAGTTATAATTACGGACAACTTATAAGCGTCTGTAAACTGAAGGACTTGCTTTATGCAATGAAATAAAGCTGAGTCAACAAATTAAAAAACATAATATCAGTGAGAGAAGACAATTAGGTCAATTTTGTGATCAGTTTGGGATTTCTAATCCTCCTTTAAATATAGAAGGAAATAATAAAAGAAAGAAATTTCATAATAAATCTCCTGAATTTTCTAAACGAAAACACAGAAAACGTAGGGAGAAGAGAGAGATAAGGAAAGAAAAAAGGAAGGCTAATAGTCCTCCTATTATTTGTAGAAAATGTGGAAAGATTGGTCATTATGCTAATCAATGCTGGACCAAGAAGAAAATCGTAGCTTAGAAGTTGATGATAATATCAAAGATACTCTTTGCAAAATATTTTTAAACTCTGATTCTGAAACTGAAAAATCATCATATTCAGATGATTTAGAAGTTTTAGAAAATGAAAACTATTCTTCTGAATCAGAAGAATGTGAACCATGTAAAAATGGTTTAACCTGTGATAATCAGGCAGATTCTTCAGATGCTGAAGAAGGTACTATTTATCAAATCCTTTCTCAATTCCAGGAAATAAATGTCATTACCAATGATAATATTCTTGATATATTAAAAACTATACAAGATCCTGATGTTAGATCAAAAATTATTGATCAATTAAATAATAAAAATGATTTGGAACAAAATCAAAATTATCAGAGGAATTCTGAACCATATACTATGGCAGAAGTTCAAAAAATTTTGAAACAAAGACAATCTTCCAATCATCCTTCTAAAAAATTTGATTTATCTCTGGAGATTCAAAATCTTAAACAAGAGATAAAAAATATGAAAAATGATAATAAACATCTTGAAGAAAGAGTTTTCAAATTAGAGATAAGTCGTGGAAAACAAGTTTATATTCCTGAAGAAGAAGAAAATCAAATTACTTTTTCTGAAGATGATAATATTTTATCCACCCTAGAAATGGTTATATCCCAAAAATGGTTTATAAAAATTTCTCTTTTAATTGATGGAAATTATAGACAAGATCTTATAGCTCTTGTGGATAGTGGTGCAGATTTAAATTGTATCCAGGAAGGAATTATTCCTACCAGGTATTTTCATAAAACTACTCATTCTATCAGTGCTGCCAATGGTCAAAAAATGAAAATAAATTATAAGCTTCCTAAAGCTTATATTTGCAAAAATAAAGTTTGCATTCCTAATAGCTTTCTTTTGGTAAAAAATATTACCAACCAAGTTATACTTGGAACACCTTTTTTAAAGAAAATATTCCCGATTAAAAATATTGATGAAAAAGGTTTTATTGGAACTTTTGAAGGAAAAGAAATATCTTTCCAATTTATTATTGAACCCTTTACTAGAGTTTTAAACCAAATAAAGGATTCTTTAATTGAAAGAAAGGAAAAACAGATTAATTATCTTAAACAAGAAATTGATTTTAATAATATTGATAATATCTTGAAAAACGTTAAATTACAAGAAAAAATTAAATTTCTTCACAATCAATTTTCTTTACAAATATGTAATGATCATCCTAATGCTTTTTGGGATAGAAAGAAACATATAGTTTCTCTTCCTTATGAGGAAGATTTTGATGAAAAGAAAATTCCTACAAAGGCAAGACCTTGCCAAATGAACAGAGAGTATTTAGACCTCTGTAAAAAAGAGATTGAATCTCTTCAAACCAAAGGGTTAATAAGACCCTCCAAGTCTCCTTGGTCATGCACAACCTTTTATGTTAATAAAAAAGCTGAACAAGAGAGAGGAGTTCCCAGGTTAGTTATCAATTATAAACCCCTTAATACTTCTCTTAAATGGATAAGATATCCAATTCCTAATAAAAAGGATTTATTGGATAGACTTTATGATGCTTTATTATTTTCCAAATTTGATTTAAAATCAGGATATTGGCAAATTCAAATTCATAATAAAGATATTTATAAAACCGCTTTTAATGTCACTTTTGGACAGTATGAATGGAAAGTTATGCCATTTGGGTTAAAAAATGCCCCTTCGAAATTTCAGAATATTATGAATGATATTTTCAATCCTTATAGTGATTTTATAATTGTTTATATAGATGATATCCTAGTATTTTCAAAAAATATTGAGAGTCATTTTAAACATCTTGATATATTCAAGAATATAGTTATTCAAAATGGTTTGGTTATATCTAAACCAAAAATGCTTCTTTTCCAAACTAAAATAAGATTTTTAGGTCATAATATTGAAAAAGGGAAAATAATTCCTATTAATAGAAGTATAGAATTTGCTTCAAAATTTCCAAATCAAATTATTGATAAAACCCAACTTCAAAGATTTCTAGGGAGTTTGAATTATATTTCTCCTTATTATAAAAACCTTGCTGAAGATACAGCAATTCTTTATAATAGATTAAAGAAAAATCCAAAACCTTGGACTGAGAATCATACTCAGGCTATCAAGAAAATCAAGGGTAAAGTTATAACTTTACCTTGTTTAATGCTTGCTAATCCCAATTGGGATAAATTTATTGAAACTGATGCATCTGAGATAGGTTATGGAGGAATTCTTAAACAGATATCTCCTCATAATCAACAAGACTATCTAGTTAGATTCCACTCAGGAAAGTGGAAAGATAGCCAGAAGAACTATGCTACTATAGCTAAAGAAATCTTAGCTATTCTTAAATGTGTTTTAAAATTTCAAGATGATTTATATAATCAGAAATTTGTGATTAAGACAGATTGTCAAGCTGCTAAATACATGTTTAATAAAAACTTTGACCATGAAGTTTCTAAGCAAATATTTGCTAGATGGCAAGCTCAATAAGCCCCTTTTGATTTTGACATTATTTATAAAAAAGGAACTGAAAATAGTCTTCCTGATTTTTTTAACTCGTGAATATTTACAGGATGTGTAATCCTTCAAGAATAAAGGAGTTTCCTTCCCATAGATTCTATGAATCTATTAATTGGGAAAAGGCCAAGAAGATTCACAATTATGTGAAAAAATTAGTTTTCCTTTCTAGGGAACATGAGAAAAATGTCATTTACTGGGAGGATAAGATTAACAATGAGATTCTTAATCCCATAAATAATCTCGATTATATCACAAGGAAAAGTAGCCATGCTAATGCTTGTGTAAACATTAATAGTAGTATTCATTTTCATGAAAAAATCCTTGATGAAATCAATTATTATATTGCTTAATATTGCAGGTATGGACCTTCTCTCCAAGAGAGATATTTATAGAAATAAAACTATAAATATCGGGAACTGGAAAGATTTCAAATATGATTTCGATCCCCCTTTAATTGGTCCTTTTGATGTCAGGACTAATATCAAATCTCCTGGTCTTGATACAATTTGGCGTCATAAATTATTAATTCCAAAGCTTATAGCTTTACAAAAATATTTAGAAGCTCAAATAGAGCAGACTAAATCTTTATGCATTTATCTTAATAACCATGGCCTCGATCATTATATTGAAGAGGATGAAAAACAGCTTATAGCTGTGAAAAATAAATTAAAAAAGCTAATAGCTTAATCATATTGATATTTCAGGATGCGACCTCAAGGAGGCAGAAATTCCTCTAATAGAGGAAGAGGTGGAAGAACTATTGCCCAATTTGGAAATCAAAAGCTAATAGCTGAAAATATTGCAAATATTTCATCATCCTCAAGTAATACACCAAAGGATGATCCTTTATATCAGGAATTTTTAGCTTATAAAGCTAAGCAGGAGAGTAATACTCAATCTGCTCCATCCTATGCTAATATTGTAGGAGATGAAGAAATTGATTCATCTGAATTACCATACGAGCAGAATGCTCATAAAGAGGTAATATTTCTTTTAGAAGATAAAAATTTGAGATGGAAGGATAATATCTGGCATCTCATGCAGAGATACTTGGATATTGCATCATTTACTGCTGGTTCATATAAACAGCGAACCCATTTTGAGAATATACTTAAAGTGACAGGATCCTGTGAATTTAATCATTTTTACGCAGGAAAACAAACTAAAGTTTATAGCTTTAGTAAAGTCATCATCAAGCAAATAATATCTGCCGAAGAGTGGGGAATAAGCACTCTCAGAGAAAGAGAATATAGTCTCCAAAATTCCCAAGTTAAAATAAAATTTAATTATTGGGTTTATATTGAAGCATTTAATAAAGCTTTCCTTTACCAGAATGAGCTTCATAAACATTCATGGTTTTTTAAAATCTGTCCAAATGTTTATAACAAGGACATTCCAAATTGGTTATACCAATGGTGGCTTGGTTTTGGCCCTACAGCAAAAATTTTGCCAAATATTTTTCAGAAATTATATTCCCAATGGGTAGAAATTTCTCCCAAAATAATGGATGCTCAGAACAATGGAAAATGGATAGAAGGAATGCCTTTTCTTCATTTCTTTACTGAATTTGGTATCCCTTGGATTTGGAAATGGGAACCAGAGTTGGGAGAAACCCAACAGAAAATACCCTGCATCTTCAGGACCTTTTATACCAAGTTCTGGAAGAAAATGCTGGCTCTTAACAAAGAAGGAAGCATGGAGGGCCAAGAAACCATTGATAATATCAAGACAAAGATTCATGAATATATTCTTCAGGAGGAACAAAATGAAACTCCTAGTCCATTTGAATATATTTCAAAGAAATTATATTTCCAAAAAGGACAAGTTTCGGATGAAGAGAAAGTGGCTTCTTATCTTAAAGAAGTAAAGAAAGATTTAATGAAAAATCTAAATTTTGATTCACAATCAAGTGCTTCTATGGATACATTATCCAACGATGATTACTGCCCAGCTGGCGAAGCCCAGAATCCTTATGAGGATATGTTTGAAGATCTGGATCAGGTTATTCAAAAATATTTGAATAAAGAAGGAAAAGGGAAAGAATAAATGGGGCCCTGCAAAAGTTGATATGCCAACTACCCTACAAATACCATTTGCGGAAAGAATATTAGCCGCTGTTTTATGTAAAGTAGTTTTAATAAAGCAACCATGGTTTTAATAAAGTTGTACTTTGCTCATTCATAATGGAGCAAATAGTTTAGGTTAGTTTTTAGTTCCGGTTTTCAGATCCGTGTTTTTATCTATTTATAGGAGCGCTCATTGTTGCACTAGGCAGAGTGAAAATTACTGAGTTTGTAATTTTTATTTCAGTTTGTAAACACTTTCAAAATTCTGAGTGAGAAAAATTTTTGCAATCTTGCAAGACTGGTGTAAAAATTTAATAAGTAAGTCATTTTATTCTCCAGTTCTTTAAGTTCATATTTCTGTATTCTATTGTGCCGCCTAATATGGCCGGCTAAATTTTATTGTGTTGAATAATATCATGTTAATAAGATCAATGTTCATGGTGGATTGGAAAAAAAAGTACCAGATCGAAAATTTTATTTCTGGGTTGGTTTAAGCTAAAATAGGCAGAGATTAGGTTTAATACCGAAGTCTGGATTCGCCCATTCTGTTGCCATGTTTTAGGCGTTTTTAGGGCTTGCCTCCATGACTGGTTAAGAACTAAATCTCTAGCTCGTTTTAATTTAGTAAAATGACCATGTACAGTATAAAAGTTTTTGATTTGGTACTACCAAATGATTTAGTTTTATCATTTTCAATTCCTAATTCCGCCTTAATAAAAGATCCCCTCTGTCATGATTCACGGTACTCTCAAATTCTTCTTTTTTTTTTTTTTATGTATATCCCTTATTTATCTTTTTTTTTTTCCTCAATTTAATATTATCTTATTTTATTTATTTATTATAAAATTATAATTATATTAAAAATAATAATAAATTAAATAATAATATGAAAATTTTAATTTTATAATTCGCGTGTGCAAGGTTGCTAATATATAGGGCTGTAAATGGATATCCGAAAATCCGATATCCGTTCGCATCCGAATTCGTTTAAAGAGGATATTATCCGTATCCGTTCAAAGAGGATATTATCCGTATCCGATTATAGACATCCGAATTATAAACGGATAAGGATATGGTAATGACACATCCGATCCGTTTAATATCCGATCCGTTTATACATCCGTTAAATATATCCGTTATCCGTAATCCGTATCCGATAACATATATATCTATATATTTTTTATACCTTGATGAAACATATATTAATTTACACATTATATAATTATTTGAGAATTATAAAAAAAAAAAATAACAGTAAACGTATATCATATTATTTGTAATAATAAACTCCATTAATTATTGTAAACATATATTATACTTGTGAGTTAATATGTATAGATTTAATAGATTTATAGTTAGTTATATTAATATTTAATTGTGTTATGAAATTTCAATCTATTATTTTTTATTAAAAAATATATGTAAAACAGATAAACGGATTCGGATTCGGATATCGGATAACTCACTAATCGGATATCCTCACGGATACGGATAATCCGATATTCGGATAATATCCGTCGAATTCGGATACGGATAGCATTTTCATTATCCGTCGGATAACGGATACGGATTCGGATAGCGGATATGCTAAACGGATTCGGATTCGGATACTGCACATCCGCTCCGTTTATTATCCGTTTACACCCCTACTAATATATATTAGGTTGCGATTACTTTGTCAAAAATAGCAGTATTTGTAAGTTTTGTCGTATAAAATCGTTTTTATTTTGGGTTAATTACAAATTCCCCCCCGTCCTTTGGCCCCTGGGGCGGATTGCCCCCTAACCTTTGAATCCGGGCGATTTGCCCCCTAACCTTTGAAAAATCGCTCACTTGACCCCTTTGACCAAGTTTGACTATCGATTTCTCCTTCGACATGAAGATCCAAGTTCCAAGACCACCGTCATCGTGCTCGTCTCTCCAAGGAGAACAAAATCCATACCCCATCCGACCCTATTAGCCGTCCAACACTTCGTTTGTCGTGCGTCACCTTTGACCGATGATTTCTTTTTCGTCGGATGTCGGATTTTGATTTCGAGACTATTGTTGTATTCCTTATGTCGAGAGCTTCAATTTGATATCAGCATCGTACAAATATGCTTTGTTAAAGTTTTTTCAAAAGGGTCAAGTGAGCGATTTTTCAAAGGTTAGGGGGCAAATCGCCCGAATTCAAAGGTTAGGGGGCAATCCGCCCCAAGGCCAAAGGACGCGCGGGGGGGGGGGGGGGGGGGGGGGTGGGGGGGAAGGATTTGTAATTAACCCTTTTATTTTTATAAAATCATGGCCCGCAATAAATGGGGTGGGCCGCAAGCCTGCAACATACACGTGAATTTCCATGAGATATATCACACGCTTTTAAGGCGGGTTTAAATCAGACTAATTAAACATAAGACCATTTTGTCCAGAAATTAACTTAATTTACAGTACTTTACCACTACTATTTGGGATGCTCTATTTGGTAGATGTCACTTATGTGAGATCAATGTAATGATTCTGTAATGAGGGTTAGTTTGGGGGATTATACACTACATATTGAAATGTCCAATCAAACTAACACAACTTCTGGACAAACACGCTTTGCAAGTGGGGTCCAAACAAGCTGTGTACCATCACATACGCACATATTCCCATCATGGAAAATCATGACAGCATAAGTAATCGCAGCCAAGCCATAGTAAGTATCTCTTGTTGTGTACTGAAATATTAACATTTAAATAATAAATTAAATTTGCACCAAAAATATTAATAATAATAAATTAAATGTAAGATACATAAATTTAATGTAACAATAAAAATTATTTTTATTCATCTTCATGTAATATGTTTTAATTATGAGCAAATTACATTTTAATTCCATAAAATTAGGTCTTTTATAATTTTATTCTCATTATTTTGGAATCAGACAAATTTAATCTCATTAGTTTCAATTTGTTGCAATGTTGGTTCCACCGTTAAAAATTGGACGGAAACTGTTCAGTAATATAAGTAAATTACATTTTTAGTCCCATATGGCATTAAAAAAGATCCTAAAATGCATGTAACGTTTATTTCTAGCTGTGGTGCGGCTGACCTTTGGTTTTGTGCGAAGGTGGCAACAGGTGTGGTGGTGCTTGAGTGCAGTGATGGTGACAGAATGAATTGGTAGAGGAGGTGTAAGGTTTTCTTATTTAAATACATTTTAATAATTAATATAATATATAATATTTATTAATCGAGAGAGGTAGAAAGAAAATCGCTTTTTTTCTCTTGGACTCTTGGATTATTTTATTGTTTTTTATTTTTTTTCTCTCATTTATTCTCTTGCATTCTTTTCTCTGCTTTTTAATTATTTTTTTATCACTTCCAAGAGATTATCTTCTCTTTTTTCTCACTTCACTTCAATTCTTTTTTTTATATAATTTCTATATTTTTCTCCTAAATATTTTTGAACTCTTTTAATTAATATGACACTAAATGATCTTATGCTATTTATTTATTTATCATAATTTAGTAATTATATTGAAAATGATTATAGAATATATATTAATTTGACAGTTAATTTATTTAAATAATAATAATTTTTCGTTTGCAAACGCAATAAGTATACGCGATTACTAGCTTTTTTTATGTATAATCTGTAATTGTAGTGTTTGAACAAAAATATGTTTTAATTATAATGTTATATGTATTGGATATACCTATTGTTTTGATAACATATCAGCAGCTTAATTCAATATTAAATTTAATAATTTTAATGTTTAAAGTATGTAATTATTTGTAAAGAATGTAAAGAGAAATCCAATTTAATCACTTATTTCGTGAATGGTAAAAACACAACAGTTTTCATTTTTAATCTAATTATAATATCTTATAGAAAAGTAAATGATCCACAATTTCCTAAAAACTATATTACTAATAGTGTTAAATTAGATAATTGAGAGGCTTAGCTAAAAATTACATTATATGTATACCTACAGAAAAACTATTCCAATGATGATAAAGATATTTTAAAAAATATATCTACATATAATTAATTTCTTCCACACTACAAAAAAACAGCCGAATTCCGACGGGAAAAAACAGACGGAAAATTCCGTCCGTATCCTGTTGGAATTTCCGACGGAAAACCGTTGGAATTCAGTCGAAAATTTTGGTGGAATTTTAAAAAAAAAAAATTTGCGCCAAAAATTCCAACGGAACTCCATTGGAATTCCGTCAAAAATTTAGAATTGTGCCAAAAAAACCGACGGGATTTTCCCGTCGGTTTTCCGTTGGAATTTGAATTAAATAAAAAATCCAACGGAAAACCGACGGGAATTACCCGTCGGTTTTTTTATTCCTCAATTAAAAAAAAAAAAGACGGGATTTTCCCGTCGGTTTTCCGTTGGAATTTCAATTAAATAAAAATTCCAACGGGAAACAGACGGGAATAACCCGTCGGTTGTTTTATTCCTCAATTAAAAAAAAAAAAAAAAACGATTTTCCGTCGGTTTTCGGTTGGAATTTTCAATCAAATTTAATTAGTCTCGATTCAAATCTCTTTTAATAAACCAACACATATATTATAGTTTTAAGTCATCTTCGTATTAAAATTTATGTTTTTTTAATAAACGATTATTTCTAATAAAGAAAAACTAAGTTATCAATTATATAAGTTAATTAATAGTGAAAGTATCAATTACGTAACGAGAAGATCGCCCTTTTGATGGTTTGATCTTCTTAAACTTCAAATTTAACTTTTAATAACGTTAATCCGTAGGTTCTTCAACTTATTTATATATTTGAAAATTATATAATATACAAATTATAAATTATTAATAGACACTAAAGTATATAATATACAAATTATACATTATTAATTATAATAAAAATATTTAGAACATCAATCTTTTAACTTTAAATATAGTGAGGAGATCCCAATTGAAATTTAATTTTCTATTAGACACTCTCTGTAACGCCCCAAATTCCGGAAGTTCAGGTAAGCACGCCACGAGCGGGTCTTCGGGAGTTGGGAGGTTTAAATTTAAGTATTTCATTCAATTATTTACAACCTTCATCATATTATATACATTACATCTCTATGCATTTATATAAATTGTCATTTACGTGAATTATATGAACTAATTGCTATATGTGACCTAATTGCACTAAATGTCCTTGATTGACCCTTTGTGTAAATTTATGGACCTAATTGCATTAAAGAAATTGGAGCTACTTGATCTTTTGTGTAGAGAGGAAATTTGATTGAATGAATTCAAATATTATGAGGACTTATGTGCAAAATAGGATGACTCATGTCTATTCTTTCAAGACTTTGGATTATATCATCTCTTCTTCCATTGCATTCTACTTCATTCCATTTTCATCCAATTTCTACACACACACACACACTAAATACCGATCAAAACACCAAGAGAAGGAGAAGGATTTCATCTCAAATTTCAAGCTATAATTTGAAGAAGTCTTGAAGCTAGAAGCATCATCATCCTTATCTTTTCACTTCATCTCATTTCTTGCTTGAATTCAAGGTAAACATGGAATTGGATGGATCTTTTGGTTGGTGAATGAGTAGGGTTCATGAGTTATATGATGGATTCTTGCAATATTTGAGCTAGGAGCATGATTAGGATGATTAGAATGGAAGTTTGCATGAATACCTTGAAGTATATGGAAGATTGGAAGCATGTGTTCATATGGGTTTGGAATGATGAAATCTTGATGATTGATGCATGTTTCATGGTTTATATGCTACCTAATTGATGTCTTTAAGTTATATACATGTTATGTGCTTATTTTGGAGCATTTTGGTTGAGTTTACTTTGGGGTTTCATTCCTTTTCTTTCTTCCCCGAAGCTACCCCTGTTTTGGCCTTTTTTCCACCTCTGGAACAGTACCCGGCCGGGTACTTTTTGTGCATAAAAAGTACCCGGGCGGGTAGTTTTCCCCCGAAAAGCTTCTGTACTGCTTACCCGGTCGGGGAACTTTTCCCTTGAATTTTACCCGGCCGGGTACTCCCTCATCCGAATTCCAAATGACCTGATTTTTGATTCTTTGGAAAGCTCTTGAAGTCTAGAACAACCTCCAATTAGAATCATCTCAATATATTTTCCCATTTTTGAGTTATGATCAATTCTTTTTGGTGTCGCTGCTTTACCGACAAACTGCACTCACCCAACTTCAACCATTCGCCATTTTCTCCTCGCTTTGAACTAGAAAACGAGCCATATATCATTTTAAAGGTATACCTGTCTAGTTTCATTCCCAACAAACAAAACCCAATTCCAAACTCTAGAACTTTAGATATTTCCCTTTTTCCACAGCTTGGTCATTTTCAAAAATTGCTGGTTTTTGCCAAACTTCACCAAAACCCTTGTTATTGCGTTCCTTTCACTTTCTTAGCTCCCATATGTGACTTATATGAATTATATGCCTACTTTATTGATAAGTATGCTCCTATTTGACACTCATTGATTATAAATTCATGATTGAGGTTACATATCATTGTCGTTCGTCATAATTGGTTCATTCGAGTTGAGTCTTATTTCACACTTGTCCTTGTTGCACAGATCTCGGCCCTGGAGACGAGGAGCACGCTCCATAGGGTGTTTCTTTGTTCCTTTTTGGTTGGTTAAGGTGAGGTTTAAATTCTAAATATATAGAACCCTTACAACCCTTATGTGATTTTCGGCCAAAACGTATCTATATATCTATAGTTTTCGAACCTTATGATTTTCAAATGATTTCACAAAAATGGATTGATTGATTGATTGATTGACGAATTGATTGTTTTGGCGAGTAACTATTGTTCACGTTGGGCCCGAGGGTAGTGTATTGAGCCAATCGGGAAAGCAAGGGCTGACGGGTAACTCTTGCACTATCCTCACCATTGTGGGATCACCTCTGAATCCACCAGGAGGTTTGGTGGAGGAAGAAATCCCGTGCGTGGGAGTCATGTTCCTGACGTACACCATGATTGGATGGTTGGGTCTTGCAAGCCCGCCATCACCCGGAGGAAGAAGGATTTATTGATTGAAATTACTAATTGTGCACGGAATTATTTGTGTGATCACCTAATCCACTAATAAATTGAAGTATTATACACAGTTGGTGAAAGGTTGGAGATTTGCCCTCACTCGCCGGGCCACAAATTGATTGTATTGAATTGATTGAATTGATAAAATGGATTAGTTGTAACCTCGGGCGACATTATCTCTTCTTTTCTAAATCGTGGTGTTATTTTCCAAAATTATTACCCGAGATTATAACTTGTATGTATGTGCGCAAATATTTATTTATACCCCTCGCTCAGTCCGTGTTGGACTGACACCTCAACTTTTCAGCTTTTGCAGGTTCGTGCTAGGCGGGAATTAGAGTCTAGCCTGTCTTTTATTCGGGTCTAGCACTTCACCTTCATATTGTAGCTCATGTATTGATACTTCTTACATTTTGTATTATGCCTTACCTAATATTGGAGGTGATATTGTATTGTATGAAATGTTGGTATCTATTAATAAATACGTAAATATGGTACCTATAAGTATTGAATATTATTGCTTCCGCTTTTATTGATACAATTGT
Source organism: Lantana camara (assembly GCA_037501455.1). Lineage (NCBI taxonomy): Eukaryota > Viridiplantae > Streptophyta > Magnoliopsida > Lamiales > Verbenaceae > Lantana > Lantana camara. The sequence goes on from CM074863.1 coordinate 87,552,006, forward strand.
TTAGTGGTATTAATTGAGGCTACCCGCCTAGCTTTTGAGTTTTTATTGTCTCCCGTTCGCTATAGTTTTGGTTCATGTATGAATTACCGTTTCATATGTGGATTGAGGCTATAGTGCGGGGGATGTGGCGCCTAGCGTTCCGGGTGCTACACTCTCACATATATAAATAAAAAGATTATAACTTTAAATTAATTACCACTCTTATGATGCTCAAACAATTCTAAATATTATTGTAACGTATGGTGTTGTATCATATTAAGGTTGGACATCTTGACAAACGTCTTTCACTTGTTAAATTTAAAAATTAATATATGTTGTATCATATTTGTATCCATACATTATAAACACTCCCTTATATACATACATACATACATACATATATATAGTGTTTCCACACAAAAAAAACATATATATATATATATATATATATATATATATATATATAGTGTTAATATACTATTTTATTATTTATCAATGTAATTTACATAATAAGTATTTTTAATAAATTTAATACTTGATAATAAGTATATAGTGTTAATAATATTTGAACTAAGTTTAAAATATGAAAACTACGAAAAATTTTATTAATTATGTATCTTTATAAGAAAAAACTTATATATATACAAAAAAAATTATAGGCTTAATTCAAATAATCGTATATTTAAAATTTTATATTTTAAAATTAATAACAAAAAATATTTAAATAGTTAATTGAAATAAGTGTATAAATATCTTTAAAGACACAATATTAGTAAGAAATAAGTTATCCAAGTTGGTAAGGGAGTCATCATTCTTCCTTGGAGACCCGAGTTCGAATCCCTGCGTGCGCAATTATCGGGAGAATTAATTCTCACATTGGGTTGGCTCGGTTGGCTCAAGCTCCGCTCGTGGCTCGTCCGAGGTGTTGGTGTGGCTCATTTCCGGGGTGGTTCGGGTCCCACAAATGAATTTATTTATTTTTATTCTATTTTCGACGGAATACCGACGGAAAATTCCTTTGGAAATCCGTCGGTTAACTTAAAAATTAAATTATTTTTCTTCCATTCGAAATGGAAAACCGACGGAAATGGCCCATTGGCTTTCCATTGGAAATTATTTTGTTGGAAAAAATAATTTTCCGTCGGTTTCCCGTCGAAATTCCATTGGAAATATATTTCCAACGGAAAACCAAAGGAACGGACCCGTCGGGACCCAATTCCGACGATATATTTTCCAACGGGTGCCATCCCGTCGGTTTTTCGTGGTTTTCCGTTCGAAAATCGGGTTTTTTGAAAATCCCGTCAGAAAATGCCCGTCGGGTTTCAGGCTTTTTTTTACAGTGTCATACATATATTTATCACATGTCTAGAATTAGGTTTAGTTTGATAAGTGATAGGTGTCGAATCCGTCAAAAATAAATATAAATCTCGTCTATGACTAAAACAGAGTATAGCGGAAACGGATTGAATCACCGAGATTGGGAGAAACTAATTCAATTAAATTCGCAGGAAAAATTACGAAAACAAGAAGTAAAAGTAGGGGGATTTTGAGATTATCTAAACTAAATAAACTAAAAAGCAATTAATTAAAACTAAAACTAAAAGAACACGATTGATCATGTAGCACCCCAAGCGGTGGGCACCACATCCCCGCACTACAACTCGACACATGTAACGAAACAAAGACTCCGTACACGTACCAAGCCATAGCGAACAGGAGGCAAAGCAAAATCGAACCTAAGTTAGGCGGAACGTAGACCCTACACGACACATTACAAGAAACAAGTATGCAGAAGCGTGATCATGCGATACAGAAATTTTAAACAATGCAAACAGGTGACGGGTTCAAACTAGCATAATTCCTAATCGGGAAATTCAATCATAACATAAATCAAGCATGCAAACGGGTTCATACTAGCCCTAGAAGCCTGTGCTAAACAAATTCATATTTATACAAGTGTGTGAACGTAACCAACAAACGTAAACGAATTCAAGATACAAAATACCAAATGCGAAATGCAGACTATACAAAAGACTCGACTCGAAACGGACTCCACAAACTAACTGATTCCGCCTAGCTCGAACTCCAAAGCGAACCTGCAAGACTAAAAACATAAAGAGGGAGGGGTCAGTCACACTGCCTGAGTGAGGGGTTAACACGCACACTATACATATATATAGAGCAAAGCATGTCAAAATTAAATGTTCGTGAACCAGGGATTAGTTTTTGCACTCCAAAACATTTTTTCCCGTGATAATATATATAGGGTTATTTACAAACAAGGCTTAACTTCATATCAAAGTATACGTTCATAACAAGTCAAGCTAGCCATGCATGTCAAGTCCATTTCATTAGGTTATAAATAATATTCCAAATTTTATCTTAATTTAGAAATCTACCCCCGTTTCACAAACTCAAGACAAGCGTAACAAGACTCGGCGGGCGAGCGTTCAAACCAACCTTACTCCCAAGATGTAACGTGCCAAAACAAGCGTGCAAAACAAAACAAACATACCAAGTCAAGACGTGCCAAACCTCGTCTCCGGGTGATGGAAGGGTTGTGCAACCCTAACCATCCAAGCAGACGAGGGGAGTGCTCAATGCTTCTCAAACCTTCAGGACTCCATCCCCCAACCAAACCTCCTGGTGGGTCCCGGTACATCCTTATCAAGTATCAAGTGGAGACTATGCACAGGAGGTGAGCCCGGTGACCCCTTGGTCGCCCCGGGTGCTCCTTACCCACAGTCTCCGGGGCCCCTTCAAGCAAGTCAAGATCACGTGCAAGTTCAAGTCATGTACAAGTCCTAGACCCGCTACAAACGTGCATAACAAGACATATCGTGCGTGCTACAAACATATGTATCATATACACACACATATACGTACATACCACATGCATACCTACTATACATACATACAAGCGTGCTTATCACATACAAACATACCAACTCCAAAGACAAGCATATATAGGCTCACACATAGCATTCATACTTTCAAACGTTTAACAAGACCATCAAGATGTTGGAAAACACGAAAGAGTTGAGCAAGAAAGTTTAAAATTTTCCAAAAGTTTAATCGTTGTCTAGCAATTTTAGTATCATATCGTAGGGTGTTTTAGAAACTTACAAAGGTAGAAGCTTTCTAGTGATGTCGTTACCACCTAACGAACACCCTTCAAGTGAAATCCCTCGAACGACCTTCGAATTAGACTCCAAATTAGAAGCCCTCCAAAGCGTATCCATACCAGTCCTAGAACACGATCAAGCGAGTGAGAATTCTAGTTCTATGGCTTGTGTTAGGCTAGGATTTGCTTTGAAAACTTTTCTTTTGGATTTTCTCAAAAATATAACACTTCTTGAGTGTTGGTCTAAAGAATAAGAGAAGCACCACCACTAGTATTTATACTAGGGGGTTCGAACCTACTAGGGCTTCTCTAAGCCTAGTGGACTTTGTTTTCTTGCTCACTAATTACTATTGGATATCAAACGCCGTACAGTTTAAAAGTTAGTTTTTACGGCGGGAATAGTACTTTAGGAAAAATGAGAAAAATTTATAAAACGAGCTAGGGTTTGAACTAGAGTTTGGAAAAGGTCTTAAAATTTATAAAATAATTTAAGGATCGTTATGGTTATAATATTGTATAGGAAAAACGTTAGAATTGGAAAATCTCTCAATTAGGGCAAAACTAGGGTTTCTAGCCGGTTTTGGTTGCTACGTGAGTTATAATGAGAATTAGGGTCCGAAAATGATATCATAGTTCATAAAATTTCACAAGGATTCATTTGAACCCAATATTGGATAGGTAAAAGTGTCCCAAAAAATTTCTACATCCAGGGGTGAATAGTAACTAGGGACCTAATGAGAATTTTTGACAAACAATTTTCATAGCATATCTCGGGATAGTAAAAGCTATGATATGAATCCGGAAAATGTGGAATCTAACTCCTAAAGATTTAAGAGGAATATGTGAAGGTTTAAGTTCGGTGAATGAATAGTGATAGGTGTTCCATAGTGAGATACGAATCAAATTTGAAACCTAAAGGCATATAATTCACATAAAATGAAATGCATGATGGATTGAGGCTATAAACGCTTCTCTTAACCCTCTACTTACCCGTGTCATCTTGATTTTGAAATCCGGGCTGTTACAGTGTGAGTCTCGTCTTTAATTCTGGATTTGAGTCTAGTTAGGATTACTTCTGGATTGTCTTACTTTGAGTTTTGTAATCGAGTAACTCTTTCTATTGTTAATTATTTTAGGTATTGATAATTGTGGCCTGTGAGCCTAGTGTCAGTTGTTTTGTTTGGTTCGTGCACCTTATCAGAGTATACTTTGTTATCAAAAGTGAATTGCATTTTTTGTTTAGTGACGGTCGGTAGCCATTGCATGTCGAATGATTTAATTTACTTCCGCTATTGCATGTTTTCTCTGACGACAGTGCGTCTAGTGTCGCCTAACTAAGTGCGAGTCTTGATTGTCTCCTGTTCGCTATAGGTTGGCGCGCATGCGGAATTGACATTTCATATGTGAGTCGGGCTATGGTGGTTCCGCACTCTGGGCGCTGCTATGTAGACTCGAAAAATGAATAGTAACTTTGAGTTGAGATAAGGAAATCCCCCTTCAAACACTAAACGACATATGATAGCACATTGTTCACGTAAGAATACATGCCTGAAGATTTGTAGAGATGGATCATGTTCTATATATGTTTTCTCACTGCCCTTGGCTTATCATTTCTAGTCAAGCCCTGTTATGGGATGTTACACATTAAATGAATAAGGGGAAAAAAAATTTGTCATCCGAACTATAGTGATTTTAAAACTTTCGCACTCGAACTAAGTTTTGTTGCCAACTGCCATTTGTACTTTGCATTTTCTATAATTAACCATCTCCGACTGATTTTTACTGGTTCAGTGGCCTGCTAGTGGTTTCAATGACCTTTTAGTGGTTTCGGTAGCCAAACTTAGTATATCGTCACTAATTTTGATTTTACTCATATTGAGTCAGATTTCACAACTGCCATCGGAGCGAAGCCAAACACAAAGTACTCCCGTATCTTAACTATGGCACGAGTCTCTTCATTTACTTCGCTAACTCATTTCACAGTTTCCATTTTCTTTCTCTCTCTTTCTTTCTCTATGTCTCTAGTTTTCTTTCATTTAACTACACATATGATATGAAAACTGAGCAATTATCACGGAGACTAAGGAAATAGCATACTTGTGACATTTAACCTAAAGAATTAGATATGATTATGAAGTGCCAAAACTTTGGTAATATTGTAGGTGGCACAGCAGACCTAAATATTCCGTTTTCTTGTAATACAGGTGGGACTGCAAACCTTGTGATTAACACGGCCTGTCTTGCTACCCAGTATGACAAGCAGAGACAAATAGAGTTATGTATAGGCATTCAAGTTAATTGATTATATATTCTGGCCACTTTGGGGTGTGTTAAAAAAAAGTTAATTAATTATATTTTTTTTTTGGTGGGAAGTTAATTAATTATATACTATACGTAATTGTGTTTTTTTATTTCTGAAAATTTCGGTTCAAACACGACAATGTCGAACCAAACCAATTATGATGAAATGTATTATACTTGTTATATGATTGATCACACTTTCTAAATTTTGCACCAATTACATGACAAGTTTAATATACTCGCTCACTCATTGCACTGCTTTGGCCGAACTAGGTTTAAGGTGGAATTAACCGTTTATTTCTTATCTGAATCACCGACTAAGAGAAATCTTATTACATGGGATAAATAAAGAACATTTAAGTTACGTTAGTTTAAGCCGAATCCTGGAGTTGGATTCTTAAAAGAGCGTCGTGTTTAACTAACTCATTTTCTTAAATGTGTTGATTTCAACTAAGAAATCTATAGTTTTTGACTTTTTGTTCATACAAGTTTGCTTTGCCTAAGTTTTCATGTGTGTGTTTCTTTTTTTTGATAATTGAAAATAGAACATGTTTGGAAGCATGCCAAATGTTTTCGGTCCAAAATATCTGTTGGAAAGTTTTAATTTGAATAATAACTGACAAAATTTTAATTTGATTAAGTAAATTTTATTTTATGAAAGTTAATGATGCCTACGAAAGATTCAACGAATGTTTTGACTAATGTTCACATATTTTGAATGTCATCCACACTTTTGATTTCTCCCTCCCTGGCTCTTATTTAGTACCGAGGACCGTCAAATATTCATATCAAAACTTCAAAAATATTGTATTCATTCCTAATGGTTTGACAATCATTTTCTCAACAACTAGTTTTTGGGTTGAGTTAGATCAAACACATTATTTAATATGATATTCAGAGCAAGGTTCTATCTTAAGTTTGTCTTTCCACCCTACTTCAAGCTCCAACTATTCCTCATGTGTTTCACAGTTTTATAATGGCTTTGATAATTCTTCCCTCAATAGCTAGTTTTTTAGGTTGTGAGTTAGGTTAAACACATTATTTAATGAATACTTCAGGGAAAACTATAGACAATCCTCTAACTTTCGGAAATTGTGCACATTCCTACACAACGTTTTAATTTCTGTGACACTGCACCATGAAGTTCAAATTATTTTTTAAGGAAAAAACAACTTAACCCTGTATTCAGGGGCGGATCCAGGATTTCTTATTAGTCGGGACTGAAAATCCCTAGGCCTCAATATATTAAAAAAATAATAATAACTTAAAATTGATTAAAGGCACTAAAACTCATAGATGAAACTGTTTTCGATGATTCGTGTTCCCTTCAATTTGCTCCCACCATTTTTTCTCAAACTAAAGTCTTCACGTACAGGTACTAATATAGTCCCTTATTATATAAAAAAAAAAAAAACTAAAATTTGTTTCGGGGTTATAATATCCACTATCCAGTGTAGTAATTAATCCTTTTGGTAAATTATAGGTAGGTTAAACTATAACAGTTGAATAAAAAAACTTGTTAAGTGTTTTATATTTGAAATTAAAATTCGAATTCACCATATTTTATTAAATTTAATATGTATTGAAAATTAGAATTTTTGTGATATTAATTTGACAGAGTTAGGTTTTGATTAGAATTGGCTACGTGATATGATATCTTTTATCTCTCTAATATTATATGATATATTATCTATACAATAAGATACATTACACTGTTTTTTCCTCGTATAAATAGACAATATATTGATTTTTTCGTGAAGTGTTCGGCGCATCATAACAAAAAATTCAAACTTATAACTATTTTCATATTCAAACGAAACTTGAGTTATATCTAATATATATGTATATAACATTTATTATACATAATAGCTAGTAAATTTATACTCTTAAAAAGTGTTAATTAATTTATGTTAATGACATATATATATATATATATATATATATATATATATATAATCAATTTTGAGGGATTAATGGGGGTTGGGTGGGAGGGGGGACTTCAGCGCCCCCCCCCCCCCCCCCCCCCCCCCAGCCCTTAATTGGCTCCGCCCCCGCCTATATTATGATCATTTTTTCAACATTAATTTTTATTTGATCTTTCAAATATTTCAAATTGTCATTTGTACTTTATAAAAGTTTTCAAATTGGTATCTCGGCCATTTAGGTGTTAATACATGTCTCATTTCCAGTAAAAAAACTAACAATTTTTGGCAAAAAATGAGCAATTTGAAACAACTGAAAGTTTGAATAAAAATTAAAAAAAGGGGGTCATAGTACAATGGTAAGTTGTTCTTTCCTCTTATTTTTTAATCTAACTTATATCTTCAATCCGTAATAATTTTCAATTCTATTTTCTAATATTACATATCCATAAAACATCACTTTATACTTTACGGGCATCTAACATAATTTCGGATTTTATATACTTTTTGGTCACAAAAAAAGATGTTCAAGCTGGCAAGAAAAATTCTAAATTTTTACACATGGTTAGACTCCTTTGGAGTGTTTACTTTGTTTGTTGGGATAAGATGCACTACAAGAAAAACTATTTTTCGTGACAATTTGTTGTGACGAAAAATAATAGCGTCATAATAGATTACACTATAGCGACGATATATAAGTTTGTCACCACAAAATAAACATTAAGAGACAAATTCTTATATGTCACGAAAGACTTAATTTTATATGAGAAAATTTAATACTCGTCACAAAATATTCAGACATTTGTCACGTTAAATGGTACAATGTACGGTAACAAATTATTTAACCTTTTGTGATGAAATGTTTTGCCACTTATGTATCATATATATGACAAAATTTAATATTCGTCACAAAATATTCAGACATATGTCACGCTAAATGGTACAATGTACGGTGACAAATTATTTAACCTTTTGTGACGAAATACTTTGCCACTTATATATCATATATATGACAAATTTTAGGTTTGTCACAAGAAATTATTTTATCGCGATAAAAAATAATATCATCATATAAAGTATTGTTATTTTATAAACTATTTGCATGTGACAACTTATAATAGTCACTATAAAATTATGGTATCATGATAAATTTTTTATTGTCACAATAGGTCATTTGTGGTGACAGAATTAATTATTGTCATTTGAAATATTTTTGTTTTATATAAATTTTTAATTGTGGCAAGTTCTTATTGTTACCATAGAAATATAATGTTATGATAAATGATTGGCCGTCACAATAGTTAATTTTGTCGTGACAAAATGTAATATTGTCATATAAAAATTTATTATTTTAAAAATTATTTTGTTATGATATATTCATATTGTCATAATAGAAATATGTTATGTGATAATATATTTATTGTTAATACGATATTTTATATAACTTTAAGTATATAAATTATTAATTAAAACCTAAAAGTATATAAACTAACAATTTTAATATAATATCTCCATAAATATGATTATATTTAATTTAAATAATTATATATTTTATATTTTATATTTTAAAATAATAACACAAAAATATTTAAATAATTAATTGAAATTCGTGTATGAATATATTCCATTGTTATTAAATATATTAAAAGACATAATATTAACATGAAAGAAGTTGTCCAAATTGGTTTAGGAGTCAATATTCTATCTTGGAGACCCGAGTTCGATTTCCAAGAAGCGCAATTAATAAAAAGAATTAATTCTCGCGTTAGCTTGTGCTTGGCTCGATGGGTTCGGTGCTGGCTCGTCTGAGGGGTGGGTGTGGTTCGTGCCAGGGGTGGTTCGGGTTTCACACAAATAAAATTTTTAATTTATTTTATTTAATTATTTTGCGACAAAATGTGATGTGGTGACAAATATGTTTGTCACAAGAGGTGCCAACTCACATGACTGTAGTGACAAATATATGACTATGATGACAATAAGTGTCAAATATGTGACAAAAAATTTGTCACAATAGAACATGATATTGTGACAAAGAATTTGTCATAATAAGTGATCATTTGACCGGGCCTTTAGTGACAAAATCGAATTGCAGTAACAATACATATATATTTTATGACAATAAGTTTGTCACAAGAATGAAGTTTTTCGTGACAAAAGTATGTTTGTCACAAACCTATTGTGTTAAACGTAGAAATTGTCATCTAAGACTTTATACAACGGGCCTGTTGTGACAGCGACTGTGACAAAAATAATCGTCACAATAGATCTATTGTGACAAAATTGTCATGTATTGCGACAAATTATTTTGTCACAAAAAAGTGTTTTTTTTGTAGTGATGGGATTGATGACTAATTGGATGAGTTGTAGAATGTGATGGTGGATTGATGATATTGGATTATTAATCTAATCCCGTTTCATACTACAAAGTAAACATGCAACTTGAGATTGTGTTAGGGATCTTCAAAACTATAACGTGAGTAATTTACAAGTGTGATACGAATTAGAACAATCTAAATTTTTCCAAAAAATTATTCTTTAACTAGGATTGGGCGTTCCGGTCGGCAAATTTGGAGCCCGCCCTAACCCTATTGAGTATATCCCAATTGGGATGGGAAATTCGGGAAATCTTTATTTCTGATACCGTCCTGACCCTATCGAGTTTTTCCTGGTCAAAATGGGAAATTCAAGGAATCTTTATATATACAGTAATTTTAAAAATTTTAGCTATTAATTTGTTCCATCCAATGAGTTGTCTACAATTTGCCGAAGGAACTAATTTGTGTGATAAATAAACCATGCTATGAGGTACCTACAATTCAGCAAAAAAACTGGTCACTTTAATGGTGGATGCTCCGAGCATAATCTGTTAACCTCTTTGGTACTTAAATGGTAAGTTTTGATGCTTCCAAGATATTTGTGCATCTTTCCATATATTATTGTATCACATGTTTTATTCTAGCATAGAAAGTTTATTTGAATTGCATAAAATCATTCCTTAATTACCTTGATTGTAAATCACGATTTTATACATCCTTTGATTTATTTTTTCCATACATATATTTGTCACATGCTTAGAATCTTTATTAGTATGGAAAGTGTTGACCTAGTACTTTTGAAATTATTCTGGAATTTCGCTAAAAATCTTTCCTTTTGTACCAGAATCAATCCCAAACGGCTTCTTCCTTATTTTACACTTTATATCCGTTGTATTAATTGTATTTAAGAGAGAAATCTCGTGAGAAATCAAAAAGAGGGAGAAAAAAGTGCTAAACCAACATAGTGTAAAGGAGAATATTGAGTTTCATATACGGTTTGGTGTTTTCTTCTAATTCTTGTTTGCTTGTTTGTCGTCTCGAGGGATTTTGGTGGTGAAGAGATCAGACTTAAGCTCAAGAATTGCTTGGAGCAAGTTGAGTTGTGCAGGGTTGTTGGGTCGTGGAAGTAGTCGGTCGACAGCTAGTTCCAGCTAGGTGTGAGTGACGTTAAGCGTACTACACTGAGGTCGTGGAAGTTGAGTGGTCGCGATACTACTGCCAGAACGAGTCACACTATCTTGTTGCCAAGATTGGTGATCGGTTATATTGTATCAACTCTCATAGGGAGGTTTTCTAACTCTCTGATTCTTATTGTTTTACTCCTGAAACTTTATTGTACTTGTGCAAATATATTTGAGTGAAACAGGTTTTAAATCCTTCGTGAAAACTTGGGGACAGGATGTAGGTCTTCGGACTGAACTTGGATAAATTACCGTGTCATTTTATTTGCTTTGCATATTTTCATTATTGCATTGTCTGGTATTTTGTTATTTCGTACCAGTAATCATTTCAAGCAAAGCACGCACTTAACTCTAATAAACGGATTTCTCAAAACCTTAATATTTCCGCTGCATTTCATAAAGTTTTATAAAATTCTTGAAAAGGTTTTAAGATCTAATTCAACCCCCTCCTTAGGCAAACTCACATTCATCATAATCAAAAAGGAATATTAACGTTTTTATCAGTTTTTGTGTTGTTTTGTAATGTACAAATTAACTTCTTTATGATGTTCGTAATCTCAGTCTCTCCTTTGCCTCGTGCTCTTTTTGTTTTGTCCGTCGGGAGAGTAATGGTGTTGCTCACTCCCTTGCTAGGCTCTCTGGCTCGTCCAGCTCTCGTTCTCGTTCCCTTCCGACTGTTGTTTCCCGTTTGATTCAGTTGGACTTGATTGTTGTTTGAGCCTTTGTGGCTGCTGTTGTTTCAAAAAAAAAAAAAATAAAAGACTTGAACACAAAATTTAGGATAACAAGCTTTTCATTCACTTCCAAATCTATAGTTTCCACTTGTTCATCGAACACAGGACCCGAACATACAACAGAAGAAATTAATACATGGCAACTTATGAACAACCGAAATAAGAGAGATCGAATATTTGAATAATTATTTTTCGAGTCATGGATAGGCTTCAATGACAGATATAACATCTGGAGTATGTTTGACAGTGAAGGTAGCGAAACCAGCTCCCGTGATAACATATTCCCATTCTTTGATACTTCTCTCTTTTCCCGTATCTGTGTGCGCCAACATCACCATGTCCAACGCCAAACGGACATCTGTAAACTCGTCTTCTTCTCCCTCGTTTATCACTGCTTCTGCGATTATCACTTTGCCATTATCCTTAGGAATGGCTTCTCGACATTTCTTAAGTATGGCAATGCATTCATCGTCGCCCCAATTGTGCATCACCCACTTATAACATTGGAACAAACTATAATAAAAATACAAGAAAACTCGGAATATTTGGAACTGGGAATGCAAGCTAATACTATTATGGCAATGCATAATATACGATAAATTATAAAACATAAAGGGGAAAAGCCTAACGAGCCCGTGTAGAAATACTTGCGACGAGTATGGATTGGAGTTTAAATGTTAAAGTTTGAATCGAGCTTTACTCTCTAGGGCATTCTGCTTATAACTTGGTTCAACTCGTGTTACAATCCTAAGTAAACGATTGAACGTGCATGGAAATAAATATGAGTGTATTTCATTTTTGAGGAGAAAACTTTGATCACTCGAGGTGCACATGAGCAATTTAAGAGTATTTCCGTCTCTTTAGAATATTGAGGAATAATGTGAAATGAATTTCAAATACGAAGTACGAAAAACATTTGCCCTCTAATTTGTTTGGAAACAACATTAAAAATATCCGTGCGTGGGTGTTCCGAAACTAGAATTTCTAATTGTATATGTGAGAGTCAGATTTGAAACTACAATCTTTTAACTGTATACGTGAGAATGCACTTAAAAATTTTCGGTTGAGCTCTCACTGCTAAAGAAAGTTGGCCGAATAAATAATTTAATTTTAATAATTCAATAATGAGAAAATTATCAAAATCGTCCCGTAAAGTGAGTCACTTTTAGTTTTGGTCCCAACAGTTGCCAATGTCTCACTTTTGGTCCCATAAAATGGCATTTGTCTTAATTTTGGTCCCATTGACCATTTTCCGTCCAAAATAACGGTTGACCGTTAAAAAAAGTTACTTTTTACCCTATTTTCTTAAAAAATTTACTTTTTACTCCGTTAAAAAAAATTACTTTTACTGTTAAAATATATATATATCTATATATATATATAATATTATATTATACGTGTATAATATATATATATACACGTATATTATATGTATTATATGTATAATACGTATATTATATTATACGTATTATACATATATATATATATATTATTATATATATACACGTATTATATATGTATGTATATGTACGTTACATGTATCATATATGGTTGTATATACATATAAAATATATATATATATATATATATATATATATATATATATATATATATATTATACTATATTATATTATATGTGTTATAATATAATATATACATATATTATATATATACACGTATTATATATGTATGTATATATACATTACATATATAATAATTTTCTCTTCAATAATTATATTAAAATTACGTACTTAGATAAACCATATAATTAATGTGCAATATATTTTATTTTTACTAGTACTTAGAAAAACACTCATATGTAACACGGTAGGGATAAAACGATTTTTATATAATTGATATTTCAAATTAGGTTCGGATTAGATTCCTCCACAATTGTGTAAACAAAACACATCCGTATTAGTATTTTCCCAGACTACTATATAAACCAAGCACACATACCTTGAGGAAAGCAGCATCCGCCTTTGGAACAAGCTCAAACATGCTACCACCAACATGCTCAACACCGTCACATTGTGGAGCAATGGCGACGACATGAGGAAGATCAAAGTTAATCCCACGAATCTGAGGACAAATCTTCACCAGCGTGCGAAGCGCCATCCCGTCGCCACCACCGACATCCACCACAGACTTGATCCCCTCAAACACCTCGGGGTATTGATCAACTATCATCGCAATAGCTGGGCGGGTGTGGCTGGCCACTCCATCATTGAATAATTTGTTGTGCGTTGCATCTTCCTTGGTGTACACCCATATGTCCTCTCCGTGCGCAGCCTCAAACGGCGCAGGAGCACCGCTTGTCGACGATCTTACGCTTAGTTTGTGCCACGGATCGATCATCACCGGGCTACTTTCCATCAGGATGAATGCAGCTAAACTATTCGCTATAAACAAAAGCAATAATAATGACCAAGATTATGAATTAATCAAGTCTACCATGTCGTCACCAATAGCGACGACAATTTAAGTTTCGTCACTGTACGGCTTAATACTGATGAAATGTCGTCAGAAATAGTGACGACAATTTATGTTTTGTCACTGTTTGGCTTAATAGGACGAATGGTGTTTTAAAAGTCGTGTTGGTGATTAGTTTCAGTCGTGCGGGGATAATTAGTTTTTTGTTAATGGAACTTGGTAATTTAGATATGTCAAGACGCCACAATATAGTGCCTCCAATCAAGAATATTAACAATTTACCTCCGAAAAGATTTAAAACTCATGATCGAATTGTATATAGGTACAAATACTTATCATTAAAATATATGTTTGTCTCAATTAGGAATAGTAATGAGTTAAAACACATTAATCCCCATTGTTTTCGATGGTTTGAAAATTATTTTGTGAAAAAATAATTTTTCAAAGAAATTGTAATTTTCTTATTGCAATCTAGGCCTTCCCAGGTCAATGGGGATTGGTCCAAATGATTAATAGATTCATTTTTCAGAGTAATTGATCTGTGTTCGAATTCCACCTTAGAGTGTATGTGTTAAAATTTTAAAAAAAAAATATCTAGGCCTTTCCAAATTCTCAATTTGGTCCCATGGAAAAACTTTTATTAAGTATTTAACGGAGACACATGATCAGTAATGGAGGTATGAACAAACTTTTAGCGACGGATTTGTGATAGACATTAAGTCCGTCCCCAAGGCTTTGCAAATAGGAAGGCGTTGGATCTCGTGTTTCACATTTATATTTTATTTTCTATTTCACTTATATACACAGTCACGTGTATAAAATATAGGCATATTTTCTCTCTTAATTTGGACCGTCTATTTTATATACATGACGCGTACATGTAAGGGAAATAGAAGATGAAATACATGTGTAAAGTAAGAGATCCAAAGCCCGCAAGTAGAGGCAACTTGGTGACGAATTTAGTGACAACTAAATTAGTTTCTTAATTTAGTTCAGATTTTCAAAATTTACTGATAAAGCACCTAAATCAAGGTTTTGAAAAAAAAAAAAAAAAAAACAAATTACCACTTGTAATATGATTGTCGGAACTTTCAAATATTTCATATTGTCATATGTACTTTATAAAAATTTCAAATTGTCATTTCAATCATTTAGGTGTTAATACGTGACTCATTTTTGTTGAAAATGGGACATGGATTAACACCTAAATGGCTGAGATAACAATCTGAAAATCTTTATAAAGTACAAATGACCAAATGAAACATTTGAAAAATTAACAAAAATTTGAAAAAGGGTCATAATACAGGTAGTAAGTTGTTTTTTACTCTTAAATTTTTCTATACAAGCGTACATGTTAAATTATTTTAGTTGACAATATTTATAAATTCTAATAAAACCCAATAAATTCATCATTTTATGCAAAAAATTTAATCAAATGAATAAATAGGTTGGAAATTTACTTTTATAACTGATATAGTTTTCCTGCACATTTTTATGGATGGATTTCTTTTTCTTTTAAATCATTTTTATGGATGGATTTGTAAATAATTTTTCATCAAAATTTATTGAATTTTAAATTAAGATAAAATTATTGATTGATCAGTATCTAAATACGTCTGATGTCTCTATAGGTCAATCCATGTAACCAAAAGCTAAAAATGAATACCTTTATGCCGCGAATTCTGGAATTTTACCTAAGTTTCTGATCTAAATCTTTTACGTTATTACATAGTAATCGTCGCTAATTTTAATTTTACTCGTATTGAGTCATTAATATTACCTCCATCTTTTAAGAGCAAACGGGAAAGGGCCGTTTGGACGTAGCAAAACGACGATTCTTGGCCTGTGAGCTTCTGCTTTTTAAAGAAACCACGGTGCACCAAGTACCTCATTATACGTCGGAGGATCGAAGACGAGCAGCCAACTCTGCTCGATAGCTCGGACAACATCATGGATCCGCCATTGCTTTCCAAAGCATCAGCTATTCCGAGTTCGATAGCACATTTCACTACTGCCATCGGAGCGAAGCCAAACACATACTCCCATATCTTAACTTTCGCACGAGTTTCTTCATTTGCTTCGCTAACTGATTTCACAGCTTGCATTTTTCTTGCCTTCGTTCTCTGTTTTTTTGTTCATTTAACTATATATAGTAAGAAAATTAAGCAATTATCATGAAGAAGAAAAAATCGACATGATTCTGAGTTTGTGACATTTTACCTAAATGATTGGATTATGTAGGTAAAATGTCACAATCATGTCGATTTTTCAACTTTCTTGCTTTGTTTTTCGTTTTTTTTTTTTTTCATATAATATATATATAGTTAGAAAATGGGTCTGTTTGAAATAACTTCCCGTCAGTTTGAAATATTTTGACTTTACTCCCCATAAAATTATACAACGTAATAAGATATAAATACTGCATTAAAACGTTTTAGTACTACATTTTGTGAAAATTATACAACATATTTTGAGAGGTATTTTAAGTATTACATTATGTGAAAATTATACGATATTTTACCAAAATAAAGAGTTAAGTAAAAATATAATGCCCAATTGGACATTTATCTCACGTTACCCTTTAGAAAATTAAGCAATCATTATGAAGAAGAAAGATTTAGCATAATTATGACGGGAAATTAACCTAACAAATTAGGTATGATATGACTTAGCTATTTCTGATGGGACAGCAGACCTCATGGTTGACGATGCCCTGCTTGCTAAGCAGGTGAATTGAAGTTATAAGAAAGTAATATGCAAATCTTACGTAATCTTGTCGTGTTTATTTTATGGAGAATTAATGAACAATCCCCAATAAGGCCAAATATTTATCCTAAACCCCCCAGTTCAGAAAATAGCTATATTAGATCCCTATTATCCTTTCCATTTTTTATAAACCCCCCTAAATCTTGTAAAAGTACCATAATGCCCTTAATAAAATGAAGAAGGACACATATATCCATTGTCTTCTTCTCGCGTCTGATGTTTTCTGCTTGATGTTAAAATCGTCGGCCCTGACTCTTTTTCGGCAACCCATTTCCGGTGACCTTCTTCGAAACCCCTTTCCGGCAATACATTCCCAATGACAAATAGGAAAAATTAGCAATGACGATTTTTATTCCGGCTAGATTGTTGTGCCTACAAAAAATGCCTGTGGACGTTCTAAACGGTGTTTTATAATTTCTGGATTTAATTTTCTTTAACTTGACAAACAAACCTTTCAATAACTAGTAAAATGAATATTTACACTACAAACTTAACAGATTGTGATGCATTCTCGATGGGGCGCCTGAATTAAATAAAAAGCTGTCTGCACTTCTTCCCATAGTTTGACCGCCCAAAATTGCAGAGGTGAAGATGAAGGGGTGCGACGTTATGGTTCCCAGGCCAATCACCTTTATTAATATCTTGCCATATACACAGAGATTCTGCACATTTTCACCCCCATTTCATCACCTCCAAAAAGTCCTTCTCTTTCTCTTCCAGATCTCGAATCCTTGATAAACAAAGTCATGAATCACCCTCCAACACCCATTAATGGCGAGGTCGAAGCCTACATGGTTTAACATCTTCGGCTATACGCCGCAGACAACAAAATCGATCAGCTAGAAAGCTTCGAGAGAGCCCTGATTCAAGTCTCGTTTGAGTTGTCAGGGCGATTCAGAAGAGACTACTAGCCCCAGGATGTTATAGAAGAGGTGAAACGACTGCGGATAGTATTTTACAACTTTCGTAGATTCTTGGGGTGTCCTGGAGTTAAAATGGGTAAGGGTCGTATTCATGGCGAAGTTGAGACCATGACATATTATCGAGGGAATAGCCATTCTGTAAGTCAAATTCATACTCAATCCCCCTTTTTTTATTTTGTTTCATTATTTAATGTTAAATTTTACATAGGTCATTCGCCAGAATTCTGAGGCCATGGCGCGTGGATACCGTTATTACGATGACCTTAAGTTTATCTTCAAAGTGCGGCAGACACCCCTTTTGGAGGGCGAAGAGGAGCACCTCCACGCATACCACATTGACGATAGGGACTCGGACCCCGAGTCCTTTGACAGCGCGGATTACCTAGGCTATGAACAATCTGAGGAGAGTGTTAATTCTAACATCCCTCAGGAAGATCCGAATGAGGTTAATCAGTTTCCTCCCCCATGATGTAGACAACGCTTCTCCAAAATTTGTTGTTTGTGGATTGTTTATAGTAGTTTAAATGTTACCGTTAGTTGATTGTAGTGAGGATATTTGGTTCTGTAATGAAATATTTAGTGTTAGTTGTTTATTGATGTTTGATTCTAGTATATCCTGCAGGGAAGTTTGTTTTAGTTGGAAGAATAAGGGTTAGTTTGATAAACTAATGAACTATATGACAGTTATATATGAAAACAAAGAAACTGATAAACTGATAAAATATATGACAGTTATATATATGAAAACAGATAAACTGATAAACAGATTGTTGAGCATTGGTGTGGTCATCTGAAACTAATTCTGCAGTTTGTCGAGTAATGGTGGTAATAAGAGTCAGTGAAACGTTAAGAATGCGTAATTAAAGGCAGACCTTGTCCAGTGAAATGTTAGAAATGCGTAATTAAAAGAATACTTTGTCCAGGGAAACATTAAGAATGCGTGATTAAAGGCAGACTTTTTCCAGTGAAACGTTAGAAATGCGTAATTAAAGGAAGACTTTGTCCAGTAAAATGTTCAAAATGGGTGATTAAAAGCAGACTTTGTCCAGTGAAACGTTAAGAATGCGTGATTAAAGGCAGACTTTGACCAGTGAAACGTTAGAAATGCGTGATTAAAGGCAGACTTTGTCCAGTGAAAAGTTAAGAATGGGTGATTAAAGGCAGACTTTGTCCAGTGAAACGTTAGAAATGCGTAATTAAAAGAATACTTTGTCCAGTGAAACGTTAAGAATGCGTGATTAAAGGCAGACTTTGACCAGTGAAACTTTAAGAATGCGTGATTAAAGGAAGACGTTGTCCAGTGAAACGTTAGAAATGCGTAATTAAAGGCAGACTTTGTCCAGTAAAACGTTAAGAATGGGTGATTAAAGCGTGATTAAAAGAATACTTTGTCCAGTGAAACGTTAAGAATGCGCGATTAAAGGCAGACTTTGACCAGTGAAACGTAGGTGATTAAAGGCAGACTTTGTCCAGTGAAACATTAGAAATGCGTAATTAAAGGAAGACTTTGTCCAGTAAAACGTTAAGAAAGGGTGATTAAAGGCAAACTTTGACCAGTGAAACGTTAGAAATGCGTAATTAAAGGAAGACTTTGTCCAGTCAAATGTTCAGAATGGGTGATTAAAGGCAGACTTTGTCCAGTGAAACGTTAAGAATGCGTGATTAAAGGCAGACTTTGTCCAATGAAACGTTAAGAATGCGTAATTAAAAGAATACTTTGTCCAGTGAAACGTTAACAATGCGTGATTAAAGGCAGATTTTGTCCAGTGAAACGTTAGAAATGCGTGATTAAAGGCAGCCTTTGTCCAGTGAAATGTTAAGAATGCCGCTAGGAATACTTAGATAAGATTAAAATGCGTGAATTTTAATCTTATCTAAGTATATCCGCGAGGTTGCCCTCGTTATATCTAACAATCCCGGCTTTGATCGCAGAAGATAAGAGCTACTCTAGTTATTGGGAAGCAGAGCCCTATTCGCGGCGTAAGCTTGCCAAGGACCAAAAGAATAGAAGACCTTGCCCCTCATTCTTTATTCTAAAGGCAGATTTTGTCCAGTGAAACGTTAAGATTTAAGATTTATTGAATCATGAACACAACATTACAATAAAGAGAATCAAGATTTATTGGATCATGGCCACAACATTACAATAAAAATCTTGAATCAAGATTTAAGATTTATTGAATCATGAACACAACATTGCAATAAAGAGAATCAAAATTTATTGAATCATGACCACAACATTACAATAAAAATCTTGAATCAAGATTTAAGATTTATTGAATCATAAACACAACATTACAATAAAGAGAATCAAGATTTATTGAATCATGACCACAACATTACAATAAAAATCTTGAATCAAGATTTAAGATTTATTGAATCATGAACATAACATTACAATAAAGAGAATCAAGATTTAATGTTTCACTGGACAAAGTATTCTTTGAATCACCCATTCTTAACATTTTACTGGACAAAGTCTGCCTTTAATCACCCATTCTGAACATTTTACTGGACAAAGTCTTCCTTTAATTACGTATTTCTAACGTTTCACTGGACAAAGTCTGCCTTTAATCACGCATTCTTAACGTTTCACTGGATAAAGTTTGCCTTTAATCACGCATTCTTAACGTTTCACTGGACAAAGTATTCTTTTAATTACGCATTTCTAACGTTTCACTGGATAAAGTCTGCCTTTAATAACCCATTCTTAACGTTTCACTGGACAAAATCTGCCTTTAATCATGCATTCTTAACGTTTCACTCGACAAAGTCTGCCTTTAATCACCCTTTCTTAACGTTTTACTGGACAAAGTCTTCCTTTAATTACGCATTTCTAATGTTTCACTGGACAAAGTCTGCTTTTATCACCCATTCTTAACGTTTCACAGAACAAAGTCTGCCTTTAATCACCCATTCTGAACATTTTACTGGACAAAGTCTTCTTTTAATTACGCATTACAAAGTCTGCCTTTAATCACACATTTCTAACGTTTCACTGGACAAAGTCTACCTTTAATCACACATTTCTAACGTTTCACTGGACAAAGTCTACCTTTAATCACGCATTCTTAAGGTTTCACTGCACAAAGTATTCTTTTAATTGCGCATTTCTAACGTTTCACTGGACAAAGTCTGCCTTTAATCACCCATTCTGAACATTTTACTGGACAAAGTCTTCCTTTAATTACGCATTTCTAACGTTTCACTGGACAAAGTCTGCCTTTAATCACCCATTCTTAACGTTTCACTGGACAACGTATTCTTTTAATTACGCATTTCTAACGTTTCACTGGACAAAGTCTGCATTTAATAACCCATTCTTAACGTTTCACTGGACAAAATCTGCCTTTAATCACGCATTCTTAACGTTTCACTGGACAAAGTCTGCCTTTAATCACCCATTCTGAACGTTTTACTGGACAAAGTCTTCCTTTAATTACGCATTTCTAACGTTTCACTGGACAAAGTCTGCCTTTAATCACCCATTCTTAACGTTTAATTACGTTTTTCCAACGTTTCACTGGACAAAGTCTGCCTTTAATCACGCATTCTTAACGTTTCACTGGTCAAAATATTCTTTTAATTACGCATTTCTAACGTTTCACTGGACAAAGTTTGCCTTTAATCACCCATTTTAAACATTTCCATTAAATCAAATTGAGAAAACAGCATCAAGCAATTTATTGACGTAGTTTCCAACAAATAGAAACAATCATAAGAGGGGTGTATACGATTACAATAACAAATAAAGTTCCTTAAAAAATAGTGAATAAAATCAAATCAATCCTCAACTCCAGAACACGCAGCGGATCTGATTAATCCTCAACTTCAGAACGAACAGTGGCCAAGCATGAACCATCAACGTAAGGGTTATATCTTTTCTTCCTGACACAGAATGAGATTACTCAGAAATTAATATAGTGTTAATACAGAAATGAATGAATAAATTAGAAATCCCATATCTTCTCTTCAATGCTTACTTCCCACCTAAATAGGCAGGAGGCCGAATCGCCCTCATCTCAACAATGTTAAGTTTAGCAAGTTCATGCAATTAGATCATAGTCGGAATCTGTCCGTCGCGTCGCAAACTAACCCACAAACCTTTTTTATGGGGTGCGAGGTATTGTACCACATAAGTATCAGAGTTGAAGTCTGACCACTCTTCACCAAGTTACACGTGAATCTCTTCCACTGACACACTCCGCGGAATTGGAAATACCGTAATTTCACCGTTAAACCAACAACTTCCTAGGATTTGCTTATCTTGAGCTTCGTCACCGGCCAACACCATCTTCAGAATACCAATTTGAAGTATCAGTTTGTAGAGGATCAACAATTCGATTCGATACAAATTATCAACAATTCAATTCGATACAAATTATCAGTGAATTCTACTGTATAATTCACATAAGTAACATTCAATTAACGCCAAGAATACATTCAATTAACATTCATACGCTGAGAATACCTTAGAGCAGCACAGGAAATAGGGCACGATAACTAAATCGACTCCCGTTACCGCCGCTTATTAAGATCCTGCTGTCTTCGTTGCCGTTGCCGCCACCTATCTTTATCCTGCTGTCATCGCCGTTAGATCTCGTTGCAGACGAAGTGGAAATGTGGTTGCAGATTATGAGATAAAGAATCCCAAAATGGGAATCCATTTTTCCAGTGAGGGGAAAAAAAGAAAAAAAATAAAAGAAAAAGTGGGGGCAAAACAGACTTTTTAGGGTCATGGGGGGTTTAGGAAAAATTACTTGTGTATTGGTAATCTAAAACATACATTTATCAAAATAGGGGGTTTAGGATAACTTTTGAGGATTGGTCCTTTTAAATAACTGCCCCTTTATTTTATCTGAATCTTGATGATTTTGCGTTATGCTTGTTAGTTTAGTGAGATTGTCCGTATGTATTATCTATGCAATTATATTAAACGAAAGACCTATTTGGTGGCATAATTTTTTTTTAAAAAATTTTTTTAATATAAATTCCAATCACCTACTTTTATAGTTTTTTATTTAACCTTTTTTTTTCTTTTATATTCACGGTGCTCTCAAATTTTTTTTTTTATTTTTTTATAACGTATATCACTTATTTATCTTTTCTTTTTTTCCTCAATTTAATATTATCTTATTTAATTAATTTATTTATTTATTATAAAATTATAATTATATTAAAAATAATAATATGAAAATTTTAATTTTATAATTCGCGTGTGCAAGGTTGCTAATATATATTAGGCCGCGATTACTTTGTCCAGGGGCGGAGCTGGGGGGGCGGGGCAATTTTTATTTTTTTAAAAATTTGTATATATATTTTGAAATTTTTATATCCCCCCCCCTCCCCCCAAATTAAAATTTAGCCCTCTTAATTTTGTATATTTTAATTTTCGTCCCCCACCTTAAATCTTGGATCCGTCTCTAACTTTTTCAAAAAATAGCGTATTTGTAAGTTTTGTCATATAAAATCGTGTTTATTTTTATAAAATCATGGCCCGCAATAAATGGGGTGGGCAGCAATAAATGGGGTGGGCAGCAACATACACGTGAATTTCCATGAGATATATCACACGCTTTTAAGGCGTGTTTAAATCAAACTAATTAAAACATAAGACCATCTTGTCCAGAAGTTAACTTAATTTACAGTACTTTGCCGCTACTATTTGGGGTGTCTATTTTGTAGATGTCACTCACATCAATATAATGATTTTGTAATGAGGGTTATTTTGGGGATTATACACTACATATTGAAATGTCCAATCAAACTAACACAACTTCTGGACAAACACGCTTTGCAAGTGGGGTCCAAACAAGCTATGTACCATCACATACGCACATATTCCCATCATGGAAAATCATGACAGCATAAGTAATCGCAGCCAAGCCATAGTAAGTATCTCGTGTTGTGTACTGAAATATTAACATTTAAATAATAAATTAAATTTGTACCAAAAATATTAACAATAATAAATTAAATGTAAGATACATAAATTTAATGTAACAATAAAAATTATTTTTATTCATCTTCATGTAATATGTTTTAATTATGAGCAAATTACATTTTAATTCCATAAAATTAGGTCTTTTATAATTTTATTCTCATTATTTTGGAATCAGAAAAATTTAATCTTATTAGTTTCAATTTGTTGCAATGTTGGTTCCACCGTTAAAAATTGGACGGAAACTGTTCAATAATATAAGTAAATTACATTTTTAGTCCCATATGACATTAAAAAAGATCCTAAAATGCATGTAACGTTTATTTCTAGCTGTGGTGCGGTTGACCTTTGGTTTTGTGCGAAGGTGGCAACAGGTGTGGTGGTGCTTGAGACCAGTGATGGTGACAGAATGAATTGATAGAGGAGGTGTAAGGTTTTCTCATTTAAATACATTTTAATAATTAATATAATATATAGTATTTATTAATCGAAAGAGGTAGAAAGAAAACCGTTTTTTTTCTCTTGGACTCTTGGATTATTTTATTGTTTTTTATTTTTTTTCTCTCATTTATTCTCTTGCATTCTTTTCTCTGCTTTTTAATTATTTTTTTATCACTTCCAAGAGATTATCTTCTCTTTTTTCTCACTTCACTTCAATTCTTTTTTTTATATAATTTCTATATTTTTCTCCTAAATATTTTTGAACTCTTTTAATTAATATGACACTAAATGATCTTATGCTATTTATTTATTTATTATAATTTAGTAATTATATTAAAAATGATTATAGAATATATATTAATTTGACAGTTAATTTATTTAAATAATAATAATTTTTTGTTTGCAAACGCAATAAGTATACGCGATTACTAGCTTTTTTTATGTATAATCTGTAATTGTAGTGTTTGAACAAAAATATGTTTTAATTATAATGTTATATGTATTGGATATACCTATTGTTTTGATAACATATCAGCAGCTTAATTCAATATTAAATTTAATAATTTTAATGTTTAAAGTATGTAATTATTTGTAAAGAATGTAAAGAGAAATCCAGTTTAATCACTTATTTCGTGAATGGTAAAAACACAACAGTTTTCATTTTTAATCTAATTATAATATCTTATAGAAAAGTAAACGATCCACAATTTCCTAAAAACTATATTACTAATAGTGGTAAATTAGATAATTGAGAGGCTTAGCTAAAAATTACATTATATGTATACCTACAGAAAAACTATTCCAATGATGATAAAGATATTTTAAAAAATATATCTACATATAATTAATTTCTTCCACACTACAAAAAAAACAGCCGAATTCCGACGGGAAAAAACAGACAGAAAATTCCATCCGTATCCTGTTGGAATTTCCGACGGAAAACCGTTGGATTTCAGTCGAAAATTTTGGTGGAATTTTAAAAAAAAAAATTGCGCCAAAAATTCCAACGGAACTCCATTGGAATTCCGTCGGAAATTTAGAATTGCGCCAAAAAAACCGACGGGATTTTCCCGGCGGTTTTCCGTTGGAATTTGAATTAAATAAAAAATCCAACAGAAAACTGACGGGAATTACCCGTCGGTTTTTTTATTCCTCAATTAAAAAAAACCGACGGGATTTTCCCATCGGTTTTCCGTTGGAATTTCAATTAAATAAAAATTCCAACGGGAAACCGACGGGAATAACCCGTCGGTTGTTTTATTCCTCAATTGAAAAAAAAAAAAAAACGATTTTCCGTCGGTTTTCCGTTGGAATTTTCAATCAAATTTAATTAGTCTCGATTCAAATCTCTTTTAATAAATCAACACATATATTATAGTTTTAAGTCATCTTCGTATTAAAATTTATGTTTTTTTAATAAACGATTATTTCTAATAAAGAAAAACTAAGTTATCAATTATATAAGTTAATTAATAGTGAAAGTATCAATTACGTAACGAGAAGATCGCTCTTTTGATGATTTGATCTTCTTCAACTTCAAATTTAACTTTTAATAATGTTAATCCGTAGGTTCTTCAACTTATTTATATATTTGAAAATTATATAATATACAAATTATAAATTATTAATAGACACTAAAGTATATAATATACAAATTAGACATTATTAATTATAATAAAAATATTTAGAACATCAATCTTTTAACTTTAAATATAGTGACGAGATCCCAATTGGAATTTAATTTTCTATTAGACACTCTCACATATATAAATAAAAAGATTATAATTTTAAATTAATTACCACTCTTATGATGCTCAAACAATTCTAAATATTATTGTAACGTATGGTGTTGTATCATATTAAGGTTGGACATCTTGACAAACGTCTTTCACTTGTTAAATTTAAAAATTAATATATGTTGTATCATATTTGTATCCATACATTATAAACACTCCCTTATATACATATATACATACATACATACATATATATAGTGTTTCCACACAAAAAAAACATATATATATATATAGTGTTAATATACTATTTTATTAGTTATCAATGTAATTTACATAATAAGTATTTTTAATAAATTTAATACTTGATAATAAGTATATAGTGTTAATAATATTTGAACTAAGTTTAAAATATGAAAACTACGAAAATTTTTATTAATTATGTATCTTTATAAGAAAAAACTTATATATATACAAAAAAAATTGTAGGCTTAATTCAAATAATCGTATATTTAAAATTTTATATTTTAAAATTAATAACAAAAAATATTTAAATAGTTAATTGAAATAAGTGTATAAATATATTTAAAGACACAATATTAGTAAGAAAGAAGTTATCCAAGTTGGTAAGGGAGTCACCATTCTTCCTTGGAGACCCGAGTTCGAATCCCTGCGTGCGCAATTATCGCGAGAATTAATTCTCACATTGGGTTGGCTCGGTTGGCTCAAGCTCCGCTCGTGGCTCGTCCAAGGTGTTGGTGTGGCTCATTTCCGGGGTGGTTCGGGTCTCACAAATGAATTTATTTATTTTTATTCTATTTTCGACGGAATACCGACGGAAAATTCCGTTGGAAATCCGTCGGTTAACTTAAAAATTAAATTATTTTTCTTCCGTTCGAAATGGAAAATCGACGGAAATGGCCCATTGGTTTTCCATTGGAAATTATTTTGTTGGAAAAAATAATTTTCCGTCGGTTTCCCGTCGGAATTCCATTGGAAATATATTTCCAACGGAAAACCAAAGGAACGGACCCGTCGGGACCCAATTCCGACGATATATTTTCCAACCGGTGCCATCCCGTCGGTTTTTCGTGGTTTTCCGTCGAAAATCGGATTTTTCGAAAATCCCGTCAGAAAATGCCCGTCGGTTTTCAGGCTTTTTTTTGTAGTGCCATACATATATTTATCACATGTCTAGAATTAGGTTTAGTTTGATAAGTGATAGGTGTCGAATCCGTCAAAAATAAATATAAATCTCGTCTACCACTAAAACAGAGTATAGCGGAAACGGATTGAATCACCGAGATTGGGAGAAACTAATTCAATTAAATTCGCAGGAAAAATTACGAAAACAAGAAGTAAAAGTAGGGGGATTTTGAGATTATCTAAACTAAATAAACTAAAAAGCAATTAATTAAAACTAAAACTAAAAGAACACGATTGATCATGTAGCACTCCAAGCGGTGGGCACCACATCCCCGCACTACAACTCGACACATGTAACGAAACAAAGACTCCGTACACGTACCAAGCCATAGCGAACAGGAGATAAAGCAAAACCGAACCTAAACTAGGCAGAACGTAGACCCTACACGACACATTACAAGCAACAAGTATGCGGAAGCGTGATCAAGCCATACAAAAATTTTAAACAATGCAAACAAGTGACGGGGTTCAAACTAGCATAATTCCTGATCGCGAAATTCAATCATAACATAAATCAAGCATGCAAACGGGTTCATACTAGCCCTAGAAGCCTGTGCTAAACAAATTCATATTTATACAAGCGTGTGAGCGTAACCAACAAACGTAAACGAATTCAAGATACAAAATACCAAATGCGAAATGCAGACTATACAAAAGACTCGACTCGAAACGAACTCCACAAACTAACTGATTCCGCCTAGCTCGAACTCCAAAGGGAGCCTGCAAGACTAAAAACATAAAGAGGGAGGGGTCAGTCACACTGCCTGAGTGAGGGGTTAACATGCACACTATACATATATACAGAGCAAAGCATATCAAAATTAAATGTTCATGAACCCGGGATTAGTTTTTGCACTCCAAAACATTTTTTCCCATGATAATATATATAGGGTAATTTACAAACAAGGCAAAACAAGGCTTAAATACATATCAAAGTGTATGTTCATAACAAGTCAAGCTCGGCATGCATGTCAAGTCCATTACATTAGGTTATAAATAATATTCCAAATTTTATCTTAATTTAGAAATCTACCCCCGTTTCACGAACTCAAGACAAGCGTAACAAGACTCGGCGGGCGAGCGTTCAAACCAACCTTACTCCCAAGATGTAACGTGCCAAAACAAGCGTGCAAAACAAAACAAACATACCAAGTCAAGACGTGTCAAACCTCTTCTCCAAGTGATGGAAGGGTTGCGCGACCCTAACCATCCAAGCAGACGAGGGGAGTGCTCAATGCTTCTCAAACCCTGAGGACTCCATCCCCCAACCAAACCTCCTGGTGGGTTCCGGTACATCCTTTCAAGTATCAAGTGGAGATTATGCACAGGAGGTGAGCCCATCGCCCCGGGTGCTTCTTACGCACAGTCTCCAGGGCCCCATCAAGCAAGTCAAGATCACGTGCAAGTTCAAGTCATGTACAAGTCCTAGGCCCGCTACAAACGTTCATAACAAGACATATCGTGTGTGCTACAAACATATGTATCATATACACACACATATACGTACATACCACATGCATACCTACTATACATACATACAAGAGTGCTTATCACATACAAACGTACCAAGTCCAAAGACAAGCATATATAGGCTCAAACATAGCATTCATACTTTCAAACGTTTAACAAGACCATCAAGATGTTGGAAAACACGAAAGAGTTGAGCAGCGGAAGTTTAAAATTTTTCAAAAGTTTAATCGTTGTCTTGCAATTTTCGTATCATATCATAGGGTGTTTTAGAAACTTACAAAGGTAGAAGCTTTCTAGTGATGTCGTTACCACCTAACGAACTCCCTTCAAGCGAAATCCCTCAAACGGCCTTCGAATAAGACTCCAAATTAGAAGCCCTCCAAAGCGTATCCATACCAGTCCTAGAACACGATCAAGCAAGTGAGAATGCTAGTTCTATGGCTTGTGTTAGGCTAGGATTTACTTTGAAAACTTTTCTTTTGGATTTTCTCAAAAACTTAACACTTCTTGAGTGTTGGTCTAAAGAATAAGAAAAGCACCACCACTAGTATTTATACTAGGGGGTTCGAACCTACTAGTGCTTCTCTAAGCCTAGTGAACTTTGTTTTCTTGTTCACTAATTAACTAATTAATTATTAATTTAATTGGAAGAATAAGTTCCCAACTTGTTCTCCAATTCTTGCAAGAATAACCTTCTCTCTCCTACAATAGGAAATTGGACTTTTCAACTTTCCTAAAGTTAAAAGTCAAGATTCAATAAATAATTTAATTCCCAATTAATTATTTATTAGGTTAAGTTTATTTAAGAATAGTCTTAATAATTAATTCAAAGTTAATTAAAAGACTAAAATTAATTAATTACAATTTAATTAATTAATTCTAGAAAAGAATTCACGTGTAATATAATTACACGTTTGGAGCCACGTACGTACCACGTGTGCATGGCACGTGGCAGCCACGCAGGCTACGCGTGACATGTGGCAGTCACGTGTCCTTGACACTTGGCAATGCTCACGTGTTCCAATCTCCATTGTCGATCAACAATTTGATCCTCCGTTAATCATATTAACATCCTACCATAACCCTCGTATTTTGACATTTGTGTGTGATCCTTTAGGTTCATTATTCGATTAGCAGTGACAGTAATTAATTAATTCCCTAATTAATTAATCACTTCACAGATCACACTACCGTAATCTAGCAATGGGTGTGTGACCCCTAGCCGAACAACAAAATGAATCGAAGAACCTTTCAGTCAATGAAAATCAGTGAAATACAATCCTCCTACAACTCCATCTCTCAATCAAGAACTAAGGCATGGGAACATTCTCAGACCTAAATATTCTTGATCTTTAAAGTTAAGTTTGTTTCATATCCATTTCGATCTCAATCCTAGAAAACCCCATTTTCTAGAAGTCTTAATCTTTTATCCACCTTGGCCAAGGGTTTAATGTTTAATGGACTATGAACAACTTAATCAGTAATAGATCATTCTTGTTCTTAACAAGTGTAGGTCCTTTACTGATTCTACTAATTCTTCATATGCCACTTGTGTAATCCCAACATAGGTCGTGGTTCAGGTGTCTATATGGTGACACCCTTTTGAGCTTATATCAAAGATTACAGAGTTAGCTCATATGAGACATTATAGAACCTCAAGTCTAAGAATTAATGAATCACGTCATTGACTTGTGAGATATTTCCTAATCTGGAAGTTTCTGGAAACTTCCTTTCCCATTTAGGAATGTTCTCACGCGGGACATCTCAGTGATGAAGTTCTTGTAACAATCACCCTTATGTATTATGAACGCATCAACGTATGCACTTATCACTCCATGAAGCTGGGTGATCCTTCAAAAGGACATAATCACATAAGCAAGTCTCAGCAGAGTCAAGGTCGACACTCCCACTGTCTGTCGGACTCATTGACTTGGAGAAGTTTCTAATCCTCGCCTATGGAGTTAAGAACTTGTTTCATGTGCCGTTCCCATAACGAAAAAGTTCTTAACGGCCTTATCGGATTAGAGAGTTCAGTACATGCAAAATACAGTCAAACCCAAACAGACATAAATAAGCACATAAAGAAGTGATTGCCTATGAACAAAATCATTTCGTTTATTATTCAAAGACTGTTTGTGATTTTACAAGGAAATAGTAAAACAAACATCTGCTTTAAGGGCACTATTCCTAACAATCTCCCACTTGCCCGTTAAAGCCATTTAGGTGCTAATTTAGGCCCCATCTTCTGAAGATGTCCTTCGAAAGCCTGTTGACTAAAGGCTTTTGTAAGTGGATCTTGCCATGTTCTCTGTCGATGTGACCCTTTCTATTTGCACATCTCCTCTCTTGATTATATCACGGATCAAGTGATACTTCCTCAAAATGTTCTTGGTCCTTTGGTGAGATCTTGGTTCTCTTGCTTGAGCAACCGTCCCGATGTTGTCACAAAACACTGTAACCGGGTCTTTAATGCTAGGAAGTACACCCAACTCTTAGATGAAGTTTCTTACCCAAACACCTTCCTTAGCTGCGTCATTTGCAGCTAAGTATTCGGCTTCAGTGGTCAAATCTGCAGTGGTCGCTTGCTTGAAACTTTTCCAACTCACTGCTCTGCCGTTCAGGCAGAATATGTATCCTGACATAGATTTAAAGTCATCTATGTCTGATGTAAAGTTTGCATCACAGTGTCCTCTAATGATAAGATCTTGCTGGCCTCCGTAAACCAAGAACAAATCCTTAGTTCTTCGTAAGTACTTAAGGATGTTCTTTACAGCAGTCCAGTGACCTTCACCAGGGTCAGATTTGAATCGGATAGTCATGCTAAGTGCATAAGCCACATCCGGTCGAGTACATAGCATTGCATACATTATACTTCCTATAGCTGATGCACAAGGAATTCTGGACATCCTGGACTTTTCAAGTTCAATCTTGGGACACACTTCTTCGAAAGAATTGTTCCCGGACCCATTGGAAGTTTTCCACGTTTGGATTCCTCCATACTAAACCTCTTTAATAAAAAGTTTTATCAATAAAAAGTTAGAAACGTAGGATGAATAGTAACTTATTTTTTAAAAACGTTTTATTCAAAACTCGAGTTAGGGCTTGAACGAAGAGATGTAATCAATCTCAAAAATCATGAAATGAATCAAGAAGTACTTTAAACCCAAATTTGAAGAGTAGAAGTTTTCCGAACGAAAAACCATTCGTAGAAGGAATAGTGAATTAGGGTTTTAAATAAACGTTTAATTTGAAATGAAGTTTGAAATAGATTTTCAAGTCAAGAATGATTTCAAAAGACTCATATCGACTCAAGGATCAATTTGACTATAAATTTGAGTAGTAAAGGGTGTCTGAATCCAAAACCCTTTTGCAAGATGAATAGTAACTTTGGACGGTAAGTGCCCGAAATGCCCTTAATGCTAAAGAAAGGACTCTGATCCTTGGAAAACAAGTTCAAATGATCGGAAAAATATGGATTATGAACCTCTAAGCTTCGAGTGACAAGATGGGTAAAGTAGGCTTGGTAAATGAATAGTAAAGTGGGTAAAAGATAAAGGATTCCCCCTTAACGTACTAAAAATCACATATGAGCACGTTGATCAGGTAAGAATGCAATGTATGAGGTTTTGTAAAGTTGGATCATGGTCTGTAAACGCTTTACCACTGCCCTTAGCTTACCATTTCAACCAGGCCCCATTATGGAATGTTACACTTTTCTTCTTGAACCTGAACTTTTTCTTTTTCTTCCTTTTCTTCTTGAACCCGAACCCGCTCGATACCATGTTGAAATGAGTAAAAACTGAATATATTATTAATGTAGTGCAGGATCTATGTTACATAGAGACCAACTAACCTCTATATATAATAGAGCACAGAGAGACCTATTAGACTAAGAACTAGACTAAGAATCCTAATTCATATCATGTAAGGATAGATCAATCCTATCTAATATCAACTTCCTAATACTATTAGAGATCAACTGTCTAAGTAATTCTCACAAGGAGAAATTTTTCTTCTTAGGATTTTCTCCATTGAAAGCAAAGAGAGTTTTTTTAACTTTAGAAACTTATTTGGCATGACTTTAGAAATTTTTTTACGGATCTATGTATTGTTAAAGCCAAGAACACATTTTTGGTGCAATCTGCCATTAAATTTGATCACATATGTTTATAAAAAATAAAAATTAGAGAAAATACATGAAGGAACATTCAATTTTTTTGTATCGAATAACATGATTTTCTATAGATTATCCTTCCAAATTTTGTGAGATTAGTTTTTTTTCAATATTTTTTATTTTATGATTTTTAAGCTTAAAATTAAATATAAATCTATTATATTTTTTTTAGTGGTGGTGTAAGTTTTCAATTTTTTTATACCTAGAAAGAATGACATGATTTGTCATGGATTATCCTCCCAGATTTTCTGAGATTAGTTTTCTCAAAAATTCCCTATAAAATTATCCATATTTAATAAGAAATTCAATATATATATATATATATATATATATATATATATATAAAATAAAAATAAAATTATTATATACATAAATTATAAATATTATTATTTTATATAATTTAAACACAAATGTTTGCATAATAATCCCTAAAATTTATAAATATTAACAAAACGGCCCCTAAACATTTAATATATAACAAAATAGTTCTTAGGGGTATTTTGGGCAAAATAGAAAAAAAATTAACGGAAACTTAACTGAAAACAGGGACCTCAAACAAAACACAAAAATCTGGGACTAATTTGTAATAAACGAAAGTGCGGGGATTAAATTATAATTAGGCCTAAAGTGAGGGTAATCAGATGTAATTCGCCCTAAATATTAAAGTTAATCATGATGAATTTGTTAACGATTGGACCATTGGGGTGTAAATAACATGAATAATAGTGATATAGAAATAGGTGAGGGTAGTGATTATCATGCAAACAATGATACAAATAATAGTAAGGTTAGATATTATCATAATTATAAAAAACATACTGATAGTAAACAGAGAACAACTTATTCAAGTGAAGAAATTGACTCAGAAAATGTAAATGACTTACTTGACGGTGAAAAAATTCAAAAGATGAGAATAGAGAGAAAATAGTAAATTACCCTAAATTATTTTAACAAGGACAATGTCTTAATCCCTACTCTATTTTTATCTTAATCAAGTATTTGCTAATAAACAACTATGCATTCACATGGCATCTTAACAAAAAAAGTTTAAAGCTTATAAAAATTGGAAGAAGAATCTATGCAAAGTATCTGGGTGAAGATTAAGATTGGAAAATTAGTTTAGTTGAGTCATTGCTAAAAATGAATTTGTTGTTAGGGGTGCAATGTAAAACGTAACTGTTCCCATAGATTTGAACAAGACTCTCCCTCTCTGTTGTAGGGATGGTTTGCCATCACAGAAACGAAACACAAGCTACGTTGATACACCATTATAAGATGATATTTTTAAAAGGGTAAATATCATTTTTGCTCATGTGGTATAGGTCATTTTTTATTTTAGTTCATGGTTTAATGATTAGTTAATTATGGACCAAATTTTAAAATTTTAATCAAAATTGATCCACCAAGCCTTTTTTGGTTAGGTCATGCATGAATTTTGTTGATCAACTATCATTTTATTACAATTTAATCCATATATCAGTTTGTATTGACAAAATCACCCGAAATCTTCCTTCCTTCCGTCAACCACCGTTCAAGCCCTATATTAATGAACTATCATCTTATTATAACTCAAGCCATATATTGATTTAAATTCGTAAAAGGTCTCCTAATCTTCAAAATTATAATTTAAATAATTCTTATTAAATAAATTCCAAAATAGCATTAAATTTAGATTAAATATTGACATAATAAAATCAAAACATTAAAATTTAAAAATTAAATATTACATTAATATTTTAAAAAATATATACATATTTATAATAAACTTTAATACATAAAAATCTAATATAATCAAAAGGAAAATTATGATATTTTAATAAATATTTAATATTAAAGTTTATATCGATAAAATTTTAGTTCATGTGTTAATATACATTTAACTTTTTCTTTACGCAATATACATTAAGTTATTAATACGTTAATTATACAAAAATTCCACACCTAGCCTCCTCACCAAAATCCCTTCTAATCACCTTGGCGGTTAAATTATTAATATGTTTAATCATACAAAAACTAAACCGCAAACCCTCCTCACCAAAAATCCATTCTAAAGCGTCTTGATGGTTGCAGGTTGAGCTGACCGTTTCTTCATACCAGTCTTGGTGAAACTATTAAAAAGAATTGCAAAAAAATGAAGAAAAAATGATGGTGGCTGCAAGAAAACAACTATTAAAGAGAATTGCAAAAATGATGGTGGCTGCAAAAATCAATAGTAGCGGCTGAATAATAGTAGATGAAAGAAAGAAATATTTTGATTGATTTTACAAATATAAACTCATATAGGGGTTGAATTATAACAAAATGATAGTTGACTAATACAATCATTTAACGGAAAAAGGACTGGGTGCACCAATTTTGGCAAAAAATTACAAATTTTGGGACATATATAGTTGATTTAATCACTCAACCGAGAACCAAAATAAAAAACGGACATATATCATACGACCAAAAATAATATTTACCCAGTTTATCCATGTATCATAGATTTTATCATATTTCATAAAATAAACCAAATTTAAAAGAAATGAGAAAAAAAGACATCCAAGTGACAATTTAAGGTTGACAAAAATGAATAACTGGTGATATATAGATTTGGGCTTAGATGAGGTTCAATGTGTCATTTAAGTAAAAACACTTTGCACACACTAAGACAGTATCAGAGCTCTAATAAAGTCACGAGTTAACGAGGCACCAATTCTCAAGAGGCCAAAACCAAACTCAGCTTTTGTCATCGAGAAAACTTCAGGCTGCAATGCTTTGTCCGGCGAACTGGCACTGTGCCAAACAAAACAGAACAAAACAAAATTATATTTCAAAAAAACACTAGTCAATAGAATTGAAAAAATTCTATTTCACTCAAAAAGAAGGTGATAAACTCGACAGGATAGAGGTAGACCAAAGGGTGCTTGCAAAATTCTACTGTTGGAGAAGCTGAAGTAGAGGCCAACATATTGAAAGGTACCTGTGGCTAACATACGAACACGGTTTCAAAGCTCTGATATTTCCTTCCTGCACTGATTTTCATCATCATCATTGTGAGCAGCAGCAAAGCAGAGTTCTAGGGAACTCAGTCCAATCATTTGCAAAGCCACTGTCAACGATCTCCTTCAAGTGACAAGGAATGCTAAACTGGGATAGGTTGAATGGATCATAAGCACATAATAGTAGGGTGAAGCACCACCCCCATCACGCATACCCCAGTTTGTTATGCCTGCAGCCCTAGTCAGTTGGGCCGAAAATGCTGCCCTAGCAGCACAATCAAAGCAAGCCCATTACTATACTGCTAGGGTGCAGGCATGGCCCACGCCCCTCATCGGGGCCGGGCTAGTCCAAAACTCGCATCAGGTTGCTGCTGATGAGACTGAAACGAGAAGTGAAAAAAGGGATAGTTAAAGTGATTCTTTGAGCAAATGTCAGCAGAACTATAGGATCAAATAATTAGCAAACCAGTCTAACATCGAGGCTGTTGGAGAAATTGCATCAGCTTTGCAAAAGAAAAAAATCAGAGTGGAGACAACAGAAACTCTTCCGAGAATCCCTCTCTTGAAACTGATTAACAACGCAAAATGTCTCGCATATCATACCTGTGAAAAAGGATGGTGAACAGGTTCAAGAGGATGGATGTAAGGCATCCCAGATCGTTGGCATGGATATTGAGGGGAATGTAAGTAGAGGCCAGAGTTGGAACGTGCATTGACATGACCAGAACTAAATGGAGACAACATGGTTTCAGCGGGAGCATACCCCATAGCAGGAGAGGATGGAGCAACCCATGGCCCAGGTAGGTGTTGAGGAAGGGGTCGAGGTTGGTGCTCAGAAGAAATTGAGGGCCTATGATTCGCGCCAAGCTGTGGAAATTCAGTGTTGTAGTTTATCGCTGGCGCATACATAGGCTGAATGGTGTATGGACCTCCACTGAATCCAAAACCAGGATCAAACCTCTGCATGTATCTGAGAAAAGAAACTGAATATTATCAGTTCCACTTGCTGATAACCGAGAGACAGTTCCCAAGCATTTCAAGCTACTTTTCAGCATAAAACTGGGTCCATTCTTGAAGTGAATAAATGCTGAGCTAAGAAAGATTAGGCACACATGCAATTCATTCATCAAAAATTAGTTACACGATAATAAGTAATGACAGGGTAAAACTATAATTGAAGGGAAATAGAAACAGGGATGAGGTATTAGGATAGATAACTGAAAGAAATGCTAATAAGTGGAGATTGCAGCAAAGCATGCATGAATCATGATACTGAAAACTGACTATTCCAGGGGAAGAAAATTATACTCATAACCCTGATCATATATTACACTAAGTTGCATGGGACTAAATAAAGGGGAATACGGAGAAAGGAGGGAGTAGAAAAGGTATACCTGTCATAGCTCCGGTCATAATCAGGATCTTTACGGTCAATTTCACGATCACGAAAGATAGCAACTCTATTATGTGTCTTTGGCCTTCCAATTGGTTCCTTATCTGCCCTACTCCTATGTAATCTACTGCTGGATGCCGAAGAATCGGACAAACTTCTGCCAATAACCACATCAGGTCCACCACTTGGAAAAATTCTCTCTTCTGTCTGTGGTATTCCCAATGAGCTGTGCTGGAAAGTATCCTGAACCCTGGGATTATTTTCGACTTTCACACTGGAACTCCCACTAGAACTGTTAGAACTAAATATCCGTGCTCGAGCCCTATTGTATTCCTCTTTTCTTTCCTCTACACTTTTAGCACTATTTGATTTTACAGAATTCGCATTTGAGTTGCCATTGTAGTGTGAACCTTTTTGAGGCCTCTGTTTAATTGCAACTTTCATACCAGTACTCTCTTCAGTAGGTAAATTTACAGGAATGTCAGCAAGACGAACAAGAGGAAGCCGGAGATTAGAAGTCTTCCGAACAATGATTCTAGAGCCAGACCCATCAGGCAGGTTATTGTCCATTAAAACCATGGATTGCAATGAGTAGTGCTGTGCCACACGATGCGCAGCCAAGCGCAAGTAAGAAGTGGGCAGCTGTTGGAATTCCATCTGTTCCCTAGTCGGATCCCGAATGAACTTCTCCACATCTTGCTCCATTCGCAACACTGAAAAGATATGGAATATGATAACTTTCTCAAGAATAAAAGCAAAAACCACAGAAAACAAATGTCCTACATCAGTCGTACGGCCAATGAGTATGATTAACTATCATAAATATCGTATCATATCTCCATTATTAAATGGAACACCCAGAATCTTACTAAGAATAATAATAGTTACACAAAAAACAAAAAGTGACTGATACAGTTTTTGGATAAATATCAATGTCAGATTATCATGATTCTGCAGGATAAGTAAACATTTTCAGAGAAAAAATTGTGTGACGAAATCACATTTATTGTAAAATTTTTCGCATTTTATTCACCTTGGAAGTCAAAAGCGTGAACCTGCAGAAATTTAGATACATGAAAAGGATTTGAAGTCCATTAACAAAATAATAGAATTCGCCACAAATACACCGCATGAGCGATACAAAGCGGTAGTAGAGTGGGAGTGACAAAATAAAACAATAGCTCAAACAGCTGTTGATTTAACTGATAAAAGAGAAAATATGTGCATAGTCAGTCCAGAAAGATCAGGATATTCTCAAGCATCAGGTTTATCTATAATTAATATTTTGCTACTACAGTACAACGGATCCTTGGTCGTATAGCCTACATCTCTCACAAATTTGGTCACACTTGGATGTTGGAACTGCTATACCTTTTTTTTTAACCATAACCGAATAACTACGATACATATTGGCAAGTTTTCAAATATAACATTACCTGCATAGCAAAATTTTACTGATTCCAAATTCACATAGCACTAAGTAAGAAACAGATAAAAGTAAAAAGGGCTCCACGAGCCCAATGGGTTAGATTGGCAATTTGGCATAATCATGTGGGCCATTAACTAATTCCAAATAGTGAATATCACTACCCGACTTACAGGTCTATCCCCTCGGACTTGACTTAGCTCACTGCTTACCTATCTTGGTAAAGCAACTTAATCTGGATTGAGGGGACATCTTGCTTCTGAAGTAGTCTGGTTAAATTTTAATGGTTTACATCTTTTCAACAAATAACCACTCAAATATTATACTTATTCTTCTGTCCACACTTAGTCCATCTAACAAGCTATCATGTTCAAAGATTAGCTAAACTTACCAATCACCATATCAAGCTGCTATCGTATTTAATATCGATTTATACGGTCTGTCTTTCTAAGGCAACTTATAGGGCTTCCAAGAAGTATCCATTCACTCAACAAACCACCACCACCACCGCTCCTCTCCCACCACCAAATATAATAATAAATTAATAAATAAATAGACAAAAGCGTTCATCAGGTAATGTTCCTTCTAAGACAACCGAATTAGCTAAAACATAAAAAAAACTAAAAAGGAAAAGTCAAAGTAACATTACAAGCTTCACTTAAAAAACAGTAAGATGACCTAGGCTAATGCTATTTAAATTCTGAAGTCAATGAAAACCCGAAGAAGCAACTTTTTCAACAGCATTAAAAGCATGTCAACAAGCTACGCAAATATGGATAACTCATGAAATTATGCAAAACACAGCTTAACCTTTTTGGAAATTCAGTCTTGAACATTATAATTTTCCTTCAGGGTTTGGATCCAAGGTAAAATAAAATATAGTTCTAGGGTTGTATTCTTACCAATGTACAATTCAAAAAATCCACCAGACAAGGGTTCATGTAACTTCTAACTTCTAAGCCAATCTATCACAAAAAAAAAAATGAAGGCATCTCCACCTTTGTAAAAAATCAGCCAACATAGTCCAGTCAGTGTGAGGTTAAACATCCAAATTATTGTCAGTAAGTGGAAACGTCTTCTCTTTATCACTGTTCAAGTTCTGCAGGCTTTCCATTGCAATATGCACTTTAGTTGCAGCTGCTTAAATGGTTAGCACTTTAACTCACAATTTAACTAATTTCAGTAGTTATACGATGGCTCAAAGCTCCCCACTGAGAAAAGTAAAGTAGCCTTCTGCCCAACTCGCAGAGGTACTCATTCAACACACCAACAGCCAAGAAAAGCTGAAATTAAAGCTCCTCATGCGAATAATCAATAAGGGCAATAATCTAGCCACTAACCACATGAAAGTAACCAATACAACTAAGTAAACGTAATCACGTTTGACCAAACCCACAATTCTTTCTCAAGTAAGACAATTACTTAAATTGAGAAAATAAAAAACTCAGGAAAGGAGGACAAACCCCCCAAAATTTCCGCAGACAAACTCACCAGAGAGGCGTTCGCGAGGATTCTGTATAGCCTCCCGCAGAAACTGATCCACTGTATTAATCAAATCATCCGACAAACCCGAACCCCTGTTAGAGCCCGAATCCGCGTTCGACCCCGACCCAGAACCCGAGCCCTCAGCTGACTCATCCAGTTTATTAGAGCTAGTATTCGAATCCTTTCTGGAAGAAAGCATGAGGCGGCGCATGCTGGCCTCGACGTCGGCAACCTCCCACGACTCGGGGCCGTCGTCCGCCGCCTGGCCCAACGACGTCGCCGTCGAAGAGTCCTCCATAAACGCTTCGAACAATCTTACCCCCGGTTAAAGAAGCAGCGAGTCCTCCCTTAGAGCTTGATTCTGGAAAAGCAAATCATAAAATCCAGCTGAAATTCGAGCGCAACATAAACCTCAGATTCGATAAACCCGTCGACATTCATCTAAATCATGCGGTGGAATTTGGGGGAAAAGGTGAATTGGGGTTAGGGTTTCGTAGGGGGGTTGGGGAGGGTAGATGGGGGGTCCGATTGAGAAAGAAGATGAAGATAGGGTTTGACGACTGTTTTATGCTTTTTTATTTTATTTTCTGCCCTTTGCTTTAGCTTCGAGGTTACGGTGTGTCGGCACGTGCACGCCACGTGATGACAAATGTAATTTTTTTTTCCTTTTCCTTTTTTTTTTTTGTCTACAATATATATGAGAGTGAGATGTATGACGAATAGGACACAACATAAATATAACAATATGGATTATTTTTAAAAAAAATTACGCGAAAAGTATTCAATATGCATGAGTACTATTTGATATTATACGATAAGATAAAATAATATTATTAAAAGTGTGGGACGTTAGAATTCATGATCTATTGTTTTATTTTATTCTCTTGAATTCTTTCTCTTTTTTTAATTAATGATAAGTACCACTTATCCCAATTTTAGTTACTCCCCCATTCACAATCTATTAGAACTAATTATTCAACCCTAATTTTACTTAGAATTACTCTATTATCCATAGAAGAGAAAAAAAAGATCTACGTTTCCCCACTATTGCAGTTTCACTCTCAACAAAAAAAAGAGACGTTCTGCGAATATAAAAAAATAGATATTTATGCCTCTAGCGCCCATGAGAGCTTCACTTGCTCTCGAAGAAAGAAGAAGAGCAAAGAGAGGCCGCCAGGAACGAAAGGCCTTACCTACGCAGGCGGTGAACGGCGACGGAACAGTGGCTTTACGGAGGAACGATGGCGGAGCTGCAAGGAATCAAAAAAAAAGGAAAAGAAGGATGAAGGAGAAAAGAAAAAAAAAAAAAACAGATCTGGTTGGTGGAGAAAGGAAGAAAAATGAAAACATAGGAAAGAGAGAAAAATGAAGAAAAAGAAAAACAGAAAAAGGTTCACAAGTGTGGATCGATTGAAAAAAAAAAGGGGGGGAGGGGGGGGATGGGCCATTTGAAAACGAAAAAAAAAAAAAGAGAATCGGGGAAATCAAGAATTCCAAGAAAAATGAGTTTTAACTAATCTGAAAGTTCAGTTGAGGAAAACAAGCCTGAGAATGAGAGGCGGCACGGTAAGAGTCCGAAAGACGCCGCCAAAGAAAAAAAGGGCACAACAGCCCCAAACAAATCAAAACTCCTTGATATGAGTATAAAGTATCAACAAATTCAAATCGTGACTCCCTGATACGAGCATAAACTGTCAATAAATTCATGCATAAATTTGCTGCAGTTCTTGTAGCAAATCATTTTAGCATTAAAAAGCCACCAAAAAAAAAAAAAATTAGCATTAAAAAGAACTTAACAATCTAACATTAACCATAAAGAGACTTGCCCGAATTAGAGAGACTTACTTTTCTGTAGTTCTTGTAGCAAATCATTTTAGCATTAAAAAGAACTTAAACAATCTAACATTAACCATAAAGAGACGAATAAACAAAAGGAAAATAAGCGATAGTGTTTTCTCACATAGCTTGCAACGTTATAAGGAATGTCAATAGTCAAGTAGTCTTTGTATCGTTTGCTAGTACGCAAGCACTAATGAGGAAATTAATGTTTTGACTTGTAGGGCGAAGTTGAAGTTCTTCCTTGATAACTCAGGCGAGAGAATAAACATACTACAAGATTTCTTTTCATGCTTGTAGTTGAATCAATTAATTGATACTTTTATTATTTTATTCATTCATATGCTAGACAATTTTCTTGGAGTGGGTGGATAAACTTTGTGTGAAGAAGTTGCAAGACTATAAGATGATTACTTATAAAATTAGTACACGACGGAACTACAGATAGTAGAGGCACCCACTAACTTTTGTGTTCTTCTCATATGCAAATTCGTTTAGTATTTGAAAAAACTTGACTATCAAGATATAGTAAAAGTACTTACACAGAATAAATGAATTTAATTGAATTAGAGGGACTAACTTATACATATTGTTTTTGTAAACATATATATTCTACTAGTTTATATCCTAACGTGTAACTTTATTGTATTTGTGTATATGTACTAATAAATGACTCCTAAAAGGATCTAACAAATAAAGACTCTTTGAGAACTTATTCACTAACTAAGTTAAAGAACCTTTAAGAAAAAATAAACTTTTTTAACATATCTAAAATTTAGTTAGGAATTTGGTTTTTTTCAATAATTTGTTATTGACTTGAGTTGTTTTCTAATTTTATAGAATTAGTATACGATGTAACTGTAG
Source organism: Lantana camara (assembly GCA_037501455.1). Lineage (NCBI taxonomy): Eukaryota > Viridiplantae > Streptophyta > Magnoliopsida > Lamiales > Verbenaceae > Lantana > Lantana camara. Next base: position 87,594,637 of record CM074863.1, read on the forward strand.
ATAGTAGAGTCACCCACTAACTTAGTACAGAGAGATAACTTACCACATTATTTTAACTAGTAACCACGCACACTCGATGCGTGTGCACGGAAAAATAAAAATGCTTTTAAAAAATTGGAGTTAAAAAATAATACGTAAATAAACTAAAAGAGAACAAAGAGAAAATATTAAGGTTAAAAGATAATATGTAAATAAATTAAAAGAAAAGAAAAGATTTTAAAAATTAGGGAAAGAAACGAAAAGAATATTCTAAAAATTAGGTGCAGAAAAGAAAAGAGTCCAAGAGTCCAAAACACCAAAACGGTTTCTATTTACCGCTTACGCTTAATATAATAGTATAGACAAGGAAAAGTGCGCAAGAGAGGGGTTGGAGCCCTTTCTGTGAAGGACACATGACAAGTTGTTTTGCGCTTTGAATGGTACTGAGAAAGCTGCCATAAGTATTGAGAAAGTTGCCATGGCAAGAACATTGAAATGAATAATTACTTGCAAGAACTGAAACAAATTGCTTTACTTGTAGCTGAGTAAAACGAATAATTGCTCTGAAACAAATTGATTGTACTTGTAGCTGAGTGGGTTTTCTATGTACGCCATCATAACCTCATTACCACCGGAAGTGAAGAAACATCCCGGCTCCCCACTGAAAGTGTGCTTCGCCAGCAATCATAACTCATTATCCCAAAAGAACCCTTCTCCAAACCAAAAAGAAGAACAAGATTTCGAAAAAAGGAAAAGAAGATATGGTTATACACGAGTAACTTTTATTTTTGTATATGTGCTGACAAGTGACTCCTAAAAAGATCTATCAAATAATGACTCTTTCAGGACTTATTCACCAACTAAGTTAAAAAATTCATAAGAAAAAAAGACTTTTTTGACATATCTAAATTTTAGTTAGAAATTTGTTTTTTTCAAGAATTTGTTATTGACTTGAGTTGTTTTATGATTTTATAGAATTAGTACTAGATTGAACTGCAATAGTAGAGGCACCCATTAATTTTTGTGCTCTTCTCATAGGAAATTTCGTTTAGTATTTGAAAAAACTTAATTTTCAAGATATAGTAAAAGTACTTGCACAAATTAAATCACTTTGTTTGAATTAGAGGGATTAACTTTTTTGTATACACACTTTTTGTAAACATATATATTCTATTAATTTATGTCCTCACGTGTAACTTTATTGTATTTGTGTGTATGTACTGACAAGAGACTCCTAAAAAGATTTGACAAATAACGACTCTTACAGGCCTCTTTTTTTTTTTTTTTTTTTTAGAAGTAAAACACAAATATTTATTCAAGTAGCTTCGATTGTCAAATAGTTATTATAACTTGCAATTTAACAGTACTATAAACCTCTCCAAACCCCCCCCCCCCTCCCCCTCCTCCTCCTGTAATATTCTATAATAATAATTCAATTATTTGATTCTAGCTAGGTTAATTAACATAAGACAAATATTACTACATATGCATGTATCTATCTAGAGCTGATCAGGCCTAAGAAATGCCCCCATGACAAACTTCCTCTTCTGATGAACATCTCCGACGACGGGCAACCCGTATTTGTTTAGCAAGCGGTCGAGTTGCCATTCGGGCATCTTCTCGTAATCGGACTTTCTGTATCTCGGGTAGTGAAGAGGCATCTGAAAACCACAAGGGTTTGGAATATTTCCGTCGCTCATGTGGTGGCTGTTTTGTCTGCATCCGTTGCCGTGCGCTGCGGCGCTTGCAGAGGAGCCCGACGAGTTATTCGCTGTTGTTGTAGTCGGCATTGTTGAGCCTTTCTTTCTGTTTTTTTCTTACAGGACTTATTCAATAAATAAGTTAAAAAAACCCAGAAAAAAAATAAGACTTTTTACAATATATCTAAATTTTAGTTAGAAATTTATTTTTTTAAGTTAAAAAGTTTCATAAAAAAAAATAGACTTTTTTAATATATCTAAATTTTAGTTAGAAATTTATTTTTTTCTAGAATTTGTTATTGACTTGAGTTGTTTTCTAATTTTTTTTAGATTTTCTTTTGTACGAATATAGATTTCGTTTTTTTTCTCAACTTTGTACAAATTAAACATTTTTTAGTTCCTTAAAAATATTTATTCAAGTAGCTTCGATTGTCAAATAGTTATTAAAACTTACAATTTAACAGTACTATAAAAGCCCCCAAACTATACTAATATTCTATAATAATACTTCAATTATTTGATTCTAGCTAGGTTAATTAACATAAGACATATATTGCTACATATGCATGTATATATCTAGAGCTGATGGGGCCAAAGAAATGCCCTCATCGCAAACTTCCTCTTCTGATGAACATCTCCGACGACGGGCAGCCCGTATTCGTTTAGCAAGCGGTCGAGTTGCCATTCGGGCCTCGTCTCGTAATCGGACTTTCTGTACCTCGGTTAGTGAAGAGGCATCTGAAAACCACAAGGTTTTGGAATATTTCCACCACTCAAGTGGTGGCCGTTCTGTCCGCACGGCAGCGTTTGTGGAGGAGCCCGACGAGTTATTGGCTGCTGTTGTAGTCGACATTGTTGAGCCTTTCTTTGTGTTTTTTTCTTATAGGACTTATTCACTAAATAAGTTAAAAAAAACCCATAAAAAAGTAAGACTTTTTTCAATATATGTAAATTTTAGTTAGAAATTTATTTTTTTAAGTTAAAAAAGCCCATAAAAAAATAAGACTTTTTTTAATATATCTAAATTTTAGTTAGAATTTTTTTTTTCAAGAATTTGTTATTGACTTGAGTTGTTTTCTGATTTTTTTTTTTAGATTTTCTTTTGTACGAATATTAATTTCGCTTTTTCTCAACTTTGTACAAATTAAACATTCTTGAGTTCCTTAAAAATATTTTTTCCAGTAGCTTCGATTGTCAAATAGTTATTATTACTTACAATTTAACAGTACTATAAAACCCCCCAAACCATACTAATATTCTATAATAATACTTCAATTATTTGATTCTAGCTAGGTTAATTAACATAAGACATATATTACTACATATGCATGTATCTATCTAGAGCTGATCGGGCCAAAGAAATGCCCCCATGGCAAACTTCCTCTTCTGATGAACATCTTCGACGATGGGCAGCCAGTATTAGTTTAGCAAGCGGTCGAGTTGTCATTCAGGCATCGTCTCGTAATCGGACTTTCTATAGTAATATATGTCCAAAGAAATGCCCCCATGGCAAACTTCCTCTTCCGATGAACATCTCCGATGACAGGCAACCCGTATTCGTTTAGCAAGCGGTCAAGTTGCCATTCAGGCATCGTCTCGTAATCGGATTTTCTATACCTCGGGTAGTGAAGAGGCACATGAAAACCACAAGGTTTTCGAATATTTCCGTCGCTCATGTGGTGGCCGTTCTGTCTGCATCCGCCGCCGTGCGTGGCTGCGCTTGCAGAGGAGCCCAACGACTTATTTGCTGTTGTTGTAGTCGGCATTGTTGAGCCTTTCTTTGTGTTTTTTTTTCTTATAGGACTTATTCACTAAATAAGTTAAAAAACCCATAAAAAAAAATAAGACTTTTTTCAATATATCTAAATTTTATTTAGAATTTTTTTTTTTAAAGTTAAAAAAGCCCATAAAAAATAAGATTTTTGTTTAATATATCTAAATTTTAGTTAGAAATTTATTTTTTTCAAGAATTTGTCATGACTTGAGTTGTTTTCTGATTTTTTTTTTTAGATTTTATTTTGTACGAATATCAATTTGTTTTTTCTCAACTTTGTACAAATTAAACATTCTTGAGTTCCTTTCCGCATACTTAGTGAATACTGGTGCAGTTTTGAGTTTTAGTAGCGAGAGAGATAACTTACTGAATTATTTTAAAATTTTAATATTCATTTACATGTTTTGAGATAGACGATTTGTAACGCCCCCACCCGTACCAGAACAAGAGGAGAGCGGCGTCTCAACCCCCGCACTGAAGCACCTCTCAAGTAATGGTGTGAGCCATCACTCAAGAAATACTCCAGCGAACGGCTGTCTATCAGAACTATACATGTACAACGATGTGCCTATGCAGCGGAAAATCAGAGTATTTTAAAACTTTTCAAAACATGTGCGTGATGGCATGTAACAAGCAAGAACATATTGATTGTGTAAGAGAGACTCGGCATATCAGAACATATAACAGATTCACATATAAGTACCGATACAGCAGAGTTCAAAATATCGGTAACAAAGTAGCAGAAAGAGTATAACCAAGATACTCAAGTATTCAGAAACATATACAGAGGCATAAAGTGATGCAGCCATAAAACATATGCAGGGCACAAAGGGAAGTAATACTAAGTCCTGACTGAAACAAAAATGACAATCTAGAGCTTCAAGATACCTCTAGACTGCGGCTGCAAGACCTGAAACCACGAGGCAAGAAAACGGGAGAGGTATTAGTCAAAAGGACTAAGTGAGGGAATACTTTAAAGAAAGTACTGAATTAAAGAACTTGAAGTAAAGTTCGAAACTGTTAAATGCGATGCTTTAAAGAAGAACTTGAAACAAGTTCGGTTGATAAAACTCTTTTGAATGCGATGCTGTAAAAAAATGCACGTTATAAAACATTTTCATGAATGCTATCACACGCGCACACATATGCTGTTGATGGTTCATAGGTCTTTCATAAAACGGGATAAGGGTAAAGTGAACTTTTCCAGATATGAACCATCCTTTATGAAACAGAATTTTGCCCGCAAGCTAGGCTCCTCCATCCTTACTCCAGAAAAACATGATTCGGTAGAGCATCGGACCAGGATCAACGATAATTCCACGTTTAGTAGAGTATCGGACCAAGATCAACAATAACCCCACATATAGTAGAGCATCGGACCAAGGTCAACAACAACTCCGCACATAGTAGACTATCGGACCAAGGTCAACAACAACTCTTACCAATGCATACAAACATGCACCATCCTCCACCGGTTGTCACTTCGGGTAGCTAGCCCTAGGCGACCTGTAAACATGTAATGGGAACAGATTTGCTGTCGGTTCCCAGACAAATTGTCCTGACTTAACAAACCTCTTGTTAAAAGTCGGTGTCAATAGTCTAAGTGTGGCGGTCGGTATTGGTGATGTCGTTGGCGCTCACCTCCCGAGCATCACCTCCACACATAACCGCCGGGCCCAAACTGTAAACTGTATGCTTGCATTTAAGATTTAGCAGTGACCAGAGTACCACTCCAGTATGCTAACAATAACATGTGAAACTGTAACTGTAACATATGATGCTGTCTGTAAAATATATGATTCCGTCTGAAAACATGTGATTCTGTCTGTAAACTGTACTTTGAAAACATATGCAAAACATGTAACTGTCTTTGAACAAGAATGCAGAACTTTGGAAAACATGTGCTGTAGATCAAGGTATACTATTAAAGTATGAATGATCCTTTCAAGAGAATGTCCCGATAAAAGGGATAGTTCAAAACGAGGTTTAGCTTTGAATTTCAAAACATATGATACGATAGTATAATCGTGGTTCCAGTTGGAAAACATTTATAACTTCACCTCACCTAATAGTACCAAAAGGGAGGTAGACAGATTATGCGGTGCCCTGGGGATCCCAGTGCTCAACTTTAACTCCTGTAGGCGGTGTACTAGAGTGAGCTTAAGAACTAAGACCCACTACTAACCAAGATGCATATGAAATGCATGAAATAATGAACAAGGAACATGTAAGGAACATGTAACACAAGAGAGTAATACCATTTAAGGTATCCAAGAAAGGTAACACACAAAGGAATACGTCAAAGTGAGTTACTCTTAACGTTAGACTATGATCTTACTATAACCGAGTAAGCTTTAGTCAATTTATGAATCCTATCGCAAACCTTAAGTTATGAAAGAAGTCCACAAAAGAAACTCATTTTGAAAACACATTTTAGACCCTGGATATGGAAACCCTAGGTGCAAATGTCTATTAGGAAAGCACAAGTTTTATTTCATTTTTACTATTCAAAAGCACTATTCAAAAGTACTATTCTAGATTACTATTCACGATTACTATTCACATGTTACTATTCACATGTCGGGTCAAAGGGTCGGGTCAAACCCTTACTATACACACACCCACACACACGGTACACACACACACCATGCACGAACACACACACACACACACACACACACCCCCACACCCCAATTAAATTATGATCTTGATTATAACCTATAGTTTCAAGTTCATGTTAATATAATCAAGTGTGATCTAGGTTAAAGGTATAACCTATGGTTAAGAGATCTAATTAAGGCATAAGATCAAGTTATGAAACACTATTCTATCTTAGGTTATAACATGTGACACTATTAAAGTGTATAACATAAGATCAAGGCACTAATCCATTAATCCAAATCATACCATAAGCTCAATTCATAATTCAAGAAGCATATAACAATGTGACAACATGTCACAACATATATCATATCATATCATATCATATATCATGAACCTTTGGGCATGTAACATGTAACAATTTAATTCCATATCAACATGTAACAAGTTGTGAAATAATAAATTGTAAATCACTATTCCATTAGCTAGCATGCATGAACATAATTCAAATTCCATAATCATGCATCAATTCTCATAATATAACAACCATATCACATGATCATAGCATATACTAGAGCAATTGATAACATATTCAAGCATATACTAAACAATTAAAACATATAAACAACTATCAAAACATATCATGAAAACTATATAATAAATGCATAAAATAAAATCCTATATGGCTTAGGGAAGACCCTAAGACCCAACCTAAACATAATATAAACATACCATAACATAAAAACATAAACTAAACTAAACATAACATAAACTAAAGCATAAAATAAAACAAACCTAGCTCTAGAGGGGGGGAGTGCCGACGGCAAGAGGGGGAGGAGAGGGAGAGAAAGGGTGTTGTTAACACAACTTTGAGCAAGGAATGAAATGCCATGAACCCTCTATTTATAGTTGAAGAGAAGCCCCTCACCTTGGAAATAAAATGTGGACAAGGGTAGGAGAACAAAATTTGGATAGCTTCTCTTGGAAGCTTTAGGCAAGTTGAAGCTAAAATGGGACTGCTGGGGGTATTTCTGTAATTTCGTCCCCCAAGACTTGAGAATAAGTGGCTGGAAGTATAACCATTCCGACGGCAAGAAAATTAGCTTCGAAACGCATATTCATTCGTCGAAATCGGATTTACCGTTTGAAAGATACATTAGTTTTAGTGAATAAAAGTTTTGAGCTCGAAACTCAACACGAGTGAAAAACGACTTTCTAGAATGATTTTCAAGTCCGGATTGTTTCCAAAATTCAAGAAATAAATCGAGAAGCGTTTTGAGTCCAAAATCGACTATAAAACGTTTTACCGTTAAAAAGTTGAAAACGTAGAGTGAATAGTGAATTCTCACGTACGAAAGTACGCTTCAAAATTTCAAGCTAGGGTTTGAATCAAGAGTTGTAAAACATCTCAAAAATCTTGAAATAGCTCAAGTAGTGCAAATCCGAAGAGAAAACATTTTCCGAATGAAAACCGTTCGTAAAAGGAATAGTAAACTAGGGTTTTCAAAAACGTTTTCAATAAAACAAAGTTCCAGAATCGATTTCCAAGCCAAGAATGATTTCAAAAGACTCGTCTCGACTCAAGGATCGATTCGACTGTAACTTGGGTAGGAAAAGGTGTCAGAATCAAAAGCTCATTTTCTGATGAATAGTAACTTTGGTCGGTAAGTTCCAAAAATACCCTTATGGTTCAAGAAAGACTTTCTGAGCTCAGGAAACAAGTTCAAACAATTGGTAAACATGTCTGATGAACCTCTAGGGTTCGAGTAGCAATATGAACAAGGTAGGCTCGGGTTATGAATAGTAAACTGTATCAAAGGTCAGAATTCCCCATTAAAACATGTCAGATCATATACGAGCACAAAGTTCATGTAAGAATGCAATGCACGATGATTCAAAAAGTTGGATCACGGTCTATAAACGCTTTACCACTGCCTTAACTTACTGTTTTCATCCAGGCCCTGTTTTGGGCTGTTACAATCACCCCTCCTTAAAGAGAATTTGTCCTCAGATTCTTCCGCTGTAACTGCAAACAACTTAGGGTGATGTTTCTGCATTTTCTCTTCTGTCTCCCAGGTTGCCTCTTCTGTCCCATGTCCCTTCCAGAGGACTTTAACTAACGGAATTTTCCTATTCCTCAGCTCTTGAAACTTCCTGTCTAGAATCTTAGCGGGCTTCAAAACATAAGTCAGATCCGGTTCCAACGGTATCTCCTCTACCGGTACAACCTTTGTCTCATCCGAGAAACACTTGCAAAGCTGAGATACATGAAATACGTTGTGGATTCCTGTTAGACCTACAGGCAAATCCAATCTATAAGCAGTCGATCCGACTCTCTCTAGTATCTCATACGGTCCAACATATCTCGGGTTTAACTTTCCACCTTTCCCAATTCGGGAAAACCCTTTTCTTGGCGATGCCTTCAGAAATACCTTTTCGCCCACTGCGAATTCCAAATCCCTTCTTCGTCGATCAGCATAACTCTTCTGCCTGTCCTGGGCAGCTTTCATTCTCTGGCGAATGATTTGAATCTTCTCCGTCGCTTCTCTTATCCATTTAGCTGAATTCACTCTGATCGGTCCTTCCTCAGTACATCTTGCTTCATCCAAATCCCAGTACAACGGGGATCTACATTTCCTTCCATACAGAGCTTTATATGGAGCAGCTTTAATAGAAGCTTGATAACTATTATTGTATGCAAACTCCACAAGAGGTAAACACTCTTTCCAACTTTCCTGGAAGTCTAAAGCGCAAGCTCTTAGCATATCTTCCAAGTATTTGATCATCCTTTCTGATTGTCCATCCGTCTGAGGATGCGCTGCAGTACTTAAGTTCAACTTCGTCCCCATCAAAGTCTGAATTTCTTTCCATAATTGCGACGTGAATTTCGGATCTCTGTCCGACACTATACTGTTTGGAACTCCATGTAATCTAACAATCTCTTGTTGATACAGCTTTGCCAACGTGCTAACCTTATCCGTCGTCTTTACTGGCAAAAAGTGTGCTGACTTTGTCAAATGATCAATGATCACCCAGATACTATCTTGTCCTCCTTTGACTTTGGGTAATCCAGTGACAAAATCCATCGTGATTTGCTCCCACTTCCAAGTCGGAATCGGTAATGGTTGCAACTTCCCACTCGGCTTCTGGTGCTCAGCTTTAACTTTCTGACAAGTTAAGCACTTCTTGACATAGTTGGCTATGTCTCTCTTCATTCCATTCCACCAGAAATGCGTCTTAACATCTTGATACATCTTAGTACCTCCGGGATGTATCGTGTACTTAGTCTTATGCGCTTCGTCGAGAATCTCTTTCTTCAAAACAGTTGGTACGCATACTCGACCTTTGTACCTCAATATTCCATGTTCATCAATCTTGAACTTAGTCTCATCATCTTTCTCCTTAGATTCGAGACATTTCTTGATCCACTCATCGTTCTTCTGAGCTTCCAACACTTGTTCTTTAAAAGGTGATATCATTACAACGTTCGCGATTCGAGCTTTAGTTATCACCTCCATTCTTTCTCTTTTATCAGTCTCGGGATTGGCAGAAATCTGTGCCAAATGAACTTTCCTGCTTAGAGCATCTGCTACAACATTCGCCTTTCGTGGATGGTACTGAATAATGCAATCGTAGTCCTCCAGAAATTCCATCCATCTCCTTTGTCGCATATTCAACTCCTTCTGAGTGAATAGATATCGCAGGCTCTTATGATCAGTAAAGATCTCAAACGTAACTCCATACAGGTAATGTCTCCACTTTCCAAGAGCAAAAATTATCGCGGCTAACTCCAAATCATGTGTCGGGTAGTTGACTTCATGCGTTTTGAGTTTCCTTGATGCATACGCAATCACCTTTCCATTTTGCATCAAAACTCCTCCTAGTCCTTCTTTCGAAGCATTAGTGTAAACAGTGTAACCTTCTTTTCCTTCGGGTAACGCTAACACGGGTGCAGTTGTTAGCATCTCCTTCAATCTTTGAAAACTTTGCTCACACTTCTCCGTCCATTCAAACTTCCCTTCTTTCTTTGTCAACTTAGTGAGAGGGGTAGCTATCTTCGAGAAATCTTGGACAAACCTCCGGTAGTAACCAGCTAATCCCAGAAAACTCCTCACTTCTAAAGGATTCTTCGGTGACTTCCAATCCATAATCGTCTCGATCTTCGAGGGATCTACTTTGATTCCAGATCCCGATATGATGTGTCCGAGAAATGTAACTCTCTCAAGCCAGAACTCACATTTGCTGAACTTTGCATATAGCTTGTGATCCAGCAAAGTGCGTAACACGATTCGAAGATGCTCAGCATGTTCCTCCTGTGTCTTCGAAAATACCAAAATATCGTCGATGAAGATCACTACAAACTTGTCGAGAAACGGCTTGAATATACGGTGCATCATATCCATGAATGCAGCTGGTGCATTTGTCAAACCAAACGGCATTACTACAAACTCATAATGTCCGTATCGGCTGTTCAAAGCAGTCTTAGGAATATCTGCTTCCCTGATCTTCAATTGATAATACCCTTGTCTAAGATCTAACTTGGAGTAGACCTTTGATCCTTGTAGTATATCGAACAGCTCTTCAATATGAGGGAGAGGATACTTATTCTTGATCGTCATCCTGTTCAGCTCCCGATAGTCAATGCATAAACGCAATGATCCATCCTTCTTCTTAACGAAAAGAACAGGTGCTCCCCACGGCGACGTGCTCGGTCTAACATATCCAGACTCAATCAGTTCATCCAATTGCTTCCTCAGTTCTTCCAATTCAGCTGGTGCCATTCTGTAAGGTGTCTTTGAGTACGGCTCAGCTCCTGATATCGTCTCTATTGTAAATTCCAACTCTCGGTCAGGAGGTAACGAATCTAAATGCTCAGGAAACACATCTAAGAATTCGTTCACCACTTCCACTTCTTCGATCTTAAGTTGATCTTTCGGTCTATTCAAAAGATAAGCAACAAATCCAATAGCTCCTTTCTGAATCAACCTCTTAGCTTCCATCGAAGAAATCACTGATAACTTCTCAACTTCCCCTTCTGATGTCCCACTTTCATCTTCTTCCAAGACGATCTCTTTCTTGTAACAATCCAACTTAGCTCGGTATTTAGACAACCAATCCATACCAAGTATAACATCGTATCTTGTCATCGGTAACTCAATAAGATTCGTCGGGTAACAACGGGTACCAATACATATAGGGCAGCGTTTATATACTTGATCCGTAACAAGGCAAGTTCCCAAAGGAGAACTCACTTCAAATTTATATGGCAAGTATTCAAGCGGAAACTGTAAATGCGCACATAATTTAGAAGCAACAAATGAATGTGTGGCACCAGGGTCATACAAGACCTTAACTGGCGTGTTAAGAATGTGCACAATACCTTCCACAACAGACGAAGGATCAACCTCCTCCTTACCATCCAAAGCATAAGCTCTGCCTTTGACCACCGGTTTGTTCGTCGTACCCACCACTCCTTTTCCTTTATCCTGGACCCCAAATCTCCTGATCTTGTGCGGGCAACTATCCATCTGGTGCTCAGGAGAACCACACGCGAAACACTGTCCAGCTTTCTTGCGACAGTTCTCCTCAGTGTGTCCCGTTCGGCGACAATATCGGCAAACAATTTCCTCTGGACCTGGCTGAGGTGATCTCTGCTGTTGTGGCGCCCTCTGGTACTGCTGTGGCGCTTTCTGCTTCTGTGCTTGCTGTTTCGGTGGAGCGTACTGCTACTGACGCTGTGGTGTTACCATTGGCCTCTTTCCAGTTCCTTGGGGAAAAGATCCGGAAGGTCGCTTATTACCTTGATAAGGCTTAGGGTTAGAAGGTCCTTGTCGTGCAGTAGTTATCTTGATCTCCTTGTGTGCAGCTTCAACCCTTAGCGCTCTATCAACCGCACGATTGTAGGTCTCAATGTCCAAAGAAGCAAGTGCCAATCGAAGTTCAGGCTTCAGTCCATCGATAAATCTCTTCGTCTTGCGACGCTCATTAGTCAAAATATGAGGCGCATACTTGATTAGCCTCACAAACCTAGCCTCATACTCCATCACATTCATAGTTCCCTGAACCAGACTCATAAACTCAGCCTCTCGTGCATCACGAGTCACTTGAGGCGTATACTTCTGCTGAAACTCTCTGATAAACTCATCCCAACTTCCCTCAACGTTGTTCTCAATCCACATATGCTGAACGTGCTTCCACCAATTGTATGCAGCTCCTTCCATAAGAAAAGTAGCATACCGAACTCGTTCACGATCCTCTGGGTAGATCTCCATAGCCTCGAAAATCTTTTCAAGACTGGTAATCCAATTCTCAGCCTTTATGTCGTTCGGTTCTCCATAGAACTTAGGTGGATTCATCCTCAGAAACTTCTCCAATGATCTCTCATTAGGAGGATTATCTCTCGGTGCACAAGCCCTCATAAATTGTCGTAGCACATCCCTTAATTCCGGAGTTCCTTCCCTTTCAGGGGGTGGCATGACATCTCTTTGGGGTGGCGTGATCTCTCTTTGGGGTGGCAGTGGTGGTACACGATTCCAGGGTGCTCTTCTTGGTGGCATGTTGTTACTGAATTCATAAGCATTCAGATACATATATTCGATGCATGACATATAATGATTCACAGAATCCGTAACCACGTATTCACATTCCCACGTAGTCACACATAAGTATGAGAACAACACATTCCCATAACAACATGTCAGCAAAGATTCAAGATCTCTAAACATATCATATAATCAGAAACAATTGTCAGACAACATGTAAACGAGAACAGAAGCTCGGGTAACATATCAACATATCAGAAACATATATAACATATCCCAAAACATGATCAACATGCAAAACGGGAACAGAACGTGTACTGTCATATCAACAAGAACTGTAACATGATCAGAAGCATGATCAACATATCCAGAAGCGTATTCAACATATCAAGAATAATAGCATGCTAACAATAAATGAAATGGCATGATCCTATCAACGGTCCTAATGGTATCTTGAAGCAACTCTAAGACTCATGCAATGACAGTTATGGAAAGTAGTAAACAAATATCCAACATAAAGCCGAAAGTGTTATAACCGTGCAAGGTTTGGTAAAATTTACTACAGGCCACATGTTAACAGTATTAATTCAAAATGGGGAGGACCCGATACTATCGAGTTGACTCCCTTATAGGCCTTACCAATCCGTCCAACCCTGCTGAAAATAACCTAGTAGGTACCAAGTCATCTGAACCGTCATCCGTGGTGCCAAAAGTCGGGGATCATCTACCAAAGCTATACATCCCCTCATCCAAAAGTCAGTCCTGAACTGTCCCGGCTATACGTCCGCCATCCATAGATAGATATATATGCGTCAGTACTATATACAGAAATCTCCCATCAGCAATCAACCCTGATAACTGTGGTCCAAAGAACCCCTGGTGGTGTCATCAGAAATGGCAACGACCTTACCCTGTCCGTGTCCTGCTGGCTCATCTCCGCCATCATCATCATCATCATCATCAGACCCTCCATCGCCTCCATCAGACTGATCCTGCATAGGCTCGGGCTCTTGAGAGGCCTGACTGACATTCTGACCCTCGACCTCCTCAACTGCCTGCTCATCGGATAAGTGATAGGTATCATACAGGCGAGCTCTCACTCGTGCACGGTAGTGCTGGTGACGCTCCATAGAGGTGTCGCGATCGATAGTCATCTGCATAAGATCTGCCTCCAGCTCAGCAATACGAGCAGCCCTCTGATCAGCAATATGAGTCATCTCTGCAGCATGCTCATGAGCGATGTCCCTATCAATCTGGTACTGCAGTGACTGATCCTGATGGCGCATAGACTCCAACCTGACCTCACGGGTCCTCTGATACTCCTGAAAGTAACCATCTCTCTCAGACTCGAGATAGTGCACAACTCTGTTAGGATAGGAATACCCAGGTCTGCCACTGTTCCTAGACCTACGCCAAGTGTAGAAACGAGTGCCTCCACGGCGAGAAACTGCCACAGTACGCGGGGCCTCAAACTGCTCAAAGAAAGCCTCATCCATCTGCTGATTAGGATCCTGGTGTGGCTGAACTGCCATAGCTATACAGAAGATACCACAGATATGAAATCCAGATAACAGAACCATGCAATCCCCAATAATCCTGTCTCGTTGCAATATGAGAATGATCCTGGATGCAATGCGTGAACAATCCATGATGCAACATGAGAGCAATCTAGGTTAAGTCTCTTCTTACTTAACCCGATGCTCTGATACCACCTCAGGCTGTAACGCCCCCACCCGTACCAAAACAAGAGGAGAGCGGCGTCTCAACCCCTGCACTGAAGCACCTCTCAAGTAATGGTGTGAGCCATCACTCAAGAAATACTCCAGCGAACGGCTGTCTATCAGAACTATATATGTACAACGATGTGGCTATGCAGCGGAAAATCAGAGTATTTTAAAACTTTTCAAAACATGTGCGTGATGGCATGTAACAAGCAAGAACATATTGATCGTGTAAGAGAGACTCGGCATATCAGAACATATAACAGATTCACATATAAGTACCGATACAGCAGAGTTCAAAATATCGGTAACAAAGTAGCAGAAAGAGTATAACCAAGATACTCAAGTATTCAGAAACATATACAGAGGCATAAAGTGATGCAGCCATAAAACATATGCAGGACACAAAGGGAAGTAATACTAAGTCCTGACTGAAACAAAAATGACAATCTAGAGCTTCAAGATACCTCTAGACTGCGGCTGCAAGACCTGAAACCACGAGGCAAGAAAACGGGAGAGGTATTAGTCAAAAGGACTAAGTGAGGGAATACTTTAAAGAAAGTACTGAATTAAAGAACTTGAAGTAAAGTTCGAAACTGTTAAATGCGATGCTTTAAAGAAGAACTTGAAACAAGTTCGGTTGATAAAACTCTTTTGAATGCGATGCTGTAAAAGAATGCACGTTATAAAACATTTTCATGAATGCTATCACACGCGCACACATATGCTGTTGATGGTTCATAGGTCTTTCATAAAACGGGATAAGGGTAAAGTGAACTTTTCCAGATATGAACCATCCTTTATGAAACAGAATTTTGCCCGCAAGCTAGGCTCCTCCATCCTTACTCCAGAAAAACATGATTCGGTAGAGCATCGGACTAGGATCAACGATAATTCCACGTTTAGTAGAGTATCGGACCAAGATCAACAATAACCCCACATATAGTAGAGCATCGGACCAAGGTCAACAACAACTCCGCACATAGTAGACTATCGGACCAAGGTCAACAACAACTCTTACCAATGCATACAAACATGCACCATCCTCTACCGGTTGTCACTTCGGGTAGCTAGCCCTAGGCGACCTGTAAACATGTAATGGGAACAGATTTGCTGTCGGTTCCCAGACAAATTGTCCTGACTTAACAAACCTCTTGTTAAAAGTCGGTGTCAATAGTCTAAGTGTGGCGGTCGGTATTGGTGATGTCGTTGGCGCTCACCTCCCGAGCATCACCTCCACACATAACCGCCGGGCCCAAACTGTAAACTGTATGCTTGCATTTAAGATTTAGCAGTGACCAGAGTACCACTCCAGTATGCTAACAATAACATGTGAAACTGTAACTGTAACATATGATGCTGTCTGTAAAACATATGATTCCGTCTGAAAACATGTGATTCTGTCTGTAAACTGTACTTTGAAAACATATGCAAAACATGTAACTGTCTTTGAACAAGAATGCAGAACTTTGGAAAACATGTGCTGTAGATCAAGGTATACTATTAAAGTATGAATGATCCTTTCAAGAGAATGTCCCGATAAAAGGGATAGTTCAAAACGAGGTTTAGCTTTGAATTTCAAAACATATGATACGATAGTATAATCGTGGTTCCAGTTTGAAAACATTTATAACTTCACCTCACCTAATAGTACCAAAAGGGAGGTAGACAGATTATGCGGTGCCCTGGGGATCCCAGTGCTCAACTTTAACTCCTGTAGGCGGTGTACTAGAGTGAGCTTAAGAACTAAGACCCACTACTAACCAAGATGCATATGAAATGCATGAAATAATGAACAAGGAACATGTAAGGAACATGTAACACAAGAGAGTAATACCATTTAAGGTATCCAAGAAAGGTAACACACAAAGGAATACGTCAAAGTGAGTTACTCTTAACGTTAGACTATGATCTTACTATAACCGAGTAAGCTTTAGTCAATTTATGAATCCTATTGCAAACCTTAAGTTATGAAAGAAGTCCACAAAAGAAACTCATTTTGAAAACACATTTTAGACCCTGGATATGGAAACCCTAGGTGCAAATGTCTATTAGGAAAGCACAAGTTTTATTTCATTTTTACTATTCAAAAGCACTATTCAAAAGTACTATTCTAGATTACTATTCACGATTACTATTCACATGTTACTATTCACATGTCGGGTCAAAGGGTCGGGTCAAACCCTTACTATACACACACCCACACACACGGTACACACACACACCATGCACGAACACACACACACACACACACACACACACACACCCTAATTAAATTATGATCTTGATTATAACCTATAGTTTCAAGTTCATGTTAATATAATCAAGTGTGATCTAGGTTAAAGGTATAACCTATGGTTAAGAGATCTAATTAAGGCATAAGATCAAGTTATGAAACACTATTCTATCTTAGGTTATAACATGTGACACTATTAAAGTGTATAACATAAGATCAAGGCACTAATCCATTAATCCAAATCATACCATAAGCTCAATTCATAATTCAAGAAGCATATAACAATGTGACAACATGTCACAACATATATCATATCATATCATATCATATATCATGAACCTTTGGGCATGTAACATGTAACAATTTAATTCCATATCAACATGTAACAAGTTGTGAAATAATAAATTGTAAATCACTATTCCATTAGCTAGCATGCATGAACATAATTCAAATTCCATAATCATGCATCAATTCTCATAATATAACAACCATATCACATGATCATAGCATATACTAGAGCAATTGATAACATATTCAAGCATATACTAAACAATTAAAACATATAAACAACTGTCAAAACATATCATGAAAACTATATAATAAATGCATAAAATAAAATCCTATATGGCTTAGGGAAGACCCTAAGACCCAACCTAAACATAATATAAACATACCATAACATAAAAACATAAACTAAACTAAACATAACATAAACTAAAGCATAAAATAAAACAAACCTAGCTCTAGAGGGGGGGAGTGCCGACGGCAAGAGGGGGAGGAGAGGGAGAGAAAGGGTGTTGTTAACACAACTTTGAGCAAGGAATGAAATGCCATGAACCCTCTATTTATAGTTGAAGAGAAGCCCCTCACCTTGGAAATAAAATGTGGACAAGGGTAGGAGAACAAAATTTGGATAGCTTCTCTTGGAAGCTTTAGGCAAGTTGAAGCTAAAATGGGACTGCTGGGGGTATTTCTGTAATTTCGTCCCCCAAGACTTGAGGATAAGTGGCTGGAAGTATAACCATTCCGACGGCAAGAAAATTAGCTTCGAAACGCATATTCATTCGTCGAAATCGGATTTACCGTTTGAAAGATACATTAGTTTTAGTGAATAAAAGTTTTGAGCTCGAAACTCAACACGAGTGAAAAACGACTTTCTAGAATGATTTTCAAGTCCGGATTGTTTCCAAAATTCAAGAAATAAATCGAGAAGCGTTTTGAGTCCAAAATCGACTATAAAACGTTTTACCGTTAAAAAGTTGAAAACGTAGAGTGAATAGTGAATTCTCACGTACGAAAGTACGCTTCAAAATTTCAAGCTAGGGTTTGAATCAAGAGTTGTAAAACATCTCAAAAATCTTGAAATAGCTCAAGTAGTGCAAATCCGAAGAGAAAACATTTTCCGAATGAAAACCGTTCGTAAAAGGAATAGTAAACTAGGGTTTTCAAAAACGTTTTCAATAAAACAAAGTTCCAGAATCGATTTCCAAGCCAAGAATGATTTCAAAAGACTCGTCTCGACTCAAGGATCGATTCGACTGTAACTTGGGTAGGAAAAGGTGTCAGAATCAAAAGCTCATTTTCTGATGAATAGTAACTTTGGTCGGTAAGTTCCAAAAATACCCTTATGGTTCAAGAAAGACTTTCTGAGCTCAGGAAACAAGTTCAAACAATTGGTAAACATGTATGATGAACCTCTAGGGTTCGAGTAGCAATATGAACAAGGTAGGCTCGGGTTATGAATAGTAAACTGTATCAAAGGTCAGAATTCCCCATTAAAACATGTCAGATCATATACGAGCACAAAGTTCATGTAAGAATGCAATGCACGATGATTCAAAAAGTTGGATCACGGTCTATAAACGCTTTACCACTGCCTTAACTTACTGTTTTCATCCAGGCCCTGTTTTGGGCTGTTACAATCACCCCTCCTTAAAGAGAATTTGTCCTCAGATTCTTCCGCTGTAACTGCAAACAACTTAGGGTGATGTTTCTGCATTTTCTCTTCTGTCTCCCAGGTTGCCTC
Source organism: Lantana camara (assembly GCA_037501455.1). Lineage (NCBI taxonomy): Eukaryota > Viridiplantae > Streptophyta > Magnoliopsida > Lamiales > Verbenaceae > Lantana > Lantana camara. The sequence continues at coordinate 87,613,216 of CM074863.1, forward strand.
TTCTGTCCCATGTCCCTTCCAGAGGACTTTAACTAACGGAATTTTCCTATTCCTCAGCTCTTGAAACTTCCTGTCTAGAATCTTAGCGGGCTTCAAAACATAAGTCAGATCCGGTTCCAACGGTATCTCCTCTACCGGTACAACCTTTGTCTCATCCGAGAAACACTTGCAAAGCTGAGATACATGAAATACGTTGTGGATTCCTGTTAGACCTACAGGCAAATCCAATCTATAAGCAGTCGATCCGACTCTCTCTAGTATCTCATACGGTCCAACATATCTCGGGTTTAACTTTCCACCTTTCCCAATTCGGGAAAACCCTTTTCTTGGCGATGCCTTCAGAAATACCTTTTCGCCCACTGCGAATTCCAAATCCCTTCTTCGTCGATCAGCATAACTCTTCTGCCTGTCCTGGGCAGCTTTCATTCTCTGGCGAATGATTTGAATCTTCTCCGTCGCTTCTCTTATCCATTTAGCTGAATTCACTCTGATCGGTCCTTCCTCAGTACATCTTGCTTCATCCAAATCCCAGTACAACGGGGATCTACATTTCCTTCCATACAGAGCTTCATATGGAGCAGCTTTAATAGAAGCTTGATAACTATTATTGTATGCAAACTCCACAAGAGGTAAACACTCTTTCCAACTTTCCTGGAAGTCTAAAGCGCAAGCTCTTAGCATATCTTCCAAGTATTTGATCATCCTTTCTGATTGTCCATCCGTCTGAGGATGCGCTGCAGTACTTAAGTTCAACTTCGTCCCCATCAAAGTCTGAATTTCTTTCCATAATTGCGACGTGAATTTCGGATCTCTGTCCGACACTATACTGTTTGGAACTCCATGTAATCTAACAATCTCTTGTTGATACAGCTTTGCCAACGTGCTAACCTTATCCGTCGTCTTTACTGGCAAAAAGTGTGCTGACTTTGTCAAATGATCAATGATCACCCAGATACTATCTTGTCCTCCTTTGACTTTGGGTAATCCAGTGACAAAATCCATCGTGATTTGCTCCCACTTCCAAGTCGGAATCGGTAATGGTTGCAACTTCCCACTCGGCTTCTGGTGCTCAGCTTTAACTTTCTGACAAGTTAAGCACTTCTTGACATAGTTGGCTATGTCTCTCTTCATTCCATTCCACCAGAAATGCGTCTTAACATCTTGATACATCTTAGTACCTCCGGGATGTATCGTGTACTTAGTCTTATGCGCTTCGTCGAGAATCTCTTTCTTCAAAACAGTTGGTACGCATACTCGACCTTTGTACCTCAATATTCCATGTTCATCAATCTTGAACTTAGTCTCATCATCTTTCTCCTTAGATTCGAGACATTTCTTGATCCACTCATCGTTCTTCTGAGCTTCCAACACTTGTTCTTTAAAAGGTGATATCATTACAACGTTCGCGATTCGAGCTTTAGTTATCACCTCCATTCTTTCTCTTTTATCAGTCTCGGGATTGGCAGAAATCTGTGCCAAATGAACTTTCCTGCTTAGAGCATCTGCTACAACATTCGCCTTTCGTGGATGGTACTGAATAATGCAATCGTAGTCCTCCAGAAATTCCATCCATCTCCTTTGTCGCATATTCAACTCCTTCTGAGTGAATAGATATCGCAGGCTCTTATGATCAGTAAAGATCTCAAACGTAACTCCATACAGGTAATGTCTCCACTTTCCAAGAGCAAAAATTATCGCGGCTAACTCCAAATCATGTGTCGGGTAGTTGACTTCATGCGTTTTGAGTTTCCTTGATGCATACGCAATCACCTTTCCATTTTGCATCAAAACTCCTCCTAGTCCTTCTTTCGAAGCATTAGTGTAAACAGTGTAACCTTCTTTTCCTTCGGGTAACGCTAACACGGGTGCAGTTGTTAGCATCTCCTTCAATCTTTGAAAACTTTGCTCACACTTCTCCGTCCATTCAAACTTCCCTTCTTTCTTTGTCAACTTAGTGAGAGGGGTAGCTATCTTCGAGAAATCTTGGACAAACCTCCGGTAGTAACCAGCTAATCCTAGAAAACTCCTCACTTCTGAAGGATTCTTCGGTGACTTCCAATCCATAATCGTCTCGATCTTCGAGGGATCTACTTTGATTCCAGATCCCGATATGATGTGTCCGAGAAATGTAACTCTCTCAAGCCAGAACTCACATTTGCTGAACTTTGCATATAGCTTGTGATCCAGCAAAGTGCGTAACACGATTCGAAGATGCTCAGCATGTTCCTCCGGTGTCTTCGAAAATACCAAAATATCGTCGATGAAGATCACTACAAACTTGTCGAGAAACGGCTTGAATATACGGTACATCATATCCATGAATGCAGCTGGTGCATTTGTCAAACCAAACGGCATTACTACAAACTCATAATGTCCGTATCGGCTGTTCAAAGCAGTCTTAGGAATATCTGCTTCCCTGATCTTCAATTGATAATACCCTTGTCTAAGATCTAACTTGGAGTAGACCTTTGATCCTTGTAGTATATCGAACAGCTCTTCAATATGAGGGAGAGGATACTTATTCTTGATCGTCATCCTGTTCAGCTCCCGATAGTCAATGCATAAACGCAATGATCCATCCTTCTTCTTAACGAAAAGAACAGGTGCTCCCCACGGCGACGTGCTCGGTCTAACATATCCAGACTCAATCAGTTCATCCAATTGCTTCCTCAGTTCTTCCAATTTAGCTGGTGCCATTCTGTAAGGTGTCTTTGAGGACGGATCAGCTCCTGATATCGTCTCTATTCTAAATTCCAACTCTCGGTCAGGAGGTAACGAATCTAAATGCTCAGGAAACACATCTAAGAATTCGTTCACCACTTCCACTTCTTCGATCTTAAGTTGATCTTTCGGTCTATTCAAAAGATAAGCAACAAATCCAATAGCTCCTTTCTGAATCAACCTCTTAGCTTCCATCGAAGAAATCACTGATAACTTCTCAACTTCCCCTTCTGATGTCCCACTTTCATCTTCTTCCAAGATGATCTCTTTCTTGTAACAATCCAACTTAGCTCGGTATTTAGACAACCAATCCATACCAAGTATAACATCGTATCTTGTCATCGGTAACTCAATAAGATCCATCGGGTAACAACGGGTACCAATACATATAGGGCAGCGTTTATATACTTGATCCGTAACAAGGCAAGTTCCCAAAGGAGAACTCACTTCAAATTTGTATGGCAAGTATTCAAGCGGAAACTGTAAATGCGCACATAATTTAGAAGCAACAAATGAATGTGTGGCACCAGGGTCATACAAGACCTTAACTGGCGTGTTAAGAATGTGCACAATACCTTCCACAACAGACGAAGGATCAACCTCCTCCTTACCATCCAAAGCATAAGCTCTGCCTTTGACCACCGGTTTGTTCGTCGTACCCACCACTCCTTTTCCTTTATCCTGGACCCCAAATCTCCTGATCTTGTGCGGGCAACTATCCATCTGGTGCTCAGGAGAACCACACGCGAAACACTGTCCAGCTTTCTTGCGACAGTTCTCCTCAGTGTGTCCCGTTCGGCGACAATATCGGCAAACAATTTCCTCTGGACCTGGCTGAGGTGATCTCTGCTGTTGTGGCGCCCTCTGGTACTGCTGTGGCGCTTTCTGCTTCTGTGCTTGCTGTTTCGGTGGAGCGTACTGCTACTGACGCTGTGGTGTTACCATTGGCCTCTTTCCAGTTCCTTGGGGAAAAGATCCGGAAGGTCGCTTATTACCTTGATAAGGCTTAGGGTTAGAAGGTCCTTGTCGTGCAGTAGTTATCTTGATCTCCTTGTGTGCAGCTTCAACCCTTAGCGCTCTATCAACCGCACGATTGTAGGTCTCAATGTCCAAAGAAGCAAGTGCCAATCGAAGTTCAGGCTTCAGTCCATCGATAAATCTCTTCGTCTTGCGACGCTCATTAGTCAAAATATGAGGCGCATACTTGATTAGCCTCACAAACCTAGCCTCATACTCCATCACATTCATAGTTCCCTGAACCAGACTCATAAACTCAGCCTCTCGTGCATCACGAGTCACTTGAGGCGTATACTTCTGCTGAAACTCTCTGATAAACTCATCCCAACTTCCCTCAACGTTGTTCTCAATCCACATATGCTGAACGTGCTTCCACCAATTGTATGCAGCTCCTTCCATAAGAAAAGTAGCATACCGAACTCGTTCACGATCCTCTGGGTAGATCTCCATAGCCTCGAAAATCTTTTCAAGACTGGTAATCCAATTCTCAGCCTTTATGTCGTTCGGTTCTCCATAGAACTTAGGTGGATTCATCCTCAGAAACTTCTCCAATGATCTCTCATTAGGAGGATTATCTCTCGGTGCACAAGCCCTCATAAATTGTCGTAGCACATCCCTTAATTCCGGAGTTCCTTCCCTTTCAGGGGGTGGCATGACATCTCTTTGGGGTGGCGTGATCTCTCTTTGGGGTGGCAGTGGTGGTACACGATTCCAGGGTGCTCTTCTTGGTGGCATGTTGTTACTGAATTCATAAGCATTCAGATACATATATTCGATGCATGACATATAATGATTCACAGAATCCGTAACCACGTATTCACATTCCCACGTAGTCACACATAAGTATGAGAACAACACATTCCCATAACAACATGTCAGCAAAGATTCAAGATCTCTAAACATATCATATAATCAGAAACAATTGTCAGACAACATGTAAACGAGAACAGAAGCTCGGGTAACATATCAACATATCAGAAACATATATAACATATCCCAAAACATGATCAACATGCAAAACGGGAACAGAACGTGTACTGTCATATCAACAAGAACTGTAACATGATCAGAAGCATGATCAACATATCCAGAAGCGTATTCAACATATCAAGAATAATAGCATGCTAACAATAAATGAAATGGCATGATCCTATCAACGGTCCTAATGGTATCTTGAAGCAACTCTAAGACTCATGCAATGACAGTTATGGAAAGCAGTAAACAAATATCCAACATAAAGCCGAAAGTGTTATAACCGTGCAAGGTTTGGTAAAATTTACTACAGGCCACATGTTAACAGTATTAATTCAAAATGGGGAGGACCCGATACTATCGAGTTGACTCCCTTATAGGCCTTACCAATCCGTCCAACCCTGCTGAAAATAACCTAGTAGGTACCAAGTCATCTGAACCGTCATCCGTGGTGCCAAAAGTCGGGGATCATCTACCAAAGCTATACATCCCCTCATCCAAAAGTCAGTCCTGAACTGTCCCGGCTATACGTCCGCCATCCATAGATAGATATATATGCGTCAGTACTATATACAGAAATCTCCCATCAGCAATCAACCCTGATAACTGTGGTCCAAAGAACCCCTGGTGGTGTCATCAGAAATGGCAACGACCTCACCCTGTCCGTGTCCTGCTGGCTCATCTCCGCCATCATCATCATCATCAGACCCTCCATCGCCTCCATCAGACTGATCCTGCATAGGCTCGGGCTCTTGAGAGGCCTGACTGACATTCTGACCCTCGACCTCCTCAACTGTCTGCTCATCGGATAAGTGATAGGTATCATACAGGCGAGCTCTCACTCGTGCACGGTAGTGCTGGTGACGCTCCATAGAGGTGTCGCGATCGATAGTCATCTGCATAAGATCTGCCTCCAGCTCAGCAATACGAGCAGCCCTCTGATCAGCAATATGAGTCATCTCTGCAGCATGCTCATGAGCGATGTCCCTATCAATCTGGTACTGCAGTGACTGATCCTGATGGCGCATAGACTCCAACCTGACCTCACGGGTCCTCTGATACTCCTGAAAGTAACCATCTCTCTCAGACTCGAGATAGTGCACAACTCTGTTAGGATAGGAATACCCAGGTCTGCCACTGTTCCTAGACCTACGCCAAGTGTAGAAACGAGTGCCTCCACGGCGAGAAACTGCCACAGTACGCGGGGCCTCAAACTGCTCAAAGAAAGCCTCATCCATCTGCTGATTAGGATCCTGGTGTGGCTGAACTGCCATAGCTATACAGAAGATACCACAGATATGAAATCCAGATAACAGAACCATGCAATCCCCAATAATCCTGTCTCGTTGCAATATGAGAATGATCCTGGATGCAATGCGTGAACAATCCATGATGCAACATGAGAGCAATCTAGGTTAAGTCTCTTCTTACTTAACCCGATGCTCTGATACCACCTCAGGCTGTAACGCCCCCACCCGTACCAAAACAAGAGGAGAGCGGCGTCTCAACCCCCGCACTGAAGCACCTCTCAAGTAATGGTGTGAGCCATCACTCAAGAAATACTCCAGCGAATGGCTGTCTATCAGAACTATACATGTACAACGATGTGGCTATGCAGCGGAAAATCAGAGTATTTTAAAACTTTTCAAAACATGTGCTTGATGGCATGTAACAAGCAAGAACATATTGATCGTGTAAGAGAGACTCGGCATATCAGAACATATAACAGATTCACATATAAGTACCGATACAGCAGAGTTCAAAATATCGGTAACAAAGTAGCAGAAAGAGTATAACCAAGATACTCAAGTATTCAGAAACATATACAGAGGCATAAAGTGATGCAGCCATAAAACATATGCAGGACACAAAGGGAAGTAATACTAAGTCCTGACTGAAACAAAAATGACAATCTAGAGCTTCAAGATACCTCTAGACTGCGGCTGCAAGACCTGAAACCACGAGGCAATAAAACGGGAGAGGTATTAGTCAAAAGGACTAAGTGAGGGAATACTTTAAAGAAAGTACTGAATTAAAGAACTTGAAGTAAAGTTCGAAACTGTTAAATGCGATGCTTTAAAGAAGAACTTGAAACAAGTTCGGTTGATAAAACTCTTTTGAATGCGATGCTGTAAAAAAATGCACGTTATAAAACATTTTCATGAATGTTGATGGTTCATAGGTCTTTCATAAAACGGGATAAGGGTAAAGTGAACTTTTCCAGATATGAACCATCCTTTATGAAACAGAATTTTGCCCGCAAGCTAGGCTCCTCCATCCTTACTCCAGAAAAACATGATTCGGTAGAGCATCGGACCAGGATCAACGATAATTCCACGTTTAGTAGAGTATCGGACCAAGATCAACAATAACCCCACATATAGTAGAGCATCGGACCAAGGTCAACAACAACTCCGCACATAGTAGACTATCGGACCAAGGTCAACAACAACTCTTACCAACGCATACAAACATGCACCATCCTCCACCGGTTGTCACTTCGGGTAGCTAGCCCTAGGCGACCTGTAAACATGTAATGGGAACAGATTTGCTGTCCGTTCCCAGACAAATTGTCCTGACTTAACAAACCTCTTGTTAAAAGTCAGTGTCAATAGTCTAAGTGTGGCGGCCGGTATTGGTGATGTCGTTTGGTGCTCACCTCCCGAGCATCACCTCCACACATAACCGCCGGGCCCAAACTGTAAACTGTATGCTTGCATTTAAGATTTAGCAGTGACCAGAGTACCACTCCAGTATGCTAACAATAACATGTGAAATTGTAACTGTAACATATGATGCTGTCTGTAAAACATATGATTCCGTCTGAAAACATGTGATTCTGTCTGTAAACTGTACTTTGAAAACATATGCAAAACATGTAACTGTCTTTGAACAAGAATGCAGAACTTTGGAAAACATGTGCTGTAGATCAAGGTATACTATTAAAGTATGAATGATCCTATCAAGAGAATGTCCCGATAAAAGGGATAGTTCAAAACGAGGTTTAGCTTTGAATTTCAAAACATATGATACGATAGTATAATCGTGGTTCCAGTTGGAAAACATTTATAACTTCACCTCACCTAATAGTACCAAAAGGGAGGTAGACAGATTATGCGGTGCCCTGGGGATCCCAGTGCTCAACTTTAACTCCTGTAGGCGGTGTACTAGAGTGAGCTTAAGAACTAAGACCCACTACTAACCAAGATGCATATGAAATGCATGAAATAATGAACAAGGAACATGTAAGGAACATGTAACACAAGAGAGTAATACCATTTAAGGTATCCAAGAAAGGTAACACACAAAGGAATACGTCAAAGTGAGTTACTCTTAACGTTAGACTATGATCTTACTATAACCGAGTAAGCTTTAGTCAATTTATGAATCCTATCGCAAACCTTAAGTTATGAAAGAAGTCCACAAAAGAAACTCATTTTGAAAACACATTTTAGACCCTGGATATGGAAACCCTAGGTGCAAATGTCTATTAGGAAAGCACAAGTTTTATTTCATTTTTACTATTCAAAAGCACTATTCAAAAGTACTATTCCAGATTACTATTCACGATTACTATTCACAGGTTACTATTCACATGTCGGGTCAAAGGGTCGGGTCAAACCCTTACTATACACACACCCACACACACACGGTACACACACACACCATGCACGAACACACACACACACACACACACACACACACACACCCTAATTAAATTATGATCTTGATTATAACCTATAGTTTCAAGTTCATGTTAATATAATCAAGTGTGATCTAGGTTAAAGGTATAACCTATGGTTAAGAGATCTAATTAAGGCATAAGATCAAGTTATGAAACACTATTCTATCTTAGGTTATAACATGTGACACTATTAAAGTGTATAACATAAGATCAAGGCACTAATCCATTAATCCAAATCATACCATAAGCTCAATTCATAATTCAAGAAGCATATAACAATGTGACAACATGTCACAACATATATCATATCATATATCATGAACTTTTGGGCATGTAACATGTAACAATTTAATTCCATATCAACATGTAACAAGTTGTGACATAATAAATTGTAAATCACTATTCCATTAGCTAGCATGCATGAACATAATTCAAATTCCATAATCATGCATCAATTCTCATAATATAACAACCATATCACATGATCATAGCATATACTAGAGCAATTGATAACATATTCAAGCATATACTAAACAATTAAAACATATAAACAACTATCAAAACATATCATGAAAACTATATAATAAATGCATAAAATAAAATCCTATATGGCTTAGGGAAGACCCTAAGACCCAACCTAAACATAATATAAACATACCATAACATAAAAACATAAACTAAACTAAACTAAACATAACATAAACTAAAGCATAAAATAAAACAAACCTAGCTCTAGAGGGGGGGAGTGCCGACGGCAAGAGGGGGAGGAGAGGGAGAGAAAGGGTGTTGTTAACACAACTTTGAGCAAGGAATGAAATGCCATGAACCCTCTATTTATAGTTGAAGAGAAGCTCCTCACCTTGGAAATAAAATGTGGACAAGGGTAGGAGAGCAAAATTTGGATAGCTTCTCTTGGAAGCTTTAGGCAAGTTGAAGCTAAAATGGGACTGCTGGGGGTATTTCTGTAATTTCGTCCCCCAAAGACTCGAGGATAAGTGGCTGGAAGTATAACCATTCCGACGGCAAGAAAATTAGCTTCGAAACGCATATTCATTCGTCGAAATCGGATTTACCGTTTGAAAGATACATTAGTTTTAGTGAATAAAAGTTTTGAGCTCGAAACTCAACACGAGTGAAAAACGACTTTCTAGAATGATTTTCAAGTCCGGATTGTTTCCAAAATTCAAGAAATAAATCGAGAAGCGTTTTGAGTCCAAAATCGACTATAAAACGTTTTACCGTTAAAAAGTTGAAAACGTAGAGTGAATAGTGAATTCTCACGTACGAACGTACGCTTCAAAATTTCAAGATAGGGTTTGAATCAAGAGTTGTAGAACATCTCAAAAATCTTGAAATAGCTCAAGTAGTGAAAATCCGAAGAGAAAACATTTTCCGAATGAAAACCGTTCGTAAAAGGAATAGTAAACTAGGGTTTTCAAAAACGTTTTCAATAAAACAAAGTTCCAGAATGGATTTCCAAGCCAAAAATGATTTCAAAAGACTCGTCTCGACTCAAGGATCGATTCGACTGTAACTTGGGTAGGAAAAGGTGTCAGAATCAAAAGCTCATTTTCTGATGAATAGTAACTTTGGTAGGTAAGTTCCAAAACTACCCTTATGTTTCAAGAAAGGCTTTCTGAGCTCAGGAAACAAGTTCAAACAATTGGTAAACATGTATGATGTGTTGGAAAACATGAATCAGAAAGCAGCGGAAATTTAAAAATTTTCCAACAAAAGGATCTTGAACTCGCAATCGTGAATCCAAATTCGTAGAGATCAAGAAACTCACTTGGGTAGTAGCTTTCTTGACACGTTTTGGGCCGCCCTCAAACGCGCTTCATGCGGTAATGGCAACCCGTTCCTCGAAAGTCTCTTTCTACTTCAGAATCCATTGTAGGGATAACAATCCACACCAACCTAGATTCAAATCATGTTAGGGAAGTTCTTAACAATATAACATAAAGAAAGAAACATGAAACGAGAATGGCATGATTGAAACTCCCTTCGAAAACCAGTTTTGCGAAAGTAGAAATCTGCTAGCCATAAAACCCTCGTGAAAAAACTCATCCTTCAGGATATGGACGAACGGTTTTCGCCATCTTCATTGGTTCGATTTTTTCACTCGTTTTCTGTTGGGATCAGAATCGTTTCATCATCCCTTCTGATCGTTTTGCTTGATCCCCACTTTTGCTAAAGCTCGAATCTTCAAAACTTCTAACTTGAAGCTCTCTAGAGATAGTCCACCAACTTGGCTACAATCTAACTAGTAAGGATGCTAGTTCTCTAGTTAGTGTTTAGGCTTAACCTAGGGTTTTGTTTATCTTGGAGAAAGGATGGTGTTCAACACATGAACCAAAAGAATTCTCGATTAGCTCTAAGGGGAGCTTGAGCTCCCCTATATATAGGAGAGGGAGAGGGACGCCGAACCTAGTCCTTATGGGGCAAGGATTTGGTCCCTCTCTCCTATTACTTGATCATCAAGTAATTTCGAACTTTGACTTTGAATTCAAATTCAAATCAACTTTTAAGAGAGCTAAAATATCCAAACTATTTTTGGATAATTTTATACTTTATTTATTTAAAATAAATAACTTATTTTATCTAATTAATTAATTCACAATTAATTAACTAGATGATTTTTCTCCAAAATAAGACTTTCTTTTTAATTCAAAATTAAACCAAAGTCTATTAAATAATTAACACATTAATTATTTAATCACCAACTAAATATCCACGCATATGCACACGTGTCCATGAAGGACACGTGTCACGCACGTGACCCACACGTGTGGTTTCACACGTGTGGAACCCTTTGGCCCGATTAACTCGTTTAATCATTTTAAAGCCTCAACTCATGTAACCAAGTTGTTGTGTGTGACCCTCTAGGTTCTCAATTCAATTAGCAGTGACCCTAATTAATTAATTCACTAATTAATTAATCAGTCCACAGATTAAACGACCATAGTCTAGCAACAGGTGTTTAACCCCTAGCTGAATTGGAATGTTCGGATTCGACAGAACCTTTAAGTCATTGATTCATGTGAGATACAATCCTCCTACTTACTATCTCTCAACCAAGATCTAGGGTAAGGGAATAATCAGAACCCTAATAATCTGGTCTTAAAGCTAAGTGCATTTCATATCCATTTGATCTCAATCCAAGAAACCCTTTTCTTGATGTCTTGATCTACTGCCTTGGCTAAGGACTCCATATGTCATATGAATGACTTACACAATAAGAGATCACCTTGCATATGCAAGTGTAGGTCCTTTCTTGATTGTCATTCACTTTCATGAGTCACTTGTGTAGCCCTAGCATAAGCCTTGAATCAGTTGTCTAAGGCGACACCCTTTAAAGCTTATACCAAAGACTAAGAGTTAACTCATAAAGTGACATGGAACCTCAAGTCTAAGGATCAATTAATCACATCAATGACTCGTGAGATATTTCCTAATCTGGAAGTTTCCATTTCCTGAAATAGAAACTTCCTTTCCCATTTAGGAATCTTCTCACACGGGGCACCTCAGTGAACTTACTTATTGAAGTAAGCACCCTCATGTATCACGCACGTATCAACTATACACTTTGCACCTCCATGAAACAAGGTGGTCCTTCTTAAGGGTGTGATCCCACAAGCAAGCCTTAGAGGAGTCAGGTTGACACTCCCACTGTCTGTAGGACTCATCGGCTTGGAGTATTTTACTAATCATGACTTATGTGATATAGGGCTCGTTTCATGAACCATTTCACCTAAATGGTAGAGTCCTAAAGTCATCAGGAATAGGGGAGTTCTCATACATGCACAGCTAAGGTAAACGCATACCAAACAAGAGCATATAAAGAAGTGTTTGCCTATGATATTAATCAATCGTATATTATTCAAAGATTGCTTGTGATAATAGGAAAGTCCCAAAACGGATTATGACTAATCGGCTTTCTAGGGCACTATTCCTAACAATCTCCCACTTGCCCGTAAAAGCCATTTAGGTACTCTAAGTCCCATCTTCTCAAGATGCACTTTGAGAGCCTATTGACTTTGGGCGTTTCCAAAGTGGATCTGCTATATTCTCTGCTGATGTGATCCTCTTGTTTACACATCTCTTAGGAAACACCTTTTCCTTATAAAGTGATTCGTAATCACGTGTTCAGTCTCTTGGTGAGGTCTTGGTTCTCTTACTTGAGCAACCATCCATTTAATCATACATTATGATAATGGTGTTGTTTCATGCTAGGAACTTCATCTAACTAGTTAGATGGAGTTTCTTACCCAAACACTTACCTTAGCGGTATTTGATACGACTAAGTACTCAATTACAATAGTCGAGATTTTGCCACGTTCGTGCTTGGAATGTTTCCAACACGTTGCTTTGCCATTGAGGAAAAAATTGCATCCTTTCAATGATTTACAATCATCTATGTTTGATGCAACAATTACATCAAAATATCCTTTCAATGATAAGATCTTTTGGGCTCTGTAAACTAATACATATCCTCATTTCTTCTTAAGTACTCTGAAGACATCCTTTACAGAGATCTAATGACCTTCTCTGAGGTCATATTAGATTCGGCCTACTACGCTTAGTGTTGCACCATATCTAATTTAGTACATAACTTTTCATATATTATGCACCTTTTCACTTAAAGGGATTTTGGACATTCTAACTTTCTTAAAGTTTTCTTAGGACACATACTCTTCAAAAGAGATGTTCCATTGTCCATACTAAACTCCTTTTAGTACCGTGGTTATGTACTCATTTTGTGATAATCCATTTATGCTCTTAGATCTATCTTCTATAGATCTGAATGTCGAGAATTTAGGATAATCACTAAGATCTTTCATGTCAAATTGTTTCTTAAAACTGAATTGGTAACTTTCACGTCATCCTTGACATTCCTAATGAGAAGGATGTCGTTTTCTAAAGAACCAAAAATTGACTCTTACATCACTAACTTTCATATGTACACTTTTAAGACTTATTCGACTTCCATCTGTGTCAAACGATTTGGCTATCCTATGGAATCGAATTGTCTAACTCCTAGAAGCCTTTATCAATCCACAGATTGACTTTAGGGATTTACATACCTTATGCATACTCCCACTGAATATGAGACTTATAGAAATACTTTATTTCAGTCTCTTTCAATCTCATATTGAACAAGATAGTTCTCATATTCATTTATCATATCTCATAGTCAGAATATGAGGATGCGGTAAACACAATCCAAATGGACTTTTGCATTTCAACCGTCAAGAAGGTTGTAATGCTTTCATTCACTCGAAGCTCCACGAGCTTGATCCTATCAGGTGGATCAACCAAGGTCAAAACTTGGTTTGAGTATATGGAATCCATATTGGATTTCAAGGCTTGCTTACACTACTCAGATTCCAAATCTGACAGTGTCTCCTCTTCAAGTAATTCCTTGGCTATCTAGGAATTCGTTCTAAACGCGTCTTAAGAGAAGGGTTTCATACATGTGCATACTCTAAAATTTGGCTAAATTTTATCAGATGGGCTCGTTTCTTCTATATGTGGCGTGGATATTTATCCTCAAATTTCTTTGAGGTCTGCTTGCTTGCCTTTCTTCTTCTATAGGAACGATTCCTTAAGAAAGGTACATTCCTTGAGATAAACAACCTTTGTCTAAGGGAATCGCAGAAACGATATCCAATATCGTTGTATAAACTTGAACTCATTTCAAGCTTATCTCCCACTATCCTCTTCACTTAAGAGGATTCTATTAAATTCTTGGATAAGAATAATTAGGGAATTTAGTATGCCACATTGCATAGTGCAACTAAAGGACTGATTTTGGAAGGTACTAAATTCAAAATCTCTAACTGCATATTCTAGGAGTTTATTCCTAGAACGATTATAAGTCAGTAAAGCTTACTATGGAATAGACCATATCCTATTAGGTTTCATTCCCTCATTCGGAAACACTAAGGTGTTCTCGAATTAGTTTACTGAGAGCTAATCCTTTTATCTCTAAGATGACTAAGGAATTAGTTGCTAAGATATTGGCTATCTCGATCATATCGATTTACCTATAACTTATGACTACTTCGGTTCCTAACCTCCTTTTTGAAATTCTAAGAATTTCATATAAGTTTCGAATTTGTACTTCAACAAGTATATTCATTCATAATGATTAAACTGACGATTGTATCTAGTGCCTACACTAAGCATCTTACACTCATCAGCATGGATCGAAATCCACTATAATTTTGGAACGTTCCACGTTTCTTATAAACGGGATTCAGGAACGCTTCCCACAAGATAGGATTTACAGAAAGTCAACTCTATAGGTTCATTTTCATAGAATGATCCTAAGGTGTCTGACTTGCTAATCCTTTTATATCTCAACGTTCCAAAGTAATTCGAAGCTTTGTCATCTCAATTACTTTTGTTATCTCGTTTGTATGTTCAGAACATTAGTGCCTTGAGTCTTTGCACAACGGATTATGTAGAATTGACTAAAGACTAGTGAATTCTATTCCTAGTAGAATTACTAAACGAGGTAACATTTCAGAGTACTCATACTCTTTGCAGTTCCCTTTCAAAGTCCTTATTTGCTACCATAGAAGCAAACGTCCAATTTGATCTCTAGTGTCTTTTGGGCGTACCCCTTACATGCCCCTCCATTGGGCTCTTAAGGGTTTCTTCTTCTTTAGGCCTTCAAGCCTTTAATTCAGTGAGTTTAGAAGAAGAATTAACTATCACAACCTTTTGTTCCTTCTTAAGGATGCTCTCAACCATTATCAACTTAAATGATTAACTATGCTGCATTAGCATCATTCTAGTTTGAGCATAAAGGGTTTGAATGATAGTCGAAGCAATGTAAGTAATCAGTGCATTGAGAACTCTTTTCTCAGTTGATGATCGAGACCATAAGATCTTCAAATAAGATCTTTAGACCTTGTTCGTGTGCACTTGTTTCCTCATTTGGAATATTGAATAATTCCATAATGTTATACCTTGTAACATTTCTATGAGGTAGTTCAATTGCTCTTAAGTGGTTTGGAGAAATCCATTCACCTCAGATCGCTTCTCTTTTGGCCCGGGTCGAATTTTCACAATTGAAAACTTCGCCCTTTAGAGAACGCCTTTCTCTATTCGGAATCTAAAACGAATTTTAGGGTTCGAAGCCAATTAGAGTTAGTTAGGACTTAGTCAACTTGTTTGACTTAAGGATGGATACGAATGGGTTTGCATTTCATATTGTAGAGAATCACAGAACTACAACCTAAATGCTAAGCAGAGAAAATGTGAGCATGCTGAATTATAACGATATACAAAAGATAAGGTCTTTAATCTAATGTAGCTCCCACTGTTTTTCAAAGATCTATAATTCCCAAAGATCTAAGAGGAACAAGTTTCCCAATGGGTACTAAGATCCTAAGCATTTCACCTCGAACCCACGACTCGCGGACATTCTAAGTAAAACCCTAGGTAGGTACGACCTGCCAATTCTAACACGTTTAGAACTCTTAGTAATTGTTTTTGCATCACCTATCTTTCAATATGGACCCACGACTCGTGCGACATCCATATTTACTTAGGTGTTAAGCTAGACCCATCAATCATAAGATCATGACCAAAACTTAGTTCGAACGACCCACGACTCGCGGACATCGCCCTTGCTAAAATTGATCATGAAATATTGATCATTTAAAATGATCAATTAGGTAACTAAGAACTAATAAGCTCCACTAGCTATCCCACGACTCGCGGACAATAACTAGCTTCACTTACTAAACTTAAAACCTATTGATGGAATGCTAGGAATTTAATTCAAAATTTGCTTCTCGAATTAAACACCTATTTGTTCGAAATTAGTTTAATATTTAATGGGAATTTTCGAATCAACAGTTGTCCGGTTCGACCTCACCAACATATATGTTATCCAATTTTATTAGTCTTGATTAATGCAAGTACACTTAAATGCATTTCAAACAAGCATATAAACAGATAACATGTCCTAGCATGATACTAACATGTAATGATCATGGGTTCTACCTATCTTATGCGTGATATGTGGGAGCCACTCCACAATCACAAGTTCTAACATACATGCCACATAAACAGTTTAAGTCACATAAGGGAAAGCGGTAACAAAATACGAGCCCTATCTCTATTACATTTTTACAATTGAAATTCCCCTCCCTAACATTTTGAGGGGTCTTCACTTATGACCTCCTTGTTACTTGAATGTGGTCCATCTTACTCCATGGGTGCATTGTCTCCAAAATGAAAATAAAACCTCA
Organism: Lantana camara; assembly: GCA_037501455.1. NCBI lineage: Eukaryota > Viridiplantae > Streptophyta > Magnoliopsida > Lamiales > Verbenaceae > Lantana > Lantana camara. The sequence goes on from CM074863.1 coordinate 87,629,878, forward strand.
CCACCTATCTCTACTCTCAAATTACAATAAAAAGAAGACATAAAGTAATAAGACACAATCTTCATATTGGCCTTAGACAATTACACGGGGCATACCCCGGCCTAAAAAACAGTAATATGGAAAGCTACATAATAAATCACATAACAATACGCACATAAGTGAGGCTCCAACCTCAATTGAAAAACGCAACTATAGGGCTCCAACCCCAATTTAAACCATCCATGTGCATAAATTAAAACCATACGTAGATCTAAACCCATGATCACCTAAAATGCTTTCGCGAGAATTTAAATTTAGCCAATAAATTAAAATTCCCGTTTCAAGTCCTAATGACTTAAAACACGACTTCATGCGAGTCTTGTTTATAAAAGTTTTCAATAAATCCCGAATTAACAAAACAAATAAAATTCCAATAAATTTCTGAAAATTAATAATTTTATCAAAGATGTATTTTCCCAAAATATAAACCGTTTCAATTTCTCAAAAATCCCAATTTTAAGTTTTATTCAAAAAATTAAAATAAATATTCAAAAATAAAATTTTAAAATTAAAATAAAAAAAAATTGGGACTGGATTGCACGAAATACGAAAACGGATCATGAGAAAAACGGGGCCCGTACGCGAAAAGGGGCTGCTCGTCGCAAGCGAGCGCGCGCGCGCACAGTAAGCCCGCACAGCTCGCGGCCAAGGCCGCTCGAGTGCGCGCGTCGTGTGCCGGAAGCTTGCGGCCGGGAATGGGCGGGCCTCCCGCGCGGTTGCGGGAGGGTACTGGGCGGCTGCCCTGCGCACGCCTAGGCCAGGCAGACGGTGGCGCGCGAAGCCCGCGCGCGCGACTCCTTCGCGCGCTGGGTTTCGCGTGTTCGTCGTAATCCAGGCTTTTCGTTTCGTGTTTTCGTTCAAAGCAAAACCAATCCAAGAAATCCAAAAACAGTTTATACAGTTTCAAATCTAAAATAGTTTTCAAAAATTAAATTTTGCAAAAACCAATTTTCAGAAACTTTCAGGAAAATATACAGTTTCGTAATTCAGGTTTTCTAAAACAATTACAAATACTCAATCGCATCAAGCCTAAGAATTTCTACCAAATTCAGAATAATTGAGACGAATCAGAAACACGATTTACGAGGTGGCTCTGATACCACTTGTTGGAAAACATGAATCAGAAAGCAGCGGAAATTTAAAAATTTTCCAACAAAAGGATCTTGAACTCGCAATCGTGAATCCAAATTCGTAGAGATCAAGAAACTCACCTGGGTAGTAGCTTTCTTGACACGTTTTGGGCCGCCCTCAAACGCGCTTCATGCGGTAATGGCAACCCGTTCCTCGAAAGTCTCTTTCTACTTCAGAATCCATTGTAGGGATAACAATCCACACCAACCTAGATTCAAATCATGTTAGGGAAGTTCTTAACAATATAACATAAAGAAAGAAACATGAAACGAGAAAGGCATGATTGAAACTCCCTTCGAAAACCAGTTTTGCGAAAGTAGAAATCTGCCAGCCATAAAACCCTCGTGAAAAAACTCATCCTTCAGGATATGGACGAACGGTTTTCGCCATCTTCATTGGTTCGATTTTTTCACTCGTTTTCTGTTGGGATCAGAATCGTTTCATCATCCCTTCTGATCGTTTTGCTTGATCCCCACTTTTGCTAAAGCTCGAATCTTCAAAACTTCTAACTTGAAGCTCTCTAGAGATAGTCCACCAACTTGGCTACAATCTAACTAATAAGGATGCTAGTTCTCTAGTTAGTGTTTAGGCTTAACCTAGGGTTTTGTTTATCTTGGAGAAAGGATGGTGTTCAACACATGAACCAAAAGAATTCTCGATTAGCTCTAAGGGGAGCTTGAGCTCCCCTATATATAGGAGAGGGAGAGGGACGCCGAACCTAGTCCTTATGGGGCAAGGATTTGGTCCCTCTCTCCTATTACTTGATCATCAAGTAATTTCCAACTTTGACTTTGAATTCAAATTCAAATCAACTTTTAAGAGAGCTAAAATATCCAAACTATTTTTGGATAATTTTATACTTTATTTATTTAAAATAAATAACTTATTTTATCTAATTAATTAATTCACAATTAATTAACTAGATGATTTTTCTCCAAAATAAGACTTTCTTTTTAATTCAAAATTAAACCAAAGTCTATTAAATAATTAACACATTAATTATTTAATCACCAACTAAATATCCACGCATATGCACACGTGTCCATGAAGGACACGTGTCACGCACGTGACCCACACGTGTGGTTTCACACGTGTGGAACCCTTTGGCCCGATTAACTCGTTTAATCATTTTAAAGCCTCAACTCATGTAACCAAGTTGTTGTGTGTGACCCTCTAGGTTCTCAATTCAATTAGCAGTGACCCTAATTAATTAATTCACTAATTAATTAATCAGTCCACAGATTAAACGACCATAGTCTAGCAACAGGTGTTTAACCCCTAGCTGAATTGGAATGTTCGGATTCGACAGAACCTTTAAGTCATTGATTCATGTGAGATACAATCCTCCTACTTACTATCTCTCAACCAAGATCTAGGGTAAGGGAATAATCAGAACCCTAATAATCTGGTCTTAAAGCTAAGTGCATTTCATATCCATTTGATCTCAATCCAAGAAACCCTTTTCTTGATGTCTTGATCTACTGCCTTGGCTAAGGACTCCATATGTCATATGAATGACTTACACAATAAGAGATCACCTTGCATATGCAAGTGTAGGTCCTTTCTTGATTGTCATTCACTTTCATGAGTCACTTGTGTAGCCCTAGCATAAGCCTTGAATCAGTTGTCTAAGGCGACACCCTTTAAAGCTTATACCAAAGACTAAGAGTTAACTCATAAAGTGACATGGAACCTCAAGTCTAAGGATCAATTAATCACATCAATGACTCGTGAGATATTTCCTAATCTGGAAGTTTCCATTTCCTGAAATAGAAACTTCCTTTCCCATTTAGGAATCTTCTCACACGGGGCACCTCAGTGAACTTACTTATTGAAGTAAGCACCCTCATGTATCACGCACGTATCAACTATACACTTTGCACCTCCATGAAACAAGGTGGTCCTTCTTAAGGGTGTGATCCCACAAGCAAGCCTTAGAGGAGTCAGGTTGACACTCCCACTGTCTGTAGGACTCATCGGCTTGGAGTATTTTACTAATCATGACTTATGTGATATAGGGCTCGTTTCATGAACCATTTCACCTAAATGGTAGAGTCCTAAAGTCATCAGGAATAGGGGAGTTCTCATACATGCACAGCTAAGGTAAACGCATACCAAACAAGAGCATATAAAGAAGTGTTTGCCTATGATATTAATCAATCGTATATTATTCAAAGATTGCCTGTGATACTAGGAAAGTCCCAAAACGGATTATGACTAATCGGCTTTCTAGGGCACTATTCCTAACATGATGAACCTCTAGGGTTCGAGTAGCAATATGAACAAGGTAGGCTCGGGTTATGAATAGTAAACTGTATCAAAGGTCAGAATTCCCCATTAAAACATGTCAGATCATATACGAGCACAAAGTTCATGTAAGAATGCAATGCACGATGATTCAAAAAGTTGGATCACGGTCTATAAACGCTTTACCACTGCCTTAACTTACTGTTTTCATCCAGACCCTGTTTTGGGCTGTTAGACGATTGGGTGGGGAGATGCTCAAAAAGTGGAAGAAGAGATGGTGTCATTGTATGTGCCACTGTTGTTAGTTTGCACATCTGTAAAATGGTTGCGCTGGTTCACACCCTACAGTTGCTATGCTTTCAACCATTTCAACTGTAACTTCATCTTGCATTTCTTTGGTTTCCAGTTTATCTACATTATCAACCTATACGTCATGAACTATCGCCTCATCATTTTTGATGTGCTTGCTAATTTTATTGCTAGCATTACGTTAGCTCTTCGGGCTAATTTGTGCACAAGTAGCAGCTTTTCATGGGCAATAACATCATTCTCATTGTCCAGCATCAACAACACTTTATTGATGGGCGTGTCCTTGTTTAATGCCATGTATGGTGGAGGGATCAGGTTGTGCAATACTTTATTATTTAGGCTCTCACCTGGGATACACTTCTGATATTCATGTCTGAATTCAGGAGGGCCCACTTCATTTGTTCCGATTGTAATACTGATGAACTGCACATCGGGATAGCAACTAAAAAAAGCAACACCCCGAAGTCGACGAATCTAGGAAGAATCATCTCTAATAAATTTCATCAAAAATCTAAGCTAAATCTTCATATTCTCCCTTCACGAGAAGTCCTCTTTCGATAATATTATATGTCGTACCATTTGGGAACAAACTCACATATTCAACTGTTGAAAAAAGTACCTTAGCTTCCTCGAATAATGCACCTTTATAAGAACAACTTTATATTAAGATATTGAATTCTACAACATCTAGTTTCGACCCTCTAGATGAGTTATCGTTGAAAATAGTTTGTGTTTCCAACTCATATAAAAGTTCTAGTTTAGTAGTACGATTACTGACAGACAACAGTCCATGCAATAAATTGATATATGTTAGTATATCAAACATCAATTCTTTATGGGAATATAGTACATCAACTGGCCCGAATTAAAACAATATTTCAGTATTTAAATCCTTTTAACTTTTGAAAAAATTTAATGATCAGTATATAGTAAATTAATTTGCTTGAATTACAACAACAATGTCATATTCAAATTCATTTAGCATTGCAACGCAACCAATTTAAAGATCGTGAAATATTAAATCTGCTTGCCCGAATTAGAGAGACTTACTTTTATGCAGTTCTTGTAGCAAATCTTTTTAGCATTAAAAAGAAATTAGCAATCTAACAATAACCATAAAAAGACGAACAAACAAAAAGAAAAGAAGCGATATTGTTTTCTCATATAGCTTGCAACGTTATAAGGAACACCAATAGTCAAGTAGTCTTTGTATCGTTTGCTACTACGCAAGCACTAAGGAGGAAATTAATGTTTTGCCATGTAGGACGAAGTTCATAACTTAGGCGAGGATAATAAACATACTACAAGATTTCTTTTCATGCTTGTAGATGAATCACTTAATTGACATTTTTATTATTTTATTCATTCATATGCTCGACAATTTTCTTGTAGTGGGTGGATAAACTTTGTGTGATGAAGTTGCAACACTATAAGATGATTACTTATAAAATTAGTGCATGACGGAACTACAGATAGTAGAGACACCCACTAACTTTTGTGTTCTTCTCATATGCAAATTCGTTTTGTATTGGAAAAAACTTAACAATCAAGTTATAGTAAAGTACTTACACGAATTAAATCAATTTATTTGAATAAGAGAGACTGATATATATATATATATATATATATATATATATATACACACACACACATATAAATATATGTATTTATATTCAAGCATATATATTCTATTAATTTATATCCTCCAGTGTAACTTTATTGTATTTGTGTATATATGCTAACAAGTGACTCTTAAAAAGATCTGACAAATAATGACTCTTAAAGGACTTATTCACTAACTAAGTTAAAAACCCATAAGAATAAAAGAATTTTTTAAAATATTTGAATATTTAGTTAGAAATTTATTTTTTCAAAAATTTGTTATTGACTTGAGTTATTTTTTGATTTTATAGAATTAGTACATGACATGGAACTACAGATAGTAGAGGCACCTACTAATATTTGTGTTCTTTTCATACGCAAATTCGTTTAGTATTTGAAAAAACATTAACAATCAAGATATAATAAAAGTATTTACATGAATTAAATTAATTTATTTGAATTAGATAGACTAACATATACATATACACACATATATATATATATACACACTCTCTTTTTGTAAGCATATAAATACTATTAATTTATATCCTCACGTGTAATTTTATTGTATTTTTGTATATGTACTGACAAGTGACTCCTAAAAAGATAAGACCAATAATGACTCTTGCAGGACTTATTCACTAAGTTAAAAAATCCATAAGAAAAAAAAAGAAAAGCTTTTTCAACATATCTAAATTTTTGTTAGAATTTTTTTTTTTCTTCAAAATTTTGTTATTGACTTGAGTTGTCTTTTGATTTTCTGCAGACTTTCTTTTGTATGAAAATCTATATCATTTTTTTCTCAACCTTGTAATGGTTAAACTTATTTGAATTCATTACCGTAAATGTAATGAAGACTGGTGCAGTTTTGAGTTTTAGTAGAGAGAGAGAGAACTTAACGTATTATTTTAAATTTTTTATATTCATTTACATGTTTTGCAAGAGGCGATTTGTTGAGGAGACGTTCAAAAAGAGTTGTAGAAGCGATGGTGTAATTGTACATGCGACTTATGTTAGGTTACGTATCCGTAAAATGATTGCCCTGGTTCACATTCGATATTTTTGACGCCTTCAACCGTTTCAATTGTAACTTCATTTTGTATTTATTCGATTTCCAATTTATCTACATTATCAACTTATACATAATGAACTATCCCTTCATCGTTGCTGATTTGATTGCTAATCTTATTGCTGGCGTTGCGTTAGCTTTTCAGGATAATTTTTGCAAAAGTGGCAGCTTTTCATAGGCAATAATATCGTTCCCATTGTCTAGCTTTAATAACGCTGTAGTGGTGGGGTGCCCTTGTTTCATGCCATGTACGGTGGAGGGATCAAGTTGTGCAATGCTTTGTTAATCACGCTATCATTTGACATCCTCTTCTAATATTTTTGTTTTAATTCAGGAGGGTTCGCTTGATTTGTTCCGATCATAATACTGATGAGACTACATGTAGCACCCCTGTACGTAGAGATACCACACCCCCGCACTATAGGCCGATCTACATACGAAATGGGCAATCCGTACATGAACTAACCTATAGCGAACGGGTGACAATAAAAGAAAGGACGAGCTAGGCGGGACTAAACCCCAAAGCAATACCATACCAATACATAAAAGTTAAAAGCGGAAGCATTAATTCATAGATACATATAGGTACCATATTCACATCAACGATATAGATACTAATAGATACCAACAGATATCAATACATTATCATCTCTTATATACCTATACATGATCAAGTATTCAGAATGTGATAATAACGGATATAACATGAGAAGTAGCAAAATATATACATGATGGTACACGGCTAGACTCGTGACAATGCAAGACTGGACCAGACTCCCGCCTAGCACGACTGGCTCTCAAGTACCTGAAAAGTGAAGTATCAGTCTACCGAAGACTGAGTGAGGGGCAATACATATATATTAGCGCAATCACATGCAAGTTATAACCTCGGGTAAGGTTTTATAATCAAAAGTATTATACGTTCACAATAATAGAGAGCTCGCCCGAGATTACAACTATCAATATTAATTACTGGTTCATTTCATGCAATCAGTCAATACATGGCCCCGACGAGTGAGGGCGGTCTCCAACCGAACTCCAAATGAACATGTACATGCTTGCTTGATTATCAATAAATAGGTGATCATGCAATTCACTTATCGTGCAATCGTGCGAAAGTGTAATCATATAACACGTTCATGAAATGGAAATCATGCAATAACCCGAGGCGCATCCGTGGTGCCGGACTCGTCCCCAGTCTCCTTCTTCCTCTGGTTTGATGATGGGATTGCAAGGCCCCAACATCCAATCTCATTGAGCAGAGGGTACATGAATCCCTAAGCCCGGAGCTCCTTCCTCCACTAACCTCCTAGTGGATTCAGGGGTGACCCCAAACATGGTGAGGATAGCGCCAGAGTTACCCGTCAGCCCTTGCTTTCCCGGTTGGCTCTGGTCACTACCCTCGGGCCCAAACGTAACCGGTCATGCTACTCGCCTAAACATGCACGAAACAATACATGGCTTGCTTGCTTGCTTGAACATGACTTGAAATGATCAATGATTTATAGAGATTATAATTATAAATACCTTTTTGGCCGAAATATCACATAAGGGATATACGGGTTCTATATAACTAACAATTAAACCTCACCTTTACCGACAAAAGACAAGTAGGCACGGCCTACGGGGCTTGCTCCTCGTCCTTACGAAGCTGGTCTGTGCAAAATAGACGTGTACACGTGAGACTTGACTCTAAAATGAACCAAATATGACGAACGGCGGAAATGTATCGAGATGATGAGGAAAATGCAATGTGGCATGATAACATGTTGTTTCAGTACATATTAGCACCTATAATAGCAAATCGGGGCCAAAGAAATCATTGGATCGAGGGGTTAAAAATGTAATTTTGTGCAGAAAGTTTTGTTCTGTCAGCGAGGTGGGAACGACCGTTCTGTGTTCCCTTTGTAAATGGGAACGGTCGTTCCCATAAATCTCAAAACGCGCCAACGACTTCCATGTTAAAAATGCGCCTTAGATGGGAACGGCCCTTCCGGTACCAAGGCCAAAATGGGAACGGCCGTTCCCATGCTCGGCCGCCTAGTTTGATTTAAAAGGTGGGAACGCCCGTTCCCGCAATGCCTTGAGGCTGGGAACGGTTGTTCCCAGCTTCTGCAACTTACAGAAGCAGAGCAAAACAGGGGAGGGCTACGGGAATGCATAACAACAACGCCAAAATTCCATTTTGATCAACCAAACACATGAATTTCTGGAAATATGATGTACACATATTGCAAAGGATGATAAAACAACACTTAAACACATAAATCATGGAACAATCATCAAGAATTCAAGATTCAAGCTCATGATCACACTTAATCATTCATGCTAAATATTCAAGAATCTCATGAATTAATCATGCCATAAGTCAAGATGTGATCATTTAATCATGCTTTGCACAACAAGAGTTCATCTAGCATGCAATTCTCAAACCCTAGCTCAATCCAATATGCTCAAGAATCACCAATTCATGGAAAACCAACCTTGAAGTTAAAGAAATGAAAAAAGAAGATGAAGGTGATGCTCAAGCTCCAAACTTGGATTATTTCTTGGGAAAATCTTGATGAAGTGATTAATTCTCTTCTTCCTTGATTGAGGTTTTGGCTCGGTAAGACAAGGGAGCAAATGATCGATGTATTTGGATGCAAATGAAGAAGAAAGCTTGGAGATGGATTAATACCGTGATTCATCCTCCTTGATTTATGTGAAATGTATAAATTGCACTTTAGTCCCTCAATTATTTAAGTCATGCAATTAAGGATGAAAAGCTTTGGGAATTGATCAATTGAGTCCTTGAAAATGTTATGCAATTTGGTCCCGAAATTTAAAAGAATGAACATATAGGGGAAAGTTGACGATTAAATCATTTTCGGTAATTATGTCACGAAATAAATATTTTCAAGTCTTGAAAGGAATTCTCAATTTGATATAAATTGATAAAATCTCATGAAAGTATTACAAAATATAATTTATAAAATTATTTTAGACATAAGATATTAATAAATAAAAACCGGGGCGTTACAACTCTCCCCTCCTTAAAAGGACCTGGTCCCCAGGTCCACTGTCAAGTTTTGAAACGATGCACAAGTTATAAGAGAATCCCCGTCTCTCGAACAAGGAATGAAAGAACCCCGTCTTTCACAAGAAGTGAGAAAACCCCGTTTCTCAACAAGGAGTGAGAGAGCCCCGTTTCTCAACAGAAAAGGAGAGAGCCCCGTCTCTCACATGCACTGAAGTCGTACAAGGAGTAGATAGCGAAAATAATGGCATGAATGTTGCATAGACAATTAGAATCGTATAAACAATTAAACCATTTAATCACATACTTATCACTCATAAACAATTAGTTTGCAATGCACAAGAAATTAAATACAATAACAATAAGATCAGTGATGCACATGGTATGCATGGTTAAATGTACCGTTCACCATTGGTTGTATCGTGCATATAATTGGTACCTTCCTCTTCCCGGACCAGGTTCACATTTACATTTTGCGCTCCCCTCTCAGGAACACCTTCCCGTGCTCGCACTGGTAATCTTCCACCCCCAGTCGATTTCCCTCGTAGCCTTGAGCAAGTATCTATGTGATGCTCGTCACTCCCATAGTAGCGACATAATCCCAACCGTTTCCTACAGCCATCATAAGTGTGGTTATCACGTCCACAATAACTGCAAAGAAGTTTCCCGGAAGATGTTGCTGAGACTGGGTTACGCGAAGTTCCTGAACTCGATCCAAGTGATTGCTTCTTTTTCTTGCGAGATCTTTCCTGAGGTGCCGGGGTATGGTAAGAGATAGGCCGCTTTCCTTTGCTAGAAAGCTGTCTCGACTTCGAACCTGAATCCTGCCCGGGGTGAGGATTAGACCTTCTTGCCTCCAACGAGGTGGTGGCTCGGACCTTTTCTTGGGAGCCACTTGGAGTTAGTTTCCACACTCTTTTGATTTTCTTGAGTTGTGACCCGGTGGACTCCTTGTTTCCTTCAAAGGGTCTTGAGGATGGTTGGTTCTGGAATTCCCTAAATGCTATCGAAACTTGGCCCGGCTGTGATGATAAGACTCGTGACTCGGAGGAAACATACTCTTTTATCTTCTGATCCACTAAATGCACCAAGGACTCGAAGAACTCCTGGGGCTGAACCGGAGGGGGTAAATGCGGGGAAACTCTAAGCACTCATTCCCTATAAGGGCGATCTTGAGACATCCTGTTAATCAAGACACTGAATATACATGTTGAATTAATATGCCAATGCACGTTACACCCTCAGAAGTAATAATTCAGCACATTGGAGCAATTAAGTTCAATCAGGGAAATTACATATATGTAAAGAAATTTAAAATTAAAGTAGCGTATGATGCATGTGCTTATGAATGCATTGAACCTGTCACCGGAGTAATGGAAAATTTTATCTCGACACGTAATTCCTTGTGTGTTGAATCATAAGCCTGTCTTGAACTGGTAATCATTTCTTGTTTTCCCACGGTATTCTTCAAATTTAGCTAATAGTCACTCGAGCATTCCCATGACTCAGTATAATGATTTCTGAAACCCGAAGTCTTCAATGCTTACGAAGTTAACATCTAGCTTACTCTTTAATAGTTGCTCCCCAATTGTTGCCCAAATCCTCTTCATGGTTGTCACTTTGATCCAACTCCCTTGGTTACTCTTTAAGAGTTTGAATAATTAAATGAATTCCCCTTTCCATTGTTGGCACTCGATCACCCAACCTTTACCTAGCAGCCTTCTTTATCGTTTCCATTTGTTGCTTCATATCTTTTAACGTAACCTCGCAACACGACAATTCAGCTTGGATCTGGAAATACCCAACTAAACCGAAATCTTTAACATGATTGTCTTTCAATAATTTATACTTGCCACGACGCTTGACTTCCTTAATTTCTTCTTTACTCGAAATCATAAACCTCATTGATCCAAATTTTCTTGTGTTAACTCGTGTAATGGTATGGCCTCCAACAAGAACTCTTGAATTCAATTTCTGCTCCACTTATGGAATTAATTTCCCGACTTCCCTTGAAGAGTCAACCTCCAATTACTGTCCCGATCATCAAGTTGCTATTATGACTATAATTTTCTAAATCTACTCTTGGTGAATTGAATTGGTCATAACCTGCTTACCTCCAAGGATACAATTTCCTCCCAAGTTCTTTCGCCATTTTCGTTTGCTCTTCCCTATCTTCTGTTTTGCTCCCTAAACATGACAATTCAGCTTGAATCTGAAAAATAAGCGCCATCCACCCAATTATAGGATCCCTAACATCTTTACCTTTCACGAATAGATCATCCCAAGCTACTAGCTCGATTTGAATTATCGAAATGATCTTCTTCTCTTACTTGAATTTGCTTCTACTCGTTGCTCCATATCTTCCAATCCAACCACATCATAGTTGGTAATCTTGAAAGCCCTTTCCCCCGAGAATACCTCTTTCCCTATTATTATACTCCCGGTTAGGCATCTACGAAACTCCTTTTCCTTCCAACCCTTGAACCACTCGCTAACGGCAATCCGGTTATTCTCCCTCTACTTAGTACTTTGCCTCTCTTGAGTATTTTCCTTTACCGTTCCCTATCTGTCGATGTATTCCCTCAACATGACGATTTTTCTTCAATCAGAAAAATAAACTCGTCTTACCCAAATGTAGAATCTGAACATGTTGATTTTCCATAACTAGTTGTTTAATCTTTCTGGCTGTCGTGTTGGAAAGTTGAATCCAATTGATTTGAACCCAAATGTAGTTCCCAACTGGTACACCCTTCTCAAAGCCCGTAGTAGCTCAAAATTACCGAGCCATTAGCCGTGGTTTGATATCATTTCCACAACCTGTAACTCACAACCTTCTTTGAAATAAATGCATATGGGTAAGGCATGCTCATATCACATAATAGTCACATAATTGATACTTGCAAAGGAAATTTAATATAAATGTAACAAGTAGTGTATCAATGTTTAAAATAAAACACGTTAAGCACATAATTTCAAAGAATTCAAGATCAGTTAATTAACAATAAATTGCAAAACTCAATGCAAAGCACAGGTTATCAAGTAATCTAATTAATTCAGAGAATTTAAATAGATTCAAATAATATGCAAGACTCTCAATCAACAATTAATCCTATGCCGTTCGACCTAGACTTGACACGACACGACACTAGAACCTCGGTTCTGCAACCGGGCTCTGATACCACCTTAGATGTAGCACCCCTGTACGTAGAGATACCACACCCCCGCACTATAGGCCGATCCACATACGAAATGGGCAATCCGTACATGAACTAACCTATAGCGAACGGGTGACAATAAAAGAAAGGACGAGCTAGGCGGGACTAAACCCCAAAGCAATACCATACCAATACATAAAAGTTAAAAGCGGAAGCATTAATTCATAGATACATATAGGTACCATATTCACATCAACGATATAGATACTAATAGATACCAACAGATATCAATACATTATCATCTCTTATATACCTATACATGATCAAGTATTCAGAATGTGATAATAACGGATATAACATGAGAAGTAGCAAAATATATACATGATGGTACACTGCTAGACTCGTGACAATGCAAGACTGGACCAGACTCCCGCCTAGCACGACTGGCTCTCAAGTACCTGAAAAGTGAAGTATCAGTCTACCGAAGACTGAGTGAGGGGCAATACATATATATTAGCGCAATCACATGCAAGTTATAACCTCGGGTAAGGTTTTTTAATCAAAAGTATTATACGTTCACAATAATAGAGAGCTCGCCCGAGATTACAACTATCAATATTAATTACTGGTTCGTTTCATGCAATCAGTCAATACATGGCCCCGGCGAGTGAGGGCGGTCTCCAACCGAACTCCAAATGAACATGTACATGCTTGCTTGATTATCAATAAATAGGTGATCATGCAATTCACTTATCGTGCAATCGTGCGAAAGTGTAATCATATAACACGTTCATGAAATGGAAATCATGCAATAACCCGAGGCGCATCCGTGGTGCCGGACTCGTCCCCAGTCTCCTTCTTCCTCCGGTTTGATGATGGGATTGCAAGGCCCCAACATCCAATCTCATTGAGCAGAGGGTACATGAATCCCTAAGCCCGGAGCTCCTTCCTCCACTAACCTCCTAGTGGATTCAGGGGTGACCCCAAACATGGTGAGGATAGCGCCAGAGTTACCCGTCAGCCCTTGCTTTCCCGGTTGGCTCTGGTCACTACCCTCGGGCCCAAACGTAACCGGTCATGCTACTCGCCTAAACATGCACGAAACAATACATGGCTTGCTTGCTTGCTTGAACATGACTTGAAATGATCAATGATTTATAGAGATTATAATTATAAATACCTTTTTGGCCGAAATATCACATAAGGGATATACGGGTTCTATATAACTAACAATTAAACCTCACCTTTACCGAAAAAAGACAAGTAGGCACGGCCTACGGGGCTTGCTCCTCATCCCTACGAAGCTGGTCTGTGCAAAATAGACGTGTACACGTGAGACTTGACTCTAAAATGAACCAAATATGACGAACGGCGGAAATGTATCGAGACGATGAGGAAAATACAATGTGGCATGATAACATGTTGTTTCAGTACATATTAGCACATATAATAGCAAATCGGGGCCAAAGAAGTCATTGGATCGAGGGGTTAAAAATGTAATTTTGTGCAGAAAGTTTTGTTCTGTCAGCGAGGTGGGAACGGCCGTTCCGGGTTCTCTTTGTAAATGGGAACGGTCGTTCCCATAAATCTCAAAACGCGCCAACGACTTCCATGTTAAAAATGCGCCTTAGATGGGAACGGCCCTTCCGGCACCAAGGCCAAAATGGGAACGGCCGTTCCCATGCTCGGCCGCCTAGTTTGATTTAAAAGGTGGGAACGCCCATTCCCGCAATGCCTTGAGGCTGGGAACGGTCGTTCCCAGCTTCTGCAACTTACAGAAGCAGAGCAAAATAGGGGAGGGCTACGGGAATGCATAACAACAACACCAAAATTCCATTTTGATCAACCGAACACATGAATTTCTGGAAATATGATGTACACATATTGCAAAGGATGATAAAACAACACTTAAACACATAAATCATGGAACAATCATCAAGAATTCAAGATTCAAGCTCATGATCACACTTAATCATTCATGCTAAATATTCAAGAATCTCATGAATTAATTATGCCATAAGTCAAGATGTGATCATTTAATCATGCTTTGCACAACAAGAGTTCATCTAGCATGCAATTCTCAAACCCTAGCTCAATCCAATATGCTCAAGAATCACCAATTCATGGAAAACCAACCTTGAAGTTAAAGAAATGAAGAAAGAAGATGAAGGTGATGCTCAAGCTCCAAACTTGGATTATTTCTTGGGAAAATCTTGATGAAGTGATTAATTCTCTTCTTCCTTGATTGAGGTTTTGGCTCGGTAAGACAAGGGAGCAAATGATCGATGTATTTGGATGCAAATGAAGAAGGAAGCTTGGAGATGGATTAATACCGTGATTCATCCTCCTTGATTTATGTGAAATGTATAAATTGCACTTTCGTCCCTCAATTATTTAAGTCATGCAATTAAGGATGAAAAGCTTTGGGAATTGATCAATTGAGTCCTTGAAAATGTTATGCAATTTGGTCCCGAAATTTAAAAGAATGAACATATAGGGGAAAGTTGACGATTAAATCATTTTCGGTAATTATGTCACGAAATAAATATTTTCAAGTCTTGAAAGGAATTCTCAATTTGATATAAATTGATAAAATCTCATGAAAGTATTATAAAATATAATTTATAAAATTATTTTAGACATAAGATATTAATAAATAAAAACCGGGGCGTTACACTACACATCAAGATAGTAGCCAAAAAAAGCAACACCCCAAAGTCGACGAATCTTGGAAGAATCATCTCTCACAAATTTCAGCAAAAATCTGCGCTACATCTTCTTATTCTCCTTTCACGAGAAGTCTTCTTTCAATAATATTATACACCGTATAGTTTGGGTACAAACTCAAAGAAAAGAACCTTAGCTCCCCGCAATAATCCACCTTTAAAACAACTTTATATTAGGATATTGTATTGTACAACATCCAGTTTTGAGCCTTTAGACGGGTTATTGAAAATCGTTTGATTTTCTGACTTATTCATTATCTCTACTGTAGTAGTAAGATCACCGACATACGCAACAGACCATGCAATAAAGTGATATATGATACTATTTCAAACTTCAATTCTTTATGGGTATATAGTACATCAACTTTGCCCGAATCACAACAATAATTCAATATTCAAATCCGTTTAAATTTTTAAAAAATTAACAATTAGTATATAGAAAATTAATTTGCTAGCTAATAGGGGTTAATTCAAATAATTAAAGAGTTCTTTCTCCAAGACAATGACCTAGGTTCAAATCCCTCTGGCCACTTGAGGATGTGTGTGTGTTAAAAAAAAAAACCTAAATTACATCAATAATCCCATATTCAAATTCTTTTAGCATTGGAACCAATTTAAAGACCAAGTTAGAGAGACTAATTTTCTATCCTCTTACAGCTCAAACAAAGCATCGATGAAATCTTAAGTCAAAGGACTACTGAATCACATCAATGACTCGTGAGATATTTCCTAATCTGGAAGTCTATATTTTTAGAAATAGAAACTTCCTTTCCCATTTACGAATCTTCTCACACAGGACACCTTAGTGTACTCATTTAGAATAAATGAGCACCCCCATGTATCAAACACGTATCAGCCATACACTTTGCACCCCATGAAACAAGGTGGTCCTTCTTAAGGGCATGTGAACAAGCTTCAAGCGAGTGATATTGATATTCCCACTGTCTATTGGATTCATCATCTTGGAGTGATTTCTAATCATGATTTATGTGATTTAGGACTCGTTCCATGAACCACTTTACCTAAGTGATAGTCCTATAGGTTATTTAGATTAGGGGAGTTCTTATACATGCTCAGTTAAAGTAAACATACGATCAAACAAGAGCATATAACGAAGTGTTGCCTTAGTTCGTTTATTATTCAAAGAATGTCTGTGATTTACAAATGAAAAATTATAAAGCGGATTACAACATCGGCTTTAAGGGCACTATTCATAACAAAAGATTGGAGTAAATGGAACTATTGCAGCCTTTAAAGCAAGATTAGTTGCTAAAGGTTTCACTGAGAGATCGGGAGTAGAATTTGATGAGACCTCTCCCTGGTTGCAATGCAAAAGTCCATTCGGATCATGCTTGCCATAGGTGCATATTACGACTATGAGATATGGCAAATGGATGTAAAAACCGTCTTTCTCAATGGAAACATTGATAAAGACATTTACATGGAATAACCCATGGGTTTCACATTTAGTGGGAGTGAACAAAAGGTTTGCAAACTCCAAAGGTCAATATATGGATTGAAACAGGCTTCTAGAAGTTGGAACATTTGATTCGATGAAGCAGTCAAATCATTTGACTTTATTTAGATTTTGAATGAATCCTGCATGTACAAGAAAGAAGTAGAGACCTCGATTCAATCTTGGGTACTTTATGTAGATGACATCCTCCTCATTGGAAATGCGAAGGATGACATGAAAGTAACCAAAGCATGGTTGGCAAACCAATTGAGATGAAAGATCTTGGTGATGCATCCTACATTCTCGGGATTAAGATCTACAAGTATAGATCTAAGAGACTGATAGGATTATCACAGTCGATGTACATTGACAAAGTATTAAAGAGATCTAGTATGGAAGATTCCAAAAGAGGGAAACTTCCAATGGGCATAGCAACATCTCTTTCTAAGATGATGTGTCCTAAAAGTGACTTTGAGAAAGTTAGAATGTCCAAATTTCCTTATGCATCAGCAATAGGAAGCATAATGTACGCAATATTTTGTACTCGATCGGACGTGTAGCACCCGCAATGAAAGGCACTACATCCCCCGCACCACAAGTCTAGTCCAGGCATGAAATGAGTAATCCATACATGAACCGGACTCATAGCGAACGGGTGACAACGAAAAATTTCTCTAGCTAGGCGGATTCTAACCCTGTACCAATCAGTCAAATAATACAAAATATGGTGCGAAAGCAGTCAAGAACAATTTAAATCGCTATTAAATCCATTAGCAACGACAATGGCTTCAAGCCCAATTCAAGACATAAATAACCAGTTCGGCATGCAACCTATTGAGGGGTTCAACTAGACATGCTACTTGTCCCGAATCAACATACATCAATAAATAACAATTGGCTTTCAAGCCTGAACAATAATGCAATACAATGAACGATACAAAAGAATACAACAATGTAAAATGTGACTCGAGTGTACAAGTGTAACCCGAACAAGGACACTAAGACTC
Source organism: Lantana camara (assembly GCA_037501455.1). Taxonomy (NCBI): domain Eukaryota; kingdom Viridiplantae; phylum Streptophyta; class Magnoliopsida; order Lamiales; family Verbenaceae; genus Lantana; species Lantana camara. The sequence continues at coordinate 87,647,638 of CM074863.1, forward strand.
AATTTCGCCTAGCAAAACCTGCAAGAAAACTGGAGAAGTGGAAAGAGGGGTCAGTCTCTAGAGACTGAGTGAGCAGGGGCTATACATATATACAAAAACATGCACATGTAAGTCATAAATCCCGAGCAAGATTTATTTAAAGTTAGTTCTCATGAAGGGTAAGAAAATAGCTAAGCAATGCTCGAACTTTACGACTAATTCAAATTAAATTCATTAAGTTCATAATTCATGAATAATATTGATCATGGCTCGGCGAGTGAGCGCGCACATTCTCCAACCAAACTCCAACTGTGTACAATATTTGATTGAAATTATTGAAAACGCGATCATGCAAGTCAATTAATCATTTCATTCATTCATTTTGTTCATTTCATTTCATTCATTGACATTTCATGTGCAAATTCGATCCAACCTTCTCCCTCCCCTGGTCGGGCCTGCAGACCCGAACCAGTCCATTAATAATGTTGAGACGGGGGCTCATGACTCCTACCCGCTCCTTCGGTGGATTTACCACTGGCTCAAGAATAACTCGCCTTCCCTGTCTTCCTCGAGTCGTGCGAGAGATTTTCAAAAGGTACTATGTGCTGAGGGGTTGCCCGACGGCCCAATGCTGTGCCGGTGTCCAAGCCCACGTTTTCCCGGGCCCAATAATATGAACATGAGTGTGCGTTGTCTTGCTAAAACATTTCAAGTCATTGAATCATTTCATTTCATTGTAAACGGTTCATTTTCTTGAAAGCATTTACTCGATGATTCTTTGAAAACAATATAGATGTATAATAGGGTTTTCGGCCAAAACAATCACATACTGGTTATAAGGTTTAATATATAACTAGAACGAAAAACACCCTCATCTGAAAGACGACGATACAAGGATATGAGCTATACCGGCTGCCTATTTGATCACGACATCTCCGCCCTGGAGACAAACTGTACAAGAAGGGAAACAATGTGTACTCGTGAGATACGACTCAATATGAAACCAAATAGGACGCACGTCATTCGTGGAATGATATGCAACGCCATGATAGTGTTTATGTGCATCACTAATGTTCCACGTATCAAATAGGCATATAATTCAAGTGTACGTGTGATATATGGTCGTGCAAAAGAATATTAAAACATAGTTAAATCACTTATTCAATTACACAAGTCATATAACTCACATAACAGGGTCAAGAAAGTGAAAGGAACGCAAGAAGAGAGGTTTAGGCAAAGTTTAGCAAAAGTTGACAGTTTTCAGAAGCGCGCAAGTTGTAGAAAGTTAGAAATATCTTGAGTTCTAGAAGTTAGAATGGAGTTTGGTTTGTTGGTATGAAACTAGAAAAATAGGTCTTTCCAAGGATATATGGCTCGAATCGTGGTTCAAAGCGAATTGAAAATGGCATAGGCCCGAAGTTGGATGAATGCAGATTTTCGGTGAAGTGGCGACACCAAAAAGAATTTATTATATCTCACACCATAAAAGATATTGAGGTGATTCCACTTAGAAAAAACTCTAGACTTCAAAAGGTTTCTGTAGTTAAAATTTCAGGTCAATCGGAGTTCGTTTGGGTAGGTAACGAAGAACCAAACAGTGCATCTGTGCGGGCAGGGGGTGACACGGGCGTGTTACCCTACAAGGCAAAAGAGAGACACGGGCGTGTCTGAGTACAGGCGTGAAAAAGCCTTGAGACACGGGCGTGTCTCATTTTCTTCATTAGGGAGACACGGGCTTGTCTCCCCATCGTCCCTAAGCTCCAAAAGCTTCAACAATGGCGGAAAAAGGGAGGAAAACAAGGCAACAACACCACCAAGACCCCGATTCGCACAAAAATCATACCACGAGACATATATAACATGTAGATCACATATTTGCACATAAGAGCTCCGAAATGAGCTCGAACATGTAAATCTCCCAACTCGGCACTATTCACCTTCTTCCCCAATTAGGCAAATAAGACGTATCCAAGGCACGAAGGAGGTATTAAATCGAAACACGTAATGAAAGGAACACAAATCTTACCTTAGGTCGTTGATCGGACGGTTGGATCTTACGAAACCTGAGCTTAAGGCTTGGAGCCAAAATGGGGGAAAATCTTCTTCCTCTCTCTCTTCCTTGCTTGCTCGATCAAATGAGGGAAAATGGAAGGCCATTTCAGCCTTGGGTCGAGCAAACGGGTACGGTCAACGGTATTCGATCCGTTCGGATCGGATTTTAAAACGGTAGGGCGATCAAATGGCTTTAGAAAAATAAAAGGTTAATCCATTGAATTCGAATCATCGAAACGAACTCAACGAGAAGGTTGGAATTCGAATCCGAATTCCCGAGCTCAAGATAGCCACGAATGGCCCAAAAAACCCTAATTATAATTAGGTCCCTAACTTGCAAATATTGGACAATTGAGTCCAAGTACATTTTAAATAAATTCTAAGGCGCATAATACTCGAAATTAAATTACAAATTGAGATTCAAGGCATGCAAGGGCATATAATTCACAGAATACGAAATTAAACTCTCTCGTGATGCCGTACCTGGATTGCCGAAAAGACGGGGCGTCACAACCTCTCTCCCTTAAGAAGGACCTGTCCTCAGGTCCACTACGTCGAGTCTTAGCTTCTGAACAAATTTTCCCATATTCATCCCACGCGGGTTAGCAACTCCCCGTCAGGGATTAGTTCGGAATAGGTCTTGAAGCAACAAAGGGGAAACTTCAAAGCACCATGATTATGGCTTGATGTTGGGATACTCGAACCGTCTTCAAGAAGTGTCAAGAATCTTCGTAGGAGTTTCGTGAATCTTATTGTCTAGTCACGACCCTCATTTCACCATGAGGCCCACGCACTCGAAAATCTAAGTTGTCACCAATTGATAAGCTAACCAGGTAATAAGAAACAAATTAGAGAATCTTCGTCCCTCAAGCAACTAACAAGAGAACCCCGTCTCTTGAGCAAACAACGAGAGAACCCCGTCTCTCGAACAACTAATGACAGAACCCCATCTCTCGAACAACTAAGTAAGAGAGTCTCCGAGCACAACACAAAAGGGCTCAAAACCCCTCGGCATAAAACAAGCACCAAAACGCAAAATACAGTTACATCACATAACAAGCACACAAGAAGAAAGTAGAAGATATAAAGTACATCGATTATCATACAAAAAACAGTTAATACAATTAGTGATCAAGGCATATAACATCATGAAATTGTTCAAATTACAGTTACATGTATGCATATGCCATGAATGTTTGATGTATTGTTCACCGTAGTAATGGAAATCTTCCATTGAGATGATCTAAATTCCACACTTGATCCGTTGTTGTAGATTTCTCTACCCATAGTGTCATACTTTGAAATACCCGATGTGTTCAAAACTTCAATGATGTCACAGGACATGGCTTTTGCACTTAGTGTCATAAGCTGATTCCAATCTAACCCTGGAAAAGGTCACTAGACAGCCATAAAGAATATCCTTAAGTACTTGAGAAGAACAAAGGATATTTTTCTTGTTTACGGAGGACAACAAGATCCTATCATCAGAGGATATTGTGATGCAAGTTTTGCATCATATTTGTATAATTACAAATTCATGTCTTTTCTGCCTTAATGGCTGAGCAATAAGTTGGAAAAGTTCCAAATAAAGTAGCACTGCAAATTCGACCACAGAGGCCGAATACTTAGCAGCGAATGACGCTGCTAAGGAAGTTGTTTGGGTAAGAAACTTCATCCAAGAGTTGGGTGTAGTTTCTAGCATGAAAGACCCTGTTACCATACTTTATGATAACAATGGGGCTGTTGCTCAAGCAAGAGAACCAAGATCTCACCAACGGACCAAGCACAATACAAGGAAGTATCACCTGATACGTGATATCATCAAAAGATGAGATGTGTAACTCGAGAGGTTCACACCGGCAGAGAACATAGCAGATCCACTTACAAAAGCCCTTAGTCAGCAGGCATTCGAAGGCCATTTTGAAAAGATGGGACTTAGATTAGTACCTGAGTGGCTTTGACGGGCAAGTGGGAGATTGTTAGGAATAATACCCTTAAAACCGATTTGTAATGTCTACTTTATACTATTTTCTTATAAATCGTAAACAATTTTTGAATAATAAACGAAACGAATTGATCAAAGGCAATAACTTCTTTATGTGCTCTTATATGTTGTGGGTGTTTACATTTACGTATGCATGTATTAGAACTCTCATAATCCATCAAGATTTTAGGGTTTTGTCATTTAAGTTAAATAATCTATGAAATAAGCTCTAATCTAAGCTGCACTAGGAATTTACTCCAAGTCGATGAGTCCTACAAATAGTGGGAGTGTTGATTTGACTCGGTTGAGACTTGCTTGTGTGATTGCATCCTTAAGAAGAAATCATCTGTTGCATAGGATGGCAAAGTGCATGTTAATGCGTACGCAAAACATTAGGGTACTCATTAATAGAATGAGTTTACTGAGGTGTCACACGTGAGAACATTCCTAAATGGAAAAGGAAGTATCCACTTCCAGAAATTGAGACTTCTAGATTAGGAAATATCTCACAGGTTAATGTCGTGATTAAGTAGTCCTTAGACTTGAGATTCCATAGTTGTCTTATGCGAGTTAACTAGGCAATCTTAGATATAGGTCTAAAGGGTGTTGCTTGAGACACCTGAATTATGACTTATGTCGGGGTTGCAAAAGTGGCACGTGAAGACATATGAGAATCAATAAAGGACCTACACTTGCTTAAATCAAGAAGATCTCTTATTCCATAAGTTGTTCGTAATCCATCTCGGAGTCCTTGGGAAAAGCAGTTAGATCGAGATCAAGAAATGAGTTTCTTGAATTGAGATCAAATGGATATGAAATGAACTTAGCTTTAAAATTAAGATAATTAGGGTTCTATTTATTCCCGTGCCCTAGGTCTTAACCGAGAGATGATTTGGTAGGAGGATCATATTTCACAGTATGACATTGACTAGAAAGGTTCTTAGATTTAATTCGTTATTCGGCTAGAGGTCACACTCATGTTGCTAGACTATGACTGTGTGATCTGTGGACTAATTAATTAATTATGTATTATGTGACGCCCCGTAAATTATAGTAATCGAATATATTATATAATTATGTGTTTATAAAATATTAATGTATTATTAATTAAGTTATTGGGCCTAGATAAATAAAATTAGAAGTTTTGGGGGTGAAAATAGAATTTAGGAAAGTTTGGGATAAAAGAGAAAAAAAAAAGAAAAAGAAAAATGAAAATCAGACACTAATGCGTCTGATTTAATGCAAAACCCACCCCCTTTTTACATTATAACCTAAGACCTAAAAAAAAACACACATACTCAAACACCTTAACACACACAAAAGCTCTCCCCTCAGGCGAAAAATAACAACACCGCCAATCCCTAACCTTACCGATTCTCAGCCAAACCTCAACAAACCATAGTGTTTTTCAAACGTCTCGACGAGGAGAATACGAATCCGTGGTCATCTTTAAGATTCGTCCAGAGACGAGAGAGAAATTTAAGTCGAAAGTTTAATTCGAAGCCTTGCCGACGGAGGAGATTTGGCCCGAATTTCTACCAGAAACCATAGGGGAATTGGAGAGCGTGACAAGGCGAGTCCATAGCCGATAATTAGAGTTTGAAAATTGCAGCGGCGGAGGTACGGTGGTGTTGGGCGAATCACGATAAACAGGGGTGATCTTTTCCGGCGACTTTCCCGCTAACTTGAAGGTGGGTTTTAAAGGGTTCGATTTGGGTGATAAATATATGAAATCGATTTGAATTAATTCCAGCTAATTTGTGTTTAATTTGAGATTAAAATTTTAGGGTTTAGGGTTAAGATTGAAAAGGGGATTCTTGAATTGCTCCCTAACCTGATTTAATCTGTTAAAATTGACTGAAATTTGTTGACGAGTGAAAAAGGGTGATCGTTTTAGTTATTTTTGGAAAATTTTTTGGTGACGGAAGACGGCGGTCCGATGGTGGTCCGGCGGCGGCGACTCGCCGGAAAAATACCATAAAATTATTTATGACTTCCTGAACCTATCCATATGATAATATTGATAATTCGGTAGACGGTTAATACAATTGGGACTTAATTCTATTAAAACTGAATAATAATAATAATAATAATAATAATAATAATAATAATAATAATAATAATAATAATAATAATAATAATAATAACAACAACAACAACAACAACAACAGCCACGGTAACATTTAAACTTTCAACAACGGTGATATGAATTGCTCTCGGTAATCATTATTACCATTATAAAAATATTATGATTATAATTATAGAAATTATTTAAACTGTGACCTTGGTTGTTAAATTAGTACAGTAACATTTATAATGACTAACACCATTATAATAATGAGTGTGATTAAATAATTGTAAAGAATAATTTAAGTTTAATTATGACTTTGAAATATGTTTTGACCTAGACTTTGACGTGGGCCCCACACGACGGAATTTATTGGACAATTAGGCTATTTCAAGGACTAAGTGATATTTTATAATATTGTTTAAATATCTATCGTAACTTATATAATTGTTAATAAATATTCGCAATAATTTTATAAAATTGCTTATTAACTTAATTATTATAAATTGTGTTAAGAATAAGATAGTAATAAACAGACTTGTTATTAAACACTCTAAGATTAATCAATTGATGTCAAAATATTAGGAAAATCAATATTTAGAAATCATTAATCACCAACAATAGAATATGAGCTTAGCCAATTACCTTATTCTTGTCACGTAATTTAGAGCAGCAGTAAAGGAACTACGAAGCTCAACATCCCAGACTGACAGGTGGGAATAACCCCTTCTTGCTGGAGACAAAACACAATCCTCGTATCATGATTTCTTTCTCTTTACTTCTGTTATCCTATCTGTTTCATTATTCTTGAATGATTCATTGGCTTATCTTCTGCATTGCTCCTTAAATTGTCTGAATTACCTTTTGAGTTGTTTACTGATCTATTCTCCGAATTATCTTCTGAACTATTTGCTAATCTGTTACTGTTTGTTGATCTATTCATTAAACTGTTGTTGTACTACCTACTGCATGTTCACTGCCTTGTGTTCTGAGCTTCTGATTGATAGCTATTTTTTTATTTTGAGCTGTAAGCCTACCCTAACCTACCTAAGCCTGATTCTATAACCGATTCTGTAAACCAATATGAAGGAGAATAACGACTTTGGGGACCCTAAAGTTCGTTAATTCCTAGGGTCGCTCCCTGGGAATGACCATGCGTGCGTCGCTGGGCTCTGTACTGTCCACTGCCACTGACTACTGCCTGGATTGATCATCTGGGAAGGCGATACAAGGCGGGTCCTATAACATTTGACCTCAGTGAACATTATCTGCTTATCCTATTCTTTATTTCTGTTATCATTGTTATCATTATTCTTCTGATTTGCTCTGTTATCTTTCTGTTCTTGATTATTGTGATAATTCCCACTGAGTCATTTGACTCACCCTATATTTCCCTCTATTTCGTTTTGTTCTCCAGAATGTGTTATTAGAGGATACAATGCTGGATGTGGGAATTGAGCTAAAGGAGATGTTGTGCATAGTGTGCATACTGGTTTGAATAAAGTAGTGACTACATCTAAGGTGTAAATATTGGTGGATGAGATAGTCTAGTCAACCTAGGGTGACAAATAATGTTACAGTACTTTTAATCTTAGACAATAAGAGTTGTAAATAAGTGTGTTGACACTGAATATCCTTAATGTAATATATTTTTGAATTAGATATGGCTTTTGTATTAGTGTTTATACAGGTTTTGCGGAGTGACTGGTATCACCTGACGTCCGGATCCTTGGGCCTACAGAGGCCCCGAGTCGGGGCGCCACATATTAATTAATTAGGGTGACTGCTATTCGAATAACGAAACTAAAGGGTCACACACAAATGTCAGGTCATGAGAGTTTTAGTAGGGGTTAATCGGACTAACCAACACGGTCAAGAAATTGACCGGATGGATCCTACATGTACGAAGGGCAGGTGTGGAACGTGTGACATGTATGGCACAAGCCACACGTGTTGTGCGTGTGAGTGTTTGTATTTAATTATATTGTGTAATTAAATTTTGGGCTTTAGATTAATAAAGAATTAATAAAAGGCCTATTCTAGTAAAAGAGACCTATAAATAATTAATTATTAATTAGAATATTATTTTATTTATTTTTGAAATAAATAAAAGATAATATCCTACATTATGAAATAAAGTAAAGGATAATATCCTAGTTTATTTATGAAATAAATAAAGGATAATATCCTAACTAATTTATTTATATAATAAATGAAGGATAATATCCAAACTTATTTATTTATGAAATAAATGAGTAAAGGATAATGTCCTACTTTATTTATTCATGAAATAGTAAAGAATAGTATCTTAGCTTATTTATTTATGAAATAAATAAGTCAAAGATAGTATTCTATTTTATTTATTATAAGTTCTTAACTAAATTAAGAGATAAAATTAACTAGTAATTTTCTCATCAGGAAAACAAAATAGAGAAGAAAAAGCAAATTCTTTCTCTCTCCTATTGGTCATTTGTATCAATTAGTATATTGCCACACAACATATCATTTGTATCAATTAGTATATTTGATCATTTAATATGTATCATTTAGTATATTGTCACACAATCTTATATTAATCATTATCATTTACTATATTGATTATTTGTATCAATTAGTATATCGTCACACAACATATCATTTGTATCAATTAGTATATTTGTTCATTTAGTATGTATCATTTAGCATATGATCACATAATCTTATATTAATCATTCTGTAACGCCCCGCTCATCCGATAAATAAGGTACGTCACCTTTCAACCTTTTTATGTGTTTAATTATGTGATTGGTGCGTTGTGTGGCCCTCTTTTGGACTCTTTTAGAGTTAGGGCCCTTTTTGTAATTTTCTTCTTTTAAGGGATTTTTCCGACCACCGAGGCGGTGTTCCGGTGGCGGCCGGTGGCTGTTCGACCGGCTACGGTAGCGGCATTCCGGTGACTTTCGGACAGAAAGTCGCTTTCGTTGTGGTGAGTCCAACGCCACTTTCCGTTCGTCAATCGGATGCCCGGTTGAATTGTTGTGATTTATTTTGTGTATTTCTATTTATTTGGAATTAATTGTTTTAATTGCAATAAATTGTCAATTGCTTGATTTGTCGATCAATATGAATTCCAATGTGTACGAAAGCATGTATTAAATGAACTATGATATATGTTGATGCTTTGATTTGCAATTTGAACTCCGATGTGCCGTATTTGAGCTATTTGTCTAAGTTGAAGGGGTGTTTGTGTAATTTTGTAAACAATATGAATATTGTTTGATTAATTAGGTAACCTTGTAATTGAATCCGTTTAGTGATACATGAATTGACTATGCCAAGTGTGAATTATATAGAATTGATATAGTTGGAATTGATATGCGACTTTGTGAGATTTAAGTGATTTGAATGACTCTATTTTGTCTATTTATTAATTGTAAACTGGATATACTTGAGTTATAAACGTTATATAAAGCTCATGACTTGATTGCAAGGAATTATGAAAGATATGAAATGATTGGGCTTGAAACCCTCATGTATGGAATGTACTTGAACGAATTACTTGATTATGTAACTCCATAACATCATTTTACTTCTTATACATCTCATATCATGTGTTTAGCATTGCCGTGCGTCTATGTGGTTTCATATTGAGTCAATTCTCACAAGTACACATTGTTCCTTCTCTTATACAGTTTGTTTCCAGGGCGGAGACTTCCAAATTGAATAGGCACCCGTATTGCTCTTGTTTCTTGTCTCGTGGTATTCCAGGTGAGGGTGTTTTCGTTCTAGTTACATATCCAACCCTACAACCCTTATGTGAAAAGCTTTGGCCAAAACCTTATGATTATATATATGTTACTTTTAAAAGGAGAGTTATCGAGTAAATATTGATCGAGTAAATATTAATTGATCGAGTAAATATTGATCGAGTAAACCCTTTTCAAATGGATAATGATGGATATGGTATGATTCTTATGAATCAAATGTTTTGGCGAGAAAGAATGATTGATTGATTGCACTGATTGGGGCCCAGGGGCTTGGTGTGAGTGGGGACCCGAAGAGGCAAGGGCTGACGGTAAACCCTCACACTAGTCCCATTATTGAACAGCGGTACCGGACCTCGTCAGGAGATTGGCGGGGAAAGGGAGCTGAGTGCCATCTGGGGAGTCATGTAACCCCTTTTGGCCAATGATTGGGTGGTCGGGTCTTGCAAACCCACCACCAACCCGGAGGAAGAAGGTTGGAACTTATTTATGATTGAAAATGATTGACTGATTGATTGAATATGATTCATTATTGATTGATAGGCACTGTGCGGGAAGTCCGGGAATCGGATTGCCCAAACAAATATATTTAGGACAGGTTCTGGAGCCAGTTGAACCCGTTGTTGTGTTGTTTCCTTGTATTGATTTGGGACAGGTTAGGACAGGTGTACTGATTAGTGGAACCCGTCGTTGTGTTGTTTCCTTGTATTGATTCGGGACAGGTTAGGACAGGTGTACTGATTAGTGGAACCCGTATTTATATTCGTATTGGATTTCCATTATTTCATGAATATTACATAAATGATTTCCTTGCTTCCGCATTTTGGGTTTTGTTGATGGTTCCAGGGTTAGCTTCCGCCTAGTCAGGACTGTACTTTTGATTGTCACCCGTTCGCTGTGAGTCCGATTCATGTGTGGACTGCCTATTTCATATGTGGATTAGACTCATAGTGCGGGGGATGTGGTGCCTATCGTCCCGGGTGCTACATCTTTAGGTGGTATCAGAGCTACCAGGTTCAGAACCGGTGCTCTGGGTCGTGTTGTCTCGAGTATAGGTCGCACGGCATAGGAACTAATTGTCAATGTGTGCATTGCATCATTCTTGAACACTGAATTGTGATTTTTTTCAAACTTTATTAGATTATTTGTTGCATTTTGCATTGAATCCATTCTTTTGGTGTTAATTATGTGGCATGAGCATATACTAAGCGCATGCATTTATTTTCAAATGAGCTGTGATTCGTAGGATATGAAGACAATATCAAACCACGGCCAATCTTTACGACAACCACAGGCTACCACAAGCTCTTCTTTCTAGCTCGAAAGCTGTAAGGAATGCCTTGGGGATTTCTACAGAAATTTAAGAGTCAAACCTTTTCTAAAATGAGGTTAGGGCTCGAGTGACAAAGTTCAGAATAAGAGGTCAGTTCGAAGGAGAAGTTTGCAAGCTCTATTACCGATGGTGAATCCATGTTGAGACGGGATTTGTGGTGTGTAATGATTTGGTTTCACGAGATCAACAATTTTATTTACACTACGAAGATTTGTCAACCAGATTCCAAAGAAGAGAGATCTCGAAGATGTTTTAGATTTGAGGTTTCTATCAACGTGGAGGCGATGACCTTCAAGAGAATTAAAGTAAAGTAGGTTCGTGGTTGAGAAGCAGTAAAGACCATTTAACTTGAGAAAGAGGCGAAAGAAGATATGAAGAATAATATAGCTTGGGATTTAGATCGATGAAAAAGGATGAAGAGACTACGAAGAGGGAATTCACATGCTTCAGAATCGGGATGAGATAGGAGTTGAATTGAGAAGAATTAAAGAAATTAGTCGACGTGGTAAGTATAAGTTCTTGGGAAATGACAATGCTAAGGATTTTATATTCGGCCGGATATGAGTTCACCTTCCAAATTCAAGATGAAATGTCGAGTTGTGAGATTGAATTAAGAGCTTTGGAGCAACAAATGGAAACGATAAAGAAAGACAAAGAACTATTGGAGGGAAATTATGTATTCGAATGTAAACAATTGGGGATTGATTCTTCGAGAGAAGTCAAGATACCAACTTCATGGGTGTTGAAGAATTTGGGTTCAAGAGATTTCAATCTCGGACTTGGGAGATCTATAAGTTGATACACGGGAACTTTGAAGATTTGGAAGACCGTGGGTAAAGAAGAGGTGAACAATTAATTCAAGATAAACCTGCAATTTGAGAAACAAAGAAATATGCCAAGATAAAGTTACAACTACGGTGACAGGTTCTATGCATTCATAAGCACGTGCATCATACATCGCTTTAATTATTTAAATTTCTCTATTTATATGCACATCTCTAATTTGTACAATTGTTCCAATGTGTTGCATCTTTAATTGTTTACAAATGTGATACTGCATTAGCACCCTAACCCGACATGCATTTTAGTGTTTATTTGATAGGAATCTCCCACATCTTATTTATCAAGTGATACTCTGACTGATTCTTGCTGGGATCAAGAAAAGAAGAAATTCTGGGTTGCACTGGTTAGTTAAAAAGGAAATGGAAAAAAATTCTGAGGTTTGGAAAATAGAATCGAAAGTGGGAACGAGAGAAGCAGGTTGTCATTCCTACTAATTGCTTCAAAGGAAATGCGAGGACTATCACTAGACAAGTGGCGTGATTAGAACCGCTTATACAGAGAAAGTTAAGTTGAAGAAATTGAGGTGTTTTGATCCGAGAAGCGGTAGAAAAAGCCTAAGGAGTTGGAATAAAAGTTCTTATGGGGAAGAACACCACTAGACATGAAACTTAAATTCACAGTGATACTCGAGGAAGATACTTCTCACGGACATGAATGACCCAATGATAGTAACAGGAAAAGAATAAGGCGGCGTGGTGCCTATCGTCCCGGGTGCTACATCTTTAGGTGGTATCAGAGCTACCAGTTTCAGAACCGGTGCTCTGGGTCGTGTTGTCTCGAGTATAGGTCGCACGGCATAGGAACTAATTGTCAATGTGTGCATTGCATCATTCTTGAACACTGAATTGTGATTTTTTTCAAACTTTATTAGATTATTTGTTGCATTTTGCATTGAATCCATTCTTTTGGCGTTAATTATGTGGCATGAGCATATACTAAGCGCATGCATTTACCTAAAGATGTAGCACCCGGGACGATAGGCACCACATCCCCCGCACTATGAGTCTAATCCACATATGAAATAGGCAGTCCACACATGAATCGGACTCACAGCGAACGGGTGACAATCAAAAGTACAGTCCTGACTAGGCGGAAGCTAACCCTGGAACCATCAACAAAACCCAAAATGCGGAAGCAAGGAAATCATTTATGTAATATTCATGAAATAATGGAAATCCAATACGAATATAAATACGGGTTCCACTAATCAGTACACCTGTCCTAACCTGTCCCGAATCAATACAAGGAAACAACACAACAACGGGTTCCACTAATCAGTACACCTGTCCTAACCTGTCCCGAATCAATACAAGGAAACAACACAACAACGGGTTCAACTGGCTCCAGAACCTGTCCTAAATATATTTGTTTGGGCAATCCGATTCCCGGCCTTCCCGCACAGTGCCTATCAATCAATAATCAATCATATTCAATCAATCAGTCAATCATTTTCAATCATAAATAAGTTCCAACCTTCTTCCTCCGGGTTGGTGGTGGGTTTGCAAGACCCGACCACCCAATCATTGGCCAAAAGGGGTTACATGACTCCCCAGATGGCACTCAGCTCCCTTTCCCCGCCAATCTCCTGACGAGGTCCGGTACCGCTGTTCAATAGTGGGACTAGTGTGAGGGTTTACCGTCAGCCCTTGCCTCCTCGGGTCCCCACTCACACCAAGCCCCTGGGCCCCAATCAGTGCAATCAATCAATCATTCTTTCTCGCCAAAACATTTGATTCATAAGAATCATACCATATCCATCATTATCCATTTGAAAAGGGTTTACTCGATCAATATTTACTCGATCAATATTTACTCGATAACTCTCCTTTTAAAAGTAACATATATATAATCATAAGGTTTTGACCAAAGCTTTTCACATAAGGGTTGTAGGGTTGGATATGTAACTAGAACGAAAACACCCTCACCTGGAATACCACGAGACAAGAAACAAGAGCAATACGGGTGCCTATTCAATTTGGAAGTCTCCGCCCTGGAAACAAACTATACAAGAGAAGGAACAATGTGTACTTGTGAGAATTGACTCAATATGAAACCACATAGACGCACGGCAATGCTAAACACATGATATGAGATGTATAAGAAGTAAAATGATGTTATGGAGTTACATAATCAAGTAATTCGTTCAAGTACATTCCATACATGAGGGTTTCAAGCCCAATCATTTTATATCTTTCATAATTCCTTGCAATCAAGTCATGAGCTTTATATAACGTTTATAACTCAAGTATATCCAGTTTACAATTAATAAATAGACAAAATAGAGTCATTCAAATCACTTAAATCTCACAAAGTCGCATATCAATTCCAACTATATCAATTCTATATAATTCACACTTGGCATAGTCAATTCATGTATCACTAAACGGATTCAATTACAAGGTTACCTAATTAATCAAACAATATTCATATTGTTTACAAAATTACACAAACACCCCTTCAACTTAGACAAATAGCTCAAATACGGCACATCGGAGTTCAAATTGCAAATCAAAGCATCAACATATATCATAGTTCATTTAATACATGCTTTCGTACACATTGGAATTCATATTGATCGACAAATCAAGCAATTGACAATTTATTGCAATTAAAACAATTAATTCCAAATAAATAGAAATACACAAAATAAATCACAACAATTCAACCGGGCATCCGATTGATGAACGGAAAGTGGCGTTGGACTCACCACAACGAAAGGGACTTTCTGTCCGAAAGTCACCGGAATGCCGCTACCGTAGCCGGTCGAACAGCCACCGGAACACCGCCTCCGGTGGTCGAAAAAATCCCCGGAAGGACAGAAACGTGCGTCTCGGCCTGCTCAACAAAAGCCCTTAGGGCGGGAAGGAATAAGAAGTATCGAAAGCTGGAGTATTGAATGAAAGCTTTTTTTTTTTCAAGCCTTTACTTTCTCATTTGTTTTTCAGTGGGTGAGTGTTACATTTCTCATTGCTCTCCATTCAGTGACCCCGCGATCGCCCTCTGAACGATCAGAATAGGGTAAAGCTTGAAATCAATTTCAGAAAATGCCAAACACGTCGGACTTCGTTGACGAAAAACCGAACTTAAATCCTAGTACGAAAACTGAAATTAAACGTAAACCGTAAAACGAAAATGAAATCCGGGCATACCGTTGGAAAGCTTGTAACGAGCCCTACGAAAGCCCCAAGTCAAATCGCCGGAAAAATCTCCGGAACAGTAACCGGTTCAGACCCGCCGGTTCACCACCGGTTCACCGCCGGTCCGCCGCCAACGGCCGGTTCCTGGAACGCCGCCGATGCCATCCGCTAAGTCTCGTCAATCCAAGCAACTTTCGTAAAGCGACCACCACCAAAACCGGCCGGGAAAAGGCCGAACCACCACCCCAAAGTCGCGCCGCTGCGTCACCGCCGGAACCACCACCTACGCCACGATTCGCTCAAAAAGGAGGCCGGAAATGGACTCAGGAGGTCGAAATAGGTCGGATAGGGTCAAGCTTCGCTCGCGAAACTCGCCGGAACGCCGCCGGCGTGGAGGTGGCGCAACCCGCCACCGTCGGACCACCGCTGCGCCGCCGCTGGTCACTTTCAGGCTACGAAACTGGTACGGTTGTGACGGGCTCGTCGAGCTGATGAATTTCCACTATTGATTCGTCGAATTCCGTCGAGAAACGAGGGAGAACGAGCTAGTGTGTGTTTTCACACCTCCACTGTATATGAATAGTGCCTGATCGCTGGAGAAGACGATGAAGGCTGCTGATCTGATTTTGGCACGCAAAACGAGGAAACCCGAGTATATATCTCTGGTCCTCGTACGCAAAAACGATCGGAAGAACGAGCTAACGAAGTCAGAATTGGGCAAACTTAGAGTCTACGGACTCGTCTCGATGCCCCGGACGCGAAGGAGGGGTCAAAGAAGTCAAAATCTCTACCGAACGAGAAATGACCGGAAAAACCCCTTAAAAGAAGAAAATTACAAAAAGGGCCCTAACTCTAAAAGAGTCCAAAAGAGGGCCACACAACGCACCAATCACATAATTAAACACATAAAAAGGTTGAAAGGTGACGTACCTTATTTATCGGATGAGCGGGGCGTTACACATTCTCATTTACTATATTAATCATTTGTATCAATTAGTATATTGTCACACAACATATCAATTGTATCAATTAGTGTATTTGATCATTTAGTATGTATGCTTTTAGCATATATGTATCTTTTTGTGCTCTCAAGCCACATTCTCAGTTATAGTATTGATTAGGTGATATGCAGTACGAGGATGCAAAATTGATGTATTTAATTATCAATGAAGAGTATAAATTCTTTAAAGTAAGGATTCGCTTATATTGACCAAGAGATGTGGAATTATACAACCTTTTTCATGTAGTAAAAATTTGGTGATATGTGGTATATATTAGCAAAATTAAAGTATTTAATTACCAATATGTAGTATAAAATGGTGGAAACTAAGGATTCACTTATACTGACCAAGAGACGTGGAATTATACCATCTTTTTCATGTAGTACAAATTTGACGATATGTGATTCATATTAGCAAAATTAAAGTATTTAATTACCAATATGGAGTATAAAATCGTGAAAACTAAGGATTCAGTTATATTGACCAAGAGACGTGGAATTATACAACCTTTTTCATGCAGTACAAATTTGGCGATATATGGTATAAAGAAGCATAATTAAGGTATTTAACTATCAATATGTAGTATAAAATCGTAAAATCATGTAGTATAACCTTTTTCATGTGGTACAAAATTGCCAATACGTAGTATACATAAGCAGTAATAGATACATAAATCTAACTATAAGGTATTAATTTCGGATAAATAAGAGGCAACACTAATATAGAAAAATCAAGTATGCAATATAGATAACAAGGATCGTTCTAGTTCAAACAAACTAAATATACAGATTGTTTATAAATTATACAAACTGATAAGTTTTGCAGATCATGGAACATTACGATTCAAGAGGCTGTTGCAGCCACGTCGCTTATGACCCTTTTACTTGCACCGTGGAAATGTAAGATCTCTTTTGACAACAACTCACTCCATGTGAGTACCATTAATGCTTTCATGTCATAACCTTTGCTTCTTCATTACCATATCACCCAACATAAACCAGAATCAAAACCAGACAACAAACAAGAATCTCATATTGCTACACACATTATAAGTCGTGCGGTCATTACGACAGATATGATGCAACAAACACTTGATTCATACAAACTCACAAACCCTTGTGACTGTTAGGAATCTACGCAAACTATGAAACATGATTAACATCTATAATTATCTTAAAAATGTAGTATTTTCACCATAATCTACCATCATCACCCACTAAAAAATTTACAACTTCAGCAAACTGCTTGATTTTGTGGTACAAACTTGGGTGCTACAGCTATGTCAACACAAATCATTAATTTGTCAGTATAGTCATGAACCCACTTCCCCAACTCCAAATCACCAAGCTTTCCACAAGCCCTCAAAACACTAATCAACGTCACCACATTAAACCCAACATCCATTTCAACCATTTCCCGAAACAACCCTACAACTTCTCGCCAATACCCACACCTAACATACCCCGACCACATCGAGCTCCAAGCAACATCGCTTCTCTCAGACATCCCATCAAACACCTGGCAAGCCAAATCAAGCCTATTACAGCACACATACATATAAACCAACAAATTCTTAACAAACTCACTACTCCCAACCAACCAATTTCACAATTTAGGCATGAATCTGCTCATCTTCTCGCAAATCTCCAATCCCCGAAAAGGCTTTCAAAACTCCGAAGAACGTGAATTCATCCCACACAACAAGTTCTCCATCATTTGTCGGAATAAAAGAACCGCCTTTTCAGGTGACTGATTTCTAACAAAACCTATTATCATGATATTGTAAGAAGACGAATCAGGGTTCTCGAGCTTCTCAAAAATGGAGACAGCATAATCCATGGCAGAAGAAGGGAAGAGAAGCAAAATGGGGTAACACCAGCGAAATAGAGGGAAGAAGAATTTCCACACTTGCCAAAATACACCATCGCCGCTGGCGAAGCGGGTGGAACCGACAACGATATTGCGCAGGCAAACTAGGGCAGAAATTTGGGGAACCCGTTGTTGTGAGAGCTTCAAACAATTTGGCATGTTACAAATGATAAATGGAGGGTAAAGTAGACATTTTAGGTTAATGGAGAGCTACACAAGAATATCAATCTCATGCGGGGAGTTAGTATGAACAATTTTGATATTGGGGAGCTAAGTATACTTTTTTAACTCCTAGGTACTTATAAAGTACCGCCCCTTTTTATTTTTACATTTGGCCTATGAACTTTTTAATTTTACACAAAATTTTAAAATTTATATAGTCAATACATTTTTTTTTTACCGTGTGGACAAAAACCTTATTTCTAAAACCACAAATATAAAAACATAATATATAAGGGGTGCATTCGATATATAATGTGACACCCCGTCTCTCCGACGAGCCAGGTATGACGTCACGAGAGGTTTTTCCGACGTTTTAATTCTTCTTTTGATTTAAGTTATACGTTGAGTTAATTGTTTAAGTGATTTATATGCTCTAACTGTTTAATTTTTCACGTCATAACTTTTGTATTTAATTTTTCTATTTTGAATTTACTTCCCGAGTAGCTGATTTCGTGAATTATGTGATATACGTGATTTAAGTCTGAAGTTGTATGACTTTAAAATTATTGGACTTAATTGCAATTTTTTGAAAGTTTTGGACCTAATTGAAAATTAGCTTTTTTAATAAAATTTTATTTATTTTTAATTCGTTTAATTTAATTTAATTTTATGTATTATTTTCTTGAAATTTAATTTTTATTATTTGAATAATATGTTTATTTGTTGAAATGTGTTGCGTTTATATTCGATTTGAGATCGAAATTTCGTGCTTTTCTGATATGTTGGAGATTTGTGAGTTATGAATTTTTTTATGTGCTCGTTTTATATTTTCGGACTTGTTTGAAATGGTAACGCACCATTTTATTTGTTTTGGGGACTCGAGGGCCTAACTAGTTTTAGCGCGCCTTGTGTTCCGAAATTTATAACTTGAGCTCGAGAATTCAGATTCGAATTCCGGAAGTGACGCTGGACTCGTAACGAAGAATGGGAGCTAAGGAATCTAGCCTTGTATTTTTCTAAACCCGTTTGAGCCTCCGAAATTTGTCCAAACCGAGCAGCTCGCGCAGATTCGCCACCTTGGAGTATTTTGGTCATAATTAATTCATTTCTTAACCAAATCCCTTGATTCTTGAGCCAACTTAACCCTAGTTAAGCCCTTAATCACTGAGATCAGCCGTCATTTTCGTTCAACCAAGGAGAGAAGGGCGAAAAGCTGCTGGAACCGAGAGAGAAGGAAAAAGGGAAAATCTGCACTATTCCTCTTGCAAGCTTTGGATTCTCTACACCTCCATCTTCTCTCCAACTTGAAAGGTAAGTATATGATCTTGTTCTCCACCTTATCATGATTCTTTGGAGCTATGATTTTCTTGATTTCATCCATGTTTGGCCAAGCTATGAATTTCTACATGAATAGTTAGGTTAAAGCTTCAATTTTGAATCCTTGTCTTGTATTGGGTTTTACATGAATTTGAGGCATGAAATGTGATCAATCAAACTTCCTTTGTGTATATATGGGAATGAATTTAATATATATGTTGTGTATGTGGATCCACCATAGCTGCACTTCATGAATTTTTGGGGAGAAATGATGCATTCTTAAACTCCTTCCTTCTTCTCCTCTTTACCGTGGTGTTTGGAGTGTTTGTGCATGTGTGTTGCTGCGTTTTGCTGCTGCCTTGATGTACTTAGTTGCCTTGTTGTTGCTGCTGTTGGTTGAGTTTAGAAACAGAGAAGAAGGCCGCTGCTGCTGCTGAGTTTTCCCGCTGCACAACAATCCCTGGGCGGGGAGAGATTGCACTTGCAAAGTCCCCGGGCGGGGACTTCCTTTGCAGATGTGTTTCTGCATTAAACTCCCCGGGAGAAGAGTTTTGTTTGGGACATTTCCCCTGGCGGGGAGATGGAAGCTGATGCTTTTCAATTTGATTGCTTTCCCTTCTTTTCCTTTGATATTTACTTGTGTAATTTGTCTCTTTTTGCATGGTATTTCACGTGGGGCTTGCATGGGCTGATGATACTTACCTTATGAATTGAATTCTATGAACTTTAGATTGAATTTTACATGTTATATGGCGTTTATTTGTGTAAGGGTTGATGTACGTGTGTGTAGGGCTGTCAATTCGGGTAGGTCGGGTGGGTTCGGGTCGGGTCAATACTAGGGTATAACACACAAATTTTAAACCCGAACCCAACCCGACCTGATGTTCAACCCGTTAGTCCCAACCCTAACCTGATGTTATAGGGTTCGGGTTGGTTTTCGGGTTGACCTGATTCATTTTCGAAACAGTCAGTAACTCGGATTAACCCGATAATCCGACCCAAACCCGGTATAGAGCAACACAAAGGGTCTGATACACAACCGACACACAGAGCAGAGGGTGAGATTTCTTCTGATATACAACCGACGCACAAAGCAAAAAGCCAAAAACCAATTTTCTCGCTCAACAAAACAATTCTAATGGAAGTTTCTCTATAATTCTAGTTCCTCATCCTACCTCAACGGCTCCTGCAAATCCTCTCTTCATCTCCGCCGCCACCCATGCCTTCACAGACGACAGCACTTCCGCATTCCAAGCGTCGCCGCTCCGTGCCGCCGAAGACTCAAACATCCCCCAGCTCTTTCGCCACCATCCTCTACACCATCACCTTCTATGAACTCTCCATAGCCACCGTTTTGTGAGAGCAAAAGAGATCACGAGAAAAGATTTCATATTTTGGGTCAGGAATGAAGAAACGGCGCTGTTGTCTGAGTAAGCCTAGGGTTTTTTTTTTTAATGAATGAAAAAAGGGCTTTTGTATTGAGAATGAAAATTTATTTTTAATTATGGAAGTGGGCCGAGCAAAGTGGGCTTTTAGTGGGGAAACTATTTCTCCTAATTTTTGGACAAGTTTAAGGCCTAATATGAGTTGATGTATAATTTTTATATTTTATTTTATTTTTTATCGGGTTATTTCAGGTTAACCCGGGTTGACCTGAACCCGACCTGATCTCCATTTTTCTCTTCGGGTTGTTTTCGGGTCCGACCTGATTGGACCCGAACCCGAAAACCCCTAACCCTAACCTGATATTTTATCAGGTGGGTCAGGTCGGGTTATCGGGTCGTGTCAATTTTTGACACCCCTACGTGTGTGTATATGTATGTATATATATATATATATAAGTGAATTGTGTAATATTCCTTTGTTATTTTATTTATTTTAGCTTGTATATAAATATAGTATGGTTTGAATTATGAACGTGATCTTGTATTTTATTTGAACTCTTATGCATGAAACGTGTACTCTAATTATTCATATTATTTTATGGTTTACGTTTATGAATTTATATGATAACGGTTCGTACGTGTTTTGAATTTAAATGATCTCTTTTGGAATATTAACCTTATGGACGCCTATGATATGCTAATGTATAATTTATTTGATTTTTTATGAGTTCTATTCTTGGATTTTGGCATGATTTGTCATTAAGTGAATCGATATGCCTAAGTATGAATGTTTATGACGTGCATTGCATCCCTTTGTATTCTTATGCATCGCCGTGCGTCTAATTGGTTCACGAATGAGTCTAAGTCATAAGTTTGCATTTATTTGTCTCAGAGTTGAGTTCCGGAGGTGTCGGTTCCACCATTTAGATTCTTCTTGGTCGTCAACGCTCGTTCGTGAGCTCTTTCGGTAAAGGTGAGGTTTAGGTTTTTTTTCTTTTAGTTAATGCGACCTACGACCCTATATGCTCGTTTTCAAGCCCGCATGCGAATATACTGTATGTATATTAAATATGTGTCTTATAATATGTTATGAATCTTGTTAATTCGATTTAATATGAATTCTTCTAAAATTATACGTATGGGCATATATAAGCTTAAAATTGGTTTTACAATGAGGCTATGCTCCAAACCGTGTATCGTCAAGCAAACTATGGATTTCCCTCAGCATATTATGAATTAGGAAGACACGGAGAGGTATGTGTATAGCATATGCCGAGTTGCACGGTATGGTATGTTTCTTAAGTATGAATCATATGTTTCTAGGTTTCGTGAGTTAGTTATGTTTCTTATGAGTCTTATGTTTCTTACGAATCTTATGAATCCCTGGGCCCCGGAGTTGTGGGTAAGGGAGACCCGGTGTGGCTGTTGGGGTCTCCGGTTATCACCCCTGTGCACACGCTCCTTTGAAGTGCCTACGCGCGACTCTGAGGGAGATGGAGAAGGCGTGGTGCTTTGAGCCTTTGGCTGAGGTCGGAGAAGGGACGTTATGGGTTCGTGACCCCACGTATATTGAGTTGCATGATGTGGGCCCGTAAACCGCGTGCAGACTTCCGGAGAAGGTTGGAATACGGGAATATGAATCTTATGAATTTATGAGTTTATGCTTCCTTATGAATCTTTTGAGTCTTTTGATTAAGGAGTAAGGTTGGAGACCCGTACTCGGCGGGTATTTGAATTCTTTTGTTATGTTGATTATGAAACGGGATAGGAGAGTTTGTTTTCAATATGAGATTTCTACGCTAAGTTATGAATCGGTCTGAATCTATTTGAATCCCTATGAGTTTTAATATGAATCTATATACGTTTTCGGAATCTATGAATCCTTGCGAATATATGAATAAGTATGAGTTCTTTTGGAAAATGGCTTTTGTGTGTAAAACCCTATTCCCGGTTCATAGTCTTTCGTTTAATACGTGTTTTGCTCTATATATATATATATGTGTGTGAGTGTGCGTTAGCCCCCTCACTCAGTCGGTGGACTGACCCTCTCCTTTCAACTTTTCAGTTTGCAGGTTGGGCTTGCTAGGCGGAGTCTTGAGTTGGTCGGGTTCAAGTCTTCTAGTTCGAGTTGCATTTTCATTTGCATTCAGTCATGCTTTTGTATATGGTTCGATTGTGGAAATTGATGTATGTGTATGTTATCATATGGTATTATGAATTAGGTATGAATTTCTATTTTGTATATTTTTGTGTATTTATCTTCTTGGATTTCGTTAAATGCTTCAGTTTTCTTGTTGTTTTGTGCGCTCTGGTCCTGTCTTAGCTCCACCTAGCTTAGCGTGTGTTTGTAGGTTCCCGTTCGCTTAGTCTTGGGCTCATGTATGGATTTCTATTTCATATGTGGGTTCGGGGCTAGGTGCGGGGGATGTGGTGGCTCGCCGCTCCGAGCGCTACATCTACCAAGTTGACAGAATCGAAATTTCGATATGCTGAAATGATGTATCGAATACCGAACCAAAATTTTCGATTCGGTACGATTTTTACCCAAAATATTTCGATACGACTCGATATATCACGAATTACCAAATTCTGTTTAAATTTTTTTTTTGGAACAACTACATATTTTTACATTAATGTTTCTACAAATCTATAAAATACAAACAAGTTAATATATATATATATATATATATATATATATATATATATATATATATACATAGATAGATAGATAGATAGATAGATAGATAGATAAATAATTTGTTTTAGCTGGGTCAATTGACCCCATATTCATGACTTTGGTGTCGCCCTAGGTTAGATATTCAAGTCTATATAACAAATTTAAGAAAAAATCGCAGCATAGTTGTAGCACCCCGGACACGTGGAGGTACCACACCCCCGCACTATAGGTCAATCCACATACGAAATGGCCAATCCGTACATGAACCAACCTATAGCGAACGGGTGACAATGCAATACACGACAAGCTAGGCGGGATACCCGAACATGCGACATAATAAAGCGGAAGCATAAACATAACATTATCAACTATTTCTATTTGTCCAATCATGACATTCCTCATCTTCCAAACAAAATATATCCTACCTTACATATCAATACATTATCCTCTCCTAAAATAAATAAATAACATATAACCGTGTTTGACTCATTTCTAACAACTGGACTCGACTCACTTCCCGCCTAGCACGCACCTGCAATACCTGAAAGGTGGAGGTGTCAGTCTGTGAAGACCGAGTGAGGGGTTTACATATATATTAGCGCAGATAACATGCAAGTTAGATTCTCGGGTAAAGATTATAAAAGATAAATATACAAGTTCAATAATAATATAGCTTCGCCCGAGAATACAACTATCAATATTAAATACTTGTTCTTTCATGCAATCGATAAACATGCTTGCTTGCTTGTTAATCATTAGGTGATCATGCAATTCAATTATCGTGCAATCGTGCGATATTGTAATCAATTAGCACATTCATGGAATGAAAATCATGCAATCAATACATGGCTTGCTTGTAACACGATAGGGTTTGTTCCTCCTGTGGTTGGACGGACAACCACCAGCCCTAAGACTAGCCCAGCGCCCTCGCTAAGGAGAACCTGGCCAGGAGAACACAGGTACACGATAAGGCTTTGTTCTTCTTGTGGTTGGACGGACAACCACCAGCCCGAAGACCAGCCCAGCGCCCTCACTAAGGAGGACCTGGCCAAGAGAACACACGTACACGATAGGGTATTGTTCTTCCTGTAGTTGGACGGACAACCACCAGCCCGAAGACCAGCCCAGCACCCTCACTAAGGAGAGCCTGGCCAGGAGAACGCACGTACTTGCTTTCATGAACATGGCATACTTGATTCGTGAACACTAACATAACCTACTTGCTTAATTCATGAACATTAACATAACTTGAAAGGGTAAGTGCTTTCATGAAATTATAATATAAATACCTTTGGCCAAAAATCACGTAAAGGTTATACGGGTTCTATATAACTAGAAATTAAACCTCACCTGACAGGCGACACACGACTCGTGAATGCGTGAACGTGCTCATGACCCACAATCTCTGCCCTGGAGAATAACTGGACAAGAAATGGGACAATGTACGTGCATGAGACCATAATTCAAGCATATTCTTCCATATAATGACGCACGGCATGATCATACACGAGACATCGAGCAATACACAATGTAGCATGATAACATGTTGTTTCGACATATAATCAATCATATAATAGCAATTTGGGGTCAAATAAGCCATTGGAACGAGGGGCCAAAAATGTAATTTTATGCAGAAAGTTTCTGCACTACCAGAGAGCTGGGAACGGCCGTTCCAGGTTTTAATTCAAAGTGGGAATGGCCGTTCCCGCTGTCGGGTTCCCCGAAGATGGGAACGGCCGTTCCCGTCTGTGAGACAAAGTGGGAACGGGCGTTCCCGTCCTCGCCGCCTGACGCATTATTCAAACAATGGGAACGGCTGTTCCCCAATTGCAAAGGGGACGGGAACGGCCGTTCCCGTTACACAGAAGGTTCAGAAAACAGGGGAGAAGAACAGGGGAGCTACGAACCAAGCTCCCAAAGCTCCCAAAACACTCATAATCCATTCCATATTTTATAATTCATAGAAGGAAACATATATACATGCTTAAAGTGCAATAAAACACCATATAAACACATAATCCATGCTTTAATCATCACAATCACCAACCTTAGCTCATATACCAACTTATGCCATATCCATCCATAATCTTCAAGAATTCAAGTTCCAATTCATGTTAAAAGTTCCTAATCATGCTTCTAACATCTAAAGCATATCATATTCAAGTGAACCTCAAACCCTAGCTTCATGAATTATCATCAAGAATTCACATATATGATCATCTATACCTTCAAGTGAAAATAGATGGAAAAAAGATGATAAACATAGTTGCTTGAGCTTGAATTCCCTAGCTTTCTTGGAAAATAGCTTGAAGATGAATGATTTCTCTTCTTCCCTTTTTCATAGTTTTGGCTCGGTAGAGAGGAGCAAGGAAGGATGATGATTTTGGGATGAAAATGAATGAAGATGATGAAAGGGAAGCATGTATCGATATATTTGGGAGAAAAATGGAATATTTATGATCAAATCCCTAAAGTTCTATAAGTTATGCAATTGAGTACCCAAGGTTTGGAAATGATCAATTAGGTCCACAAAGCTTTCATGCAATTTGGTCCCTCAATTAAAATGAATGAGCATTTAAGGACAATTTGGCAATTAAATCAAATTGGACAATTAATTCATGTAACAATTAAATTCCATTCATACAAGAATTCTCAAGTTGACATATATTTTCACGTAATCATGTTGAAACACAATTTATAAAATTAATATAGCACGTATAAGTTAAATAAAAGAAAATAATAAAATAAAGTCCTAACGCTCGAAACCCACACGTGTCGAGCGTACCTGACTGTCTGAAAATCGGGGCGTTACAACTCTCTCCCCCTTAAGAGAATCCGTCCTCGGATTCTATGTCCTGAATTCCTGGAAATTAATTGGCTCTTACGTGTTCATCCCACACGGGTTAGCTACTCCCCGTCAGGGATTAGTTCGAAAGAGGTCTTTAGTCCACAAGGTCCGCTAAGATGTGAAATCACGACCCTCAACTTTCCGGAGCCTAAACACTTGTAAGAAAATCTACCCTTCCATTAACCAAGTTGACAAGTAATTAAAATAGTGAGAGTGCCCCGCCTCTCAAACAATTAACGAAAGAACCCCGTCTTTCGAGCAAGTAACAAGAGAGCCCCGTCTCTTGACAACCCTGAGAGAATCCCCGTCTCTCACGCACACAGAATAAAATTCAGGCGAGCACTTAGGTAAATACTTACAATTAGCACATAAGGATCAAATAAAAATTATCATTTATGCAACTAATTGTTCACATAACAATTAATGATAAACAATTAATAACAAACAAGAGGTCATGTACAGAATAACAAAATAATGATAATGATAAAATAATGATGCACGTGATGTGCATGATTAAGTGTACCATTCACCGGGGATCAAAGTTCTGGTATTGAAATAACTCGACTGAACCTTGATTCTTCTAGTTGAGATTTTCCCGCTTTGTACCACTACAGTTCGATATTCCCATTCCTGATAACCATCTCTGCCCTTGTGCCATTTTCTAACATAATCCATAAATCATCATTAATCACCACATCTTCATACCCGTTTTAATCCCAGATCCCCCGGTTGTACCCCTTCTCGCACTGATTCTCACATTCACCTTCCGGTTTTTGAATTGAAAATAACCATGGTTTTCTGGTTAGGGATTAATTGTACCTTCAAGCTTAAGGACCGGCTTTGTGTTTCAAGCAAGTCCTTGTCCAACCAACAGAGAGAACAAGTGTTACCATTTCCTCGACCTCCGTAATCATAGTAAAACATCTTCCCGAAGTAAAGATCCCAACTCTTTTGTTTGAAACTCGAAAGTAGCACTTCTATTCCTTTAGAAGATAGCATGACGGATATTTACGACAAGAAGATCAAGGTTGTCATCCCGTGAGAATAATTCAGCAAGCACACTTGCGTAGAAACTAAGAGAATCAAGTCCTAGTGAAACGTCCTCCTTTGATCCCTGAAATCTGATAACATACCCCATAATTCCACGAATCATCTTGAAAGAGAGGATCAATCAGTCTTTCATCTTTCTGAAGTGTTCATGGTAAACTGGTATATTCATGGAGACGACGGCGACAACACAGATGAAAACACGGTGTGCTATTACTGGCATCTTTAGGGTATAAGTAATAACTTCGTAAGAAAACTCTTATTGGAGTTAACCTACCAAAACTTGAGATTGATTCCGGATACCACCCAAACTGAATCCTTTCATTTTCCCACTTTCTTCCCTTCCGTTTACTGTAGACATTCCGATAGCAAGAGGGATTAAGATTCAAGATTTACTATCCAAATTTAACCGGATCGGATCCCTTCTCCCATTTACTGAGTCAAATGATATCCTGAGACTATCGGAGAACTGCGGACGGTGTACTCACTTTCTGGAAAATGATAATGGAACAAAGGTACGGGTACTGTCGATGATGGGACTTTTCTTGGTATGAGAGGAAGAAAGGTTTAGATTATTGACAACTTCTTTCACATGATTCTGATAGAGGTTTCCAGGAAAATCGGCTTTCTTAGAATTTCCCAACTTCTTCGAGTGCTATCGAATCTCCGACCTAAAATTATTTTCGGGCCGGCTCTCCCCCTTAAGAAAATGGAGATTTTCTTATACTTTGGATTCATTCTATCTTTTCCCACTTGCAAGCTTCTCTGCTGACTCAATTCCCGTAACCTTTTCCTTGTGCTACTTGTTATTAATCAAGATTTTGGATTGAGGATCCTTTTCTAATTCTTTCTGCTAGCACAAACTCAACTTGAAGCTCCCTGACTGTCACCACTTTGTTTTGATATTAAATTTTCCAGCATCCCACAACCCTTCTGTTACTCGTGAAAATGTCATATCCTGTACTTACCACCTACTGCTTCTAGCTTTATATTTGCCAAGTGAACACCCTGATTCAGAGCAAGAAAAGTTCTTTCTCCTACCCTTACTGAACCTCCAAAGTACTAATTAATCTCTGAAGGTGGAAAGACCCACTGAACATTTATCTGCTTGAACTTATCATCATTTTCCGGTTCCCAAAATTTTCCAATATTTATTTCATGCCCCTGTTCCTACTAAATCCTGGATCGGTAAATTCTCACAATCCCAAACATTTTTAATCTTCAAGCGACATCAGATGACCCGATTCCCAACACGGTACCCAATGATTCAGAAATCCCCTCTTTAAAATTCAAGTTGTAGAAACAGGAACAAGGTTTGTGTAAAGTGTAGGGAGAACCTATTACCAACAAACATTAAATAATGCATGATGGTTAAAATGTCAATGCACGTAGCAATCTACCAACAATTTACAATGCAACACGTTAGAACAATTATATCACTTTGAAGGTATTCATATAAATAAGGAAATGTAAAGAAAGTAAATAATTTGATCATGCATCCAAAGTATCAAGTAGGAAATTTTAAATACAATTAAAACAACATTTAAAAATGAGAAGCAATTAATTAGTAGCTTTGATGCACGTGCTTATGAATTCATAGAAGAACCTGGCACCGCAGAAATGTTGGGCTCGGTTCCGGTATCCATTCCTGGTTGGACCAAATTGCAAACTTGGTTCGAACGGTTGGTCAGTCTCTTAAATCTTCAAAATCCTCCAGCCTTGATTAATACATTTCCAAAACCTATCACTCACAACTTGCTTTTGAAAATAAATGCATGTGGGTAAGACATGCTCATGTCATATAGTTGTCACATAATTAGTACATGTATCAAGAATTAAATATAAATTGCAACAAGTAGTTCATAAATATTTAAATAAGACACGTTGGTCACATAAATTTCCAGAAATTCAAGATCACTCAATTGGCAAATAATAGCATGCATTAATAGAAAGTACAAGTTATCAAGTATTTCAATCAATTCAAAGAGTTCAAGTAGATCAAGACACTCAAATACGATGCAAGACTCTCAAATTGTCAAGTAATTCCTATGTCGTACGACCTAAACTCGACACTAGAACCTCGGTTTTGCAACCGGGCTCTGATACCACCTTAGATGTAGCACCCCGGACACGTGGAGGTACCACACCCCCGCACTATAGGTCAATCCACATACGAAATGGCCAATCCGTACATGAACCAACCTATAGCGAACGGGTGACAATGCAATACACGACAAGCTAGGCGGGATACCCGAACATGCGACATAATAAAGCGGAAGCATAAACATAACATTATCAACTATTTCTATTTGTCCAATCATGACATTCCTCATCTTCCAAACAAAATATATCCTACCTTACATATCAATACATTATCCTCTCCTAAAATAAATAAATAACATATAACCGTGTTTGACTCAATTCTAACAACTGGACTCGACTCACTTCCCGCCTAGCACGCACCTGCAATACCTGAAAGGTGGAGGTGTCAGTCTGTGAAGACCGAGTGAGGGGTTTACATATATATTAGCGCAGATAACATGCAAGTTAGATTCTCGGGTAAAGATTATAAAAGATAAATATACAAGTTCAATAATAATATAGCTTCGCCCGAGAATACAACTATCAATATTAAATATTTGTTCTTTCATGCAATCGATAAACATGCTTGCTTGCTTGTTAATCATTAGGTGATCATGCAATTCAATTATCGTGCAATCGTGCGATATTGTAATCAATTAGCACATTCATGGAATGGAAATCATGCAATCAATACATGGCTTGCTTGTAACACGATAGGGTTTGTTCCTCCTGTGGTTGGACGGACAACCACCAGCCCTAAGACTAGCCCAGCGCCCTCGCTAAGGAGAACCTGGCCAGGAGAACATAGGTACACGATAAGGCTTTGTTCTTCTTGTGGTTGGACGGACAACCACCAGCCCGAAGACCAGCCCAGCGCCCTCACTAAGGAGGACCTGGCCAAGAGAACACACGTACACGATAGGGTATTGTTCTTCCTGTAGTTGGACGGACAACCACCAGCCCGAAGACCAGCCCAGCACCCTCACTAAGGAGAGCCTGGCCAGGAGAACGCACGTACTTGCTTTCATGAACATGGCATACTTGATTCGTGAACACTAACATAACCTACTTGCTTAATTCATGAACAATAACATAACTTGAAAGGATAAGTGCTTTCATGAAATTATAATATAAATACCTTTGGCCAAAAATCACGTAAATGTTATACGGGTTCTATATAACTAGAAATTAAGCCTCACCTGACAGGCGACACACGACTCGTGAATGCGTGAACGTGCTCATGACCCACAATCTCTGCCCTGGAGAATAACTGGACAAGAAATGGGACAATGTACGTGCATGAGACCATAATTCAAGCATATTCTTCCATATAATGACGCACGGCATGATCATACACGAGACATCGAGCAATACACAATGTAGCATGATAACATGTTGTTTCGACATATAATCAATCATATAATAGCAATTTTGGGTCAAATGTATATTTTGAATTTATAAAAAATAATATTTATATACTATATATATTAAATATTATGTATTTATATATTACATACATTAATATATACACATATATATAATATATAATATGTATACGTATAAAATGTATATTTTGTATTTATACAAAATAATATTTATATACTATATATATTAAATATTATGTATTTAAATATTATATTATATATTATACACATTAATATATACATATATATATATATAATATTAATATATATAATATATAATATATATACGTATAAAATGTATATTATGTATTTATATATTATGTTATTATGTTAAAATATAAATAAATTCTAATAATAAAATAATATAAATATATTATTAAGTTAAAATAAAAATATAATATATCATTATGTTAAAATATTTTTTAAGCTATGATATATATTTGTATATTTTATTTAGTAGAATATTTATACACATAATATTTTTATTTATATACTATATACGTGTAATTATTATGTTAAAATAAATATAATATTATTTAATATATTTATTTAATATTTATTATTTAATATATTTATTAAATATTATTTAAAATATTTATTTATATTTTAACATAATAATTATTTGAACATTATGTTAAAATAAATATAATATTATTTAATATTTATTAAATTATTTATTATTTAATATATTTATTAAATATTATTTAAAATATTTATTTATAATATTAACATAATAATTATTTGACAAAAAAAATGTTGTTTTGCCCAGGTTCGAACCTGAGACCTCTCATAGAGGAGAGAGCCTCGCTACCGCTGGGCTACAGCTGCTTATTTGTTAATTTTCTTGTCAAACATTGTGTTTGACTTCGCATCCATAAATACATTTAACGGTTTCCGTCCGCCATTTAACGGTTGGGACCAAAATTATCACAAATTGAAACCTACGGGATCAAAATTGTCACTTTTTAAAACAGTGGGACCAAAATTGCAAATCGCTCAATCCTATGGGACCAAAAATGTAATTTGCTCAAAAAAATAATTATAACTATAGTAAGTATAGAAGCAGTAAATTAAATTAAATTAAAATTTCAAAAAAAATGTTCATCGATAATAAAAAAATATTCAAAAGAATTATATAAATCACAAAAATGAAATGAAATAAATATAATAAAAGAAATATATGAGAATTTTGAAAAAGAAAAATTATTAAAATATCACTTATATTTATGGATAAATCAACAATTCTTTGTACTTCACACATAAGTATTAGAAATTAATGAAAATCAAAAAATAATAAAAAATAAAAAAATAACTAAAAATAATATAAATAATTAATCAAAATGTCCAAAAACATATTAAAATTCAAAGTGAAAAAAATACGAAATAACATTTCTTAATTGTGTGAAGAAATTATTAAATCAAACTTTTAAATGTCTCCGATTATAAATATGAAATCAATTCAAAGAAAATCTTAAATCATAAATGAATAACAAAAGAACAAAAAGTTAAAAAAAAAGCAAAAATCCTTTGGTAATTTGATTAATTTTAAGTGTAACGTTATATACTATTTTATTGCACTAACTACCACAAAGATATATTTTACGTTAAAAATATAATTATTAAAATATTTAAAAATAAATTATTCAAAAGTAATTCGAGTGAATCAAATAAAAAGTTAATATAAATATTAATTTAAATAAAATTATTAAAT
Organism: Lantana camara; assembly: GCA_037501455.1. Classification (NCBI taxonomy): domain Eukaryota; kingdom Viridiplantae; phylum Streptophyta; class Magnoliopsida; order Lamiales; family Verbenaceae; genus Lantana; species Lantana camara. The sequence continues at coordinate 87,680,300 of CM074863.1, forward strand.
AAAATAAATTCCTTTGAATAAACAAAAACATTCAAAAAAAGTATTAAAAATTATAACAATGAAAAGTTAAAATAATTAGACAAATTCATAAAACAATAAAAAGAAAAGTCTAAATTCTCCAAATAAATTTCATAAAAAACCATAAATAAAAGAATTTCTAAAAAATGTTAAAATCTACAACAATAAAATATATATAAAAAATAGTAAACAAATAAAAGTAGAAACCAACAAAACTCTGTGTGTTGATACATAAATTTTGAATCTCCGTAATTGTTTGAGATGGAGGTTTGAAACGTAAAAAGTAAGAAAAATAATTATGTGTACCGTTAAAGAGGCGAAAGAAGATGAATTGACTCAGAGGTATAAGAATGAAGAGAGAATGGGGCAGACATGAGAAGAAAAAAAAATGAAATAAGGATAAAAATTATTACGTTTGAAGATAATAGATAAGTGTTTAGAACTTTTATAATAAATATAAGAAACCCTAAAAGATAAATAAGGATACATATTAAGTTGTCAATTTAAAAGATTTCGTTAATTAAGGAGATAATTGATATGATTTTCAAATTTTTCAAAAAAAATTAAAAGATTTTAATTGTTGCTAAATAACCTACCATAAAAATAATTTTATCAATTAAAATAATTCAAAATTCTAGAAAACTAGAATTTGATCAAAATTGATATAATTGGATTAAAAGACACCTTTCATATATATATATATATATATATATATATATACCATTAAATAGTATATCATATTCCAGTAAGAGGGTGTTTGCAAACTCTACTACATAAGCAGAAGTAAAAGTACATGTGGAAGTTGTTAAAATTTGCAATAGTAAAAAGTTGTGAGTGTTTGAAAAAAAAAAGTGAAAAACAAAAAAATAATCAATTGATTGTTTGCAGAAAAAAGTTGAGAATCACTTTTATTTCTTATTAAGTTACTAATTTACCTTTAAAATATTTCAAATTATTATGAGCAATTTAATATGATTTAAATAATATATTAATATAAATAATCTATATCTATATATCTTATAAAAGCACAAGTGGATAGGGGCTTGAGTTCACTTAAGTAAGGTCTCGGGTTCGGACCTTGTGGATGTAAAAAACTACGTTGGGAGAGGTCCCCGCAATAAGCGCCTTCAGCTACCTCGGGAGATTAGTCCTTCACTCAATTGGGTGGGGGGAAACTCTGAGAGATAAAAAAAAATATATAAAAGCACGAAAGTTTCTTACAAAATATAGATCGCCTAAAATAACCTCATATAGTTATTAGTTAAGGGTAATTATGTAAATACATAATTATGAATTATTAATTTAACAATATTTAAAAAGTACTTATTAATTTACAATAGGACTTTTGGTATAATTAAAACTTCTTCAACTTACCAAAAAAAGAAACATACTTCAACAAGGATTGCTTTAATATTAATATATTAATTAATTATATTCAAATTTTATAAAATAAGTTGTCCATTTTTAAGTTCTAAAGCCTATAATTTAAAATGTTATAAAAAGATATATCTAACAAATTGAAAACCAACAAATTGATTCACTTTATAATTTTAATAAACTTTGGTAATTATGTAAAATAAAATATAATTTAAATTGAATGAGTTACATAAGACAGTTTTCAATAAATTAATCCTAATGTAATTCTAATTTTATAATCCATAATTCTAATTACCTAAGTCCATAAACTTTTTTAAATTATAATCGTTTTATAATTCTATAAACTTATCTAATTAATAAAATAATATAATTGAATGATTTTACATAAAATATTTTTTAATAAATTAATGAATCTTAACGTAATAATTTTCAATTAACTAATATTAATATAATTACAATTATCTAAATTTAATTACCATATAATCTTCCTTTAGTTTATACAATCAAATATAAATTAAATGCGTAAATATTATTTAGATAGGATGATTAACATAATCTATATATATTAAATGGTACAAATAGTATTTTTGATTTCTATGACTTAATATACCACAATTTAAAATTGCAGGTCGTCAAATCAAAGTTACTTTAAATTAAGAATTTTAAGGAAACTCAATATATGTGTATATAAAAATAAGATATAATCTAATTTTATAAATGATTTTTATAATGTTCAATTAAACATTCCTTGAGTTTTTTATATAAATATACTCTTTTAATTATTTCTATTACATACATAAAATAAATAATAAAAAATAATATAAATCTTAAATAATGTTAAGTAGAAAAATATAAATAAAAAATAGAATCCAATATCAAATGACAGAGAGAATAAAAAAGAGATAAAGAATAATTAGTTAAAAGAAAGAATTACTTGATTTTAATGTATATACATACGCATACCAAAATTAATGAACAATCCAAATAATATTTTTTTATGTAATTCAATAATAATGTGACTCGGTTATCAAAATTTTCATCTACAAATGAAGTTCTTTCACATGAAAAGGAATGCAAGTATTTATTAATTTTGTTATGTTTTACTTAGTGATCAGTTGTTAATTGTATCATTTATTGTTCATAAAGACATCACGAGATTTTGGGAAAAGTTACAGGATTTAAAATATCAATTATTCAATAAGGAGATTTCTAGAAAGGTGGTTGCACATATTCATGCAATCGAGTTTAAAAAAATATGGTTGACACATGCTCATATTTTGATAATTTTGGGATCAAAATATAAGATTACAACACACAATCAACTTGATCAATTTATCTGTGTTGAATTTTTTGACTAAGAAACGAATCCCCAACTTTATGAGTCAATTATGGAACACATGGTGCGTGAATCATGTTGCATTGGTTTCATGGTGCATGAATCATGTGGATAAAAGAACTTAAATAATTTTTATATGATGGATGTAGAATGTAAATATCATTACTCATGTTCATATTATGAAAACACAATACAAGGAGAAGAATCGGAGTGATGGTCCAAGTTCGCAATACATAACTTTATAACCAATATGTAGTACTTTATAACCCATATCTATTATTAAGTTATAATTCTCAGATTAACATCGAGATTTTTCTTAAAGTGACAACTGTGAAATATCTTTACAAATATATTTATAAAGGATATGACAAAGTGAGCATCAATATCGCATATAATGGTAAACGAAATTTCGAAGATTTGATTAAATAATTTGAAAATGCTAGATTGTGTTTTAGCTCAAGAAAAAATATGGAGAACTTTTGAGTTTAATTTGAATGAGATTGATCTAGCAATTACCAATTTAGATCAATATCATCCAAACCAGCAATACATGACTTATTGGCCGAATCAAAATTTGAAGAATATTTTGACTTGGGATCATTGCTCTAGAATAATGGTCATTGAACAATCTTTAATATGCTCAAAAACCGAAAAAAGCAACAAAAAAAATTTAGAAAAAATTTTTAGAGCATTATATATGAGATAAGCAAGATAAATACTCGAAAGATTTGAAAAAAGAATTGATGATATGTAGCACCCGGAACGCCGAGATGCCACACCCCCGCACTATAGCTCAGTCCACATACAAAATGGATGATCCGTACATGAACTAAGACTATAGCGAACGGGTGACAATGCAAGAAACAATCTAGCTAGGCGGGACTATACCCCAAACACAACCAAACCAAGACATGACAAATTAAAAGCGGAAGCATTATATCAATACATATAGCTACCATATTTACATCAAAAGTATATATAGTAGTAGGTACCAACACTTATCAATACATATACATGTATAAATATCCAAAAAAAAACCACTAACATGATACTCCAAAATCAATACATGAAATGAAATGCTAGACTTGTCTGAAAAAGGAAGACACTACTCGGACTCCCGCCTAGCATGGCCACGACCAGAAGTGCCTGAACAGTGAAGTATCAGTCTACAGAAGACTGAGTGAGGGGCATAGATATATATAACACACATCACATGCAAGTCATAGCCTCGGGTGAAGATTTGGAAAATGAAATAAATATAAGTTTCGAGAAAAGACCTTTCTTCGCCCGAGATTACAACTATCAAGTTTAACATGTTACTTGTCAATTTCATGAAATACGTGGCCCGGCGAGTGAGGGCAATTCTCTGACCTTTACACCAAACGTGAACAATACGTTCTTACTTGAATAATTAGTACGTGATCATGCAATTCAATTTAGTGCTCAGTTAACAATATAATTGTGAGTGAAAACATGCAATAACCCGAGGACAATCCGTGGTGCCGGACCCATCCCCAGTGTCCTTCTTCCTCCGGGTGATAGTGGGTTTGCAAGGCCCAACTATCCACGACATGGTGTATGTCGGGAACATGACTCCCACGCACGGGATTTCTTCCTCCACCAAACCTCCTGGTGGATTCAGAGGTGATCCCAAATTGGTGAGGATAGTGCAAGAGTTACCCGTCAGCCCTTGCTTCCTCGGTTGGCTCAATACACTACCTTCGGGCCCAATGTGAACATGCTTACTCGCCAATACAATAAATCGATCATTCATTTTATGAAATCAGTTGAAAGTCATTAAGGTTGAAAAACTATAGATATATAGATACATTTGGCTTAAAACGTCACATAGGGTCGTATGGGTTCTATATATCTAGAAATTAAACCTCACCTTTACCAACCAACCAAAGATAGGAAGGAAACACCCTATGGTGCGTGCTCCTCGTCTCCTGGACCGTGATTTGTGTACAAGGACAAGTGTACATGAGACTCGACTCGCATGAACCATTTAAAACGAACGACAAAGTCATGTGATGTCGATCATGCCTTTATAATCCATAAATATCATGAATGTGTCTAAATTCCCAAATAAAGTATCAATAAGTGTCAAACAGGAGCATAATTATCAATAAAGTAAGCATATAATTCATATAAGTCACATACGGGAGCCAAGAAGTGAAAGGAATACGATATGAAGGTTTTTGGTGAAGTTTGGTAAAAACAGACAATTTTAGGAAACGCACATGCTGTAGGAAAACTGGAATATCTTTAATTCTAGAAATGGGAATTGAGTTTTTTTAATGGGTGTAAAACTAGACACATAGACCTTTCCAACGCTATATGGCACGTTTTCTAATTCAAAGTGAGGTGAAAATGGCGTAGGTCCGAAGTTGGACAAAATGCAGATTCTGAAGAGGTCGCGGGCGCGACTATTTTTACTCTATTTTTGGTCGCGGCTGCGACCTTATTTTTCATGCAATTTTTCAAAACTCAAAACTTGGCCAAAATTGGGTAGCGGGCGCGACCTGCTGCGCGGCAGGAGAAAAACAGGGCATTTCGAACCAAAAACCATAAAAACCAACAACACAAGCAACTCCAATCCATAACAATTACTCTAACACACCAATTACACATTATAATTCATTTACACATCAATCAAACCATGAGATATGCATCAACTCTTCAAGAATTTATCCATAAAACCCCAAATATACATACATGCTTCCAACTTTCATATACCTCAATATATTCATGCAAACTTTGGAATATAAGGCCCTAAACATGCTTCTAATCATTTGCACACAAGAAACCATCAAATATTAATCAAACCCTACTCATGTGACATTCAAGAGATCAACCAAACTCTCCATTTATACCTCAAGATAGAAGAAAGAAAAGATGAGATGATGATATGATGATGATGATGATCTTAGGTCCAAAGTTCCTCAAGTATAGCTTGAATTTTGATGAAATCTTTCCCTTCTCTTCCTTGGTGTTAAAACCGTGATATAGTGTGTGTATGTGTGTGAGATTGATGATGAAATGTGTAAATGAAGTGAGAGAGATACATATATTCTAAAGTCTTCCAACAAAATGGATGAATCATCATATTTTGCAATTAGGTCCTCAAGTTATTTAAATTCATTCAATCAAGTATCATTGCATGGAATATGATCAAGTAGCCCCAATTCATTTAATGAAGTTAAGTTCATAAATTACACAAAGGGTCAATTAAAGACATATATTACAATTAGGTCACTTATATCAATTAATCACGTTATCACTTAATTCACGTAACTTCCACATTAATGACAATTAAAATAAAGGCATGGAAATAAATTATAGATAATTTTATGAAATGGATATAAATTAACACAATTGTATAAATGAAAACCGGGGCGTTACATGATAGAATATAACAAACTATTGCAATAAGAAGAGATTATTTAGTTTTAAGAGTCAAGAATTAATTGGCTTCAATTTAGGGATAAACATAGACGTTCCTTTGATCTCTCAACCATAACGAGAAGAAAGAGGAACTAGATAAATGCTCTCAAAATAGGCGATGAATGGGTAACAAATAATGATCAACTAAATCAACACAATTGAGAGTACTACGTACTATTCAGTGGAGATATTATTGAAGAGGTGATGAGTCTTGGTATTAGCTTGCACCAATGAACACTAAGGTGGTAGTGAAAAAATAACTTGGCAAGAACGACCTGTAATGAGGAAATCTTGAGGTTAGTGAAGAGCATGCACCCGTACAAAGCACTGAAAGCAGATGGTTTCCAAGCCTACTTTTTAAACCTATTAGGATATAGTATGTAATGCCCCAACTTTCTAGCCGTTCAAGTACGCGCACCACGCGTGTGACTTTGAGAGTTAGGATTTATCTTAATTCTTTCATTTATTAATTTATATATTTCATGATAATTTTATGAATTATATTCTAAGTGTTCATATGAAATTCGTATCAACTTGAGAATTATTACATACATTGAATTCGATTGATACGTGATTTAATTGCCGAATATGATCTAATTGTCTACATGTCCTTAGATGACCATTTCTTTAAATTAGAGGACTTAATTGCATGAACTTGAATTGGAGTTAATTGATCGCATTTTATAAGTTAGACCCTAATTGCATTAACTTAAATTCCTTAAGGACCAAGTTGCAATTTCCCCTTTCCTTCCTCTCGTCATTCACGATGTAACATATATACACATATACATACATATTCTTCATTCTTCACTCCAAGGATCAAAGCAAGAACACTCCTTCTCTTCTTCCTCTTGAATCTCGATCCAAACAAGAAGCTAAGAGCCAAGGAATTCTTCCATCTTTTCCAAGGGAATCACCACAAGACTTCATCTTTTCCTTTCCCCTTCCATTTCTTCTATTTTCAAGGTAGGATCATACGTATATATATATATATTGAAACCTTTGATTGGGTTAGGGTTTGTGGTTCTTTGCATTCCATGAGATTATATGAGCTTAATATGGTGATCTTAGATTGATTTTATGCATATATAACTTGAAATTCATGCATATAAGTGAAGTATATGGAAGTTGGAATTTTTAATGCTAATTTATGCATAAATTAGCATTAAATAGGCAAGAGATGCATAAATTAGCTTTGAATTATTGACAGTTTATGCTCGTATCAAGGAGCCACGAATTGAATTTGTTGATAGTTTATACTCATATCAAGGAGTTTTGATTTGTTTGGGGCTGTTGTGCCCTTTTTTTCTTTGGCGGCGTCTTTCGGACTCTTGTCGTGCCGCCTCTCATTCTCAGGCTTGTTTTCCTCAACTGAACTTTCAGATGAGTTAAAACTCATTTTTCTTGACGTCTTCGAATTCTTGATTTCGCCGTTTCTCTTTTTTTTTTTTTTTTTTTTTTTCAAATGGTCCATCCCCCTTTTTTCTTTTTTTTTTTTCAATCGATCCACACTTTTGAACCTTTTTCTGTTTTTCCTTTTTTTTTTCTTTTTCTTCATTTTTCTCTCTTTCCTACGTTTTCATTTTTCTTTCTTTCTCCACCAACCAGATCTGTTTTTTTTTTTTTCTTTTCTCCTTCATCCTTCTTTTCCTTTTTTTTTTTTTTGATTCCTTGCAGCGCCGCCACCGTTCCTCCGTAACGCCACTGTTCCGCCGCTGTTCACCGCCTGCGTAGGTAAGGCCTTTCGTTCCTGGCGGCCTCTCTTTGCTCTTCTTCTTTCTTCGAGAGCAAGTGAAGCTCTCATGGGCACTAGAGGCGATTGCCCCAGATCCGGTTGTTATGGATGAGGGCCTCAACTGCTAGTCGCCTCTCGCTGGGCTAGGCTGGCCTGGTTTCCCTTGGCCAGAGTTGCTGCCACGGCACGCCTGATGCTATGGTCGCCGGCCTCTAGGCTCGACGAGACCCAGTTTCGTCGTTAGTTGAGTCGTTTTCTTGGAAATCCGGCCGCCTCATAGAGTTCGTCTTCCATGGGTATGGATCTGTCACGGCCACCACTCCTGCATGATGAATTCGACCCTTTTTGCCCTGCTCGGAGTATGGAGGCTTGTCCAGATGCTACCGGTGTCACCCCCTTGTCCTTCCATGTTTGATCTATGACGGCCAAACGTGCCCCTTCACCTGAGGCAGTTGCCGATGATGGGCTGTCTCTCCTTATGATTCATTTGTCTCTGACGACTGCTTGTATGTGATTCTGATTGGCTTCTTGTTTGGGTTGTAGGTTGTCTTGAGAGGCTAGATCTGGATTGCTGGGTATTAGGTATTAGGTTGTACATCGTGATGACGTCGACCACAAACTTCCAGTCATTATTTTCGAAATCTACGGTGAGTTTCACCGATGGGGGTTAGGAATTTGAAGCGAATTGGAAGGCTGATTTTGGTTCTCTTGTTTCTGAATCTGGGTTGTTTCTGGGAAGTCGAGGGATCTTTGCTGTTGTTGAATTTGGTGTTTGTTTATTTTTGATAATGCTGGCTGATTTAATGGCTAAGGAATCGATGGGTTGTTCCGATTCCTTGCCGGTGTTGGATTGATTGCTCCTATGTTCGGCCATGGCCGGGAAAGAAATGGGAAAGTGATGAGCAAGGTTCAAATCCGTGGATCGTCACCCGCTCTGATACCATGTTAGAAATTATGAACTACATTTGTATTTCTTGTGTTGTAATTACAATGTACTGAGAATACAAGTTAAATAGCAAATACAAACCCTAATTACTCTCCTAATTAAGCCATAAATAAAGCCACCAATCCCTATAAGTCAGGGATTCAATAAATCAATTATACAAGGTAACAAGATCCTCTCCTGATTACTCGTATTTCCCAACAAAAGTGAAGTATGAGTTTCCCATAACGAGGTACTGTGTATAACATATGAATATTAAGAGACTTAGTTTCAGAGACGAAAAAGAGAGAGATTGACCAAAGAAGGGAGAGATTGATGAAAGCGGAGTATGATTTAGAGAAATCAAGCTATCAAGGTGCACAAAGTGAAGTATAATTTTTATTTTTATTTTTTTTGGTGAGAAGTGAAGTATGATTTTCCCATAGCGAGATATCGTGTATAATATATGAATATTAAAGTACTCAGTTTTTAAAATAAAATATTGAATTAAAAATATAATATATTAGTATAATTCGTCATCAGTTCCGTACCTAGATAAACAAAAAAAAAAGTACAATATATGAATATTAAGATACTCAAATTTTCAAAATAAGGTATTGAACTAAAAACATAAGATACTAGTATAACAAATTAGAAATAAGATATCCGATTTTCAAAATAAGCTGCTATCAAATAAAGTGAATCACCTATTATGTTAAATCATATGATGAAAAATTATAAAAAATCTTTTTTATTATTGTACAAGTACACATTAATTCACTTTGAATGATTGAAAAGAGATGATAGAAAAGAGAAAAACAATGAAGGTTTTCTGAAAGAGAAAAAATAAATAAATAAATAAATAAAAGATATTACAGTGAATTTAGGTGCTTAGGGAATAAATAAAAATTAAAATTTAAGAATAAGAAGTTGGTACTCAAACTAATTATTTTGGGGAGTAAACTATGTCACAAAACTACTTGCCCCTTCTAACAACTTTGTCTTTAACTTTTATTTTCTCTCACCTTATTTCAATTGTCTTTCTTTTTCTTTTTTATATAATTTTTATTTTTTTGTTTTTTTTTTTTGAATAATATAATATTATCTTATGTTAGTTATTCATTTATTTATTTATCATAATTTAATAATTATATTAAAAATAATTATAAAATATATATTTATATGAAAATTATTTTTAATATATATATTTAAATAATAGTTTATTTGCACATTGAATGAATGTGCAAAGTTACTAATAATAATTAAATATCAGTTTGTTTATTTGTTATTTGAAAATATATATTAATTAGAATATTAAAATCATATTTAAATACTGTTTTTTTTAGATATATAAAAGAATAATTATTAGTTGTTTTATGTTGGCAGCTATTTTTTATATGGATTAAAAGTTAGTAGGTTCTAATTTAGCTTTTGAATAATAATTTATTTCCCTTTACTTAGTCGAATTATGTTGTTTATATAGACAATTTTAAACTTTTATATATAAAACAAAAATCATTAAAGAGTATTTAAAGAATTTAAATTTAATGAGGCTACTCATGTATATCCATAAATTTATAATTCAAGAGTACTTGAATGTACGTATTTATAAGATTTAGATTGAACACCACTTTAAAGATAAACTTTAAATTTAATACAAAAAATGGGAAGGAAATATCGACTTCTATAATCAATTCAACTTTAAAAAAAAAAATAAAAATGGGTAAGAATGAATAAGTAAATTATTAAAACGTTAATAGTGATCAACCTAAGTGGTTAAGGATTCTTTCTCCAAAATAATAATTTTTTGTCTGAATTCTCTGATCATTTTGGGAGTATATGTTAAAAAAAAAAGTAAATTATTAAGACGCTTTAATTGGACCAAAGAAAAAATAAATAAAAACAAATATTTTGCCATTACTTACAATGAAATGATAAGTATTTGTACCTATGAATAGATAAATTACAAGTTCGAATGATATAATATTGAATTTAGTGGTAAGTATTTGAACTTGTAAACAGAAAAATTACAAGTTCAAATGATATATTAAATTTAGGGACAAACAAATATTTTAATGGTAAGTATTTATAATTGGAGCAAATTACATTTTTGGTCCCATAGAATTAGGTCATTTGCAATTTTGGTCCCACTGTTTCACAAAGGACAATTTTGGTCCCATTGGATTCAATTTGTGATATTTTTGGTCCCAATCGTTAAATTTTGGATGGAAACCGTTAAATGCAGGTTAAAGGTCAAATAAAATCATTGATAAAAAAAGACAAAGTATACATCGGTGTCCAAGTGGTTGGGGAACCTCCTTTTCCTTCTTGAGGTCCTAGTTCAATACTAAGGTTACACAATTTTTGTACAAATAATTATGATATTAAAATATAATTAATTTTGATAATAATATAATATAAATTTATTATTATGTTAAATAAATATAATATATATTAAAATAAAAATATAATATATTATTATGTTAAAATAATTTTTAACCAACAATATTATTTAATATATAAAATAATATTTATATATAATATTATATATTTACGTGTGTATATTATATATAAATATATAATATATTATTTATATATTATATATTTATATATAATATACACACATAAATATATAATATTATATATAAATATTATTTCATATATATATATATATATATTATATACAATAATATATATATATATATGTTAATATATATACAATAACATATATATATATATATATTAAATATATATATATATACATTGTATGTATATATATATATATTTAATATATATATATATATATATATATATGTATCAAATATTATATATTTATATATAATATACACACATAAATATATAATATTATATATTACATACAATAATATAAATATATATATGTTAAAATATATATATATAAAATATATATATATATATATATATATATATATATATATATAAGTTAATATATATATTAACGTATACAATAATATGTTAAAATGTAAATTAACTTTAATAATAAATATACAATAATATGTTAAAATGTAAATTAATTTTAATAATAATATAATATAAATATATTATTATGTTAAAATAAAAATATAATATATTAATATGTTAAAATATTTTTTAAGTATATATATATATATATAATATATATAAAATATATTATAGGTTACAAATTGTATAACCTGGGTATTGAACCCAGACCTAAAAAATGAATAAAAGGTTCCCAACCACTTGGACACCAATGTACCTTTGTCTTTTTTTTTTTTCATTAATTTTATTTAACCTTTAACCGATGCATTTAACGGTTTTCGTCCAAAATTTAACGGTTGGGACAAAAAATGTCACAAATTGAATCCAATGGGACCAAAATTGTCACTTTTTGAAACAATGAGACCAAAATTACAAATGATCCAATCCTATGGGACCAAAAATGTAATTTGCTCTTATAATTGTGAATAGATAAATTACAAATTTAATTATCATTATAGTAATTGGCAAACCCACAATGGTCTTGGTAAAAACTGATATATTGTATTGAAATTATGAAAAAACTTAAATTTTAATCTTGCATTATGGCATATACCTGCGTATCAAATCCGACAATTTTTTTTAGGAAAAAAACAGACAAAATTTACGAAATATAATATGCTATGGTTTACTCATTTTAGAATTAATATATTTTTTCGTATCATGTTGGTCGGATAATTTTAATTATTTTAACCCAACATTTAAAAGAAAATGCATTAAGCCCCCTCCAAAGTTTTATTTACCTATATATAAAAAAAAGAAGAAATAAATGGAAGAAATCCGATTCTGTAAATTGTATAGGCAATGTAGGAAGTAGGAACCCAATGTATAATTGAAAGGGGAATCTAAGGAAGAAGTAACGTGGCCCACAAGGCCACAACCACGAGAGAAGTAGTGATTAAAAGGTGATTGGGATTTGACAGGAGTGAAAAAGAACGAGAATATTTCTTTGGATGACATGTTCATAGGAAAATTGTGTTTGTAGTTGCATATGATTTATCATTTATATCATTACAATATTAGTTGCACTTATTTAAGAAGTTTAAAAATAGTTTTATACTTTAAGAAAATATTCTAATAATAGTCTCAAACGTTGCAATAATGATGTTACACCAGTAACTAGCTAATAGAAAAAACATGTAGAGATCATGTGCAATTGTGCATGATTAGAAATTCATTTAAGATATTTTTTGAAAATATTTTTAACGAAAAATTATCTTATTATAATAAAAAATAACATCTATATCTCCTATTTTATTCATTTTACTTTTTTTTTTTTTTTTTTTTTTTTTTTTTACGTTTCAATATTAATAACATGTTAAAGAAATGTAAAATAATTAAAGTAAAATGAGCAAAATAGGAAATATAGGATTTTATTATAATAAGATAGTTTTCAGCAAAAAAATATTCTACAAAAATACTGAAAACGGGCGATAATACCAATATAAGATACAAAAATAGCATAAAATGATATGAAATATATAAATGTATGCTCAACAGTTTCCTCACTAATACAAATTCTAAGTGTTGGAGTGTAACACCTCAATTCATACCCCATCAAATATATAATATGTATTTACCAAATTACACTCTAATTTAATATTGTTATAAGTATTATTGAGAAGATATTTTAGACAATCAACATTTTGTAAGAAATCAAAAAATCTATTCGTACTTTTATTGTGACACCCCGTTTTTCCGGCAAGCCTGGTACGACGTCACGAGAGAGTTTAATTCAATAATTATGCGATTTATGTGACGTCGTATGTTCTACGTGTCAACATGAAGTTTATTTTAAGTTGTATGCGCCTTAGAATTTATTTAATTGTACTAGGACTCAATTATCTAATATTTGCAAGTTAGGGACCTAATTATAATTAGGGTGTTTGGGGCCGTTCGTGGCTAACTTGAGCTCGGGAATTCAGATTCGAATTCCAACCTTATCATTGAGTTCGTTTCGATGATTCGGATTCAATGAATTTAACCTTTTATTTTTCTAAAGCCATTTGATTGCCCTACCGTTTTAAAATCCGATCCAAATAGACCGGATTCCGTTTGACCCTACCCGTTTACCTAACCCATTTCAGCCTTAAAGGCTGAACCATTTTCCCTCCTTCCTCATTTCCACGTTTTAGCAGCCAAGGAAGGGAGAAAGGAGAAAGAAATCCCCTTTTTTTTTTGCCTCCAAGCCTTGAGCTCGGGTTTCGCAAGATCCACCCGTCCGATCAATGACCCAAGGTAAGATTTGTATTCTATTCGTTACGTGCTTCGATTTAATATCTCTTTCGTGCCTCGGATTGTGTTATTTGGCTAGTTGGGGAAGAAGGTGAATAGTGCCGGGTTTCGGGACTTATATGTTTAAGCTCGTCTCGTGAGTTCTTATATATAAATATATGATTTACGTGTTATATATGTCTCGTGGTTTGATTTTTGTGCGAATCCGGGTCATGGTGGTGCTGTTGTTTCGTTTTTCCTCTTTTTTCGCCATTATTGGAGCTTGGACGTAGGGGGTGTGACACGGGCAATGAAGGAAATGAGACACGCCCATGTCTCAAACCTTTTTCAGGCCTGTACTCTGACACGCCCATGTCTCCATTTTGCCTTTAGGGGTGACACGCCCGTGTCCCCCCTGCCTGCACAGATACACTGTTTTGTTCTTTGTTACCTACCCAAACGAACTCCGATTGATCTGAAATTTTAACCACAGAGACCTTTTGAAGTCTAGAGTATTCTCTAATTGGAATCACCTCAATATTTTTTCTAGTTTGTGAGATATAATCAATTCTTTTTGGTGTCGCCACTTCACCGGAAATCTGCATTAATCCAACTTCGGGCCTACGCCATTTTTACCTCGCTTTGAACTACAACCCGAGCCATATAGCATTGGAAAGGCCTATCTGTCTATTTTCATGTCCAACAAACAAAACTTCATTCCAACTTGTAGAACTCGAGATATTCTCAATTTTCTACAGCTCGCGCATTTTCGAAAACTGTAAGCTTTTCTTAAACTTTGCCAAAATCTCTCTTCTTACGTTCCTTTCACTTCCTTGACACCCTTATGTGATTTATATGACTTGTATACTTGATTAAGTGATAATTATGTTATTTTTTAACACTCCTTGGTCCTTACTTGCTAAAACTTGATTGTTTCACTTCGTGATATATATAGAATGAGTTTGTATGATTAAATGGCATGAATACGTGACCTCCTTGAGTTTATTGCATATTGACTCATGCCTTAACATGTTACACCACTTCATGAACATTGCCATACGTCCTACTTGGTTCCGTATTGAGTCGTGTCTCACATGTACACCTTGTCTTCTTTCTTGTACAGTGATCTCCTCGATGGAGACTTTCGAGCCTCGTGGTCCTTCTCTTGGTCTTTCTTGCACTTGGAGGTGAGGGTTTTCTTTTATACTCGACCTATAACCTTGCATGATTTAAACTAAGACAAATGGTTTTTCATACTAAACTTGCCATATCTTTTATACCGGCTACGTACCGAAAATGCTCTATAAATTGTGTAGTGTTAACCCTAAGCTTGTTTTGCGAGATCTTGATTGCCCCCAGCTCTCCTAGCGCTGGGCTAGCCTGTGTGGATATTGTACCCGTTCCTGGGGCCCAGGGGCTTGTGTATTGAGGGATCCGGGGAGGTATCGGGCCGACGGTGATCTCTTGCACAAGTCCCACACTGTTGGATTGCCCGGATATCCACCAGGAGGTTTGGTAGAAGATGGGGCTCCGATCCGAGGGAGTCATGAACCCGGAGATCATACTGCGTGGATGGCTAGGGTTAGCTACCCGAACCATCAGGAGAAGGAGGTTAATTACACTTGTTTTCCTATTATTGATAATAACTCATTTTCCTGCTTGCCTGACTGTTTATTTATTCCTGTTCCTATCATTTAATAACTGAGAAGTGGAGTACAGGATGGAATAAATACCCATTCTCACGGGGTCCCCTAAAATGTAATACATAGATATCCGTAACCTCTGGCATGCCCCTGTTGGGATTAATGCCCTGAAAATCCAATTATATTATAAATATTTTGGATTAATAAAACTGAAATTATCGTAAGTTATTAGTATTTTACAAATTTAATAATTAATGACATGTGATGGTATTTTTATATAAAATGTGTTTCATAGGAAAAGACTTTGAATACCAAAAATCACGTGTCATTAAAGTTCTAGTCGGTATGATAAGAAAAGAGGACAATGCAAAAATGGTATACCAACTAACCCCATTTCGCAATTTTGGTACTAATTTTTTTTCGGTGAAAAAATTACCCCCTAACTAACAAAGTTAGCATTTTCATGCATCTTTTCACCGGAGTTACACAGCTGGTGTTGGAAAACAGAATCAGAAAGCAGCGGAATTTAAAAAAAATTTTCCCAACAAAAGGACCTTGAACTCGCAATCGTGTAACCAAATTCGTAAAGATAGAAAACTTACTTTTCTTTTATTCTTTCTTGAAGCGTTTCAAGCCACCCAAGAACGCTCTTCTCGCGGCTTGATCCCCTCTCCTTGGTAAAGCTCGAATCTTCAAACTTCTAACTTGAAGTCTCTAGAGAAAGTCCACCAACTTGATCACAATCTAACTAGTAAGGATGCTAGTTCTCTAGTTAGTGTTTAGGCTTAACCTAGGGTTTAATATAATCTTGGAGAAAGGAAGGTGTTCAACACATGAACCAAGAATTGTCAATTAGCTCTAAAGGGGAGCATGAGCTCCCCTATATATAGGAAAGGGGAGGGACGGCCGAACCTAGTCCTTATTGGACTAGGATTTGGTTCCTCTCTCTCCTATTACTTGATTATCAAGTATTTTCTAACTTTGACTTTGAATTCTATTTCTAGTCAACTTTTAAGAGAGCTTAAAAAAATATCCAAACTATTTTTGGATAATTTTATACTTTATTTATTATAAAATAAATAACTTATTTTTATCTAATTAATTAATTCGTAATTAATTAACTAGATTATTTTTCTCCAAAATTAGACTTTCTTTTTAATTCAAAATTAAACCAAAGTCTATTAAACAATTAACTAATTAATTATTTAACATATATATATATTATCACACGTGTGTGACACGTGTCACAGTGACACGTGTCACTCACGCGAGCCACACGTGTGAATTCACACGTGTGGAACCCTCTTGGTCCGATTAACTCGTTTAATCATTTTCAAGCCTCAACTCATGTAACCAAGTTGTTGTGTGTGACCCTCTAGGTTCTCAATTCAATTAGCAGTGACCCTAATTAATTAATTCACTAATTAATTAATCAGTCCACAGATTAAACGACCATAGTCTAGCAACAGGTGTTTAACCCCTAGCTGAATTGGAATGTTCGGATTCGACAGAACCTTTAAGTCATTGATTCATGTGAGATACAATCCTCCTACTTACTATCTCTCAACCAAGATCTAGGGCAAGGGAATAATCAGAACCCTAATAATTCGGTCTTAAAGCTAAGTGCATTTCATATCCATTTGATCTCAATCCAAGAAACCCTTTTCTTGATGTCTTGATCTACTGCCTTGGCCAAGGACTCCATATGGCATATGAATGACTTACACAATAAGAGATCACCTTGCAAATGCAAGTGTAGGTCCTTTCTTGATTCTCATTCACTTTCATGAATCACTTGTGCAGCCCCAGCATAAGCCTTGAATCAGTTGTCTAAGGCGACACCCTTTAAAGCTTATACCTAAGACTACAGAGTTAACTCATAAAGTGACAAGGAACCTCAAGTCTAAGGATCAATTAATCACATCAATGACTCGTGAGATATTTCCTAATCTGGAAGTTTCCATTTCCTGAAATAGAAACTTCCTTTCCCATTTAGGAATGTTCTCACACGGGGCACCTCAGTGAACTTACTTATTAAAGTAAGCACCCTCATGTATCACGCACGTATCAACTATACACTTTGCACCTCCATGAAACAAGGTGGTCCTTCTTAAGGGCGTGATCCCACAAGCAAGCCTTAGAGGAGTCAGGTTGACACTCCCACTGTCTGTAGGACTCATCGGCTTGGAGTATTTTACTAATCATGACTTATGTGATATAGGGCTCGTTTCATGAACCATTTCACCTAAATGGTAGAGTCCTAAAGTCATCAGGATTAGGGGAGTTCTCATACATGCACAGCTAAAGTAAACGCATACCAAACAAGAGCATATAAAGAAGTGTTGCCTCAATTCGTTATTTTATTCAAAGATTGTCTGTGATTACAATAAGGAAAAGTACAAAGCGGATATACAATCGGCTTTCTAGGGCACTATTCCTAACAGCTGGCGCCGGAAAATGCAACGTGGGTCTGAGTTTGTGCTTAGGTGGATAGTATGTCACTCGTGTACAAAATGGTGATGCCACGTCTATTATTCCCTGATAGGGAAAATTGCATAAATGGTATACCAACTTCACCATTTCAGCAAATTTGGTACCATAACTTTTCCATTAACAAAATTGAGTCGGGTGCCCAAACACTTCTGTAAATTCTCCCAGAATGTCGCCGTAAACCTTGGATCTCGGTCCGAAATAATACTAGCCGGAACTCCGTGCAATCTTAGGATCTCTCTGCAATACACGTCAGTTGGCTTTTGAATCTTATCAGACATTCGAACCTTGAGGAATTACTCAATCACATGAAATTCAATCAATTAGTACAAAAATCATACTCAATCACTTTCGAATTTTGGGAATAACTCGTGAACTTTATCGGGGTTAGAGGAAACTCGGTGAGATAAGAGTAGGGTGTATGATGTTTACAACTTACAAGGTCGACACATATACCTACACTACAAAAGTTGATTAACCGAAATCCACGGGATCATCTAATTCGAGAAAGAAGTAAAGGAAAAACCTAGGAAATGTTTTGGTTCGAGGCCCAGACCAATAAGGAGGCGATGATCTTCAAGAGGGCCCAAGGTAGAGTAGGTTCGTGGTCGATAAGCGACAAAGATTATTCAACTGATTGATGGGATTGCCTAATTCAAGAAAATCAATTCATTAGAAGTCAAGATAGGGCAAGAGGTGATTTGAGACACTTCGGATTTCGGGTAAAGAAGAAGTTGGATTTGAAAGGAATCAACGAGAATCAACCAACGGGATGATTTCGAGCTCATGAGAGGTAACAACGCTAAAGGTTCTATCTTCATTTGGATTGGAGTTTATTTTTCCTGATCTAAGCTGAATTGTCGTGTGGTGAGGTCGAATTGGAAGATATGGAGCAACAAACGGAAACGATAAAGAAAGGGAAAGAGTTCTTAGAAGGGAATTATGTGCTCAAGTGTAAGCAATTAAAGGAAAAGTTATACAACCAATTCGAATTCATAAAGAGTAAATCAAGGGGGACTTCATTCAAGGTGAAAACTAGGTGAAGATTCGGGACAACGATTGGAGACCGATTATTAAGAAGAAGTCAAGACACTAAATCCATGGACGTAGAAGGCTTTAGGTTCAAGAAATTATAATCTCGGACTGCGGATATATACAATTTGATGCAAGAAGATTTATGGAGCTTTGAAGACCGTGGGAAAAACAAGAAATGACTAACAAGTTCAAAGTAAGCTCGTAATTGGAGGAACGAGGATAACTGCCAAGCTAAAAGCTTACCGCCATGGTGGCAGGTTTAATACATTCATGGCACGTGCATCATACATCACGTTAAATTTTAATTTTCTTTATATATTTGTGTGTGCACGAGCATCTCTAATTGATATGGTTGCTCCAACGTGTTGCACCTTTAATAGTTTGCTACGTGCATTGACATTTTAACCCGACATGCATGGTTTAGTGTTTACTTGATAGGAATTTTCTCCACTTCATCCATCGAATGTTACTCCAACTGAGCCATATTCGGATCAAGATAAGAAGAATTTTGGGGTTGCAAAGTGTGGAACAGAAAGGAAGAGAAATTCAGAGGCCTGGGAAAGTAGAACCGAAGTTTGGAACGAAAGAAGTAAGTGGCTATCTCTACCAATCGCTTCAAAGTGGATGTGAGCGAAATCACCGAACATGTGGCTTGATTAGAAACATTTATATGAGAAAGCTAAGTTGGAGAGGTTGGAAGTCTTTGACCCACGAAGCGAAGAAAAGAACTTAACTGATAAGAATGGGAATTTTTTTTTAAGGGGGAGAGCCGACCGGGAGATGATTTAAATTCATGGTTGTGCTCGATTATGTCGTTTCTAGTTGGGACAATGGGAGTGCGAGAATCAACAGGTAACAAGATTCTACAAAAGTGGCAAGAGATGAAATGGAAGATCTAGTCCTCGATGTAATTTCATAACTGAGGAGGATGAAGCTTGGGATTTAAAACTACAAGACTGGGTAAAGAGTGATCGATGATAACCTCAGTTACAGAGTCAACATCGTTGGTATCTTCTTATAAGACACAAACGAACTTAACCTTCCAAGATTGAAAAGGGGTCTTGTTTTGGATAGCGTGTTTCATGCCGTGAAGGCGACGAGATTGTGTAGAATTTGCAAGAGTTGGTAAGGAAGGTAGTGAATAAGAGAAGCCGAACCGATCATTATATCTTGTGACCAACCAAGTGAGAGTCAATTCAATCGGACGTTGGAAGTGGAATGTCTAAGAGAGATCACAACATGAACAAGATGGATTACTGGCTCGTCAATCGTTTTTCCATGATGAGCCGGAAACGCTAACAGGATTTGAGATTTGTATTCGAATTACTAAGGACAAGCTCGAGTATCCGAGCAGGGCGCATGTGATTTGTGGTGAAGGATGAGTTAACAGGGTTAAGGTAGCGTACACTCAAGAGTGGAACTTTGAACTGTAGAGTTTAGTAAAGAAAGGAAATTGATCAAGGGCGAAGACCGGGTGGTTATTGAAACATCAACACGTCAAGGACTCCAAAGCCTGACACTACGAGCAAAGGAAACTCTAACAATTAATCAAGTGCCAAATCGGATCATTTTTCGTGGAAGATTTCAAAACCACGGTGAACAGTACATTCAATCATACATATCACGTGCATCATGCATTCCTTTAATTATTGTGGTATGTGCTAGTCTATTACTTGTTAGTTGCTTTTGGAGTGAACGAGTGCCTTAGTTATCCGGTGAGACGAGGGACGTGCCTTGCAACGGACTTGCAACAGGTCTTCAGAGACCATGTTTAGAAGCTAGTCAAAATAAATTATAATCTGGTTTACTACTAAAATATAGTATAGTGTAAACGGGTCGAATCCACAGAGATTGGTTGAAAATAATTCTAATTAATCACAGGAAAATTCACTAAAATTAACAAGTAAAATCAGGGGGGGTTTTGGATTTAATTAAAGTAACTAAATTACTAACAATTAAATTAAACTAAAGGAAAAACAATAAATCACTTAGAAGTTGGTTTTGATATATCAATGGTGAGATAATACCTAGCTAGGAATTACAATTCAGTTTAGGACATCGATCATTGACGCAAAAATAAATTCAATTATTCAAATAGACTAGCTATAGCAGATAGAGACACTCGACTCCGCCTCGTTTTCTCTTAAATAATAGAATAACCTAGAGACACTCGACAGTTATTCCCTAATCAACTCACAACCCCTAGAGACACTCAACAGGATTCAATGAGTCAACAACCTTAAGAATTAAGAAAACACTAGCCCAAATTAACCAAGTCACGACACGTGCAAGATTCAAATTCGATTATTAACTCCCTTAGTGAATCAGATTCGACTGTACGACTTCCTATCACTAATGCACCACTAATTATCTATCAAGCACTACGTATACTTCATGCAATCAAGACTAGCAATATGCAATCATCTACTTAGAAAATTCGGCCGTAATCAACTAAGTAAATAAATCACAATAAACAAGACACTCGGAGAATTAATAAATACTTGAATTAAAACTGAATTATAAAAACCAATTAGGTCTCACGATGTCAAAAACATAAATTGTAAATTCCTAACTAGGTACTACGAAAATTAGCTACTCATGAAAATCATATCCAAAACATAAAATAATTCAAGAGCATAAACTAATTAAAACTAAAGAAATTAAAAGGTGCTGCTCTCGGAAGGCGTCCCAGGCCGCTGCTCAATCTCGCCAAATCTCTCGAACTGATGTTTCGTCCCCCTCAGTTCTGTCCAAGCCGTGACATATATATAACTGTCCAAATCTATGAAATCCTAGTCCATATTGAACTTAATCTCGCTGCCCAAGTTCCACGCCAATTGCTGCACAAACTTGCCCACCAAGTCTCCAATTATAATCCAAATTGGGCTTTGTTTCCTATTTTAATTCCAAGTCTTCACAATGTCTGGGCCATTCTAATTCCTTTCCAACTTCCAAGGAATATGTGCAGGCCCACTAGCATGATGTCAGGGCCTACTTCAAAAACATAATTGATGGCTTTTTAATTAATTCCATGGGCAGCACACACGACCCATTTAAACAAGATGCCCAAACCCATCTTAAATTCAAATCAAATAAGCTCCTTCACAGCTAGATGACCAACCTTCATGCACATACGCTGCATTAAATCTTGCCCAGCCACGGCTAAACTCATGTATCCCAGGGGATCCGCCCATTGTGTGAATTTCCTAATCAAATCGATTGAGTTTGCTTCAATTTCGTCTCTGGGTCTCGATTCTACAATATAAATAACAAAGCATCAATCTTTCCCAAATTAATACTAATTAAAGCACTAAATGGGATAAAAACCGACCACAAGAATGACGAAATATCAAGCTATCAAATCCCCCCACACTTGTCCATCCACTCGTCCTCGAGGGAAATAAAAATCAAATGAAACTTTACTGCCCTAAAAATATTCACCAAAGCGAACCTCGAACTTTCGCCTAAACGAATCTAGCATAGTAAACACATTACTCAATCACATGAAATTCAATCAATTAGTACAAAAATCATACTCTCATGTGTAGTGTGAATTGAACCAAAGAATGTGCAAAGATTAGACAAATAAGTTAATCTTTTTCGCATAAGAACCAATTATCAATTTCGAATACACCCTTCACTCCAATCTCCACTAATTTGATCAACTAATAACTCGGAATCGATAGGTCTTTCGAGTTTGTAATGTAAGCTTGGGTCAAGGTAGGAAAAAGTAAATCAAAGGCTAATCACCAAGCTTACACATTTTAAATAAATCCCAAGTGTTTCCATTTATTCTTCCCCAAAAGACTCCCTTTATACAATGAATTCCTAACCCTTTATTGAATTTGCAACAAGACTCAAA
The DNA here is from genome assembly GCA_037501455.1 of Lantana camara. Classification (NCBI taxonomy): domain Eukaryota; kingdom Viridiplantae; phylum Streptophyta; class Magnoliopsida; order Lamiales; family Verbenaceae; genus Lantana; species Lantana camara. The sequence goes on from CM074863.1 coordinate 87,703,415, forward strand.
CTCTCTTTTTCTTTCTTTTGTTTCACTCTTGCTTTTCTTCTATTTTCAACTCAATTTTTCTGCTCACTTTTCTTTTTCTTTTCTTCTTGACTTCTTTTTTTTTTTTTTTTTTCTTTCTTTTGTTTCATCAATCTCACAATTTTTTCTATTCAACACAATAAAACTTCCACACTTCAAACCAATTCCAAAAGGGAAGTCTAGACATCATTAATGCAATCCCAAAAAGAAAATGAGTAAGCAAGGCGTAAATAAAAATAAGGGTAGAAAATTGTATTGTGCATAAGGCTTGTAACGTGGCTAAGAAAGAAATTTTTGCACAATACTAAGGCTCAGCGGGGTCAACAGGGCAATGTTATTTAGTGAAAATCAAATAAAGGCCAAAAACACCGACAAGGAATGCCTAAGTCATCTCCCAAATTACTTGTCAACCAATCTATTTCGCCTCGAAGGGAATTAAAGTGCACTCTAATCAATTTTCAGTCCTTTATTGAAAAACATAACTAACCTATCTAAGCAAAGTACATAAACTGTTCAATTAGTGCGCAAAAAATAAGGGCATAACAAAGTACTAATTAATCAAATTTCACACAATCTTTCATGCATTTAATAGCCTAATAAGTTCTAGCAAAAATTTAATGCTCAAGCTTAAGCAAACACATTCAAAACAGGAATAAATTATTCACAATTTCGAAGATCCTCAAATTCAAGTAAACAACAAGTCAAAACAGTTGACACAGGAAAAAAAAATCGAATTTAAGCACGTAAGCCAAATAGTAAATAGGCTTATCCCTCCCCCCACATTTAAACATACATTGTCCTCAAGGCATAAAAAAAATCGAGAGAAAAGAGGACTTCCCTGAAGAGCAGATCTGGGGTTTTTTTTTTTTTTTTCGCAAAAATAGTATAAGCGTGGGGTACGGTCACACCTAGGTGTCAAAACTGTACAGAAACATCAGCAGTGTAACAGCAGCAATTCGGAAAAATTTGGCAAACAAAGCGCGCCTGCAAGACAACCAAGAGCATCAATCCACTCAAACGGAGATAGAACCTCCGTATAAATCCCCTCGACTATGTGGTGATGAATCTTCTAATCCATTACGCCCTCTAGATTGGGGATGATTCGTAGAGGTTCTCAACATAATTCGACACTTCCTCAGCACAGACTTTGTCAACCGCATATAAAAAAAAATTCCATGATCCTTCACAATGACTCTTGGGTTCCTGTACTCAAAAAATATGTGAGATCTGAAGAAAATAGTGGTTAGATAATCAATAATGTCAGCATACCAGTGCGTGACCTCAAAGCGTGGCCACGTCTTACGGTCACGTCCCCGGCAACGGCGCCAAAATTTGACAGGTGTTTTGATCATAATAGAACCACCACTCGAAGCATCCAACTGCCTTTTATCGGCAGGCATTAGGCCTCTGTAAAAGTTATGAACAACTGAATTTTCCGGCAGGTTATGATGTGGGCATGTAGCACCCCTGTTCGTAGAGATACTACACCCCCGCACTATAGGCCGATCCACATACGATATGGACAATTCGTACATGAACTAACCTATAGCGAACGGGTGACAATTAAAAGAAACAGGCTAGCTAGGCGGGACTATACCCCAAAGTAGTACGAATCCAAGACATAAAAGTTAAAAGCGGAAGCATAATATCAACATTACTTATAGGTACCATATTTACATCAAAAGTATAAATACTAATAGGTACCAACATGTATCAATACATTATCATCTCCAATACATTATACAGATAAAAGTCTCCAGATAATAACAATAACAATAATAGACTAACTCTGAGATACCACTATCAATAACATGAAAGTGCATGAAGTGTTAGACTCAACTGGACGACAAGACATGACTCCGACTCCCGCCTAGCACACGACCGCGACAACCTAAAAGGTGGGGCGTCAGTCCATGGAAGACTGAGTGAGGGGCATAAGTATATATTAGCGCAATAACATGCAAGTTATATTCTCGGGTAAAGGATTAAAAAGGATAATATATAAGTTCAATAATAACGTAGCTTCGCCCGAGAATACAACTATCAATATTAAATACTTGTTCATTTTCATGCAATCAATACATGGCCCCGGCGAGTGAGGGCGGTCTCCAACCTTACTCCAAATGTACATGAACATGCTTGCCTGTTTAATAGTCAATAGGTGATCATGCAATCCACTTATCGTGAAATCGTGCGATAGTGTAATCATATAACACGTTCATGGAATGGAAATCATGCAATAACCCGAGGTGCATCCGTGGTGCTGGACTCGTCCCCAGTCTCCTTCTTCCTCAGGTTTGATGATGGGATTGCAAGGCCCCAACATCCAATCTCATTGAGCAGAGGGTACATGAATCCCTAAGCCCGGAGCTCCTTCCTCCACTAACCTCCTAGCGGATTCAGGGGTGACCCCAAACATGATGAGGATAGCGCCAGAGTTACCCGTCAACCCTTGTTTTCCCGGTTGGCTCTAGTCACTACCCTCGGGCCCAAACGTGAACGATCATAACATGCACGAAACAATACATGGCTTGCTTGCTTGCTTGAACACGACTTGAAATGATCAATGATTTATAGAGACTATAATTATAAATACCTTTTTGGCCGAATTATAACATAAGGGATATACGGGTTCTATATAACTAACAATTAAACCTCACCTTTACCGACAAAAGACGAGTAGGATACGGTCTACGGGGCTTGCTCCTCGTCCTGATGAAGCGGGTCTGTGCAAAATAGACGTGTACACGTGAGACTTGACTCTAAAATGGACCAAATATGACGAACGGCGGAAATGCAACGAGATGACGAGAAAAATGCAATGTGGCATGATAACATCTTATTTCAGTACATATTGGATCATATAATAGCAATTCGGGGTCAAAGAGGTCGTTGGATCGAGGGGATAAAAACGTAATTTTATGCAGAATGTTTTGTTCTGTATGTCAGGTGGGAACGACCGTTCCGGCTTCCCTTTGTAAATGGGAACGGTCGTTCCCATAAATCTCAAAACGTGCCAGCGTTTTTAATTTAAGAAACGCGCCTTGGCTGGGAACGGTCGTTCCCAGTTTCTGTAAATGAAGAAAACAGAGAAGAACAGAGCATAGCTACGGGAAGCAACAACCAAGCCACCAAGTTCCAATTTTGATCCCCAAATGCTATTATTTCTGGCACTACTCATGCATATATGTTCATAAGATGATAATATAACACTTAAACACTTAAATCACTCAAGAACACCAAGAATCCCCACTTTCAAGCTCATACCCCATCTCACCACAAAAGCGCAAGTTATTCAAGAATTCATGCTTTAATTCATGGTATAATCATATATTCATGCATCTAATACCATATAATCCATATATTGCATAAATCACAAACCCTAACTACTTCATACATGCTCAAGAATCATGAATTTCATGCATAACCCACCTTGAAGTTAAAGAAATGAATAAAGAAGATGAAGATGATGCTCAAGCTCCAAACTTGGATTATTTCTTGGGAAAATCTTGATGAAATGATTAATTCTCTTCTTCCTTGCTTGAGGTTTTGGTTCGGTAAGATAAGGGAGCAAATGATCGATGAATTTTGGATCAAAATGAAGAAGGAAGCTTGGAGATGGATTAATACCGTGATTCATCATTTTTTATTTATGTGAAATATTCAATTTGCCCTTTAATCCTCCAATTACTCAAGTCATGCAATTAAGTATGCATAGTTTTGAAATTTGATCAATTAAGTCCTTGAAGAAGTTATGCAATTTGGTCCCTAGATTTAAAAGAGTGAACATATAGGGACAATTTCGTACTTAAATCATGCTCGATAAATATTTTACGCAATGAATATTTTCAAGTCATGAAAGAAATTCTCACTTTGATATAACTTCATAAATTTCATGAAAGTTTGATAAAATATACCTTATAAAATTATTTTAAAACATAAGACATTAATAAATGAAAATCGGGGCGTTACAGGGCACATTGCAAGCAAATTCCGGTATCGCTCCCAATACTCATGCAAGGCTTCATGTTCCTTTTGCTTAATGGTAATTATCTCCTGAAGGAGATCAAGGTATCGCTCAGCTGGGAAGAACCTATCCAAGAATTTGTCGTGCATCTGCTGCCAAGTAGTAATGGTTGCTGAAGGTAGAGAGTACAACCATTTTTCTGCTGCATCTTGTAGGGAGAACGGGAAGGCACGGAGTTTGATTTGGTCCTCGGTAACTCCATGAGGCTTTGTTGTGCAGCAGACCGTGTGGAACTTGCTCAAATGTTGGTGAGAGTTTTCGTTTTCCAGACCGCGAAAGACGGGGAGTAGGTGAATTGTTCCCGTCTTTAGCTCAAACCCAGCACCCACCTCCGGAAAAGTGATACAGAGGGGCTGCTGTGCGTTATCGGGGCGTACCAGATCCTCCATGGTACGACGTTCTGCTACTGCCATCGTTAAGGTACGGTCAAACCCTTCTGTTTGTCTCCTGGATGTTCCGACTCAGTGCTGGACTCTTCAGATTGGTTCAGATTGGATTTTTCAGCTAGTTTCTTACGTGTTTTCGTCTGTTTCCTTAACGATTTTGCGGTTTTTTCGATCTCGGGATCGAAAATCGGCTCGTCAACTCCACGAATGCTCCTGCACATAAAAAGAATTAAATTCGATTAGCATCAATCCCCGAAAACGGCGCCAAAATTTGACAGGTGTCCAATCCATCAAAATAAATTATAATCCGGTTTACTACTAAAATAGAGTATAGTGCAAACGGGTCGAATCCACAGAGATTGGTTGAAAATAATTCTAATTAATCACAGGAAAATTCACTAAAATTAAAAAGTAAAATCGGAGGGGGGGGGGGGGTTTGGATTTCATTAAACTAACTAAATTACTAACAATTAAATTAAACTAAAGTAAAAACAATAAATCACTTAGAAGTTGGCTTTGATATATCAATGGTGAGATAATACCTAGCTAGGAATTACAATTCAGTTTAGGACATCGATCATAGACGCAAAAATAAATTCAATTATTCAAATAGACTAGCTATAGCAGATAGAGACACTCGACTCCGCCTCGTTTTCTCTTAAATAATAGAATAACCTAGAGGCACTCGACAGTTATTCCCTAATCAACTCACAACCCCTAGAGACACTCAACAGGATTCAATGAGTCAACAACCTTAAGAATTAAGAAAACACTAGCCCAAATTAACCAAGTCACGACACGTGCAAGATTCAAATTCGATTATTAACTCCCTTAGTGAATCAGATTCGACTGTACGACTTCCTATCACTAATGCACCACTAATTATCTATCAAGCACTACGTATACTTCATGCAATCAAGACTAGCAATATGCAATCATCTACTTAGAAAATTCGGCCGTAATCAACTAAGTAAATAAATCACAATAAACAAGACACTCGGAGAATTAATAAATACTTGAATTAAAACTGAATTATAAAAACCAATTAGGTCTCACGATGTCAAAAACATAAATTGTAAATTCCTAACTAGGTACTACGAAAATTAGCTACTCATGAAAATCATATCCAAAACATAAAATAATTCAAGAGCATAAACTAATTAAAACTAAAGAAATTAAAAGGTGCTGCTCTCGGAAGGCGTCCCAGGCCGCTGCTCAATCTCGCCAAATCTCTCGAACTAATGCTTCGTCCCCCTCAGTTCTGTCCAAGCCGTGACATATATATAACTGTCCAAATCTATGAAATCCTAGTCCATATTGAACTTTATCTCGCTGCCCAAGATCCACGCCAATTGCTGCACAAACTTGCCCACCAAGTCTCCAATTATAATCCAAATTGGGCTTTGTTTCCTATTTTAATTCCAAGTCTTCACAATGTCTGGGCCATTCTAATTCCTTTCCAACTTCCAAGGAATATGTGCAGGCCCACTAGCATGATGTCAGGGCCCACTTCAAAAACATAATTGATGGCTTTTTAATTAATTCCATGTGCAGCACACACGGCCCATTTAAACAAGATGCCCAAACCCATCTTAAATTCAAATCAAATAAGCTCCTTCACAGCTAGATGACCAACCTTCATGCACATACGCTGCATTAAATCTTGCCCAGCCACGGCTAAACTCATGTATCCCAGGGGATCCGCCCATTGTGTGAATTTCCTAATCAAATCGATTGAGTTTGCTTCAATTTCGTCTCTGGGTCTCGATTCTACAATATAAATAACAAAGCATCAATCTTTCCCAAATTAATACTAATTAAAGCACTAAATGGGATAAAAACCGACCACAAGAATGACGAAATATCAAGCTATCAAATCCCCCCACACTTGTCCATCCACTCGTCCTCGAGGGAAATAAAAATCAAATGAAACTTTACTGCCCTAAAAATATTCACCAAAGCGAACCTCGAACTTTCGCCTAAACGAATCTAGCATAGTAAACACATTACTCAATCACATGAAATTCAATCAATTAGTACAAAAATCATACTCAATCACTTTCGAATTTTGGGAATAACTCGTGAACTTTATCGGGGTTGGAGGAAACTCGGTGAGATAAGAGTAAGTTGTATGATGTTTACAACTTACAAGGTCGACACATATACCTACACTACAAAAGTTGATTAACCGAAATCCATGGGATCATCTAATTCGAGAAAGAAGTGAAAGAAAAACCTAGGAAATGTTTTGGTTCGAGGCCCAGACCAATAAGGAGGCGATGATCTTCAAGAGGGCCCAAGGTAGAGTTGGTTCGTGGTCGATAAGCGACAAAGATTATTCAACTGATTGATGGGATTGCCTAATTCAAGAAAATCAATTCATTAGAAGTCAAGATAGGGCAAGAGATGATTTGAGACACTTCTGATTTCGGGTAAAGAAGAAGTTGGATTTGAAAGGAATCAACGAGAATCAACCAACGGGATGATTTCGAGATCATGAGAGGTAACAACGCTAAAGGTTCTATCTTCATTTGGATTGGAGTTTATTTTTCCTGATCTAAGCTGAATTGTCGTGTGGTGAGGTCGAATTGGAAGATATGGAGCAACAAATGGAAACGATAAAGAAAGGGAAAGAGTTCTTAGAAGGGAATTATGTGCTCAAGTGTAAGCAATTAAAGGAAAAGTCATACAACCAATTCGAATTCATAAAGAGTAAATCAAGGGGGACTTCATTCAAGGTGAAAACTAGGTGAAGATTCGGGACAACGATTGGAGACCGATTATTAAGAAGAAGTCAAGACACTAAATCCATGGACGTAGAAGGCTTTAGGTTCAAGAAATTATAATCTCGGACCGCGGAAATATACAATTTGATGCAAGAAGATTTATGAAGCTTTGAAGACCGTGGGAAAAACAAGAAATAACTAACAAGTTCAAAGTAAGCTCGTAATTGGAGGAACGAGGATAACTGCCAAGCTAAAAGCTTACCGCCATGGTGGCAGGTTTAATACATTCATGGCACGTGCATCATACATCACATTAAATTTTAATTTTCTTTATATATTTGTGTGTGCACGAGCATCTCTAATTGATATGGTTGCTCCAACGTGTTGCACCTTTAATAGTTTGCTACGTGCATTGACATTTTAACCCGACATGCATGGTTTAGTGTTTACTTGATAGGAATTTTCTCCACTTCATCCATCGAATGTTACTCCAACTGAGCCATATTCGGATCAAGATAAGAAGAATTTTGGGGTTGCAAAGTGTGGAACAGAAAGGAAGAGAAATTCAGAGGCCCGGGAAAGTATAACCGAAGTTTGGAACGAAAGAAGTAAGTGGCTATCTCTACCAATCGCTTCAAAGTGGATGTGAGCGAAATCACCGAACATGTGGCTTGATTAGAAACATTTATATGAGAAAGCTAAGTTGGAGAGGTTGGAAGTCTTCGACCCACGAAGCGAAGAAAAGAATTTAACGGATAAGAATGGGAATTTTTTTTTAAGGGGGAGAGCCGGCCGGGAGATGATTTAAATTCATGGTTGTGCTCGATTATGTCGTTTCTAGTTGGGACAATGGGAGTGCGAGAATCAACAGGTAACAAGATTCTACAAAAGTGGCAAGAGATGAAATGGAAGATCTAGTCCTCGATGTAATTTCATAACTGAGGAGGATGAAGCTTGGGATTTGAAACTACAAGACTGGGTAAAGAGTGATCGATGATAACCTCGGTTACAGAGTCAACATCGTTGGTATCTTCTTATAAGACACAAACGAACTTAACCTTCCAAGATTGAAAAGGGGTCTTGTTTTGGATAGCGTGTTTCATGCCGTGAAGGCGACGAGATTGTGTAGAATTTGCAAGAGTTGGTAAGGAAGGTAGTGAATAAGAGAAGCCGAACCGATCATTATATCTTGTGACCAACCAAGTGAGAGTCAATTCAATCGGACATTGGAAGTGGAATGTCTAAGAGAGATCACAACATGAACAAGATGGATTACTGGCTCGTCAATCGTTTTTCCATGATGAGCCGGAAACGCTAACAGGATTTGAGATTTGTATTCGAATTACTAAGGACAAGCTCGAGTATCCGAGCAGGGCGCATGTGATTTGTGGTGAAGGATGAGTTAACAGGGTTAAGGTAGCGTACACTCAAGAGTGGAACTTTGAACTGTAGAGTTTAGTAAAGGAAGGAAATTGATCAAGGGCGAAGACAGGGTGGTTATTGAAACATCAACAGGTCAAGGACTCCAAAGCCTGACACTACGAGCAAAGGAAACTCTAACAATTAATCAAGTGCCAAGTCGGATCATTTTTTGTGGAAGATTTCAAAACCACGGTGAACAGTACATTCAATCATACATATCACGTGCATCATGCATTCCTTTAATTATTGTGGTATGTGCTAGTCTATTACTTGTTAGTTACTTTTGGAGTGAACGAGTGCCTTAGTTATCCGGTGAGACGAGGGACGTGCCTTGCAACGGACTTGCAACAGGTCTTCAGAGACCATGTTTAGAAGCTAGTGTCGGTTCAAAAAACCAACTTCACATCGTGAATTTGTGACAGGTGTCGAATCCGTCAAAATAAATTATAATCTGGTTTACTACTAAAATAGAGTATAGTGCAAACGGGTCGAATCCACAGAGATTGGTTGAAAATAATTCTAATTAATCACAGGAAAATTCACTAAAATTAACAAGTAAAATCAGGGGGGTTTTTGGATTTAATTAAAGTAACTAAATACTAACAATTAAATTAAACTAAAGGAAAAACAATAAATCACTTAGAAGTTGGTTTTGATATATCAATGGTGAGATAATACCTAGCTAGGAATTACAATTCAGTTTAGGACATCGATCATAGACGTAAAAATAAATTCAATTATTCAAATAGACTAGCTATAGCAGATAGAGACACTCGACTCCGCCTCGTTTTCTCTTAAATAATAGAATAACCTAGAGACACTCGACAGTTATTCCCTAATCAACTCACAACCCCTAGAGACACTCAACAGGATTCAATGAGTCAACAACCTTAAGAATTAAGAAAACACTAGCCCAAATTAACCAAGTCACGACACGTGCAAGATTCAAATTCGATTATTAACTCCCTTAGTGAATCAGATTCGACTGTACGACTTCCTATCACTAATGCACCACTAATTATCTATCAAGCACTACGTATACTTCATGCAATCAAGACTAGCAATATGCAATCATCTACTTAGGAAATTCGGTCGTAATCAACTAAGTAAATAAATCACAATAAACAAGACACTCGGAGAATTAATAAATACTTGAATTAAAACTGAATTATAAAAACCAATTAGGTCTCACGATGTCAAAAACATAAATTGTAAATTCCTAACTAGGTACTACGAAAATTAGCTACTCATGAAAATCATATCCAAAACATAAAATAATTCAAGAGCATAAACTAATTAAAACTAAAGAAATTAAAAGGTGCTGCTCTCGGAAGGTGTCCCAGGCCGCTGCTCAATCTCGCCAAATCTCTCGAACTGATGCTTCGTCCCCCTCAGTTCTGTCCAAGCCGTGACATATATATAACTGTCCAAATCTATGAAATCCTAGTCCATATTGAACTTAATCTCGCTGCCCAAGTTCCACGCCAATTGCTGCACAAACTTGCCCACCAAGTCTCCAATTATAATCCAAATTGGGCTTTGTTTCCTATTTTAATTCCAAGTCTTCACAATGTCTGGGCCATTCTAATTCCTTTCCAACTTCCAAGGAATATGTGCAGGCCCACTAGCATGATGTCAGGGCCCACTTCAAAAACATAATTGATGGCTTTTTAATTAATTCCATGGGCAGCATACACGGCCCATTTAAACAAGATGCCCAAACCCATCTTAAATTCAAATCAAATAAGCTCCTTCACAGCTACGTGCATGCATACATGATTCCAACAATCACAATTACTTCCAGATGACCAACCTTGATAAATCATTTCTTTACCAATTACTGAGCCTACAATTGTGATATTTTATTCCATGATTTGGTTTAATAGTGGTCTATTAATTGGTTTAATGTTTCTTTGTAGGAAATTGCGACTTGCATGAAATTAGAGGTCATCCACCTTCTTTTGGGATTAATTGGAGAACAAATGCAATTGAATGCCATAAATTTGGAATTCAAAAGCTCAAACAAAGAGTTACGTACGTTAAAGGAGGGGGATGCACGTTCTTGGAGTAATGACGGTGTTTGATGAAGAGTTAGTGTGCGTTTAATGTGGAGAGATAGTGAAGAAGCTTGCCTGAGGTCACGGTCAGGAACCCTGACCCGTTTTTTGGGCAATAACTTGGACAAAACGTGTGGAGAACATGGCTTTTATGATGGCAGATCGTGGTGGAAGAGTGGGGGAAGAATTCAAGTCTTAGCACTACATAAAAGGAGAAGAACCGAGATTGGGGAGGGCATCACACTAGTTTATTCTTCTTTCCTTTGTTTTGTTAAAACTATGCTGCTATTTTATTTTTATGCTTTGAATTTCGTTATGAATTTCTAGTTCGTTTATAGTTGGGATTTTCCAAGCATGCTTTAGATGTCGTGAGACCATTTCTTTGGGTTGATTAATCAAAGTTATCCGTTTTATTTCCGATTTCATGTCATTGAGTGTTGGTTTATTCTTTGGTTAGTGCACGGATCTTAGAATTATCAATACACATACAGCTAGTTAATTTGTTTGGTGGAGTCTAGCCGGGCAATTAACGAAGTGGCAATCAACACTAGGTTGTTAAGTTCGGCTGATTTTGTGTTGAGGAATATTACGGTCTAATTAGGCGAAGTAGGAGTTCCTACCTAGTCGGTTAGGGTTAGTGTTTCTTTAGGGTGTAATGCAATTGCCCAATTGAATCTTAAAAGGAGTTTCTGCTAAGGTTATTGGTTAATTAGACAACGATTATTAGGAGTTTCTTTTAGTCGTTATAAACAGTAAGAAGAAACGAGGGAGCCTAAGGTAACTGGTAACTATAGCTAGCCTAACGAGGAATTAATCACCCTGTCCGTGATCATAGTCTGATGCATGCGTAGGAAAATCCCAGCTATCTGTCATCTATTGAATTTGTCCAGGTTTAATCTAATTTTACTTCTCGTTCTTGCCAGTTTAATCGTTTATTTTAAGTTAAATTTTTATTAGTTTAATCTAAAACTTGACAAATCCCCCTATTTTAATTGTTCGTTTTACTTCCTTGGCATATTAAAAGAGTACAAACTCGTCCAATCCCCGTGGATCGATACCCGTTGCCACTATTTTACAATTTAATCGTGTGCAATATTTGGGATTTATTATTGGTGGTCTCGACACCCATCAATTTTTGGCGCCGTTGCCGGGGATTGGTAACTAATTTTGTTTCTTTTTCTTATGCTTAGGAACCTTCGTGAGCAAGCAGCAGTTGGCGAAAGTTCAGAATTGTTTGAAGCTGAAAACTGATACTAATTCTGAGCAGGAGTTTACAGTTGCACAGCTTACTGACAGGAAACCTGACAGTGATCACAGTCAGGATATGGCTCAGAACAGAACGCTTCGGGACCTTGCCAGACCTACTGAAGCACAACAGCCACTCTGTATTACCTTTCCAGAACTGCAGGAAGGCTTCGAATTGAAATCAGGCCTTATCCATTTGTTGCCAACCTTTCGCGGGTTGGAGAATGAAGATCCAAATAAGCATTTGAAGGAATTCCACCTTGTGTGCACATCCATGAAGCCACACAATGTGACAGAGGATCAAATCAAGCTAAGGGCTTTTCCCTTCTCATTGCAAGATGCGGCTAAAGAGTGGCTATATTACTTACCTTCGGGTACGGTCACTACTTGGGCGGAAATGTCAAGACAATTCCTTGAGAGGTACTTTCCGGCTTCTCGTGCTACCAACATTAGGCGAGAAATTTGTGGCGTGAAGCAAAGAGATTCCGAAAGCCTTTATGAGTATTGGGAGAGGTTCAAGAGATTGCTAGCAAGCTGCCCCCAACATGGTATCTCGGATCAATTGGTCATTCAATACTTCTATGAAGGACTAACTCCGATGGAACGTAGAATGATGGATGCCGCGAGTGGCGGAGCAATTGTTAGCAAGACACCAGCCGAAGCTAGAGAGCTCATATCGACCATGGCTGCAAATTCTCAACAATTTGAAGCTCGGCAGGACTCCCCCCGAAGGGTGAATGAGGTAAATACTAATTCACTTGATAAAATTGAGTCTTTGCTAACAACCTTGGTGCAGAAAATGAATGTAGGTACTAATCCACCCTCGAGAGTATGTGGCATTTGCACTAGTCCCGAGCACCAAACTGATGCATGCCTTTATTCGAACACCTACAACCCCGGATGGACGTACCATCCGCATTTCAGTTATGCCAACAACCAACCGAATAATCAGAGCTCCCACCCACCTCCACCGCAGCCACAACCACAACACCCTCCGGGTTCAGGTATGCCTCTTAGTGAAATTGTTCGTATGTTGGCTACTAATACCGAGAAATATCAACAGGACACGACGAACAGGATTCAAAAGATAGAGGACACTATAAAAAGCATGGAGACCCATATGGGACAAATTGCATCATCGGTGAGCAAATTGGAGAGTCGAGGCAAACTACCATCGCAAACACACAATGTGAGTGCGATTGTGTTGCAAAACGGAAACGAATTGCAGCCTCCAGTCAACAGAAGTTACAAACGTGATCGGGTACAGGTCTCTGATGCAGAAACTAAAAAAGAGATTGAGAAGAATCCTGCCAGTGATCACGGACAGAATTCCAGTCCAGCTGAAGTCTATCAGAAGCCTCAGCCACTGGTAGTTCCACCACCATTCCCTGAAAGGTTCGTTCAGAGAAAGAAGGACAAAGAAAATAAGAACATCTTGGCTCCTTTTGAAAAAGTTGAAGTGAACGTTCCACTCCTTGAGGCCATCAAACAGGTTCCACGCTACGCCAAATTCCTTAAGGAATTATGCACCAACAAGCATAAGTTGACAGGTACTGAGAAGGATCTAAAGCTAGAAATCGAAAAGCTACCTGAGTTTTTAAAACACGCATATCTGGGCGACTGTGAGACCCTACCTGTGATCATAGCCAACATGCTTGACAGTCTGGAAGAGGAAAAACTGATCAGAGTACTTCAAAAATACAAAGAGGCAGTTGAATGGACCATCACAAATGTCAAGGGACTGACGCCTTTTGGGAGCATGCATGATATTGTTTTGGAACGAGGAGCCAAGTCCCGCAGAGCAGCCCGACGTAGGCTAGACCCACCTATAATGGAGACGGTGAAAAAGAAGATCCTTAAGCCTCCTGATCGAAGAACTGAAAATTTGGACAGTGAGGTGAATGGGCGTAGACTTAAGCCATTTTATGAAGGATTCGAGCCACACACGGTTGAAAAGATGAAACTAGAGGATCCTCCTCTAGGGGCTTGAGTGTGAAACAAAAACTCGTCGAGTCCATGACGTTAAACAAGGGCGCTGTATGGGAGGCAACCCATATTTCTTTCCCTTGCTTTTGTTTTTTTTTTTTTTGCTCGTTTTCCTCGCCCTGACGTAATCTCTTCTCTTCTCGTGTTTTGTAGGAAAATGTGCAGGTACCAGAATTGGATAAGTGTGGGGGAGGCACAAGAGCGGAACCATTGTTGATCAATTACATTAACTAGTGAACTTGCTATTGAGCTACTGTGAGGAAACTTGTCTGAGGTCACGGACAAGGGTTCTGGCTCCATTTTTGGTAATCAGAGCTTAACCCACATACCTGAACCACCCGTCTCCCTACCCGCATCATGATCCGCGCGTAATGCTCCGACCCATCCAGCCAACCCGGACCGCCCCACTTACACTATACAAATCAACCACCGATACAAAACTCCCAAACCCTACATATCAGCCAAAGAAACCAAAAATCCCCGATTGCAAGTTCATCTTTCCTTCTCAGCCACCAAACTCCAATTGTTAGAACGACCAACACTAAGACCACCATGGGTAACGGGATGATTCTCCGGCCAAACAACCGCTGCCGTCAAGTCTCCCACAGCAGGAACAGACTCCAGGGGCCTGAAACCTCTCACAACAATCAAGGCCAACGCACAGTCAGAGCAAAATTGAAGAAGCTGGCAGAATTCTACTGATGGGAGGCTGTTCGTGATCATAGACAGGGTTCTCCGAGTCTGAATACCAACCATCACACCCCCTGGGATCAGGGAAGTCCTCTGTTTACATTTGATTTTCATTTTATGTTGAGGACAACATGTGCTTCAAGTGTGGGAGGAGTATTAGGGCTGTATGAGAAAATTTTTGCATGATTTCGAGGCATTTTAGTGCTGATAATGGGCTGATAATATGCGAATTTGCTTCTATAGTTGCATGTTTATGGCTGTGAATAGTAATTTCAGGGTTGTGCCCTCTTTATGCATGATTAGGAGATAAGATATGACCTAATTTGACTCTTATTTGATGATTATTACGATTTAGGCAATGATGGATTAATTTTAAAAGGATATGAAGCATGGTTGAGTCTTGTATGCTAAATATTGGCTAAGTGTTGGTGATATTCTCAATTTTTTGGAAATAGCGTGCCTGGTTTTTAAAGGATAGAACATTAAATTGTGTGATTAAAATGACACCATTCTTGAATAGAAACTTATGAAGCTTAGAAGTTGAATTTGGTATGCACTTGAATTTTCACTTGTTTATTGGGAAATTGTGGTGGAGCTAGGGATTTAATTTAAGCTTGGAAATTACATGCTTTGATCTATTATGTGCAGCGCCAAAAATCTGTTGAAATGATTAAATGGGGCTTAGTAACCGGGTGACATTCATCACAAATGTTTGTGCTCGCGTCAAACGGTCCCAAATAATCTCGACGAGTGAGGCAATTTATGAATACTCCACTAATTACCCAACTAAATAAGTGAGTTATCACAATAAAACGGGTAATTATGAGTAAGGCAAAGCCACTTGAGGTTGTGAATGGTTGAGTAACCGGATGACATTCATCACAAATGTTTGCGTTCGCGTCAAAAGGCCAATGACAATTCAAGCAATCCTAGCTAAGTTCCTTATATAATTTTAATTGCGAATATCCCGAATTCCCCACAACTACTGTTTCCATTTGAAACTTCCTTGTGCATACCCTTCATCTAATAAGTTGAATATGATTTCTAGGATTAAATGGTTTAAATTCAACTTTGGCAAATCATGCATGTGCTTAAGATGGTGACCGGGTTTTGTGTTTTCTTATGTGAGACTCTCATTGCATTTGGTTCAATGTTTGGTAGTGTAGGGCAAAAATTTTGCTGTCATTCCTAGTTTACATTGCCCATTTCGTGTTTTCATTGAATAGAGTCAAATTTCTCTATTATCTTTGATCTTAGTTTATGCTTGAGGGCAAGCATTGCCTAAGTGTGGGGGGATTTGATAAGTCATTTCTTTACCAATTACTGAGCCTACAATTGTGATATTTTATTCCATGATTTGGTTTAATAGTGGTCTATTAATTGGTTTAATGTTTCTTTGTAGGAAATTGCGACTTGCATGAAATTAGAGGTCATCCACCTTCTTTTGGGATTAATTGGAGAACAAATGCAATTGAATGCCATAAATTTGGAATTCAAAAGCTCAAACAAAGAGTTACGTACGTTAAAGGAGGGGGATGCACGTTCTTGGAGTAATGACGGTGTTTGATGAAGAGTTAGTGTGCGTTTAATGTGGAGAGATAGTGAAGAAGCTTGCCTGAGGTTACGGTCAGGAACCCTGACCCGTTTTTTGGGCAATAACTTGGACAAAACGTGTGGAGAACATGGCTTTTATGATGGCAGATCGTGGTGGAAGAGTGGGGGAAGAATTCAAGTCTTAGCACTACATAAAAGGAGAAGAACCGAGATTGGGGAGGGCATCACACTAGTTTATTCTTCTTTCCTTTGTTTTGTTAAAACTATGCTGCTATTTTATTTTTATGCTTTGAATTTCGTTATGAATTTCTAGTTCGTTTATAGTTGGGATTTTCCAAGCATGCTTTAGATGTCGTGAGACCATTTCTTTGGGTTGATTAATCAAAGTTATCCGTTTTATTTCCGATTTCATGTCATTGAGTGTTGGTTTATTCTTTGGTTAGTGCACGGATCTTAGAATTATCAATACACATACAGCTAGTTAATTTGTTTGGTGGAGTCTAGCCGGGCAATTAACGAAGTGGCAATCAACACTAGGTTGTTAAGTTCGGCTGATTTTGTGTTGAGGAATATTACGGTCTAATTAGGCGAAGTAGGAGTTCCTACCTAGTCGGTTAGGGTTAGTGTTTCTTTAGGGTGTAATGCAATTGCCCAATTGAATCTTAAAAGGAGTTTCTGCTAAGGTTATTGGTTAATTAGACAACGATTATTAGGAGTTTCTTTTAGTCGTTATAAACAGTAAGAAGAAACGAGGGAGCCTAAGGTAACTGGTAACTATAGCTAGCCTAACGAGGAATTAATCACCCTGTCCGTGATCATAGTCTGATGCATGCGTAGGAAAATCCCAGCTATCTGTCATCTATTGAATTTGTCCAGGTTTAATCTAATTTTACTTCTCGTTCTTGCCAGTTTAATCGTTTATTTTAAGTTAAATTTTTATTAGTTTAATCTAAAACTTGACAAATCCCCCTATTTTAATTGTTCGTTTTACTTCCTTGGCATATTAAAAGAGTACAAACTCGTCCAATCCCCGTGGATCGATACCCGTTGCCACTATTTTACAATTTAATCGTGTGCAATATTTGGGATTTATTATTGGTGGTCTCGACACCCATCAAACCTTCATGCACATACGCTGTATTAAATCTTGCCCAGCCACGGCTAAACTCATGTATCCCAGGGGATCCGCCCATTGTGTGAATTTCCTAATCAAATCGATTGAGTTTGCTTCAATTTCGTCTCTGGGTCTCGATTCTACAATATAAATAACAAAGCATCAATCTTTCCCAAATTAATACTAATTAAAGCACTAAATGGGATAAAAACCGACCACAAGAATGACGAAGTATCAAGCTATCAATTTGATGTGGTGATAGAAGACCCGTATGGGTAGGAGAACAAGTGGTGGAAGTTCGTTAACAATTCCACTCGTGATACCGAGTTGTGGGATGGTTAGGATGGATTCAAACGGTGGGAGCTGAATCTCGTTTTAGCCCCTCCTATCATGCGAGACATCTGGACTACTCATGGTCAGATCAAGTTCGTGAGCAGCATGTGGTGAACATTGACGCCCCTTCGCGCTTGAAGACCCTTCTCTGAACTAATTCCTGTTGGGATGTCGCGAACCCCGCGTGGGATGAACACGGAGAGGTTTTGCTTAGAGTCCAGAACTCGAGGCAGTGGACCTGAGGACAGGTCCTTCTTAAGGGGGAGAGGTTGTGACACCCCATTTTTTCGGCAAGGCAGGTATGACGTCACGAGATAGTTTAATTCAATAATTATGCGATTTATGTGACGTCGCATGTTCTATATGTCAACGTGAAGTTGCCTTATAATTTATTTAATTGTACTTGGACTCAATTTTCCAATATTTGCAAGTTAGGGACCTAATTATAATTAGGGTGTTTGGGGCCGTTCGTGGCTACCTTGAGCTCAGGAATTCAAATTCGAATTTCAACCTTATCATTGAGTTCGTTTAGATGATTCGGATTCAATGAATTAACCTTTTAATTTTCTAAAACCATTTGATCGCTCTACCGTTTTAAAATCCGATCCGAATGGACCGGATACCATTTGACCTTACCCATTTGCCTAACCCATTTCAGCCTTAAAGGCTGAACCATTTTCCCGTCTCCCCTATTTCCACGTTTTAGCAGCCAAGGAAGAGAGAAAGGAGAAAGAAATCCCCTTTTTTTTTTGGCCTCCAAGCCTTGAGCTTGGGTTTCGCAAGATCCAATCGTCCGATCAACGACCCAAGGTAAGATTTGTATTCTATTCGTTACGTTCTTTGATTTAATATCTTTTTCGTGCCACGGATTCGTGTTATTTGGCTAGTCGGGGAAGAAGGTAAATAGTACCGAGTTTCGGGATTTATATGTTTAAGCTCGTTTCGCGAGTTCTTATATGCAAATATATGATTTACGCGTTATATATGTCTCGTGGTTTATTTTTGTGTGAATCGGGGTCATGGTGGTGGTGTTGTTTCGTTTTTCTTCTTTTTCCGCCATTGTTGGAGCTTGGACGCAGTGGTGTGACACGCCCGTGTCACCCCCAATGAAAGAAATGAGACACGCCCGTGTCTCAAACCTTTTTCATGCCTGTACTCTAACACGCCCGTGTCCCCCCCCCCCCCGGCCCGCGCGCGCCCGCCTGCACAGATACACTGTTTTGTTGTTCTTTGTTACCTACCCGAACGAACTCCGATTGACCTGAAATTTTAACCACAATAACCTTTTGAAGTCTAGAGTATTCTCCAATTGAAATTACCTCAATATCTTTTCTATTTTGTGAGATATAATCAATTCTTTTTGGTGTCGCCACTTTACCGGAAATCTGCATTCATCCAACTTCGGGCCTACGCCATTTTTACCTCGCTTTGAACTACAACCTGAGCCATATAGCATTGGAAAGGCCTATTTGTCTATTTTCATATCCAATAAACAAAACTTCATTCTAACTTCTAGACCTTGAGATATTCTCAGTTTTCTACAGCTTGGGGCATTTCCGAAAACTGTCAGCTTTTCCTAAACTTTGCCAAAACCTCTCTTTTTGCATTCCATTCATTTCCTTGACCCCCGTATGTGATTTATATGACTTTTATATTTGGTTAAGTGATAATTATGTTATTTTTTAACACTCCTTGGTCCTTACTTGCTAAAACTTGATTGTTTCACTTCGTGATATATATGGAATGAGTTTGTATGATTAAATGGCATGAATACGTGACCTCCTTGAGTTTATTACATATTGACTCATGCCTTAACATGTTACACCACTTCATGAACATTGCCATACGTCCTACTTGGTTCCATATTGATTCGTGTCTCACATGTACACCGTGTCTTCTTTCTTGTACAGTGATCTCCTCGGTGGAGACTTTAGAGCCTCGTGGTCCTTCTCTTGGTCTTTCTTGCACTTGGAGGTGAGGATTTTCTTTTATACTCGACCTATAACCTTGCATGATTTAAACTAAGCCAAATGGTTTTTCATACTAAATTTTCCATATCTTTTATACCGGCTACGTACCGAAAATGCTCTATAAATTGTGTAGTGTTAACCCTGAGCTTGTTTTGCGAGATCTTGATTGTCCCCAGCTCTCCTAGCGCTGGGCTAGCCGGTGTGGATATTGTACCCGTTCCTGGGGCCCAGAGGCTTGTGTATTGAGGGATCCGGGGAAGTATCGGGCCGATGGTGATCTCTTGCACAAGTTCCACACTGTTGGACTGCCCGGATATCCACCAGGAGGTTTGGCGAAAGATGGGGCTCCGATCCGAGGGAGTCATGAACCTAGAGATCATACTGTGTGGATTGCTAAGGTTAGCTATCCGAACCATCAGGAGAAGGAGGTTAATTACACTTGTTTTCCTGTTATTGATAATAACTCATTTTTCTGCTTGCCTGATTGTTTATTTATTCCTGTTCCTGTCATTTAATAATTGAGAAGTGGAGTCTAGGATGGAATAAATACACGTTCTCGTTGGGTCCCCTAAAATGTAATACATAGATATCCGTAACCTCTGGCATGCCCCAGTCCCTATTCAGCAGCTGGAGCTCGTGGATTGTTAGGGTAAAACGGGCATCAACAGAGGGCGTACGGATATCGACACATGCATTGTATATCCTGCTTACCTGATTGCATGCCTGAACATAATTCCACCTGTACGTGTTAATTGATTCCTGAATCCTGTTACCTGTTTTAATAACAAATCACCTATAGTGGGATTACGCCTGCCTGACTGCCTGTTTATATATATATGCGTGTGTTAACCCCTCACTCAGTCAGTTGGCTGACCCCTCCCTCTCGTTGTTTTTAGTGTCTGTCTTGCAGGTTCTGTGGTCGTTAGACGAGAGTTTGTCGAGGTCTTGTTCGAGTCTTGGTCGTTCCAAGTCTTGGTCCTGTCTACATTGCATCGTACGACACTTTCATTTCCTGTACTGATTTAGGCCTTGTAGGCCATCTTGTACCTTTATCGTTTTATTAATCTCGGGACAGGATTCTAGGGCCCTAGTTGAACCCGTTTTATATTATTGAATGTATTGATTCGGGACAGGTTAGGACAAGTTTTTTCTGTTGGGAATAGTGCCCTCAAAATTCAATTTGTTGAATTAATTAAACTGAATTTATAGCGAGTTATGAGTATTTCACATATTAATAATTAATGACGTGTGGTGGTATTCGCATATGGAATGTGTTTCATAGGAAAAGACTTTGAATACCAAAATCACGTGTCATTAAAGTTCTAGTCGATAAGATAAGAATATGTTCTTATCAAGACTATAACGTGGTTATATAATATGATTAGTCTTTCGTCATAGGGAATGGTGATTCCAATTATAACACGTTGATGATTTTCAATAGGATTGGAAACATCGAACTGGACCACTGAGATAATTCATTTTATACTGCTATCTAAAATGAATAAAATCTCAGGAAGAATTGTACTCTTAATCCTGATAATATTTCGGCTTTAGGCATGTAGTGTTAGTCACTGTAACATACTCGAAGTGAGGTCTCGGTAACGAGTGGCCAAAATACTTTGTATGTTTGGTGATTATATGAAATGCGCTAAAGAGTTATATTGATCGAGGAATCTGTGGCCTTGCTGGAAGGTAAGAGATATCCTTGAAATAGATTTGCAAAAGTTCGAATTAAGACTTTGGTCAAAGCACTTCGCGTGATAACGTCACCGAAGTTGTATGTTGAATGTGTTTCACATATAGAGAATTTGAACTTAAGGCGAATCAATAAATTTCAAATTAGAGATGAAAGAATAAATGATAGTAGTCGCAATTTATTTTTCATGGATATCTACACGGAGGAGTGAAATGCGAAATTATTCTAGATCGAAAAATTCGTGAATAATTTAATTAATTTTAGAGTGCAACAATATTTATTTAGTAGAATTAAATATTGTTAAACGGTAATTAATTACTATCATGAGATGATAATATATTAACACGTTTGGAGCTAAAATTAATTAGTCCTGCAAGTCCCCCTGCAAGCCCCAAATTGAAAACCCAAAGAGAAAATATTAAAAGGAGAAAGAGAAATGATTTTTCAAAGTGTTTGAAAATAGCCAAGGGATTTATTTTAAGAAAATAAATCAATTTCCAAAGAGTTGGAAATACCCGGAATTTTATTTTGGAGAAAATAAAATTTTAAAATAAAAAAATAATAATAAAAAAATAAAATTGCTGACGTGGCAACCGGGCCGGAAAACGGGTCAGTCAACGGGCCGGATAGTCCGGTCAACCGGGTCGGAAAACGGGTTAGGACCCCGGGTCAACGGGTCGGGTTGACGGATAGGGCTAGACCGGACCGGACACCTGGCATCACCAGGACTGGCCACGTGTCGAACCGGACCGGTCTAAGCCAGAAGCCCTAGAGCCGCGTGTGCAAGGCACGCGCCGCCTTTAGGCGGTGCGTGAGGGCGCGTGCCAACTCCGATTGGCGCGTGGCCGGCGGCATTGGATTCGTGGCGATGAGAGCTTCAACGTGGTGCTCTCATATTCCGTCAATTTTTCAAGTGGCAGTGCGAAATGACCAAAATACCCTTCCACTTATGCTTAAAATGACCGTTTTGCCCTCGGGTTTTTGCCTATAAATAGGCTGACCCCCTCCCTCATTTCTCATAACATTTTGGGAGAGGTTTTGGCTAGAGCTTAGTTTTGAAACCATATCCCTTTTCTCCTAGTTAATTCCGATTTATTTTGGAATTAATTTTAATTAGGTGTTTGTATAAAACGCCTAATTTCAGGAGAATAAACCCTGAAAAGGGTTTTCTAGTTTAAAGTTTTATTTTCTCTAAGTATTTAGAGAAATACTTTCGGAGCCCACACTCCGAGGGTGTCCCTGGGGTTATTGCAGGGAAGCTCTGTCGGTTTCACGAGGAGATCGGGTATCGGATTCTCGGGAGGTGAATTCGGGAGCTGGAAAAATGTCGTTAGATAGCCATGTTTGCAGTACGATAATATTTTACAGTTGTTTTATTTTAAGCATGATAAATTATATGCTCTTAAGTGTTAATTGCATGTTAGATATTTATCTGCTTAAGTGATTTAAAATTTATTATCAATTGCATGTATATACTTGGGTAGATCCGGCTAACTCTTCCGCTTTGTATTAAAATGTTTTAGAAATATTTTAATACTTGTATTATAATAAAATTTTTAAAATGTGATCAAGGACCGCTACTGTTCTGGGCCCGCCTCACAGCATTTTCTGCTTCAGTTGAACCCGTATTTACGTTCTTGTTTGAATTGAAGTTCATTGTCATCATCTTGAACGTTTGAATACCTTGCTTCCGTATTACTGTTTTGTTGATTTGTTGGTACAGGGTTTAGTCCCGCCTACCACAGGAGTGTTTTTGTTCTGACTGCATTCGCCGTGAGTTTGGTTCATGTATGGGCTTCCATTTCATGGGTGGATCGGGCTCACGGTGCGGGGATGTGGGGCCCTCCGTTCAGGGTGTCACATTTATAATATTCATATGACATTAAATGACTGGGCCACATGGCTTGCCCTTGATGGGGCCACGTGGATCCTACGCCACTTCGGTCTACCCAGACGCCGCCACGTGGACCACACGTGGCGTGCTTTCCGCCTCAGATCGATCTGTCGATCCCAACATGTGGGGTTTCCCCTGACATGGGCCAGCGGATCATACCGACCTAACAACGATCTCGATCCGGCGCTCCCCAAATCGATCCGAACCTTGCCCTT
Source organism: Lantana camara (assembly GCA_037501455.1). Classification (NCBI taxonomy): domain Eukaryota; kingdom Viridiplantae; phylum Streptophyta; class Magnoliopsida; order Lamiales; family Verbenaceae; genus Lantana; species Lantana camara. The sequence continues at coordinate 87,726,748 of CM074863.1, forward strand.
CTCCGCTGAAGGCCAAGGCTTCGATCCGAAGGTCGATGCCCTACGCCATCAGACATCAAGATGCCTTAAGGCATCTTTGTCGGGACACGTGTGAGTCTCTCATTCCCTAGGACAAGCGTACTAAGAAGCATTCAGTGCTCTCCTGTACCCGTCCATACCAAAAGGGGAAAGAAAGTACATTCAACCCCAGCTTGGCCAGCTCAGGCGTCCGACCAACAAGTCCATCGCCTGCGGTGTAATTAATGCATAATCGCGGTATACGCACTACTGTGTTAATTAGCCAAGACTATAAATATGCCCCCTTGACCAATAGTTGGTAAGCATTCAAGAGCATTTATTTCGCACTTGTTGCATTTATTTCTCTCACTAAGATCCCAATACTGACATGAACGTCGGAGTGCCGAACTTGGGTCAAACCCCAAGTCCTAAAATTTGGCCTTCTAACTTATGTGTGCTAGTGTTTTCAGATTGATAAAGAACCCACGTATACAAATTCTTGATTGATCGACCCAAACCTGCCAACCAGTTCAACACCTCGAATCGACCATATTTGAGCCGGATCAGTTTGTCGTCGTCTGTGGGAATCTCTCTACTTCTTTCTATCAATTTAGATAAAAATCTTTCATCCGTAACTATGGTGAACACGAGACTTATGATTCGAGACGACGACATGGAGGAGGTTGCTAAAGGTAGGCACGACATGAATGTGCCGCTTGACAACCCCTCTACCGTCAATCCCATCATCGGAAAAGTCGGCACCAGCACCGGCATCATCTTGCCTCAGCAGGAGGCCACACCCAGGATCGCCATCACTCAGGTGGACCTGGATGCGTTTCTCGACCAATGGAGGGTCGAGATCGAGAGGGCCCAAACTGAGGGCCGCAACCGCGATTCCCTGAGCTGCCAAGGGCTAGCCCCGCTACCATCCCAAACCCCGTGATGTCTAGCGTCTTAGGGCCCGCAGCCCAGTCCTATGGGCCTGCGGTTCCATACTTCTTTCAGACGCTCAACTGCGGACCCGCCCAGATCATCTGGGGACTCACTCCCCAAACGGGCCAGGTCCGTGGATATATGCCGCCTCCACCGCCGCCACCAGGAGGTAGCAAGCAGGTCCCCGTTCGAAGGCCATGGCGAGTCGGACCATCCTAGCAGCGCTGATCGAGACAAACGCGCGGTCGACGACGATCACGAGGAGTTTGACGATCTGTGGAACCGAATCCCCACACAATCTGCCCGGGATGAGGCAGCTAGGATCGCCGTGGCTCGTTAGGAGAACGAGCAAGACCGCTACGCCGATCCGTAGAGGAGGCGGGTCTAAGACCGCCTGGGAAATCGAGGATTAGTGATCTCCCAGAAGCAGGTCGACCTGCGCTAGGGATTAAACCGACGCCCTCTGCGCTTCCGGAGCGACAGGGAGGAGGCTTCCCCCTTCTCCGAGGATATTCTCCGTACGACCTACGACAGAGATAGGATACCAACCGGGCTACCTTTGTACAATAGGACCACTGATCTCGAGAAACACGTGACAACCTTCGAGAATAGGATCCTGCTACACCCCCATCCATAGCAAATTTGGGCTAAACTATCCGTCACCACATTGACAGGCCTGACGCAGGATTGGTTCATCCGCCTGCTGCCTCGTTGCATAACGACCTACAGCCTCTTCGTGGATCGGTTTTTGGCGCACCTCTCCTCTATGTCAGGAGAGAAGTTGCCATCCTCTTACATCAACAACCTCCGCCAGGAAGATTTCGAGTCCCTTCGAGACTTCTTCACCCGATTCTCGAGGAAAATAGTTCGGCTCGAGGATTCAACGATGGACACATTACTGTCGGTCGTCCATCGAGCGTTGTCTAACCGCATGTGCGCAAATGAGATCGTCAGGGCCGAGCCCCGAAACCTAACCAAGATTCAAGACATTGCCCGCGGTTTTATGCGGGTCAAAGAGAGGGCCCTCGCTCATGGGCCCTTGTCCCAGGCTCAATCTGAGGGGCACAACTTCGGGTCGGGCTCGAACCCTAACCGGAAGCAGAATGAGCCCAAGAAATTGAAGGGAAAACTCGATCAGCCGACCCAGATCGACCAACGAAACTATATTCCCCTCAACGCTCCTGTCGAACAAATTTTCACAGTGATAGACAAGAAGCTTCTGCACAAGCCAAAGACCATTCGGGAGGGTCCTAAAGCGCAGAAGTCGGGTAAATTTTGTGGCTACCATCAACAATGGGGTCACACCATTGAAGAATGTCTCGCCTCCGCGATGAGATCGAGTGACTCATCCGAAGAGGCCATCTGAAGGATCTTGTCCGAAAAATCGACCATTTCTCCAAAAAAGCTAGTCGATGCAAGGATCGACCCACAAAAGAGGTCGGGTAAGCAGCCTCTCGAGAGGACCGAAGATAACCCCCCCCAATAAACGGTACCATCTACATGATAGTCGGGGGGCATGAAGGGGACGACTCCAATGCTGCTCGAAAGAGAAACATTAGGAAGGCAGTTCGAGAGTACAACGGACCCCACGAGGAAGTCCTCCAGATCAGCCAGGGTAGGGAGTGAGAGGGGCAAGTGGTTAGTTTTAGCGAGAGTGATAGCCACCCAGGCCCACATCGGGAGGGCGAAACGCCTAGTTGTCCGATAGTGGTGACCTTAGGCGTGGTTAACTTCAATGTAACTAAATGCCTTGTTGATAATGGAAGTAGTACGAACATTATCCTTTACTCTGCTCTTGAAAAAAAGGAAACTGCATAACTTAAAACTCGATCCGATCCGAACGCCCCTATCTGGCTTCGGAGGATTGCAGGTCGTTCTGCTTGGGCGCATCCTACTGCTCACTTCAATGGGAACTTCGCCACGTCGAGTTACCAAAGAGGTCAAATACATAGTCGTTAACATGCCCCTAGCCTACAACATGATTTTTGGCCGACCAGGCCTCATCCAATTCAGAGCCATAATCTCCACTTACCATCAAAAGCTAAAGATGCTGACACCCAACGGGGTCGAAGAAGTGGAATGTGATGTCACCGACAGCTGGGCGTGCTATGCTATCACCCTTAAGGAGCCGAAAGAAAATGAAGTAACTAAATGCCTCGATCTCCAGACTTATGTGGACGGGGAGATTGATCTCCCAGCCACAAAATGGAGATCGAGAGCTCTCAGGTGGCTCGGAAAAGAAAGGCCAGCGAATGGATCGAACCCTCTGAAGTGCTGAAAGAGATACCCCTTATACTGGGTGACAGCAGTAAGTCAACCAAGATCGGAGCGAACATGCAACCCCAATACGAAATCATGATGATCGAGTTCCTCCGAGAAATTATTGATGTCTTCGCTTGGACTGCTAAAGATCTGACCGGGATCGACCCGAAGGTGAACTGCCATCGTCTCGGTATCGACCCAACCTATTGGCCCATCAAACAGAAACTTAGAGTCCAAAGGAAAGAGAGGAATGAGATCATCAAGGCGAAGTCAACAAACTCCTCGACGCGGGCTATGTCACCCAGCCCAGTACGTCGACTGGCTATGTAATGTAGTACTCGTGAAAAAAACAGGAGAGAAATAGAGGATGTGCAATGATTTTACCGATCTAAACAAAGCTTGCCCGAAGGACCCATACCCACTTCCCCGCATCGATCAGCTCATCGACTCGACAGCTGAGTGCGAGATGCTGAGTATGATGGACGCCTTCTAAGGGTACTATCAGATCTCCATAGCCCCAGAAGACAGCCCGCATACCATCTTCATAGTCGTGAAAGGTATATACCGTTTCAAGGTAATGCCGTTTGGACTAAAAAATGCAGGAGCAACCTACCAAAGGCTGGTAAACCTAATGTTCAAAAATGAGAACGGGAAAATGATGAAGGTCTATGTGGACGACATGATCGTGAAAAGTAAATGGGCCTATGAACATCTCGACCACCTACATCGAGCGTTTGAGGTACTCAGGCAATACGGTATGAAGCTCAACCCGAACAAGTGCACGTTCGGGGTCGAGGACAGAAAGTTCCTGAGGTATATGGTAAGCCAAAGGGGAATCGAGGCCAACCCGGCCAAGATCAAAGCCATTCAGATCATACCTCGACCCCAGTACAGCAGCTAAGTCCAGTCCTTAGTCGGCCAGATCACTTCCCTCAACTGGTTTATTTCCCGATCGTCTGAACGGAACCTCCCATTCTTCAAGATATTAAGAAATTTAAAGAAGTTCGAATGGAATGAAGAGTGCAATAGAGCCTTTGAACAACTTAAAGAGTACCTGTCGTCTCCACCGCTATTGGCCAAGCCCAACGAAGGGGAGACCTTGTACCTCTATCTATCTCTCTCCAACGAAACTCTCAATTTGGTCCTTGTCGCCATTCGGGGATCGAAAACACATGCTAATTTATTACTTGAGTAAAATTCTTCACGAGGCAGAACGAAATTACCTCGAGGTCGAGAAGTTCATTTTCGCATTAACGCATGCCGCTAGAAAGCTGCGTCCTTACTTCCAAGCGCATCCGATAGTTATTTTGACCGACCAGTCGCTCAGGCAGGTCCTGACCAAACCCCGACGTCTCGGGTCGAATAATGAAGTTGGCGGTCGAGTTGAGTCAGTACGACATCTCTTTCCAACCCTGAGCCACCCAACAAGCCCAAGTTCTGGCTGACTTCTTGGTCGAAAAGAACACAACTCCAACAAAGGTTGTCTCCACCCCCCTGTGCTGGAACATGTACATCGATGGCTCATCGACCTCTCAAGGGGGAGGAGTAAGGATATATCTGGTCAGTTCCGACGGCACTCAATTCGATTTTGCCATCCGCCTCAGTTTCAGAGCCACGAACAATGAGATAAAGTATGAGGCGCTAGTCTCCGGCCTGAAATATGCATCTGAACAACAAGTCAAAAAGCTAGCGGTCGTGACTAACTCCCAGCTCGTCGCGGGCCAAGTGAACGGCACCTATGAGGCCAGGGAGGACTCGATGGCCACCTACCTCAAGATGGTCAAAGAGTTAACCTGTTCAAGGAATTCAAGATCGAACAAGTCCCTCCTGAAGTAAACGATCGAGCGGACGCACTGTCCAAGCTCGCGAATGGCCTCCAAAGAACCCAGGATGGGACCATCTCCTACTTGGTGTCGGGGGGTCGAGCTATTGACGTGGGCAAGGTCGAAGTAGCCACCATCGATCCACCGGAGCCCTGTTGGATGGACAACATCATCGCGTACCTGAAGAACAGATCCGTACCACATACCCGGACCGAGGCAAGACGTTTGAAATATCGATCCCTACTGTACATTCTCGACCGCGAGGGCAGGCTATTCAAGAAATCCGTCACAAGGCGACCTCCGAGATGTCTTCGACCTAGTCAAGCCAGGGATGTGTTAGAGGTGATACATGAAGGATGGTGTGGAAACCACTCAAGGGGTCGAGCTCTAGCCCGCAAGGTGCTATTTTTGGCCAACCCTTGTTCGAGATGCAAAACTGCACTCTAGGAAGTGTCCCAAATGCCAGAAACATGGGAACCTCATACACACGCATTCGACAACCAGATAGCGATTGACATTTCGTGGCCCTTCGATCAATGGGGTATCGACATCATCGGTCCGTCGCCCTTGCACCTCGACAGAAGCGGTTCGCGATCGTGGCCGTCGAATATTTCTCAAAGTGGGTCGAGACCCAAGCAGTCCCAAAGATAACTGATGTAGTGATAAGAAATTTCCTCTGGAAGAGTATAATCTGTCGCTTTGGGGTTCCGAGGTTCTTATTTTTGACAATGGACCTCAATTTCGAAGTGAGAACACTAAGCACTATTGTCGAGACCTCGGGATTAACCTCTGATTCATTACAGTTGCCACCCCCAAGCAAATGGCCAAGCAGAAGTCACCAATAAAATCATCATCCAAAACTTGAAAACCCGCCTCGACGCTAAGCTGGGCAAATGGGCGGACGAACTCGATGGCGTTCTATGGGCCTACCGGACCACTCCCCGAACCACCACAGGCCAAACTCCCTATTCTTTGGTATACGGGTCAGAAGCTATGATTCTTTCATAGTTATTGCATGAAACAGCACGCGTCACTCAGTACCAGCTCGATAGAAAGAACGAGAATCGATCTGATGACCTCGACCTAATTGAAGAAAAGAGGGAATGTGTTTACCAAAAGATCAAACAATATAAGGCAGCTACGACCTGATCATACAACAAGCAGGTCAAGCCTAGATCGTTCCAGATCAGGGACCTAGTACTGAAACAGGTCGAGGTCCTGAAACACGTGGGTAAACTCGAACCTAACTGGGAAAGGCCTTACCGAGTAACCAAGATCGGCAAGAACATGGCGTATCGACTCAAAGACATGGCTGGCGATCCCCTACCCAGACTGTGGAATGCTCACAACCTGAAGAAATTTTACATTTAAGCACCCGAAGTTGTAACCGAATTGAAGCCAGCAAAGCCCGATCTCGGGATCGAATCGTTGTACATTGACAGTATGAAATGCACATATCGAGGTCGAATTCTTGCCAGAATCAACCCGTTTTTCAATATACTGTTTTATTTGTTAGCATTCGATCTACGATCATGCTCCCGAGAAGGAGTGAGACCCCCCATCCACTGATTATTCTTTATCTCACATTAAGTCCAACGAGATCGAGAATCGATCTAACGAGAACTAAAGTAACAACCACGGTTTTCAAGTCCAATGAGGTCGTGCATCGATCCGATAAGAACGAAAATATTAATTTAAGACTTCAGGTCATACACTAAGATCGATTTTTAAGTTAGTCAAGCCTCCAAGCAAAGCTGTTAAAGCATTCCAAGGAGGTCGAACCACCCTACCGACCCAAGTGCGAATAAAATAACAAGCCAACAATAAAACAACTAACTAAGATCGCATCGTGCCAACACACACCTATACCAACTTGTGAAAGCAAGAAATGCAAGCATGAAACACTGCATTCATTTAATGAAATGATAGAAAACAAGTAGAAAATACAAGGACAATGGTCTCACCCTCTATATGGCCCAGTGCCTTAGGAATGTTCAAACGACAAAATAGAAACAAATATTCACCCGGCTACATCCCAGCCGGTAGGTCGAATCAATTATTTTGGAAAATATTAAGTATAAGTCATGACGGCGGAGTTTGAGTCGAACTACTAGGAGGGGGTCCCGAGGTCACAGCAGCCTTTCCCCGCCCCAACCGCGTCAGTAGCAGAAAGCTCTTGATCTCGACGGGGCGCGGGAGTTCATAAATAGAATCCCTCTTGTCCAGGTCGATGGCAAACCTATACTTATGATGGATCCAGTCGATTTCCACAGGAGGCTCTGGATCTTCGTCGAGGGGATCAGGGATGGGATCGGGAAGATGAACGCCGATCGAAGCAGTGTTGAACTCCACAGGGATACAACCTTTTGCTTTTATCTGCTTGAACGCCAGATCAAACCCGGCTGCCATATCGACGACCCCCATCACGATGTTAGCCTCCTCGAAAGCAGGCCCCTCGATGAACTCTCGAACTGCGTACCGCTCAATCTCAGTTTTTGCCTTCCTAAACGATTCCACCATCGAATCGATCTTGGCTTGAGCTTCCACCAGCGCTTCCTTTTTCCCAGCATCCCGACTGGCTTCTTGGCCTGCTGAACATCCTGCTGCATTTAGGTTTCGATCCTCCCCAACTCAGTGGCATGATTCTTGGAGAGAAGTTCGATCTGCTCCAAGGCACTCTTCAGTTCGACAGCTTGGGTTTGCGCCTCTTCATCTCTCCGGATTTTCTCCCCCTCAGCTTGACGACCTCCTTTTCGAGCTCAGCAACCTTTCCAGCATCAATCGACCTCAACATTCCCTTCATGGCCCTGTACTTCTCTTTGTCCTTCACCATTTTGGCCTAAAAAACCTTAGCCCGTTAGAAAGTGTTGATAGCAACAGGGAGGTTCTCCTGTCGATCAGAACTATAGGGGTTAGGTCGAGGTCGAAATGATGAAAAAGAGAGGAAGAGATGCGGAGCTACTTATGCTAAAAAAGGCTTTGCTGTAGCGATACCACTAATTTTGGGCCGATTCTTGGAAGAGCACCCTCTGCTCGTCGATTACACATCCAGTGTTAAAGAGGGCCCCCAGCCCGACGCCCAAGCTCCTCACTGAGCCATCTCCCCGATCTCTCTCTCGCCCGGGCGGCTACAACGAAGGCCTGCTTTGGCAAAAATTGAGCAGATGCGCCTCCAAGTTCGAGTCGTCAGAGTCCTCCTCGACATCGATGGTAACATCAGGCTCGCTGGTCTTCCTCTTGCGCACGCGCTTTTCGATCCCATGCTGTGGATCCTGGGAAAGAACCATATCATAAGGGTTGGTGTTGGGGTTGATATATATTTCTAGGTGATCCAAATTTATTACTTGTTCTGGGCCCTCGGCATCGGGCTCGTTGGCCGTGAAGGGCTGACCGTCGGATTGACTATCATTTGGCTGAGACTGAGATTAGGGTTGAGGAGCCAGGGGGTCAGTGTTGCGGGGTCGTTGCGCCAAAACCTGAGCCTCAGGCAACGATTGGTTAATGGTCGCGATCGCAGTGTCGATCTCTTCCACCACAGCTCGAGGGAGTGGATCCTCTCTGTTCAGGTTCATGGTTGCTTGGACCCTCCTTGCACGGCTCATCCTCAAGATGTGCAAACCTACAAGTGTATCGACATCGATTAGTAACGACGTAAGAGATCAAAGAATGCAAGTATAAGAAGTACAGAAAATGAAATTAAGGCAAGGCCTCCCCGATCGGGCAGGGTCAGGTCGAGAGAGAGGCTTACCAAAGCTAAAATTTCGTAACCTCATCCCCGGGACCAGACCCACCTCGATCAGATGACCGGTCCTTGTCAAATATGCGGGATCAAGAGGCCCCAATTTGATTAGTAATTCAATGCCCCTGCGAAGCTACGATCCCTTGCGTCGGGGAAGCTTCTCGGGCTCGCTAGTGGACCAGGTAGTGCGGAAGGAAGGCGACATCGGGCAGTCAATGAAAAAGAATTTTTCCTTCCAGTTGACACCATTGGAAGAGGTCGAGATGTCGATAAGCTTCCGACCCGCTTTGGGTTGCAGGTAGAAATATCCGACTCCCGATTTGACAGAGTTGTTGAGGGTAAAAAATTCCCCAAGATCTTCAATCCTTGGCTCAAACCCGAGGCACTTTATTATGATAATTACACTGTGCATCAAGGCGATGGAGTTCGGAACGAGCTGGACGGGGCACAAATTGAACCGATTAAAAAAGCTCGACATCATCTGGCTAAAGAGAAACCTAAAGCCATGCTTCATCGAGGCATAGCAAAAGCCAAAGGAGTTCCGAACCCGCGGAGCTTTCACCGTTTCTCTTTTCTCAGGCAGTCGAACTCCAAATCCCTCCGGCATACCCTGTAGCCAGTTACAGACCTCCCGGAACTCGTCCTCAGTTATTTTTGAAGTCCGCTAAGTAACCTGGGTCAAGGTCCTGAAGATGTGCTTCGATTTCTCTTTCGGAGGTGCCACCCCACCACCTCCTCTACCCCATCGACTTCCTCCTCGTCCGCTAAATTGAGCTCGTGCCTCAAGGTCGAGGCCGGACCTCCTCGGTTCGCCATAAATTATTATGCTCTGACCTCATCAAACGAATCCAGCATAGATCCAAAATCTACATCTGGAAGTGGTGGGGCTCTGCCCGATCCCCCTAATCGACACGACGAGGGGTGAAGGGGGGGGGGGGTTCGATTCATCTCTGGTGTTGACCCCCGTCCCGGTTGGTGTTTGGGCTATGCCTAACACTAAGAGAGAATTGAAGGAAGATCTTAAAATTACCTTGTTTAGAAGCGCTGACTGGACGTTCGATCCTGGTGCTCGATCTGAGAAGCTGATGGAGTGCAAAGCGGCTCGATCACTAAGCGTTGGAAAGTAAGAAATGAGAAAGGAGGTGGCCGTCTATTTATAGAGGATGAAAAAGTAATTCCTCGAAATACGAAATGACGCCATCATTGCTCTCCGTGGATCGATTCTCTCAAAAGGCACGCCTCATTAATGAGGCAGCGAATCGAATCCAACGGCCACAACGGTTCCCCTACCTAATGTCAGGTCGATGAAAATTACCCCCGCAAAAATTCACGCCGATAATTTGGGGGGCCTCTGATATGACATTAAATGACTGGGCCACATGGATCCTATGCCACCTCAGTCTACCCAGAAGCCGCCACGTGGACCACATGTGGCGCGCTTTTCGCCTCAGATCGATCTGTCGATCCCAACATGTGGGGTTTCCCTGACATGGGCCAGCGGATCATACCGACCTAACATCGATCTCGATCCGACACTCCCCGAATCGATCCAAACCTGGCCCTTCTCCACTGAAGGCCAAGGCTTCGATCTGAAGGTCGATCCCCTACGTCATCAGACATCAAGATACCTTAAAACATATTTGCCGGGACACGTGTGAGCCTCTCATTCCCTAAGACAAGCGTACTAAGAAGCATTCAATGCTCTCCTGTACCCGTCCATACCAAAAGAGGAAAGAAAGTACAATCGACCCCAGCTTTGCCAACTCAGGCATCCGACCAACAGGTCGGTCGCCTGCGGCGTAATTAATGCATAATTGCGGTACAGGTACTACTGTGTTAATTGGCCAAGACTATACATATGCCCCTTTGACCAATAGTTGGTAAGCATACAAGAGCATTTATTTCGCACTTGTTGCATTTATTTCTCTCACTAAGATCCTAATACTGACTTGAGCATCAGAGTGCCAAACTTGGGTCCAACCCCAAGTCCCCCAATTTGGCCTTCTAGCTTACATGTGCTAGAGTTTTCAGATCGATAAAGAACCCATGTATACAAATTCTTGACTGATCGACCCAAACCTGACAGCCAGCCAGTTCAACACCTCGAATCGACCAGATTTGAGCCAAATCAAATATATATAGATTGTAACGCCCCTTTTTTCTTATGTGCAATATGTGATAATTTATATACGTTGTATAACCTTAGATGCATTATATTTTCTATGAACTTATATAAAATAATTGTTAACATGAGAAATTACGTGAATTATTTGACGAATGTGATTTAATTGTCTAATTGCCCTTAAGTGATCATTTCTTGAATTGGTGAACTTAATTGCCTATAACTCCTTGGATTTAATTGAACACATTCCATGAACTAGAACTTCTTTGCATTAACTTAAACAGCTTAGGGACTTAAGTGCAAATTGTGCCTTGTCATCCCATTTCTTGGAAGACTTTGATAAATATCTATGCATCTTGTATCTCTCATTTCATTCATCAAAAATCCCACACACACAAACACTAAAAAAACGTGAGAAACACCATGGAGAAGAAGGAAGGATTTCATCCATTTTCAAGCCATATTTCAAGGAAGGAAGTTGCACAAATTAGAGCATCACCATCTTCATTCATTTCATCTCTTCTTTCTTGCATCCAAGGTAGATGGAGATTTGATTTAATTCTTGAAGCCTTGAGTGACGTAGGGTTTAAGATCTAGGATGTGATTACTTGTTTATTTCATGATTAGAAGCATGTTTAGGTCCTTGTTTCTTCATTTCTTGCATGAAAACATGAGGTTATGTTGAAGTTGGAAGCATGAAATTATATGGGTTGTTGGATAAAATCTTATGAATCAAAGCATGTTTCCATGGAGTATATGATGCCTAATTAATATATATGAGTTGTATACATGTTATATGATTGTTTTGGAGTGTTTTGGGTAAGTTTTGTTATGGCTTTGCTCCCTTTTCCTTCCCTCCCCTGTTTTTCCCTATTTCTTCTCGGTTTTCAGCTGAAAACCCTCTACCCGGGTGGGTAAATTCATGAAGAAAAACTCCCCCGGGCGGGTAGAACTTGTGCAGAAAGTTTATGCACAAGTTTTCCCCGGCCGGGTAGATTTTAGCTTGTACTTTCCCCGGCCGGTTACTCCCTCATCCGAACTCCAAATGACCTGATTTTTGAGCCGTTGGAAAGATCTTGAAGTCTAGAACAACCTAAAATTAGAATCACCTCAATATATTTTCCCATTTGTGAGATATGATCAATTATTTTTGGTGTCGCTGCTTTACCGACAAACTGCATTCACCCAACTTCAAGTTTATGCCATTTTCTCCTCGCTTTCAACTAGAAAACGAGCCATATACCATTTTAAAGGTATACTTGTCTAGTTTTATTTCCAACAAGAAAAAGCCAATTCCAATTTCTAGAAATTTAGATATTCCTATTTTTCCACAGCATGTACATTTTCCGGAAACTTCATCAAAACCCTTCTTATTGCATTCCTCTCACTTCCTTGGCTCCCATATGTGAATTATATGACTTATATACTTGATTAATTGATAAGTATGCTCCTAATTGACATTCCTTGATTGTTATTGCATTATATATTGATCCATGACTTTACCGTGCGTCGTAATTGGTCCATTAGAGTCGTGTCTCACAAACACTTGTCCCTTTTTACACAGATTGTCTTCCCGTTGACAAGGAGCAAGCTTCATAATTATATCCTTGTTATATTGTCGGCACAGGTGAGGTTTAATTACTAGATATATATAGAACCCGTATAACCCTACATGATGTTTCGGCCGAAATGTATATATATGTATATATCTTTCTCAAAACTTTATCAATTGCAAGTGATTTCTCATGACATATTGAACTTATCGTGATTGATTGTTTTAGGCGAGTAAAGCATGTTCACTTGGGCCCGAGGGTAGTGTATTGAGCCAACCGAGGAAGCAAGGGCTGACGGGTAACTCTTGCACTATCCTCATCAATTTTGGGATCACCTCTGAATCCACCAGGAGGTTTGGTGGAGGAAGAAATCCCGTGCGTGGGAGTCATGTTCCCGACGTACACCGTTCATGGATGGTTGGGCCTTGCAATCCCACCATCACCCGGAAGAAAAAGGGTTCATGAAACTGCTAGTTGTGCACTGTAATAACTTGCATGATAACCATTGAATTGAAACCTAAATATTGATTGTTCACTGTTGGTGTAAAGGTTGGAGAATTGCCCTCGCTCGTCGGGCCACGAATTGAATTGATAATGATTGAATTATTAAATTGCTTAGTTGTAATCTCGGGCGAGATCTATTTTAGTATTGAACTTATATTGTTTCCTTTATTAAAAACCTTACCCGAGATTATAGTTTGCATGGTAATTGCGCTTATATTTACCTATACCCCTCACTCAGTCTTTGGTTGACTGACACCTCACACTTTTCAGGTTTTCAAGGGTTGCATGCTAGGCGGGATCGAGTCAGGTCTTTTGTTCTTTGGGTCTAGCACTTGTCTTCCTCACTTTGTTGTACATTATTTATGCATGTATGTATTGTTATGTCTCTTGGTACCTATGTATTAAGTATGACCTATTTGGATATCTTTGGATTTGGATTTATGTAAATGATGGAAGGATTAGGTTAAAGACATGAATGTATATTATGCTTCCGTTTTATCGATTATGCATGATCATATTTAATTGAGGGTTAGTCCCGCCTAGCTAGTGTGTTTTTTTTTTACTGTCACCCGTTCGCCATGAGTCTGGTTCATATATGGACTACCCATTTCATGTGTGAGCTAGACTTATGGTGCGGGGGTGTGGCATCTCGGCTTTCCGGGTGCTACATAGTTATAGATGTACATGATGGAAAACTGTAATAACTAATAACGTGGATACTAAGCGTCTATTCAAGGACTTGAATGTAGATACTTGAATATGAAATGTTTGGTTAAATTAATATAAACATATATAAAAACCTAATGGTTAAATTATCTCACTCTCAGGTACTTACTAAGATAGAATATATATCATAAGATATTTGATATGTTCAAGGACTTGAACGCAGATATTTGAATACGAGATATTTGATTAAATTAATATAAACATAGGAAATTAATGGTTGAATTATCTCACTCTCTGGTATTTAAACAAGATAAAATATATACCATGAGATATTTGATTGTGTCGGAATCTAATGAACGGAGGTGATTGCGATTGACCGAAAGAACACTCAAGTTTGTACAAGATGAGAACTCCGATCTAAAAGATGGATGGAAAAAGAAATGGTGAATTGTGCTGGATTGGCTCGACGTAGTTAATCTGATGCTAAAGTTAATAAAAAATACTCAAAACTTGAATTCTTGAACAAAATTAAGTAAGAGTGCTTGAACATATATTTGTGCTTCTTGTAATAAATGCTGTGAATATGTATACTGATGAGTTTTGTGCGTGTATCAGTACATACGGTCAAGATGCATTGAACGTGTATCAGTATATACACTTAAGATCCATTGAATGTGAGAATCTCAACTCTATAAGTTTGGTGATTTGATTAGATTAGCTCGAGTGCTAGTTCACAAAAGATCTTGAGCATTGAATTTGATTATCAAATATTCCCCCGCCCTCGAAATCAAGGACTCTTTCGATGTCGGACCCACCTATTTGCATCAGAAGTCTTTTGGGATCCGTTCTCGCTGTCTACCATTTGAGTTGAGCGCTCTAAAACTCTTTAATCTTTATAATCATTTTCCTGGATCGAAACAAACGTTACATCTTGTGGCTCTACTATTGCATAATCTTCTGTGGAATCGCCTCTGAAAGAGGCTATCTTCGGAATCCGAATTACATGCTTTTCTTCAGCAATTTATGTCATTATTATACTTCTTGCTTCCCCGTTGATGAAAGATTTTACGAGAGATCCGTTCTTATTTGCTTTACTTATTTTGAGGCTCTCATCATTATGTACTTATTTTGAAACAATATTCTCTCTTTCTAAGTTCTTGAGTTGTGATAAGTTATGAACTTTGTGGCTTGAGATAGGTTTGTAAACCAATAAGTACCCAGTTTATGAACTATCTTTTCGGTTCTTAAGCTTAGTGCTGATGTTTGTTGCATTATTGTGGTTTGTACTTACTAAGGATATGGGAGATTAAAAATATTAGGGATAATTACGAACAGCCTCCCTGATATTTGGCGAAATTACAGATGGCCCTCTGAGTTTTGAGAAATTACGAACTTCCTCCTAACCTTTATACTCTCTCTCACAAATTTCACCACCGTTAATCACACCGTTAAAACTCATATTTACATTCCAAAAATACCCTTAGGGGGTATATTGTAATTTTACTGAGAGTTTAATGATATAATTATAATATTAGTTAAGTTTTGGATTTTTTGTATTTAAAAAGTTGTTATTTAATTTAAATTTAATATTTTTATCTATAAACATAAATTAAATTAGATATTCCATGTATATTTATTTTTATGAAGTATGATAGAAAATTATAAATTCCTCCTTATATTTATATCTTAGTTTTAAATATATTTTGTATAAGTTCATTTAAAGTTAATTTAAAATAATTTATTTGCAATTATAACAATCTTTTTCTCAAAATAAAAATTCATATAAAAAACCACACAAGAAGTATCAATTAATGCATTACCAAATTTTTCCCTCAAAATTGAAAATCATAACTGATGGGGTCAAAATACGATCGCCCCACATTAAGACACGTGGCACCACCGAGATGATGACATCTGTCTCCCCAAGGATGCACCTATCAGCATCCGAGCGCTAGGTACTACGAGCGCTGAGCTCAACAAGTGCAATCCATCTTCAGGAGTTAAGCCTACGAGCGCTGACACTCCCACGAGCGTCCTACGAACTAAACAATTGGTACGCCCACGTGCCAAAGGAGCCCTCTTCGAGCGTCACACCCCCTCAGAGCGGCCTTTCCTTTGGTTCCTCATCTGAACTGAAGCCCTCGTTCCCCTCAGCGGATATCTTGGCTTCCAGTGCTCTAGGTTGTCACGAGCGCGCTCTCAAGCCCTCGTTACCAACCACCCACATGGCTCTCTGACACAACGTACATGCCCGCGCACCTGCCACTGTTGCCAGCACTAACTTTTAGCCGCTTTTGCAGAAGATTCCTCCTAGGTTTCTCTCTCACAGCGCCACGTGTTAGGGCAACATTCGGCCAGGACCACTTGAGGCAAATGACCAAAGGGCCCTTGACCCTCAACTATAAATAGCTAAGGTCATCTTCTACCTTGGTAAGCTTTCTTCACTTCTGCAACTGTGACTGAACTTACTCTTCTTCATACATTGAACTGACTTGAGCGTCGGAGAGCCAAACTGGGT
This sequence comes from Lantana camara, assembly GCA_037501455.1. Classification (NCBI taxonomy): domain Eukaryota; kingdom Viridiplantae; phylum Streptophyta; class Magnoliopsida; order Lamiales; family Verbenaceae; genus Lantana; species Lantana camara. Next base: position 87,742,865 of record CM074863.1, read on the forward strand.
ATCACCCCCAGTTCCCCCAGCTTGGCCTTCTGACCTATTTTGTGCTTGTCCCAACAGGTAGAACCCACTCTCACTTTTCCGGCGAAGCTCCGGTGGTTTCCTCCACAAATATAAATTGTAAAGTGATCGGATTCGGATCCACCCTTCTCCGGACCCATCATTTTTGGCGCCGTCTGTGGGAAACCAGTTCTTCATCTCCTTCCTCTCTTTTGTTGGTTGAAAAACAAGCACCCTCTTTACCTTTATCAGTCATGGTTGCCACGAGATCTGGAGCAGTAGGAGGGGGAGATAACACCTCCCCAGATGCAAATATCATTCTTCCTTCCACCGCCACCGGTGGAGCGCCGCCACCTTCCGTTGCCGCTGGCGGAGCACCTCCCGCGGACAAGGTGGAAGCCAGGAAAGTTCGAAATAAGTCCCCTCGTTTCGCTCTGGATCACGAGGGGAGGCTGTTCAAGAAATCGTTCCAGGGACCACCCATGAGATGCCTGAGGCCCTCACAAGCGAAGGAGACGCTCGAACTCATCCACAGTGGAAGTTGTGGGAATCATTCCGGAGGGCGTATTCTGGCGAAGAAGGTCCTGAGGAGTGGGTTTTATTGGCCCACGGTTCTTCAAGATGCCATTGAATTTTCAAGAAAGTGCCCCAAGTGCCAATTCCATTCAAATCTCCCTCAATTGCCAGCCGCACAAATGATTCCAATAGACGTCTCTTGGCCTTTCGATCAGTGGGGAATAGACATCGTGGGCCCCTTGCCCATGGCTGTGGGACAAAAGAAATTTGTCATTTTAGCCGTCGACTATTTCACCAAGTGGGCCGAGGCCGAGGGAGTTGCAAAAATCACTTTCAAGGTTGTAAGGGACTTCATTTGGAGGAACATCATCTGCAGGTACGGCATACCGAGGGTGCTCATCTCTGACAACGGATCTCAGTTCATTGCAGCTGACACAAGAGAGTGGTGCTCAGAGTTGGGGATCGAACAGCGGTTTACTTCTGTAGGGCACCCGCAAGCTAATGGACAAGCGGAAGTTACCAACAGGATTATCTTGCAGCATTTGAAAACCATGATTGAGAGCAAGAAAAGTGAGTGGGCTGAAGAGTTGCAAGGAGCGCTTTGGGCTTATCGCACCACCCCACGAGCGGCCACTGGAGAAACTCCTTACGCGCTCGTTTACGGATCAGAAGCAATGATACCAGCGGAAATAGTAAATGAATCCGCACGTGTCGGCTATTTCGAGCCTCAGCTCAACGACGGCAACAGGAGCTTGGAGTTGGATTTGCTGGATGAAAGGAGAGACAGAGCATGGGCTAAGATCCATCATTATAAAGCCTCTGTGGCCCAACAGTACAACAAACGTGTAAAGGAAAGGACCTTCCAGTTGGGAGACTTGGTTTTAAAGAAAGTGGAAGTATCCAGGCACGTGGGAAAATTGGATCCCAATTGGGAAGGCCCATTCAAAGTCATACAGATCAGAGCTAACAACACTTACACCCTGGAGACACTTCAAGGGGAGCGCTTGCCTCGCCCTTGGAACGCATGTAACCTCCGGCGATTTTATGTTTAAAAGCTCTTTGCAAACTCTGATGTAACAACCCTCTTTGACGGGTCCTATGTACTTCAAATCAAAGTAAAAGGTAACGTAATCTTTTTAATTCCTTTAATATTCCTGTTTCTTTGGTTGCTTGAATGGATAAGTCCCATGTCTCTCGTCTTTACGAGCGTGGTTGGCAACCCGTTCCAATATATATGTTGTTATCTCGCATGGGTGACGCTGGCCAGCGCTCTACTCCGCATGGGGGGACGCCCTCATAAGGATAGACTGGTTACGCTCAAAACCAATTGGACAAGACGGAAGAAGACGGTGAAGAAAATCCTAGTAGGCCTTGGCTGTTCCTTACAACGCCTTGCGCTCGAAAACGGGATCTACTACAAGGGCAATTCCCAGTAGGCCTTGGCTGTTCCTTAAAACGCCTTGCGCTCGAAAACGGGATCTACTACAAGGGTAATTCCCAGTAGGCCTTGGCTGTTTCTTACAACGCCTTGCGCTCGAAAACGGGATCTCCTACAGAAGCAAATCCTAGTAGGCCTTGGTCGTTTCTTACAACGCCTTGCGCTCGAAAACGGGATCTCTTGCAGAACCAGAAAAACGATAAGAGCCATAGCGCTCGAACGATGGCCTCAGAATCAAAAAGGAATTGCACAGGTCTTGAGTGAGGGCAACCATTCAGTAAGACCCTCGCAAATACAAAAGACTTAGCAAAATCCCCCAAAGACAGTCTTGAGCGTAGGGGCAATCCCATAGTAAGACCCTCACGATCGTTCAAGACTCAGACGAGAAGTTTACACAAAAACAAAATTTATACAAGTCTTGAGCGTAGGGGCAATCTCACAGTAAGACCCTCACGACCGCTCAAGACTTGGACAAATTTTCAAAAGGAAAAGTTTATGCGAATCTTGGGCGTAGGGGCAATCTCACAGTAAGACCCTCACGACCGCTCAAGACTTGGACAAATTTTTAAAAGGAAAAGTTTATGCGAATCTTGGGCGTAGGGGCAATCTCACAGTAAGACCCTCACGACCGCTCAAGACTTAGACAAATTTCAAGATAAATTTACAAAGGCAGAAATTTATACAAGTCTTGAGCGGGGGGGCAATCTCACAATAAGACCCTCACGATCGCTCAAGACTTAGACAAATTTTCATTGCATCAAAGGAATAAAGCATTCACAGGAGTATACTACACGGTCTTATTATATGATTCATAAAGGAAATGAAGAACAAGGGCATGGAAAACGGAATCTTTTTTCATGGAAAAAAGGGAATTATTACAAAGCAAAAGGGCTCAAAGGCCCATGAAATTCTATTACAAGAAATAGCAGAAAATCTGAGAAATGCAGGAATTGATAAAAGGTGAGCTTCATGCAGCTGGAGCGATGTCTTCATCAACAATCACCAGGATTGGGCCATGAACCGGGCCATGGATTGGACCCTCAGGCTCTTGTTGATGAGCTTGCGGATCGTTGGGCTCATGATCATCTGGAGCGGGAGCGTTGGCATCTTCGGCAGCTGGGACAAGGGCTTCCTCCAAGATAGGCGCTTGGGGCTCATCCTCGGGATCATCATGTTGAGCGGATGAGGCAGCATTACCCGCACCCCCGTCCCTATGAGCGTCGGCGTACTCATCCTGGAGCAACTTGACCAGGAAGTCATACTCCATTTCAGCAATGCCGTCCGCGGGGTCGTTGGGATCCTCGTCCACCTCCTCACAGCGCTCGTTGAACAAGAGCCCCGTGCCCTCGGCTTCTTTCATTGCCGGATCCGTCAGCCCTTTGTGGATGCCCTGATCCACTGCCAAGTTGAAGGCATTTTGAGCCTCATCCAGGCAGTGCAACGAGGCCGCAAAATTGAAGGCTTTGGAGTGGCAGAATTTGATCAACGCCTCCTTGGTTGCACGCTCTAAGCTTCGAGGCCATTCGTTGACAGTATCGTTGAATTTGCGCTCGGCCTCCAAAGCCCTCGTTTTCCAACTTTCCCGATCCGCCTCCGCTTTCTGGCACCGCTCGTTAGCCTGGGCCAGTTGATTGCCCAAATTGACGCGAGCACCGTCGACCGCCACAAAGTCCTCCTTCAGCTTCCCCAACTCCTCCTCCGTTTTGTTGAACAAGCCCTTGAGGGACTCGTACTTAGCAATTTCTGTATCCAGCTCCGATTGGATATGAGCCGGATCATTCGAGCGGGCCATCTTCTTGTATTTGGCCTTGCGCTCGGCGTAAGTGGAGGCTCGCATTTGCATATTACAGAGCCGGGGAAGAACTTGCTGCGTAAACGAGAGGAAAAGTGTTAGCCAAAAAGATGATAATTTATAGGAATCCACAAAGATAAGCAAGGAGTGAGGACTTACGGAGATTAAAGCGTTGGCCGCATCAAAGGCCACTTGCTCCACGGACTCGTTGAAAAGGTGTCGATGGTCCGCAGAAAACTGAGCCCTGGTGTAGAGATCTTGGGCCATAGTTTCGGAGAGGGTGCCGGGCCTCAGCAGAATGGGCCCCCCATCCGTGGGACCTGAGCATTCCCTGTCCCCTCGTCGAGTGAACGCCCATAAACGCTCTTCCTCTGAAGAGGAAGTGTCCCCCTCACCCTTGGGGCCCTCGACAACTTGCTTGCCCTTGCCCTTGATGGCGACAGAATCGGGCATTCTCTTCCTCTTGCGGGAAGGCCTATTTGCGCTCGAGCTAGGACGAGCCTCTGTTATGGTCAGCGTGATTGCTGGCCTCGGTTGTTCTGAAGGGATGGGGGGTTGTACATCACCTGCTCTCTCTGATCGCCCCCTGGTCTCCCTTGGGACCAATCTGCGTTCCCCTCGGCCACGAGGGGGCTGCACCTCAGGGTTGGCGCTCGAACTGGCGCCACCTCGAGCGTTCCCTCTATCATTGCGGTGGCGAGGGCGCTGTTCACGTTGTTGATCCCCCTGGGGGGTCTGGTTTCTGTTCGCATGAGCGAAACGAGCCGCTTGCCTAATTCCTCCGGCCATTTCTATGATAGCGACTCCTGCAAGAGGGAAATTTTTCAAGGGTTAGAAATATCCAAACTATCTACTCAGATTGCAAGTTACAAGTACAGAAAAGAAGTTAGTATTTATTCCTATCTACAGTTAGTGCCCTAAGAATCTAACCGTCTCTCTCTATGTCACGAGCCGGAGGGTTGTCAAGGTAGAAAGGGTCATTGGAGAGACCACACAAGAACATAAGTTCTGCATCATCTATCCAGTCCTTCGCTTGTATCAAATGGCCCTCGTCCCTTAGGGTTGCCGCCAGATTTTTTGCCCAATCTTTGGGGAGTGAGGGTGGCATACGGCTCTTTGAATACGAGCCCCACTCTGTGTTCACACCAAAGTCCTCTCCTGCTGGGGCCTTGACAAAGATGAACTTTTCTTTCCAATCAACGCCATAAGTGCTCGAGGGCGAATTGATCAGCTTCATATGGGCCTTTGCTTGAATGTAATAGAAACCGGCCTCGGGAGATGAGCGGGATGAACTGACCACTTGGAATAAGGCGTGGAAGTTCCGCAAGAAGGGCTCGTGGCCCATACTCCTCATTAAAATAATGAAGCACGTCAAGAGGGCTAAGCCGTTAGGCACAATTTGGGACGGACACAGGCCTAGGTCATTCAGCAAATGAGCCATGGAGTCCGTAATAGGGAACCTCAAGCCGCCTGAGCTCACGGTGTCCACGTATACTGCCATCTCCCCAGGAGGCGGATTATTTGCACGCTCGTGGACTTCTGGGATCCTCCATGTGTACCGCTCGTCCCAGTAGATGGGTGCCATCATTGTCTTCACATCCCCCACTGTAACTGTGCTGGGGGTTTCATCAGGCGTGCGCTCGGTAGCCTGGTAGCCCGACCCTTCGCCCTCGTTTTGTCTTTTGGATTTTTGGGACTTCTTGCTCTTTCCCTTGTTCCGGGCCCTTTCTGAAGGCCCAGTTATGGCTTCTGCCACCGGAAGCGGGTTTGCAACAGCCACGGTCACGGTGTGGCGGTGAGGATGTGTGGCACTTTGAGTTATGGGGAGAGTGACCCCTTGTCTTTCTGCCTCCATTACCAGATCCATCTCCTCAAAAAGAGGATCCGTTCCGCCGGGGTTCCTGTCCTCCGCTACCATCACCGCCGCTCCCAACCCTTCATCTCTAGGAGAGTCGGGGGAAGAAGAACTATCGATGGCCATTTCGTTAATTTCACGGGCAAACTCCTCAACTTGTTGGTCGGCCATGGCAGAAATTGGGTTTTGGAAGTTTTCCGGTGAAAGGTTAGGGTTTCTTCGGGAAAAAGGAATCTAAGGGGTTGTGAAATCCTAAGGATCAAATCTACGGTTAGCAAAGTTAGAAAATTACTCTGAAATTTTACCTTGAAGGTGTTTGAGAAAACTGGAGAAGAGTTGAAGATGATGCTCTGAAGACTGAAATGCTAGAGAATTCTTCTTGCAAAGGGTGCTTGAAAATTCTGGATGCGTAAAGAGTATCAAGATTTCAGAATCCCATATTTATAGGGATGGGAGTTGGTACCGTTTTAAGCAATGAATTCAAAATGGCAATCATTTCCCGCCTAGGAAACTGCCCACTTTATGGAACCGCCGCATGCTTTCCAATGCTCACGCGCCTCACGCGCACCCGCATTTAATGCCCTATCGCTTCGGATGCTTCAGAATAGTACAGCATTTAATGCGAAGACGTTACAAGCGGTCAGTTGAAAAGACCGCATTTAATGGCACCATCAGAGGAAAATTGCTCAACACGCCAATTCCCGTACGAGCGTTGTATGCGGGATATTGAACGTGTCAAAATTCTACAGTCCTTATCACTAAGGACTACAGAATTGGGGGGCAAAATGATGGGGTCAAAATACGATCGCCCCACATTAAGACACGTGGCACCACCGAGATGATGACATCTGTCTCCCCAAGGATGCACCTATCAGCATCCGAGCGCTAGGTACTACGAGCGCTGAGCTCAACAAGCGCAACCCATCTTCAGGAGTTAAGCCTAACGAGCGCTTTCTCCCACGAGCGTCCTACGAACTAAACAATTGGTACGCCCACGTGCCAAAGGAGCCCTCTTCGAGCGTCACACCCCCTCAGAGCGGCCTTTCCTTTGGTTCCTCATCTGAACTGAAGCCCTCGTTCCCCTCAGCGGATATCTTGGCTTCCAGTGCTCTAGGTTGTCACGAGCGCGCTCTCAAGCCCTCGTTACCAACCACCCACATGGCTCTCTGACACAACGTACATGCCCGCGCACCTGCCACTGTTGCCAGCACTAACTTTTAGCCGCTTTTGCAGAAGATTCCTCCTAGGTTTCTCTCTCACAGCGCCACGTGTTAGGGCAACATTCGGCCAGGACCACTTGAGGCAAATGACCAAAGGGCCCTTGACCCTCAACTATAAATAGCTAAGGTCATCTTCTACCTTGGTAAGCTTTCTTCACTTCTGCAACTGTGACTGAACTTACTCTTCTTCATACATTGAACTGACTTGAGCGTCGGAGAGCCAAACTGGGTATCACCCCCAGTTCCCCCAGCTTGGCCTTCTGACCTATTTTGTGCTTGTCCCAACAGGTAGAACCCACTCTCACTTTTCCGGCGAAGCTCCGGTGGTTTCCTCCACAAATATAAATTGTAAAGTGATCGGATTCGGATCCACCCTTCTCCGGACCCATCAATAACAAACACACTAACATCAATAAATGCATTAGTAAATTCATATAAATATCCGTCAGAGTCATTTAAACAATTATTGCAAACACTGAACATGCATGATCAATAAAAATATTAAAATACCAGTAAGTAGTGTTTATTGAAAAAGAAAATATTAGGTAGACACAAAACTCAAGTATTTACATCAAACCCCCTAAGAATTTCAGTCCTTGCATTATCCTCCTTACCTTTGGACTCTTTATTACATATACTTCCCTGAGTTTCAGCATACCAGGGACAAAATAATAAATATCGCACATTCCGTTAAATTTAACGGAGGGGATAACGGGACCAGGGGGAGTTCGTAATTTCTCAAACCTCAGGATTAATCTGTAATTTCGCCAAATCTTTGGGGTTATTCGTAATTATCCCAAAATATTATAAAACAAAATAAAATAGAAAAAGTCTGCAAGTCAAGATTCAGCCGTGGAATGAAGACAACTAAAAAGAACAATAATAGAAAGATTCCATAGAAAAATTTGTAGGAAAATAAAATTTTACTTTTCTCACGACATGACTTGATATAAATAGTAAATGATAGTCCAACTCTCGATATGATTTGATATAAATAACAAATGATCAGTCTTATTTATACTATATAGAATTATAGAGGAAACTTGTAGATTCCCTAATAGATTAATGGATAGATGATTCGAGAATTGGAGATCCCTAATAGATTAATGGAAGAGTGTAGAGACATTACAGAGAAAAATATGTAGACTTAAACTAATTTAGGAACTTAATTAATATAATCCAAAAAAAAAAATCCAACTTTAATGGTTAAATGTATCAAGGAGTTGCCCTTTTTGACTAGTTCTTTTCTCTTGTTCTGAGCTTAATTGATGAAGACTACTTTGGATAGCATCCAATGAATTTCCCCTCGGTTGTATCTCAGTGTCTTATTCAGTCTACTACAAAAAAAATAAATATTAGGAAATTTAATTTAGGATATTTATTTGTTAATGTCCCAAAATGTGATATTAGGATACTTAATAAATTATGTCCTAATAGTTATATTATTAGAGACACTTCTAAATAAAATTAAATAATTAATCGTGTGAGTTGAAGAATCCAATATCTCCCCACTTCTTTTTTCGGTTTTATTCTACACTTATTTTACACTTATTCTCTCTTATTCACAATCACCCTTCTCCTCCTCTTCTTCTTTGGATCGATCGACAGATTAACTTTATTTTCTGAGACGAACAAATTAACTTTTTCAAAACTAAACAAATTATTCAGTTTCAGTGGTCTCAAGGTAATCTCTTCCAACAATATCTCAATTATCAATTTCCTAGCAATATTTTTTGTAGCACCCGGAACGCTAGGTAGCCACATCCCCCGCACTATAGTCCAATCCACATATGGAACAAGCACACATACATGAATCAAGCCTATAGCGAACGGAAGACAATAAAAAAAATAACTTTCTAGCTAGGTGGGACTAACCCTCAAACAAATACGATCATGCATAAAATACATACATTCATTTCATTATCACCAATTCAAATTCATATCTACTAGTTAATATATATATACAATCTCAAAATACCAAAGGAAAGACTATCCATAAGTATCAACATGTTCATAAGCAGTACATAATTATGCATCAATAATGTACAATGAACGTGCTAGAACCGAAATGAAAGACCGGACTAGACTCAATTCCCGCTTAGCACGCACCCTGCGAACCTGAAAATGTGAGGTGTCAGTCTATGAAAGACTGAGTGAGGGGTTTAATAGATATAAGCGCAAGTATCATGCAAGTCATAACCACAGGTAAGGTTTCATAAGCAAAATAATGCAAGTTCAATAATAAGATAATCCTCGCCCGACATTACAACTATCCAATTTAACAATTCAGTCAAATTCAGTCAATCGGTGGCCCGGCGAGTGAGGACAATTCTCCAACCTTATTCCGACAGTGTACAGTAATTATGTTATCAGTTGATTAGGTGATCAATCAAGTAATTATAGTGCAATCAGTCAAGAGCAATTTCAATACCCTTTTCCCTCCAGTGATGGTGGGATGCAAGGCCCCACCACCCAGTCAGTGTGAGCACAGGGTTCATGAGTCCCTATGCCCGGAACTCCTTCCCCCACTAATCTCATAGTGGGTTCAGGGGTCATCCCAAAAGTTGTGAGGATAGTGCAAGAGTTACCCGTCAGCCCATGCTTTCTCGGTTGACTCAATACACTACCCTCGGGCCCACAGTGCAGTACAGTACACTCGCCAAAAGACAGTCAATTCAGTACAGTACCAGTGGTTCAGTACAGTAGCAGTAGTTCAGTTGCACATCATTTGAGGTTTATGGAAAACTATAGATATATGTATACATTTTGGCCGAAATCTACATAATGGTTGTATGAGTTCTATATAACTAGAAATTAAACCTCACCTGGAAGGCGACAATACAAGAACATGAGCTATGCCGGTGCCTATTAAATTACGATATCTCCGCCATGGAGAAGAACTGTACAAGAAAGGGACAATGTGTACTCGTGAGCAGAGACTCAATATGATACCAACTATGATGCACGACAATGTTCATGAAGTGATGTATCGTGTCATAACATGATTCAATGTGAAATAAAGCGAAAAAATATCATGGAATGGTGTGATCGTGTTCATATACTCAATTACTCAAACGAAGTCAATTCATATACTAAGTACGGATTCATACAATCAAACTCAAGCACGTAAGGACCAATGAGTCTCAAATAAGAGCATAATCATCAATTAAGCAAGCATAAAATTCATATAAGTCACATACGGGAGCCAAGGAAGTGAAAGGAATGCAATATGAAGGGTTTTGGCAAAGTTTGGTAAAAACTGATAGTTTTCGGAAATGCGCAAGCTGTAGGAAAACTGGAATATCTCAAGTTCTAGAAATTGGAATTGAGTTTTGTTTAACGGATATGAAATTATACAAGTAGACCTTTAAAATGATATATGGCTCGTATTCTGGTTCAAAGTGAGGAGAAAATAGCATAGACCTGAATTTGGATGAATACAGATTGTCGATGAAGTGGCGACACCAAAAAGAATTGATTATATCTCACAAATGAGAAAACATATTGAGGTGATTATAATTGGAGAATATTCTAGACTTCAATAGGTTTCCGTGGGTTCAAAAATTAGGTCAATCAAAGCACAAACGAAGTCAGCACGGTCGTGTTGTGCAGAATATTTCCAACTCGAAGTGTTAACACGGCCGTGTTGAAAATGAACTAAGGTTGGACACGGCCGTGTTGAAGCAATCTGGGCGAAAATTTCACATATAAGTATTTAATCACTTGAAATAAATGAATAAACGATTAAAATAATTAAAATAAGCCCCCAACTTATGGAAATAGATCAATTAAGATCATATACTCAAATAAGTCATGTTCAGCAATTAATTCACATATCACTTAAATACGAGTTATACAATAATTCATGATTTGAGAATAATATTGCATATTTTCACATAAACATATAAGAATATAATTCATATAATGTCACGTAATGCATAACTGGAAAAACGGGGCGTTACATTTTTCAACTCTAATTTTCCAATTTCCCGAGAATATTTTTGTTCTCAATTTTACTTTTTGAATCTTTTATACGTAGGGTTAATTCAGATATTGGAATTGAATATTCAGCAATAGATTGTTGCATTATTACGTTAGATTCTTTAATGGAGGTAATATTATATATGTTCACATTAAAGTTGTGTGGATAAATTCTTATATTTTTTTTGTACTTATATTATTACTTTATTAATATTCTCTTATTTTCTTTAATTCCGAAGATGATAGTTTGGATAACTTTGAGTTGTTTTTTGTTTAATATGTGAACTAATTACGTTGATTAGGTTGATTATCTTGTTGGGACTAATTTCTTTCTTCATTAACCTATTTATTTGTGATTATCTTGTTGGGATTAACTCTAGAGGAAACTAATTTCTTTCTTCATTAAAGTATTTATTTCTTAATTTGCATATAAGTTGAATTCTTCTTATATAAAAATGTGTTGTAAAATATTATTTTGATGCATATATTCTTACAAAAGTGATTAATGTATATTTTGTGATTGCAAGTTGTTTTGGACAATAAATTACATTGAAGAATTATGTTAGATCATTCCGAGAATCAAGACTTCAAATTATAGAAATTGACCTTGTAATCTTAGGAAGTTTGAATAATTTTCTTGTATACATATTGATGTAGAAATTGATGACTTGTATAATATAAAATTATTGGGGTTTTGATGGGTTTTATTACATAAATCATTTTTTGATTGAATGAATGTCCACTATTTTATAATTTTGATTAGAAATATTTATGTTTAATTTCCTAACATGTTATGAGATCAAATAGAAAAAAATTAAAAAAAAAGTGATATTTTTCTAAAGATTTTATCAGTATAACAAAATATATAATTAAAAACGATATAAATATAAATTTATGAAAATAAATCACTAGTTTTTAAATTTTATAGGGACACTTATTTGTGTCTTATCAATGCACTAAAAGGACAAATATAAGTATCATAATAAAATAAGTTATTGAGACACTTTAAGTGTCCCAAAACTTTATGCGACACCAATACATGCGACATTTATATTAAGTGTCCCAAAAACTAAAAGTGTCCCGATATGTATCATATAAGGATGCTTTCTTGTGTGCCAATAACCAATTTTTGTTGCAGTGGTCACTAAAAGTTGATGAATGTTGAACAAAACTTTAAATTGCATTAATTAGCCTTTGAAGACTGTGCTGTTCTATGATGTATTTGTTTGGATTCATGATTAAGCCAAGTTCGAAGATTGATGATTGAGTAGTTGGTGTCCAATGTTGAATGAATTTGGTCAAGTCCGACGATTCATGTCTTTGTTTGGGTTCACTTATTTAACAGTTTTAACATTCCTGATTGTGCATAATATATTTTGTAGGCCTTAGAACAAAATTGATCGATGGATTAATCCCATAGGCTGCACAGAACCAAAAGTATACGTAGCTAGCATTTTCTTAGTTCAATGCTTTTGGATTTACAGAAATTCTGTCACATTTAAGTGTCAAAAAAGAGTGAAATCTAGATGTGAAAGCTCCATTTACTTTAATCTATACTATTAGAAATAATTACATCTAATTACCTTGTATTTAGGTCTAATTACAACGTAATCCATTATTATCAGAAAATTACATTTTAGTCCCTAACTTTGAGAACCGCTTGTGGTCCCTAGGGTTCTGTTATGTCATTCCAAAAATACCCCTGATTTGTTGTTAAATTTATAATTTGTAGGGATCGTTTTGTTTATATTTGTAAACTTTAGGGATGATTTTGTAATTTTGGTCATATATTCAATGTAACACTCATAAAACAGTCAGAGGAATAAATGTACTTTTACAAATTCCGTTAAGGGACCTCAATCCATACAATACTAACCGATATCATACTATTTTTTTAGACTCTTCATTTCTTTAATTTTATTTGAAAAACTCATCCCACATGTAGTATTAACCGATCTCAAACACCTAAAATACTATGCAAATAACCGATCTCAAATGCTATTCACGTATTTTATCGATCATCTACTTAGAATCTTAATTTTTCATTTGCACACGCATAAAAAAATATAAAAATATAAAAAATAAAAAGAATTATTTGCATAATCACATAGTAGTTACTAGTGGGACCTTATTGCAAAGAGTACCATAGATGTTTGGCTGAATTTATGAACTCTTGGAAAAATCTTATAAGAGCTTATAAGATGTTGCTAAGTGTGTCAACGCCTCAAAAGGAGCTATAAGCTCTTAAATAAGATGTTAAAGGAGTTTTATGAGCTCCATTGGAATAAGTTAGACAATTCCAATTTGTAATTTTCTAAGTTTGAACGCATTTCCTTTTCTTTGATCATATTGCAGTTCACAATTGCTATTACTAACATCTCACAACATTTTCTAAGATGTTACTTATAAGTAAGACCAACATCTTATAAGATGTGAGATTAAGCTTAGCCAAACACACTTATTTCTTCTTATCTCAATATTATGAGTGGAGCTAGAATACCATGTTGATAATAATGTTCCGTTGGGAAAATTGCAGAGTTCATCTTATATGATTTAAAATTCAGGTTTTTAATACATTTTTCTAAAAATGCAAACATCTTTTCGTACTTAAATTTTTTTCGCAATTTACGAACAAATTTAATTGGAAGTTGGGAATTGCCACGTGAAGCTCACACGCGTAATATTTCCGGCCAAAATGGTTATGTGTTGTTCATTCGTTTATACAATCGAACTCTAAATCTCTTTAGATCTTTCTTTTGGATGGGAAAACACGTAGTATTTTTAATTCTATGTATTAAAAAAACGCTCATATGTACGGTATGCATGTATTTTGTCTGGAAGATGGCGCACGTAAACCTCATGTGATAATTTTTTGCCGAAAAAGTTATTACGAGTCAAATTTACCCGTAAATTCTAAAAAAATTATAGATAGGTATGTGAATTGTGATGATATTTGTTTTGAAAATGATACGGATGCTTTATTTTTCTTGCAACATTATTAATTTCGTAACTAGTCTAAGTGGCAGTTTGCATGCCAAATTGGACAGTTTAATTTTCTTATTCCATGTGGGATTCACTTCTTATTTTAATTATTAATCCTTCTAACACCTGATCCATGAGGTCGTGTAGAAAGCATCAATTTTGTGTGAAGAAATTGCATATATAATTCATTGCAAAACGACGACCAAAAGGTCCAAACACACACTTATTGGAGACTCCACGTGCTCCATGTTGAGTGCCCTATTTTCTGTCTATCTTTTACTTTTTTCTGAAATTTCATTTTCTATGAAAAATGATTTATGGCACAAAGATGGATGTTATTTTTGGGCCAGCAATCAATTGAAGTAATACTTGAATTGAAAATTAATCGTACAAGTCATTATAATAATTAATACAATTGATGAGATTATTATAATACAACAGATTCAAAGTTTGTTTGAAATTACAAAATTATGCTTTCGGACGTAATATATTGATTGAAATTATATAGGGGTATCTTCCAAAGTTTTTCCGTTGTGAGGAAGTAAAAGTAAAAATTAAAATCGTGAAGTGAGTAGTTGAAACAAAACTAAAAAATGAATTAAGAAAAACTAAGAAATAATAAATACATTTTTATTTATTTAAGAAAGTAGCCTATAAAACTATAAGCAGAAATTGGAAGTTAATCTTCATAGGAAGTGTTAAGTTATGTATATTAGCTAAGATTAAGTTATGTTTATATGTAAGCATTTAAGGCAATCTTGTATTTGATACTTGAGTTTGTGAAAAGGCTTTAATAAATTATATTTAATATTATGTTAGATATGTTAGATTTTAATGAATTATAATTAATATTATATTAGATATGTTAGATTACATTTAATTTTAATGAATTGTAATTGACCCAATGATAATCTCATCCAATCACATCCAATCTCCATGATTTATAATAGAGGTTAATCAATGTTAATAGCGGAGTTAAATCCACCTAATCTCACCAAATCCAAATTCAAATAACACATCACTTGACTAATTTAAAAATAAGTAAAATTAAGTCAAATAAAAAGGTCTAATCTACCATAACCAACATTTCCGTACACTTTTAGCTTTTAGTTTAGTTTTACTTAAAATAAACAAAAATTAGAGTTCTGCGACACTACGACCAAACCTAAAAAAATGAAAAATCTAAAATTATTTTTTTTAAATAAAATTATTGTTGATTTCTCAACTACTTAAAATTACATATTTTAAATATTTGCAAACACTGCATATTATATTAGGACAATTCTATCTAGTCTAAACTTTACTAGGTCAAACTAATATAATGAGGAAATAAATAATTTATATATCGTGCGATTGATAAAATTTTAATTGAAGTTCGACCGAATCGGGTTTAAGTTAATGGAATATATCATATTAAAAGTATACATCAAAACTTATATTTTCTATAGAATTGTCTACATTTTGGACTTGGATTAATTCATTAATAAAATATGACATTAGAGATGGTGACAATTAACATTATTTTAAGGAACTCATCTTAGAAAAATACGACATTATTATTATTATAATAAGGATATCTCAGTCTTACCCACACACTATTTAATTCTTGATTTACTAAGCTTTGTCTCATGCAGGCCCTTCATAAGACACACGCCCATCGACGTCCGCCACGCGAAAACGATGTGCCCCCTCACTCTCTCAATCACCGTACACCCCTCAAAGCACAGCGTACAACTCTTCGAAGCGTGTCCATGTATTCGTGATGTTTGAAAAATCCATTCTTGACGTCTCCTTACATCAGCATTACATGTCTGCTGATCTGATCCCACCATAATTTTTCCAACTGCCCTCTTGTACTTCACCTCGTATTTCAATGTGTGCAGAGATCAGAAGCAGTCACACTCTGATATGTGTATGTATATATAGATTGCTGTCTGTGTAGTGGGTTTTGTCATTTATGGGGTGTTGATCGAGAATTGAGTGTTTTTTTGATCGAGAATTGAGTTGTGGAGAGAAAAGTTGAAATCTTGATGAAGATGGGTTCTTGGTGGGAGGGGATGAGGGTTCTTGGGCCATTGGTGCACCTTTTGTTGCCGCTGTGTGTGCATTGGGTTGCTGAAGAGATGACGGTTTCTGTGCTCGTTGATGTCACCACGAATGCCCTTTGTCCGGGAGAAAAGACTTGCCCTCAAGCTATTTACATCAATGGCATCCAGCAAACGGTCTCTCTCTCTCTCAGACACACACAAACACAATATGTTCTTGTGGGATTGGAATATTTTGTATTTTTCTGTGTGGGTTTGGGAGTACTGACTCTGATTTGTTGTTTTTCCTTTCTTGACATGTTGTGGGAGTTTGTGAATTTGGTGCTTTGTCTTTCTTAACTAGTCTGATCTTGAATTTTTATATTAGGTGAGTTTATTTGGACTTTTTTGAGGATGCATGATGTTGGGTTTAGCAAATTCAAGTGTGAAAGAGTGAGATTTAAAGTTTTGGATTGTTCTGATTTTTGTTGAATCTTTAGGGCCAAAAACCTAGGGAGGTATATTTTTTATCTGCATTTTGTAAGCAAATGCAGATACTTTTTCATATAATTTTGGGTTGGATTAGCGATGCTTATCCAAGGTTTGTATTATTGTTTCTTGTGAATTGTGCTAATAATATCATATCTGTATAGTTGTACTAATTTTTCATTATGATTAGAATTATTTTACAGAACTGAGCAATTTTCTACCATTTTGATTCCTGTGTTTGTATTTGTAGATTGTCGGAATATTCAAGATGATAGTTCTTCCACTCTTAGGTCAGTTGTCTGATGACTACGGGCGTAAACCGTTGCTTCTTATAACCATATCAACGACAATCGTTCCTTTCAGTATGTTTCTTTCGATCTCAACTTCATTTCTATAAATAAAACTTGTATACATTCACTAATTAAGTGGAAAAAAAACAATCCATTTATAAACATGTAAATTTTCGTTGTTGAAATTTACAGCTTTACTCGCCATTGATCAGTCAGAAGGATCCGTATATGCTTATTATGTTCTTCGGACCATATCTTATATCATAAGCCAGGGGAGCATTTTCTGCATTTCTGTCGCTTATGCTGTAAGTACATCTAATTTTGTATCTATTATAAATTCATTATGATCAGGATTTTTACTAAATATTTGGCAATATTTCAGGCAGATGTTGTCGATGACAGTAAAAGGGCTGCTGCCTTTAGTTGGATCACGGGCTTATTCTCTGCATCACACGTTGTGGGAAACATGCTAGCACGTTTTCTTCCCGAAGGTTACATCTTTGAGGTATGCTTGTGCCGTGCTGTTTTCTTCCTTGTATATGTGTGTAATTACCTAAACTTCCCCACTTGGTTCTGATTGACAAAAGTTCAGTCTTCTGGCTGTTGAGACTTAACCAAAATTGTCTATCGAGAAAGTTGGATAGCATAATTTTTGGGCTAGCATAATTTTTGGGCATTTTATTAAAATTGAATGATGTTTAACTAAATGGAATGATCGACTAAAGGAATACTCTAGCGTGGACAGAAGTTACAGGGATGTAATTATGCAACCAAGAGGGGATATCTGTGTAATTTTGTATAGACACAGGGGGGTGGGCTTGTAATTGTTACTTTTTCTTTAAAACATATATCCATTTTTACTTTCTTGCTTGTCACTTTACTTTAATTTTGAGGTATGCTTATGTTTGCAACACCTCCTCCCTCTGTCATAATGTGTAATCACAAAAACTTCTGGGATTGGTTCAGATTGACAAATCCATCCCTTGGACTATATGAAATATTTACCAAAATCGACAATATTGCTTATCTAGAAACTTTTTTATCTAGAAACTTGGATAATGTTGTTTTCAGGTAAGTTATATAATATTTGAATGAGATAATTCAACTAAGATAATCAGAAAAAAGCGAGTAGTTCAGAGTGTAGATAAGTTGTGAGGGAGACATGGAATTTTGAGACATAAAGGGGATATTTGTGTAATTTCATATAGTTGCAGGGGATGACGTTGTAATTATTTTGTACTTCCTTACATGTAACTTTGCTTCTATTTTTCAGGTGTCAATTGCTCTTTTAGTTTTTGTTCCTATCTACATGTCGTTTTTCCTGAAAGAAACAATTAGACCAATTCAAAAGCCAGAACGACAAGTCCCTTGTTTAAAGAAGGCAGTTAAGATTGTTCAAGAACGATATTACTCAATGAAACATGCTGTACATATTGTTACAAGCAGGTAATATACATGCTTCAGGTGCTCTGATATTTTATTACTCTTATCTCATTGGTGTATATCAACATACAAATAATTTTAATTTTTCTCCTCAGCTCGACCCTTAAGAGCATTTCTTTCGTTTCCTTCTTCTACGAACTGGGAATGTCCGGCATCAGCAGTGTCTTATTGGTATGTCTCTAATCGTGACCAATAGTACTGCATTCATTTTGTCTTGGCAATATGAAATCTTATTTTAGTGGTAAAAGTCTGCCAAAACCTTGAATAAACAACTTGATATGAATGGTCGATATGCAATACGGAATGTTGAAATAATTTGATCAAGTTTTAGTTTATATGCATGTATGTTTTAAGTTTAACTTTCCTCTATAACTTTTTGCAGTACTATTTGAAGTCAGTTTTTGGTTTCAACAAAAACCAGTTATCAGAAATCTTGATGATGGTGGGAATCGGCTCAATTTTTTCTCAGGTATGAAATCATCAAAATCTTTGTATAATTTTTATTCTACTATATTGTTAATCATTACTAGAATTCTAGCTTTAGACTTTTTCTTCTAAGAAAGGGGCGGTGTGTTTGATATCATTACAAACAAATATATGAAGAAAAGCTTTGAGGCTGGGATAAAATTTTGAATTATTTATAGGAAAATCTAACTTGAAATTTCATGCTTCTCGGCATTAATTCTGGTAGTAATATAAAATATTTGAAGTAGATGACAGTCGACTGATCATTCAATATAGTATCTAGCACAAAAATCTTGGGCACTACCACTCATTTATCAAGCTAGATATGTGAGTTCCGAGGTATACTAATTATATAATTAGCCTACAAAAAGGAGTACGAGGGCCTTTATTTTCATTTTTTGTTAAAAAATTGATGCAACTTATTAAAATTTTCTTTTAACCATCCAATTACTTATAAATTGCCTCCAAAAGGTGTACTGCCTAAACAAAGTAGCCTCTGTTTTTTGGAGGCTGTTTGTAGATTTTAACTACATCACTTTTCCTGTTGAAATGCATGAAAAATAAATCAAAAATTAAGTATTTGATGTTTCTACTTCATTTTTTCGGTTGAAATATTCCTACTTCCTAAGCTTTTAGAGGAGGTAGTCACTCATTACATTGCGTAGAAGAACAATGTTTCATAATGTTTATGTAAAGGCAACATGTGAACTCTTCTTTTCTATGATATTGTATAGTTCATTCTTGCCCTATCCTACTAACACGGCTATGCACCACGCTGTATGTTAGAGCTTTAAATTTCAGTATTTTAAGTGAAAAGTTGCCGATGCACGATGTTTGACATTTTATTGTTCACTGTGGTGCATAGATAGGGGCCATAATATTGGATTCCGGTCGGCATGTTTGATGCGACACAGTAAAATCGTATTCCGTTTTATATAGTACAACTCATTGTCGATGACGTTTATATGTCGAACAATATGCTTTCTTAGCGTACTAAGTGAAGAATGTCTCTGAATCATCTTTTGCTATATGATTATGCATGTCATTCGAGTTCTCAGTTCCCTTTACATGTCCCTTTCTCCTCTTGTCTCATGCTCCTTCGATTCTATGTTTGAAGATGTTGGTGCTGCCTCTACTCAATCCATTGGTTGGAGAGAAACTAATTCTCTGTGCAGCTTTGCTTGCATCAGTGGCATATGTAAGTTGCTAACACAAACAAATTTCTGAAATATTTGCTTCAGGTTCTTTCTGTCATTGAAAAGAAGTGAAATGGTCTGACAAAAAGTTTGTTCATGCAGGGAGTGCTTTATGGCTTGGCTTGGGCACCATGGGTATGTAATTTTCATGCTAAAATGGAGATAATGTTCGGGTTCTTTCTCGTTTATATATTTATTCGATGAGGATTACTACATGCCGGCCGCAGCATACATTTTTGGATAACCTATACTATATCCTTTACTGGGATTTTTTTTTTTTTTTAACTTTAGCCCCCTTAGAATAACCGTTTTGGTCTCTTTGACTTCTTGTAAATTTTTTGTCATTTCAACATTACGTTCTTTCTTTCTCTTTCTCCTCTCCTCTCCTTTTATTTTTCCACTTAAATTCTCTTTTTTCTTCTCTCTCCTGTCTCTGTTTAATTTTCACTTCCAAATATTTAATTTGTCATATTACTTGCATAATTTTATTTTATTTCATATTAATTTTGGTGTATCATAAATGAACGCCTTACATTAAAATAATTAGATAACCATACGTTAGGATGACGAATTTATTTAGAATTTAAACCCACAATAAATTCTAGCAGAAACAATACCTCATTGCATAGTTCTTGACTGATAGTTATTGCAACACAGGTGCCATATTTGAGTGCTTCGTTTGGAGTCATCTATATCCTTGTCAAACCTTCTGTAAGTAGTTATTCCCTCTTAACTTCTGTTTCGACCGCCATCACTGCCGTAGCTATGTTAAGCAATTTAACATTTATCTGATTCCACTACATTGATTTCTCATTGGTCTTCTTAATTGTTGAATTAACTGCAGACTTATGCAGTGATATCTAAGGCATCAAATTCAGCAGATCAGGTTAGTCCAAGATATACTTGAATCAATATTAACCGGATTGTGGTTAGTCGAAAAACAGCCCATTTTTTCTTTTTCTCATCTTTGGACTTTTTTCATTTGTGTTCAGAACTTTAAGCTTGTTTTGCTCATATGTTTGTGTGTATGCCGAAGAACGTTTACTGTATCTTATATATGATTTTCTTGAATTAGGGTAAAGCACAGGGCTTTATAGCTGGCGTGCAATCCATAGCTAGTTTGCTTTCGCCCCTTGCAATGAGTCCACTAACCAGTGAGTCACCTCTTCCATCTCTCTCTCTCTCTCTCTCTCTCTCTCTGCGTCCCCTAAATTTTCCTAAT
The DNA here is from genome assembly GCA_037501455.1 of Lantana camara. NCBI lineage: Eukaryota > Viridiplantae > Streptophyta > Magnoliopsida > Lamiales > Verbenaceae > Lantana > Lantana camara. Next base: position 87,763,775 of record CM074863.1, read on the forward strand.
TTCTCTCATTTTGTATTATTCCAGCATGGTTTTTATCTAGCGATGCGCCTTTCAACTGTAAAGGTTTCAGCATCATATTTGCATCTCTAAGCATGGTAAGCTATTAAGCTTCATTAATCTTTATATAACTCTCTGTAAATATACAGACATCCGGCTTTTTAACTGAACTTATACATACCTCCCCTCTAACTTATCACCGCATTACATTTACGCACTTATATGCGTCATTACACAAAATTAATTAGGCCCAATATTCCAACTTAACACAAGGGCAATGTTACTCAAGCCTCTTTTGTTGAACTTCAACTATCTAAAGGGGGTATTTGTAATTTTCAAAATAAGGGGGGAGGTTTGTATAGTTGTACATAGTTGAAGGGGTCGGACGGTGTTATGGTGCATATTCGAATTCACGTACTCGGTTGTCCTGGTAGGTGATTTCGTTGTGCTTTGCTTCGACAATGAAGCTAGACGGTCCGTCCAACAAGAATGCTGAAGACAACACAGATGACATCGAAACACCACTTCTATCTTAAGGATGCGTTTGCACTAGCGCGAGGACGACTTGTCTTTCGACTCAAACTAGTGGAGTAATGGTTCAAGACGTGCTTTTGTGAAAATGCAATAGAGATCGACATGGGGACTATCATGTATATTTATAATACATTTATGCAGTAGTTAATACATAAAATAAGTTGTATTCTGTTGTGTTCTTTAATGTTCTTGTAGACCAAAGGCAATGTATATTATGGATTTACTGTAGAGATGGTTGGGATTAATTTATCTTAGTTTATGAATCAAATAATTTCACATCTTTCTGTTGTGGTCTTTGTCGGATTTATTTGCGAATGAAACGAATTGAGTCTTTTTCTATGGTAGTTGTATCTATTGATTGTTGATGGTAATTAATACTTAATTCTTGATTGTTAATAATAATCAAGAATGTATTAGCTTGCATAGCAATATCATTTAAAAAGAATCATTGTGGTAGTTTAGTAGTTTAAATTATATCAATTTGGTTAGATGTGTCAAATTTAAGTTTCGTGAATGTGACCATCACTATGATGTACGGACACGACACGACACGATACGGATACGGCGACACGGATTTTTTTTTTGAATTTCCCACGTAAGGAGTGTCGGACACGAGTGTCCGACACGACACGACACGGAAAAATGATATTTTTAGAAGTGTCCATGCATCATAGGACCATTATTATGGGACAAGATTTTGTACCTTAGTAGTTAAATCCAAAGAAACAAGATTAGTCGCTCAACATTAAGGGAAAAAAAATTACATAACATGAAAATTTAACAACTAGGGCAAGGGTTACGGGTAGATTTGTATTTCATCTCCTGTTTCATTCAAGTACACGCGTTAATTTGGTTGAGTCGGATTGAACAAAAATCACAAATTTAAAACAGCAGATCCAAAACTCTATTATTTATATGTGTGACGTGTATATGTGAGTGAAACAAGAAATAAAACACAAAATTGAAATAGGAAATCCAAAACCGATAATACACTTAGAAAGCCTTTGGTAGCTTCCCTAAGGTAATATCTTTTAATACTTATCGGGCTTATTACGCTATATTAGCTGTTAATAAGGAGAAATAATATTCTCTTTGGTACCTAACATTGGCTCAATATTAGCCTAGATAACCAAATCTAATTTCATGTTTGATAGCCCTTATTAACCATTTTTATTATGCTTTTTCCGTATTTGCACTTCACTCATAATAATTAATGGAAAGGGGCAAATATTGGAAATCAATTGTGAACAATAAAAAAGAGAAGAATAACAAGATTTAATTCACCCTTTTTCAGACAAAAGAGTCTAAAATTAATGTGTGAATGTAACGGTCCTCCACCGGCCTAGCTACTAAAATCATCAAGCTCTCGCACAAGCTAATAGGGGTTACCAAACGCGAAACTAAGTCTGCTAACAAATTTCAGTAGGCCTTAATATGACTTACTAAACGCTTCTTATAGTATATGATTGATTGGGGTTCAGACAAAGTTAGGTTTAAACTAAAATTTCCAACTTTACTTGACCATAATGCAATAATAAATAATTATTAAATTAAGAAAAACGGGGCATGCAAGCAAATGTAATGCAAAGTCACTAATCTCCTTAACGTAGCTTCAACGCCTTTATATTCATTCCCACATTCACACACACATATCCCACAATTAAAACAAAGGTATTTCACTACCCAAACCAATATTCTTGCTTTACTTAACAAAAAAACGATCACTTTCATGATCCACATTATTTCTAGGACTATCATACGTGCCTCATTTCACAACTTCATTCCTCACCACCAAATCTTTCTTCTCTCTCCCCACCGAGAAAAATCCAACCCCTTATCTCTCTCTCTCTCCCCCTTCAAAACTCCTCCTATTTTAACCTTTTTGGGGCACGTAAATCAGATTGACGAACAAATTGATTGATCGGTTACACGAGCATTGAATTGCTCAAGTGGTAAAAAATTTGACATTCTTGAAAGTTGATTCTTTGCTGCTTGGAGCGGGAGAGAGAGAGGGATACACATATAGATAAATGGCGGAGGAACAGAGGTGGCAAGAGCCGGGAGGAAGCCACAGGCCGTGCGCCAACAACTGTGGCTTCTTCGGTAGCCCCACCACTCTCCACCTCTGCTCCAAATGCTATAGAGATCGCTGCATGAAAGAACAACAAGTGAAAGATGCGCACGCGGCGCTAGAGATTACGATCATCCCCCAATCAGAATCCTCAATTCCACCACCACCAACATCATCTGTGCCACTGACAGTCGAGCCAACACTGCTGCAGACCAAATCTGCATCACCTGTGGGGTCAGAGACCCCACAGGTACCTACAGGTTCTAACAGCTCTGTAGCAGCAACAACAACAACAACAAGGCCTAATAGATGCGGCGCATGCCAAAAACGTGTGGGACTCACGGGATTTGCATGCAGATGCGGGGTCACGTTTTGTGGGCTCCACAGGTATCCTGAAAAGCACGGGTGCGGGTTCGACTACAAGGCCATGGGGAGGGAGGCCATTGCCAAGGCTAACCCTGTCATTAAGGGTGAGAAGCTGAATAAGATATAAACTATGAGATTTGACCTCACATTTTAAAATTTAATGAAATGTGTAGGTTACATTAGGTTATTTATCCATTGGAATTTAATTAATTCAGGTAGTTGGAATTTCGTTGTTATATCAATTTAGTTTGCTCTATAGTTTTAAATGCAATTTTCTTGTTCTTTTTTCATGCATAGATATTTTTGGAACAAATGCAACTCCCCCCCACCAAATCTTGAATTCAAACCTTTGGAACTTTTGATAAAAGATATGTCCACTTGGTATTAATTATATTAGCGATTTTCTATTTCTTCATCAATATATATATATATATATATATATATATTTCTCGGCTAGGCGTTGCCTCTTAATTAGAGGTTTTGATTAAAAAGAAAAAAAGGGGGGTTGTGCCAAAGCTCGTGTTCATTTTGTTGAGTGAAAATGTACCACTTCTAATCCAAAAAAGTATATCCATCTATGTACTTATCGTCATAAGATGTGGGTGTACGTATTGCAAAAACATACAAATCTAATGTGGGGAATAAAGAAAGGAAATTGAAACAGAAGGAAAGAAAGAAAGAAAGAAAGGGAGGGACGGAGGGAAGATCAATTTCGTTTTATATATTTTAGTTGATTTTATTTTTATTTTATTATTTTTTTAATTCATTTTATCGGTTATGAATTTGACGTGCTTTTATAATTATACTCAATTTATTTAATATGTTGAATTATTTTTGTTATTAATTTTAAATATTTCCATTAATAATATATATACATTTATGAATTGAATTCGTCAAACTTTAACAATTTATTTTAATTTGGTGAATATATGTGTCGATAATTGTGGATAACTTTAATTTTATTAGTATTTTTTTATAATTTTGGAATTTAGTGGAGTTAATAATAATTAAATTAAATAATTTATAGTTTCTTATTTCTTTTATAATTTGAGTAAAATCTGAGATGATTTGATTATGTTTATGAGAAATAGATAAATTTTCGCTTAAGGGTATTTTAGTTTATTTATAAATTTTAATATAAAGTTATGATAAAAAAATAACTTAAAGGATGAATTTAAAGTAAATTAAAAACGTGAAAACTGTTTTCAATCTGCGTTGAAAACATAAGGATGAATATAAATTTTTTCCTTGAAAAACCCTATGCGTCAACTATAGTCAAAAACCTAAATGAAAAATTAACATAAATGATAAATATTTTAATATGTATATGTGCCAACAGGGGCGATCCAAGTGGTTAAAGAGTTTTTTTCTTTAATACAAAAATATTAACATCAATGAACTCCTACAAATTTAATAGCATAATTAAATAATAAGTAATTAATAATGACATAGCGAAACAATAACATTCATTAATAAATATAAGGGAAAATTACATCCATATAGTTAGGTCTAATTACAACGCAGTCTATTATTATCAAGGAATTACAAATAAGTCCTCAGCTTTCATGTTTGTTTGGGGTCCTTATACGTCATTAGGGTTAGGCCCTATAATACCAAAAATACCCTTGAATATTTAATTATTCTTATAATTTTACCAAAATACCCTCAGGGACTGTAATGGTAATGGCATTTTACGTAAGGATCGTTTTGTTAGAATATGTATTAGTTAGGGATGATTTTGAAATTTTCAGCATTAGAGTATTATAACCGTTTTTGACAATTGGGACCTTTGCTATATATACATTATGTGCGTTCTTGACCTATTTTACTCCCAAAAATCATGGTTACATCACATAGCTCAGCATATACTGTTGGGAATAGTGCCCTGAAAATTCAATTTTTTGGATTAATTAAACTGAATTTACAGCAAGTTGTGAGTATTTCACATATTGATAATTAATGGCGTGTGGTGGTATTCTTATATGAAATGTGTTTCATAGGAAAAAACTTTGAATACCGAAATCACGTGTCATTAAAGTTCAAGTCGGTAAGATAAGAATATGTTCTTATCAAGACTATAACGTGGTTATATAAGATGATTAGTCTTTCGTCACAGGGAATGGTGATTCCGATTATAACATGTTGATTTACAATAGGATTGGAAAAATAAAAGAAAAGCTTTCAAAGTGGCAGTCACGTACCGTGCGTGACACGTGGCTGAGTGTTGGCTGGGGTCCACGTTCTCAAAAACAATTAATTCAAAGTGGCAGTCACGTACCGTACTTTGACCAACACTCAAGAAGTGTTAATTGTTTTTGAGAAAAATAAAAGAAAAATTTTCAAAGTAAAATATCCTAGCCAAACACAAGCCATAGAACTAGCATTCTCACTAGTTTGATCGTGTTCTAGCACTGGTGTGGATACGCTTTGGAGGATTGTCTACTTTGGGATCTAATCGAAGGACGTTCGAGGGACATTCCACTTGAAGGGTGTTCGATAGGCGGTATCAACATCACAAGAAAGCTACTATCTTCGTAAGTTTCTTGAAATACCCTATGATACGATACGAACATTGCAAGTCTTTTAGATCTACTTTTGGAAAAAAAATTAAACTTTCGTTGTGCAAACTGTGCTGTTTTCCAACAATTTGCACCTGGCGTGCAAAATGACCAAAATACCCTCATAAATTTGGCTATAAATAGGTTGATCCTTGGCATAATTTTTCATGCAATTTTACAGAGTTGAATAAGGCCAATTTTCGGTTGCTTCTCTCATTTTTCTTAGTTAATCCTTAATTAAGGATTAATTAATAAATAATTAGGTGGTTATATAATTAATATATAAAACACTTAATTATTAGAAAATAGGGATTTTCTAGTCTTAGAAAATGTGTTTTTCTAGAAAAAATTTTCTCAAGTATTTAGGGAGACACCCCCGTGTCTCCCCCTTTTTGTGTGTATATGTGTGTTTCGTCTGGTATTGTTTTGTGTGTCCATTTTACACTTTTATCCCTCCCCGATCATGATCCTGACTTGATTTATAACTAAATATGAATATGAATTCATGTAATAAGGTGTGATTTGTAATTATATGATATGGTTTTAGTGTTTAAATGTGATATGTGTTCGTATTCGATTAAGTGCTACCTTATGCATTTCGATTGCCCTCATTTATATTAATTGTGCACATGAACATTTCTTAATGTGTATTATGATTGTGTTAAGTTATGAAATGCCTTCCTTCACATGAAATTGGATTGAATATGTGCTATGCCTATGTATTTGTATCTCTTAAGTGCCTATGCATACGCCGTGCGTCTATGTGGTTCATCCTTGAGTCTAAGTCTTGCTTTATGTCTTCAGTTTGTTCAGGTGCACCGGCGTGGTGTTTCGTTAGCCGAGTCGATTCCGGGGTGGATCAATCATCTCATTCTCGGTTCCATCGGTGTAAGGTGAGGTTATGTTATAGTTAAATCCTATTGAAACGGGTTGATTCCGGGGTGGATCAATCATCTCGTTCTCGGTTCCATCGATGTAAAGTGAGGTTAGGTTATAGTTAAACCCTATTGAAACGTGCTCATTTTCTATGCATGCGAACTATAACCTGAAGTATAAGTAAATACGTGCGAGATATGTAAGTTTATGACTTTGCTAAGCAATTACAAGTATGATATGTTATGTACGCGCCTATGTACACTTATTCTGATTTGTTATGTTTGCAACATTAAACTATGCTTCAAATCGTGTGCCTCTTATGAGCCGAGAGCTACGAGCTATGGATATGTTATGGATTTGACACGGAGAAGTATGTATAGCATAGTTGTTGCAAGGTAAGGTATTCTATGAAAGTTATGATATGTTATGTTCTGTAGCGGGTTATATGATAGGTTCTGTTTTGTTTGTCTGTCTGTTGGGCCCCGTAGACTGTGGGTTAGGAATCTCGGGACGGCATCGGGCCGTTAGGCTTGCCCTAGACATAGTCTCCATTTCATAGGAGTAACCCTGAACTCGCCAGGAGGTGGTAGGGGGATGGGCCCCTGAAAGTTTGAGTTTTTGCACTCCCCTCACCTATATGGATGGCTAGGGGGTACACCCCCTTCCATCGCCGGAGAAGCAGGTATGTATGATACGTTTGATTTGTTTTGATATGATATGATTCGTATGAGGAGTCTATGATGGAATTTGATGCTCGTACCGCCAAGTTATGTATGTATGCCATGTTAAAGTTCGTGAAACGGGTATAGACTTATATCTAAGATAAAATATGGATCTTTTGAAAGTATATGCTAAGATATGAAATGATTTGCTATGATTTGATTTGATATGTAAGATTTGTATGACTTTGTTAAGTTAAGTTATGCTCTGTTCTTGATAAGTAATCCCTATATGTATGTATCATGGGCAAAGTTTGGTGTGCAAAAACTATCCCCGAGTTCACGAACATTATGATTTGAACGTGCTATGATCCTTATATGTATGTAGCGTGTGGGTAGCCCCTCACTCAATCAGTGTGATTGACCCCTCTCCCTCCCTATTGTTTTTAGTGTGCAGGTGTTGCGTGGAGTTCGAGCTAGGCGGCGTGAGTCAAGTCCTTGGAGTCTGTCGAGTTTCTTATATAGTTTGAGTCCTTCGCATTTGCATTTTGTCTATTTAGTTCAGTTTGTATAACGGTTGTATGTATCTTTGTTTATTTTATGTATTTGATTTCGGGACAGGCTTCTAGGAATAGAATGAACCCGTTTGCATTTATGATTTATGTTTATATTCGGGATTAGGTATCTATGCTATTTAAACCCGTCACCTGCTGCTTGTGCTTTAATGTTTGAATGTATGATTCGCTCCCGCATATGCATTTGTTTTGCGGATTTGTTTTGAGTTGAGGGTGTACATCCCGCCTCGCTTAGATGTGAGTTTGTCTGTCTCCCGTCCGCCTCTGCTTGGTTCATGTATGGGTTTCCCGTCTCGTATGTGGATTGGATTTAGGTACGGGGGATGTGATGACCCACCGTACGGGGTGCTACAATACCACATCACAAGCCTCTCCAAACGCGGCTTCTTGTTTAACGTTGGCTTGAATAAATTCTCCATTCCTTGAATTGGTTTCAATTGGAATTCCAATAGAACCAAGAGTGACTTTAATAGAAATGCACTAGTGAAAGAACTTGAGCAACTTTAATGAAAAGCACCAGCGCAAAGAACTTACACTGAGAGCTCCTATTAAGGCAAAGCTAATAAATTGCCCCTTTAAAACTTTTTTTTTAAATTCAGCTATCTTTATCTCAAACTTTGCTTGGCATTTGCAGAAAAGTGTGTTGTGATACTCATACCTCAAATTGATAAATCGAGGATTTTTGATATGATGATCAGCTGATGGCAACCCCATAAACCAGGCTCTAAACTCCATCGTAAACATGCAACAATGGCATCAAAGATTGACGAAGAAAGGGGGAAAATAGGATAAAGTTAAATCAGAACATGAAAAGATAAAAGGGACAATATATGGACTTTAAAATAAAATATTACATACATACATCTCAAATTGCACGTGTGAATCTCACAGCTGAAGTAAATAGGGTAAAGTGCTCTTTCAAAGAATTACATTAAAGTGTAGCTTAGACAATTTTCATCTTTCAAAAGGATTGAACTAAAAATTTCTACAATTACTAGATCACTTTCTTCTTCTTTTAGGTGGAAATGAACTATAAACTATAAGGGAAAAAAGTTTTGGTATCGACTTATAAAAATAAGTTAGAAACACATAATCATTCTTTTTTTTTAAGAGTTTCTATATCCTCTCTAAATGTTTCTTGTCCTCGGCCAAACGAAAAATAGGAGATATGGGACATAATTAAAAGAAAGAGTATGTGAAGGGGCTAAATCTGAATTTGATGAAAAAGTTATGGGGCTGCATTTAATATTGTACAAATATATCGATCCCCCCAAAATTAATCAGCTCAAATCTTGGGCTTCGCTCTATCCTCCCATGGTGCTGTCACTAAACATGGAAGCGCTGCTATCTTCTTCCGCCACCACCTCCGCCACCGCCTCCGCCGCCGTGCCGCCACCCTTAGCTAAACCTCCTCAAAACATACACCCCAAATACGGCCCGCCACGGAAGGTCCCATTTCCCGCGAAAACAACAAACCGTAACCTCCTCTTCCCCATTTCATGCTTTTCATCTTCTGTACCAAAATCGGCTGCAATATCAACTGCTTCAACTTTCCCTCTTGGTAAATTTAGCACTATTTACGATAATCGTTGTTGGATGGTGCTCATGGAAGCCCCTCCGCAGGAACTTGTCAATGCTAAATCCCAAATAATCGATTATTATGTCAGCAAACTTGAGAGAGTTTTGGGGAGGTGGGTCTTTTCAAGATTTGCTTTTTTTTCCCATTTTTTTCTTATTCTATTTTGCTATAAGATTCAGGTTAACAATTGATATTGCCCCAGGTCTATGTCTATGAGCTATGCTCTTTTTCATTTTCTCATTTTAGTTGTCGGATAATTGATATAGTTACTGAAAAATGTGTAAATTGTATAAGCTTCTTTAAAGTTATATATATTCCATCTGCATAATCGAAATGTGTTGATGATAAAATTTGCCAAGAGGTTTGGAATTTGGATAGTATCATCCGTAAGAGCAATTATTGGGTGTTTTTCTAAAATTTGATTGAAGCAAGGGACTGAGGTGGAGATGAATTGCAAAGGGCGTATGTGTAATTTTAATACCAAAAATGGAGATCTTTGTAATTAAAAATAGTTGCAAGGGTGGATGTAATGTCTTCTATTTTTTGATAGAAATGCTTTGTTTGTTAATTGGTTTTAGTTTTGGATTACGCAGTGAGAAGGAAGCTCAGATGTGTATATATGACGCTTCTTGTGATACCCATTTTGGTTTCTGTTGTGACATTGATCACGAAGCTGCTTGCGAACTGGCTAGTACGTCCTGTTTTGCTTTCTTTTTTGCACGTTCTAGAATTTGATAATTATTGAGCAGATTTTTTAAGATTCAATGCCAATGTGCATCACAGGTATGCCTGGGGTATTATCAGTTAAGCCTGATCCTGATTTTGATTCTACACATAAAGACTACAGCTTTTCAAAGTCTGAATCAGTTACTAAATCGGGCCCTGTACATGGGACAACGTTATTGTTTCCAACTGGAACTACTAAACATTGGCTTGTTAGAATGGAAAGACCACCAATTGGGGTCACCCGAAGAGCTCAAGTGGTCGACTACTATGTCCAACTCTTGATGAGGGTTTTGAGGAAGTAAGTTTTGAGGGTTTTTTTTTTCTCACTCTCTAAAATTGAAAATGCTTTATAAACTATCCCTGTTTCTCCAATATGATTTTGTTCTAAGAATGAAATCTTGTTGTTTTACAGCGAGAAAGATGCCCAGATGTGTTTGTACCACATTTCTTGGCAATCGAACTATGGTTTTTGCTGTGAACTAGATGACAACTGTGCTCAAGAGTTAGCTGGTTCGTTTTAATATCGAATGACAAATATGATATATGCACAAGTCCATTTGTTGTTATGTAAGAGAGAGATTAGTGTTTTCTACAATACTTTTAATTTGGTGCAGGCATTCCTAGTGTTTTATCGGTTGAACCAGATGAAAACTTTGGGTCAGATGATAAAGGTTATGGAGGTATGTAATAATTACTGCCTTTTGTGCTTCATATGTTGTGCGAGTTTGCAACACTTGACTCTTTTATCATCTCGAGAGAAAGGTAAAAATACAATTGAATTTGCACGTGCAGGTGAGAATTCTAGAGGCGACAAAGATTCTTCAGCATCAAGTCTAACAAGCAATATCAAAACAAAGAAGCTATTTGTAACTGGTATACTGCAACTCGTAAACCTCTCGGATTTTTGTTCATGTATTATTGGCCTGTGTAATGCATGTGAAGTTTTATGTCTTGAAACTTGGCATTTTACACCTTCTATATTTGTAGCTATGGTGAAGCCGTTGGTGGTCTATAATGCAGTTGTTCCATAAATTTGCCCTCGAAATTGATGTACAATATCTGTAATGCACAAAGTAACTAATATCTCTATCTTGATTTCAGAATTACATATTACTATCTAGTAACTTATTTTCACAAATGCAGAAACCCCCTATATTGATTATTACACAGTTATATTAGTCAAGAATTGAATTTAATTTTTCCATGTCCGGATGATATTATCCAGTTTTTAAATATATATTTTTTTCCTAATTTTGATTAAATTTCAAATGATCTAAGAAGGGTTGTTTGTAAGTTTTTAAAACAAGAGGGGAACTTTGTGTAATTTCACTTATTTACATGAGAGGTTAGTGTCATTGGCCCATTGACCCGTCAATTAGATACTTTCATCCTCAATTGAAATAGAATAGAGCGTCAGTTTTGAGATTTTACAGATGAGGTATTAGTGTATTTTTATGATCTGAAAATTACTTCGCTGCGTTGTCTTTGAAGGCCTATCATTCTATACATCTGAGAAGACATTACGTGCTGCATTTGAAGGTTTTGGTGAACTTGTTGAAGGTACAAATCCCTTCTCAACCAAGATTATGATTATCTACTCTGAATTTCGGCCAAATATACAAGTTAGTATTATAGTTCATGGACGTTTCTTGGAATATCAACAGTTAAAATCATAATGGACAAGATTTCCAAGAGGTCCAAAGGGTATGGTTTTTTGGAGTACACCACTGAAGAGGCTGCGAGTACTGCTCTCCGGGAAATGAATGGAAAGGTATGTTGTTTGTCTGGGGAGCAATAGTAACTACACATACCTTTTGATTTTGACATCTTAAATATCTTCGAGTTACTCTTACTCTGTAGCTCATTGGACATAGTTTAATGATGCCATCACTTAAATATCTTAAGAGTCCCATTTTTATATTTGTAATGCGTAAATACAATTCTCTAGATAAATTCTGTCAGTACAAATCAAGTTTCAACTGTCTGGCAGCAGGGGTAACTATAACTTCAAATCTAATAAGGGCAAGGATGTGCAAATTATTCTTAGAGGGTGTTTGAAACACTTCATGAAGTTAAATTTTGTAAAGTTGTAGTAGTAAAAGTGATAAGGTTCTGCGAGAATGAAATGATTAAAAGAAAAACAGTCGAGTGTTTGTGAACAATAGTTGACAAAACACTTCTATTAGACTAAATAATTTTTTAGTTATTCATGAAAATAACTGAGAAGCTAGAAAACAAACTAGATGTAGTCTTTAGACACTTCTATCTTCTAACTTGTTTCTGCTTAAAAGACATAACAGAACGCATAAATGTGTTTTTATGGAGTTCTGCAATCGCTCACTTAGTTATCGTGGAGGTTAGTGTAATTTACTCTTCTAAAAAAGAACATCTCAACGTTATTTCATTTGTATGGTATCAGATCATCAATGGCTGGATGATAACAGTTGATGTTGCCAAGAAGAATCCACCAAAGTTTACTAGAGTCCAACCAAGATAGTGAACAATGTATCCCATTTCTGTAAAAGTACTGAAACGACCCTGACAGACCAACGAATCGAACTTGTGCATCAACCAACCTTGGAAGAAGAGAAGGGGCATTTTTGGAATAGTCTTCAAGTTCCGGCTTATTATCTATGGAGGGTCTCCTTCCTCTTTGATAGTCCGGTAAAGAGAGACGACATTGATCTGTCGCGAGTAAAGAGAGAGAGAGTAGAAATCAAAAGGTAAGAATGCTCCTCTGCTGTATGAAATGTAATATCTCATTGATCTTTCTTTATAATAGTTAGTCCTTACACCCCCATTTGTAATTGTTTATGGTATAAAGTTACGGTTTTATATATGTTGATGTACCAAATAATGTAGATTGTAGTGTATAATGATTGATCATACTTTGAGTGATATTTTCCTGATTCTAACCATAATTATAGTCATATGGAACTTATGATTTCATAATCTCTCTTTCACTATATCCGTACTGATTTTGAAAATTGAGGAAACCTATAGGCCTGTGTCAATCCAATTACGACTTTCATGTGACCTAAAGATCCCTTGTAAATATTCTCATTCAGTAAAATTTAATTTACCCTATTGTGATATTCAAAATATTTATAATACCTCCTTGTATTAGTTTTATTCCAATTAGACTAGTCATTTTAGATAAATTTCAAATAATCTCCTTAATAGTGGCAAGTGAACTTCACTCTCCAAATTTGAAAGTATAATTCATATTTAGGTATTAAAATATTTTATTATTTTAATATAAACTACTTTTTTCTTTTTTTAAATTATTATTTTTTTCTTCATCTTGATTTTTCTTTTTTTCCCCTCTTTTCCACCTAGTACAAATGTTTTTTTCAAACCTTTTTTTTTCTTTTCTCTCTCTCTTATTTTTAGTTTATTTTTATTTATTATTATGTTTATTTAGCAGGGATGAAAACATCATCTTCTTCAATAACAATAAAAACTGCTCTCAATTTATGTTGAAATACAAATTTTTAACAAATAATTAATAAAAAAATTATACTTTTCTTCTCTTAATTCAACTTCAAATAAAAAAAATTAACAACAAAAATTAGAATACGGTTTTAAATAACAAAAATGAATAAAAAACAATTATTTAAACAAGATAAATATGTGGTCAATACAAAAATATTAATACTAATTTAAACCTAATTAATATATATGAGGTTATTTTGGTTTTAAAAATATAAAATTAAACTAAAAAATAATTAGGGAAACGGTGTGAATTTTTTTAAATATCATAAGGGGTTAGATTAAAATAAATATCTTTCGAAAAAGTATTTCAAACATTTTGAATATTATAGGAGGATAAATTAAATTTTACTCCTTTTTGATCGTTGGGTATGGACTTTTACCCCATCAAAACTTTGTTAAAATCTGAGCTCGACATTATTGTTCATTATTCACGCGTTACCCACCTCGAGTATATTGACGTTTTACCCATCAGTATGAGCGTCCGAAGGTCAACTTGCAAAACAAGCCTGATATTTTAACTTTCAATTTCGGGCATCATCAAGATGATAATTTATTATTGGAATTTGAGGATAACTTTTTGAAAACACAATAAGAATTTAAAATTTTAAAAGTAGGTACCTTTAATAAAAATTGAAGTTTTAGTTTAAAGCATTAAATTTGTATTACGAGTGATACTTATAACTTGATAGTTGATAAAATTATATATAAAAATATAAAATCAATCATGGTTCAAAATAGAGAAACTAATTTGACGTGTTTTTCTACATGGAAACCAACCAAAAATAACTCGGTAAAACGCAACAAATTCTAACTCAGATCAATCCGGATATGGACAAGTATATTTATGACGCCCCGTGTTTTCAAGACTGACCAGGTATGACGTCACGAGTGAGGTTAGGTCGAATGTTACGTGTTTTATTTATTTAATTACGTGATTCAAGTGTTTTATGTGTTTAATTAATTAATTGTGTGATTAATTGTAATTACGTGCGTATGTGTTTAATTGTTTATTTGATTTAATTGCAACATCACACACAAACATGTATATCTGTATTTCTAGAGTCTCACCATTTTATTTCCTCGTTAATTCCCAAACTCGTTACCTATCTTTTTATTTTAGTTCGGAACCTATTACTTCCTTAACCGCATTTCAGTTCGGAGCCTATACCACACGAAAGTATCTACCCGTGGGACTTCTTCTTTCTTTCTTTCTTATCTACTATTTCTTCCCTTGCTTCTCCCGACACCACCACCTCGGCCGCCACTCCGCCACCTCGTCTCGCCGCCCAGCCATGGACCACCACCATATCATCCTCCATTCCTTCCTTCTTTCTTTTATTTCCCTCCAAGCCAAGGTAAAGGAGAAGCAAGAACTCCGGCAACTTCCGACCACCCTGAGCTTTCCCTCGACTCCCTCATTTCCTTCCCGGTATGATTCCTCACTTTTCTTGCATTTTAATTGGGGTATTAGTGTGAATATATGTGTATATATATTGTATGCATATATTTGTATAACTTGGTGGGTTTGTGGTGTTGTTTTAAATTTCCAAATATGCCCAAGTGAAAGCACGTTAAAAACGAATGTAGCACACACGGTTGATCCACGAGGAAGGGGAAATCAAAGATAATTGTTATGTGTTTTCGTTAATCTATAGACTGGTTGAGATTAAGAAAGTAAGTTAACTAATTAAGAGAAAGAAATTGGACTAGAGACCACTAATAAGTAAAAGCAACAAGTACCAACTAAGAATCAAGTAGGTAGTAAAAACAAAGGTAAACAAGTGGCAAGGGGAAGTAACGATCATGCAAGGTTCGTGCTCGATTAGTGCTTCGGTGGGACAAAGAACTCACAATTCTAATCACTAGTGTATACACAAGCTCCTCTCGAAGTAAAGTGCATGTACCTAAACAAGTCTAACGTCGCTCTCGTGATCATTAGCTCAGTGATTAGGTCAATCAAACAAGATTAGTGCAAGAAACTAACTAGCGGCTTGGCCCGGTTAATCAATTGCTTAATTGCTCAAGTTTAAGTTAAATCTCTTCCAATTTACATATGATCTCTCAATTAGCATGCAAATCTAAGTTCATAACTAAGGTGATCAAGCTTAATCATGCAAACAATTCAATTTCACAAGCATAAGATCAAGTAGTCCCATCTAAGCATTTCATCAAATACTTACCCTACACAAATCATCACCCCCCTTTTGCCTAGGAATTTAGCCACTCATATTCACTTAATCAAACTAAGAACAAGATGGATCATACTTAAATAACTCATATTCATTGAATAAGATCCAAATCAAGCATCCAAGTTAAATAGGTTCATACAAGAGTCAAAACTCATCTTAAACTAGATTAGAAATGGAAATAATACTATACTAGCTAAGAAAGCAATAAAGGAAGGTAAATGCAAACTAAAACATCAATGGATCTCCATCTCTTCAAGGAAAGGAAAGGTGGTCTTCCAAAGGCCCTCCTCAGCTGCTCCCAATCCCAATTAGGTCAAGATTCAAAATCTCCCATGAATGCCCCAAAAAATAGGTTATAAACTAGGAAAGTCATGTTTTTGGAGGCAATCCACGACCGTGGATTTACAAGAGTAAAAGTATCCATGGGTGTCGAATCTTAAAGCTTAATAACGTTTCTTCACTAAATCCACGACTGTGGATTATTTGTGCAAATGAAATCCACGGTCATGGATTCCGGTCAGTCGCATTAGGCACCGCCTGCCTCATTTCCACGGGCGTGGATAAAATGAACTGTAAAAATCCACACCCGTGGATTCCATACAACTGTAATTCCACACTTCAAAGGTCGTATATCGATCTTATAACTCTCGAAAATGATGAATATGCTCCGTTTTCGTCCCGTTGTCTACTCTTATGGTTTAAACACCTACAAAAGAGTATTAAATCTAAATAAGCTTCAAATTCGGGCAAAACAAACATAAAGTGAGCCTCAACGGAGCAAGAATTTACGACTTAACAATTTGTACCTTAATGTGTTTCGTTCGAGTTTCGGTTGTACTTTTATGCTCTTTGGTAATTGTTTGTTGCGTGGTGTGAGTTTTGGACTTCGACGGCACTCCGAGAGCCCTCAACGGCTAGCTTTTTGGTAATGCTGGATGTAGCACCCCGCACGGTGGGTCACCACATCCCCCGCACCTAAGCCCAATCCACATACGAGATGGGAAACCCGTACATGAACCAAGCAGAGGCGAATGGGAGACAGAAAGACTCACACCCAATTTAGGTGGAACGTAAACCCTGGAACTCAAAATAATCCACAAAACAAAACGCGTATGAGGAAGTTAATCATTCATTCAAATAATAAAAGCATAAACAACAAGTGACGAGTTCAACTAGCATAAATACCTAATCCCGAATATAACATAAATCATAAATGCAAACCGGTTCAAACAGTTTCCTAAAAGCCTGACCCGAAATATAACATATCAAAATAAATCATACGGTATACATACAACGTTCAAACTTATACAAATTACAAAAGCGTATGTAAAAACTCAAAATCAACAGACTCCGCCTGACTCGAACTCCAAAGCACACCTGCACACTAAAAACAAAAGGGAAAAGGGGTCAGTTACACGGACTGAGTGAGGGGCTACCCACACACGCTACATATATATATAGGGCAAAGCACAATCACATACACAATTCGTGAACTCAGGGATAGTTTTTGCACACCAAACTTTACCCGTGATACATACATATAGGGGTTTCTTAACGAAATAGAACAAAACTTAACTTAACAAATTTTTATGTATCAAACATTTCAAAACATTCTTATCGTATCAAATCTTATCAAAACATTTTATATCTTAGCTTATACTTTAAAAAAGACCCATATTTTATCTTAATTGAGAGTCTATCCCCGTTTCATGAACTTAACAGAGCATACATACAAAACTCGGCGGGTACGAGTAACAAAATCCCATCCTGGGCTCCCAGACATAACATATCATACATTACAAATCAAATCAAAAGTAACATTACAGAACAAACCTCCTTCTCCGGTGATGGAAGGGTTGTGTGACCCTAACCATCCATTTCAAGTGAGGGGAGTGCAAGCTACTCCAAACCCTCAGGATCTCCATCACTCACCAAACCTTCTGGTGAGATTAGGGGTAATCCGAATCAAAGTTTAGAGATGTGCACAGGGTGATAACCGGCGACCCCATGGCCGTCCCGGGTCTCCATTATCCACAATCTCCGGGGCCCAATACCCAAACACGAATCATTACATTACATTACAGAATAAACTTAAACCGCTACTTAACATTAACAAACTTCAACTTACGTATCAAACCTTACCTTGTAACCACCACGCTATTCATACCTCTCCGTGTCAAATTCTTAACTCGTATCTCTCGGCTCATAAGAGGCACATGGTTTGACGCGTGGTTAAATGTTGCAAAACATTACGAATTGAACCAAATCAAATCATAACAAGCGTACTTAGGCTTGTACATAGCGTATCATACTTGCAAAGCCTTAGTAAATTTATAAACTTACATATTTCGGACATATTTACTTATACTTAAGGTTATAGTTCGCATGCATAGAAAATGAGCATGTTTTATTAGGGTTTAACTATATCCTAACCTCACCTTACACTAACTGGAACAGGGAACGAGACGATTGATCCACCCCGGAATCAACACTGCTACAAAACACCACACCGGGTGCACCTGAACAAACTGAAGACAAAAATACAGAACTTAGACCCAAGGATGAACCACATAGACGTACGGTGTATGCATAGGAACTTAAGAGAGGCAAACACATAGGCAAGGTTCATATTCAAACTCATTTCATACAAAGGAATGCATTTCACAAAGTGGAGATACATAACAAGGTGCATATGTACTTCGTGCAAACAATTCACATTACTTAAGCAACATAAAATGCATATAAGAATAAGTACATACACATACATATGATATAACAAGTTAGGAATGCGTTCGGAGGTGAAAAGGTGCAAGAAAAGCATAAGAAATGGTTCCGAAAAGAAACGGGCAAAAATGGAAATTTTATGAAACGGACAAGCTGTAGGAAAACGATCATAACTTGAGTTTTAGAAATGGGAATTAATTTTTGTTTCTTGGAAATGAAACTAGACACATAGATATTTCCAATGGTATATGGCTCGAATCATGCTTCAAAGCGAGACGAAAATGGCATAGGTTTGAAGTTGAACGAAAGCAGAATTTCGGCGAAATGGCGACACAAAATTCAAATGATTATATCTCACAATCTAGTACGAATTTTGAGGTGATTCCAATTAAAGAATGTTCTAGACTAAAAAAGGTTTCTACAATTAAAAATTCAGGCAAGACAGAGCACGTATGAGGGCGTCGCGGCCGCAACAATATTGCACTGAAAACCAGTTGCGGTAGCGAAGGCAAGACAGATCTCTCCTGCATGATGGTCACGGCCGCAACACTTTTTAGGCCAAAAATGGTCGCGGGTGCGACCGAGCTTCTCAGCCATGGCGGCCGCTACGTGGGGAGGTTTCCAACCTCCCCAAAAATCATCCCATACCCCAAGAAACGGCACAAAACGAACATATAACATCAAATAACACATATGGAATACATTAGAGTACAAATCGGACTCCGAAACGAGCCCAAACACCCAAAACACGAAACCCACATGATTCATCACTTCATCAAAGTCATGGAAATGAGCAAGAAAAATGGGATTCAATCTGAAGGAAATGAAGCACTCGAAGAGAGGAATACATTGCTTACCTTGGATCGTTGATCGGGCGAAAAATGGAGTCAGAATCCCGAGCTCAAATATTCGGGTGAATAGTTGCTTTCTCTCCTCTTTTTTTCTCCTTGAAGAAATGCTGCACCAAAATGAAGAGAGGGATGGGGGTTTGGTCTTCTTAAGGCTAAGAACGGGCTCGGTTCGGTTCAATTGGTTGGCAAAATAAATCGGTAGAGGGTTCAAATGGTGTCAGAAAAAGGGAAAGCTAGTTCCGTTGGACTCAAATCATCGAAACAAATCCAATGGAGGGGTCGGAATTCGAATTCAAATTCCCGAGCTCAAGGTAGTAACGTGGGCTAAAAACACCCTAATTATAATTAGGTCCTTAATTTTCAAATATTGGACGATTGAGTCCAAGTACATTTAATTAAATTCTAATGCGCACATGAATAAAATAAAATACATATCGACAGTTAGGGCATGCAAATACACATAAATCATAAAAATACAGAATTAAACTCTCCCGTGACATTATACCTGGTTCGTCAGAGAGATGGTGCACTGGAGCTGTCCCTGTTTCTGTTGCAGGACATCTTGGCCGGGATCGGGATTAGTTCATTTCTAATCACGGCCGGGAGAGCTTTTGGGTAACTTTCGGGACAGGAGTCCCAGCCGGGATCATTTCACGTGTAAAGTACGTCCCGGCCAGGAATGCCTGGCAGTAGCAGGCCTGGACGACTGTCCCGCCCGGGATTGTTTTTGTCCCGGTCGGGATGCTTGGACAGTAGGTTTCGAAACTGCTATCCCGGCTGGGATTCGTTTTAGTTTTTTTCATGTCCCGACCTGGATTGCCCCTGTTGACTTTGTTTTCCTGTTTTGACTTGCATTGTTTCCTTGCTTTGTACTTGTTTACGTACTTTGCTTGATTCCCTAATGTGTTTACCGTGTCTTATATGCTTTCATGGATTGAATTATGTGTTTAAATGCAATGCATGAAGGTGTTGGTTGTTTAATTGATTTAATTATATTCGAGCAGGCGTTGTATGATCACATATCACACGTACACTTGAATTTTATGTCTATTTGATATGTGGGACATTAATTGTGCACATGAACACTATCATGACATAGCATATTATTTTATAATTTTCGTATTCATGCTCTATCATTCCATATCATGCCACGAACACCTCATATCAATGCCGTGCATCCTATTTGGTTTCATGTTGAGTCATTTCTCACGAGTACACATTGTTCCTTCTCTTGTACAGTTCATCTCCAGGGCGGAGACTTTCGGAACAATTAGTCCCCCATATTGCTTATGTCTCTTGTCTCGTGTTATTCCAGGTGAGGGTGTTTTCGTTCTAGTTACGTATCAAACCCTACAACCTTATGTGACAAGTTTTGGCCAAAAACCTATTTTATATATATATATATATATATATATATATATAATTTTCAAAGTGCAGTCATCGAGTAAATGTTTTCAAGGGAGTAAATTATTTTCCAATGATTTGAAATGTATTATTATTCTCATGACTTAAAATGTTTTGGCAAGATTATGCATAATCATGTTCATGTGGGCTTGCGAAAACGTGGGATTGATAACCGGCACGACATCGGGCCGTTGGGCACGCCTTAGCACATAGCACCCATTGAGAATTTCTCATGCGATCGAGAAGCACGGCAGGTGAGTTATTATTGAGCCGGTGGTTAACCCATCAAAGGAGCGGGTTGTTGGGAAAACGAAACAAAAACGCAACGAAAATTTAAAATTTTTTCCCCCAAAAGATAGAATTGAATCTTGCAATTCCTATTCCAAAATTCATAGAGTTCAAGAAACTCACTTAGGTAGTAGCTTTCTTGAAACGTTCTAGCCGCCCAAGAACGCTCTTCACGAGGCTTGATCCCCAAAAGCTCCTTCGAATTAGTCCACCAACAGCGACCACTATCCGAATAGGGAGGATGCTAGTTCTATATTCGGTGTTTAGGCACTAGGGTTTAGTGTATAATTTGGAGAAGGAGAATTTGTGCATCAACCCTCATGGGGTTCGAACCCCACATATATATAGTACAAGGGGTTCGAACCCCTTTTCTTGTTAGGCAAGGGTTTCCTAAACCCTTTTGGAAAAGGATTTCTTGCTTGGAGAGAAAGACTCTTACTTTGACCAAAAGTCTCCTTTTGACCAACTTGTCAAGTAAGAATTAAATATCCAACTCTCTTAGATATTTTAATTTACTTTATTTATTTATAATAAATAACTTGAAGACTAATAATTAATTAATTCTCAATTAATTATTTATTAGACTTTATTTCTGCAAATTAGAACTTTAATATTAATTCATAATTAAATTACAGTCCATTAAATAATTAATCAAGAAATTTAACACATACACACGTGACACATGTCACTAAGGACACGTGTCCCACACGTGTGAACCCCACCAATCTCCTATTGGTCCGATCAACTCGTTTAATCGACTTCAAGCCTTAACCCACGTGACCGCATTGTTATGTGTGCCCCTTTAGGTTCTTAATTCAATTAGCAAAAGTGACCCTAATTAATTAATCAGTCCACATATCATACGACCATAGTCTAGCAACAGGTGTATGACCCCTAACTGAATAAGAATGTCTCAATTCAAAAGAACCTTTAAGTCATTGACATATGTGAGATACAATCCTCCTACATCCCATCTCTCAATCAAGATCTAGGGCATGAGAATAACTAGAACCCCAATAATCTTAATCTTAAAGTTAAGTGCATTTCATATCCATTTGATCTCAATCCAAGAAACTCATTTCTTGATGTCTTGATCCACTGCCTTGGCCAAGGACTCCTGATGGCATATGAATGACTTACATAATAAGAGATCAACTTTCTAATGCAAGTGTAGGTCATTTATCGATTCACATATACTTTCATGTGCTACTTGTGCAGTCCCAACATAAGCTTTGAATCAGTTGTCTGAGGCGACACCATTTAAAGCTTATACCTAAGACTATAGAGTTAGCTCATAAAGTATCAATGGAACCTCAAGTCTAAGGATCACTTAATCACATCAATAACTCGTGAGATATTTCCTAATCTGGAAGTTTCTATTTCCAGAAACAGAAACTTCCTTTCCCATTTAGGAATCTTCTCACAAGGGACACCTTAGTGTACTTGCTTAGAATAAGCAAGCACCCCCATGTATCACGCACGTATCAACAATACACTTTGCACCCCATGAAACAAGGTGGTCCTTCTTAAGGGCGTGATCACACGAGCAAGCCTCGAACGAGTCAAGTCGATACTCCCACTGTCTTTAGGACTCATCGGCTTGGAGTGATTTCTGATCATGACTTATGTGATATAGGGCTCGTTCCATGAACCATTTCACCTAAATGGTTGAGTTCTATAAGTCATATTGATTAGGGGAGTTCTTATACATGCGCAGTTAAAGTAATCACACAATCAAACAAGAGCATATAAAGAAGTGTTGCCAAAGTTCGTTTATTATTCAAAGATTATCTGTGGTTTACAAAGGGAAAGTACTAAAGAGGATATACAATCGGCTTTAAGGGCACTATTCCTAACAATCTTCCACTTACCCGTCAAAGCCATTCAAGAGCTAATCTAAGTCCCATCTTCGCAAGATGACCTTCGAAAGCTTCTCGACTAAGGGGTTTAGTAAGCGGGTCTGCCACGTTCTCTGCTGATGCGACCCTCTCAATTTGTACATCACCTCGTTTGATGATATCACGAATAAGGTGATACTTTCTCATAATGTGCTTGGTCCGTTTGTTAGATATTGGTTCTCTTGCTTGAGCAACCGCCCCAGTGTTGTCACAAAACACAGTAATGGGGTCTTTCATACTAGGAACGACATTCAATTCTTGAATGAAGTTTCTAATCCAAACACCTTTGTTAGCTGCATCATTTGTAGCCAAGTATTCGGCCTCAGTGGTCGAATCTGCAGTGGTAGTTTGCTTGGAACTCTTCCAACTCACTGTTCCGCCATTAAGGCAGAAAATGTATTCTGATATTGACTTAAAATCATCTAAGTCAGATGCAAATCTTGCATCGTAGTATCCTCCGATTACTAGATCTTTCTGTCCTCCGTATACTAAGAACAAATCCTTAGTGCCTTGTAAGTACTTTAGGATATTCTTCACGGCATTCCAGTGACCTTCTCCAGGGTCCGATTGGAATGACTTGTTACACTAAGTGCATATGCCACATCCGGTCGAGTACACAGCATTGCATACATTATGCTACCTATTGCTGAGGCATAAGGCACATGAGTCATTCTTTCCTTCTTAAGGTTTGTCTTAGGACACATCTTCCTAGAAAGACATGTTCCTACACTCATGGGAAGAACTTTGTTCTTCACATTCTCCATACTGAATCATTTCAGTACTTTATCTATGTACATCGATTGTGATAGTCCTATCAATCTCTTAGATCTATCTCTATAGATCTTTATACCGAGAATGTAGGATGCATCACCAAGATCTTTCATCTCGAATTGGTTCGATAACCAAGACTTGGTAACTTCCATATCATCCTTCGAATTCCCAATTAGAAGGATGTCATCGATATAAAGCACCAAGAATTGCATTGAAGTTTCCAATTCCTTTCTATAACGTAGGACTCATTCGAATTTTGAACGAAGCCAAACGCTTTGACCGCTTCATCAAAACGAATGTTCCAATTCCTAGAAGCCTGTTTCAATCCGTAGATTGATCTTTGGAGCTTGCAAACCTTTTGCTCACTCCCACTGAATGTGAAACCTATGAGTTGATCCATATCAATGTCTCCATTGAGAAAGGTAATTTTCATATCCAGTTGCCATATCTTATAGTCGTAATATGCAGCTATGGCAAGCATGATCCGAATGGATTTTTGCATTGGAACTGGTGAAAAGGTTTCATCAAAGTCTACACCGGGCCTTTGAGTGAAGCCTCTAGCAATGAGCCTT
Source organism: Lantana camara (assembly GCA_037501455.1). Taxonomy (NCBI): domain Eukaryota; kingdom Viridiplantae; phylum Streptophyta; class Magnoliopsida; order Lamiales; family Verbenaceae; genus Lantana; species Lantana camara. The sequence continues at coordinate 87,787,908 of CM074863.1, forward strand.
ACCTTATAGGCTGCAACATTTCCATCTACTCCGAGCTTTCTCTTAAAGATCCATTTGCAACCTATGGGTTTTACCCCATCAGGCAAATCAAACAAGGTCCAAACTTGGTTGGAGTGCATAGAATCTATTTCAGATTTCATGGCTTGTTTCCACTGTTCAGAATCCAAGTCTGACAGTGCCTCCTCATATGTTTGAGGGTCATTATCCTCTTGAAAGATTTCATGGAGAAAACCATACCATCTCTCAGGCTGTCTAGGAGTGTGTTCAGAATGCCTTAGAGGAGGATTTTCACGTGTATTGAGGTTCGTGATTGGTTATGGGATATCAGAATGGGACTTGTCTTCTGAATGTGGGGTGGGAGTATCTCGAATTTCTTTGAGTTCTGTGATCTTGCCTTTCTTTTCTTTTAGGAACGCTTCCTCAAGAAAAGTTGCATTTCTTGAAACAAACACCTTTTGTTCAGATTGATCATAGAAGTAGTATCCTATAGATTCCTTAGGATAGCTAACAAAGTAGCATAACTTAGAACGAGCTTCTAACTTATCTCCCACTGTCCTTTTCACATAAGCAGGACAACCCCAAATTCTTAAGTAAGAATAACTAGGGATTTTACCATGCCACATTTCATAGGGCTTTTTAGGAACTGACTTGGAAAGAACAAGATTCAAAATCTTGGATAAACTTTCTAGGGCATAACCCCAGAAAAAAAAAGTGGTAAGTCAGTGAAAATTATCATGGAACGAACCATATCAAGTAGGGTTTGATTCCTTCTCTCAGAAACTCCATTAAGCTGAGGAGTTCCCGGAGGAGTCCACTGAGAGATAATTCCATTATCTCTGAGATGATTAATGAATTCTTCACGAAGATATTCACCACCTCGATCAGATTGAAGTGTCTTGATCTTGTGACCAGTTTGGTTCTCAACCTCCTTTTGAAATTCTAGAATTTCTCAAAAGCCTCAGATTTGTACTTCATTAAGTACACATAACCATAACGACTAAAGTCGTCAGTAAAGGTTATAAAGTACTGATGATTGTTTCGTGTGCTTACACTAAGCGGTCCACAAACATCAGAATGGATCAAATCCAAGGTCCTTGTAGCTCGATCCACACTCCCTGTGAAAGGAGTTTTGGACATCTTTCCTTTGAGACGGGATTCGCAAGAAGTTAACTGTTTAAGGTCATTTTCAGAGAATGTCCCTAAGGTAGTTAACTTGCTAATTCTGTTCTTAGAAATATGTCCTAATCTAGCGTGCCACAAAGATGCTGAGATTTTGTCATCTCGTTACGTTTTGTTTCTCGTTGTATATTCAAAATATTACTGTTTTGAGTTAGATAGTCATTCTTTTTGAGGAAAAAGTTACGATTCTTAATATTAATTTCATAACCTTCGCAATCAAGTATTTGAACTGAAATTATATTACGAATAATGTCTGGTACATAAAGGACTTTATTTAAAATTAAAACAGAATGACCTAAATCTAATCTAATTGTGCCTAAAACTTGAGCTTCGACCGTTGAGCCATCCCCAATCTTCAAGACATATTCTCCTCCCTTTAGCTGCCGGACCTCACTTAGGATCTGTACATCATTAGATATGAGATCCACAACTGGTATCAAGTACCCAAGAGTTAGAATTAATAGAATGATTTACTTCAACGAGAAACATACCTTTCTTTAGAGTAGCCTTGTACTCCTGCCAGTTTCTCCTCCAATGCCCCGGTTTGCCACAATGGAAGCAAACGTCCTCTTTCTGATCACGTTTCTTCTTTTGGGCTTTTCCCTTCATGATGCCTCCATTGGGCCTAAGGGATTTCTTCTTTTTGTGGGCTTTCTTGCCCTTGCCTTTGGAAGGCTTAGAAGAAGATGGAGCAGTAACCATCACAACCTTATTGTCCTTCTTGATCGTGCTTTCAGCAGTCACAAGCTAACTAATCAGCTTAGCTACAGTATCATTTACATGATTCTTGTTGAAGTTAAGGACAAAGGGGTTGAATGATGGTGGGAGCGACGCTAGTAACAAATCCACCGAAAGCTCATCTCTCAGTGGCATGTCCATGGAAGCAAGTTTCTCGGTAAGAGCAAGAAACTTGAGTCCATATTCATGGACACTTGTACCTTCTCTCATTCTTAAATGGAATAATTCTTTTGAGGTGTTATACCTTGTAACACGCTCATGAGGGCGGTAAAGTTGCTCTAAGTGGTTGTAAATCTCCCAAGCAAATTCCATGGACTCATGCTGTCTTTGCATGTCCGGAGACATGTTAGCAAGCATGAGACAATGGGCTTGCAGATTATCATCCTTCCACTTCTGGATCGCATCCCGCTCAGCCCGGGTCGGAGCTTCCCCTTCGGGAACAGGCCCCACCTCGTAGAGAACATAAGTTCTCTTTTCGTAATCTAGAACGATTTTTAGATTCCTAAACCAATCAGAATAGTTGGGACCAGTCAACTTGTTTGACTCGAGGATCGATACTAGAGGGTTTTTGGTTGCCATTTCAAAACACGTAGAGAATCACAGAATCTACGACCTAAATGAAAAAATAGAGAACTAAGAGAACATGCTGAATAATAACGATATATATGAGATTAGCTCTTTAATCTATGTAGCTCCCACTGTTTTTAGAAGATCTATAATTCTCAAAGATCATAGAGGATACTTGTTATCCCAATGGGTACTAAGATCCCAAGCACTTTATCTTGAACCCACGACTCGCGGACATTCTTAATAAAGCCTAAGGTAGGTACAACTTACCAATTCCAACTCGGTGGAATTCTTAGTAATATTTTTACATTACCGATCTTTCAATATGGACCCACGACTCGTACGACATCCATATTTACTTAGGTGTTAAGCTAGACCCATCAATCATAAGATCAAGATTAAAATTTAGTTCGAAAGACCCACAACTCGCGGACATCGCCCTCCCTAAAACTGATCTCGAAATATTGATCATTTAAAATGATCAATTAGGAAACCAAGAACTAATAGATTTCACATGGTCACCCCACGACTCAGGGACAGCAACTAACTTCCTTTATTAAACTTAAATCCTATTAATGGAATGCTAGGAATTTAATTCAAAGTTTGCACCTCGAATTAAACACCTATTTTCGAAATTAGCTTAATATTTTAAGGGAATTTTCGATTTAACCGGAGAGTTTTCCGGTTCGACCTCACCAACATATGTGTTATCCAATTTAATTAATCTTGATTAATATAAGTACAACTTAAATGCATTTCACACAAGCACATAGCAGATAACATGTCCTAGCATCATACTAATATGTGATGATCATGGGTTCTACCTATCTCATACATGATATGTGGGAGCCACTGTAACGCCCCGGTTTTTTATTTAACTAATGTGTCGTAATTGTTTATAAACTTGCGCAAATTAAGTGTCTTTACGTGTTTTATATTTAATTTTATTATAAATTGTTATTATTTTATTTTATTACATTTTATTTCAATTTTTTATTATTTTAAAGATAATTCGTATTTTAAGTATAAATATGTATATATATATGTATTTCTTTAATTATTGTTAGTTTAAGGATTAATGTTAATTATGTTGTTAATTAAGAGTTATGCTAATTAATCATGTTTAACCATATTAATTAATTTATTCAAATATATACGTTGACTTTAATTTTAATTAATATTAGAATTAATTTATTTGGTTTAATTTTATTTATGCATGGAATTTCATGAAATGTGCATGGTTGTTTATTTTGTGCATCGTTCTTATATGAAATGATATCGAAATGCCGTGAAATTGTAGTATGTTGTAAATATATGTGTTATGAACATGCCTATATGCTCGGTTTATGTTTTCGAATTCATTTGATATGTTAACGAATTTATTTTGAATCGTGGAACCAAATCGGGGGCAAACGAGCACTAAGCGTACCCTTGGTTCCGAATTTAATATCTTGAGCTCGGGAACTCGGATTCGAGTTCCGTCAACTCCGATGAACTCGTAACGAAAATTCGAGTTTAGTAAACTAAGCCACATATTTTTCCAAAACCATTTGAATCTCCGAAATCCAACCGAAAAACGAAACGGCATCAATTTGACCACCTTTCACTATATTGGCCATAACTTGATCAAAACTTAACCAAATTAACTATGGTTGGTGGCCTTTTAACCCTAGTTCAATCCTCTATCATCCCATAACCACCCCTAACCGAGCTTATCCTCTCACACACCAGAAATTTCATCCAAACCCTTCAGCAGCCCAGTTTTCCCGTAACAGTGCAATCCTTGAGGTTTTTAGCTCAAATCTCAATCAACTCTCATCCAATTAACAAGGTGAGTTAGAATTATGTTGTACATGCATCTATGGTTATTTTCATCCTTTCATCCCTAATTTTAATTCAGGTTTCATATGGTTTTGGGGTTATTTGATTGAATAGTTAGGTTTTGAAGCATTTGGATGATTTCTTGAATTCTCTTGATCTCTGACTTGTTTGATGATATATATATGATTCTTATACTCCATTTATGACAGAGTAGGCTTGTATTAATTGATGGTTAAGAGGTTGGTGAGATTTCATTAATGGAATGTTCATGTATTGAATGAATTATTGAGCTGATCTTCCCTCCCTTCACGTACGGGTTTGCTGCTAGCTTTTGGAACTGAATTATATGTTGAAATTGTGTTGCTTGGCTGTGTAAGTGATAGCTTAAATGACCTGAATTGGTTAAGATTAATTGAGAGTTGTCCTACTCTGTTTTCTCGAGAATTTACCCCTGTTTTGAACTGAAATGCTGCTGTCAAACTGCTACGTTCCTTCTTCCTTTTGCTGTCAACTTTCACAGCTTGGTGGGTTGTGTTTTAGCTGAGTTCTTGCTGTGTTTCATGCCTTGTATTGTTGCATATTTTGCTTGCTCATGGCTCTAGCTGCTGCTGCGTATTTTGCTGTCAAATAGAAGAGTTTTTGCTTTGTTGTGTGAACTGCTGCAGGCTTGCGACACGGGAGTGTCATTTTCTCTCTTTCCAGCGTGACACGGGGGTGTAAATCTGGTCTGAAATTTCTGTACCGAGACACGGGGGTGTCTCGGTTTGTGCTTTGCTTGTGACACGGGGGTGTCACCTTATTTATTATAAACTTAAACCTACGTTCGCATGCATGTGTGTGTTTGTTTTTCCTTCATTTAAGTACAGTGTGTGTGTATATATGTGCATATGTGTTGTGATGGGGTAAACTAAATGTGCAGACTTGGGGTGCGGTTGCTGTGCATGCATGTGTGTATTGATGTATTATATATATATATGTGCTACGTGTGTGTGCATGAGAATTAGGAGTGATTGCATGCATGGCTGTGTGTGTATACGTGCATAGATATATATATATATGTATAAATGTGTGAATACTTATATAATTTTGCATGCATGGGTTTGATATATTATGTATATATATATGTATTATATATGTTAAATACATTTATGCATGCATGGTAGTCTACGTGTATATTTATGTTATATATATATTTATTATATACTCATTATATAATTTAAATATTAAATGATTATTTTATAGAATTTAATTGTTATTTATTTCATGTTTTATTTAATTTCGATCTTTAATTGAAAGTAATTAATTGCCTATTTCTAATTGTAAATATGAATATTACGTGTTATGAATATTAAATGGATTCTTGAATTAAATTGATATGAGTTATGAATTATAAATTTATGAATTCATGGAATGTATGAACGAATGGTTTGATTATGGGCTTTAAATTCCTTAATAGTGCACATGAACATTTTCATGACATAACATCATCTTTTACGCATTCACATCATGATCTTACATTGTCGTGCGTCATATATGGTTCATTTAGAGTCTTGAGTCTTACAAACACGTCATGTTGTCTTTTGTACAGTTTATCTCCAGGGTGGAGAATCTTGATCAACTAGGCACTCGGTAACTCGTATCCTTGTATCGCCATTTTCCAGGAGAGGGTGTTTTCGTTTTAGTTACGTATTAAACCTTACAACCGTATGTGACAAGCTTTGGCCAAACCTAATATAGTCATATATGGTTTTCAAATGAATGTATCGAGTAAACATTGATCGAGTAAACCCTTTTCAAAGGACTTATGATTATGTTATGTTTCACATGAACTGATATGTTTTGGCGAGATTATGTATGTATGATACGTTCACGGGCCCAGGGACTTAGTACATGTGGCTATCCGGGGAGGCATGGGTCGACGGTGATCCCATGTGCTAGTCCCACTATATTACGGTGATACCGGCCCTCGCTAGGAGGCTTAGCGGGGAATGGGAGCTGAGTGCCCTTGGGGGAGTTATGAAACCCCATTGGCCTATGTATGAGGTGGTCGGGTCTTGCTAACCCGTCCACCACCTAGAGGAAGAAGGTTGGAACTTGTTTTATGTACATGATTATGTTATGATATGATTGATAGGCACCGTGCGGGAAGGCCGGGACACGGATTGCCCAAACGAATATGTTTTAGGATATGATATATGATTTGTGTGTATTATGATATATATTGCATGATCACCTATTTAATGTATTAATGATATTTGTCGTACACGGTCAGAGTTTGGTTGGAGATAATGCACGCTCACTCGCCGAGCCTTTATGTTATGTATGAATTATGAACTTAATAAATTAATATGATTAGTCGTAGAGTCCGAGCATTGTTTAGTTATTCTCTTGCCCTCTTGGGAACTAATTTTAAATAAAACCTTGCTCGGGATTTATGACTTGCATGCGCATGTTCCTAAATTTATGTATCGCTCCTGCTCACTCAGTCTTCTAGAGACTGACCCTCTCCCTCCCCAACACTTTAGCGTACAGGTTTGGCTTTGGAGTTTCGAGCTAGGCGGAGTTAGGTTGAGTTTGAGTCGTTCAAGCTAAGTTAGAAGCGTCTCTGCTTTCACCTTATGTATTTAAATTATGAATAATTCGACCTTGTAAGTTTTTGGAGTGGAATCGTGTATAATTGCTATTGAATTGCTTTGTTGGGCTTTGTTTATGAGTTTAAAAGAGGCCCGAAGAGCCCAAGTCTGTTTATGGTTTATGTGTTTGAATTTTAGTTTTTCCAATGCAGTAAATTTTGTTGATTGGTTATTATTGCAGGGTCTAAGTTCCGCCTAGCTTAGGAGGGATTTCTGTTTGTCTCCCGTTCGCTATGGTTTGATACGGGTGCGGATTTACCATTTCGTTACTCGTGTTGAGCCGTAGTGCGGGGGATGTGGTGCCTCACGTGCGGGGTGCTACAGCCACTCCACAATCACAAGTTCTAACATACATGCCACATAAAATAGTTTAAATCACATAAGGGAATTGAAAATAAAACGATGCTCTATCTATTACAATAATAGAAATCCTCTCTAACACTTCGAGAGGTCTTCACTTATGGCCTCCATTTTTGTTCGTCATGTGGATCCATCTTACTCCATGGGTGCATTGTCTCCAAAATGAAAGAAAAAGACCTCACCACCTATCTTTACTCTCAAATTACAATAAAAAGAAAAAGACATAAAGTAATAAGGCTCAATCTTCATATTGGCCTTAGACAATTACACGGGGCATACCCCGGCCTCAAAACAATTATATGGAAAGCCACGTAATAAACACATAACAGTACGCACAAAAGTGGGGCACTGACCCCAATTGAAAAACGCAACTATGGGGCTCCAACCCCAATTTAAACCATTCATGTGCACATAAATTAAAACCATTCATAAGACTAAACCCATGATCACCTAACATGCATAAATTGCAAGAAATTAAATTTAACCAATAAATTAAAATTCTCGCTTTAAGCCCTAATGACTTAAAACATGATTTAGAAGCAATTCTTGTTCATGTGACTTTTCTATAAAATCCAAGAAATATTAAATCAATAAAATTCCAATTAATTTCTGAAAATTAATAATTTTATCTCTTTATAATTTTCCAAAAACAATAAGTGTTAATTTTCCCAAAATTAAATCCGTTTCAACTTCTCAAAAATCCCAATTTAAAATTATTTTCAAAATAAAATTAATTTTAATAAAACTGATTTTAAAAGCGAAAAATCGAATCGGGATTTCATCGGATTGGACACAAAAAAGAGATCGCGAAAACACGGCCAGGAACCCCGCGAACACCGCCCATGCGGCAGCAGCAGCTGCCAGCACGAGCGCTTTAGGTGCACGCCCTGCGTGCATCGCTAGCAGAGATGGTGGACAGCGTGCGAGCAGGCTCCCACGCAGTTGCGGGAGGTGCTGGGCGGGCACGCCTTTCACACGGTTACGGGAGCTGTTGGCGGGCAGGCCCGGCAGACCTGGGCTACGATGGCGGGCGGTGGTGTGCGGCCTAGGCGTGCTACGCCTTAACAAGCCTAGGTTTGCGTTTTTCTATCACGATTTGATTTCGTATCACAGGTTTCACAAAAACCTATTCAATCCAAAATTAAAACACGATTTAACAGTTTCAAAAACAAGATTTTCAGAAAACAGTTTTTTAGAAACTTTCAGGAAAAATATAGATTCAATTTCTCAGATTTTCTAAAAGAACCCATGAATACTCAATTCGCATCTAAATCTAAGAATTTCTACCAAATTCAAAATAATTGAGACGAATCAGAAATAGGCCTTGCAAGGTGGCTCTGATACCACTTGTTGGGAAAACGAAACAGAAACGCAGTGGAAATTTAAAATTTTTTCCCAAAAGATAGAATCGAATCTTGCAATTCCTATTCCCGTAGAGATCAAGAAACTCACATAGATAGTAGCTTTCTTGACACGTTCTAGCCGCCCAAGAACGCTCTTCATGCGGCTTGATCCCCAAAAGCTCATTCGAATCTTTCAAGACTTCACGATAGTAGCCCTCTAGAGAATTAGTCCACCAACCGTGACCACGATCCGAATAGGGAGGATGCTAGTTTTATATTCGGTATTTAGGCACTAGGGTTTAGTGTATAATTTGGAGAAGGAGAATTTGAGCATTAACCCTCATGGGGTTCGAACCCCACATATATATAATACAAGGGGTTCAAACCCTTTTTCTTGTGGGGCAAGGGTTTCCTAAACCCTTTTGGAAAGGGATTTCTTGCTTGGAGAGAAATACTCTTACTTTGACCAAAAGTCTCCTTTTGACCAATGTTTTAAAAACCGGGCCGGACCGACCGGTCAAACCTGTTTAACCGGTGACCGGCGTAGTGTCCGATCCGGTTGACCCTACAAAACCGTTGGGATTCAGATCGGGTGTGGACCGGCAAAACCGGCCGGTTAACCAGCGGTTTTAGGCACGGGAACCGGACCGGATAGCCGGTCCACCGAAACAGCGTTTCATTTTTGGCCTTTTTTCGCCTTTCGTTGTCGGCTGCCTCCAGCAATTTTCTGGCGAAAGTCTTGACTCTCCCCTTCTGACTAAAAATCTGTAGAAATGAGAAATAGAAGAAGCCAAATAGAGATAACTTATCCTCAATAATAACGTGCTTGCCGGATTCCGTGTTGCTGCCGTCGTTGGAGACTCGGAGGAGTCAACGACTCGTTGAAAATTTAATATTAGCCCAAGAGGTAAGAAATTCTTCAGTGTTGCGTTGTCTTCTTCGCAGAGAAATGAAACAAAGAAAGAAGAAATAGAGTGGTATAAAATTTGATGTTTTCTAGACAAACCAAGAGGCGGTGGCGGCAGCTAAGGCTGGTACCACCCTAGGGTTTAGTTTCAACTTTCAAATGAATGTACTTTTTATTGTTTCCATTCTTTGGTAAAATTGTGATTAAAAAAAGATGATTTTAACTTGACATCAAATTTATATATATTTTGTACTTGTATTATTTTATGTACAGAATTTATTTTTAAGGTTACAATAAAATTAAATTATATAACGTGACAATATGACATTGTGTAGGCAAATCTAAAATTTTATTTTAAGTATTAGTATTTTCAAAGATATTACGTGTAGAAATTATTTATTTTTATTTTAAATTTTGAGAAATTTTATTCTATAATTTTTATATTACAATATATATATATATATATATATATATATAATAAAATTATTAAAATAATAATTATTTATTTATGACGTCATACCGGTTCGACCGGTGGTTGAACCGATCGAACCGGTTGAACCGGTAACCAGTAAGGCTACCGGTTCGATCTCCAGTCCGGCTTTGAAAACATTGCTTTTGACCAACTTGTCAAGCAAGAATTAAATATCCAACTCTCTTAGATATTTTAATTTACTTTATTTATTTATAATAAATAACTTGAAGACTAATAATTAATTAATTCTCAATTAATTATTTATTAGACTTTATTTCTCCAAATTAGAACTTTAATATTAATTCATAATTAAATTAAATTCCATTAAATAATTAATCAAGATTAATTATTCAATTAACACATACACACGTGATACGTGTCACTAAGGACACGTGTCCCACACGTGTAGACCCCACCAATCTCCTATTGGTCCGATCAACTCGTTTAATCGACTTCAAGCCTTAACCCACGTGACCGGGTGGTTATGTGTGATCCTCTGGTTTCTTAATTCAATTAGCAGTGACCCTAATTAATTAATCAGTCCACAGATCATACGACCATAGTCTAGCAACAAGTGTATGACCCCTAGCTGAATAAGAATGTCTCAATCTGAAAGAACCTTTAAGTCATTGACATATGTGAGATATAATCCTTCTACATCCCATCTCTCAATCAAGATCTAGGGCAAGGGAATAACTAGAACCCCAATAATCTTGATCTTAAAGTTAAGTGCATTTCATATCCATTTGATCTCAATCCAAGAAACTCATTTCTTGATGTCTTGATCCACTGCCTTGACCAAGGACTCCTAGATGGCATATGAATGACTTACACAATAAGAGATCAACTTGCTAATATAAGTGTAGGTCCTTTATCGATTCTCATATACTTTCATGTGCCACTTGTGCTGCCCCAGTATAAGCTTTGAATCAGTTGTCTGAGGCGACACGCTTTAAAGCTTATACCTAAAACTATAGAGTTAGCTCATAAAGTATCAATGGAATCTCAAGTCTACGGATCATTTAATCACATCAATGACTCGTGAGATATTTCCTAATCTGGAAGTTTCTATTTCCAGAAACAGAAACTTCCTTTCCCATTTAGGAATCTTCTCACACGGGACAACTCAATGTACTTGCTTAGAATAAGCAAGCACCCCATGTATCACGCACGTATCAACAATACACTTTGCACCCCATGAAATAAGGTGGTCCTTCTTAAGGGCATGATCACACGAGCAAGCCTCGAACGAGTCAAGTCGACACTCCCACTGTCTTTAGGAATCATCGGCTTAAAGTGATTTCTAATTATGACTTATGTAATATAAGGCTCATTCCATGAACCATTTCACCTAAATGGTTGAGTCCTATAAGTCATATTGATTAGGGGAGTTCTTATACATGCGCAGTTAAAGTAATCACACAATTAAACAAGAGCATAAAAAGATGTGTTGCCAAAGTTCGTTTATTAGTCAAAGATTATCTGTGATTTACAAAGGGAAAGTACTAAAGCGGATATACAATCGGCTTTAAGGGCACTATTCCTAACACGGGTAGGAGTCATGATCCCCCTTCTCCATATGGACTCATGAGGTGGTTCGGGCTTTGCAAACCCATCCACCGTCCCGGAGGAAGAAGGATGGAGAAATTATGATTATTCTTATGATTATTATTGTTATTCACTATATGTTTCATGTATATATAGCTCGCATGTATTATTATGTAATGCATGATCACGTATTCAAACGTATTAAATCATGTTTATGGTACACGGAGTTTGGTTGGGGAATTATGCACACTCACTCGCCGAGCCACTATGATTATTTATCGATTATGAACTTAATAAATTTAATTTGATTTAGTTGTAAAGTCCGAGCATTGCTTAGCTATTTTCTTGCCCCTCACGGGGACTAACTTCAAACAAAACTTTGCTCGGGATTTATGACTTGCATGTGCATGTTTTATATATACGTATAACTCTTGCTCACTCAGTCTTCTAGAGACTGACTCCTCTTTCCCATTTTCAGCTTCTTGCAGGTTTCACTAGGCGGGAGTCGAGTCTTAGTGTTTATTGGAATCACACCTATACATTTGAGTCTCATTTTCATATTGCTATGTTGTAATATATTACTTTATTGAATTGATTATTGATGGAATGAATTCGGGACAGGTTGCAAGCTTAGTTGAACCCGTTGTTAGGGTGCATGATGAATTTAATTATGTTTATGATATGGTTTGGGCTTGTAGCCATCATTGGAATTTATGTATGATGTTATTGCTTCCGCACCCCACTTCGGGTATTCTTTGATTGATTGGTACAGGGTTAGATTTTCGCCTAGCCGGGATCGTTTTTCTTTGTCACCCGTTCGCTATGAGTCCAGTTCATGTATGGACTATCCATTTCATACATGGACTAGACTTATGATGCGGGGGATGTGGTGCCTATCGTTGTGGGTGCTACAATATTAAACTTAAATTCTAACTTAGATCAATTCAGACCATTATATGGATAAGGATATTAAAATTATTATTTGATCGATCATTTTTTCTAAATTATAAAAGGCTAATCTGAGGGTTTCTCTCTAAAATATTTTATTTTATAGAAAAATTTTCTCTCTATCTCTTTTCAAGTTGCGCCTAAACGACCATCAGCGGTACGACACTGACTTTGCCTGCCAACCACGCCCACGACCAATGACCTTTCCTCCATGTTGCCAATGAATGCCCAACTTTATCTGTCTCACATAGCCTCGTACCCTCTGCCTCCATCTAATGCCGTTGTTGTTGGGGATCTGCCACGACTTTCATATGGCGTGATATTATACTCACTGCCGCCTACGGCAACACCAATCCCTCCACCCTTCTTTGGGAAGCTTTGCTCAAAAAGCGTGGGCGAGTCTAGGGGTGGGCGTTCGGGTCGGGGAATTCGGGCCCCGTCCCCACCCGATCGGGTATTTCCCCATCAGGACGGGGAGTTTGGGGAATTTTGAGTTCGGGACGAGTACTCGAATCCCGGATAACATTTCGGGCTCAGGATCGGGATCGGGGAGTGATTTGGTCCCCGATTTCCCCGATCGGGTACCTGAACTACCTGACCTTAAAATAAAAAAAAAAAAAAAAAATATATATATATATATATATATATATATATATATATATATATATATTGTCTAACCTTCTCTCAAACTTTGCCTATTTGTTTCTCATTGACTGAGAACTCTAATCTCAATTCATCGTCTTCGTTGTTCAAAACTCTGAAATTCTCCTCTTCTTCCATGCCACAACCCACACCATAGATTTTCTCCCTTCATCAAGAAGGGGCACATCTCAGAAACCTATGCCACAACACAGCTCCAGCTAACCCTGCACATCTGCACCAACGCCATCTCCAATCGACGCCATCAATTGACCATCGCCGACAAGCCACCTCTCCAAATCCGCAACCACTAGTCCCTGCCCAACGGCCCCAATCCACCCCCATTTTTAACAAAGTAGTTGTTTAACGCTAATTTTTAATAGTTAATAGCCTATTGTCCTATTCAGACTTCAATTATAAAAGATTTGGCCCAGTAAATTAATTAGTTAGAAGCCCATTTCTTCAATCACAAAAAGTTGGCCCAATTATAATGTTAAAAAATAAAAAATAAGTCGGGCTCCCTGAGCCCGAGCCCGAATCCCGAATCCCGAACTCCCCGACTAGTCGGGTACCCGATCTTTTTGGAATGGGCTTGGGCACCCAAGATCCCAAACTCCCTGATCCCAAACTCCCCGTCCCGCGCCCACCCCTAGACGAGTCTACCTTTTCTTCAGGATCCGAATCATAAATCCTATGGTTTTGTCTCAGAATAAAATAAAATCACGAATATCTCTTTCTCAGATATGTAAATTATTGAGTTGTTATGGCCTTTCAGATTTGCTTTGGTTGGTAAATTCTAGCAAAGATATTTAACGATGCCAAACTTCATGAACCACTCATAGCTTCATGAACATATTGGGCATGAAAAAAAAAATTGCTACAGTGGTGAGGTGATTGATGGGAAACGCATTGGAACGTGCGCCAAAAAAGGGAACGATTATGGTGAGCCGCTGCCGGACGGCGCCCAACATTTCGTGAACCCTCAAGGCCAAGACGGGTGGTCTATGGGTCATGACTCCAATGGTGAAGATGGCTTAATGAAGGCTCGGGTTCCAAAAAATAATCAGGTTCACAATCAATCAGTTGGTCAAAATCAGTTCAAAGAGAAGTAATCAAGATTACAAGAGCAACCTATGGACAATCCATTAAAGATAGATATAGTCATATGGTCTATAAAAAATCCTTAGCCGTTGTTCAAGCCAACAACCCTTTGATGCAACTCAATGATCTCTCGCCCAATTCTCGAATACACATTCTAGTCCAACAACTTTGGGCCAAGAGTTGTTGCCTCTACTTAATATATGGGGTAGTCGACAGTCAGTAGCCGCCGACCAAGTGGCCGGGTTTGAGCGCCTCCGCAGCACCATTTCAAGTGGTAATGCCTTCGCCAAAATTGTTGTAACAAGGTACCAAAAATCCCATTACGAGGAGGAATCAATCGGAAGAAAGAAATTAATAATAGATGGGTAGCAAACATTGATGTTATTGTTGACGGGGGATCAAGAAAAGAAAAAAACAAGAAATTGATCAAAGTCTGTAAAGAAAACACGCACTTCAGAACATTTTCAGAATCATCTAGAGTTGACTCTGAAAATGCCTCTATCGAAAATTAGCTATTGGTGCCTCTATCGAAAATTAGCTATTGGTTCTGTTTTATTTAATGAGTTAGAGCAATCAGTGAGAAAATTGTGTTATTAACCAATCCTACAAAGTCGAAGATGATCAAGAAGCAATAAAAAAAAGACTATTTTCACATTCAAACTCGTTTAATAAAAATATGGAGAAGACATTATTTTTTGTTAAAATATTAGTGAAAGTCTTAGAGTTTTGAAGAGATGAAAATATTTTTGGTCTACATGTGTTATTGGATGCGAAGTAGTAAATTATTTTCTTTGTGTTTTTGGCCTCCAAGTGTTGTTATTGTTACTTATCCTCTCGTTACATTGATTTGTCAATCCATGTTCATAATAAAAACACCTATAAAACATAAAATTAATCTAGATTGTAAACTTTGTCAATATGCCAAAATTATCAATAATATTTTTTTCTTCTTCAACGCGTTGAAAATTAAATCTTGGAGGCAATTTTTTTTTTAATTTTTATAAACTTTTACTGAGAATATTAAGAAAAAGCAATTATTGAGAGTTTGAGGAGAGGACTATTGGGCAAATATGTCAATGGGCTATTTTTGCTTCTAGCAATAGAAAAATGGCTTCGGCTTTATTTATCACCGGCTAGTAATTATGCACATTCGACTCATGTGCTCAAAAAAAATATTATTATTAAAATTTATTAAAATTAAATTTTTTATATGAATAATAATTAAATAATTATTAAATAAAGTCTAATGCTCAATATATAATATAGATAAAAATAAATTAAAATTACCTAAAAAAATCAGAATCATATTACTTAAAATAATAATAAAAAATTAAAAATATGAAGAAAATAGATAAAAGAATATGAAAAAGATTAACATAATTTAAGAGAAAATTGGAGTTAAGATATAATACGTAAATAAATTAAATGATAAAAAAGAGAAAAAATTAAAATAAAAAATAATATATAATATATAAATAAATTAAAAGAAAAAAAATATTTTAAAAATAGGGAAAGAAAATAAAAGAGTACAAGAGAAAAAATATTTTGAAAATTAGAAGGTAAAAAAAAAAAAGAAAGAGAGAGTCCAAGATACCCGGATAATTACTGTCGGGCTTAATATAATAGTATAGATTATGAGTTTGTTGCACCAAAAACCCTGTGATATACCTAATTAGCACTCAGAACCCTGTGATTTGAAAATTCTCAAAGCGAACCCTGTGATTGTAATAAATTAGCACTCAACTAGAATTTCAAACCCTGTGTAGGGTTTTAAGTGTTAACTTTAATACAATCATAGGATTTTTAGTACTAATTTATATAATCATAGGGTTCTCTTTGATAATTTTCAAATCACAGGGTTTGGAGTGCTAATTAGGTATATCATAGGGATGACCGTGCAAAAAACTCTATAGATTTATCATTATAAACCAAAAAGGTTTTCGCCACAACGATTACATTCCGCACACTCGGATTGCACGCCTCTCTGCTGCTCGAGTTATTCTACTTAGAAATGAAGTTAGGGCTATTTTTGAGATGTTCTAAATCAGGTAATTTCGATTACTTTTCTCCAAGAAAACATGTCCTTCCCTCTGTTTTTCGTAATCTCAGTACAAAATCCGTGGTAAATTCTATATCGCGTGAAATAATCAAGATGGAGTTGGGTAATGTTAATGGGCCGAGTGATGCACTTAAGGTGTATGAGAAATGACCGGAACGAGTCCTTTGCCTAGTGTAGTACAATTTACTCAATTGCTTTCGCGTCTGGTCAAGCTCAAAGAGTATCCCAGGGCCATTTCTCTTTTCAAAGATATTTGCAATTTGAAGATTTTAGTTGATGATTATACTTTAAATATTGGTATTAATTGTTATTGCCTCTCCAATCGGGTTGATTTTGGGTTTTCGATTCTGGGTTGGTTCTTTAAGAAGGGATGTGCTCCTACTGAATTTACCTTTACCACCTTATTGAAGGGTTTGTATAAGGAAAATAGGATTTGTGAGGCAGAAGAATTGTTTAACAAGATAGTACGCAAAAAGTTGTGTCAAATAGATGTTGTGACATATGGAACCGCGATCGATGCATGGTGCAAGGCCGACAACACTATGATGGCCATTGAAGTTCTCAGATTAATGGAGAAAGGGAATTGTAGACCTAATGTCCGTTCATACAACATGGTTATTGATGGTTTGTGTAAAGACGAGAAGATTGACTCTGCCTTTATGCTTTTTGATGAAATGTGTCAAAAAGGCATGACTCCTGATGTTGCTTCTTACAATGCTTTGATTTGTGGCTTCTGTAATATGAGCCGTTGGGAAGAAGTTCAAATACTACGGAAGGAGATGGTAGATTGCACAATTTATCAAAATGTGATGACATTCAATATTATCATTGGTGCTTTATGTAAGGAAGAGTGGGTGGATATTTCTAGGGAAGTTTTTCGTTCTATGGGTAGCAACAATGTTGCACCTAGTACTTACAACTATAACATTTTAATCCATGGATATTGTATGCATCTCTTTCGCAAGATGCCTGATAAAGGCTTAAAGCATGATGTGGTCACATATAACTCTATACTCCAAGGATTGTGTTATGATTGGCAGTGATGATTAGAGTGTCCAAGAGTTAGACAAAGCCATGCATGAGGGAGAATTCATGTTGCAGAGCACAAGGAAGACTGGATCACGTTTCATGCAGATTTTAGCACGCTTCTTTTAATTACTGTATTACGTTTTATGCTTAAAACGGTGTCGTTTGAGTTTAGATAAATTGCTAGACAATTGCTAAAGTTGCTAGCACGTTTTTAGGTTGTTATTTTGTTTCTTGTGCCCACGCGTGTCGCGTGTTGTTTGGGTGCCCGTGTGTGGGACGTTGGTGTATTGCAGGACCACCTATTTGTAGCCGGATTGTGCACTAAGGTTGCAGGCTTTATGAATTTTTGATTCTAATCGATTCTCTCTCTATCTCTGTTCCTTCCCTAACTTCTTCTGTAAGTGACCCCATTGTTGTTCTTCAGGAGCTCAGGCTCTGTTTTATCAACATTTACAGGCTTCCGTTGTAACAGTGGACTCAGAGCAAGGTTCCGTGTGGCGTGTATCATGGGCTCAGATGGCGAAGAACAACACTGCACGCATAGATGAACTTGAGGGTGCAGTGAAAGAGCCGAAGGATGGTCAGGGGACTATCAATCTGCGTTTGGATGAGATCACTCAGTTGTTACAGGCCTTGCGCAAGGAGAAGGAGGCAAGTAGCTCTCAGGAACTAATAGGATCTGGTTTAAGGAGTTATGGAGATATTGGAATCCTTCCTACACCTGCGATTAGAGCTAATGAGGTACGTAACACTACCAATCTGAAAAACAAACTTGATTTTCCTCGGTTTAATGGGGATGAACGTAGATTATGGCTTAGAAAGTGTAGTAAGTACTTTGCGTTTAATGCTATGAGCGATTATGAGAAGATAGTGCTTGCTGCAATGAATATGGAGGGGAATGCAGATAACTGGTTCATTGACTACATTGATGGGAAGGAAAGCATGGGTTGGGAAATATTTGCTGCGAGGGTTCTGGAGAAATTTTCTAACCAGAAGGAGAGGAACTTAGTGGGTCAGTTTAATAAATTGAAACAGGACAAGACTGTGGACGATTATAATAAAAAATTTGAGGAGTTGAAAGCATTCATGGTTGTGCATAACCGATCTCTGACTGAAAATTATTTTATCAAGAGTTATATTAGTGGTCTTAAGGAGGAGATATCTCAGATGTTAGATATGTTGAACCTCAGGGGTCTAGCTCATGCTATGAGCCTTAAGCAGCAGGGGTATGTGGAAACTATGAATAAGTCCTCTAAATCAACTCCTAAGAATTGGGTTACTAAGACAGAAGTGGTAGATACTTTGGTGAAGAAACCAGGGGGTACAAATGCAGATAGGTACCCTATAAAGAGGTTGACATCAGAGGAAATGGATGTCAGGAGGAAAAAAGGGCTATGTTTCAACTGTGATGAGCCATTTCGTGTAGGGCATAAGTGCAGAACCCTCTTTGTGATTATTTGTAGGAAGATGGATGAAGAAGGTGAGGAAATGGAAGAAGAGAGTGAAGTGATCAATTTGGAAGAGCCTACTGGTACTGACCTGCACATATCTATGAATGGGTCTACAGGCTAAAGGGCACCTGATGCCATTAAAATTCAAGGTAAAGTAAAGAATAACACCATGATAGTTCTAATTGACTCTGGGAGTACCCACACTTTCCTGGATCCAGAGATTGCAAAGAAGACGGGGTATGAGATTGAGTATACCAATTCTCTGTTGGTTACAGTTGCAAATGGGGCTAAGCTGTACTGTGAAGCTAAATGCAGTAATTTTAAATGGGAAATGTGTGGACATCAATTCCAGGCCAGTGTGAGGTTGTTAAGGATAGGGGGATGTAACATGGTTGTGGGAGTGGATTCTTTAAGGAAGTTAGGGGATATTACACTGAACTTTGATAGACAGACTCTCAAATTTGTCAGAGGTGACAAATTGATTACTTTGCAAGGGGGACAACCCACAGCTTCTCTAAGGACTATAACTGGAAAGAAATTGCAGAGGTTATTCATGAGGAGTGGAACATCATCCCTGAACTGCTTGTGTATGATTTCAGCTGTGGAACAAGAGAATCCAGCTGACAGTCCTGTTGAGATTAAGCCCTTACTGACATAATATGCTGAACTTTTTAAAGAGCCTACCCAGCTGCCTCCATGGAGGGGTCAACATCATCAAATTCTACTCAAACCAGGAACTAAAAGTATCAAACAACCTCCATACAGTTATTCACATTTGCAGAAGTGTGAGATTGAAAAGTTGGTACAGGAAATGCTAAATAATGGGATCATACAGCCTAGCACCAGTCTATTCTCATCCTGTTGTTATTGGTTAAAAAGAAAGATGGGGGTTGGAGGTTTTGTGTGGATTATAGAAAACTGAATGCACTAACCATAAAGGACAGTTATCCTATTCCCTTGGTAGATGAGTTGTTAGATGAATTAGGATCTACTGTGGTGTTCTCCAAGATTGATCTGAGGTCAGGGTATCATCAGATCAGAGCTCACAAAGAAGACATCCCTAAGACTGCTTTTGTGACATCTACAGGGCTGTATGAGTTTAAAGTCATACCATTTTGGTTGGCTAATGCCCCTGCCACCTTTCAGTCCCTGATGAACAACATAATCGGAGAGTACTTAAGGAAGTTTGTACTGGTGTTCTTTGATGACATACTAGTTTACAGTGAGAGCTTACAGGAACATTTGCAGCATCTTGAGATAGTCTTCAAGGTCCTCATGGAACAACAACTATAAGCCAAAGCCTCAAAGTGTTCTTTTGGGTGTGAACAAGTAGAGTATTTGGGACACATCATAAAGGGTGATGGAGTATCAGCTGATCCCAAGAAAATACAGGCAATTAAGGAATGACCCAAGCCCAAATCAGTGAAAGAATTGAGGGGATTTCTTGGGTTGACAGGGTATTACAGAAAATTTATAAGGAATTATGGGGTAATTGCAAAGCCACTGACCACTCTTACCAAGAAAGACCAGTTTATGTGGGGTAAAACAACTGATGAAGCCTTTGCTGAATTAAAAGAAGCCATGATTTCATCTCCAGTGTTAGCTTTGCCAGATTTCTCCAAACCTTTGTGGTGGAAACAGATGCTTGTTATTATGGAATTGGGGCTGTATTAATGCAAGATAAGCATCCCTTGGCTTATATGAGCAAAGCATTAGGTCCCAGGTCTTTGGGGTTGTCAGTATATGAGAAGGAACTGATGGCTGTTATTCAAGCTCTGGATAAATGGAGATGCTACCTTCTTCACAGCACCTTTATTATCAAAACAGACCAATGCAGTATTAAGTATCTTATGGAATAGAAGATTTCAACCCCCCTCCAGCACAAGTATTTGACTAAATTACTGGGGTTCAATTACACTATTGAGTATAAGAGTGGGTAGGAGAATAAAGTTGTTGATGCCCTATCAAGAAACCTCTGTGGGTTGAGGAGTTGGATTTGAGTTATGAAGGGGACACACAAGCTCAGGAAGCCATTACTGAATCTCTGATGTACCCTAACAATCTGTCATTCTTTGAATATCAGAAGGGAATTCTAAGATATAAGGGTAAGATCTATGTGGGAAGGGGATCCAAACTGAGGGAGCAAATCATCACAGCAATGCATTCATCCAGTGTGGGTGGTCATTCAGGGATCCAAGGGACTTATCAGAGGGTTAAGAGTATCTTTTTGTGGCCAGGAATCACCAAAGAAATTGAAGTATTGGTGAAGGAATGTGAAATCTGCCAACAAAATAAGCATTCCACTGAAAGGTTGAATGGTTTATTGCAACCATTACCTGTCCCAGATCAAGCTTGGCAACACATTTCCATGGATTTCATTAAACAATTGCCAAAATCAAATGGGAAGGAGGTTATTTGGGTGATAGTGGACCGGTTCACCAAGTATGCCCACTTTATTGCACTAAATCATCCTTTTACACCCTCTCAATTAGTTGGGATCTTTCTGAATGAGGTATACAAACTACATGGACTTCCCTGTAGCATTGTTTCAGACAGAGATAAAATCTTTACCAGTCAATTGTGGAAAGAGATGTTGGAAGTGGTAGGCATAACCCAATGCATGAGCACAGCCTATCACCCTCAAACAGACGGACAAACAAAAAGGGTGAATCAATGTCTTGAGAATTACCTACACTGTATGTGTGGGTTGCAACCTAGTAAATGGACTAAGTGGTTGGCTCTAGTTGAATTGTGGTACAATACCAATTATCACAGTGCTATCAGAATGACACCATTTGAAGCACTTTATGGGTACAAACCTAGCTTCTTTAACTTTCGAGGGTCACCTCACTTGATTTCTGTTGGGATAGAGGAGTTGTTGGCTGACCGGGACGCAATGTAACAGTATCTAAAACATCAACTGCAAATTGCACAAGAGAGGATGAAGAGTATAGCAGACAAGAACATGAAGGAAAAGGAATTTCAAGTAGGGGACAGAGTATATTTGAAATTGAAACCATACAGGTAATTATCCATAAGGAACAGTAAATTATGGAAACTCAGCCCAAAATTTGCTGGACCCTTTACCATTATGGAGAGAGTTGGTTCAGTTGCTTACAAATTGGATTTACTATTGGGCTCTAAATTACATCCTGTGTTTCACATATCTGTGCTCAAATTGCATATTGGTAAGTCTGACAGTGACTAGTACTATACCGGAATTTGATAAAGGAATTCAGGTCATGGTTAAGCCCATTAGAGTACTGGATAGACGGATGGTGAAAAGGAACAGTGCTACTGTTGTTCAGCTTCTAATCCAGTGGGCTCACCTCCCTGCTTCAGAGGCTACTTGGGAGGATTTCTATACTGTTGTGCAGCAATTTCCGGAAGTTGAAGCTTGGGGACAAGCTTTGTGTTCAGGGGGAGGTAATGTTATGATTGGCAGTGATGATCAGAGTGTCCAAGAGTTAAACAAAGCCATGCATGAGGGAGAATTCATGTTGCAGAGCACAAGGAAGACTGGATCACGTTTCATGCAGATTTTAGCACGCTACTTTTAATTACTGTATTACGTTTTATGCTTAAAACGGTGTCGTTTGAGTTTAGATAAATTGCTAGACAATTGCTAAAGTTGCTAGCACGTTTTTAGGTTGTTATTTTGTTTCTTGTGCCCACGCGTGTCGCGTGTTGTTTGGGTGCCCGTGTGTGGGACGTTGGTGTATTGCAGGACCACCTATTTGTAGCTGGATTGTGCACTGAGGTTGCAGGCTTTATGAATTTTTGATTCCAATCTATTCTCTCTCTACATCTCTCTCTATCTCTGTTCCTTCCCTAACTTCTTCTGCAAGTGACCCCATTGTTGTTCTTCAGGAGCTCAGGCTCTGTTTTATCAACATTTACAGGCTTCCGTTGTAACAGATTGTTCTCCGCTAGAAGATTTTGTTGCACTACAACTTTTTGAAAGTTGCAAGTTGTTGGCCTTAAACCAAACTTTTATACCTATTGTAACATGTTTCACGGACTGTGTCTGAATGGGCATGTTGAACAAGCATGGTCTTTCTTGAATGCATGGGAACATGAAGGAGTACCTCTTCAAAATGAATACTATAATATCATTATGGATGGATTTTTTTGTAGCGAAACAATTGCATCAAGCTCAAACTATTTTTGATGATCTACCTGCAAAGGGACTGGAAGCCAATGTTGTAGCTTTACCGTACCATAATAAAAGGATGTATTTACAATGGTCTACTGGAGGAAGCTAAGAAACTTGTAAGTAAATTTATTCGAGTAACTGTGATGAGGGGCAAATATGATGATGCAGCAAACTTTCTAAATGGACGCAAGAGGATTCTGTCTTATTCACTTATGCTAGTTTTGCTCCTCAATTCAATGGGAGAAAAGGGAAACAAAGTCTTCTCAAATTGATTCAGAGGTTGGCCCCAAGTACTTTCTAAAACAAAATTCATGAGCCAGAACAACACATTTGGCAATAATGAGTAAAAATTAAAAGGAGAAAATACCCCCGTCTCTTCATTTCAGCTATTCATCTTGTTCAGGTACATAAGCCAGACAAACTGGAGTCTGATTCAAATTACAGTTATCTCCCTGTGAGTCTTTTTTTGTTTTCTTGAAATACTTGAATGGTATTATTTAAGCAAACTTAGCTTTCTTTGATACTTCAAGGATTGAGTGGAATTGCTTGGCATATCAATATGCTGCTCTCTTCTGTGCTTTAGTTTACTACTCCATACATCAACATCTTTGCTTAGTGTTAGTTCATATCTTTCAAAATAATAACAATGAGCAAGCAGACAAAACTAGATTGTACACTTTTTGAAAGTAGCATACATCTTAAAACAGGAAACTTTAGTAACAATACTAATAAATCACGAAATCAAGGAACGTTAATGATGTTTGTAATGTAAATTAAGCCAAGTAAGGTGGTTTATATAATAAATTACTTGCATCTATTCACCGTAGTCACTCAATATACTGAGCTAAAATTAACTGCTCAACTTTGATTGTAGAACCCAAACAATTATTATGTCAGCAAACTTGAGAAAGTTTTGGGGAGGTGGGTCTTTCCAAGAGGTGTTTTTCTTTTTTTCATTTTATTGAATATCTGGTGTTGTATGCTCTTTTTCATTTTTCCATTTAATTCTCTGAATAATTTGATATAAATATTACAAACTTCTATGTGTGGCTTCAAAAATTATAAATGTTCCCTTCGCATAGTCAAAATGTGTTGATGATCAAATTTGCCAACAGGTTTGGATATTATTAGTATCATCCTTAAGAGCAATTATTGGGTGTTTTACTAAAATTTGATTAGAAGAAAAGAACTATGTGGTGGAGATAAATTACAAGGTTTTGATACCAAAAATGGAGATTTTGTTAATAAAAAGTAGTTGCAAGGTAGATGTTACGTCATCTCGTTTTTGATAGAAATGCATTTGTCTATTAATTGGTTTTAGTTTTTGTTTACTCAGTGAGAACGAAGCTCAGATGTGTATATATGATGCTTCTTGTCATACCCATTTTGGTTTCTATAGTGACATTGATCACGAAACTGCTCGCGACCTGGCTAATACGTCTCTTTTTACTTCTGTTTTGCATGTTTTTTAATTTGATCTCCCCCCCAACCCAAAACTCTTAATGCTTTATAAAAATCCGTGTTTTTCTCATATGATTTTGTTCTAAGAATGAAATCTTGTTGTTTTTATAGTAAGAAAGATGGTCAGATGTGCCTATGGTTTTTGCTGTGAACTTGATGACAACTGTGTTCAAGTGTTAGCTGGTTGGTATTTTTAATTGAATGGCTAATTTGATATGCACATGTCCACTTTTACTTTTTCTTTTTTTTCAGAGGTGGGGGATGGCGCTGCTACCAAATTGAATGATGAGTTTGTGAAAAAGCTTAAGTTGTTAGGCAGGAGAGAGATTAAGTATTTTCTATCATAATTTTAATTTGTTGCAGTCATTTCTGGTGTTTTGTAGGTTGAGCTAGACGAAAATTTTGGGCCAGATGATAAAGGTTGTGGAGGTATGTAATAATTAATACCTTTTGTGCTTTGTATGTTGTATGAGTTTGTAAAACTTGACTTCTTTTATCATCTTCAAAGAAAGATTGTGAAAATGCAATTGAATTTGCACGTGTAGGTGAGAATTCTAGAGGCTACAAAGATTCTTCAGCACCAAGTCCAACGAGCAATATCAATACAAAGAAGCTATTTGTAACTGGTATACTGCAACTCGTAAACCTCTCGGATTTCTGTTCATGTACCATTGGTCAGTGTTATGCATGTGAAGTTTTATGTTTTGAAGCATGGCATTTTACAAATTGTATTTTTTTGCTATTGTGATTACGGTTGAAACCGTTGGATGTCTAAAATACAGTTGTTCCATAAATTTGACCTCGTAATCGATGTAAAATATCTCTAAAGTACAAAATAGTTAAATATGCATTCTTCAAATTATTAACAAAAGAAAATAGAATGCAAGAATTACAGTTAACTTCTTTGGAACAAGTATCTAATGCCCCTATCTTGATTTCAGAATTACAAATGACTACCTAGTAGCTTATATTGGTTATTACACAGTTATTTTAGTCAATAATTCAATTTAAGTTTTCCGTGTGAACGATACTAACCAGTTTCTAATTTTGATTAAATTTGAAATGATCTAAGAACGGTTATTTATAATTTTAAAATATGATGGGAACTTTGTGTAATTTCACTTATTTACATGAGAGGCAGGGCAATTGGCCCATTGGCGCCTCAATGTATAGATAATTTTATCCTGAATTAAACTACAATAGGAGCAATGCACCATAAATGCTCTCCTCTTTTTTCATACTTTATATCATTCCGCTTTGAGTCGAGATTTTATGGATTAGGTACTATTGTATTTTATGATCTAAAATTACTTTGCAGTACGTCTTGTCTTTGAAGGTCTATCATTCTATACATTTGAGAAGACATTACTTGCTGAGTTTTGATGGTTTTGCTGAACTTGTTGAAGTTACAAAGCTTTTCTCAAACAAGATTATGATTATCTACTCTGAATTTGGATCTAATATATGAGCAAGTATTATAATTCATAGACGTTTCTTGTGTTATATAAAGTTAAAATCATAATGGACAAGATTTCCAAGAGGTCTCAAGCTTATGGTTTTTTGGAGTACACCACTGAAGAGGCTGCGAGTACTGCTCTCCGGGAAATGAATGGAAAGGTATGTTAGACTAAATAACTTTTTATTTATTCAGGAAAATAACATAGAAGCTAGGAACTGAAACAAAATGTTGGTCCTTAGGTGTTTCTAACTTCCAACTTGTTTATGTTTAAAATAATACAAGAAAATGCGTAATTGTGATTTTATAGAGTTTGCGAGTCTTTAGATATTTCTAACTTCTAACTTGTTTATGCTTGAAATAATAAAACAAAACATGTAATTGTGTTTTTATAGAGTTTCCGAAGACTCTTGTAGTTATCGTGGAGGTTAGTGTAATTTAGTCTTCTAAGAGAAAAAACACCTCAAGTTATTTCATGTGTTTGATACCAGATCATCAATGGCTGGATGAACAGTTGATGTTGCAAAGAAGAATCCACCAAAGTTTACTATGGCCCAACCAAGGTAGTGAACAATGTATCCCGTTTCTGTAAAAGTACATAAACGACCCCAACCGAACACAAACCGAACTTGTGCATTAACCAACCTTGGAGAAGAGAAGGGGCATTTCTGGAATTGTCTTCAAGTTCCGGCTTATTACCTATGTCGGGTCTCCTTCGCCTTTAAGAGTCCGTTAAAGAGAGCGGACTTTGATCGACTCGCCAGACGAAGAACAGAGGGAAAGAGAGAGGGAGAGCGTAAGAATGCTCCTCTGTTGTATGAAATGTTATAGGTCTCATTAATCTTTCTTGATGATGATTAGTTCTTACACCTCCATTTGTAATTGTTGATTGTATAAAGGTAAGCTTTTAAATAGGAAGAGTGAGCACATGAGCAGATAATTTTCATTATACGATTTTGATGTTAAGTGATTTTGTTTACTTATTTAAGAATTTGAATGATAATATCAAATATTGAATTGTTTATGCACGCCTTCTATTGTCAAGGACTGGTCGATTAAGAAAAATTAAAATTCTTGATTTGCAGAAAGTGAGATGGGAGGAGAGAGAATATGAGAGATGAGAGAACTAGAACTGCTGCTTCTCTCAATGCCAAGGCTTCAATAATTTCAGGTGAGTAAGAGCCTCTTCCAATGAAGACATTCACCTGCATAATTTCTCCTGTTCAGATTCAAACTTCACTCCGTCGGAGTTGATCTTAATTGTGTCAGCTGCCGGAGCTTCCCAGTCCCGGTTCAAAGAGCCTAGCAACTGCCGGAATATCCTGCGCACTAATTCTAGTAGACCAATGGAAGTTATAAACTGCATATATCAATCAAACGACTAGGTTCCATTCCCTCCTTCTCACAATTGCGATTTCGCCACAACGACCATACAAAAGTTGCAAATCTATCCGCCAATTCTGCAATAACATACCTTATCCAATTCCCTCCATGGTGAAATGATCTCCCAAGGAAAGTTAATCACATTCAAGAAATACATGTTCCAGACTTTCTGGGACCATATTACACCAGGGACAATGCACCGTGATTTTGCTACGTTTTCTTGCCAACGCAGCCCCAGTTGGCAAAATCTATAGAGAAAAATGCAAAATCAGGATACCAACTATCCCGAACTAGCGTTTTCGGGACACTAAATTTTCCGGTGACAAAAATGTCCATTATCTCTAAAAATTTGTCAATTTCGGGACAAGTTCGCCGGAAATTGCCAAGTCATAACCGGAAATCAATTGACGTGTCCAATTTAATGACGTGTCATTGCCGTGTGTCTTACGTTGAGAGACATGTCAGCGACTTTTCCACGTCAGCCCATTCCGCTGGACTTTTTCCCAGATTTAACACAATTTTGTAGTTATTGGCATTTTTTTATCACCGAAAAAAATAAGTGTCCTAAAAATGTTAGTTGGGGTTAGTTGGTATCCCAATTTTGTATTTTTCTTAAAATAATAATAATGTCCCCATGTGGACCCCGAGCCACCATGGTCAACCCAAAGAAGCAATCGCGGAATTAAATAATGAAGTGTGAATATATATTTGACGGGGCACTTTCCAAGAGCGCCACTTGGCCCAATGACTAAGGAGTGACACCTCAACAATATGCTCCACATGGATTAACATGTCAGCACAATACTCCGTCGGGAGAGTCGATCGGCCAGCCTCGACACCTTGATACGAACCAGTCGATGAGCATCCCATAGAGGTCAATCGACCGTACAAGGTATTCGGGTACCAACCCCCACCACGTGAGGCTCTTGACCTCTATGGGATGCTCATCGACTGGTTCGTATCAAAGTGTCAATAGAGGTCAATCGACCGTACAAGGTATTCTCGACCGCCAAACCCATCGACCGCGCAAGGCCATACGGCTGGCAAAGAGCACGATAAGGGGTCGAGACATGTAAGGGGAAACAAGGGACCAAGTCTGACATAAAGGTATCATACCGTACTTACTGTTCCTTAACAAACTGGCCAGAGCATTAAATGCACATCTAGTGCGTGAACATGTATCACACACCCACATTGGGTCTATGAATATTCATAGCATCTATGGCATTGGTAAGCACAACTACTGTTCATTCAACCTTCAGTACTACTCTAACTTCTTTGAGCAAGTACCTGACTTGAGCGTTGAAGTGCCAAACTGGGATATAACCCCATTCCCCCCATTTGTCCTTCAGCTCACGTTTGTTACTCTTTTCAGATCCGATCGAGAGTCATCCCATCCTTATAAATTCTAAGTGATTCGAGCTCCGGAATCGACCAGAGCACCAGACCGACTTCGAGCATGATCAATATTGATCTGGCTTAAATCTGGTGACGTATGATATCGATCCAAGGGATCAATACTTTGTCGTTAGCGTCCGTATTTTCAGGTGGATATGCCCATCTAACTGAGGTTGTATCATCTCGATCTGGAGTGAGCTAGAACCATATCGATCTGGCTCTAGTCTTATCGATGTGCTGCCTTAGACAAGTGGGGCTAGCCTTGAGGTCGTTTTATCGATCTAAGTCGGCTTAGGGTGCCGCATAGCAGGGTGTCCGGCGTCCACGTAGTGGCCTTCTTCGGCCTCCACGTGGCCCTCTGTGTCGAACACATGGACCGACATGGAGCGTACATGGCGCACATGTGGTTGTCTTTGGGTTGGCCATGGTGGCTCGGGGTCCACATGGGGACATTATTATTATTTCAAGAAAAACGCAAAATCGGGATACCAACTGACCCCAACTAACATTTTTAGGACACTTATTTTTTTCGGCGACAAAAAAAGGCCAATAACTACAAAATTGTGTCAAATCTGGGAAAAAGTTCATCGGAATGGGCTGACGTGGAAAAGTCGCTGACGTGTCTCTCAACCTAAGACACATGACAATGACACATCATTAAATTGGACACGTCAATTGATTTCCGGTGATGACTTGGCAATTTCCGGTGAATTTATCCCGAAATTGACAGATTTTTAGAGATAATGGACATTTTTGTCACCGGAAAATTTAGTGTCCCGAAAACATTAGTTTGGGATAGTTGGTATCCTGATTTTGCATTTTTCCCAAATCTATATATATAGGAAGGGTTCTTTTAACCCCGATTAGTTCAAATTTGATAAAATAGTGAATTCTTATAATTTTGAATTATTTTATTAATATATATATCTATGTATGTGTGAATCAAATTTAAATTGGTGTCAAATCTTGTGCAATAATCATAACAATCTTAATTAAAATATTCATTATTTATGGTAACGACAGAAATTTAGGATCTTTCCTTCTATCATTCATAGTTTAGAATATTAATACTTCCGTAATTAAGATCTAATATTTCATATGTTGTTGGAGAGAATAAGGGAGGTTAGGGATGCTACTTCACTCTTCGCCTTAGAAAAATAAACATAAGAATGTACATAGTTAACGGTGCATAATGATCAATTTTTGCTATGAGATTCCACGAACAAATTGGTATTTTTTATTTCTTTTTTTTGGAATTTCACTATTTGATTATTATATATTTGCATATGAACGACTTATGCAATAAGAGATATTTTTGCTTTAAGCAAGTGTCGATTCTTTTGTAATTCCAACATAAGTTATAATTTAGGTGTCTCGGGTGACACCCTTTTAGACCCCTATCTAAGATTTACTAGTAAATTCACACAAGACATCAATGAAATCTCAAGTAAAAGATTAATTACTCATGCCATTGATCCGTGCGATGTTTCCTCTTCCTGTAGTGGACACTTCCTTTTCCATTTAGGAGTCTTCTCACGCGTGAAACCTCAGTGTACTTATTCTCATAACGAGCACCCTCATGTATTGCGTATGCATTAACTATGCACTTTATACCCCATGAAACAGGATGATCATTTTTAAGGACGCAATCTCACGAGCAAGTCAATCGAGCCTAATTAACACTCCCACTCTTTGTTGGACTCATCGACTTCGAATGGTTTCTAAATCGGCTTGAGTAAGGGCTTGTTTCATGTATCATTCACTAATGACAAAGTCCTTAACAACTTTATAGGTTAGGAGAGTTTTAATACATGCGCAAATAATGGAAAAAAAAATCTTCTATTATACTCAACACTCCCATCCTTAGTTTTTTGAACTGGCAAATTAATATGCATTTTTCACTTTAAGACGATTTAATATTTTTTAATTCTTGCATTTAAAAATATGAACACAAATTTTAATTTTTTCATTTCACATATAATCATTGTAAAAATTTAAAATTATGTTATGTTATCTTCAATATAACATAGCATGTAAGCAGCTACTATATTCCTCAGTTTTAGACTATATAAAAATAATGAACAAAATTATAAATTTATACCTAAAATAAATATTATATATATATATATATATATATAACAAAATATTTTCTAAGTATTATGAATTCAATAACACAGTTCCTGAGAGCATTTATGAATTTATATAAATTAAAAAAAATTAATAAATATTTTGAAAATGTCAGAGACCAAGCCTAACAGAAATGATGAACCACAACCAAAATATAAAAATCAGGGATTATATTGTATTTTTCAATAATCATAAATTAAACCAAATATAAAATAGTGAAATATAATTCTCCATGTTAGATAACTATCATATATTTATATTTATAATTTTGATTTATTTGTAAATAACAAATTATATTTTATTATTAATTATATCGAATTTTACTAATTCGGTCCGTTGATGGCCCTCAATACGTAATTATCAAAACCATTATTGTTGTTGGGCTGGGTGGGTTGCTATTGTCTAGCTTATGACTAAATGCAGCCCAAAGACACCCAACTTCAACTGGGAAAGAAAATAGAAAACCCTAAAAAAAAAAGCGAAACACATCGCCCAACATTGAAAAATGTTAGGAAGTCCAATAAATTATCACCGCCAAATACTAAATTATTTTCCTGAAGATAAGATTCTTTTTGTCGGCCACCAACCACTGAATTACATCAACAGCAAAAACGAGGTGCGAAACAACCGAGGAAATATTAAAATTAAGGATCAATACATTCACATATGACATGCCCCAAAAGGACGACCACATATTCTTCTTTTTGAAAGGCAAATCATATCATAAATCAATCTGGCACCGTTGTAATTGATCTAGGCCAAATCAATCATCTGATTCTTGACTAATACATTTATGCAGCATTCGACTCATTAACATTACCCAACTCGATCTGAGTTCTTGGATAAGAACTGTTATTGAATGTTTCTAAATCAGGTAATTTCTCTCGCTGACACATTTGTGATTTGAGTACAAAATCTGTGACAAATTCTATCTCGCGGGGAAAATCAAGATCGAGTTGGTAATGTTAATGGGTCGGACTGATGCGTATGAGAAAATCGACTTTGCAGATAAATATAGAAAGTTCTCCGGCTTTCATCGAAAGAAAGAGATGGGTCCGTTCTTTTTCCTGTGTTAGCCAGGTATTGCCTATCAATAGATTAGGTTTAAGGTATATTGGAACTACTAAAATTCTTAATCCCCTTTTTGGGCTATAAGCTTCTTGGCTTCCAGCAAGATATAGTGCAGTACAATTTACTCAATTGCTTTCGTGGTTACAATTTACTCGATGCTTTCGTGGTTGGTGAAGTTGAAAAATCATTTCTCTTCAAGCATATATGTAATTTGGGGGATTTCGGTTAGCAAATACACTATGAACATTGTCATTAATTGTTATTGTCTCTGTACCTGGTCTGACTGTTAATGGAAAATAGGATTTGCAAGGCACAAGAATTGTTTAAGAAGATATTAAGAGAAAGGTTGCATGTCTTGCAACTCATCAAAAATTTATAGTGCAACAAAACATCTTCTAGATCCTGGGAGTACACAAGTATATGTGATCGAACTCAGATGCATGCCTTAAAGGCTTAAACCAAACTTTCATACTTATTGTAACTTGCTGCACGGACTCTGTGAGAATGGGCATGTTGAAACTTGAACCGACATTGTCTTTCTTGAATGCATTGCAACACGAAGGAGCGCCTCGTCATATTCAATACGATATTATCATCATGGATGTGTTTTGTGAAGCTGAAAAACTGCATGAATTGCAGGCTATTTTTAAAGACCTAGCTTCCAAAGGATTGGAGGCTGTCTCCTTCCTCATTGAGACTCTGATAAAGAGAGACGGCTGCGAGCAGAAGAATACAGATATAGTATAAACTATAAGTAGAAAGAAGGATTGCTCCTGTGCAGTATGAAAGGTAGTATCTCATTAATTATTCTTTCTTGATAATGATTAGTTGGTAATATCTCGTTAATTAATCTATCATGACAATACATGTGGATATCTATCTCGTTTGGTTGAATTTGTTATTTCGTTAATTATTGCAATTTATTAATTATGGATTGGTATTCACAGCATGGTTCTTGCAAACTTTAAGCACAAACACAGCTGTCTTTGCTGGGCAACATGATGTTGCATCCCTCATTGGGTTGTTTCGTGTGGCCAAGCTGGGAATGGCTTTCGATTAAAAAAACATGACGATGCTATCTAGTGTGAAATGTTGGTGGGTGGTGATTCGAAAGGTTGTTGTAAGGAGCTGGAAGTGTTGGTTAATTTGGTTTGTGTGTGATATGGGTCAGTACCTTGGGCTACAAATATGGGTTATTTAACCATATTAGCAATAAAGCCCAGAGAAACGATTGGTATTAGTTTCTCTAACTCACCAAAAAAGGGGATACGCCCACATTGCATAAGTCCAGTTTTGGACACAAGTTCGCAATTAGGGTAAATCAGATTGTGTCACGTGTAGGCTTGAGATAAAGGAATTATTCATTATAAATACTCACTCATTTGTGGAGGAAAGGTAACTTTGTTTATGCTTTCGATATTAGATTTCTTGCTCTCCACTCTTTCCGTGTTGGTACCTGACTTAATTCAGCGGAGGAGCTTCATTGGAAACCTTTTCGGTGGTCCTTCTAACGAAATGTTTGTCTATTTATTGAAGCAGTTAAGAGATCACGTATCGTTGCTACAGGAGCTACTTGTATACGAAAACGATACGATTTTTGTCGTATCAGTGTGAACGGTGGTTCATAGTTAGATTGGGTGAATGGGAATTCGTGGTGCGATGTGGATGTAAATACCTTGGTTTTATATGAATGAATGAGGTCGGGCCCTCGAAATACCCTAGGGGTGATCCCGGTTTCCTTTAAAATAAAAAGGGGCTATTGAGAGGCATTGAGACCTCCGGACAAGAAGAGTGGTTTGAGAATTTTAGTTGTGAATCCTGAGGTTTCTTGTTTTGTTTAATGATTGACATTTCAAACGTTTAGTTTATCAATGTATTCACTATTGAACTTTGTTTGCATATTGGCATTTTCCCCTAAAGAGTGAGCTAAAATAATACTCGGGAAAATCTTCCATCATTTTAATTTTATTTATGTTTTTTTTGTGTGTGTGTGTGTGTGTGTGTTATGTGAAGTTTTAGTTATATATAAAGGGGCGGTTGCTTAAAAGTACCCCCAGTTGAAAAAATTTTAGTTAGGCTCTCATTTTCAAAATTATTTTAGTTAGGTCCGCAAATGAGATGCATAATTTGAGTTAGGTCTCCATTTTTCGGCCACATACCACATATGGTGATTTAGATACTATATATGGCGAAATAAATGCCACATATGGCGAAAAATGGACCATATAGTTATCGTGGAGGTTAGTGTAATTTACTCTTCTAAGAAATATCATCTCAATTTTATTTCATTTCTTTGATATCAGATCATCAATGACTGGTAACAGTTGATGTTGCAAAGAAGAATCAAAGTTTACTAGGGTCCAACCAAGATAGTGAACAATTTATACCGTTTCGGTAAAAGTAACATGAACGATCCCGACAGAGGACAGACCCACAAATCGAACTTTTGCATCAACCAACCTTGGAGAAGAGGAGGGGCATTTCTGGAATTGCATTCAGTTTCCAGCTTATTACTTATGGAGGTTCTCCTTCCTTTTTGAGAGTTCGTTAAAGAGAGACGACTTTGATCTGCCCAACTGAAGAGAGATAGAGGGGAAGAATGCTCCTCTGCTGTATGAAATGTAATATCTCATTAATCTTTCTCGATGGTGGTTAGATCCTACACCTCTGACGTGGGCCAATCCGGAACCGAAACGTAACCACATGTGGGCCACTACCAGCCCGCCACGTGGAGTAAAGGACTGGTCAAAGGTGCCACGCAAGCCTCCCAATTGGTCACCTCAACGGCGAATCCTTCAAGAAGGTAAGTGCTGACCATTCAACCGAGTCGACTCGACTACCCTCCGGAGGTGTATGTCGAAACACCCTCGACTATGCCCAGGGCAAGTCGGCGACTACTCGACCGTATAGTTTTTGGTCGAATTGGGGTCGACCTATCCCAGGGCCCACTCCGCCGCTTTAAGCATTTAATGGGACCTGACAGAACGTACGAGGCAGTTGGCACATTTAATGCACCTGTGGGATACACTGTACAGGTAATCATTACTTCAATAGGTATAAATACCCCCTCCATAAATGCCATCCACACACACAACTACCACATTAAAAGCGCGCAAGTTACTCGATAAGCTCTCAGCCACTCGACCCTGACTTGAGCGTCGGAGTGCCGACAAAGGGAACCCCCCACCCTGTCCTTTGTCGATCCGAAGCTCACGTTTGTTGCTTCTTCCAGGTCGACTCCATCTCGAGCTCTACCCCATCAACAAATTTCAAGTGGTCAAAGTCATCTACTACGGGACACGTCATCAACCCAAAATTCGACACGATCATTTTGGCGCCGTCTGTGGGAAACAGAGCAAGAAGTCGAAGAGTAATGGAGCTACGCAGTCATCGCACCCTGGGAGGTGACGACCACGGTACGGATGTCCAGAACAGGGCGGACGGACCGAGTCAAACCCAGGGACGACCTACAGTCGAGAATAGAGCCGCCCCTGTTCCCATGGTCTATGCGACCCCAGATTTGGACGCCTACCTCGAAAAATGTCAAGCCGAGGCAATAGCAGCAGCCGCTGAGGGCAGAGCCCCGGTATTCCCGGAGAAACCTCGAGCTAGCCCAGTCGTCCCACCGCCGGGACAGTATTCGTACTACTGTGGGCCTCCCACACATTACGGATATCCACCCCCTCCTCCGTGGGGATATCAACCCGGTCCAGTGGTTTACCATCAGGATCCCTATGGCGTGCCCCCACCACCTGGTCAAAACCAGTGGCAAGGGGCAGGTCAGGGGCCACAACAAACCGAGGTGTTGCCTCCCAACCAAGAGGCCCTGTCAGATCATCACCGAGGTAAACGCCCGATCGACCAAGAGCCTCAAGGGGCGAGGTTAAAATCCAAGAGAAAGGAAGGAGAGCAGAGGACCACCAGAGGATCGAGGGGTGCGAGGGGATCTAGGAGCCCCTCTCACCATGAGGAAGAGCAGCGACCAAAAAATTCCAGGGTATTCGATCGCCTGGGGGTTAGGGCCTCTCTTAAGCCCCCAGATTGTCGAACCGAGGACTCCCCGTGGGGCAAAAGGATTTGAGACACCGCTTGCCTCAGAGAGGAGATTCTCCCCAACGGTCCCGACAAGGTAGGACTCCTTCCCGGGTCGATGACGACGAGGAGATATCCTACAGCAATCGTTCACCTCCATTCAAAAGAAAGCCGACTCATCAATATCGAAGCTCCCGCGAAGTACGATCCCCCTTTTGCGAAGGAATTTTGGCAGCCATAGCTGCGGATAAAATGCCCACCAATCTCCCGACATATAACGGCGTGTCCGACCCCGAGCGATACGTAGATCGGTTTGAAATCGAAATGAGTATGTTCGGCCATTCGCCGGATGTCAGGGCCAAGATCTTCGCCACCACTCTCGTTGAGTCAGTCCAGGACTGGTTCTCAAGGCTAGCTCCGAGAAGTATTCGTTCCTACGATGAATTGGTTGAGCGCTTCATTGCCCATTTTTCCTCTGTAAAAGGCGATAAGTTACCGGCCACTTACCTTTACAACATCGTGCAGAGGGAGGACGAGACACTGAGAGATTTCTTCACTCGATTCTCTCGTGCGGCAGTACAAGTTCAGTCCCCGAGCATGGATATGGTGATACCGACGATCCACGCAGCTTTGAGGGATAGAGAGTGCGCCCGGCACATTGTCCGGAAGAACCCAGCATCGATATCCAAATTGCTTGATATCGCCTCCTCCTGGATGAGGGTGGAAGAGGTCGAGATGGCCCAAAAGGGGGCCTCGGGTCGGAAGCCGGAAGCTGTCCGGCCACCCAAAAGCGAACCCAGGAAAGACATAAAAAGCCGAATCGACCTTCACCCCGGAAGCAGCTCTAAAAAGCATTACAAGCCCCTGAACCGGTCGATTGAAGAAATTTATAACGTCTCCAACAAAAAGCTGTTCAAAAATCCCAAAGCCAAAAAGGAAACTCAGAAGACCAGGGACTCGGGGAAGTTCTGCCACTTCCACCGACAGTCGGGACACAACACTTCGGAGTGCTTCGCTCTACGGGATGAAATCGAGAGGCTAATCCGAGAAGGAGAGCTCCAAGAATTCGTTAAAAAGCTGGATGAGTTGGCCTTGAGAGCCGACGACCGAAGTCCTCCTCGATGTAGAGAGGCGAAGCCGCCGACCGAGAGGGATGAACATAACCTCCCTTGCCTCGGTCGAATCGATATGATTGCGGGAGGGCCAGCCGGGGGCGACACGAAAACAGCATTAAAGAGGACCAGGAGAGAAGCCCAAAGAAGCTACTACGGGCCTCACGAGGTGATGGAGATCGAACCGAGTCAGAGCTGGGTAGATCAGGATGTTAACTTTAGCAATAAGGACCTAATCGGCATGCCACCTCGGGAAGGCGAAATGCCTAGTTGTCCGATGGTGGTTACGTTCGACGTAGCCAACTACGCTGTATCCAAAACCCTTGTTGTTAATGGAAGCTCTGTAAACATTATTTATCTCTCGACTTTAAATCGTATGAATCTAGCTAAAAGTTTGAATCTAGAACCTCTCAAAACTCCTTTGACAGGATTTGGAGGGTCCGAAGTATATCCTAAGGGTCGAGTCCGATTGATTACCTCCATGGGAACACTCCCTAAGAGATCGACGCTCGAACTGGAATATTTGGTCGTCGATCAGCCGTCGGCTTATAACATCATTTTAGGAAGGCCCAGTTTAATCGATTTTAGGGCAGTTATTTCAACCTACCATCAGTTGATTAAACTCCCAACCCCTAATGGGATAGGAGAATTGAGATGCGATGTGCCCATGGCCTGGGCCTGTTACTCAATCTCCATGGAAAAAGTGAAGCTGCCCGATCGCCGGGTCGTCCCAATTCTGGGCCTACCCAACGGGGAAGAAGATGAGATCGAGGACCTGGAGGCCACCAGCGATGAGCCTATCCGCATATCGAAGAAAGCTAAGAAGAAGCAGAAGGTCCTGGATAATCGACTCGAGGCATCAACTCAGACGGTGGAAGTCGAGCTTCTTCCAGGGCAGAGAGAGAAGATCACTCATGTCGGGCTTCCCGAACCGGGTAAGGAGCACGAACAAGTACTCCTAATCCAATTTCTTCAGGAGAACGCCGATGTCTTTGCATGGAGTGCCAACGATTTGGTAGGTGTCGACCCCTCCGTGATTATGCATCACCTCAATGTCGACCCATCCTTCAAACGAATCAAACAGCGGTTGCGAACCTAAAGCATCAAAAGGAATGAAATAATTGAGGAAGAGGTAAACAAGTTGTTGGACGCTGGATACATCATACCCGTCACGTACGTCGATTGGCTTTGCAATGTGGTTCTAGTGGCCAAGTCAGGGGGAAAGTGGCGCATGTGTAACGACTTCACAGATCTGAACAAAGCCTGCCCAAAGGACCCCTATCCTCTCCCAAATATCGACCAGTTGGTCGACTCGACTGCAGGGTGCGAGCTAATGAGTATGATGGATGCCTTTCAAGGCTACTATCAAATCTTCATAGCACCCGAAGACGAGGATAAGACCGCCTTTATAGTGGTGAAGGGTGTTTATTGCTTCCGAGTGATGCCCTTCGGACTTAAAAATGCAGGGGCTATATATCAGCGGCTGGTCAACCGAGTCTTCGGGGAAGAGATCGGTAAAACCATGGAGGTGTATGTCGACGACATGATTGTAAGGTCGACAAGGTCGAGCGATCACCTCGAGGACCTGACGCGGGCGTTCAAACTGCTTAGGCAGTACAACCTGAAGCTCAACCCGAATAAGTGCACCTTTGGGGTGTCCGAAGGGAAATTTCTTGGGTATATGGTTAGCCAGAGAGGGATCGAGGCAAACCCCGAGAAGAGCAGTGCTATTCGCAATCTTTCCAGCCCGAAAACGATTCGGGAGGTACAATGCTTGGTTGGTCAAATTATTTCCCTTAACAGGTTCATTTCCAGGTCAGTCGAGAAGAACCTTCCATTTTTCAAAATCTTGAGGAACATTAAAGAATTCAAGTGGACCAAGGAATGCGACCAGGCTTTCGAGGTGTTGAAAAGATACCTCGAGTCGCCTCCACTCCTAGTAAAGCCGGAACAGGGAGAAGTTTTATACCTCTACATGGCCGTGTCCGAAGCGATCAGCTCAGTCTTGGTCGCCGTGAGGGAGAGGAAGCACATGCCGATCTACTATGTTAGCAAAATTCTACATGGGCCGGAGACACGATATTTGGAAATCGAAAAGTTCGCCCTTGCGCTTGTACACACGGCTCGAAAGCTGAAGCCATATTTTCAGGCCCACAAGATCGTCGTGCTCACAGATCAACCCCTTAGCCAGGTGTTGTCCAAACCGGACAGTTCGGGCCGGCTGGTTAAGTGGTCTGTCGAACTGGGTCAGTATGACTTATCCTACCAACCGAGGTTAGCATACCAAGCCCAAGTCTTAGCTGACTTTCTGATCGAGAAGCAACCTCTGGACCCACCTGGAAAAAACGCGTGTCATTGGACGTTATCCGTGGATGGTTCATCCACCTCATCTGGCGGGGGTGCGTGAGTGTCCTTGAGAAGTACCGACGGTGACGAGCTCGACTTCGCCATCTGTCTAGACTTCCCCGCCACGAACAACGAGGCCGAGTATGAGGCACTCCTAGCAGGCATGAGAATTGCCAGAGAACAAGGTATTGATGTCCTAGCGGCTCTAATCGACTCACAGTTGGTTGCGAGCCAATTTGCCGGTTCTTATGAGACGAGGGAGGAATCGATGGCCAAATACCTGCAGAAAGTCAAGGAATGGGCTGCGAAATTCAAAAACTTTAGGCTCGAGCAAATACCTAGAGAAGAGAACGAGAGAGCAGATGTCCTTTCCAAAGTGGCCAATGGACTCAGGGGAACGAGGGATAGGTCGATCACTTTCTTTACGAAAACCGCTCGATCAATCGAGGAAGAAGGAAATTCAGTGCTCAGCATCGACCCCATCGAGTCGTGTTGGTTAGACGACTTGGTTCTACATCTAAGGGACCGTTTCTTGCCCGAAAACAAAACGGAGAGGCGTCGATTGGTGGCTCGGGCGGCAAGCTACTCGCTCAGCCCGGAGGGCATGCTATTTAAGAGATCTGTCAAGGAGCCGGCCAAGAGGTGTCTAAGACCCTCCCAAGCCAAGGAGGTTCTCGAAGAGGTACACGCCGGATCCTGCGGAAACCACGCGGGAGGTCAAATACTTGTTAAGAAAGTATATCGAGCTGGCTACTATTAGCCCACCCTCCTGCGGGATTCGATCAATCTAGTGAAGAAATGTCCCAGCTGTCAAAAACATTCGAACGTCACCTACCAGCATCCAAGGGAAATGACTCCGATCGACATAGCATGGCCTTTTGACCAGTGGGGAATCGACATTGTCGGGCCTTTTCCCCTCGCCCCGAGACAGCAACAATTCGTCATTATCTGCGTGGAGTATTTCTCTAAATGGGTTGAGGCAGTGCCCGTTCCTAAGATCACCCATACGGTGATGACTCGATTTCTATGGAAAAACATTATATGCCGATTCGGGGTGCCAAGGATCCTGATTTGCCATAATGGCCCCCAATTCCGAAGCAAAATGTTCAAGAGTTATTGTTCCAGATACGGCATCAGCTTACGTTTCACTTCGGTCGGCCACCCTCAAGCCAATGGCCAAACCGAAGTCACCAACCGGACGATTGTGCAGAACCTGAAGACCCGACTCGATGGGAGCAAAGGAGCTTGGGCCGAGGAACTCGATGGTGTCTTATGGGCCTATCGAACCACCCCTTGTACTGCCACAGGAGAAACCCCATTTTCAATGGTCTATGGCTCCGAGGCGGTGATCCCTGCCGAACTGGTACACCAAACCGATAGGGTGTCCCATTATCAACTCGATCGCAATCAGGAGAATCGCCAGTTCGACTTGGATATGATCGAAGAAAAGAGAGACCAGGCCTTCCGACGGATGCAGCGATATCGAGCGACGATGACTAGAAGTTACAACAAAAAGGTACTCCATCGAGTTTTCCGAGTCGGTGACCTCGTTCTAAAACGAGTTGATGTTGTTAAACATGTCGGGAAACTCGACGCCAACTGGGAGGGTCCTTTTCGCATTTCCAAGATTGGGAAGAACCAAGCCTACCACCTCGAAGAGATGAGTGGTGACCCCGTACCTCGAACGTGGAACTCCCATAACCTCAGAACATTTTACGTTTGAAATGATGTAAACTCCCAAGTGTCAATCAATAAAGTCGAGTCAATTCTTTCGACTGTTATACTCTTGAAGGGTTAAATAGTCTGTGCCATCTAGTCGACCGGGAGCTTGGTGTTAATTATTATTATAAGTTGTCACACCCTCGACGGGTCAAACAACCCAACTATCTCTTAAAATCGATTTCAGAGGTCTATAAATTTAATTCGAACATGCGTACTCGAAAATGCTAATTCGAAGAAAACATAAATGAATCTCATTAAAATTCGAAAGCGATTACATTTAGATTTTTCAATGGGAGCGATCCTCGACCACCCCGGGTCGATCTTATACGTGCAAAACTAAAATTGGAAGGAAACGGGAAATTACAAGAAGCAGAAATGGTGCAGAAAATCGGAAGACCTAGTCTATTTCTTCATCGGAGGGAGTGTTCCCGGGTTTCTCAAAGAATAGCTCTGGGAATACTCTGGCGTGATTCAGAACCATGGGGTCGACCCCCTGAGGCATCTGACTTGCGTCCTTCTCGAATCCACCGACTACAGACTTGGCCAGAGGGATGGCGAACCCAAACTCATGCTTCGACCAATCCTCCTCGGGATCTTCGTCGACTTGCGGGGGTGGGGGCCGTGGATCTGGGCACATGAGGCCAATCTTGGTCGTATTATAATCGACCGGAAGATAACCCTCGGCACGGCACTGAGCCAAGCATAACTCGAACCCCTCATTCAAGTCTGACGCTCCAAAGGTGGCGGTCGATCTTTTGTAGGACGTCGACTTCATAAATCGGTAGGCCCCGAATCGCTCTGAGTCGGCGATGATTTGATCGTAAATTCACTGGCACCGCTCGATGGCCGCACGAGCACCTTTCACCTCTCCCGCCGACTCCCCTTCTCTGAAAGCGGAGAGGGTCTTCTCGGCCTCTGCGTCAAGCTTCTTGTGGGACTCGAGCAGTTCCTCCTTTTTTGCCGCTAACTGCTTTGCAGTTTCAGCGAGGGCCACCTCTGCTTTCTCTTTCCCTAGCATCGCCGCTTTTGCACTCGAGCCGAGGCTCGCCTTCTCGGTTTCCAGCTCTTGCACCCTCTTCTTCAAAGTCTCGACCTCCGAGTCGATTCCCGCCTTGGCCTCCGAACGCGCCCTCCCTTCTTTATAGATCTGCACCCTCCGACTCATGTGATAGACGTCCTGGGCAAGCTGTAACACAGGAACAAGGGAGGTCAGGGGTGGAAGCCTAAATCGAGGCAAAAGACGGAAAGAGTTTTGATCCTTACCCCGATGATTTTCACGGCGGCCGACATTTCCAGCTCGACCTCGGACATCTTCCATCTCAATTCGTGGTCGACGGGAATTTGGCAGCAATGGTACACTGCCCCGGCAGCACGATTATCCCGAGGAACCGACCCGATCCGCTTGGGCTTACCATCATCCCCGATTAATTTATAACCCCCAGGAAGGTGCGGCTCGGATATTTTCAGCATCTTGAAGAAGTCGGAGATGTCGCCCTTTGGAGGGTGGAACGGGAGGTGTGACACCCTCACGGCCTCGGAGGAGAACGGGGCCGGCGCTTTCTCGGTCCCCGAAGGAGTCGAGGGAGGGGAGCCGGTAGAAATCGTAACCCTCGACTGGCTACCCCCCACTTGATCAGTGTCCTTCGCCTGCTTGGGGGCTGGCACGCCTTTCGAGTCTTTCTCCTTCCTCGAGCGCTTTCTCTCGGGCTCAGAAAATGGGGCTTTCTCCTTCCTCTTTAAGGTCGGCAGGACCGGCGCTTGAATCGGCTCGGTTCCAGTTTGATCCGACGGCCTCGGAAGGATGGAGTCCACTGTTTTGTGGGGCTGCACCACCTCGATCGCCTTTGTTATGGCATGCCGAGCCGCGAGCTCCTCCATGTCGGCCCTCATCTTTGCCAATCGACTCATTATCGTTTTATCTACAGAAAAGGAGAGAGTCAAGATTAGAATCGACTTGAGGGTTGTAAAATCCAGAAGGGAACAACAAGCGACTACGTAAGTCGACTCGGTCGCCTGTTTTACCAGGGTTGAATGTCCGACTAGTGATCCCGGGGGCTAGGCCGAAGTCCACCAGGACCTTGTCCTCAATCAACCTTCTGCAGTCGAATTGCCTGAGGGATAAAATATCTCGGATGAACGTGTTTGACCAGCGCGTAGCCGCTGCCGGCAACGTCGGGTTGGGCCTCCAACACCACATTCTGTTCCAAAGGTGTGGCCACCCCGACTCACTCTCGACATACACAAACTGCTGCTTCCAGGTATGCCCGTTTCAAGAGGTCGGCGATGTCGTGAGCTTGCGTTTCTGCTTAAATGATAACTGCACGAACCCGTAGCCCGACCCGGACTTCTCTTTGGTCACACTCACGTTGAAGAGGTCCTTGGCCACTCCAAGCATTGGAATCCCGAAATACTTCATCAGGACTCGGACCCCGTTCAGCATCGCATAACCATTCGGCATCAATTGGACCGGGCTGATGTTCAAGTGGTTCAGGATGTCGAGGATGTCGTCGTCGATTGGAATCCGAAACCCTGCTTGAACCATTTTCCAGATTACTACTATGCAGTTGGTCGGAGGATCAGTCATAGTTTGCCCTCTTCGAGGTCGGATTATACTATACCCCCTCAACTCTATGTCCCCGCCAAACAAAATCTTTCTAAAATCTTCGAACATCTTGGGCGATACCTTGCTTTCGACCAGTCTAGGGTCTTTGTCCAGAAGCCGGTCGGGGGACTTCCTACCGTAAGGAATATGTACGACATTTTCACCTCGACTCCCTGAAGTCGAAGGCCCAACGCCTCCTACTCGACTCGAATACTCAGACCCTATAGTCATCCCCACCAGGGGTATTGCTGTTAAGGGCTCAGCCGAGGTTACGGGACCTAAAGGGGAGGCCGATTGTCTATCATCCGATTCCCCCGATTCTTCCAATTCGCCTGCCTCACCTGAAACCTGGGACCTAACCGATTCCTCCTGGCTCGATGACGAGGAGAGCGAGTTTATTTCATCCCCGGGTCCAGGAATCTTATCCGACAAGTCCAAACTAGTCGAGGTAGAAGAAGACATCCCACTGCTCAATAATTCTTCGCTCGGTTTTCCTTGAATTCCGTTTTCTCCTTGAAATGAGGATCAAGGTTTTGGGGGTCAGGGATCGAGTCGAAAGTTTTTCGAGATGGGGATCTTCTCACTCGATTACGGACTCTCAAATAAACAGGAAAATAAAGAAATTAAAGCAGTAAGAGGGAAAGAAGCTAAGTCGAAAGGGCTTACCGGAAAATTTCGCAGAAGAC
Organism: Lantana camara; assembly: GCA_037501455.1. NCBI lineage: Eukaryota > Viridiplantae > Streptophyta > Magnoliopsida > Lamiales > Verbenaceae > Lantana > Lantana camara. Next base: position 87,832,255 of record CM074863.1, read on the forward strand.
TTGATCGACTCGAAAACTCCGGTCACTTTACTCGAAAAGCTCTGAAGAACTCGAGACGCTCTGAAAATTTCTAAAAGGTGAAGGGAAGAAATGAAGGCCTTAAGGGGCTATTTATAGGGTTACTTTGGGCGGGAAAATCGAAGGCGAACTGTCGCCATCATCACGCCTGGGGGCCCACTTCTCGAAATCCGAAAGGACGCCACCACGTCATCGTGGCACCGCCTTTCCGGGGGCTAATGACGTGGGCCAATCCGGAACCGAAACGTAACCACATGTGGGCCACTACCAGCCCGCCACGTGGAGTAAAGGACTGGTCAAAGGTGCCACGCAAGCCTCCCAATTGGTCACCTCAACGGCAAATCCTTCAAGAAGGTAAGTGCTGACCATTCAACCGAGTCGACTCGACTACCCTCCGGAGGTGTATGTCGAAACACCCTCGACTATGCCCAGGGCAAGTTGGCGACTACTCGACCGTATAGTTTTTGGTCGAATTGGGGTCGACCTATCCCGGGGCCCACTCCGCCGCTTTAAGCATTTAATGGGACCTGACAGAACGTACGGGGCAGTTGGCGCATTTAATGCACCTGCTTGATACACTGTACAGGTAATCATTACTTCAATAGGTATAAATACCCCCTCCATAAATGCCATCCACACACACAACTACCACATTAAAAGCGCGCAAGTTACTCGATAAGCTCTCAGCCACTCGACCCTGACTTGAGCGTCGGAGTGCCGACAAAGCCCCCACCCTGTCCTTTGTCGGTTCGAAGCTCACGTTTGTTGCTTCCTCCAGGTCGACTCCATCTCGAGCTCTACCCCATCAACAAATTTCAAGTGGTCAAAGTCATCTACTACGGGACACGTCATCAACCCGAAATTCGACACGATCAACCTCCATTTGTAATCGTTGAATGTATAAAGCTAAGGTTTTATATATGTAGATGTACCTAATAATATGTAGTGTAAAAATTCCCACAAAAAAAAATGTAGTGTAAAAATGATTGATCATAATTGACTGACATTTGTTCTGTACTGCGAGGTCTTTATCATTTATTCGAATTTATTAAACATTATATTTATATATATTTCTTTCACAATATGTGTGAGTATTAGATTTTTTTTTTAATTTTGTCCTTTGTATTTGAATATTTAACTGGATGCAACATGCACGCATTACCGAAATCCAAATAACATCGGCCAGATGCAGATTCGGATATTCTCTTTCCAGTGTCTGCTTGTCTGGCTGATTCGAGTTCAGATGCGGGTATAGGATGCGGATATCAATATATATCAGCTCCATTTAATATCCGTTTACCCCATTAGGTATGGTTGTATTTAACCTTGTTTTAGTGACTCCGTAGTTCTCTTTATCCAAGGTCTCCTTGAAGGACCTGCAACATGTGAACCTATGTCTTTTTGGTCCAGGAGGGGATGCAGTTGTAGAGACATTAGTTGCGGATGGAGAAATAAATATTGTCCTTCTTGCAGCCTGTACACCAATGTTTGAAGGGGAGTGTCTGATAGCAGTTCTTCCTGAATGTGTGGAAGAAGCATCTGGATTATGTGCTACATTTCTTGTCCATACCTTCCTTTTTTTTTACTTTAATCCTATTCATAATCCAGTGTCTAATCCACTCAAACATTTTTACAACAGGCAAATCCCAAGCAAATAAAATCATACTTTTAAAACTCTCACAAATGTTATTAACAAGCACATCTGACTCACATATGTTCCTGAAAAAGACTCTTAACCAACAATTAGGGTGAAGAGTCTTTAACCACTCATCTGAGGTCATCTGCCCTTCTTCAAGCATAGACTCAACTTCCTTGTTCTTGGTCATCATTTTCCTCCATTCAGATTTGTTTGCAGCTGATGCAGCTTTATAGAAAAGTTGTTCGAGATCACAACTCTTCCGCTTAACACTAAAGTTTTGGTACATATGTCTCAAACAAAATCTGTGCTCACATTTTAGAGCAACTTCTAATGCATTCAGTAAGCCTTTCTGCCTATCAGAAATGAAGGTTCAATTCCCCCAGCTGGCCCCCTAAATCTCTTATTAATAATCCATAACCAAGTTCATGAAGTTATTTTCACTCTTCACATAAATAACTGCAATTGGCCATAAATCATTTCCATGCAACAACCGTAAGCAATTGGCCTCCATGAACTATTTTCCCAAGACCACCATCAAGACCAGTTAGTGGTCTGCATCCAGCTAGGAAACCCTCCTTCATTGCCCCTAAACATGTAATACATTTTACCAAAGACTGGAGGATCAAATTTCTCAGTAGTCTGTAATATTATTGTGCTTCCAGGATTTGTTGATCTTAGTATTTCATAGTAATTCCATAGCAATGCAAACTCCTTTTCATCTTCTACCTGATCTTGTTTGTTGCAATCTTCTTGGCTCTTAATCCAACCCAGTAGGAAATATCAACACCAACTTTCCTTCTAACAGTTTTACAAAACCTATCCTCATGTCAGAATGCTCCCTAACAATTACAAGAAAAACTGCTTTTTACTACAGATAAATTCTCATAGTAAAAGGCCCAAATTCGTAGTAAAAACCCTTTTGCTATACATTTACTACGAACTTCTGATTGTAGTTGATGTGGCCGTAGCAAATATTATACTACGATCAAATGATTGTAGCAAAAACTTTTTACTATGAAAATATTAACTTTTACTACAAACAATATTTCCTAGCAAATATGAGGCAGATACATCTATTTCTTACTACGAATATGCTAATCGTAGTAAAAAATATATATTATCTACGATCAAAACTTTGTATTGAAAACATTTTGAGATTAAAAGATAGTATTCACTATGATCCATATTTCGTAGTAAAAAAAATATGATGATAATTATTTCATAATTTTTATTAAATTATTTCTTTTCTTTTATTTTCTTGAAATACATTAATAACTATCACCATCCAAACCAAAATACAATACAATAAGACATCAAATTTATATAATCAAAGCAATAATTTTCAATAACGTCACTAACGTCATAACAATGTATTACAAAAAGACAAATCCTTACAAATATGAATTCACCATATTCTTTCACACAATTTTCAACCACATGATTAAACAAAATGTACTTATATAGAAATCCGGCAAAAGATAGCTTTACACTAATATTTATCTGCTATTTGATCTATCATAATATGCAAAATCTAGGGATGTCTCAGCATCATAATCCTTGAAAATCTTCAACATTTGGATTCCCTGTCTTAGTTCCACCTATATGGAGTAAAATTGACAAATAAACTATTCAGTAAGCAAAAATATTGCAAGAAATGAACTTACTCTTCCTCTTTGTTTGCTAATCCCACAATAATGTAATGATGGTAGATCACTATTCTCATAACTGTTATCCACCAGCAAAGCAAAAGAAGTCAATATATAGAAAAAGGAAATACTTCCAAGCAATAAAGAAGAAATGCTTCACAACACCACTTTTCCATAGATCTAAGCAAGGTTTATTGTTGGAATAAGCAAGTGTTGACTCGAAAAGACACGAGAGGGGAAAATTTTGACACCAGCAATACACCGTCTCAACAGTCTCATGAAATATTAGCCTAAGTGCATGGTTTCTGGACCATTTTATGCATGATACATAATCTTTCGGGGGAAAAATGCAAAAACAGTATACCAACTCCAAAATTTTAGCGTTTTTTGTACTGTAAATTTTCCGTCGAAAAAAAAAACCCCACAACTCTTAAAAATAAGCAAAAATATGCCAATTTTACCCATATGAGCCTTAACCCGACCGATATCCGACCCGGGTGCTGAAGTGTCTTGCCGGAGTCACATGCCACATCAGAAAACAACCCGTCCACGTCACATGCCACATACACAATAAGGATACAAGTAAGCTTTATTTTTGGGTGGAAAAAATCCCACCCAAAAACATCCAATCATACCATTTCATTTTAAGACAAATATAAAACAGTAGAAAGCCAACTCAGGAATCCCCCCTTTAGCTGTAAAGCCGATTTCAAAGAAGAACAACCCAAGAACCCTAAATCCCAAAATTTTCCAATTGAAGCTTCTTGCCTATAAACTCCATGGAAGACTCTCGATTCTCCGCGAACCTGAACTCAGCGACCCCGTTCTGCTTCGTCTCCATGGGTTGAGGATCCCCATTCCTTCGTTGCTTCTGTGGAGGGACTGCCGTCATGCGCACTGCGTGGAGAGGACAGCACCCCGGAAGACGTTTTTACTCGTGTGTGACTCAGGTTTGCCGGAAAAAATGGTGTCTTATGTTCCAACTTTGTTTGAACTGTCGCTTCTTTTTTATTTCTTTTGTTTTTTTTTTTTTTTTTATCTGTGAATTTATATTTACTTTCTTCCAACACAGACTTGCAAGTTCTTTAGGTGGCATGATCCGCAGATGTGCGAAAGAGCTAAGGTCATTATTCATGGTCTTTTGAAGAAAATAAACAAGCTCGAGGAAGAATTGGCCACAGTCGAAAAGAAAGTGTGGAGACAAGCTTGTGTTGTGGGTTTCAAATTGTTTGAACTACAAGTTGTTCTTTGTGTTATGGTTGTTGCTGTGATGAAGTTGATGTATTAAAAAGTTGGAGGGATGTTATCATTTCATGTACCACATTTTCCCTTGAAATGATAAATGTGTTGTTGATTTGAAGCACGATGGTACTGCCTTTATTATTTATGAACTTGTTTAAAATTATGTACCATATATAAATTAAAAGAACATCAATTGTTTGCACAGAATATCTGATGTAAAAGTTGGTGTCCACTGAACCAATGCAAAATCATAGTAGATAATATTTTTGTTACATATAGTTCCAAAAAACAAACCTTAGTGCACTAAAAGCCTTGATCCCTAAGATATTACAAAAAGCATTACCACTGTTCATTGGTCATAAGGCATAACAGATAAATTCAGAAAGTCATAAAGTCTGCATATTGTTCTTACACACAAAAATAAACTATTAAAACATGTAGTAATTACTGCATTCAATCCTTTTCTCCTGACAATTGCAGAAACTTCTTCCCCGACTTAACCACAATCTTTTTGCTTTGAAGTGGATTAGACACACTCTGCTGAGTTAATATTGGATCTTCTTGTTCCATAGCTAGAGGAACCCTCAATCTCACTTCAAGTGTCTTTCTTGTTTTTTTCTTGGTCAAGTCCTGCCTTGCTGCTTGTTGCACACCTTCCACAGTAAGTATATTGTTCAACTGTGTTTGTCTTTGGTTATTTCCCATGTGCAACTGTTCAAACATAGTAGGTCCTGCTGATGTGGGCATATCATATATGCTCCATGGAGGAATGTCTGTGTTCATAAGTTCACTGACTTCTTCATTCACTTCCTCAACTTGTGATACAGGTGGTAGAATGCCCTGCATGGTATATATGATGCACTTGTTAGGCAATATAATTGTTATGTAAAACATTGATCATAAATATTTATACAGTCAGATACTGTTACCTCATTCACTTCTTCTTCAACTTATGTCTCATTCAGATGATCTGCACCTCCCACAGTTTCACCAACTTCCTGCAAAAGACCAAAAATAGCCATCAATATTTGTTCTTACAACAAGGGTAAAAGTTAACATAATGTTACTTACCTCAAATGCCCTTCTTATAATCCCGTCACGCTTTTCTTTTGCACCATCAGGCAAAGAATCACAGAACAGAGCATTGTGTCCTGGTTGTCCACAGTGACGGCAATGTATGGTCTTTTTGACTCTCCTCAATTTCCTAATAATAGGTCCTCTCTTTTTCGCCTTACCCTTGTTCTGTGGCTCATCAATACCTCTTTTCCTTAGCTTGGATGGTCTCCCTGGTTTCTTGCCAAAGTTTGGGGGGAGTGGTGGTATGAACAATGTGTCACCCCAAATATTTTGCCCACTAATTGGCATCACAACTCCAGCATATGCATTCTTGTAAGTGGTCACATGGTAACACTGATTAACAAATTCTAGAGCATCAAGTTTTTCATTGTTCAGAACAGCAACAACATGCATGCATGGAATACCACTTAATTGCCACATCCTACAACTACAAGTTCTGGATCCCAAATCAATTGCATACTGACCATCAACAGTTTGCACTTGAAAGGGTATCCTTGAGGCTTTGATTGGCCTGCAGCCTCCCACCTTCTTACTTATCTCCTTCACAATACCAGCAATGGTTGGACATACTAAACCTGAGAAAAAGAACAATAGAAATCATCAGAAACTATTATTGTTCTTTGAAAACTGAAATTATTGGAAAGATTGCATACCATCCCACTTCTCTGCAGTCTCTCTGCTTAAATGCCACTTCTTCATTAAATATTCCCTTATCCACTCAAGCATTGTGATGATTGGTTTAGTTCTAGCTTCCAAAATGCTACTGTTGAAGGACTCACATGAATTATTGAGCAGCTGATCACTCTTTGATGTTTCAAGGAAATGGCTTTTAGACCATTCTGATGGATGTTTATCTTTCAGCCAATCTGCAGCCTCTGGGTACTTGTCCCTAATCCTTCTCATTACAGTTTTGAACTGAGACACAGTGCTGGCATTTGCTGCTTTGTAAATTGCATTCTTCAAGTCAAAACCCTTATGCCTAGCTGAGTTCATATTGACAATCATATGTCTGACACAGAATCTCTGTTCTGCTGCAGGGAAGACCTCAGGCAATGCATGGATAAGCCCCTTTTGCTTATCAGATATGAAGGTGAAATCCTTGCCATTTCCTAGTTCAAGATCAGCCTTCAAAACTGTGAAGAACCAAATCCAATTATCCTTGGTCTCTGAAGAGACCACAGCATAAATCAAAGGAAAAATGTTGTTGTCTGGATCCACTCCAACTGCTGTTAGAAGGATACCACCATGGGGACCTTTAAGATGACAACCATCCACACCAATTATACCCCTGCAACTCTTGAAACCCTCTTTCATTGCACTAAAACACACGTAGAATTTTGAAAACCTTTTCTCTCCTTCAATGTCCTCAGTTCCCAAAATAATAGTTGATCCTGGATTTGTTGTCCTTAACTCATTAGCATAATCTCATAACTTAGTGTATTGTAGGTCAGGGTCCCCTTGAAGAATTTTAGTTGCTTGTTGTTTAGCCCTATATGCCTGATCTCTAGAAATAGTTACAAGTAATGCATCCTCCATATCTTCTTTGAAACCCATCACTGATCTCTTAGGGTCTGTTTTGAACCAAGCCACATACTTCTCAGCCAACCACTCAGACTTCACATTCTTAACATCCCACCCCTCATCACATGTATGCTCTAAGCATAACTCTCTAACAACAAAGGCATCTTTATTCTCTGGTGTGGTATTAACAGCTTTAATGGCATTAATTTTGAAAGGGCAACCATTCTTATCCTCAGCACATCTAACATACACTCTCCTACTGTCTGACCTCCTACATGGTAAAGTTCTTCTGGTTTTAATAGCATATGAAGTCACACTTTTTTTAAAAATCTTTTTGTTCTTAAAAATCTGGCCTATGTCAAAGTCTGGATCATAAATGTTATTCTCATTGAAAGGCTTGAAAGAATCAACATCACCCTCTTCATCAGAACATCTGTTAAGATTTATGTATCCATTATCAGCATTTACAACATCCTCACAATAATCCCCTAAAGAGACAGAACTTGCATCACTCAGATTTGCATTTTCTTTTCCTATTTCAGCACTACTACTCACATTATCATCAAAGATAGCATCATCATCAGAGGATGGCTCATGTCCAGCTGTATTATACCCAGAATCTACTTCATCACCACTGTCAGAGACAATTGCATCACACTCATTTTCTGGTTCATTTAGTTCATTCACTGGTTCATTTTTTGTCACATTTTCTTTTTCATTTTCTGGTTCATAAACCGGTTGTTGTTCATTTAGTTCATTCACTGGTTCATTTTTTGTCTCATTTTCTTTTTCATTTTCTGGTTCATAAACCAGTTGTTCATTTACTTCATTGTATAGTTCATTTCCAAGTTCCCCAGATTCTATTTCTTGTTTCTTTCCATACCTACGTTCATACTCATCCACCCATTCTTGTGTATCTTCTGGATTACTTATAAACTCTGTCTCATTTTCACTAAACTTCCTCTTTCCACCCACTGTCTTAGTACTCTTCCGAGAAGTCTCACATGGTCTATCTTCAACCCTAACACCAGCATCAACATTCACCCTCTCCTCAGTGGATGTATCTACACTTTCAATAAATATTGGATATTCTCTACCCTTTTTCAAATACTTCCTACCATAAATCTTTAAATCTTTCTCAGAGTCAATTGTTATGAACCCCCCTTTCACAGCCGTTAAAATTTTCTTACCACTACCCACTAAAAACTTGTCTTGGACATACTCATCAATGTCTTAAAAACTTAAAGTTTCTACATCCACAAAATCAAATTTTCTCACTTCCCAATTGACATAAAGATGGTTTTCAAATTGACCACGAAAATATATTGACAAAGTCACACTGGTTGATTCCGGATCTGTCATGTACAACAAAAAAAAAATAATAAATTGAATGAATACTAAAGACACACCAACCCACGTACAAAAAACAATAAATAAACGACATTGGGGACCATTTCCAGGGGAATATAACAGGAAACTCATAACATTGGGGCCATTTCAAGGATAAAGGAACAACAAATTCAAACACACATCAGACAAAAAGAATCACTTGAACTAGAAAAGTCACAAAGATTCCCAAAAAAAGTTGATTAAAAGGAGATAGGCACTTACGATAACTAGGAGGGGGCATATTCACCAAACCCTTTGACCACAACCTCACCATCCTCGCCTCAGTATTTCCTCAAACGCTCCACAGATCGCCTTCTTCTTCCACAAAAACGTTTCCAGATTGTCAGTGTAGTAAACCCCTTCTTCTTCAACAGTTCTCGCTCAGCTTGTAGAGATTCCAGAATGTCAATGTGAGAATCCCCTTCTTCTTCCCCAATTTTCCCTTTCTTTCTCTGTGGTTTGTTGTCTGAGAAATCGAATTTTTGGTGCTGAATATGAACCGTTTAATTTTTGGTGCTGAATATGGAAGGTCTTTGCCTTTTGCAAAAATGAGGGTTTTTGATTTGACAACATGCAGGTATAATTTTTGGATTTTAATTTTTTTTTAAATGCCTTGTGTTTACAGCATGGACGGGTTGTTTTCTGAGGTGGAAGGGCCTTGTTTGCCACGTGGAGCTCCGGCGAGACACTTCAGCACCCGGGTCGGATATCGGTCGGGTTAAGGCTCATATGGGTAAAATTGGCATTTTTTTGCTTATTTTTAAGAGTTGTGGGGTTTTTTTTTCGCCGGAAAATTTACAGTACCAAAAACGCTAAAATTTTGGAGTTGGTATACCGTTTTTGCATTTTTTCCATCTTTCGGACTAGACAATATCTTCTATCAGCATTTAATGGAAGTTGTCTGACCACATATGTAATTAATGACACTGATGCACAAATTTGAACACATAAACCACCAAGTGAAACAAAGCTGTTGGAGTACAGGAACCAAAATACTCGATCGACATATCTTAATGTTCACAACTATGTAGTACTCCAAGAATCATACATAAGCCACAGGTTCTGAAGAATAGTAAGGCACAGGTATTGGAAAATTCTAGTACTCAAACAAGGCAATATAGTTCAGTAAAGGAGGCCAAAGCAGGCCATATCTTTCTCTAAGTTAAAAAGACAACCTATCCCATATGCATTCTTTTCTTTAATCCCACAACATACATCAGATAAAAAACCTCAATAGTCTCAGATCCAAAAACACACTAAATCAGATCCAAAAAATAAAGCACAGTAATCACATTCATTCATACAACGAACTACATGCATAAACTACAAAGCATTTAAAAATATAGAAGCACCTCATAGTCTCAACATTATCTGCATTGGAAAAAGGTGTACCACATTTCAGCAATATATTCCCACATCAAGCTCATTGTTGTCTACTAACATCACACACACACACAGACACACACATACAGACATACATATATATATATATATATATATATATATATATATAATAAGTCAATTTAACTTATTAGAATATATAAATACATAAATAAATTCATAAAAATAACTTCTACAGTAGTATATATAAACTAAAGGCAACTGATAGTAATAAATGTCTAATATATGAAATCTGTGGAATTTGAGCAAATGATATTATTACATGTTCCATATCAAACGAGCTATATAAAAAATTCAGGTTGATTCTAAATTAAAAACAACAAAATTTAGATAGATTTCACATTGCAATCCTATTTTGCTACTTATTATCCCATCCCCTGTATTGTAATGCCATATAAGAATATAAAGTCCTCTTTTAATGATCTTATAATAATTATCCATTTTTCTCTTTGGTTGTTAAACAAAGCAGCAGAAAAAATCCCCAGTGAGCCGACCATATCAATTATAAATGTAAATTCACTTATCGATATCATACCTTTGTATGAAGGTACAAGAATTTATGTTTGTAGCTGATTTTGTCTCAAGTTCTCCTGTCTTTATATAAGAGGTACTTGAGTTTGTGCTTGTTGGTGCACCCTTTCTGTTCCTATTTTAACAAATATACAAAAAAATAAAATTCAACTAATCATAATTTAAAAAAGGCTAGTGTATTACCATTTTTTTCCAATTCGGTCAATTGATCAGAAGTTGGACCATATTGTCTTTTTTTTTATTTGACTAGACCTGCACGCAATTCACAATAATTTAAGAATACAAATTTTAAATTTACATAAAAAGTATATGAAGCAAATCACTATTTTCAATTGTACATAATTAACTCAGATTGACACAAGTTTTTATAATTTTCACCGCACAACAAGATACAAGGTTTTCATTAAGCTGGCGAAGATAATGTACGATATGCACTAAGAGCCAATTCACCATTGATATAACGACATTCCAGATGCCACAAAAGAACAATTGTGAACGAAACTGTTGTTGTGTCTTGCCATAAGATACAGAAGTTCAGACCATTTCAGCTTAAAACATGCAGAAAACTTATTTGACTGTTAATTCATATGAAACATGATCATTAGGAACAATCTCAATCATTAGTCAGTAGAACAAAAGAAGAAAATCAAAATCATAGAGAACACTCAAAACAATAAATAACAGCTACACGTTGATTATATAAGTTATAGAAGTTTAGTTCCAAATACCAATGATGGTTGTAGGAGTGGAACTAACCCACCTAATTACATTCATGTTAATGACCACTTAGTAGGGACTTAATGAGGATTTTGGGAGAAGAGGTGGTAATATTGAGAAGGGAAAAAACTTGAAGGCTTGGGTTATAGTTGTTTACAAGACAACCAACCAAACTTAATCATTATTCTCAAATTAGAAGGAAATTAAGTGATATTAGTTTAACATACCAGTAGCATAAAACTAATACCAAATATGAAGGAAATTAAATGATATTAGTCTAAGACGATGTTAAAACAAATGTTACTCTGATGAGCATTCACAAATCATCATCAAATGAAATATCACATTTCAAATTGGTTCAAAAACACAATTCGAGAACAAGCTGATAAGTAACCAAATAAAAAAGCAAAAAAGAGAGAACTAAAGACTGGGAAAAAAATAAAGAACAGACCATTAGGATAACCTGCCGCCTTGATATTTTGTTAGCTTGTCCTTCTTTTCTTAGATCAATATCAACATCAGAATCATCAGTTGATCTTCCAAGTAACACCTGCAAAGACAGATTCATTAAGAAAAATGCAGGGATCAAATATTACTAATGAATAATGCACACGGCCACATACACAATGACACACACAAGCAAAAATATACACACACATTAACAAAAATGCCGTTATGAATGCACTGTCAGATATGCACAATATTCTTACCTGAGACGAACTTGTAAAAGTCCAAAGGTTATGGAGACGAGCCAAACAACGAGAGAGAATCGTGTAGCTTTTCTTAATGTTCAGATCTCATGATGCAAGTAGTTTTATTTACAAATAATCACACTGTTTTCCCTAATAATCTGCAGTAGAAGGAAATGGCTTGTTAGTTTGATCATCACATGAGGACAATTGGAAAGAATTCATGCAAGTTGAGAAGGACAGACCACCATGCCTATGTCGGTTTTCTCATTTCCATTCACTTCAACAGTGTTGTCCACCACAAGGTTCATGAACTGATCGAAACCTCCAAGTGTCCCGACCACCATACGATTGGCATTTAGCTTTACTCAAATACAGAATAAGGGGTTAAGAAACACACATCAATATGTGAAATAAACATGATAAATGAAACAACAGCACTAAGGGACAATTAGATGTGTTCGTTTCGTTCAGAAAATTCTTCAATGCTGCTCAGCAATGTACTAAAATACTAAATAGCAATGCAACTCTTTTAAAAATGAAACGATGTCATGCAAGCTTTGCAGTAACAATCAAAATTAACAGTAAACATATAATAGAAAGTATTGTAAACGAGTACAAACTACAAATAACTTTACTGTTAATTTTAGGAAGATGAAGCAAACATCAATAATAGTAGGAAGGTAAAAGTCAAAATGATTGTAGGATGGTAAAACTCAAACAACTGAAGCTTCTGAGAAAGTCTGTCTCATTTCTTTATACATGATCAAGAAAGCAATCATATCATATGTTTCAGTTAGTTTCAATTTCTCTGTCACTTTAGTTATCCATGCTCATCCACTGTGATACAAGTTGTAAAACTAACATCACTCTACATTAACACCAATGTCTACAGATTGCTATTTCACAAAATAATCTATGAAAGGACTTATGTTAGATACAGGCAACTTATAAAACCTCAGGGGGAAATCGTAATTTCATTATATCTCAGGGGGTTGTTCGTGATTTTTCTTAATATATATAGTTTGCGACATCTCGAAATAGAATTTTTCTAATAAAAATTTACCTCTAATTTTTTAAACACGAAAAACGTAACACCAAATGAAAACATAGTTGATTTATAATGTGCCAAGATACACGAACTTCTAATGATTTTTTTCAACTTTTATTTAATGCTTTGTTACATAAAATGGGTAGATAAAAAATATGAAAATAGTACTTTTTCATATGCAAAGTCAAATGTGAGAAATGATATCTATTTAATACTCTTAAGTTACATGACAAATATCTTAATTTTGCGTCTATAAATTATTGTACATAATTTCATGGTCAGATTAAAATGAAAGATTGTGGGGACTTATTGATTGTCTTAGTAGAATAGTCTTACCAATTGAATTTTAAACTTTGTATAGACTTTTAGAATAATGTTGGTATACTTCCAGTAAATTGCTATTACCAGTCATACTCATACCAAATTAAAAAAAAAATTAATCGTTCAAATAACAACTTGAAAATGTCATAGTTTCGACGAAGGCCAACTTTAAGCGGCTAAGCTAATAGGAGCTTACAAATATATACTAATAAACTTTTTCTTACATAAACTTATAAAAATGTTAAAATAAAGTCGAGGTATATATAAACTCGTTAAAATAAGCTTAGACAAACACCCTCATATGTACTCAATAAAGCTGAAGGAATAAATACACTCGTCAAAATAAACTTACACAGATGCTCATTCAAGAGTCTAGAAATTTGTTCCCCAAATAATATGAGCTAATGGACATAAAAAATTATGCTCCAAAGACTCTCCATTTCATCACGAAGTTCAATTTTCTCCTCCAAAAACCTTCTATCACATTGCTATATCTTCTGTCACATTAAAATCTGACCCAATTTTCCTACCCTAAACATATTTCCAAATTAATGTCAAAAGAACTCATTTCAAATCAACAACGAAATTAAAAAACCAGAGCAGCTTTTACCAAAACCCTAGAAACCCAAATCCAAAAACTTCATAAATCACACCCATTTCAAACTCCTAACCAATTTTAAACACATTCAGAACTAAAACATTTCAATAAATCTGTAAACATAGCAGAAAATCACCTCTTCCATGAAAATCTTATTGGGCATATTCGGAAACCCATTAAGCTGCCCACCTTCATCCATCGCAGCAGATTGAAAGATAAAAAGGTGGCGACGACCGGGGGCGAGTCGTCCAGTGGCGAAGAGTGGGATAGAGTCTCACCGGCGTGCTTCAATGTGGGAGAAGAAGGGGAAAATAATCTGGGAGAGAAAGGGGAAAAAAATAAAGGAAGAAAATGGTTGCGTTTTAGGCCGACCTGAGGAAGACAAAGGGAATCATCCCAATTTCTAAAACTTATAAATAAACCCCTAAATATTTAAGTTATGCAATGCAGTCCCCCAACATTTAAACAAGTTCAATTATAGCTAATAACATCCCAAAAAAAAAGTTCAGCAAAAAAGGAAAAATAAAAACTACGTCGTTTTGTGAAACTTTTTACTACGAACAATAAATCGTAGTAAATGATTGTCTTTTTCTACAATATTTACTACGCATAATAAATAGTAGTAAATAATGACTTTTTACTACGATCAAATGATCGTAGTAAAAGAATTTGTAGTAACAAGTCATTTTTGTTGTAGTCACCTTCGTTCTCTTTGCTATATAAACAGCTCTTGCCATATGATTTTCACTTTTTCTTACACAAGTGTGCTCACCTTCAAAAAAAATTGAATAATGTATCAGTCAGTTATTATTAAATCAACGTTGACATAAAAAAAACAGAATGTATGTGTCATCACCTTTTAAAATTTTTAGCTAAAATAATGGTGAGTCCTGCCTAACTGATGGATGTATCTCCCAGGTGCAACCTTTAGCAGCACAACGGGCAGTCATTCTTGAACTTTCACTTTTGATAAAGTCAAGCACAAATCCCTTTCTCACACTCTAGTCGGTTAGAACTTCCTTGTATTTCTCCCCTGAAGCAAACCTCACTCCAACATAGAACTTTAAATATTTAAAACTATCTTCATCTTTGAACATAACAAACTTAGATCCTTTATGATTTGATTTTGGAGGTTGCTCAAAGTTCTCATCATTGTCATCATCATTGTACCATTCACCCTCTGGTACATCAGGTTCTTTACCCTCATAGTCATGGTTAAGACCGGTGTATTTTCTTCTTCTATGTGCAATTCTTATTTTTCCTCATTTTAGATAATCTTTATCTTTTAGACTGCTTACTCCTACCCCTTTCAATAAAAATATCATTATATAAGGATCCCATAATGTCCTCAAGCCAATTAAAAGGTTCATCTGATTGAGTATCTACATCACTGGGGGCCTTATTTTGAGGGACTTGTTCTTCAATTACTTCATCTATTGTTACAGAGTGTGGTTGGTCATCAAATATGAACTCATAATCTATCATTCCTGTTAGTGAGCTATTCTATTATATTATTATTTGATTGGACTCGTGGGGACGCCCACGAGGGAGTTTTGGGCCACGGGGTAACTCTCAAAATCAGATCGGTCGGGCAGTAGATAAAGCCTATATGTTGATGCTACCATTCAGAGATCCGGAGATGATCTTGGATGGTTAGTCAAAGAGATGATCTCACGGGCACGTGGCTCTGTTAGCTAGGGGATACCCAGACCGTGGTGTTTGGAGTTATTTTATGATTTTGTTTTAGGCGAAAAAAGAGAGAGATCGTTCATAGCTCGTTTCATATGCATGTACATCCTATGTAAACTGTTCCTTGGCTGCTCATGCATCGATCCATTATGATTTTTATTATTATTCAATGTTCGATATTCTTTCGCATACCTCACTAAATCAATTTGACTTACTCCTCTCTTTTGACCTATATTTTAGATCTTTTTGAAAGGAACTAGGACTTAGGTGAGCAGCAATTGGATTAGAGACGCTAGATCTATCTTGCCTGCCTTTTTGTCATCGATATACAGCACCCCACCTCGGGGAATGTCTATATTTATGTGGTTTGCAAACTTAAGCCCCATATAAGGGCAAAAGTGTTGATTGTTGTCTCCTACCTATTTTTTCGTTGTCTCTTTCGGGGTTTGTATGTAAGTTTAGTTATCTTGTTTTAGTTTAGATTCTCACTTTAGGACCTCTACCTTTACCTCGAGTTATGTTAATATTTCTATTGTTTTTATTTCTCTAAGGTTCTGACTTAGTTGTTGCTCTAGACTACCTTAGTTTTCTTTTGTGCGTATGCAGTTGAATTGGGGCAAGCACTTAGCAAACCCTGACAAGACCGTGCAGGCAACACTCCGCGTGACCCTCAAGGTCTGGGGATCCCTTGGGGCATCGTAGTGGTGGTATCAGAGCTCCAGGTTGAAAGACCTTAAGTTTGGGAGTTTGAATTCTTGGCAGATAGTTGGGGATTTGAGTCTAGAGTGTTATAAGATATTTATCTATATGCCCTGTTTGCTTTTATGTTATTTATTTGTTATAACTTTGAGTCCAGTTGGATGTGTTGTGATAGGATGACAGTTACTGATTTGAATGTGCCCTACAGTCCATCTCACACATTCACCTCGAGGCAAGAGCAGTATTCGGAGCAGGTTTTCGATATTATACATAGAGGAGGCCCGAGGGGTCAAGGACAACGAGGGATGAGGGGTGGCCACCCAAGTCGCAGCGTACTTATCAGCGATTGGGACAAAAATGATAGTGTTTTAGAGGATGAGTTATAGGCGGAGAGGGCTCGTACAAGGGATTTGCATAGAGACCTCAGTAGGGTTATTGGGGAGAGGGTTTCTGCCCGTAAAGAGTTGGAGGTTTCCAGGGATATTATTCGCAGGTTATAATTAGACTTGGGAGTTGTAATGAGAGATGGGGATCTTTTTTGAATGTATTGGCGATGAGCACGCCGCTTGGTTGAGGACTTTTGTTATTTGATTGGTTGGTAGGTCAGAGAAGATAGAGAGCCTGATGCAAGACCTTCTCATGTCGTGTCACTTGCCCTGCCTTTATCTCCATTTACGTCACACACTCCGCTAGGTTCCACACCCAATTGACCCAGAGTTAGGGGTCTTATTTGTTTTGGTTTTGCTAAGCTGTTCAGGCTAGTATTTTTTTCTTTTATATACTTCCCCACCCTATGACCTCTGTACTGGTCACATAGGTAGACATTTATCACATATGTTCAGCTATATACAAGTGATAAGGCTTATAATCATGGTACAAAATATATACAAGACAAAATACTAGCCTGAATAGCTTAGCAAAACCAAAACATATAAACCCCTAAGTCTAGGTCAATGGGGTGTGGAACATAGCGAAGTGTGTGATGTAAATGGCGATGAAGGCAGGGCAAGTGACACGACATGAGAAGGTCCTACATCAGGCTCTCTATCGTCTCTGACCTCCCTACCAATTAAATAACAGAAGTCCTCAACCAAGTGGCGTGCTCATCGCCAATACATTCAGAAATGATCCTTGTCTCTCGTTATAACTCCCACCCCTGACTCTAACCTTCAAATAACATCCTTGGAAACCTCTAACTCTGTGCGGATGGAAACCCTCTCGCCAGTAACCCTACTAAAATCTCTATATAAATCCCTTGTACGAGCCCTCTCTACCTGCAACTCCTCCTCTAAAACACTGTCATATCTATCCCAATCGCGGATAAGTACGCTGCAACCTAGGTGACCACCCCTCATCCCGCGACGTCCTTGACCCCTCGGGCCTCCTCTGTGTGCAACACCGAAAATCTGCTCTGAATGTTGCTCTTGCCTCAAGGTGAATATGTGAGATAGACTGTAGGGCATATTCAAATCGATACCTGCCATTCTATCACAAAACATCCAACTGGACTCTAAGTTATAACAAATAGATGACATAAAAGTAAACAGGGCATATAGACAAATATCTTATAACACTCTAGACTCGAATCCCCAACTATCTACCAAGAATTGAAACTCCCAAACTCAAGGTCTCCCAACCTGGAGCTCTGATACCAACACTGCGACGCCCCGAGGGATCCTCAGACCTAGATGGTCACACGGAGTGTTGCCCGCATGACCTTGTTAGGGTTCGTTAAGTGCTTGCCCTAGTTCAACCGCATAAGCACAAAAGAAAACTAAGGTGGTCTATAACAACAACTCAGACTGAACCTCAGGAAAAATAAAAATAGTAGAAATATTAACATAACTCGAGGTAAAGGTAGAGATTTTAAAAGAAGAATCTAAACTAAAACAAAATAACTAAACTTACATACCAACCACGAAAGAGACAACGACAAAACAAGTAGGAGACAACAGTCAACACTTTTGCCCTTGATTTAGTTTACAAACCACATAAATATACACATTCCCTGAGGTGGGGTGCTGGATATCGACGAGAAAAAGGCAGGCAAGACAGATCTAGCATCTCTAATCCGATTACTGCTTACCTAAGTCCTGGTTCTGTTCAAAAAGATCTGAAATACAAATCAAAAGAGAGGAGCAAGTCAAACTGACTTAATGAGGTATGTGAAATAATGCAAAACATTAAATAATAAAAATAATCATAATGGATCGATGCATTAGCAAGCAAGGAACAATTTACATACGATACATATGCATATGAAAAGTGTTATGAACAATATCTCTCCTTTAGTCGCCTAAACCAAAATCATAAAATAACTCTAAACACCACAATCGGGGTATCCCCCAACTTACAGAGGACTAGAGACCCACGTGCCCGTGAGATCATCTCTTTGTCTAACCATCTGAAACCATCTCCGAATCTACGAATGCTAACGTCAACATATGGGCATTACCTCGCACATTTACGACCGATGACCCGATACCGTCCAGCCGATTTGATTTTAAGAGTAGCCCCGTGGCCCAGAACTCCCCTGTGGGTGTCCCCACGAGTGAAATCAAATAGTAACAGAACAAAATAGCACATTAACAGGAATGGTAGATTTCTTTCAAACAAAATGATGAATTTGATACACTACTTATATGCAAGGAATCCTTTTTGATAACAAAATCATTTGTCTTAAAACCAGTAAATTAATATAATCAAATATTTATACATATAGATATAACATGAGGAGAAATAAAATCAAAATCATCAAGTAAAAATCTTATGAATACTGACATAATAATATATCTATACGTATTTTAGTTTTAAAAATAAAATTTCTTGCCCATATTGATATGCAGTTGATCCTAGTTTGCCTAACAAAAAGACAAATACGACTATGGATAAAAAAATTGTTAATCGGTGGGCCATTTCCCAACCCAATATGAGCAAATAGATATGTTGCAATCATAGTTACACTTCAGACATGCATGCACAATAGTGGCGGAGTCAGAAATTTCATTCAGGGAGATCGACCAAAGTATAATACTAAAGAAAAAGTAACAAGTGAAATTCAACTTTTTTTTAAAAAAAATACTTATAAGTTTATATATTATTTGTGTGGTCTCAATTATTAATAATTCACTATATTGCCCTACTAGTATTAATTTTAATTTTGGTGAGGGTCAATAATAAAAAATATCATAAAATTACATATACATATATCTATATATAATTTAAAAAAAAATTAGGGATTCAACTGTACCCTCACCATTATATATATACTTTGATCAACTAAATCTTAAACAATCACACAGATCATATTTCAAAATATAGTAATCATTTTGATTACAACCACATCATTTATTGAAGGTTGTACATAATGTCTTTTTTTTTTAACTCAATTACAAAACGAATCACCTAAATCAAATATCGAAGACTTTACAAAGTTCTTTATTTCCTTACTACTACATACCGGTAGTAATTGAAGTCTTATATCTTTTAATTCACAATATCTAATTTATTCAAATCCTAAGAAGTGCTTATTAGTCAAACATAAGATAGAGTATTCCATTATTAATTCTTTGCATAACAAAGCATGCTATTATTAATATTATAAATCGCATAACTAATAATTAGTAAATTAACGGAGATCAATTTCTCTAATCTGGTACGACAACAAGATCAAAAAGTTTATTAACTTTCCAAACAGAAATCCAACTATTGAACTAAAATATAAAGTCAAGCTAATCCATTTATTAATATAATTATAAAGCACGTCTACTATAAATAACATTATTTAGCGTTTACTTAATTAATTAATAACTTTAATTAGATTATAATTAAGCATAACATAATTTGTACAATTCACAATTACTAGGTATGCAAAAATCCTAAATATCATTATTGTTATTAAAGCTAACCACGCCACAGCTAAAATGAGTTGTAAATATATAATCCAATACTTCTGCATAAGATAATTAATTTAACTGATTAATTAATTAGAACTAAATAACTAATATTAAACATAGAGGTGCATGTATATACCGAGGCATGTGTGTGTTTGTTAGAAGATGAATCGGTGACTTTGAGTTGTATAGTGGAGTTAAAAGAAAAACATCACAGAATTGAAAACGTGTTAAGTACAAGCAAATTCAGAAAAGAAAAGAATTATTAATGCTTTAATGAAAATCATGGAAAGAAACCATACCTTTCCTTTCTGTCTGAGAGAGTGAAAGAGAGATTAGGAATGAATGGAAAGTGAAATCAGTTGTTGTTAAATTTTATTTTCCATGCTGAGTCATTCAATAATTGAGGTGGTAAATAAGAATGAAGGACACGTCCCGATCTTCATGGCTAAGAAAACATTTAATATTTCTATAACATATAGAATAAAATAATTAATTAATTGCAAGAGTAATAAAATGATTAAGTTATATATATATATATATATATATATGAATGAAGCAGCAAATACTGGTCATCCCCTTTCTTTTTCTTATAATTAAAATAAATATAGAACTCTTGCTATAAATTAATGTCAAACTTAGATTTCAAAATATATTAAAGTAATTGTTTCAAAATGTAAAAACCTTTTGTGAGCGAATAACGCAACAATTTATCTTGCACGAACATACTCAAAGTACGTAATAGGAAAAACAACACAAAATTTGATGAGGTTTGACAAAGCCTATGTCCTCGGGCAAGAATAGAGAGTTTTCATGAAGAAAAATGATACAAGTACGTTACATCCAAATTAGGTTTCTCCCAAACTAATAAACTCCTTATGTGTCCCAATACAACAAGAATAAAATTAGTTCCCAAGCCCGTACCCCAACACTAATTTTATTTTCTCCTGTTCGGGTCGCACCGCGAGTTTACCTAGTTCGGATCTAATTAGAGCACCACAAAATTTAAGACAAAAATAACAAATCTTCCCCTTGGCTTGAATTCTCTTCTCCAACCAAAAAATCAACACTTTGTCTTGCACACAACCCTCGCAAAGGCACTATTCAATACTGCACACTCTAAGCAAGTTCAGACAATGTTTAAACTTGTTAATTAAAACTGTCTTCATCATCATATCAGTTGGATTATCATGTGTAGACACTTTCTTCACATCAACCACCCTTTCTTATACAATATCCAAATGAAATGATGTCTGACATCAATATGCTTTGTACGCTCTTAGTACATCTGGTTCATAGTAAGACGAATGGCGCTCTGGCTATCACAAAACACTAAAGTTTAACCTTGAACCAAATCAAGATCACTTGCCAAACCCTGCAGCCAAATAACTTTCTTTACTACTTCTATAACATACAACCATATATTCAGCCTCTATAGTAGACAATGCAACAGCAGCTTGCAAAGTCGCCTTCTAGCTAATGACACTACCAGAAAGAGTAAAAACATAACCTGTCAACGATCTCCTCTTATCTAGGTCTCCAGCATAATTTGAATCTACATAGACAACACTTAGGCTCTTATTTTGCCTTCATAACATTGACTTTTCTCTCCCACACTTAGGCTTTTGCATAAATCCTCCTCATTTTCAAACAAACCTTTTTCTTTCAACATGGCTTATGTTTCTTTTCTTTGGCATTTTTTCTCTTCTTCTTTTTCTTTTTTTTTTATTTTTTCTTTTGCTCTTTTCTTTTAATTTTTCTCTTCTTTTCTTTTCGATTTTTTCTCCTTTTCTTCATGTTCTTCTTTTCTCTTTTCTCCAAGGGGATAGTCACTCTTTGAGTTTTCATTCAAAGAAGAGTACAAATAAAGTGATGTGCTTTTAATGTAAAGGTGGGATTCATAGTTGTGCTTTTGGGCTTATAATGTGGCTTAGAAAGAAACATAAGCACAACTTAAAGGCGAAAAATGGGTCAACGGGTCTAAAATTATTTAATGAAAAGGTTATAAAGTAAAGCTCAAATGTAAAAGACAACGAGGGCCTAAGTCATTTCTTTTGTCATGAATCAACTACAATTCGTACGTCAAGATGTTAGAATGCACTTTCAATTCTAAGTTTAGCCTTACTCAAAACGCATAAACTTCCTCTAGGTGATACAAATGCATAGATTTTGTTCAAAAAGTGCTAAAAAATGTATAATTGTAACTTTACTAATCCTATTATCAAAAAAACAAGCTTTCATCACTTTTATTTGCTTAACCTAATCATGTAATGACTCGATGATTAATCTAAGTGAAGTAGTTCACATGCATAACTCAATCATAAAGCAAAATTCAAGTTAAAATTTGTTTTCCTAATCATAAATGTTAGGAATAGTGCCTTGAAAGCCGATGTAATAGTCTGCTTAGTACTTTTCCTTTGGTAAATCATAGACAATCTTTGAATAATAAACGAACTAAGGCAACACTTCTTTATATGCTCTTGTCTGATTGTGTGTTTAATTACTTTAGTTGTGCATGTATAAGAACTCCCCTAATCAATATGACTTATAAGACTCAACCATTTAGGCGAAGTGGTTCATGAGACGAGCCCTAAATCACTTAAGTCATGATTAGAAATCACTCCAAGTTGATGAGTCCAAAAGACAATGGGAGTGTCGATGTGACTCGTTCGAGGCTTGCTCGTGTGATCACGCACTTAAGAAGGTCCATCTTGTTTCATGGGGTGCAAAGTTTATTAATTGATACGTGCGTGATACATGGGGGTGCTTACTTATTCTAAGTAGGTACACTGAGGTGTCCCGTGGGAGAAGATTCCTAAATGGGAAAGGAAGTTTCTATTTCTGGAAATAGAAACTTCTAGATTAGGAAATATCTTACGAGTCATTTATGTGATTAAGTAGTCCTTAGACTTGAGATTCCATTGATTCTTTGTGGGCTAACTCTATAGTCTTAGGTATGAGCTTTAAAGGGTGTGGCCTTAGACAACTGATTCAAAGCTTATGCTGGGGCTGCATAAGTAGCACATGGAAGAATATGAGAATCGATAAAGGATCTACACTTGCATTAGCAAGTTGATCTCTTATTGTGTAAGTCATTTATATGCCATCAATGAGTCCTTGGCCAAGGCAGTAGATCAAGACATTAAGAAATGGGTTTCTTGGATTTAGATCAAATGGATATGAAATGCACTTAACTTCAGGATCAAGATTATTAGGGTTCTGATTATTCCCTTGCCCTAGATCTCAATTAAGAGATGGGATGTAGGAGGATTTTATCTCATATATGTCAATGACTTAAAGGTTCTTTCGAATTGAGATATTCTTAATCAGCTAGGGGTCACACACCTATTGCTAGATTAT
This sequence comes from Lantana camara, assembly GCA_037501455.1. Taxonomy (NCBI): domain Eukaryota; kingdom Viridiplantae; phylum Streptophyta; class Magnoliopsida; order Lamiales; family Verbenaceae; genus Lantana; species Lantana camara. The sequence goes on from CM074863.1 coordinate 87,855,736, forward strand.
GGTAGTGTGATCAGTGGACTGATTAATTAATTCGGAATTAATTAATTAGGGTCACTGCTAATTGAATTAAGAACATAGAGGATCACACACAAATGCCCGGTCATGAGGGTTAAGGCTTGAATCGATTAAACTAGTTGATCGAACCAACAAAGTGTTGGAAAGGGGCCACACGTGTGGCACACGTGCGGGGCACGTGTCTCGAGGTAACACGTGTCACTATTTTATGGTAATTAAATAATTAATATTGATTAATTATTTAATGGACTTTAATTTAATTATGAATTAATATTAAAGTCCTAATATGGAGAATTTAAGTCTAATAAATAATTAATTATGAATTAATTAATTATTAGCTTCGAGTTATTTATTATGAATAAAGAAAATTAATTAAAATATCTAAAAGAGTTAGATATTATATTCTTGCTTGACAAGTTGGTCAAAAGGAGACTTTTGGTCAAAGTAAGAGTCTTTCTCTCCAAGCAAGGAACATACTAGCTATTGGGCAAATATCCTATCCCTAATGGGAGATGGGGTTCGAACCCCATAGCTAGAAATACAGGGGGTTCGAACCCCATAAGAGGTGATAGCAAAATTCTCCTTCTCCATATTATATCACACAAAGCTTAGAGCCTAAACACTAAACATAGAACTACCATCCTCCCTGTTTAGATCGTGATCAAGGTTGGTGTGGACTATTTCTCTAGAGGGCTGCTTTCGTGGAGTCTTGAAAGATTCGAAGGAGCTTGGGGACTTGCCACTTGAAGAGCGTTTGTGGGCGGCTCAAACGTGTCAAGAAAGCATCGATCTAAGTGAGTTTCTTAGAACCGTACGAATTTGGGAATAAGAATTGCAAGATTCGATCTTCTTTTGGGAAAATTTTTAAATTCCGTTACGCCTTTCTTTCGTGTTTTCCTAACAAGTGGTATCAGAGCCACCTTGCAAGGCTTATTTCTGATTCTTCTCTTTATTCTGAATTTGGTAGAAATTTTTAGATTTAGATGCAATTGGGTATTCATGAGTGTCTTAGAAATCTAAGAAAAATTGAATCTGTGTTTTTCCTAAAGTTTCTGTAAAACATTTTCTGAAATATTTTGATTAGAACTGTTTTGAATCAAACTTAATTAAATCATGTTTTTAATTTCTGGATTGAATTGAGTTTTGAAGAAACTTGTAATACGAAATCGAAACACGAAATGAAACGCGAGCCTAGGCATGCTAGGGCATCGCACGCCCAGGCCCGCACCACCGCCTCACAGCAGTCCCGCAACCGCATGGGACTGTCCGCACAGTAGCCCCGTAACAGCGCGGGGCCTCCGCACATTGATCCTGCAACCGTGCAGGAGTCCGCCTGCCAGTGCCTAGCCCCTCCCGCAACAGCGCAAGAGCCTTCCACGTCACCGCCCGATGCGCCTGCCCATCGCTGCATGCGACGTCGGCGCGGGCGGATGCTTGGGGGCTAATGTTTCGTGATCTCGTTTTTCGTGTTCAATCCGATAAAATCCTGATTTACTTTTTCCCTTTTAAAACCTGTTTTATTAAATTAAAATTATTTTAAAATAGTCGATTAAATTGGGATTTTGTGAAATTAAAACGGATTTAATTTTTGGAAAAAAAAAATTACACTTATTATTTTGAAATAATGAAGAGATAAAATTATTAATTTTCAAAAATTAATTGGAATTTTATTGGTTTAATATTTCTTGGATTATTGAAAAAGGCTTATGAACAAGAATTGCATCTGGGTCGTGTTTTAAGCTATTAGAGCTTAAAGAGAGAATTTTAATTTATTGGTAAATTTAAATTCTTGCAATTTATGCATGTTAGGTGATCATGGGTTTTAATCTTGTGATGTTTTAATTTATGCACATGGAAAGTTTAAATTGGGGATGGAGCCCCATAGTTGCGTTTTTCAATTGGGGTCGATGCCCCACTTATGTGCGTAATGTTATGTGTTTATTATGTGGCTCTCCATATTACTGTTTTTTTATGCCGGGGTATGGCCCGTGTATTTGTGTATGGCCAATATGAAGATTGAGCCATATTAATTTATGCAAAGAGAATAGATTATAAGAAAGTGAAGTTTTATATTTTACTTTGAAGGTTTGCACCCATGGAGTAAGATGGATCCACACAACAAGTAACATGGAGGCCATAAAGTGAAGACCCCTCAAATTGTTAGGGAGGGTTTCTATTATTGTAATAGATAGGGCATCGTTTTATTTTCAATTCCCTTATGTGATTTAAACTGTTTTATGTGGTATGTATGTTAAATCTTGTGATTGTGGAGTGGCTCCCATATATCACGCATAAGATAGGTAGAACTCATGATCATCACATTAGTATCATGCTAGGAAATGTTAGCTGCTATGTGCTTGTGTGAAATGCATTTAAGTTGTACTTGCATTAATCAAGACTAATTAAATTAGATAACATATATGTTAGTGAGGTTGAATCGGACAACTCTCCGGTTAAATAAAAAATTCCCTTATAAATATTAAGCTAATTTCGAAAATAGGTGTTTAGTTCGAGGTGCAAACTTTGAATTAAATTTCTAGCATTCCATCAATAGGATTTAAGTTTAATAGGGGAAGCTAGTTGTCGTCCATGAGTCGTGGGGTGGCTATGTGAAACCTATTGGTTCTTAGTTTCCTAATTGATCATTTAAATGATAAATATCTCGAGATTAATTTTAGGGAGGGCGATGGACGCGAGTCGTGGGTTGTTCGAACTAAGTTTTCATCTTGATCTTATGATTGATGGGTCTAGCTTAACGCCTAAGTAAATATGGATGTCGCACGAGTCGTGGGTCCATATTGAAAGATAGGTGATGCAAAAACATTACTAAGAATTCCACAGTGTTGGAATTGGTAAGTTGTACCTACCTTAGGCTTTATTTAGAATGGCCATGAGTCGTGGGTTCGAGATAAAGTGCTTAAGATCTTAGTACCCATTGGGAAAACAAGTTTCCTCTAAGATCTTTAGGGAATTATAGATCTTCTAAAAACAATAGGAGCAACATAGATTAAAGATCTAATCTCATGTATATCGTTATTATTCAGCATGCTCACTTAGTTCTCTATTTTTTCATTTAGGTCGTAGATTCTGTGATTCTCTACGTGTTTTGAAATGGCAACCAAAAACCCTCTAGTATCGATCCTCGAGTCAAACAAGTTGATTGGTTCCAACTATTCTGATTGTCTTAGGAATCTAAAAATCGTTCTAGATTCCGAAAAGAGAACTTATGTTCTATACGAGGTGGAGCCAATTCTCGAAGGGGAACCTCTGACCCGGGTTGAGCCGGACGCGATCCAAAAGTGGAAAGATGATAATCTCCAAGCCCGTTGTCTCATGCTTGATAACATATCTCCGAACATGCAAAGACAGCATGAGTCCATGGAATTTGCTTGGGAGATTTATGACCAATTAGAGCAACTTTACCACCCTCAAGAGCGTGTTACAAGGTATAACACCTCAAAAGAATTGTTCCATTTGAGAATGAGGTAAGGTACAAGTATCCATGAATATGGACTCAAGTTTCTAGCTCTTACTAAGAAACTTGCTTGCATGGACATGCCACTAAGAGAAAAGCTTTCGGTGGATTTGTTGCTAGCCTCGCTCCCACCATCATTCAACCCCTTTATCCTTAACTTCAACATGAATCATGCAAATACTAGTGTAGCTGAGCTAATTAGTCAGCTTGTGACTACTAAAAGCATGATCAAGAAGGACAACAAGGTTATGATGATCACAGCTCCATCTTCTTCTAAGCCTTTTAAAGGCAAGGGCAAGAAAGCCCAAAAGAAGAAGAAGTCCCTTAGACCCAATGGAGGTATCCCGAAGGGAAAAGCCCAAAAGAAGAAACGAGATTAGAAAGAGGGTGTTTGCTTCCATTGTGGCAAACCGGGGTATTGGAGGAGAAACTGCCAGGAGTACAAGGCTACTCTAAAGAAAGGTATGTTTCTCGTTGAAGTAAATCTTTCTATTAATTCTAACTCTTGGGTACTTGATACCGGTTGTGGATCTCATATCTGTAATGATTTACAGATGCTAAGTGATGTTCGGCAGCTCAAAGGAGAAGAATATGTCTTGAAGATTGGAGATAGCTCAACCGTTAAGGCTCAAGCTTTAAGCAAAATTAGATTAGATTTAGATCATTTTGAATTAGTTTTAAATAAAGTCCTTTTTGTACAAGACATTATTCGTAATATAATTTCAGTTCCAATACTTGATTGTGAAGGTTATGAAATTAATATTAAGAATGGTAACTTTTTACTCAAAAAGAATAATTTTTCAATACCTCTTGGTACATTGAACAATGGACTTTATCTAACTCAAAACACCAATATTTTGAATATACAACAAGAAATAAAACGTAAGAGAGATGACGAAGTCTCAGCATCTTTGTAGCACGCTAGATTGGGACATATTTCCAAGAACAGAATTAACAAGTTAACTACCTTATGGACATTCTCTGAAAATGACCTTAAACAGTTAACTTCCTGTGAATCCTGTCTCAAAGGAAAGATGTCCAAAACTCCTTTCAAAGGGAGTGTTGATCGAGCCACCAAGACCTTGGATTTGATCCATTTTGATGTTTGTGGACCGCTTAGTGTAAGCACTCGAAACAATTATCAGTAGTTCATAACCTTTACTGACGATTTCAGACGTTATGGTTATGTGTACTTAATGAAGTACAAATCTGAGGCTTTTGAGAAATTTTTAGAATTTCAAAAGGAGTTTGAGAACCAAATAGGTCACAAGATCAAGACACTTCCATCTGATCAAGGTGGGGGAGTATCTTAGTGAAGAATTCCTTAGTCATCTCATAGATAATGGAATTATCTCTCAGTGGACTCCTCTGGGAACTCCTCAGCTTAATGGAGTTTCTGAGAGAAGGAATCGAACCCTACTTAATATAGTTCATTCCATGATGAGTGTCACTGACTTACCACCTTCGTTCTATGTTATGCCCTAGAAAGTGCAGCCAAGATTTTGAATCTTGTTCCTTTTAAATCAGTCCCTAAAACAATCTCCAATTGGAATCACCTCAAAACTAGTTCTATATTGTGAGATATAACCGTTTGATTTTTGTGTCGCCACTTCATCGGAAATCTGCTTTCGTTCAACTTCAAACCTACGCCATTTTCGCCTCACTTTGAACCACGTTTCAAGCCATATATCATTAGAAAGATCTATTTGTCTAGTTTCATTTACAAGAAACAAAACTCAATTCTCATTCTGAAACTCAAGATATGCCCGTTTTCCTTCAGCTTGTGCATTTCGAAAAATTGCAGCTTTAGCCCAATTTCACTCGGAACCCCTTTTTATGTTTGTATTCCGTTTTTCTCTTATCTTTCCACCTCCAACCTTGTTCCTACCTTATTATATCATGTTTATGTGTATGTACTTGTCCCTATATGCATTTTATGTTTCCCGAGTAGTGTGAGTTATTTGCACAAATCGCATGAGCACCTTATTAGGTGTTTATATGTTGTGTTATGCATTAATTGTGCACATGAACATGCCTTAATGTGTTTTATGAATATGTTGACCTATATGATGTCTTTATTTGTATGAATTGATATGAGAATAGATTATGCCTAAGTGTTTGCATCTCTTAAGTGCCTATACATACGACGTGCGTCTATGTGGTTCATCCTTGAGTCTAAGTTCTATATTTTTATCTTCAGTTTGTTCATGTGCACCCGGGGTGGTGTTTTGTTAGCCGTGTTGATTCCGGGATGGATCAATCATCTCGCTCTTTGTTCCTTTGGTGTAAGGTGAGGTTAGGTTATAGTCAAAGTGCTGAAACGATTCAGAATGGAGGATGCGAAGAATAAGATTCTTCCCATGAGTGTAGGAATATGTCTTTCTAAGAAGATGTGTCCTAAGACAAACCTTGAGAAAGAAAGAATGGCTCATGTGCCTTATGTCTCGGTAATAGGCAGCTTAATGTATGCAATGCTATGTAATCGGTCGGATGTGGCTTATGCACTTAGTGTTACAAGTCGTTTCCAATCTGACCCTGGAGAAGGTCACTGGATTGTCGTGAAGAACATCCTAAAGTACTTAAGAAGTACTAAGGATTTGTTATTAGTATACAGAGGATAGAAAGATCTAATCGTCGAAGGATACTGCGATGCAAGCTTTACATCTGACTTAGATGATTTTAAATCAATGTCAGGACATATTTTCTGTCTTAATGGCAGAGCAGTGAGTTGGAAAAGTTCCAAGCAAACGACCACTGCAGATTCGACCACTGAGGCCGAATACCTAGCTGCAAATAATACAACTAAGGAAGGTGTTTGGATTAGAAACTTCATTCAAGAATTGAATGTTGTTCCTAGCATGAAAGACCCCATTACTATGTTTTGTGACAACACTGGGGCGGTTTCTCAAGCAAGAGAACCAAGATCTTACCAACAGACCAAGCACATTATGAGGAAGTATCATCTAATCCGTGATATCATCAAACGAGGTGATGTGCAAATAGAGAGGGTCGCATCAGCAGAGAACGTGGCAGATCCACTTACTAAACCCCTTTGTCGAGAAGCTTTCAAAGGTCATCTTGCGAAGATGGGACTTAAATTAGCTTATGAATGGCTTTGACGGGCAAGTGGGAGATTGTTTGGAATAGTGCCCTGAAAGCTGATGTAATAGTCTGCTTAGTACTTTTCTTTTGTAAATCACAGACAATCTTTGAATAATAAATGAACTAAGGCAACACTTCTTTATATGCTATTGTCTGATTGTGTGTTTACTTTAGTTGTGCATATATAAGAACTCCCCTAATTAATATGACTTATAGGACTCAACCATTTAGGCAAAGTGGTTCATGAGACGAGCCCTAAATCACTTAAGTCGTGATTAGAATCAGTCCAAGCCGATGAGTCCAAAAGACAGTGGGAGTGTCGATATGATTTGGTCGAGGCTTACTCGTGTGATCACACCCTTAAGAAGGACCATCTTGTTTCACGGGGTGCAAAGTGTATTGATTGATACGTAAGTAGGTACACTAAGGTATCCCGTGGAAGAAGATTCCTAAATGGGAAAGGAAGTTTCTATTTCTGGAAATAGAAACTTCCAAATTAGGGAATATCTCACGAGTCATTGATGTGATTAAGTAGTCCTTAGACTTAAGATTCCATCAATGCTTTGTGGGCTAACTCTACAGTCTTAGGTATGAGCTTCAAAGGGTGTCGCCTTAGACAACTGATTCAAAGCTTATGCTGGAGCTGCACAAGTGGCACATGGAAGCATATGAGAACCGATAAAGGACCTACACTTGCATTAGCAAGTTGATCTCTTATTGTGTAAGTCATTCATATGCCATCAATGAGTCCTTGGCCAAGGCAGTAGATCAAGACATTAAGAAATGGGTTTCTTGGATTGAGATCAAATGGATATGAAATGCACTTAACTTTAGGATCAAGATTATTAGGGTTCTGATTATTCCCTTGCCCTAGATCTCGATTAAGAGATGGGATGTAGGAGAATTTTATCTCACATATGTCAATGACTTAAAGGTTCTTTCGAATTGAGATATTCTTAATCAGCTAGGGGTCACACACCTATTGTTAGATTATGGTAGTGTGATATGTGGACTGATTAATTAATTCGAAATTAATTAATTAGGGTCACTGCTAATTGAATTAAGAACCTAGAGGGTCACACACAAATGCCCGATCACGAGGGTTAAGGCATGAATCGATTAAACAAGTTGATCGAACCAACAAAGTATTGGAAGTGTAACGCCCCGTGTTTTCACACGTGTAGGTAAGTGTTACGTGCACATTTTTTATTTAATTATGTGATTTTATAATTTGATTTGCTATTTGAATTCGTTTCTAATTTGATTTAATTGTTTAATTTTGTATATGAATTCTAAATTGAGCTATGAATATATGATGAAATTGTGAGAATGTGAATTTTGTGAATTTGGTGTTAATTGAATGAAATTACGTGTTCGTGTGATTCGTGGACTTGATTGTAACTTATTTGAATGTTTTGGACTCAATTGGAAATTGAGTTTGGGCTTAATTGCCACTTTTTGTAAGTTTAGGGACCTATTTGTATATAGGCAACCCTGAACGGTTGTCGCGATATCTTGAGCTCCGGACCTCGAAATCGAGATCCGTAACCGGAGTTGAACTTGTTTCAACGTTACCTATCCATTAAACTTGACCTTATACTTTTGTGATACTGTTTGAACCTTCGACAACGAATCTTTCCACAACCTCGACCTTATAACTTGTTTGAACCGTTTACTAAACGAACCGGACTTGAACCGACCCATATTCTACCCATTTTTATCACTAAATATCAGCATTCCTATCTTCTTGCCCCATCACATTCATCGATCATCATCATTCAAGAGAGAAGAGGAGAAACTCCAAGAAACCCTTGTTTGATCAAACTAGCTTTGAGCTCAAGATCAATCAATCTTCCAATCTTCTTCCAAGGTAAGTTAGGATTTAAAATCTCCATCTTCTCCTCTATCTTTTCATCTATGAATAGCTTGGCATGAGTGAAGGATTCTTGTGTGTTGAGTATAAGCATGAATAGAGGGTTTGATCTTGAACCTTGGTGTCTCATGGTTTAATTGGGGATTGATGCATGAAATATGAACCTTATAACTTCCTCGTCATTTCTATATCATTGAATCTCATGTTGGTTGTGTATAGCATGATGTGCCATTAATGAAGCTTGAAGCTTCCATGGTTGAAAGCTTGTGTTTGGGTGATCTTTTGCCAATTTTATGTATGAATTCTTGCATATATGAATGGATTGCATGATATATATGAGTTTTATGGCTTGAAAGCATGTCTAAGTGTGTATAAGAGCTTCCTTAGAGCTGCCCTTGTTTTGCAAAGCTTTTCCCTCGAAAACAGAGCTTCTTGGCAAAACGATGAGCTGACACGGCTGAAAATGGACACGGCCGTGTTGGGCTCTCGACTATGTTTTTTTTCTGAATTTAATCTCGGACACGGCCGTGTCCAAACGCTTTGAAAACTCAACACGGCCGTGTCAAGCCCTCGACTTTGATTTTTTCTGATTTTAAACCTCGGACACGGCCGTGTCCGTTTCCTTTGAAAACTTAACACGGCCGTGCCATTTGAAATGGCAGCTTTGGGGGAACTCTTTTCTTGCTTGTTTTGCGTTTATTATTCATATTTATGAATTATATGTAACGTGATTATATTCAATCTTTGGTTTATGATTGATATATGATATTGATGACCTTATGAATGCAAGTATGAAAGTATGAACGATATGAACGGGAAGGAATACGATTTTATCGTATAATGAACGAAATTTGGTGAATTATGTGTTTAATTGGATTCTATGACATTCATGACCATATTTGAACATATTGTTGCATTTTAAGCATTCCATGACATGATATTGCATAGCCGAGCGTCTAATGTGGTCATGATTGAGTCTCACACTACCTTTGTCACACAGATCTTGATCCAGTGGGTGACGAGGTCGAGCAGTGAGGTCTTGGTCGGGTTCTTTTGTCTATCAGGTGGGTTTTTCTTCTATTAGTTAACGATATGACCCGAACACTTAATGTGCAAGATTTTGGCCAAAACCCTATATAGGTATTTATACCAAGTTTTTAACGAGCAAATGTTTTTGATCGAAAGCCTTTATTATGATTGTCCTACCAAAATGTTTTGGCGAGAAATGTATGAATGATCACAATGAATGAGGGCCCGGGACTTAGTGTATTGGTGAACCGGGGAAGCATGGGCTGACGGGAATCCACATATACTAGTTCCAACAATTTCGGCAACCTGGATTTCACTAGGAGATTAGTGAATGAAAGGGGTCCCGCACTTTTGGGGATTTATGTACCCCTCTAGCATTAATGAATGAGGGCTCGGGCCTTGCAAACCCGTTCCCTACCCGGATGAAAAAGGAGTATATGAATGAACGAATGAATGTTCTAATGTATGTGCACGAAAGAATGTAATGTATGAATGAATGAACGAATGAATGAATGATTAATGGATTACACGTGGTGGTGGTTGGAGATAATACACGCCCTCTCGCCGGGCCACTAATGACCTAATGAACGAATGAATTGTTATAATCCTATTCGTTGTATCTAGTTCCCACTTGGGAGAAATGCTTCTAAACCTCGAATAAGGATTATAACTTGCATGTATGTGTTTCAATTCCGCAATATTATGATATTATGCCTCTCTTTTTATACCCACCACTCTGTCTAAGACTGAACCCGGAGTTGTTTCAGTTGTTTTTGCAGGAAGGGGATGCTAGGCGGGATGCGAGTCGGGAGGAGAGTCTTGCATAGTGTCTAGCCTTTCCTTTACACGCATATGATTCCATTTTGTTCTTTTTGGGATTTTGTATATGTATGGAGCGTACATGGATATGGTACCTATATGTATTTTACATGAAATATTGGTACATAGAGCGTATAGCTCAATATATGAATTACATGTTGGTACCTAGAGCATCTAGCTCAATATATAATATATGAATGATTGCTTCCGCTTTTCTATTGCTCTGTTGTTACTTTGTTGTGGTTGATGTTGGGGTTTAAGTTATAGGTTAGTCCCGCCTGGCTTAGCGAGTGTGTTTGTCTCCGTTCGCTATGATTTGGCTCGTGTGTGGAAATCCATTTCATATACGGGTCGGGTCATGGTGCGGGGGATGTGACGTCTCATGCTCGGGCGTTACAAGAAGGGGCCACACGTGTGGCACACGTGTAGGGCACGTGTCTCGAGGTAACACATGTCACTATGTGATGGTAATTAAATAATTAATATTAATTAATTATTTAATGGATTTTAATTTAATTATGAATTAATATTAAAGTTCTAATTTGGAGAATTTAAGTCTAATAAATAATTAATTATGAATTAATTAATTATTAGCTTCAAGTTATTTATTATGAATAAATAAATCTAATTAAAATATCTAAAAGAGTTAGATATTATATTCTTATTTGACAAGTTGGTCATAAGGAGACTTTCGGTCAAAGTAAGAGTCTTTCTCTCCAAGCAAGGAATATACTAGCTAATGGACAAAAATCCTATCCCTAATAGGAGATGGAGTTCGAACCCCATAGCTATAAATACAAGGGGTTTGAACCCCTTGAGAGGTGATAGCAAAATTCTCCTTCTCCATATTATAACACACAAACCGTAGAGCCTAAACACTAAACATAGAACTAGCATCCTTCCTGTTTAGATTGTGATCGAGGTTGGAGTGGACTATTTCTCTAGAGGGTTGGTTTCGTGGAGTCTTGAAAGATTCAAAGGAGCTTGGGGACTTGCCGCTTGAAGAGGGTTTGTGGGCAGCTCAAACGTGTCAAGAAAGCGTCGATCTAAGTGAGTTTCTTAGAACCCTACAAATTTGGGAATAAGAATTGCAAGATTCGCTCTTCTTTTGGGAAAACTTTTCAATTTCGCTGGGCCTTTTGTGACACCCCGTCTTCTCTGCAATCCATGTATGACGTCACGAGTGAGTTTTATTATGTAATTTAATTGTTTTAACTGTAATTATGTGATTCATAAATGTGTTTATATGCCCGTTCCTCGTTTAGGAGTTTGTTCGTTATGGTTTTAAACCATTTTTCTGGTTGAAGGACTTGAAGGCCTAACTCTCTTAGCGCGCCTTTGGTTCCGGAAGGCATAACTTGGGTTCAAGAATTCGGATTCAAATTTTGGAAGTGGCGCCGGACTCGTAACGAAGATTGGGAGCTAAGAAACCTAACCTTGTATTTTTCTTAGCCCGTTTGATAGCCCTACCATTTTAAAATCCGACCCGAATGGAGAAATTAGAGCAGGCGATGAAATAGATGTTGGAAAGATGTCAGGAGAAGGGATATTAGTGATGGGAATAGGTAGAACAAGTTGAGGGAAAGGATCAGGAATAGGAATAGAATTAGCGGAGTGGAATGGAAAGATATGTTCGTGAAAAATGACATCTCTAGAAAGAAAAATTTTATGTGTATGTAGATCTAGCAACTTGTATCCTTTGACCCCAATAGGATAGCCAAGGAAAACACAAGTCGAAGCTCATGGTTAAAATTTCTTTCGATGGTGCTGGAGAGTGGAAACGAAAGCAAGACACCCAAAAACTCGGAGCATGGAATAGTCAAAGTCAGTTTTATACAGAAGAGAAAAAGGAGATGAGTTTTGAAGAAGATGGGATGGGGTCCAATTGATGAGGAAACCCGCAGTCATGATACATTCAGACCAATATTTAAGAGAAATTTGGGATTGAAAGTATAAAGCTCTAGCAATGTTCAATAGATGCTGGTGTTTACGTTCAACAACAGAATTTTGTTGTGGACGTTCAACGCAAGATAATTGATGGATGACACCATGAGCATCAAAAAAATCAATAAGTAATAGTTCTTTACCGTTGTCACTCCGGAATTTCTTTATATAAGCATTGAACTGTGTAGACCCCATTTTGAAAAATTTGGGAATGGCCATAGTAGCCTCAGCTTTTGATTTTAAAAGATAAACCCATGTATATTTGGTGCAATCATCCACTAAACTAAGAAAAAATTTATGATCAGCATAAGACGGTGTGTGAAATAGACCCCAGATATCGCAATGTACCAGATCAAAAGGAGATTGAGACAAGTGATTATGAGACATAAAAGGTAATTGCTTCTGTTTTGCTAAAGGGCAAATTATACAAGTATGTTTTGGACACTTTGTAGAATCAATGTCTAATAGAGAATGTAAAGAAGCAAGCCTCTGAAAAGAGGGATGACCTAGTCTATTGTGCTATAGAAAAGCAGACACTTTATTGATAGAGAAAACAGAATTATTGAAACTAGCAGCAGTGTTGAGAACATATAGGTCAGATTCCTTGTCAGCTTTGCCAATCATCTTCAAAGTCTTGAGGTCCTGGACAAGAAAATGATCAGAGAGGAATGAGACATTGCAGGAAGATTGAGAAGTGAGAGATAGCATAGATAGAAGATTAATATTGAAGGATGGAAAGTATAACACATCATATAAAATGAGTGTTGCAAAGAGTTGAATATCTCCCATAAAATGGACAGAAATATTGGTGCCAGTTGGTAAAGTGACCACGAAGTTAACAAGCGGTTTAAGAGTTTTGAATAGATGAGCGTGAGAGGAGATATGTCTGGATGCGCCAGAATCCATAATCCACTTAGAGGAGTATAAAGAATGAGATGTAATAATAACAGAGAGACTTATACCTGACGTGGAAGAAGGTGGAGCAGAAGATGGAGTTGGAGCAGGAATGGTGTCTGTAGGTGGAGTGAGCTGAGCCAGATGAGATGTGAGAGCAGTCAAAAGTGTTGGAAAACAGAATCAGAAAGCAGCGGAATTTAAAAAAAATTTTCCCAACAAAAGGACCATGGACTCGCAATCGTGTAACCAAATTCGTAAAGATAGAAAACTTACTTTTCTTTTATTCTTTCTTGAAGCGTTTCAAGCCACCCAAGAACGCTCTTCTCGCGGCTTGATCCCCTCTCCTTGGTAAAGCTCGAATCTTCAAACTTCTAACTTGAAGCCTCTAGAGAAAGTCCACCAACTTGATCACAATCTAACTAGTAAGGATGCTAGTTCTCTAGTTAGTGTTTAGGCTTAACCTAGGGTTTAATATAATCTTGGAGAAAGGAAGGTGTTCAACACATGAACCAAGAATTGTCAATTAGCTCCAAAGGGGAGCATGAGCTCCCCTATATATAGGAAGGGGAGGGGCGGCCGAAACTAGTCCCTTTTGGACTAGGATTTGGTCCCTCTCTCTCCTATTACTTGATCACCAAGTATTTTCCAACTTTGACTTTGAATTCTATTTCTAGTCAACTTTTAAGAGAGCTTAAAATTATCCAAACTATTTTTGGATAATTTTATACTTTATTTATTATAAAATAAATAACTTATTTTTATCTAATTAATTAATTCATAATTAATTAACTAGATTATTTTCTCCAAAATTAGACTTTCTTTTTAATTCAAAATTAAACCAAAGTCTATTAAATAATTAACTAATTAATTATTTAATATATATATATATATATACACGTGTGTGACACGTGTCACAGTGACACGTGTCACTCACGTGAGCCACACGTGTGAATTCACACGTGTGGAACCCTCTTGGTCCGATTAACTCGTTTAATCATTTTCAAGCCTCAACTCATGTAACCAAGTTGTTGTGTGTGACCCTCTAGGTTCTCAATTCAATTAGCAGTGACCCTAATTAATTAATTCACTAATTAATTAATCAGTCCACAGATTAAACGACCATAGTCTAGCAACAGGTGTTTAACCCCTAGCTGAATTGGAATGTTCGGATTCGACAGAACCTTTAAGTCATTGATTCATGTGAGATACAATCCTCCTACTTACTATCTCTCAACCAAGATCTAGGGCAAGGGAATAATCAGAACCCTAATAATCCGGTCTTAAAGCTAAGTGCATTTCATATCCATTTGATCTCAATCCAAGAAACACTTTTCTTGATGTCTTGATCTACTGCCTTGGCCAAGGACTCCATATGGCATATGAATGACTTACACAATAAGAGATCACCTTGCAAATGCAAGTGTAGGTCCTTTCTTGATTCTCATTCACTTTCATGAATCACTTGTGCAGCCCCAGCATAAGCCTTGAATCAGTTGTCTAAGGCGACACCCTTTAAAGCTTATACCTAAGACTACAGAGTTAACTCATAAAGTGACAAGGAACCTCAAGTCTAAGGATCAATTAATCACATCAATGACTCGTGAGATATTTCCTAATCTGGAAGTTTCCATTTCCTGAAATAGAAACTTCCTTTCCCATTTAGGAATGTTCTCACACGGGGCACCTCAGTGAACTTACTTATTAAAGTAAGCACCCTCATGTATCACGCACGTATCAACTATACACTTTGCACCTCCATGAAACAAGGTGGTCCTTCTTAAGGGCGTGATCCCACAAGCAAGCCTTAGAGGAGTCAGGTTGACACTCCCACTGTCTGTAGGACTCATCGGCTTGGAGTATTTTACTAATCATGACTTATGTGATATAGGGCTCGTTTCATGAACCATTTCACCTAAATGGTAGAGTCCTAAAGTCATCAGGATTAGGGGAGTTCTCATACATGCACAACTAAAGTAAACGCATACCAAACAAGAGCATATAAAGAAGTGTTTGCCTCAATTCGTTATTTTATTCAAAGATTGTCTGTGATTACAATAAGGAAAAGTACAAAGCGGATATACAATCGGCTTTCTAGGGCACTATTCCTAACAAAAAGCTGGATGTATTGATTTGAATCTAGGCTTTGCATAAAGTTGCTAAAGCCAGAGGCAGAGGAAGGCATGGATTCAGAGAACGAGCCTGTTGGAGATTGAGTGACAACGTTGGCAGTGTGAGATGAGAGAGGTTGTTTCTTATTGAAGTTGAAACCCGGAGGATAGCCGTGGATTTGGTAACAAGTTTCCAATGTGTGGCCATAGACATCACATTTTTTCAATAAGGTTTGTTGCTATTATATTTTTGCCTTGAAGAGGAAGCACCAGATTCTGCGGCAAAACGAGAATTGGATTTCGGGGAAAATTGTTTTGTTTGAACTATAGTTCTTGCTGCGTGAGAAAAAGCCATGGTCGTCGATGTCTCTGAAGTAGAATTTCCAATGGAGCATTGACGTTCCTATTGAGAAATTAAGGCAAACACTTTATTGATGGGAGGAAGAGGATCAAGCAACAGTATCTGGCCACAGATCTAGGCAAAATTATTAGAGAGCCCCATCAAGAAAGACATGGTATATTCAGATTGATGATAGGTGCGAAGTTTTGCAGATCCGCCACCTGTACAAGACGCACAAGAACAAGTTGGCCTGAAATTTTCCAATTCATCCCAAAGTGTTTTGACTTTAATAAAATAGATACTGATTGAATCTGTTCCTTGGCATAAATTCATTAAATCACGACGGAGTTGAAATATGCGAGGGTCATTACTCTGTTGAAAGCGTTCTTTGAGATCATTCCAGATATCAGCGGCGGAATTCGAAAAAATTATGCTAGCACCAATTTCCCTTAAGACTGAGATTATGATCCAACCGATCACCACATGGTTGTTGCGGATCCAAGAAGAGGAAAGACTAGATTCAACAGCCGGTTTAGCGATAGAACCATCAATAAAACCCAATTTGTTCTTGACAGAAAGAGCAATGAGCATAACATGGCTCCAAGAAGCATAATTGTCGTCGGTCAGATGTTGGGATACCAATGTAGCGCCCGAGCACGTGACATCCCATCCCCCGCACCGAGACTCGACCCGTATATGAAATGGGAAGTCCATACACGTGCCAAGTCACGGCGAACGGGGACTCACTCACTCACTATGCTAGGCGGGAGCTAAAACCTCGAAACTAAATAAGCAACTCGATAAAATAAATGCACGTGCGGAAGCAGAACATAAAATCAATCACAAATACAAATAATAAATGACGGGTTCAACTAGCATGAATACTTAGTCCCGAAATTCAAACATAAATCATAAATCATAATTCACAATCCACGGGTTCAACCTATCCCTAGAAACCTGTCCCGAATACATAAGGATATAAACATAACAATTTATACATCCCTTATATAATTCATTCAATGTACAATATGCGTGTGAAATGACTCAGACTTAACCAAAAGACTTGACAGACTCAACTTCCCGCCTAGCACTCCAAACCAACAAGAAAACTGAAAACAAACCGGGTTCAGTCTATAGAAAACTGGTGGGTATAAAACAGGGCATACTATAATAATATTGCAGAATTTAAACACCCACACATACAAGCTATAATCCCATGTAAGGTTTTTGAGATATTTCCCAAGTGGGTAAAACAAAGAAAACGATGCTCGAGATTACAATAATCAATTCGATTCATTCATTCATGAGGTCATTACGTGAGCTCGGCGAGTGGGCGAATTCTCCAACCTTCTCCTCGTGTGTGCATTATCCATTCATTCATAATCATTAATGATCACACAATATTCATTCATAATCAATCATTCATTCTCATTCGTTCATTATCAATCATCCATAATCATTCATTGCATAAGCAATTGCTCCCTTTTCCCTCCAGTTGGAAACGCGTCTTTGGATGAGGTGTACCTTCCCACCCATCGATATTGTCCACCTGGCTGCCGTGTACCGACCCACCAGGGGTCTTGTCCCCGCTGATATGTACCATCCCACGGGACGCGTTCCCCATTTATTATGGCTAGAGGGGTCCATGAAGCCCCAAAAGCCCGGTTCCCCTTCCTCACCAAACTTCTAGCGAGGTCGGTTTCACCGTAGTTAATTTTGGAACTAGTACAAGGGATCACCGTCGGCCCATACCTCCCCGGATAGCCACTTGCACCAAGTTCCTGGACCCGTGCTTTCATTCAGGCTCTCGCCAAAATCATTAGGTGGGGATGCATAAGAGAAAAGGTTTACGTTCGAAATCATTTACTCAAGAAAAAGACTCGATATATATATACATAATAATTTCGCTCAAAGCTTTTCATATTGGATATATATCGGGTCGAGATAGCTAATAGTAGAGAAACCCACCTGGCTACACCTTACCGAACAAGACCAAAAAGAAAAGAAGACTTGAAAGTAGCCTATAAACCCGGTAGATCTCCGCCCTGGAAAAAACTGTACAAAAAGACAACACCGTGTAATCGTGAGACTCAAGACTCTAAATGAACCATATAAGACGCATGATAATGCATTAACATGTGAAGACATACACGAGCAATAACAATGTGCTAATAAGATGATCATGTCACAAATAATGTCACTTAGATACATAATCAAGCTATTCATTCATTACACGAATAAATCGTGTCCGTTCATTACCATTCTTTCATTCAATATCAATCCTTCATTCAATATTCAATTCATAATACTTTATAATACATGTCTGTAATGCATATGAATCATTTAGAGGTTCAAGGAATTCATTAAACAAATAGGGAATACATTGGTAACAAGAAGAGTCACATTATAACACTTAAACGTTTATGCATATATGTCACGTTTGTCCAACACAAATCAAATCATAACGTTCAAGCATATCATGACATATCATTAAATAATCTATTAACATCATAACAAAAAGTTTTAGGCAAAAGAGATCAATTAAAACACATACGGAAGTCAAGGGGGTGAAAGGAACGCAAGAAGATGGATTTTGGCGAAAGTTGACAGTTTTTCGGAAATGCACAAGCTGTAGAAAATTGAAGATATCTCGAGTTCTAGAAGTTGGAATTAAGATTTCTTTGTTGGAACTGAAACTAGACAAATAGGCCTTTTCAATGGTATGTGGATCGAATCGTGATTCAAAACGAGGTGAAAATGGCATAGGTTTGAAGTTGGGCCAATGCAGAATTTCGGTGAAATGGCGACACAATTTTCAAATGATCATATCTCACAAACCACAACGAATTTTAACGTGATTCTAATTGGAGAATGCTCTAGACCTAACAAGGTTTCTACATTCAAAAAATTAGGCCAATCGGAGCTCAAACGAATTCGGCACGGCTGTGTCAAAATTGGCCTGGAAGCTGACACGGCCGTGTCGAAATAAAAAAAAATTCCAACTCGAAGCATTGACACGGCCGCGTTGGAAATGAACTGAGGTTGGACACGGCCGTGTTGAGTCATCTTCTCCTAAAATCAATGGAAAAGGAGTAAGGGTTCAAAGGGAAGTGTTCCAAAACCACCTCAAATCATATCCAGATCAATTCATACACCAATATGCTTCAGAATACACCACAAATCATACATATATGCATATATAATCACCAAATCATCATTTAATCCACAAATTCACAAAACCACACAATCTCAATATATATATATATATAACCATCTCTTACTTTGGAGAATGAAAAAAGAAGGTGGAGGGAAAGATTGAGGCTTGAATTCTTGTTTGATTGTGGATGAACTTGCCTTGCCTTCTTCCTCCTCACTTGGCTCGATTTTGGGGGATAGGAGAAAAGGGTTTGGAGCTTTGGTGTTGGGAGAAAAGGGGAGAAGAAGAAGAATGGAAATTTTTTTTTTTTTGGGGGGGGGGGGGGGGGATTTCGTGTAAAGAAGGGGAGGAAAAGGAAAAAATTACACTTTGGTCCCTCAACAATATAGGTGCTTCAATTAGGACCCGAGAGTTTGGTAAGTTGGCAATTGGGGTCCAATTCAAAATTCGGTTGAGTCCAAGGATTTCATATAAGTTCAAATACATATACAATCGAAATAAAACAATTAATTAGCATGTACACATATTAAAAACGAGTTTAAATAACATAATCGCTTAAATCATATTGGTCACATAATAGCAATTAGTTCACAAAATTATTAAATCAAACGTTCACTTAGCAATTAAAACATAATTAAATAACATAATACTCGGTCTAAACCCACTCGTGACATCATACCTGACTTGTCGAGAAATCGGCAACCAAAGTCACACCAGTCTGATCGTTATGATGCAAATAGTATGGGCTGAGCGGATCATCACATTCCTTGGTTGAAGAAGAAGACATGGCGGAGGCGGTAGAGAGAGGGGGCTCTGTCATTGAGGATATAAAACAAAGAAGAGGCGGGGGAAGATTGAATTAGGTTTCTACTGATACCATATTACAATGGAATTGGAGAAAATAATTTCTCTGTGTGTTATTAAAAAGACCCAATACGGGTATATATATAGAGTTTTTTGCTTGGATACCCCCTGTGTTATGCCTAATTAGTACTCTGAAGCCTGTGATTTGAAAATTCTCAAAGAGAACCCTGTGGTTATATAAATTAGCACTGAAAACCCTGTGATTGTATTAAAGTTAGCACTCAAAACCCTACAACCACGGCTGTAGGGTTTGAAATTCTAATTGAGTGCTAATTTATTACAATCACAAGGTTCGCTTTGAGAATTTTCAAATCACAGGGTTCTGAGTGCTAATTAGGTATATCACAGGGTTTTTGATGTAATAAACTCTATATATATACAAGAAAGAATAAAGATAAAAAAAGGTAAACCTAATCTAACATAAATGAAAGATAACGGCTATGAATACAAATAAATAAATAAAGGCTAATAAAAAATATAAAAACGTATTTACAAGATAGGGAATAAACTCTAATAGTTGCGTTTCCATTCTTCAAACTCCTCCCTAAACTTGATGGCTTTCTCTTGGGCTTTTTTGGTTTCGTGCTCCGTATTCACACATTCAATCAACATATCCATGTGAGTTGTATCTTCTGGTGGTGGGTCTCTTGGTTCCAGTTATTCGGTTTAAATTTTCTCGGTCAAATCTTCCACACAGCAGGCTCCATGATCGTAGCAAATAACCGTCCTTTCCCTCTCTCTTGGAGGCCACCATATAACGATATCGTTTATGGACGGTCCCCACTCCGTGATGAGGTCTAGGAATTCTAATGTTTTTACGTGAATAATCGGGGTACACCTATGCGGTAAGATATCATAGTGAAACCAATTGCAATAATATGCAATCAAGCTTACGTATCCTCCATGTGTGAAATTTCTGGATCTAGTTCTAGCAGATTTACCCATATTTCCATCAAAAGCTCAATTCATCAACCATATATATATATACTTTGATCAACTAAATCTTAAACAATCACACAAATTCTATTTCAAAATATAGTAATCATTTGGATTATATCCATTTATTGAACGCTGTACAGATTTTTTTTTCAACTAAATTACAAAATGAATCACCTAAATCATATTTCAAATTATTATTTGAATATTACACCAACATCAAATGTGGAAGACTTTACGAAGTCCTTTAGTTCCTTACTACAATGTACTGGTAGTAATTGAAGTCCTTCTTGTAATTCACGACTAGCATATACCATTGCTATGCATGATTTTTATATAAAAATTATAGTTTGTAAATTATAATATTACATATTAACTGTAGATATTGTAAACTAAAATAACATTAAAAAAGTAGTTCATTTTAAAATAGAAAGTTAATTTATATAAAATATATGAAATAGCAAATTATCCAATATGTATTTAGTTAACCAAATAATATATATTACTTTGATATATTTATTTTTATATATTAATTTGGGTATAGCTCATTATACCGAAACTTGGTAAAAAGAAATTTATTATTATTATTATTATTATTATTATTATTATTATTATTATTATTATTATTATTATTACATCTGAATTTATAAAGTATAAAGAGACATAATTGATAAACGGATTCTTTTCTTAATATCTTATTTGAATTAAATATATAAAAGATAATAAGTAAATTAACAAAAAGAATAATAAGTAAATAATCTATGTAAACTAAATTTAATAAAAATGAATAATAATTAAAATTAAAAAAAAAATTTACATTCATACTTCAAATAGATACATAATACAAATAAACTGAAGTACCAAAAATTTGAAAATATTTATAATCGATAAAATAATTAATATATTAATTTATTCTAAACATAATGAGAAGAAAAAAAAATATAAAAATTCATTTGTTTGGTTTACAATTACATCAAAGATCCTGAAATCGAAAAATATTATTCAAAAATAGTGAAAGTTATAAATAATTGTAATTTAATAAAAAAAATGTAATTGTTTTGAAAATTTTAATAAATAAATAACCAACCAAACTACAATCCGGATAAAAAAATTAAAAAAGTTGACAAGGTTATAAATAAGTAATAGATAACATTCTTAAAAGAGAAAAACTAAAAATAAATGGTATTAAACAGTGACATTAATTATTAAAAAATAAAAGTTTTATGAAAATATAACATATTTCTTCAATTTTGGGTAAAACAAATTAGTTAGTAGAAAAGAAAATTCGTCAATCATTAAAAAACAGAATAAAAAATTTTAAAAAATAATTAAAATACAAAATAAATAAAAATAATTATTAATAAAAAAATAAACATAACTATAGTAAAGATTGAAGCCTTAAGTATTTTGCTTTTTGGTTCAACCTTTGAAATTTTACACTTTAGTAATCAACCTTTGAATTTTAGTGCACTTAAATGCCCGATTTTAAATCCCATCAACAAGAAAATGACACATGTCATTTTCTTGTTGGCCAGGGGCAATTAAGTGTAACAAAATACAAAGGTTGGTTACTAACTGTAAAATTTTAAAGGTTGGGTACTAAAATGCAAAACACCCCAAAGGTTGGGATGGAAAAAAAAGATTAACCCTTAAAAAAATCCAAAAGAATTATATAAAACATAAAATAAAATAAAATAAAGATAATAAAAGAAATATATGTGAATCTGAAAAAAGAAAATTTATTGAAATCTCACATATATATATATATTTGTAGATGAATATAAATTTTTTTTTACTCTGCACAAAAAAATCAGAAACTATATAATATATGATGTGTATGCTTTTATACATCATAGATAGATAGATGGATAGATTTATATATATTAAACGAAATAAAAAAGAATAAACAAAATAAAAATACGTAAACCTTCTTCATAGTTAGAAATAAAAAAAAATAAAATTCAAATTTAAATATAATAAATAGAAAATAATTCATTAACAAAAACTACAACTACTAAAGTAATTTATAAAATAATTGAAAAATAAAAATTTTTGACTTCAAAACTAAATATTGAAAAAAAAGTTAATTGCAAAAAAAATTATCATTCAATCGAAAAATAAACTTATTATTATCATCTGTTATCAATATAATGTTTATCATTGATCTTAATGACCATACAAACTATTGATAGTGATTATAATGATAAGCATGATATTGATAATGAAAATAGGTGAGAAATTAATAAAAATAATAAAATAATAAAAACTAAAAATGATATAAAGAATTAATAAAAATGTCCTAAAATATATTAAAATTAAAAGTGAAAAAAAATACAAAATAACATTTCTTAATTGCGTGAAGAAGTTATTAAATCCAATTTTTAAATGTCTCTCTCATATATATGAAGTTAACTCAAAGAAAATCTTAAATTATAAATGAATGACAAAAGAAAAAAAAAATTAAAAAGCAAAAATTCTTAGATAATTTGATTAATCTTGAGCATAATGTCATATACTAATTTATTGCACTAAGTACAACTCATTATGAGCACAACAATTGATTCGAAGGAGGTTTCTTATAGAGTAGCTAACGAAGCACCAGTATAAATTGGGTAATATGTTGGCACATTTTCAGTGGGGCCGGGGTGTTTGTTAACTTCCGGTAATGGTGCTCTGACAAGTGAGTTATGCCCGCATACATACAAAACGCTTCCATTGATGCACCTTGTTCTCTCACTCTTGGAACTAGCTACAAGCTCCAGTACAAGCAATTGCATAGCAGTACAAAGATTTCATTTTCATTTTTCAGAAATATTCGTTCGAGTTCTTGCCATGGCAGCATCTTTCTCAGTACCATCCATGTTGATCAATC
The DNA here is from genome assembly GCA_037501455.1 of Lantana camara. NCBI lineage: Eukaryota > Viridiplantae > Streptophyta > Magnoliopsida > Lamiales > Verbenaceae > Lantana > Lantana camara. Next base: position 87,879,167 of record CM074863.1, read on the forward strand.
AATTCATTGTTCACTTCTTCTTTATTCTTCACGCATGCATACACGATTCTGAACGTTCCCTTTGTTTATCATCGAGAAAGAGGAGAGATTCAAAGCCGAAATAGCCGAGGTGCAAGCATGGTGGAACTCTGAGAGGTTCAGGCTGACCCACCGCACCTACTCAGCCCGTGATGTGGTGGCTCCGCGGTAACCTCAGCCAGAGCTACAGTTCCAACGAGATAGCCAAGAAGCTGTGGCGAACCCTCAACACCCACCAAGCAAACTGCACTGCTTCAAGAACTTTCGGCTCACTAGACCAGTAGACCTAGTCCGGGTAACCATGAAGGCGAAACACCTCGACACCATTTACGTCTCGGGCTGGCAATGCTCCTCCACACAAACCTGAACCAATGGGACTAGCCCGGATCTCGCCGCTACCCATACGACACCGTTCCCAACAAAGTCGAGCACCTCTTCTTCGCCCAGCAGTTTCACGACAGGAAGCAGAGTGAGGGCTGCATTAGCATGTCCCTCGAGGAGAGGGCCAAAACCCTCTTCGTCGATTACTTGAAACCCATCATTGCGGACGGAGACACAGGCTTTGGCGACATCACTGCCACCATCAAGCTGTGCAAGCTCTTCCTCGAGCGCGGCCCCGCTGGGGTCCACATCGAGGATCAGTCTTCAGTGACCAAGAAGTGCAGCCACATGGCCAGAAAAGTATTAGTGTCCGTGAGCGAGCACATCAACCGCCTCACGGCGGCGCACGGCTGCAGTTTGATGTGATGGGTGTGGAGACGGTCATTGTGGCTCGAACGGATGCGGTGGCTGCAAGTCTTATTGAAACAAACGTAGACACGAGGGACCATCAGTTTATTCTGGGTGCGACCAATCCTAGCCTAAGGGGGAAGCCTTTGGCGACTGTTCTGATGGAGGCCATGGCGGCTGGGAAAACTGGACCGGAGCTGCAGGCAATCGAGGACAATTGGCTGGCTATGGTTCAGCTCAAGACATTTTCGGAGTGTGTGGTTGATGCCATTAATGGTATGAACAATATTGGAGAAGCTGAGAAGAAAAGGAAGTGGAAATTAACAATAAATTGACTCAAAAAAGAAAAATTGAGAATATATAAATTACTAGAGCTCGTCATGACAGACCAACTGGTTTACTGAAATAGTATATGATGTTATCTAAAATGGCAGGTATATATAATTATTTCTACAGTTTTAATTAGGCCTATTAAAACCTTAGTAAATTAATTAATTGAAAATGATTTGGTGGGCGTATCATGTTAATTATCTGATCCAGCCTCCCACTCTAAATTAACCCCAAGTAATCTCAGCTTCTTCAAATTCCCCCCTATTGCACCTGCTTTTGCTTGCTTCTCTATGACTGATCCTGCAACATAATTATATATACATATGCATTTAGAAATACATAATTAACTAGGATACGTAAGCAACACAGTATTGATACGATAACACAATTTTTTTTTTAAATTTCTCACGTGGGATGTGTTTGATACGAGTGTCAATAAGACACGACACGGCAAGACAAAATGATATTTTTAGAAGTGTCAGTTGTATTGGAGATAATCAATCTATAATAACTTTTAATTTTTTGTATAAAATTAACTCTAATTTAATCATGTCATTTGGAATTAATATTTTATAATACATAAAAGTCAAAATTATAATGTTTTCAATAATTAAATTAGGGAATATTGCAAAAATGGTATACCAACTACACCCATTTTGCATAAATGGTACAATATCTTTTCCGGTAACAATTTTACCCCACAACTCCAAAAATCTTGCAAAACAATGCACATCTTGGCCGGAGACCCGTTAACCCTCCGGATTCCTGACCCGAAATCCGACGTTGCAATTTTTTAATTACGTGGCGAAACCTCTAATGGCACGTCAGCAAACCACTGAACATATGTCTTTATTGCAATTTAAAATAAAATTAGAAAGCCACATAATACATCCAATTTGGGGGGAAATTTTCCCTCCCATTTCAATCACTTCGGCCAGCAGAGAATAAAAGGTGGTTGTTGACCCATATCAGCTTTGTTTAGCTGAAGAATTAGTCGCCTTGATTAGAACCCTAGGTAGGTCCTCTCTACAGCGTTCATGGCAACTTCAAGCGCAGCAACGGAGTCAAGCAGGAGAGGGCAAAGCTGGTTCCAAACCCATGAGAGAGTGTCCTGTTTCTGTGGAGAAGAAGCCGCTTTGAGAACGGCTTGGCGAGGAGATCATCCAAGACGGCGCTTCTTGTCATGCCAAAAGCAGGTACTATCTTCCCAACACCTTTATCCAGAAATCAACATTATGGAGTTTATATTCATGGCCCATATTTTGCTCTATTTTGGTTGTAATTGTAGATATGCAAATTTTTTAGTTGGTGTGACCCACCGATGTGCGAGAGATCGAAGGCTATCATACCGGGATTGCTGAAGAAAATCAACAAACTTGAGGAAGACGCTGAGAAAATGAATGTGTGTCTTCAAGACGCAAAGAAGAAGCTGGAGAGGCAAACCCATCTGTTAATTGCAAGTGTTATTATTGTTTGTGTGCTAGTTGTAGTTATTGCAGTTAAGTGAAGCTATGTAGTACGTAACGGAGTGCCGCTGCTTGGAATACTTTGTATTAGGACTTAGTATGTAATTGGTGTATCTCTGTTACCTTTTGTGGACGGCAGACGTATGAAATTTTGGTGTCGATCCTTATGTACGAACAAATTTCCCATATTTAATGAAATTATGTTGTTAACATACTTGTGATTCATGTACGTTGTGTCCCATTCTTCGTTAATGGTGGTAGAGGTAAAACAACATTGCAACACTAAATTCACCAAAAACAGGGGCCAATAAATCAGTAACAACAAAGGCTTGTAGCTGAGTAATTTGATAGGCATTCATTGAAATTACAAAATAGCAAGTTATATAAGTACATACATGACAGACATAAGTTTCATCAGCCATATTGTTCAAAAGTGCAGTTTCAAAATGTGAATGCCTACATCCATAACAACCATTGTACTGAGCTTTCTACACTTTCTTATCTTCAAGATAGATCCAGGAACTTTTTTCCAGGCTCAATAACAATATTTTTAGCAGTCAGAGGACTACTAACACTTTGCTGGGTGAGGAGCATGTCTTCATCATTGAAGTTTGGTGGGACTCTCAGTTTCACCCTCCCTGATTGTTTTGCCTTCTTTGTTTCTTTCAAACTTGCTTTAGAAGCTCTTTGAATTTCTTGAACGCTGAATAGCTGCCGCTTTTTTGGAGCCTTGTCACCAGTGTTGCCCATACTCAGTTGTTCAAACATCGAAGGCCCTTGCATGGTGGGTTCATCTGAGATGCTGAAGTTTGGAGCTTCATTATGCAGAGGTTCACTAACAGCTACTTCAACCTCTTCAACACTTACTGGGGGATGGATGACCTACATTACAATGCAATTACCATTAAATGACATTCCAAACTGTATATGTTGTTAAAAAGTGTACATTACTAAGTTGTATATGCTACCTGAGTTGACATTGTGGCCTCAGTATGCTCCTTATTTTCAGCTACTTGTTCTTGTGCATTGACAGCTGGAGCTTCACTTGAGTTTGCAGGTTCTCTTGGATTAACACCTTGTGCGTTAGAATGTTCACCAGGCCCCTGCAAACATTAAATTGTAAATATAGGAAATAAATTTATCCTTGCTAATGCTTGGAGTCAAACACTTACATATCTTCTTGTCAACCTGTCCCTTTTGTCCTTGGCACTTTGTGGAAGTTGTTCACAAAAGAGAGCATTGTGGCCAGGCTGGCCACAATGGCCACACTTAATGGTTTTTTGGAACCTCCTGAGCTTTATAATGACTGGACCCCTTGTTTTTTTCTTTTTTGGGTCTCTAGGTTCATCAATTCCCCTTTTCCTTAGCCTTGCTGGCCTACCTACTCTTCTACCAAAATTAGGGGGCAAAGGGGGAACAAAGAGTGTCTTCCTCCATACATTCTGCCCACTAATAGGCATGATTACACCTGAGTAAGCCATCCTGAAAGCACTGACATGATAAAATGGATCAACAAATTCAGCTGGTTGCAGTTTGGAGTGGTTTATAGCACTTAAAGCATGCGGGCAAGGAATTCCTGTGAGCTGCCAACTCCTGCAACTGCATGTCTTAAGTCCTAAATCCTCAGCATGTTGACCACCATCACTACACTGAATTTGATAGTGGGTCCTTGATGCTTTGATTGGCCTGAAACCACCAACATGTTTCCCATTCATCTGAAGTATGGCAGAAATTTGAGGACAAATCAGACCTGTCAAAGAGAAAAAGTTAACATGTTGCTCTGGAAAAATAACTGAACATTCAATCAACCAAAAAACACATAAATTTACCTTCCCATGTTTCAGCAATCTCTCTGGACAAGTTCCACTTTTTCATTAAGTATTCTCTTATCCACTCCAACATGGTTATAATGGGCTTGTTTCTTGCTTCTAGTATACACCTGTTGAAGGACTCACAACAGTTGTTAAGGTTCATATCACATTTGCAGTACTCAAGAAAATAGCTCTTTGACCACTCTACAGGATGCTTGTCTTGAAGCCAAATGCCTGCACCTGGAAACTTATCTCTGATTGCCCTCATTGCACTTTTGAATTCACTGACAATACATGCATTGGCAGCCTTCCAGACAGCATTTTTCAATACAATTCCCTTATGTCCAGCTGCCATCAAATTAAGGACCATGTGTCTTACACAGAACCTATGTTCTGCAGCTGGGAAAACTTCGGGTAGTGCATAAATCGGCCCCTTCTGCTTGTCAGAAACAAATGTATAACCCATTCCATTGCCAAGCTCCAAATCTGCCTTCAAAACACTGAAAAACCATGCCCAATTTTCCTTGTTTTCAGTGGAGACAACTGCATATGCTATGGGATAGTTCCCATTATCAGGGTCTACACCAACAGCAGTCAACAGAATCCCACCATGTGGGCCTTTTAGGTGGCAGCCATCCACCCCTATTATTGGTCTGCAACTCTTAAATCCAACCGTCATTGCCATGAAACACACATAAAACTTTGAAAATCTCATCTCACCATCAACAGTGTCAGTGCCTAGGATAATTGTAGACCCTGGGTTTGTGGTCCTCAGTTCAGCAACATAATCCCATAGTTTAGTGAACTGCGAGTTCGGGTCACCTTGAATTTTTTCAAGTGCTAAAACTTTGGCTCTGTAAGCTTTAAAGTCGGAAACTTCTACATTTAAGGCAGTCTCAACATCATCCTTAAATCCCTTCACATTCCTCTTTGGATCTGTCTTGAACCAAGCAATATATCTCTCAGCCAACCATTTCACATTTATGTTGCTTACATACCATCCTTCTTCACATGTATGATCCAAGCACATCTCTCTAAGTACCCATGCCTCTTCATTGTCTGGAGAAGTGTTTATTACCTTTACAATATTCAGTTTGAATGGGCACCCACTTTCAGCACATCTAATGTAAACTCCCCTACTATCAGATCTTGAGCAAGGTAGGCTTCTTCTAATCTTTATAGCATACGAGTCAACACTAAATTTGAAACTCTCCTTACTTTTAAAGGTTTTCCCTAAATCAAACTCTGGGTCAAACATGTTGTTTTCATTAAACTCAGGAAAAGAATCCACCTCCCCACCCTCTTCATCAGACACTCTGTTCATATGTAACCCATCTGCCTCACAACCCACTACATCCTCACCTTCATACTCCTCCTCACTGATATTAACATCCTTCTCATGGTCTACATTCTCTCCCACCTCAACATTGTCACTAACATTATCTTCAAAAAGACCATCATCATCAGAAGAACAGTGTGTATCAGGAATTTCAAATTCATCATCCCCATTCCCCTCACTGTCAGAAACCACTTCCTCAAAATCTAGCCATTCCAATTGTTGACCATCTACAACAGCTTTATGCACATTGTATGAAGGCTCACTCTCTAGTTCATTGTACACTTCATTTAAAAGACTCTCATCATCAGCTGAATTAAAGCAATCACCCACACAGAAATCTGAATCAGCACTTTCAGACTCATTTGCAGGACAAAACTTTTTTATCTCATGTTCTTTATTTCCATTATCAGATGTTTTGTTACCAAACCTCCGATCATACTCAGCTATCCATTCGTCAGAGTTATCAACTCTCCTAAAAAAATCATGCTCACCCAATTTATCAAGTGGAATACTGTAATCTATAGGGCCTAAAAACTCTTGATTTTCAGTGGGTTTTTCAGCATTTTCAGTAGGTTGCCCAGTTTCAGTGTCCTTTACTACATCATCTTCAACTGGTTCCTCATTTTCAGTTGGTACATCTTCATGACTATCTACTTCTACATTTTCATCTTTCACTTGCTCATCATTTTTATCTACTGGTTCTTCACCCCCATCCTTAACAACCGTCACAATAAACAAAGGATACTCCCTATACAGTTTCAAATACTTTCTCCCGTACCGCCTAAGATCTCCATTATCTTTCAATAGTCTATGACCAGTTTTAACTCCGGTATAAACCAATTTTCGCGTGCCTTCTACGAATAAATCTTGTACATACTCATCAAATGATTCAAAGCTCAACTTTTCAATGTCCACGTAGTCAATTTTACGGAGCCTACCACCCACGTACCCATCACTTTCGAGTTCACCATTATAATAAATTGACAAGGTCAAAGATGTAGAAGTTGGATCTGTTGACGAAACAAAAATAAAAAACAAATACAATAAACTAATCAATATGCTTCGTTTATTTATGACAACAACCACGACATCCCAAAATAAAGAACATGACATATGAGGGACATGGGGACCATTAAAAAGTGACAACACCAGCTCATTATTCAAAAAGTTCCATACTTTCCCCTTAAATAAAGCTCAAGAATCTCAGGTACAACACCAACATTCAAAAACAAGAAAAGAATCTAAGTTGGGAGAAGATCTACTTACGATATGCCGGTGGGGGGGCACTTAACATTCCGTTGCTACGTTTCCTCACCATCGCTGCCTTCTACAAATCGCAAAGGATACTCCGGGCTACTTCAGATGCACCCAATCCCCTGAAAAATCTACCGTAATGAGGGTATCAGTCTTTTGCGCGAGGGTTTTCTTGAGGATTGCAGAGATAGAGGTTTGGGTAGAGTTAGAAGTTTGTGGAAGATTTGGGGGTGAATGCAGACAGTCTGCATTTTCGTAATGATGGTGCCTTTTTTTTTTTTTCTTTTTCAATTTTCTTCATTTCTTTAATTAGGTGTGACACAATCAAGCTTCACGTTGGCCTTTTTTTATGAGGTGGCGTACACGTTAGCTCCATGCTGGAGTGGAGGCCATGTTATACGTGGTTTTCTGAAATTGGAGCGGGAATCCGGCGGGTTAACGGGTCTCCGGCCAAGATGTGCATTGTTTTGCAAGATTTTTGGAGTTGTGGGGTAAAATTGTTACCGGAAAAGATATTGTACCATTTATGCAAAATGGGTGTAGTTGGTATACCATTTTTGCAATATTTCCATTAAATTAAATCGATTTAGTGTGAAAATTATTATCAAATATGGGTGACATTTGTACGTGAAATATTATTTGGATTTCAATAATTACACATGTATGTTGGGAGTATAATTAAAGATTCCATCAAAAATAAATAAAAAGAAACTAAAAGGAATCTTCATGTATGATATAGAGATATAGATACGGTGATACAGACACGACACGACACGACACGACATAAATATCACAATATTAATTTCTTTAAAAAGATTTATGTAGAAAGTATTCGACATGATATATACACCCTAATAATATTTCTAAAAATATTGGTGCATTCAAAATCTTAGACACATATGTAAGAATGAGGAATAGGAAAGAAACAAAAAGAAGATAGGGTTTTCAGAAAAATTGCTACACCTGCAATTGCACCTACTGTTGCTTGCTTCTCCACTCATTCAACTTCCTTTGTTTCTCATCTTCTCCAATGTTGTTCATAACATTAATGGCATCAACCACACACTCCGAAAATGTCTTGAGTTGAACCATAGCCAGCCAATTATCCTCGATTCCCTGCAGCTCCGGTCCAGTTTTCCCCGCTGCCATGGCCTCCATCAGAACAGCCACAAAAGACTTCCCCCTTAGGCTAGGATTGGTCACACTCACACCCAGAATAAATTGATGGTCCCTCGTGTCTACGTTTGTTTCAAAAAGACTTGCAGCCACCTCGTCCGTTCGAGCCACAATGACCGTCTCCACACCCATCACATCAAACGACAGCCGCGTCGCTGTGAGGCGGTTGATGTGCTCGCTCACGGACACTAGTACTTTTCCGGCCAAGTGCCGCACTTCTTGGTCACTGAAGACTGATCCTCGATGTGGACCTAAGGGGCACCGCGCTCGAGGAAGAGCTTGCACAGCTTGACAGTGGCGGTGATGCCACCGAAGCCTGTATCTCTGTCTGCAATGATGGGTTTCAGGTAATCGAGGAAGGGGCATTTGGCCCTCTCCTCGAGGGACATGCTAATGCGGGCCTCACGCTGCTTCTTGTCGTGAAACTGCTAGGCGAAGAAGAGGTGCTCGACTTTGTTGGGAACGGTGTCGTATGGGTAGGGGCGAGATCCGGCTGGTCTCATTGGTGGAGGGGTGTGTGGAGGAGCACTGCCATCCGGAAACGTAGATGGTGTCGAGGTTTTTCGCCATCATTGTTTCGTGGACCGGGTCCAGTGAGCCGAAAGTTCTCGAAGCGGTGCCGTTTGCTTGGTGGGTTTTGAGGGTTCGCTACAGCTTCTTGGCCATCTCGTTGGAACCGTAGCTCTAGCAGAGGTTGTCGCGGAGCGCCACCACATCGAGGGCTGAGTAGGGACGGTGAGTCTGCCTGAACCTCTCCGAGTTCCACCATGCTTGCACCTCAGCTATTTCGGCTTTGTATCTCTCCTCTTCCTCGATGATCAGTTCACATAAAATTGGCAAACAAAGGTAACGTTCAATCAAATAATTTAATTAATGAATGCGATAAGAAAAAATAATTAATACATTTGTTCAATCAAATAATTTAAATGTCAAGTTCGAATCTTATGGCTATCAGTAATATGAAATTTATGAGTAATATAATGACGATAGTTAAATCTCAATCCTCTCTCGAGATATCTACACTGAGGTTAATTATAGTGAAAGCTATCACCATAACTATTAAGAAAATAACGAAGCTGATAACATCTTGATACACGAAAATTTATCAAAATGTTCTTCTAGAGATTTTCGATGTAAGAAATAAGATATAGAAATGAATGATTTGTGTTTACCTACAATCACATATTTATAGAAAAAATTAATTTACTAGTCTTTTTGTGACAACCCATATCAGGGCCTAGCTGGAAATGGTAAACAAAGGATAATCGGAATGCGTTTATATATCTTGATCCATCCTTAAGATACTTCATGCATTGCATCTTTACATGCATGAACTAAGTGTTCTTATGTGATGTTTAGGGGGATAATGGCACCGAAACCCTACAACCCATAATTATTTTCAAACCAGAACTACGCCATTTTATTCAAGAAACCCTAGAGAACCTATACGCTATCGGGCCGCCGGCGGCTGACTCAAGTGCCCCCCGAACCGCGCGAAATGGTCGCGGCCGAAGACATGCAGCTTCCATTTTCGGGGTATACAGTCACGTGCTGAGCAAAGATATATATATATTTAATCGAATTTTTTTCCTCCGGTGAGATTTGAGCTCTACTGCGAATCTAAAGATCTAAAAATGGAAGAACGAGCTATTTTCTTAGAATATTTCAGTTCTCTTTTCAATGCTTTGAGGTTCCGTTTATGTGTCCAGAGCAATTTAAGAATTTATTTTCAAATAAATATTTCCATCGGTAGAATATATTTCCTTCGATAGAATGATTTAACCCTTGAGATCATCACCATAACGTTCCTCGATTTTTCCTACACTTTTGGAAAGCTTTTTGGACCTTCAAATCATACCCTAGAATTTTTTTTATAATTAAAAACGTTTTATTTAATTACGGAAAATCCTTTCTTCCGAAATTTATAACTTTTAAACCGTACTTCCGATTTTGACCCGTGAGTAACCGATTCGAAGCTAATTTTATTTTCTAGCTCTTGGGAACTTTTTCAGATCCTAAAATATGAAGTGTGAAGGTGTAATTACCAGAATACCCCTCTCCCAACAATTTTACTAAAAGCAAACCTACTTTAGGGAAATTGCTAATAGGTCCCTCCTTGATCTTTAATTACAAAGTAAGCCCCCACTAACAACTATAAATAAGGGTGTTGGGCATCATTTTCCTTGCTCTTTTTGGTGGAAAAACCGCCACCCCCCCCCCCCCCCACAACTTGAAGAGGTTAGTTTAAATTATGTTTTAATTTAGGTTTTAATTTATGTTCTTATTTTATGCTTTAATTATGTTAGATTTTAGGTTATAATATATGTTTTATATTATGCATGAATTATGTGCTTGAGAATTATGTTTTAATTTCATGAATTATGTGATTTATATTTCATAATCTATAGTTTATTATGAAATGTGTTACATGATTTAAATATGTTACAATTTAATTATGTGACAATTATAATGACATGTTACATGTTACATTTTAATTATTTTATGATCATACTTAGCTAATTTAATTTATTACATGATTTAATTTAATGTTCCATGTTACATAATTAAAGTATAACCTATAGTTTTAAATGTTACATGTTTAATTAATTGTTACATGTTTATACTTGACCAATTGATATATGTTATGGTATACATGTATAACTATGATGCACGAACACTTCTAAAAATATCATGTTGCCGTGTCGTGTCGTGTCGTGTCGGACACTCGTGTCCGACACTCCTCACGTGGAAAATTCAAGAAAAAATCTGTGTCGCCGTATCCGTGTCGTGTCGTGTCCGTGTCGCCGTGTTTGTGTCCGTGCATCATAGATGTATAATATACTTATTTGATTCCAATATGTATAAATACGTGTATACTTTCGTATAAATACTATGTGTATTTTCATAATAAATACGTACGTACTTTTGTATAGATACCGTATGTATTCTAGTATAAGTACCGCCTGTATTCTTGTATAAATACTATATGTACCCTGTATAAATATTGTAGAAATACGGTAGGTATCCCCGTATACATACTGTATAAATACCGTATATATACCGTATAAATAAATGTATACATACAGTATAAATACCATATACATACAGTATATATACCGTATACTTGACCAAGAATTTTGACTTTTAACCTAAATGATCGTTTCGAAGAGACGAATTCAACGGTCGAAGCCTTTTTCGAAAATTCTCAAAAACAGGGGATCAAAGTAGGTTTCAAAGTTCACATTCCTTTTCTAAATGAGATTGTTTTAAGACTCTAAGAATATAGCCTTAAGTTCTTGACATGAACTTTCAATTGAGACTAATCGTTTACTTGAATCCTTTGTTCGAAAAAGAGTATTCCTTGTTCAAGTTTTTTGCTTTCTCGCCAATCTTGTGTTTTATTCTTAGTTAAATGGTATTACTCTTTTATGTGCTGCGTTACATGAATCCAATTATGCCCTCATGCTTTGATGATTATTGAATAATTATCATGAAATCTCGCCACGTGATATGATATGCATTGATAATGTTTCGTATGCGATATCATTGTGTGCTATTGAACGCCTTGAGCTCATCCCTACTTGTTGATGTGACTATATGGTTTATGGATAGAAATTTAATCATTCACCACTCACAGGTGAAGTCCGGATTTACTTTGGCCCTGACATTATTGCATAATACCGTTTCTGTAGGTGAGGTTTAAACTATTTCAACTGGAACCATAAATATTCCTTCGTAGTCAAATGATTTCAAAATCAACACCTTCGGGTGCAAAGATTCTTATCTTTCAAGTTAAACGTTTTCCCATTCTGGGGCAAGACTTCAAGTTTAAAGTTAATGGTTTCTGATGTACGTTCTGTTCACTGCTACTGTCTTGATTAAAGTTCCAGTTCTTGAACTCTGTGTGCTTTTGCACTTTTGAATATTTTGGATAATGCAAGCCTTGAAATCATGTCTTGTTGGGCCCTGACGGTATGGTTGAGTAGTAGACCGGGAGGCGTGCACCAATGGCTACTATGATACTGGCCGTCCTTGTTGATCATGATGATGGTTATAATCGGAGGTTGGTTATACCACACCATGATCGGGAGAGGTAGATGTAATTCCTCCCATTCTTGTTTATGTCACCGCGGGGTAGCTCCCTGGGCGCAACAACTGGAGGAAGAAGGATGGTGCATGTGATCATGGGTGTCGAAATCCTAACCGATCTCTATACCAATTCTGTTAAATGTTTTCTGGGAGTAAAGGTTGGAGACTGCCTAGCTTGTGGACAAATTCTGTTTTAAAGACGGGTTCATACTTTCGGAAAATGTACCCTATACCCTATTCCCTCTTGTAAAAGTATGTATGAACCAGAACCCCTGATGTGTGTGCATATGTGTGCTTACTTGGAAATCTTGTTTCAAAGTAATGCTTTGAAGTACGGTTCTGAATTAAAGTTTTAAAGAAAAAGCTCTGAAATTCAGTTTTAAAGTGCAATTTGAAGTAAACCCCTTCTGAAAATCCTAAAGCTTTCAAGTACTTATATTGTTTCAAAAGTCATGCCTCACTTAGTCCTTTTGACTAATACCTCTACCCTGTTTTCTGACCTCATGGTTTCAGGTTCAGTGATCGCTTGTTGGTTGGTATCTTGAAGTATAGGAAATCCTTTGTTGTGCTCTTATGGTCAAGTTCTTCTGAACCATCTGGGACACCACCCACTGGATGCTAATGTAACTATGATGCACGGACACTTCTAAAAATATCATTTTGTCGTGTCGTGTCGGACACCGTGTCCGACACTCCTCACGTGAAAAATTCAAGAAAAAATCTATGTCGTCGTATCCGTGTCGTGTCGTGTCGTGTCCGTGTCGCCGTGTCCATATCCGTGCATCATAGTAATGTAATGTCCAATTAGGTATTTATCGATCTAGCCTCCGGTGTCCTTTCTTACTTGTTTACACTAGTTATATTATCCCTTAACACTCTATCGAAATATCTCTTTCAATACTCAATTCCTGTATAGTCCTTGTACTTGGTTACTAGCCTCTTGTGTCTCCTGATTTATGTTTTGAAGGTTTTAAATTTCTCATATTTCCGCTGCAATGTTCCCTTCAAGTACTCTGATCTTGTAATGTTTTGTCCATTCGCCGGCGTGCTTCTTGGGTGCTAGGTCTCCTAGCCACTTGGGAGGTACGACAGTGCAGGGTTGTGGCCCCTTCGGGGTGCTACAGTTTTTCTAAAATTAGCCATTATATCTAATATATCTATTTCATATATATATATTTTAAAATAGTTGTTGCAATATATATATATATATATATATATATATATATATATATATATACAAATAAACTTTAATGTAGAAATTAATGATAATAATTTATGAAATGATCTGCTAGATATTTTTGGAGTAAGAAATAAGATATAGAAATAAATTAATCAAGTTTACCAATCACATATTTATAAAAAAAATAATTATTTTACTAGCTGATTTTTTAAAATAGCCGTCATGTATATCATTTCTATTATATTTATATTTAATATGCTCTTAATGTAGAAGTTGTAATAAAAAGTAGGGGCAGTTATTTAAGAGGACCAAATATCTTCAAAAGTTATCCCAAACCCGCTAGTTTGAAAAATGTATGTTTTAGGTAATTACCAATTCACAAGTTATTTTTCCTAAACCCCCCATGACCCTGAAAATTCTATTTTGCCCCTGTTTGTTTATTTTTTATTATTCTTCCCCCTTCCCTCCCCCCCCCCCCCCCCTCCTTTCCTCGCTGGAAAAATCGATTCCTAATTTGGAACGATTTATCTGATTTCTGCAAGACTGCAACCACATTTCTACTACATCGGCAATGAGAGCTAATGGCGATGACTGTAGGATAAAGATAGGCGGCGGCAACGAAGATAGCAGGATATTGATAAGCGGCGGCAACGAGAGTCGATTTAGTCATCGTGCCCTATTTCCTGTGTTGCTCTAAGGTATTCTCAGCGTATGAATGTTAGTTGAATGTATTCTTGGCGTTAATTGAATGTTAATTATGTTAATTAGATAGCATAATTCATTGATAATTTGTATCGAATTGAATTGCTGATAATTTGTATCAAATTGAATTGTTGATCCTCTGCAAGCTGATAGTTCAAATTGGTACTCTGAAGATGGCGTTGGCCAATGATGAAGCTCAAGACAAGTAAATTCTAGGAAGTTGTTGATTTAACAGTGAAATTACAGTTCCAATTCGGCAGAGCGCGTTAGTGGAGGAGATTCACGTGCAAATTGGTGAAGAGTGGTCAGACTTCAACTCTAATACTTACGTGGTACAATACCTAGTACCCCATAAAAAGGGTTTGTGGGTTAGTTTGCGGCACGACGGGCAGATTCCTACTATGATCCAACTGCATGAACTTGCTAAACTCGACATTGTTGAGATGAGGGCGATTCGGCCTCCTGCCTATTTAGGTGGGAAGCAAGCATCGAAGAGAAGGTATGAGATTTCTAATTATTTCTTTTCTGTATTAACACTATAATAATTTTGGTCAGTAATCTCATTTTGTTTTAGGAAGAGAAGATATAACCCCTACTCGTATGGTTCATGCTTAGCCACTGTTCGTTCTGAAGTTGAGGGTTGACCAGATCCACTGCGTGTTCTGGAGTAGAGGATTGATTTTATTCACTCTTTTTTAAGGAATTTTATTCGTTGTTGTAATCATATACACTCCCTCCCTCTTATGATTGTTTCTGTTTGTTTGAAACTACGTCAATAAACTGCTTGATTAAAGGCAGACTTTGTCCAATGAACCATTAAAAATGTGTGATTATATGCAGACTTTGTCCAGTGAAAGGTTAAAAATGTGTGAATTAATGCAGACTTTGTCAAGTGAAACTTTTAAAATGCGTGATGAAAGGCAGACTTTGTCTAGTGAAACTTTAAAAACGCGATTAAAGGCAGACTTTGTCCAGTGAAAGGTTGAAAATGCGTGATTAAAGGTAGACTTTGTCAAGTGAAACGTTGAACAATGGGAATCTTAATTACGTATTTAATGTTTATAAATGTTATCATTACCATTACATGTCGTGAATCTCCATTACGTATAAACAATGACAAGCAATATTGAGTTACATGTTGTGGACACTTACGTTATTCCACATATTTATTGAATCTTGGCCACAACATTACAATAATGATACTCAAGATTTATTGAATAATGGCCACAACAATATAACATTACAATAATGATACTCTTGATTTCTTGAATCATAACAACAACATTACAACATTACAATAATGATACTCAAGCCTTTAATTACGATCTTTTAACCTTTCACTGGACAAAGTTTGCCTTTAATTACGCACTTTTAACCTTTTACTGGACAAAGTCTGCCATTAATTACGCATTTTAAACCTTTCACTAGACAAAGTCTGCCTTTAATTACTCACTTTTAACCCTTTCACCGGACAAAATCTGCCTTTAATTACGCATTTTAAACCTTTCACTGGACAAAGTAATTACGCACTTTTAACCTTTCACTGGACAAAATCTGCCTTTAATTACGCACTTTTAACCTTTCACTGGACAAAGTCTGCCATTAATTACGCATTTTAAACCTTTCACTGGACAAAGTCTGCCTTTAATTACGCATTTTTAAACCTTTCACTGGACAAAGTCTGCTTTTAATTACACATTTTAAACCTTTAACTCAACAATCTGCACTTTTAATTCTACCCTATATTTCATCTGTTTTCATATATAACTGTCATATATTTCATCAGTTTATCAGTAATTCATTACAACCAACAATTCATCAGTTTATCACTTTTAAACACTACATAGTGCTCTGCACGAAATTCATTACAACCAACAATTAACATTTCATTCCAGAACCAGTAATATACACTATAATCAAATTAACAGTAATACTTAAACTTTAAATAATCTACAAACAACAAATTTTAGAGCAACGTTGTCTATATTATGGGGGAGGAAACTGATTAACCTCATTCGGATCATCCTGTGGGATGTTGGAATTAACACTCTCCTCAGAGTGTTCATATCCGGCGTAATCCGCGCTGTCAAAGAACTCGGGGTCCGAGTCCCTACCATCAATGTGGTACGTGTGGAGGTGCTCCTCTTCACCCTCCAAAAGGTGTGCCTGCGCACTTTGAAGATAAACCTAAGGTCGTCGTAATAAAGGCATCCATGTGCCCTGACCATGGAATCCCGTCGAATGGCCTATATAAAATTGAACATTAAATAATGATCTATGTGAAATTGAACATTAAATAAAAGGATTGAGTATGAATTTGACTTACAGCATGGCTATTCCCTTGAAAGTATATCTGGGTATCAATTTGGGTATGAACACCATCATTACCCATTTTAACTCCAGGACACCCCAAGAATCTACGGAAGTTGTAAAATACTATCTGCAGTCTTTTCACCGCTTCTATAACATCCCGGGGCCAGTATTCTCATTGGAATCGCCCTGACAACTCAAAGGACACTTGAAACAGGCCTCTCTCGAAGCTTTCTAGTCGATCGATTTTGTTGTCTGCGGCATATAGCCGAAGACGTTCAACCATGTAGGCTTCGGCCTTGCCATTAATGGGTGTTGGAGGGTGATTCATGACTTTGTTTATCAAGGATTCGAGATCTGGGCGAGAATAAGAAGAAGGACTTTTGAAGGTGATGAAATGGGGGGTGAAAATGTGCAGAATTTCAACGTATAGGGCAAGATATTAATAAAGGTGATTGGCCTGGGAAACATATCGTCGCACCCCTCCATCTTCACCTCTATAATTTTGGCGGTCAAACTACGGGAAAGAGTACAGGCAGCTTTTTATTTAATTCAGGCGCCCGCCCCATCGAGAATGCATCACAATCTATTAAGTTTGAAGTTTAAATATTCATTTTATCAGTTATTGAAAGGTTTGTTTGTCTAATTAAGGAATTATAAAACAGAGTTTAGAACATCGACAGGCAGTTTTTGTAGGTACAAAAATCTAGCCGGAATAAAAATCGTCATTGCTAATTTTTCCCTTTTCTCATCGGACGGAAAAAAGTCGCCGAAAATGGGTTGTCAGAAACGAGTTGCCGAAAAAGATTCAGGGCTGATGAGTTTTCCATCAAGAAGAAAACATCAGACGCAGGAAGAAGACAATGGATATCAGTGTCCTTCTTAATTTTATTAAGGGCATTATGGTACTTTTACAAAATTTAGGGGGTTTACAAAAAATTGAAAGGATAATAGAGATCTAACCAATGTTTTCAAAACCGGACCAGAGGGTGAACCGGCAGCCTTACTGGTTACTGGTCGAATCGGTTCGACCGGTACAACCACCGGTCGAACTAGTATGACGTAATAAATAAATAATTATTTTTTATTAAATATATGTATATTTATATAATAGTATATAACAATAAAATAGATTTAAAATTTAAATATTTGAAGAAAAATAATAATGTTTTTAAAAACTATCTAATAAAATTCAATTATTTAAAATTATACCAATTTAAAATTATATTTAGAAATATACCTAAATTACGAAATAAAAGAATAAATTTAGTTTAGAAAGATTATAATGGCAAATTAATTGGAGATTTAAATAAGAAAAACTCTTAATCAAGGATATACTTCCTAAAATTAAGGGATATCTATTTATAAAAATTAATTATTTTCTATAAATTATAAAGAGAATCCTTCTTCTTCTTCTTCCGTTCAATCTTTAACCTATTTTTCTTTTTCTCTTTTCTTATGATGTTTCTGCCGGTTATGATGTTTCTCACCATCTTTTTCTTATTTTTTATTGAATAATGTGATTTGGCCTTACTCACCCCCAAAAGCTAGTTGTTGAGGAGAGGGTTGTCATGTCATTATATATTGAACACCACATCATTAATTATTCGATGTGGGACATTTAACACACCCCTGTCACGCCCAAATTGGTGCGTGAATATTGCAGGAATTTCAACATCTGCAAGCCGCAGGAATGAAACATCTGCAAGCCGGATGGAGAGACAGGCACAAGAATCGAACATCTGTGAACCTGCTCTAATACCATATTGAATAATGTGCTTTGGCCTTACTCACCCCCAAAAGCTAGCTGTTGAGGGGAGGGTTGTCATGCCATTATATATTGAACACCACATCATTAATTATTCGATGTGGGAGATTTAATATTTTTCTTTTTCTCTTTTCTTCAATCTTTTCCGTTCAAGCTATTTTTATCTTTCTCGCCAATGAAAATGTTGAAGACGAAGGTAGCTGTCCGGGTTAATAATGAAGATTTTGTTCGGTTGGTTTAATGGTTTCAGATTTTGAGTTTTTTTTTTTTTTTTTTTTTTTTTTTAAGATGAAAAGGGAAAACACAAAAAAATTAGTCAAAATGAAAAAAAAAAATTGTAAAACAGTTAACCGGCGGTCCGGTCCGGTTCTCAGAGCCAAAACCGTCGGTTAACCAGCCGGTTTTTCCGGCCCTGAGACGGTCCGAAACTGGCCGGTTCTAGAGGGCTATTCGGACCGGACCTTGTGCCGGTTACCGGTTGAACCGATCGAACCGGCAGATCCGGTTCGGTTTTGAAAACACTGGATCTAACATAGTTGTTTTCTGAGTTGGGGGGTTTAGGATAATTGATTTGTCTTATTAGGGATTGTTTATTAATTCTCCGTAAAAAGTAAAGATACTCGCATTTAATTATAAACTAATAGTTTAATTAACTACACCTAAACAATTTAGCACACTAAAATAAATCTAATTACTTGAAATAAAATTTATTTATTTATTAGGCAAAAGAAGCATTAATTCAAGAGGACAAAGTATTTTTTTTCATTAAAAATGAAAATATTGAACCAAACACAATGATCGGAGATATAAATCAATATTTACCCAGTACCAAATAATTATGAGATAAGGAAAATTAATTATATACTTATTTACTTTACTTCATGGGATAGTTATTATCAAAATGTGACCGGTGGATGAAATTGATTAAAATTGAAAAAGTGGGACTAATTTATTTTTGAACTGAAAATTAAGGAAGAAAAAAAGTTTTACCTACTCGTTCACAATTATTAGCATGAAAATCCAAAACACTAGATAAAGCCTTGCTGATGAAATGTTCTGAATCTGTTTCGTTTTATCAACGATAATTGTGGAATGGAATCTGACGTGGCTCGTACCCGTTACTCTGCTGGATCAATCACCGCATGCCACCTGTCCGCTCGAAGGTCTCTCTTCGACCGTCGGGTCGGTCTCCCAGTTACTGCCCATAATTTACTGTCTCGGTCTTCGACCCAGTGTCATGCTCTTCGGTCGGTTCCCTCGACCTCAATCCCTCGATCTGCCAACGCACCGGTCCACTAACCAATTCATAATTGAGTGGCCGACCACGCATTAAATGCAAGGTAGTAATGGGGCACCTGTCAGCTCCCCGCACCGACACGTCGAGGCGGTTAATTCTCTCTCTTCACCATATATATATCATCCCCGCATTTATTGCATGGTAAGTTTTCCCCACCTACCTCATTTTACCGGTCAATCATTCGATTCACCTCACTCGAACCTGACTTGAGCATCGGAGTGCTAATCCGGGTCTCACCCCCCACATTCCCCGTGTTGGCCTTGAACTCACACTTACCTTAACCTGTGCAAATTTCGAGCAGTCAGGCGGCAATTTCCTACTCAACAAATAGATTGATCGTGACACGATTTATCCGCTCGAATGACCAGCGAAGATTGACTGGATGCAGCTCGAAGAACTAGAAAATTCCCAGCGAAGTCCGACTCACGGTCGAAAGACAGAAGACAATCGTCCGATCAAACAGGATTTTCGCCCCAAAAATGAAGCACCGACCAGATCCACTCCCAGGAAACAGTTCACACAACTGACGCTACCGATCGACAAGATTTACAATGTCATCGATCCTGCACTCCTCAAGAAGCCCAAACCGATGAGGAAGACTCCTAAGACTCGAGAAAGCAACAAGTTCTGCAATTTCCATCAGTAGAAGGGGCATAACACCTCCGAATGCAATGCGTTGTGAGATAAAATCGAGCGACTAATCAAGGGAGGTCATCTCCTCGAATTTGTCAAGAAGATGGACGGCAACGCTCAAAGGAAATTAGCTCCTCTCACGCTGCGAAAAGAAAGAAACAAGAGGACAAGAAGCTCGAATCCACAGAGGAACTTGAAGAAATTCAGTTGATCCCTGGACAGGCAGAAAAAATCACACGCATAGGAGCCGATCGAAAAGGTAAGGAACAATGCATGCTCATACAGTTTCTCCGAGATAATCTCGACGTGTTCGCATGGAGCGATTCCGACCTTGTTGGAGTCGATAGGAAGGTAATCGAGCACCACTTGAACGTCGATCCATCCTACAAGCCGGTCAAGCAGAAACTACGCCCTTAAAGCGACTCCCGAAACGCCATCATTGAGGCCGAAGTGAACAAGCTCCTCGACGCTAGATACATAATGTCGATCCAATACGTCGAATGGCTATGCAACGTCGTTCTCGTACCAAAGCCGGGCGGGAAGTGGCGCATGTGCAACGATTTCACCGACTTGAATAAAGCATGCCCAATGGACCCTTACCCATTACCACGGATCAACCAACTTGTAGACTCCACGGCCGGGTACGAGCGGTTAAGCATGATGGATGCTTTTCAGGGTTACTATCAGATTTTCATGGCCATCGAAGATCAACCCAAAACGGCCTTCATAGTATTTAATGGCATCTATTATTTCAAGGTTATGCCATTCGGACTCAAAAACGTAGGAGCAACATAACAACGAATGATGAACAAAGTGTTCGAGCCCGAGATCGGTAACCCCGTCGAGGTATACATCGACGACATGCTAGTCATGAGTGAAAGAGTTGTCGACCACCTGAAGCGAGCTTTCAGCCTCCTCAGGAGATACAACTTAAAGCTTAACCCTACAAAATGCACTTTCGGGGTCGACGGCGGGAAATTCCTTAGATACATGGTAAGCCAAAGAGGGATCGAGGCAAACCCAGCAAAGATACAAGCCATTCAGCTTCTTCCGACCCCTAACTCGATCCGCGATGTCCAGCGTCTTGTTGGAAGGATCATCTCATTAAATCGATTTATCTCACGATCATCAGAGAAGAACCTGCCCTTCTTTAAAATCCTACACAACATCAGGGATTTCGAGTGGACACCAAAGTGCGACCGAGCCCTCGAAGACCTGAAGAAATACCTAACCTCACCGTCTCTATTAGCAAAGCCGATCGACGGAGAGACGTTATATCTATACCTGGTTGTCTCGAACGAAACAATCCGCTCAGTGCTTGTCAAGGTTCGAGATCGAAAACATCTCCCCGTCTACTACGTTAGCAAGATTCTTCATGGCCCTGAGGTGCGTTACCTCGAGATCGAAAAATTTACTCTCGTAGTGGTCCACACATCTCGAAAACTTCGACCCTATTTCCAAGCACATCCCATCGTAGTTCTGACCGATCAACCACTCAAGACCGTCATGGATAAACCAGAAGTCTCAGGCAGACTCACCAAGTGGGCGATCGAACTTGGATAGTTCGAAGTGTCTTATCGCCCTCGGGTAGCTTACCAAGCTCAGATCCTCGCCGACTTCTTGGTCGAAAAGGACCTTCCTCCGACATCTGCCCATGACAAGGTCATCTGGACACTTGCAGTCGATGCTCTTCGACCTCTTCAGGGGGGGAGCCAGCGTATCCCTCTCGAGTACAAACGGATAACAAATCAAATACACCATCGCCCTCAAATATCCTGCAACTAACAACGAAGCAGAATACGAAGCCCTTTTAGCAGGGATGAAGATTGCAAAAATACAAATCATTAAAAGGCACACTGTCATAACCGACTCTCAACTGTTCGTCGGGCAGGTCAGCGGTGAGTACGAAGCTCGAGAGGAGTCCATGGTCAAGTATCTTGCCCTGGCAAAGAAGGCCATATCAGAATTCGAAGAACTCAAGCTCTCCCAGGTTCCTCGAGAGGAGAACCTCCGAGCGGACGTCCTCTCTAAGTTTGCCAGTGGGTCGCTTGGTACAAAAGATCAAACCATCACGTTTATAACCTCCCCTACAAGATCCATCGACCCACCTGTCCCAGAAGTCAACTCCATCGATGCTGTTGAGCCCTATTGGCTCGATGGATTAGTCTTATATCTACAAGACGGTACCCTACCTGAAGATCCACTCGAAGGGAAAAGGCTCAGGCAGTGTGCCCTAAGCTATTCACTCGAACAAGAGGGTCGCTTATACAAGCGTTCATTCATCGGCCCCACTAAACGATGTCTCCAACCATCCCAAGATCGAGAAATGCTGGCCAAAATCTACGAAGGATCGTGCGAAAACCACGCCTGGAGGCGATCACTCGCTCAGAAAACATCTCGAGTAGGATTCTTCTGACCCACTATGCGCAAGGATGCGCTCGAATTAGTGAGAAGGTGCGACCGATGCCAGAAGCATGCCAACTTGACCCACCAAAACCCTGCAGAGATGATCCCGATCGAATCATCCTGGCCATTCGAGCAGTGGGGAATCGACATCATAGGTCCTTTCCCGATCGCGACTCGACAAAGGTAGTTTGTCATTCTCGCCATCGACTACTTTTCCAAATAAGTTAAAGCACTTGCTGTCTCGAAGATCACCTTTCATGTCCTTCAGGATTTTCTTTGGAAGCACATCATCACAAGGTTTGGGATCCCTCGAGTCATAGTATGCGATAATGGACCTCAATTTTGAAGCTCAAGATTCAGGGACTACTGCTCAGACTTCAGGATCAGTCAAAGGTTCACATCAGTCAGGCATCCCTAGGCCAATGGGCAGGTCGAAGTCACCAATCGCACCATCATACAAAACTTGTGCACACGGCTCGAAGCAAAGAAAGAGCACTGGGTCGATGAACTGGAAGGTGTCCTATGGGCCTATCGAACCACACCACGGATTCCAACCGGTCAAACACCTTTCGCCATGGTATATGGCTCAGAGGCCATGATACCTGCCGAGATCCTTCATCAATCCCCTCGAGTAGCTCAATTTCAACGTGAAAGGAATGATGCGTTAAGGGCTTTCGACCTTGACACCATAGATGAAACCAGAGAAAAGGGGAACTTAAGGATGCAGCAATATCGAGCCACAACCGCTCGAGCATACAATAAGAACCTTCGACCTCTTCAATTCCAAGTCGGAGATTTAGTTCTCAAGAAGGTCGAAATTACCAAGCACGTGGGCAAGCTCGATGCTAATTGGGAAGGTCCCTACCGTATTATCAAGATTGGCAAAAATCCAGGATATCACCTGGAAGACCTCGAGGGGAATCCCGTACCTCGATCGTGGAATGCCCACAACTTTGTGCCCTTCCTTTCCCCCTCGGCCAGGCCTCTGGCTCTCGCTTCGACCTCCTCCTCGATCACCCTGGAGACCCTATCCTTTGCATTTTTGAGCTTCTTCTCAGTGTCGGATAGCTTCTCGATGGTACCCAGGAGATTCTTGTCGAGCTGCTCCTTGTCTTTGTTGGCTTCGGTCAACTTTTTGTCCTTCTCCTGGAGCTCGATCCTCATACGCTCGACCTGCTGCTCAGCTCTTTCCCTCATCTGGCGATGGACCCAACCTCTCCGGGCCACTTGGAAGAAGTCTTCGCCCATCTGAGATAAATGATTCGATCATCAGAATTCGAGCAACCACTTAGCGAATACAAGAAGAAAAAATCAAAAATTGACTTATGACAAAGTACTTCTGAACCCAGGACGCCTCGATCTCATCATCAGCAAGTGCCCATCGCTCCTTATAGTTGACTACAGTTTGGATCGAGTTGTACATGGCTCCGATCGCATTATAGTCTTTTGGGGCCGTACCGATTTGTGGGAGCTCGCCCTGATCATTCCGGCTCGAAAGGCCGTTCGGAAAATGAGGCTCCTGGAGAGTGGGGTAATCAAAGAAGAGCCGCATATCCTCTTCGGTCAGCAAGTGCCCATCGCTCCTTATAGTTGACTACAGTTTGGATCGAGTACCCTGCGGGGGCTTTCGAAGCCCAGCCAAGATACTAGCAACATTCCAGGGCACAATCGCCCCGCGACCCTAAGTAGGGGGAGTGGAGTATTCGCCGACCTGGACCTCGACGATGGGCCCAAGAGATGAAGGCATCGGAAGCATAGGGGTTTTCTCTCGACCCCTCCCCTTCTGCTTATCTGCCTCGACCGCAGACTTGGAGGCATAGAGGTGTGTCTTTTGTTTTTTGGCTTAGGGGCTTCAGTGTCATCGACCCCCACAGGAGCATTCCCCTGCTTCTCGGGAGCATCAACTGTCCTCATTCCGAGGACTTTTGGCAACGCTTCGACCGTGGCGTTGTGTGCAGCAGTAATCTCCGCTTCGGTCGAGGGAGGTAGCTTTTTCTTCTCGGCTGCCTTCTTTAGCTCGGCCATCTCCTTCCTCCTGGCTGCAAGTGAGGCCGACATGATGTATTGCTCTGCAAAAGAAGGGAAAATCGATCAGATACATGGACAAAAAAAAACAACAACAAACTATAGATACATGAATAAGTAAAGATATTGCTTCGAAGGATTCGCTCGATATACCCTGGTCGAAATATTTACAGACCCCTGGCGTGAGCCCCAGCTCGATCAACATCTGTGGAGCAACCATATCTTTTGACTCCACACTTTCCAGATCCCTCAAGGCCGTCATCAGTGTATTCGGCCAACCCGGATGCCCTCTCGGAAGATCCGCTCGAGGGACCTAGCTCCATCCCGGGTACTTCAGACCGGGCCACCCCTTCTAACACTCGATGAAAACAAATCTCTGTTTCCATCTTACGCCATTCGAGGTGGTTGGCGACCTTATCACTCGATAATTATTTTTCAACTGGAGTTGGATGTATCCCGGACCCAGCGCCGAGGTCTCGGTCGTCAGTGAGGCCTGGAAGATTTCGGAAAGGTAGAAGATGTTGGTCCTCATCCCCAAGCATCTTAATAAATCCCTAAACCCATTCACCATGGCATACGAGTTGGGCATCAACTGTAATGGGCTGATCCTCAAAATATTGAAGAATTCGAGCAGCTCCTCGGAAATGGGCACCCTAAACCCATTCTCGACCGCCTTGTAGTTGATCGCAATGCAATTCTCGGGCGGGTTGGTTATTCTATCTCCGACCTTGGGCTTTATCACTCGATAACCCCCAAATTCAGGTGCACCACCGAACAGCCAGTGCTGAATCTCCCCAAATTTTTCGTCCGATATTCCTGGAGTTATGGCTCGAGGGTCCTTCACCAATCGACCCTCTGGTTCGACATTCTCTACCTCTTCTTCGTCTTCAACCTGACCTGAGGTCGATGTCTCTTCTCCGGCAACTCGAGGCACGACAAGCTCTTTCAATTCTGTTTCAAGTGGCGGGTCGGACACCCCCACCACGTCGGCGTCTTCATCCCTTCCTTGGTAGGGGTGTGCTCCGAGCCGAGCTAGCTTATGAACCGCACAAGCCGAGCTGAAGCTAGCTTGACTCGAACTCGGACGATGTCAAGCTCAAGCCGAGCTTGATCGAGCTCGAGTTGTGTGTCAAGCCAAGTTCAAGCCTATTTCTTTGAGGCTCGAGGCTTGCAAGCCGGCTCACAAGCTAATATATATATATATATATTAATATTTAATAATTTATATATATAAATATATTGTAAATTAATATACATTTATATGATTTAGTCATACTAAATATATGATATATTATAAATTTTTATCTATTTATTTCGATAATAAATATGATTTAATAATATTGCACAATAACTACTACAACATATATATATCATTATATACAATACTACTAAGTACTAACATGTTACTATGATAATATATAATATTTACTCAAACAAACGATTTAATAAAAGATAGACTCAATCTACTATAATAAATAATTAATTACATAGGTATATATCATAATAAAATATTAGTTAATAATTTATCTGGTATAATTACAAGATATATAGCATAATTTATACCATATTATATATTATCTATAATAAATGTATAATCCTTACTAAATTTTGTATCATAATATACCTTAATAATATATTATTTTAGAATGACACATTAGACCATATAATATTAATAATACAAAAATATATCCATTCAAATATTTAATGTAATAAAATAATAAATATCATATACCATACTAACTAATTAATAACATAAGTATATATCTTAATAAAATATTAATTAATTATTTATATTGTGTAATTACATGATTTATAGTTTTATTATAATATAAGTACTAATATTCATACATAATCTAAAATATCAAGTATATATTTATTAATGGTTATTATTTACAAATAATGATATAAAACTTAAAATTATTACTATACTATATATATATTACATATCTTAATATCCTTGTTATTATTTAATATTATTTTTGAATGAGAACTAAAAAATATCCATAAAAAATATTTTAAATATGTTAGCTCGTCGAGTCGAATCGAGCTCGGCTCGATATTTGGTCAAGCCAAGCTCAAGCCTCCAAAAAATAAGCTTGACAAGCTCAAGCTCAATCTCAAGCCATACATGTAATTTTCAAGCTCAAGCTCAAGCTGAATTTTTTTGGCCAAACTCGACTCGACTCGACTCGACTCGACTCGAAACGCACCCCTATTCCTTGGGGGTTTGTCGACCTAGTATCTAGGGAGACTCCGGAGTCTGTTGAATCTGAACTCGAGTCGAACCCAGAACTCGACCCCACAGTTACGGTTGCCACCTCCATCCCCTTTGGCCCGGTCTCACCTCGATTTGTTGACATCCTACAATAACAAGAAAGACAAGTTTTCACTCTTGAAGGGTCGGATTTGAACAAATCGAGAGAGAGGAAGCCTTCGAAGAGGGAAGTGGTAAACCTCTCCCTCGAAGCAATCGAGAAAAATAGAAAGAGATAATAGAAAGAGATATGAAAGAGGACTAAATCGAGCCAGGAGTCGAAAAATACCATTTGGGTATGAAAGGCTTGAAGTTTGCTTCTTTTAGAACAAACGATCGAAAATCGATGCCCGAAAACACTTGAACGACCTGCTGCAGCTCGAAGCTTCTCTTCAGATTTCTTTCGCAAAAGTAACAAATGAAGTTATAGAGGGAACTATTTATAGGAGTGAATTTGGCGGGAATCGAGAAGGTAAAATGTCTCCATGATTGCAGCGGGTCCCACCCTTGGGAGTTGAAACGCCACTGCCACGTCAGCCCTAGCAGATGACGTTTCGGGGGGCTTATGACGTGGCTCGTACCTGCTGCTCTGCTGGACCAATCACCGCATGCCACCTGTCCGCTCGAAGGCCTCTCTTCGACCGTCGGGTCAGCCTCCCAGTTACTGCCCATAATTTACTGCCTCGGTCTTCGACCTAGTGTCTGGCTCTTCGGTCGGTTCCCTCGACCTCAATCCCTCGACCTGCCAATGCACCGGTCCACTAACCAATTCACAATTGAGTGGCCGACCATGCATTAAATGCAAGGCAGTAATGGGGCACCTATCAGCTCCCCGCACTAACACGTCGAGGCGGTTAATTCTCCCTCTTCACCATATATATATATCACCCCCGCATTTATTGCACGGTAAGTTTTCCCCACCTACCTCATTTTACCGCTCAATCATTCGATTCATCTAACTCGAACCTGACTTGAGCGTCGGAGTGCCAACCCGGGTCTCACCCCCACATTCCCCGAGTTGGCCTTGAGCTCACACTTACCTCGACCTGTGCAGATTTCGAGCAGTCAGGCGGCGATTCCCTACTCAACAAATAGAGTGATCGTGGCACGATTTATCCGGTCGAACGACCAGCGAAGATTTGGCTCGATCAGAATCAATCTTAGCTAATTATAGTACCTATTGTCATATGGCGCATATCTTTGTGTGATATCGGAGAGAATTGCATGATTCCAAAGTCGAACTAATGGTAGAGGGGAAGTACGAGCGGAAAATATCAGTGAGCAGATTAATTTGCAAAAAGAAGAGAAACACTAACAATGGCAAAGCCAAACCCTAAGGTTTTCTTCGACATGACCGTCAGTGGCCAACCTGTGGGCCGGATCGTGATGGAGTCATGGAGCTCTATGCCGACGTCGTCCCTCAGACCGTCGAGAACTTCTGTGCTCTCTGCACCGGTGAGAAAGGCGTCGGGAAATCCGGCAAGCCGCTCCAATACAAGGGCTCCACCTTTCATAAAGTGATCCCTAACTTCATTAAGAAGCACACCGGACCGGGGACCAACGGTTCGCAGTTCTTCATCTGCACTACCAAAGACCGAGTGGCTCGATGGGAAGCACGTGTTGTTCGGTCAGGTGGTTGAGGGCTACGACGTCGTTAAGGCGGTCGAGAAGGTTGGAGCCGGCAGCGGGAGGACTTCGAAGCCGGTGGTGATCGCTGACTGCGGTCAGCTCTGCTAGATCTGTCCTTTGATGATCTGTTTGTGCTATAGATCCGATGATCTAATTTTACTGCTTTTTTTTTTTTTTTCCCCTGAATTTTCTTTTCTTTGTGCGGTGTGTTCTAGGATGGATTACGAGAGGTGCTTCTGATTTCTCTTGTTCCATTGATGTGTTCTAGGGTTAGAGAGGTGGTGGTTCTGTGTGAGCGGTTGTTAACAATGTGCCCGGGTCAAAACATAATAAAACTCGAATAACCGTAATTCCAAATAGATTATTAAGATTCTAGTTATGTTTTGTAAATTAGAATGACCTTTTTATTTTGTTTTTTAATTTTTTAATCTGCAAAGAAACAAGAAAATGATAAGAATTGACAGTTTTGAATCGGGTCAGATTATTGTGACGTAAAGTTTTTCAAACAGCATAATGAAACTCGTAATATAAGCCCAAATCGCAAAAATAAATCACTTATATGTATGGATTTTAGCTTATAGCTTATAGCTTATAGCTTATAGATTGCAGCACCCCCTTTTCAAATAGCAGACTCAGTTTCCAAATCCATGCAATTCTTGTCATCTTACACTAAATTGGCCCATCAAGACATGTATCTCACATGCCCTTACCTCATTCATGAATCTGATGCGCTATCTTGTACGAATACGGATACAGATACAGCAACACATATTTTTTTGTAAATTTTCAACATGAGAAGTATTGGACACAGTATCCGATACGAGTATCCAACACGACAAGACACGATAAAATGATATTTTTGGAAGTATCATTGCATTAAAGCCGATGAGTACTTATACTCCCATACAACCCTAACCACACAATAGAAACAACTCTTTATATGGGATATTTTTTAAAATATTATTTTATTATTTTGTATGGTTTCGAATACTTTTTACGTGAAAAATCTAAGGGAAAAAAAATGTAATGTTCGTATCCGTCCATCATAGTAAAAATCCAAAAAAAACAAGTGTAATTTCGGTATCCGTTCATTATAGATTTTCATCCTCGATTCATTTTTTTTTTTTTTTTTCTTGACATAAATTATTATTATTTTTGTAAACAAAATCCATATCTTTGAGGTAAATGAAAAACGTGTGGTGAAAGCTCTTTTTCAGATGGCAGAATTGCAGTTACTATTATTATGAGGTCAGGTCAGGTAAGTGTATCAGGCCATTATTTTGAGTGATGTGAATAACAAGGATGGTAGTCGGGTTCGGGTCCAGTGGGTCACGGACATGGGCGCAACCTGTTAGACCGGCATGGGTCTTTATCTATCAGGTCCCGGACTAGATCTGGAGCTCAAAAACTGGACTCCTCACTATATGAGTCCTTAAAGGGTTCGATCCACAAAATTGAATTTTTATTAAACTACTATTTTTATATTAAGTTTAAAGATATCTCTCGTGTTAGAAACTCCGTTGTATATTTGCATTACGTAACTATAGATTATGTTATACAACACCTTTGGTGGAATTAATTCCGGCTGTCAACGGGTCGGATTCGGATCGAATTTGAAGATTCCGGATCCGAATCCGGATTCTATAGAATTCGGATATCCAAATTGAATTTGGAATATATCGGATCGGATAATCCGGAAAGAAAATCCGACCCGAAGAGATGATACTAGATCTAAGAAAAACTCTTAACGCAGAGAAGAAGAGAAGACGGGATCTGAGAAAATTTCTTTAAGGTAGACCAATGATATCAGATCTAAGAAAAATTCGTTAACGCAGAATAGGAGAAGGGAAGGAAAGAGATACTAAGCAAGTTCAAAGCACTGGTCGAAAACTCAGATCTGTAGCGCAGTTCAACGGGAGGGTGGTGGCGTCAGGCTTAGGATTTGGGGATGATGGAGAATGGGTGCAGACGTGCAGTTCTAAATTTCTAATTCTCTAATCGCCTCACCATTGTGTTGATTAAAAATTAAAAAAATAATGTGTGTATATAAGTATATTTTTTTTATGTTAGACATTTAACCTGAGATAAAAATATAATGTCTATATATATATATATATATATAAAATAATTAATTTAATAAAATATATCGGATTTGGGTATTTAAGGGATCGAATTCCTTAATTTCATATTCGTTTCATTTATTTCGGATAACGAATATTTATAATCGGATATGATCCATCGGACATTTTTATCGGACGGATATGTTAAAATTCGAATCGGATTCGGATTAAAATCTGATCCATTGACAACCATAGAATTAATAATAGAATCTTCTAGACAAAAAAAAAAAAAAAAAAAAAAAAACTTATTATTTTGTAAATAAAAAATGATTCCATACAAATATTGGTAATTAATGTACAATATATTGTAATGAAAGTATTAAAAGATGATATACGATTCCAAGATATGGGGCTCAAACAACCAAACATTGCGGTGCATGGCTATGACTTTTATTTTTTTTTTGCCAAAACCGGGCCAAGGAGACTCATCGGGTTTTTAACAAGGCCCGACATCGTTTTATTAAAACGCCCTCAAATAGGGAAATCACACAAATACATTGAAAAGTTTTCTGTCACGAATACAATGAAAAGTTTTTAAGAATACAATTTGGAGCCCAAGTAATTCACAAGTATAATGACAAAATAATAAAAGAATAATTCCATGCAATCCTCATGTTCAAGTCATCCTGTATAGAAAGCCCACCACCATCAGAATAACTCTGGCCCAACTAAAAAGAATTCGGTCCAACTAACATTGATGAACCAGCAAGCAGCCCACACTCAAACAAATACAATATTAACTAATTAGGGATAAATATTTTTTGGCATCCGAACTATGCCCGTTTTTGCAATTTACCATCCAAACAATTTTTCATTGCAAACCGCCATCCAACCTTTGCATTTTTTACAAAACACCATCTAAACCATTTTTTTTGGTGGTTTTGGAAAAAAAAATTGACACGTGGCATTTTCTTAAAAGATACACGTCGAACCAAACCACCTTTAGATGGCATTTTGTCAAAAATGCAAAGGTTGGATGGCGGTTTGCAATGAAAAATTGTTTGGATGGTAAATTGCAAAAACGGGCATAGTTCGGATGCCAAAAAATCTTTTTCCCAACTAATTATAACCATAATCCAATAGGTAAGCAAACAATATCAAATAGATAATTAAGTGGGTTAAAGACAAGATAGTTTTACTTAATCTGTTTGATGGAAATTAGATGAAATTATTTAATTTGTCTTATCAAACGCTCTCTCATTATATTAAACCGAGTTGGGATGTTTTAGTGTTTACCTGTTGGGATGTCTTGCCCGTTCTATGCTTCAACTACTACTTCGATCAAAGTCCTACAAAACCGAGTTGAAAAAGAACATTTTGGGTGATAAGGTCTAGACAGAGATGGGAATGGAATTTCAGAATTTTAAAGGGGTTGGAGTTGATTTCGGGCTGTTCGGATCGGACGAGAAAAGAAAACGAGACTCTGAACTCCAAGAGGATTAGAAGAAAAATTTGGAAATAAAGGATATAGGTCGCTATTCAGGCCAGTCACTTCAAAGTGAATGTGAATAATACATCGGACACATTCTCTCAAAAGATTGCTCGTTCCGAGGAAGATAACTTCGGGGGATCAGGAATTCCGATTAAAGGATGATGGATAAAGTTCAACAGGTGAAGGAAGAAATTCTTAAGGGGGAGAGCACGACCTAGAAATAAACTTAAATTCACGGTTGTGCTCGAAGAAGTTACTTCTACTAGTAACAACGAAAATGTAAGTTATGACAGACATGAAAGTCCTAATGATAGTGATGGGAAGAGAATGAGACGACCTAGCAATCTAAAACCTTGAAAGTGCAGATTAGTTTTACTGAGATAACACCAAGAAAGACAACTTAAATTACGATTGAATGGGGGAACCGAAATTCTTAAGGGACCACGATGACTACTACAATGGGAAGACAATACCATCGATCTCTCGTTTGGAGACACGTACGAACTTAATCTCCCAAACGTGAAATGATTGATTCTCGATGCAAGCGTGTCTCAGATTCTGAAGATGATGGAACTATGAGGGAGCTTCTGTTGGATCTTTATATCAACTCTGAGAAAAGAAAGTCTGATCATATTATCATATTCCGTGATGGTGTCAATAGGAGTCAATTCAACCAAGTATTGAACGTTGTTAAGACGACACACAACACAAGAAATAACACTAAGCCTTTGGTTGTTTTTCTATGATGACTTGAGCAAGAGTTCACCATGAAGTAAACCGAAAGGGTGACTATCGAAGGACTTGGGTTAAACTTCAAGAATTCCCAGTTTTAACTCAGTTTGAGGAAAATTAGTCGAATGAGCTAAATCCAAGTGGACGATCATGAACTAAAGAAGATAACCGTAGATAAGGATCAGAATGAAAGTCGAGAATTGGGTGGGTAAACTGAGGGTTTTTCTATCTTTCAGCTTAAAATACACTCAAGATATCAAATACAAGCCAAGAATCGAGCCAACTAAAGATTTGACCATCCAATCGTATTACAAAGTCACCAGTATTATTTCCATTACTACGGTGGACGGTACATCAAACATTCATGGCAGATGCATACATGCATCTTTAATTTGAACAATTTTATGATGTTATGTGCCTTGGTCACTCATTGTATTAACTGCTTCTGTATGATAATCGATGTGCTTAATATCTTCTACCTGCTTCTTGTGTGATGTAACTGTATTTTGTATTTTGATGTTTGCTTTGTGCTGAAGGGTATTGAGCCCTTTCGTGTCGTGCTCAGGAGGCTCTTTCGCTTTATGTGAGAAAGACCTTGAGTTTCCTCTAATTACGTACTAGAGAGATGTAGGATTCTCTCTATTTATGTGCTAGAACGATGCTGGATTCTTTCTAAGTTTCGTGCACGAGAGATGCTGGATTCTCTTGTACTTAGGTGTTCAGGAGATGCTGGATTCTCTTGAATTTAGGGGTTTGAGAAATGCTGGTTTTTCTCAAACTAGAATGTTGGGAGATGTTAGAATCTGTCCGACTTAGACCGAGAGAGGGGGTTCTCTCAATTCTGTGCTTGGGAGACGGGGTTCTCTCAAATATGTGCGGGGTTCTCTCAAATATGTGCTCGAGAGACGGGGTTCTCTCATCTTTTGTGTTGAGAGATGGGATTCTCTCTTGTCTGTTGTGGTTGGTTACGCGTTGTCCTGGCTACGGTCTGCAAATGACGAGTTTGTGACGCCATCGAAGTGAGTGCAGTGACAACTATTCGTCTTATGGGAATGGTCGAACAACTTGATGAATGCAACGATTCAGTACTCAAATGCATCCCAATGACAACGAGACATCGCGAGAAAGGTTCAGTAAAGACAATGAGAGTAAACTTCACAACGGAGAATATGTTTTACTCAATTTCTCGAGAAGGGTTAAGACACTATCAACTCGAAGCTTTTGCAGCTCAACAGTCGAACCTGGGGACCAGGTTCTCTTAAGGGGGTAAGGGTGTAACGCCCCGCATTTTCGAAGCAGGATACGATGTCATTTTCGTACGATTGGAACGTTTATTTTATTTAACTCTGCACGTACTTGAAATTTCTTATTTCATATTTTAATTATTTAATCGACTCAATTGTAATCTTATAAAAATATGTGGATCTAATTGAAATGTGTTTAGTACCTAATTGTTTTCCAATTTAAATTGTATGGGTCAAACTCTAATTATTAAAAGTTAAGGCTCTTCTTCTAATTATGAGAAATTCAAATTGGACTTAATTGATACATTACTTTAAATCTTTGGGGTACTTTTATAATTTCTAATTTTCGAATTGGACTTACTAATCCTTTCTTTAAAACCTTGGGGATGCTATTATAATTACACAATCTCTGATTGGATCAATTCGAACCCTAACTGAGTTATAGGACTCAACCGCATGCCTTGAATTCTTGAGGGGCTTGATTTCAATTTTGGGAGAAACCCCCCCTTAAAAACCCGAAACCCTAGCTGCTCTTCATTCTTTCTCCTTCCCCTTTTGGCTTTGAGCAGCAGCGGTACCACTCCCTCTCTCTCTCGCTCTTCCAATAAGTAGCAGCGCAGCAGTTGCTGCGCCAACCACCATCCGCCGGCGATTCAGCATCACCACCACCGCCAGCCCCCCTCTCCTCTCCTTTTCCCCTTACGAACTCAGCAACAACAGCAGCAGCTTCACACCGCGCCGCCACCATCGCCGGCGACACCATCTCCTCAGCCACACCATCCCGATACCACCATCATCACCCTCCTCTCTCTCCACCCCGTTTCTTCTCCCCCGACGAGACCGCGCCACCACCGCCACCGCCACCGCCACGGGTCAACCAGCCGCCTTCGTCACCCTTTTTCCGCCACGGCAACCTCCGCCACTCAGGGCACAGCAGCACCATCAACCATCAACTCCGCCATCGGACCACCGCCATCTTCCTTGCCATCTGTCAAGAAGAAATAGCAGCAGCAGTTCACCTAAGCGCCTTTTACCAACCACTGACAATCTTTTCTTCATTTCTGAGTAAGGCCTCCAGCCACCGCCACCTTCTCCTGACAACCTTAGCCGCTGCTCCTTTCTAATTGTAAAACCCTTTATCCCTATCCTTATTGCATGATAATTGTGCAATTGAATTGTAATTGATGTTCCAATGAATTCTAAATTAGTGCAGAATCTTTGTTTTGGTAATTAGAATGTTTCTCGATGACTTTGGTAGTTGAGACTATGTATTTGATAACAAGGAAATTATATGAATGTATTTACCCTGTGGAACTAGATATGTCTTGTTAATTATAGATTTAGGTTATAAATTGAGTTGGTGTTTTAGTCCTCGAATTTAATATGAATTGTCACTTATGGGAATTCTTGTAATTTGAATCAAACTTGACTTAAAATAATTAATCCCCCTTCGTTTGGTACTTAGAAGTAATAATGGTTGCTAGATTGTAAGAATAGTTACAAATGTATAACTGGAAGACTTCACATTTAGGGATTTTGTATTAGGACCTATAAGTATATGTATTTGGCTTACAATTTGATTGTGAAGGCTGTTGTAATGAAAATTGGGTTTTGTATGTATATTATAAATTGTAAGTTGGAGGTTTTAGTATATCTGTTTATTCGTATAATCAGGGTGAATTGATAAATTTGTATTCCTGTTAATGCTAATTAGTGATTTGGTCATTTCGATCATTATTATCGTATGGGACTAGTTTAATTTAAACTAAACTTGTAAAATTAGAATTTAATTAGTAACTGTGGGTGATATACTTGTATTGTTTATTGAGCCTAAATTTGATATTTAGAGTAAACCTTTAACAATTCAAAGCAAACATGTTTAATTAATATACAAATAAATGTGATTTATGCGTGTCAATGTGCTCTATATATATATATATATTGAAATATATGTTTATGCCGGTACTAAGTTTAAGTGGGCCTAGTGAGGACTCTTATTAATTAATTGAATGGGTTGGTTGTGAATTAAAATGGTACACACACTTGTACTTGTGCTGGATCTAATATGAGTTCTTTATAAATTACAGTATTACACATAAATTTAGGAAATGATCTGAGTTTGGAGTTTTGGAATATTTTAATAACTCTACAATTGGTTTCTAAATGTGTTTAAGTGATAGCTTAATTATTTAAGTTTGATTATGCCTAATCTATTTTGTGAATTGAATTAGTTTTAATTAAACCTGTTTGTTGATCAATTAGTGTGATGTTAAATTAATTAAGTTAATAGATTAGTGTTAGGATGTGTGTGCGTGGAAGTGGGTCAGCATTCCTTTTTACTAATTGATGAACTTTTTAAATGGTATAAAATTGATTATATTTATGTCTGCATATTAGGTAGTTAGTGAATTGTGTTAATTAATTTAGTATATTTACTTGTGAATGGGTGTTGTATATTTGATATGATGAAAGTTGTCTAGTAGTTTTATGTGGTTCCATAATCTTGACTATGTCATTATTGTTGACAAACCACGACCATACCTTTTATCGTATTCATAATTATTAGGTGGTATGTTATTAGTGTATATGAACATGAATTTATGATATGATGGTAATTAGAGTAATTGTTAAGTGAGTTTCATAGCTGTGCTCGAACACCTCTTGAATCATTAGACAACATTTCGTAGAAAAGGGTAAATATATGTACACATATGGTTATATATGAATTTCCTTAAATACATTATAAACTCTAATTTGTATATTCCAATTTGGTAATGAGAACTTGATGGCTGTTAGCTGTGATAGTAAATTTGTTAATGAGATTACGCCTTGTGGTATCAAGAATCATTACATACATGCCCATTTTCTATTTGAAGGAATATCCACTAAATTTGGTGTTTGAAAAAGTATTAATATTCATTTGAATTAAGAATTATAACCATAGTGCAATTGTATTCTGGAATTTAATAACTAAAGTGACTCATATGATTTCAATTAGTTTTAAGTGGCATTTGAGCTGGAGATTCTCTAATTGTTTTGCTTAAGTGTGTTTAATGGTTTAATGAATTTAATAGGGAAGTATATGCCTCGATCTAAATAATGTTTAGGTTGATTAAGTTTGTCTTGAAAGTTGTTTAGTAGTTGTTTGACTTAGAGCAATTGAACTGTATGTTTGTTCACGTGGGACATTAATTGTGCACCTGAACACTTTCATGGCATTCTTGTAATTTCGGTAAACGTGGCATATTATTCCATGTCATCTCATAATCATCGCCGTGCGTCTATATGGTTCATATCTGAGCCATGTCTCACGGGTACACTGTATTTCTCTTTTCGTACAGTGATCTCCAGGACAAAGACAACCTGGTCGAGTACGCACCCATCTTATCAGTCCTTGTATCTTGTCGCTTCTCAGGTGAGGTTTAGGATTTTGTATAGTTAAAAGACCTATGACCTCAATATGATGATTTCAATCCTTGCATGCGACTATATACTATATATGATTAGATATATGTTGGATATGATATGATTATGACCTTGTGGACCATCCTTGGTTTTGGAAAAATTAAGTATGAAGGCATATGTAAGCTATTTTGGAAAATTATGATAAGTTATGATTCTGTAGCGAGTTGGCCATGAAATATTGGCATATGTCTGTCTGTTTGTTTATGGATCCAAGGAGCTATGGGTAAGGAATCCCCGGGACGGTTAGGGCCGTCGGGGCTCGGCCTGTGCATAGTCTCCATTTGAAGTATCATTGCACGACTCAAGGAGATAGGGGAGGCGTGATACTTTGAGCCTTCGGTGTAACCGAGGAAGACACTTGTGGGTTCGCTACCCCTTGTGGTGTATTTGTTCTGGATGGTTAGGGCCAACGCGAGGCTCTTCCATCACCGGAGTTGAGGATGGATTTAATTCTGTATTTCCGTTTTGTTCTGATTTGGGGAGTAAAGGTTGGAAGCTCGTACTCGCCGAGCATATGATATGATCTGTTATGGGAATCATAAATTGGGATAAGGTTTTCTGAAAAATTGTTTCCCAAGTATAAGTATAATTTGTCTTCAAATGTTTTGGTATGCAAACCCTTATACCCAGTTTATGAGTCCACCCTTCTGTTATGTGCTATGCTCTATATATATATTAGTGTGCGGGTGTGCGTTAGCCCCCTCACTCAGTCAGTTGGTTGACCCCTCATTTTATCTTTTAGTTGCAGGTTCTTTCGGCTCGAGCTAGGCGGGGAGTGAGTCTCTGGGTCACTTATCAGTCTAGTCTGTGTTCGGTTGCATTTGTCGCATACTCTAGTTGTGTTAGGTATTTATGTTTCATGCTTGGAGACTTACGTCCGTGTCCAATTGGGCTGCTTGGTAGCGTGGCGTGACAGATGGTATCAGAGCCGCTCGTCAGCCGCAGGAACTAAGTGCTATACGGGGCAAAGTGATACATATGTGGGAGCCACCTCTTGAACCTGTATGAGCCACCTCTAGAGTCCTAACG
Organism: Lantana camara; assembly: GCA_037501455.1. Classification (NCBI taxonomy): domain Eukaryota; kingdom Viridiplantae; phylum Streptophyta; class Magnoliopsida; order Lamiales; family Verbenaceae; genus Lantana; species Lantana camara. Next base: position 87,917,605 of record CM074863.1, read on the forward strand.
CAGACGAGTCGGTTATGGGCTATATGTCATGCCGCGACGTCCAGAATTGTGACACCCTATCCCACCTCGGGAAAAAAAAAATGAAAATTAAATTCAATATATAAGTTAAAGAGTTCAAGTATAACCAATGAATATTCTTTTTGGGCAGTGGTTTAGGCCCAATTTTATGTTATACTCGGTGGGCTTGGAGACTTATATTTTTTGTTTTACTTAGACTAAAACTCGTCACCTTCTTTGCATGTTGATTTAATTGCTTCCGTTGTTTGTTGTTGATTAATTTTATTTGCTTCCGCGCTTTGAGTCGTTGAGTTAGCTCCGCCTAGCCTAGTATGTGAGTTGGTCTCTCGTTGCTATGATTCGGACTTGGGTATGGACTTCCATTTCATAACTAGGTTTGGGTCATAGTGCGGGGGATGTGGTGCCTTCCGTTTTGGGTACTACATCCTTAAGTGGTGTCAGAGCTCCAGGTTGCAAAACCGGAGTTCTAGTGGTGTGTCATATCGAGTCTAGATCGAACGGCATAGGAACAACTTGTCAACGTGTGCATTTCATTTATCATTGCTATCAATTGATGATTAATCAATATTAAATTGTTGAAATTTTATATGTTCAACATGTTTTACTATAAAGCTTGCTGATTTTGTGTTGCATTTTGCATCGGATATGTGTTTTATAAATATGGGCCATAAGCATACACTAAACCACATGCATCTATATTCAAAGTGAGTTGTGATTATAGGTTGTAACTACGATGTCGAAGCTACGGTTAACCTCGACAACAAGCATCCTTTTTCCTAGTTGTTGGGTGGTTTGTGAATGCAGCGAGGTTAAAAAAAAGGAGAGACGATCTCTCAAGGCCTTTTTCTTAAAAGGTTATTTCATTTGTTCAAGGTCCGTGATAGAAGGCCCGACTCGCAAAGAAATTCCACCAACTTCATCATTTCTACAAGTCTTAAAGACTATCAATGAGTGTTCATCGTGGGAACACAGAGCATGAGTCTGAAGAATACAAGAGGCAATGGGGTGAAATGGAAATATGGACTTCTACGCACCAAGCCATGAAGGTTCTAGTACGAGGGTCACTGGGAGAATTCAGATCGGGTCACCTTAACGGGTTCTCCGGACCTTCAATCACTATCAAGAAACAAGCAGGATTTCGATGACAAATTGTAGATACTTGAAAGACTACCCTCAACCTATACTATAAACATCGAGATCAAAGAATAAGATGTCTTGCTAAAATCACTGCGACGGTGACAGGTTCAATGCATTCATGGCACGCACATCATACATTGTAATTACTTATTTAAATCCTTATAATATGCACTTTAATATTATAAATTTCTAAATGTTGTTGCATATCCTTTATTGAAAATACGTGCTCTATGCATCTGACATCCTAACCCGTCATGCATCGTTTTAGTGTTTACCTGTTGGGATGTCTTCCCCGTTCTATGCTTCAACTACTACTTCGATCAAAGTCCTACAAAACCGAGTTGAAAAAGAACATTTTGGGTGATAAGGTCTAGACAGAGATGGGAATGGAATTTCAGAATTTTAAAGGGGTTGGAGTTAATTTCGGGTTGTTCGGATCGGACGAGAAAAGAAAATGAGACTCTGAACTCCAAGAGGATTAGAAGAAAAATTTGGAAAGTAAAGGATATAGGTCGCTATTCAGGCCAGTCACTTCAAAGTGAATGTGAATAATACATCGGACACATTCTCTCAAAAGATTGCTCGTTCCAAGGAAGATAACTTCGGGGGATCAGGAATTCCGATTAGAGGATGATGGATAAAGTTCAACAGATAAAGGAAGAAATTCTTAAAGGGGAGAGCACGACCTAGAAATAAACTTAAATTCACGGTTGTGCTCGAAGAAGTTACTTCTACTAGTAACAACGAAAATGTAAGTTATGACAGACATGAAAGTCCTAATGATAGTGATGGGAAGAGAATGAGACGACCTAGCAATCTAAAACCTTGAAAGTGCAGATTAGTTTTACTGAGAGAACACCAAGAAAGACAACTTAAATTACGATTGAATGGGGTAACCGAAATTCTTAAGGGACCACGATGACTACTACAATGGGAAGACAATACCATCGATCTCTCGTTTGGAGACACGTACGAACTCAATCTCCCAAACGTGAAATGATTGATTCTCGATGCAAGCGTGTCTCAGATTCTGAAGATGATGGAACTATGAGGGAGCTTCTGTTGGATCTTTATATCAACTCTGAGAAAAGAAAGCCTGATCATATTATCATATTCCGTGATGGTGTCAATAGGAGTCAATTCAACCAAGTATTGAACGTTGTTAAGACGACAAACAACACAGGAAATAACACTAAGCCTTTGGTTGTTTTTCTATGATGACTTGAGCAAGAGTTCACCATGAAGTAAACCGAAATGGTGACTATCGAAGGACTTGGGTTAAACTTCAAGAATTCCCAGTTTTAACTCAGTTTGAGGAAAACGAGTCGAATGAGCTAAATCCAAGTGGACGATCATGAACTAAAGAAGATAACCGTAGATAAGGATCAGAATGAAAGTCGAGAATTGGATAAACTGAGGGTTTTTCTATCTTTCAGCTTAAAATACACTCAAGATATCAAATACAAGCCAAGAATCGAGCCAACTAAAGATTTGACCATCCAATCGTATTACAAAGTCACCACTATTATTTACATTACTACGGTGGACAGTACATCAAACATTCATGGCAGAAGCATATATGCAACTTTAATTTGAACAATTTTATGATGTTATGTGCCTTGGTCACTCATTGTATTAACTGCTTCTCTATGATAATCGATGTGTTTAATATCTTCTACCTGCTTCTTGTGTGATGTAACTGTATATTGTATTTTGATGTTTGCTTTGTGCTGAAGGGAATTGAGCCCTTTCGTGTTGTGCTCAGGAGGCTCTCTCGCTTTATGTGAGAAAGACCTTGAGTTTCCTCTAATTACGTACTAGAGAGATGTAGGATTCTCTCTATTTATGTGCTAGAACGATGCTGGATTCTTTCTAAGTTTCGTGCACGAGAGATGCTGGATTCTCTTGTACTTAGGTGTTCGGGAGATGCTGGATTCTCTTGAATTTAGGGGTTTGAGAAATGCTGGATTTTCTCAAACTAGAATGTTGGGAGATGTTAGAATCTGTCCGACTTAGGCCGAGAGACGGGGTTCTCTCAATTCTGTGCTTGAGAGACGGGGTTCTCTCAAATATGTGCCGAGAGACGGGGTTCTCTCATCTTTTGTGTTGAGAGATGGGATTCCCTCTTGTCTATTGTCGTTGGTTACGCGTTGTCCTGGCTACGGTCTGCAAATGACGAGTTTGTGACGCCATCGAAGTGAGTGCAGTGACAACTATTCGTCTTATGGGAATGGTCGAACAACTTGATGAATGCAACGATTCAGTACTCAAATGCATCCCAATGACAACGAGACATCGCGAGAAAGGTTCAGTAAAGACAATGAGAGTAAACTTCACAACGGAGAATATGTTTTACTCAATTTCTCGAGAAGGGTTAAGACACTATCAACTCGAAGCTTTTGCAGCTCAACAGTCGAACCTGGGGACCAGGTTCTCTTAAGGGGGTAAGGGTGTAACGCCCCGCATTTTTGAAGCAGGATACGATGTCATTTTCGTACGATTGGAACGTTTATTTTATTTAACTCGGCACGTACTTGACATTTCTTATTTCATATTTTAATTATTTAATCGACTCAATTGTAATCTTATAAAAATAGGTGGATCTAATTGAAATGTGTTTAGTACCTAATTGTTTTCCAATTTAAATTGTATGGGTCAAACTCTAATTATTAAAAGTTAAGGCTCTTCTTCTAATTATGAGAAATTCAAATTGGACTTAATTGATACATTACTTTAAATCTTTGGGGTACTTTTATAATTTCTAATTTTCGAATTGGACTTACTAATCCTTTATTTAAAACCTTGGGGATGCTATTATAATTACACAATCTCTGATTGGATCAATTCGAACCCTAACTGAGTTATAGGACTCAACCGCATGCCTTGAATTCTTGAGGGGCTTGATTTCAATTTTGGGAGAAACCCCCCCTTAAAAACCCGAAACCCTAGCTGCTCTTCATTTTTTCTCCTTCCCCTTTTGGCTTTGAGCAGCAGCGGTACCACTCCCTCTCTCTCTCGCTCTTCCGATAAGTAGCAGCGCAGCAGTTGCTGCCCAACCACCATCCGACGGCGATTCAGCATCACCACCACCGCCAGCCCCCCTCTCCTCTCCTTTCCCCTTACGAACTCAGCAACAACAGCAGCAGCTTCACACCGCGCCGCCACCATCGCCGGCGACACCATCTCCTCAGCCACACCATCCCGATACCACCATCATCACCCTCCTCTCTCTCCACCCCGTTTCTTCTCCCCCGACGAGACCGCGCCACCACCGCCACCGCCACGGGTCAACCAGCCGCCTTCGTCACCCTTTTTCCGGCACGGCAACCTCCGCCACTCAGGGCACAGCACCACCATCAACCATCAACTCCGCCATCGGACCACCGCCATCTTCCTTGCCATCTGTCAAGAAGAAATAGCAACAGCAGTTCACCTAAGCGCCTTTTACCAACCACTGACAATCTTTTCTTCATTTCTGAGTAAGGCCTCCAGCCACCACCACCTTCTCCTGACAACCTTAGCCGCTGCTCCTTTCTAATTGTAAAACCCTTTATCCCTATCCTTATTGCATGATAATTGTGCAATTGAATTGTAATTGATGTTCCAATGAATTCTAAATTAGTGCAGAATCTTTGTTTTGGTAATTAGAATGTTTCTCGATGACTTTGGTAGTTGAGACTATGTATTTGATAACAAGGAAATTATATGAATGTATTTACCCTGTGGAACTAGATATGTCTTGTTAATTATAGATTTAGGTTATAAATTGAGTTGGTGTTTTAGTCCTCGAATTTAATATGAATTGTCACTTATGGGAATTTTTGTAATTTGAATCAAACTTGACTTAAAATAATTAATCCCCCTTCGTTTGGTACTTAGAAGTAATAATGGTTGCTAGATTGTAAGAATAGGTACAAATGTATAACTGGAAGACTTCACATTTAGGGATTTTGTATTAGGACCTATAAGTATATGTATTTGGCTTACAATTTGATTGTGAAGGCTGCTGTAATGAAAATTGGGTTCTGTATGTATATTATAAATTGTAAGTTGGAGGTTTTAGTATATCTGTTTATTCATATAATCAGGGTGAATTGATAAATTTGTATTCCTGTTAATGCTAATTAGTGATTTGGTCATTTCGATCATTATTATCGTATGGGACTAGTTTAATTTAAACTAAACTTGTAAAATTAGAATTTAATTAGTAACTGTGGGTGATATACTTGTATTGTTTATTGAGCCTAAATTTGATATTTAGAGTAAACCTTTAACAATTCAAAGCAAACATGTTTAATTAATATACAAATAAATGTGATTTATGCGTGTCAATGTGCTCTATATATATATATATATATATTGAAATATATGTTTATGCCTGTACTAAGTTTAAGTGGGCCTAGTGAGGACTCTTATTAATTAATTGAATGGGTTGGTTGTGAATTAAAATGGTACACACACTTGTACTTGTGCTGGATCTAATATGAGTTCTTTATAAATTACAGTATTACACATAAATTTAGGAAATGATCTGAGTTTGGAGTTTTGGAATATTTTAATAACTCTATAATTGGTTTCTAAATGTGTTTAAGTGATAGCTTAATTATTTAAGTTTGATTATGCCTAATCTATTTTGTGAATTGAATTAGTTTTAATTAAACCTGTTTGTTGATCAATTAGTGTGATGCTAAATTAATTAAGTTAATAGATTAGTGTTAGGATGTGTGTGCGTGGAAGTGGGTCAGCATTCCTTTTTACTAATTGATGAACTTTTTAAATGGTATAAAATTGATTATATTTATGTCTGCATATTAGGTAGTTAGTGAATTGTGTTAATTAATTTAGTATATTTACTTGTGAATGGGTGTTGTATATTTGATATGATGAAAGTTGTCTAGTAGTTTTATGTGGTTCCATAATCTTGACTATGTCATTTTTGTTGACAAACCACGACCATACCTTTTATCGTATTCATAATTATTAGGTGGTATGTTATTAGTGTATATGAACATGAATTTATGATATGATGGTAATTAGAGTAATTGTTAAGTGGGTTTCATAGCTGTGCTCGAACACCTCTTGAATCATTAGACAACATTTCGTAGAAAAGGGTAAATATATGTACACATATGGTTATATATGAATTTCCTTAAATACATTATAAACTCTAATTTGTATATTCCAATTTGGTAATGAGAACTTGATGGCTGTTAGCTGTGATAGTAAATTTGTTAATGAGATTACGCCTTGTGGTATCAAGAATCATTACATACATGCCCATTTTCTATTTGAAGGAATATCCACTAAATTTGGTGTTTGAAAAAGTATTAATATTCATTTGAATTAAGAATTATAACCATAGTGCAATTGTATTCTGGAATTTAATAACTAAAGTGACTCATATGATTTCAATTAGTTTTAAGGGGCATTTGAGCTGGAGATTCTCTAATTGTTTTGCTTAAGTGTGTTTAATGGTTTAATGAATTTAATAAGGAAGTATATGCCTCGATCTAAATAATATTTAGGTTGATTAAGTTTGTCTTGAAAGCTGTTTAGTAGTTGGTTGACTTAGATCAATTGAACTGTATGTTTGTTCGCGTGGGACATTAATTGTGCACCTGAACACTTTCATGGCATTCTTGTAATTTCGGTAAACGTGGCATATTATTCCATGTCATCTCATAATCATCGCCGTGCGTCTATATGGTTCATATCTGAGCCATGTCTCACGGGTACACTGTATTTCTCTTTTCGTACAGTGATCTCCAGGACAGAGACAACCTGGTCGAGTACGCACCCATCTTGTCAGTCCTTGTATCTTGTCGCTTCTCAGGTGAGGTTTAGGATTTTGTATAGTTAAAAGACCTATGACCTCAATATGATGATTTCAATCCTTGCATACGACTATATACTATATATGATTAGATATATGTTGGATATGATATGATTATGACCTTGTGGACCATCCTTGGTTTTGGAAAAATTAAGTATGAAGGCATATGTAAGCTATTTTGGAAAATTATAATAAGTTATGATTCTGTAGCGAGTTGGCCATGAAATATTGGCATATGTCTGTCTGTTTGTTTATGGATCCAAGGAGCTATGGGTAAGGAATCTCCGGGACGGTTAGGGCCGTCGGGGCTCGGCCTGTGCATAGTCTCCATTTGAAGTATCATTGCACGACTCAAGGAGATAGGGGAGGCGTGATACTTTGAGCCTTCGGTGTAACCGAGGAAGACACTTGTGGGTTCGCTACCCCTTGTGGTATATCTGTTCTGGATGGTTAGGGCCAACGCGTGGCTCTTCCATCACCGGAGTTGAGGATGGATTTAATTCTGTATTTCCGTTTTGTTCTGATTTGGGGAGTAAAGGTTGGAATCTCGTACTCGCCGAGCATATGATATGATCTGTTATGGGAATCATAAATTGGGATAAGGTTTTCTGAAAAATTGTTTCCCAAGTATAAGTATAATTTGTCTTCAAATGTTTTGGTATGCAAACCCTTATACCCAGTTTATGAGTCCACCCTTCTGTTATGTGCTATGCTCTATATATATATTAGTGTGCGGGTGTGCGTTAGCCCCCTCACTCAGTCAGTTGGCTGACCCCTCATTTTATCTTTTAGTTGCAGGTTCTTTCGGCTCGAGCTAGGCGGGGAGTGAGTCTCTGGGTCACTTATCAGTCTAGTCTGTGTTCGGTTGCATTTGTCGCATACTCTAGTTGTGTTAGGTATTTATGTTTCATGCTTGGAGACTTATGTTCGTGTCCAATTGGGCTGTTTGGTAGCGGGGCGTGACATACAATATTAAACACGCAAAATTAAACTCTTTCTAAATAAAAGAATTCAATAATATAAAAACAAGTGTGGTTTTTTTTTTGTTTTTTTTTTTTATTCCGTGTCGGGTGATTGCATTTGCGATGAAAATATGATAACTACCCAATGAGTTGTTTTAAACTTCCGGATACTTTCTTGCAAGAGATTACATCAATGTTGGCAAACTTCTGGTGGAAAGGAAACTCAGAATCTAGCATTCATTGGGTTAATTGGAAACGCTTATGCTCTCCTAAAGACGAAGGTGGTATGGGCTTTCGGGACTTGAAGGCATTTAATATGGCTTTGTTGGCGAAGCAGGGCTGGCGTTTGATAACAGATCCAAACAGCTTACTAGCACGACTCTTACGGGCTAAGTACTTCGCCGATGATGACTTTTTTACGGCAAAGTTGGGACACCGACCTTCCCTAACTTGGCGTAGTATTGTGTATGCAAGACCATTGCTTGAATTGGGAGTTAGATGGAGAGTGGGAAATGGGGCATGTGTAAGAATTTGGGATGATAAGTGGCTGCCGAGACCCTTTAGCTTCAAGCCTTTAGTCTGTCCACCAAACACTGAAGGCTTGTTGTATGTAAGACAACTCATACGAAGCAATCGGACCTGGGATGAGGGGCTGCTTTCCGAAAATTTTATTGGACCAGATTTGGATTGCATACGTTCGATACCTTTAGGGGAAGATACAAATGTTGACAGATGCATTTGGCATTTCACAAAGAATGGTCGATACACTGTCAAATTAAAACGGCTTGCAATGTGGCGAGGACTTATCTAAATCATGACACCAATACGGCTGCTCCGTCGGGAACACTGGAGTGGAGGTTTATCTGGAAAAGATAAGTGCCCCCAAAGGTTAAGGTTTTTTTGTGGAGACTTTGTCGAAATGCCTTACCTACAGTTGAGAATTTACACATGCGGCGATGCAAGATGGATGCGTGTTGCCCTTGGTGCGAAAACAATCAAGAGGACCTTTGTCATGCCTTTCTTACTTGTGACGTTGCAAGACAGGTTTGGGCGATGTCAGGGCTTCCGTGGAGTGTTATATCTAGATGGCACGGAAATGGCGAAGATTGGGTAAGAATAGTGATAAAAAATCTGACGAGAGAAGAAGGAGACAAATTCGCCATATTAGCTTAGGTTTTGTGGAGTCACAGGAACCGTAAGTGGGCGGAAGATAAGGGATCGGATCCGTCGAACATCGTGGAGGAAGCTAGCAGATTTTATGCAGCAAGTAGGGTGAGTCTTAGAGCTGATATACCATCAGAACAAAGTAGTTTTATAGAACATTGGCAGGCACCTCCGGTTGATGTATTAAAAATAAATATTGATGGAGCTCTGTTTGAAAATGAGGGTTGTGTGGGTCTTGGCATCATGATATGAGATCAAAATGGAAGTTGTGTTGAGTGGCAGAGCCTGAAAATTAAAGGTATTTGGGAACCAGAAGTGGTGGAGACGCTTGCAGCAAAAGAGGCGTCTTTACTTGCTCAGAAACGGGGATACAAGAGGATTATTATTGAAAGTGATTGCCTGAACCTGGTTACTAAACTTCTGTCTCATGAGTTGGATCTTTCCAGCTCAGGCAATATCATAGCAGACATTCAAAGGGCACTTGCACACTTGGAGAAAGTTATCTTCTCTTTCGTTAGAAGAAACGGAAACAAAGCTGCCCATCATCTTGCGTGTTTGGCGCTCAACGCTAGTCATGGGGACATTGAACTCCCTGATATTGTTGCTTCTAGTTTGGCAGAGGATTTAAGTCATTTGTAATAAGTCTTAGAGCTGCTTTCCCTTCAAAAAAAAAAAAAAAAAAAAAGAAATTACAAATTCCCTCGTTCTAGTAGGATTTGGATAAATTTATGATTGACGTGACATTTTATTCTCAACTTACAGAGAAATATTAGAAATTTAATTTCTTTGGTAAGATCCAAATTTTTATTTTTTAAAATTTAATTTACACTTGAATATATCAAAACTAATAATCAGTTTCAATCTTTTTAATTTTAAGTTGAAGGTAGAACGTTGCTAACAGGGGTTGACCAAGTGGTTTGAGGGTTCTTTCTCGAAGGCAAAAACCCTGGTGCAAATGTCTCTGGCCACTTGGGGTGTGTATTTAAAAAAAAAAATGAAGGTAGAAGTGTAGAACGTTACTTCGTTCATAAATTCACCTAAACCCGAACAAATTTGTACTAATTTTTATATAAAAGACCTTAATAATAATAATAATAAGTTATACTATTTTCATCTAAGCTGATAATTATGCAATTTTTATATAAAAGACCTTAATAATAATAATAATAATAATAAGTTGTACTATTTTCATCTAAGCTGATAATTATGCAATTTTTATATAAAAGACCTTAATAAGCAGCAGCAGCAGCATGGATGCTATCGTAAAATGAACGTATAATTTTTTTTTGTGTATCACGTTTATTCCCTAAAGTTTCGAGTTTGTATCACTTTAATTCTTAAAATTTTAAAAGTAACAGATAAGTCTCTAATTTTACTAAATTGTTCCAAGTTAGTACCTCAATAATCTTTCCAGTGAAAATGTATCCGGAGAAAATTCATATGACTGGTCTTGAAGGGTGTCGCCATAAGGTTACAAGATAAAAATACATTTACTAATTGTATACCTGCCACACCTGAAAAAAATTTCGGCCACATTCTCATTGAAAAAGTTGTTGAGGGACTTGTTGGGTCCAGCCCATATTTGTTGGCCCAAACATCAAAGCCCATGAGAACCCTTTTGTCTTAGTAAAAATAGGTTTCTTTTCTTTTTTGGAATTGAATATAGCAGCAGCAGTGTTTACCGAGAAAGAGGCGTGGGTTTTCAATAACTTTTGACAACAGTTTTGAAGGTGGCGACAACATCTTCGTTCGGACGATCGGGAGATCATTTTTGGTCCGATCGAGCGGATTTTCGGACAGCAGGTTCCTAACTCATCGAACTTGAAAGTGAACGGTGGAGATCGGATTTGAAGCACTGTAAGTCGGGTTTTTCATCATGTGAACAGTAGCACGTTTTCGGTTTGTTTTGTGTTCTTTTTCTCCTTTTGTGTTCTAGTTCGTTTTGGATCGAATCGGTGCTTGGTTCGTGTTTGGAGTTAGATTTATTGGTGTTGAACCACTGTAATTTTGCCTCGTATTATAGTGGATTTGTTTTTGGGTCTTGAAGGCCTCGTGGTTTTTACTCTTCGATTTGAAGGGGTTTTCCACGTTAAAATTCTCGTGTCTCTGTTCTTGTTTTTGTTTGGTTGATTATTTTTCTATCCGTTGGGCATACTTGGCTGATTGTTTATTTTTTAATTTCCGCTGCATGCACTAGTGTTTGGTGTATCCCTTTCCTATCAGAGTGGTATCAAGAACCAGGTTGGTTCTTTTGCCGGTGTGACCATGGAGATGAGTACAAGTAGGATGATAACTTTGAATGGATTAAATTATCATCTATGGAGTAATAAGATGAAGGATCTCGTCTTTGTTAAAGCTTTGCACTTGCCTGTTTTTGCAACTGAAAACCCCGTGTCTAAAACCGATGAAGAATGGGATTTTGAACACAAACAAGTTTGTGGGTTTATCAGACAATTTGTTGAGGAGAATGTTTTTAACCATATTCAACACGAGACAAATGCGAGAAGTTTGTGGGAGAAGTTGCAGAATTTGTATGCATCGAAGACGGAAAAAAATAAGTTGTTTTTGCTTAAGAAGATGATGCAGTTGAAATACAAAGAACACACTTCTATTGCTAATCACTTGAATGAGTTTTAAGGTAAAAAAAACAGGATGTATTGACACGATAAAGTGACACAATAAATGGATATTGTGACACTTGTGGTTTTGTGACACTAGCAAATAGTGTCACGTAGGAAGGTGCCTCAAAAAGATATTGTGACACTTTTTAGTGTCTCAATAAATATAAATATGTGACACTTTCTTGTGTTACGATAACATTTATATTATGACACTTTTAAATGTCACCTAATAAATTATCAGCAATAATAACTATCAAAATAAAAAATATATAAAATTAGAAATATATAATTTATTACTTTTGTGTTGAATAAACATGTATAATTACAAATTACATAATACGCATTAATTATGCATCATAACATCAAAATATGAATCACTAATATCTTTTATATTACTCAGGTTCATAACAATATAATTTACACAAGGAGACTAAAATCTAAAAAAAATAGCCAGTGTAGATGATGTTGCTTTGTCGAGAGACTACTGCAAACATATTCCCATAGCCATCGTGAAAATAAATTCAGCTTACAAGTTGAATGAAATCTGTGCATCGAGAATTCCTGCACATTGCAAAGCACAAGAGCTTATTAAGAGCACATACATAAACAAAGCCGAATCATGCTAAAATTTTTGAGAAATCCTCCATGTTTTACTTATAGGTTTGAAGACCATTTCGAATCACAACAAAATCCTCAACTTTATGTCATAATATATACATAATATTTTTTTGGAAGCTAGTGTTCATTAATCAATCATTAGTTCTATGATATTTATGCAAATTACATCTACCATTTTTATTCTAAACTCTTTTTAGGCTGGAACAGAGAAAGGGATGTCCAGGGTGTTGTCAATGAACTCTACAAAGATCCAGATAGTCATATTCATTCTTAAAGAAAGCATAATGAGTGATACCTTGGATAATTTATTATGTATAGTAAGGTGATCCACATGGACTCTCACGTTTGATGCAACAGGAATCCATAGACCGCAACCAACATCAACATAAGTATATGCAACAATGTTTTCACTCCAACTTTAATGGCTTTCAAAAAGGTCGATTTTGTATCTCGTTGATTTCTGAAAATATCACAGAACGAGACTTAATAAGAATTAATGAATATAAAATGAGCACTTAAAAACATATAGAGATACTATTGTTTATGAAATTTATTGGAGCTAAAATCAATCTCAGCCTTTGACCACCAATTGAGATTTCTCCAGCTCCCAGAACTAGAATATATCCTGAATACCAACAATTTGTATCCAACATATAATTTGAAAAGTTAGTATAAATCAAATTTGTTTGTCAACAAAATCCTTACCTTTTTCATTAAACTATTATTTTAAGGCCAAATGACGAAGTAACCATAAATTTTCCAGAGTAGCTTAATGTTACTTTTGCGCAAAATATAGATTAAATATGAGCTAACACACCTTTTTACTAATTCGATGACAGTAGCACCATAATTACACTTTTGAACAAATGGGTTACCTATAAGAACATCAAGCTCATAAATGATCATTGAACATGAGTGTAATATGGAGAACGCAATTAACAGATCATCATCATGAGACAAGTATAAATATTTAAGTCAATTTCCAATTAAAGGCTAAATTCTGCTAACACATAATTGTCTAATATGCTTGTCATCAACATGATCATGATTGTGATGGATGATAAAAACAACCCTTCTTGGGAGGGTAATAATAGTTTGTTCCATGTTCTAAAAAACAAGAAGCAGCACGCCATGATAGCATCAAACCAAGAAAGGAAATTAGGAAGTTTTTATTTTAATCAATAAAGACATAATACCACCTTGTGCACAACAATGTTGCATTTAGATCTATAATTAGTGCATCACTGCATCTCCATTCACAGCATAACTATCATTAGGATTAGAATTAGCTCTAGTCCTACGCACAAATATAACCAAAATTTGTGTGTGGAAAGGCCTCTGTTTTCAGCTTCCTATGCACAAACCTAAGAAATCCCCACGTTTTACATAAGAAAGAAGTAAAAATTCACATCCCAAAACAAGAACCCTCATAAGCGCAAGAGAAAAAAATGCAACATACGAACTAAAAAATGAAAAAGAAAAGAAAAGCAAGATCTCATGTCACTAAAAATTTCGTCTATATTTTCCTCTCCGGTGAAAACCCACAAATTGGTAATCTCTTTTCTAACCTAAACTCATATATTTTCCTCAAAAAACTCTCAGCCATCGTTAGAAAAACTATATAAAGCATAATCCACAAAATCAAAAATACAATTTAAAATGAATCAGATAACACCTACCTTTATCAGCTTTTTATTGCTTCCGTAGAGCAATTGTTGCATCAAAATTTATATATTTTTTTTGTTCTGAAAGCAAGACAGGAACACAAATCACCTTCATAAACTCCCGCAGCACATCAGGACGGCTCTTCCAAATCCTGAATTTCTCATCCATAGTGTGACCTTTATTGCGGATTAAGGGTAGCGAGAATTGGGAAATAGAGGGGCATGCGATTTGGGGGTTACGGGGAGGGAGGGTTTTATGTTTTTGCAAAATAGATTTTGGGATTTGGAAGGAGGGAAGCATTTTGTTTAGCGGTAGAAATAAAAATATTAAATAATTTGTTGTTATAGTGACACTAATTATGCTAGTGCCACAATTAATGGGTTATTAAGACACTATTTAAAAGTGTCACAATATATGTGTCACATTAAAGGATTTTTGTTGTAGTGGGTGTTCTTGATCAGTTGACAGGTATGGGCATTAAATTTGATGATGAAATTGTCGGACTTTGGATTCTTGCCACTTTGCCTGATTCTTGGAAAACTTTTCGTGTTTCACTTGTTAACTCTTCGTCTGATGGTGGTATAACCGTTGAGCTTGTGAAGAGTAGTGTTTTGAATGAAGAGATGAGACGGAAAACTCAGCATTCATCTCAACCCGAGTTGTTGGTTTCAGAGAACAGGGGGAGAAGCCAACATAAATATAATAATAAAGGTAGAAGCAAAAGTCGAAGCAAGTCAAGGTCAGGATGGAAAGAATTTAAGTGTGATCATTGTGGTGAACCTGGTCATATCAAGAAATATTGTTTTAAATTGAAGAGAGAGCGTAGAGGCAATCGTGATGGGCACGATAAGAGAGACCAGGATAAGAATGATCGTGTTGCTACTGCTACTTCCAATGATGATCTTATTCTTGCATATAATGACAATGTTGTTGTCATAGCCAGTGATGATTCCAGTTGGGTTATTGACAGCGGTGCCTCATTTCATGTAACATCAAGGAAAGATTTCTTCACTTCTTATACTTCTGGTGATTTTGGAGTTTTGAAGATGGGGAATGATACGGTGGTACCGGTAGTAGGCATTGGGACTGTTTGTTTGAAGACCAACAGTGGGTCGAGTTTGGTGCTTCATGATGTTAGACATGCACCTAATGTTCGTTTGCACCTGATTTCAGCAGGAAGGCTAGATGATGATTGTTATTGCAATTTCTTTGGTAATCGTCAGTGGAAACTCACAAAAGGGAATCTAATTGTGGCTCGAGGTGATAAATTCCATAATTTATATAAGATGAAGGCTTCTATTTGTGTGAACTCAGCTAATGCAGCAGAGAGTGACAACTTGTCAGAGTTTTGGCACAAGAGACTTAGTCACATTTGTAACACCCCGATTTTCAGACAGTCAGGTACGCTCGACACGTGTGGGTTTCGAGCGTTAGGATTTTATTTTATTAATTTCGTTTAATTAATTTAAACGTGTTATATTAATTCTTATAAATTGCGTTCAACATGATTACGTGAAAATTATATGAAATTCATTTCATTTTGAGAATTCTTGTATGAATGGAATTTAATTGTTACATGAGTTAATTGTCCAATTGGATTAATTGCCAAATTGTCCTTAAATGCTCATTCATTTCAATTGAGGGACTAAATTGCATACAAACCTTTTGGACCTAATTGACCATTTCCAAACTTTTGATACTTAATTGCATGACTTGCAAACTTTAAGGTTTTAATTGCAAATATTACAATTTTTCCCCCAAATATATGGGTATGCATCTCTTCTACAAGCTTCATTCTCATTTTCATGCCAAACATCCCAAATTTGCTTCTCCTCTCTACCGATCCAAACCTCAACCAAGAGAAGGAGAGATTTCATCATTTCTTGCCAAAATCTTTGAGGAATTGGAGGTCTTGGGTCTTCATCTTCATCACATCTTCTTCTTTTCTTCTCCTTCTTTCATTCAAGTTATTCTCCAGGGCGGAGATTGTCGAGCATGAGCACGTTCACGCATTCACGAGTCGTGTGTCGCCTGTCAGGTGAGGTTTAATTTCTAGTTATATAGAACCTGTATAACCTTTACGTGATTTTTGGCCAAAGGTATTTATATTTATAATTTCATGAAATCACTTATCATTTCAAGTTATGTTATTGTTTATGAATCAAGCAAGTAAGTTATGTTAGTGTTCATGAATCAAGCAAGTCATGTTCATGAAAGCAAGTAAACGCGTTCTCCTGGCCAGGTCCTCCTTAGTGAGGGCGCTGGGCTGGTCTTCGGGCTGGTGGTTGTCCGTCCAACCACAGGAAGAACAAATTCCTATCATGTACATGCGTTCTCCTGGCCAGGTTCTCCTTAGAGAGGGCACTGGGCTGGTCTTAGAGCTGGTGGTTGTCCGTCCAACCACAGGAGGAACAAAACCCTATCATGAGCCGAAGGAGACTGGGGATGAATCCGGCACCACGGGTTGTCCTCGGGTTATTGCATGATTTTCATTCCATGAACGTGTTACATGATTACACTATCGCACGATTGCACGATAATTGAATTGCATGATCACCTAATGATTAACAAGCAAGCAAGCATGCTCATGTTCAATTGGAGTTAGGTTGGAGACCGGCCTCACTCGCCGGAGCCACGTATCGATTGCATGAAAAGAACATGTATTTAATATTGATAGTTATATTCTCGGGCGAAGCTATATTATTATTGAACTTGTATATTTATCTTTTATAAATCTTTACCCGAGAATATGACTTGCATGTTATCTGCGCTAATATGTATATAAACCCCTCACTCGGTCTTCACAGACTGACGCCTCCACCTTTCAGATTATTACAGGTGCACGCTAGGCCGGAGTTGAGTCGAGTCGAGTCCAGTTCATGTAGTCATGTCATCCGTGGTTCGTGTATTTAATTATTATTGTTAATTATGGAATTGTAGTTATTGTTATTGTTTAATTGAAGATGATAATGTATTGATATGTAACTTTAGAATATATCTTATTTGGAAAATGAGAAATGTCATGATTGGATAAATGGAAATATTTGATAGAAACTAGTTTATGCTTCCGCTTTATTTTGTCGCATATGTAAAAGTTATCCCGCCCAGCTTGTCGTGTATTGCATTGTCACCCGTTCGCTATAGGTTGATTCATGTACGGATTGGTCGTTTCGTATGTGGATTGATCTATAGTGCGGGGGTGTGGTACCTCCACGTGTTAAGGGGTGCTACATCTAAGGTGGTATCAGAGCCCGGTTGCAAAACCGAGGTTCTAGTGTCGTGTCGTGTCAAGTCTAGGTCGTACGGCATAGGAATTATTTGACAATTTGAGAGTCTTGCATCTTATCTGAATGTCTTGATCTACTTGAACTCTTTGAATTGATTGAAATTACTTGATAACTTGTGCCTTGCATTGATTTCTGCTATTAATTGCTAATTAATTGATTTTTGAATCGTTTGAAATTATTTGCTCGACGTGTTTTATTCCAAGCATTGATAAATTAATTGCTGCATTTATATTAAATTCTCGCTGATATTAATTATGTAACAACTATGTGACATGAACACGCTTCACCCACATGCATTTATTTGCAAAATAAGTTGTGAGTGACAGGTTTTGGAAATGTACGAATCAAGGCCGGTGGATTCTGAAGATTTAAGGGATTGATCAACCGTTTGAACCAAGTTGCAATTCGGTCAACCAAGAATGGACACCGGAACCGAGCTCAACATTTCTACGGTGCCAGGTTCTTCAATGCATTCATAAGCACGTGCATCAAAGCTACTAATTAATTGCTTCTCATTTATAAATGTTGTTCTAATTGTATTTGAAATTTCTTACTTGATGCCTTGGATACATGTTCAACTTATTTACAGTATTTACATTTCTTTACTTATACATATATCTTCAAAATGATATAATTGTTCTAATATATTGCATTTTAAATTGGTGGTAATATGTGCATTGACACTTTAATCATCATGCATTATTTAGTGTTTATTGTCAATAGGCTCTCCCTGTGCTCTACACAATCCTTGCTCCTATTCTTACCGACCCGAATTTAAAGAAGAGGTTTTGAATCATCGGGTATCATGTTGTAACCGGGTTATTTGATTCTGATTGAAAGTTTAGCAATATTTGGGGGTTGTGAGAATTTAATTGTCCAGAATTTTAGTAAGAGCAGAAATTAATCAGCATTTTGGGATTCAGTAAGGGTAGGAGAAAGAACTTTTCTTGCTTCGGATCAGGGTGTTAACTTGACAGATATCAACTCTAGAAGCAGTAGGTGGTAAATACAGGATAGGGCATTTTCACGAATAGCAGAAGGGTTGTGGGATGCTGGAAAATTTAATATCAAATCAGGGTGGTGACAGTCGGGAAATTTCAAGTTGGGTATGCCATTAACAGAAGAGATTAGAAAAGAACCATTAATCAAAATCTTGATTAATAACTAGTAGGACGAGGAAAAAGTTACGGGAATTGAATCAGCAGAGAAGCTTGCAAGTGGGAAAGGATAGAATGAATAAAGAGTAAGAAAATTCTATTTTCTTAAGGGGGAGAGTCGGTCTGGGAATAAATTGAAGTCTGCAGTTAGATAGCACTCGGGAAAGTTGGAAACCTCAAGAAAACCGATTTTCCTAGAAACCTCTCTCAGAACCATGTGAAAGAAGTTCCAATAACTTGAACTTTTCTCCCTCTTATACGAAGAAAAATCCCATCATCGACAATACCTTATTATAGCCCATTTTTCGTGAGGTGGATACACCGTTTATGATTCTCTGGTGGACTCAAGATATCATTTGACTTAGTAAATAGAAAAGGATTCAATTTAGGTAATACTCGGAATCAATCTCAAGTTTTGGTAGGTTAACTCCGACAAGAGTTTTCTTACGAAGTTACTCGTACCCTAGATATGCCTTAAAAGCACACCACTCATTTATTCGTGTTATCGACAGCGCTTCCATGAAGATACTAGTTGCCATGAACGCGTTTGGGAAAATTGAAGCCAAGCAACCATTCCTTTCAAGAGCTTTCGTGGAGTTGTGGAATATGTTATCGATTTCGGGGAATCAACTGGAAGATGTTTCATTAAGACTTGGGATTCTTCAATGCTATACCAGTGTGCTTGCTAAATTACTCTCACGAGATGACAACTTTGGCTCCTTTCTGCACCAAACATCCGCCGTGTTCTTGACCAAGGAAATAGGAGCTCAACTTTCGGATTTGAAATAAAGAGTTAAGATCTGTGCTTCAGGAAGATGTTTTACTTGGATTACCGAGGTATAGAAAATAGTAAAACTTGTTCTCTCTATTTATCGGATTAGAGCTTGCCTGGAGCATAAAGCTAGTCTTTTAAGCTTGAATATACAATTATTCCATGACAAGAAATCGCGGGTTGTTCTCAATTTCAACACCCGCAAGTGGATATGGTAATTAAAGTAAAGAATGGTGCGACCGGTAAATCTGGGATTACCACGGGTCTGAAGATATGGTGATTCATGATGATTTACGGATTATGTTGAAAATAGTACAAGGGCAGGGACGGTTATCAGAAATGGGAATGTTGAGCCGCAACGGTACCAAGCAAGAAAAATCTCAACTAAAGAATCAAGTATTCAACCGAATTATTTCAGTTTCAGAACTCCAATCCTCGGTGAACGGTACACTTAATCATGCATACCACGTGCACCACTATTATTATTATCATTATTTATCATTCTCCTATATAATTCCTTATTTATTGCTAATTATTTTATTCTGGTACATGACCCCTTGTTTATTATTAATTGTTTATTATTATTTCGTTGCTTTTGTATATGACTCCTTGATTATTATTACTTGTTTATGTGAACGATTATCTACATACATTATAATTTTATTTGATCCTTGTGTGTTACTTGCAAATATTTATCTAAGTGCTCGCTTGAACTTTTATTTCGTGTGCGTGAGAGACGGGGATTCTCTCAGGGTTATCAAGAGACGGGGTTCTCTTGTTACTTGCTTGAGAGATGGGGTTCTCTCGTTAATGGTTTGAGAGTCGGGGCACTCTCAATATTTTCAACTACTTGTCAATTTGTTCTAGTAGAAAGGTTAGATTTTCTTACGAGTGGTTAGGCTCTGGAAAGTTGAGGGTTGTGATGTCACATCTTGTCGGACCTTGTGGATTAAAGACCTCTTTCGAACTAATCCCTGACGGGGAGTAGCTAACTTGCGTGGGATGAACACGTAAGAGCTAATTAACTTCCGGGAATTCAGGACATGGAATCCGAGGACGGATTCTCTTAAGGGGGAGAGAATTGTAACGCCCCGATTTTCAGAAAGTCGGGTATGCTCGACACGTGTGGGTTTCGAGCGTTAGGATTTTATTTTATTAATTTCGTTTAATTAATTTAAACGTGTTATATTAATTCTTATAGATTGCGTTCAACATGATTACGTGAAAATTATATGAAATTCATTTCATTTTGAGAATTCTTGTATGAATGGAATCTAATTGTTACATGAGTTAATTGTCCAATTGGATTAATTGCCAAATTGTCCTTAAATGCTCATTCATTTCAATTGAGGGACTAAATTGCATACAAACCTTTTGGACCTAATTGACCATTTCCAAACTTTTGATACTTAATTGCATGACTTGCAAACTTTAAGGTTTTAATTGCAAATATTACAATTTTTCCCCCAAATATATCGGTATGCATCTCTTCTACAAGCTTCATTCTCATTTTCATGCCAAACATCCCAAATTTGCTTCTCCTCTCTACCGATCCAAACCTCAACCAAGAGAAGGAGAGATTTCATCATTTCTTGCCAAAATCTTTGAGGAATTGGAGGTCTTGGGTCTTCATCTTCATCACATCTTCTTCTTTTCTTCTCCTTCTTTCATTCAAGTTATTCTCCAGGGCGGAGATTGCCGAGCATGAGCACGTTCACGCATTCACGAGTCGTGTGTCGCCTGTCAGGTGAGGTTTAATTTCTAGTTATATAGAACCTGTATAACCTTTACGTGATTTTTGGCCAAAGGTATTTATATTTATAATTTCATGAAATCACTTATCATTTCAAGTTATGTTATTGTTCATGAATCAAGCAAGTAAGTTATGTTAGTGTTCATGAATCAAGCAAGTCATGTTCATGAAAGCAAGTAAACGCGTTCTCCTGGCCAGGTCCTCCTTAGTGAGGGCGCTGGGCTGGTCTTCGGGCTGGTGGTTGTCCGTCCAACCACAGGAAGAACAAATTCCTATCGTGTACATGCGTTCTCCTGGCCAGGTTCTCCTTAGAGAGGGCGCTGGGCTGGTCTTAGAGCTGGTGGTTGTCCGTCCAACCACAGGAGGAACAAAACCCTATCATGAGCCGAAGGAGACTGGGGATGAATCCGGCACCACGGGTTGTCCTCGGGTTATTGCATGATTTTCATTCCATGAACGTGTTACATGATTACACTATCGCACGATTGCACGATAATTGAATTGCATGATCACCTAATGATTAACAAGCAAGCAAGCATGCTCATGTTCAATTGGAGTTAGGTTGGAGACCGGCCTCACTCGCCGGAGCCACGTATCGATTGCATGAAAAGAACAAGTATTTAATATTGATAGTTGTATTCTCGGGCGAAGCTATATTATTATTGAACTTGTATATTTATCTTTTATAAATCTTTACCCGAGAATATGACTTGCATGTTATCTGCGCTAATATGTATATAAACCCCTCACTCGGTCTTCACAGACTGACGCCTCCACCTTTCAGATTATTACAGGTGCACGCTAGGCCGGAGTTGAGTCGAGTCGAGTCCAGTTCATGTAGTCATGTCATCCGTGGTTCGTGTATTTAATTATTATTGTTAATTATGGAATTGTAGTTATTGTTATTGTTTAATTGAAGATGATAATGTATTGATATGTAACTTTAGAATATATCTTATTTGGAAAATGAGAAATGTCATGATTGGATAAATGGAAATATTTGATAGAAACTAGTTTATGCTTCCGCTTTATTTTGTCGCATATGTAAAAGTTATCCCGCCCAGCTTGTCGTGTATTGCACTGTCACCCGTTCGCTATAGGTTGATTCATGTACGGATTGGTCGTTTCGTATGTAGATTGATCTATAGTGCGGGGGTGTGGTACCTCCACGTGTTAAGGGGTGCTACAACATTAGTGAAAAGGGACTCGATTGTTTGGCCAAGAAGAATTTGTTGTCAGGGCTGAAAGATACAAAGTTAGAAAGATGTGTTCACTGTTTGGCTGGGAAGCAGAAACGGGTTTCATTCAAGAGTCATCCCCCTTCAAGAAAAACTGAGCTTCTTGAACTGGTACACTCAGATGTTTGTGGACCAATGAAGGTACGAACTCATCGTGGTGCACTTTTATTGATGATTGTTTGAGAAAAGTTTGGGTTTATGTTTTAAAAACCAAATATCAGGTATTTGATGTTTTTAAAGTGTTTCAGGCCTCAATTGAGAGAGAGACTGGTAAGAAACTAAAATTTATTCGTACTGACAATGGTGGCGAGTATTGTGATCCTTTTGATTCTTATTGCAGAGAACAGGGCATTCGGCATCAGAAGACGCCTCCTAAGATACCTCAGTTAAATGGCTTGGCAGAAAGGATGAATAGGACTCTGGTGGAGAGAGTCAGATGTTTGCTTTCAGATGCGAAGCTACCTAAGTCTTTTTGGGGTGAGGCTTTACTTACTGCTGCCTATATAATTAATTTGTCTCCTTCTGTTGCATTGTATGCTGATGTTCCTAATAGGGTATGGTATGGAAAGGATATCTTCTATGATCATTTACGTGTGTTTGGTTGTAAAGCTTCTGTGCATGTACCTAAGGACGAGAGGTCTAAGTTAGACACGAAAGCGAGAGAATGTATTTTTCTTAGGTATGGTCAGGATGAATTTGGTTATAGGTTTTATGATCCGGTTGAAAAGAAACTTGTTAGAAGTCGTGATGTAGTCTTCATGGAGGATCAAACCATTAAAGATATTAGTAAAGCAAGTAATTTGGAGTCTTCAGGTGGTGATGACTTGATAGATTTGGATCCAAAACCTATTATGACGTTTCCTGATGCAATTGAGTTAAACAATCAGAATGATGTGGAGACAGGGGTTGATTATGATCATGCTGAGGAAGATCATGAAATTCAGAATGGGGAAGATAATCCAATTGTTGAGCAACCTTCAATCCAACCCAGAAGATCTATCAGGAACAGAATGCAATCTGTTAGATACTCATCTAATGAGTATGTGCTTTTGATAGATGGAGGAGAACCTGATTGTTATGAGGAAGCTATGGATAGTGAGCTTAAAGAAAAGTGGTTTGAAGCAATGAAAGATGAGATGTAATCTTTACATGACAATCATACTTTTGACCTTGCCAAGTTACCTGAAGGCAGAAAAGCTCTAAAGAACCGATGGATTTATCGGTTGAAACAAGAAGAGAACAATTCACAGTCGAGATACAAAGCCAGATTAGTTGTTAAAGGCTTCAGTCAGAAGAAAGGAATTGATTTTGAAGAGATTTTCTCACCTGTTGTGAAAATGTCATCTATTCGTCTTGTTTTGGGCTTAGCAGCTAGTCTTGATTTAGAAGTTGAACAGATGGATGTGAAGACTGCTTTCCTCCATGGCGATTTGGAGGAGGAGATTTATATGGAGCAACCGGAGGGTTTTGTTGTTAAAGGTAAAGAGAATTTTGTTTGCAGATTGAGAAAAAGCTTGTATGGTTTGAAACAAGCTCCAAGGCAATGGTATAAGAAGTTTGAGTCAGTTATGCTGCAGCAGGGTTATACAGAAACTAATGCTGACCATTGCGTATTTATTCAAAAATTCTCTGATGTTGATTTTGTCATTTTATTGTTTTATGTTGATGATATGCTCATTATTGGTCATAGTGCTTCTAGAATTGACAGGTTGAAGAATGAGTTGAGCAAATCTTTTGCCATAAAAGATTTAGGACCTGCGAAGCACATTCTTGGCATGAGAATTTCTCGTTATAGAAATGCCAAGAAGTTGTGGTTGTCTCAAGAGAAGTATATTGAGAAGGTGATTCAGAGGTTTCACATGGATAAAGCCAAAGTTGTAAGTACTCCTCTTAATGGACATTTTAAGCTGAGTAGTGCGCAGTCTCCTTCTAATGATGAAGATAAGAAGGACATGCAAGGTGTTCCCTATGCATCCGCGGTTGGAAGTTTGATGTATGCCATGGTTTGTACGAGACCGGATTTAGCTCATGCAGTTGGCAAAGTTAGCAGGTTTCTCTCAAATCCGGGTAGAGAGCATTGGAATGCTGTAAAATGGATTATGAGATATCTCCGCGTGTAACATCCTGCTCGTCCCATAAATAAGGTACGTCACTTTTCAACCTTTTTATGTGTGTAATTATGTGATTTCGTGCTTTGCACGGCCCTATTTTGAACTCTTTAAGAGTTTAGGGGCTTGTTTGCAATTTTCTCCTTTTAGGGGTTTTTCGGTCATTCCTCGTTCGATCGAGATTTCGACCTCTTTGACCCCTTTAACGCGTTCGGGGCATCGAATTGAGTCCGTAGACTCTAAGTTTGCCCAATTCTGTCGTCGTTAGCCCTTTCTACCTATCGTTTCTTCGCGCGAGGACCGGGTTAAATATCTATCTTCATCGTTTTGCGTGCCAAAAGCTCCAGCAGCTCTCTCTCTCTTCTCCCGCTGCTTCTCTCTCCTCTCTCACGACACACTCACATACACTTGAGGTGTGTTTTCACACACACGTCCAACTTGCCCGTTTCTCGACGGATTTCGACGAACCACTAGTCCATTTCGACGGGCTCGACGACGCGGTCACAACCGTACCAAGAAATCGGCCATCCGGCGAACGACGGCGGAGAAACCGCCGGATTTCAGACGCGGCGGAAGAGGAGTGGCGGAGCCGTCACTTCGCCGGCGTCCCGCGGCGGCTTCCGGCCACTCTCCGGCGACACGCGCCACCAACCCAGGTAAAGGAGCTCCCGGCGTAATTTTCTGGACAGACGGCGCCGCCATCGGGGCGGCGAGGAGGCCGCACTCGCCGCCTGAAGCTCGCGGCGGCGGTTACTGTAGCGGCGTGTTTCGCCGCTTTCCGGCAACTTTTTCCGACGGGGTTTGGTGGTTTCCGGACGTTTTCGACCTCCTGAACCCATTTCCGGCATCAGATTGGGACGAATCGCGGCGTAGGTGGCGGTTCCGGCGAGTGGCGCACCGACGGACGTTTGGCGGCGGATTTGGCCCTGTTCCGGTGGGCTTTTGGGGGTGGTTCCTTCACGGAAGTTGCTCAGAATATTGGAACGTAGCGGATAGCGTTGGCCCCGACTCGAGAACCGCCCGGCGGCGGCGAACCGGTGGCGGACCGGTCTGGACCGGCGGTCCGATTTTTCCGGCGACTTTTTTCGGGTTTTGGCTTGGGGCTTTCGTAGGGCTCGTTACGGGCTTTCCAACGGTATGTCCGGATTTTATTTTCGTTTGGCGGTTTGCGTTTAATTTCAGTTTTCGTTCTAGGGTTTTGGTTCGGTTTTTCTTTAACGAAGTCCTGTGTGTTTGGTATTTTCTGAAATTGGTTGAGGGCTTTTGTCGAGCAGGCCGAGGCGCACATTTCTATCCTTCCGGGGAATTTTCCGACCACCAGAGGTGGTGGTCCGGCGGCTGTACGTGGCGGTCCGGCAAGCTGCGGTGGCGGCATTCCGGTGACTTTCGGTCAGCGGGTTCCTTTCGTCGTGGTGAGTCCAACGCCACTTTCCGTTCGTCAATCGGATGTCCGGTTGATTTTATGTGAATTTTTGAAGTTGTTGTATTTATTTTCGTTAATTGTTTTAATTGGAATTTCGGCCTTGTATGAACTATGAAATGGAAATTGTGAATTGTATGATATATGAAAATATATTGTGTTGTATGAAAGCTTAATTCGTGATTTAGTGAATTTAAATTGCCTCGTTATTTGCCTACTTATTTGAGAATAATTCTTGTTTAAGGGGTGTTAGTGTAATTTTAGAAAACTAATTGATTATGAATTTTATGAAATGTAAGAAATGAATTATGATAGGCTAAGTTATATTTAATTTGAATAAATTGATCAAGTATGCTAATTGTTAGAATATCGTGAGAATTGTCAATGTATAATTTATATATATTGTTATGTAATTCATGTTTAATTTCGTGAGACTTTGTGCATAGTATGATTTGAATTCTTTATGTCATAATTTATTTTATGCAATTAATGTTAGGAATTTTATAAGCTATGCATCTCTTGATATGTAATATGAATTGTAAAATGCTCTGAATAACTTGATTGTATAAAAATGGATTATATGTTGCATCATTTGTATTTGTGAACTTGGTCGTGCGTCTGTTTGGTTGTTTTTGGAGTCTGAGTCTGTGTTGTGTGTTCAGTTGTTCAGGGGTTATCCAGGGAGTGTCTGTCAGCTGTCTGGGTTTCAGTGGGACTTCTTGGCCATTGTTTTCCGTGCTCGTCGGTGTACGGTGAGGTTTTCTTTCTTTTAGTTAAAGCGACCTAAAACCCTACGTGTATTTTGAAGCCCGCATGTGAACTATATATATATATGTATATAGATATGTGTTCGGATATGTATTTTGTGGGAATTGGTCCCTTTTGTTATGAAAGAATTGGAAAATGTTTTGTATATGTATATAAGCTATTTTACGTTTGTTTGGAAAAGCTTCGACAAGTGTGAGTGTGCGTGAATGTGTGTGTGAGTTTAAGCAGGGCATGATTTGTGGATAAGCTTCATATGGTAAGTGTGATATGTGTAAGTGTGTGTGTATCTGTGTGATAGGCCCCGGAGATTGTGGGTAAGGGAGACCCGGGACGACCATTGGGGTCGCCGGTTACGACCCCTGTGCACTTCTCCACCAACGGGAGACTTAGTTCTTCTATGCCGACGGAGCGCATTTTGGTTGGCCGTCGAAGGAACCGGGCGGGATCCTCCGGTTCACATGTTTCGTTCTGTGGAGGGTTGAGAGGGGCACCTCTCTTCCCCAATGGTGTGGCGGTGGGATTGTTTATTGGATTTACTTCTGTTTATGCTTTGAGCAAGTGTGAGTTAAGCGTGAACTCTCCGAGTTAGTTTGATTTCGATTCTGAATTTGGTTCGTGAAACGGGAATGGATTAATAATTAATAAAATTGGTTGATTTTGGCCTTTGGGCCTTAAACTCTATTATATATTTACTATCACGGGAAAATGTTTTAGATTGCAAAAACCGTGCCCCGGTTCATGAACTTTTTAAATTTGTTATATGCTCTGCTCGTATGTATATGTATGGGTGCGTGTGTTAGCCCCCTCACCAGTCGTTAAGACTGACCCCTCCTTGTTGTTTTCTTTTTCCCCCTTCTTTTGCTTGAGTTGCAGGTTTGCTTTGGAGCTCGTTGGTGCTAGGCGGTTGAGTCGAGTCTTTCGTTTTGTTCGGGTTGAGTCGGTCTTTGTATGTGTATAGGTTTTGCATTCGTTTGAATTTGATTTAATTTGTTTAATGTATAAGTTTAATTTATTCGTTTTGTTATGCCGCTATGAACAGATTTATGTTTAAGTTTTGAATATATGAATTTTCGGGACAGGTTAGGACAGGGCTTGGATTAGTTGAACCCGTTTTGATTGTATGCACTCGGGACAGGTTAGGACAGGTAAGTGGAACTAGTTGAACCCGTTTAGTTGATGTTTATTTATTTTCTGGATTGTATGAATTCGGTTCGTTGCATGAAGTATTTTGAAAGTTCATATTTTGAAATGCTTCCGCATTCTGCTTTTGTTTTCTCTTGCGTACTCTGTACAGGGTCTAGACCGCCTAGCCTTAGGTTGGATTTTGGTTTGTCACCCGTTCGCTGTGACTTGGTGCGTGTGCGGATTTCCCATTTCGTACACGTGTCGGGGCATAGTGCGGGGGTGTGGCGCCCCACCGCTCGGGGTGTTACATCTTAAGTGGTATCAGAGCTACCAGGTTCAAAACCGGTGCTCTGGAGTCGGGTCGTGTCAGTTTAGGTCGTACGGCATAGGAGTACTTGTGCATTGCATTCGTTTAATGTGAAATATTGACTTCTCTGTATGAATTTGTCTGAGCTTATGTGATTATGTGTACACTATGATTACGATTTTTACAACATTATCATTGTTATGCTTTAAAATTTTGTAAATTATGTGTTGCATCTGCATTTAGTTGGTGCTCTTAATTGCTTTAATTACTTGACATATCCACTTACTAACTCCCATGCATAAATATTTATTCAAATTGTGAATTGTAGGGTGACTCCTTGGCACCAAAATTGTAATTGATCGTGACAACACTTCCCACTTCTACCAATTGATGAAAGAGGATTTGAGACTTCCATCTTCTGACTACTTGGAGTAAACGAATCTCTACAAGAATTCAGTCAGGGTTCGATGCTAATATAATGGAAACAGGTATCATGCATTCATAGCACGTGCATCATGCATTGGATTAAATTGTAATTATTCTGATCTTTTTGTTCTACGTGCTCGATTGTTTTCTTGCTGATTAATGAGTATATGCCATTCACATCCCTAACCCCACATGCATTAGATTCGTGATTGTATTTTAGGTGGTCATCTATCTGATTCACCAAGTGCTGTCTTAGTTGAAGCCTCATTGGAATCCGAACAGGGGTTGATCAGAAGTGTACGATTGATCCAACAAGCTCAGAGTATAGGAAGGATGAAAGAAGATATTTGTCTACGATGGAGATATTAGATCTTTTGATTATCGAGGTGCCTTTGGGATTTGTACCTAACTATTTGGAGGTGCTCGGGAGTAACACGTTTTACAAGGACACCATTTAACTCTGGATGGAGTGAGGTAGCAACGAAGAAATTGAAGCATTTGTACCATTCAGAGTCATTCAAGTGAGGGTCAGACTATTTTAAAGACATCAACAAGAGTAGTTACACTTATACTAAGGAAAAGGGGGAAAACTTTAAAATAAGGAATTTCGTGGCAATGTTTTTGAAAGCCAACTTCACCAAATTACGAGGACGGGAGCATCAGTTAAAATGACGGTGGCAAAGTGGGATTGATTAAGGATTCTCCATTGATCCCTTCACGAACGTTATAAGAAACCTTACCGATGATGGAGGCAGCAAATTCTATTTCTCGCGAATTTTATCGGGACTTCGGGAAACCCTACGGATCACTTGGCTC
Source organism: Lantana camara (assembly GCA_037501455.1). NCBI lineage: Eukaryota > Viridiplantae > Streptophyta > Magnoliopsida > Lamiales > Verbenaceae > Lantana > Lantana camara. The sequence continues at coordinate 87,946,800 of CM074863.1, forward strand.
CGACAACTAATTGAAACGGTTCGAGACCCTTTTGAACCAGAGGATGCGAGGAAACATCAAAGAATGTAAAATGGAAAGTTGGAACTACGGTCAGTTAAGGAATTGATTATTCGTTCAAGTTAAAGAAATTGTCAACCACGACTTCACTGCCACGGTGAACGGTACATTAAACATTCACGGCATTTGCACACATGTATTGCATAAGTAATTATATTTATTTTGTTTGACGTTGTCATGTGTGACAACGTGTGTAATAACGTGGCTAATTGATTTAATTTCGTAACTTAAAGTTTTCTGTTGTTTGTGAACTCTTGCCAACTGATTTGATTGCATGCTCGTGTAAATTATTCGTGCCTCTAGGGTTAATGTTCTTGATTGCTCATAACCCCTTCATGCATATACATATATATTGTAATCTTATTTTACAGAGATTCCATCGCGATATCCCCCTTGAGTCAAGGTATGGATGATGTAGGTATACTCTAGGGACACCGATATCAGTTGTGATAAGGTACACTAAACATGCATCACATGTTTTGCATCCAGTGTTTGCTCTGATGTATGTCTGTTTGATTGTTGAGTAAGTGAACTTGTGTGCTAGAGAGTTGTTGAGATCTCTCTCTATTTATGTGTTAGGGAGATGCGGGATTCTCCCTATTTGTGTGAGCGAGAGATGCTGGATTCTCTTGGAGCTAGATATTCGAAGATGTTGGATTCTTTCGAATTTAGGGGTTTGAGAAGTGCTGGATTTTCTCAAACTAGAATGTCTGGGAGGTGTGAAATCTGCCAGACTTAGGTTGAGAGACGGGGGTTCTCTCAATTCTGTGCTGGAGAGACGGGGTTCTCTCCCTTGTGTGCTGAGAAACGGGGTTTTCTCTTTTGTGTGCCGAGAGACGGGGTGCTCTCATTTGCGTGTTGAGAGATGGGATTCTCTCTTGTTTGTTGCCGTTGCGTAGTGGGTGGTCTGACTTCAGCCAATAAGCGATGAGGATGCGACGGTGTCGAGCTTGGAGTGCCGTGACCTAGGGGTGATTGAATGAAGTGTTCAGACAGATCTCTGTGGCTACCAAACCCTGAAGGAATATGATGCCATCAAAGGAGTAAACTTCACAGCCAGGGCTATGACTATACGATTTTGGGAGATTGATGCAGGTAGTCCAGATCGAAGCTCTTCGACTCAGCAGTAGGACCTGAGGACAGGTCCTTCTGAAGGAGGGAAGTTTGCAACATCCCGTTCGTCCCATAAATAAGGTACGTCACTTTTCAACCTTTTTATGTGTGTAATTATGTGATTTCGTGCTTTGCACGGCCCTATTTTGAACTCTTTAAGAGTTTAGGGGCTTGTTTGCAATTTTCTCCTTTTAGGGGTTTTTCGGTCATTCCTCGTTCGATCGAGATTTCGACCTCTTTGACCCCTTTAACGCGTTCGGGGCATCGAATTGAGTCCGTAGACTCTAAGTTTGCCCAATTCTGTCGTCGTTAGCCCTTTCTACCTATCGTTTCTTCGCGCGAGGACCGGGTTAAATATCTATCTTCATCGTTTTGCGTGCCAAAAGCTCCAGCAGCTCTCTCTCTCTTCTCCCGCTGCTTCTCTCTCCTCTCTCACGACACACTCACACACACTTGAGGTGTGTTTTCACACACACGTCCAACTTGCCCGTTTCTCGACGGATTTCGACGAACCACTAGTCCATTTCGACGGGCTCGACGACGCGGTCACAACCGTACCAAGAAATCGGCCATCCGGCGACCGACGGCGGAGAAACCGCCGGATTTCAGACGCGGCGGAAGAGGAGTGGCGGAGCCGTCACTTCGCCGGCGTCCCGCGGCGGCTTCCGGCCACTCTCCGGCGACACGCGCCACCAACCCAGGTAAAGGAGCTCCCGGCGTAATTTTCTGGACAGACGGCGCCGCCATCGGGGCGGCGAGGAGGCCGCACTCGCCGCCTGAAGCTCGCGGCGGCGGTTACTGTAGCGGCGTGTTTCGCCGCTTTCCGGCGACTTTTTCCGACGGGGTTTGGTGGTTTCCGGACGTTTTCGACCTCCTGAACCCATTTCCGGCATCAGATTGGGACGAATCGCGGCGTAGGTGGCGGTTCCGGCGAGTGGCGCACCGACGGACGTTTGGCGGCGGATTTGGCCCTCTTCCGGTGGGCTTTTGGGGGTGGTTCCTTCACGGAAGTTGCTCAGAATATTGGAACGTAGCGGATAGCGTTGGCCCCGACTCGAGAACCGCCCGGCGGCGGCGAACCGGTGGCGGACCGGTCTGGACCGGCGGTCCGATTTTTCCGGTGACTTTTTTCGGGTTTTGGCTTGGGGCTTTCGTAGGGCTCGTTACGGGCTTTCCAACGGTATGTCCGGATTTTATTTTCGTTTGGCGGTTTGCGTTTAATTTCAGTTTTCGTTCTAGGGTTTTGGTTCGGTTTTTCTTTAACGAAGTCCTGTGTGTTTGGTATTTTCTGAAATTGGTTGAGGGCTTTTGTCGAGCAGGCCGAGGCGCACATTTCTATCCTTCCGGGGAATTTTCCGACCACCAGAGGTGGTGGTCCGGCGGCTGTACGTGGCGGTCCGGCAAGCTGCGGTGGCGGCATTCCGGTGACTTTCGGTCAGCGGGTTCCTTTCGTCGTGGTGAGTCCAACGCCACTTTCCGTTCGTCAATCGGATGTCCGGTTGATTTTATGTGAATTTTTGAAGTTGTTGTATTTATTTTCGTTAATTGTTTTAATTGGAATTTCGGCCTTGTATGAACTATGAAATGGAAATTGTGAATTGTATGATATATGAAAATATATTGTGTTGTATGAAAGCTTAATTCGTGATTTAGTGAATTTAAATTGCCTCGTTATTTACCTACTTATTTGAGAATAATTCTTGTTTAAGGGGTGTTAGTGTAATTTTAGAAAACTAATTGATTATGAATTTTATGAAATGTAAGAAATGAATTATGATAGGCTAAGTTATATTTAATTTGAATAAATTGATCAAGTATGCTAATTGTTAGAATATCGTGAGAATTGTCAATGTATAATTTATATATATTGTTATGTAATTCATGTTTAATTTCGTGAGACTTTGTGCATAGTATGATTTGAATTCTTTATGTCATAATTTATTTTATGCAATTAATGTTAGGAATTTTATAAGCTATGCATCTCTTGATATGTAATATGAATTGTAAAATGCTCTGAATAACTTGATTGTATAAAAATGGATTATATGTTGCATCATTTGTATTTGTGAACTTGGCCGTGCGTCTGTTTGGTTGTTTTTGGAGTCTGAGTTTGTGTTGTGTGTTCAGTTGTTCAGGGGTTATCCAGGGAGTGTCTGTCAGCTGTCTGGGTTTCAGTGGGACTTCTTGGCCATTGTTTTCCGTGCTCGTCGGTGTACGGTGAGGTTTTCTTTCTTTTAGTTAAAGCGACCTAAAACCCTACGTGTATTTTGAAGCCCGCATGTGAACTATATATATATATGTATATAGATATGTGTTCGGATATGTATTTTGTGGGAATTGGTCCCTTTTGTTATGAAAGAATTGGAAAATGTTTTGTATATGTATATAAGCTATTTTACGTTTGTTTGGAAAAGCTTCGACAAGTGTGAGTGTGCGTGAATGTGTGTGTGAGTTTAAGCAGGGCATGATTTGTGGATAAGCTTCATATGGTAAGTGTGATATGTGTAAGTGTGTGTGTATCTGTGTGATGGGCCCCGGAGATTGTGGGTAAGGGAGACCCGGGACGACCATTGGGGTCGCCGGTTACGACCCCTGTGCACTTCTCCACCAACGGGAGACTTAGTTCTTCTATGCCGACGGAGCGCATTTTGGCTGGCCGTCGAAGGAACCGGGCGGGATCCTCCGGTTCACATGTTTCGTTCTGTGGAGGGTTGAGAGGGGCACCTCTCTTCCCCAATGGTGTGACGGTGGGATTGTTTATTGGATTTGCTTCGGTTTATACTTTGAGCAAGTGTGAGTTAAGCGTGAACTCTCCGAGTTAGTTTGATTTCGATTCTGAATTTGGTTCGTGAAACGGGAATGGATTAATAATTAATAAAATTGGTTGATTTTGGCCTTTGGGCCTTAAACTCTATTATATATTTACTATCACGGGAAAATGTTTTAGATTGCAAAAACCGTGCCCCGGTTCATGAACTTTTTAAATTTGTTATATGCTCTGCTCGTATGTATATGTATGGGTGCGTGTGTTAGCCCCCTCACCAGTCGTTAGGACTGACCCCTCCTCGTTGTTTTCTTTTTCCCCCTTCTTTTGCTTGAGTTGCAGGTTTGCTTTGGAGCTCGTTGGTGCTAGGCGGTTGAGTCGAGTCTTTCGTTTTGTTCGGGTTGAGTCGGTCTTTGTATTTGTATAGGTTTTGCATTCGTTTGAATTTGATTTAATTTGTTTAATGTATAAGTTTAATTTATTCGTTTTGTTATGCCGCTATGAACAGATTTATGTTTAAGTTTTGAATATATGAATTTTCGGGACAGGTTAGGACAGGGCTTGGATTAGTTGAACCCGTTTTGATTGTATGCACTCGGGACAGGTTAGGACAGGTAAGTGGAACTAGTTGAACCCGTTTAGTTGATGTTTATTTATTTTCTGGATTGTATGAATTCGGTTCGTTGCATGAAGTATTTTGAAAGTTCATATTTTGAAATGCTTCCGCATTCTGCTTTTGTTTTCTCTTGCGTACTCTGTACAGGGTCTAGACCGCCTAGCCTTAGGTTGGATTTTGGTTTGTCACCCGTTCGCTGTGACTTGGTGCGTGTGTGGATTTCCCATTTCGTACACGTGTCGGGTCATAGTGCGGGGGTGTGGCGCCCCACCGCTCGGGGTGTTACACCGCGGCACTACAGATTTGAAGCTTTGTTTTGGGTCAGGGAAACCGATGTTAGTTGGATATACAGATTCAGATTTGGCCAGTGATTTGGACTCGAGAAAGTCTACCTCTGGTTATTTGATTACTTTTGCAGGGGGAGCAATGGCTTGGCAATCTAGACTGCAAAAATGTTTGCTTTGTCTACTACAGAAGCCGAATTTATTGCAGCAATTGAAGCTTGCAAAGAATTACTTTGGATGGAGAAATTTGTTCAAGAACTTGGATTTTCATAGTTGAAGTATGTTTTATTTTGTGATAATCAAAGTGCAATACATCTCAGTAAGAATTCGAGTTTTCATGGTAACTCGAAGCATATTGATGTCAGATATCATTGGATTCGAGATGTTTTGAATTCCAAGTTGATTGAGCTTGAAAAGATTCACATTGATGACAATGGTGTTGATATGTTGACAAAGGTGGTGAGTCGTGAGAAACTTGAGGTTTGTACCGGGATGGCCGGTCTCAAGTTTGAATGATTAATGGTGGTTTGTCTCCTTCCTCGACTTGGGCTGAAGGGGGCGATTTGTTGGGTCCAGCCCATATTTGTTGGCCCAAACATCAAAGCCCATGAAATAGGTTTCTTTTCTTTTTTGGAATTGAATATAGCAGCAGCCGTGTTTACCGAGAAAGAGGCGTGGGTTTTCAATAACTTTTGACAGCAGTTTTGAAGGTGGCGACAGCATCTTCGCTCGGACGATCGGGATATCATTTGTGGTCCGATCGAGCTGATTTTTAGATAGCAGGTTCCTAACTCATCGAACTTGAAAGTGAATGGTGGAGATCGGATTTAAAGCACTGTAAGTCGGGTTTTTCTGTGTGTGAACAGTAGCACATTTTTTGTTTGTTTTGTGTTCTTTTTCTCCTTTTGTGTTCTAGTTCGTTTTGGATCGAATCGGTGTTTGCTTCGTGTTTGGAATTAGATTTATTGGTGTTGAACCGCTGTAATTTTGCCTCGTATTATAGTGGATTTATTTTTGGGTCTTGTAGGCCTCGTGGTTTTTACTCTTCGATTTGAAGGGGTTTTCCACGTTAAAATTCTCGTGTATCTATTCTTGTTTTTGTTTGGTTGATTATTTTTCTATCCGTTGGGCATACTTGGCTGATTGTTTATTGGGCATTTGGAGCAGAGTTTTAATTTCCGCTACGTGCACTAGTGTTTGGTGTATCCCTTTCCTATCAGAGTGGATAACTTGAAACAAATTAGTAACATGAGGGACTTATTTGTTACTTTTGACTTATTTAATAAGTAGATTTCAAACCTTTGACCTCTTAAAGAATCAAATAAAATTCGTCACTTATAATAACCTAGTCAATTACCACTGGACCAAGCCCCTTGCATTATAAAATGAATGTACAATGACATTCAATGGATGATAAAAAAAATTAGAGTCAGATAATAAATAGAAAATGAGGCTTTTAATAAAACGTCATTAGGTAATAAATATGGAGTATTTAATGTAAAATGCCGCAATTTTGTAAGGAGTTGATTCCAACGATAATTATAGTCATATGGAACTTATGATTTCATAATCTCTCTCCTCTCTCTATGTATATGTGATATAGAATATATATAGTCTTATTTACATCTAATCTCTAGATGAGTTTTTAAGTAATAAAAGACCCCCACATTTACATTTATTAATATTGGACACCCAAATGAATTTTAAAATTACAAACGACCCCTTATCCATTAAAAAAATTATTTAAAAAGTATTATATTCATTTGAAATCTAAATGTAAAAACTCATTTTTTAGGATGTTCTGTGCTTTAAAAACTCATTTAGATTAAAATTTTGGATGAAATTATCAAAAATTCTAACGGAAAAGGGGTCATTTGCAATTTTAAAATTTATTTGGGTATCCCATATTATTTAATCTAAATATGGGGTATTTTGTTATTTAAAAACTTATTTACATCTATATATATATATATACACGTATGGTTTTTGCTTATCCTTCATACACCAGTCTTGATTTCCACAGCTGAAATGGAGCACAAGAAATCATTCTTCTCTTTCTTCTTCCTCCTCCTGTCTTCAGCAGCACTTCCTTCCACAGGTAATTATTACAAATTCACAATTCACACATAAATCGATAATACGTAATTTATATATCCAAAAGGGTGTGATTTAAAGCTTGTTTGCAGAAGGTTATCATCATAGAAGAAATGGAATATTTCCAGGGCGGAATATTGAGAAAAAACAGCTTTTCGTGTTCGGGGATTCGTATGCAGACACTGGAAACCTGCCAACTTCAGCTTCAAAATCATGGAAAGAACCCTATGGGATCACTTTCCCTGGAAAACCATCTGGAAGATTTTCAGATGGCCGTGTTCTTACTGATTACATTGGTAATTTTTATTTTTTTTAATTTCATTTCTTCACATATATTTATTGTACTAATTAAATAACTATCATATGTATGTATAATTTTGTGCCTGTTTTCATGCCTGGAGTTGGGGGTATAAATATAGAGTACGAGATGTGATTGGCATGAGTAATAATTAAATTCATTTTTTGGATTAAATATATATATATATATATATAAATTTTAGAGGAAAAGATTTATTCAAGTGGTTGGGAGATTATAAAATTTAGAACTGAATTGTATATGGTAAGTTGATTTAGAGAAAATTATTAAAAACCCTCGAAATAGAAGTCATGTTATATTCAAATAGATTGTATTTCCTTTATAACCCTGAGGCTTTGTGGGGAAAATAAATAAGTATTTAGGCAATATTTACAATATAATATATAAAAACATTGCTTGACATAGAAGGGAAGAGTACTTCCAAAAATATTGTTATTTATTTGGTCATGTTGCATATATTAAACTTAATTTTGGTCGTCATAGTTTCAATATTAGCAACTTGTGGTTTTCATAACACTAGATAGAAGTTAATACCTTTAATCTGTGGTAGAAATCTTAAATCATTTATGTCATGTCATTTAAATGTATGATGTCGGAACAATATTAATATTTAGAAATAGTTACTAGGTTTAATTATAACGCAATTCATCATTATCAAAAAAATTATATTTTAGTCTCTAATTACTTTGAGAACCGTTTGTGATTCCTAGGGTTTCGTTATGTCAATCCAAAAATACCTCTAATTTGTTATTAAATTCATAATTTATAGGGATCGTTTTCTTTATATTTATAAATTTTAGAGATGATTTTATAATTTTGGTCATATATTCAATGTAATACTCATAAAACCATCAGGGGCATAATTGTACTTTTACAAATTTCGTTAAGGGACTTCAAACCAAATAAGATTTATAGGAGCTAAATTATAATTTCCCAACAATAATGGACTGCGTTGTAATTAAACTTAAATACATGATAGTTAGATGTAATCAGATTTAATTTGCTCAGAAAAAAAATATTCATAATTGAGAAATTAAAAGAAAAAACACTCACAAGTTTGAATAATGGTTACAAAATACACTCCGATAAATTACGAGAAACATCCTATTCGGGGTGTTTTTTGTAATTTCACAACTATAATCTTTTTATTAAATAAAATTTCAGGAGTACACACAATTATTTCATAACATAAATATTTTAGAAATTAAGGCATTCATTTTCGTTTCAAAACTTCTATTTCTATTTCATTATTTGTATTATATTTCAGTCCAACCATTCTTCTCGTATAGTATATACTAAAACATATATGTCAATTTGCAGCTTCATATCTCGGCATAAAATCTCCAACCGCATATCATCGAATCAAGAATTGGAATACAAACACAGCACGACACGGAGTAAACTTTGCCCACGGAGGGACAGGAGTGTTCAAAACGTTGGTTGATCAACCCAACATGACTACACAAATCGATTTCTTGCAACAACTTATTGCTAAAAACGTGTACACGACTCTAAACTTGAGCTCTTCAGTGGCACTTGTGTCCTTGGCAGGCAATGACTATTCTGCTTATCTATCCAGAAACGGAAGCTTTCAGGTCAGTTAATCAAAGTTGTTAAACTAACTATCTTTAATTGCACTTTGAGTTATTTTGGATTGTTGAACTATATTATTGGGCCGTACAAAATTTAGGCTTGAATCTTACTAGAAAAGATACTACTTTCAATTAACATTTATAGTATCTATAAATGATGTTTCTAGTAAATAACAAAAGTTGTCCATTTTTCTAAACAAATATGTGTAAAAAAAAGGATTAAATATATCTATTTTACTAAATATCGGACTAAAATTGAAATGTTTTGGAATAAAATACAATAATTATATATAAACTTAGGGGACAATTTTTTAAATTTTCCTATTTTCGCAAATTTTCCTACTTTCGAATGTATCAAAGGTCCGTTTGTCTGGCACGATGCATTAGACACCTCAGACATTGTTCGATTCAAATCGCATCCTCCTTATTAGACCAAGGAAGTGGTTAATATAGAAGATGAAATTTTAACATTTAATCTGACTAATGTTGATTAAACGATATTGACCAAATTGGTATATCATATTCGATATAAAAAGATAATTCATTCATGATTCAACTAGGTGGGATTTGATTTCACCTTTAGACTGCCATTAAAAGATGAAAAAAAAAATCCTTATGAATAGCAATGATTAGTGCTCATTCAAGAGATTAAGGGCAACAGAGTATAGTCTGACAATTGTAATTTTACATATCAAACGTGATATCAAAATTAGTCAACGAGCCTGATAAAGATTAATTATATCAAGCCCTTCTCAAATAGATTGAATCAGACTCATAACGACCCATTTCGCTACTCAACCCACGATAAAACCAACACCCCCCAACCCCAAAAAGAATTTCTTTTACATAAAAAGATACATAACTCTCTTGAATACAATATGTAATTAATCTCAAAATCAATATCTATACCAATATTTGTGTATGATGTGCAGGAATTGCCAAAATTCACAAAATCAGTGATCAATCAGCTGGTGCTGAATGTAAGGAGAATAAAAGAATTTGGAATAAAGAAAATAGCCATTACAGGAATCGGGCCCCTTGGCTGCTTGCCAAGAAACACACTCCCAGATTCATATGGAATTTGCAATCAACCACAAAACAACTTCTCACAGTATCACAATCTGTTGCTGAAGCACAACATATTGGAATTAAACCGTGAAGCTGCATCTCCTGCTTTTGTATATCTTGACCTTTATAATTCCTTCATCTCCTCCCTCAAAGCACAGCAAAAAACTCCAGGTAATAAGGAGCATATATATATTGGGGTTAAATGTAATTTTATTGCATAGTGAACTCCTTTTACTATCTCCCATTTAGCCAAAGATTATGGCGCGAACCTGAATTCACCAAACCTAACTGATCTTATGGGCAAGTATATTACACTAGCTCGCTCTTTAATTAGTCATTTTTCGTAATCTTTTACACCAATTACACGGCAAGTATAAATCACTCTTTCTCTCATTATACTAATTTGAATGAACCAGATTCGAGTCAAAATTATAAACCGTGTATGAACATTATGCGCGATATATATATGATTTATTCAACAAGATACTTAATTTTCCAATTAGACAGCAAAACCCAAATTGAACATTATGGATTAAATATTTAGTCACTAATATGATTGATATTACATTTAATTTGGGTTTATTTGTAATTATTTATGTAGGAGATTTGAGGATTAGGTTGAGGCCATGCTGCGTAGGTGCAAAAGGTGAAGACTGTGGATTAGTGGACAATAATGGTACAAAGAGATATAATGTGTGTCCGAATCCCAAACAGTCATTTTTTTGGGATTCAATCCATCCCTCGAACGCAGGATGGCTGAGTGTTTATTCTGCTCTAAAATACTCTCTCCGTTCCCTTAGGCTTTGAGCTTTTATTTTTTATTTTATTTTTACATTAATTGTGGTGATGGATATGTTATTATGTTATGAACTCATGGAATGACTTCTTTATGGAGTAGTGTGTTAAAAATTTTTGCCCAACTAATGGTTGGAATCTTGATATATTTAACTATGAAAATCTTACAATTATTAAATGAAAAAATTAAGATTAAGATTAACAATTAACAAGGACATATTTATATATAATATATGTAACGTTTTGAAAAGACACACGATCTTTGCGATTAATATTGTGATTGAATGATTGTCACTTAAAGGCATTATTTTAGCATTGCATGATTTCGGTTAAAATTAAAAAGTCAAATACCATTTTGAAGAGGTGAATGGTGTGCATCATTATTTATAAATAGGAGTACATAGAATTTGTCAACAATGGTTGATCCAAGTGGTTAATGAGTTCATTCTCTATGCAAGGTCTTGGGTTCGAATCTCACTTAGGTGTGCGTGTGTTAAAAAAAAAAAGAAAAAAAAAAAGAGTACACAGAATTCAATTACTAACAAGAAAAACTCACAAAAGTTAAAGTGCTCGAAGAATCTTTATTATTATATCATAAAAAGAGTTTTCAATTAGTTTAGTTCGTCGAAATATTATATCATAAAAAGAGTTTTCAATTAGTTTAGTTCGCCAGAAGGTTTTTTTTCTAATTTTAGTGTCTTTTTTTTTTTTTTTTTTTATTGTACTTTTGGTGTATTTTTTTTTTTTTTTTGTATTGCAACTTTGGCGTAAAAAGCGGAATCACTATAGTAAATAGTGATTCCGCTTTTTGAAAAAGAGGATTTAATACAAAATTTTATGAGTGTGTTGACACACTCATAAAATTTTGTATTGAATTCTCTTTTTGAAAAAGCGGAATCACTGTAAAGTTGCAATACAAAAAAAAAAAAGTACACCAAAAGTACAATATCAAAAAAAAAAAAACCCAATTTTAGAAATTCTCCTCGCCAGAATAATCAATTAAAGTGCTTCCTTTGATTATTGAAGTAACTTCTGAAACCACAGAAAATGAATCTGCTAATGAAGGTTACAGATTTGGTCAAGCGGAAGAAACTTATAATATTGTAGCCTCTCATGGTTATTTTGGCCAATTGATCTTCCAATATGCTAGTTTCAACAACTCTCGTTCGTTACACTTCTTCCTAGCTGCTTGGCCTGTAGTGGTGGGTATCTGGTTCAAAGAAAAACTCACAAAAATTAAAGTGCTTCCTTTGATTAGCGAAGAATCTTTATTATTATACCATAAAAAGAGTTTTCAATTAGTTTAGTTCACTGGAATAATCAATTAAAGTATTTCTTTTAATTATTGAAGAATCGTTATCCTTCGATTATTGAAGAATCGTTATATTTAGGAAGATTGTTGTTCAATTAAACCTTGAAACATTGTGAAAAACGAATAAAGTCTTAAAAAGAACCGTGTTGATGGTGTAAATATTGGAGATGTACTAAAACACCAACACTCTGAGATTTATTTAGGAAAGGAAGACCATCACTCAGGAACTGGGTTTCCAGAAGTGCGTGGGTTCTTCCAGCTAGGATAACACCAGAAAAATATGTGGTGAATATACAAGAGGAATGAAGTGTTTGAAGCTTGGGAAGGAAAACCAGAGATCGTGCCCAGTTATGTCCGGAATGCTAGTGTAGAAGATGACTTAGTTAACTCAGGGAATGTGAGTGTAAATTCCCATATTTATAGGTTGAGGATCAGGGTGATTTGGTAAATGTAACCAAGTGGTCCCAAATCCGTGTTGCCCTAAACACGTGGCGTTGTGTGATGGATTGAAAATGACACTACTGAAAGATACCTACGGATAGGTGGCAACGGTGTGTCAGAGGAATGTGTGAGCACTACCTCTGTGTGTCAGAGGCGGTTACAAAGCTGTCAATGAGCGTCGGGGAGCTCAGGATAGTTTGTTCCTCACGCCATTGGGTGTGCCTTCGTTGGAAACCCTTTGTCGAGGAGGGCACTGGCCTCCAGAAATCATGAATGTCTCACTGTAGTGACGGTATGGACGTCAAAGGAGGTCTGAACGCAGATAGGCTATGGAGGAATTAACCGAGCGCTAGAGCGCTCGAGGGGAGGATTCCCCCGATGACTTTATCCGAGAGCTGGGACGCTCGAGACGAGTAAGGCACCTGACCGTGGGAGGTCCTCAAGGGAGGGCTAAACTGTGCAAAGAGGAAGGCCCTCATGAGAGTAATGATCATCTCTGAGGCCTTAATGCGAGCGCTGAGAGGGATTAGTGGGGAACCCCACGCTCGATGTAAGGGCCTTGACAGGCAGGCCTCAGGGATTAGGGTAGCAAGTTACATGGGCTGGACATATTTCACGAGCCCACACATATGAGCGTCTAAGCTAAGGTGTTTTTGGGCCCTCTCAATAGACCGCCTGGATTGTGACACGTGTGCAAATCTGACTCAAGCTTGATTTGGGCTCATCATTTTTCCCCCTAAATTCTGTAGTAACACTTGATGTGTACTGTAGAATTTGAGCCTTGAACTCCTGCCTTTGAATATCCAAGGGACTGTTTACCCGTTGGGAGGTTGCGCTCGTGGAATCCCCGTGGTGACAGTTCTGACACTGCATTTAATGCGGCCTTGCCGTTTTGACTTCCTGAGTACCCCCGCATTTAATGCTAAGTGGAAGTGTGGTTGCGTGTATCAAGGAAATGGCGCGTGAGTGTTGGTAACCGTGTGACGGTTACCAAAAGTGGACGGTTACCAAGGCGGGAATGATTACGTTTTTGAATTTACTGCCAATCATGTGCAAATCCCTTCCCTATAAATAGGGATTTGCATATCACTTTTGTTCCTTTACGCATCCAAAAACCTTCAGAGCAAATAACAAGTTTCAGAGCTTTCTGCAGATTCCGGCAAATATTCGGCGAACCTCTATTCTTCTCCGTTCTAGGTAAACTTGGTTTCTTACTAATTTTTGCATTCTAACCAATAGAGTTAGGTTCCAAAGCCCCCTTTTCACCATGGGCCCTTTCCAAAGATCCCCATTCTTCTAAATTTCTCTTGAAAATCTCTCATCTTCAAGAACAAGCAGAAATGGCGGATGAGATAATCAACCAAACTGTGAGAGAAATTGAAGAAATGCCTCCTGCAAGCTCTCTTCCCCAGCATGATATTCCTTATGCCATTCCCATGGTGGAAAATCCAGTAGAGGCCAGGGATGAAGATTTTGACGCCGCGGTTCAAGGGTTGAACGAGCGCAATCCTGGGGGAGTGGAGCAAATTTTTGAGGAGATGGCGCTGATAGAAGAAATGGAGCGACAGGGTGAGAGAGTGTTTCCGGTACTGGACAGTGCAGTTAGGCCCCAGGATCACAGGGTCACGGTGGCGATTGCTACCCCTCAAGAGGAAACGGGAACTTCCGAGCACAGTGAGGATGAGGAGCCTCTTCGCAAATGCCATCGAAAGGGGAAGGAACCAGCCTCAGGAAAAAAGTCTAAACTCCGAGGGGAGGGATCTGATCCTCATAAGACGGATAAGACTCCAGATGAAATCCCCAGCACCATAACGGTTGGGGAAATAGCCTCCATGAGGGCCCCAATATATTGGCATGAGGGTTTTTCTTACCGCCACCCCGAGCCGCACTAGCGCGCCAACAATCCTTCTCCTAGCATGATGACGGTGTACAAGGATGCCGTGTTTGAGGGCGGCCTGAGGTTCCCAATTCCTGACCCAATAGCTGAAATTTTGAATTACCTCAATCTGAGCCCCTCACAAATTCTACTCAATGTCATTGCTCTCTTGAACGCCTTTGTGATTCTGATGAAGTGCACAGGCCATGAGCCCTCTATTCTCCACTTCAACAGCCTGTTCCAAGTGGTGCGTTCGCCCCGCTCGTCTCCGAGGGATGGCTTTTAGTACATCCAGGCTAAGTCTGGTCTGAGAATGATTGACTCCCCCTCGTCCTCGTACGGCGTTAACTGGAAGAAGAAGTTATTTTTCATGAGGGCTCCCTCTAACAGTGATTTTGGGGTTTCTCGAGCGTGGATCGAGGATGGCGAGGGGCCTATAGTGAAATCCAGATCTTCTTCAAAGAGCCTCGTAGATTGGGCTAAGAGTCTGGCCCTCGCCACGAAGAATGCCCGTTGGCTCATTAAAGCCAAAGATCTAACAGATGATGAGGAGATCCTATTCCGTTATGGGCTCGTGAGTCCTCCTGACATGGTTGCACACCCTCCCGCTCGTACTATGAACTGAGACGGTTAGATTCTAGGAACTAACTCCACTAACTTTCTTAGAGTAGGGATGCTAACTTTGTTTAATGAGGTACTGTAGAGGGTAATCTGATCCTCGAATTTTCTTTGTGCAGAAATCGACATACTCATGGTCGGAGGAGGTGCTGAAAACATTGCCGCCATGATGCGCGGTCGCAGGCAGGCCAACTGCCAGCAGCAACCACAACAACAACCACAAGCGGACCCACGAGGGGGCCACGGCGACGAACGGGGAGCCGGGTGAGGAGAAGGCCGCGGCGACTGTCGTGGTGGAGGCCGTAGAGATGGCAGAGGAGTAGGAAGGGGTGACGGTCGCGGTGGAGGCCGGGCTACTGTCCAAATGAGTGGGGCTGCTCGCGGTTCAACCCCACCGGGCGCCCTGGTTCCCGTACCTCCGGAGGGACCAGTCCAATTGGGCCCCGATAGCTCCCGCAGCATTCGCTCGGGAGTTATTATAAGTCATATGGAGAAAGAGCAAGCTCAACCCTCGC
Source organism: Lantana camara (assembly GCA_037501455.1). Lineage (NCBI taxonomy): Eukaryota > Viridiplantae > Streptophyta > Magnoliopsida > Lamiales > Verbenaceae > Lantana > Lantana camara. Next base: position 87,962,261 of record CM074863.1, read on the forward strand.
GAAAAATGAAGAGGTTGGCGGACTCTGTTCCCCTTTCCTGCAAGGGAAATGAGGTAGTGGTAGGAGTGGCCGGGGAAGATGGAGATACCTCCTCTTCAGAAAAGGAGTCCCTGTGGAAATTTGAGCGTGGCGGGGACGCTCGGTACAAGCGATCGGCGGAATCAGGCCCGTACCTTCTTGGCAACTCCCAATCCTCTCGCAATTTGGTCCAAGGGATTGTCCACAACCTGTAAGTCTCTGGCGACCACAGGAGGGCGGAGGCTTTTTGAGCAGAGCGCTGCTCAGGTGGCAGGGGACGCTTGCTACGCTCTCCTGGCGGTAAGTACTTGTTTGTTTCAATAATCGTTGGTCTTTCCTGTGATACCCAAGATTTGTTGAGATCCAATTCCTCATGCAGGAGGTGATTCCAAGATTAAAGAATCTCCAACGGCGCTCTGAGACCTTCTCTGAGCGTAAGGCCAAATATAAGAAGTTGATGCGGATTGCTGACCCTGCCGGCTACAGGAGGAGTTGGACATAACCAACGCTCAGTTTAATTCCCTCCGAATTGAGTGCGATGAGGTCAAGAAAACCTTGGTAGAGCGAGAGTCTGCTTGGGAGAGGCTAAATGAGCACCACAAGAAGCTGAAGGCTGAGCAGAACACCTTGAGGGATGACAAGGGGAAGTTGTCCAAGGCACTGGATGAGCGTACTCAGCAATTAGACAACGCTAAGAAGGAGCTTGAAGATATCCAATGACCAGTTCTTGACATCCAAGTTGCAACCGCTCGAGAGGCGGTTATTAAGTTTATCCATTCCAATGTTTTCACTTTGCCGTAAACCTCCATTGCTTTGATAATTCCGGGCAGATGATTACGTTAGGGATGGCGCCTCCTTTCGCTCGTTCAGATGACCGGCTGCGCATAGACTTGGGTGAAAACTTAGAGCCGATTGTCAGGATAGGGGACCCCTCGGATAACTTATCCGAGCCGGAATACAATGAGTTGGCCGTCATACTCCAGGAAGAATTTATGGTGGCTCATCCAGTTGATCCGGAGCCCACGACAGTTGACGGGGATACCAGCGAGGGCGTTTCGGTCATTGAGGGTCAAGCCAGCATCCCCGTGAATGAGGGTCATTCCAGCACGCTTACTGGAGAGGGCCAAAACAACGCTCAAGCCGCTTCTCTTGCAAACTTCCAAGTTCTGGCACCTATCCCTCTATCAGTTGCCCTCCTGCCTCTCATGCTCCCGTTCCGAATACTGAGGTAGTGAATCTGGAAGAGGATTCAAACCCCAACGCTCAGAATTTACGCCTTCAAGTGCTGCTGCTGGGAATTAGCCCTCAACAACTTAATCCCCTTGTAATGAACTCCATACTTTGCCTTGTATTTTTCCTTTTTCTTCAATATTGTAATTTTCTTTCTTTGACAGCAATGGAATTTGTTTCTTTTCCATTTTGTTGTTGCGCTTTGGATGATGTTCTTGATTTTTGGGGATAATTGTGAAATCGTATAAGTGTCCGGGCGTTTGGGTATTCGCTCGAGGGATACCCTGTCCATGTTCAGCATAAAATTTGGACCAGAAAGTATTGACTTAGCTGAAAGATATGTTAAGTGTACGATGCTTCCTGAGCGTAGCAGTAGTACAAATTGAACTTAGAAATGAATACAGGAATTTGTTAAGTGTTTGTTTATTACGAGCATATGCCAGAAGTGGGATTCGTTTAAGGATCGCGAGCGTGAACTAGAGCGATGGGTCTAGTTGGTCTAAATAGTAATAATAATGTCTCAATGGGATCCGCTCGTATTGAGAGGGATCCGCATGAATAAGATACCAAGTCATTCGACGTGGAGCACCCTCGACACGGAGTTGGCGTTGATATAATGCAAAGTAGATTATCACAAGATAATAAATAAATAAAACTGTATGAAAAATGCATATTGATGTATATGGTTTGTATTTCTGTCAAAAGAGAATACACTGTGTCCCGAGCAGGCGTTTTACAATGTTCGTAATACACATAGAACCTTCTGAGGTTACACGCATTCCACGGTCGAGGGAGACGCTCGCCTTGTAAAGTCTCTAGCAGGTAGGTGTTGTTCGCTCGCACCTGAATGACTTTGAAAGGGCCTTCCTAGTTGGGGTCCAACTTACCCACATGCATGGACACTTTCACTTTCTTGAGGACCAGATCCCCCATCTAAAATGTTCTTTCTTTAACACGCTTGTTGTACTGGTGGGCTACTGCCGCTTTGTACTTGTGCATACGAGCCCAGGCGTTGTCTCTTCTCTCGTCCAACAAGTCCAATTCGAGCGTTCGGTTACTCTTGTTAGTTTTAGGCTCAAAGTAGGCAACACGTGCGGGTTCATGGGTGATTTCCGTAGGTATCATAGCTTCTGAGCCGTAAACGAAGGAGTAAGGGGTCTCCCCTGTGGCCGCTCGTGGGATAGTACGGTATGCCCACAGGGCTCCCTTGAGCTCTTCAGCCCACTCACCCTTCTTACTCTCGAGCATCGTTTTCAGATGCTGGAGTATGATTCTGTTGGTGACTTCAGCTTGACCGTTGACCTGCAGATGGCCCATGGAAGTGAAGTGTTGTTCAATGCCTAATTTCGAGCACCACTCTCGGGTGTCGGCAGCGATGAATTGAGAGCCATTATCTGAAATTAGCACCCTCGGGATGCCATATCTGAAGATGATGTTGTTCCAAATAAAATCTCTTACCACTCTGAACGTGATTTTGGCGACTGCTTCAGCCTCGGCCCACTTGGTGAAGTAATCCACAACAAGGATTACAAACTTCTTTTGCCCAACCGCCATTAGTAAGAGTCCCACTATATCAATGCCCCATTGATCAAAGGGCCAAGACACGTCAATTGGGATCATTTGCGCAGCTGGCAGCTGAGGGATGTTGGAGTGAAATTGGCACGTGGGCCATTTTTTGGAGTAATTGATGGCATCCTGCAATACCGAGGGCCAATATAATCCGATCCTTAGTACCTTTTTGGCCAGAATACGACCGCCAGAATGATTTCCACAACTTCCGTTGTGTACGTGTTCCAGTACTCCTTGGGCCTGCGAGGGCCTCAAGCATCTCAATGGTGGACCTTGAAAGGATCGCTTAAAGAGACTGCCCTCGTTGTCAAGTGAGAAACAAGGAGCTTTACTCCTAACCTTCCTTGCTTCCACCTTGTCGTTCGAACAAATTCAGTCCCTCAAGAATCTGATAATGTCATCAAGCCAACCGGGCTCGGATGGGTCAATCATGATTACTTAGCCAGAGAGTTTCCCCTCGCTTATCAACGATGCCTCCATCCTAAGGAACGTGGCTGAGTGCTCACAAGAACCTTCCAGAGCAGATGCAAATTTGGAGAGGGCATCAGCACGCTCGTTCTCCGCTCGTGGAACCTGCAGTAGATGGAACTCCTTGAACTTTGAAATTATTTCCTTAGCCTTTGCTAGATATTGTACCATGGTGCTTTCTCGAGCCTCATAAGTGCCATCAATCTGACTTGCAATTAGCTGAGAGTCAACGTAGGCGGTGATTCGGGAGGCTCCATTCTGAAGGGCAATTCTGAGCCCTTGGATGAGGGCCTCATACTCAGCCTCATTGTTGTTGACTTGAAATGCTAATTTGATTGTGTAATCAATCTCAATTCCTCGAGGGTCTCTGAGGGTCACCCCGACTCCCCCTCCCCCCCTGGGAGGTCGACGAACCATCAGTGTGCAGGAGCCAAAGACCTTCGTCCACCGAGGGCGAGGGCTCCAATCTAAACCGCTCAACCAAGAGATCCGTCACTGCTTGAGCCTGGACGACTGTTCTAGGCTCAAAGCTGATGTCAAACTGGTTGAGTTCTATTGACCATTTTATTAATCTTCCTGAGACGTCCGGTTTCGAGAGAACCTGCTTGAGCGGTTGGTCTATAAGCACCGTGATAGAATGAGCCTGGAAATATCGTTTCAACCTTCTAGAGGCGTTAACGAGGGTGAAAGCGAATTTCTCTATTTCCATATATCTCATTTCTGCCCCTTGCAAAGTTTTGCTCAAGTAGTACACTGGCAGGTGCTTACGCTCGCGGACCGTGACGAGGACTGCGCTTGTGGCCTCCGAGGAAACAGAGAGGTAGATGAACAGGCTCTCTCCTGGGACCGGCTTTATCAATAATGGTGCTCACGAGAGATACTGTTTCATATCCTGCAATGCTTTCTCGCATTCCTCGGTCCAGGCAAAGTTTCGGGCGTTACGTAGAATTTTGAAGAAGGATAAGTTTCTGTCAGCTGAGCGGGAAATAAACCTATTTAAGGAGATGATTTTTCCCACCAGCACTTGGGCCTCTCTAATGTTTTGAGGGGAGGGGATGTCTATGATAGCCTTGATTTTCTCCGGATTGGCCTCGATGCCTCTTTAACTGACCACATATCCCAAGAATCTTCCCCCTAGGACACCAAATGTACACTTTAAGGGGTTCAGTATCATACCGTAGTGGCGTAAGATGTCAAAAGCCCGTCTAAGGTCATCCAGGTGTGAATGTTGGTGCTCGCTTTTGACGATCATGTCGTCCACATAAACCTCCATGGACTTCCCGATTTCGTGCTCAAACATTCTGTTGACCAAGCGTTGATATGTGGCTCCAGCGTTCTTGAGCCCAAATCATGACCAGGAAACAGTAAACTCCCACGTGTACAACAAAAGATGTTTTAAGGCTATCCTCGGGTAGGGGTGTACGCGGTCGGGTATGGGAGGTTTCTAAGTAAAATGTCACCCGACCCGAAGTATGCGGGTTTGTAAAAATATAAACCATAAATACATAATTATTTTTTCAAACCGAGCGGTTCGGGTTGGGCGGGTACGGTTTTATAGCGGGCGGATTGACGGTTTAGCGAATTTTATATGTATTTTTTCAATAAAAATATTTTATACTCATAATTTTAACTCAATAATCAAAAAGATATAAAGAATATGAGAATTTGTTCTAGTTTATCACTTATTACAGCTAATACATAATGATTTCAAAGTAGATGAATATATATGAATATATATATATATATATATATATATATATAAATAATATCATATTATAAATATAAATTTATTTTTTGTTAAAGAACTTGTATAATATTAGTTTAACACAAAAATATATCTTATATATATGTATAATTTGTATAATATACATAACAATTGTATTGTGTATCATGTATATATATAACTATAATTACGAATAAAATATAAATATATGTATAGCGGTCGGGTAGCGGGTAGGCGGATTTGAATTATTAGACCCACCGCCCGAACCGAAAGTAGCGGGTTGTAATATTTTTCAACCGCGGTTATTTTTTAAAAAATTTCAACCGGCGGTTTTCGGGCGGTTTGATTCTGTTCGGGCGGATTTAGCGGGTTGTGCGGGTTTATGTACACCCCTATCCTCGGGTGACATGAAGATCTGATAATACCCTTGAAAGACATCCATCATGCTCTTGAGTTCACATCCGGCCGTCGAATCTACCAACTGATCAATCCTGGGCAGAGGGTAATGATCCTTGGGACATGCTTTGTTGAGATCTGTAAAATCATTGAACATGCGCCATTTGTTGGCGCTCTTGGGCACGAGCAACACATTACAAAGCCATTCAGGATACAATATTTCCTCAATGTACTGAGCCTCGAGGAGTTTGTTGACTTCCTCTTCATTGACTTGTCTCTGAAATCCATGAATGTCCCTTTTCTTCTGCTTGACCGGCTTGAATGCAGGGTCAACATTGAGCCGGTAAACTATGATGCTCGGATCTATGCCAGTTAGATCAGAAGCATTCCAAGCGAAGACATCAAGGTTCTCGCGTAAAAATCGATCATCATGATCTGAGCTGGACCGTCGAGGTTTGAGCCAGTCTGGGTAGTTTTATCTGGATTCCCGGGCACCAATTCGACGGACAGAAACCTTTCAATGTGCTCCATTCTAACTTCTGGCCGTAGGGTTTCGAGCGCCCGTTTTTTCCCTGTGAGTCTGTCACTGTTTTCCCCCGAGGGTTCGCTGCCGTCGTTCTCCGATGAGGACCCTTCCATAGCACCCAAAGGGCTGTCCCCATTGTCCTTGGATCCACTCGAAACCTTCATCTTGTTTTTTTTCTTGTAAAGTTTGGCCCCTCTTATGCTCGGGTCCATCTTCATCTAGCTTGGGAAAATCCATAGACTTTTTGGTGGATCCGGCCTGGACCACTGACTTATGCTTATGGTTGTGAAGAGAGAGGATGTAACATTCCCATGCTTCCTTAATGTTGCAAAGTACTTCCCCCATTCCTTCGGGGGTGGGGAACTTGACCTTGTGATAGTAGGTTGAAATGACCGCTTTGAAGTCAACGAGGGCGGGACGCCCGATAATGATGTTATAAGTCAGATCTACTTCAGCGACGGTATATAAGACGCTCAGGGTCTTTCGCTGTGGGGTGTGATAGCGACCAAAAGAGGTAGCCAAGCGAATTTGTCCTCGAGGGACAATCTTGGAACCCCCAAAGCCAACGAGGGCTATTCTGAGGGGTTCGAGGGGAATGTTGGTTATGTTCATCTTTTGAAACGTTGAGTAAGGGAGAACATTCACTGAGCTTCCACTATCAATTAAAACCCTCTTTACAATGCGATTGTGGACATCTAAGCTAACCACCATGGGGCAGTCAGAGGTTTCACCAGCCCCATGGGGTGTTACAACATGCTCGAGATCTTTCTCAGTGAATACTACTTCTTCATTCTCTTTCGAGCAAGAAGTGTTGTCAACAGAGAGTACAGGCTTAGACTTGGAAGGTCTTTGATCATTGCTGCGCACGTGGCGGTGCCTAGAAGTGTTAGAGTCTCCTCCCGAGGGTCCACCAGCAATCATGTGGATGACGGCAAAGGGTTGGTTTTCTACTTCAACGGCTTTATGCTTTCCACGATCGCTCGTCTCGGGGTGTCTATTGCAAGGGCTCCTTGAACGTGAGTGGCTTCTTCCCCTAGCTCGAGCTCGCTCGGCACAGTGCTCATCGTACCTTTCCAGCACCTTTACAAACTCCTTTAAGTGCCCCCCAGCAATGAGTCTTTGAATTTCACTCTCAAGTTGGCGGCATTCGTTTGTGTCATACCCTTTCTGCTTGTGGAAAGCATAGTATTTTCCCGAGTGCTTCTGGGCCTCGGTTTCTCTCATTTTTGGTGGCCTCTTGAATAACTTTTTATCCGCCATGGAATAAACCTCAGCAATAAGTCTGTTGAGGGGGATGCGCTCATACTTCCGAGGAGGAGGGAAATTCCTTCGAGTGTGAACAGGGCTGCGATGGTGGTTTCTGTTGGGCTCTCCTCTATCCTCTAGACCCTTGTCGGTTCGAGGGGCATTGGCCAGCTTTTGCGCCCTTGCGATGTACATGTCCTCCAGCATGAAGAATGAATCGGCTATGTCCCTTATTTCCATCAAGGAGCGTGGCTTTTTCTTTACCACTTCCTCCACAAACTCCTTGCTGACGTAACTTTTCATGTTGACCGCCCCAATTAGCACATGCCTTAGGAAGTCCATCAAGGGCTTTTCTACCAGCAAAATCTCTTTGTTGGACCTGCCCATAAAGTACCTGAGGGTCTCACTGGGTTCTTATACCAAGTTATATAGAGTCGTGGCTGCAGGTGCAGGTGCCTTTAGAGAGTTGAAATGGTTTAGGAAGGCATCAGTTAAGTCATTGTACCCTCGAATGGAGCGCGAGGGGAGGGGGGACAGCTTCTTGTACCATTTATGTACCATTCCCACGAGGGAAGTGACAAAAACTTTGGTCCAGCAATGATTGGAATGCTCGTAAAGGTGCATTAGATGCACAAAGTGATCCAGATGCTCGGCCAGATCAGTGGTTCCATCGTAGCGGTTGACGGATGTGGGGATCTTGCCCATTCTGGCGTGAGCCATCAATACTTTATCTACGAGGGGCGAACCGCCTGTCAAAGGCCCATGGTTCCCACCCTCGTGATCACGTTCCTCATAATCTTCCTCTCTCCAATGGCGAGGGACTTGGTTCCTGGGGTGGCGAGCGTCTCTGGCCATGGCTCTCTCGTCCCCGGTATAGGGGACTTGAGACCGCGCTCGAGAGAGCTGCTCCACCATATTTTGCAGTCCGTTCAGCTGGTCTTGTACGACTGCCAACTGAGGGTCGCCTCCGTCTCTCCTGCTTGTTCTTCTAGAGATCCTTGACTGGACCTCCTCCTTTGCATCCCCCTCGCTTGAGGGAGCTTCTCTTTCTCAACTGGGTTTTGTTCCTGTTCAGCCCTCGGGAAAGCTTCTCTTCCTTACGCTGGAGGAGGGGGGTGGTGGCTGAGCCCTCAGCAGATTCTGGGCAGCCATCAGAGGATGTACTTATAGCCCTCCCATTGGAGGTGTCATCTGAGCGCCCACGCACGAGGGGAAGTAGGCGGAAGTAAAGTGTTTCCAAGTGTTTTGGGCAGCTTGCACCTCGCATTTAGTGTAGAGCACCTGGAGCTGTTGTGGTGTTACTTGCGGCATCTCCACCCCTTGTATTTCTCTGGGGATGGAGACGGGTAGCTGCAATGTGCCCACTTGGTAGGTCTGAATCATAGGTATCATGCCTTACATTACTCCAGGCATCATGGTAGGTTGCATGTACATGTGCCCCGGCGGAGGCATTGCCATGGAATATGTGGCGGGGGTTGGTGACAGTGACGGCGGGCATGAGCGCTGCAGGCGGAATAACAGTACCTGATCCCCAGCTCCAAATCCTTCAGCTGGGAAGGATCCCAGCAAAGCTTCTTTGCCTCCACCTTCTGGGGCAACAAGAGGGATATTCCCAACCATAGGGGTGTTACCAGTTTGTACAGCGGTGGCATCAGCGTTGCTAGCCCTGCCTCTCGAGTTTTCCTTATTTACTGGGGGGAGAGCTCCCCTGCAGTCTAAAATCCCAGATCTCGTTGCTATAACCATGTTTGAAGGTTTGTCGGTGTTACCGTTCAACTAGCTCAAGAAGGAAAAAATGGATGAAGCTGAAGAAGATGATGATGGTTTCCCACAGACGGCGCTAAAAATGATGGTGTAAATACTGGAGATGTACTAAAACACCAACACTCTGAGATTTATTTAGGAAAGGAAGAGCATCACAGGCGTATGAGCCTCGGGAACTAGGTTTCCAGAAGTGCATGGGTTCTTCCAGCTAGGATAACACCAGAAAAATATGCGGTGAAGATGCAAGAGGAATGAAGTGTTTGAAGCTTGGGAAGGAAAACCAGAGATCGTGCCCAGTTATGTCCGGAATGCTAGTGTAGAAGATGAATTAGTTGACTTAGGGAATGTGAGTGTAAATTCTCATATTTATAGGTTGAGGATGAGGGTGATTTGGTAAATGTAACCAAGTGGTCCCAAATCCGTGTTGCCCTTGACACGTGGCGTTGTGTGATGGCTTGAAAATGACACTCCTGAAAGATACCTATGGATAGGTGGTAACAGTGTGTCAGAGGAATGTGTGCGCACTACCTCTGTGTGTCGGAGGCGGTTACAAAGCTATCAATAAGCGTCAGAGAGCTCAGGATAGTTTGCTCCTCACGCCATTGGGTGTGCCTTCGCTGGGAACCCTTTGTCGAAGAGGGGATTGGCCTCCAGAAATCATGAATGCCTCGCTGTAGTGACGGTATGGACGTCAAAGGAGGTCTGAGCGCAGATAGGCTCTGGAGGAATTAACCGAGCACTGGAGCGCTCGAGGGGAGGATTCCCCCGGTGACTTTAACCGAGCGCTGGGACGCTCGAGACGGGTAAGGCACCTGACCGTGGGAGGTCCTCAAGGGAGGGCTGAACTGTGCGAAGAGGAAAGCCCTCATGAGAGTAATGATCATCTCTGAAGCCTCCATGCGAGCGCTGAGATGGATTAGTGGGGAACCCCACGCTCGATGTATGGGCCTTGACAGGCAGGCCTCAGGGATTAAGACAGCAAGTTACATGGGCTGAACATGTTTCACGAGCCCACACATACGAGCGTCTAAGCTCAGGTGTTTTTGGGCCCTCTCAATAGACAGTCTGGATTGTGACACGTGTGCGAATCTGACTCAAGCGTGATTTGGGCTCATCACGTGTGATACGCACACTAATTTTCATCAAAGTATGCTTTGTTGGTTAATTTTATTATTATTTTATTTATATAACATAAATACATAATTAGTTGACATTTATTTATTAAATATAATTTTGCAGAAATATACACCGTATTTATACCAACACTAATTTCTTTCCTAAGGCCAGGTTTACATTGGAAAAAAATGTTTATGAATGTCATGATTCAACTGTAAGATATTTTCGCCAAGATCAAAATCATGAATTTAGAACACCAATATAATCGAGAGTGTAGATATACCTAATTTTCGTCTATTGAATTGAACCTGATATTTACCGATCTCGTTGGGCAATTTCACGTGGTATGCTCGACTTCTCTGGTTAGATCTTCCTCTCATTCTCTCACTGACAGTTAACAGCTTAATGGGAAAGCAGATATCAATAACGTGGAGTGAAGAGGGGACCTAGGCGCGATATATAAAACCCTAGGGGTCCTCCCATCACGGGCTTTCTAGAGTGGGCCTACACCAGTTGTCAGAGCACATCTACTAAAACCAAGCCTTTAAAGATTGTGGGTCAAATAAATAGGCCTGATAAGTCTTGTCCCATTAACCACATTAATTTAGCCCATTTTATTTTAATACAACCATCAATTAATAGAAGTCCAATAAGAAATATTCTTACAGTCTCCCACTGGACAATATTAATTGAAGTTTTGACTCCAAAAACAAAAGGAAAAAAAAGACACATTTTTAATCAAAATGACTCTCGAGCTAAATTTCACACAAAAATTTTGACTGTGGCCATAGATTTTCAAAAACAATACGGCAATAGACAAACGTTTAAACAATCCGGTCCGGCGAAAGCAACTAAATATCGGATCATGGCGGTGATTGCATCCTTTGTTGATACAAACTCTTCCATGGTCACAAATACCAGCAGCTTCCACTGACATGGATTCAGACGTGGTGGTGCAGTAAGAAACAACATCCAAAATATGACCCAAATATGCTATTTTATTGTAAGTCCTCCGATTTTCTTGTAAGATACGGATTTCTGCGCAATATGAAATCCCAAGAAAATCCAATTTCCTTATCATATACGGGCCTCAAAAGCAATAGGAAACCCAAAGGAAATTATAATTCTCTTGTAAGATATGGATTTCTAAAACAACATGAAATCCAAGAAAACTCAACTACTTCTCAGGAAGTTATGTATGTCTCATTTAATGCTCAATATACAATATGGTGTGTTTATTATTGAATATGGTGTGTTTATGAGACATACCCAACATTTCTTAAGAACAACACTGAATCTTAAGATAAATATACATGCGAGACACACAACTCAAGCATGTGCAAATAAAAGAAACATTAATGAGTCAAAATTAGTCTCGCATTGAGTGCATGTAAGATATTCAAAATGCATATTCTATTCGCTTTATGAATGTAAACAACCTACATAGCCCAAGACACGTATTATAAAGCTAGGCTGCACTCCCATGTTCTTTTGTCAAGATATCAAGAGATTTACACCTTAACATAGGTAATGTACATGTCAAAATAATGTCACATCAGTTTCATGGAGTAACATTATCACTACTAACAAGAAGTATATTATCATCATAAAGCATAAGACATATAAATGTACTCCCACTTATTCAATAATCATCATATATCTACGTGAAAATTATGAATACCCATCGACAATTAGCAAACAGAGCCAATATACAAATATGCTTCTCAATAGACCAAAATAATTGTCCTCGTCAAGTTTCTTTATAAGAAACCACTCATCTAGACAAAACCATATCAATACGGAAACTAGGAGAATTAATCACCAAACACAAGTCTCCTATTTTGTGATATATATTTTTCTACTCAATAAAGCTTAGAAAAGTTTCAGTGAATTAATCAATGTTCTAAAATTCACTTTCAAAATATTTCCTTTCTCAAACCTACTTTCCAGTATGCACATGTAGGTTATATAAAATACCGATCTATCTTAAATTTTAGTGGAATAATGGTGATAATAATCAACTCTATTATTTTCTAGATATTTCACTAAATCAACAAGACATTCTAACAATCAATGTATGAGTGTCTCAAATACTTGATGGGTTAGCTAATGGTCACCACCAATTGAGAAAAGATTGTGTTTCACAAAAGTTATGGGATGTGTCATTTATTTCATAAAAAGAAGTTCTATCTTTCACAATTTACAAGAAATTATTAAAAAACTAATGTGTCCACATTCACCCCCTTTTTAAATAATTTCTTTGAAAACAAATTTTGATAGAAACAATTTTGAAAGAACTCCCACGCATATAGATAAATTAAAGACTAACATGAATTCATGACGGTATGAAACTCCCACATATCTAGATGAGTTAAAAATTGAACCATAATCAACATGACTCGAGTTAAGTATATAACCCAAAAATAACAACCAACAAATTTTTCCAGGATCAATTTAATAACAAAATAAAAATCATTCCCTAATTTGCAATAAGTGCAAGATATCTTTATCCAAATAAATTTTAAGATATCTACTGAGTATGATCTCAAAGTGAAAGAACTCATTGCATAAATAATAAATTATATCAAAAGAGTTTACGATCTCTTTCACACACTCCTATCACATATTGGGAATCAAACTAGTAGTGGAGAACAAAATTTAAAATTATCAGTCATACCCAAAATATTTTGTCATTTCTGATTTAAACAATAGCAGTATGTATATGACAAAAATCAGATAATTGGATCAAGCAATAGTAAAAATAAAGTGCAAGATCAAATAATTTCAAATATTGCATATTGAACCGAAACCAATAATTTTATACATATTTGGTAAAGATTTATGTTCAAGTTCTAATTTAAGAACTTTCTTTTGTTTCCAAATATAAGAGTTCAAACATAATTTCTCAAAGTACTAAAAGTACATGTTGAATATAAACCGTGCCAACTCATTTGGAATTAAACATGACATATATAGTAGCAGTTTAAGGTGAAACTCATAGTCAAATTCTTACAATTAAGGTGGAATTTTAGAATTTGACATTTTCTCCAATATCATTATAGCTTCCATAAAATTATATTTAAAATGACTTACTTAACTATTTTGAAATCGCTTTGAAAAAATAATTTTCTTTATATATCAAAAAAAAAAATATCTTGGAAACAAGACTAAAATATTGAGTAAATCGCCATTAGAGTATAGAAAAAAATCTCTAATTCATAATGTAAGAAATATGGCCGAACAATTTACACAAATAACACATAGTCATAAAATTATGTTTCATGAATCTAAAAGTTTAAGTAATCTTTCAAACTCAAAACCAATTGAAAGATTCTTGCTAACGTGACACAAGCATTTCACTCAAGTAACTAAAATTTTGCATAAGAAAAGAAAATCCCACATAAATCATAAAAATATCAACTTTAGGGATTTTTCAAAAGCAACTTCATGCCTATAATTAGCCCACAATTAACAATACATTGTGTCAAATTTTATATTTAGGCTTACTATTTTACTTATTCCAAGTAAATTCTCGAGGGCCTAAAATCAAAACAATCAATAATATTGTTCCAAATACCACGGCAGGAAGACAAGCTCAACCAAAAAGTATTAGCCTATCATTTATGCTAATACACAATAAGTTTCCAATTACATGCACAATTTATATAAATGCAATGTAATTATGTAACAAGAACACTTATTTAAAATTAGCTAGAACCAACATAGCTTATTTATGAGAAAATTAACACTTGTCATGATTAACTCTCCTTTGGCCAGAGTTTATCACACAAAACATATTTTCTCAATGCAAGAGCAGTACAAGAATATCTTAATTTTCGAAATGTTAACTCCTTTGGGAGAACAAACCCTCTAAATTAGTAAATTTCAGTCAATATGCTCTGTATCAGTACTTCAAAATATCTATACATATAAACTCCATTTAAACAAGTGAGGATATATATAATACATATTGAATAATGAGCTTTGGCCTTACTCACCCCCAAAAGCTAGCTGTTGAGGGGAGGTTTGCCATGTCATTATATATTGAACACCACATCACTAATTATTCGATGTGGAACATTTAACACACCCCTGTCACGCCCAAATTGGTGCGTGAACATTGCAGGAATGAACATCTGCAAGCCGGGTGGAGAGAAGAGACAGGCACAGGAATCGAACATCTGTGAACCCGCTCTGATACCATATTGAATAATGAGTTTTGGCCTTACTCACCCCCAAAAGCTAGCTGTTGAGGGGAGGTTTGCCATGTCATTATATATTGAACACCACATCACTAATTATTCGATGTGGAACATTTAACAATACATTATAAGAGTTCCTCAATATTCATGTGCCATGTCATGTATGTTTCAGTAAAGGACACTTAATCACCTAAGATCATATAATATACGCATGATGGAGTTCAAGATATTATTGTTGTATACTTCAAACTATGTATACAAAAATATTACTGAACTCATAGTAATAATATGAAAAAACATGAATGCAACGTATTATGATTAATATGCAATCAACAAAAATAAGCCTAGGAAATATAGCTTTATTCTTTAGAGAGTCCAGGGTGTCATGACAAACTCCCCTTTGGGCAGAGTATGTCATAAATAATAGGTCCCTCCGTGCAAAACGGTATAGGAATACCTCAATGTTCGAAAATTGCTTCCTTTGGGAAACTAAACTTTCTTGATTGACGTACCCTATCGATATGTTTTGCACAGACAAAATTAAATTATCATACATATGTCACCCCCTTTGGGTAGGTAAGAATGCATAATAATTTATTCACTCGAAATATGCATGTTTCAAATTTTACAAGTCTTCATAAATAGAACACTTTGGTGTAACTATCTACGTAAACTTAGTAAATTAAGAACATAGCCGAGTTCAAATAGATTGTCCAATTTGCATACGCACGATATGTATGCAAATACTCCCACAAAATAAAGTACGAAAACTATGTACTTTTGGAAGTTATCTATAACATAATATATTGCATGAAAATTATTCCCAAGATCTTATTTATTTGAATACTCATGTAAAGTAGTCCGCCAAAATAAATTCGATTCCAACTAATATGATCAAGTACGTTAATTTTATATCACATTCACCTTTTATGAAAACTTAGTGAATAATGAACAATTTAATCTCAATACAATTGTCATTCAATATAAAATATTTGATCACATATATCTCAAGTTGAACCGAACAAGAGCAAAAAAGGATAACTAACCTTACAAAGCATATTCTCCCTCAAAAAACTAGCTCAGTGTCAAAAGCCACATTCGGATGCAAAACACATTGATGAAAACCATCTTTCTCAGTGTCTTCCAAACATGCAAAAACTAAAATAACACCTCAACCCACAAGCGAGCTTTCAAATTAATTAGTAATGACAATAACGATAAGGGAAGTGACATAGGTGTTAAATATTTCAACTGAAATACTGATTGTAGTGACTTTAAAGGTCATAGAGACAGAAGATATTGACAAGGTTGAAATCACCTTTATTCTCAAAAAAACCTCAACATAGACATTGAAAACGATATGTTGATTCAGTTGCAAGTGGCATAATATAAGAGAGGTTTTAATCTTGCCCAAAATAACTTATGTCTCTATTTCGTTATGGGGTAATCTCTCAAGTAACAAAACCTCAAACACTTGTAGAGTTTTGCAACATTATAATTTTTATGCATATACAACTTTAACTTGGTGTTCCCGAAGATCATAGACAATAGCACAATATTTCTAGATAAACTATTTAGTAGAAGCACAAGGCAATTTCAAAAATTTTCTTATATAGAAACCAGAAAACACATACATCAATAGAATATGGTCATTTGCCATTAATAGTAATCTTCTATCCAGTACTTGTGCATCAACAAACACCCTAATATTCAATTAAGAAATTATGAAATTGAATAATTTGAAAAGGATACGAAATATATATAGTAATCACCTTTAATTAAGTGAATAATATGCTGTTAACTACCCCAATTCAGTTAACACGCATCCTTTAATAGTTGTGCAAGACCATTTGTACATACAAGACCATACATAATTTTTCATATTCCGTGCCCCACAAATATAATTTATTGCACCCAACTTATTCATTAGAATTAACTTAACTAATATAATGTATTTAATAGGTGTATACATAAATCACACAAATTAAATATAATACGTGT
Organism: Lantana camara; assembly: GCA_037501455.1. Classification (NCBI taxonomy): domain Eukaryota; kingdom Viridiplantae; phylum Streptophyta; class Magnoliopsida; order Lamiales; family Verbenaceae; genus Lantana; species Lantana camara. The sequence continues at coordinate 87,978,519 of CM074863.1, forward strand.
GGGGCAAGCAATATCTATATTCAGCTAATAATACATATAATAAATTTATATATACTCTTAAAAGTTGTTCACAACCAAGAGTTTAATTCAAATTGTGACTCATGTCATCCTCAGGCAATTCCAAAATTATACACTTCACTTAGCAGTCAGAGTCAATAGATATACACAATTAAATTTACACAAATATATGCTTAATCCATAAAATGGAGCATCCTTCAGGTCACTTTAAATACAAGTATAAAGGTTTTCGTCTTTAACTATATATCAATAAAGGAAAAGGCCAACATGCCTAATTAACATATATGGGTCCCACGGCAATTCATAATTTACCACAAGAAATCAAAATCAATGTAACACCCAACCAATCAAAGATTGCAGTAAATCAGCAAATTTTATGCTATGTATATGAAAACCTTTGTGCATACATGTCAGAATTCATATATATATATATATCACAATTCTCATACTCACAACAAAAAGGTAATTATAATTCATGCTCTGAATTGTCATAGCAGTAACAAACACGAAATTTAAATTTCATAAATATATGAACATCATATATATCAAATTACAGATTTGATGTGATGAAAATTTTTAAATTGGTATTTGATATTTACATATCAATTAAATACTCAGAACTAGGGTTCTAAATTCATAGATGTATGACTCTAATACCAACTGTAACATATTTTCGCCAAGATTAACATCATGAATTTAGAACACCAATATAATCGAGAGCGTAGATATACCTGATTTTCGCCTATTGAATTGAACCTGATATTTACCGATCTCGTTGGGCAATTTCACGTGGTATGTTCGACTTCTCTGGCTAAATCTTCCTCTCCTTCTCTCACCAACAGTTGACAGCTTAATGGGAAAAGCATATATCAATAACGTGGAGTGGAGAGGGGACCTAGCTGCGATATATAAAATCCTAGGGGCCCTCCCTTCACGGGCTTTCTAGAATGGGCCTACACCAGCTGTCAAACCACATCTACTAAAATCAAGCCTTTAAAGATAGTGAGTCAAATAAATAGGCCTGATAAGTCTTGTTCCATTAACCGTATCAATTTAGACTATTTTATTTTAATACAACTATCAATTAATAATAGAAGTCCAATAAAAAATATTCTTACATCAACGGCTTAGACAAAGTGGCAAAACATTTGTTTACGTCCCATGTTGCGAGTTAATTTCCGAATTCCGGCCCAGATTGTAATAATTATTTTGTATAGTTTTATTGTTTATTCCCCATTGCTTACAAGAAAAGAGACAAATACCCCTTCAGCTATTTGAGTCATTAAAATTAAAGGCTTTGAAACATTAAAATTTGGCCATTCACGCTGCCGGCACGGGCCCCCTCATTTGGAGCGGGCTTGGGCCAATGCGAAGTAAACAACAGAGTGGGCAAGTCTAGGCCCACAAACATGCCCAATTCCCAGAAGTTTTTTCTTTTTTTTTTTTTTTTAATACACACACCCAATTCTCAGAAGTAAACGTGGCCTCAGTTGTTATTTTGTTTAAAAAAAGGATATTTGTTTGTGTGTGCAAGTCTAATCGAAATCCTCCACAATGCAATAGACCAATAGTTGTATGCTGTTTCTATCTATGTTTTGAAACCCGGACCGGACGTCGAACCGGGAAGGCTTACTGGTTACTGGTTTTACTGGTTCGATCGGTTGGACCACCGGTTAGACCGGTATGACGTCATAATTAAATAATATTTATATTTAATTATATATACTATATAATATTATAAATATGAATTAAAAATAATCAAATAAACTAAATTATATAAAAGAAATTATAATTTTAATTACTTTCAGTTTTTTATTAATTTTTAAATAACATCTCTAATAATAAAATTTTAAATTATAAATCTACAAATATAATAAAATATCTAACTAAATTGAAAAATAATCAACATCTAACAAATTAATAATATAAATAAAAGATTAATTCAACAATATCATACTTTTATTATAGAGTCATAAATAAAAAGAATATCACCCATAATTTATAGTTATATAAATATATATTATAAAAAGAAAAATAAATATTAAACATTAGTTTCTCGTTTTGTTAAATGAATTCAAATTTTTTCCCAATATGATCTTTGGCAAAAGGGTTATATATATTTGCTTTGAAATTAAGATTGCAACAATTGAAAGCAGCTGACATGGTTCTAGTACTCTCATTATATCCCGAGGGTCTGGGGTTCAATTCTTGCAGCTACCAAAATATAACATTAATTTTTGGTAAAAAAAAAAAAAGAAAAAAAAAAAGGAAAAATCCGGGTCATCCGGCCCGCTAACCGGTCCGATCCGGTTATTTAACCGGTTTTCGACCGGTTTTTAGCGGGCCAAACTGGTCCGATCGGCAACTGGTTTTGAGGGGTCAACCGGACCGGAATGGCGGCCGGTCACCGGTCGAACCGGTCCGACCGACCAGTCCGGTCCGGGTTTCAAAACATAGGTTTCTATAAATTGGATTTTTTCCGTCCACAAGCCTTATGAGATTACATAATTATAACTCATACCTACATAAGTAGAAATATTACAAACTGTACCCCTATAAGTTATGAAAATTACAAATATTTTTTTTAGGGTTTAGCTCAATTAATGGACAAATTGATTTTATACCCTTAATGTAAAAATTAAAAGACTAAAATTAAAATATTTAAAAAAATTAATCCAATGTTAAAGTAACTTTAAAATTAAATTTGATTTGAATATTTTGGAAATAAAGTTTTTTTGTTTATTTAATTTTAAAAAATTTAAGTTGTGGATAAAATGGTTAATTTACTTATAAAATCAACTAAACCCTAATGGAATGAAGCAATTTGTAATTTTTAAAACTCTTAAAAAGTGGAGTTTGTAATATTTCCATCTAAACAAGTATGAGTTGTAATTACACAATTTCATAAATGATGTAGATGTAAAAAACCCTTTATAAATTTATACGTATACCGATTAACGAGCATCGCTTGTTTTGTACGGATGACGAGATAATGTGAGAGAAAAAATAAATGCGGATGTTATATAGGTAATATCCCCATAAATAATTAATCGGGTAATGTGAGATAATTCCCCAAATGTGCATCACATTTTTACTTAACTCCCCATTTTGGAAAAATGTCGTATAATTTTCACAAAATATCGTACTTAAAAAAACTCTAAAAATATGTTGTATATTTTTCACAAAATGTAATACTAAAACGTTCTAATGTAGTATTTATATGCTATTATATTGTATAATTTTATGGGGGAGTAAAGTAAAAATATTTCAAATTGATGGGGGAGTTTTTTTAAAATACCCCATAATTTATATTAACCAAACAACAGTCCAATATTATCATTACTAAACGGCTAAAATAGTTCAATTTATCTCAAGATCATGGCTTAAGATCATGTCACTCGACACACCAGAATCGTCCTATACTTTCCCAAACATAAATACTCCTTGGTCATTTGGGGGAAGGTAATTAGTATACTCAACTCAATTTTAAGTTTTTCTATATTGTAAGTTAACGATGTTAACTATTTTGACTTACATGCTAACTGGATGATCCAAATAGTTAATGAGTTTATTTTTCATGTTGATGTTCCGGTCGGGTTCGAATTCACTTGGGGGTATGTGTGTTTTAGAAAAAAATAATAATAAACTATTTTGACTTACATGTCAAAGAGTCTACGCTAAAAAAACACTCATTGTACTTTAGGCTTAGGTCTACTCTTTGGAAGCTTCATGTGGTGAGCTCTTTAAGTGTTCAACGGACCTTATTGGTACGTGCTCCTTAGATGTATTAGAAGGTATTGAGTTGAATTTGGTCATAATACTTAGATTTGAGCTTGAACTTAAATTCTAAAATCTGAATTTTGAAGTAAATGAAATCAAGTTTTAAAAAAAATTCAGCTCTGACTGACCGCAAACATAAACATAAATTAGGAACTATTGAGAAAAAACAACTCAAAAGAAAATCCCCTAACGCTTCAATTTCTTGATTCACGGTGATATTTCACTTAATAACCCACATTACAAGTTTTTATTTCTTGGGAGTTTAGCCTTCAACCGATCTACTGGAAGTTTTAGGTTAATATTCAATGGAGTTAATTATCTTCCTAAGCTTTAGCTCATGTCTTTGCAGCGTGCTTAATAAGCACAACCACCTCTTCAACCAAATCCCACATCGCTTGGACAAATAAAACATGTCATGTATTTATAGTTTTGGTGCAACAGATGAAGCTGTGTTTGTAGAAAGGAGAGATGGTTGGCATCTCCCCCGACAGGGATGGGAACAGCCTTCGGGCTTTACCTGTTACCATACACATCCGGTTAAGGCTACCCACTTTGGTGGATCTATAACCCAATTTTTTTTTCATATTATATTCTTTTTTGTAATTTTTAAAACCTTAATTAAAAGATTCTTTTCTTTTCTTTTTTTATAATTTTAAGACCCTAAATTTCTGAATTCTTTTTCTTTTTTCTTTTAAAGTTTTAATACCCTATTTGTTTTTCTTGATTGAATCCAAAATTTTCTTGTCATTTCAACCCGAGTTTGGTTAGGTCAAATTAGTATAATTAGGGGGTAAATATTTTATACTTATCGTGTAATTTGTAAAAAATTTAGGGAGAGTGAATATTTAATAGCAAGTGCCACTACAACAAATTATCAAATCCGCAACGATTTTTTTAGCAACAATTTTATTTTTGTTGTAAATAATTATGTTTTGGCAATGAAAAGTAATTTCCGTTGTCTTTTTTCTCACTTATTTAGCGCGAAAAAAATATTTTGTTGCCAAAGTCATATGTCTCTCAATCCTCACTTTTAAATCGTATTTGACAACAATTTTGACAAATTGTAATAAAAAATTTTGTAGTTAAAGTACAACTCTTTTGGGACAATATGAAATCGTTGCCAATAATAAATTTTTGCAACAAAATATAATTATAGCTATTAATGCCCTTTGTGCAACGAAATTTGTCGTTGAGAATTCTTGTAAAAAATTAGCTACGATATTTAATAGTTGCTAAATATTGAACTTTTTCCAACAAAATATTTTGTTGCGGTTGTAACTTTTTGGGCGACAAAGTATATTGTTGTTAATACTTTCATAGATTAGCAACGATTATTATTGTTGAAAAATATTAAGTACTTTTAGCGATAAAAACTTTTGTTGCAAATACATATTTAACAAAATTATAAAAACCAAATTAATTATATAATGAATTTTCTTTTTGTAAACATTACATCTAGCCTGGTTGGTTTGGGGACACTTATCTCTTGTAGTCTATCCGAGTTCAACTCATACAAAGAATACAATTTAGTAATATATTTTAAAACTATATTAGACAACGAAATTTATTTTGTTGTTGTAGAAAAATACATTTAAGCATGAAAAGTTTTTTGTAGCAAAATACATGGTATTTTTGCAACGAAATATATCGTTGCAAAGAGCAATAAATTATAACTTTAAAACAATTTATTGGCAACGAAATGTTCAATTTGCCCACAAAAAAATATAAAATTAGCCACAAGAATATTTGTTGTCTTTTTGAATCACATTTTACAACGAAAAGTATATAGTTATCAATTTTACATCTATACACAACGATATTGACTTTTCATTGTCATGAACTTTTAGTAACGAGGATTTGTCAACGAAGCCGGCAACAAAAATATTTTGTTGTTAATAGAATTGACAACGAAAAAGTATACTTTTGGTGAAAAATATATTTGTTGGTAAAAATGAAATTTCTTGTAGTGTGCATTATATTTGTCATTATAATTGATTGAACTTGCAGGAAAAAAAAAAAAGTGTAAAGTGCAATATTTCTAATGCTATATATATATATATATATATATATATATATATGTAATAATTTTATGATTTGAGGATATATATATATATAACCTTTGGTGAAGGTATCGAGCCGTGAGAAAAAAAGATTTGATAATCGATGCGCATCTTCTAACTTTACAGGGCTTCTCTCCATTGTGCTTTAGCTCCAGGAGTATCCAATATTCATGAATGTTATTAATTTGAAACTTTATTTTCAACTTTTATATATAGTGCATGGTCAACTATATATGATCAAAAAAAAAAGAGAAAAAGTTTATATGATCAAGACTCCACTCCATTAATTAATAATAGGGGCATATTACGAATACTTTTATGTTTAAGTATTTTCGGAAAAATATCCATATATTTGAAAATTTACATATTTCGTAGGTAGATTGTTTGTAACTAGTTAGCTTCAACGGAAAATTGAGAAAGAATATAAATAGGTTAATTATTTATAATCCCATAATGTATGAACCATTTTACGAAAGATAACTCGAGCTTGAAAGTTACACCAAAATAAAAAGTAAAAAAAAAAAAAAAAAAAAAGCTTGAAAGTTACAAATTGCAAATTTTACGAGGGATACCTTAAATTTACGATTTCTTCAAAAGATCAGTGATTAGAAAGAGTGTTATTGTTAATAATAATACATTTAATTGGTATTCGCTAGAATTTTAGAGAATATTTCTTTTAATCTTTTTAACAAATTTTAGGCCTGATTTATAAGGGTAACTTTAGACATATTAGATTTTAAATGTATTGATATTATATATCAAATCAAAATTTTCAATACAAAGAACACCATGATGGTTTTTAAATCAAAATTCGAAAATCGACGAATGAGAAATCACTAATACACCAAGGATAGCTCAGGGTGGACATAGCTTTGCAGACCACGTGCGCCGCTAACGGGGTTCAATGAAATATGAGATTTGTTTGTTTTGGAAAGAGGAACACGATGACGATGGTCTTTACTGTCGGGTCGACATGACAGAAAAGAAATCAACGGCCAAAGTTTGTTTTGAACGAAATATTTTCAGAATATTCCATTATAATTGTCTAAAAGGGTTTAATTGTTTTATCAGATAATTATCAACGCCCCCCTGAGGTTTGGCGTTAATACAGAATACCCCTTGAGGTTTCGGAAATTACGAACTCCCCCCTGAGAGAAAATCCATCCATTGATATCATCAATTTTAGACTGTGTGATTAACGGCCGGTGCTATTTGTAAGCAAGGGTGTACTATTTAGGGGGGAGTTCGTAATTTCCGAAACCTCAGGGGGTATTCTGTAATAACGCCAAACCTCAGGGGGGCGTTCGTAACTATCCCTTGTTTTATTTTACAAAAGTTATTGCACCGATTCAAAGATTAAGAGATAAAATACACTAAACTTTAACAAATGAGGCGATATCTGGAATTAATAATATAGTTATGGATCCAATTTCCATAAGACTGGTAGCTAGAGTGAATGAAAACATAAAGAATCTTGAACTTTGCAAAGTCATAATAAAGAAAACAAAATAAAACGTGCTTGTTTGTGAAAATTATAAATCATGCGACAAAAAAGAAAAATACATATTTTATGAGCAATATTATAACTCAACTAGCTACTTAAAAAATATCTATAGATAATAATCAATTGAGATCACCATATTTTAATAGACGAATTGAGCAAATTTATTAGTTCTTTTCTGAACTTTTACTTGACCTTCAGAGTTCAGACATATTTAACACTAAAATTTTCCTATTTCTAGAAGGAAAAAAAAAAAGCATTTTTTATTTTTTTTAATTATGGAAATTGTGCCCGGCACAGAATTAAATGAAAAACTATTAATAAAAATTAAAATTAACCAACTTTATCACGTTCTGGTACTTGATATATGTGTAAGTAGTACATCTTCTCTCATGTAGTACCTTGGTATAAAAGGTATATTTTGTACTGCAAAAACATACGACCATATATATGAATTATGATGAGAAAGTTGGTATATTTTAGGTCCACTTACTAATGAAATATGCCTTCCTTATCATTTGGTAACCAAACCTAAATAATGCAATTTATGCTCAACTACTTAATTTAGGCCAAATATTTCACGAAAAATTGCAGTTTTCGTCCCATATTAAATGAGTAATGTTAGTCTGAATCTGATTTAATAAACTGGTATAATGAAAGGATAAATATTTTATTCTTGTCGTGTGGTTGATAAAAATCTTTGAAGAATGACAAATTAAATGACAAACATAACAAATTTATCATTATAATTGATTGAGTTTGACCGTGACAAGTCTGAGTTAGAATTTTCCCATTAAAAATGTTTAGTTTTCATTTTTAACAAATTTAGACCTACAGAAGTATTATATTTACTTAGTTATTTTTTTGGCTAATTTTGTCATTGTTGTTTATATGCGACAGTCACGTGTATTACTAACGTTAAAATATCAAATTTTTAGAATTTACAATTCACTCTTTTTTTCCCTCAAACTTAAAGAAATCAAACCCTAATCGATCATATCTTTCACATTAAGTAAAATCGTTGATTAAAGGCTTGTTTAAGAAAAATTGATTGGCCGACATAGAAATAAATTGTTAATTTCGTTATTTTTTTTCACAATATTTGTGAACCGCACGTATGAATCGTGAGGGAGGTGTGAATTGGTCGGAAAAATTAACCGCACTAAATGTGATAGATAAATAGAACTAAATATGAATATATGACTAAATGTTAGAATTCAAATTAAATGTATTAAAAACTAGAAGTATGTAATTAAACCAAACGTATTAAACTGAAACTTATAGGGGATACTAAAATAAAATTTAAACTTACAGGATCAAACTTGGATTAGGGACATACTTATATAAATTTACCAATGTTTCATCATATGGTTTCCCACTTCTTTAGTTGAATATTGTGTACGTAATTTATCATGTCCTTGGAAAATGTCTGTACTGACGAATATTTTGAAAGCTGATCGTCTTTGAATCAGATCCGCAACCAACTTTGTGTCGACATTTTTAAAATAATATGTGATTGTTGCAATTACATAAGTCATGCATGCATCGATATATTTGAAAATATTCTTATGTTCTCTGATTTAAAATGCATTTTAAGTTTTTTTTTCTTATAAAGAAAAGGGTAGTGAAATGAGTAATCTTAATTAGCTCGAATATGATTCGGTTGAAAATTCGTAGAGTATTTCGACCGTATGATAATGAGAGTGTGTGTGATCGTGAAAGTATCGTTATTATTCTTATTTAACGGCACAAGAAAACTAATTAATCCTCTAAACCTAGCCATCATAACTGTCACAAGGAGTACATAAATCCTCTGGGTACTAGGATTTTTATAACTAAGAAAATAAATAATAATTAACAATTTTGTCAAAATAAATGAACAACCGTAATTTATATAAACTGAAGCAATAAGTTAGGTCCATGGGCTGCTCTAGTTCGATCTTATCATGTTATTGCCGTAAAATTTAAAACTTGTGACTTAAAGTTTGTAGTGCATTGGTCCTGTGGAAACTATCGATATGATTGCGATCATGTGTTGCAAATATGTTACTACTCAGGCACATACTAATGCCCGGGAAGCTGGACGTTTTCTCAGGTCAGTACGTGATCCATTTGAGTCGAATAGTATTAGGGATCCTTTTAATTCTCTATTGGACAAGTGAATTTCTTTCCACATTTTGTATTTCCAGATGGTTTGGTTCATGCATACGAGAGGGATCTCTATAATAATCTCGTAATCTCCCTTGACCAGTTTCGATTAAAAAATATATATAATATGTTTACCGTATGACTTATTAAGTTCGGTTGAATAATGCTTGGACTAGAATTTTTTATTTTTTTTTAAAATTGCGGGTTGGCCTATTTAGAGATGCTTGAACATAAAAAATTGTAGTTCATATTTGATTCGGTTGAATCTAATCAATGGTGTTGATGAATATATTATACTTATTATTTATTTTTATTTTTATTTTTTAATTTACACCACTTACACTAATTGAATCGAATTTAATTGAATTGAAATGAAATGAAACCCGTCTTTTATTGATATTTTGTTGTATCGAGCATCTTGTATTAATTAATATTCATTACATTCAAAATCATTTACTTCGGGGAAAAAAAAAGTTCTTTACAATGAGAAATGTATTATAGAGTTTATGGTTCATTCAAAAGATACATCATATATACCTGTTATATGATGTATCTTCGAATGAACCATAAGTATTATATATAATAAATATTTGTCATTATAGAGACTTTTGTTTTTTAACATGCATATGATGTATTTTTAGAAAGAACCAGAAACACTATATTACATATTTATCATTTGTTAACACGATAACTCTTGCAAACTCGATAGTGTGTATAGATAAAAAGAATTTGTTGTTTTTGTTAATATTAAAAATACATCGACTAAATACAAAAATTTGAATCTTTTAAAATTTTATTTTAAATCAAATAAAATTAAAAAGAAAAAGAGACATCTATGATATTGATAAGATTTTACCTATTTGAGATATTTTTTTAAATCAAACAAAATTAAAGATAAAAAAAAAGCATGTTTGAGCTTGATTAAATTTTTAGTGGAATGCGATTTTTCTTAAATTAAATAAAATTAAATAAAACATAGAAAAGACAAAGTAATTTCTACATGAGTATCCGACCTAATATAATAATATAATATAAATATATTATATGTTAGTTATAAAAAAATGTCTAAATCACTTTAAACCGAAGCATGACATTATCTAAGTATTTGTTGGAAAAAAAAAGGCTAAAAAAGCATTTAGTGATAAATTTAAGGACCAATAGTGACATTTTACCTTAATGAGTGACCACAAAAATAAACCTTGCGTAACGTGAATGTAATGAAAATTCGAATATATTTAGATGTAGTGGGGACAGGTCAACCCTCTAAGGCTCTAACAAACTATTATTTTTTCTTTTTCCTTGAGCTTAAATAAATCAAAACAATTTCAAATCAAATTGCCTGTCAATCTGTATAACATTAATAATATCTTTTTCCGCTTTTCTTGTGTATAAATACCTCATCCCAAGGCCAAAGGTTCATCACTTCATCCCATTTATATTTCATCATAATCCTCTCCGACTTTTGCGAAACAACAATATTGTTTCTCGTGATCAGTTCGAAATAGTCAATCATCATGTCTCAGGTGTGGTTTTTTTCTTGTTTGTTTTAGTTTTTTCTTCTTCTCGTTCAATTGAAATCGTTTCAGTAGGATGATCTTTGCTGTATAAGTATTTCATCTTTATTTGAGTTCTTGAATGTGATTTATGGCAGCCCATGTTGTTTTCCTTTGGGATTTGGCGTTAAACAAGAGTTTAATGATGAGAATTTGGAAAATATTGAAGTGGGCTTCAGTTTTTCTGAGCTAAAACGATGAGAAATATGTTTATTTGGTTCGAAATTCTGGAAGCATTGTGTTTGTTCTTGATTTATTGCCTTCTTTTTTGTTTTTAGTTTCTGGTTTATGTGATCCTTGCCATTATAAGCAACTAAAAATTCTGACTAGAGCTTGAGGGCAGTTGTTTGTGATGATTTATCTTCAGTTTTCTTGTGTTTTGATCTTATTCTTGTGAATCTGTGATTGTGTTTTATAATATTGAACTAAATTAATCATCAAAAATCTTGTTTCAGATTGAGAGCAGTTGTTTGTTGTCATTTATTTGCAATGTTTTTTTCATTGTATTTGCTAAATTCATGTAATAAGAGCTTCAAGAATTTATACTATTTCGATTATACATGAATGTTTTGTGATTTACTGATCCATATTATCTATTTTGCAGACTGTTGAGCTTAAGGTTGGCATGTCATGCCAAGGCTGTGTGGGAGCTGTGAAGAGGGTTCTTGGGAAAATGGAAGGTTTGTCTCATTTTCAAGAAAAACAACAATTTTTACATGAAGCTATTGAAATTTCTGATATAAAACTGCTTTTATGCATTCATCGATCGATCGATTTCAACATGCAGATTTCGTTTCTATGATCTGGGATAACATACACCAGTTGATTTTATTAGTGTGCTTCTGTTAAAGCTGTTAGTTTGGTTCATGGTATAGTCAAATCCACTTAATGTATGGAGTCCTTTGATATTCGTTTTCGACGCTCTTCCTTCAAATCCGAATCCTTCCAAACAAATGCAGCCTTACAAATACTTGTTGTGTTATGCTTATTTTCCTCAACACTAAGTTTGTTTGGATGGATGATGAGATGAAGGTATGTTTGGTTGGTTGCTGACGAAGATAGGTATATTTCGTGTTTGATTTCTGTCCACGGCATTTTCTTTTCCTCACAACGTCCTAGAACCAAACATAGCACGAGACACGAGTTTTTTGTGCTATCATTATGCTTTTGATTGATGGGCTTTATATTGATTTTGCTCTATTCTATTGGGAATAGATTTCATTGCTTTTCATCAACAAAGAGGAGGTTCATTATCCGGTTAATATAAATTCCTGACTCCATCGTTGTCGCTAGCAATATGCTTCAATTTTCGTCACTAAGCCAATCTTCTAATCTCTCAATATGAAACATTTTGTCAAGCAGGTGTCGAATCATATGATATTGATATTGAGAAGCAGAAAGTGACTGTGAAAGGCAATGTCGAGCCAGAAGCTGTTCTGCAGACCGTTTCTAAGACTGGGAAAGCAACTTCCTTCTGGGAAGAAGAGAAGCCAGCAGCAGCACCCGAGGCAGCTTCATCGGCTGAACCTGAATCAAAGCCTGCTTCCGAGCCTGAGTCAAAGCTGGCCTCTGAGCCCGAGCCGAAGCCCACCGAGCCTGTTGTTGCTGCATAATTCATACTCTACGAAAAGAATTACAATGTAACTCTATTGATTAGAATCTAAGTACTCGTTGAAACAATTTGGTGTGTCGGTGTGTTTTGGCGCTGCTTTATCAGCAATATGTAAGCCTGAATAACTTCGTGCAATATGGTTCTCGTTCTATTCTAACTGTGTTAACTTGATCAGTTTTCTTGCCTGTTGGCCCGAATGTTTTTATCTTTATTTTGCGTGTTGCTTTAAATGCAATTTACCTCCCTTTGTAAGACATAAAATTGACAGTATCATATCATGAAAGGAGGTGTTTTGTACACTACTACATAAGAAGATCAAAAAAGTTAAGTGTGCATACTTCAAACAAACCTAGTCCATAAACAACATGTTTAATCTGCTTAAACTTGTGTTTACTTTCTGGTCCGAGAGAGATGACACAATTCGGGATTATTATTGGATAAATGGTGGATTGTTCATCCCACATTCTACGTAGGATGGACAATCGACGATCTCTAACCAAAATAAATAAATAAAATCCACTATCGCATCCCACCATTAATCATATTACTCATCTATCCTATCTTATTTCAACCACTTATCGATCCTATCTAATCTCACCCAACAAAGTAAATATGTCAGAAAAAGGGCTTGGTTGGATTCAGACGGGCCTCCGTTCTTACATTCTCAGTCTGAGTAAAGGTATCACATCTTGCATAAGACTTAGGTTCCATGGATGTTTTAACCTTAACTTCTTCAAGATCAACACCATTCTTTTGGAGGAAGGAGAGAAAGATGCTCAAGTTCTCGTCCGTCGGCCTATAATACCCGCTGTAGGCTGATACACACTGAAGCAGCAAAGGTAGTTAAAAAAAAATATTAATCAATTGATTAGTTTAGCCTCAACAATTCATGCACTTGAAATCTTAAAGCTACCAAGTTATTGAGACTAGAACCATGAGAAAAATAAATAAAGTTTACAAATTACATCTAGCTCCCCTATAGTTTCGCATATTTACACTTAGACCCCCTCAGTTTTAGAAATTACACTTTCATCCCTTATGTTAATAGATTACAAACTCCCAAGTTGTTAGAATTTATAGTAATTGTAAAAACCTTGAGCTTTCCTAGCTTCGCCACCAATCGTCCGGCTGATAGAGTAGCACCACCTGCCAGGAAGCTGGAATGATGAAATATTCCCTTCTTTTTCTGAAAAACAAAAAGAATTATTTTATTTAAAGTTTTCTGAAAAAACCTAAAATAAAAAGATCAGCATATTCATTTCCTGTTACTGTTTTCTCACCTCTCCAGCATATAACTTTTGTGAAGTGCACATAACAAATATCCATTTGGAGCCTGTAATTTCTTCACTTGTGTTAAGAGGGTAGCCACTTTTCTTGTGCGCCAACTTCCCTTCAACTATTATGTACTCATACTGCTCTCTTTCTTGCTACATGCACCAATAATTAATAAATAACAATTATTAGAAGATGAGTCTTTTACATTCTACGCAACCTCTGAGATTACGAGTCTTTTACATTCTAATAAAGTGGGGCCATTTTAATTTTCGAAACTCATAAGGATGAAGTTTGTAATATTTTCATCTAAGATACAAGTTGCAATTATGTAATCTCGTAAGAAGTGTAGATGCGTAAAAAAAGAAGTTTGAAAAAACTACAAACTAAGGGGGAAATGGCTCAAATTTTACCATTGTATAATGTTCATATAATTTTTTTGATTACATACAGGTCCGATATAGTAGATGCACTGCTGACGAAGCCTTGACCTTGTGCACTCGTCAAGATCAACCTCTTTTCCATCTCCAATATCCAACCTATACAAGACAGTATATTGCACTTTTGTTTATATAATGTAGACATACGTAAATGCTTCAATATCCACATGCATTCATCTTAAATTAAAGGATAATACCATTTCGGTACGCTATGAGGTTTGAGCAAATTACAAAAACTTCCCATGGCATGTCTTAAGGTTTGGCCCAACATGGAATCGTTAATTTAAATTCAAACATTAATTGTATGTGCTAAACAATAATAGGGTTTTCGTGAAAACTTAAAGATTATGTCATTGTAAAATCCATGGATTCAGGGCTAATGTAAATTCTTAAATAGGGGAAGTTATTGTAATTTCTCAAACCTTAAGGGAGGTTTGTGTAAGTAGACCAATTCTGGATGTACTAGTATAATTACCCTTGAATCTAAATTGCATAAATTGTAGACTCACCAGTAGAAGAATGATTGATGTGTGTTTCTTCTGCACCACTCTTCAAAATATATGTTCAAATTATGACCATAACGATGCCTTGGATCAATCTGCACCTCAATTACACAAGATTTATAATTTATTTCATTCAAGTAGTAAAAACACAGAAAAATTTACTAATTAAACTACTTAAAATTAAGCTTCTTTGATGCAAGAAAGACATTTATTATGTGCATGCTTACAGCTTCGATCCAGTGTTGGAAAGCCAATTTCTGCGCCGTTGCATCTTTACTTAAGCCCTTCCCAACCTATAAAAAATTGTAAGTTCAAACTATATAGCGGACCCGATCAAGTATGAAGGTCGGAAGCTATACTTAATTTTTTTGGCAGAGCTGATTTTGTATAAAGTAAAAGGAGTCGGTTGTATCTACCAGCCCCTTGATTCTATCACCGAACTTGATCAAAATCAAGGATTAGAATATTTCACTACTAAAGTTCCATATTTTAATATTACTAAGCAAGGTATACACGCCTTTGAAGCATTCCAGCTGATCCTGCTCCACCGCGAAGCTGCCTTTTCAGGTTCAAAGAAGTTGAAGAAAGAAACCGTGCTGCGGTTGAGACGAGCATACTCAATCGCTTGCCACCTTCACATTCATTTCTCCTCAAATCAGTAACTTTTTTCTCGATGATGCAACATCATAAGGGAGGTGCTGGTAATTATGAAAACTCAAGAAGGAGTGGTAATCATACTATTTTAAAGGGGGTGTAAGTGTAATATAAAAATTTACGACATCCTACACAACGCGACAAGACATGAGAACTAACCAGAGTTCTTGAACTGCAACAGCCGAATCTGCCAGTATGCGATGTGTTCGGTAACTTCTGTACACCTTCTGCAACTTCAACGCAGCCTTCTCCGCAATTTCGTCATCCGATGGGAGATAAGATGTTGGACTTATGAGTTGGTTTACCAGATCCATTTTGCATAAACAGTTCATTCTATGCTGAGAGGTACCACCATCATCATTATATGTGTTGAAATGTGCATTGTTACTCAGAGAAATTCTTGGTATTGGTTGGATATATGAATGCATATGATGTACCATTAAAAGGGTTAGTTGCAACAGCTCATGGCTGAAAATTGAAAGATAATGAATCTCTTGAGTCTTGAGTTTGATAGGGTGCACGGTGCACCTGTCACTTCAGGACCCAAATGATTGGTGTGCTTCTAATATTTATTTCGTTCGGGGTCAGAAATTTTAATTTTAGGAGGAAAATATATATGTATGTGTATATATATCAAAAATTTAGAAGACAAATTGTATATAAATTTCTTGACTCGTTGGGTTTAAGCTCTGTTGATTTGATTTGGATTCGGGCTCTAAAATAATTCGGTTAGGCTCGACTTGTCTATGGAGGGTGTTTTTGAACTTGAAAGAAACAAAGTATTTTTGTGCTTTGCTTCTTTAGCTCGAACACTTTGTGGGTGTTAAAAAAATAGATTTTTACATTAAACATGGTGTTTTCAAGACATATATTTAATAACATACGAATATTTTTAAAATATATTATTTTAATATATCGTATGAATCTTACAAAAGTTTTGTCCCCGTATCTCATGTCCCTTCAGCTCATGAGCTTTTAGCGTATTTTTCTCCAACACTTCAAAAATGCCATCAGTGATCAGTCTAATAAAGTATGATTTTAAATTATTCTTTTATTTCTTTTGTAAAAGTTCATCTTTTTTCTTCAATACTTGTCAATTTTATTACTCCAATTTTTTGTACAAAATCCATTTTCCATTTTAATTTCGCCGAACACAAAAAAAAAAAAGTTACATAAATCTATCTTATGGATAATTCTGATTCGAACTTAACTTGACTAACTTAGTGTGATAAGAGAAGAATGTTTTAGTCTTTGACTATTGTTGTTTGATAGGTGAGAAATTTAGATAGAGTAATTAATCAAATAACAAATTTAATAATTTTATGATTATAATTAACTATTTAAATATCGTGGTTCATCTCATACTTTACTCAATACATGCACCATATGTATTAACAAACGGTCGAGATTAGGAAAAAGAAATAATTGTAATATGAAAAACATTTAAAAAACTCTTTGTTAATTTCAACTGTTTATTAATATATTTCAGTAAAATAAGAGATAAAACACAATCTTAAAACATGAAATTTCAAACTATTTTAATCGAGCACACGATAGGGTCGCACCACTAACTTTTCAACCAAACGCCCCTGACCAATTATACGGATCAACAGTTCCTCTCCGATGAACTCATTATGAACTAGAAAGTTTCTTTAATTTATCTTATATTTCAACTACATCTCATAAATTGGGGATTTATATCCCATTAAGATAAAAATATATAAAAATATTATTTTGTCGTATTGTGTTGTGTTGGACACTTGTGTCTAATACCATATCCTATCCTCCTCACATAGAAAATTTTAAAAAAAAATTATGTCACCATGCATATTCATATCATATTACGTTTGTATCATTAACAATTTGCATCAAGATAATTATAGAGTCCCTATATATGTTTGTCCTGATAATAAGGTGAGAAGCACATATATTTGGAAGTTTGATGTTTGTATCTATCGTCGATTAATTTATCAGTATCACGCAATTAACAATAGTCAATATATATAGACCAACATCAAAGCCGATATAAATTTTTTTATTTTTTTTACATAATAGATATTTAATACCATTGTATTATATAATTTAACAAAATAATATTTTTAAAATTATTTGTACATAAAAAATCAACACACTCAATTAATAAAAGTTTTAAGGAACATAATATAATAAGGGAATTTTAAGGATACTTATTTTGACAAGTATTTTGCAAGTAATTCAGCGGTTCTAGGGAAACATCAAAACAATGACATCAAAAATTATAATTTCCAGAAGTTTAATATTTTAATGCTACGTTAGCTCAAGTGCTCAACCAAATATTTCATGTTCAATTCCCTCGATATGAAATTGTATTGGTGGGAAATATTTTATATTTTAAGATTGTGATTCAGTTTTAGTTCTAAATGTGATATATAACCATTATGTAGAAAAAATATAATTTCCAAAACATTAATCAATATTCATATGCATAGTCTAATTTTAATCTTAATTTGATTTGACCAAATTATTAGTGAGAGATAAGCATTAAAGTCGTGCATGTGATTAGTATAAATTTTAAAAGAAGTGACCAATCAAATATCAAATATAATACTCCTCCGCTTTACATTGAATGAGGTAACTATAACACTTAAATCTATATATCTCCTTAAATCTCCGGCCCTAATGGCCTCCCCCCTATTCCTTTCAGCATTATTGGAATATAGCCGGTGAAGATGTGATTAGTTGTGTCTTGGATTTCCTTAATAAGGGTCACTTAGATAAAATATTATATTTTATCCATGTTGTACTCATCCCTAAATGTAAATCTCCTGAGTTGATTACATAGTTTCATCCGATAAATTCTTTGCAATGTTGTGTATAAGATAGCCTCAAAAGCTCTAGCAAACCGGCTTAAGCCTCACCTTGATAAAATCATATCCCCAAATGAGTTAGCCTTTATCTCAAACCGTCTTATAAGTGATAATATTCTTGTTGCTTTTGAAATTAATCATTTCATCAAACTTAATAGTACAAGAAATGAGGGCTTCTTTAATCTGAAGCTTGACATGAGTAATACGATCGGGTCGAATGGCGGTTCCTCAAACGGGTGTTGACCAGGTTTGGCTTTCCAATTACATTCATTGAGCATATTATAACTTGTGTATCTACAATTTCTTTCTCCTTTTTGTTGGACGATTACGAATTTGGACACTTGGTACCAGAGATGGGGGTCTGATGAGGGGACCCCCTCTCCCCTTATTTGTGTTTCTTATCTGTACAAAAGTATTTTTGACCCTTTCGCAGGCACAAGAGAGGAAGGAAAGCTCGCGAAGAGTGGTGTCTAAGAAGGCATAATTGATTGTATTAAAACTGTTTTGGAGTTCTACGGATGCATCTCGGGCCAAATCATTAATGCTCAAAAATACTTTGCGGAGTTCAGAAGAACGTACCGAGGGTTGATCAGGACGAATTGGCAGCAAGTCTAAGTATCCAATAGGTGGACAAGCTAGGCAGATACATCGAAAAGAGAGCTCTGCACTACTATTGTTGGAGAGTATTCAAAAATGTGTTCAGGGATATTCAAAGAAATTTTTATCTACGGTAAGAAAGGAGATTCTAATCAAAGCGGTTTTGCAATCAATTCCAACCTACTCGATTAATTGCTTCATCTGCCGGATCATATCATCTAAGATATTGAATCTACAATAAGAAACTTTTGGTGGAACAATCGGATTACAAAAAAGATACATTAGATTGCATGGAGCAAACTTTGTACGAGAAAGGTGATTGACGGTTTAAGTTTTTAAGCTATAAAATTATTCAACTTGGCTATTCTATCCAAGCAACCCTGGAGAATTATTCGGTCCTCGAATAATCTCATTAACCGCATCTACAAGGTGAGATATTTTCCTTGTTATGATGTTTGGGATGCTCCATTTGGTTGATCCCCATCATTTGCATGGCGGAGTTTGTATCAGGCTCATTATCTATTGACAACCAGTTCTCGTTGGCGAGTTGGAATGGGAGAACGAATTCATGTTTGGAGAGATCAATGACTTCCTTTGGCATTGGATTTCAAGGCTAAGTTTCCACAAGGGTGACTATTAATCAGAAATGGGTCTTTGATCTTATGAGGCTCGATTTATTGATATGGATCCAATTATCGATTTTCTTATCGAGTTCGGTCTGAATTTTTTTGATCCAACCCGAATCCGACCAGTTGACAATCCTAATTGAAATCAAGCATTCGAATTCGGTTTATATAATATATATTAAATTAATTATTTTTTACATGTAGGACTTTTTATACAAGTATATTAATAATAATATATATATTTTTTAAATAAAATTGAAATAAAAAGCAACCTGCAGTAATTAGAAGTCAAATTGAAATTGCAAGATGCCCTAATCATAACAAAGTTCTCACAGCAGCACAAAGTTCTCCGTTACTTTTTTCCATCTTCTCCAACTAGATAGTCCGTCTCCACCGTCTCCTCTATTCTGCCAACCACCGCGAGATATACAATCTGCGCGTAGCCACCGCCAAGCTCCCCACTGCGGCCTCCACCAAAATCTTGTCGCCGCCACCGCCACCGCCACCGCCACCGCCAGTCACGAAACTAATGCCACAGATCTAAGTCTCAACATCCCTCTCTCCTTCCATCCTTCTATTCTGTACAATCCAAGTTTGAGGTTCTGCTTTAATATTTTTCAGATTTGAGGAACGAAAGAAAGAGAAAAGGGATTTATCTTTTTTATTGGGTCGAATTTTCTTGTCGGATAATCCCACCCCGATAACTATTGTTTAGGGTTAACCAAGGTTATAGGCCACTGAATATGCTTTGGAAACTGCTCTTGGCAAAATTCCACCTAAATCTAGTTTTTGACCTGAAGGTTCGAGTACTAGATTCTGCCTTAGTCTGAAGGTGACTTATTGAGATTCATGAAGCCCTACAGAAATGACGATTTTCAGAAACATTGGATGATATTTCTTGAAAATCGTCATTTCTGTAGGACTCTGTACTATATAAAAGAAAAGAATTGACTCTCTATAGATATTTATATTTATGTGTTTATGATTTGGGTTATAATTGAAGGTGTCGAGAATTGATTTGAGTTAATTGGCTGTATTTGTTCATGGTTTATTAGTTTGTGATTTTCCTGCGTACAGGGATTTTGTAATCCTAATAATTTCTGGTTATATGTGAGGGTTCATTCTGTTTTTTTGGTGCAGATGTGAGGGTTCATTCAGTTAGTGGAAACTTATATTCTTTTCTTTTCTGGTTTGGTTGTGGTTTTTGGAAACTTGTTATCAAATTCAGCCCCAAATGTTAGTAATTACCCTAAATTCAGACACAATTAGCTAAAGCCTTAATCCCAATATTGCAAAACCCAATTCCCCAATTAACTGCCGTTCAATTTAATCTGCCAGAAACGCCAATACCCAACTCCGCTGCCTTTCTGCCACCAGTAGCCACCGCTGCAGCCCTTCCCTGAAATTTCTGCCGCTGCCTCAACACCAAAATATCGCCTGTGTCGCGGTGGATCGCAGCTGACAGCTCAAGAACACAACCGCCCAATCGCGGCGAGGACACACATCCATCTATCCCTGCTTCAGTAACTGGAACCCCGAAGAGATTCAACTCTCGCTTGAGCGCCGGTTCCGCGCCTGCTTGTTCATAGCGTGCCTGGTATTCTCTTGCTCTTGTGTTTCTATTATGCCTTGTTTCCTTGCCTTTCTGTCTTTGATAAAACTATGAAGTTTATACAAGTGTATGTGTATTACTAGGGAATAATGGACATTGATTTGGATCCGTTGGATGATATTTTTGCTGGAGAAGAAGTAAACAATGGTACGTACTGATGCTTTATCGTTACCCCGTTTCTGGGTATAGCTCCTATTTTAATTGAATTGTAAACACAAACTTCCATGCTTCTGCAGCTAGAGTAGGAGGCAAGTTCCAGCCAAAACCAAAATTTCGACCCCAGAAAAAAGCCTCAGCAGCACCCAAAGTTTCTTCCACACAAGCAGGGCAAACCAGTGAACCAGCAAAAAGTGAACCTGTCAGGAGTGCAAAGCTGTCAGAACAGTGTTAGCATTTTCTTGATTTAGTGCTACATTTTGCATTTATGGCAAAAATCGTGTGTTTTATAGAATAAATGGGCAGTAAATCATTTTTGGTGTCTTTAAATGATTTCAGGTTCAGATGTAGTGCATAATGATAATGACATGGATAAAGCAGTGGGAGAGGTGAGTAATGATTTGAGTCTATTCCATCTTCGTTGATTCCATAAACTGATTTATGTATTTCTTTGTGTTTAGAATGCTGACATATTCATTGGGTTGGAAGCTCTTGGTGATTTCCCTCCTCACACAAATACTGCTATGGGTGAGCAAAAAAGATTTTCTATTTGTTTTTTCTGTTATGTTTCAAGTTCTTTGCATTTAGCTCATTTTAATTGTATTAAGGCTATTTAGTTAAACATTGTTACAGAAGATCCTGTGACAGAGGATTCGACTCAGGGTGATATTTCCACTTGTCCTGAATTATCAAAAGACTTAGAACCTTTAACGTGTCAGATGCATGATAGAGAATTGGAAAGAGAGGTAAATTTGGTGAATCAATTCTATAATTACATCTGATTTAACAACTATTTTGAATTTAATTTTGAGGTCTCAATTGCAGGATATGGATGTAATGGATTCAATAATTACATCTGATTTAACAACTAAACCCGGTACAATGAATTTTTAAATGGGTTTTTATTTGTGTTTCCAACTGCCGGATATTGATATTGACTTTTATTGTCCAGGACAGAGAACTGGAAAATTTCAGCCTAAGCCAAAGGTACAATTTCATGAAGAGAAAGAGCTATGTGAAGCCAGTGGCCCTGATTCTGTTCCACCACCTAAAGTTAATTATGGAGAAAATGAATCATTTCAACACGATGATGTTCTTGATCTTTCATCTCTAGAATTTCCTCAAATCTTGACAACCGACTCTGAAGTTCCTTTGAATGAAGACTCTGTGAATCTTATGCTGAATCAGTTGGATTCAAGCAGTAATCTGTCAGAAATTCCTGCAAAACTTGTAAGCTCTTATATATATATATATACATATATATATACACATACATATATAGGTATTAGAATTTGGATTATTGTTGTTCTGCTCTTTTGGTGTGTTTGTGAAAGCCTCTACTTTGCTTTTGGATAAAGAGAAGCAGAAACTACAGTTGTAAAAAGTTGGAGTATTAAAAGAATGAGTGTTTGGAGAAAAAAAGTTTGAAGTTCAAAAAGAGCATGTGAATATTTGGGGGAAAAGAATATTTGAGAAGCATTTTTATTAGATTAAACAAACTTTCATAGTTCCATTTGTTTACGAAATAACCTTTAAGCTAGAAGTTGGTCCTTTGTTGTTCTAGCTTCTAGTTTATTTCTGCTGAAAAAGCACAAGCTGGTTTCCAAACACTCCTAAAGTATTTAAAAAACACAAAAAGTGCAGGACTGCTTTTTTTTGAAGGGTTTGCTTTTCTGATTGCTGTTGGATTATTCATTTACGCTTATTAGGCTTCTCGTCGAGCAAAGAACACTGGATCAGATCCTTCTCCACATCAGCAAAATTCTCCATTATCTACTCAGGAGAACGAAACTCGTAGATCATTAAGGCCAAGAAAAACCAACACGAATTTCTCTGAACTAGTAGATGCAACCGATGAAGAACTCCTTGCTAATGGAGAGCATGCTGCTGAATATCCTCCTAGTGAGGAGGAAAACATTAATAGTGAAGCACTTCAACCAGAGAACGAATCACAAGCAAAAAAGACTAAACGGAAGTATAAAAAAAAAGAAGATAAAGAAAAACCAGCTAGAAAGAGAAATAAGGCCAAGGAGTCATCAGATAAGGATGCAGATGCAAAGCCTAAAAAGTTCTCTCACTCTACCAGGAGAAGACGAGGTATTGTGATGTGAAAATGGGAATTTAGGGTTACAGTTGATTTTGGTTCATAATATATGTACTAAAGTGGAAAACCTTTTCAATACAGTGAACCAGGCTTTACTTGAAACTCCCGAAGATGAGATTGACTATGAAAAGGTGCCTCTTAGGGATTTAATTCTTCTAGCAGAGCACAGGGAGAAACAGATGGTATGTAGAATTGTGCACCAGAAATTACTACTTACTGTTATCGATGTATTATCAATTGCATATGGTATGAGAATTTTTAAAGGAAATATTCTGCAGCATATTCTTCACGATAATTGTGAATTCATTGTTTGTATTTAAGAAATTTTCTTGTTCTAATATTTTTCAGAAAAAGGAAGAAGCAGAGGCGGCGGCAGCAGCAGCGGCAGCAACAGCAACAGGAGGAGGAGCACAAGCGACGAACCAAAGGTAATATTCTCTCTTCCAGTGACTCAGCCAGAAATGTGACTCAGTGGGGTCAGTAAAAGCTATAGTACCAAACGTATTTAAATTTCAATATCAGTTTGATTAAAAACGAATGTTTGGGTCGCCATTTGCAATATTATTTTGTTGTAGAAAAGAATTTCAGATTATGACTCAAGAATCTTCTTTTGTGTTGATCTAAATACCAAAATAATTTGGATACTTCTTGAAATTATATTTTATAATTTAGACTTTTGCACATTTCTTCCTGACTTGCCTTAAATCGAAGCTTCTCTTGCAGACTCGCCCTTAATTCAGCCAACTTCTATACTTATTATGCACATTGAATTGGTTATATGAACATGTTGTTATAGTTTTATATTAATATCTGTCTTCTTCATAAGTTTCAAAATTAAGTTGGAATATTAAATTGAGATTTCATTATAATGTCCTAATTGTAAGTAGGATAAATTCTTTTTAATCTAGTTCAAATAATTTCACTATATGATAGCAATGTGATGTGATTCTGTATCTTTATTAGGGCGGGTCAAAAAGGCCATTATCATCACAATATTACATTAATCTATGTATACAACTATATATTTATATAATCCTCAAGTTGTTAAATGAAACCTCTTAAAAGGCTGTGACTCCGCCAGTGATCTTATCCATTAACCGAAAGATAGTAAATGTTGAATTTGATCTGGTTTTGGGGTACTAGAACCTCAACAGTTTTAAAAAACATTCACTTGTGTTATATTTTTCTTTGAAAAAGAATTACTGCTCGTTGAGGGTGCAGCACAAACTTAGCAAAGTTAAACCCTACTACAGTATTGTACTTTGAGTTATATACCATGCTTGTGAATTATTTTTGTATCTTTATCTCTTTGAACATTTTTCTGTTGCTGAGAATGTTTTAGAAAGTGTGTTGCATTATTTTCAACATGGCAATGATGTGTGTTCTGGTTATTTCTGCTTTTGCAGTAATGGTAATTCTTCAGGCCAATATGCTGAAGACGAGGACTTTAATTTGAACCAAGATGGAGAGAATGATTATGAAGAAGAAATTCCTGTAGTTGAGGAGAGTTCTTTGCTCTTTAACTATCAAACCTATATGAACAAACCACGCACCATAAGATGGTCTAAACAGGATACAGAGCTGTTCTACGAGGTATGCTTTCCTGATACTTGAATATATATGAATAAGCACATTAATAATGCTTTGCAGGTCTTTGAATGAATAAAGAGAGTTTTGCCTTCTTAGGACTTTGGTTTCTGGTTGCCTACAAATTTAGCATCTTGCTGTCATTTCTTGCATAGGCGTGCCATTTATCCCTTTTTATCTGTTGGAATTTATTCTTGAATCCTCTTTGTAATGTGAAGGTGTTTGGAAAATCTTATGCATTTGGAGAAGTTAAAGGCTTAAAGTAGAAGGTGAAATTGTAAAAAAGTTGAATTGGTAAAGTAGGGAGTGGTTGGGAAGAAAATAAAGTGAAAAACACCAAGAAGTACTAGTTAGTGTTTTGAGAATAAGTTGAGAAACCCTTTTACTACGATAAATAAACTTCAACTTATTTAGAAAATAACCTTAGAAGCTAAAACCAAAAGTCGGTCCTTAGGTGCTTCTACTTTCTTTTAGCTTCTCAAAGCCGAAGTTGGTTTTCCAAAAACCCAAACTCTACGTAAGTGCTAAAAAAATACCTAAAACGCAGAAATACCTTTTTTTTTAAAGAGTTTTCAAACGCTCATGTATTTGTAGGCTGTTCGTCAGTTTGGGACAGATTTTTCTATGATTCAACAGCTTTTTCCTGATCGTACTCGCCGGCAAGTAATGTTGAAATACAAAAAAGAAGAAAGGCAGCATCCAATGAGGCTTCATGAAGCTTTCTCGAACCGTTCTAAAGGTAGACTGATTCCCTAATCTCTCTCCTCTTGTCTAAAAGATTTATTGTCAGAAGAATAAGTACTTTCAGATGTTTTATTTGAATATTTATCTTTCTACATGTTTAATATTCTTTTTGCAGATTTTTCCCATTATGAAACGGTGGAAGCACGTGTAAAGCAAATGGCAGCAAAAGAAAATCCAAATGCTGGTAATGATGGTGCTGTAGATTTGACTGATAATGAAGTGGCAGATGAGGGGAATTCAAATGCTAATGTATGTTTTGCTATTTTTGATGAGTGATTTTTTCTTTTTTATGTTTCATTTTATTACTCTTTTTTTTAATGGTTTCTAATGCATCATGAAGGTTGAAGAAGCAAAAGATGAGGGTGTTGAGGAAGAAGAGAATGGAGATGTTCGAAATGATTCTGTTAAAGAGCAAAGCCCTGTCAAGTCGGATGATGAAGATGATGAAGATGATGATTTCTTGTGGAGCCAATACAAGAGCGATATCTAACTATTGGTAAACAAGATATTCACAATTTTAATATCCTAGGCAGTGTTTTAATGTGAAGAAATTGATTTGGTAAACATTTTTCTTCGTGAAATTATGTGGTTTGCCCATGATGCCCCTCTACCTCCAAAAAAGGGACACATAACCAAAGAAAAGGTACAATAATATCTATTATCTAATAATAATTGATAGACAATAATTATCTAATAATAATTGATATATTGTTGGTTTTTAAATTTCATATTATGATTTTCTCGATTGTTGAGTATTTATTTGCCAATGATTTTAAATCGTAGCCTGGAATTAGATTTTTTATACCTTTCAACTTTGTATATTCTTGGTATTTATGATTGCGGATGGTTGAGCTTGAGCCATAACTGCAACTGCTGCAAATTTCACTCATTGTGTATGCTTTTTTCCCTGTATTTTTAGCTGAACACAATATTTTGATTTCTACTTTTCAGATGGAGTTATGCAAATACAGTCTAAGCTGATTATTACACCTCTTTTAGAGAATATGGAGCAATCGGGTTTATATCATCCCTGCTAGCTCCGGTGATACTATTGGCAGGTGCGACCCTGTCCCTGGTCTTTCCATGTATATTTTCAGAATTTTTGTTTGCATTTGGGAAGTCATAGAACACTTTCAATATTTTAGAATTAGTTTTCAAGAGTTTAATGTGAGCTAGTTGAGTACGAATACAACATATCATTTCTTGACCAATACATTGGTCGTTTGTTATGTCAGGCGGCTTTCATGCTGTATTTTGCCGCAAAAATTAGTAGGGATAATTTCACTGACATACCTTGAGGTTTGACCTAATTATTTCACAACTACATATTTCCTGAGGTTTGAGAAATTACAACTTACCCTACAAACCGGAAGGTTTGCTTATGCATGTTTGTTGTCAATGAGTTTAAAGTTCAATATTCAGAGGTATGGGCAAAATACAGCCGTAAATTCATTGACAGGGAAGTTCTTTTAATTTCTCAAACATCAAGGGAACTTTGTGTAATTAGGCCAAACCTCAGGGAATATCAGGGTAATTATCCCCCATTGGTGATGGGCTATTTTATCCTGTTGGAAAATTGTCGATAAAATGAGAGAGAGTAGAAAGTTTTAGACTAGAAGTTTGTTCAATCCATGTATCTATTTTGGATATCCTGCTGATTTCAGGTAAGATTGATGCAATCGATATTCTTGAATCGGAAATTAGAACTAACAGAGGCTGATCTTCTGCGTTTTTGGAGCAGAAGAAATAGATCTACAGAGCCATGTTTGTACATTAATGGTAGCTTCAAAGGGATATCTGATGTAATCTGTCCAAACCTAGTTCTCCTATGTATTGTTTTCTCAGAATAGTACATCTACAGTCTGTAAAATGAGGAAACAACTTGCCCAATTAATTATCAATTTAATTACAAAATTTTTGAAACTTGCACTTTGTAAAGAGTGGTGTTAACTAGAAAATGTGCAGTGATATTGACCATTTGATGTATTTGAATGCTCCAAATTGGATTCATATGAACCTGTAAAGAGAGATGGCTAACTGTTATGATGCACGGGCACGAACAATACGGATATGACAAATTGATTCCTTTTTAAGTTTATTACGTGAGAGGTGTCGGGGACATGACAATAGTGATTTCTTTTCAAGTTTGATGTTTTTAAAAGTTTTGAGTAAATGTTAGGCACAATGTGTTCTATAAGCAGTCTTCCACGTTTGGTCCCTTGTCGGGTTGATTCTTGTTCAATGATATTATACTCTTTATCCGCTTCTTGTAATCTTGTAAATAATCTCTTACAGTACACATATAAAATAATTAGTTGGCGAATTATATCTTTTATATTGATTTTAGATCTCCTTAATTATTCTTGTAATCATTAATTTCTATTGTTGTACTCATTTGTTTTACACAATGATGGCGAATTATATTTACCATCCTTGAAGATAAAACTAAAATTAATATTTCTCTTTGAAAATTTACGCCGCAAGTGTGTAAAGAATAAAAGATTCAATAAATACTTGTCACCAAAAATAAAAAAATAAAAAAAAAAATCAATAAATACCCGTAGGAAAGCTGTTATTCAAACCATAAATGAAGATTCTTGGAAGCTTTACAAAGAATTTTAGTATAGATTAAAAAAAAAAAAAGTGATTAATTTACATTTTCACTTATAGTAAAGCTAATTTAAAATTTTTGGATAAAGTTGGCTCTAAATGTTATTGAAACAACCTTGTTCACGCCAAAACCAAATAAAGAAAACTGCTGCTGTTAAATTTTTCAGAAAACTCTTCTAATCATCAAAACGCCCAAATTACACATACTAACATGGGAGGTTGGTGTAATTAAACCAAAACATAGGGGAGGTTGGTGTAATTACCCAGAATACATGACGAAAACAAAATCCGGATACGAAATCAGCAATTAAAATACAGGTGCGAGGCGTAATACCCATTTTCAGAAATCTATAATACAATCAAATAGTCGAAAAAAGTAGCTTAATCTAAGGTAAAGGAGCATAGTAAAATCAAGAATATATTTCTGAACATAATCGTGCTATCTTACAAAGAATCTTGAAATATCTCCCAGAACAGATTATTA
This sequence comes from Lantana camara, assembly GCA_037501455.1. NCBI lineage: Eukaryota > Viridiplantae > Streptophyta > Magnoliopsida > Lamiales > Verbenaceae > Lantana > Lantana camara. The sequence continues at coordinate 88,007,426 of CM074863.1, forward strand.
TGCTGGATTTATAATCCTACATAGTCCTCCAACTGTTTAATATCAGTTGACCTCGAGACAATTTCTGACTCAATCTACAATCAAACGTTTGCAAAATTAATACCATAAAACCACGAAAAAGTTCATGCAGTAACGAACAATGTAATCAAAACAAGGTGGTCATGAAGGTTGATTATTACACTCTGCTATCCAAACTATGCATGTTATTTCACTTGACTATCCGAACTTTCAAACGTCGTTAATGATTACTGTCTAAACTATTCAAATCATTGTATACGGTGTTTCACATCAGTCACTGACGATGCCGGAAATGCTTGCGTCCGCCGGACACATATCGAGGTGACTGGCGGAAGGCACTGGCACTGCATGTATAGCCAACTGCAATTACTTAAATAGAATAAGTGGTTACACTAATAATCCCCACCAAAAAGAAAACGGTTACCACTAATAATTGAAAGTTCAAACAGTAAAGTGAAAAAACGTGCATAGTGTGGATACCAAAGTGTAATTAACCCTGTAAATAAATATATAACCGTTCAACGGTAGCCGATGTATAGGCAAAGAAAAGACCAAAATGACATTTACGCCATTTTATAAGATCACATAATGACCATGTGTAATGAAAGATAGAAGGGGTATTTGTGTAATTTAGCATGGATATAGGGGAATATGCAAGCATTGTAACCCATGTTGTATTTCCAGGAAGTAGCATTTGTGAGAGATTTTTGCAATGCCTTTCATTTTATTTCCAAATGAAAACAGTTTCGTTTTTAGAACTCGATGTATAAGCAACTTAAGCACAAACATGGAATTCACGACTGAATAAAGTATCGAAGATAAACTGAAAAAAAAGAGAGAAAAAACATAGGAAAAAAAACATAAAAATTAAGAGGAATCATAGTATTGCTCTTCACCTTCCTAATATCTTCCAAGTGCATATGTAGAACATTGTATTCGCGTTGAATATCATCCATTACTGAAAAACACCTGCAGAATTTACACTTTAAGAAACTAATATCCGGTAGTTGGTTAAGGGTAAGAAAATTTAATAGTGAAAAAATTGTAAACAGAGTTGTTTTGTTTCGCTATTAAAATCCAATAAATTGACGTAAAATAAGAGCTTAAATCGAATAACATGTAACGATAGATGCAGTAAGAACGAAAAAGAGAGAATTGTAGTTTGTTATTACTCTAACCAACTAATGATGAATAGCAATGGTGGGACCAAGACCCTGGGTTAGAGAGGTCACTTCTTGATAGTTAAGGGGGTTACGAGCAGCCGAACACCCCAACCTCCGCAACTGATACTACATATATAGGGATAATTTTAAAGTTGGAGGAATTATCAGCATCCCTTGTCTTATATGTGGTTCCGTCTCTCATGAAAATACTCATGAAATATGGTGTCTTCAATGCCAAATTCATTCACTAAGATTCATTTCCAAATATTAAAATTTAATGTCATACAGTTCTTCACAAACTTCAGAAATAATGATATTATAGAAAGATTAGTCATTAGATGTTATTGTTAAATTCTAATCGGATGCTCACAAGATCACATTAATGGAGATTAAGGATGTCGACCGACGAGTACCGGATAATTGCAAAGAAGTCCCTAAAGTTTTGGAAAATTATATTTCAACTGCGGAAACCATCTTACCCTTCTACAGACTTGTTCTTAATAGCTTCGTGTAGAGTTGAACATGCATCTGTAATCCGACAAGCACCAAAGCTGTGCAAGAGCATGAACATAGGATAAGTAAAAACCAAAAGAATCATCGATTTAGGGAAAATAATAACAAGATACGTTGTCTATTTCACTCAATGCAATCTAAAGTGTGAGTAATAATACCATGAAGAACTTCCTTTAAGCTTGATAAAATGAGAAAACATTTTCTTGAAGTCCACAACTGGTTGATTCCTATCAATGAACAAGAAAATCAAGTTCACACACAAAAAAGAAGAATTACAAAATTAGTATAAAATTATAATGGGAATAACATACGTACAACGTTTCCTCCATATCTTTCACTTCAGTACGAACATCGTTGAGAAACCCAACGATGAGGTTCAAAAAGAATGACGGACCACTACCCTTCTTTAATGAATGGCACTGTCTAAAATTGTAATCGACCAATCCCTACCGGAATAAAGGGCAAAATCGTCATTTTGTGTTTGGACAGTCTCCATTAAGAAAATGTTTATGACATCCCTAGCAAATGAATGAAATGGAAACATAGATATATTTGCAGGATGTGCAGATAAATAAGCAAGAAAAGTGAAATCTACATCTATAACTTTTGCAAGTTGCAAACAATAAACGATGAGATCGAACACCTGTTCTTAATAGTCAGGAATCTACGCAAAATACATTGCGTTTCAATCAGTATTAGAGGGTGTTTGCAAACTCTTTTGCTACTAGAAGTAGAAGTTAAATGTTGGAGCAGTAAAATCTATGAGTGTTAAAAATAAAAAGTTAGAAGCCAAAAAAAAAAAATAATAATAATAAAAAAGGAAAAAGAAAAGCAATTCAATATTTGGAAAAAAAGTTGAAAAACGCTTTTAAGACTTAAAATAACTTCTTTATTTTACAAAAATAGCCTAGGAGTTAAAATCAGAATCTAAAAGCATACTCTTAGGCGCTTTCAAATTCTAGTCTTTTCCGATCAAAATAAGCAAAAATCAATTTTCCAAACACTCCCGAAGAGCTGAAAATAAGCTAGATTCACAAAATCATTTTTTTTTTTCTCTGAGTTTGCAAACACTCTCTAATAATCCAAACACTAAGATTAATGTAAAGCTCCTTAATCATCCAACTCAACCATGAATCAATCCAAAATCAACTTCTACCTACAAACATACCTCATTATTGTCAAAGATTCAACTTAACATTGAATCTCCCAAACATTCATAAGACTACTTACTAATGCAAGTATTTTTAATTTAAATTCAAAACTCAGATTCTTGTGCTACGCTTAAACTTGAATCAAACCACATTTTTTTACCAATTCCAAACAATCAAACCATCACCGATCACAAAAGGGACAGACAAAAACAGGAAAAATAACACTGCCCAATTCAACAAAATGCACTAATTATAGAAATATAAACCAATTAGAAGATTAGAAACACAAAACAAAACGAAAATCCAAAAAGACAAAAAAAAAAAAAAAAGAAAAAAAAAACATTACTTTAAGTTCGAATTCTTGAATGCGACTAGTTATCATTCTTCCGAGTGTTTCTGTATCAATCTTCTTGACGTCCATGCTTCAAAGACAATAAAACACACACAGTTAGGTGAAAAACAGCATGGGTTTTCTACATTTCTCTATGTAAAGGAAAAGATATATAGATACAGAGAGAGATATAGACACACATGCATGAAGTCAGTGGGGAGATGTGTATGAGACAATTACACGAGGAGTTTAATGATGTTCTCTTTTCCGCCTAAATCTGGGGAATTTTGTAATATTTGAAGCATTCGAAGAAGAAGGATTGGAAATTCTTGGAGGCTCTTGATTTGGTGGAGTTAGTAACTAGATTTTGATTAGGATTCTTGTGGATTTACAAAGACAGGTGTATTTGTGTACGCAAGGAGTTAGATTTTGAGTAGGATTTTGTGTGAGGGGTCAGGGGAGAGAGAGAGAGAGAGAGAGAGAGAGAGAGAGAGTTTTATGGATTTAATTATGGAATTATTTTTTTGATAAGGCAATTATGGAATTATTAATATAATAGGATAGTTTCAATTTGAGAGTCCCGCTTATATTGTGTATAAGATCGAATTTTGGGAATGGAAAAATTGTAACATTCATTTGGTAGGATTTAAAATTTTGGGTTTTAAACATAATCTTTTTGCTGCAATATAAATGTTGTTTCTGCATTTGTAACGGATAATTTGGTAGGAAAATTTTGATCATTCGGAAATTGTCAAACGAGATTGATGTGCTCGAAGTTTCCCTCCAAAAATTTTCATCTCATGTTGTGCACGTTGTTAATAGACCATCATACCATATGTTATATCGTGTTGTGTTGTACAGGTGAACCTTACTTGATAATTTCCGATTGGAAAAGTATTTTTCGGCCAATTTTTTTTTATTTGGTAAACTATGAAAAAAAAAAAAGAGGTTGTAAGAATATTCATATTTTAAATAAAATCTAGATTCTTAAAAAATGTCAGGAAGAAATTCTACAAATCTCCCTTTTGGGAATTTAGGAAAAATTGACTAGACTCGGTACATATCGAGTTACAAAAGTATAAATTTAGATATAAATTTATTTTTCTTCAAATCAAATATTACGTACATTTTGTGCTGTGGTTCGATATGGCAAATTAATGAGTTTTATTATTATTATTCTCATAAAAAAGTTTACTGCAATTAGAGAAACTTATTTGATGTTGACATGCAAATAAATGATTAAAAACCGAACAAATTGAAGGTGAGTTATGAAAATTCCTAATTCACCAAAATACTAACGTCCCAATCAAATCGGTTACATATATACAACGATGGAGGGGAGTTTATATGAACATAATGAAGTAATAGATATAATTTCTTTTAAAAAAAAATATGAATTAAATAACAACTACAGAATAATTATGAATTACTAAAGTAAGCAACAAAATACATGTGGAAATTTCGCTCCTTAAATTTACTAATAATAAAAACAAAAAGAATTTCAGACATTTTTTTTTTTTCCATTTTTCAGACAAGGATTCTTGGCTGTGGACCGTATGTAGCACCCCAATCGGAAGGCGCCACATCCCCCGTACTATGAGCCCGATCCACCCATGAAATGGAAAGTCCATACATGAACCTAGCTCACTGCGAACGCGGACCCACTCACTCCATAGGCTAGACGAGAACTAAAACTTTCGCAACCAAATAGAACAATTCAATAAGATAAAAGCAATTACGGAAGTGGGACATATATTCCAAAGATTATATCAATCATAGAGACGGGTTCCACTAACATAGGTACCTAGTCCCGAAATTCAATAAAATCATAAAACATCAAATATGCGGGTTCATGATAGTAGTAAGAATCAATACAAATCTTACATTCTTCAATTTAAACAAATCATGATACAATATGCATATGAACCGACTCTGACTTGACCGAAAGACCTAACAGACTTGACTTCCCGCCTAGCACTCCAAACCTGCAAGAAGACTGAAAACAATCCGTGTTCAGTCTATAGAAGACTGGTGGGTATAAAAGGGGCATATTAATATAATACTACAGAAATTAAACACCCACACATGCAAGTTATAATCCCGCGTGAGGTTTCGAAATAATTTCCCAAGTGGGTGAAAACAAAATAAAACAACGCTCGGGATTACAACAACCAATTTAATTTAATCATTCAATCGATCAAAACGTGAGCCCGGCGAGGGGGGTAAAATCTCCAACCTACACCTCGTGTATGCAAAACTTCATTCATTAGCGATCATGCGACAATCACTTCATTCATTCATTAGATCATTTGATCATTATCATTCATTCATGCATTAACAATTACACCTTCTTCCTCCAGGTGGTGGACGGGTTAGCAAGACCCGGCCACCCAATCATTGACCAATGGGGTTACATGAATTCCCCAATTGGCACTCAGCTCCCATTCCCCGCTAAAACTCCTAGTGAGGGCCGGTATCACCGCTACGATATGGGACTAGCACACGGGATCACCGTCGGCCGCCTCCCCGGATAGCCACATGTACCAAGTCCTTGGGCCCGTGCAATCAATCATGTCCTCGCCAAAACAATCGGTAAGTATTCATAAAAGAAAAAGGGTTTAACAATCCAAATCATAGACTCGTTGAAACGACTCTATATATATATATAGATATACTTTGGCTTAAAACTTTCAAATAAGGGATATATATCGGGTCATCATAGCTAATAGAATAGAAACCCACCTGTACACCTTACCGAATGATACCAAGAAGAAGAGAAGACTTGGGAGTAACCTATGAACCCGGCATCTCCGCCTTGGAGAAAACTGTACAAAGGACAATGTAATGTACTCGTGAGACTCAAGACTCCAAATGAACCATATATGACGCACGTCCACGTAATGAATATGATATGAATGCATAAGGGATGCTATTATGTCATGGAAACGTTAATGTACACGATTAATACCTTAGAGACATATAAACAATCATTTCATTCCTTTCATGAAGCGTTTAAAGCCGTTCAAGTTCATAACCTTCACATTTAAATCAAATTGATCCAAGAATTTCAAATATCGCTCATAACACGTAGTATAACATGTTTACAATTAGAAAATAGGTCAATAGACACATTCAAGTCATATTCGGAAATTAAATAACATGAAATAGATAACAATTAAATTCTAAAATTTAAATAAATTAAACAAAGCTTTAAATAAATATACAAAATCATAGCTATATATATTTATATATATAGGTGTACGTAAACATTCATGCAATTTAGAATAAAATGAAACAATTATGCATGAAATCAAACATGTTCAACATTAACATGCATTTAATAACAAAATAATGAAATGAATACTAGTTCATGCAAACCTATGAATATATAGACGAGGCCATGCATGCATGCAAAGATGGGGAATTAGAAAACAAAATTAAACCATGTAAATGAGTTTTAAAAACTGAAATTTTTCCAGAAAGAGCAGGGGTCGCGGCCGCAACCCGTTTTCTTCATGAAATGGTAGCGGCCGCCACCCTATTTATCAACAATTTTCCTCCAATTTTTGCAGAATACGTGAGCAGCCAAAAAACCAGTCGCGGTCGCGACATGAAATACGTGCGTTTAAGGTCGAGGGCGCTACCCTATGCAACGCAGCAAAATAACGCAGCAAACTGGACGAAAACAGAGCAACAACAAATTCAATCTTCAACCAACATGCTACCAACAAGTTCAGATGTTAATATGTAGCAAAAGAGCAATATTTCAGTCCCAATTTAACACCCAAACTTGCAGCCAAGGGCATCAAACGTGAGCAAGGAAAGTATAAGATCAATTCATGCTATTTCTTCAAAATTTCATTAATAGCAACTAACCAATCCTTCAACCACCAGGTAATCAATGTCCATAAATGAAAAGAGGGAGTTAAGACAATCATATTCATGCTTTGAATCAACCAAAATCATCAAGAAATCAAAGAGATCAACATATTTCTCCAAAACCTAACTATTTCTTCATTTCTGTTGGAGATGGGTCTATATTTGGTATAGTTGACTACGCCTGATTTGTAGCGATGTTGTCCCCTTTATTCCTTGATATATTCTTCTGCTCTCTTGTAAAACCTGGGATACAGAAACATACAAGCAATACAATGAATACGTTCAATTCTCTTCTGAAATATCATGATCTAACATGGTATCAAAGCGGTGTCGAGATCCCAGGGACTCAGAATTAACCTCATCATCGTCCCATACCTTTCACGGCCTCGATTGGCCTGAACCTACAACCAGCCAACAACGATGTCAAGTCAAAACAGCAACAACCAAGAATTTGCAATTCAGATTGCTCAACCAACCATGCTCAACTCGGATAATCTGTCAATTGGATTTAAATTGAACAGTGATAATTATCCGGTTTGGGCGAGACTCATGAAGATGGCGATCGGAGGTAAAGGGGGCCGTTCGCACCTAACCGGGAACCCACCGGCCCCAGTAGAAACAGATCCAAAGTTCGATTCATGGGAACAGAGAGATCAACAAGTGTTTACCTGGATCATACAAAACATGGAGAGCAGCCTAATCAATAATGGTCTCCAATATCCGACTGCGAAGGCCCTGTGGGACGGGCTTTCCACCACCTACGGAAGCGGCGGAGACCTATTACAACTCTTCGATTTACATCGAAGAGCCAATACCCAACGTCAGGGACAAGAGAGCCTTGAAGAATTCTGGAACAAGCTTCAAAGCATATGGATGGCAATTGATAGAAAACAACCAAACCTAATGAAATGTCCCGACGATATCAAATCGTTCAATCTCATCACCCAAGAATAGAGACTCTATCAATTTCTTACTGGAATTGACGAAAAATATGAATCCATACAACGGGACATTCTAAAGCAAGAACCAAAACCTGCCGTAGAGTCAGCCTACGCCATTATACACCGCGAAGCAGCCCACCTCCAAATCTTGCAGTCACCAGCCGGTGGAGATGGGGATTCCAATGTTGGAATGGGCCTTGTAGCAAAGAGGGAGAGAGGTGGTCAAAATAGCACACGCTCAGGCGGCACCGGCCGCCGTTCATCATGGCGTGAAGACAGATCCGGAATCACGTGTGGAGTGTGTGGCAAACCCAAGCACACATCTGAACAGTGCTTTGAGGTAATCGGGTACCCCGATTGGTGGGAAGGACATCAGAAAAACCCCACCGGCGCGGTGGTGAAAGGAGGAAGCAGGAGAGTGAACCTCGCGGCAGGAGATGGTGGCTGAGAAAACGCTGCCGCAGGCGTCGTCCGGGGAGACACCACTGCGGCAGGCGGTGGCGGAGTAGTATCGGCAGCCAGCCACACCAATCTCGCCATTATTTCCGGCAATGGCGGCGTGACAGAATCAGAAAGGAAGGAGACGCAAATCGGCGTAGCAGGTAAAGGGTTTGGGGGTTATGTCCCAAACCCTAGCTCCCATTTACATATGTTTCCCCAATTTGCTGAGAAGCCCCTATTTTCTATTAATTTACGAGAGGAACCCCAGACTTCTAGTGGCTATGCTTTTAATACCCAAAGTTCTCAAAGTAAAGTTTCAAAGTGGATTTTTGATTGTGGTGCAACTAATTCAATGACTTTTGATGCTTCTGATCTAATTAACCCAATTAATCCGAAGCAATCGTATATTCGAACTGCAAACGGGGGTCAAGCTTTGGTTGAAAAAGAGGGTTCTATCTCTGTTACACCGAAATTGAAATTGAACAACTGCCTATATGTGCCTTCACTATCATGCAAGTTACTTTCTTTGAGCCACATTACGAAAGAATTGAACTGCATTGTTCTGATATACCCTCGATTTTGTTTGGTACAGGACATTCGTACGAAGGAGATCATTGGGCGTGGTACTGAGTACGGGGGTTTATACTATGTTGATGAAGTAGAGAATCAGTCACAAGCTCTTTTCTCCGGGAAAGCCAACACCCAACTCTGGCTTTGGCATCGTCGTTTGGGATACCCCTCAGTTGGGTATTTGAAGTTGTTATTTCCTACTTTATTTCAGCATTGTCAAACTGTGGATTTTTCTTGTGAGACAAGTTTAGCTTCTAAAAGTCATAGAAGTTCTTTTAAACCCAGTAATACGCGGGTAGACTCTGTTTTTTCTATGGTGCACTCTGATGTTTGGGGACCTGCCCCGATTACAAACCAAAACCAGTTTCGTTACTTCGTATTGTTCATTGATGATTTTTCTCGGATGACTTGGGTTTATTTCTTACGTCATAAGTCTGAGGTCTATTCAACCTTTGTTGCATTCTATAAAATGGTGCAAACTCAATTCAGTAGAAATATCAAAATCCTTCGATCTGATAATGGCAGAGAGTTTGTGAATCAGGAGATGAAAAGTTTCTCCACAGAACATGGTCTTATACACCAAACTTCGTGTCCCAACACCCCTCAACAAAACGGTGTGGCTGAAAGAAAAAACAGAACCCTCCTCGAAATGACTCGGGCCTTGTTAGCTGAATCCCACATCCCGAGTCATTTTTGGCCTGATGCGGTGACCACCACCACCTACTTAACCAACCGGTTACCCACAAAGATCCTTAAACACCAAACACCCCTATCCGTTTTCCAAACACAAGTCACCATACCATCCCACCTTACCATGCCACCCCGTATTTTTGGTTGCACGGTCTTTGTTCATATTCCTAAGAATGAACGCACGAAATTGGAACCTTGTGCAGTAAAGTGTGCTTTCATTGGTTATGCACCCCACCAGAAGGGGTATCGGTGCTATAACCCAGCCAGCAAACGGGTTCACGTTACTATGGATTGTGAATTTGTGGAAACCGAGTACTACTTCCTCACCCAGTCCACTGATCAGGGGGAAACACAGAGTGAATCACTGAACTGGCTGACTTATCCGGATGATACAGTAGTGGCACCTGAACCTGAACTACACACAGAAGACCTCAGTACCACTCCTTCTCAAATGCCCAATGATCCTCCTCCGCATGATGTCCAAATTGAGGTAACAGAATCTCTGAACTCTACTTTTGATATTTCTGATACTGTTCATATCACAAGTGCTACTGATGTGGTTGTTCCTGAAAATACCGCAGTAGGTCACAAGTACTCCTTACCTCAGAGGAGTAACAGAGGAGTTCCCCCACACAGATACTCCCCGGAGCAAGTGTCTAAGTCATCTAAATATCCCGTAGGTAACTTGGTCAGGGGGAGCATGTCCGGAGTTGCTAGCGCCTTCTTTGTCAATCTCTGTACAGAAACTATTTCGAAAACGGTGGAAGAGGCTAGACAGCACAAGGAATGGGAACAGGCTATGGATATAGAGATGCAGGCTCTAATGAAAAATGAGACTTGGGAAAAGTGTCCACTACCTGCAGGAAAAAAACCAGTTGGATGCATGGTTGTTCACGGTGAAACACAAAGCAGATGGGTCAGTCGAAATATACAAAGCCAGGCTAGTGGCGAAGGGGTACACTCAGACTTTCGGGATTGACTACTCTGAGACTTTTTCCCCAGTGGCAAAGCTAGATACGATTCGGGTACTTCTATCTGTTGCTGCTAACTTGGAATGGCCACTACACCAGTTTGATGTAAAAAATACCTTTTTACATGGGGGATTTGTATGAAGAAGTTTACATGGAACCAACTCCAGGGTTCGTTGGAAGGTTTGGAAAGAACGAAGTCTGTAAACTCCGAAAGGCTCTGTACGGACTAAAGCAGTCACCCCGGGCTTGGTTCGGCAGATTTACCTTGGCAATGCAAAGACATGGATATACTCAGAGTAATTCAGACCATACGTTGTTTCTAAAACAGGGAGGAGAACTGATCACGTGTCTGATCATTTATGTGGACGATATGATCATAACAGGAAGTGATTAATCAGCTCAGAGAGAATTTGTTCAGGGAATTCGAAATGAAGGATCTTGGGGGCTTGAAATACTTCCTCGGGATTGAAGTTATGTGGTCAAAACAGGGAATCTTTGGAAGTACGTTCTAGATTTACTTGCTGAAACAGGCATGATTGATTGCAAACCTGTTGAAACTCCAATGCAGGTATATCACAGGCTAAGGATAGATGGAAGTGGGGAACCAGCCGAGAAGGAACGGTACCAACGTCTGGTTGGTAAGTTGATCTATTTGTCCCATACAAGGCCGGATATCGCATATGCTGTGGGGATTGTAAGCCAATTCATGCATTAGCCACAGAAAGAACATATGGATGCAGTCATACGGATTATTCGGTATCTCAAAGGATCTATCGGGACAGGAATCATGTTTGGCAGACACGGGCACTTAAACATTGAAGCCTACACTGACGCTGATTGGGCAGGAAACCCGAATGACAGAAGATCCACATCTGGATTCTTCACCTTGGTTGGGGGAAATGTGGTGACATGGCGGAGTAAGAAACAGAAAGTCGTTGCTTTGTCTAGTGCAGAGGCTGAGTTCAGGGGTGTAGCAAAAGGCGTTACTGAAGTAATCTGGCTTCGAAAACTGCTAACGGAGATTGGCATGACTCCTACCGGACCTACTCCACTCCGGTGTGACAATAGAGCTGCCATCAGCATCTCAGAGAACCCTGTCCAACATGATAGGACGAAGCATGTGGAAGTTGACCGGCATTTTATCAAGGAAAAACTTGAAAGTGGTATCATCACGATTCCATTTGTCAAGTCAGAGGATCAGCTAGCCGATATCTTGACCAAGGCAGTGACAGGTCAGATGTTTCAAGCAGCATTAAGCAAGTTAAGGATTGGCGATTCCATCACTTAACTTGAGGGGGAGTGTTGGAGAGGGGTCTATATTTGGTATAGTTGACTACGCCTGATTTGTAGCGATGTTGTCCCCTTTATTCCTTGATATATTCTTCTTCTCTCTTGTAAAACTTGGGATACAGAAACATATAAGCAATATAATGAATACGTTCAATTCTCTTTTGAAATATCATGATCTAACAATTTCAGCCATAAACCCATGAAAACATGCTCAAAATTGGGGATGAATGGATCAAAATGACTCATAATGAATGTATATTACAACCCTAAGCTTACCTTGTGGATTGGATGAAATTTGAAAGAGATTTGAGCTTGAATCTCCAAGGGTGGCAAGAGCTATGGGATTTTCTAGAACAGCGGATTTTTGGCTGAATTTCTCCAAGTGATGAGGGTTGGTTCGGTTAGGGAGAGTAAGATCTGGTTAGGGGGTTGAGTTAGGGTTCCAAGGCCTCAAACCATGGTTAAATTGGTCAAGGTTTGAATGAGATATAACTCTTTTAGTAAAATATGGCAGTTTTGGTGTCCGTTGCACGTTTCGGTTAAATTTTGGTGGTCCAAATAACTTTGGAAAAATATAAGGTTAAGTTCATTAAACTTGAATTTTCATTGCGAGTTCAGCGAAGTTGACAAAACTCAAATCCGAGTTTCCTAGCTCAAGATATCAAATATGGAACCAAGGGTGCGCTAATTGCTCGTTAGCCCCCGATTTGGATTCCAAAATCAAAATAAATTCGAAACTCATGCAAATGAATCCGAAAACATGAAACGAACACATATTCATATTCATGACACGTATATCTTCGACATATTAAATTTTCACGAAATTTCGGTATCAAATCATATAAGAACGAAGCACGTTTATAACACGCATAAGTAAGGCATTTAAAAATCCATACATTTCAGAATAAATACAAAAATTAAAATCAAAGAATTTCATATTTAATTAAAGACAAGTCAACGCATTAACATATAGAATTAATATTAACAAAACTTAAGATAAATATTTAACATTTTAATATTCAATATAAAATTAAATATACAAAACACTTATAAACAATTTCGCGCAATTTGATAAAGACATACGTCATACAAGAATACGAAAAAGTTGGGGCGTTACACCGTAAGGATGTTCTTAACTTCGGCTACCTCGACTCGTGGCTAGTGGTCATGTCCGAGCTCGAGGGTTAGTAAGTGGCATGCTCGAAATTCAGACACTGAAGGTACTGGGATGAATTCACAGGGTGTTAAGTAGTACATCTTTAGCTTAACTCATTCCATAGCTACATGATGAGATGAGAATTGTTTGATCATTTTAAGATATTAAGGTAGTTTAATGATCGATCAATGTGGAATGGTAATACGAGACTCCCCTTCAGTTCAACTTTTCGACTGCATATTTCTGTGACGGCATTCCCCTCGGGCCACATGCCCAGATATTAAACGTTTTATTACTTTGGATAGTAACACGAGGTATTGAATAATTAATTTGGCCTAATTCGATCTCCCAAAAGTTAATTTTAAGGGAAAAGATTCTTTAGTCACTGTATATTGAATACAGCGTATGCAAATTTTTAATATAAGACATTTAACACATACTCTCAAGCCCAAGACAAAGGCATGCAAACGGGACAATTACCATGTAAAAGTTTTTTGTAGAAAAGAGGAGCTACAAGTGGAAAATCGAACTCTAAAACTAACACTAATACCAAATTGATCAATAATTAAATTGGTCTAACTCAATCCTAAAAACTAATTTTAAAGGAAGAATTGTCTAAATCATTATATATCGATAATCACACCTTTAAAATTTGACTATGTAACATTTTTTTTTTGATAGGTATGTTTTCCTTATATATCGATACATATAAGAAATAGTAATGAACCAATATCAATACTGAAGTATATATTGTCCCCAAAAAAAGAAAAAGGTAAAGAACTAAAAAAAAGTATTCAACTGACAATTTAGTTTAAAAAGTACCTAATATATAGTTGAGAAATATAGAAAGCTACCTTGAGATTTAAACAAGGGTCACAAAAAACATCATGAGAAATTATAAAAAGACAACATCCCCAAAGTATGTTTGTATAATTTTTAAAATGGGTTAATTACCCAACCCCCGCCCTTCGGGGCTTAGGGCAGGTTGCCGTCCATCCTTTCATTTTAAACGATTTGCCCTCTAACCTTTTAAAATTGTTGCATACTTGTTGTGTGGTTGGTGGAAAAATTAGAGAGAGTGACAAATAAAATAACAAGTGCAATATATTAATTACTTTTTTAATTGGTTGAGTTTTGTTAGATATAGCTATGTATGGTATAGTTAACTTATCGGCTTTATCCCTAATCAGTATTAATGTCCAGATTTGTAGGGATTGTAACTTAGGGCCTATATAGCTTTGTTATGGGCTGTGAATATTATATCAAAGAAAACATACTTAGAAACAATGAATACAATTCAATATTTCCCCAAATACCATGTTCTAACATGGTATCAGAGCGGTGTTAGAATCTTGGGGACTCAGTGTTAAATATCATCATCGTCCCAATACCTTTCTCCAACCCTAACCAGCCTCAACCCAGCAATAACCTGCACAAAAAAAAAAAAAATCATGTCAACTCCAACCGAAACCAATCCAGACCTATCAATCCAACTAGCAAATCTACTGCGCAACAACAACAACCAAGCCATGATGCCCAACTCAGATAGCTTGTTCATTGGAATTAAACTTAATGGGGACAACTATCCGGTATGGGCACGATTAATGAAGATGACGATCGGAGGCCGTGGAGGCCGATCACACATAACCGGGATCCCTCCTACCCCGGAGGAAACCTACCCCAAATTTGATCAATGGGAGCAGATTGATCAGAACATCTTCGATTCAAAACATTGAAGCAAACCTCTTGAACAATGTCCTGCAATACTCGACGACCAAGGCGCTGTGGGAAGGCCTTGCCACCATGTACGGCAGTGGTGGCGACCCACTCCAACTCTTCGATTTGCATCGAAGGGCCAATACTCAACGGCAGGGACAAGACAACCTGGAAGATTTTTGGGGAAAACTCCAAACCATTTGGATGGCTATTGATAGAAAGCAGCCAAATCCGATGAAGTGTCCTGAAGATATCACCATCTTCAACAAGATTACCCAAGAGCAACGCCTGTATCAATTCCTTACGGGCATAGACGAAAGATTCGAGGTAATCCGGAGGGACATCTTAAAACAAGAACCGAAACCCACCATAGAAGCGGCGTACGCCACCGTAAGAAGGGAAGCCGCCCGTCTCCACATCCTGAAGGCGGCGACCGACGGCGATGAAATCCCAAACTCAGAGACTCAAAGGCCCGGATCTCGGCTCCTGGTAAAGAGAGAGAGGGGAGGGCGCGGACCTGGTCGCTCAGAAGGCACCAGCCGGCTAGATAGCAACGGTCGCTGCTCATCATCGCGAGAAGACAAGACGAAGCTGACCTGTGATCACTGCAGGAAGCCGAAACATACCATTGATTAGTGTTTCAAAATCGTTGGCTACCCAGACTGGTGGGAGGGACTCCGAAAACCAGCCGGGAGTGCAAAGCAGTCGACAAAATACGGCAGCCGCCGGGCTCACCTTGCCGTCGGTGATGGGGCTACCGAAAGAGAGGGCGGAGCCGCCGCTGGCGTCGACGGAGGGGACACCACAGCGGCAGCGGCAGGAATCGGCCGCTCTCACTTCACCAGTAGAGGAGGCGGAAATGGCAGAAATGGAGAAGAGGAAAATGACGGCTCACGAGGTATGGGGTTTGGGGGTAATGACCCAAACCCTGATTTGTCTTCTTTTTTAAATACTCCCCATTCTCCACACAAATTACAAAATGGCACCCATACTTCCGGTAAGCTGCAGATTAATGCCCACAATCTTGATACTTGTGGGTTTCACACCCAAACTAAATCACACCAAGATGCATAGTGGATTTTTGACTGTAGGGCAACGGATTGTATGGCATTTGATACTGCAGACATAATTAATCCCACGAGTCCGAGGCAAGCCTATATTGTAACTGCAAGTGGGGACAAGATTTCGGTTGAAAAAGAGGGCCCCATCTCTATTTCTCAAAATTTGAAATTGAACAACTGTCTTTACGCCCCATCTGTATCTTGCAAATTAATGTCTGTGAGTCAGCTAACCAAGGAATTGAATTGTGTGGTGCTTATATACCCTCATTTTTGCATTGTGCAGGACATTCATACGAAGGAGATCATTGGGCGTGGTACTGAGCGTGGTAGGTTATATTACGTGGATGAAGTCGAGAACCAGTCCAAGGCTCTTCTTTCACAAGGAACGGGAAGCACACAACTCTGGCTATGGCATGGTTGGCTTGGTCACCCCTCATTAGGGTATTTGAAGATGTTATTTCCTTCACTTTTTAAGAACAGTCAATATTTGGATTTTTCGTGTCAAACCTGTCTGTCTGCTAAGAGTCATCGAACTTCTTTCAAGGCAAATAATACTCGAGTTAAGTCTGTTTTTTCATTAATACATTCAGACTTTTGGGGACCGGCCCTAGTGACTAATCAGAATCAGTATCGATAGTTTGTGTTATTTATTGATGATTTTTCTCACATGACATGGGTGTATTTTCTGCGAAATAAGTCTGAAGTATTTGGTACCTTTGTGGCTTTCTTTAATATGGTACAAACTCAGTTTGATAAGAAAATCAAAGAACTCCGATCAGATAATGGACGAGAGTATGTAAACCAAGACATGCAAAATTTTTTCCAGAAACAGGGGATTATCCATCAAACCTCTTGCCCAAATACACCACAACAGAACGGAGTGTCTGAACGAAAAAATCAGACCATACTTGATGTAGCACGCGGAACGCGGGC
This sequence comes from Lantana camara, assembly GCA_037501455.1. NCBI lineage: Eukaryota > Viridiplantae > Streptophyta > Magnoliopsida > Lamiales > Verbenaceae > Lantana > Lantana camara. Next base: position 88,024,250 of record CM074863.1, read on the forward strand.
CACCACATCCCTTGCACCTAAACCCGAACCCGCATATGAAATGGGAAGTCCATACACGAGCCCAAGTCTAAGCGAACGGGAGACCACACACTCACTAGGCTAGGCGGAGCTAAAACTAAACCAGAGCGCGACAAATAAACAAATAGCGGAAGCAAGGAGTACTAGAAATATAAAATTCCCAAAAATTAAATATATACATCGAGTGATCAAATATACATAGCCAAAACGATTCGTATCTCCAACATAAAATTCATAACATGATCAATTCATTAAATACAAGACAAAATGAATGCAATGCACCTAGCACGACCTAAACCCAAAAGTAAGACTCGAACGACCCACTTCTCCGCCTAGCTCGTGCTCAAAAGACCTGCAAACTAAAAGTGGGAAAAGGAGAGGTGTCAGTCATATCTCGACGGAGTGAGGGGGCTAACGCACACCCACACACTATACATATAAATAGCAAAACACGTAAAAGATAAATGTTATGAACCGGGAATAGGTTTTGCATACCAAAACGTTTTCAAAGGACATTACATATCATATACATATACATTCATATTCATTAACAATCACATTAATATAAAGTCTCTATTCCCGTTTCATAATCCAACCATTTCGTGAAGCTCGGCGAGTACGAGCATCCACCGTTACTTCTCATACATTACATTATACAAAACAGAAATCAAATTCAATCCTCCCCTTCGGTGATGGAAGGGCCGCGCGACCCTACCCATCCATTAGTAAATTCCTCGAGGGGTAGCTAACCCGCACGAGTCCTCCCCGGTTCATTCCGAAGGCATTAAGAGGACCACGACTTCCCCAACCTCCCTAGGGTCGTACGTAGTACCTTGGATGGAGAATATGCACAGGGGTCATAACCGGCGACCCCATGGCCGACCCGGGTCCCCCTTACCCACGTCTCCGGGGCCCAACATTACCATTACATTACCTTACCTTACCTTTCATTGCATTCTCGCTCATTACAAATCTTTAACATTACGAACATTAGTATTAAACTTTCATTAAAACATGAGCTCATATATGCTCGTAGATATAGCCCTTTTGAAAGCCGAAACTTTGATAACAAGATCATAAACATATCGTACATTACACATATTTAACTATATATATAATATATAGTCGCACGCGGGCTAGAAAATGAGCATTTAAGGGTCTTAGGTCGCTTATCTAAAAAGAAAAGAACCTAAACCTCACTTTTGAACAAAAGTGTGTCGTGGTGCAAGGAAACAATCCCAAACAACTTAAACTCCGGGCACGACTCCTCCCGGAAGCACCCCTGAGACAAACAAACGCAACACTAAAGACTTAGACTCAAACATGTACCACTTAGACGCACGGCGATGCATATGAATGCAATGAATGCAAGGAAAGTGGCATAAGGTGACATTTAAAACGTTCAAGTTCAAAACAAATAAAATTCATATCAAATGAATCCATAAAATTAATTCAAGACATTTAAAATATAATATCACATGTTTTCATAACATATAAGTCATGAGCAATTAAAAGAAGGCATTTAAAGAGCATGAAATGAATTACGAAAATCATGCATGCGAGATCGAATTATTTAAGATCATAAAATATATAAACTTAATAAAACCATTTCTATAATTAAAATCTGAATATATAATATACATTACATTAAATATAAAGCATATAATATAATATATATATATATATATATATATATATACATATACGTAGCCACACACGTACATACAAACATGCATGTAAACCTTTTATTAACATTTTCAGATCTTTCCATGCATGATATCTTTTGTAATACAAACATATATCAGATATATATATATATATATATATATATATATATATATATGTAACACATGCACGTCACATACATGCATGCATTTAAAATCAAAATCCATGCATAAATCATGCACAAAATATAATTCAAACACATATATAATATCATGCATGCATACACACATACACACACAAATACACAAAAATTACATACATAACAACACAACAAGAGTAGTCCCAAGTTTCTGCATATCAGCCCCCCGGCCGGGGACTTTTCTTAGCAAATTCTCCCCGCCCGGGGAGACACCTTACAGAAACAACGGACAGCAGCAGCAGGGTTCATCCTCATGGAAACATAGCAGCAGCAATAAAGAAGTCATGGAGCAACAAATCTAGGCAAAAAATATCACAAAGAACGCAGCAACACATTCACACACACGCAGCAACAATGTAGCAAACGCAGCAGCAAAAGAACAGCAGTTCAGCAGCTCAAAACAGGGCAAGAAACAGGGTATACACAGCAGCAATTAAGGCAGCAAATTGACAGCAACAACAGCTCAAAATAATACAGCAAAACAGCTCTTAATTAATCACACAGCAGCGGCAAAACTGACAGCAACAAGGAAGAAAGAACCTCGACACATTTCATGCTTTAAAGCTTGTAAGAATCCCCCGTTTTTCCTTCTTAAACATAGAAGCAACGAACAGCAGTTAAGAGGACATAGCAGTAGCCATAAACCATGAAAACCAAACACAAAATTCACACAAAACAGCCCCATATGTACATGGTAACATATATTCAAGAATTTCAAAGTTTAACCTAACTATTCATCAAGTATGGCATACACATGGATTCTCTAACAAAATACATGATTCAAGTAGTGGAAAATGATCACAAGAATATGGAGATTAAGAATCATACCTTGATCTTGAAGAAGGAGCAAAGAAGCGGAGGTTGAATTCAAGAAATGGTATGAAAATGGTTGTTCTTCTCCTCTTTCTTTCTCTTCTCGTTTTTCCCCTTCTCTCTCTGATGTAAATCGATGCAGCAGGTATGGAAGAGGTATAGGGATGGTTTAGGTTATAATTAAGTCAAAGAAATGATAAGGATTAGGTATCTAAGCTCAAACATAGGTCATAGGTGTGTTTTAAGGTACGAGTGGCTGAAATCTGCTCCGTCGGGGGTTGAAACGACATCGAAAAATTACGAAACTTGTTCCATTGCGTCCGGGTCATCGAAAGGAGTTGAACGCCGAAGACGGAGCTCAAATCCGAGTGCCGTAGCTCAAGATATAAATTAAAACGTGCATACATGTACTAAAATGACTCATTTTTTCAAATGAGTTCAAAACTTTCAAAAAGTTACAAATTAGTCCAAAACAAAATTTCCAATTAAGTCCACATATTTTAAAATCATACAATTACATCCTTAAATCACGTATTTCACATAATTCACGAAATTAGCATGCTCGGGAATAAAATTCACATATCATAAATTCATAATTCGTAAGAATTCTCATCATAGTTCCACTTAAGGCATTTTCTTGACATTTAAATCACATATTTCATATTATTTCAAATAATTGATATAAGAAACAATTAGAAATAATTACGAATGCATCAAATAAAAAATGAAAATAAATATAATTACGGAAAATAAACTCACACATGGTACAAACCTGTATGTGTGAACGAGCGGGGTGTCACAAACTCTCCCCTTAAAAAGGACCTGTCCTCAGGTCCGGCTTGGGACCTCAAACCACTCCGGATACAACTTCTCATCTTCTTTTCGATCTCTTGAGTAGACTCTTCAACTTTCAATCTCTTGCCTTCTTTGATCTTGCACCTCAAATCTTACCTCTTCCCAATGGCTCTATCAAGTTGACAAGCAAAACTCGACCCTCAAGCTTATCGAACACTCCCGTCAAAGGAATCTCACCAAAACTCTCAAAAGAACTCACAACCAAGTCATGCGCAAGTAATAGGGCATGCAAGAGAACGAAAATAACAAAAACAACTATCAAAACAATGCATCCCGACAATAACGAATAAATGGTCTCGGGATGGACCAATGCATGTGATGTTATGCCATGTATGCAAGTGTACCTTCCACCGTGGCATTTTGATCAACTTTTGCCCTTCTTTCTCTTTCTCCACCCAAAGCGTATGCCCGAGCTTGAATCGCGGGTCTCGGATTTCTTCCCGGTACATAATCCGGCCTCTTGGGTGGGCATCGATCTAACATATGCTCCGGTGACCCACATCCAAAGCACCACTTGTGAAGTTTCCAACAATTCTCTGACAAGTGATTTGTTCGTCGGTAATGCACACACTCGGAACCCTTGATAGCCATAGGAGGATTTAGATTCGCCATTTTAGGTTGCTTGTTTTGAGGATCTGGAAGGGGATGAACTTCATACACCGGTCTCTTTCCAAGAATTGCTTGAGAACCCAAACTAGAACTTTGGCCGATGTGTGAATTCATTCTTCTCATAACCACCCGGTCTTCAACTCTTAGAGCCTTGTCCGTCACCTTAGCCCACGTGCTAGTATTTGAAGCCTCCAACGCATCCTTCATATCTTCTCGAAGCCCTTGAAGGAATTGCGAGGCCTTACTCTCATCATCATTGGCAATACTTGGGGCATATCGAGAAAGCCTCTCAAACTCATTTATGTAGTCCGTCACCGACATCCCTCCTTGCTTGAGATCCATAAATTCTCTCAAGCGTCTATTCCGGGTAGCTTTCGGGATATACTTGTTTTTGAACTCCCGAACAAACACCTCCAAGTAATTTGTTCCCCGGAGGCCCCTAATTTCCCTTGAACACTTAACCACCAATTATACGCTTGTCCTTGTATCATGGTGAGGGTGCATTGAAGTTTCTCATCCGGTCCACAAGGTATAAAATTCCATATCCGATTCGTTTGGACCAACCATTCTTCGGCTTGAATGTCATTTCCACCAATGAAAATAGGTGGATTTTGATTCTTGAATTCCTTAAGGGTGGCTATAATAAGACCTCATCCATGATTACCCGCCGGAGGCGCATTGTTCCTTTCTTGATTACGTTGCTCTAAACATACCGCGAGCCTTTCCATAAAGTTCCCCGGATCCATTTATGGTGGTGGTGGTGGATTGTTATTCTCTTGTTGAGGAGAGTGATCCCGATGATGACGATGCTCGGGGGATCTATCTCGACGGTGATGTCTTCTTGGAGGCATATTTCTGCAAAATTTCAAGAATTTCTAATACATATACATGCGGGTCAATACATGTTCATGTGCACTATTAACAAAGAGATAAACAAAGTATGCACATAAAGTCACATATCCACGTTGTCCTATGTCGTTCGACCTAGACAGACTCAACACGACACTAGAACTCCGGTTTTGCAACCCGGAGCTCTGATACCACTTTAGGATGTAGCACGCGGAACGCGGGCCACCACATCCCACGCACCTAAACCCGAACCCGCATATGAAATGGGAAGTCCATACACGAGCCCAAGTCTAAGCGAACGGGAGACCACACACTCACTAGGCTAGGCGGAGCTAAAACTAAACCAGAGCGCGACAAATAAACAAATAGCGGAAGCAAGGAGTTCTAGAAATATAAAATTCCCAAAAATTAAATATATACATCGAGTGATCAAATATACATAGCCAAAACGATTCGTATCTCCAACATAAAATTCATAACATGATCAATTCATTAAATACAAGACAAAATGAATGCAATGCACCTAGCACGACCTAAACCCAAAAGTAAGACTCGAACGACCCACTTCTCCGCCTAGCTCGTGCTCAAAAGACCTGCAAACTAAAAGTGGGAAAAGGAGAGGTGTCAGTCATATCTCGACTGAGTGAGGGGGCTAACGCACACCCACACACTATACATATAAATAGCAAAGCACGTAAAAGATAAATGTTATGAACCGGGAATAGGTTTTGCATACCAAAACGTTTTCAAAGGACATTACATATCATATACATATACATTCATATTCATTAACAATCACATTAATATAAAGTCTCTATTCCCGTTTCATAATCCAACCATTTCGTGAAGCTCGGCGAGTACGAGCATCCACCGTTACTTCTCATACATTACATTATACAAAACAGAAATCAAATTCAATCCTCCCCTTCGGTGATGGAAGGGCCGCGCGACCCTACCCATCCATTAGTAAATTCCTCGAGGGGTAGCTAACCCACACGAGTCCTCCCCGGTTCATTCCGAAGGCATCAAGAGCACCACGACTTCCCCGACCTCCCTAGGGTCGTACGTAGTACCTTGGATGGAGAACATGCACAGGGGTCATAACCGGCGACCCCATAGCCGACTCGGGTCCCCCTTACCCACGTCTCCGGGGCCCAACATTACCATTACATTACCTTACCTTACCTTTCATTGCATTCTCGCTCATTACAAATCATTAACATTACGAACATTAACATTAAACTTTCATTAAAACATGAGCTCATATATGCTCGTAGATATAGCCCTTTCGAAAGCCGAAACTTTGATACCAAGATCATAAACATATCGTACATTACACATATTTAACTATATATATAATATATAGTCGCATGCGGGCTAGAAAACGAGCATTTAAGGCTCTTAGGTCGCTTATCTAAAAAGAAAAGAATCTAAACCTCACCTTTGAACAAAAGTGTGCGTGGTGCAAGGAAACGATCCCAAACAACTTAAACTCCGGGCACGACTCCTCCCGGAAGCACCCCTGAGACAAACAAACACAACACTAAAGACTTAGACTCAAACATGTACCACTTAGACGCACGGCGATGCATATGAATGCAAGGAAAGTGGCATAAGGTGACATTTAAAACGTTCAAGTTCATACCAAATAAAATTCATATCAAATGAATCCATAAAATTAATTCAAGACATTTAAAATATAGTATCACATGTTTTCATAACATATAAGTCATGAGCAATTAAAAGAAGGCATTTAAAGAGCATGAAATGAATTACGAAAATCATGCATGCGAGATCGAATTATTTAAGATCATAAAATATATAAACTTAATAAAACCATTTCTATAATTAAAATCTAAATATATAATATACATTACATTAAATATAAAGCATATAATATAATATATATATATACATATACGTAGCTACACACGTACTTACAAACATGCATGTAAACCTTTTATTAACATTTTCATATCTTTCCATGCATGATATCTTTCGTAAACTGCTCTTGTTGTGTTGTTATGCATGTAATATATATAACATGCATGTATTACAAAAGATATCATGCATGGAAAGATATGAAAATGTTAATAAAAGGTTTACATGCATGTTTGTATGTATATATATATACATACATACATATATATGTAACACATGCATGTCACACACATGCATGCATTTAAAATCAAAATCCATGCATAAATCATGCACAAAATATAATTCAAACACATATATAATATCATGCATGCATACACACATACACACACAAATACACAAAAATTACATGCATAACAACACAACAAGAGCAGTCCCAAGTTTCTGCATATCAGCCCCCCGGTCGGGGATTTTTCTTAGCAAATTCTCCCCGCCCGGGGAGACACCTTACAGAACCAACGGACAGCAGCAGCAGGGTTCATCCCCATGGAAACATAGCAGCAGCAATAAAGCAGTCATGGAGCAACAAATCCAGGCAAAAATATCACAAAGAACGCAGCAACACATTCACACACACGCAGCAGCAAAAGAACAGCAGTTCAGCAGCTCAGAACAGGGCAAGAAACAGGGTATACACAGCAGCAATTAAGGCAGCAAATTGACCGCAACAATAGCTCAAAATAACGCAGCAAAACAGCTCTTAATTAATCACACAGCAGCAGCAAAACTGACAGCAACAAAGAAGAAAAAACCTCAACACATTTCATGCTTTAAAGCTTGTAAGAATCCCCCGTTTTTCCTTCTTAAGCATAGCAGCAACGAACAACAGTTAAGGGGACATAACAGTAGCCATAAACCATGAAAACCAAGCACAAAATTCACACAAAACAGCCCCATACGTATATGGTAACATATATTCAAGAATTTCAAAGTTTAACCTAACTATTCCTCAAGTTTGGCATACACATGGATTCTCTAACAAAATACATGATTCAAGTAGTGGAAAATGATCACAAGAATATGGAGATTAAGAATTATACCTTGATCTTGAAGAAGAAGCAAAGAATCGGAGGTTGAATTCAAGAAATGGTATGAAAATGGTTGTTCTTCTCCTCTTTCTTTCTCTTCTCGTTTTTCCCCTTCTCTCTCTGATGTAAATCGATGTAGCAGGTATGGAAGAGGTATAGGGATGGTTTAGGTTACAATTAAGTCAAAGAAATGATAAGGATTAGGTATCTAAGCTCAAACATAGGTCATAGGTGTGTTTTAAGGTACGAGTGGCTGAAATCTGCTCCGTCGGGGGTCGAAACGACATCTAAAAATTACGAAACTTGTTCCATTGCGTCCGGGTCATCGAAAGGAGTTGAACGCTGAAGGCGGAGCTTGAATCCGAGTGCCGTAGCTCAAGATATAAATTAAAACGTGCATACATGTACTAAAATGACTCATATTTTCAAATGAGTCCAAAACTTTCAAAAAGTTACAAATTAGTCCAAAACAAAATTTCCAATTAAGTCCACATATTTTAAAATCATACAATTACATCCTTAAATCACGTATTTCACATAATTCACGAAATTAGCATGCTCGGGAATAAAATTCACATATCATAAATTCATAATTCGTAAGAATTCTCATCATAGTTCCACTTAAGGCATTTTCTTGACATTTAAATCACATATTTCATATTATTTCAAATAATTGATATAAGAAATAATTATGAATGCATCAAATAAAAAATGAAAATAAATATAATTACGGAAAATAAACTCACACGTGGTACAAACCTGTACGTGTGAACGAGCGGTGTGTCACACTTGAGATGACCCGTGCTTTGCTCACTGAAGCAAGTGTCCCAAAACACTTTTGGCCTGAAGCAGTTAGCACTGCAGTATACTTAACCAACAGACTGCCGACTAAAATCCTGGCCCACAAAACACCTCTATCCACTCTCCAAACTTAAACCACAGTACCACCACACCTCACTTTACCACCCCGCATCTTTGGCTATACGGTTTTCACTCATATTCCCAAGGCTGATCGGACCAAGTTGGATACATGTGCCGAAAAATGTGTTTTCATGGGGTACGCCCCAAGTCAGAAAGGTTACCGGTGTTACAACCCCAGAACTCGACGGTTTCTTATCATCATGGACTGCCATTTCGTTGAAACTGAGTATTTCTATATGTCCCAGCACAGTGATCAGGGGGAGACTCACAGTGATAGATCTCTGAGCTGGTTGGACTGTAATGATCTGTTTAACTCTACACCACCTGCTCATGTTTCAGAATCTCTCAGTACCACACCCACGCCTAATAACTCTCCTCCGAATGATGCCCAAAATGAGGTAACTGATCCTTCCCCACTTCCTGTTGTCATTTGTGATAATATTGATGTATCAAATGCCCCTGATGCTGTTACCGAGAATACAGAGACCCACAGGTACACTCTACCATAGAGATCTACTAGAGGAGTACCCCCGCAGCGGTATTTGCCTGATCATGCATCCCGATTAGCCAGATACCCTATGGGAAACATGGTCAGGGGGAGTCTGTCATAGGAAGCAAAGGCATTCCTTAGCAGTTTGTACAAAGAAGAAATTCCCAGAACTGTACAGGAGGCTAAGCAGAGTAAGGAATGACAGAGAGCCGTGGAAGTGGAAATGGATGCACTAATGAAAAATGGGACATGGGAGAAATGCAAGTTACCTAAGGGAAAAAGACCGGTTAGCTGCAGGTGGGTTTTTACAGTTAAACATAGATCTGATGGCTCTGTGGAAAGGTATAAAGCCCGACTAGTCGCGAAAGGGTACACTCAGACATTCGGGATTGATTACTCTAAGACGTTCTCACCAGTGGCAAAACTTGATACAGTTAGAGTGTTGTTGTCTGTAGTAGCCAATAAGGATTGGCCACTTCATCAGTTTGATGTGAAGAACGCCTTTCTACATGGAGATTTGAATGAAGAGGTTTACATGGAACCTCCACCAGGATTCACTGAAGAATTTGGACAAAGCGAGGTTTGCAGACTCCGGAAAGCTCTGTATGGACTCAAACAGTCTCCTCGAGTGTGGTTTAGCAGGTTCACACTGGCTATGCAGCACCACGGGTAAATCCAAAGCAACTCCGATCACACCCTGTTCCTAAAGAAACAAGGAGATCTGATCACTTGCTTGATCATCTATGTCGATGATATGATCATAACAGGGAGTGACAGGGAAGAAATGGAGAAACTCAAGGAAAATCTGTTTAGGGAGTTCGAAATGAAGGATCTCGGAGGGTTAAAGTACTTCCTAGGCATTGAAGTCCTTCGGTCGCAGAAAGGAATTTTCATTTCTTAGAGAAAATATATCTTGGATCTGTTGGCAGAAACTGGGTTAGTGGATTGTAAACCCGTGGAAACTCCGATACAACTGAACCACCGACTCAGGTTGGAGGAGAATGGGGAAAGAACAGACAAGGGACGATATCGACGTTTAGTTGGAAAGCTGATCTACTTGTCGCACACGTGACCTGATATCGCCTATTCAGTAGGCATTGTGAGCCAATTCATGCACCAGCCACAGAAAGAACACATGGAAGCAGTCATCCGCATTATCAGATATCTTAAAGGTACTGTAGGAACGAGAATTATGTTCGGAAGGCATGGTCATCTCAGCATTGAGGCATATACTGATGCAGACTGGGCAGGGAATCCGAATGACCGAAGATCCACATCTGGGTTCATTACACTTGTTGGTGGAAATGTAGTAACCTGGGGGAGCAAGAAACAAAAGGTTGCGGTACTCTCTAGTGCTGAAGCTGAATTCAGAGGAATATCAAAAGGAGTCACAGAACTTATTTGGCTCAGAAAACTGATGACATAAATTGGCATAGAACCAGAAGGCCCAAGTCCCCTGAGATGCGATAACAAGGCCGCCATTAGCATCTCAGAGAATCCGGTACAACACGACAAAACGAAGCATGTGGAGGTTGACCGACACTTCATTAAAGAAAAACTGGAAGATGGCACTATCTCTATTCCCTTTGTGAGGTCCGAGGATCAGCTAGCTGACATTCTTACAAAGGCGATCACTAGTGAAATCTTCCAAACGGCACTGAGCAAGCTAAGGATTGCGGATTCCATCACTTAGCTTGAGGGGGAGTGTTAGATATAGCTATGTATGGTATAGTTGACTTACCGGCTTTATCCCTAATCAGTATTAATGTCCAGATTTGTAGGGATTGTAACTTAAGGGCCTATATAGCTTTGTTAGGGGCTGTGAATATTGTATCAAAGAAAACATACTCAGAAACAATGAATACAATTCAATATTTCCCCAAATACCATGTTCTAACAAGTTTGACTGAACTAGATTTAGATTAGAATTTTCCACATCGCCAAAGTACTTTTTTATAATTTCTAAAATTATAAGGATTTTTATCGCAATCGAATTAAATTTCTGGAGTATTCTCATATTCTTAATGACCAACTATGTTTTTTTGGTTTATTTTATGTTCAAAGATCCGTTGCTTCCACACCCGCATTTTATAACATATATATGTCAATTTGCAAAATCCCTATCAAAGGTCATTTTCTCCTAGTTTTATTACTGGTTTGTTCAGTTCTCGAATGGAATAAAGACACTATAAGTCATAATCTCCATTAAGTAGCACAATGGTTGATTCATTAAACTCATTTTGATTATTTAATGTACTATATAACTTTTTTTTAACGCTTTGTTTTATATACAGGTAATTTGGACTCTTTGAAGTACACAAATTGCAGATTAATCACTTGCAAGGTACCTTAATTTTCCAAAAAAATCTTTCAAATAATGCTTATCATGTTATATGGTAATAAGCCCCGGTTGAATTATAGGTATGTGAAAAGTGATACAACTTTTCAGAAAATTTAATCTCCCACCATATACGCACATTTATCAATCACGAGAACAATAAGAAATATAATAACAAAGAGTATACTTTTTTTTTTAAACATACGCATATTCAAGTGGGATTCGAATCCGAGATATTGCCCTAAAAAATAAACTCATTAACCATTTGAATCAACTCCTGTCGAAGAGTATACGAAATGTTATAACACCAAAAAGTTGTCTACCGAATAATCAAATATATTAATAATGATTGTGAATTTTCTTACAAGAATATGCACCCAAGAAAATAAAAATAATAAGAAAAAACACCTCAATTTCTCAAACTTCCCATTAAAACAACAAATCAAATGTGAATCCTTAATAAAACTCTACATTACCCTCAACTTGATCATTGTGGGATGAAACAAAATCCTTAATATTGAAGGCCCTTGGCACATATGGTGGCTTTGTGCACCTCAAAAGTGCCCAATTGACCCCTTCAAAGAATGGATGTTGCTTGATTGCTGTGGCCCCCATGGTGGACCCCATTCTCTTACTTGAATCCTTGTTCAATAATTGGCTAATCAAATCCTTAGCATGTGGTGCAACCATCGGCTCCTTGGGGAACTCGAGCCCTCGAGCCACAATATTAGCTAGGGTGAAGTCGTTGTCCGAACCCCTGAATGGCGTCACGCCGTAAAACAGTTCGTATATGAATACACCTAAGGTCCACCAGTCCACGGCGTTCCCGTGCCCTTCGCCGGACACAATTTCCGGGGCGAGGTACTCGTGGGTCCCGACGAATGACATTGATCGGGCCTCGATGGGCTCCGCCACTATTTTGAGGGTCCCATGTTGTCCTTTTGCTTTCGCGTTTTGCCTATGACGACCGAGGCGGCGGATGCAGGGAACACGTGGGCTGATGCAATTGGGTAGGATGCAGGATTTGATCGAAAACCGTGGTTGGCGGCTAGGGGTGTGATGAGGTTTTGGGTCGGACGGGTCGTATACGAGCTGTGCGGTCGATACCGAGTCCGCACATTTTAGGGAGAGGTCGAAATCGGTTAACATTATGTGGCCGTCCGATCTTACCAGAACATTTTCGGGCTTTAGATCACGATACACCACGCCTAACATGTGTAGATATTCGAGGGCAGCCACCACCTCCGATGAGTAGAACCTGTTTTTTTTTTTTATTTTATTTTAAATCCACAATTGTAAAATAAATAAATAAATTACTATTGCTAATTGTTTATCAATTATTGGGAATAGGTGTCTTGATGACTTAACGATGCCATAGTTTTTGGAATATTTGTTCGGAGTTTGGAACAAAAAGCCGATCATATGCTAAACAGTAAGCACAGTAATATATATCTAGAAAATATTGAGTAATATCAATTATTTACCAATTATAGAGAATGTATATATAAAAAAAGCCTTATGTTATATTGAAAGATTTATAAATAGTATTCAATAAATAGTCAATATAATTTTTATTATTGATTTTTATAAATAGTATTCAATAAATAGTCAATAAATAGTAAATAGTGAATTACTTAGCCTTCAAATTAGGTAAAATTACTATTGATTTTTATTGTTTGAGAAATTACAACATTGTTCCTAACATTATTACGATAAATCAATATAATTTTCAAAAATACCCGTAGGAATTCCCAGTTTAAAATCATAAGTGAGGTTATTTTTAAGACCTTTAATTATTTACCGTAAACGTCTGGACTATACCGCAATTTCTCAAACAAGAAATCGATTTGCAACTTCACTTGACTTCAGGGTACATTAGAAATATTATACAATTACTTACCGAACAGTATCTTCGTTAAACCTCTTCTCGGGTTGGCATTGGCGGAGGACGTGAAGATCACCACCGGGACAGAACTCAGTCAACAAACACGACCATTTAGGGCTATCCAACGTTGCATAGAGTGAGGGCAAAAATGGGTGGTCCAACATTTCAAGTATTTCCCTCTCTATCCCTGCCCTACTCTCCTTGTTCCTATAAGCCAACTCCTCCTTATCCATCACCTTGGCTGCAAACAAGCACCCTTTAGACCCCTTGTGCTCCACTAGGTACACCGTCCCTATGTCACCGCTCCCGACTCTTTTCACGAACTCCAAGTCCTCAAGGACGAGCTTCACAGCTCTCGGGGCCGCAGCATTATCACCGGTGAGTGCATCGGGATTGGGATCAGACAAAGTGGTCCCGTACGTGGTTTTGGAGCCTAGACCGATAGTGATGAACTTGTCATCCGCGTCACTAAGGGTCGTGGTGGCGGTGCTGGTGGTTGAGGCAGAGTTTCGAGTGTGATCGAGGCTATCCTTCATGTTGTGCATGTATATTTCTATTGATCAAGCTACAATTGAGAGGAGAACTAGGCAAGATGTATGTGCAACTTGTCACAAAAATAATGAAAATGCTGATATATGTAATTGTTGAGAATGTTAGAGAATGTGATGAAGATGATGAAATTTTTGGAGAAATCAAGAATGAATCCACGAAAATTAGAGGTGTGGGGAATGTTTTGGCCGGCAATGGAGGCTCGGTCATTCTGAGTGCCGGCTATATGAATTTGGCTTTGGGCCCTTAAGTTATTGGCTTTATTGGAACATATATTTTTTAAATTTATTCATCAAGAATTGGTAGCTACGTGATTAATATGATAATATGTGTGTTATTATAAGTTAATTTTGGTATCCATAAAAATCTTAGAGAATATTCTCTTTTTAGTGGAAGAGGAAATCATGAAAAATAGATTGCATGGCATGGATAGATTTTGTTTCAGCAAAATACTTAAATTCTAGTTTTTTTGTATGAAGTAACTTTAAGTTTATTATTGGTCACTAATCCCAACATCTGCGAAGTTTATAATTGATAAGGAAATTAGTCACGATAGTGGACGATGTATTTCTTGGCTTAGACTAAAAGCATCATACAAGATATAAATATGAAATACGAATAAAACATTATGGATATATAGTATATAAAAAAAAAATTATTTGTTGGATATGACTGAGGTCCTTTGATGGGCATAAAGAAATCGTCTTGGGCATTCTAATTTGAATATACAGAATACAAGTATACATATATAAATGTTAATTTGGAGGGAAAAAATAATTACTGTAGTATAAAGATGAATACAATTATATAATACTCCTATCGATTATAGCATTGGAGGTTTGTTATTTGTTAATATAAATAGTAAATCTAGTATCCACAATGAGTGTGCAAATAAAGAAATTATTATTAAAAATTTATCGCATAAATATAAACAATGGACTTTCTAAAACTTTATTTTTAAATCAAATAAATTAATATTAAATTAAAAAGAAAAAAAAGGCGTGTTTGAGAATGATTAGGATTTTATGTGACAGAATTATTTGAGAGTGGTTAGAATTTTACCAAGTTGAGATTTTCTTTAAATTAAAAAGAAAAGAGGACATCAAGAGATCAAAACCATTTCTACCTGGGTTTTTCCATAGATATTGTGATATGATGAACAAGAATTCAACTACTTTAGTTTTGAATTCTTGTACGCATTCAAAATAAGGTATGTTGTGATTCAAACAAAAATGAAAAAAGAATTAAAATAAAGCAGAATTTTTTTTATTCGAATTTTGCCACTTTTTGTAATTTATCATCCTAATAAATTTTCATTGGATACCATGTCATTCAATGTTTGCATTTGTAACATACTTCCTTCTAAAATTCTTTTAAGTGGTTTTGATTAAAAAATAACTGATGCATATGTTTTATAAACATGCCACGTATTATGTTTTATAACCAAAACCATTAAAAAAAGTTTAGATGACGGTATGCCATAAATACAAAGAATGACTAACATCTTTTCCCCTAAAATAAACACTCGCACCAAGCAATATAGGAAATAGTACTTTAGTTTTCTCATTTATACTTTAGTTTTACCAAAAAAAAAAAATATATATATATATACTTAAAAAAAGATTCAGTTTTAGTTCCAAATGTTTGTCATGGCCGACTCTTCTCGTCAAGCTAATATGCACCAAGGATTTGAACAACTACGGCAAATCTACAACCATAATACAGTCCGGCCAAATCAATTGATGATTAATTTAAACATAAAGAATTAAGAAACGAATTCGTCTCGTGATTATAATGCTATTAAATCATGGTCAAGTAAGGTTTGTGATAAGTTGGCTCGCGAATCTAACGAGTGCCTCGTCCTATTCGAGTTTGAGCTTGGCTCATAAAGGTTTCGAGTCGAACCTGTTAGCATAGATAAATATGGGAATTATTGTAATCCCATAAAATCAGGGGATTAGTTTTGTTTGCCTAATCTAAACCGTATGTTTAGGTTAATTTCGAGGCCTACATATACGTAGCCTATTTATCTTGTTTCTCATTCAGAATTAACACAATAAAAATCATGAATTCCATAACTCTTTTCCTTCTGAGTATAATTTATCATGGCATCAGAGCCACACGATCTTGAGGATCGGTATTGGCATCATCATCTACCGTAAAACTAACCGGACATCATGAGCGACGAAGAAAGTTCGTCACCGGCATTGTCCGAAGCGGCAACTGTTCTTTCCCAGCAGATTGCCAAAATCCTGCAACAAACCAAAACGCAACCTCAATCAAATTCCGAGAGTCAAGTGACTATCGATCTTAAATTAAACAACAGCAACTACGTTTTATGGGCACGAATGCTCGAGATCGCTATTGGGGCGCGAGGACGTCTCAGCCATCTAACCGGACATCCAGCACCACCAGCAGAAACTGAAGAAACATATCCGTCCTGGAAGCAACGAGACCTCCAGGTCTTCTCTTGGATCACACAAGCAATTGAACCCTCGCTTGTCACCCAATTTATACATTACCAGACAGCAAAAGATCTCTGGAAAGGCCTATCAATCACATACCAATCTGGAGAGGATAGCTTGCAGATCTTTGACCTAGTGACTCGGTCAGACAGAATCAACCAAAGAGTCACATACCCTGGAGGAATACTACGGTATCAGCAAAAGTATTTGGGCTGAAATCGACCGTCGGAGGCCGAATCCGATGCAATCCCCAGACGATATCCTAAAATTCAACCAAATCCAAGAGGAGCATCGCCTCTTCAAGTTCCTCTCCGGTTTGAATCCCGAATTCGATCCGATTGTGAGGGAGATACTCAGAGAGAAGCCCATACCCTCAGTCGACGGCGCGTACGCCACTGTCCGCGTGGAAGCTGCCCGGAAAGCAATCCTTGGGCCAACGGCAACATTCACCGGATCGGACCCATCATCGGGCATAGGGGCTGGAATAGCGATTCACGGGACAAAGGTACAAGGGACGAATCGAAAGCCGCCGCGAAGAACTGATCCGGTCAAAGCCTCCTCTGAACCTTCATATCGGAAGAAACCCGATAAATCGGACATGGAATGTGATTATTGCGGGAAAAAGGGGCACCTACAGAGAGATTGCTTCGAAATTGTAGGGTAACCGGATTGGTGGGACCTCAAGGGGAGGCGAGAACCAGCGAAAGGGAGGAATAAAGGCGTCGCCGCCGTTGCCAGCTCCACTGGAGAAGATGACCGGCGAATGGCAACGGCGGCCGTGAGTATCGCCAGAGGAGGAAATGAAAAGGAGGCGACCCGGTTCCGCGACCCGCATGGAGAAGCAAATGACCCGGCGGCTGTCTCTCAACAGGCTTGGAGCCCAGGTATAGGGCAAGAGAGGGTTAAATTACTCTCTTGTCCCTTGAGTCATGACCCTCCTTTATGTCTTAATTCTGCACAGTATAATTCCTCTTTAAGTATTATGGAGATATGTGCTGAAAATTCAAAAAATTCCCGTTGGATATTTGATAGTGGTGCTACGAATACAGTCACTTATGATCAAAATGATATATTCTCTACCCAGAACCCGGAAAAACAGAGCTTACAAACAGCAAATGGTCAAGAAGTTGATGTAATAGGAGGGGGTGTTATTGCTATTAACCCCAATCTTAAATTGTCCAATTGTCTTGTTGTTCCTTCTTTATCTAATAAGTTGTTGTCTATTAGTCATGTAACGAAGGAACTAAATTGTAAGTTTCTCATGTATCCCACTTTCTTTGTATTACAGGATATCCGTTCGGGGGAGATAATTGGGCATGGCACTGAACGAAATGGCTTGTACTATGTTGATGAAGTTGACTCTGAGGGGCGGACCTTATTGGCAAAAGGGTCGGATACCCGACAGAGTTGGTTGTGGCATCGTCGCTTAGGACATCCTTCTGAGGGTTATCTTAAAAAACTTTTTCCTCATTTTTCTAGCAATAATTTATCTTGTGATACTTGTGTTTTAGCCAAGAGCCACAGACAGTCTTTTTCCTTGAATAATACTCGTGCTAATACTCCTTTTTCTTTAATCCATTCGGATGTTTGGGGTCCTGCCCTGGTTATTGGAGGTGGGGGTTTTACATATTTTGTGGTTTTTATTGATGATTGCACTCGGATGTGTTGGATTTACTTTTTGAAACACAAGTCCGAAGTGTTTGATAAATTTGTCCACTTTTACCACATGATCAAAACCCAGTTTGAGGCCCAAATTAAAATACTTAGGTCAGATAATGGGGGTGAATTTGTCTCTCAAAAGTTACAAACCTTTGTTTCTGAAAACGGGCTCATTCATCAAACAACCTGCCCTTATACACCTCAACAAAATGGGGTAGCTGAAAGAAAAAACCGAACCCTCTTGGAAATCACTCGAGCACTGATGTTAGAATCCCATGTCCCGGCTTCTTTTTGGCCAGAAGCTGTTGCCACTGCCACCTACCTAACCAACCGTTTGCCCACTAAAATACTTAGCTTCCGCATGCCGATTCAAACCTTGAGTGATTATACTCAAATACCACCTGCCTTAGCCCTCACTCCCTGTATCTTTGGATGCTCGGTTTTTGTTCATATCCCCAAGATACACCGCACCAAACTTAACCCTTGTGCTGAAAAATGTGTCTTTGTGGGTTACGGGATTCACCAAAAAGGATACCGCTGTTATAACCCTCGCACCAAACGCCTCTTTGTCACAGTCGATTGTGACTTTGTTGAAACAGAATACTATTTTCTTGCCCCTACCCATTCCAGTGTTCAGGGGGAGAGGGAAACACAAAGGGATCCACTAGAATGGTTATGTGCACTACCGTTGACCGAGCCAAATGGTCCGCCCCCTATGTCTCCACCAAGCCATCCACTTGTGCACGTCCCTGATTCATCTGCCCCGACAGGTATTCCTGAGGTTAGTTCTAGTGATTTACCTGATTCACCTGTTGTAAGTACTACTGCTGCTAACAATGAAAGTACAGGAGATATTGAAAGTACAGGTGAGATTCAAGAGGAGCGATATACACTACCACCACGAAGTACTCGCGGGGTCCCTCCAAGAAGATATAGTCCAGAACGAGAAGCTAAATTACAGAGATATCCAGTGGCTAACCTATTCAGGGGGAGTCTTACTAGCTCTGCCCAAGCCTTTGCAGCAGCTATCTATTCCGACAACCTACCTCGAAATATGGAAGAAGCACTGAGAGTGCCAGAATGGAAAGAAGCAATGAACACTGAGATGAATGCTTTAAAGAAGAATGGGACTTGGGAAAGGTGCATACCTCCACCTGATAAAAAACCTGTTGGGTGTAGGTGGGTATACACAATCAAGAGAAAAGCCGATGGAACAATTGAGCGTTACAAGGCCCGATTAGTGGCTAAAGGATATACTCAAACCTATGGAGTAGATTATGTAGAGACTTTCTCGCCGGTTGCGAAGATTGACACAATACGTGTCGTGTTCTCTATTGCCGCAAATCTGGATTGGCCTCTGCATCAGTTTGATGTCAAGAATGCCTTTCTCCACGGTGATCTGACCGAAGAGGTATATATGGAATGTCCACCGGGATTATCTCATGAGTTTGGAGATCACGAGGAATGCAGGTTGAAGAAAGCATTATACGGCCTAAAGCAGTCTCCGAGAGCTTGGTTTGGGAGATTCACGCTTGCAATGAAACACTATGGGTATAAACAGAGTAACTCAGACCATACTCTGTTCTTAAAGAGAAGAGAAGGGAAGATAACATGTCTCATCATATACATGGATGATATGGTGATCACTGGAGATGATGTTGAGGAAATAAAAGAGCTTCGAAAGAACTTGTTCGAAGAATTTGAGATGAAAGATTTGGGACAGTTGAAGTATTTTCTTGGAATTGAAGTCATGAGGTCAAACCAAGGAATTTACATCTCACAAAGAAAGTACATCTTGGATCTTCTGACTGAAACTGGTATGTTAGACTGCAAACCAGTTGATACGCCTATGGTCACAAATCATGGGTTAAAGATTGTTGAAGGAGCCGAGAAGGCAGATCAAAGAAGATACCAGCACCTAGTGGGAAAGCTCATTTATTTGTCATATACCCGACCCGACATTGGGTATGCAGTGGGAGTGGTTAGTCAGTTCATGCACAAACCACAAAAGGACCACATGGAAGCAGCTGTGAGGATTTTGAGATACTTGAAAGGATCACTGGATACTGGGGTCCTGTACAAAAAGAATAAACATTTGAGAATTGATGCATACACAGATGCAGATTGGGCAGGGAACTCTGTTGACCGAAGGTCAACCTCGGGGTACTTTACCTTTGTTGGAGGTAATCTGGTCACTTGGAAAAGCAAGAAACAAAAGGTTGTAGCACTCTCAAGTGCTGAGGCAGAGTTTAGAGGAATTTCAAAGGGTCTATCAGAAATACTGTGGCTTCAAAAGTTAATGACAGAACTTGGGTTTCCACCGAATGGAGCGTGTCCCTTAAGATGCGATAACAAGGCTGCAATTCAGATATCCGAAAACCCCGTACAACATGATCGAACGAAACATGTAGAGGTTGACAGACATTTCATCAAAGAGAAGTTGGATAGTGAAATTATCTCTCTACCATTTGTGTGATCCGAAGATCAGCTTGTAGACATTCTCACAAAAGCTACCACTGGGCGAGTGTTTCATGCTGTTCTACGCAAGTTAGGCGTTGGCTGTCCCCCCGGCCTAACTTGAGGGGGAGTGTTAGCATAGATAAATATGGGAATTATTGAAATCCCATAAAATCAGGGGATTAGTTTTGTTTGCCTAATCTAAACCGTATGTTTAGGTTAATTTCGAGGCCTACATATACGTAGTCTATGTGTCTTGTTTCTCATTCAGAATTAACACAATAAAAATCATGAATTCCATAACTCTTTTCCTTCTGAGTATAATTTATCAGAACCCAAATTAAATCATTGTTATGTTCATATTGGTTCTGTTTAGACATAAAATACCGACAAAGTATAATCAGGTTCGAAGACTTATTTTTTGACAAAGTGGTTTTTGAATAAATATTTAATTTTAGTCTCAATTGTCAAGTTTAGGCTCGAGTTTGTTATTTTATTGCCTAGAGATATCTTTTTATATCAAAATATCCCTTTTCCTTTTCTCTTTTATGGTTTTTCAAGGACCATATAATAATTCTAGTTCTTTTTTTTTTTTTTTTTAAATCTAAATTTTTTTTCTTCTGAAATACAGATACCCAAAGAGGGATACGAACTCAAAATTATTACCCTAGCAAAAAATCATTAACTACTTGTTTTGAGTTTTATTTTAATGGGTTCATAAGTATTATCATTTGATTGAAGTGCATGTCTTGATCCTACTAAGGCTTCTAAAACAATGATGCAGCGTTGTGTTGGAAATACTTGGCAAATTCTATGTTGTTGAAAATTATATTTGTGTCACATTGTATCATATTTGCTTTACTTATCTGTGGTTGTCTAATCCTCTAAGCCAAGTTCAAAACCGTTTTTATAGTTTATAGCGTACTTGGCTTAGTGACTCAAAATGTTAGTAAATATAAATTCGTTGTCGCGTGATTAACATAATATAAAAAAACACTATTTAGTGTTCACTAATATCTTGAAAGTAAATTGGTGCACCCCGACTTCTTGTATCACTGAAGTTTATAAGTGACTTGTAACCTATTTAAAATTAGGATAATTACGAACACACCCCTGAGGTTTGGTGAAATTACAGATTAGCCCCTGATGTTTGAGAAATTACGAACTCCCCCTTAGCCCGTTATCTCCTCCGTTAACTTTAACGGAATATGCGAAATTTACTATTTTGCCCTTAATATGTTGAAACTCAGGGTTATATGTAATAAATAGCCCAAAGGTAAAGGGGTTAATGCAAAGATTGAAATTCTTAGGGGGTTTGATGTAAATACTTGAGTTTTGTGTCTACCTAACATTTTTTTTTTCAATGAATACTATTTAATACTATTTTAATATTTTATGATAAACTAATTTCATGCCTAGAGTATATGGATGCCTAATATTTTTCTGTAGATATTGATCATGCATGTTCAAGGTTTGAAATGATTGTTTAAAACTTTAAATGACTCTGATGAATATTTATGTAAATTTACTAATGCATTTATTGATATTGGTGTGTTTGTTATTATTTTCAATTTTGAGGAAAAAATTTGGTAATGCACTAATTGATATTTGTATGGTTTTTTTATATGAATTTTTATTTTGAGGAAAAATTTGTTTTAATTGCAAATAAATGATTTTAAATTAACTTTAAATGAACTTGTATAAAATATATTTAAATATAAGAGGGAATTTATAACTTTCTATCATACTTTGTAAAAATAAATATGCATGGAATATCCAATTTAGTTTACATTTATAGATAAAATATAAAACATTAAATTAAATAACAAATTTTTAAATACAAAAAATTCAAAATTAACTAATGTTACAATTATATCTTTAAATTTTCAATAAAATTACAATATAACCACTAAGGGCATTTTTGGAATATAATTTTGAGTTCAAACGGTGTGATTAACGGTGGTGAAATTTGTGAGAGAGAGTGTAAAGGTGAGGGGGGAGTTCGTAATTTCTCAAGCCCCAAAGGGTAATCTGTAATTTCGTCAAATTTCGGGGGTTGTTCGTAATTATTCCTTTAAAATTTTAGAGAACATTACAAGGCATCGTATAAAATGTTTAAATAGCTTGCTAGACGCTAGTTACAGCAAACAAACTCGCACATATTGGCCCATTAAATGTTAGGTTTGAGTCTGAGAGTATGTCAGGCCCTTGCGCAAGGCTCTTAATTCTAGGCCCTTTTTAATTGACGTTCAGAAAACATCATATGGAATTCGACTCTAAGAAGTAGGGCTGTCAATGGATCGGATTTTAATCCGAATCCGATCCGAATCCGATCCGAATTTTAGCATATTCGTCCGATAAAAATGTCCGATGGATCATATCCGATTATAAATATTCGTTATTCGAAATAAATGGAGCGAATATGGAATTAATGAATCCGATCCGTTTAGAATCCGAATCCGATTATATATATAATATTTAATTAAAATAAATTATTTACTAGTACATAATATTAAATAAAATGACTAAAATTATAATTTTCACATAATTATCACTTTAAACAACAATAAAATTTGAATTATTTACTCTAAAAGTATATATTTTCCTTTATTAATAAGTTTAAATTAACTTATTTTAAACAAATATAAATAAAATCATCAAATAATCCATTAAATAATTATTATTTATTAATGTTATGTAATTATATTTATTCTTTATATTAAATTTGTTAAATAAAAAAATTAAATTTTATTGTTAATCGGGTCGGATCTTTAATCGGATATAGTCCGATCCGATTATGCATGGATTCAAAATAAATGAATCCGAATCCTATAGGATTCGGATTCGGATTCGGATCCGGTTGTCGGATCCTCGTGTCGGATTCGGATCCGGAATCCCCTGATCCGGCCCGAATCCGACCCGTTGACAGCCCTACCAAGAAGCCCCTTACTATGGTGAAAATCGATGGACTACGTAAGAAATCGCTCAATTTTAATATTTACTGGATTAACAGGGAAGCCCGTTAATATGCTGTATAATAATAATAATAATAAAAAACTGTTACTGTTAAAAGA
This sequence comes from Lantana camara, assembly GCA_037501455.1. Taxonomy (NCBI): domain Eukaryota; kingdom Viridiplantae; phylum Streptophyta; class Magnoliopsida; order Lamiales; family Verbenaceae; genus Lantana; species Lantana camara. Next base: position 88,048,062 of record CM074863.1, read on the forward strand.
CCATTTCAAGTTTTTTACTCTTTTGTCCTTCATTATGTAAAAATATAAAAGATTTGTAAAGGGTAAATAAGAAAATTTGAATATAAAATAATGAGCTAAAAAAAAAAAATGTATATATTTTGTTTTTACACACGCACATCCAAGTGGAATTTGAATATAGGACTTTAACTTGAAAAATGATCTCATTAATTAACCATTTAGACAAACCCCAATTAATGTTATATATATATATGAGATAATAAGTATTATACACTCAACAGCTGAATAAAATAAATGTAAAGAATGGGTATATAAATACACATTAGTCCAACAATAAACCGGTCCAATTAAAAAACTTCCAAAAAAATGCATGTAAACTAATTCTAATTCTAGGAGAATGATTAGGTTTCGACAGATATACCTTATGCAAAAGTGAGCTAAAGAGCGAGGCTGTCGATTTTTGACCCAACCCGCTAAACCCGACCCGACCAACCTGCTAAAATATCAGGTTAGGGTTCTGGGATTTCGGGTTAGGGTCGAATCAGTTCGGACCCGATAATAACCCGAAGAAGAGAGAGAAATTCGAGTCGGGTTCGGGTTCAACCCGGGTCAACCCAATAAATATGAATGATATATAAAAAAACCCTAAGTTCTTGAGTTTGTACACAGGGAGCGCCGCTTCTCATTTCTCACCTCTGCTTTGAACTCTCCTTTAATGAGTTACCACTTCTCTCTCTCTCTGTCATGTCCTCAGAATCCCCAATATCTCCGCGTTTTTTCCGCTCCCCTCCCTATTATTCCCCAAATTACCTTTTCAATCCCGTCGCCGACTCGCCGCCGCCAGCTCTGCCACCATCTTCAATCACTTTTCCGGCAAAGAATCACTAATGTAACAATGGAGTTTACCACTTGTTCTGCTCTCACCACCAAACTACAAAGAGAGAAACGCCCTGATCTTTACAGATGACGGCGGATCCCCCAACGTTGCCTCCTCACGGTCGTATTCCTCGATGAGATTAGCTAAATCCTCGTCAGATCTATAGATATCAACGGAGCAATCGACGGAGAGGACATGAGTTTCGCCGTCGTAGTAACGGAGCTTGGATCGGGTGCGGTGGATATGCAACCACCATAGCTTGAGAACTTCTTACTTTTTTGGTTTGTACTCCACCTTGACCGCCATAGCTTAAGAATTTCTTATTTTTTGGGTTTGTACTGTTTTGCATAAATTATTGAGCGTGAATGGTGTGATTTGAAAATGAATTTTTCCATTTCTTTTTGCTGAGATCTGATGTTGAATGGTGTGATTTAAAAATGAATTTTTCCTTTTTTTTTTTTTGCTGAGATCTGATGTTCATTGTTGACAGGGAACATAAAAATAAAAAACGGGTTAGGGTCAGGTTATCAGGTTAGGTCGGGTTGTCGGGTGACCTGAAAAGTTATAAGGTCAACCCGAACCTTATAACATCAGGTTAGGGTTGGGGATAATGGGTGGGTTCAAATTCAGGTCGGGTTGGGTTCGGGTTAAGGTTTTTAGTGTTATACCCCGACATCAACCCGACTCGAACCCACCCGACCCACCCGAATTGACAGTCCTACTAAAGAGCAACGCTTCGAATAATATAACTGCGTTAAACATAATCTACCAATGACAATCACGAAGGACAATATTTTTAAAGGGTTAATCTTATTTTACGCCTCAATGTTCAAGAATTTTTGTATTTTAGTATTTAATTTTTGAAAATTTCACTTTATTATTCAACCTTTAAATTTTGTTGTATTTTAGTACCTAATCTTTGAAAGCTTCTAGTAAAATTAGTTGTTGAGAAACTTTCTGATTTGTTCAGGAGTAAAAATTGCAAACAAACGATCCTTGTTGTAAAAAATTTTAAGGGTTAATTCTAGACACTCCCTCATCTTTTGACCCTTAGCGCACTTTGCCCCCTAATTTTTGAATTAGTATGATTGTCCCCCTAACATAATTTGAAAAATATCACACTTAACTCATTTTAATAAAATTTGATAGTCGATTTCTCCTCCATCATGACGACCCAAGTCTCAAAACCTCCATCAGTATTAGGGGTGTACTCTGAGCCGAGCAAAAGCTGGCTCAACTCTAACTCGGACGATGTCAATCTCAAGCCGTGCTTAATCGAGCTTGAGTTGTATGTCAAGCCAAGCTTAAACCTATTTCTTTGAGTCTCGAGGCTTGTAAATCGGCTCAGAAGCTAGAATATATATACATATATCGTTATGCATATTATATTATATATTATAGTGTTTAATAATTTATTATATATAAATATGTAGTAAATTAATCTATATTTATATGATTAGTAATACGGGTAATGTGGGATAAATCTCGAAATGTGCATCACATTTTTACTTAACTCCCCATTTTGTAAAAATGTCGTACTTAAAATATCTCTCAAAATATGTTGTATATTTTTCATAAAATGTAGTACTAAAACGTTCTAATGTAGTATTGATATCCTATGATGTTGTATAATTTTATGGGGGGAGTAAAGTAAAAATATTCCAAACTGATGGGGAGTTATTTCAAACTGCCCCGTAGTAATACTAAATATATGATAGATTATATATTTTTATCTACTTATTTTGACAATAAATATAATTTAATAATATTGTAATTCAATAATTACAACAACATATTATTATATACAATACTACTAACATATTACTATGATAATAAATAATCTCATAGTAATTATATTGTCCTCGAGTGGGATAAACCTTTACTTTGCTTAAGTTTAAAATTATTCATGCCTTATTATTTTTACGAATACTTTTATATGTTTGTTTTGCTCAACACTTGACTTCGTTCTCTACTTCCCCTTTTCGGTCAATGAATGAGGTGGGGGGTCTCAAGAAACTCTCACCGTCTCATATGCTGGTTTTCATTTAAAAAAATGTTTCATGTTCACCCAAAATAACAGAAAAAATAAAATAAAATAAAAAAAATCCAAAGGCCATTCATAAATTTTGATAATATTAATAACAATGAAAAATGAAGCCCGTACCTTAGCATCCACACAGACGGATACTTGACATTATTGTTGATTTAAGAGAAAAGAAACGTTAATAGAGATAGTTGATTTCATTGTATTGAATTGAATAATAGAATTACATTCTAGGGTTGTAATTATAGTCTAAGAACCCTTAATCAAAGATTCAAGAGATCTGGGACATGATATCCTTTCCTAATTTACAATACTAAAGTCAACACTCCCCCTCAAGTTAAGTTGAGGGATGTCCAACACCTAACTTGCTTAGGATATCATGGAAAGCACGACCGGTAATTGCCTTTATGAGAATATCAGCCAACTGATTCACTGATCGCATAAACGAAAGAGACACAACCCCTGCTTCTAGCTTTTCCTTGATAAAATGCCGATCAATCTCCACGTGTTTTGTCCTGTCATGTGGTACTGGATTTTGGGATATGTGGATAGCTTCTTCTTTGTCACATTTTAGAGGACAGGCGTCAACTGTAGGAAAACCCAATTAGGTCATTAGCTTCCTGAGCCAAAGGATTTCTGCCACCCCTTTAGCGATTCCTCTGAATTCTGCTTCAGAATTGGAGAGTGCAACTACCTTATGCTTCTTGCTTCTCCAAGTAACCAAGTTTTACACACGAAGGTAAAGTAGACTGAGGTCGATCTTCTATCAAGTGGGCTTCCTGCCCAATCTGCATCCGAGTATGCCTCTATCTGCAGATGGCCGTTCTTCTTAAACAGAACTCCTATATCAGGAGACCCCTTCAGGTACCTTAGTATCCGTAATGCTGCCTCCATGTGCTCCTTCTGGGGTTTGTGTATAAACTGGCTTACCACCCCAGCAGCGTAGGCGACATCCGGTCTAGTGTGTAAGAGGTATATAAGCTTTCCAACAAGGTGCTGGTACCTTGCTCGATCGACTAGTTCAGCCCCTTCAGTGATCCGGAGCCCATGATTACTCGCCATGGGTGTATCACTAGGCTTACAATCCAACATTCCCGTCTCTGCCAGTAAATCAAGAATATATTTCCTTTGAGATAAGTATATTCCCTGATTCGACCTCAATACCTCGATCCTGAGGAACTACTTTAGGTGTCCCAAGTCCTTCATCTCAAATTCTCCAAACAAGCTTTCCCGAAGATCTCTTATCTCCTCAGTGCCATCCTCGCTAATGATCATGTCATCAACATATATAATTAGACATGTAATTTTTCCACCTCTCTTCTTCAGAAACAGGGTATGATCTGAATTACTTTGTGAATACCCATACCGTTTCATAGTAGCTGTAAACCTCCCAAACCATGCCCTAGGGATTGCTTTAATGTAACACCCGAAACGCGAGGTGTCCCATCCCCCGCACTATAGCCTCGATCCACGTATGAAACGGACAATCCATATATGAATCAAAGCTATAGCGAACGGAGACAATAAAAAAAAAACTAACCGAGCTAGGCGGGACTAACCCTTAACCACTTAGAACAATGCAGAAAGATATATATAAGCAGAAGCATAAGTTTCAAAATCAATCCGTCATATCAATACAATATCATCTCCCATATATACATGACAAAATAGTGATGAACATAAGTGGTACAAAAGTGTGTAAAGACAAACATAGGTGCTAGACCCGAAACTACGACTCTGGAGGACACAGTTTCCCGCCTAGCACTCCCTTAGCAAAACCTGAAAAAAGTGAGGTGTCAGTCTAAGAAGACTGAGCGAGGGGTATATACATATAAGCGCATTTAACACACAAGTCCTAACCTCGGGTAATGAGTTATGAAAACCACAATATAAGTTCAATAAAAAGATAACATCGCTCGAGATTATGACTAACAAGTTTAACAATCAATCACTTACATTTCAGTCAATCAGTGGCCCGGTGAGTGAGGGCAATTCTCCAACCTTACTCCGACAGTGTACAATGATTAAGTTATCAATTATATAGGTGATCATGCAATCAATTACAGTGCACACGTAACAGTTTCAGTCCATCCTTCTTCCTCCGGGGTGATGGTGAGTTAGCTAGACTCAACCATCCAATCAGTGTGAGCAGAGGGCGCATGAAACCCAAAGCCCGGAACTCCTTCCACCACTAATCTCCTAGTGGCTTCAGGGGTCATCCCAAATGCTGAGGATAGAGCTGGAGTTACCCGTCAGCCCATGCTTTCCCGGTTGGCTCAAGCTACTACCCTTGGGCCCACAGTGCAATCAATATACTCGCCAAAACAGCCGGTTCAATACAATACAGTCGTTCAGTGAAAATCAATTAACATTTGAGGAAAGCTATAGATATACGTATACGTTTTGGCTTAAAATCCATATAAGGGTCATATGGTTCTATATAACTAGAAATTAAACCTCACCTGTACAGACAAAACCAATCGAGAAAACCGCCTAAGGTGCCGGCTCCTCGTCACCAGGAAGCTGGTCTGTGCAAACAATGACAAGTGCAAGTGAGACACGACTCGTATGAACCAATTAAGACGAACGGCGAAATGCAACGAGACGATGTGGAATCATGAATACGGCACAAAATAATCTTGTTTTTGCATGAAATGTATCATATAATAGCAATTTGGGATCAATTAAGGCATTGGAGCAAAATGTGAAATTTGTAGGTACTAATGCAGAAAATTTTCAACATGCGCACGTTGTATTCAAATAAGCATAACTCCTTCATCGGAATGAATTTTAACGAACCGTAAAATTCCTAGAAAACTAGACAACCATATCTTTACAATGATGTAAGGCTCAAATTCTAGTTCACCCCGAGTAAATACCAGATTTTGTTTGAATATGACACAAAGCAGAAAATTTCCTGCAGCGCTATTAGTGAAAGATGATCGTCGTTCCCTTATCAAACGAAGTCGAAACGATCTGAAAATTGGTGGAGATATCTAAAACATACCCAGAAATACACCAGTAAAACAGTTTTAAAAACTTCCATCATTTAGTCTCTCTGATCAAGCCACAAATCTGTTTTAAATTGGATCAGCGCAGAATCGCGATAGTTTGGCGGCACCAAATTAAAACGGCCATAACTCACAAACGAAAATAGATATTGACGAGCCGTAAAAAGGAGAGTACTCTACACTTCAAATATGTTCTACATTAGAAAAATCAGAGGAATTGAACAGGGGAGCAGAGGCAGCAAAGCAGAGCAAAATCGAACCACAACAAACAATCAACCAATTCCAATTCTAATCAATCCAAATGCCATAATTCATGCAACATATATATATACAAGTTCAATACTCACTAAAGTTCCACATATTCATGTCCATAACTCATTAATCATCAAGAATCACACATATGAGCTCAATATATCAACTTATGCTACAAGTCCATAAACCTCAATATTTATGCATCAAATTCAAGTTAGGATCAAGTATTCACACTTCCAACAACTAAAACACAATTCACCCAATTTATATCATAACCCTAGCTATCAAATTCATCAAGAAATCAATCAAGCAAGCTCATATTCACCTTGAAATGAAGAAAGAAGAGTTGATATGCTTGAATGAGGATGATGATGCTTCAATATGAATGATCAATCCAACAAATATCTCAAAGCATGAAATTCTCCTTCTTCTTCTCTTGACAAATTTGATCGATCAAAATGGAAGCAAGAGCAAATGTGTATGTATATCTTGTGTGTAATGGATTAAAATATGATATAAATGAAGATATTAATGCTTCCCACTTTATGAGTCATCCTAATTAATTGCACATAAATCCTCCCATTTTATTAGTTAAGCAATCAAGTACAAGTTAGAGAAGTTAAATAATCAAAGACCAAGCCCTTTTATGCAATTAATCCCATAGTTCAAGGAAATGATCAATTAATGCCACATAATCAATTAGTCAATTCTAGTATATAAATCATGAAATGAAATAATTTTCACAACTTTAGAAAATGCAATTTTATAAAATGATCATGTCACATTTAATTAATGAATGCAAGAATTAAATAATTAATATAAAATCATCAAAACATACACGTGGCGTGCTTACCCGAAATCCGGAAATATGGGGCGTTACATTCAAGCCATACAGTGCCTTTTTTAATTTACACGCCTCGTTGGTGTGAAACTCGTTAGAAAATCCCGGTGGAGCCTCCATATATACTTCCTCTGTGAGGTCACCATGGAGGAAGGCATTCTTGACATCGAACTGATAAAGAGGTCAACCTTGGTTAGCAGCTATTGAGAAAAGAACCCGAATGGTGTCAATCTTAGCCACTAGGGAGAATGTTTCTGCACAATCCACCCCATAGGTCTGAGTGTAACCCTTCGCAGCTAGACGGGCCTTATACCGTTCAATAGATCCATCAGCCTTTCTTTTAACTGTGTAGACCCAACGACACCCAACTGGCCTTTTTTCAGGTGGTTTCTGGCACTTTTCCCACGTGCCATTCTTTCTGAGGGCTTCCATTTCATTTTCCATTGCCTGTTTCCATTTGGGAATTCCTAGTGCATCCTCCACATTTCCAGGTATCTCATCTATATATATAGCTGCTGAGAAGGCCTTAGCAGACTCGGTCAGACTCTCCCTAACCAAGTTGGCCACTGGATACCTCTGAACTCTGGGTTCGTGTTCGGGAAGGTATCGTCTGGGCGGTATTCCACGAGTATTCCTCGCAGGGAGTATACGCCTTTCTCCTTTTGTTTCTCCTACAGTGTTAGAGGTACTAGACAAGAAATCTGTATTATCATTTGTACCAACTTCAACTGTACTAACCTCAGGGACACCGGTAGAGGAGACAATGGGGGCGTGTCCAAGGTGGGGGATGGACTACTATCACTGGATAAAGGTGTTGGACACAACCAATCGAGTGGATCCTTATGATGATCAACCTCCCCCGGAACACTAGATTGGCGTGAGGCCAAGAAGAAGTACTCGGGTTCCAAAAAGTCACAATCTAGCGTGACAAATATCTTATGAGTTCGAGGATTGAAACAGCGGTACCCCTTTTGATGAATCCCATACCCAACAAAGACACATTTTTCGGCACAAGGCTCGAGTTTGGTTCTGTACGTAGTGGGGATATGGACAAAGACAGAGCATCCAAACACTCTAGGTGTGAGGGACAGAGCAGTGTGTTCAGGTTTGTACTCACTCAGAGTTTGTAGCGGCGTGCAAAAGTTAAGAATCTTGGTGGGAAGGCGATTAGCCAAATAGACAGCAGTGGCAAGGCTTCAGGCCAATAGGACGAGGGAACATGAGACTCAATCATCAAGGCCCGAATGATCTCAAGAAGAAACTTATTTTTTCGTTCGACTACCCCATTTTGTTGTGGCATGTATGGGCAAGTGGGTTGGTGAATGAGACCATTTTCGGAGAAGAAAGTTTGCATTTTAAGGTTAACAAATTCCCCCCCCCGCCCCCCCCCCCCCCCACTTATCAGATGTAAGGATCTTAACTTGAGTATTAAATTGAGTACCAATCATACGAAAAAAGTGAGTGAATTTGTCAAAGACCTCAGACTTGTGTTTCAAAAAATAAATCCAAAACATATGTGTGCAATCGTCAATGAAAGTTACAAAGTATTGAAAACCACCCCCACCAGTAACCGGGGTTGGGCCCCACACATCAGAGCGAACCAAAGAGAAAGGGATATCAACTCGAGTATTATTCAAAGTAAATGAATGTCTATGACTTTTAGCTAACACACAAGTGTCACAGGATAAAGTAGTACTAGAAAAATGAGGAAAAAGTTTCTTCAGATAACCGTCAGAGGGATGTCCCAGACGGCGATGCCATAACCAACTCTGCTTATCATCTGAACTCTCAATTAGTAGTGTCCGTCCCCCTGTTGCCACTTCATTAACATAGTATAAGCCATCACGTTCAGTGCCACACCCAATTATCTCCCTAGAATGGATATCCTGCAAGACACAAAAACCCGGATACATTACAACTGTATAATTGAGTCTCTAGTTATATGACTGATGGATAACAATTTATGAGATAAAGTGGGAACAAACAGACAATTAGACAATCTCAATTTTGGGGTAAATTCAATAACCCCTCCCCCTTGAACCGGAATCTGTTCACCATTAGCAGTTTGCAATGTTTTTCTCTGTGGAGCCTGTAGTGAAATTATATCCGACGAATCATAGGTAACCGTGTCGGTTGCACCAGAATCAAATATCCATTCAGCAATCTTTTGGTTATGGAAAATGTGCACGCTATTCAATTTGCCACATTCTGTATTAAAAGTGTTTGAGGAAGGAAAAGCACTTGAGGGGCAAGGGGGTAATTTCATCCCACCTTGCCCTATACCTAAAAATTGATGCGTAGTATTCAACCCATTAGTCATTCTTCCTTCTCCATTTCTGGCAACTGAGGTCGCGACCAGTCCCGGTTTTTGATCGTCTTTGTCGGCGACGTTGCCGACATGATTTCCATCGGCGATAGCCGCAACTCCACGATTCTTCCCTTTTCCTTGGTCGTTCCGGCGATCTTTCGGCTCCCACCATTCTGGAAATCCTATGATTTCGAAGCAACCTTTCTCCAAGTGGCCGGTTTTGCCACAATGATCGCATAGAAGATCAGATCTATTACGGGATGATGACTTCGGTGCCTTTCTCACCGATTCTGACCTGCGTGGGTTTCTGCGATTTTGACCGATGGATCTGGTGCCTTGAAGCACTATTCCAACTCCGATGCCCGATGATGTGTTCGCATCGTTGGAGGCTGCCGAAGGTCCAAAGATGGTTTTCCTGGCGGCTTCCCGACGAACCTTGGCGTAGGCTGCGTCGACTGAGGGCAAGGGTGAGTCTCTGAGGATTTCTCCCACAATCGAGTCATAATCCGGGTTTAATCCGGATAGGAACTTGAAAAGCCTGTGTTCTTCTTGGATTTGATTGTATTTACTGATATCCGATGGAAGGTCCATTGGATTTGGTCTTCTCCGGTCAATCTCGGCCCAGATGCTCTTGCTCACACTGTAATAATCTTCTAGGGTGGTGTGTTCTTGTTTTATCCGATCTGCCCTAGTCATCAAATCGAAGATTTGGTGACTATCTTCGCCGGATTGATATGTTACAGAGAGACCCTTTCCACAATTCTCTTACAGTGGGATAATGTATGAACTAGGTAACTAGAGAGGGTTCAATCGCCTGCGTGATCCATCCAAATACTTGCAAATCACGTTGCTTCCAGGACTGATACGTTTCATCAGATTCTTTTGGTGGCGCAGGTTGTCCGGGTAGATGGCTGAGACGTCCTCGCGCTCCGATTGCAATTTCAAACATTCTTGCCCATAGAGCATAATTACTGTTGTTTAATTTTATGTCGATAGAAACTGGACTATCGGGATTTGATTGGGTTTGTTAGGTTTTGTGTTGTTGCAGGAGCTTGGCAATCTGTTGAGACAAGACAGTGGCTGCCTCGGATAGTGCCGGTGACGAGACTTCTTTGTTGCTCATGTTTCTGGTGGGTACGTGTTAGGCAGATGATGATGCCACCAAACGATCCTCAAGATCGTGTGGCTCTGATACCATGTTGATTTAAGAGAAAAGAAACGTTAATAGAGATAGTTGATTTCATTGTATTGAATTGAATAATAGAATTACATTCTAGGGTTGTAATTATAGGCTAAGAACCCTTAATCAAAGATCCAAGAGATCCGGGACATGATATCCTTTCCTAATTTACAATACTAAAGTCAATAATTATGATGAACTATTTGGAATCAGTCGAACGTTAAATAGAAAAACCTACGAAATAGCGATACTTGACATCATCGAGAAAAATATATCAATTATATAAAATAAAACCACGTTATATTTATTCGTTTACGAGGAGTAACAAACTATTTAACATGTAGCTTTATTACATTCTTTAAGGTTTATAATATTTAGTATAATATCAGAAATTTCGCTTAGGTTTGCATTTTCAGCGGTGATTGGCGAGGGCAATGTTCCAGGACGCTCTGTGAATGAAGCTTCACAATCCGTAAACAAATTAACCGAAGCAATGATAATATCCATATCCTGGTAAGTTTGATGATTCATGACCGTAAAATCAACAGATTTCATTCTTGAAATTGCTATCCCATACTCTTCGGAGCATTGTTGTAGACATTGACGAGCATATACCTGAGATGTTCGTTTAAGGACATCGGAAATTTTGGATGTGGTGGCGACGGCATCGGCGACGACTTTATCTCTAAGAATTGTGCACAATCCATTAGGACTATTTTTTAGATTATTGCGTGGATCAGCCCCAATTATCGATGTACATAGATTGTTGTTTCCGGTCTTACTACACCATTGATGGACGAAATCATCAGCACCATTCTATGTATCAATGCTCAAAAGACAACTCAAAATGAGTAGAATACTAATGGTTTTCATTGCAAATGTTCTGACCTTTTTTTTTTTTTTTTTTTTTATCTTGTTAACTCGTGATTGTAGAAGTTCTAATCGATATAGATATAGATATTTATATAATTCAATATAAGCTTCTTCGCATTAAGCAGTCGATCTTGTACGCAAGACAGAAAAACATATCTAAGGAAAATCTTAATCATGAAAATTTGATGCCTATAAAGTTTGGAAGATCACATACCATTTTCCAAATATTATTAGTGGAAATCTAAAATCATGTGTATTTAAAGCACATCTGTTGATTAAGGAATGAATACTACTTTATTTTGGGTACTAACTGCAGAAAAATTAATATACTTTTATGCTAAAACCTTCTAATAAACGAATATTGGTGAATAAAAAAGTATTATTTTGGGTATTCAAAACGAGTGTTTAACTTTAGTTTGACCAAACTCTAATTTTTTGATAAATTAATTAACTGATTAGGATTAAGTTTAACTATCGATATTTAAAGAGAAAATTGCAGAGAGATACCCTATGTGATCGTGTCAATTTCCGGATAGCTGACTGACATGGCTCGAAAAGGTCAACTCGATCATTTAGAATTTGTAAAGTGGGAGACCTCAGAGCTAGGTAGAGCTGTGAGATGGAAGAACAAACGTGAGCTAAATGCCCAAGAGGGACCAGAGGGGGTTTTCCCTCTGTCGACACTCTGACGCCCAAGTCATTGTCGAGTAATTGAGAGCTATTTGAGTTGACCTCGAATGCAATTAATGTGCTTAGTGAGTAGCATTTATGAGGGAGTATTTATACCTGAGGGGTAATGATGACATTCTGTACTTGTTGCAGAAGCATTTAATACGTGTTAGGCATGGTACAGAGGGCCACTCCACATTTAATGCTGGAGGCGGCTGAGGGGGTCCCACTGATGGAATCGACTAGATATCGACCTTCAGGATCCAAGTCGGGGATACCTAGCCAGAAAGCGAGCTGAGGATCGAGGTGGCCTCGACCTTATATAGGGTAGGTCGGCACGATAGTTCCGTGATGGGCTACGTTCAATTATGACTGGTCAGCCCTGAGTACGTGTCTGACAGCTATTGGCCCAAGTAATATCTACGTGGCTTGGCGGTTCCCACGTCACAAGCCCCCAGAAAGGTGGACGTCAGGGTGACGTGGCGGCGACCTTTCAAATTCCGAGAGTGGGCTCACGCGTAATTATGGCGACGGTTCACCTTCGATTTTCCCGCCCAAAATACCCCTATATAAAGCCCCATGACTATCATCCTTGTCTTTTACTTTAGCGATCCCAAACTTCTCAAAACTTCAGAGCTTTTCGAGTCAGGTAGGCTCCAATTTCGGTTCAGTTCGAGTTCAAGAAACAACAACCTTTCGGTAAGTAATCTCGATTTGATACTCTTTATGTTTTTTTGCATTTAGATTTCTATCGATTTTCCCTTCTTTGAGAGCGTTTGTAATCGAGAGAGAAGAACCCCATCTCGAATCACGTTCGACTCATTCCCTGACAAAACCCTTGATCCTTATTTCGAGGAGAAGGTAGAGCCAAAGGGAATTAAGTCAAAGTTAAGAGTTCGAGCAGTGGGATGTCGTCTTCGACCTCAACTAGTTCTGACTCAACGAGTGGGAATATGGGTCCTGAAGCTAATACAAGTTCAGGTACCTCAAGTCTAAATCGGGAGGAATCTGTACAGTCCCAGGTTGCTTCCGACCAAGAAGTGGAGGTCATGGAAGTTTCGGGAGACTCTAGAGATAGGCACTCGACTTCTCCGGTGGACCCGGCCATGATTGTCGAGCTGATTACTGTAGTGGCCCGGTGGGGATGAGGATTGACCCAGAGGCGTCGGTTAGGGCTAAGGAAGTGGGCCCTTCGACCTCGCGTCAATACGGCCTGAGGGACGAAGAAGAGGAGGAATTTATCCCGGCTGGGGCTAATTCTCCGACGCATTACTAAGACAAAGACCCTCGATTTGTCCCTTGAAAAATTTCCCCCAAGATGTTTGAGGATTTGCGTGAGCTTTTATTCGGCGGAGCCCCCGAGTACGAGTGGCACAGTGTTTTGACAGATCCTCTGGCTAACTGCATAGCTGTGACTTGGAAAATGGTGAAGTCAGGCTTCCACGTACCCCTCGACGATGACATGGTTTACTTACTGAACTACCTCAACATCAACCCGATCCAGCTGATGCCTAATGCATATGCGATGGTGAACGGGATCCGAGTCTTGATGAGGTATTTTGGCATTTCGATGTGAGGAGTCTGCCATGAACTGTTCAAAGCCTCCGTGACGACTGAGAAGTCGGGCTCCGGCCCCGAGTTTGTCCAGTTAGCTTTGAAGCAGAACTACAAGTTGCTCACCTCTCCGACAACCTCGAATGGACAAGGGTGGAAGGAACAGTTTGTGTACGTTGAGGGCCCGATTGGCTGGCCAAATCTAATAAATCGATTATGGAATTGGAAGCCCGTATCAAAACTCCCGTTTGGCGATCCGAGGTGACCGAATACTTTCCTTCGAGATATGCGAGCCATAGGGATGCTCGATTGTAAGAAATTGGTCCTAGAGAAGAATCTGATCAATTTCGGGCTAGCCCCGGGATTCCAAGCCGCTCATTCGACCCTGGTATAGAAAATAGGAATGACCAAAGTCGAGTCGTCGCTACTCGATCACTTGTTTTCAATTCTTTTCATTTTCCAACTTTCCTCTCTAATATGTTTCGAGATGGGTCGATTTGTTGATTTTCGTCTTGCAGATAAAGCAATTATGAGTTCCAGGTTAGCTATGATGTAGGCCGACATGGAAGAGGAAGAATTGGCCCAAGAGCAGGCCCAGGCTGCGGCAGTGGTGGCTCCTCACAAAACCCTGGATGCCATTCTGCCCCAAGTCCCACGTCGAGATGGAGAAGGCCCTGACTACCCAGACTGCAACACGCCCCCCAACGCACAAGAGGAAGGATAAGGAGGTATTGGTAGAAGAGACCGACAGGAGGAAGAGGCACAAGAAGGACAAGCCGGGGTAACCCATCTGCCGAGGGGGATGACTTCTACCGGCTCTATTCCATCGACCCCCTCCCGTACCCCGAAAACTCCGACTCTATTCTCCCCAGAGACCCTTCGATTGACGGGGAAAACTTTCAAAGCTCCAGAGGAAGACCTCTCCGCCTTCTTTAAAATGCTGAAGATCTTCAACCCCCACCTTCCGACTGGAATGAGCTTAAACGACTTAAAAGGGCGTCCCCGCCGAGTAGGCTCTTCCCCTCGAGACAATCTGGCCGTGGAGGCCCTGTACTATAGCTGCCAAACCCTCGTCGACCATCGAACACGATGGGAGCTGAGCGACATCGAGCTGGAGATGTCGGTCGCCATAAGGGCCCTCGGGGTAAGCTACACTTTCAATCCTTAGAAGTTGGACATCTTCTAGGTCAAAATCTAACCCCCGCTTTTAAACATGCAGCTTACCTAAGACCTCTTCCATGTAAGTCGGAGGGCCCAGGTTTATAAGGAAGGGAGGGCGAGGCTGGAAGCCAAGGTTGGGGTCGACTCGAAGGTCGAGTCCATGAAGAGGAAGCTTGTGGAGGTGGAGATCAAGGAGAAGGGTTTGAGCTCACAATTGAAGGAAGCCCAACTTGCTCGATCCAAAGCTGAGCAGACTGCTTCCGAGACCCAGCGCCCACTGGATGATGTGAATAAGCAGCTGCGGGATGCTCACGATAAAATCGACTCCCAAACCAACGAATTGGTGGACATACACCAGAAGGGGAAGAAAGTCGGGGAGATGAGGGGAGCCCGGATGGCCATCGACCGATGCCAGAGGGTTCTTGATCAGGTGGTGGCTAAGTCAGAATGGTATGGGGCTTACCGCTTCATGAAGTTCCCTGCCTACAAAAGGTCGACCGTTGTATTCGGCATTGGCGACATGAAGGATGGGTTCGAGCTGTGCCTTGGCGAATGCAAGTCCGAGGGCTACATTCCCATCGACGACAACATAAAGAAGATTGGCATCCGATGCCCCGACCCTCGACCTCCGCCTGTAGAAGTGCAAGCCCAAGTGCCAGAGATCGATTGGTCCACCCATGAGTTTCGGTTCGCAGTTGATCTAGCTCGGCAAATGTACAAGAACAAGGCGGAAGATCCGAGTAAGATGTCCCAAGGGGTCGACCCGGAAGTGATGAATCACGCCCGGATCTTCCCAGAGCTTTTTGGGGATAAGCCCTCCGCCAAGCCCCTACTGGATCGCAACTTTGGCGATACCTCCAACCAAGAAGCTGCTTGAAGCCCCCCGGCCTGCGAGAGGCCCATGCCCATCATTTTCCTGCTTTTCTTCAAATTCTCTTTTTGTAACTTATTTTCTTATTTTTTAGAATAACAAGTATCAAGCTGACGCGGGGTGGCCGGTGAGCGTTCCCGTTTGCAAAATCCAAAATATGATGTAGTCGACCCGGGGAGGCCGACGAGTGCTCCCAGCTTTGAAAATCCAAATGTACTTAGTCGAATTTTAGATTTGACCCAGCTTTATCAATGAATTCCCCATTTTTACATTTGATTTGAATTAGCATTTTCGATCATGCATGTTCAATTCTAACTATAAAACTTCAAGAAATAAACAACTTGTTAATCGAACTATTTAACTCAAGAAGGGAAGGGTATGCTAGTTGAACATAACAAGCGATGTCATTAACATTAAAGAACGGTCGAAGACCTTTACATCTTTTTCAAGCATAAAACTTTCTATGGTTATGAGCGTTCCAAGATCGAGGCACTGGATACCATTCATTTCTTTGAGATGTTACGCATGGCTCTTTCCTCCTTTTGCGATGCGATAAGGACCGTCCCAATTGGTGTCGAGTTTGTCGACGTGTTTGGTCACGTCGACTCGTTTTAGGACCAAATCACCAACTCGAAATTCTCGAGGTAAGATCTTCTTGTTGTAGCCTCAGGCTATGGAGGCACGATATTGCTGCATTCGATGGAAACCTTGTTCTCTTTTTTCCTTAATGGTATCTAGTTCGAATAGCCGGTTATCTTGGTTTCGATCGAGTTGGTAATGTGAGACTCGCGCCGTCTAGTGGATCAACTCGGCGGGCATCATAACCACGGAGTTGTAGACCATCAAGAAAGGAGTTTCCCCGGTGGCCGTTTGCAGAGTGGTTCGGTAAGCCCACAAAACTCCCCCGAGTTCATCGGCCCAAGCCCCCTTTCTATCATCGAGTCGGGCTTTTAGATTTTGGACTATGGTTCGATTTGTCACTTCGGTCTGGCCGTTGGCTTGTGGGTGGACGACGGAAGTAAAGCGCAAGTTGATACCTCGATCTGAGTAGAACATCTTGAATAATTTGCTCCGAAACTGGGGTCCGTTGTCACAGATCAGGATTCTCGGAGCTCCGAATCGGCATATGATGTTTTTCCAGAGAAAGCGAGTCATCACCATGTGGGTGATCTTTGGAACCGACGCCGCTTCAACCCACTTGGAGAAGTACTCAACACAGACGATAACAAATTGGTGTTGTTGGGGGCCGATCGGGAAGGGACCCACTATGTTGATCTCCCACTGGTCGAAAGGCTAAGCTATGTCGATGGGGATCATCTCACTCAGACGTCGATGCGTGAGGTTAGCATGCCTTTGACAACTCGGGCATTTCTTCACAAAGTTAATCGAATCTCTGATTAGAGTCCGCCAGTAGTACCCTGCTTTGGCAACTTTCTTGGCCAGGACTCGACCCTCGGCGTGGTTTCCACACGACCTGACGTGCACTTCTTCGAGAACCTCCTTGGCTTGGGAAGGTCGTAAACACCTCTTGGCCGGTTCTCTGTAAGACCTTTTGAACAGTATTCCATCGGGGTCGAGCGCGTAGCTCGAGGACCGCGCCATGAACCGACGCCTTTCCGTCCTATTCTCAGGCATGACCCTATCTCTCAGATATAGGACCAAATCGTCCAACCAACATGGTTCAGCCAGATCGATACTCAAGATCGACTCACCCCTTTTCTCAATAGATTGAGTCACAATCGTGAGGAACGTTATCGACCTGTCACTTATTCCCCTTCAGCTATTTCTTAGCTCAGAAAGGACGTCAGCTCTTTCGTTCTCCTCGCGGGAAACCTGTTCAAGCCTGAAACTTTTGAACCTCTTACCTTGGGTCTTTACCTTTTCGAGGTACTTTACCATAGACTCTTCTCTAGCCTCGTAAGTCCCCTCAAATTGGCTCACCACCAGCTGTGAGTCGATGAGTACCGCCAACCTTTCGATTCCCTGGTCTCTCGCAATCTTTAATCCCGCTATAAGGGCTTCGTACTCCTCCTCGTTGTTGGTCGCCGAAAAGTCTAAGCAGATGGTGAAATCGAGCTCATCTCCTTCAGAATTCCTCAGGGACACCCCAGTACCTCCCCCAGATGAGGTCGAAGAGTCATCGACTGAAAGCATCCAATGGACGATGTCTTTCGCCAATGTGGTCAGGGAGCTCTTCTCTATCAAGAACTCGGCCAGAACTTGCGCCTGGTAGGCTAGCCTTGGTTGATAGGTGATATCGAACTGGCCCAATTCGATCGTCCACTTGGTCAATCTCCCTGAGGAGTCGGGCTTTTCGAGCACTTGCCTGAGAGGTTAGTCGGTTAGCACCGTCACGGAGTGGGCCTAGAAATAGGGCTTCAGTTTTCGGGCGGTATGAACCAGGGTGAGAGCAAATTTCTTGAACTCCATATACCGGGTTTCCGCTCTGTTCAAGATTTTGTTGACATAATATACCGGTATGTGCTTCCTTTCTCGAACTACGACTATGATGAAGCTGATCGCCTCATCAGTGTAGAGGTATAGTGTCTCTCCCGGCTCAGGCTTGGCCAACAAGAGGTGGGGGGACTCGAGGTACTTCTTCAGCGCCTCGAATGGCTGCTCGCACTCCCCGTCCATTTAAATTCCTTTACATTTCTCAGAATCTTGAAGAAGGGGAGGTTCTTCTCGGTCGATCTCAATATGAATCGACTGAGTGAAATGATGCGGCCGACCAGACATTGTACCTCTCGAACGGTCTTCGGGCTACTGATGTAGCGGATAACATTGCTCTTCTCAGGATTGGCCTCGATTCCTCTTCAGCTTAACATGTATCCCAAATATTTTCCACCCTCCACCCCAAAGGTGCACTTGTTAGGGTTGAGCTTCAAATTGTATTTTCGAAGGAGGTCGAAGGCCCGTCCTAGGTCTTTCAGATGGTCGCAAGATCTCTAGGATTGGACAATCATGTCATCGACGTAGACCTCCATGGTCTTGCCGATCTCTTCCTCGAAAACTCGATTGACTAATCTCTGATAGGTGGCCCTTGCATTTTTAAGTCCGAATGGTATTACTCGGAAGCACTAGATGCCCTTCACGACTATGAAAGCAGTTTTCTTCTCGTTCTCGGGCGCCATAAAGATTTGGTAGTAGCCTTGAAAGGCGTCCATCATACTCATTAGCTTAAATTCTGTGAAATCGTTGCACATACACCATTTTCCCCCGGTCTTTGCCACTAAAACCACGTTGTACAGCGTATTTGACCGGCGTAATGTACCCGGCGTCGAGCAGCTTATTCACTTCTCCTTCGATTGTTTCGTTTCTCCTAACACTCTGCGTATGCAACTTCTGCTTAATCGGCTTAAAAGCCGGGTCGACGTTTAGATGATGCATGATCACTGAGGGGTCAACCTTAACAAGATCGTTAGCGCTCCATGCAAAGATGTCGGCATTCTCCTTGAGAAATTGTATCAAGAGGACCTGCTCGAGTTCTTTGCCGGGATGCGATACCCTGATGTGCGTAATTTTTTCAGCCTGACCATGGAGTAGCTCGATTTCTTCGGTCTGGCTGGTAGCCTCGACATGGCTTTCGGCAACCTTCCTTCATTTCTTGGCCAATTTCGAGGTAATCTTGTGCGATCGCACTGGATCCTGGATATCTCAATCCTCGAGCTCTTCGTCATCAATCTCGGGAATCTCAAGCACTGGTATAACCCGTTTATCGGGCAGCTTTACTTTCTCCATAGAGATCGAATAGTAGGTCCAGGCGGTCGGTATGTCGCATCTGACCTCTCCTATCCCCACCGGGGTCGGAAGTTTAATCATCTGGTGGAACGTCGAGATTATTGCCCGAAACTCAATGAGGCCGGGTCGGCCAAAGATGATGTTGTAGGCGGAAGGCTGCTTGAGTACCAAATACTCGACTTCCAAGGTCGCCCTCTTAGGGAGAGTTCCCATGGAGGTGATTAGTCGAACCCAACCTTTCGGGTAGATCTCTCCGCCCCCGAAACTTGTCAAGGAAGTTTTTAAATGTTCTAGTCGATTTTTGTTAGCCAAGTTTATTTTAACAAGAGTCGAGTAGTAAATAATATTTACTGCACTTCCATTATCAACAAGGGTTTTTGATACAGAGTAATTGGCCACATCGAGCGTAACCACCTTTGGATAACTAGGCATTTCGCCCTCCCGGGGTGGTGCACCGATTAGGTCCTTGTTGCTAAAAGTAACCTCCTCTTCGACCCATTTTTCCTTAGGTTCGACCTGCATCATCTCACTCGATCCGTAGTAGCTGCGCTGGGCTTCCCTCCGAGTTCTCTTTTGGTCAGACTTAGTGTCTCCCCCAGTCGGCTCTCCAACAATCATATTGATCCGCCCGAGGTAGGGGAGGTTGTGGTCATTCCTTTCGGTTGGCTGTTTGGCTTCCCTCTGTCGGGGTGGGCTACGCTCCTCGGCCCGGAGGGCGAGTTTGTCCAACTTCTTGACAAAATCTTACAGGTGGCCTCCCTGAATTAACCGCTTGACCTTATCTCTCAGAGCAAAACATTTTGAGGTGTTGTGGCCCGTCTGTCTATGGAAGTGATAGTATTTCCCGGAATCCCTATTTTTCTACGTTTCCTTGATCGGCTTGGGATTTTTGAATAACTTTTTGTTGGAGATGTTGTAGATCTCCTCGATTGGCCTGTTGAGAGGGGTGTCTTACTCCCTGAGCTTTGATCGACTCGGCCTTTGTAGTCCCTTCTTGGCTCGCTCCTCGGGGGTCGAAAGACCTCCGCCTTCCTCGCAGAGCCACCCGTTTGGGCCATTTCAGCTTCCTCCACTTGCATCCAATCCCCTGCAATCTCGAGCAGCTTTGAAATAGAGTCGGGATTCTTTCGGACTATGTGTCGGGCACATTTCTTATCGCGAAGAGCCGTATGGAGGGTTGGGATCAACATATCCATGCTAGGAGCTTGAACCTGGACCGCTGCTCGTGAGAATTGGGTGAAGAAATCTCTGAGCGTTTCGTCCTCTTTCCGAACGATGTTGTAGAGGTAAGTGGCCGGCAGTTTATCGCCTTTTACTGATGAGAAATGGGCGATGAAGAGGTCGACCAGCTCATCGTATGAGCGGATACACCTCGGGGCCAGCCTTGAGAACCAATCCTGGGCTGCCCCAAAGAGAGTGGTAGCAAAGATTTTAGGTCGGACTTCGGGAGAGTGGCCGAACATGCTTATTTCGATTTTGAACTGATCCACGTGCCTCTCGGGGTCGGTTGTGCCATTGTAAGTAGGAAGGTTGGTCGGCATTTTATCTACTGCCATGGCCTCTAATATCCCCTCGCTAAAAGGAGATCGAGCTTCTCGTGCGCTCCTGAACTTTCGGGCCGGTTGAGGTCCGTGGGGCTGGGGAACATTGTCTTGGTTCTGGCACCGCGGGACATCTCGGTTGCGTCGAGAAGGGAGGGGGTTAACGTAGGATTCTTCCTCATCCAACTCCTCGACTCGGGGATTTCGAGGTGGTAGGCGATGTGGGGATCTTTCTCGTTGGGGTAAACGATTTTGGAGGACATCTTTTCCTACCACGAAACCTCGATTAGCCCGTCTGGGGGCTTCGGGATCGACCCTGGCCCCCAAATGATCGAATACTCCAGAGTTTCTCAGCCGCTGCTCTCTTTTCCCGCTAAGTGATGAACCATGGGACCTGCTGACCGCCTCCGAGGTGCGAGCCGTAGCCTGGTCATCCTCCCTTTTTTTGGACCTGGGGGGATCGACTCCGTGGTGAGTCTACTCCATGGGACGCTTATCTCGGTGCCGGCCCGATTCTGCCTCCTGCTTGATGGGCAAGACTTGGGTACGCGGCTGCCTTCGGCCCGTCCCTTGCCCCTGGGCTTGGCCAGGTGGTGGAGACGAATCGTAGTAATCCGGCTGATAATATGCAGGTGGAGGGGGATATCCCCAATGCGGAGGGGGTAACCATAATGCATGGGGGACCCATAATATGGTGGGTACTGGTCCGGAGAGAGAGTGACAGGGCTGGCTCGAGGCTTATCAGGGAAGACTGGGTCCGACCCCCCGTGACAGCGGCGATGGCTTCGGCCTGGCACTTCTCAATATAAGCATCCAAATTAGGGGCCAAATAAACCATCGGAACAGGCGCCCCGCAAGCACTGCCTCCGGGTTGGGCAGGGTGGTGGCTGGTTCCGTCCCCTACTGTGGGTGCATCGATCTCCTACCCATCGGCTCCGAATATTCTGTGGCTATGTAACTCCATTTGTTTCAAATCTTTTGCTCGAAAGTTCCCACAGACGGCGACAAAATGATCGTGTCAATTTTTGGATAGCTGACGTGGCTCGAAAAGGTCGATTCGATCACTTAGAATTTGTAAAGTGGGAGACCTCGGAGCTAGGTAGAGCTGTGAGATGGAAGAACAAACGTGAGCTAAATGCCGAAGAGGGACCAGAGGGGGTTTTCCCTCTGTCGGCACTCCGACGCCCAAGTCAATGTCGAGTTATTGAGAACTATTCGAGTTGACCTCGAATGCAATTAATGTGTTTAGTGAGTAGCATTTATGAGGGAGTATTTATACCTGAGGGGTGATGATGACATTCTGTACTTACTGCAGTTGCATTTAATGCATGTCAGGCATGGTACAAAGGGCCACTCCACATTTAATGCTGGGGGCAGCTGAGGGGGTCCCACTGATGGAATGGGAACGATGTCGACCCGTAGGAGCATGGGTCGACCAGATATCGACCTTCAGGATCCGAGTCGGGGATACCTAGCCAGGAAGCAAGCTGAGAATCGAGGCGGCCTCGACCTTATATAGGGCAGGTCAGTGCGACGGTTCCGTGATGGCCTACGTGGCGATTATAACTGGTCAGCGCTGAGTATGTGTCTGAAAGCTATTGGCCCAAGTAATATCTACGTGGCTTGGCGGTTATGGCCCACGTCACTATGGTAGGCTAAAATAACACACACAAAATCTTGAGATATAAAAACTACTCTAAAATTTTTTTTGTTGTTCAAATGTTGCACATAAATCTTACGAATAGTATTTGCACTGGACGCGCAATGCGTGTGACATTGTGTATTTTCTTTACTTTTTCATACAAAATGACTATTTTGTACATATATTATATTTATTAAATTATATATACACATATAATTATGTTTATATACATACCCACCACAATTACCATCACCGGCGGTCCGACACAACCACGGCCACCGGTCCCCACGCCACCACTTTCGCCTTCCCTAATCCACCACTGCTACTACCATTGTCTCTGCCATTCACCGCGATGGATATTCTCTACCCCTAAGGGAGCAGAGGTTGCGCAGCCCTTCTCCACCACCACCAAAACCAAACAAGCCCCATAATTCACTCCGCAACCCGTTCCTAAAACCCTAATTAGATTTCTGCAAAGTGAAAATAAGATTCGAAACAGTAGAAGAGGCGGAACCACCGGCTACGGCGAGCAAAGCAACCACAACCTACAAACTAATTTCCTAAGGGTAATCTTCCGGCACTAAGTACACACAAGAAGGCCCTAATGCCAACAACGCAAAATTAATTTCCCAAGGGTAATCTGCGGTGAACTCGGGGGATGGTGACGGTGGACTTGAAAATTTGGGATGGGCGGACACAACGGCTGATTTGCGGTGGACTTCGGAGGGGAAGCAATGGCATGGTGGGCTGAGCTGAGGGGCGTGATGCTGGTGGTACTATTGTGCGGTGATGGCGCGACGCTGTGGTGATAACGACAACGGTAGGAGAGGTGCGCGACGATGCTGCGTTTTGTTTGGGGATTGGAGGGGAAGGGGGCGGGTATATATGTATATATGTATATATGCATATATTACATATAAATATTAAATTAATTATTATAATTATTGTACAATATATATATAAAATTTTCAGTATAATATTATATATATTTATTAATTTATTAAGATTTTTAATGAATATGATAACATAATTTTAAAATATAATTTGTAAATTATAAAATTTTCAAGTATAACTTTCATAATCTGACTGAGCATTTAAGCTTCGCCGTCTTGATTTTTTTCGGTCTGTGTGGCTGCTCTACCACGACAAGAGGCGGCTTAAAGCCACTAGATTCGTATGTGACGGTGGCCGTGACTAAAAGTCATGACTTCAAGCTTCTTGACAATCTAGAAAAACTCAAAAGCTTTGATCTGAAATCTTTTACTCCTTTGGGCCATGTAACTGAGTACAAGGGAAGACCAACAGTGGTATTCTCGGTTGAGGAAGAAGAGGATTTATGTAAAGACTTGAAATTTGCATTAATTGGCAAATTTACTCGTGGATACCCTTCTATGGGACACTTAAGAGTATTGCTTCAAGCATATGGCATTCATTAAAGACATCTATCTCACCCTTCCCAACAAGACTAACGTGTTTATGTGCTGCGAGGATCACAATGACTACGCAAGGTTGTTTTCGAAAGATACGTGGTACTTTAAGGATTTTTAAATGAGATTTTGAAGTGGATGCCGAATTTTGATCCAAGCATTGAATCGTTTTCCCTGGATTAATGGCTCAAATCACGGAGAAAAAAGGGATTTATACAGTGGCTTCCGTCTTAGGAAACCCTCTGCGTGCGAATGAGGCTACTGCTAAGGGAAAAAATACCTCTGAACCACGAGTTCTAATTGAAATAGATGTAGCAAAGCCTCTACAATAGAAAATATTTATTCGAATAGGACTCAACGACATAGAACAAGAGGTGAAATATGGGATAACTACTGATTATTGTAGAAGATGTAGCCACCTGTTTCACAATACAAAGAATTGTCTAAGACGTGGGGAGGTAGATCAGGAAGAAGATGATTGTCAGGAGATTAATCCTCATTTAGTTGATGCAAATAAAGAAGAAAATCCTACCTTACAGAAGAAAGCTTAAATAGATCGAGATTGGTAGATGGGGCAGGATAGAGGACGATGGAAAGAATGGATAGAGAGGAGCAATACGAGAAAGGGACAATCTGGGAGGAACCTAAAGATATAACGAATAAGCAGAATAGATTCCAGGCCTTATCAGAGGAAGATATACATGAAGAGATTGAAACTGGGAACTAGAACGAACATGTGATAGTCACGATTTTGATGACACAGTTGGAGATGGAGGACAGATTATAAGTAATGAAACCGTAAATGATTCTACAACTTTGGTTCTTATTCTAGGAGAGGTTACCAATCCGTAGGAAGAGATGATAAGGAAGGCGTAAAGTTACAAGAGCATAGCTTTGTTAATCGATGCTAATATCAAGGAACTTGAAGAGTAACTTCGAAAAGGGAGAAAATATAGGGAATGAATTACTTATGGATGATGATATGGAGAATACTAGGAAGGTCTCTCTATATAAAAGGTCCAATCAGTAGATCAAGGAGTACATGAAAAAGGGACGGTGAAGGGAGAAAAGAAAGAGAAGAAACCTTACTTCCAAATACTACAGATCAGGCCACTAAAAGGACGACTTGGTCATCAGTCGTAGTACCAGGGGAATTTAATGTTTAACCATCTTATATGGAATATACGAGGGATGGGGAACGACGACAGGAACCGTATCCTTAAGAATGTTTGTCGAAGAAATAATTTTGATTTCGTTGCTATATTAGAACCTTTTATTTCTCTTAATTTGAATTGTATACGAAGAAAATTTAACTTTGATTTGGTTATTAGCAACATATCTAACCATATTTGGTTTTTATGTTGTGAAGGAATAAATATGGAGACTTTGATGGATGATCGCCAATTCCTACATATGAATAAATGTTCATCACCATTGTGTATGTGAGCTGCAAGATGATGACAAGGCATTTCTTGTGGGAATTCATTCGTGGACTGTGACACCCTGTCTCTTCGGCAATCCAGGTACGATATCACGGGTGAGTTTAATTATGTAATTTAATTATTTTAATTGCAAATATGTGAATTACGTGACGTTGCATGCTCTACATGTCAACATGAATTTAATTATTATGTAATTGGACTCAAAAGTCCACTTAGGTGAAGATTAGAGACCTAATTGTAATTAGGGTTTTTGAGCCATTCTTCGGCTAACTTGAGATCGGGAATTCAGATTTGAATTTTGAATTCACCATTAATTCGTTTTGATGATTTGGGTCCAACGAAATAAGCCTCATATTTTTCTAAAGCTGTTTAAACCTCTTACTATTTTAAAATCCGATCCGAAAGGACCGAATCTTTGACCCAACCCGTTTTCCCCGAAGAACAACCTGTTTCTAGACCTTTAAGGGGCTGAATTGTTCTTCTTTTTCCCCATTTTTTAACGTTATTCAGCCAAGGGAGAAGGGAAGAGAAGATAACCAAGCCCTACACCTTAAGAGCTCAAGTTCCGGCTTTATTTCTCACCCGATCAACGATCCAAGGTAAGAGGTGAATTCCTCTCTTCGAGCGCTTCGTTTCTATCCGATTAAATTCCATTTTCTTTACTTGAATTCTTGGACTTGAAAGAGACGATGAACAGTGACTTTTATATGAAAATTTGAAAGCAAGCCTTGTATGATGAATCTTTGGCCCTAAATTTGATATATGATGTTCCTTTGAGTGTTTATGTTGTGATTTTGGAGGAATTTTGGTTGTTGCCTTGAGTTTGTTTGAATTACCATGAAAGGAGCTTGATGTGTATGAAAATGGCAACTTGTTTTCTACCTTGTTTCATGCCTATTTGATGATGGAATATGTTAGAGTGTGTGTTTATGAGTTTTATACCTGAAATTTGAAGTGTTTTGGTTGAGATTTGAGGTGGTTTTTGGTGATTTTTGCTTTCTGTACGAGTAACCCTGCTGCTGTGCATCTTTTCTCATCTGAACCAGTTCCCCAGGTGGGGAACTTTTTCTTTGAAATGGTCCCAGGGCGGGGACCTTAATGCAGTAGGTTTCTGCACAGCTTCCCCGGGCGGGGAAAAATCTCCCAGGCCGTGGACACCCCATCCGAGCTCCAATTGGCCTAAAATTTTGACACAATCAACTTCTTTGAGTTTAGAACACTCTAATTTTTATGCATTATCCATATCTATCTTGGTTTGGGAGATATAACTATTTTATTTTGGTGTCGCCACTTTACCAATTTCCGTCCTTCACTCGACTTCGAACCTACGCTATTTTTGGACCCCCTTTGAATCATGATTAGAACCATATATCATTGGAAAACCCTATTTGTCTAGTTTCTTATCCCATAAAAAAATTCAATTCCAACTTCTCAAACTCAAGTTATGCTCCTTTTTGTACAGCTTGTACATTTTGGAAAACTGTCAGCTTTGGCCCAATTTCACTCGGGACCCCTTTTTGTGTTTTTATTATGTTTTTCTCGTATCTTTCCACCTCCAAACTTGGTCCTAACTTATTATATCATATATGTGTATGTACTTGTTCTTATATGCATTTTATGTTGCTTGAGTAATTTGAATTATTTGCACAAACCTCATGTGCACCTTGTTAGGTGTTTATATGTTGTGTTATGCATTAATTGTGCACATGAACACCTCTTAACATGTTTTATGAGTGTAATTGAGTATGCTAAGCTATGTAATATCTTGTTTTGCATATAATTGATATGAATATGAACCATGCCTACGTGATTGTATCTCTTAAGTGCTCAAGCATACGTCGTGCGTTTATGTGGTTCATCCTTGAGTCTAAACCTTGCATTTTATCTTCTGTTTGTCCAGGTGCACCCAGGATGGTGTTTCATTAGCTGTGTTGATTACGGGGTGGATCATTTGTCTTGTTCTCGGCTTCGTCAGTGTAAGGTGAGGTTTGGTTATAGTTAAACCCTATTGAAACGTGCTCATTTTCTATGCATGCGAACTATAGCCTTAAATATAAGTAAATATATGTGAGATACGTAATTTTATGACTTTGCTATACGTTTGCAAGTATGATACGCTATGTACAAGCCTATGTACGCTTGTTTTGATTTGGTATGATTTGTTATGTTTTGAAGCACCCCAAGCGGTGGGGCACCACACCCCCGCACTATGATCCGACACGTGGTACGAAATGGAAAATCTGCACACGCACCAAATCACAGCGAACGGGTGACAAACGAAAACACACACACTAGCTAGGCGGAACCTAACCCTGTACAAGTAAAATAAGCAAAACCTGTACGCGGAAGCGAATCAAAATATGAACTAACAAAAACTTTAATCAACAAAATACAGAAACGGTTCAACTAATTCCACGAACCTGTCCTAACCTGTCCCGAAAATTCATATGATCAAAGCAAACACATCAACTTGTTACAGAACATACTATATACATAATTGTCATAAATAATTCAGAACAAAATATTTAACAAAATCAAACGGACCGACACAGACCAGACTCAAAGCCGCCTAGCTCGAACTCCAACAACTGAACCTGCAACTAAAAACATAGATGGGGCGAGGGTCAGTCCACTGACTGAGCGAGGGGGGCTGAACACACGCCAACACATATATACGTATAGAGCAAAGCACGTATCAAAAGAAAGATTATGAACCGGGACTAGGGTTTTACATACCAAAACCATTTTTAAACATAAACGTTTACTTATACTTATTTAAATCGAAACAGACTGAACAAACTCGTAACACATCGAAAGAGAAAACTCCTATCCCGTTTCATGATCAATATATCATATCATAATTATATACCCGGCGAGTACGGGTCTCCCACCTTACTTCCATATCTATCAATTATAAGCAAAACATAAATACTCACAAATCAAATCATATCAAACCCGTATCCAACCCCAACATCGGGAAGTCTACACGCGGGGTACGGGCCCACATCGTGTAACTCAATATACGCGGGATAGCTAGTCCACATCGTACCTTCCCCGGTTATACACCGAGGGCTCAAAGTACCACGCCTCCTCAACCTCCAAAAGTCGCACGTGGATACTTCAAATGGAGGACGTGCACAGGCCAAACTCGACGGCCCAACACCGCCTCGAGCATTCCTTACCCACGTCTCCGGGGCCCAACAAATCAGAACAGAACATATCATAACTCGCTACAAACATACTTATCAAATCATAACAGACTTGCGTACCTGATCAGACATACCATACCTTGCAACTTAGCATATGCTATAAACGTACCTCTCCGTGTCATCCTAATCCGCAGCTGGTATGAAGACACACGGTTTGGAGCATAGCCTCGTTGCAAAACATTTCAAGCTTACATATGCTCGTACATATACAGTTCGAAAACCTTTAATCGTATGATAAATTCATAAACATATCATATCAACACATATCTATTATATAAATATAATAGAATAATCGCATGCAGGCTTGAAAACGAGCACAGAGGGTTGTAGGTCGTTGTAACTAAAACAAAATTCCTAAAACCTCACCTGAACCGTGAAGAAACAAGGATCGAGCACCAAGTGCCTGAACGATCAAAAGCTCTCCACCCTGGAGACAAACTGTACAAAAGACCACAAGACGTGCTCGTGAGACTCAAGACTCTAAATGAACCATATATGACGCACGGCAATGCTCAAGCATGATATGAAGACATAAAGATCACATTAAGTCATGAAAATCATATAACCAATTCATTCACTTGCTCAATCATAAATCATTCAATTCATATCTCCATTCAATTTATTCAAGAACTCAAATAGAAGCATAGAACATGTTCAAGCTCTTCCATAATGTTTCCACATACTTCATATTACATAACATAGCATATATTCAAGGTTTGACAACAAGAAGAAGTCTTATGCTATAGAAAATAAGTGATGCGATTCATAAACGACATATAAACACACATAAACGGCATTACATAAAAGCATGCCTATAACACATCCAAATATCATAAAATTGCACCATAGTACTCCTAACACATAGCCAAACAAATTCATAGTTTAACACAAAAGGAGATAAAGTCCTTAAGAAGGTGAAATAAATCAAAAACCGAAAAGGAAGCAACAATGACTGCGCATGGGAAGTGACACGGGGGTGTCACCTCCCTTGGCCAAACTGAGCCACGGGCGTGGCTCAGTACAGAACTGAGCAGAGGGTGTGACACGCCCGTGTCTCACTCTTAAGAGTAAATGTGACACGGGGGTGTCACGGTACAGAACCAAAACCGTTCACAAGATTTTTCCGGCAAAACTGATCCCTTACAAACTCAATCCAAAGGCATACCAAATGAACTCCAAATGCTCTGAAACGTAATATGCAACATATTTGACATGTTATGAACATTTTTCATTTAGAGTACAAAAGCTAAATCACACGTTAAGATCATCGAAACCGTGAAACAAAACTGGGTCGCTACAATCGGACATATGAGCCCTAATAATTCTATCATGCCTTGATCAAGTACTTAGGGCTTGAATTTGGATCTGAAACTTTGGGGAATGCATGCTAACATACTAAACTACTAATATACATCATATATATGCAAAATGGTACAATTTAAAGCACATTAGAAGGACCAACAAGTTACCAAACACAACAGCAACAAATCTGTCATGGAGCATGCATAAAAACAGGCCATGTATTTCGATTTTAAGGCTTCAAATGGATCCAAATACTTAAAGCATGAATGATAACATATATAACAATGAGTGTACATAAGATCCATGCAATTTCACACGAAATGGAGACCATTAGATCAAGCAACAACACCATACTTCACACAGCAGTTCAAAAACAGGGGAAGTAGTTCGATCATCAAGTTTGAAGCTCCATATCTCAATTTTTATGAAAGGAGCAAGAGATGAAATCCTCCTAACAACATATACTATCAGTTGGGAAAGTAATAGGTCAAGAAACAAGTTTATATGATCATATATAAGCAAGAATTTCAGCCACACAAACATATAGGTCACAAGAGCAAAAATCCCTAAAAGTTCATACCAATCTCATCCCTCAAACCCTACCCAAATCTGACCCAAATCAGGTTTTAAATAGATGAAATCAAGCATAATTGAGTAGAGAAGACATAAATATTCATACCTTGAAGTTTTGGTGAAAGAGGGAAGAGATTTGAGCTCAAAATCACAAAGGATGGCCAAGGGTTTTCTCTCCTTCCTTCTCTCTTCTCTCTCGATCAGAAGCTGCAGCAAAGAGGGATGTTTTGGCTCGGTTTTTCAGAGGTAAAGGGGGTAGGAGAAGGCTTAACCCAAGGTACAAAGTCATGGTTAAGGTATGGTTAGGTTAAGGAGTGTTATGGGGTCCCACCATGAAGACTAGTCAACCAAAGGAGCTCTTCTTGCACGAGTTGTCCGTTACGGTTGGATTTCGGAGGTCTTAATGATTTCAAAAAGGTATGAGGCTTGTTCCATTGTCTCCGAATCGTCGATACGAAGGCAACGGAGGTGTCGGAATTCGAATCCGAATTCCCGAGCTCAAGATATCACGCACGGAACCAAGGGTGCGCTAATTGCTCGTTAGCCCCCGACTTGGTTCCAAAAATCAAAATAAATTCATAAGCTCGTCAAATAAATCCGAAAACATAAACCGAGCATAAAGGCATGTTCAGAACACACATATTTACGACATATTAAATTTTCACGCCAATTCGATATCATTACATATATGAACGAAGCACAAATAGAACACTCACGCGCATGAACGAATTCATATAGTTATGAATAAATTACTAAACTTAAATTCCTTATTAAATAAACTAAACAAACTAATAACATGTTGTAATTAATTAAAGAAATTACCGAAACAGTTAAGGTAACGTGAAACCTCAATTAAGAAATTAAACACCAATTATCAAAGTAGAAATAAAATGAATTAAATTAAAAAAAAGAAATAGTTTAAATCAAATATAAACATTTTATAAACAATTAATCATATAATTAAATAACTAAATTGCGCAATTTATAAACAATTACGTCACATTATTTAAACTGAAAAACGGGGGCGTTACAATCTCTCCCCCTTAAAAAGAATCCGTCCTCGGATTCAAAACACGCCTGAGAACAAACAATGAGAGTTTCCCCGTCTCTCACAAACAACAAGGAGAGAGCCCCGTCTCTCGAGCAGCAATGAGAGAACCCCGTCTCTCCAACAACAATGAGAGAACCCCGTCTCTCGCAAGCAAAGAGAGTACCCCGTCTCTCAACCAAAAATAAGAGAATCCCCGTCTCTTAACCGAAAATAAAGCAAGGAAGTCTCCAATACTCCCAAGCAACTCACGCAAAACCAAATTTAAAATCACGGAAATCACCCAAAGCAAGTAAGAAACGTCGCCCACATTGATATTCAATTACTTCAAGTAATTTAACATATTACAGATCATAGTACCTAGCATAAAAATTATAAAAGTTAAACTTGCATGGATGCATGTATCATGAATGCTATAAGTACCGTTCACCGTAGTTGCGAGAATTCAGATTTGTGAATTGTCGTTGTCCAAGGTATGATCTGTCTTAAATGTAACTCGGTGCCCAATTTGTCTTAAACCTTTTCAGGATTCCCGGTGAAGCGATTGATAAATCCTTTAAGGATCATACTCTTAAATCCGTTCCGACTTGTACTGTTTCCAGTCTTCACCATTTCCCCGCAATCATCATTCGCCCAACCAACTCTTTTTAATTAACCACGCTTGACCTCCCGAATACCCCTTAGATCATCTGTCTCGAAGTTAGACCCATAGCTACTATCTTACTCATATCAAGTTTAAAATACCCTCGAGAATAACTACCTCTGACCACCTTGACGATTCAATCCCTACCTTGAGGCATTCGTCATTAGGATCTACCTTAACACGAATCCTTTTCCATTTCCGTTCATGTTATCTATTCATTCTCTTTAACCCCTTAAGGTTATATTTGGCATCTAGCTCCACATTTCTGGAACTGAAGTTAAAATGTTCTTGATACGTTTCGAAGTTTGATGTAAATCCTCCAATGATCATCTTTTCCGGTTTAGTTTCTTCTTAGATTTCCTTCCATTATATGCTGACTGAATTCGACTCTCTCTCTTGTCAATTTTGACTTGGGAGTTTCCAGAAGCTCTCTTATAATTCTGTTATCCCCAGATCCATGTTCTATACATAGGAATATTCTCCAAGCCATTTCCGTTATAATTAATGAGGGACTTCAACCCGAATTTAATAACTTAGTTCCCCTCTTAGCAACTTAACCATTCAAGCCGCCTTATTTATCTCTGATCTTCACTAATGGGACTTCCAGGTATTCCTTAATTTGCAATTTCGTTATTCCCACTAAAATATTTCTTCGAGCTCCCCTTCAATCGTCCAATTTGTTTCTCGGTCGTACTCTCCCCCTTAAATTTCTATCGTCACATGTTGAACTCCATTGATTCTTCTTTTGTCAAAAATTCTTGATAAGTAAATCCCATTAGGTGAAGTTTAACTGATATAGAAATCAAGGATTTGACCTTTCAACTCCTTCCCTAGTTCTCTTGATATCCGAAACTCCTTTCTTAAATTTTTGCCCGGAACTCTAAGCTCACTTCTCCTTCTGAATTCTTGTTTCCGTTAACCTATCCCCTAATAGAAGTTCTTATTTCCCAAATTCACCTTCCTTCTAACGTCATCCTATTATTTCTCTTCCTCATAACTCAGATGCGGCTCGGTTGAACTGATACTTGATAGTTGAGGCGATAGGACTTCCTATCAAGTAAACACTAAAATGCATGTTGGGTTAAAATGACAATGCATGTGTCACGTTTACATCAAGCAATTATACAACACATTAGCGCAACGAAACCAATTAGAAATGCACGGAAAACATAAGATCAAAAGAATAAATAATTAATGCAAATTATGATGCACGTGCTATGAATGTTTTGGAACCTGTCACCCAGGTGGTAAGCTATTAGCTCGGTAGCTTTTCCTTATTCCTCCAATCCCGGAGTTACTTTGACTTGGTGATGATTCCTTGCCTTTCCCACGGTCTTCGAGGTTCCCACGCATCTTTATAATCTAGAAATCATAACTCTTTTCAAGAATGGATGCATGCGATTAGTGCATGCTCATGACACATATTCAATACAAAAGACAAGAATCCCTATAAAATGCAACAAGTAATTCAACAAAATTCTTAAGGAAACCAAATTCCATATTCAAGATCGATGCAATGCACACAATATCATATAGTCCCTATGCCGTTCGACTTAGACTGACTCCAACACGACTCAAGAACACCGGTTTTGCAACCGGGCTCTGATACCACTTAAGATGAAGCACCCCAAGCGGTGGGGCACCACACCCCCGCACTATGATCCGACACGTGGTACGAAATGGAAAATCCGCACACGCACCAAATCACAGCGAACGGGTGACAAACGAAAACACACACACTAGCTAGGCGGAACCTAACCCTGTACAAGTAAAATAAGCAAAACCTGTACGCGGAAGCGAATCAAAATATGAACTAACAAAAACTTTAATCAACAAAATACAGAAACGGTTCAACTAATTCCACGAACCTGTCCTAACCTGTCCCGAAAATTCATATGATCAAAGCAAACACATCAACTTGTTACAGAACATACTATATACATAATTGTCATAAATAATTCAGAACAAAATATTTAACAAAATCAAACGGACCGACACAGACCAGACTCAAAGCCGCCTAGCTCGAACTCCAACAACTGAACCTGCAACTAAAAACATAGATGGGGCGAGGGTCAGTCCACTGACTGAGCGAGGGGGGCTGAACACACGCCAACACATATATACGTATAGAGCAAAGCACGTATCAAAAGAAAGATTATGAACCGGGACTAGGGTTTTACATACCAAAACCATTTTTAAACATAAACGTTTACTTATACTTATTTAAATCGAAACAGACTGAACAAACTCGTAACACATCGAAAGAGAAAACTCCTATCCCGTTTCATGATCAATATATCATATCATAATTATATACCCGGCGAGTACGGGTCTCCCACCTTACTTCCATATCTATTAATTATAAGCAAAACATAAATACTCACAAATCAAATCATATCAAACCCGTATCCAACCCCAACATCGGGAAGTCTACACGCGGGGTACGGGCCCACATCGTGTAACTCAATATACGCGGGATAGCTAGTCCACATCGTACCTTCCCCGGTTATACACCGAGGGCTCAAAGTACCACGCCTCCTCAACCTCCAAAAGTCGCACGTGGATACTTCAAATGGAGGACGTGCACAGGCCAAACTCGACGGCCCAACACCGCCTCGAGCATTCCTTACCCACGTCTCCGGGGCCCAACAAATCAGAACAGAACATATCATAACTCGCTACAAACATACTTATCAAATCATAACAGACTTGCGTACCTGATCAGACATACCATACCTTGCAACTTAGCATATGCTATAAACGTACCTCTCCGTGTCATCCTAATCCGCAGCTGGTATGAAGACACACGGTTTGGAGCATAGCCTCGTTGCAAAACATTTCAAGCTTACATATGCTCGTACATATATAGTTCGAAAACCTTTAATCGTATGATAAATTCATAAACATATCATATCAACACATATCTATTATATAAATATAATAGAATAATCGCATGCAGGCTTGAAAACGAGCACAGAGGGTTGTAGGTCGTTGTAACTAAAACAAAATTCCTAAAACCTCACCTGAACCGTGAAGAAACAAGGATCGAGCACCAAGTGCCTGAACGATCAAAAGCTCTCCACCCTGGAGACAAACTGTACAAAAGACCACAAGACGTGCTCGTGAGACTCAAGACTCTAAATGAACCATATATGACGCACGGCAATGCTCAAGCATGATATGAAGACATAAAGATCACATTAAGTCATGAAAATCATATAACCAATTCATTCACTTGCTCAATCATAAATCATTCAATTCATATCTCCATTCAATTTATTCAAGAACTCAAATAGAAGCATAGAACATGTTCAAGCTCTTCCATAATGTTTCCACATACTTCATATTACATAACATAGCATATATTCAAGGTTTGACAACAAGAAGAAGTCTTATGCTATAGAAAATAAGTGATGCGATTCATAAACGACATATAAACACACATAAACGGCATTACATAAAAGCATGCCTATAACACATCCAAATATCATAAAATTGCACCATAGTACTCCTAACACATAGCCAAACAAATTCATAGTTTAACACAAAAGGAGATAAAGTCCTTAAGAAGGTGAAATAAATCAAAAACCGAAAAGGAAGCAACAATGACTGCGCATGGGAAGTGACACGGGGGTGTCACCTCCCTTGGCCAAACTGAGCCACGGGCGTGGCTCAGTACAGAACTGAGCAGAGGGTGTGACACGCCCGTGTCTCACTCTTAAGAGTAAATGTGACACGGGGGTGTCACGGTACAGAACCAAAACCGTTCACAAGACTTTTCCGGCAAAACTGATCCCTTACAAACTCAATCCAAAGGCATACCAAATGAACTCCAAATGCTCTGAAACTTAATATGCAACATATTTGACATGTTAGGAACATTTTTCATTTAGAGTGCAAAAGCTAAATCACACGTTAAGATCATCGAAACCGTGAAACAAAACTGGGTCGCTACAATCGGACATATGAGCCCTAATAATTCTATCATGCCTTGATCAAGTACTTAGGGCTTGAATTTGGATCTGAAACTTTGGGGAATGCATGCTAACATACTAAACTACTAATATACATCATATATATGCAAAATGGTACAATTTAAAGCACATTAGAAGGACCAACAAGTTACCAAAAACAACAGCAACAAATCTGTCATGGAGCATGCATAAAAACAGGCCATGTATTTCGATTTTAAGGCTTCAAATGGATCCAAATACTTAAAGCATGAATGATAACATATATAACAATGAGTGTACATAAGATCCATGCAATTTCACACGAAATGGAGACCATTAGATCAAGCAACAACACCATACTTCACACAGCAGTTCAAAAACAGGGGAAGTAGTTCGATCATCAAGTTTGAAGCTCCATATCTCAATTTTTATAAAAGGAGCAAGAGATGAAATCCTCCTAACAACATATACTATCAGTTGGGAAAGTAATAGGTCAAGAAACAAGTTTATATGATCATATATAAGCAAGAATTTCAGCCACACAAACATATAGGTCACAAGAGCAAAAATCCCTAAAAGTTCATACCAATCTCATCCCTCAAACCCTACCCAAATCTGACCCAAATCAGGTTTTAAATAGATGAAATCAAGCATAATTGAGTAGAGAAGACATAAATATTCATACCTTGAAGTTTTGGTGAAAGAGGGAAGAGATTTGAGCTCAAAATCACAAAGGATGGCCAAGGGTTTTCTCTCCTTCCTTCTCTCTTCTCTCTCGATCAGAAGCTGCAGCAAAGAGGGATGTTTTGGCTCGGTTTTTCAGAGGTAAAGGGGGTAGGAGAAGGCTTAACCCAAGGTACAAAGTCATGGTTAAGGTATGGTTAGGTTAAGGAGTGTTATGGGGTCCCACCATGAAGACTAGTCAACCAAAGGAGCTCTTCTTGCACGAGTTGTCCGTTACGGTTGGATTTCGGAGGTCTTAATGATTTCAAAAAGGTATGAGGCTTGTTCCATTGTCTCCGAATCGTCGATACGAAGGCAACGGAGGTGTCGGAATTCGAATCCGAATTCCCGAGCTCAAGATATCACGCACGGAACCAAGGGTGCGCTAATTGCTCGTTAGCCCCCGACTTGGTTCCAAAAATCAAAATAAATTCATAAGCTCGTCAAATAAATCCGAAAACATAAACCGAGCATAAAGGCATGTTCAGAACACACATATTTACGACATATTAAATTTTCACGCCAATTCGATATCATTACATATATGAACGAAGCACAAATAGAACACTCACGCGCATGAACGAATTCATATAGTTATGAATAAATTACTAAACTTAAATTCCTTATTAAATAAACTAAACAAACTAATAACATGTTGTAATTAATTAAAGAAATTACCGAAACAGTTAAGGTAACGTGAAACCTCAATTAAGAAATTAAACACCAATTATCAAAGTAGAAATAAAATGAATTAAATTAAAAAAAAGAAATAGTTTAAATCAAATATAAACATTTTATAAACAATTAATCATATAATTAAATAACTAAATTGCGCAATTTATAAACAATTACGTCACATTATTTAAACTGAAAAACGGGGGCGTTACATGTTTTGCAACATTGAACCACGCTTTCAAACAGTGTGCCTCTTTTGAGCAAAGAGATACGAGATAAGGAATATGTTAAGGACTTGACATAGAGAGGTATGTAAAGCGTGTTTGTTGCAAGGTAAGGTATGATACTTATGATACGTTAAGATATGATACGTAACGGGTTAAGTATGGTACGTTATGGTATGTATGTTATGTTGAACCCCGGAGTTTATGGGTCGAGACGCCCGAGACGGCATCGGGCCATCGGGATAAGCCCGGATATAGTCTCCATATGATAAGATTACTCCTGAAACCTCCAGGAGGCTTGGTGGATATCTTGCGGGTTTGGAGTAGCTTGCACTCCCCTCATCCCATATGAATGGTTAGGGGGTATACACCCTTCCATCACCGAAAAAGGAGGTATGTTATGTAATTATGATATGTTGGTTTTGTTTTAATTTGATATGATGCGTATGAGAAGTGCAGGATGGAATATGATACTCGTACTCGCGGGGTTATGTATGTATGCTATGTGAAATTCGTGAAACGGGGATAGATTTGTAATTAAGATAAAATATGTTATTATTGAAAAGATAAGCTAAGATATGAAATGATTGCTATGATATGAAATGAAAGATATGTATGAGTATGTTAAGTTAAATTTTGCTCCATTTTGTATACGTATCACGGGCAAAAGTTTTGGTGTGCAAAAACTATCCCTGCGTTCACGAATATTATGCTTTATACGTGTTATGCTTCTTATATATGTAGCGTGTGTGGGTATCCCCTCACTCAGTCAGTGTGACTGACCCCTCTCCCTCCCCAACGTTTTTAATGTGCAGGTGTGGCTTGGAGTTCGAGCTAGGCGGCGTGAGTCGAGTCCCTCGAGTCTGTCAAGTCCTTGCTTTAGTCCGAGTCGTTGCATATGTATTTTGTATTCTGATTAAGTATGTATGTATTATTCGAATGAATGTATATTTGTAATATTTGGTTATGAAATGATATATTTTCGGGACAGGCTTCTGGGGATAAATTGAACCCGTTTGCTTTTAAGATTTGTGTTGATTTTTGGGATTAGGTATCTATGCTAGTTGAACCCGTCACTTGCTGTTTGTACTTTTATGTTTATATGTATGAATTGCTTCCGCATGCTCTGTGGTTTTCGTTGCTATGTTCTGTAGTCAAGGTCTATGTCCCGCCTAGCTTAGGTGTGAGTCTATCTGTCTCCCGTTCGCCTCTGTTTGGTTCATGTACAAGT
This sequence comes from Lantana camara, assembly GCA_037501455.1. NCBI lineage: Eukaryota > Viridiplantae > Streptophyta > Magnoliopsida > Lamiales > Verbenaceae > Lantana > Lantana camara. The sequence goes on from CM074863.1 coordinate 88,087,056, forward strand.
TTCCCATCTCGTATGTGGATTGGGCTTAGGCGCGGGGGATGTAGTAACTCACCATGCGGGGTGTTACATGAACAAAATGGTAACTCCTTGGATTTTAGGAGGAGATTTTAATATCATATCTAATTTAGAGGAAACACATGGAGAAGAGGACCACCTGATTTTTGAGGTATGTTGAACTTTAACGAATGTATTCAGGATTGTAATTTGATTCATATTCCATTCTTTAGATCTATATTTACTTGGACTAACAAGCTATTATGGCAATGATTGGATCATTTTCTTGTTTTGAAAAATTGGAGAGAAGTTTATAGGAACACAGTGGTTAGGCACCTTGCTCGCAACACATCGGATCATGCACCATTACTGATTAGTTGTCAAAAAAAGAGTCAAAATAAGGGAGGCTCCTTTCGCTTTCAGAATATGTGGATGCATTATTTTGATTATACTCGAATGGTAAAGGAAAATTGGAATATACCAACAGAAGGTAGGGGATTGAGGAAATTACATAACAAATTTGTTAGGCTGAAATACCACCTTAAGCAATGGAATTTTAAGGTTTTCGATAACATCATCAACTGGGTGAAGGAGGTGGAAAAACTGGTATTGGAAGCAAAGGCTATGTATGATCTCGTTCCCTCTGGCACTTCGTTAATAGATTTGAATCGTTGATCACTGGTGCTTCGAAATCTCCTCATTATGGGGAAAGATTACTAGAAACAAAAGTCAACGTGTAAATGGCTTGATGAGAAGAAATGACTACGAAGTATTTTCATTCTTTAGTTAGGAAAAGGAGACAAAAAAATTTCATAGGTAGCATTTTTTAAGGTAACCAAGAACTGAAAGATCATATTGAAATTAAGCAATCAATTGCCATTTTTTTTTCTGAAAGAGCCGTTACAGCAGAGCCTCGACCTGAACAATCTGACTTTGAGTTATATGCTTCCGAGAGTATTCTAAATAATGATGACAGATCAAAACTATGTAGTGTTTCGGATGACAATGAGATAAAGGTTGTTGTGTTCTCTATTTCGGCGGATGGTTCTGCTAGGCCGGGCAGTTAGGGGGGCAACTTTTTACCAAATATGTTGGGACATTATCGGGCAAGATGTGTGCGAGGCAGTTTGAGAGTTTTTTTAGGGGCACCGTTGCCAAAAGCTTACACGTCAACGAAAATCAGGTTAATTCCAAAAAAAAAAAGATAATGCTATACATTGGAGTGACTATCGCACGATAAGTTTGTGCAATGTTTACAACAAGATCATTACAAAAATGTTAAACAATTAATTAGCTAAGGTTATTCCGAAAGTGATATCAAAAAATCAAAGTGGTTTCACTACGGGTCGATTAATCAGTGATAATATTCTTTTAGCTCAAGAATTAGTATATTCTCTCAATTCAAGGTGGAAGGAACAAAATGTGTTTTTGAAATTAGATATGGGGAAGGCATACGATAGGTTGGATTGAGATTTCTTTTGGCAATGTTAAGAAAAAAAGGTTTTCCAATGACTTAGATCGGATGGATTCGAATATGCATTTCTAACTGTCAGTTTTCGATGTTAATTAATGGAGAGACTGTAGGGTTCTTTCAGTCTACTAGAGGACTTTAGCAAGGTGACCCATTATATCTCCTTCTCTATTTATCATTGCTGCTGATTGTTTGTTTGTCTTATTCTCTGAATAGGTTGCTTTGGGAGAATCCAGAGTGTGGCTATAACTCAAGAGGTTCAATGACGATATCAAATCTAGCTTATGCAGATGTATAATAATATTCACGAACTTGAGTTTAAGTTCTTTATATAAAATCAAGTCAGTTCTGAATAGATACAAGGAGTTGTCTGGTCAGATGGTGAGTATAGAGAAGAGTGAATTTCTTATTGAAAATGATATTACTTGGGGAATTAATCGATTTAAAGAGATATTTGGTTTTCGACAAGGAACATTGTCGATGAAGTACCTAGGTGCACCATTACATGTGGGACAAAAGAAAGCTCTGATATTTGATGGTATGCGTGCAAAAAATTAGAGAACGACTTCAAGGATGGGAATAAAAAATACTTTCATTTGGGGACAGGTTACAACTTATCCGATTAGTGGTGTATTCGATGCAAATGTATCTTTTTCGTGTGGTGTAGCCAACAGAAGGGGTAATTGATTTATTACAAAGAATTTACAACTGCTTTTTCTGAGGTTCAGACTCAGAAAATTAGAAAATACACTGGACTATATGGGAAAAAATTGTTTTCCTATGAGTGAGGGTGGTTTGGGTATTCGCAACATCAGAAATATGGTCGATGCCTTTTCTTGGAAAGAATGGTGGCTGTTTCGATTTCAAAATAATATTTGGGTGAAACTTATGAGGAGCAAGTATTGTTTTAATTGTCATCTGAGAGTGGCAGAGGTTAAGTCACAACAATCTCCTATTTGGAAAAGAATTTTTGGGGCGCGTGGAAAGTCTGAGAAGAGCATTGCATGGACAATTGGAGAAGAGAGGCTATCTATATCCTATGATCAATGGCTGCCAACAGGTTGTATAGGTGGAGAAGATACGAGAGCCCTGGGGCTGGTTCGAGAGTTGTGGGATGATAATGGCTGGAGCTATAGTAAGATCACAAATTTGCTGGGTCCAGATTGGCATGAACCAGTGATGATGGTTCCCTGGAATGGATCTAATGTAGACAAGGTAATTTGGTTGCTTGAAAATGACGATAATTTTTCAACTAAATCAACGTGGGAACAGTTGTGGGACAGAAGAGAAGTATCACAGTTAATGCTCTTGGTTTGGACAAAAATTCTCACTCCTTCGATACAGATTTTCTTATGGCGTCTTGCTTATAACTTGCTGCCATTAGATGAGTGATTACGTAGGAAGGGCATTTCCTTACCTTCCAAATGTTTGTGCTGCTTAAACATGGAAACAAATCAACGTGTTTTTTAGAATTTTTTGAAGGTGGCCGCTGTTTGGGAGCATTTTGCATAGCTTTTCAATTTTATCTTGCTAATAACAGATTATCTGTTAAACATGCTTAAGGCCTGGATTGAATCCTCCTCTTTTAGTGGGAAGTTCCATGCTCGCATTGTTATCCCGATCCTCATCTTTTGGTATGCATGGCTGGAGCGTAATAGAGTCAAACACGAAGGAGGTACGTGTTCAATATATAACATTATTTGTAAAGTTTCCAATCATGTTGTTAACCATCACAGGGTAGGACGGATGACTTACAAATGTTGGAAGGGAGATGTTATAGTGGTGGCGGGTTTTGGGATAATGCTTTGGAGGCCTAAACCACGTCCACCTCTAGTAGTCCGTTGGATCAAACCTTCAACACTGCGGATGAAACTTAATTCCGATGGCTCCTCAAGGGAAAAGTGTAGCACCCGTGACATCAGGCATCACATCCCCCACACTATGAGTCCGGCGCACATATGAAATGAGTTGATCAATACATAATCCAAACTCATAACAAACGGGAGATAATAAAAGTAACCAACCTACCTAGGCGAATTTTAACCCTGTACCAAGCAACTAGAGAAAACGGCACATGTAGTGTGGAAGTAACAACAAGGGGGAAGAAAGAAAATGAAAGTGAAAGGAAGAAAAAGAAATGAAGAAGAAAGAAATGGGGAGGGGGGAGAGGGAAAATAGAGGTGTGTGTGCTGGCGTGGGGAAGAGAGAGAAGGAGAGCAAGAGAGTAGGTGGGGCCCAGTTGGAAGATATTTTGGTGGTTAGACTCGTTGAGATATTTTCCGGGTAGTTTTATTTGGCTGCGGGTTAGCTGAAATATGGGTTTGAAAGGAATGGTTTCCAAATTAAATAAAAGGGTAGTCAACGGGTTTGGTAGGTTACGAGAAATAAAAAAGGCGAGGCTCGGGAATGCATATTTGTGCCTGTGTGAGAGATTTGCAATTAGATCCCTAACTTCTAATAATTAAAAAATGACTCACATAATTTCAAATTAAAGCAATTAAGTCATAACACCGAAAAGCAATTAAGTCCACATATTTCAATTAATTGCAATTATGAACAATTAAGCAAACAGGGCATGTAATACCCGTAATGACAATTAATTCATGCAATTAAATAAATAAAACACATGATTAATAATTAAATTACAATTAAAACACTTAACACTCGACCTGACTTCACTCGTTACATCATACATGGTCGTTCTGAAAACACGGGGCATCACAACCTCTCCTCCTTATGATGAACCTATCCTCAGGTCCAATGCCTCAAGTTCTGGACTCTAAGCAAACTTTTTCATGTTCATCTCATGCGGGGTTCGCGATATCTCGTAAGGAATTAGTTCAAAAAAGATCTTTAAGAAACGAAGGGGGATCATCAATGTGTTGTAAGGCAGCCCGTTCTCGAACTCAATCCAGTGTTAAACAAGCAGATCGATAAGACCCGTATAGTTAGGAGGTCTAAGGTAGTAGATTTATCCCTCGCTATTTGAATCTTTTACGAACTAACTCATGGATTCATGATAAAATGAGTGGCATTGTCTCAAGACTTCACCAACTCACAACCTTGAAGCTAAACGAACTCCTCATTGCATCAAATCCATGATTTGATGTTGGGGAGATCGAACCGTACTCAATCAGATATCCAGAATTGTTGTCAGTATCTTGGAGAAGCTTCGCTGGTACAACATGACCCTTAACTTACCGTAAAACCTAAACACTCAAAAAGTTTAAGGTGACTTAAGTGGCTAGCTGACCAAAAACATGCGTAACTTACACACTCGACATGCGCAAGCAATAGACATCATGTACATGCAATCACTAGCGAAAGTTCAAAATTAATAACAATGCATGTATGAGCGTGTAGTGAATGTTTAATGTACCGTGCACCAAATAAATGGAATTGATGTTGATGATTTTGTAGTTTGTATGAATGATTTGATCTATAGTTGTCTTGATTCTTGGCTTTCTTTTTGTGTCCTTAATATGTATTCAGGTGGGATGATATTCCAGCTCTAGATTAACTTGATTTTCAGGTTTTGTTCTGATCCTTATCCTGTTGCCTTCTTTGGATCTTGGTTGTACGCTTGTCCTTATCCAACCGACCCGTTTTTCCAAAACAAGTCATGTCTGTCAGTTTTGAGAATTCATGCCAATCTCCCAGTTGTTCAGATTGAATTCAAGCCAATCTCCCAGTCGTGTCTTGGTCCATTATGGTACTGAGTGACGAACCAACGACCTATTTCACGTTGATGTGCTATTCAATCTCCAACACTTGATTGAATCGATTTTCACTATCATCGTCACAGAGTATAGTAATTTGATCGGACTTTCCTTACTCGAGACTGTCATTGTTAATCCATGGAGCTCCTTCACTATCCCATCATTTATTGGATAGGAGGTTGTCCACATTTATTTTGAAGTGATTGGTCAAAATAGATGTCTTTTCCTTTTCATTCCGAACATCCTATCCAATCTTGTAACCCAAAATTCTCTTTCATCTTAGTTCAGAAATGATTTGATTAAAGTAGCAATTGTTGAATGAAATGGGGAAAGGATATCCTATCAAGTAAACACTAAAATAATATATGTCGGGTTACACTACAAGAAAATGTTTAATTACCTACGGATTCTTTCTACGGAAATTTTCCGTAGGTAATTTCCAATAAATAGCCACGGATTTCTGATAATTTATTGACAGATTAAATTTTTATTTTTACTGACGAATTACTTACAAAGTATATTGTCGATAAAATTTGCAGACAGATTACTTACAAAATATAGTGTCGGTAAGACTTGCAGACAGATTATCTACCAATATTTCTGTCAATAATTTATTAAGAGTAAGATATGTGTAGCTATAGTTTTGCCTACGAATTAGCTACAATATATCCCGTTAGTAAATTTAGTTTAAAATCTTGTCTACAAATTAGCTGCGATATAGATCATCGGTAAATTTAATTTAAAATTTTCTAACAAAATACCAACAAAAATTTTAGTCAAAATAATATTAAAAATATATAATTTTAAGTTGAAAAAAAAAGTTTTTTTTTTTTTTTTTACGATTCTATCCATTAAAAATATAAAATTCTAAGTTGCAAAAAAATATTATTTTTTAATGTTTAAAATATATTAACAAATATGTTAAAAATGTATGAGCAAATTATCCACAAATCCCCTATAAAATTTCTAAATTGTAGGTGTCCTTTAGTCACGTGAAATATTTAAGTTTCAATTTTATTTTAATAAATTTTATTGGTAATATAAAAGTATTTTGTATTCAATTTTATTCTAGAAAATTCTATTTCTTCTATCCTCTCTTATTCCCACAGATTTAGTGTTATTAACCACTCCACTACCCACTACACGATCTTTTATTTTTATATTATCTAATATTATTAACAAATTACTATTAGTAAAAGATATTTAGTATTAATAAAACTCTATCACGTACTAAAAAATTTCTTTTCTTTAATAATATCTTTATTAGTTAAAATTTTTATTATTATTAAATCTAAAACTAACAAATCTTCTATCCACTAGACCCACGTACAACATGAGATATTTAACTTCTTCAAAACTCTTTTACACTCACTTATTTCAAGAACAATAAAAAACTTCTGGTGATAATATTTCAGAAAGATAGAATTATCATATGAATATGAAAGCATTGAGAAGTTCCTCAAGACCGACAAGCAAAGAAATATGTAAGGTGAACTTGTAACATTTAAATTATTTTTCCGTATTTATTGATCGGCTAATCTCAAATTAAGTTATTAAGCGAATTTACTCGTTATACTTTTTTGTTTTTGTTTTATAGATTGAAATTCTGGTAAAATGAGAAGGAACTACCAAGAAGGAGGAAGTAGTACGAGACAATGGAAGAATCAATAGAGTTTTGGCAATGTATGAAGTAATAGTATTCTGGCCATGTACAATAAAGAAGTAATAGAGTTTTTCAGATTATAAGATTGTGGTTTTGTTATTTTATAGTTTCTTTCAGTACCAATTATGTAAATTCTTTGATTTGTATTATTAATGCCTTGAATTTGGAAATAAATTTAAATTTATTGATGATCATGTTTAATTGTTAGAAATTGTGATTTTTTGAGTTTTGTTATTTTGAAATTTTTTTAACAAAATCCCCGAATAAGTAAAAAAATAATAAACAAACTAAAGATAATTGCATGAATTTATGAAATAATCCATTATAAAAAAATATTTATACAAATTTTACATAAAATTTTCGTAACTAAAAACATTCATAAATAAATTAATAAAATTATTTACAAATTTTTAGTAGAAATAATATTTAAAAAATTAAACAAAAGAAAAATATTTTCTATAGATTTTCAGTAAATAATCCGTAAAACAATGTCAATAATTGACAAAATCAATTCGACAATGTTTTTGACACATTTTCTACAATTTTCCTACGAAATATAATTGTGGAAAAATATTGTCGGTGATCTGTAAATAATCCGTAGATATATTTTGCTACGGGGTCTTTACCTACAGAATGTATTCCATAGATAATCCGTAGAAAATCTGTCGGTAAATGAGTTTATTTACTGATTATCTACGAATTTTTCCGTAGGTAATAAGCAAATTTTTTGTAGTGTTAGGATGCCAAATGCATGTAGTACACTTTCAACAATTAGGTTATGCAACACATATTAACAATTATATCAATGAAATGTATAAGTAAAACCAAAATAAATTAGTGCAATATATGATGCACGTGCTATGGATGCAGGCACCTCTCACCATAGTAGTGGTAAGTGGCTTAGGATTTCTGGTCTTTTGCTCTCAAGTTGTGTGCTTGCCTCGTAATGATTGATCCTCGATTGCCTACCCACTATCTTCTCGATCTTTCTCAATCTATTGTATCAACTTGGGTACCCAAAAGACCCAGGAATGTTATTTAGATTCGATTTCTTCCAATACTTCTTACAACTTTGCTCCATGTCCCCACATCGGAACTATAGTGATTGTCGCACTGATCGAAGCTTCCTAATTCCATCCTGAACCCGATCTTGAACCGGTTTTGAATCCCAAAGTGCCTTGCTTAACCTCTTTTCCCCAATTTCTTACTTCAATCTTGATAACATATTTTCTACAAACTTAAACCCAATACTGGGGCCTGATTCTGACCCATAATGTCTAGATCCACTCCTTCTTCTTTAATTCCTTGTTGTGACCTTGAGACTTCTTTGGTAATCACTTAGCTCGATCGTCACCCAGATCTCGTATCATAGCATCCTCAAGATCCTTTCTCATCTCACCATAAGTTAAGTCAAATCTTTAAACTCAGCTAACTTGTCCTCCTTTGTAGTGCGACATGTGTCGATCTTGTGTTTAGTAACATCCCACACACTATGCTTAACTAATTATTTTCTACCCATTCCAAACACGTGGTATGTGCCCCCACAGTGTGTACAAGTAAGTGAAATTTTGGAACTTTCCACGCAGATTAGGGTCTTCCATCTCGGGGCCTAGGACCCAAATCATAGCCTTGTTATCAAATACTATAGAATCCTAACACTTTATTTTAACCCCGGTGCATTCCATAATCCATCAACGGTCGGGAAAGATGTTTGTAATCGATTGTTGTTGTTAAGGTTGATTGTGACTTTTGATGTCGTGGCCATAACCTATAACAATACGGGTCATAAAACAACAAAATCTTAAATTAAACACGTCCAGCAATTAAATTTTTAGCAATTTATAACAATTAACGATGATGATCAAATGGAATGCACACATTGACAAGTTGTTCCTATGTCGTTCGACCTAGACTCGAAACGACACCACACTTGAGCCCTGGGTTTCGTAACTTGGGGCTCTAATACCACTTTAGGATGTAGCACCCGTGACGTCAGACACCACATCCCCCATACTATGAGTCCGGTCCACATATGAAATGAGTTGATCCATACATAAACCAAACTTATAGCAAATAAGAGACAAGGAAAATAACCAATCTACCTAGGCAGAATATAACCCTATACCAAGCAATCAGAGAAAACGACACATGCAGTGCGGAAGCAACAACAACAAATACAAAATCACATTATCAACCATCGATCAACATACAACCTAACAACAAGTTCAACTAGGCATGCAACCTATCTTGATTAAATATTTATCAATTAATAAATGGCTCCCTGGCCCAAATTATGACGTGAGTGAACAATGACAGAATCAATGTAATACGACCGACACAATCTGCCTAGCAACATCCTGCAAGAAACTAGTGGGGAAGGAAAGAGAGGTCAGTCTCTATAAGACTGAGTGAGCAGGAGCTGTACATTTAGATGAAAATAGGCACATGCAAGACATAAATCCCGAGCAAGGTTTTAGTGAAATTTAGTTCCCCCGAGGGGCAAGAAAATAGTAAACAATGCTCGGACTTTACGTCTATTCCAATTTTTAATCATTTTCTATTTCATTTTCAGGTGATCAATGGCCCGATGAGTAAGCGTGCACAATTCTCCAACCAAACTCTGACCGTGTAGAACAAAAGGGGTGTTCCTCCATTGATCAAGAATTTCGATTTTCGGGAAGTATCATGATCATCCAATAAGAAGGGTTTCCATTTTTTCAAATTGTTCATTTGAAAACCTATTGATTCTAACAACTGATTGCAGATTGATTATAACAACGGATTCCGGAGTGGATCATCCGGACCTTTGACTTCATAGATGTAGATCTCGGACCTAAGAATGGGGATATTCCCGAAACTCACAGAGTCTTTTTTTCGTCTAAATGGCAAATAAGTTCTATTTTTTGTTTGTCCACTACTTTATTGTACATAATATATCGAAAAAAGCTCTGATACATCTGGAAAACCGAAGCCAAGCCTTTCTGGTGGAGTAGCATTTTGGATCTTTTTTAGCCTAGTGAAAGTCAGATGTTGAATACTGGTGTCGATCTCGATAGTGACCCTGATCCGGAGCCGGGGCCGGAACTAGAACCATCTGAGATGGATGCGAAAATTTTGCATCTTATGCATATGGGTATGGAGATGCCGGACAGAGACATTTTTATCACCCTCCAATTGCACTTAGCAAAAGTAATGTCTCCTTGCATAATATGGATTCCAAACATTCATCATATGGATATGAAGTGGTGGGATTTCACATCCCTCGCAATAGGAGCATGATTTGGTAAGACGCCAATTTGACCACTATTCGTAGATAAAATGATTTCTTTCACTTCTGAATCCCAAACAATTCGATTCGGGGTCTATACACAAAGATTTATGGTCATTTCTTCAAATTGCTCTCCATTTTCTCGAAGAAATCATGCATTTTCTAGTATATTCCTAATTTTTAGGAAATTTCGGATCTCAGCGAAAGCTTACAGCAGCTTGCCAAACAAAAGCTAAGAGAAAAAAAAGCACAGGTATGGTTGGCATAATATCTACGATTGGATTAAAAAAGGAATAGGCTTCGGGCAATTTGCCGAAGAAAAAACCAATTGTTAATATTAAAGTTATTGAAAACATGATCATGCAATCCAATCATTCATTAACATTCATTAGCATTCAATCAATCACTAATAATCAATTAGTCCAACCTTTTTTTTTTCCACGAGGTGATGGGCACGCCTGCAGACTTGAACCATCCAATAACATGTCGAGTCGGGAGAGGGGAGGGGGGCTCATGACTCCTACCCGCTCCTTCAATGGGGTTACCACCTAAGACTCAAGAATAACTCGTCTTCCGGTCTCCTTAGTCGTGCGAGAGATTCTTAAACAATAGGTTACGGTAAAGTGTAGTGCAATAGATTTTTGACAGCCCGATGTCGTTTCGGTCGCCAGTCCCACACTTTCTTAGGCCCATAATATAGTGTAGTGCAATTCTCGCCAAAACAATAGGTTACGGTAAAGCACTTCAATTCATTCATTGGAAGCGGTTCATTTTCTTTAAAAGGATTTACTCGATATACAATAGGTTTTTGGCCAAAACAAGTCAAACAAAGGTTGTAAGTTTTGTATACGCAACTAAAATGAAAATGCCCTCACCTAGAAAACGACGAGACAAGAGACCTGAACAATGCCGGTGCCTGCTTGATTAGGATATCTTTGCCTTGGAGAACAACTGCACAAGAAAGGAAACAATGTGTACTGGTGAGACATGACTCAGTCGTGGAACCACATAGATGCACGACAATGATCAAGAAGTGACATGAGGTGATATGAAATGTTATGACATGGATATGGGATCGTGAAACATGATATGCTGTGAAAAGTTCATGTCCACAACTAATGTCCTACGTAGCAAAAAGACATACCATTTATGTGTAAGTGGGATAAACACATATTAAAACATAATTAAACTGACTAAACATACACGACAATCAAGTCCGACAATTAAACAAGCAATTCAAGTCACATAACAATCAAGATACTTAAACAAATATAGAACATATCAAACTATACAATTATAATGTATAAGAGCATGTTTATGATTCAATCAAAACCATATCATAACATACATGTCAATCATACACGTACACATCTTAAGACACATTTAAGAACATTTGCCAATTAATTGATATAACATAATAGCACACAAGATTATATCGTAGCGTACAAGAACATTTAATCACTTTCAGAAGGCTCTTAACAACATAAAGAGGCATATATAATCACGAATTCATATTTAAGCATATTATAGTACATCATAGTATAATAATTAAACATGTAAAGCACGAATAGAAGTTAAGAGGACAAAATAAAAGCACGGGAATATGTTTTGGGAGAGAACAAACAAGGCTTGGAGTTTTCGAAATGCGCAAGATGCAGAGAAATAGAAATATCTTGAGTTTGAGAAGTTGTAATTGAGTTTTGTTTATATGGCTTGAATTTTGGTTTAAAGTGATGCGAAAATGGCATAGGCTTAAAATCGGACAAAAGTAGAGTTTTGGTAAAGTGGTGACACAAAATTATAATGGTTATAAATCACTCCTTCAAAATGATTTTAATGTGATTCAAATTTTAGAATACTTTACACTCAAACTATTTTTTGTAGTTAAAATTTCAGGTCAATCGGAGAACGTTTGAAGGTTAAACGGCCGTGTGAAAACTAGCTTGGAAGATTACACAGCCGTGTTAAGACTTCTGAAATATTTAGAAGGCATTAAACGGGCATTTGGAAAATGAAGTGGGGAGCCAAACGTCCAGTTAGAGCTATCTGGGCTGAACGAAAGCAGTACAAAAAAGGGTGAAAACAGGGGAAAAAAGGGAAAGGTTCTCCGGCAGCGACGTGGGGTCCAAGACCACCCAAAGCACTTAAAAACAACCCCAATCAACATATAAACATAAATACAGCACCAAAACAAGAATTGAAATATATAATCCAACCAACCCAACAACTAATATAATACATACAATACATACACACATATATATCATCAAAATGCAAAGATGAGAGGGGCTAACCGAAGCTCGTGGAAGAGAAAGAATATAGCATGGTGGTCGGTAAAGGTTGGATGGAGCTGAGCTTTCCAGAGGTGTTGATTTGGGGTGGATCTTGCTCCTTCCTTGTCTTGGTTTGGTTGAATAAGGGAGAAGGAGGAAGAAGAGAAAATATGGTGGTCGGTGGCTAACTGTGGTGTTGTAAAGCTGGGGTGACCGAAAATGGAGGCTGAGTGGCAGTGGTGTGGTTGGACGAGGGAGGTGGTGGTAGCAGACAAAACGGGGAGGAAAGGGGGAAGGAAGAAAAAGAAAGGAAAAAGAAAGAAAAAAGGGGGAATCGAGGTGTGACACCCCGTTCTTTTGGCCGTACAGGTATGTCATCACGAGAGTGCTACTTGTACATTTAATTTATTTAATTATGAAATTATGTGTTAATTATGATGTTTATATTCTTCTTTGAATATATATGAAATATTAATGAAGGTTATAGGTGAACTTTGAACGTTTATGCTCGTTTGACTTTGAACTTGGTCCGTTTGCATCCGAATTTGATTCTGATTTTTATGAAAACTTGATATGCATGATTTATGTGAATTATGAATGTGTTTATATGTTCGTTGCACATTTTTGGGGTCGTTTGTCGTGGTCTTCGACCATTTTACTTGATATGGGACTTAAGGGCCTAAAACGTTTTTAGCGCACCTTGGGTTCCGGACGGCCTAACTTGAGCTCAGAATTTGGATTTGAATTCCATCACCACCGTTGGACTCGTATTGATGATACTGAGCTAATGGAATAAGCTTTATACCAAAACTTCGTCGAACCGAGCATCGTGTACCGAAAACGGCACACTTGACCGTTTCACCATATTTAATTCATTTCTTCACCTTTTTACTCCATTCTTGGACCCACATGACCCCAATATACTCCTCTACCCAACCCTAACCCTCTCATTCAGCCATTACGCAAAAGAAGAAAGAGAAGCAGCTGCAAAGCAAGAAAAAAAAGAAGAAACCCGGAACTATTCACTCCCTTGAACATTTGAGCTCATAACCCCTTTGTTTCTTCTCTGATTTAAGAGGTAAGCATGATTCTTGTTCTCCGTATCCTTGTGGTTACTTTGAGCCATGATTTACAGATTAATATTTGAGCATGTTATGAGCTTAGGCATGAATAGTGAGGGTTTATATGATTTTGATAAATTCATGAGCATCCTTGTTGTATTTCATGATTTGAGGCTTATTATATGATCTTGCTAACTTCTTTGTTGTGTTTATAAGCATTAATTTCGTGGTATTTGGTTGTATATTGAATCACCATTGTTGCACCTAAGATACCTTGAAGTTTAGGATGCATATACGAACACTTTGATTCCATGATATTGCACCTGCATTTGCTGCTGAGTTTGAGCCTGAAATGTGGTAGTTTTGGTTTGATGTTGGTGTTTCTTAGTTGCTGGATAATGCCTTCGTCTTCCCTCCTTAGATTTCCCCTGTTTTCAACTTCATTCTTACAAGTTTCGAGCAGTGGCGTGGCCGTGATCACGCTACTTTCATTTTGAACGCGGCTGCAGTGGAGCTATGGATTGGCTACTGTATTGACGTCGTGCCACGACCTTTTTACGTACAACTTGGCCATGACTGCGGCAGTGGACCTTTTTACGTACAACTTGGCCGTGGCTGCGGCATGAGAGTTCGTGCTGCACAAGAGCAGGACCAGGGTCTTGGTCCTGCTCTTGTGCGATTCCTTTTCTTGCTTCTTCGTGTGTTGCTTGACCTTATATGCTTTGCTTATGATTAATTTACATTGTCAACTTGTTATTTTTCATGTTATGTGCTTTATATGAATGTATGACGTGATTTCGGTGCTCATATGTGAAGCATGATCTAAATGTTCTCTTATTTGCAATGCATGAGTTGATGGTTTGTTTATTCATTTTGTATGATATTTTCTTTCTTCTTTTATGACGTGTAGGCATTGTTAACATGTTAAGTGATGTGTTATGATTATTGCATTAAGTTTATGTAGTCATTTGACGTGAAATATACAAGATATGAACTCGTATGCGCTAAGTGCTACCTTGTTTCATTTCATTCGCTTCACTTGCATTCATATGCATTTTCTGAGTGTCTAATTGGTTCATATTGAGTCTAAGAGTGTCTTTCATTGCTTGTTTTGTTCAGGGGATCATTCCATTGGTGACGAGGTGGTTCCATAGGTGTTCGTTTGCCCTCTTTTGTTCCCGTTACGTCTCAAAGGTGAGGTTTTCTTTCTTTTAGCTACTTTAACCTACAACCCTACTTGTATCTTGAGCCCGCATGTGACTTAGGTATATGAATATATATATATATATATATGTATATAGATACGTGTTTGATATGTATTTTGTAGGAATTGGTTAGTTTACTATGAAAACCTTTGACAAACGTTTTATATATACGTAGCTATATTTTTGTTTGTTCACTTTGAAAAAGGGTTGGTGTAAGTTTTGAACTAGCGAGATATGACTTTGAAAGATAGGCCTTTGAAATATAATTTTGAATTTGAACTTTGAACTTGGACCCCGAAGAAGTGGTATGGCAACTCGGGACGACCATGGGGTCGCCGAGCTCTCCCATCAACACAACTCCACCTTTGAGAGATTCGCTCCACCTCGGGAGGTCGAGGGGAAGACGGGTTTTCTTGAGCTGGCAAAAGCAACCGTCCAGGGATCGAGGAGGATCCCCCGACTCATTATTTAAATTTGAACCGGGATTGAGGGGTCGCGCCTCTCAACCCCGAACGACGAAGGTAGGATTGAATTTAGCTTTGAATTTGAATATGAATATGAAGGAGGTTTGGTTGGAAGACTCGTACTCGCCGAGTTAGTGTGAATTTGAATATGAATTTGATTCGTGAAATGGGAGTGGACTTCTAATTTTTAGAATTGGTTGATTTTCGCCTTCGGCCTTAACTCTTTTTCTATATATCTAGTATCACAGGAGAAAATATTTTAGATTGCAAAAACCATGCCCCGGTTCATGAATTCTTTGACTTTGAATATGCTATGGTCTTATGTGCCCCAGTAATTAGGACTGACCCCTCCTCGTTGTTTTATTTTTTCCCTTATCTTTTTGAGTTCTAGGTGTAGGTTTTGGTTCGAGTTAGGCGGCGGTTTTCTTTGAGTCTTTTGGGTCTTGTAGCTCAAGTCTTTTGCATTCTTGCATCTTTGCTTTTCACATTGGTACTATGTAAATATGTATATGGATATGATTTTGAACTTGGGAGTATTTATAAGATTTAGTTTGCTCCGTGGCCAGCATGGTATGTATGAATTAACTCCTTATGCTCTTAGTATGCTTGTATATTTATTGATACTGTTGCTTCCGCATTTGTTTGATTTAGTTGCTCACTCAGTATTAGGGTTTAGACCACCTAACTTAGGTGAAATTTTTATTTGTCTCCCATTCGCTATAGCTTGATGCGAGTGCGGAGTTCCCATTTCGTTACATGTGTTGGGCTATGGTGCTGGGGATGTGGTGCCCTTCGCTCGGGGTGTTACATCCTTAAGTGGTATCGGAGCTCTTGGTTGCAAAACCAAAGCTCTGGTGTCGTGTCAGGTTTATCTAGGTCGTTCAGCTTAAAATAATGTGTTTGTTTGCGTACATTACATCATTTATGTGACTTATTTGTTATTATTTATATTAATTGTATACATGAACATGCACTAAACTCCCATGCATCGATATTTTCTTTGAATTGTATTTCTTATTCAGGATGTCAACTCTACACTCATCATCATGATAAGAACAATTGCTTTTGATATACCGAGAGTTTCGAAGTTACAATCCTTTGAGGTGGTTTGGAGGTGATGATGTCCAAGCAGAAAAATGGATTTTTGAGATTTCTTGGATTTGGGATACTCTTTCGGGAAAACCACAAAAAAGGATGATTTGCATTTCCCGCTTTTGTCAAGGTCCGACTTCAATTGGGCTTAAGGAAGTGAGATCGGAATTTGAGAAGACCGGAGAAGAATTTACATGGGAGAATTTTGTTCGAGAATTCCACAATAAGTACATTCCCCCTAGTGCAAGAGTAAGAAGACTTTAAGAGTTCTTGGATCTTGAACAAGACTTGAAGATGGCGAACGAATACATGTTGTAGCTTGAGAAATTGGGGCCTTATGCTACATAAATCACCGACAATTATTGACTTAAAGCCCAAAATTTTATGCAAGGACTCAAGAATAATATCCAAAAAACTCTCTTTGCCTCGACGGTGAATCTTTGGTCCTAGGCGATAAGAAAGGTGGTTCAAGATGAGATGGATAAACAACAAGTGAAGTCCCATACCTCTCTTTTGGGACGCGGATCCGGTTCGAGTTCAAGATCAAGTAAGAGGCCCATCCCACAAGACGATTCGTAAATCTCAAGGATATCAAGATGTCAACAACCCCAAGAAGAAGAAGAAAATTCGATTACCAAAACCGATAACGGCGTCCTCCTCTATAGAACTCACTCGTTGCTTTTATTGTGAAGGTTTGAACCACACAGTGGAGATTTGTAGGAAGAAGTTGGGCTAATGTTTCAAGTGCGGATAGTGGGGACATAAGGTGAACACTTGCCCGAAGAATAAGAATCTGAGACCTTTGAAATGCCGTACTTCCGAGATCCCGATTCAAACCCAAGTAGATGCCGAGCTTGACACTGCCGCCATGGTAAAACGTACATTAAGCATTCATGGCATCTCATTTATGCATGCTTTAATCTCGGGGAAACCCACGTGTTTGTTACTTTTCTCTGCATGTTGCTTCTTAGTTCTTGCTTGTTGTTTGTATGCATAACTTCCTTTTGGTGTAAGCCCTCTTTTTGGAGAGAGCTTAATGAGGTAGAGTGCTCGGGTGTTTGGTGAGTTGTGAGGGCCAAGAGCTTTTGGTGGACTTCAATGCCCTTGTTGAGGTACGGAGCTACCTTAGGCATGGGTTAGTTGTTGGAGCACCATTTCGAGTTGGTATGTTGCTTTTAGGTGGTCCCTTTGAGGAAGCGGTTAGTTATCCGGGACGGTGTAACAAGTTCAGTGGCATACATTTAGGTTGACTGAGGGATCGAGCTAAGCTTGAGGAGACAAAGATCGTAGAGGACTTTCTCAATCGTTCCCTTGAAAGTTGGGTTCCTTTACCACTTGATGGGAGCATTGAGTTGTCATTGATCTTTAACTCGGAGATGAACCTTGATTGAAGACTCTCTTTCAGTGGGCACTAGCAAGGTTGTTGGAGTTAAAGACGTAGCTCGAAAAGCTCTTAGAAATTAGTTCATTCTTTAGGGTACTTCTTCATGGAGTGTTTTTGTTTTATCTAAAGAAGAAGATGGAACCTTTTGGGTGACTGTAGATTTCCGTGAGCTACACAGTTAATTGTGGAAGATTAATACCCTTTGCTTACTTTAAGAGTTGTTCATTCTTCTTTAGAGTTTCGTGGTCTACGCCGAATTTGGTCTTAATAAGGGTATTATCGACTAGACGTTCGAGTAGAAAAATCGAGAATTGCCTCAGAGTAAGAAGTCTCTTGTGTTAGCGGGGTACACTAGGTGAATCTTCTTTAAGATTGCCAATCTATTGACATCTATGACGAGGAACAAACACAATTTTGACTGGGAAGAGGCACGGTTTTGAGTTGTCTTTGGCACCGGCTTTTGCCTACCTGAAGGTACTCAAGGCTACTCGTTTACAATCAAGGCACAAGGGAAGACTTTGGTTGTGTATTGCTAGCGGAAGAGTATGGCCTACGCCTTGAGAAGTGTAAGGGCATAAGACTTAACCCACTCTTGGTTCGAGGACTTGAAGAACCGGTAATAGTGTAGTGGCATTAGAAGAGATATTGCAAACTTCGTATAGCAATGTCTAATGAGCCAATGGTTGAAGACCAACCACCAAAAATCGATAGGATTCTCCAACTATTTCTGAATTCTATCCAGAAGTGGGAGGAAATTATAGCCAAGGACTTCGTGTCCAGTTTGCTAAGGTTAAGGGGATCCCAATGAGATTCGAGTGGTTGCTCATTTTAACAAGTTAATCCATTTTCTCATGGTTGGGTTGTTCGACAAAGTTATGAGAGCTTCGTAGTGCGGAGAAAAAGACCCCAGAGTAGATGTAGGAGATCCAGAATTCTTGGAAGCATCTCTTACGAAGAGGATTCACTCGGTTCGACATGAACGAGAAGTTTAACCCGTGCTACTTAGACCTTTAAGATTCTTGGAAGAATAAAAAAAAGGAAGTTGCTCTCCGGTCGGTTTTAACACCGAGTTACCGGGATATGAGAAGTCTCCCTTGTTTCTCGACTAGGGAAGTGATATCCCGAGGAGTCTACCATTCTTCTAGTTTCTAAGGTTCGACGTTTATGAGCAACCGGTTGGAGTTTTGGGATCAGCGGAGGTCAGAGTTGAAGCCTTAGTAGCTTTCTTCGGTGGAAGTTTTGTGGCGGGATTCAAAAATCCGAGAAGCCACATGAAAACCGAATCAGAGTGGCACAGTGGAAGTATGGAGTCGAGCTTCATCCCTAGAGTTGTTCAAGACCTTGCTTTTGGACCTGAGGACATGTCCTTTTTAAGAGGGAGAGGTTGTGACGCCCCATTCTTCTGCCGTACAGCTTTGTCGTAACGAGAGTGTTACTTGCACATTTAATTTATTTAATTATACAATTATGGGTTAATTATAATGTTTATATGCTTCTTTGAATATATATGAAATAGTTATGAAGGTTTTATGTGAACTTTGAACGTTGATGCTCTTTTGACTACGAACTTGGTCTGTTTGCTTTCGAATTTGATTCCGATTTTTGCGAGAACTTGCTATGTATGATTTATGTGAATTATGAATGCGTATATATGTTCGTCGTACATTTTTTGTGTAACACCCCCGAGCGAAGAGTACTACATCCCCCGCACCATAGCCTGACACGTGTAACAAAATAGAAAACTCTGCACAAGCATCAAGCTACAGCGAATAGGTGACAAACAAAATCTCTCCTAGGCTAGGTGGTCTAGACCTTAATACAGAGTGCGCAATACAAACAAAACGAAGGCAGAAGCAATAAGATAGTCATGCACACACATAATATACTTACATAATATACATAATATACTTACATGCATTACACTAATATACTATATATATATATATGTACAACATGTATGGAATATATATATATATATATTACATATACACCTTATATGCACTCACGCACACACACATAAACCATGCACTGCAATTTCAAAAATAAAAGCAGCAGCAGGTCGAAACCTCCTCCAAAAAAGGTCGCGGCCAGCTCAAAAGGGGTCGCTTCCACCACCACAACCATCACCACCTCCAACAGCAAACACAAGTCGAAGTTGGGCCAAAAATCAGCCGCGGCCGCGACCAAGAAAGGCCTTGGCGCGGTCGCGGCCATGACTGCGTGTTGCAGGCTGAGAACGCAGAAGCAGTAGCCCTGTTCTTCATCCTTTTCATGCACCAGCACCACATAGAAGCTAAGGCAGCAAAAAACAACACAAAAATGCAGCCAACAACACCCCCCCCCCCCAAAACGCAGCATACACGCAACAAAGAAAGAAAAGGAAGAACAACCCCAAAACTCACGTCTCCAGCCATGCTAGATCCATACACACACCATATAAATCAAATTCATGCTTGGGACAAGTTCATGGATGCATCAAGGATCATGTAACACATCAAGATTTAAGAAATAATGCAAGATTCTCAAGAATTCATCAAAAGTTCAAATAACCCTTTGTATTCACATATATATTCATATCATGCTTCATACTCTATGAAATTCATCAAATAAGCACTTAAAATAAATATGAGAATATGGAGAACAAAATCATGGGCTTACCTTTTGAATTCGATGAAGAATTGAGGTCGAATGAGCTCAAAATCTCCCATGGGTGAATAGTGATGGGATTTCTCCTTTTCTTCCTTTTCTCTTCTCTCTCTCATTTTTTTGGGGTGGAGACTGTGTCAATGAGTGAGGGATGGGTAGGGTTTTGTGTTAGGAGTAAATAGTTTCAAAAATCAAGTCATTTGGTCAAGAAACGAAAAAGTTAAGCCTAAAATCATAAAAGGTGGAAAACCTGCGAGGTCCACGTTTTGGGCGAAATTCGGAGGTTTGAACAGGCATAGAAAAATACAAGGCTAGGTCCAAAATTCCATATTTTCATCACGAGTCCAACGATACTTCCGAAATTCGAATCTGAATTCCCGAACTCAAGTTATGCCTTCCGGAACCCAAGGTGCGCTAAAACGAATTAGACCCTCGAGTCTCTAACAAATAAAATATGGTTCGTTACCATATCAAACAAGTCCAAAAATGAAAAACGAGCATATAAATTAATTCATAACACACATATTTCATGCATATTAGTTTTTTGCAAAAATCAAAATTAAATTCGAATACAAACGGTTCAAATTCAAGGACAAACGAGCACATACATTCAAAATTCATAAATAATACTTAACTTTTAATTCATATAATTAAAAGAATTAGCATATTTCAATTTAATAAACACAAAATTGCATAATTAAATAAATTAAAAATGTAAATAACCCTCTCGTTACGACGTACCTATGCGGCCGGATGAACGGGGTGTTGCAAACTCCCCTCCTTCGAAAGGTCCTGTCCTCAGGTCCTAAAGTGGGAGATGCTTCTAACAAGTCTCAATCTCTCACTTTAACTCTAGGGGTCTTCTCTTCCAAACCACGAAGCTCTCGAACCCTCGTCGAACAACCTTGCTATGAGGAATTAGGTTAACTCGTTGAAATGAGCCACTACTTAATTTCTCATTGAAATCTCCTTAGCCTTAGTAAACTGGACACAAAGTCCTCGGCCGTTTGCTCCCACCTCCAAATAGAATTCGGAAGTAGTTGGAGAAACTTACTGGTTCTTCAAGTCCTTAGACAAACTCGAACCATGAGTGGGATAAGTCTCGTAACCTTGCACTTCTCGAGATGTAGGCTACCCTCTTCGTTAGCAACACACAACCAAAGCCTTCCTTTGTGCCTCGATCGTAAACGAAGTAGTCTTGAGCACCCTCGGGTGAGCTAAGGCCGGTGCTGAAGGCAACTCACTTCGACCTCCTCTTCCTACTCAAAACCGTGCCTCTTTCTTGTCCTAAATGTCAATGGGTTGGCAATCTTAAAGAAGATTCGCCTAGTGTACCCCAATGAAACAGGTGACTTCTTACTGTAAGGCAATTCTCAGTTCTTCTATCCGGATGTGTAGTCTATTATACCTTTGTTGAGAGCAAACTCGGCGTAGACCGTGAAACTCCGAAGAAACACGAACAACTCTTGAAGCAAGTGAAGGGTTTTTATCTTCCACAACTAACCTGTGTAGTTTACGGTAGTCAATTCCTAACCACCTTCTAAGAGCTCGTCAAACTACGCCTTCAACTTTAACAGCTAGGCTAGAGCCATCCGGTAGGGAGTCTTCGAACAAGGTTCAACTCTGGGATAAAGATCAACGATACCTCAATGTCTCTATCAAGTGGTAGAGAATCCAACTTTCAAGGAAACATCGAGAAAATTTTACTTTGATCTCCGTCTTCTCAAGCTTGGCTTGACCATTCGATTAAGCGAAAGGTAAGCATCGCACCGTCCCGAATTAACCAACCGTTTCCTCAAAGGATATAGACGGGGCGAGCCTTTAATCTAGTACCCGAAGATATCGCTGAGCCCTGAATGGACCTCCTAAAAGTAATCTCTAGCTCAACACAGTGCTCGAACAGCAACCCACGCCTAAGATAGATCCGTACCCCAACAAGACACCTTCAAACAAAGCCACCGGGCAAACTCGGCCCTCACAACTCACCAACCATTCCCGGGAACTCTCCTTACTAAACTTTCTCCAAGAAGAGAGCTTACACGAAAGAAACAACAAGGTAATGACAAGCAACACTAAGAGACAACAAAAGAGCAAGGAAGTAGCAAATAAGCGGGTTTCCCTGAGATTAAAATAGAATACATGTATGGAATGCCATGAATACTTATTGCACTGTTCACCATAGTGAATATGTCAAGTTCGGTGTCAACTTCCTTGTTTTTCAAGATTTCACCTTGCACTTGAACCGAAATCTTGAAGTCACGGCGCTTTGAAGGTCTCAAATTCTTATTCTTCAGCAACTATCGTCATGTCTTCTAATTCTTCCAACTCTCGGCACTTGAAACAATCCTCAGATTTTCTTTAAAATTTTCTTCATCTTCGAGATTGAAATCTTCTTTTGCTTGGTATTAGTGAAACCTTGAAGTTCTTGAGATTTCTCTTGTATTTCGGGCCTCTTTCTCAGATTAGAACTCGAACTGGGTTCTTATCTCACATAAGAAGTGTGAGATTCGAACCATCGGTATATCCATCTTTACTTGAACTGCTACGTTACTCCCTTGGGACCAAGTGTACACCATGAATCTTGAATTGTTCGTTAATTCCTTCTCTATGCTCTTGTAGAAAATGTTGGATTTTAGAGCAATCTTCCTCCGTCCTCGATCTCTTAAACCTCCTATTTAAAGTAATCCATCTTCTTCAATTCTCCATAGAGATTTAAGAACTCTGGAAGTCTTCTTGTCATTAAACTTGAAGGATTGTATTGTAGCAAAATTCCCAAATAAAAACCTCACAAGTGATCTCTTCCCGAATTCTTCACATTTCAACTTCATTTTCTTGAATTACCTTGAAGCTCTACCTCGAATTAAACTGGTCGTGTACTTTACCTTCTCTTGGAATATTCCCGAACAAATCTTCCAAACCCCAATATCTCTAACAAGCCTTTCTCGATTATCATCATCATCATCATCATCAAATAACTCTGGAGGATCAAAATTCCTTAAACCACTTGTAGACCGGAGGAACTTGTTTCCTTTGTCCTTTTCCCGGTGATACTTGTTGATATTGGAATAATATCCTGAAATAAAACACAATTTCCAAAATATCAATGCATGCGGGGTTTTGGTGCATGTTCATGTGCACAATTATATAAATAATAACAAATAATCCACGTAAATGATGTAGTGAATGCAAACAAACAAATAGTCTTAAGCCGAACGACCTAGACAAACCGGACATGACACTAGACCTCCGATTTTGCAACCAAGAGCTCTAATACCACTTTAGGATGTAGCACCCTGGAGCGAAGAGCACTACATCCCCCACACCATAGCCCGACACGTGTAATGAAATGGGAAACTCCGCACACACATCAAGCTACAGCGAAGGGGTGACAAACAAAATCTCTCCTAGTCTAGGCGGTCTAAACCCTAATATAGAGTGCACAATACAAACAAAATGAAGGCGGAAGCAACAGGATCTTCATGCTCACACATAATATATTTACATAATATACATAATATACTTACATGCATTACACTAATAAACTATATATATATACACGTACAACATGTATGAAAAATATATATATTACATATACACCATGCATGCACTCACGCACACACACAAAAACCATACACAGTAATTTCAAAAACAAAAGCAGCATCAGGTCGAAACCTCCTCCAAAAGAGGTCGCGGCCAGCTCAAAATGGGTCGCGGCCGCTACCATAACCATCACCATCTTCAGCAGCAAACACAAGTCGAAGCTGGTGTTAGGAATAGTGCCCTTAAAACAGATGTTTGCTTTACTATTTCCTTGTAAAATCACAAATAGTCTTTGGATAATAAATGAAATGATTTTGTTCATAGGCAATCACTTGTTTATGTGCTTATTTATGTCTATTTGGTTTGACTGTGTTTTGCATATTTTGAATTCCCCTAATCCGATGAGCCCGTTAAGAACTTTGCCCTTATGGGAACGACACATGAAATAAGTTCTTAACTCCATAGGCGAGGATTGGAAACTTCTCCAAGTCGATGAGTTTGACAGATAGCGGGAGTGTCGATCTTGACTCTGTTGAGACTTGCTTACATGATTATATCCTTTTGAAGGATCATTCAGTTTCATGGAATGATAAGTGCATACGTTGATGCGTTCATAATATATAAGGGTGATTGTTATAAGAACTTTATCACTAAGATGTCCCACGTGAGAATATTCCTAAATGGGAAAGGAAGTCTCCTAGAAACTTCCAGATTAGGAAATATCTCACAGGTCAATGACGTGATTAATAATCCTTAGACCTGAGATTTTGTAATGTCTCGTATGAGCTAACTCTGTAATCTTTGATATAGGCTCAAAATGGTGTCACTATATAGACACCTGAACCACGACCTATGTTGGGCACAAGTGGCATATGTAGAATTAGTAGAATTGATAAAGGACCTACACTTGTTAAGAACAAGAATGATCTCTTACTGATTGAGTTGTTTGTAGTCCATTAAATATTAAACCCTTGGCCAAGGTGGATAAAAGATCAAGACACCAAGAAAATGGGGTTTTCTTGGATTTAGATCTAAATGGATATGAAACGAACTTAACTTTAAAGATCAAGAATATTGAGGCTCTGAGAATATTCTCATGCCTTAGTTCTTGATTGAGAGATGGAATTGTAGGAGGATCGTATTTCACTGATTGTCATTGACTGAAAGGTTCTTTGATTCATTTCGTTATTTGGCTAGGGGTCACACACCCATTGTTAGATTACGGTAGTGTGATATGTGAAGTGATTAATTAATTAGGGAATTAATTAATTACTGTCACTGCTAATCGAATAATGAACCAAAAGGGTCACACATAAATACCAGAACACGAGGGTTATGGTAGGATGTTAATATGATTAACGAATGATCAAATTGTTGATTGAAAATGGGGCTGGAACACGTAGGCATTGCCACGTGTCAAAGATATGTGACTGCCACGTGTCACGTAGCCTGCGTGACTGCCACATGTCACACACACGTGGTACGTACGTGGCTCTAAATGTGCAATTATATTACACGTGGATTCTTTTCTAGAATTAATTAATTAAATTGTAATAAACTAATTTTAGTCTTTTAATTAATTTTGAATTAATTTTTAAAACTATTCTCAAATAAACTTAACCCAATAAATAATTAATCAGGAATTAAATTATTTATTGATTCTTGACTTTTAACTTTAAGAAAGTTGAAAAGTCCAACTTCCTATTGTAGGAGAGAGAAGATTATTCTTGCAAGACTTGGAGAACAAGTTGGGAACTTATTCTTCTAATTAAATTAATAATTGAATTAGTTAATTAGTGAGCAAGAAAATAAAGTCCACTAGGCTTAGAGAAGCCCTAGTAGGTTCGAACCCCACTAGTAATTATATTAGCGGAGGTGATTCTCTTATTCTTTAAACCAACACTCAAGAAGTGTTAAGTTTTTGAGAAAAATAAAAGAAAAGTTTTCAAAGTAAAAACCTAGCCTAACACAAGCCATAGAACTAGAATTCTCACTCGCTTGATCGTGTTCTAGGACTAGTATGGATACGCTTTGGAGGATTGCCTACTTTAGGATCAATTGAAGGTCGTTCGACGGACTTTCCGCTTAAAGGGTGTTCGTTAGGCGGTAACGGCATCACAAGAAAGCTTTAATTAACGTGAGTTTCTTGATACACCCTACGATACAATACGAACATTGCAAGTTTTTAGATCTTCTTTTGGAAAAAATTTTAAACTTTCGCTGCACAGCTCTGTTTGTTTCAAAGAAGTGGTATCAGAGCTACCTTGAAACATTCGTATTGTATCTTTATTGCTTTTGGAATTTTGAAGTAAATTCTTGAATTTGGGTAATTAGTTATGTATTCTTTGTCTTTGTTTAAAAACGAATCTGTCGGATCAAAACTGTTTCATGAAAATTTATGAAAATTGGTTTTTGTTTTAATCTGGTTTCAAATTGTTTTAATCTGGATTATTTAGAACTGCTTTAATTCGAAATTGGATTGCCTGAATTTTTGAAATTACGAACGAAAAACCGAACTGCTTTATTTCGAAAAACCGAACTATTTTAATCTGAGTTTCGCGCCGCCGCCCCGTCTTGTCCACCCTCGACCGACGCTGCCTAGCACTGTCCGCGAGCAGCACGCGGCAAGCGCGTGAGCATGCGTAGCGTTGCTGCGCGGTGTGCGCGGCTATGCCCGCAAGGCAGCATGCAGTTGTGTGGGACGTGCTGGGCGGTCCCGGAATCCCTTGTGGGTTATGGGTACAGTGCCGCCTGCTCGCATACGCCAAGCATGCGCGTTTGTTGGCGGCGGCCGTGCTCCTCACTTGGGCGTTCCGGAATCCTGTTTTCGTTTCGTGTTTTTCCAATTTCGTTAAAATCCTATTTTGAAAATCTGATTTTAATTTTATAAAATTATTTATTTGAAATAATTATAAAATTTTGGATTTTTATGAATTAAATTCAAGTTCTAATTTTTTGAGAAAACAATAAATATCACTTTGAATGATATTTTTTGACAAAAATTTAATTTTGAATTAATTGTGGTTTTGTCAAATTGATCCAGGTTTGATTTTGAATAAATTCTTGAATAATGAACTAATATTCAAATTACTTAAGTTATGTATAACTTGAAGTCAAGAGAATTTGAACTTTAATTGGTAAATTTAAATTCGAGCGGAATCATGCTAGTTTAGGTGATCATGGGTTAGTCTTATGTATGTTTTAAATTCTGCACATGGATTATTTCAATTGGGGTTGGAGCCCCATAGTTGCGTGTTTTCAATTGGGGTTGGAGCCCTACTTATATGCGTACTGTTATGTGTTCATTATGTGGCTTTCCTTATTATTGTTTTTGGGACTGGGTATACCCCGTGTATTTGTCTATGGTCAATATGAAGATTGAACCATATTACTTTATGATAAGAGAGTAGAACTTAGGAAGTGAGGATTTTTCTTTTCATTTTGGAGACAACCACCCAAGGAGCAAGAAGGATCCACAAGGAACACTTGAAGAACGGCGGCCATAATGAAGACCCCTCAAAATGTTTAGGAGGATTTCTATTAATGTAATAGATAGGGCTTTCCATTAAATTCTATACCCTTATGTGACATGAACTGTCTTATGTGGCATGAATGTTAGAACTAGTGATTATGGAGTGACTCCCATAATCACATATAAGATAAGATACCCATGATCATCTCATAATTAGTATCATGCTAGGACATGTTATCTGCTAATTGCTTCTGTGATGCATTTTATGTGAAACTGCATTAAACAAGACAATTAAAATTTGGATAACATTATATGTTGGTGAGGTCATTCCAGACAACTCTCTGGAAATTCAAAAATCCCTTTATTAAATATTGAGCAATTTCGAATAAATAGGTATTTTATCATGGTAATAAAATCCCTAGCATTCCATCAATAGGATTTAGGACTTAATAAGTGAAACTAATTGCTGTCTCACGAGTCGTGGGAAAATTAGTGTAGCTTATCAACTCTTAGTTTCCTGATTAGTTACTTTAAATAATTAATATTTCTCGATCATTTTAGAATGGACGATGTCTCACGAGTCGTGGGTCGTTCCGGACTAAGTTTGGTCGAGATCTTATGATTGATGGGTCCTGCTCAACACTAAAGTAGATATGGATGTCTCATGAGTCGTGGGTCCATGATTGAAAGATTAGTGATGCAAAACTATTACTAGGAATTCCATGGGGATGGAATCGGCAATTAGTACCTACCTAAAGATTCTTAGACCTTTGGATGTCTCATGAGTCGTGGGTCCAAAACTAAAAATGCTTGGGATCCTAGTACCCATTGAGAAAACAAGTTTCTTCTAAGGTCGTAGGGATTTATAGACCTTCTAAAAACAGTGGGAGAACATATTTCTAAAGACCTTGATAATATGTATAATAGTTATTTTTCAGCATGCTCATGAATTCTCTGTTTTTTTTCCACTTAGGTTGTGGTTCTGTGATTCTCTACAATTGAAATGACAACTAAAAATCCTCTAGTATCCATCCTCGAATCAAACAAGTTGACGGGGCCCAATTACTCTGATTGGCTTTGGAATCTAAAGATCGTTTTAGATTCTAAAAAGAGAAGATATGTTCTGTTCGAGGGAGAGCCTGTCGCTGAAGACGAGGCTCCGACTCTGGCCGAAAGAGAGGCGATTGCAAAATGGTCTAAAGATAATCTTCAAGCCCGTTGCCTCATGTTGGCCAACATGTATTCGGACATGCAAAGACAACACGAGTAAATGGAAAACGCTTGGGAGATTTATGACCATCTCGAGCAATTGTACCGCCCCAAAGAGCGTGTTAAGGTACAACACCTCTAAGGAGCTCTTTCATCTCAGAATGAAAGAAGGTACAAGTGTCCATGAGCACGGTCTCAAGTTTCTTGCTTTGAACGAGAAACTGACCTCCATGGAAATGCCACTGAGTGAAGAACTCACTGTGGACTTGTTGCTCGCATCGCTTCCACCATCTTTCAATCATTTCATGCTGAAATTCAACATAAGTCATCCTCATACTACTGTAGCTGAGCTGATTAGTCAACTGGTGACTACTGAAGACACCATCAAGGATCACAAAGTAATGATGGTCAGTTCCTTTTTTAGGCCTTCTAAAGGCAAAGGGAAGAAAGTTTCCAAGAAGAAAGGATCTCTTAAACCCGATAGAGGGGTTAAAAAGAGAAAGAACAAGAAGAAAAAAGATAAAAAAGAGGACGTTTGCCACCATTGTGGCAAGAAAGGGCATTGGAAGAGGAACTGCAAAGAGTACAAGGATACTCTAAAGAAAGTTGCATTTATTGTTGAAGTAAATCTATCTATTGATTCTAATTCTTGGGTACTTGATGCCGACTGTGGAGCTCATATCTGTAATGATGTACAAATGCTAAATGAAGTTTGGTAGCTTGAAGAAGGAGAATGGGTCTTGAAGGTCGGGAATGGATCAAGCGTTGAAGCCCAAGCCATTGGGATGTGCAGATTAGATTTAGGTGTCTTTACTTTAGTTTTGAACAAAGTCCTTTATGGACCTTCTATTATTCGTAATATCATTTCCATTCCAATACTTGATTGTGAAGGTTTTAAGACTTTTTTCTAGAAATGGAAACTTTTATCTTAAGAAGAATAAAACTTCTGTTTTACTTGGTACATTATCTAATGGACTTTATACAACTAAATACACTAATATTTTGAATATACAACAAATAAACAAACGAAAAAGAGATGACAAGATCTCGGCTTCTTTATGGCACGCACGTTTAGGGCATGTTTCTAAAGATAGGATTGCTAAGTTAACTAATTTAGGATCATTTTGTGATAATGAACTTAAAGAGTTAACTCATTGTGAATCATGTCTGAAAGGAAAAATGGCCAAAACTCCCTTTAATGGTAAAGTGGAACACACCACTAAAGTATTGGATTTAATCCATACTGATGTTTGTGAGCCACTTAGTGCAAGTATGAGAAACAATCATTAGTATTTCATAACCTTCATAGACGAATTTAGTCGTTTTGGTTATGTGTACTTAATGAAGTATAAATCCGAAGCCTTTGAGAAATTCTTAGAATTTCAAAAGGAGGTTGAGAACCAAACCGGTCACAAGATTAAGACACTTCGATCTGATCGAGGTGGCGAGTATCTAAGTGATGAATTCCTTAGTCATCTCAGAGATAATGGAATTATCTCTCAGTGGACTCCTCCGGGAACTTCTCAATTACATGGAGTTTCGGAGAGAAGGAACAAAACCCTACTTGATATGGTTTGTTCCATGATGAGCTTTACTGAATTGCCATCTTCAGTCTGGGGTTATGCCTTAGAATCAACAATTAAGATTTTGAATCTTGTTCCCTCCAAATTTGTAGCCAAGACCCCATTTGAAATGTGGTTTGGCAAAATCCCTAATTATTCTTACTTAAGAATTTGGGATTGTCCTTCTTACGTGAAAAGGATAGTGGGAGATAAGCTTGAAGCTAGATCAAGCTTGTGCAACTTCGTAGGATATCCTAAAGAATCAATAAGATATTATTTCAACGTTCCCCTTGAACAAAAGGTCTTTGTGTCAAGAAATGCTACTTTTCTTGAGGACTCGTTCCTTAAAGAAAAGAAGGGCAAGATCACAGAACTCGAAGAGGTTCGAGACCAAGGTCCCACGCCAAGTTTGGAGACTAACGTCCCTTAGCCAATCCAAGAGAGTGATACACGCAAAAATCCTCCTCTAGTAAGACGTTCTGAACGTATTCCTAGACAACCAGAGAGATGGTATGGTTTTCTCCACCATACATCTCAAATGGATAATGATCCACTAACTTATGAGGAGTCACTGTTAGATTCGGACTCTAAACAGTGGAAAGAAGCAATGAAACCCGAAATGGATTCCACGTACTCTAATCAAATTTGAACTTTGGTTGATCCACCGGATGGGATCAGGCCCATAGGGTGCAAATGGATATATAAGCGCAAGCTTGGAGTAGATGGAAGCGTGGCAGCCTTTAAAGCAAGATTAGTTGCTAAGGATTTTACTCAAAGACCAGGTGTAGACTTTGATGAAACCTTCTCACCGGTTGCAATGCAATGCAAAAATCCATTCGGATCTTGCTTGCCATTACAACATATTATGACTATGAGATATGGCAAATGGATGTGAAAACTGCCTTTCTCAATGGAGACATTGACAAAGACATTTACATGGAGTAACCCATGGGTTTCACATTCAGTGGGAGCGAAGAAAAGGTTTGTAAGCTCCAAAGATCAATCTATGAATTGAAACAAGCTTCTAGGAATTGGAACATTCGATTTGATGAAGCAGTCAAATCGTTTGGCTTTATTCAAAATCCGAATGAGTCCTGCGTGTACAAGAAAGAATTGGAAACCTCGATTGAATTTCTGATACTTTATGTAGATGACATCCTTATTGGGAATGCGAAGTGTAGTACCCGAAGCGCAAAGATGCCACATCCCCCCACTATAGCTCAATCCACATATGAGATGGACAACCTATATATGGACTAAACTATAACGAACGGGAGACAATAAAAAAACCAATCTAGCTAGGCGGGACTAACCCCCAAAACACGTCATTCAATGCATAAAATATAAACGAAACCATAGGTAACTATGTAGCACCCGGAATGCTAGGTAGCCACATCCCCTGCACTATAGTTCAATCCACATATGGAATGAGCACCCACACATGAATCAAGCCTATAGCAAATGGGAGATAATAAAAAAAAAACGACCCTCTAGCTAGGCGGGACTAACCCTCAAATAATTTCCAACACGCATAAACAATAAAACAGAAGCATAATTTACATTCGCTTCATAACATAATCATTCCCATCAGTTACATAAATAAAATCTCCCAAAAATATCAAAATAAGTCATACTTAATACATAGGTACCAAGAGGCATAACAATACATATATGCACCAATAATGTACAATAAACGTGCTAGACCCGAAAATAAAGACCTGACTCAATCCCGCCTAGCACGCACCCTGCAACCTGAAAATGTGAGGTGTCAGTGTATGAAAGACTGAGTGAGGGTTTTATAATTATAAGTGCAAATACCATGCAAGCTATAAGCTCGAGTAAGTTTTCATAATAGAAACAATATAAGTTTAGGAATGGAGTGAATTATCACCCGAGATTATAACTATCCAATTTATAATTCAATCATTATCCATTCAATCTGTGGCCCGACTAGTGAGGGCAATCTCCAACCTTTACTCCAATAGTGAACAATCAATATTTAGGTTTCATTTCAATAGTGATCATGCAAGTTATTACAGTGCACAATTAGCTGTTTCATGAACCCTTTTTCCTCTGGGTGATGGTGGGCTTGCAAGACCCAACCATCCATGAATAGTGTACGTCAGGAACATGACTCCCACGCACGGGATTTCTTCCTCCACCAAACCTCTTGGTGGATTCAGAGGTGATCCCAAAATGGTGAGGATAGTGCAAGAGTTACCCATCAGCCCTTGCTTTCCCGGTTGGCTCAGTACACTACCCTCGGGCCCACAGTGAACATGCTTACTCGCCAATACAGTCAATCAGTTCAGTTCAATTCAGGAAATCCGTTGTGTAACATCCCGACCGATCTGACTTTCAGGTAATCTATTATGTACGCAATTTAATTATTTACTTATGTTACTACGTGATATTTAAATGTTAACTCGAATATTTGAACTTAATTGTGCTAGTATGATTAAGAGTAATTTTGAACGTTTCAACTTCCTTGCTTTGTATTTTGCTCATTTTGGATCCGAATTTAATTCTGATTTTTGTGAATTCTTGATATGTGCTAATTATGTGAGTTATGGACTCGTTATTATACTCGTTTCATGTTTAGGAATTCGTTTGGCTTGCCTTTTGGTTCGTTTTGGAGACGAGACCTAAAGGAGGCTAAAGAGCATTTAGCGCACCTTGGGTTCCGGACGGCATATCTTGAGCTCGGGAATTCGGATTCGAATTCCGTCAACTCCGTTGAACTCGTTTCAACTATTCGGGTTCAATGGGACAAGACTCACATTTTTTCTAAGTTCATTTTGACCTCCGAAATTCGACCGAAACAAGCACCTTACGCTTAAGAGACATCTTTTAACCTAACCTTGATATGTGGGTCCCTCTTAAACCTAACCAAACCTTAACCTTGACTTGTAGCCTTGAGTTAAACTCACCCCATCCCCTTAACCCCAAGAGAACTGAACCAATCCTCTCCCTCAAGCCACAATTTCAGCTCCAAGAGAAGAGAAGGGAGAAAAAAGAAACCCTTTGGCCATTTTTGTGATTTTGAGCTCAAATCACCTCCAAATCTTCCCAAATTTGAAAGGTAAGCTTATTTTGTTAATCTACACTCTCTACTCTTTCTTTTATGTTCTTTTGAGCTGAATTCCATGCTGGATTAATTATATTTGGCTAGCATGATAAATAGTGTATGTTGGAAGAATTTGATGAATTCTTAGTTCCATGTTTGAATTTCTTGAGGATTGATGATTATATGTTGCTCGTTAAACTTTATTCTAAGTATTTATTTCATGGTATTACATGGTAGCTGGGATTTGAATGGTTCTCCATTAATGAACTCTTGAGAATTTGTTGGAAATGGTTTGATGAATTTATTTTCCTTTCTTGCCTTGTTTCTTGCATTTTGGAGCTGATCTTGTTGCCAGTTTTTATGACATGAATATATGTTGAATTGGTGCTATTTTCATGCATGATTTGTGAGCTTTTAATGGCCTAAGAGAATCCCTAAGTGCTGCCATGGAACTACCCTGTTTTTGCTCTTAAAAACCGAGCTGCTGTGTTTTTTTTTTTTGGAGAACGAATTCATGACAGGCCGTGTCATGAAACAACTGGACATGGACATGGCCGTGTTGGGGTTCTCGACTTGGGCTCGTTGAATTTAAATAAATCGGACACAACCACGCTCATTTCCCTTGCATTTTGGACACGGTCGTGTCCAACATGGTGGCGTCCGGGGAGGTTTCTTTCGTCGTTTTGTTGCTTCTCGTTGACCTTTCCTGTCTCGCTTATGCTTTGTATGCATGATCAACTTGTTATATTATGTGTTAAGCTTTATGTTGTGAATTTATGGCTTGGTTTATGCTCTCGTTTGTGAAATATGAGCTTGTATGCAATGTATGCTCTTATATGACCTAAGTGTGGGTTCATTTCATATCATTTGCATCATAAACATACATCCACATTTACCGAGCATCAATGTGGTTCATATTGAGTCTAAGAGTATCCCTTGTTGGATGTTTTGTTCATAGGATCTTCCCATTGTGGATGAGATTGCCCCATAGGCGTCCGGTTTACACTTTTGTCTCTACTACACGCGTGTTAAGGTGAAGTTTTGTTCTTTTAGTTAAATGACCTATAACCCTACTTGATTAGAAGCCTCGCATGCGATTATGTATAATATATGTTAAATAAGTTTATGATACGTATGTTGAGGGATTGCCCCGCTTGTTATAAGATTTTGAAAACGTTTTGTATAAGTATATAAGCTATTTTGCTTTTGTTTGGAAAACTTTGGCTTTATACAAGGGTGTGTGTGTGTAAGCGAGATGTGGCTTTGAAAGATAAGCTTTGTGGTATGTGTGTGATCTTTGTGGTAAGTTTTGGGCCCCGAAGAGTGGTATGGTAATCTTGGGACGGCCGAGGGGTCGCCGAGCTCTTCCATCAACACCCTCCATTTGAGAGTCTCACCTAACCTTGGGAGGATTGAGGAAGGGTGTTTCTCTTGAGCCGACGAGATAACCGTCGAAGGTTTCAAGGTCTTGATTAAACCTTGTCTCATGTGTATTTATGGATAGTTAGGGCCATCAACCCTTCTATCACTCGGTGTGGGGATGAATTATGATTTTTGTTTTGCTTTGATATATCCTTTGTATATGGAAGTTGGGAAGTGTGACTCGTACTCGTCGAGTTGGTTATGTTTGTTTGATCTAAGAAACGAGAGTGGACTTCTAGATACCTAAAATTTGATGTTTGGCCTTCGGCCTTTTTCTTCTCTATTTAAACCTATGTATATCTATATCACGGGAAGGATCCTCTGGTTTTGATTAATTGCTTTGCTCTATATATGTATATTGGGTGAGTGAGTTAACCCCCCCTCCCCCCCCCCCCCCACTAGTCACCAGGACTAACCCTCGTTGTTGTTTCCCATTTTTCCCTTCTTTTAAGTTGCAGGTACTTCCGAATCAAGCTACGCGGCAAGTGTCGGTTGGGTTTACTTGTGGTGTAGCTTGAGTCGTCATGCATTGTAGTGGCGTAAATATATTTATTTACCTTTGCACTTTTGGAATTATGTATTATGAATAATTATGTTATTTTTGGCCTCGATGGGCATTGTATATCATATATATATTCTAGTATGGTTAGTTGTTAACTTGACCCTATTTTTCTATGTTTATATGAGATCTTGGGAGTCATGTATGATGTTTTATTGCTTCCGCTACTCTGATTTTTAATTTGCACAGTTTTGAGGGTCTAGGTCGCCTAGTGAGGGTGCTTGTTTTGTGTGTCTCCCGTTTGCTATGGTTTGACACGGGTGCGAACTCTCCATGTCGTTACCCGTGTAGACCTTAGTGTGGGGGATGTGGCACCCTTTGCTCCGGGGTGTTACATCCTTACATGGTATCAGAGCCCTCGGTTGTAAAACCGGAGCTCTGGAGTCGTGTTGAGTTTGTCTAGGTCGTTCGGTTTAGGATTATGTGACTATTTGCATTCATTTACATATTTATGTGACTTGTTTGTTTTAATTTCATGATAATTGATCTCATGAACACGAACTGAACCCCATGCATCAATATTTTCATGATTTGTGAATTTTCAGGATGCCTCCGAGAAGGAGAGTGGATAGGGAGCAAACTCCGGATCTTAATTAACCTCATCCACAAGCACCACCACCTCCACCAATGAATGCTGAGAACATTGTACAAGCTCTCCTCAATCAACTTCAACAGAATCAGAGGGATAACCCTCAATGGGAAGGGCAAGGTAGACAAGTTACTCCGGTCTTCAAGGAGTTTAGAAACAACAACCCCCCTAAATGGTACGGAGGCGACGACATCAAAGCAGAAGAATGGTTGTTAGAAATTTCAGGAATATGGGAAATCTGCCCCGGTCCTTCTCATGAGAAAGCGGTTTGCACGGCCCAGTTTCTTCAAGGTCTTGCATTAAATTGGTTAAAGGCAATAAGGGCCCGATTAGAAAGAAGTGGAGAAAAATTTAACTGGGAAAGCTTTGTTAGGGAATTTCGTCACAAGTATATTCCACCAAGTGCCCGTGAAAGGAGACTTCAGGAATTCTCGGAGTTGAAGCAAGGGAACTGAACAGTTGAAGAGTATATTTTGGAATTTGAGAGACTTGCTCCGTATGCTCCCCACATTACCAATGATGATACCCAGAAAGCTCAGAATTTTGTTCATGGTTTGAGATATGAGATTCAGAATGGCCTTCAAGCTGCTATCGGGGATACTTGGGAGAAAGCTACTAGGTTAAGGTTGAGGCCCCCAACTTTTTCTTCGGGCCAAGGTTGTAATTTGGGAAAGAGGCCTGCATCACAAAGTGGGCCTCCGATTTTCAAACCCCAAGGTGCTAATACTTCTGTCAAGAGAGCCCGACCTCCGGTACCAGCAGCACCTGCTCTACCCGCGCCGATACAATTTGCTTATTGTAAGGGTCTCAACCACACTGAGGAGACATGTCGAAAGAAATTGAAGAGGTGCTACAAATGTGGAGAACCTGGCCATTTTATTGGTAATTGTCCTCAGATAAGAGCCCCTCAAGCTCGAGCTCCTCAACCTTTGAATGTGATGCCTCCGAGTGCACCTATCCAAGCAAGGGCTTACGCTTTGGAGGGAGAAGAAGAGAATGTGGAAGTGGATGCTATTGGAAAACACGAAAGAGTTGAGTAGCGGAAGTTTAAAATTTTCCAAAAGTTTAATCGTTGTCTTGCAATTTTCATACTGTAACGTTGGGAATAACAAGAAACTCACTTTGATTGAAGCTTTCTTGTGATGTTGTTACCGCCTAACAAAAAACCTTCAAGCGGAAAGTCCCTTGAACGGTCCTTCGATTTAGACTCCAAAGTAGAAGGCCTCCAAAGCGTATCCACACCAGTCCTAGAACACGATCAAGCAAATGAGAATGATAGTACTATAACTTGTGTTAATGGCTAGGGTTTTGCTTTGAAAACTTTTCTTTTAATTTTTCTCAAAAACTTAACATTTCGTGAGTGTCGGTCTAAAGAATGAGAAAGCACCACCCCTAGTACTTATACTAGTGTGGATCGAGCCCCTAGGGTTTCCAAAAGCTAATGGGCTTTGTTTTCTTGCTCAGTAATTAACTAATTTAATTATTTAATTTAATTGGAATAATAAGTTCCTAACTTATTCTCCAAGTCTTGCAAGAATCAACTTTCTCTCTCCTACAATAGGAAGTTAGACTTTTCAACTTTCCTAAAGCTAAAAGTCAAGATTCAATAAAACAATTAATTCCCAATTAATTATTTATTGGGTTAAGCTTGAGAAATAAAATCTTAACAATTAATTCAAAATTAATTAAAAGACTTAAATTAATTAATTATAATTTAATTAA
Source organism: Lantana camara (assembly GCA_037501455.1). Lineage (NCBI taxonomy): Eukaryota > Viridiplantae > Streptophyta > Magnoliopsida > Lamiales > Verbenaceae > Lantana > Lantana camara. Next base: position 88,124,438 of record CM074863.1, read on the forward strand.
TTAATTCTAGAAAAGAATTCACGTGTAATAAAATTACACAACGAAGCCACGCAACAGCCAGGTGTACGTGACACGTGGCAGCTACACAGGCTTGTGTGACACGTGGCAGTCACGTGTCATTGACACGTGGCGATGCCCACGTGTATTGCTCTGTTTCGATCAATTATTTTGATCCTTCGTTAATCATATTAACATCCTACCATAACCCTCGTGTTCTGGCTGTGTGTGACCCTGTAGGTTCATTATTCGATTAGCAGTGACAACAATTAATAAATCACCTAATTAATTAATCACTTCGCAGATCACACTACCATAATCTAGCAATGGGTGTGTGACCCCTAGCCGAACAACGAAATGAATCGAAAAACCTTTCAGTCAATGACAATCAGTGAAATACGATCCTCCTACAACTCCATCTCTCAATCAAGAACTAAGACATGGGAATATTCTCAGAACCCAAATATCCTTGATCTTTAAAGTTAAGTTCGTTTCATATCCATTTCGATCTCAATCCTAGAAAACCCTATTTTCTAGATGTCTTGATCTTTATCCACCTTGGCCAAGGGTTTCATGTCTAATGGACTACGAACAACTCAATTAGTAAGAGATCATTCTTGTTCTTAACAAGTGTAGGTCCTTTGTTGATTCTACTAATTCTCCATATGCCACTTGTGTAATCCCAACATAGGCCGTGGTTCAGGTGTCTATACAGCGATACCCTTTTGAGTCTATATCAAAGATTACAGAGTTATCTCATATGAGACATTGCAGAATCTCAAGTCTAAGGATTAATGAATCACGTCATTGACCTGTGAGATATTTCCTAATCTGGAAGTTTCAGGAAACTTCCTTTCCCATTTAGGAATGTTCTCACGCGGGACATCTCAGTGATGAAGTTTTTATAACAATCACCCTTATGTATTATGAACGCATCAACGTATGCACTTATCATTCCATGAAACTGAGTGATCCCTCAAAAGGACATAATCACATAAGCAAGTCTCAACAGAGTCAAGGTCGACACTCGCACTGTCTGTCGGACTCTCGACTTGCAGAAGTTTCTAATCCTCGCCTATGGAGTTAAGAACTTGTTCCATGTGTCGTTCCCATAACGACAAAGTTCTTAATGGCCTCATTGGATTAGGGGAGTTCAATACATGCAAACCACAGTCAACCCAAACAGACATAAATAAGAACATAAAGAAGTGATTGCCACTGTCTGTCAGACTCTCGACTTGCAGAAGTTTCTAATCCTCGCCTATGGAGTTAAGAACTTGTTCCATGTGTCGTTCCCATAACGACAAAGTTCTTAACGGCCTCATCGGATTAGGGGAGTTCAATACATGCAAACCACAGTCAACCCAAACAGACATAAATAAGCACATAAAGAAGTGATTGCCTATGAACAAAATCATCTCGTTTATTATTCAAAGACTGTTTGTGATTTCACAAGGAAATAGTAAAGCCAAAAGCTGCTTTAAGGGCACTATTCCTAACAATCTCCCACTTACCCGTTAAAGCCACTCAGGTGCTAATCTAAGACCCATCTTCTGAAGATGTCCTTCGAAAACCTATTGACTAAGGGCTTTAGTAAGCAGATCTGCCATGTTCTCTGTCGATGTGATCCTTTCAATTTGCACATCTCCTCTCTTGATGATATCACGGATTAAGTGATACTTCCTCAAAATGTGCTTGGTCCTTTGGTGAGATCTTGGTTCTCTTGCTTGAGCAACCACCCCAGTGTTGTCACAAAACACTGTAACGGGGTCTTTAATGCAAGGAACTACACCCAGCTCGTGGATGAAGTTTCTTACCCAAACACCTTCCTTAGCTGCATCGTTTGCAGCTAAGTATTCGGCCTCAGTGGTCGAATCTGCAGTGGTCGCTTGCTTGGAACTTTTCCAACTCACTGCTCCGCCGTTCAGGCGGAATATGTATCCCGATATGGATTTAAAGTCATCAGTGTCTGATGCAAAGCTTACATCACAATATCCTCTAATGAAAAGATCTTGCTAGCCTCCATAAACCAAGAACAAATCCTTAGTTCTTCGTAAGTACTTAAGGATGTTCTTTACAGCAGTCCAGTGACCTTCACCAGGGTCAAATTGGAATCAGCTAGTCACGCTAAGTGCATAAGCCACATCCGTTCGAGTACACAGCATCGCAAACATTATGCTTCCTATAGCTGATACACAAGGAATTTTGGACATCCTGGACTTTTCAAGTTCAGTCTTGGGACACAACTTCTTCGAAAGAACTGTTCCCGAGCCCATTGGAAGTTTTCCACGCTTGGATTCTTCCATAGTAAATCTCTTTAGTATTTTATCTATGTAAACCGACTGTCATAATCCTAACAATCTCCTAGATCTATTCCGATAGATCTTTATCCCGAGAATGTAGGATGCATCACCAAGATTCTTCATCTCAAATTGGTTCGATAACCATGACTTTGTTACTTTCATGTCATCCTTCGCATTCCCAATGAGAAGGATGTCATCTACATAAAGTATTAGAAATTGAACCGAGGTTTCCAATTCTTTCTTATACACATAGGACTCATTCGGATTTTGAATAAAGCCAAACGATTTGACTGCTTCATCAAATCTAATGTTCCAATTCCTAGAAGCTTGTTTCAATCCGTGAATTGATCTTTGGAGCTTACAAACCTTTTGTTCGCTCCCACTGAATGTGAAATCCATGGGTTGCTCCATGTAAATATCTTTGTCAATGTCTCCATGGAGAAAGACAGTTTTCACATCCATTTGCCATATTTCATAGTCATAATATGTTGCAATGGCAAGCAAGATCCAAATGGACTTTTGTATTGCAACCGGGGAGAAGGTTTCATCAAAGTCTACACCTGGTCTTTGAGTGAAACCCTTAGCAACTAATCTTGCTTTAAAGCCTGCCACACTTCCATCTACTCCAAGCTTGCGCTTATATATCCATTTGCACCCTATAGGTCTGATTCCATCAGGTGGATCAACAAAGGTCCAAACCTGATTAGAGTGCATGGAACCCATTTCGGATTTCATTGCTTCTTTCCACTGTTCAGAGTCCAAATTTAATAGTACCTCCTCATAAGTTAATGGATCATTATCCATTTGAGATGTTTGGTGGAGAAAACCATATCATCTCTCTGGTTGTCTAGGAATGCGTTCAGAACGTCTTATTTGAGGAGGATTTTCGCGTGTATCACTCTCTGCGATTGGCTGAGGGACGTTAGTCTTCAAACTTGGCGTGGGACCTTGGTCTCGAACCTCTTTGACTTCTGCGATCTTGCCTTTCTTTTCTTCAAGGAACGAGCCCTTTTGTTCAAGAGGATCGTAGAAATAATATCCTTCTTGCCTTGCATTTCTTGACACAAAGACCTTTTGTTCAAGAGGATCGTAGAAATAATATCCTATTGACTCTTTAGGATATCCTACGACATTACATAAGCTTGATATAGCTTCAAGCTTATCTCCCACTATCTTCTTCACGTAAGCAGGACAACCCCAAATTCTTAAGTAAGAATAATTAGGGATTTTGCCAAACCACATCTCAGATGGGGTTTTGGGTACAGATTTGGAGGGAACAAGATTCAGATTGTTAATTGCTGATTCTAAGGTATAACCCTAGAATGAAGGTGGCAATTCAGTGAAGCCCATCATGGAACGAACCATATCAAGTAAGGTTCTGTTCCTTCTCTCCGAAACTCCATTCAATTGAGGAGTTCCCAGAGGAGTCCACTGTGAGATAATTCCATTATCTCTGAGATGACTAAGGAATTCGTCACTTAGATACTCACCACCTCGATCAGATGAAGTGTCTTAATCTTGTGACCAGTTTGGTTCTCAACCTCCTTTTGAAATTCCAAGAATTTCTCAAAGTCTTCGGATTAATACTTCATTAAGTACACATAACCAAAACGACTAAAGTCGTCTATGAACGTTATGAAATACTGATGATTATTTCTCGTACTTACACTAAGTGGTCCGCAAACATCGGTATGGATTAAATCCAACATTTTAGTGGCACGTTCCACTTTACCATTAAAGGGAGTTTTGGCCATTTTTCCTTTAAGACATGATTCACAATGAGTTAACTCTTTAAGTTCATTATCATAGAATGATCCTAAATTAGTTAACTTAGCAATCCTATCTTTAGAAATATGCCCTAAACGTGCGTGTCATAAAGAAGCCGAGATCTTATCATCTCTTTTGCGTTTGTTTAATTGTTGTATATTCAAAACATTGGTGTCTTTAGTTGTATAAAGTCCATTAGATAATGTACCAAGCAAAAAGGAAGTTTTATTCTTCTTAAGATAAAAGTTTCCATTTCTAGAAAAAGTCTCATAACCTTCACAATCAAGTATTGGAATGGAAATGATATTGCGAATAATAGAAGACACATAAAGGACTTTGTTCAAAACTAAAGTAAAGACACCTAAATCTAATCTACACGTCCCAGTGGCTTCGGCTTGAACGCTTGATCCATTCCCAACCTTCAAGACGCATTCTCCTTCTTCAAGCTGTCGGACCTCATTTAGCATCTGTACATCATTACAGATATGAGCCCCACAGCCGGTATCAAGTACCCAAGAATTAGAATCAATAGATAGATTTACTTCAACAATAAACACACCTTTCTTTAGAGTATCCTTATACTCTTAGCAGTTCCTCTTCCAATGCCCTTTCTTGCCACAATGATGGCAAACGTCCTTTGTCTGATCCTTTCTCTTCCTGGCCTTTCTCTTTTTAACCCCTCCATCGGATTTAACAGATCCCTTCTTCTTGGGAACTTTCTTCCCTTTGCCTTTGGAAGGCCCAGAAGAGGAGGTGACCATCATTACTTTGCGATCCTTCTTAATCGTGTCTTCAGCAGTCACAAGTTGACTAATCAACTCAGCTACAGTAGCATGAGGATGATTCATGTTGAAGTTTAGCACGAAAGGATTGAATGATGGTGTAAGCGATGCGAGCAACAAATCCACAGCGAGTTCTTCACTCAGTGGTATTTCCATGGAGGTTAGTTTCTCTATCAAAGCAAGAAACTTGAGACCATGCTCATGGACACTTGTACCTTCTTTCATTCTGAGATGAAAGAGCTCCTTAGAGGTATTGTACCTTAGAACACGCTCTTTGGGGCGGTATAATTACTTGAGATGATCGTAAATCTCCCAAGCGTTGTCCATTGACTCGTGTTGTGTAACACCTCGGAGTGAAGGGCCACATCCCCCGCACCATAGCCCAACACGGGTAACGAAATGGGGACTCCGCTCCCGCATCGAACCATGGTGAACGGGTGAGAAACAAAACACACATCTAGGCTAGGCGGTCTAGACCCTGAACAGAGTGCGCTGGAAAATCAAAAGCAAAAGCCGAAGCAACAGGATCGCATAACATGATACATACATCAAATAAAAGCAAGATACATCAATTTATTACATACCTTGCCCATCCTGGGCCACATAAAACATACTTAAGCCCAAATTACAAAACATAACTTATACGTATTTATACATAGTACCAAATTATACATAGTACCAGAGTGGGAAAGTAAATATGCCAGTGCAAGGGCTAAGCAAAAGACTCGACAAAACGACTCCCAAAACAAAAGATCGCCGCCTAGCTCGACTCCCCAAGTAGGTATCTGCAAACTCAAGAAAAGGGGGGAAAGAAAACAAATAACGAAGAGGGGTCAGTCCTAAAGACTGGTGAGGGGGCTAACATACACACACATACATATAAGTAGAGCGTAGCATAATCAAATCAAAGAATGTTCATGAACCAGGGTTGGTTTTTGCATTCCAAATCATTTAAACCCGTGATACTACATATAGGAAGAAAGGTTTAGGGCCTAAGGCCAAAATCACCAAGTTTTAGAAATTAGAAGTCCAATCCCGATTCATAAACCATAACGAAAACGAAGACTTAAACTAAATGACTCGGCGAGTTCGAGTCCCAACCCACTTACTCCATAGCAAAGCGAAGACAAAGCAAAAAGCATAATTCAATCCAACCTTTCTCCGTTTGGGGAAGAGAGGGGCCACTCTCAACCCCACACATATCTTACCTTATAATGGTGGCATCGGGGGATCCTACCCAACCCTGACGGGTTATACCGCCGACATATGAGACCCGCTTTCCCCTCGACCTCCCGAGGATAAGCTAAGCCTCACTTTGGTGGAGAAGTATATAGGGGTTGCAACCGGCGACCCCATGGCCGACCCGGGGCTCCCATTACATACAATTCTGGGGCCCAAACTTACACTTATCACAAAGCTTATCCACACGCACACATGGACATATCTTTAAATATCCCAAAGCTCGCAAAACAAAACTCACACCAACCCTTTTGAAAACGAATAATCAAAGCTTAGCTTACATATACATATAAATGCCTTTTCAAAGAATCTCATAATAAAGGGGTCAATGCCCACAAAATACTTATCCAACACTTATCTATATGTATATACATATATAAGACGCATGCGGGCTTAAAATACACGTAAGGTTGTAGGTCATCATAGCTAAAAGGAAAGAAAACCCCTACCTTGCCGACCACACCGAACAAAAGAACCACCTCTTCAACCTCGAAACAAACCTAAGAACAAAACAAAGACAAGAGATAAACTTAGACTCAATATGAACCAATTAGAGGCTCGGCATATGTTTGTGGATGCAAATGATGCATAAGAAATGCAATGAAGTTAACGCTTAGGTCACATTGAAGCATATCGAAACATATCAAAACATAACTCGCATATATCACGTTAAACAAGCTCAAGAGCCTCATATAACTCATATAACATATAAAATACCAAGTTAGGAGTGCATACATAACAAATAAGAGCAAAGAAGTTGCATGCAAGGAAAGTAAGCAAAGTAGGACGTCACACTCGCACGTAAGGGAGCACTTAGATCACATTAGGCACATTTCACGTCAAACGAATCCATAAACTAACCACAAAGAACATAACACATAATTCTAACACATAACCTATCAAAATCAAGTAAATACAAGCCACGGAGCAGCCATTCACGCATACAAATAAGCAAACATCACATTGGGGATCAAGAACGGGGAGGGAAACGAACAAACAAAGCAAACGAGAGAAGAAAACACACAACCGGGAGCCGTTAACCCCCACCCTGCACAACACCACTAACGGACGTTAATGGCCCCAGGAGCTCCAGGCTGGGGGGTAATGGGCGTTACCCCCAAAAGCGTACAAAACCCTAACGGGCGTTAACCCTCGCCTGGGCTGAATCCTTCGAGATTCAGACCTGTTCCATCCCCAAATCACCCAAAAACACATCTGATCTCATGCTAACACATCATACTAAAGTTATGTAGCAATTATTCAAGGATTGATGCCCTAGATCATGCAAAAATCAAAGGTAAAGTGAAGCGAATGGAAGAGATGCATCAACACATTCATGTTCTCCAAGTTTCAAGCAAAAGCAACAGTGGTAACTACATGGATCCTCAACTAAAATGCAAACCTAGTTCATAAAACTCTCCAATTATGTCTAAGAAGCAAATATCATCCATCAAGCTCAAAGAAATTCCAAGGAGACATGCAAGAATCAAGAAAATGCATCAAACCTACACTATTTATCAAATAAGGCAAAACTCATGCAATCCTAGGTTAAAACTCATCAAATTGGAATTAAAAGCACCACAAAGACATGGAGAATCCAAAAAGATACTTACCTTTAAAATTTGAGAAGAAATGGTGGTGCTAGAAGCTCAAAATCCCAATTGTGCTCAAACCCTCTTCTTTCCTCTTCTCTCTTCTTTGTGCTGCACTTGGGGAACCTTTTCTCTCTTCTTTCTTGTGAGGGGTCCGAAATAGGGGAGTGAAAAAGGGTTAGGGATGGCTTAGACACATAAAATTCAAGGATTGGGGCTCATAAGGTGTAAAGTGGGGCCCACAACTAAAGACTAGTTAACAAAAGGGTACTCTTGGCGCACGATGCTCGTTCCGGTCGAAATACGAGGATCCAAATGGGCTTAGAAAAATATGAATCTTAATTTCTTGGCTTGCTTTCTTGGCTACGAATCCAACGTATCTTCCGGAATTCGAATCCGAATTCCCGAGCTCAAGTTACACCTTCCGGAACACAAAGTGCGCTAAAGCTCGTTAGGCCCTTATGTCCCTAACACATAAAACGGTTCCGAAACCGTATCAAACAACTCAAAAGCATGCAACGGGCACAAAGACACACTCATATCACATATAAATCATGCATAGCACATAGTCATGGAAATCAAAACGAAAACGGACACAAACGGAGCAAGAACGAAATAAAGAAGGCAAATACATGCATATAAGTCACATACGGTTCAATTAAAAGTCATATAGTTCAAATATATCACATAAGGAATATAATTAACATATAATTCACATAATTAAATAATTAAAAGCACACGTAAAACACTCATGAAGGCGTACCTGGAAAGGCCGGACGGGCGGGATGTTACAACCTCCCCTGCTTCAAAAGGACCTGTCCTCAGGTCCTAGTCGAGACCTAGAGGACTCTCGAACAAGCTCAACTCCAAGTGAATCTCCTTAGTCTTAGCAAACTCCGTGTTCGGTTTGCTCCCACTTCCAAATAGAATTCGAAAGTAGTTGGAGAATGGTTCTCGGTCTTCAACCGATAGCATATTAGACATTGCTACACCAAGTCTACAATGTCCCTCCTCATGCCAACCCCATTACCGGCTCTTCAAGTCTCGAACCAAGAGTGGAATTAGTCTCATGACTAAGCACTTCTTGAGACATAAGCGCTAACCCTCCGTTAGCCACGCACAACCGAAGTCTTCCTTAGTACCTCGATTGTAGCGGAGAAGTTTTGAGTATCCTCGTGTAATCAAGGTAACTCTCTTCAAAGGCTTTATCCACTCGAACCATGCCTCTTCCTTGTCTTTCATGTGACGTGATAACTCCTGCGTAACAACGAACCTCCTGTTGACTCCCGATAACACTAGAGACTTATACTCTGAGGCAATTCTCGGTTCTTCTACCAAAATGCGTAGTCGACCATACCCTTTTTGAAACCACACTAAGGAAAGACCACGGAACTCTGAAGAAGGACGAACGACCCCTCGAAGTAAGCAAGAAGGGTATTTATCTTCCACATTTAACCTGTGCAGCTCACGGTAATTTATACTCATCCTAAATCCCGTCTTCTTCTTAGATGGGACCAAGGTACTCCAAGAAGAAGTATACAAACGGATGGAATTACCTTCTGAGAGCTCGTCAACTACGACTTAACTCAAAACACAGCCTAATTCCGGGATAAAAACCATGACAACCTCGATGTCCTCATTGGGTGGAAACGAATTCCAACCTTCAAAGAAACACCAAAGTATCTTACTTTGATCTTTGTCTCTTTAAGCTTGGCTCGGCCTCTAGGTTAACCAAAAGGAAAGCCACTAGGCGTATTGCACCGTCTCGGAATAATCCACCACTCCCACGAAGGATATAAATGGGTTAGCCTTCCATCTAATACCCGAAAATATCGTTGAGCCCCCAAAAAGGACCTCCAAAAGCAACCACCCATGCCTATGGTGACATCGTCACCTTAGCAAGGACTAGGCGCCTTCAAGCACAACCACCGGCAAGCTCGGCCCTCACAACTCACCAAACACTCAAACACTCAACTCACCAAACTCCCTCGAAGAAGAGAGAGTCAACGCGAAAAGAAAAAGAAAAAGGAAACCACAAGCAAGCAAGCAACAAGCAAGTACTAAGGCAATAAGGAAAGAAAGCAACACAAAATAAAATTAAAAATGCATGTATGAAGTGCCATGAATGCTTAATGTACCTTTCACCATGGTAATGATGTTGATCCTGACATCAAGCTCCTTGCTTCCACTTGCATCAACTCGAACTTGTCTTGAAGTCTTGAAAGTACGGCCCTTCATAGGCTTCGGATTCTTATTTTTCGGGCACCCTACCACCATATGTTCTGCTTCTCCACACTTGTAACATCTCTTGAGCTTCTTCCGACAAACTTCTTCCATATGGTTTGAGCCTTGGCAATAGGAACATTGAATTGGCTCCATGGAGGAGGCATCGAATCCATCTTCATGAGTTGAAGTTTCTTCTTCTTGGTGTCATTGACATCTTGAAGTCCTTGAGATTTCTCTCGAAACATCGGAATCTTGCTTGAGCTCGAACTTGATCCCTGATCTTGTCCCACATAAGAAATGTGAGACATCATCTTTTCCTTATCCATCACATCTTGAACCGCTCTTCTCACTTCCTTGGACCAATCGTGCACCGGTCAAATTTGGAAGACTTGTTGAATCTCGTCTCTTCGCTCTTGTATATAACTCCGGACTTTAGGGCAATCTTGGTTAGATCCCGAACCTTCTAGCTCCATCATAAGGTCATCATAAGTTTTGTAACCATTTCCCTCGGAGTACTTGTAACAAAATTCCCGAATGAATGTCTCCCACGTGAACTCTTACCCGGATCCTTTTAACCTTTATCTTACTTCCTTGAGCCATTTTGAAGCCCCACCTTGGAGTAGACAGGATGTGCCTTTTACCTTCTCTTGTGAAGTCCCCGAACACTTCTCCCAAATCCATAGTATCATAGAGAGCCACTCCTCGGCTTCAATATCATCACCTCCAATCCACTTCGGCGGATTAAACTTTTCAAACTTCTTGTAGACCGAACACTCTTGTTTCTCTTGTTTTCCTTTTAATGCCGTATGTGGATGTGAAGATGCCATCCTGAAATAAGAAAATGATTCCAAAATATCGATGCATGTCGGGTTTAGTACGTGTTCATGCGAACAATTGATACAAATAAGTCAAATAATTCAAGTATTTCACATAAGAGAGGAAAGTGAATGCAAACAATCACATAACGCTAAGCCGAACGACCTAGACAAACTCGACACGATGCCAGAGCTCCAGTTTTACAACCCAGAGCTCTGATACCACGCAAGGATGTAACACCCCGGATCGTAGGGCACCACATCCCACGCACCATAGCCCAACACGGGTAACGAAATGGGGACTCCGCTCCCGCATCGAACCATGGTGAACAGGTGACAAACAAAACACACCTCTAGGCTAGGCGGTCTAGACCCTGAACAGAGTGCGCAAGAAAATCAAAAGCAAAAGCGGAAGCAACAGGATCGCATAACATGATACATACATCAAAATAAAAGCAAGATACATCAATTTATTACATACCTTGCCCACCCTGGGCAACATAAAACATACTTAAGCCCAAATTACAAAACATAACTTATACGTATTTATACATAGTACCAAATTATACATAGTACCAGAGTGGGAAAGTAAATATGCCAGTGCAAGGGCTAAGCTAAAGACTCGACAAAACGACTCCCAAAATAAAAGACCGCCGCCTAGCTCGACTCCCCAAGTAGGTACCTGCAAACTCAAGAAAAGGGGGGAAAGAAAACAAACAACGAAGAGGGGTCAGTCCTAAAGACTGGTGAGGGGGCTAACATACGCACACATACATATAAGTAGAGCATAGCATAATCAAATCAAAGAATGTTCATGAACCAGGGTCGGTTTTTACATTCCAAATCATTTAAACCCATGATACTACATATAGGAAGAAATGTTTAGGGCCTAAGGCCAAAATCACCAAGTTTTAGAAATTAGAAGTCCAATCCTGATTCATAAACCATAACGAAAACGAAGACTTAAATTAAATGACTCGGCGAGTTTGAGTCCCAACCCACTTACTCCATAGCAAAGCGAAGACAAAGCAAAAAGCATAATTCAATCCAACCTTTCTCCGTTTGGGGAAGAGAGCGGCCACTCTCAACCCCACACATATCTTACCTTATAATGGTAGCATCGGGGGATCCTACCCGATCCTGACGGGTTATACCGCCGACATATGAGACCTGCTTTCCCCTCGACACATTCATGTTCTTCAAGTTTCAAACAAAAGCAACAATGGTAACTCCATGGATCCTCAACTAAAATGCAAACCTAGTTCATAAAACTCTCAAATTATGTCTAAGAAGCAAATATCATCCATCAAGCTCAAAGAAATTGCAAGGAGACATGCAAGAATCAAGAAAATGCATCAAACCTACACTATTTATCAAATAAGGCAAAACTCATGCAATCCTACGTTAAAACTCATCAAATTGGAATTAAAAGCACGACAAAGACATGGAGAATCCAAACAGAGACTTACCTTTAAATTTTGAGAAGAAATGGGGGTGCTCGAAGCTCAAAATCCCAATTGTGCTCAAACCCTCTTCTTTCCTCTTCTCTCTTCTTTGTGCTGCACTTGGGGAACCTTTTCTCTCTTCTTTCTTGTGAGGGGTCTGAAATGGGGGAGTGGAAAAGGGTTAGGGATGTCTTAGACACATAAAAGTCAAGAAATGGGGCTCATATGATGTAAAGTGGGGTCCACAACTAAAGACTAGTCAACAAAAGGGTACTCTTGGCGCACGGTGCTCGTTCCGATCGAAATACGAGGGTCCAAATGGGCTTAGAAAAATATGAATCTTAATTTCTTGGCTACGAATCCAATGCATCTTCCGGAATTCGAATCCGAAATCCCGAGCTCAAGTTACGCCTTCCGAAACTCAAAACCATGCAACGGGCACAAAGACACACTCATATGACATATAAATCATGCATAGCACATAGTCATGGAAATCAAAACGAAAACGGACACAAACGGAGCAAGAACGAAACAAAGAAGGCAAATACGCGCATATAAGTCACATACGGTTCAATTAAAAGTCATATAGTTCAAATATATCACATAAGGAATATAATTAACATATAATTCACATAATTAAATAATTAAAAGCACACGTAGCACACTCGTGAAGGCGTACCTGGAAAGGCCGGACGGGCGGGATGTTACAACCTCCCCTCCTTCAAAAGGACCTGTCCTCAGGTCCTAGTCGAGACCTAGAGGACTCTCGAACAAGATCAACTCCAAGTGAATCTCCTTAGTCTTAGCAAACTCCGTGTTCGGTTTGCTCCCACTTCCAAATAGAATTCGAAAGTAGTTGGAGAATGGTTCTCGGTCTTCAACAGATAGCATATTAGACATTGCTACACCAAGTCTACAATGTCCCTCCTCATGCCAACCCCATTACCGGCTCTGCAAGTCTCGAACCAAGAGTGGAATTAGTCTCGTGACTAAGCACTTCTTGAGACATAAGCGCTAAATCTCCGTTAGCCACGCACAACCGAAGTCTTCCTTAGTACCTCGATTGTAGCGGAGAAGTTTTGAGTATCCTCGTGTAATCAAGGTAACTCTCTTCAAAGGCTTTATCCACTCGAACCATGCCTCTTCCTTATCTTTCATGTCACGGGATAACTCCTGCATAACAACGAACCTCCTGTTGACTCCCGATAACACTAGAGACTTATACTCTGAGGCAATTCTCGGTTCTTCTACCAAAATGCGTAGTCGACCATACCCTTTTTGAAACCACACTAAGGAAAGACCACGGAACTCTGAAGAAGGACGAATGACCCCTCGAAGTAAGCAAGAAGGGTATTTATCTTCCACATTTAACCTGTGCAGCTCACGGTAATATATACTCATCCTAAATCCCGTCTGCTTCTTAGATGGGACCAAGGTACTCCACGAAGAAGTATACAAACGGATGGAATTACCTTCTAAGAGCTCGTTAACTACGACTTAACTCCAAACACAGCCTAATTCCGGGATAAAAACCACGACAACCTCGATGTCTTCATTGGGTGGAAACGAATTCCAACCTTCAAAGAAACACCAAAGTGTCTTACTTTGATCTTTGTCTCTTTAAGCTTGGCTCGGCCTCTAGGTTAACCAAAAGGAAAGTCACTAGGCGTATTGCACCGTCTCGGAATAATCAACCACTCCCACGAAGGATATAAATGGGTTAGCCTTCCATCTAATACCCGAAAATATCGTTGAGCCCCCAAAAAGGACCTCCAAAAGCAACCACCCATGCCTATGGTGACATCGTCACCTTAGCAAGGACTAGGCGCCTTCAAGCACAACCACCGGCAAGCTCGGCCCTCACAACTCACCAAACACTCAAACACTCAACTCACCAAACTCCCTCGAAGAAGAGAGAGTCAACGCGAAAAGAAAAAGAAAAAGGAAACCACAAGCAAGCAAGCAACAAGCAAGTACTAAGGCAACAAGGAAAGAAAGCAACACAAAATAAAATTAAAGATGCATGTATGAAATGCCATGAACGCTTAATGTACCTTTCACCATGGTAATGATGTTGATCCTGACATCAAGCTCCTTGCTTCCACTTGCATCAACTCGAACTTGTCTTGAAGTCTTGAAAGTACGGCCCTTCATAGGCTTCGGATTTTGATTTTTCGGGCACCCTACCACCATATGTTCTGCTTCTCCACACTTGTAACATCTCTTGAGCTTCTTCCGACAAACTTCTTCCATATGGTTTGGGCCTTGGCAATAGGAACATTGAATTGGCTCCATGGAGGAGGCATCGAATCCATCTTCATGAGTTGAAGTTTCTTCTTCTTGGTGTCATTGACATCTTGAAGTCCTTGAGATTTCTCTCGAAACACCGGTCTCTTGCTTGAGCTCGAACTTGATCCCTGATCTTGCCCCACATAAGAAATGTGAGACATCATCTTTTCTTTATCCATCACATCTTGAACCCCTCTTCTCACTTCCTCGGACCAATCGTGCACGGGTGAAATTTGGAAGACTTGTTGAATCTCGTCTCTTCGCTCTTGTATATAGCTCCGGACTTTAGGGCAATCTTGGTTAGATCCCGAACCTTCTAGCTCCATCATGAGGTCATCCATTCTCTTCTTTTCTTGTTCAAGATTCACGAAGTCTTGAAGTTTTGTAACCATTTCCCTCGGAGGAATGTACTTGTAACAAAATTCCCGAATGAATGTCTCCCACGTGAACTCTTCCCCGGATCCTTTTAACCTTGATCTTACTTCCTTGAGCCGTTTTAAAGCCTGACCTTGGAGTAGACGGGATGTGCCTTTTACCTTCTCTTGTGAAGTCCCCGAACACTTCTCCCAAATCCATAGTATCATAGAGAGCCACTCCTCGGCTTCAATATCATCACCTCCAATCCACTTCGGCGGATTAAACTTTTTAAACTTCTTGTAGACCGAACACTCTTGTTTCTCTTGTTTTCCTTTTGATGCCGTATGTGGATGTGAAGATACCATCCTGAAATAAGAAAATGATTCCAAAATATCGATGCATGTCGGGTTTAGTACGTGTTCATAGGAACAATTCATACAAATAAGTCAAATAATTCAAGTATTTCACATAAGAGATGAAAGTGAATGCAAACAATCACATAATGCTAAGCGGAACGACCTAGACAAACTCGACACGATGCCAGAGCTCCGGTTTTGCAACCTAGAGCTTTGATACCACGCAAGGATGTAACACCCCGGAGAGTAGGGCGATACATCCCCCGCACCATAGCCCAACACTGGTAACGAAATGGGGACTCCGCTCCCGCATCAAACCACGGTGAACGGGTGACAAACAAAACACACCTCTAGGCTAGGCGGTCTAAACCCTGAACAGAGTGCGCAAGAAAATCAAAAGCAAAAGCGGAAGCAACAGGATCACATAACATGATACATACATCAAAATAAAAGCAAGATACATCAATTTATTACATACCTTGCCCACCCTGGGCCACATAAAACATACATAAGCCCAAATTACAAAGCATAACTTAAACGTACTTATACATAGTACCAAATTATACATAGTACCAGAGTGGGAAAGTAAACATGCCAATGCAAGGGCTAAGCTAAAGACTCCACAAAACGACTCCCAAAACAAAAGACCGCCGCCTAGATCGACTCCCTAAGTGGGTACCTGCAAACTCAAGAAAAGGGGGAAAGAAAACAAACAACGAAGAGGGGTCAGTCCTAAAGACTGGTGAGGGGGCTAACATACGCACATATACATATAAGTAGAGCATAGCATAATGAAATCAAAGAATGTTCATGAACAGGGGTTGGTTTTTGCATTCCAAATCATTTAAACCCGTGATACTACATATATGAAGAAAGGTTTAGGGCCTAAGGCCAAAATCACCAAGTTTTAGAAATTAGAAGTGCAATCCCGATTCATAAACCATAACGAACACGAAGACTTAAACTAAATGACTCTGCGAGTTCGAGTCCCAACCCACTTACTCCATAGCAAAGCGAAGACAAAGCAAAAAGCATAATTCAATCCAACCTTTCTCCTTTTGGGGAAGAGAGCGGCCACTCTCAACCCCACACATATCTTACCTTATAATGGTGGCATCGGGGGATCCTACCCGACCCTGACGGGTTATACCGCCGACATATGAGACCCGCTTTCCCCTCGACCTCCCGAGGATGAGCTAAGCCTAACTTTGGTGGAGAAGTATATAGGGGTTGCAACCGGCGACCCCATGGCCGACCCGGGTCTCCCATTACATACAACTCTAGGGCCCAAACTTGCACTTATCACAAAGTTTATACACACGCACACATGGACATATCTTTCAATATCCCAAAGCTCGCAAAACAAAACTCACACCAACCCTTTTGAAAACGAATAATCAAAGCTTAGCTTACATATACATATAAAAGCCTTTTCAAAGAATCTCATAACAAAGGGGTCAATTCCCACAAAACACTTATCCAACACTTATATATATGTATATACATATATAAGACGCATGCGGGCTTAAAATACACGTAAGGTTGTAGGTCATCATAGCTAAAAGGAAAGAAAACCCCCACCTTGCCGACCACACCGAACAAAAGGACTACCTCTTGAACCTCGAAACAAACCTAAGAACAAAACAAAGACAAGAGATAAACTTAGACTCAATATGAACCAATTAGACGCTCGGCATATGTTTATGGATGCAAATGATGCATAAGAAATGCAATGAAGTTAACGCTTAGGTCACATTGAAGCATATCGAAACATATCAAAATATAACTTGCATATATCACGTTAAACAAGCTCAAGAGCCTCATATAACTCATATGACATATCAAATACCAAGTTAGGAGTGCATACATATCAAATAAGAGCAAAGAAGTTGCGTGCAAGGCAAGTAAGCATAGTAGGAAGTCACACTCGCACGTAAGGGAGCACTTAGATCACATAAGTCACATTTCACGTCAAACGAATCCATAAACTAACCACAAAGCACATAACACATAATTCTAACACATAACACATCAATATCAAGTAAATACAAGCCATGGAGCAGCTATTCATGCATACAAATAAGCAAACATCACATTGGGATCAAGAACAGGGAGGGAAACGAACAAACAAAGCAAACGAGCGAAGAAAACACACAACCGGGAGCCCAGGGGGGGTTAACGGCAGTTAACCCCCACCCTGTACAACACCACTAACGGGCATTAATGGCCCCAGGAGCTCCAGGTTGGGGGGGTAATGGGCGTTACCCCCAAAAGCGCACAAAACCCTAACGGGCGTTAACCCACGCCTGGGCTGAATCGTTCGAGATTCAGACCTGTTCCAGCCCCAAAACACCCAAAAACACGTCTGATCTCATGCTAACACGTCATACTGAAGTTCTGTAGCAATTATTCAAGGATTCATGCCCTAGATCATGCAAAAATCGAAGCTAAAGTGAAGGGAATGGAAGAGATGCATCAACACATTCATGTTCTTCAAGTTTCAAGCAAAAGAAACAATGGTAACTCCATGGATCCTCAAATAAAATGCAAACCTAGTTCATAAAACTCTCAAATTATGTCTAAGAAGCAAATATCATGCATCATGGTCAAAGAAATTGCAAGGAGACATGCAAGAATCAAGAAAATTCATCAAACCTACTTCAACTTCAACTTCAACTTACTTACTCCATACACCAACTTACTTACTCCATACATCAAGGCGAAACGAAAACAAAACAAATCATAACCCAACTCCACCCTAACACCGTTTTGGGGAGAGAGGTGCCCCTCTCAAACCCCACTGATAAACTGAATGAGACGGAGGATCCGCCCGCTCCTTCGACGGGTCACGTAGCACATCGCCGGCTCAAGAAGACCCACCTTCCCCTCGACCTCCCGAGGTTGGGCAAAGTCTCCCTTTTGTGGAGTTTTGTTGATGAGAGAGCCCGGCGACCCATGGCCGACCCGAGATCACATACCACTCCTCCGGGGCCCAAACTTACACTTACACCTATACTTGCACTTATCACACTTACCGAACGAAGCTCATCCACAAGACTATCACGCTTACGCACACACACTCTTATCAAAACTTGTCAAAACAAATGAAAATAGAGTTTATATACATATAAAAGTGTTTTCAAAGCCTCTTGACAAACGGGACAAATCCCACAAAATACGTATCCAAACTCATATCTATATATATACCTATATAAGTCGCATGCGGGTTCGAAATTCAATTAGGGTTTTAGGTCATCATATCTAAAAGGAAAGAAAACCTCACCTTGTCGATCAAACTGAACAAAACGGGCCAAAAGGAGTCAAATGAACCACTTCCTCACAACCGGAACAAACCTAAGAGCAAAACAAAGAATAAGGGACAACTTAGACTAAAAATGCACCATATTGACGCTCGGCAAATGCATATGAATACGAGTGATGCGTATGAAGCTTAACAAATTGACATATAATGCATACAAGTTCATATTTAATCATATGTCTCATAAATCACGTCAAACGAATCCATAAGTTTCATATAACACACATATCATATCATACAACATGTTATCAAAGTTTTCATACCACATAAAGAGCAAGGATTGATCATGCGAGGCATATAAACAAGGCATGAATTCATGCATGTACATTAGATGAGCATATCGCACATATGAGATCATAATTCGAAAATGAGCAAGCAAATCAAGCTGTAAATTCATATTATACAAGATAACACATAATAAATTAAGCTAACAATGCATATAGGTCACAAACGGGACAAGAGAAAGCAATTAAAAGCAACGAAACGACGAAAGAAACTCCCCCGGGGCACCACCGTGACATATGACACGGCCATGTCCAAAACACAAAGGAAACGGACACGGCCGTGTCCGAATTTAATAAAATCAGGAGCCCAAGTCGAAGCCCTGACACGGCCGTGTCAGGAAACAGCACAAACTGGACATGGCCGTGTCATGATCCTCGGCATGAAGAGAAACAAAACGCAGCAGTTCATTTTTGAAGGCAAAGCAAGGCATTTCGTGCAGCAGCCTGGGGAGGGATTCTTAGGCCTCGAACACACATATAACATGCATGAAATGAACACTAAATCACCACATTAACATGCCATAAGAAGCAGCAACAAACAGCTCAAAGTTCAACCATAAAAACTGATGCAAGAAAGGAATGAAATTAAGCTATGCCATGTCTCAAATTTGCAGCAGCAATGATGTATGAAAACAGGGCATAAAAGCTTAAGAACATTTAGCTAACATGTAGAACAACTTATATACTTCATGTCCATGAAATTTCACACGAAATGGAGTTCAAAAAGCATCAAACCATGCACAAAATCTGACAGTAGTTCAAACCGGGAAGAGCAGATTATATTCTCACGTTTAAGGTTGAAATGAAGTATGAAATCAAGCCAAAACCGAGCATATTCATAGAGAAACATGTGTAACACATAACCATGCATTAATACACGAAATTGGATGCAAGAATCCATCAAGCAAACCTCAAAAACATGACAGCAACTTGGTGAAAATGAGCAGATTTGCAACAGCAGTTTCTAAGGTGCAAGAACTCAAGTTTGTGGCCAAAATAAAGCATGAAATCAGGGCAAAATGAAGCACATTCATAGAAAAACATGTATATTACATGACCAAGCATTAGCACACGAAATTGGAGGCAAGAATTCAATCATTTGAACTCAAAAGCGTGACAGCAGTTCAGTTCGCACATAGCATACAAATAGGCTTCATGTTTCGGTTTAGGAGCTGAAAATGGATCTAAAAGCTTGAAAGAGAAGGGCTAACATGTAAATAAATTAGTATACAACATCTCCATTCAAATTCACACGAATTGGAAGCCATTAACTCAAGCAACAAAGCACAAAACGTCACAGCAGTTCCAAAACAGGGGAGCAGATTTCTAGCTTAGGTTTGAGGCTCAAAAACTCATAATTTCATCAAAGGATCTCAAGAGCAAATCATCCAAACATCATATACTATCAGTTAATCATCAAATGATCGAAGAAACACTTGCATATACTTCATTTTATGAGCAAGAAATCAGCCACAAAGCAAGCTAATACATAAGAGCAAAAATCCCCAAAAATCCCTCTTCATGCTCCTACCCAAACCCTAATTAAATCTGATGCAAAACATGAATTAAATGGATCAAAAATTGTATAAAAGTGTAGAGAATACAAAAATATACATACCTTGAAGATTTGGAGAAGAAAGATGGTGATTTGAGCTCAAAATCCACAAAAGGGCCAAAGTTCTCTTCTCTTCTCCTCTCCTCTCTTTGTCTCGATCATTTGCAGCAAAAGGGAGGGCGTTTGGCTCGGTTTCAAGGGCTAGGAGAAGATAAGGGATAGTTAACTCAGCTCCAAGGATCAAGATTAGGCTTTGGTTAAGTTAAAATGGGTCCCACCAAGAAGACTAGTCAAAGAAGGTGGCTTTAGCACAAGCTGTTCGTTCCGGGCAAAAAACGAGGATCCAAATGGGCTTAGAAAAATACCAATTCAGGTTCTTGGTTTCATCTCTTTGTTACGAGTCCGACGCATCTTCCGAAATTCGAATCCGAATTCCCGAGCTCAAGTTATGGCCTCCGGAACACGAGACGCGCTAAAACTAGTTAGGCCCTCATGTCCCTCGTCAAATACTTAAGGTTTAAAACCTCGAAAAACGAACACGAGAACTTAAAACGAGCATGCAAACACATTCATAACTCACATATATCACGCATATCAAAATTTCACAAAAATCGGAATTGAATTCCGGCACATAACGAGCAAATTACGAGCATGCAAACTTAAACTTTTAGTTTCAAAGTTCATAATATAAACAATTAATTTCATTTAATCTCAAATAATCATACAAGCATTAAAATAACACTCAAATACGAAATTAAATTATTTAAATGCGCATAAAACTCTCCCGTTACGGCGTACCTGGAAATCCGCACAATCAGGATGTTACAAATCCAAAAAGAGACTTACCTTTAAAATTTGAGAATAAATGGTGGTGCTAGAAAATCAAAATCCCAATTGTGCTCAAACCGTCTTCTTTCCTCTTCTCTCTTCTTTGTGCTGCACTTGGGAACCTTTTCTCTCTTTTTTCTTGTGAGGGGTCCGAAATAGGGGAGTGGAAAAGGGTTAGGGATGGCTTAGACACATAAAAGCCAAGGATTGGGGCTCATAAGGTGTAAAGTGGGGCCCACAACTAAAGACTAGTCAACAAAATGATACTCTTGGAGCACGGTGCTCGTTCTGGTCGAAATACGAGGGTCCAAATGGGCTTAGAAAAATATGATGGCTTGCTTTCTTCGCTACAAATCCAAAGCATCTTCCAGAATTCGAATCCGAATTCCCGAGCTCAAGTTACGCCTTCCGGAACACAAGGTGCGCTAAAGCTCGTTAGGCCCTTATGTCCCTAACACATAAAACGGTTCCAAAACCGTATCAAACGAACTCAAAAGCATGCAACGGGCACAAAGACACACTCATATCACATATAAATCATGCATAGCACATAGTCACGGAAATAAAAACGAAAACGGACACAAACGGAGCAAGAACGAAACAAAGAAGGCAAATACGTGTATATAAGTCACATACGGTTCAATTAAAAGTCATATAGTTCAAATATATCACATAAGGAATATAATTAACATATAATTCACATAATTAAATAATTAAAAGCACACGTAGCACACTCGTGAAGGCGTACCTGGAAAGGCCGGTTCAATCACATAATGCTTAGCCGAACGACCTAGACAAACTCGACATGATGCCAGAGCTCCGGTTTTGCAACCCAGAGCTCTGATACCACGCAAGGACGTAACACCCCGGAGCGAAGGGCGCCACATCCCCCGCACCATAACCCAATACGGGTAACGAAATGGGGACTCCGCTCCCGCATCGAACCATGGTGAACGGGTGACAAACAAAACACACCTCTAGGCTAGGCGGTCTGAACCCTGAACAGAGTGCGCAAAAATCAAAAGTAAAAACGGAAGCAACAGGATCGCATAACATGATACATATATCAAAATAAAAGCAAGATACATCAATTTATTACATACCTTGCCCACCCTGGGCCACATAAAACATACTTAAGCCCAAATTACAAAACATAACTTATACGTATTTATACATAGTACCAAATTATACATAGTACCAGAGTGGGAAAGTAAATATGTCAATGCAAGAGCTAAGCTAAAGACTCGACAAAACGACTCCAAAACAAAAGACCACGGCCTAGCTCGACTCCCCAAGTGGGTACCTGCAAACTCAAGAAAAGGGGGAAAGAAAACAAACAACGAAGAGGGGTCAGTCCTAAAGACTGGTGAGGGGGCTAACACACGCACACATACATATAAGTAGAGCATAGCATAATCAAATCAAAGAATGTTCATGAACCGGGGTTGGTTTTTGCATTCCAAATCATTTAAACCCCTGATACTACATATAGGAAGAAAGGTTTAGGGCCTAAGCCCAAAATCACCAAGTTTTAGAAATTAGAAGTCCAATCCCGATTCATAAACCATAACGGAAACGAAGACTTAAACTAAATGACTCGGCGAGTTTGAGTCCCAACCCACTTACTCCATAGCAAAGCAAAGACAAAGCAAAAATCATAATTCAATCCAATCTTTCTCCGTTTGGGGAAGGGAGCGGCCACTCTCAACCCCACGCATATCTTACCTTATAATGGTGGTATCGGGGGATCCTACCCGACCCTCACGGGTTATACCGCCGACATATGAGACCCGCTTTCCCCTCGACCTCCCGAGGATGAGCTAAGCCTCACTTTGGTGGAGAAGTATACAGGGGTCGCAACCAGCGACCCCATGGCCGACCCGGGTCTCCCATTACATACAACTCCGAGGCCCAAACTTACACTTATCAAAAACCTTATACACACACACACATGGACATATCTTTCAATATCCCAAAGCTCACAAAACAAAACTCACACCAACCCTTTTGAAAACGAATAATCAAAGCTTAGCTTACATATACATATAAAAGCCTTATCAAAAAATCTCATAACAAAGGGGTCAATTCCCACAAAATACTTATCCAACACTTATCTATAAGTATATACATATATAAGACGCATACGGGCTTAAAATACACGTAAGGTTGTAGGTCATCATAGCTAAAAGGAAAGAAAACCCCCACCTTGCCGACCACACCGAACAAAAGAACCACCTCTTCAACCTCGAAACAAACATAAGAACAAAACAAAGACAAAAGATAAACTTAGACTCAATATGAACCAATTAGACACTCGGCATATGTATATGGATGCAAATGATGTATAAGAAATGCAATGAAGTTAAAGTTTAGGTCACATTGAAGCATATCGAAACATAACTCGCATATATCACGTTAAACAAGCTCAAGAGCCTCATATAACTCATATGACATATCAAATACCAAGTTAGGAGTGCATACATATCAAATAAGAGCAAAGAAGTTACATGCAAGGCAAGTAAGCAAAGTAGGAAGTCACACTCGCACGTAAGTGAGCACTTAGATCACATAAGGCACATTTCACGTCAAACGAATCCATAAAATAAGCACAAAGCACATAACACATAATTCTAACACATAACACATGAAAATCCAGTAAATACAAGCCATGGAGCAGCCATTCATGCATACAAATAAGCAAACATCACTTTGGGATCAAGAATGGGGAGGGAAACGAACAAACAAAGCAAACGACCGAAGAAAACACACAACCGGGAGCCCAGGGGGGTTAACGGTCGTTAACCCCCACCCTGCACAACACCACTAACGGACGTTAATGGCCCCAGGAGCTCCTGGCTGGGGGGTAATGGGCGTTACCCCCAAAAGCGCACAAAACCCTAACGGGCATTAAACCGCGCCTGGGCTAAATCCTTCGAGATTCAAACCTGTTCCAGCCCCAAAACACCCAAAAACACATCTAATCTCATTCTAACATATCATACTAAATTTATGCAGCAATTATTCAAGGATTCATGCCCTAGATCATTCAAAAATCGAAGCTAAAGTGAAGGGAATGGAAGAGATGCATCAACACATTCATGTTCTTCAAGTTTCAAGCAAAAGCAACAATGATAACTCCATGGATCCTCAACTAAAATGCAAACCTAGTTCATAAAACTCTCAAATTATGTCTAAGAGCAAATATCATGCATCAAGCTCAAAGAAATTGCAAGGAGACATGCAAGAATCAAGAAAATGCATCAAACCTACACTATTTATCAAATAAGGCAAAACTTATGCAATCCTAGGTTAAAACTCATCAAATTGGAATTAAAAGCACCACAAAGACATGGAGAATCCAAAAAGAGATTTACCGTTAAAATTTGAGAAGAAATGGTGGTGCTAGAAGCTCAAAATCCCAATTGTGCTCAAACCCTCTTCTTTCCTCTTCTCTCTTCTTTGTGCTGCACTTGGGGAACCTTTTCTCTCTTCTTTCTTGTGAGGGGTCCGAAATGGGGGAGTGGAAAAGGGTTAGGGATGGCTTAGACACATAAAAGTCAACGATTGGGGCTCATAAGGTGTAAAGTGGGGCCCATAACTAAAGACTAGTCAACAAAAGGGTACTCTTGGCGCACGGTGCTTGTTCCAGTCGAAATACGAGGGTCCAAATGGGCTTAGAAAAATATGAATCTTAATTTATTAGCTTTCTTTCTTGGCGACGAATCCAACGCATCTTCCGAAATTCGAATTCGAATTCCTGAGCTCAAGTTATGCCTTCCAGAACACAAGGTACGCTAAAGCTCGTTAGGCCCTTATGTCCCTAAAACAAAAAACGGTTCCAAAACCGTATCAACCGAACTCAAAAGCATGCAACGGGCTCAAAGACACACTCATATCACATATAAATCATGCATAGCACATAGTCATGGAAATCAAAATGAAAACGGACACAAACGGAGCAAGAACGAAACAAAGAAGGCAAATACGTGCATATAAGTCATATACGGTTCAATTAAAAGTCATATAGTTCAAACATATCAGATAACGAATATAATTAATATATAATTCACATAATTAAATAATTAAAAGCACACGTAGCACACTCGTGAAGGCGTACCTAGAAAGGCCGGACGGGCGGGATGTTACATGTTGCCTCTGCATGTCCGGGGACATGGTGGCCAACATGTGGCAACGGGCTTGAAGATTATCTTCAGACCATTTCGCAATCGCGTCCCTTTCGGCGTTAGTCGGAGCCTCGCCTTCAGCGACAGGCTCTCCCTCGAAGAGAACATATCTTTTCTTTTCAGAATCTAAAACGATCTTTAGATTCCAAAGCCAATCAGAGTAATTGGGCCCCGTCAACTTGTTTGATTCGAGGATGGATACCAAAGGGTTTTTGGTTGCCCTTTCAATTGTAGAGAATCACAGAACTACAACCTAAATGGAAAAACAGAGAAATCATGAGCATGCTGAATAATAACGATTATACATATTATCAAGGTCTTTAGAAATATGTTCTCCCACTGTTTTTAGACAGTCTAGAAATCCCAATGACTTTAGAAGAAACTTATTTTCCCAATGGGTACTAGGATCCCAAGCATTCTTAGTTTTGGACCTACGACTCGTGAGATATCCAAAGGTCTAAGAATCTTAGGTAGGTACTAGTTACCAATTCGATCTCTCATTGAATTCCTAGTAATATTTTTGCATCACTAATCTTTCAATCATGGACCCACGACTCGTGAGCAGGACCCATCAATCATAAGATCTCAACCAAACTTAGTTTGGAACGACCCACGACTCGTGAGACATCGTCCATTCTAAAATGGTCAAGAAATATTAATTATTTAAAATAATTAATCAGGAAACTAAGAGTTAATAAGCTACACTAATTACCCCACGACTCGTGAGACAGCAATTAGTTTCACTTATTAAGTCCTAAATCCTATTGATGGAATGCTAGGAATTTTATTACCATGATAAAACACTTATTTATTTGAATTTTGCTCAATATTTAAATGGGATTTTCGAATGACCTCACCAACATATAATGTTATCCAAATTTTAATTGTCTTGTTAATGCAGTTTCACATAAAGTGCATCACAGAAGCAATTAGCAGATAACATGTCATAGCATGATACTAATTATGTGATGATCATGGGTATCCTATCTTATATGCGATTATGGGAGCCACTCCATAATCACCAGTTCTAACATTCATGGCACATAAGACAATTCATATCACATAGGGGTACAGAATTTAATGGAAAAACGCCGTATCTATTACATTTAATAGAAAGCCCCCCTAAACATTTTGAGGGGTCTTCTTATGGCCACCGGTTTTCAAGTGCTCCTTGTGGATCCTTCTTATTCCATGGGTGTTTGTCTCCAAAATGAAAATAAAACCTCACTTCCTAACTTCTACTCTCTTTACATAAAATAATATGGTTCAATTTTCATACTGACCATAGATAAGTACAACGGGCATACCCCGGCCCAAAAACAATAATAATGAAAGCCAAATAATAAACACATAACAGTACACACATAAGTAGGGCTCCAACCCCAATTGAAAACGCGCAACTATGGGGTTCCGACCCCAATTGAAATCATCCACGTGCATAATTTAAAACCATGCATAAGACTAACCCATGATCACCTAAACTGGCATGCTTCCGCTTGAATTTAAATTTACCAATTAAATTTAAAATTTCCTTGACTTTAAGTTACAACTAACTTAAATAATTTGAATATAGTTCATTATTCAAGAATTCATTCAAAATCGAATCACCAGATCAAGACAAAACAACAATTAATTCAAAATTAAATTTTTGTCTAAAATATCATTCAAAGTGATATTCATTATTTTCTCGAAAATTTAGAACTGACTTTAATTCACAAAAATCCCAAAATTTATAATTATTTCAAATAAATAATTTTATAAAATTAAAATCAAATTTTAAAATAAAATAAGATTTTACAAAACGGGATTTTCACGAAAACCAAAAACACGAAACGAAAACGGGCCCGGAACAGCCCGGGCGCGGCTGCCGCCCGCGAGCGCGCCCCTTGCAGGCAACACCGCGCACACAGCCCGCATGGCTGTGCTAGGCCGGTGCGGCATCGCCCGTGCAGCAGCAAGCGAGGGCCGCGCGCACGCTGTGCGCGTAGCTTCGCACGTCAGTCGCGCTGGGCTGCCGGGCGGAGAGGAAGCATGGCGGGCGGCCGTGCTAGGCGCACTTAGGCGCTACGGGCGGAGAGGAAGCAAGGCGGGGCGGCTTTCGCCGTCCCATGCGCGGTTCGCGCTAGGCAGCGCGCGAACTCGCTCGACTATGCAATCTGTTCCCGGTTTCGTATCGCGATTTTCCCAAAATCCAGATTCAGTTTCGAATTAAAACAGTTCAAATCAATCTGAATTAAAACATTTTAAAACCAGATTAATTAGGAAACAATTTTCGCAAAATTTTCAAGAAACAGTTTTGATCCGGCAACTTCGTATTTCAAACAAAAACCATGAATACGCAACATATACTCAAATTCAAGAATTTTCATCAAAATTCATAAAGCAGTAAAGAAATAATACGAACGTTACAAGGTGGCTCTAACACCACTTGTTGGAAAACACAAAAGAGTTGAGTAGCGGAAGTTTAAAATTTTCCAAAAGTTTAATCGTTGTCTTGCAATTTTCTTACTGTAACGTTGGGAATAACAAGAAACTCACTTTAATTGAAGCTTTCTTATGATGTTGTTACTGCCTAACAAATACCCTTCAAGCGGAAAGTCCCTCGAACAATCCTTCGATTTAGACTCCAAAGTAGAAGGCCTCCAAAGCGTATCCACACCAGTCCTAGAACACGATCAAGCAAGTGAGAATGCTAGTTCTATAACTTGTGTTAATGGCTTGGGTTTTGCTTTGAAAACTTTTCTTTTAATTTTTCTCAAAAATTTAACACTTCGTGACTGTCGGTCTTAAGAATGAGAAAGCACCACCCCTCGTACTTATACTAGTGTGGATCGAGCCCCTGGGGTTTCCAAAACCTAATGGGCTTTGTTTTCTTGCTCACTAATTAACTAATTTAATTATTTAATTTAATTGGAATAATAAGTTCCTAACTTATTCTCCAAGTCTTGCAAGAATCAACTTTCTCTCTCTTACAATAGGAAGTTAGACTTTTCAACTTTCCTAAAGCTAAAAGTCAAGATTCAATAAATCAATTAATTCCCAATTAATTATTTATTGGGTTAAGCTTGAGAAATAAAATCTTAGCAATTAATTCAAAATTAATTAAAAGACTTAAATTAATTAATTACAATTTAATTAATTAATTCTAGAAAAGAATTCCCGTGTAACAAAATTACACGACGAAGTGATGCAACAGCTACGTATACGTGACACGTGGCAGCCACGCAGGCTTGCGTGTCACGTGGCAGTCACGTGTCATTGACACGTGGCGATGCCCACGTGTATTGCTCCGTTTCGATCAACTATTTTGATCCTTCGTTAATCATATTAACATCCTATCATAACCCTCGTGTTCTGGGATTTGTGTGTGACCCTTTAGGTTCATTATTCGATTAGTAGTGATAACAATTAATTAATTCCCTAATTAATTAATCACTTCACAGATCACACTACCATAATCTAGCAATGGGTGTGTGACCCCTAGCCGGATAACGAAATGAATCGAAGAACCTTTCGGTCAATGACAATCAGTGAAATACGATCCTCCTACAACTCCATCTCTCAATCAAGAACTAAGACATGGGAATATTCTCAGAGCCCAAATATCCTTGATCTTTAAAGTTAAGTTCGTTTCATATCCATTTCGATCTCAATCCTAGAAAACCCCATTTTCTAGATGTCTTGATCTTTATCCACCTTGGCCAAGGGTTTAATGTCTAATGGACTACGAACAACTCAATCAGTAAGAGATCATTCTTGTTCTTAACAAGTGTAGGTCCTTTGTTGATTCTACTAATTCTCCATATGCCACTTGTGTAATCCCAACATAGGCCGTGGTTCAGGTGTCTATACGGCGACACCCTTTTGAGCCTATATCAAAGATTACAGAGTTAGCTCGTATGAGACATTACAGAATCTCAAGTCTAAGGATTAATGAATCACGTCATTGACCTGTGAGATATTTCCTAATCTGGAAGTTTCAGGAAACTTCCTTTCCCATTTAGGAATGTTCTCACGCGTGACATCTCAGTGATGAAGTTCTTATAACAATCACCCTTATGTATTATGAACGCATCAATGTATGCACTTATCATTCCATGAAACTGAGCGATCCTTCAAAAGGACATAATCACATAAGCAAGTCTCAACCGAGTCAAGGTCGACACTCCCACTGTCTGTCGGACTCTCGACTTGGAGAAGTTTCTAATCCTCGCCTATGGAGTTAAGAACTTGTTCCATGTGTCGTTCCCATAACGAAAAAGTTCTTAACGGCCTCATCGGATTAGGGGAGTTCAATACATCCAAAACACAGTCAACCCAAACAGACATAAATAAGCACATAAAGAAGTGATTGCCTATAAACAAAATCATCTCGTTTATTATTCAAAGATTGTTTGTGATTTCACAAGCAAATAGTAAAGCCAAAAGCTTCTTCAATGGCACTATTCCTAACAGATGCCAACGCCGTTATTGAAGGTACTATCCACATACATGGCATTCCATTGCATGCATTTTTTGATCAGGGAGTAACGCTTTCATTTATTGTTTCCCGGCTTGTTTCTACTCTTCCCTTGCTTGTTGCTTGCTTTGATGATTCCTTTGTTGTGAGTTCTCCCCTCGGGGGAAGTTTCGTGACGAACTGTGTTTGCCGTGGTTGCCCGTTGGTTGTGGAAGATAAAGAGTGTCCAGAAAATTTGGTTAAGATGCCTATCAAGAAGTATGGGGTGATTTTGGGCATGCATTGGTTGTTTTGATACCGAGCGATGATGGATTGTTTTACAAAGAAGGTGGCTTTGGGTTCTACGGTCTTTTCGGGTCAGAGGTTGAAGACCTGCTCGTTTATTTCCTTTATGGAAGCAAGCAGATTGTTCCGGGATGGTGCGACGGGTTATGTGGCCTATCTTTTGAATAAGCCGAAGAATCAGGCCAAGCTCAAGGAGACGGAGATCGTAAAGGAGTTCCCCGATGTTTTCCCGCAGAATTTGGGATCTTTACCTCCGGATGGGGACGTCAAATTTATAATTGATCTCTATCCCGGAGTAGAACCGTATGCAAAGTCTCCCTATAGGATGGCTCCAGCCGAGTTGAAGGATCTGAAGACGCAACTTGATGAGCTCTTAGAGTGTGGTTACATTCGTCCGAGCATTTCTCCGTGGGGTGCTCCGGTCCTGTTTGTAAAGAAGAAAAACGGGACTTTGCGGATGTGCATTGACTACAGTGAGCTAAACCGGTTAACGGTTAAGAACAAATACCCACTTCCTCACATTGAAGAGTTGTTCGATCTTCTTCAGGGTTCAAGTGTATATTCCAAGTTGGATTTAAGACAAGGGTATATTATCAGTTGCGTATTCGGGAGGAAGACATACCGAAGACGGGTTTCAACACGAGATATGGGCATTTCGAGTTCGTGGTCATGCCTTTTGGTCTTACTAATGGCCCAGCCGCGTTTATGGATATGATGCACCGAATATTCCGGCCTTACCACGATAAATCCGTGGTCATCTTTATAGATGATATTCTGGTGTATTCGAGGTTCGTGGAAGAGCACGTGCGGCATTTAAGAATCGTCTTGTCTACACTTTGGGAGCACCGATTGTTTGCTAAGTTCAGTAAATATGAGTTCTGGTTGGATCGGGTTTCCTTTTTGGGTCATTTTATCTCGGGGAATGGTATAGAAGTGGATCCGGCGAAGATTGAGACGATTATGTTTTGGAAACAACCGAAGAATGCCTCAGAAGTGAGAAGTTTTCTCGGGTTAGCAGGGTATTATAGGCGCTTTGTGAAAGATTTCTCGAAGATTGCCTCCCCGTTGACCCGGTTAACAAAGAAAGAGGTTAAATTCGAGTGGGATAAGGCGTGTGAGAAGAGTTTTCAAACTCTTAAGGAGAGATTGACTACTGCACCAGTTTTAACCCTACCCGAGGGTTCAGAAGGCTACTCAGTTTATACCGATGCATCGAAGGAAGGTCTCGGTTGTGTGCTAATGCAGAATGGAAAAGTAGTGGTCTACGCCTCTAGAAAGTTAAAGGATCACGAGAGAAACTATCCCACTCATAATTTGGAACTCACTGAGGTGGTGTTTGCTTTGATGAAATGGCGTCATTACCTCTATGGAGTTACTTTTGAGGTGTTTACCGACCACCAAAGCCTTAATTAAGTATTTGTTTACTCAGAAAGATTTGAACGTGAGACAGAGGCACTAGATGGAGTTACTCGAGGATTATGATTGTAGAATTCAATACCATCCGGGTAAAGCTAACGTGGTTGCAGATGCTTTGAGCAGAAAAGCTAGTGTCTTAAGTTTGGAAGCATTTTATCTATGGTGGGTGGAACTTCTAATTCGACCCGAATCGATTTAGCCCACCCTAATTAGAATTTAAAATTTTCTGAATTTCATAAAATGGGATAACTACATACAGGTCCCTGAGGTTAGGTCTAATTATAAAATGATCCTATTCTTTTAAATATTACATTTTAATCCATAAGCTTGTTAATTTATTAATTTTTGTATACTTTTAGGGACGATTTGGCATTTTTAGTCATACATTATATGTAACATTCACAAAACCTTCAAAGATATAAGTGTCTTTTACAAAATTCATTAATGGACCTCACACAAAACAAGAAATATAGGGATTACAGTGTAATTTAACAAAAAAAAGGGATTACAGTGTAATATTTAAAAGAATAGAGATTGACTTGTGATTAGGTCTAACCCCAGGGACCTGTATGTAATTATCCCAATAAATAAAAGAGAGGATATAATTAAGTAAAATAAGAAGTCATTAGGCACTAAAATTGAGGTGGCGGCCCACCGTCAATCTAGGCTCTAACACTAAGCTAAATATTAATTATTATTATCCACCGAGCTTTGTCAAAGTTAAGGTCTTAGCATCCATAATAAACGTGCCACTAATTAAAACTCTATAAAATTAACAATTAAAAACTAATGTCGTTATTGTCGGTTAATCTTTATTGTAATAATGTTTAAAGTTGATAGAGTAGAAGCTCATGTTAATTAATTAACACCTTTGTCTCTGTCCCTACGTATTTTCTTTATCAATAAAATTGAATGTTAATAAAAATAATGTAATATACGTGTATATACGTAAACATATATCTCAAGATATAATGATCATCTAATAATGTAACTTTAAAAATTATCATTTTATAATCACGTATTGTATTGGACACCTTAGCGAATGTTTTATCAAAACCATTCATATAATAAATTTAAGAAAATATTTATGTTCAGCCTCTACAATTAGCTTCTGTTTATCATGGGTGATTGCTGCTATTGCAAAAATGACATTTTTTTTCACCCCAACAGTAGGGTTCATGACAATTTAGTACCAAAATTTTTTAAATTTAAGAATTTAGTGCTCAATTTTTGATTTTTTTTTTAATTTTAGTATTTAATTTTATTTTCTAATAGAATTTTTTGATCAAATATCACACTTGAGATTCATAAGGGCAAAATAAACGTCAACAGGGATTGGTCCAAGTAGTTAATGAGTTCATTCTCGACGGCAAGGTCTCGAGTTCGAATCCCATTTGGGTTACGTGTATTAAAAAAATAATGGAAAAATAAATACTTTAGTACTCTAATTTCACTTATTTTGTATACGCTTATGAATCTCATGCGCGGTATATTTGACCGAAAAATTCAATCGAAAAATGAAACTAGAAAATAAGTAAACAAAGTTGAATGATTAATATTCAAAGGACGAGAATTAAATTGCAATTCGTCTCAAATCTTAAGTGTAAAAAATATTTAATCCAAATAAAAAGTAAACTAGTGGCAATTTTAACAAATTTAAGTTAACCCCAAATTATCGGAATAGTCACATTAAGTTTACTAAACATTAGTTTATATAGAAATTAGCCAAGAATATATAACAAGGTATAAGACTTTTAATAAAATGAAAAAAAATATTTGACAACAGGAGGATACATATATGATGCCAAAGTTTTCAGTAAACATCGGGCAGATGCATGTGCAGAACAGACTTTATTAAGGAGTTTGATGTGTTAACTGCAATTGCAATCCATCTCTTCCTAATTACTTTATTCTGAAATTAATAGGAAATAATGTCATCTAGCCTCCGACCATGGCATTTTTTTATTACACCGACGATTGGACCTGCAACAAAAACCTAGTATCTTCCGGAGTCCTGTTAATCTATATCTATAATGGATTTTATCCGATTAGGATACGTTGTCAATCTCATAAAAAGTATAACAAGGGGGATTCATGTGTTCGGGAATAAAGATTTAAATTTACTAAGCGAAATAAATAAATCTCCAAACATATCTTAAACTCTACGTATCGTTTGAGATGGTTCCCAGATGCTTTGGCTTGAATTCTTCACGTACAAGTGGTCCAAGTTTGCTTAGAACAAGCAGACTTAATTCCACGACTTAAGTGCTTCGATATTTAGATACGGTGAATAGAAAATTCCACACTATTCTCTCAAATTATACAGAATGAAATTTCGTCAGATTTCTTTTGTCTGAATACTTTTCTTTCTTATTTTCCTGGAGAGGTTTTTTGCGTCTTATCTGATTTCTCAAATTGATTAGATTGATATATGGAGGGAGAGATTTCTCTCTATTTATTTGACAAATTCGAACTCTCCCACCAACCCATTTATCTAATATGGGTTTTAGATCAACCCTATGGGCGACCCGTTTTATATTTCCAACATGGAATTTGTTCGATAAGCTTGCTCCATACAATTTGTATACGAGAAAATATTTGTTCACTTAAGAGATAACTTAATGAAAAAGTAAGGAAGTTTTACAGAAGGAAAAAAAGTCTTACGGATAACTTCGGATAGAGAGGAAGAGATTACAAAATTTTGTACTTTTGGATGTCTGGTCGGTATATATGAGGAGGGGACCTCGTTAATAACCCTACGGTTGCGCTAGAACGTGGGCAATATATGTTAACAATATCACACGTATCGATCCTACAAAATTTATTACCTTATATAATACATTTCTTTTACCTTATAATACCTAATAACTCTAATTTAATCAATAAACTTTTTGGATGGGTTAGGATAAAAACATATATTTCTCAGACGACAAATATACGTATATTCTTGGCTTACATGTATATATATGTATGTGTTGTTTTTCTGATGGCAATAGATAATGCGTGCATGCATGTGGTTTAGCCGTTTAGCCGTTTAGCGTGCATGCATGTGGGTTGGCCGTTTAGAATGCCTTCGGTGGCTTGAGACTTGTCAATTGGGAAGCCGAAAGTCGCCTGTTATAATAATGTCTAATTTATATTTTATTAGTTAATGTATACCAAGAAGAGAATCAGCGTGGAATTATTATTATCTTCAATGTGAGGGGCGGATCCAGGATTTTTTATCAGTCGGGGCTGAAAATTCCTAAGTCTCAATATATTAAAATAATAATAATAACTTGACACTATAATTCATAGATTATAATTGTTTTCGACGATTCGTATTCCTTTCAATTTGCTCCCACCATTTTTTCTCAAACTAAAGTCTTCACGTACAGATACTAATATGGTCCTTTATTTTAAAAAAAAAAAAAACTAAAATTTATTACGGGATTATAATATCCACTATCGAGAGAGTGTAGTAATTCTTTTGGTAAATTATAGGTAAGTTAAAAATATAAACAGTTAAATAAAAAAAAACTATTAAGTCTTTTATATTCGAAATTAAGATTTGAATTCACAACATTTTATAAAAATAATATGCATTGAAAATTAGAGTTTTTTGTGATATTAATTTAACATAATTAGGTTTTGATTAGAATTACCGACGTGATATGATATTTTTAAACTATTAAGTCTTTTATATTTCAAATTAAGATTCGAATTCACAATATTTTATTAAAATAATATGTATTGAAAATTAGAGTTTTTTATGATATTAATTTGACAAAGTTAGGTTTTAGTTAGAATTACCGACGTGATATGTGATTTTTATCTCTCTAATATTTTATGATACATTATCTATATAATAAGATACATTACACTAATTTTTATTTGTATAAAAACATAATACAATTGATTTTTTTATAAAATAATCGGCCCATCATAATAAAATTTTCAGATTTTTAATTATTTTCATATTCGAAATTTGAATTATATCTAATATAATATATATACATATAACATTTATTATATCTAATAGCTAGTAAATTTTATACTTTTAAAAAATATTAATTATTTATTTTCAATAATAAATATTTATATTTTAAAAATTAAATTTGTGGGGGTGGGGTGGGGGATAGCCTTAACTGGCTCCGCCCCTGTTCAATGTGTGTGCATGTACAGATGTACTTTTCCCCCAACCATATTTTAAAATTAAATTGTACACATACAAAATAAATAATATACTTATGGCCTATTAAGTATCTTTAGTTTTTTATTAAATGGTGGGAATACAATCTTTAGTTGGTGGTGTGGAGGTGTTACGGTACGACTCCCGGAATATAGTTCTCAAATTACTAAAACCCCCTAGCTAACTCAAAGTCTTGGCATAAGCTATAATGCATGTACAATTTTTAAAAATATCATTTTTTCATATCACGTCATGTCGTGTTGGGTACTGTGCCCGATATTTTTTACCTGAAAATTTTAAAAAATAATTCGTATCATCATATCCATATCGTATCGTGTCGTATCCATATCACCGTATCCGTATCCGTGCATCATAAGGTATATACACAATTTAACTAATTACTTAATAGAGGAGAAGAAAATTGCATCCCCCCCTTTTACAATTTGCCAATTCGACAAACTTTTGTTGCGTACATCCATCAAATGTTTGCATTTGTAATATACTGTCATCTAAATTTTTTAGTGATTTTGATAAAAAAAAAAAAGACAAATGACGTCTATGTTTTATAAACATGTCATGTGTCATGTTTTTTAGTCAAAACTATTAAAAAAAATTTAGACAACTGTACTTGATAAATATAAATGTTGAATGACGGATATATAATGAAAATTTATTGAGATGATAAATTACAAAAAGATGTAAAATTTAAATGGAAAAAAATAATTTCTCCTAATTAATAATTTGCATCCTATTTAGCAAATGAATTTTTTAAGAGTATATAAATGGTTCTACGGTTAATCGTAATGAAAAATTATCACGAGGACATATTTCCATGTAAGCAACATAAATAAATTCATAAATTGAAAAATTATCTAACAAATTCAAACAATAGATATTCATTCTAATTACAGAACTACACGATCTCGAAAGTTAATAGAGTGTTGAAAGGAAAATACTTACATCTTCAGAGGAAGATATATTGTCATCGTTATCCTCGAATTTAATTTTACTTGACGTTGCAATAGTTGGATTGGGTTTCTTCATCTGAATATTCACAACAAGCTGGTTCTGTTAGGGAAAAAAAAGGTGAAAATGTCATAGGGTTTTGTGAGTTCTACATTCACCACTAGAATAAAGACGAAGATGACATAACTAGAAAAAGAAATTCAAAATAATACAATTTTACTTTTTGCTTGAAGAGTTGGGGTAGGAGGCCCGTCTGATGGACAAGCATTAAGGTAAACAATTATTCTTAACATCTGTGATCTAAATCGAATAAGGGTATACGCTTACTCCAGCACCAATTAACACTCTCATTCTTCACTTTCCATGCTAAAAATCTGAACTTTTTAATCAAAAAATAAAAAGAAAAAAATTGTAGGCGAGCGCATCAACAATTCAACAGCTCTTCCCAGTTCCCAAGAATAAACCCTCAACCGACCTTAAAAAGCTTTATTTCAACCTCATGAACAACCATAATAAATAATTAAATGAAATCCAATAAAATTAGACATAAATTAATGGGAAAAAGACAAAATCAGGATACAACTGACACTCACTAGCATTTTTAGGATACTAAATTTTTCGGTGACAAAATAGTCCACTAACTCCCAAAGTCTTGCAAAAATGGGACAATGCTCGCCGAAGTTCACTGACATGGCAAAAAGTTGGAATTAATCCTTAACACATTGGCGCTGACATGTAACATAACTCATGTAAATTGAGTATTAAAATACATCCTCAATACTTCCAATTTCCAACGTCTTGCTTTGGAGGGAAAATTTCCCACCAAAAATAACAAAAGTCCACCAACTATTATGGTCAAAGCTTCATTCCCCTTTTCTTTAAAAACCTAACTCCTCCACTGTTGCCCTTCATTTCTCTTGCCCTCGTTTCTCATACATCTGTTGTGTCTGCAAATATAACACCACTACGCAAATGGCGTCCACCACCTCATTCACTTTCGATTTTAGGTTTCCCTTGCCCGACCACCACCTTTGTTTTTGTGACAAGATTTCGGTTGTACGCACCATGTGGAAGGAGAGTAATCCCGGAAGACGCTTCCACTCCTGCCCCGATACAGCATGTCGTTTATTTAGATTGGTTGATCCGGAGATGTGCAAGAGGAGTAAAGTCATTATTCCAGGGCTTTTAAGGAAGATTAACAAGCTCGAGACGGAGCTAGAAATGGCGGAGCAAAAATTGAAAAGAAATGTTGTTAGGGTTTTCATGTTTGTGCTTTGTTGTGCTGCTACTTGTGGTTGCCGTTGTTGTTGGTACGCTGAAAGCTTAGGTGCCTTAATGCGCCTTATGCAGCAAAAAAATGTTTTTCATGTTTAATGATGTTGTTTTTGCTGTTAGTGTATGTTCAATGAAGTATTTTCCACGTTAATGTTCTTCAATGTAGTCTGAAGTATGTTCAATGGGAATATTTTTTCAATGTTAATGTTGTTGTTGTGCTTGCTATTAGTCAGTGAAAATGAACAAAGAACAACTTGTATAATATCACATAAAAATGCTTTAACAGTACGGTTCAATGACAAAATACAATGAAAACCATATTGTTTAATTATAACCACAATGTTTGCAACATATGCCCTGGCAAAAGATTCAACAAACTTAAGTCTAGTAGTCATAATAGGAAATATCCATGTACTTAATAGCAACAAACATACTACCTAGAAGTTTTGAGCAACATTACATTAAAAAAAGATTATGAGGACAGCTCATTGTAGTATGGCCAACTACTATTAAAATTACTAATTTTTATCCTCCCTTCATGGATTAGACAAGGATAAAAATTTCTTCCCTCCTTCAACAATGATATTCTTCTCAAGCAAAGGACTGCATACACTTGACTGAGACATGACAAGCTCTAAATCAACCATGTTAGGGGGAACCCTCATTCTGAGTCCGTGTTGAGGCTTCTTGGTCTTATTCTTTTTGTTAGCAATCTGAGTAGGCATTGATACTTTGATTTCCCTAACAGTTGTAAGATGTCTCTTTCTTGGCCTATCTTGACTTTTGTTCCCCATTTGAAGCTGCTCAAACATGGATGGACCTGTAGTGGTAGGCTGATCATTTTACTCATAAGTTGGAGCATCCACTACATGAGACTCCTCTATTACTTTTGAATGGGGTTGTGTCTGTTGAACTGGGGGTAAGATCTCAGGACTCTCCTGGATTAAAGAACTGAAAGTGTTAGTGAAATTGTAAATTTTATGAGAATGCCCTTAGAAATATTAAAGTACCTCAGCACTGCCATGAACTTCCTCAGCTTCCTCATCATCATTTGAATCATCATTATCCGCATGAGATGGCCCAGCTTGATCCTGTCAATGCAAGTCTATATATTAATAACACTTCACATACTAAAATAAGAATCTACAGACTAAAATAAGAATTCACAGACTAAAATAATCAGTT
This sequence comes from Lantana camara, assembly GCA_037501455.1. Classification (NCBI taxonomy): domain Eukaryota; kingdom Viridiplantae; phylum Streptophyta; class Magnoliopsida; order Lamiales; family Verbenaceae; genus Lantana; species Lantana camara. The sequence continues at coordinate 88,163,533 of CM074863.1, forward strand.
ATCAATAACAATGCAAGACAAGACTAAAATAAATCGACCTGCCTAGCCTTTTCAAACAATCTGTCCTTTATCTTTACTGTACTCTTTGGCAAATTTGGACAATACAGTGCATTATGTCCAGCAACTCCACAATGGCTACAGTGAATTGTGGTCTGGAACCTCCTCAATTTTGGTGTTTTACTGTCCTTCTTTTTATTCTTCTTGTAGCTTCCTTCATCTTCATCCTTGCCTCTCCTTCTCAATTTCTTAGGTCTCCCTGGCTTTCTCCCAGAGTTAGGCGACAATGGTGGAATAAACATTGTTGTGCCCCATGTATCACTTCCAGAAATAGGGTATATGATCCCAGAGTATATTTCCTTGTAAGTGTCTACTCTATAGTACTTATCCACAAACTCTATTGCATCCATCTTCTCATAGTAGATAGCAGATAAAGCATGTGTACAGGGAATACCAGTTAGTTGCCAAACTCTGCAGGAACAGACCTTGTCATCCAAGTTCACTTCATATTGGGAGCCATCCATTGAGTCAATTTGGCATAGTCCCACAGTTTAGTATACTGATAATCTGGATCACCCTCTAGCTTCTCAATAGCCTTCTTCTTTGCCCTATAGGCCTGTGAAACTGAAACATCAACAGATAGCTCCTTTTGTACATCAAATCTCTACCCCATAACATTCCTCTTGGGATCTGACTTAAACTTGGCCACATATCTTGCAACTAACCATGGGGTTTTCAAATTCTTGACCTCATATGACTCAGCACACACATGCTCCAGATTCATCTCTCTTAACAAATAAAGTTTTTCTTCCCCTGGAAATATCATTGCATTGAGTTTGAAAACACAATCTCTATTATTATCACATTTAACATAACATCTCTGACCACAACTCTTAGTGAAGCCCAATGATCTCCTTGTCTTTATGGCATATGAACTAACAGCTAGCTTGAATGTATGTTTGTCCAGAAATGTTTGCCCAATGTAGAAAATAGAGTCAAAAATATTTGTCATATTGAATGCAGCGTACAACACAGGTTTAGACTCATTGTCAAATACCCTACCCATGTCTAAATCATCACCCCTATTCCCTACTACATCCTGTGTTCAGAGGATTCAAACTCATTACCATCATCATCAGGCCCTCAATTTGTGTGAGTAAAACGAATTTAAGTGAAGGGTGACAAGATTTCTTTTTTTTCCACGATCAATATGAGTTGGAGGAGAAAATACTTTTAATCTTATTAAAAAATAAAATTTTAAAAATATTCAAAGGAAATTCACCGATTGATAAATCAAGGGCCCAGGTAAACTAAAATTAACCGCTCATGTCAAATAAATATAATATATTGACTACCGATTCATATACGGACAATATTTACTTTATTAATTAATTTTTGAATTTTGTTAACAACATACTACTTTACATTTTCTGTCGATATAAATATATATAAACTCAGAGACTTATTAAGGTTTACTTTTTATCTAATGTCTTACCTAGACTTTTATAATCTCTTCCTCTCTATCCGAAGTTATCCGTAGACTTTTTTTCCTTTTGTAAAATTTCCTTACTTTTTCATTAAGTTGTCGCTTAAGTGAACAAATATTTTCTCGTATATAAATTATATGGAGCGGGCTTATCGAATAAATTCTCGAACATGTGAATCCCCTTTGTTATACTTTTTACGAGATTGACCACGTATCCTAATTAGATAAAATCCATTATAGATATAGATTAAAAGACTCCGGAAGATACTAGGTTTTTGTTACAGGTCCAATCGTTGGTGTAATAAAAAAATGCCATGGTCGGAGGCTAGATGACATTATTTCCTATTAATTTTAGAATAAAATAATTAGGAAGAGATGGATGCAATTGCAACTAACACATCAAACTCCTTAATAAAGTTTGTTCTGCACATGCATCTGCCCGATGTTTACTGAAAACTTTGGCATCATATATGAATCCTCCAGTTGTCGAATATCTTCTTTCATTTTATTAAAAGTCTTATATCTTGTTATATATTCTTGGCTAATTTAACATATATATAAGAGCCAGTTCCAATTGGGGAACCGAGCTCACAATTAAAATTTATCTTATGGCCACAAACGATCCGTCCTCTTATATTACAATTGATGCGGCTCTTCCCTTTTTTTCCCCTTTTCGTTCCCTTGGACTTCGATTTGCCACATTTCTCCACACCGACTCCCGCCGGCCACGCTCATACCTGTTTCTTCCCTTCCGATTGCATGTGACCTGGGCGTATTTGATATTGGGAACCAAGTAGCTCTTGGCAAAAAGCAAAGCTTCTCAATTAAGGAATCAAATTTCTTCAAAGTAGGCCGACCTTCTCTACCTATGATAACCTTACACCGGCCATTTTCCAAGTGCAACCCTCATGCGATTTCATTCGACTGCCATGGTAAATGACGTATCGTGCTCTTAATTTCATAGATTATTTTTCTTGGGATATAAATGACCAGTTGTTTGCTTGATTTTATTTGGGATTTATGAGTAGAACTTTTCGATCAGGTGGGTTTCTTGGGATTGATTTGTTTTACTACTTTTTTTCTACTCTCAGTTTTTGTTTCCAGCCTACTTATGTAGTCTTAAGAAGGGGGGTTTATTATTCAAAATCTAGGGTGGAATATATACGCTACAACTCAGAAAGGTCTTCTCTTTCAGCTCTGCAGTATCGTATTTTTTTTTTTTGGTGTTCTGAAAGTCGGTTGTTATGTATTTCGTATCGGTTCTCCACCTGATTAGCTATATGCAGTTTCCCGGCCGTCTATACCCTCTGTGTGGTGGGTGTTTCAAAAATTTGCTTTTCTGTTAGCTTTGTGTAACTTTCTTGTTTTTTTTTTTAGTGTTTGCAGCACTTCTTTTTAAGTTTCTTATAAGCTTCGTGTTAGTTGTGCTATTTGATTGTTCTCCATGTATATTGGTGGTTGTATCGAAGTAAAGTTAAGTTAATTATAAAAGCTTTTGTTTTAGGGTTACTCTTTTATGGATGTCTGTCTTTTTCGTACTTGGTTATAGGGGAATTTCTTCCAAACTTTCACTCACTCATTTGTTACTGTTGTTGCAGCTCTTACAACAACTTGCATCTTTGCAATGGTGGAGTGTTTACATGTTGCTTTGTTTTTGTCTGAAACTTGATTGATATTTAATGGTGATGTAAGTTCAGTAAACGGCCATAGATATGAGGTTTTGAGATTTTTTTTGGCATGCATTCTTGACTTGGTTGTCCTTTTCTGTATTGAGTGTTGTACATATTAGCGCTCTTGTTAAACTTCGGCTCACATTAGAGCCGTGACACCCCGACTTTTCGGCCGTCCAGGTATGCCTTCACGAGTGAGTTAAGTGCTCTTTTAAATTAATTATGCATTTGTGTGTTTATTATAATGTTTATATGTTACACTTGAATTATATGAATCATTTGTTAAGTGTTTTATTTGAATTTTTTAATGTTTTTGCTCGTGTGATTTTGATTTTGACCCGTATGCCTTCGTTTTTGGTTTTGATTTTTGTAACAACTTGGTATGCATGAATTATATGCTTTATGAACTTATTTACATGCTCGTTTTACGTTTTAGAACTCATTTGTTTTGGTTTTTGACCATTAATTTGTTTTGGGGACTCGAGGCCTAACGGAGTTTTAGCGCACCTTGTGTTCCGGATAGCATATCTTGAGATCGAGAATTCGGATTCAAATTCCGGGAGTAGTTTTGGAGTCCTAACAAAAATCTGGAGCCATGGGACCAAGCCTTCTATTTTTCTAAGCCCATTGGAGCTTCCGAAATTCTCCCGAACCCAGCCATGGGCGTAGATCTGCCACCTTTTACGGTTTAGACCATATCTCCTGTTGGAAAACACGAATCAGAAAGCAGCGGAATTTAAAAAATTTTCCCAACAAAAGGACCTTGAACTCGCAATCGTGTAACCAAATTCGTAAAGATAGAAAACTTACTTTTCTTTTGTTCTTTCTTGAAGCGTTTCAAGCCACCCAAGAACGCTCTTCTCGCGGCTTGATCCCCTTTCCTTGGTAAAGCTCGAATCTTCAAACTTCTAACTTGAAGTCTCTAGAGAAAGTCCACCAACTTGATCACAATCTAACTAGTAAGGATGCTAGTTCTCTAGTTAGTGTTTAGGCTTAACCTAGGGTTTAATTTAATCTTGGAGAAAGGAAGGTGTTCAGCACATGAACCAAGAATTGTCAATTAGCTCCATAAGGAGCTCGAGCTCCCCTATTTATAGAGAGGGGAGTGCCGAAATTCCTAGTCCTTTATGGGCTAGGATTTTGGTCCCTCTCTCCTATTACTTGATCATCAAGTATTTTCCAACTTTGACTTTGAATTCTAATTCAAGTCAACTTTTAAGAGAGCTAAAAATATCCAAACTCTTTTTGGATAATTTTATACTTTATTTATTATAAAATAAATAACTTATTTTTATCTAGTTAATTAATTCGTAATTAATTAACTAGATTATTTTCTCCAAAATAAGACTTTCTTTTTAATTCAAAATTAAACCAAAGTCTATTAAATAATTAAAAACTTAATTATTTAATATCCAATTAAATAGTCACGTGTGGCACACGTGTCATAGTGACACGTGTCCAGTCACGTGACCCACACGTGTGGTTTCACACGTGTGGAACCCTCTAGGCTTGATTAACTCGTTTAATCATTTTAAAGCCTCAACTCATGTAACCAAGTTGTTGTGTGTGACCCTCTAGGTTCTCAATTCAATTAGCAGTGACCCTAATTAATTAATTCACTAATTAATTAATCAGTCCACAGATTAAACGACCATAGTCTAGCAACAGGTGTTTAACCCCTAGCTGAATTGGAATGTTCGGATTCGACAGAACCTTTAAGTCATTGATTCATGTGAGTTACAATCCTCCTACTTACTATCTCTCAACCAAGATCTAGGGCAAGAGAATAATCAGAACCCTAATAATCTGGTCTTAAAGCTAAGTGCATTTCATATCCATTTGATCTCAATCCAAGAAACCCTTTTCTTGATGTCTTGATCTACTGCCTTGGCCAAGGACTCCATATGGCATATGAATGACTTACACAATAAGAGATCACCTTGCAAATGCAAGTGTAGGTCCTTTCTTGATTCTCATTCACTTTCATGAATCACTTGTACAGCCCCAGCATAAGCCTTGAATCAGTTGTCTAAGGCGACACCCTTTAAAGCTTATACCTAAGACTACAGAGTTAACTCATAAAGTGACAAGGAACCTCAAGTCTAAGGATCAATTAATCACATCAATGACTCGTGAGATATTTCCTAATCTGGAAGTTTCCATTTCCTGAAATAGAAACTTCCTTTCCCATTTAGGAATGTTCTCACACGGGGCACCTCAGTGAACTTACTTATTAAAGTAAGCACCCTCATGTATCACGCATGTATCAACTATACACTTTGCACCTCCATGAAACAAGGTGGTCCTTCTTAAGGGCGTGATCCCACAAGCAAGCCTTAGAGGAGTCAGGTTGACACTCCCACTGTCTGTAGGACTCATCGGCTTGGAGTATTTTACTAATCATGACTTATGTGATATAGGGCTCGTTTCATGAACCATTTCACCTAAATGGTAGAGTCCTAAAGTCATCAGGATTAGGGGAGTTCTCATACATGCACAGCTAAAGTAAACGTATACCAAACAAGAGCATATAAAGAAGTGTTGCCTCAATTCGTTATTTTATTCAAAGATTGTCTGTGATTACAATAAGGAAAAGCACAAAGCGGATATACAATCGGCTTTTAGGGCACTATTCCTAACAATCTCCCACTTGCCCGTCAAAGCCATTCTAAAGCTACTCTAAGCCCCATCTTCTGAAGATGACCTTGGAAAGCTTCTCGACTAAGGGGTTTAGTAAGTGGATCTGCCACGTTCTCTGCTGATGTGACCCTCTCAATTTGCACATCTCCTCTTTTGATAATATCACGGATTAGGTGATACTTCCTCATAATGTGCTTGGTCCGTTGGTGAGATCTTGGTTCTCTTGCTTGAGCAACCGCCCCAGTGTTGTCACAAAACACAGTAATGGGGTCTTTCATGCTAGGAACAACATTCAACTCTTGAATGAAGTTTCTAATCCAAACACCTTCCTTAGCTGCATCATTTGCAGCTAAGTATTCGGCCTCAGTGGTCGAATCTGCAGTGGTTGTTTGCTTGGAACTCTTCCAACTCACTGCTCCGCCGTTTAGGCAGAAAATGTATCCTGACATTGACTTAAAATCATCTAAGTCTGATGCAAAGCTTGCATCGCAGTATCCTTCGACAGTAAGATCTTTCTGACCTCCGTAAACTAAGAATAAATCTTTAGTACTTTTCAAGTACTTAAGAATATTCTTCACGGTAGCCCAGTGACCATCTCCAGGGTCAGATTGGAAACGACTTGTCACACTAAGTGCATAAGCCACATCTGGTCGAGTACATAACATTGCATACATTATGCTACCTATTGCTGACGCATAAGGTGTATGAGTCATTCTTTCCTTCTCAAGGTTAGTCTTAGGACACATCTTCTTTGAAAGACATGTTCCTACACTCATAGGAAGGTTCTTAACCTTTGCTGACTCCATATTGAATCTCTTCAATACTTTGTCAATGTACATCGACTGTGATAGTCCTATTAACCTTCTAGATCTATCTCTATAGATTTTAATTCCAAGGATATAGGACGCATCACCAAGATCTTTCATCTCAAATTGGTTCGATAACCATAACTTAGTCACTTTCATGTCATCCTTCGAATTCCCAATAAGAATGATGTCATCAACATAAAGTACTAAGAATTGCACTGAGGTCTCCAATTCCTTTCTATACACACATGATTCATTCGAAATTTGCATGAAGCCAAACGCTTTGACTGATTCATCAAATCGAATGTTCCAATTCCTAGAAGCCTGTTTCAATCCATACATTGATCTTTGGAGTTTGCAAACCTTTTGCTCATTCCCACTGAATGTGAAACCTATGGGTTGCTCCATATAAATGTCTTTGTCAATGTCACCATTGAGAAAGGCAGTTTTCACATCCATTTGCCATATCTCATAGTCATAATATGCAGCAATGGCAAGCATGATTCGAATGGACTTTTGCATTGCAACTGGTGAAAAGGTTTCGTCAAAGTCCACGCCGGGTCTTTGAGTGAATCCTTTTTCAACCAGTCTTGCTTTGTAGGCTGCAATGCTTCCATCAACTCCAAGCTTTCTCTTAAAGATCCATTTGCAACCTATGGGTTTGACCCCATCAGGCAAATCTACCAAGGTCCAAACTTGGTTGGAGTTCATGGAATCCATTTCGGATTTCATGGCTTCTATCCACTGTTCAGAGTCAGAATCTGAAAGTGCCTCCTCATATGTTGAAGGATCATTATCCTTTTGAGAGATTTCATGGAAGAATCCATACCATCTCTCCGGCTGTCTAGGAGTGCGTTCAGAACGCCTTAGAGGAGGATTTACATGTGTATCGAAATTCGTGATTGGTTGTGGTTGATAAGTAGGGGACGTTTCTTCAGTGGGTGGCGTGGGGTTACTTTGTACTTCTTCTAATTCTATGATCTTGCCTTTCTTTTCTTTAAGGAACGGTTCCTCAAGAAAAGTGGCATTTCTGGAAACAAACACCTTTTGCTCAGATTGATCATAGAAGTAGTATCCTATGGATTCCTTAGGATAACCTACAAAGTAGCATAAGTTAGAACGAGATTCTAACTTATCTCCCACTTTCCTCTTCACGTAAGCAGGACAACCCCAAATTCTTAAGTAAGAATAGCTAGGGATTTTACCATGCCACATTTCATGGGGCGTTTTAGGGACTGACTTAGAGGGAACTAGATTCAAAATCTTTGCTGCACTTTCTAGGGCATAACCCCAGAAAGAAGGTGGTAAGTCAGTGAAACTCATCATGGAACGAACCATATCAAGTAAGGTTCGATTCCTTCTCTCAGAAACTCCATTAAGCTGAGGAGTTCCCGGAGGAGTCCACTGAGAGATAATCCCATTATCTTTGAGATGATTAAGGAATTCTTCACTAAGATATTCGCCTCCTCGATCAGATCGAAGTGCTTTGATCTTGTGACCAGTTTGGTTCTCAACCTCCTTTTGAAATTCTAAGAATTTCTCAAAAGCTTCAGATTTATACTTCATTAAGTATACATAACCATACCGACTAAAGTCATCAGTAAAGGTTATGAAATACTGATGATCGTTTCTAGTGCTTACACTAAGCGGTCCACAAACATCAGTATGGATCAAATCCAAAACCTTAGTGGCACGTTCCACAGTTCCTTTAAAAGGGACTTTGGACATTTTTCCTTTGAGACAGGATTCGCAAGAAGTTAACTCTTTGAGATCATTTTCAGAGAATGATCCTAAAGTGTTTATCTTGCTAATTCTGTTCTTGGAAATGTGTCCTAATCTAGCGTGCCATAAGGGAGCTGAAACTTTGTCATCTCTCTTACGCTTTGTTTCTCGTTGTATATTCATAATATTGATATTTTGAGTTAGGTAAAGTCCATTACTTAGAGTACCGATGTGAACAGAAGAGTTGTTCCGTTTGATAAAATATTTACCATTCTTAATATAAGTTTCATAACCTTCACAATCTAATATTGGAACTGAAATTATATTACGAATAATGCTCGGTACATAAAGGACTTTATTTAAGACTAACTCAAAACTACCTAAATCTAATCTAATTGTGCCTAAAGCTCGAGCTTCAACGTTTGAGTCATCGCCGATCTTCAAGACACATTCTCCTTCTTTGAGTTGTTGGACTTCACTTAGCATCTGTACATCATTACAGATATGAGTTCCACAACCGGTATCAAGTACCCAAGAACTAGAATTAATAGAAAGATTTATTTCAACGAGAAAGATACCTTTATTTAGAGTAGCCTTGTACTCTGGGCAGTTTCTCCTCCAATATCCCGCTTTGCCACAATGGAAGCAAACATCCTCTTTCTGATCACGCTTCTTCTTTTGGGCCTTTCCCTTCAAAATGCCACCAGTGGGCCTAAGGGGTTTCTTCTTCTTCTTTTGGGCTTTCTTGCCCTTACCTTTAGAAGGCCCAGAAGAGGAAGATGGAGCATTCACCATCAAAAAACTTTATTGTCCTTCTTGATCGTGCTTTCAGCAGTCACAAGCTGACTAATCAGCTCAGCTAAAGTAGCACCAGCATGATTCATGTTGAAGTTAAGGACAAATGGGTTGAATGATGGTGGGAGCGAAGCTAGCAACAAATCCACTGAAAGCTCATCTTTCAGTGGCATGTCCATGGAAGCGAGTTTCTCAGTAAGGGCAAGAAACTTTAGTCCATATTCATGGACACTTGAACCTTCCCTCATTCTCAAGTGGAACAATTCCTTTGATGTGTTATACCTTGTAACACGTTCATGAGGGCGGTAAAGTTGCTCTAAGTGGTCGTAAATCTCCCAAGCGAATTCCATGGCCTCATGTTGCCTTTGCAAGTCCGGAGACATGTTAGCCAACATAAGGCAACGGGCTTGGAGATTATCATCCTTCCACTTCTGAATCGCGTCCCGCTCGGCCCGAGTGGGAGCCTCCCCTTCGGGACTAGGCTCCCCTTCGAAGAGAACATAAGTTCTCTTCTCAGAATCTAAAATGATTTTTAGATTCCTCAGCCAATCAGAATAGTTGGGACCAGTCAACTTGTTCGAATCGAGGATCGATACAAGAGGGTTTTTGGTTGCCATTTCAAAACACGTAGAGAATCACAGAATCGACCCCTAAATGGTAAAAACAGAGAACTAGTGAGCATGCTGATTTATAACGATATACAAAAGATAAGGTCTTTAATCTATTGTAGCTCCCACTGTTTTTCAAAGATCTATAATTCCCAAAGATCTAAGAGGAACACGTTTCCCAGTGGGTACTAAGATCGTAGGCATTTTACCTCGAACCCACGACTCGCGGACATTCTCAGTAAGAACCCTAGGTAGGTATAACTTACCAATTCTAACACCTTTAGAACTTTTAGTAATTGTTTTTGCATCACCTATCTTTCAATATGGACCCACGACTCGTGCGACATCCATATTTACTTAGGCGTTAAGCTAGACCCATCAATCATAAGATCATGACCAAAACTTAGTTCGAACGACCCACGACTCGCGGACATCGCCCTTGCTAAAATCGATCATGAAATATTGATCATTTAAAATGATCAATTAGGTAACTAAGAACTAATAAGCTCCACTAGCTATCCCACGACTCGCGGACAATAACTAGCTTTACTTACTAAACTTAAAACCTATTGATGGAATGTTAGGAATTTAATTCAAAATTTGCATCTCGAATTAAATACCTATTTGTTCGAAATTAGCTTAATATTTAATGGGAATTTTCGAATCAACCGGAGAATTGTCCGGTTCGACCTCACCAACATATATGTTATCCAATTTTATTAGTCTTGATTAATGCAAGTACACTTAAATGCATTTCAAACAAGCACATAAACAGATAACATGTCCTAGCATGATACTAACATGTAATGATCATGGGTTCTACCTATCTTATGCGTGATATGTGGGAGCCACTCCACAATCACAAGTTCTAACATACATGCCACATAAACAGTTCAAATCACATAAGGGAAAGCGGTAACAAAATACTAGCCCTATCTCTATTACATTTAACAATTGAGATTCCCCTCCCTAACATTTTGAGGGGTCTTCACTTATGGCCTCCTTGTTACTTGAATGTGGTCCATCTTACTCCATGGGTGCATTGTCTCCAAAATGAAAATAAAACCTCACCACCTATCTCTACTCTCAAATTACAATAAAAAGAAAAAGACATAAAGTAATAAGGCTCAATCTTCATATTGGCCTTAGACAATTACACGGGGCATACCCCAGCCTCAAAAACAGTAATATGGAAAGCCACATAATAAATCACATAATAGTACGCACATAAGTGAGGCTCCAACCTCAATTGAAAAACGCAACTATAGGGCTCCAACCCCAATTTAAACCATCCATGTGCATAAATTAAAACCATACATAGATCTAAACCCATGATCACCTAACATGCTTTTGCGAGAATTTAAATTTAGCCAATAAATTAAAATTCCCGTTTCAAGTCCTAATGACTTAAAACACGACTTAGATGCAATTCTTGTTCAAGAGCCTTTTCAATAAAACCCGAAAAAAACAATAAACCAATAAAATTCCAATTAATTTCCAAAATCAATAATTTTATTCTTTCATTATTTTCAGAAAATAAAATTTGTAATTTTTCCAAAGTTCAAATCGCTTAAATTTCTAAAATCTCAATTTAATCAATTATTTCAAAAATAATTCAAATTTAATAAATAAAATTTTCAGAAAAATTAAATCGGGATTGGATTGGACTAAACACGAAAATCAAGATCGCGAAACGAAGTGCCCGGAACGGACTGCACGTCCGCCCGAGACCAAGCCCGGCTGACGCACAGCATCGCGCGATCGGACGCGCGCGCCAGCGCTGCGCACAGCCGGCAGCTTGCGTGCGCATGGCGCGCATCAGCTGGGCGAGGCGGGCGGCCGCGGCTGGGAGGCTCTGGCGCGGTTGCGAGAGGTGCAGTCGGGCTCGCCTAGGCGCGCGCCTAGGCGCTGGCGGACGGCAGTGGCGGGCAGTCCCGCGCGGTTGCGGGACTGCTGGGCGGGCGCGGGCCTGGCGTGCTACGCCTTAGCACGTCCAGGCTCGCGTTTTCGTAACGCGATTTCGTGTTTCGTATTTTTAGTTCAAAAACCAAAACAATCCAAAATTTAAAAACACGAATTAAATTAATTTCTATCAAAACAGGTTTCCGAAAACACAATTTAAGAAAACAGTTTCAGAAATTCAAGAAAAATTACAGTTTCGTATTTCAGGCTTTCTAAAAGAACTCAAGAATACTTAACTCGCATCTAAGCCTAAGAATTTCTACCAAATTCAGAATAATGGAGACGAATCAGAAACACGATTAACGAGGTGGCTCTGATACCACTTGTTGGAAAACACGAATCAGAAAGCAGCGGAATTTAAAAAATTTTCCCAACAAAAGGACCTTGAACTCGCAATCGTGTAACCAAATTCGTAAAGATAGAAAACTTACTTTTCTTTTGTTCTTTCTTGAAGCGTTTCAAGCCACCCAAGAACGCTCTTCTCGCGGCTTGATCCCCTCTCCTTGGTAAAGCTCGAATCTTCAAACTTCTAACTTGAAGTCTCTAGAGAAAGTCCACCAACTTGATCACAATCTAACTAGTAAGGATGCTAGTTCTCTAGTTAGTGTTTAGGCTTAACCTAGGGTTTAATTTAATCTTGGAGAAAGGAAGGTGTTCAGCACATGAACCAAGAATTGTCAATTAGCTCCATAAGGAGCTCGAGCTCCCCTATTTATAGAGAGGGGAGTGCCGAAATTCCTAGTCCTTTATGGGCTAGGATTTTGGTCCCTCTCTCCTATTACTTGATCATCAAGTATTTTCCAACTTTGACTTTGAATTCTAATTCAAGTCAACTTTTAAGAGAGCTAAAAATATCCAAACTCTTTTTGGATAATTTTGTACTTTATTTATTATAAAATAAATAACTTATTTTTATCTAATTAATTAATTCGTAATTAATTAACTAGATTATTTTCTCCAAAATAAGACTTTCTTTTTAATTCAAAATTAAACCAAAGTCTATTAAATAATTAAAAACTTAATTATTTAATATCCAATTAAATAGTCACGTGTGGCACACGTGTCATAGTGACACGTGTCCAGTCACGTGACCCACACGTGTGGTTTCACACGTGTGGAACCCTCTAGGCTTGATTAACTCGTTTAATCATTTTAAAGCCTCAACTCATGTAACCAAGTTGTTGTGTGTGACCCTCTAGGTTCTCAATTCAATTAGCAGTGACCCTAATTAATTAATTCACTAATTAATTAATCAGTCCACAGATTAAACGACCATAGTCTAGCAACAGGTGTTTAACCCCTAGCTGAATTGGAATGTTCGGATTCGACAGAACCTTTAAGTCATTGATTCATGTGAGTTACAATCCTCCTACTTACTATCTCTCAACCAAGATCTAGGGCAAGGGAATAATCAGAACCCTAATAATCTGGTCTTAAAGCTAAGTGCATTTCATATCCATTTGATCTCAATCCAAGAAACCCTTTTCTTGATGTCTTGATCTACTGCCTTGGCCAAGGACTCCATATGGCATATGAATGACTTACACAATAAGATATCACCTTGCAAATGCAAGTGTAGGTCCTTTCTTGATTCTCATTCACTTTCATGAATCACTTGTGCAGCCCCAGCATAAGCCTTGAATCAGTTGTCTAAGGCGACACCCTTTAAAGCTTATACCTAAGACTACAGAGTTAACTCATAAAGTGACAAGGAACCTCAAGTCTAAGGATCAATTAATCACATCAATGACTCGTGAGATATTTCCTAATCTGGAAGTTTCCATTTCCTGAAATAGAAACTTCCTTTCCCATTTAGGAATGTTCTCACACGGGGCACCTCAGTGAACTTACTTATTAAAGTAAGCACCCTCATGTATCACGCACGTATCAACTATACACTTTGCACCTCCATGAAACAAGGTGGTCCTTCTTAAGGGCGTGATCCCACAAGCAAGCCTTAGAGGAGTCAGGTTGACACTCCCACTGTCTGTAGGACTCATCGGCTTGGAGTATTTTACTAATCATGACTTATGTGATATAGGGCTCGTTTCATGAACCATTTCACCTAAATGGTAGAGTCCTAAAGTCATCAGGATTAGGGGAGTTCTCATACATGCACAGCTAAAGTAAACGCATACCAAACAAGAGCATATAAAGAAGTGTTGCCTCAATTCATTATTTTATTCAAAGATTGTCTGTGATTACAATAAGGAAAAGCACAAAGCGGATATACAATCGGCTTTTAGGGCACTATTCCTAACATCTCCCTCATTTCTTAGCCAATGGACCAATTCTTGGACCCACTTAAACCTGAATCAAGACCCTATCCAACCCTATCTCCCTCATTTCGAAACTCAGTAGAAAAATAAAGGAAAATTCCAGCCAAAGAGAGAAGAAAAGGGGGAACCCATCAATATTCATTTCTAGAAGAATTTGAGCCCAATCTTCTTCATCCTTCAACCATTTCAAGAGGTAAGCATATGTTCTTGTTCCTCATCTCGTTGTGGTTCTTTTAAGCTATAGTTTGTGCATTTTCATCAAGGTTTGAGTATGATTTGAACAAGAGAATGATAGTTACACTTTAGCTTCAATTCTTGAATCCATGGTTGCTGTTTGGTTTTTGTGTGAATGAAAGCATGAATTGTGATCACTCAAGCTTCCTTTATGCATATATTTACTTTTATTTGATGTGTGATTTGTGTATGATGAACCCCCATAGCTGCACTTCATGAAAAGCTTGGAGAAATGAGTTTGAATTCTATCTTTTGCATCCTTTGCTGCTGCGTATGAGTTCGTTGTTGTTATGGTGTTTGTTTTGTTGTCTTCTTTGCATATTATTACTGCTGTTATGCTACTCTGGTTGCTGGTTCGTGTCCTACTACTGCTGCTGCAATTGAAGGTAAGAAACAGGGTTGAACTTTGGTGAAGACGAAGCTCCTGTACGGGGTAACGGGCGTTAAGTCGTTTAAGATTCTGGGAGGTAACGCCCGCTACTAGGAGCTTTTTCTTCTGCCTCCCCTAACAGGGGTTACCTCATTTGTTCTTGGGAAGGTTAAACCCCATTACCCTTCCCCTTTTAGCTAAGTTTTGGCCGTGTCTTGTGTTATGTTAACGGTTGTGTTGTTCTTCATTTTCTTGCTTCGTTTTTGCTTTTATTCAATTCCTCCCACCCCAATTATGATCTTAATATGTTAATATGTCATATATGTTATGTTCCATTATTTATTTTAATTTTATGGCCTCGTTTGCTAAGTGTAATTGTGACGTGAATACATGACCGTTTATATGAAACCTTTAACGTTTTCTTGCGTTCCTAGCCTTCTATATGAACTTTAACCTTATGAATGCATATGGTATGCTATTATATGATATGATATGAGTTTATTTGATATTTTATGAGTTTGATTCTTGAATTATTTATGTGAAATTTTGATATTTGTTTCGATATACCTAAGTGTGAAATTATATTAAGTGCATTGCAACATTTGCATTCATATGCATTTGCCGAGCGTTTCTGTGGTACATATTGAGTCTAAGTGTTGTTACCATGTTTATATTATTCGAGTGGAGTAGCTTGTTGGTGTGGAGCCACTCCTTAGGGTGTGCTTTGGGTTTGCTCGTTCGGTTTATTCTTCGAGGTGAGGTTTCTTTCTTTTAGTTATTATGACCTACAACCCTAAATGTGTTTTGATCCCGCATGCGACCTATGTATATATATATATATATATATATATATATATATATATATATATTAGATACATGTTTGGTACGTATTTTGTGGGAATTGACCCGTTTTCTATGAAACCATTTGAAAACGCTTTTATATATATACGTAGATATGTTTTCGATTATTTGTTTTGAAAAAGGGTTGGTGTGTGTGATATGAATTTGAATACATAGCGAGGTTTGACTTTGAAAGATAAGTCTTTGATATGATTATGAATCCCTGAGTTTGAGTTTAAATCTGGTCCCCGGAGTCTGTGAGTCAGGAAGCCCGGGACGGCAGCGGGCCATCGGGATTGGGCCGAGCGTAGTCTCCAATTTGATAGGATCAACCCTGAACCCACTAGGAGATTAGTCGGGGATTGAATCCTCGGGCATGAACGTCATGAAACTCACGTCCCATACATAAAGGTTGGATAGTTAGGGTATGCACAACCCTTCTATCACCCGATGTGAAGGATGGTACGTTTGATTTTGTTTTCATTTGAATTTGAATGTGAGTTTGAATCTATTATGAAGGAGGTTGGTTTGAGGACTCGTACTCGCCAAGTTAGTTTGAATTTGATTATGAATTTGATTCGTGAAACAGGAGTGGATTTCTAATTATTAAATTTTGGTGGATTTTGGCCTTCAGCCTAACTCTTTCTTCTATATATAGTTGTTGGGAAAAACACAAACAGAAAGCGCAGCGGAATTTAAAAATTTTCCCAAAAATCAAGATTGGAAATGTAATTTCTATTTCCAATCTTTAGGATTCAAGTACTTACAAGAATCGACGCTTTCTTAACACGTTTTGAGCCGTCCTCAAACGTGCTTCATACGGTAATAGCAACCCTCGTCCCTCGAAAAATTCTTTCTACTAGATTCCATAATAGGGTTCCTCTAGAGTAATAATCCACACTAGTCCTAGATTCAAATCATGTGAGTGAGCATGCTAGTACTATGACATGTATAAAAAAAGAAACAAAACGAGAAAAAAGAGAGCAAGAGAATTCTCCCATCATGAAGCAGTAGTTTGGGCGTGATCCCTATGTCACGCGTAAGGAGAAATTTCGAACCCCCTTTGCCTATATATAGGCTAGGGTTTCGAACCCCAGGCCTAATTGGAATTGGATTTCAACTTTGACTTTTCTTCTATTTCCTTTCTCTCGAAGTAATAGAAGTCTTATTCAAAATAAGATATCTATTCCTTCTAGAAAAGAGCTCCTAATCAAATTAGGAATATTTAATTATTCTAATAATAATTAAATATCTTATTCCAATAATATTTATTCTAATCATATTACAATTAATATTTACTAGAATAATAAATAGAAGATATTTAATATTTATTTATTTATTTATTCTAATCAAATTAGAACAACTAAATAATTAAGTACTTAAATACTTAGAATTAATTCTCTCAATTAATTCCATGAAGGGCTTTATAATTAATTTTTAATTAATTCGAACGGGCTAAAATTAATTCTCTAATTAATTTTATTTGGCTTTATAATTAATTCTCCTAATTAATTATATTAGAGATTTATAATTAATTCTCTTAATTAATTATACTTGGGCTTTATAATTAATTCTCCAATTAATTAACATATGGTCCAATTTCTCAACCGGACCATACGTCCAACTCGAACTCACGTGCCATACCTGTACAGTACACGTTTGGTCTTGTTTCGATCAACTATTTGATCTTTCATTCAATACCCTTTGAATCTGGCATTTGTGTGTGGCCCCCTGGGTTCATTTTCAGTTAGCAGTGAGATTAATATGCTTTATTAGTTCACACATCACACTACCATAGTTTAGCAATAGGTGTGTGACCCTACCCAAACAATGAATATATATTCGAAAGAACCTTTCAATCAATGACAACTTGTAAGGTACGATCCTCCTACCACCCCATATCTTGATTAAGATCTAGGGCATGGGAATAATGAGAGCCCCACTAATCTTAATCATAAAGCTAAGTCGGCCTCATATCCATTTGATCTCAATCCAAGAAACACTTTTCTTGATTTCTTGATCCACTACCTCGGTCGAGGGTTTAGGATGATATATGAATGACTTATGCAATAAGAGATCTTCTTGTATTAAAGTAAGTGTAGGTCCTTTGTTGATTCTCATATGCTTCCATGTGCCACTTGTGTAGCCCCAGTATAAGCCTTGAATCAGTTGTCTCGTGAGACATCTTTTAAGGCTTATACCAAAGATTACAGAGTTAGCTCACAAAGCATCAATGGTATCTGAAGTCAAAGGATTACTTTACTCATGCCATTGACCTGTGAGATATCTCCTAATCTGGAAGTTTTCTCTTCCTGAATTGGAAACTTTCTTTCCCATTTAGGAATCTTCTCATGCGGGACACCTCAGTGTACCCGTTCTCTTAACGAGCACCCTCATGTATTGTGTACGCATCAACTTATACACTTTTACACCCCATGAAACAGGATGCTCCTTCTTAAGGATGCAATCCCATGAGCAAGTCTCAATCGAGCCTACTCAACACTCCCATTATTTGTTGGACTCATCGACTTGGAGTGGTTTCTAATCCGGCCATAAGTGGATCTGCTATGTTCTCTGTTGATATGACCCTCTCATTTACACATCTCTAAGGAGACATGTTTTCCTTTATAAAGTGATTTGTAATCATGTGTTCAGTCTCTTGGTGAGGTCTTGGTTCTCTTATTCGAGTAACCATCCATTTTATCATACAATATGATAAAGGAGTTATTTCATGCTAGGAACTTCATCTAACTAGTTAGATGGAGTTTCTTACCCAAACACTTAACATAGCAATATTCAATACGGCTAAGTTCTCAACTACAATAGTCGAATTTTTCCAGCGTTTCTCGTTGGAACTACTTTCCAACACGCAGCTTTGCCATTTTGGTAAAACATGTATCCTTTCTATGATTTACAATCATCTATGTTTGATACAACGATTACATCAAAATATCCTTCGATGACAAGATCTTATTGAACTCTTTAATGATATCCTCATTTCTTCTAAAGAACTTTGAGGGTATATTTCACATCAATCCAGTGACCTTTTTCAAGGTTATACTAGATTCGGCCCACTACCTCAGTGTTACGCCATATCAAATCTAGTACATAACATTGCATACATTATGCTCCCTTTCCCTTAAAGGGGTTTTGGACATACTAACTATCTTAAAGTTATTTTAGGACATATTCTCTTCAGAAGAGATGTTCCATTGTCCATACTAAACTATTTTAGTACATGGTTATGCACTCGATTGTGACAATCCTTTTATTCTCTTAGACTTATCTCTATAGATCTAAATGTAGAGGATTTAGGATAGCCACTAAGATCTTTTATGTCAAATTGTTTCCTAAACATATCTTGGTAAATTTCATATCACCTTTCGCATCCCTAATGAGAAAGATGTCAAGTCTAAAGCACCAAAGGTTGAAGCTAACATCACCAACTATCACACATGAATTTGAGAGTTATTCGACTTTCATCTTGAGTCAAACGATTTTGACTACCTTATGAAATACCATAATTTAGTCTCTTTCAATCTCCTATTGAGGAAGGTGGTTCTCAAATTTATTTATCATATCTCATAGCCAGAATATGCAGATATGGTAAACACAATCCAAATGGACTTTTGCATTTCAACCGTCAAGAAGGTTACATGCTTTCCATTTAATCGAAGCTCTATGAGCTTGATCCTATCAGGTGGATCAACCAAGGTCCAAACTTGGTTTGAATATATGGAATCCATATTGGATTTCAAGGCTTTCTTACACTACTCAGATTCCAAATCTGACAGTGCCTCCTCATAAGTAATTCTTAGGCTATCTAGGAATGCGTTCTAAACGCAACACAAGAGAAGGGTTTTCACACGTGCACTTACTCTAAAATTTGGCTAAGTTTTATAAAATGGGCTCGTCTCTTCTATATGTGGCATGGGGTATTTATCCTCAAATTTCTTTGAGGTCCGCCTACTTTCTTTTCTTGTCTTATAGGAATAATTTCTTAAGAAAGGTACATTCCTTGAAACAAACAACCTTTGGTCAAGAGGATTACAGAAACAACATTCTATATTGCTGTATAAACTTGAACTCGTTTCAAGCTTATCTCCCACTATCCTCTTCACTTAAGAGGATTTTTCTAAATTCTTGGACAAGAATAATTAGGGAATTATCGAATGCACATTACATAGTACAATTAAGGAACTGGTTTTGGAAGGTACTAGATTCAAAATCTCTAACTGCATTTCCTAGGGGTTTATTCCTAGAATGAATACAAGTCAGCAAAGCTTGTTATGGAACGAACCATATCCTATAAGGTTTTGTTCCATCATTCAGAATCACTAAGGTGTTCTCGAACTAGTTTACTGAGAGATAAATATCTCGATCAAATCGAGTTATTCATAACTTATGGCTACTTCGGTTCCTAACTGCCTTTTTGAAATTCTAAGAATTTCATACAAGTTTCGAGTTTGTACTTCATCAAGTACACTCATTCATAATGATTGAAGTGATGATTATATCTAGTACTTATAATGAGCAATAGATGAATATTAGTATGGATCGAGATCCACTGCGTTTTGCACGTTTTGATGTTTCACGTAAATGGGGTCTTGGGAACGTTTTCTATTAAGACAGGATTCACAGGAAGTCAACTCTGTAGGTTCATTTTCGTAGAGTGATCCTAAGATGTCTAACGCGGTAATCATTTTGTATCTTAACGTGCCAAAGTTCTCTTGAAACTTTGTCATCTTACTTACTTTTGTTATCTCGTTGTATGTTCAGAACATTAGTGCTTTGAGTTTTGCATAACGGATTATGCAGAATTAACTCAAGACTTGTGAATTCTATTCCTAGTAGAATTACTAAACGAGATAACATATCAGAGTACCCATACTCTTTGCAGTTCCCTTTCAAAGTCCTTATTTGCTACTTTAGAAGCAAACATCCTATTTGATCTCTAGTGTCTTTTGGGTGTGACCCTTTATTTGGCCATCTCTTGGGCTTTAAGGGTTTCTTCTTCTTTAGGTCTTCAAGCCTTTACCTTAGTGGGTTTAGAAGAAGAATTAACCATCATAA
The DNA here is from genome assembly GCA_037501455.1 of Lantana camara. NCBI lineage: Eukaryota > Viridiplantae > Streptophyta > Magnoliopsida > Lamiales > Verbenaceae > Lantana > Lantana camara. Next base: position 88,184,015 of record CM074863.1, read on the forward strand.
CCTTTTAGTCCTTCTTAAGGATATTCTCAACCATGATCAACTAAATGATTAACTATGCTACAATGACATCATTTTGGTTGAGTATTAAAAGAGTTAAATGATGGTGGAAGCAATGTGAGCAATCAGTGCAATTGAGAACTCTATTTTCAATTAAATGATCTAAGGTCATCAAATAGGGCATTTTAGTCCATGTTCATGCACTTATTTCCTCATTTGGAGTATGGAACAATTCTATAATGTTAAACCTTGTAACATATTTATGAGGTGGTTCAATCACTCTTAAGTGGTTTGGAAAAATCCATTCACCTTAGATTGCTTCTCTTTTGGCCCGGGTTGAATTTTCACATATATGTAACGTCCCGACTTTTCAGTCGTACAGGTATGAAATTATGTGATAATTAAGTGCACGTTTAAATTATTTTAATTAGGCAATTATTTGATTTACTTTTATTATTATTTAAATTCTTGAATATTTAAATTATTTGAAATTGAATTTATATGAATTCTTGAACTATTTGCTCTTGTGAGACTCGTTTGCTTGCTGTTTCTATGTGAATTGAATTCGAAATTTCATGGAAATTGAATATGTTGGAGATTTACGTGTTATGAATGTGTATGTATGCTCGTTTCATGTTTTCGAATTCATTTGCATGAGTTATGAATTTATTTTGATCTTGGAATCCAAAACGGGGGCTAACGAGCAATTAGTGTACCTTTGGTTCCGTATGTGATATCTTGAGCTCGGAACTCAGAATCGAGTTTCCTCAACTTCGTTGAACTCGTAACGAAAATTCAGGTTTAATGAACTTAGCCTTATATTTTTCCAAAATTATTTGAACCTCCGAAATTCAACCGAAATGTGTTACGTTCGCCAAAATTGCCACAGTTAACTAAAATGGCCATATCTTTCATAAACCTTGATCAAATTAACCATGGTTTGATTCCTTGGAACCCTAAATCAACCCTCTAGCATCCCTTAACCACCCTAAACCGATCTAACCATCCACACTTAGAGAAAATTCAGCAAAAACCCCTGCTCTCTTGTCATTCCCGTAACCCTTGCCAAGCTTGGAGATTCAAGGCTCAAATCTCTTCCAAACTTCATCCAATCCACAAGGTAAGCTTAGGTTGTAATATACATTAATTATGGGTTATTTTGAACCATGCATCCCCAATTTTGAGCATGTTTTCATGGTATTTGGTGAAGATGATTGAATAGTTAGGTTTGGAGCCAATTTCTTGATCTCATGCATTCTTTGATGCTTTTGGTTGGTTTAAAGCATGAAAATGGTTATCTTAACTCCCTATTTCCATTTATGATCATTGATTATGTGGTAGTTGGAGGATTTATGAGATGCCCTTAATGGAACTTTGGAGAAATTTCATGAAATGATCACATATGCACTCTCCTCACGTATGATCACTTTAGGAGCATGTTTAAGTGTTGTTTTGGAGTTGCTTTATTACATATTTGTCATCATTTCGTAGCTGGGCATGTTGGTATAGATTTGGCTTGGTTTTTGTTCTATTTCGTTGCATTTTTATTGTTGGTGCAGGTGGCCGCCATCGCGATTAGAGAAAAATTGGTAGCGGCCGCGACCCTCTCACATATTTGTTGCATCGTCTCTCTGGTCGCGCCCGCAACCTGAAGCTTGTGTATTTCAGGTCGCGGCCAACACCCAAATTTGGCCTATTTTCGAGTTGTTGGAAAAATTGGAGAAAAATTCGGAATTTTAATGGGTAGCGGCCGCTACCATTTCATGAAGGAAATGGGTCGCGGCCGCGACCCTTCACACCTCTGCATGAATTTTTGATTTTCAAACGTTATTTTCATGGTTTCCATGGCTCGTTTTTGGTTTATACACTTTATTAACATGTCATATAATGTGTTATCTTAAGAGTTATGAAATTTTATGATTTTTCGTGGAATATTTTACGAGTGATGTCTCAACGTGTCTTTATTGCTCCTAATGTATGCTTGCATGGATCTTTGCTCACAATGTGAACCCTAATTGCCTATGTATCTTCTCTCTTATGCCTTGTATGATATGTATACATGCTATATTATGTATTATGGTCGTTATTTGAATTTCTTGGATTGATTTAGTATGTAATATGAAGGTTATGAACTCTTATAGACTTGAATGTTTCTTGAAATGAAAAATGTGATCACGGACGATTGTTAATACTTCTAGAATGAATGAAATGAATGATTATGTGCTTTCATGCATCTTCATGACATATTATAGCTTGTATTGCACATCATAACATATCATTTTAATACCGAGCGTCTTAATTGGTCATTTTGAGTCCCACTTCACCTTCCCTGCACAGATTTTGATCCAGTTGGAGACGAGGCCGGTCCTTGAGGCTCTTGTGCTCTTCTTTTGTCGTTCTAAGGTGGGTTTCTCTATTATTTAGTTAAATGAACCTATATACTTCCAATGTGTAAAGATTTCGGCCAAAATTTATTATATGTATATAGAGTCGTTTCAAGAGTAAATGATTTCATCGTAAAGCCTTTGTTTATGAATCCTACCAAATGTTTTGGCGAGAATGAATGCACAGAATGGGGCCCAGGGACTTAGTGTGAGTGGCTATCCAGGGAGGCATGGGCCGACGGTGATCCCTTACACTAGTTCCAACCAATAACGGCGTAACCGGACCTTGTTAGGAGTTAGCGAGGAATACACGCTGAGTGCCATCTGGGGAGTCATGTAACCCCTTTTGGTCAATGCATGGAAAGCCAGGCCTTGCAAACCTGTCCATCAACCGGAGGAAAAAGGTGTAAATGATAATAAATGTGCACGAAAAAATGTAATGCATGAAAAGAAAGAAAGAATGAATGATTAATGAACTACACAAGTTGTTGGTTGGAGATAATGCACGCCCACTCTCCGAGCCACGAAAGACCTAATAGAAATTGGTTGTTATAATCCCTTTTGATGATTTCTTTATTTCACCCACTTGGGAAACGCTTTAAAAGCTTCACTTGGGATTATAACTTGCATGTGAATGTTTAAATACCGTCTTATACTATATTTTTGCCCTGTTTTTATACCCACCAGTCCCTTTTGGACTGAACCCATTTGGTTTTCAGTTGTGCAGGTTTTGGGGATTTGCTAGGCGAGAATCCGAGTCTTTGGATTTGTATTCGAGTCTAGCACTTCTTTTGTATATAACACTCATCTCATGTTTATATTACAACTTGATATTGTATTTTGGAGCATATTTGGTAGCTTAATCTTGATGGTTCTTTTGGATATTTGCTTATTGTAAATGATTTATTTTTGGAGCTTGAATGCTCAATGTATATATTATGATCCGTTTTGCTTCCGCTTTAATGTTTTACTCTGATTTTATGGTTAAGGGTTAGTCCCGCCTAGCATAGTGTGTGTGTTTGTCCCCGTTCGTCGTGATTTAGCTTGGGTATGGATTGTCCATTTCATATTCGGGTCGGGTCTCGGTGCGGGGGATGTGGTACCTTGCGCTCGAGTGCTACAATATAAGTGAAAATCTCTCCCTATAGAGAACACTTTTCCCTTTCGGAATCTAAAACGAATTTTAGGATCTAAAGCCAATTAGAGTTAGTTAGGACTTAGTCAATTTGTTTAATTTAAGGATGGATACGAATGGGTTTGCATTTCATATAGTAGAGAATCACAGAACGACAACCTAAATGCTAAGTAGAGAAAATGTGAGCATATTGAATAATAATGTAATACATATGATTTAGGTCTTTTATCGTATGTAGCTCCCATTGTTTTTAGAAGATCTTAAAATCCTAATGATCTTAGAGGAAACTTGTTTTCCCAATGGGTACTAAGATCCCAAGCACTTTATCTTGGACCCACGACTCGCGGACATCCTCAATAAAGCCTTAGGTAGGTACAACTTGCCAATTTCATCACTATGGAACTCTTAGTAATATTTTTGCATCACCCATCTTTCAATATGGAACAATGACTCGTGCGACATCCATATTTACTTAGGCGTTAAGCAGAACCCATCAATCATAAGATTATGATTAAACATAGTTCGGAACGACCCACGACTTATGGACATCGCCCATTCCAAAATAACCATGAAATATTAATTACTTAAAGTAATTAATCAGGAAACTAAAAACTAATAGGTTTCACATAGCCACCCTACAACTCATAAACAACAACTAGCTCCCCTATTAAACTTAAATCCTATTGATGGAATGCTAGGAATTTTATTTCAAGTTTTCGCTTTACACAAAATACCTAGTTTTCAAAGTTGCTTAATATTTATGGGATTTTCAAATACTGGAGAGTTGTCCAGTTTGGACCTCACCAACAGGTACAGTTATCCATTTTAATTAGTCTTGTTTTAATGCAGTTTCACATAAATGCATTACACACAAGCAATTAGCAGATAACAAACATGATACTAATATGAGATGATCATGGGTTTTCCTATCTTATGCGTGAAATGTGGGAACCACTTTACAACCACAAATTCTAACATACATGTCACATAAAACATTTTAAATCACATAAGGGAATTAGAAATAAAACGATGCCCTATCTATTACAATAATAGAAACCCTCCTAACATTTTGAGGGGCCTTCACTTCATGGCCTCAGCCTTGAATCAGTTGTCTAAGGCGACACCCTTTAAAGCTTATACCTAAGACTACAGAGTTAGCCTAGAAAGCATCAATGGAATCTCAAGTCAAAGGATTAATTTACTCACGCCATTAACCTGTGAGATATTTCCTAATCTGGAAGTTTCTATTTCTAGGTATAGAAACTTTCTTTCCCATTTAGGAATCTTCTCACGCGTGACACCTCAGTGTACCCGTTCAATAATGAGCACCCTCATGTATTGCGTACGCATCAACTATGCACTTTACATCCCATGAAACAGGATGATCCTTCTTAAGGACTCAATCCCACGAGCAAGTCTCAATCGAACCATATTAACACTCCCACTGTTTGTTGGGCTTATCGACTTGGAGTGGTTTCTAATCCGGCCTTGAGTCAGGGCTTATTTCATGTGTTATTCATCTAATGACAAAATCCCTAACAGCCTTATAGATTAGGGGAGTTCTAATATATGCGCACGTAATGGAAACACATAAAATATGTATTGGCATATAAAGAAGTGTTTGCCTTTGATTATAATCAATCGTATATTATTCAAAGATTGTATGTGATATAAGGAAAGTCCTAAAGCAGATTACGTCGAATCGGCTTTCTAGGGCACTATTCCTAACAATATTAGACTTGGAATCATGTTTATATGTGTTGTAATGTCTTGTGTGCCTCGATTATGTGTGAGAATGTGCTAAGTATGATTCATACATGGTTATTTATATTGAAAGCTTGTTATATGCACTATACAATGTTGTTTGCCTGTGTTGCTGAACCTATGCCATCTTTAGATGTTCACGTGTACATCATTTGCATATTTACATTCATGTCAAAGCCGTGCGTCGTCTTGTTTGGTTTCGAGTCGTGTTTTACCTTTGTTGGTACGTTTTGTCTTGTTAGGTGGTGAGTCTCCGGACGAGTAGCCTTCTTTGTTCGTGCCTAACCTTTGAAGTTCGTGGTAAAGGTGAGGAGTTATAATATGAAATATTTTCAAAACTATGGACACATATGGCCTATCACGTTTGATGATTTGAACCACCGTTTTCAAAATATATATGTAGGCTTTATAAGCCAAGTTTTGGGAGTGTTGCTCATATTATGAATATTGTTTACGAAAAATGGTTTGCAAGAAAAACTTAAGTTTTGGTATGTGGGATAGGTACCCAAAACGCTTCTGTAGCTTTCATTTGAATATTATGCACGTGTGAGTTGTGTAGTGAGGTTATGTGGTAAGACCGAGAACGCAAGGACGGATGGTTAAGCCCTTATGAAGTACCCACTTTGGACAAGTTTGCTAAGACTCCGAGGAGGGTTCAGGGTTAAGGTAAGCTTGGGAGAAGGTAGGTTTCATGGACCCTCTTCTCTATGGATCTTTTGTGATGATTAGGGGATGTACACCCTTGACATCAACGGTGTAAGGATGGATTGGTTTGATTTCATTTGGTTTGGGAAGTAAGGATAGAGTGCTCGTACTCGCCGAGCCGGTGCTTTGATTTATGATCCATTTATAAAACTTGCATTGATTTTCGAAAAGAGATCGGATCATGAACACCTTTGATTTGAGCATGCATTGAACCTCTTATATCATTTATATTACGTATACTTCTCCTCACCGGCACCTTTCGTGTCCGCAAGTTACTTTTGGAGTCAAGCTAGGCGGGGTCTTTCTTGGGAGTCTTGTTTAGTCGTCTAGTTTGTACTTGTTATGCTTATAGCATACTATATGACATGTTATGTTTTCGGAGTTCGTTTTGGATTAAGTATGTATGATGCTAGTTGGACCGTGTTGGCCATTAGGATGATTTCACATTCCGTACTTTGAGCATTTTGTGTTGGACCGTGATGGTCACCTTAATTGAATGGATGAATTAATCTTATACATGTGATTTGATTTAAGCTTCCGTGAACATGTGTTTGATTTACTCGCTTTGTAAGTCTATTACCACCTAGCTAGGTTGTCCGTTTGTCACCGCTTGCTTCGAGCGTAGCAGGTATATGGACGATAATTCTATATACAAGCTAGGTCCGTAGCGCGGGATAGGGGTGGATGCCCTCATTGGAGTGTTACAGTTCGGGTGAAAATCGGAGGGTCAAACGGGTTTAGAAATTATATAAAGTTAGGTTCATTAGCTTCTTTTCTTCGTTACGAGTCCAACACCACTTCCGAAATTCGAATCCGAATTCTCGAGCTCGAGTTACGCCTTCCGGAACCTAAGACGCGCTAAAACTAGTTAGGCCCTCAAGTCCCTAACAAATAAAACAGCTTAAGAAATATAAAACGAGCACGTAAACAAGTTAATAACACATATAACTCATGCATATCACGTAGTCACAAAAATCGGAGTCAAATTCCAAACCAAATTGATTAAAACGAGTTTAAAAGGTTAAAAATTTTCAAGTATATAAACACATACTTAACAAATAGTTCAAATAAATTCAAGAATATCAATTAAACAATATAATAAATATATAATCGCACAAATAAATAATTTAAAAGCGCAAATAACACTCTCGTTACGACGTACCTGTACGGCCGAATGAGCGGGATGTTACAGTCATAAGAGTGGTAATTTAAAATTATAAACTTTTTGTTTATATATGTGAGAGTGTTTATTAAAAAAATTAAATTCCAATTGAGGTCTTCTCACTATATTTAAAGTTAAAAGATTGATATTCTAAATATTTTTATTTTAATAATTTAATTATTTAAAATATTTAGATAAATCGTATCCTTAATGTACAACGCACATTGTTTTTACTAATAATATAAAAAATGTTAGTTTATATAATTTTGTATTTTAATTAATAATGTATATTCTTAAAATTATATAAAATATCATCTTAAGGAGATAAATATCTAACATGCAATTAACACTTAAGAGTATATAATTTATCATGCTTAAAATAATATAACTGAAAAATATTACCGTACTGCAAACATGGCTATCTAACGGCATTTTTCAAGCTCCCGAGTTCACCTCTCGAGAACCCGATACCCGATTTCCTCGTAAAACCGGCAGAGCTTCCCTGCAATAACCCCAGAGAAACCCTCGGAGTGTGGGCTCCGAAAGTATTTCTCTAAATACTTAGAGAAAATAAACTTTAAACTAGAAAACCCTTTTCAGGGTTTAATCTCACGAAATTAGGCGTTTTATATATAAACACCTAATTAAAATTAATTCCAAAATAAATCGGAATTAACTAGGAGAAAATGGGACTTGATTTCAAAGCAAAAAATTAGCCAAAATCATCCCAAAAATGTTATGAGAAATGAGGGAGGGGATCAAGCTATTTATAGGCAAAAACCGGAGGGTAAAATGGTCATTTTACACATAAATGGAAGGGTATTTTCGTCATTTGTACAACCGCGTACAAACCGTGTGTGATATGGCCAATCTGAGCACGCCACGTGGTAGCTCTCTCCGCCGTGAATCCAGCGCCACTAACCACGCCCCGCCGGAAGGCTACCAGGTGGTTGGCGCGTGTTCACACACGCAGCCTCACCAGGTTGGGCCACGTGTCCGGGTCTGGTCCGGTCCGACCCGGACCGGACCCGGTCGAACCTATCCGATAGCCCGACCCGTTAACCCGGTTGACCAGCCTGTTGACCCTATCCGATTGACTCGGCTTGACCCGACCCGATGGCCCGTTGACCCGCCCGGTCAACAATTAATCCGGGCCATCGCTTGTGTTGACGTGGCGCGATCTACGCCGTCCACTTGGTGCGCCACGCGGCGCTACGTTAGCACCAACTGGGCCCGATCTGCTGACGTGGCTTGCCATGTCATTTTTTATTTTTATTTTTTAAAATTTTAAAATTTTATTTTCTCCAAAATGAAATTCCGAGCATTTCCAACTCTTGGAACTTTGATTTATTTCTTAAATAAATCCCTTGGCTATTTTCAAACACTTTGAAAATTCATTTCTCTTTCTCCTTTTAATATTTTCTCTTCGGGTTTTCGATTGGGGCTTGCAGGGGAACCTGCAGGACTAATTAATTTTAGCTCCAAACGGGTTAATATATTATCATCCCATGATAATAATTAATTACCGTTTAACAATATTTAATTCCACTAAATAATTATTATTGCACTCTAAAATTAATTAAATTATTCACGAATTTCTCGATCTAGAATAATTTTGCATTTTACTCCTCCGTGTAGACATCCATGAAAAATAAATTGCAACTACTATCATTTATTTTTCATCTCCAATCTGAAATTTATTGATTCGCCTTAAGTTCAAATTCTCTATATGTGAAACACATTCATCATACAACTTCGGTGACGTATCACGCGAAGTGCTTTGGCCAAAGTCTTAATTCGAACTTTTGCAAATCTATTTCAGGGATATCTTTTACCTTCTAGCAAGGCCACAGATTCCTCGATCAATATAACTCTTTAGTACATTTCATGTTGTCACCGAACGTACAAAGTATTTTGGCCACCGATACCTAGACCTCACTTCGAGTATATTACAGTGAGAAACATTACATACCTAAAGCCGAAATATTATCAGAATTAAGAGTACAATGCTTCTTGAGATTTTATTCATTTTAGATAGCAGTATAAAATGACTAATCTCAGTGGTCCAATTCGATGTTTTCTATCCTATTGAAAATCATCAACGTGTTATAATCGGAATCACCATTGCTTATGACGAAAGACTAATCATCTTATATAACCATGTTATAGTCTTGATAAGAACATATGCTTATATTACCGACTAGAACTTTAATGACACGTGATTTCGGTATTCAAAGTCTTTTCCTATGAAACATATTTCATATAAGAATACCACCACACACCATTAATTATCAATATGTGAAAAACTCACAACTCGATGTAAATTCAGTTTAGCAAATTGAATTTTCAGGGCACTAATCCCAACAATCTCCCACTTACCCTAAATTCAATTTGGCCACACATCAAAGTCTTATTCCTTCCACATGAGTGTCGAAACTCGTTTTGCACCCTTTTGCGCCAATACTTTAGTGAAGGAATCTATTAGATGTTTCTCTGAGCCAATAACTAGGAAATCATGAATCCAGTACATCTAACCGGCTGCTTTTCAAGCTACCATGTATTTGACTTTCGTGGTGGTGTAAGCAATACAAGTCTGCTTAACATTCTCCAATTAACGGTTGCTCTTTCTAGAGTAAACACGTATTCTAATGTCAAACATCTAGAATACAAATCAGATTGTAAATCTGAATCTGTGCACTCTATTGAAATGAGCTCACCACTGTGGTAGACAAACATATAATCTCAAGGCCTTCTCAAGTACTCCAATATATGCTTTCATTACTACCTAGTTTCAGATTCTAGGGTTTGACTAATATCTGCTGACTTAAACCTAATTTATAATAGACATCTGGCCCTGTACATAATATGACATACATAAAGCTTCCACTGCGGAACTCTAATCATGTCTTCTATCTCTTTAGTTGTGTCAGGATACTGATCCCGAGATAGATAAATTCCATAACTAAAAGGTAATGAACCTTTCTTGGAATTTGTCATATTATACCTTACCAACATCTTATCCATATATGCTTCTTGTGATAAACCATCTCCTTATTCCTATGATCATGACAAAAGTCTGATCCTTGGAATAACATTGGTCTCACATAGGTCTTTTCTTGTCAAAATGATTTGACGTCCGAATCTTGACCATTGACAAAATTCTTGCATCATTCCCAATGAGCAGAATATTAATTACGTACAAAGTGAAAATGTTACAACGCTATCATGATGTCATTTTGTACACTCATGGTTCATTAGGCAATTATACAAATCCAAAGAATTTAGATTGCCTCTTTAATTCTGATGTTTCATGATTCAGACGCTTGCTTAAGATCACAAAATGATCTATTAAATTTGCATACTATATGCACCTGATTTCTAGCTGTGAAGCCTTCAAGTTGTGCCATGTTTTTTTTTCTTGAAGGTGCCCGTTCAAGAAAATAATCTTTACATCCATTTATCTAATCTCATAATCGATAATGAGATAAAATGGAGAGGATAATGGACTTAGGCATTGCTATAGGCGAGAAGACCTCATAAATAATTTTTTCTTTCTGGGTAAAATCCTTTGCCATAAGTTTGCTCTAAAGTCTCTACTTTTTCGTCCATTCTTTCCTTTTATTTTCTTGTAGAACCCAATTGCATCTAATGGGTTTAATGCCTTCAGGCGCCTCTACAAGCTCAAGACTTTGTTAGAATACATAGATTCTAAGTTAGATTCCATGGCTTTTGACCAAATCGTCAGCGTCTTATCTTTTACAGCTTCATTACGCGTGGCAGGATCAGATACATTAGATTCAACCACTTGGGTTAATATTAGGTATCTTGTCAGGTGTCCTGATAATCCTCCCACTACAAAGATGCTCTCGTGTACACGTCTCTACATCACATGTATCTAATACATTTTTAGTTATCACGGGTTTATGGAAATCAGTATCTAATACTGTTATTTCTTTTAACACTACTTTGCTTCCATCCTTTGTGGTTATCTATGTAATTATCTTTGAAATATTCACAAACATCTTTTGTGATTTCTCAAATTACAAAATATACCACCTCTTGTTCTTCTAGGATAACCTTAGAACAAGTAAACCTTTGTTCTTTATTCTAACTCGTCAGGATCCATCCTTAACACATGGACCAGGCTACCTTAAATCCGAAAATAAGAGATACAGGGTTTTCATCCTAGCTACAGATCCATCAGTGTTTTAGGAACTGACTTAGATAGAACTACGTTTAATGTACATTGTCTTTTTGAGCGCAAGACCCCAAAACAGACTTCGCAAGGCAGCATGACTCTTCATGAATCATTACCATCTCTATCAGAGTTCTATTTCTCTTTTCTGTAATACATCCTTGCTAAGATGTATCTCATACAGATAATTGAGATCTAATCTCATTTGAGAAATTCTATTTATCTCTGAACTTAGATACTTATCACTACTTCGATCTAATTAAAGTGCCTCGATATGTTTTCTAATTTGACTCTTTGACTTCAGTCTTACATTCTTTGAACTCTTCAAAAATAAAGACTTAAGTCTCATCAAATAAACATATTTGTATCTAGAGTAATCATCCAAATGAATGATGAAATAACCAAAACTTCCTCCTGCTTGAATATTCTTAGGATCACATATCCGTATGAACTGGCACAAGCAACTTCATGGCTTAAAATGACTTTCTTGTTCATTTTACTTTCTAAATAGGATTTGCAGATTGATACCTTTTTCAAGTCAATGGGACTCAACAATCAGTCCTTGGATCCTATTCAGATTTAATTGACCAATAGACAGGTGCCATGTAGAAGTTTTTCCTCTTAGATGGTAAGTCAAGCTTCTTAATGTTAAACTTAAATTAGGATTTTCATTGAGGTATAAAAGACCATCTTTTATTGCCAGAGCAAATAAACCTTTTAGTAAACCTTTATTCAAAATAAACTGTTAGACCATTAATTATCAAATAACTTACGGAAATCAAATTTCTATATATATGGCACGTATAATATTAAAACCCTATTGCCAAAATACGACTTTATAATCCTTACTGCTAATACAATTACACTTGTAGTATCCCTGAGCAGTAGTTGTGTGTTAGCCGTTTTTCAAACTTCCTGGTTAGTTTGAATCTTCTCAACGAATTGCAAATATGATTAGTTGAGCTCGAACCCACACACCAGGAGTCTGGTGAATTTCCAACTAAACATACTTTCAATTAGTAAGATATCTTCATATCTTATCTAAACGGCGTAGCAAACAGACAAACTAAGTATTTTGGACAATTTCTTTTCCAATACCCGTTACCACCGAAATAGAAAATACTTTTACATTGTCGGATTTGACTTTCTATTTCTGAACCTTAGATTGGGAACTTTTCCTTTTTGTTTCTTCCACTTACTGGCTTTCTTGGCCGTGGATATTGATGTCTGATTTAAGAGTTTATATCACCCTTTCTGCCATATTGAGATCGTTCATTGGTTCAGGTTGGGTTTTTTAAAAAAATTTAAAATTAATTTTGAACGTACAAATGACTTAGGCAGAGAGTATAGGATCGTATCCTATCTATTAAGATTATTTCTTTAAGCACAGAGGCTTTCAATCTCGTTTAGATTAGTTATCATATTCATAATATGATTCTGAGCCAGTGATTCTTCAAACATCTTTAACTAACAACCTTTTTCATGGCTCGTATCTTCGTACGATTCTATCTTCAAAACATGTTCTTATCAGTAGGCATCTCATGCGTCTGATGCTCAAGAACTTTTAAGACAGATATCAGGACATAAGATTGGCCAGATCATTACACTTGATCTGTTTGGAATAAGCGTCTTTCTAATCCTGACTGACTGTAGTTTCTGGAATTTTTGGATAAGGTTCAGTGAGTACGTAAACTTTCGTGTCTCAACATGATGTCAAGATTAATTTCCTAATCAGCATAGTTGAACCCTTACTAGCCTATTTCCTTATAGACAAATAGTTTGGAGTGGGCTAAGAGAGATCGTAATTATAAAACTGAAATAAATAAATAAATGCAAGTTATGATTATGTATTTCACTTTCTTCTGCGTCCAACCAATAAATGAAATCTACGTAATCATTTTGATTTACGCAATGGTGACTTAACTAACTGCAGTTGACTCCCCGGAGGCGAGGTCGAAAACCGCTTAGAAAATCAAGAACTATTCTTAATTAACATGTCATCCAGGTAACTCTTACCAAACAATGTTAATGCACCACGACAACCCTTGGCCTCTAAGTGAATGTAACATATCTCCGAAGGGAGGTTAATACATTACTCAGTCAAGTGTGCACCATTACCTAGAAGTCCGTACGAGTAGGTCAAGACACTCCACGGAGGCGTGGTCGATCTAACTTTCCCATACTTCATTCTATCAGTAGAAGTCTAATCTTGTATACCGCGAATATATACCCGCCGAAGGGAGTAGTACATATTCACTATACTATAGACCGGTAGTGGAGGCCGTGAGAATCCAACTTTTTTCATCTCTTGTATACCGCGAATATATACCCGCCGAAGGAAGTAGTACATATTCACTATACTATAGACCGGTAATGGAGGCCGTGAGAATCCAACTCTTTTCATCTCGTTCCCACTTGAATTTTTAAAAGGTGTGGATTATCTGTTGATTATCTAATAATCACTTTTGGCGTCTTATTGTTGGAAGTGATTAATCTAATTAATACCGTCCCACTAGGATTACTAAATCACATTTAAAATCCAAATAATAATATTTTAAGGTAATTTAATAACTATTTATTAATTAGTCCGAAAAATATTAGTCTAATTATGCATCTCGTTCAATCTCTATTAAACATTATTATTTAATCACATTAAATAAAATATGCATAATTGAAAATAGCATAATATCTTATATTATCATGATCATGCCATAAAATAAAATAATTGACCATGTTCGCATATAATTATCACGCTTAAAATAAATGGCATAAATTAAACATGTTATAAATAAATTATCTCATAATTTAAATCATGTTTACTGATTCGGTAATTTTTCAGGAAAAGCAATTAAATTGTTTCCCAAAGAAATTCCATTCCACGTAAATTCCCAGGAAACACTGGAGGGGTCACAACGGTCCCACTTAAAAACCAGCCTCCTTTGACAAAATTTACGTGCACATTAGCAGATTTAAAATTACGCATCGCTTGCATCATATCAATGCATGTATATATCTAGAGCACGGCTCTGATACCAGTTGCTGGGAGGTGGGCCCAGAACAGTAGCGGGCCGAGACCATATTTTAAAATTTTTTATTATAATACAAGTATTAAAATATTTCTAAAACATTTTAATACAATAGCGGAAGACTAGCCGGATCTACTCAAGTATATACATGCAATTGATAATAAATTTTAAATCACTTAAGCAGATAAATATCTAACATGCAATTAACACTTAAGAGCATATAATTTATCATGCATAAAATAATATAACTGAAAATTATTACCGTACTGCAAACATGTCTATCTAACGACATTTTTCCAACTCCCTAGTTCACCTCTCGAGAGCCCGATACCCGATCTCCTCGTCAAACCGGCAGAGCTTCCCTGCAATAACCCCAGAGAAACCCTCGGAGTGTGGGCTCCGAAAGTATTTCTCTAAATACTTAGAGAAAATAAATTTTAAACTAGAAAACCCTTTTCAGGGTTTAATCTCACGAAATTAGGCGTTTTATATATAAACACCTAATTAAAATTAATTCCAAAATAAATCGGAATTAACTAGGAGAAAATGGGACTTGATTTCAAAGCAAAAAATTAGCCAAAATCATCCCAAAAATGTCATGAGAAATGAGGGAGGGGATCAACCTATTTATAGGCAAAAATCGGAGGGCAAAACGGTCATTTTACACATAAATGGAAGGGTATTTTCGTCATTTGTACAACCGCGTACAAACCGTGTGTGATATGGCTAATCTGAGCACGCCAAGTGGTAGCTCTCTCCGCCGTGAATCCAACGCCGCCAACCACGCGTCGTCGGAAGGCTGCCAGGTGGTTGGCGCGTGTTCACACACGTAGCCTCACCAGGTTGCGCCACGTGCCCGGGTCGGACCGGACCCGACCGAACCTATCCGATAGCCCGACCCGTTAACCCGATTGACCGGCCCATTGGCCCTATCCGATTGACCCGGCTTGACCCGATCTGATGGCCCGTTGACCCGCCTGGTCAACAATTAATCCGGGTCATCGCTTGTGTTGACGTGGCACGATCTACGCCGTCCACTTGGCGCGCCACGCGGTGCTACGTCAGCAGCAACTGGGCCCGATCTGCTGACGTGGCATCCCGATGCCACGTCATTTTTTTATTTTATTTATTTTAAAAAATTTTAAAATTTTATTTTCTCCAAAATGAAATTCCGGGCATTTCCAACTCTTGGAACTTTGATTTATTTCTTAAATAAATCCCTTGGCTATTTTCAAACACTTTAAAAATTCATTTCTCTTTCTCCTTTTTATATTTTCTCTTTCTCCTTTTTAAATTCTCTGTATGTGAAACACATTCATCATACAACTTCGGTGACGAATCACGCGAAGTGCTTTGGCCAAAGTCTTAATTCGAACTTTTGCAAATCTATTTCAGGGATATCTTTTACCTTCCAACAAGGCCACAAATTCCTCGATCAATATAACTCTTCAGTACATTTCATGTTGTCACCGAACGTACAAAGTATTTTGGCCACCGATACCGAGACCTCACTTCGAGTATATTACAGTGTGAAACATTACATGCCTAACGCCGAAATATTATCAGGATTAAGAGTACAATGCTTCCTGAGATTTTATTCATTTTAGATAGCAGTATAAAATGACTAATCTCAGTGGTCCAGTTCGATGTTTTCAATCCTATTGAAAATCATCAACGTGTTATAATCGGAATCACCATTCCCTATGACGAAAGACTAATCATCTTATATAACCACGTTATAGTCTTGATAAGAACATATTCTTATCTTACCGACTAGAACTTTAATGACACGTGATTTCGGTATTCAAAGTCTTTTCCTATGAAACACATTTCATATAAGAATACCGCCACACGCCATTAATTATCAATATGTGAAAAACTCACAACTCGCTGTAAATTCAGTTTAACAAATTGAATTTTCAGGGCACTAATCCCAACAACAATTATCTCTATCAACCACCTTGATTGTAGCCCACTGATCGCAATCCCTGCCTTTCTCCTTTCTCTATCTAAGAGACCTTTTGCGTGTAAAAGTTGAGCTATTTGAATTTGCCATGATCTTTAAATTCCTTAATGATCATCAGAAGAATTATATAGTGATCCCCACCAACGGTTATAATACGGATATACAGTGTATAACTGCCATAATATAACGGCTATAATATTTTGTAATATTATCATCTTCCGGGGGCTCTTTTGCAAACTCACAAATTTACGCACTCCACTCCACGCACCTGCTCAAGTATAAATATGTTTAACATTGCCTAACCCTAATTCACTTTTTTCTCTTCCATCCTCTATTCTTGAATTTTTCCGTCGTCGTCGCCAATCCAAGGGAACAATCCTTCGCAGATCTGTAAGAGTCTGCCCTATTAGTTTGAATTGCTCTTGAAAATTATCATGTTTGCTGTATGGTTTCCGCTATACAATAGGAATCAATAGATCTTTCTTTATTTGGTCCATGTAGTCTTTACTCGTTGTAGATGAACTATACGATGGGCAGTACATGAGAGAGTTTTGAGATGCTTTGTGCAGCTTTTGTATAACAATGCAAAGAAACCCTGGAAAACGCGATTGAAGATTTAATATAGATTTAATTTTTATAATAAATCTTCAATCGCGTTTTCGAGGGTTTCTTTCCATTGTTATATAAAGGTTGCACAAAGATCTCAAAGCTCTCTCATGTATTGCACATTACGTAGTTCTTCTACAATGTCTAACGATCTATTGCAAGACCAAATAAAGAAATCTATTGATTATTGCTGTTTGGCAACAAGTCCTACGGAAATGACGATTTTCATGAACATTTCAATCAAATACGACATATTTTGTGATTAAGGAGGAAGACAGCTTTGCTAATATTTTATATGTTAATATTTTATTTTATTCGAAATTATATGTTAATATTTTATTTTATTCGAAATTAAAAAAAGAAATAAGCCCACTTCCTGAAGAATCGCTTGCGCGATTAGTTAAGTCGATTGCGCGATTCATTAAATCGAGTGAGCAATTCATTAAATTGAGTGAGCGATTCACTAAATCATGAGCGCGATTAATTAAAAAATAAATTAATGGATTAAGCTGAGTGATTTTAAATTATCATTTTTCGATTGAGTGAATTCCTTAAATCGAATTAAAGTTCCAAACGTAATTATAATATAATATATTAATGGAATTAATAAAATTATTCAAATTAACAATGTGGGATCATATTATACCCAAAAAACAAGCAAGGGGATTAATAAAATTATTCAAATTAGTAAAAAATTCGATTTATAGGGAGAATCGCTGGAGCGACTCCATAAATCGCGTGCGCGATTGAGTGGTTTTGTGGCATTATTCAAGTATCAAGACGTGTGCCATTGCTAATACCCTAAGGGAACTTGAATCAAATTTGTAAGGGTACCAGTGTATAAATCTTGGGCGCGATTAATCAAAAAAAGAAATATGCCCACTTGGCTGAAGAATTGCTTGTGCGATTAATTAAGTCGAATGAGCAATTCATTAAATCGAGTGAGCGATTCACTAAATCGTGAGCGCGATTAATTAAAAAAAGAAGTATGCCCACTTGGCTGAAGAATCGCTTGCGCGATTAATTAAGTCGAGTGCGCGATTCATTAAATCGAGTGAGCGATTCACTAAATCATCTGCACGATTAATTAAAAAATAAATAAATGGATTCAGCTGAAGAATCGAGTAATAAATAAAGCTATATTATACAATTTATTTATTTACATGACAGTCTGATCACATGTAGTCTTTTTGTGACCCTTTCCTCCACACTTTGAACAGGCATTGTATCTTTTTCTTCCCTCAGAAGGTGCCCGGAAACGCGTCATCCTTTTTCTTCCAACACGGACCTTCAGTGGTGGTGGCAGTACTTGTCCTTATACCTATATCTTCAGGCAAATCCCACTATAACTCTGGAGGTGTAGGAAATATTGTCTCCGAATATGCAAGTATGTAATACTCAACAGTGTAAAATTGGGAGCATAGGGAATATATTCTTTGTCCAAACCCTTCTGGGTTTTGCTCCCTCAACGCCGATAATGAATGGGGGGCAGGGGATCTTATCCATCTGGAAGACACCACATGTGCACGTCATATTGTTCAAGTCAACCATAACCTCTGCTCCAAGCCCGCAAATAGAAAATTCATGAGCATTGAACTGTTGTGCAATGCATCCTTTAGATTTCTCCAAATTACTCCGCAGAAGTTTCTCTTTTGATGGCACCAGGACAGTATTGCAGTTGATCATGTCCGTTCTCCGAGTGTGGAACCAATCAGCCAAGATTCGTATGATAAACTCAAACAGAGCAGGGATAGGATACTCTCTTTCAAATCGAATCCTAGAATTAACAGACTCGGCGATGTTGCTAGTCAGAACATCATACCTGTTTGTTTTAGAATGCACCCTGCTCCATAACTCAAAACCAACCTCATCCTTTAAGTATTGCGCTGCACGTTTGTGAATACGTTTAATCTCTTTGTAGTGCTTCATGAAATCTTCGATGGTGTATGCTTTTACTGCCCTAAAAAATGGTTCAAGGATTGCACTTTTTTTAAAACGTTGTCTCAAGTTCTCCGGTAAGTGCTTCGCACAAAATCCATGATGAGCCTTAGGATAAACCTTAGCAACAACATTTTTAATGGAAACATGTCTATCCGATATTATACAGAGATCATCACTATCAGGTGCTATCCTTTTTAAATTGATAAAAAACCATTCCCATGATGCATTATTTACTGAATCGACCACTGCCCATGCAATAGGATACGTATGGTTCTCACTATCTTGTGCAGTAGTCAATAGGATAGTACCATCATATTTACCGGTTAAGAAACAACCATCAACGGCTAACACCTTGCGCATGTATGTAAAACCCCGTATGCAAGGGCCGAAGGCAACAAAAAAATGAATAAACCTGTTTTCATTGTCAAGAACCAATTCAGTGATGCTTCCTTGATTCCTACCAGTTAGCATATAACGATATGCATCTATAATTGCATATCCATGCTCAGGTGATCCTCTGACAATATTCTTTGCATGTATTTTGTCCATCCAACATTTCCAGTAACTAACCTTGGCCCCAATTGAGCTTCGATGTACCTTTTAATTTCGCCTGGTGTGGGACCTTTCTTGTCAATAAATAATGGCTTCACTAAGTCCCCAATCAATTTTGCGGTTGCCTGTTGATGAGTGGTAGTTGCTTGTTCCAACCCATAACTATGAATCCGATTATACTTTCGGAGGATAAATTTGTCAAAATTAACATATTTAACACACCGAAACCACCAGTTGCAATCCTTGGAATAACATCCCAGAACAAGAAGGGACTTTGTAGATTTTATCGTTCGTAATTGGAAGCTTTCCTTACATGCGACTAGGTTGATCTTCATAATGGCATCTTCTTTGTTTATAAACTCTTCATCATCATTAAAATCTGAACCATCATCCCACGTATGACTTTCAATCCTGACCTCTGGATTATCATAACATATAATGGCTTCTTCCTCATTAATACATTGATTGGGCACTTCTTCCTCAATTACATTTTCAAAGGATTTTGAAGATCTTCATTACAACGATCTACCATTTCTTCGTTTATAACAAGGGTGTTATCGGGAAGATTGAAGTCTTCATCATACTGATGCTTATATTGATCTTCATCCTGAGAAGTAAACCCGGTTGTATCAACATGTTCGGATTCTGTTTGACTCTTCTTCATATCCAAGGAAACCTTCAAAATGGGCCTCCAACCTTGAGGAGAGACATCGGCGAAATAAACTTATAGGTCGTGATCAGACTTTATTTTAGTTGGATGGCAGGTTGGAGGTGCACTTGTAAGAAAATATTTCATGTGCACATCATCATAGGAGCAAGTAAGTCCTGATTGTTCGATAATATCGCTTATCAACATTTGGAATGTAGTCTGATTGCTCACAAGAAGAGCAGTCGTTTGCTTGTTGTCCGCAACCCAATTCAAACACGTGGTTTCTTCTTCCCACACTCCAAATTGAAATCCGATAACAAATTTTGACAAAACCCAGTCGGTTCCTATACAACTTTAAAAAAAATAAATAAATAAAATTAACCATACATGCAATACAAAACTAAAAAATAAAAAATTTGATCGCGTGATCGATTAATAAAATCGCGTGCGCGATCCCATAAATCGAGTGATCGATTTTTAGAAATCGCACAATCGATTAATAAGATCGAGTGCACGATCACGTTGTATTGGCGTCCAAAATAGGTTAGGGAATGTACTGCATTAAACCCAGATAGATAGGGTTCAGAAAAAACTCAGTTCAATCATTCAGTGAAAACGCAGTTCAACATATAGGATTCAGAAATAACTCAAACGAACCGAAACCTTTCTTTACCTTTGATTGTTGTTGTTCGCCATTGTCCGTGTAATCAAAGAGAGGCGATACTTAGGGTTCTTTGAAGAATCAAAGAACACTGCACAGCACGGCGATCGGAGAAGAAATATCAGAAAAATAAGGTTGGGTTTTCGTCACACATACAGGAAGAGAATTGGTTGAATATGATTTGGGGCACGATTCTAATTTTGTATAAATTTTGGGGCAAAAAAGAGTGCA
Organism: Lantana camara; assembly: GCA_037501455.1. Taxonomy (NCBI): domain Eukaryota; kingdom Viridiplantae; phylum Streptophyta; class Magnoliopsida; order Lamiales; family Verbenaceae; genus Lantana; species Lantana camara. The sequence goes on from CM074863.1 coordinate 88,204,989, forward strand.
AAATCCTGACGTGGCAACTATTTGATTACGCAGAGTAATTAATTAAGAGCTAATTGCACATAATGAAGCAAAGGGTTATATACCCAATTCTTTTGAAACTAGGGGTTACATAACTAAAAAAAAGACTTGGGCCTCCCTTTTAACCGAATGCCCCTAGTTATTTACTATAGCATACCTCATTATTTCTTACTATAATGACACGCAACACTATGATAAATGCTTGCAAATCCCAAGTTTAGCAGGAAAGGAAGAATTAGTCTACATCTACACTTTCCTTTTTCCCTTCGCATCTTATTAAAACTCCCACCATTTTTGCTTCACACTCACCTCCTCTCTCTCTCCACAACCACTCACAGAGTCACAATGCTCTATTCCAGCTATCATCATCTCTAACACAAATGGGCAAAGCAACGAAATGGTTTAGGGGTTTGCTGGGTTTGAAGAAATCCGAGCCCAATTTCGAACCTACACAAAAACCGCCCCCCAAGAAAAAATGGAATTTCGACAGGAACAGCAAGGGCAAAGATCGCCTGAAATCCAAAACGGGCATCTCAGCTGGTGGAGACAGCGATGACGACGCTTCCAGGCACGCGATCGCCGTGGCCTCCTCCACTGCCGCCGTCGCCAAGGCGGTTGTCGCGGCGGCGCAGACGGCTGCCGCGGTGGGAAACTGACGACCGATAGAGGGAGTGCGTCTAGGACAAGGAGTTCCGGCGGTTTGAACTCAACGGCGCATGTTAGTCAGAGAGGCGCACGTAACGTGAACCGCGAGGAATGGGCGGCCGTTATGATTCAGTCCCATTTTCGTGCTTACCTGGTAAGTTTCGTACGTGTATATATATATATATATATATATAGGAATATTATTTATTGTATTTGTGTGTGAAATAAGAAATTTGTGAACCCTTTATCTCATGAGGTGTTCATGGAGAATGTTCTTAGCTTATTGCTTCATATAAATGAGGAGAATTTGGAGTATTGCAAATTGTCTCGTGATTTTATCCCTTTTTTCAGTTTTAGTCGGAAAATTCTACCCCAAGCTCGTTACCAATCAATTTAAAGAACAAGTGTATTAAAATTGATTTAATTTGTTATTTTCTCTTAATTTTTGGCTAACCACACTACAAGAAAAAATCACTCACCTCCTTATTGCACCAGTTTGGCCGGTTCAAGCTCACGGTAGAATTTCCGATTTTAGTCCTATTATTTGTAGGCTATTACTATTTGAGCTACAAGAATAATCTTTAGTCAAAATCCCAGTAGTGAAAAAAGATCTCGTTCCGGGATAAAATTTGAGCTAATATGAAAATTTTGAAACTTAATGTGCAATATATTACATACATTATATCTTATACATTAATTCATAAGAACACACACAAAATCTCTACACATATACAAACCCCTTTCTTTTTCATTCTCTTCATACACATACCACATCTTTGATCAAGCAAGAAGAAGAGCATCATCATCCCATTTTCAAGACCTCATTATATCTATCATATCATCATCTTCATTTCTTCCCTTCTAATTCAAGGTTGGTACATATACATACATATATATATATATATATATATATATATATATATAGCTTAAGAACATAAACACACACTCATTCAACACATTCACACACAAATATATATGTGTGTATCCTTGAATTTATTGCATAAATACCTTGGTTGTTGATATATATGTGTTTTATGTTGCCTAATTGACATATAAGATGTGTATATGTGTTATAGACTTGTATTGGCTTGCTTTTTCATGTTTAAACTTGTTTTGGTTGGTTTTGTTGCATGATCCGAAAGTCCCCTGTCATGCCCTGTTTTTTGTGCTTTAGTTCCCAGTCGGGAGCCTTTTTAGTTCATTTTTTATGCCGGACGAGATCCCCTTGAAAATTTAAATATTTTGCTCTCGTTAAAACCATCCAGGCTGGGACACTTTTTAGTACAATTTCAATCCCGGCCGGGAGGGTGTGGAAGGAGGGTTACGGGACAGGGTGTCCCGGCCGGAATCCCTTTTAAGCTAAATTTCATCCCGGCCGGGATGGGGCCCTAGGAGTTCATTTCGTGCATTTTATTCAATTCATGTCTTTTATTCGTTTACTCTCGATTCATGGCTTTTTGTGAATTAATTATGAATTGTCCATAATTGTCTCATTGATTTTAACATCTCATGACATGCATTCATATGTCGTTCGTCTATTAATTGGTTCATACGTCTAGAGTCTCATGTACACTCGTGTTTCTTGCACAGAGCTCGATCCGATTGTGGAGGAGCAAGGTCCTTAGGCTTCTTCTTTCCCATTCTCTTGTTAAGGTGAGGTTTTATTCGTAGTTAATTAGAACCCTAATATCTTGTGTGCCTACCTAAGCCAAAATGTATTAAGTATATGTTTACTTTGGAAAATGATTTAAGTATGTAAGATTTCAAATATTTTCATGAAAATTGTTTTGGCGAGAATCATGCACATGTTATTGGGCCCTGGGGAATTGTTTGAATGGAGACCGGTACGGCATCGGGCCATCGGATAAGACATTGCATATAATACCCTTTGAGAATTTCTCATGCGATCGTGTAGTTTGGAAGGTGAGATATTCTTGAGCCGGTGGTTAACCCGTCGAAGGAGCTGGTAGGAGTCATGATCCCCCGTCTCGATATTGTATCACAAGGTGGTTTGGGCCTTGCAAACCCTTCCACTGCCCCGGAGGAAGAAGGATGGAAAACTAGGATTATTTCTCATAAATATGATTATGATTATGATATGATTATGATTATGCTTGCATGAACCCTTAATTAAGTTTTATGCACACTCTATGGGAGTAAGGTTAAAGAATTATCCAATCGCCAGGCCACAAAATGTTATGATTTGTCAAGTAATAATATGATATCCGATCCGTAATTCCAAGAAATGCTATGTTTCAAATTACCACTTGGGTTATTTGCAAAACCTTACTCGGAGTTATGGATTGCATGTGCATGTGATATATTTATTATGCCCCTCACTCAGTCCTTGGACTAACACCCCACATTGTTTCTTAGTCTGTTGCAGGTTGTGCTGGGTGGGGAATAAGGTCTACTTGAAGTCTTTATTTTGGTCCTAGCATGCCTTTCTTTTCTAGCATCTCATACTTATCTATTTTGGCTATGTATTAATCTATTTCGGTTATGTATAATCTATTTTGGAGATTACTTGTAAATATTTGGTGGTCGTGTTGGCCTTGGATTGTATTACCCGATTATCATGCTATATAAAGTATCTATGCTTCCGTCGCTTTATTTATTTTGCATCGTTTTATAATTTGGTTTAAGGGTTAGCCCCGCTTAGCCAGGTTTATTTTATCTTATCACCCGTTCGCCACGTGTTTGGTTCATGTATGAACTTCTATTTCGTGGATCGGACTAATTGTGCGGGGGAGGTGGCGTCTGTCCATGCGGGTGCTACAAAAATTGCTTCACTTTTAGGGCAAATTATACAAGATCAACTACTAATAATCTTACAAACCCAAAATTTATGTTTATGAGAAAAGATTCGACAAAAGGAACATGCTAATCAAATGTGTACCATCATAGGTTTGTTTGCATTAATGAGGCATAAAATGTATTTTATATTAAATTACATATATTACTACATATTGGAAATGTATGAATTAACACGACTTGTCAAAAAGTTTCAACAATAGAGATATGTCATAGCATGTCACTAACTAAAAGAGAGCTGAATTTATTTATCAGTGGCTGAAATAGAATATCTTTATGAGTTGATTATAATTAGACAGAGTACATGGAGTACCTTAATTCAGAAACAAGAGTGTTAGAACAAAAATACTTAATTTGTTATCAAAAGTCGGGATTTTGTCAAGAAGTATAAGTTGGAAGGAAGAATTGAAATCCACGTGTCTACCTATTATGGTTAACAATTTAAAAGAAAGGGTTGGTACAAGATTTATTTCCCGAACACTAAAAGTTAAAAACAAGTGGTAAGTATCAACAAATATTTTAACAGTATTAGTGAGAGCTAAATCAGATTTCATATGAGTTGAAATAATTCAACCAAATAGGAAATTACAAAATGGTGATACATAAATGCTATTTCGCCTGTGGGAAACGGAAGTGCTTAGGTAAATGTTAAATTGAGAGGACTGCGATAAATAGCGGTAGAAAAAACATCAATGGTGATGAGTAAGAAAGGTAACGTGAATTCGAAAGAGACGACATGTCAAAATTGAAAAATGACAACCCTCAGCAATAGACCTTAGTGTCAATATTTCAGTTACTCCAAGATTAAAAGGAGACAATCAAGTCTCTTGGGCATCATACGATAGACTTTTAAAGGCCAAAGTTTCAAAGACAACTTCTATAGGTAATCGGATAAGGTAACATGAGCATACCACACGAATTTGAGAAAACATCGAAGAAGAGTATTCTACTCAAGCAGTGATTAATAGATCACATGAAACATCAAAATACATTACAACAACAATAAAGGTCACAGTAAGCACCAGGTGATGAGAATGATATGTATGAGAAGAAGATTTATGAAATTAATAATGAGTCGTAAAGTTGGAGGAGTAATTTATTGGAGAAGAATCGAGAGAAAGTATGAACTATCAACAATGCACCGAGAATTGAAAATAATATTATCAACCAGAAACAAGGAAAAATTCAATAAACTAAAAGTACAAGACATCATGATCAGACACCAATTGAATTTCAGAGAAATAATGGTATAAATAATCGATCAAAGAGCACTTAAACAGACCAAGTTTAAGACAATGGGCGTTATTGGAACACAAGTTTAAGTTAAATTGGATTTGGAGACCAAATCCTCGTTAGAAGGAGATTGTAACGCCCAAAAAATTTGAAACCCAATGTATTTTGACCATTAGTGAATGAAGTAAGAAAAAGTTGAAGGGAACAACCATTCTATATTGCATCTACATGCATCGTAATTATGTGTTTGACTTTAATTAATTTAATTTGTACTATAACTTCAACTATTTAAGTTAATTGCTATAGTATTAGGTTAGGTCTGCGAGATATGTATTGCTTGTGTTATTATATGTTGCATTTACATGCATCGTAATTACATGTTTCACTTTTATTAATTAATTGCAATATAAGTATTGTGATGTGTGTTGTCTATATAGTTTGCAATTTGTTGGATATTACTTATTATTCATGATTTGAAATAAAAAGTTTATACAAATATTTTTATATGTGTAACTTTTTAAAATCAAAGTGATTCATTCAAAATTTTATTATATTTATGTAATTAAGTTAGACACTATTAATATCTAAATTTATTAAATAAACATAATAGTAAAAATTAGTCAAATACATTGAAGGTTAAACGTGCAACGTAGGTTGATTTCACTAGTACAATAAAAAGTACACTAGTTTAAAATACATTTTAAAAAGTACACTAATTTTATAAAAGGGCTAATCACATACCCCCCCCCCCCCCCCCATCCTTTGGGGGTTTTGGCACTTTCCCCCCTGTCCTTTCATTTTTGACATTAAGCCCCCTAATCTTTGAAAAATATCACTCTTAACCCCTTGTAACAAACTTTAACAAAACAAATCTATACAAAGTTGATCTCAAATGTGTAGATATTATATATCAAATCGAAACTCTCGACGCAAGGAACACAACAATGGTCTCGAAATCAAAATCCAACAACCGACGAAGTAGAAATCATCGGTTAAAGACAACGCACGACGAACGAAGCTTTTGACGGTCAATAGGGTTGGCTGGGGTATGGGTTTTGTTCTCCTTGGAGAGACGAACACGATGGCGGTGTTCTTGAAGCTTGGGTCGCTATGACGGAGGAGAAATCGATGATCAAATTTTTTTGAAGGGGTTAAGTGTAATATTTTTCAAAGGTTAGGGGGGTTTAATGCCAAAAATGAAAGTATAGGGGGGAAAGTGCCAAAACTCCCAAAGGATGGGGGGTTTCTGTGATTAGCCCTTTTATAAAATCCCCCTATCTTTCTTCTGCTGATTAACCATTGAATCGGATCAATTGACAATTTGGCTGAAGATGATACTTTGTAATTATTTTTTGGCCAAAATTAATAACTCATAAAATATTTTTTTTATCTCGCTCTGAAGAAAGCTACTTTTTGATATACTTATAGTAAATAAATTTAGAGATCATTTTATATTGAAAAATTCAGTCAGTACTCAAACTTTTCTTAAGTTTTCCAACTTAATCATGCAAATAAAACTTACGGTGTATCAATATTTCTTAAAATATTACGTATTGTATTTATGTTGTATTTGAAACTGTATTTAATACTTATTAGGTAATAATTTTTTTAAAAAATCAACATCATTATTTGTAATCTTGTATCCACATCAATTTTGTATCCACACTGTGCATCATAAACGCAAAGACAACAACATCATTCATATTAAGTTTAGATCAACTTAAAATTTTACGGATATGTAACTTCTTCATTTTTTAACAATGAAAAGAAGCAAAATCCTTTTCTTTTGGTGTACATATTATTAATTAATTATTTATTTTTAGAGTACATTTTGGGGTCAATACACCAAAGAATTAATTGGGTCTTCGATCTTGGAAATTTCTAAATATATGGAAAATATGTCCTTAGAAAAGTATAAGAGAGACATAGATGATTTGGACGGTCTTTTCATAATCTGTTTGACGACAAAGTGGGGTAATTGTATAAACTTTATTGCATAAAAACTCGTAAAAGACATAAAAGAAATTAATATTATTTTAACAGATATTGAATTAAATTTTTTGTGTTAATATTGATTTTGTAATTATCTTTAATATAATCATGAATTTATAATAAATAAATAAAATAAGACAATATTAGTTGAGTAGAAAATAAATAATTAAAATAGAAAGTAAAATATACGAGAAAGAAAAATATAATATATAGAAGAATATCAAAGTGAGCCGAGAGGGAAAAAGAAGATAAAAAATTAAATAAAAATAACAAATTAAATAAAAAAAGGCAAAGAATTTAAGAGATTAAAAAACCAAACAATTATTCTAAGGGTCTCTCGATTAATATAATTATATATTATGTGACCAAATTATAATCTGGACACATCATCATGTAGGGAAAAATCCCTAAACCGTAACAAACATGTCGAAATCATCGAGAACACATAAGCGGAAGCGTACCTTGATCCATAGCAATTCGTAGTTGACTAGAAATCCAAGGTTGAGGTCTTCTAAGCCTTGATACGCCGTCAATTCTATTCTTTCTGGGATGGGGCAGAAAAGAAGACAAGGAACGTATCTGACTTAGGGACCACAACCTTAATATATAACCAAAAGTAGGGCACCTTAATTATCGGCCCATCAATCATAATTAAATGTTCACGGGTTTCTACATATAAAAGACCCATATTTCAATCAATATTTCTATAAGCCCACATAATTAAATAAATCTTAAGTAGATCACTCAATTGGGCTCGTATTATGAGATAGCCTACGTACAATTTATTAAATATGTGAGACCACTAAATAGAAAATCCAACAATCTCCCACTTAGTCCACATATGATTCCAAATAATTGTACATAGTTTTAAACCTCAGTGCGCGCAACCTTATGCTATCTCTACTTTCGAAATATGCCCAAACAATCTGGTCCATCGATTATGTTATTATAGGATCAAAGCAGCTTTCGTTACACAATTCGTAACTAAACCGAACAATGGTCACAATACTAACATAATCACTGACATAGATCAAAAGTATTGCATGTAGCATGGAAATTACATGTAATGTGATCTTAGTCATGTCTATTTCCAACTGGTCCTACCTTATGACTCAAAGAGTCCCAAAGCACTTTCAAATACTTAATGCAAAACCCCAATAGAAAGCTAAAATCCTTATTGTCAGAGTATTCAATCAAATAAAACTTTATTTGTCTTTAAAAAACTTCAGTCTGTACAGAACATAAAACATGTCAATAATCAAAACAAAAAATCACAAACTCACACCACTAAGACATGTCATCTAGTTTGACGACACCCATATGAGCCACATGTTCACGAAACACTTTAGGTGGCAACCTCTTAGTGAGTGGATCTACTAGCATTGAGTTTGTACTTATAAGCACTATTGACACTTGAAGACTCTGAACTCTTTCTTTCACGACCAGATACTTAATATCTATATGTTTAGATTTAGATGAACTCCGGTTGTTCTTTGAATATAATTCTGCAGCCTTATTATCACAATTAATTCTCAATGGCCTTTCAACGCCATTGACAATTTGCAGCCCAGTGATAAAATTTTGGAGCCATATCCCTTGATTCGATGCCTCAAAGCATGCTACAAATTCAGCCTCCATAGTAGAAGAAGCTATCAGTGTCTGTTTGACACTTTTCCAAGAGACAGCTCCTTCAGCCATCATGAAGACATAACCTGATGTGGATCTTCTGTTGTCAAGACATCCAGCATAGTCTGAATCCGAGTATCCAATGATCTCCAAATGATCCGATCTCCGATAGGTGAGTATGTAATCCTTAGTCTTTTGTAGATACCTCATAACCCGTTTTGCTGCCCTCCAATGGTCCATTCCCGGGTTACTTAGATATCTACCTAACATCCCCACTATGTATGCTAAATCCGGACGCGTACACACTTGAGCATACATGAGACTCCCTACTGCAGATGCATAAGGGATTTCCTCCATCTCTTTCTTCTCAAGGTCCGTCTTAGGATTTTGGAGCAAACTAAATTTATCACCTTTTGACACCGGTGTGTCCCCTGGTGCACAATTTTGCATACCAAAATAGCTCAGCACCTTATCGATATAGGCCTTTTGCCATAAGACGAGTATACCTCTGAAACGATCCCGATGGATCTGTATACCCAAAACATATGATGCCTCCCCAAGACCTTTCATCTCAAATTTACTTGATAGAAATTTCTTGGTTTCACGCAATAGGCTTATATCGCTGCTTGCTAGTAGAATACCATCTACGTACAACACCAGGATAATAAACTTGCTCCCACTGACCTTGAGATATATGCATTGGTCAACAGTGTTTTCCTTAAAACCAAAAGAGGAAATCACCTTATCAAATTTTCGGTACCACTGACGGGACGCCTGCTTTAGACCATAAATGGACTTCTTTAGTTTACATACTAGGTGCTTTGAATCTTTGGACTCAAAGTTCTCCAGTTGCACCATGTATATAATTTCTTCAATGTCTCCATTGAGAAACGTTGTCTCTACGTCCATTTGATGGAGCTCTAAATCATAATGAGCTACAAGTGTCATAATGATTCTAAAAGAGTCTTTCGTTGAAACTGGAGAGAAAGTCTCTTTAAAATCAATGCCTTCCCTTTGAGTGAAACCCTTAGCAACAAGACGTGCTTTATATCTTTCGATGTTACCATTTGAATCCCATTTGGTTTTAAAAATCCATTTACAACCAATTGGTTTTACTCCTTGTGGTAACTCCACAAGATCCCAAACGTTATTGTCCATCATGGATTTCATCTCTTCATTCGTGGCTTTAATCCATTCATTAGAGTTTGAACATAACTTTACTTGATTGAAAGATGTAGGATCATCTTGCAATCCCATATAAAATTCATGTTCATGGAGGTAAACGACATAGTCATCTGAAATCGCTTTCCTCTTTTCTCTAGTGGACCTCCTTATAGGCACTTCATTTTGAGGTTGTTGTGGTGCATCAATTTAAATAGATGATGGTTCTGCATCTGATTCAGTGGGTCCTAACTCATTATTTTGAGTCAATGATGGACCCGTAACTGATTCAGTAGGAATTCCAAATATGATTGTGTTTTCCAAATTTTCTTGATTCGCAGGCTGAGGGGTGATAAGAATATTTATCCAATCATTCTCAGCTACAACTATAGTGGGAATGTTAACACATTCCTTGTGAAACACAATCTTTCCAATTTGATCCCTCGCACTGTAATCAACATCCTCAATGAATTTGGCATTTCCCATTTCGAAAAAGGACTTATTTGAGGGGTCATAAAACTTAAATCCTCTAGAACTTTCCGAGTAACCTACAAAGTAGCAGCTAATTGTTCTTGAATCCAGTTTTCTTTCGTTAGGCTTGTAGGGCCTAGCTTCAGCTGGACATCCCCAGACATGCAAGTGCCTAATACTAGGCTTCTTGCCTGTCCACCACTCATACGGGGTTTTATCTACTGCTTTGCTTGGAACTCGATTTAAGATATAAACTGCAGTCTTTAGTGCTTCGCCCCAAAGTGATTCTGGCAATGAAGAATGATTAATCATACTTCTCACCATATCCTTAAGAGTTCGGTTTCGTCTCTCAGAAACACCATTTTGGTTTGGACTCCCCGGCATGCTGTACTGAGGTACAATCCCGCACTCACTTAAGTATTTGGCGAAGGGTCCTGGACGTTGTTCACTAGATCCGTCATATTTGCCATAGTATTCTCCACCACGGTCAGATCTGACAGCTTTAATTTTCTTGCCTAGTTGATTCTCAACTTCGGCTTTGAAAGCCTTAAACACGTCCAAAGACTGTGACTTCTCATGAATTAGGTACAAATATCCATAACGAGAATAATCATCAATAAAGTTGATAAAGCATCGTTGTCCATTCCAAGAAGCTGTAGGAAATGGACCACAAATATCTGTATGTATCAACTCTAAAGGTTCTTTACTCCTATTGGCACCCAGTTTCCTCATATTTGATTGTTTTCCCTTTATACATTCTGTATAGATTTTAAAGTCTGTAAAATCAAGGGAATCAAGAATTCCTTGTGATATAAGCCTCTAAATTCTCTTTTCAGAGATATGTCCTAAACGCTTATGCCACAACATTGATGAATTCTCATTTGTTAACTTACGTTTAGTATTAAAGTTACTTGAATGCAGATTTTCAATATCAGTTGAAGCTTTAGTGTTCAATTTATATAAATTATCAATTAGAGTACCAGTACCAATAACATTTGAATTTAAAGAAAAAACACAACTTCCATTCCCAAATGAACAAGAATATCCAGATTTGTCCAAACAGGAAATAAAAATCAAGTTCCGTCTAAATGGCGGTACAAGGAAAGTTTCTTCCAAATTCAAATAAAAACCAGTATCTAAATGAATTCTAAAAAACACCAATAGCTTCTATTAAAGCTTTATTGACATTCCCCACATAGATGTATCTTTCAGCATCAGTTGGTACTCGGCACCTTAGGCAATCCTGCATTGTGACACTTATGTGAGTAGTTGCACCCGTATCTATCCACCAAGTGTCACTAGGAACTAAAACCAATTAACTTCTGAATAAACAAAGTTGAGAAGTCTACCTTTCTTTTCACGCCAGGCGTCATATTTGGGACAATCATTCTTTACGTGATCAGTTTTTTTGCAAAAGTAACAGGAAATAACCGAATTCTGTTTGTTTCCTTATTCCTTTTCCTCTTATTGGTGGTAGCCCTAAGCCTTAGAAGTCATGGCCAAATGAGCACTTTCAGTCCTATCTTGTTTCAGTCTCTCTTCATCTTTCACACATTGAGCTATAAGCTCATTTAGAGTCCATTTCTCCTTTTGAGTATTATAGGAGATTTTAAATGGATTAAATTGTGCAGGAAGTGAGATCAAGACCAAGTGCACAAGTATGTCATCCGACACCTCCAACTTTAAGCCCTTAAGTCTTGTCACAAGATTAGACATCTCCACGATGTACTCCCTTATGTTTCCCTTACCTTTATACCGCATAGAAACCAGCTTACTAAGAGTAGTGCTGGTCTCAACCTTTTCATTAGTTTTGGCATTTTCTTCATCAGGAATACCACCCCTTATGGCTTCCGGAATTGAGCGCCTCATGATCATCAAAATCATGCGATTTTGTAACACCCCGCACGTGAGGCGCCACATCCCCCGCACTATGACCAGACACGTGTACGAAATGGAGAGTCCGGACACGCACCAAGTCACAGCGAACGAGTGACAAACGGAAACACACACACTAGCTAGGCGATACCTAACCCTGTACAAAAGAAAATATGCGAAACATGACAGCGGAAGCCAGGCAAAATACCAACTTTCAAAAAATTTCATACCTTAAACATACAGTGCCATACAAACATTAAAATCAACTAAACGGGTTCGACTAATTCGGTAAACCTGTCCTAACCTGTCCCGAATTCCATACATTCAAATCATAAATCCAAACCTGCACGGAACATACCTTATACAGAATTTACGATTCATAAAGCAGAATAAAAATGCTTAACAAACTTAAACAAACAGACACAGACTGAACAGACACGACAAACCACCGCCTAGCACGAACTCCAACGCCAACCCAAAGCTAAACCTGCACACTAAAAACATAAAGGGGGAGGGGTCAGTCCAAAGACTGAGCGAGGGGTTAACACACGCACACTATACATATATACAGAGCACAGCACGTTCAAAATTAAACTGTTCATGAATCCGGGACTAGTTTTTGCACACCAAATCATTTCCTCGTGGTAATATAGATATAGTGTGACTTAGCAAAACAGAACAAACAAAACTTAACTTATATTTAACTTAAAACATACGTTCAAACCCATGCAGACCTAGCACACATATCCAAACATAACTTATTAAGTTAATAGCAAATCTAATTTTATCTTACTTAAGAGTCTACTCCCGTTTCACGAACTTATAACCGACAAACATAACGAAACTCGGCGGGTACGAGCACACAGACAGACTGAACAAAACAAAACAAAACAAAACATACCAGGTAGGTGTGATGGAAGGGTTGCGCGACCCTAGCCATCCTAAAGCGGAAGAGGGGAGTGCTCACTGCTGCTCAAACCCTCAGACTCCATCCCCCACTTCCTCAGGTGGGTTCCGGTACATCCCTTACATGAAAATCTGGGGCCCCAACTTACACTTACACAGATCACGAAAATCGGACGCTTAACCCACAACAGACAGACAGACGAACAGACATATCTCATGCATATCGTACTTAGCTATCGTACGTACATATCATGCAGACTGACCTCGAAATCATAACAAAATCAAAGGTAAGCTTACATAGGCTTATACATAACTTCGTACTTTCAAACTTATAGCAAAGCCAACAGAATACGTATCTTGCACATATCTACATATACATAAAGGCTTATAAACCACATGCATTCGAAAACGAGCACATTGCAATAGGGTATAACTATATCCTAACCTCACCTGGCACCAAACACAGCCGAAGACACAGCAGATGGTTCACCCCGGAACCTGCACGACCACAAGTCACCACCCCGGGTGCACCTGTACCAACTGGACACACAAAACACAACACACGACTCAGACTCAGACTTAAACAACCCCATAGAGACGCACGGCAAATGCAATCACACAAGCAGGGATCAAATGCATAGCAATTATTTGCAGAAGAAACATTACATAATTTAATCAAATCATATTATTCATTTATCACACAAACAATTCATGGATTGTATAACAAATTTAATTAACAAAGTTTACTTAATTCATTTCATGCAAATTCACGTAGCACCTTTCATACCAATTCACACATATTAATAAATCAAATAAATCATAATAGCATGCTTCCTAATTCATACAAATTTCACGAGGTTACAAATCAAATTCTAACCCTACTCAATTCATACAATTCATATTTTACATATTCAATTCATGTATTATATATTAGATTTAATTACTAAGGTTTACCAATTCAAATTAAACAATTCATACTTTTCCAGAAATTACACAAACACCCCCTCTTAAATTAAACAATTAACAAATTCAATAAACCAGAATCAAATTGCAAATCAAGATGTTCAAATATATCAAATTATATTCCATACAATCATTTCATATACATTGAAGGACAATTCGATCGGCAAATCATGTATATCGCGTTTAAATTACAATTAGAACAAATAATTAAATATTCACAATTATACAAATAAATTCACAGAAAATGAACCGAGTGTCCGATTAACGAACGGAAAGCGGCAACGGACTCACCATAACGAGACGAAAATTATGTCCGAAGCCCGCCGGATCGCCGCCACCAGAGCCGCCGGAACAATGGCGGCCCGCCGCTCGACAGCCGCCGGAGCGTGCCGGAAAAATCCCGAAAAATCACCCGTGCAAGGATTCGTCGTGCTCAATCCAATTCCTCGATCAATTTCTGCAAATCCCAAGCCAATTGTCACAAATTTCAGTTTCAACAATACGAAGCCCTAAAATCTTCAAACTTCAATTACTTTCAAACCGGTGAACCAAAATGAGATCCGAAAGAGGCATCGGCTTACCCGTGATGAGCTTTACGAAAGCCCTAAGCTTTCTCGCCGAAAAAATCCCCGGAGGTGGCGCTGCCATTGAACCGCCGCCGCCGTACGTCCATCTCCGGTCATCTTTTGCCCAAAATGACACCGGAATCAAGCTCAGGGGGTCGAAAGAGGTCGGAAACCGTTCCTACTCATCGGAAAACACCGCCGGAGAACGCCCAACGCGGAGGCTACAGTGACGCGCCGCCGCGACGTCATCTTCAGGCGGCGCACGGCGACCGTTGACCACGCCGCCAACGCCATCCGCTGCGTCTCTTCTTCTTCTTGCCAGGGCCGCCGCGCGTGTCAGTAAAATCCCGCCGGAGAAGGCCGCAATCGTCGGCCGAAGAGAAGCCCTTTTTCCTCCTAACTGCGCGGCTGCCGGAACCACCACTTGCGGTGGTTTTCGTGATGAACGGAGGCCGGAATCGACACGGGAGGGTCCAAAAACATAGGGTAGGGTGGTGGTTGGCCGGCGAAAGTCGCCGGATCACCGGCGGCGAAGTGGTGGCGCCACCCGCCACCTTCAGGCCGCTGGTGCGCCGCCGTGGGTCGTCGGTTGGCCGCGATCTTGGTACAGTTGTGACGGGCTCGTCGAGCTGATGAATTTCGACTATTGGTTCATCGAAATCCGTCGACAAACGACCGAGTTTGGTGATGTGTGTGAAATCACACCTCGGGTATATGTGAAACGCCTTTAGCGGGAGAGAGGGGAGAGGGACTGAGGTCTGGCACGCAAAACGAGGATCCGGGGTATTTAACTCGGGTCCTCGTACGCAAAAACGGTCGGAAGAACGGGCTAACGAAGTCAAAATTGGGCAAACTTAGAGTCTACGGACTCGTTTCGCTGCCCCGAACGCATTAAAGGGGTCAAAGAGGTCAAAATCTCGACCGAACGAGAAGTGACTGGAAAAACCCCCTTAAAAGGAGAAAATTACAAAAGGACCCTAAACTCTAAAAGAGTTCATAAGAGGGCCACACAACGCACAAATCACATAATCAAACACATAAAAAGGTTGGAAGGTGACGTACCTTATTTATCGGATGAGCGGGATGTTACAAACTTCCCCCCTTCAAAAGAGCCTGTCCTCAGGTCCTACTGCTGAACCGAATAGCTTCGAACTGAAATATCTCGATCTATGTCCTGAAACTGCGGAGCATCTTAGCCCTGGCTGTGAAGTTTACTCCCCTTGTTTGCATCCACTTCCTTTTAAGCCTCGTAGTCACAGAGGTTTGTCTACACACTTGACCGTTGGTCACTTCAAACTCATTCGATCCCCACTAAGCCACTGCACCAAAGCTCGACACCGTCGTATCCTCGCCGCTTGTGAGCTGCCGTGAAGCCACACGTAACGCAACGACGACAAACAAGAGAGAGTCTCATCTCTCAACATGCAAGGGAGAGAACCCCGTCTCTCGGCACACAAAAGAGAAAACCCCGTTTCTCAAAACACAAAAGAGAGAGCCCCGTCTCTCAAGCATAGAACTGGGAGAACCCCGTCTCTCAGACTAAGTCTGTCAGATTCCACATCCTTCAGACATTCTAGTTTGAGAAAATTCGACATTTCTCAAACCCTAAATTCAAGGGAATCCTGCATCCCTCGAATACCTAAGAACAAGAGAATCCAGCATCTCTCGCGCACAAAACTATAGAAAGAATCCGACATCTTTCTATCACACAAACAGGGAGAATCCACTTCTTCCTGGCACCTAATCAGAGAGAATCAAATCTCCTTTTCCCTCAAGCACATAAGCAAAAGTAAAAGCAAAAGCAAGAGCAAAAAGCAGGAAGCTCAACAATCAATACACAACATACTCGGCAAGTATCTCACAAAATAACAAATTCATCAAATAAGTTATGCATGTATGCTCGTGCCATGAATGCATAGTGTACCGTTCACCGTAGCAACAGAGTCAAAGTTCCAATTTCCTTTGGTGGCAAATATCCCCACTCTTAGTGATCAGAATCCTGACCTCTAATTCAGAACTGCAATGCTCATCAAATTCTTAAGTGTTCTCTTGGCCTTGCTTGGTCAATCCTGCTTTAGCGTACCATCCTTGCTAGCCAAGTCTGATAGAGGTTCCATAGCAGCTTTCACACCTATCTACTTACTTCCATCAAACCATTTATGAGGCTACGAACATCGCATTGTACAAAGAAGTTGACCATAGCCCAACGTTCTATCTTACATGCATTCACCTACAAATCACAAATTGAACGAATATCTATGCATGTTGGTCAGTGAGTGGATGTGTCAAGTAAGGGAAATAATTAAGAGCACCTAATTAAATGAAATTGTAATACATAGCTGCTAGAATTTAAAAAGCATCAAGTATAACAATGCATAATCATAATCATAGCATACACACACTCATGTAAGTTCAAATCAATTCATGCAAAGAAGCCAGACGTCACGTCAAAACGGATTCAATGCACACGTATTCCTATGTCGTACGACCTAGACTGGCACAACACGACCCAGAGCACCGGTTCTGAACCTGGTAGCTCTGTTACCACTTATATACGTAACACCCCACACGTGAGGCGCCACATCCCCCACACTATGACCCGACACGTGTACGAAATGGAGAGTCCGAACACGCACCAAGTCACAACGAACGAGTGACAAACGAAAACACACACACTAGCTAGGTGGTACCTAACCCTGTACAAAAGAAAATATGCGAAACATGACAGCGGAAGCCAGGCAAAATACCAACTTTCAAAAACTTTCATACCTTAAACATACAGTGCCATACAAACATCAAAATAAACTAAACGGGTTCGACTAATTCGGTAAACCTGTCCTAACCTGTCCCGAGCAATCATATATTCACAACGGGTTCATCTAATCCGAGCACCTCTCCTAACCTGTCCCGAATTCCATACATTCAAATCATAAATCCAAACCTGCACGGAACATATCTTATACAGAATTTACGATTCATAAAGCAGAATAAAAATGCTTAACAAACTTAAACAAACAGACACAGACTGAACAGACACGACAAACCACCACCTAACACGAACTCCAACGCGAACCCAAAGCTAAACCTGCACACTAAAAACATAAAGGGGGAGGGGTCAGTCCAAAGACTGAGCGAGGGGTTAACACACGCACACTATACATATATACAGAGCACAGCACGTTCAAAATTAAACTGTTCGTGAATCCGGGACTAGTTTTTGCACACCAAATCATTTCCTCGTGGTAATATAGATATAGTGTGACTTAGCAAAACAGAACAAACAAAACTTAACTTATATTTAACTTAAAACATACGTTCAAACCCATGCAGACCTAGCACACATATCCAAACATAACTTATTAAGTTAATAGCAATCCAATTTTATCTTACTTAAGAGTCTACTCCCGTTTCACGAACTTATAACCGACAAACATAACGAAACTCGGCGGGTACGAGCACACAGACAGACTGAACAAAACAAAACAAAACAAAACATACCAGGTAGGTGTGATGGAAGGGTTGCGCGACCCTAGCCATCCTAAAGCGGAAGAGGGGAGTGCACACTGTTGCTCAAACCCTCGGACTCCATCCCCCACTTCCTCAGGTGGGTTTCGGTACATCCCTTACACGGAAATCTGGGGCCCCAACTTACACTTACACAGATCACGAAAATCGGACGCTTAACCCACAACAGACAGACAGACGAACAGACATATCTCTGACCTCGAAATCATAACAAAATCAAAGCTAAGCTTACATAGGCTTATACATAACTTCGTACTTTCAAACTTATAGCAAAGCCAACAAAATACGTATCTTGCACATATCTACATATACATAAAGGCTTATAAACCACATGCATTCGAAAACGAGCACATTGCAATAGGGTATAACTATATCCTAGCCTCACCTGGCACCAAACACAGCCGAAGACACAGCAGATGGTTCACCCCGGAACCTGCACGACCACAAGTCACCACCCCGGGTGCACCTGTACCAACTGGACACACAAAACACAACACACGACTCAGACTCAGACTTAAACAACCCCATAGAGACGCACGGCAAATGCAATCACACAAGCAGGGATCAAATGCATAGCAATTATTTGCAGAAGAAACATTACATAATTTAATCAAATCATATTATTCATTTATCACACAAACAATTCATGGATTGTATAACAAATTTAATTAACAAAGTTTACTTAATTCATTTCATGCAAATTCACGTAGCACCTTTCATACCAATTCACACATATTAATAAATCAAATAAATCATAATAGCATGCTTCCTAATTCATACAAATTTCACGAGGTTACAAATCAAATTCTAACCCTACTCAATTCATACAATTCATATTTTACATATTCAATTCATGTATTACATAATAGATTTAATTACTAAGGTTTACCAATTCAAATTAAACAATTCATACTTTTCCAGAAATTACACAAACACCCCCTCTTAAATTAAACAATTAACAAATTCAACAAACCAGAATCAAATTGCAAATCAAGATGTTCAAATATATCAAATTAAATTCCATACAATCATTTCATATACATTGAAGTATAATTCGATCGGCAAATCAAGTATATCGCGTTTAAATTACAATTAGAACAAATAATTAAATATTCACAATTATACAAATAAATTCATAGAAAATAAACCGAGTGTCCGATTAACGAACGAAAAGCGGCAACGGACTCACCATAACGAGACGGACATTCTATCCGAAGCACGCCGGATCGCCACCACCGGAGCCGCCGGAACAGTGGCAGCCCGCAGCTCGGCCGCCGCCGGAGCGTGCCGGAAAAATCCCAAAAAATCACCCGTGCAAGGATTCGTCATGCTCAATCCAATTCCTCGATCAATTTCTGCAAATCCCAAGCCAATTGTCGCAAATTTCAGTTTCAACAATACGAAGCCCTAAAATCTTCAAACTTCAATTACTTTCAAACCGGTGAACCAAAATGAGATCCGAAAGAGGCATCGGCTTACCCGTGACGAGCTTTACGAAAGCCCTAAGCTTTCTCGCCGGAAAAATCCCCGGAGGTGGCGCTGCCATTGAACCGCCGCTGCACAGCCGCCGTACGTCCATCTCCGGTCATCTTTTCCCCAAAATGACACCGGAATCAAGCTCAGGGGGTCGAAAGAGGTCGGAAACCGTTCCTACTCGTCGGAAAACACCGCCGGAGAACGCCCAACGCGGCGGCTACAGTGACGCGCCGCCGCGACGTCATCTTCAGGCGGAGCGTGCACCGCCGTACGGCGACCGTTGGCTGCGCCGCCAACGCCATCCGCTGCGTCTCTTCTTCTTCTTGCCAGGGCCGCCGCGCGTGTCAGCAAAATCCCGCCGGAGAAGGCCGCAATCGTCGGCCGAAGAGAAGCCCTTTTTCCTCCTAACTGCGCGGCTGCCGGAACCACCACTTTCGGTAGTTTTCGTGATGAACGGAGGCCGGAATCGACACGGGAGGGTCCAAAAACATAGGGTAGGGTGGTGGTTGGCCGGCGAAAGTCACCGGATCGCCGGCGGCGAAGTGGTGGCGCCACCCGCCACCTTCAGGCCGCCGGTGCGCCGCCATGGGTCGTCGGTTGGCCGCGATCTTGGTACGGTTGTGACGGGCTCGTCGAGCTGATGAATTTCGACTATTGGTTCATCGAAATCCGTCGACAAACGATCGAGTTTGGTGATGTGTGTGAAATCACACCTCGGGTGTGTGTGAAACGCCTAGAGCGGGAGAGAGGGGAGAGGGACTGAGGTCTGGCACGCAAAACGAGGATCCGGGGTATTTAACTCGGGTCCTCGTACGGAAGAACGGGCTAACGAAGTCAGAATTGGGCAAACTTAGAGTCTACGGACTCGTTTCGCTGCCCCGAACGCGTTAAAGGGGTCAAAGAGGTCAAAATCTCGACCGAACAAGAAGTGACTGGAAAACCCCCCCCCCCCCCCCCTAAAGGAGAAAATTACAAAAGGACCCTAAACTCTAAAAGAGTTCATAAGAGGGCCACACAACGCACAAATCACATAATCAAACACATAAAAAGGTTGGAAGGTGACGTACCTTATTTATCGGATGAGCGGGATGTTACAGAGTTGATCGCTCCCACTTCTCGTATGCGGACCTCTATATAGCTGTGCTAGTGTCAATGAGATCCGCAGGGCGATCAAACCTTAATGCATGATCGAGATCCGCACAACCAAGCATAACCATAACATGCTCTTTCCATTGTTTGAAATTAGAACCATTGAGCCCAGGGATGTTGTTCAAGTTGGCAGAGATAGAAGACACTATAAAAGAAAATAATATGCTCACAATTAATTAAACATCGAAGCATGTATATACAAAAATAAAACCAAATATCAAAAAATGTATATGCACTGGTGGGCCCATCTCAAGATACCTAGCACAACATTATTATTTAGTCTTTGGACAGAAATAACAATTTGTAAGTGGTACTCTTATACATAGTCAAAATATTGATAACTAAAAAACGGCCTTACAATATGCCTTTCTTTGGAACTACACATTGTAAGCATGTTAACACCAAATGTATCACATATTCATGACTATCATTATCTGGCCAAAATAATCTTCCTTTGGGTTGATTATTTGGCATAGATAACAAAATAAAACTTAATTGACAAAAATTAATTAAATCTTACCTAATAGACGTTACTTTGATAACATATTAGTTTAATCTAATTAATTTTGTAAATATTGAAACATGATTGTAATTCACTGTCGCACACTCAACGGGGTAATGCACAAACTTGCTGCCACATGAATCAATATGTACATATCTATGCGATCTTTACGAATTTTAGAGAATCAAAGTATCTCTGGGAAAACACATTCGCATGTGAATGATTACAGCTCATGTATAACAAAGTATGAAAATCTCATTTGCAACATTCATATATCAATTTGTAGTACCACAGTTACATTAATCCACATACATACTGCTTGCCTTAAAGCCAAACCGTGTCGGCCAATTAAAGCTAATAACCATATCCACATTCCACATAGGTTATCCACTTCATCTTCCATGTGATTCCCCATAAACATGTAGAAGGACTTTATTGATCAATAACTTAATTTATGAAACACGAAAAAAAACATGCCATTACTGCCCAGATCAATATATGCACAATAATCGTACAACCCTAATGAACTGAATCCAAATATTCATCAAATTCATATATATCCGATACACATATTAGCAATAGCATGCTTTACTTAAATATATGTAACGACCGCCATATTGCAAATAACAGAAACCTAATTGCCCCATAGACAACCAATTTCGTTTGTCATCCAACAAAATTAAATAACGAAGTCGATTTAACCGAATTAAAACTAATAACTTTCGATCTATTTGTTATCAATCGAAAGTAAATCTCAATCCTCCGACATGAGAGTGTGATAAGTCACATATTTGTCTGATTATTGAGCTTAAATTGTGATATTATGTCCCGTGATTTATCCTACATGTGATGATTAGTTGGTTTAATGTTTTCTTATAGGAAATCATATCTTGCATGAATTTGAGGGAAATTGGACTTAATTGCGCTACAATTCTTTCAACTTCAGAAAACGTTATTGGAGAAGGCCTTCTCTAATATCAATTATAAATTGATTGGGCTTGATGATATTTGGCAGCCCACTAAGTCTAATTCTTTTTGGAATAAAGTTGAAGAATATACAAATTGAAGTCAGTCACGTATTGACTGGAGATAAAGCCCATACACTCATAACCTTATTTATGGCTACATTCTGGCTATTTATGGAAGGGCGATTAATTCACACAAGAAACAAAGGGGCAACGACTTGGGCGCACATTTTGAGTAGTGGGGAGTTATTGGCCTTTTATTGGAGCAAAATGTTTTTGGGAGAGTGGGGCAATAATTCTGGAGAAAGTGGCTTTTATGATGAAAGTTCATGGGGAACGTGGGAGGAAGAAAAGCTGGCAGCTATGGGTGCTATTTATTCAAGACAAGGTCGCAGCTGCAAGGGACTTGGAGGCGGACACGAGAAAGACATAGCAACACGGGAGCTTCCTTTCTTCCTTTTCTTTATTTTTAGATTTTGTTAATTTCCTTGGTTAGTGGTTTTCTAGTTTTGTTCTTGTCGGGATTTTCCCAGTATGCATTAGGTTTTGTGAGACTACTTCTTTTGTTGATTAATTCAAGTTATCCGTTTTATTTCTAATTTCATGTCATTGAGTGTTGGTTTATTCTTTGATTTAGGACCCGAATCTTAGAATTGTCAATACGTATATAGCTAGTTAATCTATTCGGTGGCGTTAACTGGATAATTAACGAAGTGGTAATCAACGCTAGGGCATAAGGCTTGTCTGAATTTGTGTTGTGGAATAATTCGGTCTAACTAGGCGAAGTAGGAGTTTCTACTTAGTCAGTTAGGGCTAGTGTTTCTTTATTACGTAAAGCAATTATCCGGTTGAATCTTAGAAGAAGTTTCTGATAGGGTTTTCGGTTAATTAGGGAACGATTATTAGGAGTTTCTTCTAGTCGTTCTAAAAAGTAAGAAGAAACGAGGGAGCCTAAGGTAACTGGTAACTATAGCTAGCCTAACGAGGAATTAATCACCCTCTCTGTGATCATAGCCTGATGCATGCGTAGGAAAATCCCAGCTACTTGTTATTTACTGAATTAATTTAAGTGTCAGCTGAGTTTAGTTGTTAATTGTTTGTTTATTTAGTCTCGTTTTGTTTATTTCATTATTAGTTTAATCAAATATCTTAAAAACCCCCTATTTTTGTTGTTTGTTTCGTTTCCTTAGCATATTGAAAGATAGAAAATTCATCCAATCCTCGTGGATCGACCCCATTTACCACTATTTGCAATTCGTTTGTATTCGGTACTTGGGATTTTATTTTTGGTGGTCTCGACACCCATCAGAGTGACTCTGATACCACTTGTTGGGAAAAATCCCTAAACCGTAACAAATATGTCGAAATCATCGAGAATACACAAGCGGAAGCGTACCTTGATCCATAGCAATCCGTAATTGACTAGCAATCCAAGGTTGAGGTCTTGTAAGCCTTGAAACGCCATGAATTCTTCTTTCTGGGATGGGGTAGAAAAGAAGACAAGGAACGTATCTGACTTAGGGACCACAACCCTAATATATAACCAAAAGTAGGGCACCTTAATTATGGGCCCATCAATCATAATTAAGTGTCCACGGGTTTCTACATATAAAAGACCCAAACTTCAATCAATATTTCTATAAGCCCACATAATTAAATAAATCTTAAGTAAATCACTCAATTGGGCTCGTATTATGAGATAGCCTACGTACAATTTATTAAATATGTGAGACCACTAAATAGAAAATCCAACACATCACACACTAGTCAATAAGAACGCGTCATGTGGACCTCAGAACCGCTTCAGGTCCTCCCACAATCTATCAGCACTACAAAGTAACAACCGTGAAATAACTATAAGTCCTCCCTCGATGATCGGGTGTGGCATATGGAACTTCTATCGCTCTAAGGCGGTCCTCGGGCTCAAAGAGTATACGAGGGGACATGGACTAAATACAATGCATCCCTCGGAATTTGGAGGTCAGGTGTCCCTTAAGTATCTCATGAATACAGCTCAAGAGGGAACAAGTTGGGGATAAAATACACCGAGGGCCCATATCCCTCGATAACAACTCAGTAGTGCTCTATGACAAATCGTACATGAGCCTGTTTCTGCTACAGTTACTTCTACGGCTACCTTTTTTGTAGGTTTACGGATGCTTTTCTTCAAACACCCCTCACTGGGCCACATGTCTAGGGCGACATCCCCTCGTACCTGAGCAACACGGAATTACCAAAGGGTCCCTACCCTTCTCATATATATAAACTATTGTGATTCATCTTCATAAGTAAGCTATCTCCAAGCATTTACAATATTTTTTTCTCTAACTCACTTAAATCTTCACATAAGGTTTACGGACTTGAGTATCGAAAAGCCAAAACTGGACGTTCCCCCATATTCTCCAAATTGGCTTTCTAACTTTGTTGTATTTGTCTAGTAGGAAAATCCATCATTTTTGCCCCCCAAATTCTGCAGTAGTGCTTGAGCGTACTGTAGAATTTAAAGAGGCGGGCCTTGTCTTTTGAATATTCGAGGGTCAAGCCTCAGAGAATGAAGCAACGGTCCGTCTTCAGTAACGGACATCTTCTGTCACTGCCATAAATGAAGTCCCATCCGCATTTAATGCGGAGTGGAGACATGGGCACGTGTAGGGCTGAGTGGGCGCGTGCACTCCGGGACGTGTGAGGCGGTTACCAAAAGTGGGGGGGATTATCGAAGCGGGAAATGATTGCATTTTGAATTCCTATCATGATTAAACGCCAATTTCTTCCCCTATAAATAGGGATTTTGAAAGCTTTCTCATTCTTTACGCTTCCAAAATCCTCCAAAGCATTTCAGCTATTTTCCCTGCAAGTTCCAGCGATTTTCGGCGACTTCTTTCTAGGAAATTCCACCTTCAGCTTTAGGTAACTTTCCAAAAACTCTAATACTAACCCTAGATTTAGGTTGGTTTAGGCGTAGCTCTGCTTGTGAGGAAACTTTTAGGTCACCAGGTCTAAACCGTAATCCTTTTTCTTCACTGTATTTCTGTCAAAAGCTCTATCTTCAAGAGCAATAATCAACAATGGCGACCCATATCGTAGATCAAACGGTGGATGAAATAGAAGAGATGTCTGTGGGGAGTTCTTCTCCACACGGCGACATTCCCACTGCCGTTCCAATGGCGAGGGGCTCCCCAAATGATGCAATCGCCACCGCCATTCCAGTGGCAAGGGCTCCCACAGAGGCTGGGGACAAAGAGTTAAACGCCGCAGTTCAAGGGATGAACGAGCGTGATCCCCAAGGTGTGGACCAGATTTTTGAAGAAATGAATCTCGTGATGGAGATGCAGAGGTAAGGAGAGAGGGTACTCCCCGTACTGAACAGTGCTGTGGGGCCGCAAGACCATCAAATTACGGTAGCGATTGCGGCTCCCAAGGGCGGTGCAGGGCCTTCCGAGCGTCGGGCTGAGAGCGAGCCCCCCCCCCTCCCCCGGCGGGAAACTCCAAAGGAAAGGGAAAGAGCCTGTGACACGGGTGAGGCAAAATAACCCCCACCAAACTGACAGATCCCCAGACAACATAGAGAGCATACTGACGCTCGAAGACCTGACAGATTTAAAGTCCAAGGTGTATTGGGACGAAGCAGTGTTCCCAATTCACCTTCCTGGGGAGGGAGACAGGGCCAACCGCCCGCCACCCGGAATGATGACCTTCTACCAAGACTCCATCCTGGCTGGAGGTTTGAGGTTCCCGATTCCACCTCCCATCGCCGATATTTGCAATTACTTAGTATTAAGTCCTTCTCAAATTCTCCCCAACGACATCGCTTTGATAAACGCGTTTGTGATGCTGATGAGGGCCACAGGCCACGAGCCCTCGTTAAACAACTTCAACAGTTTAATCCAAGTGGCCCGTTCCCCACGCTCATCTCCAACAGATGGGTTTTATTATGCCCAAGCCAAGTCAGGGCTTAAGATGATTGACTCGCCCTTGAGTTCGTACGACGAGAATTGGAAGGAGAGATACTTTTTCGTGGGAGCTCCTGGGGGGACTTTTGGGACCCACTGTGTGTGGATAGTTTATGGCGAAGGGCCCTTGGTTTGGAACAGATCCGGAGATAAGCTTTTCGAGCATTGGGCGAAGAGCTTAGCCCTCGTGATGAAAAATGAAAAGAAGTTGATTAAGGCCAAAGATCTGATGAGGAACGAGGGCATACTATTCCGTTATGGGCTCTTGAATCCCCCACTGTGTGTGGATAGTTCATGGCGAGGGGCTCTTGGTTAGGAACAGATCCGGAGATAAGCTTTTCGAGCATTGGGCGAAGAGCTTATCCCTCGTGATGAAAAATGAAAAGAAGTTGATTAAGGCCAAAGATCTGATGAGGAACGAGGGGATACTATTCCGTTAGGGACTCTTAAATCCCCCAGACATGATACTTAACCCCCCAGCCCAAATTATGAACCTTGACGGTTAGATTCTAGGAACTAACTTTCCTAACACTTCAGAGTAGTATTACTGACTTGTTTAGGCTGTTGTATTTTTATGACAAGTGTTCAATTGTGCTTTTCTGACGCTCGATTTTTCTCCTTTTGTAGATGCAGAGCTTCTGATGGCTGGGCCGACCGCAGAAAGCATCTTGGCTATGATGCACGCTCAGAGAGCGGGGGCTAACTGACAACAGCAGCAGCCACCGCAGGGTCAACAAGCTCCCAACGCCCCCCGAGGGAGGCGTGGCACCCGGCGAGGGTCTGGTCACGGAGCAAGCGGGTGAGGGGACGGTCAAGGAGTTGGCCATATAGAGGACCTGACCATCGATGACGCCCCAGCGGTTGACACTCCGGCTGCTCCTACAGTGCCCGCTCCTCGAGGGTTCCCATGCATCCAACAGCAATCACTCAGGCACTGCAGTCCAAATATTTGAGGCTGTGTGGGTCGAGCATTCAGGAAAGAGGAAAAGGATGCCAGACGCTATCCCCATCACCGGCAAGGGTAAAGAGGTGGTGGTCGGCCAGTGCGGAGATGATGACGATACCTCATCCTCTGAGGATGAGGACTTCTGGAAGAACGAGTGTGAGGGCGACGCTCATTACAAACGCCCAAGGAAAAGATGGCCCCGTGCTCTTGAAGAGGAGCTTATCCACCCGCACCTTTGTGACAGGGGATCACGATAAGCTAAACGAGCAGGATGCCGTTCAGATGGTGGACGACGCCTTCCATGCCGTCATAACTGTAAGTTTTTCAGTTTCCCAAAAAATTCCTTCCCTCGAATCAACTTTGTACTAATTTCCATGCTCTATTGGCTTTTCAGGAGGTTCTCCCCCGGCTAAAGAATTTGCAGAGGCGGGCGAAGGTGTACTCCAAGCATAAAGCCAAGTATAAGAGGTTGCTGCGCATCTCAGATCCTAGCAAACTGCAGGAAGACTACAACAGCGTTTGCGCCCAGGTCACGGCGTCCGAGCTCGAGCAGGAAAAACTGAAGTAGTCCTTGGAGCAATCGGAGGAGGCTTACCTGACTCTGGACGAGCATCACAGAAAGCTGAAGGAGAAATGGGACCAACTGAGGGTCGCCAACGGGGACCTTGGGAGACAATTGGCCGAGAGCACCCAACAAACAGAAGCAACCAAGAGGGACTTAGCCAATTTGCAGGATAAGGTGGCCACCTTGGAAACGAGGGTGACCTGGGAGGCGATCACCAGGTTCGTGCGTTCCAGAGCGTTCGCTTTTGCAGCGAACTTGCACTGTCTAGACAACGCTCGCCGCTTCTTCTGGAAGTCTGTGGGCTAGTTGATCAATCTTGGCATGGTGCCTCCATCTACCCGCAATGACGAGCGTCTAAGGATGGACCTTGGTGAAAACTTCGAGCCAGTGGACCCTAGCGATCCAAACGATGATCTCACTGAGCCGGAGTACGATAGCTTGGTCGTTATGCTCCAAAACGAGTATATGGCGGCCAACCCCATTGATCTCGAGCCTCTGGCGATCGAAGAGGAAGTCACCACCATCGACGCCCAGGACGGCTCCGGTCCCAGTAACGCCCAAGCCTCTGACGCTGAAGTCCTAGCTCCTGTTCCTCTTTCAACTGCTCCCCCGGAACCCGAGAGTGAAGCTCATTGATGCCCCCTATCTACTTTTTCAAAGTTCTGTCTGCTTATTTCCATTACCATTATGAACACTTGAACCTGTGTATTTGATTCTTGTACTTCTGATAATGCACTTTTTCATTCCATTTTAACGAAGTTTGATCTCTTTCAATGGTGAATTTTGAGCGTTGTCTGTTTGTTCCTTTTGGTATCTGAATGTTGGTGATGGGATTGCATGGGCACGAGGGTGTTCCTTATGAGGGTACCTTGGCCATATTCCAAAATAAGGCCCCAGGTTTGAACTTAGGAACCCACCAAGGAATATGCTAAGTGTTGGCCTTCTTAAATGTGAAATGTATACAACTGTTTTGAGCGTTCCAATAACTTAAAGTGAACTTAGAAATCATCCATAGGATTTGCTAAGTGTTCACTCCTGATTAATAAATAATTTGAATGTTGCAAAATAGTGATCGCAGCTAGGGTTAAGACATGAACTTAGAAATCAGCACATAGATTAACTAAGTGTCTACCCTTGTTGAGCGTACATATTCACAAGCGTTAACGGGGATCCCCTGTGCCCAATTGGTGACATGGGATATAGGATACCCCTAATACTGACCCGTTCAATTTTGGGGGAAGGGTTTTTAGGACTTTGAGTGTCAAGCTGTGCAACGTGGAGAACCCTCGACATATTACTGGCATTGACAGATAGATAAAAACGAATATCTGGTCGAGGGATACGCACGATACTAGTCGTTGAGCCGTTCGACTCGGAGTTGGCGCTGATTTGACCAAATGCATAGCACATAACAAAATAGAACCAGTAAACAAGCAACAATGCATGAAAACACTTACTGATATATTTGTATTTCTGTCAAAAGAAGTTACAGAGTGCCTCGAGCGGGCAATTACAAGGATTGTTCTTACACGTAGAACCGTCTAAGGTGACATGCATTCCATGGTCGAGGGAGACGCTCGCCTTGCAAAGTTTCTAGCAGGTAGGTATTGTTCGCTCATACCCATATGACTTTGAAGGGGCCTTCCCAATTGGGGTCCAACTTACCCACATGTTTAGACACTTCAACTTTCTTGAGGACCAGATCCCGCAGCTGGAAGGTCCTTTCTCTGACACGCCGGTTGTATTTATGGGCGACTGTCGCTTTGTACTTGTGGATTCGAGCCCAAGCAATGTTTCTTCTTTCATCTAGCACATCTAATTCGAACATCCGATTATCCTCGTTGAGCATAGGCTCGAAATAAGCAACGCGTACGGATTCTTGAGTAACTTCCGCAGGTATCATGGCCTCGGAGCCGTAAACGAGGGAGTAAGGGGTTTCCCTTGTTGCCGCTCGTGGGATAGTATGGTACGCCCAGAGGGCTCCCTGAAGCTCTTCTGCCCATTCTCCCTTTTTGCTTTCGAGCATCGTTTTTAGATGCCGGAGTATGGTCCTGTTGGTTACCTCAGCTTGACCATTGGCCTGCGGATGGCCCACGGAAGTGAAGCGTTGCTCGATGCCTAGTTCGTAGCAACACTCCCGTGTGTCAGCTGCAATGAACTGGGAGCCATTATCTGAGATGAGTACCCTCGGGATACCATATCTACAAATGATGTTCTTCCAAATGAAGTCTCCTACAACCTTGAATGTTATCTTCGCAACCGCTTCAGCTTCAGCCCATTTGGTGAAGTAATCCACAGCGAGGATCACGAACTTCTTTTGTCCGACCGCCATTGGTAGGGGTCCCACTATATCGATACCCCACTGGTCAAAGGGCTACGAAACATCAACAGACATCATCTGAGCGGCCGGCAGTTAAGGGGTATTGGAATGTAATTGACATTTAGGACACCTCTAAGAGTAACTGATTGCATCCTGCAACACCGAGGGCCAGTAAAATCCACTCCTCAATATCTTCTTGGCCAGGATTCGACCGCCGGAATGGTTTGTTAGGAATAGTGCCCTAGAAAGCCGATTGTATATCCGCTTTGTGCTTTTCCTTATTGTAATCACAGATAATCTTTGAATGAAATAACGAATTGAGGCAACACTTCTTTATATGCTCTTGTTTGGTATGCGTTTACTTTATCTGTGCATGTATGAGAACTCCCCTAATCCTGATGACTTTAGGACTCTACCATTTGGGTGAAATGGTTCATGAAACGAGCCCTATATCACATAAGTCATGATTAGTAAAATACTCCAAGCCGATGAGTCCTACACAGTGGGAGTGTCAACCCGACTCCTCTAAGGCTTGCTTGTGGGATCACGCCCTTGAGAAGGACCACCTTGTTTCATGGAGGTGCAAAGTGTATAGTTGATACGTGCGTGATACATGAGGGTGCTTACTTCCATAAGTAAGTTCACTGAGGTGCCCCGTGTGAGAACATTCCTAAATGGGAAAGGAAGTTTCTATTTCAGGAAATGGAAACTTCCAGATTAGGAAATATCTCATGAGTCATTGATGTGATTAATTAATCCTTAGACTTGAGGTTCCATGTCACTTTATGAGTTAACTCTGTAGTCTTAGGTATAAGCTTTAAAGGGTGTCACCTTAGACAACTGATTCAAGGCTTATGCTGGGGCTGCACAACTGATTCATGAAAGTGAATGAGAATAAAGAAAGGACCTACACTTGCATTTGCAAGGTGATCTCTTATTCTGTAAGTCATTCATATACCATATGGAGTCCTTGGCCAAGGCAGTAGATCAAGACATCAAGAAAAGGGTTTCTTGGATTGAGATCAAATGGATATGAAATGCACTTTGCTATAAGACAGGATTATTAGGGTTCTGATTATTCCCTTGCCCTAGATCTTGGTTGAGAGATAGTAAGTAGGAGGATTGTATCTTACATGAATCAATGACTTAAAGGTTCTGTCGAATCCGAACATTCCAATTCAGCTAGGGGTTAAACACCTGTTGCTAGACTATGGTCGTTTAATATGTGAACTGATTAATTAATTAGTGAATTAATTAATTAGGGTCACTGCTAATTGAATTGAGGACCTAGAGGGTCACACACAACAACTTGGTTACATGAGTTAAGGCTTTAAAATGATTAAAGGAGTTAATCGAGCCAAGAGGGTTCCACATGTGTGAAACCACACGTGTGGGTCACGTGAGTGACACGTGTCTCACACGTGTATATATATATATATATATATATATATATTGTATATATATATTAAATAATTAAATGTGTTAATTATTTAATAGACTTTGGCTTAATTTTAAATTAAAAAGAAAGTCTTATTTTGGGGAAAAATTAATCTAGTTAATTAATTATGAATTAATTAATTAGATAAAATAAGTTATTTATCTAATTTAATAAAGTATAAAATTATCCAAAAGGAGTTTGGATATATTTTTGGCTCTCTTAAAAGTTGATTTGAATTAGAATTCAAAGTCAAAGTCAAAATTACTTGATGATCAAGTAATAGGAGAGAGGGACCAAAATCCTTAGCCCATAAGGACTAGGGATTTTCGGCCACTCCCTTTCCTATATATAGGGGAGCTCATGCTCCCCTTAGAGAGTGATTGAATTCTTTTGGTTCATGTGTTGAACACCATCCTTTCTCCAAGATAAATTAAGCCCTAGGTTAAGCCTAAACACTAACTAGAGAACTAGCATCCTTACTAGTTAGATTGTAGTCAAGTTGGTAGACTATCTCTAGAGAGCTTCAAGTTAGAAATTTTGAAGATTCGAGCTTTACCAAGGAGAGGGGATCAAGCCTCGAGAAGAGCGTTCTTGGGTGGCTTGAAACACTTCAAGAAAGATTATTGAAAAGTAAGTTTCTAATCTCTACGAATTTGGATACACGATTGCGAGTCCAAGATCCTTTTGTTGGAAAATTTTTAAATTTTTGCTGCTTTCTGATTCCTGTTTTCCAACAAGTGGTATCAGAGCAACCTCGTTAATCGTGTTTCTGATTCATCTCCACTTTACTGAATTTGGTAGAAATTCTTTGGCTTGATGCGATTGAGTATTTGTAATTGTTTTAGAAAGCCTGAATTACGAAACTGTTTTTTTCCTGAAAGTTTCTGAAAACTGGTTTTTATAAAATTTATTTTTGAAAACTGTTTTAGATTTGAAACTGTATAAACTGTTTTTGGATTTCTTGGATTGGTTTTGCTTTTGAACGAAAACACGAAACGAAAAGCTTGGATTACGAACACGCGAAACCCCGGCTTAGCGCACCGCCGCCCGCCGGTCCTAGGCGCACGCAGGCCCCAGTGCCATCTCCCTCCCGCAACCGTGCGGGAGGCCTTCCTAGGCGCGCCCGCCCAGGGCTGCCGAGACGGCCGCCCATCGCCCGCCCAGGCTGGGCGAGGATCCCGCAAGGCGTGCGGGATCTCTCGCCCAGGCCCGCCCGCATGCGAGCGGGATGACCGCGGGCGGCAGCGCGGCCGTGCGCGCGACAGGCGCGCACCGCATGCGTGCGGTCTCCTTTCGCGTGTGGGTCCCGTTTTTCGTAATCCGTTTTCGTATTTCGTGTAATCTAGTCCCAATTTTAATTTTTAATTTTAAAATTTTATTTTATCAATATTTATATTAATTTTTGAATAAAGCTTAAAATTGGGAATTGGGATTTTTGAGAAATAGAAACGGTTTATATTTTGGAAAACTACATCTTTAATAAAATTATTAATTTTCTGAAATTAATTTGAATTTTATTAGTTTTTAGTAATTTGGGATTTATTGAAAACTTTTATAAATAAGACTCGTATTAAGTCTTGTTTTAAGTCATTAGGACTTGAAACGGGAATTTTAATTTATTGGTTAAATTTAAATTCTCGCAAAAGCATGTTAGGTGATTATGGGTACTAGTCTATGTATGCTTTACGTTTATGCACATGGAAGGTTTACATTTGGGGTTGGAGCCCTATAGTTGCGTTTTTCAATTGAGGTTGGAGCCTCACTTATGTTCGTACTGTTATGTGATTTATTATGTGGCTTTCCATATTACTGTTTTTTAGGCCGGGGTATGCCCCGTGTAATTGTCTAAGGCCAATATGAAGATTGAGCCTTATTACTTTATGTCTTTTTCTTTTAATTTGAGAGTAGAGATAGGTGGTGAGGTTTTATTTTCATTTTGGAGACAATGCACCCATGGAGTAAGATGGACCACATTCAAGTAACAAGGAGGCCATAAGTGAAGACCCCTCAAAATGTTAGGGAGGGGAATCTCAATTGAAAGTGTAATAGAGATAGGGCTCGTATTCTGTTATCGCTTTCCCTTATGTGATATAAACTGTTTATGTGGCATGTATGTTAGAATTGTGATAGTGGAGTGGCTCCCACTTATCACGCATAAGATAGGATAGACCCATGATCATCTCATGTTAGTATCATGCTAGGACATGTTATCTGTTTATGTGCTTGTTTGAAATGCATTTAAGTTGTACTTGTATTAATCAAGACTAATAAAATTGGATAACATATATGTTCGTGAGGTCGAACCGGACAACTCTCCGGTTAATTCGAAAAATTCCCATTAAATATTAAGCTAATTTCGAATAAATAGGTGTTTAATTCGAGGTGCAAATTTTGAATTAAATTCCTAGCATTCCATCAATAGGTTTTAAGTTTAGTAAGTAAAGCTAGTTATTGTCCGCGAGTCGTGGGATAGCTAGTGGAGCTTATTAGTTCTTAGTTACCTAATTGATCATTTTAAATGATCAATATTTTGTGATCAATTTTGGCAAAGGCGATATCCGCGAGTCGTGGGTCGTTCGAACTAAGTTTTGATCATGATCTTATGATTGATGGGTCTAGCTTAACGCCTAAGTAAATATGGATGTCGCACGAGTCGTGGGTCCATATTGAAAGAAAGGTGATGCAAAAACAATTACTAAGAATTCTAAAGGTGTTAGAATTGGCAAGTTGTACCTACCTAGGGTTCTTACTTAGAATGTCCGCGAGTCGTGGGTTCGAGGTAAAATGCCTAGGATCATAGTACCTATTGGGAAACGTGTTCCTCTTAGATCTTTGGGAATTGTAGATCTTTGAAAAACAGTGGGAGCTACATTAGATTAAAGACCTTATCTTTTGTATATCGTTATAATTCAGCATGCTCACTAGTTCTCTGTCTTACCATTTACGTCGTAGATTCTGTGATTCTCTACGTGTTTTGAAATGGCAACCAAAAACCCTCTTGTATCGATCCTCGAGTCAAACAAGTTGACTGGTCCCAACTATTCTGATTGGCTGAGGAATCTGAAAATCATTTTAGATTCTGAGAAGAGAACTTATGTTCTCTTCGAAGGGGAGCCTAGTCCCGAAGGGGACGCTCCCACTCGGGCTGAGCGGGACGCGATCCAGAGGTGGAAGGATGATAATCTCCAAGCCATTGCCTTATGTTGGCTAACATGTCTTCGGACTTGCAAAGGCAACATGAGGCCATGGAATTTGCTTGGGAGATTTACGACCACTTAGAGCAACTTTACCGCCCTCATGAACGTGTTACAAGGTATAACACTTCGAAGGAATTATTCCACTTGAGAATGAGGGAAGGTTTAAGTGTCCATGAATATGGACTCAAGTTTCTCGCCCTTACTGAGAAACTTGCTTCCATGGACATGCCACTGAAAGATGAGCTTTCAGTGGATTTGTTGCTAGCCTCGCTCCCACCATCATTCAACCCATTTGTCCTTAACTTCAATATGAATCATGCTGGTGCTACTGTAGCTGAGCTGATTAGTCAGCTTGTGACTGCTGAAAGCACGATCAAGAAGGACAATAAGGTTCTGATGGTGAATGCTCCATCTTCCTCTTCTGGGCCTTCTAAAGGTAAGGGTAAGAAAGCCCAAAAGAAGAAGAAGAAACCCCTTAGGCCCACTGGTGGCATTTCGAAGGGGAAGGCCCAAAAGAAGAAGCGTGATCAGAAAGAGGATGTTTGCTTCCATTGTGGCAAAGCGGGACATTGGAGGAGAAACTGCCCAGAGTACAAGGCTACTCTAAAGAAAGGTATGTTTCTCGTTGAAATAAATCTTTCTATTAATTCTAGTTCTTGGGTACTTGATACCGGTTGTGGAACTCATATCTGTAATGATGTACAGATGCTAAGTCAAGTCCAACAACTCAAAGAAGGAGAATGTGTCTTGAAGATCGGCGATGGCTCAAATGTTGAAGCTCGAGCTTTAGGCACAATTAGATTAGATTTAGGTAGTTTTGAGTTAGTTTTAAATAAAGTCCTTTATGTACCAAGCATTATTCGTAATATAATTTCAGTTCCAATTTTAGATTGTGAAGGTTATAAAACTTATATTAAGAATGGTAAATACTTTATCAAACGGAACAACTCTTCCATTCACATCGGTACTCTAAGTAATGGACTTTATCTAACTCAAAATATCAATATTATGAATATACAACGAGAAACTAAACGTAAGAGAGATGATAAAGTTTTAGCTCCCTTATGGCATGCTAGATTAGGACACATTTCCAAGAACAGAATTAGCAAGATAAACACTTTAGGATCATTCTCTGAAAATGATCTCAAAGAGTTAACTTCTTGCGAATCCTGTCTCAAAGGAAAAATGTCCAAAGTTCCTTTTAAAGGAACTGTGGAATGTGCCACTAAGGTTTTGGATTTGATCCATTCTGATGTTTGTGGACCGCTTAGTGTAAGCACTAGAAATAATCATCAGTATTTCATAACCTTTACCGATGACTTTAGTCGATATGGTTATGTATACTTAATAAAGTATAAATCTGAAGCTTTTGAGAAATTCCTAGAATTTCAAAAGGAGGTTGAGAACCAAACTGGTCACAAGATCAAAGCACTTCGATCTGATCGAGGAGGCGAGTATCTTAGTGAAGAATTCCTTAATCATCTCAAAGATAATGGGATTATCTCTCAGTGGACACCTCCGGGAACTCCTTAACTCAATGGAGTTTCTAAGAGAAGGAATCGAACCCTACTCGATATGGTTCGTTCCATGATGAGTTTCACTGATTTACCACCTTCTTTCTGGGGTTATGCCTTAGAAAGTGCAGCAAAGATTTTGAATCTAGTTCCCTCTAAGTCAGTCCCTAAAACGCCCTATGAAATGTGGCATGGTAAAATCCCTAGTTATTCTTATTTAAGAATTTGGGGTTGTCCTGCTTATGTGAAGAGGACAGTGGGAGATAAGTTGGAATCTCGTTCTAATTTATGCTACTTTGTAGGTTATCCTAAGGAATCCATAGGATACTACTTCTATGATCAATATGAGCAAAAGGTGTTTGTTTCCAGAAATGCTACTTTTCTGGAGGAACCGTTCCTTAAAGAAAAGAAAGGCAAGATCATAGAATTAGAAGAAGTACAAAGTGACCCCATGCCACCCACTGAAGAGACGTCGCCTTCTGATCAACCACAACCAATCACGAATTTCGATACACACACAAATCCTCCTCTAAGGCGTTCTGAACGCATTCCTAGACAACCGGAGAGATGGTATGGATTCTTCCATGAAATCTCTCAAAAGGATAATGATCCTTTAACATATGAGGAGGCACTTTCAGATTCTGACTCTGAATAGTGGATAGAAGCCATGAAATCCGAAATGGATTCCATGAAGTCCAACCAAGTTTGGACCTTGGTAGATTTGCCTGATGGGGTAAAACCCATAGGTTGCAAATGGATCTTTAAGAGAAAGCTTGGAGTTGATAGAAGCATTGCAGCCTACAAGGCAAGTCTGGTTGCAAAAGGATTCACTCAAAAACCCGGCATGAACTTTGATGAAACTTTTTCACCAGTTGCAATGCAAAAGTCTATTCGGATCATGCTTGCCATTGCTGCATATTATGACTATGAGATATGGCAAATGGATGTGAAAACTGTCTTTCTCAATGGTGACATTGATAAAGACATTTATATAGAGCAACCCATAGGTTTCACAATCAGTGGGAGTGAGCAAAAGGTTTGCAAACTCCAAAGATCAATCTATGGATTGAAACAGGCTTCTAGGAATGGAACATTCGATTTGATGAATAAGTCAAAGCGTTTGGCTTCATTCAAATTTCGAATGAATCATGTGTGTATAGAAAGGAATTGGAGACCTCGGTGCAATTCTTAGTACTTTATGTAGATGACATCCTTCTTATTGGGAATTCGAAGGATGACATGAAAGTAACTAAGTTATGGTTATCGAACTAATTCGAGATGAAAGATCTTGGTAATGCGTCCTATATCCTTGGAATTAAAATCTATCGAGATAGATCTAGAAGGTTAATAGGACTATCACAGTCGATGTACATTGACAAAGTATTGAAGAGATTCAATATGGAGTCAGCAAAGGTTAAGAACCTTCCTATGAGTGTAGGAACATGTCTTTCTAAGAAGATGTGTCCTAAGAATAACCTTGAGAAGGAAAGAATGACTCATACACCTTATGCATCAGGGATAGGTAGCATAATGTATGCAATGTTATGTACTCGACCGGATGTGGCTTATGCACTTAGTGTAACAAGTCGTTTCCAATATGACCCTGGAGATGGTCACTGGGCTGCCGTGAAGAATATTCTTAAGTACTTGAAAAGTACTAAAGATTTATTCTTAGTTTACGGAGGTCAGAAAGATCTTACTGTCGAAGGATACTGCGATGCAAGCTTTGCATTTGACTTAGATGATTTTAAGTCAATGTCAGGATACATTTTCTGCCTAAACGGCGGAGCAGTGAGTTGGAAGAGTTCCAAGCAAACGACCACTGCAGATTCGACCACTGAGGCCGAATACTTAGCTACAAATGATGCAGCTAAGAAAGGTGTTTGGATTAGAAATTTCATTCAAGAGTTGAATGTTGTTCCTAGCATGAAAGACCCCATTACTGTGTTTTGTGACAACACTGGGGCGGTTGCTCAAGCAAGAGAACCAAGATCTCACCAACGGACGAAACGCATTATGAGGAAGTATCACCTAATCCGTGATATTATCAAAAGAGGAGATGTGCAAATTGAGAGGGTCGCATCAGCAGAGAACGTGGCAGATCCACTTACTAAACCCCTTAGTCGAGAAGCTTTCCAAGGTCATCTTCAGAAGATGGGACTTAGAGTAGCTTTAGAATGGCTTTGACGGGCAAGTAGGAGATTGTTAGGAATAGTGCCCTAGAAAGCCGATTGTATATCCGCTTTGTGCTTTTCCTTATTATAATCACAGACAATCTTTGAATGAAATAACAAATTGAGGCAACACTTCTTTATATGCTCTTGTTTGGTATGTGTTTACTTTATCTGTGCATGTATGAGAACTCCCCTAATCCTGATGACTTTAGGACTCTACCATTTGGGTGAAATGGTTCATGAAACGAGCCCTATATCACATAAGTCATGATTAGTAAAATACTCCAAGCTGATGAGTCCTACCGACAGTGGGAGTGTCAACCTGACTCCTCTAAGGCTTGCTTGTGGGATCACGCCCTTAAGTGCAAAGTGTATAGTTGATACGTGCGTGATACCTGAGGGTGCTTACTTCCATAAGTAAGTTCACTGAGGTGCCCCGTGTGAGAACATTCCTAAATGGAAAAGGAAGTTTCTATTTCAGGAAATGGAAACTTCCAGATTAGGAAATATCTCATGAGTCATTGATGTGATTAATTAATCCTTAGACTTGAGGTTCCATGTCACTTTATGAGTTAACTCTGTAGTCTTAGGTGTAAGCTTTAAAGGGTGTCACCTTAGACAACCGATTCAAGGCTTATGCTGGGGCTGCACAAGTGATTCATGAAAGTGAATGAGAATAAAGAAAGGACCTACACTTGCATTTGCAAGGTGATCTCTTATTGTGTAAGTCATTCATATACCATATGGAGTCCTTCGCCAAGGCAGTAGATCAAGACATCAAGAAAAGGGTTTCTTGGATTGAGATCAAATAGATATGAAATGCACTTTGCTTTAAGACAGGATTATTAGGGTTCTGATTATTCCCTTGCCCTAGATCTTGGTTGAGAGATAGTAAGTAGGAGGATTGTATCTCACATGAATCAATGACTTAAAGGTTCTGTCGAATCCGAACATTCCAATTCAGCTAGGGGTTAAACACCTGTTTCTAGACTATGGTCGTTTAATATGTGAACTGATTAATTAATTAGTGAATTAATTAATTAGGGTCACTGCTAATTGAATTGAGGACCTAGAGGGTCACACACAACAACTTGGTTACATGAGTTAAGGCTTTAAAATG
Organism: Lantana camara; assembly: GCA_037501455.1. Classification (NCBI taxonomy): domain Eukaryota; kingdom Viridiplantae; phylum Streptophyta; class Magnoliopsida; order Lamiales; family Verbenaceae; genus Lantana; species Lantana camara. The sequence continues at coordinate 88,244,100 of CM074863.1, forward strand.
ATTAAAGGAGTTAATCGAGCCAAGAGGGTTCCACACGTGTGAAACCACACGTGTATATATATATATATATATATTGTATATATATATATTAAATAATTAAATGTGTTAATTATTTAATAGACTTTGGTTTAATTTTGAATTAAAAAGAAAGTCTTATTTTGGGGAAAAATTAATCTACTTAATTAATTATGAATTAATTAATTAGATAAAATAGGTTATTTATCTAATTTAATAAAGTATAAAATTATCCAAAAGGAGTTTGGATATATTTTTGGCTCTCTTAAAAGTTGATTTGAATTAGAATTCAAAGTCAAAGTCAAAATTACTTGATGATCAAGTAATAGGAGAAAGGGACCAAAATCCTTATCCCATAAGGACTAGGGATTTTCGGCCACTCCCTTTCCTAAATATAGGGGAGCTCATGCTCCCTTTAGAGAGTGATTGAATTCTTTTGGTTCATGTGTTGAACACCATCCTTTCTCCAAGATAAATTAAACCCTAGATTAATCCTAAACACTAACTAGAGAACTAGCATCCTTACTAGTTAGATTGTAGTCAAGTTGGTGGACTATCTCTAGAGAGCTTCAAGTTAGAAGTTTTGAAGATTCGAGCTTTACCAAGGAGAGGGGATCAAGCCACGAGAAGAGAGTTCTTGGGTGGCTTGAAACGCTTCAAGAAAGATTATTGAAAAGTAAGTTTCTAATCTCTACGAATTTGGATACACGATTACGAGTCCAAGATCCTTTTGTTGGAAAATTTTTAAATTTCCGCTGCTTTCTGATTCCTGTTTTCCAACATGGTTCCCACAGCTTCCATTGTGCACATGTTCCAACACGTCTTTGGCTTGCGAAGGTCTTAGGCACCTTAATGGTGGACCTTGGAAAGACCGTTTGAAGAGCCGACCCTCGTTATCAAGTGAGAAACAAGGGGCCTTACTCCTAATCTTCCGCGCCTCAACTTTGTCGCTCGGACAGGTTCCATCCCTTAGGAATCTGACGATATCTTCGAGCCAACAACGGTCAGATGGATCGATCATGTTCACTCTCGCCGAGGGCTCCACCTCACGAATAAGTGGCTCATCCGTTCTAAGAAATGTGACAGAGCGCTCGCAGGAGTCTTCCAGAGCTGACGCAAATTTAGAGAGGGCATCCGCACGCTCGTTTTCTGCTCATAGGACTTGCAGTAAGTGGAACTCTTTGAATTTAGATATACTCTCCTTGGCTTTTGCTAGGTACCGCACCATAGTGGCTTCTCGAGCCTTATAAGTGCTATCAATTTGACTTGCAATCAATTGGGAGTCAACATAAGCAATGACCCGAGCGGCCCCTTCTGAAGGACGATCCTAAGCCCTTGGATGAGGGCCTCATATTCTACCTCGTTATTGGTGACCTGGAACGCTAGTTTGATTGCGTAGTCCACTTCATTCCCATGAAGGTCCCTAAGGGTCACCCCGGCTCCTCCCCCTTGTGAGGAGGAGCCATCTGTGTGTAAAAGCCATAGCCCATTTACAACTGAGGGCTCAATACCGAGGCCGAAGCGCTTGACAAGCAGGTCCGCCACTGCTTGAGCCTGCATCGCCGTGCGAGGCTTGAAACTGATGTCGAATTGGCTAAGCTCAATTGACCACGTAATTAACCTCCCTGAGACGTCCGGTTTCGAGAGTACCTGTTTGAGGGGTTGGTCCGTAAGCACCGTGATGGAGTGGGCCTGAAAGTACGGCCTTAACCTTCTGGAAGCATTTACAAGCGCAAAGGGGAGTTTCTCTATTTCCATATATCTTTTCTCCACTCCTTGTAAGGTTTTGCTTAGGTAATACGCCGGCAAGTGTTTACGCTCGCGGACTGCGACGAGGACTGCGCTCGTGGCCTCTGACGAGACTGAGAGGTAGACAAACAAGTTCTCCTCAGGGACTGGCTTTGTTAGCAAGGGAACGCACGACAGATACTGTTTCATATCTTGTAAGGCCTTCTCACATTCCTCGGTCCATACAAAGTTGCGAGCGTTACGTAGGATTTTGAAGAAAGGCAAGTTCCTGTCCGCCGAGCGGGAAATAAACCTGTTTAAAGAGATGATCTTGCCCACTAGCACTTGGACCTCTCTAACGTTCTGAGGGGAAGGAATGTCCAAGATCGCTTTGATTTTCTCCGGATTGGCCTCGATGCCTCTTTAGCTAACAACATACCCTAGGAACTTTCTACCCCGAACGCCGAATGTACATTTTGAAGGATTCAACTTCAGGATGGGAATGTTGAACGCTCGTTTGAGATCCTCCAGATGGGAATGTTGGTGCTCGCTTTTGACAATCATGTCATCCACATATACTTCTATCGATTTTCCTATTTCGCGCTCGAACATTTTGTTGACTAGGCGTTGATAAGTTGCCCCTGCATTTTTTAGACCGAACGGCATAACCTTGAAACAGTAAATTCCCACATAGACCACGAAGGAAGTCTTTGATCGATCCTCGGGCACCATCAAGATCTGATAATACCCCTGGAATGCATCCATCATACTCATGAGTTCGCAACCAACACTCTCAAGATTCCTAGTATGCAACCAACACTCTCAAGATTTGTTTAAAGAAAATGGAAGACCATCACAGGCTACAGAGCCTCAGGAACTGGGTTTCCTTGATAGTGTGGGTTCTTCCAGCTAGGATAACACAAGAATGAATGTGCGATGAAAAGGTGGAAATGGTGAAGTATGCAAAGCTTGGGATATGCAACAATGGAGGAGAAAAACCCCAGTTCAATACAGGTGGTTTGTGTGAAGCAGATGACTTGGAGAAGAAGGAGTACGAATCCCCATATTTATACGTTGAGGCCGGGGCATTTGGGTAATAGTAACCAAGTGGTCCCAAAATCAGTGTTGCCTTAGACACGTGGCGGCCTGAGATGGTGTGAGAGTGATGGCTCTGAAAAACCTGTAGCATGTCAGGTACGAGGTGCACACTACCACTGCGTCAGAGGTGGTTAGCGTGCGTCGAGCGTGTAGGTATCTAACCATGCTTCCCGTACTGTTGAAGCGCTCTTGGAAGGGACAGTCCACGCTACAGGGACCAATCCTCGAGGAGAGACACCTTCGAGTATCAACTCGAGCGTTGGTTACGCTCGAGGGGCCCCTGGTGGGGGGCCGTTGGCGATGGGTGTCCGAGCGTCAGTCGGCGACACATGAGCGCGATTACTGAGGGTGTCCCTGGTATGGAAGGAAGGGAACCTTGGCGTAGAGCATCCCCGGGATCCGTGATGCGAGCGTTCAAGGGGACCGTTGGGGGATCCCACGCTCGTGACTTGGGCCGAGGCACGCAAGTGTTGCTTGGAGGAGAGGTATGGGAATGGGCCGGGTTGGACCCACGGGCCCATTACCGCGAGCGTTAGACTGATGGATCCTTCAGATCGTGGCACGTATACAGTGTTGATCCGAGCGTATTTTGGCCTCATCAGGACCCATGTCTCATTTGGAATCTAGCGTTTCCATCTCACCAAAAATCACATCCATCTCATTTTCCCTTATTATAATTTTTGAATGATATTGTAGTGATCTCACTAATCACGCAACATCAGTATAGATATAATCTATTGTCTCAGTAAATATAGTACTAGCAAAAATGGATAAATATAATTTTTACGTGTCAAATCCGAAAATTTAAAATGTGATGTTCATGATATAATGGTTTGTCAATCCTTTTATCGTAAGTTAATTAGGTTTCAGAAGTGAACCATGTCAACCACATTGATGCAAATGTTAGTTGAGCCCGAATGTAGTTTTGGCCTTCGTCGATTACGTCATCCTCTCAAACATAAAATTTTTCAAAGTCAACCATTATTCAATATAATGTTTTTTTAATTTACCATTTTTGTTTCTAAACTCTTGAAAAAAGTGTATTTGCTAAGGTTAATTAATTCATGAACATAATATATTCGTGGCAATTACATATTTTACATTACATTTCACAGTCTTCGAAGTTTCATTGACACTTGACCGAATCAAATGTCTGTAGTTGACGCGATGGGGGGAGGGAAAATGTCTTCAATGCATATGCTTCTGGAGTAATGGTCGATGAAGAACAGTGTTTGAGAATTTGTCATTATTTCCATTTTCCACGAAGCGTGGTCTTTCTCCGACTATTGACTAAGACTACGAGAGATTGTTCTAGAAATAACTTATACGCACCATAAATTTTATGTTAGGGGAAAAAAAAAAAGAAGCAAATTAAACTTTATATTATAAAAATACATTTAAAAAAATCCTATATAATATATTTATTACTTACCATTCCTTGCATAAAAAAACATCACAATTGAAATTTGGTTTTCCAATTTTATCCTCACATCTTATTATAAAATATTATACAAAAATATAATATACGTATAGATATTATATTTAAGGAAAATTACATCTACACCCTATTTAAGTTTATAAAATACCAACATACCTCATCTTTCCCAAAATATTACAAATATTTAACTGTAACGCCCCAACTTTTCCGTATTTTAAAATGACGTATGTGTTTACTAAATTGCGCGAAATAGTTGGCTAAGTGTTTTCTATATTTAAATTTCATTGTTTAACTGTTAAACATGTGATTAATTGAAATATGTGTAATATTTGAATTGGAACGAATACGCTTACTTGAACCACTTGTGCATGAATAATTATGTGTTCCCTAATTGTGCATTTAAATTATTTAATTGCATAGCTAATCGTTTTGATAATTCTTATTGTAATTTTAATTAATTTTCTATAATATATATTTCGTTATATTTTTAATAAATATTTAAAATGAATCCTTGAACGATATGTATTTACGTGACAAGTTGCGTGTCGTTACTCTATGAAATGAATTCGAAATTTTGTAGAAATTTAATATGTTGTAGATATGTGTGTCACACATGTGTACGTATGTTCATTTCATGTTTTTGGATTCGTGTGATTGCATTTTGAATTTATTTGGTATGATTGGAACCAAACCAGGGGCTAACGGGCACTTAGCGCACCCTTGGTTCCGTATGTGATATCTTGAGCTAGGGAACTCGGAATCGAGTTCCGTCAACTCGGTTGAACTCATAATGAAAATTAGGGTTCAATAAACTTAACCTCATATTTTTCTAAGATAATTTGAACCCCCGAAATTCAACCGAAAACCGAACGGATGCAAATCTGCCACCCTTCACTAAGAATGTCATATCTCCTTCAAACCTTGACCAAATTAACCATGGTTGGAGGCTATGGAACCCTAGTTAAGCCCACTATCTGACCCTTATCCCCCTCAACCGAACCAACCCTCACAAACAAGAGAATATCAGCCCCAAGTCCCTGCTCCAGTTTCATCCCGTCACTATGCCCTGCTTGGAGATTTCAAGCTCAAATCTCTTCCATCCTTCAACCAATCCACAAGGTGGGTTTAGGGTTGTGTTATACATTCAATATGAGTCATTTTGATCCATTCATCCCCAATTTTGAGCATGATTTCATGGGTTTATGGCTGAAGAGAAGAAATAGTTAGGTTTTGGATACATGTGTTGATCTCTCTCCTTCTTTGATGATTTAGGTTGATTCCAAGCATGAATATGATTATCTTGACTTCCTCTTTGCATTTATCGTGATGTATTACATGGTAGTTGAAGCATTCATAAGTTTCCATTAATGGAGTTTTGAAGAAAAGTCATGAAATGATCATCCATTCCTTCATCTCACGTTTCAACACTTGGAGAGCAAGTTTGTGTGTTGTTTTGGAGTTGTTTCATCTCATATTTGTGATCATTCCTTAGCTGAGCATGTTGCTTGAAGTTACCTTTGTTGCTGCTCTGTTTTTGGCTGCATTTTCTGCTGGAACGAGCTGGGTAGCTGCCGCGACCGAACCAAGAGCAAACTTGGTAGCGGCCGCGACTCCCTCTCATGTTGGCTGCATTGCTCTCTCAGGTCGCAGTCGCGACCTGAATCATGTGTATTTGGGTCGCGCCCGCGACCCCATTTCGGCCTGCTCACGTATTATGGAAATTTTGCTCAAAATTCGAGTGAATGCATGGGTAGCGGCCGCTACCATTTCTTGAAGGAAATGGGTCGCGGCCGCGACCCTCATCATTTCTGCATGAGATTTTGATTTTCCAACATTATTTGCATGGTTTCTTTGGCTCGTTTTTGGTTCAATCACTTCATTAACATGTCATATAATGTGTTATTTTATGTGTTGTGAAGTTGGGTGATTTTTCATGGAGTATTTCCCGAGTTATGGCTTCATATGTCTTTAATGCTCCTAACGTGCGCATGCATGGATCTTTTGCTTCTAAGATGAACCCTAATTGCTTGCTATCTTTTATTTTATGACTTGTATGATATGTATACATATTATATGGCGTGTTATGCTTGTTAATTGGAATCCTTGGATTGAATTGGCTTGATATACGGAGGATATGAACTTAAATGAATTTAAATCGTACACGTATACCTTGATGCTTCATGTTTGAACCTTAAGTGACATCTTACTTCTTTTTAATAGCTTATATGAATTGTTTACATGTTGTACTATGTGTTAGGCGTATTATTTGAATTCCTTCGATTAATTTGGTATGATTATAAAAGTGATGAACTTAATGAATTTGAATGATTCATGAAAGGTATGTAATGATCGTTGGTATGTCTCTAAAATATTAATCGTGCACATGATCATTTCCATGACATGAATTGTATTTCTTATGCATCTTATATCATGTGCATAGCATGCCGTGCGTCTATGTGGCCTCATATTGAGTCAATTCTCATGAGTACACATTGTTCCTTCTCTTGTACAGTTCGTTTTCAGGGCAGAGACTTCCGATTTGAATAGGCACCCGCATTACTTATGCTTTATGTCTCGTGGTATTCCAGGTGAGGGTGTTTTTGTTTTAGCTATGTATCAAACCCTACCACCCTTATGTGACAAGCTTTGGCCAAAACCTTATGTATATATATATATATATATATATTTTACTTTTAAAGTAGAGTCATCGAGTAAATTATGATCGAGTAAACCCTTTTCTAATGAATTATGAAATATGTTATGTTTGTTATGAATCAAATGTTTTGGCAAGGATATGATTATGAACATGATTATGAATACACGGGCCCAGGGACTTAGTGCAAGTGGCTATCCGGGGAGGCAAGGGCCGACGGTGATCCCTTGTACTAGTCCCACCACATTTACGGTGATACCGGCCCTCGCTAGGAGGTTTAGCCGGGAATGGGAGCTGAGTGCCCTTGGGGGGTTCATGTACCCCCATTGACCTATGTATGGACCGATGGTCGGGTCTTGCTAAACCGTCCACCACCCGGAGGAAGAAGGTTGGAACTTATTATATGATTATGATTATGTTCTGATTGTTATGCACCGTGCGGGAAGGCCGGGACACGGATTGCCCAAACGACTATGTCTTACGTTATGTTATATGATTTGTGTGTATTATAATATATTGCATGATCACGTATTCAATGTATTAATGATATTTTTCATACACGGTCGGAGTTTGGTTGGAGATAATACACGCTCACTCGCCAAGTCTTAATGTTTATGTAGGATTTATGAACCTAATGAATTTAATATGATTTGGTTGTAAAGTTCGGGCATTGCTAGTTATCTTTTAGCCCTTCTTGGGAATTAATTTTAAATAAAACCTTTCTCGAGATTTATGACTTGCATGCGTATGTTTTTATAGATATGTATCGCTCCTGCTCACTTAGTCTTCTAGAGACTGACCCTCTCCCTCCCCACTCTTTAGTGCGTAGGTTTGGCGTTGGAGTTTCGAGCTAGGCGGAATTGTGTTGAGTCTTTGAGTCGGTCAGGTTAAGTTAGAAGAGTCTCTGCACTCGCATATGTATTTGAATTGTGTATGATTCGACTTTGTAAGATTATGAATTTGAATCTTTATGTATTTGTTATTGAATTGCCCTTGCCGGGCTTTGTTATGAGTTAAAAAGAGGCCTGAGGAGCCCAAGTCTGCTTGTGGTTCGTGTGTTTAATTTTTGCAGGCCCGTGGCCAATGCATGTGTTTGGATTTTAGTTTCTGCTGCAGTATGTTTTGTTGGCTGGTTATTTGCAGGGTCTAAGTCCCGCCTAGCTTAGGAGGGTTGTTTTCCTTGTCTCCCGTTCGCTATGGTTTGATACAGGTGCGGACTTCCCATTTCGTTACTCGTGTTGAGCCATAGCACGGGGGATGTGGTGCCTCACGTGCAGGGTGCTACATTAATAGTATAGTTTATAATATTATATCTTAGTGCATCCACTTTGATGGTGCTAGGAGATGGAATACGATTAAACCACCACCAATTTAGAATTTGTTTTGGGGGGGAGGGGGGGAAGACCATCACAGGCGTAAGAGCCTCAGGAACTGGGTATCCAGAGATACGTGGGTTCTTCCAGCTAGGATAACACCAAGAAGATACGGTTTGAATGCAAAAGAGATGGAGTGTTTTGAGCTTGGGAAGGAGGACTAGGGAAAACCCAGTTGTGTATGCAGTCTCTGTGCAGAAGATGACTTACTTACTTGGGGAATGTGAATGTAAATTCCCATATTTATAGGTTGAGGAAAAGGACTGTTTGGTAAATCTGACCGTGTGGCCCCAAACCAGTGTTGCCCTGGACACGTGGCAGCTTGTGATGGTGTGAGAGTGACATCTCTGAATAATACCTACGTACAGGAGATAGTGGATGTCAGGTATTTGTGTGCGCACTACCTGTGTGTGTTAGTGGCAGTTACACAACAGTTGTATGAGCGTCGGGATACCCAGAGAGGGTTACACGGGCGTAAGGACGCTTGAGTGCGCATCCCAGAGATGACCTTGCACGAGCGTCAGGACGCTCGAGGGGAAGGATTCCCCAAGTTGTCTTGTCCGAGCGTTGGGACGCTCGGGTGAAGCTTCAGTCATGAGGTCGTCCGTCCCCTCATGAGAAGCCTTGTGGCCTACTGAGGTGGACCCCGGCGAATGAGATATGCTTCGATGATCACGTGAGCGCTACGAGGGAGGCGAGCGTCAGGAAGGTCTCGTGCGTGGAACAAGCAAGGGAGTACCCTGTGCCTGCGATGCAAGTCTTGAGTGGTGATAGTTCCTGCAGGGCAATATTGCGAGCGTCAGGTAGGAGTTGGAGAAAGACTCCCCGCTCGAATGATGCACTCTGGCAGGCAGGCTTCGGGCAGCAAGGCTGTAGGCAGATGGGCTGGGTCCATTATCGCGAGCCCATCTTCTCGAGCGTCTAAGTCCAAGTGTTCCAAGTTGATCCGAACGAGTTGTCTAGGTTTCGACACGTGTACGGGGATGATCCGAGCGTAATTTAGCCCCATCACACTTATTTCAAATTAAGTTAAATTAAAAATATACAATTTTAGAATTTCATAGCTACCACTTTATGAATAGCATGTGAATTTATAATTAAAAAAAAAAAAAAAAACTAACTAAATGTTACTCAAGGGAACTATAATGTACAGATACAAATACGATGACATGGAATTTTTTTAAAACTTTAGGATATGACTTGACTATATTATATATAAATAAATAGATTTTATATTTATTAATTTATAAAAAATAAAATATTTATAAGATCGAGTATTTGATATTAAAGTTTTAAATAGAATATATTCCTATCCAATCCACCGTTCAAAGTCATTATAAATAATATTAATACATTTTGTATATCATAATATTATGAGAAAAATTTTATAATAAAACTGAAATTAAATTTAAATTAATATAATACATTTTTAGTAAATTTACGTAATCATTATTTTTCTTAAAAAATTATAATTCTTACATTTTTAAAAAATATATATTAAAATTTTGATTTTTTTTAACTTCCCATGTCAGAATTGTGTCCCTCGCATATTAGTACCGTAATCCTAGCGTGTTGATTTTTTTTTTGGGGACACTTTTTTCGGTGTAAAAGTTGTCTCCGTATCCGAAACAATATGCCCAACACTTAGACGAGCCGAAAAATCTGAGTGTCCGTGCATTAGAGTAGAGGGTTTACTTCAGTCTCCAGCAAATATACAAAACAAACTTAAAAGCGTTTATTTTATTTTTCTTCTCTTAAATTAGTTTCTTTCAGCTTGAAGAAATTTTCTCTACTAAGTAGATCGTTCGGTGCAGTAGAATTGATAGTCGAGGGAAACTTCAATTTCTTTAATTGCATGATATTATGCTTAAGGGTCTATTAGAAAATGTTTTAATTCAAGTTGATGGCATGTCTTTCACGTGGACTTATTTGTAATTGATAACTCATATGATGTTTTGTTAGGAAAGTCTTTTCTTGATATATCTAAGACAAAAATCAATGAGTTTGACCACACACTCACAATGAAATTTAATGGAAATGTTGTTAAATTCAATTGGTTTAATTCCATAAAATTTCCTAGTGAGTTGTTTTATTTAAATAACATGAATTTTGTTAGTCTCGTTTCATATGGTGCATCTTTTGAGCTAAGCCATGGTAATAGAGATGTTTTTAGCTCTCACTCTCAATTGCTTTTTAGGAAATCATGTTTTGTTGGAGCTAAGTGGTTGTTTTGTCGATCTTTACTAAGTCTTTTATCTAATAATTTGTGTTCTAAATGGAAGAGGGTTTTTCTATGCACTCATATTCTACTTTATAATGTAGAGGATTCCAACTATTTTGATGATGAAGACCTGTTAATGTTGAACATACATTATTTGAAGCTATTTTTTGCAGGTTTTCCCATGAAAAAATGTAAACGATTTCAATTGAAGACAAGTGATGCAACACATGGTCTAGCCTAGTACGTTAAACAAGGACGTTTTTTTTGGTAGGCAACCTAATCCTTTTTGAATTATTGTTATTTAATTCTAATTTCTCTTTATGTTTGGTTAAAGAGAATATCGTGTTTCTTGGCATAAATAGGGCTCCTAGGACCCAAAACGTTAAGGATTGTCATCCTTAAGAACCATGGCATAGGCAAAAATGCATACTTCAAAAAAGAAAAAAAAAAAAAAAAAAAATTGCAACATTTTGGAACATAAAGTTTGAAAAACTGCTTTTGGAATAACGTTTTAATCGAAAAGTGTTCTTGAAAAGACTGAATTTTAAATGGGTAAATAAGAAACATACTTTTGGTGTTAAAAGAAAAGGAGGGTTCAATACGTTTTTAAAAAAAACGTTTTCAGCAATTATATCTAGAAAAGGGGAGGGGACATTTTTTTATGGTAAAAAATTCATTCATTTCGGTTATTTCTCCCCCAAAACTCATTTTTTCTGCCCTGATTGGATTAACTAAAACCTTAAAAACCTCTTCATCTCCCACCCTAAGTCCGTCACACACTCAGCTTCATCCTCCACCGCCGGCCACCCCAAACCGCCACCACACAATAATTTAACGAAGAGATTAGTTGTTATACTCAATGTTAACTATCCTAATCTAGGAAAAATATAATAATATAACATTAAGTAGACTATTCAAAACTGCATCAATAGTATTTTCGACGTATACGTCAAGGAAAGAATAATGTGATTTAACTTATTCTAAGTTTTTCCACTAATTGACTTTGTCACCATAATTTGGCCACACAATAGTGAATTGAGAAATCTTCCACTTCAAGACTTGTCTCAAGAGTCAAGTCTTAAGTCTTAACTAGTTCATGTACACTTCAAATTAAAGCAACTTAGACCATTTTTAATAAATCTCTCTCAAGCATCATACAAACACGTACAAAGATACACGATGATGCATGAATATATATACAAAATATAAATACGACTCGAAGTAGATATAATAAAAAAAAAAAAAAATTTCTTAAATTAGTTTTATGTAAGACGATCTTCACGAGATATCGAATAGTAGCATCCAATATAACATAACAAATGATATATTTAAAAGTTTTTCCTTATATTATACCTAATTTTCCTTATTTATTATTTACAATCTCACATATTTTTAGTGAACCCAAGAACAAAAGAATAAAATATTTGAAATGGGTTATTTAACAACAATAATTTTTTGTCGTTAAATAGTATACATAATTCGATTAAAATATCAAGCTTTTCCATTGACTCTGGGTGCTTGTTATAGTGAAGTAAACATCCGATTCCCACTCTTGTATACAGTGACAGAACCAAAGAAGCAATATAAGGTGAAATGTCACTTTTGGTGCATTGTTCATCCGAATAGTGTAAAAATAGTGTATTTTTTGGAGATAGTCTAACTTTGGTGTAAAACGCGTATGCCAAAAATGTCTTTGAAGACTTCTTTGTGAAAAACGTCTTCATCATCGCATTTTCCGTTGACCAAACTTCAGTGTACGACTAACAAAAAGCTGATGAAAACGTTTTCTAGAAAAACGTCTTTAAAGATGTTTTTCGGAAAAACGTCTTCAATTAAAGATGTCTTTCTGGAAAACTACCAGAAATGCTGAAGACGTCTTCAATTAAAGATGTCTTTTTTGGAAAACGTTCTATAGATAATGTGTGTGCTAAAAAATAAAATATTATTATTAAAATTAAATCTTTTATATTAAGAAAAACTAAATAATTACTAAATTATAATAAATAAATTTAATAATATCTTGCTCGTAAAAGGAAAAAAATAATAAGAATATGTAAAAATTAGTAAAAAGAAAAAAATATTAATATCTATTAGTAATTTTTTTTTTCTGATAATACCAAATAAAAATGCTTCAGATTTTGTTACTATTCTGTAATGCGTTCTTATCTGGTATTATCAAGATTAAAAGAAAAAAAATTACTAATAGTTATTAATATTTTTTTCCTTTTAATAATTTTTAAATATTCTTATTATTTTTTTTCCTTTTACGAACAAGATATTATTAAATTTATTTATTATAATTTAGTAATTATTTAGTTTTTATTAATATAAAAGTTTTAATTTTAATAATAATATTTTATTTTTTAGCACACATATTATCTATACGAGAAAGTAAATTAAAAACTGTTTCGGTTTCTAGGACTCTTCATTTCTTTTTTTCTATTATTATTTTTTCAACTAATCTTTTTTATTTATGTCGTAACACATTTTCTGGGATCTCTCACCTCATTCCAACTTTTCTATTATATTTTTATCTGGTATTATCAAGATTAAAAGAAAAAAAATTACTAATAGATTATCCAATAGTTATTAATATTTTTTTCTTTTTAATAATTTTTACATATTCTTATTATTTTTTTCCTTTTACGAACAAGATATTATTAAATTTATTTATTATAATTTAGTAATTATTTAGTTTTTATTAATATAAAAGTTTTAATTTTAATAATAATATTTTATTTTTTAGCACACACATTATCTATACGAGAGAGTAAAGTAAAAAGGGTTTCGGTTTCTAGAACTCTTCATTTCTTTTTTTCTATTATTATTTTTTCAACTAATCATACAACGTGTTATTTTTTTATTTATCTCCTAACACATTTTCTGGGATCTCTCACCTCATTCCAACTTTTCTATTATATTTTTATCTGGTATTATCAAGATTAAAAGTAAAAAAAAATTACTAATAGATTATACAATAGTTATTAATATTTTTTTCTTTTTAATAATTTTTACATATTCTTATTATTTTTTTCCTTTTACGAACAAGATATTATTAAATTTATTTATTATAATTTAGTAATTATTTAGTTTTTATCAATATAAAAGATTTAATTTTAATAATAATATTTTATTTTTTAGTACACACATTATCTATACGAAAGACGTTTTCCTGAAAAGACGCCTTTAATTGAAGACGTCTTCAGCATTTCTGGTAGTTTCCCAAGACGTTTTTCCGGAACACGTCTTTAAAGATGTTTTTCTGGAAAACGTCTTCATCAGCTTTTTGTCAGTCGTACACTGAAGTTTGGTCAACAGAAAATGCGATGAAGACGTTTTTCACAAAGATGTCTTCAAAGACGTTTTTGGCATACGCGTTTTACACCAAAGTTAGACTATCTTCTAAAAATACACCATTTTTACACTATTCGGACGAACAGTGCACCAGAAGTAAAATTTCACCAGCAATATGGGGTGTTCCCGTTCGCCTTAAATTTTGAAAAAAATTTATGTTAGTATATATTTTTTAAAATATTTATAATTTTATTTTTTAAAATTAAAATTTTCGTTCCTTTTATTTTTTATATTTCAAATTTTACCCCTCATATTGTACGTATCTGTTTATATACTGGTTCACGGTTGCTCACAGTTTATACACTGTACACACTTAGTGGTGTTGTGTCCCCAACGACCATAAATATAATCAAACGCTACTTGTCTTCGCGCATACATGAGCTGAAGTACCTTTAATCATTTACTCACAGAAGCCCTTTAATGGAGTCGCACCATTTTGTAAGTTCCTCCAAAGCATTTTCATGCAGATTTCCTAAGTTTATGCATATGGAATTATGGGTTCGTAAAAATTCATGTAAAGAAACGATCTTTTTTGCCGATTAAAGTGCTCTGTTTTCTGCTGATTCAAGTCTGGAATATTTATTGATGTGTTCTATTGATGTGTTCTAGTATTTGCTTCCGTTTTGAAGAATGTGGCATGCGATCGTGTATCTTCGTGTTGGGGAACCGTTATATGAACTGATTTTTCGAAAATATTTATTATTTTTCAGGGGCATTTATCTTTGATGGAATATGATTATTTTTTAGGGATATTTATTATTTGTGAAAATATTTTTGGAAAATCTTTATTGTTTTTGAGCTATGATGTCCGGATACGAACAAGGACAGGCCATGACATGGACAACCACGGACTTTTTCTTGAATTTCTCATGTGAGTAGTGTCAGACACGATATGACAAAATGAATTTCTCATGTGAGGTTGGCGAAGATGGGTCATGGCATTCATCATGGTTGCAGGGTGTGTGAAACTCCTCCCGGAAGAGATTAGAGAGCTTTTGAGCTAATTGTAACCCCTGCTGCAGTAATCAAAGTTTGCTGCAGGCTGAAGCTTATCACATGCTACATTCAAATATTAATGGGCCAATCTGTGCCATATTTAAAAGATTTTGATCTTTGATATTGTTGAACAACTTTTTTGAAGTACTCTTTATGATTTGATGAAACTGATTTATAGTTCCTCAATTCTCTGCAGCTTTAGAGTAGCCGAATGAGAATTATTCCTTTTTGGTGGGATTTGGGAAGTAAGTGAATCTCCACATTGAAGGAGAAAGAGATTAACTATTATCCCAAAGAAACAGAGAAAGAAGAGAGTGGGAGAGGATTTTATTGAGAAAAAACATGGAAGCTCTTGCTGGGGAGGATCAGGCTGTGGCCCGGTCCCTCAGCCGCGGATCGAATCGCAGCCCTCGGATCAGTTTTGCATCTGTGAGCACAAGAAGCTGGGCTTCAGCTAGTGTGAGGGAGGTGTTTACTGCTGCGGGAACGGATGCTTTCCATAGAAGTGGGAGAGACCATGATGATCAAGAAGAGTTAATGTGGGCTGCGATTGAACGGCTCCCGACGTACGATCGGACGAGGAAAGGGATTCTGAAGCAAGTGATGGATGATGGGAAAGTGGTAAGAGAAGAGGTTGATTTTGCACATCTCGGAAATCAGGAAAAGAAGCATATCGTGGAGAATATTCTCAGAGTAGTTGAAGAAGATAATGAGAGGTTCTTGCAGAGGCTCAGAGATAGAACTGAGAGGTAGAGGAAACATAAACTTTGATTTTTCTTGCTTATTTCCTTTATTGGGGTAATTATACTATACTAACTTACCCTGAGGATTGATTTATTTACATGAACTTCCCTTGAGGTTTGAGAAATTACAAACGCTTTCCCAATCAAAAATTTACATTACATTTGGATGATGATTAATCTCTATTTTTATTTATGAATGTCCTATTTTCCCATAGAGAATTACTGATTAGTATTTGACCTTAAATTCATGAATAATAGCATGTGTGAGCCAAATTTTAATGTATGTCATGCCAAGTTCTTGTAATTTCTCAAACTTCAGGGGAAGTTTGTGTAATTAGGCCAAGGTTCAAAGTATAACAGTGTAATTATACCATTTTTTTTTTAAATGTGAGTTGAAGATTGAAAAAACAAAAAAATCTGATATTTTTCTTGGTTCTTTTTGGTTAAACTAGAGTTGGGATTGATATTCCGAAAGTTGAAGTTCGTTATGAGCATTTGTGTGTTGAAGGAGATGCATATGGTGGATCTCGAGCACTTCCAACTCTGTTGAACACTGCACTGAATACGATAGAGGTAATTTGAATCTTAATTTTAGCTTTATTCAGTATCTAGTAATTTAATATGCTCTGCTTCTCACTCTGTTTTATCAAATTTGTGCTGTGTACAGGGAATTCTCGAAAAAGTGAGGATTCTTCCCTCGAAGAAAAAATCGGTCAAGATACTTCATGATGTTAGTGGGATTGTAAAACCTTCAAGGTTGGTTTTATAAAAGTCTGTAGATGCTCAAATAAGTTAATACCCAAAACTGTAAGAAACTGTTTGAAAACGTGCAGAAGGAATAAAATTTGTATCCAACTTGAATGATAAATAGTTATAATCTTATAGAAGGAAAGTCCTTACAAGGAATGATATTCTGCTGACTCACATCAAGAAAATATTTCTGTACCGTTTCCTTTTGCATTTCATAGGATGACGCTACTTCTTGGACCTCCCGGTTCGGGGAAAACTATATTGCTCAAGGCACTTGCTGGGAAGCTCAATTCAGATCTCAGGGTTCGTTGTCTTTCATCATATTTGTGTGTGTGTGTGTGTTTGGGTGGGTGGTTATGGTTGATTACTTTCATTCCCTTTTGAAAATTAAAAATTACGCTAACCAACCTTGGAAATTTGAAAATGTTACACTTTTAGTACTCGAGGGTAGTTTGTGTAATTTCTAAATTTCTTTCGAGGTGGTTTATGGTGTTGTGATGTAATAGGGTACGGACTGTATTAGCACCAAAGATCTCAAAATTCCATTAGTTTATGTCAAGTATCCAACATTTGTTGATGATAAGACTATTGTGCTTCAACAACAGAACGCAACACAGACACACACATTTATATATATATATATACATTTTATGGTTTCACTTATAGGTTAGTGGAGCGGTCACGTATTGTGGTCACCGGCTGTCTGAGTTCATTCCTCAGAGGACATGTTCTTATATCAGCCAACACGACCTTCACAATGGAGAAATGACAGTAAGGGAGACTTTAGATTTCGCAGGACGTTGCTTAGGAGTTGGAACAAGATATGATCTCCTTGTAGAACTATCCAAGCGAGAAAAAGAGGCTGGAATTAAACCCGACCCCGAAATTGATGCTTTCATGAAAGCCACAGCTGTTTCAGGCCAAGAATCCAGTCTAGTAACTGACTATGTCCTCAAGGTTCGGTTTTCTTCCTTATCTATGGACCACGCAAAGAATTTAAGTTTTATGTTTTTAGGGGGGATTATGTAAAGTTGATATATTTATGGAATTCTACCTTATCCGCCTTCGGGAAGATCCTAACCGGATGAGACTGATTTGGAAACACTAAAGTTCTGTTTATGGTAATAATAATGTGAAGTGATTTGACCTTTAAATTAATTCTGATTGATGAACTTAATATTAATGTAAAATATTCCTTTAGTGCCTTCAAAATAATCCACTTATTCCAAACCTCGGGGGTTTTGTACAGTTATTCCTAAATTCGTATATAAATTTTTACTGAGGTGTATGTCATGAACACAGATTCTCGGATTAGATATATGTGCTGATATAATGGTGGGGGACGAGATGAGACGAGGAATTTCGGGTGGACAGAGGAAACGTCTCACTACAGGTATGCTCCCCTGATACAAATATACACACACTTTTTTTTAAAAAAATTTGATATATTTCTTTTTCTTGAAAACTTTTCCTGTGTTTATAATCTGGTACAGGTGAAATGCTAGTGGGGCCTGCAAAAGTTTTCTACATGGACGAGATTTCCACCGGACTCGATAGCTCCACAACCTTTCAAATTGTTAAGTACATGAGACAAATGGTTCACGTGATGGATGTCACAATGATCATATCCCTTCTCCAACCTGCACCGGAATCGTTCGAGCTTTTCGACGACATCATTTTGTTGTCCGAAGGGCAGATTGTGTACCAAGGCCCTCGTGACAACATCTTGGAGTTCTTCCATAGTGCTGGGTTCAAATGCCCCGAAAGGAAGGGCGTAGCCGACTTTTTACAAGAAGTGACCTCCAAAAAAGACCAGGAGCAATACTGGTGCAAGAAAGACGAACCATATAGATACGTTTCGGTTGATGAGTTTGTCGAACAATTCAGTTCTTTTCATGTTGGCCAAAGGCTCTATGATGAGTTGGCAACCCCTTACGATAAGGCAAAAGCTCATCCTGCTGCATTGGTGAAGAAAAAATACGGGATTTCAAGTATGGAGCTGCTCAGAGCTTGTTTGTCGAGGGAATGGCTTTTGATTAAGAGGAATGCTTTCCTGTATATTTTTAACATTTTTCAGATCACGGTGATGTCGTTAATTACTTTTACGGTTTTCTTTAGAACCGAGATGAAGTTCGGTCGGTTGGAGGATGGAGGGAAATTTTTCGGTGCTTTGTTTTTTAGTCTTATTAATGTGATGTTCAATGGAACGTCGGAGCTGGCACTGATTGTTATGAGGTTTCCTGTGTTTTTTAAGCAGAGAGATGCTTTGTTTTACCCTGCTTGGGCATTTTCATTGCCCATTTGGCTTCTTAGGATTCCAGTTTCTTTGATGGAGTCGTTGATTTGGGTTGTTCTTACGTATTACACCATTGGATTCGCTCCCTCTGCAAGCAGGTATGTATTTGAATATAAGTATTTGTGATTTTTCTATTTTTGTTTTGGTTTGTATATTTTGAGATATTACACTAACATACCATGAGGTTTGACATAATTACACAAAAATTCTCCTAAGGTTTGAGAAGTTACAAAATCTTCCCCCACCAAAGAGTTTACATTACATATCTATCCATCTAATTTGATTATTTCATCTCTAATGTTTTGTGAATTCTTCATTCCGCCATTGATACTTATTAACCAACGTTTTACTTTAAATTCATGACTTTAACAGCATGTGTTAGGCCAAATCTTAGATTATGTTGGGGGAAGTTTTTGTAATTTTTCAAACCTCTTATTGATTTAGATCAAACCTCATTGTATGTCAGTGTAATTTTTCCTACATTTTTGTATGCATGTTTATCATTTTATGATTTCAAACCTCAGCGGAAGCTTATGAATTATTGAATTAGCTCAATATTGAATTGTCGGACTTATATTATCTTTATCTTTGTTCAGATTCTTTCGCCAGTTTCTGGCATTTTTTGCAGTGCATCAGATGGCTTTATCGCTGTTTCGATTTATTGGAGCACTTGGAAGGACACAGGTTGTTGCAAATACTTTGGGTACCTTCACTCTGCTGCTGATCTTTGTGCTTGGTGGTTTTATTATTGCAAAAGGTCTGTTTTTCTTTTTGGTCATAATTATTCTCTCATCTCATTATTCTAATTTCTTCCATTTGTGAAACATAGGTGCTTTAAACATAAAATAAAAAAAAAAAAGAAGCTTTCACCCTAAAGCTGGTGCCATAATTTATAGTGAGGGATCTTTACAAAATGAAAAGACATATTTCTTTTTTGGGAGGAAATTTTATTAAAAATATAATGTCTTAGTTGATTTCTTGCATTTCAGATGACATTGAACCATGGATGATCTGGGGATACTATATTTCTCCTATGATGTACGGTCAGAATGCTATAGCCATCAACGAGTTTCTGGATGATAGATGGAGCACTGTATGTCCTCTTGATAATTATCTACAATGTCCGCGTTTTAATTGTTTTAAAATTGGTTTGCCTTATAAAATTGCGCGTTCTTGCTACTCGGCAGCCGAACAATGATACGAGGTTTGCAGAACCAACTGTTGGCAAAGTTCTTCTTAAGAGCAGGGGCATGTTTATGGAGGAATATATGTACTGGACATGTGTCATTGCTCTTTTTGCCTTTTCTTTTCTCTTCAACATTGGCTTCATTATAGCTCTGACGTACCTTCAACGTAAGATACTGTTTCCCCCCTCCCACCTTTTCTTTCCTGATTGAAACTTTCTTTTAAAACTTGTTTGACAGTTTTATTGCAAAATTCATGTAGCATTTGGAGATTCGAGATCTGCTATTGCGGATGAAGATGGCAAAATTATGAAAAAGAAGCTTGGAAGTTCAACTGCTGCCAGAAATGAAGGTGTGCTAATAGTTAACTATATTTCGGTTAAAAAAATAGAAATTGGTTCACTCATACTAACTAAATAGATATATTGGCTTCCTTTTCGCGCTTTCTAAATGTTTAAAGTTAATTTCACCCACACACCCTGAAGAATGGTGTAATCATCAAAAAGTCCTTATTTTGGAAATATTACAGGTGAAGACATGGCTGTGCTCGGGAATAAATCTGAAGGAGGCAATTCTGCTGAGAGTACTTCAATGACAAGAAAGGGAATGGTGCTCCCGTTCACCCCCTTGTCACTGGCGTTTGATCATGTGAACTACTATGTCGATATGCCAGCTGTAAGTACCTTATCATACATTTTGTATTCAAGAAGCATCAATATTAGAAGCATTTTCTTCTTCATAATACATCACTAAGAGGTGGTTGGCTGAGCTTAAAAGGTATTTACATGCTTATAAAACGTCGCATGTTTGGTAAACTCTTTTCTAAGTTGTTACAGGATTATAAGCTCTTGTTAAGCAAGGTTGGAAGTACCACGTTTTCCCACTTATTGACCATATTAGTTGCACAAGTATTATTTCTAATATCATATAAACTCATGATATCATTCTTTTATCCAGCCACTTCGACATCTTGATATTTGAAAATAACATGTAACATCTTATGAACTTGATGTGAGAGCTCGTCAGCTTTTTAAAACACCCTCTAATTTGATCATTCAAACAGATATTTCCTAAGACAGAGGCAAGGATTATATTTTTCGTGCCCAAGGAAAGTTTTATATCAAATAAAAGGATAGATTTGTTGGTAAAATATGTAATTTTAATAAAGCTTTATATATAAGAGCTATGGGAAAGAGTATCAATATTGATGTCCTCAAGGTGATACTAATAATTATTTTTTGTTTTTCTTCTCAATTATATAGGAAATGAAGAAGAGCGGGATTGACGAACCTCGTCTTCAGTTATTGAGAGATGTGAGTGGAGCTTTTAGGCCTGGTGTTCTCACGGCATTAGTAGGTGTGAGTGGTGCCGGTAAAACGACTCTGATGGATGTTTTGGCAGGACGGAAAACAGGCGGATATATTGAAGGAAATATCAGCATTTCTGGTTATCCAAAGAACCAATCAACTTTTGCACGTATTAGTGGCTATTGTGAACAAACTGATATTCATTCTCCGCATGTTACCGTTTATGAGTCTATTGTGTACTCTGCCTGGTTGCGTCTTTCTCCTGAAGTCGACAACGAAGCAAGGAAGGTATGAATGCGTTCTTCTCGAACTATTTTTATAATTATTGTTTTCATTATCTTCAACAGCGTCTTGGGTTGCCTTAAAATAAGCAAATGAGTGATAATTGGAGTCATTGGACTTTTGGAAAGAAAAAATTGACAGTCTTTAAAAAAACTATTCATCAATGCATTTTTAATCATGTCTGTCAGATTTTATGACTGCCTTTAACTGTCTTGGTTTCTTTTTAGACGTTTGTCGAGGAAGTGATGGATTTGATTGAGTTGAATCCATTAAGAGACGCATTAGTTGGTCTTCCTGGGGTGAATGGTTTGTCAACTGAACAGAGAAAGAGACTAACAATAGCAGTCGAACTTGTTGCCAATCCATCCATAATCTTCATGGATGAACCTACGTCAGGTCTTGATGCTCGTGCTGCTGCAATTGTAATGAGAACCGTTCGCAACACTGTGGATACCGGACGAACTGTTGTCTGCACAATTCACCAACCAAGCATAGATATTTTCGAATCTTTTGATGAGGTTGTTAACAAAATTAAAATATATTCTTATTCAGTTAAGGCGCAAAATCAGTTTAGGCCTCAATTTGAATTTCATCGTTGTTTCTTAATTGTGTATGTAGCTGCTGTTGATGAAGAGAGGAGGACAGGTCATTTATGCAGGTCCTCTAGGTCATCATTCTCACCTGTTGGTAGAATATTTCCAGGTCAGTGTTTGCTATGACATTTTTCTCTCTTTTTTTTGGCAAACCATTTTGCTGTGAGATGATATACGTAATATTGTGGAAACTCTAAACAAAAGTGTCCAATTCAGCATAAAAAGAGCAGAAATTGAGTGTTTTGTTTTAGATGCTTCAATTGACCTACTCTTTGGGTTAAAAATGGGGGAAATTTTATTTTTTCCATTCAAAAAACGACCTCTTCTAAACTCAACCAGTCAAGTTTTTCTTTCCTTTTTCTTTTTCATGGTTCTTTGGTTGCAGATCACCGCCTAATGTATATTTCAGCCAAAAGAGACATATTTGCCTTACCTGTGTAGGCTTAGTGAGAACAAACGTCTTTTTTGGATGAAATATGCTCGTAGATGGTGTTTTGCAAAACCCACGTACTTTAAATGCTGATTTGTAACAAAGAAGATTCCAGGGAAGAAAACGATTTCACTTAAAAATATGTGTTTTTTCCATTTGAATGAACTATTTGTCAATTTCCTATACAGTCTGTGCCTGGTGTTCCTGAGATCAAAGAAGGCTATAACCCCGCTACGTGGATGCTGGAGGTAACTGATCCTGCAGTTGAAGCCCGACTTAGTGTGGACTTTGCAGAAATTTATGCCAACTCTGAGTTGTACCGGTAAATATATAGAGCTTAAAAATCAAATTATTTTGTTTTATGTCATTATATTTTGTCATACTTAATGTTTCATGCAAAATCTTTTTGCAGGAGAAATCAAGAACTAATTAAAGAGCTCAGCATTCCAGCCCCAGGATCTCAAGATCTACATTTCCCTACAAAATACGCACAATCCTTCTTCTCTCAGTGTAGAGCTTGCTTCTGGAAACAACACTTGTCATATTGGAGACATCCTCAGTATAATGTCATTCGGTTCTTTATGACAACATTGATTGGAATTATATTTGGAGTCATATTTTGGGGCAAGGGAGAGAAAATGTAAGTTGGCTTGAAATATCTCTCTCGTGTCGTTTTTTTTTTTTTTTTTGTGTGTGTGCGCGCGCGTGTTATTATCTGAAATCTCATTGTTTTACGGGTATTTATAGGTCTAAACAACAAGATTTGATGAATTTGTTGGGAGCTATGTATTCTGCTGTTATGCTTCTTGGAGGCACAAATACTGCTGCTGTCCAGTCGGTTGTAGCAGTAGAAAGAACGGTGTTCTACCGTGAAAAAGCTGCTGGAATGTATTCAGCTTTGCCTTATGCTTTTGCACAGGTAAGGAGGAGAAAACTAAAATTTTTGTCTTACAATATAAAAGATATTTTACTGTCTTAAATACGTGCATTTTTACAAGTTTGCTGCCAATTACTATTTTTTGCTATGCCTTACGATTCAAAATGCATGGTTTTCTTCACATTGCTATTCCAACGCAGTATTATGGGAAGATTCCGTTAAATGATATGACAATGTTCAAAATATATAGTATGTGCAATAAACCATGATAGCGTCTTTCTAACTATATAAAATATTACACCAACTCCCCTCTTGGTTTCAAATTTACACTTACCTCCCTTGTTACCTATATTCAACTTGCATTCATCCCATATGCTGATTTGTAAACATGAATGATGTTATAATTTAAATTTTAGTAAAATATCTCGTATCTTTCTCGTGTCTAGGGTTGATAATGAGTAAAAGTGAGGTATTTGTAATTCTGAAACTAATTGAAGAAGTTTGTGTAACATAATCCTAATGGGTGATGTTATAGAATTTCACCGGAGTATTCCATCGAAAAAAATATGTGAAAAACTTGTGGTCGATATGGTTTAGTGTAAAAAATAGATGTCATTTGACAAATGGTAAGTGATTTACATTTCCCTTCTTATAATGGGTAAATGAACTGATATCTATTTTCTTACTATATTCCTCAGGTGGCTATTGAGACTATATACATCATGATTCAAACCTTCATATATAGTTTTATCCTTTACTGTATGATTGGATTCGAATGGAAGGCCAACAGTTTCTTCTGGTTCTATTTCTTCGTATCTATGTGTTTTGTCTACTTCACCTTGTATGGTATGATGCTTGTGTCACTCACTCCAAACTACATGATTGCTGCAATCATCATGTCGTTCTTCCTCAGCTTCTGGAACCTGTTCTCCGGATTCCTTATCCCAAGAACGGTAAGTAAATCAAAGTTGTTACATTTACTTTTGATTTTCTGATAGCATGTGTGGCCTATCAAATTTGTAAGTTTCAAACCAAGGGGAAAAAGAGATTGGTTTCCAAAGCATGACCTTTTCGAGACTTAACTTTTTTTCTTTTTGTTAAATCCCACGTTTGCAAGTTCTGCAAAACGCGATCTAAATGCACATTTCAAAAGAAATAGACATTTTCCCTAATGGATTTTTCCTTCCACATGGGTCAAGTGCGGAAAATATGTCATATTTTCGTGAATGCATATTTAGATGGTGTTTTCCAAACCTGTATGCTTTAGATGGTAATCCGCAGGATAGCCAAAAAAAAAAAAAAAGGATAGGCGGTTAAGTCTTATAAGCATTACATTTCAGGTGGTAATATGTTATTTTCTCTAAATGTAAACTTACCTGTTTGTGCCCACATGCTCTCTTAAACGATGTAAAAGCTGAAAAACACTGTCTTCAGGTGAGCCTATACCGCTCCTGAAAACAAAATATTGCTCGTATACCATCTGAAAACACACATTCTGAGAGGAAAAAGACATTGTGCCCTCACTGGATGTTCCTCCCACACGGTTTCGCAATGCAAATATCTCCCTTTGTTTTTTTTTAAAACTTTCATACTGACCTTTTTTTTCCCTTTTTCCAGCAAATTCCGATATGGTGGAGGTGGTATTATTGGGGTTCTCCAGTATCATGGACAATATACGGTTTAATCACGTCTCAAGTGGGAGACAGAAGCGACCCGGTTTCAGTACCGGGTCAAGGTGATATTCCTGTGAAAGAATATCTTGATGCTTTCTTGGGATTCAATTATGACTTCCTGGGTGTTGTTGCTGGTATGCATGTTGCCTGGGCCGTTCTATTCTGCCTTGTCTTTGCTTTTGGTATTAAGTACCTCAACTTCCAAAAGAGGTGATGGCACTCTTCAAAGTCGACCTTAATTTATTTGTTGTATGAAAGGAGAATTTGGGAGTGTAAATTAGGAAGGAGTTTGCTTGTATACAGTTTGGTTATAATAGTTTTTAGTTAGTGTTTGAGGTGATCCCATGTTTTTTGTTTTGTAATAAATGTGATCTTGATTTGTATTCTATTGAAATTGAGTGCAAATTTTGTTCAAACAAGATTTGTTGGATTCTTGAGAATTTGTGTGTGTGTGTGTGTGTGAGGGGGAGAGAGAGAGAGAGTATACGGTTAGAACGAATTTATATGATTGGATGATGGGTGATGGTGTCCAAATTCGATTATATACAGAATGACAGAAGTGAATTTCCAATTCACCCAAGAATTTATAAGTTAGTGAAGATCTAGACCTTCACAAAAGCTGCAAAGACGAGCAAACACGTGCTCAAAGGTTAAAATAGGGGAATACGGATGTTGGATCCATTTTAGCACTCTGACGCTCAAGCCAATCAATCAGGTCGAGGACAGTTAATATGAATGAGTAGATAAGAGTGTATTTAAGAATGAAATAGTAACGTACTTGAGTTATAAAATGAAGTGGTATTTATAGTTGGGAGCTAAGTGAGCTTGAGTACACGCAGTCAAAAGTGGAAGGACGACAGGCATGGGGGGCATGATGCTGGTCATTCACAATATGACTTCTCGTACTTGCCCTATCAAAGTGGTTGCAGTGAAGGTACAAGATATGGGTTGTATTTAATACCCCTGCAGAGAGGGATGTCTTGCATTTAATGCGCCTTGTACGGTACACATTAGCCATGCACTTTGTCATCCCATGAAACAGGATGATTCCTTCTTAAGGATGCAATCGCACAAGCAAGTTTCAATCAAGTTTAATCAACACTCCCATTATTTGTTGGACTCCTCAACTTGGAGTAAGTTCTAATCCAACTTAAATTAGGGCTTGTTTCATATGTTACTAACCCTAATGACAAAACCCTAAAAGTTTGATAGATTAGAGGAATTCTGATACATGCACATATAATGGAAACACAAAAAACATGTATTGCATATAAAGAAGTGTTTGCTATAATAATCAATTATATATTATTCAAAGATTTTATGTGATACAAGGAAAATGCCAAAGCGGATTTCGTCGAATCGGCTTTGTATGACACTATTCTCAACATATAGTTGGTGAGATATGTAGCACCCCGGAGCGGAGGGCACCACATTCCCCGCACCGAAGCCCGAAACGTGTAACGAAATGGAAACTCCGCACACGTATCAAGCTAGGGCGAACGGGTGACAAACAAAATACACTCCCTAGCTAGGCGGTCTAGACCCTAATACAGAGCGCGCAATAAACATAATTCACGGAAGCAATAAATTTCAGATTTTAACATGCTAGCAATTATCACATTATATCCAACATTAGTACTTATATATACAATTAAAACAAGATATGTATACAAATCTTATCCCAGGCCATACTAATTACCGAATTATACATATCTCAAACTTTGCAAAATACATAAAGTAAATGAAATACAATGCATGCGACTCGAGCTATCCTTATACAACGACACAAGGACAACCGCCTAGCTCGAACCTCCAAAAGTACCTGCAACTTAAACAAAAGGAGAGGGGAGGGGAAAGAGAAACGAAAACGAGGGTCAGTCCTAAAGACTGGTGAGGGGGCTAACACACGCACACGTACGTATACATAAAGCAGATCGTATTCAAGATTAAAGTGTTCATGAATAGGGCGTGGTTTTTGCATTCTAAATCATTTTATCCCGTGATATTATATATATAGAGAAAAAGGTTTAAGGCCGAAGGCCAAAATCAACCAATTTTAGTAATTTATAGGCCACTCCCATTTCACGAACCGTATTCATCATCAAAATCATAACTACTCAGCGAGAACGAGTTCAAACTCCCCAAACTTCTTTCATAGTCATAATCAAAGCGAAACATACAAACTCATAAATAATCCTCCTTCTCCGGTTAGGGATGAGGAGGCCTTCCTCAACCCCGTTCACCCATCAAAATGTGTGAGTAGGGGGATCCTACCCGCTCCCCAATGGGTGTTAACCGCCGGTGCTCGAGAAACCGCCTTCCCCTCGAACTCCCGAGGATGGGCGAATTTCCCTACATAAAAATTGCGGTTGTGGTGATGAGAGAGCTCGGTGACCCCATGGCCGACCCGAGAATCACATACCACTTCCCCGGGCCCATTTCTTAATTCATAATTCATAGTCTTAATAATTTCGAAATTTCATAATTTTTCGACTTATATTCAAAGTCGTAATCTCCCTATTTTCAAAACGTTCACACACACCAACCCTTTTCAAATCAAACAATGTAAAATAGTTTATGTATATATAAAAACGTTTTCAAATGATTTTATAGCAAACAGGACAAATCCCACAAAATACTAATCAAACACGTATTTACATAATTATATATATACGTAAGTCGCATGCGGGCTTAAAATACAATTAGGGTTGTAGGTCACTTAACTAAAAGGAAGAAAACCTCACCTTTCCAACTTAGTGGAGCAAAAGGATATAAAATGGATGTAACCGGACGCCTACTGGACTTACTCGTTACCAACTGGATGAAACTCTGAACAAAAGAGACAACAAAGGATAATCTAGACTCAACATGTACCATATAGACGCTCGGCAAATGTATATGATGCATAAATGCATATGAAATGCAACACGTAAGGCACATGCGTTCATATTTTACGTATTTCATATGAAACGGTTCTATAAATGCAATACTATGAAGATAATATATAATTTAACATGTTAACATATCATATAAGTCATACAAGGAGCAAGAGATTAGCACATTAAAGTAATAAACGAAATACAAGTTCATTCATGCATATTGGAAAGCACTTACGTCACATAAAAGCATATAAGAGCAAAAGTCATAAACGAGCATCTAAATTTAATCACAAATTTCATATTATACAAGGTAACATGTACTAAAACATGTTATCAATGTATGCAAGTAATAAAATTAGCAAGAAGAGATCATTCAAGGCAAATAAAGGGAGCATGGATTCAAGTATGCACTCAAGGTACCATATAGAACGTATAAAATAATAGCTTGGAAACGAGCAAATAAAACGAGCCATAAATTCATAACATATATCCTAACACATAATATTACATATTATCCATGCATAAAGGTGATAAAGAAGCAAAAGGAACACGTAAAACACAAACGAAACGAAAGAAAAACACTTAACGAACAAAACACGTAGCAACAAGTCGAAACAAGCCCAAAAAAGGGTCATGGCCGCGACCAAAATCAAGCTAATTCTGATCGGGCCCATGACCACACTCTACACCAACAGGTTCAGCAGCCAAAACTCGAAAGTGGGCTAAAAACAGGTCGCGGCCGCTACTAGAAATGCACTGATGAGACCAACATCGCAGCAGGAGCAGAACAGCGAAAACAGCAGCAAAACTCACTTCAAAACTCAAGTAAACCCATCCTAATCCAAGCTAAAACACTAAGGTAAGTTAGGGTAACAAAACCTCATGCATTCCAAGCCATTAAATGGTCCAAACTTGCATCAAAACATGCTAGAGATGAAGAGAGGTCAAATTCATACCAAGCTTCCAAATTTCATAAATGGCAAAGTCATGATTCTTCAATTAACACCCAAAGAAAGTTCATATATATTATAAATGATGTCTTAGGAACAAAATACATGCTTCATATCAAAAGATTTCACAAGAGATCATGCTAGAATTCACAAAATTCATCAAACCCTCACTATTCACTATATAAGCCATATCTCAAGCAAATCATGGTGAAATCCTACCAAGTTGGAGTTAAAATGACCATATAAACATGTAGAGATCAAATATGGACTTACCTCTTTGATTGGAAGAGAATTGATGGTGCTTGGGGCTCAAAATCTCAAAATGTGTACCATAGCTTCTTCTCTTCCTCTGCTTCCTTGGAGATCAGATTTTAGGACTCCTTTTTCTCTTTCTTTCTTAGTGTCGTTCGAATAGGCTGAGGTTGGGAGATAAGGGGGCTTAACTCAAGTTATTTAGTCAAGGTTTGGGGTTAAATAGGTCCCACAAGCGTAAGACTAGTCAACAAGGGTGTCTCTTAGCGCAAGGTGCTCGTTTTGGTTGATTTTCAGGGGTCCAAATGGGCTTAGAAAATTACAAACTTGGGTTCCTTGGTTTCTTTTCTTCATTATGAGTCCGATGCATCTTCTGGAATTCGAATCCGAATTCCCGAGCTCGAGTTATAGCGTCCGGAAGCCAAGGCGCGCTAAGCTAGTTAGGCCCTCAAATCCCTCACAAATCTCGTTTCACAAAAACGAGCCAAGAAACAAAATAAACAAATTCTAAAACATGTAAAGAGCATGCAAACACATTTATAACTCACATAATTCACATATACCAAGATTACTCAAAAATCAGAATTAAAGTCGAACGCATATAGAGCAAATTACACAAGACGTAAATATAAACGTTTAAAATTCAAGTTGCAAATTAAACAAATAATTACAAATAATCACATAATCATTAAAATAACACTAATTTGCATAATTAAATAATTTAAGTGCGCATAAAACACTCTCGTTACGGTGTACCTGTTCGGCCAAAAAATCGGGATGTTACAAGATAGATCGATTATCGTACAATGTGAGTTCACCAATCCAAGACCATGGCAAAGAGAAGTTTGGAATTGGTTTCAAAAGTTATAGTCATGCGTATTCGGGTTCCATCTTGATTAAGTTCAAAAGTGCTTTTCTACAAACACTTAGGGGGTATAACTATTTGAAAACAAGATATCATGGTTGGTGAAATTATCAACAAAGGTTTAAGCTTTTCAAATGATTTAAGGTTACCAACAAGAGTGCTCAATATTATGGGGATAAAAAACACTAATTAGTTGCATAAATGGAAGAGTGAATTCTTAGGTTTTGAAGAAAAAGGAATGATTTGTCATGAATCAAAAAGGCATAAAATCAATGAAGAAAAATGAAAGTTTTGAAGGTAGGGTGGTTGGTCAAAGATTGCTGACTTTCGTCTCAAGGAAACAAGGTATTAGGAAAAATTACGATTGATTATAAAGGGAATGAATTGTACAAATCTTTATAAGGCTAATGGGTCACTTCCATGCGTAAGTGTCGTGACCGCAAAGTTCCTCACAATTAGCATTTTCAGGCTCTCATCACTCGTGGTCGTCAAGGGTCTCATTCGTGGCAGCCAGGCTGAGGCTTCGTGGCCATAGAAATTTCTCGAAGGATAGGTCTTGAAATTGGGGAAGAAGCTTCGCTTCGCTACCGCTAAGAAGTGTTAAGAAAATTTTCGTGTTTTGCGTACGGGTCTACTCGGATTGTGACACCCCGCGTTTTCGTACGTGCAAGTTTGTGCCACGTCTGAGTTTATTTTCCGTATTTGTATTTAATTTCATATTTTAATTGAATTATATTATTGTAATTTAATTCTTTTTTCATGACTTATATGATTTATATGAAATTAATTGACTTAAAATGCCAAGAAATGCCCTAAGTGTTTAAATGATATGAATTCTTATGATTTATAAATTTTTATGATATGAATTTATGTTTTTTGCATGTTAAATTCTTGAATTATGTGATATATATGATTTAAGGGCTTATTTGTATGATTTTATTATGTTTTGTATTTGTTTGAAACCTTAGAGGACTCGATTGCACTTTTTCTTAAGTTTTGGGCCAATTTGTAATTTGGTCATTCTTGAGTCCTTGTTTGCAAAATATGAGCTTGGGAATTCAGATTCGAATTCCAACAGATCCATTAGACTCGTTTCGACAATTCGGATCCAACGGAATAAGCCTCACCTTTTTCTAAAGCCATTTGAATCCCCTACCGATTTAAATTCTAACCGATTGAACCGAACCCCTTTTGAACTAAACCGAACCGATTTTCTTGGCCTTAAGACCGGACCTCCCCTTTTTTTTCTCCCCATTTTCTTCATCATGTTTCAAGAGCAAGGATGAGAAGAACAGGGCTTACTATTCACCCCACCTTTAGAGCTCAAGTCCCGACTTTGATTCTCGCTCGATCAACGATCCAAGGTAAGAGGTGAATTCCTCTTTTCGAGTATTTTATTTCTACCCGATTAAATTCTATTTTTCTTGCTTGAATTCTTGAGTTGGAAAAGATGATGAATAGTGTTATATATTTATATATTTTGCTCCCATGTCTTTGTTCTTGAGTAATATGCTCCAAGATTTACGTATGTTACTCGTTTAAGCTTTCTCGTCGTATATTTGTTGGAATTTTGTGAGTTAGTTGCTTATTCTTTGAAATACCATGAATGTACCTCGCTTGAGCTTCAATGGTAACTTGGTATTTAGCTCGTTTCATGCCGTTTTGATATCATATTATGATAGAGCATGTGTTTGTGCTGTTATACCTTGAATTGGGGTGTTTTTGGGATGAATTTTGGTTGGATTATGGTTTGGGGTGGTTTGGGAACCATCCCCATCGAACCCTTTGCTACTTTGCTATTTTTATTCGGAGAAGATGACCGGACACGGCCGTGTCAAACCTCAGTTCATTACCAACACGACCGTGTCCATGTTTTGGGATGGAAAATTCTGCTCCAACATGGCATTGCAGCTTCGCAAGCCAATCTTGACACAGTCGTGTAGACTTTGTTTCTGCTCCGTTTGACCTGAAATTTTTATTGTAGAAACCTTTTTGAGTTTACAACATTTTCAATTGGAATCACCTAAAAATTCGTTGTGGTTTGTGAGATATAATCGTTTGAAAATTGTGTCGCCACTTCGCCAGAATTCTGCATTTGTCCAACTTGAAACCTTCGCTATTTTCATCTCGCTTTGAACCACGATTCGAGCCATATACCATTGGAAATATCTATTTATCTAGTTTCATTTACAAGAAACAAAACGTAATTCCATCTTCTATAACTTAAGATATCTCCATTTTTCTACAGCTTGCGCATGCAGAAAAACTGTCAGCTTTCACCAAAATCCATTTCCTTGCGCTCCTTGCACTCCCTTGACTTCCGTATGTGTTTAAATTGATCCTTTTTGCCTCAAAGTTGTATTTATGATATCAATAGATTATTCTATGATATGTTATGATATTTTTATGAATTTTATGGCTTGATATACGAGGTAAATGTGACTTTCATGTATGAACGTTTAAGTGTTATAATGTGACCTTGTTTGCAACTATTGAATTCTTTATGTGTTTAATGGATCCCTTTCACATCAAATTAATCCCTATGCATTGTTAACATGTATTATAACATGTTATGCATTGAATATTGAATGAACAAACGATATTGAATGAACGAATGATGATGAATGGACACGATCTATTCGTGTAATGAGTGATTGAATTGTTTACGCGTCTAAGTGGCATTAATTGTGCACATGAACATCTTCATAGCACGTTCTTATTTCTCATGCATGTCATATCACGTTAATGTATTGTCATGCGTCATATATAGTCCATTTGGAGTTTTGAGTCTCACAAATACACCGTATTGTCATTTTGACAGTTTTTTCCAGGGTGGAGACGACACGAGTTCATAGGCTATCTTCAAGTCTTCTTTTCTTCTTGGTCTTGTTCGGTAAGGTGTAGCCAGGTGGGTTTCTCTTCTATTAGATAACTCTGACCCGATATATCCCAATATATATATATATATATATATATATATAGAGTCTTTTCAAAGAGTCAATGATTTCACGTTAAAGCCATTTTCTTTGAAATGAATCCTTACCCAATATTTGGCGAGATCAGTGATCACAATAAATGGGGGCCCTAGGACTAAGTGTACGTGGCTATCCAGGGAAGCATGGGCTGATGGTGATCCTCGTGCACTAGTTCCAACATATGACGGCCATACCGACCCTCGCTAGGAGATTAGTGGGAATAGAAATCGGGTCTTTGGGGAGTCATGAACCTCACTGGCCATAATGAATGGGTGGGCGGGTCTTTGGCCGAGTCCGTGCACTAACCGGAGGTAATTGATTATGCATGAGTGAATGATTATGAATGAAAGAAATTTGTGTGGTCGCTAAGAATGAATGAATAATGCACACACGCGGAGAAGGTTGGAGAATTCGCCCACTCGTCGGGCTCACGTAATGACCTAATGAATGAACGAATGAAATTTGATTGTTATAATCCCATGCGTTGTTTTCTTTGTTTTCACCCACTTGGGAAATGTTTAAAAACCTCTCACACGATTATAGCTTGAATGTGTGTGTTTAATTTCTGTATTATTATTATATTAAGCCCTGTTTTATACCCACCAGTCTCTTAAAGACTGAACCCGATTTGTTTTTCAGTTTCTGTTGCAGGTTTTGGAGTGCTAGACGGGGAATTCGAGTCCGTAGAGTCTTGGAAGTCGTGTATAGTTTTTCCTTTACATTACACTCATACCATTTAATTGTTATTTATGATTTTGAACATATGTGAGCACCTTAATGTTTTATTTATTAGAGCCCGTGAGCTCACTACTTATGCCATGGATATGATAATGCTTCCGCTTAAGTTTCTTTTTCTTGATCTTGTTTCCTTTATTGATTATTTGGTTTCGAAGGTTTGCTCGCTCCTAGCATAGTGAGTGAGTTATGTCCCCGTTCGCTCTGATCTGACACGTGTATGGATTAATCAATTTATATGCGGGCCGGGTCTTAGTGCTGGAGATGTGGCGTCAAGAGCTCGGATGCTACACTGATGGTTGCCGAATCCACCAAATAAAAAACTTCGCTACCAAATAAATACTAAATTGCGTATAGCAAAGAAGGGTCGAACCCAAAGGACTAGCAGGGTTCTAATTCATGAAATGACCAAGTAATTAGTTCATAAGAAAGGATCGAAACAGGGGGGTTTAAGTAATTACCAAACTACAAGTTTCAACACTAAATTAAAGATAACAAGCAAGTGAAAGCTGATATTAAAAGACTGAAATTAACTGATTAAAAGATAGATTATCCTAGCCAAGTTATTCATACAATTCATTCCATTGATTCGATCATCGGTGCAACAAGTAACTTTAATCCCTTAGATAGATCGACTATAGTGGTAACAAGCTCTACACACCTAATCCTTTCTTATTTTTATGATTGTTATGATACGATCACTAACCACCTTCTTATCACAAAGCAGTCTTAAAGATACGATCCTACGATTTAACCTTGTAATAGCATTAGAAATGAAAAGGATACCGATCCTAACCAACAAACACACAAGCTCGGATTGTTTAAGTTATTACGTGTGCATCTCATCACTATCAAGCAAACAAGTGGTAAGCTATCAATGATGTTTAACTCTTAAGCATATCTAACGTGATAATTACGGATCAAGTTGTTTGTGCAGTCAAAAGGACAAGTATCAAGATAATAGTTGATCAGAAAATCATCCCAAAAACAAGTCCATATTATTAAACCAAGATACATGCATATACCAAAGAGATTAGAGCTAGAAAAGATCAATTAGACTTCACAAATCCAAAGCATTAATCAAGAAACAACTTAACTAGGATAAAAGGGACGTAGCTGTTGTACATACTTGCAAAATATTCAGGTAACAAAATGATTAAGGACTGAAATTAAACAAGCTAGCTTATCTACACAAGTATGTTCATAAACTAGTAAAAATTTAGCTAAAAAGAGAAGAAAAGGGAAAGGAAATCTTGCTGATCATAAGAGGGGAGAAATCCCCTATTTTCTGCTGTATTTCCAGTTACTACAGCTGCTACGTGCTTGCTTCTTCAAGGAAAAACTGAATATCTTTGCCTTGCTTCTTATCCTTGCTTATAAGCTTGAAAATCTCCACTTGATCACACACTTCAAGGAAGTGATACTTTTAGAAAGTCTAAGTATCATGATTACCAGCCTTGAGATGCAAAACACTATGTGCAGCAGCTCAATTCGTCAAAAAGTAGAAGTCAGCCGCAACTGTTGACTTGGGTGAGTTGTCTACTACGTCACCCTTAGCTTAAGGTATGATCATAGCTTGAAGTTCGTGTCTCAGGTCATTTTGTACACTTCACTTCTTTTAGTCCAGCTTTTGCATAATCCTTCAATTCAACGCAATTAGACCTGAAAAACCACAATTAAGCTAAATTAAGTAGATATCCAATCAATTATAGGGGAAAATTGAAGCACTTTAAAGCACTAATTACACACTAACAAATCCTCCCACACTTGAAATTTGTTTGCCCTCAAGCAAACTGCGACTAGACCACAAAAAGAAAGGTTATCCTCCAATCACTACAGGCCCACAATTTATCAATGAGAAAATGTGAACACTAAAATGAGTATCATAACAAGTCTCCACAGCCTATCAAAATGGAAAAGGACAAATTTTAAGTATTTGACTTGGTAGAGAATGTTAGGGAATTTAGAATTCATTTAAGCATGCATATTTACCAAATAGCAATTACGTCATGTGATCAAAGGGTGCTTGTTTTGGACGGTCCAAATTCCAACAAAACAAAAGATAAAGTGGGGGTTCCATAATTACACTTATACCAAAATTCAAAATGTTATCTATTTCGGGTGTCATAATACCGCTTTGGTAATGTATGACTATCCCTAGACTACATAAAAATGCACCACTCATAGTCACTCATTTTTCAATTTATGATTTGTTTTCAGCCTTTGGGTGACCAGCGGAGTGAAACGAGCGGATCGCAACAAACTAATGGTTGTGACAGCCTTATTCAGAGAGTAATGGCTTTAAAAGCCTTATTCAGAAAGTAAATGGCTGAAACAGCCTGATTCATAACCCTCAATCAACATTATGTAACATCACTTATCACCATTCAGCATCACTTAACTTCCAGCTTTAGACAGTCCAAA
This sequence comes from Lantana camara, assembly GCA_037501455.1. Classification (NCBI taxonomy): domain Eukaryota; kingdom Viridiplantae; phylum Streptophyta; class Magnoliopsida; order Lamiales; family Verbenaceae; genus Lantana; species Lantana camara. Next base: position 88,280,191 of record CM074863.1, read on the forward strand.
AATTACACACTTTTTCACACATGAAGGTTCGATTTATTGCATGCAATTTTAGTTTTCAACCATTAGCCCAAATTCAAGAACATTCTCTAGCAAAGTCAAAAACTTACGAGTTTGTTCAATTCCAAGAATCAGACATGGAAATTCATGTTACTTCAACCTATTTTTCATGTTCAAAAGCCCTCAAATAAAAACATGTTGCACATGATCAGATTCTAACCACAAAAACTGCACAAAATCAGCACAAAAAGACCTAAGGATTTGAGCAAAATGAGCTAAGAACTAGGCAACTAACTAACAACAAACAACGAAAAAACTAAAAACTAAGCAGATTAAGCGAAATAGGCAGGACCAATCCGTCAAACTAACAAAGCAAAACAGTAATTCAAACAAAGCTATCAGCATCCAACAATCCAACAAAAGCTATTCACAAACTCTTCCCCCCCCCCCCCCAACACACACACTTATCCTACATTTTCCTCAATGTATAATTAAAAGAAAAGGTAAGAACGTGAGGACTTCCCTGAAAATAGCTTGTTAAGTGTCAATTTTGAGCCCTTTCGTGATGGCCTCAATGTCTCCCTCTGCTCCTGCTATGTGTTGTGCCATTATGTCTATCGATTTCTCAATGGTAGGGAATTTTTCTATTGATTTCTCCTATTTCTCCAGTTTAGCCAGCACAGTTGTAAGTAGAGCCTCAATTCTATCCAATTGTGGTTGTACCTGCACTAGGAAAGAACAATACTCCATTTTTCTTTTGGAGTATGTAGCACCCCTTAACACGTGGAGGTACCACACCCCCGTACTATAGGTCAATCCACACACGAAACGGCCAATCCGTACATGAACTGTGACACCCCGACTTTCAGACCGTATAGGTATGGCGTATGTGCGTAATTTATTTTATTTGAATTCTTATTCTTTATTCTTTTAATTCTTATTTTAAATATTTCTTATGGATTTGAATGAAATTTTTATATGATTATGAATGCTATTTGTTAAGATTTGATTCGTTCATGCTTGAAATTGAATCCGGAATTTTCTGTTGTTTTACTATGATAGAGAATTTAGTGTTATGAACTTGGATATATGCTCGTTACATGTTTTCGAATCTATTTGTTGAGCTTTTGAATTAATTGCTAAGTTCGGAACCTAAAGGAGGTTAAAACGCTTTTAGCACACCTTGGGTTCCAATATGTGTAATTTGAGCTCGGGAATTCGGATTCGAATTTCGTCACCACTGTGGAACTCGTTTCGACGATTCGGGTTCGATGGACTAAGCCTTATAACCTTTTAAGCTCATTTGGTAATCCGAAATCCGACCGGAACCTTACCTCGCTCTTATATGACTACCTTTCACTTAATTGCACCTTAGTCCCTCAACTCTTGACATATTACCCTCAAGCTTGACCCCACACTCCACCAAAACAATGCATAATCATCTCTCTCCCTCTCTTAATTGGTATACACAAGGAAAAAGAGAGATAAGTGCAGCAACTTGGAGCTTAAACCCTTCACCCGTCACTATTCACCACAAGGAGATATTGAGCTCTAATCTCCATTTTCTTCCAACATCTTCAAGGGGTAAGATAGTATTTGATATGTACATGATTATATGGTCATTTTGAGCTATTAATTCCATGCTTTGGGCTATGTTTGATGCACATATGGAACATGACATGAATTTTAAGGGTTTGATGATCACCTTGGTTTCTTGGACTTAAGCTTTGATTTGAGGATATATATAGGATCTCTTATGACTCTAATATGCTTATATGATCTATGGATGAGTGTGGTGGAAGTTGCCATTGATGAAATTTGAATTCTTGCATGAGAATTCTTGAGCTTTTGGGGTGATTGGATGATTGTATGTTTTTTAGGGAGTGATTTTCCTTCATTTGCATGAGTTTTGTGGCTTGAGGTTGTTGCTTGTTGTTGCTGCGTGCTCCCCTGCTCCTTGCTCTGTTTTTTTCACGCAGAGTTACTGTTGCTGCTGCTATTTTTTTTTTCGAAGACTATAGGCCAACACGGCCGTGTCAGCTTTATGCATGTTTTGGACACGACCGTGTCAGCCTCTCGACTTGGAGTAATTTATTTTTTTAAAACCGGACACGGCCGTGTCCATTTTGTACTAAAACTCAACACGGCCGTGTCAGCCTCTCGAATTAAGCTCCTGAATTTATTTTAACCGGACACGGCCGTGTCCATTTTGAACTAAAACCCAACACGGCCGTGTCATTTGAAAATATGGCGGCGACAATTGCTCGTTTATTCGCTTCGATGCTTTTCTTTGTGTTTTCTTTCCTCGTTTATGACGTGTATGCAATGTTAGCTTGTTATATTACGCATTATGTGCCTTGTTTTGAACTTATGATCTCATTTTCTATGAATTGTGCGAAAATGATTTGGTAGGATTCATTTGTCATGATTATGCATTTCATTTGCCTTAATTGCATCCCTAAGCATTTCCGAGCGTCTAATTGGTACATATTTGAGTCTAAGTCTCGGGTCTTGCGTTCTTTTGTTTCAGAGCCTCTTCACGAAGTTAAAGAGCCCGAGGTTTAGGTGTTCGGTTGCTTCTTTTGTCCGATTTTCACTCCGCTTCCACTTCAAGGTGAGGGTTAGGATCCTTTCTTATAGATAAGCGACCTATGGCCTTTATGTGATTGATTTCCTATTCCGCATGTGGCTATATATATATGTAATATATGGTTAAATACGAATGTTTATGATACGTTTATGATTTTATGAATCCCCTTTCCGAATTTATGAAAATGGTATAAGTATGGGCATATATGAGCTTATGATTTTGAATCTTTTGCACATTTCCTTTATGATTCTGCGAGAGGTACCCTGAAAGATGGGATTATTGGTATGTTTCTTATGAATCCGGGCCCAGGGATTGTGGGTAAGGACGCCCGGTACGGCATGGGCCGTCGGGTTAAGCCTGTGCACATCCCATTTGAGGTTGTGGCGTGCGACTCTTGGAGGTTGAGAAGGCGCTATTACCTTGAGCCCTCGGTGAATAACCGGGGAAGGCATATCGTGGGTTAGCTACCCCGTATGTATATAGAATCCATATGGGTGGAGAGGGTTTGATTCCCGATCACCAAGGCGTTGAGGAGTTATGAATTTATGAATTCTTATGTATTTATGATTTGTATGAGGAGTGGAGGAGGTCCGTACTCGCCGAAACATCTATGTTTCGTTTATGCTTTGGTGGTTGTGAAACGGGTTGGGATTTCCTTTGTATTATATATATATGTTTTAAAAGGATTTGGTATGAAAAACCCTAGCTCGGTTCATGATCGACCCCTTTTGATTATATGCTATGCTCTATATGTAGTTATGGTGTGGGTGTGCGTTAGCCCCCCTCACTCAGTCGAGTTTTGACTGACCCCTTCCTTTTAACACTTTAGTTGCAGGTTTCTCGAGCTAGGCGGGGAAGTGCGTTGGTCGTGTCGTACTTTCGAGTTTAGGTCGAGTCGGCATATTTACTTGATGCATTTTGATCACTTTTATGAATGGTTTTGAATCCTACATATGTATTTGGAGATTATGTTAATACTTGACCTATTTTTAGGCCGACAGGCCGTTGTATATGATGTATATGTTAGTATAGAGCTCCTTTGCGATCCTTATGATATTGCTTCCGCATTCTTATTGTTTGTTTGCGCGCTCTGTTCGTGTTGTAGCCCCGCTTAGCCTAGCGTGTGAGTGTAGGTTCCTGTTCGCTTAGACTTGGGCTCATGTATGGAGATCCATTTCATATGTGGGTTCGGGTTTAAGTGCGGGGGATGTGGTGGCCCACCGTTCTGGGCGCTACATCTTAAAGTGGTATCAGAGCTCTCGGTTGCAAAACCGAAGCTCTACAGTCGTGTTGAGTTTGTCTAGGTCGTTCGGATTAGGACAATGTGATTATGTGCATTTATGTGCCTCATTCATTTGAATTTTTATGAATTGTGCACATGATCATGTACTAACCGCACGCATGTGTATTGGAATTCTTTGGATGTTATAGTATGCCTCCGAGAAGAGATCATCATCGTGACCGGCCTCCGGGCCATAGACATCACCGGGATCGTTCCCCACAAGCCGAGAACAACATGGAACCTGAGGGATTCATGGCGAGATTATGTGCATATTTGGATACCCGATATCGCCAGAATACACCTCCGGTTGTCAATCATGAAGGAGGGCAAGTCACTCATATTCTACGGGAGTTCAGGAATCAGAATCCCCCCAAGTTTGAAGGTGGAAATGATACTCAAGCGGAGGAGTGGCTAATCCAAATAGAAAGAATTTGGGAGTTGATACTGTGTGAAGCCGTTGAGAAGGCAAGGTGCACCCTCACAATGGTGCAAGGCCAAGCTTATAGTTGGTGGACTAGCATCCAAGCCCGTTTGGATGCCTCAGGTGATGAGATTAATTGGGAAACATTTGCTCGGGAGTTTCGTAACAAGTATATTCCAATCGCCGCTAGGGACCGAAGACTCTAAGAGTTCATGGATTTGAAACAAGGTGAGAAGACGGTCACCGAATACATCGATGAGTTCGACCGTTTGTCAAGATATGCTCCCAACATTGCTAACGATGACCGCCACAAGGCTTTGAAGTTTCTTCGAGGGTTAAGAGAAGATATGAAGGACGCACTCGAAGCGGTTGATACCGACACTTGGGCGTTAGTTACCGAGAAGGCTTTGAAGGTAGAGGATCGAGTGGTTGCTAGGAGGAGGAAGACTTTTCAGACTGTACAAGGTTCTAGCTCCGGAGGTCAGAATAAATATGGAAAAAGGCCAGCTTATCAAGCTTTTGCACCGGTAAAGCCTCAAAACAAGCAATTCAAGCCGGCAGGACAAAAGGCTCAACCTCTAGCATTACCAGCACCACCTCAAGTCCAATGCAAATATTGCAAGGGTAACCATCTTGTTGAAAATTGCTTCAAACTTCACAAGAGGTGCTACGGGTGTGGTTCGCCGGATCACATGCTTAATCAATGCCCGAACAAAAGGCCAGGACAGGCAGCGGGGAATAATCAGAGGCCCACAATTCAGGCTAGAGCTTATGCACTTGGGGTCGAGGAAGAGGAAGCTGCAGATCTTGATCTTAATGCCGTGATTGAAGGTACCGTAAGCATTCATGGCACTACATTTCATGCATTGTTCGATCCCGGGGCATCTCATTCATTTATTTCTCGGGATCTTGCTTCTTCGTTATGCTTGCCTATTACCCTCTGTGCGCATGATTATGTGGTTAGTTCGCCTCTTGGCGGTAGTCTTGTTACTTGCAGGATTTATCGGGGTTATCTAGTGAGTTTTGAAGACGGGGTTTCCCTCGCCGATTTGATTGAAATGCCGATGAAGAGGTATGATGTAATCCTCGGAATGGATTGGTTATCTGAACATGGGGCTCAGATGGATTGTCGGGAGAAGAAGGTTTCCTTTGGTTCAGTGGTGTTTAAGGGCGAGAAGGTGAAGCCAAGGCCGTTTATTTCTTTCGTTGAGGCGAGTAAACTGGTCCGGGACGGTGCGACAGGTTTCGTAGCCTATCTTTTGAATAGACCGAAGGATCAGGCTAAACTTGAGGAGACGGAGGTCGTGCGGGAGTATGCCGATGTATTCCCTGAGACATTGGGTTCTTTGCCACCCGATAGGGACATCGAGTTCGTAATCGACCTTTATCCCGGAGCAGAGCCTTTTTCGAAGACTCCCTATAGAATGGCTCCTGTAGAGTTAAAGGAGTTAAAAACGCAGCTTGATGAACTTCTAGCTTGCGATTACATTCGTCCGAGCATTTCTCCGTGGGGTGCTCCCGTTCTATTTGTAAAGAAGAAAGACGGAACGCTACGAATGTGTATAGACTACCGTGAGTTGAACAGGATGACCGTGAAGAACAAATACCCTTAGCCTCACATCGAGGAGTTATTTGATATTTTACAAGGCTCGAAAGTCTACTCCAAGTTAGATTTGAGGCAGGGCTACTATCAGCTGCGAATTAGGGAGGAGGATATTCCGAAAACTGGTTTTAATACTAGATATGGGCACTTTGAATTCGTTGTCATGCCGTTTGGATTAACTAATGCTCCAGCTGTATTTATGGATATGATGCACCGAGTGTTCAGGCCTTTTCTTGACAAGTTCGTGGTGATCTTTATAGACGACATTCTGGTGTATTCTAGGTCGGCTGAAGAGCATGCACAACATTTACGGATCGTTTTGGAAACTTTGAGGGAACATAAGTTGTATGCAAAGTTCAGCAAGTGTGAATTTTGGATCGACCGAGTTATGTTTTTGGGACATATAATTTCAGGTGATGGGATTGAAGTTGATCCATCTAAGGTTGAGTCCGTGCTTCGTTGGGAAAGACCGAGAAATGTCTCAGAGATTCGGAGTTTTCTTGGGTTGGCCGGTTATTACCGTAGATTTGTTAAGGATTTCTCTAAAATTGCCGCCCCGTTGACTCGCTTAACTAAGAAGGAAGTGAAATTTGAATGGGATGATAAGCGTGAGGCGAGTTTTCAGACTTTGAAGGTGAAGTTAACTTCAGCACCAGTTCTTACCCTACCCGAGGGTACAGAGGGTTATGCAGTTTATACGGATGCCTCGAAAGAGGGTCTTGGTTGTGTTTTGATGCAGCACGGTAGAGTGGTAGCTTATGCTTCAAGGAAATTGAAGGAGCATGAGAAGAATTACCCTACCCACGATCTTGAATTAGCTACCGTTGTGTTCGCTTTGATGAAGTGGCGACACTATCTCTACGGTGCAACGTTCGAGGTGTTTACGGATCACCAAAGCCTCAAGTATCTCTTTTCTCAGAAAGATCTGAATGTAAGACAGAGGCGTTGGATGGAGTTCTTAGAGGACTACGATTGCACCATTCAATACCATCCGGGTAAAGCGAACGTGGTCGCTGATGCCTTGAGTAGAAAGGCGAGTGTAGTTAATTTGGAAGCCGGTTCTTCAAGCTCAGGATCAGAAATCATGGTTTCGGGAACTTGGTTGGCTAATCTTACGATAATACCGGATTTGAAACAGCAGTTGTTGGAAGCTCAGGCCTCGGATGCCGAGATTCAGAAGTTGGTAACCCGTTCCAGAGAGGATCCGAATTCTAAGTTTGGGATGGATGATTTCAGTTTGTTAAGGTTCGAAGCGAGAATATGTGTCCCAGAAGAGCTCAAGAGGATTATACTTGAGGAGGTACATCGCTCGAGTACTCGATTCATCCAGGAGGTACTAAGATGTATCGGGACCTGAAAGAGAAATTTTGGTGGAATGGCATGAAAAGGGACGTCGCGAACTTCGTGAAGCGATGTCTAACGTGTCAAAAGGTGAAGGCAGAGCACCAGAAGCCGGGAGGAACTCTCCAACCACTTCCTATTCCCGAGTGGAAGTGGGAGCAAGTGACGATGGACTTCGTGTCCGGATTGCCTAGAGTTAAAGGAGGGTTTGATGGAATATGGGTAATTGTGGACAGATTGACTAAGTCTGCCCATTTCCTCAAGGTTCGGATGTCTGAGAAAGTTCCTAAGCTAGCCGAATTGTATGTTCGGGAGATTGTAAGGTTACATGGAGTTCCGGCTAGTATTGTTTCGGATCGGGATCCACGGTTTACTTCGATCTTTTGGCAGAATCTTCAGAAGTGTTTGGGCACTAAGCTCAAGTTTAGCACAGCTTCGCATCCTCAGACGGACGGCCAATCTGAAAGGCTAATTCAATATTTAGAGGATATGCTTAGAGCATGTGCTTTGGACTTCCAAGATAAGTGGGATGAGCATCTACCTTTGGTTGAGTTTGCTTATAACAACAGTTATCAGGGTTCGATTAAGATGGCTCCGTATGAGGCACTTTATGGAAGGAAGTGCAGGTCTCCTCTATTTTGGGATATCGAGGATTGGAGGTGGACCGAAGAGAATAAGCTCGAGCGAGCCGTGTCTAAGGAAAAGATTGTCGATACCATTGAAAAAGTTTACAGGATTCGACAAAGGATGAGAGCAGCTCAAGCCCGTCAAAAGAGTTACGCCGATAAGAGAAGAAGGCCCTTGGAGTTCGAAGTCGGAGATAGAGTCTTTTTGAAGGCGTCTCCTAGAAAAGGCTTCACTCGTATAGGTAAAGGTAGAAAGCTTAGTCCTCGTTACCTTGGGCCGTTTGAAATTTTGGAAAGAATGGGAGAAACAGCATATAGATTGGATTTACCGCCGAGTATGACCGGAATACACAATGTGTTTCACGTCTCTGAACTTCGTAAGTATTATCCCGATGAGTCAACGATTCTCCCAGTTGAAGAGGTTCAGTTAGAGCCGGATTTAACCATAGAAAAGCATCCAGTTGCAATTCAGGATAGGAAGATGCAAGAATTGAGAAACCGGCAGATTCCTTTGGTCAGGGTACTTTGGAGGGATCAGAAATCCGAGGAATCGACTTGGGAAACTGAGGACAAAATGAGAAGGTTATATCCGGAGTTGTTTGAAAACTCGGTTCGGACTTGAGGACAAGTCCTTTTTAAGGGGGAAGGATTGTGACACCCCGACTTTCAGACCGTACAAGTATGACGTATGTGCGTAATTTATTTTATTTGAATTCTTATTCTTTATTCTTTTAATTCTTATTTTAAATATTTCTTATGGATTTGAATGAAATTTTTATATGATTATGAATGCTATTTGTTAAGATTTGATTCGTTCATGCTTGAAATTGAATCCTGAATTTTCTGTTGTTTTAGTATGATAGAGAATTTAGTGTTATGAACTTGGATATATGCTCGTTACATGTTTTCGAATCTATTTGTTGAGCTTTTGAATTAATTGCTAAGTTCGGAACCTAAAGGAGGTTAAAACACTTTTAACGCACCTTGGGTTCCAATATGTGTAATTTGAGCTCGGGAATTCGGATTTGAATTTCGTTACCACTGTGGAACTCGTTTCGACGATTCGGGTTCGATGGACTAAGCCTTATAACCTTTTAAGCTCATTTGGTAATCCGAAATCCGACCGGAACCTTACCTCGCTCTTATATGACTACCTTTCACTTAATTGCACCTTAGTCCCTCAACTCTTGACATATTACCCTCAAGCTTGACCCCACACTCCACCAAAACAATGCATAATCATCTCTCTCCCTCTCTTAATCGGTATACACAAGGAAAAAGAGAGATAAGTGCAGCAACTTGGAGCTTAAACCCTTCACCCGTCACTATTCACCACAAGGAGATATTGAGCTCTAATCTCCATTTTCTTCCAACATCTTCAAGGGGTAAGATAGTATTTGATATGTACATGATTATATGGTCATTTTGAGCTATTAATTCCATGCTTTGGGCTATGTTTGATGCACATATGGAACATGACATGAATTTTAAGGGTTTGATGATCACCTTGGTTTCTTGGACTTAAGCTTTGATTTGAGGATATATATAGGATCTCTTATGACTCTAATATGCTTATATGATCTTCCTTTTCATTATGGATGAGTGTGGTGGAAGTTGCCATTGATGAAATTTGAATTCTTGCATGAGAATTCTTGATATATATGATAATTCTTGAGCTTTTGGGGTGATTGGATGATTGTATGTTATTTAGGGAGTGATTTTCCTTCATTTGCATGAGTTTTGTGGCTTGAGGTTGTTGCTTGTTGTTGCTGCGTGCTCCCCTGCTCCTTGCTCTGTTTTTTTCACGCAGAGTTACTGTTGCTGTTGCTATTTTTTTTTCGAAGACGATAGGCCAACACGGCCGTGTCAGCTTTATACATGTTTTGGACACGGCCGTGACAGCCTCTCGACTTGGAGCAATTTATTTATTTAAAACCGGACACGGCCGTGTCCATTTTGTACTGAAACTCAACACGGCCGTGTCAGACTCTCGAATTAAGCTCCTGAATTTATTTTAACCGGACACGGCCGTGTCTATTTTGAACTAAAACCCAACAAGGCCGTGTCATTTGAAAATATGGCGGCGACAATTGCTCGTTTATTCGCTTCGTTGCTTTTCTTTGTGTTTTCTTTCCTCGTTTATGACGTGTATGCAATGTTAGCTTGTTATATTACGCATTATGTGCGTTGTTTTGAACTTATGATCTCATTTTCTATGAATTGTGTGAAAATGATTTGGTAGGATTCATTTGTCATGATTATGCATTTCATTTGCCTTAATTGCATCCCTAAGCATTTCCGAGCGTCTAATTGGTACATATTTGAGTCTAAGTCTCGGGTCTTGCGTTCTTTTGTTTCAGAGCCTCTTCACGAAGTTAAAGAGCCCGAGGTTTAGGTGTTTGGTTGCTTCTTTTGTCCGATTTTCACTCCGCTTCCACTTCAAGGTGAGGGTTAGGATCCTTTCTTATAGATAAGCGACCTATGGCCTTTATGTGATTGATTTCCTATTCCGCATGTGGCTATATATATATGTAATATATGGTTAAATATGAATGTTTATGATACGTTTATGATTTTATGAATCCCCTTTCCGAATTTATGAAAATGGTATAAGTATGGGCATATATGAGCTTTGATTTTGAATCTTTTGCACGTTTCCTTTATGATTCTGCGAGAGGTACCCTGAAAGATGGGATTATTGGTATGTTTCTTATGAATCCGGGCCCAGGGATTGTGGGTAAGGACGCCCGGTACGGCATGGGCCGTCGGGTTAAGCCTGTGCACATCCCATTTGAGGTTGTGGCGTGCGACTCTTGGAGGTTGAGAAGACGCTATTACCTTGAGCCCTCGGTGAATAACCGGGGAAGGCATATCGTGGGTTAGCTACCCCGTATGTATATAGAATCCATATGGGTGGAGAGGGTTTGATTCCCGATCACCAAGGCGTTGAGGAGTTATGAATTTATGAATTCTTATGTATTTATGATTTGTATGAGGAGTGGAGGAGGTCCGTACTCGCCGGACATCTATGTTTCGTTTATGCTTTGGTGGTTGTGAAACGGGTTGGGATTTCCTTTGTATTATATATATATGTTTTAAAAGGATTTGGTATGAAAAACCCTAGCTCGGTTCATGATCGACCCCTTTTGATTATATGCTATGCTCTATATGTAGTTATGGTGTGGGTGTGCGTTAGCCCCCCTCACTCAGTCGAGTTTTGACTGACCCCTTCCTTTTAACACTTTAGTTGCAGGTTTCTCGAGCTAGGCGGGGAAGTGCGTCGGTCGTGTCGTACTTTCGAGTTTAGGTCGAGTCGGCATATTTACTTGATGCATTTTGATCACTTTTATGAATGGTTTTGAATCCTACATATGTATTCGGAGATTATGTTAATACTTGACCTATTTTTGGGCCGACAGGCCGTTGTATATGATGTATATGTTAGTATAGAGCTCCTTTGCGATCCTTATGATATTGCTTCCGCATTCTTATTGTTTGTTTGCGCGCTCTGTTCGTGTTGTAGCCCCGCTTAGCCTAGCGTGTGAGTGTAGGTTCCTGTTCGCTTAGACTTGGGCTCATGTATGGAGATCCATTTCATATGTGGGTTCGGGTTTAAGTGCGGGGGATGTGGTGGCCCACCGTTCTGGGCGCTACATGAACCAACCTATAGCGAACGGGTGACAATGCAATACATAACAAGCTAGGCGGGATTACTTATACATGCAACGAAACAAAGCGGAAGCATAAACTAGTTTCTTGCAAATATTTTCATTTATCAAATCATGATATTTCTTGTTTACCAACTAAAATATGTTCTAACTCTACATATCAATACATTATCATCTTTAAATACAAACAATTAACATTAAACATAATTCCTTGAACAATAAATAGACAAGTGAATAACATGCACCGTGCTTGACTCGATTACAAAGACTGGACTCGACTCACTTCCCGCCTAGCGTGCACCTGCAATAACCTGAAAGGTGGAGGCGTCAGTCTGTGAAGACTGAGTGAGGGGTTTATATACATATTAGCGCAGATAACGTGTAAGTCATATTCTCGGGTAAAGATTTATAAAAGATAAAATATATATATAAGTTCAAGAACAAGTACACTTCGCCCGAGAATACAACTATCAATGTTAAATATTTGTTCTTTTTATGCAATCAATACATGGCCCCGGCGAGTAAGGGCGGTCTCCAACCAAACTCCAATGTACATGAACATGCTTGCTTGATTATTAAACAATAAGTGATCATGCAATTCAATTATCGTGCAATCGTGCATGTGTAATCATATAACACGTTCATGGAGTGGAAATCATGCAATAACCCGAGGACAATCCGCGGTGCCGGATTCATCCCCAGTCTCCTTCTTCCTCCGGTTGATGATGGGATTGCAAGGCCCCAACATCCATGCATGTTGAGCAGAGGGTACATGAATCCCTAAGCCCGGAGCTATTTCCTCCACTAACCTCCTAGTGGATTCAGGGGTGACCCCAAATGTGGTGAGGATAGTGCCAGAGTTACCCGTCAGCCCTTGCTTTCCCGGTTGGCTCTAGTCCCTACCCTCGGGCCCTTCGTGAACGGTCATGCTACTCAACTAAAACATGTTTGATTCGTGACAATAACATGGCTTGCTTGCTTGCTTGCGTTTCGTGAACATGACTTGAAATGATAAGTGATTTCATGAAATTATAAATATAAATACCTTTGGCCGAAAGATCACGTAAAGGTTATACGGGTTCTATATAACTAGCAATTTAAACCTCACCTGACAGGCGACACACGACTCGTGAATGCGTGAACGTGCTCATGATCCACAATCTCCGCCCTGGAGGATAACTGGACAAGAAACGGGACAATGTACGTGCATGAGACCACAATTCAAGGACATTTCTTCATAAAAGACACACGGCGTGATCAAGTACGAGACACCATGCAATAAACAATGTGGCATCTAAGTATCACGTTTTGGCATGTAATTAATCATATAATCAAAAATTGGGGTCAAATAATCCATTGGAATTGGATTCCAAAATCTCAAGTTTATGCAGAATGTTTTCTTCTGTCAGTGAGGTGGGAACGGCCGTTCCAGGTTTTAGTTCAAAGTGGGAAGGGCCGTTCCCATCTTCGGGGTTTTAGTTCAAAGTGGGAAGGGCCGTTCCCGCCTCCCCGAAGTGCTCCCCGAAGATGGGAACGGCCGTTCCCGTCTGTGAGACAAAGTGGGAAAGGTCGTTCCCCTCCTCGCCGGCTGCACATTATTCAAATCAATGGGAACGACCGTTCCCCAATCACAAAGGGAACGGGAAGGGTCGTTCCCGTTTTACAGAAGATGCAGAAGCAGGGGAGAAGAACAGGGGATCCACAAACCTCAACCAAAACTCACCAAAATCATCATAATTCCATCTCTAATTGCATGATTTTATGAAAGGAACATATATGGGTACTTAAGGCACAATAAAATTCAATATGAACACTTATCTCTTCCATTAATCATCAAAATCATAAGTCCCAAGCTTATGCATAAATCCATCATATATCATCAAATTCTCCAATAATTCAAGCATGATTTCAAACTATGATCAAGTATTCATGCTTCTAACATCAAGTAATCAAGTTAGCTAGCTTAACCACTAACCTTAGCTTCACACATAAATTCCAAGAAATCATATAAATGATCATATATACCTTGAGATGGAAATAAATGGAAGAAAATGATGAGTATGGATGCTCGAGCTTGAATTATGAAATTTCCTAGCAAATTCTAGCTTGAAGATGATGATTTCCCAATTTCCTTCTCGTCTTGAGTGAATACCGAGAGAGAGGATGATGATTGTATATGTTGGCATAAAAATGAAGATGGAAGAAGAATGAAGAAGCATATACCGATATATTTGGGAAAAAATGTAATAATTATGATCAAATCCTCCAAGTACCATAAGTTAAGCAATTGAGGATATAAGGTTTGGAAAAATGATCAATTTAGTCCTCAAACGTTTTTCATGCAATTTGGTCCTCTAATTTAAGAAAGTGATCAATTAGAGTAATCAAGCAATTAAATCACGCTCGGCAAGTATTTCACGTAACAATTAAATTCAATATGTAACATAATTCCCAAGTTGGCATACATTTCATATATTTTCACGTAATCATGTTGGAACACAATTTATAAAATTAATATAGCACGTATAAATTAAATAGATGAAAATAATAAAATAAATTCCTACGCTCGAAACTCACACGTGTCGAGCGTGCCTGACTGTCTGAAAATCGGGGCGTTACAGAGTATCTTCATATTAAGTAGAGTCTGCTCCTTAAGGGGAGAAAGTGAAGAATAAAAGTTTAGATCATGATCATTCAAGTCAAGTATACCTTCATGCAAAGCAAGATGTGTAACAATATATCCTAGTTTAAGGGGCCTTTTACATACAATGCAATCATGAATATGAGTAGCTACCCAAAAACCTAAATTTACCTTGCAATTATGCCACATGGCCCATAAAAAGTAAAGTTCAGTTTTTGAAATGGTACTAGAGCCTTCAGATCTTTGTGAGAAAAAGTTGGCAATCAATCTATGAAGGTAAACAATTGCTGGATCTTTTAAGTGAATGATTTTGGATGTTGATTCATGAAATTTAGCAAATTTTCCATCAGTTAATTCATGAAAGGCTTTGTCAACATCAAATTCCGTAGGGTAATCACCTACGTATTCAAATCCATCATCATTCTCATTTTCAGTTTTAAAATCAGTGAAGTTCAAAGCAAGACATAATTCATTAATGGAATAACTGAAACGTTTGCCTAAGAGTCTATACTTCACCACAACCTCTTCATCCCAGTTATGAGCTTTCTTTTTCTCAAACTTGAAGGTGGAATAAAATTCTAACACAAGCTCATAAAACACATCACAATCAATGTTGAAAAACTTGTTCCAACCTATGTTATTCAAGCAGGTTCAAGCAGTTCAAAATTTTCCAAAGTAGGAACATGTAAACACTTTGCAGATGTTATAATGAAATTCTTAACGCATTTGTACCTCTTTTTCTCAGTTTTGGGGAACTTTAGATTACCTCCCAAGTTTGTAAAGTTGGCAGGGGTTGGTGTTTTGCTCTTGGGAATTTTATTTCTCCTTTTTTGTGTTGGAACAGGGGCTTTTTCTTTTGCTTGCTGATTTGATCTATCCTTTGTGTGCTCAGGTTCAGCTGGGGCTTCAGTTTGTGCAACCTCAGCTTGTTATTCCTGATCCTCCTCATCGTTCCCCAATGTCTATGTTCCTTGTTCCCCTGAGTCTCTCATCTACGTATCCATTACTTCCATTACAAGCTCAGTTCCTTTTGCTCTTTTCTTGCCCTTTTTGCTTGTTGTGGACACTTCTACAGTTTCCTGCTTTTTTTCTTTGTTGGAGCTTCTTTTTGGTGAGTCTGTGAATCTTGTAGCTCCGCTCTATCTCCCTGTGTTATGTTTGCCTGTGCTTGCTCTTGGTCATCTTCATCCTCGTCTTGGAGGATTAATTTCCTCTTTCTAGGTCTCTGTTCTTGGTTCTTTTGGAACGAATCTCTTTCTGGGGATTAGCTGCGGTTGTTACAGGTATGGTGGGGTTGGGTTCTAGGATGGTGGATTCAGTAGGTGCTGAAGGGTTTATTGTGGTTTGAGATGGTGGTGATTGGTGTTTAGGTTTTGGGGTTGGTGGTGGTAGGCGGTGACTCTTGAGCTTCTGAGAATGGCAGGATGGAGGGTTGAAGATGAAGAGTTTCCACTGTAAGGGTTTTGAGAGTCTGAAATATGATTTTTTAATGACGTTGGGTTTTATGGAATTGAAAACACACTTTATAAAGGTGTGTTTTTATAATTAGAACTATTTAATCAGCCTTTTTCAAATAAAACGTTTAAAACGTTATAACCTCAAGAAAAATGTATCTCACAACTCGTATTCAAATTTGACAAGCACCCTTTCGCTTTTTTTTTTTTTTTAAGTGTGCAATGTCTGTTTTTTGAGCTGTAGGAATGACCATCCTTAAGGGTTTGGGTCCTGGGAGCCTGTTTCTGCTATAATCTGCAAATAACACAAAAATTGGTCCTTAGTCAAGAATCACAGTATTCTCTCAACAAAAACAAAGAGAAACTGGAACTATACTAATATTAAATCAAAAGGAATTGGGTTGCCTCCCAATAAGCGCCCTTATTTAACATCCTAGGCTAGACGAATTCATTTCACTGTCAAGGCATTAGTGTGGGACTGTCCAAGCTGACTTCCTCCACTGTATGAACTTGGAATCCTTCATAAAATGGCTTGAGACGATGTCCATTCACCTTGAAAGCTTTCCCAGTTTGTAAGCTTTTAATAGCCACTGCACCATGAGAGAAAACATCAGTTACAACAAAAGGCCCTATCCATCTAGACCTTAATTTACCAGGAAATAGCTTTAAGCGTGAATGAAATAATAAGACTTTTTGCCCAATTTGAAAAGTTTTTCTGGAAACTATTTGATCATGAAAGTTTTTAGTCTTTTCTTTGTAGATTCTTGCACTTTCATAGGCCTCATTCCTCAAGTCTTCAAATTCTTGAAGTTGCAACTTCCTATGTATCCCAGATTCATTCATCTGCATATTACATTGCTTAATGGCCCATAATGCTTTGTGCTCCAGTTCCACAGGCAAATGACAAGGCTTTCCAAAGATCAGCCTATATGGTGGTATGCCAATGGGGCTTTTATAAGTTGTCCTGTAAGCCCACAAAGCATCATCAAGCTTCAAACTCCAGTCCTTCCTATTTGGATTTACAGTTTTCTCCAAGATGGACTTGACTTCACGGTTGGAAATTTCAGCTTATCCACTTGTTTGTGGATGATAAGTTGTCGATGTTCGGTGTGAAACATTGTATTTCTTGAGTAAAGTTGCAACCACTTTGTTGCAAAAATGGGTGCCACGGTCACTAATGATTGCTTTAGGAGTTCCAAACCTTTAAAGATATTAGACTTCATGAAGCCTACAACAGTTTTAGAGTCATTAGTCCGTGTGGCTTTTGCTTCAACCTAACTAGATACATAATCAACTGCAAGTAAGATATAATTGTTTCCTAAAGAACTAGGAAATGGCCCCATAAAGTCTATGGCCCAAACATCAAATATCTCACAAATTAAAATAGGGGACAATGGCATTTAATTTCTAGCACTTAAATTCCCAGTTTTTTGACAATTTTCACAAGTTTTGCAAAGCATGAAATCATCACGAAACAATGCAGTCCAGTATAATCCACACTCTAAAACCTTTCTTACAGTTCTTTTTGGCCCAAAGTGGCCTCCACATGCATAAGAATGACAGAAATTTAAAAGAAAGTGAATTGCCTCTTCACTTATGCATCTCCTAATAACTTGATCTGCACATAACTTCCAAAGGTAAGGGTCATCCGATACATAGTATTTAGCATCATTTTTAATTTTGACACGCTCAGACGTGGACAGTTTATCAGGAAAAGTATTGGATACCAAGTAGTTTACCATGTCTGCATACCAGGGGGCATGCATTAGCCATGACCTTAGCTTACCCTCAGATAGGGAGAACAATTGTTCATCAGGAAATTCATCGTTTATAGGAGTAGGATCTGAATCTGCCAAAATTCGACTCAGATGATCAGCAACCAAGTTCTCTGATCCCTTTTTGTCTCTGATTTCAATATCAAATTCTTGCATCAATAGGATCCAACGTATTAGCCTTGGTTTTCCTTCCTTCCTCTTCAATAGGTACCTAAGAGCTGCATGATCAGAATAAACAATAACTTTAGTACCTAGTAAATATGCACGAAATTTATCCAAAGCAAAAACAATAGTTAAAAGCTCCTTTTCAGTTCTGGTGTAATTGATCTGAGTTGTATCCAACATTCTTGAAGCACAGTAAATCACATGAGGTGACTTGTTTATCCTTTGTCCAAGAATAGCTCTTACAGCGTAGTCGCTTGCATCGCACATCAATTCGAATGGATGATTCCAGTCAAGTGTTTGAATTATTGGGGCAGAAGTTAACTTCAATTTTAGCAAATCTAAAGCTTCTTTGCAAGCTCCATCAAGCTTGAATTCCACATCCTTTTGCAGCAGCTTGCACAGAAGTTGTGCTATCTTTGAAAAATCTTTTATGAACCTCCTGTAAAAGCCTGTATGTCCAAGAAAAGAACGGATCTCCCGCACACTTGTGGGGTAAGTCAAAGACTCTATAATATCAATTTTTGACTTATCAACCTCAATGCCTCTAATAGAAACCATATGCCCTAGAATTAATCCTTGATCAACCATAAAATGACATTTTTAATAGTTTAAAACAAGGTTATTTTCAAGACATTTTTCCAAGACTTTAGCCAAATTATTCAGGCATGCATCAAACGAATTCCCATAAACAGTAAAATAATCCATAAAAACTTCAATAATATCCTCAACATAATCTAAAAATATGCTCACCACACACCTTTGAAATGTGGCAGGGGCGTTGCAAAGTCCAAATGGCATACGCTGGAAAGCAAACGTTCTAAATGGTTAGGTGAATGTGGTCTTTTCTTGATCTTCCGGTGCAACGGGGATTTGATAAAATCCAGAATATCCATCAAGGCAACAATAATGTGTCTTTCTCGTAAGCCTTTCAAGCATTTGATCAATGAATGGCAAGGGAAAATGGTCCTTTTTGGTGGCTGCATTTAACCTTCTATAATCCATGCATACACGCCAACCATTTTGCACTCGAGTTGGTACCATTTCTGCTACCGTATTCTCTACCACCGTTACACCTGTTTTATTGGGAACAACTTGCACAGGACTTACCCATCTACTGTGCAAAATGGGGTATATAATGTCGGCATCCAAGAGTTTAATGATCTCCTTTTTCACAACTTCCATCATTGGAGGATTCAATCGCCTTTGGGCTTCTCTACTTGGTTTGCAGCTATAACATCCCGATCGTCCGACTTATAAGGTATGTCACTATTTAACCTTTTTATGTGTTTAATTATGTGATTTTATGCTTTGCGTGGCCCTCTTTTGAACTCTTTATGAGTTTAGGGGGCTTGTTTGCAATTTTATCTTTTTAGGGGTTTTCGGTCATTCCTCGTTCGATCGAGATTTCGACCTTTTTGACCCCTTCAACGTGTTCGGGGCATCGAGACGAGTCCGTAGACTCTGAGTTTGCCCTATTCTGACGTCGTTTGCTCCTCCTACCGATCGTTTTGCGCGTGAGGACCCGAGATAAATACCCCGGATCCTCGTTTTGCATGCCACAACGCAGTAGACTTCAGCTCTCTCCCTCTCTCCCGCGATTTTCACTGTTCACACACACTCACGATGTGTTTTCATGCACTAACCGGAACTCGCTCGTTTTTCGACGAAATTCGACGATCCAATAGTCCATTTCGATTATCTCGATGACGCGGTCACAACCGTATCAAGAACTCGACCAACCGACGAACGATGGTGGAGTTACGATGGAATTTCAGGTGCGGCTGGAGGAGGTGGCGGAGCCGCCACTTCGCCGCCCGTTCGCGGCGGCTTCCGGCCATCTTCCGGCGACACGCGCCGTACACCCAGAAAGAAGGACTACCGGCGTTTCATCTGACATTGGCGGCGCGGCCATCCGGGCCATGGTTGAGCCACACGCGCCGCCTGAAGCTCGCGGCGGCGGCGCGCGGTACTGTAGCGGCGGTGTTTCCGCCGCTCCGACGGCTTTTTACGACCAAGGTGAGTGTTTTCCTAGGTTTTCCGACCCCCTGAGTCCATTTTCGGCATCGTTTTCACCCATTTCTGGCCGTAGGTGGTGGTTCCGGGGTGGTGTGCGGCGGCAGAAACTTCGGAGCTCAACGGGGGCCTTTTCCGGTCATCTTTTGGCCTCGGGCCCTTCACGAAAGTTGTTCGGAACGACGAGAACTAATGAACCCCATTTGCTCGACTCCAGATTTTGCCGTTTGGCGGCGGTTCGCGGTAGCTACAGTGGCGGCGCACCGGTGGCGCCACCTACGAGGATTTTTCCGGCGAGAAAGCCTAGGGCTTTCGTAAAGCTCGTCACGGGTAAGCCGATGCCTCTTTCGGATCGTATTTTGGTTCACCGGTTTGAAAGTAATTGAAGTTTGAAGATTCTAGGGTTTTCGTATTCTTGGATTTTAAATTGGTGACGATTGGCTTGGAATTTGCAGAAATTAATCGAGGAATTGGATTGAGCATGACGAATCCTTGCACTGGTGATTTTTCGAGATTTTTCCGGCACGTTCCGGCGGCGGCCGAACGGCGGCCGGCCACTGTTCCGGCGGCTACAGTGGCGGCGATCCGACGGGCTTCGGACAGAATGTCCGCCTCGTTGTGGTGAGTCCAACACCACTTTCCGTTCGTCAATCGGACACTTGGTTTATTTTCTACAAATTTATTTGTGTATTTGAGAATTATTTGATTAATTGTTCTAATTGTAAATTAATTGTCATATGCTTGAATTGCCGATTGAAGTGTGTTCGGTTATGTATGAAATCATTTATGATATGGAATGTGATAAGTATGGACGTTGTAATTTGTAAATTGAACCCCGATTTATTGAATTTATGCTAATTGATTAGATTAGAGGGGGTGTTTGTGTAATTTTGAAACAGGATGAAATTGTTTGATTTGATTTGTTCAACCTTGCTAAGTGAATCCATTTTGTAACATATGATTTGGGTATGTCACGTAGGAACTGTATGAACTTTGTATGATTGGGGTTTAATAGGTAACCTCGTGAGATTTATATAAATTTCGAAGCATGCTATTACGATTTGTTTAGCTTTGTAATACGTGCAAATTTGTATGAAATATAATATGAGAACTTGAATAATTATGTAACTTAGTTGGAAGTTGCTTATGACCCCGTGGATTTAAATGAATTCCTAGCATGTTATTACATGATTTATTTGGCCTTGTAATACGTGCAAGTTTATGAAATGTTATATATGAATTTGATTTGATTGCTTTGTAAATGTGCAATATATGAATCGACGAGATAATGTGATTGCATTTGCCGTGCGTCTCTGTGTGGTTGTCTGTCTGAGTCTGAGCTTTGTGGGCTGTTTTGTGTGTTCAGTGGATCAGGTGCACCCCGGGGTGGTGACAAGTGAGTCGTGCAGGTTCCGGGGTGGACCTTCTGCTTTGTGTTCGGCTGAGTTTGGTACCAGGTGAGGTTAGGTTATAGTTATACCCTATTGATATGTGCCTATATGTTTGCATGCGAATATAAGCCTTGCGTATATATGTAGATACGTGTGCAATACGAATATGTGTGACTTGGTGTTATGTTGGATATAAGATATGCAAGTACGATATGTATGATTGTACGTGTTGATTCGAATGTGTAAACTATGATATGATTATGATTATGAACGTGGCGTGCGTGAGTTTGTGAGTGCGTGTGTGAGTGGTGGTGTGTGTGTGTGAGTGCGTGTGTGGGGGTGTTGTGTGTGTATGTGTAGGGCCAGTGATTATGGGTAAGGAGCCTCGGAGCGTCGAGTATTACTCCTGTGCATGATCATCGGGATGTGGGTAAGGAGCCTCGAAGCGTCGAGTATTACTCCTGTGCACATTTCCCCTCTGATTTGATGGTTTGACTCTGCTTTGTTTGGGGCCCGGTGATTGTGGGTAAGGAGCCTCGGAGCGTCGAGTATTACTCCTGTGCATGATCATCGGGATGTGGGTAAGGAGCCTCGGAGCGTCGAGTATTACTCCTGTGCACATTTTCCCCTTTTGTCTGAACGTTTGCTTGGTGTGTTTGTTTTCGTTAAGTTAGTTTGTTAAGAAATTGTTCGGGAAACGGGAGTGGATTTCTAATTAATAAAATTGGGATTGTTTTAGCCTTCGGCCTAACTCTTTTACTCTCCTATATCTAGTATCACGTGAAAAATATTTTAGAATGCAAAAACCACGCCCTGGTTTACGAACTCCCCTTTATGATATGTGTTGTGCTCTGTATATGTATATAAGCGTGTGTGTGTAGCCCCTCGCTCAGTCTTTGGACTGACCCCTCCCCTTTTATGTTTTAGTTCGCAGGCTTCGCTTTGAAGGTCGTTGGAGTTCGTGCTAGGCGGCTGTGTGTCGGGTCTGTCGAGTCTGTGTCCGTCTATTTAAGTTTATTAAGTTCTGGCTCTGGTTTATGATCTGTAAATGTTAAATAAGATATGTTTGTGCAGGTTTGCATTTATGATTTGAATTTATGGAATTCGGGACAGGTTAGGACAGGTGCTCGGATTAGTTGAACCCGTTGTGAATATATGATTGCTCGGGACAGGTTAGGACAGGTTTGTTGGATTAGTCGAACCCGTTTAGTTGATTTTGATGTTTGTATGATACTATGTGTTTAAGGTATGAAAGTTTTTGTAAGTTGGCATTTCGTATTACTTCCGCTGTCACGTTTCGCATATTTTCTTTTGTACAGGGTTAGGTACCGCCTAGCTAGTGTGTGCATTTTCGTTTGTCACCCGTTCGCTGTGACTTGGTGCGTGTGCGGACTCTCCCTTTCGTACACGTGTCGGGTCATAGTGCGGGGGATGTGGCGCCTCACGTGCGGGGTGTTACAGCAGCCTTCTTCCAAGATAATTTTGTGCATACACATTGAAGGACTCAAGCCTTTTATGTCTACTATGGCCCATCCCAAGACTGCCTTGAATTCTCTAAGAACTCATATCAACTTTTCTTCCTCCAAAATAGATAGTTTATTTGAAATGATCATTGGAAAAGTTTCTTCATCACCCAAATATGCATATTTTAGATTTGGTGGCAGCGGTTTAAGCTCCAATTCAGGGGCTTGCACAATAGAGAGAAGTAATTTAGTATGAGAAATAGTCAATTTATTACAAGAAATGTTATGTGAAACAAGCTTAAGAGCTTCTAATGCATAAACAACGTCATAAACATCTTCCGTTATTTCATACTTAGCTTCAAGTTTCTTAAGTTTATCAACATAAAGACTTTCACATAATGCTAAGTAAAGCTCATCATCATGGTCCAATTTCGTGGTGGTTTCTGTCAGATTATCAATAATATCAATGGAAGAAATATTGGAAAGATTTTCAGAAGGATATTTCATAGCCTCATAAACATTAAATTTAACCATCATGGACATCGATCTTTGCTCTTGCAGTGCTTAAAAATGATCTCCCAAGTAGCAAATCTGAAGACTTTGAAGTCTTATCATCTTCCATGTCAAGCACAAAGAAATCTACAGGAAATACCAAGTTATTGACTTGTACAAGAACATCTTCCAACACACCTTTTTGGATGTACAACGGATCAATCGGCAAGCTGTATAATAACTCCTGTTCCCTTCAAAGGATTAATGTTAAGTGAAGAATAGATAGACAAAGGCATAACATTTATGGAAGCACCTAAATCACATATAGCATGTTTTATCCCTAAATTACCTATCTTACATGGAATTGCAAACATACCTTGATCCTTACATTTAGGTGGGAGTTTTCTTTGAAGTATAACTGATACATTTTCTCCTACACTCACTTTTTCATTCCCCAATAGTTTTCTTTTATTTGTACAAAGATCTTTAAGGAATGTAGCATACCTTTGGATTTGTTTTATGGTATCAAGGAGGGGAATATTCAACTCAACCTTGCGAAGTGTGTCCAGAATTTCTTTCTCTTCCTTGGCTTTCTTAGATTGTGCAAACCTTTGAGAAAATGATGATGGGATAATTAAAGGTTTGGGCTGCACAAATGATTCTGCCTCCTGCTCCTTTTCTAAGCCATGATCATAGCTTACGCCTTTACCTCCTGACTCTGTATCAGTAGGAAAATCTGCTCTGTTTTGCTCTGTTTTTCCCCTGGTTTGTCCTGCTTTCTGCTTCCTTATAGGTTGCTCCAGTTCCTTTCCACTCCTCAGGTTATAGCACTAGCATTTTTCCTGGAATCAACGGTTTGAGATGGCAGCTTTCCCTTGTTTTCAAGCTTGTTTAGAGAAGATGCTAGTTGTTCAAATTGATTTTCCAGGTTTTGAACTGTGGATTGCAATTGATGTATATTTACTCTAGTTTCCTGCTGAAATTGCTACATATTTGACCTGGTTTCCTGTTGGAATTGTTGATTTCATAAAAGCCTTAAACATATCTTCTAAAGATGTACCTGAATTAGATGTAAAAGGTTGTTGAAAATTGGCTTGTTGTGGCTGAACGTTTTGTTGGGGCTGGAAGTTCTGAGGTGGTCTTTGTACAGGTGGCGTAGCTTGAAAGTTCTGAGGCCCTTGAACCACTTGAGGCCTTCGTGCATAGCTGAAATAAGGATGATCCCTCCAGCCCAGATTTTATGTGTTTGAATATGGATCATATTTCCTTTGCTGTGGGAATCCTCCTTCTAGTGCACTCACATTTTCAGTGCCATCTCCTTGAAGTGTTGGGCATAAGTCTGTGTGGTGATTAGGGTTTGTGCAGATTCCACAAACCAATGATGGCGTTGAGTTTGCCACAGCTAGATTCTGCACCAAAGTTGTTAACTTATTTAATTAACTTTCAATTGGAGTTGAGTTTACCTCATTTACCTTTCTTGGAATATCTTGGTGAGTGCCAAACTGTTGAGAATTAGCAGCCATAGTTGAGATTAGCGCCTAGCTTCATTCGAAGTTTTATTCACAATAGCACCACCACTTGCTGCATCCATCATTCGCCTTTCCATTGGGATTAAGCCTTTATAAAAATATTGAATCAAGGCCTGTTCAGAGTGGCCATGTTGAGGACAACGTGCCAAGAGTTTCTTAAACCTTTCCCAATAATCATGGAGAGTTTCAGATTCTTTTTTTCTGACTGAAACTATCTCCCTTCTTGTGGAGATAACTCCAGATGTAAGGAAAAACTTCTCCAAGAAAGCTGAAGCGATAGCTGGCCAAGTTGTGATTGACCCTGGAGGTAAATAATACAACTATTCTTTTGCATCATCAACTAGGGAGAATGGGAATGCTCTTAATTTGATTTGCTCCTCCGTGACTCCATTTGGTCTCATACTAGAGCAAACCACATAAAACTCCTTGAGGTGTTGATTTGGATCTTCATTTTCTTTGCCTCTGTACGTAGGAAGTAGGTGAATCAATCCTGACTTTAGCTCAAAGTCAGTTGTCAGAGTAGGCAATGTAATACATAAAGGCTCTTGGGCTACAGGTGGTGCTGCCAGCTGCCTTAATGTCTGATTATCTACGGCCATGCTTAAAGGATGACCATAGCTTACACCTCCGGTATCTGTGTCAGAAAATAAACTGACCAAACAGGGGAATTGATCTTCTTCAAGAAATTTGCTACTTTCAGCATGTTGTCTACGTATTCTGGCCTCTTTCTTGATCTGTCTTAATGTTCTTTCAATCTCAGGATCGTAGGGAACCAATTTCCTGGAATATTCAAACCTGGTCATACAAGAAAATAAAACCAATTAAATCTAGTCCCCGACAATGGCGCCAAAAATTTGATGGTTGCCAAATCCACCAAATAAAAACCTTCGCTACCAAATAAATACTAAATTGCATATAGCAGAGAAGGGTCGAACCCAAAGGACTAGCAGGGTTCTAATTCACGAAATGACCAAGTAATTAGTTCACAAAAAAAGTTCGAAACAGGGGGGTTTAAGTAATTACCTAACTACAAGTTTAAACACTAAATCAAAGATAACAAGCAAGTGAAAGCTGATATTAAAAGACTGAAATTAACTGATTAAAAGATAGATTATCCTAGCCAAGTTGTTCATACAATTCATGACATTGATTCGATCATCGGTGCAACAATTAACTTTAATCCCTCAGATAGATCGGCTATAGTGTTAACAAGCTCTACACACCTAATCCTTTCTTATTTTTATGATGATTATGATACGATCACTAACCACCTTCTTATCAAAAAGTAGTCTTAAAGATACGATCCTATGATTTAACCTTGTAATAGCATTAGAAACGAAAAGGATACCGATCCTAACCAACAAACACACAAGCTCGGATTGTTTAAGTTATTACGCGTGCATCTCATCACTATCAAGCAAACAAGTCGTAAGCTATCAATGATGTTTAACTCTTAAGCACATCTAACATGACAATTACAGATCAAGTTGTTTGTACAGTCAAAAGGACATGTATCAACATAATAGTTGATCAGAAAATCATCCCAAAAACAAGTCCATATCATTAAACCAAGATACATGCATATACCAAAGAGATTAGAGCTAGAAAAGATCAATTAGACCTCACAAATTCAAAGCGTTAATCAAGAAACAACTTAACTAGGATAAAAGGGACATAGTTGTTGTACATACTTGCAAAATATTCAGCTAGCAAAATGATTAAGGATTGAAATTAAACAAGCTAGCTTATCTACACACGTATGTTCATAAACTAGTACAAATTTAGCTAAAAAGAGACGAAAAGGGAAAGGAAATCTTGCTGATCATAAGAGGGGATAAATCCCCTATTTTCTGTTGTATTTCCAGCTGCTACGTGCTTGCTTCTTCAAGGAAAAACTAAATATCTTTGCCTTGCTTCTAATCCTTGCTTATAAGCTTGAAAATCTCCACTTGATCACATATTTCAAGGCAAAGATACTTTTAGAAAGTCTAAGTATCATGATTACCAGCCTTGAGATGCAAAACACTGTGTAAAGCTACTGCAAGCAGCTCAATTGTCAAAAAGTAGAAGTCAGCCACAACTGTTGACTTGGGTGAGCTGTCTGCTACGTCACCCTTAGCTTAAGGTATGGTCATAGCTTGAAGGTCATAGCTCAGGTCATTTTGTACACTTATCGCTTCTTTTAGTCCAGCTTTTGCATAATCCTTCAATTCAACGCAATTAGACCTGAAAAACCACAATTAAGCTAAATTAAGTAGATATCCAGTCAATTATAGGGGAAAATCGAAGCACTTTAAAGCACTAATTACACACTAACATACACGGATCATCATTCTAATTCACTAATTTTCTCCCGTCACGTAAGAATCATACCCAACTTATTGGAATACCAAAATCACTTCTAATCAAACGTACTTTTACTCGTATGCACAAATCATATTTCTCAAGAGATTTTAAAGCATACAACATACAACTTCAAGCAATATCACATATGACAGTTAAAACACATTAGAAAGCTTTAAATGGACCTTTCTTTGACAAAGTTGTTGAACAGCTGCTCCATCACAAGTCTGAAACCTAGATCTTTCTGTCCTATATTGAAAGAAAATAAAGCATCTTCATATAATTTACTTTGAAACAACAAATAAAACTAAACAGAAAGACAAAAGAAAGCTTTAGTTCTAAGTTATAGTTGTTAACTTGACTTTGCAAAGTAGGATTTCCAAAGTTTAATTAATCCATGAATCACAAGGTGTGACTCTATGTTTATGCATTCCTCTACCAACTCTTAATTCATGTTCTTTGCTAGTGCTCCTGATTTAAGCTTTTCTTCATGTCTCAAATTTCATCGCATCATATCTTGGATCAATTCCTTAGGATTGGTGTTTTTCTTCATTCCAACTCCATTATAAGTGGCATTCTAAGAAGGGTTCACTAGAATAGGTGACACTGGTCGAGAAAGTTGCCTTTTCAAATGATACCTATTCTGATCAAAATTGAAATGTGATTGAACCTCCTTTTATGTCGATGAGTGCTCCAGCTATTGCTAAAAATGGTCTACCCAGTATCAACAATGCATCATCGTTTTTTCTAAGTCTATCACAAAATCGATAAGGATACAGAATCTGCTAACTTTCACTAGAACGTCCTTGAGTATGCCTAATGGAAATTTGCTTGAACCATATGCTAAATTAAGTATTATGTCGCTTGGGCTTAATAGAGTTAATGTCATCCTTTGGTACATTGCTACAGACAATGTATTAATGCTTGCACCTAAATCACATAGAGCAGAAATAGAGTTAAAAAAACCAATGTTTATCAGGATAGAAAAACTTCCAGGGTCTTCAATTTTTTGTATTGAAGGGATTTCATCAGCAAAAAATGCTACAACTTTTGCCTGTGAGCTTAGTATTGATTGTTTCTTAGCACGATTACTTGGTGTAATCGGGAAATACTCTTTTCGATTTACCTTCGGTTTACTTGGTAAAGCTCCTTGGGGTCTGGAATTAATTGCATTTCCAATTGACCGACTTGTATCTCCAGATTCTTGTTGTGATTCATCATTTAGCCAATTTTGGATTCTGATTTCTTGAATCAATCTATGGTAGCTGCGAAAAACTTCTCAAGTGTAATTTCTCATCCTTTTCTCTGACCGCCTCGTGGTTGTGACGGTTGAGATGTGGATTGAAATTGTGATTGTTGAGCTTGTGGTGCTTGGAATTGGCCTAAAGATCTCAGTTGAAAGTTCCATTTGGGGTTTCCTCCTTGACTATTTGACCATAAAAAATTTGGGTGGTTCCTCCATCTAGAATTGTAGGTATTGGAATATGGATTATTTTTGTAGCATTTGATTGTTGACATAGTTTACCTGTTCCGGTCCTGAAGGTACTTGTTCACCTACAGTGATATGAGGAAAAGAATTGTAAGTATGTGGTCCATTGCACAATTCATATGACACCTGTACTGAAGTTGTTGTGGTGACAACATTGACAGCGAGTTGATTAATCTTTTTGGATAAAGCCTCAAATTTTGTATTCATAGCGGTTAGTCCGTCAAGTTCTAACATTGCGGCTACTAATTTGGTTGTCTTAGTGGTTGATCTTCCTTATACCCAGCTATTGTTAGAAGCCATTTTCTCCAATAATTTGATAGTTTCGGTTGTAGTTTTATCCATAAATACTCCTCCTGCGACAGCATCTACCATAATCTTGAGATGTAGAGACATCCCGTTATAGAATGTTTGCACAAGTAACCAAGTAGGAACTCCATGATGTGGACATTGTCTTTGCAACTCCTTGAATCTTTTCTAAATTTCATATAATAATTCTCCATCTAATTTCTTGAAAGTAGTCAAAATCATATCTGAATTTAGCCGTTTTGCTTGGTGGAAAGTACTTTGCAAGAAATGCTTTGGAAAGCGAGTCCCGAGTTTGCATGTCTTCAGGAGGTAATGAGTTAACCCATGTTCTTGCCTTATCTTGAAGTGTGGATGGAAATAGTCGAACTTTGATAGCATCTTTTGAGACATTGTTGATCTTGAACGTTGCAGAAATCTCCAGAAAGGTATGATCTTCTGAAACTAGTCCTCCAAATTGCTAAATTTATAAAAATTAAGAAAAGAAAAAAGATTTATCTCGTAATTGCATATTTTTTACCTATGAGATTTTTTTAGATTACTTGTGATTGGAGGAGAAAAGGAAAAGATATAACGAGTAGAAAAAAAAAATGTAATAAACATATAAATCTTAGAGTTATATGTGTTTGTAAAAAATTAATTTACGAATATTAATATTTTAATAAAGATATTATTGTTAAATTAGAATTTTAAATAAATTTAAAAAAACATATAATTTATAAGCAGAATCTAAACATATTCTGGACTATTTTTGGATTCTAGCTTATATCTGTTTAAATTAAGTAGAAGTTGATTTTTCAAACACTCTAACTGCTGAAAATAATTATAAATATTTATTTTTAAAGTTTGCATGCACTTCCTACAAATTTTTCAGTTAACATACTGATGGGGCTAAAACACGTTTGACCCACGTTTTGACACGTGGCGTCATCAGTATGCAACACGTGGAAGCCAGCCCCACGTAGGCCACCCTCTGAACGAGCCTCACCCTCGTTCCCCAGGGATGTTCCGATGCTTCAAAGGAGTTAACTCCCGAGCATGAGGTACTGCGACCCTCGGTTCCCTCATACACTCACCCTTGAGAGGAACCTTCCCACATGAGCGAACAAAGGAACAACTCTCCTCTTGGATTCCATGGCATTAGCCCAGTTGCCCCTTGGACCTGCGAGCCTCCATGGCCTATATTAAACCCGAGCGTGCGCCTAGCCCTCGGTAACAACCCAAAACGGCTCTCTGACACAAGGTATACACCCCCGTACCTGCCACTGTTGCCCGCCACCAACTTTTCACCAGCTTTTGCAGGAGATTCCTCCTAGGTTTCTCCTCATTACGCCACGTGTTA
This sequence comes from Lantana camara, assembly GCA_037501455.1. NCBI lineage: Eukaryota > Viridiplantae > Streptophyta > Magnoliopsida > Lamiales > Verbenaceae > Lantana > Lantana camara. The sequence continues at coordinate 88,310,119 of CM074863.1, forward strand.
GGGCACCATTAGGTCAGGACCACACGATGACAATTACCAAAGGGTCCCTAACCCTCAACTATAAATAAGGGAGTTCATCTCCTCCACTGTAAGCTATCTTCCATAACCTGAGCTCTATACTTACATCTTCTTCTTCAGATCATCATCTGACTTGAGCGTCGGAGAGCCAACTGAGCATCACCCCCAGTTCCCCCAGCTTGGCCTTCTGACCATTTGCTTTGGTGTTTGTCCCAACAGGTTGAACCCCCATCTTTTCCGGAAAATTCCACTTGAGTTCCCTCTCCTGTTTCCCCACAATAAACTAATCGTAAAGTGATCGGAGTTTGGCCACCTTAGATTCAGGCCCATCACATACACCCCTTAATCATTTGTGCAAATTTAAAAATGGTGGCATGTTAATTGATTAGTTAGTGGCATTAACATGCTTCTCTATTATGTAATTATATCTTAGCCATGATGTGTGATTTAATTATTATTGTTATTATGTGTACTGTATATTAAGTGAGAAACTTGAGTAGTAATCCTTTTGATTTCTTAGCTAGTATCCTTTTTCTTTTAATTTTAATTTTTTTTTTATTCATTTTCTTCTCTTACTTTCTTCTCTCTTCTTTTCATTTTATTTATTTGTTCTATCACTTCAACAATATCTTTTTAGTTTATCTATTATCTCACCTTAATTACTTTTTTTCTTTTTTATATAATTTTTATCTTTTTTCAAAGATAGTATTGTTTGGTTTAATATTCTTTTATGTTATTTATATATTTATTATAATTTAATAATGGGGCCATCTTTTATAACTACCCAAAGGTTGTAAAAATGTTTCTTTACTCCCCAATTTATAAATTGTGTCTACTAACTCCCCAAGTGAAAATTGTAAGTTTTGTTTGCTCGCTAATGGCCTGAATTGACTGGTTTGCCTTCCATTTAATATTACCAACCATTATTATTATTATGGTGCCTTCTTTATTATTATTATTAGAATTCATTTATTATTATTATTAAAACTAACAGCAACATAAAAGGGTTGTCTGAAGACGTTCAAGAACAGCCCTAATCAGCTCGCCGACCCCAAATTGAAGACGTTCCCAGTAAGCTCGTCGGTGACGACTCCATTTTGTCAAGCGTGTAAACTCTGCTACCCATCTCCCGCCGTTTTTCGCTGTATTTAGTTGATCTCAGATCTCTCGCCGACGGAAAAAACGGAGCTCACTGTAATCGGCCCCGAAGACTTTCTCCGACGAAATGAAGGCCTGATCCTTGACTCCCCTCGCCGCTAAGCTCAGGCAATTTCTTTTCTTTCACCATTTCTGATCTGAATTTGTTGAATTAATTGTTACCTCTGTTTCAGATTTAGTCATGGGTATCCCATACGGAATTGGTGAGTGTAGCACACTTGTGCGTCTCCTTGGTGGTATTTGTTATAATCACAAAATGCAGGTTATCTCAATTAGGGGTGATTACAATTTGATGAGTCTGAAGACAATTGTAGGTGGTTATTGGAGAAGTGTACAGGTTGCATATCTATCCCATACCAACAGGTGGAGAGCTGGTTTTGGTTGAAAATGAATAGGATCAATTTGTTTATCCACCCGATGTGAGAGTTCAACCCGGACGTAGAAGACAAAAGAGAATACCATCTCAAGTCGTCCAAAAAGAAATGACATGTTCACGATGCAAGCGAAAGGGTCACAATCGTTGTGGTTGCAAACAGCCCCTTGAATCTTAATTTTCCATGTTCTGCATTTGTATTAGCTTGTACACTTTATGAACAACATTTGTAGTTTAGTTTGTTGGACTTTATTTGTATTGCCTGGTGTTTGTTGTACAATCGTAATTTTTCTTTCATTTGTGCTGCTTGGTGTTTGTTGGAATGGAATGGTACTTGATTTAATACGTGATACCTGATTCCGCCATTTGGGTACGTCATATGGACAATTAAGTACGTGATTCTAGCACCTGTGTACAACATTATCCAATATTGTACAAATTGAAAAAAGTTGTACATAAAAGTGAATCCTTATTCTTCACAAATTTATACCACATATGGACAACTAAGTACATGATTCTAGTATCTATGTACAACATTTATCCAAAGATGTACAGTGTGAGAAAAGTGGTATAATTCATTCTCCTACATACTTTTCAAGAATTTATACCACATATAGACAATTAAGTACGTGATTCTAGTACTTTTATACAACATTTCACCAAATTTGTACATCGTCATAAAAGTTGTGTAATTCACTCTCCTGCGTACTTTCTCAGAAATTTATACAACATATGGACGATTAAGTAAGTGATTCTAGTATTTTTATACAACATGTCAGCAAATTTGTACATTGCCATAAAAATTGTATAATTCAGTCTCCTACGTAGTTTTGAAGAATTTATACAACATATGGATGATTACGTAACATCCCGATTTTTCGGTCGTACAGGTACGCACTTTCAAGAGTGTTTCGTACGCGGTTTATTTATTTAGTTATGATTTTACGTGTTTATTAAATTATTTATATGTCTAATTGATTATTTGAATAATTATTTGTTACACTTTGTTATGTATTTATTCGTTTTGACCCCCCGTTTGATCCGTTCGACCCCGTGTTTGCTCCCAAGTATGTGACTATGTGATATGCATGAAATATGTTTATTTTAAATTTGTCTACGTGTTCGATTTATGTTTTTGAGTTCGTTTGATACGGTTTTGAACCGTTTTATTTGTTAAGGGATACGAGTGCCTAACTAGTTTTAGCGCACCTCGTGTTCCGGAAGGCATAACTTGGGCTCGGGAATTCGGATTCGAATTCTGGAAGAAGCGTTGGACTCATAACAAAGAATAAAAGCTAAGGAATCTACTTTTGTAATTTTGAAGCCCGTTTGATCCTCCGAATGTCGCCCGAAACACGACCCTTGTGACAGATTTGCCATGTTCGCCCGTTTTAATCACAACCGCCCGTTTCTTATCCGAATCGCCCCATATTTGAACCCATGTGATCCTAACTTAACCCTATCTCCACCCAATTCCTCCCCATTCGGACCCCAGCAAGAAAAAGAAAGGAAAAGTAGCAGTTCTTATCGAGAGAGAATGAGAAGGGGAAAGCACTATTCATGTTGCAATTTCTTGCTCCATACAACTCGGAATCGCCTCACATTCGAAAGGTAAGTCCATGAATGTATTATCCATCCTTTCCTCTTTCTTTGGACTCCTTACTTGCTGAAATCCATGGAGAATTTATTGAGTTATGGATAATATGATAAATAGTAAGGGTTTGTGGAGATTTGATGAATTTGGCATGAATTCTTGTGATTCTTGTTTGTTTGATGCATCATTTATGAAACTAAGACATCCATTATTAATTGTATGAACTCATTTTAGTTGGTAGGTGCATTTAATTGAGGATACCATTAATGCTTTGTTTGAGAAAACGAAGAACATGTATGTTTGATCCATTCTCTTCCATTCCTTGCATGATTAGTTCGGTTTTTGTTAAATGACCAGAATATGATTTATAATTATTGAACGATCTTTCCCTTGCATGCTAGAATGGTTTAGGATTGGTTTTGGGTGAGTTTTTGCCGTTCCCCTGTTTTTCTGCTGTTGTGTCGAGGGTCGCGGGATTAGTTCAATTTTGGTAGAGGCCGCGACCCCTTTTTGGCCTTGTTTCGACTTTGGCCTACTGTGTGTGCTGGTGGAGGTGGTGGTCGTGGCCGCGACCACCCTTGTGCTATTTGGCGCGACCCCATTTTGCCTCACCTTCGAGTTGTTGCCGTGTTGTTGGTTGTTTTCCTGTTTGTTTGTGTGTTGCTTGTCTTTCCTTGCTCTTATATGATTAATATATGATATAAATGATATGTTAACATGTCATATTATGTGTTAAGTGTTAGGTTATGAATTTATGGCTTGTTTTATATGTCCATTTTTTAATTATGATCTCATACATGCAACACGCTCTCACACGTGCGTTTATGACTTTATACTTCGTTTAAGTGCCTTCTATGATTTTTATTTACTCTTATTTGATATGAAATGTCTTCCTAATATGTTGAATGATATGTTATGCATGTTATGTGAATTTTATGAATTTATTTGACGTGAATTATGTGATTTACGGCTTGATATGAACTTATATGCCCTAAATGTCACCTTGTTTCGTTTTATTCGTCTGTTTTGCATTCGTTGCCCCTAGAATGAACTTTAAATTTATGAATGCTCTTGATATGCTATTATATGATAATTTATGATTTTAATTGATGCGTTATCAGTTTAATTTGTTAGTTATTTGTTTGACATTTCGTTATTTGCCTCGATGTGCCTAAGTGTGAATTTATATGAAGTGCATTGCATAATTTGCATTCGTATGCATTCGCCAAGCGTCTAATTGGTACATTTTGAGTCTAAGTTCGTCCTTTGCTCTTTTTTTTATTCAAAGTTTCGTTCATTTGGTGTCGAGCAGGTCCTTTAGGTGTGCTTTGGTTGGTTTCCGTTCGGTTGGTTCGACAAGGTGAGGTTTCTTTCTTTTAGTTATTACAACCTATAACCCTTGATGTGATTTAAGCCCGCATGCGACCTATGTATATGTATAAGTATTAGATATTTGTTTGATACATATTTTATAGGATTTTGGCCCTTTTGTTATGAAATATTTGAAAACGCTTTTATGTATACGTAAGAAATATTTTCATTCGTTTGTTTTGAAAAGGGTTGGTGTGAGTATGTTTTGAAATCGCGAGCTATGTTGGATTTTGAAAATTAAGAACTTTCGAACAATTTGAACAATTAGATGACCCCGGAGAAGAAGACCCGAGACGGTGTGGCCGTCGGGTAGTCCTTAGCATGGCATCCACACTTAAGATCAACCCTGAACCCACTAGGAAGCTTGGTGGGGGAAGGAGTCCTCGGGCGTGAGCGTCATGAAACTCACGACCCATACTGTGTGTCCTATGGTCAGGGTGGCGCCACCCTACCATCACCCGGAGGAGAGGTATGTTTCTTTGATTCTGAATTATGTTTTGTTTTGATTTAGATCTTTGATTTATGAATGGAGTTAGGGTGGTCTAAGGCTCGTGCTCGCCGAGTCATGTGTGTGATTCTGAAAATGGTTTGTGAAACGGGAGTGGATTCATAATTAATAAAATTTGGTAGATTTTGGCCTTCGGTCTTAACTCTCTTTTCCTTATATTTATTATCACGTGTTAAAGGTATTTGGATTACAAAAACCACGCCCCGGTTCATGAACCTTCTAATTTTGAATTTACTCTGCGCTATGTATAAGTATGTGTGAGTGTGTTAGCCCCCTCACCAGTCTTTGGGACTGACCCCTCCTCGTTGTCTTCTTTTTTTCCCCTTTTGTTTATTGAGTTTGCAGGTGCCGTTTGGTGCGTGCTAGGCGGCGGCCCTCTATTTAGTTTTGTTCGAGTTTGTCGGTCGGGTCCTTGCATCTTCGCATTTCGCATTGGTTTATGTTTTATGATTCGTATGAAATTTGTATAAGTTAGGATTTAGAATTTGAGCTTAGAACCTCGTATGATTTATTTGGCCTTGGATGGGCAATACATGTATAATTTGTATTTTCGAGCATGTATGATTGTATATATTGTTCTTGGTGCTTCCGCATTTGATTTTGATTTTATGCGCGCTCTGTATTAGTGTCTAGACCGCCTAGCTAGTGTGTGTGTTTTTGTTTATCACCCGTTCGTTGTGGCTTGGTACGTGTGTGGAGTTTCCATTTCGTTACACGTGTCAGGTTGTTCGAGTTTGTCGGTCGGGTCCTTGCATCTTCGTATTTCGCATTGGTTTATGTTTTATGATTCGTATGAAATTTGTATAAGTTAGGATTTAGAATTTGAGCTTAGAACCTCGTATGATTTATTTGGCCTTGGATGGGCAATACTTGTATAATTTGTATTTTCGAGCATGTATGATTGTATATGTTGTTCCTGGTGCTTCCGCATTTGATTTTGATTTTATGTGCACTCTGTATTAGGGTCTAGACCCCCTAGCTAGTGTGTGTGTTTTTGTTTGTCACCCGTTCGCTATGGCTTGGTGCGTGTGTGGAGTTTCCATTTCGTTACACATGTCGGGCTACAGTGCGGGCGGTGTAGTGTCTTGCGCTCCGGGGTGCTACAGATTAAGTACGTGATTCTAGTACTTTTATACAACGTTTCACCAAATTTGTACATCGTCATAAAAGTTTTGTAATTCACTCTCCTGCGTACTTTATCAGATATTTATACAACATATGGATGATTAAGTACGTGATTCTAGTACTTTTATACAACATTTCACCAAATTTGCACATCATCATAAAAGTTGTGTAATTCACTCTTCTACGTAGTTTTGAAGAATTTATACAACATATGGACGATTAAGTACATGATTTTAGTATTTTTATTCAACATTTACCAAATTTGTACATTGTCATAAAAGTTGTGTAATTCATTCAACTAATCAATATATAGTGAAGTGGGGCATAACAAATGATGAAAAGTACTAATTCAATAGAGTTTAATAGAGTTTATATCAAAATGTGTTGAATGATATATACTATATGATATAGTATGTTGGTTACATATGTTATCATAAAGTGTTGAATGATATATACTATATGATAAGGTATATTGGTTACATATGTTATCATAATGTGTTGAATGATTTATATAATATCATGGGACACAATATGTTAACATATGTAACCAATACACCTTATCATATGGTATATATCATTCAACACATTATGAGAACATATGTAACCAACATACTATATCATCTAGTATATATCATTCAACACATTAAGATAACATACTCTTGTATAGACTCTATTAAACTCTGTTATTTCATTCAACATATGTAATATAAATTCATCGAGAGTACGTAAGAGAGTGAATTACACAACTTTTATCACGATGTACAAATTTAGTGAAATGTTGTATAAAAATACTATAATCATGTACTTAATCGTCTATATGTTGTATAAATTCATCGAAAGTACGTAGGAGAGTGAATTCTATCACGATGTACAAATTTGGTGAAATGTAGTATAAAAATACTATAATCACGTACTTAATCGTCCATATGTTGTATAAATTCATCAAAAGTACGTAGGAGAGTGAATTACACAACTTTTATCACGATGTAAAATTTTGGTGAAATGTTGTATACAAATACTATAATCACGTACTTAATCGTCCATATGTTATATAAATTCATCGAAAGTACGTAGGAGAGTGAATTACAACTTTTATCACGATGTACAAATTTGGTGAACTGTTGTATAAAAATACTAGAATCACGTACTTAATCGTCCATATGTCGTATAAATTCATGAAGAGTAAGGATTCACTTTCACGTACCCCAGGTGAGTGAATTATACAACTTTTTTCAATTTGTACAAATTTGGAGAAATGTTGTACACAGATGCTATAATCACATCTTAATTGTCAATATGACGTACCCAAATGCCAGAATCAGGTATCACGTATTAATTCAAGTACCATTCCAACAAACACCAAAATTTCATACATCCACATATCAATGCATCATTCATTGCACTTGGTACAAACATAACTGAATCATTCATTAAATTGACAAAAGGAGCTTACACTAAACGACTTACAAAAACTCCCTAATATTACACTAACACCCCCTAACACTAAAACTTATAACCATTACAACTTCAACCAAAACATCACCATCATTGTGAAGAACACAGCAGAAAACACCCAAGAAATATGTATGAAATTGCCATTCACTTCATTCCTTGGTGAACCGTTGATAGTTGACACCCATGAAACCACATCAGCAACCTCTCCACATTCAATTTTTTCTTTCACAGTTGAATGGCTACATGCCTTATTTCCTGCATCAATTTCAACTGGGTAACCTTAGGAGCCAAGAGTAGCTTTAACCGGTGTGCACCAACGAAAGAATTTGCACTGTGGGTTCTTGTTAGGGCAACAGTAATACAGGTGACCCTTTGAAGCTTTCTCTTGAGATTCAACAACTTTAATCTCACACTTTGATGGGCATTTGCAGTAAGGTGTTTTGCCATACCTCAAATCGATGAAGCGAGCATTTTCAGACCTGCGGTTGACGGAACATGACCCCATGGAGAAAACGCTCGCCTCCCAAGCTTCAACCTGCAACAAAAAATGGCATCCAACTGAAGATGCAAGGAAGAAGAGGGCGAAGGAAAACCTACTACACAAATTTGGGTATTTTGGCTCAATCAACACCCAACCGAAGCAGGACATTTAAATTCCAGCAAAGCCCTACCAATTTTGCGTACAAAAAATGAGAAATAGCATATTTAAGGCTTCATATTTCGTATTGGAGCAAAGAGGGAAAAAAATATCAAATCTTTAAGGGTGCACACCTGAAACATTCACCATAATTTATATCTCAACAAACTCATAATCCAGCTACACGTCAATTTTAGCATTTCAAGGTAAAATAATCCGAGAACACAGGAACGAATTATACTTCCCGATTATCTTGTCAACACGACACGAACATTTGGCACATACATTATCAATTCATCACCATAGAAACATACACACATATATATACAGATACAGAAAATTTTCAAATACACAAGACGAATTCGAGTGTAAAAAGTGATAATTTAGAGCGTGAAAAGAGTAGAAGATACGTATGGTGGGGTTGATCTTTATGCCGGTGTTAGGTTTCCAGGCGAATTTGTTTTGGTGCTTCGGCGGACCTCGGCGCCGTAAACAGTTCGGCGCCGTAAAACTCCGCAGCGGAAACCCTACAGCGGTGGAAACCAACCTCAACAGCGGGGAAATCCCCTCAAAGCCGGAAACCTCTCACCTGGGTAGTCGTACGCATCGGAAACCGACTTATCCGTCACCCACCCCAAGCTCGCCGAATGTGGTCGGTGTTTATCTCAGAAAACCCTGTCACCGGCCCTTTTTCTTTTTTTTTTATTTCAGATTAGAGAATGAATGGGAAAAGTGATAACCATCAGGGGTAAGTCAGTAAAATTGAACACATTAGGTAGTAAAGGAAAATTAGTAAAGTGAATTGGGTAGTTAGTGGGGAGAGTTTTGAAAGTGGGGAGCAAAGGGAAATTTGATCCCCCCTCCTTGGGTAGTTATGTATCATTACCCGTTTAATAATTATATTAAAAATAATTATAAAATATATATTAACATAAAAGTTAATTTTAATATATTTAAATAATAAAATTTTATTTTATTTGCATATGCCAGGAGTAGGACCGTAAACAAGCTAAGTCAGGCCTCGCGAGCTCAAGTTGGCTCGATTTGAAATCGTAACTGGACGAGCTCGATCCAAGCTCCATCGATCCTGAGCTCACCATCCAGACAATCTTGATCTCTGTAACGCCCGAGCACGAGGCGTCACATCCCCCGCACCATGACCCGACCCCGTATATGAAATGGATTTCCATATACGTGCCAAATCATAGCGAACGGGGACATACACACTCGCTAAGCCAGGCGGGACTAACCTAAAACTCAAACCCCAACAATAATCAAAGCAACAGAACAGCGGAAGCAATAATTCATATTCCATATATTGAGCTATACGCTCTAGGTACCAACAGTTAATGTTCAAGTACGATACATATAGATACCATATACATGTACGCTCTCAATTCATATACAATATCCAAAAGATCATAAGCATAAACATATGTGTGTAACGAAAGAAAGGCTAGACACTACTATGCAAGACTCTCCCAAACTTGTATCCCGCCTAGCATCCCTTACTGCAAAAGAAACTGAAACAAGTCCGGGTTCAGTCTTAGACAGACTGGTGGGTATAAAACAGGCTTAATATCATAATATGGCGGAATGTAAACACATACATGCAAGTTATAATCCCTAATTGAGGTTTTAGAATAATTTCCCAAGCGGGAAGTAAATACAACAAATGGGATTATAACAATTCATTTCATTCATTAGGTTCTTTGTGGCCCGGCGAGGGGACGTGCATTATCTCCAACCACCACCTCGTGTAATTCATTAATCATTCATTTATTCATTTGTTCATACTTTACATTCTTTCGTGCACAATCATTCGATCATTCATATACTCCTTCTTCCTCCAGTTAGGGGACGGGTTTGCAAGGCCCGAACCCTCGTTCATTGGTGCTAGAGGGGTACATGAATCCCCAAAAGCTCGGTTCCCTTTCCTCCACTAATCTCCTAGTGAAGTCCAGGTTACCGTAATTGGTGGAACTAGTATATATGGATTCCCGTCAGCCCTTGCTTCCCCGGTTCACCAAATACACTAAGTCCCGGGCCCCCATTCATTGTGAACATTCAATTCTCGCCAAAACTTTTGGTAGGATTCATAAAATAAAGGCTTAACGTTGAAAACATTGATTCGTTGAAAAACCCGATATAGATATATGTATCTTTGGCCAAAAACTTGCACATTAAGGTATTAGGGTCATATCTTTTAACTAATAGAAGAAAAACCCACCTGGTAGACAAAAGAACCCGACAAAGACCTCACTGCCCGGCCTCGCCTCTCACTGGATCAATATCTGTGTGACAAAGGTAGTGTGAGACTCAAATATGACCACATTTGACGCTCGTCTATGCAATGGAATGTGATGAAGTGCATAACATGTAAGAATTTGATCAAGAATGTCATGGAATTCAATTAAACATATAATTCCTCAAGTTTCATTTAATATACGACAACCCGTATTCATTCACGTTCAGGACTTTCATAACCTTCCGTTCTTGCATTCATGTAATTCTCAAAGTCATATATTCATCATAATTCATAGCTTAACCCAATTCACTTGCTTATAAATATTACAAATATGAACAACAACCATCACAATTTAAACATTAAAGAGTTTCCCCAAGGCTGCCAATTCAAATGACACGGCCGTGTTGCATTTTCAAAGGGAACGGACACGGCCGTGTCCGAATTTTGGAAAATAACTTTTCGTAAGTCGAGAGCTTGACACGGCCGTGTTGAGTTTTCAAAGGAATTGGACACGGCCGTGTCCGATTTTCTGAAAATATTTCTCGCAAGTCGAACGTCCAACACGGCCATGTCCGTTTTCAGTTCAAAGCTGACACGGCCGTGTCAGCTCGTCGTCTTGACAAGAGAAACAGAGCCAGCGAGGGAAAAGCTTTGCAAAAACAGGGCAGCCCTTAGGAAGCTCTCAAATAGTACTTAGACATGATTTCAATCCATATAATTCATGCAAATCATGTAATCCATTCATATCCATAATAATTCAGGCTCAAAGTTGGCAAAAGATCATCCAAGCCCAAGCTTTCAAACATGGAAGCTTAAAGCTCCATTAATGGCAACTTATGCTATAATCATCAAACTTTAAATTTAAACATATAAGAATGATAGAAAGCTTATAAGAATCATCTATTAAGCATCAAATTTCACTTTAAATCATGAAAACCAATGATCAAGAAGCAAACCCCAAATAAGCTTATCAAGCCCTTGTTCAAAACACATAAATTCCCAACTTTCATCATGCTTCACTTAGATGAAAAGATAGAGGAGGAGATGGAGATTATAAATCAACAATTACCTTGGAAGAAGATGGAAGATTGGTTAAGCTTGAGCTCAAAGTTTGAATGATCGAAAATGGAGGTTTCTCTTGCTACTTGGGGAGACGATGATGATCGATGAAAATGGAAACAAGAAGAAGGAATGGAAGAATGCTGATATTTAGAGGCAATAGGGTAGGATTCGGGTCGATCCAAGTCCGGTTCGGTTAGTAAACGGTTAGAATCAAGTTATAAGAAACGAGTTAATTGAAATGCTCGTCGTCGAAGGTTCAAATGATATCGAAAAGGTATAAGGTCAAGTTTAAAGGATAGGTATCGTCGAAACAAGTTCAACGCCGAAGACAGATCTCGATTTCGAGGTCCGGAGCTCAAGATATCTCGAAAACCGTTCAGGGTTGCCTATTATTCAAATAGGTCCCTAAACTTTCAAAAGGTGGCAATTAAGCCCAAACTCAATTTCCAATTGAGTCCAAAACATTCAAATAAGTTGCAATCAAGTCCTCGGCACATACGAAATACGTAATTTCATTCAATTACCACCAAATTCACGAAATTCACATTCTCACAATTTCATTCATATATTCATAGTTCACATTGGAATTCATATGGAATTTAAACAAATAATCCAAATTACAAACGAATTTAATCAATCAATCGAAATAGAAATCATATAATTAAATTTAAATGTGCACATAACACTTACCTGCACGTGTGAAAACACGGGGCGTTACAATCTCGTTGTGTCTACTTTTTTTTTTAAATGGTTTTTAAATGACTCCCATTTAAAGAAAATCCTTAAAAACGCTGATTCTGCTCTCTCACAAGGAACAAAATCCTCAGAAACAATCATTGTGTTTCAGCACTTTCAAGGCAGGAATAAACCGCGCTGACTTCAGTTGAAGATCATTGCAGCAAACTAATGTCCTTTAAAATCTGAAGAAAGAGGATTATATTCCCTGAAGTTTGTTTCAGCACTTTCAAGGCAGGAATAAACCGCTGACTGCAGTTGAAGATCATTGCCGCAAACAAATGTCCTTTAAAATCTGAAGAAAGAGGATTATATTCCCTAAATTAAAGAGAGAGGATTATATTAAAATAATTTGCTAAATTAAATTAATGTATTTTATTTTTACAATATATTTTCTTATATGTAGCACCCGTGATGATAGGCACCACATCCCCCGCACTACAAGTTTAGTCCACACGTGAAATGGATGATCCAGCATGAACCGGACTCATAGCGAACGGGTGACAAAATAAAAAGTTTCCTAGCTAGGCTGAACTAACCCTGAACCAATTCACTCAATAACCAAAACGTGATGCGGAAGCAATAAAGTTAACATGAACAAATTCCATAATGGCTTCAAGCCAGATCAAATCAAAGCATAAAAATAAATTCAACATGCAACCTAACAACGGGTTCAACTACTCATGCAACCTGCCCCGAATCAATATTCAAAATCCAATAATTCATAAATCATACGTTGGCTCACATGCCTATTTAAATACATGACGTGATATAATTAAATCATAACAATGTGGAATGAGACTTAAGTGTACAAGTGTGACTCGATCAAGAACGCTAAGACTTGACTTCCGCCTAGCAAACCTACAAGAAACTGAGAAGTGGGGAAAAGAGGGGCCAGTCTCTAGAAGACTGAGTGAGCAGGAGCTGTACATATATATAAAAACAAGCACATGCAAGTCATAAATCCCGAGCAAGGTTTTATTAAAGTTAGTTCCCACGAAGGGCATGAAATCATTTACCAATGCTCGGTCTTTACGACTAATCCATATTAAAATTCATTAAGTTCGTAATGCATGAATAATCGTTATAGCTCGGAGAGTGAGCGTGCATTATCTCCAACCAAACTCCGACTGTGTACAATGAACATGATTTAATATTTTTGAATGCGTGATCATACAATACGTAATAATACATGCGGGCGTAAAACGTAGTCGTTTGGGCAATCCGTGTCCCGGCCTTCCCTCACGGTGCATAACGTAAACATGAACATAATCGTAAAACATTCCACCTTCTACCTATGGGTGGTGGAAGGGTTTGCAAGGCCCTACCACCACATGACGTGACGCTTCGAGATGGGGGATCATGACTCCTTCCCGTTCCTTCGGCGGATTAACCACCGGCTCAAGAATATCCCGCTTTCCTGCCACAAAAGTCGCGCGAGGATAATCTTAAAGGGTACTACGTGATAAGGGATTGCCCGACGGCCCGATGCCGTGCCGGTATCCAAGACCACGTTTCCTCGGGCCCAATAACATGAACGTGACGTGCGTTATCTCGTCAAAACATTTCATTACGTTAGAACATTCCAATACGTTTCATTGTAATTGATTCATTCCTTGAAAACATTTACTCGATAAGAATTTACTCAATTACTTTGCTTGAAAACAATACATAAATATATAATTAGGATTTTGGCCAAAACATATCACATAAGGGTTATAGGGTTGATAATTATTCTAGAACGAAAACACCCTCACCTGGAATACCACGAGATAAGGAACATGCGTAATATGGGTGCCTATTCAATCCGGAAGTCCCCACCCTGGAGAAGAACTGGACAAGAAAGGAAACAAGGTGTACTCGTGAGAGGAGACTCAATATGATACCAAAGAGGACGCACGACAATGTTCATGAAGTGGTGTATCGTGTCATAACATGATTGAATATGAAATAAAGCATAAGAAGGTCATAGAATGGTGTGATCGTGTTCCTATGCTCAATTACTCAAACGAATTCAATCAACGTATCAAGTACGGATTCAAACAATCAAACTTAAGCAAGTAGGGACCAAGGAGTGTCAAATAAGAGTGTAATCATCAATCAAGCAAGCATACAATTCATATAAGTCACATATGGGAGCCAAGGAACTGAAAGGAATGCAATAAGAGGGGTTTTGGTGAAGTTTGGCAAAAAGGGACAATTTTCGAAAATGCGCACGCTGTGGTAAAACAAGAATATCTTGAGTTATAGAAGTTGGAATTGAGTTTTGTTTGTTGGATATGAAACTAGATACAAATACCTTTCCGAGGATATAAGGCTCGTATTTTAGTTCAAAATGAGGAGAAAATGGTGTACGCTCGAAGTTAGGTGATTGCAGATTTTCGGTGAAGTGGCGACACAATTTTCAAATGATTATATCTCACAAATGAGAAAAGATATTGAGGTGATTCCAATTGGACTTTTTCTAGACTTCAAGAGGTTTTCAACGGTTCAAAAATCAGGTCAATCCGAGTTCGGATGAGGGAGTACCCGGCCGGGGAAAAATACAAGGCAAAATCTACCCGACCGGGGGAAAAAGAGTGCAGAAACTCTCTGGACTAAAGTACCCTCCCAGGTACTTTTCAGTACAAAAGGCTACCCGCCCGGGTAGTCCTTCTGGGCGAGAAAAAGAAGCAAAATAGGGGTTGTTCCGAGGAGGGAAGAAAAGGGATCAAAACCCCAAACAAACTCAACCAAAATGCTCCAAAACAAACATATATCATGCATAAGTCTCATATATATCATATAGGAACATCAAATGCAAGTTTAGAGCAACTTAAAACACATTAATTCACAAACCCACACATATATATACACACATATACATATACACCTTCTTGCTTCAATAATTCAAGACTTAAGCATAGATCAACATGTATTCATGCTTATACACCCAAGAATTCAAGTTATCAAGCTTAGAATTAAAATCTCTAACATATTCACAACATTCACTCACATACACATTCATATATATATATATATACATACCTTAAAGAAAATGAAGAATGATGAGATGGGATGATAATGAGATGATGAAGATGATGATAATGGATGCTTGGTTCGCCCTTCTCTTCTTCTTCTTTCTTGAACAAAGATGAATGTGATGAAAATGAGAGAAAGGGTGTATGTGTGTGTTGTAGAGATTTGGTGTGTGTTTGTGTATGTATGATATAATGTATAGATATATGATATATGCATATAAAGTGAAATGAAGATATTTGATATATAATATGTATATAATGTATAGATATAATAGTTATATGTATAAAGTAAAAGTTAGATATTATGTCTATGATATATATAAATGTATTACTTATAGTTATATATTGTGATTGTGTGAGTACGTAAATATATGGTATATATAAATATGCATGTTTCCCAAAGTAGGCATGAAATGCATATATATGATATCACTTATTTTATGAAATTAGTTTCAAGCTATGAGTATATAGAAAATATGATATGCTTATGAAATGAAATAGAATATGTATAAGTTAGAAGAAAATTAATGAAATGATTATGAATGAATAATATGGAATACTTATATGGTATGAAGTGGCTTGCAAACAAAATTCATATATTTCACCTAATTCAATTAAGTCAAATAATTCAAGTAAGATTAACAAATAATAACACATGCGAGTACGAGATTAAATAAATAATTAACCTAACTCTCAGAAAATCACACGTGTGGCGCGCGTACCTATACGACGAAAACACGGGGCATTACATTATATGTCTTTTTTTTCTAAAATTTTGGCTCACATCTATGGTTTTGAATATAAATTCATAATACGGCAAATATATATAATGCCATGTGGGCAAACCAATTATATTGGCAAATCATGCTTTACACTTAACTATTTAATGACCACTTAGCTAATGGAGTACACTTTCATGATTAATGGATAGTGCTAATGCATAAAATTTGGCCCATTCAATAAAATTGCAAGCTAGCTCACAAGATTGATGCATGCATGACTCATATTATACAAAATGCATGCATTCATTCACCATTGTTGGTTTAAATTTAAAAATGCATTATATCCAAATGAAAGACATCAGTAAGATGACAATATTGTGCATTTCACATAAATGTCCTAAAGAGACAGAATTTGTATGCATAGTTTGATTAATAATAAAAGAGCTTGAGAGACAGATCAATGCATCTATTCGAGTCTGCTGCAGCATCAAGTCCAGCCATTCCTGAAGAAGTCTTCGGAGAGTCTAGTCCTGTATATATATTTTTTAAAAATAAAAGGGTTAAATACAACAATTTTGAAAGGTTAGGGGGCAAATAGCCCAAAATGAAAGGATGAAGGGCAACCCACCTAAGGCCCAAAGGAAGGGGGTTTTGTATAATTAAGCCATTATATTATGTAAATATATATTGATATATCATATAGTATATTATATAACGTAAATATATATTGATATATCATATAGTATATTATATATAGGATTAATTACACAAACCCCCCGTTCTTTGAGCCTTAGGGCAATTTACCGCCTAACCTTTCTAAAACGTAGCACTTAACCCCTTTTCGGTGGAATCTTAGGGAATATTTCGTTTATTTTTTTCGGGCGTAATTTATTAGGCTAAATTTTTACAAATCAGATTTCAAACGTGTTGATATTATTCATCAAATTGAAGGTCTTGACATAAAGAATAAAATGGTGGTCTCAAAATCAAAATCCGACAACCAATGAATGAGGAATTATCGGTCAAAGATGGCGCATGGCCGGCGAAGCTTTGCAAGCAAATCCCGACTCTTCCGACGGTCAATAGGGTTGAACGGGATATGAATTTTGTTCTTCTTGGAGAGAGGAACATGATGGTAGTGATCTTGACTCTTGGGTCGGCGTGATGGAAGAGAAATCGACGGTCAAAGTTCAACTTGATCGGAATATTCGTGAAATATTTCGTCGGAATTGTCTAAAAGGGGTTATGTGCAACAATTTCGAAAGGTTAGGGGACAAATCGCCCGAAATTAAAGGATGGGGCAACCCGCCCTAAGACCCCAAGGATCCGGGGATTTGTGTAATTAACTCTTATATATATCTTAGAAACTTAAAAATATATGATTTACGATGTATATAGTTTGACAAGATAATATCAATCATCTATTATGTATGTGACTCTTAATAATATATGATCTAATAATGTGTTTGATTGAATAATTCCACATAATATATATAAATATATTATCCATCTTAATAAGTTAAATCAATATTATATATGCGTACATGTGTTTTTGATATTATTGTATATATACATGTATCTTACTATGTTAAACCAATATTATATATGTGTGTACATATGTTTTTAATATTATATAATACATCTTAATAGGTTAACTAAACATTATACATTTCATGTATTTTATATAGCCACTTTGTGTCTCAAATGCTTAATTATATAGTTTGCTAACATGTATGGTACTAACTACTATGATTTAATGAGATAATATGTATTTATGTATCATATATTATAATAAATATGTATGTGTATTAATAATATATGAGCTAATAATGTATCTTATTTAATAACATAATATGTGATAAATATACATTATGCCTTAAATTTTAATAATATTTAGTTTACTAAGTTATATGATGATACTATCTAATAAGATAATATATAAAATATGTTATAGATTATAATAGATTTATATTATATTATATTATATCATACGTGGATTTTGATAATTGAACAAATCACCAAATATATTCTTATATATTATATATTTTTTGTTTGATAAAATTTTAATAAATGTTATTTAATAATATAGTATTAATATATATATTGTACAAATGAATAGTGAGTGATAATTAATTAATTTGATTTAATTAATACAATTATAATATATATACATAATATATGATAAATATACATTATGCCTTAAATTTTAATAATATTTAGTTTACTAAGTTATATGATGATATTATCTAATAAGATAATATATAAAATATGTTATAGATTATAATAGATTTATATTATATTATAATATATCATACGTGGATTTGGATAATTGAACAAATCACCAAATATATTCTTATATATTATATATTTTTGTTTGATAAAATTTTAATAAATGTTATTTAATAATATAGTATTAATATATATATTGTACAAATGAATAGTGAGTGATAATTAATTAATGTGATTTAATTAATACAATTATAATATATATACATGCATTATACAATATATTTATATTATATGATTATGTGTTTTATATATATTATGAATTTTAATAAACAAAAAGGAATTGTTAGAAACAAAATGGAGACGAAAAAGACCATCTAAAAAAAAGGGGAAAAAAAAAATAATAAAGCTCAAGCTCAAGCTCAATCCTGTTATTTTGGGTCAAACTCGGCTTGGCTTTTTTGCAATCCTAACTAGGAGTGTGAAAAATTACTAGTTATTATCAGGGGCGACACTAGGTAAGGCCAAGTGGAGTCACTTGATCCCACTAAAAATTTTGTTTCAATTATTTATGTATATATTTAACGTGTAATATTTTCTTAATATATCAAACTATAATTATTTGACCCCATAAGTAAATTATAATTGACACCTAAGATGAATAAACAGATTTTGGAGACATTTGCAAACTCTAAAAATAGGAATGTTTGTAAACTCTAAAAATGAATTATACAATTTTCTATAATTAAATGGAACTCTGTTTACATAATATTATTCTTATTAAAATATTAATATTCTTAAATTACTTTTTACATTCAAATAGGATTCTAGCATATAGTTATTTAATTTCATGTATTTTCAATTAAAATTTGGCTAAAAAAATCTCTAATTACTAATTAAATATATTCTTCTTTTTTCTTCTTATGAATTTATTTATTTTTAAATCATTTTATTTTATTTTTTTCAGTATCCATTTTTCACGTGAATTTCATTTATTATACATAATTGTTGTAATTATTCTTAAACAATTTTTTATATTAATATACTATTTAAATCATGTTAAATTGTTCAAAATGATTTTAAAAGATTTAAAAATAAAATAGTAATTCGATAAAAACTAAAAGTCAATCTCAACTTTTCTCTTCAATCACTCCACTAATTATTTTTTTTTTGTTTTTCACTTTTTTTTTTTCCCATACATTCACTGTTTTTAGTATTGCAAAATTTTACAACTTTAATTTATATTTTAACTTTTAATCGTGGAGAGAGTTTGCAAACACCCATTTTATTACTTTTTGTAGATTAAATAAATTAATCAATAAATTACTTTTTTTTTATATTTTATTTATTAGTTCATATACTCTTTTATATATATTATTCTTAACCTCCTTCTATATTATAAAAAGTAGCCTATATATTTAAATATTTTATGAATATTTTAATTTAGATAAAAATTTAAACATAAAATTATAAAAATTTATTAAATAATATCTTAAAAAACAAAATTTTCCATCCAGTGATCGACAACTCTGGAGTGCAGACGTCTAAGTTGGGAAGAAAGCGATGATGCCACTGTTGCGGTGTTGCCTGGAAATATTAAAAAATAGCCTGTAAAAAGAGAGGATCACGTGTGAACAGAAGAAGAGTTTCAATTGTACACTTTGCCGATCAATATAAACTCCCTCTTATATATATGTTATATTGCAAAATTTTACAACTTTAATTTATATTTTAACTTTTAATCGTGGAGAGAGTTTGCAAACACCCATTTTATTACTTTTTGTAGATTAAATAAATTAATTCATAAATTACTTTTTTTTTTAATATTTTAGTTATTAGTTCATATGCTCTTTTATATATATATATATATATTATTCTTAACCTCCTTCTATATTATAAAAAAGTAGCCTATATATTTAAATATTTTATGAATATTTTAATTTAGAAAAAAATTTAAACATAAAATTATAAAAATTTATTAAATAATATCTTAAAAATCAAATTTTTTCATCCAGTGATCTACAACTCTGGAGTGCAGACGTGTAAGTTGGGAAGAAAGCGATGATGCCGCTGTTGCGGTGTTGCCTGGAAATATTAAAAAATAGCCTGTAAAAGGAGTGGATCACGTGTGAACAGAAGAAGAGTTTCAATTGAACACTTGGTCGATCAATTATAAACTCCCTCTTATATATATTTTATATTGCAAAATTTTACAACTTTAATTTATATTTTAACTTTTAATCGTGGAGAGAGTTTGCAAACACCCATTTTATTACTTTTTGTAGATTAAATAAATTAATCCATAAATTACTTTTTTTTTTTTTTTTTAGTTATTAGTTCATATACTCTTTTATAAATATATATATATATGTACATATATATATATTATTCTTAACCTCCTTCTATATTATAAAAAAGTAGCCTATGTATTTAAATATTTTATGAATATTTTAATTTAGATAAAAATTTAAACATAAAATTATAAAAATTTATTAAATAATATCTTAAAAAACAAATTTTTTCATCCGGTGATCGACAACTCTGGAGTGCAGACGTGTAACTTGGGAAGAAAGCGATGATGCCACTGTTGCGGTGTTGCCTGGAGATATTAAAAAATAGCCTGTAAAAAGAGTGGATCACGTGTGAACAGAAGAAGAGTTTCAATTGTACACTTTGGTCGATCAATTATAAACTCCCTCTTGTACATATGTTAAATAATAGCAATCTATTCAACTTGTTTTGCTGTTGCCAGTAGCCGCGGGTACATTGGTTAGGATATTTTGTGTATTAAAATGAATATGAAATGATAAGTTATGAAAATATTTAAATAATGGCAAGAATGGATGAAGGAATGTCTAAAGTCAATTAATTTTTCCTTATCTTTGACAATTAAGAATGACAAAGCAATTTTACAATTTGTAATGTATTATCCATGCATGTGGATCTAATGACTTGAATACATGGAGGTGGATACACGCATATGTCTAGACAAAACGTTCATTTTCAATTTTTTTATTTTATTTAATTATAACGCCTAATGTATAATGTATGTATCTGTTCCTAATATAATATCTATTGCAATATATTAATATTAGCATAATTAATTACATAGAAGTAAAGAGAGAATTTAATTAAGTAAAAATGGTAATATAGAAAAAGGGCTAATTCCAGACACCCCCTGTCTTTTGGGATTTAGTGCGCTTTGCCCACTAACCTTTGAATCGGTGCGATTTCCCCACGAACCTTTGAAAAATATCACACTTAACCCCTTTTAACAAACTTTGACTGTCGATTTCTCTTTCGTCAAAGCAACCCAAGCTTCAAAACCACCACTATCGTCTTCGTCTCTCCAAGGCGAACAAAGTCCATACCCCAGTCGACCCTATTAACCGCCGAAAGCAGCTTCAATGTTTCGCCCATCGTGCGTCGTCTTTGACCGGTGATTTCTAATTCGTCGGTTGTCGGATTTTGGTTTCGAGACCATTGTTGTGTTCCTTGCTTCGAGAGCTTCAATTTGATATATAATATCAACACTTTTGAAATCTATTTTTTGCATATCTACTTTGTTAAAGGGGTTAAGTGTGATATTTTTCAAAGATTAGGGGGCAATCGCACCGATTTAGAGGTTAAAGGGCAAAGCGCATTAGACCCCAAAGGACAAGGGGTTATCTGGAATTAGCCCTATAGAAAAATTTAACTAAAGTTATATTGCACTTAACTTAATAATAATATATTAGGCATAAAAGAACACTTAAAGTCTTAAACACATGATTTACCCGATCAATTCCTAAATGTGTCCCCCTATCTTAATTAACCAACCTATTTTGTTTTTGCTCAGAATTTGAAGTGTTACATAAAAAGTGACGAGTTGTAATATTTTTCAACTGTAGTTACTTTTTAGAAATTTTCAACCAACGAATTAGGCATACTAAGTGAGTTTATGTACACCCCTAACCATACTCATTGAAAAATAAAATTCTAAATTTACCTAAAACGTTCGAAGAACTTATGTGTACTATGTATCCAAACATACTCACTCTTAAGCCTGTCAACGAGTCGAATTTGGGCCGGATCATAAGATTCTGAATTCGAAAAGAAAACCAATAACCAGATTCGGATTCATTATTTTTGAATAAATGTATAATTGGGGCGGATCAAATCCAATAAAATATTCGACCAGATTAATTAACGATAAAATCCAATTTTTAAGATAACAAATTTAGTATAAACAATAAATATAATTATTTAATATTTAATAAATAATTATTATTTAATGGATTATTTGATGGATTTGTTTCTATTTATTTAAAATAGGTTAATTTAAACTTATTAATAAAGGAAAATATATACTTTTAAAGTAAAGAATTCAAAATTTTTATTGTTTGAAGTGATAAATATGTGAAAATTTTAATTTTAATAATTTTACTTAATATTATTTACTAGTAAATAATTTATTTAATTAAATATTATATATAAAATTGGATTCGGATTCTTAACGAATCAGATTCCTTAATTTCATATTCAGTTCATTTATTTTGGATAATGAATATTTATAATCAGATATGATCCATCGGATATGTTTATCGGACGAATATGCTAAATTTTGGATGGGATTCGGACCGGATTCGCATTAAAATCCGACCCATTGACAACCCTCCTCACACTCATCTCATATTCTCATATAAATGGGCAAAGGGTCACAGTGATGGCCTGAGTGCGTATATTGGGCCCTTGCATGACACTTTAATTCTTGGTCCATTTTATTGATTTTCACTCGTTCAGATAATTTCCTTTTAACTTCTTCAAATTCTAGAAATGATTAGGTTTGGACAAAATCTGTATTATACATATATGAACGGCAATCAAGAAAGTCAATATCCCTAAATTCGAAACCAAACGATCCCTCAAAGTCAATAGTTAAAAAATGACTGAACTATGTGGAAGTAACGACGAGATTCCAAACAGCCCTCGTCATCTGGTTGGTCCAGAGACACGTATAAAATATCTTCTTTTCCTCCAATCCAATGACGGAGGCACGGAGCTAAGAAAGGCATGTGGTAGCCCCCTCCTCCCTAAATTTTGAGATTTTTTAATTTTTATATGTATATTTTTAATATATTTATATTTTTGTTTCTTAATTTTTTAATATTCTAATTTTTCGTCCTCCCTAATTAACGATTTTGCCTCTTAATTTTTAATATTTTAAATTTTCGCTCCCCTATAACATTAAATCCTGGATCCGTTCCTACTCCCATCGCACCAAATACAGATATTTGATCGGGCAAATTGTTAATCAAGTCTGAAAGAGTATGATAATGAATGAATTCACCTTAGCTAATGAAGTTTGTAGGGTTGTATTATTTTTTAGATTTTAGATACAAAAATATATAATTACAAAGACATTAAAATTATATTTAATTATATTTACCCCTTTCCGTAAAAACTATTTTTACGAAGACTAATTTCCATACGAGTTATGCAACCCAACTTTCTTGTCAAGCAAAATATGAAGTGACCGTCTGTACTTTTCTAAGGAAGTATTTCTCAGGTATTTAGAAATTGCCAAGAAGAGCCAATTCTTTGGTCTATTGACTAAACTCTAAAAATAGATAATTAATTTGCTCTACAAGGAAACGATGTAAAAATACATTTAAAATGAAGAAATTATGAGAGTGTTTTCAAACTTTAAAAATACACACTTATGATATAAGTACTTACTTTTCGGTAGTTTTCGAGTGTTTGAAAAACCATAAACAAAAATAAACTGGAATCCATAAGTTGCCTAAGACATGTTTTAGGATTTTGCTTATAGATCATACATACGGTTTTCTAGATTTATTTAAAATTGTGTTTTAACAATAATATCCTTATTAAAATATTAATATTTTTACATTAACCTTTTACCTACAAATACCACTCTAAGGTTTATATGTTCATTACATCCTTTTTTTTTTGTTTTTCTACTTGTTATGTTTTTATTTTTCTCCTCCAATCAGAATTTTGTAATCTCAAAATGGCTCATATTTAAAAAATCTACAATTATCAGTTAAATCATTTCTCTTTCCTTAATTTTTATAAATTTATAAATAAAGATATATAGAGAGTAATTCTATGTTTGATTAATTATAAATAATTTTATACAAATTTATAATAATTTTATATTAATATAATACTTAAATCATATTATAATCCCCTAAATGTTTCAAAGTATTTAATGGTAAATTAGTATTTTTATAAAACTTAAAAGTGATTATCAACTTTTCTATGCAAATGCTCAACTAATTATTTTTCTACTTATCATTTTTTTGTTCTAGATACTCACTGCTTTTACTACTACAATTTTCGCCAATTTTCGCTTCTACTTTAACTTCTATTTCTGGAGTAGAGTTTACATACATCCTTTATATATCTTTAAAATTTTCGATTGAACTAAATTCAATC
This sequence comes from Lantana camara, assembly GCA_037501455.1. NCBI lineage: Eukaryota > Viridiplantae > Streptophyta > Magnoliopsida > Lamiales > Verbenaceae > Lantana > Lantana camara. The sequence continues at coordinate 88,334,812 of CM074863.1, forward strand.
TGAATAACAATATCTTCCCATTTATAATGTAGGGATACAGAATACAAGACTATAAAATTTTTTTATTAAATTTATAACGTAATAAATATCTAATAAAGCGTGGGACCAACGCAATACGAAAAACGATATAATTTGAAGTATGGGTATAAAGTGATCTCTAAGGTTTATTCGGATATTCCTCTTTAATATATAGATCTCTCATTATGCTTTGAGTATAATATACTGCAACATATATCAAAAAGTAACTCTCTTTAGAGGGAGGGAAATAATACATATCTTAGGAGTCATATATATTTGCCGCCAATTAATTAGAAATTTCTTTTTCAGCCAAAATTGCCAAAATTTGCTGATTGAATTATTAGTCGACGGACAAAAATAGGGATAGCATCATAGCAATAATAGTATCTTTCTTACGAACAGTGAATTATTCAAATGGTTAAATAATTCTTTTCAAAGAATAATGATTTTAAATTTAAAATTTTTTGATCACTTTTAGGGTATGTTTTAAAAAAATAAAATAAAAGTAATAGTATTCTTGCTAAATTATTAATATAATATAAAGTAATCATGTATAATCCACTAAACGAGATTAGTTTATTTTTAATCAAATGCTATAAATACGAACTCTAAATTTAAGTATAAAGTAATGTTAAATTTCTTAATCAACCGTCGAACATTGACTCTGATCGTAGAGCGACTTCAAATATCAGGGTCAATTATTCCACTATTTAAAATATTTATAATTCAAAAATTAGTTTTTTTTTTTAAAAAACCGATAGACCAGTAGAATTATTAATAAGGCCCACACTTCATATATAAAAAACCAAACCAATTCAATCCAATAATGGTTACAATCGCTTATGATCCATAAATCAAAAGTACTAAACATATATGAATGCCCACTGATAACAAAGTAAGTCTTGTACAATATATGGGCATAGTTCCACGCCTCCACCACATTCTGTGTCAACTCAAACCATATTGTCTCAAAGCAAGTTGGCATGAAAAAGAGAAATGGCCCCTCTCGCACAAAAATTAGTGTAATCAAGACGAATGCTCTATTTCTTAAAAAAAAAAAACTAAAAGTATTATAACATTAAGTAGCCTATTCAAAGTCAGGCAATAATGGTTGATCCAAAAAATTAAAGTTCATTATTCAAGATAATAATTTGTGTTTGAATCTCTTTGGCCACTTTAGGAGTATATGTTTTTAAAAAAAAAAAAAGAATATCATATTTAGTTCTTTAAATTTTGAATTTGTTTTGCTTTAATTACTTGAAATTTTAAAAGTAACAGATAAAGTCTCTAATATTACTAAGGGCTAATCCCCGGTCACCCCCTTATCCTTTGGAGGGTTTTGCATTTTCTCTCTTATTTTTTGAATTTCATAATTTTCTTCCTAACCTTTGAAAATTATCACACTTCACCCTTTTTAACAAATTTTAACCGTCGATTTATCCTCCGTCACGGCGACCCAAATTTCAATTTATATATCAAATTGAAGCACTCAACATAAGGAACACAACAATGATCTTGAAATCAAAATCCGACACCGACAAAACAAAAATCATCGGTTAAAGACGACGCACGACGAGTGAAGCTTTGTAGAGGCTTTTGGTGGCTAACAGGGTAGACTGAGGTATGGGCTTTATTTTCCTTGAAGAGACGAATACGATGACAGTGGTCTTGAACCTTGAGTCGCCGTGATGGAGGAGAAATCGATGGTCAAAATTTGTTAAAAGGGGTTAAGGGTGAAATTTTTTAAAAAAAATAGGAGGAAAATTGCGAAAATTCAAAGAATAAGGGAGAAATTGCAAAAACCCCCCAAGAATTGGGGGTATTTGGGATTATCCATATTACTAATTTATCTCAAATTAATCATTCAACAACTTTTTTGATAAAATTTATGTGCACCAATAATGTAATTAATAATGACTCGAGTTCAAACCTATTGACCCGTTTGAAAATAGGTGTTAAAAAATAAAAAAAAAAACCAGTTATTCACTATTTTTAAAATTTTAAAAATTAATAATATAAATTCAAAACTTTAAGGATTAAAGATATCACTCACAAAAATAGTCTATTCAAATCCGGGTCACGAGTATTCCCGGACATATACGTCAATTCAAGGAAAGTATATATCATTTAACTTATTTCATTTTAATAATAAATTAAGTTTGCCGCCAAGAACAAAAAAATAATAAATAAAGTTGCCTGTACTTATTAAAAGTTAAAACGGATGTACTTTTCAAACTTTACACCCATGCATTCAATGTCAGTGGCCCCCATGAGTTGAAATTGATACACGAATTAACATCTTGTTGCAATTAATTAGACCCATAGTTTGGACCTTTCCGTAGCCATAAATAATTTAATTACAAATAAAAGTCGGGAGTGTGACATGTTGTCCTATTTTCTGATTTTAGATGCGGCATTTATTTTATGACAACTCACAAAATACATACACTATTGCATCGATCACATTTAATTAAAAAAATCGTAATATTTTCAATCACGATTAATCATTATTTAAAAGTTCAATCAACATTTATTTTACGAATTGATTCTGTTCAAAGTTCAAACGCTCATGGCTCATGCGAGCTTATACAATCTTATTATAATCAGGGACGGAGTTATGGGGCAATGGAGTACCCCTTTGAGATTTTTTTATTTTCTTATATATACATTTAAAAAATATTTAATGATATTTCTTAATTCAAAATTTTATTCTCTTTATTTTCGTTATTTTAATTTTCCTTTCCCATCTCCCCACTTCTATTATTCCATCAGGCTTTGTATCTGATTATTGCTATTTATTTTTTTATTTGTTTTGACTTTTGATCAAATATTGTGAGGGCATATCCTCAATTGGTTGGTGTAAAGTTTACGTAAATAGTTTGTAAGAATTCAAAAGAGGCAAATCCGATATTTTTTTATAATGTTTCTCTAACGACTAGTTGAAAAAGAGGTATGTATAATAATTTAAAATTAGTGATTTTGTATTCTCAATACGTGTCCAAAAAGAAAAATATTAAATGGAAAATTTCATGTTATTATTTAATCTGATAACTATTTTTAATATAATTATAGTTTTATAATAAAAGAATGAATAAATAAAATAAAATAATAGTTCAAATTGTAAAAAAAATTTAAAAAATAAAATATAATAAAAAATTGAAAGTCGTAGAATATGCTGTCATGTAACGAATTAGTCTCTGGTTCCATGAATAAATATATGCACCACGTTTCGCATTTTCATATTCTATTGCAAGTCGGAAATTTGGGGTTGATCTTTACATTTTTGAATATATAAATTTTATTTTTATTTTTTTCAAATAACCCTTTAATATTTAATTCCAAATTATTTCTTTAAGGCGTAAGCCGCGTTTGGTTTATAGCACGTGAAAATAAAGTATAAGATATATATTCAGTTTGGAATATTATATATATATTTATATAAGTATAATTCATATGGTTTAGAATATAATATATTGAGACAAATATTGAAATATTCTCAATTCAAATAAATATTGTATTTTAGCTTACTTTGGGCAAAGAATATATAGGTTGTATATATATATACCATATTGAGACAAATATTGAAATATTCTCAATACAAAAAAATATTTTATTTTAGCTTACTTTGTCCAATACAATATTTTTTTGTATTGAGAATATTTCAATATTTGTCTCAATAAATTATATTTTAAACCATAAGAATTATACTCATATTGATATTTATCCTCATATGAATAATCATATATTTAATTTAAAACCCAGAACCGTTTTTTGTTTTCAAATATAACTATAACTAATTTTGTTATTATGAATTATATTTTTCTACCTTGAAATTAAATGGAACTATTGTTAACATGGTTGATGGGTTTGATTTTAGGTACTCAAACTCCAACACTTTAGAATTTATTTGAAGTGGGGAAACAGAGTAAGCTTCGTCGGAAAAGTTGGGGGCTCAACCTGCTATGACAAAAACCACAGAAAGAGAAATCAGATGGCCAAGCTGGGGGAATTGGGGGTGATTCCTAGTTTGGCTCTCCGACGCTCAAGTCAGATGGTGATCTGAAAGAGAAAGCAAAGTAATTGCAAAGTTTTGTAAGTGAAGATTGCTCTCAGAGATGGAGATGAAGACTCCTATTTATAGTTGAGGGTCAAGGACCCTTTGGTAATTTACCCCTTGTGGTTCTGCCCTAATGTCGCCCTAACACATGGCGTAATAAGGAGAAACCTAGGAGGAATCTCCTGCAAAAGCTGGTGAAAAAGGTGGTGCGGGCAACAGTGGCAGGTGCGCGGGAGTGTACGGGGTGTCAGAGAGCCGTTTGGGTTGGTAACGAGGACCGGGAGCGCGCTCGTGTCAACCATGAGCCTGATAGGCTTGCGGATCCAAGTGGGGATCCGTGCCAAGGCTGTATGATGAGGGGGATCTTGGCCCCTTGGTTCGCTTGAATACGAAAGTTCATCCGATGAGAGAGAGCGCTCGAGGATGAATTCCTTTTGGGGAAATGGGGACATGCATGGTAGCATGATGGGCGCTCGTTGATGGGTGGCGATGAGGGCCACGCGTCTCGTGATGACGATGACACGTGTCACATGTGGTCTTGGCCAGTGAGGGCCTAGGTCGCTCAGAGGAAGCTTACTTGGGGATTGAGAAGCCACGCGTCACGCGATGGTGGCTCCACGTGTCAAAATGTGGCTGAAGCGTTCTTTGACACCATTGCCAAGGGGCCAAGATCCCCCTCCTCATACAGCCTTGGCACGGATCCCCACTTGGATCCGCAAGCCCATCAGGCTCATGGTTGACACGAGCGCGCTCCCGGCCCTCGTTACCAACCCAAAACGGCTCTCTGACAGCGCACCTGCCACTGTTGCCCGCACCACCTTTTTCACCAGCTTTTGCAGGAGATTCCTCCTAGGTTTCTCCTCATTACGTCACGTGTTAAGGCGACATTAGGGCAGGACCACAAGGGGTAAATTACCAAAGGGTCCCTGACCCTCAACTATAAATAGGAGTCTTCATCTTCATCTCTGTAAGCAATCTTCACTTACAAAACTTTGCAATTACTTTGCTTTCTCTTTCAGATCATCATCTGACTTGAGCGTCGGAGAGCCAAACTGGGAATCACCCCCAGTTCCCCCAACTTGGCCATCTAACTTCTCATTCTGTGGTGTTTGTCCTAGTAGGTTGAGCCCCTAACTTTTCCGGCGAAGCTTACTTTGTTTCCCCATTTCAAACAAATTCTAAAGTGTTGGAGTTTGAGTACCTAAAATTTGTCCCATCATTTTTGGCGCCGTCTGTGGGAAACCACTTTTAGTCCTTTCTCCTTCTTTGCTAGTTGAGAAACAAACACCTTCCACAATGGTTATTACCAGGTCAGGAATTGGAGGAGGTGGCGATGACCTTCCCCGTGATGGCAACAGCAACACTCCCGCCTCCGCCGCCGTTGGTGGAGCGCAGCCAGTTGGAGGGACACCTCCCCCAGTGGAGCCGGTGGTGCCCCCCACAAAGTCCACCCTTAAACTGCCTTCTGCCACCGTAGCGGGAGGGTCTGGGCCTCTCCCTCCCCAGAATATTCCCCACAACCAACTGTCGATAGCCCAAATCAACCCCGAGGGGTATACCTACGTGATGCCTCCTCCGGGTTATACGTTGACTCCCGCCACCATGCTGCCCGCCGTCCAATCTTACCACGCAGGGCAAATACAGTTGTCGATGGTGTTTCCCAAAGAAATTGAAGGGGTGGAGTTACCCCCCATAACATCCCAACAACTGCAAGCAATTTATACTCAGTGTGAGGTCCAAGCGGCCCAGAATGCTTGGAAAAACTTTACTTCCACGTATTTCCCCTCAAGTCAAGCTGCTCAGATTGCCCCTCCCATGGCCTGTAGCACTCGAAGCGCAAAGATGCCACATTCCCGCACTATAGCTCAATCCACATATGAGATGGACGACTCATACATGAACTAAACTATAGCGAACGGGAGACAATAAAAATAAATGACAACTAGCTAGGCGGGACTAACCCCAAACCATATAATCGATTTATAATAATTTAAGCGGAAGCATAGGCAATACTAATGAATATACGACATGCACCAAATCATCATACAACTTCAATTCCTTCCAAATTTCATGTATTAATTCATGGAAAATTTATGTATTCATGTAGCAAATAACGAATCATCCACTTATTCCATGAAACCATAAACCCTAGCTTCCATATAGATGATCAAGAAACATGAACTCATGCACACACTCACCTTGAATGAAAATAGATGGAGGAAGAAGATGATAATGGATGATTGAGTTTCCAACTCCTAAATTTCTTGAAAAACTTGATTGGAAATTGATGAAATCTTTTCTCTTTCTTGATGGTTGTGGTTCGGTGAGAGAGAGGAAGCAAATATGGTGGTTTGTATGAATGAATTGATCATGGAAGATGGTGGAAAAATAGATACGTGATTCACCATTTTGATTTTGATGAAATGTTCTAATTTGCACTTTAGTCCCTCATCTATACAAGTTATGCAATCAAGTTTCATTTCTAAAGAATTTGGTCACTTTGGTCCAATAAATAAATATGCAATTTAGTCCTTGAATTAAAAGGAATGATCATATAGGAAAATTTTAATAATTAAATCACATTTGGCATTTATTTCAAGTAACAAACATTTTCTAAGTCATGCAATGATTCTCAAATCATCATGAATTTCACATATTTTCACGTAAACGTATTGGAATAAAATTTATAGAATTACTATAACACATATAAGTTGAATAACCAAAATAATAAATTAAGATCCCAACTCTCGAAAAACTCATACATGTCTTGCGTACTTGAATAGCCGGAAATTGGGGCGTTACAAGGCCCAACCGCTGCCTTCGCCTGCAAAGGAGAAGGAAGTTCCCGCTCGAGGAGGGGAGGAACGTCCCCAGGCTAACAAAGGCAAAGAGCCTGTGGAGAGGATCAACGTCCACGATGAAGCTCACTCCCAGGCTTCAAAACAAGGTCCTCAGGCCTCCAGACGAGGGAGCAGGGCAAGAGGAGAAGACCCCAACCTTCGCGCGGCTGTGCAAGACCAGCTGCAGGGGTTGCAGGAGATGGTGGGACAGCTCTCTCGAGCGCGGTCTCAAGTCCCCTATGCCGGGGACGAACGAGCCAATGTCAGAGACGCTCGTCACCACGCCCGCCAACAGCAAGTTCCTTGTCACCAGGAACAGGAAGAGAACTATGAGAGTTATGATTACCATCCGATCGCGAGGGGCTCTCCCCTCTTGGAAGAAGTTTTAATGGCCCAAGATGGAATGGGCAAGGTCACTACTTCCAGCAACCGCTACGATGGGACCACTGATCTAGCGGAGCATCTGGATCATTTCCTGCATTTGATGCATTTGTATGAGCATTCCAGCCACTATTGGGCTAAGGTCTTTGTCACATCCCTTGTGGGAATGGTCCAAGAATGGTACGAGCGATTGCTGCCACGCTCGATCCACTCATATGCTGAACTCACCAACGCCTTCCTTAATCATTTCAACTCCTTGAAGGCGCCTGTTACCGCACCTACTGCTCTGTACAACTTGGTTCAAGGCGAGCACGAATCTCTTCGATCCTTATTCGCTCGTTTCAACAAAGAGGTGCTCTTGGTGGAAAGGCCCTCAATGGATTTCTTGATCCACGTGCTTTTCAAGGCTTGCAATCACAAACAGTATGTGAGCAAGAAGTTCACGGATTCCATTGTGAAGAAGCGGCCACTGTCCCTTTTGGTGATAAGGGAGATCGCCGAGCCATATTTTGAGCTCGAAGACATGTACGGGTCCAATGCTCCCAGGCATTCCGGACCTCACAAGAGCGAACGGGGGCGTGAGGAGCCTCACAAGGAGCGTCACAAATCACCACCTCCTCCCCTCAGATTCGAGCGCATTCCCCTCAAAAGACCCAATTTAGAAGTTTACGCTTTTTCGGACAAAAAACTCTTCAAAAGGCCCCAAAAAATGAAAGAGATCGAGGCGCTAAGGCGCTCGAACAAGTATTGTGCCTTCCATAAACAAAAGGGACATGACACAGATGAATGTCGCCAACTGGAGAGTGAAATTCAGAGACTCATCGCTGGGGGACATTTGAAAGAGCTTGTGCAAGCATTGGAGCGCTATGACGAGCGCTGTAATGAGAGATCAAGGGAAAGAAGGAGGAGTTCATCGCGCTCAAGGAGGCCACGAGGGTGAGGCCCTCCAGAGAGTAGCTACTGCGGAAAGCAAAAGGCCACAGAACAGGAGAATACCCCCTTTGCGGTCATCAACATGATCGCTGGAGGTTCATCTGGGGGAGATTCTAACGCTTCCCGCTGCCGATATGTTAGGAGCTACAATCAATGCCCCTCAACACCCAAGCAAATCTATGCTATACAAGAGACGAGCGCCGACAACTCAGGAAGAAATGATGTAATAGGTTTCTCTGATAAGGACTTGACATACATTGTAACACCCCATGGGGTCGGTGAAACCTCTAACTGACCCATGGTGGTTAGTTTGGATATCCATAACCATGTTGTAAAGAGGGTTTTGGTCGATAGTGGAAGTTCTATTAATGTTTTTCCGTATACAACGTTCCAGAAAATGAATGTCACCAACATCCCCACGAGCCCCTGAAGACTGCCCTCATTGGCTTTGGGGGTTCCGAGGTTGTCCCTCGCGGGCAATTACTCTTGGCTACCTCCTTTGATCGTGCCCCACAGCGGAAGACGCTCATGGTAACATATGTAGTGGGAGAGATTGAGATCCCATATAACATCATCATCAGGCGACCTGCCCTCGTCGACTTCAAGGCAATCATCTCGACCTACCACCAGAAAATTAAGTTCCCTACCCCAGGGGGAGTTGGCGAAGTCCTTTACAATGTCCGAGAGGCTTGGGAATATTACATATTATCCCTCAAGAAGCCCAAGGCGGGAAAGACGCTCCAGATGGGGTCCACCAAGAAAGCTGTGGATTTTTCCAATTTGGACGAAGATGGCCCAGTGGGTAAGAGGGCTAAACTGAACAAAAAGAAAAACAAGAAGAAGGATCCTAGCGTTGGAAACAACTCCGAGAGTACCCCACCCGGAGCGGTCGGAGAATCCTCCTTTGAAGAAGACAAGAACGAGCGTGAGCAAGAAACGACCAGTGACCGTTTGACAGGAAAGAAAAGAGCGCTCGAACTTGCTCGCCTAGAGGCACGGATCGAGCCCACGGAAAAATTTCTCACCATTGAACTAGAGCTAGGGAACAAAGATAAAATCACTCAAATTGGGTCCAATCTCTCAGTGCCCTCGCAGATCATGATGATCGACTTCCTTAGGGAAAATGTTGACGTCTTTGCTTGGAAGGCATCAGATCTTACTAGAATTGACCCAAGTGTCATAATCCACAGGCTCAACGTGGACCCCGCCTTCAAACCAATCAAACAGAAGAAGCGAGATGTGCATGGATTTCGGAATAAGGTTATTGAGGAAGAAGTGAACAAGCTCCTCGAGGCCCAATATATTGAGCCCATATTACACCCAGAATGGCTTTGCAATGTGGTATTGGTACCCAAGAGCGCTAATAAATGGCGCATGTGCAACGATTTCACTGACCTCAATAAGGCTTGTCCCAAAGACCCTTATCCTCTACCCCCGGATTGATCAATTGGTGGATTCGACCGCGGGTTGCGAACTCATGAGCATGATGGATGCTTTCCCAGGATATTACCAAATCTTCATGGCGCCGGAGGACCGCCCCAAAACCTCGTTTGTTGTGCACATGGGAGTGTACTGCTTCTTAGTCATGCCTTTTGGGCTCAAGAACGCGGGAGCCACATACCAACACCTGGTTAACCGAATGTTTAAGAGGGAAATTGGTGGGTCCATGGAGGTGTACGTGAACGATATGATTGTCAAAAGCGAGCGTCAATCCTCGCACTTGGAAGACCTTAAGCGCACATTTGGCATCCTACGCCAGTATGGCATGAAGTTAAATCCCTCCAAGTGTACATTCGGAGTACGAAGGGGAAGATTCTTGGGCTATATGGTTAGCCAGTGTGGGATTGAGCCTAATCCTGAAAAGATCAAAGCCATCTTGGATATTCCATCCCCTCGCAACCTCAGGGAGGTGCAAGTGTTAGTAGGGAACATAATCTCCTTGAACATATTCATCTCGCGCTTGGCGGATAGAAATCTCCCTTTCTTCAAAATTCTACGAAACGCTCGGAATTTCTCCTGGAGTGAGGAATGTGAAAAATCCTTGCAAGATATGAAAGTTTAACTCTCGAGCGCTCCCCTCCTGACAAAGCCTATGGCGGGTGAAAACTTATTCATATACCTCTCTGTCTCCGCTGAGGCCATGAGCGCGGTTTTGGTAGCCGTGTGTGAGCGCAAACACCTGCCGGTTTATTACCTAAGTAAGACACTCTGAAAAGAAGTATCTGAAAATTGAAAAGTTCGCTTTTGCCCTCATTAATGCGTCCAGGAGATTGAGGCCATACTTTCAGGCACACTCAATCACTGTCCTTACGGATCAACCACTGAGGCAAGTTTTGTCCAAGCCGGACGTCTCGGGAAGGCTAATAAAATGGATCGTCGAATTGAGCCAGTATGACTTAAGCTTCGAGCCCAGAATGGCCATACAAGCGCAGGTGGTTACGGACTTATTGGTTGAGCAATTCGGTTTAAGACCTATGGTTCCTAAAGGCGATGGTCTGTGGGTCCTGCACACGGAGGGTTCCTCAACCTCTCAGGGGGGAGGAGCAGGGATAACCCTCAGGGATCCTAACGGAATTGAAATTGACTTCGCAATCAGGTTGGATTTCCAAGTCACAAACAATGAAGCAGAATACGAGGCTCTCATTCAAGGGGTTGAAAATCGCTTTTCAGAACGGAGCTTCCAGAATCACGGCGTATGTTGATTCACAACTGATTGCGAGTCAAATTGAAGAAACTTATGAGGCTCGAGAAACCACCATGATGCAGTATTTAGAGAAAGCAAAAGAGATAATCAAAAAGTTCAAGGAATTTCACTTACTTCAAGTCCCTCGAGCGAAAAACGAGCGTGCAGATGCCTTATCCAAATTCGCTTCTACCCTCGAGGGATCTTGTGAACATTCTATCACATTCCTTAGAACGGAGGAGCCACTAATTCAAGGGAAGGACTCCTTACGAGCGGTAGCCATGATTGATCCCACCGAGCCCTGTTGGCTTGACGACATCATTAGGTTTCTCAAAGATGGCATTTGCCCCACTGACAAGGTGGAGGCACGGAAGATCCGGAACAAGGCCCCTCGTTTTTCGCTGGATTCCGAGGGGAGACTCTTCAAAAAGTCCTTTCAAGGCCCACCAATGAGATGCTTAAGGCCCTCGGAAGCTAAGGAGACCCTCGAACATATCCATAGTGGAAGCTGTGGAAATCACTCCCAGGCGCCGGGGGGAGGGGGGGCATTCTTGCTAAGAAGATATTGAGGAGCTGATTTTATTAGCTCACAGTCCTTCAGGATTCTATTGCGTTCTCTAAGAAATGTCCTAAGTGCCAATTTCATTCCAACATTCCTCAATTGCCAGCTACCCAAATGGTCCCTTTAGACGTCTCATGACCCTTTGATCAGTGGGGCATTGATATTGTAGGGTATGGCGGTCGAATAGAAGAAGTTTGTAATCTTAGCCATCGATTACTTCACAAAGTGGGCTGAGGCCGAGGCCGTTGCAAAAATCACTTTCAGGGTGGTAAGGGACTTCATATGGAAAAACATCATTTGCAGATACGACATTCCGAGGGTACTCATTTCAGACAATGGGTCCCAATTCATAGCGGCAGACACAAGAGAATGGTGCTCAGAGTTAGGCATTGAGCAACACTTCACTTCCGTGGGTCACCCTCAGGCTAACGGTCAAGCTGAAGTCACCAATAGGACCATTCTACGGCACTTGAAGACTATGCTGGAGAGCAAAAAGATTGAATGGGTTGAGGAGTTGCAAGGGGACTCACTTGTAAATGGCTCAGAAACAATGATACTCGTAGAAATTGCACAAGAATCCGCTCGAGTGGCATATTTCGAGCCAGGAGCTAATGAGGTAAACAGGGCATTTGAACCGAATCTTTTGGAAGGAAAAAGAGACAAAGCTTGGGCACGTATCCATGAGTACAAGACATCTGTGGCTCAGCAATATAACTAGCAGGTCAAAGAAAGATCGTTCCAGATGGGGGACTTAGTCTTGAAAAAGGTTGAAGTATCCAAGCATGTAGAAAAATTGGATCCCAACTGGGAAGGCCCATTCAAAGTTATACAAGTCAGAGCTAACAACACATACAGCGTCTCCCGCGTCCGTGGAATGCATACAACCTACGACGGTTTTATGCTTAAATCTTGAAAGCTTTGTAAAAACCCACTTTTGGGCTTTATGTACTCTTCGTTTACAAGCACTATTTATCAGAATAATTTTACCTCAAAAGAAAGTTGCGTATTTTAATTTGTGATAGAAGATTTCCCTTTGGAAACCTAGACACGAGCCACACAGGTCCAAAGCATGCAAATACTCTCTCCCTCGAGGGAGAAATATGAGCAGCTAGTGCCAAAATCCCACCTAGAGGTTCACCCTCTTTGGGAACCTAGATGAGCGTAAAAAACGGTCCCTAGGTGAGGAACGAGCCCCACCGGACCACGCTCCTAGCTCGCATGCGGATCCTCCTAACAAGCACGTATTCAGGGACGCCCATGGCGACCTCAGGGCACTTAGATGGAAAACTTTTAGACAAGTTTTCACAAGTCTAGACCCTTGTGTCTACAATGACTTGTTAAAATCCTAAAGTGCCCAGGGCACCCTCGAAACGTGACCCTCGTGGAAGATTCTTCGCGATTAAAAACTTGGACGGAAAACTTTTAGACAAGTTTTCACAAGTCTAGACCCTTGTGTCTACAATGACTTGTTAAAATCCTAAAGTGCCCAGGGCACACTCGAAACGTGACCTTCGTGGAAGATCCTTCGCGATTAAAAACTTGGATAGAAAACTTTGACAAGTTTTCACAAGTCTAGACCCTTGCGTCTGCAATGACTTGTTAAAATTCTTAACTGACCAGGGATCCTCTTGTAGGCACCCCTCGCGCCCTACGCTCGGGAAGAGAAAAGAATAAATGAGTTTTCAAATTAACAAGAGGCCCTCGTGAGGATCATCCCTCGTGTCCTAGATTTGAATACAAACTTTGACAAATTTTTTCACAAATCTCAACTAGGGTCCCCTCAAAAGCGAGACCCTCGTTTTGACAAAAGACTTGACAAAAAGTTGCAAATTTTATGTGTCACGCTTACTTAGCCTCTTTCCTAAGTTCTTACTAACAAGAATGCAATAAAACGAGCGCACAAGTAAACTACGCAAAGGACAAAACAATGCAGCAAAAGGAAATTTTCATTCATTCAATAAAAAGAGCGGACGCTCAGCATTGCAAAACAAGGGCATTCTGGCCCCTGGAATTCATCCACAAAACAGAAAAATTACAATCATGGATGTAAGATTGCAGTCTTGAAGAATGAAGCAGCCTAAGCACCTTGAGCGGGGCCATCCTCCAAATCCACCACTTTATTTTGGGCTTGGGGAAGTGGTTCTGGAGCTTGGGGAGTTGGAGCCCTGGGGTCAGAAGGGTTCATGGGGGTGGCAGGTACGACCGTAGGATTAGGAATGTTTTCAACGCTTGGCGCTTGAGACACGTTCTCCGAAGGACCCTGGGGGACAGATACGGAATCATTAGCCCCTCATTATTTTGCACCGTGCGTGGCGCCTGCTTTGCCTAGTGAGCGGCCATAAATTCATCCTTGAGGAGTTCCACCAGGTAATTATATTCCGGCTCGTTCAAGTTAGCCTAGGGGTCCCTCCCAATCCTCCTCAGGCACGACGCAACGCTCATCGAATCTCAACCCCATGTCAGCACGCCCTCGTGAAGAGGCGTCCACTAAGCCCTGATGAATCATTTGCTCAATAGCCAAGTTAAAGGCGTTTTGAGCCTCGTCATAACAGTGGAGCGAAGCTGCGAACCCAAATGCCTTGGAGTGGTAAAACTTGATTATGGCTTCCTTATTGGCTCTCTCCAAGCGCTCGGGAAGCAACTGCTGGAATTCTTTTTCACAAGCGCTACGGGCCTCATCAGTGTACTTTTTCTTGGCCTCATTGTACCTGTGGATCCAGTCGTTTGTCTCTGATATCAGCTTCTTGTGAGCCTCGGAGATATTGGAATAGTCCGAGAGGTATTTTTTCCAGGAGGCCTCTGATTTTGTCAAATCATCCTGTAACTTTTTCAGTTCCTCCTGCACCCTGCCTTCTCCACGTCCAGCTCCTCTTGGATCTGAGCGGGGTCATTCGAGCGAGCCATCTTTTTATATTTGGCTTTACGCTCGGAATAGACAGTCGAGCGTCACAGGAGATTCCTTACCCTCGGGAGTACTTGCTGCAAAAACTCCCCCAATTAGCATTCTTCAAAGGGAATAAGGAGAAGAACTTAAAAAAAAAAAAAAAAAAAAAAAAAAAGAGTAAAGGAAAATTCCTTACAGAGATGATGGCGTGCGCAAGATCTTCAACAACTTGCTCAGCACTTTGGGCGTAGAGTTTCCGGTGATCCCCAGAAAATTGGACTCTCTCATGGAGCCCATAGGTGATGTTCCGAGCGAATTGGTGATTGCTCACCAAGGTGGGACCTTCTTCAGGAGCGCGCTTGAAATGATTGTCACCGGCACGCTCAAAATTCCATAGTTGGTCCTCCTCAGAGGAGGAAGTGTCTCCATCCCCCCGATCGCCCTCGACCACCTTATCCTTGCCCTTGCCCAAAATCGGGATGGCATCGGGCATCCTTTTTCTCTTCTTTGAGGGCTGAATCTCGCCCTCTCGGGGTTCTCTTATCACCACGCTCGAACTCGGGCGTGGTCTTTGTTGGTTAGCTTGATTGGCAGCTTGGGGCCTCTCTCTGCCCCTTGGGTTGGCATCACTTCCCGGCCTCAGGACGATGCGTGTTTCCGGGGTGGGCGCACGGTTGTCCCCCTAGCCTCGCCCGGTCGTGGCAGTGCTAGAACTCGCACCCTGGTGGCCCCATCGACCGTCTCCTCTGCCGGTCCCTCGGCCCAGCGGGTTCTGTTGTTGTCTCTGTGGTTGTTGCTATTGCTGTGGCTGTTGGTTGCGAGCATTGATCAGATTGGCGACATTTCTTATGTTACCTCTCCTCGCCATCAGGATACTTGCACCTGAAAAATAAGGGGAACAAGGGTCAAGTCTTCCACACAAGAATTGACAAAGTACCAGAATAAAAGTTAGCAATCCTATCTAAAGTCAGTTCCCTAGAATCTAACCATCTCTCTCCAGATTTCGTGCGCGTGGGTTTCTGACCATTTTAGGGTCGTTCATGAGCCCACATAAGAACAGAACCTCCTCATCGTCAATCAGCTCCTTGGCCTTGATAAGCCATTTACACTCCCTTCTGACATTAGCCTGGTCATGAGCCCAGGATATGGGGAAAGAAGGATCTAAACGCGATCTCACAAGGGGCCTATCCCCATGGTTAACCCACTCTCGGGGAACTCCAAAATCTTCACCATCAGGGGCCCTCACGAAGAAGAATTTCTCCTTCCAGTTAATTCCATATGATGTTGAGGGCGCATCAATCAGCCTCAAATTTGACTTGGCTTGAACATAGTAGAAGTCGGCCTAAGAGGACGAGCGCATCGAGTGAACCACTTGGAAAAGGTTATTAAAATTGTGAATGGATGGCTCGTTCCCGTTATATTTCATCAAAATTACTAAAGAGGTTATGAGGGCTATTCCATTGGGCACTATCTGAGAAGGGCTCAGGTTTAGAAAGTTTATGATACTGGCCATGGGAATAGAGATGAGGAACCTTAGCCCCCCAAACATTACAGCATCTATGTAGACCGCCATTTGCCTAGGTGGGGGACGATTAGCTCTCTCGTGCGGCTCAGGGAGTTTATATATGTAACGCTCATCCCAATAGTGGGGGGCCCTCATTGAAACCAACTCTCCAAGGGTTAGGCTGCTGGGGGTCTCATCAGTGTCCTCTCGGTTGCTTGCATACCCGAGCGCTCACCCTCGTTGGTTTTCTTCTTCCCTTTCCTTTTACGTTTTACAGGAGGCTCTTCTGAAGGCCCAGCTCTCCTCCTCCTTCCTGAACAGGGGCTGAAATGGCCACCGTTACAGTATGATGGTGGGGATGAGTGGCACTCTCCTTCAACGGCAAAACCTCCCCCTGCCTCTCTGCCTCCATCACTAAATCCATCTCTTCAAAGAGATGTTCAACACCTCCGGGATCTCTTTCCCCCATAGCGGAAACTATCGCATCTAATTCCTCATCTCTAGGAGAATCAGGGTGAGATGAACTCTGGGTGGCCATTTCCTCAGCTTCACGGGCGAATTCTTCAACATGGTTTCCAGCCATGGCTTTTGGAAGTTTAGAGGAAATATGGAAATTTTGGAAGATATGAAGATTTCCGGGAGCAAAGGGAGTTCTGGAAAAGTTTCATCCTAACGGTACTAAGGTTAGCAAGTCAGAAAGTCAGGAGAAAATAAAAACATTACCTAAAGTTCTTTGGAAATCTTGAAGATAGAAGTTGTTCTCAGGGAATTGCTCTGAAGTTTTTCTTGCAAGATAGCTCTGGAGATATGTTCGCGTAAAGAAGAAAATGCTGAGTATGAATCCCCTATTTATGGGGAAGAGATTGACATGGATTTTTGAGTAATGATTTTGAAAAGCAATCATTTCCTGTCTTGGAAACCGCCCACTTTCACGAAACGTCGCGCACTTCCCTATAACCACGCGTCGTTTCCTAAAAAGTCGCACCCACTCGCCTATCAGCATTTAATGCTGGCCACTACGAGTGGTCAGTTGAAAGGACAGCATTTAATGCGTGCTTAGAAGAATATTTCACCGTACGCCATCTTCCATCACGAGCATCGCCCTCGAGATTTGAAAAGATTTAGAATTCTACAGCCCTTACCACCAAGGACTGCAGAATTGGGGGGCAAAATGATGGGGTCAAAGAACGCTTTGGCCACGTTTTGACATGTGGCGCCACCAACGCGTGACGCGTGGCTTCTCAATCCCCAAGCAAGCTTCCTCCGAGCGACCTAGGCCCTCGCTGGCTAAGACCACATGTGACACGTGTCATCGTCATCACGAGACGCATGGCCCTCGTCGCCACCCACCAACGAGCGCCCACTATGCTACCATACGTGTCCCCATTTTCCCAAAAGGAATTCATCCTCGAGCGCTCTCTCCCCTCGGATGAACTTCCGTATTCGAGCGAACCAAGGGGCCAAGATCCCCCTCATCATACAACTTTGGCACGGATCCCCACTTGGATTCGCAAGCCCATCAGGCTCATGGTTGACACGAACGCGCTTCCGGCCCTCGTTACCAACCCAAAACGGCTCTCTGACACCCCGTACATGCCCTCGCACTTGCCACTATTGCTAGCACCACATTTTTCACCAGCTTTTGCAGGAGATTCCTCCTAGGTTTCTCCTCATTACACCACGTGTTAGGGCGACATTAGGGCAGGACCACAAGGGGTAAATTACCAAAGGGTCTCTGACCCTCAACTATAAATAGAAGTCTTCATCTCCATCTCTGTAAGCAATCTTCATCTCTGTAAGCAATCTTCACTTACAAAACTTTGCAATTACTTTGCTTTCTCTTTCAGATCATCATCTGATTTGAGCGTCGGAGAGCCAAATTGGGATCACCCCAGTTCCCCCAGCTTGGCCATCTGACTTCACTTTCTGTGGTGTTTGTCCTAGCAGGTTGAGCCCCCAACTTTTCCGGCGAAGCTTACTCTGTTTCCCCACTTCAAACAAATTCTAAAGTGTTGGAGTTTGAGTACCTAAAATCAGACCCATCAATGGTAATTTTAACGCGGATTTGGCTTGGTTAAATGGTGTAATAAGGGGACCAGTGTTTTACACTTGTCGTACAGTTTGTGAAAAATTTAAAGAGAATAACAAATCAAATGATAAATGTAATACACTCGTTATTATGATTGGTTAAATTCGACCGAACTAAGTATGAGTGTCGGGTAGAATTTTCCTTCTTAACATGCATGAAAATTTTAAAGTTAGATTTAAGCTATAAATTGAGTATTCTTATTAAAGTTTTATGAACAAGTAGCAAGCAATTGACCAAAGATGAGCATGCGTTTAGAAATGTCTCCAATAATACATCCCTACATAGCATGTATTTAATAAATACATTATTGGTTATATATTTATATATTTATTCAACTAGCAAAGCCATACCGTAACCTTAATTAAGGGACATAATTATGTAAATTAACCACAAAATTGAGTGGTAATTCTAGTCTGAGTCTAGCTCGATCAAACTGGTGTAACGAGAGGATGAGTATTTTATACTTATCGTGTGGTTGGTGGAAAATGTAGGGAGTGACCAATCAAATGACAAATGCAATATACTTGTCATTATTTTAATTGGTTGAGTTCGATTGAATCGGGTTGGGGATAGAATTTTTCCAAAATTGATGCATAATTAGAACTATAAACGGGTCGAATAAGGAATAAACGAATATAACGAGCAAAACCTTACCGGCCTCTCTTTTGAGTTCTAACTCAATTCATTAATACGTATTCAAAAGCACGAGTTAAGCAACATATTGTTTAGAAATTGAGTTTTTCCAAGGATCGATACTGATTCTCTAATTGAAGATGTATGGTCGGATGTGAACGGTTTTATAATTAAAATGTCATTCGACCTGAATTATATGGATTTATAAAAATATAAACCTTAATGTATAGTAAAATTTTCAAAGCGAACAGTTGAAATTGAATGATTTATGTATAGACTCTAAAAGAATATAGAAAATTACAATTTGATTTATCTTAGTCAAATAATGACATTTACATATTTTCGTGAATTTAAAAATTATTACACGGCCAAAACATCATGTCAATTTTTTGGAATACTAATAAGAATTTTTTTTAGACTTACAATTTTCATTCAATAATATATATATATATATATATATATATATATATATATATATATATATATGAATGTGAGAACTTATTCTAGTGTATAACCCACTACAACACTAATACATAATAACATCTAAGTAGATGAAAAAAATTATAATATACACATTAAATGAATAAAATAATTTCATAAATATAAATATTGTGGTATAACTTCGGAGCTTATTAAACAGTTTATATAATATTAGTTCTTTATATATATATATATATATATATATATAATAATCATATTATGTATCATTTATGCATATAACTGCAACTATGTATAAAATATAAACACACATGCAGCCAAATTACTCTTAGGCGCTTCTAAATTATTAGATTCACACCTGAGCCAAAAGCCGCAAATTGTAATATTTTTCAATGGCGATTATTTTTTAAAAGTTTTAATCGGCGGTTTTTGGACATTGATCAGTTCAGTTTGATTTAGATGGGTGTTACAGATTTATGTTCATTCCAATCCCCGAGTACTCCTAATAAAATTTGGATTCGTATTTGGAAATTGAGCTTAAAGTAAAATAGTAGAGCTCAAACCCTACTTAAGGAATTAGTTTGAAGATGAAACTCGAGTTTAATGTCCAACACTCCAACTTAACATTAAATGAATGAGTAGTGTGAGGTTGTGAGCTTATATAATACATACTCATATATGCATTTATATATATATATATATATATATTGATGGGTCCAAATCACACTCGAATCATCACCGTACATGTGTCGAAATCTGGACGGCTCAGCCAGATCAATCTGGAACGCTTGGGCTTGGACGCTCGAGAAGATGGGCTCGCGATAACGGATCCAGCCCATCTGCCTGCAGCTTTACTGCCTAAGGCCCACCTATCGGAGTGCATCCTTCGAGCGTGGGAATCCCTGTCCCAGTCTCGCTTAACGCTCGCAATATCACCTCACAGGGACAAATCACAACCCAAGACTCGCGTCGCAAGCACGGGATACTCCCTTGCTTGTTCCCACGCTCGAGACCATCATGACGCTCGCACCCTTGCAGCGCTCACGTGATCCTCAAAGCATAACTTATCCGCCAGGGTCCACCCCAGCAGGCCTCAGGGCCCTCTCGAGGGCACGAGCGACCTCACGACTGGAGCTTCACCCGAGTGTCCTCACGTTCGGACAAGCCAATCTAGGGAATCCTCTCCCTCGAGCGTCCCGACGCTCGAGTTTGGTCACCTCTGGGACGCACCCTCAAGCATCCCTACACCCATTTGACCATCTCCGGGTAACCTAGCGCTCATGCGGTTGTTGTACAACTGCCTCTGACACACATAGGTAGTGCGCACACCAACCCCTGACATCCACTACCACCCGTACATGGGAATAATTCAGGGATGTCACTTTCATGCCATCACAGGATGCCACGCGTCTAGGGCAACGCGAGTTTGGGACCACACGATCACTTTTACCAAATCACCACTGCCCCTAACATATAAATAGGAGAATACACCCACAAATTCTCTAAGTCATCTTCTCTACAGACACTACACACAAAAACTGGGCATTTTTCCTCTGATCTTCACCTTTCCCAAGCTCCCTGCATTTCACCCTTCTCATTGCATCCTCATTGCATTTCTTGGTGTTATCCTGGCTAGAAGAACCCACGCTCAGTTGGAAACCCAGTTCCTGAGGCTCTCACGTCTGTGATGGTCTTCCCTTCCACAAACAAATTCTAAAGTGATTGGTGTTTAAATCTCTTCGAAGTTTTTGCACCATCATTTTTGGAGCCGTCTGTGGGAAACCATCGCCTCCATCTTCATCTTCGACTGATTCTTCCTCTTTAAAGCTAGTCGAGATATAACACCAAATAGTCTGAATCATGGTTACTGCTACAAGATCAGGGGTTATTGACAACCGAGGAGTCCTCCCCCAACAAAACGAGGAAAACCAGGGGGAGGGAGCAAGCATCGTCGACGTTACCACCGCACAAACCGGGAACGCTCCGATGGATACCAACGTCCTTCCTGTAGCCAACATAGGAAACAGAGGCAAGGAAGTCATGGGGGGATCTCTCCCAGATGGAGGAGTTGGGGTTGGAGGGTCCAGTTCTGCTATTCCACCCGCAACGCTTGTGCCCGCTGCCACCGTCATCAACCCCGCTGCATACTCCATGGCGATGCCACCGCCAGGTTACGCGTACATGCAGCCCAGCTTAATGCTCGGAGTAATGTCGGGCATGATGCCTATGATCCAGCCCTACCAAGTGGGCACATTGCAACTCCCAGTTTCCATTCCCAGAGAAATGTAGGGAGTGGAGATGCCACAACTGACTCCGCAACAACTCCAGGCGCAGTACGCTCAATGCGAAGTACAGGCCACCCAAAATGTTTGGAAGCATTTCACTTCCACCTACTTCTCCTTGGGAGCAGGCGCTCAGGTGGCATCGCCAATGGGAGGGTTACAAAATCAGCCCTTGATGGCTACCCAAAACGTGTTGAGGGCCCAGCCGCCACCACTACCACCAGCACAGGAGAAAGACGCTCCCCCGAGGGCTGACCAAGAACAACGCCCTTTGGAGAAGGAGAAAGTTCCCCCGGAGAGGGGAGACGCAGAAGAAGAGGTTCAGTCAAGAGCCTCCAGGAGAACGAACAGAAGAGAGGGTGGCGACCCTCGTTTGGACGCTGTGCAAGACCAGTTACATGGTCTGCAGAAAATGGTGGAGCAGCTCTCTCGAGCGCGGTCACAAGTCCCCCTCACTGGGGACGAGAGGTCCAAGGCCAGAGACGCTCGCCTCCCACGTAACCAAGTCCCTCGCCACTGGAGGGAGGAGGATTATGAAGAACATGACCACGAGGGCGGGAACCTTAGGCCTTTGACAGGCGGTTCGCCCCTCATCGATGAAGTTTTGATGGCCCGTGCGGGGATGGGCAAAATCCCCACCTCCGTCAACCGCTACGACGGAACCACCAATCCAGCCGAGCACCTGGATCACTTCGTGCATCTGATGCACCAGTACGAGCATTCCAGTAATTACTGGATGAAGGTCTTTGTCACTTCCCTCATGGGAATGGCACAAGAATGGTACAAGAAGCTGCCCCCTGGCTCCATTCGAGGGTATGGAGATTTGACTGAGGCCTTCATGAGCCACTTTAATTCTTTGAAGGCACCAGCGCCCGCAGCCACGACTCTCTACAGCCTGGTGCAAAGACCGAACGAGACTCCCAGGTCCTTCATGGGCAGGTTCAATAAGGAGATCCTGCTGGTAGAGAAGCCCTCGATGGATTTCCTGAGGCACGCGCTCTTTGGGGCAATCAATATGAAGAACTACGTCAGCAAGGAGTTCTTGGAGGAGGTGGCAAAGAAAAATCCTCGCTCCCTGATGGAAATCAGAGATATAGCTGACTCCTTGTTCACCCTCGAGGACATGTACATCGCAAGGGAGCAAAAACTTGCGAATGCCCCTCGAACTAATAAGGGCCCGGAGGACAGAGGAGATCCAAGAACCGCCGCCGCAGCCCAGCACCCGCTCGAAGAAACTCTCCACCCCCTCACCGATTCGAGGGCATCCCCCTAAATAGACCTATTGCCTAGGTCTATTCTATAGCGGACAAGAAGCTATTCAAAAGGCCGCCAAAAATGAGGGAAACCGAGGCCCAGAAGCGCTCGGGGAAGTACTGTGCCTTCCACAAGCAGAAGAATAACTTCTCCTTCCAATACTCTCCATAAGAAATTGAGGGTGAATCGATCATCTTTAAACCGGACTTAGCCTGGGCGTAGTAAAATCCATCCCTCGGAGACGAGCGGGGAGAGCGGGCTACCTGGATCAATCTGTTGAAATTATCGAACGAGGGCTCGTAACCGATATCCCTCATCAATATTACAAAAGTATTTAACAAGGCTATTCCATTAGGCAGAATCTGGGAAGGGCATAAATTCAAGGAGTTCAGCAGGTTGACGATCGGTGTCGGAATCGGAAACCTCAAGCCCCCTGCCAGTACGGCATCTCTATAGATGGTCATTATCCCCTGAGGCAGATGATTGGCTCGTTCACGCTCAGTAGGGAGGCGGGGGGTATAGACATTATCCCAATATACTTGAGTCTTCAAGAATGTCAGTTCTGCGAGCATCAGGGTGCTCTCAATTTCATTAGGAGTTTTATCTGTCTGGTGGGGGTTAGATTTCCTCGCTTGGGTCATAGGT
This sequence comes from Lantana camara, assembly GCA_037501455.1. Taxonomy (NCBI): domain Eukaryota; kingdom Viridiplantae; phylum Streptophyta; class Magnoliopsida; order Lamiales; family Verbenaceae; genus Lantana; species Lantana camara. The sequence goes on from CM074863.1 coordinate 88,358,015, forward strand.
TCCTTACCCCTTCGACGGCGTTTTTGGGGAGGCTCTCCCCTTGCTTGACCCTCAGAGGCTCCTATATCCTCTTGGGGGGCAGCAATCGCTATCGTAACTTAGTGGTCTTGAGGCCTAACGGCACTATTCAACACCGGAAAAACCCTTTCACCTTGCTGTTGCATCCTTATAGACAGATCCATTTCTTCAAAAAGCTGCTCAACCCCCTCAGGGTTCCTTTCATACATCCCATGGATGGCAGCATCAAGATCCTCATCTCATGTCTCTTCTGACACCTCCACTATTGGAGCGGCGTATGGTATATTGCTTTGGAGAGGAGAACCTGCAGGGGACATCTCCTCTATCTCCCTCATTGTTTGGTTTATAATCTCATCTTCCATTGCTGTTCTTGCTCTTGAAGATGAAGGTTTTGTAGAGGTATTTGACAGAAAAGAAGAATTTTTGTAAAGAAATGACTACTCAGAAGGATCTCTCACGCAAGAGTGATGATGGGCACAATCTAAATCTAGGGTTAGCACAAGGAAAACTCAAAATCACAGTGATTTACCTAAGTCTGGTGAAGAAATTCTCCGGAAAATTCGCCAAAAATCACAAGGAATTGCAAAGTAGTTTGCTGTTCTTTTTTTTGCTTTGAAGAATGCTGAAACCGTGAAAGATTGAAAAAGGGTTTGCAAATCCCTATTTATAGGTGGGAGCTATGATGCACGGACACTTCTAAAAATATCATGTTGTCGTATCGTGTCGTGTCGGACACTTGTGTCGGACAACGTGTCCGACACTCCTCACATGGAAAATTCAAAAAAAAAATCCGTGTAGCCGTATCCGTGTCGCCGTGTCCGTGTCCGTACATCATAGGGTGGGACTTAACAGGCATGATTGGGATAATTAATTCAAATGCAATCATTCCCGCCTAGAAAACTCCCCATTTTTGGTAACTACCACACGTTTCCCGATATACATGCACCGCTTCATGGAAACACACAAGCACGTCTCCACTCATCATTTATTGCGGATTCACTCGAGCGCCAGAATGACAAGATGGGATTAATGAACTATCAGAAGTTGTCCCCTGTGGAATACGATCCGTCTCACTCCTCTCCAAGAGATTGACCCTCGCGTATTCAAAGTTAGGGCTCGAATTTTGAAATTCTACAGTACACTCGTGTAACTACAGAATTTGGGGGGCAAAATGATGGGTCCAAATCATGCTCGGATCATCACCGTACACGTGTCGAGATCTGGACGGCTCAGCCAGATCAATCTGGAACGCTTGTGCTTGGACGCTCGAGAAGATGGGCTCACGATAACGGATCTAGCCCATTTGCCTGCAGCTTTACTGCCTAAGGCCCACCTGCCGGAGTGTGTTAGGAATAGTACCCTAGAAAGCCGATTGTATATCCGCTTTGTACTTTTCCTTATTGTAATCACAGACAATCTTTGAATAAAATAACGAATTGAGGCAACACTTTTTTATATGCTCTTGTTTGGTATGCGTTTACTTTAGCTGTGCATGTATGAGAACTCCCCTAATCCTGATGAATTTAGGACTCTACCATTTAGGTGAAATGGTTCCTGAAACGAGCCCTATTTCACATAAGTCATGATTAGTAAAATACTCCAAGCCGATGAGTCCTACAGACAATGGGAGTGTCAACTTGACTGCTCTAAGGCTTGCTTGTGGGATCACGCCCTTAAGAAGGACCACCTTGTTTCATGGAGGTGCAAAGTGTATAGTTGATACGTGCATGATATATGAGGGTGGTTACTTCCATAAGTAAGTTCACTGAGGTGCCCCGTGTGAGAAGATTCCTAAATGGGAAATGAAGTTTCTATTTCAGGAAAAGGAAAGTTCTAGATTAGGAAATATCTCACGAGTCATTGATGTGATTAATTGATCCTTAGACTTGAGGTTCCATATCACTTTATGAGTTAACTCTGTAGTCTTAGGTATAAGCTTTTAAGGGTGTCGCCTTAGACAACTGAAGAGGACAGTGGGAGATGAGTTAGAATCTCGTTCTAACTTATGCTACTTTGTAGGTTATCCTAAGGAATCCATAGGATACTACTTCTATGATCAATCTGAGCAAAAGGTGTTTGTTTCCAGAAATGCCACTTTTTTTGAGAAACCGTTCCTTAAAGAAAAGAAAGCCAATATCATAGAATTAGAGGAAGTACAAAGTGACCCCACGCCACCCATAGAAGAAATATCCCCTTCTGATCAACCACAACCAATCACGAATTTCGATAAGCACGTAAATCCTCCTCTAAGGCGTTCTGAATGCGCTCCTAGACATCCGGAGAGATGGTATGGATTCTTCCATAAGATCTCTCAAAAGGATAATGATCCTTTAACATATGAGGAGACACTTTCAGATTCTGACTCTGAACAGTGGATAGAAGCCATGAAATCCGAAATGGATTCCATGAACTCCAACCAAGTTTGGACCTTGGTAGATTTGCCTGATGGGGTCAAACCCATAGGTTGCAAATAGATCTTTAAGAGAAAGCTTGGAGTTGATGGAAGCATTGCAGCCTACAAAGCAAGACTAGTTGGAAAAGGATTCACTCAAAGACCCGGCGTGGACTTTGATGAAACCTTTTCACCAGTTGCAATGCAAAAGTCTATTCGGATCATACTTGCCATTGCTGCATATTATGACTATAAGATATGGAAAATGGATGTGAAAACTGCCTTTCTGAATGGTGACATTGATAAAGACATTTATATGGAGCAACCCATAGGTTTCACATTCAGTGGGAGTGAGCAAAAGATTTGCAAACTCCAAAGATAAATCTATGGATTGAAACAGGCTTCTAGGAATTGGAACATTCAATTTGATGAATCAGTCAAACCGTTTGACTTCATTCAAATTTCGAATGCATCATGTGTGTATAGAAAGGAATTGGAGACCTCAGTGCAATTCTTAGTACTTTATGTTGATAACATCCTTCTTATTGGGAATTCGAATGATGACATGAAAGTGACTAAGTTATGGTTATTGAACCAATTCGAGATGAAAGATCTTGGTGATGCGTCCTATAACCTTGGAATTAAAATCTATCGAGATAGATCTAGAAGGTTAATTGGACTATCACAGTCGATGTACATTGACAAAGTATTGAAGAGATTCAATATGGAGTCAGCAAAGGTTAAGAACCTTCCTATGAGTGTAGGAACATGTCTTTCTAAGAAGATGTGTCCTAAGAGTAACCTTGAGAAGGAAAGAATGACTCATACACCTTATGCATCAGCAATAGGTAGCATAATGTATACAATGTTATGTACTCGACCGGATGTGGCTTATGCACTTAGTGTAACAAGTCGTTTCCAATTTGACCCTGGAGATGGTCACTGGGCTGCCGTGAAGAATATTCTTAAGTACTTGAAAAGTACTAAGGGTTTATTCTTAGTTTACGGAGGTCAGAAAGATCTTACTGTCGTAGGATACTGCGATGCAAGCTTTGCATCTGACTTAGATGATTTTAAGTCAATGTCAGGATACATTTTCTGCCAAAAACGTGGAGCAGTGAGTTGGAAGAGTTCCAAGCAAACGACCACTGCATATTCGACCACTGAGGCCGAATACTTAGCTGCAAATGATGCAGCTAAGGAAGGTGTTTGGATTAGAAACTTCATTCAAGAGTTAAATGTTGTTCCTAGCATGAAAGACCCCATTACTGTGTTTTGTGACAACACTGGGGCGGTTGCTCAAGCAAGAGAACCAAGATCTCACCAACGGACCAAGCACATTATGAGGAAGTATCACCTAATCCGTGATATTATCAAAAGAGGAGATGTGCAAATTGAGAGGGTCGCATCAGCAGAGAACGTGGCAAATCCACTTACTAAACCCCTTAGTCGAGAAGCTTTCCAAGGTCATCTTCAGAAGATGGGACTTAGAGTAGCTTTAGAATGGCTTTGACGGGCAAGTGGGAGATTGTTAGGAATAGTGCCCTAGAAAGTCAATTGTATATCCGCTTTGTACTTTTCCTTATTGTAATCACAGACAATCTTTGAATAAAATAACGAATTGAGGCAACACTTCTTTATATGCTCTTGCTTGGTATGCGTTTACTTTAGTTGTGTATGTATGAGAACTCCCCTAATCCTAATGACTTTAGGACTCTACCATTTAGGTGAAATGGTTCATGAAACGAGCCCTATTTCACATAAGTCATGATTAGTAAAATACTCCAAGCCGATGAGTCCTACAGACAGTGGGAGTGTCAACCTGACTCCTCTAAGGTTTGCTTGTGGGATCACGCCCTTAAGAAGGACCACCTTGTTTCATGGAGGTGCAAAGTGTATAGTTGATACGTGTGTGATACATGAGGGTGCTTACTTCCATAAGTAAGTTCACTGAGGTGCCCCGTTTGAGAAGATTCCTAAATGGGAAAGGAAGTTTCTATTTCAGGAAATGGTAACTTCCAGATTACAAAATATCTCACGAGTCATTGATGTGATTAATTGATCCTTAGACTTGAGGTTCCATGTCACCTTAGACAACTGATTTAAAGGGTGTCACCTTAGACAACTGATTCAATGCTGGGGCTGCACAAGTGACTCGTGAAAGTGAATGAGAATCAAGAAAGGACCTACACTTGCATTTGCAAGGTGGTCTCTTATTGTGTAAGTCATTCATATGCCAGATGGAGTCCTTGGCCAAGGCAGTAGATCAAGACATCAAGAAAAGGGTTTCTTGGATTGAGATCAAATGGATATGAAATGCACTTAGCTTTAAGACCAGATTATTAGGGTTCTGATTATTCCCTTAACCTTGATCTTGGTTGAGAGATAGTAAGTAGGAGGATTGTATCTCACATGAATCAATAACTTAAAGGTTCTGTCGAATCGAGACATTCCAATTCAGCTAGAGGTTAAACACCTGTTGCTAGACTATGGTCATTTAATCTGTGGACTGATTAATTAATTAGTGAATTAATTAATTAGGGTCACTGCTAATTGAATTGAGAACCTAGAGGGTCACACACAACAACTTGGTTACATGAGTTGAGGTTTTGAAATGATTAAAAGAGTTAATCATGCCGAGAGGGTTTCACACGTGTGAATCACACGTGTGGGTCACTTGAGTGACACGTGTCCTTGGTGACACGTGTGTCATACGTGCATATATATGTATATGTGATTAAATAATTAATGTGTTAATTATTTAATAGACTTTGGTTTAATTTTTGAATTAAAAGGAAAGTCTTATTTTAGAGAAAAATAATCTATTTAATTAATTACGAATTAATTAATTAGATAAAATAAGTTATTTATTTATTAATAAATAAAGTATAAAATTATCCAAAAGGGGTTTGGATATTTTAGCTCTCTTAAAAGTTGATTTGAATTAGAATTCAAAAGTCAAAGTTTGGAATTACTTGATGATCAAGTAATAAGAGAGAGAGACCAGATCCTTAGTCCAATAGGACTAGGTTCGGCCGCCCCTCTCCTTCCTATATATAGGGGAGCTCGAGCTCCCCTTAGAGAGTAATTGACAATTCTTTTGGTTCATGTGTTGAACACCATCCTTTCTCCAAGATCAAATAAACCCTAGGTTAAGCCTAAACACTAACTAGAGAACTAGCATCCTTACTAGTTAGATTGTAGTCAAGTTGGTGGACTATCTCTAGAGAGCTTCAAGTTAGAAGTTTTTAAAGATTCGAGCTTTACCAAGGAGAGGGGATCAAGCCGTGAGAAGAGCGTTCTTGGGTGTCTTGAAACGCTTCAAGAAAGATTATTAAAAAGTAAGTTTCTAATCTCTACGAATTTGGATTCACGATTGCGAGTTTCGATCTTTTTTGTTGGAAAATTTTTAAATTTCCGCTGCTTTCTGATTCCTGTTTTCCAACAGAGTGCATCCTTCGAGCGTGGGAATCCCTCTCCCACTCTCGCATGACGCTCGCAATATCGCCTCACAGGGACAAATCACAACCCAAGACTCGCGTCGCAGGCACGGGACACTCCCTTGCTTGTTCCCACGCTCGAGACCATCCTGACGCTCGCACCCTTGCAGCGCTCACGTGATCCTCAAAGCATAACTCATCCGCCAGGGTCCACCCCAGCAGGCCTCAGGGCCCTCTCGAGGGCACGAGCGACCTCACGACTGGAGCTTCACCCGAGCGTCCTCACGTTCGGACAAGCCAATCTAGGGAATCCTCTCACTCGAGCGTCCCGACGCTCGAGTCTGGTCACCTCTGGGACGCACCCTCAAGCATCCCTACACCCATTTGACCATCTCCGGGTAACCTAGCGCTCATGCGGTTGTTGCACAACTGCCTCTGACACACACAGGTAGTGCGCACACCAACCCCTGACATCCACTACCACCCGTACATGGGAATAATTCAGGGATGTCACTTTCATGCCATCACAGGATGCCACGCGTCTAGGGCAACGCGAGTTTGGGACCACACGATCACTTTTACCAAATCACCACTGCCCCTAACATATAAATAGGAGAATACACCCATACATTCTCTAAGTCATCTTCTCTACAGACACCACACACAAAAACTGGGCATTTTTCCTTTGATCTTCACTTTTCCCAAACTCCCTGCATTTCACCATTTTCACTGCATCCTCACTGCATTTCTTGGTGTTATCCTGGTTGGAAGAACCCACGCTCACTTGGAAACCCAGTTCCTGAGGCTCTCACGCCTGTGATGGTCTTCCCTTCCACAAACAAATTCTAAAGTGATTGGTGTTTAAATCTCTTCCAAGTTTCTGCACCATATATATATATATATGGTATGAACTCCAAAAGAATATATGAAATTATGATTTATTTTTTTTAATCAAATAATTATACTTATGCCCCTTCATAAATTTAATAATTATATTACACATTATTTGTGGTTAGTAAAAAAACTTTTGAATTGTCTTTTATCTTATAGTTTTCTTCACACAAAATTTATTATTATTTTTTTTAATTTTCATCCCTTCAAGTTCAAATAAAATAAAAAAACACTTTAATCTCGACCCCTCCCATATATAAATCCTAGCTCCATCTTTCCATATAATGATGGTGTAAAAATAAAGTTAAGAATTAATCGGGAGTATGAGATTTCCCTCTTAGATATAAATCTTGATTCTATTTTTCCATACGGTGGTGGTGTAAAAATAACGGAGAATTAATAAACACTCCCTAATAAGGCTCAAAACTTTTGCTAAATCCCTTGATTTGAAATTCTCCTATTTTAGATACTCAATACACAACATATTTTTCCTAAACCCCTCAAAAACACGTAAAATTACCATAATACCCATGATGAGTTAGAAGAATGACAAGTCATATCCCATCTTTATCATTCTTTTCTTACTTCCCCATTCTTTTCACCGATCGATTTCCGAGATCCGACCACCGCCGACGAGCGCACCTCACCGTTGTTGAAGAAGAAGATGATGAGAGAAGAAGAAGAAGTCGTTGTGTCTTCCACCACACCTAAGTTTAATCTCAGGTATTTTCTGTAGCCCTTCTAATTCCGCATTTTTAAGTTCAAATTTGTGAATAAATTTCTACAAATTTGAGATTTCTATATATGTAAACAAAATTTCTGCAAATTTGAGATTTCTACATATATGCAATTTGAAATTTCTATATATACTTAAAAGATTTTTGTGTACTATGAGTTATTCACAAATTTGAGATTTCTACATATATGCGATTTGAAGTTTCTATATATACTTAAAATATTTTTGTGTGCTATGAGATTTGAGATTTCTCCATATATTTTAGTGAATATCTGATCAGATTTTTTAGGAGTTATGAGATCTGAGACTTTTGTATATATGTGAAAAGATTGTTGCGATTTGTGATTTTTGCATATATCTGAGATTTTTACAATTTGAAATTTCTGCATATAACTCAATAGATTTGATGTGTGCTACTAAATTTGCAATTATTTTTGTTTGGGTAATCTGGTATTGAATCTAAAGTTATTAACTGTTTTGAGTATTTTAGCTGGTTTCTTGAACCACCACTCTATCAATTATCCGTGTTTTGGGATTTACGAGATTTCTGCATATGTCTGTATATATTTCTGCATAAACTGACTATGAGATTTCTGCATATATCTATATATATTTCTGCATAAACTGACCGTGAGATTTCTACATATATCTGTATATATTTCTGCATAAATTGAATGATTATCTGCTACTTTGTTTGTTCCCATAAATTGATTCTAATAATTTTTTGCAATGACTTGTTTTATCACAGAAAATAAAGAGTGGTCGAGCTTATGAAGGATGCATGACCATTTTATGATGATGAACCATGTCAAACATTCCGTTTTTGAATTATAGTATTGTAGTTTTGTATTTATGTATTATTTTCTTCGGATCTGGTTGTAATTTACAAATGAAGATATGTTTGTGGAATATTTGTGGTTTAAGTGTACTGTGATTTAGTTTGGATATGTGTTCTAGGATTTTTAACCAATTATAATGTTGATTTGTTGATCAAGGAATAAAAAATAGAAGGATGAAGTGGTAATGCGGAACTAAAAGTCCTGTTTGTAGAGTTATGAAGTAGTAATGCGAAACTAAAGGTCAAGTTTATAGAGTGATCAAGTGGTAATGTGAAATTAAAAGTCCAGTTTGTAGAGTGATGAAGTTGTAATGCGGAACTAAAGATCCAGTTTATGGAGTGATGAAGTGGTAATGCGGAACTAAAAGTCTAGTTTATAGAGTGATGAAGTGGTAATGCGGAACTAAAAGTCCAGGTTGTAGAGTGATGAAGTAGTAATGCGTAACTAAAGGTCCATTTTATGGAGTGATGAAGTGGTGCAGAACTAAAAGTCCAGTTTGTGAAGTGATAATGAAGAACTAAAAATCTAATTTGTAGAGAGATGAAGTAGTAATGCGAAACCAGAAGTCCAGTTATGGAGTGATGAAGTCGTAATGCGAAACAAAGTGCCAATTTACTGGCCCACGGTTTTACAGGATTCAATTGCTTTCCCCAAGAAATGCCCCAAGTGCCAATTCCACTCCAAAATCCCGTACCTACCAGCGGCCCAGATAACCCCCATGGACGTGTCATGGCCGGTTGACCAATGGGGCATCAACATAGTAGGACCACTGCCCACGGTGGTGGGGCAAAAAAAGTTCGCCATCATCACGGTTATTTATTTCACTAAGTGGGTCGAAGCGGAATCCGTCTCCAAAATCAACTTTCTAGTGGTCAGAGATTTCATTTAGAAGAATATCATTTGCAGATATGGGAATCCCGGGTGCTGGTTTCTGACAACGAATCCTAGTTCATAGCAATCGATACCCGCGAATGGTGTGTTGAGCTTGGGACCAAGCAATGCTTCACCTACGTGGGGCATCCTCAAGCTAACGGCCAAGCTGAGGGAACCAATAGGATCATTTTACAACATCTCAAAACAATGCTGGAAAGCAAGAAGGGAGAATGGGCCAAAAAGCTCCAGGGGGCCCTATGGGCTTACCGCACCACCCCTCGGGCTGCCAATAGGGAATCTCCTTATTCCCTTGTATATGGCTCAGAAGCCATGATACCTGCGGAACCCACACAAGAGTTTGCACCCGTTGCTTAATTCGAGCCGAGATCTAATCAAGAAAATCGAGCGTTCAAGCTTGACTTTTTAGATGAAAAGCGAGACCATGCATGGGCTCGCATACACAAGTGCAAGGCCTCGGTGGCTCGGCAGTACAACAAATGCATCAAGGGAAGAAACTTCCAAGTACACGTTCGGAGTTCGAGGGGAAAAATTCCTTGGCTATGTGGTAAGTCAACGAGAAATCGAGACCAATCCCGAAAAAATCAAGGCTATCCTGGAAATCCCCTTACCCAGAAACGTTCAAGAAGTCCAAGTGTTAGTAGGGAAAATAATCTCGCTCAACAGATTTATCTCTTGCTCAGCCAATAGAAATCTGCCTTTCTTCAAGATCCTATGCAACACTCTAAATTTCGCGTGGACGGAAGAGTGTGAGAGGGCGCTGCAAGATATGAAATCTTACCTCTCGTGTGCACCGCTACTAGCCAAACCGATCGAGGATGAGAATTTATTCCTCTATCTCTCGGTTTCGAGCGACACGGTGAGTGCACTGCTCGTCGCCATCAGAGATCGCAGGCACTTGCCAGTTTACTATCTAAGCAAAACCCTTCAGGGGGTAGAAAAAAGTAGATAGAGAAATTCGTCTTCGCCCTCGTTAATGCATTGTGGAAATTGAGGCCATATTTTCAGACCCATTCCATCGTGGTGCTTATAGATCTGCCACTGAAACAAGTACTCTCGAAGCTGGACGTCTCAGGAAGGTTGATTAAGTGGGCAATTGAGCTCAGTCAATTTGAGACAAGTTTCGAGCCCCGGACAGCCGTGCAAGCGCAGGTAGTAGCCGAACTCTTGGTCGAATCCCCAAGCTAACATCCAAGCTGAGGTCACCCGTAGGATCATTTTGCAGCATCTCATGAAGACAATGCTGGAAAGTAAGAAGGGAAAATGAGCCGAAGAACTCCAGGGGGCCCTGTGGGCTTACAGCACCACCCCTCGGGCCGCCACTGGGGAATCACCTTATGCCCTTGTATATGGCTCAGAAGCTATGATACTTGCGGAACTCGCACAAGAGTCAGCATGCGTTGCTTACTTCGATCCGAGCACTAATCAAGAAAATCGAGTGTTCGAGCTTGACTTGTAAGATGAAAAGCGAGACAATGCATGGGCTCGTATATACAAGTACAAGGCCTCGGTGGCTTGGCAGTACAACAAACGCATCAAGGAAAGAACCTTCCAGTTAGGCGATCTAGTCCTAAAAAAGGTTGAAGTCTCTAAACATGTGGGCAAGTTAAACTCCAACTGGGAAGGGTCATTCAAGGTCATCCAGATAAAGGCTAACAACACGTACATACTTGAGACACCCCAAGGTGAGCGTCTCCCTCGCCCGTGGGACGCTTGCAACCTAAGGAGGTTCTATGTTCAAATCTTCCCTATAGATAACATAAAGCATTATAAACACCTCTCGAAGGGAAATATGTAAACATCTTTTTTATGTGAATATAAAACTGCATATTGGTTTTGAACACAGACTTTCACTCAAGTGCGTCGTGAAAACACTACTTAACGAAGGGAGTAAGTAGGGTGCAATTGAGCCAATTCCGCGTTGAACAATGCGCTCATTAAGTAGTGCTCAACAATTGAGCCTACACTTACGTCTTGAAATACGAAGGGCTCTAATTATGAGCCCATACTCATTCCAAAACAAACCAAGTATAACAGGTTCCTTTTACGAACCTATACTTTTGTTACTTCAAACTAAGCTAAGTATGATAGGACCCTCGGAGATGAGCCCATTCTTATTAGTTATCTTAAATGAAATGACAAGTATAGCCCCTTAAAATGAGCGCCTATGTTTAGGCCAAAATGAAGACGTCTAACCCTAGCAATGAGCCCATACTTGTATCATCCTTTACATGGCAAAGTTTTAACTAAGTATGATAGGCCTTGGGAACGAGCCCAAACTTTGCATGAAATAAGGAAGCCGAAGCATTCTTTGGAAAAGTAAAACCAAAATCATTTCATTAATTTCAAATGGCATCAATACAGAAAGAGGTTACAAGGACCTATGCTTGAAAGTGAAATTACAATAGTAACCTAACTAGAACCGACCGGATACTTGGAGAAGTACACTTAAGCTTTGCAGAAGATTCAAAAGGAAGCTTTGAGGCCAGTTGCTGCTTACATGAATATGTTGATGGAGGATGAACTAGAGAAGTGTCAAACACGTTGCATCGAATATATCAAAAAGGGTATTGATGCATATAACATCAAGGCCCTATACAAGAAGGTTCATGCTGCAATTCGTGTTAATCCAAAATGAGGTCTCATTCCCCTTCGCTAGGCCCCTCGTTAGAATCCACCACTATGGGATCGAGTACTCCAGGGGCCTCTTAAGGAACATAAAGCTCGTGCATGGTGCCCTCATTCCCTACAGCGGGGTTCCCTTCGTTTGTGGTGGAAAGGTTCCCATTGTTCCCCATGTTAGAGTTCCCCTCAATAGCAGTGGCATTGATGCCCTCAGGAGCAGGAGGTAAGACGGGAGCGCTCGATGGGCACTCATGGTCAATCTCAGTATCAATTGGCTCTGCCTCATTAAGTCCGCCCTCAGGGAGATGAGCCTTTAGGAATTCCCCTTCTAAGAGCGATACTAGCTCACCATACTCAAGTTCAGCCATCCTATCCTCAGGGTTCCCCTCGGGGATGAGCCTTTAGGAATTCCCCTTCTAAGAGCGATACTAGCTCACCATACTCAAGTTCAGCCATCCTATCCTCAGGGTTCCCGTCGGGGGCAGTGCGCACTTGAAGATCTTTGTCATATTGGAGTCCCATGCACTCGAGATCCGGCTCGGTGGGATCGACTAGGCCAAGTGAAATCAATTGACCAAAGACTAGATCAAAGGATTTCTGGGCATCCTCATAGCAATGTAGATTGGTAGCGAAGCTGAAGGCTTTGGAATGACAGAATGTAAGGAGAGCCTTATTCATAGCTCGACTGAGGCGCTCAGGGAGCTCCCTCTCATAGTTCTCTTGGTATGCCTTTTTAGCCTCTGTCGTGACCTCCTTCCAGGCATCATTCAGTTGTTTGTTTCTCTGTTCGAGGGACTCCTCCAGCTTTTTGTTGCCTTCCTGGAACTTTGCAACCTTTTCTCGGAGCTTTTGACAGCTCCTCTCCTTCTTCTACACCTTCCTCGCCCTCTCGGCTTCAAGGGATTTGTACTTAGCCTTCAGCAGGTCTATTTCCTCTTCCAGCTGGGCCGGGGGACCCCCCCCTCACACACACCATTTTCTTGTATTTCACCTTGCGCTCAGCGAAGGTAAGTGAGCGACGGCCAAGGTTGACGACCCTAAGCACCACCACTTGTCAGGATACCACCCCACACTTAGAAAGATTTACAAAAAAAAAAAAGAAGGGAGAAGAAAGGGGAGAAATAAGTTTAAATTCTGAGTATTACCCCTTGGATGACCCAAATGATATCATCCACCAATTGGTCAGTGTTCTTGGCGAACAACTCCCGATGGTCTCCAGTAAATTACCCTCTGAGAGTAATCTTGTATGCGAGGGATCGGGCCGCAGTGGTGTCCCTCGATATCGTTGGCCCCACCAAGGGTAGGTTGATTCCCTCGGCGCTTGAACTTCCAAATTGCTTCCCCTTCTGAGGAAGAAGTGTTGTCATCATCAAATTCTCCCTCGGCAATGGCCTTACCTTTTCCTTGAACCGAAACAGAATCTGGTAACCTCTTTCTCTTCCTGGATGGAGGGTTCTGACCTCCAAGGGTTCTCGAATAACAACGCTCGTGCATTGCCCTTGTTGTGTGTTGGGAGTACGGGTGTGAGACTGCTCCCTGCCTCATGAAGTTTCTGTAACCCTGGATGGGTTACTAATCTTGATTCGGGGGTTGTCCTTCGACCTTCCCCCTACCTCCAATCGTTGTTCCTCGACTGCCTCTCGAGCGGTCTATGGTTCGTTATTGTTGGTGTTGTTGGTGCTGCCTTTGCTGTTGAGGTTGCTGCTGCTTGGCTTGTTGTTGCTGTTGTTGAGGTTGTTGTTGCCTTTGGTTTCTACGGGGGCCCCGAGCCCCTTGAGTCGCCAACAAAGCTGCTACGTCCGCTGGGCCTCCTGCCATAAATATGTCTATACCTGGCAGCAATAGAAAAGAAACGAGGGTCAAATGCCCTTGCAAGAAACCGAGGGGCATGTTAGCATTCCCTAAGCTAAAAGTTAGTGTCAGCTCATGCCCTAACCATCTCTCTCCAGGCTTTTCTCGGAGGATTCTCTACGTGTTAGGAATAGTGCCCTTAAAGCAGTGTTTTATGCTTTACTATTTCCTTGTAAAATCACAAACAATCTTTGAATAATAAACGAAATTATTTTGTTCATAGGAAACACTTATTTAAGTCTGTTTGGGTTTGATTGTGTTTTGCATGTTTTGAACTCCCCTAATCCGATGAGGCCGTTGAGAACTTTGTCCTTATGAGAACGACACATGAAACAAGTTCTTAACTCTAGAGGTGACGATTAGAAACTTCTCCAAGTTGATGAGTCCGACAGACAGTGAGAGTGTCAACCTTGACTCCATTAAAACTTGCTTATGTGATTATGTCCTTGAGAAGGATCACTTAGTTTCATGGAGTGATAAGTGCATACGATGATGCGTTCATAATATATAGGGGTGATTGTTACAAGAACTTCGTCGTTGAGATATCCCGCGTGAGAACATTCCTAAATGGGAAATGAAGTTTACAAAAACTTCCAGATTAGGAAATATCTCATATGAGCTAACTCTGTAATATTTGATTTAGGCTCAAAAGGGTGTCGCCATATAGACACCTGAAATTCGGTTTATGTTGGGATTACACAAGTGACATATGTAGAATTAGTAGAATCGATAAAGGACCTACACTTGTTAACAACAAGAATGATCTCTTACTGATTAAGTTGTTCGTAGTCCATTAAATATTAAATCCTCGGCCAAAGTGGATAAAAGATCAAGACATCAAGAAAATGGAATTTTCTTGGATTGATATATAAATGGATATGAAACGAACTTAACTTAAAGATCAAGAATAACAAGGCTCTATGTTTATTCCCGTGCCTTAATATCTTGATTGGGAGATGAAGTTGTAGGAGGATCGTATTTCACTGATTTTCATTGACTGAAAGGTTCTTCGATTCATTTCGTTATTCGGCTAGGGGTCACACACCCATTGCTAGATTATGGTAGTGTGATTTGTGAACTAATTAATTAAATATTGAAATTAATTAATTAGTGTCACTGCTAATCGCATAATAAACCTAAAGGGTCACACACAAATGCTAGGTCACGAGAGTTTTGGTAGGAAGTTAATCGGATTAATAAAATGATAAAATTGTTAATCAAATGGGGCCACACGTGTGTGGGCCCCATGACACGTGTATTGCACACGTGACTGACATGTGTGGCTCGAGCCACACTTGTGAAAACTTTGAATTAATTAAGTTGTTAATTAATTTTTAGACGTTTAATTAATTATGAATTAATTGTTAAGTCCAAACTCAAAAATAATTAATCCAATAAATAATTAATTATGAATTAAATTATTTATTGAAATTGATATTTAATTTTATGCAAAATGGAGTTGAATAGTCAAACTCCTAAAGTAGGAAAGAAAAAGATTTCTTGAGATGTCTTGGAGAGTAAGATAAGATTTTATTCTAATTAAAAGATATTAATTAATTAATGAATTATTGAGCAAGAAATCAAAGTCCACTATGTTTAGGAAACCTCTAGGGGTTCGAACCCCACATGTATAAATACAAGGGGCGGGACTCTTTCTTGGGTTTAGACCAACGTTCTTGAAGCGTTAATTGTTTTTCAGAAAATCAAAAGGAAAAGTTTTCAAATAAAATTTCCTAGCTAAAACACAAGCCATAGAACTAGATCGGGATCTAGGACAACTAGCATTCTCAATGCTTGATCGGGATCTAGGACAACTAGCATTCTCAATGCTTGATCGGGATCTAGGATTGGTGAAGATACGCTTTGGAGGATTACCTACTTTGGGATCTTTTTTAGAACCGTTCGAGGGACAATCCGCACGAAGAGTGTTTGATAAGCGAGATCAAACATCACTAGAAAGCGTCAATTATTGTAAGTTTCTTGAAACTTTCTTTGTTTTGAAACGAATATTGCAAGAACATGATTCGCTTTTGGAAATTTTTTTAAAAATTCTGCTGTTTCAACTTTGTGTTTTCCAACACTACCATCTCAGACAGACTAACAAACCCGCTTAGGAATAAAACTTCCTCATCATCATGAGATCCTTCGGTCATATGAGGGCACGCTCGACTCTCATCGTCAGGGCCAGATCTCGAGCCCCTTCAACCAATTCGTTTATTACAAAATTTGCATGCATTTAAATACAAATTAAAATCGAAGTTATTAATAAGATTTCTCTTCCCACAATAAGGGACGAAAGTAGCTAGAATTTAAAATATGGAGCATAAGTTAAGTAGTAGAACCAAAATATCTAGTAGAACCAAAATATCTAAATAGGAGGATAAAAATATAAATATTTTAAAAATATATTAAATAAAAATAAAATTTTAAAAGTTAGAGAGACGGAAGTCACCTCTTCTTTTTTTAGTTAGCATTTCTCCAATTTATTGAGTTGGCATTTTCTCTCGATTTATATTGTTGACGTGACTGCCACATAGACATTTCCGACAATAAATTATTTTTCAGCGAAAATCGGAGCAACATTATAAATTTTTAAAAATTATGAGATCTAATTGCAAAATATGATTCCAATAGGACAAAATTGTTAAAATAAAAATTTTATAAGATCAAATTTATATTTTTATATTTATCACAAATTAAATAGTAAGGAAAAATATCTAAATAGAAAGACAATAACACAAATATTTCGAAATACATAAAAAAAAAAAAAAAAAAAAAGTAAAATTTTGGTGAACGGGACCGCTCTTGACACCCACTTGATTCCGTCTCCGTCCATAATCGTCCATAGTGAACAAATAGAAACTTACAAAGTCATAAAAGGATAAAAAAAATAAATCCAAATATTGCCAAAAATACGTGGTCTTCTAGATGGTCAAAATGTTCCCCATATATACTCCAATTATAATTCACTTTGAAGCAACTCATACATTGAGTAAATATACATAGCTCACACACGATATTCTTATTGATCAATTTATATCAAAATTAGTACCACACTAAATAGTAACAATTAATATTTGGATATTAATAAATACGAAAATTTGTACAGGTGAACCCTATTTCTAAGTTTAGACTTTCGACAATAAATTTCCCGTTTTTATTGGTATTTTGTTTGTTCTTGTTGTAATCTATGACAATTTTTAAGGTAGGGAGTCTTATAGCATTAACACCAAAAGTTATGATGTATCCTGTCGGAGTATAAATACAAATACGACAAAAATAAATATAATAATATATATAATTTCTTTTTCAAAAATTTTACCAGATGGAGGATTCGAAAAAATAATATTTTTTAAAAATTTTCATATATTAAAAAGTAAAAACCGAAAGTCATATTGAACTAAATGCGAAATGCACAAGATAAATACCTCAAGTTCTCTTATCCTAACTATTGGTCAAATTTAGAGTTCTCATTTTAGATTTTAATTATTTGCTGAGTTTTGACTGAGTTTTGTGTTTAATACTTGAAGCAAATAAAAAAAAAATCATAAAAATTTTAAATATTGGCCGCAAAGTAAGATACTAAATTGCTTGACTCTTGACATTATGATACATTTAAAGGTACGAATAAAAAATAATAATTCAAATCTGAGGGGATGACACAAAATTCCAAATTTTAAAAAAAATTTACATAAAAACATAATTCACACTATCAATAAATAATTTCCACCAACCACCCCTTTTCTTGGTAACTAATATATCTAATTAGTAATTCTTGCACGTTGCTTACTTGTGCAAATAAAAAAATCTATTATTTAAATAAATTAAAAGTAAAATTTATTTTAATATATATTTTATAATTATTTTTAATATAATATTAAATTATGATAAATAAATAACATAAAAAAATATCATATTAATTTAAAATTTGAAAATATGAGGAGAAAAAAATAAATATTATATAAAAAAAGAGAAAATGAATTGGAGTGAGTGAGACTGTGAGAGAAACGAAAAAGTTAAAACACCATTGTTAGAATGAAAAATAAATAAATACACCAAAAGAAAAAAAAAAGAATACAGAAGAAGAAAATGGATTAAAAATAAATAAATTTAAATTAAAAGGAAAGGACACTAGAAAACCAAAGCAATTTTTTATATATACGAATACTTGTAAAAATATTATTTTAATATAACGTGTCATATCGAACACTCATATCAATCTCCGCATCGGATACTTCTGACATGGAATATTCTAAAAAATAAATTATGTTATCATATCTATATCATGTCGTGATCGTATTATCGTATTAGTATCCGTACACCATAATATATGATTAATATATTAATATTAAGAGATTATATGAAATTAAGATTTTAGTGTATATATAACTATTTCTAAATATTAGGTATAACTTGTAATTAGTCAACCATTACATGCATAAAATAAGAATTTTAATCTTCCCGTTCCAATAAGGCTTACTAGAACAGCGTAGAAATTTATTATAGAAGTCCAAAAAATAGGAAATTAAAAAAAAAAAAACAAAAAAGGTCAAAACGAGGAAATCTTCACATGTTACCCAAATTATTAGAATATATATATTTATTTATATATTTGTTTGTATGTATGCTTCTAGATGGTCAAGATGGCCTATATGCTAATGCCAGTCATGCGAAATAGTGACTCGAGAACTCGTCCACTTCATGACCTGTCCCAATTCTTAATTACAATTCACAATTCACATTAAAGCATCTCATACCATTTAATAAATATCTCCCAAGCATACTATACACATAAATACACATACACATATATTCATGTACGGATATGAGATACGAAAACGACGCAATATAGACATAATAAAACAAATATTTTTAAAAATACAATACGACACAAAAAAATATAATAAAAATATATATATTTTTAAAAGTGTTTCCAACATTATGGACTTGAATACACACACGACAAGTTTGACGCAAGCGTTTTGATAGGATTCGACAAGATAAAAATACGATGAGAAGTGTGTTTTTGACATCATGCGAATTTCATATGGCATATGCATGAATAGTTGAATATAAAAATATGCATATATATATTATATTCGCGCGGTCCCACATTGATAATTTGATATATGCGTTCATATCATTTACTTACAACCCACCAAGAACAAAAAAGAAAAAATCAATCCCAGCACGCCATTACAGAGATTTTTGTCATACTTTACACACACTTTGGTGTGTACCCAACGACCATAAATACAATCAAACGCTACTTGTCTTCGTGCATACATCAACTGGAGCACCGTTAATAATTTACCCGGAGCACACTTTAATGGTGTCGCATCATTGGGTAAGTTCTTCCCAAGCACTTTCATGCAGATTTCCGAAGTTTATGCATATGGGTTTGCAAAGATTCATGTAAAGAAACGATCTTTTTTGCCGATTAAAGTGTTTTATTTTCTTCGGATTCAAGTTAGGTATATTTATTGATTTGTTTTATGCAGTTGGGCAGCTCGATTAAACTAGTATTTAATTTGCTTCCGTTTTGAAGAATGTGGCATGTGATCGTATATCTTCGTGTTGGGGAATCGTTGTTTGAATTGATTTTTCAGAAATCTTTATTATTTTTGAGGGATTATTTAACTTTGATGGAATATAATTATATGGGACCATCAGTATTAAACAAATATGGAGTTGGGGTTTGGCCATTGGCATCCCCAGAAAGAATCAAAGTTTGCTGCAGGCTGAAGCTTATCATATGCTACATTAAAAAAATTAATGGGCCAATCTGTGCAATAATTAAAAGATTTAGATCTTTGATGTTGTTGAAGAACTTTTTTGCTGTACACTTTATGATTTGATGAAACTGATTTTTAGTTCCTGGATTCTCTGCAGCTTTATTGTAGCAGTATAAGAAGTACTGCTTTGGGGGGTTTGCAATTGGGAAGTAAGTAAATCTCCACATTAAAGGAGAAAGAGACTTATTATTATCCCCACAGAAATAGAGAAAGAAGAGAGAAGGGATTTTAGTGAGAGAAAACATGGCTGCCCTTGCTGCGGAGGATCGGGCTGCGGCCCGATCTCTCAGCCGCGGATCGAATCCCAGCCGTCGGATCAGTTTTGCATCTGTGAGCACAAGAAGCTGGGCTTCAGCTAGTGTGAGGGAGGTGTTTACTGCGACGGGAACGGATGCTTTCCAAAGAAGTGCGAGAGACCATGATGATCAAGAAGAGTTAATGTGGGCTGCGATTGAACGGCTCCCGACGTACGACCGGACGAGGAAAGGGATTCTGAAGCAAGTGATGGATGATGGGAAAGTGGTTCGAGAAGAGGTTGATTTTGCCAATCTTGGAAATCAGGAAAAGAAGCATCTCATGGATAATATTCTCAAAGTTGTTGAAGAAGATAATGAGAGGTTCTTGCAGAGGGTCAGAGATAGAACTGAGAGGTACAGGAAACACTAATTTTGATTTTCTTTCCTTTTTTTTTTTGGGGATAATTACACTAACATACCCATGAGGTTTTGGCCTATTTACACAAACTTCCGATGAGATTTGAGAAATTACAAGAGCTGTTCCTATCAAAAGTTTACATTGCATCTGGATGATGAATTTTGATGATTAATCTCTAATTTTATTTATGAATGTCCTATTTTTCGCTAGAGACTTACTGATTTGTAGTTGACTTTTAATTCATGACTAATAGTATGTGTGGGACAAATCTTAAAGTATGCCGTACCAAGTTTTTGTAATTTCTCAAACCTCGGGGGAAGTTTGTGTAATTAGGCCAATCCTCATAATATACCAGTGTAATTATTCAATTTTTTTTTACCTGTGAGTTGAAGATTGAAAGAAATATCTGATAAATTTTTGGCTTTTTTTGGTTAAACTAGAGTTGGGATTGATATTCCAAAAGTAGAAGTTCGTTTCGAGCATTTGTGTATTGAAGGAGATTCATACAGTGGATCGCGAGCACTTCCAACTCTGTGGAACACTACACTGAATACGATAGAGGTAATTTGAATCTGAATTTTAGCTTTTATTCAGTATCTAGTAATTTAATATGCTCTGCTTCTCACTCTATTTTTTCAATTTTGTGTTGTGTACAGGGAATTCTCGAAAAAGTGAAGATTCTTCCCTCAAAGAAAAAGTCAGCCAAGATAATTCATGATGTTAGTGGGATTGTAAAACCTTCAAGGTTGGTTTTATGAAAATCTGTAGATTCTCAAATAAGTTAATATTCTAAACTGTAAGAAACTGATCAAAAACGTGCAGAAATAGTATAATTTTATCTCAAAAACTGACACGATAAATAGTCATAGAAGCAAAGTGCTTACAATGAAGAATATTCAATTGACTAACGTCAAGCAAATATTTATCTCCCTTTTCCTTTTGCATTTTATAGGATGACGCTACTTCTGGGACCTCCTGGTGCTGGGAAAACTATATTGCTCAAGGCACTTGCTGGGAAGCTCGATTCAGATCTCAGGGTTCGTTGTCTTGCATCATATATTTGTTTTTTTGTGTGTGTGTGGTTATAGTTAATTACTTCGATTCCCTCTGGAAATTAAACATTACACTAACCAGCCTTGGAAATTTGAAAATGTTACACTTTTAGCACAGGTTTATTTTGTAATGTTTTCAAAAATTCAAGGGTGGTTTGTGTAATTTTTAAATTTCTAAGTTACTGGTTTATGGTGTTCTGACTTCTGATGTAATAGTATACGAACTGTAATGATACATTCTTCGAGGGGGTGTAACTGTCGTTAGCAATATATATATATATATATATATATGATCTCAACTTCCATCAGTTTATGTTAAGTATGCCACATTTGTTGATTATAAGACTTCTGTGCTTCTTATATTCTCCCTTCACAACAGAACACAACACACGGGCACAGATTCATATACATATATCCCAAATTCATATTTTTCTATTGGTTTCACTTATAGGTGAGCGGAGCGGTCACATATTGTGGTCACCAGCTGTCTGAGTTCATTCCACAGAGGACTTGTTCTTATATCAGCCAACACGATGTCCACCACGGAGAAATGACAGTCAGGGAAACTTTAGATTTCTCAGGACGTTGCTTAGGAGTTGGAACCAGATATGATCTCCTTGTAGAATTATCCAGGCGAGAAAAAGAGGCTGGAATTAAACCCGACCCCGAAATTGATGCTTTCATGAAAGCCACAGCTGTTTCAGGCCAAGAATCCAGTCTAGTAACTGATTATGTCCTCAAGGTATGGTTTTCTTTCTTATCTACTGACGGCTGCAAGGAATTTAATTTTTCTTTTTTCAGGTGGGTGGGGGGGTGGGGTGGGTGTATGTAAAGTACTAAAGTTGATATACTTATGGAATAATTACACAAACACTAGCTTAAATTTGGATAATTACGCATCCACCCCTGACCTTGACCGTCTTCAAAAAGATCCTAACCAAGTGAGGGAACTGATTTGGAAATACTAAAATTCTGTTTATGTTAATAATCATGTGAAGTGATTTGACTGGTTGATGAACTTAATATTGATGTAAAATTCCTTTAGTGTCTTTAGAATAATCTACTCATTCCACTACAGCTTTTCTTTTTTTATCAAGGGTTAGGCTTTCGGGGGGTGTAGGTGTAATTATTCAAACTAGGAGGAGGTGTATCTAGATCTATGCCAAAACCTCAGGGGTGGTTGGTATAGTTATCCCTAAATTCATATATAATTTTTTTCTGAGGTGTAATGTGTGAACACAGATTCTTGGATTAGATATATGTGCTGATATAATGGTGGGGGACGAGATGAGACGAGGAATTTCGGGTGGACAGAAGAAACGTCTCACTACTGGTATGCTACACTGATACAAATATACACATAGACACACACACACACATTTTTTTTAATTTAACTATATTCTTTTCCTTAAAAACTTTTCTTGTGTTTATAATCTGGTACAGGTGAAATGCTAGTGGGGCCCGCAAAAGTTTTCTACATGGATGAGATCTCCACCGGACTCGATAGCTCCACAACCTTTCAAATTGTTAAGTACATGAGACAAATGGTTCACATCATGGATGTCACAATGATCATATCTCTTCTCCAACCCGCACCGGAAACATTCGAGCTCTTTGACGACATCATTTTGCTATCCGAAGGGCAGATTGTGTACCAAGGCCCTCGTGATAACATCCTGGAGTTCTTCTATAATGCTGGGTTCAAATGCCCCGAAAGGAAGGGCGTAGCCGACTTTTTACAAGAAGTGACCTCCAAAAAAGACCAGGAGCAATACTGGTTCAAGAAAGACGAACCATATAGATACGTTTCAGTTAATGAGTTTGTTGAACAATTCAGCTCTTTTCATGTCGGTGAAAAGCTCTTCGATGAGCTGGCAACCCCATATGAAAAAGCCAAAGCTCATCCAGCTGCATTGGTGAAGGAGAAATACGGCATTTCAAGTATGGAGCTGCTCAAAGCTTGTTTGTCGAGGGAATGGCTTTTAATGAAGAGGAATGCTTTTTTATATATATTTAAGATTTTCCAGATCACGGTGATGTCGTTAATTACTTTTACGGTTTTCTTTAGAACCGAGATGAAGTATGGTCAGTTGGCGGACGGAGGGAAATTTTATGGCGCTTTGTTTTTCAGTCTGATTAATGTGATGTTTAATGGAACGGCTGAGCTGGCACTGATTGTTATGAGGTTTCCTGTATTTTTTAAGCAGAGGGATGCTTTGTTTTACCCTGCTTGGGCATTTTCATTGCCCATTTGGCTTCTTAGGATCCCACTTTCTTTGGTGGAGTCGTTGATTTGGGTTGCTCTTACATATTACACCATTGGATTCGCTCCCGCTCCAAGTAGGTACGTATTTGAACATAACTATTTGTGCCTTTTATATTTTATTCTTTTGTTGTTGTTTTGTATATTTTGAGATAATTACACTGATACCGTGAAGTTGGACATAATTACACACAAATTCTCTTAACGTTTTAGAAATTACAAAATTTTCCCCTAACAAAGAATTTACTTTGCGTATCGATCCATCCATTTTGATTATCTCATCTCTAATTTTTTATGAATACTGCATTTCGCCCTGAAAACCTCAGTGGAAGTTTATGAATTATTGATTTAGATCAAACCTCATTGTATGTCAGTGTAATTTCCCCTACATTTTTGTATGAAGATTTATCATTTTATGATTTCTAACAGATTGGACTAATTAGTATAATTTGTTCAATATTGAATTGTTGGACTTATATTCTCTTTATCTTGTTTCAGATTCTTTCGCCAGTTTCTGGCGTTTTTCGCAGTGCATCAGATGGCTTTATCGTTGTTTCGATTTATTGGTGCGCTTGGAAGAACACAGGTTGTTGCAAACACTTTGGGTACCTTCACTCTGCTAATGGTCTTTGTGCTTGGTGGTTTTATTATTGCAAAAGGTGAGGTTTTTTTTTGGATCATAATTATTCTCTCACCCCATTGTTCTAATTTCTTCCATTTGCGAAACTTAGTTGTTATCAACTTAAAATAAAAAATAAAAGTTGCATTTAAACCTAAAGCTAGAGCCATAACTTATAGCGAGGGATCTTTACAAATGAAAAGACATATTTCTTTTTTGGGAGGAAATTTTATCAAAAGTATAACTTCTTAGTTTATTTCTTGCATTTCAGATGACATTGAACCATGGATGATCTGGGGATACTATATTTCTCCTATGATGTACGGTCAGAATGCCATAGCCATCAACGAGTTTCTGGATGATAGATGGAGCACTGTATGTCCTTTTGCTAATTATCTTTACGATGTTCCCGTTTTAATTGTTTTAAGATTGATTTGCCTTATACATTGCGCATTCTTCCTTTTCCTCAGCCAAACATTGATCCGAGGATTCCTGAACCAACTGTTGGCAAAGTTCTTCTTAAAAGTAGGGGCATGTTTATGGAGGAATATATGTACTGGATATGTGTCATTGCTCTTTTTGCCTTTTCTATTCTCTTCAACATTTGCTTCGTTATAGCTCTGACATACCTTCAGCGTAAGATGATATCCCTTTTCTTATTTCTTGATTGAGATTTTTATTCTTTTTAAAAATTGTTTGATTGTCTTATTGCAAAATCCATGTAGCATTTGGAGATGCGCGAACTGCTGTTGCGGATGAAGATGCCCAAAATAAGAAAAAGAATCTTGGAAGTTCAACTGCTAGCAGAAATGAAGGTGTGCTAATAGTTAATTATATTTCGGTTAAAAAAAATTAAATTGGTTCATATATACGTTAGCATGTCACTTGTAACAATTATGGTTCTCTAATATTAGAAACCTTAGGACTAATACTTACATGAGAATTGAGATGCTAAACAATTGATATGGTGGCTTCTTTTTTGAGTTCTGTAAATGTTTAGAGTAAATTACAGTTACACCCACTGAAGCATGGTGTAATCGCCAAAAATTCCTTGTTTTGAAAATATTACAGGTGAAGACATGGCTGTTATCAGGAATAAATCTGAAGGAGGCAATTCTGCTGAGAGTTCAATGACAAGAAAGGGAATGGTGCTCCCTTTCACCCCCTTGTCGCTGGTGTTTGATCATGTGAACTACTATGTTGATATGCCAGCTGTAAGTACTTTATCATAGTATTTATATCCAAGAAGCGTCATGAGATGCGCGTTTTCTTCATAATACATTACTAAAAGGTGTTTGGAGCTTAAAAGTTATTTAAGAGCTTATAAAATGTTGCATGCTTGATAATATCCTTTTTGAGAGAAGCTCTTAAATAAGCTTTATGTGATTATAAGCTTTTTTAAATAGTGAGAAACCCACATTTCCTACTTGTTGAACATATTAATTACACAAGTATTATTACTAATATCATATAAGCTCATGATATCAACTTTTTTATCCAGCCACTTCGACATCTTGATTTTTGAAATAGTATGTAACATCTTTCAAGCTCGATGTGAGAGCTCGTCAACTTTACAAAACAATCTTAGCCCAAGACCCTCTAATTTTATAACTCAAACAGATATATCCCTAAGACAGGCAAAATTTTTAACTTTTTGTGGCCAAGGAAAGTTATATGATGAATAATTGAATATAAGGATAGAATTGTTGGGCAAAATATATAATATTGATAAAGTTATATATGAAAGCTATGGGAATGACTATTAATATGGATGTCCTCAAGAAGACCAAGGTGATACTAATAATTATTTATGTTTCTCTTCCCTATTATATAGGAAATGAGAAAGAGCGGGATTGATGAAACTCGTCTTCAGTTATTAAGAGATGTGAGTGGAGCTTTCAGGCCTGGTGTCCTCACAGCATTAGTAGGTGTAAGTGGTGCCGGTAAAACGACTTTGATGGATGTTTTGGCGGGAAGGAAAACGGGTGGATATATTGAAGGAAATATCAGTATTTCTGGTTATCCAAAGAACCAATCAACTTTTGCACGTATTAGTGGCTACTGTGAACAGACTGATATCCATTCGCCAAATGTTACCGTTTATGAGTCTGTTGTGTACTCTGCCTGGTTGCGTCTTTCTCCTGAAGTCGACAAGGAAACAAGGAATGTATGAATGTGTTCTTCTCGAAATATTTTTTATAATTATTGTTTTTATTATTTTCAACGGCATCTCGGGTTGCATTAAAATAAGCAAATGATTGATGATTGAAGTCACTGAACTTTTGGAAAGAAAAAAATGACAGAATTAATAAAAAAGAAAAAAAAAAAAAAAAAAAAAAACTATTCTTCAAGGCATTTTCAATCATTTCCGCTGGATTTTCTCACTGCCTTTAACTGTCTTGTTTTCTTTTTTAGATGTTTGTCGAGGAAGTGATGGATTTGATTGAGTTGAATCCGCTAAGAAATGCATTAGTTGGTCTTCCTGGAGTGGATGGTTTGTCAACGGAACAGAGAAAGAGACTTACAATAGCAGTTGAACTTGTTGCGAATCCATCCATAATCTTCATGGATGAACCTACATCAGGTCTTGATGCTCGTGCTGCTGCAATTGTCATGAGAACCGTTCGCAACACTGTGGATACCGGACGAACTGTTGTCTGCACAATTCACCAACCGAGCATAGATATTTTTGAAGCTTTTGATGAGGTTATTACCAAAAATTAAAAGATATTCTTATTTCAATAATAGTAACTTAGGTACCTTTTATTTTGCGGAAAATCAGTTTAGGCCTCGATTTTAATTTTATTGTTGTTTTCTAATTGTGTATGTAGCTGCTATTGATGAAGAGAGGAGGACAGGTCATTTATGGAGGTCCTCTTGGTCATCATTCTCACCTGTTGGTAGAATATTTCCAGGTCAGTGTTTTGCCATTACATTTCTCTCTCTCTCCCCCTTTTTTTTTTTTTTTTTTTTGGCAAACCAATTTCCAGTGACATGATATAGGTAGTATTGTGGGAAGTTTGAACAAAAGTGTTCTACTTTAGCAGTTTAGCATAAAAAGAACAAGAAATTGAGTGTTTATTTAACTGCTTCAATTGACGTACTTTTGGGTTTAAAAATTGGGGAAAATTTATTTTTCCATATGAAAAAATGACGTTTCCTAAACTTAACCATCCAGTTTTTCTTTCCTTTTTCTTGGTTCTTTGGTTCCAGATCACCGTCTAGAGCATGCTGGTACACAAAACACCATTTAGGATTACATTTCAGCCAAAAGAGACATGTTTGCCTCACCGATGCACATCGACTTAGTGAGGATAATTGTCTTTTTTGTATGAAATATGCTTACAGACAGTGTTTTGCAAAACCCATGTGCTTTAGATGCTGATTTGTAACAAAGAAGATTCCGGGTAGTTGAGCCTTAGAAAGCTCATAGTTGGATGAAAGGAGAAAAAAAGAAAATGAAAACTGTTTCACCGAAATTTATGTGCTCTTTTCCATTTGAATGAACTACTATTCCAATTTCCTGCAGTCTGTGCCTGGGGTTCCTGCAATCAAAGAAGGGTACAACCCCGCCACGTGGATGCTGGAGGTAACTGATCCTGCAGTTGAAGCTCGACTTAGTGTGGACTTTGCAGAAATTTATGCCAACTCTGAGTTGTACCGGTAAATATATAGAGCATAAAAATCAAGGTATTTTATTTTATTTTATTATATTTTGTAATGCCTCATGCAAAATCTTTTTGTAGGAGAAATCAAGAACTAATTAAAGAGCTAAGCACTCCAGCCCCAGGATCTCGAGATCTACATTTCCCTACCAAATATGCACAATCCTTCTTCTCTCAGTGCAGAGCTTGCTTTTGGAAACAACACTTGTCTTATTGGAGACATCCTCAGTATAATGCCGTTAGGTTCTTTATGACAACGGTCATCGGAATTATATTTGGAGTCATATTTTGGGACAAGGGACAGAAAATGTAAGTTGGCTTGAAATACCTCTCTCGTTTCGTGATCATTTTCTTTCTTTTTCTTTTGTCGGTGTGTTGATAAATCCAATTGTTTTATTTATAGGTCTAAACAACAAGATTTGATGAATTTATTGGGAGCTATGTATTCTGCTGTTATGT
This sequence comes from Lantana camara, assembly GCA_037501455.1. Taxonomy (NCBI): domain Eukaryota; kingdom Viridiplantae; phylum Streptophyta; class Magnoliopsida; order Lamiales; family Verbenaceae; genus Lantana; species Lantana camara. The sequence goes on from CM074863.1 coordinate 88,386,205, forward strand.
TTCTTGGAGGCACAAATACTTCTGCTGTCCAGTCGGTTGTAGCTGTAGAAAGAACAGTGTTCTACCGTGAAAAAGCTGCTGGAATGTATTCAGCTTTGCCTTATGCTTTTGCACAGGTGAGGAGGGGAAAACTAGAGTTTTGTCTTACAATATAAAAGATACTTGCCATCTGATATATGTGCATTTTTACAAGTTTGCTGCCAAATACTATCTTTTGCGATGCCTTACGATTCAAAATTGCATGGTTTTCTTCATGTTGCTGTTCTAACTGAGTATTATGGGAAGATTCCATTAAATGATATGACAATGTGCAAAATATATAGTATGTGCATTAAACAATGACAGCGCCTTCCATATAATTATATATAATATTACGCAAACTCCCCTCTTGGTTTCGAAATTACACTTACCTCCCTTGTTCCCTATTTTCAACTCACAATTATCTGATGTGCTGATTTTGTAAACATGAATGATGATATAATTTAAATTTTAGTAAAAGATCTCGTCTTGTTCTCGTGTCTAGGGATGATAACGAGCAATAGTGGGGTGTTTGTAATTCTGAAACTAATAGAAGAAGATTGTGTAATTTAATCCTAATGGGTCATGTTATAGAATTTCACCGGAGTATTCATCAAAAACAATATTTAAAAAGACATGTAGTCTGTACAGTTTAGTGTCACGAAAAAGATGTCATTTTACAAATGATAAATTGTATATTTCCCTTCTTGTAATGGGTACATGAACTAATATCTATTTTCTTACTATTGTCCTCAGGTGGCTATTGAGACTATCTATATCATGATTCAAACCTTCGTATACAGCCTTATCCTGTACGCTATGATTGGATTCCAGTGGAAGGCGGACAGTTTCTTCTGGTTCTATTTCTTCGTATTTATGTGTTTTGTCTACTTCACCGCATACGGTATGATGCTTGTGTCACTCACGCCAAACTACATGATTGCTGCGATCATCATGTCCTTTTTCCTCAGCTTCTGGAACTTGTTCTCTGGATTCCTTATCCCAAGAACGGTAAGTAAATCAAAGTCGTTCCATGTATATTTAATTTTCTTATAGCATGTCTGGCCTATAAAATTTGTGAAGTTTGAAATGAGGGGAAAAAGATATTGGTCTCAAAAGTACGACATTTTCTAGAGTTAACCCTTTCCTTTTTTGGTACATATCACGGTTGCAGGTTCTGCAAAACACAATATGTAAATGCACATTTTCGAAAGAAAAGGACATTTCCCTCACTGGATTTTCCTCCCACATGGATGAAAAGTGCGGAAAATATGTCATCTTTTCGTGAATGTGTATTTAGATAGTGTTTTCCAGACCTGTATGCTTTAGATGGTAATCTGCAGGATAGGAAAAAGAAGATAGGTGGTTAAGTCTAAAAAGCATTACAGTTCAAATGGTAAAATGTTGTTTTCTCTAAATGTAAACTTACCTGTTCTTGCCTACATACTCTCTTAAATGATGTAAAAGTTGAAAAACACAAGTCTCCAGGTGAGCTTATACAGCTCCTCAAAACAAAATATCGCTCGTATACCATCCTTTTTTCGCTCTCGCTCGTATACCATCTGAAAACGCACATTCTGAAAAGCACGGACATTTGCCCTCACCGGATGTTCCTCCCACACGGGTACCGCAAGGGCAAGTACGTCCTTTTTCTTTTAACTTCCATACTGACCACCTTCCCCTATAATTTTCCTTTTTCCAGCAAATTCCAATATGGTGGAGGTGGTATTATTGGGCTTCACCAGTGGCGTGGACGATATACGGTTTAATCACATCTCAAGTGGGAAAGCGTACTGACCCGGTTGAGATACCAGGCTTAGGTGACATTCAAGTTAAAGAGTATCTTGATGATTTCTTGGGATTCAAATATGACTTCCTAGGAGCTGTTGCTGGTGCACATGTTGGCTGGGCCATTCTGTTCTGCCTTGTCTTTGCTTTTGGTATTAAGTTCCTCAACTTCCAAAAGAGGTGATGACATTCTTCAGAGTCTACTACCTTAATGTATTTGTTGAATGAAAGAAAGGAGAATTTCAGAACTGTAAATTAAGAAACAGTTTGCTTGTATACAGTTTGGTTTTAGTAGTTTTTGGTTAGTATTTGAGGTGATGCAATGTTTGGCTTTTTTGCAATAAGTGTAATTTTGTTTTTGTATTGTATTGAAATTGAATGTAAAGTTTGTTCAAGCAAGACTTGTTGGATTCTTGAGAATTCGTGTGTGTGTGAGCGTGGGAGAGAGTATACGGTTGGAACGAACTTATATGATTGGACGTTATGTAACTCTAGTTCGGGCCTAGCTGTGTTCAAATCTTGTGATGAGGAGAAATAATGTTTTACTTTAACGTTATTTACTTAAAGTTTTGAAAAAGTGATTTATTAAATAGTCAGTATAATAATATATTCGTCTATATGATTGATTGAGTTTGTTCAAGTTGAATTTAAGCTAAAATTATGGTACGTGGACAATTTGGGCATAGTAAATAGAAACTTGAATATTAAAGTAAATGTAATTTAAATACGTTTTAATTTAAATGAGTTTCTTACATTAAAACACTACTGAACTCTATACCAACATTTCGTAAGTTCTTAAACCACTTATAGGATGGTTTAGGGAGCTTATAAACTTAACAAAATGCTGTCTAGTATAAGTTTTTGTTTGAGTTACTTTTAACACGGAAAAAAAATAATTTATCTTTTAAAATTTACCATCTAAATTATAAAATATTTTCAATAATTATTTGGATTTTATTCAATGTCATAATCACTTTGATCGGGAATTATTTAGAGTTGCCAGCTGGCACTACGTGTCGCCACATGGTGATAATTTAGGAGCCCCGTTGGACACCCACTCCTCGTCGGATGCTCCGACCCCGGCCCTCTTCTTGACTTATTACTTATAGATTGGGATGTTTCTTTCAAGCTACCAACTTAATCAAGCCTCGCACAAGTTCAGTAGTCTCTTGACCCACAATCTTTGAGATAATACTTAATACATGACATCCTTCCTACAAGCGCATTAAATGTCTGTTATACCCCTTGCAAATTCTCTGCAAATTTTCTAACAGGGCAAGTAGGAAGAACCATATTGTTGTTTGCCTACATCATGCCATGTATTAAATATATTGTTGACTACGTATACTAAGCACGCATAAAACTTCTTACTATAAGTACATTTTCATTTATTTCTCAGGTATGTTACCATTACCACATAGAAATACACTCTCACTTATTTCGCTCTAACGACCTCCACTCGATCGACTTGACTATCTTGAGCATCGAAGAGTCAAAATGGATCCAAACCCCAATCCCTTTGTTTTGGCCTCAAACTCAAGTTTGTTCATCCTTGTAACTTTCCAAAAGATTTAGGTGTTCCTTTCACCAAATTCTTGAGTGATTAGGCATCAGAATCATACGCCAACTCACCACGCCAGATTTGAACATCATTACGCTTTATAAAATATTTCTTTATATATACATATAAACATTTCAGCTATAATTCATGAAAAATATAAATTCATTTTTCATTGGGTTAAGTTAAATTGTAATTTATGATGCTTGGATACGGACACAGCGACACGGACACGGACACGACACGACATGACAAATTGATATTTTTAGAAGTGTCCGTGCATCATAGATTGTAATATAAAATTATTTATGGCTAAAAAATGTCCAGCCAAACAACTTAGCGGGTCAGCGCTAATTAAACTTAATCAGTGCCCGAGTTCTTAAAAACACGATTGATAGAGAGAATTTTACACTTAAATGGTCCGACCCATATCCACCCATAAAAATGGATTATAGGAGGGGGAAAAAAAAAAAAAAAAAAACCCGACTAAACCCATAAAAATGGGGGAAAAAAAATAAGCCAACAGGGGTCGGTCCAAGCGGTTAACGGGTTCATTCTCAAAGGCAAGGTCCTGGGTTCGAATCCCCATTTGGGTGTGCGCGTGTTAAAAAAAAATAATAAAAAAAAAAAGGGAAAAAAAAAATAAAAATCCACGCAAACAATATAAATTTCATATTTGATGGATTAAAACCGAATTAACCTCTAAAATTTGGGACCAAAATTGAACTGTACTCTTGGTTATTTGGAAGAGTACATGATTCCAAAAATAGGATAAATTTCTATGAATTCTTAAAGCTTGGGGACCGAAAGTGGAATATACTAATAATATAGAACTAAAAATGATATTTCCCCTTAAATTTCATTCCCAAAACTCAAGTATTGATTGGAGTTCTTTTTTGAGTATTCGAAGAAATACAGTTGTAATTTGTAGTGAGAGAGAATGAAGACCCATTGTTGGGTTCGAGCTTCTGCTTCCGATTTCACTGGACCTGTTCCCCAACCTCGAAGGCAAGTTCATAATTTTTCTTATAGTAGATGCTTCCAATAATGTTTGGTGCTCTCCGTCTCTGATCAGTGAAGTTTTTGTTGATTTTTTCCTGTTTTGATAATTCTGGGATTGCAGTGGGCACACGGCTGTGAACATCGGGAAGTCCAAGATTGTGTTTTTCGGTGGTCTAGTGAACAAGAAGTTCCTCAATGACGTTATTGTGTATGACATTGGTATGAAAATTTTCTTTTTTAGATGCTTTGTTTTCAGGATTTCTGAGCCTTTTCAAATGTTGGTTTGATTTGTGGTGTTAATTTGCAGTGATTGTTTTTATTTCTGATTTCTTGCCCTAACTTGTTGTAAGTTTGATGCGAGCGTCTGATCAAGGGGTTGGAAGTTAATAGGAATTAGAATGAGACAAGTATAATGCGATAACCTCTTTAATTTTTATTTGAAATGAAAAAATGATATAAGAGGTTGTTTCATTTCAAAGTTGATTTCATCGAAGTGGAAGTCATAAAGACACATTCAAATGTTGGTTGACCATTTTGGTTGGAAATCATAATGGATGGGTGTTGTCTCCTTTTGGATTATATGTATCATGGGGATAAACAATTTTGATATTTCCTGTTGTTATCCATTTGGATGCAACTCTAATTGATATTTAACTTAAGAGGTGATAAAATCACATCTTAGTTGGGTGAGCAAAGTGGGGAATGTGTATGTAATACAATTGATTGATATAGGCCGTTGATGCCCACAAAAGGTTGTATTAAGATTCGTGCCGTTAATCTGAATAAGCGGATCATCCGCAAACAAAATTTTCGGAAACATTTCTTGTTCAATAGTTTATGTGTCTTAAATTGGTATGTTCTTAATGAATTCAAGACATACCTTTTAACAGGTCCTTTTTTTGTTTTAAGGTTTTGAATTTGGAATGGCCGGATTTTCAATGGTTGTTTTCTTGTCTTAAGGTTTTCAATTTGGAATGTACAGACAACAATATGTGGTTTCAGCCAGAGTGCTCAGGCAGTGGTTCTGATGGAAAGTCTAGTCCGAGTCCACGGGCTTTTCATATTGCTGTTGCAATTGATTCCCTCATGTTCATATTTGGGGGCAGATCTGGCGGGAATAGGTAATCTTGTATAATAGGTTTCCTCTATCTTCCATGTAGCGTAACTAAAGCTTGTCTTAAATTAGATTAATTACTAGAACTGTCTTGATTTGCAGGTTAGGTGATTTCTGGGTTCTTGATACTGGTAAGCTTCTCCTTTTTCATTTTTATTTTTGATAAGCTTCTCTTAGTTACACCATCAGGAACCAAACATGAAAATTGCTGAGTTGATTCCTTTCGGTCACAGATATATGGCAATGGTCAGAACTTACCAGTTTTGGTGACTTGCCTTCATCAAGAGATTTTGCATCTGCTTCATCTGTTGGAAACCGTAAAATTGTAATGTAAGAAATTGGGTTTTTATTCTCTTGCTGATTATTTGTTGGTCTTCTTGTTCTGTTTGTTGTCTTAGATTATCTTAATTTGGTTTAGGTACGGTGGCTGGGATGGTAAAAAGTGGCTGTCGGATGTATATGTCCTTGACACAAGTAATATTTACATTTCATGCCACTTATTTTAAGTTTGGTTGTATTTATCCAGATTACCGATTATCTTATATGATTGTGTGATTACTTCTTGAACAGTTTCACTTGAGTGGACAGAGTTGTCAGTTTCAGGGACAGTACCTCCACCGAGATGTGGCCATTCTGTTATAATGGTTGAGAAGAGGTTGCTCATCTTTGGTGGAAGAGGTAATTTAGAATCCTTTAGTAGCTACATGTGCAAGATTGTCTTTTCCGTTTGCTGTCCTGATAGATCTAACACCACGACAGTTTTTGATAGTTTCTTCATCCTCCAATGAATTAAGCATTTTTGTGGCATCCCTTTTATGAAGTTCCTTCTTTAATAGTTGAACGCCAATTTCTTCTTTTGAAGATGCCCACATATTATCTCCAATTCCCTAACATAATAACTTCCCAGATGCTAATCTGTAACCTTTGGTAATAAAAGATGCATAGAAATATCATTTTATCTCTTTCATCTATATCAATTCCTTTACTGGCATTGTTTCTGTATATAAAATGGAAACAGAAACAAAAAGAAAAGATTTTCCACTGACATTTAATTCTGGATTGAGAGAATGCATTATCTCATATATTTTTCTATCATAAGGCATTTTAGCTTCTTTATATTATATATTTTTTTATTAATGTATTACTCATAAAGGTTTAAGGAGTATTACTCTTCAGGTGGCGGGGGGCCAATAATGGGTGATCTGTGGGCTTTAAAGGGGCTTATTGAAGAAGGTACATCTATTCTTCTTTACTCTAATTCTCATGCATCTGAAGCAATCTGTAAGATGACCATGGTTAATATCTATCTTGTTATGATGAATGTTTCTAAGTGACGTATCAACTTATGTGGCTTCAGTATCAGCAGCAGCCATGTTTCCACCAATTGAAGTACTTGGAATGTAATCAGATATTGAGTTATTTTCCACATGAAATTTGTAAATCCTTGGCATTTCTTTTAAAAAATTTCAACCATTGAAGGTCTAAATAATTGCAGTATGTTTTCACTCCGTATAAATTTTTGTCAGTAGAGAGAGAATGTGTTTGTAAGAACAATTTCTTTTCTTCTTCGTCTTCGTCTTCGTCTTCGTCGTCTTTCTGGTGCATGTGTTAAAAGCCTCTCACCTTCTCAACATTTCTGATGCTCATTTTTTCTTGGGATAATTACATTGACATGCCCAGAGGTTTGGATAACTAAACTTCCCCTGGGTTTGAGAAAATACAAAAACATCCTGTTAAAGAATTTACATTACATTTGAATCCATCCATTTTGTTGATTTCGTCCCAATTTTTTATGAATACCATATTTTTTCTTTGGCACTGACTGATTAATAGTTGACTTTAAAGTCATAATTGTATTAGCTTGTGCGAGGCCATCTTATAGTATTCCCAAGGAAGATTTTGTAATTTTCTCAAACCTCCAGTAAGTTCTTGTAATTATGCCAAACCTCAGGGTATGCCAGTGTAGTTTTTTCTTTTTCAGGGTGATGTTATGTCTACTTTCAGTTCCATGCTCCATGCTTTTCAAGTTTCCCATTCCTACAATCTCAAATTTTCATTTCATGCTTTACTTTTACTCTGTTGATGTTGTGTGTTTCTTGTGGAAGGAAGAAAATGAAACACCTGGATGGACCCAATTGAAGCTTCCAGGTCAATCTCCTTCACCTCGTTGTGGACACACAATCACTTCTGGAGGGCCCTGTGTAACAATCTGAATCCTTTTCTTGCTCATATATTCCATATTCTATTTTACTTTCATGCAAATTAGACTTATAATTAGCAACTCAACTCCAAATACTTTTGTCCTGTACTTAATTGGGCAGTCTGCAATCTGATTGGATTCTCCATTCCAGTTTTAGTACGGATGATGACATTTGTTTATTTCTTTTTCACTTTGCAAGTTTGATGGATCTTACTGTTCTTGTACATATCATAACTTATTTCTATTTGCAGCTTTTGTTATTTGGAGGGCATGGAACTGGTGGTTGGTTGAGCCGTTATGATGTTTATTACAATGATGTTGTTGTTTTAGACAGGGGTGAGTTCCTCCTATCTTGGAACTCGTACTATTCACTTTAGATGATATCGCAGTATTATCTTTGTTGTGATCTTTCAAATTTCTTGTGCTGATCATTTTAGTTCTTATTTTTTCCTTGAGCTATTCTTGTTTGCTAGTTTCAGCTTTTTAGCTTCTAGGTTATTCCCCGTAAATAAGTGGGAAAGTTTATTTAGTCTAATAAAAGTGCTTCTCAACTTATTTTTCCAAATTCCTTTTGTTTCTTACGTTTTGCTAACACTTACTACTTTTACTACTACAACGTTTTCCATCTTTAGTTTCTACTTCTACTTCTCCAAAAGCAAAACTGCAAAAGTTTTTGCAAACACCCTGTAGTCTGTACATTGGTATCTACATTAAAAAATGTTTCTCTACCTTTGAAAGCATTTCTTGCCCAATAAGATAATAATGAACTATTCTCTTGCCTGCTCAATTGCTGCTACAAAAAGGATGAAATTATACAAATGAACTTTTAATGTTACGTACACGTTGCCAAATGTATGATCATCAAATCTATTCTTATAAAAAGTTTATATGAAATTTCTTTGGCTATTCAGCATTCATCTCGAAGATGCATAAATGGATTATACTGGATTATTTACTGAACATTGAAACACACTATAGTATTTCAATAATATTCATGTTGTACATACAATGGAACTGAACCCAGCATGGATACAAGTTTTTTGGCCACTTTGTGGACATAGAAAACGAAGAATTGGGCCAAATATCGTGTGTACCCTAAAGCATCTTGATGTTTGATAAGTATATGAACAAATCAATGATAATGAAGTAAGCTAATAGGAAGATAGCATGGATACAAGTATTTTGCCATTTGTTGGACACCGAAAACGAAGAATTGGGCCAAAACATCTTGATGTTTGATAAGTATATGAACAAATCAATGATAATAAGTAAGCTAATAGGAAGATGCTTCACCAATAACATTAGTCAATCTATGCTCATGAGTAGATCCGAATTTGTGATGGCTAAATAACATGATTGAAATCTTTTGTGGTTTTCCATAATCCTTGTTTCTGTAATAATTATGACTTTTTGACAGTAAACATTTTTTCTTAATTTTATGCAGTATCTGTGCAGTGGAAACGCTTAGCTACTAGCAATGAACCACCAGCTGCACGAGCATACCATTCCATGAACTGCATTGGTTCTCGGTATTTGTTATTTGGTGGCTTCGATGGCAAATCAACATATGGTGATCTCTGGTGGCTTGTACCCGAAGGTATCACGAACTTCAATACATCAGTATAATTGTTTTGTAAATTTTGCATAACCTCAAAAGGTGAAGCCTGCTGTTGAATCTTTTGCTTATGTATAGTTCTTTGTGTAATAGGTGGGCCTTGTTCCTCGAATCTGTTACAATGAAGATAATTAAATAAATTCTGTTCCATTTATGGACCTTTATCTTTAGTTGGACTCTCATCGATTTGGACTTGGTATTCATATTGTTACATAGAATTTGTTTGATTACAGATGATCCTATTGCTAAGAGGTTTACAGCATCTTCATCTGAACCTGTTCCCGAAACGAGTACTGCAGCAGGAGCAAAGGTATGATGTTATGTGCTTCTATTTAATGAGCTGTGTAATCTTGTAGCGCTCATTTAATTGTGTTACCGGGCTGGAAAGTTAACTAACAATTAACTAATAGCTATCGCCTGCAAAAATTTCTGCAAATGTAGAGGCTAGAGTTGGAAAAAGTTGTAGTATTAAGACGAGTGGCATAAAAATGTAAAAGGAAAACACAAGGCAATTGAGTGTTTGGAAAGAAATAAAGTCAAGTAGCACCTTTTTTAAGACTAAACAAACTTCCATTGTTTACAAAAATAATCTTGAAGCTAGAATTTGTGCATACATGCTTCTAGCTTGTTTCTACTCAAAATAAGTGGAAGTTGGCTTTCCAAAGTCCAAACACACCCGAAGTGCTGGAAATAAGCAAAATGCTTTCGTGTTTTTTTCTTTCAGAGTTTGCTAACACTAGCTGATAGAGACTGACATGTACCAAAAAAAATAAAAAAAAAAACTGATAGAGACTGACTAATGATGTACTAATCTTCATTGTTATTTTCCACAGGAAGGCCAAAGAGAAGGCTCAGCAATTTCAGAGTTACAAAAAAGATTAGAAATTTCAAATTTTCTTTATAATGCCGAGCATATTGTAAACGAACTGGATGACAAAGAACTTATCCAACTTACATTAAAAGTTGGTGGTGCTGAGGCTGCCGGTAACATGCAGGTTTCTGCATAAATCTTATATATCTCAGTAATTTTAGCACATTATTGAATATCTTGCCATTTTTTACTGACCCTATTTTGGTTAAAGTATGTGCAAGCACTTCGAGAGCATTGGATTAATTCTGCACCTCAATCTATAACACTGAAGGAACTTAGTCCGTTACTCCATGATTATCAACGGTTGATCACTCGCCATCAAATGTGAGTTTGTAGTTCTTTGACATTATTATTTCTTGCTTAATAATCTGAATTGCTGATTTCTGGGTGTTGTATTCACATTTTTGCATTTATAATTTCTGATTTCTTCATTGCTTTTAACATATTGTGTTAACATTGCTCCATAGTAATATATCCTTTTTCTAACTCGTATCAAATGTTCGGAAAGGTAATATTTCAGTCGAACTAATCATTTTATGGAAATTAACAGATGTTAAGACTTAAAGTACTTGGATAAGAAAGTGGCGTGCATGTAACTCTGAAAACCAGAAATGACGTGATATTGATGTAGAAAATCATTACGTTCGACATCTAATTTTTGTCAGAAAAGTACTGCATCAAATCATCAACTTCTGTGAAATCTTGATATGAATTGGATGCACTTGACAAAGAAATGTTGAAATTCTTATTGGATGTGTTTCATTCTTGATTCTCTCTGACAGAGGAAAGGTAGGTTCTAATCTGGAGATTGCCGGATTTGGTTTTCCTGGAAAAGTTTCATTTCGCTTCTATCATGTTAAAAGTGCTTCTCAGGTATGGGATATTTTGAACATCTTAAACTTTTCAGATTGATATCTTTAAGCAAATGGATCGCTCTATCTCTTGTTATTCACTTTTGTAATGCAAATCTATTGCAAATTTCAGTTGCGCATGAATGATATCCCAAATCTATTGGCAGAGTACAAAGAGCTTCTCTCGTCTACAGGTACCGACAGCAAATAGAGCCAAAGAATATATGCAGCCCTTATAAATATATACTTGGATAAGAAATACGACGTAAAAAGAGGGCAAAAACCTTTGTGAGTTGTTGCATTAGTGGCTACTTGCAAATTTCAGCAAATTTTGTGAGTTTGTCATTTGTTGTTGATTTGTCTGAGAAAGATCTCCAATAGACCGTTCTACTTGCAACAATCTTTCGATGCGTATGTAGTTGTCGTTTTGTTATAGCAGTTGTGGCCGTATATGCCGCTGTAGTGCTGTTGAAAACTATGAATAGTAAGAAAGAAAAATAGGTATAAAAGTAGTTAAAATTGAACATCATGAGTTGGTATACTGTGTAATCTTTGTGGCATATGCTAAATGCTTTGCTTGCAATAGTTGCAGTGTGGTTGCAAACTTGCAGTAAGTTCTTGCCTTCATTTTCCTGTTCCAAGGTTTGACATGAATACAATTCGCCCCCATGTCGATGTACCTCAACGAAAATACCGAAATTATCGAATGTTGTGTCAGTTTTTTGTTTTAAAAAGAAGAGAGCAAAACATCAGCTTTTCATAAAGTTAGACATAATTAAAGATTCAATCCCTGAAATTTGGTAAATTACACTTGATGTGGGCTATATTTGCCACATTATTAGATTCAATTAATTGAAGAATATTAAAGGTTAATTATTATTGTTGGAGGAAGAGAGAAAGAGGTTGAGAAAAGTAGGGGGGGAAAGAGTCAAGCAGAACGTGCTGAAGAGTTGAAATTCAAAGAGTCCCCACATGCCAAGGTTTCAGGGGGAAGCTACAACTGATTTATGTGAAGACAATAAAAGGAGAGAGAGAAGAGAAGTCTAGATACATCGTCATTTTTTAGAGTTCACAAAACCCTAGCAGTTACTTTACAGAAAAACACTAGCAATCATATTTTTATTATTCTCTTTCCATCATTCTTTTACGGCAATCTCCATCGTTGTGCTAGCATAAAGATTATATTATTCAGAATTCCATTGTACAGAGAGGACTTAAGAAACAGAAGATTATCAGCAATTTCATATTTTATTATTATTCGTCGTTACAATCTCTTATTTCTTTTTCTCATCAATCATTCTAATATTTATTTTTTGATTAATTCTGTATTACAGCTCGTTACAATCAAATTCCCGAAGAAATAAATCTTGTTGGTATTTCGTCAATTTTTGGCAAATATCATCTGGCGCCGTCTGAGGGAAATCCGATTAAATCGAGCAAAAGGCGTGAGTTTTCGTAATTTTTCATGGCATCATCCAAGACCGGATCTAGCGGTGTATCAACTCCAATCAACTCGTCTGCTCCGGCAACGAAGGGCACTGAAAAAGTAGCCGGTAGTGCTTCAAACCCGCTTTTCATTGGAAATATCCCCGTGATGATCGATTCAACTGTCGTTATGGCAACGGGAGATACGCTGTCAACCAAGGACAAGGAAAACGCCCCGGAATCCAGCGAGATGGGGGGTTTGGGGAACGCACGAAGCCAAAATCCCGAGCAGGAGGATGGAGGCCTGCTGACCCCTCCAGGTACAGGAAGTTCCTCACCAGGAAGGACACTCCTGCCTGAAAGGTCGAACCTGTTCGTAGGAGCAGGCAGGCAGGGGGCTACCAACGGTCTGCTGAAGAGCTGGAAGTACTGCTGAGCCAAACATTCAACCCCCAGCAGACCGTTAAAGTAACTGACATACCTGGAGGGGCGACGTCAGGAAGCAGTACCGCTGCTGCCCAGTTCCAGGCTAAACGAGCAGCGGACGGGTCTGGTGGATCAGGAAGTGGCTTTTTACCGCCAGATGCGCCCATTCACCTTACAGCTAGGGAGTTCCAGCAATGGATTAACGCAGCTGTAGCTGCTGCTTCGGGGCAGCGAGACCAGCTGCTGGCCCAGGGGCGCGCAACAGCCCCGCCGCCACATGAAGCAGAACCGACCATGAGAAGAATGATGCCCCCCTCAGCTGGAGAAGTCTTACCTCCAGTTAAGGACCCCCTGGGGCTGCAGGAAGCTGTCGGGATCGAAAATTGGACAGCAGGCAAAGCTGCATGGCAGCCAATGGCGCCACCGCCACCCATGAATTACCAGAGGGGAGGAAGAGAACCAGGCCTCCCTGAGTAGCCCGACTGGGCTGCCAGGTTACAACAGAGGCTGGAAGAGATGGAGAGGCAAGTGAGAGCAGGACCGGCTAGAGTAACCAAGAGGGGTGGACCCTTCAGCCAGAGGATCCTAGCTGACGAACTCCTCCCAGGTTGTAAGACATCCGGGCTGCCGGAGTACAAACGGGCAACGGACCCCCAGAAGCACTTGGATCGATTCGAGAATTTAGCTCTTCTGTATCAGTACAGTGAAGGGGTGAAATGCAGAGTGTTCTTGACCACGTTTACGGACAATGCGCAAGAGTGGGCTCGGCAGCTTGAGCCCGGATCTATACATTCCTTTGACCAGTTTCCTGCGCTGTTTTTGCATCAGTTCGCTAGCAGCAGGGGCTACCAGAAAACTCCAAATGCTCTTTTCGCGGTAAGGCAGAGAGAGGGGGAGTCTTTAAGGAGTTACATCAACAGGTTCACCAAAGCGGTGTTGGAAGTCCCTTCTGCTACTGCGGAAGTGCGCGCTAGTGCCTTCCAAGAGGGCTTGAGGAAAGGAGCGTTCTTCACCTCGCTCTCCAAGAAGCCGCCCACCAGCTGGGATGATCTCCTAACCAGGGCAGAAAAGTACATCAATTCGGAGGAAGCAGAAGCGGGGAAGGACGAAGCAATAGCAGCTGACAGGAGGAGGGAAAGAAAGGAGGACGGGCGGCTGCCCGCTCCAGCTAAAAGAATCAGAATACCTGAAAGGAGAGAGCACCTACTGAGTCTTGGGCCTCGATATGACCGATATACCCCGCTGCGTACGACACCCGCTCAAACTCTCATGCAAATCCAAGGAACGGGGCTCTTGAACTGGCCCCGAAATGCGGAGAAGGGACCCCACAAGCCTCCCTCAGAGAGGTTTTGTCGGTTTCACAACGACTATGGACATGACACGGATGAATGTGGCCACCTGCGTGATGAAATTGAGAGATTAATTCAGGAGGGCTACTTGCAGGAACTGATATGCCGAGATCGGGCAAAAGGCTGGGAGATGTTCCCAAGAAGAAATACAGCAGGAGGGAGCCTACCTGCAAGAAATACACCTGGAAGGAATGGACCTGGAAAGGGTGCGCCAGGAAGGAATCCCCCCAGGCAGAACTATGGCAGAAGGGATCACCAACCGGGAGGGGCGGATCAAAGAAGACACCTCTCACCGCATAGGCCTTTGATTGAAGCACCCCCAGCAGGAGCAGAAAGAGCAGGAAGGCGCGAGCAGGAGGAAGCTCCGCAGCAGAAAGGGTTCATCCACATGATAATGGGAGGACCGAAAGATGGGGACTCCCATCGGGCTAGAAGAGCACACACGCTGGAGGCTGCCTTTCACACGCAGGCAGGTTCATTTTTCATGGAGGTAGACCGGGTGGGAGCGCCACCCACGCTTCAGTTTGGACCAGAAGACCTGGAGGGAATTCAGGCTCCTCATAATGACGCTCTGGTCATAACAACCAACATCGCCAGCTACGGCATGGGAAGAGTCTTTATAGACAGCGGGAGTTCAGCAGACATCCTCTATCGGGAGGCATATGAACAGATGGATTTAGGAAAAATTGAGCTTGAACCTGTGAAGACCGCCTTGTTTGGGTTCGGTGGAGAGGTGGTACGGCCTATGGGAATGATTTCCCTGCCGGTTACGTTGGGAGCCAAGCCTAGGACGAGGACCCGGATGGTGAGGTTCTTGGTGGTAGATAAACCCTCAGCCTACAATGCCATACTCGGGAGACCGGCTATGAACGCCTTCCAGGCAGTTATCTCCACTTACCATATGAAGATAAAGTTCCCAACGCTGGAGGGAGCTGGAGAGGTGTCGGCGGACCAGCATTCATCCAGGAAGTGCTACGTCAAAGCTGTGCAACAAGCAGACAGGAAGGAGGCTAAGAAAGAAGGAGAGAAGAGAGGTCGAAGTGACAAGAAGAGAAAGCTGAAAGAAACCGAGCAGGAGGATAAGCAGGACGGACCTCACCCAAAAATAGAACCCACTGAAGAACTCTTGAGCATCGAGCTGATTCCCGGAGATCCCGAGAAGATAACCAGGATTGGGTCGCAGTTGGACTCCAGCTTGAAAAAAGAGCTGACAGCTTTCCTTAGAAGGAATGTGGATGTTTTCGCCTGGACGGATGACCAGCTGGAGGGAATTGACCCTTCTGTGGCGGTTCATAGGCTGAATGTAGATCCAAAAATCCGTCCGGTGAAGCAGAAGAAGAGGACACACGGACCTGAAAGGGATAAGATCATACAAGACCAGGTGGACATGCTGCTAGCTGCCGGTCACATCAAGGAAATTCAGTTTCCCGAGTGGCTCTCAAATGTAGTCCTGGTCCCGAAGAAGGAGAACAAGTGGTGCATGTGCGTGGATTTCAGAAACTTGAACAATGCATGTCCCAAAGATTTCTACCCACTACCGAACATAGATCAGCTGGTGGATTCCACCTCTGGGTGTGAGCTCCTCAGTATGATGGATGCTTCGCAGGGTTACCATCAGATTCCTTTGGATCCAGCAGACCAGAAGAGAGTGAGCTTTATCATGGCTGGAGGGACGTATTGTTACGTAGTCATGCCCTTCGGGCTGAAAAACGCAGGAGCTACCTACCAGCGTCTGATAGACAGAATGTTCAAAGATCAGATAGGGAGGAACGTGGAAGTTTATGTAGATGACATGCTGGTGAAAAGCAGGAAGTCAGACACTCACCTGGCAGATCTGGAAGAAGCCTTCCAGGTCCTGCGCAGATATAACATGAAGTTGAACCCGTTGAAGTGCTCTTTTGGGGTAAAGGGAGGAAAATTCCTCGGTTACATTGTCACGGAAAGGGGGATTCAAGCAAATCCTGTAAAAATCCAAGCAAAACGAGACATGAAGGCCCCAACAACACCGAATGAGGTGCAATGCCTGACGGGGAGAATGGCAGCTTTGAGCCGTTTCATCTCGAGGCTGGCAGAGAAAAGCCTCCCTTTCTTTGGAGTATTGAGAAAGGCGTGCAAGTTCGCATGGAGTCCGGAGTGCCAGAAGGCTTTCGAAGACCTGAAGGCGTACCTGGAAGGGATACCCCTCCTGGTCAAGCCCGTACCAGGAGAGCCTCTATACGTATACCTGGCAGTATCAGGCCAGGCCGTCAGCTCCGTTCTGCTCCGTGAGGAAGGAGGAACCCAGAAGCCAGTCTATTATGTTAGCAAAGTGCTCAAAGGAGCAGAACAGCGGTACCCGGATATGGAAAAATTGGCGTTGACACTCATGGTTACAGCTCGAAGGTTGCGACCATACTTCCTATCGCATGCGATAGTAGTCCGCACAAATTATCCCATGAGGCAAGTGCTCGGGAAGCCGGAGACATCAGGAAGGCTGATCAAATGGGCCATGGAGCTGGGGGAATTCGATATATCATATTCCCCAAGGACAACGATTAAAGCACAAGCCCTGGCAGACTTCATATCAGAGATGACCACGGCGCCAGAGCAGGAGGGGCGCAGGTGGTTGCTGCACGTTGATGGTTCATCCGCTAGCTCAGGAAGTGGAGCTGGAGTGGTGATAACCAGCCCTGAAGGAGATGAATTCGAGTTTGCTATCAGATTCGACTTCAAAGCATCCAATAACGAAGCAGAGTATGAGGCATTGATTATGGGGCTGAAACTAGCCAAGGAAGCTGGAGCGCAGCACCTGGTGGTGTATTCAGACTCCCAGCTGGTATCCTGCTAGGTGGAAGGAAAGTATGAGGCTCATGAAGAAAGGATGAAGGCCTACTTAACTAAAGTGAATGAAATGAAGATAGAATTTGTTACCTTCCAGCTGGAACAGATACCGCGAGACGAGAACAAGAAAGCAGATCGACTGGCCAAGATGGCTAGTTCGTTGGAGGGTGTCCATACCAGGAAGATTACAGTTCTGACACTTCCTGCTGGGGCGCTAGAGCAGGACGCGGATGCAGACCAGGAAGTGCTGATGGGGCAGGAAGAGCAGGACTGGAGGGAGGAGATTCTTGACTACCTGCTGCATGATATACTTCCAGCTGACAGGAAGGAAGCACTGAGAGTGTAGCGAAAAGCTGCCCGATTTGTGGTGATGCGAGGTTTCCTATATAGAAGATCGGTGACAATGCCCTTGCTCAAATGCTTGTCGTCGGAGGAAAGCCACTATGTGCTGCGAGAAATACACGAAGGAAGTTGTGGAAGTCATTCTGGCTGTACCGCGCTAGCGGGAAAGGTGTTGAGAGCAGGATATTTTTGGCCAACCATCAAAGCGGATGTTAGGGAGTTCGTTGCAAAGTGCGAGCAATGTCAGAAATATGCTCCCCTCCTGCACCAGCCGGCTGAGCCTCTCACGGCAATGTATTCACCATGCCCCTTCGCCAAATGGGGCATCGATATAGTTGGCCCGCTTCCCCCTGGAAAAGGGCAACACGGTTCATGATAGTGGCTGCGGATCACTTCAGTAAATGGGTGGAAGCAGAAGCCTTAGTGAAGATCACGGAGAAAGAAGTGATAAAATTCTTACAACGAAATATCGTGTGCCGTTTTGGAGTCCCGAGAGACCTGGTCTCGGATAATGGGAGACAGTTCATAGGAGCGCAGCTGAAGGAATGGTGCCAGCAGCTAGGGATTCGACAATGCTTCTCAGCGGTCTATCACCCGCAGGCAAACGGGCAGGTGGAGGTAATGAACCGGCTCATCTTACATGGTCTCAAGACTAGACTGGAAGGAGCTAGAGGAAAATGGGCCACCGAGCTGCCCGTAGTCCTGTGGGCTCACCGAACCTCTCCCAGTGTGACCACGAGAGAGACACCTTCAACCTGGTATACGGTGCTGAGGCGGTCATTCCTGCTGAGATAGGCATGCCCTCGCCACGAGTGGAAGCCTATAATGAAGAAGAGAACGAAGCATTAATGAAGGAAAGCTTGGATACTATAGAAGAGGCAAGGGATCGAGCACTTATACGAATGACGAGATATAAAAACCAAATGGTGGCAGCTTACAATAGGAAGGTGAAAGCGCGCGACTTCCAGGTGGGAGACTTGGTGCTTAGAAGGGCAGATGCCTTGAAACCTGTTGGCAAACTGGGCCCCAGCTGGGAAGGGCCCTACAAAGTAGTAAAGATCGTGGGTCGAGGAGCTTATGAGCTGGAGGATGCTAGCGGGAAGAAGCTATCCCGACCCTGGAACGTGCAAAATCTGAAAAGGTTCTTCTGCTAAGCAGGCGCGCACACCTGGAAGGAGAGCAGAAGGAGGGACGCATTACCAGAACTTCCAGGTTCCAATCAAAACCTGAAGGGGTTTTCCTGCTAAGCAGACACGTGGCCTGCACACCTGGAAGGAGAGCAGAAGGAGGAAAGTATGATCAGAACGTCCAGGTTCCAACGTTTTCTTTTCCGTACGCTTGATAGTTGTTTACATAGAATTTTCGATATTTTGATTCATGCGAATGAAGAAGATTATGTTTCATGTTTATGTTTTATTTGAATAACTAACTTCATGGGATTCGTGAGAATGCATGATGATGAGAAAAAGAACCAGCTCGTGCTATGCCCCCGATGCATACACATTGTAATGAGGAAAAAATGACTTATGCTGGTGATGCATCCTATTTTCAAAACATCTAGATCGAGGTCCATTTACGAGCAAGACCGTTGGACGATTGAGAGGATCACGACTAAGGGAGATTGGGCTAGCCTACAAGATCGAGCCCAATAAGAAAACTTATGCATACAAGCATCTCAGGGAGGAGCGAATGTCAGAGAGGAACGTATTTAAGGGAGGAGCACAACTGAGGAAGTGTGCAGTTTAGGAAGGAACGCAACCTGAGTGGCATCCTACCTAAAAGACACGAGGAATTTGAAGAGGATAAGGTTTTATCAAACTTAGGCCCATGAATCTCGATCATATCAGTTTTGGCACGATAGAAAGGTGTTCTCCATGTTTCTCTTAATTCAAATAAATTATATCCAATGTAACGAAGTGGGGGAGAAAATATCTCCCCCCATTTCTCTCAACAATCCCTCACCCCCCTAAAAATAGGAAGAGTCCCACTTCCCTAGAAAATAGGAACTCTTAACAAAGTGTAAAACCCTAGCTAGAGACCTCCTTAAATAGGAGATAAGAGTTGTAATCTCAGGAATAATTACGTTACGAAATATACAAAATTCTCTCTTCTCTCTCTATTTCTTCTATTCCTTTAAGCGTTGTCAGAACTCTGCTAATTCTCTTGAATCTGCTTGAAACGATAAGCTTACATTATCTCCCTTATTTTTACGCATTGCTTTAATTGATCATTTATTGCTCTCATTATTATCATCTGGTTATTATTATTTATTTTTATAGATTATCCCATTCTTTATCAATATTATTCAATTTAGAGCTACGGTATTTTGACATTTTCTTTGCAGGTTTTACTCTCTTTTTCCAAATAACCATCTTTACAGGAAATTAGAGTCTCAATAGCCTGGATTCCCGTACAAATAGGGTGGTGCAAATTTTGAGACGCATCAGCTGGGATACGCTCTGAGTGCACCGCATTATTATTAATTTGACACTTGAGACAGGCACATGCAAAGCCCCGCGGCTATATTACCGAAAATCTGAACATTTTCAATGAATGATTACCCGGGATGAAGGAGGCACACAAATAAGTCCCCCTTGGGAAGGCGCGTTGATTATGCATACGCCTTGGGAAGAGCTGGAAGAAAGGCTCTTGGGAGTGATTCTCCACCTGCTACCACCAGTCGGGTTGGCCACCTAGTTGGAAGGAAGCAGCTATGGCTAGGGTCGGAGAGAATACCCTCAGCACGAACGGCTCTGGCAGTCTTATACCATGAAAACCTGGCAGGAAGGACGGATCCTCAAGTGATCAGGAAAGCAGCAGGCAGAACAAGGAGAAGGTCCACACCAGAACCGTATTCGAACCTCCTCCTTGGACTGTCTACTTCCTATTAATAGAGTGAAAAGAAAACGAAAGAAGAGAAAGACTAACGCAGCCAGATGCTCATACAATACAACAAGCATGTGCTAAAACAGCAAAATCAAGTATTCAATCGTTTATTCCATTCAAAAAGCCCTAAAATGCTCCGGGCAATAAAGAAGGAGAAAGTTCACATGCAGCTCAAAGGAACCGAGCTCAGCCTAATGATCTAAATTAAAAAACAAACGCAAGAGAAAAATTTTAAAGTCTTTGTAGGTTCAGGAAATTCAAAGGAGCTTAAACCTCCCTCACGTTGCTGCCTTTGCTGGAAAATTAGCTGCTCCGGCGGACGAAAAGGAGTAGTAGCTGCAAAAGTACCAGCAGGTGGGAGTCAAACCCTCTGCTTACAGTTGTCCTGCTTTATCCCAACAGCTGCCCAACCTGACCACAATACTTGTTGCTGAACATGGAAGCCTCCACCTGGAGGGTACATTTGGCTTCTAGCTGGAGGTTTCACAAGTAGCTCAATAGGAGGCTGCTGCTGCGTTGACCTCAACCTCCTGTTGCTGCATTGCTGATCTCAACCTCCTACTGCTGAGTGGCTGATCTCAACATCCTACTGTCGAGTTGTTGATCCCAACCTCCTGTTGCTGATGCCAAGCGCATATGCTCGTTGAAGAATGCTGGAAAGAAAAACAACAATCACTTTTCAATCTGAACTAAGATTCACCCCTAATTATCAACAGGATGCAAGACAACAAGCTATAAAGGAGAAAACGAAGTCAATTCCAATTGAAGTGGCAGAAAAAAACAAACAAGTATCATTTCCAACATGTACACCCAAAGAGATGACACTAACAAAATTTGTGCATAAAAGCCAACTCCAACACATTTTCATTACAAGGAGAGAAAGCTCAAGGTTTCTTTACTACAAGAAAGCAGTAACTCAGTGCAATACTCAAAAGCAAATACAAGTGAAAACAATTAGAAGGGAAAGCTGCAATCTTCTCAGGGAGCTGGAAATATATTGCACGCCCGCAAATCCCACCACAACCGCAACGGCAAGTCGCGCACCAACCTGTCATCAAAACAACAATTCAACATTAGTGTCCTAAAAGTAGATAAGAGCGAAAGGATAAACGACATAAAAAGCTACAAGATTCACCTCTGGAAAGCTGGAAGAACACCCATCAATTCAACAACAATCACCAATTCATCAACTCCATCAATTCAGCCACGAGCAACGGCACCAACGTATCACTAAGCAAGCAAGAAAGCCGAATTTCAGATTCTCTTCAACCAAGATAAACAAGAGGCAACAATCCCCAATCGATACAGCTTATCTAAGGCCAAAACCGAAGAAATCGAGAAATATGGCTTACCGGAAACGAAGATCTCTTCAACAGAGACTAGTGGTGGCTGGAATAATCGCCTCCGGGCAGATTCCCAATCCAAATCTGCAACAAAAAGTTCATTTCTCATAGAGGAAGAAAGTTTTTCACGGTGGAGGTGTGGTCCAGGAACAAGCTTTTATTTTGAGACGACCGGCATGAGACGAATCCGACCCGGCAACTTTGAGCACCACTTTTATTCAAACCCAGAAATAAAAGTCGAAGAGAGGAAAAATAAAGAAAAAAAAATGGGAGGAAGAAGAACCCTCACCTACGCAGGGTGACTGTCGAAGCCCGGCGAGCTACGATGGTGGCGGTGCTGCAAGAAATCAAAAGAAGCTCAGATCTACAACCCCGGTACCCCGATTCTCCAGAAAAATCACCAAAATAATAAGAGAGGAAGGCGGAGAGATGAAGGCCTTACCTGCGCAGGCGGCGAACGGTGGCGGAGCTGTGGCGTTGCGGCGGAAGGATGATGGCACTGCAACAAATCCAAGGAAACACTCAGGCGATGATTGGTGGCGAAACGGAGGCAAGATGTCCCGGCGAGGCTGCTCTCAGCGGCAAAGCAGACCCGGATCTGCGAAAAGAAGCAAGGATGTTAGCTTTCCTCTGTCCAAAAAATAAAAAGAGAAAAAGGAAGAAGAAAGCAAGGAAAGAAAAGACGCCAGAAGTAAGAACTCTACCGGGGTAACGGTGGCCAACGACGGAGAGGTCGCGTCGATGCCGGCGAGATGATTTTCAGCAGCAAGTCTCCAAAAGGGGCGAGAAACCTCGTCATTAAAAAAGAAAAAAAGCAAACAAGAAGAAATTAACGCCCGCATATGGAGGAAATGAGGGAACCCACTGGCGGCGCAGCGGTGGAGCGTCGCCGGATGCGGCGGCCGACATAGGCGCAGATGAAGGAAAAGTCAAATCTCACAATTTCTTACCTAAGAGAAGGAGACGACAGCTTTCAAAGAAGAAAGGAGGAATCTTCTTTTAAAATACAAAAGGGGAAACCCGATCGTTTCTTCGGTAAGGGGACGACAGTGTTGATGGTGAGAAGGGCCGCTGGCGTGTTGGCGTCCACGATGTCCGGAGCTGGAATTGCAAACAAAGTGAAAGGATTTTTTCTTCTGCAAAGCTTACCAAGAACAAAATAGTGGCCTGGGTAAATGTGTCATGGACAAAAGGAAGTAATCTTGGAATTAATACAAAAGTGAAGTCTCCAGCATCATGCCACTCTCCCACATCCGGTGACATCATCTCCTTTTCTTAAAATCTCTATGTCTTCACCTCATTCCTTTTTCTTTAAATCTTCATATTATTATGAATTATAATCTCACAGAAATAAAGACAATCCATGACAGCTAATTATTTCATTATTTTGGAAACTTATTTTTTTATATATTCTAATGATTACCGTAGCTCTTTTAATTCTTGATTATTAAGAAGTTATCTTAATAATTTTGAGAATTGTCCTGACGATTTGAGGAGCTTCAAAATTATTTTATTTATAAGATACATTGGAATTCTCATAAATGTTTTGCAGAAGTTGTATTGCTATCAAGCTATGTAGAAAAAGAAATATTTGCGGATATTTAGAAAAATTCTGCCCAAAGATATTGCAATGACGTGAGTAAAGAAATGAGAACGGACTTGGTAAGAATATGAGTTGAAGCATTGAGTATTGTGGATTATTGGCTTCCAGGTGATATCATTCATCTTCCTCAATTACTTTTGAAATTATTAATTATAATTATGTGAGGAACATATAATCTTTAGCCAAAAGAATATTTGGGTGACTTTCGGGATGATCTTAATAATTCCTTTAGTTTCTTTGAATTATTATAACAATATTGGAGGATTATCGTGATAAATTGGAAAAGTTACTTTTATAATTTACGATATAATCGGGTCTTGAGAAATATGTTACCGAAATCTGTTCCCGCCAAAGTCTACAAATATCTTGAGAAAGTTGATGATAAATTCTAAGTGATTTAATCGAATTGGAAATGCTTGGATTCTTGAAAGTTTATTTTCCATTAGTTTGTTCTTGTCAAATTTTTGGGAGGATGGAATATTGGAAATGCCATGAGAAGTCTGATGTGATTGACTCAGAAGCAAACCATAAGACTCCTCGACTACCGCTGAGTAGGCGGGAATAAGCAGAAAGGAACACATCAAGCAGGAAGGAAAAGCTGAAAAGACAATAATACCAAGCTGAATGTTAAGAAGATCTCAAGAAGTAGAATTCCAACTATGCCTTGGGTACGGGACGCAACGGTTGCACTCTTTTTACTCATGAGGGTTTTGTCCCACGTGGTTTTCCCGAGTGAGGTTTTTAACGAGGCAATCACCGTACCCAGGAAGGGAGACCGACCGGTTCAATACATCCGACACCCAGAGTTGTTCTCCGAGATTTCACTACTCTCACAGTCGTCCATACTGTTCGACTGTAAAAGTAGGGGGGAGTGATGATGTGGGCTATATTTGCCACATTATTAGATTTAATTAATTGAAGAATATTAAAGGTTAATTATTATTATTGGAGGAAGAGAGAAAGAGGTTGAGAAAAGTAGGGGGGGAAAGAGTCAAGCAGAATGTGCTGAAGAGTTGAAATTCAAAGAGTCCCCACATGCCAAGGTTTCAGGGGGAAGCTACAACTGATTTCTGTGAAGACAATAAAAGGAGAGAGAGAAGAGAAGTCTAGATACATCGTCATTTTTTAGAGTTCACAAAACCCTAGCAGTCCCTTTACAGAAAAACACTAGCAATCATATTTTTATTATTCTCTTTCCATCATTCTTTTACGGCAATCTCCATCGTTGTGCTAGCATAAAGATTATATTATTCAGAATTCCATTGTACACAGAGGACTCAAGAAACAGAAGATTATCAGCAATTTCATATTTTATTATTATTCGTCGTTACAATCTCTTATTTCTTTTTCTCATCAATCATTCTAATATTTATTTTTTGATTAATTCTGTATTACAGCTCGTTACAATCAAATTCCCGAAGAAATAAATCTTGTTGGTATTTCGTCAATTTTTGGCAAATATCAACACTCATGCAGTACCTATGATGCACAGACACGGACACGGCGACACGGACACGATACGACACGGATACGGCGACACCGATTTTTTCTTAAATTTTTCACGTGAGGAGTGTCGGACACGGTGTCCGATACGGGTGTCCGACACGACACGACACGGTAATATGATATTTTTAGAAGTGTCCGTGTATCGTAGTGCAGTACTTTACGTGAAAGCTAAGTATTTGCAGCACCAAGAATAGTAAAGTACATAATTCATGCTTGCTTGCTGAGTTCTTCCAGCTGCTTCATTCTGAAATCCTCACTTCAATTCACCAAGTGCATAGTTTCAATTTTCAACACCAAAAGCAAAATAAGCCAGGAAAAACAGTTATAAATTACGCTAATACGCTGAAAATTATTGCATGCAGAAAATACTTTAGTTCTGTAGTTCGAATAATTTGATAGATTCGAAATTATTGCTTGAGCTCGGGCTAGGGTTCGAGTTCATGTTCGAGCTCGAAAAATACTTTTTTTATTGCATTAAATCGTAAATCATTATGTATATTTTTAGGAATGACTAGTTGGGGACTATTCTATCCCAATATTATGGGTTAGTATCACCTTTTATGTCCTAATTTAACTGAGTTTCAATTCTGTAGCTTTAACTTCCTCTCAAATTTCATCACACATGTTGGAGTTTGTATCTTTTTTAATGCATAAGGAAATTTTTAGCAGTCCATTACATAGTTTACACGTTATTTTTTAATCACAAATAGCTCAATTTAATCGAGGTCGAAAATAAAATGGTAATTTATAATTATGACGAGACAGACTTTGCATGTATAGATTATTCAAAAGGGCAAAAGGAGAAATTTAATAAATATGACATGAATTTGTTTTGTTTTTTTTTTTGGTTGAAAATGACATGAATTTATTCTATGTATTTATTTAAAATATCAAGTAATTATTCTATGTATTTATTTAAAATATCAAGTAACTTTTCTATGTATTTTTTTTTAAAAAAAAACTGGAATGATATTTTATATTATTTTTAGAAAAATAAATAAAATTTGATACTTTGTATTGTTTATTAAATGGATTTAATAATAAAAAATCTTTAGATATATATATAACGTGATTGTTTTTACGGAAAATTTATGATTGATCCCTATGACAAAAAACTTTTCCTAAACCCCTAGTTTAAAAAATAGCAATATTAGATCTCTTTTACCTTTTTTATTTTTTGTAAATCTCTAGATCCTATAAAAGTACCATAATGCGAAAGACACACACATAGCCCTTGTCTTCCTCATCCCTTCGTGATTTTCTTCTTGACGGAAAAATCATCGCCGGTGATCCTCTTATGGTGATTCTTATAAATAATCTCAACTACATTCTCTCTTAAACTATCTAAGTATTGGACGAGCAGAAATTTCCAACGGTTGTCGATTTCTATTCCGGCAACCAGCCCTCCGACGACACTGTTGCACCTCCACAAACCACAAATTGCACCTTCTGAACGCTATTTCCCTTTCTAACTATTGCACGAAAAGATATTCTAAGCTAACTTTTTTATGGCAACCAACCAATGCTCCGCCAAGAAGAAGGTAGAAGAAGATAATTGATTTTTTTAATATTTTATTAATATTTTTTTTGTTTCAGTTTTTCTTTTATTTTTCAATTTAATTCTACAATGATTAATTTTTACTCGATAATCTCAACAAACGATTCGTTTACGCTGTCTTTTTTATTTTTCTTTAACTCGATAAACAAACTTTTGAATAACTAATAAAAGTCATATTTATTCGTCAAACTTAATAGGTTGTTCTTCAATGGGACGTGCCCATTAATTACAAAGCTGCCAGCACTCTTTCCGGCAGTTTGACCGCCTAAAACTGCGGCGGTCACGTCAAAGGGTTGCTACTATAGGTATTTCAATCTATTCATCTTTAATAATGGCGTGCTCTAGAGGCTGCACTTCATCCGGGTTTTTTTTCCCCTTATTTGCTTTCAATCCCAAAAAACCCTTCTTCTCTTTGCCATTATTTTCCAAATTCTAATTCCCTGACAAAATCATGAATCATCTTGGTATACCAACACCAATTAGTGGTGAGGCCGAGGAGTACATGCTCGAACAATTTCGGCAATGTGCCATAAAAAACAATATTGAGGAGCAAGTCTGTAGCACCCACACGTAGGGCCACATCCCCCGCACCATAATCCGAACTCGAATACGAAATGGAAAGTCCGTACCCGAATCCGAATCATAGCGAACGGGAGACCAAACACACACTCTAGGCTAGGCGGAGCTATACCAAACGGAAACAGAGTGCGCGGAAGCGAATAAATAAAAGCAACAAACAAAAACCATCACAGATATATATATAGATACCAACTCACACCTATCCATAGTATTTACATATATGTACCAACACGTTCTGTACAAAAGCCATCCCGGCTCGAACAAAATAATCAGTAAGTATATACAATCATAGCTGTACTAATACAACATAATAAAGTGCAAGAATATAAATGCACCTAACGAGACCTAGACTGACAAGTGCATAAGGAAGACACACTTCTCCGCCTAGCTCACGCTCCCAAAACCTGCAACTAAAAGAGTAAACGAGGAGTCAGTCAACTGACTGAGTGAGGGGGCTAACGCACACCCACACCCTAAATAAATATAGAGCAGAGCACAAAGCAAAGGGTGAGATTATGAACCGGAATAGGTTTTACAAACTAAAGCTTTTCCAAAACAAATACATATACGTTAAAACATTTCAAAACACTATCCCGATTCATACTTCTCAACATACACAACAGACAAATGCTCGGCGAGAACGAGCTTCCAACCTTTACTCCTCAGAACAAACAAAACAGAAATCATACATACTCCTCTACGCCAATGATGGAAGAGCCACCGGCGGCCCTAACCATCCAAACATATACAGACTCACGAGGGGTAGCGAACCCACATCGTGCCCTCCCCGGTTTTTACGCCGAAGGCATCGAAATATCACACCTTCCCAAACTCCCAGGGGTCGCGTGTGATATATCGGATGGAGACTACGCACAGGCCGAACCTCGACGGCCCGAACCGTCCCGAGGGTTCCTTACCCGTAGCTCCTTGGATCCACACATACAAATCATATCATAACAAATGCCAAATCTTTCATGGCGATCTCGCTAACAGAATTGTAAAGTCTTTTCCAAAACATAGCTTACATAGGCTTAATTAATATCTTTTCCCAAAACAAAGTTGTTCACAAGATCATAAACATATTCTAATCAACACATACATATCTATATATATAATATATAGTCACATGCACGGCTTGAAAACATCACATAAGGCTTTAGGTCACTTAGCTAATAAAATTCCTAAACCTCACCTTGTGCGTGACCAAAAATCGAGCAGACGTGAACAAGCTACGCCTCGGGCTCGTCAACTGGAACCTCCTCTGAAAAGAAAACACGAGAGCCCAAGACTTAGACTCTAAATGAACCAAAGAAGACGCTCGGCAAAATGCATGATTCATGTTTGCATATAAAATGTTACAATTAAATCATATAAACGCATAATTATAGCACAACATATTTATATACAATTTATCATGCAATAACTATCAAATTATAACAATTAACATGCAAAAGAAAAGCATTTAAAGTCATACAAATGCATAATTAAAGCAAAGAGAAGCAGTGGCAGCTTTCAGGTTTCAAAGAGAAAAATCCACCCCCACGGATTTTTCTAAAGGGGAAAAATCCACCCCCATGGATTTTTTTAGAGCTACTGCCTCAAATCCACCCCCGCGGATTTGACCCAGTAGAAGGGTTTTCGGGCATGGGAACGGCCGTTCCCGTTCCCAGTACAAACTGGGAACGGTCGTTCCCACTCTCGGTCCATGAACAGTAAGGCCTGGGAACGGTCGTTCCCAGTTTAAAACTGGGGCGGGAACGGCCGTTCCGGCCTGGTTCGAAAAGCTGGAGCAGAGTTTTAACACAGAAACAGGGGAAGCTCCAAATTTTGCCAAAAATGGCCAAAATTCATCCCTTAAAATTGCCACAACCTCTCAAAATGCACACATAATTCACATAAATTATGCTTGACATATAAACACTCAAATAACTCAAGAAAACCGAATTAAAAGGCATGATCAAGGGAATGCAAAATTCAAGTAAAAATCATGATCATCCATAAATGCTCAACCAACCAAAGATGAAATGCAATAAATGTAACACTTACAACATATATAACTCATATAAGAAGCTAGGAATCAATCACCTCAAGCAAAGAGCAAGAAATCACATATATAGCTAAACCCTTACTATTCACGTAGGGAAGCAAAGGCAAATCAAACTCACATCAAACTCAGAAATTAAACCATGGAAACGACAAGCACGACGAGGGGATTCCGAAACATACCTAAGTTCGAGAAAAGACGAAGAAACGGGAGAGATATTGGCTTGGGAAGTTTGAATGATCAACTTTGGGGTTTTGGCTCTTGTTCTAGAGTTGTTGCTGAAATTGAACGTGAAGAATGAGGGAGGAGCGAATGGTTCAGCCTTTAAGGCTGGACCGGTTCGGTTCACGGGTTCGGTTCAAGGTTTCCGGTTCAAGTTGGTTCGGTTTAACAAATACGGGTTCGAATATGGCCAACTCAAATTGAAACGAATAAATCACATGCAACAAATAGTTCAAGTAATTCATATAAGTTCAAATAATTTAAAATAGTCCTATACAAATAATCTAAAACGCAAATAATATTAAATCACATAATTTACCTGTACCGACTGTGAGTCGGGGTGTCACAACCTCCCCCCCTTCGGAGAACCTGGTCCCCAGGTTAACTGTCTGACCTGAGAACAACTCTGGGTACAACTGTCTCATCTTCTCCTCAGTCTCCCAAGTAGACTCTTCAGATTTCTGATCTCTCCAAAGAACTCGGACCAAGGGAATCTGTTTATTTCTCAACACCTGTATCTTCCGGTCTTGAATCTCAACCGGATGCCTTACTATAGTCAAATCTGTCTCAAGTTGTACCTCTTCAACAGGGAGAATAGTTGATTCCTCGGGATAAAATTTTCTGAGCTGCGAGACATGAAACACATTATGTATCCCGGTCAGTCTCGGCGGTAGGTCCAACCTATACGCCACTTCTCCAACTCTCTCAAGGATTTCAAAAGGTCCAAGGTATCTCGGGTTAAGCTTCCCACCTCGACCTATTCGAGAAAATCCCTTCCTCGGAGATGCTTTCAAGAACACCTTATCTCCGACTTCAAACTCAAGGGGCCTTCTCCTCTTATCCGCATAGCTCTTCTGACGGTCCTGAGCTGCCTTCATTCTTTGCTGAATTAACTTAACCTTAGCAGTGGTCTTATCCAATCTATCTCGAGGAGTTGCTCTTTCAAGCTTATTCTCCTCAGTCCACCGCCAATCTTCCATATCCCAAAATAGAGGCGATCTACACTTCCTTCCATAAAGTGCTTCGTAGGGAGCCATTCCAATAGAAGTCTGGAAACTGTTGTTATAGGCAAACTCAACCAGAGCTAAATGCTTATCCCACTTTTCCTTGAAATCCAGAGCACACGCCCTCAACAAATCTTCTAAATACTTAATCAGTCTCTCTGATTGTCCATCTGTCTGAGGATGAAAAGCGGTGCTGAAATTAAGCCTCGTACCCAACCTACTCTGAAGATCCTGCCAAAACTTAGCTGTGAACCTCGGATCACGATCTGAGACAATACTAGCAGGCGCCCCATGAAGTCTCACAATCTCATTACAATACAATTCTGCCAACTTCGGAGTCTTGTAAGACATCTTCACCTTGAGAAAATGAGCAGACTTGGTCAATCGGTCGACTATCACCCAAATTCCATCATAACCTCCTCTTGATCTTGGCAAGCCGGACACAAAGTCCATAGTCACTTGCTCCCACTTCCACTCAGGAATCGGAAGTGGTTGGAGAGTTCCTCCCGGTTTCTGGTGTTCTGCCTTCACCACTTGACACGTGAGACACCGCTTCACAAAGTTCGCGACATCTCTCTTCATGCCATTCCACCAGAAATATTCCTTCAAATCTCGGTACATCTTCGTACCACCGGGGTGAATGGAATATCCAGAACGGTGTCCTTCCTCAAGTATTAACCTCTTGAGGTCTTCGGGGACACAAACTCTGGTCTTGAACCTGAACAAACCAGAATCATCAAACCCAAACTTCGTCTCAGGGTCTATCCTAGACCGAACCACTAATCTCTGAATCTCTGTATCCGAAGCCTGAGAATCCAACAACCTCTGTTTCAAATCCGGCTGAACTGTGATGTTAGCTAACCGAGCCACTGAAACCAAAACTGTCAAATTCTGTCCTGAAGACTCTGCATTCAAACCTGAAACACTTGCTTTCCTGCTCAAAGCATCTGCCACGACATTAGCCTTGCCCGGATGATACTGAATCGTGCAGTCATAATCCTCTAAGAATTCCATCCAACGCCTCTGTCTATTATTAAGCTCCTTCTGAGTAAAAAGATACTTGAGGCTCTTATGATCCGTGAATATCTCGAAAGTCGTCCCATAGAGGTAATGACGCCACTTCCTCAAAGCAAACACAACCGCTGCAAGCTCAAGATCATGAGTGGGGTAGTTCTTCTCGTGTTCCTTCAACTTCCTAGAAGCATAGGCCACCACTCGGCCATTTTGCATCAATACACATCCGAGTCCTTCCTTAGAAGCATCTGCAAAAACTGAATAACCCTCGGATCCCTCGGGTAGGGTAAGAACTGGTGCTGAAGTTAATCTTTCCTTCAAAGCTTGGAAACTTCTCTCGCACCCATCATCCCACTCATACTTCACCTCCTTCTTGGTTAACCGAGTCAACGGGCAAGCAATCTTGGAAAAGTCCTTCACAAATCTCCTATAGTAACCCGCTAACCCGAGAAAACTTCTTATCTCGGAGGCATTCTTCGGTCTTTCCCACTGAACCACGGTCTCAATCTTGGAAGGATCCACTTCAATCCCCTCACCTGAAATTATGTGACCCAGAAAAGACACTCTGTCGAGCCAGAACTCGCACTTGCTAAATTTGGCATAAAGCTTGTGCTCTCTAAGTGTCTCCAAAACAATCCTGAGATGCGTTGCGTGCTCTTCTGCCGACTTAGAATACACCAAGATGTCGTCTATGAAAATGACCACAAACTTGTCAAGATACTGTCTAAACACTCGGTGCATCATATCCACGAACACGGCTGGAGCGTTAGTTAACCCAAACGGCATCACTACAAACTCGAAGTGTCCATAACGAGTATTGAACGCAGTCTTAGAGATATCCTCCTCCCGGATACGAAGTTGGTAATACCCTTGCCTCAAATCTAACTTAGAGTATACCTGCGACCCTTGCAAGATATCAAACAACTCTTCGATATGAGGTAAAGGATACTTATTCTTCACTGTCATCCGGTTCAACTCGCGGTAGTCTATACACATCCTCAAAGTCCCATCCTTCTTCTTCACAAATAACACAGGAGCACCCCACGGGGACGTACTCGGACGGATGTAACCGCAAGTCAAAAGCTCATCCAGCTGAGTTTTCAACTCCTTCAACTCAGCAGGAGCCATCCGATACGGTGTCTTAGAGAAAGGCTCAGCTCCAGGATAAAGGTCGACTACAAACTCGATGTCCCTATCGGGTGGCAAAGAACCCAAATTCTCAGGGAACACATCGGGGAACTCACTCACGACCTCTGTCTCCTCAAGTTTGGCCTGATCCTTCGGTTTATTCAAAAGATAGGCCACAAAACCTGTCGCGCCGTCCCGGAGGAGCTTACTTGCTTCCATAAAAGACACAAACGGGCTGGACTTCAACCTCTCACCCGTAAAGACCACTGACCCCAACGAAACCTTCTTCTCATGACAGTCCAACTGAGCTCGGTATCTGAAGAGAAAATCCATACCGAGAATAACCCCATACTTCTTCAACGGTAGCACTATCAAATCTGCAGGAAACACCCTACCCTCAAACACCACCGGACACTCCCTGAACACCCGGTCAGCTTCCAAAGATCCTCCCAAAGGGGTATTCACCACATACACATGCGCAGATAATTCATCAAGCAAAGGCAAAGAAGCAACAATATCCCGGGAAATAAATGAATGCGTAGCCCCGGGATCAAACAATGCATGTAGTGATATGCCATGAATGTTTATCGTACCTTCTATCACGGCATTTGGGTCGACATCAGCAGCTTCCTCCTCTCCGTCCAGAGCAAACACGCGAGCCTGCACAACCGGTCTCCTATTTGGGCAAGCATCAATCAAGTGATCAGAAGACCCGCATGCATAGCATTTACCCAGAAGTCTCCAACACCTCTCCACTGGATGTCTCCCCTGACAATGAGAACAAACGGGTGGTCCCTGAGCTGGAGCCGGTCGAACTGGAGCAACAGGAGGTGCTACGGGACCTGTAATACGGGGCTTCTTGTTCCCTAAACCCTGGGGACGAAAAGCCGGTGGGACAGGAGCTCGTGGAGCATAAGAAATGGGCCTCTTACCCAATCCAGAACCTGATCCCGCAACCCGAGTAGAAGAGAAAGGTGGAGGCTTCAACCGAGCCATTTGGGCCTCAACTTGAATTGCCCTTTTTGTAACTTTGGCCCAAGTACTCACGTTGGCCGCCTGCAAAGCTTCTTGAATATCCCGACGAAGTCCATGAAGAAACGCTCGGGCCTTATGATCATCATGATCGGTAATGTGAGTAGCATACGGAGCTAACCTCTCAAACTCCAAAATATAACCCTCCACCGTCCGGTTACCTTGCCTCAAATTAGTGAACTCTTGGAGGCGACGTTCTTGTGCACTATGAGGAATATATTTCTCATGGAATTCCTGCACAAACGTCTCCCAGTTGAATTCCATACCCATCCTCTCAAGTTTGGATCTCACACTCCTTAGCCAAATAGCCGCTGGCCCTTGAATAATACGCCCGGTGCAAATAGCCTTGTCCTGGGAAGTCCCTGGACATATCTCCCATATACCTCGGATCTCGGACAGCCACTCTTCCGCCTTGATATCATCACCTCCATACCACTTTGGAGGGTTGTTGTTCCGGAAGTCCCTATATAAGGCGGAAATCTCTTGTCCTTCACCCGGATTTGCATTACCCCTTTGATTGTTTTGGAGTTGATTGAGTAGGGCTTGAACAATATTCTCCGCATTCATAGGTGGTGGCGGAGGTGCATTCTGTGGAGCCGGTTCGTTCAAATCAGGGGTTTGTTCACGATAATTATGTCTTCTTGGAGGCATCCTGAAATTCACAAATTCAAGCAATATGGATGCATGTGAATTAGTGTATGAATATGTATACAATTTAAGAAAATAATCAAGTAATCACATACTCAAATCACACATGCACATAATCAAAAGTCACATTGTCCTAAGCCGTACGACCTAGACAGACTCACACGACACTAGAGCCCGGTTTTGCAACCGCGCTCTGATACCACTTAAGGATGTAGCACCCACACGTAGGGCCACATCCCCCGCACCATAATCCGAACTCGAATACGAAATGGAAAGTCCGTACCCGAATCCGAATCATAGCGAACGGGAGACCAAACACACACTCTAGGCTAGGCGGAGCTATACCAAACGGAAACAGAGTGCGCGGAAGCGAATAAATAAAAGCAACAAACAAAAACCATCACAGATATATATATAGATACCAACTCACACCTATCCATAGTATTTACATATATGTACCAACACGTTCTGTACAAAAGCCATCCCGGCTCGAACAAAATAATCAGTAAGTATATACAATCATAGCTGTACTAATACAACATAATAAAGTGCAAGAATATAAATGCACCTAACGAGACCTAGACTGACAAGTGCATAAGGAAGACACACTTCTCCGCTTAGCTCACGCTCCCAAAACCTGCAACTAAAAGAGTAAACGAGGAGTCAGTCAACTGACTGAGTGAGGGGGCTAACGCACACCCACACCCTAAATAAATATAGAGCAGAGCACAAAGCAAAGGGTGAGATTATGAACCGGAATAGGTTTTACAAACTAAAGCTTTTCCAAAACAAATACATATACGTTAAAACATTTCAAAACACTATCCCGATTCATACTTCTCAACATACACAACAGACAAATGCTCGGCGAGAACGAGCTTCCAACCTTTACTCCTCAGAACAAACAAAACAGAAATCATACATACTCCTCTACGCCAATGATGGAAGAGCCACCGGCGGCCCTAACCATCCAAACATATACAGACTCACGAGGGGTAGCGAACCCACATCGTGCCCTCCCCGGTTTTTACGCCGAAGGCATCGAAATATCACACCTTTCCAAACTCCCAGGGGTCGCGTGTGATATATCGGATGGAGACTACGCACAGGCCGAACCTCGACGGCCCGAACCGTCCCGAGGGTTCCTTACCCGTAGCTCCTTGGATCCACACATACAAATCATATCATAACAAATGCCAAATCTTTCATGGCGATCTCGCTAACAGAATTGTAAAGTCTTTTCCAAAACATAGCTTACATAGGCTTAATTAATATCTTTTCCCAAAACAAAGTTGTTCACAAGATCATAAACATATTCTAATCAACACATACATATCTATATATATAATATATAGTCACATGCACGGCTTGAAAACATCACATAAGGCTTTAGGTCACTTAGCTAATAAAATTCCTAAACCTCACCTTGTGCGTGACCAAAAATCGAGCAGACGTGAACAAGCTACGCCTCGGGCTCGTCAACTGGAACCTCCTCTGAAAAGAAAACACAAGAGCCCAAGACTTAGACTCTAAATGAACCAAAGAAGACGCTCGGCAAAATGCATGATTCATGTTTGCATATAAAATGTTACAATTAAATCATATAAACGCATAATTATAGCACAACATATTTATATACAATTTATCATGCAATAACTATCAAATTATAACAATTAACATGCAAAAGAAAAGCATTTAAAGTCATACAAATGCATAATTAAAGCAAAGAGAAGCAGTGGCAGCTTTCAGGTTTCAAAGAGAAAAATCCACCCCCACGGATTTTTCTAAAGGGGAAAAATCCACCCCCATGGATTTTTTTAGAGCTACTGCCTCAAATCCACCCCCGCGGATTTTTCAAAGGAAAAATCCACCCCCGCGGATTTGACCCAGTAGAAGGGTTTTCGGGCATGGGAACGGCCGTTCCCGTTCCCAGTACAAACTGGGAACGGTCGTTCCCACTCTCGGTCCATGAACAGTAAGGCCTGGGAACGGTCGTTCCCAGTTTAAAACTGGGGCGGGAACGGCCGTTCCGGCCTGGTTCGAAAAGCTGGAGCAGAGTTTTAACACAGAAACAGGGGAAGCTCCAAATTTTGCCAAAAATGGCCAAAATTCATCCCTTAAAATTGCCACAACCTCTCAAAATGCACACATAATTCACATAAATCATGCTTGACATATAAACACTCAAATAACTCAAGAAAACCGAATTAAAAGGCATGATCAAGGGAATGCAAAATTCAAGTAAAAATCATGATCATCCATAAATGCTCAACCAACCAAAGATGAAATGCAATAAATGTAACACTTACAACATATATAACTCATATAAGAAGCTAGGAATCAATCACCTCAAGCAAAGAGCAAGAAATCACATATATAGCTAAACCCTTACTATTCACGTAGGGAAGCAAAGGCAAATCAAACTCACATCAAACTCAGAAATTAAACCATGGAAACGACAAGCACGACGAGGGGATTCCGAAACATACCTAAGTTCGAGAAAAGACGAAGAAACGGGAGAGATATTGGCTTGGGAAGTTTGAATGATCAACTTTGGGGTTTTGGCTCTTGTTCTAGAGTTGTTGCTGAAATTGAACGTGAAGAATGAGGGAGGAGAGAATGGTTCAGCCTTTAAGGCTGGACCGGTTCGGTTCACGGGTTCGGTTCAAGGTTTCCGGTTCAAGTTGGTTCGGTTTAACAAATAGGGGTTCGAATATGGCCAACTCAAATTAAAACGAATAAATCACATGCAACAAATAGTTCAAGTAATTCATATAAGTTCAAATAATTTAAAATAGTCCTATACAAATAATCTAAAACGCAAATAATATTAAATCACATAATTTACCTGTACCGACTGTGAGTCGGGGTGTCACAAAGTCGGCATGGACTTAACCCTGTTTTAGGTGGTGACTGATATGTCAGAGCGATTCCAGCACCCATACTGGCCCTTAGACATCGCACACCGCTTGAAGAAACTGCGGAAAAGACTTTACAATTTCTGTAGGTTTTTTAGGCTTCCTGGTGTTGAATTGGATGTTGATCGTGTTCATGCTCGATGTCGTCCAAGGTATTGGCATCTGCATCAACCTTATGTAAGTCGTATTCATACTCAATCCTTTTTTTTTTTTTGTTAATTATTTAATGTACAATTTTTTACAGCAAATTGCGAAGCATGCTGTGGTCAGGGAGAGAGGATGCAATTACTACGACTCCCTTAGGTTTATCTTCAAAGTGCGTCAAGCACACATTTTGGAGTCCGAAGAGGAGTACCTCCATGCGAATAACATTGAAAATAGGGACTCAGATCCCGAGTCCCTTGACGGCAAGGAGTACCCTAGAAATGAGTGTTAATTCCAACCTCCTTCAGGGTGATCCGAATGAGGTTGATCAGCCTCCTTCCGCGTAATATACTTCTGCTTCTTCAGTTAGATTGATTGTTTATATTACTGGTACTATAATGAAATGTTTATTAGTATTGGTTGTTGTTGGAATGAAATCGTTATTTGATCAGAGTAATAAACTGATTTTTTGTTGTTTTAGTTGGGAGAATTCAAGTTTAATATAAATGTGCAGCTTATAGAGTAATAAAATGATAAGGTGTAACTAATTGCGTGATTTGTAGAGTGAATAACCCAAAATGGAAAAGAATTAAAGTTAGAACTAAATGTACAACTTATAAAGTAATGAAGCGGTAATACGTAACTAACTACGTGATCTGTAGAGTGAGTAACTCAAAATGGGAAAGAATTCAAGTTAGAACTAAATATGCAGCTTATAGAGCAATGAAGTGGTAATATGTAACTAAATGCGTGATATGTAGAATAAATTCAATGGTGACTAATATCAAAAGATTTTTATTTTTCCATTACATATCATTATAAAACTGTATGAAACGATAGTTTTATGATCTTATCATTTTTTTTTTTTTTGACAAGGAAATCCCTCAGAAGGAAGGGGACCGGCTAAACAATAGGACAATCATCAAGGACAAGATCACAAATAAAGAGTGGAAGAACAGGACCACCCACGCAGACCGAAGCCACATTACGAGCTAAGGAGTGGGTCACAACATTGGCCACACATCTAACAAAAACAAATTCACACGAAACAAAAAACGAAGAGAGGACCTTAATATCTTGAATAATATTTCCAATAGCTGAACAATCCTCTTCAATGGACTTCACTTTGGTTATGAGATTAAGGCAATCACTTTCTACCAAAATTTTAGTCCACCCATAAGCAACAACAGTTTTCGAGCCCCTTGCAGCAGCAAAAGCTTCACCATTTCAGGTTCTAGTAGACCAACAAAGCAATCACACATCTAGGCCAAACAATCACCAAGGTGATTGCGGGCAATGACCCCAATGCCAACTTTATCCGACTCCACAAATAACGCCCCATCAACATTAGTTTTCACCACTTTCTTGGTTGGGGGAGTCCAACTCACAGAATGAAAGGGACTGTTCCGGGTAGAAGGAAAGGGAAGCCCGTTGGGCCTCAATGGGCCGCACATCGAGAGAGCAAAGGAGACGAGCTCATCCGGATGCCAAGAACACCTATCCGTTCTAGCTTTATTTCGAAACCACCACAAAGCCCACAAAATGACCACGAACATGGCACATTCCCTAGCATCGAGCACTGAGAAAATACCCTCGATCCACTCTTGGACTCTGAAAAAAAAAATGCAAAATGGGAGTCCACAGGAGGAGCGAGATCGCCCAAACTTGGGAGCAAAGGGACAGGCAAATAGAGTGTGTTCCAGATCTTCCGGTTCTTCAAGGCATATTGGGAGATAAGATTTGCTGCTATAGGGAGTATATTGTGGCACACCCGTCAAATGAAAACATGTACTTTTGGGACAACTTGCAACTTCCAGATCTTTCTCTAAAAGGGGAAGAGCCGGGACATCGAAGAAGTGGCAGGTTTTGCCCCTTCCAGAGAAAGGGCAACTTGGTGAGCACTACAAACCGAGAATTTTGTCATTCTATGATCCTATCATGTTTTAGTATAATGGAAACAACATATGAGGGATAAAATAGAAAATTTCTAGAGAAAAGTTTTCATCACTCGCCGATTTCAGGTAAGCTAAGGGCGATGAAGAGAGAAAAAAATAGAAAATTTCCAGAGAAAATTTTCAGTGCTTAGCAGGTAAAATCAATGCTCAGAGAAAAGAAGATGTTGGGTTAGAAAAAATACAAATAGTGTGACTGTGGCAAAAAAATAAGGACTAAATAAATGTTTGCCAATGCTGGTTCAGGTGGTTAATGAATTCATTTTCCAATGTAATAATTCGCCCATATGAGAGTATGTGTGTTAAAAAATAAAGAAAGGACCAAGGGGGTGTTTGCAAACTCTAGTGCAGAAGCAGAAGCGAAAGTTATTAAAATTTGCAGTAGTAAAAACAATGAGTGTTTGGAAAAAACAAAAATGAAAAGCAGAAAAATAATCAGTTGAGAGTGGTTGCAGAGAAAAGTTGAGAATTACTTTTAATTTTTATTAAGTTACTAATTTACCCCTAATTTTTTTAAAATCATTTTGAGCAATTTAATATGATTTAAATAATCTATTAATATAAATAATGGTTTAAAATTATATAAGATAAATATGTATAATAAATAAAATACATGTGAAAAAATAGATAATGAAAAAAAAATAGAATGATTTTAAAATAAATAAATTCATATATAAAAATTAAGAAAATAGAAAAATAAATTTATAAAGAAATTACTTAGTAATTATAGATTTTTTATTAGACTTTTAATTAAAATTTTAAGATTATCTGTAGGAAAAGAAAAATAATAATGATCATATAAATCATAGAGTTCTGTATATAAAAGGTTAATTAAGGAATATTAATATTTTAATGAGGATATTATTGTCTAAACAGAATTTAATTAAAGACAAAAAACTGAATAAGCTATAAGCAATGTTTTCAAAAGCGGACCGGAAGTCAAAGCGGCAGTCTTACTGGTCATCGATCGGACCGGTTCGACCGGTTCAACCACCGGTCGAACAGGTATGACGTCATAAACAAAAATATTATTTTTAATAATATATATATATATATATATATATGCTAAAATAAAAAATATAATATATAATATAGTTCAATATTAGAATAAAAGAGACATATTCAAGTGTTTAAAGTCTAATTTGAGGCCTG
Source organism: Lantana camara (assembly GCA_037501455.1). Taxonomy (NCBI): domain Eukaryota; kingdom Viridiplantae; phylum Streptophyta; class Magnoliopsida; order Lamiales; family Verbenaceae; genus Lantana; species Lantana camara. The sequence continues at coordinate 88,426,317 of CM074863.1, forward strand.
TGATTTTAAATTTGGGATTTGGGAATTGTAAGTGTGCAAAAAACGTTTTCTAAGACTCAAAAAAGGTTAAAGGATGTGGGAATTTTAAGTTTTAAAAAAAAAAAATAAAAATTGAAAATTAAGTGAACCGCCGTCCGGTCCGGTTCACGGGGCCAAAACCGGTGGTTAACCGGCCTGTTTTTCCAGCCCTATACCGGTCCGATTCGCACTGGTATTGTAGGGTAGTTCGGACCGGACCAGGCACCGGTCACCGGTCGAACCGGCCGGTCCGGTCCGGTTTTGACAACATTGGCTATAAGTAGAATCCATAAGCATTCCCTGGGCTGCTTTTGGCTTATTTCTGCTAAAGATAAGTTGTTCCAAATACTCCAATACTGCTAAAAATAAGCACTTGTCTCATAAGCGCTTATTTTTAGAGTTTGTAAACACTCCCTAAATAGATTTTAAAGCTTTTACGGGTTTAAGAAAAATTTTAAATTTAAAAAGAAATTTACAAATAATTTAAAGAACTTGAAGAGTTTAAAATAAAATTTATAATTATTTGGTTCTCATAATTAATTGTCGAACAACTATAAATCATTATATAACTCCCCATGAGTTACACAAATTTTAGTTTACTTCCCCATATAAAAAAAATTTATATTAACTTCCCAATTCAACTTTATAATTTGACTTCACTCCCCACTTACCTAAATTGACTGCAATACCCTTACTTATTTTGTTTTCCTTTTTATACTCTATTTTTAAAAAACGGTACTTTGATTTTGACGAGTAATACTCTATTTTCAAATTTGAATACTTTAAAACGTAAATACTTAAAGTACAATTTTTCCCCCCCTTCTTGTACTTCAATTTTAATCCTGAGTATTTTATTGTTTACAAATAATACTCTATTTTTAAATTTGGATACTCTGTTTTATTATTTGAAAATTTTATAATACTCTATTTTATAATTTGAATACTCCATTCTATAATGTCAATACTCTATATTATAATTTGGATACTTTATAATTTCTAATTAATACTTTAAGATAACAATTAATTTTTACCCCACCATCCACCTACACACAAAATATATATATTAATTCTTACACATGAAGTATGAAAATTATATTTTGAAGTATTAATATACAAAATAAAAATACAAAATCGTGTATATGAAGTATTATGTTAACAAAATGGTTTGTGAGAGGGAAGAGTGATGTACCATGTCATTTCGTATTATGTCTTATGGACAGTTTAATAATTTTACACGAAATGGAGAGTGAATTAAAATTATAAAAATCAATTAGCAAGTTAGTATGATGGATTTTTAAGGTGAGGAACTAAGTAAAATTTGGTTACCATGTGTGGAGATTTCCCGCATTGCCCCCGACCATTACTATTTTCTAGTTTAGTGTTATCACAGCCAAAAACTAAATTATTTTCCAGAAAATAAAATTGAAGAGCGTTTTTAGTTTTACTTGTACCTATCGTCAGTATTCAAACGACGACTACATTTTCTATTACAAATTAGGGTTTCTTCCCCTCTTTTTAAAAGAGGATTGTGAAAATTAGGGTTACTCTCCCCTCCCAGCGACGTCAAGCTTTCCTCTGCGTTTTCCTCTCAAGCTTTTGCACCTTTTGTCATCTACATCTTCGTTCTTATCATATTCTTCAATTTGTTTAAGAAAAATAGGATTTCTGAGGCGCAAGAATTAGTTAGATGTTGGAGTTAAACGTTTGATATATGGTATCATGGTCGATGGTCTCTGCAAGACGGACAATGGCTATTGAAGTTCTCCGACTAATGAGAATGGCCATCAGTCTATGCCCGTCTTGCAAAGTCTGTCTATCATGGTTCCATATAAGCATTTGACATGATTATTGATGACTTGTGGCTTTCATACTTATGGGTACTCTGCTTCCAGTTGTCATTTGTTTATTTCTCGATCTCATTGTTCTTTTACATATCATAACTTTGTTGTTGTTTTAGACATTTTTACTGTGATTTTTGAGTTTTTCTGCTGATCATTTTAGTTTGGTTTTGTGGAAGTTTATTAGACTAAGGGGGTGTTTGCAAAAACGGATACATCAACAGGAGCAACAAAATTTAACGAGCTGTGTAAGCTTTTAGCTCTTCTTGAATTGTGTTACTGGGTCTGGAGAAGCTGAAGCTTTGTTTTGGAATTAGGAAACAAATCTGTACCAACAATTAACTTATGACTATGGGGGTGTTTGCAAATTTTTTTTTTCATAAGTAGAAGCTAAAGTTGTAGTGGTAAAATGAGTGTTTTGCATAAGAGGTTATAAGAAAAAAGGGGCTGTTGAGTGTTTGGAAAAAGATAAAGTCGAGAAGCACTTTTGTTAGACTAAACAAACTTCCATTTGTTTAAAAAAAAGGAATCTTGAATCTTGGAGCTAGAAAATGGTGCTCACTGAGAGGAGACTAACTAATGAATAATGTACTGATCATCATTGTTATTTTCCACAGGAATTCTAAAAAGTAGGGTCTGCGGAGGTTAGAAATTTCAAATTTTCTTTACAATCCCGAGCCTATTGTTAATTGTGTTACTGGATAAGGAAAAGTTAACTTTATTTGGGATTAAAGAAACAAATTTGTATAATATGATATATAACAAAGTAGTGAATCAAATCATCAACCTTTGTGTCCTCATAAACTAGTTATAACTGCATGTATATGTGAAATCTCGATATGAAATGGTTGTACTTCACAAAAGAATGTTGTAATTCTTTATGAATGTGTCATTCTCTGACGGAGGAAAGGTTTGATCTAATCTGGAGATTGTTGGATTTGGCTTTCCTGAAAAACTGGCATTTATTCTATCATGTTAAAAGTGCTTATCAGGTATGCGATATTTTAAACATCTTAAACTTTTCAGATTGATATCTTGAAGCAATTGGATCTTTCTATTTCTTATAATTTGCTTTTGTGATGCAAATCTATTCCATTTTCAGTTGTGCCCGGATGATATCCCAAGTATACTGACAGCAAATAAAGTCGAAGAATGCAGCCCTTATAAATATATACTTGGATAAGAAATACAATGTAACTAGAGGGCAAAAGCTTTTGTTAGTTATTACAGTAGTAGCTACATGCAAATTTCTGCATTGGCGTTTGTCATTTGTTATTCATTTGTCTGAGAAAGATCACCAATAGACTGTTCTACTTGCAACTAGCTTGTAATACGGATTTAGATGTCGTTTTGTTATAGCAGTTGTGGCCATATTTGCCACCGTAGTGCTGTCGAAACTATGAAAAGTATTACTTAAAGAAAAACGAGAAGGAAAAATGTAAAAAAAAAATAGTTAAAATTTTGGGGTAAAAGCGTTTTCCCACCCAACCTTTGGGGGTATTTGCAGCATACCCCCCAACCTTTGCGATTTAGTTTAAGTAATACATAACCTTTGATTTATGTTTGTAAATGCCCCATATTGTAATTTTAAGAGTAATTTTCCGGTGAGTTACCAACATGTGACATCCATGTACAATTTGTCAAGGATATTATTGGAATATAAAAAATATAACTTCTTACAAAAAAAAAAAAAAAAGAACGGGAAATTCCCAGTAACTACCATGGGCAGTTTTAAAGTAAAGCCCCAAAGAAGAAAGAAAGAAATTTCAATTACCAAATCAATTATATACAGAGGAGAGGCGTAACACATCACAATTTCTCTGTCTCTCTATCTCTTCTTACATTGTGGTTTTCTGTCGAGTTTCAAAAGCCAAGATCATATGGCGTTGCCTAATCAGCAAACTGTGGATTACCCCATCTTCAAGCTTGTGATTGTTGGCGATGGTGGCACTGGGAAAACTACTTTCGTGAAGAGGCATCTCACTGTGTTACAGGTGAAGACAACAACAACAACTTTTCCTTTGTAATCCCAAAAAACAAGTTACTTAAATCAAGATTTCACAAACTTAATTGAAAAGGAATAGAGGTGAGAAAGGGAACTGAGGAAGAGAGAAGATGAGAGAGATTGATCAAGAGCAAATTCATTCAACTTGTCTGCCAAAACCTTCCCAACCAAAACTTCTGCTCCAGTATGTATGTATAACTTGTTAGGAAAGTTCCCAATATACATCTTCAGCAAGCTAAGATTAAGCCTAATCCTATTCCAATTGCTACAGACATCTTTACAAATTAAATAATAGGGATAAATATTTTTGGCCATCCGAACTATGCCCATTTTTGCAATTTACCATCCAAACAAACTTTCATTGCAAACCGCCATCCAATCTTTGCATTTTTGACAAAACGCCATCTATACCATTTTTTTTGGTGGTTTTGGGGAAAAAAATTGACTCGTGGCATTTCCTAAAACATACACGTCAGACCAAAACCACCTTCAGATGGCGTTTTGTCAAAAATGCAAAGATTGGATGGCGGTTTGCAATGAAAGTTTGTTCGGATGGTAAATTGCAAAAATGGGCATAGTTCGGATGGCCAAAAATATTTATCCCTAAATAATAACTGAACATTCTACACACTCTTGAAAAAAGGAATCTTGTTATCTGCTCTATGAGACAACCTATTGAAGCTTAAGTCAGCAACCTTTTTTGGAGCTTTATTGCAGTATCCATGGAATCTCAATAACATTATATCTTCTATTAAGTTTTAAGACCACCATTAAAAGAATTCTGCCAGGAAAATTACTGGTGCCCTGCCCGTTACCAAATTCATTTATTATTCTTTATATTTCTATAAACGAAAATCATAATTCGGAATCATTAGAACCTGGAAAAAACCAACAAGTTGGGTTACGTAAAGATATTAGCTAAAAAGAGTAAAAGATAAAAAACAGAGCATGCATGCCCATGGAAATATACATGGTTAATAGGGATATAACACTCACCATATGAAGGTGCGTTCTTTTCAGGGAGCATTTCGCAATCATCAACTCTAACCTTCCGTCCGATTGTTGGAGAACTGGTCGATTTTCAAATTTGAATGGGAAACATGTGTTGAAGAAGAGAATATGAAAAAGCCCTAGGTTTTACAGTTTAGATGGAAGTGTTTTAACGTGATTGATTTTGAGCGGGATTGGGAAGTTACAATTTTTGATATTCCAATAAAACCCATGAGAAATTGCACGTGTTTAGCACATGTTGGTAACTCACCGGAAAATTACTCTTAAAATTGCAATATGGGGTATTTACAAACATAAATCAAAGGTTATGTATTATTTAAACTAAATCGCAAAGGTTGGGGGGTATGTTGCAAATACCCCCAAAGGTTGGGGGGGAAACCGCTTTTACCCCTAAAATTTATACTGTGTAATCTTTGTGGTGGATGTTAAATGCTTGCTTGTAATAGTTGTAGTTTGCTTGCATTCAGGGATGATTACAACTCCCTGTTCTAAGGTTTTGACATAAATACATTTAGCCCTCCCTAAGGTTTGGAAAATTATGTGCAAATCCTTTGTTGACGGATGTTGATATATCCCGATGAAAGGATTTGACGGATGTTGATATATCCCGATGAAAATACTGAAACTATCGAATATTGTGTTAGTGTTTTGTTTTAAGAGCGAGCAAAACATCAGCTATTCATAATATTAGACATAATTAAAGATTCAGTCCCTGAAATTTGGAAATTACACTCATGCAGTACTCTGCCTGAAATTTAAGCATTTGCAGCATCAAGATATTATAAACTATTGAAGTATAGAACTCATGCTCTTAAGTTGAGAATCTTGTTGAGTTCTTCCAGCTTTTTCATTCTGAAATCCTCACTTTTATTCACCAACTGCATAATTTCAACATAAATAGCAAAATAAGCCCAGAGAAACAGTAATAAACTTTGTTAATTCAAAGATTATTGGATCCGGAGGAACTAATTAGTGTTATTCCCATTAAGTAGGGTCTGTGTGTAATTTTCTTTACCAAGAAGGCAAGTCGGACTATTAAGATATAAAAATTTTGTCTACTAATGGCGGCAGTGTACTTAAGGATTTAAACACAAGACATTTTCTTAAACTAGTATAATACGGAACCGTTATACCTAGTTTGCATATAACTATTATTTTCCGAAGATATACAAAATTTTGTTAAGTCTTAACTATCTTCATGCATGTGGCTTAAAAAATTGGTCAGTTTTCGAAGCAACTGAATTTGAAATTACATTTACCTCCACAAGTGCAGTGGTGAGTTGAGCTTTTTCATTGCTCTTTTCTTGGAAAGCCTCCAATGCTTCTTTATACTCTTTCTCCTATTCAAATGTGCAAAAATAGTGCCCAACAAAGGAGATTAAAAGAGCTCATTTTATTTGGAAAATGGTCAAAAAAGATATGTTTACATATATTCCTTTTTCTCTTTATGTTTTATTGAGCAAAGAAGAAAAGAATCTTACTTTCTTTTGACAGATCTGTGCTAAGGATTTGAGGTCACGAGTCGCCATGTCCAGCCTTTTACGCACTGTGGTCACATCTTTTCTCATTGGATCTGTGAACACTTCAAGTTCCTAATTCATTTTTAAGATATTAATTAATCATTGATAAATGATTAAAAAGGATAAAATTAGCATAAATTAACATTGTATTAAGGTGTTTTATTTTTCTTTTTTTCAATTGATGTAACTACTTGGGCATAATCTCTCTCTAATTATGAAGGATATTAGAAAATTTTAATGCCATGTACATATGACAGTAATGGAGAAATAACTTTTTCTAAACTCTCATAATGTACAAATTATTTGTTGAGTTGTATTAAAATAATTTTTTAAGTCGTCTGGTGAGCGAAGTAATAATAAATTTTAGGGTAATTATTGTCGGAACCTAGTTCACTATATTAAGAGCGGAATAACTTGTCATGTGGACCAATTAAAACTCGGGTATAGTTTGAATTTTCCTAATTTTTGGTAATTTTTCTTAAATGAACTAATTACTAGCCAAAATTGATAAAAGGTTAGTTTAACTAAAATTACTACATTTTGGTGACTTTTGGACCAATAATAGTCCAAGTCACAAATTAGTTTACTTCTCTTTTATTTTTACTTAATTTTGGCACTTATTGAGGATGACTTTTAACCCAAAAACATTAATTACAGCACAATTTAGTTTGGTTTAATATTTCCCCCGTTTTGGTAAGAAAACAACTCATTCTTTGACATGCTCCGAGAACTCGTAGCGTAGCTAACTGTTATTTTTTGTATTTTAACTTAGGTGCATGTAACATAAATACGGTGATACGAATCAAATATAAACATAATAAAACAATTTTTTTTTTTAAATTTCTTACGTATGCAAGAAGTGTTCGACAGAACACAACTTGATAAAATAGTGTCCGCACATTAAAGACTTAAACATTTTTAATTTGAATCTTTGAAATAACACCCATTCACATAAAGAAAAGCCTAAGTTAATACATCTCGTCGAATTCAACTGATTATATTCGATATGCATAACAACCGATAAAAGAATAAAACTATAAAGATGGAACCACAAATGAAACATGTGTAATTTTTAAATTAAGACAATCTATATAATTTCCCATAGTTTCATCTGAATGAGACTCCCCAACTGTTCCTAATCTCCATTTCTTTAATACAAGAGTAATTAATTAACAAATATTTCCAAACAAAACATTATTATATAGACATTTTCATGCATGATTTACTTACTTCCCAGACTTGTGTCAAACGCTTGGCTTCTTCTTCGGCACGGGTGAGTTTGCATTCCACCCTTTGCCTCACCTCCATTCTCCTCTTCTCGATCTCTTCTTCTCTCGCCTGATACGAAGCGATAGCGATCTTCGAGGCTTCATCGGCCTCGTCTTCGGATAATCTCCCACTGCTTCCAATACTTGCACCAAGACTCTTCATTTTGTACCTTTTTTTTTTTTTGGTGAAAAAATACGAATGTCGTGTTTTATGTTGGATTGGTGTTAAAACATTGTTGCTTTTGTGTGTATATATACATGGAGTTTTTGTGAGCATATCTTATGATGTACATAAAATTTTTGGCACCAAATTTGAAGGTTATATCCACTTTTTTGCTTTTGCTTTAATACTTGTCTCTTTTTCCTTCCCTCCCTTTCTTTTCAAGCTATTTTTGGTTATAAAAGATAAGGAAAGCAACTTGATATTTTGGGGCTATGCCCGCTTTTGTGCTTTGAGGTTTGACCCCTATGAGTTTTATAAGTCTTAGTTGTCTAATTAATGGAGGAGGTCCAATACTTTTTTTTTTCCTAAAAAATCGGTTATTGCAGTCGTGAGGTTTTTACCGAAACTCCTACCTTATATATAAATAACCAAACCTAAGTAAGAGTATAATCCTTCATGATTCAAGGATCATCCAAACTGTTCGAGCTCCAATGTCTACGAAAATACATATCATAGAATATCAATTGCGCAAAATTCCTAATACACCTCAAATTATTCGAGCTATTAACGACCACTTGATGAGGTTGTTTTGCGGATTGAATATATTATTATATTTCAATTTTGTATTTTAATTTTTAATTAACTAATTTATATTGTTATACACACTGACTGTTCTGACATGCGATTAAAATTATAAAAGAAATTAATTATAATATGAAAAATATTAAAAGATTTTCTCTCTTAATTTTAACAAACTATCGATGTATTTGGCATGTAAACAAGTAAAATAGAAGAGAAAACTCAAAATTGGAATTAGAAATTCGATGTTATTTGCAAGTTTAATTTCTGCTAAAGTATTGAATATTCGAAATTAAAAAAATAAAGATAAAGAGAACTATTGTAAAAGTTAGATGTGTTAGAAAATAAGCTACAATAAAATAACTTGCTACAAATTGGAAGCGAATATTTTTATCTTTTAGCTTTTTATGATTCAAATTAAAGTGTAAAAAAAAAAAAAAAAAAGTAAATTAAAAACAAACATTTAAAACACATCTTATTAGCTAATTTATCTTAAAATTTTGTAAAGACCCTTTAATTTTCCAGATCGACTAAGCTATTGGTGTATAAATAAATCACACATGGATTCTATTATGACCATATTCCAAATAATCATGCATATGATTGATCATAATTATGTAATGCTAAGATGAGACTTAAAACTTGAGCAAGTTAAGTAGCTTGAACATGCGACTAGCTTAAGAACATTATCATATATTCATATGTTAGGTAAAAAAAAAAAAAAGTAATTTTCTTTTAGGGTTTTCCAAACAAGTACTCAATTGTACCTTGAAACATCATTAACTTCTTAAAATAGGCATAATTAATTCTGTGTACTTGCTTTGCGTAACTGCCAAAGTAACTAACTGATGACTTAGCTATCAAAATATATATATATATATGGAAATTTTTCTCTCTCGCAAATGACGGTCTATGATGCACAGACACGGATACGACGACACGACACGGATACAGCGATATGGATTTTTTCTTGAATTTCCCACGTGAGGAGTATCGGACATGGTGTCCGACACGATACGACACGGCAAAATGATATTTTTAGAAGTATCCGTGCATCATAGATGACGGTTAATATGAGGCTTGAACACTATATTTTTTCTAAACTATCTTTTTTTTTTTTTTTTGAACCCAGTTGCCCTCACACCGAGGGCAACCACTACAAAACATTACAATCAGCAAGAACAAAGTCAACAAGAAAGGGAGGTAAAACAGTACCACCCGAGCAGACCGGGGCCACATTCCTAGCTAAAGAGTGAGCCACAACATTAGCATCACGTTGAACAAACGAGAAACAACAACAGGAGAAGAGCAGTCCACCTCAGGAGGCTTAACCTTAGTAATCACATTAAGGCAGTCACTCTCAATCACGATATTAGTCCAGCCATAAAACATGGCGAACTCCAAAGCGCGCATAACAGCAACTGCTTCGATCGCTTCCGGCTCCAACAAACCCTCAAATCGATCACACATCCGACCCAAACACGTACCACGATGGTCACGAGCTACAACTCCAACACCCAACTCACCCTTATCAACAAAAGTTGCTCCATCAACATTAATTTTTATCGTCCCCTGTTGTGGAGGGGACCAAGCCACCATCTGATCCGATCTGTCATTTGATGAGGAATTTGCAGAGTTACGAGTAAAGCAAGGATCACACATCGAAACGGCAACATCAATCACTTCATCTGGGCGCAAGCAACTTCCTTCCATTCTTACCTTATTCCGGGACCACCACAGACTCCAAAGAATGGTTGCAAATTTCGCGCAGTCAGACACATCAAGGGCTGAGAACGCGGACTCGATCCACTCGTGGACTCCTCCGGAGAAATGCGAGAGAGAAGTTCAAGGTAGGAACGAGATCGCCCAAACTTGATGTGCAAATGGGCAGGCAAACAGGATGTGCTTAATATCTTCCACGTCATGAAGGCAAAACGGGCAATGACTGTCAACAAAGCAATAGCGTGCCCTGAGCTTAGAAGCTGTCGGGAGAATGTCGTGGCCGGCACGCCAAACAAAAACCCGTACTTTCGGTGCAACTTGAAGTTTCCAAATTCTTTTCCAGACAAAGCTACTTTCTGAGAGTGAAGTAGAAGCCCGGTTTGCCCCATCAAGAGCAAGGGCCACTCGGTGGGCACTTCGAACAGAAAACTGACCGTTCTTTTCAAAATGTCAAATAATCTTATCTACTCGTGCTGACCGACCCAGGGGGATGCTGCGAATGAGGGCAGCATCTGCTGAACAAAAGGACTCATCCACCAATTGTAAATTCCATCCAGCCCCATTTGGAAGAATAAGTTGGGCCACCTTAGTGATAGTTAGATCCCGAGGTTGCTTGATGAGTGGACGGAAAGAGGTAGGTCTCGGAATCCATCTATCATGCCAAATATCAACCGACTCTCCAGTCCCAATACGCCACCTGGACCCCGCAATCAAGATAGGTTTAGCGGCAAGAATACTTCTCCAAGTGAAAGATGGTGAGCGTCCCAAACTCGCTCCAAAGAAATCAGTATTCGGGAAATACCTTGCTTTAAGAACTCTACTGAGGAGACAATTCGGATGGGAAATGATCCGCCACGCTTGTTTAGCAAGAAGAGCAAGATTAAAAGCCTTGAAGCTTCTGAAACCGAGGCCACCCTTTTGCTTTTGTAAACACAATTTCTCCCAAGCAAGCCATTGAATACGGTCCTTATCTTTATTATTCCACCAAAAATTTGCTGAGAATGAGTCAAGTTCTTTAACAAAGGAATCCGGTAACTTAAAACATCCCATAGAAATAGGTGGGGATTGCCTGGATAACAGCTTTGATCAAATTTCTTTACCCGCAAAAGATAAGGTTTTTCTCAGAGAAACCACACACTTTTTTCCGGATACGGTCCCGAAGAGAAGCGAAAAGAGTCCTCTTGGATCTCCCCGAAACAGAGGGAAGTCCCAAATAAAGATCGAACCGATCAACCCGTTGTACTCCCAAAAGATTGGCAAAATTTGTGCCCGCTGCAGAAGTGATATTCCGGCCGAAAACAACTGAAGATTTCTCGAAGTTAACGGTTTGTCCAGAAGCACGGGAGTACACATCAAGGACCTTAGCTAAGCCTTCGAAAGCCCGAAAATCAGCCCGACCACACACTAAAGTGTCATCAGCAAATAAGAGGTGGGAAATACGAGGGACATTCCTACAAATAGCAATACCCTGGATGACACCTTTATCCTCCAGATCCTGTAGACAAAGAGAAAAAGCTTCTGCACATAGAAGAAAGAGGTAAGGTGAGAGAGGATCACCCTGGCGGATACCTCTCTCAGGGACCAACGAACCAAATTGGGAGCCATCCAAGATAAACGAGAAAGAGACAGAGGAAACACAAGTCATAATATGCTTAATCAAAGAAGGTGGGAAGCCTAACCTCTCAAACATCCGATTCAGGAACCTCCACTCAATCCTATCATACGCCTTGCTCATGTCGAGCTTAAGTGCAAAGAGCCCCTCCTTGCCTCTATTCTTTTTTTTTCAGAAAATGAGAAACCTCAAAGGCCAGCAAAACATTATCAGTGATAAGGCGCTTAGGGACAAAAGCTGATTGAGAAACAGAAATAACTTCATCCAAAAAGGGTTTAATACGATTAGCAATACATTTAGAAGCTATTTTATAGACAACGTTACATAAACTAATGGGGCGAAAACGAGTAATAGAGTCCGGATTTTGACATTTAGGAATAAGAACAATGTGTGTGAAATTAAGCTTATTAGAGAACATTCCTTTGTTAACAAAATTCAACACACACGCAGACACATTGCGACCCACGACATGCCAATATTTCTGGAAAAAAAAAGGTGGAAGCCCGTCGGGCCCCGGGGATTTAAGGGGGTACATACTTCTAAGGGCTTCGGTTACCTCGTTGGCCTCGAAGGGGCGTTCCAGGGCAGCCTTCTGAGAATCGTTGATTTTCGGGTGTACCAGGTGAATAACCTCATCCAGATCAGAGTTAGAGCAATTGGAAGACGAGAAGAGCCCACCAAAATAACGTTCAATGATTCCTTGTATTTCCTCCTTAGAAGAGCAAAAGTGTCCATTTTCATCAAGAAGCCCCTCAATCCTGTTATTTTTCAAGCGTTGGGAAGCTTTATGGTGGAAGTACTTGGTGTTCCTGTCTCCTTCTTTGAGCCAGTGGGCTTTCGAGCGTTGTTTCCACATGATTTCGGCCTGCTTAGTTAATTCCTCAATACGGTTGCGAATAGATTTCTCCTGAGCTTTAGAGTCTGTCGTGATGTGGCCCAAACGGAGAGTTTCAATCTTAGTTTCTAGCTCTTTGATTTCTTTCTCATGATTAGAAGTTTGATTTTTTCGCCACTTCAGGAATCCAATTCTGCATTGTTCCACATTAGCAATCGTGGTATCCACCGCCGAATCACTAATATCTTCACGCCATCTTTCACGAATAATTCTCTCACAGTCCTCAGAGCGGGCCCACAATGCTTTGAATCTGAAGGGGCATTTCGGCTTAACTTTACTTTTACCCCCTTTGGAAAGTTCCACAAGAACGGGACAGTGATCAGAGCCAGAATTCGGGATATGAGAGACATGTGCTGATGGGAAGAAAAAGGACCACATGCTTGTGGCGGTAGCTCGGTCCAATCGAGCCTTGATGGTGTTCGGGTACTCATGATTGTTAGCCCACGTGAACCAACGCCCCTCGTAACCAAGATCAATGAGGCCGGTTATCTCTAAAGCACGATGAAAGGCTTTAATAAGGCCAGGAGCCCGGAGGGAGCCTCCTTCCTTCTCACTATTAGTAAGAATCTCATTAAAATCTCCGCAAACGAGCCAAGGGTAATTAGACTTTTTACTCAGATTTTCAAGCAATTTCCAGGATCGCCAACGGAACTGTTTGTCCGGCTCTCTGTAAAACCCGGTGAATCTCCAAATCGGATTTGCCCCAATACAACCAACCAAGACATCAATATGGTTCCTTGAGAAGGACTGGAGACTAATATCTATATCTTTTTTCCAAAGGAGAGCCAACCCTCCACTTTTACCAACACAATCAACACCAACTCCAAACCAATCCAGTCGATCTTTAATTCGTTCAATCTTATTCATCCGACAGCGTGTTTCGCAAATAAATAAAATTGAGGGGTTAAATTCCCTAACGAGGGAGATAATTGTCTGAACTTTCCGAGGACCCCCCAAGCCCCAGGAGTTCCACGTCTGAACTTTTCGCTCTAAACTATCTATTATGCCTCTAAAACTATCAATAATTTTAAAAATTAAATTGAAATTTAAGATCTCCAAAATTTTATATACCCATGATCTCAAATTTCTTTTTTATTTTTTTTCTTATTTTTTATTTTAACTCAATTCAAAACTGCAAGACATAATTTAAAACTCTATTTTTTCATTATCCCATGATCTCAAACATTTTTTTTTAATTAGTTTCTCATTATTTCATGATCTCAAACTTCTTTTTTTTTATAATTTTTTATTTTAACTTAAATTAGAAACTTCCTTTCTTCATTATTCTCCGATCTCAATTTTTTTTTTTAATTATTTTTTTGTTTTAACTCAAATTTGTTTCTCATTATTCACGATCTAAAATTTATTTTTTCTATTATTTTTTTTTTATTTCGATTCAAATCAGAACTACTGTAGCACAATCCGTGGGCAATAAATCTCTTCTATTGTGAAATGCTCTCGAAAGACTCGAAAGTTCAAAGTAAGATATTTTTTTGTTTTATATTGCTGCATCATGTAAAGTTTCGAAATTTGATTTGTTTTATTTTACAAGAAAATTTGAATCATATAAAATTCAAAGTAAAGTATTTCTTTGTTTTGTGTTGCTGCAATGCATCAGGTAAGTATTAGAAATTTGATATGTTATATTTTGCAAGAAAATTTAGAGCGAAAGAACCTAAAAGATATAATCTTTATCATCAAAAACAGAAACATTAATATATTTTTCTTTATATTCAAATATAATTCACTATAGTTTCGTATTTTCAGAAAAAATACTAGTTGCTGATGTTGTGGATATCATTTTCTTTTTTTTGTTAATTTTAATTTTTATCATAGCTAACTATATTATAATATTTTCTTTCTCACGTAAGGACGGTGTGCCCCGGCGACTAGCGTAAGAATAAAGAAGGGTATACTAAAGGGAAAATTGTAAATTTGGGATAATAAGTACCTTCAAATTGACATTTCATGTCACTAAGAGTTACAGTTGCAATTTAAGGACTCTAAGCAGTGAAAAGTGACAATTTAAGGATATTTTTTTTCCCAATTCCAAATTGATCATGCCGGATCCAGTCATGTGCAAGGCATGAATTGTTTGGAAATGTTGATGCTGCAATTCTTTGTTGACGTGTCCAAACCAAAAGTTTTTATGTAGTATTTAAACCCACGTTTCACTAAAAAAAGCCACACAAACAAAAGCTGACAATTTGAGAAAGGGAAAAATGCAAAATCGGGACACCAATTGACCTCAACTAGTAATTTCGGGACACATTTTGCTCCGACTACAAAGCAGTCCACTAACTTAAAACATGAGTCAATTTAAGGACAAACTCGCCAGAAACCGCCTAGTCATCACCGGAAGTCAGTTGACACAACATTCAAATATAAAAAAAAAATAAAAACACACTACTAGAAAAACGTCCTATAGCAATGGAAATTTAGCAACGGAAATTATTCGTTGCTATTTAGCAACGAAAATAGCAACGAAAAATAAATTCGTGGCAAAATGCTTTAGCAACGGAATTTTCGTTGCTAAATTCGTTGCTATATATGAAAAAAAATAGCAACGGATTTTTCGTATTAAAATTTTTAATGGAATATGTATTAATATAAATATGATGGGGTCAAAATACGATCGTTCCACGTTAGGACATGTGGCACCACCGAGACGATGACATCTGTCTCCTCAAGGTTGCACCCATCAGTGCACGAGCGCTAAGCCCAACGAGCGCAATCCTTCTTCAGGAGTTAAGCCCAACGAGCGCTGTCACTCTCACGAGCGCCACTCATACTGTATGATTTGCACGTCCACGTGCCAAGGGAGCCCTCTTCGAGCGTCACACTCCCTCAGAGTGGCCTTCCCCTCTGGCTCATTACTTGAACTGGAGCCTTCATCCCCCCCAGCGGATATCTTGGCCTCCGATACTCCTGGTTGTCACGAGCGTGCTCTTAAGCCCTCGTTATCAACCACCCAAACGGCTCTCTGACACATCGTACATGCCCGCGCACCTGCCACTGTTGCTAGCACCAACTTTTAGCCACTTTTGCAGAAGATTCCTCCTAGGTTTCTCTCTCATGGCGCCACGTGTTAGGGCAACATTCGGCCAGGACCACATGGGGCAAATGACCAAAGGGTCCCTGACCCTCACCTATAAATAGGTAAAGTCATCTTCTATATGGTAAGCAATCTCCATCACTGAAACTGCTATTTAACTTACGTTTCCTCCTTCATATCTTGGTCTGACTTGAGCGTCGGAGAGCCAAACTGGGAATCACCCCCAGTTCCCCCAGCTTGGCCTTCTGACTTTTCTTGTGTTTGTCCCAGCAGGTAGAACCCCCTTTCCTTTTTGAGTTTCCGGTGATTTCCCCCACAAAAACAAATCGTAAAGTGATTGGATTCGGATCTTCCTATTCGGAACCCATCATTTTTGGCGCCGTCTGTGGGAAACCAGCTCGCAATCCGTTTCTTTCCTTCTGCTGGTGGAAAAGCAAACACCTATAATCTTCTCAGCTATGGTCGCTACAAGAACCGGGGCAGTGGGAGGGGGAAACAACACTTCCCCCGATATCAACACTGTTATTCCCTCCGTCCCTGCGGGTGGAGGTCCGCCTCTTACCGCCGCTGATGGAGAGACGCTCCCCGCCGTAGGAGTAACGCCTCAGGCAGAGACCTCAGTTCCTCCATCGGCGCTGCCAGCACTGCCAGTTCCCGCCGCCCCTGGAGGAATCCCTCTCTCTGCCCCTCCCCATCTTCTACAGAATCAATGGGTTCACACCCCTGCGAACCCCGGAGTACAGAGCTACATAATGCCCCCGCCTGGATATACACTCACCCCAACTGTTATGGTGCCGCCGGTCCAGCCCTATCATGCTGGTCAGATCCAGCTCCCGGTGGTGATCCCCAGGGAGATTGAAGGAGTGGAGTTACCTCCACTGACCACCCAGCAATTGAGGGCTCTCTATGCCCAATGTGAGGTTCAGGCGGCCCAGGGAGCATGGGAAAGGTTCCATTCCATGTACTTTCCCTCTGGGCAGGCCACTCAAGCGGCTGCCCCTTTGGGCGGGCAGCAAAACTTCCCCCTCAGAGAAGCTCAGGCTGTCCTGAGGGCACAACCGCCACCACCACCAGTCAGAGGAACACCCCAGTAAGAGGGCGACGAGCGTCCCTCCGTGGGCAGGAATAAAGAGCCCACGGAACGAATTAATGAGAATGAAGGGGACTCTCATGTCTCCAGGAGAGGCTCGCGAGCCCCCAGACAAGGGGATAGACAAGGAGACGTGAATCCTGACATCCTCGCGGCTGTGCAAGACCAGCTGCAGGGTATAAAGGATATAGTGGGACAGCTCTCACGAGGGCGATCAACTCAGATCTCCCCTAGTCGGGATGAACGGGTTGACGCTAGAAACGCTCGTACCAAGGACCACCAACCAAAGGTCCACCACCGCAAGGAGCCGGAGGAGAACTTCGGCACATATGAGTATCACCCGTTGGCGAGGGGCTCACCTCTCGTGGAAGAAGTTTTGATGGCCCAAGCGGGAATGGCCAAAATCCCCACTTCCATCAACCGCTACGACGGGATGACCGATCCAGCTGAACATTTGGATCATTTTTTACATCTAATGCACCTCTACGAGCATTCCAGCAACTACTGGGCCAAAGTCTTTGTCACTTCCTTAGTAGGAATGGCTCAGGAGTGGTACAAGCAACTGCCGCCACGTTCAATTCACTCATATGAAGAGCTGGCTCATGCTTTCCTCAACCACTTCAATTCTCTGAAAGCACCCGTCACCGCACCTACTGCCCTTTATAACGTGGTACAGGGCAAGAACGAGTCTCTACGCTCGTTCTTCGCCCGCTTCAACAAGGAAATCCTGCAAGTGGAGAGGCCATCCATGGAGTGCTCTTTTAGGCTGTGGATCATAAGCAGTATGTGAGCAAGAAGTTTGCCGATGCCATTGTGGAAAGAAGGCCAGGGACCCTCATGGCCTTAAGAGAGGTAGCCGAGCCGTTCTTCCCGCTCGAAGACATGTATGGGACAAACGGTCCCCGGCATCACAGTCCAGCCAAGAACGAGCGACCCCATCACGAGCGGGGACGAGATGTGGTGGTAAAAAAGGAGCGCCCTCAGGAGCGCAAGAGGTCGCCACCACCCCCTCGTCGATTCGAGCGAGTCCCGCTCACCAGACCGAATTCAGAAGTCTACAACCTCTCCGATAAAAAGCTCTTTAAAAGACCCATCAAGATGAGGGAGACGGACTCGCTCAGGCGCTCGAGCAAATACTGCGCATTCCATAAACAGAGGGGGCACGACACGAATGAGTGCCGCCAATTGGAAGCTGAGATTCAGAGGCTCGTCGCAGGGGGCCACCTGAAGGAATTTGTCCGGGTGCTTGAGCGTTATGATGAACGCTGCAACGAGCGTACTGGAGGGAGAAGGAGGAGTCCATCCCGATCGAGGAGCCCGAGGGGCTGAGGACCCCCTGAAACAAGCAGCCATCGGGGCAATAAAGGAAAAGCCCCTGAGCAAGAAAATGAACCTTTCGCGATCATAAATATGATTGCAGGAGGCTCATCAGGAGGGGACTCCAGCGCCTCCAGGCGGAGGTATGTCAGGAGCTACAACCAACGCCCAACCGAGCCTAAACCCATCTATGCCATTCAGAGTTCGAGCGCTCAACGGTCAAGAGAGAATGATGTAATAGGCTTCGATGATAGGGATTTAGAGCACATTATAACGCCCCATGGGGAAGGTGTAACTTCTGATTGCCCCATGGTGGTTAGTGTAGATGTTCACAATCACGTTGTAAAAAGGGTGTTGGTGGATAGTGGAAGCTCTGTTAATGTTTTGCATTTTTCTACATTTTTAAAGATGAAGGCTGACCTCCCGCTCGAGCCTCTCAAAACAGCCCTCATTGGCTTTGGAGGTTCGGAAGTTGTCCCCCGAGGGCAAATCCGCTTAGCTACTTCATTTGGCCGAGCCCCTCAGCGCAAGACACTCTTGGTCACATATGCGGTGGTGGAGATTGACATTCCTTATAACATCATAATTGGGCGCCCTGCCCTCGTTGATTTCAAAGCCATCATCTCCACCTACCATCAGAAGATTAAATTCCCCACCTCCGAGGGCGTGGGGGAAGTACTGTGCAATGTACGAGAGGCTTGGGAATGCTACATGTTGTCCCTCAGAAAGCCTAAAGCGGAGAAAACTTTCCAAGTTGGTTCCACCAAGAAATCTGTGGATTCTCCCAATCTAGATGAGGACGGCCCAGTGCGGAAAAGGGCGAAACTGAACAAGAAGAAGAACAAAAAGAAGAAGGGAGACAACGTCGAAAATCCCCTCGAAAATGCTCCACCAGGGACCGTCGGTGGATCTTCCTCAGAAGGAGACGAGCGAGGGGAGGGTGAACCCGTACTCGGCGATCGTTTGACAGGAAAGAAGAGGGCGCTCGAACTTCCTCGCCCTGAAATAAGGATTGAACCCTCGGAGAAGTTCCTTACTATTGAGTTAGAGCCTGGTAACAAGGATAAAACTACTCAGATAGGATCCAACCTCTCGGGGCCTTCTCAGATTATGTTGATTGACTTCCTCAGGGAAAACAATGATGTATTCGCGTGGAAAGCCTCTGACCTCACAGGGATTGACCCGAGCGTCATTGTCCATAGGCTTAATGTGGACCCCTCTTTCAAGCCCATCAAACAGAAGAAACGGGATGTACATGGCTTTCGAAAGAGGGTTATTGAAGAAGAGGTTAATAAACTCCTGGAGGCTCGGTATGTCGAGCCCATCCTGTACCCGGAATGGTTGTGTAATGTTGTCTTGGTGCCCAAGAGCGCGGATAAATGGCGCATGTGCAACGATTTCACCGATCTCAACAAGGCCTGCCCTAAGGATCCTTACCCGCTACCTCGGATAGACCAATTGGTGGATTCGACCGTTGGTTGCGAGCTCATGAGCATGATGGACGCTTTTCAAGGATACTATCAGATCTTTATGGCTCCAGAAGACCGTCCCAAAACTTCATTTGTTGTCCATCTGGGGGTATACTGTTTCTTAGTCATGCCTTTCGGACTCAAGAACGCTGGAGCCACGTATCAGCGGCTCGTCAACAAAATGTTTGAAAGAGAAATTGGAAGGTCCATGGAAGTTTACGTGGACGATATGATTGTCAAAAGCGAACGTTAGGACTCACATTTGGAAGATCTCAAGCGTACTTTTTCAGTCCTGCGTCAGTATGGGATGAAGTTGAACCCTTCAAAGTGCACCTTTGGGGTACAAGGGGGAAAGTTCTTGGGGTACATGGTCAGTCAGAGGGGAATTGAAGTCAATCCGGAGAAGATCAAGGCTATCTTGGAGATCCCCTCCCCTCGAAATTTGCGGGAAGTGCAAGTCCTAGTAGGAAAAATCATCTCCTTGAACAGATTTATTTCACGCTCGGCGGACGGGAACCTTCCTTTTTTCAAAATTTTGAGAAACGCACGCAATTTTGCTTGGACAGAAGAATGCGAAAAGGCACTGCAAGACATGAAGGCTTACTTATCGAGCGCACCGCTGCTGACTAAGCCCATCGAAGGAGAGAGACTGTTTATGTATCTTTCCGTTTCTTCCGAGGCCACAAGCGCGGTTCTGATCGGTGTATGAGAGCGGAAACACTTACCTGTCTATTATTTGAGCAAAACATTGCAAGGAGCCGAGAAGAAGTATTTGGAGATTGAGAAATTTGCGTTTGCCCTTATTAACGCTTCAAGAAGGTTGAGACCTTACTTTCAAGCGCACTCCATAACGGTTCTTACCGACCAACCCTTGAAGCAAGTGTTGTCCAAACCAGACATGTCTGGAAGATTAATCAAATGGGCCATCGAATTGAGCCAGTTTGACTTATGCTTCGAGCCCAGGACCGCGATACAGGCTCAGGTTGTAGCTGATTTGTTGGTCGAACGCTTTGGTTTAAAGCCTGCTGTTGCGGAGAGTGAGGGGTTATGGGTCCTGCACACAGATGGTTCCTCAACCTCTCAAGGGGGAGGAGTAGGAGTGGCCCTTAGAAACCCCAATGGGATTGAGCTGGACTTTGCAATCAAGCTGGATTTCCAAGTCACTAATAATGAAGCAGAATATGAAGCCCTCGTGCAAGGGTTGAATATTGCTTTTCAGAATGGAGCCTCCAGAATCACCGCTTATGTGGACTCACAGTTAATCGCGAGCCAGATTGAAGGAACTTATGAGGCTCGAGAAACCACCATGGTGCAGTACTTGAGTAAAGCCAGAGAAATTATTGGGAAGTTCAAGGAATTTCATCTACTTCAAGTGCCACGAGGAGAAAACGAGCGTGCGGACGCTCTGTCAAAGTTTGCGTCAGCTTTAGAGGGCACTTCTGAGCGTTCTATTACGTTCCTTAGAACTGAGGAACCTTTGATCAAGGAAAGGGTCGCCACCAAAATAATCGCTATGATTGATCCAAACGAGCCCTGTTGGCTTGACGACATCATCATTTTTCTTAGGGATGGAATTCCCCCCACTGACAAGGTGGAAGCTAGGAAAGTCCGAAGTAAGGCCCCTCGTTTCTCTTTGGATTACGAGGGGAGGTTGTTCAAGAAATCATTCCAGGGACCCCCGATGAGATGCCTGAGGCCCTCACAAGCGAAGGAGACGCTCGAACTCATCCACAATGGAAGCTGTGGGAACCATTCCGGAGGGCGTATCCTGGCAAAGAAGGTTCTGAGAAGTGGGTTTTATTGGCCTACAGTTCTCCAAGATGCCATTGAATTTTCGAGGAAGTGCCCTAAGTGCCAGTTTCATTCAAATCTCCCTCAATTGCTAGCCGCACAGATGATCCCAATAGACGTCTCTTGGCCTTTTGACCAGTGGGGAATAGACATCGTGGGCCCCTTGCCCATTGCTGCTGGACAAAAGAAGTTTGTCATTTTAGCCGTCGATTACTTCACCAAGTGGGCCGAGGCCGAGGCCGTTGCAAAAATCACCTTCAGGGTCGTGAGGGACTTCATTTGGAAAAACATCATCTGCAGGTACGGCATCCCGAGGGTGCTTATCTCTGACAATGGATCCCAGTTCATAGCAGCCGACACACGAGAATGGTGTTCTGAGTTGGGGATCATCTTACAACATCTGAAAACCATTCTTGAGAGCAAGAAGAGTGAATGGGCTGAAGAGCTGCAAGGAGCACTCTGGGCTTATCGCACTACCCCACGAGCGGCCACTGGAGAAACACCTTACGCGCTCGTTTATGGATCAGAAGCGATGATACCAGCGGAGATAGTAAATGAATCCGCTCGTGTCGGCTATTTCGAGCCTCAGCTCAATGATGGCAACAGGAGCTTGGAGTTGGACTTACTGGATGAAAGGAGAGACAAAGCCTGGGCTAAGATCCACCATTATAAAGCCTCTGTGGCCCAACAGTACAACAAGCGTGTGAGGGAAAGAACTTTCCAATTGGGAGACTTGGTTTTGAAGAAAGTGGAAGTGTCCAGGCACGTGGGGAAATTGGATCCCAATTGGGAAGGCCCATTCAAGGTCGTACAACTCAGAGCTAACAACACTTACACCCTGGAGACATTTCAAGGGGAGCGCTTGCCTCGCCCTTGGAACGCATGTAACCTCCGGCGGTTTTATGTTTAAAAGCTCTTTGCAAACCATGATGTAACAACCCTCTTTAACGGGTTCTATGTACTTCCAATCACGAGTAAGTTGCAGTATAACTCTTTTTAATTTTTCTAACATTATGTTTCTTTTATTGCTTGAATGGATGAGACCCATGTCCCTCATTTTCACGAGCGTGGTTGGCAATCCATTCCTATATGTATGCTGATATTTCGCACGGGTTACGCTGGCCAGCATTCTACTCCGCATGGAGGGATGCCCTCATAAGGATAGACTGGTTACGCTCATAACCAATTAGACGAGATGGGGAAAATCCTAGTAGGCCTTGGTCGTTTCTTACAACGCCTTGCGCTCGAAAATGGGATCACTTGCAGACGGAATTTCACAAGTCTTGAACGAGGGCAACCTCTCAGTAAGACCTTCGTAAATACTCAAGACTTAACATAATTTCCAGGAACAAGAAAAAATTCCCCAAGTCTTGAACGAGGGCAATCTCTTAATAAGACCCCGTATTTACTCAAGACCCTGTCCGATTTCTAAGAACAAAAGCAAAAATTTATACAAGTCTTGAAGGGGGGGGGGGGCAATCTCACAGTAAGACCCTCACGATCGCTCAGGACTTAGGCAAAAGTTCAAGTTTTACAGAAGTTAACAAAATTTCTCAAAATTCTAAAGGCTTATCAGAGAAATAAAACATCCACAGAGTATGCTACACACAGTCTTATTAGTACGAGATTTGTTCCAGCAAGCTCTAAGTATGAGTTCTGATTCATAAGTAAGCAAAAGAACAAAGTTATGAAGAATAGGATATATATTCATTGCAGAAATCTTACAAAACAAGGGCTCAAAGGCCTATGAACATTGTTTCAGAAGAAAAAAAAGAAGACCTCAAAGCAGAAAAATACATGGAAAATTCATAAAGGGAAGGCTTCAAGCGGCAGGAGCAACATCTTCATCAACGATCACCAGTATGTTCTGGGCCACTGGGCCATAGACAGGGCCTTCTGGCTCTTGAGGTTGGGCAGCTGGTGGCTCGGGCGCTTGCGGATCGACGGGATCGTTGGCATTAGGGGCAATGGCGTTGGGACCTTCTTCTGCTGGGGCGAGAGCCCCCCCCTCGACAGGTGTTTGAAGTTCACTCTCAGGGGGGTTGTTTTGAGCAGAATGAGCATCCATGTACTCATCCTGAAGGAGTTTGACCAGGAATTCATACTCTGGCTCTGCAATGGAATCCGCAGGGTTATCCCCCTCGTCATCCTCCTCCTCGCAGCGCTCATTGAGTGTGAGCCCCGTGCCCTCGGCCTCTCTCATGGCAGGATCCGTTAGCCCCTTATGGATGCCCTGTTCAACGGCTAAGTTGAAGGCTTTCTGAGCCTCATCCAAGTAGTGCAATGAGGCTGCAAAGTTGAAAGCCTTCGCGTGGCAGAATTTGACGAGGGCCTCCTTGTTCGCTCGTTCAAGACTTTGAGGCCATTCGTTCATTGTATCAGTGAATTTTCTCTCAGCCTCCAAAGCCCTCGCTTTCCAGCTCTCCTGCTCGGCCTCTGCCTTCTTGAAACGTTCACCCATTTGGGCTAACTGGCCGCTCAAGCCGTTTCGAGCGTTCTCCACCGCCGCAAAGTCTTCCTTCAACTTCTTCAGCTCCTCCTCCGACTTGTTGTATAAGTCCTTGATAGACTCATATTTGGCTATTTCAGTGTCCAGCTCCGATTGAAGGTGAGCTGGATCGTTAGAGCGCGCCATTTTCTTGTATTTGGCCTTGCGCTCGGCGTAAGTGGAGGCCTGCATTTGCAAGTTCCGGAGCCGGGGTAGAACTTGCTGCATAAGTTCGAAGAAAGGGAAGTGTTAGCCAAGAAATGCTAACTTACAGAAATTAACAAAGAGGCAAGAAGTGATGACTTACGGAGATCAAGGCATGAGCCGCCTCGTAGGTTACAGTCTCCACCGACTGGCTGTACAAATGCCGATGGTCAGCTGTGAACTGGGCCTTGCCCGGCCTCAGCAAAACTGGCCCGCCGTCGGTGGCGCCTAAAAAATTCCTGTCCCCCTGGCGGACAAAGTCCCATAAATGCTCCTCCTCGGAAGAAGAGGTATCTCCATCGCCCTTGGGGCCCTCCGCTACTTGTTTGCCCTTGCCCTTTATTGCCACTGTGTCTGGTATCCTCTTCCTCTTGCGGGAAGGCCTACTGGTGCTCGGAAGGGCCTCGTTTATTGTTAAGGTGGCCGATGGTCTTGCTTGTTCTGCGGCACGAGGGTCGGCCCCCCTCGAATCCGATGGCGTGGGCAATCGCACCCCTACCCTGCTCTCTCTGTTGGCCTGTCTGCTTTCCCCCCGACCACGAGGGGGTTGAACGCCCGAAACTGCACTCGAGCTGGCGCCCTGAATACCACTCCGAGCATCACTACGGTTGCCGCGGTTTCGAGGACGCTGTTGCTCGTCCTGCTGGTTTCTGTTCCTGTTGGCGTTGGCGAAACGAGCGGCTTGTCTGATTCCTCCTGCCATCTCTAATATAGCTGCTCCTGCAAAAATGGAAAGTACAAGGGTTATAAATCCTTAAACTAAATCATTAAGTGTGCAAATTACAAGTACAAAAAGGCAGTCAGTATTCCTATCTAAAGGTTAGCGCCCTAAGAATCTAACCATCTCTCTCTATGTCACGAGCCGGAGGGTTGTCAAGGTAATGGGGATCGTTAGAAAGGCTACACAGGAACATGAGCTCCTCATCATCTATCCAATCTTTCGCCTGAATGAGGTGGCCCTCGTCCCTCAGGGCTTCCGCCAGACTCTTGGCCCAATCTTTGGGAAGTGCAGGCTCCAAGCGGCTCTTTGCAAACGAGCCCCAGTGTGAGGACACCCGAAAGCCTTCTTCTGCTGGGGCCTTGACGAAAATGAACTTCTCCTTCCAGTTGGGGCCGTAAGTGCTCGAGGGCGAGTTGATTAATTTCATATGGGCCTTCGCCTGGACATAGTAAAAACCCGCCTCGGGAGATGAACGAGATGAGCTGACCACTTGAAAGAGGGCATTGAAGTTCCGCACGAAGGGCTCGTAACCCATGCTCCTCATCAGACTTACAAAGCAGGTCAGGAGGGCCAAGCCACTGGGCACGATTTGTGATGGACAAAGGCCCAGATCATTCAACAAGTGGGCCATCGGGATCGAGACAGGGAACCTCAAGCCTCCTGAGCTCACTGTGGCCACGTATACCACCATTTCGCCTGGAGGCGGATTGTTGGCACGCTCATGGCTTTCAGGAATTCTCCATGTGTAGCGCTCGTCCCAGTAGATAGGCGCCATCATCGTTCTCACTTCTCCCAGAGTAACTGTGCTAGGAGTCTCCTCAGGAGTGCGCTCGGTGGCCTGGTAGCCTGATCCCTCACCCTCGTGGGGCCCTTTGGATTTCTTGGATTTCTTGCTCTTTCCTTTATTACGGGCTCTTTCTGAAGGCCCTGATATGACTTTGGCCATCGTAGCGGGGTCGCGACGGCCACCGTCACAGTATGGCGGTGGGGGTGAGTGGCACTCTGAGTTATGGAAAGAGTAACCCCTTGCCTTTCTGCCTCCATTACTAAGCTCATCTCTTCAAAGAGAGGTTCCCTGGATTCCTATCCTCCATGGCCATCACTGCCGCCCCCAACTCCTTGTCTCTGGGGGAATCAGGGGAAGAGGAACTCTGAATGGCCATTTCATGGACTTCACGGGCGAATTCCTCAACGTGTTGGTCAGCCATGGCAGAAGCTGAGATTTGGGAGAGATTTAGTCTGGGTTAGAGAATGGGAGTTTTCTGGAAGAAATTTGGGTTTCCTAAGGGAGTAAAACCTAAGGGATTACAAAGTCCTAAAGTCCGAATCTAAAGTTAGCAGAGTTAGAAAATTTCGCTGGAAGTTTACCTTGAAGATTTCTGAGAAAATCTGAAGAAGAGGTTGAAGATGCTCTAAGAACTGCTGTGCAAGAGAATTCTTTTTGCTAGGGATGCTTGGAAGATAAGTATGCGTAAAGAGTGGAAAGATCTCAGAATCCCTTATTTATAGGGATGGGAGTTGGTACCTTTTCGGCAAGAAATTCAAAATGGTAATCATTTCCCGCCTAGGAAACCGTCCACTCTATGGAACCGTCACATGCTTCCCAATATTCACGCGCCCCACGCGCACCCGCATTTAATGCTCTGACCTTTCGAATGCTCAAGAACAGTACATCATTTAATGCGGAAGCGTTACGAGTGGTCAGTTGAAAAGACCGCATTAATGGCACAACCAGAGGAAAAATTGCTCAACACGCCAAGTCTTATACGAGCGTTACGTGCAAGAGATAGAACGTGTCAAAATTCTACAGTCCTTATCACTAAGGACTACAGAATTGGGGGGCAAAATGATGGGGTCAAAATACGATCGTCCCACGTTAGGACACGTGGCACCACCGAGATGATGACATCTGTCTCCTCAAGGTTGCACCCATCAGTGCACGAGCGCTAAGCCCAACGAGCGCAATCCTTCTTCAGGAGTTAAGCCCAACGAGCGCTGTCACTCTCACGAGCGCCACTCATACTGTATGATTGGCACGCCCACGTGCCAAGGGAGCCCTCTTCGAGCGTCACACTCCCTCAGAGTGGCCTTCCCTTCTGGCTCATTACTTGAACTGGATCCTTCATCCCCCCCAGCGGATATCTTGGCCTCCGATACTCCTGGTTGTCACGAGCGTGCTCTTAAGCCCTCGTTACCAACCACGCAAATGGCTCTCTGACACATCGTACATGCCCGCGCACCTGCCACTGTTGCCAGCACCAACTTTTAGCCACTTTTGCAGAAGATTCCTCCTAGGTTTCTCTCTCATGGCGCCACGTGTTAGGGCAACATTCGGACAGGACCACATGGGGCAAATGACCAAAGGGTCCCTGACCCTCACCTATAAATAGGTAAAGTCATCTTCTACATGGTAAGCAATCTCCATCACTGAAACTGCTATTTAACTTACGTTTCCTCCTTCATATCTTGGTCTGACTTGAGCGTCGGAGAGCCAAACTGGGAATCACCCCCAGTTCCCCCAGCTTGGCCTTCTGACTTTTCTTGTGTTTGTCCCAGCAGGTAGAACCCCCTTTTCTTTTCCGGCGAGTTTCCAGTGATTTCCCCCAGAAAAACAAATCGTAAAGTGATTGGATTCGGATCCTCCTATTCGGAACCCATCAAAATAATTATATATTTAAAAATATTTTTATTTAAACTATGATAACAAGTATTTAATTATTTATTTAAATTAGTGTATGAATATTTGATTGTTGTTAAATATAATAAATGACATAATATTACCAATAACATAGCTTTCCAAATTGGTTCAATTCATGGAGGGTGCAAATTATGCAATATATATCATGAGCCACCTTGGGCTGGTTCGGCTAGGTCCGGTGGCGGTTTGAACCTACTAGGGCTGGTGCGGTTGGGGGGTGATTCTGGGGCCCCTAAATAAAATTTTAATTTATTAATTTGAATTATTACCTTTTGCGACGGATTTTGCAACGCAAATTCCGTTGCAAAAAGGCAAAAAATTAATTAATTATTGATTGGTTAGCTAACTCTGTTGCTAAAAAATTCGTTGTTAATGTCCGTAGGTAGTAATCCGTTGCTAAATCCGTTGCTATAAATTCGTTGCTAATTCCGTTGCTAATAATTCGTTGCTAAATCCGTTGCTATAGATTAGCCACGAGGGTTATAGCAACGAAAAATTTTCGTTGCTAAATCCATTGCTAAGATGAATCCGTTGCTAATTTGGCCAAAATTCGTTGTTAAATCCGTTGTTATAGGGCGTTTTTCTAGTAGTGAAAAAAAAAAAAAACAAAAAACAAAATACAAAGCAATAAATTTAGTATAAAATATTTATTATATGTAAAATAAGTATAATATTAATTTTTTTCCAAAAAAAAGTATGATATTATTTTGATATTAATTAAACGTAATATTTTAATTATAAATATATAAAAAATAAAATCATACTAGGTGTATAGTATATATGTGTATATATACATATCCATAGTATATATATATATTATATATATAATAGGGATAACTATATCAAATTACTCATTAATACAAATTATTTATCAGTTTAATAAATATAAGTATTGCTAATTATTAAAATTACTCATTAAATATTATTAATCAATACAAAAAAGGAAATGAATGCAGCAGCCACCAGATCCGGCAACCATCGCTACCATCGGCTGATTTCGGGCAGCCACCACCACCACTACGGTTACCAAATCTGAATACCACTTATCACCACCATAAAAAATCAACAGCTTCATTCAACACCAACAAATAAGAATATCAAGAAAAAAAAAATAAAAATTTAATCTTCGAAGCTTTACGAGAGAATCACGATCAACATAATCTTCATCTTCCATCCACCGCCCCAGTTGCCACCATCGCCGTTGCCACCACCAACGCCTCTACCCCCAAGTTCGCCGCCTCCCTTCCCTGCGGTCCCACCACCACAAGAAACCACCATCCATTGGCCCCCCCCCCACCTCCCTCCTCAAATCCGCTGTCATCACCACCATCCATCGCACCCACCCCATTGCCCCCCCCCCCCCTCTCTAATCCGCCGTCATCACCACCAAGTCCACCGTCATCCCTCTCCCCGTATCTCCACCACCATCAACACACCACCACCACCAAGCATCAACCCCGTCAACCCCCCTCTTCTCTCCACCATTTTCTTTACACGCACAAAAATATTCAGATCCAGATCAGGGATCTGGACCTGAAATTGAGAAAAGTGACTAAAATGGGGAGGTGGCGGTGGACTTAGGGGAGGCAGCAGCGGACTTGAGAATTTGGGATGAGCAACTACGGCTGCGAATTTGAGGAGAGGGAAGACGGGACTTCAAAGGGGAGGTAGTGGCGTGGTGGGGTTAGGAGAGAGGAGCGACGTTGCTGTCCAGTGGTGATGCGGCCTTGTGGTGGGCGACGGTGGTGAGGGGTGGGCTGCGACAGTGGCGGGGGTGGGCAATGGCGTTGTTGCTGCAATTATCGGTTGCCTGTATAAAATATATACATATAGGTATATGTAATAATATATATATATAACATATTTATATGTTTTTTTTTAAAGAATATAATTGTAAATAATAAAGTGACAGATTATTTTAGATTTATTTTTTTAATTTTTTTTAATATTTGATGTTGTGTTACGTGGATTTTTTAAAAAAATAGGGAATATGTGTAAATGACGTGGCAAGGGGTGTCAACACCACATCATCAATTTTAACATGTCAACTGACTTCCGGTGATGACTAGGCGCTTTCTGACGATTTTGTCCTTAAATTGACACATGTTTTAAGTTAGTGGATTGTTTTGTTGACGGAGCAAAATGTGTCCCGAAATTGCTAGTTGAGGTCAGTTGGTGTCCCGATTTTGCATTTTTCCCATTTGAGAAAAGAAAAAAAATCCCCAACCATGTTGAACGTTACCTATGGAGAATCAAAGTGCGAATGTGGAAAGGTGGTGGTAAGGTGAACATCTTGAAAACCCTATAATCCCGCTCGTCGCTTCATCTTCTCAAATAAGGTATATGTCCACGATTTTTCCATCTATTTCTTTTCCCAATTAGTCCTATTTTTCTTTTGAATCTCAAATTTCAAACGTGTCGGTTCTTTATCTAGTGTCACATTTGCGTTTTCAAACTATTCATATTTTGCACGTAACTTGATCTGGCTTCAATTTGAAATGTCACAAATTTGGAATTTTCTCGTATACTAAACATCAATTATTATATTTTAGTGGTTTAGGGTTTTGTTAGTTTAGGCGGCCATCTCATATTTGAATATCTGGATATGAAATTACCATGAATAAAAAAGTTTTACACTTTAGTGGTTTGACTCGACTCAAAATTATAACGAGAATTAAGAAAAAAACAAAAGAAGGATGTTTTAACTTTGGAGATACGTATTAGCTATGAAAATGATACATCCATGTGGGACATTTACGTATTGCTACAAATGCCCTTAAACATGGAGCCTGGAGGGCGTTTAATTTAGCCCTTTAAACCAGTTTAATTATAAGCTGTTTAAGAACTTAATAAGATGTTGTGGAGAGTTTGGTAAATATTTTATGAAAGGAATTTTTAAACACAGATGTTTGGAGCTTATAAGCTCTTCAAAATAAGACCTAATATTTCATACTTTCAGAATTATCTTACATGATATAAGAACTTAGCTCTGGGATATAAGCTTGGTCAAGTACACGTTTAATGTTGCTAATCGGGGTCGGTTCAATCGGTTGAAAGACACTTTTTTCAGGGTAATAACCCGAGTTCAAACCCTATTAGCAACTTGGAGATGTATGTATTAAAAAAAAAAAAAATGTACACGCTTAATGTTCAGTTAAAGGAATTTTTCAACCTTCAATGTATGTCTTGACAGTAAGGAGGAAACTCCATAACGTTAAGGCTGTGAGTTCAATTATATAAGTATCCAAAGAATTTCTATCTAATTTTACTTGATTCTTTAAGTGGTCAGGGTTTCAAACCTGGATATTGAAAAAGAATCTTGGAAAGAATTTTATTTGCCGTCCTGCTCGAACCTAATTAAATGAGATATAGAAAAAAAAATTACATCATAATATTATGCTCTCTTGGTATACAATCAATTTATATTATCTCATTATTAAGATATGATTTACACACACGCACTTATATATAAATTTCGTAAGTTGAGATAAGATTTTCATATTTTCTTATTGACAAAATATATTTAAGATCTTTAAATTACTAATTGTGATTCTTCTATCTGATGAGACCAAATTAGGCTCGTGACACGTAAGCGACATGTGGCCCAATCCTCGCATCCCAGCATGGCGCCTCAAGGACACACTTCAAATCCCCCCTCGAGAATGGGGTATCCCCTTCGAGGAGATGATCATCCCATCTTCGTAAGGAGCCTTGGCCTTCACAAGTGTAGGAACAAGGTTTCATGTACGGATGCCGCTCAACCCTCGGGGATGCTCCCAAGTGGGCCCTCGAGAACGCACTCCTGGCATCACAGGAGTAAGGTTATTCTCCTCACAATCATGCTTTTGGGCCCAGGCGTCCCCTCGGACCAAGCGAGCCCACAAAGCCCTTATTCAAACCCGAGCGTGCTTAGCCCTCGGTAACAACCCAAAAGGCTCTCTAACATACAGTACCTGCCTGCGCACCTGCCACCCTTGCCGCCACCAACCTTTTCACAGGCTTTTGTAGGAGATCCCTTTCAGAGACTCCTCTTTGCGCCACGTGTCTATGGCAACATCAATGCAGGACCACAGGGTGATAATTAAGGGCCTTGACCCTCAACTATAAATACCCGGATCTCATACATACTCTGTAAGCAAGCTTCCATTACTTGAGCTCTGTTTTACCTATTTCATCTCCTTCATTCACCGTCTGACATGAGTGTCAGAGAGTCAAACTGGGTATCACCCCCCATTCCCCCAGCTTGGCCGTCTGACCCTTTTGTGTTTATTCCTAGCAGGTAGAACCTAATCATCTCATGCAACCTTTGCCTGAACTTGCTGTCCCTATTTCCCCGCACAAACAAATTACAAAGTGTTGGTGTTTGCCACCTTGGATCAGACCCCATCATTTTTGGCGCCGTTTATGGGAAACCGATCTTCTTTTCCTCTCCGCTAGTTGAGAAACAAACACATACCTTACCATGGTGACCACCAGATCAGGAGTTGTGGGAGGTGGAGGTGACCTCCCACACGGCGGAGATGACAACGCCCCTGTCACCGCTGCCACCGGAGTTATACCAACTGCGGGAGATGCCTCCCATGCGGTGGAGCAGAATAGACTGGAAAGGGTGCCTACACAAAGCAGCCCGTTGCGCCCACTGGTGGAGGAATAGGGGGATCTAACACCAACATTCCCCTGAATCAACCCTCCACCGTCACCGCTAACATGGGTGGCTACCCCATGATGATGCCGCTACTGGGTTATATGCCTACACCACCCAGCGTTTTGCCTATTGTCCAGCCTTACTACACGGGTCAGATGCAACTTCCCGTTGTGGTTCCTAAAGAGATTGAGGGGGTGGAGATACCCCCCATGACACCTAGACAATTGCAGGCTATTTACACTCAACGCGAGGTCCAAGCGGCTCAAAATGCCTGGAAGAACTTTACTGCCACCTATTTCCCCTCAGGCCAAGCCGCTCAAATCTCCCCACCCATGGGAGGTTGGCAGGTTCATCCGCTAATGGCCGCCCAAGCTATTTTGCAAGCACGACCACCACCTCTCACCAGTCAACACAAACAACGCTCCACCAAGGGGAGCTCCAGGCTGATAAAGGCAAAGAGCCAGTAGGAAGAATTGATGTTGATGCCCAGGGGCACTCACAAGTCTCAAAGAGAGGCAAGGCAGATGGAGAAGACCCAAACCTACTCGCGGCTATGCAAGACCGGCTGCAAGGTTTGCAGGACATGGTTGAGCAGCTCTGTTGAGAGCGATCTCAAGCCCCCCACACTGGGGGCGAGAGAGCCAAGGCCAGAGACGCTCGCCACCAAACACACCGAAACCACGTTCCTAGTCACCACCAGGAGGAAAAAGAAAAATATGAGAATTATGACAATGAGGGGGATACCACCATCCCCTAGCAAGGGGTTCTCTCCTCGTTGAGGAAGTCCTAATGGCCCAAGCCGGAATGGGTAAAGTTCCCACTTCCATCATTCGCTACGATGGAACCACTGATCCTGCAGAACATTTAGACCATTTTCTGCATTTGATGCATCTGTATGGACACTCTATCCATTATTGGGCCAAAGTCTTTATCACATCCCTCGTGGGAATGGCCCAAGAGTGGTATAAGCGGTTGTCTCCCCACTCGATTAGGGGGTATGAAGACCTTACCAATGCCTTCCTGAATCACTTCAATTCCCTGAAGGCTCCAGTCACTGCGCCCACGACCCTGTACAATTTGGTCCAAGGCGAAAATGAGTCTCTCCGATCCTTCTTCGCTCGATTCAACAAAGAGGTGCTCCTGGTCGAGCGGCCCTCTATGGACTTTCTGATCCATGTGCTGTTTAAGGCCATCAACCACAAGCATTATGTGAGCAATGAGTTTTCTGAAGCCAATGTCAAGAAAAGACCCAAATCCCTCATGCCCAAGAGAGAGATTGCTGAGCCGTTCTTTACACTCGAGGATATGTAGAAATCTAATGCGCCGCGTCCGTCAGGCCACCACAAGGGTGAACGAGGGCAGGAGGATACCCACAAGGATCGCCGTAAATCCCCTCCGTCCTCTCACTGACACGAGCGCATTCCTCTCGACCGTCCAATTTCTGAAATCTACTCGCTCTCGAACAAGAAACTCTTCAAAAGGCCCCAAAAATTGAGGGAGACGGAATCTCAGAGGCGCTCGGGAAAGTATTGCGCCTTCCATAAACAAAAGGGGCATGACATGGATGAATGCCGTCAGCTGGAAAATGAGATACAAAGATTTATTGCCAATGGTCATTTGAATGAGTTTGTTAAAATTTTGGAGAGGTATGACGAACATTGCACTGAGCGGGCTAGGAACAGGAGAAGCAGCCCGTCTCGCTCGAGAAGCCCCTGAGGGAGGCGCTGTTGTGGTGTTTCACTTAAGTTCAAAACTAATCGTACAAGTGTACACTAACATACTTGTAGCACAACTGGATCGTACCCACAGGGAAGGGAAATCAATCACTACTCTATATTCTTCTCTAATCTAAAGACCGAACTAAATCAAATGTTTGTGATCTATTAATCTACTAAAAACAGAATTAATAATTAACTAGAATTAAACACAAGTAATACTAAAACACACGTGAATTAACTTCAATAAACTAAGTAGGCAGGGAAAAGTAATAAATCATACGTTCAAGAGTCAATATGATACTCGTTTGACAAGTGTAATTCTACAACCTAGTCACTTATATTTGTATTACCCTCTCTCAAGGCGTAACAAAGTGCTTAATTAGTGTTCAATATTGCTCTCGCAATCACCAATAGTTAATTAAACCATAAGAACAAGACTAGTGCAAATTCAGTATTCTAGCAGCTCGACATGGAATAAGATTACTATTGTATAAGCTAGAACCAAATCTTTTTGTATTCTACAACTTACAAGTTATGAAAACCATCCAAATTACCATCTATCTCTCGATCTTTAGGCAATTCTATGTCATGCTAAGGTTGGCCAGACCGTTGCAATTCAAATTAAGCCCGCTTTCAAAACTAAGAACATGCATTCATCATCACTCCCCTAGCCCTAGAGAATTGGCTACTCATAATTAAAGCAAACTCGTAAAACTAAAGGAAATTGCATTAATTGAATTCATGTTCATCAAAACTAAACAAAGTCCAAAAATCAAAACCATAAACATTCAAGAAAACCTGTAAAAACAAATCTAACATAAGACTATATTAGGAGGAATTAGTTTAATGAGTAAAGCAACAATATAACCGGAAAAACTAAAATAGGTTCGAATTGATCCTTCCGTATTCTCTGAAAAACTCTTGAAAACGCCTAGTAGCTCCCTTTTCCAAGCTAGGTTACGAACGGGAAGAAGAAGTCCCCCCCCCAAAAAGACTTCTAAACGCACTAAAATACCAACCCTAATCTCTCTCGCTGACACTGGTAACGGGCGTTACCCGGCCATGAGAATTTCTTGTTAACGCCCATTACATGCCTAAATCGTGCTTGGCTTTTATAAGTGGTAACGGGTGTTGCCACTTTTCTTCTACCCAAGGGTAACGGGCGTTACCCCTTCGTGCCAAAAATCGACTCCCCCTGCCTCTGGTAACGGGCGTTACCAGAGTTGTACTGCCAGGGAGTAACGGGCGTTACTCCCATTCTTCGTCTCAAGCGAAGCACCTGTGTCTGTTAACGGGGGTTACTGAATTTGTTCTCCCATAAGGTAACAGGAGTTACTCTTTTTTCCACCAAGAATGCGTGCATTCGCTTTGTTTCGCCGTTTCTCATCTCCAACTCTAAAAACACCTAAATGGAGTAAAATAAACACATAAACGCATCAAACGGTACCAAAAATATAGTCTAATTAATGCTTAAACTCACGTAAATTCTACATTCAACAATTTCCCCCACACTTGACTATTGCTCGTCCTTGAGTAATATAAAAATCAAGAAAAGACATCCTCGTCAAACCATCTCCTCAAAGCAATCATTGAACCATCGCCTAAACAAGTCTAGCTAATTAAATCAAGTACTCATAAATACAAGATTATCCAAAATAGTATGAAAAATGTACCCTTGTGTAGTGTGTGAATCAAATGAAATAATGTACAAAGGCTAGAATGACAAATTCATAATTTCCTCCTAAATTCTAATCATCAACATCAGAATACACTCTTCGAACCTATCTCCACTAATGGAATTAAATCAAGACATAGGATTGGTAGGTCTTTCGAGCTTGTAATGTAGGCTTTAGGTAAGGCTATGAAAATTTGGATCAAGTGACTACTCACCAAGCTTACATCATTCAATCTTTAAACTCACGACACTCCAATTTCGCCACTAAACACATAATCCCCCCTAATTCGACAATTGTATCCCACACTCTCAATTTCACACTTTCCATAATCTTTCTTTTCTTTTGCTCTTTCTTCTCTTTCTTTTTCACACTTTTTCTCATTCTTTTTCTTTTTCTTTTCATATATATCTCAATTCCGAACATAAGAACAATCAAAATGGGTCAAAAGATAGATATTCACTATAAAAAAAATCAAACGAGCAAGCATTGGTGTAAAATTATCAAGGTGGTTTATTCTTTTTGTCGTGCATTGGCTTATAATGTGGCTGCAAATATCTTTGCACAACAATTAGGCTCAGCGGGGTCAATAACGTTATTTAGTGAAAAATGGCTAAAAAGAAAAGCTTATAATCCTCCGACAACGAATGCCTACTTCACTTCCTTAATCTTTCATTAACTCAAAATTTCGCATCAATAGGAGTAAAATGCATCCTAATCAAATCTTAGACTCATTCGGAAATCATCAATTCACCTTCTAAACAAAGTGTATTATCACATTCAACAGTGCTCAAATTATAAGGGTATACTAACACACTAAATCATCAAATCTCATGCAAATTTTCCTCAATTCAAATAGCTTAACTCCTTCTAGGAAAAGCTCAACAATCAAACTTGAAAGAAAAAGTTCAAAACGAGGGAAAATTTTCAAAAAATTTCAAAATTACTCAATTCTTAGCAAATCCCAAGTGTAACAACATCTAATCATGCAAATATTCAATAAAATTCATAACAAGCACATTCTTTCCCCACACTCAAACTTTGTAATGTCCTCATGCAAGTGAAGGAATTAAGGTTCAAGAAAACTCCCTTATCAAATGAAGAACCGATAACGTGCTAGCTAAGCTTCCAAAACCTGGATAAGTGACTAGAAAACATGGATCAAGTGCACAGGCAATTGACAATCAAATGCATCTAACAAGCAACACACAAGTTACAAATATCAAGGAAAAGAAAAGGCACATTGCATTGGCAATTAAAAAGGTTAGACATAAACAAGGAAAAGTAGTAACGAGAGTATCAAAAGTACCCCAGACTATCAATTATACAGACCCAACTAGCAAATAAAGGAATAACAGAAACAAAAGCAACAAGATCACTGATCAGGTGGGGGTGCAGGGCCTCGGAAATAACCATCCAAGCATTGATACAGGCCCTGGAACTGCTCATCAACATGGGTCGTCCATGTGACAAATCTCTGATCCACATGAGCTCGAAAATCCCCCATCTCCTATCTCTATTCAGTCATTCCTGTCTCAATTCTTGGCAATCTAGCATTAGAGTCTGCCAGATCTAACCTCATCGCCGCCATACTGATATTCAATGCACGGATAGACATGGGCTCATCATTCCCCTGCTGAGAGACCGATCTCGGGGCATCATTTCTCCCCTCAGGCACATCGGGGATCTCATCAATAGAAGCCTTAAGCTCATCGGGCATCTCATCATAAGTTGTATAACCCCAGGTGTACATCTGCTGAAACCTATCGCGCACCCTCTTCGGCTACCAAGGCAGCAACCTTCCTGCGAAGGGCTCCTCTGGCCATTCAGTAACTAGGACCATATGCTTCCAATTCTCCTCATCCAAAATCGGGTACTCAGTCAACGGCACAGCCTTCTTGGGTTTCCACCCCACGCTTTTGGCAATCATTGTAATG
Organism: Lantana camara; assembly: GCA_037501455.1. Taxonomy (NCBI): domain Eukaryota; kingdom Viridiplantae; phylum Streptophyta; class Magnoliopsida; order Lamiales; family Verbenaceae; genus Lantana; species Lantana camara. The sequence continues at coordinate 88,463,754 of CM074863.1, forward strand.
TAGGCTCCGTAGCCAATAACTCCCCTGGATTGGTTTGCCACATCTTGCATTCGCTCCATCAAATCTCTCATGCCGTCAAACATCTTCCCCTCCTTCATCATATGCATGATGCCTAACTCAGTCAATTGGATGTTGCCCTCGCTCTCATCACGGGCACAAAAACTATATGCCAGGATCTTGTGCACTATCCTCCATACTATACTATCTAGACAAGTGGCCTTTGTGTTCCGGACATGGTAATTAGGTGCATTTGGCTTCAATGGGAATGATCTCCAAACAACCTTCCGCTCATCAGGCCGCCAATTTGGAAGCCTGTCTTCAGTGCCCGTAGGGAAGCCGAATGCCCTACTCAAGGTGTGGGTGCGATAGGTATAAGTCCTAGTATTATCCAGAGCAAAGGAGAGGGGCTCATTCTGTCCAAGATCCCACTTCATGGGGGTGAAAAAATTTACAGTCAGGTCTGGGTACGTGTGCACCACCGTCTCCAAGAACTTCAACCACCCAATATTATCAAACAATGTCCGGATCTCATCCCACGCTCCCATTCGTATCAAGGCATCCCTTTTGAAGAACTTTGTGGGAAAAACTGTTCTCAAAAGCACCCGATCATACTGATTCCCAACCCCTGCTACATTCACTTGCCGGGCTTGACTTTGGGGATGGGCCCTAGAAGCTCCCGAACTAGAGGCCCCTTCCATGCGAGCACGCTTTGAATGCCCCATATTACCTAGAATACGCAAAATACCCAAGCAAAGCAAGCAATTTATCAAATAAAGTTCACTTAGGCAAAATATCAAACACCTTGTGGGCACAATTCTAACGTAAGGGTTTTAGCTAAAATTCTTCAATTCACCTAACCTAAAATAACATTACCTCACATTATCACAGTTATAGTCCCAAAATCACCCACATTCTACTCCAATTTCCGATTTACTCACCAATATCCAACTAGCAACTAGGGCATCCGCCAAATCAACCAACTTCACCTTAAGTTCTACCCTAAGCACAAGTACTACTCCTAGCATGCAAGACTTCAAAATATTCATCTATAACTTCCAAATGATCACCCAAATTGAATATGAATCCTATGGTTGAACTTCCAAAGTTGGGGAAGGGGAGATGTAAAACTACCTAAAATAGGGCTACTTACCAACAATGAGAGAGAGAGAGAGAGAGAGAGTGTGTGTGCGGTGGTGGTACGCCGAAAAACAGATGGTAGCGGCGACGGCTTGGCTTGGTCGCAGTGGTTCTTGGTGTTGTGAGAGGAACTGCTGCTGCTATCGTGCACGTATGTGCTTGTGTTGTGGGGGGAGGGAGAGTTAGGTTTTAAACTTAAAGTTTTTTCCCCTAAAAACATGTTATCAACAGCCCAGGTTTTCGCGATTTTAGCCCGGTAACGGGCGTTACCCCGCTTCAACTACATGGGAGTAACGGGCGTTACTCCCCCTGTCCTAGACCCCTGTGACGATTAACGGGCGTTACGAATTATGACTTGTGAAAGTGTAACGCCCGTTACCTATACTACCCATGCCCCTAACTCCATTAACGGGCATTACCAGATTACACTACGAATGGTGTAACACCCGTTACTTAGCATTTCGTTCCAAAAGCTTAAGTCAGATACAAACACAAGTTAGATGGTGCTTAATCACGTTAATTACCATAACTTAACTCATGAGAATTTAGTCAAACCATAGTGCACTAATCTCAAAGACAGATAAACACACTGCAAAGCACACAGTACAATTTATAGCATCAATTCATTCTCCACACTAGCAATTCAAGCTCATACACACGCACAAATAAAATAACGAAATACATGGACCTCAACATTGACATTTAGGCTCAAATCATGGTCCAAGTAACTATTCTAACTTCAGACACCGAACAACTTCCCAACCAACCTGAAAACCAAGAGAGACAAACAGAGAATCAGGAGAAAAACGAGACGAAAGAACAAAAAGAAAGAAAAAAAATGAAAAGAAAAGAAAAATTAATTCTAATTTATAGTCGTTAGCTTGACTGTGCAATCCTGATTAATTCACAGGATTCAGTGACACACGCGAAGTGTGTTTTTCAATGGGCTCGCCAACTAGATACGGCTTCAACCTCTGCCCATTCACCATAAATGTGCCCGAACCTTCATTTCCTATTTCCACGGCTCCACTTGACATCACCCTAATAACACAAAATGGGTCTGACCAACGAGACTTCAATTTCCTGGGGAAGAGCTTCAACCTAGCATTGAACAACAAAACCAGTCGGCCTACTTTAAACTCTTTCACCCGGATATGCTTATCATGCCATCTCTTTGTTCTCTCCTTATAAAGTTTTGTATTTTCATATGCATTGAGGCGGAACTCCTCCAATTCATGTAATTGTAAAGGTCTTTTCTCTCCTGCTAGCTTTATATCAAAATTAATAGCCTTGATTAACCAATATGCCTTATGCTCAAATTCCAATGGCAAATGGCACGATTTTCCATAAACTAAGTTAAACGGGGGCATACCGATAGGTGTCTTATAAGCCGTTCTATACGCCCATAGTACATCATCTAACTTAGATGCCCAATCCTTTCTCGAGCTACTCACCGTTTTTCCAAAATCTGCTTAATTTCCCTATTGTAAATCTCAACTTGTCCATTGGATTGGGGATGATATAGGGTCGCCACTCGATGATGAACTCCATACTTCTTCAAAAGAATCTCTAGAGGCTTATTGCAGAAGTGAGTGCCTCCGTCACTAACAAGAGATTGAGGAACTCCAAGTCGACTGAAAATATTCTTCTTCAAAAATTTCAACACAACCTTCGAATCATTTGTAGGAGTTGTTATGGCTTCAATCCACTTGGAAACATAATCAGCACCCACCAGAATGTACTTATTTCCATTGGATGACGGAAAAGGTCCCATTAAATCAATGCCCCAGACATCAAAAAGCTCAATCTCAAGAATATACCTCAGGGACATCTCATCTCTCTTTCCTATATTACCCGTCCTCTGACATGAATCACACTTAGTCACAAACTCGTGTGCATCTTTAAACAGTGAAGGCCACCAAAATCCAGATTGTAACACTTTTGCAGCAGTCTTGCTCGCACTAGCTCGACCTCCATAAGGGCTCGCATGACACTGATACAGCACTAGGTCAATCTCATCCTGAGGTATACATCTTCTCACTAAGTGATCGGAGTAGTATCTATAAAGCAACGGTTCCTCCCAATAGTAATACTTTGCATCTGAAAGAAATTTTCACTTCTGGTGGAAACTTAAGTCGGGAGGTACGATTTTACTAACCAAGTAATTCACAAAATCTGTGTACCATGGTACTCCAGAATCCACCTTAAACAATTGCTCATCTGGGAAATTCTCCACTATAACTTCTTATTTATCCTCAGCTATTTCCTTAATTTCCAATCTCGACAAGTGGTCAGCCACCACATTCTCAATGCCCTTCTTGTCTCTAATCTCCAAATCAAACTCCTGAAGCAACAATATCCATCTAATGAGGTGCGGTTTTCTATCTTCCTTGGACAAGAGGTACTTAATAGCAGCATGATCAGTATATACCACAGTTTTAGAGCCTATCAACTAAGAACGAAACTTGTCAAAAGCATGTACAATAGCTAACAGTTCTTTTTCAGTGGTGGCATAATTAAGTTGTGCATCATTAAGTGTTTTGCTAGAATATGCAATGACATGTAACTGTTTCTCCCTCCTTTGGCCAAGGACCGCTCCTATGGCCAAATCACTAGCATGACACATAAGTTCAAATGGCAGACTCCAGTCTGGTGCCACCATAATGGGTGCTGAAGTATGTTCTTTCTTCAACCTATCAAAAGCAGTCAAACAGTCATTATCAAAGATAAATTCAGCATCCTTCTGTAAAAGTTTACAGAGAGGTAAGGTGATTTTGGAGAAATCCTTAATAAACCGACGATAAAACCCGGTATGACCAAGGAAACTCCTAACTTTCTTAACATTAGTTGGTGGTGGCAACTTCGCGATCACTTCAATCTTGGCCTTATCAACTTCAATTCCTTTCTCTGAAATCCTGTGGCCTAACACAGTTCCTTCCTTTACCATGAAGTGGCACTTTTCCCAATTCAGAACAAGATTAGTCTCTTCACATCACTGCAGAACTTAGGTTAAATTCTGTAAACACGATTCAAAAGAGGAACCAAACATAAAAAAATCATCCATAAATATTTTCATAGTACGCTCGATGAAATCAGAAAAAATGGCCATTATGCATCTTTGAAACGTAGCAGGGATATTACATAACCCGAAAGGCATTCTCCTAAAGGCAAAAGTACCATAAGGACAAGTAAAAGTGCATTTTTCCTGGTCTTCCGGAGCTATAACTATCTGATTATAACCTGAATATCCATCCAGAAAATAGTAGCATGCATGCCCGGCTAATCTTTCTAACATTTGATCAACAAAGGGAAGGGGAAAGTGATCCTTTCTTGTCGCAGTGTTTAGTTTCCTGTAATCAATGCAAGCTCTCCATCCCGTGACTGTCTTAGTAGGAATCAATTCATTATTCTCATTTTTAACCACAGTCATCCCTCCTTTCTTAGGCACAACCTGAACAGGACTAACCCACTTACTGTCCGAGATGGGATAAATAATCCCGACATCTAACAGTTTTATTACCTCAGCCCTAACAACTTCTTTTATGTTTGGGTTTAACCTGCGTTGGTGTTCTATACAGGGTTTATGCTCATCTTCCATCAAAATTTTATGCATGCAAATAGCTGGGCTAATGCCCTTAATGCCAGAAATAGTCCATCCTATTGCTCTCTTATGATCTCTCAAAACCCTTAACAAAGCATCTAATTGTGACTCAGATAATTCAGCAGAAACAACAACACGCAGTGTGTCAGATTCACCTAAGAATGCATACTTCAAATGATTGGGGAGGGGTTTCAATTCCAAAGTAGGGGCCTTAACAATTGAGGGGGGAGGAGTGGGATTACCTATACCCAACTCTTCATAAATAAACCTTTACCGGAATGGTACGAATGTAGTTGCCTCAAGTTCTCTCGAATAGGCAACAATCTCTTCAAGTAATTACTCTCTATCTATTTTCTCTTCCAATCCCTGCAAACAAAATTCAAGGGGGTCATCTTGCAGTGGTGAAACTGAAATCATATCTTCTGTAACGCCCCAGCTTTCAGCAATTCAGGTATGAACGACACGTGTGCGCTTGAGAGTTAGAATTTTATTTTAATTGATCATTTTCTTTAATTTTCCATAGCATGACATAATTTTATAAAATTATATTTTTGGTATTTATTGAAAATTCATATCATATTACAATTATTGCATATATTGAATGTAATGGTAACGTGAATTATTTTTTTCCGAGTATGAATAATTGCTTCTATGTCCTTAATTGTTCATTTCCAAGAATTTGGGACTTAATTGCATTGGACCACATTGATCATTTAATATTGGAATTGGACTTAATTGCTTAACTTAATAAGTGGAAGGAATTAATAGCAATTTGGCCATCTCTTCTCCCTTCATTAGCAGCATTCACGTACCTTGGCTTCTCATTACATACAAAACATTTCATCATTGTCCTTGCTTCCTTCTTCAACCGAGACAAACCCTACCAAGTTAAGAGGGAGATTTCATCTTGCAAGCATCAATTTTTGTGGGATTTCTGATCATTGGAGCATCATCAACATCATATCTTCATCCTAGCTTTCATCTCTTTCATTTGAGGTATTTTTGGAGATTTCATGATTTTATTGAAAATATATGATATATAGGGCTTGGTATTGGCTAAAATAAATGGTGTATTTGTTGTTGGAAATATGTTTGTGATCATTAAGCTTAAGTTTGGTGCATATATCTTGAGTTTTATGGACTTGGAGCATGAGGGTTGTTATGGGTTTATATTGATGGATTATTGATGATCTAGTGTGGGATATGTGTTTTTATGACTTGTTATTGATCTATATGATTGCTAGCATGTTTATTGTATCAAATAATTGCATTACATCTTGGCTTGAAGCCATTTTTGGTGGTTGATGGTTGTTACACCATTGCTGCTCTGTTTCTGTTCTTCTTCTTCTGCTCACGTATTCTGGGAACGGCCCTTCCCAGCCCCAGTTCAAAACTGGAACGGCCGTTCCCATGATGCTGAGTCAGCTTAAGCCAGCGAGACTGGGAACGGCCGTTCCCATTTTGGCCTTTAAGCCGGAAGGGCCGTTCCCAGCTAAAACGTATTTCACCTTTTTAAAACGCTGGCGCGTTTCTGAAGGGCCATGGGAACGGCCCTTCCCATTTTCAAAGGAAGGCCGGAACGGCCGTTCCCACGGCGACTGCAGAACAAAAGCTACTGCATAAAAATAAATTTTCATCACCCACCTCCAATCATTTCTTTGACCCCTAATTGCTATTATATGATCGCATACATGTTCAAACGCGATATTTTCATGGTGCATTGTATTTTTCCCGTCGTCTCGTTGCATTTTGCCGTTCGTCATATTTGGTACATTTTGAGTCGTGTTTCACGGACATTTGTCTTTCTTGCACAGACCAGCTTCCTGGTGACGAGGAGCAGGCACCGTGAGCTGTTTCCTTGGTTGTTTTGGGTCGTTCAGGTGAGGTTTAATTTTAGCTACATAGGACCCGTATAACCCTATGTGAAAGTTTAAGCCAAAACCTATCTATATATATCTATAGTTTTCAAAAGAGATTGGTTTTCAAATGATTTACCCTACTACTGATGGAATTGATTGATTGATTGATTGATTGATCGATTGTTTGGCGAGTATTGTATTGCACTGTGGGCCCGAGGGTAGTGTCTCGAGCCAACCGGGAAAGCATGGGCTGACGGGTAACTCGAGAGCTATCCTCACCAAATTGGGATGACCCCTGAACCCCCTAGGAGATTAGGGGAGGAAGGAGTTCCGGGCTTAGGGATTCATGTACCCTCTGCCCAGATTGATTGGATGGTGGGGCCTTGCAATCCCACCATCACCCGGAGGAAGAAGGTGTCATTGAAACTGCTAATTGTGCACAGTAATAAATTGCTTGATCACCTAATCACCTAATGATTCATTGATTGATTGATTGTACACAGTCGGTGTAAGGTTGGAGAATTGCCCCACTCGCCGGGCCACAAATTGATTGAATTGAAATGGTTAAATTGAAATTGGAAATAGTTGTAACCTCGGGCGATAGAATCTCTTATTTTATTAAATTGTATTGTATTGTTTTTCAAAAAAATTATTACCCGAGATTATAACTTGCATGTATGTGCGCTTATATTTATTCATACCCCTCGCTCAGTCCGTGTTGGACTGACCTCTCGACTTTTCAGTTGTTTTGCAGGGCGTGTTAGGCGGGAATTAGAGTCTAGAGGGTCTTTAATTTGGGTCTAGCACACTTCATTCTCACATTTTGCTCATGTACAGATACTCTATATATTTTGTAGCATGTCTTGTCTTGTTATCTATTTTGTGGAGATGATATTGTATGGATATTGTGAATGTTGGTACCTATTAGTAAATAAATAAATATGGTACCTATACGTATCGAATGAATGATATTGCTTCCGCTTTTTAATACTCTGACTTAATTGTTGGTTGGTTTTAATTGAGGGTACCCGCCTAGCTTTGTGTCATTTTATTGTCTCCCGTTCGCTATAGTGTTGATTCATGTATGGATTATCTGTTTCATATGTGGATTGGGACTATAGTACGGGGGATGTGGCGCCTAGCGTTCCGGGTTCTACATCCTACGGTGGTATCAGAGCCCGGTTGCAAAACCGGGTCTCTAGTGTCGTGTCTTGTGAGTCTAGGTCGCACGGCATAGGAACTAATTGTCAACTTGAGAGTCTTGCATCGTTATTTGCTATATTTGAGCTCTTTGAACTCTTTGACTTACTTGAATTTGGTGAATTGTTCGAACTCTATAACTTATGTGCAATTTTGAATTATTTGTACACATTGGCATTACTAATCGAACATGCATAATAGTGACTTGATTTCAGGATGGCTCGCGATAGACATCAGCGTGATCGTTCTCCTAGGCATTGACATCGTCGTCATCATCGCCGGGAGAGATCACCACCTCCTCCTCCACCTCCTCAGGCTCAGCCACAGGATTTCATGAACGCCGTGGTGGGTCTTATTGATCAGAGAGTCCGGGATCATGTTCCTCCAGCACCGCCAGTTCCACCACCACAGCCAGGGGCACAGATTTCAGCTGTTTTTAGGGAGTTTCAGAACCAGCATCCTCCCAAGTTCTATAAAGGTAACGATATTCAGGCCGAGCAGTGGCTCAGGGAGATTGAGAGGGTCTGGGAGCTCATTCCTTGTGGGTCCCAGGAGAAGGCTCGTTGTACGCTTTCTTTGATTCAGGGTGAGGCCTATTCTTGGTGGGAGAGTGCCCGGATAGTGTTAGAGGCTGCAGGCGAGGAAGTAAACTGGGAAGTGTTTATCAGAGAGTTCAGAAATAAGTTCATTCCTCCATCTTCTCGCACTAGAAGATTGAAGGAATTTACAGAGCTCAAGCAAGGAAGCCGGTCAGTTTCAGAGTATATCGCCGAGTATGAGAGATTGTCCCGCTATGCTCCTAATATCGCGAGTGACGATTTCCATAAGGCGATGCAGTTTGTTCAGGGCCTTAGACCGGATATTCAGGCAGCGATTAAGGCGGTCAACACGAGCACGTGGGCAAAGGCTACTAAGAAGGCCTTATTAGTTGAGGATTCAGTGAATGCGAGGCGGTCTTCTTACTGGTCAGGCTCAGGTTCGGGCTCAGGGTCAGGATCGGGATTTAGAGGTACTGGATCGGGTTTCAGAGGTGCCGGATCAGGGTTTAAGGGTTTAGGATCGGGATCTGCTTCAGGCAAGAGACCGATGGTCTATTCTTCTCCATCACCAGCTCCACAGGGCCCAGGGAAGAAGCCCCGACCAGCAGGACCAGTGATTAGAGCTCCAGTTGCTCCAGCTTTGCCATCACCACCCGAGAGACCTGCTTGTACTTTCTGTGGCCAGAGGACACACACATATGATAACTGCAGGAGGCGCTTGGGTTTATGCCTACTTTGTGGGAGCAATGAACATATGGTAGACGGATGTCCAGATCGCAGGATACCACTACCGGGAGCACCGAGACCACTGATCAGGGCTCGTGCTTATGCTTTGGAGGGTGAGCAGTAGGATGCTGATGTTGATCCAGCTGCGGTAGTTGAAGGTACTATTTGCATACATGGCACGAACATTCATACCTTGTTTGATCCAGGAGCTACTCACTCTTTTCTTTCGAGTGCTATATCTGTTTCTTTGCCTATGCCTGTTACTCGCTCTTCTGCATGTTATGTGGTTAGTACTCCGTTTGGTGGTAGTTTAGAATCTGATCGGGTCTTTAGAGAGGTTCCGGTGAGTATCGAGGGCCGAGTTTTCTTGTCAGACTTCATTGAGCTGCCGATGACTTGCTATGGATCCATTTTGGGCATGGATTGGTTGTACAGACATTCTGCTACAGTTGATTGCAGGGCGAAGAAGGTTCAGTTGGGATCAGATTTGGTAGTGGGTTGGAGTTCCAAGACTGTGCCTCTACTTTCTTTTTCTGAAGCTCATAAGTTGGTCCGAGAGGGAGCTACGGGTTTCATTGCTTACATTCTCAACAAACCCAAGGATCAAAGTAAGTTGGAAGAAACGGAAGTAGTGAAGGAGTTTCCCGAGGTCTTTCCTAAGGAATTGGATTCTTTACCTCCAGAACGGGAAATTGAGTTTGTGATTGACCTGTACCCTAATGCAGAGCCGTACTCCAAGACTCCGTATCGTATGGCTCCGGCCTAGTTGAAATAATTGAAGACTCAACTTGATGCGTTGTTGGAGATTGGGTACATTAGGCCGAGTTCTTCTCCCTGGGGTGCACCGGTTTTGTTTGTAAAGGAGAAGGACGGAACCTTGAGAATGTGCATAGACTATAGGGAATTGAACCGGATGACGATCAAGAACAAGTATCCTCTTCCACATATTGAGGAATTGTTTGACATACTTCAGGGATCTAAAGTTTACTCGAAATTGGAATTGAGACAAGGGTACTATCAGCTGCGAATCCGAGCAGAGGATATTTCTAAGACAGGATTTAACACTCGGTACGGGCATTATGAGTTCGTGGTGATGCCGTTTGGTTTGACTAATGCCCCAGCAGCTTTTATGGATATGATGCACATGATTTTCAGGCCTTTTCTGGATAAGTTTGTGGTCATCTTCATCGATGATATTTTGGTTTTCTCAAAGTCTGCCGAGGAGCATGCAAGACACCTTCAGTTGGTATTGAGGACATTGAAGGAACATCAGTTATTTGCCAAATTTAGTAAGTGTGAGTTTTGGATCGACAGGGTGTCTTTCTTGGGTCACATTATTTCGGGCAATGGATTAGAGGTTGACCCTTCTAAGATTGAGTCAGTGTTGAAGTGGGAGAAACCTAAGAATGCCTCAGAGATCAAGAGTTTCTTGAGATTGGCAGGTTATTACCGGAGGTTTGTTAAGGATTTCTCCAAGTTAGCAGCTCCTTTAACCCGGTTGACGAAAAAGAATGTGAAATTCGACTGGAATGAAGATTGTGAGAAGAGTTTCACTTTCTTGAAAGAAAAGTTAGTTTCTGCTCCAGTGTTAGCCCTTCCAGAAGATTCAGAAGGATATGCTGTTTATACGGATGCTTCTAAGGAAGGCTTGGGATGTGTGTTGACTCAGAAGGGTAAAGTAATTGCTTATGCATCCCGGAAGTTGAAAGAGCATGAGAAGAATTATCCGACACATGATCTTGAACTCGCCGCCGTAGTCTTTGCACTTGGAAAGTGGAGACATTACTTGTACGGGGTGTCTTTTGAGATTTTCACCGACCACAAAAGCCTCCAGTATTTATTCACTCAGAAGGAATTGAATATGAGGCAACGACGTTGGATGGAAAGGTTGGAAGATTATGATTGCACGATTAAGTACCATCCCGACAAAGCCAATGTGGTCGCCGATGCACTTAGTAAGAAGGTTAGTGTGTCGGGCTTGGAAGTGGGTGAAAGTAGTGGAATTGAGCCAATTGTTTTAAGGGCTCGAGTTTTGAATATTTCGGTTCATCCAGATTTGAAACTCAGGTTGTTTGAGGCTCAGAGTACGGATGTGGAAGTTCAAAAATTGGTAGCTAAGGCAAGAGCTGATCCAGAGTGCCCATTCGGGTTCGATGAAACCGGTCTTCTTCGTTTCAAGAACCGAGTAGTTGTACCCGAAGAGTTGAAAAGGGTTCTGCTCGAGGAAGCTCACAGATCGGCTTATTCTATCCATCCTGGAGGAAACAAGATGCATAAGGATTTAAGGCAATATTATTGGTGGCGTGGATTGAAGAAGGACGTGGCCGAGTATGTGAAGCATTGTCTCACTTGTCAGAAAGTAAAAGCCGAGCATCAGAAACCGGGAGGTCTTCTTCAGCCGTTACCTATTCCTGAGTGGAAGTGGGAACAGGTGACGATGGATTTCGTGTCTGGATTACCTAAAGTGAAAGGTGGATTCGATGGGATTTGGGTGATTGTGGACCGTTTGACGAAGTCTGCACATTTTCTGCCGGTTCGGATGTCGTATAAGATTCGCAAGCTAGCCGAGCTTTATAACCGGGAGATTGTTAGACTTCATGGGATTCCGGTTAGTATAGTTTCTGACAGAGATCCACGGTTCACTTCGAAGTTGTGGCGTGAGTTGCAAGAAGTTTTGGGTACGAAGCTCCAGTTTAGTACAGCTTTTCATCCTCAGACAGATGGTCAGTCCGAGAGATTAATAAGATATCTCGAGGATTTGCTTCGAGCTTGTTCCTTGGATTTTCAGTCTTCCTGGCATGATCAGCTACCTTTGATTGAGTTTGTATACAATAACAGTTTCCAAGCTTCAATTGGAATGGCGCCGTATGAGCTACTTTATGGTAGGAAGTGTCGTTCTCCGTTGTTCTTTAACTTGGAAGAGTGGAAATGGACTAAGCAAGAAGGTGTTAAGAAAGGTGAGAAGTTGGAAAAACCTTCTAAGGCCGTTGAAGCTATGATTGAGAAAGTCCAACTAATAAAGCAACGGATGAAATCAGCTCAGGACAGACAGAAGAGCTACGCCGATCGACACAGAAGGGATCTCGAGTTTGAGGTTGGAGACCGGGTATTCTTGAAGGCGTCTCCACGTAAAGGATTTGCTCGGATTGGGAAAGGAGGTAAGCTTAAACCTCGTTACTTAGGTCCTTATGAGATTTTGGAAAGAGTTGGAGAAGTTGCCTACAGATTGGACCTACCACCGAGCCTCACGAGGATTCATAATGTATTTCACGTATCTCAGCTGAGGAAATACTACCCCGACGAAACTGAGATCATTCCTGTTGAAGAAGTGGAATTGGAACCGAACCTTACCTTTGTTCAGAAGCCGGTTAAGATTTTGGATAAGAAGTTTCAGGAATTAAGAAACCGGAGAATTCCCATGGTTAAGGTCCTTTGGAGAAGTGACAAGACCGAAGAAGCCACGTGGGAAACCGAAGAAAAGATGAGACGGTTCCATCCGGAGTTGTTCCCTTCCGATCAGTGAATCTGGGGACCAGATTCTTTTAAGGAGGGAGGATTGTAACGCCACAGCTTTCAGCAATTCAGGTATGAACGACACGTGTGCCCTTGAGAGTTAGAATTTTATTTTAATTGATCATTTTCTTTAATTTTCCATAGCATGACATAATTTTATAAAATTATATTTTTGGTATTTATTGAAAATTCATATCATATTACAATTATTGCATATATTGAATGTAATGGTAACGTGAATTATTTTTTTCCGAGTATGAATAATTGCTTCTATGTCCTTAATTGTTCATTTCCAAGAATTTGGGACTTAATTGCATTGGACCACATTGATCATTTAATATTGGAATTGGACTTAATTGCTTAACTTAATAAGTGGAAGAATTTAATAGCAATTTGGCCATCTCTTCTCCCTTCATTAGCAGCATTCACGTACCTTGGCTTCTCATTACATACAAAACATTTCATCATTGTCCTTGCTTCCTTCTTCAACCGAGACAAACCCTACCAAGTTAAGAGGGAGATTTCATCTTGCAAGCATCAATTTTTGTGGGATTTCTGATCATTGGAGCATCATCAACATCATATCTTCATCCTAGCTTTCATCTCTTTCATTTGAGGTATTTTTGGAGATTTCATGATTTTATTGAAAATATGTGATATATAGGGCTTGGTATTGGCTAAAATAAATGGTGTATTTGTTGTTGGAAATATGTTTGTGATCATTAAGCTTAAGTTTGGTGCATATATCTTGAGTTTTATGGACTTGGAGCATGAGGGTTGTTATGGGTTTATATTGATGGATTATTGATGATCTAGTGTGGGATATGTGTTTTTATGACTTGTTATTGATCTATATGATTGCTAGCATGTTTATTGTATCAAATAATTGCATTACATCTTGGCTTGAAGCCATTTTTGGTGGTTGATGGTTGTTACACCATTGCTGCTCTGTTTCTGTTCTTCTTCTTCTGCTCACGTATTCTGGGAACGGCCCTTCCCAGCCCCAGTTCAAAACTGGAACGGCCGTTCCCATGATGCTGAGTCAGCTTAAGCCAGCGAGACTGGGAACGGCCGTTCCCATTTTGGCCTTTAAGCCGGAAGGGCCGTTCCCAGCTAAAACGTATTTCACCTTTTTAAAACGCTGGCGCGTTTCTGAAGGGCCATGGGAACGGCCCTTCCCATTTTCAAAGGAAGGCCGGAACGGCCGTTCCCACGGCGACTGCAGAACAAAAGCTACTGCATAAAAATAAATTTTCATCACCCACCTCCAATCATTTCTTTGACCCCTAATTGCTATTATATGATCGCATACATGTTCAAACGCGATATTTTCATGGTGCATTGTATTTTTCCCGTCGTCTCGTTGCATTTTGCCGTTCGTCATATTTGGTACATTTTGAGTCGTGTTTCACGGACATTTGTCTTTCTTGCACAGACCAGCTTCCTGGTGACGAGGAGCAGGTACCGTGAGCTGTTTCCTTGGTTGTTTTGGGTCGTTCAGGTGAGGTTTAATTTTAGCTACATAGGACCCGTATAACCCTATGTGAAAGTTTAAGCCAAAACCTATCTATATATATCTATAGTTTTCAAAAGAGATTGGTTTTCAAATGATTTACCCTACTACTGATGGAATTGATTGATTGATTGATCGATTGTTTGGCGAGTATTGTATTGCACTGTGGGCCCGAGGGTAGTGTCTCGAGCCAACCGGGAAAGCATGGGCTGACGGGTAACTCGAGAGCTATCCTTACCAAATTGGGATGACCCCTGAACCCCCTAGGAGATTAGGGGAGGAAGGAGTTCCGGGCTTAGGGATTCATGTACCCTCTGCCCAGATTGATTGGATGGTGGGGCCTTGCAATCCCACCATCACCCGGAGGAAGAAGGTGTCATTGAAACTGCTAATTGTGCACAGTAATAAATTGCTTGATCACCTAATCACCTAATGATTCATTGATTGATTGATTGTACACAGTCGGTGTAAGGTTGGAGAATTGCCCCACTCGCCGGGCCACAAATTGATTGAATTGAAATGGTTAAATTGAAATTGGAAATAGTTGTAACCTCGGGCGATAGAATCTCTTATTTTATTAAATTGTATTGTATTGTTTTTCAAAAAAATTATTACCCGAGATTATAACTTGCATGTATGTGCGCTTATATTTATTCATACCCCTCGCTCAGTCCGTGTTGGACTGACCTCTCGACTTTTCAGTTGTTTTGCAGGGCGTGTTAGGCGGGAATTAGAGTCTAGAGGGTCTTTAATTTGGGTCTAGCACACTTCATTCTCACATTTTGCTCATGTACAGATACTCTATATATTTTGTAGCATGTCTTGTCTTGTTATCTATTTTGTGGAGATGATATTGTATGGATATTGTGAATGTTGGTACCTATTAGTAAATAAATAAATATGGTACCTATACGTATCGAATGAATGATATTGCTTCCGCTTTTTAATACTCTGACTTAATTGTTGGTTGGTTTTAATTGAGGGTACCCGCCTAGCTTTGTGTCATTTTATTGTCTCCCGTTCGCTATAGTGTTGATTCATGTATGGATTATCTGTTTCATATGTGGATTGGGACTATAGTACGGGGGATGTGGCGCCTAGCGTTCCGGGTTCTACATCCTACGGTGGTATCAGAGCCCGGTTGCAAAACCGGGTCTCTAGTGTCGTGTCTTGTGAGTCTAGGTCGCACGGCATAGGAACTAATTGTCAACTTGAGAGTCTTGCATCGTTATTTGCTATATTTGAGCTCTTTGAACTCTTTGACTTACTTGAATTTGGTGAATTGTTCGAACTCTATAACTTATGTGCAATTTTGAATTATTTGCACACATTGGCATTACTAATCGAACATGCATAATAGTGACTTGATTTCAGGATGGCTCGCGATAGACATCAGCGTGATCGTTCTCCTAGGCATTGACATCGTCGTCATCATCGCCGGGAGAGATCACCACCTCCTCCTCCACCTCCTCAGGCTCAGCCACAGGATTTCATGAACGCCGTGGTGGGTCTTATTGATCAGAGAGTCCGGGATCATGTTCCTCCAGCACCGCCAGTTCCACCACCACAGCCAGGGGCACAGATTTCAGCTGTTTTTAGGGAGTTTCAGAACCAGCATCCTCCCAAGTTCTATAAAGGTAACGATATTCAGGCCGAGCAGTGGCTCAGGGAGATTGAGAGGGTCTGGGAGCTCATTCCTTGTGGGTCCCAGGAGAAGGCTCGTTGTACGTTTTCTTTGATTCAGGGTGAGGCCTATTCTTGGTGGGAGAGTGCCCGGATAGTGTTAGAGGCTGCAGGCGAGGAAGTAAACTGGGAAGTGTTTATCAGAGAGTTCAGAAATAAGTTCATTCCTCCATCTTCTCGCACTAGAAGATTGAAGGAATTTACAGAGCTCAAGCAAGGAAGCCGGTCAGTTTCAGAGTATATCGCCGAGTATGAGAGATTGTCCCGCTATGCTCCTAATATCGCGAGTGACGATTTCCATAAGGCGATGCAGTTTGTTCAGGGCCTTAGACCGGATATTCAGGCAGCGATTAAGGCGGTCAACACGAGCACGTGGGCAAAGGCTACTAAGAAGGCCTTATTAGTTGAGGATTCAGTGAATGCGAGGCGGTCTTCTTACTGGTCAGGCTCAGGTTCGGGCTCAGGGTCAGGATCGGGATTTAGAGGTACTGGATCGGGTTTCAGAGGTGCCGGATCAGGGTTTAAGGGTTTAGGATCGGGATCTGCTTCAGGCAAGAGACCGATGGTCTATTCTTCTCCATCACCAGCTCCACAGGGCCCAGGGAAGAAGCCCCGACCAGCAGGACCAGTGATTAGAGCTCCAGTTGCTCCAGCTTTGCCATCACCACCCGAGAGACCTGCTTGTACTTTCTGTGGCCAGAGGACACACACATATGATAACTGCAGGAGGCGCTTGGGTTTATGCCTACTTTGTGGGAGCAATGAACATATGGTAGACGGATGTCCAGATCGCAGGATACCACTACCGGGAGCACCGAGACCACTGATCAGGGCTCGTGCTTATGCTTTGGAGGGTGAGCAGTAGGATGCTGATGTTGATCCAGCTGCGGTAGTTGAAGGTACTATTTGCATACATGGCACGAACATTCATACCTTGTTTGATCCAGGAGCTACTCACTCTTTTCTTTCGAGTGCTATATCTGTTTCTTTGCCTATGCCTGTTACTCGCTCTTCTGCATGTTATGTGGTTAGTACTCCGTTTGGTGGTAGTTTAGAATCTGATCGGGTCTTTAGAGAGGTTCCGGTGAGTATCGAGGGCCGAGTTTTCTTGTCAGACTTCATTGAGCTGCCGATGACTTGCTATGGATCCATTTTGGGCATGGATTGGTTGTACAGACATTCTGCTACAGTTGATTGCAGGGCGAAGAAGGTTCAGTTGGGATCAGATTTGGTAGTGGGTTGGAGTTCCAAGACTGTGCCTCTACTTTCTTTTTCTGAAGCTCATAAGTTGGTCCGAGAGGGAGCTACGGGTTTCATTGCTTACATTCTCAACAAACCCAAGGATCAAAGTAAGTTGGAAGAAACGGAAGTAGTGAAGGAGTTTCCCGAGGTCTTTCCTAAGGAATTGGATTCTTTACCTCCAGAACGGGAAATTGAGTTTGTGATTGACCTGTACCCTAATGCAGAGCCGTACTCCAAGACTCCGTATCGTATGGCTCCGGCCTAGTTGAAATAATTGAAGACTCAACTTGATGCGTTGTTGGAGATTGGGTACATTAGGCCGAGTTCTTCTCCCTGGGGTGCACCGGTTTTGTTTGTAAAGGAGAAGGACGGAACCTTGAGAATGTGCATAGACTATAGGGAATTGAACCGGATGACGATCAAGAACAAGTATCCTCTTCCACATATTGAGGAATTGTTTGACATACTTCAGGGATCTAAAGTTTACTCGAAATTGGAATTGAGACAAGGGTACTATCAGCTGCGAATCCGAGCAGAGGATATTTCTAAGACAGGATTTAACACTCGGTACGGGCATTATGAGTTCGTGGTGATGCCGTTTGGTTTGACTAATGCCCCAGCAGCTTTTATGGATATGATGCACATGATTTTCAGGCCTTTTCTGGATAAGTTTGTGGTCATCTTCATCGATGATATTTTGGTTTTCTCAAAGTCTGCCGAGGAGCATGCAAGACACCTTCAGTTGGTATTGAGGACATTGAAGGAACATCAGTTATTTGCCAAATTTAGTAAGTGTGAGTTTTGGATCGACAGGGTGTCTTTCTTGGGTCACATTATTTCGGGCAATGGATTAGAGGTTGACCCTTCTAAGATTGAGTCAGTGTTGAAGTGGGAGAAACCTAAGAATGCCTCAGAGATCAAGAGTTTCTTGAGATTGGCAGGTTATTACCGGAGGTTTGTTAAGGATTTCTCCAAGTTAGCAGCTCCTTTAACCCGGTTGACGAAAAAGAATGTGAAATTCGACTGGAATGAAGATTGTGAGAAGAGTTTCACTTTCTTGAAAGAAAAGTTAGTTTCTGCTCCAGTGTTAGCCCTTCCAGAAGATTCAGAAGGATATGCTGTTTATACGGATGCTTCTAAGGAAGGCTTGGGATGTGTGTTGACTCAGAAGGGTAAAGTAATTGCTTATGCATCCCGGAAGTTGAAAGAGCATGAGAAGAATTATCCGACACATGATCTTGAACTCGCCGCCGTAGTCTTTGCACTTGGAAAGTGGAGACATTACTTGTACGGGGTGTCTTTTGAGATTTTCACCGACCACAAAAGCCTCCAGTATTTATTCACTCAGAAGGAATTGAATATGAGGCAACGACGTTGGATGGAAAGGTTGGAAGATTATGATTGCACGATTAAGTACCATCCCGACAAAGCCAATGTGGTCGCCGATGCACTTAGTAAGAAGGTTAGTGTGTCGGGCTTGGAAGTGGGTGAAAGTAGTGGAATTGAGCCAATTGTTTTAAGGGCTCGAGTTTTGAATATTTCGGTTCATCCAGATTTGAAACTCAGGTTGTTTGAGGCTCAGAGTACGGATGTGGAAGTTCAAAAATTGGTAGCTAAGGCAAGAGCTGATCCAGAGTGCCCATTCGGGTTCGATGAAACCGGTCTTCTTCGTTTCAAGAACCGAGTAGTTGTACCCGAAGAGTTGAAAAGGGTTCTGCTCGAGGAAGCTCACAGATCGGCTTATTCTATCCATCCTGGAGGAAACAAGATGCATAAGGATTTAAGGCAATATTATTGGTGGCGTGGATTGAAGAAGGACGTGGCCGAGTATGTGAAGCATTGTCTCACTTGTCAGAAAGTAAAAGCCGAGCATCAGAAACCGGGAGGTCTTCTTCAGCCGTTACCTATTCCTGAGTGGAAGTGGGAACAGGTGACGATGGATTTCGTGTCTGGATTACCTAAAGTGAAAGGTGGATTCGATGGGATTTGGGTGATTGTGGACCGTTTGACGAAGTCTGCACATTTTCTGCCGGTTCGGATGTCGTATAAGATTCGCAAGCTAGCCGAGCTTTATAACCGGGAGATTGTTAGACTTCATGGGATTCCGGTTAGTATAGTTTCTGACAGAGATCCACGGTTCACTTCGAAGTTGTGGCGTGAGTTGCAAGAAGTTTTGGGTACGAAGCTCCAGTTTAGTACAGCTTTTCATCCTCAGACAGATGGTCAGTCCGAGAGATTAATAAGATATCTCGAGGATTTGCTTCGAGCTTGTTCCTTGGATTTTCAGTCTTCCTGGCATGATCAGCTACCTTTGATTGAGTTTGTATACAATAACAGTTTCCAAGCTTCAATTGGAATGGCGCCGTATGAGCTACTTTATGGTAGGAAGTGTCGTTCTCCGTTGTTCTTTAACTTGGAAGAGTGGAAATGGACTAAGCAAGAAGGTGTTAAGAAAGGTGAGAAGTTGGAAAAACCTTCTAAGGCCGTTGAAGCTATGATTGAGAAAGTCCAACTAATAAAGCAACGGATGAAATCAGCTCAGGACAGACAGAAGAGCTACGCCGATCGACACAGAAGGGATCTCGAGTTTGAGGTTGGAGACCGGGTATTCTTGAAGGCGTCTCCACGTAAAGGATTTGCTCGGATTGGGAAAGGAGGTAAGCTTAAACCTCGTTACTTAGGTCCTTATGAGATTTTGGAAAGAGTTGGAGAAGTTGCCTACAGATTGGACCTACCACCGAGCCTCACGAGGATTCATAATGTATTTCACGTATCTCAGCTGAGGAAATACTACCCCGACGAAACTGAGATCATTCCTGTTGAAGAAGTGGAATTGGAACCGAACCTTACCTTTGTTCAGAAGCCGGTTAAGATTTTGGATAAGAAGTTTCAGGAATTAAGAAACCGGAGAATTCCCATGGTTAAGGTCCTTTGGAGAAGTGACAAGACCGAAGAAGCCACGTGGGAAACCGAAGAAAAGATGAGACGGTTCCATCCGGAGTTGTTCCCTTCCGATCAGTGAATCTGGGGACCAGATTCTTTTAAGGAGGGAGGATTGTAACGCCACAGCTTTCAGCAATTCAGGTATGAACGACACGTGTGCCCTTGAGAGTTAGAATTTTATTTTAATTGATCATTTTCTTTAATTTTCCATAGCATGACATAATTTTATAAAATTATATTTTTGGTATTTATTGAAAATTCATATCATATTACAATTATTGCATATATTGAATGTAATGGTAACGTGAATTATTTTTTTCCGAGTATGAATAATTGCTTCTATGTCCTTAATTGTTCATTTCCAAGAATTTGGGACTTAATTGCATTGGACCACATTGATCATTTAATATTGGAATTGGACTTAATTGCTTAACTTAATAAGTGGAAGAATTTAATAGCAATTTGGCCATCTCTTCTCCCTTCATTAGCAGCATTCACGTACCTTGGCTTCTCATTACATACAAAACATTTCATCATTGTCCTTGCTTCCTTCTTCAACCGAGACAAACCCTACCAAGTTAAGAGGGAGATTTCATCTTGCAAGCATCAATTTTTGTGGGATTTCTGATCATTGGAGCATCATCAACATCATATCTTCATCCTAGCTTTCATCTCTTTCATTTGAGGTATTTTTGGAGATTTCATGATTTTATTGAAAATATGTGATATATAGGGCTTGGTATTGGCTAAAATAAATGGTGTATTTGTTGTTGGAAATATGTTTGTGATCATTAAGCTTAAGTTTGGTGCATATATCTTGAGTTTTATGGACTTGGAGCATGAGGGTTGTTATGGGTTTATATTGATGGATTATTGATGATCTAGTGTGGGATATGTGTTTTTATGACTTGTTATTGATCTATATGATTGCTAGCATGTTTATTGTATCAAATAATTGCATTACATCTTGGCTTGAAGCCATTTTTGGTGGTTGATGGTTGTTACACCATTGCTGCTCTGTTTCTGTTCTTCTTCTTCTGCTCACGTATTCTGGGAACGGCCCTTCCCAGCCCCAGTTCAAAACTGGAACGGCCGTTCCCATGATGCTGAGTCAGCTTAAGCCAGCGAGACTGGGAACGGCCGTTCCCATTTTGGCCTTTAAGCCGGAAGGGCCGTTCCCAGCTAAAACGTATTTCACCTTTTTAAAACGCTGGCGCGTTTCTGAAGGGCCATGGGAACGGCCCTTCCCATTTTCAAAGGAAGGCCGGAACGGCCGTTCCCACGGCGACTGCAGAACAAAAGCTACTGCATAAAAATAAATTTTCATCACCCACCTCCAATCATTTCTTTGACCCCTAATTGCTATTATATGATCGCATACATGTTCAAACGCGATATTTTCATGGTGCATTGTATTTTTCCCGTCGTCTCGTTGCATTTTGCCGTTCGTCATATTTGGTACATTTTGAGTCGTGTTTCACGGACATTTGTCTTTCTTGCACAGACCAGCTTCCTGGTGACGAGGAGCAGGTACCGTGAGCTGTTTCCTTGGTTGTTTTGGGTCGTTCAGGTGAGGTTTAATTTTAGCTACATAGGACCCGTATAACCCTATGTGAAAGTTTAAGCCAAAACCTATCTATATATATCTATAGTTTTCAAAAGAGATTGGTTTTCAAATGATTTACCCTACTACTGATGGAATTGATTGATTGATTGATCGATTGTTTGGCGAGTATTGTATTGCACTGTGGGCCCGAGGGTAGTGTCTCGAGCCAACCGGGAAAGCATGGGCTGACGGGTAACTCGAGAGCTATCCTTACCAAATTGGGATGACCCCTGAACCCCCTAGGAGATTAGGGGAGGAAGGAGTTCCGGGCTTAGGGATTCATGTACCCTCTGCCCAGATTGATTGGATGGTGGGGCCTTGCAATCCCACCATCACCCGGAGGAAGAAGGTGTCATTGAAACTGCTAATTGTGCACAGTAATAAATTGCTTGATCACCTAATCACCTAATGATTCATTGATTGATTGATTGTACACAGTCGGTGTAAGGTTGGAGAATTGCCCCACTCGCCGGGCCACAAATTGATTGAATTGAAATGGTTAAATTGAAATTGGAAATAGTTGTAACCTCGGGCGATAGAATCTCTTATTTTATTAAATTGTATTGTATTGTTTTTCAAAAAAATTATTACCCGAGATTATAACTTGCATGTATGTGCGCTTATATTTATTCATACCCCTCGCTCAGTCCGTGTTGGACTGACCTCTCGACTTTTCAGTTGTTTTGCAGGGCGTGTTAGGCGGGAATTAGAGTCTAGAGGGTCTTTAATTTGGGTCTAGCACACTTCATTCTCACATTTTGCTCATGTACAGATACTCTATATATTTTGTAGCATGTCTTGTCTTGTTATCTATTTTGTGGAGATGATATTGTATGGATATTGTGAATGTTGGTACCTATTAGTAAATAAATAAATATGGTACCTATACGTATCGAATGAATGATATTGCTTCCGCTTTTTAATACTCTGACTTAATTGTTGGTTGGTTTTAATTGAGGGTACCCGCCTAGCTTTGTGTCATTTTATTGTCTCCCGTTCGCTATAGTGTTGATTCATGTATGGATTATCTGTTTCATATGTGGATTGGGACTATAGTGCGGGGGATGTGGCGCCTAGCGTTCCGGGTGCTACATCTTCTACCATGAAACACTGTTCTCCCACTACTAGTCCCTTCATTATTTTGAACAATTAAACTCCAGTTGCTCTTCCCCCACTCTCAGGGTTAGTAATCCATTTTTCACATCAATCAATGCTCCTGTAGTGGCAAGGAAAGGTCTTCCTAGAATCAATGGCATATCTCGGTCCTTTTCTATATCAAGCACGAGAAAATTCACCGGAAGGTAAAACTTCCCGACCCTAACAAGGGTGTTCTCCAAGATTCCAGTGGGGTATGTGATTGATCGATCAGCTAATTGCAGTGAAACTGTAGTTGGTTGTAGGTCCTCCAAGCCCAATTTCCTGCAAATAGATAAAGGCATTAAACTCACACTAGCACCAAGATCGCATAAGGCTTTATTGAAAGTTAAATTGCCAATAGTACAAGGGATAGAAAAACTCCCTGAATCTTTAAGCTTCGGTGAAAGCTTATGCTGAATAATAGCGTTGCACTCCTCAGTAAGTGCAATCATAGTATACTCCTCCAATTTCCTCTTGTTAGAGAGGATTTTCTTTAGAAACTTCACATAAGTCGGCATTTGTGCTAATGCTTCTGCACAAGGAATATTTATGTGTGACACCTTAAAGATGCTCAAAAACTTTTCAAACTGTTTCTACAATTTTAGTTTCTGTAATCTTTGGGGAAAGGGAACCGGTGGCACATATTCTTTGGGTGCTACATTCACCTTTGACTTTGAAGGGGGCTCTTCCTTTTTCTCCTTTACATTTCCCTCCTTAGTCTCAACTACCTCTTCATCCTTCTTACTGACCGTGTTGTCTACATTGGACTCTGTAGCTAGCTTTGGTCCTTTGTATCTCGTACCTCTTCTCAAGGCTATGGCCTTGCACTGTTCCTTAGGATTGGTTTTAGTTTGATCTGGTAACATCCCTTGGCCTCTTGTATTCAATGATTGGGCTATTTGACCAATCTGAGTCTCCAAATTCTTAATCTGATTCACCACCTACTCTACTTGAGTTTTCAATTTCTGATATTTGTCCGAAGACACTGCTATGAACTTCTCAAGTGCAACCTCCCATCCCTGCTTCTGTTCCGGAAAGGGTTGAGTATGAGGAATATATGGTGAAGGCTCTGGTTGCATAAGAAAATGACCTGGGTTATGGATTAGGTTTGGTCGACGTAGATCTTGAGGTCTAGGTTAAAACGACGGTCTGAGTTGCTGTGTTGGTTGTTGAGGACAGTTCCCCCAACCTGAGTTGTAGGTGTTTTCGTTATCTGCATAGCTCACTTGCTCTTGCACCTGCTCACCTGCATTGGAATAAGGACATATGTTAAACACATGTGGGCCACTATAAATATCACAAGTTACCTACACTGGTTGGAATTGTGTTCCAATTGCATTCACAGAAAGTTGGTCTAATCTGTTATTAATAACCTCAATTTGAGCATTGATGGCGGTTAAGCCATCTAGCTCCATGACTCCTGTTGCAACCTTAGTCGGTTGAGAATGGCTCCTTTCATGCACAAAAACATCATTCTGCAACTGTTTCAGACTTTGACAAGAAAGCTCCGCCAGCTGTGGCATCCATCGCTCCTCTGAAAGTAGGGAACATCCTATTGTAAAATGTTTGAATCAATAACCAACCAGGAATTCCATGATGAGGACACTTCTTCTGTAAATTTTTAAATCTCTCCCAAGCCTCGTAGAATGACTCTCCATCCAACTGTTGGAAACCCTGAATCTCATTCCTGTACTTTGTAGTTTTGCTGAGAGGGAAAAATTTGGCTAGAAAAGCCTGAGAAAGTGCCTCCCAACTTAGAAAGAATTCATTCGGTACAATACTCAACCTTGCTTTAGCTCGTTCCCTTAGTGAGAATGGGAAAAGTCTAACTCGGATGGCATCGGGTGTGACATTATGGATCATGAAAGTATTACACACCTCAAGAAAGTACTCAAGATGTGAGGTTGGATCCTCCAGTGGTAATCCTGAAAACGGATTGTTTTGCAGCAAGTTTATCATAGCTGGTTTGATCTTAAAGTTATTTGCTATAATAGGGGGACGAGTTACAGTTTGAATCGCCCCCGCATTCGGTAAATTGTAATCTCTAATGGCTGGAGGAGGTGGGTCAGGAATTAGATCTTCCACCCCTCCGCCTCTTGCGTGGGTAGGGTCTTCGGCCATCAAATCTGTACAAGGTGAAGGAAAGGTCTTAGCTCAATTCTGCAATGACAAAGACTACAAACACAAGGTGAAATAATGGTCTAAAGCACTAGATTAAAATATTCAAGTAATATTGACTTAAAACGGCTTCCCGGGCAACAACGCCAATTGTGGTGTTTCACTTAAGTTCAAAGCCAATCGTACAAGTGTACACTAACATACGCATAGCACAACAGGATCGTACCCACAGGGAAAAGAAATCAATCACTACTTTATATTCTTCTCTAATCTAAAGACTAAACTAAATCAAATGTTTATGATCTATTAATCTACAAAAAATAGAATTAACAATTAACTAGAATTAAACGCAAGTAATAATAAAACACACGTGAATTAACTTCAATAAACTAAGCAGGCAGGGGAAAGTAATAAATCATACATTCAAGAGTCAATATGATACTCGTTTGACAAGTGTAATTCTACAACCTAGTCACTTATATTTGTATTAACCTCTCTCAAGGCGTAACCAAGTGCTTAATTAGTGTTCAATGTTGCTCTCGCAATCACCAATACTTAATTAAACCATAAGAACAAGACTAGTGCAATTCAGTATTCTAGCGGCTCGGCATGGAATAAGATTACTGTTGTATAAGCTAGAACCAACTCTCTTTGTATTCTACAACTTACAAGTTATGAAAACCATCCAAATTACCATCAATCTCTCGATCTTTAGGCAATTCTATGTCATGCTAAGGTTGGCCAGACCGTTGCAATTCAAATTAAGCCCGCGTTCAAAACTAAGAATTAACACGAGTCATTCAAGCATTATATCGAACATCTATTATGAATTCATCATCACTCCCCTAGACCTAGAGAATTAGCTAATTATAATTAAAGCAAAACTCATAAAACTAAAGGAAATTGCACTAATTGAATTCATGTTCATCAAAACTAAACAAAATCTAAAAATCAAAACCATAAACATTCAAGAAAATTTGTAAAAACAAATCTAACATAAGAATGTATTAGGAGGAATTAGTTTAATGATTAAAGCAATAATAAAACTGGAAAAACTGAAATAGGTTCGAATTGATCCTTCCGTATTCTCTGAAAAACTCTTGAAAACACCCAGCAGCTCCTTTCTCCAAGCTAGGTTACGAACCGGAAGAAGAAGTCCCCCCAAAAAACTTCTAAATGCACTTAAATACTAACCCTAATCTCTCTTGCCGACACTGATAACGGGCGTTACCCAGCCATGAGCATTTCTTGTTAACGCCCGTTACATGCCTAAATCGTGCTTGCGCTTTTATAAGTGGTAACGGGCGTTACCACTTTTCTTCTGCCCATGGGGTTGGGCATCACCCCTCCTGTGCCAAAAATCAACTCCTCTTGCCGCTGTTAACGGGCATTGCCAGAGTTGTACTGCCAGGGAGTAACGGGCGTTACTCCTATTCTTCGCATCAAGCGATGCTCCTGTGTCTGTTAACGGGGGTTACTGAATTTGTTCTCCCATAAGGTAACGGGAGTTTCTCCTTTTTTCCACCAAGAATGTGTGAATTTGCTTGGTTTCGTTGTTTCCATCTCTAATTCTAAAAACACCTAAATGGAGCAAAATAAACACATAAACTCATCAAACGACACCAAAAATATAGTCTAACTAATGCTTAAACTCACGCAAATTCTACATTCAACAGACGCCCAGAAAGAAACAATATGGGCAAACAGAAGGTGTCCGAGCAGGAGAACGCTCCATTTACAGTCATCCACATGATTGCTGAAGGTTCCTCAGGAGGGGATTCCAACGCCTCTCGCCGTCGTTATGTGTGCAGCTATGACCAACGGCCCTCGATGCCCAAGCACGTATATGCTATCAAAGAGTCAAGCGCTCCCAACTCCAAGAAGAATGAAGTGATAGGGAGCTAGGACATATTGTAACCCCCTATGGGGTCGGTGAAACCTTTGACTGCCATGGGGTGGTTAGCCCCTAGATGTACATAACCACGTTGTAAAGAGGGTCTTTGTCGATAGTGGAAACTTAGTAAATGTTCTTCCCTACTCCACTTTTCAGAAAATGAACATCACAAACATTCTCCTCGAACCACTCAAAATGGCCCTCATTGGCTTTGGAGGTTCTGAAATTGTCCCTCGAGGACAAATTCGCTTGGCCACCTCATTTGGTCACGCCCCACAGCGGAAGAATCTGATGGTAACGTATGTGTTAGTGAAAATTGAGATCCCGTACAACATCATTATCGGGCGCTCGACCCTTGTTGATTTCAAGGCAATCATTTCCACTTACCACCAGAAGATCAAGTTCCCCACTCCCGAGGGGTCCAGCGAAATCCTGTGCAATGTCAAGGAAGCATGGGAGTGCTATATGCTGTCCCTAAAAAAGCCAAAAACTGAAAAGACTTTCCAGAGTGGGTCCACCAAAAAGTCTGTAGATTTCCCCAATATGGATGAGAATGGTCCCACGAGGAAGAGAGCAAAACTCTACAAGAAGAAAAACAAAAAGAAAGCTATGAGCAGGAAAGGCAACTCCGAGGGTGCTCCACTTGGAGCAGTGGAAGCATCCTCTTTAGAAGAGGAAACGAACGAGGATAAGCCCGGGGGTGAGGGCAACCGCCTCACAGGAAAGAAGAGAGCGCTCGAAACTCTCCGCCCTGAGGCACGGATAGAGCCCACTGAAAACTTTCTAACCATTGCACTCGAGCCTGACAACAAAGACAAAACTACTCAGATCGGTTCGAGCCTCTCTGGACCCTTGCAAATTGTGATGATCGATTTTCTGAGGGAATACATTGATGTTTTTGCATGGAAGGCATCAGACCTTACTGGGATTGACCTTAGTGTCATTGTCCACAGGCTCAACGTGGATCCCACCTTCAAGCCCATCAAACAGAAAAAGAGAGATATCCACGGATTCCGGAAAAAGGTTATTGAGGAGGAGGTGAACAAGCTCCTCAAGGCCCAATACAGTGAGCCAATCCTATATCTGCAATGGCTATGCAATGCCATTCTCATGCCCAAAAGTACTAATAAATGGAGGATGTGCAATGACTTTGCATATCTCAACAAGGCCAGCCCTAAAGATCCGTACCCGTTATCTTGAATTGACCAGCTGGTGGACTCAACAGTAGGTTGCGAATTAATGAGTATGATGGATGCATTTCAGGGGTATTACCAGATTTTCATGGGCCCCGAGGATCGCTCGAAAACCTCCTTTGTTGTACATCTAGGAGTGTACTATTTCTTGGTCATGCCATTTGGGTTGAAGAATACAGGGGCGATATATCAGCTCCTTGTTAACAAAATGTTCGAGCGCAAGATAGGGGGTTCCATGGAGGTGTACGTGGACGATATGATCGTCAAAACCGTGCGGGAGCATTCCCACCTGAAGGATTTGAATCGAATCTTTGATATACTGTGCCAGTATGGCATGAAGTTGAACCCCTCCTAGTGTACCTTTGGAGTCCGAGGGGGCAAGTTTTTGGGATATGTGGTCAGCCAGCATGGGATTGAAGCCAATCTTAAAAAAGTCAAAGCCATCATGGAAATCCCCTCCCCTCGGACCGTTAGAGAAGTGCAGGTCCTGGTGGGAAAGATAATCTCTCTTAACAGGTTCATATCACGCTCGGTGGACAGGAACCTGCCATTTTTCAAAATATTACACAATGCTAGAAATTTTACTTGGATCGAGGAGTGTGAGAAAGCCCTATAGGATATGAAGGCCTACCTCTCGTGTGTGCCACTGCTAACAAAACCGATCTAGAATGAAAGGCTATTCATCTACCTCTCGGTTTCCTAAGAAGCAACGAGCGCGGTCCTCCTAGCTATACACGAGCGCAAACACCTACCGGTCTATTACTGGAGTAAAACTCTACAGGGAACGAAAAGAAAATACTTGGAGATTGAGAAGTTTGCATTCGCCCTTGTAATTACATCACGAAGGCTGAGGCCGTGTTTTCAAGCACATTCCATTACAGTACTTACAGACCAGCCCTTCAGGCAAGTCCTGTCAAAACCAGATGTTTCAGGAAGATTATTCAAATGGGTGATTGAATTAAGTTAGTTTGACATTAACTATGAGCCGAGGACGGCCATACAAGCACAAGTGGTTGCTGATATGCTAATTGAACGCTTTAGCCTGGAGCCCTTACCTATAGAAAACAATGGATTGTGGCTCCTGCACACAGATGGCTCCTCGACCTCTCAAGGGGGAGGAGCAGGGGTGACCCTTAGGGACCCCGACGGACTTGAGATAGACTTCGTGATCATATTAGATTTCCAAGTTACCGATAATGAGGCAGAATATGAAGCTCTCATTCAAGGGTTGAAAATTACTTTTCAAAATTGAGCTTCTCAAATCATAGCCTCCCTTGACTCGCAGTTGATCGCGAGCCAGATTAAAGAAACATATGAGGCTCTAGAAGCCACCATGGTGCAGTACTTGGGAAAGGCTAAGGAAGTCATCGGTAAGCTCAAAGAATTTCATCTGTTACAGATTCTGAGGGAAGAAAATGAGCGTGCAGATACTCTCTCAAAATTCGCCTCCGCCCTCGAAGGATCATATGATCGTGCCATTACTTTTCTAAGGACGGAGGAACCCCTGATAAAAGGAAGGGCCTACGTTCGGGAGGTGACCTTGATTGATCCATCTGAGCCTTGTTGGCTTGATGGTATTATCAGATTTATTAGGGATGGTGTATGCCCTACGGATAAGGTGGAAGCAAGAAAAATCAGGAACAAGGCCCCTCGGTTTTCCCTCGATCAGGAAGGAAGGCTCTTCAAGAGATCATATCAGGGTCCTCCGCTAAAATGTTTGAGGCCCTCGCAGGCTGAAGTAGTCCTGGAGCATATTCACAGTGGAAGTTGTGGGAATCACTCTGGGGGGCGTATCCTTGCCAAAAAGGTGTTAAGAAGTGGCTTCTATTGGCCCACGGTCCTGCAAGATGCGATTAATTTCTCCAAAAAGTGCCCCAAGTGCCAGTTCAATTCCAACATTCCACAGTTGCCTGCGGCCCAAATAACCCCTATAGATTTTGTCTGGCCTTTTGATCAATGGGGCATCGACATCGTGGGACACTTGCCAATCGCTGTGGGACAAAAGAAATTTGTTATCTTAGCTGTAGATTACTTCACCAAGTGGGCCGAGGCAGGGATAATTGCGAAAATCACCTTTCGCGCAGTCAGAGATTTCATATGGAAGAATATTATCTGCAGGTATGGTATCCCGAGGGTATTGATCTCAGATAATGGATCCCAATTTATTGCAGCGAACACCCGAGAGTGGTGCTCGGAGTTAGGTATTGAACAACGATTCACTTCTATGGGATATCCCCAAGCCAATGGTCAAGCAGAAGTTACAAACAGGATCATCTTATAGCATTTGAAAACAATGCTCGAAAGTAAGAAAGGTGAATGGGCTGAAGAGCTGCAAGGAGCGTTATGGGCCTATTACACAACTCCTCGAGCGGCGACGGGTGAAACTCTCTATTCCCTCTACCAACAAGGAGAACAGGGCGCTCTGGACTTACTTGAAGAAAAAAGGGATAACGCTTGGACTCGTATCCATAAGTACAAAGCCTCAGTGGCTCAATAGTACAATAAGCGTGTCAAAGAGAGAACGTTCCAGCTGGGGGACCTGGTATTAAAGAAAGTTGAAGTATCAAGGAATGTGAGCAAATTGGACCAAAATTGGAAAGGACACTTCAAGGTCATCCAGGTAAGAGCCAATAACACCTACCTACTTGAAACACTTCAAGGCGAGCACCTCCCTTGACCCTAGAACGCATGCAACGTTCAACGGTTTTATGTTTAAATTTCTTGAAGAATACATCCTGTAAAAACCCAATTCTGGGCTCAATGTAATCTTTTATTAGAGGAAGGAAGCAAATGAATTTACTTCTTTTTAGACAAGGAAGTTTTGTGCAAAGTATACTTCTAACATGCTATTTAAACTCCCCTTGGATCCCTAGGCAAATAGCCACATAGGCCCAAGGCGAGCGGATCCCTTGACCAAGGGTAATATCACTATTGTCAACCACTAACTCCACGTCGAGCGTCCTCCGAGTCGAAAAGCTTGACAATGCATCCGGCTGTATCCCCAATTGTTAAAACAATTCTGGGATGGCAGAATAAGGGTAGACCAACTAGATCCCGTATCTAGTTCACGCACGAAACCCTAGCCGATCATCTAGAACCCAATTCTAGTACACTCTAGGAACACCGGGACACTTAGCAAGATTTCTTATGTCAGACTCCCTAAGGAAAATTTTCAAGCAACCAGGGACCCAAGGGAAATGGGACCCTCACGTTCACCTTCCTCAGGAAAATTCTTCGGAGGATATTCTCTAAGAACCGGGGCACCCTCGGAAACAAGCCCCTGGCGCTTCTTGACAAAGAGAATTCCCATGGCAATTTCCTTAAAAAGAAATCTGCTAAGTAAATTTCTAAACAACAAGGGCGCCCTAAAGAAAGGGCCCCTCGTGTTCCTATCTACTGAAATTTCTAAATAACCAGGGCGCCCTCGAGAAAGGGCCCCTCGCGTTCCTATCTACTGAAATTTCTAAATAACAAGGGTGCCCTCGAGAAAGGGCCACTCGCATTCCTATCTACTGAAATTTCTAAATAACCAGGGCGCCCTCAAGAAAGCGCCCCTCACGTTCTTATTTGCTGAAATTTCTAAATAACTAGGGCGCCCTCGAGAAAGGGCCCCTCGTTCCTATTTATCGAAATTTCTAAGTAACCAGGGTACCCTCGAAAAATGGGCCCCTGGCAATTCCATTCAAAAAGATAAATTTCCAAAGGTAATCTCCTTAAAGGATTTGTCTAAGTAATTTTGTGATCTAACCAGAAAATCACAAGGGTTTTTCAATCCATTGACGGACAATAGAAAATCACAAGGGTTTTTCACAGAGAAACAGATACAGACTTGGGAGGATCTTCGAGGGGCTATGAGTTGCGATGCTCCAGACCAAGTTTGAGAAATTTTTTGAAAAGATTGATCTAACCATGCTCAACAGGTCTGGGCATCTTGGCCTTGGCCCCCTTCTAAGTCTACCACCTCAGTGTTGGGAGCGTTGGTAGGCGCTGGCAGAGTCTGAGGCTTGGTAGTCTCAACCGCAGGAGTGGGAGTCTGTTCATTAATCGGCACTTGGGGAGCAGTATTAGAAGGCCCCTCGGGGATGGGTGCAGCATCAGTAGCCCCCTCATCATTTTCCTTAGAAACGGGTTCCTCGACATGTGCATGCGCCGCCATAAACTCCTCTTGAAGAAGAGTAACTAACTCCGCATACTCAGGCTCCACCAGGGTATCCTTTGGGTTCCCCTCGTCTTCGGCGGGAGCATTCAGTTCTTCATCGTATTAAAGGCCCATGTGCTAGTGCTTTCGAGCGGTAGGAGGTGCCAAACCCAGTGGGATCAACTGGCCAATAGCCAAATTAAAGGCCTTCTGAGACTCGTCATAGCAGTGCAGGCTGGCCGCGAAATAAAAGGCCTTGGAATTATAGAACTTGAGCAGAGCCTCTCAGTTAGCTTTAGCAATGCGCTCGAGGAGCACCTTGTTGAATTCCTCTCACAGGCCTTTTTGGTGGCCTCAATGAACTTCTTCTCAGCCCCACTGAGCTACCTGCTCCTCTCATCCAAGTCTTGGATCAGCTTGGCATTGCTCTCCTTGTACTTAGCTACCTCCGTACGGACCCTTTTGCGGGACTCCTACCTCTTCTCCAGCACTTTCTTGAGCCTATGGTGCTCAGTCTCGAGGGATTCAAAATTTCCCCTCATCACGTCATTCTCCTCTTGGAGTTGAGCAGGGTTGTCACCGTGAACTATCTTCTTGTATTTTAACTTGCGCTCGGAATAAGCCAACGAGCGCTACTGCAGATTTTTAACCCTCGAGAGAACTTTTTAAGAAAGGATCCGAGGGTACTTAGATAGATTTTAAGGAAGGAAACATGAAGCCAAAAATTTGAAGACATTTTGAGGTACTTATCGCGATGAGGGCGTGGCAAAGATCTTCCATCACCTGGTTTGTGCTCTGGGAGAATAGTTTCCTTTGATCACCCATAAATTAAAACCGCTCGAAGATCCCATACACCAGGTTCCTCGTAGATGGGCAGTTGACCAAGAGAGTGGGGCCTGAGGAAGGGGCACGTTGGTAGGAGCTATCTCCGTTGCGCTCGAAGGCCCATATATGCTCCCCCTCGGAAGAGGAGGTGTCGCCTTCTCCAGGCTCACCTACCACCATCTCTTTCCCTTTTTCGGTCACAGGAACGGAGTTCGGGAACCTCTTTCTCTTCCTCAAGGGAGGGGTTGCACACTCGGGGAGTTCAGTGATTATAGCACCGAGTGCTGCCCTCGACTCTCATTGAGACCGAGTTGTAGAGAACGGTCCCCGCCTCTTTGTTGGATGTTGTCCCCCTGGCTAGGGACAATTCTTGTATCAAGGTTGGCCCCTCAGCCTTCCTCTCGCCCCCTTCCGGGGGTGCTGGAGCTCTCTCCTATCTCCTCGACCGGCGCTTATACATCCTGGCCTCGGCTGAGTCTGTTGTTATGTTTGTTGTTCTTGTTGATTTTGGGGGAACCTCCGACCATCCAGGAGCGCTGCCACGTTACGCATTCCGCCTCGACCCGCCATCTGTATACTTGGGCCTGTCAAGAGATTAAAAAAAAAAAAGAAGAAAATGAGGGTCAGATATCCTGGATTAAAATTTACAAAGGGCAAAGTTAGTGATCCTAACTAAAGTTAGCTTCCTAGAATCTAACCATCTCTCTCCAAGTTCCGAGCGGGTGGGTTAGCAATCATGTCAGGATCGTTCATAAACCCACAAAGGAACAGAATCTCCTCATCGTCCATCAATTCTTTGGCTCTGATGAGCCAACCCACGTTCCTCATCGCGAGGGCCAAATCTTAAGCCCATGATAAAGGGAGTAAGGGCTCTAAACAGGACTTTACTGTTAGGAATAGTGCCCTAGAAAGCCGATTGTATATCCGCTTTGTACTTTTCCTTATTGTAATCACAGACAATCTTTGAATAAAATAACGAATTAAGGCAACACTTCTTTATATGCTCTTGTTTGGTATGCATTTACTTTAGTTGTACATGTATGAGAACTCCCCTAATCCTGATGACTTTAGGACTCTACCATTTAGGTGAAATGGTTCATGAAACGAGCCCTATATCACATAAGTCATGATTAGTAAAATACTCCAAGCTGATGAGTCCTGCAAACAGTGGGAGTGTCAACCTGACTCCTTTAAGGCTTGCTTGTGGGATCACGCCCTTAAGAAGGACCATTTTGTTTCATGGAGGTGCAAAGTGTATAGTTGATACGTGCGTGATACATGAGGGTGCTCACTTCTATAAGTAAATTCGTAGGAGATTTTGTTGTGTGTAGAAATTGCATGATTTTAAGCGTTAAATAGATGATATTCTGGAGTTGTTTGATGCGTTTATGTGTTTATTTGACTTAGTTTAGGTGTCATTAGAGTTGGAGTTATGAAACGGCGAAGCAGAACGATTTCACGCATTTTTGGGAGAAAAAGTGGTAACTCCCGTTACCATTTAGTAGTACTAAAGCAGTAACTCCCGTTAATAGCCACAGGAGAACGGTTTTGGCGGGCGTTACCTGTAACAACCCTACTCAGGGCCAAGTTGAGAAAGGTAAGTAAAGGGCAACTCAGGAAGCGTTTATAACCTCGATCCCTATTAACTCACTTCATGCATTGCATTTTATGTGACTTATGTGTTTTTATCTACGTTTTGAAACCCGGACCGGACCGGACCGGCCGGTCGGACCGGTTCGACCGGTGACCGGCCGCCATTCCGGTCCGGTTGACCCCCTAAAACCAGTTGCCTAACGGACCGGTGTGACCCGCTAAAAACCGGTCTAAAACCGGTGATTGGACCGGACCGGACCGGTTAACAGACCGGTGGCCCGGTTTTTTATATTTTTTTTATTTTTTTTTTGAAAAAAATCAAATATTTTTATTTTGGAGACTACTAGGTTTGATCCCTAGACCCTTTGGATAATAGATGAATACTCTAACCAATTGTGCTACTTGATTTGTTGGAATTTGATATTCAAATTAAATATAACTTAGTGATGTGCTAACAATATTTAATTTTTTTATATAATATATTTATAAATATATAGACTATGTGTGATATTTTCTTTTTCACAATAAAAATATGATATTTGTTAAATCATCTTTTATCTATATTGTTAATTTACTAGATGTATATTATTTTACTATTTAGTTAATTAGTTTATTTATATATTTGTAGATCTATAATTTGAAATATTAGAAATTTTATTTAAAAATTAATAAATAGTCAGAAGTAATTTAAAATTATATCTAATTTTTCATATTATTAAGCGTATTTGATTATTTTTAATTAATATTTATAATATTATATAAATATATATAATTAAATATAATTATTACGTCATACCGGTTCGACCGATGGTCCGACCGGTCGAACCAGTAAAACCAGTAACCAGTAAGGCATCCCGGTTCGACGTCCGGTCCGGGTTTCAAAACATAGGTTTTTATGTGTTATATTTTACTAAATGTTCATAGATTTAATTCTTTTAACTCGTGCCTTGAAACTCTTTTCATAAAATCCTAGAATTCTAGTAATCATTCCTTTCTAGCACCTAAAAACCCCTCATATGCTTCAAAACCCATTCCTACAGTTTTAGGTTAGAAATTACGAAAATACCCCCACAACCCAAAAATATTCCTACATCTCCCGAAACACTTTCACTACCCAATATTTTAACCAAAATAATCCTCACATTATTTCGAGGATCGTGATACTCTCCTTAAACCATAATTCCTATCCTAACTCCCGTAGTATCAAAAACCGGCGAAAACCCTAGCTTATGATTCGATCATCAATAAATCCTTATTCATCTACCTTTTGACATTCAAAATTATAACCAAAACGACCCTCAAATTATTTCATGAATTTTCATGCATTTACCAAAAACTCGATTTCACCTATAGCATATTTATAAATATTTTCCTATCTAAAAATCATCATTTTATTTTCAAATAATTAGCTTTTATTCAATAGACGAAATTATATTTATAACGATCCTTGAATTTTTCTCTACAACATAGTGATTTTTCCAAACTTTAAACTTCATCCTAGCTTCGATTATATAATTTTCTCATGATTTTCATCATCTTCAATGTTCATAATTTATAAACAAAAACTCCAAATATTTCATGTTTATAACTAAAACAAATCTCATTTTTCACTCATTCTTTCATTAATTCACTACATCAAAATTTTACCTCTCGACTCTTGAATAAATTTTATATTATTTTTACATTTATTTTTATTCCAAATGACATCATCCATGACCTCATGCTCTTCTAGAAGAATTGAACAAATGAGCATAATTTCTCCACATTTCTTAGTTAATAACCTAGCATTTGTTCATCATGAAATTAAACCACATCTCCAATTTAATTACCAAGCATTTGTTGAAACCTTAGGCAACCACATCTCCCATAAACTCTCATTTATTGCTTAGAAACCCCTCATGACTACCTATAAATACCCCCCTTAAGCCTCATTTATACCTCACATTCAACACACAAAAATCACTCTCTCCCTCTCCCCATCCTCACGCCACTCTCCCTCTTTTCTCTCTAAGGTATGTTTTCTTCTATTATTTCATGCTTTATATAATGTTCTTAGTATAGAAATAATAGTAGCATGCCTAGGATTATTTAAATTATGCTTTAGGAATTTATTTTATGAAATATGTGCATAGTTGATAGTTTAAATATAATGTGAGCACATTATGGAATTTTATTTAATTAAATGCATGAATTATGATATGATATAATGTGAATATGTATTTAAATGCTTGTGATCTTGTTTGATTAAATTCATGCCAAGAAATAATTTATTTAGAATTATTTTTCATAGAAAGTTCATATATTTTGCTATATTATACTTCAATCTTATGTTATGAATATGAATGTGATAGAACATGTTACACACCCTCTTTGAATATTCAAATAAGCTCAAGAACATGTTCATAATGTTCTTGAATATGTGTGTGCATGTGTGTGCCGTGATCAATGTGTGTGTGTGTGTGTGAATTTGATTTTGTGTTATAAAGTGTTTAATTCACATGAAATTGAATAGTAAATGTTTTTAATAGTAATTTTGACTTTTGGTCAACCAAAATCCAATTAATTTCGAAATTATTACAAAAATAATCATAAAATAAGTTTTGGAATTTTTAAAGAAATATTTTTCCTAAATTTTTCCAAAAATTAATAAACTATGTAATATTTTTCAAAAGATAACCTACATTGTCAAATTAAACCTTGAATTTCATTTCAAACCTTATAATTAGAATTATAGTATGGTTGATAAATATTTGATTAGTTAAAGATCCCATAAACCCTAATTTGTTAATCAAATTCCCTTAAACGGGTAAATTTAGGGTTTACCGGGAAATCTTTAACGCATTACATAACGTGTATCTTCTTTAATTATTTCATTGTAGTATTGTGTGTAATTAGTTAGTTAGGAACTAAGAACCTAGTTCTAAGCCAGTAGTAGTTATTACTTTCAGGCGAACATAGGATCGAAGAGTGGAATCCTCACAGTTCCACTTAAATCTCGGTACCGGTGAGGGTTTTAAATCTTTTCAACTGAAATCATGATAAAATAATTTACTTTATTTTCTTGAATTTCCTTTCAAGTTATCCTTCCCTTTATGGGAAAATAATTCTTGTTAAATATTGAAAACATACATTTACCCGAAAAGTACTTAGTACTTTCTTACGGGTAAATATTCTCGTCTTGCAAGCAAAGTTATTGTTTTTCCTATGGGCCCGGTGGTCTTGGTAGAAGTAGTAGTCCGGGAGGCACGGGCCGAGGTCTACTATTATACCAGCCGCCAACTAGATCTTGGTGGTGGTCTAACTGGAGGTTAGTTATTCCACACCAAGTGACGGGAAAAGGTACGTCCCTCCCAAATTCATGTATATCGTCACTAGGGGTAGCTCCCTGAGGTGACACCGGAGGAAGAAGGATGGTATTGTATTGTTGTATTTCTTTTTACTGAGTAACGACATCTTGATCAATGTCGTTACGAATATTCTTGGTTTTTAAGGAGTTAAGGTTGGAGACGCCTAGCTTGCGGGCATCAAAATCATTTTCAAAACGGTTCATAAGTTTTCCAAAAAGTATAGCCTATATTCCCCCTACTCCTATTGTTTCAAAACAATATGAACCGGATATTATTGTCATATATTTATTTGTTACTATATAGTATATACATTTCAAACCAAGTCTTTCTTGGTCAAAACATTTCAAAAAAATCTTACTTATAATCCTAAATCCCAAACCCCCCCGTCACTTAGTGATTTTGACTAACCCTCCTGTTCTTCCATTCATGATTTCAGGAATCTATGCAGCGACGCCTTAGAGGTATCTTGAAGCTTTAAGGTGTCACATTCCAGTCAATTAGAGTAATCACGAGTGCATGTACATCTTACAATAAGCACTCTTCTCTAAAGTCAAAACTTTTGCTGTAAACACTTATCCAACTTAATAATATGTGCTTTGTTATGTATTGTCCCCTTTTATTTGCTCAAGTTTATTTTCCGTTGCCTTTAAATTTCATACTCTGGTATTGTATAGTCTTGTCCGTTCGCCGGAGTATTTCTCGAGTGCTAGGTCTCACATCCACTCGGGAAGTACAACGGTGCGGGGTTGTAGTGTTAAGGGGCGCTACAGCTAAGGTGGTATCAGAGCATCAGGTTTAGATAGAGAGAAGCATACTAACCATGATGCATATATATATATGACACATTTTGATCATCTTACACTGTTATTTCATGTTGCTTTACATTTTTGCATCATGAGTCTTAGAGTCGCTTCAAGATACCAGCAGGACCGTGAGTATTAATGTTATTTCTTTTTGCACTTTATGTTTGATGATTGATGTTATTTGGTGATTGTTGTTCTGTGATGATCGTTGAGACATTCTTAACC
The DNA here is from genome assembly GCA_037501455.1 of Lantana camara. NCBI lineage: Eukaryota > Viridiplantae > Streptophyta > Magnoliopsida > Lamiales > Verbenaceae > Lantana > Lantana camara. The sequence continues at coordinate 88,502,589 of CM074863.1, forward strand.
CCACATGCATTATATTTCCTATATAATTGTGATTTCAGTATTCACAATGCCTCTACGAAGAACACCACGAAACAACTCACCATTGCCACAAGATCCACCCGGACACCCCGAACTTGTAGAAGCTTTAAGGCAGTTCGTTCGAACATGTACACCTGGGAATAACCCTACCAACGAGCGATCCTTAGAGAGGTTTCTCCGAATGAATCCCCCAAAATTCTTTGGAGAACCTAACGACCTGAAGGCTGAAAATTGGATAGCTAGTTTGGAAAAGATTTATGAGGCTATGGATATATTTCCCGAGGAACGGGAACGAGTACAGTATGCAGCCTTTCTCTTAGAAGGACCTGCTTTGAGCTGGTGGAAGCACGTCAAGTTAACCTGGATAGAAGACCACACTGATTATAGTTGGGCAGAGTTTGTAAAGGAATTTCAGAATAAATATATTCCTCAAGTGGTAAGAGATACTCGAGAGGCTGAGTTTATGACTTTAACTCAGGGTTATATGTCAGTAGCTGAGTACGAGGCAAAGTTCGTGAGACTTATTCAGTATGCTTCACATATTCTGAATGATGAACGGAGAAAGACCAAGCGATTCATTGATGGATTAAAGCCAGACCTTCGATGGGCTTTAGCTTCCTTGGATATTGAAACTTATAATAAGGCAGTCGATAAAGCCCTGAAAACTGAAGCAGCTCACAAGAATATTTGCCAGGCAGCTAATCGCCCTGTTCCCCCTCAAAATAAGCCCTCTCAAGGAATGAAACGTCCCGCTGGACCATCTAACCAGAAATTTGGAAAGAAACCCACACCAACCCAGCAAAAGCCTAGGTTAGTCCCATCTAATTCACAAGAAGAGATCACTTGTGAATATTGTCACAAACCGGGACATACTGAACAAGACTGTCGAAAGAAAGCTGGCACTTGTTTGTGGTGTGGAGACCCTAACCATCAGTTTAATACATGCCCAAAGAGATCGGGATTTAAGGAAAAAGAGAAAGCCGTGGGAAAGTCTGGAAAACCACTTGTCAAGGGAAAAACTTATGCGTTGGAAGGAAACGAGGATCCAGACCCTTCAGACGTTGTTGAAGGTACGGTACACATTCTAAACACGCCAGTTCAGGTCCTATATGACCCTGGTGCCACGCATTCATTCATTGCATCAAATTTATGTGCGCGTTTAAATTTTCCCCTTGAATGTTCATCATATAATTTCGAGATAAGTTCCCCTTTGGGAACTTGTTTAATAACGGATCGAGTATATAAACGCTGCCCTATACAAATCGGTGACCGTTACTACCCAATGGACCTCATCGAACTTCCGATAACAAGATATGGAATCATTTTGGGAATGGATTGGCTCTACAAATACCATGCTAAGTTGGATTGTTTCAAGAAAGAAATCATCTTAGGACAAGATGAAAGTTGGATTCCTGAAGATAAAAGATCAGTAGCACTGATTTCTATAACAGAGGCTAAGAAGTTGATTCAGAAGGGAGCCACAGGATTCATTGCCTATCTCCTAAATAGGCCAAAGGATCAACTTAAGGTTGAGGAGGTAGAAGTGGTAAATGAGTTTCTCGACGTTTTCCCAGAACATCTAAACTCGTTACCTCCAGACCGCGAGTTGGAATTTGTAATCGATACAATCCCTGGGGCAGAGCCTTTCTCTAAAACCCCTTATCGGATGGCCCCAGCTGAACTTCAGGAGTTGAGAAAACAACTTGATGACTTGATCGAATCAAGATATATCCGTCCCAGTACCTCACCTTGGGGAGCACCAGTACTTCTTGTAAAGAAGAAAGATGGGTCATTACGAATATGCATCGACTACCGAGAACTTAACCGAATGACCATAAAGAACAAATACCCTCTACCCCATATAGAGGAGTTATTTGATGTCCTTCAAGGATCTCGAGTCTATTCAAAGTTAGACTTAAGGCAAGGGTATTATCAATTAAAGATTAGGGAGGAGGATATCCCTAAAACAGCCTTCAATACCCGCTATGGACACTTTGAGTTCATAGTAATGCCTTTTGGATTGACCAATGCACCTGCTGCATTCATGGACATGATGCATCGGATATTCCGACCATGTCTGGATAAATTTGTGGTCATTTTCATCGATGACATACTGGTATTTTCCAAAACACCTGAGGAACATGCTGAACATCTTCGCATAGTGTTGAGTACTTTGCGAGATCATAAGCTATATGCTAAGTTCAGCAAATGTGAGTTCTGGATAGAAAAAGTTGCATTCCTTGGACACATAATTTCGGGATCAGGTGTTGAAGTAGATCCTTCAAAGATTGAAGCAATTACAAATTGGAAAGTACCAAGGAACCCATCAGAGGTGAGAAGTTTCCTAGGACTTGCAGGCTATTATCGCAGGTTCGTAAAGGACTTCTCCAAGATAGCTGCACCTCTCACAAAGCTAACAAAGAAGGAAAGAAAATTTGAATGGACCAAACAGTGCGAACAAAGTTTTCAAGAATTAAAGTAACGATTGACTTCTGCACCAGTACTAACCTTACCTGAAGGGAAGGAAGGTTATACAGTTTATACCGATGCCTCTAAAGAAGGGCTAGGTTGTGTATTGATGCAGCACGAAAAAGTTATAGCCTATGCCTCAAGAAAGCTCAAACCCCATGAAGAAAACTACCCTACTCATGACTTGGAATTAGCAGCAATTGTGTTTGCTCTTACCAAGTGGAGACATTATCTCTACGGGGTAACTTTTGAAGTTTTCACTGACCATAAGAGCCTACGATATCTTTTTACCCAAAAAGAGTTGAATATGAGGCAAAGGAGGTGGATGGAATTCCTGGAAGATTACGACCGTGTAATCCAGTACCATCCAGGAAAAGCTAACGTAGTGGCTGATGCTTTAAGTCGGAAGTCAAGCTTAGCATCACTCTCAAGAAAGCTTTCAAGTAACGTACAAAAATCTGTGAAAGTAATCTCGAGAGCTCGATTAGCAAATTTAGTGGTACTACCACCACTAAAGGAAAAGATAAAAGAAGCTCAGGCTCAGGATGAGTGGATTCAGAAATGTCTCAAAATCCAAAGAAAAGGGTCTTGAGGAAAAATTCAAAAAACGATGATCAAGGGATTTTGAGATACAAGAGTCGGGTCTGCGTGCCTAGTATCGTTCGAAAGGAAATATTGGATGAGGCCCTATATGGAAGAAAATGCAGATCCCCATTATAATGGGATATGGATGAAACCAAGGAAATTAAAAGAAAATCCCAAGGGAATATTGCTAAGAGTTGGGTAGAAGAAGCAACAGAGAAAGTTGAAATCATCAAACAAAGAATGAAAGCTGCCCAAGATCGGCAGAAAAGTTATGCTGATAATCGAAGAAGGGACATAGAATTTACAGTAGGCGAAAAAGTATTCTTGAAAGCATCTCCAAGAAAAGGGTTTATACGAATTGGGAAAGGAGGAAAGCTAAACCCTCGATATATTGGACCTTTTGAGATATTAGAACGTATCGGTCCAACAGCCTATCGCCTAGACCTACCAGCAAGTCTTACTGGAATACATAACGTATTCCATGTGTCCCAACTCCGTAAGTACTTTGCTGATGATTCACATATCCTACCTGTTGAAGAAGTACCACTGGAACCCGACCTTACTTATGAAGTGAGGCCAGTCAGAATCTTGGATAGGAAATTCCAAGAGTTGAGAAACCGAAGAATTCCCCTCGTTAGAATCTTGTGGAAAAGAAATGGTACAGAAGAACAGACTTGGGAGACAGAGGAAAAGATGTTGAAACATTACCCAGGACTGTTCAAGGATAATAATAGAATCTGAGGACAGATTCTTTTAAAGGGGGGAAGATTGTAACAGCCCTACTCAGGGCCAAGTTGAGAAAGGTAAGTAAAGGGCAACTCAGGAAGCGTTTATAACCTCGATCCCTATTAACTCACTTCATGCATTGCATTTTATGTGACTTATGTGTTTTTATGTGTTATATTTTACTAAATGTTCATAGATTTAATTCTTTTAACTCGTGCCTTGAAACTCTTTTCATAAAATCCTAGAATTCTAGTAATCATTCCTTTCTAGCACCTAAAAACCCCTTATATGCTTCAAAACCCATTCCTACAGTTTTAGGTTAGAAATTACGAAAATACCCCCACAACCCAAAAATATTCCTACATCTCCCGAAACACTTTCACTACCCAATATTTTAACCAAAATAATCCTCACATTATTTCGAGGATCGTGATACTCTCCTTAAACCATAATTCCTATCCTAACTCCCGTAGTATCAAAAACCGGCGAAAACCCTAGCTTATGATTCGATCATCAATAAATCCTTATTCATCTACCTTTTGACATTCAAAATTATAACCAAAACGACCCTCAAATTATTTCATGAATTTTCATGCATTTACCAAAAACTCGATTTCACCTATAGCATATTTATAAATATTTTCCTATCTAAAAATCATCATTTTATTTTCAAATAATTAGCTTTTATTCAATAGACGAAATTATATTTATAACGATCCTTGAATTTTTCTCTACAACATAGTGATTTTTCCAAACTTTAAACTTCATCCTAGCTTCGATTATATAATTTTCTCATGATTTTCATCATCTTCAATGTTCATAATTTATAAACAAAAACTCCAAATATTTCATGTTTATAACTAAAACAAATCTCATTTTTCACTCATTCTTTCATTAATTCACTACATCAAAATTTTACCTCTCGACTCTTGAATAAATTTTATATTATTTTTACATTTATTTTTATTCCAAATGACATCATCCATGACCTCATGCTCTTCTAGAAGAATTGAACAAATGAGCATAATTTCTCCACATTTCTTAGTTAATAACCTAGCATTTGTTCATCATGAAATTAAACCACATCTCCAATTTAATTACCAAGCATTTGTTGAAACCTTAGGCAACCACATCTCCCATAAACTCTCATTTATTGCTTAGAAACCCCTCATGACTACCTATAAATACCCCCCTTAAGCCTCATTTATACCTCACATTCAACACACAAAAATCACTCTCTCCCTCTCCCCATCCTCACGCCACTCTCCCTCTTTTCTCTCTAAGGTATGTTTTCTTCTATTATTTCATGCTTTATATAATGTTCTTAGTATAGAAATAATAGTAGCATGCCTAGGATTATTTAAATTATGCTTTAGGAATTTATTTTATGAAATATGTGCATAGTTGATAGTTTAAATATAATGTGAGCACATTATGGAATTTTATTTAATTAAATGCATGAATTATGATATGATATAATGTGAATACGTATTTAAATGCTTATGATCTTGTTTGATTAAATTCATGCCAAGAAATAATTTATTTAGAATTATTTTTCATAGAAAGTTCATATATTTTGCTATATTATACTTCAATCTTATGTTATGAATATGAATGTGATAGAACATGTTACACACCCTCTTTGAATATTCAAATAAGCTCAAGAACATGTTCATAATGTTCTTGAATATGTGTGTGCATGTGTGTGCCGTGATCAATGTGTGTGTGTGTGTGAATTTGATTTTGTGTTATAAAGTGTTTAATTCACATGAAATTGAATAGTAAATGTTTTTAATAGTAATTTTGACTTTTGGTCAGCCAAAATCCAATTAATTTCGAAATTATTACAAAAATAATCATAAAATAAGTTTTGGAATTTTTAAAGAAATATTTTTCCTAAATTTTTCCAAAAATTAATAAACTATGTAATATTTTTCAAAAGATAACCTACATTGTCAAATTAAACCTTGAATTTCATTTCAAACCTTATAATTAGAATTATAGTATGGTTGATAAATATTTGATTAGTTAAAGATCCCATAAACCCTAATTTGTTAATCAAATTCCCTTAAACGGGTAAATTTAGGGTTTACCGGGAAATCTTTAACGCATTACATAACGTGTATCTTCTTTAATTATTTCATTGTAGTATTGTGTGTAATTAGTTAGTTAGGAACTAAGAACCTAGTTCTAAGCCAGTAGTAGTTATTACTTTCAGGCGAACATAGGATCGAAGAGTGGAATCCTCACAGTTCCACTTAAATCTCGGTACCGGTGAGGGTTTTAAATCTTTTCAACTGAAATCATGATAAAATAATTTACTTTATTTTCTTGAATTTCCTTTCAAGTTATCCTTCCCTTTATGGGAAAATAATTCTTGTTAAATATTGAAAACATACATTTACCCGAAAAGTACTTAGTACTTTCTTACAGGTAAATATTCTCGTCTTGCAAGCAAAGTTATTGTTTTTCCTATGGGCCCGGTGGTCTTGGTAGAAGTAGTAGTCCGGGAGGCACGGGCCGAGGTCTACTATTATACCAGCCGCCAACTAGATCTTGGTGGTGGTCTAACTGGAGGTTAGTTATTCCACACCAAGTGACGGGAAAAGGTACGTCCCTCCCAAATTCATGTATATCGTCACTAGGGGTAGCTCCCTGAGGTGACACCGGAGGAAGAAGGATGGTATTGTATTGTTGTATTTCTTTTTACTGAGTAACGACATCTTGATCAATGTCGTTACGAATATTCTTGGTTTTTAAGGAGTTAAGGTTGGAGACGCCTAGCTTGCGGGCATCAAAATCATTTTCAAAACGGTTCATAAGTTTTCCAAAAAGTATAGCCTATATTCCCCCTACTCCTATTGTTTCAAAACAATATGAACCGGATATTATTGTCATATATTTATTTGTTACTATATAGTATATACATTTCAAACCAAGTCTTTCTTGGTCAAAACATTTCAAAAAAATCTTACTTATAATCCTAAATCCCAAACCCCCCGTCACTTAGTGATTTTGACTAACCCTCCTGTTCTTCCATTCATGATTTCAGGAATCTATGCAGCGACGCCTTAGAGGTATCTTGAAGCTTTAAGGTGTCACATTCCAGTCAATTAGAGTAATCACGAGTGCATGTACATCTTACAATAAGCACTCTTCTCTAAAGTCAGAACTTTTGCTGTAAACACTTATCCAACTTAATAATATGTGCTTTGTTATGTATTGTCCCCTTTTATTTGCTCAAGTTTATTTTCCGTTGCCTTTAAATTTCATACTCTGGTATTGTATAGTCTTGTCCGTTCGCCGGAGTATTTCTCGAGTGCTAGGTCTCACATCCACTCGGGAAGTACAACGGTGCGGAGTTGTAGTGTTAAGGGGCGCTACATTACCCCTACGCAAAAGGAATTTGGTAACCCCTGTTACCAGTAATAGCGTTAATGCGATTTCAGGCCATTAACGGGCGTTGACGATGGCAAGGCAAAATTTGGTAACGCCCGTTAGCTAGGGCGGCGAGAAGTCTCCTAGGGCTGCTATATATGTGCGTTTTTGGAGTCATTGGAGATAGAGAGAAAGGGGGAGAAAAAAGAGAGACGCCAGAGAGAGTTAGACAGAGAAAAAGAGTTTCCCTTCCAAGTAAGACCTAGGGTTTGGAAGAAGACTCAGAGGTTCAGAAGATTTTCAGAGAATTCAAGAAGACGACAGGATTGAATTCCAAGGACAATCTTTGGTTTTATTGTTGCTTTAATTCCTAAACTAATTCCTTTGATTTTTAGTTTTAGTTTTTATGCTAGTTTCGTTCTTGAGTTTTGCTGAATGTTCATGAGTTTAATTGTTATACTTTATTTAGATTCGTTGACCATGATTTATGTTAATGCAGTTTCCTTCAGTTTTATGATTTTTGCTACAATTATGAGTAGCTAATTATATAAGGCTAGGGGGAAGTGATGATGATTGCGTGATGGATGTGTGATGAGATACTTAAGTGACTTGTGTTAATTCTTAGTTTGAAAACTGGTTTAAATTGACTTGTGATGGCCTGATCACCCGTAGAATGTGTCACAATTACCTATAAATCGAAAGAGTGATGGTAGTTTAGAGGGTTTTCAATACTTGTGAGTTGTAGGGTACAAAGAGATTTGTTCCTAGCTTATACAACAGTAATCTTATTCCATGCCGAGCCACTAGAATACTGAATTACACTAGTCTTGTTCCTATGGTTTAATTAACTATTAGTGATTGCGAGAGCAACATTGAACACTAATTAAGCACTTAGTTACACCTCGAGAGAGGGTAATTCAAATATAAGTGACTAGGTTGTAGAATTACACTTGTCAAACAAGTATCACATTGGCTCTTGATTGTATGATTCAAAGCTTTTTCCCCTGCCTGTTTAGTTTACTGAAGTAAATTCACGTATTTAAATTGTTGATTGCAATTTTAATTCCGTTAATTGTTAATTTCCGCATAAGTAAATGAATAGAAATAACCTTGAATTCGTTAAGACTTTAGATTAGAGAGAAATAGAGAGTAGTGATTGATTTAACTTCCCTGTGGGTTCGATCCTATTGTGCTATGCGTATGTTAGTGTACACTTGCACGATTGGTTTTTAACTATAGTAAAATCTGATACAACAAGGTGCCCCGTGTGAGAAGATTCCTAAATGGGAAAGGAAGTTTGTATTTCAGGAAATGGAAACTTCCAGATTAGAAAATATCTCACGAGTCATTGATGTGATTAATTGATCCTTAGACTTGAGGTTCCATGTCACTTTATGAGTTAACTCTGTAGTCTTAGGTATAAGCTTTAAAGGGTGTCGCCTTAGACAACTGATTCAAGGCTTATGGTGGGGCTGCACAAGTGATTCATGAAAGTGAATGAGAATCAAGAAAGGACCTACACTTGCATTTGTAAGGTGATCTCTTATTGTGTAAGTCATTCATATGCTATATGGAGTCCTTGGACAAGGCAATAGATCAAGACATCAAGAAAAGGGTTTCTTGGATCGAGATCAAATGGATATGAAATGCACTTAGCTTTAAGACCAGATTAGGGTTCTGATAATTCCCTTACCCTAAATCTTGGTTGAGAGATAGTAAGTAGGAGAATTGTATCTCACATGAATCAATGACTTAAAGGTTCTGTCAAATCGAGACATTCCAATTCAGCTAGGGGTTAAACACCTGTTGCTAGATTATGGTCGTTTAATCTGTGGACTGATTAATTAATTAGTGAATTAATTAATTAGGGTCACTACTAATTGAATTGAGAACCTAGAGGGTCACACACAACAACTTGGTTACATGATTTAAGGCTTTAAAATGATTAAACGAGTTGATCATACCAAGAGGGTTCCACACGTGTGAAACACACGTGTGGTTCACGTGATTGTCATGTGTCCTTGGGGACACGTGTGTCACACGTGTATATTGTTTATGTATTAAATAATTAATGTGTTAATTATTTAATAGACTTTGGTTTAATTTTTGGATTAAAATGAAAGTCTTATTTTGGAGAAATTAATCTATTTAATTAATTATCAATTAATTAGATAATATTAATAAATAAAGTATAATAATATCCAAAAGGGTTTTGGATATTTTAGCTCTCTTAAAAGTTGATTTGAATTAGAATTCAAAATCAAGGTTTGGAATTACTTGATGATCAAGTAATAAGAGAGAGGGACCAAATCCTTAGTAAAAAATGACTAGGTTCGGCTGCCCCTCTCTAGCTATATATAGGGGAGCTCGAGCTCCCCTTAGGGATTGATCGATTCTTCTTGGTTCATGTGTTGAACACCATCCTTTCTCCAAGTTCACATAAACCCTAGGTTAAGCCTAAACACTAACTAGAGAACTAGCATACTTACTAGTTAGATTGTAGTCAAGTTGGTGGACTATCTCTAGAGAGCTTCAAGTTAGAAGTTTTTAAAGATTCGAGGTTTACCAAGGAGAGAGGATCAAGCCGCGAGAAGAGCGTTCTTGGGTGGCTTGAAACGCTTCACGAAAGATTATTGAAAAGTAAGTTTCTTTACCTTACGAATTTGGATTCATGATTGCGAGTATTGATCCTTTTGTTGGAAAATTTTAAAATTTTCACTGTTTTCTGATTCTGTTTTTCCAACATTTACGAGAGACCCCTCTCCGTGGATCACCCACTCTTGTGGAACACCGAAATCGTCACCCTCGGGGGCCCTCACAAAGAAGAATTTCTCCTTCCACTCCACACCACACGACTTCAAGGGTGTATCTATCAGTCTCAAATTAGATTTTGCTTGAACATCATAAAAGCTAGCCCTCAGGGATGAACGTGGTGAACGGGCCACCTGGAAAAGGCTATTAAAGTTATGGATTGAAGGCTCATTTCTAGTGCACTTCATCAAGATCACAAAGGCATTGATGAGAACTAATCTATTTGGGATAATTTGAGAAGGGCTCAGGTTCAAACAAATGAGAATACTCGCCACTGGAACAAAAATGGGAAATCTTAACCCCCTGCCTCTACTGCATCCCTATAAACCGCCATCTCTCCGTGGGGTGGGTTGTTAGCCCTCTCGTGCTCTATTGGGATCCGAAATGTGAACCGCTCATCCCAATATCTTGGAGCCCTCATTGTAACCAAATCTCCCATGGATATGGTGCTCTTAATCTAGTTGGGGGTCCTCTCAATGGCTTACATGCTAGAACTTTCTCCCTCTGCAAAGTTCTTAGATTGCTTGGTCCTTTTTCTGCGTTTTATGGGGGATTCCTCCGATGAACCGACCGCTTCTTCTTGAATGGGGCCCAAAATTGCTACAGTTACCTTACCACGTTGAGGGTTAAGAGAACTCTTCGTCAAGGGCAATGTGACACCCTGGCGTTCTGCCTCCATTACCAAGTCCATCTCCTCAAATAGTTGGTCAACTCACCGGGATTCCTTTCCCCCATGGCAGAAACAGCGGCATCAAGGTCTTCCTCTCTGGCTTCACCAAATATCTCCCCCAATGCCTCATGATATAGAGTAGGGTTGTGGGAAGGAGAACTGGAACTTGCCATATCCTCAATCTCCATCACCGTTTCATCAATAATCTCTTTAGACATAGTTGATTTTGGATAACGGAAATGTGCGGAAGGATTGAAGAAGAGAGAAATGCCTATAGATCTAGGGTTAGCAAATCAGAAGGCTTAAAAGAAAAAGAAACAAGAAAATACCTAAAAGTGCTTGAAGGTTTGAAGGTGCTTAAAGCCCTCTGAAGAATGCGAAAAAGTTTTTGGAGATCCCTGAGTGTTCTGAAAGTGATTACTTGAAAAAGGAGCAAAGATAAAAGCGGATCTCTATTTATAAGAGAGAAAGTTGGTGGGATTTGTGCAAATTTGAAAGTTGCAATCATTCCCGCCTAGGTAGCTGTCCACTTTTGTGAACCGTTGTACACGTCCTAAGAATCACGCGCCGTTTCCTGAAAAGGCACACCCACTCACCCCAATCACATTAAATGCCTGACATCTCGAGCGGTCAAGGTGAAAGGACTGCATTAAATGCGGGCTCAGAGCAGAGCCACCGAGCGCAAAACTTCCCCGCCAAGAAATGACCCTCAAGATTTAGAAGATTTGAATTCTACAGTCTACATCACTGTGGACTATAGAACTGGGGGGCAAAATGATGAGGCCAAATTACGCTCGTGATACGTAAGCGACATATGGCCCAATCCTCGCATCACAGCGTGGCGCCTCAAGGACACTTCAAATCACCCCTCGAGAATGGGGTATCCCCTTTGAGAAGATGATCATCTCATCTTCGCAAGGAGCTTTGGCCTTCACGAGCGCAAGAATAAGGTTTCATGTACGGATGCCGCTCAACCCTCGGGGATGCTCCCAAGTGGGCCCTGAGAACGCTCTCATGGCATCACAGGAGTAAGGTTATTCTCCTCACAATCATGCTTTTGGGCCCAGGCGTCCCCTTGGACCAGACGAGCCCACAAAGCCCTTATTCAAACCCGAGCATGCTTAGCCCTTGGTAACAATCCAAAAGGCTCTCTGACATACAGTACCTACCCGCGCACCTGCCACTGTTGCCGCCACCAACCTTTTCACAGGCTTTTGCAGGAAATCCCTTTTAGAGACTCCTCTTTGCGCCACGTGTCTAGGGCAACATCAATGCAGGACCACAGGGTGATAATTACCAAAAGGGCCTTGACCCTCAACTATAAATACCCAGATCTCATATATACTCTGTAAGCAAGCTTCCATTACTTGAGCTCTGTTTTACCTACTTCACCTCCTTCATTCACCGTTTGACTTGAGTGTCGGAGAGCTAAACTGGGTACCACCCCCCATTCCCCCAGCTTGGCCGTCTGACCCTTTTGTGTTTGTTCCTAGCAGGTTGGACTCAATCATCTCCGACGACCTTTTCCCAAACTTGTTGTCTCTGTTTCCCCACACAAACAAATTACAAAGTGTTGGTGTTTGCCACCTGGGATCAGACCCATCACTATCCAAATACCTATAAAAATGGGTTAACACAGTAAGAAGGAAGAAAAAAAAACCAAAGTCTCCAACTGCTCTTTCCAAATTCTTAAATATCTTTAAAATGCAGTTTAAGCTGACAAATCCCTCTTAAATGGCATTGACACAACTCAAAACACCATTTGTATCATCAATCGCGTTAGAAAATGGCTTGATTTTCACTTTTCAATGTGATTTTTCCGTAATATGTCATCCTTTTTTATATGAGAATTAAATACAATCATCCCGTAAGTTACATTTTTTCGAGCTTTAGCCCTTTTTCATATCACGTTTTTAATTCTATTATCTAATTAAATTTTTTTCTGCAATTATTATCCGATTTCATTCCAAAATTAATCAAAACCCTAATTTTTGCCACGTGACTCTAATTCAGGCCGAATTTGGGGATTTTTTTTGCTAACTCATTTATAAATTTACTTGGTGTCCACGTGAAAAATTGACGTGTCAATTGATAAAAATAAAAAAGATGCATATGAAATTAAAAAGAAAAAATAAAATAAAATATATTCAATAGAAAAAAAAACCATTAAAAATGAAAAAAAGAATTAAAAAAAAAAAAAAAAAAAAGCAGAATTAAGGAGTTGTGGTTTCACTGTTTCAGGCATTTCACCACCACAACACCAAATACATAAAAAGGCATGTATGCACGTAATTTATATCAGATTTTGATTGTGTAACACTCGGATGCACGTAGTATTCTAATTTTCCTATTTGTGGCCGATAACAATTTTGAGTAAATTACACACATAGTCAATCATGGATGAATCATAATCAATTTTCATATAAAATTCCCAAATACTTTGACATACGACATAAACAAATTAGAGAAAAAGATACAAAACTAAAGGTGTCAGGTACAAGATACACATATATTACACACGAAAGAACAATGCTAGCTTGAGTTACATAAAGAGTTCTTTTAAAAAAAGAGTACAAGAGAATAACATAAAGAGATTACTCCGTACAACATTAAGCATTAATTTGATTTACATTCATTCATATCACATACATTTAGCATGCAATATGTAAACAAACCATTCAATCACATCCCTGCCTTTTTCTTACTTAATTTCACAAGTTCTTCAACCACTCCATCTATCTCACCCTCCATTTTGCCCCTAAAACTCTCACTCATTTCCTTCATCGTCTTCCTCACACACTCTCCACTCTCATCCAAAACAACCCTTCCTAATAACCTCCGCAATCTCATGGCGTTTGAGCTTCTTATTCTCGTCCCTAACAACTCTAACACCCACTCTGGTGGCTTCCGCCACGCTCGAGTTGATCAATTGGTCCGCAACCATCGGTATGCATATGATTGGAACCCCGAATTTCACACTCTCCAAAATCGAATTCCAACCACAGTGGCTGACGAATCCACCGACATTAGGGTGTCCAAGAATCCGAGTTTGTGGGGCCCACCCCTCGACGACCAAACCCCTATCCCCAACCCTTTCAAGAAACCCTTTTGGAAGTACTTCCTCAATTTTAGTTTTCCCAAACCTAAACGCCCAGATAAAGTCGACTAAGCTAAGCTCCAACCCCTCTCCCACCTCCATTATGTCCTCCTTAGAGAGAACATCCTCACTCCCAAAGGCAACAAAAACAACAGTTCTCTTCTCCCTTTTCTCAAGCCACTGCATTATCGTATCGTCATGGTCATTCCCACGTTCATTCCTCGGATCACGAACAAGGAGGCCCACTGGGACCACCCTCTTGTCCCACATGTCCAACAGGAAGTCGATGTACTTCCCCTCCATTTCCCTACACGTGTTGATCAAAATGAAGTCCCGTGACCCCCTGAGTGCTTCAAGAAGCCGATCGATCTCCTTGTAATCCGACGGATTGCTAAGGATCTCCTCAAAACCGGAGACTGCTTGCCCTGTTGGATTCGCAAACTTGTAGAGCAAGTACAGAAGTGCCGCCGCGCTGCAGGTGAGGAACATAACCGCTGGAATGTTGAGAGAAGAAGCTATTTGGGCTGCCCCCGGCTCGTAATCATAGATGATCAAATCAGGGTTTACAGAGAGGACAATGTTGGAAAACAGTGGCTCCGCCGTTTGGAATGCCTGGATGAGTGTTTTTCTGAGATGGGGTGGGATATCCTTGGGAGTGTGGTAGTGAGGAGGAAGCTCCGGCGACGACGGCAGGGGGAAATCCACTAGATGGATTTGTTGCGAGTAGTTTTCAGGGAGTCTTTTCTTGATGGAGATTAGGTTTATCGGGGTGGAGCAGAAGTAGATGTTGAAGTTTCTCATTGCTAGCCTTTTGGCTAGCTCCAAGAAGGGAGAAATGTGGCCATGGCCTAGCCAAGGAAACATCAAGATATTGATTGTGGCCCTTTTAATTTGAGTTATGTCCATTGTTAGTGTGTTTGTTTGTCTATATTTTCTTGAGAATTATGCATGAATGATATGGTATTTATAGGAGTGGAAGAGGGTGGAGCGCGGGTAAATTTGGCCTGGACATGCTTCATGTAAATCCGAGTGAAAATGTGACAGGAATGAAGAAAGCAAAAATTTTGAAGCAAAAACGAATTAAGTGTGTAAACAAGTGTACTTTTTTTTTGGTTCACGATGAAAGTGTTATTTGGGAAAATTTTAATTCAAATCCGCCTCAATCAAACCGGAATCAATTTTATGACAAATATATTAGACTTGTTATTCAATTGGTTTTCCGTTAAAATTTCTATTATTCACACAATAATATTGGTTTTCATAATATACTGATATAATTGAGCAGGATTTCAACTAGAATATTAGCCATAGTATGGGAGATGAGTAATTCTATCTCGCACGCTAAAATTTCCCATAGGAGATGATGTATGATTATATTGACAAAATATTAGAGGTAAGAACAAAAGGTAGAAATTAAGAATCATTCGTTAAAGGTGCATGAAAATTGCATTAAAGGGAATAGATTCTTGCAGAATCTTCGCAGCAAATTAAGTGGCTTTATTAAATTTTAGTTGCCTTGTTTTCAGCAAGAATAAATTCCTTTGTAGCCTAGTTTTCAACCAAAACTCACGAGGAAAGACCAACTTCATCTAGCTCTTCACATCAATCGAACTTTAAGGAAATGCAAATTTAAATTGAGTTATAGATTATTTTAACTAAAATGGCGGAATATATACCACATGGGCACATGGTAAGTTAAATGTTTGCAAAGATAATTGCTTTAAACGGGTTAACTTTTAAATCGAACTTATAGTAAATGAAACATAATTAAAAATTTTAAGAGTTTAAATTGTTGGAACCATGTCAGAGAACGAAGAAATCTATCTATCTATCTATCTATATATATTGGAAATTTATTAGAAAATTTGCTTGTGGTTGACTCATCTTGGATGTTAGTTTAGATTTTAGAGGTGCGTGCGGATCGTCAAAATAATTGGTATGATGGAATGAAACTACGTGGAAAGAAATGACATTAAAAAATAATTAGAGTAATAAAATGATTTGCATATAATTATTTTTTATGATCCGTGGGAATGAAATTTTCATTCATTATGTCATCCCATTCCTATAATTAGTAACTAAATTTAAAAAATAATAATAAAATAAAAGGATTAATTATAACTAGTCCTCAAATTAAAATAGATGAGGTAATTACAATTCGCCGATTACAATTAGATATTAATTGCATTTAACTTTCCAATTTTTAAGAATTCCGTTAAAAAATTAATGCGATATCAGTAAAAAGTTATGTAAAAACTAAGTCAATTTTTTATTCCGATCCAATTTTGTCTTTGGGGTAATCTAATTAACATTTTAAAGTAGCAGTGAAATTTAACTTTTTGTAAACAGTTTGCAATGGTCATATTTATAGACCTAGAAATTATTAAAGGTTATTTTAAATGCTGAGAACCGACTCCAGACAGAAATTATTCCAACAGGATTATTATAATTTATTTTATTTTTTAAAATCAATGGAGAATTCTGGTCGATGGTAGTGTTTTTATTTTAAATCTTGTGTACTAATAGAATTATTTGTTGGTTTTCTGTTGGAAAATGTTTATTATTTAACCATTAGTTTTTTTGAAAATATATAATTTGATTACAAAATTTAAAAATATCACAAATTATGAAACAAACAAAATCCATGAATATTTGTTTGGCATAAACATATAAATTCAAAAAAACACACACACACACACACAATCCATGAATTAAAGAACCGAGTCACATGAAATTTGTTAGTTAACATTATATTTGATGTCAATAAAATTTTATTTATATAATTTTATTATATAAAAGGTATTATATGTATTTTATTATCTTAAAAAAATAAAAGAAGAATTCATGAGGTGTCTTATTTTGTGAAACTTGGACAGTACGCATTTACCACATATGCTGATATGCATAAACATGCCACATTGCATATTTTCGTTGACACGTGCAAGTCACGTACTCGATTTTATTGGAAAATTGAATTGGGATAAACAAAGTTTTGTCTTTTTTATTTTTCAAAAGGGCCAACGGGGCCCCACCCCATATTATTAAAACTCAAAAAGAAAAATTACACCAATGAGTAATGACCAATGTATGGCCGAAAGACTTAAAGGCCCAAATAACGAAATACCAAAACGAAAATTTTACAGGCCCAATGAAAACAGCCCCAAGAAAATACAAATTGAAAAGCTGAAAACGGGTCCAAATAAATCTGAAGAGCAGTTAGTAAAAAACAATTTAAATTCAAAATTAACTTCCTATTCCTAATAAAGAAGTTAAAAGATACCAGTAATTCCTACACTCTAAGCAAATAATAAAATTATTATTATTATTTAATATGTCTTCAATTAAAACTATAGACTTAAAAGATAATACAAAATAGAAATTAAAAAGTATGAAGAAAGAAAAGAAATGTATAATAAAGTAAATGAGAGTAAGATGAGAGGAAAGAAAAAAAAAAAAAGAAGTTATGAGATAAATACAAAAGAAGACATTGAGAGTGGGATAAAAAAAAATAAATAAAAATCTAGAGTCCAAATTAAGAGACCAAAACAGTTAGTTTAATAGTCTCTCACTTAATATAATATCATAGATTACAAAACTCAATAGGAACGATAGTTGCTTTCTTGATTAATCCTCCGAACGGTAGTTGCTTTCTACATGGACACCATGGAGACTAATCTTTAAGCTTTGTGTTGCCTATGCAGAGTTTCAATTAAAAGCTTTATATTCTCATAATCTTATGTAATCTATACTTTATTATTAAGTGCAAGATGCGATGGTCTCTTCTCCATCATATGCGAAGGTGTTTATTGATCTATTATTCTCATCCTACTTTTATTCTCATTTTTATTATTTTTTATTTTTTAAATTTATATTTTAACTATTTTCTATTAATATAAAATTATTAGATTGACATTAAGATAAACAATTTAATTTAATAATAATTGTTGGGTAGAATTACTAGTTTATCTTAAGGACACAAACTCTATTCCAGCCGTCAACATTCATATGTTTTGTTTCTTGCCATCGGCATTGACAGGTCTTGTGGCTTAAAAGATCAAAGAAAAAACAAACCTATTTACATGGGGAATGATGGAAGAAAATAGTTGACCTAGAACACAATACCAACCAAAACATGAACAGTTGGACAAAGCAACGGCAATTGTAGTCAAGGACGAGCTAGGCCACTTGTTCTTGTGGAGCAATCACCATAAACTCCCTCACACCAAAAGAGAGTTGCAGTCCATGCAATGTCTGATTTCAACCGGCGACTTTGCCATTGTTACTTGTTGCAATATAATACTCAATGCCATAGCTTTTCTTGGCATATTTGATCTCAGATTCCAAAAGGATTCATTCGAGCAGGAAGGGGAAAGTTCATCGGAGGTTGCCTTGTAACAAAGCTGTGAGGATAGTTAGATCTAAAATTTTCTTATATATATATTATATTATATTAATCATTATAGCTTTTTTTTTTTTTTTGTATGTATTATATATATAATATTATTTAAGGGTCATTCTTCAAATCAAGCAGAATGTTTAGAGATCATGAGATTCTAAATTACCCGACTTGACTCTTTCTTTTTATTTTTTCTTGTTTTTGCATATAAAATACTTTATGAAAATTAATATATATTATTTTTAAATTTTTTATGTCAGATATTTTTTAAATTAAATTCAAATATTAAAATATATACATTCATATATGAAATAATTAGATATAATAAAATATATTAGTTTATTTTCTTTATTTTTTATTTTAGATGTAATAATGTATATATATTTTTTAAATTTAGTGATATATATATGATGAGGCCGCTTTAAAAAGTAATTTTTTCAAAATTTGCCATATCGGGTCAGATCCCATCGATATATATATATATATATATATATATATATATATATGGGTTCACCAAAAATAAATATATGTATATATAGGGGGTCAGGTGTAAAAATGGGTCAAATTTCCAATAAGTTTAACAAATTTTGATGAAAACTGACATTATATTGCAATTTTTTTTTTTTAAGTTGTGGCATTATTTTATTATCTAAAAATAAAAAACATTAAAAATATTGAATTATTTTAGTTGTATACTATTTTTATAATTTTCCACTTCTTTACGTATCAAAGAAAACAACATGTGGCCGATTTAGATGCTTTTATTATTGCCTTTATTTGGTAATTAATTTCATTTGTTATACTTTTAAAAATATTTCTTCCCCGTTCTTTACAAGGAGTCAATGTGACATTTATCTATCTTATTCAATCAACAGAAGAAGCAAACTACATTTATGAAAATAAATTTAAATACCAAAAATTGGCTCTTCTAATTTGTTTTATAGGTGATATAAGCAGTTAAGCACCTTGGCGACAAAGTTGTATGTATAAGTTTGTGATGAATATATTAGCAGAACTAATACGATAAAATTGAAAGATAGTGAATGTGTGAACGTTTATTTGTGGCGTATATATAGTCTACCGACTTGTTATATCAATAGTTATATTTTGATTGTTCGGCGCTGTACTAATTCAAGAGACCTCATATTCGAATCCATGAATACGCATACTATTAATAAGGAAGAACCTGTAATAGCTTCGAAAATGACATATCCATGTTGGACATTTATGTATTGCGATAAAGATCGTCAATTTAGAGGGTGTTTGGCCGAGATTATAATCTCTTTAAACCAAAATTATAAGCTATTTGAAAACTTATAAACTCAAACCGTCAGTCAGAGAGGAAAGAGCATTTGGTGAATATTTTATAAAAGGAATTTATAAGCTTCTAAAATAAGATGTTACGTTGGAAATCAATGATATGCATAGAAAAAGAGTGAAAGAGAATAATTAAGTTATAAGTATATGTTCAATAATTAGTAAGATACAAATTATATACATATATATCCTATTTACCGTGAAAGTTATTCTATATAAATTTAAGATAAGAAAAAAGATAGTTATAAAATAGATAAAACTAAATATCACATAAAATAAATATTAGTACATATTCTAACGGTTCTCTCAAGTTGGAGTCTCAAAGAAAAAAAAATAAAAAAAGAAAAAGTTAGAGTCTCAAAGAACGAAGAAGCCCAACTTAAAAGTTTCACTTTTCTCCAAAACTTATTATTTTTCTAATTCTGCCCGATCTTGCAAAATTCATTATCTTTCTGAATCTTGCAAAATTATTACTTTTCTAGTTATGCCAAAATTCATTACTTTCCGCCACAAAATTTATTATTTTTCTAGTTTTGCAAAATTCATTACTTTTCTATTTTGCATATTAGTTATATATTCTAATCGTTACCTCAAGTTGGGGTTTAAAGGAACAAAAAAATCCAAAAGAATGAAGAAGTCCAACTTAAAAGCTTTATTTTTCTCGTTTTGAAAAATTTATTACTTTTCTGATTCTGCTTAATCTTTCAAAATTCATTACTTTTTTGCAAAATTCATTAATCTTTTGGTTGTGCCTCGTACCGTAAAATTCATTACTTTTCTGATTCCAAAATTCATTACTGGCTGGTCCTACAAAATTCATTCCTTCTTGCAAAATTTATTACTTTTCTGGTCCCAAAATTCATTACTGGCTGGTCCTACAAAATTTATTACTTTTCTAGTCCCAAAATTGGTTAGTGGCTGGTCCTGCAAAATTCATTACTTCTTGCAAAATTAATTACTTTTCTGGTTCCTTATCGTAAGAGGATTAATAAACTTTATATTATTAATTTATTTTACTATTTAATATTTTGAAATTATCCTAAATACTTAAAATTAAATTGGTATTATAATGTTTATTTTATCAACAAATCAAGTGATGACACGTGTCAAAGTGACATGTTTTGACTAATCAAATCAAGTCTTGCAGTCAAAGAAAGACAAGACAAATCATATGGCGACATGTGGCGTATTGCATCACACCGACCAATCAAATTCAAGTCTTTTTTTGATATTATCTCTTTAAAAATAAAAATATAAAGAGATAAATATTTATGAGATTTTATGTGATATTATCTCTTTAAAATAAAAATAAATATTAAAGAGATAAATAATTCATATGATTTATTTGATATTATCTCTTAAAAAAATATAAGAGATAATTATTAAATAAAGGTTGACTTGGACCACAAGTCTTGAATCCTACACCTATATAAAGGGGTCACGGGATAGTTCATTCAACACACAACACGAATTCAAGAAAGACTAAAAACCTCTCTACGAGTTCAAAGAAAGGCTAAAAACCTCTCTAATAGTTCAAGAAAGGCTAAAACCCTTTCTTCCCGAAGTTATCAAATTTAGGTATTTGATTCGTTATCAAGGCGTTATACCGGCGAATCGACGTTATTATTCAAGTTAAATTCACGGAATTACCAACGAGTTCATCGGCGTTCTTGGCGGAATTTTCCGAAATCCAGCGTTTGATTCGTAAACAAGTTAAAGGACCTACGGATTAACGTTATTCAAGCTAAATTTGAAGTTGAAGAATATCAAACACCAAATTCATCAAGAACTGTTTGAAGATTCAACAACTTTAAATTTGAAGGAAGAATCAGAGGATCAAGTGAAGATTGAAGACCCACTTTTACTTAGATTTTCAAATAATTTGTATTATCTATTCGGTATTGACTAAAAAATCAATAAACACGAATTTTTAGTGCAAACAGATTGGCACACACGGTGGGACCATCTTACCTCTCATCTCTTCCTTCTCATACCAAAGTCCAAATACTCAATGGCTGCTAAAATCCAACCCAACCCGAAGAATAAGGGAGCTAATGGCGCGGGTAAGGGAGCTGATGGGGCGAACCAACAAAATCTGAAGAACAAAGGAGTTGATGGCGCCGTGCGGTCTTCTACAGACGGTCATGACTCAAAATCGTCAGATGGCTCAATTCCCTCAACCCCTAGAGAAACTAAATCAAAGGAAACTCCTTGTACTGTAGAGGTGGAGACTATGACTCTTGAAGAGCAAGTTGCCCAAATGGCTCAAACAATGGCTAACTTGCAAAAGACTTTGGAGGATAAAGACTTCCAGATTGCTCAACTTATGAATAAGTTAGAAAATCGCGATCCTGGTCAGTCTAGCCGTAACCCTCAAACTTTTTCGGCTCAAGTCACTGATGGAAAACAAGTGAATTTTCTTCCTCAGAAGCATGACTCCGCGATGAGGGTAAATAACTCCGCTGCATCCATCACCGCTCTATCTGTGCAAGAACTGAAAAATATGATAACTAACACAATTAGAGCTCAGTATGGTGCACCCTCTCAAAATTCTCCAACATACTCAAAACCATATACTAAACGCATTGATTCTTTAAGGATGCCAATGGGTTATCAACCACCGAGTTTTCAACAATTCGATGGAAAGGGCAATCCGAAGCAACATATTGCTCATTTCGTGGAAACATGCAACAATGCGGGGACATATGGTGATCATTTGGTAAAATAATTTGTGAGGTCACTTAAAGGCAACGCTTTCGATTGGTATGTTGATTTAGAGCCAGAATCGGTAGACAGTTGGAACCAGATGGAAAGAGAGTTCTTGAATCGTTTCTATAGCACTCGCCGCACTGTAAGTATGATCGAGCTCACTAATGCAAAACAGTGGAAAGATGAACCGGTCATCGATTACATCAATCGTTGGTGAGCATTGAGTTTGAATTGCAAGGATAGACTTTCAGACATATCCGCAATAGAAATGTGTATTCAAGGCATGAATTGGGGATTGCTTTACATCTTACAAGGAATCAAGCCCCGAACATTTGAAGAATTGGCTACAAGAGCTCATGATATGGAACTAAGCATTGCACATTACGGTACTAACTTTCCGGCTGAAAATCAAAGAAAGGATAGAAGGGATATTCGAAGGAGTGAAAAATTCGTCAAGCCTTTTGCAAGGGAGTCTTTGGCAGTGAAAGCAACACCTGTTAAAATTCCCTCTAAGGAAAAGAAGGTTGAAGCTAAAACAAAAGATCAACCAGCGCAGGACGAAAGGTGTCGACTTACACTGAAAGAGATGCAAGAAAAGGAATAACCATTTCCAGACTCCGACGTCTCACACATTTTTTACAAATTGCTGGCGAAAAAACTGATAGAGTTACCGCAGCCAAAACGCCCCGAGGAGAGTGGGAAAGTGAATGACCCGAAATACTGCAAGTATCATCGAGTCATTAGCCACCCGATAGAGAAATGTTTTGTGCTGAAAGATAAGATCATGGCTCTAGCAAGAGAAGGCAAAATTATCCTTGAAAGTGAAGATGCAGCCGACGCAAATGTTACTAGTGTTGTAACTTCAACAAATGTCAATAAAGTTAAGAGCAACAAGAGTATGATGACAGCACTAACAATATTGGGGGCATCCACAAAAATCTAGTTTGGAAGCTTGGAACCAATGTTAGTTTCAAAGTTGATGACCAATAGAGAAGTTAAAGTTGAAGTACATACAACAACCAAGGTTGAAGACGATGATGAATGGACCGTAGTGACGCGTCGACGAAGGCAAATGCGACGTGTAGAGCAGTTTCACCCTACTTGGATAAAAACATCAACGCCGATCAAGTATAGACAAAGCGAGTCAAAGAGAAGGATGAGAGCACCTACTAACCATAAAAGGCCTTCAAGCAATCGCTATTGGAAACCAATGACTTTGGGCGACTTTTTTCCGAAGAAATACTTCAAAGAAAATATGAGTCCAACCTCCTAAGATGAAGAAATTTTCCATGTTGTTTCTTGTCATGTTACTAGCGCGGTAATTGCCTTCACGGACGATGATCTGTTACTGGGACCGAAACCGCACAATCGACCACTTTTCGTCTCAAGATTCATGCAAGAAGAGAAAGTTAACCGCATATTGATCGATGGAGGTTCAGCCGTTAATATCATGCCAAAGTCCACTATGAAGAAGTTGGGGATCTTTGTCAAAGAATTATCTCAAAGTCGTCTGACCATTCAAGGATTTAATCAAGGAGGACAACGAGCTATAGGAATGATTCGAGCAGATCTTCGAATTGGAGAACTGAAGGCAAGCACTCTACTTCATGTGATTGATATTAGGACTTCTTATAATCTTCTACTAGGGCGATCATGGATCCACGAAAATAACGTTATTCCATCTACCCTACATCAATGTTTTAAGTATCTGAAAGATGGAGAAATCATGAAAGTGGATGCGGATGCAAAACCCTTTACTGATGTAGAATCCCACTTTGCTGATGCCAAATTATACTTGGACCCAGAAGTTATGCCTGAAGAAAAAGTTAATAACTTTGAAGCTTCGAAATCGAACCTGATAATGCCCTTCACCAGTTTGAATTCGACAAATGGACCATTTCCAACAATGTCATCAGGAGAAATAAAAGGAGTATTTGATCCGAAGGCTTACACACTCTTAGAAAGATCAGGATACGACTTTTCTAGCCCATCAGCCTTAGGTAGGCTAAGACTAGAATTGACTGGTGAAAAGATTCATGGGCTCACGAAAGCACAACATAAAATGAAGGAGAATGGACTTCGTGTTGATCAGCCTAAGTTGGGCGTGCGATATGTTCATACGGAACCACTAAGAATACGCGTGTCCCGGAAAGATAAACGAGTGAACGTGCAACACATATCTGCGTTGAGAATTGAAACTGATAAGAAGAATAAACGTGTTTCAGTGTTTGATCGACTCGGTGCTCCTATGAAACGTCTTTCTGTGTTCAAGAGACTCGGGTCTAAGGGCCAAAAGACTTTTGAGGACAAACATGCATCAAACCATCGTTCTGTGTTCGATCGTCTTGGAGAAAGCGTAGAGGTTGATAGAGACATAAATCATGGGGAGTCAATAGAACCACAAATGGGACAAGGTCAGACTCTTCACTTCTCAATTGGGGGCACGTCCCTACTTATTACTTCGGAAGGACCAGTCACCATAAAGACATGCCACCATATCTCAATCGATGAAGATCTTAACTCTGAAGTGGTGGAAGACGAAGTTGAAGAGGCACCACCGCAACTTGAAGACGGCGTACAAGCAACTGTAGATGAGCTGCGAGAAATTAACCTCGGAACACTAGAAGAGCATCAGCCTACATTTGTAAGTGCACTTCTAACTTCTGAAGACATGATCCAATATACAAGTCTCCTAAAGGAACATAAGGATGTCTTCGCTTGGACATACAAGGAAATGCCCGGGTTGGATCCAAAAATTGCAACTCACCGCCTTGGCATAAAGCATGGAGTTCGACCGGTAAAACAATCGCAACGAGTATGCCATCCAGAATTAGTTCCTTTAATCGAAGCCGAAGTCAACAAACTTATTGATGCTGGGTTCAATAGGGAAGTCAAATACCCCACTTGGATTTCCAGCATTGTTCTAGTCAAGAAAAAGAATGGTCAAATTCGCATTTGTGTTGACTTCAGAGATTTGAATAAGGCATGCCCAAAGGATGACTTTCCGCTACCCATTATTGAACTTATAGTTGATGCGACTACTGGACATGAGGCCTTATCTTTTATGGATGGATGTTCAGGTTATAATCAAATCAGAATGTTGCCCCAGGATGAGGAGTGTACTGCGTTTCGAACCCCAAAGGATATCTACTGTTATAAGGTTATGCCTTTTGGACTGAAAAATGCGGGTGCCACATATCAACGTGCTATGCAAAACATCTTTGATGATATGCTGCACAAGAACGTGGAGTGTTATGTGGATGACCTCGTAGTTAAAACCAAGAAAAGAGATGGCCCTCTTAAGGATCTACAAGTTGTGTTTGACAGGCTCCGTAAGTATAATTTGAAGATGAACCCCCTTAAATGTGCCTTCGGTGTTACTTCGGGAAAATTCCTTAGTTTCATAGTTCGCCACCGTGGAATTGAAGTTGATCCCGCCAAGATAGATGCTATCTAAAGGATGCCCGCGCCAAGAAATCTTAAGGATTTGAGAAGTCTACAAGGTAATCTAGCATTTATCTGAAGGTTCATATCAAATTTAGCAGGAAGACGCCAACCTTTAGTCATCTCATGAAAAAGGGCGTTAATTTTGAATGGGATAAAGGATGTCAAAACGCGTTTGAAAGTATCAAAAAGCATCTCATGAACCCGCCAGTATTAGAAGCTCCAATACCAGGTAAACCTCTTATCGTATATATTGTTGTGCAAGAACGGTCAATCGGGGCCCTATTGGTACCAGAAAATGAAGAAGGGAAAGAGAGAGCGTTATACTGTCTCAGCAGGACCTTGACTGAAAATGAGTTAAAATATTCTCCGGTTGAAAAGATATGTTTGGCTTTGTTCTACGCGATCAAGAAGCTAAGGCATTACTTCGAGGCATATTCCATAAAGCTCATATCTCGAGCTGATCCGATCAAATATGTAATGTCGAAACCAGTGTTATCAGGGGGTTAGCTAAGTGGTCAATCATATTTAATCAGTACGAGATAACATACGTACCTCGGAAAGCTGTCAAAGGCCAAGCACTCGCCAATTTCCTAGCTGATCATCCGATTCCAGCGGAGTGGGAACTCTCCGATGATTTTCCCGACGAAAAAGTCTTCTTTGTCGAGCCTTTACCAACTTGGATAATGTTCTTCGATGGATCGGCTCGATCAAATGGAGCAGGAGCAGGGGTGGTTTTCGTCTCTCCGGAGAGGCTTGTTTTAACGTACTCTTTCGTATTGACTGAATTGTGCTCAAATAATGTTGCCGAGTACCAAGCTCTGATTATTGGACTTCAAATGGCACAAGAAATGAAGATTCTCAGCATAGAAGTATACAGTGACTCCAAACTGATAATCAACCTACTCCTAAATGAGTATGAAGTCAAGAAAGAATATTTGATCCCCTACCATCAACAAGCGTCAGTTTTGATGGCAAATTTTGAGAATATAATTTTGAGTCATATACCAAGGGAAGAAAATAGAATAGCTGATGCTTTGGCTAATTTGGCGACTGTTATGGCTCTATCGAAAGGGGAAACAACAAGTGTGCCCATGTGCAATCGTTGGGTTGTGCCATTGTCAAGTGGATCTGATATTGAAAATATAAATGCCATATCAATCTCGGTTGATGAAGAGGATGATTGGAGGACTCCATTGATTGACTACTTAAAGCACGGAAAATTGCCATCAAATCCTCGACATAAAACTGAAGTGCGTAGACGAGTTCCTCGCTTTATTTTATACAAAGATACTTTGTATCGGCGTTCTTTTGAGGGAACTTATCAACTTTGCTTAAATGGTGAGGAGACTCTCGAAGCTATGACAGAAGCGCATTCAGGAGTTTGTGGAGCACATCAATCAGGTCCAAAACTACATTTTCGGATGAAAAGGATGGGCTATTATTGGCCCACTATAGTTAAAGATTGCTTGGATTATGCAAGAAAATGTGAAGCATGTCAGATCCACGCCAATTTCATTCACCAAGCTCCTGAACCTTTACATCCTACAGCAGCTTCATGGCCATTCGATGCGTGGGGGCTTGACGTAGTGGGTCCAATAACTCCTAAATCTTCAAGTGGTCATTCCTACATATTGGCAGCTACTGATTACTTCTCAAAGTGGGCGGAAACAGTAACCCTTAAAGACGTGAAAAAGGAAACCGTAGTTGAGTTCATCCGAAATAATCTAATTTTTAGATATGGGGTGCCTCGATACATCATCACTGATAATGGTAAACCCTTTTACAACAAGCTGATGGACAAACTATGCGTGCAATTTGGCTTTAAACAACATAACTCGTCAATGTATAATGCAGCTGCAAATGGTTTGGCAGAGGCATTTAACAAGACTTTGAGCAATCTCTTGAAAAAAGTTGTGTCTAAGTCAAAAAGGGATTGGCATGAGAAAGTTGGGGAAGCGTTATGGGCGTACCGAACAACACAAAGAACCGCTACTCAAGCTCTCTCCTACTCGTTAGTTTATGGAGTTGAAGCCGTGCTAACTTTGGAAAGCCAAATACCATCACTTCACATAGCGATTCAAGAGGGTCTTGCTCTAGAGGATAATGCTCGTCTCAGACTTGAAGAGTTGGAAGCCCTTGATGAGAAGAGACTTGCAGCACAACAACAACTTGAATGCTACCAAGCCCGAATGACGAGAGCATTTAATAAGAAAGTGCATCTGCGATCATTCCAAGTAAGGGATTTGGTCTTAGCAGTGAGAAGACCAATTACCATCACTCAGCGTATGGGGAACAAGTTTATGTCAAAATGGGACGGTCCGCATGTGGTAAAGGAAGTGTATACAAATGGCGCCTACAAGTTGCTCGACTAGGATGGCTTGCGCATCGGACCTATAAATGGTAAATTCTTGAAGAAATATCATGCATGATGAAGTAGAATGCTCCTCGATGTATGAGCCTAAACTGCATGTCACTCCTGACCCATATGAGTATAAACTATGTACGGTAACCCCCAATAGTAAAGTATGTGGATAAACTGCTAACTTACTCCACTGATGGTATTTTATGTGGTTAAATTAGAAATTCCCCAGTCTTGTTCAGGGTGGTTAAACTTTGAATACTCCTGGCCCGCATGAGTATAAACTGTGTATGGCTCCCCCTTCAAACAAAGTTAACCATTTGAACTACGTTATGACTTGATCCCTTTTAAAAGGGTACGTAGGCAGCTTAGATGTTTTCTAAGTTCAGTCATAACTTTGTTTTGATTTACGTTTTCTTGTTAAGTTGAAAATTCTTCATGTATCGAATCACAAATCACAAGTTGAATAAATTCGCAACATTGTTTTGATTTGTATTCTCTTATTGGATAGAAGAGTCTTCAAGTAAATACCAAAGTTGAATTCAATCATAGCTTTGCCTTGATTTGTGTTTCTTGGTTAAGTTGAAAGCTCTTCAAAGTTGAAATAAGCTCATAGCTTTTCTTTGATTGAGTAAGTGAAGGAATTACGGATTTGTTTACTTATTCATGAAAATCAATATCCTAGAATATGATGATATTATGAACCAAAAAATATATGTTATCAAAAAAAGGTTGCAAGATAGAAGAAAAATAAATTCTATTAAGTAACTTTGAAGTAATGACGCTCATGATACATTGAATCCTAAGAATAAGAAGAAAAAGGAAAAAAGCAACGGTCCTAGCTACTCTTAAACAAATCCTAAGCGGGAAAATGCGGCCTAAGCACTATCAAGTAAACGGGTGTCCTTCAAGGTTTTCTTGGCTACTTTAAGAAGATCAGAGGTATTCTTCACATCTTCAAGCAGTTCGTCATTTGCTGGGGAAGCTTCTCGAGGGTAGTAATCTCTTGTTCAATTTCACTAATTCGATCTTGAGCACCTTTGAGTAGGAGTTGTTGTTGCTTCAATGATGACGAAACTTCCTCCTTTTGCTTCTTTAAATCAGCAATCTCCTTCTTGATGCGCTTTAAATCATCCTTGGTTGTTTTGACATGATCTATTTCCTGGGCATGATTTGTTTGTGCATCCTTGAGGCGATCTTTAG
This sequence comes from Lantana camara, assembly GCA_037501455.1. Lineage (NCBI taxonomy): Eukaryota > Viridiplantae > Streptophyta > Magnoliopsida > Lamiales > Verbenaceae > Lantana > Lantana camara. Next base: position 88,531,774 of record CM074863.1, read on the forward strand.
CTTCATTTAGCTGCTGAGAGAAAGATGTTTCAGATACTTTTTCTAAATACTTTGACTTGGCCTCGTCATAAGTATCTGCTTTTACGAACAATATCTTCAAAGAATCCTCTATATGGGAAGTGCAAGTTCCATCATGTTTCTTCATTTCTGCAATTACAAAGTAGACTTCATCTTTGATGGAGGAAATAGAATCCAGAGACGTGTCGGATATCTTCTTCGAAAGGTCTTCCCATAATAACTTGAGGAATTGCTTTGTTCGATCGATGATAAATTTAGCTCCTTGAAACACCGATACATCAGGATGGGGTATATTTTGCTTCTTTTCAGTAGGCTTCGGTGCTTTCTCTTGAATTCCCCTCGCCAGTGGAGTATCCACCTCTAAGGAATTTGGCCCCGCTACGGAACGTTGACTATATTGGGACTCTTGACTATCCCCAATATTTATCATCTCATGCTCCAACTGCAAAGAAAAAAATAAGGCATGAATAAATTACAAGTGTAAAGATCAAGTAAAGGTTCAACCTTGTTGGCAAACCGATCGAGTGGAGGTTGACTTGTATTCCTTTGCCTTTTCCATTGGTGCTCGCTATCACCACTCCCTTCGCCAAGACCATCCGATGCCTTTCGTTTCTCTCCTTCATTCAGGGTTTCGGCATCAAGTGACTTCAGGTCGATTAGTTTGGTGACATTGTCTTCAAAAAAGTCGCCATGAATTTTTGACCACCATTCCTTGTAACTATCGGAAAAGAATCTCTTTGCATTTTGAGGAATTGCGGGAAAATACACCGAGGACATGGAATTGGCTAAGGTACAAACACGCCAATGGTTGGTTCCTTCCTCCAAAGTACAGTGCCGGATATTATTTTTGATAACTCCAGGTGCTTCTTGGTAAAAGCCGAATTGACGGCTGAATCGATGGGGACTGTATGGCTTAATGATAAATTACCTACCCCTCCTCAGAGTCAAATAACATGATCGGATTGCCGCAAAGTAATTCTGTTTAAGTTCATGACCTCTCCCATCATCGGTGTGATGAAATTCTTCCCATTCTTTGACCATATCACAAGTCCAAGATACAAGTTCGGCTTTATGAATCTTCTTGCGAGCTTGTTTTGCGTCATAATATCTCGCACCTCCTTCACCGGAATATTGAGTCATGGGTGGGCCGAGTACTTTTTGGCTTAGTGGGAAGTGAGTCTTGAAATAATGTGCTAACCAACCATAAACGAAGTGGATAGGGAACGGAGAGTCAACTCTGGTAGGTCGGGAAGCCATTGATAACCTGTTAAGCCCTTTGTAAATGCTGTCCAAGACAGGGTCTGCTAATTCCACTTTTCGACCAGCCGCCATGGTGCTTGCAATTTTAAAGGTACTCGGACGGATCACGCCAACATTGTCACATGGTAAGGCAAAGACACAAATCCAACATGATAAGTAAGCCGCCAAGTAGACTTCTTCCTTCAAGCTTCCTTTGAGGCCAAGTTTAGCAAATAGTTTATCTTCCGCGGAACTCCATGCTTCGGGGGCACCAATATCTCCTTGTAGGTTATGAGTTTTCTTGGAACGACTATTCTTTCTATCTTTGCGAGGAGGTGGTTGAGTATGTCTCCTAGTTCTCTTGTACCAAAAGTTCACCCAAGATTCGATTGTAACTGGAGAAAGTTGACTTCTTCGGTTATCTCCCTTCAATGAGTGGTAAACTTGGAATAAATACTTGCACGAAGTAGGTATAAACATAATTCCCTTGTGATCATGACCAGTAAGTTCCTTGGTATCAGGAACTACTTCGTCATAAATCAGTCCGGTCATAGGGAGGCCCGCCAAATTATGTAAGTCCCACAATGATATGGATAATTCGCCTTGTGATGTCAAAAGAGTATTTGTTGAAGGGCACCATGCTTTAATAAAAGCTTTGATAATCTCGGAGTTGCGATCATAAGTATATAAAGAGGCCCGTACTGCATCGTGTAGTTGAACATCGTTTAACTTGTCTCCGCATCGGCTAAGGATATCTTCAGTCCACTCCCAGTATCCATCAATAAAGCAAAATTCACTAGCAAGTTTGATATCGTTTCCCCACTTGGCTTTTCCTTCGATAATAGCTCGACCCAATGATGGTAAGTAGCTTGGTCCTTCGGTAAGTTGATAGTGTGCAGCCTGTAGAGCCCACACCTTTGAAGTCTTGTTTAAGGTAATTCTTTGAGACCACTCGCTCAAACGTATTGATGTAATCAGCTTTGGCCAACGACCTCCGTATGAACCAAGTAAAGAGTCATGCACCTCCAAGCAAGTAGCTTTCTCTTCGGATTGTCTCTCGTCGTCAAGGATCGCTAAGTGCTTGACACCGGCTGGAGTTGAGATATCTCTAAAGTACACCATTGTGATCTTAAAAAAAAAAAGGGAGAAGAAAGAGCAAGTTACCAATAAAACTCAAAAAAAAAAAAAAAAAAAAAAAAAAAAAAAGGGATAAAGGAATAAAATCGAACACAATACCTTGGAGCTAATACTTGCACTACAAGAAAACTGTCAATTTCCGACAGAAATTTCCGACGGAATACCGACGGATTACTGACGGAATTTGTTCAAAAATATAAAAATAAAAATAAATATTTTCCGACGGAAATTCCGTAGGTAATCCGTCGGAAACATTTCCGGCGGACAATTCCGTAGGTAATTCTGTCGGAAAATATAAAAATATAAAAATATAAATAATAATAAATATTTTCCGACGGAATACCGACGGTTTTCCGACGGAATTTGTTGAAAAATATAAAAATAAAAATAAATATTTTTCGACGGAAATTCCGTCGGTAATCCGTCGGAAACTATAAAAATATAAAGATATAAAAATAAAAATAAATATTTTCCGACGGAAATTTCATCGGTAATCCGTCGGAAAATTTAAAAATATGACAATAAAAATAAATATTTTCAGACGAAAATTCCATCGGTAATCCGTCGGAAACTATAAAAATATAAAGATATAAAAATAAAAATAAAAATTTTCCGACGGAAATTTCGTCGGTAATCCGTCGAAAAATTTAAAAATATGACAATAAAAATAAATATTTTCAGACGGAAATTCCGTCGGTAATCCGTCGGAAACTATAAAAATATAAAAATATAAAAATAAAAATAAATATTTCCGGCGGAAATTCCGTCGGTAATCCGTCGGAAACTATTAAATTTAATTAAATAAATTTTTTACTAATTACTAATTTTATTTTTATATGTACAAATATCTTATAATGTAACTTATAATTAATATATTAATTTTAGAAAAAATTCTTATTATCATACTCTATATATTTTCAATAGATCGGAGAACTCTTAATTTTAATGAGTTTTATTTTCATTTGAATAAGTACTTTTAAAAAATTCCAATAAATATGATTATATTTAATTCATATAATCATATATTTTAAATTTTATATTTTAAATTAATAACAAAACGTATTTGAGTAATTATTTGAAATAAGTATATAAATATATTTAAAGACATAATATTAACAATAAGTAAGTTATCCAAGTTGGTAAGGGAGTCACCATTCTCTCTTGGAGACCCGAGTTCGAATCCCCGCGAGCGCAACAATTGCGGGAATTAATTCTCGCATTGGGTTGGCTCGTCGAGCTTAAGCTCGTCTCGTGGCTCGTCTGAGGTGTTGGTGTGGCTCGTTTCGGGGGTGGTTCGGGTCTCACAAATGATTTTTTTATTTTTTTTAGATTATTTACTTTTATTCTATTTTCCGACGGAAATTTTTCCGAGGGCCATTTATGCGACAACAATCATCTGTCGGAAATCCATCGGTATTTGATGTTTCCGACGGATTTCCGACGGAATTCCGAAGGATTTCCGATGGAATTCCGACTAACAGTGCCGTCGGAATTCCGCTGTTTTCTTGTAGTGTTGATTCACTGCCAGGAATAAAGAATCAACGTAACTTGTCGTTGCCGAATCGTAGCTTCTAGAAAGATGTGTTTTGTTTCGGATTCATACTGCAAAAGTTGATATTCCAAGAAATCAATATGTAGCTCCTTGAATTAGTGCCGCTACTTCTGGAATTAATGCTCTTGCTGATATTGCTGCCGCCGCTCAATTTCTTCAAATTATAATGCTGCCTTTCTCTGCAATTGCTCCTCTGCAAATTATGTGGCTTTGATTGAGATGTGAGAATTGAGGCAAAGGGACATCACTATTTATAGGCGTGAAAGTGCGAAGAAGGACGAATAGTAATCCTATTGGAATTAGAATTCTGGAATATGTTAGGGTTTCTAGGTGCTGTCACTCGCAGAGTTAGGGGTGTCAATTCGGGTGGGTCGGGTGGGTTCGGGTCGGGTTGAGGTAGGGGTATTACACGAAAATTCCCAACCCGAACCCGACCCGACCCGAATTTGAACCCGAAAATCCCAACCCGAACCCGACCCGATCGGGTTCGGGTTGACCTGAACACTGTTCGGGTCACCCGATAACCCGGCCAACCCGAATAACCCGAACCCGACCCGACCCGAAATAATTTTTTTTCCTTTTTTTTTTTTTTGATTTTTTTAAATTCTAATTTATGTTTAAGGTATTTTAAAACTTGATAACAATATATAAAAATATATAATTTGTAAGATTTGACATAATTGCAATTAATATAAGATAAAAAAAATTAATACATAAATATTATTAAATTCTAATTCTAATTATAATTATAACTAAGTTCTATATCAAATCTATTTAAATTCCTATTTATATAAATTCAATCAATAAGGTAATTATGTAAAATAAAAATTAGAAACATAAACATTATTTAGATCGAATAATATATTTTCTACTAAACTAATCATAATGAAATTCAAATTTTTTATGTCCAAATAAATACATCTCTTTTTGTCCATAAACTCCGTTTAATTCTAATCATATTACAATCATATATGTCTTTCTAATGAACAAAACTATACAATTTAGACAAATTATTAATATTGATATTATAAATCACATTTTTCTCAGATAATAATCAAATGTCTATAGAAAAAATATTTTACTAGCCCTTTTTTTAATATTCTATTATATTATATTATAAAAATACGAGTTAATTTTTGAATTTTTTTAAATTTATTGGTCGCCAAAATATCCTTACAATAATGATTGCCCACAAATTTGTTAGAATTGTAGTCTCGAGCCTGCGTTACTTTGATTGTCCCTTTGTGGGTAAAATGGATCCAAATGTGTAAAATGGATCCAAAATGGGTAAAATGTGGGTAAAATGGATCCAAGTGGGTAAAATGAACCTAAATTGACAAAATAGATTCAAAATTGGTAAAATGGATCCAAATGGATAAAATAAAACCAAAATGGGTAAAACGGATCCAAATTGGTAAAATGGATCCAAATGGGTAAATGGATCCAAAATGGGTAAATTGAATCCAAATGGGTAAAATGGATTCAAAATGGGTAAATGTGGATAAAATGGATCCAAGTTGGTAAAATTGATCTAAGTGGGTAAAATGAATCCAAAATGGGTAAAATGAGTCCAAGCAGGTAAAATGGGTCCAAAATGGGTAAATTGGATCCAAGTGGGTAAAATGAATCCAAATGGGTAAAATATGGATAAAATTGATTACAATGGGTAAAATGGATCCAAAATGAGTAAAATGTGGGTAAAATGGATCCAAGTGGGTAAAATGAACCTAAATGGACAAAATAGATTCAAAATGGGTAAAATGGATCCAAATGGATAAAATAAATCAAAAATGGGTAAAACAGATCCAAATTGGTATAAAATGGATCCAAATGGGTAAATGTGACATCCCGCTCGTCCAATTTGTAAGGTACGCTACGTTTCAACTTTTTAATGTGTTTAATTGTGTGATTTTATATTTTTCGTGGCCCTATTTTGAACTCTTTAAGAGTTTAGGGGCTTGTTTGCAATTTTCTCTTTTTAGGGGTTTTCGGTCACTTCTCGTTCGGTCGAGATTTTGACCTCTTTGACCCCTTCAACGCGTCCGGGGCGGCGAAACGAGTCCGTAGACTCTAAGTTTGCCCAATTCGGATGTCGTTAGCTCGTTCGTTTGATCGTTTTTGCGTACGAGGACCCGAGATATATACTCGATTTTCCTCGTTTTGCGTGCAAAAGATCAGATCTCGGCCCCAGCGTCGTCTTCTCCAGCGATCGTCACTGTTCACACGCAGTGGAGGTGTGTTTACACACACATGTCCGTTCTCCCTCGTTTCTCGACGGAATTCGACGTTTGAGTAGTGGAAATTTATCAGCTCGACGAGCCCGTCACGATGGTACAAGAATCGGAGACTAAAGATCAGCGGTGGTGGCGCTACGGCGAGATGCAGGCGGCGCGGCTTAGAGCCGCCACTTCGCCGCCCATTCGCGGCGGATTCCGGCGCTATTCCGACGACACGCGCCACCCCATTTGTTAGAGGAGGTCCCGGCGCAACTCCAGTTTAAACGGCGTGGCCAGCGGTGGCCGGACGGCGGCGCACGCGCCGGCTGAAGATCGGCGGCGGTGGTGCGTGCACTGTAGCACCTTGCTCCGCCGCGTTCCGGCGAGATTCGCGATCGGCCGTTGGTGGTTTCTGACGTGTTTCGGCCTCCTGAGTCCGATTCCGGGGTCATTTTGAGCAAACGGTGGCCGGAGATGGCTGAACCGGCGAGTGGCGCACCGGCGGCTTTTCGGCGGCGGATTTGGCCCTTTTCCGGTGGGTTTTTGGTGGTGGTCCCTTCACGGAAGTTGCTCAGAATATTGAAACGTAGCGGATAGCGTTGGCCCCGACTCGAGAACCGGCCGGCGGCGGCGGACCGGTGGCGGACCGGCCTGGACCGGCGGCCCGATTTTTCCGGCGATTTTTCCGGCAATTTGACTTGGGGCTTTCGTAGGGCTCGTTACAAGCTTTCCAACGGTATGCTCGGATTTCATTTTCGTTTTGCGGTTTGCAGTTAATTTCAGTTTCCGTCGTTGGGATTTGGTTCGGTTTTTCTTTAACGAAGTCCCGTGTGTTTAGCTTTTTCTGAAATTGTTTGAGGGCTTTTGTTTAGTAGGCCGAGGCGCTCGTTTCTGTCCTTCCGGGGATTTTTCCGACCACCGGAGGCGGTGTTCCGGTGGCGACCGGTGGCTGTTCGGCCGGCCGCGGTGGCGGCATTCCGGCGACTTTCGGACTGTAGGTTCCTCTCGTCGTGGTGAGTCCAACGCCACTTCCCGTTCGTCAATCGGATGTCCGGTTGATTTTATATGAATTTTTGAAGCTATTGTACTTTATTCGTTAATTGATTTTAATTGTGCAAATCGATCCCGTATGTGTTATAAATTGAAATTATGAGTTGTTTGATACGTGGAAGTATGCTATGATGTATGAATATTTGATTCATGATTTATCGAATTTATTTGTCTCGTTTCACGCCCATCTATTTAAGAATAATTATTGTTGGAAGGGGTGTTAGTGTAATTTTGGAAACTAAATTGATTATGAAATTTTATAAAACATAAGAAATGAATTATGAAAAGATACGTTGTATTTAATTTGAATAAATTGATTAAGTATGCCATTGTGTAATTTATATATTTATTGTTATGTAATTCATGTTAATTTCGTGAGACTTGGTGCATGATATGATTCGAATTCTTAATGTTCTACTTTATTTTATGTAATTAATGTTAGGAATTTTATAAGTATGCAACTTTTGATATGGAATATGAATTATAATATGCTCTGAATGACTTGATTGATTAGATATGGATTATATGTTGCATCATTTGTATTCGTGAGCATGGCCGTGCGTCTTTGTGGTTGTGTTTGGAGTCTGAGTCTTGTGTTCTGTGTGTGTTCAGTTGTTCAGGGGTTTTCCAGGGAGTGTCTGTCAGCTGTTTGGGTTCCAGTGGGACTTCTTGGCTCAGGTTTTCCGTTTCGTCGGTGTAAGGTGAGGTTTTAGGAATTTTGTTTTAGTTACAACGACCTACAACCCTCTGTGCTCGTTTTCAAGCCTGCATGCGATTATTCTACTATATTTATATAATAGATATGTGTTGATATGATATGCTTATGAATTTGTCATACGATTAAAGGTTTTCGAACTGTATATGTACGAGCATATGTAAGCTTGAAATGTTTTGCAACGAGGCTATGCTCCAAACCGTGTGTCTTCATACCAGCTGCGGATTAGGATGACACGGAGAGGTACGTTTATAGCATATGCTAAGTTGCAAGGTATGGTATGTCTGATCAGGTACGCAAGTCTGTTATGATTTGATAAGTATGTTTGTAGCGAGTTATGATATGTTCTGTTCTGATTTGCTGGGCCCCGGAGACGTGGGTAAGGAATGCTCGAGGCGGTGTTGGGCCGTCGAGTTTGGCCTGTGCACGTTCTCCATTTGAAGTATCCACGTGCGACTTTTGGAGGTTGAGGAGGCGTGGTACTTTGAGCCCTCGGTGTATAACCGGGGAAGGTACGATGTGGACTAGCTATCCCGCGTATATTGAGTTACACGATGTGGGCCCGTACCCCGCGTGTAGACTTCCCGATGTTGGGGTTGGATACGGGTTTGATATGATTTGATTTGTGAGTATTTATGTTTTGCTTATAATTGATAGATATGGAAGTAAGGTGGGAGACCCGTACTCGCCGGGTATATGATTATGATATGATATGTTGATCATGAAACGGGATAGGAGTTTTCTCTTTCGATGTGTTACGAGTTTGTTCAGTCTGTTTCGATTTAAATAAGTATAAGTAAACGTTTGTGTTTAAAAATGGTTTTGGTATGTAAAACCCTAGTCCCGGTTCATAATCTTTCTTTTGATACGTGCTTTGCTCTATACGTATATATGTGTTGGTGTGTGTTCAGCCCCCTCGCTCAGTCAGTGGACTGACCCTCGCCCCATCTATGTTTTAGTTGCAGGTTCAGTTGTTGGAGTTCGAGCTAGGCGGCTTTGAGTCTGGTCTGTGTCGGTCCGTTTGATTTTGTTAAATATTTTGTTCTGAATTATTTATGAAAATTATGTATATAGTATGTTCTGTAACAAGTTGCTGTGTTTGCTTTGATCATATGAATTTTCGGGACAGGTTAGGACAGGGCATGGAGTAGTTGAACCCGTCTTTGTTGTATATTTGAATTCGGGACAGGTTAGGACAGGTTCGTGGAATTAGTTGAACCCGTTTCTGTATTTTGTTGATTAAAATTTTTGTTAGTTCATATTTTGATTCGCTTCCGCGTACAGGTTTTTGCTTATTTTACTTGTACAGGGTTAGGTACCGCCTAGCTAGTGTGTGTGTTTTCGTTTGTCACCCGTTCGCTGTGATTTGGTGCGTGTGCGGATTTTCCATTTCGTACCACGTGTCGGGTCATAGTGCGGGGGTGTGGTGCCCCACCGCTTGGGGTGCTACATCTTAAGTGGTATCAGAGCTACCAGGTTCAGAACCGGTGCTCTGGAGTCGTGTCGTGTCAGTTTAGGTCGTACGGCATAGGAATACTTGTGCATTGCATTTGGCAGACGTGAAATTTTGACTTGTATATATGAAATTGTCTGGGCTTATGTGATTGTGTGCACACTATGATTATGATTTTTGTAAAATTATTATTGTTATGATTAAATTTTATTAAATTACGTATTGCATTTGCATTACTTAAGTGTTCTTAATTGCTTTCATTACTTGACATACCCACGTACTAACCCACATGCATAGATATTTGGTCCATTTGTGAATTATAGGGTGTTGCCTTGATGTCAAAATTGAAGTTGATCGAGACAACACTTCCTACTGCTACAAATTCGTGAAGGAGGATTTGAAACTCTCATCTTCTGACGACTTGATGAAAAGCAAATGGACCTCTACAAGAATTTATAACAAGGAATCAATGCTACTGCTATAAAAACGGGTATTATGCATACATGGCACGTGCATCATGCATTGGAGTAAATTTTAATTATTTTGGATATTGTTCTACGTGCTTGACTGCTTTCTTTGCTGAATATGAGTGCACGCCATTCACATCCCTAATCCCGCATGCATTAGCTTCGTGGTTGTACTTTAGGTGTTCTCCCACTTGATCCACCACCTGCTGTCTTGGTCGAAGCAACGTTTGAATTCGAACAGGGTTTGACCAGAAAATATACGGTCGAGCCAATAGCTTCAAGATAGGGTGAATGCATGTAAGATAGAATGTTGGGTTGTGGTCAATCTCTCTACACGATGCGATACTCATAGCCTCATAAATGATTTGATGAAAGTCGGGGTATTTCTAGATCCAAGCTGAATTGTCGTGATGTGGGATTAATTGAAAGACAGGAAATAACAAATGGGAATGATAAAGAAAAGTAAAGAAATTCTGGGTGGATTTCGGGCGATCATGAGTTCATTTAATTCTACGAACTCTTAAAGAGTGAACCAAGGAAGTTTTGATCAGAGTGACAACCATGAAGAAGACTCGGGAAACAATCGGAGAGTAATTACTAAAGAAAATACAGAATGCTAATTCCATGAGCGTAGAAGACTTCAGGTTCAAGAAATCGTATTTCCAAGCCGTGGAAATGTCCAAGTGATGCTAGATAATTCTGAAGATAAGAAGGCCGTGGGGAAAAACAAGAAATCTTTGAACTATTAAGTTGCCTTCAGGATATGTACTTAATACTTGGGGGAGCTCGGGGGTAACATGTTTTATAGGAACACCAGAATTTCTAACTCCGGATAGCGTGAGGTGGCAACGAAGAAATCGAAACACTTGTACCATTCAAGGGCTCTCAAGTGGGGGTCAGACTGTTGTAAAAACCTAACGAGGGCAGCTGTACCAGTACAAAAGGAAAAGGGTAAACTATATGAACTACTGAATTTTGGTGACGATGTCATTGAGGGTCGACTTTATCAAATACTAAGGACGAGGGACATCATTTACAAACGACGGTGGGAAGCATGATTAAGGATTGTTCTGAGAGATTCCATCGTTGGAAGATATAACAATTCCCGAGTATTGAGGATTTTATTGGGACTTCAAAAGACTCCATGGATTACTTTTCTACGAGAGGCAAGTGAGACGGTTCAAGACCCATTGGCGACCCGCGGATTTGAAGAAAATACTAAAGAATGCAAAATTTGAACGGGAAGCTGGAACTACGGTCAGACAAGGATTTGATCATCCTTGCAAGTTAAAGAATTGCCAACCTTGACTTCATTTCTATGGTGAACGGTACCTTAAGCATTCATGGCATTTGCATCCATGCATTTTACAAGCAATTATATTTTATTTTCTTGATGTATTTGACAACGTGTAATGTTTGATGTTGTTCGGTTGTAATAACGTGGCTAATTGATTTAATTTCCATAACTTGAGATTTATTGTTGTTGTGAATTCTTGTAAGCTAAATGGATTACATGCTTGCGTGGTTTGTTGTGCTTCAGTGTTTATAAAATTTCCTTAATGGCTCACTAACCCTTCATGCACCTACAAGCATAGTGTGATTTTATCTTACAGTGATCCCATCGCGATATCCCCCTTGAGTTGGGCATGGATGATGAGTCTATACTCTAGGGACACCGATATCAGTCGGGTAAAGGTACACTATACATGCATCCCATGTTTTGCATTCGGTGCTACTTTAATGTGTGTATGTTTGAACGCTGAGTGAGTGATCTTGTGTGCTAGAGAGTTGTTGAGATCTCTCTATTTATGTGTTAGGGAGATGTGGGATTCTCCCTATTTATGTGATAGAAAGATGTTGGATTCTTTCTAAATTATGTGAGCAAGAGATGTTGGATTCTCTTGGAGTTAGATGTTTGAGAGATGTTGGATTCTCTCGAATCTAGGGTTTGAGAAATGCTGGATTTTCTCAAACTAGAATGTTTGGAAGATGTGGAAGTCTGCCAGACTTAGGATGAGAGACGGGGTTCTCTCGATTACGTGATTGAGAGACGGGGTTCTCTCAGTTCTGTGCCTGAGGGACGGGGTTCTCTCTTTTGATGTGCTGGGAGACGGGGCTCTCTCTCTTGCGTGCTGAGAGATGGGATTCTCTCTTGTTTGTCGCGGCTGAGTTGAGTGTGGCCTGGTGCTGGTCTGCAGTCGACGAAGAAGCGACAGTTTCGAGCTTTGGGTGCAGTGGCCTAGTGGGCGGATCGAACGAGTTGAAGCGACCAACGGTCAAGTGTTTGGATAAACCTTTGTGACTACGGAACTCTGCAGGGAGTTGATGCAATCAGTGAGAGTAAACTTCACAGCCAGGGTTATGACTCTACACGATTTCAGGAGATGGATTGAAGTATTCCAGTTCGAAGCTTTGCGACTCAGTAAGAGGACCTGAGGACAGGTCCTTTTGAAGGAGGGGAGTTTGTGACATCCCGCTCGTCCAATTTGTAAGGTACGCTACGTTTCAACTTTTTAATGTGTTTAATTGTGTGATTTTATATTTTTCGTGGCCCTATTTTGAACTCTTTAAGAGTTTAGGGGCTTGTTTGCAATTTTCTCTTTTTAGGGGTTTTCGGTCACTTCTCGTTCGGTCGAGATTTTGACCTCTTTGACCCCTTCAACGCGTCCGGGGCGGCGAAACGAGTCCGTAGACTCTAAGTTTGCCCAATTCGGATGTCGTTAGCTCGTTCGTTTGATCGTTTTTGCGTACGAGGACCCGAGATATATACTCGATTTTCCTCGTTTTGCGTGCAAAAGATCAGATCTCGGCCCCAGCGTCGTCTTCTCCAGCGATCGTCACTGTTCACACGCAGTGGAGGTGTGTTTACACACACATGTCCGTTCTCCCTCGTTTCTCGACGGAATTCGACGTTTGAGTAGTGGAAATTTATCAGCTCGACGAGCCCGTCACGATGGTACAAGAATCGGAGACTAAAGATCAGCGGTGGTGGCGCTACGGCGAGATGCAGGCGGCGCGGCTTAGAGCCGCCACTTCGCCGCCCATTCGCGGCGGATTCCGGCGCTATTCCGACGACACGCGCCACCCCATTTGTTAGAGGAGGTCCCGGCGCAACTCCAGTTTAAACGGCGTGGCCAGCGGTGGCCGGACGGCGGCGCACGCGCCGGCTGAAGATCGGCGGCGGTGGTGCGTGCACTGTAGCACCTTGCTCCGCCGCGTTCCGGCGAGATTCGCGATCGGCCGTTGGTGGTTTCTAACGTGTTTCGGCCTCCTGAGTCCGATTCCGGGGTCATTTTGAGCAAACGGTGGCCGGAGATGGCTGAACCGGCGAGTGGCGCACCGGCGGCTTTTCGGCGGCGGATTTGGCCCTTTTCCGGTGGGTTTTTGGTGGTGGTCCCTTCACGGAAGTTGCTCAGAATATTGAAACGTAGCGGATAGCGTTGGCCCCGACTCGAGAACCGGCCGGCGGCGGCGGACCGGTGGCGGACCGGCCTGGACCGGCGGCCCGATTTTTCCGGCGATTTTTTCGGCAATTTGACTTGGGGCTTTCGTAGGGCTCGTTACAAGCTTTCCAACGGTATGCTCGGATTTCATTTTCGTTTTGCGGTTTGCAGTTAATTTCAGTTTCCGTCGTTGGGATTTGGTTCGGTTTTTCTTTAACGAAGTCCCGTGTGTTTAGCTTTTTCTGAAATTGTTTGAGGGCTTTTGTTTAGTAGGCCGAGGCGCTCGTTTCTGTCCTTCCGGGGATTTTTCCGACCACCGGAGGCGGTGTTCCGGTGGCGACCGGTGGCTGTTCGGCCGGCCGCGGTGGCGGCATTCCGGCGACTTTCGGACTGTAGGTTCCTCTCGTCGTGGTGAGTCCAACGCCACTTCCCGTTCGTCAATCGGATGTCCGGTTGATTTTATATGAATTTTTGAAGCTATTGTACTTTATTCGTTAATTGATTTTAATTGTGCAAATCGATCCCGTATGTGTTATAAATTGAAATTATGAGTTGTTTGATACGTGGAAGTATGCTATGATGTATGAATATTTGATTCATGATTTATCGAATTTATTTGTCTCGTTTCACGCCCATCTATTTAAGAATAATTATTGTTGGAAGGGGTGTTAGTGTAATTTTGGAAACTAAATTGATTATGAAATTTTATAAAACATAAGAAATGAATTATGAAAAGATACGTTGTATTTAATTTGAATAAATTGATTAAGTATGCCATTGTGTAATTTATATATTTATTGTTATGTAATTCATGTTAATTTCGTGAGACTTGGTGCATGATATGATTCGAATTCTTAATGTTCTACTTTATTTTATGTAATTAATGTTAGGAATTTTATAAGTATGCAACTTTTGATATGGAATATGAATTATAATATGCTCTGAATGACTTGATTGATTAGATATGGATTATATGTTGCATCATTTGTATTCGTGAGCATGGCCGTGCGTCTTTGTGGTTGTGTTTGGAGTCTGAGTCTTGTGTTCTGTGTGTGTTCAGTTGTTCAGGGGTTTTCCAGGGAGTGTCTGTCAGCTGTTTGGGTTCCAGTGGGACTTCTTGGCTCAGGTTTTCCATTTCGTCGGTGTAAGGTGAGGTTTTAGGAATTTTGTTTTAGTTACAACGACCTACAACCCTCTGTGCTCGTTTTCAAGCCTGCATGCGATTATTCTACTATATTTATATAATAGATATGTGTTGATATGATATGCTTATGAATTTGTCATACGATTAAAGGTTTTCGAACTGTATATGTACGAGCATATGTAAGCTTGAAATGTTTTGCAACGAGGCTATGCTCCAAACCGTGTGTCTTCATACCAGCTGCGGATTAGGATGACACGGAGAGGTACGTTTATAGCATATGCTAAGTTGCAAGGTATGGTATGTCTGATCAGGTACGCAAGTCTGTTATGATTTGATAAGTATGTTTGTAGCGAGTTATGATATGTTCTGTTCTGATTTGCTGGGCCCCGGAGACGTGGGTAAGGAATGCTCGAGGCGGTGTTGGGCCGTCGAGTTTGGCCTGTGCACGTTCTCCATTTGAAGTATCCACGTGCGACTTTTGGAGGTTGAGGAGGCGTGGTACTTTGAGCCCTCGGTGTATAACCGGGGAAGGTACGATGTGGACTAGCTATCCCGCGTATATTGAGTTACACGATGTGGGCCCGTACCCCGCGTGTAGACTTCCCGATGTTGGGGTTGGATACGGGTTTGATATGATTTGATTTGTGAGTATTTATGTTTTGCTTATAATTGATAGATATGGAAGTAAGGTGGGAGACCCGTACTCGCCGGGTATATGATTATGATATGATATGTTGATCATGAAACGGGATAGGAGTTTTCTCTTTCGATGTGTTACGAGTTTGTTCAGTCTGTTTCGATTTAAATAAGTATAAGTAAACGTTTGTGTTTAAAAATGGTTTTGGTATGTAAAACCCTAGTCCCGGTTCATAATCTTTCTTTTGATACGTGCTTTGCTCTATACGTATATATGTGTTGGTGTGTGTTCAGCCCCCTCGCTCAGTCAGTGGACTGACCCTCGCCCCATCTATGTTTTAGTTGCAGGTTCAGTTGTTGGAGTTCGAGCTAGGCGGCTTTGAGTCTGGTCTGTGTCGGTCCGTTTGATTTTGTTAAATATTTTGTTCTGAATTATTTATGAAAATTATGTATATAGTATGTTCTGTAACAAGTTGATGTGTTTGCTTTGATCATATGAATTTTCGGGACAGGTTAGGACAGGGCATGGAGTAGTTGAACCCGTCTTTGTTGTATATTTGAATTCGGGACAGGTTAGGACAGGTTCGTGGAATTAGTTGAACCCGTTTCTGTATTTTGTTGATTAAAATTTTTGTTAGTTCATATTTTGATTCGCTTCCGCGTACAGGTTTTTGCTTATTTTACTTGTACAGGGTTAGGTACCGCCTAGCTAGTGTGTGTGTTTTCGTTTGTCACCCGTTCGCTGTGATTTGGTGCGTGTGCGGATTTTCCATTTCGTACCACGTGTCGGGTCATAGTGCGGGGGTGTGGTGCCCCACCGCTTGGGGTGCTACAGTAAATGAATCCAAAATGGGTAAATTAAATCTAAATGGGTAAAATGGATTCAAAATAGGTAAATGTGGGTAAAATGGATCTAAGTAGGTAAAATGAATCCAAAATGGATAAAATGAGTTCAAGTGGGTAAAATGGACCAAAAATGGATAAAATGGATCCAAATGAGCAAAATGGATCCGAGTGGGTAAAATAAACCTAAATGCACAAAATAGATCCAAAATGGGTAAAATGGATCCAAATGGATAAAATGGATCCAAAATGGGTAAAACAGATCCAAATTGGTAAAATGAATCCAAATGGGTAAATTGAATCCAAATGGGTAAAATGAATTCAAAATGGGTAAATGTGGGTAAAATGGATCCAAGTAAATAAAATAGATCTAAATGGATAAAATGAATCCAAAATGGGTAAAAGGGATCCAGGTGGGTAAAATGGATCCAAATATGTAAAATGGATACAAAATGGGTATAATTGATCCAAATGGGTAAAATTGATCCAACTGGGTTAAGTGGATCTAAATGGGTAAAATGAATCAAAGTGGGTAAAATTGATCCAAAATGGGTAAAATTGATCCAAATGAGTAAAATGGATCCAATTGAGTAAAATAGATTCAAGTGGGTAAAATAGATCCAACTGGGTAAATTGGATCCAAATGGGTAAAATAGATCCAAGTGGGTAAAATTAATCCAAATGGGTAAAATGAATCCAAATGGGTAAAATGGATCCAAAATGGGTAAAATGCATCCAAATGTGTAAACTGGATTCAAAATGGGTGAAATGGATTCAAAATGGGTAAAATGTGGGTAAAATGGATCTAAATGGATTAATTGGATCCAAAATATGTAAAATGAGTTCAAGTGGGTAAAATTGATCCAAAATGGGTAAAATGGATACAAAATGAGAAAAATTGATACAAATTGGTAAAAATTGATCCAAATGGGTAAAATGGATCCAATTGAGTAAAAATAGATCCAAATGGGTAAAATGAATCCAAGTGGGTAAAATGGATCCAAATGTGTAAACTGAATTCAAAATGGGTGAAATGTAGGTAAAATGGATTTAAATGGATTAAATGGATCCAAAATGTATAAAATGAGTTCAAGTGGGTAAAATGGATCCAAAATGGGTAAAATGGATACAAAATTGGAAAAATTGATACAAATTGGTAAAATGAATCCAAGTGAGAAAACTGGATTCAAAATAGGTAAACTGGATCCAAATGGGTAAAATGGATGAAAGTGGGTAAAATAGATTCAAAATACGTAAATTGGATCTAAATGTGTAAACCGGATCCAAGTGGGTTAAATATGGGTAAAATGGATCCAAGTTGGTAAAAATGGATCCTAATGTGTAAAATAAATCCATAATGGGTAAAATGGATCCAAAGTGAGTAAAATTGATCCAAATGGGTAAAATTGATCCAACTGGGTTAAATTGATCCAAATGGGTAAAATGGATCCAACTGGGTTAAATGGATCCAAAACGGGCCTAAAACAAGTAGAACGAGTCCAAAATAGGTCGAACAGGTTGAAAAACGGGTGAGATGGTCTTCAAATTGTTCAAAAAGGTACAACTCTATTTAAATTATTATTTATATAAATTTAATTAAAATTCTTAATTAAGATCTAGTTCTAAAAGTGTAATTATAATTAAGTTTTATATCAACTCTATTTAAATTCTTATTTATATAAATTTAATAAAATTTAATCAATAGGGCAATTATGTAAAATATAGATTAGATACATAATAATTATTTAAATCAAATGATATATATTTTACTAAACTGATCATAATGCAATTCTAATTGTTTAAGTTTAAATAAATACATTTTTTTTTTACGTGAACTCCGTTTAATTCTAATCATATTACAATCATGTATGTCTTTCTAATTAACAAAATTATATAATTTAGACAAATTATATAATATTAACATTATAAAACACGTTATTCTCAATTAATAAATTAATTATTATTTTTTAAGTATATCTAATCCTAAACCAATTATCATTTCATAAATTTTTATCTAATTATAATACACCATATAATTTAAATATATATTAAATATATATTTTTTTTAATTTTCGGGTCGGGTTGGGTCGGGTGGGTTCGGGTTGTTGGGTCACCCGCATGATTTTTCGGGTTGATTCGGGTCAACCCGAAACCCACCCGAACCCGGCTTCTCTCCTTCGGGTCCATTTCGGGTCCGACCCGATTTCAACCCGACCCGAAAATCCCCAACCCGAACCTGATATTTTTCGGGTTGGGTCGGGTCGGGTTGGCGGGTCGGGTTGGGAATTGACAGCCCTACGCAGAGTCCATGCATAATAGAATTCTGATGCATCGTGGCTCTATGAATTTTATATCGCGTGCAATTTCTTTGGTTAATTAAAGAAATAAAAAAAAAAAAAGGAAAAAAAGCAAAGGAGTTCATATCCGAATAAATATCCAAAGGGGACGGCACTGTATTAGAATTTCACGCATGCATGGGAAATTGAATTTTAATGTAGCATGCATGCATGGAATTCTATGATGTTTCCTCGACCAATTAAAATTCCTAATTATGCAAGGTTCCTAATTTGCAAGGATAGTTCCGTGATAATACAATTTCTTGATTAATCAAGATTTTCTAGTTATTCAAGGAAATTGTCAGCCCACTTGATTTAGGATCTAAACACAAGTTCGACTTTGCTTTAGATTAAATATGATCTAATAAATCATGTTTAATTAAATTATTAAAAATTTCCGAATAAAGAAATTGAAAATTTTAAGTACTTCAAGTCCCGCCTTCTCCTAAAAAACTTGGTATGTTTTTCGCCGAGCCTTGAAGTGGGGGCATTTGTAAGAGGATTAATAAATTTTATATTATTAATTTATTTTACTATTTAATATTTTGAAATTATCCTAAATAGTTAAAATTAAATTGGTATTATAATGTTTATTTTATCAACAAATCAAGTGATGACACGTGTCAAAGTGACGTGTTTTGACCAATCAAATCAAGTCTTGCAGTCAAAGAAAGACAAGACAAATCATATGGCGACATGTGGCGTATTGCATCACACCGACCAATCAAATTCAAGTCTTTTTTTGATATTATCTCTTTAAAAATAAAAATATAAAGAGATAAATATTTATGAGATTTTATGTGATATTATCTCTTTAAAATAAAAATAAATATTAAAGAGATAAATAATTTATATGATTTATTTGATATTATCTCTTAAAAAAATATAAGAGATAATTATTAAATAAAGGTTGACTTGGACCACAAGTCTTGAATCCTACACCTATATAAAGGGGTCATGGGATAATTCATTCAACACACAACACGAATTCAAGAAAGGCTAAAAACCTCTCTACGAGTTCAAAGAAAGGCTAAAAACCTTTCTTGCCGAAGTTATCAAATTTAGGTATTTGATTCGTTATCAAGGCGTTATACCGGCGAATCGGCGTTATTATTCAAGCTAAATTCACGGAATTACCAACGAGTTCATCGGCGTTCTTGGCGGAATTTTCCGAAATCCAGCGTTTGATTCGTAAACAAATCAAAGGACCTACGGATTAACGTTATTCAAGCTAAATTTGAAGTTGAAGAAGATCAAACACCAAATTCATCAAGAACTGTTTGAAGATTCAACAACTTTAAATTTGAAGGAAGAATCAGAGGATCAAGTGAAGATTGATGACCCACTTTTACTTAGATTTTCAAATAATTTGTATTATCTATTCGGTATTGACTAAAAAATCAATAAACGCGAATTTTTAGTGCAAACACTTATTACGGGCTAGTCCTACAAAATTTATTACGTTTCTGGTTATGTGGGGTCCTACAAAATTCATTACGCAGTGTTTGGTCCTAAAAAATTTATTATTTTTCTGATTTTGCAAAGTTTCTGCTTATGTAGGGTCCTACAAAATTCATTACGTTCATTAAGTTTCATTTTGCAAAGTTTCTAGTTTTGTAGGATCCTACAAAATTTATTACTTTTCTGATTCTGTAAAATTTAGCCCCTGCAAAAATTCATTAATTCATTACTAATTTATCATTTTTTAGTTCTGCAAAATTTAGTGCCTACAAAATTAATTACTTTTTTCATCGTACAAAATTCATTACCTTTCTTTCTGCAAAATTCATTACTTTTCTGTGTTTACTTGGTTCTACAAAATTCAAATTCATTACTTTTCTAGTTTTGCAAAATTCATTATCTTTCAAATTCAGCAAAAATTACTTTTCTACTTGTCATTTTGCAAAATTTATTACATTTTTGATTTTGCAAAAATTACTTTTTAGGTTGTGCCAGATTTTACAAAATTCATTATTTTCTTGGTTTTGCAAATTTCAATGCCACCAAAATTCATTACTTTTCTAATTTTGCAAAAATTACTTTTTCAGTTTTTGCAAAATTTATTACTCTTCTAATTCTGAAAATTGGTTCTACCTAAGTCAAAAATTCCTTACTTTTCAGTTCAGAAAAAATTGGCTCTACCTAAGTAAAAAATTCATTAGTTTTCTAATTGTGCAAAATTAATGTTTCATTACTTTTTTGTTCTTCAAAATTGAATGCCTGCAAAATTCATTACTTTTTTTTGTTTTGTTTGATCTTGCAAAATTTGTTACTTTTCTGGTTCAGCAAGATTCTTTGCTTTTCTTATTTTGTATAAATTCAATGTGCAAAATTCATTGTTTTTCTCATTTGCAAAATTCATTACTTTTCGTTCTGTGAAATTCAATGCATGCAAAATCCATTAATTTTTTAGGTTTGCTTGCAAAATTCAAATATATTATTTTTCTAATTCTACAAATTCATTATTTCTCTGGTTTTGCAAAAGTTACTTTTCTAGTGTTCTGATTCAGCAAATTACTTTTTTGGTTCTGCGAGGTCTCCCAAAATTCATTACTTTTCTAGTTCTATAAAACTCAATGCCGGCAAGATTCATTATTTTTCTGATTTTGCAAAAATTACTTTTATGCGTTTCTGATTCTGCAAAATTCATTACTCTTCTAGTTGTGCAAAAAAATTATGTTTTTGGTTGTGGTGTAGAATTCATTACTTTTTTGGTTATGCAGAATTCAACATTCATTACTTTTCTTATATTGCAAAATTTTCTTTTCCGCCTGGTCTAGCAAAATCTATTACTTTTTTGGTTCAGTAAAATTTACTTTTTTGAAAAATTTCTTATTGCAAAATTCGTTAGGTTTTTTTGTTCGGCCTCCTCATGAAAAAATCATTATTTTTCTGCTTTGACAAAATTCATTACTGTTTTTTGTTCTGTATAAATTTAATGCGCAAAAGTCATTACTAATTTATTACTTTTTGGTTCCGCAAAATGTAGGGCCTACAAAATTAATTACTTTTTTCATTCTGCAAAATTCAAAGCATATAGAACTTAATACTTTTCTAAGTTTACCTGTCCTATAAAATTCAAATTCATTAATTTTCTAGTTTTGTAAAATTTGTTATTTTTTTAATTAAGCAAAAATTACTTTTTTACTTTTGTGATTTTGTAAAATTCATTGTGCAAAAATTACCTTTCGAGTTGTGCGCAAAATTCAGTACTTTCTGATTTTGCAAAAATTACTTTTTTGTTTTTTTTTTTTTTTATTATGCAAAATTCATTACTCTTCTAATTCTGCAAAACTTACTTTTCTAGTTGTGCTGTAAAATTCATTACTTTTATGATTTTGTAAAATTCATTATTCGTCTAATTCTGCAAAAATTACTTTTCTAGTTGTGCTGTAAAATTCATTACTTTTCGATTCTGGAAAATTGGTTCTGCCAAGTTCAATCCCGGTAAAATTCATTACTTTTCTTGTTCTGCAAAAATTAATGTTCTATTTTGCCAAGTCTTGCACAATTCCTTACTTTTTTGGTTCTTCAAAATTGAATGCCTACAAAACTCGTTGCTTCAAAATCCATTACTTTTTTAGTTTTGTCTGATCTTGCAAAACTCATTACTTTTTTAGTTTTGTTTGATCTCTTGTTCGGTAAGATTCCTTACTTTTCTCGTTCTGTATAAATTCAATGTGCAAAATTTATTGCTTTTTTGGTTCTGTAAAATTCAGTACTTTTTTGGTTATGTGAAATTCAATGCATGCAAAATTCATTACTTTTCTGGGTCAGCCTGGTCCTACAAAATTAAAATTTATTATTTTTCTAGTTCTTCAAAATTCATTACTTTGTGGTTTTGTAAAAATTATTTTTTTACTGTTCTGATTCTACAAAATTCGTTCCTTTTCTATTCTGCTTGGTCTCCCAAAATTCATTGTTTTTCTAGTTCTACAAAACTCAATGCCAGCAAAATTCATTATTTTTCTGGTTCTGCAAAAATTACTTTGCAAAATTCATTACTCTTCTAGTTGTGCAAAAATTACTTTTCTGGTTTTGGTGTAAAATTCATTACTTTTTTTTGGTTCTCTAGTTGTGCATTATTTTTCTTGTTGTTGTGCAAAATTCATTCCTTTTTTGGTTTTGCAGAATTTAATGCCTGCAATATTCATTACTTGTTTTGTAAAATTTACTTTTCCTATTTTGCCTGGACTAGCATAATTCATTACTTTTTTGTTCTACAGAATTTACTTTTCTGCAAAACTTTTTACTATTTTTTGTTCTGACTCCTCATGTAAAATTCATTAGTTTTCTTGTTTAACAAAATTGATTAGTTTTCTTGTTATGTATAAATTCAATGCACAAAAATCATTACTAATTTATTACTTATTGGTTCGTTAAAATATAGGGGCTACAAAATTAATTACTTTTCTCATTCTTCAAAATTCATTACCTTTCTGATTACTGATCTATCCTCTCGCATGAGAGTTTTTTTGCTTGAGTGTCGAGCGGTTCTCCACGAACTTTTCTGAGTGATTCTATACACGAGCGTCCTGCATAGCGAGCCCGAAATAATCACGAAACTGCTTCGTATTCCTTGCTCTGTCTTTCTACCTGCTTACTTTCTTAGTTTTAGGGCTCGTTTTTGTTATACTGACGTTACACTTTGTTTTACCGTTTTCAGGGGCTTTCGGGCTTCGACATCTTCATTGCTCGGGCTATTGGGGACAACTTCTGTGAGCACACTATCTTTGCAGTAATGGAATAAAAAATAGAGAGGTTGAGTCGAGCTCTTGAACTGACCTCTACGGAGGATTTGAATAGGGTAGTGTTAGGAAATACGGATAATTAGGAGATAATTCTGTTACCTTAAATATTTGATTTGTTGGATCCCTGACTTGTAGGGATTCTTTATGATAAATACTAGGTCTCCTGTAACATGATGAGAATGAATACAATGAATTCTTTTCTCAATATCTACAATCTAACATGGTATCAGAGCAGCGTTAATCCTAGGGACTCAGATTTTTCATCATCGTCCTAAAACCCTTCTCAAAACATCGTTGGCATCAAACAAACCATGTCAACAGAAACAAACCAAGAACTCAGCACCCAAATTTCAACCTTCTCGATGACCAATTCCGAGAATCTCTCGATTGGCATCAAACTTAACAGCGAAAACTATCCGGTATGGGCCCGGATAATGAAGATGGCAATCGGTGAGAGAGGCGGCCGATCACACATCACCGGCAACCCGCCAGCACCCGAAACAACAGACGCCTCCTATGATAAGTGGGAGCAACTGGATCAACGGATATTCACTTGGATAATCCAAAACATGGAACCAAGTTTAATAACAAACGTACTCCAATACCCAACGGCAAAGGAGCTCTGGGACGGCCTTGCCACCACTTACGGCAGCGGTACTGATCCCCTTCAATTGTTCGATCTACACCGGAGGGCAAACACACTGAAACAAAATTCTGACAGCCTAGAGGAATTCTGGGGAAAACTACAAGCCATTTGGATGGCTATTGACCGTAAGCAACCCAACCCGATGAAGTGCACCGAAGATATCGCTGCCTTCAACAAACTCCAACAAGAACAGAGACTCTATCAGCTCCTTACCGGAATTGACGACAAATACGACTCAATTAGACGGGACCTACTGAAATTGGACACCAAACCCTCAGTAGAATCCGCCTACGCCACTATCCGGAGGGAGGCTGCCCGTCTTCAGATCCTATCGACGGCGACCAATGGCGAAGGGGAGTTCTCATCACAGGGTGTCGGAGCCGGCCTAGTCTTGAGAAGCGGCAAGAATGGCCGGAAATTAGAGAGCAACAGGAGGTCCGACGGCGCCATCAAACGTTGTCCACCACCGGAGGATAAATCGGAGCTTGAATGCTCCTACTGTGGAAAACCAGGGCACACGAAGGAGGGTTGTTTTGAGCTGATAGGGTATCCCGACTGGTGGGTCGGAAACAAGAAAGAGAAAGGGAGATCGATAACCGGCGGAGGACAGCGGCGCGTCAATACCGCCGCCGTCTCAGATGGTAGAGGAAGACGATCGGAAACAGGGGGAGAAGAGACCCTTTCCGGTGTACAGACGAGAGACTCCGGAGGGACTGCATCAACGCCGGGGACGGCGACCGGCGGACGACGGGCGAACCTCGCCGTCGCCATCACCACTCCTCACAGTGGCAGCGGCCCTCAATCGCTGGAGAGAGGTAAAGGGTTTGAGTCCTTTGACTCAAACCCTAATTTTATTAAAAGTCCAACCCCCTCATTATCCCTATTTACAAATCAGCCCCATAGTTCTGCTAGTTTTCACTATGACCCCTCTATTTGTAAAGATTCACACAAAAAACCCCAAAAAATGTCACAGTGGATTTTTGATTGCGAGGCAACAGATACGATGACTTTTGACCCCTCTGATATGCTTGAACCCATGAAACCAAAAAATTCTCATATACAAACTGCTAATGGGGAATTTGTAGAAGTTAGAGGGGAGGGGACGGTTACTATATCACCCCGTTTGAAATTGAGGAATTGTCTTTATGTTCCATCTTTGTCCTGTAAATTGCTATCCTTGAGTCATGTGACAAGTGAATTGAATTGCGCGGTTCTGATCTATCCTCGTTTCTGCTTGTTACAGGACATTCATACGAAGGAGATAATTGGGCGTGGTACTGAGCGGGATGGACTTTATTATGTGGATGAGCTGGATCAACCTTCTCGGGCATTTCTATCAAAGGGCACTGCTGAGACACAAATCTGGCTTTGGCCTCGGCGTCTGGGACATCCCTCGATTGGGTATCTTAGAATGTTGTTTCCCACCTTGTTTCAGAATACTCAGCATTTAAATTTATCTTGTGAAACTTGTTCCGTTGCAAAGAGCCATAGAACTTCATTTAAACCCACAAACACTCGGGTTTCTTCAGTTTTTTCTCTTGTTCATTCAGATGTTTGGGGACCAGCCCCGGTTACTAATCAGAATCAGTTTCGGTATTTCGTGCTGTTTATTGATGATTACTCTCGCATGTCTTGGGTATATTTCCTTCGGCACAAATCAGATGTCTTTGACACATTTGTTACTTTCTTCAACATGGTTCAGACTCAATATAACCAGAAAATTAAAGTGTTGAGATCTGATAATGGTCGTGAATTTGTGAATCAACAAATGAGTAATTTTGCCAACCAACAGGGCCTTATCCACCAAACCTCCTGCCCAAACACACCTCAACAAAATGGCGTTGCCGAAAGGAAAAACAGAACTCTCCTTGACATGACCAGAGCCCTCTTAACCGAATCTCATGTCCCGAATCATTTCTGGCCTGATGCTGTTGCCACCGCGGCCTATCTCACAAACAGATTACCCACCAGGATCCTTAACCACCAAACGCCCCTCTCTGTTTTCCAAACACAAGTATCTGTCCCTCCGGCACTGACTTTGCCTCCCCGGGTCTTCGGTTGCTCGGTATTTGTCCATGTTCCGAAACACGAGAGGACTAAGTTAGATCCTTGTGCTGTGAAGTGTGTTTTCATCGGGTATACACCCCATCAGAAAGGATATCGATGCTACAACACTGTGACACGCCGTATACACGTTACTATGGATTGCCAGTTCCTCGAGACCGAATATTTCTTTCAGAACCAGCATAGCTCTCAGGGGGAGCATTCGAGTGACTCTTTATGCTGGCTGAGTGAACCGGTATTTGATCTAAGTCTACCGTCTCAGTCCAATCCCGACCCCACCAACAACGAGCTCAGTACCACCTCCAATCATACTCCTCCGCATGATGTCCAAAACGAGGTAACTACCCTAGTTCCTTCTCATTCAATCTCTGAATTTGATGATATTCCAGATACAGTTAACCCTGTTTCAGATAACACAGACAACAGCAGGTACACCTTGCCACCAAGGAGTACCAGGGGGGTTCCTCCAAACCGATATTCCCCTGATCAGAACCCACGGTCTTCTAGATACCCTGTGGGGAATATGGTGAAAGGCAACATGACTGAGAAGGCAAGAGCTTTTGTGGGAAATCTTTACACAGAACAGATCCCGAGAACGGCTCAGGAAGCCATGGAAGTGGATGAATGGAGAAAAGCCATGCTAATAGAGATGGAGGCTTTGGCGAAGAACAATACTTGGGAAAAATGTAAACTACCCCAACACACCAAACCAGTAGGGTGCAAGTGGGTGTTCACCATCAAATATAAGGCAGATGGAACTGTGGAGAGATACAAAGCACGACTTGTAGCCAAGGGATACACCCAAACGTACGGGATCGACTACTCTGAGACTTTTTCCCCTGTGGCAAAGATTGACACAGTACGAGTTCTTCTCTCCATCGCAGCCAATCAGAATTGGCCACTGCACCAATTTGATGTGAAGAATGCATTTCTCCATGGGGAGTTGTTTTTAGAGGTATATATGGAAGCTCCTCCTGGCTTCTCTGATTGCTTTGGAAAGAATGAAGTTTGCAGACTCCGAAAGCCGTTGTATGGGCTTAAGCAATCACCTCGGGCATGGTTTGGGAGGTTCACAGCTGCCATGAAGGCATATGGGTACAGGCAAAGTAATTCAGACCATACTTTGTTTCTAAAGAACAGGGGTAACTTGGTTACATGCCTAATTATCTATGTGGACGATATGATTATCACAGGAAACGATAAGGAGGAGATGGAGCAACTCAAAAGAAATCTGTTCAGAGAATTTGAAATGAAGGACTTAGGAGGCTTAAAGTACTTTCTAGGGATTGAAGTTATGAGATCAAAGCAAGGGATCTTCATCTCACAGAGAAAATATGTCCTTGATCTTTTGGCTGAAGTTGGGATGTTGGATTGCAAGCCTGTTCACACCCCCATCCAAGTTAATCACAGGCTCAGGGTACAAGAAGAGGAAGAGCTAACTGATAAGGACAGGTATCAACGATTGGTGGGAAAGTTGATATATCTATCTCATACTAGACCTGACATAGCCTATGCTGTTGGGATAGTAAGTCAGTTCATGCACAAGCCTCAAAAAGGTCACATGGAGGCAGTTATGAGAATAATTCGGTACTTAAAGGGCTCTATTGGGTGTGGAATCATGTTTGGAAGATATGGACACTTGAATATTGAAGCATACACAGATGCTGATTGGGCAGGGAACCCAAATGATAGGAGGTCCACCTCAGGGTTCTTCACCCTTGTTGGAGGAAATGTAGTCACTTGGAGGAGCAAGAAGTAGAGAGTTGTGGCCCTCTCGAGTGCTGAAGCTGAATTTAGAGGTATCGCGAAGGCAGTGACAGAAATCATTTGGCTAAGGAAACTAATGACCGAGATTGGAATGATTCCAAATAGCCCCGGGCAATTGAGATGTGACAATAAGGCAGCGATCAACATTTCTGAGAATCCAGTGCAACACGACAGGACCAAGCACGTGGAAGTAGATAGGCACTTCATCAAAGAGAAGATAGAAGATGGCACCATTGGACTTACTTACGTGCGGTCAGAGGACCAGTTAGCTGATATATTGACCAAAGCAGTTACAGGACAGGTGTTCAAGGATACTTTGGACAAGCTAAAAATCGAGGATCCGATTACTTAGCTTGAGGGGGAGTGTTAGGAAATACGGATAATTAGGAGATAATTCTGTTACCTTAAATATTTGATTTGTTGGATCCCTGACTTGTAGGGATTCTTTATGATAAATACTAGGTCTCCTGTAACATGATGAGAATGAATACAATGAATTCTTTTCTCAATATCTACAATCTATACACATCATGGTGATGAGAAACTGAAGGGATACATCATGGTGGGAAGAATTCTTTCAAAAAAGGCTTATTCTTTGCAATATTCATTACTTGTTTTGTAAAATTTACTTTTCCTATTCTGCCTGGTCTAGCATAATTCATTACTTTTTTGTTCTACAAAATTTACTTTTCTGCAAAACTTTTTACTATTTTTTGTTCTGACTCCTCATGTAAAATTCATTAGTTTTCTTGTTTAACAAAAATGATTAGTTTTCTTGTTATATATAAATTCATGCATAAAAATCATTACTAATTTATTACTTATTGGTTCGTTAAAATATAGGGACTACAAAATTAATTACTTTTCTCATTCTTCAAAATTCATTACCTTTTTGATTACTAGTCTATCCTCTCGCATGAGAAATCTATTCCTCTCGCATGAGAGTTTTTTTGCTTGAGTGTCGAGCGGTTCTCCATGAACTTTTCTGAGTGATTCTATACACAAGCGTCCTGCATAGTGCGCCCGGAAAAATCACGAAACTGCTTCATATTCCTTGCTCTGTCTTTCTACCTGCTTACTTTCTTAGTTTTAGGGCTCGTTTTTGTTATACTGACATTGCACTTTGTTTTACCATTTTCAGGGGCTTTCGGGCTTCAACATCTTCATTGCTCGGGCTATTGGGGACAACTTGTATGAGCACACTATCTTTGCAGTAACGGAATCAAAAATAGAGAGGTTAAGCCGAGCTCTTGAACTGACTTCTATGGAGGATTTGAATAGGGTAGCACCGACAGAAGTTTGGGAGGGAGATGAGAAACTTAAGGGATACATCATGGTGGGAAGAATTCTTTCAAAAAAGGCTTATCGTTTCGATGTTTCCAGGTCTATCATTCAAAGTATCTTTAATCCAATCAAGGGGATGGACGTGGAAAAGCTTGGTGGTGGGAGGTTTTTGTTCATTTTTCATCATGCCATTGACTATCAGAGAATACTAAAAGGAGGTCCGTGGGCTTTTGAGAAAAATTTGTTGATCATGCGTGAGTTAGGTGAATTAGATTATTTGAACAACTGTGACCTCAACTCATGTGATTTCCATGTTCAAGTAGGGGGCATTCCATTCAGCAAGCGAACAAAAACAATGGCGAAAGTCTTGGGAAATCAGATTGGGCACTTTCTGGAGTCTGTGTAAGAAATTTTTAGCCAAGATCAACACCTTGAATTTAGAACACCGATATAATTGAGAGTATAGACATACTTGATTTCCTGCTTATTGAATTTATTGAATTGAATATCATATTTACCGTTGTATTCCATCAACTCCTCTGGCTAGATCTTCTTCTTCTTCTCACACCAAGAGTTGACTGTTTAATGGGAAAGCAGAATCAAGAACGTGGAGTGGAGAGGGGACCTAGTCACGATATATAAAACCCTGGGAGCCCTCCCATCACGGGCTTTCTAGACTGGGCCTACATCAGCTGTCAGACCACATCTACTAAAATCAAGCCTTTAAAGATAGTGGGTCAAATAAATAGGCCTGACAAGTCTTGTCATATTAACCGTATTTATTTAGCCCCTTTTATTTTAATACAACCATCAATTAATAGAAGTCCAATAAAAAATATTCTTACAGTCTCCCACTAGACAATATTAATTGAAGTTTTGACTTAAAAAATGAAAAAAGGAAAAAGACAAAATTTTTTTTATCAAAATGACTCTCGGGCTAAATTACACAAGAAATTTTGACTGTGGCCACAGATTTTGAAAAACAATACGACAATAGACAAGACTTTAAACAATCCGGTCCGGCGAAAGCCACTAAATATCAGATCATGCAGTGATTGCATCCTTTGTTGATACAAGTGTTGGAAAACACGAATCAGAAAGCAGCGGAATTTAAAAAAATTTTCCCAACAAAAGGACCTCGAACTCGCAATCGTGTAACCAAATTCGTAAAGATAGAAAACTTACTTTTCTTTTATTCTTTCTTGAAGCGTTTCAAGCCACCCAAGAACGCTCTTCTCGCGGCTTGATCCCCTCTCCTTGGTAAAGCTCGAATCTTCAAACTTCTAACTTGAAGTCTCTAGAGAAAGTCCACCAACTTGATCACAATCTAGCTAGTAAGGATGCTAGTTCTCTAGTTAGTGTTTAGGCTTAACCTAGGGTTTAATATAATCTTGGAGAAAGGAAGGTGTTCAACACATGAACCAAGAATTGTCAATTAGCTCTAAAGGGGAGCATGAGCTCCCCTATATATAGGAAAGGGGAGGGACGGCCGAACCTAGTCCTTATTGGACTAGGATTTGGTTCCTCTCTCTCCTATTACTTGATCATCAAGTATTTTCCAACTTTGACTTTGAATTCTATTTCTAGTCAACTTTTAAGAGAGCTTAAAAATATCCAAACTATTTTTTGGATAATTTTATACTTTATTTATTATAGAATAAATAACTTATTTTATCCAATTAATTAATTCGTAATTAATTAACTAGATTATTTTCTCCAAAATTAGACTTTCCTTTTAATTCAAAATTAAACCAAAGTCTATTAAATAATTAACTAATTAATTATTTAATATATATATACACGCACGTGTGTGACACGTGTCACAATGACACGTGTCACTCACGTGAGCCACACGTGTGAATTCACACGTGTGGAACCCTCTTGGTCCGATTAACTCGTTTAATCATTTTCAAGCCTCAACTCATGTAACCAAGTTGTTGTGTGTGACCCTCTAGGTTCTCAATTCAATTAGCAGTGACCCTAATTAATTAATTCACTAATTAATTAATCAGTCCACAGATTAAACGACCATAGTCTAGCAACAGGTGTTTAACCCCTAGCTGAATTGGAATGTTCGGATTCGACAGAACCTTTAAGTCATTGATTCATGTGAGATACAATCCTCCTACTTACTATCTCTCAACCAAGATCTAGGGCAAGGGAATAATCAGAACCCTAATAATCCGGTCTTAAAGCTAAGTGCATTTCATATCCATTTGATCTCAATCCAAGAAACACTTTTCTTGATGTCTTGATCTACTGCCTTGGCCAAGGACTCCATATGGCATATGAATGACTTACACAATAAGAGATCACCTTGCAAATGCAAGTGTAGGTCCTTTCTTGATTCCCATTCACTTTCATGAATCACTTGTGCAGCCCCAGCATAAGCCTTGAATCAGTTGTCTAAGGCGACACCCTTTAAAGCTTATACCTAAGACTACAGAGTTAACTCATAAAGTGACAAGGAACCTCAAGTCTAAGGATCAATTAATCACATCAATGACTCGTGAGATATTTCCTAATCTGGAAGTTTCCATTTCCTGAAATAGAAACTTCCTTTCCCATTTAGGAATGTTCTCACACGGGGCACCTCAGTGAACTTACTTATTAAAGTAAGTACCCTCATGTATCACGCACGTATCAACTATACACTTTGCACCTCCATGAAACAAGGTGGTCCTTCTTAAGGGCGTGATCCCACAAGCAAGCCTTAGAGGAGTCAGGTTGACACTCCCACTGTCTGTAGGACTCATCGGCTTGGAGTATTTTACTAATCATGACTTATGTGATATAGGGCTCGTTTCATGAACCATTTCACCTAAATGGTAGAGTCCTAAAGTCATCAGGATTAGGGGAGTTCTCATACATGCACAGCTAAAGTAAACGCATACCTAACAAGAGCATATAAAGAAGTGTTTGCCTCAATTCGTTATTTTATTCAAAGATTGTCTGTGATTACAATAAGGAAAAGTACAAAGCGGATATACAATCGGCTTTCTACGGCACTATTCCTAACAATCTCCCACTTGCCCGTCAAAGCCATTCTAAAGCTACTCTAAGTCCCATCTTCTGAAGATGACCTTGGAAAGCTTCTCGACTAAGGGGTTTAGTAAGTGGATCTGCCACGTTCTCTGCTGATGTGACCCTCTCAATTTGCACATCTCCTCTTTTGATAATATCACGGATTAGGTGATACTTCCTCATAATGTGCTTGGTCCGTTGGTGAGATCTTGGTTCTCTTGCTTGAGCAACCGCCCCAGTGTTGTCACAAAACACAGTAATGGGGTCTTTCATGCTAGGAACAACATTCAACTCTTGAATGAAGTTTCTAATCCAAACACCTTCCTTAGCTGCATCAATTGCAGCTAAGTATTCGGCCTCAGTGGTCGAATCTGCAGTGGTTGTTTGCTTGGAACTCTTCCAACTCACTGCTCCGCCGTTCAGGCAGAAAATGTATCCTGACATTGACTTAAAATCATCTAAGTCAGATGCAAAGCTTGCATCGCAGTATCCTTCGACAGTAAGATCTTTCTGACCTCCGTAAACTAAGAATAAATCTTTAGTACTTTTCAAGTACTTAAGAATATTCTTCACGGCAGCCCAGTGACCATCTCCAGGGTCAGATTGGAAACGACTTGTCACACTAAGTGCATAAGCCACATCCGGTCGAGTACATAACATTGCATACATTATGCTACCTATTGCTGATGCATAAGGTGTATGAGTCATTCTTTCCTTCTCAAGGTTAGTCTTAGGACACATCTTCTTTGAAAGACATGTTCCTACACTCATAGGAAGGTTCTTAACCTTTGCTGACTCCATATTGAATCTCTTCAATACTTTGTCAATGTACATCGACTGTGATAGTCCTATTAACCTTCTAGATCTATCTCTATAGATTTTAATTCCAAGGATATAGGACGCATCACCTAGATCTTTCATCTCGAATTGGTTCGATAACCATAACTTAGTCACTTTCATGTCATCCTTCGAATTCCCAATAAGAAGGATGTCATCAACATAAAGTACTAAGAATTGCACCGAGGTCTCCAATTCCTTTCTATACACACATGATTCATTCGAAATTTGGATGAAGCCAAACGCTTTGACTGATTCATCAAATCGAATGTTCCAATTCCTAGAAGCCTGTTTCAATCCATAGATTGATCTTTGGAGTTTGCAAACCTTTTGCTCACTCCCACTGAATGTGAAACCTATGGGTTGCTCCATATAAATGTCTTTGTCAATGTCACCATTGAGAAAGGCAGTTTTCACATCCATTTGCCATATCTCATAGTCATAATATGCAGCAATGGCAAGCATGATCCGAATAGACTTTTGCATTGCAACTGGTGAAAAGGTTTCATCAAAATCCACGCCGGGTCTCTGAGTGAATCCTTTTGCAACCAGTCTTGCTTTGTAGGCTGCAATGCTTCCATCAACTCCAAGCTTTCTCTTAAAGATCCATTTGCAACCTATGGGTTTGACCCCATCAGGCAAATCTACCAAGGTCCAAACTTGGTTGGAGTTCATGGAATCCATTTCGGATTTCATGGCTTCTATCCACTGTTCAGAGTCAGAATCTGAAAGTGCCTCCTCATATGTTAAAGGATCATTATCCTTTTGAGAGATTTCATGGAAGAATCCATACCATCTCTCCGGCTGTCTAGGAGTACGTTCAGAGCGCCTTAGAGGAGGATTTTCGTGTGTATCGAAATTCGTGATTGGTTGTGGTTGATCAGAGTGAGACGTTTCTTCAGTGGGTGGTGTGGGGTCATTTTGTACTTCTTCTAATTCTATGATCTTGCCCTTCTTTTCTTTAAGGAACGGTTCCTCAAGAAAAGTGGCATTTCTAGAAACAAACACCTTTTGTTCAGACTGATCATAGAAGTAGTATCCTATGGATTCCTTAGGATAACCTACAAAGTAGCACAAGTTAGAACGAGATTCTAACTTATCTCCCACTGTCCTCTTCACGTAAGCAGGACAACCCCAAATTCTTAAGTAAGAATAACTAGGGATTTTACCATGCCACATTTCATAGGGCGTTTTAGGGACTGACTTAGAGGGAACTAGATTCAAAATCTTTGCTGCACTTTCTAGGGCATAACCCCAGAAAGAAGGTGGTAAGTCAGTGAAACTCATCATGGAACGAACCATATCAAGTAGGGTTCGATTCCTTCTCTCAGAAACTCCATTAAGCTGAGGAGTTCCCGGAGGGGTCCACTGAGAGATAATCCCATTATCTTTGAGATGATTAAGGAATTCTTCACTAAGATACTCGCCTCCTCGATCAGATCGAAGTGCTTTGATCACAAGACCAGTTTGGTTCTCAACCTCCTTTTGAAATTCTAAGAATTTCTCAAAAGCTTCAGATTTATACTTCATTAAGTATACATAACCATACCGACTAAAGTCATCAGTAAAGGTTATGAAATACTGATGATTGCTTCTAGTGCTTACACTAAGCGGTCCACAAACATCAGTATGGATCAAATCCAGAACCTTAGTGGCACGTTCCACAGTTCCTTTAAAAGGAACTTTGGACATCTTTCCTTTGAGACAGGATTCGCAAGAAGTTAACTCTTTGAGATCATTTTCAGAGAATGATCCTAAAGTGTTTATCTTGCTAATTCTGTTCTTGGAAATGTGTTCTAATCTAGCGTGCCATAAGGGAGCTGAAAATTTGTCATCTCTCTTACGCTTTGTTTCTCGTTGTATATTCATAATATTGATATTTTGAGTTAGGTAAAGTCCATTGCTTAGAGTACCGATATGAACGGAAGAGTTGTTCCGTTTGATAAAGTATTTACCATTCTTAATATAAGTTTCATAACCTTCACAATCTAATATTGGAACTGAAATTATATTACGAATAATTTTCGGTACATAAAGGACTTTGTTTAATACTAACTCAAAACTACCTAAATCTAATCTAATTGTGCCTAAAGCTCGAGCTTCAACGTTTGAGCCATCGCCGATCTTCAAGACACATTCTCCTTCTTTGAGTTGTTGGACTTCACTTAGCATCTGTACATCATTACAGATATGAGTTCCACAACCGGTATCAAGTACCCAAGAACTAGAATTAATAGAAAGATTTACTTCAACGAGAAAGATACCTTTCTTTAGAGTAGCCTTGTACTCTGGGCAGTTTCTCCTCCAATGTCCCGCTTTGCCACAATGGAAGCAAACATCCTCTTTCTGATCACGCTTCTTCTTTTGGGCCTTCCCCTTCGAAATGCCACCAGTGGGCCTAAGGGGTTTCTTCTTCTTCTTTTGGGCTTTCTTGCCCTTACCTTTAGAAGGCCCAGAAGAGGAAGATGGAGCATTCACCATCAAAACCTTATTGTCCTTCTTTATCGTGCTTTCAGCAGTCACAAGTTGACTAATCAGCTCAGCTACAGTAGCACCAGCATGATTCATGTTGAAGTTAAGGACAAATGGGTTGAATGATGGTGGGAGCGAAGCTAGCAACAAATCCACTGAAAGCTCATCTTTCAGCGGCATGTCCATGGAAGCAAGTTTCTCAGTAAGGGCAAGAAACTTGAGTCCATATTCATGGACACTTGAACCTTCCCTCATTCTCAAGTGGAACAATTCCTTTGAAGTGTTATACCTTGTAACACGTTCATGAGGGCGGTAAAGTTGCTCTAAGTGGTCGTAAATCTCCCAAGCAAATTCCATGGCCTCATGTTGTCTTTGCAAGTCCGGAGACATGTTAGCCAACATAAGGCAACGGGCTTGGAGATTATCATCCTTCCACTTCTGAATCGCATCCCGCTCGGCCCGAGTGGGAGCCTCCCCTTCAGGACTAGGCTCCCCTTCGAAGAGAACATAAGTTCTCTTCTCAGAATCTAAAATGATTTTTAGATTCCTCAGCCAATCAGAATAGTTGGGACCAGTCAACTTGTTTGACTCGAGGATCGATACAAGAGGGTTTTTGGTTGCCATTTCAAAACACGTAGAGAATCACAGAATCTACGACCTAAATGGTAAAACAGAGAACTAGTGAGCATGCTGAATTATAACGATATACAAAAGATAAGGTCTTTAATCTATTGTAGCTCCCACTGTTTTTCAAAGATCTAGAATTCCCAAAGATCTAAGAGGAACACGTTTCCCAATGGGTACTAAGATCCTAGGCATTTTACCTCGAACCCACGACTCGTGGACATTCTTAGTAAGAACCCTACGTAGGTACAATTTACCAATTCTAACTCCTTTAGAACTCTTAGTAATTGTTTTTGCATCACCTATCTTTCAATATGGACCCACGACTCGTGCGACATCCATATTTACTTAGGCGTTAAGCTAGACCCATCAATCATAAGATCATGACCAAAACTTAGTTTGAACGACCCACGACTCGCGGACATCGCCCTCGCCAAAATTGACCACGAAATATTGATCATTTAAAATGATTAATTAGGTAACTAAGAACTAATAAGCTCCACTAGCTATCCCACGACTCGCGGACAATAACTAGCTTTACTTACTAAACTTAAAACCTATTGATGGAATGCTAGGAATTTAATTCAAAACTTGCATCTCAAATTAAACACCTATTTGTTCGAAATTAGCTTAATATTTAATGGGAATTTTCGAATCAACCGGAGAGTTGTCCGGTTCGACCTCACCAACATATATGTTATCCAATTTTATTAGTCTTGATTAATGCAAGTACACTTAAATGCATTTCAAACAAGCACATAAACAGATAACATGTCCTAGCATGATACTAACATGTAATGATCATGGGTTCTACCTATCTTATGCGTGATATGTGGGAGCCACTCCACAATCACAAGTTCTAACATACATGCCACATAAACAGTTCAAATCACATAAGGGAAAGCAGTAACAAAATACGAGCCCTATCTCTATTACATTTAACAATTGAGATTCCCCTCCCTAACATTTTGAGGGGTCTTCACTTATGGCCTCCTTGTTACTTGAATGTGGTCCATCTTACTCCATGGGTGCATTGTCTCCAAAATGAAAATAAAACCTCACCACCTATCTCTACTCTCAAATTACAATAAAAAGAAAAAGACATAAAGTAATAAGGCTCAATCTTCATATTGGCCTTAGACAATTACACGGGGCATACCCCGGCCTCAAAAACAGTAATATGGAAAGCCACATAATAAATCACATAACAGTACGCACATAAGTGAGGCTCCAACCTCAATTGAAAAACGCAACTATAGGGCTCCAACCCCAATTTAAACCATCCATGTGCATAAATTAAAACCATACATAGATCTAAACCCATGATCACCTAACATGCTTTTGCGAGAATTTAAATTTAGTCAATAAATTAAAATTCTCGTTTCAAGTCCTAATGACTCAAAACACGACTTAGATGCAATTCTTGTTCAAGAGCCTTTTCAATAAAACCCGAAAAACATTAAACTAATAAAATTCCAATTAATTTCCAAAATTAATAATTTTATTCTTTCATTATTTTCAGAAAATAATATTCATAATTTTTCCAAAAACCAAATCGCTTTAATTTCTCAAAAATCCCAATTTAATCAAAATTTTAAAATAATTTTATTTTAACAAAACTGATTTTAAAAGGATAAAATTAAAATAAAATTAAATCGGGATTTTATGGACCGAAAAACACGAAACACGAAAACACGAAAACGAGCCCGGAAAAAGGGCCCAGCCGTGCGAGGCACCGCCGCGCAGCCGCGCGCGCACAGCGGGCGGGATGAGCCGCTCGCGTGCGCACGCTGGGCGTGCATCATGTGCGCGCCTGCGCGCAGCAGCGTCCGGCATGGCCTGGGCAGGCGTCCCGCGCGGTTGCGGGACGGACTGGGCGGCGCGCCCGGGACGGCTCCCGCCGCTGTTGCGGGAGGAGCTGGGCGGCGGCGACGGGCTTGGGCGTGCGACGTGCTAGCACGCCTAGGCTCGTTGCTTTTCGTGTTCGTTTCGTATTTCTGGGTTTCTCGAAAAACCAGTTCAATCCAAAATTTAAAAAATTCGATTTAAACAAATTTCAACTAAAACAATTTTCAAAAACACGATTTGAGAAAACAGTTTTAGAAATTCAGGAAAAATTACAGTTTCGTAATTCAGGCTTTCTAAAAGAACTCATGAATACCTAATTCGCATCTAAGCCTAAGAATTTCTACCAAATTCAGAAATAATGGAGACGAATCAGAAACACGATTAACGAGGTGGCTCTGATACCACTTGTTGGAAAACACGAATCAGAAAGCAGCGGAATTTAAAAAAATTTTCCCAACAAAAGGACCTCGAACTCGCAATCGTGTAACCAAATTCGTAAAGATAGAAAACTTACTTTTCTTTTATTCTTTCTTGAAGCGTTTCAAGCCACCCAAGAACGCTCTTCTCGCGGCTTGATCCCCTCTCCTTGGTAAAGCTCGAATCTTCAAACTTCTAACTTGAAGTCTCTAGAGAAAGTCCACCAACTTGATCACAATCTAACTAGTAAGGATGCTAGTTCTCTAGTTAGTGTTTAGGCTTAACCTAGGGTTTAATATAATCTTGGAGAAAGGAAGGTGTTCAACACATGAACCAAGAATTGTCAATTAGCTCTAAAGGGGAGCATGAGCTCCCCTATATATAGGAAAGGGGAGGGACGGCCGAACCTAGTCCTTATTGGACTAGGATTTGGTTCCTCTCTCTCCTATTACTTGATCATCAAGTATTTTCCAACTTTGACTTTGAATTCTATTTCTAGTCAACTTTTAAGAGAGCTTAAAAATATCCAAACTATTTTTTGGATAATTTTATACTTTATTTATTATAGAATAAATAACTTATTTTATCCAATTAATTAATTCGTAATTAATTAACTAGATTATTTTCTCCAAAATTAGACTTTCCTTTTAATTCAAAATTAAACCAAAGTCTATTAAATAATTAACTAATTAATTATTTAATATATATATACACGCACGTGTGTGACACGTGTCACAATGACACGTGTCACTCACGTGAGCCACACGTGTGAATTCACACGTGTGGAACCCTCTTGGTCCGATTAACTCGTTTAATCATTTTCAAGCCTCAACTCATGTAACCAAGTTGTTGTGTGTGACCCTCTAGGTTCTCAATTCAATTAGCAGTGACCCTAATTAATTAATTCACTAATTAATTAATCAGTCCACAGATTAAACGACCATAGTCTAGCAACAGGTGTTTAACCCCTAGCTGAATTGGAATGTTCGGATTCGACAGAACCTTTAAGTCATTGATTCATGTGAGATACAATCCTCCTACTTACTATCTCTCAACCAAGATCTAGGGCAAGGGAATAATCAGAACCCTAATAATCCGGTCTTAAAGCTAAGTGCATTTCATATCCATTTGATCTCAATCCAAGAAACACTTTTCTTGATGTCTTGATCTACTGCCTTGGCCAAGGACTCCATATGGCATATGAATGACTTACACAATAAGAGATCACCTTGCAAATGCAAGTGTAGGTCCTTTCTTGATTCCCATTCACTTTCATGAATCACTTGTGCAGCCCCAGCATAAGCCTTGAATCAGTTGTCTAAGGCGACACCCTTTAAAGCTTATACCTAAGACTACAGAGTTAACTCATAAAGTGACAAGGAACCTCAAGTCTAAGGATCAATTAATCACATCAATGACTCGTGAGATATTTCCTAATCTGGAAGTTTCCATTTCCTGAAATAGAAACTTCCTTTCCCATTTAGGAATGTTCTCACACGGGGCACCTCAGTGAACTTACTTATTAAAGTAAGTACCCTCATGTATCACGCACGTATCAACTATACACTTTGCACCTCCATGAAACAAGGTGGTCCTTCTTAAGGGCGTGATCCCACAAGCAAGCCTTAGAGGAGTCAGGTTGACACTCCCACTGTCTGTAGGACTCATCGGCTTGGAGTATTTTACTAATCATGACTTATGTGATATAGGGCTCGTTTCATGAACCATTTCACCTAAATGGTAGAGTCCTAAAGTCATCAGGATTAGGGGAGTTCTCATACATGCACAGCTAAAGTAAACGCATACCAAACAAGAGCATATAAAGAAGTGTTTGCCTCAATTCGTTATTTTATTCAAAGATTGTCTGTGATTACAATAAGGAAAAGTACAAAGCGGATATACAATCGGCTTTCTACGGCACTATTCCTAACAACAAGACCCTCCATGGTCACAAATAACAGTAACTTCCACTGACATGGATTCAGACGTGGTGGTGTAGCAAGAAATAACATCCAAAATATGACCCAAATATGTTATTTCATTGCCGGTCCTTTGATTTTCTTGTGCAATATGGATTTCTGCGCAATATGAAATCCCAAGAAAATCTAATTTCCTTATTATATACGGTCTTGGAAGCAATATGAAACCCAAAGAAATTATAGTTCTCTTGTAAGATATGGATTTCTAAAACAACATGAAATCCCAAGAAAACTCAACAACTTCTCAGGAAGTTATGTATATCTCATGTAATACTCAATATACAATATGGTGTGTTTATGAGACATACCCAATATTTCTTAAGAACAACATTCAATCTTAAGACAAATATATACGCGAGATACACAATTCAGTCATGTACACATAAAAGAATCATTAATGAGTAAAAATACTCTCGCATTGAGTGAACATAAGATATTCAAAATGCATATTCTATTCGCATTTTGAATGTAAACAAACCACATAGCTCAATACGCATATTGTAAAGCTAAGCTGCACTCACATGTTCTCTTATCAAGATATCAAGAGATTTACACATTAACATGGGTAATGTACATGTCAAAATAACACCACATCAGTTTCATGGAGAAACATTATCACTACTAACAAGTAGTATATCATCATTATAAAATCTAAGAAATATAAATTTACTCCCAGTAATTCAATAATTATCACATATCTACGTGAGAATTATGAATACCCATCAACAATAGCAAATAGAGCCAGAATACAATATGCTCCTCAATAGACCTATCAAAAATGTCTTATTAACCAAAATAATTGTCCTCGTCAAGTTTTTTTATAAGAAACCACTTATTTAGACAAAACCATATCAATATGGAAACTAGGAGAGTTAATTACCAAACATAATTCTCCTATTTTGTGACGTGTGTTTTTCTACTAAATAAAACTTTTACAAAAAGTCACAGTGAATTAATCAATGTTGCAAAATTCACTTTCAAAATATTTCCTTTCACAAACCTACTAACCAATATGCACATGTAGGTTATATAAAGTACCAATCTATCTCAAATTCTGATGAAATAATAATAATAATAATAATAATAATAATAATAATAATAATAATAATAATAATAATAATAATAATAATCAAGTTTATTATTTTCAAGATATTTGACTAAAATACCAAGACATTCCAATAATTGATATATGAGTGTCTCAAATACTTGATCAGTTAGCTATTGCCTATTGGTCACCACCAATTGAGAAAACATCGTGTTTCACAAAAGTTATGGGGTGTGTCATTTATTCCATAACAAGAACTTTTATCTTTCACAATTTTCAAGAAATTATTAAAAACTAATATATCCACATTCACCCCCTTTTAAATAATTTCTTTGAAATCAAATTTTGATAGAAACAATTGTGAAAGAACTCCCACATATCTAGATGAGTTAAAATTGAACAAGGATCAATTTGATAACAGAATAACAATCATTCCCCTAAAAATCAATAAATGCAGGATATCTTTATTCAAATAAATTTTAAGATATTTGCTCAAAAGGATCTCAAAGTGAAATAACTCAGTATATAAATAATAAATTTATCTTTAAAAGAGTTTACTATATCTTTCACACATTCCTATCACCTATTGGGAATCAAGCTAGTAGTGGAGATCAAAATTTAAAATTACCAATCATACCTAAAACATTATGTCATTTCAGATTTAAACCATAGTAGTATGCATATGACACCAACAGATATTTGGATCAAGCAATAGTCAAATAAACCACATGATCAAATAATTTGAAATATTGTATATCGATCCAAAACCAACAATTTTGCCCTTATTTGATAAAAATTTATGTTAAAGTTCGAATTCAAGAACTTACTTTTACTCCCAAATATGAGAGTCTTAACATAATTTATCCAAGTGCTAAAAGTATATGTTGAATATTACTCGTGTCAATGCATTGGGAAATAGACATGACAGATATAGTCATAATTTAAGGTGAAACTCAGTCAAATTCTTACAATCAATGTGGAATTTTAGAATTTGACATTTTCTCCAATAACATTATAGCTTCTATAAAATTATATTTAAAATGACTTACTCAACTATTTTGAAATTACCTTAAAAAATAATTTTCTTCATATCTCAAGAAAAGTATCTTGAAAACAAGACTAAAAAATTGAGCTAAAGTCATCATTAGAGTATAGAAAAATCTCTAACTCATAATGTAAGAAATATTGCCGAACAATTTGCACGAATAATACATAGTTAGAGAATATGGTTCAAGAATCTAAAAGTTTAAGTAATACTTCATACTTAAAGCCAACTCAAAGATTCTTGCTAATGTGACACATGCATTTTACTCAAGTAACTAAAATTTCACATAAGAAAAGAAAATCCCACATAAATAAAAAAATATCAACTTTAGGGATTTTTCAAAAGCAACTTCATGCCTATAATTAGCCCAAAATTAACAATACATTTTGTCAAACTTTATATTTAGGCTTACTATTTTACTTGTTCCAAGTAAATTCTTGTAGGGCCTAAAATCAAAACAATCAATAATATTGTTCCAAATACCACGACAGGAAGACAAGCTCAACCAAAAAAGTATTAGCCTATCATTTATGCTAATACACAATCAGTTTCTAATTACATGCACAATTTATATAAATGCAATGTCATTATGTAGTAAAAACACTTATTTAAAATAAGCTGAAACCAACATATATAGCTTATTTATGAGAAAATTAACACTTGTCATGACGAACTCCCCTTTGGGCAGAGTTTATCATACAAAACATATTTTCTCTATGCAAGAGTGGTACAAGAATATCCTAATTTTCAAAAAGTTGACTCCTTTGGGAGAACAAACCCTCTAAATTAGTAAATTTCAGTCAATATGCTTTGCATCAATAGTTCAAAATATTTATAAATATAAACTCCATTCAAAAAAGTGAGGATAATATGATGCATCATGAGAATACCTCAATATTCATGTGATATATCATGCACGTTTCAGTATAGGACACTTAATCACATAAGATCATATAATATACACATGATGGAGTTCACGATATTATTGTGTATACTTCAAACTGTGTATACAAAAACATTATTATTCAAACTCATAGTAATAATACGAGAGACCGTGAATGCAACATATTATGATCAGTAGACAATCAATAAGAATACGTCTTGAAAATACAGCTTTATTCCATAGAGAGTCCAGGGTGTCATGACAAATTCCCCTTTGGGCAGAATATATCATACGTAATAGGCCCCTCTGTACAAAACGGTATAGGAATACCTCAATGTTCGAAAATCGCTTCCTTTGGGAAACTAAACTTTCTTGATTGATGTATTCTTATCAATATGCTTTGTACAAATAAAATAAAATTATCATGCATATTGATGGGGTCAAAACACGCTCTCCCACATTTGGACACGTTGCAACTCAAGATAACGACACCTGTCCTCTTGTGATTAAGGTAATTATACACGAGCGTTCGGACCCCTCAAACGTCGGTGTCCCTCAAGGACACGTGTCATCTCTGCCACATATACACGTGATCAATATTGCCGCTCTCCGACGAGCACGATTCATACTATATGGCTAAAGCTCCAGACAGTCAAGGAAGCTCTCTTCGAGCGCCACTCTCCCTCAGGGAAGCTTCTACTCCTCTTCGTATGAGCCTTGGCCTTCATCCCCTAACGGATTCCTTGGTCTCCAAGGCTCTTGGTTGACACGAGCGTGCTCTTAATCCCTCATTACCAACCCCTAAAATGACTTTCTGACACCCCTTACATGCCCGCACACCTGCCACTGTTGCCCACACTAACTTCCACCAGCTTTTGCAGAAGATTCCTCCTAGGTTTCTCTCTCGCAACGCCACGTGTTAGGGCAACATTCGGCCAGGACCACACAATGCAAATGACTAAAGGGTCCCTGACCCTCAACTATAAATATGCGAGTTCATCTCCTTCACTGTAAGCAACTTCCATTACTACAACTCCATACTTAGCATATTTTTCTTTCAGATCTTCATCTGACTTGAGCGTCGGAGAGCCAAACTGGGAATCACCCCCAGCTCCCCCAGCTTGGCCTTCTGACTTTGTCTTCGTGTTTGTCCTAGCAGGTAGAACCCCCATCTTTTCCGGCGAACATCAACTGGTTTCCTCACCTAAACAAATTCTAAAGTGACTAGACTCTGTAACCTATATTCAGACCCATCATTTTTTTGGCGCCGTCTGTGGGAAACCACCTCTCAACTAGTTTCTCTCTTTCTGCTAGTTGAAAAACAAACACACAGTATCTTCTCAACCATGGTAACCACAAGATCAGGAGCTGCTGGGGGAGGAGAGGATCTTTCCCTTGATGCCAGCACCACTACGGTTCCATTGGCGGTCATTGGTGGAGCACTGCCTGCCGGAGGTGTACCTCCGCTTGCAGAATCTGCGGTCCCTCCACCTGCGCCACCAGCACCACCTGTTTCCAGCGCCGTTGGAGGTGCCTCCCTCCCCACTCTTCCACAACCTCCCCAGAACCAGTGGATTCATCCTCATGCGAATCCGGGAGGGCAACACTACATGATGCCGCCGCCTGGATACACGCTTACCCCCATTATTATGATGCCGCCGATTCAGCCCTACCAGGCCAGCCAGATCCAGTTCCCGGTGGTGATTCCCAGGGAGATTGAAAGGGTTGAGTTACCCCTGTTGGAAAACATGAATCAGAAAAGCAGCGGAAATTTAAAAATTTTCCAACAAAAGGATCTTAGACTCGCAATCATGTATCCAAATTCGTAGAGATAAGAAA
Source organism: Lantana camara (assembly GCA_037501455.1). Taxonomy (NCBI): domain Eukaryota; kingdom Viridiplantae; phylum Streptophyta; class Magnoliopsida; order Lamiales; family Verbenaceae; genus Lantana; species Lantana camara. The sequence goes on from CM074863.1 coordinate 88,576,548, forward strand.
CTTACTTTCTTAATTAACTTTCTTGAAGCGTTTCAAGCCACCCAAGAATGCTCTTCTCGCGGCTTGATCCCCTCTCCTTGGTAAAGCTCAAATCTTCAAAACTTCTAACTTGAAGCTCTCTAGAGAAAGTCCACCAACTTGACTACAATCTAACCAGTAAGGATGCTAGTTCTCTAGTTAGTGTTTAGGCTTAACCTAGGGTTTCGTTTATCTTGGAGAAAGGATGGTGTTCAACACATGAACCAAAAGAATTCTCGATTAGCCCTAAGGGGAGCTCGAGCTCCCCTATTTATAGGAGGGGGAGGACCGAAAATCCTAGTCCTTATGGGCTAAGGATTTTGGTCCCTCTCTCCTATTACTTGATCATCAAGTAATTTTAACTTTGACTTTGAATTCCAATTCAAATCAACTTTCAAGAGAGCTAAAATATCCAAACTATTTTTGGATAATTTTATACTTTATTTATTTAAAATAAATAACTTATTTTATCTAATTAATTAATTCACAATTAATTAACTAGATTATTTTTCTCCAAAATTAGACTTTCTTTTTAATTCAAAATTAAACCAAATTCTATTAAATAATTAATCACATTAATTATTTAACACATAAATAAGTATACACATATATTTACACACGTGTGAGACACGTGTCACAAGGACACGTGTCACTCACGTGAGCCACACGTGTGGAACGCTCTTGGCCCGATTAACTCGTTTAATCATTTTAAAGCCTTAACTCATGTAACCAAGTTGTTGTGTGTGACCCTCTAGGTTCTCAATTCAATTAGCAGTGACCCTAATTAATTAATTCACTAATCAATTAATCAGTCCACAGATTAAACGACCATAGTCTAGCAACATGTGTTTAACCCCTAGCTGAATTGGAATGTTCGGATTCGACAGAACCTTTAAGTCATTGATTCATGTGAGATACAATCCTCCTACTTACTATCTCTCAACCAAGATCTAGGGTAAGGGAATAATTAGAACCCTAATAATCTGGTCTTAAAGTTAAGTGCATTTCATATCCATTTGATCTCAATCCAAGAAACCCTTTTCTTGATGTCTTGATCTACTGCCTTGGCCAAGGACTCCTTATGGCATATGAATGACTTACACAATAAGAGATCACCTTGAAAATGCAAGTGTAGGTCCTTTCTTGGTTCTCATTCACTTTCATGAGTCACTTGTGCAGCCCCAGTATAAGCCTTGAATCAGTTGTCTAAGGCGACACCCTTTAAAGCTTATACCTAAGACTACAGAATTAACTCATAAAGTGACATGGAACCTCAAGTCTAAGGATCAATTAATCACAACAATGACTCGTGAGATATTTCCTAATCTGGAAGTTTCTATTTCCTGAAATAGAAACTTCCTTTCCCATTTAGGAATGTTCTCACACGGGGCACCTCAGTGAACTTACTTATTGAAGTAAGCACCCTCATGTATCATGCACGTATCAACTATACACTTTGCACCTACATGAAATAAGGTGGTCCTTCTTAAGGGTGTGATCCCACAAGCAAGCCTTAGAGGAGTCAGGTCGACACTCCCACTGTTGGTAGGACTCATCGGCTTGGAGTATTTTACTAATCATGACTTATGTGATATAGGGCTCGTTTCATGAACCATTTCACCTAAATGGTAGAGTCCTAAAGTCATCAGGATTAGGGGAGTTCTCATACATGCACAGATAAAGTAATCACATACCAAACAAGAGCATATAAAGAAGTGTTGCCTTAATTCGTTATTTCATTCAAAGATTTTCTGTGATTACAATAAGGAAAAGCACAAAGCGGATATACAATCGGCTTTCTAGGGCACTATTCCTAACAATCTCCCACTTGCCCGTCAAAGCCATTCTAAAGCTACTCTAAGTCCCATCTTCTCAAGATGACCTTGGAAAGCTTCTCGACTAAGGGTTTTATTAAGTGGATCTGCCACGTTCTCTGCTGATGCGACACTCTCAATTTGCACATCTCCTCTTTTGATAAAATCACGGATTAGGTGATACTTCCTCATAATGTGCTTGGTCTGTTGGTGAGATCTTGGTTCTCTTGCTTGAGCAACCGCCCCAGTGTTGTCACAAAACACAGTAATGGGGTCTTTCATGCTAGGAACAACCTTCAACTCTTGAATGAAGTTTCTAATCCAAACGCATTCCTTAGCTGCATCATTTGCAGCTAAGTATTCGGCCTCAGTGGTCGAATCTGCAGTGGTAGTTTGCTTGGAACTCTTCCAACTCACTGCTCCGTCGTTTAGGCAGAAAATATATCCTGACATTGACTTAAAATCATCTAAGTCAGATGCAAAGCTTGCATCGCAGTATCCTTCGATAGTAAGATCTTTCTGACCTCCGTAAACTAAGAATAAATCTTTAGTACTCTTCAAGTACTTAAGGATATTCTTCATGGCAGCCCAGTGACCATCTCCAGGGTCAGATTGGAAATGACTTGTTACATTAAGTGCATAAGCCACATCCGGTCGAGTACATAACATTGCATACATTATGCTACCTATTGCTGATGCATAAGGTGTATGAGTCATTCTTTCCTTCTCAAGGCTAGTCTTAGGACATATCTTCTTAGAAAGACATGTTCCTACACTCATAGGAAGGTTCTTAACCTTTGCTGACTCCATATTGAATCTCTTCAATACTTTGTCAATGTACATCGACTGTGATAGTCCTATTAACCTTCTAGATCTATCTCGATAGATTTTAATTCCGAGGATATAGGACGCATCACCAAGATCTTTCATCTCGAATTGGTTCGATAACCATAACTTAGCCACTTTCATGTCATCCTTCGAATTCCCAAAAAGAAGGATGTCGTCAACATAAAGTACTAAGAATTGCACTGAGGTCTCCAATTCCTTTCTATACACACATGACTCATTCAAAATTTGAATAAAGCCAAACGCTTTGACTGATTCATCAAATCGAATATTCCAATTCCTAGAAGCCTGTTTCAATCCATTGATTGATCTTTGGAGTTTGCAAACCTTTTGCTCACTCCCACTGAATGTGAAACCTATGGGTTGTTCCATATAAATGTCTTTATCAATGTCACCATTGAGAAAGGCAGTTTTCACATCCATTTGCCATATCTCATAGTCATAATATGCAGCAATGGCAAGCATGATCCGAATAGACTTTTGCATTGCAACTGGTGAAAAAGTTTCATCAAAGTCCATGCCGGGTCTTTGAGTGAATCCTTTTGCAACCAGTCTTCCTTTGTAGGCTGCAATGCTTCCATCAACTCCAAGCTTTCTCTTAAAGATCCTTTTACAACCTATGGGTTTGACCCCATCAGGCAAATCTACCAAGGTCCAAACTTGGTTGGAGTTCATGGAATCCATTTCGGATTTCATGGCTTCTATCCACTGTTCAGAGTCAGAATCCGAAAATGCCTCCTCATATGTTAAAGGGTCATTATCCTTTTGAGAGATTTCATGGAAGAATCCATACCATCTCTCCGGCTGTCTAGGAGTGCGTTCAGAACGCCTTAGAGGAGGATTTATGTGTGTATCGAAATTCGTGATTGGTTGTGGTTGATCAGAATGAGACGTTTCTTCAGTGGGTGGTGTGGGGTCACTTCGTACTTCTTCTAATTCTATGATCTTGCCTTTCTTTTCTTAAGGAACGGTTCCTCTAGAAAAGTGGCATTTCTGGAAACAAACACCTTTTGCTCAGATTGATCATAGAAGTAGTATCCTATGGATTCCTTAGGATAACCTACAAAGTAGCATAAGTTAGAACGAGATTCTAACTTATCTCCCACTGTCCTCTTCACGTAAGCAGGACAACCCCAAATTCTTAAGTAAGAATAACTAGGGATTTTACCATACCAGATTTCATAGGGCGTTTTAGGGACTGACTTAGAGGGAACTAGATTCAAAATCTTTGTTGCACTTTCTAGGGCATAACCCCAGAAAGAAGGTGGTAAGTCAGTGAAACTCATCATGGAACGAACCATATCGAGTAGGGTTCGATTCCTTCTCTCAGAAACTCCATTAAGCTGAGGAGTTCCCGGAGGAGTCCACTGAGAGATAATCCCGTTATCTTTGAGATGATTAAGGAATTCTTCACTAAGATACTCGCCTCCTCGATCAGATCGAAGTGCTTTGATCTTGTGACCAGTTTGGTTCTCAACCTCCTTTTGAAATTCTAAGAATTTCTCAAAAGCTTCAGATTTATACTTCATTAAGTATACATAACCATAACGACTAAAGTCATCGGTAAAGGTTATGAAATACTGATGATTGTTTCTAGTGCTTACACTAAGCGGTCCACAAACATCAGAATGGATCAAATCCAAAACCTCAGTGGCACGTTCCACAGTCCCTTTAAAAGGAACTTTGGACATCTTTCCTTTGAGACAGGATTTGCAAGAAGTTAACTCTTTGAGATCATTTTCAGAGAATGATCCTAAAGTGTTTATCTTGCTAATTCTGTTCTTGGAAATGTGCCCTAGCCTAGCGTGCCATAAGGGAGCTGAAACTTTGTCATCTCTCTTACGTTTAGTTTCTCGTTGTATGTTCATAACATTAATATTTTGAGTTAGATAAAGTCCATTACTTAGAGTACCGATGTGAACGGAAGAGTTGTTCCGATTGATAAAGTATTTACCATTCTTAATATAAGTTTCATAACCTTCACAATCTAAAATTGGAACTGAAATTATATTACGAATAATGCTCGGTGCAAAAAGGACTTTGTTTAATACTAACTCAAAACTACCTAAATCTAATCTAATTGTGCCTAAAGCTCGAGCTTCAACATTTGAGCCATCGCCGATCTTCAAGACACATTCTCCTTCTTTGAGTTGTTGGACTTCACTTAGCATCTGTACATCATTACAGATATGAGTTCCACAACCGGTATCAAGTACCCAAGAACTAGAATTAATAGAAAGATTTATTTCAACAAGAAACATACCTTTCTTTAGAGTAGCCTTGTACTCTGGGCAGTTTCTCCTCCAATGTCCCGCTTTGCCACAATGGAAGCAACAGTTTCTCCTCCAATGTCCCGCTTTGCCACAATGGAAGCAAACATCCTCTTTCTGATCACGCTTCTTCTTTTGGGTCTTCCCCTTCGAAACGTCACCAATGGACCTAAGGGGTTTCTTCTTCTTCTTTTGGGCTTTCTTGCCCTTACCTTTAGAAGGCCCAGAAGAGGAAGATGAAGCATTCACCATCAAAACCTTATTGTCCTTCTTGATCGTGCTTTCAACAGTCACAAGCTGACTAATCAGCTCAGCTACAGTAGCACCAGCATGATTCATATTGAAGTTAAGGACAAATGGGTTGAATGATGGTGGGAGAGAGGCTAGCAACAAATCCACTGAAAGATCATCGTTCAGTGGCATGTCCATGGAAGTAAGTTTCTCAGTAAGGGCGAGAAACTTGAGTCCATACTGATGGACACTTGAACCTTCCCTCATTCTCAAGTGGAACAATTCCTTTGAAGTGTTATACCTTGTAACACGTTCATGAGGGTGGTAAAGTTGCTCTAAGTGGTCGTAAATCTCCCAAGCGAATTCCATGGCCTCATGTTACCTTTGCAAGTCCGGTGACATGTTAGCCAACATAAGGCAACGGGCTTGGAGATTATCATCCTTCCACTTCTGGATCGCTTCCCGCTCGGCCCGAGTGGGAGCGTCCCATTTGGGACTAGGCTCCCCTTCGAAGAGAACATAAGTTCTCTTCTCAGAATCTAAAATGATTTTTAGATTCCTCAGCCAATCAGAATAGTTGGGACCAGTCAACTTGTTTGACTCGAGGATCGATACAAGAGGGTTTTTGGTTACCATTTCAAACACGTAGAGAATCACAGAATCTACGACCTAAATGGTAAAACAGAGAACTAGTGAGCATGCTGAATTATAACGATACACAAAAGATAAGGTCTTTAATCTAATGTAGCTCCCACTGTTTTTCAAAGATCTATAATTCCCAAAGATCTAAGAGGAACACGTTTCCCAATGGGTACTAAGATCCTAAGCATTTTACCTCAAACCCACGACTCGCGGACATTCTAAGAAAGAACCCTAGGTAGGTACAACTTACCAATTCTAACACCTTTAGAACTCTTAGTAATTGTTTTTGCATCACCCATCTTTCAATATGGACCCACAGCTCATGCGACATCCATATTTACTTAGGTGTTAAGCTAGACCCATCAGTCATAAGATCATGATCAAGACTTAGTTCGAACGACCCACGACTCGCGGACATCGCCCTTGCCAAAGTTGATCATGAAATATTGATCATTTAAAATGATCAATTAGGTAACTAAGAACTAATAAGCTCCACTAGCTATCCTACGAGTCACGGACAATAACTAGCTTCACTTACTAAACTTAAAAACCTATTGATGGAATGCTAGGAATTTAATTCAAAATTTGCATCTCGAATTAAATACCTATTTGTTAGAAATTAGCTTAATATTTAATGGAAATTTTCGAATCAACCGGAGAGTTGTCCGGTTCGACCTCACCAACATATACGTTATCCAATTTTATTAGTCTTGATTAATGCAAGTACACTTAAATGCATTTCAAACAAGCACATAAACAGATAACATGTCCTAGCATGATACTAACATGAGATGATCATGGGTTCTACCTATCTTATGCATGATATGTGGGAGCCACTCCACAATCGCAAGTTCTAACATACATGCCACATAAACAGTTTAAATCACATAAGGGAAAGCGGTAACAAAATACGAGCCCTATCTCTATTACATATTCAATTGAGATTCCCCTCCCTAACATTTTGAGGGGTCTTCACTTATGGCCTCCTTGTTACTTGAATGTGGTCCATCTCACTCCATGGGTGCATTGTCTCCAAAAATGAAAATAAAACCCCACCACCTATCTCTACTCTCAAATTAAAAGAAAAAGACATAAAGTAATAAGGCTCAATCTTCATATTGGCCTTAGACAATTACACGGGGCATACCCCGGCCTCAAAAACAGTAATATGGAAAGCCACATAATAAATCACATAACAGTACGCACATAAGTGAGGCTCCAACCTCAATTGAAAAACGCAACTATAGGGCTCCAACCCTAATTTAAACCATCCATGTGCATAAATTAAAACCATACCTAAGTCTAAATCCATGATCACTTAACATGCTTTTGCAAGAATTTGAATTTAACCAATAAATTAAAATTCTCGCTTTAAGCTCTAATAGCTTAAAACACGACTTAGAGGCAATTCTTGTTCAAGAGCCTTTTCAATAAAACCCGAAAAACAATAAACTAATAAAATTCCAATTAATTTCTGAAAATTAATAATTTTATTCTTTCAATATTTTCAGAAAATAAAGTTTGCAATTTTTCCCAAAATTTAAATCGATTAATTTCTCAAAAATCCCAATTTAATCAAAATTTTAAAATAATTTTATTTTAGCAAAACTGATTTCAAAAGATAAAATTTAAAATAAAATTAAATCGGGATTTTCAAGGACTGAAAACATGAAACACGAAAACATGAAGATTGGACCGAAACCACCCGCCCAAGGGGGGCACCGCCGTGCGCACCGATGGCGGGCGGTCTCGGTAGGAGCTCCCGGGCGGTTGCGGGAGCGCGCAGGCGGCTGTCCCACGGGGTTGCAGGACAGGCGAGCGGGCGCGGGCGCGGGCGGGAAGGGCCTCCCGCGCTGTTGCGGGAGGGCTGGGTGGCGGCGACGGGGCCTGGGCGTGCGACGTGCTAGCACGCCTAGGCTCGTCCTTTTCGTGTTTCGTTTCGTATTTTGGGTTTCTCCAAAACCCGGTTCAATCCAAAATTAAGAAAAATACGATTTAAATAGATTTCAATCAAAACGATTTTCAAAAACACAATTTAAGAAAACAGTTTAGAAATTCAAGAAAAATTATAGTTTCGTAATTCAAGCTTTCTAAAAGAACTCATGAATACCTAATTCGCATCTAAGCCTAAGAATTTCTACCAAATTCAGAATAATTGAGACGAATCAGAAACACGATTAACGAGGTGGCTCTGATACCACTTGTTGGAAAACACGAATCAGAAAAGCAGCGGAAATTTAAAAATTTTCCAACAAAAGGATCTTAGACTCGCAATCGTGTATCCAAATTCGTAGAGATAAGAAACTTACTTTCTTAATTAACTTTCTTGAAGCGTTTCAAGCCACCCAAGAACGCTCTTCTTGCGGCTTGATCCCCTCTCCTAAAGCTTGAATCTTCAAAACTTCTAACTTGAAGCTCTCTAGAGAAAGTCCACCAACTTGACTACAATCTAACCAGTAAGGATGCTAGTTCTCTAGTTAGTGTTTAGGCTTAACCTAGGGTTTCGTTTATCTTGGAGAAAGGATGGTGTTCAACACATAAACCAAAAGAATTCTCGATTAGCCCTAAGGGGAGCTCGAGCTCCCCTATTTATAGGAGAGGGAGGACCGAAAATCCTAGTCCTTATAGGTTAAGGATTTTGGTCCCTCTCTCCTATTACTTGATCATCAAGTAATTTTGACTTTGACTTTGAATTCCAATTCAGATCAACTTTCAAGAGAGCTAAAATATCCAAACTATTTTTGGATAATTTTATACTTTATTTATTTAAAATAAATAACTTATTTTATCTAATTAATTAATTCACAATTAATTAACTAGATTATTTTTTCTCCAAAATGAGACTTTCTTTTTAATTCAAAATTAAACCAAAGTCTATTAAATAATTAATCACATTAATTATTTAACACATAAATAAATATACACATATATTTACACACGTGTGAGATACGTGTCACAAGGACACGTGTCACTCACGTGAGCCACACGTGTGGAACCCTCTTGGCCCGATTAACTCGTTTAATCATTTTAAAACCTTAACTCATGTAACCAATTTGTTGTGTGTGACCCTCTAGGTTCTCAATTCAATTAGCAGTGACCCTAATTAATTAATTCACTAATCAATTAATTAGTCCATAGATTAAACGACCATAGTCTAGCAACAGGTGTTTAACCCCTAGCTGAATTGGAATGTTCGGATTCGATAGAACCTTTAAGTCATTGATTCATGTGAATACAATCCTTCTACTTACTATCTCTCAACCAAGATCTAGGGTAAGGGAATAATTAGAACCCTAATAATCTGGTCTTAAAGCTAAGTGCATTTCATATCCATTTGATCTCAATCCAAGAAACCCTTTTCTTGATGTCTTGATCTACTGCCTTGGCCAAGGACTCCATATGACATATGAATAACTTACACAATAAGAGATCACCTTGCAAATACAAGTGTAGGTCCTTTCTTTATTCTCATTCACTTTCATGAGTCACTTGTGTAGCCCCAGTATAAGCCTTGAATCAGTTGTCTAAGGCGACACCCTTTGAAGCTTATACCTAAGACTACAGAGTTAACTCATAAAGTAACATGGAACCTCAAGTCTAAGGATCAATTAATCACATCAATGACTCGTGAGATATTTCCTAATCTGGAAGTTTCTATTTCCTGAAATAGAAACTTCCTTTCCCATTTAGGAATGTTCTCACACGGGGCATCTCAGTGAACTTACTTAGTGAAGTAAGCACCCTCATGTATCATGCACGTATCAACTATACACTTTGCACCTACATGAAATAAGGTGGTCCTTCTTAAGGGCGTGATCCCACAAGCAAGCCTTAGAGGAGTCAGGTCGACACTCCCACTGTTGGTAGGACTCATCGGCTTGGAGTATTTTACTAATCATAACTTATGTGATATAGGGCCCATTTCATGAACCATTTCACCTAAATAGTAGAGTCCTATATCATCGTGGAGAGATGGCCAGGAACCCTTATGGCCTTAAGAGAAGTTGTCGAGCCGTTCTTCGCGCTCGAAGATATGTATGGGACGAATGGGCTCCGGCATCACAGCCCCGTAAGATACGAGCGTCCCCGAGAGCGGGGCCGGGAAGATGTAATTAGGAAGGAGCGCAAGAAATTGCCCCCTGCCCCTCGTCGTTTCGAGTGTATCCCCCTTACAAGGCCAAATTCTAAAGTTTACAACCTTTCATACAAAAAACTCTTTAAGAGGCCTGTCAAAATGAGGGAGATAGAGGTATTGAGGCGCTCAAACAAATACTGTGCTTTCCATAAGCAAAAGGGGCACGACACGGATGAATTCCGCCAACTGGAAGTGGGAATTCAAAGGCTCGTCGCAGGGGGCCATTTGAAAGAGTTTGTGAAAATATTGGAGCGCTATGATGAGCATTGTCAGGATCGTTTAAAAGAGAGGAGGAGGAGGAGCCCGTCGCGTTCAAGGAGCCCGCGAGGGAGAGGCCCTCCTGAGAGCAGCCACCGCAACAAAGGAAAGGCTCTTGAGTAAGAAAATACCCCTTTTGCGGTCATCAACATGATAGCAGGGGGTTCCTCCGGGGGAGATTCTAACACTGCCCGGGGACGGTACGTCCGGAGTTATGATCAACGCCCCTCAGCGCTCAAATCAGTCTATGCCATCCAAGAGGCAAAAGATCCGCGCTCGAAAGAGAATGATGTGATAGGATTTACTGATAAGGACTTAGAGCATATTGTAATACCCCATGGGGACAATGAAACCTCTGACTGCCCCATGGTGGTTAGCATAGATGTCCACAATCACGTTGTAAAGAGGGTGTTAATGGATAGTGGAAGCTCTGTTAATGTCTTACCCTACACCACGTTCCAAAAGATGAATGTCACCAACATCCCGCTCGAGCCCCTTAAAACAGCCCTCATTGGCTTTGGAGGTTCGGAGGTCGTCCCACGAGGGCAAATTCGCTTGGCCACCTCATTTGGCCGAGCCCCCAGCGCAAAACGCTCATGGTCACATATGCAGTGGTGGAGATTGATATTCCTTATAACATCATAATCGGGCGACCAGCCCTCGTTGATTTCAAAGCTATTATCTCCACCTACCACCAAAAAATCAATTTCCCCACCCCCGAGGGCATTGGAGAAGTTTTGTACAACGTGCGAGAGGCCTGGGAATGCTACATGCTATCCCTCAAAAAGCTTAAGGCAGAAAATGCGTTCCAAATCGGATCCACCAAGAAATCCGTTGATTTTCCCAATTTGGACGAGGATAGTCCCGTGCGTAAGAGGGCCAAGTTGAACAAGAAAAAAGAACAAGAAGAAAGATCCCAGCGCCAAAGGCTCCCTCGAAAATGCTCCGTCGGGGACCGTGGAGGAATCCTCCTCTGAGGGAGATGAGCGTGAGGGTGACGAGCCCCTTAATGATGGATGTTTGACAGGAAAGAAGAGGGCGCTCGAGCTTCCCCGTCCAGAAGTAAGGATCGAGCCCTCAGAAAAATTCCTTACTATTGAGCTAGAACCAGGGAACAAGGACAAAACTATTCAGATTGGGTCCAACCTCTCTGGACCCTCGCAGATTATGATGATTGACTTACTCAAAGAAAACATTGACATTTTTACATGGAAAACATCTGACCTTACAGGGATTGACCCGAGCGTCATAGTCCACAGGCTCAATGTGGATCCCTCGTTTAAACCCATAAAGCAGAAGAAACGGGATGTACACTGTTTTCGGAAGAAAGTCATTGAGGAAGAAGTTAACAAGCTTCTAGAGGCCCAGTACATTGAGCCCATTTTGTACCCAGAATGGCTGTATAACCTGGTATTGGTGCCCAAGAGCACAAATAAATGGCGTATGTGCAATGACTTTACTGATCTTAACAAGGCTTGCCCTAAAGATCCATATCCATAGCCCCTGATAGACCAATTGGTGGATTCGACCGCCGGATGTGAACTCATGAGCATGATGGACGCCTTTCAGGGGTACTATCAAATCTTTATGGCCCCAGAGGACCGCCCCAAAACTTCGTTTGTTGTTCACTTGAGGGTTTATTGCTTCTTAGTCATGCTTTTTGGGCTCAAGAACGTTGGAGCCACTTATCACCAATTGGTGGAGTCGACCGCCGGATGTGAACTCATGAGCATGATGGACGCCTTTTAGGGGTACTATCAAATCTTTATGGCCCCAGAGGACCGCCCCAAAACTTCGTTTGTTGTTCACTTGAGGGTTTGTTGCTTCTTGTCATGCCTTTTGGGCTCAAGAACGCTGGAGCCACTTATCAGCGTCTGGTCAACAAGGTGTTTGAATGAGAAATTGGAGGATCCATGGAGGTTTACGTCGATGATATGATTGTCAAGAGCGAGCGTCAGGGCTCACATCTGGAGGATCTCAAGCGCACTTTTTCCATTTTGCGGCAGTATAAGATGAAATTAAATCCCTAAAAATGTACTTTTGGAGTACGAGGGGGATAGTTCTTAGGCTATATGGTCAGTCAGAGGGGGATTGAAGCCAACCCTAAGAAAATCAAGGCTATCTTGGAGATCCCCTCCCCTCGAAACCTTCGGGAAGTGCAAGTGCTAGTAGGGAAAATCATTTCCCTGAACAGGTTTGTAACATCCCGCTCGTCCGACCTTACAGGTACGCCTTATCTAGAGTGTTACGTGCGCATTTATTTATTTTATATATGCCTTTAAATGTTTAATTAATTGCTTAATTGTTTATTTGAATATTTATTTGTCTTAATTGCCACATGTTTAAACGTTTTTCCCCGTTTGATTCCTTTCTTTATTTGTATGTTCCCGTATCTGCTTCTAATTATGTGAAATTATGTGACAACGTGTTATGCATGAATTACGTGATTTAAGAATTTGTTTAAGTGCTCGTTAATTGTTTTTGAGTTCATTTAATACGGTTCATCAACCGTTTTATTTGTTAAGGGATCCGAGGGCCTAATTCATTTACCGCACCTTGGGTTCCGAAGGGCATAACTTGAGCTCGGGAATTCGGATTCGAATTTCAGAAGAAGCGTCAGACTCAAAACAAAGAATGGAAGCTAGAGAACCCAACCTTGTATTTTTCTAACCTCATTTGATCCCCCATTTTTCGCCCGGAACAAGCCTCATGTGACAGCTTTGCCACATCTCACCATTTTGACCATAACTCCCTCATTTGTTGACCAAATTAGGTGATCTTTGGGCCCACTTGCTCCTAACTTAATCCCCTTTCTTCCCTTACCCTTTTCATTTCGGTTTTCAGCAGAAAAAGGGGAGAGAAACAGCAGCAAAACGAGAGGGGGGAGAGAGAAGGAAGCTTCATGCCATTTTTCAATTTCCAAGCTCATTTCTCGTCGGATTGGGTCAAATTTGAAAGGTAAGTCCGGTTTTGTATTCTCCATCTCTTCCTCTTTATTTTAAGTCCAGATTTGCTAGCTTGGTTGATCATTTGAGCATGCTTTGGCTAAATTGATGAATAGTAAGGGTTTGATGGGTTTTGTGATCTCTAGCTTGTTCTCTTGTGAATTCTTTAAGTATGAGCATGATTAATGTTCCTAAGACATCATTTATAAGTTATATGAGCTTTCTTGAAGTGTTGGTTGAGAATTCTTGAGTTTGCCATTAATGAGTTTGAATATTGGTATGAATTAATCTCTTTTCTTCTCTAGCTTGTGTTGTTGCCTCTTTGGATCATTTCTTGACTTGGATTGCATGAGTTCTTGCTGATTAAACCTTCCTTTATGTGTTATATTGATGTTAATTTGGTTGGCTTTGAGTTTTTGGTGAGTCAAGGAGCAAAATTTCGAGTTTTTTTTGCCCCTGACACAAATCCACGGGGGTGGATTTTCCTTTTGACAAAAATCCACCGGGGTGGATTTGAGGCAGATCCTCCTAGAACTTCCTGACCTAAATCCATGGGGGTGGATTTCCCTTTTGAAACAAATCCACCGGGGTGGATTTAGGACAGTGGCTCCATTCGCTCCGAACTTTGTTTTCTTGTTTCTTTTCACTTGTTTCTTGCTTTCCTCACCCCTAATTTGATCCCCATGCTTTGCTAACATGTTGTATTATGTGTTATGATTATTGCATTATGTTTATGGATTCATTTGATATGAAACGTGCAAGATATGATTTTATATGTCCTATATACTACCCTACGTACATACTTGAATTGATGCTCAATTTATTCACTTTGTGTGACCTCTTCTTGCTACTTTTATGATATGTGCACATTGATAATATGTTATAATAAGCGTTACCTTGTATAATATGAAGTTGTGATCGAATTTAGTTGCTCATTCTTGATTTATACTCTCATGTATTCTTAAGTGACTTAAGTGCTTTTCGATATGCATGAACGAGCTAGTAGTTCATTTATTCGTTTAATATGTTAATCTTTTGTATATATTAAGAGTTGAGTGTTATGATAACATATTGATTTATGTGTTAATTTGAAAGTATTTGATTTATGGATCCATTTAACGTGTAATAAATGGCCTACGTGTTTCATATGTGCTTATACGTTACATGCATGAACCTAAGTGATGCTTAATTGCTTTAGATGGTAATTTCTTGATCCTTTCATGACTTACATGCATAGTTAATTTATTATATGGCATGTTATGTGTGTTATATGAAATTCATGAAGTCATTTAGCGTAATTTATGGAATTTAATATGTGTTATGAATTTGCATGCGTTAAATGACCTCTTATTGTAATTCTTATGCATCATTTGCATTCATATGCATATGCCGAGCGTTTAAATGGTTCATGTTGAGTCTAAGTATGTCCCTTGTCTTTTGTTTTGTCTTTAGGTCCGTTTCGTGGTTGACGGGGAGGTGTTTTAGAAGTGTTTTGGTTTGTTGCGTCCGGTGTGGTCGACAAGGTGAGGTTTTCTTCCTTTTTAGTTAAATGACCTACAATCCATGTATTTTAAGCCCGCATGTGATATACGTATATATATAATTAAGTAAATACGTGTTTGACTAGTATTTTGTGGGATTTACCCCTTTTGCTATGAAATTTTGAAAAACGCTTTTATATATATATGTAACCTATTTTATGTTTATTCGATTTGAAAAGGGTTGGTGTGTGTGAACGTTTTGAAAATAGCGAGAGATACGACTTTGAATTAGAAGTCGGAAAATTCTGAAATTTCTAAATTAATAAGACTATGAATTCTGACTTTTGAAATGGGCCCGGGGAAGTGGTATGTGATTCTCGGGTCGACCACGTGGTCGCCGAGCCCTCTCATCAACACAACCCCATTTTGACTTAGGGAAATTTGCCCATCCTCGGGAGTTCGAGGGGAAGGCGGTTTCTTAATTACCGGCGGTTGCCGAGGAGCGCGTAGGATCCCCCGACTCACACATTCTGACGGGAGAACGGGGTTGAGTAAACGTTAACTCATCCCCAAACGGTGAAAGGGTTGATTGTTTGTGAGTTTTGCTTTATTTTGATTCCGTTTATGCTTTGAAAGGAGTTAGGAGGGTTTGAACTCGTTCTCGTCGAGTCTTTGATTTCTGCTTATGTTTGTTGTTCGTGAAACGGGAGTGGACTTGGATAATTGCTAAAACTTGGTTATTTTGGGCTTTTGCCCTAAAATTTTTTATATATTTATTATCACGGGCTAAAATGATTTAGATTGCAAAAACCACGCCCTGGTTCACAAACTTTCTGATTTTAGTATGCTCTGTTCTTATATTACGTATGTGTGAGTGTGTTAGCCCCCTCACCAGTCATTAGGACTGACCCCTCCTCGTTGTTTTCTTTTCCCCTTTTTATTCTTTGAGTTGCAGGTTCTTGTGGAGGTTATTCATGCTAGGCGGCAGTCGTTTCTTTTGAGTTTTGGGTCGTTTAGCGAGTTCATGCATTGTTTTAGTTTAGGTTTATTCCTTTGAATTTTCGAAATATGTATAAGACTTTAAATTTGGAATTTAGTATATTTGTATAGGATATCTCGCTTCATTATGGTTTATTTGATTAATTTACGAGCATTAATATCTGTATGTATGAATCCTGGTGCTTCTGTATGTGTAATTGTTTATTTTCGCGCACTCTGATTTAGGGTCTAGACCGTCTAGCCTAGGTGAGATTTTGTTTGTCATCCGTTCGCCATGGCTTGGTGCGTGTGCGAAGTTTCTATTTCGTCACACGTGTCGGGCTACGGTACGGGGGGGTGTAGTGCCTTGCGCTCTGGGGTGCTACAAGGTTCATTTCACGCTCGGCAGATAGAAACCTTCCTTTCTTCAAAATTCTGCGAAACGCACGAAATTTCACTTGGACTGAAGAGTGTGAAAAGGTATTGCAAGACATGAAGACTTACCTTTCAAGCGCTCCGCTCCTGACCAAACCCGTTGAAGGCGAAAGACTATTTATGTACCTCTCTGTTTCAACTGAGGCAATGAGCGCGGTACTGATAGCTGTATGGGAACGTAAGCACTTGCCCGTTTATTATTTGAGCAAAACATTACAAGGAGCCGAAAAGAGGTACTTGGAAATCGAGAAATTTGCGTTTGCCCTCATCAACGCATCAAGACGATTGAGGCCTTACTTTCAAGCACACTCAATAACGGTCTTCACTGATCAGCCTTTGAAGCAAGTGTTATCTAAACCAGACGTGTCTAGAAGATTGATAAAATGGGCCATTGAATTGAATCAGTTTGACTTAAGTTTCGAGCCCAGAACTGCTATACAAGCGCAGGTTATAGCGGATTTGCTGGTTGAACGCTTCGGTTTAGAACCTGCTGCTCCAGAGAACCAGGGGCTATGGGTCCTGCACACGGATGGTTCCTCAACCTCTCAAGGGGGAGGAGCAGGGGTAACCCTTAGAGACCCCAATGGGATTGAGTTAGACTTTGCAATTAAGTTGGATTTTCAAGTCACCAATAACGAGGCAGAATATGAAGCCCTTGTGCAAGGATTGAAAATTGCTTTTCAGAACGGAGCCTCCAGAATCACCGCTTATGTTGATTCACAGTTAATTGCGAGCCAGATTGAAGGAACTTATGAGGCTCGAGAAACCACCATGGTGCAGTACTTGAGCAAGGCCAGGGAAATCATTGGGAAGTTCAAAGAGTTCCATCTACTTCAGGTGCCACGAGCAGAAAACGAGCGTACTGACGCTCTTTCAAAGTTTGCCTCGCCGTTGGAAGGTACTTTTGAGCGTTCTGTCACGTTCCTTAGAACAGAAGAGCCTTTAATCAAGGAGAGAATCGCTAAGGAGATGGTTGCTATGATTGATCCGCACGAGCCTTGCTGGCTTGATGATATAATCAGATTTCTTAAAGATGGCATTTGTCCCACTGACAAGGTGGAGGCTCGAAAAATTAGAAACAAGGCCCCTCGATTTTCTATAGACTCGGAGGGAAGGCTATTCAAGAAGTCATTTCAAGGGCCCCCGATGAGATGTCTAAGGCCCTCGCAAGCAAAAGAAATGCTCGAGCTTATTCACAATGGAAGTTGTGAAAACCATTCAGGAGGGCGTATCCTAGCTAAAAAGGTCCTGAGGAGTGGGTTTTATTGGCCCACAGTCCTCTGAGACGCCATTGAGTTTTCCAGAAAATGCCCTAAGTGTCAATTCCATTCTAACCTCCCTCAACTACCAGCCGCACAAATGATCCCTATAGATGTCTCATGGCCCTTTGACCAATGGGGAATCGACATCGTGGGCCCCTTGCCCATCGCGGTCGGACAGAAAAAGTTTGTCATTTTAGCTGTCGATTATTTTACCAAATGGGCCGAGGCTGAAGCTGTAACAAAAATCACCTTCAGGGTTGTGAGGGACTTCATTTGGAAAAACATTATCTGTAGGTATGGTATACCAAGGGTGTTCATTTCGAACAATGGATCCCAGTTCATAGCAGCTGACACACGAGAATGGTGTTCAGAGTTAGGGATTGAACATCACTTTACCCCCGTGGGCCATCCCTAAGCCAATGGACAGGCGTAGGTCACCAACAGGGTCATTCTACAGCATCTGAATACAATGCTAGAGAGCAAAAAGATTGAATGGGCAGAAGAATTGCAAGGGGCCCTCTGGGCTTATCGCACTACTCCACGAGCGGCCATTGGCGAGACACCTTTCGCGCTCGTATATGGGTCAGAAGCAATGATACCAGCAGAAATTGTAAATGAATCCGCTCGTGTAGCCTATTTCGAGCCTCAACTTAACGAAGATAACAGGAGCCTGGAGTTGGACCTACTGGAGGAAAGAAGAGATAAGGTCTGGGCTAAAATACACAGATATAAGGTAGCCGTGGCACAACAATACAACAAGCATGTGAGAGAAAGAACTTTCCGGTTGGGAGACTTGGTATTGAAGAAAGTGGAAATATCCAAACATGTGGGAAAATTGGACCCCAACAGGGAAGGTCCGTTCAAAGTCATACAAATTAGAGCTAACAACACTTACACCTTGGAGACACTTCAAGGCGAGTGCTTGCCTCGCCCTTGGAACGCATGTAACCTCCGGTGGTTTTACGTTTAAAAGCTCTCTAGGAATGATGATGTAACAATCCCACTAATGGGTTCTATGTACTACTTCAAATCTCAAGTAAGTTATAATACATTCTCTTGAATATTTCTATACTGCTTCTTTTGAATTGCGCAAATGGATAAGACCCACGTCCCTCGTTTCCACAAGCGTGGTCGGCAATCCATTCCGAGTACGCACGATGTTATTGCCTATGGGTTACGCTTGCCAGTGCTCTACTCCACGTGGGGGGATGCCCTCATAAGGATAGTCTGGTAACGCTCACAACCAACCTGATGAATCGGAGAAAAATGCAAGGAAAATCCTAGTAGGCCTTGGTCGTTTATCACAACGCCTTGCGCTCGAAAACGGGATCACTTACAAGTCCTAAAAATTAAAGGGTACAAGCACGTTCGTTCAGCGGTAATGACATTCGGAATGAATTTTCACAAGTCTTGAACGAGGGCAGCCTCTCAGTAAGACCATCGTAATCACTCAAGACTTAGTAAAATTTTCGAAGTTAAGAAGAATTTTCACAAGTCTTGAACGAGGGCAGTCTCTCAGTAAGACCCTCGTAATTACTCAAGACTTAGTAAAATTTTCCAAGTTAAGAAGAATTTTCACAAGTATTGAACGAGGGCAGTCTCTCAATAAGACCCTCGTAATTACTCAAGCCTTAGTAAAATTTTCTAAGTGAAGAAGAATTTTTCACAAGTCTTGAATGAGGGCAGCCTCACAGTAAGACCCCCATAATTACTCAAGACTTAATAAAATTTTTCAAGTTTCAAACACTTAACTAAGTAATGCAATTTTTACTAAGCATGTTACACACAATCTTATTATTAAAAGATTTTGTTACAACAAGCGCAAAGTAAAATGTCACACTCAAGGCGCTATGAGGGAAGAAGAACTTCATTAATTAAGGCTTTCGCCAAAGTTACAAAACAAGGGCGCAGGGGCCCATAACATTCTTACAAAAAGAAAACATTAAGTCAGGAGAAGAAGAATTGCAACATAGACAGATGAGGAGGAACTTCAAGCGGCGGGAGCGACGTCTTCATCCAAAACCACCAAGATATTTTGAGCCACAGGACCACGAACAGGGCCCTCCGGCTCTTGTGCTGGGGGGCGTTTTCATCTTGGTTCTGGGCAGTTGGAGGCTCAGGCTCATTGCTTCCTGGCGCTTGTGGAGCATTGGGCTCATTGGCTTCATTGGCAGGGATGGGGACATTTTCAGCAACAAGAGCGGAAGCATTAACGATGGGCTCCTGAGGCTCATCTGCTGGAGGGTTTTCAGAGGAGGCATTAGCAACGTTATTCCCCTCACTTTGTTCTGCCTGAGAGGCTACTTTTGGAGGATGGGCCGCCATGTACTCATCCTGGATAAGATTGACCAGGAAATTATATTCCGGTTCAGAGATATTGGCCTCAGGGTCCTCAGGGTTTTCATCATCCTCTTCGCAGCGCTCGTTGAACATTAGCCCCATGCCTTCCGCCTCACGAATGGCCGAATCTGTCAAGCCCTTGTGAATCCCTTGTTCAATGGCCAAATTGAAGGCCTTTTGAGCCTCGTCTAAGCAATGCAAAGAGGCCGAAAATTGAACGCCTTGGAATGGCAGAATTTGATCAGCTGACTGATTGCTCAATGCGGTGAGGAAGTTGATCCATGGTGTCTGCATATTTCTTCTCCGCATCAGTAGCCCTTTTTCTCCAGGCATTACGGTCCTCCGTAAGCTTGTTGTGGCTCTCATTGAGATTATTGAATTCATTACTCTAACTCCTTCGAGCGTTCTCAGCGTTCTTGAAGTCATCTTGCAACTTCTTCATCTCTGTCTCCATCTTGTTGTGCTCCTCCTTAAGAGAAATATACATAGCCTTCTCTGTATCCAACTCCTCTTGGAGCTGGGCAGGATCGTTCGAGCGCGCCATCTTCTTGTACTTTGCTTTCCGGTCAGCGTAAACTGTGTCGCGCATCTGGATATTTCTCGCCCTCGGAAGCACTTGCTGTACGGGCTCGAAAGAGTGAAGGTGTTAACAAATGAATTGAAGAACAACACTTTCAAAAGAGATTGATATTACAAGGGAAAGAAAACTTACGGAGATGAGGGCTTGAACCATGTCGCTTGTCACCTTCTCCACAGACTCGGAGTACAGGTGCTTATGGTCCGTAGTAAATTGGGCCCTTTTATAAAGATTCTGGCTAATTGCATGAGATAATGTCCCGTGCCTTAACAATACGGCACCCCCGTCTACAGAGCCCTTGTAGCTCCTGTCCCCCCGGCGATCGAAATCCCATAAATGTTCCTTGGAAGTTTCACCGTCGCCACCCTTGGGGCCTTCCACAACTTGTTTGCCCTTGCCTGTTATGACGAAGGCATCAGGCATTCTCTTCCTCTTGCGAGAGGTTTGGCTAGAGCCCTCCTGAGCCTCGCTTATTACCACGCTCGCAGGGGGGACTCGTTTGGTTGACAGCGTTAGGGTTGACCACTCTCGTATCTGCAGCGGTTGGCGGCCGTACCACTATGGGGTTTTTAGTGTTCGCCGCTCGATTCTCCCCTCGTCCTTGCTGCACCTGAGCGCCAGTTGCGGCGTTTGAGCTGGCGCCTCGGTGGCCGCCACGACCGTCACCCCGGCCTGCTCCACGGCCTCGGGGATTTTGCTGGTCCCCTTGCTGGGCCTGACGCCTGTTAGCTTTGGCGAACCTAGCTGCACTTCTTATACCTCCAGCCATGCTTAAAATGTCTACTCCTGCACAGAAGGCGGAAACGAGGATCAAAAACACTTAGGAAAATTTTACAAAAAGGCAAGTTACAAAAGCAAAGTATAGTTAGCATCCCTATCTACAAGTTAGTGCCTTAAAGTTTAACCATCTCTCTCCAAATCTCGAGCGGGAGGGTTACTGAGATAATGGGGGTCGTTAGTGAGCCCGTAGAGAAACATGAGTTCTGCATCATCTATCCAGTCCTTGGCTTGAATTAGGTGGCCCTCGTCCCTCAATGCCCTAGCCTAGTCCTTGGCCTAGTCCCTTGGGAAGGTAGGTTCTAAGCGGCTCTTTACAAGGGATCCCTTCCCATGAGATATCCATTCTCGGGCCACCCCGAAATCATCATCTTCTGGGGCTCTGACGAAAATATACTTTTCCTTCCAATCTGGGCCATAGTGGTTAAGGGAGAATTAATCAGTTTGAAGTGGGCCTTCGCTTGAATGTAGTAGAAGTAACCCGCCTCAGGTGACGAGCGCGGTGAGCTCACTACTTGGAATAGGGTGTTGAAATTCTGCATGAAGGGCTCGAATCCAGCGCATTTCATGAGGATCACAAAGCTAGATATCAAAGCGAGGCCGTTGGGCACGATTTGTGAAGGGCAGAGATTCAAATCATTCAGAATAGAGGCCACTGGGATTGGAATTGGAAACCGTAGGTCCCCCCGAGCCAATTGCATCCTTGTATACCACCATTTCGCCAGGTGGGGCATGGTTGGCGCACTCGTGCTTGGCAGGGATTCTCCATTTGTAACGCTCGTCCTAGAAGATTGGGGCCATAACAGACTTTATTTCCCCTAGAGTGATGATGCTGGGAGTCTCGTCCGGGGTGCGATCGGTCGCCTGCATGCCCGAGCCTTCCCCCTCGTTTGGCCCTTTGGTTTTCTTGGTTTTCTTGGGCCTCTGAGTTCTCTTGTCCTTGCCCTTGTCACGGGATCTTTCTGAGGGCCCCGCTCCTTCCTCGGGTTCCGGAGCCAGGGCTGCAATGGCCACCGTCACAGTGTGGCGATGAGGGTGAGTCACGCTCACTGTTATTGGGAGGGTCACCCCCTGCCTCTCCGCCTCCATTACCAGATTCATCTCTTCAAAGAGATGTTCAACCCCGCCTGGGTTCCTTTCATCTATGGCCATCACAGCCGCGTCCAACTCCTCGTCCCTAGGAGAACCCCGCGGAGACGAACTTTGGGTAGCCATGTCTTCCACTTCATGCGTGAATTCTTCTACATGATCTCTGGCCATGACTATGGTGGATTCTGGGATAGATATGAGGATTTTGGAAGAGAGGGATTTTCGAAGAGATTTGGGATTTCTGGAAAGTAAAGCTTGTGGGTTTACTAAATCCTAATTTGACTCTAAGGTTAGCAAAGTTAGAGGATTTCACCGAGAATTACCTTGGGTTTTCTGGAAAAACTGGGAAGAAGATTGTGGATGCTCTGGAACTTGTTTGCAAAGAGTTTTTTCGCAAATGTCTGCTTTGAAGATGTGTTCGCGTAAAAAGTGGAATGGATACAGAATCCCCTATTTATAGGGATGGAAGTTGGTACGTTTCTGGCAAAAAATTCAAAATTGCAATCATTTCCCGCCTAGGAAACCGTTCACTTTATTGAACCGCCACGTACTTCCCAAGTCTCACGCGCCACACGCGCATCAGCATTTAATGCTTAGACGCTCCAAGCGGTCAGAAGAAAGGGGCCGCATTTAATGCATGGACGTTACAAGCAGTTAGTTGAAGAGACCACATTTATGGCGCAATCAGAAGGATGATTGCCCAACACGCCATGCCTCTTACGAGCGCAACGCTCGATGGAGTACATTGATAGAATTCTATAGTCCTTATCACTAAGGACTATAGAATTGGGGGGCAAAATGATGGGGTCAAAACAAGCTTGTCCCACATTTGGACACATGGCAACTCAAGATAACGACACCTGTCCTCTTGTGATTAAGGTAATTATACACTAGCGTTCGGACCCCTCAAACGTCGGCGTCCCTCAAGGACACGTGCCATCTCTGCCACATATACACGTGATCAATATTGTCGCTCTCCGACGAGCGCAATTCATACTATATGGCTAAAGTTCCAGTTAGTCAAGGAAGCTCTCTTCGAGCGCTACACTCCCTCAGGGAAGCTTCTACTCCTCTTCGTATGAGCCTTGGCCTTCATCCCCTAGCGGATTCCTTGGTCTCCAAGGCTCTTGGTTGACACGAGCGTGCTCTTAAGCCCTCATTACCAACCCCTAAAACGGCTCTCTGACACCCCGTACATGCCCGCGCACCTGCCACTGTTGCCCACACTAACTTCCACCAGCTTTTGCAGAAGATTCCTCCTAGGTTTCTCTCTCGCAACGCCACGTGTTAGGGCTACACTAAAGGGTCCCGGACCCTCAACTATAAATATGCGAGTTCATCTCCTTCACTATAAGCAACTTCCATTACTGCAACTCCATACTTAGCATATTTTTCTTTCAGATCTTCATCTGACTTGAGCGTCGGAGAGCCAAACTGGGAATCACCCCCAGCTCCCCCAACTTGGCCTTCTGACTTTGTCTTCATGTTTGTCCTAGCAGGTAGAACCCCCATCTTTTCCGGTGAACATCAACTGGTTTCCTCCCCTAAACAAATTCTAAAGTGATTGGACTCTGTAACCCATATTCAGACCCATCACATAACTCACGCCCTTTGGGCAGGTAAGAATGCATAATAATTCATTCACTCGAAATATGCATGTTCCGAATTTTACAAGTCTTCATAAATAGAACACTTTGGTGTAACTATCTACTTAAACTTAATAAATTAAGAACATAGCCGAGTTCAAATAAATTGTCCAATTTGCACACGCACGATATGTATGCAAATACTCCCACAAAATAAAGTACGAAAACTATGTACTTTTGGAAGTTATCTTTAATATAATATGTTGCATGCAAATTATTCCCAAGATCTTATTTATTTGAATACTCATGTAAAGTAGTCCGTCAAATTAAATTCGATTCCAACTAATATGATCAAGTACGTTAATTTTATATTACGTTCACCTTTTATAAAAACTTAGTGAATAATGAACAATTTAATCACTATATATTTGTCATTCAATATAAAATATTTGATCACATATATCTCAAATTGAACCGAATAAGAGTAAAAGAGACAACTATCCTTACAAATCATACTCTCCCTTGCATGAACTCAAGAGGTTTGATATCAAAAATTGCTTCAACTGCCAAACGCTAGACTTCCATGCTACTATAAAACATATTATCTTGATCCTTGTAAGATATCGCCTTAACCAGATGTAAGTGAAAGAGATGTTGAAAATTTTCATAGAATTCACAGCAAGTAAATTGAATGAAAATTGATATAAGTCATCCATAACTGATTATCCCAATATAACTATCTAATCGTATCAAATATTTGACACAATAACGGGATAATTTACTAAAAATCTCAATATTTTTATCAAACATATATATCACTTTTCAATATTTTCTAAGAATCTTGTAAACACTCATTCAAGAATTTGGAGACCACACCAATAACCAACCAAGCAGTAGATTTCAATGCACAGGACACCTTTCCATTTAGGTTCGGCCATAAAGTAATCTAGTGACAGTGTTGACCTTTTTTGTCATTCAAATACTCAATACAGTAAGAATACAACCATGCACATCATCATGTTCTCTTTAAATACACAACTATTTCATAGTTAAAGACATCATTTTCGAATAAATTAAATTTTAGGTGAAAATCCAATTAATTGTGTATGATTAGAATACTTGAGCCCATTCATATGTCCAAACCAACAAATTTTGATCAAAAGACATTTATTATCAAATTATCAAAGGAATGAAATTTATGTAATAATCACTGACCGAGCATACAAAAATTACCTAATTTGCATGCGCACAATATGCATGTAACATTCCCACGAAATAAAATACGAAAAATATGTATTTTTGCGAGTTACAAAAATATTACATTGCACCAAAGTTATTTATTAAATCCTATTAACTTAACTAATATAATGTATTTAATACAAGTATACATTATCACACAAATATAATAGCAATATCTATATTCAGCTAATAATACACATAATAATTGTATATACTCTTAAAAGTTGTTCACAACCGCGAGTTTGAACAAATTGTGACATCATCCCCAGGCAATTCCAAAATTATACACGACTTCACTTCGCAGTCAGGAGTCAATAGGTATACACAATTAAATTTACACACTCAATCCCTAAAATGAGGCTTCAAGTTGCTTTAAATACAAGTACAAAAGGTTTTAGTCTTTAATTATATTTTCAAGAGATTGCGTGTTCTCGTCTATTACATAGATGATATAATAAAGGAAAAGGCCAACATGCCTAACTAATATGTGGGTTCCTCCGCAATTCATAATTTACCACAAAACAAAGATTGCAGAAATCAGCAGATTATATGCATGTATATGAAAAGCTTTGTGCATACATGTTAGAATTCACATACATATATATATCGCAATTCATACGCTCACAACAAAGGCAATTGTAATTCATGCTCTGAATTGTCATAGCAGTAACGAACACGCGAAATTTAAATTTCACAAATATAAGAATATCATATATATCGAATACAGATTTGATGTGATGAAAAATTTTAAATCCGTATTTAATATTTACATATCAGTTTAATGCTCAAAGCTAGGGTTCTAAATTCATACATGTATGGCTCTGATACCAACTGTAAGAAATTTTTAGCCAAGATCAACACCATGAATTTAGAAGACCGATATAATTGAGAGTATATACATACCTGATTTCCTGCTTATTGAATTTACTGAATTGAATATCATATTTACCATTGTATTCCATCAACTCCTCTGGTTAGATCTTCCTCTCCTTCTCACATCAAGAGTTGACAGCTTAATGGGAAAGCAGAATCAAGAACGTGGAGTGGAGAGGGGATCTAGCCACGATATATAAAACCCCAGGAGCCCTCCCATCACGGGCTTTCTAGAGTGGGCCTACACCAGTTGTCAGACCACATCTACTAAAATCAAGCCTTTAAAGATAATGGGTCAAATAAATAGGCCTGATAAGTCTTATCCCATTAACCGTATTTATTTAGCCCGTTTTATTTTAATACAATCATCAATTAATAGAAGTCCAATAAGAAATATCCTTACAGTTTGATGATAAGGGAAGAGGTGGAAATTCTTTGAGCATAAAGATGAGGGTAAAAGTAC
The DNA here is from genome assembly GCA_037501455.1 of Lantana camara. Classification (NCBI taxonomy): domain Eukaryota; kingdom Viridiplantae; phylum Streptophyta; class Magnoliopsida; order Lamiales; family Verbenaceae; genus Lantana; species Lantana camara. The sequence goes on from CM074863.1 coordinate 88,602,807, forward strand.
GCTTGAATGTTGAGGAACCTTTGAAGAGAGCCATTAAGATATGTAACCCTTCTGGAGATGAGGAAATTTTGGCGAGACTAAGTTATGAACAACGTCCAAATTTTTGTTACATTTGTGGAAGGTGCGATCACATCCATAACTCTTGCCTTAGACAATCTGAAGATGGTTTTGTTGATCCAATACCCCATTATCCTTAGGGTGCTTGGCTTTGGGTAACGGCAGAGGTCGGAATGTCAAGTTGGAAAGAAACCGGTAAAACGGCCACTGGACGAGAAAATTACCTGACGTTCCGTTCCAAAACTGGGAATAATTCAGGCCAGGTACGTGATACAGGTGGAGATAATCCAAGGAGAGATCAACCATATTCTGGAATAACCTCTTCAGGTATGCAACAAACCCCCAGAACCCGATTTTCAAATTCAAAAACTTTTAACCAATTCCCCAAATTTTATTACTCCCCAAACCTCGTCATCAATTCATAAAATAAACCTTATCCACTAAGCAACCGGTCCCAATAGTTATCCAAAACTTAGCCATGCAGATACGGGGATCCCAAACAGTATCGCTCCACCTCATTCCCTTTAACCAACCAACAATACCAACTCAACCTTACCCCATACATGACAACCTAACCAACGAAAATATGTCAGGAAACCAACCTATACAATCACACAGTATTACACATCCCCTCCAACCCCTCCCAGAAAGTACCACAACTTTCATATTTTCCCATAACCCATATAGCTCCAACCTAAACCGTCCCTCCAAATTATCTCCTACTACCAAACCTACTACATATCGAAACATGAAAAAACATCCACCTAGAATATCCAATAAAGAAAACATCTATCCCTTGAACCTAACCGATTCCGAATCTATGCTTGTAGACATCCCCATCTCTTCCCAAATTGTCATTACTGATTCTGGTAAATAATCTTTCCCTACCTTTCCTGATGCACCAAATGATTCACGCCCTAGGAAGAAGCTTACTACTTCATTGACAGAGTCTGACAGAGAACATGTTCCAGTGGCGACTGTAGGGCAGTCCTGCTGTGCATCATGAATTGCATAGCTTGGAATTGCCGAGGCTTGGGTCAGGCCCAGGCAATTCGAGAACTGGAGGGCTTCTTTCGTCGGTATGACCCACTGTTAGTATTTCTTTCGGAGACTAAGAGTAAAAAGAAACATATTGAGATGCTAAAGGATCATTTTATTTTTTTTTAGATTATGTGCAGAAGCTGAAGGTAAAAGTGGAGGGTTAGCTTTGTTATGGTAAAAAGATATTCCGGTGGAGCTTCTTAGTTTTTCAAAATATCATTTCGATTTCATAATATACACCCCAAACTCTTCAGTTGGCTGGCACATGACTTGCTTTTATGGACACCCGGATGCGTCAAAACGATATGTAACGTGGAATCTTTTGCAATCTCTCCGAAGTTCTCCCCGTAATCCATGGATGGTAATGGGAGATTTTAATGAGCTACTCCACAACGATGAGAAGGTTGGAGGCAATGTCCGACCTCCACATCAAGTTCGATAGTTTCGAAGATGTTTGGATTCTTGCCACCTGACGGATCTTGGTTTCTTGGGCGGTTGGTTTACTTGGTGTAACAATAGTCCGGAACCTTTTACCATCAAAGAAAGGTTAGACAGAGTGGTGGGTAACAGTGGCTAGAAAAACTCTTTCCAGATTTTCAGGTGAGGATATTCATAGCAACACTTCAGACCATGATTTTGTATTGGTTACCTTGATACCTAAACCGGATGAGGAGCCCCTACGCAATGGTCGACATTCTTTTAAATTTGAAGTAGCTTGGCTTCGTGATGAGGAGTGTGAGAAAGTGGTGAAAACGTATTGGAGTGAGAATGTAGGAGTTTCTAAAATGATGACGGCATAGAGTAAGATTGAAGCGTGTCAAGAGGATTTATCGGGATGGAGTTTGGATAAGTTCGTCAATCCAAGAAAATATATCCAGTGTGACATCCCTATCCCACATCCGGAAAGTATGAATGTTAAGTTCAGTATATAAGTTAAAGAGTTCAAGTATAACCAATGGATATCCCTTTTGGGCAGTGGTTTAGGCCCAATATCAGGTTATACTCAGTCGGCTTTGAGACTTGTGCTCACGTCCAATGGGCCCGCGGACCCGGGGCGTGATAAATGGTATCAGAGCCAGGTTGTCAGCCGCAGGAGCTAAGTGCTATACGGGGCAAAGTGCTACGCACATGGGAGCCACCTCTTGAGCCTGCGGGGCAAAGTGCTACATGTGTGGGAGCTACCTCTTGAGTCCCAATGCAGATGAGTCGGTCATGGGCTATATGTTATGCCGCGACGAGGACGTCGCGATTCTGAAGCAGGGGTGATTGTGACATCCCTGTCCCACATCGGGAAAGTATGAATGTTAAGTTCAGTATATAAGTTAAAAAGTCCAAGTATAACTAATGGATATCCCTTTTGGGCAGTGGTTTAGGTCCAATATCAGGTTATACTCGGTGGGCTTTGAGACTTGTGCTCGCATCCAATGGGCCCGCAGACCCGGGGCGTGACATTCAGAAATTAGAGGATGAGCTCAAATCACTAAAGCAAGGTATGTTAACTGTCGAGACTAAGATGGAAGAGAACCATATTCGAAAAGAGATCTTGGAATAGCATGCGAGGGATAAGGACTGGTGGAGACTGTTGGAAAACATGAATCAGAAAGCAACGGAAATTTAAAAATTTTCCAACAAAAGGATCGAAACTCGCAATCGTGAATCCGAGTTCGTAGAGATTAGAAACTTACTTTTCAATAATCTTTCTTGAAGCGTTTCAAGCCACCCAAGAACGCTCTTCTCGCGGCTTGATCCTCTCTCCTCGGTAAAGCTTAAATCTTCAAAACTTCTAACTTGAAGCTCTCTAGAGATAGTCCACCAACTTGACTACAATCTAACTAGTAAGGATGCTAGTTCTCTAGTTAGTGTTTAGGCTTAACCTAGTGTTTGTTTTATCTTGGAGAAAAGGATGGTGTTCAACACATGAACCAAAAAAACTTTCAATCACTCTCAAGGGGAGCTTGAGCTCCCCTATATATAATTGGGGATGGGTGGTCGAAAACCTACTCCTTATGGACTAAGGATTTGGTCCCTCTCTCCTTTTACTTGATCATCAAGTAATTTTGAACTTTGACTTTGAATTCTAATTCAAATCAACTTTTAAGAGATCTAAAAATATCCAAGCTCCATTTGGATAATATTATGCTTTATTTATTTATTAATAAATAAATAACTTATTTATTTAATTAATTAATTCGTAATTAATTAAATAGATTATTTTTCTCCAAAATAAGACTTTCTTTTTAATTCAAAATTAAACCAAAGTCCATTAAATAATTAACACATTAATTATTTAATGTATAAATAATTATACACGTGTGGAACACATGTCCATAAGAACCCGTGTCCAGTCACGTGACCCACACGTGTGGAACCCTCTAGGTATGATCAACTCGTTTGATCATTTTAAAGCCTTAACTCATAACCAAGTTGTTGTGTGTGACCCTCTAGGTTCTCAATTCAATTAGCAGTGACCCTAATTAATTAATTCACTAATTAATTAATCAGTCCACAGATTAAACGACCATAGTCTAGCAACAGGTGTTTAACCCCTAGTTGAATTGGAATGTCTCGATTCGACAGAACCTTTAAGTCATTGATTCTTGTGAGATACAATCCTCCTACTTACTATCTCTCAACCAAGATCTAGGGTAAGGGAATAATTAGACCTTAATAATCTGGTCTTAAAGCTAAGTGCATTTCATATCCATTAGATCTCAATCCAAGAAACCCTTTTCTTGATGTCTTGATCTACTGCGTTGGCCAAGGACTCCATATGGCATATGAATGACTTACACAATAAGAGATCACCTTGCAAATGCAAGTGTAGGTCCTTTCTTGATTCTCATTCACTTTCATGAGTCACTTGTGCAGCCCCAGTATAAGCCTTGAATCAGTTGTCTACAACGACACCCTTTAAAACTTATACCTAAGACTACAGAGTTAACTCATAAAGTGACATGGAACCTCAAGTCTAAGGATCAATTAATCACATCAATGACTCGTAAGATATTTTCTAATCTAGAAGTTTCCATTACCTGAAATAGAAATTCCTTTCCCATTTAAGAATCTTCTCACACGGGGCACCTCAGTGAACTTACTTACGGAAGTAAGCACCCTCATGTATCACGTACGTATCAACTATAAACTTTGCACCTTCATGAAACAAGGTGGTCCTTCTTAAGGGCGTGATCCCACAAGCAAGCCTTAGAGGAGTCAGGTTGACACTCCCACTGTCTGTAGGACTCATCGGCTTGGAGCATTCTACTAATCATGACTTATGTGATATAGGGCTCGTTTCATAAACCATTTCACCTAAATGGTAGAGTCCTAAAGTCATCAGGATTAGGGGAGTTCTCATACATGCACAGCTAAAGTAAATGCATACCAAACAAGAGCATATAAAGAAGTGTTGCCTGAATTCGTCAATTTTATTCAAAGATTGTCTGTGATTACAGTAAGGAACAGTACAAAGCGGATATACAATCGACTTTCTAGGGCACTATTCCTAACAGAGACAACTTGCCAAGCCCCATTGGATGAGAGAAGGTGATCGCAATACAGGGTATTTCTTTTCCAAAACAAAGAATAGAGAAAAGAAAAATAACATCAAACGTCTTTCGGATGAGAAGGGAACTGAGAAAAGACTTCAAATACCAGTAATCATGTCACGTCCCGGGTCCGCGGGCCAGTTGGACGCTAGCGCAAGTCTCCAAGCCCACCGAGTATAACCTGAAATTGGGCCTAAACCACTGCTCAAAAGGGATATCCATTGGTTTTACTTGGACTCTTTAACTTATATACTGAACTTAACTCTCATACTTTCCCGATGTGGGACAGGGGTGTCACAATCACCCCTCCTTCAGAATCGCGACGTCCTCATCGCGGCATGACATATAGCCCATGACCGACTCGTTTGCGTTGGGACTCTAGAGGTGGCTCTTACGGGCACAAGAGGTGGCTCCCACACATGTAGCACTTTGCCCCGTAGGCTCAAGAGGTGGCTCCCATGTGTGTAGAACTTTGCCCCGTATAGCACTTAGCTCCTGCGGCTGACGAGCGGCTCTGATACCATTTGTTACGCCCCGGGTCCACGGGCCCATTGGATGCGAGCGCAAGTCTCCAAGCCCACCGAGTATAACCTGAAATTGGGCCTAAACCACTGCCCAAAAGGGATATCCATTGGTTATACTTAGACTCTTTAACTTATATACTGAACTTAACTCTCATACTTTCCCGATGTGGGATAGGGGTGTCAAATCAGATGATTGTGGAGAATTATTTTGTGGACATATTCAAGTCAAGAGTACATTCCATTCCTAACATTGATAGTGTGTTCGAGGGGATGTAATCTTCAGTCACCCGAGAGATGAATGACCGTCTGCTTGTTCCGGACAACACCCTAGAAATTGGTAAAGCATTGAAATCTATGTTTCTCCTCAAGTCCCCCGGGCCAGTTGGTATGCCCCTAATTTTTTTTTCCAAAAATTCTGGTCTTTTATTAGTGATGATATTGTGGATTGCACACTAGATTTTCTGAACTTTGGGTGTTTTGATTCTTGCATGCATTCTACTGATATCGTTTTAATCCCTAAATGTGAGAATCCTACTAGCATGGCCTTATTACGCCCAATAAGCTTATGCAACGTCATGTATAAAATTGCTTCGAGGGCTATTTCAAATCGACTCAAGCCTATTTTAAAAACTGTTATATCCTCGTCTCAAAGTGCCTTCGTACCGGGAAGACTTATAACAGATAATGTTCTTTGTCCTTTTAAATTCAATCATTATATTAAACATCGTAAGCAGGGTAAAGAAGGTTTTAGCCCTCAAATTGGATATGAGCAAGGCCTATGATCATGTGAAGTGGCTTTTCATGGAGCGTTCTATGTTGAGGTTAGGTTTTGATTCAGATTTTGTTAAAATTATTTCGAGTTGTATCTCTTTGGGTGAATTATTCCTTTGTTCTTAATGGAAATACTTTTGGCTCCTGCACCCCGAGTCGTGGCCTTAGACAGGGCAACCCATTGCCTCCTTATTTATTTCTGATATGTGCAGGGGTTCTTAGCTTTCTTATTGATCAAGAGGAGAGGATATGGGGTATCAGGATTTGTAGGGAAGCTCCTGCGATCTCACACCTACTATTTACTGTTGATACTATGATATTTTAACCGGCATCCTTCGAGACAGTTTATGGGATTTTGGAGGTGCTGAACAAATATGGGGCGATATCAGGCTAGATGATAAACTATGATAAGTCTACCATAGTTTTTAGCCCGATATGGAAGTGGAAGTGAGGAGTCAATTGGCAACGCGGCTGGGGGTTAAAATTATGGATAAACATGATAAATATTTGGGCTTACCGGCTATGGTGGGAGCATCGAAAAAGAAGGTTTTTGCAAGTATTAGGGATCAAGTATGGAAACGAATCCAAGGATGGAAGGATAAGGCGATGTCTCAAGCAGGGAGGGAAATTCTTATCAAAGTTATTTTGTAGGCAATACCGGCCTATGCTATGAGTTGTTTTAAGATACCAAATACTTTGTTAAGAGAGATAGCTTCAATGATGGCTAATTTTTGGTGGGATGGGAGTAATGAGCATAAAATCCATTGGTTAAGTTGGGAAAAACTTTGTCAACCTAAAGGAGAAGGGGGTGTGGGGTTTCGGAAGTTAAGAGCTTTTAACATGGCTTTATTGGAAAAACAAGGGTGGAGACTGGTTATCGATCCCCACAACTTGCTTTCTCGCCCCCTCGGGCTCATTATTTTGAAGGAAAGGATTTCTTTGAGGCTAGGCCTGGGGAGAGACCCTCTCTTACTTGGAGAAGCATTCTGAGTGCTAGGGCATTGTTGGAAGCAGGAGCCCGCTGGAGGGTAGGCAATGGGGCATGCATCAATATCTGGAAAGATAAATGGATTCCCAGACCGTTAAGCTTTCGACCACTTCTCGGATCGGACGGGGCTGACGGGATTAGGAATGATCGTACTTGGGATGAAAAGTTGATTAGATATAGGTTCGCGATTCAAGATGTTGAGGAGATAATTAAGATTCCTATTAGTAATGTTAACAACCGTAATGTTAGAGTTTGGCATTATAGTAAGGATGGTCGTTTTTTAGTGAAGAGTGGGTATAGGGTGGCGCTATCTTTGGAGCCCGCTTCGTGACAAGCTGGACAGTCTTTGGTTCGTCAAAACTGGAGGTTCATTTGGAGATTAAAGGTGGCTCCTAAGATAATGGTGTTTATGTGGAGGTTGTGTAAGGAGGCTTTAGCGACAGGGGTTGGTCTTACACGAAGACATTGTCAAATGGAGGTGGTATGTTCTTGGTGCGATACGAGTACGGAAACTCTGGAACACACTTTTGTTAAGTGTAATGTAGCCCGCCAATTTTGGGCGCTCTCTAACATCCCTTGGAGTGTGGTTCATTAATTGGGGGGGGGGGGGGGGGGGAGGGGGAGGGGGGGGAAGGTGGAGGTAAGGAGTGGGTAAGGTTTGTATTGGGAACACTGTCAAGTAAGGAAGGCGACATGTTTGCTGTTTATGCTTGGCATCTTTGGCGTAATCGTAATAGACAGTAGGCGGAACATGATGGGCTGAGTCCAGATGAGGTGGCAAATAGGGTGCTAAATTTCTTCTTGGCCGGGAGGTTAGGCAATTTCTCATATGTTTGGAAGGCACCAGCTAGAGGAGTCTTGAAACTCAATACAGATGGGGCTAGTTTTGGAAGTGAGCAGGAGGTGGGGCTGGGAGTTGTAGTTAGAGACTGTTCAGGGAAGTGTATTACTTGGGTAAGTCATCGCAGGCCTAGACTATTTGAGCCAGAAGTGATTGAGGCATTGGCAATTCAAGAAGCAGCAAAGTTAGCAAGAACGAATGGATACTGTCACATTCTGATAGAGAGTGATTGCCTTCAATTAGTGCAGAAGCTTCAAAATGATGAAGGTGATTTGTCAACTGTGGGAAATATCATCAATGATGTTAGAGATATGCTCTCCTTCACTCAATATGCATCTTTTGGCTTCGTTCATCGGGAGGGAAACAATGAGGCACATCATCTTACCCGGTTAGCCCTCAATGCTAGTGTCGGGGACTCCGTTCTCCCCGATTCTATTTTCAGATGTTTCGGAAGATTTAAGCAAGTTTTAGCTTTCTTTCGGTTTTCTCTAAAAAAAAAATAATAAAATTTATTACCTTTCTACAGCAAAATTCATTACTTTTTTGGATTTACATATAGCGCCCGAGCGCGAGACGCCACATCCTTCGCACCAAGATCCGGTCCGTATATGAAATGGAAAGTCCATACATGTGTCAAGTCAAACCGAACGGGGATACAACTCACTCGCTATGCTAGGCGAGAGCTAACCTTAAACCATTCAAGAGCCAGAAGTAAAGAAATCAGAGTAAAGATATTAAAGGCGGAAGCAATTCATAACATATAACATGTACGACGAGCTTTCATCCAAAATATAATTACAAGTACCATTCAAGTATCCAACGGCCCACAAGACATGCATCTACAAAATAATACGCTTCAAGTCATAATCATATACAAAATAATATGAATGTAAGAGTGCAATACAAAAGAAAGTGCTAGACTCGAATGCAAGACACACACCCGACTCGAATTCCCGCCTAGCACTCCCCACAACCTGCACAAAATAACTAAAAACAACACGGGTTCAGTCTAAAGGAGACTGGTGGATATAAAATAGGGCATAAGTATAAATATCGCAAAAAGTAAACACGTTCATGCAAGCCATAATCCCGTATGAAGTTTTATAACAATTCCCAAGTGGGTACAACAAAGAAAAGGCATCGACGGGATTATAACATCATATTCATTCATTCATTGGGTTAATCATGAGCCCGACGAGAGGCTAAGTCTCCAACCTATACCTTATGTAATCATTAACATTTCATTAGGTTATCATACGCATAATCTTTTGTGTACAATCATTTGATCATTTGTAATCATTCATATACACCTTTTTTCTCCATGTGGTGGACGGGTTTGCAAGGCCCAGCCACCCAATCATTATGGCTAGTGGGGTACATGAATCCCTAAAGGGTGGGGCTAACGGCCGTTAGCCCCAATCCCTTCACAAGAGACTAACAACCGTTAGCCAGGTCAGTAAGGATTGGCCTGGACTAACGGTCATTAGTCACACACACACACAACATCACTGACCCCGTTAGGGGAGGTTCAGAGATTCACCCAAGGGGGTTAACGGCCGTTAACCCCCAAAACCCACAAAATCCCTAACGGGTGTTAGGCTCCCCTAGGGCTGAATTCTTCGAAATTCAGCACCTGTTTCACCCCAAAAAGCACAATCAAGCCAAGCCAACACCATGCTAAGACATTAAGGTAAGTTCATGCAATAAGAATTCATGCTAAGAAACTTGTTAAAATCGAACTATAACATGAAACAAATGCAAAAGGTAAGATCAAGTTCATTTTCTTCCAATTTCCTTCAAGTTCATTAATGACATCTCATTCAATTCTCAACCAGCAAGCAAAATGTTAGGAATAGTGCCCTAGAAAGTCGATTGTATTCTCTACCATTTAGGTGAAATGGTTCATGAAACAAGCCCTATATCACATAAGTCATGATTAGTAAAATACTCTAAGTCGATGAGTCCTACAGACAGTGGGAGTGTCAACCTGACTCCTCTAAGGCTTGCTTGTGGGATCACGCCCTTAAGAAGGACCACCTTGTTTCATGGAGGTGCAAAGTGCATAGTTGATACGTGTGTGATACATGAGGGTGCTTACCTCCATAAGTAAGTTCACTAAGATGCCCCGTGTGGGAAGATTCCTAAATGGGAAAGGAAGTTTCTATTTCAGGAAATGGAAACTTCCAGATTAGGAAATATCTCACGAGTCATTGATGTGATTAATTGATCCTTAGACTTGAGGTTCCATGTCACTTTATGAGTTAACTCTGTAGTCTTAAGTATAAGCTTTAAAGGGTGTCGCCTTAGACAACTGATTCAAGGCTTATGCTGGGGCTGCACAAGTGATTCATGAAAGTGAATGAGAATCAAGAAAGGACCTACACTTACATTTGCAAGGTGATCTCTTATTGTGTAAGTCATTCATATGCCATATGGAGTCCTTGGCCAAGGCAGTAGATCAAGACATCAAGAAAAGGGTTTCTTGGATTGAGACAAATGGATATGAAATGCACTTAGCTTTAAGACCAGATTATTAGGGTTCTGATTATTCCCTTACCCTAGATCTTGGTTGAGAGATAGTAAGTAGGAGGATTGTATCTCACATGAATAAATGACTTAAAGGTTCTGTCGAATCGAGACATTCCAATTCAGGTAGGGGTTAAACACCTGTTGCTAGACTATGGTCGTCTAATCTGTGGACTGATTAATTAATTAGTGAATTAATTAATTAGGGTCACTGCTAATTGAAGTGAGAACTTAGAGGGTCACACATAACAACTTGGTTACATGAGTTAAGGCTTTGAAATGATTAAACGAGTTAATCGAGCCAAAAGGGTTCCACACGTGTGAATCACACGTGTGGGTCACGTGAGTGGCACGTGTCCTTGGGACACGTGTCTCACACGTGTATATATATATTTATGTGATTAAATAATTAATGTATTAATTATTTAATGGACTTTGGTTTAATTTTGAATTAAAAATAAAGTCTTATTTTGGAGAAAAATAATCTATTTAATTAATTACGAATTAATTAATTAGATGAATAATTTATTTATTTATTAATAAACAAAGTATAATATTATCCAAAGGGGGTTTGGATATTTTGGCTCTCTTAAAAGTTAATTTGAATTAGAATTCAAAAGTCAAAGTTTGGAATTACTTGATGATCAAGTAATAAGGGAGAGGAACCAAATCCTTAGTCCAATAGGACTAAGTTTCGGCCGCCCCTCTCCCTCCTATATATAGGGGAGCTCGAGCTCCCCTTAGGGCTAATAGACGAATTCTTTTGGTTCATGTGTTGAACACCATCCTTTCTCCAAGATAAAATAAACCCTAGGTTAAGCCTAAACACTAACTAGAGAACTAGCATCCTTACTAGTTAGATTGTAATCAAGTTGGTGGACTATCTCTAGAGAGCTTCAAGTTAGAAATTTTTAAAGATTCGAGCTTTACCAAGGGGAGGGGATCAAGCCACGAGAAGAGCGTTCTTGGGTGGCTTGAAACGCTTCAAGAAAGATTATTGAAACGTAAGTTTCTAATCTCTACGAATTCGGATTCACGATTACGGGTTTCGATCCTTTTTGTTGGAAAATTTTTAAATTTCCGCTGCTTTCTGATTCCTGTTTTCCAACACAAAATAAGTCCATGCAAGTAAAAATACATGTCTTGGGATCAATTTACACTCATGAGACTCAAAGAAATTGCAAGGAAACAAGATTGAATCTCCAAAATTCATATAACCCTTACTATTCATCATGTATATCAAATCCTACTCAATACTTGAAGAGAGCATGTAATATATGACTTGAAATGACCACAAGGAGGTGTGGATAACAAAAATGAGCTTACCTTCAAGAGATGATGGAAGATGTTGGTGAGATGAGCTCAAAACCTCACAAGGTGAATAGTTCTCTTCTTCCTCCTTCTTTTCTTTCTTTATGGCTGAATTTTCCTTCTTCTTGGGGTGAAGGGTTCAAATTGGCTTAGTGATGGAGGACATAGGAGTGCATCAAAGTTGCATAAGTCAAGGTTTAGGTTAACTAGGGTTAAAGTTGGGCCCACAACTCAAGAATAGTCAACAATGGTCATTTTAGGTACGAGGTGCTCATTTCGGTTGAATTCTGGAGGTTCAAATGATCTTAGAAAAATATGAGGCTTGTCCCATTGTCTCCATATCAACACGAAGCCAACGGAGGTGACTAAACTTGATTCCAAGTTCCCGAGCTCAAGTTAGGCCACCCGGAACCCAAGGCGTGCTAAATACTCTTTAGCCCCTTTTTGGTTCCGATCACACAAACGAACCCAAAACTCAAACTTGCAAGATCAAAATCAAGCAACGAGCATATAAACATGATCATAAAACACGTAATTCATGCATACCAAGTTGTCGCAGAAATCAGAAATCAAATCGGGTTCAAACAAGGCACATTCATAATCATATAAGCGATACGTTAGAAAATCCAAATAAAGTTCAAAACGAATATCAAATAAACTTAACGTATAACAAATAAAAAAATGAATAACAAAAAATAAAATAAATAAACAATTAAATTGCATAATTAATAAACACATACGTCATACCTGTGCGGACAAAAAGTTGGGGTGTTACAACCTCTCCCCCTTAAAAGAATCCGTCCTCGGATTCCGGCCCGGAAACAACTCAGGGTGGAACTTCTTCATCTTCTCCTCCGTTTCCCACTTAGCCTCTTCGATTTTACCACTTCTCCATAACACCTCGACTAGTGGACTATGCTGATTTCTGAGTTCCTGAAACTTCCGATCCAATATCTTAATCGGCTTCTGAACGAAGGTGAGATTAGGCTCTAGTTCCACTTCTTGAACCGGTAAAACCTCGGACTCATCTCGGTAGTACTTCCGGAGTTGCGAAACATGGAACACATTGTGAATCCCGGTCAAATTCGGAGGCAAATCCAAATGTTAGGCTGTATCCCCAATCTTTTCCAAGATTTCAAACAGACCCAAGTACTGAGGGTTCAACTTTCTTCCTCTACCGATCCTTGCAAACCCTTTCCGTGGAGAAGCCTTCAAAAAGACTCTATCTCCAACCTCAAACTTAAGATTCTTTCTCCGATGGTCAACATAGCTCTTATGTCGATCCTGAGCTGCCTTCATCCATTGTCTAATCAGTTGGACCTTGTCAATTGCATCCTGAATGGCTTTAGAGGGTTTTTCCTTCTTCTCCCCTCTTTTCACTTCTTCTTGCATGGTCCAATTTCACTCCTCCAAATCAAAGAACAACGGAGACCTGCACTTCCGTCCATAGAAAGCTTCATTATAAGGTGTCATCTCTATCGAGGCTTGGTAGCTATTATTATAAGCAAACTCGATCAATGGCAACTGCTCATTCCACGAGCTCTGAAAGTCCAAAGCACATGCTCTCAACATATCCTCTAAATACTTGATTAACCTCTCAGACTGCCCATCTATCTAAGGATGGAAAGCTGTGCTAAACTGAAGTCTCGACCCCAAATTCTTCTGAAGCTCTTGCTAAAACCTTGAAGTAAATCTTGGATCTCTATCCGACACAATACTAACCTGTACTCCATGAAGTCTAACAGTCTTATCACAGTGCTTCCTGGCTAGTTTGCTTGCTTTGTCTGACATCCGGATGAAAAGAAAATGAGCCGACTTCATCAGACGATCCATAATCACCCAAATCCCATCAAGGCCACCTTTCACTCTTGGTAATTCCGAAACAAAATCCATTGCTATTTGTTGCCACTTCCACTCCGGAATAGGCAATGGCTGGAGTAGCCCCGATGGCTTCTGATGTTCTGCCTTCACTACCTGGCAGGTCAAGCAAGCTTCACAAAGTTGATCACATTCTGTTTCCGACCATTCCACCAATAATACTGTTTCAAATCCTTATACATCTTATTCCCTCCGGGATGTATCGAATAAGCTGACTGGTGAGATTCTTCAAGAATAGTCCGTTTCAACACTCTAGGCATAACAATTCTGTTCTTGAATCCCAAAAGTCCCGTATCATCAAACCTTAATGGGCACTCTGCATCAGCTCTAGCTTTCTCTGCTAACTTCTGAACCCCGGGATCAAGTCTCTGAGCCTCAAACAATCTCTATTGAAGATCTGGCTGAACCAAAATATTACGAACACTAGCCCTTAACTTGAATAGCTCTACTTCCACATTGGCCACGCTAGCCTTCCACGCTAGCCTTCCAACTAAGTGTATCCCCGGCCACGTCAGCTTTTCCGGGATGGTACGTGATTATACACTCAAAATCCGTAAGAAATTCCATCCAACACCGTTGTCTCCTGTTCAACTCCTTCTGAGAGAATAAATACTAGAGACTCTTGTGGTCGGAAAAGATCTCGAAGGAAACTTCGTAGAGATAGTGTCTCCACTTTCCCAAAGCAAAGATCACCGCTGCTAGTTCGAGATCGTGAGTGGGGCAGTTTTGTTCATGCTCCTTCAACTTCCTAGAGGCGTAGGCAATAACTTTCCCATTCTGCATTAATACACATCCCGAACCCTCCTTCGTGGCATCCGTATACACTGTATATCCTTCTGTACCTTCGAGAAGTGTTAACACTGGTGTCGTTGCCAACTTCTCCTTCAATAGCTGGAAGATCGCCTCACACGCCTCATCCCACTCAAATTTAGTCTCTTTCTTAGTCAATCGGCTCAAAAGGGCAGCTATATTCGAAAAGTCCTGTACAAATCTCCAATAATAACCTACCAAACCCAAGAAACTCCTTACTTCTGAGGCATTCTTCGGATTTTACCACTAAATAACAGTCTTAATCTTCGAAGGATCTACTTCTAGACCTTTACTCAAGACAATGTGGCCTAAGAAAGTTCCCCGGTCAATCCAAAACTCGCACTTACTGAACTTAGCGTATAACCGGTGTTCCCTCAAAGTATCCAAAACCACTCTAAGATGTCGAGTATGATCTTCCGGAGTCCTTGAGTACACAAGAATATCACTGATGAAAGTAACCACAAACTTGTCGAGATAAGGACGGAAAATCCGATGCAACATGTCCATGAAAGCTGGTGGGGTATTAGTTAATCCAAATGGCATCACTACAAACTTATAATGCCCATACCGGGTGTTGAATCCCGTCTTTGGAATATCCTCTTCCCGGATTTTCAGCTAATAGTATCCTTGTCTCAAATCCAATTTCGAATAAACCCCTGAACCTTATAATATATCAAATAAATCATCCACGGCAAAGGATACTTGTTCTTCACGGTCTTCTGATTCAACTCTCGGTAATCTATACACATTCTCAAAGTCCCATCCTTCTTCTTAACAAAGAGAACTGGTGCACCCCAAGGTGAATAACTCGTTCGGATATACCCAGTCTTAAGTAGCTCTTCAAACTGAATCTTCAACTCTTTCAGCTTGGCCAGTGCCATATGGTAAGGAGTCTTAGAATACGGTTCTGGTTCCGGATACAAGTCTATCACAAACTCAATTTCCCAATCCGGTGGTAACGAACCCAGATTCTCAGGAAAAACATCGGGATACTCCTTCACAACGCGGTATCCTCAAACCGCGCCTGATCCTTTGGCTTATTAAGGAGGTTAGCAATATATCCCCTAGTTCCCTCTCTCATCAACTTGTGAGCTTCTGTAAAAGATAAGAGTGGTACAGTCTTCAAACCAATACCCACAATCAACTCTTTACCTAACTTAACTTTCTTCGCAAAACAATCAACTATAGCCCGGTGCTTGTATAACCAATCCGTACCCAGAATAACCTCGTATTTCTTCATAGGCATTACAATGAAGTCTGCAGGGTAGTTTCTGCCTTCCAAACTCACCGAACAACCCTATCTGCCTCAAGACTTCCCTCGAGAGGGGAACTAACCGGTAACAAGAATTCAAGCAAGCAATAGGCAAGCACAGAGTAGCAGCTAGATCACATGAAATAAAAGAATGTGTGACACCCAGATCAAAGAGTGCATGAATGTTCATGTTATGTATGCAGATTGTACCTTCCACCACGGCGGTAGGATCGGCCTCTACATCCTGCTCCTCGCCCTCAAGGGCATATACACGGGCTTGAATCATATGCCTCGGTGCTCCTGCTTGGTAGCTAGATTCTTGTAGGTACAAGCATATGCCATATGATTTTCTTTTTCGCATATAAGACACAAACTCAACCTCTTTCGACAATTGTTATAAGTGTGGGTCAGTCCTCCACAATAAATGCATGGGGGTTTATCTCGGCTTGGTCCCGTAGGTACGATAGTACCGGGGGAGCTGGTGGAACCGGTCCTGTGTTGCGTGGCTTCTTGAAAGGACCCTTGGCTGGTTTGGGGGTCTATTGCTCGTGATTCTGTTGGTAATTATATTGGATGGCGTGCTTGTTTGAAACATGGAATTTCTGATGTTGAAAGTATTGAAGCATTAGCTGCCATTGAAGGGTTGTTTTTTGCTAAAGAACAAAGCTGGGAGACAATTATTCTTGAGGGAGATTGCCTGAGCCTTATTTTAAAGTTATCTTGTTCTTCTGCTGATGATTCTATCGCCGGTAATTTGATTGTTGAAGCTCGTTTGATGCATGCTGATTTGATTTCCTGTAATTTTAGTTATGTTAGATGGGAGGGCAATTGTGTCACCCATTCCCTTTCTAGGCATGCAGCCTCGGCTCTCGTTGATGTCTCGGCTTTGCCGACTTTTGTCTTGAACCTTGCTGTGCAGGATGTTGTGCCCGTTTAAGCTGTTGCTTTTGTTGCTTTGTTTTCCCCTTTTTTTGGGGTTTCCTTGTCAAAAAATGAAAGGTTGTTTGAGCAATAGGCCTTTGGCCTGATCCTGATCCTGACCCTTGTCCCGTGAATACATTAAAAACTGGATCTTTCTTCTTGTATTCCTCTTCTTGTACCATAGCCCGCTGCACCGTATCCGCAAAGGACTCGAAATTGTGCTCAACATGCCCATGTCTAAGGCCCTCTCTCAACCCTGCAATAAACTTCCTCGCCTTTCTCTTCTTATCTCGGGTTATATGAGAAGCATATTTCCCAAGTCTATTAAAAACAGCAAGTTATTGGGCTACCGTATGGTTACCCTGCTTCAAGTCCATAAATTCCTGCTCCTTCCTCTCTCTCACAACCTCAAGCACAAAAGACTCCCGAAATTCTCTCGTAAACACCTCCCAAGTCACCTCTTCTTCATTGACCTCAAACTTCTCCCTCGTCCTTTCCCACCAATCATAGGCTTCGCCATCTAATTGAAATATGGCGAATTGAGCTTTCTCCTGAGTGGTAAATTGTCGAACACTAAAAATCCTCTCGATCCTTGTCATCCATCATTCAGAAATCGCATCATCTATAGAGCCAGAAAACCGAGGGGGATTATAACTCAGAAATACCCCATGAGGATCCCAATTATTTGGTAGAGGTACTGATTGCTCAGTAGGCTGTTGTGGTGGTAGTGGAGCTTGAGCCCTACGGTGCTCAACATAATTAAAAACCTTGTCCATGATGTTTTCCATGTTCATCGGAGGCAGTTGTGGTTCTTGTGGCTGTTATTGTTCTTGTAGTATCGGGGAATGGTCACGGTGACGATGTCGGTCTGTAGATCTATTTCGATGTCCACGGGGAGACATCCTATAATAAAACACTGAAATACGTGCTATTTTTAGTCCATGCATGAGAATGTAAATAATTCAAGCAAAATCAAGAACTAAAGCACATAAGCACATAAGTAGTGCATAAGAAACACATTGACAAGTAGTCCCTAAAGCCGTATGACTTAGACTGACTCAACACGACACGAAAGCCCGAGTTTTGCAACCCTACGCTCTGATACCACTTAAGGATGTAGCGCCCGAACGCGAGACGCCACATTCCCCGAACCAAGACTCGACCCCGTATATAAAATAAAAAGTCCATACACGTGCCAAGTCAAGGAGAAAGGGTACACAACTCACTCGCTATGCTAGCGGGGAGCTAACCCTTAAACCATTCAAGAGCCAGAAGTAAAGAAATCAGAGTAAAGACATTAAAGGCGGAAGCAATTCATAATATATAACATGTACAACGAGCTTTCAAGCTCCAAAATATAATTACAAGTACCATTCAAGTATCCAACGGCCCACACGGCCTACATATACAAAATAATATGCTCCAAATCATAATCATATACAAAATAATAAGAGTGTAAGAGTGTAATATAAAAGAAAGTGCTAGACATGAATGCAAGACACACACCTGACTCGAATTCCTGCCTAGCACTCCCACAACCTGCACAAAATAACTGAAAACAACACGGGTTCAGTCTAAAGGAGAGTGCAGGGTATTAAACAGGGCATAAGTATAAATATCGCCGAAAGTAAACACGTTCATGCAAGCCATAATCTCGTATGAAGTTTTATAACAATTCCCAAGTGCGTAAAACAAAGAAAAAGCATCAACGGGATTATAACATCATATTCATTCATTTATTAGGTTAATTGTGAGCCCGGCAAATGGCTAAGTCTCCAACCTACACCTTGTGTAATCATTAACATTTCATTAGGTTATCATACGCATAATCTTTTGTGCACAATCATTCGATCATTCGTAATCGTTCATATGGACGGGTTTGCAAGGCCTTGCCACCCAATCATTACGGCCAGTGGGGTACATGAATCCCCAAAGGCCTCAGCTCCCATTCCCCGCTAATCTCCTAGCGAGGGCCGGTATCACCGTAGTCTTGGTGGAACTAGTATGGGGGGGGTCACCGTTAGCCCAAAATTCCCCGGAACACCAAGTACACTAAGTCCCAAGGCCCCCATTCAGTGCATTCAATCAATTCACCAAAACATTCGGTAGGGATTCATTGAAGAAAAGCTTTACGTTTGAAATCATTTACTCTAAAGAGACCCCAAATATAATATACTAAAATAGCTTAAAACTTTTCATATAAGAGATATACCGGGTCAATTTAGCTAATAGTAGAGAAACCCATCTTATAAAAGCAAACGGAAAGGCACAAAAGCCTCAAGGGCCGCCCTCGTCTTCGACTGGACCCAAATCTGTGCAAAAGAAGTGAAGTGAGCCTCAAAGTGACTATATACGACACACAAAAATGCTATGCACATGATATGAGAAGCATATATGACACACGACAATGCTATGCACATGATATGAGATGCACAAGAAGTAGAAATCATGTTATAAAGCCATATAACCAAGTAATTCATTTAATACGTTCAATACATAAAGGTTTCAGGTTCAATCGTTTCATAACTTTCATAAATCATATCAAAACGAGTTATAAACTTAATACATTAATCATAACACATATAACAACAAGTACACAAAACATATAAGTCATAAACAAGGCAAGGGAATAAACAACGAAGCAAGGAAAACGAGAAAACACAACTCACACACACAAGGGTGGGCCTAACGGCCTTCATAAGAGACTAACGGCCGTTAGCGAGGTCAGTAAGAACTGCCCTGGACTAACGGTCGTTAGTCACACACACACACAACATCACCAACCCCTGTTAAAGGGGGTCAGAGATTCACCCAAGGGGGTTAACAGCCGTTAACCCCGAAAACCCACAAAAGCCCTAACGGGCTTTAGGCTCCCATGGGGTTGAATTTCGGTTTCACCCCAAAAGCACAATTAAGCCAAGCCAACACCATGCTAAGACATTAAGGTAAGTTCATATAATAAGAATTCATGCAATTCATGCCGAGAAACTTGTTAAAATCGAACCATAACATGAAACAAATGCAAGAGGTAAGATCAAGTTCATTTCCTTCTAATTTTCTCCAAGTTCATTAATGGCATCTCATTCAATTCTCAACCACCAAGCAAAATAAGTCCATGCAAGTAAAAATACATGTCTTGGGATCAATTTACACTCATGAGGCTCAAAGAAATTGCAAGGAAACAAGATTGAATCTCCAAAATTCATATAACCCTTACTATTCATCATGTATATCAAATCCTACTCAATACTTGAAGAAAGCATGTAATATATGACTTGAAATGACCACAAGGAGGTGTGGATAACAAAAATGAGCTTACCTTCAAGAGATGATGGAAGATGTTGGTGAGATGAGCTCAAAACCTCACAAGGTGAATAGTTCTCTTCTTCCTCCTTTTTTTCATGCTTTGTGTCTGAATTTTCCTTGTTCTTGGGGTGAGGGGTTCGAATTGGCTGATTGATGGAGGAGAGAGGAGTGTAACAAAGTTGTATAAGTCAAGTTTTAGGTTAACTAGGGTTAAAGTTGGGCTCACAACTCAAGAATAGTCAACAATGGTCATTTTAATTAGGTACGAGGTGCTCGTTTCGGTTGAATTTCGGAGGTTCAAATGATCTTAGAAAAATATGAGGTTTGTCCCATTAGCTCCAAATCATCGATATGAAGCCAACGGAGGTGACGGAACTCGATTCGGAGTTCCCGAGCTCAAGTTAAACTACCCGGAACCCAAGGCGCGCTAAATGCTCTTTAGCCCCTTTTTGGTTCCGATCATACAAACGAACCCAAAACTCAAACATGCAAGATCAAAATCAAGAAACGAGTATATAAACATGATCATAAAACATGTAATTCATCCATACCAAGTTCTCACGAAAATCGGAAATCAAATCGGGTTCAAACAAGGCACGTTAATAATGACTCTCCCACTCCAGTCGTTGTTTTTCTTTCTGTTACTTTGAAAGTAGCTGCTTCAGCTTCAGCCACTCGAATTTTCGATATTCCTTTTTATTTCTCATCAAACGAATGTCTTCTCCGGGAAAAGAAGTTCACGACCCGTGGGCCCTGGATTGGCCGTAGGGCTTGCTTCTATTGGACCTGGAGTTGGTCAAGGGACTGCTGCAGGTCAAGCCGTAGAGGGTATCGCGAGACAACCCGAGGCAGAGGGTCTCCGCTTATGAGAGACCAAGCCGACACAATAGGCATTGCGATGCAAAGAGCAATCCAAGGTCGCATACCCAGACGGAAACTAAGCTCCCACTCACGACCCATGTAACAAGCTACACCAAGTAAAAAGTGTAGAGACGGTATCTGGGGAATAAGCATCGGCTAACTCTGTTCATATAAGCAATACGTTAAAAAATCCAAATAAAGTTCAAAACGAATATCAAATAAACTCAACGTATGACAAATAACGAAACGAATAACGAAAAATAAAACAAAGAAACAATTAAATTGCATAATTAATAAACACATACGTCGTACTTGTATGGCCAAAAAGTCGGCGTTACAATACATGTACTCCTACAAAATTCAGATTCATTATATTGCAAAAACTACTTTTCCACTTTAATTTTTTGATTTTACAAAATTCATTACTTGGTTATGCACAAATTACTTTTATGGCTCTGTCTTTGTCATTTTGTGAAAATTACTTTTATACTGTTGTGATTTTGCAAAATTTATTACTATTCTAATTCTGCAAAAATTACTTTCCTAGGTGTGTTGTAAAATTCATTAGTTTTCAATTCTAGAAAATTGGTTCATTGTCTGCACAATTCATTACTTTTCTTATTTTGAAAAAATTACTTTTGCCTAATATTGCACAATTCATTACTTTTTTGATTCTTCAAAATAGAATTTCTACAAATTCATTATTGCAAAATGCATTAGTTTTTTGGTTTTGTCTGGTCTTTCAAAATTCATTACTTTTCTTGTTCTGCATACGTGCTCATTGCTTCTCTCGTTATGCAAAATTCATTACTTTTCTGGTTTTGCCAAATTCAATGCATGCAAAATTTGTTACTTTTCTGGTCTGTCTGAAAAATTCAAATTTATTATTCATTACTTTTACTTTTGTGGTTCTGTCGGAACTTGCAAAATTCATTACTTTTCTGTTTCTGTAAAATTCAATGCCTATAAAATTCATTACTTTTCTAATTCTGTAAAAATTACTTTTCTATTTTTCTAATTCTTCAAAATTCATAACTCTTCTAGTACATAAAAGTTACTTTTCTGGTTGTGGTGTAAAATTCATTACTTTGAATTCAATATCTCTTTTCTAGTTCTGCAA
This sequence comes from Lantana camara, assembly GCA_037501455.1. Lineage (NCBI taxonomy): Eukaryota > Viridiplantae > Streptophyta > Magnoliopsida > Lamiales > Verbenaceae > Lantana > Lantana camara. The sequence goes on from CM074863.1 coordinate 88,624,559, forward strand.
AATTTAATGACCGCAAAACTCATTACTTTTTCTTGTTTTGCAAAAATTACTTTTTTGATTTTGCCTGATCTGGCAATATTCATTACTTTTTTGGTTTTGCAAAATTTAATGCCTGCAAAAATCATTACTTTTCTTGTTCTGCTTAGTCATGCAAAATTCATTACCTTTTTGGTTCGGCAAAATTCATTACTTTTCTTATTTTGTATAAATTCAATGCGCAAAAGTCATTACTAATTTAGTATTTTTTGGTTCTGCAAAATTTAGTGCCTACAAAATTCATTACAAAGTTCTGCAAAATTCATTATTTTTCTGGTTGTGCAAAATTCATTACTTTTTATTGAGTCTGCTTGTCCAACAAAATTCAAAATCATTATTTTTCTAGAAATTTATTAATTTTTTGGTTTTGCAAAAGTTACTTTTCTACTTTTCTCATTCTGCAAAACTCATTACTTTTTGGTTGTTCAAAAATTGCTTTTCTGGTTCTGCATGGTCTTACAAAATTCATTATTTTTCTAGTTCTGAAAAAACTACTTTTCTAAAAAAATTACGTTTTCGATTCTGTATAGTCTTGCAAAATTCATTATGTTTTTTGAACAACAACAAAATTTATAAATTATGCAAACAAATCAAGTACAAGTACACGAGAATCGGCATAAGCCTTGGAAGATCTTACGCAAGCCGAAGGTGCATCTTCTTTCATAAGAAGCTAATAGGCTAAACAAGCCTCATGCTTAGTAAACGTGAACACTCAACTTTCATACGGAAGAGTGATGACTAAACAAACTCTAAAAAAGAGACCAAATTTCCATTCCGAATACCAACATTCCATTCGGAAGACTAAAAAACAACATAAAAAAGTAAAGATGGTGATAAATTATGAAGAGACTTAATTATTACGGTCAGATAGACTCAGATCTATTGTACCGCCAACCTTTCAGATCTGTGTCACCGTCGCTCTCTTAAACTAGTTTGACGCTCCTTCAAATCTGACTCTATTGTGATAGATTTTATTCTCTTCACGCTCCTCAAATTTATCATGGCTCTATTCTGATAGAAGTTTTCAAAACACTTCTTGAAATATATTTGAAGAAATCTATTTTCAATTTGCAAGAGTTTGATTTGGGGAGAGAAAGAGAAAAGATTTTGGAGAGAAGAGACAAAAAAAAATGCAAAATTCATTATTTTTTGGTTCTGCAAAAATTCATTACTTTTTTTTGTTTCTGATTCAATAAATTCATTATTTTTTTTTTTTGGGTTGTGCCTTCATTACTTTTCTGTTTTTGTAAAATTCAATACCTGCAAAATTCATTACTTTCCCGCAAATTAAAGTTCAATATAATTCATTACTTTTCTGGTTGTGTAAAATTCAATGCACAATTCACTATTACTTCTTACTTCAGTTCTATCTCCTAGAAATTTCATATATTTAATCAATTCCTAGTTGTCTGGTCCAACAAATCGAATCTATAATCTAATGCATAATTCACCGTTGCTTCAGGTGTATTTTCTAAAAGTCTTTCATCCGTTTAACCAATTAATGGAGCAATTGTATACAAACATCAAAAATTGGTACCATGATAGTGGGACCGTCCATTTTACTGTAGGTATCATGATATTTTATCGTCTATCTTTAATGTAGTTATCAATGAGCAGTAACTAGTAATCAGTGTTTTCAAAACCGGATCGGACCAACAGGTTCGTCCCGTTTAACTGGTGACCGGCGCCTTGTCTGATCCGGCACACCCTATAAAACCAGTGAAACTCGGACCAGTCTAGAACTAGAAAATTCGGCCAATTAACCGGCGGTTTTGGTCCTCAAAACCGGACCGGACCGGACCGCCAGTTTCTTCCTTTGCTCCCCTTTTTGTTCTTCAAGTCTGGGCTCCGGCACTTCACGACTCTGTTTTTTCTCATTTGTTGTTCTCTTTCATGGACTTATGTGAGAGAGAGGGGCAAGAGGGGGAGAGAGATATCACGATTCAATATGTAGAATGATTGGTAAGATGGGAAATTGAGAACTGAACAAGAAGAAAAGAAACAGAGCATACTCTGGCAGCTGCAAGGTTCGATTAGGTTTCAATAGGATTTCATATAATTGTTCTTTTTTGGACTTTTCTTGTGTTGGGTCAAGATATATAGTTATATTCATTTTTTATTATTTTCTTTTTTTTTTTTTTTTTTTTTTACATGTTATCAAGGCCAAATTATCAATTTAGTCCCACAGGATTGGCCCCTCGCCAATTTAGTCCCGTACTTTTGAAATAATTCAATTTAGCCACAAATCCTAAAATTCTCAACCAATGTGGTCCCAAATGCTAACGGACGTTAGAAAACTAACGGGATTGACCAATTTCCTAGACGGTAATAAACATGTGAGAGTATTATTGTGGAGAAATTTTGGAAATTGACGGTAATAAACATGTGAGAGTATTATTGTGGAGAAATTTCCAAAATTTCTCCACAAAGCGAAGAAAATCGAAGGCGGGCTCCTAGGGTTTTTTGTAAAACAAAGGGTAAAATATTTGGGGGAAGTATGAATGAGTAAATTGGATGTGTTAGGGTCCTATTTTTTACCCTCCAAACTCTAAGTTAGCGTGTCAAATGGTCAATTTCGTTAGTTTTCTAACTTCCGTTAGTATTTGGGACCACATTGGTTGAGAATTTTAGGATTTGGGACTAAATTGAATTATTCCAAAAGCACGGGACTAAATTGACGGGGGATCAATCCTATGGGACTAAATTGACAATTTAGCCTGTTATCAAACATTTTAATTTTCATGGAAAATAACAAATGTTTGTACGATCTGAAAAATATAAATATGTACATTTTAAATGTAATATATTTTTTAAATATTATGTTAAATACTAAAACGGGAAATATACGATAAATCCCTAAATGTGGACTCAATTTTTAGTTTACTCCCCATTTCAAAAAATATTTTAGTTCACTCCCCAAATGAGATGTATATTTTGAGTTTACTCCCCATTTTTTCGGCCATATACCATATATTGCGATTTAGATACAACATATGGTGAAATAAATACCACATACGGCCAAGTATATTTTTCATCATATGTGGTATTTATTTCGCCATATACTGTATCTAAATCGCCATATGTGGTCTATGGTCGAAAAAATGGGGAGTAAACTCAAAATATGCTTCTCATTTGGGGAGTGAACTAAAATATTTTTTGAAATGGGGAACAAACTAAAATTTTTTTAACTCATCGGGAGTTTTTTAAAATTGCCCCATATTAAAAATTATAAACATATTTGATAGATATATTAATGAAAATAATATTAAAATATTTATGACGTCATACCGGTTCGACCAATAGTTGAATCGGTTGAACCGGTAACCAATAGGCCTACCGATTCTATCTCCAGTTCGGTTTTGAAAACATTGCTAGTAATTCATCTACGAGTATATTTTTTCCTTATCTTTGGGGGTGGATACCATAATCCTCTCAAAATAAAGAATATCTATACTATTATAGGTTTGATTTTTAGTTGTATAATTTTGATTAAATAAAATTTTGAAAAACAATTTAATTCAAAAGAAAATCTCCGATTTGTTCATATCATCTACAATTAATATTAATAAAGACTATTGCATTTAATTGTATATAATTCATTAAATGATGATGGAAAGAGCTACCTATAAAGAAATGATAATGATTATCTTAAAATATATTGGCCAAAAATTATACATGCAATTGTCTAATCCTTTAAATAATGTTTGAAAATGCTATAAATAAGGAAATAGTTGTATTTATTTTAAAATATTATTAGCCAAAAGTTATATATTTAATAGTCTAATTTCTTAAATAATACTTGAAAGAGCTATATAAGAGAGTGATTATAATTATTTTAAAATATTATTAGCAAAAACTTATATATTTAATTGTCTAATAATTTCTTAAATAATGCTTCAAAAAGTTACAAGTTGGGAAATGATTAGAATTATTTTAAAATATTATTAGCTAAAAATTGTAATTTTTTTTGATAAATTTCTATATGTACTGTATATTATTAATATCGACTCAATTATATCATAATATTGTAAATGATCAACTGACTAAATATATAAAAAATTCTTTGAATTATGCACAAATTTAAACTTTTCTAAAATTAATTCTTAATAGCATGAACCTGATGGTGCAGGAAAGTGAGTTTCCTAAAATGCAACAACACTTTGAGATTTGTTTAAAGAAGGGAAGACCATCATAGGCGCAAGAGCCTCAGGAACTGGGTTTCCTTTTGTGCGTGGGTTCTTCCAGCTAGGATAACACCAAGAGATCATGCAGCAAGGGTGCAGGAAACGGTGAATATATGAAGCTTTGGAGAAGATGAAGATGCAGAGGAAAATAATGCCCAGTTCAGCAGTGAGATGTCCTGTGTAGAAGATGACTTGGGGGAGAGAGCAGGTGCTCTCCCCTATTTATATGTTAGGGGTGAGGGTAAATGGGTAAATTGACCATGTGGTCCCAAACCTGTGTTGCCCTAACACGTGGCAACCTGTGAGGGTGTGAGAAGGACGTTTCTGAAGAGGAGGCGGCGTGTCAGATGCAAGGTGCGCACTACCTTTATGTCAGAAGTTGTTGGCGAGGGTCACGTGAGAGTGAGGAGCCTAAGACCCCCTTTGCCGAGGTTCGGATCCAACGCAGCTGTGCATGGTCATGCACGAGCGTTGACGACGCTCGAATAGTGTGAGGATGGCCTCCCCACGATAGATGACCCTTGAGCGCCGAAATCCCGAACATCAATAATGGGACCCTCGTGTGGGTGTTTCCTTGAGAAGGATGTCCCCGAGGGCTGATATGCGAGCGTCTAGTCCGTCGGCTCTGGCCCTTTGCCTGAACAGTTGGCCGAGGCCCAATGACACGTACTAGTTGGCCCGTGAATGGGCTGGGTTAGCCCACGAGCCAATCAATCGAGTTTATAGTCTTCAAGTGAATCGGCGGCGACACGTGGACGGCCTTGATACGAGCGCGTTTATGAGTCTCATCATTTTGCCCCCCAAATTCTGTAGTATTGCTCGAGCATACTGTAGAATTTACAAGAAAACGGAGCGTTGGATTTTTTAATACCTGAGGGTCACGCCCTTGCTAAAGAAGTGACTGCTTGACTTCTGTAACGGGCACAGTCTGACACCGCATTAATTGGGGTCATGCCCGCATTTAATGCTGAGTGGGAACGTGGGCGCGTGGACTTCAGTAGTCGTGAGGCGGTTACCAAAAGTGGGGGGTTTCCTAGGCGGGAAATGATTGCCATTTGAAATCCCCAGCCTTAGTTGATGTAAATCCTCTTCTATAAATACGGATTTTCAGGATTTGGGAGACTCTTTCACGCATCCAACTTCTTCTATAGCGATTCAAAGAAGGCAAGAATTCCCTGCATTTTCTGCAAATCCCGGCGAACTTCTTCTTCAATCTTCTAGGTAAAGATCCCGCAAACTTTTATTTCTTTTACTAACTCTAGATTTAGGATGTAAGCGAGAGATTTTCTAAGTGTGAAACCCTTTCTGCCGTTGAAACCGTCCCAGAACCTTCCATCACCACCGAAGTTCTTGCAAAGAGTTTCATCTTCAGTATTCAAAATCCAGCTATGGCAGACCACAATGCTGAAGCATACGTACGGGAAATAGATGAGATGTCGGTGGGGAGTTCGTCCCCTCATGGCAATGTACCAACAGCGGTTCCGATGGCTAGGGCATCCCCAGGTGAAGGGATTCCCATGGCGATCCCCATGGCCCAGGCTCCGGATGACACCCAGGATGAAGAGGTTGATGACGCCGTTCAAGGGATGAACTAGCATGCTCCTGGGGGGGTCAACGATCTCTTTGAAGAGATGGACAATGTGATGGAGATGCAGAGGCAAGGGGAGAGAGTGTTCCTGGTGTTGAATAGTGTCGTGCGACCCCAAGATCACAGGATCACAGTGGCTATGGTGGCTCCCGAGGGCGAAGCAGGGCCATCCGGGCGTCAATTTGAGGCTGAGCCTTCCAGAAGGCAACAAAGGAGAGGAAGGGAGCCTGCCACTCGAGTGAGGCAAGATAACCGCCATCAAACTGATAGACCCCCGGATGAGATTAAGAGTATCTTGACGCTCGACGATTTGGAGGAGTTGAGGGCCAAAGCATATTGGGATGAGGCGCTATTTCCCATGCGCATTCCCGAGGAAGGAGAGAGGGCCAACCGACCACCACCGGGGATGATGACGGTCTATTGGGATGCAGTTCTGGCTGGGGGTCTGAGGTTTCCAATCGCTCACGCCGCTGCTGTCATTTACCATCACCTAGGGCTTTGCCCTTCACAAATTCTACCCAACGGCATTGCCCTGATCAACACCTTCATAATAACGATGAGAGCCCTAGGCCAAACATCCTCAATATTCAACTTTGACAGTTTGATACAAGTAGCCCGTTCGACACGCTCGTCACCTACGGACGGGTTTTACTATGCCCAGGCCAAGTCGGGCTTTAAGATGATAGATTCTCCATCCTCCTCCTACGGCGAGCATTGGAAGGAAAAATACTTTTTTGTGGGGGCTCCAGGGGGAATTTTCGGTGTTCATCGCCAGTGGTTGATACATGGCGAGGGTCCTTTGATTAGGGAAAGGACGAGGAATAAAGCTTTTGAGGATTGGGCTCAGGGATTAGCCTTCGAGATGAGGGCTGAGAAAAAATGGATTAAGGCTGAAACCCTGATGAAGAACGAGGGGGTGCTATTTCGTTATGGCTTGTCTTGCCCCCCAGACATGATACTCCATCCTCCAGCTGACATCATGGCCCTCGATGGTTAGATTCTAGGAACTAACTGCTCTAACTCTTAGAATGGTCTTCTAACTTAGAATGATTGCTGTATTTTTGCATCTGCGATTCGAGCAACCAACTCCTGACGCTCGTTCATTCTCATTTGCAGGTGTCCAAATACTATCTCAAGGTATGAATGCTGAAGCTCTTTCGCGCATGTTGGGTGCCCGAGGACCTGCCGCCGACCCTCAGCACCCGCAACAACAGCAAAACCGCCCCCCGAGGGGAAGGGGAACCAGGCGAGGGTCCGGCCGAGGACAGGACAAGGCCCGTGACCGTGCGGGGAATGAGGCTTCCCCTAGAGGCCCCATCGAGGATTTGACGACTGAAGGCGCTCGAGGCGCTCCTCCTCCACCGGTGGCCCCCGAGGGTCCAATCTCACTGAGTTCGAGCGGCTCTCGGAATCGCTCGGGGGAATTGGTCCGTGTCCACGAAACCATCCGGGCCGACCGTCTAGGGAAGAGGAAGAGGTTGCCAGATTCCATCCCCATCTCAGGCAAGGGGAAAGAAGTGGTAGTGGGGCCCAGAGGCGAGGGCAGTGACACTTCTTCATCAGAGGATGAAGATTTCTGGAAAATTGGCTGCAAGGGCGACTCTCGTTACAAGCGCCAGCGGACTGAGGGCCCAGTGCTTCTGAAGAAGAGTGCCTACTCCGTGAATATCGTATCTGACATCGTCGGAAAACTCCAATTTTCCGGCGATCATGACAAGCTGAACGAGCATGACGCCGCTCGTGTTGCTGACGATGCATGTCATGCCCTTCTGACGGTAAGTCCCTAGTACCCTCTGAAGACTTTCCAGGTCCACTGTTCTCACTTTAATACTAACCTTGGTTTCTGACATTCCAGGAGGTAATCCCTAGGTTGAAGAACTTGCAGGGACTAGCGCAGGCCTACTCCGAGCATAAGGCTAAGTACAAGAAACTGCTGCGAATCTCTGACCCCGTTCAACTGCAAGAGGATTATAACAACGTCCATGCCCAACTGACCACTGCCAACCGCGATAAAGACCAGCTGAGGGAGAACCTGCAGAAGGCGGATGCGGCCTACCTCACTCTTGACGAGCATCACAGGGAACTGAAGGTAGAACGCGACCAACTGAGGACCCAGAATAGGGAGTTGAGCGTGCAGCTGGCAGAGAGCACTCGCCAAAATGAAGAGACTAAGAAGGTTCTCGCTGAACTGCAGGGAAAGGTGGAAGGGCTGGCGGCGAAGGTCTCCTGGGACGCAGTAATGAAGTTCGTGCGTTCCAAAGCCTTTGTATTTGTGGCCAACATGCAGTGCTTCGACAACGCTCGGCGCTTCTTCCACAAAGCCATCGGGCAAATGGTTAGATTGGGCTTGGCTCCAGACAGCGCTCGCACTGATGCACGGTTACGTATGGATTTGGTCGAAAATTGTGAGCCCATGGTCCCGGATGATCCCACTGAGAATCTGGCGGAGCCCGAATACCAGGAGTTGGTGGAAACGCTCCAATGGGAGTTTATAGCTACCAACACTCTGGGTCCCGAGCCCATACGGATAGACGATGAGGTCACCATCGTGGAGGCTGCGGACGATGAGGAACACGACGAGGCCCAAACTTCCGACGCACAAGTGTTGGCCCCTATCCCCCTTGCGATTGCTCCTCCTGAGCCCGATGCTCCAGCCCAGTGAAGCTCCTTCTGTTGATGAGTTCCTTAGTTTGTTAATTCAATTCCTTGTCTCCCCTATGAACAATTTATATTTGTAATCAATCTTCAAGTTATTTCCTTGGATGCTTTGGACTTCTTTATGTTCCTGTTTCTCATATGTTATAACTCTTCTTTCCCTTGTTGGGATGCTTGAATGCTTTATCCTTTATTTTCGAATGATGAATGATGTTATTTCATTGCGCTCGCTGCTTTTATATCAATATCTCTTGTTTGAGCGTTCGCGATGGGCGTGTGTGTGCACGAGGGCGTTTTCTTTGAGGGTGCCCTGGCATTCATCACAATGCGCCATCAGTTTAAAGCTTGGCAGCGTCTGGCAATTGGAAGGATGTAGATATAGGCGCGAGGGTGACCCTTATGAGGGTTCCCTGGCCACATTCGAAACATGATCTTGGATTTGTACTTATAAAACCTTTAAGGAGATATAGGCGCGAGGGTGTGTCCCCTGAGGATCTTGGATCTTGGATCTTGAATCTGAACTTAGGGAATCCCTAAGGATTTAGCTAAGTATTGGCCTTAGACATTTGGCGTGCATCTTTATCTTGATCGCTTCAGAAAATTGAACGCACTTAGAAATCACCTGTAGGATCCGCTAAGTAGGGATTAAAGCGAGCGTAGCCATAGTGTTAGCGCCATCCTGAGGCCCTCATGGAAGGAAAGAACTAGGATCCGCTATTTACGAGCGTGTTCTTACCGAAGAAGATGAGGGCACTGGGGGTTTACGAGCGCGAACTGGTGTGAAGATCACCCCGTTGGCGTAAATTAAGCGTTTTGCATCCCGCCATTTGACACGCTCATTCTTAGGGTTTTCATGCTTATGAATCGTTCAAACTGTTCCGGGTGGATGGTTATCGACACCTTGGACAGTGTAGCTTTGAAACGATTGATGTATCGCGTAGGCCGTTCGACGTGGAGGACGCTCGACACGGAGTAGGCCTCTCGCCACTCGAATCGTTAGATCAAATAAGAAGGCAAACAAATAACAAAAACAAAGAATTAAATACTTACTGTTATATAAATGCATTACTTATATTATTATTATTTTTTTTTTTTGAAAATGATTACAACACGCTTTCCGTCAAAGGAAAGCATTCCATGCCGCTGACGGGCAATTACAAAAGAGCTGATGTCTACACGTAGAACCTTCTAAGGTTACATGCATTCCATAGCCTAGGGAGTCGCTCGCGTTGCAAAGTTTCCAATAGGTAGGTATTGTTTGCTCGTACCTGGATGACTTTGAAGGGGCCTTCCCAATTGGGGTCCAACTTACCCACATGTTTGGAGACTTCAACTTTTTTGAGGACCAAGTCCCCCAGCTGGAAAGTCCTTTCTTTAACACGTTTGTTATATTGGCGAGCTACGGTCGCTTTGTATTTGTGGATACGTGCCCAAGCAGCATTTCTCTTCTCATCCAACAAATCTAACTCGAGCGCCCGGTTGGCTTCATTGTCAGCAGGCTCGAAATAAGCAACGCGTGCGGATTCTTGGGCAATTTCCGCAGGTATCATAGCCTCGGAGCCATAAACAAGGGAATAAGGGGTTTCCCCTGTGGCCGCTCGTGGAGTAGTACGATATGCCCACAGGGCTCCTTGAAGTTCTTCAGCCCATTCTCCTTTCTTACTTTCGAGCATCGTCTTCAGATGCTGGAGTATGGTTCGATTGGTCACCTCCGCTTGACCATTGGCTTGAGGATGGCCCACGGAGGTGAATCGCTGTTCAATCCCTAGCTCGTAGCACCAATCCCGCGTGTCAGTAGTAATAAACTGGGACCCGTTATCTGAGATGAGCACCCTCGGGATGCCATATCTGCAGATGATATTTTTCCAAATGAAGTCTCTCACAACTTTGAACGTTATCTTAGCGACCGCTTCGGCCTCAGCCCACTTAGTGAAATAATCCACAGCAAGTATTACGAATTTCTTCTGTCCGACAGCCATTAGGAGGGGTCCCACAATATCAATGCCCCACTGATCAAAAGGCCACGAAACATCAATAGGAATCATTTGAACGGCCGGCAACTGGGGAGTGTTAGAGTGAAACTGGCACTTAGGGCACTTCTTGGAGTAGCTAATGGCATCCTGTAAGACCGAGGGCCAATAAAACCCGCTCCTCAAGATTTTCTTTGCCAAGATTCGACCACCCGAGTGATTCCCACAACTTCCACTGCGCACATGTTCTAAAACTTCCTTGGCCTGCGAGGGTCTCAAGCATCTCAACGGTGGGCCCTGGAAGGATCGCTTGAATAACCGACCCTCGGCATCCAATGAGAAACGAGGGGCCTTGCTCCTGACCTTCCGAGCCTCAACTTTATCGCTCGGGCTAGTTCCATCCTGGAGGAATCTGACAATTTCGTCGAGCCAACAAGGCTCGGAGGGGTCAATCATATGCACCTCTTTCGAAGGTTCTCCTCTACTTATCAACGGCTCTTCAGTCCTAAGAAATGTAACAGCATGCTCGCTAGAGCCTTCCAGGGCAGATGCAAACTTGGAGAGAGCGTCAGCACGTTCGTTTTCAGCCCTCGGAACTTGCAAAAGATGGAATTCCTTGAACTTGGCTATCACCTCCTTAGCGCTCGACAGGTACTGTACCATGGTGGCTTCTCGAGCCTCATAAGTACCATCAATTTGACTCGCGATCAACTGCGAATCAACGTATGCTGTGACACGAGTGGCACCGTTTTGGAGTGCAATCCTGAGCCCTTGGATGAGGGCCTCAGACTCAGCTTCGTTGTTGGTGACTTGAAACGCCAGCTTGATTGCGTAGTCAACTTCTGCCCCGAGGGGATCCCTGAGGGTCACCCCGGCTCCTCCCCCCTGTGAGGTCGCGGAGCCATCCGTGTGTAAAAGCCATAAACCATCATCTGCTGAGGGCACAGTATCTAAATTGAAACGCTCTACCAACAAATCGGCCACTGCCTGAGCCTGTATGGCTGTACGAGGCTCGAAGGATATATCAAACTGACTGAGTTCAATCGCCCATTTAATTAATCTTCCCGAAACATCCGGCTTAGATAGCACTTGTTTGAGGGGTTGATCTGTAAGCACTGTGATGGAGTGAGCCTGAAAATAAGGCCTCAGCCTTCGGGACGCATTAACGAACGCAAAGGCAAACTTCTCAATTTCCATGTACCTCTTCTCAGCTCCCTGCAAGGTTTTGGTCAGGTAGTAGACGGGCATGTGCTTACGTTCGCGGACCGCTACTAGGACAACACTCGTAGCTTCCGCAGAAACCGAGAGATAAACAATCAATCCTTCTCCAGGATTTGGTTTAGTCAATAGGGGAGCGCTCGCCAGGCATTGCTTCATGTCCTGCAAAGCTTTCTCACACTCCTCGTTCCAAGAGAAGTTACGAGCGTTCCGCAAGATTTTGAAAAAGGGTAAGTTCCTGTCCGCTGAGCGGGAGATGAACCTGTTTAGCGAGATGATTTTACCCACAAGCACTTGGACCTCTTTCAGATTGCGAGGGGAGGGTATGTCCAGGATCGCTTTAATCTTCTCTGGGTTTGCCTCTATGCCACGTTGACTGACCATGTATCCCAGAAATTTACCACCTCGAACGCCAAAGGTCCATTTTGAAGGGTTCAACTTCATTCCGTAGCGACGAAGGATATCGAAAGTCTGCTTGAGATCTTCCAGATGGGAGCGCTGGCGCTCACTCTTGACTATCATGTCGTCTACATATACCTCCATAGATTTTCCAATTTCGCGCTCGAACATTCTATTGACGAGGCGTTGATAGGTTGCTCCCGCGTTTTTAAGCCCAAATGGCATGACTTTGAAACAGTAAACACCCAAATGCACAATGAACGAAGTTTTGGGGCGATCTTCGGGCGCCATGAAGATTTGATAATATCCCTGAAAGGCGTCCATCATACTCATGAGTTCACACCCGGCTGTAGAATCTACCAACTGATCAATCCTCGGTAGTGGGTAATGGTCTTTGGGGCACGCTTTGTTGAGATCTGTGAAGTCGTTGCACATACGCCATTTATTGGCGCTCTTTGGAACGAGCACCACATTGCAGAGCCATTCTGGGTACAAAATTTCCTCGATGTACTGAGCATCAAGCAATTTACTAACCTCTTCTTCGATGACCCGTTTTCTAAAGCCATGAACGTCCCTCTTCTTCTGTTTGATGGGCTTGAAGGTTGGGTCCACGTTCAGTCTGTAGACAATGACGCTCGGATCTATCCCGGTGAGATCAGAAGCTTTCCATGCAAAAACGTCTAGGTTCTCTCGTAGGAAATCGATCATCAAAACTTGCGAGGGCCCATCCAGGCCCGAGCCAATCTGGGTGGTTTTATCCGGATTCCCTGGCTCCAATTCGACGGTCAAAAACTTCTCGGTGGGCTCAATTCAAACCTCCGGCTTCGGCGCCTCTAGCGCTCGTTTCTTCCGAAGAGGAGCCTTCGACGGCCCCCGGTGGCCTATTCTCTGAACACTGGGCATCTCCAGGGGTCTTCTTTTTATTCTTCTTTCGGTACAGCTTGGCTCTTTTGCGCTCGGGGCCATCTTCATCTAATTTTGGGAAGTCGACGGACTTTTTAGTAGACCCAGCTTGAATGGATTGCTTGGGCTTGTGGCTCCGAAGCGAAAGAATGTAACATTCCCAAGCTTCTTTGACGTTACACAGAATTTCTCTCGTACCCTCGGGGGTAGGGAACTTGACCTTCTGGTGATATGTGGAAATTACGGCCTTGAAATCCACGAGGGCTGGGCGCCCAATGATGATATTGTAAGGAAGATTCACCTCAACGACGGTGTAGAGGACGCTTAATGTTTTTCGCTGTGGGGCGCGACCAAAAGAGGTGGCCAAGCGAATCTGCCCGCGAGGGACGATCTCGGAACCTCCAAACCCTACGAGGGCAGTTCTGAGAGGTTCGAGGGGAATGTTTGTTATGTTCATTTGTTGAAACGTTGAGTACGGGAGAACGTTCACAGAGCTTCCACTATCAAATAAAACCCTCTTTACAGTGTGGTTATGAACGTCTAAACTAACCACCATGGGACAGTCAGAGGTTTTTCCTATCCCATGGGGCGTTACAATATGTTCAAGATCTTTCTCTGTAAACCCTATGACATCATCCTCCTTTCGAGCGTGAAGAGCTGTCAACGGAAAGCACTGGACGGGGAAGAGATGCTCCATGATTATAGCTCCGGACGTGGCGACGGCGAGAAGCATTGGAATCTCCCCCTGAGGGCCCTCCAGCGATCATGTGAATGACCGCGAAGGGCTGATTTTCCAACTCTGTAGTTTTTCCTTTGCCGCGTTCGCTCGTCTCCGGGTGATGGTGACGAGGACTCCGGGAACGCAAGCGGCTCCTCCCTCTGAAACGCGCTCGTTCAGTGCAATGCTCATCATACCTCTCCAGCACCTTCACAAACTCCTTAAGGTGCCCCCCGGCGATCAGCCTCTGAATCTCCTTCTCCAGGTGGCGGCACTGATTGGTGTCATGCCCCTTCTGCTTATGAAAAGCGCAGTACTTTCCCGAGCGCTTTTGGGCCTCGGTTTCTCTTAGCTTGGGCGGCCTCTTGAACAGTTTTTGGTCTGCCATGGAGTAAACTTCAGCAATGGGGCGATTAAGGGGAACGGAGGTGGGGAGTTACGCCGAGCGGGCATAGGGCTGCACCGACGATTCCGGTTGGATTCTCCTCTGTCCTCGGAGGCTTTGCTGGGGCGAGGGGCATTCGCCATTTTCTGATCCCTCGCAAGATACATATCCTCGAGGGTGAAAAACGAGTCAGCAATGTCCCTTATCTCCATCAGCGAGCGGGGCTTTTTCTTAGCTACTTCCTCCACAAATTCTTTGCTGACATAATGCTTCATGTTAATGGCTCCAAAGAGTACGTGCCTTAAGAAATCCATTGAGGGCTTTTCCACCAGGAGGATTTCCTTGTTGAACCTTCCCATGAAGGACCGGAGGGTCTCGTTTGGCCCCTGGACCAAGCTGTAGAGAGCCGTCGCGGCGGGGGCTGGAGCTTTCAGAGAGTTGAAGTGGCTCACGAAGGCGTCCGTCAAGTCATAGTACCCTCGGATTGAGCGGGGAGGGAGTTTCTTGTACCAGTCTTGGGCCATTCCAGTGAGAGAAGTGACGAACACCTTGGCCCAGTAGTTGCTAGGGTGATCGTAAAGGTGCATCAAGTGCACAAAGTGATCCAGATGCTCGGCTGGATCAGTAGTTCCATCATATCTATTGACGGACGTGGGGATTTTGCCTTTCCCCGCACGGGTCATCAGGACCTCCTCGATGAGGGGGGAATCGCCCGTCATAATCCTGTAGTCTCTGTCATCGGGATTCTCACCGTCGGAGGGCAATGGATGGCAAGGATTACGACCATGAGGAAGGGTCCAAGGCCAGAGACGCTCGCCGTCTCCGTAGCCCCGATACCCGTCGTCGGAGGGAGGCCAGCTATGAGAATCCCGATGACAGAGACTACAGGATTATGACGGGCGATTCCCCCCCATCGAGGAGGTCCTGATGGCCTCCCTCCGACGACGGGTATCGGGGCTACGAAGACGGCGAGCGTCTCTGGCCTTGGACCCTTCCTCATAGTCGTAATCCTTGCCATCCACTGCCCTCCGACGGTGAGAAGCTGGGCTGCATGGCCTGCGAGCATCTCCGGCCCTGGACCTCTCACCCCCGCCATGGGAGGCTTGAGACCTTGCTCGGGAGAGCTGCGCTACCACGTCTTGGAGCCCCTTGAGCTGGTCTTGATCCGCAGCAAGTTGCGGGTCCCCGACATTTCTGTGGCTTGCCCTCCTGGTGGCCCTCGATTGAACCTCTTCATTGTCCACTGCCCTCTCTCCTTGGGGGGGCCTCTCGCTTCCGGCAAGCCGTGGCCCTTGCGAGACCCTCGGCGGGGCCTCCCTTTCTTGGTTTGGTGGTGGGGGAGGTTGCTGGGCCCTCAGCGCATTTTGCGCCATCGTCAGAGGGTGAGCTGGAAGTCCTCCAAGAGGCGGGGCCGCTCGGGAGCCCGCCAGTGAGGGGAAATAGGCTGCAGTAAAATGCTCCCAAGCATTCTGGACTGCTTGGCCCTCGCACTGCGCGTAAAGCGCCTGAAGCTGTTGGGTTGTTACTTGGGGCATCTCCACCCCCTGAATTTCCCTAGGCAGCGATAAGGGGAGATCCAGGGTCCCCACAGGATTTGGCTGAACCACGGGCATCATCCCGGGCATCACGCCAGGTTGCATAAGAGTGTACCCCGGTGGTGGCATGGCTATGGAGTACATGCCGGGATGGGAAGTTGGAGCTGCATGGGCAATGGTTGGGGGGGGAGGATTGGAACCAGATCCCCCTGCTTCATTTCTGCCTGGGAGGAGCGTTGCAGCTGCAGCTTCAAGGGTTTCTGGAACAGGTGGGGGATTTCCTCCTACTGGAGTGTGGTTCCCAGTATTCTCCTCATCTACAGAAGGAAAAGCACCTTTGTTTCTCTGGGTTCCGGATCTCGTTGCCACCATGATGAAAGCTGCAGGTGTTACTTTTCAACTAGCTTTGAGAGGAAGAAACTGGCGATGTTGAAGAAGATGATGATGGTTTCCCACAGACGGAGCCAAAAATGATGGTGCAGGAAAGTGAGTTTCCTAAAATGCAACAACACTTTGAGATTTGTTTAAAGAAGGGAAGACCATCACAGGCGCAAGAGCCTCAGGAACTGGGTTTCCTTTTGTGCGTGGGTTCTTCCAGCTAGGATAACACCAAGAGATCGTGCAGCAAGGGTGCAGGAAACGGTGAATATATGAAGCTTTGGAGAAGATGAAGATGCAGAGGAAAATAATGCCCAGTTCAGCAGTGAGATGTCCTATGTAGAAGATGACTTGGGGGAGAGAGCAGGTGCTCTCCTCTATTTATATGTTAGGGGTGAGGGTAAATTGGTAAATTGACCATGTGGTCCCAAACCTGTGTTGCCCTAACACGTGGCAACCTGTGAGGGTGTGAGAAGGACGTTTCTGAAGAGGAGGCGGCGTGTCAGATGCAAGGTGCGCACTACCTTTATGTCAGAAGTTGTTGGCGAGGGTCGCGTGAGAGGGAGGAGCCTAAGACCCCCTTTGCCGAGGTTCGGATCCAACGCAGCTGGGCATGGTCATGCACGAGCGTTGGCGACGCTCAAATAGTGTGAGGATGGCCTCCCCACGATAGATGACCCTTGAGCGCCGAAATCCCAAACATCAATAATGGGACCCTCGTGTGGGTGTTTCCTTGAGAAGGATGTCCCCGAGGGCTGATATGCGAGCGTCTAGTCCGTCGGCTCTGGCCCTTTGCCTGAACAGTTGGCCGAGGCCCAATGACACGTACTAGTTGGCCCGTGAATGGGTTGGGTTGGCCCACGAGCCAATCAATCGAGCGTATAGTCTTCAAGTGAATCGGCGGCGACATGTGGACGGCCTTGATACGAGCGCGTTTATGAGTCTCATCAGAACCTATAAATTATGAGTACAATATTAAAAATAAGATTTGTGTATGATCTTCTTCCAATAAGTTTATCATCCTCAAAAACTCCAAGAAATTGTATGGAGTGTAGAGACTGGCGCAATACATTTTGATTCAACAAATGAAAAGAAATATATAAAGAGAAGAAAACTGGTTATTTCACAAGTATTTAAAGTTTGTTAAACTTCTTAAAGCTTAATTAAATTTTCGTTTGTAGAAGTTTTTTTTTTTTTTTTTTGCATAAGTCTTTCGCAATACAAAGAGAAATTACATCAGGGAGTTCAGAGTCCCCATCAAAGTGTTAAGTGTCACATAATATGTTACTTTAAATTCAACATACGAAAAGTGCGAAAATATCATATCATCTATTATCTTACTAAATTCGCTTTCCAAGGAAATATTACCAAGTGAGAAAAGATTCTCGTCCATACTCTTGGTATGACATACAACCTTCTTACTTTTGAGAACTGCTCCATTTAATTAAATGAATATGCCCAATCCCCTTCCGACTTCTCATGATCAGCCGTGTCTCTAATTTAATTCCTGAAGTAGATGCAATCACTTTAATTCCTGAAGCAGATGCAATCATTCGAACTCGAATCATATTCGGCCAATAGTAATTGTCTAGATATATGAAATTGAAGGAAAAACAAACTAAATATGCTCTCATGCGAGAGAATAAGTACTCTCATTCGAAAGAAACGACAATAGTAAAAGAAAATAGAAAAATAAACAATAAAATAAGAAAATGGATATGTAGATCTCAAAGAAATCTGAGATCTAGATCCCTTTCCAGCCGATATCAATAAAGAAATTGACTTTTGGAATAGAGAGAATCTAGAGAGATTTTTTTTAGGGAGAGAATGTTAATTTAGAAAGTAATTGATGTTTTGTTTGTAGTTGTTAATAGTAATTTAAATATTTGATGTTCAAATGTGGTTTCTTTATTTTTTAAAATAATTTTATTTTCAAATTATAGCATTTTTTTTGAATTAATAATTTTAATTTCACGTTTCACATTTAATCATGTTTATTTTTTAAAATATTCAATAATACTTTTTATTTTTTTTTATATAATTATATTGTAATATTTTACAATTTTGATAAATAATATTTGTAATCATTCAACTTCTTCTAATATATATGTACATTCACATTGTTAATTATATTTGTTTTTACTCTTTTGCGGGGAATTCCCAAAAACTCCCCAAATGATAAGCCCAATTCCTCTTAACTCCCCATTTTTCAAAAATGATGTATAAAAACTCAAGATTCGCGTATCTAAATCCCCAAATGTCATACCTAAAACCCCATGTTTCAAAATATCGTATCTAAATCCAAAAATCACGTATCTAAATCCCCAAATGTCGTACCTAAAACCCCAAATGATGTATTTGAAAATGGGGAGTAAAAAGGAACTTCTCAAACTCATGGGGAGTTTTTGGGAAGTGCCCCCTTACTTTTGTTTCGATTTTTATTGTTTATTATTATTTTTATTAACTTGCTCAGATTTTTGAATGAATGTGTTTCCCTTAAGATATTTTTCGATCAATAGTAATTTTAATTTTTATATTTTGTTTCTTTAAATATATATTTAGAAAATCTCTGTAACTCAAATGAATAGTTGAGTTCTATTCATTTTAGTTTCAAATTTTTTATCTTTTGTCCTTTAAACTTTGATGAGAATATATGAGATGATTCTACAATTATACGTTTTATTCATATTTTATTTGTTATCGGAAGATGTAATTCTACATTCAATATTAAATATTATTAATTTTAAACAATTATTTAATTCACATTTTAAAAAGTTAGAATTTACTTATTTTCCTATAGTGACTTGCATATACTAAATAATTAATTATATTAGAATACTTTGACATATTTAAATATATATATATATTAATACATACTTTATGTAGATAAAATAAATTAATATATATATTTTTTTCTAATAAATCGGATCAAAGGATCCGTGGAGTTTTTAGCGAGGGCCCCACCTCATTTATTGGACGAGACAAAGCTACAATGGGAAGTTCACAAAGCACATGGCCAAAATAAACAAAGGCCAAACCCGGTAGAGAGACAACTTGCCGGTCACAGAAAGCGAAAAAAGACAAACAATTAACAACGTATTAGGAGACGAGGTCTCGATAGCGCCAAAGCAAGCCATATTGAGGCTGCTATTAGAGCCCCAGCTGAATCCGCGATCATTAAGCTCATATCTATGGAAGGTCTCTTCATTATGCATCAGACAAGATCTGTAATCCTTCCAGTGATCCTTGGTCTCATCACGATAACCAAAAGTACTATCATCCAAATGATTCTTGTGGGGTTTAGAGTAGGCAGTGGCATTTAGATAGCAAACCTCAATTGTGGCTATCTCGCAGAGTCTAATGACAGCGTGAATAAACCTACCAAGCACCAGCCAATGGAGCAACTTCAGGGGCTGGCTCTGTCTCCTAGGAACATCACACCCAAATCTATATTTACCCGCCCAAACGACAAGGATTGGTCTCGCCTCAGTCACAATCATTGGCGTACCACATTGATGGTTCCTTGCGGGGACACAGTCCCAAATGGGGGCACTCGTACCTGCCAATAAAATAAGGGGAGGGGGCGTTAGTGAAACGGACCACGGGGAGACCCGTGGCATGGAGGTTATATAGTGAAGGTTGTTGAATAAACTTAATTACAGTCAGTTTAATTGTGTTGTTATTTGGAGAAAATAAAAGGCCAAGAGTCTTTGTAGATGAAAGGCCAAAGGGTTGTCTTTACAATTTTCATTGTCTTTAAGATTCCTCATGAAGAGTCACAGCTAGTATCTATATAGAGAAGTTGTTGATTTGCCTTGTATTAGAACTCAGATTATTACGAAAATAAAGTGAAGATTCATAAGCTCCTATTTTTCTTCTTCAATTTACGTTCCAGCAGCCTAAGGGAACAAAGGTGAAATCATTCTGAGTTTTCAAATTGGTATCAAGAGCCAATGTCGAATATGACGGGTCAAATGCCGCTGCCACGATTAACAAAGGCAAACTACGAAAACTGGAGCATTCAAATGAAAGCTCTTCTCGGATCACAAGATGCATGGGAGGTGGTCGAAGAAGGATTCGTAGAACCTTCAGATACCACGGGAAATACGCGCGGCTCAAAACAAGGCATTGAAAGAGGCACGATCGAAGGATAAGGCGGCACTATACATGTTGTTTCGAGCCGTCGACGAGTCAGGCTTCGAGAAGATTACCGGTGCAACTACTTCAAAAGAAGCTTGGGACATTTTAGAAAAAGTGTTCAAAGGAGCCGACCGAGTCAAGCAAGTATGTCTCCAAACTCTTCGTGGCGAGTTGGAGAGCATGAAGATGAAGGAGTTAGAATCTGTATCTGACTATATCACACGAGTGCAAACCGTGGTGAATCAACTCAACCGTAATGGCGAAGCATTAACCGATGCACGAATTGTGGAGAAAATTTTGAGATCGTTAACCAACGATTTTGAAAATGTTGTTTGCGCAATAGAAGAATCAAAGGATCTTGCGACACTCACAGTTGATGAGCTTGCTGGTTCGCTCGAGGCACACGAACAACGAAAGAAGAAAAATAAAGAAGAGCCACTCGCGCAAGCACTTCAAACCAAGGCATCAATTAAAGATGAAAATGTACTCTATTCTCAAAATTTTTGAGGTAGAGGGCATGGCCGTGGAAGTCGAGGAAGAGGTCGCGGTAGACAAGGGAACAGTCGTGATGAGCGCCATAAAGAGAAGGGACAATCGAGCCAACCAAATTGGCGTGGAAGAGGACGCGGTCGAGGAAGAGGCGGCCGATCGAACTACTTCAACATTAAGTGTGATAAGTGCTACAGGTATGGTCATTACACAAAGGATTGCTTCTCCAACAAATGTTATAATTGTGGTAAAGAGGGGCATTTTGCAAAAGATTGTCGAGGCGACAAAAAGATAGAAGAAACTACTAACCTAGCCATGGAAGATGAAGAGAATGAAGGGTTTCTTTTGATGACACAAAATGAAGTAAACGCCAACAATGACACTTTGTGGTATCTTGACTCGGGGGCAAGCAATCATATGTGTAGTCACAAGTATCTATTCAAAGAAATGCAAAAGATTGAAGATTGTCATGTTTTATTTAGAGATGCATCAAAGGTGCAGGTTAAAGGCCAAGATACAGTTTGTTACTTACAAAAGGATGGTTTGGAAGGGTTAATTCAAAATGTGTATTACGTACCAGACCTCAAGACCAACATTTTGAGTTTGGGGCTACTCACGGAGAAAGGTTATTCGATACTTTTGAAAGATCGGGCACTACACTTGAAGGACAAACAAAGGCGTCTAGCTGCTCGAGTCGAGATGGGAAAGAACCGGATGTACAAGTTAAATTTGAGAAGTGTGCGAGAAAAATGTGTGCTAGTCTATGTAGAAGACAAGGCATCGCTGTGGCATCTTCGCTTTGGTCATCTACATCATGGAGGTCTAAAAAAATTAGCAAAGAAGAACATGGTGCATGGGTTGCCGGACATGGACTATGAAGGCATATTTTGTGAAGAATATGTGCTTGGGAAGCAAGTGAGAACCTCGTTTCAAAAGAAGGCGGAATATCAAACAAAACGCATTCTCGATTTGATTCATACCGATATATGTGGACCCATCACCCCCGAATCTTTTAGCGGTAAAAAGTATTTTATTTCCTTTATTGATGATTTCTCGCGAAAAACCTGGGTTTATTTTTTGAAGGAAAAATCCGAGGCATTCGAGGTGTTCAAAAAATTCAAAGTGATGGTAGAGAAGGCAACAGGTTATCACATCAAAGCTATACGATCCGATAGAGGTGGTGAATATACATCGATGACTTTCATAGAGTATTGCGAGGATCAAGGCATAAGAAGATTTCTAACTGCACCATACTCTCCTCAACAAAACGGTGTGGCTGAGAGAAAGAACCGAACTATTCTTGACATGGTTCGATCTATGCTCAAGAGTAAGAAGATGCCGAAGGAATTCTGGGCAGAAGCTGTGCAATGTGCCATCTATGTACAAAATCGATGTCCACATATGAAGTTGGATGATCAAACACCGCAAGAGGCATGGAACGGACAAAAACCAACCGTTTCTCATCTCAAAGTATTCGGTAGTGTGGCTTATGCCCACGTACCAGATCAACGAAGAACAAAGCTTGAAGACAAAAGCAAAAGGTATATCTTTATTGGGTATGATGAGAAAACAAAAGGGTACAAGCTACTTGACCTAATAAGCAAGAAAGTCTTGGTGAGTCGTGATGTGAAAATAAATGAAGCAAGTGAGTGGGACTGGAATAATTCGAAGGAGGTTATCATTGATGTTGGAGAATCATCGGTCATTTCACCAACAAGCACACCAAAAAATTCTGAAACTACCGATGATGAAGATGAACCACGACAACCAAAAATGCGAAGTTTGCAAGATTTGTATGATTCAACAAATGAGATACACCTTGTATGTCTTTTAGTTGATGCAGAAAATATTAGCTTTAAAGATGCGGTGCGAGACAAGAAGTGGCAAGCTGCTATGAATGAGGAGATTAAAGCGATTGATCGCAACAACACATGGGAGCTCACAGAATTACCGAAAGGGGTTCAACCTATTGGCGTGAAGTGGGTGTTCAAGAAAAAGATGAATGCTCAAGGTGAGGTAGAACGTTACAAGGCGCGACTTGTTGCGAAAGGATACAAGCAAAAGGCCGGAATAGATTATGACGAGGTATTTGCTCCTGTTGCTAGAATAGAGACAATCCGATTACTTATTTCACAAGCTGCCCAATTCAAATGGCCGATATTTCAAATAGATGTCAAGTCGACATTCTTGAATGGTGTACTCGAAGAAGATGTTTACATCGAACAACCACCCGGGTACATGAAAATCGGAGAAGAGAATAAGGTGTTAAAATTGAAGAGGGCGCTTTACGGGTTGAAGCAAGCACCGCGGGCATGGAACACACGTATTGATTCATATTTCAAGGAGAATGGGTTCAAGCAATGCCCTTATGAGCATACCCTTTACACAAAGAAGAATGAAGGTAATGTGTTATTTGTTGCTCTTTATGTCGATGATCTCATTTTTATGGGCAATAATGATGAGATGATAGAAGAATTTAAGAGGACAATGACACGGGAATTTGAGATGACAGATTTGGGCTTGATGAAATTTTTTCTTGGTTTGGAGGTTAGACAAGTAGAAACGGGAATTTTTATATCACAGGAGGCATATGCAAAAGAGATTTTGAAGAAACACAAAATGACAGATTGCAATCCGGTATCAACACCAATGGAACCAGGTGCAAAACTTTCGAAGTTCGATGGAGGAGAACGTGTCGATGCGAGTAAATATCGTAGCTTGATAGGAAGCCTTCGCTGTCTCACATGCACGAGGCCGGATCTTGCATTAAGTGTCGGGATTTTAAGTCAGTTCATGGAGGAGCCGGTTTATTCACATTGGAAGGCGTTGAAGCGAATCCTAAGGTACATCCAAGGAATGTTATCACTCGGGTTGTTTTATTCAAAATTAGAAGTTTATAAGTTGCTTGGCTACTCTGATAGCGATTGGTGTGGAGACGTAGATGATCGAAAAAGCACATCGGGATATGTGTTCTTTATGGGAGATAATGCGTTTACTTGGCTTTCGAAGAAGCAACCGATCGTAATGCTCTCGACATGTGAAGCTGAATATGTAGCAGCATCTGGGTGTGTATGCCATGCAATATGGCTTAGAAATTTGTTGAGCAAGATTGAGCTAAAGCAACTAGGTCCAACCATGATTCAAGTTGACAACAAATCAGCAATTGAGTTGGCAAAGAATCCGGTGAATCATGAAAGAAGCAAACA
This sequence comes from Lantana camara, assembly GCA_037501455.1. Taxonomy (NCBI): domain Eukaryota; kingdom Viridiplantae; phylum Streptophyta; class Magnoliopsida; order Lamiales; family Verbenaceae; genus Lantana; species Lantana camara. The sequence continues at coordinate 88,648,363 of CM074863.1, forward strand.
CATCGACGTTCGTTTTCACTTTATCCGAGATCGTGTGAAGGAAGGAAGTATGGAATTGGTGCACGTGACAAGTCAGAATCAAGCTGCGGATATCTTTACAAAACCGCTACCGAAAGTACTTCTTGATAAATGCAAGAAGATGATTGGCATGGCTGATGGTAGAAGTATTTAAGTTTATGGGGGAGTTTTGTTGAATAAACTTAATTACAGTCAGTTTAATTGTGTTGTTATTTGGAGAAAATAAAAGGCCAAGAGTCTTTGTAGATGAAAGGCCAAAGGGTTGTCTTTACAATTTTCATTGTCTTTAAGATTCCTTATGAAGAGTCACAGCTAGTATCTATATAGAGAGGTTGTTGATTTGCCTTGTATTAGAACTCAGATTATTACTAAAATAAAGTGAAGATTCATAAGCTCCTATTTTTCTTCTTCAATTTACGTTCCAGCAGCCTAAGGGAACAAAGGTGAAATCATTCTGAGTTTTCAAAGGTGAGGTCTATATGCTCTGAGTCGAGTAAGGTTTGGGTCTCTCAATATCGGGGTCACACCTTTCACCAGAATAGTATTCCACTCGTAAAAGAAAACACTCAGTCTCACGGGGAGTTTCTTCAAAGAAACTCGTATGACTAGAGAGGCCGCACTAAGGCAAGTTGTACTAGAAGGCAGGATCCTGAACTGAATCAAGCTCCCGAAGCCTTCAATGACCGTTAATTCCAAAAGTGACTTAACTAGTAAGTCCGGGTCCTTGCACATATATTGACAGTAGCTTTCGCAATTTGTGGTATCCAAGCCTTTTACCTGCGTTATCCTGTTCAAAGGCCAGAAGGAAAGAGCAAGTGTATTATATGCTGGATTTATAAAATTACACAGCAAGATAAAACACAAATCACCTGATATTTCCACTGTTATACACAGTCCTTTCGAATTGTTGTGCATCATCTCCATCAGGTGTTTCATGGGTTACGGATTGAAGGAAAGCTCCCAAGCATCCATACAGAGGAGCCCTTTGAGTTCTTGAGGGATGGGGCTGTCCGGATGTCTCCATAAGGTCTGATTCGTTGATCCATTGTTTGCTAGCATGTCTGCCACTGCATTTCCTTCTCTATATACATGAGAGAACTTGATGTTCATTCCTTTGGTGAGATTCTTGTATTCGGTTATCAGATTTTGGGTCCGAATCCCGCCTATTCTACCTCTGCTAAGAATATCAATCACCACTTTCGCATCAACTTCGATCCAGAGTTTCCGACTCCCTAAATTACGTGCCTCTCGGACCCCCTTCACTAGAGCTTCCATTTCAGCAAGGATGTTCGTGGAGATCCCTATTCCCTTGCTAAAGGCCACAATGGGGTCGCCTTTGTAATCACGTATGACCCCGCCTATGCCCGCGGGGCCAGGGTTGCCACGTGATGATCCATCAGTGTTAAGCTTATGCCAATCATTTTCTGGAAGTTTCCAACTAACTACCATCGGTTTTTTGAGCTTAGGCCGTCTCAGTTGAAATCCAAACATAGTTGCAAGATGCATATCCCCCTTCCACCACGAGTAATCCATAGTCTTTGTTCTAACAAGCAAAAATAGGTGATTGCAAACACGACGAATAATGTTATACGGGTTAAACTTACCCTTGTTGTGTTTGGTGTTGTTATGTTCTAGCCAAATAAACCAAAGAACCAAAGTAGGGATCACATTACGGATGTGTTTTCTGGAGCTAAACGGGGATGATCTAGCCCATTCAATGATGCAGTTTGCCGGGCAAGAGTAAGACCGTGTCATGCCAAAGCGATCCGCAAAATAGGCCCAGACCCGTGCCACCTTTTCAGATTCAAAAAAGAGATGATTTCGTGTCTCCACATGAGTGCAACATCAGCATTTAGAGGCGAGATTAATTCCTTTTCTTTTGAGACGATCATCGGGCGGAATCCAATCGTTTAAGAGCCTCCACATGAACACTAAGATGGTTGGAGTGAGGTTTGTCGACCATATGGCCTCCCAGGTGGTTGAGTGAGGTCGCATTTGTCTGATTAAACTCCATGCCGATTTATTAGAGAAGCCTCCGGACGAGTTATCGAGCCAAAGAGGAATGTCTGTAGTCTCGGCATCAATAGGGACTTGCAGAATTTCCTCTTTGATTTGATGTTCAAACAAGCTGTGAATCTTTTTCGCATTCCAGCTATTGTTTTGCCACAAGAAGGAAACTTTTCCATCAATTAAATCTCCTTCAATTCTAGTCTCCAGTTTCCCTTCTTTCATCCATTTGTCATGTAACATGGAGATTTCCCCATTGCCAATGCTCCAAACAATGTGTCGTTCTGCCTCTTCTCTCACCATGCATAAGTGTCTCCAGGTGTGTGAATGGCTTGATTTAACCACAGCCATGTTCGGGTGATTCTTGGAGCAATATTTTTTCCTCATAAAGTTGGACCAAAAGTTATTCTGGGTTCGGAGTCTCCACCATAACTTCCAAGTAAATGAAGTAATAAGATCGCTCAGATTACGGCATCCCAAACCTCCCTCACTCTTTGGAAAGCAAGTTTTCTCCCAGCTAGCCCAATGTAAGCGTCGGTTCGCCAAGTCAGATCCCCAAAGGAATTTGTTACATAGCCTTTGAATCGTTTCTGTAACATTCTGGGGGGGGGGGGGGGGAGTCAATGACTTGTATAAGGTGCGTTTGCATAGAGTATAACACTGCTTTTATCAGTTGGAGGCGACCTCCCTGAGATAGCATAGCGGCCTCCCAACCTTGAAGTCTTTTCCTAATCTTATCCATCAATTCATCGAAGTGTTTTATCCGCTTTCTACCTGTAAAGATTGGGGCACCCAGATATTTTAAAGGAAGAGTTCCTTGTTTGAATCCTAAGATTTCTTTGATGGTATCCGCCGTCCATTCTCCATTTATGCTGACATAGAACTCACTTTTATTGATACTAACTTTCTGTCCTGATAGAGCCTCGTAGTGCTATAAGGTCTCCTTTATTTGATATAAAGAGGCACGTCTGCAGTTGGTGAAGATGATGGTGTCATCAGCATATGCAAGGTGCAAGATGTAATATGGGGTGCGTGTGTCATATCTACTATCCACATCATTAGCTGCCATCTTGTTCAAGCAGCAAGATAGGTAGTCGGCAACTATCACGAAAAGTGATGGTGATAACGGGTCACCTTGCCGGAGGCCTCTTGAAGAATTAAAAATTCCTGCTGAAGTTCCATTGACCATCACCGAGAACCAGCAGTTAGATATGCATTTAAAGATCCATTCAATCCACTTTTCGGGAAAACCTTTGTGTCTAAGAACTTTTAACAAGAAACCCCAATCAAGACGGTCGTAAGCTTTTTCCATATCTAGTTTCAGAATCACATTTTGATCCCATCTTTGACTGTTGATAGTGTGGACAAGTTCTTGAGCTAGGAGGATATTATCACTAATTAGTCTCCCTTTGATGAAGCCACTCTGATTCGAAGAGATTATCGTGGGGAGCAGAGCAGCTAATCTATTATTCAAGACCTTGGTGAGAATTTTATTAGAGACATTACATATGCTGATGAGTCAATAATCACTCCAATAAACTGGGTTCTCCTTTTTGGGATAAGGGCTATAGTGGTGGCTGTCACAGCCCTCAGAATGGGTGACCCATCCCAGAAGTCCCACACCGCTGCACAAATGTCTTCGGCGATTATATCCCAAAAGTTCTGATAAAAATTCGACCCAAATCCGTCGGGCCCCGCTGCACTTTGAGCTGGGATGTCCCAAACCGCCTTTTTAATTTCTTGTAAAGAAGGCCTAACGCAGAGATCTTCTGCCTCCGAGTGACATATGGAAGGAGTCAATACGGTGCTGTCAAAGATATAAGGAAAGGCGTTCTGCTGCCTGCTCAGAAGTTTCTTAAAATAGGCATTAGCTGAAGCGCATAAGTGGCTAGTTTCTCTGATTTCAACACCTCCTTCTAAGATACTTCGGATAGAACATCAAAATCTTTTCTTTTTGACTAAAGAGTGAAAGTAACCCGTGTTTCTTTCCCCTTTCGAGATCCAGCGGCAGGATGCTTTTTGTTTCCAAAAGTCCTCCGTAGCAAGCTGTAGCTGAAGTTTGGCTGACTTCTCATTAAGTATCATTAAGTGGTTGTCCGATGGCTCATTGTCATAATCATATTCCGCCGTCTGCACCTCTATTCTGCCTCTTTAACTCGATCAAATACATTCCCAAAAATTTCTTTGTTCCTAGATTTAAGACATTGCTTTAGGCGAAATAGTTTCTGGTGGAGACCCCACATACCATGAGTAGAAACCGGTAAGCTCCAACTCTCTTTAATGACAGTTTCGATGTTCGGATGCCTGAGCCACATGTCCTGAAAATGGTATTGCTTTATTGACAATATATAATATAACCATTCTTTCAATATTTAACGAATTCTTTCCATTTTATTATTTTTGATAGTTTTTACTCTTTCCCGTTTTTACTGACATTTAGTTTAGATATTAAAAATGTATAACTACCTATTATGAAAAGTATGAATGAGAATAAAAAATGTATGTCGATAAAAAGAAAATTGATAACTAATAGTTTAAATTTTATTTATTTTTCTATGCATATCGCATAAAATTTTATTATTTATGTTACCTTAATAATTCAACATACTTTCATATTAATATTTTTAATTCTATACTATTTTCATCATTTAATTATTTTATTTTATGTTCCGTTTCTTTATCTATTTTTATTTCGTTAACTATATTTATATATCTTTAAAATATAATTGTAAAATAATTATATTTATCTTTAAAGAATTTTTTTTAGTATCATTATTTTTTTTTTTCATTACACGCTATATGATTCTACGAAATATATTGAAATACTTTTAAAATGTCCATACAACACACAGGGATATTGCTAGTTTATAAATAAACCCGCATCTTCTCCAAAGAAAATATCTTTAGCAGCGGATGTCATCCGTAATCCTAAAATTTATAAATAGACCTTTATAAATAAAACATTTTCTCTGATACCATGTTGGAAATTGATGGATATGCAGAGAAAAGGATAAAATAGATAAAACTAAATATCAAATAACATTAAATTTTAGATAAAACTAAATATTTGTTACATATTCTCACGATGACCTTATAAGCTCTTTTAAAATAAAATCTATCGTTTTATACTTCAAAAATACCTTATAGGATAAAAGAGCTTAGCCTTTTCATATAAGCTTGGTCAAACACGCTAAATTTTAGTAAAAAGAAAATTTCGACCTTCATTGCTTGCCTCAATAGTAAGGAGGAGACCCCCATAACATTAAGGTTGTGGGTCCAATTACATCATAATATTATGAGAAATTCTTGCATGCACCGGGTGTGGATCCCGGTACATGCACCCGCCATTATCTTAATAGAAAAATACATTTTTTATTGTTTTTGATTTTTTTTTTTTAATTTTTCCACATTAAAATATTGGGGGGGGGGGGGGGGGGGGGGTTGCATGCACCGGGCAAGAATTTTCCTAATATTATGCTCTCTTGGTTACCAACAATTTATGCTATCTCATTACTAAAATATGATTTCAATTGGATATATAAATTTCATAAATTAAGATACAATTTTCTTCTATTCAAGTACAAGAAAATTACATTTTTGGTATACCAAGTAATCCTAATTTGCAATTTTAGTATAAAAAATTTTCTGGTGAAAGAACTAGCCCATAACTCAATATTATTGTCTCTTGGTTACGAACAATTTATGTTATCTCGTTACTAAAATATGATTTCAATTGGATATATAAGTTTCATAAATTAGGATACGATTTTATTCCATTCAAGTACAAGAAAATTGCATTTTTGGTATACCAACTAATCCTAATTTATAATTTTGGTATAAAATTTTCAGGTGAAAAAACTAGCTCATAGTTCTAAAAATACGCAATTTCATGCAATATTTGACTCAAATAGATTTGACCCGCTGAAAAACCCACCTGGATCTTCACGTATCTATTGGAGAATTTGCCACGAAGTGGGTTTTGTGAGTTTCAGGTAGATTTTCTGACGGGTTTAGGGTGCTAGTTTAAGAGTTATGTGCTAGTTTTTTCACTAAAAATTTTTTTATACCAAAGGCATTGGGTGAATCGGTATACCAAAATTACAATTTTCTCATTCTAACTACCTATAAAATCTCGAAATGCTCTTTCAATCACATTAAAGATTGTCTAAAAAAATTACCATTTTCGTCGAATAATATAATAACTATTTAATTTTGGTTTTAACAGTTGACATGTTTTCGCGTGGGTTCAATATTGTTATTTTTTCCCCTCAATTTAGGTCCCATCAACAAATTTTTGTCCAAAATGGACGGCAAAACTCACGTGCGTGCACATGACGGTTAAAAAAATTGCACTTTTACCCCTTTGTATTCATTTACATTTCCAAACATATCCAAAACTATTTAAATTCTTTATTTTCATCCAAAACAAAATTAAATAGATTTATAAAACTACTTATTCACATATAAAAATTTATTAATTAGCATATATTAATTATCTTAATTAATATGATACGCCCCCATTTTTTGTTATTTTTTATCAACATGTATATTGATAGGGTCCTAACCAATTAGGACATGTGTGGGCAGTCTCATGAGAAGCATTAACATGGAGAGTTTGCATGTTCGGGAGCTCGCTCCATAGAGTTTGTATACGAGGAGATATTCGTTTAGTTACGGATATTAGCACTACAAGAAAATTGTGTTTCAGCCACCAAATTCACAGCGAAGAATTAAAAATGGTCACTATATATGTACCTATAGCAACCAAAATTTCTTTGGTTGCTAGAATTCAATTACACAACTTTTTTTGTGACCAACTAATTTTTGGTTGCTGTAGATGGTCGCTGTACTATAGTAAATGACGTCCATGGATTTGCAACCAAAATGATAACTTATAGCGATGAATAATATAGTCACTATAAAATAATAGCAATTGTGACCAAGTTAACCACCAATTTTTATGTGGCTGCTACAAGTATGATCAAAGGGATCATTAGCGATCAACAAACAGGATCACTGAACATATAGTCAACAACCATGGTCACTGAACATATAATAATCAGAACCAAATTTTATGTGATAATCCAAAATATAATGCTACTTTAATTGGTTGACGGAAAATACAATTGGTTTTAAAAAGTATGAAATAAAATCTTTAAATTAATTTTGCATAGCATAACTTACTTTTTTAAAATAAGAAAATGTAATTGTCATGTTTATTAAATCTAATTATTACAATTATATCAAAGTAACGAAAATAGCTATTAAATAAATTTTAGTTTTTATTTAATTTATACTTTTAAAATTTTAATTTAATATAATAAAATATAATAATCAAGTTAATTAAATTTATATACATTACTTTTCTTTTTGGTGGTACAGACTCAGCAAACAAAGAAACAAGACTAATCTAACATAACTCCTTCAGGAGATTCCATCCAAACTTTCTTGTCTTCAAGCATATTTTGCCCAAACTTTGCAAGGGCATCTGCAAGCTTGTTGCCAGTTCTGTGTATGTGCACAAGTCTGCAGGTCCAAGGCATCTGGATTAATTTCTGACAATCTTCCACAAGTCCACCCAAAGGATGACTCTCAATCTCTGTTTCCTCCACCCATTTAACCACGGTTTCCGAGCCGCACTCCACTTCTATGTATGGATATCTCCATTCCCGTGCCATACGGAGGCCCCAAAGCTCTGCTATTTCGATATCAGTGTTTTCCAATTTCATGGCGAATCCCAGCTGCCACTCTCCATTCTATTACTAGCTGGTAATGAGTAGAAACATGTATATAAATTAAATATACAGTTAGTAATGTACATGTTTTTTACATAAAAATAATACAGATGGTAATGTGCATGTTTCTACTCATTCACAATCTTCATGACAAAGCATGAAATTAAGTACTAAAGGAGAAATGAAAGGTCACACATTTCAAGAAATTAAGAGCTGTTACTAAATTAATTAAGGATGGGAGTGAGTTCCAACAAAAAAATGGATACAATAACTTCCTCACCACAATCTCTCTAAAAACAATGTTATCAACTTAGTTTCATCATCTATCATAAACATAAGAAAAAGCACATCTCTGTTCTTGAATTCAGGTATTGTAATAGATCAAAATAACTTAATAATGGTGTATCTAAGTTTCCACCAAAATTTTCAAAAAGTTATGGTATTCATTGCAGAACACTTTGTGAATATTAAACATGTGAAACCAAATATCAAGTTGGATGCAAAATTTGAAGCACAAAAAGTAAACCAAACCTACATAAAACGTACAAACCTTCATGAGTCAATCATCAAATCAACATCCCCTCTGCAAAAGTTCATACTCAAAACTCACTAAAATTTCAGTCAAAAGACATAAAATAGCCAAAACTTCTGAATATTCACTCAATGAGTACAAATAAATCCCAAATTTGGACGAAATTAAACCTTAAACACCCACACAAATTAAGAACACTGAAAAAACTCAATTCAGGTTTGGTTGCACACAACAAACCTTCACCATCACCACCGAAAATTTAGCACAAAATTAACCCAGTTTAGATTTTTAAAAAAACCCAATCAAATCGGGATCAAGCCAAATTACCAGAATATACTTGAATAAATAGTAGTTCTATCTACGTTGTTTCGACTCAAGACAAAAATAATAATAAATTAATCAAATATGATGTCAACAAAGAAGAAATATAAGGAAAAAAATATGGAAGATTATTAGCGGTCAGAGAAAAACCTATAAGACAAAACAAGAAAAGGCCTCCCTCAGCACAACAGTACTAATAATTGTGTATGAATCTACAAATAATAACATTCTGAAATTCAAAGAAAATAAAATTACCACAACCTTACCTATTACTCTCATCACCATCAAAAGTGCATCCTCACTTGATGTCGCTTAGTTGTCCAAGTCCTGTAATAAAAACATGGGAATGGTGTTTTAGTGAAAACAAATTAACAAACATGACAAGTTACCAAACTTATCTCTTTTTACAGAAACAAGAAAGTTCCCATTTATCCATTCGTATGAGCCCCGTAATCTCTCTCGGTAGTGCATCATTCGAAAACTCGCAGAAAATAAAACTCATTTCACATGTTGACAAAGGAGATATGTGCACCTATGACAGTCAAGACAACATTTGACCGCGAGATACGAATCACAAGAAATAATTTTGAAAGACCAATATCCAAAATATGCAACTACAAATGTTAGTTAGGGGACTATATTTCAGGGATTTGATTTTATCTAATTGATCTTGTTTCCCTAGTTAGTTATTCTTGTACAGTATATAATGTATGTCCATGTACGTATTCTTTACAGAAAAATAATATACAGAAATTCCTTCCAATCTCATGGCAACCCTAAATTACAACATGGTATCAGAGCGGGCGACGATCCATTAAACGGATCTGACCCTTGCTTATCACGTACCTCATCTTTTCCCGGCCATGGCCACAGACGGAAGCAGTACCACCGGCGAGGAGTCGCAACAGCCAGTCGACTCCTTGGCCACGCAACTAGCCAGCATCCTCCAAAACCTACAGCCCCAAACAGAAAACAATCAGTCCCAAACACCTCAAAACATCTCAGTTAGCATCAAATTGAATCAATCGAATTATTCCCTTTGGGCCCGGTTAATCAGGATAGCAATCGGGGGAAGGGGAAAGCTCAGCCACCTCACCGGAACTCCACCACCTCCGGCAACAGACAGTTCTGCATATGCAAAATGGGAGCAAACGGACTTAATCGTGTGCTCTTGGCTCTTGGAAAACATGGAACCAGAATTAATTCCAGCATATGCCGAATACCCATCGGCTCAGGCCCTATGGAATGCCCTAAGCACCACATACAGCCAAGGTGGGGATGGGCTCCAAATCTTCGATCTCACCGTCCGGGCAAATAATCTCAAGCAAGGAGGAGACAACATCGAAAAATACTTCAGTGACCTCCAACGAATCTGGAGGGAAATAGAACTCCGGCAACCAAATCCCATGATCCACGAGGAAGATGTGAATACCTTCAATCGCCTCAGGTCCGAAACCCAATTGTTTCAGTTTCTCGCCGGGATAGACGATAAATACGACGCCGATCGGAGAGATCTTCTGAAAGAAAAGCCTCTCCCGACCGTCGAACGGGCCTATGCCACCATCCGACGAGAGGGAACACGACGGGACATCCTTGGGGGCAGTCGAATCTCATCATCGGCGGACAACTCTAATGGTGTGGGATCGGGATTTGTGGCCAAGCACCAGAACGGACGAGGTTCAGGACCGATGGGTCCATGGAACGCCACCAGGCCACGGGGAGGACCACCTAAGCAGAATCCGATGGTTCCCCGCCGCAGCAGCAGCGTCGGAAGCAGCGTCGGGAAGCCCGCTGTTCAATGTGAACAGTGCGGTAGGAATGGGCATAGCAAAGCTGAGTGTTATGAGTTGATCGGTTGGCCCGACGGGTGGCGGAGCCGCCGCCGTGATGGCGTGAGATACGGCAACAGAACCACCGCAAGTGGAGAGGATAAAATTGCAGCAGCTCACACGGTTCAGGGGAGAGAGAACCCAGATGAAGAAGAGGCGGCTGAATCTGGAAATAAAATGGGGACAGCTTTCTTAGGTATTAGGGATGGATGGGTGAAATACCCATCCTACCCCCCACCTCTGACTTCTAATTCTTTTGAGCCTTTAATTAATTTGGTCAATGATTTTGATTTCCCCTGTAATCATAACCCCCATGTACCGAAATTTGATAAGTGTGACTCTAGTCCGTATCAATCAAGCAAGAAGCAGGGCTGGGCTCTTCAAATAGATACTCACAGAAACAGTAAAAGTGCACAATGGATTTTTGATTGTGGGGCATCAGACACAATGACATATGACCAATCAGACTTGGTTGGATCCACTGTTCCCAAGAGAGCATCAATCCAAAATGCAAATGGAGGGGTGTCACCCGTACTAGGAGCAGGAACCATCAACCTATCTCCCTCTTTAAAATTAAATAATTGTCTCTATGTACCTAATTTGTCATGCAAGTTACTCTCCATTAGTCATATTACGAAAGAGTTGAATTGTATAGTGCTGATGTTTCCTACGTTTTGCTTGTTACAGGATCTTCAGTCGGGGAGAGTGATTGGGCGTGGTACTGAAAGTGATGGGTTGTATTATGTGGATGAGGTAGCTCAACAGGGAACTGCAGCGCTTGCTGACGGGACAGTGGATCGTCAACAGTGGTTATGGCACCGACGGTTGGGACATCCGTCCTTAGGGTATCTTCAGTCTTTATTTCCTAAAGTTTTTCCTCAAAATAATCAGTTGACGTGTGAAACTTGTATACTTTCTAAAAGTCATAGACAACATTTTTCTTCGTCAAATTCTAGAGCTAAGGACATTTTTTCCTTAATTCATTCTGATGTGTGGGGACCTGCCCCGAATACTGGTGATCATGGTTTTCGATATTTTGTGCTTTTTGTGGATGATTGTTCTCGAATGATGTGGATTTACTTTCTGAAAAATAAGTCTGATGTTCCCTTGAAGTTTATGGAATTTTTTAACTTGGTTCAAACTCAGTATAAGTCACACATTCAAGTACTTAGGTCTGATAATGGGGGGGAGTATGTTAATTCCACTCTAAGACAATTCTTCCGTGATCATGGTATAGTTCATCAAACTTCGTGTCCTCATACACCTCAGCAAAACGGGGTGGCCGAACGCAAAAACCGCCAACTCCTTGAAATGTCCAGGGCACTTATGATTGAGTCTCACTGTCCTAAATCCCTGTGGCCCGAAGCAGTCGCCACCTCCGTTTATCTTGTAAACCGCTTACCCACTAAAGCATTACATTTCAAAACCCCTTTGCAGTTTTTAAGTGATACAGTCAACATCCCATCTTCCCTAGTACTTCCTCCTAAAGTTTTTGGGTGCTCCGTATTTGTTCATATTCCGAAGTCAGAACGTACCAAACTTGACCCTTGTTCTCTTAAATGTGTGTTTGTGGGATATGGGGTTAATCAGAAAGGGTATAGGTGTTATCACCCTGGTTCCCGGCGCCTTTATACGACCCTGGATTGTAATTTTCTTGAAACCGAATATTTCTTCTCCCAATCCAGTGGTCATGGGGAGAAAAGACAAGACCCTCTAGGTTGGATATCACACTCTTGGCCTGATACCGTCCTAACAGAGCAAGTAGGCGGAACCACCGAGCCAGCCCGTCCCACAATACAATCTCCCGCACAACCTCATAGTCCAATCACTCAAACTGATCAAACTGATGATCCTGAGGTACGTAGTTGTGATTCCACGAGTAATATTCCTCCAATTCAGTATGAATCTAACAGTGCAGGACATGATCCCGGAAGAGATGAAACACAGGAACAGGGGGAGATACAAATAGAAAGTGTACAGGAGAACATATATGTTTTACCCCCCAGGGCCAATCGGGGAGTACCACCAAAGAGGTATGAGCCCGAGTATGTGGGCAGGGCACCTAAATACCCGATAGCTAACATGGCTAAAGGAAATCTATCTCAACGAGCATGCGCATACGCTGTCTCCATCTACTCTACTAATGTCCCAAATAGGGTGGAAGAGGCCCTCACAGATGATAGGTGGGTTCGTGCCATGGAGACAGAAATGGAGGCACTAGAAAAAAATGGCACTTGGGAAAAATGCACACTTCCCAACGGAAAGAAGGTAGTAGGGTGTCGATGGGTTTACACCGTGAAACATCGGGAGGATGGAAGCATTGAGAGATATAAAGCCAGGCTAGTGGCGAAAGGATACACTCAAACCTATGGAATAGACTACTCTGAAACCTTCTCTCCGGTAGCCAAGATTGATACAATTAGAGTGTTGTTCTCGGTAGCAGCCAATAGGGACTGGAGGTTACATCAATTTGATGTCAAGAATGCTTTTCTACACGGAGATCTTAGAGAAGAGGTGTATATGGAACCTCCACCAGGATTTGCATATGGTTTTGAGGAAAGAGAAGTATGCAGGCTACGAAAGGCTCTGTACGGGTTAAAACAGTCACCCAGAGCCTGGTTTGGGAGGTTTACAGTTGCTATGAAGAAATATGGCTACAGTCAAAGCAATTTTGATCATACACTCTTCCTAAAAAGAAGAAATGGATTGGTAACATGTCTGATCATCTATGTGGATGACATGATCATCACAGGAGACGATGCAGAGGAGATCTTTCAGTTAAGGGAAAATCTGTTTCAGGAGTTTGAGATGAAGGATTTGGGAGAACTGAAGTATTTCCTAGGGATAGAGGTGTTGCGGTCTAAGCAAGGTATTTTCATCTCGCAGCGGAAGTTTGTTCTTGATCTTCTGACCGAGATTGGACTCCTCGAGTGTAAACCAGCTGACACTTCGATGGTAGTCAACCATGGGTTACAGATAGTGGATGGAGCAGAGGAGGCTGATAAGGGTCAGTACCAGCGGGTAGTCGGAAAACTAATCTATCTCTCTCATACTCGACCAGACGTGGCCTACGCAGTAGGAGTCTTGAGCCAGTTTATGCATCGACCTCAGAAGGAACATATGGATGCAGCGCTAAGAGTGTGCCGATACTTGAAGGGGCATCCGGGAAGGGGTGTCCTATTCCAGAGACATGGACACTTAGACATTGAAGCCTATACTGACGCAGATTGGGCCGGAAATCCAGTGGATAGGAGGTCAACCTCGGGGTATTTTACATTAGTTGGGGGGAACTTGGTAACCTGGAGGAGTAAAAAGCAGAAAGTGGTGGCACTTTCAAGCGCAGAGGCAGAGTTTCGAGGCATTGCACGAGGAGTGACTGAGATCTTATGGTTGAGAAAGTTACTCGCAGAAATTGGATTTCCAGCTATAGAAGCAAGCAAGTTGAGGTGTGATAACCGAGCTGCCATCAGTATGTCAGAAAACCCAGTGCAACATGATCGTACGAAACATGTGGAAGTAGACAGACACTTTATTAAAGAGAAATTGGAAGAGCGGGTAATTGACATTCCGTTTGTGCGGTCTGAGGATCAATTGGCAGACATCCTTACAAAAGCTGTGAATGGAAGGATCTTTAACGAAGTCTTGAGCAAGTTGAGCATCGGTGATCCGACACTCGACTTGAGGGGGAGTGTTAGTTAGGGGACTATATTTCAGGGATTTGATTTTATCTAATTGATCTTGTTTCCCTAGTTAGTTATTCTTGTACAGTATATAATGTATGTCCATGTACGTATTCTTTACAGAAAAATAATATACAGAAATTCCTTCCAATCTCATGGCAACCCTAAATTACAACAACAAATACCTCAACGGGAATTCTGTCTTCACTTATACAAACAATTCCATGATACTTTGGGCGACCTGAAACCACCTGCAAAAAACTAAAATATAAATACAGAGGCGATTCTCATGTAATTGTAGTTTCAACGTTTCAAAGTGGAGCAAAATTATTTATGCAATTTTAAATAACACAGAATTTGAGTTGCCAATGGTCATAGTCATAGTTATACATATCGAAATTGAAGAAAGCATATAATTAAATAAGATTCAACGTGAGAGAATTATAACTACTTTTTGTTATATATAATTCTATGTGTATGTGCACATAAGAAAAAGAAACACATACTAAAGGAGCAGGAGAGAATCGAAAATCTACAGAACCGGAGAAAAAGTTGGTTGGGAAAAATATCTGAAAAGTGGAGAGAGCAGGAGACGTGGTTGGAATGATATAGAGAAGAAAAATAGAATTAGCGCCAAAATCGATAAAAACTAGCGCCAAAAAAAAAAAAAAAAAAAAAAAAAGATAAAGAAAAAAGAAAAAAGAAAAAATAAAGGCATTCATGATATTTTGTATTTAGAAAAACTTCCATAAAAAGTTTATCACATTTTCTTTTCCACATATATGTAATCGTTTTTTGGCCCTCAAACTAAAAGGGGTCGGTTTCGGTTACTAACCGAAAAATCGAACCTGCTCTGTAAAATAAAAAAATTAAAAAAAAAAAAGGAAAGAAAGAAAAATTGAACGAAACCAACAATTTCTCAAATAAACAATATGCCAAATTGAGGTAAATAGCATAGAAAGTTAGAAACTATCAAGATTCAAATGTATCTTCCCCAAATTAAAGCTAGAAACAACAAATAATCATGAAATTGAACAATCATGGACGGACCCAGCAAAATCACCATAAAAGCACAAAATTGCCCAAAGAAGAATGAAACTATGAAAGAAAAGAAAACGTAGCTGCAGCGGGAGTGGGATTAAACTGAAACAGCCGGTGACTCTGTCTGAAGTGTTGGGGGCGGCACAGGGCAGCGGAAGGTCTCGGAACCGACGATGGTGGAGGTTCTGTGCGGCTGGGTCTTGGTGGCTTGGTGCGGCAGCATCTAGGTAAGGGAAAGAAAAATGGGAAGTGAAATTGGAAACTTAGGGTATGGTCTGAAATCTGGTAGGTTACTGTGAAACCGTGAAACCAGTCACAATTTTAATGGATTTTGATATTTTCACAAGCATTATGTTCTTTTTGTAGAAAGTAGTCAAAACAATTTTTGATGTACAATAAATATATCATCTATATATATTATAAAAGCACGAGTTGGGTTTTTGGTTTCTTACAAAATACGAATCGCCGAAAATATCCTTATAATAATTACGTCAATAATTATTAGTCAAGGATACTTATGTAAATATATTTTATAAATAATTAATTTAACTATATTTAAAAAGTACTCATTGACTTAAAATAGAACTCTTGGCAGAAATTAAAGTTTTTCAACTTAAAAAAAAAAGATTCGTATTTCAATAAGGATTGTTTTAGTGGTAATATTATGTTAATTTTATTATATAAGTTGTCCATTTTTTAATTTTAAGGTCTACATATGATTTAAAATATTATAATAAGATATATCTAAGGAATTGAAAAACAACAAATTGATTCACTTTATTAATTTTAATAAGTTTTGATAATTATGCAATATAAAATATTATTTAAATTGAAGAATCAGTTACATAAAATAACTTCTAATAAATCAATTCTAATATAATTCTAATTATATAAGTTAATAATTCTAATTATCTAAATCCATAAAATCTCTTAAATTATAATCAAATTATAATTCTATAAACTTACTAATTAATAAAATAATATAATCCAATGATTTACATAAAATAGTTTTTAACAAACTAATTAATCCTAATATAATAAATTTTCAATTAAGTGCTATATAATTGTATTAATCTAAATCTAAGTAACTATATAATATTTCTTTAATTTATATAATAAAATATAAATTACTAGAATGATTCACATACTCTATATATATATTATAAAAGTACAAATAAAAGTTTTGATTTCTTAAAGTTAAAACTTAATATACCACAATTTAGAAATGCAGGTCATCAAAACAAAGTTACTTTAAATTAAGAATTCTAAGAAAACTCAATATGTGTGCATATTTTATAAGATATAATCTACTTTTATAAATAAGTTTTATAGCGTTCAATTAAATATTCCTTGAAGTTGTTATATAAATATACTCTTTTGATTATTTCTACTACATACATAAAATCAATAGTAAAAAAAATAACATAAATATTAAATAATACTTATTGAAATGAATAACAGAGGATATTGAAAAACATCTAACGAAAAATATAATATTTGATTGACAAAGTTCACTCCAAAGGCTCTAAGAAACTTGGATTAAATAAATCCCAACGAAAGAAACATGGCAGCGAATAAATTGACAAGGATAGTTCAAAATATTCAAGATGATTGTTGCATTTAGGATGCTCCACTGACAAGATGGTTACTGTGTTCAGGAGCTTTGCCCAAAAAACTGGATAAGTTTTAAATTGATGAGAATAGTTTTAAACATTTTTGTTGTTTATTTATTTGAAATGCTTCTCTACTTCAAAATTTTACTTATTGTGCATGATTTGAGAGATTTTATATAAATATTTTTGTATATTTAGCTTTTCAAAATCAAGGTGGTTCAATAAAAATGTTATAATATTTATTTAATTAAATTAGATATTTTTAATATCCTAATTTATTCAATAAATATAATAGCTAAACTCATTTAAATAAATTAAATAATAAAGGTGCAACACATGTTCATTTCACTAGTTTATCTAAATACTTCTAATTATAAAATCATTAAAATTAAATCACTTGGAAACATCAACTTTTAAATTTTAAATATATTTCCGATGCCAAACGTTTCCAATTTTTGCCAAAAAGTGTTGGTTAAAGTAATTAAAGGGTTCTTTATGTAGGGTAATTACCCCAAATTCGAATTTTATTGATCACTTAGGATGCATATGTTAAAAAAACATTTTAAATTTAAATATAGTTGTGCGATCTCAATAGAAAATTTAATTTTTTAATTGAAATTCTCGCATAAATAAATTAAAAAAAAATAATAGTTTCAAATTAATATTATTCATTTATGATGCACAAATACTTCTAAAATATTATTTTGTCATATCATTTAATATTTGTGTCAAATATCTCTGATGTGTTAAATTTGAAAGTAATGTGTATCATATTCTATTCTTCTCTATGCATAATAGACACCCAGTCATATACAAAAATTGTAAGGTAAGTAAAATTAACAGTAAAATGAATTAATTGTATTTTATAACATAACGTTAATAATAAAACTAATATTTATTAATAAATTGTATTCAATCGAGCCAAAAGTCTACTATAGAGCTCAAAAAGAGTCCCATTAAAACACTTGAATTTGTAACGTGGGAAATGAGCTCCCCGACCGAGCTTGTTGATATTGTGAGAGGAAATCATCAATAACAAAATGTCTTTCGATCATTATAATACCCAATTTCATTATAGTACCCGATTTCATCAATAACGTGGCAAATGAGCTTCCGACCAAGCTTTTTGATCATTATAGTACCCAATTTCATTTTTTAATGGAATCTTTCGATCAAAATACCACTCATAAGATTTCTAAGAGTATCAAAATAAGAAAATTAGAGCACAAAAATGTCTATTTTGTTTTTATGATGAATCTCACGTGTGTATGTCTTGTGCGTAAGAATGGCCCGTAAAAATAAGCTCTAAATATATTTAGATGACAATATAATATACTTACTAAAAAAATAATATAATTTTTTATTTTTGGATACATAAATATAATATACTTATAAAACGTTATTAATAATAATAGTTGCTACGAGGACAAAAAATGAGTAGAATGCATAAGATTTTAAAATAAGTACCCATTTCCAATTTATTTTAATGAATTTTCATCAGCTCAAAATTTCATTATTAAAAGAATAAAATAAAATCTCCAACACTCATTCGCGCACGTCTTTGAAGATTAAAATTGGAAGTTGAAGTTTCCTTCCCAAATCCCCACCCAAATTCCCCAGCCGACTGACAAAGGAAAGCAAACACCATTGTCTCTTGCCAAGTTACCTTCTTAATCGTCGGCACTATCAGCCGCAACGCCGCCTCCATCACCGTTGCGTCGCACTTTTACGTTGCCTAGCCATCCCGCCGCCGCTTGCTTCCATCTCATCCCTGTCGCTGTTTTTTAGGTCGCGCAACCGCCCCTCCCTTGGCACCATCGGTTAGTGCTTTCAATTTTTGGTGCCTTTAATTCGTGAGTTGTGTATTCCCTAATTTATTTCTTTTCTCACGTTTGCTCACTGACCAGTATTAAAATACAAATCAATTAATTTTTTTTCCTTTAGGAATTGACTAAATGAATTTGATATATTCCTGATTTATTATTTTCTGGCATTTTTGAGAATTGATATGTATCTGCAAATAGCTGGCTCGGTATATGTGCTGAATTTTTCCTAATTTTGAAATTAGGTTTATGTTGGAACTTAATTATTCAAAAGTGTAAGCCTAGCAATTATTCCAATTGAAACAAATTGCTACAGTTCTTTGAAAGGGTTTTCTGCATTTGATTTTGTGTTGTGGACTTACCTGAATATAAGATCTCCTTGCTATACAACAAACATAGGGCATATAACAAGTAATGTTATCATGGTCATTTGTCTTGAGTAATTGAAACAGAACATGCTTTTGGTTATTATTATGAGTTTTATGAGATCATTAATGAGTGCATTTGAAAACAAAAAATGTTTCAACAGTAAGATATGGTTCCTCATTTTATGAGAACGAACCTTATGTGTTAGCTAATCAAGCAACTCAAGTATTCTATGTTAGTGATACCAAACTGGGTGGAAATTGGAGAGTGGTACAAAGTGCTCAACATCGTCATCTAATTGACCCGTCGCTTCATCAATTTGTTGATGGAAATGAACCTAGTGGCAGTGATGCATATCAACAAGAAAATTGTATTGATATTGAAGTTTTAGATAGTGCAAACAGAGTTTGGCTCAGTGGCACGAAATGATGAAGCTCCATTAGAGATTGAGCTAGCTGAAAATTTTATTCACTCACATACTGACAATAATGAAGAGGATGAGGAAGAAGATAAAGATGAAGAAGAGGAATCATTGAATGAATATTGGAGTAGTGAGGATGAAGCTGCATCTCAATCTTATGACGATAGTGACTTGGATTAGTGTGTAACTGTAGGTATGATGGTTTAGGGTTAAAGTTTTGTTTGTATTTGTCTACAAGTTTTGATGTAGAAGTATTTCTGGATACTATTGCATTGCAGGTGGAGGAACAAGAATTTGTACTCAAAACAATAAGTTGCCATAGCCATTGTTTGATATTTGATCACAGAGTTCGTTCGTACAGAGGTGAGCCTGTTTTGTTGCCTTTACATCTTCTCGAATAGCATAGGTCTCTATTAACATTGCCTTTTTACATGTATTTTATATATGGAAGCTGAATAATTTGAGAAGAAATATTTATTAAATCAAATTAGGAATATTCACTGAAATTGTTGGTCTACCCTACAGCTGTCGTTAGTGTATCAAATCCGTTCATTTGCTTTATGAAAGTGTAAATTTTAATTTTCTATTTGAACAAAATTCTGTGAAAAATATTTCCTTGTGCTTGAATATGTTTCTGATCTGCACATGAAGACATAATGAAACACATTAAGCCTGGATGGAGCAATTGTATAATATTGCTACTCTTTTTCTGTTGCTGGGCCCCTTCTCTGTGAATTCTTACTGACGGTTCGAAAGTTGACATGCATAAGGCCTTTGCAGAACTTCCTATTTGCCTGGCTGATTTTGGAGTGTTGCGTCGGACTGAGGCAAGTGATGCTCTTGCTATTGTTTACCTGGATTATTTTATGGACAATTAAGTAAGCTAAAATATACTCATGTTGATCTTTTTGTTGCTGACAGCCTGACAGTAATGATTTCTATTTCTTTTTCAATTATCTTTTCATTTCTTATTTTACATTACAGACATCTATTTCCGATTTTGTTTTTTATTTTCTTTTATTCCATAGCTAGATTTATGCTTCGATGTGATCAGAAGTCCTGGATAAAGTGCAGTCCAGGTTTTTCCCCCAATTTCCTCTTGATTTTTTTTTGTGCATCAATATTATTTTGATGGTGTGTTTTTGCCCCCAATTTCCTCTAGATTTGTTCTGTTTTTTGTGCTTTAATATCATTCTGATGGTGTGTTTCGGCTGAACAATTATTTCTGTGGCCTTTGGAGTGTGAATTGGGGGTATTACTCTGATAATAGATAGTATAAGTCTGCTGAATCTATTTATCTTGATTCTCAGTTTGTGCGAGATCTTGATTCATTTAGGTTAGTCTACGAATGGTGGATGGTGGATTTGAAACTGAAATTCAGTATTCAAGGAAGAAAGTAGGAAATCGGATACAGAATTGCTTGGATTTGGTTTGTGATTGAATCCTGGACTAGCAGTCCCCGCTCGAAGATTTGCTTGCAAGGTCAGTTTACATTTTTGCAATATGCCTTTGGTTGGTGCGTACTTTATTCCTGTAATTGTTTTTTGGTTTTCTGCTTTCGATAGAAGAGTTTGAATTTTAGAGAATTTTGTGTGATATATATATACATATATACATATATATATATATATATATATATATATATATATATAGGAATTTTATTGAAAGCAGTTGTATGGTATGTTTAGGAATTTGTTAACATGACATGTAACTTTTCTTAGAATAAGTATGAGTACAGGGCTCAACTGATACTGATTTTGACAACCCTAACCTAAAATCATTTCATATATTGTGATAAAAATAATCATTTTCTTATGGTAATTGGTATTGGGTTAGATTTTGCCTCGACTGTGCTACTTCATTTAATCTCTCTTATTACACTCTCTTTTCTTTCCCCTTCCAAATCTATTTATTGTGTATTTGTTTTGGGAAGATTTGAGTATTTAAGCTTATAATTGTAGTATTGCTATTCCTAATGAACATCATCATTTATTTAATACCTGATGATTTAATGGTCGGGCACTTTGGGAAGGTATTTTTGCTGCAAATTATGTATTTTCCTTCCTTCTGTATAATCTTTCATTACAATATATGGTAATAAGGTATTCTGCCGTAAATAATGTATTCTTCTTTCAACCTGTTAAGGAGTTGCTGCTCCAAATATATGATATTTAAAGTCTTATGATGTTTTTATTAGAATTTTGTTGGGAAGTCTTATATTTGATGAGAACTCTACTGAGTAAATGATGTTGCAAACTTGCTAATAAGCCCACTTTGGCAACAGTTTGTCCAGGTGGTGCTGCACAAATTGTGGGTGAATGTTTTCCTCTGGAAATTAGGCTATTACAGGGAGAACTTCCGCAAATGCTGAATGTGTTTTCTCCTCTCAAAGGTTATGTCTAGGATATAAATCAAGTCTGCTAACTGTTCTTCCATCTGGCAAATTGATGTCCTTTTAATCGACTTTTTCACATGTGATAGACCTTTTGCAGTGTAACACCCGAGCGCAAGGTGTCACATCCCCCGCACCGAGACCCGACCCGAATATGAAATGGACAATCCATACCCGAGCCAAATCATGGTGAACGGGGACATACACACACTCTATGCTAGGCGGGCTAACCCTTGAACCATAAAATCAAAGTAAAACAAACGCGGAAGCAATAACTGATCCTATAACCTAAAGGTAAATCATGAGCATCAAAGTTTCAATAATAAATCATATACATTATCAAATGCCATCCAGGCTCAGAACAACAACTACGCTCCATTATTATTCCATACAATGATCCAACGTGCAATATGTAAGTGTAAGGCCAAAATACAAGGGTTAAAAGCTAATGCAAGACCTATGACTCGAAATCCCGCCTAGCTCCCCTTGACACCTGCACAACACAACTGAAAGCCGAACGGGTTCAGTCCAAAAGGGACTGGTGGGTATAAAAGCAGGGCATAAGTATATACGACAGTATTTAAACAACCACATGCAAGCTATAATCCCAAGTGAGGTTTTGAAAAATTTCCCAAGTGGGCAAATAAAAATCATCAAAGGGGATTATAACAATTCATTAACATTAGATCATTATTGGCCCGACGAGTGGGCGTGCATTATATCCAACCAACACCTCGTGTAATTCATTAACATTCATTAACATTCATTCATTCTTTTCATGCAATCATTCTTTCGTGCGCATTCAATAACATTCCACCTTCTTCCTCCGGGTTGGTGGCGGGTTTGCAAGGCCCATCCACCCATTCATTGACCAAAAGGGGAACATGACTCGCCAGATGGCGCTCAGCGTCCATTCCTCGTTAACTCCAAACGAGGTCCGGTTACGCCGTTCATTAGTGGGACTAGTGTGAGGGTTTCCCGTCAGCCCATGCCTCCTCGGTTCCCCACTCACACCAAGCCCCTGGGCCCCATTCATTATGAACATTCATACATTCTCGCCAAAACATTAGGTAGGATCATGAAAGAAGGGGTTTACGTTGAAAACATTTACTCTTAAAAACGACTCTATATACATATATATGTTTTTGGTCGAAAACTTTTCACATTGGGAGTATATATATGGTCATCTATCTACATAGAAGAGAAACCCACCTTAAACTGCAACAAGGAGAACACACGAGTCTCACAGACCGGCCTCGTCTCCAACGGACTCAAAATCTGTGCAAGAAAGGTGAAATGAGAATCAATATGACCATATAAGACGCTCGGCAATGAAATGATTATGATATGAATGTATAAAAGATACGATTATGCCATGAAGATGTTCATGTTCATTCAAGTCATAAATTCACATTTCAATCAATTCAATTCAAGAATTCAAATAGGACATAACACGTATTAAATCACATTTACAATTAGAGAATAAACAATTAAATACGTTCAATTAAACCAAATAACAATTAATATATGATCAATATATATATATATATATATATATATATATAAAACACATGCACGTACAGTAGCATGCAACCAAAATATGCATGGAAACAGGAGGTGGCACGCCCGTGTCACCATTATACACTAAGCCGTGACACCCCCGTGTCTGGGTACAACGGACAATTATGCATGAAAATACAAGGTGACACGCCCGTGTCACCAATACAAGGCAATCCATGACACCCCCGTGTCACGGTAGAGCAAAACCAGACAACTACGCACCCCCGTGTCACGCTGAAGAAGGGAAAGTTGACACGCCCGTGTCAGGCACGCAGCAGAGAAAAACGTAACAGAAAAACAGAGCATCACCAAGACACAACATTCCCAACACATTCAACCAACAAAATATAACAAAAATGCAATGAAACAACTCCACAACAATACACAAACATGCTCCCAAAGTGTTGAGACATGATATGGAGGTAAGGATGATCATTTCATGTAAAAACTTCAAATATACAATAATGGTAATTCATGAATGCTTCAACTTCCATCTAATACTTCACCATACATACAAAGAAGGTGTTATGGTAACCATATTAAAGCTTGAAATCAACCAAAACAACCAAGGAATGAAAGGGATCAACAAATTGGCATATAACCTAACTATTCATCCATATATCCAAAACCTCATCAATACATGATCAAAATTAGGGATGAATGAATGAAAATGACTCATATTGAATGTACTTAACATATCCAAGCTTACCTTGTGGATTAATGGAGGTTTGGAAGGAGATTTGAGCTTGAATCTCAAGGTTTGGCTTGAGTTACGGGTGAAGCTGGAGAATAGAGGATGTTTGGCCAATTTTCAGCAAGTGGGAAAGGTTGGTTCGGTTTGGGGGGTTTATGGCTGAATAAAGGGTTGAGTTAGGGTTCCAAAGACTCTAACCATGGTTAATTTGATCTACAAATGAATGAGTTATGATTTATTTAGTAAAAGGTGGCAGTTTTGTTCTCGTTCCGTTTTTCGGTTGAGTTTCGGTGGTTCAAAGGATGTTAGAAAAATATAAGGCTAAGTTTATTAAATCCGAATTTTCGATACGAGTTCAACAAAGTTGACGAAACTCTAATCCGAGTTCCCAAGCTCAAGATATCACGTAAGAACCAATGGTGCGCTAATTGCTCGTTAACGCCCGTTTTGGATTCCACAAGCAAAATAAATTCGAAAATCAATCAAATGTAACCGAAAACGTGAAACGAACATATAATCATAAACATAACACATATAGGTCCGTCATATTAAATGTGCACGAAATTCCGGTATCAATCAATATAGCACGAAGCACGTAAATGTCACTCATACGCAATGTAACAATAAAATTCATAATATTACAAATAATATAAAATAATTGTGTATATAATTTATAAATAACATGCAGGCATCAAATATGGTTTTAATAACAAGGTTCATTAATTAAATGCGATCAAAGTAAATAGACGAAATGATTCAAATATTGGTTAACACTATTATAATACATAATTAATTACTAAGACCTAATACAATTAACATAAAATTAAATATGTAAAACACGTATAAATAAATATTCGTGCAATTTGGTAAACACATACGTCATGCTATACGATTGAAAATTTTGGGGCGTTACAACCTCTCCCCCTTAAAAGAATCCGTCCTCGGATTCACTATCTGCCTGAAACAATTAATGAAGGAACCCCGTTCCTTACAAACAACAAAGAGAGAATCCCGTCTCTCAAAAACAACAAAGAGAGAACCCCGTCTCTCGAAAGCAGCAATGAGAGAACCCCGTCTCTCGCTAACAGGTAACGAAGTTCAAAATACAAAACACAGCCACAACGAAGAACAACACCAGGGAGAAAACATCAAAATATCTAATTACGGCAACTTAGTCAAAACAATCACATAAAGTCTGGGAATAATAATTACTTACTTACATACAATAACGATTGTACAACCATAATTAATAAATCAAAGAGCCAAAGTGCAAATTAGTAAAATTATTTAAATTAGCAATGCGTGCATGCGTATACCATAGATGTCTGAGGTACCGTTCACCGTGGAAATGAATTTGAAACCAAAGCCTTCCTGGTCCCAAGATATGATCTGAACCCAAAAGCTAGCTCGACTCTTGGCATGTCTTTAATATCTTCGATGTGTCCACCTCTTCCATTTCTCGGTTATAGTTTAACCCTGATCCAATCGACCTGCCCTTCCAAAGCAAGTTTTACCCTACATCTTAAGATTTCGGACCGGTCTTCTTTCCAGTTCGCGTCTCCTTCTATAAGTTGGTGAAACCTCTGAAATTCCATAACCTTTTTGATTAATAGTCACAGTCCTCTTGATGAGTTCTTTCCAAACCGGGTTGTAATCATCGGTTTCCCAAAAAAAACTTGGATTAACCTCTTCGTGGATCGTTTCCTCATCCCTTCATCCTGTTAAAGCCATTAAGCGTTCATTAGATTTCGGTTCACCCAAATTTTTAATCGAGGGAAAACTTCCCTGATACTTCTTGATATTCAATTCAAGTCCTTCCATAGTTATTTCTTTCTTATTCCTTTCTGCTCAAATTCCTTCTAACTTGTACTGCTCCCAGTCTTCACCATTTCCCATAATCTTCACTCGACCAACCAACTCTTTTTAATTAACCGAGCTTAACCTTCCCGAATACCCTTAGACCCTCCATCTCGAAGTTAGGTCCATAGCCACTATCTTACCTATATCGGAGTTTAACATACCCTCTAGGATAACTACTCCTGACAACCTTGACGATTCAATCCCTACCTTGAGATATTTCTTATGATGGTCTATCTTAACATGAATCCTTTCCCATCTTCCGTCCAGAGTATCCGTTCATTCTCTTTGACCCACTTAAGGTTATATTCAGTATTTGGCCCCACATTTATTGAACCGAAAATAGAATGCTCTTGCTGATTCTTAAAGTTTGATGTAAATCCTTCAATGATCATCCTTTTCGGCTTGGTCTCTGCTTAAGTTTCCTTCCAATTTACCATTGAAATAACCAATGACTTAACAATATTATCTTTTTGGACCCCTTTGTGCTTCATTGGATTAATCTTGATCAACACCCTCCCTTACGTACTAACTTGATTCGACTTCCTCTTGTTAACTCTGACTTAGGAGTTCCCATAAACTCCCTTATAACTTCATCACCTCCATTGGAATTTCCAGATCTTCCTTAATTTGAAATTCCATTGCTCCTATGAAAATGTTTCTTCGAGCACCAATTCAATTCTCCAATTTGTTCCTCGGTCGTGCTCTCCCCCTTAAATTTTTATTGTCGCATGTTGAACTTCATCGATTCTTCTTTTGTCGAAATTCTAGATGAATAATTTCCATAAGAGGGGGGGGGGGGATTTAATCAAAGGGACAACCCCAAAGTTTTGCTTTTCAGCTTCCCTTCTACTTCGCTTGATGTCCTAAACCCCTTTCCTATTCTTGTCCGAACCAAACACCCCGCAATCGACTCTAATCTCACTTCTCTTTATGAATCCCCGTTTCCATTAACCTATCCTTTACTTGAAATTCTTTGCTTCCGACATCACCTTCCTTGTAACGTACCATCCCATCATTCCTTTTCCTCTTAACTCAGATGTGGTCCGATCGAAGAAATACTTGATAATTGAGATGGAAGAACTTCCTATCAAATAAACACTAGAATGCATGTCGGGTTAAAATTGACGATGCATGTGTCACTTTTATATCAAGCAATCATGCAACATATTAGCGCAACGAAACCAAATAGAAATGCACGAATAAACATAAGGCCGAAAGAATAAATAATTGATACAAAGTATGATGCACGTGCTATGAATGTTTTGGGAACCTATCACTAATGTGGTAAGCTATTAGTTCAGTAGCTTTTCTTCGTTCCTCCAATCCCGAGGTTACTTTGACTTGGTGATTATTCCTCGCCTTTCCCACGGTCTTCAAGTTTTCCATGAATCTCTTTGCATCACTTGTATCTTCCACTGTTCGAAATTGAAATTTCACGATCCCTGATTTCTTCGACATCCACTGAGTTAGCCTCTGCATATACTCCCGAGAATCGCCCTTCAACCTTACTCAAATTCTCTTACAAAAATGAACTCCAATGTAATTCTGAACCCTTCTTCTCGCCATCACCGTAATCAAGACTCCCGTGCTTATCCTTTCTGAGTTTAATTCACCTCCAATTGCTTATGCTTGAGCGTAGGATTTCCTTGCAAAGAGTCTCTCCCCGAGAATAATCCTTCAACCAGTCTTTGCCTTTCTTTATCGTTCCCATTTGTTGCTCCATATCTTCCAATTCAACTTCACAACATGACAATTCAGCTTGGATTTGGAAAAACAAATTTAAATCCCGTCCTTAATATCGCCACCTTCCCTAATTTTGTATTCACCCAGCTACTTGTCTTTCTCTACTCATTTTCAGACTCGTTTACTCTCTTAATCGAAATCTAGAGCACCCAAAACCAACTCTTCCCGGTCTTAACTTCTACAAACTCGATTTCTAATCACTAGGCTTAATTATAAATCCTTTTTTTTTTGTCGACCCTTGGTACATAACTCTATTCACCCAGCTACTTGTCTTTCTCTACTCATTTTCAGACTCGTTTACTCTCTTAATCGAAATCTAGAGCACCCAAAACCAACTCTTCCCGGTCTTAACTTCTACAAACTCGATTTCTAATCACTAGGCTTAATTATAAATCCTTTTTTTTTTGTCGACCCTTGGTACATAACTCCTACCGGGCCCATTTATCCTGACTCCTCTTAATTTTTAATACCTCTTCAATAATTCGAACCCGGAACCAAAATACCTCCGAGGTTCATTCACTTCCTTCCTTAGACTAAATGATCCAGTTGAACCTGATTATCACATCCCATGTAGGAGAGCCGCATATACCAATCTTCGGAGTCATAAACATTCCCCGAGCAACTCTTATTTTATCAAATACGTCTCTGCCCTTGCATCTCCAAAATGATCCTCCATTCCGACTCCTAGTCATTAACTCTAACTCCATCTATGAAGACCACGCATCTCAAATTCTCTATATTCTCCCCGATGTCTCCAAACGAAGTTGTAATAAATTATTATGATCACAGAACTTGGCCGTGGTTTGATATCATCTTCATATCCTAGAAATCATAACTCATTTCGAGAGTATATGCATGCGATTAGTGCATGCTCATGGCACATATTCAACACGAACGACAAGGATCCATGTAATAATGCAACAAATAATTCAAAAAAATTAAAAAGGAAAACCAACTTTCGTATTCAAGGTCGATGCAATGCATACATTATCACTTAGTTCCTATGCTGAACGACCTAAACTGACTCACACGACACGAAAGCCCGGGTTTTGCAACCATAAGCTCTGATACCACTTAAGGATGTAACACCAGAGCGCAAGGTGTCGCATCCCCCACACCGAGACCCAACCCGAATATGAAATGGACAATCCATACCCGAGTTAAATCACGGCGAACGGGGACATACACACACTCTATGCTAGGCGGGCTAACCCTTGAACCATAAAATCAAAGTAAAACAAACGCGGAAGCAATAACTGATCCTATAACCTAAAGGTAAATCATGAGCATCAAAGTTTCAATAATAAATCATATACATTATCAAATGCCACCCAGGCTCAGAACAACAAATACGCTCCAATATTATTCCATACAATGATCCAACGTGCAATATGTAAGTGTAAGGCCAAAATACAAGGGTTAAAAGCTAATGCAAGACCTATGACTCGAAATCCCGCCTAGCTCCCCTTGACACCTGCACAACACAACTGAAAGCCGAACGGGTTCAGTCCAAAAGGGACTGGTGGGTATAAAAGCAGGGCATAAGTATAATATACGACAGTATTTAAACAGTTAAATACAATCTATAATCCCAAGTGAGGTTTTGAAGAATTTCCCAAGTGGACAAATAAAAATCATCAAAGGGGATTATAACAATTCATTAACATTAGGTCATTATTGGCCCGTCGAGTGGGCGTGCATTATCTCCAACCAACACCTCGTGTAATTCATTAACATTCATTCATTCTTTTCATGCAATCATTCTTTCGTGCGCATTCAATAACATTCCACCTTCTTCCTCCGGGTTGGTGGCGGGTTTGCAAGGCCCATCCACCCATTCATTGACCAAAAGGGGAACATGACTCCCCAGATGGCGCTCAGCGTCCATTCCACGCTAACTCCTAACGAGGTCCGGTTACGCCGTTCATTAGTGGGACTAGTGTGAGGGTTTCCCGTCAGCCCATGCCTCCTCGGTTCCCCACTCACACCAAGCCCCTGGGCCCCATTCATTGTGAACATTCATACATTCTCGCCAAAACATTAGGTAGGATCATGAAAGAAGGGCTTTATGTTGAAAACATTTACTCTTAAAAACGACTCTATATACATATATATGTTTTTGGCCGAAAGCTTTTCACATTGGGAGTATATATATGGTCATCTATCTACATAGAAGAGAAACCCACCTTAAACGGCAACAAGGAGAACACACGAGCCTCACAGACCGGCCTCGTCTCCAACGGACTCAAAATCTGTGCAAGAAAGGTAAAATGAGACTCAATATGACCATATAAGACGCTCGGCAATGAAATGATTATGATATGAATGTATAAAAGATACGATTATGTCATGAAGATGTTCATGTTCATTCAAGTCATAAATTCACATTTCAATCAATTCAATTCAAGAATTCAAATAGGACATAACACGTATTAAATCACATTTACAATTAGGGAATAAACAATTAAATACGTTCAATTAAACCAAATAACAATTAATATATGATCAATATATATATTTATATATAACATATGCACGTACAGTAGCATGCAACCAAAATATGTATGGAAACAGGAGGTGGCACGCCCGTGTCACCATTATACACTAAGCCGTGACACCCCCGTGTCTGGGTACAACGGACAATTATGCATGAAAATACAAGGTGACACGCCCGTGTCACCAATACAAGGAAATCCATGACACCCCCGTGTCACGGTAGAGCAAAACCAGACAACTACGCACCCCCGTGTCACGCTGAAGAAGGGAAAGTTGACACTCCCGTGTCAGGCACGCAGCAGAGAAAAACGTAACAGAAAAACAGAGCATCACCAAGACACAACATTCCCAACACATTCAACCAACAAAATATAACAAAAATGCAATGAAACAACTCCACAACAATACACAAACATGCTCCCAAAGTGTTGAGACATGATATGGAGGTAAGGATGATCATTTCATGTAAAAACTTCAAATATACAATAATGGTAATTCATGAATGCTTCAACTTCCATCTAATACTTCACCATACATACAAAGAAGGTGTTATGGCAACCATATTAAAGCTTGAAATCAACCAAAACAACCAAGGAATGAAAGGGATCAACAAATTGGCATATAACCTAACTATTCATCCATATATCCAAAACCTCATCAATACATGATCAAAATTAGGGATGAATGAATGAAAATGACTCATATTGAATGTACTTAACATATCCAAGCTTACCTTGTGGATTAATGGAGGTTTGGAAGGAGATTTGAGCTTGAATCTCAAGGTTTGGCTTGAGTTACGGGTGAAGCTGGAGAATAGAGGATGTTTGGCCAATTTTCAGCAAGTGGGAAAGGTTGGTTCGGTTTGGGGGGTTTATGGCTGAATAAAGGGTTGAGTTAGGGTTCCAAAGAGTCTAACCATGGTTAATTTGGTCTACAAATGAATGAGTTATGATTTATTTAGTAAAAGGTGGCAGTTTTGTTCTCGTTTCGTTTTTCGGTTGAGTTTCGGTGGTTCAAAGGATGTTAGAAAAATATAAGGCTAAGTTTATTAAACCTGAATCTTCGATACGAGTTCAACGAAGTTGACGAAACTCGAATCCAAGTTCCCGAGCTCAAGATATCACGTAAGGAACCAATGGTGCACTAATTGCTCGTTAACGCCCGTTTTGGATTCCACAAACAAAATAAATTCGAAAATCAATCAAATGTAACCAAAAACATGAAACGAACATATAAGCATAAACATAACACATATAAATCCGTCATATTAAATTTACAAGAAATTCCGGTATCAATCAATATAGCACGAAGCACGTAAATGTCACTCATACGCAATGTAACAATAAAATTCATAATATTACAAATAATATAAAATAATTGAGTATATAATTTATAAATAACATGCAAGCATCAATTATGGTTTTAATAACTAGGTTCATTAATTAAATGAGATTAAAGTAAATAGACGAAATGATTCAAATATTGGTTAACACTATTATAATACATAATTAATTACTAACACCTAATACAATTAACATAAAATTAAATATGTAAAACACGTATAAATAAATATTCGAGCAATTTGGTAAACACATACGTCATGCTATACGACTGAAAATTTTGGGGCGTTACATGCAGTCAACACATACAAGTATAATTTAATATATTTTCTGCCATCTTTGTTTTTCTTAATGTTTACCAAGTAATGTGAGGCGAGACTGATTCCCAATCGTACTATGAGAATGTTATAATCTCTTAGAAAGTGCGCCTGATGAGTATCTTATAAAATTAATGTGATATACATCATATAAAATATATTATTTTATTTTGTTTATAACATGCATTAATAAATGGCTTATTACTGATTGTAAAATATATAACTTTGTATATAAGATTTCTGTTAGTATAAATATAAATGGATGTTTATGTATAACAAATGAAAATAGACGAATCAATTTTATAATATATTTAAAATACATATAAATCATTATTTAAGTAAAACAATTTAAAATAAACAAAATATTATGTGTAATGAATACTATATTAATGTTTTGTGTTCTTTATAGCTTATGTTCTCTGTATCAATTATTCTTATTTCCGTGCAGGTCTCAATATCTGAGTTGCTGACACATGATGTTAAGGAAGTAAATAGATGGAAACGAGTGAGGAAGACTAAGAAAATCAATCAAGAGAGGTATTTTGAAAGATGTGATACTGAGCTAAAACTTTCCGTAAATGTACTATGATTTTCAGCTCCTAAATTTGTTGCTAAGTAAAAAGATACTGAAATTTATAAGTTTTCTGCTAGGGGATAATGAATCTGCTGATAGTTAGTTGATTTCCAATTCACTCCACTAGGAAATTCTTAGCTGTTGAGTTTTGAACAAAAATGGGTTAAATTTAGCTCCATTTTCACTGTTAGTTTGTTAGTTAGAAATTCATTTTCTATCCTATTTTCATTTTTTAACTTATTTTTTCACCCCAGAATGAATCTTGTTACCTCCCACTTATACTATGTGAAAAATCTATCAAGAAGAGCAAACAAAAGAAGCACTTTGATATGCATTTCACCAAAATGGCTTTAGAAGTTGCATTTCCTAAATAGTTATTAAGCATGAAGTTATTAAATGAATGGTGTATTTAAAATGGGAAATGAGTAAAACTCCTTAGAAGTTCAATATGTATCGAGTTATTAAGCAAGAAGTTAGGTTCTAATGATGATTTACCTAGCTGAAGTGTGGAAAAGGTAACTGGCCAAGAATATATGATAACTTCAGCATGTTATATGGAAGCTGGAATTATATGGAAAAGGTAACTGGGCAAGAATAATGATAATTTTAGCATGTTATGTGGAAGTTGGAATAACATGGAAAGTGTATTAATTACTTATTCTTCTTCCCTTGCAAATATCCAAGTCCTAGTTTAATGAGCTATTACTGATTAAGCCAAGGAAAAAAGTGCAAATTCCATGTGCTAGCAGGGCATATTGACCAAAGTAATTTATAACTCAAATACGTTTCATATGTTTGTTGCTTGTTTTCATAAAAATGACCATTTCTTTAGAATTGCAATTTTGTGGCGCCCTCTGCCACATCCCGCACTGAGAAATACCCCGAGTGTTAGCTTTGGGCCTTCACTCGAGATCTTTCCCAGCGAACGGAGACGAACAAACAATCACAAGCATAGCGGAAACATAAAAGCAATACCACTCAAACACAAAAGTCATTTACAAAGCCGATAAGGCCGACGAGAAACGAAAAACTACAAAAGACAAATGTATTAGGTATAGGTACATAAACTATACATACTGACTTTCCCACGGAGGAGAAATTCCAAAAATAGTGGACTCCAAAACGAATCATCTATACGGCACCTAATGACCTAGACCAAACTTACCGTTTATTCACATCTGCCTGAAGCCAAAACCAAAGAGAACGGACATTAGTCAAAGTGACTAAGTGAGGGGGTTATACATATACTTAAACAAAATCACAAGCTTCGTTCACATTTTTCTTATTTTTGAAAACGAGATGTAAACGTATCAAAAGGAATAGCTTTTACTTTGTATGAAAACACACTTGTGAACCAATAATCAAAACGATCGATCAATCACAGTAACCCGACAAGTACGGGTAAGTTCTCCAACCTTTCACACCCTGAACACAAGAAACACAAAATAGAAACCAACCTTCTCCCTCCAATTGTTAGTCGAGGTGCCCCCCAACCAACCACGCGATCACACAGATAGGGGCGATATGCCCTGGTACCAATAACCTCACTCTATACGTAACGCAGTCAACCTCCAGCTACGCCCCGTATAGAGCTTCACAGAAGTATGTAGTAAAGATCAGCCTTTGGCGCACACCTCCGGGCTTCACCCACTAGATACCTCGGGCCCATACTCCCCAAGGGCGTCCCCATGGGT
This sequence comes from Lantana camara, assembly GCA_037501455.1. Classification (NCBI taxonomy): domain Eukaryota; kingdom Viridiplantae; phylum Streptophyta; class Magnoliopsida; order Lamiales; family Verbenaceae; genus Lantana; species Lantana camara. Next base: position 88,682,419 of record CM074863.1, read on the forward strand.
TCTATCAGATCAATACTCACTTTTCGAAATAGTTTCACACTTTCAAACACTTTCTTTCTCTTAACTATTCCACAGTTCAAAAATCAAACTTTTCGTTCACTCACACGTATATATAATATAACAAGAAACCATTTTTATAAGAAAATCCGATTTTTCAATAAAATACCAAAATATTATAAAACAACTATTTATATATATAGTATCAACGGGTCAAAATCAAAATCAATAAATAAGGGTTGGGTTTTAAGAATATATATATTTGCATAATATATGTTTTGGCCCCAGTTGAAAACATTTTAATCCCTCACCTGGAAAGCTTTCAAACTTGCAAAAGAAGGACACGATCAGCACGATCGGGGCTCCTCCCTAGGAACACCGGCGCCATGCATACAACTGTAACTTATGACTCGACTCGGGGACCAAGTAAATATGATCGACGTGTACAGCTAATCACTAAGACCATATTAGAACAAGTTAATTAAACATAAACGAGAATCGAAATAATTAATTTATTTCTTTTTTTTTTCAAAATATTTTAAAGTTCAAATTATGTAATTTGAAATCTCTTAGGCACGAAGTGTTCTAAGAGACTGGATTGAGATGCATGTAAGCTATAGTAGTAGCCCAACTATTGCCACTCAAATTGGCAGTCATATAGAATACAATCGTTACATCAAGGAATAGTTACAGGAATCTTTATTTACTCTTCTACCATACATACATGTGCTGGGAGAATTAATTTATTCAAATAGACTTAGGGGGCGTTTACATTGGCTAAATGGGCATGTTGGTGGGCTTCAACATGGGTTGGCCAGTGTTTACTTTTCATGTGCCCCAGCCCGCTCCTTAGGCCCAAGCCCGTGTGAATTGATTGGTATTCAATGATTATTAAACATGCCAAAAAGGCATGTTTAATAATCACGGCCGCCATGTTGGGAAGCTTAATTGCAAAATCCCCCTGGCTTTCATATTATTTACGTGTGTATGCCATTGAATGTCCGCATCAAATGGGAACAAAGGACTTTACAATGGGGGGCAAGGGCAGAGTTGTCTTTTACTGCATAAACATTCACCACACATGAAAAGTAAATGCATTGTTGAAAATTAAATTTGCAATTAGGGGAGACCTAACATGATTGCAAAACGCATGTTAGTGATTCTTCACCAACCCATAGAATCATGACATGCAGAATCATGAAATGAAATGTAAACGCCCCCTTAAATGTTATAGAGTTGTTTGCAAAATCTTAAATGCACACGGTACCCGATCCATGTTGCACCAATTATGAACTTATTCAATCAAGAAATCACATGAAAGCATTCATTTTCGGGCAAGTATTTGAAATAAATTTCATGATTAAGATATCAAAACTCATTGGTTTTAGAAAATAATAATTTACCGAATTAATCTATTTATCATATATACTAAAGCGTTTAAAATACGAGTTATAGTTCCTCGATCCGGGACCAAGATTCTAGGCATAATCTTCTCAAGTAAACATATTATTCCCAAAAATATAAAACAAATTGTATATATATATGCTTATTAGCAAACTCCATAATATTATTGAGGAGCAATTTAAACTGGACGAGATTTGCTTGAGATTCTATTTTCTAAGATCATAGAAACATAGACCACATTTGCTAAAAAAATTCACAATTATTGAATCAGATAAAAGTAAAATTAAAGATAGTACCACTCATAAAGAATTTTATACCGGAATCTGGAACGGTATTGACGAGCAAAGCTAAAGGAATTCTGTTAGTTTTCCCAGGTGGTCGCTGTTCTTACGTAACTTAATTTTTGTTTTCTAATATTTATACAATAACAATTATATTCATTCCCTGCAAATTAAAGATTACTAGGCACGTGGAGACTTAGAGTTGATGACTAAGTTTGCCTATGGGTTATAGGGTGATGACTCAACTTGCCTTGTACATAACCTGATATGCATTGTCTGTAAATGGTCAAAAGCTGGCAAGACTTACCACTAAAATATTTTGTAAATTATGTGTGTTAATATTTTAACAAAATGTTAATCCCAAGAAATGTGACATGATATTTATTTGCACGTAGACTAAATGTAACTAGTAACTACCCACATACATGCAAATATCTTTATGAGTTAGGATTTTGATATTATTAGTGTATCTACCATTCAGTACTATATATATATATATATATATATATATTCCAATTAATATCTTTAATCACGTAACTATAAAAATTTGGTATTGAGCAACAATTTCGATAAAAACTCGATTAGATATGAGTTAATATATTAAATAATTGTAGTAAATCACGTATTTTCAAAATTTTAATATTTTTAAAACACATAGGAGTTAAATTAATTGTAAATAAGTCAACACATTATGCATACGCTATGCGATTAAATTTCTAGACATGTCCTGATCTTAACTAACTTACTTGTTTCTTTTGGTTTGGGATTTGGGGTGTTACAAATTCGATGAGATTTTGAATTTTAATCTTTTATCTGTTGTAATAATCTTCGTGTTGATTATTATTTTTGGTCTCTATCCTAGAATGGGTCATACAATGGACTGCAACATTATGCAGCTCTTGGAAGAAAATAGTGTATGTGTTATTGTTCAAAAGATTGTTGTGGAGGCAAAGAAAGCATCATACGAGACAAAACAAAGAGAAGTTTTATCGGTGATTTTGGTCAAATGTTAAGAGAGATTGTGGGACCACTTTGGTGTAAAATGTATATTTCTATAGATTTGATCATGAATGATTAACATTGTGACACTATGTGTACGTATACTTTGTTTAAAATTTTATCAATTTATTTCTTGATCAGTTTTTAGTATGATAATTGAATTAATTAGTTTATATTTATTCTTGAATTAATTATTTAATATTTAAAATATGGGAAAATGATTTAAAATTAATGTTAGCAGCCAATTTGAATAGTTTTCTACAACCATTTATTTGGTCCTTAATAAGGGTATATTAGAAATCATCTAGATTACTTTTCCAACCATATTTAGTTGCTAAATTGTAAATACTACAATATAATTTGCGACAAAATTACAAGTACTATAACAAATTTTTTGGCTGCTAAAAGTGTGCTTTAGCAACTAGATTTTATCGTCACAATATAGTTAATACATAATTTAAATAGAGTGTTATTGCAACCGAATAAAGAAAAACTGCAACCAACATTGTGGTTGCTAAAATATTTTTTTTTACCAACAAAAGGAAAATGGTCACTGTAAATATAACTATAGCAACGATTGTGAAGTTTCAGCCACCATGTATTTTACATCAGTGAATGAAAAATTGGTTGCTAATTATACTACTTTCAATGACCAATGTTGGATGGTTGCTAAAAATATAATTTTTAGCAACTAAATTTATAGTTGGTCACTGAGCACTTTTAGTGAGTACCCTGTTGTGACCACTTGTGACCAACCAAAATTTGGTTGCTATTTCGTTTAGCGACCAATTTCTTAGTTTTAGCCACCGAAAAAAGTTGTTGCTGAAACTACTTTTTGTTGTAGTGTAGAGATAAATTGGTGGAGTGTTAAACAATTTTTACGGATAAGACTGGATGAAGAAGAAGAGAAACGCAAAGGTAACATGAATTAAAACCCTGAGTCTCGAGGTTTTATAAATAAGACCGATGAGATGTTGATAAAAAAAAAAAAAAGAAAGAAAAAAATGTAGAGTGTATTATATTAATTAAGATAATGAATATATTTAATAAATTAGTTAATTTTTTTATATATATATATGTAATAAGTGGTTATTTAAATCTAATTAATTTTTTTTAGGGTGTAATTTAAATTTTAAATAGTTTGGGATATATTTGAAAATATAAATCAACAAAATGGCGTAAAAACAATTTTTTTAACTGTCATGTGCTGGCACGTCGGTTTTATCGTCTAATTTGGACGAAATTTGGTTAATGAGACCTAAATTGGAAAAAAAGCAATATATGAGACCTAATGTAAGAACATGACAACAGTTGAGATCAAAATAAAAGGTGGCTATTTTATGGGAGCCAAAAGATAATTTTCTCAAAATTGCTTTAGATTTTCACTTTTGATTGTGATTTTTCGGTCATATCTCCTCCTTTTTGGATTTTAATATGATATCAGAACTTTTAGTTGTAGGTCATCAGTTAATAAATATCGTATAAGCAAATATTTATGTACTTCATAAAAAATAGTGGGGTCAAACATCCCAACTTACGACTATATATGTTGGAGTCAAAGTATAGTATAGATATTTAATACATATTTCGGGGGAAACTCTACCCTAAATCCAACTCAGCTAAATTTGTTCTCTCATTATATTGGTTTGATCGAGACAAACTCGGGGTAACATTTCCCATATTTCTGCCATGTATATCATATAATTTCCATTAGATTTTAATGGTGTACACTACCCAGGACTCACGTAAATTACACACATTCTCTATCATGCATGAAATACAATCAAGTTTCATATAAAATGCCCAATACTTTGACACGAACAAAACGAATTAGAACAAAAGAAGCAAAACTAAAGGTGTTATGTACAAGATAATGAAACTGCTAGCTAGAGTTACATTAAAAGTACATCCAACCACAAGAGTAACATAAAGAGACCACTCCATACAATACTAAGTATAATGTGATTTACAACCATTCATATCACATCCCTCCCTTTTTATTAGTTTCACAAGTTCTTCAACCACTCCATCTATCTCACTCTCCGCTTTGCCCCTAAAACTTTCACTCATTTCCTTCATCCTCTTCCGAACACAATCTCCACTCTCATCCAAAACAACCTTCCTAATAACCTTCGCAATCTCATCGCGTTTGAGCTTCTTATTCTCATCTCGAACAGCTTCAACACCCACTCCGGCGGCCTCCACCACGCTCGAGTTGATCGATTCGTCCCCAACCATCGGTACACATATGATTGGGACCCCAAATTTTGCACTCTCCATAATCGAATTCCACCCACAATGACTCACGAATCCACCAACACTAGGGTGTCCGAGAATCCGAGTTTGTGGGGCCCACCCCTCGACGACCAAACCCCTATTCCCAACCCTTTCACGAAACCCTTTTGGAAGTACTTCCTCAATTTTAGTTTTCCCAAACCTGACAGCCCAGATAAAGTTGACTAGGCTAAGCTCCAACCCCTCTCCCACCTCCATTATATCCTCCTTAGAGAGAATATCCTCACTCCCAAAAGCAACAAATATAACAGATCTCTTCTCTCTCTTCTCAAGCCACCGCATTATCTCATCGTCATGGTCATTCCCGCATTCATTCCTCGAATCGCGAACCAAGGGGCCCACCGGGACCACCCTCTTGTCCCACATGTGCAACAGGATGTCAATGTACTTCCCTTCCATTTCCCTACATGTCTTGATCAAAATGAAGTCCCGTGACCCCCTGAGGGCTTCAAAAAAAAGATCGATCTCCTTGAAATCCGACGGGTTGCTGAGGATCTCCTCAAAACCGGCGACTTCGTCCCCCTTCTGATTATCATTCTTGTAGAGCAGGTAAAAAAGCGTTGCCGCGCTGCTGGTGAGGAATATAACCGCCGGAATGTTGAGAGAAGAAGCTGTTTCAGCAACCCACGGCTCGTTAAAGTCATAGATGATCAAATCAGGGTTTATAGAGAGGACGACGTCGGAAAACAGTGGCGCCGCCGTTTTGAATGCATGTTTGAGTGTTTTCATGAGATGGGGTGGGAGGTCATTGGTGGTGTGGTAGTGAGGAGGAAGCTCCGGCGACGATGGGAGCGGAAAATCGACTAGGTGGATCTTTTGTGAGTAGTTTTCAGGAATTCTTTTCTTGATGGAGATTAGGTTTATCGGGGTGGAGCAGAAGTAGATGTTGAAGTCTCTCATTGCTAGCATTTTGGCTAGCTCCAAGAAGGGAGAAATGTGGCCATGGGCTAGCCAAGGAAACATCAAGACATTGATTGTGGCGTTTTGAGTTATGTCCATTGTTTGAGTCTATATTTTCTTGAGAATATGCATGAGTGATGTGGTGGTATTTATAGGAATAGAAGAGGGTGGAAGGTGTGTTTAAATTTGACCTAACATAGGGTTCAAGTTAACCCAAGTGAGTGAAATGTGACAAGAGTACGAAGAAAGCAAAAATGTGAAAAAGTGTTTCATTCTTTCTTTCTTTTTCTTTCTCTTTTTGGGTTTTATGTTGCTGAATATTTTATTTTTATGTTTCTATGTTCACTTTTACTAAAAAAAATTATGGATAACATAAAAAGTGACAATGTAAAACTTGTATTGTTTTTTTGTTGCTAATATTATTTTGCTTGTAGTGATAATTAATTAATTACTTATGTATTACCTTACAAGTTGGATTTACGTAAGTGTTAATCGACAAAATCTAACACAGGTCTGGCGGATTCGAATTCTAACCAATCATATATAAATGTATTCTACTTGTTATTTAATTAACCATTTTTTTCAAAACTTTCATCAATCATACAAAAAATGTAAAATTTATGCTCAGTCATAGATGGTTTGACAGAATTAGGTTAGAATTAGAATAGGAGATGTCGTAAAATTGTAGTCACAAAATATGAGGAAATAACAATTTCGATATACAATTCACCCTAATTCGCAATTTTGATACAAAAAAATTTTCGGTGAAAAAACTAATTCATAACTTCAAAAAATTGCAATATCATGCACTATTTGACCCAAATAGATATGACCCGCCAGAAAACCCACTCCGATCTCCACATGTCCGTTGGAGAATTTGCCACGAAGCGGGTTATGCGAGTTTCGAATAGGTTATTTGACAGGTCATATCTATTCGGATCAAATAGTGCATGAAATTACAAAGTTTTAAAGTTATGGACCAATTTTTTCACTTAAAAATTTTTTATACCAAAATTACGAATTACAGTGATTTGGTATACCAAAATTGTAATTTCCTCCGCAAAATATTTGAGGCAAAGAAACCGATGCATATCTAAAAATCCCGTAAGGTTTTGAAGCAAAATATGGACAGCTAGGTACTAAGAACCATACATAAAAGATGCATGGAAATTGCATGAAGAGAAAAGATTCTTGCAGAATCTTGGCAGCAAATTAAGTGTCTTTATTTAACGTTAGTTGCCTTGTTTTCTGCAATTACAAGTTCCTTTGCAGACTAGTTTTCTTCCAAGATTCACGACTAAAGACCAACTTCATCTAGTTCTTCACGTCAACCGAACTTCTAAAATCTGCTAATTTAAATTAAGTTAGCTTATTTTAACTTAATTTTGTTCTTTAAACCGAAACGAGAGAAATTGGAGAGGAAATTTTGATTCCCATTTCTTGAATTATATGTCAGCTGTAGGCAGGCAAGAAATATGAGAAAATTGCATAATTAACTGGGATACTATTTATACCTCGGTGCGCCATTTCTAAGAACTAGTGAAATGAACGTGCGTTGCACATTTATCATTTAATTTTATATAAATAAGTTTAGCTATTATGTTTAGTGAATAAATTAAAATATTAAAAATATCTAATTTGATTAAATAAATATAATAATATTTTTTATGAACTATTTTGATCTTAAAAAACTACACATACAAAAATATATGAAATTTAATTTCTATTTCAAATTATGTACAATAAGTAGAAATTCAAAGTAGAGAAACATTCAAATAAATAAAAAATAAAAATATTTGAAATTATATTATTATATAAAAAAAAGATTTAAAGTGTATAATAATTTGTCCAAATAATTCTACTTTTTAAGCATATGCAATAGTTTATAACTTTTAAATATATTTAATAAATAAAAAGACATATATAAAAAAGGGTTAATCCTGGTCGCCGCCTGTCCTTTGGGGGGTTCTGCACTTTCCCCCCTATACTTTGATTTTTAGCATTTTAAATATATTTAATAAATAAAAAGACATATATAAAAAAGGGTTAATCCTGGTCGCCCCCTGTCCTTTGGGGGGGTTCTGCACTTTCCCCCCTATACTTTGATTTTTAGCATTTACCTCCTAAACTTTAAAAAATATTACACTTAATCTCTTTAAAAAATTTTGACCGTGGATTTTTCCTTCGTCATGATGACCCAAGCTTCAAGACCACCGCCATCGTGTTCATCTCTCCAAGGAGAACAAAGCCCATACCTTAGTCGATCCTATTAGCCGCCAAAAGCTTCTTTCATCGTGTGTCGTCTTTAACCGATGATTTCTGTTTCGTCAGTTGTCAAATTTTGATTTTGAGACCATTGTTATGTTCCTTGCATCGAGAGCTTCAATTTGATATATAGCATCAATACATTTGAGATTAGCTTTGTATAGATTTGCTTTGTTAAAGTTTGTTGTAAGGGGTTTAAGTGTGATTTTTTTCAAAGGTTAGAAGGGTAAATGCTAAAAATCAAAGCATAGGGGGAAAAGTGCAAAACCCCCCGAAGGACAGGGGGGTGACCGGGATTAGCCCTTTTTATCCTAAAAGATCATATAAAATGCTATATTAATTATATATACTTTATTCTTTCGGTTGTTTGATTTTCTTTACTATAATTTGTGATTTATTTTTAATTTTCTTTATAAAGTTTTGGAGAATCTTTTCGCTGTAATTCAAAATATAAAAGTTATATTCATTTTCAAAACTATGACGTTTGCAATTTATCTTTACTTATAATTTCGATCTCGATTCCATCATTTAAAATGGAAATATTGTCATTATTATTATTTTTTTTAATTTCATAATTTTGAGAAATTGTAGTTTTGGTATATCATTATCACTCTTGGGTTCCTTCCTAATCACTCTTTTCTCTCATTTTATCTCTTATTCTTTCTTATGCATTAAATGATTCATCTTCCCTTATTTATAGATATCAGATTCCTCTTAGTCACAATTACTCGTTCTCTTCTTAATCTAGATTTGTTCTTATCTTCAAGCTCTCATATGTGCTAACCTCTATTGGTTTTACCCTCACCGGTTCGCCTCACGCCGCTTCCTCAGTTTGCCACCTGATAGAGAACTGACCAGCCTACTCCTCATATGAGTTGATCTTAGGTTTGGTTCCATTATAGGCCTGAGTATGTCCCCAACAATAACTAATTTTAGTATAATTACCTTAAACTAAATATCCATCTCTCAAAACTATGGGTTTGACATTTCATCATTTTCAATATTACCTCCTTTCCTAAAAATTTTCATCTTCTTCTCCATAATTGTAGTTTGATTTAATGAGTATTTCTATTTTTCTTTCTCCATCTTCTTCCTATCTTCTTTCTATCTTTCTATTTGATTTCACAATCGAAAAATGCTCATTGTAGTTTCAGCTAAAGTTCTAGCTTTTGCACCCCCAATTAGTTCCTTGAGTTTTTTATATATTCCATGCCTAGATTTCTACTAACTACTATTTTAAATCATTTGACACATAAGGTGCGAACAACGCATGTAATTTGCTGAAATTTAATTTGAAACCCAAAGCCTTGCGAAACGCCTCAACCATACTTTGAGTGAACTTTGCTCTATCCACGGTTGCTTTGGCTCCTAATATTAAGTTGTCTACAAAAAAACAAGTTTGAGATGTGAGGCATTTTTTGACATACCGTAATTAACTTTGAGGTCTGGCTGAAATGGTCTCCTCGATTATATATGTAAGTTGTTCCATAAAGAGTACAAACAAATAAGGTAGAGTGATTGCCTTATCTAATGCCACGCATCCGTACAGCCTCTGTCGGTTCATCATTCTATAGAATTTCCGATTGTATCCTCTACATTTTGCTCATAATGATATTGATGATTTTCTTCGAGAATTTGAAGAAAGTTAAAGTTTTTTTCAAGAAATTCTACCGAATTTTGTCTTATGCCTTTTCAAAATTCAATTTCAGCACCATGCCCTTTTTTATCGTTGGAGTGATGTAGCATTTATAACACTTCTTTAGGCATCAAGATATTGTGATGGGTGTCTCGACCGGGAATGAAGCTACTCTAGTTTGATCCCATAATTTCTTTGATATATTGCTTAAACGGAGTATAATCATCTTGGTAATCATTTTTGAGCAATACATTAACATAATGACCCGAAACTCATTTATTTTTCCGAAGCATTAATTTTTTAAATTAAGCAAATAAATAATCGATAATCTTTTTTTGGAATCAATTCTTTCTCCATGCACACAATCATTGATGAAGTTCACTATCGGGTTTCCAACTATACCCTAATAGGTTTTAAAAAAGTTTGGAAACCATCTACTCCCAGCGTTTTCTAAAGGTGCATGCTCTTCACTATCATCAAGATTTTCTCATTTGAGGTCATTCTTGCCAAGTTATTTTTCCGCTAACACCTTAGGGTTCGTTGGTGCAAGCTAATACCAAGACTCATCACCTTTTTAATGGTATCTCCATTGAATAGTTTGGTGTAGTACTTCCAAGTGTGTGCCTTCAGTTGATCATTATTGATTGTCCATTCATTACTTATTTTGATAGCATTCATCTGGTTCCTCATTATTCTCGTTATGGTTGAGAGATGAAAGAAGTGTGCATGTTTATCCCTTAAATTGGAGCCAATTAATTCTTGACTCTTAAAACCAAATAATCTCTTCTTGTTGTAATAGTTTGTTATATCCTGCCATCAATTCTTTCTCCAAATTTTTTGAATATTTACCTTGCTTGGCTTATGCATAATGCTTTGAAAATTCTTTGTATTCTTTTTTTTTATTATTTTTTTGCTTTTTGAGCACATTGAAAACTATTCAAAGACCATTATTTTGGAGTAACGATCCCAAGTCAAAATGTCCTTCAAGTTTTGATTCAGCCAATAAGTCGTGTATTGCTACTTTGAAAAATCTAGATCTAAATTGATAACTGTTGTATCAAGCTCATTCAAATTAAATTCGAAAATTCTCCATATCGTTTCTTGAGCTGACACTCAATCTAACATCTTGAAAATTTTAATCTAATCTTCGAAATTTTGGTATGCGTGGTGTTAAGTCCATTTTTCGTGCTTGTTTATTTGGGAAATCAACACTTTATTGTACGTTTTTTAGCTTAATTGTAATATTTATGATCCCTTTTCAGGTACAAACAACAATGGAGTAAGATGTACGAAAAACAGGACGAGAATGAAGAAAAATGGACTTAGAAGCATAAATCTCGAAAGTTGACCAAAATGAGGTCGTGGGCGTGACCTCATCATGCTGTTTCTCAGTCATAGGCACGACCATATTTTTCGGATGAATTTTGCCAATATTAATGTCAAATCTCCAAAGGAGGGCAAAAAGAGGTCGTGGCCGTGACCTCTTCCACGCTTATTTCCAGTCGCGGCCGCGACTCATATTTTTTACGAATTTTTGACCAATTTTCAGGGCAACTCGAAACATGGGGAAAATGGGTCGCGACCGCGACCCAATTCAGTTCATTTTGAGTCGCGACCGCGACCCATGAAGAAAACACGACTTTATGAGTTGGTCACGAGCACAACCGTTCCATGCCTAATTTCGGTCGCGGTGCAAATACGATTTTTCAAATTTAGGCAGTTTTTCAGCAGTGTTGGTCAAGAAATTTAAAATAGAAAACTGCTCTATTTTCAAGATCGGACAGCAGCAGAGAGAAAGAGACAGTTTGAGGAAAGAAAGATGCAGATTTCTGGAGGAAGTTCGTGACAAGAGTCGACGATTCCAACAAGATCTTTTCTACTTCAATTTTACGGTTTCATTTAAACAATTACTTTCCATCTAGTTCTTGTTATAAATTTTCAAATTTTCTTTTAGGTTTTAATGTTGTTGAATGTTATTTAGATTTCGCAAACTTCATATCGTACTATGTTTGTGTTTGAAATGAAGAATTTATGTTCCTTTAGCATGATTTGGAGTAATTTCATGAGTAGCTAGATTCGTTAAGGTTCGGGAATGAATATATGTATGCTAGATGTTTGAATAAATGCTTAAGTGAGTGAATTAATCCCTTTATTTTATGAGAACTTTTTTGAATTTAGTATGTGTGATGGGTTGGCCTCCTTCAACATAATCCGTAGTTATTACGTTTTCGAAAGATCCGTAGTGCCTTAGATGTTTTCATAAAAATTGAATTTCAAGAACCAAAGAAATTTGATCTTGCTCCGATTATTTCTTGTACCTCCTATTTTATGCCGAGCCTTTGAATTTAGAGTTACACTTGTCTTGTTTAATAGTTAAATCGAATTGTTAGAAAATTGTGAAAACTTTTCTGAAATTGGATTTAATACTTCCTTAGGATTCGAAAGAACTTAAGTCATAGTTTAGTGACAAGTAAAAAGGGATGGAATCATGAACTTAAGGTATTGTAAGAACTATAGTTGCATATATCATTCCCCAGCCTATTTCTTATCACTTGATCCAATTAGTAATTAATTTACTTTCTTGTAAGTTGTTATTGTTTAATTACTGCTATTCATCTCTCAACGTGTTACTATTCTGATCTATCGATTAGAGAACGGTATAAATTGGTACTTGAATCCCCTTCCTCGTGGGTACGACCCCTTGTGCTATAACTTCACCGTTAGCTTGCACTTGGGCTTTTGAACTTAATAAAATAATCTCTATCAAGTTTTTGGCGCTGTTGCCGGGAAAGCCGTTGAATCAATATCAATTTACCTACTCATATCTAGTGTTTTAGATCATTTCTTATTATTCTTTGTTTATCTTCATTTGAAGCTTAATCTAGTGGAAATTTTCTTGCGGGCAATTCATGCTTAGAAGAACTCAAAGCTTGGATAATATTGACTACACTCCAGAAATGGAAAGAAGGCTACGAGCAATCAGGCGAGAACGCAATCAAGAAAGTCTTCCATCACCAGACATGGCGGATGATGGAAATAACGGGAATAATGGAAGACCTCAAAACCCAAATGATGGTGAACATAAAGCCCCACAACCAGCACTCGAGAATTACAACATGCCAAGTGTGGGGATTGAACAACTTAGTTCGGTCTCCAATTGCAGCAAATAATTTTGAAATCAAGCCATTCACTATTAGCTTGTTGCAACAGAACCAATTTGGAGGCCTTGCTACCGAAGATCAGGCTGCTCACTTGTCTTACTTCCTTGAAGTATGTGCCACATTCAAGATGAACAATGTTTCAGATGATGCAATCAGGGTCAGACTTTTTCCCTTTTCTTTGAGGGATAAAGCACGTGCTTGGATAGGAACTCTACCAACCGAAACTCTTCAGACCTGGGAAGCCTTATCCCAAGCATTTTTGGCAAATTACTTTCCTCCCATCAAGACTATGAGATTCAGAAATGACATCACTTCATTTAAGCAGCATGATGGGGAGTCGTTATTGTTGGGATTAATGCCCTGTAAATCCAATTATATTGTAAATATTTTGGATTAATAAAACTGAAATTAAAGCAAGTTATGAGTATTTTACGAATTTAATAATTAATGACGTGTGATGGTATTTTTATATGAAATGTGTTTCATAGGAAAAGACTTTAAATACCCACGTGTCATTAAAGTTCTAGTCAGTATAATAAGAAATTGTTCTTATCAAGACTATAATGTGTTATATAAGATGATTAGTCTTTCGTCATAGGGAAATGGAGTTTCCAATTATAACACATTGATGATTTTCAATGAGATTGGATACATCGAACTGGACCACTGAGATTGTTCATTTTCTACTGCTATCTAAAATGAATAAAATCTCAGAAGCATTAGACTCTTAATCCTGGCAGTGTTTCTACTTTAGGCATGTAGTGTTAATCACTGTGATGTACTCAGAAGTGAGGTCTCGGTAACGGGTGGCCAAAATACTTTGTACGTTCGGTGATTGCATGAAATGTGCTAGAAAGAAATATTGATCGAGGAATCTAGCCTTGCTGGAAGGTTAAAGATATCCCTGAAATAGATTTGCAAAAAGTTCAAATAAAACTTTGGCCAAAGTACTTCGTGTGTGCGTCACCAAAGTTGTATGTTGAATGTGTTTCACATACAGGGAATTTGGACTTAAGACGAATCATGAAATTTCATATTTGAAGTGAAAAATAAATGATAGTAGTATTGATTTATTTTTCATGGATATCTGTACAGAGGAGTAAAATGAAAAATTATTCTAGATCGAGAAATTCGTGAATAATTTAATTAATTTTAGAGTTCAACAATATTTATTTAGTGGAATTAAATATTGTTAAACGGTAATCAATTATTGTCATAGGATGATAATAAATTGACCCGTTTGGAGCTAAGATTAATTAGTCCTGCAGGTCCCCCCGCAAGCCCCAACGAAGATCAAAGAGAAAATATTAAAAGGAGAGAGAGAAATGATTTTTCAAAAAGTTTGAAAATAGCCAAGGTATTTATTTTGAGAAAATAAATAAAATTCCAAAGAGTTGGAAATGACCGAAATTTTATTTTGGAGAAAATAAAATTTTTTCGAAAGAAAAAAAAGAAAAAATTGCTGACGTGGCTGTGATGACGTGTCATGCCACGTCAGCGGGTCAGCGCCACTGGGCGCCACATGGCACGCCGCGTGGACGGCCAGGATTGAGCCACGTCAGCGAGGGTCAACGGTCCAGATTAGACCTGGAAGGGTCCGGGTCAGGATGCGGGTCCGGGTTCGGGTCGGATAGGGTCGGTCAAGGTTTGACTGGCCCGGACACGTGGGCGAATGGTGATTCGCCACGTGGCAAACGGCCAGACTGCCTGAACCGACCGGTTCTCTGCAGAACCGGTCTGAATAGTGAACCGCCGGTCGGACCGGACCGATTCAGCCACGTGGCAGCTGCCTGTTGCTGCGTGCGTGCCACACGAGCTAAACACACAGCCGCGACATGGGCGGCGCGTGTGGGCGCATGCGGGACCCGTTTGGCGCGTGCTCAACGCCGCCGTGCTCGTGGCGGCGTGAGCTTCCACGTGGCGCCTCTGGATTTGCGGTATGAACTTGGCGTCCACGCCAAAATTCAAAAAAGGACGCGGATGTCCCTAATTTTTGCTATAAATATGGGCATCTCTTGTTCTGTTCAAATCATTATTTTTGCATTCCATTTTTGGTAGTTTAAAACAGCCATCTGGCCCTTTCTCTCTCCATATATTAATTAGTCCTTTTATTTGGATTAATTAACTTAATTAGGTGGTTATATAATTAATATATAATCCACTTAATTATTAGAAAATAGGGATTTTCAAGTTTTTTAGAAAAAAGGGTTTTTCTGAAAAATATTTTCTCAAAGTATTTAGTGAAATACTGCCGGAGCCCACACTCCAATTTCTTAAACGGGGATAATGCGGGGAAGCTCTGCCGGTTTCACGAGAAGATATCGAGGTGCTGGAAAAGTGTCGTTGATAGTCAGTTTTGCAGTACGGTAATACTGTTGTGCTACCAAAATTAATATTTGCATATTGTGATTATATGCTAGATGATTTAAAATTATATTATCGATGCCGGTATATATTAGAGTTATGCTGCCCGATTTATTCCGCTGCTTTATTAAAATATTTTAGAAATATTTTGATAACAAGGTTATGGCGAAATTTTTGAATATTATGATGTACCGTCACTATGATTCGGGCCCACCACCACCACCACCACCACCACCAACAACAACTGGTATCAGAGCGGGGCTCTGATTATATACTTCCATTGATAAAGCATGAGATGCATAATTTTAAATCTGATACTGTGCACGGAAATTCTGTCTAAGAAGGCTGGGTTTTAAGTGGGACCGTTGTGACCCCTCCAATGTTTCTGGGAATTTGCGTGGAATGGTAATTTTCTGGGAATTGATTTCAATAATCTTCCTAGTTAATTACCGAATCAGTAAATATGATTTAAATTATGTGATAATATAAAACATATTTATTTAAGGGGCCATTAAAAATTTAAAGCGTGATAATTATGTGATAATTATTTGCAAGCATGCTTTTAATTTTAAAAAATGGCATGATAATATGTGATATTACGTTGTTTCAATTATGCATGATTTATTTAATGTGATTAGATAAATAATATTTAATAGAGATTAAATACGATGCATAATTGGATTAATATTTTTTGGCTTAAATTGATAAATAGTTATTAAAGCCTTAGAATATTATTAGGATTATTTAATAATCCTAGTGGGAGCATATTAATTAGATTAATTAATTCCAAAATTAATAAGACGCCAAAAGTGATTATTTAATAATCAAAGATAATCCACAAATTTTATAAAATTCAAGTGGGAGCGAGATGAAAAGAGTTGGATTCTCACGGCCTCCATTACCCGTCTATAGTATAGTGGATATGTACTACTCCCTTCGACTGGTATGTATTCGCGGTATACAAGATTAGGCTTCTACGGATAGAATGAAATACGGGGAAAGTCAGCTCGACCACGCCTCCGTGGAGTGTTTGATCTACTCGTACGAATTTCTAGGTAATGGTATACGCTTGACTAAGTGATGTATTAACCTCCCTTCGGAGCTATGTTACATTCACTTAGAGGCCAAACATTAACGTGGTGGATTAACATAGTTTGGTAAGAGTTACCTAGATGGCATGTTAATTAAGATTAATACTTGCTTTTCTAAGCGGTTTTCGACCTCGCTTCCGGGGAGTCAACTGCGGTTAGATAAGTCACCATTGTGTAAACCAAAAATGCTTGCGTGGATTTCATTTATTGGTTAGACGTAAAAGATGTAAAATACAGAATCATAACTTGCACCTCTTAAAATATTTCAGTTTTAAAGCAATGACGACCGCTAGCCCGCTTCAATCAATCCTAAATGAAAATAGGCTTGAAGGGTCTAACTATGCTGACTGGAAAATGAATCTTGACATTGTGTTTGGTCACGAGAATCTGAAACAAGTGCTCACTGAACCTTGTCCGGGGGTACCGGAAACTACAGCCAATTAGGGTATGAGAAATGCTTATGCCAATTGGATCAAGTCCAATGATTTGGCTAGGTCTTATATCCTGACATCTGTCTCCAATGTTCTCAAGCATCAAATGCATGAGATGCCAACTGCTAGGAACATGATGGATCATCTCCATCAAATGTTTGGAGGACAGAATCAAGCCAAGAGGCTCTAATTGATGCGGAGGCTGTTAGTTACCAAGATGTCTGAGGGATCACCTGTTCAGGATCATGTTATGAACATGATGGCTTGCCTGAACAAAACTGAAAGCCTTGGTGCTAAATTTGATGATCTCAGCAAGCAGGATATGATCCTATGCTCTCTGCCAAAGTCTTCCGACACGTTCAGGCAAAATTATTCTATGAACAAATTGGATTTTTCTTTGCCTGAATTGATGAACGAACTTAAAGTGGCAGAGGGAGTGATGAAAGCTAAGGGAACTGTTCACCTGGCACAGGCATCGACTTCCACGGCTCCAAATGCCAACAAGTGGAAAAAGGGAAAGGCAAAGGTTCTCAATCCCAAGAAAAAGGTTCAGAAGAAGAAAGGCAAACCCAGCAAGGGAAAATGTTTCCACTGCGGAGAGAATGGGCACTGGAAGAGGAATTGTCCAAAATACTTAGCAAGTCTTCCTGCTAAGCCATCTGGACAAGGTATATTGATATCTTGTTTAATTGAATTATGTTTAGTTGGAAGTCCACCAGATTCCTGGTGTGTGGACTCGGGTTCAACTAATCATATTTGTAATTCGTTACAGGGGTTCAAGCTAACCAGAAAGCTTGAAGATGGCGAGATGCAGCTACTGCTCGGGGATAATACAAGTATATCTGTATTAGCAGTAGGGACTGTAAATTTATATTTTGGTGATAGGGTTTTGGTACTTAAAGACACTTTGTACATACCGTGTGTTCGCAAAAATCTAATTTCTGTGAGTTGTTTAATAAATAATGGTTTCAGTGCTTGTTTTGAACAAAACTTTACCATTAAGCAGAATAAAAGGTTTATTTGCTCTGGCACGATAAAAGATGGTCTTTTCTTGTTATACCCCGATAAGAACCCTAATTCCGAACTTAACACTACTACGCTTGACTTACCATCCAAAAGAAAAACTCCTATGCCTAACGAGGCTTACAAGTGGCATTTACGTCTTGGTCATATTAATCCAAATAGGATCCAAAGACTAATTTCAGATGAATTATTGAGTCCCTTGGACTTAACAGAACTACCAGTCTGTGAATCCTGCTTGGAAGGTAAAATGACCAAGAGATCTTTTAAATCTAAAGGTAATCGAGCCACAGAATTGCTTGAGTTAATTCATACGGATGTGTGTGGTCCTATGAGTATTCAAGCAAGAGGAGGTTTTGAGTATTTCATCACTTTTACGGATGATTACTCCAGATACGGATACGTTTATTTGATGAGATATAAGTCTGAATCTTTTGAAAAGTTCAAAGAATTCAAGGCTGAAGTTGAAAATAAAACTGGAAAACGTATCAAGGCACTTCGATCAGATCGTGGTGGTGAGTATTTGTCTACAGAGTTTCTAGAATTTCTCACTGCAAATGGGATTAGATCTCAATTATCTGCACCGGGTACAACCCAGCAGAATGGTGTTACAGAAAGGAGAAATAGAACTCTAATGGAAATGGTAAGATCTATAATGAGTCATGCTACCCTACCAAGTTCGTTTTGGGACTTTGCACTCGAAACGGCGGCACACATATTAAACCTTGTTCCATCCAAGTCAGTTCCTAAAACACCAATAGAACTGTGGCGAGGGCGAAAGCCCAGTGTCTCCTATCTTCGGATATGGGGAACCCCGGCTCATGTGTTAAGGAAGGATCCTGACAAGTTGGAATCAAGAACAGAGGTTTGCTTGTTCATAGGTTATCCTAAAGGAACAAGAGGTGGTATATTTTACGATCCGAGAGATCACAAAGTGTTTGTAAGCACTAATGCTAAATATCTCGAGGATGACTTTGTAAATGACCACAAGGGTAGAAGCAAAATTGTGTTAGAAGAGATGACAACATCAGATTCTGAATTCCAACAACCCGTAGTAACTGAAAATGTGTTAGATACATATGATGTACCAGATACAACATATGATGTAGGGATGAGTACACATCAGCCTTGTCGTAGTGGGAGGATTGTCAGGGCACCTGATAGATACCTAGGATTAACCCAAGTGGTTGAATCTGAAGTATCTGATCCTGTCACATATGATGAAGCTATAAAGGATATAGACGCTGACCGTTGGGTCAAAGCCATGGAAACTGAATTAGATTCAATATATTCCAATAAAGCCTGAGAACTTATAGAGGCGCCTGAGGGCATTAAACCTATTGGATGCAAATGGGTCTACAAGAGAAAAAGGGGAATAGATGGAAAGGTTGAAACCTTTAAAGCAAGGCTTGTGGCAAAGGGTAAGAAGGTATCGGTTATGACGAAACCTTCTCGCCTGTAGCAATGCTTAAGTCCATAAGAATTCTCCTATCCATTGCTGCTCATTACGATTATGAGATTTGGCAAATGGATGTAAAGACTGCCTTCTTGAACGGGCACCTTCAAGAGTGCCCCTTCAAGAAGAGATATATATGGCTCAACCTGAAGGCTTCATAGCCAGAAACCAGGAGCATATGGTATGCAAGCTTGATAGATCAATTTATGGTCTTAAGCAAGCGTCTAGGTCATGGAACATCAGATTTAATGAGGCAATTAAATCCTTTGGATTTATACAATTGCCTGATGAACCATGTGTGTACAAGAGACATCATGATAGTGTTGTAACATTTTTAGTTCTATATGTTGACGATATTCTGCTCATTGGGAATGACACGGGAATATTGTCAGCAGTTAAGATTTGGTTGTCAAACCAGTTTGACATGAAAGACCTAGGTGAGGCCAGTTATATTCTAGGGATCAGACTTTGTCGTGATCATAAGAATAAGATGATTGGTTTATCACAAGCAGCATATATAGATAAGATGTTGGCAAGATATAATATGGCTAACTCCAAGAAAGGATCGTTACCTTTCAGACATGGACTTCATCTGTCTCGGGATCAGTGTCCCAAGAACCCAGAAGAGACAGAAGAAATGAAAGATGTTCCGTATGCTTCGGCAGTCGGAAGCCTTATGTATGCCATGTTATGTACAAGGCCAGATATCTATTATGCTGTAGGTCTAGTCAGCAGATATCAGTCAAACCTTGGACCCCAACACTGGATAGCTATAAAGCATATATTAAAGTACTTGAGAAGGACTCGGGATTACATGCTTGTCTATCGCAGTGATGAGCTCATTCCTATAGGGTACACAGATTCGGATTTCCAATCTGATTTGGATTCTAGGCGTTCGAAGTCTGGATACGTGTTTACTCTAGGAGGAGCAGCCGTAAGTTGAAGGAGTATTAAGCAATCTTGCATTGCTGACTCCACCATGGAAGTCGAATACGTTGCAGCTACGGAATCAGCCAAAGAAGCGTATTGGTTCTGAAATTTCCTAATGGATCTAGAAGTCGTCAAGGATGGACTTACGCCGATCACATTGTACTGTGACAATGCTGGAGCGGTGGCCAACTCCAAGGAACCTCGAAGTCATAAACGTGCCAAGCACATCGAGAGGAAGTTTCACATTATACGTGATCATGTGGAACGTGGAGAAGTGGCAGTGGTGAAAATTGGCTCAGTAAATAATCTAGCAGATCCCTTCACTAAGACTTTGGCGCAAAAGAGTTTTGACACTCATGTAGAAGGGATGGGTCTTAGATATGTAGCCAATTGGATTTAGGGCAAGTGGGAGATTGTTGGGATTAATGCCCTGTAAATCCAATTATATTGTAAATATTTTGGATTAATAAAACTGAAATTAAAGCAAGTTATGAGTATTTTACGAATTTAATAATTAATGACGTGTGATGGTATTTTTATATGAAATGTGTTTCATAGGAAAAGACTTTAAATACCAGAAGTCACGTGTCATTAAAGTTCTAGTCAGTATGATAAGAAATTGTTCTTATCAAGACTATAATGTGTTATATAAGATAATTAGTCTTTCGTCATAGGGAAATGGAGTTTCCAATTATAACACATTGATGATTTTCAATGAGATTGGATACATCGAACTGGACCACTGAGATTGTTCATTTTATACTGCTATTGAAAATGAATAAAATCTCGGAAGCATTAGACTCTTAATCCTGGCAGTGTTTCTACTTTAGGCATGTAGTGTTAATCATTGTGATGTACTCAGAAGTGAGGTCTCGGTAACGGGTGGCCAAAATACTTTGTACGTTCCGTGATTGCATGAAATGTGCTAGAAAGAAATATTGATCGAGGAATCTGTAGCCTTGCTGGAAGGTTAAAGATATCCCTGAAATAGATTTGCAAAAAGTTTAAAAAAAACTTTGGCCAAAGTACTTCGTGTGTGCGTCACCGAAGTTGTATGTTGAATGTGTTTCACATACAGGGAATTTGGACTTAAGGCGAATCATGAAATTTCAGATTTGAAGTGAAAAATAAATGATAGTAGTATTGATTTATTTTTCATGGATATCTGTACAGAGGAGTAAAATGCAAAATTATTCTAGATCGAGAAATTCGTGAATAATTTAATTAATTTTAGAGTTCAACAATATTTATTTAGTGGAATTAAATATTGTTAAACGATAATCAATTATTGTCATGGGATGATAATAAATTGACCCGTTTGGAGCTAAGATTAATTAGTCCTGCAGGTCCCCCCGCAAGCCCTAACAAAGATCAAAGAGAAAATATTAAAAGGAGAGAGAGAAATGATTTTTCAAAAAGTTTGAAAATAGCCAAGGTATTTATTTTGAGAAAATAAATAAAATTCCAAAGAGTTGGAAATGACCGAAATTTTATTTTGGAGAAAATAAAATTTTTTCGAAAAAAAAAAAAAGAAAAAACTGCTGATGTGGCTGTGATGACGTGTCATGCCACGTTAGCGGGTCAGCGCCACTGGGCGCCACATGGCACGCCGCGTGGACGGCCAGGATCGAGCCACGTCAGCGAGGGTCAACGGTCCAGATTATACCTGGAAGGGTTCGGGTCAGGATGCGGGTCCGGGTTCGGGTTGGATAGGGTCGGTCAAGGTTTGACCGACCCGGACAAGTGGACGAATGGTGATTTGCCACGTGGCAATCGGCCAGACCGCCTGAACCGACCGGTTCTCTGCCGAACCGGTCTGAACAGTGAACCGCCGGTCGGACCGGACCGGTTCAGGCACGTGGAAGCTGCCTATTGCTGCGTGCGTGCTACACGAGCCAAACACACAGCCGCCACATGGGCGTCGCGTGTGGGCGCATGCGGGACCCGTTTGGCGCGTGCTCAACGCCGCCGTGCTCGTGGCGGCGTGAGCTTCCACATGGCGCCTCTGGATTTGCGGCATGAACTTGGCGTCCACGCCAAAATTCGAAAAAGGACGCGGATGTCCCTAATTTTTGCTATAAATATGGGCATCTCTTGTTCTGTTCAAATCATTATTTTTGCATTCCATTTTTGGTAGTTTAAAACAGCCATCCGACTCTTTCTCTCTCCATATATTAATTAGTCCTTTTATTTGGATTAATTAACTTAATTAGGTGGTTATATAATTAATATATAATCCACTTAATTATTAGAAAATAGGGATTTTCAAGTTTTTTAGAAAAAAGGGTTTTTTTGAAAAATATTTTCTCAAAGTATTTAGTGAAATACTGCCGGAGCCCACACTCCAATTTCTTAAACGGGGATATTGCGGGGAAGCTCTGCCGGTTTCACGAGAAGATATCGAGGTGCTGGAAAAGTGCCGTTGATAGCCAGTTTTGCAGTATGGTAATACTGTTGTGCTACCCAAATTAATATTTGCATATTGTGATTATATGCTAGATGATTTAAAATTATGTTATCGATGCCGGTATATATTAGAGTTATGCTGCCCGATTTATTCCGCTGCTTTGTTAAAATATTTTAAAAATATTTTGATAACAAGGTTATGGCGAAATTTTTGAATATTACGCTGTACCGTCACTATGATTTGGGCCCACCACCACCACCACCAACAGGTATATGAAGCTTGGGAGAGGTTCAAAGATCTACAGAGGAAGTGCCCACGTCATGGTCTTCCAACATGGCTTATTGTGCAAACCTTCTACAATGGGATGAGAATATTAGAGTGATGGTAGATGCAGCATCCAGAGGAGCATTGATGGCAAAAGCTGAGGATGAAGCTCTTCAACTATTGGAGAATATGGTAGCCAATGATGGTTGGAGTCATGAGAGGACTACTCATCAACCCGCCAAGGCGGTAGCGAGAGTGCTAGAGTTAGATGAGTTAATAACAATTAATGCTAAATGCTAAATTTGAGGCATTGAACATAAAATGGGATCAGTTAGCTGTTGTTGGGACATCATCCACACCACCCCTCGTTCAGGTATCTTGTGAGATTTGTAGTGGACCGCATATGTTTAATACTTGTCCTCATTCAAATGCAGGTATTCAGGTTGGAGCCGAGCAAGAGCAAGTCAATTATGTGAACAACCAGAGACCGGTCAACAATCCGTACTCCAACACTTATAATCCGGGATGGAAGAATCACCCTCATCTCTCATGGTCCAACAATCAAGGCAGTCAACCAAGGCAGAATTTTCAGCGTAGACCTGAAGGCCAATTTCAAGGACCACCTCAACAAGTCCATAATCAGAATGCACCAATACCTCCACAACAACACGATAAAAAACAAGGATGGGAGGCAGCTTTGGGAAAGTTTATCAATGTTACTACAGATAAATTCCAGAAAATTGAAACTCAATTGGAGCATGTGATAAACCACAACTGAAGCCTGGATATGCAAATTGGACAAATTACCGGTACTTTAAATCCTAGACCACAAGGAGTATTGTCGAGCAAGCCGGAAACCAACCTCAAAGAGCAATGCAAGGCCATCACTTTGAGGAGTGGGAAAGAGTATGAAGGGCCGAAAATGCAAGAAGAGAGTGAGGTGAAAGATGAGGAGAAAATGGAGAAAAAAGATGAAGTAGAGAAGGAGATTGAGTTGACTAAAAAGGAAGAGCTCCCATCACAACCAAAGGAGTATGTGGTCCCGAAACCTTATGTGCCACCCATTCCATTTCCACAAAGGTTGCAGAAACAAAAATTGGAGAAGCAATTCGAGAAATTTCTGAGTATTTTCAAGGAATTGCACATAAATATCCCTTTTGCTGAGGCTCTAGCTCAAATGCCTACCTACGTGAAATTTTTGAAGGAGATTCTTTCCAACAAAAGAAAGCTAGAAGAATATGCTACCATAGCACTCACCGAGGAGTGCAACGCTATATTACAACACAAGCTCCCTCCTAAACTTAAAGATCCAGGGAGTTTCTCTATACCTTGCACTATTGGTACTTTGAATTTTAATAGAGCATTATGTGATCTTGGAGCAAGTGTTAGTTTGATGCCATTGTCCATTTGCAGGAAACTAGGTTTGGATGTGTTGAAGCCTACCATCGTGACATTACAGCTAGCAGACCGTTCGGTCAAGTATCGGAGTTTTGGAGAATGTTTTGGTCCGAGTTGGGAAGTTCTACCTACCGACAGATTTTATTGTTTTGGACATGGAGGAGGATAGAGAAATACCTTTAATTCTTGGAAGGCCTTTCCTTGCTACAGTCGGGGCCCTTATAGATGTCAAGAATGGACTCCTCACTCTTAGAGTTGGAGAAGAAAAGGTGGAGCTCAATCTATTCAAGGAGGTCAAAGGAGCTGAATTGGATACGAAGTGTTTTATGGTGGATACAATAGAGGGAGAGAAGCTGATAGATACTCAAAAGGATGACCCGTTGGAGCTATGTTTGAATGGCTTAAAAGGAATGGTGGAAGGTGAGGAGATCTTAGAGGAGCTAGCCGCTTATACAAAAGCTTTGGAGGCAACCCCGTTCGTTCCCTTCCGGCAAAGGTATGTGTATGAGGAATTGGGGACAGGTAAACCCGTTCCTCCTCCATCTATTGTTAAAGCTCCTACACTTGAGTTGAAACCCCTCCCTGAACATTTAATGTATGCTTATTTGGGTGAAAATGAGACGTTGCCTGTTATTGTTTCATCTAGTTTATCCGAGGCACAACTTAATAGTCTTTTGAGGGTGTTGAGAGAACATAAACGAGCCTTAGGTTGGACTATTGTTGATATTAAAGGAATTAGGCCCTCGATTTGCATGCATAGGATATTAATGGAGGATGATCATAAGCCTTCGGTTGACCACCAACATAGATTGAATCCAAACATGAAAGAAGTAGTTCGGGCTGAAGTGATTAAATTGTTAGATGCAGGAATTATTTATCCTATCTCGGATAGCAAATGGGTATGTCCAGTACAAATGCCTAAGAAGGGAGGGATGAAGGTTGTTAAAAATGAAAATAATGAATTAATCCCTACTAGGACGGTTACGGGGGTGGAGAGTGTGTATTGATTATAAAAAACTTAATAATGCCACCCGTATAGACCACTTTCCTTTGCCTTTCATTGATCAAATGCTAGAACGATTAGCCAGACACTCATATTATTGCTTCATAGATGGGTATTCAGGGTATAATCAAATAGCCATAGCACCGAAGGATCAGGAGAAATGTGCATTTACTTGCCCTTACGACACCTTTGCTTATAGAAGAATGCCTTTTGGGTTATGTAATGCTCCAGCCACATTTTAGCGATGTATGATGGCCATTTTTTTCTGATTATATAGAGAAAACAATGGAAATTTTCATGGATGATTTCTCCATTTTTGGCTATTCATTTGATTGATGTCTATTGCATCTAACCCGAGTTTTGCAGCTTTGTGAGGACACTAATTTGGTGTTAAATTGAGAGAAGTGTCACTTTATGGTAAGAGAAGGTATAGTGCTAGGCCACAGGATTTCGGAGAAGGGCATTGAGGTGGATTGTACAAAGATAGATGTGCTTGCAAAGTTGCCACCACTGATGAATATCAAGGGAGCACGGAGTTTCCTTGGTCATGCCGGGTTTTATCGCCGGTTTATCAAGGATTTCTCCAAAATTACTTTACCACTTTGTAAGCTTTTACAGAAAGATAGTAATTTTGAGTTTGATGATGATTGTTTGCTTGCATTTGATAGGTTGAAGAATGAGCTTACATCAGCTCCAATAATGGTGGCATCGGATTGGAATCTCCCGTTTAAATTGATGTGTGATGTAAGTGATCTAGCAATAGGAGCTGTGCTTAGACAAAAAAAGGATAAGCGTTTACATGTTATAACTTTGCTAGTAAAACATTGAATGATGCACAGTTTAATTATGCTACTACTGAAAAAGAACTTTTGGCTATTGTGTTTGCATTTGACAATTTTCGTTCTTATTTGATAGGTTCGAAGACCGTGGTGTATACGGACCATGAGGCCATCAAGTATTTGCTAGCCAAAAAGGACTCAAAGCCTCGCTTGATTAGGTGGATTCTTTTGCTCCAAGAGTTTGACTTGGAAATTAGAGATAAGAAAAAAGCAGAAAATGTAGTGGCTGATCACTTGTCAAGATTGGAGTTTGGTGATGGGGTTGATAAGAATTATGAGACAATTTTCGAGAAATTTCAGGATGAGTAGCTATTTGCCATATCCTCTTCGATCCATGGTTTGCAGATTTTGTTAATTATCTAGTGAGTAGAGTACTTCCTCCAGAGTTGAACTATCATCAGAAAAGGAAGTTCTTTAAGGATGTGAAGCATTATTTTTGGGAGGAGCCTCTTCTTTTCAAGAATTGTTCGGATGGCCTAGTGAGGCGTTGTATGCCTCAAGATGAAATCGAGGAAATTCTGAAATATTGTCATGCAAGTCCGTATGGAAGACACGCAAGTTCTAGCAAGACAGCCGCCAAGGTGCTTCAATTTGGGTTTTGGTGGCCAACATTGATCCATGATGCTCATGAATTTGTGGTGAAATGTGATAAGTGTCAAAGGACGGGGAACTATAGGTCGACGAGATGAAATGCCTCTTCGACACATATTGGAGATTGAGCTATTTGACGTATGGGGAATTGACTTCATGGGACCTTTCCCATCCTCACACGGGAATCAATACGTTCTAGTGGTGGTGGACTACGTTTCAAAGTGGGTAGAGGCGATGGCAAGCTCTAGAAATGACTCTCGGGTGGTGATCAAATTCTTGAAGAAAAACATCTTTAATAGGTTTAGGGTGCCAAGGGCTTTGATAAGTGACGGGGGAACCCATTTCTGCAACAAGCCACTCGAAACCTTATTGAAGAAATGCGGAGTGCATCACCGAGTAGCCACCCCTTATCATCCGTAGTCTAGTGGTCAAGTGGAGATATCCAACCGTGAAATAAAACAAATCTTGGAGAAAACCGTTAATACCTCACGCAAGGATTGGTCGTTAAAATTGGATGATGCTGTGTGGGCATATAGGACGACTTTCAAGACACTAATTGGGATGTCTCCATATAGACTTGTGTATGGAAAAGCATGTCATCCACCTGTGGAACTCGAGCACAAGGCCTATTGGGCAATCAAGGCACTTAACTTTGATTATAAGACGGCCGAAGAGAAACGAGTTTTACAACTACATGAGTTGGAAAAGTTTAGGATGAATGCTTATGAGAATGCAAAGGTATACAAGGAAAGGACAAAGAAATGGCACGATAAGAGAATCCGACCGAAGAATTTTGAGGTTGGGCAACTAGTCTTGCTTTTCAACTCAAGACTCAAGTTATTTCTGGGAAAGCTAAAGTCAAGGTGGTCGAACCTTTCCTAGTCATCAAAGTTCTATCAAATGGAGCTGTTGAAGTAGGGAGTGAGGCGACGGGATCCTTCATTGTTAATGGTCAGAGGCTCAAACCTTACTTTGTAGGAGACTCCATAGACAACCACACTTCGTGTGTGTTGGGCATTCCGAATATCTAAAAGGGGGTGACTTAGTCAAGCTGAAGACTATAAATCAGAACCTCTTTACTTGCTTTCTTTAGTTTGTTTCTCTTGTTGGTTTTGTTAGTAATTGTTGACTTTCGGTCTTTTCCGTATGCAGGTTGTTCGGTGTGTAATTTGGGATGGCTCGAG
Organism: Lantana camara; assembly: GCA_037501455.1. Lineage (NCBI taxonomy): Eukaryota > Viridiplantae > Streptophyta > Magnoliopsida > Lamiales > Verbenaceae > Lantana > Lantana camara. The sequence continues at coordinate 88,710,335 of CM074863.1, forward strand.
AAGAATTGGTAGTCAATGAGGTCTATTTAAATTTAGTTACGTGGTGATAAATTGATATGCATGTGGTTTGGTGAAATATGCTAAGTGAAAAGTTCTTTTCTGTGGGAAGTGCATATTTGTGAATTTATGGCTTGATGATTTGCTTGAATACTTGAGAATGATGTTACAACCGGCATACTATGGTTATTGTTGAATATATGAGTTGCATGCGTGATTAAATGCCTGTTAGTGGATGTTTGTTAGAGCTTGGTTTTGTGTTGATTATGTTTTAAAGGGAATTTTGGACCAATTTCGTGTGCTTAAGTCAAAAGTTGGGTTATTTTAGGTCGCGATCGTGGCCTAATTAAGGCAGAAACAAGTAGCGGCCACGACCACCCAGGTTTTAATCAGAAAATAATTTTTGGAAAAAGTCGAAGGTTGGCCAAAATCTGGTCGCGGCCATGACCAAATTTACACTCATATCAGTAGCGGTCGTGACCAACCTTGGATTAATCAGAACGAGTCGGTATGTTTTTGTTCATTCAAGAGTCCATTCTAGGCTTGAGTTAGAAGGTTATTTAAATACCTACAAGCATGTGTGTGGTAAGTATATTGATTGTGTTTGCATATCCTTATCTCTTGCGCACCTAATGAACAAATTGATGCACTTTAGGTTCTTAGGAAAAGTTTATGTCCTTTAAGGAAGCTAAGTTAGAGATTGAGGATAATCTAGTACTTTTGAGACGAAAGTGAGCTAGCCTTAGGTAAGGAATATGATTTAGGCCTTCGATTCCCAATTACATTAAGCCTTTAGGTAGAGCCTGCACTAAATAACGCTAATCCATTGGCCCACTTTGAGCTTTAAAAGTTGTACAAAATTTTTTTTTTTTGAAACCGCATTACAGGCCACAAGCACAACTTAAATTCCCACCATTCTATCAACACCGGAATTGCTTCTTGTGCTAATTAAAAGAGATTCTTTTATACATCTTAGAGCTTGAAAGAAAGAATGAAAACAAAAAGATGAGAAAAAGAATGTATGAAAAGAAAAAAAAAAACAATCAAAGAAAAGAAAGCAAGAAAAAGAAGCAAAAGTGCAAGAAAAGAAAAATAAGTGGTGAAGAAAGGTTGAAATGGAGTTCAAAAGAAAAAGAAAAGAATGAAATATCTAAGCGTGGGGGAAGAAGGCAGCCGAAAAGGAGAATTATAAGGGTCTCAAGGGTAGGTAGTGCAATGAAGTAAAGTCGGTGTTTTAAGTCACTTTCCATATGAATCATAACCCGTCCCCAATCCTAGGTTACAAGCCCGGTAAAAGTCCTATTGATCCCGAATCAAAGCTAGCCATATTAGTGGAGATAGTTACGAAATTCTTCTCGAAATCTTACTCTGGTCTTCAAAAAGAGACATAAGTTATCCCGGGAACCATTAGTGCATCACTTTGTTCACTTCACACAACGTCACAAGGATACACAAATTACATTCTTCATATGAATCATACATGTAGGAGTGGTGTATTTGCTAACCAATTGATTTGCTTGGATTGGATACTTGATGTTAACGTTAACGTTAAGAATTGGATTGATTTTTTATGAGTGTTCCTAATTGCTCGAGGACTAGCAATCATTCAAATGTGGGGGATTTTGTTAAGTCCATTTTTAGTATTTGTTTTAATTGGGAAATCAACACTTTATTGTATGTTTTTTAGCTTAATTGCAATATTTATGATCCCTTTTCAGGTACAAACGACAATAGAGTAAGATGTACGAAAAACGTGATGAGAATGAACAAAAATGGACTTAGAAGCATAAATCTCGAAAGTCGACCAAAATGAGGTCGCGGGCGTGACCTCATCATGCTGTTTCTCAGTCGCGGGCGCGACCATATTTTTCGAATGACTTTTGCCAATATTAATGTCAGATCTCGAAAGGACGGCAAAATAAGCCGCGACCTCTTCCATGCTTATTTCCAGTCGCGGGCGCGACTCATATTTTTTACGAACTTTTGCCTAATTTTCAAGACAAACTCGAAACATAGGGAAAAATGGGTCGCGGTTGCGACCCAATTTTGTTCATTTTGAGTCGCGACCGTGACCCATGAAGAAAACACGACTTTAAGAGCTGGCCGCGGGGGCGACCGTTTCATGCCTAATTTCGGTCGCGACTGCGACCCTGTGCAGACACGATTTTTCGAATTTAGGCAGTTTTTCAGCAGTTTTGGTCAAGGAATTTAAAATAGCAAACTGCTCTATTTTCAAGATCGGACAACATCAGAGAGAAAGAGACAGTTTGAGGGAAGAAAGATGCAAATTTCTGGAGGAAGTTCATGACGAAAGTCGACGATTCCAACAAGATCTTTTCTACTTCAATTTTTCGGTTTCGTTTAAACAATTACTTTTCATCTAGTTCTTGTTATGAATTTCCAGAATTTCTTTTAGGTTTGAATGTTGTTGAATGTTATTTAGATTTTGCAAACTTCATATCGTACTATGTTTATGTTTGAAATGAAGAATTTATGTGCTTTTAGCATGATTTGGAGTAATTTCATGAGTAGCTAGATTCGTTAAGGTTCGAGAATGAATATATGTATGCTAGATGTTTGAATAAATGCTTAAGTGAGTGAATTAATCCATTTATTTTATGAGAACTTATTCGAATTTAGTATGTGTGATGGGTTGGCCTCCTTCAACATAATCCGTAGTCATTACGTTTTCGAAAGATCCGTAGTGCCTTAGATGTTTTCATAAAAATTAGATTTCAAAAACCAAAGAAATTTGATCTTGCTCTGATTATTTTCTGTACCTTCTAATTTATGGCGAGCCGCTGAATTTAGAGTTACACTTGTCTTGTTTAATGGTTAATTCTAATTGTTAGAAAATTGTGAAAACTTTTTTGAAATTGGATTTAATACTTCCTTAGGATTCGAAAGAACTTAAGTCATAGTTTAGTGACAAGCAAAAAGGGATGGAATCATGAACTTAAGGCATTGTAAGAACTATAGTTGCATATATCATTCCCTAGCCTATTTCTTATCACTTGATCTAATTAGTAATTCATTTATTCATCTCTCAACGTGTCACTATTCCGATCTATCGATTAGAGAACGGAATAAATTGGTACTTGAATCCCCTTCCTTGTGGGTACTACCCCTTGTGCTACAACTTCACCGTTAGCTTGCGCTTGGGCTTTTGAACTTAATAAAATAATCTCTATCAGTGTGTATATACATTAAAATTAAGTATTTCTTCTTTTACTAACTATTCTTTATCTCTTTTTTATATTATCTTTGTCATTTGATCTTGCATTCCATTTTCTTATTTCTATTTCTCTAATGAGTATTATTTCAAATTTATGTTAATATTTTTTAATAATTAATTTTATGTATGTAGTAGAAATAATTAAAAGAGTATATTTATATAAAAATTTAATGAATGTTTAATCGAATACCATAAAAATTATTTATAAAATTAGATTATATCTTATTTTTATATGCACACACATTGAGTCTCTTTAGGATTATTAATTTAAAGTAACTTTAGTCTAATTAACGACCTGACATTCTAAATTGTGGTATATTAAGTCATAAGAAACTAAAAATGTTATTTGCACTTTTACGTATTTAATTTATAATTTATTATATAAACTAAAGGAAGATTATATGGTTAGTTAGATTTAGATAATTATAATTATATTAATATTGATGGGTCTAAATATAAGAAGCAGAATCCAATAACTTTAGAATTTGTTTGATATTGGAAAACCCAGTGATGATGGCCGGAAAAGAGGAGGGTTCAACTTGCTAGGACAAACACCAGAAAAAAAGAGGTCAGGTAGCCAAACTAGGGGAACTAGGGGGTGATGCCCAGTTTAGCTCTCCGACGCTCAAGTCAGGTGATGATCTGAAAGAGGTGAAAGAATGTAAGAGTTTCTGTAATGGAAGATTGCTTACAGTGGTGGAGGTGAAGACTCCTATTTATAGTTGAGGATCAGGGACCCTTTGGTAATTCACCCTTTGTGGTTCTGCCCTAATGCCGCCTTAGCATGTGGCGCAATGAGGAGAAACCTAGGAGGAATCTCCTGCAAAAGCTGGTGAAAAAGGTGGTGCGGGCAATGACAGGTATGCGGGCGTGTATGGGGTGTCAGAGAGCCTTTTTGGGGGGTTGGTAACGAGGGCCAGGGGCACGCTCATAGCAACCGTGAGCCTGATGGGCTTGTGGATCCGCATGGAGATCAGCGCCAAGGCGGTACAACGAGGGGAAGCTTGGCCCCTTAGCTCATTGGCCTATGAAAGATCATCCGAATGAGATGGCACTCGAGGATGGCTTCCTTGAGGAACTCGGTCCTTGTTTGGTAGCATATAGAGCGCTCATTGGTGAGTGGTGATGATGGCCACGTGTCTCGTGACGATAAGGACATGTGTCGTGCAAGGGCCTTCGGCTACCGAGGGCGGACTGCGCTCGGAAGGGGCCTGCTTGAGAAAAAGAGGCCACGTGTTAGCTACGGGTGGTGCCACGTGTCGTAAATATCATAATGGCGAGGAGAGGTGGAAACATGAGGAACGTGGCCAACTTTGTTAACGCCTACAACCAACAACATAACCAGTAGCAACAAGATCAACAACAACAACAACCTCGAGGATGGGGAGCTGGCCTAGGGGATGGCCGAGATGGTCAGGGAGCAAGCAGTAGCACGAGCATCCATCCCTAAGGCCGAGGGGAGAATCGCGGGGCCAACGCCGACACGTGGATCGTTACCAAGCCAGCGGACACAGTCATTCCCAGGGGCACCACCCTATCGGTTAGTGAACAAAATCGTCCACACTCGAGCGTAGTTATCAGAGATCCCCAAAGGATGTCACCCATACTTCCAGAAAGAGGAAGAGGATGCCTGACAGTATTCCCATATTGGGCAAGGGTAAGTAGGTAGCCGAGGGCACCCGGGGGGATGGTGACACCTCTTCCTCTAAGGAGGAAAACCTATGGAATTTCAAGCGGATGGGGGATAAACACTTTGATCGTGCCCCTGAGGAAGGCCCTACTTTATTGAGCGAGCGCACACCCTCTCTTACCATCACTCAAGGACTCTATGTGAGGGTCCAATTTTTTGGGGACCATCGAGCGTTGTTCTCCCAGTGTTCTGAGAGGGGGGCAGGAGATCTTATCCACGCTCTCATCTCCGTAAGTCCTTATTTGGTTCTCTTTCTCCACATGTTTTCTTCCATAAAATGCTTAAGTATAGAAATGTCCTTTTCATTCAGCAAGTGCTTCTGATGGCCAAAAACCTCCAAATGTGAGCGACTGTATATTCCGAGCGCAAGGTTAAATACAAAAAGATGGCACCCTGAGGGTCACGAGGCCTCCAAATGCGAGCGACTGTCCAAGTTTTTGTTTACAAATTGTGGGACACGAGGGCCCCGGTGGGTTTTTTTTTTTCGTTACTGTTTACCTGAGGGTCCCGTTTTCGAGGGAACCCTGGTCAGGAAGGTGTGGAAACTTGTCTAAAAGTTTCTTTCCCCCAGTGTCTGGTTATAGGGGGTTTTCCAGGGAGGGAGCGCAAAGGCCACTCGTCGAGGGTGCCTTGGTCAGGATTTGTGGAAACTTGTCTAAAAGTTTCCCCTCAAGTGTCTTGGATACGAGGGGTTCATTCAAAAACGACTCGGTGCTACTTTTACTAGAAAGTTTTCCCAAGTGTTGCAGTGTTCGAGCGTGAACTGGCAGCGGGATCCGGTTAGGCTAGCTCTTCGCCTCGTGGTCACCGCTCGTTCAATTCCCAAACAGGGTGGACCTCTAGGTGGGATCCTGCCACTTGATAGGCGTATTTTGCCCTCGAGGGAGGGGGACTCGCACGCCTTAGACCTGTGTGGCAATTGCCAAGGTTTTCGAGGGGAAATCACTTACCATTTTTAAAGATACTTCATACGCAAAATTCATTTCAATTGATAACGCTTGTAAACAATAAATACATAGAGCCTAAAGATGGGTTTTTACTAAGTTATAAATGATTAAACATAAAACCTTCGTAGATTGCATGCATTCCATGGATGCGGGAGACGTTCGCCCTGGAGCATCCCGAGCGTGTATGTGTTGTTAGCTCTGATTTCTATAATTTTGTAGGGGCCTTCCCAGTTGGGTTTCAACTTGCCCACATGCTTTGAGACTTCAACCTTCTTTAAAACTAAGTCTCATAGCTGGAAAGTTCTTTCTCTAACCCGCTTGTTGTACTGTCGAGCGACGGATGCTTTGTACTCATGAATACGTGCCCAGGCCTTGTCTCGTTTTCCTTCCAAAAGATCTAACTCCAATGTTCTATTATCCTCGTTTGCCCCAAGCTCGAAATACGCTACTCGAGCGGATTCATGTGCAACTTCAGCTGGTATCATTGCTTCTGAGCCATAGACAAGTGAGTAAGGGGTTTCACCAGTGGCCGCTCGTGGGGAGGTGCGATAAGGCCATAAAGCTCCTTGTGACTCCTCGGCCCACTCGCTCTTTTTGCTCTCAAGCATGGTTTTCAGATGTTGTAAGATGATCGTGTTGGTGACTTCCGCTTGACCGTTGGCTTGAGGGTGGCCCACAGAAGTGAAGCGTTGCTCAATGCGTAACTCCGAGCACCATTCCTGGGTATCAGCTGCTATGAAATGGGATCCGTTATCCGAAATAAGCACCCTCGAAATGCCATACCTGCAAATAATGTTTTTCCAAATGAAATCGCTTATCACCCTAAAGGTGCTTTTTGCGACGGCCTCGGCCTCAGCCCATTTGGTGAAGTAATCAGCGACTAGGATAACGAACTTTTTCTGTCCGACTGCCATAGGCAGGGGGCCAACAATATCAATACCCCACTGATCAAAGGGCTACGAGACGTCTATGGGGATCATTTGAGCCGCTGGCAATTGGGGAATAATAGAGTGAAATTAGCACTTAGGACATTTCCTGGAAAATGTTATGGAATCTTGGAGGACCATGGGCCAATAGAATCCACTTCTCAGTATCTTTTTGGCAAGAATGCTTTCCCCAGATTGATTCCCACAACTCGCTCCGTGAACGTGCTCGAGGGTCTCTTTGGCCTGCTAGGGCCTTAAACATCATATTGGCGGGCCTTGGAAGGATTTCTTGAAGAGTCTACCCTCGTTATCCAGAGAGAAACGAGGGGCCTTGTTCCGGATTTTTTGTGCCTCCACTTTGTTGGTGGGGCAAGTACCATCTTTAAGGAATCTGATTATGTTATCGAGCCAACAGGGCTCGGTGGGATCAATCATAGCTACTGTAGCACCCCAAGCGGTGGGGCACCACACCCCCGCACTATGACCCGACACGTGGTACGAAATGGAACGTCCGCACACGCACCAAGTCACAGCGAACGGGTGACAAACGAAAAATCTAACCTAAGCTAGGCGGTAACTAAACCCCGTTCAAGTAAAATATGCAAAAACCTGTACGCGGAAGCGACTTTAATCAACAAAATACAGAAACGGGTTCAACTAATCCAAGCCCTGTCCTAACCTGTCCCGAAAATTCATACAATCAAAGCATAAACATAATGCTGTACAGAACATGCTATATACATAATTACAAACGGATGCAGACCAGAGATTCTCGACTTAATCAAATAGATACAGGCTCAAAAGACACGGACTTAACAGACAAGACACAAAGCCGCCTAGCTCGAACTCCAAGAACCTGAACCTGCAGACTGAAAACATAGGTGGGGCGAGGGTCAGTCCACTGACTGAGTGAGGGGGCTGAACTCACACACACTATACATAATAAGGAGCAGAGCACATATCAAAAGAAAGATTATGAACCGGGAGTAGGGTTTTGCATACCAAAACCATTTTCCAAAAAGAGCTCATATTTACACATATAATCATATCTTCTTAAGTTTGAAAACTCGTAAGGATTCATAGATTAAGAGACGCATATGGATTCATATTAAAACTCATAGGGATTCATATTTAGAAACTCATAAGATTCATAATTAGAAACTCATAAAGATCCTTATATTCATAATGATTCATAACTCAGCGTGGAAATCTCATATTGAAAACAAACTCTCCTATCCCGTTTCATAATCAACATAACAAAAGAATTCAAATACCCGGCGAGTACGGGTTTCCAACCTTACTCCTTAAACAAAAACTCAAAAGATTCATAAGGAAGCATAAATTCATAAAATTTATAGGATTCATAAATTCATAAAATTCATATTCCTGTATTCCAACCTTTCTCCGGAAGTCTGCACGCGGGTTACGGGCCCACATCGTGCAACTCAATATACGTGGGGTTGCGAACCCACAACGTACCTTCTCCGGCCTCAGCCGAAGGCTCAAAGCACCACGCCTTCTCCATCTCCCTCAGAGTCACGCGTAGGTGCTTCAAAGGAGCACGTGCATAGGCTTAACCCGGCGGCCCAACACCGCACCGGGCGTCCTTACCCACGCCTCCAGGGCCCAGGGATTCATAAGATTCATAAGGATTCATAAGAAACATACCTAACTCGCGAAACCTAGAAACATAAGATTCATACTTAAGAAACATACCAAAAGAAACATACCTTACCGTGCAACTCGGCATATGCTATACACGTACCTCTCCGTGTCTTCCTAATTCACAATATGCTGAGGGAAATCCATAGTTTGCTTGATGATACACGGTTTGGAGCATAGCCTCGTTGCAAAACCATTTTAAGTTTATATACGCCCATACGTATAATTTCAGAAGGATTCATATCAAATCGAATTAACAAAATTCATAACATATCGTAAGACACATATTTAATATACCTATAGTATATATATTCGCATGCGGGCTTGAAAACGAGCATATAGGGTTGTAGGTCGCTTTAACTAAAACAAAAATCCTAAAACCTCACCTTGTCGACCAAACCGGACAAAACGGACCAAAAGAAGTCAAACGAACCACTTCCTCACATCGGAACGAACCTAAGAGCAAAGCAAAGAGCAAGAGGAAAACTTAGACTCAAAATGAACCATATTGACGCTCGGCAAATGCATATGAATGCGAGTGATGCTTATGAAGCTTAACAAATTAACCAATAATGCATACGAGTTCATATTAAATCGTAAATCTCATAAATCATACTAAACGAATTCACAAGTTCCATATAACACGCATATCATATGATACAACATGTTATCAAAGCGCTCATATCATATAAAGAGCAACGATTGATTATGTAAGACATATAAACGAGGCAGAAGGTCATAAACGCACGTTAAAGGAGCATACTTCACATATGAAGCCATAATTCAAAACGAGCACATAAATCAAGTTATAAATTCATAATACATAAGTTAACACATAATTCATTAAGCTAACAATGCATATAGGTCACAATCGGGACACGAGAAAGCAATTAAAAGCAACGAAACGAAGAAAGAAACTCCCCCGAGGCACCACCGTGACATATGACACGGCCATGATCACCAACTTAGGGGCTGAGTTTGGAGTTAAAAGTTTGGGGAAAGAATGCTAACATGTTAAGAAACTAATATACTCCATGTATATGCAAATTGACACGAATTGGAGCACATTAGAACCACCAACTAATCGCAAAAATGCCACAACAGCTGTTCGGTTGGCACATAGCATACCAACAGGCCTCATGTTTCGATTTAGGAGCTGAAAATGGATCTAAAAGCTTGAAAGAGCAAGGTTAACATGTAAAGCAATTAGTATACAACATCTCCAAGCAAATTCACACGAATTGGAAGCCATTAACTCAAGCAACAAAGCACAAAACGTCACAGCAGTTCCAAAACAGGGGAACAGATTTCTAACCTAGGTTTGGGGCTCAAGAACTCATAATTTCATCAAAGGATCTTAAGAGCAAATCATCCAAACATCATGTACTATCAGTTAAGTATCCAAAATGGAGCATAATAAGTTCATATGATCAGCTTTAGCACCCCAAAACAGCCACACAAAACTGATGCAAGAAAGGCATGAAAACAAGTCATATTCTAACTCATATACAGCTGAAAAGGGGCATAAAAGCTTAAGGAAACTTAGGTAACATGTATAACAACTCATATACTTCATGTCCATGCAATTTCACACGAAAATAAGCACAAGAGATCATCAAACCGAACCAAAAATCCTGACAGCAGTTCATACGGGCGAGCAGATTTTTGCAGCAGTTTTTAAGCTCAAAACTCATCATATAAACCAAGGTTTTCAAGGCAAAACCGAGCATATTCATAAAGCAACATGTGTAACACATAACCAAGCATTAACACACGAAATTGGAGGCAAAAATTCCATCATTTGGTCTCAAAAACGTGACAGCAGCTGGGTGAAAATGAGCAGACTGCAGCAGTTCGGAAATTCCATTTTCAGGGCTAAAAACTCAAGCTTTCAATCATGTTATCAAAGAGAAAACAACCCTAACACATCTAACATGAAGTAAGAATCAAGAATGGAAGCAAAGAAGTTCATATAATCATCAAAGAAGCCTCAAATCAGCCACAAATTCAAGCTAAGGCAAGGAAGCAACAAATGACCTCTAACCCTAACTATTCATGCAAGTCCCCAAATCCTTATTAAATCTGATGCATTTCATGAATTACAAAGATCAAATGAAACATAGAAGAGAGGAGAATACACAAATATACTTACCTTTAAGATATGAAGAAGTATGGAGAAGATTGGCTTCAACAATCACAAGACATGGGAGAGGCTTCTTTCTTCTTCTTCTTTTCTCCATCGATCAGAAACATAGAAGAGAGGAGAATACACAAATATACTTACCTTTAAGATATGAAGAAGTATGGAGAAGATTGGCTTCAACAATCACAAGACATGGGAGAGGCTTCTTTCTTCTTCTTCTTTTCTCCATCGATCAGCAGCTTTTCCTCCTCTCTTAGGTGTGTGGTCAGAAATGGAGAGGTAGGGAACAGAGAGGAGTGATTAAAGATCAAATAAACCAAGGGTTAAAGCTTAAGCATGGTTAAAATGGGCCCACAAGTACAAGACTAGTCAAAGATGGTGGCTTTAGCACAAGCTGTTCGTTCCGGGCGAAAAACGGAGGTTCAAATGGGCTTAGAAAAATATCAAATCAGGTTCCTTGGTTTCATCTCTTTGTTATGAGTCCAACGCATCTTCCGGAATTCAAATCCGAATTCCCTAGCTCAAGTTATGGCCTCCGGAACAAGAGGCGCGCTAAAACTAGTTAGGCCCTCATGTCCCTCGTCAAATACTTAAGGTTTAAAACCTCGACAAACGAACCCGAAAACATAAAACGAGCATACAAACATACTCATAACTCACATATATCACGCATATCGAAATTTCACAAAAATCGGAATTGAATTCCGACACATAACGAGCAAGTTACCAGCATACAAACTTAAACGTTAAAATTCAAAGTTCAAGAATATAAACAATTAATTTCATATAAATTCAAATAATCATGAAAGCATTAAAATAACATTCAAATACGTAATTAAATAATTTAAAGCGCATAAAACCCACTCGTTACGGCGTACCTGGAAATCCGAACGATCGGGATGTTACAATCTCCCCTCCTTCAAAAGGACCTGTCCTCAGGTCCTAAGGAGAATCTTTGAACGGCTCCGAAGACAAGCCCAACTCCACACTTCCGCTGCGCTACTCTGATCCCATATCTCTCGAGGCCCTATCTCCTTAGATGGCGAACCGGACACAAAGTCCTAGTCGTTTGCCCCTACTTCCCAAATAAAGATTCTGGAGTAGTTGGAGAATTCTCAACCTATGGCACATAGACATTACTACACAAAGTCCGTAACGTCTTTCTTATGCCAGAACAACCGGTTTCCCAAAACTCCGATCAACTTCAACCCTGAGTGGGATAAACTTGTGAACTTGCACTCCTTAAGGCGTAGGCTACCGTTCTTCTACAAGCAACACACAACAGAGGCCTTCCTTTATACCTCGGTTGGAAACAAGGTAGCCTTTTGTACCTTCGGTTAGGCAAAAATCGATACCGAAGGTAACTCTCTTCAACCGCCTCTTCCCATTCAAAACCGTACCTCTTACTCTGAGGAAATACTCGGTTCTTCTAAGAGGAATATCAACGGGTAGCCTTCTGTCTAACACCCGAAAATATCGTTGAGTCCCTGACGGACCTCCTAAAAGCAACACCCCACTTCAACGAGAACAAAACACATTCAAACAAGCCGACCAAAAGCAGCTCGACCCTCACAACTCACCAAACACTGACGAACACTCCACACCACAAGCTCTCACCATAAGAAAGTACTAACACAAAAGGAAAATAAATAAAGCACACAACAAGCAGGAACTAAGGAGGGAAAGAAGTACGCAACAAGCAAAGCTAAGGGCAAAATGAAGCACACTCCAAACAAGAGCTAAAGAGGAAAAGAAACACACAACGAGCAAAACTGAGAAGGGAAGGAAGCACATTACAAGAAAGAGTCACGAAGGGAAGGAAACACACAACAAGCAAGAATAAGAAGGAAAGCAATTGCATAGCAAATGTAATCAGGGATCACCGAAGAGCAAGGAATAAGACAATAGACACATGGGTTTCCCCGAATATTAAAATATTTATGAAATGGGATGCCATGAATGCCTTATGTACCGTTCACCATAGGAGTTGTGTTGAGTGTGGCGTCATCTTGTGCTTGAACCGGGGTCTTGGAGTCATGGCATTTCTGTGATGATCTTAAATTCTTGTTCTTCGGTTAACTTTCATCCTGCCTTCGATTCCTCCATAATTGAGTCATCCCACCACATCTGGTATTGAAATCTTTCCTTATTTGATATTGGTGGCTTCGTGAGATTCATGAATTTCCTCATTTCAAATCGCTTCCAAAGGTCAAAATCTCTAAGCTCCTCCTAGCCCGAATATGCCCGTCTCTCTTGTTCTTTTCCCCGGTAATACTTGTCGATGTCGAGGGAATATCCTGAAATAAAATACAATACCAAGAGATATCGATGCATGCGGGGTTTTAGTGCATGTTCATGTGAACTATTAATACAAATAATATCAAATAATATCAAGTGAGTCACATAAGTGATGTAGTGAATGCCAACAAACACGAAATCCTAAGCCGAACGACCTAGACAAACCCGACACGACACGAGAGCTCCGGTTTTGCAACCTGGGGCTCTGATACCACTTAAGATGTAGCACCCCAAGCGGTGGGGCACCACACCCCCGCACTATGACCCGACACGTGGTACGAAATGGAACGTCCGCACACGCACCAAGTCACAGCGAACGGGTGACAAACGAAAAATCTAACCTAAGCTAGGCGGTAACTAAACCCCGTTCAAGTAAAATATGCAAAAACCTGTACGCGAAAGCGACTTTAATCAACAAAATACAGAAACGGGTTCAACTAATCCAAGCCCTGTCCTAACCTGTCCCGAAAATTCATACAATCAAAGCATAAACATAATGCTGTACAGAACATGCTATATACATAATTACAAACGGATGCAGACCAGAGATTCTCGACTTAATCAAATAGATACAGGCTCAAAAGACACGGACTTAACAGACAAGACACAAAGCCGCCTAGCTCGAACTCCAAGAACCTGAACCTGCAGACTGAAAACATAGGTGGGGCGAGGGTCAGTCCACTGACTGAGTGAGGGGGCTGAACTCACACACACTATACATAATAAGGAGCAGAGCACATATCAAAAGAAATATTATGAACCGGGAGTAGGGTTTTGCATACCAAAACCATTTTCCAAAAAGAGCTCATATTTACACATATACTCATATCTTCTTAAGTTTGAAAACTCGTAAGGATTCATAGATTAAGAGACACATATGGATTCATATTAAAACTCATAGGGATTCATATTTAGAAACTCATAAGATTCATAATTAGAAACTCATAAAGATCCTTATATTCATAATGATTCATAACTCAGCGTGGAAATCTCATATTGAAAACAAACTCTCCTATCCCGTTTCATAATCAACATAACAAAAGAATTCAAATACCCGGCGAGTACGGGTTTCCAACCTTACTCCTTAAACAAAAACTCAAAAGATTCATAAGGAAGCATAAATTCATAAAATTCATAGGATTCATAAATTCATAAAATTCATATTCCCGTATTCCAACCTTTCTCCGGAAGTCTGCACGCGGGTTACGGGCCCACATCGTGCAACTCAATATACGTGGGGTTGCGAACCCACAACGTACCTTCTCCGGCCTCAGCCGAAGGCTCAAAGCACCACGCCTTCTCCATCTCCCTCAGAGTCACGCGTAGGTGCTTCAAAGGAGCACGTGCATAGGCTTAACCCGGCGGCCCAACACCGCACCGGGCGTCCTTACCCACGCCTCCAGGGCCCAGGGATTCATAAGATTCATAAGGATTCATAAGAAACATACCTAACTCGCGAAACCTAGAAACATAAGATTCATACTTAAGAAACATACCAAAAGAAACATACCTTACCGTGCAACTCGGCATATGCTATACACGTACCTCTCCGTGTCTTCCTAATTCACAATATGCTGAGGGAAATCCATAGTTTGCTTGATGATACACGGTTTGGAGCATAGCCTCGTTGCAAAACCATTTTAAGTTTATATACGCCCATACGTATAATTTCAGAAGGATTCATATCAAATCGAATTAACAAAATTCATAACATATCGTAAGACACATATTTAATATACCTATAGTATATATATTCGCATGCGGGCTTGAAAACGAGCATATAGGGTTGTAGGTCGCTTTAACTAAAACAAAAATCCTAAAACCTCACCTTGTCGACCAAACCGGACAAAACGGACCAAAAGAAGTCAAACGAACCACTTCCTCACATCGGAACGAACCTAAGAGCAAAGCAAAGAGCAAGAGGAAAACTTAGACTCAAAATGAACCATATTGACGCTCGGCAAATGCATATGAATGCGAGTGATGCTTATGAAGCTTAACAAATTAACCAATAATGCATACGAGTTCATATTAAATCGTAAATCTCATAAATCATACTAAACGAATTCACAAGTTCCATATAACACGCATATCATATGATACAACATGTTATCAAAGCGCTCATATCATATAAAGAGCAACGATTGATTATGCAAGACATATAAACGAGGCAGAAGGTCATAAACGCACGTTAAAGGAGCATACTTCACATATGAAGCCATAATTCAAAACGAGCACATAAATCAAGTTATAAATTCATAATACATAAGTTAACACATAATTCATTAAGCTAACAATGCATATAGGTCACAATCGGGACACGAGAAAGCAATTAAAAGCAACGAAACGAAGAAAGAAACTCCCCCGAGGCACCACCGTGACATATGACACGGCCATGATCACCAACTTAGGGGCTGAGTTTGGAGTTAAAAGTTTGGGGAAAGAATGCTAACATGTTAAGAAACTAATATACTCCATGTATATGCAAATTGACACGAATTGGAGCACATTAGAACCACCAACTAATCGCAAAAATGCCACAACAGCTGTTCGGTTGGCACATAGCATACCAACAGGCCTCATGTTTCGATTTAGGAGCTGAAAATGGATCTAAAAGCTTGAAAGAGCAAGGTTAACATGTAAAGCAATTAGTATACAACATCTCCAAGCAAATTCACACGAATTGGAAGCCATTAACTCAAGCAACAAAGCACAAAACGTCACAGCAGTTCCAAAACAGGGGAACAGATTTCTAACCTAGGTTTGGGGCTCAAGAACTCATAATTTCATCAAAGGATCTTAAGAGCAAATCATCCAAACATCATGTACTATCAGTTAAGTATCCAAAATGGAGCATAATAAGTTCATATGATCAGCTTTAGCACCCCAAAACAGCCACACAAAACTGATGCAAGAAAGGCATGAAAACAAGTCATATTCTAACTCATATACAGCTGAAAAGGGGCATAAAAGCTTAAGGAAACTTAGGTAACATGTATAACAACTCATATACTTCATGTCCATGCAATTTCACACGAAAATAAGCACAAGAGATCATCAAACCGAACCAAAAATCCTGACAGCAGTTCATACGGGCGAGCAGATTTTTGCAGCAGTTTTTAAGCTCAAAACTCATCATATAAACCAAGGTTTTCAAGGCAAAACCGAGCATATTCATAAAGCAACATGTGTAACACATAACCAAGCATTAACACACGAAATTGGAGGCAAAAATTCCATCATTTGGTCTCAAAAACGTGACAGCAGCTGGGTGAAAATGAGCAGACTGCAGCAGTTCGGAAATTCCATTTTCAGGGCTAAAAACTCAAGCTTTCAATCATGTTATCAAAGAGAAAACAACCCTAACACATCTAACATGAAGTAAGAATCAAGAATGGAAGCAAAGAAGTTCATATAATCATCAAAGAAGCCTCAAATCAGCCACAAATTCAAGCTAAGGCAAGGAAGCAACAAATGACCTCTAACCCTAACTATTCATGCAAGTCCCCAAATCCTTATTAAATCTGATGCATTTCATGAATTACAAAGATCAAATGAAACATAGAAGAGAGGAGAATACACAAATATACTTACCTTTAAGATATGAAGAAGTATGGAGAAGATTGGCTTCAACAATCACAAGACATGGGAGAGGCTTCTTTCTTCTTCTTCTTTTCTCCATCGATCAGAAACATAGAAGAGAGGAGAATACACAAATATACTTACCTTTAAGATATGAAGAAGTATGGAGAAGATTGGCTTCAACAATCACAAGACATGGGAGAGGCTTCTTTCTTCTTCTTCTTTTCTCCATCGATCAGCAGCTTTTCCTCCTCTCTTAGGTGTGTGGTCAGAAATGGAGAGGTAGGGAACAGAGAGGAGTGATTAAAGATCAAATAAACCAAGGGTTAAAGCTTAAGCATGGTTAAAATGGGCCCACAAGTACAAGACTAGTCAAAGATGGTGGCTTTAGCACAAGCTGTTCGTTCCGGGCGAAAAACGGAGGTTCAAATGGGCTTAGAAAAATATCAAATCAGGTTCCTTGGTTTCATCTCTTTGTTATGAGTCCAACGCATCTTCCGGAATTCAAATCCGAATTCCCTAGCTCAAGTTATGGCCTCCGGAACAAGAGGCGCGCTAAAACTAGTTAGGCCCTCATGTCCCTCGTCAAATACTTAAGGTTTAAAACCTCGACAAACGAACCCGAAAACATAAAACGAGCATACAAACATACTCATAACTCACATATATCACGCATATCGAAATTTCACAAAAATCGGAATTGAATTCCGACACATAACGAGCAAGTTACCAGCATACAAACTTAAACGTTAAAATTCAAAGTTCAAGAATATAAACAATTAATTTCATATAAATTCAAATAATCATGAAAGCATTAAAATAACATTCAAATACGTAATTAAATAATTTAAAGCGCATAAAACCCACTCGTTACGGCGTACCTGGAAATCCGAACGATCGGGATGTTACAGCTACCGCTCGAATGGACTCTTTTCTCTGAATTAAAGGTTCCTCTGTTCGGAGAAATGTGATAGAATGTTCACAAGCTCCCTTAAGGGCCGAAGCGAATTTGGATAAAGCGTCTGGATGCTCGTTCTCCGATCGGGGGACTTGGAGTAAGTGAAATTCCTTGAACTTTCTGATTATCTCTTTTGCTTTCCCTAAGTATTGCACCATGGTGGTTTCTCGAGCTTCATAAGTTCCCTCAATTTGACTTGCAATCAGCTGCGAATCGACGTAAGCTGTGACCCTGGAAGCTCCATTTTGGAAAGCGATTTCCAACCCTTGTATGAGGGCCTTGTGCGGACTCCGCTTCATTGTTTGTGATTTGAAAATCCATCCTGATTGCGAAGTCTATCTTAACTCCATTGGGATCCCTGAGAGTTACCCCTGCCCTTCCCCCTTGTGAGGTTGAGGAACCATCTGTGTGCAAGACCCATACACCATCATTTTCAGGAACAGTAGGCTCTAAACCAAAGCATTCAACCAGTAAGTTCGCAACTACCTGCGCTTGTATGGCCGTTCTAGGCTCGAAGCTTAGGTCGAACTGGCTCTGTTCAATGACCTATTTTATCAGCCTTCCGAAGACATCGGGCTTGGATAGAACTTGTTTGAAAGGTTGATCCTTAAGGACGGTGATTGAGTGCGCTTAAAAATAAGGCCTCAGCCTCCTTGATGCATTAATGAGGACAAAAGCGAACTTTTCAATTTCCAAATACTTCTTTTCAGCGCCCTGCAATGCCTTACTTAAGTAATAGATAGGTAAATATTTGCGCTCGTGCACGGCTACCAAAACTGCACTCGTGGCCTCTACGGAGACAGAAAGGTATACGAATAAGTTTTCACCCGCCACGGGCTTTGTCAGGAGGGGAGCGCTCGAGAGGTAAGCTTTCATATCTTGCAAGGCTTTTTCACATTCTTCAGTTCAAGAGAAATTTCGAGCGTTGCGTAGAATTTTGAAGAAAGAGAAATTTCTGTCTGCTGAGCGGGAGATGAATCGGTTCAAAGAGATTATCTTCCCCACTAACACTTGCACTTTCCTGAGGTTGTGAGGGGATGGAATATCTAAGATGGCCTTGATCTTTTCAGGATTGGCTTCAATCCCACGTTGGCTAACCATGTAGCCCAAGAATTTTCCTCCTCTTACTCCGAAAGTACACTTGGAGGGATTTAACTTCATGCCGTACTGGCGTAGGATGCCAAATGTGTGCTCAAGGTCTTCTAAGTGCGAAGATTGGCGCTCATTCTTGACGATCATTTCATCTACGTACACCTCCATTGATCCACCAACCTCTTTTATAAACATCCTATTAACGAGGCGCTGGTACATGGTACCTGGCATAACTAAAAAACAGTATACCCCCATGGGCACAACAAACGAGGTCTTGGGACGGTCTTCAAGGGCCATAAAGATTTGGTAATACCCTTGGAAAGCATCCATCATGCTCATTAGCTCACACCCTGCGGTCAAATCCACCAGTTGATCAATCTGAGGTAAAGGGTATGGATCTTTGGGACACGCTTTGTTGAGATCAGTAAAATCGTTACACATGCGCCATTTGTTTACGCTTTTGGGTACCATTACCACATTGCAAAGCCATTCTGGATACAATATGGGCTCAATGTACTGGGCCTAGAGGAGCTTGTTAACTTTCTTTTCAATAACCTTCTTTCAAAAATAGTGCACATCTCGCTTCTTCCAATTGATTGGTTTGAAGGTGGGGTCCACATTGAGCCTGTGGACTATGACGCTCGGATTAATTCCGGTAAGATCAGATGCCTTTCGAGCAAAGACGTCAATATTTTCCCTAAGGAAGTCGATCATCATGACCTGTGAGGGCCCCGAGAGATTGGACCCAATTTGAGTGGTTTTATCCTTGTTCCCGGGTTCTAACTCAATGGTGAGAAATTTCTCCATGAGCTTGATGCCTCTGGGTGAGGGAGTTCGAGCGCCCTTTTCTTCCCTGTTAAACGGTCACTGGTCGTTTCTTGCCCACGCTCGTTCACTTCTTCCTCAGAGGAGGATTCTCCGACCACTCCGGGTGGGGTCCCATCGGGGTTGTTTCCAACGCCGGGGTTTTTCTTCTTGTTTTTCTTTTTGTTTATTTTGGCCCTCTTGCGCACGGGGCCATATTCGTCCAAATTGGGGGAATCCACAGACTTTTTGGTAGACTTTATCTGGAACGCTTTCTCCGTTTTAAGCTTCTTGAGGGACAGCATATAACACTCCTACGCCTCTCGGATGTTGCACAGAACTTCTCCAACCCCGTCGGGAGTGGGGAACTTGATAATTTTCTGTTGGTAAGTGAAAATGATTGCCTTGAAATCTACAAGGGCTGGACGCCCAATGATGATATTGTAAGGGATTTCAATTTCCACCACCTCGTAAGTGACCATGAGCGTTTTTCGCTGTGGGGCGCGACCAAATGAGGTGGCCATGCAAATCTGTCCTCGAGGGACAACCTCAGAGCCCCCAAAGCCAATGAGGCTTATTTTGAGGGGCTCGAGCGTGATGTTGGTAACATTCATCTTTTGGAACGTGGTACAAGGCAAAACATTAGCGGAGCTTCTACTATCAACTAAAACCTTTTTTACAACGTGGTTATGGACACCCAAACTAACCACCATGGGACAGTCAGAGGTTTTCCTGACCCCATGAGGTGTTACAATGTGTTCCAAGTCCTTACCAGAGAAACCTATTACATCATTTTCTCCTGAGTTGATGGTGCTCGTTTCTTTGATAGCATAGACTTATCTGGGCACCAAGGGGCGTTGATTATAGCTTCTGATATATCTACGGTGGGAAGCGTTAGAATATCCCCCTGATGAACCTCTCATGATCATGTTGATGACCGCAAAGGGGGTATTCTCCTGCTCTGGCACCTTTTGCTTGCCGCGAGCGTTGTTCTCGGGGTGATCTCGCCCTCGTGGGCTCCTAGAGCGCGACGGGCTCCTTCTCTTCTCCCTTGAGCGCTCATTACAGCGCTTATTATAGCACTCCAAGGCCCGCACGAACTCTTTCAGATGTCCTCCAGCGACGAACCTCTGAATTTCACCCTCTAACTGGCGACATTCATATGTGTCATGCCCCTTTTATTTATGGAAGGCGCAATACTTGTTCGATGGCCTTAGAGCCTCAGTCTCATTCATTTTTTGGGGCCTTTTAAAAAGTTTTTTATCTGAAAAAGCGTAGACTTCTGAATTGGGCCTGTTGAGGGGGATATGCTCAAATCTGCGAGGAGGTGGTGGTGATTTGCGACACTCATTGTGAGGTTCCTCTCGCCCTTGCTCGCTCTTATGGGGCTCAGAATACCGGTGAGCATTGGACCCATATATGTTCTCGAGCGCGAAATATGGCTCGACAATCTCCCTCATCGCCATGAAAGACACAGGTCGCTTCTTGACAATGGAATCCACGAACTTCTTGCTCACATACTTTTTGTGATTGCAAGACTTGAAGAGTATGTGGATCAAGAAATCCATCGAGGGCCTTTCAACCAAGAGCAACTCCTTGTTAAATCTAGCGAAAAAGGATCGAAGAGATTCATGCTCACCTTGGACTAAGTTATATAAAGCTGTAGGAGCGGTGACAGGTGCCTTCAAGGAGTTGAAATGGTTAAGGAAGGCGTTGGTGAGTTCAGCATAGGAGTGGATCGTGCGTAGCGGCAGTCGTTTGTACCACTCTTGAGCCATCCCCACAAGGGACGTAACAAAGACCTTAACCAAGTAGTGGATCGAGTGCTCATATAAGTGCATCAAATGCAGGAAATGATCCAGGTGTTCTGCCGAATCTGTGGTCCCATCGTA
Organism: Lantana camara; assembly: GCA_037501455.1. Lineage (NCBI taxonomy): Eukaryota > Viridiplantae > Streptophyta > Magnoliopsida > Lamiales > Verbenaceae > Lantana > Lantana camara. The sequence goes on from CM074863.1 coordinate 88,731,561, forward strand.
ACGGCTAATGGAAGTGGGGACCTTGCCTATTTCGGCTTGGGCCATGAGAACTTCTTTCACGAGGGGAGAACCCCTCACGAGCGGATGGTAATCATAACACTCATAATTTTCATCATGTTCCTGGTAAAGAGGAACTGGCTGTCGGCGGGCATGGCAACGAGCATCTCTGGCATTGGCTCGTTCGTCCCCAACGTGGGGGACTGTGGGGGACTTGACACCGCGCTCGAGAGAGCCGTCCCACCATCTCCTGTAACCCCTGCAGCTGGCTTTGCACAGCCGCGAGGAGGTTGGGATCTTCCTTTCTTGCCTGGCTCCCTCGCTGGGAGGCTTATGGGCCATGTTTTGAAACTTGGGAGTGGGCTTCCTCGTTAATAATGATTCTTTCTATGGGCTCTTTGCCCTTGTTAACTGCGGGGACTTCCTTCTCCCTCGCAGGTGGAGGCGGCGGTTGGGCCCTCAAGACAGCCTGTGTAGCCATGAGCGGATATGCCTACAATCCTCCCAAGGGTGGGGCAATCTGAGCGGCCTGCCCAGAAGGAAAATACATGGAAGTGAAGTTTTTCCATACACTTTGGGCCGCCTGGACCTCACATTAAGTGTAAATAGCGTGTAACTGTTGAGAGGTCATGGGGGGTAACTCCACCCCTTCAATTTCTTTTAGAACCACCACCGGTACCTGGATCTAACCTACATGATACGGCTGAATAGCGGGCATCATGACGGTAGGAGTGAACGTGTATCCCGGAGGTGGCATCATATAGGGGTGCCCTCCCGGGGTTGACTAGGGCGTTAGGCCATTGGTTCTGGGGAAGATTGGGGAAAGTGGGAAGCTTAAGACCTCCAGCCGCAGCGGTGGAAGGTTTCTCAGGAGTGAGTCCTGTAGAAGTATTGCTGTCGGGTCCACCTTTAACAACTGCTGCCGAGTCCACCTCGACGTCCTGCTCTTCACCTTCCAAGGCATATGCACGTGCTCTGATGAGCGGCCTCTGACCCCCAGGTGGCGGATCCCGTCTATCCGGACTTCCATCTACCATGTGATCGGCACTCCTGCAAATCAAACAAAGTCTAAGACGATGCCGGCAACCCTCATAAGTATGGGTAGGTAACCCGCAATAAGAACAACCGGGCTCAGTAGGTGGTGGCGCTGCAGGTGTAACACAGGGAGCCTTCTGAACCGGCACTTGTGACACCTGTGGCTTAAATTTCTTTGCTGGACCCTTAAACTGTGGTGGAACTGTATCATAATTGATCAGCCTTTTCCCGTGATTGTAATTTGTACTCGACCCTGAACCGGAGCCCTGACCCGATCTGTATGTGGATCTCCAACCATTAACTGAATCTTCAACTTTTAAGGCCTTTGTAGTGGCCTTCTTCCATGTACTTGTATTGACCACTTCAATCGCAGTTTGAATATCCGGCCTCAAACCTTGTACAAATTGCATAGCCTTGTGGAAGTCGTCGCTTGCTATGTTAGGTGCATACTCGGACAGCCTCTCAAACTCGGCTATATACTCAGCAACCGATCTACCCCTCTTGTTTAAGCTCCGTGAATTCCTTGAGCCTTCTAGTGCGAGATGAGGGAGGAATGAACTTGTTCTTGAATTCCCTTACGAAAACCTCCCATGTAACCTCTTCCTCAGCGGCATCCAAAGCGATCTTGGTACTCTCCCACCATGAATAAGCTTCTCCTTGAATTAAAGTAAGTGTACACCGAGCCTTCTCTCTAGATTCACACGGAATAAGATTCCAAATCCTATCAACTTCCTTAAGCCAATGCTCGGCTTGCATATCATTTCCTTTGAAGAATCTCGGTGGGTTTTGATTTTGAAATTCTCGAAGTATTGCTGAAATACGTGTCGGTAGTGCTGGTGGAGGAGTTGGAGGCCCATAATCCCTTAAACTCTGATCTATAAGTTGTACCATGGAGTTCAAGAAGTCCTGCGGTTGAGCTTGAGGGGGTGGAGGTGGAGGTGGAGGTGGAGGTGGAGGAGAATGATCATGGCGATGATGCCTGTGACCGGGGGAATGCTCTCTACGAGGTCTTCCACGAGGTATCCTGAAATTCAAACACTGTACATGCATGTTTGATTAACAAGTGCAAATGAGTGTAATTAAATTCATAAAGCACATAATTCACATAACAAGTGGTTTCAAATAGGTTCAAGTAGATTCAAATAAAATGCAAGACTCTCAAATAATCAATTAATCCTATGCCGTATGACTTAAACTCATAAAGACACGACACTAGAACCATGGTTTTGCAAGCGGGCTCTGATACCGCCTTAGGATGTAGCACCCGGAATGCTAGCTAGGTAGCCACATCCCCGGCACTATAGTTCAACCATATATGGAATGGACGATCCATACATGAATTAGGCCCATAGCGAACGGGAGACAATAAAAAACTCGCTAGCTAGGCGGGACTAGCCCTCAAATTAATACCAACATGTATCACTATAATGCGGAAGCAAAATAATATACATTCATTTGTTACTAAGTTTGGGTCAATCACTTCAATATACACAACCATTTTCCATAACAAGTTATGTTATACATAGGTACCCAACACAAGTCATAATTTATACATTATTTCAACACAAAAAGGGAATGCTAGACTCAACATGAAAGACCTAAAGTAAAGACCAACTCGATCCCGTCTAGCACTCAACCTGCAAAACTGAAAATTTGAGGGGTCTGTCTATAAAAGACTGAGTAAGGGGTTTATAATTATAAGCGCAATTACCAAGCAAGCTATAATTCCGAGTAAGATTTTACAAAAGAATAATAGAACTTGAAGAATAGAATATATTCTCGCCCGAAATTACAACTAAGTCAATTTAGCAATCAATCATTATCAATTCAGTCTGTGGCTCAGCGAGTGAGGGCAATCTCCAACCTTTCTCCCAAAAGTGTACAATCATGAATGTTCCACATTATTAAGTGATCATGCAAGGTATTACGTGCGATCAATTAGCAGTTTCATGAACCCTTCTTCCTCCGGGTGATGGTGGGCTTGCAAGACCCAACCATCCAATCATGTTGTATGTCGGGAACATGACTCCCACGCATGGGATTTCTTCCTCCACCAAACCTCCTGGTGGATTCAGAGGTGATCCCAACAATGATGAGGAAAGTGCAAGAGTTACCCATCAGCCCTTGCTTTCCCGGTTGGCTCAATACACTACCCTCGGGCCCACAGTGAACATGCTTACTCGCCCAATAAATCAATCAATCAATTATTCATTTCGTGAAATCAATTGAAGGTCATAAAAGTTTGAAAGCAATATATATATATATATATATACTTTTTGGCCGAAAACAGCACATAGGGTTGTAAGGGTTTTAAATATCTGGAATTAAACCTCACCTTTACCGACAAAAGAAGAAGGATACACCCTACGGAGTGTGCTCCTCATCATCGAGAATGTGATCTGTGTAACAAAGACAAGTGTATGTGAGACTCAACTCGCATGAACCATTTAAGACGAACGATACAGTCATGTGATGTCAATCATGCCTTTACAATCAATAAATATCATGAATGAGTCTAAATTCCCAAATAAAGTATCAAGAAGTGTCAAATAGGAGCATAATTATCGATAAATCAAGTATATAACTCATATAAGTCACACAAAGGAGCCAAGTAAGTGAAAGGAATGCAATATGAAGGGTTTTGACAAAGTTTGGTAAAAGTTGACAGTTTTCGGAAATGCGTATACTTTAGAAAAACTGGAATATCTCGAGTTCTATAATTTGGAATTGAGTTTTGTTTATTGGATATTAAACTAGACAAGTAGACCTTTCCGATGATATATGGCACGTTTTCTAGTTCAAATCGAGGAGAAAATGGCGTAAGTTTGAAGTTGGGTGAATGCAGATTTCCGGCGAAGTGGCGACACCAAACTAAAATGATTATATCTCTCAAATTAGAAAAGATATTGAGGTGATTCCAATTGGATGTTCTGGACTCGAAGAAATTTTTTTGTGTCCGAAAATCAGCTCAAACAGAGTTCGGATGAAGGGGTACCCGGCCGGGTAAAGTTTAAGGAAAAAGTTCCCCGGCCGGGGAAAACTTGTGCAGAAACTTTCTACTTGCTCACAAATTTTACCCGCCCGGGTAACCTTTCTGGGCGGAAAAAAGGGCAGAACCAGGGGCTTGCTCGTGGAAGGAAGAAAAGGGAGCAAAAACACATCAAAACCCAATCAAAACACTCCAAAACCATTATATATCATGCATATAACTTAAAGATATAATTCATAGAAATGCATGAAGATATAATGCATATAATGTGATGAAAGTTATAAAATAAATGATCGAAATAATTAAAATAAACCCGCAACTCCCGAAGACCCGCACATGGCGTGCTTATCTGAACTTCCGAAAAATTGGGGCGTTACAGGTTTCCCACAGACGACGCCAAAAATGATGGGTCTGAATATAAGAAGCAGAATCCAATCACTTTAGAATTTGTTTGATATGGGGAAACCAAGTGATGATCGCCGGAAAAGAGAAGAGTTCAACCTGCTAGGACAAACACCAGAAAAACAGAGGTCAGGTGGCCATGGGGAACTGGGGGGTGATGCCCAATTTGGCTCTCCGACCCTCAAGTCAGATGATGATCTAAAAGAGGTGAAAGAATGTAAGAATTTCTGTAATGGAAGATTGCTTACAGTGGTGGAGGTGAAGACTCCTATTTATAGTTGAGGGTCAAGGACCCTTTGGTAATTCACCCTTTATGGTCCTGCCCTAATGCCGCCATAACATGTAGCGCAATGAGGAGAAACCTAGGAGGAATCTCCTGCAAAAGCTAGTGAAAAAGGTGGTGCGGGCAATTGCAGGTATGCGGGCGTATATGGGATGCCAGAGAGCTGTTTTGGGGGGTTGGTAACGAGGGTTAAGGGCACGCTCGTGGCAAGCGTGAGCCTGATGGGCTTGTGGATCCGCATGGAGATCAGCGCCAAGGCGGTACAACGAGGGGAAGCTTGGCCCCTTAGCTCATTGGCATATGGAAGCTCATTCGAGGGAAATGGCGCTCGAGGATGGCTTCCTTGAGGAACTCGGTCCTTGTTTGGTAGCATATAGAGTGCTTGTTGGTGAGTGGTGATGATGGCCACGTGTCTCGTGACGATAAGGACATGTGTCGCTCAAGGGCCTTCGGCTACGGAGGGCGGACTGCGCTCGGAGAGGGCCTGCTTGAGATAAAGAGGCCACGTGTCAACTGCGGGTGGCGCCACGTGTCGAAACGTAAGCCGAGCGTATTTTGGCCCCATCAAATATATTAGTATTAGTTAATTAAACAATATTATATTAGAATTAATTAATTTATTGAAAAATATTTTATGTAAATTACTCAATTATATTATTTTATTAATTAAATAAGTTTATAGAATTATAATATGATATTAATTTAAGAAAGTTTATAAATTTAGATAATTAAAACTATGGACTTATATAATTAAACTTACATTAGGATTGATTTATTGAAAGTTACCTTATGTAACTTGGTCAATTTAAATAATATTTTATTTTACATAATTATAAAAATTTATTAAAATTTATAAAGTGAATCAATTTGTTGTTTTTTGATTCGTTTTTAGATATATCTTATTATAACATTTTAAATTATAGACCTTAAAATTAAAAAAATAGACAATTTATATCATAAAATTTGAATTCAATTAATTGATATATTAATATTAAAACAATCTTTGTTGAACTATATATCTTTTTGTTGGGGGTAAGTTGGAGAAATTTTAATTCAATCAAGAGTCCTATTTTAAGTTGATAAGTACTTTTTAAATATAGTTAAATTAATATTTATAACATGTATTTACATTATTATCCTTGACTAATAGTTATTGACGTAATTATTGTAAGGATATTTTAGACGATCCGTATTTTGTAAGAAACCAAAAACCCGACTCGTGCTTTTATAAGAATATAGATATAGATATAGATATAGATATAGATATTTACTGCTATAAATTCAAATTCATAAGTACTATTGAGAATGCTTTGAGACGAAAATATTTATTTATTAATTAATGTTAGGGAGAATTATATCTGACTACCCTGCATTTAGGTCTAATTACAATGCAATTCATTATTATTGAAAAATTACATTTTAGTCCATATAAATCTTGTTTGATCTGAGGTCCCTAACGGAATTTATAAAAGTACACTTATGCCCCTAACGGTTTATTAGTGTTACATTGAATATATGACCAAAATTACAAAATCATCCATAAAATTTACAAATATAAATAAAACTATCCCTACAAATTATAAATTTAACAACTATCCCTATAAACTATCCCAATAATAATGAATTGCGTTGTAATAAGACCTAAATTAGTAGAATAGTTAGATGTAATTCTCCCTTGTTGTTAACTAAATTACAGTTCTAGTATAGTTTGATAATGAAATCGTGAATTCTTTTGATTTTCATTTGTTTCACAGTGTGATATACGCACCATGGTGACAAAGGTGTATGTATAAGTGTATGTCTATAATGCTTGTTCGGTGTATCTTTTTTGGACATGACTTGGTGCAGTAAATGCCCATCTTGGATTTATTGCTGCATTAAAAAGATTTCAGTTTTTCTGAGATTAGTCATTAGTTACTGCAATATAATAGATAAAATTAGTTAGCAATTAATAAGGGGAAAAATATTACATGAGATGCATAAGGAGGTAGACGAACTAATTCTTTTTACTTTTTCTTTTTGACAGGGAAACCCCGAAAAGGGGGGAAAACAAAGCAACAAAAACAACAGCTAAATCGGGGACAACATCCCGCACAACAAGGTTTAAGATAAAAATTGGCAGAGTCGAGACATCAAAGCGACTAAAAGCCGCATGCCTAGCAACGGCAATGTTTTCAAAACCGGACCGGAGATCGAACCGGTAGCCTTACTGGTTACTGGTTCGATCGGTTCAATCGGTTCAACCACCGGTTCAACCGGTATAACATCATAAATAAATAATTAATATTTTATTAAATTTGTACATTTATATTAGGGTATATTATAATATTTTTACACACAATACTTTCAAAATCCTAATATTTAAAATTAATATTATGAGTTTTCCAAATACTTTCATATTATAAAATGTATTCTTATAGTTATTACAAATTGAAAAAATAATATTTTATATAAAACAACATAATAAAAGATATATATAAATTTGATATAACAATAATTTTTATTTTCATCACACGTTTATAAAAGGAAAAAATAAAATAAAAAGGACACTTAAACCTAAACCCTAATCCAATAGCCTAGCCTCACCTTATATTCAGTTGTTTTCCTTTAGCCGCCGCCCCTTCAATATTTATTCTTTTGTTTCAATTTCTCTGCCAATGACATTTATACAGCAGTGAGAAACAACTTACTGCTTCTCGTGCTCAAACTTTCAGAGTCTTAAATAGGTACAACCCCTCCGCTCCGGCAAGCGCAACTATGCATTAATCCCGCAAGCACGCAAATCTGAGGACGATTCGACTCATCTCCCTTCTCCCTCTCTCTCTCTCTATTTTTTTTCTTTTAAAAATCTTTAGTCACGTACGTGAAGGGAGACGGTTGCCGGAAAAAGTCGACCGGCGGCCGGCGACAAACATGAAGGTGGCGAAGTGGCGTCTGGCGGTGCACGTTTTCACAAACCGGCCGGTTTTTCCGGTTCGATACAGGCCCGAAACTGTAACGCCCCGATTTTAGTAAATTAATTTTTTCGCTTCATTATAATTTTTATAAAATTCATGATACCTTACTTATGGGAATTATTTGAATTCATATCATTGAAAATATTATTTCATGACACGGAAAATATTTTCTTGCATAAAATCAATACCGAAAGTGATAAAATTATCAAATTGTCCCTAGTTAAACATTTTCTAAAACTCTAGGGACTTAATTGCATAAATTTTAAGGGCATGATTGATCATAATTTAAAATCTTATATACCTTATTGTATAACTTAAACAACCAAGGGATTGATTAGCAAAATTGAACAATTCCATCATTTCAAAAAGGGATGAATCGGTTAAACATCTCCAAGCTTCCATATCTTCATTTCATCAAAAACAATTCCCCAATTTGTTGCTTTTGCTCTCGGTATTCCAAGGGAAAAAGGAAAGAATTGATTTTCCAATCATCATCATCATCACCTATCTTCTCCATTTCTTCCATTTTGAGGTTGGTTGCATGAATTCTTGATTGTTGATTATATTTGGCATGACTAGGGTTTATGTTTGATGTGCTAAATGGATTATTTCTAGTTGGAAGCATGAATAGATGATTATATTATGAATTTTGGCATGAGTTATTCATGAATTTGTGGAAAATTGAAGCTTGGATGATCATGTACATGAAACCTTGAAAGCTTGATAATATAGCATGTTTTATGTGTTTTAATGTTATACTAGTGTCTATTAAACATATATGATTCATATTCCCTGAAACTTTAGCTTTGATGATTGAAAAATGGAAGTTGTTGCTTGCTTGGGGTGATTGCCGTAGCCATGCTCTGTTTTTCTCTGTTTCTGTAAGTTGCAGAAACAGGGAACGGCCGTTCCCAGCCTCAAGGCTTTATGGGAACGGGCGTTCCCCTCTTTAAACTAAAAGTACGCGGCTGTTCCCATTTTGGCCTTATGCCGGAAGGGCCGTTCCCAGCTCAAAGGCGCGTTTTAAAAATACAAAGCGTGGCCGCGTTTCTTGGGGTAGTGGGAACGACCGTTCCCATTTTTCAAAGGGGACCGGAACGACCGTTCCCACCTGACATGCAGAACAAAAGTTTCTGCATAAAATTACGTTTTTAACCCCTCGATCCGACGACTTCTTTGACCCCGAATTGCTATTATATGTGCTAAATGTGTTGAAACAACATGTTATCATGCCACATTGCATTTTCGTCGCCATCTCGATACATTTCCGCCGTTTGTCATATTTGGTCCATTTTAGAGTCAAGTCTCAGGTATTTATATATCCCTTGCACAGATTTCCTTCTCTTGATGTGGAACAAGGGCCGTAGGTCGTGTCTTGACTTGCATTTGTCAGTAATTGTGAGGTTTAGTTGTTAATTATCTAGAACCATATAACCTTTATGTGAATTTCGGCCAAATTATATATATATATGTGTCCTTATAATAGTTTTCCAAGAATAAAGGATTACTAAATACTCGTGTATCAGGTTACAAGTCGTGTTCCTTTAAGGTAAATCGTGTTTCCTGAAATTAATCGTGTTATCGTGTTACCGTGATCGTGTTTGGTGAACTATCGTGTTTATGGGCCCGAGAGTGAGTGTTTGAGCCAACCGGGAAAGCATAGGGCTGACGGGTAACTCACAACACCTCTCTCAAACCGTGGGGATGCCCCCTGAATCCACCAGGAGGTTTGGTGGAGGAAGGAGTCCCGTACGTGGGAGTCATGCTCCCGACGTGCAACGTGTTATCGTGGGTGGTTCGGGCCTTGCAAACCCACCACCAATGGAGTGAAGGTTGGATTTCATGTTATTAATCGTGTGCACTATAATGAATCGTGTGATAACTTAATCAAATGAAATGGTAATTCATGTTCACTGTCAAGGTTGGTTGGAGATCGTGCACGCCCCTCGCCAGGGCCACTGATTGTTATATAAACGTGATTATCGTGTTAAACTTGATAGTGGTAATCTCGGGCGAGTTTTATGTTATTCTTGCCCCTATATTATTATAGTTACAAAACCTTACCCGAGATTATGACTTGCATGCTACTTGTGTTTATATATATTTATGCCCCTCACTCGGTCTTCACAGACTGACGCCTCCACCTTTCAGGTTTTGTTCGTGGCGTGCTAGGCGGGAGTCGGGTCATGTCGTTTAGCCAGCTGAGTCTAGCATAGCTTTCTTTCCATGTATTGACATTTTGAAGTATCATGTTAATAGTTATGAACACTTATATATGAATATTATTTGGCAAATGATAATGTATTGATATGATAATAGTATAATGTTATTATGCTTCCGTTTTACTTTATTGCATGTATAAGTTTCCCGCCTAGCTTGTCGTGTATTGCATTGTCACCCGTTCGCTATAGGTTAGTTCATGTACGGATCTTCCATTTCGTATGTGGATTGGCCTATAGTGCGGGGGTGTGGTACCTCCACGTGTAAGGGGTGCTACATCTGAGGTGGTATCAGAGCCCGGTTGCAAAACCGAGGTTCTCGTGTCGTGTCGTGTCGTGTCGTGTCGAGTCTAGGTCGAACGACATAGGATTACTTGGTAACTTTTAAATCTTGCATCTTACGTGGAACTACTTGAATTATGTGTTATACTTGCATCTTATGATCTCAATTATGTTCATTAGCATTTCCTAATCCAACATGCATATCTAGTGATTCGGTTACAGGATGCCTCGCGATAGATCTCGCCACGATCATTCTCCGAGACATAGGAGACGTCACCATAATCATTCTCCTCGTGTTCCTTCACCCCCTCCTGCTCAACCACAAGATTTCATGAATGCAGTAGTCGGGTTAGTTGATCAGAGACTTCAAGAACGGGGTCCTCAGGCACCACCTGCGCCATTAGCACCTCAGGAGAATCCTATCTCCGCTATATTACGGTAATTTCAAAACCAGCAACCTCCCAAGTTTTACAGGGGTGATGATATTCAAGCAGAGATGTGGTTAAAGGAGATAGAAAGAATTTGGCAGCTTATTCCGTGTGATACTCAGGAAAAAGCTCGTTGCACTCTTACTTTGATTCAGGGCGAGGCCTACTCATGGTGGGAGAGTAACCAGATTGTATTAGAGGCTGCCGGGGAAGCTATCACTTGGGAAGTATTCATGCAGGAATTCCGAAATAAATTTATTCCACCAGCTTCCCGTACTCGTAGGTTGAGGGAATTCACTGAGTTGAAGCAAGAAGAGAAATCGGTTGGCGAGTATATCGCAGAGTTTGAAAGATTGTCTCGTTACGCTCCCAATATAGCGAATGATGACTTTCATAAAGCAACACAATTTGTGCAAGGACTGAGGCCGGATATTTAGGATGCCTTGAAAGCTGTTAACACAAGTACTTGGGCCAAGGCCACCACTAAATCATTGAAAGTTGAGGATTCGGACAGTGTGAAGAGGTCGAGAGTATTCGAACCGGATCCAGTTTCGGGATTTGGACAGGATCTTGTTAATATAAAAAGGTCTAATGCTGCCTCCATCTTATCCTCCCAGGAAAGGTCGAAAAAGAAAAAGTCTCAAATTGATAGGTCAATTACGAAGAAGGGTTCGGTTACGGCACCACCATCACAACCAGGAAAGCCACTCTGTACTTATTGCGGATGGGACACGCATACTTATGATGGATGTAGGAAGCGTTTGCGGTTATGTTTCCGTTGTGGAAGTTCCGACCATCAAATTGATACGTGTCCAAAAAGGAAAGAACGGTCCACCGGGGGTCAGAGATCATCTAACAGGCAAGAACAACGGTGAACGGTATCTTCAAACATGCATGTCACGAGCATCATGAATTTTACTCTCAATAAAATTATTGCTAGCAACAATGTGCTTCGGTGTAAAAGATAAATAAATGTGGTTGGCGTGATTATACTTGCTTTTTCTGTGATAAATGTTTTATTATTGTTCTGGAGTGCTACTTGGTGTATATTCGAGAGACGGGGTTCTCTCCTAATTTGTCCGAGAGACAGGGCACTCTCATCCCTCACCGAGAAACGGGGTTTTCTCACTTCTTGTTGAAAGACGGGGCTCTTTCATTCTTGTTCAAGAGACGGGGTCTCTTCTGGCTTGTGCATCATTTTAAACTCGACAGTGGACCTGGGGATCAGGTCCTTTTAAGGGGGGGGATATTTGTAACGCCCCGATTTTACTAAATTAATTTTTTCGCTTCATTATAACTTTTATAAAATTCATGATACCTTACTTATGGGAATTATTTGAATTCATACCATTGAAAACATTATTTCATGACACGGAAAATATTTTCTTGCATAAAATCAATACTGAGAGTGATAAAATTACCAAATTGTCCCTAGTTAAACATTTTCTAAAACTCTAGGGACTTAATTGCATAAATTTTAAGGGAATAATTGATCATAATTTAAAATCTTATATACCTTATTGTATAACTTAAACAACCAAGGGATTGATTGGCAAATTGAACAATTCCCTCATTTCAAAAATGGATGAATCGGTTAAACATCTCCAAGCTTCCATATCTTCATTTCATCAAAAACAATTCCCCAATTTGTTGCTTTTGCTCTCGGTATTCCAAGGGAAAAAGGGAAGAATTGATTTTCCAATCAATCATCAAGATTTCAAGAAATATCTCAAGGAAATTGAGAGTTAATCATCATCATCACCTATCTTCTCCATTTATTCCATTTTGAGGTTGGTTGCATGAATTCTTGATTGTTGATTATATTTGGCATGACTAGGGTTTATGTTTGATGTGCTAAATGGATTATTTCTAGTTGGAAGCATGAATAGATGATTATATTATGAATTTTGGCATGAGTTATTCATGAATTTGTGGAAAATTGAAGCTTGGATGATCATGTACATGAAACCTTGAAAGCTTGATAATATAGCATGTTTTATGTGTTTTAATGTTATAGTAGTGTCTATTAAGCATATATAATTCATATTCCCTGAAACTTTAGCTTTGATGATTGAAAAATGGAAGTTGTTGCTTGCTTGGGGTGATTGCCGTAGCCATGCTCTGTTTTTCTCTGTTTCTGTAAGTTGCAGAAACAGGGAACGGCCGTTCCCAGCCTCACGGCTTTATGGGAACGAGCGTTCCCTTCTTTAAACTAAAAGTACGCGGCCGTTCCCATTTTGGCCTTGTGCCGGAAGGGCCGTTCCCAGCTCAAAGGTGCGTTTTAAAAATACAAAGCGTGGCCGCGTTTCTTGGGGTAGTGGGAACGACCGTTCCCATTTTTCAAAGGGGACCGGAACGGCCGTTCCCACCTGACATGCAGAACAAAAGTTTCTGCATAAAATTACGTTTTTAGCCCCTCGATCCGACGACTTCTTTGACCCCGAATTGCTATTATATGTGCTAAAATGTGTTGAAACAACATGTTATCATGCCACATTGCATTTTCATCGCCATCTCGATACATTTCCGCCGTTCGTCATATTTGGTCCATTTTAGAGTCAAGTCTCATGTATTTATATATCCCTTGCACAGATTTCCTTCTCGTGACGTGGAACAAGGGCCGTAGGTCGTGTCTTGACTTGCATTTGTCAGTAAAGGTGAGGTTTAGTTGTTAATTATCTAGAACCATATAACCTTTATGTGAATTTCGGCCAAATTATATATATATATGTCCTTATAATCGTTTTCCAAGAATAAAGGATTAATAAATACTCGTGTATCAGGTTACAAGTCGTGTTCCTTTAAGGTAAATCGTGTTTCCTGAAATTAATCGTGTTATCGTGTTACCGTGATCGTGTTTGGTGAACTATCGTGTTTATGGGCCCGAGAGTGAGTGTTTGAGCCAACCGGGAAAGCATAGGGCTGACGGGTAACTCACAACACCTCTCTCAAACCGTGGGGATGCCCCCTGAATCCACCAGGAGGTTTGGTGGAGGAAGGAGTCCCGTACGTGGGAGTCATGCTCCCGACGTGCAACGTGTTATCGTGGGTGGTTCGGGCCTTGCTAACCCACCACCAATGGAGTGAAGGTTGGATTTCATTTTATTAATCGTGTGCACTATAATGAATCGTGTGATAACTTAATCAAATGAAATGGTAATTCATGTTCACTGTCAAGGTTGGTTGGAGATCGTGCACGCCCCTCACCAGGGCCACTGATTGTTATATAAACGTGATTATCGTGTTAAACTTGATAGTGGTAATCTCGGGCGAGTTTTATGTTATTCTTGCCCCTATATTATTATAGCTACAAAACCTTACCCGAGATTATGACTTGCATGCTACTTGTGTTTATATATATTTATGCCCCTCACTCGGTCTTCACAGACTGACGCCTCCACCTTTCAAGTTTTGTTCGTGGCTTGCTAGGCGGGGGTCGGGTCATGTCGTTTAGCCAGCTGAGTCTAGCATAGCTTTCTTTCCATGTATTGACATTTTGAAGTATCATGTTAATAGTTATGAGCACTTATATATGAATATTATTTGGGAAATGATAATGTATTGATATGATAATAGTATAATGTTATTATACTTCCGTTTTACTTTATTGCATGTATAAGTTTCCCGCCTAGCTTGTCGTGTATTGCATTATCACCCGTTCGCTATAGGTTAGTTCATGTACGGATCTTCCATTTCGTATGTGGATTGGCCTATAGTGCGGGGGTGTGGTACCTCCACGTGTAAGGGGTGCTACATCTGAGGTGGTATCAGAGCCCGGTTGCAAAACCGAGGTTCTCGTGTCGTGTCGTGTCGAGTCTAGGTCGAACGGCATAGGATTACTTGGTAACTTGTGAATCTTGCATCTTACGTGGAACTACTTGAATTATGTGTTATACTTGCATCTTATGATCTCAATTATGTTCATTAGCATTTCCTAATCCAACATGCATATCTAGTGATTCGGTTACAGGATGCCTCGCGATAGATCTCGCCACGATCATTCTCCGGGACATAGGAGACGTCACCATAATCATTCTCCTCGTGTTCCTTCACCCCCTCCTGCTCAGCCACAAGATTTCATGAATGCAGTAGTCGGGTTAGTTGATCAGAGACTTCAAGAACGGGGTCCTCAGGCACCACCTGCGCCATTAGCACCTCAGGAGAATCCTACGGGAATTTCAGAACCAGCAACCTCCCAAGTTTTACAGGGGTGATGATATTCAAGCAGAGATGTGGTTAAAGGAGATAGAAAGAATTTAGCAGCTTATTCCGTGTGATACTCAGGAAAAAGCTCGTTGCACTCTTACTTTGATTCAGGGTGAGGCCTACTTATGGTGGGAGAGTAACCAGATTGTATTAGAGGTTGCCGGGGAAGCTATCACTTGGGAAGTATTCATGCGGGAATTCCGAAATAAATTTATTCCACCAGCTTCCCGTACTCGTAGGTTGAGGGAATTCACTGAGTTGAAGCAAGAAGAGAAATCGGTTGGCGAGTATATCGCAGAGTTTGAAAGATTGTCTCGTTACGCTCCCAATATAGCGAATGATGACTTTCATAAAGCAACACAATTTGTGCAAGGACTGAGGCCGGATATTCAGGATGCCTTGAAAGCTGTTAACACAAGTACTTGGGCCAAGGCCACCACTAAAGCATTGAAAGTTGAGGATTCGGACAATGTGAAGAGGTCGAGAGTATTCGAACCGGATCCAGTTTCGGGATTTGGACAGGATCTTGTTAATATAAAAAGGTCTAATGCTGCCTCCATCTTATCCTCCCAGGAAAGGTCGAAAAAGAAAAAGTCTCAAATTGATAGGTCAATTACAAAGAAGGGTTCGGTTACGGCACCACCATCACAACCAGGAAAGCCACTCTGTACTTATTGCGGATGGGACACGTATACTTATGATGGATGTAGGAAGCGTTTGCGGTTATGTTTCCGTTGTGGAAGTTCCGACCATCAAATTGATACGTGTCCAAAAAGGAAAGAACGGTCCACCGGGGGTCAGACATCATCTAACAGGCAAGAACAACGGTGAACGGTATCTTCAAACATGCATGTCACGAGCATCATGAATTTTACTCTCAATAAAATTATTGCTAGCAACAATGTGCTTCGGTGTAAAAGATAAATAAATGTGGTTGGCGTGATTATACTTGCTTTTTCTGTGATAAATGTTTTATTATTGTTCTGGAGTGCTACTTGGTGTATATTCGAGAGACGGGGTTCTCTCCTAATTTGTCCGAGAGACGGGGCACTCTCATCCCTCACCGAGAAACGGGGTTTTCTCACTTCTTGTTGAAAGACGGGGCTCTTTCATTCTTGTTCAAGAGACGGGGTCTCTTCTGGCTTGTGCATCATTTTAAACTCGACAGTGGACCTGGGGACCAGGTCCTTTTAAGGGGGGGAGATTTGTAACGCCCCGATTTTACTAAATTAATTTTTTCGCTTCATTATAATTTTTATAAAATTCATGATACCTTACTTATGGGAATTATTTGAATTCATATCATTGAAAACATTATTTCATGACACGGAAAATATTTTCTTGCATAAAATCAATACCGAGAGTGATAAAATTACCAAATTGTCCCTAGTTAAACATTTTCTAAAACTCTAGGGACTTAATTGCATAAATTTTAAGGGCATAATTGATCATAATTTAAAATCTTATATACCTTATTGTATAACTTAAACAACCAAGGGATTGATTGGCAAATTGAACAATTCCCTCATTTCAAAAAGGGATGAATCGGTTAAACATCTCCAAGCTTCCATATCTTTATTTCATCAAAAACAATTCCCTAATTTGTTGCTTTTGCTCTCGGTATTCCAAGGGAAAAAGGAAAGAATTGATTTTCCAATCAATCATCAAGATTTCAAGAAATATCTCAAGGAAATTGAGAGTTAATCATCATCATCACCTATCTTCTCCATTTATTCCATTTTGAGGTTGGTTGCATGAATTCTTGATTGTTGATTATATTTGGCATGACTAGGGTTTATGTTTGATGTGCTAAATGGATTATTTCTAGTTGGAAGCATGAATAGATGATTATATTATGAATTTTGGCATGAGTTATTCATGAATTTGTGGAAAATTGAAGCTTGGATGATCATGTACATGAAACCTTGAAAGCTTGATAATATAACATGTTTTATGTGTTTTAATGTTATAGTAGTGTCTATTAAGCAAATATGATTCATATTCCCTGAAACTTTAGCTTTGATGATTGAAAAATGGAAGTTGTTGCTTGCTTGGGGTGATTGCCGTAGCCATGCTCTGTTTTTCTCTGTTTCTGTAAGTTGCAGAAACAGGGAACGGCCGTTCCCAGCCTCACGACTTTATGGGAACGAGCGTTCCCCTCTTTAAACTAAAAGTACGCGGCCGTTCCCATTTTGCCCTTCTGCCGGAAGGGCCGTTCCTAGCTCAAAGGCGCGTTTTAAAAATACAAAGCGTGGCCGCGTTTCTTGGGGTAGTGGGAACGACCGTTCCCATTTTTCAAAGGGGACCGGAACGGCCGTTCCCACCTGACATGCAGAACAAAAGTTTCTGCATAAAATTACATTTTTAGCCCCTCGATCCGACGACTTCTTTGACCCCGAATTGCTATTATATGTGCTAAAATGTGTTGAAACAACATGTTATCATGCCACATTGCATTTTCGTCGCCGTCTCGATACATTTCCGCCGTTTGTCATATTTGGTCCATTTTAGAGTCAAGTCTCATGTATTTATATATCCCTTGCACAGATTTCGTTCTCGTGACATGGAACAAGGGCCGTAGGTCGTGTCTTGACTTGCATTTGTCAGTAAAGGTGAGGTTTAGTTGTTAATTATCTAGAACCATATAACCTTTATGTGAATTTCGGCCAAATTATATATATATATGTCCTTATAATCGTTTTCCAAGAATAAAGGATTAATAAATACTCGTGTATCAGGTTACAAGTCGTGTTCCTTTAAGGTAAATCGTGTTTCCTGAAATTAATCGTGTTATCGTGTTACCGTGATCGTGTTTGGCGAACTATCGTGTTTATGGGCCCGAGAGTGAGTGTTTGAGCCAACCGGGAAAGCATAGGGCTGATGGGTAACTCACAACACCTCTCTCAAACCGTGGGGATGCCCCCTGAATCCACCAGGAGGTTTGGTGGAGGAAGGAGTCCCGTACGTGGGAGTCATGCTCCCGACGTGCAACCTGTTATCGTGGGTGGTTCGGGCCTTGCAAACCCACCACCAATGGAGTGAAGGTTGGATTTCATGTTATTAATCGTGTGCACTATAATGAATCGTGTGATAACTTAAATGAAATGGTAATTCATGTTCACTGTCAAGGTTGGTTGGAGATCGTGCACGCCCCTCACCAGGGCCACTGATTGTTATATAAACGTGATTATCGTGTTAAACTTGATAGTGGTAATTTCGGGCGAGTTTTATGTTATTCTTGCCCCTATATTATTATAGTTACAAAACCTTACCCGAGATTATGACTTGCATGCTACTTGTGTTTATATATATTTATGCCCCTCACTCGGTCTTCACAGACTGACGCCTCCACCTTTCAGGTTTTGTTCGTGGCGTGCTAGGCGGGAGTCGGGTCATGTCGTTTAGCCAGCTGAGTCTAGCATAGCTTTCTTTCCATGTATTGACATTTTGAAGTATCATGTTAATAGTTATGAGCACTTATATATGAATATTATTTGGGAAATGATAATGTATTGATATGATAATAGTATAATGTTATTATACTTCCATTTTACTTTATTGCATGTATAAGTTTCCCGCCTAGCTTGTCGTGTATTGCATTGTCACCCGTTCGCTATAGGTTAGTTCATGTACGGATCTTCCATTTCGTATGTGGATTGGCCTATAGTGCGGAGGTGTGGTACCTCCACGTGTAGGGGGTGCTACATCTGAGGTGGTATCAGAGCCCGGTTGTAAAACCGAGGTTCTCGTGTCGTGTCGTGTCGAGTCTAGGTCGAACGGCATAGGATTACTTGGTAACTTGTGAATCTTGCATCTTACGTGGAACTACTTGAATTATGTGTTATACTTGCATCTTATGATCTCAATTATGTTCATTAGCATTTCCTAATCCAACATGCATATCTAGTGATTCGGTTACAGGATGCTTCGCGATAGATCTCGGCACGATCATTCTCCGAGACATAGGAGACGTCACCATAATCATTCTCCTCATGTTCCTTTACCCCCTCCTGCTCAGCCACAAGATTTCATGAATGCAGTAGTCGGGTTAGTTGATCAGAGACTTCAAGAACGGGGTCCTCAGGCACCACCTGCGCCATTAGCACCTCAGGAGAATCCTATCTCCGCTATATTATGGGAATTTCAGAACCAGCAACCTCCCAAGTTTTACAGGGGTGATGATATTAAAGCAGAGATGTGGTTAAAGGAGATAGAAAGAATTTGGCAGCTTATTCCGTGTGATACTCAGGAAAAAGCTCGTTGCACTCTTACTTTGATTCAGGGCGAGGCCTACTCATGGTGGGAGAGTAACCAGATTGTATTAGAGACTGACGGGGAAGCTATCACTTGGGAAGTATTCATGCGGGAATTCCGAAATAAATTTATTCCACCAGCTTCCCGTACTCATAGGTTGAGGGAATTCACTGAGTTGAAGCAAGAAGAGAAATCGGTTGGCGAGTATATCGCAGAGTTTGAAAGATTGTCTCGTTACGCTCCCAATATAGCGAATGATGACTTTCATAAAGCAACACAATTTGTGCAAGGACTGAGGCCGGATATTCAGGATGCCTTGAAAGCTGTTAACACAAGTACTTGGGCCAAGGCCACCACTAAAGCATTGAAAGTTGAGGATTCGGACAATGTGAAGAGGTCGAGAGTATTCGAACCGGATCCAGTTTCGGGATTTGGACAGGATCCTGTTAATATAAAAAGGTCTAATGCTGCCTCCATCTTATCCTCCCAGGAAAGGTCGAAAAAGAAAAAGTCTCAAATTGATAGGTCAATTACAAAGAAGGGTTCGGTTACGGCACCACCATCACAACCAGGAAAGCCACTCTGTACTTATTGCGGATGGGACACGCATACTTATGATGGATGTAGGAAGCGTTTGCGGTTATGTTTCCGTTGTGGAAGTTCCGACCATCAAATTGATACGTGTCCAAAAAGGAAAGAGCGGTCCACCGGGGGTCAGAGATCATCTAACAGGCAAGAACAACGGTGAACGGTATCTTCAAACATGCATGTCACGAGCATCATGAATTTTACTCTCAATAAAATTATTGCTAGCAACAATGTGCTTCGGTGTAAAAGATAAATAAATGTGGTTGGCGTGATTATACTTGCTTTTTCTGTGATAAATGTTTTATTATTGTTCTGGAGTGCAACTTGGTGTATATTCGAGAGACGGGGTTCTCTCCTAATTTGTCCTAGAGACGGGGCACTCTCATCCCTCACCGAGAAACGGGGTTTTCTCACTTCTTGTTGAAAGACGGGGCTCTTTCATTCTTATTCAAGAGACGGGGTCTCTTCTGGCTTGTGCATCATTTTAAACTCGACAGTGGACCTGGGGACCAGGTCCTTTTAAGGGGGGGGGGGGGGGGGGGAGATTTGTAATGCCCCGATTTTACTAAATTATTTTTTTCGCTTCATTATAATTTTTATAAAATTCATGATACCTTACTTATGGGAATTATTTGAATTCATATCATTGAATACATTATTTCGTGACACGGAAAATATTTTCTTGCATAAAATCAATACCGAGAGTGATAAAATTACCAAATTGTCCCTAGTTAAACATTTTCTAAAACTCTAGGGACTTAATTGCATAAATTTTAAGGGCATAATTGATCATAATTTAAAATCTCATATACCTTATTGTATAACTTAAACAACCAAGGGATTGATTGGCAAATTGAACAATTCCCTCATTTCAAAAAGGGATGAATCGGTTAAACATCTCCAAAATTCCATATCTTCATTTCATCAAAAACAATTCCCCAATTTACTGCTTTTGCTCTCGGTATTCCAAGGGAAAAAGGGAAGAATTGATTTTCCAATCAATCATCAAGATTTCAAGAAATATCTCAAGGAAATTGAGAGTTAATCATCATCATCACCTATCTTCTCCATTTCTTCCATTTTGAGGTTGGTTGCATGAATTCTTGAATGTTGATTATATTTGGCATGACTAGGGTTTATGTTTGATGTGCTAAATGGATTATTTCTAGTTGGAAACATGAATAGATGATTATATTATGAATTTTGGCATGAGTTATTCATGAATTTGTGGAAAATTGAAGCTTGGATGATCATGTACATGAAACCTTGAAAGCTTGATAATATAGCATGTTTTATGTGTTTTAATGTTATACTAGTGTCTATTAAGCATATATGATTCATATTCCCTGAAACTTTAGCTTTGATGATTGAAAAATGGAAGTTGTTGCTTGCTTGGGGTGATTGCCGTAGCCATGCTCTGTTTTTCTCTGTTTCTGTTAGTTGCAGAAACAGGGAACGGCCGTTCCCAGCCTCAAGGCTTTATGGGAACGGGCGTTCCCCTCTTTAAACTAAAAGTACGCGGCCGTTCCCATTTTGGCCTTGTGCCGGAAGGGTCGTTCCCAGCTCAAAGGCGCGTTTTAAAAATACAAAGCGTGGTCGCGTTTCTTGGGGTAGTGGGAACGACCGTTCCCATTTTTCAAAGGGGACCGGAACGGCCGTTCCCACCTGACATGCAGAACAAAAGTTTCTGCATTAAATTACGTTTTTAACCCCTCGATCCGACGACTTCTTTGACCCCGAATTGCTATTATATGTGCTAAAATGTGTTGAAACAACATGTTATCATGCCACATTGCATTTTCGTCGCCATCTCGATACATTTCCGCCGTTCGTCATATTTGGTCCATTTTAGAGTCAAGTCTCATGTATTTATATATCCCTTGCACAGATTTCCTTCTCGTGACGTGGAACAAGGGCCGTAGGTCGTGTCTTGACTTGCATTTGTCTGTAAAGGTGAGGTTTAGTTGTTAATTATCTACCACCATATAACCTTTATGTGAATTTCGGCCAAATTATATATATATATTTCCTTATAATCGTTTTCCAAGAATAAAGGATTAATAAATACTCGTGTATCAGGTTACAAGTCGTGTTCCTTTAAGGTAAATCATGTTTCCTGAAATTAATCGTGTTATCGTGTTACCGTGATCGTGTTTGGCGAACTATCGTGTTTATGGGCCTGAGAGTGAGTGTTTGAGCCAACCGGGAAAGCATAGGGCTGACGGGTAACTCATAACACCTCTCTCAAACCGTGGGGATGCCCCCTGAATCCACCAGGAGTTTTGGTGGAGGAAGGAGTCCCGTACGTGGGAGTCATGCTCCCGACGTGCAACGTGTTATCGTGGGTGGTTCGGGCCTTGCAAACCCACCACCAATGGAGTGAAGGTTGGATTTCATGTTATTAATCGTGTGCACTATAATGAATCGTGCGATAACTCAATCAAATGAAATGGTAATTCATGTTCACTGTCAAGGTTGGTTGGAGATCGTGCACGCCCCTCGCCAGGGCCACTGATTGTTATATAAACGTGATTATCGTGTTAAACTTGATAGTGGTAATCTCGGGCGAGTTTTATGTTATTCTTGCCCCTATATTATTATAGTTACAAAACCTTACCCGAGATTATGACTTGCATGCTACTTGTGTTTATATATATTTATGCCCCTCACTCGGTCTTCACAGACTGATGCCTCCACCTTTCAGGTTTTGTTCGTGGCATGCTAGGCGGGAGTCGGGTCATGTCGTTTAGCCAGCTGAGTCTAGCATAGCTTTCTTTCCATGTATTGACATTTTGAAGTATCATGTTAATAGTTATGAGCACTTATATATGAATATTATTTGGGAAATGATAATGTATTGATATGATAATAGTATAATGTTATTATGCTTCCGTTTTACTTTATTGCATGTATAAGTTTCCCGCCTAGCTTGTCGTGTATTGCATTGTCACCCGTTCGCTATAGGTTAGTTCATGTACGGATCTTCCATTTCGTATGTGGATTGGCCTATAGTGCGGGGGTGTGGTACCTCCACATGTAAGGGGTGCTACATCTGAGGTGGTATCAGAGCCCGGTTGCAAAACCGAGGTTCTCGTGTCGTGTCGTGTCGAGTCTAGGTCGAACGGCATAGGATTACTTGGTAACTTGTGAATCTTGCATCTTACGTGGAACTACTTGAATTATGTGTTATACTTGCATCTTATGATCTCAATTATGTTCATTAGCATTTCCTAATCCAACATGCATATCTAGTGATTCGGTTACAGGATGCCTCGCGATAGATCTCGCCACGATCATTCTCCGAGACATAGGAGACGTCACCATAATCATTCTCCTCGTGTTCCTTCACCCCCTCCTGCTCAGCCACAAGATTTCATGAATGCAGTAGTCGGGTTAGTTGATCAGAGACTTCAAGAACGGGGTCCTCAGGCACCACCTGCGCCATTAGCACCTCAGGAGAATCCTATCTCCGCTATATTACGGGAATTTCAGAACCAGCAACCTCCCAAGTTTTACAGGGGTGATGATATTCAGGCAGAGATGTGGTTAAAGGAGATAGAAAGAATTTCGCAGCTTATTCCGTGTGATACTTAGGAAAAAGCTCGTTGCACTCTTACTTTGATTCAGGGCGAGGCCTACTCATGGTGGGAGAGTAACCAGCTTGTATTAGAGGCTGCCGGGGAAGCTATCACTTGGGAAGTATTCATGCGGGAATTCCGAAATAAATTTATTCCACCAGCTTCCCGTACTCGTAGGTTGAGGGAATTCACTGAGTTGAAGCAAGAAGAGAAATCGGTTGGCGAGTATATCGCAGAGTTTGAAAGATTGTCTCGTTACGCTCCCAATATAGCGAATGATGACTTTCATAAAGCAACACAATTTGTGCAAGGACTGAGGCCGGATATTCAGGATGCCTTGAAATTTGTTAACACAAGTACTTGGGCCAAGGCCACCACTAAAGCATTGAAAGTTGAGGATTCGGACAATGTGAAGAGGTCGAGAGTATTCTAACCGGATCCAGTTTCGGGATTTGGACAGGATCCTGTTAATATAAAAAGGTCTAATGCTGCCTCCATCTTATCCTCCCAGGAAAGGTCGAAAAAGAAAAAGTCTCAAATTGATAGGTCAATTACAAAGAAGGGTTCGGTTACGGCACCACCATCACAACCAGGAAAGCCACTCTGTACTTATTGCGGATGGGACACGCATACTTATGATGGATGTAGGAAGCGTTTGCGGTTATGTTTCCGTTGTGGAAGTTCCGACCATCAAATTGATACGTGTCCAAAAAGGAAAGAACGGTCCACTGGGGGTCAGAGATCATCTAACAGGCAAGAACAACGGTGAACGGTATCTTCAAACATGCATGTCACGAGCATCATGAATTTTACTCTCAATAAAATTATTGCTAGCAACAATGTGCTTCGGTGTAAAAGATAAATAAATGTGGTTGGCGTGATTATACTTGCTTTTTCTGTGATAAATGTTTTATTATTGTTCTGGAGTGCTACTTGGTGTATATTCGAGAGACGGGGTTCTCTCCTAATTTGTCCGAGAGACGGGGCACTCTCATCCCTCACCGAGAAACGGGGTTTTCTCACTTCTTGTTGAAAGACGGGGCTCTTTCATTCTTGGTCAAGAGACGGGGTCTCTTCTGGCTTGTGCATCATTTTAAACTCGACAGTGGACCTGGGGACCAGGTCCTTTTAAGGGGGGGAGATTTGTAACGCCCCGATTTTACTAAATTAATTTTTTCGCTTCATTATAATTTTTATAAAATTCATGATACCTTACTTATGGGAATTATTTGAATTCATATCATTGAAAACATTATTTCATGACACGGAAAATATTTTCTTGCATAAAATCAATATCGAGAGTGATAAAATTACCAAATTGTCCCTAGTTAAACATTTTCTAAAACTCTAGGGACTCAATTACATAAATTTTAAGGGCATAATTGATCATAATTTAAAATCATATATACCTTATTGTATAACTTAAACAACCAAGGGATTGATTGGCAAATTGAACAATTCCTTCATTTCAAAAAGGGATGAATCGGTTAAACATCTCCAAGCTTCCATATCTTCATTTCATCAAAAACAATTCCCCAATTTGTTGCTTTTGCTCTCGATATTCCAAGGGAAAAAGGGAAGAATTGATTTTCCAATCAATCATCAAGATTTCAAGAAATATCTCAAGGCAATTGAGAGTTAATCATCATCATCACTTATCTTCTCCATTTCTTCTATTTTGAGGTTGGTTGCATGAATTCTTGATTGTTGATTATATTTGGCATGACTAGGGTTTATGTTTGATGTGCTAAATGGATTATTTCTAGTTGGAAGCATGAATAGATGATTATATTACGAATTTTGGCATGAGTTATTCTTGAATTTGTGGAAAATTGAAGCTTGGATGATCATGTACATGAAACCTTGAAAGCTTGATAATATAGCATGTTTTATGTGTTTTAATGTTATACTAGTGTCTATTAAGCATATATGATTCATATTCCCTGAAACTTTAGCTTTGATGATTGAAAAATGGAAGTTGTTGCTTGCTTGGGGTGATTGCCGTAGCCATGCTCTGTTTTTCTCTGTTTCTGTTAGTTGCAGAAACAGGGAACGGCCAATCCCAGCCTCAAGGCTTTATGGGAACGGGCGTTCCCCTCTTTAAACTAAAAGTACGCGGCCGTTCCCATTTTGGCCTTGTGCCGGAAGGGTCGTTCCCAGCTCAAAGGTGCGTTTTAAAAATACAAAGCGTGGCCGCGTTTCTTGGGGTAGTGGGAACGACCGTTCCCATTTTTCAAAGGGGACCGGAACGGCCGTTCCCACCTGACATGCAGAACAAAAGTTTCTGCACAAAATTACGTTTTTAGCCCCTCGATCCGACGACTTCTTTGACCCCGAATTGCTATTATATGTGCTAAAATGTGTTGAAACAACATGTTATCATGCCACATTGCATTTTCGTCGCCATCTCGATACATTTCCGCCGTTCGTCATATTTGGTCCATTTTAGAGTCAAGTCTCATGTATTTATATATCCCTTGCACAGATTTCCTTCTCGTGACGTGGAACAAGGGCCGTAGGTCGTGTCTTGACTTGCATTTGTCAGTAAAGGTGAGGTTTAGTTGTTAATTATCTAGAACCATATAACCTTTATGTGAATTTCGGCCAAATTATATATATATATGTCCTTATAATCGTTTTCCAAGAATAAAGGATTAATAAATACTCGTGTATCAGGTTACAAGTCGTGTTCCTTTAAGGTAAATCGTGTTTCCTGAAATTAATCGTGTTATCGTGTTACCGTGATCGTGTTTGGCGAACTATCGTGTTTATGGGCCCGAGAGTGAGTGTTTGAGCCAACCGGGAAAGCATAGGGCTGACGGGTAACTCACAACACCTCTCTCAAACCGTGGGGATGCCCCCTGAATCCACCAGGAGGTTTGGTGGAGGAAGGAGTCCCGTACGTGGGAGTCATGCTCCCGACGTGCAACGTGTTATCGTGGGTGGTTCGGGCCTTGCTAACCCACCACCAATGGAGTGAAGGTTGGATTTCATTTTATTAATCGTGTGCACTATAATGAATCGTGTGATAACTTAATCAAATGAAATGGTAATTCATGTTCACTGTCAAGGTTGGTTGGAGATCGTGCACACCCCTCACCAGGGCCACTGATTGTTATATAAACGTGATTATCGTGTTAAACTTGATAGTGGTAATCTCGGGCGAGTTTTATGTTATTCTTGCCCCTATATTATTATAGCTACAAAACCTTACCCGAGATTATGACTTGCATGCTACTTGTGTTTATATATATTTATGCCCCTCACTCGGTCTTCACAGACTGACGCCTCCACCTTTCAGGTTTTGTTCGTGGCTTGCTAGGCGGGAGTCGGGTCATGTCGTTTAGCCAGCTGAGTCTAGCATAGCTTTCTTTCCATGTATTGACATTTTGAAGTATCATGTTAATAGTTATGAGCACTTATATATGAATATTATTTGGGAAATGATAATGTATTGATATGATAATAGTATAATGTTATTATCCTTCCGTTTTACTTTATTGCATGTATAAGTTTCCCGCCTAGCTTGTCGTGTATTGCATTGTCACCCGTTCGCTATAGGTTAGTTCATGTACGGATCTTCCATTTCGTATGTGGATTGGCCTATAGTGCGGGGGTGTGGTACCTCCACGTGTAAGGGGTGCTACATCTGAGGTGGTATCAGAGCCCGGTTGTAAAACCGAGGTTCTCGTGTCGTGTCGTGTCGAGTCTAGGTCGAACGGCATAGGATTACTTGGTAACTTGTGAATCTTGCATCTTACGTGGAACTACTTGAATTATGTGTTATACTTGCATCTTATGATCTCAATTATGTTCATTAGCATTTCCTAATCCAACATGCATATCTAGTGATTCGGTTACAGGATGCCTCGCGATAGATCTCGCCACGATCATTCTCCGGGACATAGGAGACGTCACCATAATCATTCTCCTCGTGTTCCTTCACCCCTTCCTGCTCAGCCACAAGATTTCATGAATGCAGTAGTCGGGTTAGTTGATCAGAGACTTCAAGAACGGGGTCCTCAGGCACCACCTGCGCCATTAGCACCTCAGGAGAATCCTATCTCCGCTATATTACGGGAATTTCAGAACCAGCAACCTCCCAAGTTTTACAGGGGTGATGATATTCAAGCAGAGATGTGGTTAAAGGAGATAGAAAGAATTTGGCAGCTTATTCCGTGTGATACTCAGGAAAAAGCTCGTTGCACTCTTACTTTGATTCAGGGCGAGGCCTACTCATGGTGGGAGAGTAACCAGATTGTATTAGAGGCTGCCGGGGAAGCTATCACTTGGGAAGTATTCATGCGGGAATTCCGAAATAAATTTATTCCACCAGCTTCCCGTACTCGTAGGTTGAGGGAATTCACTGAGTTGAAGCAAGAAGAGAAATCGGTTGGCGAGTATATCGCAGAGTTTGAAAGATTGTCTCGTTACGCTCCCAATATAGCGAATGATGACTTTCATAAAGCAACATAATTTGTGCAAGGACTGAGCCCGGATATTCAGGATGCCTTGAAAGCTGTTAACACAAGTACTTGGGCTAAGGCCACCACTAAAGCATTGAAAGTTGAGGATTCGGACAATGTGAAGAGGTCGAGAGTATTCGAACCGGATCCAGTTTCGGGATTTGGACAGGATCCTGTTAATATAAAAAGGTCTAATGCTGCCTCCATCTTATCCTCCCAGGAAAGGTCGAAAAAGAAAAAGTCTCAAATTGATAGGTCAATTACAAAGAAGGGTTCGGTTACGGCACCACCATCACAACCAGGAAAGCCACTCTGTACTTATTGCGGATGGGACACGCATACTTATGATGGATGTAAGAAGCGTTTGCGGTTATGTTTCCGTTGTGGAAGTTCCGACCATCAAATTGATACTTGTCCAAAAAGGAAAGAACGGTCCACCGGGGGTCAGAGATCATCTAACAGGCAAGAACAACGGTGAACGGTATCTTCAAACATGCATGTCACGAGCATCATGAATTTTACTCTCAATAAAATTATTGCTAGCAACAATGTGCTTCGGTGTAAAAGATAAATAAATGTGGTTGGCGTGATTATACTTGCTTTTTCTGTGATAAATGTTTTATTATTGTTCTGGAGTGCTACTTGGTGTATATTCGAGAGACGGGGTTCTCTCCTAATTTGTCCGAGAGACGGGGCACTCTCATCCCTCACCGAGAAACGGGGTTTTCTCACTTCTTGTTGAAAGACGGGGCTCTTTCATTCTTGTTCAAGAGACGGGGTCTCTTCTGGCTTGTGCATCATTTTAAACTCGACAGTGGACCTGGGGACCAGGTCCTTTTAAGGGGGGGAGATTTGTAACGCCCCGATTTTACTAAATTAATTTTTTCGCTTCATTATAATTTTTATAAAATTCATGATACCTTACTTATGGGAATTATTTGAATTCATATCATTGAAAACATTATTTCATGACACGGAAAATATTTTCTTGCATAAAATCAATATCGAGAGTGATAAAATTACCAAATTGTCCCTAGTTAAACATTTTCTAAAACTCTAGGGACTTAATTGCATAAATTTTAAGGGCATGATTGATCATAATTTAAAATCTTATATACCTTATTGTATAACTTAAACAACCAAGGGATTGATTGGCAAATTGAACAATTCCCTCATTTTAAAAAGGGATGAATCGGTTAAACATCTCCAAGCTTCCATATCTTCATTTCATCAAAAACAATTCCCCAATTTGTTGCTTTTGCTCTCGGTATTCCAAGGGAAAAAGGGAAGAATTGATTTTCCAATCAATCATCAAGATTTCAAGAAATATCTCAAGGAAATTGAGAGTTAATCATCATCATCACCTATCTTCTCCATTTCTTCCATTTTGAGGTTGGTTGCATGAATTCTTGATTGTTGATTATATTTGGCATGACTAGGGTTTATGTTTGATGTGCTAAATGGATTATTTCTAGTTGGAAGCATGAATAGATGATTATATTATGAATTTTGGCATGAGTTATTCATGAATTTGTGGAAAATTGAAGCTTGGATGATCATGTACATGAAACCTTGAAACCTTGATAATATAGCATGTTTTATGTATTTTAATGTTATACTAGTGTCTATTAAGCATATATGATTCATATTCCCTGAAACTTTAGCTTTGATGATTGAAAAATGGAAGTTGTTGCTTGCTTGGGGTGATTGTCGTAGCCATGCTCTGTTTTTCTCTGTTTCTGTAAGTTGCAGAAACAGGGAACGGCCGTTCCCAGCCTCAAGGCTTTATGGGAACAGGCGTTCCCCTCTTTAAACTAAAAGTACGCGGCCGTTCCCACTTTGGCCTTGTGCCGGAAGGGCCGTTCCCAGCTCAAAGGCGCGTTTTAAAAATATAAAACGTGGCCACGTTTCTTGGGGTAGTGGGAACGACCGTTCCCATTTTTCAAAGGGGACCGGAACGACCGTTCCCACCTGACATGCAGAACAAAAGTTTCTGCATAAAATTACGTTTTTAGCCCCTCGATCCGACGACTTCTTTGACCCCGAATTGCTGTTATATGTGCTAAAATGTGTTGAAACAACATGTTATCATGCCAAATTGCATTTTCGTCGCCATCTCGATACATTTCCGTCGTTCGTCATATTTGGTCCATTTTAGAGTCAAGTCTCATGTATTTATATATCCCTTGCACAGATTTCCTTCTCGTGACGTGGAACAAGGGCCGTAGGTCGTGTCTTGACTTGCATTTGTCGGTAAAGGTGAGGTTTAGTTGTTAATTATCTAGAACCATATAACCTTTATGTGAATTTCGGCCAAATTATATATATATATATGTCCTTATAATCGTTTTCCAAGAATAAAGGATTAATAAATACTCGTGTATCAGGGTACAAGTCGTGTTCCTTTAAGGTAAATCGTGTTTCCTGAAATTAATCGTGTTATCATGTTACCGTGATCGTGTTTGGCGAACTATCGTGTTTATGGGCCCGAGAGTGAGTGTTTGAGCCAACCGGGAAAGCATAGGGCTGACGGGTAACTCACAACACCTCTCTCAAACCGTGGGGATGCCCCTGAATCCACCAGGAGGTTTGGTGGAGGAAGGAGTCCCGTACTTGGGAGTCATGCTCCCGACGTGCAACGTGTTATCGTGGGTGGTTCGGGCCTTGCAAACCCACCACCAGTGGAGTGAAGGTTGGATTTCATGTTATTAATCGTGTACACTATAATGAATCGTGTGATAACTTAATCAAATGAAATGGTAATTCGTGTTCACTGTCAAGGTTGGTTGGAGATCGTGCACGCCCCTCGCCAGGGCCACTGATTGTTATATAAACGTGATTATCGTGTTAAACTTGATAGTGGTAATCTCCGGCGAGTTTTATGTTATTCTTGCCCCTATATTATTATAGTTACAAAACCTTACCCGAGATTATGACTTGCTTGCTACTTGTGTTTATATATATTTATGCCCCTCACTCGGTCTTCACAGACTGACGCCTCCACCTTTCAGGTTTTGTTCGTGGCGTGCTAGGCGGGAGTCGGGTCATGTCGTTTAGCCAGCTGAGTCTAGCATAGCTTTCTTTCCATGTATTGACATTTTGAAGTATCATGTTAATAGTTATGAGCACTTATATATGAATATTATTTGGGAAATGATAATGTATTGATATGATAATAGTATAATGTTATTATGCTTCCGTTTTACTTTATTGCATGTATAAGTTTCCCGCCTAGCTTGTCGTGTATTGCATTGTCACCCGTTCGCTATAGGTTAGTTCATGTACGGATCTTCCATTTCGTATGTGGATTGGCCTATAGTGCGGGGGTGTGGTACCTCCACATGTAAGGGGTGCTACATCTGAGGTGGTATCACAGCCCGGTTGCAAAACCGAGGTTCTCGTGTCGTGTCGTGTCGAGTCTAGGTCGAACGGCAAAGGATTACTTGGTAACTTGTGAATCTTGCATCTTACGTGGAACTACTTGAATTATGTGTTATACTGGCATCTTATGATCTCAATTATGTTCATTAGCATTTCCTAATCCAACATGCATATCTAGTGATTCGGTTACAGGATGCCTCGCGATAGATCTCGCCACGATCATTCTCCGAGACATAGGAGACGTCACCATAATCATTCTCCTCGTGTTCCTTCACCCCCTCCTGCTCAGCCACAAGATTTCATGAATGCAGTAGTCGGGTTAGTTGATCAGAGACTTCAAGAACGGGGTCCTCCGGTACCACCTGTGCCATTAGCACCTCAGGAGAATCCTATCCCCGCTATATTATGGGAATTTCAGAACCAGCAACCTTCCAAGTTTTACAGGGGTGATGATATTCAAGCAGAGATGTGGTTAAAGGAGATAGAAAGAATTTGGCAGCTTATTCCGTGTGATACTCAGGAAAAAGCTCGTTGCACTCTTACTTTGATTCAGGGCGAGGCCTACTCATGGTGGGAGAGTAACCAGATTGTATTAGAGGCTGCCGGGGAAGCTATCACTTGGGAAGTATTCATGCGGGAATTCCGAAATAAATTTATTCCACCAGCTTCCCGTACTCGTAGGTTGAGGGAATTCACTGAGTTGAAGCAAGAAGAGAAATCGGTTGGCGAGTATAGCGCAGAGTTTGAAAGATTGTCTCGTTATGCTCCCAATATAGCAAATGATGACTTTCATAAAGCAACACAATTTGTGCAAGGACTGAGGCCGGATATTCAGGATGCCTTGAAAGCTGTTAACACAAGTACTTGGGCCAAGGCCACCACTAAAGCATTGAACGTTGAGGATTCGGACAATGTGAAGAGGTCGAGAGTATTCGAACCGGATCCAGTTTCGGGATTTGGACAGGATCCTGTTAATATAAAAAGGTCTAATGCTGCCTCCATCTTATCCTCCCAGGAAAGGTCGAAAAAGAAAAAGTCTCAAATTGATAGGTCAATTACAAAGAAGGGTTCGGTTACGGCACCACCATCACAACCAGGAAAGCCACTCTGTACTTATTGCGGATGGGACACGCATACTTATGATGGATGTAGGAAGCGTTTGCGGTTATGTTTCCGTTGTGGAAGTTCCGACCATCAAATTGATACGTGTCCAAAAAGGAAAGAACGGTCCATCGGGGGTCAGTGATCATCTAACAGGCAAGAACAATGGTGAACGGTATCTTCAAACATACATGTCACGAGCATCATGAATTTTACTCTCAATAAAATTATTGCTAGCAACAATGTGCTTCGGTGTAAAAGATAAATAAATGTGGTTGGCGTGATTATACTTGCTTTTTCTGTGATAAATGTTTTATTATTGTTCTGGAGTGCTACTTGGTGTATATTCGAGAGACGGGGTTCTCTCCTAATTTGTCCGAGAGACGGGGCACTCTCATCCCTCACCGAGAAATGGGGTTTTCTCACTTCTTGTTGAAAGACGGGGCTCTTTCATTCTTGTTCAAGAGACGGGGTCTCTTCTGGCTTGTGCATCATTTTAAACTCGACAGTGGACCTGGGGACCAGGTCCTTTTAAGGGGGGAGATTTGTAACGCCCCGATTTTACTAAATTAATTTTTTCGCTTCATTATAATTTTTATAAAATTCATGATACCTTACTTATGGGAATTATTTGAATTCATATCATTGAAAACATTATTTCATGACACGGAAAATATTTTCTTGCATAAAATCAATATCGAGAGTGATAAAATTACCAAATTGTCCCTAGTTAAACATTTTCTAAAACTCTAGGGACTTAATTGCATAAATTTTAAGGGCATGATTGATCATAATTTAAAATCTTATATACCTTATTGTATAACTTAAACAACCAAGGGATTGATTGGCAAATTGAACAATTCCCTCATTTTAAAAAGGGATGAATCGGTTAAACATCTCCAAGCTTCCATATCTTCATTTCATCAAAAACAATTCCCCAATTTGTTGCTTTTGCTCTCGGTATTCCAAGGGAAAAAGGGAAGAATTGATTTTCCAATCAATCATCAAGATTTCAAGAAATATCTCAAGGAAATTGAGAGTTAATCATCATCATCACCTATCTTCTCCATTTCTTCCATTTTGAGGTTGGTTGCATGAATTCTTGATTGTTGATTATATTTGGCATGACTAGGGTTTATGTTTGATGTGCTAAATGGATTATTTCTAGTTGGAAGCATGAATAGATGATTATATTATGAATTTTGGCATGAGTTATTCATGAATTTGTGGAAAATTGAAGCTTGGATGATCATGTACATGAAACCTTGAAACCTTGATAATATAGCATGTTTTATGTGTTTTAATGTTATACTAGTGTCTATTAAGCATATATGATTCATATTCCCTAAAACTTTAGCTTTGATGATTGAAAAATGGAAGTTGTTGCTTGCTTGGGGTGATTGTCGTAGCCATGCTCTGTTTTTCTCTGTTTCTGTAAGTTGCAGAAACAGGGAACGGCCGTTCCCAGCCTCAAGGCTTTATGGGAACAGGCGTTCCCCTCTTTAAACTAAAAGTACGCGGCCGTTCCCACTTTGGCCTTGTGCCGGAAGGGCCGTTCCCAGCTCAAAGGCGCGTTTTAAAAATATAAAACGTGGCCACGTTTCTTGGGGTAGTGGGAACGACCGTTCCCATTTTTCAAAGGGGACCGGAACGACCGTTCCCACCTGACATGCAGAACAAAAGTTTCTGCATAAAATTACGTTTTTAACCCCTCGATCCGACGACTTCTTTGACCCCGAATTGCTATTATATGTGCTAAAATGTGTTGAAACAACATGTTATCATGCCACATTGCATTTTCGTCGCCATCTCGATACATTTCCGCCGTTCGTCATATTTGGTCCATTTTAGAGTCAAGTCTCATGTATTTATATATCCCTTGCACAGATTTCCTTCTCGTGACGTGGAACAAGGGTCGTAGGTCGTGTCTTGACTTGCATTTGTCGGTAAAGGTGAGGTTTAGTTGTTAATTGTCTAGAACCATATAACCTTTATGTGAATTTCGGCCAAATTATATATATATATATGTCCTTATAATCGTTTTCCAAGAATAAAGGATTAATAAATACTCGTGTATTAGGTTACAAGTCGTGTTCCTTTAAGGTAAATCGTGTTTCCTGAAATTAATCGTGTTACCGTGATCGTGTTTGGCGAACTATCGTGTTTATGGGCCCGAGAGTGAGTGTTTGAGCCAACCGGGAAAGCATAGGGCTGACGGGTAACTCACAACACCTCTCTCAAACCGTGGGGATGCCCCCTGAATCCACCAGGAGGTTTGGTGGAGGAAGGAGTCCCGTACGTGGGAGTCATTCTCCTGACGTGCAACGTGTTATCGTGGGTGGTTCGGGCCTTGCAAACCCACCACCAATGGAGTGAAGGTTGGATTTCATGTTATTAATCGTGTGCACTATAATGAATCGTGTGATAACTTAATCAAATGGAATGGTAATTCATGTTCACTGTCAAGGTTGGTTGGAGATCATGCACGCCCCTCGCCAGGGCCACTGATTGTTATATAAACGTGATTATCGTGTTAAACTTGATAGTGGTAATCTCGGGCGAGTTTTATGTTATTCTTGCCCCTATATTATTATAGTTACAAAACCTTACCCGAGATTATGACTTGCATGCTACTTGCGTTTATATATATTTATGCCCCTCACTCGGTCTTCACAGACTGACGCCTCCACCTTTCAGGTTTTGTTCGTGGCGTGCTAGGCGGGAGTCGGGTCATGTCGTTTAGCCAGCTGAGTCTAGCATAACTTTCTTTCCATGTATTGACATTTTGAAGTATCATGTTAATAGTTAAGAGCACTTATATATGAATATTATTTGGGAAATGATAATGTATTGATATGATAATAGTATAATGTTATTAAGCTTCCGTTTTACTTTGTTGCATGTATAAGTTTCCCGCCTAGCTTGTCGTGTATTGCATTGTCACCCGTTCGCTATAGGTTAGTTCATGTACGGATCTTCCATTTCGTATGTGGATTGGCCTATAGTGCGGGGGTGTGGTACCTCCACGTGTAGGGGGTGCTACAGAAACTCACCGGTTTTAGAGGGTCATCCGGACCGGACAGACTACCTATCACCGGTTGAATCGGTCGGACCGGCCAGTCTGGTCCGGTTTTCAAAACATTGAGCAACGGAGTGGGCTACACGATTGTTCTCCTGTCTAACCAGGGGCGACTCTAGAAAAATATCGAATAGTAGGGTCAAAAAAATTTAATTCATAATAAAGGAATATTAAAAAAATATTTATTTACAATAGTCCTTTATGAATTTTCATATTTTGAAGTCAGCACCATAACTTTATCATTTTAGGGAGCAGTTTCCGTAACTGTCGTGGCACTCACCTATAGAATAGAGCGGTTCTAATCCATATTTAAGAACTTATCTCAATACAGAATATCCAATACAGAGAATCCTCACAAACTGAATAATCTCTGCATGAAGTCCATCATCCGGTGATTAGAGATTCGAGGCGTGATAGCCACCTAAAGATTACAGTCAAGATAACAGTGAGTTTAAGACTACTCGTGGCTCAGCAACATGGTCAGAGAGGGTACAATTGACCCTCCTTAATTTTTATTTTTTATTATTATTATATAGATATATAGATATATGTATATGAAATTTTTTATTATTAACCCATCTTACCAAAGTTAAAATTAATATTAGTGAGGGTCAATATAGTAAATATATATATACTGAAAAGCCTAATATGACTCCTCCCAAAGTGAACTTTTTAGGTTTCAATTTTAATCGAACTTTAATTTCTAACCAAAGACCCAACCCATTGTTATTTTTTTTTTTTAGTATTATGCTTTGGTCGATCCCCCTGAATAAAATTTCTGGCTACGCCACTGAAGATGACAATCAATTCGCTTCCACAAAAAGGTTACCATTGCCTGCAGTGGTATATGAGCCTAAATTGTCCGTTTTAGGCCTCTGTTATCAAAATTGTTGAATAAGATTATGTGTTAATTTGCAAAATTATATATGTTAATTTTCTCATGAAATTGGAATATGTGTTAAATAGCATATAAAATTATGATCCAATTATTTGTTAATCATTAAGAGATTGTTACTTTTTTTTTCCTTATCAAGATTGTATGGGATCTTTCGAGCTCAAATTTGTGGATAAAGAATGTATCATATATGAAATCTATTGAGTATAATTATCTCATGACATTGCTTATAATCTGAGAATATATGTAATCTAGATTTTACTATTCAGCAATAATTAGTTAATTATCTGATTTATTCTTCTGCTAAGAATACTATTCCGATTGATTTATTATTCGTTAATTATCTTTCTGTTTATTATTCGAGCATGTTGTTAGCTATGATGCACGGACACGGACACGGCGACACGGACACGACACGACACGGACACGGCGACACGGATTTTTTTAAAAATTTAGGACACGACACGGCTCCGACACGACTATATTATATATAAATAAATAAAATATTACATATATATATATATATATATATATATGTATATAATATTAATAAAATTATTCAATATTACAAACTTAAATAACATACACCATTTTCCAATTCAACATCTAGAATCATTACAAATAATATTAATATATTTTTTATGTAATAATATTCTAAAAAAACAAATTAAATTTAAATTAATATTATACATCTTTAGCAAATTTATATAATTTTTTTTTCTCTAAAAAATTATATTCTCAAATTTTTAGGAAAAAATTTAAAAAAAATTACTTTTTTGAATTTTTGGTCTTAAAGTATCCGGGCCGTGTCGGACACTCCTTGAGCCGTGTCCCAATCGTGTCGGAACCGTGTCCGTGCCGTGTCCGAGCCGTGTCCCCGGCGTGTCAGAATTTTTTTTTAATTTTTGGACACCTTTTGCCGTGTCGGACACGTGTCGGTGCCATGTCGGAGCCGTGTCCGACACTGCACAGGATGAAAATTCGGAATGTCCGTGCATTATAGGTTGTTAGTATGATAATTATTACAAATTTTAAAGGTAACGGTATCCGAAAAGGTTAAAAGGGGTAATCAACGGACTCGTAAAAATACGAGGAATGGGATGGAGAGGTTGATAAATGCAAATGCGTGCTCGTGTGAATGTTTTGCAAACATGTCCCTAGGTTTCTATTTCTTTCAAATTGACCCACATAGTTTTCAATTTATTCAATTAAGTCCAACTTTTATTAATTCAATTAAGTCCTACAATTTTTAAATGTGGCAAACAAGGACATATATTACAAATTGTGGCATATAAGACATACTAGGGTGAGGGACACCGCGCAAGGCGCGGTGTTCGTGCCCGTGGATGATGTGTCTTTTCTGAGATGTTGAATGAATGTGCTCGTGCACGCAAATGAAGTGTTTTTTCACCAAATTATTGAATGAATGTATAATATTCGTTTCGTATTTATAACCAACATACAGAGATTGGAAGGCTAACAATGTATTAGCTGAAAGTATGTAATATAAACACCCACCAAAAGCTCAGATAATTTATGTCATTTAACGAGAGCCAAAGAGTTTAAAACAAATACAAATAATGCAAACAAAGTAACTTAGGCAGGAAAAACCAAAACTGGCTACAATCAGACTTTCGTATATCCATAGTTTCCGTACAAACATATAATGCTTTGCAGAAGTATAAGGGCAGAGCATCTCCTGGTAAAGATGGTAACAAAATTAGTGAGCAGACAAAGGCTTATACAAGTTTTGGTAGGCTAACTAAATAATTACATATTTACAACCTACACAAGCATGATTGCTGAGAGTAAGCTGAGTTACCAGATATGTTCAGCCGCAGTGAAAAAATAGTATTATCTCACTCACCACGTGGATTTTCAACCCTGAGTACCTTGTGATGCTTCAGAGTCATGTTTGCACCCGAATATAAACCTATACGAATATAGATAGATAGATTGTATTGTATTTACTACAAAATAAAAAGACAAGCAAGTTAAAATTCAATGCATTTATAAGAAAAGTACAAGTTTGTACTTGCTGTATGTGTACCCTATACTAAAAATATATTGCAAAGACAAATAGCATTAACTATCCGTACAAGACTATGATTACCTCCTCATCCAATTCCACAAGTTCGAAAGCAAATCATACCAAGCACATTTTCTGCAAGTTCTCCAAACACCACATCGTCTAATGGAGTCAAGTTGTCGGACACTGTCATGACAAATTTAGCCCAAAAAATTTGCAAGTAAGGTTTTAATTAAAAAGGTTACATTCTAATCAAAGAGTAAACCGTGTAATATACGTAAAAACGACGCATATAATGTAGTACCTAGGCTTTGTGATCGTTTCACCAACTTTAGTTTGTATTTTTAATTCCATACATGACAAGCAGCTTATGTGTGAAGTGAAGATATTACCGTATTTAGTTAAGGAACAGGACTTTACGCATTAGTTTAGGATCATACCTTTGTAATTAGTGACAGGTAGTCTAGCTGCTATAATTATAGGCATTTTTTCAGTTGTATTATGAAGAACCGACCCCTCACCGATTGACGGCTGGTTAAGACCAAAGGGCTACACCAAGAAAGAATTACCTGAGGCCCGGTCCATCAGCGTATTTTTTTGTTTTAGAGACTTGAAGTGTCTCCGAGTGTTTGTGCTCGCATCAGTCTGTTTTCAGGAAATCAAGTGGATAAATAACAGAAATAAAACTGACAATATCTGATTTTTATGATGAAATAATCTGAAATACGCTCTCAAGGCAACACACCTTTCCAAGTTTGCTGACCATCCAAATTTTCCAGAAACGAGCACGCACGGTGGTGAGCTCAAA
Organism: Lantana camara; assembly: GCA_037501455.1. Classification (NCBI taxonomy): domain Eukaryota; kingdom Viridiplantae; phylum Streptophyta; class Magnoliopsida; order Lamiales; family Verbenaceae; genus Lantana; species Lantana camara. The sequence continues at coordinate 88,770,538 of CM074863.1, forward strand.
CATTTTGAGATTTGCACATTAGCCACCTTATCACCAAGTTGTTGTTTTACCCAGTCACACAGGAGATTGTATAATTGTATTCTTGCTTGATTTCCCTTTCCTTCACCTCATCCTCATCACCTGTCATTCAAATATGTTTTTCAACTCAGTTGGAAAAAAATGGGGTAAAAATAAATCCTGAATTTAAAATTAAATCTGCATATATGTTACTAACCAAGCTCAAGATCCTCCTTGCTAATATCCACAAATTTCTTTTCTTTGTAAGTCTGTAAATTCTGGATGGCTACTTCATCAATAGGCTCAATTAGGTACAACACCTGTAAATCAAGTTATTAATAAGATTTGTGTCCGTAATACAGGGAAATAAACTAAATAAAGAAGAAATACAAACTATAATATAAAAAATAACAAGAATTAGAACGTAGATAGAAGAGGACTCGTTGATTCATGTAGAACTACATACCTCAATACCTTTCTGGACCAATTTTTCCAAGAAAGGGGCCGTGTTAGCACTTTGCAAGCTGTCTGTTGCTATGTAATAAATAGCTTTCTGGTTCTCACCCATGGTGTAGACATAGTCATCCAGACTTATCAGCTCTTCCTCACTCTTGGAAGAGAAAAATCTAAATAAAGGTGCAATCCTCCTGTGATTTCCAGTGTCTTCAATGCAACCCAACTTAAAAAATTTACCAAAGTTCTCCCAGAATTTTTTGTAATCCTAAAATAACAGAACAACTTTTAGGCAAAAATGGTTTTTCTTGAATAGAAGAAAGACAATAATTCTTGTATCAGTAACCAACCTCTTTGTTTTTCACTTTCAGCAAGATCTTGAATCATGTCAAATGTCTTCCTGACCAATCTCTTTCTCATTATCCTTACCTGGATAAATAAAATTGAATAAGCCAAAAAAAAAATAATAATAATAAGAAAAAGGAAATGAAAAACATAAATTATTGCATGATTCAGATTATGTGTTGGAGACTTACAATTCGGCACTCCTGAAGAATCTCCCTGGAAACATTAAGAGGAAGGTCATCTGAGTCCACCACACCTTTCACAAAGGTCAAGTATCTTGGAAACTACAAAACATGAAATTACTTGGTTATGACAAACATTACTTAATTGCAGTGCAAAAAATTCAAGGCATTGATGAAAGTTTGACCAGTTCACCATCAAAATCATCTGAAATGAAGACACGTTTCACATACAGACAATGTTTTTGGTCTTAGTATTGACAACCTCTTCATTGGTAAGGGGTGCCATTCCAGGAATGTAGAACCTCACCCTGCAAAAAATTGTAAATTAAAAAACTAAAGCAGAAAGTGTCAAAGTTTTCAAAACCCATCCAATACAAACACATTGATACCTCAGTAGTGAAATGGGTATAAGCCAATGGATCCAAAAATTCACTGTGCTCCAGTAAAATTCTTGGTATTGTTCCTTTTCAACTTCCTTTGGACTGCGCATCTGCATTTTTACACAAAAGGAAAGGCATAAAGCTTACATAACCCGATGCCAAATTGGAGTCATAAGAACATAAGATGAATATGCACAAAAGTAACCCATATAGGTTCTGTTTCATTTGCTAATTCCGAATCCCAGTATTTTTCGATTTTAGACTTTTTGGTTTTCTTCTTCTCTCCCTGAGAAGAGCTCAGCAAAAGAAGATGTCGGTATCTGTCAAACGGATTAAAAAATCACGAAAGAAGAATTCAAAGCGAGATTTATTCCAAAATCCCCAGAAAACCTTGACGAGGTGACTCTTAATTTGAAGAGAAGGAGGGCTCATTCCTTTGTACAGAAAAAGATAATCTGGAAAATTGGTTTTCAGGCACGTAATTTACCGTATGACGCGAAGCGACACCAAGATGGGTGGAGCTAGGCCGTAAGAAAGGAAAAGTTTTGGCGACTTGAACTCCGATTTCTTAATAGAGAAGCAACTTTCGATGGAGTAGATTTGGGATTGAGACAGAGCAAGGGTGAGAATGCGGTGCGGTGCCCTTGCTGTTTACTGTATGCCGCCGCTGAACTTTGTCAAGAAAAGAATTGTGTGAATGCTAAATCCAAACCCCAAGTAAAAAGGTAGATGACGTCCAAAGAGAAGAAAAGGTTGATCAAAGGGGAGGGATCTAGTGTGGCTGAGAGGAAAATTGAAATCGTGAGCCCAGTCCTTGACCAAATTGGACTTTGTCTTATAAACGAGTAATTAAATTTACGAAATTAAATAATGAAAACCTGTAACACTGGAAAAATGCACTCGGAGATGTCATACTTTACATTTCGAAGAAGCAGTGTATCACACCCCATCCTTAATCCAATGAGATGTTTCTAAAAAGTTTCATTTTTTCAACGAACAAAAAAAAATTCATCTTTTTTTTTTTTTTTTTTTTTAAAGTTGTGAGTTTCTTCCAACTATTCTACAAGAGGTTTCTTTGCTAAGTTCTTATATCACACAGGGGTAAAAATATTTTTCTCGGATAAAATTGCCCCAATAGGCGGACCCCAATATTCAAACAACTAACTTGAAATATGAAACGTAAATGCAGCATACAATATGTTTGCATATATACCATGTTAGATAATATTGTAAGACGGTGTTTGATACATGAGATGGACTTTCCATCTTAATCTTGTTTGGACTTTTAAAGTATAATTAAGTCTTATTAAGGTTATTACATCTTCTGTTTGATATATGAAATTACTCAAATATGATTCAATTGTCATTTTTTAGTTTCTTGTTTGATATGTTAGATTCTTCCTATTGTATAAAAGAATGGCTCTTTTGCCCTTAATTCAACCTCTAAAATAAAGGGTAAAAATGTATGATCATAATAAAAAAAAATATCCATCGGAGATTTTTAATTGAAATAAAAGTACCTTATTTAAGCTTTTTATTTTGTATAATAATTTATATCAAATTTCTATCCATTTTATGTTTTATTATATTGTCCAATAACCCCAAATTAGAAATGATTTTTAGCAAATTTCAAGTTTATTCGGTTGATGCTTAGGCAAAAAAAATAAAATAAAAATGAGGGTATTATTGGTAAAAGAAAAATTATGAGATATTGAATGGAGTAGCAGGAGTTAATCTCACCCCCTAGGCTGCGATGAGAATCACAACTTAATCGCTGAAAAGTGAGGGCCCTAGGCGGGCTGGAGATTAAGTGCAATGGACCCAAAATTTTAATCGTTAATATCAAACATAAAATAAAGTGAGATGAAAAGGGCTAATATAACCTAATATTAGATATCAAACGCTTTCTAACTCAAATTGCAGTTATACCCTGTTAGATAATATTGTAACTCAAATTCCGTGTTAATTGAATAATCGAGCATGAAAATTTAATCAAAAACGTATTTCTATTTATTCAATCAAAATGTGGGTCCAATCTATTTTATTCTTTTTTTATTCTTCCAAAAAAATTTTATGGAATTTGGAAGGTTGAAAACACCTTTGTTTATTTTGTAGTTTCGATCTTTCCAACTTTGATTCGCTTATTGAAAACGTTAATTCGTGAGTCTTTTGACTTAATCATGAATTAAACGTCTTGCGTTTGGTGAACACCGAATAATGCGCTGTGAACATCTTTGAAGTTGAAGTTGATTTGAAGATAACACCGAATTTGCAGGTTTGACACCTTGCTGCCAATCGATTGTCTTGATTTGTTAATCTCCTCGAAAAATGTCTTGAATCTCGCTTTGATCGATTAGAGTTTCATTTGGATTTGTTGAGGAGAACAACACCGAAATGCAATTTTGATTCTTCGATTTTGTATTGAACGCCTCGATTTATTGATTTCCACAAATAACACACCTTATACGCCTTGAGAGAGCCTCCGGACTTCTTTCTCCTTGCTTGTTGTTTGTTCCTTTGTATTCTTCTTAGCTGTTTGCTCTTCGTTGGTTTTGGAAATTTTGGTGTTTTTAGCTTGTTAATGACCCTTACATTTATAAGTGTAGGAGTGACAATTCTTGCCATAATTAATGAAGGAAAAGTTTATTTTGATTGGTTATTTGTTGATTTTATAATATCTTACATAAATTATAAGATTTGATTTGATTTCAAAAATTTTACCTTTAACTTTTATTTAGGTTGATTTGATTTTATTGACAAACTTAAATTTTCATAAATTTAAATATATATAGTAAAATACCAATTAATTAACTATGAATTTATTTGATTAAATTCTTAAAAATAGTAATAAAAAATATTAAATTGATATTTAATATATATGCGTAATTTGCATATCTCATATTTTTATTGGACATTAAATTTTTTTTTTCCCAACCTAAATTCCAAGCCACCTATCACCTAAGTAGATGCAAAAATGTATAGCCCAGCGCACCATAAAGCCTCATTAGGCCCATAAACAGACAAAGTCCCAAAGCAGCAAAATCAAAATTCTGGGCCAATACTTTTATATAAGCCCAGTGCCAAATTAAATTCCAAGCACCCCACAATCCCGTAGCCCACAAACCAACCCCAAGGTTGCATCATGCGAAAAAAGCTTCACATTTCAGCTATGATGTATGGACACTTTAAAAAATATTATTTTGTCATGTTGTGTAGCACCCGACACGATAGAATGCCACATCCCCCGCACTATAGTTCAGTCCACATACGAAATGGAAGATCCGTACATAAACTAAACATGTGACAATAAAAAAAAACCCATCCTAACTAGGCGGGACTAACTCTGAAACCATATAATCTGTACAATGCCAATCAGCGGAAGCATAACCATTATCATTAAGCAATATTATGTACAACAAACGTGCATACTTTCCAACACGTGTAACCGTAATCATATATGTACAATAATTCCCAAAATAGCATATATAAGTCATAAGTATCCATATGCATCTATCATATGAAAGTGTAGTGTGCTAGACCCAAATTAAAGACTCCCCACGACTCTAATTCATGCCTAGCATGCACCTACAAAAGCCTGAAAGGTGGAGGCATCAGTCTACGGAAGACTGAGTGAGGGGCATAATAAATATAAGCGCAAGTACATACAAGTTGTAACCTCGAGTGAAGTTTTGCAAAATACAATATAAGTTCATTAACAAAGTAGCCATCGGCCGAGATTACCACTATCAAGTTCAACAATTTAACCAAATTCAGTCAATCAGTGGCCCGGCGAGCGAGGGCAATTCTCCAACCTTTACTCCGACAGTGTACAATAATTAAGTTATCAATTGGTTAGGTGATCACTAAGTAATTACAGTGCAATCAATCAATAGCAGTTTCAATGTCTCTTTTTCCTCCGGGTGATGAAATGTTTGCAAAGCACAACCATTCAGTTATGGTGAGCGTAGGGTACATGAATACCTATGCCCGGAACTCCTTCCTCCACTAATCTCCTAGTGGATTCAGGGGCCATCCAAAAATGGTGAAGATAGTGCAAGAGTTCCCCGTCAGCCCTTGCCTTCCCGGTTGGCTCAATACACTACCCTCGGGCCTACAGTACAGTACAACATACTCGCTAAAATATGGTGGTTCAGTACAATAAATGGTGCATTTTCAATCCTTGAGGTTTTATGAAAATTCCATATATATATAGATACGTTTTGGCCAAAATCCACGTAAGGGTTTTAAGGATTCTACGTATCTAGAATTAAACCTCACCTGTAGAGACAAAAGAGAATAAGGATACAGCCTACGGAGCCTGCTCCTCATCACCAGGAAGCTGGTCTGTGCAAGAAAGAAAAGTGTACGTAAGACACGACTCATATGAACCAATTAGGACGAACGACGTAATCATGAAGCAACATGCCGTGCATTGGCAATTATGAAGTGTCATGATCATATTCATGCGTAAAATGAGCATATAATAGCACGAAAGTATCGATCATTTAGAGTCTGAGAAATGGAATTGGAAAATTACATTTTATGCAGAAAATTCACTGCCCAGTCTGGAGCATGGGAACGGCTGTTCCGGTTTCCAGTGCAAAATGAGAAGGGCCGTTCCCGGCTCCCCGAATAAATCCCGCGCTTTTGTAAGAAAATGTCATTTGGTTCATGGCTGGGAATGGCTATTCTGGCTATAAGCCAAAGCTGGGAAGGGCTGTTCCCAGTCTCGCGCCAGGTTATTCAAAAGGGCGGGAATGGCTGTTCCCGTTATGCAGATGATGCAGAACAGAGCAGTAAAACAGGGGAGCTTTGAACCAAATGCCAAAATCATCAAACAACCATGAAATCAATTCTAAACGCCACAAATCAGGAAATAAACATACTTAGGCGCTTATGGTTCAATAAAATCCAATATAAACACTCGTATCAAGCGTTGATCACAAGAATCATCAATTCCAAACCTATATATGAGTTCATCAACTAAGTCCATAAACTCCATGATATATGCATCAAATTCAAGTTCAAAGCCTAGAATCATGCTTCCACCAACTAAAACACCAATTATTCAATCCAAAACATAACCCTAGCTTCAACAATTCATCTCAATAAATCACACAATTAGCTCATATATACCTTGAATGAGAAAGAGAAGAAAATAAATGGAGTTATGGAGCTTCAAGGCTTGTTATTTGCTCAAATAAAGCTTAAATTGAAAAAATCCCACTTCCTTCTTCTTCCTTAGCTTCAACCGAGAGAGATGGAGAGCAAGAGAGAGTGATAGGTGTTGTGTATGTGTGTATGAATGTTATGGAAGGATGAATTACGTGATTCATCAAGTTAAAGAGATGAAATGGCACTAATTGCTATTAAATCCTCCAAGTCTAATAAGTTATGCAATCAAGATCAATCTTTGGAAAAATGATCAATTAAGTCCCAAAGAAACTTTCATGCAGTCAAGTCCTCAAATTATGGGAAAAAAAAAAGTGCAATTAAGGCCATGTAATCACTTAAGTCATGTTCGATAATTAATTCACGTTTCAATCGAATTCAATTTATGCAATAATTCGCAAATTGATACGAATTTCATATAAACACTTAAAATATAATTTTATAAAAATATCATGAAATGTAAAAATTAATAAATGAAAGAATTAAAATAATTCCTAACTCTGGAAAACCCACACGTGGTGTGCTTACCTGAAAGCCGGAAAACTGGGGCATTACAATCCTCCCCCCTTAAAAAAATCTGGTCCCCAGATTCACTGATCGGAAGGAAACAACTCTGGATGGAACCATTTCATCTTATCTTCGGTTTCCCACGTGGCTTCTTCCATCTTGTCACTTCTCCAAAGAACCTTAACCATAGGAATTCTCTGGTTTCTTAGCTCCTGAAACTTTCTATCCAATATCTTATCTGATTTCTTTACAAAGGTTAAGTTTGGTTCCAATTCTACTTCTTCAACGGATAGGATCTCGGTTTCATCGGGGGTAATATTTCCTTAGTTGAGATATGTGAAATACGTTATGAATCCCCGTGAGGCTCGGTGGTAGGTCCAAACGATATGCTACTTCACCAATTCTTTCAAGAATCTCAAAAGGACCTAAATAACGAGGATTAAGCTTTCCTCTTTTCCCAATCTGAGCAAATCCTTTATGTGGAGACACTTTCAAGAATACCCGGTCTAAAACTTCGAAGTCAAGATCCCTTCGGCGACGGTCGGCGTAGCTCTTTTGTCTATCTTGAGCTGATTTCATCCATTGTTGTATTTGTTGGACCTTCTCAATCATATCCCGAACGACCTTAGAAGGTTTCTCTAATTTCTCACCCTCCTTAACGCCTTCTTGTTTAGTCCATTTCCACTCTTTTAAGTCGAAGAACAACGGAGACCGACACTTACGACCATAGAGTAATTCATACGGAGCCATACCGATCAAAGCTTGGAAACTATTGTTATATGCAAATTCAATCAAAGGAAGTTGTTCATGCCACGAAGTCTGAAAATCTAAAGCGTAAGCCTGAAGCAAGTCTTCCAAATATCTTATTAATCTCTCGGATTGACCATCCGTTTGTGGGTGAAATGATGTACTAATCTTAAGTTTCGTACCCAAAATGCCCTGTAATTCTTGCCACAACTTCGAAGTAAATCTCGGATCCCTATCCGACACGATGCTAACCGAAATTCCATGAAGTCGAACAATTTCCCTGTTATATAACTAGGCTAGCTTGCGTATCTTGTAAGACATCCGTACCGGTAGAAAATACGCAGACTTAGTTAAACGGTCCACAATCACCCAAATACCATCAAACCCACCTTTCACTTTCGGTAACCCGGATACAAAATCCATCGTTACCTGTTCCCACTTCCATTCTGGAATAGGTAACGCTGTAGAAGACCTCCAGGTTTCTGATGCTCGGCTTTAACTTTCTGACAAGTTATGCAATGCTTTACATACTCGGCTACATCTTTCTTTAATCCATGCCACCAATAATATTGTTTCAGATCCTTACACATTTTATTCCCTCCAGGGTGGATAGAATAAGCTGATTTGTGAGCTTCCTCGAGCAACACCCATTTTAATTCTTCAGGCACAACCACTCGGTTCTTGAAACGAAGAAGACCGGTTTCATCGAACCCGAATATACATTCAGGATCAACTCTTGCCTTAGCTACCAATTGTTAGGAATAGTGCCCTAGAAAGCCGATTCGACGTAATCTGCTTTGGGACTTTTCTTGTATCACAGACAATCTTTGAATAATATACGATTGATTATAGGCAAACACTTCTTTATATGCCAATACGTGTTTTGTGTGTTTCCATTACGTGCGTATGTATGAGAACTCCCCTAATCCTGATGACTTTAGGACTCTACCATTTAGGTGAAATGGTTCATGAAACGAGCCCTATATCACATAAGTCATGATTAGTAAAATACTCCAAGCCGATGAGTCCTACAGACAGTGGGAGTGTCAACCTGACTCCTCTAAGGCTTGCTTGTGGGATCACGCCCTTAAGAAGGACCACCTTGTTTCATGGAGGTGCAAAGTGTATAGTTGATACGTGCGTGATACATGAGGGTGCTTACTTTAATAAGTAAGTTCACTGAGGTGCCCCGTGTGAGAACATTCCTAAATGGGAAAGGAAGTTTCTATTTCAGGAAATGGAAACTTCCAGATTAGGAAATATCTCACGAGTCATTGATGTGATTAATTGATCCTTAGACTTGAGGTTCCATGTTACTTTATGAGTTAACTCTGTAGTCTTTGGTATAAGCTTTAAAGGGTGTCGCCTTAGACAACTGATTCAAGGCTTATGCTGGGGCTGCACAAGTGACTCATGAAAGTGAATGAGAATCAAGAAAGGACCTACACTTGCATTTGCAAGGTGATCTCTTATTGTGTAAGTCATTCATATGCCATATGGAGTCCTTGGCCAAGGCAGTAGATCAAGACATCAAGAAAAGGGTTTCTTGGATTGAGATCAAATGGATATGAAATGCACTTAGCTTTAAGACCAGATTATTAGGGTTCTAATTATTCCCTTACCCTAGATCATGGTTGAGAGATAGTAAGTAGGAGGATTGTATCTCACATGAATCAATGACTTAAAGGTTCTGTCGAATCCGAACATTCCAATTCAGCTAGGGGTTAAACACCTGTTGCTAGACTATGGTCGTTTAATCTGTGGACTGATTAATTAATTAGTGAATTAATTAATTAGGGTCACTGCTAATTGAATTGAGAACCTAGAGGGTCACACACAACAACTTGGTTACATGAGTTGAGGCTTTAAAATGATTAAACGAGTTAATCAAGCCAAGAGGGTTCCACACGTGTGAAACCACACGTGTGGCTCACGTGAGTGACACGTGTCATTGTGACACGTGTCACACACGTGTATAAATATATGTGTATATTTATTTATGTATTAAATAATTAATGTGATTAATTATTTAATAGACTTTGGTTTAATTTTGAATTAAAAAGAAAGTCTTATTTTGGAGAAAAATAATCTAGTTAATTAATTATGAATTAATTAATTAGATAAAATAAGTTATTTATTTTAAATAAATAAAGTATAAAATTATCCAAAAATAGTTTGGATATTTTTAGCTCTCTTGAAAGTTGATTTGAATTAGAATTCAAAGTCAAAGTCAAAATTACTTGATGATCAAGTAATAGGAGAGAGAGAGACCAAAATCCTAGCCCATTAAGGACTAGGAATTTCGTCCCTCCCCTTTCTTATATATAGGGGAGCTCATGCTCCCCTTTAGAGCTAATAGACAATTCTTGGTTCATGTGTTGAACACCTTCCTTTCTCCAAGATAAAATAAAACCCTAGGTTAAGCCTAAACACTAACTAGAGAACTAGCATCCTTACTAGTTAGATTGTAGCCAAGTTGGTGGACTATCTCTAGAGACTTCAAGTTAGAAGTTTTGAAGATTCGAGCTTTACCAAAAGTGGGGATTAAGCAAAAACGATCAGAAGGGATGATGAAACGATTCTGAACCCGACGTGAAGCGAATGAAAAAATCGAACCAAAGAAGATGGCGAAAACCGTTCGTCCATATCCTGAAGGATGAATTTTTTCACGAGGGTTTTGTGACTGGCAGTTTTCTACTTTCGCAAAACTGTTTTCGAAGGGAGTTTCAATCCTACTTTTCTCGTTTCATGTTTCTTTCTTTATGTTATATTGTTAAGAACATCTCTAACATGAATTGAATCTAGGTTGGTGTGGGTTGCTATCCCGACAATGGATTCTGAAGTAGAAAGAGACTTTCGAGGGACGGGTTGTCAAGCCGCGAGAAGAGCGTTCTTGGGTGGCTTGAAATGCTTCAAGAAAGAATAAAAGAAAAGTAAGTTTTCTATCTCTACGAATTTGGTTACACGATTGCGAGTCCAAGATCCTTTTGTTGGAAAATTTTTTAAATTCCGCTACTTTCTGATTCGTGTTTTCCAACACCAATCTCTGCACTTCCGGATCATTATTCTGAGCCTCAAATAACCTATACGTCAAATCCGGTTGTATGGAAATATTAGAAGCTTTAGCTTTCACAACAATTGGCTCGATTCCACTACTTTCACCCATTTCCAAATTCGATACACTTACCTTCCCACTAAGTGCATCGACAATCGCATTAGCTTTACAGGGATGGTACTTGATATGGCAATCATAATCTTCCAACCGTTCCATCCAACGCCATTGCCTCATATTCAAATCCTTCTAAGTGAATAAATATTGGAGGCTTTTGTGGTCGGTGAAAATCTCAAAAAACACCCCGTACAAATAATATCTCCACTTTCTGAGTGTAAAGACCATGGCTGCAAGCTCAAGATCGTGTGTAGGATAATTCTTTTCTTGCTCTTTTAGCTTCCGAGAGGCATAAACAATCACTTTTCCTTTCTGAGTTAATACACATCCCAAAACATCTTTAGAAGCATCCGTATACATAGTATAACCCTCGGAGCCTTCCGGAAGTGTCAACACCAGAGCAGAAACCAAATTTTCTTTTAAGAAGTTGAAACTTTTCTCACAATTTTCATCCCACACAAATTTCACTTCTTTATTCGTTAACCGGGTTAAAGGAGCGGCGATCTTTAAGAAGTCCTTCACAAATCTTCGATAATATCCCGCCAAACCCAAGAAACTTCTAACTTCGAGGCATTCTTTGGTTTCTCCCATTTCAACACGGCTTTAATCTTTGAAGGATCCACTTCTAATCCATTCCCCGAAATAACATGTCCCAAGAAAGAAACCCGATCAATCCAAAATTCACAATTGCTAAACTTAGCGAATAACTAATGCTCCTTCAAAGTTTGCAACACGAGTTTAAGATGTCTCGCTTGCTCTTCGGCAGACTTCAAGAATACCAAAATATCATCGATGAAAATCACCATAAATTTATCCAGAAACGGCCGGAAGATTCGGTGCATCATATCCATAAATGATGTAGGGGCATTAGTTAAACCGAATGACAACCGTACAGGTATGACGTCACGAGTGGGTTAGACCGAGTGTTATGTGATTTTATTTATGCTTTAGTTGCTAAGTAATTATTTAATTTAAAAATTTCGTGAATTAATTGCTATTATGTAACGTATATGACTTATATAATTTAATTGGCAGTGTTATTTAAATTTATTTGTTTCGTGTATATTAGCTAATTAATGTTTTATTTCGAATATGTACGTATTTGATCTTATGTGAAATCCTTGGACTCAACCGAACCTTGAATTTGACTGAATTGCTTACCAACCAAACTTTCGGGTCCTAATTGAATCACTTAAATTCTCAAAGAACCAAAGTCCCATTTTCCCTCTTTTTCCTCATGAATTACACGAAATTTGCCCCTCCCTCTCCTCATTCATTCTTCTTCCACTTTCTTTCCCAAGAGACTCCCAAACCCTTCTCTTTCTTTTCCCCAAATTCGATCCAAGCAAGACAAGCAAAGAGGCAAGGATTAAGCTCATTTTCTTCCATATTTCAAGCTCAAGAAACTTTTCCATCTCCTTCTTTTCATTCTCCATCTTTCTCCCAAGGTATAATGTGTATATGTGTATATTTATATTTTTATATATGATTGAGAATGGTGTGATTCTTCCTTAATAACTTGGAATCTTGTATGAATATACATGACTACATGTTAATTCATGAGTTTTATGAATTCTTGAAGCAAGAATATGTGTATGTGTATGTATATGCATATGTATTATGTGGGTTTATGTAATTTGTTGGGGTAATTGAAGTATTGATGAGTGATATGTGCATATATATATGAGTATATGAATTTATGTCTTCAATTTGGAGTATTTTGGTTGAGTTTTAATATGGTTTTTGCTTCCTCCCCTTTCTCCTTTGAGCAACCCCTGTTTCTTCTTGGTTTTCAGCTGAAAACCCTCTACCCGGGCGGGTAAATTTGTGAAGAAAAACTACCCGGGCGGGTAGAGCTTGTGCAGAAAGTTTTCTGCACAAGTTTTCCCAGCCGGGTAGATTTTGCATTGTATTTTCCCCAGCCGGGTACTCTCTCATCTGAACTCCAAATGACCTTATTTTTGAACACACAGAAACCTCTTGAAGTCTAGAACAACCCTCAATTGGAATCACCTTAATATCTTTTCTGATTTGTGAGTTATGATCATTTGAAAATTGTGTGGCCATTTCTTCGGAACACTGCACTCACCCAACTTCGGACCCTCGCCATTTCCGCATCGCTTTGAACCACGTTTCCAGCCATATATCATTTGAAAGTCCTATGTGTCTAGTTTCATTCACAAACAAAACTCAATTCCAACTTCTACAACTCAAGATATTTCCATTTTCCTACAGCTTGTGCATTTTCGATTATTGTCAACTTTTACCTTAGATCTTTTGTGATAATCCTTGTATTCTCTTAGATCTATCTTCCATAGATCTCAATGTCGATAATAAAGAATAGTCACTAAGATCTTTCACGTCAAATTGTTTCTTAAACAAGAATTGGTAACTTTCACGTCATCCTTGACATTCCTAATGAGAAGGATGTCGTTTTCTAAAGAACCAAAATTGAATCTTACATCACTAACTATCATATGTACACTTTTGAGACTTATTCGACTTCCATCTGTGTCAAACGATTTGACTATCCTATGGAATCGAATTGTCTAACTCCTAGAAGCCTTTATCAATCTACAGATTGACTTTAGGGATTTGCATACCTTATGCATACTCCCACTGAATATGAGATTTATAGAAATACCTTATTTCAGTCTCTTTCAATCTCATATTGAACAAGATAGTTCTCATATTCATTTATCATATCTCATAGTCAGAATATAAGGATGTTGTAAACACAATCCAAATGGACTTTTGCATTTCAACCGTCAAGAAGGTTGTAATGCTTTCATTCACTCGAAGCTCCACGAGCTTGATCCTATCAGGTGGATCATCCAAGGTCAAAACTTGGTTTGAGTATATGGAATCCATATTGGATTTCAAGGCTTGCTTACACTACTCAGATTCCAAATCTGACAATGTCTCCTCTTCAAGTAATTCCTTGGCTATCTAGGAACGCGTTCTAAACGCGTCTTAAGAGAAGGGTTTCACACGTGTACATACGCTAAAATTTGGCTAAGTTTTATCAGATGGGCTCGTTTCTTCTATATGTGGCGTGGATATTTATCCTCAAATTTCTTTGAGGTCTGCTTGCTTGGCTTTCTTCTTCTATAGGAACGATTCCTTAAGAAAGGTACATTCCTTGAGAAAAACAACCTTTGTCCAAGGGAATCGCAGAAACGATATCCTATATTATTGTATAAACTTGAACTTGTTTCAAGCTTATCTCCCACTATCCTCTTCACTTAAGAGGATTCCACTAGATTCCTGGACAAGAATAATTAGGGAATTTAGTATGCCACATTACGTAGTGCAACTATTGGACTGATTTTGGAAGGTACTAAATTCAAAATCTCTAACTGCATATTCTAGGAGTTTATTCCTAGAATGATTATAAGTCAGTAAAGCTCACTATGGAATGGACCATATCCTATTAGGTTTCATTCCCTCATTCGGAAACACTAAGGTGTTCTCGAATTAGTTTACTAAGAGATAATTCTATTATCTCTAAGATGACTAAGGAATTAGTTGCTAAGATATTGGCTATCTCGATCATATCGATATACCTATAACTTATGACTACTTCGGTTCCTAACCTCCTTTTGAAATTATAAGAATTTCATATAAGTTTCGAATTTGTACTTCAACAAGTATATTCATTCATAATGATTAAACTGACGATTGTATTTAGTGATTATATTAAGCATCTTACACTCATTAGCATGGATCGAAATCCACTAGAATTTTGGCACGTTCGACGTTTCACCTAAACCATGTTTCGGGAACGTTTCCCTTCAAGATAGGATTCAAAGGAAGTCCACTCTCTAGGTTCATTTTCGTAAAATGATCCTAAGATGTCTAACTTGCTAATCCTTCAACGTTCCAAAGTAATTCGAAGCTTTGTCATCTCACTTACTTTTGTTATCTCGTTGTATGTTCAAAAACATTACTGCTTTGAGTCTTTGCACAACAGATTATGAAGAATCAACTCAAGACTTGTGAATTCTATTCCTAGTAGAATTACTAAACGAGGTAACATTTCACAGTACTTATACTCTTTGCAGTTCCCTTTCAAAGTTACTATTTGCTACCATAGAAGCAAACGTCCTATTTGATCTCTAGTGTCTTTTGGGCGTACCCCTTACATGCCCCTCTATTGGGCTCTTAAGGGTTTCTTCTTCTTTAGGCCTTCAAGCCTTTAACTTAGTGAGTTTAGAAGAAGAATTAACCATCTCAACCTTTTATTCCTTCTTAAGGATGCTCTCAACCATTATCAACTAAATGATTAACTATGCTACAATAGCATCATTCTAGTTGAGCATAAAGGGTTTGAATGATGGTGGAAGCAATGTAAGCAATCAGTGCATTGAGAACTCTTTTCTCAGTTAATGATCGAGACTACAAGATCTTCAAATAAGATCTTCAGACCTTGTTCGTGTGCACTTGTTTTCTCATTTGGAATATTTGAATAATTCCATAATGTTATACCTTGTAACATTTTTATGAGGTGGTTCAATTACTCTTAAGTGGTTGAAAAAATCCATTCACCTTAGATTGCTTCTCTTTTGGCCCGGGTCGATTTTTCACAATTGAAAACTTCACCCTTTAGAGAACGCCTTTCTCTATTCGGAATCTAAAACGAATTTTAGATCCGAAGCCAATTAGAGTTAGTTAGGACTTAGTCAACTCTTTTGACTTAAGGATGGATACGAATGGGTTTGCATTTCATATTGTAGAGAATCACAGAACTACAACCTAAATGCTAAGCAGAGAAAATGTGAGCATGCTGAATTATAACGATATACAAAAGATAAGGTCTTTAATCTAATGTAGCTCCCACTTTTTTTCAAAAGATCTATAATTCCCAAAGATCAAAGAGGAACGCGTTTTCCAATGGGTACTAAGATCCCAAGCATTTTACCTCGAACCCACGACTCGCGGACATTCTAAGTAAAACCCTAGGTAGATACAACTTACCAATTCTAACACCTTTAGAACTCTTAGTAATTGTTTTTTTGCATCGCCTATCTTTCAATATGGACCCACGACTCGTGCGACATTCATATTTACTTAGGCGTTAAGCTAGACCCATCAATCATAAGATCATGATCAAAACTTAGTACGAACGACCCACGACTCGCGGACATCGCCCTTGCTAAAATTGACCATAAAATATTGATCATTTAAAATGATCAATTAGGTAACTAAGAACTAATAAGCTTCACTAGCTATCCCACGACTCGCAGACAATAACTAGCTTCACTTACTAAACTTAAAACCTATTGATGGAATGCTAGAAATTTAATTCAAAATTTGCATCTCGAATTAAATACCTATTATTCGAAATGAGCTTAATATTTAATGGGAATTTTCGAATCAACCGAAGAGTTGTTCGGTTCGACCTCACCAACTTATATGTTATCCAATTTTATTAGTCTTGATTAATGCAAGTACAACTTAAAAGCATTTCAAACAAGCACATAAACAGATAACATGTCCTAGCATGATACTAACATGAGATGATCATGGGTTCTACCTATCTTATACGTGATATGTGGGAGCCACTCCACAATCACAAGTTCTAACATACATGAAATTCCCCTCCCTAACATTTTGAGGGGTCTTCACTTATGGCCTCCTTGTTACTTGAATGTGGTCTATCTTACTCCATGGGTGCATTGTCTCCAAAATGAAAATAAAACCTCACCACCTATTTTACTCTCAAATTATAATAAAAGGAAAAAGACATAAAGTAATAAGGCTCAATCTTCATATAGGCCTTAGACAATTACACGGGGCATACCCCGGCCTCAAAACAGTAATATGGAAAGCCACATAATAAATCACATAACAGTACGCACATAAGTGAGGCTCCGACCTCAATTGAAAAACGTAACTATAGGGCTCCAACCCCAATTTAAACCATTCATGTGCATAAATTAAAACCATACATAAGTCTAAACCTATGATCACCTAACATGCATAAATCGCAAGAATTTAATTTTAACCAATAAATTAAGATTCTCGCTTTAAGCTCTAATAGCTTAAAACACGACTTAGATGCAATTCTTATTCAAGAGCCTTTTCAATAAAACCCGAAAAATAATAAACTAATAAAATTCCAATTAATTTCTGAAAATTAATAATTTTATTCTTTCAAAAACGGTTTCAAAAACACAATTTAAGAAAACAGTTTCAGAAATTTAAGAAAAATCATAGTTTCGTAATTCAGGCTTTCTAAAAGAACTCATGAATAGCTAATTCGCATCTAAGCCTAAGAATTTCTACCAAATTCGGTTTAAATGAGACGAATCAGAAACACGATTAACGAGGTGGCTCTGATACCACTTGTTGGAAAACAGGAATCAGAAAGAAGCGAAAATTTAAAAAAAATTTCCAACAAAAGGATCTTAGACTCGCAATCGTGAATCCAAATTCATAGAGATCAAGAAACTCACTTGGGTAGTAGCTTTCTTAACACGTTTTAAGCCGCCCTCAAACGCGCTTCATGCGGTAATGGCAACCCGTCCCTTGAAAGTTTCTTTCTACTTCAGAATCCATTGTAGGGATAACAATCCGCACCAACCTAGATTCAAATCATGTTAGGGAAGTTCTTAACAATATAACATAAAGAATGAAACACGAAACGAGAAAGGCATGATTGAAACTCCCTTCGAAACCCAGTTTTGCGAAAGTAGAAGTCTGCCTGTCACAAAACCCTCATGAAAAAATTCATCCTTCAGGATATGGACGAACGGTTTTCGCCATCTTCTTTGGTTCGATTTTTTCACTCGTTTTCTGTTGGGTTCAAAATCGTTTCACCAGCTCTTCTGGTCGTTTTGCTTGATCCCCATTCCTTGGTAAAGCTCGAATCTTCAAAACTTCTAACTTGAAGTTCTCTAGAGATAGTCCACCAACTTGACCACAATCTAACTAGTAAGGATGCTAGTTCTCTAGTTAGTGTTTAGGCTTAACCTAGGGTTTAATTTATCTTGGAGAAAGGATGGTGTTCAACACATGAACCAAAAGAATTGCCAATTAGCTCTAAGGGGAGCTCGAGCTCCCCTATATATAGGAGAGGAAGGGACGCCCAAACCCTAGTCCTTTTGGGCTAAGGATTTGGTCCCTCTCTCCTATTACTTGATCATCAAGTAATTTTGACTTTGACTTTGAATTCTAATTCAAATCAACTTTTAAGAGAGCTAAAATATCCAAAACCTTTTGGATATTATTATACTTTATTTATTTAAAATAAATAACTTATTTTATCTAATTAATTAATTAGATTATTTTTGTCCAAAATAAGACTTTCCTTTTAATTCAAAATTAAACCAAAGTCTATTAAATAATTAATAAATTAATTATTTAATCAAATAAACACGTGTGGCACACGTGTCCCAATGACACGTGTCCAGTCACGTGACCCACATGTGTGGTTTCACACGTGTGGGACCCTCTAGGCCCGATTAACTTGTTTAATCATTTTAAAGCCTCAACTTATGTAACCAAGTTGTTGTGTGTGACCCTCTAGGTTCTCAATTCAATTAGCAGTGACCCTAATTAATTAATTCACTAATTAATTAATCAGTTCACAGATTAAATGACCATAGTCTAGCAACAGGTGTTTAACCCCTAGCTGAATTGGAATGTTCGGATTCGATAGAACCTTTAAGTCATTGATTCATGTGAGATACAATCCTCCTACTTACTATCTCTCAACCAAGATCTAGGGTAAGGGAATAATTAGAACCCTAATAATCCGGTCTTAAAGCTAAGTGCATTTTATATCCATTTGATCTCAATCCAAGAAACCCTTTTCTTGATGTCTTGATCTACTGGCTTGGCCAAGGACTCCATATGGCATATGAATGACTTACACAATAAGAGATCACCTTGCAAATGCAAGTGTAGGTCCTTTCTTGATTCTCATTCACTTTCATGAATCACTTGTGTAGCCCCAACATAAGCCTTGAATCAGTTGTCTAAGGCGACACCCTTTAAAGCTTATACCTAAGACTACAGAGTTAACTCATAAAGTGACATGGAACCTCAAGTCTAAGGATCAATTAATCACATCAATGACTCGTGAGATATTTCCTAATCTGGAAGTTTTCATTTCCTGAAATAGAAACTTCCTTTCCCATTTAGGAATCTTCTCACACAGGGTACCTCAGTGAACTTACTTATTAAAGTAAGCACCCTCATGTATCACGCACATATCAACTATACACTTTCCACCTCCATGAAACAAGGTGGTCCTTCTTAAGGGCGTGATCCCACAAGCAAGCCTTAGAGGAGTCAGGTTGACACTCCCACTGTCGGTAGGACTTATCGGCTTGGAGTATTTTACTAATCATGACTTATGTGATATAGGGCTCGTTTCATGAACCATTTCGCCTAAATGGTAGAGTCCTAAAGTCATCAGGATTAGAGGAGTTCTCATACATGCACACGTAATGGAAACACACAAAACAAGTATTGGCATATAAAGAAGTGTTTGCCTATGATTGTAATCAATCGTATATTATTCAAAGATTGTCTGTGATATAAGGAAAGTCCCAAAGCAGACTACGCCAAACCAGCTTTCTAGGGCACTTTTCCTAACACGGCTTAGGAACTACGTGACAATGTGTGCATTGCATCGATCTTGGATATGAAATTTGGCTTTCTTCTTGAATTTTGTTGAATTATTTGTTGCATTATTATATAGATCCTTGCTTTTCGTATTGCATATGTGCCATGAGCATGCACTAATTGCATGCATATATTCTCGAAATGAGTTGTTAATTATAGGTTACGAAGATAGTATCAAACCATGGCCAATCTCTACTATAAATCTCGTCTATCAACCGTTTTTCTTTTGGTTGGCAGTTGTAAAGAATGCATCGAAAATCTCAGACTAGAATTCAAGAACTACGATCTCCTTCAATTGGGTTATGATTCGGGTGATGAGATCCCCAATAGAAAGAACAATTATGAGAGCAACTTGTCGGTGTGAGTGAAGTTGGTGGATGCTCGATAAAGAAGAGTAGTAAGGTATGACGTCTACAACTTGCAAGATTAACATTCACCAATCTACATTACAAACTCCTTTCAACTGGATTCCATAGAATTTCTCAATTAAGGGAAGAGTGAAGAAGAGGTTGAGGATGTTTTGGATTCGATATTTTATCAACGCAAAAGTGAAAACCTTCAAGGGAATTAAATTAAAGGAGGTTCGTGGTAATCAACAACAAATGGGAACGATAAAGAAAGGCAAAGAATTTCTGGGTGGATTTCGAGCGATCGAGTATAAACAATTGGAAGGGGAGTTCATTTAATTATTCGAACTCCTAAGGAGTAAACCAAGGAAGTTTTGATCAAAGTGACAACCATGAAGAAGACTTGGACAACAATTGGAGAGTGATTATTAAAGAAAAGGCAAGATGCTAATTCCATGAACGTAGAAGACTTCAGGTTCAAGAAATCGTAATTCCAAGCCGTGGAAATATCCAAGTTGATGCTAGATAATTCTGAAGATTAGAAGACCGTGGTAAAAACAAGAAATGATCAATAGTTTGAGACAAGCTTATAATTCAACAAACAAGGAATGAGGTGCCGAGATAAAGCTTCCTATTACTACGGTGACAGGTTCAATGCATCCACAAGCACGTGCATCATTCACCACTTTACATTATTTAAAATTTTCTATTTATATACGCTTCTTCAATTGACATACTTGCTCAAAGGTGCTGAACTATTAATTATTTGAAAACATACTACGTGCATTGACATTCTTAACTGGCATGCATTATCTAGTGTTTACTTGATAGGAATCTTCTTTGCTTCCCCCTCAAGCATTACTCTAACCGAGTCTCATTTGGATCATGAAGAGAAGAAATTTTTGGGTTGCAAAGTAGACAAGGGTGCAAGGGAAATTTTGAAGAAGTTGGGAATTAGGGTTAAAGAAATGATGGATTAAGTTCAAAGGGTTGTGATAGAAACTTTTAAGGGGGATAGCCGACCGGGAAACAAATCGAATTCACGGTTGTGCTCGGCTGAGTTAATTATATTAGGAACCATGGAAGGCAAGAATCAACAAGTATCGAGATTTTGCAAGAGTGGAGAGAGATAAAATGGGAGATTTAGTGTTCGATGTGATTTCAAAACCAAGGTGGATGAAGCTCGTGAATACTATCGAAAGAAATAGGTACTTGGAAGATGAAGGTTTGGATTCAAGAAATACCTGGGGGATTAAAACGACAAGATTAGTTAAAAGATTCGAGGAGAACTTCAGAGGTGAAATTTATGCCGTTGGTCTCTAATTATAGGCGATATACGAAATTAATCTCCGAAGGTTGAAATAGGATATGCTGTATGATGGGTTTCATATCTTGAAGAAAATGGGACCGTGAAGGAAGTTCAAGAATTGGTAAGGAAAGCATCGAATAAAAGAATCTGACCAAATATTTATATTCCGCGATAGATGAAGTTAGAATCAACTCAAGTGATGAAAATAAGAGTTAAGTTTGAAGAGGAATACTTGGAAGGAAAACACACAACATGAAAGATTGGTTACCTTCTCGTCAAGCGTTTTCCCATGATTAACCGGGGATGTTATTAGGATTGGAGAATGAAATTTGAACTACTAAAGATTAGCTCAAGTACTCAGGCTGGGGACTAGAATTTAAGCAATTAAAGACCAGCTTGAGCAACCAAGAAGGTCGAATATGACTCAAGGTGGACAACAAGCTAATTGGAGCTTCGGACCATGGTATTTAGAAAAGATAAGAGAAAAGATTGTAGAATGAAGACCGGGTGGTCATTTAAATAGTGGATACGTCGGGGATTTCAATGCATGACACTATGGGTAGAGGAACCTCCAACAATAAATCAAGTGTCGAATCGGATTACTACAATGGAATATTCTCGAACATCGGCGAACGGTACATCAAGCATCCATGGTATATGCATACATACAATTTTAGTTCGAATAATTTTATAAGGCTAAGTGCTTGGATTGCTTGCTGTATTAACTACTTTTATATGATTGATACTTGATGTATTTGATATTTTGTACCTGGCTCTTGTGTGGTCTATGCTTGCTTGTTTATTTATCTTTTCTATCTTGTTGTTGTTTGAGAGACGGGGTTCTCTCATTGTTTCTTGTGAAGGACGGGGTTCTCTCCTTGTTGTTCGAAAGAGGGGTTCTTTCATTGCTTGCTACCTGCTTAGACTTACGAGTGCCTACGTTTTGGTGAGTTGAGAGTCGTGACATAACAACAATTGAAGACCCGTTGTGCTCGAAGACCTTTTCCGAACTAATTCCTGACGGGGAGTTGCTAACCCGCGTGGGATGAACACAGGAAAGGTTACTCAGAATTCAGAATATAAGGCAGTGGACCTGGGGACCAGGTCCTCTTAAGGGGGATAGGTTATAACACCCCGATTTCTCGACCGTACAGGTATGACGTCATGAGTGGGTTAGACCGAGTGCTATGTGATTTTATTTATGCTTTAGTTGCTAAGTAATTATTTAATTTAATAATTTCGTGAATTAATTGCTATTATGTAACGTATATGACTTATATAATTTAATTGGCAGTGTTATTTAAATTTATTTGTTACTTGTATATTAGCTAATTAATATATTATTTCGAATATGTACGTATTTGATCTTATGTGAAATCCTTGGACTCAACCGAACCTTGGATTTGACCGAACTGCTAACCTACCAAACTTTCGGGTCCTAATTGAATCACTTAAATTCTCAAAGGACCAAAGTGCCATTTTTCCTCTTTTCCCTCATGAATTACACGACATTTACCCCTCCCTCTCCTCATTCATTCTTCTTCTACTTTCTCTCCCAAGAGACTGCCAAACCCTTATCTTTCTTTTCCCCAAATTCGATCCAAGCAAGGCAAGCAAAGAGGTAAGGATTAAGCTCATTTTCTTCCATATTTCCAGCTCAAGAAACTTTTCCATCTCCTTCCTTTCATTCTCCATCTTTCTCCCAACGTATAATGTGTGTGTATGTGTATATTTATATTTTTATATATGATTGAGAATGGTGTGATTCTTCCTTAATAACTTGGAATCTTGTATGAATATGCATGATTACATGTTAATTCATGAGTTTTATGAATTCTTGAAGCAAGAATATGTGTATGTGTATGTATATGCATATGTATTATGTGGGTTTATGTAATTTTTTGGGGTAATTGAAGTATTGATGAGTGTATGTGCATATATATGTGCATATGAATTTATGTCTTCAATTTGGAGTATTTTGGTTGAGTTTTAATGTGGTTTTTGCTTCCTCCCCTTTCTCCTTCGAGCAAACCCTATTTCTTCTCGGTTTTCAGCTGAAAACCCTCTACCCAGGCGGGTAAATTTGTGAAGAAAAACTACCCGGGCGGGTAGAGCTTGTGCAGAAAATTTTCTGCACAAGTTTTCCCCGGCCGGGTAGATTTTGTATTGTATTTTCCCCGGCCGGGTACTCCCTCATCCGAACTTCAAATGACCTTATTTTTGAAGTCACAGAAACCTCTTGAAGTCTAGAACAACCTCCAATTGGAATCAGCTTAATATCTTTTCTCATTTGTGAGTTATGATCATTTGACAATTGTGTCGCCACTTCATCGGAACACTGCACTTAGCCAACTTCGGACCCTCGTCATTTCCGCATCGCTTTGAACCACGTTTTGGGCCATATATAATTTGAAAGGCCTATGTGTCTAGTTTTATTCAAAACAAACAAAACTTAATTCCAACTTCTACAACTCAAGATATTTCCATTTTCCTACAGCTTGTGCATTTTCGATTATTGTCAACTTTTACCGAACTTTGCCTAAACCTTCCTTCTTACGTTTCTTTCACTCCCTTGGCTCCCGCATATGAATTTTATGACTTTTATGTATGATTAGTTGATAATATATGATATGTTTGATTATTTATTCTAATTTTAGGGTTTCTTTGATAAGTGTAAATGTGACATGAATACATGGACGTTTAAATGACACGTCTGAAGCTTTCTTTTATCCTCTTGCCTCTATAATTATTTTATGCATTGTAAACATGTTAAAATGTGTAATATGACTATATTTTGAAGATTTTGGCTCGATTTGATATGATTCATGAAAGATATGGAATGAATGAATATGAAACCTTCATGTATTGAACGTTTTGAATGAATTAGCTGGTTATATGACATCATAGCATGATATATGCTCTTTATGCATCTCATATCATGTACATCACATGCTGTTCGTCTATGTGGTTACATATTGAGTCAATTCTCACGAGTACACATTGTTCCCTTTCTTGTACAGTTCATCTCCAGGGCGGAGATATCGTGATCATTAGCACACGGCCTAGCTTGTATCCTTGTGTTGTCGTCTTCTAGGTGAGGGTGTTTCCGTTTTAGTTACATACTAAACCCTACAACCTTATGTGACAAGTTTGGCCAAAACCTTATGTACATATATATGTTACTTTTAATGTAGAGTCATCGAGTAAATTATGATCGAGTAAACCCTTTTCTAATGAATTGTGAAATATGTTATGTTTCTTATGAATCAAATGTTTTGGCGAGAATATGATTATGAATGCACGGGCCCAGGGACTTAGTTCAAGTGGCTAACCGGGGAGGCAAGGACCGACGGTGATCCCTTGTACTAGTCCCACTACATTTACAGTGATACCGACCCTCGCTAGCAGGTTTAGCGAGGAATGGGAGTTGAGTGCCCTTGGGGGATTCATGTACCCCCATTGGCCTATGTATGGGCCGGTGGTCGGGTTTTGCTAACCCGTCCACCACTCGGAGGAAGAAGGTTGGAACTTATTTTATGATTATGATTATGTTATGATATTTATGCACCGTGCGGGAAGGCCGGGACACGGATTGCCCAAACGACTATGTTTTATGTTATGATATATGATCTGTGTGTATTATGACATATTGCATGATCACCTATTTAATGTATTAATGATATTTATCGTACACGGTTGGAGTTTGGTTGGAGATAATGCATGCTCACTCGCCGAGCCTTTATGTTTATGTATGAATTATGAACTTAATGAATTTAATATGATTAGTTGTAAAGTCCGAGCATTGCTTAGTTTTTCTCTTGCCCTTTTGGGAACTAATTCTAAATAAAACCTTGCTTGGGATTTATGACTTGCATGTGTACATTTTTATATATATGTATCGCTCCTGCTCACTCAGTCTTCTAGAGATTGACCCTCTCCCTCCCCAACCTTTTAGTGCGCAGGTTCGGCTTTGGAGTTTCGAGCTAGGCAGAGTTGTGTTGAGTCTTTGAGTCGGTCAAGTTAAGTTAGAAGAGTCTCTGCACTCGCATATGTATTTAAATTATGTATGATTCGACTTTGTAAGATTATGAATTTGAATTTTTATGTATTTGTTATTGAATTGCTTTGCTGGGCTTTGTTATGAGTTAAAAAGAGGCCTGAGGAGCCCAAGTCTGCTTGTGGTTCATGTGTTTAATTTCTGCAGGCCCGTGGCCAATGCATATGTTAGGATTTTAGTTTTACGATGCATTATGTTTTGTCGATTGGTTATATTTGCAGGGTCTAAGTTCCGCCTAGCTTCGGAGAGTTGTTTTGTTTATCTCCTGTTCGCTATGGTTTGATACGGGTACGGACTTTCCATTTCGTTACTCGTGTTGAGCCATAGTGCGGGGGATGTGGTGCCTCACGTGCGGGGTGCAACAACTATAAACTCATAATACCCGTACTGAGTATTGAATCCCGTCTTTGGAATATTCTCTGCTCGGTTTCGAAGCTGATAATATCCCTGTCTTAGATCAAGTTTCGAGTAAACTTTTGATCCTTGAAGTATATCAAACAATTCCTCGATATGTGGAAGGGGATACTTATTCTTGATCGTCATCCGGTTCAGTTCCATATAGCCGATACACATTCTCAAAGTTCCGTCCTTCTTCTTTACGAACAAAATCGGCACACCCCAGGGAGATAAACTCGGCCTAATTTACCCAATCTCTAACAACGCATCAAGTTGAGTCTTCAACTCTTTCAGTTCGGCCGGAGTCATACGATAAGGAGTATTGGAGAATGGCTCTGCATTCTGGTACAAATCGATCACAAATTCAATTTCTCAATCCAAAGGTAAAGAATCCAATTGCTCGAAGAAAACCTCGGGAAAATCCTTCACTACCTCTGTTTCTTCCAACTTTATGTGATCTTTAGGCCTGTTAAGAATGTAGGCAATGAAACCTGTAGCTCCATCTCGAACCAGTTTCTGAGCCTCAGTAAAAGAAAGTAGAGGTACAATCTTCAAACTCCAACCCATGGTAACCTCTGAACCCAACTGAACTTTCTTTGCCCGTCAATCTACGGTAGCACAATGTCTGTATAACTAGTCCATGCCCAAAATAGATCCATAGCGAGTCATTGGCATCTCAATAAAATCTATCAAGAAAACTCGACCCTTGATACTCACTGGAACATCCCTGTACACCCCGATCTATCTCTACACTACTACCAAATGGACAACTAACCACATAGCATGCAGAAGAACGGATAACAGGCAAAGACAAGGTAACAGAAATAACACTAAAAAAAAAAGGAGTGTGTAGCTCCCGGATTAAATAAAGTTTGTATGTTCGTGCCATGTATATATATAGTACCTTCAACTACCGTGGCGGGATCAACATCAGTATCTTGCTCCTCTCCGTCTAAAGCATAAGCCCAAGCTCAAATAAGTGGCCTCTGACCCCCAACAGGTGGATTTCGGTGATCTGAACATCTATCCACCATGTGCTCGGCACTCCCATAAATCAAACATAAACCCAAATGCCTCCTACAATTATCAAAAGTATGTGTAGGCTGCCCACAGAAAAGTACATTTAGGCTTCTCGGGAGGTGGTGGCAAAGCAGGCACAGGAGGAGCTTTTTGAACCGGTCCTTTGGTAGGTGGTGGAGCGGTATAGGAAGTAGGCCTCTTGCCATAGCTAGAACCCGATCCTGAACTTGAACCTGAATGTTAAGTAGATCTTCGAGCATTAACAACATCCTCAACCTTCAAAGCTTTTGTAGTAGCCTCTAAACAGGTGCTCATATTGACCGCTTCAATGGTTGTCTGAATATCCGGCCTAAGTCCCTAAACAAAATACATCGCCTTATGAAAGTCATCACTCGCTATATTAGGTGCATAGCGGGACAACCTCTCAAACTCGGATATATACTCTGAAACAAATCTTCTTCGCTGCTTGACCTCGATGAACTCCTTCAATCTACGGGTGCGGGAAGAGGGAGGAATAAACTTGTTCTTAAATTCTCTAATGAATACCTCCCAAGTTACTTCCTCACCGGCGATATCTACATATAGTATAATCTTAGTACTCTCCCACCATAAATAGGCTTCACCCTGAATCAAAGAGATAGTGCACCGTGCCTTCTCTTGAGAGCCATATGGAATAAGCTCCCAAATTCTCTCAACTTCTTTCAACCACTGCTCCGCCTGTATATCATTACCCTTAAAGAACTTCGGAGGGTGCTAGTTCTGAAATTCCCGAAAAACAGCAGAAATTTGTACTCTCGGTTGTGGTAGTGGCACTGGTGGTGCTGGAGGAACATACTCTCTCATCCTCTGATCTATAAGATGAACCATGACATTTAAAAAATCCTGTGGCTGAGCTTAAGGGGATGGAGGTGGAGGAGAACGGTCACGGTGATGTCACCTGTGACCTGGAGAATGCTCACGGCGAGGGCGACCTCGAGGCATCCTGAAATCAAGACACTGAATATGCATGTTGAATTAATAAGTGGAAATGAGTGCAATTAAATTTCTCAAGTTACTAGTAAAGAACATAATTCTAGTACTTCAAGTAGTTCAGATAGTTCAAATAATTCAAGTAAGTTCAAATAATTTCAAGTAAAGATGCAATACTCTCAAGTTGGAAAATAATTTCCTATGAAGTACATCCTAGACTCACAAGACACGACACTAGACACCCGATTTTGCAACGGACTCTGATACCACCTTAAGATGTAGCACCCGACACACCAGAATACCACATCCCCCGCACTATAGTTCAGTCTACATACGAAATGGAAGATCTGTATATAAACTAAACGTATAGCGAACGGGTGACAATAAAAAAACCCATCCTAACTAGGCTGGACTAACTCCGTAACCATATAATCTGGACAATGCCAATCAGCGGAAGCATAACCATTATCATTAAACAATATTATGTACAACAAAAGTGCATACTTTCCAACACGTGTAACCGTAATCATATATGTACAATAATTCCCAAAATAGCATATATAAGTCATAAGTATCCATATACATCAATAATATGAAAGTGTAGTGTGCTAGACCTAAATTAAAGACTCCCCACGACTCTAATTCCCCTTAGCATGCACCTGCAAGAGCCTGAAAGATGGAGGCGTCAGTCTATGGAAGACTGAGTGAGGGGTATAATAAATATAAGTGCAGGTACGTACAAGTTGTAACCTCGGGTGAACTTTTGCAAAATCTAATATACGTTCATTAACAAAGTAACCATCGGCCGAGATTACCACTGTCAAGTTTAACAATTTAACCAAATTCAGTCAATCAGTGGCCCGACGAGCGAGGGCAATTCTCCAACCTTTACTCTGACAGTGTACAATAATTAAGTTATCAATTGGTTAGGTGATCACGCAAGTAATTATAGTGCAATCAATCAATAGCAGTTTCAATGTCCCTTTTTCCACCGGGTGATGGTGGGTTTGCAAAGCCCAACCATCCAGTCATGGTGAGCGTAGGGTACATGAATCCCTATGCCCGGAACTCCTTCCTCCACTAATCTCCTAGTGGATTCATGGGTCATCACAAAATGGTGAGGATAGTGCAAGAGTTCCCCGTCAACCATTGTTTTCCCGGTTGGCTCAATACACTACCCTCGGGCCCACAGTGCAGTACAATATACTCGCTAAAATATAGTGGTTCAGTATAATAAATGGTGCATTTTCAATCCTTGAGGTTTTATGAAAATTCCATATATATATAGATACGTTTTGGCCAAAATCCACGTAAGGGTTTTAAGGATTCTACGTATCTAGAATTAAACCTCACCTGTAGAGATAAAAGAGAACAAGGATACAGCCTACGGAGCCTGTTCCTCATAACCAGGAAGCTGGTCTGTGCAAGAAAGACAAGTGTACATAAGACACGACTCATATGAACCAATCAGGACAAACAGCGTAATCATGAAGCAACATGGTACTTATGAAGTGCCATGATCATATTCATGCATAAAATGAGCATATAATAGCAAGTATCGATCATTTAGAGGCTTAGAAACGGAATTGGAAAAGTACATTTTATGCAGAAAATTCACTGCCCAGTCTGGAGCATGGGAACGGCTGTTCCAGTTTCCAGTGTAAAATGGGAAGGGCCGTTCCCGGCTCCCCGAATAAATCTCGCGCTTCTGTAAGAAAATGTCATTTTGTTCATGGCTGGGAATGGCTGTTCTGGCTATAAGCCAAAGCTGGGAAGGGCCGTTCCCAGTCTCGCGCCAGGTTATTCAAAAGGGCGGGAATGGCCGTTCCCGTTTTGCAGATGATGCAGAACAGAGCAGTAAAATAGGTGAGCTTTGAACCAAATCCCAAAATCATCAAACAACCATGAAATCAATTCTAAACGCCACAAATCAGGAAATAAACATACTTAGGCACTTATGGTTTAATAAAATCCAATATAAACGCTCGTATCAAGCATTGATCAGAAGAATCATCAATTCCAAACCCATATATGAGTTCATCAACCAAATCTATAAACTCCATGATTTATGCATCAAATTCAAGTTCAAAGCTTAGAATCATGCTTCCACCAACTAAAGCACCAATTATCCAATCCAAAACATAACCCTAGCTTCAACAATTCATCTCAAGAAATCACACAATTAGCTCATATATACCTTGAATGAGAAAGAGAAGAAAATAAATGGAGTTATGGAGCTTCAAGACTTATTATTTGCTCAAATAAAGCTTAAATTGGAAAAATCCCACTTCCTTCTTCTTCCTTAGCTTCAACCGAGAGAGATGGAGAGCAAGAGAGAGTGATAGGTGTTGTGTATGTGTGTATGAATGTTATGGAAGGATGAATTACGTGATTCATCAAGTTAAAGAGATGAAATGCCACTAATTGCTATTAAATCCTCCAAGTTTAATAAGTTATGCAATCAAGATCAATCTTTGGAAAAATGATCAATTAAGTCCCAAAGAAACTTTCATGTAGTCAAGTCCTCAAGTTATGGAAAAAAAAGTGAGCAATTAAGGCCATGTAATCACTTAAGTCATGTTTGATAATTAATTCATGCCTCAATCGAATTCAATTTATGCAATAATTCTCAAATTGATACGAATTTCATATAAACACTTACAATATAATTTTATAAAAATATGATGAAATGTAAAATTAATAAATGAAAGAATTAAAATAATTCCTAACTCTCGAAAACCCACACGTGGCGTGCTTACCTGAAAGCCGGAAAACTGGGGTATTATATGTCATGTTGCGGCACTCCTCGCGTGAGAAATTTAAGAAAATATTTAGGTCGTCGTATCCGTATCATGTTGTGTCCGTGTCGGGTTGTCTGTATCCGTGCATGATAGCATTTCAGACTTCACCTTACCAGAAAAGACCATGGCATCATTCCATATTTCACAGCAGTAATCCCCATATACGTGTTCCAGCACCATAAATCAAATAGCAACAATGAGCAACTTGAGCAACAGTAGACTTATAGGACAGCTTGACAGTAGCAAAGCTCTGCCTTAGCACAAGGCAGAAAACACAACAGGCATTTGACGCAGTAGATTAATAGCAGACTCAAGCAGCTCCAAAACAAGACCAAACCCCATAACAACCTCTACACTAACTCAAATTATCAGCAAACAGCAGCCCGACAACGCTCTCAGCATCTAACACGACTCCAATTTACATGATAAAAAAGCCAGTAAGCCTTTCACATTTCAAAACACCATTCTCAGCAGCCAAGGTGAGCCTCGTCCTCAGCAAAGCAACCACACCTCAAGAAACAAAACAGCTTGGACGCTAATTTTATGCTTCGAGGATCCAAATTATAATAGATGATATTTTTTATATTTTTCATATTTCAATTGTTTTCTCTCTTAATATAACTTGTCTATCAATACACGTGGCATATATATATAATGAAACAGGAAATATAACACAAAATTGACACATATTAATATGCTAAACATGATCTAAAAAATACGACCGAAAAACTCAAATAATTAAGGGAAATTCTAGCCCTAGTTTGACTCGGGGTGTAAAGAGGGAACATGTAACATCCCGATCGTTCAAACTTTCAGGTACGGCGTAACGGGTGTGTTATTTGAGCATTTAATTATTTATTTATACAATTATGTGATATTTTAATGCTTATTTGATTAATTGAATTTATTTGAAATAATTTGCTTAAGTATGAATTTGAAATTTTTGAACGTTTATGCCCTTATGCCTTGTAATTTGCTCCATTTGTGTCAGAATTTAATTTCGTTTCTTGTGAATTTGTGATATACATGAATTACGTGAGTTATGAACTTGGTATTATGCTCATTTTATGTTTCAAAATTTATTTCGTTTAGTTTTGGCTCGTTTTTGTTTTACGGGGCCCAGAGGGGGCTAAAGGGCATTTAGTGCACCTTGAGTTCCAGGCGGCGTAAGATGAGCTCAGGAATTCGGATTTGAATTCCGGAAGATGCGTTGGACTCTAAATGAAATTTGGAAGATTTGGAACCTAACCTCATTTTTTTCTAAGTTCATTTGGACCTCTGAAATCCCACCGAAACGAGCACCTTGCACCAAAGAAGAACTTTTTGACTAGTCTTGAGCTTGTGGGCCCCTTTTAACCCCAATTAAACCCAAACCATGACCAACATAAGTCGAGTTAAACCCTCTCTCTCCCACCATCAGATCCATTCGAACCACACCACAAGAAGAAGCAAAATTTCAGCTCTACGTGAAGAAGAAAATGAGAGAAGAAGAGGCCCTTTTCCAACTTCGTGATTTTGAGCTCAATACTCTTCTATACTCCCTCATTTCTTGAAGGTAAGTGTATTTTTATATTTCTAACTCTTATATGATTCTTTTAATCCATGGAATTCATGTTTTAATGTTGGTTTGATATAAATTTGAAGAGATGTATGAATATAAGGGTTAGCTTCCATTTTTGAAACTTTGCCTTAGCTTGAGGTTGTGGCTGAATTAATGCATATATGTTGATCTCTTGAGCTTGTTAACTTCAAGTTTTGACACTTAACACTAGGTAGTTGTATAATAAATGATATGCTATTAAAGCCTTTGGAGAAATATTGAGTTTTTGAGCTTAAAACTTGGAATTATAAACTGCTCTTTCATGAACTTGCTGTTGTGCAAATTTGATGATTAAATTAATAGATTTTTTTATGCTCAATCTCATGTGTTTTTGCATGGTTATGAATTATATATGTTTCTCTATTTGTATCTCTTGCTTAGCCTTTAGTTTTGCCTTGTTTTGAGCTCTTTTTCCTGCTGTTCGAACTGCTGCCAGCAGGTGACACGGGCGTGTCACCACTTCTTGTTGCCTCTGACCTCAAACACGGGCGAGTCACCTCATTGCCTTGCAGGGTGACACCGCCGTGTCTAAGGGTCGTTTTTGGAGAGTTTTGCTGCTGTACTAGGACACGGGCGTGTCACACTTTTGCCTAGAAAGGTGACACCCCCGTGTCACTCACTCTCCTTTGTTTGGTTGTGTTTGTTCTTTGTTTATCCGTTTTATATGTTTTTTTCTTGCTTCTTTTATGAACGATATACGTTGTTAACATATTATATTATATGTTAGGTTACATGTTATGAATTTATAGCTCGTTTTATATGCTCGTTTTTTAGATATGATCTCTTATGTCCCTATATAGCCTTATATGACTTGAATATGATTTCCTTATGTTTCATTTGCATCATTTACATTCATATACAATTTTCAAGCATTTATTTGGTACATTTTGAGTCTAAGGGTGTCCTTTGTTGTTTGTTTTGTCTAGTTGACCCTGCCATTGACGACGGGGATGATCCTTAGGCGTCCGATTTGCACTTTTGTCCCCACTACACGCGTATTCAAGGTGAGGTTTGTTCTTTTAGATATAATGACCTAAAACCCTACTTGTTTTGAATCCCACATGCAATTTATGTATATCATACGTTAGATACGTGTGAAATATGTACTTTGAGGGCTTGTCCCATTTGTTATAAGTCTTTGAAAATGATTTGTATACGTATGTAAGATAGTTTACGTTTGATTTGAAACCCCTTTGATACGTGTGAATGTGTAAGCGAGATTTGAATCTTGTAAGATAGCTTTGTGAAAATTATTCCTTTTGAGTTATGAATTTGGGCCCCGGTGAGTGGTATGGTATCTCGGGATAGCCGTGGGGTCGCCGAGCTCTCCCATTAACACTTTCCATTTGACAGTTTCACCCAACCTTAGGAGAATGAGAAAGGGTGTTTCTCTTGAGTCGGCGGAAGCAATCCATCGAAGGTTTCAAAGATGTGATTAAGCCTTATCTCTTGTGCATTTTGCCTATAGTTAGGGCCGTTAACCCTTCTATCACCCGGAGAAAGAATGGTTTGTGTATTTCGTTTTGATTTTGCCTTTGTTTATGGAAGTTGGAGGGATTTCGTTCTCGCCGAGTTGTATGTCTTTGTATGATCTTTGAAATGAGAACGGACTCTTAAGTACTTAAAACTTGTCATTTTGGCCTATAGCCCTAAATTTCTCTTTTAAGTATATATACCTACTATCACGGGAAAACGTTTTAGCTTGCAAAATCCATTCTCGGTTCATGGATCTTTTTAATTTTTTTTAAGTACTTTGCTCTATACGTATTATGGGAGCGTGTGTTAGCCCCTCACTAGTCTTTAGGACAAACCCTCGTGTTATTTCTCTTTTTCCCCTTTTATTTTGAGTTGCAGGTATAATTTGAGTCGAGTTAGGCAGCAAGAGTTCATCGAGTCTTACTTGTGGTTTAGCTCAAGTCACATATGCATTGTAATGGTTATTAGCTTGGATACTTATTACCTATTTTGGAATTGTGCATTATGAATACTTTGTCTCACTTTGATACTCATTCTATTTTGGCCCCGGATAGGCATGTACATGTGTATATGCTTCCAACTTATCAGCATGGATTATTTTGATATATATATATATATATATATATATATGTTGATCTTGGGATTTGATATGATTGTTTTATAGCTTCCGCTATATTATTGAATGTTATACACTCTGAATGAGGGTTTAGGCTGCCCAGCTAGAGCGTGAGTTTTTTTTATCACCCGTTCGCTATTATTTGATGCGTGTGTGGACTTTCCATTTTGTTACACGTATCAGACTCTAGTGCGGGGGATGTGGTGTCCTACGCTCGGGGTGCTACCTTGGGGTTGGTGAGGCGAAATAGGGCCATCCTAGCCCATTGAGTGCTCTACCTCGGGCCATCGACATCATATGCTCTACTGAAATAGATTTCATGGAAAACCAGCTATATCCGAGCATATGCACAAACAAAACTCACGATCTAGCTAGGCGGCCTAAACCCTTTTTCTAAGTGCATAGCATTTAAGGGCTGAGGGCCTTCTTATTCGGACAAGGGTTAACCATTTGATCGGGCTCTCCACATCCATAACACCTTATTAATGTTGTGATTTTAAGTTAAACCAATCGTGCAAGTGTACACTGAAAATATACGCGTAGCACAACAGGATCGTACCTACAGGGAAGGGAAATCAATCACCACTCAATATCTCTTTCTAATCTGAAGACCGGACAAATTCAAGTTGGTTATTAATCTACTAAAATGAAATTGAACTATTAACTAGAATGAAACACACTTAACTAATTAATACACGTGGATTAAACTCAATAAACTAATTAGGCTAGGGAGCAATAACTATGCATTCACGATCAATATAATACTCGTTTGACAAGTGTAATTCTACAACCTAGTCACTTAGATTTGTATTATCCTTTTTCAAGGTATAATCAAGTATTCAACTAATTTCAACATTGTTCTCACAATCATTAATAATTAATTAAACCAATAAGATCAAGACTAGTGCAAATCAAGTTCTAGCGGCTTGGCATGGAATAAAACTTACAAGTTGTATAGGTTAAGAAACAAATCTCTTTGAATCCTTGACTTACAAGTTAAGAAAACAATCTCAATTACCATTAATTTCTCAATGCTTAGGTAATCCTAGATTATGCTAAGGTTGGCCAGACCATTGCAATTCAATCCAAACCACGTTCTCAAAACTAAGAATTAACACAACTCATTCAAGCATTATCACTCCCCTAGCCCTAGGGGTTTAGCTACTCATAATTAACTCAAAACTCATAAAACTAAAGTAAATTGCATTAAAGAAATTCATGTTCATCAAGTCAAAACAAAGTCTCAAAAACAAAATCCTGAACATTCATAAATTCTAGAAACGAATCTAAACATGTAAAACGAATTAAAACAAAACTTAGAGGAATTACTTTGATGATTAAAGCAATAAATAAAACCGGAAAAACTGAAATTATTTGAAGAATTCGATCCTTTCGTTTTCTCAAAATTCTCTGAATAACTCTTTCCAAAGCTCCGTATATCTCTCTCCAAGCTAGGTCACGAATTCCGGAAGAGACCCCCGAAAATAATCCAAAACACGCATAAATAGCTGAACAAAATTCCTCTCGCCGCCCTAGGTAACGGGCGTTACCATTCCAGTGCACAATCTTCATTAACGCCTGTTACTAGCCAAAATCGTGTTTGTGCTTTTATAAGTGGTAACGGGCGTTACCACTTTTACTCTGCCCAGGGGTAACAGGCGTTAACCTTCCTGAGCCAAAAAATCCTCACC
Organism: Lantana camara; assembly: GCA_037501455.1. NCBI lineage: Eukaryota > Viridiplantae > Streptophyta > Magnoliopsida > Lamiales > Verbenaceae > Lantana > Lantana camara. The sequence continues at coordinate 88,806,406 of CM074863.1, forward strand.
TACTGCCTCTGGTAACGGGCCTTACCAAAGTTTCTCTACCAAGGAGTAAAGGGCGTTACTCCCTTAATTCGCCAAAGCTGATGTTCCTGGGTCTGTTAACGGGGGTTAACAAAATCGTTCTAGCAAAGAGTAACGAGGGTTACTCCTATTTTCTTCCCAACATGTGTGAATTCGCCTCGTTTCGCCGTTTCTTAACTCCAACTTCCTAAACCCCTAAATGGAGCAAAATAAACACATAAACGCATCAAACGGTACAAAAATATACTCTAATTAATGCTCAAATTCATGCGAATTTTACACTCAACAAATTCCCCCACACTTGCTTATTGCTTGTCCTCGAGAAATATGAAAATAAAGAGAACACATCCGCATCAAACCTCGGCTTTAAAGTAATGATCGAACCTTCGCTTAAACAAGTCTAGCAATGACCGCATAAATCGAAATCCACTTATTAAGACAGACGATCGAGAAAGAAAGGCTCCGTATTCTCCAAGTGGTTGATCTTAGCTTAGCGCTCATCAAATTAAATACTCTTAAACACAAGATCATAAAAAATAGTATGAAAAGTATACCTCGTGTAGTGTGTGATTTCGAGCGAAAAAATGTACAAAGACTAGAATGAAAATTTCACAATTTCTGCCTAAGTTCCAATCGTCAACTCGGAATACATTCTTCGCACCTATATCTACTAATGGAGTTAAATCAAGACTCAGGATCGGTAGGTCTTTCGGGTTTGTAATGTAGGCTTTGGGTAAGGTTATGGAATTTTTGGATTAGGTGACTACTTACCAAGCTTACATCATTCAATCTTTACACACGCGGCACTTTCATTCACCACTAAATACTTCCCCCACACTTAGACATATACATCCCACTCTTTCAATTTCACACTTTGCAAAATTTTCTCTTTTCTTTTTGCTATTTCTTTGTTTTTTCCATATCTTTTCTTTTTTTTTTTTTCACAGCTTTCTCTCATTCTTTTTCTCTCTTTACATATATCTCTAAATTTCAATCATAAGAACAATCAAAAGGGGTCCAAAGTAGATATTCACTACAAATCAAACGAGCAAGCCTTGGTGTAAAATTAACAAAGTGGGTTATCCTTTTGTTGTGCGTTAGGCTTATAATGTGGCTACAAAAATCTTTGCACAACAATTAGGCGCAGAGGGGTCAATAAGATCATGTTATTTAGTGGAAAACGGCTAAAAGAAAGGCTTACATCCTTCGACAATGAATACCTACTTCACTTCCCTAATCTTTCATCAACTCAAAATTTAGCCTCAATAGGACTAAAATGCATCCTAATCAATTCTTAGACTTATTTGAAAATCATCAATTCACCTTTCTAAGTAAAGTACTTTATCACGTTCAAAAGTGCTCAAAATGTAAGAGCATACTAACACACTAATTTATCCAATCTCATGCAAATTTTCCTCAATTCAAATAGCCTAACTCATTCTAGCAAAAGCTCAACGATCAAACTTCGAAGAAAAAGTTCAAAACGGGGGTAAATTTTCAAAATTTTCAGTTTCTTAATTCCTAACAATTCGCAAGGTTTCTTATATTAAGGCTCCCCACACACAAGCATCTATACCAAATAAAAGATCATAATTCTCATAAAATCACAGCACACATCCATTCCCCCACACTTATTCTTTGCATTGCCCTCATGCAAATGAAAGAGTTAAAGATCAAGAAAACTGCCTTAACAATGGAAGACCTGACAACGTGCTAGCAAAGCTCCCAAAACCTGAACAAGTGATTAGAAAAACACGGATCAAGTGCCAAGGCAAATGACAATCAACATGCATCCAACAAATAACACATAAGTCAAAAATTCAAGTAAGGAAAGGTCACGTTGCATAACAATCAAGGAGTTCAGAACCAAAGCAAAGAACTAAAGTAGCAAAAGTAACCACATGTATCAATAAGTACAGGCCCAAATGAAATGTTAGTAAAGCAAGAGAAATAAGGAGGTAGAATCAAGGCTCAGGGGGTTGCTAGGGGCTGCGGAAATACTGATCAAGCCAGGTGTAGAGCCCCTCAAACTGTGCATCGACATGAGTCTGCCATGCATCAAATCTCTCATCCATATGAGCTCTAAAGTCACCCATCTCAGTCCTCCAATCTGTCATCCCCGTCTCAATCCTCTCCAAATGGGCATTCGAGGCTGCTAAATCCATCCTCATCTCTGCCATACTGATGTTCAAAGCGCGGTGACATAGGTTCATCACCCTCCTCCTGGGGGACATTTCTTGGGGCGTCATTCCCTCGCTCAGGCACGTCCGGAATCTGATCAAGAAAAGCCTTAAGCTGATCAAGAAGCTCATCATACGTTGAAAAACTCTAATTATACATCCGAGTAAACCTATCTCGCACTCTCGCCGGCCACCATGGCAACAACCAACCCTTCAAAGGCCCCTCGTGCCACTCAGTAATTAACTATATATGTTTCCAATTGGCTTCATCCAAAAAGGGTACTTAGTCAATGGCTCAGCCTTCCAGGGCCTCCAACCTACACTCTTGGCAATCATCGTGACATAAGGCCCATGGCCTATGTCACCCTTGGTTCGGTTCGCTACATCCTGCATCCTCTCAATCAGGTCCCTTGTTCCATCAAACAGCCTCCCCTCCTAAATCATTCACATTATTCCTAATTCAGTGGCTTGGATGTTACCTTCGGTCTCATTCTGAGCATAAAAGCTAACACTCAGAATCTTGTGTACTATTCTCCACACCAAACTGTCGTCCAAATAAGTAGCCTTCGTATTCCATAAGTGATAGTTGGGTGCATTGGGTTTCAACGGGAATGACCTTTCCCCTAGTGAATGCACGAGAAGAGTGTATGTCCTTTTACCATCCAGAGCAAAGAAGAGGGGCTCATTCAAACCGAGATCCCATTTCATTGTGGTGAAGAACGCAGCAGTAAGTTCCGAATATGTGTGCTCGTCTTCCTCCAAGAACTTCAACCATCCAATATTATTGAACAACCTTGCTATCTCATCCCACACTCCCATTCGGACCAATACATCCCGTTTGAAGAACTTGGTGGGAATGATTGTCCTAGAGAGGGTCCGATCATAAGGATTCCCTACGCCTTCAACAACCACTTTCCGAGTTTCACTTTGTGGGCGTGCCTTAGGAACTCCTGAACCTGAGGCCCCATCAGTGCGAGCACGCTTAGAATGCCCCATCGTACCTGAAAGAAACAAATAGGCCAAAGCAAAGCACATAAATATCAATCACACTTCACTCAGACAAAATATCAAACACCTTGTGTGCAGTATCTTAGGGTATGAGTTTTTGCTAAAAGTCTTCAACCTACGTAACTCAAATTAACATTACCCTATAATATCACAATTCAAGTTCAAAATTCTCCACATTCAACCCCAAATTCGGATTCAACTAACAATAGACAATTAGAGATTAAGGTTATCTAAAAATTCAACTAAATTCAAGCTAAATTTACTCCAATTCACCCACCAACTCTAGCATGCATAGACGCTCAACAGTTATCAATTCCATCCTACAATTCATCCTGAATTTGCAATTTTAATCCTACGGTTCCAATCCTAAATTGGAAGAATTAAACTAGAAGTCTACTTAATGGGAGGGAAATCAACTTACCAATAGACAAGATAAAAGAGAGTGTGTGTGCTGGTGGTGGTGGGCTCGCCGGAAAGACTACCGGTGGCGGTGCTTGTGGTGGCAGAATGGTGGTGGGTTACGAAAAGAAGAGCTACTGCTTAGGGTGGCTCTGTTATGCCTCGTGTGGGTGTTATGTGGGTTTTGGGGGGGGGGGGGGGGGAGAGGAGAGAAGACCGATTATTTTAAAAATTGGAACCTTAACACCTAAAAACGCGTTAACCATATCTCTGAGTTTCGCGATTTAACCAGGAAACAGGCGTTACCTAAATTAGCCTTTGACGTTACTCCCATTCCCCACTCTACTGACTTGATCAACGGGCGTTACCAAAATTGACTGGTCAGGGGTAACGCCCGTTACCCTTGCTGTTGGGACGCCTGCTTCTGTTAACGGGCGTTACCAAAATTTACCTATAAGGGATAATACCTGTTACTAACATAACGTGACTCCTATATCTAACAGCTCGTCCGAGTCAAACTTGCAACACGAACACCATTCGGACAGTGCTTAAACACGTTAATTAACACAAATTAACTCATAAAATTCAATCAAACCGTAGTGCACCAATCTCGAAGACACATAAACGTCTCATAACACATATTACAATTAATCACATCAAGCCATTCTCTACACAAGCAAATCAATCTCATGCATACGCATAGAAACAAATTAAATGGACCTCTACATCGACGTTAAGACTCAAATTGCGGTCCTTACATCCATTCTAACTTCAAACTCCTCACAACGCCTCAACTATCTTGCAAAACGAGAAAGATAACCAAAATTAACACGAGAAAAGCGAGAACGGAAAAAAATAAAACAAAGAAAGAAGAAAAGAGAAAGGAAAATAGTTCTAAGTTATAGTCGTTAGCTTGACTTTGGAACCCGGATTAGTTTGTAGGGCTTGTTAACACACACGAAGTGTGTTTTTCGATGGGCTCACCAACCAGATACGACTTCAACCTCTGCCCATTTACTACAAACGTGCCCATGGTCTCGTTTCCAATCTCCACAATCCCACTGGGCATCACCTTAACAACTCGAAATGGACTGGACCAACGGGACTTCAGTTTCCCGGGAAACAACTTCAACCTAGAGTTGAACAACAAAACCAATTGTCCCACTTCGAACTCGTTAACCCGGATGTGCTTGTCATGCCATCTCTTGGTTCTCTCCTTATAAAGCTTGTCATTTTCATATGCATTGAGCCAAAACTCCTCTAACTCATGTAATTGCAAAGCCCTCTTCTCGCCGGCTTGCTTAAGATCAAAATTAATGGCCCTCATGGCCCAATACGCCTTATGCTCGAGCTCAAGTGGAAGATGAAATGCGTTCCCATAAACTAGCTTATACAGAGATGTTCCGATAGGCATCTTAAAAGCAGCTCTGTATGCCTATAATGCATCATCTAACTTCGATGCTAAATCCTTCCTCGAACTATTCACTGTTTTATCTAGAATCTGCTTAATTTCCCTATTAGAAATTTCAACTTGCCCACTCGATTGGGGATGATACGAAGTCGCCACTCGATGATGAACTCCATACTTCTTCAAGAAAATCTCAAGAGGTTTATTACAAAATGGGAACCTCTATCACTAATAAGAGCTCGGGGAACTCCAAATCGACTAAAAATATTATTTCTCAGAAATTTCAACAAAACCTTGGCCATTATTCGTAGACGTTGTTATGGATTCAACCCACTTAGATACGTAATCAGCCCCCACCAAGATGTACTTATTTCCAAGGGATGATGGGAACGGACCCATGAAATCGATGCCCCATGCGTCGAAAAGCTTAATCTCCAGAATGTATCTTAAGAGCATCTCATGTTTCTTCCTTATATTTCCCGTCCTCTGAGATGAATCACACTTAGTCACAAACTCATGTGCATCCTTAAACAATGAAAGCCACCAAAATCCAGACTGTAGCACTTTTGTAGCAGTCTTACTCGCACTAGCTTGACCTCCATAAGGGCTAGCATGACATGATACAACACCTTCTCAATCTCATCCTGAGGTACATATCTCCTCACCAAATCATCGGAACAGTGTTTGTGAAGCAATGGTTCCTCCCAATACACTACAAAAAATTTCATTTATTATGACAAAATATTTATGAGAAAATTGAATTTTGTCACATATCAACATTGTATTGTGAGTAATTATGTATTTGTCATAATAAGTTGTGTTTTTTATGACAAACTTTAATTTTCTCATAATTGGGATAAGCTATTGTGAGAAAATATGTTTTTTCTCACAAAAAGAATTTTTTTTCCTCACAATAACTTAACAACTTAATGTGAGAAAAATAATTTCTCACTAAATATTAAAAAAAAAAAAAATCCCCACGGGTAGTCCCAATTTCCCTACCAAAATTCCCTCCCATTTTTTCTTTATTATTTATCATAAAGGAATTTAAATTTTTTTAACATTAAAACGACGTAGTATTAGATAATCTCCTGGAATGTAGCTCCAAATCTAATTTCTTAGACTTCACTTTCACTCTTCACGTACGACCTAATTTCTCTCTAAAATTCAGCCCTAATTTTTGATTTCTAAGTGTAAAATCCGACGTGAAATGCGGCCAATCTCAGATGAAATCCAACGTTGTCTTTCCTCATTAACTTTTTCTCAGGTGTGATTTTTACCTCTTCAATTACACACTTTCGTCATGAACTATTTTTGGGTTTTCTTTTTAGCTAAATAGCTGTAGTAATTTGTTGTGAATCCGTATCGATTTTGCAGGGACGATGAAAGGAGGCACATAGACCACTTGCTCTTAGCCAAGTTTATCTTCTTCTTCTTCTTCGATTTTACTCTTTTGGGCAAAAAGTGTTTCTACCTACTTTTTTGTTGTGTTTTATGTTTCTGATTCCCTTCTTACAATGATTGGTTTGGGTTTGATTGATGATATTCAGACATAAGCGTGAGTATATGCGAAAGAAGTATAGCTTGTTACAAAGGGGGGTGGGAAAGATGGTGTAAAACTAGGCGTAATCGTAAGTATATCCGAATGCTTAAAGCAACTAAGGTTAATGATACTGTGTGTTCTTTTGTGTTGACACTAAGCATAGTGGTGGTCCAAAAATTAGTGGCACAAACAAATAAAGTTTGGAATTACTAACCAGTCCTCTTTATGTTTTGACACTCTTTCTTAATTTCTGTGCATATATGCATGTCAACATAGCAATTCCACTCAAACCGAGACTTAAACACAAATTACTCATATTTACACAGAGCACGCACAAGATCTGATCAAAATTGACAAAAATATTTTGAATGGTTAAGTTGTTGATACTATGCAAATAATAGAAAACCAAAGTGACATTACCTTGTAAAGAAACCAGAAGGTATTCTATTATGGGAAGAAGAAGGATACTAACTTTAAGAGAGGTATATTCTACAATTTGACAATTAAATAGGAAAAGAGTGAGGGCTAATTAAGAAAGAATCTGATTGTGGGAGTAGGCCACTAGCAACGGCCTTCAAGAGGGTATAATCAAGAATGTTGTCTTATTGGGTTGATTGTGAGAGGGGCCACTGCCCACATAATTAAGAAATGTGTATGTTTCAAATAAAGATTAAGTTGAAATGTATGAAATACTATGTGCTAATTGCCCCCATAATTTGGTTTCTATATATTCTATTTTTCTCATCAATTTCAAAAGCCAATAAAATCATATTTATCTGTAATACATGTCTGAATTAAATTTTTTGTATTCTTAATATTTATGTTACTCTATGGATAATGTTGCTGGATGATACTAAGCACTTAATTTCTTTTGTCAAACACTTTGGAAACCAAAAGCTTGTTAAGGTTTTTTGCTTTTTTTAATGATGAAAGGTGAAATAGATTGTCAAATTCCTTTTCTCCATTCGTATTTATCTTTAAAATGTATTTGTTAGTCCATGAATGTATCAGTTAGGGAATCCGATGAAAAGGCTCATACGGATTGTCATCATCACTGTAATATTGTATTTTATATATAATTATAAAAGTACTCTAATATCGGATAAGAATTAAGAAAAGAATTATAAAAGATATGATTTTTGTGAGCAGGATTGTTTCTCTAATGTAAGTTTCTGATTGATTGTTCTAGCATACTTTAATTATATATGCTATTCTATTTGGTCTAACAATAATTTCTAAAGATATGATGTGCACCTAATAATAATTTTAAAGATATGATTGTTCTTCTATAACATTCTGTCCTTGATGCATTATGAACTAATTCTCTATTTCAACTGATTTCCATTATTTTCTTTTCATGTAACAGAAAGTTGTACATCTGATAACAACATGTGACAAGTTCTTTAACTGTGACGCCCCGTCCGATAGATCGTACAGGTATGCGCCACGAGAGAGTTTACTTTACGCACTTATGTGATTTAATTTCCTTTTTATGTGTTTAATTCCAACTTTGATTGAAAATGAGACTTAATTGACAAAAACCTAAAATGGTAAAATATGAATTCTTGCATGACAACTTAAGAATGGAACTTGGATGGATTTAAATTAATTGTTGGAGTTGGATTTAAATAGGACTTGGACCTATTTGTGTGTTTGGGCCTAACTTGAATTAGGTGAGTTTGGGTCATTCGGGACCAACATGAGCTCGGGAATTCGAATTCGAATTCCGACACCACCATTGGACTTGAATCGGTGATTCGTGTCCAATGGAATTTACTTTATATTTTTCGGAAACCGTTTAGACCTTAAGCCTTTTAATTTTGACTTATTGGACCGAAAGTTATTTATTTGAGCCCAAATCCTATTCAAGCCTTTAGCCTCATATCATATCTTGGAAACCCTAACCTTGACCTAAAACTATTAGCCACCATATAAATAGCTTTATTCCCTTTTCATTTCATTTCAAACTACACAAGTTAGCTTTAAAGAGAATCATGGAGAAATTTCAAGAGAAGATCAAGACTTGAACCATCTTTCATTCTAAGAGCTCATATTCTTTGATTCCTCATTCCTTCACAGGACAAGGTAAGCTTTGGATCTCTTTTGATGAGTATTTCATTTCTATTCTTCGATTGAAACATGAAATTGTTAGCATGAACTTGAATGATGAGATCTTGAATTCCTTGAGTAAGCTTTGATGATTTGAATGCTCCTTATGTGTCTTAGTTGCTGGAAATTCGTGTATGGAAGATTAGGGGTTCATATCTTCATGTTTTAGCTTGAAATTCATGAAATGGGTGTTTGAGATTTTGGGCAAAACTTTCCTAACCTTGAATTAATTGATGTTTTGATGCTAAGCATGATTTATATGATGATATACTTGAATTTCGTGATGTTTTATGGTAGATTTCGTGTTGTTTTGATGATTTTTCGTGTTCCCCTTGTTCTTCCCGAAACTGTCCAGTTTCTGCTCCAGATCTATGGTCGGAACGGCCGTTCCCGTTTGTGCTTTAAGCCCGGAACTGCCTTTCCGGGCTAGGGTTTGAGTTTTGGCGGCGAACATGGGAACGACCGTTCCCAGTCTCGCTGACTTTGGGCATGGGAAGGCCCGTTCCCATGCTATGTTGTGCATGGGAATGGCCGTTCCCATGCGTCTGTGACCTTTTCTACTTGCCTTTTTGTGCGTATTTGATTCGTTTGAGTTGCTACTTGACTTGTATGATCCGATATGACTTGGAATGCATCTCTGAACCTTAATACTTTATTACTTGCATGATTTACATGAATAATTGAATTGACCTTTGTGACCAACTTGATAAACATCATTCCATTTTCGCATGTCATTCATACTTTGTACGCCGTGCGTCTTACTTGGTTCATGTAGAGTCTAGGTTTGGGCTTTCGTATGTCTTGTCACAGAGTTTGGTGGTGCCGGTGAGCCCGAGGTTTAGAGTGTTTGGCCCTTCACACTCTCAGACTCTACTACTACGAGGTGATGTTTAGGATTTTATATAGTTATGCGACTTATGGCCTTAATATGCTGATTTCAACCCTTGCATGCGAGTATATCTATTATAAATACGTATGTGTTGGATATGATAAGTTTATGACCTTGTGAATCAGCTCTGTTTTGGAAAATTAGATATGAAAGCATATGTAAGCTATTTTGAAAAGTTATGTTATGTTATGCTTCTGTAGTGAGTTGGCCACGAAATATTGGCATCTGTATGTATGTATGTATGTGGATCCGAGGAGCTATGGGTAAGGAGCCCCCGGGACGGTTAGGGCCGTCGGGGATATACTTGTGCGTTGTTCCATTTGAGATATCATCGCGCGACTCAGGGAGATAGGGGAGGCGTGAAATCTTGAGCCTTCGGTGTACAGCCGGGGAGGACTCTTGTGGGTTCGCTACACCTTGAGGGTATGTCTGATATGGATGGTTTGGGGACGGTACATCCCCTCCATCATTGATGTGAGGGTTGGATTGATTTTTGTATTCTATGATTTGATATGTTCTGAGGAGTAAAGGTTGGAAGCTCGTACTCGCCGAGCATGTGATTTGTTCCGTCTGGGAATCATGAATCGAGATAGAGTTTCTGAAATGTTTTCTAAATCTTATATAACTATCTTTTGGGTACTTTTGGAAATGTCTTTGGTATGCAACACCTATCTCCGGTTCATGAGTCCACCCTTCTGATATGTGCTATGCTCTATATATATATATATATACTGGGTATGTGTTAGCCCCCTCACTCGATCAAGTTGACTGACCCCTCATTTACACTTTTAGTTACAGGTATGTTGGCGTTTGCTTGGCGGGAGTGAGTCGTTTGAGTTGCACTTCGTCGGTCTAGCCTTTCTAGTTGCATTTGTCTTTCATACACTTTACTTATGCTTTGACTTGTAAACTTGAGATTTTACTCTACTATTCAGTAGCCCTGCGTGGCACTCTCATTCGGCCCCTTGTGGCACTTGATGATTATTACTTTATGTTGATCTATTATTCGGGATTAGGGATCTATGCTAGTTGAACCCGTCACTTGTTATGCTTGTTGATATTCAGGACTAGGTATCTATGCTAGTTGAACCCCTCACTTGTTTTAAATGTTGATTTAAATGCTTCCGCTATCTTGTTGAATGTGTGATTTGCTTCCGAGCTCTGAGTTTGTCGAGTTAGATCCGCCTAGCATAGTGCGTTTGTCTCCCGTTCGCTCTGATTCGGATTCGGGCATGGACTTCCATTTCATGACCGGGTTTGGGTCATAGTGCGGGGGATGTGGCATCCTCCGTTTTGGGTGTTACGTTAACTCTTGACTACGATCATACTTCCAGGTATATATTATATGGTGCTTTCAATTTTATATATAATATTTTCACAAACATGCAATTTTTTTTGGTGCACATATAAATATGTAATTGATCTAACCATGTTATTGTCTTCTTTCTTTACTTTTACGTGTTTTTCTTTGTTTCTGGTTTCTGAGTCTTAATGATTTTTGTCAATATATAGGTTATATATAAGTACGAAAAATGGACAAAAGTTGGACAAATGAGAGAAATAACTTCTCGGATTCTTATGTTAAGGGAGTTCAATCATTTCTTAATTTTGCAAAAGAAAATGTTATGGGACCAGACAATCTTATTTTTTGCCCTTCTTGTTTTTGCAACAATACAAGATTCAAAACTCTTGAGGAAGTTAAATCTCATTTACATGTCAATGGCTTCTCGTTTAGTTATCCCAATTGGATATTCCATGGTGAGAAAGTCCCTACATCCAATGATAATGAAAATAATGAATATGAGCTAGCTATTGACAACCCTCTTTGGAGGATGATTTAAATGGATTGTTGGATGATAACAGTGGAATGCCTCAGTTTAAGGGGCAAACAATTGTACGAAGCAAATTCATGACAGCTTGTATGCAGTGTTTTCAAATACAAATTTCAGACTCGTACAGTCTTATTTTTCAAAACTAATTTTAGTAAAAGTTCCTAACCTATTAATTTTTATCTCCATCAAAATTGGTGTCCATCCGAGTTTGTTTTATGCCTGAATAAAATATGAAATCCCCCTATTATCCCCTATTTCCAGATTTGAAGTAATAGTTAGAGCCGAGCAGGCAAATGTTCGAATTTTTTCAAAATTGTTTTACAAGGGATTTTATACATGTGTTGGGAGTATTCCTGTAAAATTTCAGAATTTTCCGACTTCGTTTGATATGTTAAATGAATTTATTTTTGAAATGTGTCACTGCAGCAAAGTTGTTGTTTTATTCAAAATTTGTGCTAAATTTGTTTTTGGACTCAAACATCCTTCAATTGATATCTATGCCATTTGAAAGATATGGTTGTCTAGTTTACTAAAAATTATACGAATCATTAAAATCCCTTCTGAGGAAAGAGTTATGATGATTTTTCTATAGGGTGTGAGTGCAGAAAGTTTCTGTACAAATAAGCTTTCTATGAAATATTTAGTAGACTATATTATTGTGTATTTCCTAGGACAGTCCCATGCATATAACATGCCCTTATCCAACTCTTAGGCTTTATGAATGCTCTTTACCTGTAGTATAATATGTAAATGATTTATAGATGTTGTGCTTGGGTACATGTCCATTAATTTTGATTTATCCATCTCTTAGGCTTTATGAATGCTCTTTACCTGTAGTTAATGTGTAAATGATTTATATATGTTGTTCTTGAGTGCGTGTCCATTAATTTTGATTTAAGTTAAATTTGTCTCAAACAATTTAATTAGATCAGTGTTGTGCAGCCATATGTACCTGAACTACTTTACATTAAGTGTGTAGGTAATTGGTTTATTTTGAAATGAAATGGGCTTGATGTTTCTAAATTAAATTCTTGAGAAATTAATTGTAAGGTATGTATATACTATTCATCCATCTGGGGCTTGTTTGATTAAGCACTTCGGGCTTGTTTGTTGAAAGTACAGAAATGGTTATATTGAAGTCTTGTGTCTCTCCTCCATTGAAGTAATTTCTTTTTTGTTGAATGTACAGAAATGGTTATTTTGAAGTGTTGTACTCTCCTTCGTTGAAATAGTTTCTTTATGTACAAAAACGGTTATAGCTCTTGCTGTGGATAATGATGGTTGCCAAGTGCCAACCTTATAGGTAAGCCCCTAAGTATTTTAATTTCATTATTTTTATTTATTGACAAGTAGAATATTTATATGTAGAAAGTTAAATGTCAATCTTTTTCAAATTTCTTTGATTTCTTTATGGATATTGCTTAGGAACCTCATTTGGATAACATATGATCACTCTTCAAACTTTAGGGCTTTGTTATTAGTCTGATTGTTGAGTGGCTAACATTGGAGTAGTAATTTCCTTATCTTTTTTCTTTTCTTTTTCCTCTAGAAATATGTGTTAGGATTTGTTTATAACTCATTTACAAGTCACTGGTTTCTCAGAAGGAGGCTTTGGAAGATTGTTAGGAGAAAGAACAAGAAATATTCTCAAGTAATCGACTCTTTCATCGCACCAAAAAATAAAAAATAAAAAATCGACTCTTTCAAGATTCAAATGTCAAAGATGAACAATATTTTAGAAAGATCCTAAGCATGCCTATAAATCTATTTCAAGGTAAAGTTTCTTTTGTTGAAAGAAATTTGAACATCTTCTACTTTTTACACTACTTGTATTTAATCTAATCATGTTATGTGCACATCTTGCGATATATTCTTATATCTACTTGTTGATTCATAGATTTGACTGAGGAAGATGACGACACTGCTAATTAAAGCTAAGTGTACTATGTTTTGGGATTCACTGTTTGTAGTCATTTTGATAAAATATGTGTAGTGTCTATATTTTGGGATTAATCGATTGTTGCCTTTTTGGTAGAATACGTATATATGTAGAACTTATGTTGTTTTAGTTTTGTTTGGGATTTAGCCACATTGTTACAGTCATGCTTTGCAACACATTATTTATATAAATCACTTATTTTTGATGATTTGAGTATTTAGATTTGTTTTATGCATATGGATTATTAGTTTCAAATATTTCATTTTTGAATTACGAGATTGATTTCTCCATGGACGAAGTGCAGAATCTCTTGCATTATTTATAAAATATTGCTAAATAAATAAATTATTCTTCAAATTATATCTTATTTGTGAGAAAATAATTCCTCACAATAAAATTTCCATTAATTAATTATTGTATCTAAAATAAATATATGATAAATGTTTTGTCATAATAACTACTAGGGAGGAAATTATTTGTCATAAAAAATACCATTTTTTAAGCTATTTAATGACTCTTTTATGAGGAAATAAGCTTTTTCGTGACAAAATTTTAAGATAATGTGAGGATAAATTTGTCACAAATAATTCACTATTGTGAGAATAATTATTTGTCACATTAACATTTGTGACGAAATAAATATTTTGTCACAATAACCTAATGTGAGGGGGATATTGTGAGGAATCTTTGATTTTTTTTTTTTTTGTCACAAAATGTAATTGTGATAAAATTTTGAATTTTCCCAACAAATATTTTTCTCACAATAAATCAATTTTTTTTGTAGTGATAGTAGTACTTTGCATCTGAAAGGAACTTCCTCCTCTGGTGGAAACTTAGGTCGGGATGTACAATTCTACTAACCAAATAGTTCACAACATCTGCATACCATGGTGCTCCGTAATCCACCTTAAACAACTGCTCGTCCGGGAAGTTCTCCAATATAGCTTCTTCTCTATCTTCAGCCACCTCCTCGAATTCTAACCTAGATAAGTGGTCGGGAACCACATTCTCAGTCCCCTTCTTGTCCCGAATTTCCAAATCAAACTCCTGAAGCAATAAAATCCACCTTATGAGTTGCGGTTTGCTATCTTTCTTGGACAAGAGGTATTTAATGGCAGAGTGATCTGTATATACCACAGTTTTAGAACCTATCAAATAAGAAGGAAACTTGTCAAAAGCATGTACAATAGCTAAGAGTTCTTTTTCAGTGGTGGCATAATTAAGTTGTACATCATTAAGTGTTTTGCTAGAATATGCAATAACATGTAAACGTTTCTCCCTTCTTTGACCAAGGACTGCCCCTATGGCCGAGTCACTAGCATCATACATGAGCTCAAACGGTAAGTTCTAATCCGTGCCACCATGATGGGTGCTGGAGTGAGTTCTTTCTTCAACCTGTCAAAGGCAATCAAACAGTCATTATCAAAGATAAACTCAGCATTCTTTTGTAAAAGCTTGCACAGAGGTAAGGTAATTTTGGAGAAATCCTTGATGAACCGGCGATAAAATCCGGCATGACCAAGGAAACTCCTAACTCGCTTAGTGTTGGTTGGCGGTGGCAACTTCGCAATCACTTCAATCTTGGCTTTGTCAACCTCAATTCCCTTTTCTGAAATTCTGTAGCCAAGTACTATCCCTTCTTTCACCATGAAATGACATTTTTCCCAATTCAAAACCAAGTTAGTTTCCTCACATCTCTGTAAAACTTGGGTTAGATTATCCAAACAAGAATCGAAAGAGGAACCAAACATAGAAAAATCATCCATAAAAATTTCCATGGTACGCTCAATAAAATCAGAAAATATAGCTATCATGCATCTCTGAAATGTAGCTGGGGCGTTACACAATCCAAACGGCATTCTCCTAAATGCGAAAGTACCATAAGGATAAGTAAAGGTGTATTTTTCCTGATCTTCCAGAGCTGTAGCTATTTGATTATAACCCGAATACCTATCCAGAAAACAGTAATATGCATGCCCAGCTAATCTCTCTAACATCTGATAAATGAAAAGAAGGGGTAAGTGATCTTTCCGTGTTGCATTGTTCAATTTCCTATAATCTATACAAACTCTTCGCCCTGTGACTGTTCTAGTTGGAATTAGCTCATTATTCTCATTTTTTACCATAATGATCCTCCCCCTTTCTTAGGTACAACCTGAACAGAACTAACCCACTTATTATCTGAGATGGGATAAATGATCCCGGCATCTAGCAATTTAATTACCTCAGCTCGAACAACCTCTTTCACGTTCGGGTTTAACCTGCGTTGGTGTTCAACAGAGGATTTATGCTTATCTTCCATCAAAATTTTATGCATGCAAATAGTTGAGCTAATCCCCCTTAATGTCAGAAATAGTCCACTCTATTGCTCTTTATGATCTCTCAAAACCCTCAACAAAGCATCCAATTGTAATTCAGACAATTCAACAGAAACAACAACAGGTAATGTATCAGATTCACCTAAGAATGCATATTTCAAATGATTGGGGAGGGGTTTCAATTCCGAACTAGGAGCTTTAACAATCGAAGGAGGAGGAGTGGGCTTACCTGTACCCAACTCCTCATAAACAAACTTTTACCGGAACGGTACGAATGGAGTTGCTTCAAGTGCCTTAGAATAGGCAGCAATTTCTTCAAGCAACTCCTCCCCATCAATTCTCTCTTCAATTCCCTGCAAACATAATTTAAGAGGGTCATCTCGTAGTGTTGAAATTGAAGTAAAATCCTCTACCATGAAACACTGTTCTTCCATCACTGGTCCCTTCATGGTTTTGAACAAGTTAAACTCCACTTGTTCTTCCCCCACTCTTATAGTTAGCAATCCATTCTTCACATCAATCAATGCCCTGACTGTGGCTAGGAAAGGTCTTCCTAGAATCAATGGCATATCTCTGTCCACTTCCATATCAAGCACAAGAAAGTCTATCGGAAGATAAAACTTTCCAACCCTAACAAGGGATTTTTCCAAGATTCTAGTGGGGTATGTGATTGATCGATCAACTAATTACAGTGAGACTATAGTCGGCTTCAGAGCGTCCAAACCTAATTTTCTGGAAATAGACAAAGGCATTAAACTCATACTAGCACCAAGATTGTATAAAGCCTTATTGAAAGTTAAATTGCTAATGGTACAAGGGATAGAAAAACTCCCTGGTTCCTTAAGCTTCGAGGGAAGTTTATGCTGGATAATAGCACTACACTTCTCAGTAAGTGCAATCGTGGCATACTCCTCCAATTTTCTTTTGTTTAACAGGACCTCCTTCAAAAACTTCACATAAGTTGGCATTTGTGCTAATGCCTCTGCAAAAGGAATGTTGATATGTAACTCCTTGAATATGCTCAAAAACTTCTCAAACTGCTTTTTCAACTTCTACTTCTGTAATCTCTGAGGGAAAGGAACCGGTGGCACATATTCCTTGGGTGCCACATTCACCTTTGGCTTTGAAGGGAGCATTTCCTTTTTATCCTTCACTTTTCCCTTTTCAGTCTCAACTACTTCTTCAGTTTTCTCACCAACGGTATTATCTATATCAGAATCTGTAAGCAACTTTGGTCCTTCGTACTCCTTACCACTTCTTAAGGCTATGGCCTTGCAATACTCCTTGGGATTATTTTCAGTTTGACTAGGCAACATTCCTGGGCCCTTCATATTCAAAGATTGGGCAATCTGACTAATCTAGGTCTCCAAATTCCTGTTCTGATTCACCACCTGTTCTACTTGAGTTTCCAATTTCTGATATCTATCCGAAGATACGGTTATGAACTTCTCAAGTGCAGCCTCCTATCCATGCTTTTGTTCCTGTAGAGGTTGAGTATGAGGAATGTATGGTGGAGGTTGTGGTTACATTAAGTATTGGCCTGGACGGGGGTGAAGGTTTTGTTGAAGTGGAGCTGGAGGTCTAGGTTGAAATTGTGGCCTGGGTTGTTGTTGAGCATTTTGACTATTAGACCAAGAAAAATTGGGGTGGTTCTTCCAACCTGGGTTGTAGGTGTTTGAGTAAGGATCATTCACAGGTTTTGAGTTATTTGCGTAATTCACTTGCTCTTGCACCTGTTCGCCTACATTGGTATAAAGACACCCATTAAATGCATGTGGACCTCTACAAATTTCACAAATTACCTGAACGGTTTGGGCTTGTGTCCCAACTGCATTCACAGAAAGTTGATTCAATTTTTGGTTCAGAGCCTCGAACTTAGCATTAATAGTGGTTAGACCATCTAGCTCTAAGACTCCTGCTTGTACCTTGGTTGGTTGGGAATAGCTCCTTTCATGAACAAAAACATCATTTGGGGACATCCATCACTTCTTTGAAAGTTGGGGGCGTCCCATTGTAGAATGTCTGAATTAGCAGCCAATCGGGAATGCCATGATGAGGACACTTCTTCTGCAAATCCTTAAATCTCTCCCAAGACTCATAGAAGGACTCCCCATCCAATTATCTGAAGCCTTGAGTATCATTAATGTACTTCGTGATTTTGCTAAGCGGGAAGAACTTGGCTAGAAAAGCCTGAGAAAGTGCATCCCAGCTCTGAAAGGATTCATTTGGTACAGTACTCAACCATGTTTTAACTTGTTCCCTTAGTGAAATGGGAAAAAGCCTGACTCGGATGGCATCGGGTGAGACATTGTGAATCTTGAAAGTATCACACACCTCGAGAAAGAACTCAAGATGTGATGTTGGATCCTCCAGTGGTAACCCTGAAAACGGATTGTTCTGCAGCAAATTGATTATAGCTGGTTTGATCTCAAAGTTGTCTGTAGCAATCGGGAGGGGGGGGAGGGGGGTTCTGAATTGCCCCAGCGTTTGGCACGTTTTAATCTCTAATCGCCGGAGGAGGTGGGTGTGGTGGATCTTCAACTCCCACGCCTCTTATGTTGTTCTGATTTTCAGCCATTGGTTTGATAGTGGATTTCTTGCCTTGCTTTTGCTTCCTCCTAATAGTGCTAACTGTTCTCTCGATTTCCGGATCGTAAGGTACTAGTTCCGGATTTTGAGATCGCCGCATGCACCGTGAGCCTACACAAGAGCTAAGAAAATCCTTAGTTCAATTCCTCAATGGCAAAAGACTACGAACACAAAGTAAAGTAATGGTCCAAAGCACTAGATCAAAACATTTAAGCAATATTGATTTAAAACGCCTTCCCCGACAATGGCGCCAAAAACTTGTTATGATTTTAAGTTAAACCAATCGTGCAAGTGTACACTGAAAATATACACGTAGCACAACAGGATCGTACTCACAGGGAAGGAAAATCAATCACCACTCAATATCTCATTCTAATCTAAAGACCGGACGAATTCAAGTTGGTTATTAATCTACTGAAACGAAATTGAATAATTAACTAGAATGAAACACACTTAACTAATTAACACACATGGATTGAACTCGATAAACTAATTAGGCTGGGGAGTAATAACTATGCGTTCACGATTCAATATAATAGAAATTCTACAACCCAGTCACTTAGATTTGTTTTATCCTTTTTCAAGGTATAATCAAGTATTCAACTAATTTCAACGTTGTTCTCACAATCATTAATAATTAATTAAACCAATAAGATCAAGACTAGTGCAAATCAAGTTCTAGCAGCTTGGCATGGAATAAGACTTACAAGTTGTATAGGTTAATAAACAAATCTCTTTGAATTCTAGACCTACAAGTTAAGAAAACAATCTCAATTACCATTAATTTCTCAATGTTTAGGTAATCCTAGATTAGGCTAAGGCTAGCCAGACCGTTGCAATTCAATCCAAACTACGTTCTCAAAACTAAGAATTAACACAACTCATTCAAGCATTTTATCGAACACTTAGCATGCATTCATCATTACTCCCCTAGCCCTAGGGGTTTAGCTACTCATAATTAACTCAAAACTCATAAAACTAAAGTAAATTGCATTAAAGAAATTCATGTTCATCAAGTCAAAACAAAGTCTCGAAAACAAAATCATAAACATTCATAAATTCTGGAAAACGAATCTAAACATGTAAAACGAATTAAAACAAAACTTAGAGGAAGTAGTTTGATGACTAAAGCAATAAATAAAACAAAAAAAACTGGAAAAACTGAAATTGTTTGAAGAATTCGATCCTTTCGTCTTCTCGAAATTCTCTGAATAACTCTTTCCAAAGCTCTGTATCTCTCTCTCCAAGCTAGGTCACGAAATCCGAAAGAGACCCCCAAAAATACTCCAAAACGCGCATAAATAGCTGAACAAAATTCCTCTCGCCGCCCTAGGTAACGGGCATTACCATTCCATGCACAATCTTCATTAACGCCCGTTACTAGCCAAAATCGTGTTTGCGCTTTTATTAGTGGTAACGGGCGTTACCCCTCCTGCGCCAAAAAATCCTCGCCTACTGCCTCTGGTAACGGCAGAGTTGCTCTACCAAGGAGTAACGGACGTTACTCCCTTAATTTGCCAAAGCTGATGCTCCTGGGTCAGTTAACGGGGGTTAACGAAATCATTCTAGTAAAGAGTAACGGGGTGTTACTTCTATTCTCTTCCAAACATACGTGAATTCACCTTGTTTCGCCTTTTCTTAACTCCAACTTCCTAAACACCTAAATGGAGCAAAATAAACACATAAACGTATCAAGTGACATAAAAATATACTCTAATTAACGCTCAAATTCATGCAAATTTTACACTTAACACTTAACTTCTTCCGGCATGTCTCCTCGGTATGATTGGGGCCCTTGTAATAAACATATTGTATCAGTTTCGGTAGAGCAGGTATAGGAGGTCGGGCTTTCTTGTTAGAAGTGTTAAAACCTCTAAAGCACGGACACGCCTAAAAAATGGCCCGTGTAGTGTCCGACACGTGTCGGACACGGACACGGCTCGGATACGGCTCCGACACGTGTCGGACACGGCTGAAGGAGTGTCCGAAAAAAAAAAATAAAAAAAAAATTGGGACACGGTGTCGGACACGGCAAGGTGGAGTGTCCGACACGGCTAGGACACGGCGGGACAAATTTGATCATTTTTTTATGCTTTTTTTAATATTTTTTGAATTTTTTGGAGAGAAAATTGAAATAACAAAACTTATTTTAGTTTTTAATATTATATATTTATATAAATACTTTATGTTACATAGATTATACTTATAAAATATTTTTATTTTTATATAAAATATTTTTATTTATATATAAAATATATTTATTTATATAAAATATAGCCGTGTCGGAGCCGTGTCGTGTCCTAAAATTTTGAAAAAATCCGTGTCGCCGTATCCGTGTCGTGTCGTGTCCGTGTCGCCGTGTCCGTGTCCGTGCAACATAGGTTAAAACCTTGGGGCTTGAAGACCGGAGGCCCACTTTGAGTAGCGGGCCTCTTACCCAAGTTTGATCCGGAGCCTGAACCTTGCCCCGAAGAATAAGTTGGGGGCTTCAACATCAACCTATGAGTCTCAACCTTTAGTGCCTTTCTCGTAGCCTTTTCCCAAGTGTCCACGGTGGTGGCTTGTAAAGCACATTGAATCTCATGTCTCAAGCCATGGACAAAGTTCCGAGCTTTCTGAGTATCATCATTGGTGATGTGGGGAGCGTACAGGGTAGGTATTTCAAATTCCAAGATACAATCCTCAACAGATCGACTCCCTTGTTTTAACTCTGTGAATTTCTGTAGTCTTCTTTCCCGGGCACTCGTGGGAATATACTTCTGACGAAACTCTCTTGTGAAACTTTTCTAATTAAACTCTTCACCCATCCTCTCTAATCGGGCCTTCATAGCTCTCAACCAATTCAATGCTGGATCTTGAACAAAGCAAGCCGTGCAAACTGCTTTTTCATGAGAAAGTGCGGGGCATATTTCCTAAATCCTAGAAATTTTCGATAACCATTCCTCAGCTTTGATGTCGTCACCCCCAAACGGAGGGTTATTGTTCCGGAACTCTCTAAAGACCGGTGTAACCTATCCCTTTTGAGCTTCCCCACGAGGGTTATTTCTTTGATTTTGTTGTAGCTGATTTAGGAGAGCCTGAACGATATTCTCAGCATTCAACGGTGGTCGTGGTGGTGTTTGTGGAGGTGGGTAATTGAGATCGGGTGTCTGTTCCCTATCTACTCTCCTTCGTGGAGGGATCCTGAAAATCACAAGTCAAGAATATATGGATGGATGGGGTTCAGTATATGTTCGTGTAAACAAATAATGCAAATTTAAACAAATAAGTCATGTAAATATGTAAGTGAATGCAAATAGTCACGTAATCCTAAGCCGAACGACCTAGACAGACTCAGCACGACTCTAGAGCTCCGGTTTTGCAAGTAAGAGCTCTGATACCACTTTAGGATGTAGCACCCCGAGCGTAGGGCACCACATCCCCGCACTAGAATCCGACACGTGTAACGAAATGAAAAGTTCGCACACACATCAAACAATAGCGAACGGGTGACAAACAAAACTCACGCTCTAGCTAGGCGGCCTAAACCCTCATTGAGAGTGCAAAACATTCAATAATATAACGGAAGCGATAAAACAATCATATCAAATCCCAAGATCAACATATATATATATATATATATATATATATATATCAAAATAAATCCATGCTAACAAGTTGGAAGCATTTACACATGTACATTGCCCATCCGGGGCCAAAATAGAATGAGTATCAAAGTGAGGCAAAGTATTCCTAATACACAATTCCAAAATAGGTCATAAGTATCAAAGCTAATAACCCTTACAATACATATGTGACTCGAGCTGAACCACAAGTAAAACTCAACGAACACTTGCCGCCTAGCTCGACTCAAAATGTACCTGCAACTCAAATAAAAGGGGGAAAAAGAGAAATAACACGGTTAGTCCTAAAGATAGTGATGTCTAATACACGCACCCATAATACGTATAGAGTAAATCACTTAACAAAATTCAGAAAGATCCATGAACCGATAATGGTTTTTGCAAGCTAAAACGTTTTCCCGTGATAGTATGTATAGATACTTAAAAGAGAAATTTGCGGCCATAGGCCAAAATGACAAGTTTTAAGTAGTTAAGAGTCCGTTCTCGTTTCAAAGATCATACAAAGACATACAACTCGGCGAGAACGAGTTATCCCTCCAACTTCCACAAACAAAGGTAAAATCAAAACGAAATACATAAATCATCCTTTCTCCGAGCGATAAAAGGGTTGACGGCCCTAACTATCGGAAAAATACACACGAGACAAGGCTTAATCACGTCCTTCAAACCTTCGATGGATTGCTTCCGCAGGCTCAAGAGAAACACCCTTCCTCAATCTTCTAATGTTAGGTGAGACTCTCAATGGAAAGTGTTGATGGGAGAGCGCGGCGACCCCACGGCTGTCTCGAGATACCATACCACTCTCCGGGGCCCAAATGCACAGCTCAAAAGGTATAATTTTCACAACGCTATCTTTCAAGATTCAAATCTCACTTACACAAGCACATGTATCAAAGGGGTTTCAAATCAAACATAAAATATCTTACATACTTATACAAATCGTTTTCAAAGACTCATAACAAATGGGATAAGCCCTCAAAGTACATATTTCACAAGTATCTAACGTATAATATACATAACTCACATGCAGAATTCAAAACAAGTAGGGTTTGAGGTCATTATATCTAAAAAAACAAAACCTCACCTTGAATACGCGTATAGTGGGGACAAAAGTGTAAATCGGATGCCTAAGGATCAACCTCGTCGTCAACGGGAGGGTCAACTGGACAAAACAAACAACAAAGGATACCCTTAGACTCAAAATGTACTAAATAAGCACTCGGCAAATGTGTATGAATGTAAATGATGCAAATAAAACACGAGGAAATCATACTTAAGTCATATAAGGCTATATAGGGACATAAGAGATCATATCTAAAAAACGAGCATATAAAACGAGCTATAAATTCATAACATATAACCTAACATATAATATAATATGTTAACAATGCATATCATCCATAAAAGAAGTGAGAAAAAAAATATAAAATAGATAAACAAAGAACAAACACAACCAAACAAAGGAGAGTGTGTGACACGGGGGTATCACCTTTCTAGGCAAAAGTGTGACACACCCGTGTCCTAGTACAACAGTAAAACTCTCCAAAAATGACCCTTAGCCACGGGGGTGTCACCCTACAAGGAAAAGAGGTGACACACCCGTGTTTGTGGTCAGAGGCAACAAGAAGGGTGTGTCACCTGCTGGTAGCAGTTCGAACAGTGGGAAAAAGAGCTCAAAACAGGGTAAAACTCAAGGTTAAGCAAGGGATACAAATAGAGCAACATATATACTTCATAAACATGCAAAAACACATGAGATTGAGCATAAAAAAAATCCGTCAATTCAATCATCAAATTCGCACAACAGCAAGTTCATGAAAGAACAGATTATAATTCCAAGTTTAAAGCTCAAAACTTAATATTTCTCCAAAGGCTTTAATGGCATATCATTTATTATACAACTACCAAGTGTTAAGTGTCAAAAAGTGAAGTTAACAAGCTCAAGAGATCAACATATATGCATTAATTCAGCCACAACCTCAAGCTAAGGCAGAGTTTCAAAAATGGAAGCTAACCCTTACTATTCATGCATCTCTTCAAACTTATATTGAACTAATACTAAAACATGGATTAAAAGAATCATAGAAGAGTTTCAAATACAAAAATACACTTACCTTCAAGAAATGAGGTAGTATGGAAGAGTATTGAGCTCAAAATCACAAAGTTGGAAAAGAGCCTCTTCTCTCCTTCTCTTAGAGCTGAAATTTTGTTTCTTCTTGTGGTGTGGTTCGAATGGAGCTGATGGTGGGAGAGAGAAGGGTTAACTCAAGTCATGTTGGTCATGGTTTGGGTTTAATTAAGGTTAAAAGGGGCCCACAAGCTCAAGACTAGTCAAAAGGTTGTTCTTTGGTGCAAGGTGCTCGTTTCGGTGGGATTTTGAAGGTCCAAATGAACTTATAAAAAAATGAGGTTAGGTTCCAAAGCTTCCAAATTTTTTTACGAGTTCAATGCATCTTCCGAAATTCGAATCTGAATTCCCGAGCTCAAGTTACGCCACCCGGAATCCAAGGTGAGCTAAATGCCCTTTAGCCCCCTTTAGTTCCTGTAAAACAAAAACGACCGAAACATAAAACGAGTACAATGCCAAGTTCATAACTCACGTAATTCACGCATATCACAAATTCACAAGAAACGGAATTAAATTCGAACACATATGGAACAAATTACATGGTATAAGGGCATAAATGTTCAAAAATTTCAAATTCATACTTAAGCAAATAATTTCAAATAAGCATTAAAATATCATATAATTGCATAAACAAATAATTAAATGTGTAAATAACACACCCGTTATGCCGTACCTAAAAGTCTGAACGATTGGGACGTTACAAAACGAGTGTTTTACACTTGCTGTGTGGTTGATGGAAAATTTAGAGAGAGTGATAAATCAAATGATTAGTATAATATACTCGCTCTTTTAATGGAAAAATGCAAACTCAAGACACCAACTCACCCTCACTAGCGTTTTCAGAATAGTAAATTTTTCGGCGACAAAAAAGTCCATTAACTCCAAAAATGTGTCAATTGTGGAACAATTCTCGCTGGATTCCACTATTTCATACCGGAGATGATAACAAGTGTCATTTATGATAACATGGACGATGATAACATTTTCACGTCAGATAATATTTCCACGTATTGTACAGGTGGTATATGACGTGGCTGGACCCACAGTGAACTTAATTAATTAATTTGAAAAGGAAGCATACAGAGGAAGCTTCTTTAACGGTTCATTTTCCAAAGCTCAAACACTGCAGTTCAGTACCATTTTTTCCCAAAACATTGCCTCTGAAATTTCGAACGAAAAAAACCCTACATTTTCATCGATTTGCCTGAGAGATTGAAGGATTGAGAGTGACGAACGTTGATGAAGATAAAAGTAGATTTCTCTATGTGGTGTTGTGTATATGGTGCTTGAGGGATTTTTTTAATAGTTCGAATTCTGTGTTGTGGTGTAAATTAATGTTTTCATTGTCCCCTTTGTCCCTTGATGGTCCCATTTTTGTTGCCCCATTTATCCCCATTTTTAATTGCAGGTTTTTGGTTGGTGTAAACAATAAAGAAAGACAAAGACAGAGAAGTATCGAATCTTTTTTTTTTTTTTTTACCCTCATTTCAGATCTAGAGTCAAATTCTTTGACATTGGCCATATATTATGGGGGAAAGACAATGTTGGGGGAGTACGAGGGGGGTAAGGTTAGGAAGATTGACTATGTGGATGGAGATAAGCTTAAGTTTGAGCAACTTGAAGAATATGTGCAGGACTTGGTTTTGGAGGGTTCTGTGATTAGGTGGTGTGTACCAGTACATTGGGCCTTAAGTTGTTGTTGTCTAATTAAGAACTACTTAAGTATTCCAAAAAATACATGAAAAAAGTGAGAGAATATCCAATAGTGCTTGACACTGTTATGCCAGAAGGTACAAATGATGCCGCCGGGGGGGGGAGGGGGTCAAGTAATGAAGATAGAGTGAATGAAGATACTGAAAAAGAACTCAAGGCATCTGAAGATAATGTAATTGAAAATCATGGATTAAATGAAACCAAAGACTCTGACACTAAACATAACAAGTGATGAAAATGTTGAAGATAATGTAACTGAAGATAAAGAGATTGAAGTAGAGGCCAACAATGAATTAGGTGGTAATCTTAGAATGAGAAGAGAATCCAGTGTTGAATTTTTAAGTAGATCAGAAGCAATGAAAGAGTGGATAGATGAACATAATAGGAGATATCCTGGAGTACCTAAACAATCTATTGATGCTGATGTTATTGATGATGTTCCTGATTATGATTCTAATGACTCTGATAAGGAGTTCTCTGCGTCTAATAAGAGTGCTAGTAATGATGATGATTTGGCATTTGATGATGTTGTTGTTAATAGTGTTGAATGTGAATTTACTGTTGAGAAGAATCCACTAAGAGATGATGTTGTTTTCATGGACTTTGATGTGGTGAATAATTCTGCTGCTGATAGTGATTTTGTTCCTAAAAAAGACTATGATAGTTCAATAGATGACAGTGATTTTGATGGTAATATGATTTCAAGTGCTGAGTTCAAACATGATGGAAATGAGTCTGAGTCTTCTGATAGCAGTTTCCATATGGAGGATGTAGTAAGAGACTTATGCTGAGGACATACATCACATTACTGAGGTATTTTTCCATTTTTAGTGTATTTACATACAATTTATAATCATACTAACAATGTCAATTCTGTAATCCAGGAAACTCCTAAGATCTTACCACATCTTCAACAAACACAACCCCATCCAGAAGTTATAAAGGAGTCACATGTAGTGGATGTTCCAACGTATGACTACAATGATCAGCCTGCCACTGCGGGTCCATCCATGTTTGAGCAGCTTCAAATGGGGAACAAAGGTCAAGTCAATGCAGGGAAGAGACCTCTTACGACTGTTAGGGAGATAAGAGAAGCATTGCTTACAAAGAATACAAAGAAAAAGGATAAAACCAAGAAGGATCAACAAGGAATCAGAATGAGGGTTCCCTCTAACATACTTGATTCAAACCTTGTCATATCTCAGTCATGTGTATGTGGCCTATTGCCGGAGAAGAATATCATTATTGAAGGTGAATTTTTTTTTTTATCCTTGTCTAGTCCATCATAGGAGGATAACCATATGTAGTTTTAATGTTGGTTGACCATGGTACAATGAGCTGTGCTCAAATTCTTTTTGAATGCAATGTTGCTCAAAACTTTTAGGTTGTACGTTTTGGTGTAAGAACATGGATGTTTGTTTGCTTTTTTGATAGTGCATTTTGCTTCTACCATATTTTGTCAGTACAAGGTTTGTATAAGCATATGGATGTTTGTTTGCTATTATGACTACTGAAAACATGTTTGCTATTAAAGATGTTCACTGCCTTGTCTCATTACAATATGTTGAAAGCATTGTGACCACAACAAGGGATTGAAACATGAAAACCCATTTATTTGCATTTCATAATATTCAGCAAGGCAGCTACATCATCATGCCAACAACGACAACAACCACAAGAAGCATAACACAAAGCATATAGATGTAAACCCTAACAACAACTCGTTTGAGTTTTTTCTCCGTCATTTCCACCTCGAGCTTGTTATTCTTGTTCAACAGCCCCAGATAATGAGTTTGCTTCTCTCGCACATCTCAGAATCAACCCATCGAAAGAGTTTACACTCCGGGACGGGGCAGCAGTAGAAGCGTCTTCCGGGATTGCTCGCCTTCCACGTGGTTCGCACAACTGAGATCTTACCATAATAACAATGGGTGTAGTCGGGAATGGGAAACGTGAAGTCGGAAGTGAATGAGGAGGGGGAAGCCATTTCTGTTTGGCAGGTTTCTTAGCTGCGGCAATTCAAGAGTATTTAGGGTAACAATGGTGGAGTTGTGCTTTTAAAGAACTGAAGTAGGAAGCTTTTACCATAACAGTTCCTTGACCTTTGTTGGTTTTGGTAGGAAATTTTCCCTCCAAATGAAATCGTGTTCTGTGGCCTAAAAAAATGTGTTGATTTTTTAATTGTAGTATATACATACATGGACTACTTTTTTTTAGTCATTTGACATGTCATTGCCAATGTGTTCTGTTTTATTTCCACGTCAGCATTTTTTTCCAAGTTAGCAGAATCCGGCGAGAATTGTTCCACAATTGACACATTTTTGGAGTTAGTAAACTTTTTTATCGCCGGAAATTTTAATGTCTTGAAAACGCTAGTGAGGGTTAGTTGGTATCCTAATTTTATATTTTTTCCCCCTTTTAATTGGTCGGGTAATTGGTTGGGGTTTACCAAATCGAATTTGGGATACAATTATTCATGATTGATTAGATAAGTAATATGGAGTTGTATTTATATATTGAGTTCCATTGTTTTATTTACCCTTCCACTTTGTGTTTGGAGTTTCACCAAGTTCAAGTTATATAAAAAAAGTATATGGTAATGTACTATACGAATTCAGTCCACATTACCATGCAAATACTATTTATATTTTGATATTTCTATTTTCAAACTGTATTTATTTTATTTAGCTTTTAAACTATGTTTTAAAACTCGGACCGGATCGGCCGGTAGGATCGGTTCGATCGGTGACCGGCCGTGGATCCGGTCCGGTTGCCCCTTCAAAACCAATCACCTTTCGGACCAGTTTGACTTGCTACGAACTGGTGCTAAAACCGAACCGAACCGCTCAAGGGGCCTGATGGGCCCGGATTTTTGTTTGGAAATCGTAAAACATGAAATTTTTTGGGCTGAAGGGGATTCGAACTTGCGCCCTGAGTACGCAAAGTGAACAGGCCTACCAATTAAGCTACCGTAAACATTTGTATTACATATTTAAAATATATTATAACTAAGCGCTTAAGATCTTGGGGAAAAATTTTGAATAAATTGAGCAAATGGAAAAGATAATGAGTAATAATCTTCTTTTATAATATACATCAATAAAAATATAAATGTATGTGTGATATTTTTATTTATTTTTTCATAATAAAAATATGATATTGTTTAATCAATCTTTAGAAACATTGTTCATTTGCTAAATATGGATTGTTTTGTTCATATTTTATCGATATGTTTGTAGTTTTATAATTTGAAATTTTATTATTAGATATGGTATTTGAAAATTAATAAAAATTTAAAAATGATTTAAAATTATATCTATTTCTTTATATTATTTAGTTTATTTGATTATTTTTAATTAATATTTATAATATTATATAAAATATATATAATTATTAAATAATTATGACGTCAAACCGATCGAACCAGTAAAACCAGTAACCAATACGACTTCCGGTTACAAACTAGCTAACAAATGAGCAAACATTTATTTATTCTAGCAAACTAGCTTTTAAATAAGCAAACTAGGGATGCTGGACAAACTAGCTTTTAAATAAGCAAACTAGCTAACAAATGAGCAGAAAGAATTTATTTATTCTCAATCAAATTATTTTGAAGAGTTTGAGTTACAAACTAGGGATGCTGGACAATTTTAAATTTTCTAACTCGTTGTCCTACTTTATGACGTACCTACAATTAAGTGATAGATGCACATATGTTTATAAAATTATATATCATTTAGGAGAATTCTAATCTGAACCTAATTTTATAAAATGGGTGTAGTAAGGGAGAGAATGTTTTATATTTGTCCTTTAATTGACGCAAAATTTTCAAAACAAATAACCAATTAAATACTAAACACAATATACTTGCTCTTATAATTGTTAAAATGCAATTGGGTCGAGTTTGATTAAAATTTTTCCATGTTTCTATAGTCTGAAATGTAGGCAATTGGGTATGATCAGTTTCTTGAGTTACTAGTGAAGTTGGACATTTCAATTTTTTATGCTCCAACTTGAGAAGAAGTATTTAAAAATACTATGTATATATAAAAAGTTAACTTTCATTAATTCTAGATTAATTTTGTAGAACGATCGATTATCTAGCCTTTAGTATTTTGTTTCCTTTTTTAGAGACTTGTTTGTGGAAAATTCTAGCCCAAACCCGGCTTGGCCGAACCCAACCAATTAAAAAGGCAAGTGAATTACACTTGCTATTTGATTGGTCACTCTCCCTAAATTTTCCACCAACCACACGGCAAGTGTAAAACACTCGCCCCCTCGTTACACCGGCTTGGCCGAGCCAGGTTCGGGCTAGAATTACCCCTTTGTATATATAGTCTCTTTTATTGTCCACTTCCATTATATTTTAACAAAGAACACGCTATGTAATATGTTACTAGGATTTGAGACTTCTTTGTATAGTCTCTTGTATTATCCCCTTCCATTGTAACAAATCAGTACTTTTTGTACTGATGATGCAAATCTTATTCGAAGCATACCTTTAGGTAGAACTTCCCGAGTTGATAAACTCTTTTGGCATTTTGAGAAAAGTGGCAAATTTTCAGTTAGGAGCGCTCACCATGTCGCCTTAGCTCTCGAAGGAGCAAAACGCGCCACTTCTTCACTTTCTATGACCTGCCCTCTCTGGAAGAAGATTTGGAAGTTACAAGTCGCCCCTAAGGTTAGGGTGTTTTTATGGCGGGCTTGTCTTGATATCCTCCCGACTGCCTCTAAGCTCCTCTCTCGCCGCTGTCTTGTGGATAGCTGCTGTCCTGTTTGCCTTGGGGAACCAGAAGATATAAAACACACCTTCTTTGCCTGCCCCTTTGCTCGTCAAGTGTGGGCGATCTCGTTCCTCCCATGGACTCCCATCTCCCGTTTTGAGGGGGGAGTCCAAGAGTGGATCAATGGTATTTTCTCCGTGTTTGATGCGGGTAAGTGTGCCAAGTTCGCCTCAATTTTATGGGGATTACGGTGGTTTCGTAATAAAGTTAGGACGGAGGGTTGTCAGCTGCGTCCGGATGAGCTCATTAATTTTGCCCTCTCTTTGAGTGAGCCCACCGCTTCCCTTGTTACTGCTTCACATTTCCATCTTGCCTCTTTGGATCAGAATGTTTGTTGGACTCCTCCGGAACCGAGTGTGGTTAAATTGAATGTAGATGGTGCTATCTTTGCTGAAACGGGAGAGGTGGGGATCGGCGTTATCGCCCGGGACTGTCATGGTTCTTGCTTGAGCTGGTGTTGTGATCGGTTTGAAGGTCTTTTCGAGCCGGAGGTGGTCGAAGCCCTTGCTACTGCCCGAGCTTTGGAACTTGCTAAGGAGCATAATTGGCCTAATATCTTGGTGGAAGGTGATTGCCTCAACCTGATAAACAAATTAAAGCTTCCTGAAGACTACTCTGCTCATGGTAACATTATTCAAGATATCAAGCTTGTGGCTGATTCGTTTGCTAGTTGTAATTTTCTTTTTGTTAGACGTGTAGCCAATGGTGTGGCTCATTCGTTAGCTCGTAATGCGGCTACGGCCTGCGGAGGTGGCCCTGTTTTACCACCCTTTCTCTCTGACCTCGTTTCTGAGGATTGTTCTCCTGTGTAATCGGTGCCCTCCCGTTTTGATGGCTCCTCCTTTCAAAAAATATATATATATATAAATTATTTTTCTCATTTATAATATCTTTTACGTACAAATTGTAAATTTAGTCCCATAAAATTGACAGCGTTTTCAATTTAGTGTCTGAATTTTTGACAGAACTTAGTTTGGTTTGAAATTTTTTGTTTTAAATTTGTGTTCAATCTCCGATTTCAAACACTTGCACGCACGAAGTATAAACTGTGTATTAAATATATTTGATGCGATTATGCTATTAAGATTAAAAAATTAGAGTGATGTGAAATGGTAACACCGTTAAAAAACTAATGCTACCATCTATAAAATCCATTACTAAAAAGTGATTTACCAAATAACTTTTACTAAAATATGTACAAAAGCTGATCTGATTCTCATGCATTTTCACTCGACATTCCTTCTCTGCTATGGTTCCTTATCATGATACTCAACCTCTTCATAGAATTCTCCCTCTCAAGCTTCACTCTCTCTTTCCTCCCACACAACCGCACCAACTCAGCCACCACCCCATCAATCTCCGCCTCCCCTTTCTCTCTCATCCTCTCACTCATCTCCGCCACGCTCCGCCGCGCCTCCTCCCCTCCTCGCCCCAACACCACCTCTCTCACCACCCTCGCCACCTCTTCTCTCTCAAGCTTTCCCTCTCTACTCCTCACCAACTTCTCGCCCAACGCCGCCGCCTCCACCAGCCTCGCGTTCAATGGCTGGTCCAAATGCATCGGCGCCGCCACGATCGGCACGCCGGAATGTACAGCTTCCATCACCGAACTCCATCCGCAGTGGCTCAGAAACCCGCCAACATTCGGATGAGAGAGAATCCTCCTCTGTGGAGCCCACCCCTCCACCACCATTCCTCTATCTCCGACTCTCTCCAGAAACCCTATAGGCAATTTCTCCGCGATCTCCATTCTTCTATCACAGTACGCCGGAAATCTCACGACCCAGATGAAATTAACACCGCTGAGTTCTAACCCACATGCTATTTCTTGAATTTCATCGTCGGACAAGAAATACTCGCTCCCAAAGGAGGCGAAAATCGTCGAACGTGGATGTTTTCCGTCGAGCCATTTGATGATGTCTTCGTTTTGCTGGGTCTCTGAGTTACTATACTCGATATCGTGAATCAGAGGCCCAACTGGGACGAACTTCTTCTGTGTCAAATCGGAGAGATAACCGATGTACTTCCCCTCGAGCTCTTCAAACGCCTTGATTAACACAATCTCCGATGATCTATTGATGCATTCCTTCACTCTGTCACTATCATCGGACATAACCAAATGGCGGTACACATCGCGCTCGTTTTCTCTAAAATCTATATTCGGAAAAGGGTACTCAGAGCCGGGCTCAAACCAGTGGTAAGAGATCCGGGACGATGCGGCGGCGCCGGTGCTGAGGAACACCACTGCCGGAATATCCTGCGCCGCCGCTTCCTCCGCCGCCCACGGTTGGAGGAAATCGTACAAAAACAAGTCGGGTTTGAGTGTTGTGAGGAGTGTTGAAAACGCGGGTCGGGCTCCGTCAAGGGCTTTCTTGAGGGGCGCCATGAGGTGGGGCGGGAGGCCATTGGTGGTGTGGTAGTGAGGTGGGAGTTCTTCCGTTGTGGGGATTTGAAGCTCAACGAGTTTAATGGAAATGGAGTCTTTTGGAGAAAGATTACTCTTGATGGGATTGAGGTTTATCGGTGAAGAACATATGTACGTGACAAAGTTTCTCTTTGCAAGTGATCTTGCAAGCTCTAGGAATGGTGAAATATGGCCATGTGCTAGCCATGGGAACATTGCAACCCTAATGCTTCTCTTGCTTGTATCCATGAGGGCTTTGGTCCCTTAAAACTTGGATTTTTTTTTCTTCAACTTTTTTGTATATTTGATGATTATATTAATGGTGTGAGTTGAAAGGGAGGAAAAAATAAGAGATGCATTTATAGTGTAAAAATTTGGAAGAAAATTGGATAAGGGATTATTTAGTTTTATTGATAAGATGGAGACTGATGCATGAAGTATAAAAACGTGGCGAGACCAAGGTGAGACACGAGGCAATGGAGGAATAGGTGTCATTGACAGAGAGCATGCATGGGGAAGAGGTGTGTTTATTGGTGGTGATTGTGTATGTGTATATATATAGTAAGAGATTAATTATGATCATTTGGAATCTTGCTGGTCGTGACTCTTCCTGATATGGATCTAATGCTTAGTTTGTTTGGGTATGGGATGAATGAAAGAGTCAAAGAGAGAAAAGGACACAGCTTTCATGTCTTCTGCTGCAAAAGGCATAGGTTATATATGCGATTTACGAGAAATTTTATCCGTATCTGATTTTCATGCTAGCTTCTTCTAACCCGAGTCTGGCTTAGTCAAATCGGTGTAACGTGAGAGCGAGTGTTTTACACTTGTCATGTAGTTGGTGGCAAATTTAGGATGACGACCCAATCAAATGACAAGTGTAATACACTTGCCCTTTTAATTGGTTGGATTCGGCCGAGCCAGGTCTAGATTAGAATTTTCCATTAAAGTTAGTTATCTGCTTAGAACCAAAAATTAATAAAAGCGATAATTTGGTAGACCCCATTTATCAACAATAATGAAACCTTTCACCTCGTTTATCATTTGCTCTTCCGGGAAGGACCATTCCAGTTGGCTATCTGCTCCTTTAGTCGCCAGACAATCAGCAAGTCCATTGCCTTCGCGAAAGATATGTGTTATGGAAACCACCATATTCTTAGCCAGCAGAAGGAACTTTTGGATAAGTTGATTTAGGAGCATGTCCCCAAACTGTCCCCGTCGAATTATCGCCATGACCACCTGCGCATCGATCTCGATCCAGAGTCGGGTACATCCCATATCTGCAACCTCTGTAACTCCTCTAACCATAGGCATCAACTCGGTACCATATTGGTTGCAATTTCCTATGTTTTAAAACCCGGACCGGACCGGCCGGTCGGACCGGTTCAACCGGTGACCGGCCGCCTATCCGGTCCGAACTACCCCCTAAAACCGCCACCTGGTCGGACCAGTAGGAACCGGCAAAACCCAGTCGAAAACCGGTAAAATAAGCGAACCGGACCGGTTTGTGAACCGTTTGGACCGGTATTTAATATTTAAAAAAAAAAAAAGAAAGAGATAAAGATCGACGAATTTGTGAAAGGTCAGCCATTCAAGAGCTTGACTGCTTGAGCCATCTTCAGTTGCCAGAAAATCAGAAAGTTAAACCATTCAGTGTATTGTAATTTTTTTTTCTTTTTTTTAACTTTCGATTTTGGATGATTGGGGAAAAATAAAAACGATTCAACACGAAATGAGGAGGATAGGCTGCAACCCAGTTTGAGAGATGGGTAAATTAAACCTAATAGTTGTTGATGGCGAGAGATGAGAGAGGATGGGTAAATTAAACCTAATTGAACAAGAGATGAGAAGCTGTTGATGGCGAGAGATGAAAGAGACAAGAAGCAGGCGCAGCACCCAGATTGAAGAAAAACGTAATAGTTGAATGGGAATTAGGTTTCTCCATAATAGGTTTTGGTATAGTGGGCTTGGGCCGGTTGTTATGATTTAGCTAATTAAGCCCAAAATAATAATATTGTTGTTTTATTTATTTGATGTTATTTAAAGTTCCATTAATTAGATATTTTATTTAAATGTTCTTATTATTATTTTACTTGTTAATCCAGAAATAATGAGTAATTGAAATATGTTTTAAGATTATAAATATGTAAATTTATATTTTTATATATTAATTGGTTGTTTTTATATGCCTTATTAATATCAATAATATTATATTTATAAATATATAATTAAATATAATTATATAATTATGACGTCACACCGGTTCGACCGGTGGTCCAACCGGTCGAACAAGTAAAACCAGTAACCAGTAAGCACTCCGGTTCGACGTCCGGTCCGGGTTTTAAAACATAGGCAATTTCGATACCGCCACTAAAAGCTTTGATTACATCTCCTTCGCTATTCCGTATCACCCCGCCAATACCAACGGGGCCGGGATTACCTCGCGAGGCTCCATCTGTATTTAATTTGAGATATCCCTGAATTGGGTGTTTCCATAGAACCCTTGTGCAGTGAGGTACCTTCGGTTTATGTAGTCTCACTCCAAATTTTTTAGCCTTCCTAATATCACCTCTCCAAGCATTTCGGCTCATCCGATTCGTTCCGCCCCAACGTAGGATGTGAGTTTTAACCTCTTGAATAATATTATAAGGGGAGAATCTAATGCTCTTGTGTTTTGATCTGTTTCGTTCCACCCAAATGTACCATAGAATAAGACTCGGGACTATGACTCGTATATGTTTTTTGCCTCTAACAATCAAAGACATCATCCATCCTTGCATCATCATAATCGGATTATGAAGGGCTACGATGCTAACTTTAAAGATTTCCGCGAAATAATCCCACACTACCTTAGCTTTGTTACTCATGATAAAGAGATGATCCCGACTTTCAATATTTGAGCAACACTGACATTTAGATGGAAAGATGATCCCTTTACGATGTAACCTTTCATCAACCGAAATAAGATCATTGATGAGCCTCCATAAAAAATCGAAATAGTCGGCGTAAGATCAGCCTTCCAAAGCGTGCGAAATAACTTTGTTGGCTCTCGTTTTTGCTTTATGGAGTGCTACGCCGATTTAAGGGAAAAGTTTCCATCGTTATTAAGTAACCAGAGTGGCTTATCCGTATTGCTCGGATTAATTGGGACCTTTGCAATATTCTTCGCAGTCTCAATTCCTACAATTCTCCGCAGACCTTCTTGTTCCCAAGCACCATGAGTCCAGAAATTATTAACTCTCAGAATGTTATCAATATTATCCCTTGGAATAGGTTGCATTGTCTCGATCATCCACTTATCGTGCTAGAAGTTTATTTCTCCACTTCCCAGAGACCAGCCTATACTTTTATTTACGTGATCTCTAACCCCGCATATCCGTCTCCAAGTCGAAGAATGATAGCGTCTTGCCGGAGCAAGGTTGGGATGGATCCCGGAGCAACATATATCTCGCATATAAACTACCCAAAGAGCATTACTCGTTCTAAGGCGACACCACAGCTTCTGAGTAAAGGCAGTAACAATGTCCTCCATTCGGCGAACTCCTAGTCCTTCTTCTTCCGTAGGATAACACATCCTATTCCATGAAACCTAGTGAATTTTTTTCCTCTCATTTGTGGTAACCCAAAAGTATTTATTGAACATGATTTCCATAGAGTGTATCACAGACTTTGGGGGGTTTGGGATCTGAAGGGTGTGCATTGGGATGGAATAGAGCACAACTTTGATCAGTTGTAATCGGCCACCATGAGAGAGCCTCGACCCTTCCCATCCCTGTAATCTCGAGCTCATATTGTTGATCAAATCATCAAAATAAGCAACACGACATCCACCTTTGTATAGAGGGGCTCCGAGATATTTGATAGGGAGAGTTTCCCGCTTAAAACCAAGGAACTCTTTGACTTTTGAAGCTGCTCGATTATCATTATTTCCCAAGATAAATGAACTCTTCCCAATGTTCACCTTTCGCCCTTAGATGCTTTCATACTCATTCAGAATAGCCCGAATAGCTTGGAGGGAATGATTCTTGCTGTTAGTGAAGATTATCGTATCATCGGCGTAAGCGAACCATAATGGAAGATGGAGTGCGAAACCGGCAGCCTACATTTGTAGCCAAGTTCTTGTCGAGAGATAGAGATAGAAAATCAGCGGCAATGACAAAAAGAGATGGCGAGAGTGGGTCACCTTGTCGCAAGCCCCTCGTCGAATGAAAACATCCCGCTGAGAACCCATTAACTAAGATCGAAAACCAGCAATTCCCAATACAGCTATTAATCTATTTTATCCAAATTTTTGGGAATCCCTTTCTTCTTAGAATCTCGATCAGGAAGTTCCATTCAATGCGGTCGTAGGCCTTTGCCATATCCAATTTGAGCATCACATTTTTATCCACGCCACATGAATCCAAAGAGTGTATCATTTCCTGAGCTAAGAGGATGTTGTCACTAATAAGCCTCCCTTTGATAAAACCACTCTAGCCGGGCGCAACCACCTAAGGGAGGACTACGGCAAGTCTGTTGTTCATTATTTTCGTAATGATTTTGTTCTTGACATTGCACAGACTAATAGGTCTATAATCCGACCAATGGGTAGGATTAACCTTTTTAGGAATAAGGATCACTGAAGTTGCCGTATAGGATCTTGGGAGTTTCTTTCCTTCGAAGAATTCCATCACAGCCTCGAAAACATCCTCCTCCAAAATGTTCCAAAATCTTTGATAGAACCTAGAACCATAGCCATCTGGACTTGTTGTGCCGTGACAGCTTATACTAAAAACAACTTCATGTACTTCCTCCTTCGTAGGTAGGCTAATCAATTTTTCTCCATCTAGTGGAGAAAGCACCCTTTGAACAATATTCATGTGTTGTTCCATATCCCGGTTGCAACCCGCTGTAGAAGGCAAAGCTTTGAAAAATTCGTTGGCAGATTTCCTAAGGCCTTCGGGATCCGTAATATCCTATCTTCCCACCTTGACCGTACGAATTGTTGTTCTAAACCTTTTTCTTTTGACTAAGCTATGGAAATATCAAGTGTTCCGTTCGCCATCCTCAATACATCTGCAAGCAGACTTTTGTCTCCAGAAATCCTCTTCCATGGTAGTAGCTCTATTACAAATGGCAATGCAACGATTCAAGCTAATTAAATTATCATCTGAAGGACTCGTATCATAAGTTTTTTCGGTCTCCACTACAGCTTTTTCTGCCTCAGCAACAAGGTTGAAGACATTTCCGAAGACTTCTTTGTACCACTTTTTCAAGTGATCTTTCAACCGATTTAGTTTAGAATGCAATCGCTAAAAACCTTTTCCATATATCGGTTCTTCCCAATTTTGACGGATTTACTTCTCTATATTCAGATATTTGAGCCACATGTCTTGGAAACGGAAAGAAGTAGGTGGGCGTTGTTCATTGTCTTCACAACTGATTATGAGCGGATAATGATCCGATTCACCTGGCGGAAGGTGTTTGACATGTACGTTCGGGAAGATATCTACCCAAGGCTCATTCATCATGATTCTATCTAGCCTTTGCTTCATTGATCCTTTAGCCCAAGTAAACTCCGACCCTTCAAAAATTGGCTCTACCAATCTGCACTCTTGGATGAAGCCATTAAATTCTGAGATGCCGAGTAAATCCGGAGGGTTACCACCTTTTCGTTCCTCAACCTTCGTTATAATATTAAAATCCCCCCCATGAGCCAAGGCTATAAGTGATTGGTATTCTCGCCCATCCGATCCCAGAGTTCCCTTCTTCCCGGAGTTGTAGATTTAGCATAGACAATGGCAATATAAACTGATCTCACCCAAGCAGAATTCATCAACTTAAGATGTAGGAATTGTCGGTTGTCTTCAAGGACTTCCAAATTCGTCTCCTGTTCACAAAAAAACCAAATGTGATTAGATATATTGACAATAACTTTATCAAAGTTAAATTTACGTTTAAAATAATTAATATCAAGTGGTATCATTGGCTCTAAAATAGCAATAAAGTTAAGCTTATAATATTTCCGATAATCTTTAAGGATACGTTGTCTTCCGCCATTACGGAATCCTCTTATGTTCCAGATGAGGCCTTTTAAAATCATGATCGACCAGGGTTGATGCTCGATGACCTCGTCATCCTTTTAGCAGGTTGTGCAGCCTTCTTATTTCCTGTTTAGATTACCTCTTTAACTTTGTTTTTGCGCACTACGTTATCAGTTGAATTGACTCTTCGTAGAGTGGCCTGATTTTTTTGAGATGTCGGATCATCATCATCTGATTCTTGCCCACTTCGTTCTATGTCCGACTCCTCACTTCTGGCTTCTTGATCATCGTCACTTTCCACATTCGTAATCTTATCAATTCCCACCTCTTGTATAGGCAACACAATCTCGAGTGAGTTTATTTTGACTGCCGAATCCCCATCTGGTGGCTCTGATTCATTACTCAAGTCCTCATCCTCTGTTTTCTCTTCTCTGTTCTTGTCTGCTATCTCTGTGTCCAAATTTATAGTGTCCTTATCTGCAATAATTTGATCTACAGTCACCTGATACTGGGTATTAGCTTCAATCGATTTTTCCTTGTTAAGTACTTTTCCGAAAGCCTTTTCAACCCATGACTTTGTGTTTGTTTGACTTTGCTGTCCTTTCTTATTTCTAGCTTCATCATGCTTCAAATTTGCCCCCTTATCTGGTTGATCTGCAACTATGGGTGTTTCCTACAACTTTACGTTTTTGCTTCTGTTTTGGAGGGCCATTTTCATTTTTTCCACCTTCTTCTTTTTCTCGTTTTTCCTGAATGATATCTCTTAGGTCCTTAAGCAGTTCTTTTTTGTGCAGATTGATCTGCCCTATAGCACTCCTATTCTTTATGCCCTAACCTGCAACACTTTGTGCAATAGTCTGGAAACCGTTCAGAAATTATGTCCTGGATCTGTATGCCACCGGCGTACCCTAACGTTATTTGATGTTTAAGTGGCTTTAGTAAGTCCAATTCCACGCAAACCCTTGCAAATTCGGGTCGGTTAGCGTCATACGTTCCCTCATCACAACAAAGAGGTTCCCCAATAATGCGAGCCACATCGTAGATAGCTTCCTCATCGAAAGATTATGTCCTCATACCTGGAAAACGAACCCAAATAGGAACAATAGACGATTCTATTTAGGGGTTAAAAGCAGGGGACCATTTAAACAATCTCATAGGGAAACCATCAAAAAGAATTATTTTCCTAAGCCACAATTTAGTGTAATCTTTCTCGCTGTTCAAGCATATCAACACATGTTTCATGTTTAATAAACCTAATTTAAATTCACCTGTCAGCTCTCGTTCCATAAATAACTCATGCAATCCTGACATCGAAGGGTAACCATGTGAAAACTTACCAATAAGAGCATATTTATAAGGAAGTGATAACCTGGCAATTTCAGCGTCTGAGAATTGAATATGGGTTAATCTGTTTCTTTTTGTGACTGGGCCATACTTGCGTGACGGATCTGTTCGGTTAAACACATGAACCCTACTTTGTTGTGGTGAGTTAGGGTTATTAACTGAGGTCGCATATGGCCGCCTTCCCGTCAAGGCAGTAGCGTATGTCCTGAGATTTTGGGATCCCCCGTTATCTTTGTCGACTGTATCGTTCTTGCTCTCGGGTTGAGATAGAGGTGGCGTCAAAACGAGGGAGGGAGAGAGAGTTTTTTCTTTTTGTTTGTTTCTCGGGTTGAGATAGAGGCGGCGTCAAAGCAAGGGAGGGGGAGAGAGTTTTTTCCATTAAAGTTGAAGCACCTAAAGGTATGACCGAATATGTATTAATTATATACATTTTTTTTTTTATATAAATTTCATCAATTATACCATGAATGTGAAGAAAGCAGAGTCCTTGGTATGATGAAAAGAGTAAAAATAATTCAAAGAGAGACTGAAACGCACGTTTCATTGATTAGAGATAAAGAGAGAAAAACCTTATATAGGCTTACATAAATTGAATTAACTAATCCACTAATTAGGTGCACAAGGCTACCCCTAAAAAATATGCTCAAGAACAGAATTGACAAAATACAATCATGACCCAACTAATACAGAAGACTAAAGACAAATTCAAACTAGCCTGACTTGTTCAAAGCTAACCATTGACAATATTTTGAATCATTTCCCAACATTTCCTCTTGATTCAAAATCACGTACAACAAGACACTATATAAAGTAATTATGTTTCGACTTAAACAGTGCCTTAGTCAGACTATCTGCTGCTTGTTCCTCTATACCACAATACTTGTGAAATCATCTCTTTTACCACCAAATCTCGAATAAAATGATACTGAATATCTATGTGCTTTGATCATCAATGAAAAACTATAGTGCCCGGAGCAGTAGGTCACCACATCCCCCAACACCTAAACCCGAACACACCTATGAAATGGGAGTCCATATATGTGCCCAAGCTTAAGCGAACGGGAGACCTACACACACTCTAGGCTAGGCGGAGCTGAACGTAACAAAAGCGCACAACAACAAAGCAATAGAGGAGGGAGCATGCAAATAAATCAAAACACATATCAACAAGTGACGGGTTCAACTATCCCTAGAAGCCTGTCCCGAATAACATTCATAATCATAGATCATACATAACTTATACAACGTATTCAAATCATATACAATTATCACATCTTATGCAAAATGAAGTGCAAACTCAAACTAGACGACTGGTGAGACTCGACCGACAAACGTCTCGGCCTAGCTCGAACCAAAACTGTAGCTAAAAAGTTTAAAGAAGAGGGTCAGTCCACCCACTGAGTGAGGGGGCTAGTGCACACCCACACATTATATACATATAGAGTATAACACGTATATATTAAACAAAAGATTATGAACCAGGAGTAGGGTTTTGTACACCAAAACCATTTTCCAAAACATACGTATACTTATCATAATCAAAACGTAGCATATCATAACTTGAAATCCTATCCCGTTTCATAATCAAACAAAACGTACAAAAGCTCGGCGAGTACGAGCACATAACTACCCTACTCCTCATAACGTATCATATGAAAAAATAAAACATAACATAACATACGTACCAACTTCTTTCAGGTGATGGAAGGGTTGCGCGACGCTAATCATCCATACAATAACTACAGGTCGTGAGTTTCATGACACTCACATCCGAGGATTCTATCCCCCAACCAAACCTCTTGGTGTATTTCGGGTTCATCCTATCATATGGAGACTATGATCAGGACTATCCCGACGGCCTGCTGCTGTCCCTGGTCCCCTGAACTCATAGACTCTGGGGCCCAACATTAACCGTACATAATTCATACCATACCATATCATATCATACTTAACTCACCCAGAGCATATCATATCATAACATAATGTAACGTACATATCTTATCATTCATACCTTACCTTGCAACTCGACATATGCTTTAAACGTACCTCTCCGTGTCATCCAATTCATATCATGTTGAGGTAGAACATAACTTGCGTGAAAGCACACGGTTTGGAGCATAGCCTTATTGCAAAACATTTAAGCTTACATATGCTCATACTTATAGTTTTCAAAACTCGTAATCATTTGATAAATAATAAACATAACGTATCAACATGTATCTATTATATAAATATAATAATATATTCGCATGCGAACTTGAAAACGAGCACATAGGATTGTAGGTCGCATTAACTAAAAGAAAACAAACCTAACCTCACCTTTTACCAAAAAGAACTCATGAACGAGTGTTTAAGACCAAGAAGAAGCTAAATGGTGGAAAAGATGTTAGGAATAGTGCTCTTAAAGTAGTATTGTTGCTTTACTATTTCCTTGTGAAATCACAAACGGCCATTGAATAATAAACGAAATGATTTTGTTCATAGGCAATCACTTCTTTATGAGCTTATTTATGTCTGTTTGGGTTTAACTGTGTTTTGCATGTTTTGAACTCCCCTAATCCAATGAGGCCATTACGAACTTTGTCCTTATGGGAACGACACATGAAATAAGTTCTTAACTTCATAGGCGAGGATTAGAAACTTCTCCAAGTTGATGAGTCTGACAGACAATGGGAGTGTCGACCTTGACTCTGTTGAGACTTGCTTATGTGATTATGTCCTTGAGAAGGATCATTCAGTTTCATGGAGTGATAAGTGCATACGATGATGCGTTCATAATAAATAAGGGTGATTGTTACAAAAACTTCATCACTGAGATGTCCTACGTGAGAACATTCCTAAATGGGAAAGGAAGTTTCCAGAAACTTCCAGATTAGGAAATATCTCACAGGTCAATGAAGTGATTAGTAATCCTTTGACTTGAGATTCTGTAATGTCTCATATGAGCTAAAATTGTAATATTTGATATAGGCTCAAAAGGGTTTCGCCATATAGACACCTGAACCATAGCCTGTGTTGGGATTACACAAGTGGCATATTTAGAATTAGTAGAATCAATAAAGGATCTACACATTTTAAGAACAAGAATGATCTGTTACTGATTAAGTGGTTCGTAGTGCATTAAATATTAAACCCTTAGCCAAGGTGGATAAAAGATCAAGACATCAAGAAAATGGGGTTTTCTTGGATTGAGGTCTAAATGGATATGAAACGAATTTAATTTTAAAGATCAAGAATAACAAGGCTCTAAGTTTATTCTCATACCTTAATTTCTTGATTGAGAGATAGAGTTGTACGAGGATCGTATTCCACTGATTGTCATTGACTGAAAGGTTCTTTGATTCATTTCGTTATTCGGCTAGGGGTCACATGCCCATTGCTAGATTATGGTAGTGTAATATGTGAACTAATTAATTAATTATGAGAATTAATTAATTAGTGTCACTGCTAATCGAATAATGAACCTAAAGGGTCATACACAAATGTCAGGTCACTAGTGTTTTGGTAGGAAGTTAATTAGATTAACAAATGATCAAAATGTTGATCGAAATGGGGTCACGAACACGTGGACCCTTGCCACGTGTCATGCAGTCGTACGTGACTGCCACGTGTCATGCACACGTGGCTGCACAAATGTGGTTTATTCCACATGAGAATTCTTTTCTAAATTAATTAATTAAATGGTTAATTAATTAATTTTGGTCTTTTAATTAATTATGAATTA
The DNA here is from genome assembly GCA_037501455.1 of Lantana camara. NCBI lineage: Eukaryota > Viridiplantae > Streptophyta > Magnoliopsida > Lamiales > Verbenaceae > Lantana > Lantana camara. Next base: position 88,850,381 of record CM074863.1, read on the forward strand.
ATTGTTAAGTTCAATCTCAAAATAATTAACCTAATAAATAATTAATTATGAATTAAGTTAATTACTGAATCTTGATATTTAACTTTATGCTAGATAAGGTTGAATAGTCAAACTTCCGATTGTAGGAGAGAGAAAGATCTCTTGGATTATCTTGGAGAGCAAGATTAGGGCTGTCAATGGGGCGGATTTTAATCCGAATTCGATCCGAATTCGATCCGAATTTTATCATATTCGTCCGATAAAAAAGTCCGATGGATCATATCCGATTATAAATATTCGTTATCCGAAATAAATGGATCGGATATGGAATTAAGGAATCCGATCCGTTAAAGATCCGAATCCGATTTTTTTATAATATTTTATTAAATTAATTATTTTATTGGTAAAGAATATTAAATAAAATAATTATAATTAAAAATTTCACTTATGTTCACTATAAATAATAATAAAATTTAAATTATTTATTCTAAAAAATATGTTTTTCTTTATTAAAAATCTTAAATTAACCTATTTTAAATGCATATACACAAAACCATTCAAGAATTCATTAAGTAATAATTATTTGTTAAATATTATATATTTATATTTATATTTTATTTATTTATTTCTTTATAAAAAAATTTAATTTTTATTGTTAATCGGGTCGGATCTTTTATCGGATCTGATCCGACCCGTTAACATACGGACTTGGTATTAATGAATCCGAATCCTATAGGATTCGGATTCGGATCCGGTTATCGGATCTTCTTGTCGGATTCGGATCCGGAATTTCCTGATCCGGTCCGAATCCGACCCGTTGACAGCCCTAAGCAAGATATGATCTTATTTTCAATTAAAAGATAATAATTAATTAGTGAATTATTGAGCAAGAAATCAAAGCCCACAAGACTTAGGAATTCTCCTAGGGTTTTTGAACCCCTTTGTTTAAATACAAGGGTGGGGCTTCTCTTATACTTTAGACCAACGTTCTTGAAGCGTTATTTGATTTTGAGAAAATTAAAAAGAAAAGTTTTGAAAGTTAATCCCTCGCCAAAACACAAGTCGGAGAATTAGCACTCTCAATAGCTTGATCGTGATCTAGGACTGATGTGGATATGCTTAGGAGGATTACCTACTTTAGGATCTTTTCGAGAACCGTTCGAGAGACAATCCGCACGAAGGGTGTTTGATAGGCGGTATCAACATCATTAGAAAGCTTCAATCTTCGTAAGTTTCTTGAAACCCTTCTTAGTTTCAAGATGAACATTGCAAGTTTTTTATTCGCTTTTTTGGAATTTTTTTTTTAAAAAAATTTTGCTACACAAACTTCGTATTTTCTAACCAAAGAGTGCAATGAATGCGAAGAAGCGACGTCCACTAACACTTAAATGTTCACATGTTCATTTCACGTTTCCACATCGAATTTCATAGCATAAAATCTATAAACATATCATCACATGTCATATAATAAGTAATTAACAACTTAGGATGAAGTTTGAGATGAGAAAAATCCATTAAACACACAAGGAATGCAATGAATACAAGGAATGTCATATTGTAGCACTTTAAATGTTTAAGCAGGGAAGTCACGTTTACTCTTTGTAATACATGCCATAAAATTTATATACATGTCATACATATCATACTATAACTTATTAACATGTTAGGACCATAATCGTGGCGGAAAAAGAGAACACGAAGAAACAAACGAACAAAAATACACATGCAAGCAAGATAAGGGGGGAGATGTAACAGGGGTTACCCCTCATAAGCATAAAAGACAAAATGGCTGTGACTTAGGGTAGGCATCTTTGTCCTAAAACAAGTAAGGGGGTCACAGGGGTGACTCTCTCAAAGGCATAAGAGAGCCATGGGGTTAAAAAGGGACATAAAGGCACATGCAGGGTCACGGGGGTGGCTGTATTCAGTAGCCATCTTCTTTGTGATCCCCAACCATAGTAGCAGCACACCATCACCATGGCACACAGCAGCAGCAGGGGAAGCTCGTTGGGCAACAAACTCATGCAATTCCTCATGAAATTCATGTAAATAAGACCACACACACATGCATCCTCACATTATCACCACAAAGTGTAGGAATTTTCAACCAAAAATCATGTTTTCAAGCTTTAAACATGGACTCCATTATTGGTGAATTAATATACACTCAACTACCATGGATAATGAGTTCATAAATCAAGTAAGGAAGCTCAAGTGATCAAGAAACAAGTATTGTAAGTTCAAATAACCCGAGGATGCATATAGAATTCATAAAATAGTTCAAACCCTTACTATTCATGCTCTTGAACATACAAACACTTAGAAACAAGATCGGGAGGCAAAAGAGGAGTAGAAATGTAGCTTAGGTTATGAGGAACACGGGGCTAACCTCGGATCGAAAATCGGCGAGCAAACGACAAGATATTGGAGCTTGAAGTTGGAGATGGCAAAGCTTTCTTCTTCCTTCTTTCTTGGACCTAGATTCTACGTGTGAGGCTGGAAAATGGAGGAAAAAGATGGCTTTATGGCTGATAAAGAGTAAGAAAACAGGTTCGGTTCGGTTCAGTTCAAGAGTGGTTCGGTTCGAGGACGGTTCGGTTCAAGCAGGTTGAATTTTGAGGCTTATGGGGTTCAAACGGGCTTAGAAAAATATGAGGCTTATTCCGTTAGTCTCAAATCAATGAATCAATGGCTGTACTAGAATTTGAATTTGAATTCTCGAGCTTAAGTTAGCCCAAAAGGGTTTAAGATAGACCTATTTGCAAATAGGCCCCAAAACTTAAATAAAATTGCAACTAGGTCCAACCCTAATTTAAATAAATCATATAACATGCTAATTCCACATAAATACATTCATAAATCATGTAGTTCACTTAGTTTCACATAGTGGACAAGTTCGGCACCGAATTCACGTAAAACGATCATGATCGAGGAAATACGTATTAATTTAAAACACTTAGGGCACGTTGATCACTTAAACGATTTAATTAGTGCATATATTATATAAAAGAACATAAATTCATAAATACACTATCTCGTGACGCCTTACCTGACTTGCCGAAGAAACGGGGTGTCACAAAAATTGAAAATTTGGCCATTGCAATTGAGGATACATTATCACAAAAAATTTTAGTTGCACCTTTTTGTTCCAAATTAAGATCAGCGAGTAACTTTCTGAGCCACAATCCTTGACATGCTGAAGCTGTTACTGCTACATACTCGGCCTCCGATGATGATAGAGGAGTTGTGGGTTGCTTTTTTGACCTCCAACTGATAGCTCGAGTTCCAAGAGTGAAAAAGTTGCCAGACACTCTTTCTATCATCCAAGAACCTTGCCAATCACTTTCTGAAAAACCGTACAAACTTGTTGTGCCAAGATGATGCTTTGCTGGGTTGCGCATAAACATTGAAATGACTCCAACAGAACATGATAAATTTGAACGAGTATGAGTCAAGTAGGTCAAACCTCCAACTAAGCTTCTAAAAGAACTTCCATCTGCTTTTTCAGTACCATCATCAAGTTGAAGTTTCTTATTCACATTCATCGGAGTGGGAGCCATTTTGCAATTTAGCATGTTAAATCTTTTCTAAAGATCAATAACATACTTTCTTTGTGAAATAAGAACTCCATCTTTTTCTTGCTTTACCTCAAGGCCAAAAAAATAGTGCAACACTCCCAAATATGTCATTTGAAGCCTCTTTGTCGTACAAGATTTGAATTCACATATAAGAGAATGAGATGAGCCCATATAAATCATGTCATTAACATACAAACAAACCAACAATAGATCATCTTCGTCATGCTTCTTTGTGTACAAGGTTGGTTCATTCTTACTTCGCTCAAGTCCATTTTCTATAAAGTAGGAATCAATTTTGCTATACCATGCCCGCGGAGCTTGCTTGAGCCTGTGTAGCACCCTGAGCGGTGGGCACCACATCCCCCACACTATAGCTCGACACGTGTAATGAAATAAGGACTCCGCACACGCATCAAACCTTAGTGAATAGGAGACAAACAAAATCAAGCCCTAAGCTAGGCGATCTAGACCCTAATACAGAGCGCACATACGAAAATTCAAAACAAGAGCGGAAGCAGCAGGATCCAAAATTCAAGTATACATACATGCAATACACTAGCATCAATTAAATCAAATATACATGTTATGCCTTAACGGGCTAAATTAAATCGTAACATATGCTCTAATATTGAGACATGATCATATATATAAGTTCAAGTGCTCAAGAGTACAAAATAAATACAAGAGATGCATGAGACTCCCTACAAGACTCCAAGACTCAAAAGAAAGACCGCCACCTAGCTCGAACTGACATCCTGCACCTGCAACTCAAAGATAAAGGGGGAAAAAGAAAGAAACAACGAGGTTCAGTCCTAGAGACTAGGAGCGGGCTAACACACACATCCGTATACATATAGAGCAAAGCACGTATCAAGATTGTACTTATCTGTTAACAGGGGATGGTTTTTGCATGCCAAATCGTTTCCAGTGGTAATATATATATATATATTTAAAAGAAGTTAAAGAGCGAAGGCCAAAATAACCAATTTTAAATAGTTAAGAATCCATTCCCATTTCATAGACTCAAGACAAGACAAACCACTCGGCGAGTACGAGCTTCATCCAAGCTCCTCATGTCAAGATAAGTTCAAGCCAAGCAAGGCAAATCAAAACAAACCTACCTCATACTCCGGTGACGGAAGGGTTGGCCGACCCTTAACCATCCAAGTAAGCGTGCATGTATGGGTCGTGAGTTTCGTGACACGCATGCCCGAGGGACTCCATCTCCCACCAAACTTCCTAGTGGGTTCCGGGTTCGTCCTATCAAGTGGAGATCGTTCTCAGGAGTTAACCCGATAGCCTAACACCGTCCCGGGGCTCCTTCATACAAATCTCCGGGGCCCATCAAGTCAAGTTAAGTACAAGTTCATGTCAGTGACCTATCTTTCAAGGTCATATCTCGCTACAAGTTCAAAACGTACATCAAAACTTTTCAAAACAAATCAAAACATAGTGTATATACGTATAAAAGCGTTTTCAAGATTCGAGACAAGCGGGACAAGCCCTCAAGATACATATCAAGCACGTATCTATCATATAATATACATATTTCGCATTCGGGCTTCAAAACACGTAGGGTTTTAGGTCACTTCAACTAAAATAAAGAAAACTTCACCTTTGAGACGTAACAGGGCAAGAGGAAGCAAACAAATGCCTACAGAACCACCTCGTCACAAACAGGATGATCCCCTAAACAAAATAAGTGACAAGGGACAACCTTAGAATCAATATGAACCAATTAGACGCTCGAAAATTGCGTATGAATGAAAATGATACAAATGAAAAGCAACAAGGTAGCATTCATGTCACATTTAGGCATACCACTTCATTTCAAGTCATAACGAGCATAATTCACGCCAAATGAATTCATAATTCTCATGTAACGAGCATAACATATCATATAACATGTTACTAATGCATATATATCATAAAACAAGCAAAGAGAAATCATATAAATTTAATAAATAAGGCATAAGTTCATGCATGCACGTAGAAAAACGTTTAAAGTATATCTTGTAACATATTGCATATAATTACATCGAAATCACATTACAAATTCTTATTAAAGCATATAACATATAATACATGAAGTTAACTAAGCATATAAATAAAAAACGAGGCTAAAAGAACACATAACAAACAAGAAAGCAAGAAGCAAACACACGCACGCACACACAGCAGCGCTACCACCTCTAGGGAGCTACTGCATACGTGTCGCGGCCGTGACACCATTTACAAAGGAAATGGTCATGGCCGCGATGCCATTACAGTGGCCAAAAGCAAGGAACACCGCGGCCGTGATAAAAAACAAGCCTGGTTTGATCACGGCCGCGACGCAGTGCCAAAACCTATGAAAAGAAGCTAAATAGGGCCAGAACTCAGTGGAGGAAGAAGGGGAAACAAAGTAGCAACTAAACAACGACAAAAACACTCCAAAACCTCCACAACACAGGTGCAACATCAGCAGCAAACGCAGGTACGAAGCAAGAAGGCAAAAGAGCCCATATGTACACATGTTCTTCAAAGTGCAGCCATGGTGGTTTAATTTACAACCAATTACCATGAAATCAAGCATCATATAATCATCAATGAAATCATCTAGATCATGTATATAGCTTCAAACCAAGAAATACATAAAAGAACATCAAGATTCATTAAATTTCCACATAACCTTTACTATTCATGTTCTTGTCTGTTACATGCTCAAATCTTCATGAAATCATGCAAATCATGGCTTAAAAGAAGCACAAGGGAGTGGAGAACAATAAAACATGCTTACCTCTTCGATTGGAGAAGAATCGACGAATAAGCGAGCTCGAAAGTGCCATGAGTGAATAGTATCGGGTCTTCCCTTTTTCTTCTCCCTGTGATCTCGGTTTGCAGCCCTTTCTCCTTTCTTTCTTGTTGATTTCGAGAGTGAGGGTTAGATAGTGAGAGAAAGGGTTAAACCATGGTCAAGTAGGCTCAAGAATCAAGTTATTTGGTTAGGAAATGAGGGAGTTATGGCTAAAACCGTAAAAGGTGGCAATTGCACGCGAGGCTCATAGTACGGGCAAATTTTGGGGGTTTGAACGGGTTTAGAAAAATACAAGGCTAGGTTCCATAGCTTCCAAATTTTGTTACGAGTCCAGTGCCACTTCCAAAATTCAAATCCAAATTCCCGAGCTCAAGTTATGCCTTACGGAACCCAAGGTGTGCTAAAATGAGTTAGGCCCTCAAAGCCCTTAACAAATAAAACGGTTTAAGAACCGTATCAAACGAACTCAAAAACAATTAAGGAGCATATACGTATCAAAGTTCATATTCAAACATAAGAATTTAATTCAAATAAATTCAAATAAGCACATAAATAATATAATAAACATATAATAACATAAATAAATAAATTAAATGCGTATTAAACACTCTCGTTACGGCGTACCTATATGGCCAAAAAGTCGGGGTGTTACAGCCTTTGTAGTGCATTTTTTAGCTTGTACACTTTTTCCTCATTTCTTTTACAACAAAGCCATATGGTTGAGCGACATACACATCTTCTTTTAAATCACCATTAAGAAATGCAGATTTAACATCAAATTGATAAAATTTCCAATTTAATTATGCAACCAATTCTAGAAAAATTATCACCGCTTAAAAACGTGTAGTTGGAGAAAAAGTTTCGTCAAAGTTAATACCTTGTTGTTGTGAATACCCCTTCCCGACTAGTCTAGTTTTGTATTTTTGCACTCTCCCATCTGCATGGTATTTGCTTTTGAACACGCACTTCAATCCAATAATGTTTTTCCCATCCGAAGGCTCTACCAAGTCCCATGTTTCATTTCTTCTTATTGACATTAGCTCATCTTCCATTACGCGCCTCCATTATTTTTTAGTTGATGCTTATTTGAAACTAGTTGGCTCTACACCAAATAAAGCAAATTTACAAGTTTCATAAATCTCTACAGGTGATCTAAACTTTCGTGGAGGAGTCTCATCCGAATCTTTCGAGTCTGGTACCACCAAATTGTTAGGTAGCAAACCCATCCCACATAGGAAGATTGGCGGAAGTTTGTCCAATATATAAGTGTTCACCTAACTTCATTAGTATGGGGCCTTTTGGGATATGCCCAAAAACAAATCCGTGCGGGCTTGGCCCAAAGCGGACAATATCATACTAATGCGGAGTTAAAGTGAGGTCGCGCGGTCCCAACAAGTGGTATCAGAGCCCAGGTTCAGGCTTGTCGAGTGGTGGACTACGTTTTATAAGGAATTCCCGGTGTAACAAGACCAGAGGCCTATAGGGGTGCCTTGTGTCGAAAGTCTTCCTGGCAAGTGTTGGTCAGACAACGGGTCCCGTTTGGTGTGACGGCGGTACAAGGTGTTTGGCAGGTGAAGTGACCTATGTTTAGCAGGTCAGGTGATGTGACCTAGCAATTGGAGATTTGCGGTTTATGCCTTGTGTCGAAAGTCCACTTGACATTAAGGAGGTCAGGCGGTGTGTCCCGCAAAGATGTGTAGCGGCGGTGCAAGATGGTTGGCGGATCAAATGGATTGACCCTGAAGGGGAGGTCACAAGCGGTGTGGTCTTAGTTTGAGGGGAGGATTGTTGGGTAGCAAACCCATCCCACATAGGAAGATTGGCGAAAGTTTGTCCAATATACAAGTGTTCACCTAACTTCATTAGTATGAGGCCTTTTGGGATATGCCCAAAAACAAATCCGTGCGGGTTTGGCCCAAAGCGGACAATATCATACTAATGTGGAGTTAAGGTGAAGGCGCGCGCGGTCCCAACACAAATTACCATCATTAAACTGCAATTGCTAGAATTTCTTGAAGATTGACTCATTGTTGTAATTGGAGATTGATGACTTGCTCCTTCACTAAGCGAGATTTCATGATCCCCTACAAAGGTTTGTGATTAATTCTCATCATTATTGTCCCATTTCTAGTATGTACGTTCATCAAATACCAGATCTCTCCTGATAATCACTTTTCCACTTGTGGGGTTTTATAATCGAAAGGTTTTGGATTGAGAGCAATAACCAATAAATATACATTTCTCACATTTTTTACCAAGCTTACAGCGATTTTGAGAATTAACAAGAGCATAAGCAATACAACACAAAATTCTCAAATAATTCACACTTGGTTTTCTACCTTTCCAAGGTTCGAAAGACGTTCGATTCATAATGGCCCTCGTTGGAGAATAGTCAGCAAGTAGACTGCAGTATTTGTTGCCTCTGGCCAAAATTGATTTGGCAAATTCCTGCTTTTTAACATACTTTTGGCCATATCCACTATAGTTCGGTTCCTCCATTCGGCAATTCCATTTTTCTCTGTATTATAAGGTGTTGTCAATCCCCTATGAATGCCATGCTCTTCATAAAAGATGTTAAATGCTTATGACATAAATTCACCACCTCTATCGGTTGAAAGAGTTTTAATGTTGGTATTGATAATTGTAGATTTCGCTTCTGTTTAGGCCATTTATTGCATGCATTTTATGTGGTTTTGGCTATTATTAATTTGCTCCATTCTAGCCACCTCGTAGGTCGGAGTCATAAAATGAAGAAATGGAGCAAAATCGGAGTAGATTGTCATTGTTTTGAAGGGCTAATGGACGTTAGCCCTGGATAGAAGAGACCAGCTAACAACCGTTAGCTGCCACAGAACTTGAGGAAGCATGTAACGGGTGTTAGCCCGTTATTAGAGTTGTTATCAAGTTTTTCACCCTAATGGGCATTAGGGTGTTTACTTACACTACAAGAAAACAGCCGAAATCCGAGGGAAATTTCCGAGGGAAATATTCCCTCGGAATTCCCTCGGAAATTCCAATTTCCGAGGGACTTCCGAAGGAATTCCGACGGAATTCGCCAAATTAATTTCCGAGGGAAAATTCCCTCGGAAATCCCTCGGAAATGTTAGCGCCAACGTTAGCCGCCAAGTTTTCCGAGGGATTTCCGAGGGAAAATTCCCTCGGAAAATTAAAATTTAATTAATTTTTAAATTAGAACTAGTTTCCGAGGGAATTTCCGAGGAAATTTTCCCTCAGAAAATAAAAAAATATTAATTTTTAAACTAAAATTAGTTTCCGAGGGAATTTTCGAGGGAAAATTCCCTCGGAAAATTAAAATTTAATTAATTTTTAAATTAGGACTAGTTTCCGAGGGAATTTCCGAGGGAAATTTCCCTCGGAAAATAAAAAATTATTAATTTTTAAACTAAAATTAATTTCCGAGGGAATTTCCGAGGGAAAATTCCCTCGGAAAATAAAAAATTATTATTTTTTAAATTAAAATTATTTTCCGAGGGAATTTCCGAGGGACAATTCCCTCGGAAAATTAAATTTTAATTAATTTTTAAATTAGAACTAGTTTCCGAGGGAATTTCCGAGGGAAAATTCCCTCGGACAATTGAAAGTTATTTGATAAAACTACTTTCCGAGGGAATTCCGAGGGAAATATTCCCTCGGAAATGAATTTGATAAATTCCCTCGGAATTCCCTCGCAATTCCCTCGGAATTTTGAATAGTTATTTTTTAATTATTAATTATATAATAATTTGTTGAAGTTAGGTAAAATCCATGGCAATTATAAATATTATTAGTGAATTAAGAGCTATAATGATATCTATTAAATTAGTAATTGTAAGTTTTATATATATATATATATATATAGTCGAACTTTCGAGTATAGTATATTTTTCGAACAAATAAAACTTTAAGTCATTAAATCGAATAAATATTTTTTAAAATTAAGCACTATATAATAATTTGTCGAGTTTAAATACAATCCATGACAATTATATGTATAATTAGTGAATAAAGTAAGATATTTTTAGTTATTAAATGATTGAATTGATGGTTATACATATGTAATCAAACATTCGGTAGGTATTTCGAACGATAACATAACGTTAAGGACATTCATTTTATTTTAAATTGAAATCGAATTTCATTTTCACATATTTTTGGAAGAGAATTTTTTCTTATTTAATTAACTAACAAAGAAAACATCATGTTATTACATTTAATATTTGAAAACAATTTTTTCTCTTTTTTTAATATTTTGAATTTTCGAAATTCCGAGGGAATTCCGAGGGATTTCCGAGGGAAAACCATTTTCCCTCGGAATTCCCTCGGAATTTGAAATATATATTTTAAAAGTAAGCACTATATAATAATTTGTCGAGTTTAAATACAATCCATGACAATTATATGTATAATTAGTGAATAAAGTAAGATAATTTTAGTTATTAAATGATTGAATTGATGGTTATACATATGTAATCAAACATTCGGTAGGTATTTCGAACGATAACATAACGTTAAGGACATTCATTTTATTTTAAATTGAAATCGAATTTCGTTTTCACATATTTTTGGAAGATAATTTTTTCTTATTTAATTAACTAACAAAGAAAACATCATGTTATTACATTTAATATTTGAAAACAATTTTTTCTCTTTTTTTAATATTTTGAATTTTCGAAATTCCGAGGGAATTCCGAGGGATTTCCGAGGGAAAACCATTTTCCCTCGGAAATCCCTCGGAATTCCCTCGGAATTTGAAATATATATTTTTTAAAATTAAGCACTATATTGATGGTTCTACATATGAAAACTATGTAGTTTTGATATTTTTTACTATTAAATATAATTAAATTCTTAAATAGTGTTGATACATTTTTTATTATTCCCCCCAATTATTTAACATCAAACAAAAATATATTACTTTATCAAATTCTAAAATCATATCATATTATTTTTAGGAGACTTAAATTAATATTCTATTTCAAATTTTAAATTCTTCTTATTAACTAAAGGAATATATATTGAATTTACTGTATATCATTTGGATATATATATATTTTTTGAATTTACTAAAACTAAAAAATATATAAAATATTTTTATTTCAAAACTTTAAATATATATTAGAATTAACTACAAACTATTAACTAAAAATGGAAGAATATTAAATATATATTAGATATTTTAGATTTACCAAAATATATAAAATCATTCAAAGTTTAAAATTTTCAAACATAAAATTTTGACCATGTCCCCCTAAAAATCTCTTAACACTTTTGTCCCCCAAAATGTATGCAGCAGCGGCAAAAGAGAAAAAAACTCCCACCCAAATTAGTTGAATAAAGCATGCTTAAGTGATCTACGAACAAAGATACATGTTTATGCCAATCCTCCAATTTCTCCTTATTGTGACTACTACATAGAAAAGTGAATTGTGGGTCGTTCAGTTTGAATCTTTTAAAACTGTTTTAACTGGGTATTCTTGACATATTAGAGATGTTCTCTACAAAAATTGGTGGCCATCCGATTTGATTTGAGTCCCGAGATAAATAGCAACTTCTCCTGCTATCCCCTGTTTTCAGAATTCGATTTGTGGCTTGAGCAGGGGTACTAAACGATGGAGTTTTTGAAAACTGCTTTACAGGTGTATTTCTGTGCATGTTATGAATATTACCACCAAATTTCAGATTATTTGGACTTCGTTTGATAAGGGAACAACGATCATCTTTCACTAATAGTGCTGTAGGAAATTTTCTGTTTTGTGTCATGTTTAAACTAAAACTGGTATTTATTCGGGATGAACTAAAACTGGTATTTAAAACTTCAACAACTCCCTTGGCCTCGAGGAGAAATCCGATGCCGCTGGTAGAGACAGTGAAGGTAATTTTTGGATGCTAGATTGATTTTATAGATTGTCGACGCCTTTTCTCTGTTGCATTTGGAGTGTACGTTATTAAATAGTCTGAAAGTTTCTCGGATGCAAGTAGCTATTAACTTGTGGATTGTTATGTAATCAGCATGATATATAATCTTCTAAAACAGACCTTTCAAGTAGACAGATATTAAAGAACAGAGGGATCAAAGTTTTAGTTTGGAATATTTGAGGAGCACTATTCTTCCTACTGTAAATTGAAAAAGGTTTTCTTGCATCTCTCAGATTTTAGTTATTGAGAGAATTGATACCATATAGTGATCAAAAGAGAAACTCTGCACCATTAATGTTAGAGGTATGTTACTAGATTATAAAATATACAATACCGTTCTCTTTACTTATATTCATTAAAAATGGTTTTTGCCATTAATCATTTTTCATTGCAGGTGATTCAGTATGAACAGTTTTTATGAGAAAAGGTTCAAAACAATGAAGGTTCATATAAAACTTGGAGTTCAGATCCTACTAAGCTGATGCCATCGGTAATATCTTGAAATCAGACTCAAATTATAATTTAATGCACTCTTGGTATTAGTTGAATATCCAGGTTGTTGGAAGCCATCTGTCAAAGCTATTGTGAAATTGGTTGTTGAACGATTTGTAGTTTTTATCTATGCCAGCTGCTTGTTCACTACTACTATTTATTTGCTACAATATTTCCTTGAAAGCATGTGTATCCAGCTGTAATGTTCTTCTGCTTCTTTAATTAGTAACTTCCTATTTCTTTTCATATTTGCAGCTACTGAACTTGTTACTAGGTCAATTCAAGTAATGATGGAATCAGGTTGTGAGGAGGTATGTCATTCATTGGATAAGCATTTTCTTGTCTTATAAAGTCAATGCTTATGGCAATCCAATCAAAATCATACGATAATTTCTACAGCATTGGAAATAAGCATTTGCATAATACAAAGCCTCAGCCCTATTCTTCTGCATGACTGCATTGATCCCTTCTCCATATTTCACCCAAATCAGCCATATGCATTTACACCACCTTGCAATGTTTGAGATTTCCCGTTTTCTCATCCTTTATTTTTGTTTGTTTGGTTTGTAAGAGAAGTACGTACCTCTGTTTCCTAGTGTGGCAAAGCCCTTGTCAAATCCAAAAATGCAATGTAACTACCATATGTATTTGGTTAAGGCTTTGGATTTGAGGGAAATGATTTGGAATGACTGCATGCTATTATGATTTCAAATAAACTGAACTGACTGGAATATACATCAAGATCTGAAATCCACAGTACATAATTATCTAAACAAACTCTATCAATTTGTTATTACATGTTTGTAATTCTTCAATTCAAATGCAGCCTTAGATGTTTTATGCATGTTGATGATTTAAGAATTTTGTTTTTCATGTCTTTTAAGGTAACATTGGAAGCAGAAGTTACTAATAAAGGAGCACTTGCATTATATGGCCGTCTGGGTTTTATTAGAGCCAAAAGGCTTTTCCGGTATTACTTAAACGGAGTTGATGCTTTTCGGTTGAAGCTATTGTTTCCTCGTCCAGAGCCGGAATACTCAGATTCCAGGATCGAAACAGGGGATGAAGACCAGGGGTCTTGTAATGAGATGCCACACCAAGGAAAAATTTTGCTGTAATACATCTTCTGGAAATGGAAATTGAATGCCCGTTTAATATGTGCAATATCATCTAAATGAGAATCCAAAATGGCGTTGGGATCTGTGGATGAAGAAGCTCAAGATGCGGTGATGATGGATTATGTTGAAGGTTGTTGGTAACCTTCTGCTGTAGATCTCCACAATCCGCTTATAATCAAGATCGACAACCTTCAAGACAATCATGAAAAGTAGTATACCTTACATTCTTGTTTTGTAAATTCTCTCTAATTCTGCTGCCGCTGCTGCTCGTCACACTTCGGCTTATATTTTGAAGTGATATTCATATGTACGGCTCGAATATACTACCAAGAAAGTAGTCTTGACAGACATTCAATAAAGCACACAAATTTTACTTCTTTATAATTTAAGTGGTTGATGCAACTGCTATTGTCCGGTTTCTGTTATATTTATTATATTTATATTTTCAGATTTTAGCTTTGATGTATAGCTTTATTTCTCATTATAAATATGTATTTCACAATAGTTACAATAATAATCTCAAAAAAAATAAATATATATATATATATTTATAATAAATTTTATTTATAAAATTTCAATTGGAAAATAAAATTCTACAAAATAAATGACAAGAATTCCGAGGGAAAATTCCCTCGGAATTCCCTCGAAAATTAAAATCCCACAAAATGGAAGACAAGATTCCGAGGGAAAATTCCCTCGGAATTCCCTCGGTAATAAAATTTTACAAAATTAGAAGGCAAGATTCCGAGGGAAAAATCCCTCGGAATTCCCTCGGAAAATAGAATACATTCCGAGGGAATAGCATTGGCGAATGAATTCCGAGGGAATTCCGAGGGAATTCCCTCGGAAAATAAATATTGAGATTTTCCCTCGGGATTCCCTCGGAATTCCCTCGGAAATATATTTCCGAGGGAATTCCCTCGGAAAAAATTCCCTCGGAACCAATTCCGAGGAGGCTTTTTCCGAGGGAATGATTTCCCTCGGAATTCCCTCGGAAAATGAGATTTTCCGAGGGAATCCCTCGGAATTCCCTCGGAATTTTCCCTCGGAATTCGCCTGTTTTCTTGTAGTGTTAAGGGTTTTGTAACGGTCATTAGGGGTGGAGTAAAGTGCATTTTTACCTTTTCTAGCTTTATTTTTGAGACTTCGCAAGTTTTTCTGATTCCTACTTTAACCTAATTGGAAGAACAACTCTTGGAGAGGCTTGGAAGACACCATTTCATGCTTTAGCTTTGGGATTGAAGATGGGAGCAATTTAGTATCAATTTCTCTCGCCTAATCTTCTTAGTTTACTTAATTAGTCCTTAGTAGTTAATCTTTTCCTTTTCTTGTTGAGAACAATGTATTATGTTTTGGGTATTGGCTTTGTCTTGACTTGAATACTTGGGAATTGATTTGAAGTTAATGAATATGAATACATTTATGATGATTTCCTTATATCCCGTGGTTGTATTCTTGAATATGAGTGGCTAATTTCTTAGGGCTAAGGGGATGATGAATAGTGTGCGCTAGTTTTTCTATGAAATGCCCAAGAGACTAGAATTGATTTTCATGTTTGGAAAATGTTCTATTACTATAACTTTGAGTTTGGCCAACTTAATTTTGATTTAAAAACCACTTGCGAATTGAAAGATTAACTAGTGGTTGGGTAAGTTTTCCTAACACTTAATTACCATTTTAAAGAGATTTAAATTGGAATTAAGCTATTTTGTTATCAGTTAATAAAGCCAAGGTGCTATTATTTGATTGTCCCAACCTTGTTAACTTGGTTTAAGTATTGAATTGATGATCACGAGAGCGATGTCGATCTTGCTTGAATACACGCTTTTAACTTCAAAAGAATCTTAAACATACTTTAGTGGTTGGATAGTGAAAATCACTTTAGTTGATTAGGTATTAGTCGTTCATTTGGCTCATAAGCATTATCCCGTAGCCATCTTAATCCTTGAAGTAAAGTTGATCTACTTGCGTACTTAAGCTTCCGTTTATTTCATTTTTGTTGCTTATTATAATCTTATTGTTACTTAAGAGTTTGTTGCATGTTTGTTTGTTCCTCAGTTGCTAGTTAACCCTCTTTGTTGCTTGGTCTATCGATTAGAAAACGTGCAAAGTAATTGCTTAATACTCATCTCCCTAGGGACTTGACCCATTGTGCAACAATTGTTTCTCGGCAAGCTTGTACTTGAGCTTTATTTTAAAATATTTCATCTAGTTTTTGGCCTCGCTATAGCTCTCGTTCTTTTTTAGTTTGATACCTTCCCAGACCTTTAAAGCCCCGATGAGTTTTAACGAAGACTCGAGGCCTCAATAGCCAGAACTAAGAGTTGTGGTTAGGTTGAGAATTAGTGTGAACAGGTACCACTTTAATTTTCCACCAAAAACTTGAATTTTTGAAGCTTTCAAAAGTTTCTGATTTACACTTTAAAAAATACACCTACTCATATGACTGTAATCATCAGTAAACAAGAAAAAATACCGAGTCCCGCCAAGTGATTCTATGTATAGGACCACATAAATCTGCTAATTCAAGACAATACGAAGCTCTCCATGATTTTCCTACAGGAAAAGACCTTCTACGTTGTTTACCAAATATGCATCCTTCACATACATTTTCAGTTGATTCTATCCTTGGCAAACCATGAACCATCTTATTTTGACTCAACAATCTCAATTCATTCATATTCAAGTGTCCATAACGTAAATGCCATATCTCTGATTCTTCATTGTTTCTTTTATTAGTAAGTAAGACGTGCTCAATAATTGAAACTTCAAGAGGAAATATTTTGTTTTCTGTCATAAGAACACTTGCTAGAATTTTCCAGATTCCTTATTCTTTATTACACACATTTTATTATCAAATATAATAGAAAATCCAACTTCCAACAACTGACCAATACTTAACAAGTCATGAGCTAAACTAGGAGCAAACAACACATCTTTGGTAAGTTTTATTTTAGCTCTACTAGTTTGAATAGTAACAACACCTTTGCCTTCAACTTGTATCTGGATATTATCGCCAAGCCAAATTTGCTTCTTTTTTTGTCTCATCCAACTCCTTAAACATCGATCTTTTGCCCGTCATATGATGAGAACAACCACTATCTACAAATCAAACACCATTATTCTGCTCAATAAGAGAAGAATACGCCATAAAGAGCGTACTCTCTTATTCTTTCTTCACTTTTCTCCATAGATTTATTGATTCTTACTTCATGAGCTTGTAAAGAACCCATTAGTTCATCAAAAGAAAAAGTAGATAAATTTTTTGATTCCTCTATTGCAGCAACTACATGATTAAATTTAGGAGACAAACTTCTTAAAACTTTTGCCATGACAGTTTCATCAGTAACTACTTCTCCATATGGCTTCATCTGACTTACAATTTCAATAACTCTAGATAAAAATCCTTGCATCAATTCATCATTTTTCATGAATAATGTTTCAAATTCTTTGCGTAGAGATTGTAACTTCACAGTAATTACCTTTGAAGAAACTTGAAATTCTTTCTTCAAAGTCATCCAAGCTTCCTTTGAAGTTTCTGCCTGCGCAGCAATTCGGGAGAACATCGTCTCACCCTCTGCTTGTTGAATGAGAAATAGGGCTCTTGCATCTTTTTTCTTGACATCTCTCAATCTCTCCCCTTCTACATCGGCAAACCCATTTTCAACCAAATCTCATAAATTTTGAGATCTAAATAAGGTTTTCATTTTGATACTCCAAAATTCATACTTATCCCCATTGAAGATAGGTATGGGCAATTGTGAAGAGGAAGGTAATCAATTTGCAGCCAACGAAGAAATTTTCTTTTTTGTTCACTCTCTCTCTTTTCTCTTCACTCAATTTTCTCACTCTTCTTTTTTTCGGTCTTAAATTTGAAAACCCGGCTACTACAATGAAGAAAACAGAGTACTTGGTCTAATGAAAATAGTAAAAATAATTCAGAGAGAGACTAAAATGCACACTTCATTAATTAGAGATAAAGAGAGAAGAGCCTTACATAAACTTATGTAAATTAACTCAACTAATCCAGTAACCAAGCCCACAAGGCTACCACCAAAAAACATGCTGAAGAATAGAACTGACTAAACACAATCACGACCCTACTAAAATGGAAGACTAAAAACAAATTCGAACTAGCCTGAGTTGTTCAATGCTAAGCATTGACAATATTCTGAATCATTTTCCAACAGAATGTGATGTCCCCAAGACGCCACAACTTTATATCGTGTATTGCCCAATTTGATGTGAAACGTAGCGCCCGAAAGACATCTTGGTAAATAAAAATGTTGTTGTGAAAACAGAAAATTTTAAAACATATAAATAGGTAGCTCAGCTAAATAAATTTGGGACAATAAATTCAAGAATTGAAATAAAGCTGACATCAATACTTGTTTAAGATGAAAAATGTAAGAATACTCTATGCTTCAATATATATACCCGCTATAGGGTGATAACAAAGCCTAAAATCATGAATTAGAAAAGGAAGAGATGTTAGTCGGGGTGACTAAGCCATGCCAAATTTGAAACTACATGTTTCAAGAAAATTAAGCAAGACAATTTTCTTTTCAAGACCAATAGGAATATCATGACATTTTGTCTTAGCTGTAACAGCCTAAAAATGCCACTACTCCGCACCACCTTGCTTCTCAAGTGGATATGAGACCTAACACCCAAAAGGCATGCCAAGATATGGATAAAAAAATACGATATTAGAGTTATAAATGAAAACATTGCAGCAAAAATTCAGATAATTTTAAGACATTTAAATAGGCAACTCAACCAAATAAGTTTGAGGCAATAAATACAAAAATTGAAATAAAGTTGAGTAACAAGAGAGTTCTACTAATACTGATTTTTATGTAAGATGCAAGAACATCTTTGCTTCAAGATATCTTTTAAAATCATGAATGAGAAAAGGAAGAAGCGTTTGTTAAAGTGATTGAGTGAGGCAAGACTCAAGACTAATGCATGTTTCAAACAAGAGATTTTTCTTTTAAAGATCAATGAGAAAATCAAGAAATTTTGCAAGATTAATGAAATAATGATTTCATTCAAGAAACTTTAATTAAGTATTTTATTCAAAAAAACAATAAGAAGAAAGAGATTAAGATCAGGATTGAGCTCATAGTTTTGAAATAATACGTTAAGAGAGAACCCATAATTATATGGTATACTTTTGTTGATGTCCTGCAAGTAGACGACGTCCAATCGTATAACACCTAAAGCAATATCAGGAACAACACATAAAATAAACAAGAATAAGACTGACTTTATTCCTCCGTGATCACTTCGTGAGTAACCCATATTGAATCTAATCAAGGCAGGAAGAGGGAGGGGATGTATACCCTCCCTATCACTTAACATGGAATCAAGATTTACGTAGTTATACGATAAGGATTCCGATCCAACCAGGCTACTAGCTTTAAAATAAATTTAAAATAGATAAACGTTTTATTTGAAAACTAGTTTAGCAAAATTAACATTAAACATTGATTAATTAATTAAAATTTTAAACTAGATTTCTTCTTGGAAATGAACCCTAACACTTAAATATTTGAAAACCTTAAACATGATCCAGCCTTGAAATAATTTTAAAAATATTAAAAGCAAATACTATTCAATAAACTTTAATCCCAATTTAATCTAATTGAAAATTTTTAATTAAAGTTTTCTATTTAAAATTTTCAATCAATCCAAGTGTACATGCATGTACAAATGGTATACCAACTTTACTATTTCAGCAATTTTAGTACCTTTAGGTTTCCGATGGCAAAATCAACCCACATTTCCTAAAAAGTTGCAATGTAATGCAAAATTTTGTCAGAGACTAGTGCACCAGCCTAAAACCCGACCCAAAAGCAGACATGGCATATATTTTTACTAACGTAGCAATACCACCATGGACATATCACAAACCATTGTACATGTGTTATTTTTTACCTAATTAAAAATATTCCTAAATGCCAATTAATATATATTTTGGAGGGAAATTCCCCCCTTAAATCAATCAAATCACACGACACACCATTACTTCATTTAAAATACCAATCTTTCCCAAATATTTAGCCTGTAATTAAAGAACCCTAGCTCCTCTTGTTCAACTATTTTCTCTTGAGAACCTAGCTCCCCTTCTTGGAACTTTTCATGGCCAACTACAGTGCATCAAGTGATTCATGCTGCAAACGGCACACCTGGTATGAACCTCTACATAGCGTGATTTGTTTCTATGGAGAGCAAGCAGTGATGAGGAGTGAGGACGACTTGGAAAGGAGAGCATCCTGGAAGGTGATTTTCTCATGCAAAGAGCAGGTAATTTTGACATGAGAATGTTCTCTCCAACTGCAATGATGACTTTTTAAAATTTAACCATTTGTTTTTCCTTTGTTTTGTTAGACCTACAAATTCTTTAGGTGGTAGATCCACCAATGTGTGAGAGGACGAAAGTTGTCATGCCGTATTTTTGAAAGACAATCAACAAACTTGAGGATGAAGCTCAAAAAATGAAGTGAGGATCAAGGGGGCAAAGAAGAAATTGAAGGCACATGCTCAACTCTTATTTGCAGCACTGTTTGTTTTTTGTGTATTTCTGTTAATGTTTGTTATGATGTAAAAATTCAAGTAGGTCAAGGTTTGGAATGTAAAAAGAGATAGTGTATACTTGATGTATCTATTTTATCCTTCATGGATTTTGAAGCAATATAATTATCAAGTGTTGCTGCAAAATTTCCCAAACTTATTGCAAACTGAAAAAAGATTTCAAACTTTATGCATGAGCTTTCCATATTACACTAGATGATATTGGATTTCTACATCATACAGTATGCATAAAATCTAACAAGTTACAACATAAGAAAATGATTAAAAACAACTTGAAAACTTCATTACTACGAATGCCATGTACAAAATATACCAAACATCCATACAAAAACTGCATTCTACTACATAAGTTTCTAAGCATCATGCTAGAATATTGGCATCACAACCAGATTGTCTGCAATCAAAACACACACAATAAAGAGCCTGTTCAAAACCAAATTCCAAAAATAACTTGTCCTAAAGCACTAAATTCCCTACATTCATGATAACTCCAAAAACTTTTTGCCCCTTTCTATGACAATGTTTTTGTTAATCAGTGGACTAGTAACACTTTGTTGATTCAAGACCATATTTTCTTCAGTCAAATTTGGTGGGACTCTCATTCTAATCCCTCTTGATTGTTTTGTTTTCTTGCCTCTTTGATTTAAGTTTGATTTAACAGCTTTTTGAACATCCTCCACAGTCATTGTGATACACGTAAGTATCCGCCAGGGGAGACTTCGGAGTAGTCCCAGACTCGTAAACACTGAAGGAGGGATAGAGAAAGGTTTCCAGCGAGACCGGCCAGGCGGAGAAGTATAAAGATGAGAAGAGATTTGCAGAGATGAGTTGCGGGAAATAAAAGATTCTTTATTGATTACCCCAAATAATGCAAAGTCTCACAATATACAAAACGTACCCCAAAGCATAAAGGACTCTAAAGCAACAGAAGATAAAGTTTGAAACTAACTGCTACAATTAAGGCTAACTATTTCATAGCATAATATTTTTTCCAATTTGGTGGTTTTGGCGCACGAACACTCCTACGAACATTAACTTCTGGCCTTGCATGGTTTCCTCTTTTCTTGTTGTTATTTTGCTGCATGGCTGTACTTTCTGCTGTATCACATTGCTTGCCTCTTTCTACTAGTCCTGGTTTCACTATTTCCCATTCCTAACTACTTAAACATAGAAGACCTTGGTACAGTTGCTTCATCAGATATGTTGTAGTTTGGGATCAGTGTCCATTGGCTCACTAATAGCTGTTTGATCCTCCTCAATCCTTGTTGGGGGGAGAATGTCCTGGCTTCACTATTTTCCGTTCCTAATTGAACATGTTACCTGAGATTGATCCAGGCCAACATCATTATGATTTACCTCTTGATGTTGCTGTGCATTTGAGGTTTCTCCAGGATCCTTAAAAAAAAAAAGAAGTTAGTATGGCAAATAATGTGCAGATAAGTATGTTTTCTAAGGAAACACTTACCAAGCATGCTCTTTTGAACAACCTATCCCTTTTGGCCTTTGCACTATCTGGTAATTCACCATAAAACAGTGTATTGTGACCAGGTTGGCCACAGTGGCCACAATTAATAGCCTTTTGGAATTTCCTGAGCTTTCTGATTGTAGGACCTCTACCTTTTTTTGCTTTGAATTTTTTGGCTCATCAATTCTCCTTCTCCTCAACATTGCAGGCCTTCTAGGCTTTCTTCCAAGAAATTACATTTTAGTCCCTAATTTTGAGAACCGTTTGCGATTCTTAGGGTTCCGTTATGTCATTCCAAAAATACCATTATTTGTTGTTAAATTCATAATTTGTAGGGATCGTTTTGTTTATTTTTGTAAACTTTAGGGGTGATTTTGTAATTTTGATCATATATTAAATGTAACACTCATAAAACCGTCAGGGGCATAAGTGTACTTTTATATATTCCGTTAAGGGATCTTAAACCAAACAAGATTTATAGGGTTCAACTAAAATGTAATTTCCTAATAGTGATGGATTACGTTGTAATTAGACTGTAAAGACATTTGATGCTGATATTGATTTAGGAATACGTACTTAACATATAATTGTTATGATTACTTTATGAATGTTCACTTATCAAAATATTGTTATTCTGTACAACACTTAGGTGTAATTTGTTGAACTTTTTCATATAAAGAACATATGTGTGTGACTACACTTAACTTCAGTTAAAAACGTAATAACATATCGCCGAACGGCTAAAATTGTGTGGAGATCAATAATTAATAGATATTTGTGACCTTAGTCTTCCCGCACAATTGTGCTATCTCATGCACAACTGCATCCATCTCTTCCTCACATCTCCCCTTCAACTTCTCTCTTTGTTCCTCAACATTTCTCCTCAAACATGGCCCATGTTCCCCAACCACATGTCCAATCACCTTCCCAATCATCTCCCTTGTAAACCTCTTTTTCTCATCTCTAACAAATAACAATCTCCACTTCCACACCCAACTCCGCCACCAACGTAGCATTCAAAGGCTGATCATGATGCATGGGCGTGGCGATTATCGGCACCCCAAACTCTATGCTCTCCATCAACGAACCCCAACCACAGTGACTGACGAATCCGCCAATGCTTTTGTGCCTCAATATCTTCTCCTGCGGTGCTCATTTCTCCACAATCTTACCTCTTTCGCCGACCATCTCGAGAAAACCCTGGGGCAGCTCGTCGCTAGCCTGGATTTCCTCCCCGGCCGGAGATCTAATAACCCATATGAAATTTACATTGATGTTGAGCTCCAAAGCATAAGCTATTTCTACAATTTCTTCCCTTTGCTAGAAACATTCACTCCCAAATGATAAGAAAATGGTGGAGAACTCGTCTTTTTCATCTAGCCACTCCATTAGATCAGAGCTTTCATCATCATCATTTCCAAGATCAGTTCCAACTAGTGTGCCAACTGGTATAACTTTCTTGCTCATGAGTTCGGAAAGATGGTCGGTATATTTCCCTTCAATTTCCCGGGAAGTTTTTATCAGCATGAATTGGTTGTAGTCACAAAGAAAAACTCGGTTATCAAGGTTTCTTTCTTGATTCTTCTTTTTAAGAGTTTCAACGGCACTATCGAACATATCTTGCTCAATTCCTGCAAGTAGTGACAGTCAAAATTATGATTTTTCTTCTTAAAAAAACCGTGACAATGATTACAACAGGTGATCTTAGGGATGAGAGGACCATGTATCGCACTTCACAAATTAGCCTGTAGAGTGTTGAAAGTGGCCATTAAACTGACCATTATGGTTGCAGGAAAAGGGTTGGAATTTTTTGTTTTAGGTTTGTGATTGATCTCTTGTTTAATTGATTTAGTAGGCTAATGGAATAGCCAAAATTATTTGGTAATTAGTATTTGAGTTGTTATCATAATGATTTGGAATCCTTTTTATGTTCTTACAATAGTATAAATATGTTTATTGTCATTTGTTTTTCCAATGACAATACAAGAGAGAAAAACAAGAGTGTTTGTGAGAAGAGTTGAATCCTACGAATTTGAATTTAGAAGTATTGATTTGAGTTTTCTCTTTACTTGCTACCCTTCTAAATTAATACACGTCTTCAAATAATATGGAGGCTAAAAGATTACATACTTTACAACCACGTTTCCACCACATAGAGAATTAAGGAGGCTAAAAGATTACATACTTTATAAGTAATATGTCTAAACATTTTTAACTATCAAATTTATTTAATTAAATAATTTAAAGTATCAAACTTTATTTAATTTTTACAATAATAATAATAATAATAATAATAATAATAATAATAATAATAATAATAATAATAATAATAATAATAATAACGATAAAATCATTTAAGACTTATTAAAATGTAAGGATTAATTAAATAAAATTAAATTACGAACAGTTAATTCATTTCCATGAATACTTATTAAATGGCCCTTTTCTCCCTTCATTTAATTTAGTACACGCAAAGTTTGTCTTTTCGTGATTATTGATCAGTATCTCATTTTCGTTCTCGACTGCATTCTTTAAAATATTTTAAAAAAAAAAAAAAAAAACATTTTAATATTTTCACTTTTTCTTTTAATCCCTCTTTGTTTCATCATGCCTCTTAATTAAGAAATTATAAATTCTCTTATATCACTATTATTTTTTATATACTTATTATGAATCAGATCATCATTCCCTTTCTCATAATAATAATTTGATTCAACTGATATATATTTTCGTTTTATAATAATTCTTTTTGTTCTTTCAATTGCACCACCTACTACATGTAATTTATTTTGAATAACTAATGTAAAAGCTAAGTACACTATCATTTGGAATTACAACCTTTTGTAAATAAAGAGTTTTTACGTGATTTTGATATATAATATGTTGAAGGAAATTATAATGATTAATGTATAAATAATGGATATTGATTCAAATTCTAATTACTTCTAAATCAAATTTATAAAACTTTTAATGGTAACCAATGATTTCTTGTTTCATTTAGACACAAATCTATAATAAACTTTCGCAATAATTAGATAAAAAAGATTAACGACATTCATACCACATAATTTATAATGTAACATAAAAAAAATAAAGATAAGAGTATATTATATCAATCGGGGAAATTACATCTAGGTACCCTGTATTTAGGCCTAATTACAATTTAGTCCTCGTATTTTCGTTTATTACATATTAGTCCCTAAAAATACTGTTTCAATTACCTTTTAACCCCTAAAGAGGGACTGATTTGTAATTGAAGCAGTGTTTTTAGGGGTTGATATGTAATAAATGAAAAAAGAGGGATTGATTCGTAATTAGGGCAAACCTCAGGGTAGTTGGATGTAATTTGCCCTCAATCAATATATAATAAGGAATCTTTATTATTATTATGAGACTTGTCATTTTAATTCCTGGATTTTCACTCCGAAATTATCATTAAGTGATAAAAGATATTTCTCTTTATTTTTGTGTGAATTTTTCCCCTTAAAATATTGTGTGAACTTATCCAATCAATTTTTTCTTTAATATTTTTCTTTTTTCACTTATTAATTCAACCTGATGCGGTGCGAAAATGATGAAACTCTCTAGCTGCTTTAACGGGGATGAGGTTATGATGTGGATGGGGTTGCCTTGTTGGCCTAATCAGAGAAGAACGGAGCAGGTGCTGGCTACTTCAGAACCATGAGCTCCGGCGAGCTCGATATTGAAGGGAACTGTCAATCGAAGATTTGGAGAGTGAGTTGCCGGAAGTGAGGGTGATGTTTCGGATATTCCCCACAAAGGAAGCAGATTTGGCTATTTATAGTGAAGCCTCGAGGGTGAAGGATACATGTGAACTCGTGGTCCCCAGTTCGAGGGGGACCACTTTATACATGTGGCAAACGAGAGGTTGCCACTTTGCCCTTGGAGGGTCATGCTGGGTAGGATTCGGGGTGATATTCAAGTGGTCCCATTCTTACGTGGTTCAATACAATAGCATCAGAGGCGAGGTGCTGCAAATGGGTACGTAGTTGTAATATTGGAACAGTGGTAGTGCTGATGTAACCAATTTTGTCTCTGAACGGTTGATATTGCCATTAAAGACCTCGAGGAGAGAGCCCTCAACTTCAAGTTCCATCCCCGTTGTTTACCCTCCCTCGTGACTCTACTGCCCCAGCTTTTGAGTGGTGCGCGAGTAGGGGTGGCAAAATGGGTTGAACCCAATGGGTCCAACCCATTTTAAGGGGGTTGGGGTGGTTTGGTTTTGGTGAAATTTGAATTGGGTTGGTTTGGATTGGGCTAATAATGGGCTAAGAGAGAATTGGGTTCTTTATGAGTTGGGCTGGGTTGATATTGGTTTTGAATTGGGTTTGTAATGGTTTAAACTCAATTATGTAATTTTAATGTTTTAGTACTATTTTACCCTTCACATAAATTAAATATTATTTTTATCTAACATTATTTATATATAATTAATTAATTATTAATTACATATTTTTTACACACACTAACATACATTTTCACACACTAACACATTTTTTTACACATATTTACACACACTAACATAATTTTACACATTTTCATACACGAACACGATTTGACCTATTTTTCAACATGTTCTATCTATTTTAGATCCGTTTGATCCATTTTGGATCAATTTTGCCTTTTTTTCAACCTGTTCGATCTATTTTAGACTCGTTTAGCCCGTTTTGAACCCGTTTTACCGATTTTTTGACCCATTCGATCTACTTTGGACTCGTTTGGCCCATTTTAGTCCCGTTTCACCCGTTTTTCAACATTTTCAACCTATATTGGACTCGTCTGATATGTTTTGCACTCTTTTTACCCATTTTTTTGACATGATCGACCTATTTTGGATTTATTTGACCCATTTTGGGCTCGTTTCACCCATTTTTTAACTTGTTCGATCTATTTCAGACTTATTTGACCCGTTTCACCCATTTTCAACCAATTTATGAATCGTTTGACCCATTTTGGGTTCGTTTCACTCGTTTTTTGACCTGTTCGATCTATTTTTAACTCGTTTGACTTATTTAGGCCTGTTTCACCCCTTTTCGACCTGTATAATCAATTTTACACTCGTTTTGGGCCCGTTTAACCCATTTTTTAACTTGTTCAATCTATTTCAGACTCGTTTGACCCATTTTCGGTCCGTTTTACCCATTTTTGACCTATTTATGACTCATTTGACCCATTTTGGATCCGTTTCACTCATTTTTCAACCTGTTCGGCCCATTTACGACTCGTTTGATCAATTTGGCCTCGTTTCATCCGTTTTTCAACATGTTCGACCTATTTGGGTCCACTTTATCCATTTTGGATCCATTTAACCGTTTGGATCTATTATACCCATTTTGAATTCATTGGACCCGTTTGGATCTATTTTACCCATTTTCGATCCATTCGACCCGTTTGGATCTATTTTACCCATTTTCGATCCATTCCATCCGTTTGGATCCATTTTATCCATTTTAGATCCATTTTACCCGTTCGGATCCATTTTATCCAATTTGGATCCATTCGACCCGTTTGGATCCATTTTATCCATTTTGGATCCATTTTACCGTTTGGATCTATTATACCCATTTTGAATCCGTTGGACCCGTTTGGATCTATTTTACCCATTTTGGATCTATTCGACCCGTTTGGATCTATTTTATCCATTTTGGATCCATTCCATCCGTTTGGATCCATTTTACCCGTTCGGATCCATTTTATCCAATTTGGATCCATTCGACCCATTTTGGATCCATTCGACCCGTTTTGAACCATTTTATCCATTTTGGATCCATTTTACCCGTTTCGATTTATTATACCCATTTTGAATCTATTGGACCCATTTGAATCTATTTTACCCATTTTGGATCCATTCCATCCGTTTGGATCCATTTTATCTATTTTAGATCCATTTTACTCGTTCGGATCCATTTTATCCAATTTGGATCCATTCGACCCGTTTGGATCCATTTTACCCGTTTGGATCTATTATACCCATTTTGAATATATTGGACCCGTTTGGATCTATTTTACCCATTTTGGATCCATTCGACCCGTTTGGATCAATTGTATCCATTTTGGATCCACTAAACCCAAAATGGGTTAAAGGAAAAATAAGCCAAACAGATCAAAAACAGGTGAAACTAACCCAAAACAAGTAAAATGAGTTTAAAATAGGATGAACAGGTCGAAAAATGGATGAAACGAACACAAAACGGGCCAAACGAGGCGTAAATAGGTCGAATAAGTAAAAAAAAAAAACGAATGAAACAGACCCAAAACGGGTCAAACGAGTTTAAAATAGGACAAACAGATCGGAAAACGGGTGAAACAGACCCAAAACTGGCCAAAAGAGTCATAAATAGGTCGAACAAGTTTAAAAACGGGTGAAATGGGTCAAAAGAGTCGAAAATAGGTCGAACAGGTGAAAAAACAAGTGAAACAAGCCCAAAACGGGTCAAACGAGTCATAAATAGGTGGAATAAGTTAAAAAACAGGTGAAACAGGCCCAAAACGGGTCAAACAAGTCTAATATTTGTCGAACAGGTCGAAAAACGAATGAAACGGGCCCAAAACGGGTCAAACGAGTCTAAAATTTGTCGAACAGGTCGAAAAACGGATGAAACGGGCCCAAAAAGGGTCAAACGAGTCTAAAATTGGTCGAACAGGTCGAAAAACGGATGAAACGGGCCCAAAACGGGTCAAACGAGTCTAAAATTGGTCGAACAGGTCGAAAAACGGGTGAAATCGACCTAAAATGGGTCAAACGAGTCTAAACTAGGTCAAACTGGTCGAAAAACGGGTAAAACGGGCCCAAAATGGGCCAAACGAGGCGGAAATAGGTAGAACAAGTCAAAAAACGGGTGAAACGGGTCCAAAACAGGTTAAACGAGTTTAAAATTGGTCAAACAGATCGAGAAACAAAAAAACGGGCCCAAAATTGTCCAAACGATCAAACGTGTTCAAAATATGACAAATGAGTTGTAAATAGGTTAGTTGAGTCAAACTGGTTTAAAATTGGTCAAATATATTAGTGAAGGGTAATTGACCAAAAAATAAAATAAAAAATAATGAAGAGTATATTGGACATTTAAGTATTTTGATTAAGTAGGAACCCACAAAAAATCCATTATTGAACCCATGAATAAACCATCAAAACCCATCATAACCCATTAAAACCCATTTAAAACCCAAACCATTAAAAACCCATTACAATACAACCCATTTTGAAACCAAACCATTTCAACCCAACCCACATGAGCCCAACTCAAAACCAGCCCAACCCACCCATTTGCCACCCCTATGCGCGAGCAATATTAGGGTTGTCCGATGCACCCTCGAGGGTATTTTTAGGAGCAGCCCCTTCTTGATCAGAAGCAATTTTTCATGGGGGCCGGGTGCCCCATTGATTGGGTTATGAGCTATATGAAACCCAAGTTTTCAGGCTCTTGCTCGTCCATCCATACTCAACTTTTTCCCTCAATTTTAATGGGCGAGTCGAGGGTACACCCTCTTGGTTCGTGTCCGATGACTCCTGCTATTACGGTGGTACCATGTCAACTTGTATTCCACGTGGCCCTCGATGGCCATACACATGTTAGTTTGAAATTTTGCCACGTCCAACTGTTTTATAACCTTTTAAGTTAAATGGATAACAGAAAATCAATATCCATAGGCTTCGGAAACTATTTAGAAAAAATATTATGCAAATTTGTTTAAAACGGATGTTATTCGTATCGGATACTGACCGATATGAGTTCAAAAAATGGATGTGCTAACGGATTCGGATATATCCTCTTTGTTAAACATCTGTATAACCCCCATAGCTCTCCATCTGTATTGTACACTAAAATGATACTACGTGCTAAAATTCCGGAGATTTCATATTATTACAAATTAGTCCCTCTGTATTAAATAATTACAAAAAGTAATTTTCGTGATATAAACACGTACCTGTAATTCGAATTGCGGGGAAAGGGTACTCCACCCCAGGAGGCTTCAACATGAAGTGACAGAAGAAAGAACAGGCCTTCGCTCCACCAGTCAGAAAAGAAACAGCAGAAATATCATGCTTCGACTCCACTCTCGCTGCCCATTGAATGAGAGCATCATGTATCACCACGTCCGGCTTCAGTCTTTTCAATATGTTTGAGAAATTCGGTTCCCACGAATCGAGCAAATCCCAGAGGGCGGAGTTAATGTGGAGGGGGAGGCCGTTTGTCATGTGGCGGTGGGGCGGAAGTTCCGGCGAGGAAGGCAGATGAAATTCGATGAGATGAATTGAGGAAGTGTATTTTTCTGGGATTTTGTTCTTGATTGAAGTGAGGTTTATGGGAGTGGAGCAGAGGTATGTGTGTGTGTTTCTGTTCGAGAGTTGCTTTGTGAGTTCGAGGAATGGAGAGATGTGGCCGTAGGCTAGCCATGGTAGCATTACCACCTTCATCGGAGAAGTGTCTTTAGCCATGAGAAACAGAGGGGGTGAGGGAGTGATGGAGAGAGGTGTCCGAGATCTTCGTGGTGATCTTTTGCAAGGGTATTTAATAGATGCTATAGACTCAAGAGTCGCCCGAACATGTTTTGACCAAATCAATGTAATAAAAAAGGGAGTGTTTTACACTTGTAATATAGTCGGAAGAAAATTTAAAAAGAGTAACAAATCAAATGACAAATATAATATCCTTGTCATTATAATTAATTGGGTTCGGTTGAGTGGGTTTGACCTAAAATTTTCCGTTCTTTTTGTTGTGTTGTGTGTAAAGTAGTTTTAAATTTCTACTCAGTTCTCCATCTTTTAATGCGTCTACAATTTAATAAAAGATGACTAATTAATATAATCAATGAAAAATGCTATGAGTTAAAAAAAAAAAAAAAAGAAAAGAAACAAAAATGTTTTATAAAAAAAGTTCCATTCAGTTAGATAGAAATAAATTTGTAAAACGAGAGACGAAAGGGGAATTTTTTTTCATTTTAAATAGTTCGTTTTCATTATTTTCTAAAATCTCTTTCTAAAAATTTCTCAACCTAAGTTTATAAGGTGAATTACATCTAAACATCATGTAATTAGACTTATTTATAATTGGGCTCTCTTTAGTTTCAACTATTAAATTTTCACCTCTTATTATTATTATTTTTTTGGTCTGACAATTTTGACCTCTTATTAATAGATTACAAATACCCGTTTGCTGATCTTTGTAGAAAAAAAGGATTTTCTTTAGCCTTTTAGTGTAGTATCGGATATATTTCATCATTACCATCATAAATTTCACACTTTCGATAGTTGTAGAAATTTAATATTAATTTTAAGGGAAATTTGTCCGATTAATCCGGCAGGTATTATGAACTTGCAATCCATGAACATGATTTTATCAATTTGCAAATGTAAGACTCCTCGTTTCGAAATCGTGAAATCTCTAGTACCGGTCGTTTATAAACTTGAAATCCGGCAGGTATTATGAACTTCACGCGTATTTTGCGTGACCATGTTGATGATAAATAGGATTACACGTCAGCCTAAAACGAAGCCACACCCATCGCACGTGATTATTTCCCACTCGTTTCTCCAATTTTCGGATGTGGATTTTTTTTTTTAATTTCATGTAAAATATGCCACGTGTTTTTTTTTATTATTATTGCTTACATCTGAAAGTCCGGCAATTTCTGACATCCACATCAACCTACCGGTAAAATAAAAGAATATTCGGATACAAATTGTCTGGAGATTTCACGATAAGAGTCTTACATTTGCAAATTGATAAAATCATGTCCATAGATTGCAAGTTTGCAATACCTGTCGGATTAATTGGACAATTTTCCCTTAATTTTAATAAAATGGATTAGTATCAATTTGTCTGATAGGAGTCATTTTTGAGAAATAGTATATTGAAGCTTCAATGGTTTCAATATTTCAATTTGAAAACTTATTAGTATTATATATAAATTTTTGATAAAAAAAATATTTAAATCCCTATCAAAACCTAACAGACAGAGTTTGTAATTCGTTAACAAATTATAAGGGGGTAAGTATAATTTTTAAAATCAATACAAGGAAAATAATTTCATTTTCTTAATTTTTTGAAATGATTATATATTAGGGTTTTTTTAAATCTACACCCATTACAAAATTTTATAATTACGACTCATACCCTTTTAATAAAAATATTACATTGATCTACCCCAATGGATTTTGAAAATTACAAATGAACCAATTTCTAGGTTCTAGGTCCATTAATAAGTGAACTTATCGTGTTACCCTTAATCTAAAAATTAAAAAATATAAATAAAACATTCCAAAATTTAGTTCAGTGTTAAACTAAATATTAAAAAAGAAATTAAATTTGAGTATTTCACAAATAAGTAAATTTTTACCTTGGTTTAATTTTTTAAAAATTTTAACTTTAGGGTAAAACCATAAATATATATAATTAGCTAAACCATAATGAAATGGAATGATTCATAATTTTTAAAGCTCTCAAAAGTGAAGTTCGTAATATTTTCATGTAAGGAGGATTATACTTTGGCAATTTTAATTGTTACGAGTGTAGATGTAAGAAATCTAATATATTATATCTAGAGAGAGAATATACATAATTTCGAAGGTGAAATTTGCATTTGTATATATTTCTGGTGGTTTGGTTCTTGATTAATGTCTCAATTCACAAAGTCAAACTTTTCTCAAATGTCAATATAGAGCTTCATGCATATTGTAATTTATATATTTTCATTCACTTCCGCGCATAACGCGAGATTCACACTAGTGGGAAAATATAAACGAATATATAGTCGCGATATGGATTACACACTAGCAAGATTGTAACGCCAATTTCTTTAAGATTTATCACATGACACCTATGTCGTATGGACACGGACACGGCGACAACGGACACGACACGACACGATATGGATACAGTGATACGGATTTTTTCTTGAATTTCCCACGTAGGGAGTGTCGGACACGACACGACACGGCAAAATGATATTTTTAGAAGTGTCCGTGCATCATAGCATGACACCTTCGACATGCACCTTGATCATCCGAGGGGAAAAGGTAATAGTAGTTTTTGTTGTTTCGTGTCATATACCTCTCCGATAGTAAATTTAAAAAATAATTCATATTGTTTTGGTTGTATTGTGCATGTTTGCATTCCAATATTTGTGTTAGAATTAAACTTCATTTACTTGAAATGAATAAGATTGTTCCAAGAATTTGTTGTCAGAGGGTAATGCATGTTGGCCTCAAGAGGTACATTGTTTTGTTCTTGATATTGAGAGCTACCAAAGAAATAGGTATTCATTTAAGCAGCCATTTAATTAGAGTGGTGAAGAAGCATATCATGTAAGTAGGCATTTTAAGCTTTTCAAAAGAAACAAAATCACATTGCAATTTTAGTTACATCACAAGTTGGGTTTTTGGTTTCTATATCTCGTGGTTTTAGTTACATCACATTGCAAAAATTTTAGTTACATTGCAATATTAGAAACATATTCACTTTTTCTATATCTATATATATTATAAAATCACGAGTTGGGTTTTTGGTTTCTTACTAAATACGGATCGCCTAAAATATCCTTAGAATAATTACGTCAATAACTATTAGTCAAGGATAATAATGTAAATACATGTTATAAATTATTAATTTAACTATTTTTAAAAAGTACTTATCAACTTAAAATAGAACTATTGGTAAAATTAAAATTTCTCCAACTTACCCAGAAAAAAGATATATAGTTCAATAAGGATTGTTTTAATATTAATATATCAATTAATTGTATTCAAATGTTATGATATAAGTTGTCTGTTTTTTAATTTTAAGGCCTATAATTTAAAATGTTATAATAAGATATATCTAAAAACGAATCAAAAAACAACAAATTGATTCACTTTATAAATTTTTATAATTATGTAAAATAAAATATTATTTAAATCGAACAAGTTTACATAAGATAACTTTCAATAAATCAATCCTAATGTAAGTCTAATTATTATATTAGTCCATAGTTTTAATTATCTAAATTTATAAACTTTCTTAAATTAATATCATATTATAATTCTATAAACTTATCTAATTAACAAATAATATAATAGAATAATTACATAAAATATTTTTTAATAAATTAATTAATCCTAATATAATATTTTCTAATTAACTAATACTAATATAGTAATATAATTGTAATTATGTAAATCTAAGTAGCCATATAATCTTCCTTTAGTTTATATAATAAAATATAGATTAAATACGTAAAAGTACAAATAACATTTTTGGTTTCTTACGACTTAATATACCACAATTTAGAATGTCAGGTCGTTAGACCAAAGTTACTTCAAATTAATAATCCTAAAGAGACTCAATGTGTGTGCAAATAAAAATAAGATATAATCTAATTTTATAAATAATTTTTATAGTATTTGATTAAATATTCCTTAAAATTTTACATAAATATACTCTTTTAATTATTTATACTACATACATAAAATTAATTATAGAAAAATTAACACAAATTTGAAATAATACTCATTAGAGAAATACCAATAAGAAAATGGAATGCAAGATCAAATGACAAAGATAATATAAAAAAGAGATAAAGAATAGTTAGTAAAAGAAAAAATACTTAATTTAATGTATATACCCACACATACCAAAATTAAGAACAACTGTAAAATATCTTTACAAATAGATTTATAAAGGACATGTCAAAGTGAGAATTAATATTGCGTACAATGGTAAACAACATTTCGAAGATTAGATTAAAAATTTCAAGATGTTAGATTGAGTGTCAGCTCAACAAACGATATGGAGAATTTTCGAATTTAATTTGAATGAGATTGATACAACAGTTATCAATTTAGATCTTTATTTTCCAAAGTAGCAATACACGACTTATTAGCCAAATCAAAACTTGAAGGACATTTTGACTTGGGATCTGTAATGCCCCGTGTTTTCAGGACTAACCAGGTATGAGGTGACGAGTGTGGTTAGATTGAGAGTTATGTGATTTAATTGTTTAATTATGTAACTTACGCGTTTTATGTGTTTAATTAAGTATTCGTGTATTTAATTGTATTTACATGAGTGCGTGACTAATTGTTTGTTCATTTTGTTATATCACATACGTACACACTTATTCTTTTTCCTTCGAGCCTTATCTTTTATTCCTCGAAAATTCCCGAACCCGTTGCTTATCTTTTTATTTAATTCAGGAACCTAATTTACCCAAACCGTATTTTAATTCAAGACGTAACCACACAAATATCCTAACACTTAAATATCTAACCGTGGCCCCACACTTTGACCAAGACTCTCTTTCTCTCTTCCCTATCTCACGAGATGCAACCCCTCCCATTTCCTCTCATTCTTCTTCTTCTTCTTCTTCCTTCATTTTCATGCTTTTCCCCTTCTTCTTCTTGTCTCAACCGAGACACCACCACCAATCACCACCAACTCCACCACCACTCCAAGCTCTTCCACTTGCGTCCAAGCATCATCACTTCTCCCTTCTTCATTTCTTCTTCAAGATGAAGCAAGGAAGCTCAAGACAAGGAAGAAAGGGCTCTATCAATTCCGGCAAGCAATCCGGCAATCTACGACCACCACGAGTTCTACCTCAACACCCTCATTCTATTTCTGGTAAAATCCCTTTCAATTCTTGGTTTATTTGGAGGTGTAATTATGTATATATATATGTATATATATGAGGGATTGGATGTGGGTTTGTGAAATTAATGTGTTATAATTATTCTAAACTTGTATTTGATGTTCCTACATGGCATATTACTTGTTTTATGTGATTTGGGTTGAGGTTTAATGTGTTTTGGTGACTTTGGCTTTCTTCCTCACTTATACCCTGCTTTTCCTACATTTTTCCGGGCCTGTAACGAATCCATGGTCGTGGATTTTTATGCCTTGAAAATCCACGGTCGTGGATTTGAGGCAGGGACTCCGGATCCTCCCCTGTTTTCTGATTGAGTTTGTTTTGTTCTGTTTACCCAACAAACGAACTCCGATTGACCTAATTTTTGAACCCACAGAAACCTCTTGAAGTCTAAAACATTCTCCAATTGGAATCATCACATTATCGTTTCTAGATTGTGAGTTATAATCAATCCTCTTTAATGTCGCCACTTTTTCAAAAAACTGCATTTACCCAACTTCAGACCTACGCCATTTCTTCCTCGCTATGAATCATGATTCGTGCCATATATCCTTGAAAAGTTCTATTTGTCTAGTTTCATTTTCAACAAAAAAAAACTTAATTCCAATTTCTAGAACTAAAGATATTCCCATTTTTCTACAGCTTGTGCAATTCTAACAACTGTCGACTTTTCCCAACTTTTGCTAAACCTTGCCATAACCCATTTTATTGCTTTCCTTTCACCTCCTCGACCTCTTATGTGACTTATATGCATTGTATACACGCCTAATTGAATGATTAAATCACTTATATGTCTAAATGGAATTAACTATGTACATGAGCACGATCATATCAATTCATGACTTTATATGATCTATTGCATATTGAATCATTCCATATCACTTCATGAACATATCATGTCAATGCCGTGCATCCTAATTGGTTTCATATTAAGTCGTTTCTCACGAGTACACATCGCTTCTTTCTCTTGTACAGTTCATCTCCAGGGCGGAGATATCATGATGAATAGGCACCCGACCTAGCTTATATCCTTGTTTCGTCATGCTCCAGTTGAGGGTGTTTTCCATTCTAGTTAGGTATTAATCCCTATGACTCATATGTGAGTGTTTAAAGTACTGAACTGTTTCCACTGTACTGAAATGAATTACTGATTCCCTACTATTTTGGTGAGAAGTACACTGCATTGTATTGTATTGTGGGCCCAAGGGAAACGTGGGGCTGGCGATCGGATCGGCAATGCGCCGACGGAAAGAACCCTTGCACTTAGTACCCATTGAGAATACCTCTACGCGACCTAGGAGACGGGGAGGCAGAGTATTCCTGAGCCGGTGATTCCCATACCATCGAAGGAGCGGGTAGGAGTCATAAATGCCCGTCTCATACCACACTGATTGTCTCCCGCGACTGGGCTACCCCTAGCGGGGAGAAAGAATTGGGTGGTTAGGGTCTGCAAGCCTGACCATCGCTACGGAGGAAGAAGGTTGGACTGTGTTGTTCCTATTTATTCTTGAACCTGTTAATTAACTGAATGATTGAATGATTGATTGCATGATCACAATTTAATAGTTATTCCCTATTGATTTTACACAGTCGGAGTAAGGATGGAGATTGTGTACGCTCACTCGCCGAGCTACTGATTACCCCACTGAACTGAAACATCTTTAAATTGATATAGTTTTAAAGTCCGAGCATTGATAACTATTTTATGCCTCTTTGAGGAACTAACTTCCTAAAACCTTGCTCGGAATTTATGACTTGCATGTGCTTGTTTCTATATATATGTACAGCCCCTGCTCACTCAGTCTTCTAGAGACTGACCCCTCTCCTCCCACTTTCAGCTCTTTGCAGGTTTGCTAGGCGGGAGTCAAGTCTTAGTGGATATCTCGAGTCTCAGTTGTACATTCGAGTCACATTCTACATTGTTATATACACTCGAGTCACATTTTACATTGTTATGATTTAATTGAAATTTCTTTATGTATTTGGGCCTGTGTGCTAATTATGAATAATTGTTGGATATTGATTCGGGACAGGTTACATCCCTAGTTGAACCCGTTTTTAGGATGCATGATGGTTTTAATTTATGTATTGGAATTGTTGGGCTTGTAGTCATTGTTGAAATTTATGAATTATACGTTATTTCTTCCGCACCGCATGTTTTTTACTTTTGATTAATTGGTATAGGATTAGATTCCGTCTAGCCAGGTTATTTTTATTTGTCACCCGTTCGCTATGAGTCTGGTTCATGTATGGATTGTCCATTTCATGCGTGAACTAGACTTATAGTGCGGGGGATGTGGTGCCCTTTCGTCCCGGGTGCTACATCTTAAGATGGTATCATCAGAGCCCGGTTGTAAAATCGGGTTTCTAGCGTTGTGTCGTGTCCAGTATAGGTCGAACGGCTTAGGAACAATGTGTCAACGTGTGCACTGCATTGATCATGAGCATGTATATTTGGAAATTTTGATGAATTATAGGTTGAAATTTAAATTTTGTTGAATTGTATGTTGCATTTTACATCAATATGTGCTTTTGATGCTAATTATGTGTCATTTGCATTTACTAACCGACATGCATTTATATTTAAGTTGTGGTTGTAGGATACTATTACCACAACGACCACGGCCAATCTTTACGATCACAACAACTTGCCATGAGTTATTCTTTCAAGTATGAGAGATTAAAGAAGACTTCGGGAAACTTAGAAGAATTCGGGTGTTGGTGATCTTTATGACAAAACTATAGGTTGGGAGCTCGGACTTGAGATGAAAACTACATTTTGGAAGAAGTTAGGAAATCATACTCATCAAGGCTATGGAAGTGATTGGAGATTTGAGGGTTAAGACCCAGAATAGTGAACTCCGTATGTGGTAGTAACTTATGGGGTCTAGCGTAATTGGTGGGTTTTGATAAGGTGATAGATTGTGGGTTCGGGTTAGAGATGAGAATCAAGTTTTAGGTGAAGATTTAACATGGATGAAACAAGGGTATGGATGTGTGATAATTGTACCCACAAAATAAACACACACACTCTACATCGCAATCAAAGTGGACTAACCAAGTTGAAGAGGCTAGATTAATTCAACGAGAAGGCCATGATTAAAGTGACAACTACAATGGGGAGATTGATAAGTCGGATAAAAGTTTGGAAAGATTCAAGAAGTCGTTTTGTAGATATAAGAGGAGTGAAATTAATCAATGAAGATATTATGGCTCGAAGCTTAGTTCGGTGGAAAAGGATAAAGATCTCAAGAAGATTCAATATACAATAGAGTCAAGGGATACAAGGAACTAATAGGAAGCTTGTAACCAGTTGGGAGAAAATTTGAGCCTTAATGCGGTTGAGGTAAGGGAACTAGAGTTCAACAAGGCATTCAGATTTTGGGAATACGGGAGGATATAAGAAGAATTAAAGAAGTTAGAAGACCGTGGGTATGCAAGAAGTAGTAGATGAATTCAATGACCAGAGATCAAGTTACCAAGTTAAAGGCTTCCCTTTATGGTGAACGGTACTTGCATTCATGGCACGTGCATCATATATCATATTAATTATTTTGATCTCATTTTATATTCGTTTGGTTGAAGTAATTGCTCAAATGTGATGCATACTTTGATTGTCGTAAATGTGCTACATGCATCGAACATTCTCACCCGACATGCATAGTTAATGTTTGTTTGATAGGAGGTCTTCTTCACCTTATGCTTCACGTGCCAATTCATACAAGACATGTTGGGGTCAAGGATGGATCTCGGATTGTGAACCAAACGAGGATGCAAAGGAAAATTTGGAAGGTTTGAGAATTGAAGTGGAAATCGGAAATGAGAGAAATTAGTCGCAATCCTCAACAATCATTTTAAAGTGAATATGGGGGAAAGGATTATTCAATTCAAGCAAGATAATTTTGAAGAAGTCGAGAATTTTAGTCAAGGGAATGTTGGAATAAGTTTAACAAGCTAAGATAGAATTTCTTAAGGGGGAGCGGATGGCATAAGAACAAAACTTAAATTCAAGTTTGGAACGAAAGAGTACTTCTAACGGGAATAATGGAAATGCAATGTTTAACAAGACACGAGACCTTACCAAAGCTATAAGGACTAAATTGGAAAATTTTAAACTCGAGAAACAATTAAGGCCGAAAGGATTAAGGGCTTCAAGAAGTTGTTAGAAAAGAATGGCTACTTGAATGGATAAAAAGCAAGTTCAAGGGATGTTGAGAAATTACATCAACAAGAAGGAAAAGGGATGATCGAAGGAAACAAATCAAGGTCACCAATCTCTCATGATGACCGGGAGTGAACTCAATCTCCCAATAGCAATACGGGGGTAGAGATTATGTTGTGGGTTTTTTTTTTGATACCAAGGTTAATGAGGACGTGAAGGAACTACGGGAATGGTGGAGAAAATATCGGGTAAAGAAAACCTGACTAAGTTATCATATTTTGTGATGATGGAAACGAGAGTCGATTCTATCAAGCATAGGAGATGGGATATTTGTGAGATGATACAACATGAACAAGTCGAGCTTCTAGGTCATCGGTCGTTCTTCATGGTGACTCAAAGGTACCTCCCAAGGTAATAAATTATAACTTAAGTTTATAAGAATCTAGCTCAAGCATCCGAGTTGGTGGAATACAACTTGTCTTGAAGAAGTGGAAATTGAAAATTTTAAGCTCCTAAAAGAGTGGTTCGAGCAACTTAGCACCTCTTAGTGGTACAATTGCAACTCACTAGGAAAACAAGTTAAATGGATCAAGACCAAACGAACACTAAAGAACTTGAGAAGGGTAATCAAGTCTCGGTTTCGGAAGATGGTATCAATTAAGAGTCGGGCAAGTGCTATGGGTATGAGAAAGAGGTTGCACGCATGCTAAGGGATTAAGAAAAGAGCCGGAGAACAATTCAATCAAGGGTATTGCATCCACGTATAAACAACGGAGCCATCATCACCAATTTCATTCTCCGGTACACGGTTTATTAAAACATTCATATTCACGCATACATCATATTTATTGTTATATTTCGTGTTAGTGATTGCATGTGCCTGAAAACTATTTCGTTGCGCATACCGTGTGCGTGAGTTTTGCATGTTGTTGGTCAACTTGCCGCTGGTGGCATGCTTAGTTTCGCGAGTGTTAGGCTTTCTGGTGAGACGAGGGTCGTGAGAAGTCATGAACCAAGCTTTCTATGACACCAGGGTACCAGATCGAGGATGGTTTTATTTTCTCAACATCAAACCTACTTGGAAGCATTGAAGACTTTGGTTAGGTTCGTGGTTGTGAGTTAGTAGTTGTCTAAGACACCATGCTCGTTTTTAAGCCGAACCCCAAGAGTTAGGTTGCAATGGACTTAAGCGATGAGAGTTGAATCCTTCAGACCCTCTTATTGTACGAGTCCAACCGGGCTACTCGCTTAACACTGGATTAAGTTCGAGGACATCAAGACCCCTATCGCTTGAAGACCTTTTCGGAACTAATTCCTGTCAGGGAGTAGCTAACCCCGCGTGGGATGAAAACTAGAGAGTTTTGCTTAGAGTCTAGAACTCAAGGCAGTGGACCTGAGGACAGGTCCTTCTTAAGGAGGAGAGGTTGTAACGCACCATATTTTTAAGACTAACCAGGTATGAGGTAATGAGTGTGGTTAGATTGAGAGTTATGTGATTTAATTGTTTAATTATGTAATTTACGTGTTTTATGTGTTTAATTAAGTGTTCGTGTGTTTAATTGTATTTACATGAGTGCGTGACTAATTATTTGTTCGTTTTGTTATATCACACACGTACACACTTATTCTTTTTCCTTGGAGCCTTATCTTTTATTCCTTGAAAATTCCCGAACCCGTTGCTTATCTTTTTATTTAATTCGGGAACCTAATTTACCCAAACCGTATTTTAATTCAAGTCTTAACCACACAAATATCCTAACACTTAAAAATCTAACCGTGGACCCCACACTTTGACCAAGACTCTCTTTCTCTCTTCCCTATCTCACGAGATGCAACCCCTCCCATTTCCTCTCATTCTTCTTCTTCTTCTTTCTTCATTTTCATGCTTTTCCCCTTCTTCTTCTTGTCTCAACCGAGACACCACCACCACCACAAGCCACCACCAACTCCACCACCACTCCAAGCTCTTCCACTTGCATCCAAGTATCATCACTTCTCCCTTCTTCATTTCTTCTTCAAGATGAAGTAAGGAAGCTAAAGACAAGGAAGAAAGGGCTCTATCAATTCCGGCAATTAATCCGGCAATCTACGACCACCACGAGTTCTACCTCGACATCCTCGTTCCATTCCGATAAAATCCCTTTCAATTCTTGGTTTATTTGGAGGTGTAATTGTGTATGTCTATATGCATGTATATGAGGGATTGGATGTGGGTTTGTGAAATTAATGTGTTATAATTGTTCTAAACTTGTATTTGATGTTCCTACATGGCATATTACTTGTTTTATGTGATTTGGGTTGAGGTTTGTTGTGTCTTGGTGACTTTGGCTTCCTCCCGCACTTATGCCCTGCTTTTCCTGCATTTTTTCAGGCCCGTAACGAATCCACGGTCATGGATTTGAGGCAGGGACTCCGGATCCTCCCCTATTTACTGATTGAGTTCGTTTTGTTCTATTTACCCCTCAAACAAACTCTGATTGACCTGATTTTTGAACCCACAGAAACCTCTTGAAGTCTAAAACATTCTACAATTGGATTCATCTCATTATCTTTTCTAGATTATAGGGTATAATCAATCCTTTTTAGTGTCGCCACTTTTCTAAAAAACTGTATTTACCCAACTTCGGACCTACGCCATTTCTTCCTCGCTATGGATCATGATTTGTGCCATATATCCTTGAAAAGATCTATTTGTCTAGTTTCATTTTCAACAAAAAAAACTTAATTCCAATTTCTAGAACAAAAGATATTCCCATTTTTCTACAACTTGTGCAATTCTAACAACTGTCGACTTTTCCCAACTTTTGCTAAACCTTGCCATAACCCGTTTTATCGCTTTCCTTTCACCTCCTCGACCTCTTATGTGACTTACATGCATTGTATACATGCCTAATTGAATGATTAAATCATTTATGTGTCTAAATGGAATTAACTATGTACATGAGCACGATCATATCAATTCATGACTTTATATGATCTATTGCATTTTGAATCATTCCATATCACTTCATGAACATATCATGTCAATGTCGTGCATCCTAATTGATTTCATATTGAGTCGTTTCTCACGAGTACACATCGCTTCTTTCTCTTGTACAGTTCATCTCCAGGGCGGAGATATCTTGATGACTAGGCACCCGACCTAGCTTATATCCTTGTTTCGTCATGTTTCAGTTGAGGGTGTTTTCCGTTCTAGTTATGTCTTAAGCCATACGACCCATATGTGAATGCTTTGGCCAAAACCTTAATTTATATTTATATTGTTTTCAAAGAACATCGAGGAAATGTTTAAAGTACTGAATTGTTTCCACTGTACTGAAATAAATTACTGATTCCCTACTGATTTGGCGAGAACTGTACTACACTGTACTGTATTATGGGCCCAGGGAAAATGTAGGATTGGCGACCGGATCGGCAATGGACCGACGGAAAAAACCCTTAGACGTAGTACCCATTGGGAATACCTCTGCGCGACCTAGGAGACAGGGAGGCAGAGTATTCTTGAGCCGGTGGTTCCCATACCATCGAAGGAGCAGGTAGGAGTCGTAAACCCCCGTCTCATACCACACTGATTGTCTCCCACGACTGGGCTACCCCTGGCGGGGAGAAAGAATTGGGTGGTTCGGGTCTGCAGGCCTGACCATGACCACAGAGGAAGAAGGTTGGACTGTATTGTTCCTGTTTATTCTTGAACCTGTTAATTAATTGAATGATTGAATGATTGATTGAATGATCACGATTTAATAGTTATTCCCTATTGATTTTACACGGTGGGAGTAAGGATGGAGATTGTGTACGCTCACTCGCCGAGCTACTGATCACCCCACTAAACTGAAACATCTTTAAATTAATATAGTTCTAAAGTCTGAGCATTGATAACTATTTTGTACCTCTTTGAGGAACTAACTTCCTAAAACCTTGCTCGGAATTTATGATTTGCATGTGCTTGTTTCTATATATATGTACAGCCCCTGCTCACTCAGTCTTCTAGAGACTGACCCCTCTCATCCCACTTTCAGCTCTTTGCAGGTTTGCTAGGCGGGAGTCAAGTCTTAGTGGATGTCTCGAGTCTCACTTGTACACTTGAGTCACATTCTACATTGTTATGATTTAATTGAAATTCCTTTATGTATTTGGGCCTGTGTGCCATTTATGAATAATTGTTGGATATTGATTCGGGACAGGTTGCATGCGTAGTTAAACCTGTTGTTAGGATGCATGATGGTTTTAATTTATGTATTGGAATTGTTGGGCTTGTAGCCATTGTTGAAATTTATGAATTGTACGTTATTGCTTCCGCACCGCATGT
This sequence comes from Lantana camara, assembly GCA_037501455.1. NCBI lineage: Eukaryota > Viridiplantae > Streptophyta > Magnoliopsida > Lamiales > Verbenaceae > Lantana > Lantana camara. Next base: position 88,894,441 of record CM074863.1, read on the forward strand.
TTTCTACTTTTGATTAATTGGTACAGGATTAGATTTCGCCTAGCCAGGTTGTTTTTATTTGTCACCCGTTCGCTATGAGTCCGTTTCATATATGGATTGTCCATTTCATGCGTGAACTAGACTTATAGTGCAGGGGATGTGGTGCCCGTTCATCCCGGGTGCTACAGGATCATTACTCCGAATAATGGTCCTTGAATAGTTTTCAATGTGCTCGAAAAGAGAAAAAAAAAAAAAAAGAATATAAAGAATTTTTAGAGCATTATGCATGAGCCAAGCAAGACAAATATTCAAAAGATTTGGAGAAATAATTGATGGCAGGATATAACAAACTATTACAACAAGAAGAGATTATTTGGTTTAAGAGTCAAGAATTAATTGGCTCCAATTCAAGGGATAAACACACATGTTTCCTTCGTCTTTCAACCATAACGAGAAGAATGAGGAACCAGATGAATGCTCTCAAAATAAGCAATGAATTGACAACCAATAATGATCAACTGAAGCCACACACTTGGGAGTACTACGCCAAACTATTCAATGGAGATACCATTAAACAGGTGATGAGTCTTGGTATTAGTTTGCACCAATGAACCCTAAGGTGTTAGCGGAAAAATAATTTGGCAAGAATGACCTCAAATGAGAAAATCTTGAGGATAGTGAAGAGCATGCACCTTTACAAAGCACTGGGAGTACATGGTTTCCAAACTTACTTTTTAAAAACCTATTAGGATATAGTTGGAGACTCGATAGTGAAATTCATCAATGATTGCATGGAAAGAGAGCCAATTCCAAAGAAAGAATATCGATTAATTATTTGCCTAATTTAAAAAATTAATGCTCTAGAAAAATAAACGAGTTTCGGGTCATTATGTTAATGTATTGCTCAAACATGATTATCAAATGATTATACTCCGTTTAAGCCGTATATCAAAGAAATTATGGGATCGAACCAGAATAGCTTCATTCCCAACCGAGACACCCATTACAATATCTTGATGCCTAAAAAAAGTGTTATGAATGCTACATCACTCCAACGATAAAAAAGGGCATGGTGCTGAAACTGAATCTTGAAAAGGCGTACGACAAAATTTGGTAGAATTTTTTGAGAAAAACTTTAACTTTCTTCGAATTCTCGAAGAAAATCATCAATATCATTATGTGCAGAATGTATAGGATATAATAAAAAATTTTATAGATTAGTGAACCGACGGAGGCTTTATTGATGTGTGGCATTAGATGAGGCAATCACTCTCACCTTATTTAGTTTGTACTCTACATGGAACAACTTACATATATAATTAAGGAGACCATTTCAGCCAGACCTGGAAGCCAATTACGGTAGCTAGGTCAGAAAAGGCCTCACATCTCAAACTTGCTTTTTGTGGACAACTTAATATTGGGAGCCAAAGCAACCGTGGATGGAGCAAAGTGCATTCAAAGTGTGGTTGAGGCGTTTCGCAAGACGTTGGGCCTCAAATTAAATTTCAACAAATTACATGTGTTGTTCGCACCTTATGTGTCAAATGATTTAAAACAGTAGGTTAGTAAAATTCTGGGCATGGAAAGTATAAACAACTTAATGAACTAATTGGGGGTGCAGAAGCTAGAACTTTAGCTGAAATTACAATGAGCATTTTTCGATTGTGAAATCAAATAGAAAAATAGAAAGAAGATGGAGAAAGAAAAATAGAAATACTCATTAAATCAAACAACAATTATGGAGAAGAAGATGAAGGTTTTTAGGAAAGAAGGTAATATTGAAAATGATGATATACCAAACCCATAGTTTTGAGAGATGGATATTCAGTTTAAGGTAATTATACTAAAATTAGTGATTGTTGGGGACATACTCATTAGGCCTATAATGGAACCAAACCTAAGATCAACTCGCCTGAGAAGTAGGCTGGTCAGTTCTCTATCAGGTGGCAAACTAAGGAAGTGACGTGATGAGGCGAACCGGTGAGAGTAAAACCAAGAGAAGTTAGTACATGTGAGATTGTATGAAATGTCTCATAACTAAGCTTGAAGATAAGAACAAATCTAGGTTAAGAAGGGAACAAGTAATTGTGACTAAGAGGAGTTTGATGTCTATAAATAAGGGAAGAGGAATCATTAAAGGCATAAGAAAGAATAGGAAATAAAATGAGAGAAAAGAGTGATTAGGAAGGAACCCAAGAGTGATAATGATATACGAAAACTACAATTTCTTAAAATTATGAAACTAAAAAAAAAAAAAAATTAACGATATTGCCATTTTAAATGATGGAATTGAGATCGAAACTATAGAGAAAGATAAGGTGCAAAAGTCATATTTTTGAAAGTGAATATAACTTTTACATCTTGAATGACAGCGAAAAGATTCTCCAAAACTTTATAAAGAAAATTAAAAACAAATTACAAATTATATTAAAGAAAATCAAACAATAGAAAGAATAAGGTATATATAATTAATATAGCATTTTATATGATCTTTTAGATTTTTGTCTATATTTTTTACAGGGTAAATCCCGGTCACCCCTCTGTCCTTTGGGGGGTTTTGCACTTTTCCCCCTATGCTTTGATTTTTAGCATTTACCCTCCTAACTTTTGAAAAATATCACATTTAACTACTTGTAACAAACTTTAACAAAGCAAATCTATACAAAGTTGATCTCAAATGTGTTGATATTATATATCAAATTGAAGCTCTCGACGTAAGGAACACAACAACGGTCTTGAAATCAAAATCCGACAACCGACGAAGCAAAAATCATTGGTTAAAGAAGACGCATGATGAATAAAGCTTTTGGCGGCTAACAGGGTCGAATGGGGAATGACCTTAGTTCTCCTTGGAGAGATGAAACACGATGGTTGTGGTCTTGAAGCTTGGGTCGCCGTAACAAATGAGAAATCGATGGTCAAAATTTTTTAAAGGAGTTAAGTGTAATATTTTTCAAAGGTTAGGGGATAAATGACAGGGGGCGACCAGGATTAACCCTTTTTTATATATGTCTTTTTATTTATTAAATATATTTAAAAGTTATAAACTATTACTTATGCTTAAAAGCTAGAATTATTTGGACAAATTATTACAGATTTTAAATCTTTTTTTTTTAATATAATTATATAATTTCTAATATTTTTATTTTTTATTTATTTGAATGTTTCTCTACTTTGAATTTCTACTTATTGTACATAGTTTGAAATAGAGATTTCATATAAATATTTTTGTATATGTAGTTTTTTATCATCAAAGTAGTTCATCAAAAATATTATTATATTTATTTAATCAAATTAGATATTTTTAATATTTTAATTTATTCAATAAACATAATAACTAAACTTATTTAAATAAAATTAAATGATAAACGTGCAACGCACGTTCATTTCACTAGTATACAATAAATTAGTAGATCCATGCTATGCACGAAGTGATCAATTAAAATTAAAAATGCGATACAACTCAATAACCCGAGCTAATCTAAAAATATATCTCAATCAATTACTCTTCAATAATATTAGTAGAACCAATATTACGATTAGTGAATTCTTTTGTAAATTTAATGTTCTGAATCTAAATGTATTAATAATAATAATAATAAATCTATCTCATATAAATATAGCGGATAATTTTTCTAAAGATAAAAACACTCTTCTAACCAATCAACTTAGAATAAAATTAACTGTGCAACACAAATTTGATCTTTTAAAATTAGTGGTGCTGGTATAATAAATGCACTGTCCAAGAAAATTTTGATATGCTCTTTCAATAATTTTTATTTTTTCATCATTTTCCTAGACATAATAGTAGGTGCAAGTTATTATTAATATGTTAAAAATATTATTGTATTGCAAAGATTTAAAATAAGTTGCCTGTATATTCAGTTGCTTGTTCAATAACTTTAAATTTATAGAGCCGCCCTTATCTTGAACAATTAGATGAACATGAAACTTGCATTTAAATATCAAATATGTTAATTTACAACAACCAAAAATAAAAAATAAAAATCTCATATCTTCAGACATTAAACTATAAAAATATTTAGAATCTTTTAAACTCGAGTCTCGTCAAGGAATCGAATGACAACTCTTTTTATTACCAACATATGACATATAACTTATAAAAGTTGAATTTCTTCTGAAGACAAGTTCATGCAAAGAGAATGACCTCAAAAGGTAGAAGAATCATCGTGTTGTTCGACGTCAAATACGATCTTGTCAAGTACATCTTGACTGAATCCCACTTCGTCAAGACTCAAGTTTCCTCGATACAGATCTAATAACTCGGGAACATCATTCTGATAAGGGACAATGTAGTTCTTCATGAACAGCTCCTCCACTGGTATCAACAAACTGGTTGCCTCGCCATTTTCTTCAACCCCTTTGTATTCAAGATTTTCGCAATAAAAAATCTAGGCTTCATTCTTTTGTCGGGACTATTACTGAGAAGCAAAGGGTGATGAGCAATAGGAACGGGATTAAGACCCATCTTACGAGTTAACTGCACCAAACCCCATGTGTTTGTTCCAAATTGTAAAAAAAACCCTCTGTTATAAAAATTAGTTCAAAAAACCTTATGTTATTTTATTTTTTGCACACGGCCCCCTTATTCCATTTGGTCAACTATTAAATCTTTTAACCCTAAAATACCCTTACTCCAAAAGGTTTTTTTAACAGTTGACCAAAGAAATGAGGGGGTGATGTGCAAAAAATTAAATAACATAAGGTTTTTTGGATTAATTTTTGTAACATAGGGTTTTTTTTTTGCAAATTGGGACAAACACAGGGGGTTTTATGCAGTTAACTCATTAAGGGCATTATAGACAATTTATCCCAAAAAAACACATTCCTACACGCAATCAACGCGCGTGAGGGCCATACAACGCGCTCAGGGTTTTTTTTGCAAAATTTTAGAAAACACAGGGTTCTTTGGATGATATTCCATATGACGGGGTTTTTTTTGTTCTTTTCGCCTAACACGAGGTAGTTTTCGGCAATTTACTCCCCATCTTACCAACCAGAAAATCCATGTTAGCCATGATTTTCTTCTCGGACAATTTCATGCAACGGGGGTACTTTAAAAATGCAGTGTTACTATCAGATTCGGACCAGCCACTGTTGGAAAATAGGAATTAGAAAGCAGCGGAAATTTATAAAAAAATTTCAACAAAAGGATCGAAACTCGCAATCGTGAATCCGAATTCGTAGAGATTAGAAACTTACTTTTCAATAATATTTCTCGAAGCGTTTCAAGCCACCCAAGAACGCTCTTCTCGCTGCTTGATCCCCTCTCCTTGGTAAAACTCGAATCTTCAAAACTTCTAACTTGAAGCTCTCTAGAGATAGTCCACCAACTTGACTACAATCTAACTAGCAAGGATGCTAGTTCTCTAGTTAGTGTTTAGGCTTAACCTAGGGTTTGTTTTATCTTGGAAAAAAGGATGGTGTTCAACACCTGAACCAAAAAAAACTTTCAATCACTCTCAAGGAGAGCTCGAGGTCCCCCCTATATATAATTGGGGAGGGGTGGCCGAAAACCTAGTCCTTATGGACTAAGGATTTGGTCCCTCTCTCCTATTACTTGATCATCAAGTAATTTTGAACTTTGACTTTGAATTCTAATTCAAATCAATTTTTAAGAGAGCTAAAAATATCCAAACTCCTTTTGGATAATATTATACTTTATTTATTTATTAATAAATAAATAACTTATTTATTTATCTAATTAATTAATTCATAATTAATTAAATAGATTAATTTCTCCAAAATAAGACTTTCTTTTTAATTCAAGGTTAAACCAAAGCCTATTAAATAATTAACACATTAATTATTTAATATATAAATAATTATTCAGGTGTGGAACATGTGTCCATAACAACACGTGACCCACACGTGTGGTTTCACACGTGTGGAACCCTCTAGGTATGATCAATTCGTTTGATCATTTTAAAGCCTCAACTCATGTAACCAAGTTGTTGTGTGTGACCCTCTAGGTTCTCAATTCAATTAGCAGTGACCCTAATTAATTAATTCACTAATTAATTAATCAGTCCACAGATTAAACGACCATAGTCTAGCAACAGGTGTTTAACCCCTAGCTGAATTGGAATGTCTCGATTAGACAGAACCTTTAAGTCATTGATTCTTGTGAGATACAATCCTCCTACTTACTATCTCTCAACCAAGATCTAGGGTAAGGGAATAATCAGAACCCTAATAATCTGGTCTTAAAGCTAAGTGCATTTCATATCCATTTGATCTCAATCCAAGAAACCCCTTTCTTGATTTCTTGATCTACTGCCTTGGCCAAGGACTCCATGTGGCATATGAATGACTTACACAATAAGAGATCACCTTGCAAATGCAAGTGTAGGTCCTTTCTTGATTCTCATTCACTTTCATGAGTCACTTGTGCAGCCCCAGCATAAGCCTTGAATCAGTTGTCTAAGGCGACACCCTTTAAAGCTTATACCTAAGACTACAGAGTTAACTCATAAAGTGACATGGAACCTCAAGTCTAAGGATCAATTAATTACATCAATGACTCGTGAGATATTTCCTAATCTGGAAGTTTCCATTTCCTGAAATAGAAACTTCCTTTCCCATTTAGGAATCTTCTCACACGGGGCGCCTCAGTAAACTTACTTATGGAAGTAATCACCCTCATGTATCACGCACGTATCAACTATACACTTTGCACCTCCATGAAACAAGGTGGTCCTTCTTAAGGGCGTGATCCCACAAGCAAGCCTTAGAGGAGTCAGGTTGGCACTCCCACTGTCTGTAGGACTCATCGGCTTGGAGTATTTTACTGATCATGACTTATGTGATATAGGGATCGTTTCATGAACCATTTCACCTAAATGGTAGAGTCCTAAAGTCATCAGGATTAGGGGAGTTCTCATACATGCACAGCTAAAGTAAACGCTTACCAAACAAGAGCAGATAAAGAAGTGTTGCCTGAATTCGTTAATTTTATTCAAATATTGTTTGTGATTACAATAAGGAAAAGTACAAAGCGGATATACAATCGGATTTCTAGGGTACTATTCCTAACAATCTCCCACTTGCCCGTCAAAGCCACTCTAGGTGATACTTTCTCATAATGTGCTTGGTCCGTTGGTGAGATCTTGGTTCTCTTGCTTGAGCAACCGTCCCAGTGCTGTTGCAAAACACAGTAATGGGGTCTTTCATGCTAGGAACAACATTCAACTCTTGAATGAAGTTTCTAATCCAAACACTGCAGCTAAGTATTCGGCCTCAGTGGTCGAATCTGCAGTGGTTGTTTGCTTGGAACTCTTCCAACTCACTGCTCCGCCGTTTAGGCAGAAAATGTATCATGACATTGACTTAAAATCATCTAAGTCAGATGCAAAGCTTGCATCGCAGTATCCTTCGACAGTAAGATCTTTCTAACCTCCGTAAACTAAGAATAAATCTTTAGTACTTTTCAAGTACTTAAGAATATTCTTGACGGCAGCCCAGTGACCATCTCTAGGGTCAGATTGGAAACGACTTGTTACACTAAGTGCATAAGCCACATCCGGTCGAGTACATAACATTGCTTACATTATGCTACCTATTGCTGATGCATAAGGTGTATGAGTCATTTTTTCCTTCTCAAGGTTAGTCTTAGGGCACATCTTTTTAGAGAGAGATGCTCCTACACTCATAAGAAGGTTCTTAACCTTTGCTGACTCCATATTGAATCTCTTCAATACTTTGTTAATGTACATCGATTGTGATAGTCCTATCAACCTTCTAGATCTATCTCGATAGATTTTAATTCCAAGGATGTAGGACGCATCACCAAGATCTTTTATCTCGAATTGGTTCGATAACCATAACTTAGTTACTTTCATATCATCCTTTGAATTCCCAATAAGAAATATATCATCAATATAAAGTACTAAGAATTGCACTGAGGTCTCCAATTCCTTTCTATACACACAAGATTCATTCGAGATCTGAATGAAGCCAAATGCTTTGACTGATTCATCAAATCGAATGTTCCAATTCCTAGAAGCCTGTTTCAATCCATAGATTGACCTTTGGAGTTTGCAAACCATTTGCTCACTCCCACTGAATGTGAAACCTATAGATTGCTCCATATAAATGTCTTTATCAATGTCACCATTGAGAAAGGCAGTTTTCACATCCTTTTGCCATATCTCATAGTCATAATATGCAACAATGGCAAACATGATCCGAATAGACTTTTGCATTGCAACTGGTGAAAAGGTTTCATTAAAGTCCACGCCGGGTCTCTGAGTGAATCCTTTTGCAACCAATCTTGCTTTGTAGGCTACAATGCTTCCATCAACTCCAAACTTTCTCTTAAAGATCCATTTGCAGCCTATAGGCAAATCTACCAAGGTTCAAACTTGGTTGGAGTTCATGGAATCCATTTCGGATTTCATGGCTTCTGTCCACTGTTCAGAGTCAGAATCTGAAAGTGTCTCCTCATATGTAAGAGGATCATTATCCTTTTGAGAGATTTCATGGAAAAATCCATACCATCTCTCTGGCTGTCTAGGAGTGCGTTCAGAACGCCTTAGAGAAGGATTTGCTTGTGTATCGAAATTCATGATTGGTTGTGGTTGATCAGAATGAGACGTTTCTTCAGTGGGTGGCATGGGGTCACTTTATACTTCCTCTAATTCTATGATCTTGCCTTTCTTTTCTCTAAGGAACGGTTCCTCCAGAAAAGTGGCATTTCTAGAAACAAACACCTTTTGCTCAGATTGATCATAGAAGTAGTATCCTATGGATTCCTTAGGATAACCTACAAAGTAGCATAAATTAGAACGAGATTCTAACTTATCTCCCACTGTCCTCTTCACGTAAGCAGGACAACCCCAAATTCTCAAGTAAGAATAACTAGGGATTTTACCATGCCACATTTCATAGGGCATTTTAGGGACTAACTTAGAGGGAACTAGATTCAAAATCTTTGCTGCACTTTCTAGGGCATAACCCCAGAAAGAAGGTGGTAAGTCAGTAAAACTCATCATGGAACGAACCATATCGAGTAGGGTTCGATTCCTTCTCTCAGAAACTCCATTGAGTTGAGGAGTTCCCGGAGGATTCCACTGAGAGATAATCCCATTATCTTTGAGATGATTAAGGAATTCTTCACTAAGATACTCGCCTCCTCGATCAGATCGAAGTGCTTTGATCTTGTGACCAGTTTGGTTCTCAACTTCCTTTTGAAATTCTAGGAATTTCTCAAAAGCTTCAGATTTATACTTCATTAAGTATACATAACCATACTGACTAAAGTCATCAGTAAAGGTTATGAAATACTGCTGATTGTTTCTAGTGCTTACACTAAGCGGTCCACAAACATCAGAATGGATCAAATCCAATACCTTAGTGGCACGTTCCACAGTTCCTTTAAAAGGAACTTTGGACATATTTCCTTTGAGACAGGATTTGCAAGAAGTTAACTCTTTGAGATCATTTTCAGAGAATGATCCTAAAGTGTTTATCTTGCTAATTCTGTTCTTGGAAATGTGTCCTAATCTAGCGTGCCATAAGGGAGCTGAAACTTTGTCATCTCTTTTACGTTTAGTTTCTCATTGTATATTCATAATATTGATATTTTGAATTAAATAAAGTCCATTACTTAGAGTACCGATGTGAACGGAAGAGTTGTTCCGTTTGATAAAGTATTCACCATTCTTAATATAAGTTTCATAACTTTCACAATCTAAAATTGGAACTGAAATTATATTATGATTAATGTTCGGTACATAAAGGACTTTATTTAAAACTAACTCAAAACTACCTAAATCTAATCTTATTGTGCCTAAAGCTCGAGCTTCAACATTTGAGCCATCACCGATCTTCAAGACACATTCTCCTTCTCTGAGTTGTTGAACATCATTTAGCATCTGTACATCATTACAAATATGAGTTCCACAACCGGTATCAAGTACCCAAGAACTAGAATTAATAGAAAGATTTAATAGAAAGATTTACTTCAACGAGAAACATACCTTTCTTTAGAGTAGCCTTGTATTCTGGGCAGTTTCTCCTCCAATATCCCGCTTTGCCACAATGGAAGCAAATATCCTCTTTCTGATCACGCTTCTTCTTCTGAGCCTTCCCCTTCGAAATGCCATCAGTAGGCCTAAGGGGTTTCTTCTTCTTCTTTTGGGCTTTCTTGCCCTTACCTTTAGAAGGCCCAGAAGAGGAAAATGGAGCATTCACCATCAGAACCTTATTGTCCTCCTTGATCGTGCTTTCAGCAATCACAAGCTAACTAATCAGCCCTGCTACAGTAGCATTAGCGTGATTCATATTGAAGTTAAGGACAAATGGATTGAATGATGGTGGGATCGAGGCTAGCAACAAGTCCACTGAAAGCTCATCTTTCAGTAGCATGTCCATGGAAGCAAGTTTCTCATTAAGGGCGAGAAACTTGAGCCCATATTCATTGACACTTGAACCTTCCCTCATTCTCAAGTGGAATAATTCCTAAGTGGTCGTAAATCTCCCAAGCAAATTCTATGGCCTCATGTTGCCTTTGCAAGTCCGGAGACATGCTAGCAAACATAAAGCAACGGCCTTGGAGATTATCATCCTTCCACTTCTAGATTGCGTCCCGCTCGGCCCGAGTGGGAGCGTCTCCTTCGGGACTAGGCTTTCCTTCGAAGAGAACATAAGTTCTCTTCACAGAATCTAAAATGATTTTTAGATTCCTCAGCCAATCAGAATAGTTGGGACCAGTCAACTTGTTTGACTCGAGGATCGATACAAGAGGGTTTTTGGTTGCCATTTCAAAACACATAGAGAATCATAGAATCTACGACCTAAATGGTAAAACAGAGAACTAGTGAGCATGCTGAATTATAACGATATACAAAAGATAAGGTCTTTAATCTAATGTAGCTCCCACTGTTTTTCAAAGATCTATAATTCCCAAAGATCTAAGAGGAACACGTTTCCCAATGGGTACTAAGATCCTAAGCATTTTACCTCGAACCCACGACTCGCGGACATTCTAGGTAAAACCCTAAGTAGGTACAACTTACCAATTCTAACACCATTAGAGCTCTTAGTAATTGTTTTTTACATCACCTATCTTTCAATATGGACCCACGACTCGTGCGACATCCATATTTACTTAAGCGTTAAGCTAGACCCATCAATCATAAGATCATGATCAAAACTTAGTTCGAACGACTTACGGCCCGTAGACATCGCCCTTGCCAAAATTGACCATGAAATATTGATCATTTAAAATGATCAATTAGGTAACTAAGAACTAATAAGCTCCACTAGCTATCCCACGACTCGTGGACAATAATTAGCTTCATTTACTAAACTTAAAACCTATTGATGGAATGCTAGGAATTTAATTTGAAATTTGCATCTCGAATTAAATACCTATTTGTTCGAAATTAGCTTAATATTTAATGGGAATTTCCGAATCAACCGGAGAGTTGTCCGGTTCGACCTTGTCAACATATATGTTATCCAATTTTATTAGTCTTGATTAATACAAGTACAACTTAAATGCATTTCAAACAAGCACATAAACAGATAACATGTCCTAGCATGATACTAACATGAGATGATCATGGGTTCTGCCTATCTTATGCGTGATATGTGGGAGCAACTCCACAATCACAAGTTCTAACATACATACCACATAAACAGTTTAAATCACATAAGGGAAAGCGGTAACAAAATACGACCCCTATCTCTATTACATTGTCAATTGAGATTCCTCTCCCTAACATTTTGAGGGGTCTTCACTTATGGCCTCCTTGTTACTTGAATGTGGTCCATCTTACTCCATGGGTGCATTGTCTCCAAAATGAAAATAAAACCTCACCACCTATTGTACTCTAAAAAAAAGTACTGAAAAGTAATAAGGCTCAATCTTCATACTGGCCTTAGACAAATACAACGGGCATACCCTGGCCTCAAAACAGTAATATGGAAAGCCACATAATAAATCACATAACAGTACACACATAAGTGAGGCTCCAACCTCAGTTGAAAAACGCAACTATAGGGCTCCAATCCCAATTTAAACCATCCATGTGCATAAATTAAAACCATACATAAGTCTAAACCCATGATCACCTAACATGCAACTTGCGAGAATTTAAATTTAGCCAATAAATTAAAATTCCCGTTTCAAGTCCTAATGACTTAAAACATGACTTGATGCGAGTCTTATTTATAAAAGTTTTCAGTAAATCCCAAATTACTAAAACCTAATAAAATTCCAATTAATTTATGAAAATTAATAATTTTATTAAAGATGTAGTTTCCCAAAATATCAACCGTTTCTATTTCTCAAAAATCCCAATTTTAAGTTTTATTCAAAATTAAAAATAAATAAAATAATAAAAAATGTAAAATCGGGACTGGATTACACGAAATACGAAAAATCGGATTGCGATGGAGAAAACGGGACCCCTACGCGAAAGGGCTGCGCGCATCGCAGTCGCGCACAGCGCCCGACCAAGGCTGTGCTAGTGCGCGCGCAGCCCTCTCGGCCAATGCGGGCGGCCTGGGCGAGTAATCCCACACGCCTTGCGGGATTCTCGCCTAGCCTAGGCGGGCGACGGGCGGGCGTGCCTAGGCACTCCCAAAAGGCTCCCGCACGGCGTGCGGGAGGTGCTGGGCGGGGACGCCCCTTGCGCGCGCTTATGGGTGGGAGGTGGCATGCGAAGCCCTCGCGTGCGATGCCTTTGCACTCGGGGTTTCGTGTGTTCGTCGTAATCCCGGTTTCCGTTTCGTATTTTCGTTCAAAAGCAAAACCAATCCAAGAAATCCAAAAATAGTTTATACAGTTTCAAATCTAAAACAGTTTTTAAAACAAATTTTACAAAACCGTTTTCAAAAACTTTCAGGAAAAATACAGTTTTGTAATTCAGGCTTTCTAAAACAATTATAAATACTCAATCGCATCAAGACTAAGAATTTCTACCAAATTCAGTTAATTGAGACGAATCAGAAACATGATTAACGAGATGGCTCTGATACCACTTGTTGGAAAACAGGAATTAGAAAGCAGCGGAAATTTAAAAAAAATTTCCAACAAAAGGATCGAAACTCGCAATCGTGAATCTGAATTCGTAGAGATTAGAAACTTACATTTCAATAATCTTTCTTGAAGCGTTTCAAGCCACCCAAGAACGCTCTTCCCGCGGCTTGATCCCCTCTCCTTGGTAAAGCTTGAATCTTCAAAACCTCTAACTTGAAGCTCTCTAGTGATAGTCCACCAACTTGACTACAATCTAACTAGTAAGGATGCTAGTTCTCTAGTTAGTGTTTAGGCTTAACCTAGGGTTTGTTTTATCTTGGAGAAACGGATGGTGTTCAACACATGAACCAAAAAAACACTCACTCTCAAGGAGAGCTCGAGCTCCCCTATATATAATTGGGGAGGGGTGGCCGAAAACCTAGTCCTTATGGACTAAGGATCTGGTCTCTCTCTCCTATTACTTGATCATCAAGTAATTTTGAACTTTGACTTAGTATTCTAATTCAAATCAACTTTTAAGAGTGCTAAAAATATCCAAACTCCTTTTGGATAATATTATACTTTATTTATTTATTAATAAATAAATAACTTATTTATTTATCTAATTAATTAATTCATAATTAATTAAATAGATTAATTTCTCCAAAACAAGACTTTCTTTTTAATTCAAAATTAAAGCAAAGTCTATTAAATAATTAACACATTAATTATTTAATATATAAATAATTATACACATGTGGAACACGTGTCCATAAGAACACGTGTCCAGTCACGTGACCCACATGTGTGGTTTCACACTTGTGGAACCCTCTAGGTATGATCAACTCGTTTGATCATTTTAAAACCTCAACTCATGTAACCAAGTTGTTTTGTGTGACCCTCTAGGTTCTCAATTCAATTAGCAGTGACCCTAATTAATTAATTCACTAATTAATTAATCAATCCACAGATTAAAGGACCATAGTCTAACAACAGGTATTTAACCCTTAGCTGAATTGGAATGTCTCGATTCGACAGAACCTTTAAGTCATTGATTCTTGTGAGATACAATCCTCCTACTTACTATCTCTCAACCAAGATCTAGGGTAAGGGAATAATCAGAACCCTAATAATCTGGTCTTAAAGCTAAGTGCATTTCATATCCATTTGATATCAATCCAAGAAACCCTTTTCTTGATGTCTTGATCTACTGCCTTGGCCAAGGATTCCATATGGCATACGAATGACTTACACAATAAGAGATCACCTTGCAAATGCAAGTGTAGGTCCTTTCTTGATTCTCATTCACTTTCATGAGTCACTTGTGCAGCCCCAACATAAGCCTTGAATCAGTTGTCTACAGTGACACCCTTTAAAGCATATACCTAAGACTACAGAGTTAACTCATAAAGTGACATGGAATCTCAAGTCTAAGGTTCAATTAATCACATCAATGGCTCGTGAGATATTTCCTAATCTGGAAGTTTCCATTTCCTGAAACTTCCTTTCCCATTTAGGAATCTTCTCACACGGGGCACCTCAGTGAACTTACTTATGGAAGTAAGCACCCTCATGTATCACGCACATATCAACTATACACTTTGCACCTCCATGAAACAAGGTGGTCCTTTTTAAGGGAGTTATCCCACAAGCAGGCCTTAGAGGAGTCAGGTTGACACTCCCACTGTATATGAGACTCATCGGCTTGGAGTATTTTACTAATCATGACTTATGTGATATAGGCTCGTTTCATGAACCATTTCACCTAAATGGTAGAGTCCTAAAGCCATCAGGATTAGGGGAGTTCTCATACGTGTACAGCTAAAGTAAACGCATACCAAACAAGAGCATATAAAGAAGTGTTGCCTGAATTCATTAATTTTATTCAAAGATTGTATGTGATTACAATAAGGAAAAGTACAAAGCGGATATACAATCGGCTTTCTAGGGCACTATTCCTAACAGCCACACCTTCTATAAAGTGTAAGTTTTTTAAAAATTTGTAATTTAACTAAGGATTTTATGTTCGAATTGATTATTGTGATACCTAAATGTTCTTATTTAATTCAGTTTAATTCAAACATTTACCAATTCTTTGTTTTATGTGTTTGTTGTGTTTGGTTAACTTGGTGATAGTGCACGATCTCTAGGTTGAATTCAATTGCATATAACTATTCTTGCTATTTAATATGTATATAATAAATACTTGATATATGTGGTAAATTAGTGATAGGGTTTGGCGATAGAATCTAATTTCACTAAGGGTTTTGATATTTAAATCTTGCCAGTATCACAACTTGGTTAATTTAGTTTTGGTGTTTCCATCGATCTTAATGCTGCTAATTCATTAAATTCTTAAGAGTGCCTCTTTAGGTTTGTAAATTGGTTAGGGGATATAACCGTCGAGTGTATCTAGGTTGTTCGAGAAACTAAGTAGAAACTGTGTAACACCCCGTGTTTTCTTCGTACAGTTACGCGCGCCACACTTGTGAGTTTTGAGAGTTAGAATTCCTTTACATGCTTACTTGAATAATATGTTTAGGTGAATTATGTGAATAATTACCTAATTGCTTATATGATCATTTTAAATGCAATTCCATTTCTCAACTTATGCATAATTTATACATTTCATTCCATAACATATTTTCATATATATATATACTTACATAAACTTAAACTAATTTCAGAAGAATAATATTTCCATTTCTTTATGCATTTATTCATGAAACATGCATTATATATATGTATACATAATCTTCCAATACTAATACACTCACACATGCATTATATATATGTATATATAAATGGAGCACTAAGAAATTATATACATATAATATATATAATATCTTACTTTATACATATATGTTATATATCTATACCTATATTACATACATTACATATATTATATACATTATATCACATATATCATATATACACATTACACAAGAACACACACACAAAATCTCTACAACACACACAAACCCTTTGTTTCCATTTTCTTCACACAACCACACCTTTGATCAAGCAAGAAATGGGAACTTAAATGTGAGACCACACGTGTGGGTCACGTGACTGGACACGTGTATAATTATTTATATATTAAATAATTAATGTGTTAATTATTTAATAGACTTTGGCTTAATTTTGAATTAAAAAAAAATCTTATTTTGGAGAAATTAATCTATTTAATTAATTATGAATTAATTAATTAGATAAATAAATAAGTTATTTATTTATTAATAAATAAATAAAGTATAATATTATCCAAAAGGAGTTTGGATATTTTTAGCTCTCTTAAAAGTTGATTTGAATTAGAATTCAAAGTCAAAGTTCAAAATTACTTTATGATCAAGTAATAGGAGAGAGGGACCAAATCCTTAGTCCATAAGGACTAGGTTTTTGGCCACCCCTCCCCAATTATATATAGGGGAGCTCGAGCTCCCCTTGAGAGTGATTGAAAGTTTTTTTTGGTTCATGTGTTGAACACCATTCTTTTCTCCAAGATAAAAATAAACCCTAGGTTAAGCCTAAACACTAACTAGAGAACTAGCATCCTTACTAGCTAGATTGTAGTCAAGTTGGTGGACTATCTCCAGAGAGCTTCAAGTTAGAAGTTTTGAAGATTCGAGCTTTACCAAGGAGAGGGGATCAAGCGGCGAGAAGAGCGTTCTTGGGTGGCTTGAAATGCTTCAAGAAAGATTATTGGAAAGTAAGTTTCTAATCTCTACGAATTCGGATTCACGATTGCGAGTTTCGATCCTTTTGTTGGAAAAATTTTTAAATTTCCGCTGCTTGCTGATTCCTGGTTTCCAACAAAAGGAACTATGGAAATGAAAATATCGGGTAAAGAAAAACCCAATCAAGTTATCATATATCATGATGATAGAAACGAGAGTCAATTCAACCGAGCCTTTAAGATGAGATGACTTACCCGTTCGTCAAACCTTTTCCAAGATAAATCGGGAACACCATAAGAGTTGGAAATCATAATGCAAACTCATGGAAGAATGATTCAAACAACCGAGGATACTGAATGTGACTCGTTAGCAAAAAGAGTTGATTGGATTTAGGCCAAGAGAACACTTAAGAATTTGGAAGGATAAAGTGAAAGAGATGAAAAGGAATTGAGACCTAGTTATTGAGATGGAATGGATTGAGGATCGGGCATATGCATAAAGATTAAAAAAAGGAAGTCAAGAAATAACCCACGGGTTAATGCATTGGCACGGGCAATGAAAGCATCATCATTAATTTTATTATAACGGTGAACAGTACACCAAACATTCATGAGATATGCATACATGCTACTTTAATTCCAATAATTTTATTATGCAATGTGCTTTGATCGTTAGTTGTATTAACTATTTTAGTATGAACGATACTTAATGCATTTGATGTTCCTAACTGTTCCTTATGTGATTGTTTATTTAATTTTCGTTTTGGGGGTCTTCCTTTTCGTGTTTGGGAGATGGGGTTCTCTCATTACTTGTTTGAGAGACGGGGCTCTCTCATCGTTGTTTATTACTTGTTCTAGCGGCAGTTTAGATTTTAGATAGCGGGGAGATAAGGTCGTGGATGATTCACAAGCTGAGTTTCATTAAACACCGGATTGAGTTCGAGGACGAGTCTTCTCTACAATGAGTCAAGACCCCTAGTTGCTTGAAGACTTTTCCGAACAAATTCCTAACGGGGAGTCGTGAACCCGCGTGGGATGAACACGGAGAAGTTGTGCTTAGAGTCCAGAACTCGAGACATTGGACCTGAGGACATGTCCTTCTTAAGGGGGAAAGGTTGTAACGCCCCGTGTTTTCGTCGTACAGGTACACGCGTCACACGTGTGAGTTTTGAGAGTTAGAATTCCTTTACATGCTTACTAGAATAATATGTTTAGGTGAATTATGTGAATAATTACCTAATTGCTTATATGATCATTTTAAATGCAATTCCATTTCTCAACTTATGCATAATTTATACATTTCATTCCGTAACATATTTTCATATATATATATACTTACATAAACTTAAACTAATTTCAGAAGAATAATATTTCCATTTCTTTATGCATTTATTCTTGAAACATGCATTATATATATGTATACATAATCTTCCAATACTAATACACTCACACATGCATTATATATATGTATATATAAATGGAGCACTAAGAAATTATATACATATAATATATATAATATCTTACTTTATACATATATGTTATATATCTATACCTATATTACATACATTACATATATTATATACATTATATCACATATATCATATATACACATTACACAAGAACACACACACACAAAATCTCTACAACACACACAAACCCTTTGTTTCCATTTTCTTCACACAACCACACCTTTGATCAAGCAAGAAATGGGAACTTAAATGTGAGACCACACGTGTGGGTCACGTGAGGGGACACTTGTATAATTATTTATATATTAAATAATTAATGTGTTAATTATTTAATAGACTTTGGCTTAATTTTGAATTAAAAAAAAGTCTTATTTTGGAGAAATTAATCTATTTATTTAATTATGAATTAATTAATTAGATAAATAAATAAGTTATTTATTTATTAATAAATAAATAAAGTATAATATTATCCAAAAGGAGTTTGGATATTTTTAGCTCTCTTAAAAGTTGATTTGAATTAGAATTCAAAGTCAAAGTTCAAAATTACTTGATGATCAAGTAATAGGAGAGAGGGACCAAATCCTTAGTCCATAAGGACTAGGTTTTCGGCCACCCATCCCCAATTATATATAGGGGAGCTCGAGCTCCCCTTGAGAGTGATTGAAAGTTTTTTTTGGTTCATGTGTTGAACACCATTCTTTTCTCCAAGATAAAAATAAACCCTAGGTTAAGCCTAAACACTAACTAGAGAACTAGCATCCTTACTAGCTGGATTGTAGTCAAGTTGGTGGACTATCTCCAGAGAGCTTCAAGTTAGAAGTTTTGAAGATTCGAGCTTTACCACGGAGAGGGGATCAAGCGGCGAGAAGAGCGTTCTTGGGTGGCTTGAAATGCTTCAAGAAAGATTATTGGAAAGTAAGTTTCTAATCTCTACGAATTCGGATTCACGATTGCGAGTTTCGATCCTTTTGTTGGAAAAATTTTTAAATTTTCGCTGCTTGCTGATTCCTGTTTTCCAACAAAAGGAACTATGGAAATGAAAATATCGGGTAAAGAAAAACCCAATCAAGTTGTCATATATCATGATGATAGAAACGAGAGTCAATTCAACCGAGCCTTTAAGATGAGATGACTTACCCGTTCGTCAAACCTTTTCCAAGATAAATCAGGAACACCATAAGAGTTGGAAATCATAATGCAAACTCATGGAAGAATGATTCAGACAACCGAGGATACTGAATGTGACTCGTTAGCAAAAAGAGTTGATTGGATTGAGGCCAAGAGAACACTTAAGAATTTGGAAGGATAAAGTGAAAGAGATGAAAAGGAATTGAGACCGAGTTATTGAGATGGAATGGATTGAGGATCGGGCATATGCATAAAGATTAAAAAAAGGAAGTCAAGAAACAACCCACGGGTTAATGCATTGGCACGGGCAATGAAAGCATCATCATTAATTTTATTATAACGGTGAACAATACACCAAACATTCATGAGATATGCATACATGCTACTTTAATTCCAATAATTTTATGATGCTATGTGCTTTGATCGTTAGTTGTATTAACTATTTTAGTATGAATGATACTTAATGCATTTGATGTTCCTACCTGTTCCTTGTGTGATTGTTTATTTAATTTTCGTTTTGGGGGTTTTCCTTTTCGTGTTTGGGAGATGGGGTTCTCTCATTACTTGTTTGAGAGACGGGGCTCTCTCATCGTTGTTTCTTACTTGTTCAACTTGTTCTAGCGGCAGTTTAGATTTTCGAGTGTTTAGATAGCGGGGAGATAAGGTCGTGGATGATTCACAAGCTGAGTTTCATTAAACACCGGATTGAGTTCGAGGACGAGTCTTCTCTACAATGAGTCAAGACCCCTAGTTGCTTGAAGACTTTTCCGAACAAATTCCTAACGGGGAGTCGTGAACCCGCGTGGGATAAACACGGAGAAGTTGTGCTTAGAGTCCAGAACTCGAGACATTGGACCTGAGGACATGTCCTTCTTAAGGGGGAAAGGTTGTAACGCCCCCTGTTTTCGTCGTACAGGTACACCCGCCACACGTGTGAGTTTTGAGAGTTAGAATTCCTTTACATGCTTATTTGAATAATATGTTTAGGTGAATTATGTGAATAATTACCTAATTGCTTATATGATCATTTTAAATGCAATTCCATTTCTCAACTTATGCATAATTTATACATTTCATTCCATAACATATTTTCATATATATATATACTTACATAAACTTAAACTAATTTCAGAAGAATAATATTTCCATTTCTTTATGCATTTATTCATGAAACATGCATTATATATATGTATACATAATCTTCCAATACTAATACACTCACACATGCATTATATATATGTATATATAAATGGAGCACTAAGAAATTATATACATATAATATATATAATATCTTACTTTATACATATATGTTATATATCTATACCTATATTACATACATTACATATATTATATACATTATATTACATATATCATATATACACATTACACAAGAACACACACACAAAATCTCTACAACACACACAAACCCTTTGTTTCCATTTTCTTCACACAACCACACCTTTGATCAAGCAAGAAATGGGAACTTAAATGTGAGACCACACGTGTGGGTCACGTGACTGGACACGTGTATAATTATTTATATATTAAATAATTAATGTGTTAATTATTTAATAGACTTTGGCTTAATTTTGAATTAAAAAAAAGTCTTATTTTGGAGAAATTAATCTATTTAATTAATTATGAATTAATTAATTAGATAAATAAATAAGTTATTTATTTATTAATAAATAAATAAAGTATAATATTATCCAAAAGGAGTTTGGATATTTTTAGCTCTCTTAAAAGTTGATTTGAATTAGAATTCAAAGTCAAAGTTCAAAATTACTTGATGATCAAGTAATAGGAGAGAGGGACCAAATCCTTAGTGTTGGAAAACACGAATCAGAAAGCAGCGGAATTTAAAAAATTTTTCCAACAAAAGGACCATGGACTCGCAATCGTGTAACCAAATTCGTAAAGATAGAAAACTTACTTTTCTTTTATTCTTTCTTGAAGCGTTTCAAGCCACCCAAGAACGCTCTTCTCGCGGCTTGATCCCCTCTCCTTGGTAAAGCTCGAATCTTCAAACTTCTAACTTGAAGTCTCTAGAGAAAGTCCACCAACTTGATCACAATCTAACTAGTAAGGATGCTAGTTCTCTAGTTAGTGTTTAGGCTTAACCTAGGGTTTAATATAATCTTGGAGAAAGGAAGGTGTTCAACACATGAACCAAGAATTGTCAATTAGCTCTAAAGGAGCTCGAGCTCCCCTATTTATAGGGAGAGGGTGCCGATCCAAATCCTTGTTGGGAAAGGATTTGGTTCCTCTCTCTCCTATTACTTGATCATCAAGTATTTTCCAACTTTGACTTTGAATTCTAATTCTAGTCAACTTTTAAGAGAGCTAAAAATATCCAAACTATTTTTGGATAATTTTTATACTTTATTTATTATAAAATAAATAACTTATTTTTATCTAATTAATTAATTCGTAATTAATTAACTAGATTATTTTCTCCAAAATTAGACTTTCTTTTTAATTCAAAATTAAACCAAAGTCTATTAAATAATTAACACATTAATTATTTAACATCACATATAAATTCACGTGTGGCACACGTGTCTTAATGACACGTGTCCAATCACGTGAGCCACACGTGTGATTTCACACGTGTGGAACCCCTTAGGCTCGATTAACTCGTTTAATCATTTTTAAGCCTCAACTCATGTAACCAAGTTGTTGTGTGTGACCCTCTAGGTTCTCAATTCAATTAGCAGTGACCCTAATTAATTAATTCACTAATTAATTAATCAGTCCACAGATTAAACGACCATAGTCTAGCAACAGGTGTTTAACCCCTAGCTGAATTGGAATGTTCGAATTCGACAGAACCTTTAAGTCATTGATTCATGTGAGATACAATCCTCCTACTTACTATCTCTCAACCAAGATCTAGGGCAAGGGAATAATCAGAACCCTAATAATCCGGTCTTAAAGCTAAGTGCATTTCATATCCATTTGATCTCAATCCAAGAAACCCTTTTCTTGATGTCTTGATCTACTGCCTTGGCCAAGGACTCCATATGGCATATGAATGACTTATACAATAAGAGATCACCTTGCAAATGCAAGTGTAGGTCCTTTCTTGATTCTCATTCACTTTCATGAATCACTTGTGCAGCCCCAGCATAAGCCTTGAATCAGTTGTCTAAGGCGACACCCTTTAAAGCTTATACCAAAGACTACAGAGTTAACTCATAAAGTAACATGGAACCTCAAGTCTAAGGATCAATTAATCACATCAATGACTCGTGAGATATTTCCTAATCTGGAAGTTTCCATTTCCTGAAATAGAAACTTCCTTTCCCATTTAGGAATGTTCTCACACGGGGCACCTCAGTGAACTTACTTATTAAAGTAAGCACCCTCATGTATCACGCACGTATCAACTATACACTTTGCACCTCCATGAAACAAGGTGGTCCTTCTTAAGGGCGTGATCCCACAAGCAAGCCTTAGAGGAGTCAGGTTGACACTCCCACTGTCTGTAGGACTCATCGGCTTGGAGTATTTTACTAATCATGACTTATGTGATATAGGGCTCGTTTCATGAACCATTTCACCCAAATGGTAGAGTCCTAAAGTCATCAGGATTAGGGGAGTTCTCATACATGCACAGCTAAAGTAAACGCATACCAAACAAGAGCATATAAAGAAGTGTTGCCTCAATTCGTTATTTTATTCAAAGATTGTCTGTGATTACAATAAGGAAAAGCACAAAGCGGATATACAATCGGCTTTCTAGGGCACTATTCCTAACAATCTCCCACTTGCCCGTCAAAGCCATTCTAAAGCTACTCTAAGTCCCATCTTCTGAAGATGACCTTGGAAAGCTTCTCGACTAAGGGGTTTAGTAAGTGGATCTGCCACGTTCTCTGCTGATGTGACCCTCTCAATTTGCACATCTCCTCTTTTGATAATATCACGGATTAGGTGATACTTCCTCATAATGTGCTTGGTCCGTTGGTGAGATCTTGGTTCTCTTGCTTGAGCAACCGCCCCAGTGTTGTCACAAAACACAGTAATGGGGTCTTTCATGCTAGGAACAACATTCAACTCTTGAATGAAGTTTCTAATCCAAACACCTTCCTTAGCTGCATCATTTGCAGCTAAGTATTCGGCCTCAGTGGTCGAATCTGCAGTGGTTGTTTGCTTTGAACTCTTCCAACTCACTGCTCCGCCGTTCAGGCAGAAAATGTATCCTGACATTGACTTAAAATCATCTAAGTCAGATGCAAAGCTTGCATCGCAGTATCCTTTGACAGTAAGATCTTTCTGACCTCCGTAAACTAAGAATAAATCTTTAGTACTTTTCAAGTACTTAAGAATATTCTTCACGGCAGCCCAGTGACCATCTCCAGGGTCAGATTGGAAACGACTTGTTACACTAAGTGCATAAGCCACATCCGGTCGAGTACATAACATTGCATACATTATGCTACCTATTGCTGACGCATAAGGTGTATGAGTCATTCTTTCCTTCTCAAGGTTAGTCTTAGGACACATCTTCTTTGAAAGACATGTTCCTACACTCATAGGAAGGTTCTTAACCTTTGCCGACTCCATATTGAATCTCTTCAATACTTTGTCAATGTACATCGACTGTGACAGTCCTATTAACCTTCTAGATCTATCTCTATAGATTTTAATTCCAAGGATATAGGACGCATCACCAAGATCTTTCATCTCGAATTGGTTCGATAACCATAACTTAGTCACTTTCATGTCATCCTTCGAATTCCCAATAAGAAGGATGTCATCAACATAAAGTACTAAGAATTGCACTGAGGTCTCCAATTCCTTTCTATACACACATGACTCATTCGAAATTTGCATGAAGCC
This sequence comes from Lantana camara, assembly GCA_037501455.1. Lineage (NCBI taxonomy): Eukaryota > Viridiplantae > Streptophyta > Magnoliopsida > Lamiales > Verbenaceae > Lantana > Lantana camara. The sequence goes on from CM074863.1 coordinate 88,918,523, forward strand.
AAACGCTTTGACTGATTCATCAAATCGAATGTTCCAATTCCTAGAAGCCTGTTTCAATCCATAGATTGATCTTTGGAGTTTGCAAACCTTTTGCTCACTCCCACTGAATGTGAAACCTATGGGTTGCTCCATATAAATGTCTTTGTCAATGTCACCATTGAGAAAGGCAGTTTTCACATCCATTTGCCATATCTCATAGTCATAATATGCAGCAATGGCAAGCATGATCCGAATAGACTTTTGCATTGCAACTGGTGAAAAGGTTTCATCAAAATCCACGCCGGGTCTCTGAGTGAATCCTTTTGCAACCAGTCTTGCTTTGTAGGCTGCAATGCTTCCATCAACTCCAAGCTTTCTCTTAAAGATCCATTTGCAACCTATGGGTTTGACCCCATCAGGCAAATCTACCAAGGTCCAAACTTGGTTGGAGTTCATGGAATCCATTTCGGATTTCATGGCTTCTATCCACTGTTCAGAGTCAGAATCTGAAAGTGCCTCCTCATATGTTAAAGGATCATTATCCTTTTGAGAGATTTCATGGAAGAATCCATACCATCTCTCCGGCTGTCTAGGAGTGCGTTCAGAACGCCTTAGAGGAGGGTTTTCGCGTGTATCGAAATTCGTGATCGGTTGTGGTTGATCAGAGTGGGACGTTTCTTTAGTAGGTGGTGTGGGGTCATTTTGTACTTCTTCTAATTCTATGATCTTGCCCTTCTTTTCTTTAAGGAACGGTTCCTCAAGAAAAGTGGCATTTCTAGAAACAAACACCTTTTGTTCAGATTGATCATAGAAGTAGTATCCTATGGATTCCTTAGGATAACCTACAAAGTAGCATAAGTTAGAACGAGATTCTAACTTATCTCCCACTGTCCTCTTCACGTAAGCAGGACAACCCCAAATTCTTAAGTAAGAATAACTAGGGATTTTACCATGCCACATTTCATAGGGCGTTTTAGGGACTGACTTAGAGGGAACTAGATTCAGAATCTTTGCTGCACTTTCTAGGGCATAACCCCAGAAAGAAGGTGGTAAGTCAGTGAAACTCATCATGGAACGAACCATATCAAGTAGGGTTCGATTCCTTCTCTCAGAAACTCCATTAAGCTGAGGAGTTCCCGGAGGAGTCCACTGAGAGATAATCCCATTATCCTTGAGATGATTAAGGAATTCTTCACTAAGATATTCGCCTCCTCGATCAGATCGAAGTGCTTTGATCTTGTGACCAGTTTGGTTCTCAACCTCCTTTTTAAATTCTAAGAATTTCTCAAAAGCTTCAGATTTATACTTCATTAAGTATACATAACCATATCGACTAAAGTCATCAGTAAAGGTTATGAAGTACTGATGATTGTTTCTAGTGCTTACACTAAGCGGTCCACAAACATCAGTATGGATCAAATCCAAAACCTCAGTGGCACGTTCCACAGTTCCTTTAAAAGGAACTTTGGACATCTTTCCTTTGAGACAGGATTCGCAAGAAGTCAACTCTTTGAGATCATTTTCAGAGAATGATCCTAAAGTGTTTATCTTGCTAATTCTGTTCTTGGAAATGTGTCCTAATCTAGCGTGCCATAAGGGAGCTGAAACTTTGTCATCTCTCTTACGCTTTGTTTCTCGTTGTATATTCATAATATTGATATTTTGAGTTAGGTAAAGTCCATTGCTTAGAGTACCGATATGAACGGAAGAGTTGTTCCGTTTGATAAAGTATTTACCATTCTTAATATAAGTTTCATAACCTTCACAATCTAATATTGGAACTGAAATTATATTACGAATAATTTTCGGTACATAAAGGACTTTGTTTAATACTAACTCAAAACTACCTAAATCTAATCTAATTGTGCCTAAAGCTCGAGCTTCAACGTTTGAGCCATCGCCGATCTTCAAGACACATTCTCCTTCTTTGAGTTGTTGGACTTCACTTAGCATCTGTACATCATTACAGATATGAGTTCCACAACCGGTATCAAGTACCCAAGAACTAGAATTAATAGAAAGATTTACTTCAACGAGAAAGATACCTTTCTTTAGAGTAGCCTTGTACTCTGGGCAGTTTCTCCTCCAATGTCCCGCTTTGCCACAATGGAAGCAAACATCCTCTTTCTGATCACGCTTCTTCTTTTGGGCCTTCCCCTTCGAAATGCCACCAGTGGGCCTAAGGGGTTTCTTCTTCTTCTTTTGGGCTTTCTTGCCCTTCGCTTTAGAAGGCCCAGAAGAGGAAGATGGAGCATTCACCATCAAAACCTTATTGTCCTTCTTGATCGTGCTTTCAACAGTCACAAGCTGACTAATCAGCTCAGCTACAGTAGCACCAGCATGATTCATGTTGAAGTTAAGGACAAATGGGTTGAATGATGGTGGGAGCGAAGCTAGCAACAAATCCACTGAAAGCTCATCTTTCAGCGGCATGTCCATGGAAGCAAGTTTCTCAGTAAGGGCAAGAAACTTGAGTCCATATTCATGGACACTTGAACCTTCCCTCATTCTCAAGTGGAATAATTCCTTTGAAGTGTTATACCTTGTAACACGTTCATGAGGGCGGTAAAGTTGCTCTAAGTGGTCGTAAATCTCCCAAGCAAATTCCATGGCCTCATGTTGTCTTTGCAAGTCCGGAGACATGTTAGCCAACATAAGGCAACGGGCTTGGAGATTATCATCCTTCCACTTCTGAATCGCATCCCGCTCGGCCCGAGTGGGAGCCTCCCCTTCAGGAGTAGGCTCCCCTTCGAAGAGAACATAAGTTCTCTTCTCAGAATCTAAAATGATTTTTAGATTCCTCAGCCAATCAGAATAGTTGGGACCAGTCAACTTGTTTGACTCGAGGATCGATACAAGAGGGTTTTTGGTTGCCATTTCAAAACACGTAGAGAATCATAGAATCTACGACCTAAATGGTAAAACAGAGAACTAGTGAGCATGCTGAATTATAACGATATACAAAAGATAAGGTCTTTAATCTATTGTAGCTCCCACTGTTTTTCAAAGATCTAGAATTCCCAAAAATCTAAGAGGAACACGTTTCCCAATGGGTACTAAGATCCTAGGCATTTTACCTCGAACCCACGACTCGCGGACATTCTTAGTAAGAACCCTAGGTAGGTACAATTTACCAATTCTAACACCTTTAGAACTCTTAGTAATTGTTTTTGCATCACCTATCTTTCAATATGGACCCACGACTCGTGCGACATCCATATTTACTTAGGCGTTAAGCTAGACCCATCAATCATAAGATCATGACCAAAACTTAGTTTGAACGACCCACGACTCGCGGACATCACCCTCGCCAAAATTGACCACGAAATATTGATCATTTAAAATGATTAATTAGGTAACTAAGAACTAATAAGCTCCACTAGCTATCCCACGACTCGCGGACAATAACTAGCTTTACTTACTAAACTTAAAACCTATTGATGGAATGCTAGGAATTTAATTCAAAACTTGCATCTCAAATTAAACACCTATTTGTTCGAAATTAGCTTAATATTTAATGGGAATTTTCGAATCAACCGGAGAGTTGTCCGGTTCGACCTCACCAACATATATGTTATCCAATTTTATTAGTCTTGATTAATGCAAGTACACTTAAATGCATTTCAAACAAGCACATAAACAGATAACATGTCCTAGCATGATACTAACATGTAATGATCATGGGTTCTACCTATCTTATGCGTGATATGTGGGAGCCACTCCACAATCACAAGTTCTAACATACATGCCACATAAACAGTTCAAATCACATAAGGGAAAGCAGTAACAAAATACGAGCCCTATCTCTATTACATTTAACAATTGAGATTCCCCTCCCTAACATTTTGAGGGGTCTTCACTTATGGCCTCCTTGTTACTTGAATGTGGTCCATCTTACTCCATGGGTGCATTGTCTCCAAAATGAAAATAAAACCTCACCACCTATCTCTACTCTCAAATTACAATAAAAAGAAAAAAGACATAAAGTAATAAGGCTCAATCTTCATATTGGCCTTAGACAATTACACGGGGCATACCCCGGCCTCAAAAACAGTAATATGGAAAGCCACATAATAAATCACATAACAGTACGCACATAAGTGAGGCTCCAACCTCAATTGAAAAACGCAACTATAGGGCTCCAACCCCAATTTAAACCATCCATGTGCATAAATTAAAACCATACATAGATCTAAACCCATGATCACCTAACATGCTTTTGCGAGAATTTAAATTTAGCCAATAAATTAAAATTCTCGTTTCAAGTCCTAATGACTCAAAACACGACTTAGATGCAATTCTTGTTCAAGAGCCTTTTCAATAAAACCCGAAAAACATTAAACTAATAAAATTCCAATTAATTTCCAAAATTAATAATTTTATTCTTTCATTATTTTCAGAAAATAAAGATCGTAATTTTTCAAAATTTAAATCGCTCAAATTTTCAAAATCCCAATTTAAACAATTATTTCAAAACTAATTCAAATTTAATAAATAAAATTTTTCAGAAAAATTAAATCGGGATTTCAAGGACCGAAAACACGAAAACACGAAAAACGCCAAAACCGTGCCTGGAACCGCCCGGAACGAGCACAGGCTCGCCGCGCAGCGTCGCGCGCCAGGCGCGCGTGCTAGGCGCACGCCCTGAGCGTGATGCGCGCAGCTTGCTGCTGCTCGCGTGCGGGCGATGCCGGGCGGGTGCTCCCGCGCGGTTGCGGGAGCGTGCGGGCGGCTGTCCCGCGCGGTTGCGGGACAGGCGGGCGGGCGCGCCTAGGCGGGGGCCTAGGCGCTGGCGGGCGTCAGTGGCGGGCAGTCCCGCGCGGTTGCGGGACTGCTGGGCGGGCGGTCGTGGGCCTGGCGTGCTACGCCTTAGCACGTCAGGCTCGCGTTTTCGTAACGCGATTTCGTGTTTCGTATTTTTAGTTCAAAAACCAAAATTCAAAAATACGATTTAAATTAATTTCTATCAAAACGGTTTTCAAGAAACACAATTTAAGAAAACAGTTTCAGAAATTCAAGAAAAATTACAGTTTCGTAATTCAGGCTTTCTAAAAGAACTCAAGAATACCTAATTCGCATCTAAGCCTAAGAATTTCTACCAAATTCAGAAATAATGGAGACAAATCAGAAACACGATTAACGAGGTGGCTCTGATACCACTTGTTGGAAAACACGAATCAGAAAGCAGCGGAATTTAAAAAAATTTTCCAACAAAAGGACCATGGACTCGCAATCGTGTAACCAAATTCGTAAAGATAGAAAACTTACTTTTCTTTTATTCTTTCTTGAAGCGTTTCAAGCCACCCAAGAACGCTCTTCTCGCGGCTTGATCCCCTCTCCTTGGTAAAGCTCGAATCTTCAAACTTCTAACTTGAAGTCTCTAGAGAAAGTCCACCAACTTGATCACAATCTAACTAGTAAGGATGCTAGTTCTCTAGTTAGTGTTTAGGCTTAACCTAGGGTTTAATATAATCTTGGAGAAAGGAAGGTGTTCAACACATGAACCAAGAATTGTCAATTAGCTCTAAAGGAGCTCGAGCTCCCCTATTTATAGGGAGAGGGTGCCGATCCAAATCCTTGTTGGGAAAGGATTTGGTTCCTCTCTCTCCTATTACTTGATCATCAAGTATTTTCCAACTTTGACTTTGAATTCTAATTCTAGTCAACTTTTAAGAGAGCTAAACATATCCAAACTATTTTTGGATAATTTTTATACTTTATTTATTATAAAATAAATAACTTATTTTTATCTAATTAATTAATTCGTAATTAATTAACTAGATTATTTTCTCCAAAATTAGACTTTCTTTTTAATTCAAAATTAAACCAAAGTCTATTAAATAATTAACACATTAATTATTTAACATCACATATAAATTCACGTGTGGCACACGTGTCTTAATGACACGTGTCCAATCACGTGAGCCACACGTGTGATTTCACACGTGTGGAACCCCTTAGGCTCGATTAACTCGTTTAATCATTTTTAAGCCTCAACTCATGTAACCAAGTTGTTGTGTGTGACCCTCTAGGTTCTCAATTCAATTAGCAGTGACCCTAATTAATTAATTCACTAATTAATTAATCAGTCCACAGATTAAACGACCATAGTCTAGCAACAGGTGTTTAACCCCTAGCTGAATTGGAATGTTCGGATTCGACAGAACCTTTAAGTCATTGATTCATGTGAGATACAATCCTCCTACTTACTATCTCTCAACCAAGATCTAGGGTAAGGGAATAATCAGAACCCTAATAATCCGGTCTTAAAGCTAAGTGCATTTCATATCCATTTGATCTCAATCCAAGAAACCCTTTTCTTGATGTCTTGATCTACTGCCTTGGCCAAGGACTCCATATGGCATATGAATGACTTATACAATAAGAGATCACCTTGCAAATGCAAGTGTAGGTCCTTTCTTGATTCTCATTCACTTTCATGAATCACTTGTGCAGCCCCAGCATAAGCCTTGAATCAGTTGTCTAAGGCGACACCCTTTAAAGCTTATACCAAAGACTACAGAGTTAACTCATAAAGTAACATGGAACCTCAAGTCTAAGGATCAATTAATCACATCAATGACTCGTGAGATATTTCCTAATCTGGAAGTTTCCATTTCCTGAAATAGAAACTTCCTTTCCCATTTAGGAATGTTCTCACACGGGGCACCTCAGTGAACTTACTTATTAAAGTAAGCACCCTCATGTATCACGCACGTATCAACTATACACTTTGCACCTCCATGAAACAAGGTGGTCCTTCTTAAGGGCGTGATCCCACAAGCAAGCCTTAGAGGAGTCAGGTTGACACTCCCACTGTCTGTAGGACTCATCGGCTTGGAGTATTTTACTAATCATGACTTATGTGATATAGGGCTCGTTTCATGAACCATTTCACCCAAATGGTAGAGTCCTAAAGTCATCCGGATTAGGGGAGTTCTCATACATGCACAGCTAAAGTAAACGCATACCAAACAAGAGCATATAAAGAAGTGTTGCCTCAATTCGTTATTTTATTCAAAGATTGTCTGTGATTACAATAAGGAAAAGCACAAAGCGGATATACAATCGGCTTTCTAGGGCACTATTCCTAACACTTAGTCCATAAGGACTAGGTTTTTGGCCACCCCTCCCCAATTATATATAGGGGAGCTCGAGCTCCCCTTGAGAGTGATTGAAAGTTTTTTTTGGTTCATGTGTTGAATACCATTCTTTTCTCCAAGATAAAAATAAACCCTAGGTTAAGCCTAAACACTAACTAGAGAACTAGCATCCTTACTAGCTAGATTGTAGTCAAGTTGGTGGACTATCTCCAGAGAGCTTCAAGTTAGAAGTTTTGAAGATTCGAGCTTTACCAAGGAGAGGGGATCAAGCGGCGAGAAGAGCGTTCTTGGGTGGCTTGAAATGCTTCAAGAGAGATTATTGGAAAGTAAGTTTCTAATCTCTACGAATTCGGATTCACGATTGCGAGTTTCGATCCTTTTGTTGGAAAAATTTTTAAATTTCCGCTGCTTGCTGATTCCTGTTTTCCAACAAAAGGAACTATGGAAATGAAAATATCGGGTAAAGAAAAACCCAATCAAGTTATCATATATCATGATGATAGAAACGAGAGTCAATTCAACCGAGCCTTTAAGATGAGATGACTTACTCGTTCGTCAAACCTTTTCCAAGATAAATCGGGAACACCATAAGAGTTGGAAATCATAATGCAAACTCATGGAAGAATGATTCAAACAACCGAGGATACTGAATGTGACTCGTTAGCAAAAAGAGTTGATTGGATTGAGGCCAAGAGAACACTTAAGAATTTGGAAGGATAAAGTGAAAGAGATGAAAAGGAATTGAGACCGAGTTATTGAGATGGAATGGATTGAGGATCGGGCATATGCATAAAGATTAAAAAAAGGAAGTCAAGAAACAACCCACGGGTTAATGCATTGGCACGGGCAATGAAAGCATCATCATTAATTTTATTATAACGGTGAACAGTACACCAAACATTCATGAGATATGCATACATGCTACTTTAATTCCAATAATTTTATTATGCTATGTGCTTTGATCGTTAGTTGTATTAACTATTTTAGTATGAATGATACTTAATGCTTTTGATGTTCCTACCTGTTCCTTGAGTGATTGTTTATTTAATTTTCGTTTTGGGGGTCTTCCTTTTCGTGTTTGGGAGATGGGGTTCTCTCATTACTTGTTTGAGAGACGGGGCTCTCTCATCGTTGTTTATTACTTGTTCAACTTGTTCTAGCGGCAGTTTAGATTTTCGAGTGTTTAGATAGCGGGGAGATAAGGTCGTGGATGATTCACAAGCTGAGTTTCATTAAACACCGGATTGAGTTCGAGGACGAGTCTTCTCTACAATGAGTCAAGACCCCTGGTTGCTTGAAGACTTTTCCGAACAAATTCCTAACGGGGAGTCGTGAACCCGCGTGGGATGAACACGGAGAAGTTGTGCTTTGAGTCCAGAACTCGAGACATTGGACCTGAGGACATGTCCTTCTTAAGGGGGAAAGGTTGTAACGCCCCGTGTTTTCGTCGTACAGGTACACCCGCCACACGTGTGAGTTTTGAGAGTTAGAATTCCTTTACATGCTTATTTGAATAATATGTTTAGGTGAATTATGTGAATAATTACCTAATTGCTTATATGATCATTTTAAATGCAATTCCATTTCTCAACTTATGCATAATTTATACATTTCATTCCATAACATATTTTCATATATATATATACTTACATAAACTTAAACTAATTTCAGAAGAATAATATTTCCATTTCTTTATGCATTTATTCTTGAAACATGCATTATATATATGTATACATAATCTTCCAATACTAATACACTCACACATGCATTATATATATGTATATATAAATGGAGCACTAAGAAATTATATACATATAATATATATAATATCTTACTTTATACATATATGTTATATATCTATACCTATATTACATACATTACATATATTATATACATTATATCACATATATCATATATACACATTACACAAGAACACACACACAAAATCTCTACAACACACACAAACCCTTTGTTTCCATTTTCTTCACACAACCACACCTTTGATCAAGCTAGAAATGGGAACTTAAATGTGAGACCACACGTGTGGGTCACGTGACTGGACACGTGTATAATTATTTATAGGGGAATTTACATCTGGGTCCCCTGAGGTTTGGCGTAATTACAAATTAATCCCTGCACTTCCAGAAATTACATACAACTACCCTACTGTTTCCTTCCGTTAGAGGTCCTTGGACGCCGTTATAGTTCCGTCCAAAAAAATTTCCAGAATATTACAAAAAAGTCCCTGTATTTTACAAAATGTTACAAAACGAGCCCTCAAGAATACTCAGATTTGGACGGAACTATAACGGCATCCAGGGACCGCTAACGGAAGGAAACAGTAGGGTAGTTGTATGTAATTTTTGGAAGTGCAGGGATTAATTTGTAATTACGCCAAACCTCAGGGGACCCAGATGTAAATTGCCCTTATTTATATATTAAATAATTAATGTGTTAATTATTTAATAGACTTTGGCTTAATTTTGAATTAAAAAAAAAGTCTTATTTTGGAGAAATTAATCTATTTAATTAATTATGAATTAATTAATTAGATAAATAAATAAGTTATTTATTTATTAATAAATAAATAAAGTATAATATTATCCAAAAGGAGTTTGGATATTTTTAGCTCTCTTAAAAGTTGATTTGAATTAGAATTCAAAGTCAAAGTTCAAAATTACTTGATGATCAAGTAATAGGAGAGAGGGACCAAATCCTTAGTCCATAAGGACTAGGTTTTCGGCCACCCCTCCCAAATTATATATAGGGGAGCTCGAGCTCCCCTTGAGAGTGATTGAAAGTTTTTTTTGGTTCATGTGTTGAACACCATTCTTTTCTCCAAGATAAAAATAAACCCTAGGTTAAGCCTAAACACTAACTAGAGAACTAGCATCCTTACTAGCTAGATTGTAGTCAAGTTGGTGGACTATCTCCCGAGAGCTTCAAGTTAGAAGTTTTGAAGATTCGAGCTTTATCAAGGAGAGGGGATCAAGCGGCGAGAAGAGCGTTCTTGGGTGGCTTGAAATGCTTCAAGAAAAATTATTGGAAAGTTAGTTTCTAATCTCTACGAATTCGGATTCACGATTGCGAGTTTCGATCCTTTTGTTGGAAAAATTTTTAAATTTCCGCTGCTTGCTGATTCCTGTTTTCCAACAAAAGGAACTATGGAAATGAAAATATCGGGTAAAGAAAAACCCAATCAAGTTATCATATATCATGATGATAGAAACGAGAGTCAATTCAACCGAGCCTTTAAGATGAGATGACTTACCCGTTCGTCAAACCTTTTCCAAGATAAATCGGGAACACCATAAGAGTTGGAAATCATAATGCAAACTCATGGAAGAATGATTCAAACAACCGAGGATACTGAATGTGACTCGTTTGCAAAAAGAGTTGATTGGATTGAGGCCAAGAGAACACTTAAGAATTTGGAAGGATAAAGTGAAAGAGATGAAAAGGAATTGAGACCGAGTTATTGAGATGAAATGGATTGAGGATCGGGCATATGCATAAAGATTAAAAAAAGGAAGTCAAGAAACAACCCACGGGTTAATGCATTGGCACGGGCAATGAAAGCATCATCATTAATTTTATTATAACGGTGAACAATACACCAAACATTCATGAGATATGCATACATGCTACTTTAATTCCAATAATTTTATTATGCTATGTGCTTTGATCGTTAGTTGTATTAACTATTTTAGTATGAATGATACTTAATGCATTTGATGTTCCTACCTGTTCCTTGTGTGATTGTTTATTTAATTTTCGTTTTGGGGGTCTTCCTTTTCGTGTTTGGGAGATGGGGTTCTCTCATTACTTGTTTGAGAGACGGGGCTCTCTCATCGTTGTTTATTACTTGTTCAACTTGTTCTAGCGGCAGTTTAGATTTTTGAGTGTTTAGATAGCGGGGAGATAAGGTCGTGGATGATTCACAAGCTGAGTTTCATTAAACACCGGATTGAGTTCGAGGACGAGTCTTCTCTACAATGAGTCAAGACCCCTAGTTGCTTGAAGACTTTTTTGAACAAATTCCTAACGGGGAGTCGTGAACCCGCGTGGGATGAACACGGAGAAGTTGTGCTTAGAGTCCAGAACTCGAGACATTGGACCTGAGGACATGTCCTTCTTAAGGGGGAAAGATTGTAACACCCCGTGTTTTCGTCGTACAGGTACACGCGCCACACGTGTGAGTTTTGAGAGTTAGAATTCCTTTACATGCTTATTTGAATAATATGTTTAGGTGAATTATGTGAATAATTACCTAATTGCTTATATGATCATTTTAAATGCAATTCCATTTCTCAACATATGCATAATTTATACATTTCATTCCATAACATATTTTCATATATATATACTTACATAAACTTAAACTAATTTCATAAGAATAATATTTCCATTTCTTTATGTATTTATTCATGAAACATGCATTATATATATGTATACATAATCTTCCAATATTAATACACTCACACATGCATTATTTATATGTATATACAAATGGAGCACTAAGAAATTATATACATATAATATACATAATATCTTACTTTATACGTATATGTTATATATCTATACCTATATTACATACATTGCATATATTATATACATTATATCACATATATCATATATACACATTACACAAGAACACACACACTAAATCTCTACAACACACACAAACCCTTTGTTTCCATTTTCTTCACACAACCACATCTTTGATTAAGCAAGAAGGAGAAGTAGGAATCAAGGCATCACCATCATCTTCATCATCTCATCATCATTCCATCTCTTCCTTCTTCATTTCTCTCAAGGTATATATATATATATATATATATATATATATATATATATATATATATATATATATATGAATGTGTATGTGAGTGAATATTGTGAATATGTTAGGGATTTTAATTCTAAGCTTGATAACTCGAATTCTTGGGTGTGTATGCATGAATACATGTGGATCTATGCTTGAGTCTTGATTTATTGATGCAAGAATGTGTGTATATATATATGTGTGTTTTGTGGTGGGTTTATGTGACTTGATGGATTAATTCATGAATTGGTGAGTGATATGTGTATACATATGTTATATTTAGTTGTTTTGTGTGATTTGTGTTGTTGCCAGATCATACGGGAGCCCGAGATGAGCCCCCCTACTTCCTTCGATTTTTGAACCTTCTTGCCTGGTACAGGGTCGCGGCCGCACCCGTTTTTACCCTTAAAAGTGTCACGGCCGCGACCATCCATTTCTGGAGCTCCTGTCTTGCCTTCGAGGCCATGACTGTTTTTAGGGCAACTTTGTCGCGGCCGTGCCCCACTCAAAAGAACTCCGATTAACCTGATTTTTTAACCCATGAAAACCTCTTGAAGTCTAGAACATTCTCCAATTGGAATAACCTCAATATCTTTTATCATTTGTGAGTTATTATCAATTAGTTTTGGTGTCGCCACTTTCCCAACAAACTACATTTATCCAACTTCGGGCCTACGCCATTTTCACCTCGCTTTGAACCATGATTCGATCTATATATCATTGTAAAGGTCTATATGTCTAATTTCATATCTAATAAACAAAACCCAATTCCCACTTTTCAAACTCAAGATATATCCATTTTCCTACAGCTTGCGTATTTTCGAAAATTGTCCGTTTTGCCAAACTTCACCAAAACCCCTCATATTGCCTTCATTTCACTTCCTTGGCTTCCGTATGTGACTTGTATGAATTATATGATTGCTTAATTGATAATTATGTTATTATTTGGCACTCTTTGATCTTTAATTGTTTAAACATTATTGTTAACTCTATGCCTTACATGAAATGAATTCATTTGATTGCATGAATACATGACCTCTTTGAGGGAAATTGCATCTCTCATATGTTAATTGAATGTTACACATGTTATAACACGATATACCACTTTATGAGCATTTTCGTGCGTTCTATTTGGTATCATATTGAGTCTCTTCTCACGAGTACACCTTATTTCCTTTCTTGTCCAGTTCTTCTCCAGGGTGGAGACTTCCGGATCGAATAGGCACCCATATTATGCATGTTCCTTGTCTCGTGGTATTCCAGGTGCGGGTGTTTTCAATTCTAGTTATGTATTAAACCCTACAACCTGTATGTGAATGTTTTGGCCAAAATCCTTATTGTATATGTATATAGTTTTCAAAGAAGAAACATCGAGTAAATGTTTAAAGTACTGAACTTTTTCCACTATACTGAACTAAATTACTGATTCCCTACTGTTTTTGGCGAGAACTGCACTGCACTGTACTGTATTGTGGGCCCAAGGAAAACGTGGGATTGGCGACCGGATCTGTATTGGGCCGACGGAAAGAACCCTTGCACGTAGGACCCAATGGGAATACCTCTATGTGACCTAGGAAACGGGGAGACAGAGTATTCCTGAGCCGGTGGTTCCCATACCATCGAAGGAGCGGGTAGGAGTCATGATCCCCCGTCTCATACTGCACCGATTGTCTCCCGCGATTGGGCTACCCCTGGCGGGGAGAAAGAATTGGATAGTTCGGGGTCTGCAAGCCTGACCATCACCATGGAGGAAGAAGGCTAGACTGTATTGCTCCTGAATGTTACTGAACATAATGAATGACTGATTGATTGAATGATTGACTGCATGATCATATTTTAATAAATATTCCCTATTGATTGTATACGATCGGAGTAAGGATGGAGATTTATGCATGCTCACTCGCCGAGCCAATGATTACCTCACTGAATTGAAAATGTTTATAAATTGATATAGTCGTAAAGTCCGAGCATTGTTAGTCCTTTTCTTTTGCCTTCACGGGAACTAATTTTAAATAAACCTTTGCTCGGGATTTATGACTTGCACGCGCATGTTTCTATATATATGTATAACTCCTGCTCACTCAGTCTTCTAGAGATTGACCCCTCTTTCCCACTCTTTCAGTTCTTTACAGGTTTTACTAGGCGGGAGTCAAGTCTTAGTAGTTGTCTCGAGTCTCACTTGTACACCCGAGTCACATTTTACTTTTATTATGGTTATTGGTATCATGTTTTTAATAGGCCTGTGTGCCAACGTATGATTTATGAAATATTGAATTATTGAGTATTGATTCGGGACAAGTTGCATGAGTAGTTGAACCCGTTGTTAGGATGCATGTTGGATTTAAATTATGTTATGGAATTATTGGGCTTGTAGCCATTATTGAAATTCATGTTAATGATTATTACTTCCGCATTACACTCGTTAGGTTGTTGAATTAATTGGTACAGGGTTAGATTCGGCCTAGCCAGGGAGTCGCTTTTATTTTTGTCACCCATTCGCTATGAGTCCGGTTCATACTGGATCATCAATTTCATGTGTGGACTAGACTTGTAGTGCGGGGGATGTGGTGTCTATCGTCCTGGGTGCTACAAACTGGTTTGATTCGTGTATTTCTTTCAACTATAGCCAATTTATTTGAATGAATTGAATTAATCTTTGAGTTCATGATCAATATGACAATTTGAATCGAATATTTCTGACTAGGTATTTTCTCCCTTAATTGATTTATCCCTGTTCTCTATATGTGTTCTTAGTTAATTGTTTAGTTTTAGTTATTTATTTTACTTGCTTTGCTCGTAGATTAGTTAAAGCTTAAGACCCTCATTTTTAGTTGTTTCTCGTAAATTTTTTGAGATTTGATAGACGTAAATCAACTAATTTGATAAGGGAAAAATCGGGATCTATGACTAAGCGCCAAGTGTTTTCGCCACGTGGCGGACAAGGCCAGGTCAGCCTTCTAAATTTGACCCAGACCTACCGGTCTTTCGAGCCAGCACTTGGTCTCTAGGGAAAAGCAGCTACAGGCTAGGCGATGGAAGTTTTCGACCCAGGGTTCCCCTCCGACTGAGAGGCGACCGACCCAGGCATCTGATCGACCTACGCACTACTGGACAATCGCATTCAATTCGTGTACCACCTACCGCAGTCGACATTAATTATGGTCGCACCAAGTACTATGTCCGGCATCCTGGCAGGAGGAGATAAACAATGGTTTAGCTGGAAAAGGCACTGTTCCGGTCACCAGCTGTCACTCTCCCACCAGACCAGATCCACACCTTCTTGGAGGTGTACTTGCACCCACAAAGTCCGTCTCCCTCCTATAAAAGCGTATCTCCGCCATTGACATAAGTGAGCTTTCCTTAACATTCTGAACTCTTACTCTCTTTGCATTCTTGACCCAGAGCTTCAGCTGACTCGAGTGTCGAAGTGCCAAAATGGGTCCAACCCCCACATTCCCCCGTTTGGCCTTTGAGTTCACGTTTGTTACCTTCTTCCAGTTCAGGAAAGCATCAGATTTACCTCTCTTCAACAAATATCTTGGGTGATTGGGAGTCCTAATCTGCCATCCAGCGCATATCCAGATTCTGACACCATCATCTTGACGCCTTCTGTGGGAAAACTCTGAACTAAAAGCCTAAGCCTTTTCCAACCTATTTGATACTCTTTTGCAATCATGGTGCAAACTCGTCACGGACGTCGAGTCTACGATGAAAATGGTGAAGAGATCTTTCCTGATCTCAACACCCCAGGAGGAAACTTTCCACCCCCATGGGGGGATTGCTACTATGGAGGCCAACCTAAGTGCAACTAGCCGGGTGATCCTATCGGAGGTAGATTTGACCACCTATGTTGAGCAATGTAGGGCGGAGGCCCTGGCGGTTGCGAGGGAAAACAATGAGCCCAACATGCCGGCTCCCCTACGAGGAAGTCCCCTCGCATTAACCCCGGAAAAACGCCACCTGCCCAACGGTCCAAGGGCCATCAGCTCCCTTGGCATACGCTGTCCAACAGCCTATGAACTAACCCAGCTTTTGGGGGTATCCGCCTCTCCCCTATGCTCAAAACCCGTATGCTCAACCTTAAACCAACTACATCGCCCCGGCTCCAGGGGTCCTTCACCAAGTCCATCTTGGGGCTCACTCAGAGGAGGGTTTCGATGACAACGACAACCCTCCCTTCCCGTTGGGAGCCCATGAGAAGAAAGATGGACCAAGAAGAGGAGCGTCCCTCACAGATCCTCAGAAATGTGAGGGAGAATGATAGAGATGCCCGTTACATCGTCAAGACTGCAAGCGAAATGAACAGGGATGCGCCTGTTCCCAGAAACGTCCCAGTGTTCGACCGCTTGGGGGCTAGGGTCCATCCTGATGCCTACCTACGGGCCAACAGTGGTCATTGGGTTAGCCCGGGCGACCTCCGAAATCAGCTCCTCGGAGAGGGTAACTGTAGCAACAACAACAACAACAACAACAGTAGCAGTAGTAGCAATACCATCCCGACCCAGGCCATGGGTCGGAATACTTTGACCCCCAGGAGGAAGTGTCATCTCACATTCCTTGCGGGCAAGCCCAAGAGGCAAGGGCGTCCGCCCACCATAACGATCACCCTCCCCAGCATCAGGGGAGGGTGTATCGTAGCGAAAGGGAGGCAAGATCCCCCTTTTGTGATGCAATCATCGATGCGAAGGTGCTGGATAAGGTCCCTACCAATCTGCCAACTTATCATAGGAACACCGATCCCGTGAAGCATTGTTCAAAATTTGAGGCCCAGGTCAGCCTTTATGGCCACTCCAAGCTCATCTGGGTAAAAATCTTCGAAACCACACTCGACAGTCCAACCCAAGACTAGTTTGAAAGGCTTGCTCCCCATAGCATCAGAGACTATGCCCGTCTGTCCAAAAAATCCAAGGCCCACTTCTCCTCTATGGCGGGAGTCAAGCTCCCGTCAACTTATTTGTATAACATCGTACAAGAGGAGGGTGAGACCTTGAGAAGTTTCTTCGCCCACTTCAATGAGGCCTTTGTCAAGGTTGAGCATCCAGGGATTGATGTCTTGACCCAAACCCTTCACAAAGCCATCTGCCACACGGAATGTGGTAATGAAATTATCCTCTAATCCCCACAAAACATGAAGGAGGTCATATCCATTGCCCGTCGTTTATGCACCTAGAAGAGGTCAAGTTAACCACTCGGGTGCAAGGACGAAAGAATGAAAGGCAAACTTATGAGCTCACCACCGACCGACTTCCTAGGTCCGACCCGGTAGGAACCCCCCAGGCTCTCAAGCCAGATGGAAAAAAGGCTCAAAAGGGAGATGCCCTCTGGAAGCGGAGGCAAGAAGGCGTACACGCCACTGGTCTGCCCCATTGAGGAAATCTATGAAGTTATGGATAGGGGGCTGCTCAAGAAGCCTAAGCAGCTGAAAGAGACCAAGAAAGCCAAGGAATCGGGTAAATGATGCCTTTACCACATGCAATTTAGGCATTGGACCTCTGAATGCATCGCCCTGAGGGAGAAAGTAGAGAGTCTAATCCAGCGAGGCCATCTAATGGAGTTCGTCAAGAAGTTGGATGACCGAGCCCGCCAGGCTTTCGACCCAAGAGACTCTCCACCACCAAGAAGAGGGCGCAAGCCGCCACTCGAGAAACCTGAAGAGGGAAACCCCCACAACCTGCCTACCAATGAAATATTCATGATCGAAAGAGGCCCCGTGGAGGGGGGATTCGAAGACTACTTACAAGCGGTCGTGGTGACAGGTGGGTCGAGAGCTCTACGGGCCCCGGGAAGTGATGCAGGTAGACTCTGGACGTGAATGGCTGGAGCATGAGATTTCTTTTAGTGATAAGGACTTTGTACCAGTGATGCCACGGGACGACAGAATGCCGAGTTATCCGATAGTGGTCACACTTGACGTTGCTAATTGCACTGTACACAAAACCTATTGGGATTAATTCCCTGAAAATCCAATTATATTGTAAATATTTTGGATTAATAAAACTGAAATTATAGCAAGTGATGAGTATTTTACAAATTTAATAATTAATGACGTGTGATGGTATTTTTATATGAAATGTGTTTCATAGGAAAATACTTTAAATACCAGAAATCACGTGTCATTAAAATTCTAGTCGGTATGATAAGAAAATGTTCTTATCAAGACTATAATGTGTTATATAAGATGATTAGTCTTTCGTCATAAGGAAATGGAGTTTTCGATTATAACACATTGATGATTTTCAATGAGATTGGAAACATCGAACTGGACCACTGAGAATGTTCATTTTATACTACTATCTAAAATGAACAAAATCTCGGACTCATTAGACTCTTAATCCTGGCAGTGTTTCTACTTTAGGCATGTAATGTTAATCACTGTGATGTACTCAGAAGTGAGGTCTCGATAACGGATGACCAAAATACTTTGTACGTTCGGCGATTGTATGAAATGTGCTAAAGAGAAATGTTGATCGAGGAATCTGTAGCCTTGGTGAAAGGTTAAAAGATATCCCTGAAATAGATTTGCAATAAGTTCAAATTAAAACTTTGGCCAAAGTACATCGTGTGTGCGTCAACGAAGTTGTATGTTGAATGTGTTTCACATACAGGGAATTTGAACTTAAGGCGAATCAAGAAATTTCAGATTGGAAGTGAAAAATAAATGATAGTAGTATTGATTTATTTTTCATGGATATCTGTACAGAGGAGTAAAATGCAAAATTATTCTAGATCGATAAATTCGTGAATAATTTAATTAATTTTAGAGTGCAACAATATTTATTTAGTGGAATTAAATATTGCTAAACGGTAATCAATTATTATTATGGGATGATAATAGATTGACCCATTTCGAGCTAAAATTAATTAGTCCTACAGGTCCCCCCGCAAGCCCCAATGAAAATCAAAGAGAAAATATTGAAAGGAGAGAGAGAAATGAATTTTCAAAGAGTTTGAAAATAGCCAAGGGATTTCTTTTGAGAAAATAAATTAAATTCCAAAGAGTTGGAAATGCCCGAAATTTTATTTTGGAGAAAATAAAAATTTTCCCACAAAAAAAAAAGGTTTTTTTTTCTGACGTGGCATGTGCTGATGTGGCAGTTGAGGTGTCACGCTCCCTCAGCGGGTCAGCCGCCAAGTGGTGCTGACTGGGCGCCACTTGTACGACACGTGGACTGCGCAGATTGAGCCGCGTCAGCGTGAGTCAGCGGCCCAGATCATGTTGACTGGGGTAGTCAACAGGTCGAGGAAGCGGGTCATCGGGTCGGGTCAACAGGTAGGGTCAGTTCATGGTTTGACCGACCAGGACACGTGGACGACTGGGATTCCAACACATGTCACTGGTCCAAACCCATTTGAACCGACCGGTTCAGTACTGAACCGGTCTGGGATCTGAACCGCCCCATCGGACCGGCCGAACCGGACACGCGGCACCTTCTCATGCCTGTGTGTGCCCCACGCACTCCATGCGCATGCAACGCCTTCTGGAGGCGCGTACCTGGAGGCGTTCAAATCCTTGGGCTGCAAGCTTCCACGTGGTGCTCTTGGATTGGCTATCTGAACTTGGCGTCCACGGTAAATTTCTGAAAATAGTTGTGAGGTCCTTGAATTGACCCTATAAATATGGGTTTTCTATTTCATTTCAAAGCACAAGTTTGGGCATTACATTTTTAGACAGTTTTAAGCCATTTCGGCTCTCTCTTCCTTCAATTTAATTAATCCTTAATTAAGGATTAATTAATACTTAATTAGGTGGTTATATAATTAATATATAATCCACTTATTTAATAGAAAATAAGGATTAAATAGTTTTAGAAAAAAGGGTTTTTCTAAGAAAATATTTTCTCAAAGTATTTAGCGAAATACTGCCGAAGCCCACACTCCAAAATCTTAATAGGGGATATTGCCAGGAAGCTCTGTCGCTTTCACGAGAAAATATCGAGGTGCTGGAAAAGTGTCGTTGATAGCCAATTTTACAGTACGGTAATACTGTTATGCTGCCAAAATTATTATTTGCATATTGTGATTATATGCTATATGATTTAAAATTATGTTATCGATGCATTTATATATTAGAGTTATGCTGCCCAATTTGTTCCGCTGCTTATTGAAATATTTTAGAAATATTTTGATAACGAGGTTATGGCGAATTTTTTTTTGAATATTATGCTATACCGTCATTCTGTATCGGGCCCGCCACACCAACAAAACCCTTGTTGATAGTGGAAGCTCGGCCAACATTATCTTTTATTCGACCTTGCAAAAAATGAACATTCATAATTCACTTAACTATGAACCCATTAAAACACCTTTGATAGGTTTTGGCGGATCAGAAGTCTATTCGAAGGGACGAATCAAGCTCATCACCTCTATGGGGAAGTTATCGAAAAGAGCCACCCTGCTACTCGAATACTTAGTGGTGGAGGGCCCATCAGCGTACAATATCATTATAGGGCGCCCTGCCCTCATAAGTTTCAGAGCGGTGATCTCCACGTATCACCAAACCATCAAACTGCCAACACCACAGGGAATCGGAGAGCTCAGGTGCTACATACCGGAATCCTGGGAATGCTATTCCATTTCCATGGAGAAGGTAAAGCTCCCCAATAAAACCATTATCCCTTTGCTGAATGTCGATAACTTCCTAAATACGGAGCTCGCCGACCCAGATGACCCAACGGCAGAGATGTGCTCCAAGCAAATGACCTCCACAATTGCCTGTAAAAAAAGGAAGTTAGACGATGGAAAGATCGCGGCAACGGGTGCCATCGTTCCCATTCAATTGGTGCCCGACGATGGGGAGAAAACCACCAACATTGGAGCTAATCTTAAAGGTAAGCAACAATGTATACTCATTCAGTTCTTATGTGAGAAAGCGGACGTCTTCGCCTAGAGATCCTCGGACTTGGTTGGCGTCGACCCAAAGGTCATTGAGCATCATTTGAATGTCGACCCAAGCTTTCGACCTATCAAGCAAAGGCTGAGGACGCAAAGCGACGAACGTAACAAAATAATCGAGCAAGAGGTCAACAAACTTCTGGACGCTGGATATATCAGGCCGGCAAAATATGTAGATTGGCTCTGCAGCGTGGTTTTGGTTACCAAGACCGGAGGAAACTGGCGCATGTGCCATGATTTCATGGATTTGAACAATACCTGCCCAAAGGATCCTTATCCCCTTCCCCGGATAGACCAATTAGTCGATTCAACTGCAGGTTGCAAACTCCTGAGCATGATGGATGCCTTCCAAGGCTATTATCAGATATTCATGGCTCAGGAAGACAAGAAGAAGACCGTTTTCATTGTGGTCAAGGGCATATATTGTTTCGAGGTCATGTCCTTTGGGCTAAAAAATGTCGGCGCCACTTACCAAAGGTTGGTAAACAAAGTTTTTGAAGAAGAGATAGGAAAGACAATGGAGGTATATGTTGACGATATGATCGTCAAAAGTGAGAAGGCCGAGATATACCTGACGGATTAGGGTCGGACGTTCGACCTGCTACGCAAGGATCAGATGAAGTTTAACCTTATTTGGCGTTGAAGGAGGAAAATTCCTGGGCTATATTGTCAGTTAGAGGGGAATTGAGGCCAACCCAGAAAATATCCTAGCGCTGAAAAACATCAACAGTCCCTACACAATCAGAGACGTGCAACGTCTTGTGGTTTGAATCATCTCATTAAACAGGAAAAGTCATGTGCATGTACCTGGCAGTTATAGAGGAGGCAGTCAGCTCAGTGTTGGTCGCCCCGTGCGAAAGGAAACACATGTCGGTGTACTATGTGAGCAAGATACTGTATGGGGCGGAAGCTTGTTACCTGGAGATTGAAAAGTTCGCCCTGGCACTTGTGCACACATCCAGGAAGCTGAGGCCCGATTTCCAGTCCCATTCCATCGTGGTCCTCACATACCAAGGTTTGCGCCAAGTCTTGGAGAAACCTGAAGCTGCGGGGAGGATAGTAAAATGGGCCATCAAGTTAAACCAGTTCGATATCAGTTATCAACCCAGAGTTGCCTACTAGGCCCAAATCCTTGCAGATTTCCTCATTGACAAGGACGACGTACGCAAGTAAACCCCAAACTCGATGCTATGGACCATGTCGGTCGATGGCTTCTCAACCTCTTAGGGGGGGTTGGGGATATCCCTGATAAGCACAAATGGACAAGAGCTCGATTTCGCCATCTCTCTTGATTTCCCAGCCACCAATAATGAAGCGGAGTATGAGGTGCTCATCGCAGGCCTCAAAATTGCCAAAGAGCATGGGATTGAGAGGATCTCGGTGACCACAGATTCGCAATTGGTATCAAGCCAAGTTGAAGGCTCTAATTAGGTACGAGAAGACTCAATGATTAAGTATCTTGCTAAGGTCAAATCCTTGGCATCCTAATTCAAAGAGTTCAAGCTGCAATAGGTCCCCAGGGAGGAAAACACGCCAGCATATGCATTGTCCAAATTCGTAAATGGAATGAGGGGCTCTAAAGACCGGGATATCACTTACCTTTCAAGCCAAAGGTGAGTGATTGATGGAGAGGCAAAAATGATATGCTCCATCGACCCCGCTGAGCCTTGCTAGCTCGATGACTTTATACTATACCTCAGGGATGGAGTCCTGCCCGCCTACAGGAACCCGGCGAGGTACCTCAGATACAAAGCAGCGTGTTATTCCCTTGATTCGGAAGGAAGACTGTACAAGAGGGCGTACATGGGACCGACAAAGAGATGCCTTTGTCCCTCTCAGGCTTTGGACGTACTGGAGAAAATTCATAGTGGGCAGTGTGGAAATCATGCGGGTGGTCGATCCCTAGCAAAGAAAGTGTCAAGGAGCGGGTTTTATTGGCCCACTCTAAATCAAGATGCTAAGGAATACACCCGTAAATGCGTAAACTGTTAGAAACAGGCCAACATCCCGCATCAGCACCCTACAGAAATGGTTCCTGTTGATATTTGCTGGAATTTTGATCAATGGGGGATTGACATAGTGGGACCACTTCAGCTCGTAATTGGCCAGAGACAGTACCTGTTAGTTGCGGTCGAATACTTCTCTAAATAGGTCGAAGCCCAACCAGCCACGGAGACCACGGACAAAGTTATCTAAAACTTCCTCTAGCGTAACAACATTTGCAGGTTTGGGGTTCCCATGTTCCTGATTTGTGACAATGGAACCCAGTTTCAAAGTGCCAGCACTAGGTCTTACTGTTCAGACATGGGCATCAGTCAGCGTTTTGCATCAGTTGGCCACCCTCAAGCAAATGGCCAAGTAGAAGTCATCAACCGCATCATCATCCAAAACCTCCAAACCAGGCTGGAAGCGGAAAAAGGTGCCTAGGTCGGTGAACTTGATGGTGTCCTTTGGGCTTACCGCACCACTCCAAGGACCGCGACAGGGTTAACACCTTTCTCGATGGTTTAAGGATCAGAGACCATGATCCCAGCAGAACTACTCCATCAAACAGCGAGAGTCTCCAACTACCAACTCGGTAGGAACGCAGAAGACCGAGCGTATGTGCTCGACACCATTGAAGAAGTCCGACAGAAAGGTTTTCAACGCATACAACAATTGTTGGAAAACAGCAGAGTTCAAGCAGCGGATGTTTAAAAAAAAATTCCAAAAGGGATCGTGATCTTGCAATGTTCGTTTCAAAACTTAGGAACTCAAGAAACTTACACGAATTGAAGCTTTCTTGAAACGTATCGAGCCGCCCTCAAACGTTCTTCATGCGGCATGAAAATCCCCGTTTCTTGATTATTTCTCCGAGATTCCAAAGTAGAAATCCTCTAGAGTAATAATCCACACCAACCTAGATTCAAATCATGTTAGTGAGTATGCTAGTACTATAACATGTGTATTAAAGAAACAAGAAACGAGAAAAGAGAGCAAGAGAATTATCCCCAAAATTCCATGAAGGTTGGACGTGATCTCAACATCATTTGTAAGGCCTCAAAATCGAGCCCCATGTCCCTTTTATAGGTTAGGGTTTGAAACCCTAGCTTGTAGGAATTAGGTCTCCTACTTTGACTTTGTCTTCTAATCTTTCTTTCTCTCCAAGTAAATAATATCTTATTCAATATAAGATATTTATTTTATAGAAAAAGAACTCCTAACTAATTTAGGAATATTTAATTATTCTAGTAATAATTAAATATCTTATCCTAATAATATTTATTCTAATCATATTAGAATTTATTAGAATAATAAAATAGAAGATATTTATTTATTTATTCTAATCAAATTAGAACAACTAAATAATTAAATACTTAGAATTAATTCTCCAATTAATTCTATCATGGACTTTAGAATTAATTCAGTAATTAATTCTAACGGGCTACAATTAATTCTCCAATTAATTTAATTTCGGCTATATAATTAATTCTCCAATTAATTATATCTTGGCTTTATAATTAATTCACTAATTAATTATATCTGGGCTTGATAATTAATTCTCTAATTAATTAACACATGATCCAATTTCTCAAATGGATCACACGTCCCAAACAATGCTCTCGATCCACATGTGCACTTTACCCTGTGGTCTCATTTCGTTCAACTATTTGATCTTTCCATAATACCCTTTGAACCCGGTATTTGTGTATGACCCTATAGGTTCAATTTCAGTTAGCAGTGAGCCTAATTAATTAATACACTTTATTAATTAATTACCTCACAGATCACACGACCATAGTCTAGCAACAGGTGTGTGACCCCTACCCGAAATGTGAATGTATATTCGAAAGAACCTTTCAGTCAATAACATCATGTGGGATACGATCCTCCTACCATCCTATCTCTCGATTAAGATCTAGGGCATGGGAATATAGAGAGCCCTACTAACCTTGATCTTAAAACAAAGTTCCCTTCATATTCCATTTGATCTCAATCTAAGAAAACCCCATTTTCTTGATGTCTTGATCTAACCACCTTGAGCAAGGATTTTAGGATGGAACATGAATGACTTGTGTAATAAGAGATCATCTTGCCTACAACAAGTGTAGGTCCTTTACTGATTCCTACAATTCTCATATGCCACTTGTGTAATCCCAACATAAGTCGTGGTTCAGGTGTCTATATGGCGACACCCTTTTGAGCATATATAAAAGATTACAGAGTTAGCTCATATGAGACAATGTGAAATCTCAAGTCTAAGGATTAATTCCTCACGTCATTGACATGAGAGATATTTCCTAATCTGGAAGTTTCAGGAAACTTCCTTTCCCATTTAGGAATCTTCTCACGCGGGGCATTCTCGGTGAACTTATTCTTACAACAACCACCCTTGTGTATTGTGTATGCATCAACTTATGCACTTTACACCCCATGAAACAGGATGAACCTTCTTAAGAACACAACTACATAAGCAAGTCTCAACAGAGGCAAGGTCGACACTCCCACTGTCTGTCGGCCTTATTGACTTGGAGAAGTTTCTAATTCTCGCCTATGGATTTAAGAACTTGTTTCATGTGTCATTCCCATAATGACAAAGTTCTTAACGGCCTCATCGGATTAGGGGAGTTCTAGAAATGGACACATAATGAAAACATACAAAACACATATTGGCACATAAGAAGTGTTCGCCTGTAATTATTATCATTCGTATATTATTCAAAGATTGTCTGTGATATAGGGAAAGTCCCAAAGCATACAAGCTTTTTAAGGTACTATTCCCAGCTATCTCCCACTTGCGCATAAAAGCCTTTCATGTCTATTCTAGGTCCCATCTTCCCAAGATGTTCCTTTAAAGCCTTATTGACTTTGGTTGTTTCCAAAGTGGATCTACTATATTCTCTGCTGATGCGAATGTTTCTAATTTGCACATCATTAAAGAAACATGATTTCCTTATTCATGTGATTCATAATCAATCGTCTGGTCCCTTGGTGAGTTCTCGGTTCTCTTACTCGAGCAACCATCCATTTCATCATACCATATGATAATGGTGTTATTTCATGCTAGGAGCTTCATCTACCCATTAGATGGAGTTTCTTACCCAAACACTTAACTTAGCGGTATTCAATACGACTAAGTATTCAACTTTGGGGTTCAATCTATAGTGCCTCTCGATTGGAACTCTTTCCAAAGCACTATTCTGCCTTCTAGGCAAAATAAGTATCCTCTTATAGATAAATAATTATCTATATTTTGATGCAATGATTACATCAAAAATCCTTTAATGACAAGATCTCGCTGGACTCTTAAAACATATCCTCATTTCTTCTAAAGTACTCAGAGGGTATTTTTACAGCAATCCACTGACCTTCTCTAAGGTTACATTTAGAATAGGTCCACAACGCTATGTGGTAGCCATATCTCGTCAAGTACATAATTTTGTATACATTATGCACCCTTTTCCCAAAAAGAGTTTTGAACATTCTAACTTTTTCATAGTTATTTTAGGACACATCCTCTTCAAAAGAGATGTTCTATTGTCCAATGGAAATTCTGTAGGAATCTTCCATACTAAACCATTTTAGTACAACGTTTATGTACCTTGACTGTAATAATCCTATTATTCTCTTAAATCTATCTCCATAGATATTTATCTCGAGAATGTAGGATCTATCACCAAGATCTTTCATCTTAAAATGGTTCCTAACCATGTTTTAGTGACTTTTATATCATCCTTCGTATTCCCAATGACAAGGATGTCATCTTCGCAAAGTACCAAAAGTTGAACTTTTAGTCTCTAACACTTTCTTGTACACGGTATGCTCGAATTTTAAGTCAATCAATTTTGACTATTTCACTAATTCGAATACCCTAATTCCTAGAAGCCTGATCCAATTTCATAAATTGACCATTTGTAGTCTGCAAACCTTTTGCTTACTCCCACTAAATGTGTAATCCATGGATGTTCCATATTTATGTCTTCATCAATCTCATATTGATAAGACAAGCTTGATCCTATCAAGTAGTTCAACTAAGGTCCAAACTTAGTTTGACTATATGGATTCCATTTCAGATTTCATAATTGTTTTCACTACTCAGATTCCAAATCTGGCAGCGCCTCTCAACAGGGTAAATGGATCAGTATCCACTTTAGAAGATTTCATGGTGAACACCACATTATCTTTATAGGGTATCTAGGAATACATTCTGAACGCATCGAGGGAGGAGAGTTCACTCGTGTACTATCTCTTAAGATTGGCCAAGTTTTATCGGAACGGTTCATCTCTTCCTAATTGTGGCGTGGGTTTTGTCCTCAAACCTTTTGAAGTCTTTGGGCTTACCTTTCTTCTCTCTTAGGAACGATTCCCAAATAAAGGCATATTCTTTAAAACAAACAACATTTGTTCAAAAGAGTCGTAGAAATAATATTCTATATTGTTTGCATAGACTTGAACTAGTTTCAATCTTATCTCTCAATTTCTCCTTCAATTAAGAAAACTCAAGAGAGATATATTCTTTAGAATAACAACATTTGTTCCAAAGATTTGCAAAAGTAACAACATATATAGTTCATATAAACTTGAACTTGTTTCAAGTTTATCTCCTATTGTCTTCTTCTCTTAAGAAAACTTCCACTGTCTTCTTCATATAAGAAGACAATCCTAAAATTCTAAGATAAGATTTATTAAGGAATTTTGAAAGCCATAATTAGTAATGCATTTAAGAGACTGACTTGGAATGTGCAAGATTCAAAATCTTAACTGCGTTTTCTGAAGAATAAGTTCAGGATGAAGGTAAGTCAGTAACAAGAACGAACCATATCCTATAGTGTTATGTTCCTTCATTCAAAAATATCATGTTTTGAATGAGCTTACTGAGGGATAATCATATTATCTCTAAGATGATTTAGGAATTAGTCAACAAGATGTTTGCTATCTTGATCATATTGAGATGCAATTATCATATGACTATTATGGTTCCTAACCTCCTAATTTAGAAATTCTAATGACTTCCCAAAAGTTCCAAAATTTGTACTTCAGCACGTATACTCATTCATAATGATTAAACTAATGATTTTGTCTAGTGCTTACACTAAGTAATTCAAAATCACTAGTATGGATCGAAATCCATACATACTGTGGGACGTTCTTTCGTTTCATATAAACGAGTTTTAGGGAACGTTTCCCTCTAAATAGGATTCTTAGGAAGTTAAGTCTTTGAGTTCATTTTTGTAAAATGATCATAAGATGATTAACTTTATAATCCCATTTAGGACATTCCAAAGTTATTTGAAACTTTGTCATCATACTTATGTTATCTTGTTGCATGTTCGAAACATCAATGCTTTGAGTTTTGCACAACATTTTATGCAAAATTACCTCAGACTAGCGAATTCTGATCCTATCGTAATTCCCACAATGAGAGACACACGGAGTATCCTTATACTCTTTGTAGTTCCTTTCCAAGGCCCTAGTTTGGCACTATGGAAGCTAAAGTCTGATCTATCTTTTAGGTTTTCCTTTCTCTGACCTCTACATCGGGTTTTAAGGGTTTCTTCTTCTTTGTTCTTGATGTCTTTACCTCAATAGGTTTAGAAGAAGAACTAATCATCATTACCTTTTAGTCCTTCTCAAGGATGCGCTCTTAAGTTATCAACTAATTTGATCAACTATGCTACAATAACATCACCTAAGATTGAGCAAAAGGTTCTAAAATGATGATAGAAACAATTCAAGCAATTAGTGAACTAAGAACTCATTTCTTAGTGTACTGCGTGGCTGCAAGGTCCTCCTCAGTGAGGACTTTCAGCCCACGTTACACGTTTATTCCTTCTTACAAATATGGAACAATTCCCTCGATGTGTTATACTTTGTAACACGCTCGCAAGAGAGTACAGTTGCTCTTAAGTGTTCTTATAATGTATTATACTTTGTAAAACATTTATGAGGGAGTAAAATTGCTCTTAAGTGTTTGGAAAATTACCTTTCACTTTTCAATTGCTTCTCTTAAGCCTAGGTCAAATTTTCACGATAGGTGTAAAAATTTGCCTTATAAAGAACAATTTTCTCCTTTGAAATCTTAAAACGGATTTTAAGATTCGAAGCCAATCAGAGTGGCTAGGACTTTAGTCGACTTACTTGACTCAAGGACGGATACTAATGGGTCGTATTTCAACTTGTAGACAATCACAGAACTACAATCTAAATGCTAAGCAGAGAAAATGTGAGCATATTGAATAATAATGTAACGCATAAGATTAGGTCTTTTATCGTATGTGGCTCCCACTGTTTTTAGAAGGTATATAAATCCCAAACGACCTTAGAAGAAACTTGTTTTCTCAGTAGGTACTAGGATCTCAGGCATTCTTAGTTTTGGACCCACGACTCGTGAGACATCCAAAGGTCTAAGAATCTTCAGGTAGGTACGAAATTGCCAATTCCATCTCCATGGAATCCCTAGTAATGTTTTTGCATTACCAATCTTTCAATAATGGACACAGGACTTGTGAGACATCTATATCTACTTCAGTGTTGAGCAGAACCCATCAATCATAAGATCTCAATCAAACTTAGTCCGGAACGACCCCACGACTCATGAGACATCGCCCATCCTAAAATGATCAAGAAATATTAATCACCTAAGGTGATCAATCAAGAAACTAAGATTTAATAGGCTGCAGTAATTACCCCACGACTCGTAAGACAACAATTAGCTTACCTACTAACTTTTAAATCCTATTGATGGAATGCTAGGAATTTTATTACCGTAATAGAATACCTATTTATTCGAAAGTTGCACAATATTTTAATTTTGGGATTTTCGAATTAACCAGAGAGTTGTCCGATTTTGACCTCACTAACATGTACAGTTATCCATTTTTAATTGTCTTGATTAATGCAGTTTCACATAAAGTGCATCACAGAAGCAATTAGCAAATAACATGTCCTAGCATGATACTAATTATGTGATGATCACGGGTATCCTAATCTTATATGTGATTATGGGAGCCACTCCATATTCACTAGTTCTAACATTCATGCCACATCAGACAGTTCATATCACATAGGGGTATAGAATTTAATGGAAAACCCTATCTATTACATTAATAGAAACCCTCCTAAACATTTTGAGTCTATTACATTAATAGAAACCCTCCTAAACATTTTGAGGGGTCTTCTCTTATGGCCACTGTTCTTCAAGTGTTCCTTGTGGATCCTTCTTGCTCCTTAGGTGCTTGTCTCCAAAATGAAAAGAAAAATCCTGATTTCCTAAGTGCTACTCTCTTAACATAAAGAAATATGGCTCAATCTTCATATTGACCATAGACAACGCCCCCGGCCAAAAACAATAATAAGGAAAGCCACATAATAAACACATAACAGTACGCACATAAGTAGGGCTCCAACCCCAATTGAAATAACGCAACTATGGGGCTCCAACCCCAATTGAAATCATCCATGTGCAGAATTTAAAACATACATAAGACTAACCCATGATCACCTAAACTAGTATGCTCCCGCTAGAATTTAAATTTACCAATTAAATTTGAAATTCCCTTGACATCAAGTTACAATAACTTAAGTAATTTGAATATAGTTCACTATTCAAGAATTTATTCAAAACATGAATTCGGATCAATATGACAAGACCACAATTAATTCAAAATTACATTTTTGTCAAAAATATCATTCAAATGATATTTATTATTTTCTTGAAAAATAAGAACTTGACTTTAATTCCCAAAATCCCAAATTTTATAATTATTTCAAATAAATAATTTTATAAAATTAAAATCAAATTTTAAAATAAAATAAGATTTCACAAAATGGGATTTTTCGAAGCCTGACACACGAAACGAAAACAAGATCCCGGGATGGCCTGCGCGAGGCACGCGGGACTGCCCGCAAGCGAGCGCACGAAGCGCGCGCGAGCAAGCTACCTCGCTCGCTAGGCTCGTATAGCTATCCTAGGCATCGTCGGCATCTCCCGCACGCACGCGTGCGGTGGGAGCACAGACTCGCGCGATGCCGCGCGGGGTTGCCGAACCTGGGGGCAAGTTGGGCGGCAAGGCTTGCGAGGCTGCCCAGGTACTACGCGCGCTGATACGCGCATGGCCCGACGAGCCTCACGGCCATCACCGCACTAGGGCGTACGAAGCGGAGAGGCTGGTGCCGCTCCAGGTGTGTTTCACGCTAAGCCGTATGTTTCACGCTAGGCCGGTTACGCTCTCGTTCTAATTTTTGTTCCAAAATCAAATTTTCTCAAAATTCCATCTCGAATCAAAACAGTTCTAGATAATCCGGGTTAAAACAGCTTAAAACCAAATTAATACAAAAATAAATTTTCATTCATTTTCAAGAAAGAGTTTAGATCCGACAGATTCGTATTTCAAACAAAAACAAAGAATACATAACTATCATCCAAATTCAAGAATTTTCCGTCAAAATTCAAAATAATAACGTTTCGAAACGAAAGTTGCAAGGTGGCTCTGATACCACTTGTTGGAAAACAGCAGAGTTAAAGCAGTGGAAGTTTAAAAAAAAAATCCAAAAGGGATCGTGAGCTTGCAATGTTCGTTCCAAAACTTAGGGACTCAAGAAACTTACACGAATTGAAGCTTTCTTGAAACGTATTGAGCTGCCCTCAAACGTTCTTCATACGGCATGAAAATCCCCGTTTCTTGATTCTTTCTTCGAGATTCCAAAGTAGAAATCCTGTAGAGTAATAATCCACACCAATCTACATTCAAATCATGTTAGTGAGTATGCTAGTACTATAACATGTGTATTAAAGAAACAAGAAACGAGAAAAGAGAGCAAGAGAATTATCCCCAAAATTCCATGAAGGTTGGACGTGATTTCAACATCACGTGTAAGGCCTAAAAATCGAGCCCCATATCGCTTTTAAAGGCTAGGGTTCGAAACCCTAGCTTGTAGGAATTAGGTTTCCTACTTTGACTTTGTCTTCTATTCTTTCTTTCTCTCCAAGTAAATAATATCTTATCCAATATAAGATATTTATTTTATAGAAAACGAGCTCCTAACTAATTTAGGAATATTTAATTATTCTAGTAATCATTAAATATCTTATCCTAATAATATTTAATCTAATCATATTAGAATTAATACTTTATTAGAATAATAAAATAGAATATATTTATTTATTTATTTATCCTAATCAAATTAGAACAACTAAATAATTAAATACTTAGAATTAATTCTCCAATTAATTATATCATGGACTTTACAATTAATTCACTAATTAATTCTAACGGGCTAAAACTAATTCTCCAATTCATTTTATTTCGGCTATATAATTAATTCTCCAATTAATTATATTTATGGATTTATAATTAATTGGAGAATTAATTATATCTTGGCTTTATAATTAATTCACTAATTAATTATATCTGGGCTTGATAATTAATTCTCTAATTAATTAACACATGATCTAATTTCTCAAATGGATCACACATCCCAAACAATGCTCTCGATCCACACGTGTACTTTACACTGTGGTCTCGTTTCGATCAACTATTTGATCTTTCCATAATACCCTTTGAACCCGGTATTTGTGTGTGACCCTCTAAGTTCAATTTCAGTTAGCAGTGAGCCTAATTAATTAATACACTTTATTAATTAATTACCTCACAGATCACACGACCATAGTCTAGCAACAGGTGTGTGAACCCTACGCAAAATGTGAATGTATATTCGAAAGAACCTTTCAGTCAATGACATCATGTGGGATACGATCCTCCTACCATGCTATCGCTCGATTAAAATCTAGGGCATGGGAATATAGAGAGCCCTACTAACCTTAATCTTAAAACAAAGTTTCCTTCATTTTCCATTTGATCTCAATCAAAAAAAACCCCATTTTCTTGATGTCTTGATCTAACCACCTTACGCAAGGATTTTAGGATGGAACATGAATGACTTGTGTAATAAGAGATCATATTGCCTACAGCAAGCGTAGGTCCTTTATTGATTCCTACAATTCTCATATGCCACTTGTGTAATCCCAACATAGACCGTGGTTCAGGTGTCTATATGGCGACACCCTTTTGAGCCTATATAAAAGATTACAGAGTTAACTCATATGAGACAATGTGGAATCTCAAGTCTAAGAATTAATTCCTCACGTCATTAACATGTGAGATATTTTCTAATCTGGAAATTTCAGGAAACTTCATTTCCCATTTAGGAATGTTCTCACATGGGGCACTCTCAGTGAACTTGTTCTTACAACGAGTACCCTTGTGTATTGTGTATGCATCAAATTATGCATTTTACACCCCATGAAATAGGATGAACCTTCTTAAGGACACAACTACACAAGCAAGTCTCAAAAGAGGTAAGGTCGACACTCCCACTGTCTGTCGGCCTTATTGACTTGGAAAAGTTTCTAATCCTCGCCTATGGATTTAAGAACTTGTTTCATGTGTCATTCCCATAATGACAAAGTTCTTAACGGCCCCATCGGATTAGGGGAGTTCTAGACATGCACACGTATTGGAAACACATAAAACACGTATTGGCATATAAGAAGTGTTTGCCTGTGATTATTATCATTCGTATATTATTCAAAGATTCTCTGTGATATAGGGAAAGTCCCAAAGTATACAAGCTTTCTAGGGCACTATTCCCAACAACAATATCGAGCCACAGTGGCTCGGAGCTACAACAAAGGCGTTAAACCTCGTACTTTCTAAATGCGCGACCTAGTTCTCAAAAAGGTCGAAGTAACCAAGCACGTGGGCAAATTACAACCTAACTGGGAGGGCCCCTACCATATTGCAGAAGTAGGCTGCAACAAAGCCTATCACTTTGAAGACATAGAGGGGAATACCATCCCCAGATCTTGGAATGCCCATAACCTTAAGAAGTTTTATCTTTAAATTACCTCTAGTTGTAAGTGCTCTCTGTTTCACAATCAATGGAAGTAATTTTCAATCAATCTGAACGTTTCTAATCTTCAGGTAATCTGAATGTTGCTAATTTTTAGTCAATCTGAATGTTTCACATTTCCAGTTAACCAGAGTGCCTTTTAAGGTATTTTAAGATTGCCTCTTAGATGCATATCCGAAATCAATACCTCGAGGAGGCGTGCCATACCCCAGTAAAGTATAAGTCAAAGGTTTACAGCTCGTTTCGACCCAGGACTTGGTTAATTATTTCAAGCCAAGACTTATCACAGCTTTGTAAATTTTTTACTTTAAAAGTTGAATCAGGGGCAAATCCCCAATTACTGAAATGCAGTAAAACAAATGAAAAATGCGAGTACAAGCTTGGTTCAAACTGAGTTACTTCCATTTCAGAGAGGGGTCAAGCCCCAGCGAAGTTACAAAACGAATACAGAGAGAAGGAAATTACAATGCTTATCTTCAAAAAGTGATAAACAATTCAAGAAATAGAAGCAGGAGGATTCGTGATGTCGGCAGCGGACTCTTCGATTAAAGCCAAAG
Source organism: Lantana camara (assembly GCA_037501455.1). NCBI lineage: Eukaryota > Viridiplantae > Streptophyta > Magnoliopsida > Lamiales > Verbenaceae > Lantana > Lantana camara. Next base: position 88,952,770 of record CM074863.1, read on the forward strand.
GACTTGGCTCTATCACCGGAGTGGCGTTTGCAGGAGTTGGAATTACGACGACCATAGGCTCATTTTCTGTGATCGCGAGAGCTGGGGGGAGTGTAGCCAGAGACGGAATAGCTAGTGCAAGGCTGTTTGGGTCTTCGCATTGGATCTCATCATTTTTCGACCGACTACTTGAGAGGACGAAGGTCGCGAGCAGAGTTTCCTTGGCTTTCCCAAGGTCCAAAGGTCCAAGCAGCTCGAGCTCAGACTCCGGGTGTTTGTCAGCTTTGGCGTCAACCTATTCCACAGCCCAGCCGTATGGGCTCTTGCTCCAATCGGGCTCTTCATGATCACCTTCAACTTCCTCCTCCGCTTGGGCTTCCTCCTCCGCAAATGCGACGCGAGCCAAGAATTGCTCAGGAAGAGTCTTGGGAATATAGCCATTGGTAGCATTCAACTTTTTAGGATCATTGAGCAGAGAATGGGGGAGGGGATGGTGTAGATGCACTTGAGACAGGCACCTCATGAATCCTGTCTTGATGTTAGACACCCCCAATGTACCGGAGACGCTATCAAACACGTCTGACCTTAGAAATTCCGCCACTGTGCTGTCTTTGATCTGTGGCACCAGTCTCTCGAGAGTCCAGAAGGCGGTTTCCGCCTTGTTTCTCTGTCCGTCAACGTAACCTGACCGCCACCCATCCTGTTTTCCTTTCTGATATGCCTTCTCTTCCTCCTCGTTAGCCTTGTCCAATAGACTCTGGGTCATAGCCAACCCAGTCTCCAGCCTCTCTTTCTCAGTCCTAAGGCCAACCACCTCAGTCTCCAAGAGCGACTTCTCCTGGGTCGCTTCTTTGACCTGTTTGCTGAGCCGATCCAGGTTGCCCATATATATTTCTTTCATCTCCTCCTTCTCCTTCGCGAGTCGGGCTGTTTTATCTTTCCAGCTTTTAGCTTCCAATACTTCCGCCCTTTCGTTTATCAGTTGCGGTGGGCCTCATCTGCTAACTCCAAATGTGTGGCTAACTGGTACTCCCTTACAATCAGTTGGGGAAAAAAGAAGATGTTAGAGAAAAACTACAAAGAACATAAAAGAGTGAAGATCTCAAACAGCGAGATCTTACCAAGCACAACATAGAAATCTTATTGTACGAGAGGGCCACATTGCTCTCTTTGGCCAACTCCTGATGGTCGGCAACTGTTTGCAGAGAGTAATAGGTGGCACCTATGGCGTCCTGGTTAACTTGCCCGGTTGCTATTCTTCTGTCTGACCCGTCAGCTTTGAAGTCAAAGACGTTATAGGGGTACTTGGGCCCTACGAAACTTGGGATGTCATTATCTTTTCAAAATCCCCGCGTAGCAACGAGAAGCCGGGGGAACTCCCAGACTGGAAGGTAGGGACCCTTGACGCTGTTTAGCATTTTGGGATGTCATCGGCGCTCCCTTGCGCTTTCCTCATCGACCGATTGGTGGGGACTTCGGTCGGGAACGACCCAGAAGTTATCTCCGTATCAGAATCGGGTCGCCCACAGGATGGGACAGAAACTCCCTTGCCTTTTGGAGGTTTGGCAGTTTTCTCTTTGGGAGCCAGGGGAGCGGGAACATTCTCTAGGGGGACCCAAGCAGCCCCCCTCGCATCCACAGCTTCTCCTGCAATAAAGGTATGTGAGTCGGCCCACCTTTGTCCTGCCGCCCTCTCCACCGTGGTGGTTAGGCCCTCCGCTTAGGCAATCTCTTCAACTGTGGGGATGGGGCCTTTTGCCTTGCCCTTCTGAACCTTTTTGGCTTCCTTAGCCTGACGTTTCTTTAGTTTGCGGTTGACGGATTTGGCTCGTGCAGCAACCATGATTGATTCTATGCGAGAAAAAAAAACGATGAGTGTTCAGTACTACGAGAAACTTTCTAGCCCTGTCAAGCAGCGATGAAGCAAAGTTAAAAATATAAATAAAAGAAAGGGAACGTGCTTGGCCTAAAGAAGTTGACAACATAGTTACCCATGCTGAAGTCCATATGCCTCATTGTACCCGGAGCCAACCCCAAACTCACTAATAGATGAGAGCTTGTGAAAACGTCTGTGTCTAAGGGGTGCACTCCTCTCAAGGTGTTTGGCCAACGAACTGGCCCCCGATCCGGGCGTACCTGCGCAATATCATTCCAGGCTGTGTGCTCCAAGCCTTCCCACCCTTTCTCGAACCGCACAAACACGTACTTCACTTTCCATTCCTTCTCGTGAGAAATCCAGTGCGTGTCAAATATCTTGTTACCGGAGCGGGATTGAAGCTTTACAAATCCCCTCCTATTAGGGGAAGCGGCGGAATCGACCGAAGCGATGAACAATTCCGTAAAATGCTCCACACACTCCACCTGCCCCAACAATTTCATCAACATTCTAAAGGCGTTCACCATAGCTTAGCCATTGGGGAGCAGCTAGATCGGGCTGATTTGAAGATGGTTGTATAGGGTAATTTGGAACGGAGAAAGTGGGAACCGAAACCCTTACGCTGTGGCCTGTAGAGAGATCGCGATACAACCCTCAGACGGGGAGCCCATATATTCATTTTCTTGGGGGACTATGACGTTATAGTTAAAGTCAAATTCTTTAATCCGTTCAGCCTTTTCTCCGCCAACTACCTTTCCGACGCAGTCACATGCGATCAGAATTCATGATAACATTTGAGGTATTTCTGGGCCCCTTTCTTCCTTTGTTTGCCGGCCCCCACCTTGACCTCAGAGGTAGAGGTGGCGCCGCCTTGATCTCGGGACTCGTCCTCTGGTGACATCTCTTCAATTTTCGCGGCCATGTCCTCCACCGCCTCAGTGTCAACTCTCTTTCCCTCTTCTTCACTAAAAGAAACTGAATCAACCGCCGGTTGGTAATCACCCCCGGTCACACCTACCAGGGCGGGTCCAGTGACCTCCTCGACTAACTTTGGGATATACATCTCCACGTTGGGGCCTTCCCACCTATTTTTCTGGGATGTTTCACCCCAATACACTCCACGGACACCTCTGGGTCGGATCTCTCGTCTCTAGGCCTGTAATTTCTTTGCTGTAGAGCCTTGGGTTGGCTACCAGAAGGTATGGCGGAGGACTTCTTGGGGGCCATGTTTAGAAGTGGTGATTTGGGAGAAGAAATGAAGAAAAGAGATCTCTGAGATGAAAGTTGTACCTTGAAAATCTGCTTGAAATGGTCTCTGAGAGCTAATCTCTTCCGAAGACTGAGAATACTTGAAACTCTTCAACTTAGGGTTTCTCTTACAAGTAGCATGAAAAGGGGAAAAACCGTCTAATGCACTCCACGTGTCAGCTAATTAACCAAATCAGAGTAATCAAATCTGAGTTAATACACACCACGTGTCAGCTAATTAACTCGCATGGGGAAGAACGTGGCCCGTTACCCAACAATGGCCATAGGTAACCGCCCCTCAGGATTCACACCCTATGCCCCAAAATTCAAAAAGTGCAATCATTGTACTGACGCAAGGAAAACCTAGTGTTTCCCGCCCATTGGAACCAAGGTAGCACGCGCGCTGATGCCACCGCTTGTGCACCGACTTCCTTGGGTTGATGCCAACCCCTGGATCGATATGATCGGGCTCGATAAAATCTGGCTGGACAGTGCAAGGGGCGACCCAGCCCAATGTGGGTAGTTGCATGGATAGTTCCCCTCCTTTCCCAAGCAATCAAGACGTTTTCCTCAAGGTCTGCCGCCACTTAAAATGTGCTACCCGACCTTGGTGGGGAGGGAGGGAGATGATAAGGGGAAATCGGGATCTATGACTAAGCGCCACGTGTTTCCTCCATGTGGCGGACTAGGCCAGGTCAGCCTTCTAAATTCGACCGAGACCTACCGGTCTTTTGAGCCAGCACTTGGTCTCTAGGGGAGAGCAGCTACAGGCTAGGCGATGCAAGTTTTCGACCCAGGGTTTTTCTCCGACCGAGAGGCGGCCGACCCAGGCATCTGATCGACCCACGCATTACTGGATAACCTCATTCAATACATGTACCACCTACCGCAGGTCGCATTAATTATGGTCGCACCAAGTACTGTGCTAGGCATCCTGGCAGGAAAAGACAAACAGTGCTTTAGTTAGAAAAGCACTGTTCCGGCAACAGTTGTCACTCTCCCACCAGACCAGATCCACACCTTCTTGGAGGTGTACTTGCACCCTCGGAGTCCGTCTTCCTCCTATAAAAGCCCATCTCCGCCATTGACACAAGTAAGCTTTCCTTAACATTCTGAACTCTTACAATCTTTGCATTCTTGACCCAGAGTTTCAGCTGACTTGAGCGTCGGATTGCCAAAACGGGTCTAAGCCCCACATTCCCCCATTTGGCCTTTGAGTTCACGTTTGTTACCTTCTTCCAGTTCAGAAAAGCATCAGGGTTACCTCACTTCAACAAATATCTTGAGTGATTAGGAGTCCTAATCTGTAGTCCAGCGCATAGCCAGATTCCGACACCATCACAATCTCTGTGTAGCCATTTGGGTGTGTGCGAGTTAAAAAAAAAAAAACCATAGTCTCTGTACATCAACCCTTTTTGCAATTTACTCCATTATTTTAGTGGTGAATAGGAATTTAATTATTTTTAACTGATTCAACACCTGTCACATGGGAAGCAATGAAGATGTCAAACCCATACCATGTAGATTGAGAAAATAAGAGATAGAAGAGAATAAGATTGCGATATCATTGATGAAAAAAGATAAAACTAAAAAGTGTACAAGTCCCTCTTATAATTAGTGCTTACACATGTGCTCAGGGGTGTTAACTGTAATTTATTAAATAGTACAGGGGTTTTTCTTGTAATTTACAAAACTATACTATAACTATTCCTAGTTAACTAACTTGAGCTGAGTTGGCTTTCGTTGCCGGATTAGAACTCAATAACTATGGTAAAATGACTTGAATTACTTTCTACTAATAGAAATGAGATATTAGACATGTTCTCAACGATAATTTGATGTTTATATTTGGCAGAAATGCAGCCTATAAATTTGATTTAGAAATATATATGTAACATACATAATTTTTTTTTTTTAAACACACGCGTACCCAAAGGGGATTGGAACTCAAGACCTTGTCTTCGAGAATAAATCCATAAACCACTTAAACCAACACCCCTAGTGGTGTATGTAACATACGTAATTGTTATTGAGAACTTTGCGAAGGGAGCGTCTAAAACGAGTTCAGTTTGTACTGACCTCGCATGAGGTCGCTTTTGTACTATTGTACTCTATTATTAATAGAATTAATTAATTTATTTTTTTTTCAGAAAATATAGTAATTTTATGCGTTTTTAAAGTATCCATAGATTCATCTATATCCTCTTTAATATTTTATTTGTAAAAGGTTACTTATAATTTTAATGGATATTTTCAACAAATTAATAAATTTGTTTGTAGCACCCGTAACGATAGGCACCACATCCCCCGCACTACAAGTCTAGTCCACACATGAAATTGACGATCCAGCATGAACCGGACTCATAGCGAACGGGTGACAAAATAAAAAAAAAAAACTCCCTGGCTAGGCGGAATCTAACCCTATATCAATTAATTCAACAGCCTGACGAGTGCAATGCGGAAGCCATTAATAATAATTTATCACAACAATAGCTAACAGGCTCAACATAAACAACAATGGGCTACAAACCCTAAATTCATAAATCATACATTAGCCCATAGTCCTACTAAATACATGATACAATTAAACATAATAAACGTAAAATGTGAATCGAGTGTACGAGTGAGACTCGAGACAACCACTAAGACTTGACTCCCGCCCAGTAAAACCTGCAAAGAACTGAGAAGTGGGGAAAAGAGGGGTCAGTCTCTAGAAGACTGAGTGAGCAGGAGCTATACATATATATAGAAATATGCGCAAGCAAGTCGTAAATCCCGAGCAAAGGTTTATTTGAAATTAGTTCCTGTGAAGGGCAAAAGAATAGCTAATCGTTACCCGGACTTTACGACTAATTCATATTAAATTCATTAAGTTCATAATCCATAATAATAATAATGGCTCGGCGAGTTAGCGTGCAAAATTCTCCAACCAAACTCCGACCGTGTACAATGAGCGTGACATAATACTTTTGAATACGTGATCATGCAATACATACTAATACATGTGAGTCATATACATGAGACATAATTGATACGTTACATATTCATTTAATTATGGAACTTAGAATTTCTATATTTTCATTTAATTTTGGGTAATTGATTAAAATTCTATGTTTTGTATAGGAAATCTAATTGGAAGAATTTGAAGAGAAAATGCAACATTATGGAGGAAGCCCAATTTCTAATTATTCACCACGGCTGGAAAGAGTCCACAAACCCCAACTTTATTTGGTGGCTAATTAATTATTTTTGGATAATTAAAATCACCAAAAGGGCCAACACGTTTCTACGTGACTTTAAGGGAATTAATTGGCCACTACTTTGGAAATTAAAAGCCCAATTATTGACAAGAACGTGGAATTCAACATGGGAGAAGAGTGGGGCAATACCTTGGGAGTTATTCCCCCAAATTTATGAGAGAACATGGGATACAAACGTGGGGAAAAGTTACAGCAGTGAGAGCTACAAAAGGCACGCAGCAGCTAGACATTCGGGGGACAACTTCTTACGCCGTTCGGGAAGAGGCTTTTTGCATATCACATAGTTTTATTTTCTTTCCTTCCTTTTATTTCGTTTGAAGTACTATGTTGATTTCAAGATTTCGTTTGTTTAATTTCATTATGAGTAGCTAATTTACTAGTTAGTTGGGATTTTCCAAGCATGTGTTAGATTGTGTGAGACAATTTGTTTGGGGTTGATTAATTCAAGTTATCCGTTTTATTTCCGATTTTATGCCATTGGGTTTTGCCTTATTCCTTGATTTTGGCGCCGAATCTTAGATTTAGCAATTCACATACAGCTAGTTAATTCGTTTGGTGGAGTCTAGCCGGGCAATTAACGGAGTAGCAGTCAACACTAGGTTGTTAAGTTCGGCTGATTTTGTGTTGTGGAATATTACGGTCTAATTAGGCGAAGTAGGAGTTTCTACTTAGTCAGTTAGGGTTAGTGTTTCTTTAGATCGTAAAGCAATTAGTTAATTGAATCTTTGAAGGAGTTTCTGAAAAGGTTATTAGCTAATTAGGGAATAGTCTTTAGGAGTTTCTTCAGATTATTCTAAAAATACGAAGAAGCGAGGGAGCCTAAGGTAATTGGTAACTATAGCTAGCCTAACGAGGAGTTAATCACCCTGTCCGTGATCATAGTCTGATGCATGCGTAGGAAAATCCTGACTATTTGTTATCTACTGAATTAACCTAAGTGTCAGCTGCGTTTAGTTGTTAATTATTTGTTTATTTAGTCTCGTTTTGTTTATTTCATTAGTTTAATCCAAAACTTGACAAACCCCCCCTATTTTAATTGTTCGTTTTATTTTCTTGCCATATTAAAGGAGTACAAATTCGTCCAATCCCCGTGGATCGATACCCGTTGCCACTATTCTACATTTTAATCGTGTGCAATAATTGGGACTTATTATTGGTGGTCTCGACACCTATCAATAATCGTTTGGGCAATCCGTGTTCCGGCCTTTCCGCACGGTGCCTAATCATAATAACATAATCATAATCATAAAATAATTTCCAACCTTCTCCCTCCATGATGGTCGGGCCTGCAGACCCGAACCATCTAATAATATACTATATCGAGACGAAGGCTCATGACTCCTACCCGCTCCTTCGATGGGGAAACACCATCGGCTCAAGAATAACTCACCTTCCACACTACACAGTCGCGTGAGAGATTCTCAATGAGTACATGGCTTAGTTATACGTCGGCCCGATGCCGAACCGGTCTCCATTCACATATTTCCTCGGGGCCCAATAACATGTGTATGATCAATGTGCATAATCTCGCCAAAACATTCAATTCATAAGAATCATAATACATTTCATAATCTTGAAATGATTTACTCGATAAGAATATACTTGATGATTACCCTTAAAACAATATATATATATATATATATATTATGTTTTTAGCCAAAACACGTCACATAGGGTAGTAGTGTTCAATACTTATCTAGAACGAAAACACCCTCACCTGGAATACCACGAGATAAGGAACATGCATAATATGGGTGCCTATTCGATCCGGAAGTCTCCACCCTGGAGAAGAACTGGACAAGAAAGGAAACAAGGTGCACTCGTGAGAGGAGATTCAATATGATACCAAATAGGACACACGACAATGTTCATGAAGTGGTGTGTCATGTCATAACATGATTGAATATGAAATGAAGCATAGGAATGTCATGGAATGGTGTGATCGTGTTCATATGCTCAATTACTCAAACAAATTCAATTTATATATCAAGCACGGATTCAAACAATCAAACTTAAGCAAGTAAAGACCAAGGAGTGTCAAATAAGAGTATAATTATCAATTAATCAAGCATATAATTCATATAAGTCACATACGGGAGCCAAGGAAGTGAAAGGAATGCAATATGAGGGGTTTTGGTGAAGTTTGGCAAAAACGGACAATTTTTGGAAATACGCAATCTGTGGTAAAACAAGAATATCTTGAGTTCTAGAAGTTGGAATTGTGTTTTCTTTATTGGATATGAAACTAGACACAAACATCTTTCCGAGGATATATGGCTCGTATTCTAGTTCAAACCGAGCAGAAAATGGCAAACGCTCAAATTTAGGTGATTGTAGATTTCCGATAAAGTGGTGACACCAAATTAAAATGGTTATATCTCACAAATGAAAAGATATATTGAGATTAATCCAATTCAAGGTTATTCTAGACTTCAAAAGGTTTTCATGGGTTCAAAAATCAGGTCAATCGGAGTTTGGATGAGAGGGTACCCGGCCGGGTAAAGTTCAAGGGAAAAGTTCCCCGGCCTGGGAAAACTATCCCGAAGTTTTCTGGACAAGAGTACCCGCCCGGGTACTTTTTAGGCACAAAAAGTACCTGCCCGGGTAGCCTAACAGGGCTGGAAACATGGCTAAGAAATTGGCTCCCAAGCCTCTCCAACACCAATCTTCAACAATAAACACCTCAAAACTAACATATAACATGCATAAGTCTCATATGTATCATTTAGGCCACAAGGAAATGAATATAACATGCTTGATTCATCAAAATAATTCATGGAAACACTTAAAGCTCCAAGTGATCATACATGTACCCACTTTCAAGAAACGCAAGATATAAATACATATATCAACTCAAGGACTTCACAAATATTTCATATTACCTCATGGAATTCATAAAATCACAAAGCCCTAACCTGTAGCCAAGTTCATCACATATATATATCTATATACACACATCGAAATGGGATGAAGGAAATGGAGGAATGAAATGATGAGGATGATGATCCCTCCTAAATTACTTCTTCTCCTTCTTCTTCTTGTTTGCTTGAATCAAGAGTGTGTGTGTGTGTGATGAGAATGAAAGCAAGGGTTGTGTGTGTGATTTAGAGATTTAGTGTGTGTTCTTAGGCGAATGTGTATATACGATATAATATATGTAATGTAATGTATAGATATATATAGCTTGTATGTATAAAGTAAAAGTAGATATTATGTATATAATTTATATAAGTAGATATTATACATACATACATACATATATATATATATATATATATATATATATGCTTGTGTGAGTATATTAGTGTAAAAAGAAAATATATACATATATACAAACATATGCATGTTTCATGAAGGTATGCGTGAGGTAGCTATAATGTTACTATTATAAAATTAATATAAGTATGTATATATATATATATATATCTAAGAATATGATATGTTTAAGAAATGTATGATTCGTGAATTATGTATAAGCTATGGAATGGAATGAACTCAACTACTAATAAAATGATCACATAGGAAACTAGGCATTTTCATGTAATTCATTTAGACACATAATCAATTAAAGCACGAGAGCAAATCTAACTCTTAAACTCACACGTGTTTCGTGCGTACCTGTAAGACGAAAACACGGGGCATTACAACCTCTCCCCCTTAAGAAGGATCTGTCCTCAGGTCTAATGCCTTGAGTTTTGGACTCTAGGCACAACTTTTTTGTGTTCATCCCACACGGGTTCGCGACATCCCGATAGGAATTAGTTCGGAGAAGGTCTTCAAGTAATATGAGTCTTGACTTCGTTGTAGAGAAAGCTAGTCCTCGAGCTTGATCCGGTGTTAAGCGAGTGGTCCGGTAGGACTTGTATAACAAGAGGATTCAAGGGATTCATCTCCTATCGTTTAAGTCCATTACGACCAAACTCTTGGGGTTCGGTTTGAAACGAGTATGGTGTCTTAGACAACCACTAACTCACAACCATAAAATTAACCGAACTCTTCGATGCTCTAAAATTGGGGCTTGATGTTGGAAAAATCGAACCGTCCTCGATCAAATACTCTGGCACGATCATTGAAACTCAGCTCTTGAATCATCCACGACCCTTATCTCACCGGGAAGCCTAACCACTCGCAAAACTAAGCTACCGCCAGAGGTAAGCTAAACAGATAACAAGAAATGACTAGAGAACCCCGTCTCTTGAACAAGCAACAAGAGAACGCCGTCTCTTAGGCAAACAATAAGAGAACCCCTTTTCTCAAACACAAAGAAAGAGAAACTCCAAAAACTCCTAAAACGACAATTAAATAAACAATCATACAAGTAGCAGGTAGGAAAAATCAAATACATCAATTATTATTCATAAGAAGCCATTAATACAACTAACAATCAAAGCACGTAGCATCATGAAATTGTAAGAATTAAAATAGTATGTATGCATATGTCACGAATGTTTGGTGTACCGTTCACCATTGTTTTTGGGAAGCTTCCATTGTAATGATCCGAATCATGCCTTGAAATACCCGATGTGTTTACTTGGCCTTAACCTGATTAGCTCATTTTCCTAGCGAGTTATATTTAATGATCTCAATACTCGAGTTAATCTTCTAATGTTCGGCTATGTTTTCCACTCCTAGAGATGTCTCTGGCTCATTATGGAAAAACAACTGACGAACCGGTAATTCCATCTTGCTCGTGTCATGTTCCGTCTTCACTGCTCGGTTGAATTGACTCTCACCTTCGCGATCACAGCATGCACTAATCCGATCGGTTTTCCTTACCTGATAGTTTCTCCACCGTTCTTATAGTCCTTTATGCTTCCGATAACCTTAGTATTCAAAACTTGTAATACAAACTCAACCCTTGTTAAATCTTGGGGAGGTTTAGTTCATACTCGACCATCATGAGAGATCGAAGACTTTGATTTGTTTCCATCGATCACCCCCTTTCTCCTTATCAATACGACTTCCAAATATTCCTCGAACTTGCACCTTTATCCACTCAAGTGCTCGTTTCCTTTAACAATTTTCTTAAAGCTCTAGATCTCTTAACCTTGCCGTTCTTTAAGTATCAAAATTTGCCCAACTTATTCCTTATAACTTTCATAGAGTCCTGTGACTTATTAATCTTATGTTCCCATAGTTCCCATTAGAAGTACTTCTTTAGCATGGTCAGGAGCTCAAATTTATTCTTTGGCCGTGCTCTCCTCCTTAAGAATTTTCCTTTTGGGTTTGTTGAACTTGTCCCATTACCTACTCAACCAAATTCTTGACTTCTTCAAGAGTTACCTTCCTCGAATTGATCGATTCTGCTCTGCAATGTGTTTGATGTTCTTGCTCACATTCACTTTGAAGCGGTTAGTTAGGATATCCACCATACTTCTTTCATTTCCATTTACCAACTCGATTTCCAAACTCTCCAAAATTTCCTTTCCGTCCTTGTTCAACTCCTTGCAAACCCAAGATCCATTCTTGCCTCAGACACGACTTGTTGAAATTGCACGTGAAGTATGAGGTGAGATATTTTCTATCAAGCAAACACCAAACTATGCATGTGGGGTAAGAATGCTCAATCCATGTCTCACATTTTCTACAATCAAAGTATGCATCACATGTGGGCGCTTACTTCCATTAAATGAATATAACCGAAATTAAAATAATTAATATGTGGTATAATGAACGTGCCATGAATGCAAATACTTTTCTCCATAGTGGCAACCTTTAGCTCGACGGATTGGTCCTTTGTTCTCAAATTTGTTGACCATCTCTTGCTTACCCACGGTCTTCTAACTTTCTTGATTTCCGTGCATCCCTTGCGCAATCTAACAACTTCCTAATTCCTTTGCATCAAGTTGTATATTCCAATGATCCGAGGTTGTTACTTTCTCCGAGCCTTCCATAGTCGAGTGACTCGGTCCCCTCATTTCTTCTCCAGAACCAATTCTCCATTTGACTAATTTCTTACCGTAATTGCTATCCCAACCAAAGCTTCCTTGTTCTAACCGTGAAGGATTTCATTGGTCGAGCAACTTCATCTTCCATTGATTCTTGAATTTAAATGTCGATTTAAGTATCTTGCTCGTTCCCTTCATGAATCCGAAAGTTGAATGGTCTCTTGGTTCACCATAATTGGATTTCCAACATCAAAAGTCTTCTTATTTCTCATCTCGAACTTAATTCCCGATCCTAACTTCAACCTCGAGAAATCTTCTTTTAGCCTCTTCATTCCGACAACTCAATTCCTCCCAAAGTCCCCATCCTAATTATTAATTCGAACTTTTAATATTAGTACCCTCAAAGTGTCCATTCACCGAATCCTTAAGTTGATGATGCCCCTCAAATCTGATTGATTAACTTTTATTTGTAGATAGATATGTGCGTTGCTCTTGTGAGTTGTAACCTCGCACATCTTCTAACGATCTTGCCAACTTCATCCGACACGGACCTTATCTCACAATTCGAAGTATCTCGACTCCGATTCGAAACACTCCATTTAGCCCTCTAGAGCCTTAACTCTAGAACCCTCAAAATTCTCATCTTCGATCCCTTTTGATTCGAACATTGAATCTTGGTGCCTTCAAGTCTGCTCTTCAGTTCTGTCTTGAATTAATCGGGCCTCTTGAACTTGATTAACCAATTTCGTTTGTGGGGTAGGAGCATGTGTTCATTTGACCAACCATCCTCAATCATCACACATGGTTTGATTCCTAACTCGATCTTAATCTCCCAACTTCTAACCTCATCATAAGGATCACCAATTACCCGCGTTCTTCTAAATCTCTGGAGACTTCTTCAATTCACCCATATCCAAAAGAAGAGCTCTTGGCAAGTTATTTTGGTTGCAAAAATTGGTCGTGGTTTGATGTTATAATAATATCCTACAATTCACAACTCAATTCGAATATAAATCCATGGGGTTAGTTAATGCATATGTCACATAATGAGCACCAAAAGCACGTATCAATGCAAAATGCAACACATAAATCAACAAAATTTTAATTTCACCATATAATTCATCAAATTTTCCAATAATACATGCTCATGATCAATGCGATGCGCACGTTGACACGTTGTTCCTAAGTCATTCGACCTATACTTGACACGACACGAAGCTAAAGACCCCGATTTTACAACCAGGCCCTGATACCACCTAAGGATGTAGCACCCGCAAAGATAGGCACCACATCCCCCGCACTACAAGTCTAGTCCACACATGAAACTGATGATCCAGCATAAACCGGACTCATAGCAAACGGGTGACAAAATAAAAACAACTCCCTGGCTAGGCGGAATCTAACCCTGTACCAATTAATTCAAGAACCTGACGAGTGCAATGCGGAAGCAATTAATAATAATTTATCACAACAATAGCTCACAGGCTCAACATAAACAACAATGGGCTACAAGCCCTAAATTCATAAATCATACGTTGGTACACAAGCCTATTAAATACATGATACAATTAAACATAATAAATGTAAAATGTGACCCGAGTGTATGAGTGAGACTCGAGACAACCACTAAGACTTGGCTCCCGCCCAGCAGAACCTGCAAAGAACTGAGAAGTGGGGAAAAGAAGGGCCAGTCTCTAGAAGACTGAGTGAGCAGGAGCTATACAAATATATAGAAACATGTGCATGCAATTCATAAATCTCGAGCAAAGGTTTATTTGAAATTAGTTCCCGTGAAGGGCAAAAGAATAGCTAATCGTTACCCAGACATTACGACTAATTCATATTAAATTCATTAAGTTCATAATCCATGATAATAATAATGGCTCGGTGAGCTAGCGTGCATAATTCTCCAACCAAACTCCGACTGGGTACAATAAGCGTGACATAATACTTTTGAATACGTGATCATGCAATACATACTAATACATGTGAGTCATATACATGAGACATAATCGTTTGGGCAATCCGTGTTCCGGCCTTTCCGCACGGTGCCTAATCATAATAACATAATCATAATCATAAAATAATTTCCAACCTTCTCCCTCCATGATGGTCGGGCCTGCAGACCCAAACCATCTAATAATATACTATATCGAGACGAAGACTCATGACTCCTACCCGCTCCTTCGATGGGGTAACACCGTCGGCTCAAGAATAACTCACCTTCCACACTACACGGTCGCGTGAGAGATTCTCAATGAGTACTTTGTGCAATGGCTTAGTTATACGTCGGCCCGATGCCGAACCGGTCTCCATTCACATATTTCCTTCGGGCCCAATAACATGTGCATGATCAATGTGCATAATCTCGCCAAAACATTCAATTCATAAGAATCATAATACATTTCATAATCTTGAAATGATTTACTCGATAAGAATATACTTGATGATTACCCTTGAAACAATACATATATATATTATGTTTTTGGCCAAAACACGTCACATAGGATAATAGGGTTAAATACTTATCTAGAACGAAAATACCCTCACCTGGAATACCACGAGATAAGGAACATGCATAATGTAACACCCCTACACGCAGAGGCGCCACACCCCCGCACTAAAGGTCAATCCACATACGAAACGGCCAATCCGTACATGAACTAACCTGTAGCTAACGGGTGACAATGCAATACCGATAGGCTAGCTAGGCGGGACTAACTTAAAACAACTAACAAAATATATGAAAATAAAGCGGAAGTACCGAATAATTCATATGTATAGGTACCGTATTTACCAAAATAGTTACATAATAGGTACCAACATTAACTATCAATACATTATCATCTCTTGCATAATATACATATTAAGAACAATAACATGAAAGATGTGAAGTGCTAGACTCAGCTGGACGACACGACACGACTCTGACTCCCGCCTAGCACACGACCGCGACAACCTGAAAGGTGGGGTGTCAGTCCATGGAAGACTGAGTGAGGGGCATAAATATATATCAACGCAAATAACATGCAAGTTATAACCTCGGGTAAGGTTTTATAATTAAAAGTAATATACGTTCATAGTAATAGGGAACTCACCCGAGATTACAACTATCAATATGAAATATTCGAATCGTTTCCATGCATTCAATACGTGCAATACGTGGCCCCGGCGAGTGAGGGCGGTCTCCAACCTTACTCCAAATGAACATGAACATGCTCGCTTGTTTATTAATCAAGAGGTGATCATGCAATTTAATTAACGTGCAATCGTATAATAGTGTAATCAGGTAGCACGTTCATGGGATGACAATCATGCAATAACCCGAGGCGCATCTGTGGTGCCGGACTCGTCCCCAGTCTCCTTCTTCCTCCGGTTTGATGATAGGATTGCAAGGCCCTATCATCCAATCTCATTGAGCAGAGGGTACATGAATCCCTAAGCCCGAAGCTCCTTCCTCCACTAATCTCCTAGTGGATTCAGGGGTGACCCCAAGTGTTGTGAGGATAGCGCCTGAGTTACCCGTCAGCCCATGCTTCCCCGGTTGGCTCAAGTCACTACCCTCGGGCCCATCGTGAACGGTCATGCTACTCGCCTAAAACATGCACGAAACAATACATGACTTGCTTACTTGCTTGAACATGACTTGAAATGATCAATGATTCATAGAAATTATAGATATAAATACCTTTTGGCCGAAATATCACATAAGGGATATACGGTTTTATATAACTAACAATTAAACCTCACCTTTCTTACAAAATAAAACAAGGATATGCTCTATGGAGCCTGCTCCTCGTCCCCGACCTCATGACATGTGCGAACACGACGTGTATACGTGAGACATGACTTAAAATGGACCAAATATGACGAACGGCGGAAATGTATCGAGATGACGGGGAAAATGCAATGTGGCATGATAACATGTTGTTTTGGTTCATATTAGAGCATATAACAGCAATTCGGGGTCAAAGAAGTCGTCGGATCGAGGGGCTATTTTCGTAATTTTATGTAGAAACTTTTGTTCTGCATGTCAGGTGGGAACGGCCGTTCCGGGTCCCCTTTGTAAATGGGAACGGTCGTTCCCGTAATCCCAAAAGCGTGCCAACGACTTCATTTTAAAAAGGCACCTTTTAGCTGGGAACGGCCCTTCCGGCACCAAGGCCAAAATGGGAACGGTCGTTCCCATGCTCAGCCGCCTATTTCATTTGAAAAGGTGGGAACGCCCGTTCCCACAATGCCTTGAGGCTAGGAACGGTTGTTCCCAGTTTCTGCAAATTACAAAAGCAGAGCAAAAACAGGGGAAGCTCACGGGAATGCAACAAAGCAAGCAACAATTCCAATTTTTGATCAACAAAGCTAAAGTTTTCTGGAAATATGATGCATATATGCTCAAGAAATGATATTATAACATTCAAACACTCAAAGCATGCAATATTATCAACAATTCCAAGTTTCATGCTCATACTCATCTTGATCAACCAAGCTCAAATTTTCAATGATTTCATGAATAAATCATGCTATAATTCATGATATGATCAACTAATCATGCTTCCAACTAGAATTACTCCATCTACCATATCAAACTCAAACCCTAGTCATGCCAAATATGATCAAACTCATCAATTCATGCAAATACCAACCTTGAAGATGAAAATATGGAGAAAATAAATGAAGATGATGATCAATTCCCAATTCCTTGAAATATTTCTTGAAATCTTGATGATTGGATGAACTCTCTCTCTCTTTTTGTTACGTGAAGAACCGAGAGAACAAGAAAGCAATTTGTTGGGAAGCTTTTGGATGAAATGAGAGTATGGAAGCTTGGAGATGTAATAATACGTGATTCATCATCCTTGATTTTGATGAAATGATCAATTTACAACTTAGTCCCTCAAGAGTTTAAATCATGCAATTAAGGATGAAAGGCTTTGAAGGTTATTCAATTAGGTTCAAGAAATAAAATGCAATTTGGTCCTTGAATTTTAAAGATAGGTTATTTAAGGACATGTTGACAATTAAATCATATTTCAGCAATTATTTCACGCAATAAATATTTTCAAGTGATGAAATAAATCCCACGTTTAATATGAATTCATGACATTTCCTGAAAGTTTGATAAAATATAATTTATAAAATTATTTTAAACATAAAGATGTAATTAATGAAATTCGAGGCGTTACAACTCTCCCCCCCTTAAAAGGACCGGGTCCCCAAGTCCACTGTCAAGTTCCGAATGATGCACAATCCGTAAGAGAACCCCGACACTTGAACTAGAATAAAAGAACCCCGTCTTTCAACAAGGAATGAGAAACCCCGTTTCTCACAAGAAATGAGAGAGCCCTGTCTCTCAACAGGAAAGGAGAGAACCCCGTCTCTCATAGGCACGAAGGTAATTCATGGAATAGATTGTAAACACAAGGTCATAAAAGTCACATAACCAAGTAGGGCCACATTAATTATATAATTATTATATAGACAAGTAAAATCATTTTAATCACATACTTACCATACATAATTAATTAATGTGCACGAACACGAAATTAACAATAAGATCCGTGATACATGTGATATGCATGGTTAAGTGTACCGTTCACCGTTGATCGTGTCGTGCATATAATTGATACCTTCTCCTTCCCGGATCAAATCCACATTTGCATCTTGTACTCCCTTCTCAAGCCCACCTCCCCGGGCCCGGACAAGCAATCTTTCATCCCTAATAGACTTTTCCCGCCGTTTTGAGCATGTGTCTATTTGATGCTCGTCACTCCCACAGTAGAGACATAATCCCAACCGTCTTCTACAGCCATCATAAGTGTGGTTATCTCGTCCACAATAATCACAAAGAAGTTTCCCGGAAGATGTTATTGAAGCTGGGGTACGTGAAGCTCCCGAACTCGATCCAAGCGATTGCTTCTTTTTCTTTCGAGATCTTTCTTGAGGCACCGGAGTAGGATAAGATATAGGTCGCTTTCCTTTGTTGAGAGTTTGTCCTAATTTTGAACTTAAGGTCTGCCCGAGTTAAGGATTAGACCTTCTTACCTCCCACGAGGTGGAGCCTCGAACCTTCTCTTCGGAGCCACGTGGAGTTAGTTCCCACACTCTTTTAACTTTCTTAAATTGCGGTTCAACTGGAACATTATTTCCTTCAGAGACCGTTGAGGCTTGTTGATTTTGGAATTCCCTGAAGGCTATCGAAATTTGGCCCGGCCGTGGTGATGAAGTTAGTGGCGTTGAAGAAATATACTCTCTTATCCTCTGATCCACTAAACAAACCAAAGACTCGAAAAACTCCTGAGGCTGAACCGGAGGGGGTAAATGCGGGAAAAATCTAGGCACTTGCTTATAATGAGGGTGATCTTGAGACATCCTGCAATTAAAACACTAGATATGCATGTTGAATTAATATGCCAATGCAGGTAGCACACTTGGAAATGCTAAAGTTTAACATATTAGAATAATTAAGTTCAAACGATAAAACATGTATATGTATAGAAATTTAAAATTTAAATAGCGTATGATTCACGTAATTATGGATGCATTGAACCTGTCACCGGAGTAATGGAAAAAAAAAAAAAAAAATTTATCTCGACATGAAATTCCTTGTTCGTTGAATTATAAGCTTGTATGGAGTTGGTAATCATTTCTTGTTTTCCCACAGTCTTCTATTCTTCAGATTTATCTAACATCCACTTGAACATTCCCACGGCTCAGTATTATAATTTCTTGAACCCGAAGTCTTCTATGCTCATGGAATTAGCATCCTGCCTTTTCTTTAATGATCACTTTCCAATTATTACCCGAGTCTCCTTCATGGTTGTCACTTTGATCAAAGCTCCCTTGTTTACTCCTTAAGAGTTTGAATAATTGAATGAATTCTCTTTTCCATTGTTTGCACTCGATCATCCAACCCTTACCTAGCAATTCCTTGCCTTTCTTTATCGTTTCCATTTGATTGTTTCACATCTTTTAACGAGATCCCGCAACATGACAATTCAGCTTGGATCTAGAAATGTCCCAACTAAATAAACCTTGAACATAATTGTCCTCCAACTTTATATCCACCGAAGTGCCAAACTTCTTTTATTCCTACTCTCAATCGAAATTCCATACCATTCTATTTTCCCCATCTCCCTTTTGTTTCATTTCCACGAAAATTAAGTTTTATTGCTTCTTGCCTCCTACCATAACTACTTCCTTGATCAACAATTTTCTTGCATTTAACGTGTAGGATTGTAGAACCCCGAATATGAACTCTTAAATTCAACTCTGCTCCACTTGTAAAATTAGCTCCTAACCTTCTCTTGAAGAATCCTTTTCTCGTTATCGTCCCGATTCCTCAAATTACCATCATGCCTGAAATCCCTTAAATCTAATCGTTATGAACTGAATAGATCATAGGACTTGTCTTCTTATTTGCTTACGCCTTGAACATATAGCTTCCTTTCCCTGCTTCTTTCTCATCCTTTACCGTTTCCATATGTTGCTCTGAAGTTCCAAATTCGCACTCTCATACTGCAATTTAACTTGAGTCTGAAAATTGAGCTCAATCCACCCAATTATAAAATCCCTAGTAACCTAACCTTCCATGAATGAATTACCCAATTCTACCAACTCAATCGGAATTATTGAAATTGTTTTCTTTTCTTGCTTAAATCTTGCTTTCAACTAATTGAATTCCGTACTTGACTATTCATCCAATCCTGGAATACTTAACTTCCCCAATTCTTCCATCACTTTGTTTACGAATGAAATAAACTTTCTTGCCTGACTGATACCTCCATTTGGCAACCCAATCTTCCTTAACTGATTTTCTCACTCCAAACTTCATTCTTTGGAATCATAGCCCGGCGGACTTGTCTTAGAACCTTTTCCATACTTGATCCTTAATCTCAATTCCTTGGTAGCACTTTCTGTGAATTGATGATCCGAGTTGGTAATTCATATATTTGAATGCTTCTACTTGTTGCTCCATATCTTCCAGTGTGACCACATCATAGTCGACAATCTTTAAAGCCCTTTCCCAAGAATACTCTTTTCCTTATTATTATACTCCAGTCTAGGCATCTTCGAAACTCTCTCGAATTCATCGCTGACGGCAATCCGGTTATTCTCCATATTCTAGTACTTTGCCTTTCCTGACGGCTTCCATTTACCGCTCCATATCTTTCAATGTATTTTCTCAACACGATAATTTACCTTAAATCAGAAATAAACTCATCTTACCCGAAGGTAGAATCCCGAGCATGTTGGGTTTCCCTAACTGGTTATTTGCTCTTCCTGGCTGTCGTGTTAGGAATTTGAATCCAATTGATCTGAACCCAAATGTAATTCTCAACCCTGTGCTTCGATCGGAAATACTTAATTAACTTTCCTTCCACGCCCTGATTTTGGCCTTAACTTGCACTCCCTTCTCAACTCCTATAGTAGCTTACAATTACCAAGCAATTGGCCATAGCTTGATATTATTTTCACAACCTGTAACTCACAACCTTCTTTGAAATAAACGCATGTGGGTAAGGCGTGCTTATGTCACATAATGGCCACATAATTAATACTTGCAATGAAAATTTAATATAAATTCAACAAGTAGTTAATCGCTATTTAAAGTAAAACACGTTAAGCACATAATTTCAAGTAATTCAAGATCAGTTAATTAACAATAAATAGCATAAATCAATGCAAAGCACAGGTTGTCAAGTAATCTAATTAATTCAGAGAATTCAAATAGGTTCAATTAATATGCAAGACTCTCACATTACCAATTAGTTCCTATGTCGTTCGACCTAGACTGACTTGACACGACTCGAGAACCTTGGTTTTGCAACCGGGCTCTGATACCACTTAAGATGTAACACCCCTACACGCAGAGGCGCCAGGTCAATCCACATACGAAACGGCCAATCCGTACATGAACTAACCTGTAGCGAACGGGTGACAATGCAATACCGATAGGCTAGCTAGGCAGGACTAACTTAAAACAACTAACAAAATATATGAAAATAAAGCGGAAGCACCAAATAATTCATATGTATAGGTACCGTATTTACCAAAATAGTTACATAATAGGTACCAACATTAACTATCAATACATTATCATCTCTTGCATAATACACATATTAAGAACAATAACATGGAAGATGTGAATTGCTAGACTCAGCTGGACGACACGCACGACTCTGACTCCCGCCTAGCACACGATCGCGACAACCTGAAAGGTGGGGTGTCAGTCCATGGAAGACTGAGTGAGGGGCATAAATATATATCAACGCAAATAACATGCAAGTTACAACCTCGGGTAAGGTTTTATAATTAAAAGTAATATACGTTCATAGTAATAGGGAACTCGCCTGAGATTACAACTATCAATATTAAATATTCGAATCATTTTCATGCATTCAATACGTGCAATACGTGGCCCCGGCGAGTGAGGGCGGTCTCCAACCTTACTCCAAATGAACATGAACATGCTCGCTTGTTTATTAATCAAGAGGTGATCATGCAATTTAATTAACGTGCAATCGTGTAATAGTGTAATCAGGTAGCACGTTCATGGGATGACAATCATGCAATAACCCGAGGCGCATCCATGGTGCCGGACTCGTCCCCAGTCTCCTTCTTCCTCCGGTTTGATGATAGGATTGCAAGGCCCTATCATCCAATCTCATTGAGCAGAGGGTACATGAATCCCTAAGCCCGAAGCTCCTTCCTCCACTAATCTCCTAGTGGATTCAGGGGTGACCCCAAGTGTTGTGAGGATAGCGCCTGAGTTACCCCTCAGCCCATGCTTCCCCGGTTGGCTCAAGTCACTACCCTCGGGCCCATCGTGAACGGTCATGCTACTCGCCTAAAACATGCACGAAACAATACATGGTTTGCTTGCTTGCTTGAACATGACTTGACATGGTCAATGATTCATAGAAATTATAGATATAAATACCTTTTGGCCGAAATATCACATAAGGGATATACGGTTCTATATAACTAACAATTAAACCTCACCTTTCTTACAAAATAAAACAAGGATATGCTCTATGGAGCCTGCTCCTCGTCCCCGACCTCATGACCTGTGCGAAAAAAGCCCTTGTACTTGTTCATGATCTCTGGGCTCGAGGTAATGGGAATTTATCAACTACTAGAAAGTGGTTGAGAGGCTTATAGTCAATAACAAGTCTCTTTTTCCCTTGTACTTGTTCAGCCCTTTTGCTGACATAGAATGCCTAGCAAGCCCAATTTGATGTCGTGGGTTCAATTAACCCGAGCTTTTGTACTTGAGCACATTCAGCAATTGCAAGTTTTTCATCATCAGGAGTCATTCCTGGCTGTGTGGCCTTTGTCGGATTTATGTCTTCATTCTTCTTGAAGGGTAATTGAATGAAGAACTCTTAATTTTTCCACAAAGGATGTGGATGAGAGAAATCCGAATGGGATTCAGCACAACAACTTTTCAATTTAGAGGCAAGACTATAGAACTCTTTTGAAAGTTCTTTTTTTGGTCCCCACTCTTTTGAAAGATCTGATAAGGCATAGATCTTCCGGAGAGTAGTATAATGCTAAAAATTCTTTTTATAATTGATTCCATTAGGAAGAATTGTTAACCTCTGGCTTTATGATAAATATCAAATCCAATGAGAAGATCTTTTCTGTGAAGCTTGCTTCCGATAACTTTCATCCATATGATACAATCTGGAAAAACTTGTATACAAATGAGATTTTTTGTAATCAAATGTTTTGAACTGCTGACCATCTGCTGCTTAGAAATACTCATATTGAGTTATCCATGCTTCATTATGTAGAATATCTGGATTCATCATGGACTTCATGGCTTCTGTATCCATAAAACATATTGTTTTGATAGGTCTGTTATACTTCGAAGAAAGTATATGAACCTGAATATGAGGAATGAATGACTTCTTGACTAATGCATTCAGATTGGAAAATGGGAAGATTTTGCTCTTCTGTATCTGAATCAGAGAGACCTGGGTCATCCTCTGTTATTTCATCTTGAATAACAAAGATGGTTTCTTCATTTTGCTCTTCTTGTTCAGAGAACAATGATTCCATATATGTTTAATTGAGAATTGTTTCTGCATTTTGCAGAACATGAGAAATCATTCTGGCGGACTTTTCTCGATTTTGAAGATAATTTTTTACAAAATGTCTTTTCTTTTTGGATATGAAGCATCAATCTTTTCGTTTGTTTCTGAAAGGCTTTCTTCTGAAAAATCTGAGACGTCCTTTCTTTTTAACCTTTCTTTCATCTAATCCCTTGTTTTTAGGATGAGAACATTTGCATCCTTCTTTGGATTTGCATTTTATCTCCAGATTAGACTTTTTACAGGCCTTCTTAAGGACTGATTTGTTTTCCACCAAGGATTTCAACATAGTTTGTTGTTCACAAAGCTTATCAGCCGTTGTGATGGCCATCTGGTGTATTTCTCCAAGAGAAATTTGATGAATTTCTCTTCTTGTGCCTGTTAATGTTCTTTGGAGTTTTGGCTGGATTTTTTGTTGAAGAGAAATAATAAACACATGCTTCAGATTATGGATCATTATACCCATTAAAAGTATAATAAAGCTCTAACATTCTTTTGTAATGAAAATCTAAATCTTTTTGTTTCAGAGAACAACACTTCATGACAAAGTAACTTTGTTGTGCCATTTTTCTGAAAAGAGTACTATCACTAATGAATTCCTGGTGAATAGCTCCAAGGGCTTGAGGTGCTTATAATTAGAAGAATCGAGTATGTCTGTATTCTCCCAAGGTTGAAACCATTCTCTCAATGTCCCCATAAATCTGGAAATAAATTCTCTCAGAATTGTAGGGACATATGATTCTTTGGTCCTCTAGAGATCAATCCAGGCGGCAAAAGAGTAGTCTTTCTCTCTTTTTCTCTACTGGAATATCATCAAATGTAAACCAAGGACCATTAGATGGTTTAGATGATCCAGAATTTGTAGATTGAAATTCTGGAGAGTCATCCATAATCCCTTCTTCTTCCTCATCTGGTTCTTCTTGGTGAGGGCTGGAAGTTATTTCATCCGTCATGAGGATTTGAGAAATGTCAGCTGCCTCGTCATCACTTTCTAAACATTCTTCGGAAGAAGTATCTTTACAAACTTCTGCAGTTTCATTGATTTTGAGATCAGAAAATTTTCTAATCATCAGTGCAGGTGAGGGATTCTTTTAAATTTTTTTCTTTGTTTTTCTCTTTTGGGGTAGAAGCTTCTCTTTTTGGTTTAGGCTTCAGTGGAGGTGGCTCGAAAGGAATATCAGAGACCATGAAAAATTATTTTGTGTAATCAGGAGATGTAGGGAGATCATAAAGAAAAGAAGAAACAGCTATAGAGAAAAAAGGAAGATTAGGAATTGAACTTTTTTTCCTATCTTTTTCCATATATTTAAGATCTTTTTTGAGCTGTTTGATTTTTGCTTCTTTTTTATCAAATTCTCGACCAGCCATTTTTGTGGAAATATGTTCCCTGAGTTCTTTATCGAGAAGCTCAATTCGGGCAACTAGCTTTCTATATATTTGATCAAGCTCCCCAGTAATGGTATCAACCTTCTGATTGTTTTTCTGAACGTTAGACAAAACCTTATCAATTTTAGGTCAAGCTGAACTAAGGCTTTATTTTGAGCCCTAACATTTGTGGTTTGCCAGTTCAACACTTCTTCTCCTTAGGACAAGGAATAAGTTGTTCCTCCATCTGGATCAACTGTGCTGGTTTCGATGTATGGGCGGATTATAGCCTTGTTTTTTGTTTTTCTTTCCAATGGAGAAAAGACATCATCATACTTTGTAGCACCATACAAGATTGACATGGTAATACTGGTATAGTGAAAGGAGGTGGTTCTTGCCTACAGCTCTTCTGCTTTGAGGATGGCTAGGGCCCTATCGTAACAGGACAAAAGCTGTATGACTGATGGTGGGCCTTACAAGAAAGACCTTTCTTTTGGGCTTTTTTCCTTCTTCTTCGACTGGCTTCACTATCATCATCGTCGTCGGAGTCTGAATCTTCTCCTCAGAAGCAACCTGATAACATATGGAGGGATCAACATGCCATAAGAAGTGGCCATCGACTTTATCAGTGTAAACTTCCTTCCCATTAGGATAGAAGGAATTTACTAGAAGATACCCAAGAATTGGGTAAGTCATTCTATTTGTTGGAATCACCGGTTGAATCATCATCTGCTTGAAAATGGTTTTAGAAGCAGACGGAGCTTCTTCTTGAGGCTGTTTGAAGATGTTTTTGGTTCTACCATTTGACATCCTCTGAAATTTGTAGGTTGTAGATTTGATGGGCTCATGAGTTTGTTGGAGTGACATATAGTTGGTAATCCACTTAGTTGGCATCATCTTTTCTAGTTCCTTCCTTAACATTTGTCTAGGATCATTAAGGCATCAGGAGATCCTGATCCTTGTAAATCTAGACCACGGCTCTGCAATCTGTAAATCAGTTGATGATGAAGGGTAGCTGTCACAGACGTTGCTACCTGTTCAGCTCCAATTATCTGGATTTGAACCTTCAGGGCATTTGGAAGATTTGAATCTCCCAAAGACATCGCAAAGTTGGGGAAATACGTGAGGACCGCACTTCCACTATTGAGCGTTGTTACTACTGTCCCAATGACTGCATCTTCGTACTTCAAAAATCTGGTATCCAGTGGCAAGTCTAGCAGTTAGGAAGACCTTTTCTCCCTTAGTAGGAGAGAATAAGTCGGACTGCTCCGATTGAACATGAGTGTATCCTTCTCATTTTCAAGAGGATATGAATTCTAATGGGATATAGACAGTAACATATTTTTCTCTTTTTGAGTAGGACAGATCGCATTTATCCAACCTAGAAGATTGAACAAATTCTTTTGTTTGTGGTCTGTTGGACAAAATCAAGGATCTAATACCTCTCAAAGAACCTCTTTTTCTATAGATATTGTATGGACTAACTAGAGGTGGAATGGTTTGCTCTATAATGGCATTATCAGGAATAGTAGAATATTCAACAATGCTTTCAATTTTGCTCGTAGAGTGGCGAGGAAGTGCAAGAGAAGAGGAAACAGAGATTAACTAAAAGAGAAGAGGAAATAGAAAAATAACAGGCACAAGATCGAATTTCTCTTGGAGAAATACACCAGATGGCCATCGCAACGGTTGAAAAGCTTTATGAACAACAAACCATGTTGAAATTCCTGGTGGAAAACAACTTAGTCCTTAAGAAGGCCTGTAAAAAGTCTAATCTGGAGATAAATTGCAAATCCAAAGAAGGATTGTTCTCATCCTAAAAAGAAGGGATTATATGAAAGAAAGGTTAAAAAGAAAGGACGTCTCAAATTTTTCAGAAGAAAGCTTTTTAGAAACAGACGAACAGATCGATGCTTCATATCCAAAAAGAAAAGACATTTTGAAAAAAATTATCCTCAAAATCGAGAAAAGTCTGCCAAAATGATTTCTCATGTTCTGCAAAATGCAGAAACAAATCTCAATGAAACGGATGTGGAATCATTGTTCTCTGAACAAGAAGAGCAGAATGAAGAAACCATCTTTGTTATTCAATATGAAATAACAGAGGATGACCCAGGTTTCTCTAATTCAGATACAGAAGAACCGAATCTTCCCATTTTCCAATCTGAATGCATCAGTCAAGAAGTCATTCCTTCCACATATTCAGGTTCATATACTTTCTTCGAAGTATAACAGACCTATCCAAACAATCTGTTTTATGGATACAGAAGCCATGAAGTCCATGATGAATCCAGATATTCTACCTAAAGAAGCATAGACAACTCACTATGAGTATTTCCAGCCCACAGACGGTCAGCAGTTCAAAACATCTCTGATTACAAAAAATCCCATTGGTATACAATTTTTTCCAAATTGTATCATATGGATGAAAGTTATCGGAAGCAAGCTTCACGGAAAAGATGCCAGAGGTTAACAATTCTTCCCAATGGAATCAAGTATAAAAAAAAAAATTCAGCATTATACGACTGTCCAGAAGATCTATGCTTTATCACAAGTTTCAGAAGAGTTCTATGATCTTACTTCCAAATTGAAAAGTTATTGTGCTGAATCCCATTCGGATTTCTCTCATCCACATCCTTTGTGGAAAAATTAAGAGTTCTTCATTCAATTACCCTTCAAGAAGAATGAAGACATAAATCCGATAAAGGCCACACATTCAGGAATGACTCCTGATGATGAAAAACTTGCAATTGCTGAATGTGTTCAACTACAAAAACTCGGGTTAATTGAACCCACGACATCAAATTGGGCTTGCCAGGTATTCTATGTCAACTAAAGGGCTGAACAAGTACAAGGGAAAAAGAGACTTGTTATTGACTATAAGCCTCTCAACCACTTTCTAGTAGATGATAAATTTCCATTACCCCGAACCCACAGGCTTTTTTCCCATATAACCCAAGCCCAAATCTTTTCCAAATTTGATCTCAAAGCAGGTATTTGGAAATTGGGTATTGACCCTAAAGACAGATATAAAACAGCCTTTTGTATACCCAAAGCCCAATTCCAATGGACTGCCATGCCTTTTGGTCTCAAATTTGGTCCGTCACTATTCCAAAAGGCCATGACCAAAATTTTCGAGCCCATTTTACACTGTGCTTTGATCTATATTGATGACATTCTCCGTTTTTCTAAAAACGAGAATTCCCATAAAGCACTTCTTTCAGATTTTCATGAAATTATCCAAAAATATGGAATAATGCTCTCAGAAAAGAAAAGCTCAATTAGACAATCTTCTATTGAGTTTTTGGGTATGTAGTTCTCAGAAGGAAAATACAAACCAAGTCCTCATATTGCTCAGGAGTTGCTCAAATTTTCAGATGAAAATTTGACTATCAAAGAAACAATTCTTGGGTATAGTCAATTACAATCAAGGATTTTCTTCCTCAATGTTCCACGTACATAAGTCAGTTCTCTAAGATGCTCAGGAAAACAACCCCCACTTGGCAAAAGGACCAAACAACAGCTATCAATTTTTTGAAACAGATCTCCCAAGCCCCTCTACCTTGGAAAATTCCAAATAAAGGTGAAAGAATTCTCCAAACGGATGGCAGCGATGAATATTAGGGAGCAATCTTGATTGAAACGGACAATGGAAAAGAATATTACCGTGGGCATGCAAGTAGATAATTCAGTGAAACTGAGAAACATTATCACACGGTTTACAAGGAGATATTGGCTGTAAAAGATGGAATCAAGAAATTTGAATTCCATCTTATCAGATATCATTTCACGGTGATAATGGACAACTCATACTTTTTGAAGATACTAGAATTCAAAAACAAAGGACTTCTAGAGTCACAGCTCTTGAGACTCAAAAACTGGTTTGCCAAATATGAGTTTTCTATGAAGCATATATAAAGGGTGACCACAATCTCATTCCAGACCTCTTATCTCGACCAAAGAAAATTCATCTTGTTTCATCAACCAAATCAATTCCCTTGATCTATATGATGGTTCTTCTTCCTCTAAGATACCTGCTATTACTGCAGAGCCAGTTCTTCCAGGATTTCCACCAATAACATTTCCTCTCACCAACCCAGATGAAATCAAATCTTTTGCCAGAAACCACATCTTCTACTATCAAGCAAAATTCTTCCTTGCTTTAGGACTCACTCTTGAGTCATGAAAATTTTATCCAGATAATCCATTTCTACCAAATTTTGCTCTAATTGATAGAGTTACACTTCCAAGTGAAGGATACTGGTATTTCTAGTGTTTAGGGATTTCCAACTGGTTTGCTTTAGAAGTTGATCCAAGAGTTTTACTCAATTTCATACAAATTAAAGCTCATAATGCCAATTTATCAAAATTCTTTTATGGGTATTGAACTAGAGAAGAATGGATCAATCATCTCAAGAAAATTATAAAGAAGAACGACCACATGGAAAAGCCCTTCACATTTCTCATCATGTATAGGCTGGATTTCTTTTCTAAAGGAAAACTTGTCCCTCTCGCCTATTACTATGATTTTAACACTATTGATGGTGGTATTACCCAGCATCAGATAAAATTACGGAGTTGTACAATTATCTTTTTTTCGAAGAATCATGTTCCAGCATTAAACCATCAATCTCCCTTCAGGAAAAAGGTATATAGCACCTCAAATGTTATGTTAACAGAAGACTTCTCTGATGGAGATCCTTATGCCAGATCCATGATTCAAAGTCTCAGAGAGACGAGCCTGAGAGATGAAGAAATGCCAACCACTAGTCATAATTCTCCATAAATAGATCCCGAGGATTATTGCTAGCTCGCTTGTTTACATCCCTACCCGAGCCTTCTATTTATATGTTCGAAGCTCGCGAGCCAGCTCGTGAACTAAATAAAAATAATTATAAAATATAATATATTATATATATATATATTATATTTTTATAGTTTATATATAATATATATAAAGTGTATATGATATATATATATATATATATATATATGTATGTATTTTATAATGAACTAACCTTAATTTCCTTCTATTCAAATCACACAACACAAAGTCTTCTCCATTCTCTTTCTAAATGTACCCGTACCGCCGCCCAGCATCGGTCTTTTTCACTTTCAAGACGCCATAACCACCGCCTGCTTTCAAGGTCACCAGCACAACCTACTTCAAGACATCTCCAAGCGCCACCGTTTTTCTAACCTCCAAGACACCACCATCACCGCCTGCTTCAAGAGATCTCCAAGTGCCGCCACCGTCTTCCTCACCTCCAAGACACCACAACCACCACCGCTTGCTTCAAGAGATCTCCAGGCGCCGCCACATCATCCTCTGCGCCTTCAAAACCACCGTCGTCCGTTGCGTCTGCCAAAGGCGACCACCCGCTGTAGTGAAGTGGAATTCTATTTATTTTTCTCTTCTCCTTTCTCAAAATCCATATCTGATTAGATCTTTATTTTTTGGTTGTTAGTTCTTTGTTCAATTTTTTTTTTAATTTTAAATCTCCTCCAACAGCTTATGCGGTTGATGAATTTAGATCGTTTTTTTAAGTTTTTGGTTGATAAATTTAGATCGCCGTCTTAAAGTTTTCTAGGTGGATAATACGCTATGGTTTTCTGCTGCTTATTTCATTTGGTTCGTAAGGCTCGCGACCGAGCCGAATCTCAGTGTGAGCCAAGCTCGAACCCAATTTTTGAGGGCTCGGTGGCTCGCAATCCAAGCCCGAGCCAGATGTTTGAGGTGCGAGCCCAAGCCCGAACCGAGAAAAAAGGGCTCTACTCGGCTCGGCTCGTTTGCATGCCTACTCAAAACCGTACGGTCATGACACCAATTACGACTATAAGGTTTTGAGTGCTAATTTAATAAAATCATAGGGTTCGCTTTAAGACATTTCAAATCACAAGATTTAGAGTGCTAATTAAGTATACCACAGGGGATGATCGAGAAAAAAACCCCAAAAATCTATTTGTCAATCACGTCAGTAACTCAGGAGATAAATAACTATTCCGATAGCATTACTCTCGAAATTGTGAAAACTAATGTTACTAAGACTGAAATAAAAGACATTGAGAAACATTTCATTGAAAACTAGGAAATGCTTATAACTACAAGGAAAAAAAAAAAGAAAAAAACAGAACTGAAGTTACAAAGTGATCATAGTTACAAGATAAAAAATATAATTAAATGAATAGTTAAAAATTAAAATGGGATTTTGAAAAGAAATGAGGACTAAATTACAAAGTGGTTATAATTTCAACATCAAAGTTGCAATTAAGCATTATTAATTTTGGCATTACTTATTCTAGCCGACTTAAACCCTTTTTTTTTTTGTTCTTTTTAACGCACGCCCACTCAAATAGTCCCCTTAAACTTGTTTAACCGTTACTTTAGTGGTATGAGCTAAAATTCCTGATATTTTGTATTTATTATAAATTAGTCCCTCTTAATTAAAAAACCACAAAAGCACCTCCAAATTCACAATCGCGTACCTGTAAGTCGAATACCAGGGAAAGGGTACTCCTTCCCGGCGGCTTCCTCATGGTGTGAGCGAAGAAAGAACAGGTCATAGCTCTAGAAGTCACAAAATAAACAGCCGGAATATCAGCCTCCGCCGCCGCTCCCGCCGCCCATTGGATCACACCATCGTGTATCACCACATCGGGCTTCAGTCTTTTCAGTAAGTTCGAGAAGTTGGGTTTCGACGAACCGAGCGCCTTGTAGGGCGGAGTGGAGGCGGAGGGGGAGGCCGTTGGTCGTATGGTGGTGGGGAGGGAGCTCCGGCAAGGAAGGCAGATGGAGTTCGATGAGATGAATTGAGGAAGTGTACTTTTCTGGGATTTTGTTCTTGATTGAAGTGAGGTTTATGGGAGTGGAGCAGAGGTATGTGTTTGTGTTTTTATGCGAGAGTTACTTTGCGAGTTCGAGGAATGGTGAGATGTGGCCGTAGGCTAGCCATGGTAGCATCACCACCTTCATCGGAGAGCTTTCTTTTGCCATGAGAGAGAGGGGGGAGGGTCTGAGAGAAGTTTTAACTCGTTGGTGATCTTCTTTAAGGGTGTAGAATTTAAGGGATAATTACAAACAGAATTTCACCATGAGGTTTGAAAAATTATGAATACATCCAAAGTTTATACTATCTTTCATAAATTACCCTAATAGTTAATAAAAGTGTTAAATTTTATGACATCAACAAAATTATTTTAAAATTTTCATTCCTATACTTAGGGGATAAATTGTAACAATATTAAAAATATTAATATTAGTTAAATTCATATTTTTTAATTTAATATTTTATAATTAATATAATATATTTATATTTTATCTATAAGTGTAAATTGAAATAGATATTTCATTCATATTTATTTCATATATTGTATTTATATTTTAGTTTTATGTATATTTGTCATAATTTATTTAAACTTATTTATTTGAAAATAACAAATTTTTCCTCTCAAATAGAAAACTACAACAAACACACCATCATCACTCAATGCATTACTAAATTCACGTAAGTATTCATCGGAGTTATTCAAATAAAAATTTCAAGTGTCGGTGAAATTAGTATAATATACTCTATGATCCCAATATAAAAAGATCTCAATATAAACATGCAATGCATGCAGAATATAAAAATTATAAAAACTAGCATTCATAAACTCTAAGTATGAAATTAGTTCATCATAAAAATATTAAAATATCATTAAGTAGCATTTTTTGAAAAAATATATATTAGATAGTTATAAATCTCAATTACTTACATCAAACTCCCCAAAAATTTCATTACTTGCATTAACCCCATTATCTTTGGATTTGTCTTACATATACCCCCTTGAATTTCAGCATATTAAGGGTAAAATAGTAAATCACACATTCTGTTAAATTCAACAAAGGAAATAACGGGTCGGGGGGAATTCGTAATTTCTCAAACCCCTTTAAACCCTAAACCCCGAACCCTAAAAAAACCATGAGGATCTTCTTCCCTCGGTCTGTACTTTCCTTAGATCTTCATGGAAAAGTGAAGTACATTTTCTCATGTGTTGGTCTTACCAAAGAACAAAAAATACAACTCTCAATAATGTCTGACCAATTGTAAAATCACCTATTTGGATTTGCCCTTATTGCTGAGGTCCTCAGACGAGCCTCCCTTCCACAAAAACACATGATTTCCTCATGCTATTGGATGGTAGCGAAGCTGGCCGAAGGCATTTTGGTAGAATCCTTGTCTCGATTTTGAAGAAAAATAAGAAAATTAAGGTTTGGAAGATATTAAAGGGGGTAAAATGGTTCCATATTGATGGGTCTGGATATAAGAAACAGAGTCCGATCACTTTAGAATTTGTTTGATGTGAGGAAACCAAATGATGATAACCGCCGGAAAAGGTGGGGGTTCAACCTGCTAGGACAAACACCAAAGAAAGAGAGGTCAGACGGCCAAGCTGGGGGAACTGGGGGTGATACCCAATTTGGCTCTCCGATGCTCAAGTCAGATGATGATCTGAGAAGACGAAGCTAAGCAATTGCAAAGTTGCAGTAATGGAGATTGCTTACAATGAAAGAGATGAAGTCTCTTATTTATAGTTGAGGATCAGGGACCCTTTGGTAATTCGTCCTTTGTGGTCCTGCCCTAATGTTGCCTTGACACGTGGCGTGATGAGGAGAAACCTAAGAGGAATCTCCTGCAAAAGCTGGTGAAAAGATGGTACGGGCAACAGTGGCAGGTGCGCGGGAGTGTACGGGATGTCAGAGAGCCGTTTTGGGGGTTGGTAACAAGGGCCAGGGGCACGCTCATGTCAACCATGAGCCTGATGAGCTTGTGGATCCGTGTGGGGATCAACGCTAAGGCTGTACAATGAGGGGAGCTTGACCCCTTGGTCTGCTTGCATATAGGAGTTCATCCGAGGGGAAAGGCGCTCCAGGGTGACTTCTTTGGTGAACTAGGGTCTTGCATAATAGTGTAAGGAACGCTCGTCGGGGTGCAACGAAGACACGTGTCCCGTGATGACAACGACGCGTATCACTCATGGGTTTTTGGCTAGCGAGGGCGGCCTACGCTCGGAAAGGGCCTGTTTTAGGTCAAAGAGGCCACGTGTCCTCTGCGGATGGCGCCACATGTCGAAATGTTGGTCGAGCATATTCTGGCCCCATCATTTTGTCCCCCAATTTTGTAGTCCTTAGTGACAAGGGCTGTAGAATTTAAATCCTTCAAATACACCGAGGGCAGCGCTCAGGAGAAGAGGTGACTTGCTATGAAATCTTCTTCTGATTATGCATTAAATGCCTGTCTCTCCAACTGACCGCTCGCTTCATCCCGCATTTAATGTTGATGGGAGAGTGGGTGCGATTTTCTGGGAAACGGCGCGTGATCATAGGGAAGTACGCGACGTTTCACCAAAGTGGGCGGTTTTCAAGACGGGAAATGATTGCTTTTGAATTTAATATTCCCAAATCATACCCTATAAATAGGGGGTTTCACATTCTTCTTCTTCTTTACGTGAACCAACTTGTAGAGCATTCCCTGCAGAAAAAACTTCCTCAAGAAACTTTCGGAGAATTCCAACCCATCTCCCAGTTTTTTCGAAAACTCTAGGTTATCTCTCGTAAACCTTCCTTCTGAATCGCTAACCCTAGTTTTATTAGGATTAGATTTCCCAGATCTTTCGTTTGCCTCCCAAAATCCTCATCTCTCCCAAACCTTCATATCTTCTACAAACATCTAAACACTATGTCCGGAGACCATATCGAAGAATTCGCCCGTGAAGTGGAGGAGATGACCTCCCAAAGTTCATCACACCCAGGCTCTCCAAGGGATGAGGAATTGGATATGGCGGTTTCCTCCATGGGGAAAGGGATCCCGGCGGTGTTGAGCATATCTTTGAGGAGATGGATTTAGTAATGGAGGCTGAGAGGCAGGGAGTAACTTTGCTACTAACAGAGAGTGCCACTCATCCCCACCGTTATACTGTAACGGTGGCCGTTTCCGCTCCTGTTCAAGGAATCGAGGAGGCTGGGCCCTCGAAGAGCCTGCCAAAAAACATAGGAGGAAGGGGAAGAAGAAGGTTTCCGAGGGCGAGGGTTCAGGTATTCAAGCGACCGAGAGGACCCCCGATGAAACTCCAAGCACAATAACCCATGGAGAAATAGTGTTCATGATGGCCCCAATATACTGGGATGATCGATTTTGTTGGAGGATCCCTGCTCTGCATGAGTGGGCTAACAACACACCTCCATGAGAAATAGCAGTTTACAAAGACTCCGTGACGTTTGGGGGTTTAAGATTCCCTATTCCCGTCCCTGTAACCGACATCCTTAACAACCTCAACCTGAGCCCTTCCCAAATTGTACCCAACGGTCTAGCCCTTATACACTCCTTTGTAATCCTCATGGCGTATACTAGACACCATCATTCAATCCATAATCTTAATGCCCTATTCCACGTTGCATGCTCGCCCCGTTCATCCCCGAAGGCGAGTTTCTACTATATCTTGGCAAAAGCTGGCTTAAAATTGATTAACTCCCCCTCGTCAACTTATGGAGTGGAATGGAAAGAAAAGTTCTTTTTTGTGAGGGCTCAGGAAGATGATGATTTTGAGGTTCCACGAGAGTAGGTTTCGCATGGGGAGGGACCCCTCGTGAGGCACCGTTTGGACCACACTTTTCCTGAGAATTGGCCTC
This sequence comes from Lantana camara, assembly GCA_037501455.1. Classification (NCBI taxonomy): domain Eukaryota; kingdom Viridiplantae; phylum Streptophyta; class Magnoliopsida; order Lamiales; family Verbenaceae; genus Lantana; species Lantana camara. The sequence continues at coordinate 88,988,151 of CM074863.1, forward strand.
AGGACCTAGCCGGCGCAATGAGGGATGAGGGTTGGCTGAAACAAACCAAAGATTTAATAGATGATGCAGAGGTCATGTTCCTTAGTGGGCTTACGAATGACCCTGAGTTTCTCAGAAACCCTCCCACTCGAAACCTGGAGAGAGACGGTTAGCTTCTAGGGAACTAACTTTAGATAGGGTTACTAACTGTACATTTGCATTCTTCTAATTTTATAAGGGAAGTTTAACCCTCGTTTTTCTCGTTTCAGGCGTAAATATCATAATGGCGAGGAGAGGTGGAAACATGAGAAACTTGGCCAACTTTGTTAACGCCCGCAACCAATAACGCAACCAGCAGCAACAACAACAACCACCTCGAGGACGGGGAGCTAGCCGAGGGGATGGCCAAGATGGCCATCAGGTAGCAAGTAGTAGTACGAGCATCCTACCCCAAGGTCGAGGGGAGAATCGCGGGGCCAACGCCGATACGCGGATCGTTACCAGGCCCACGGACATAGTTATTCCCAAGGGCACCACCCCGTCGGTTAGTGAGCAAAACCGTCCACGCTCGAGCGTGGTTATCAGAGATCCCCAAGGGGGTGTCACTCAAGCTTCCAAAAAGAGGAAGAGGACGCCTGACAGTATTCCCGTATTGGGCAAGGGTAAATAGGTTGCCGAGGGCAATCGAGGTGACGGTGACACTTCTTCCTCGGAAGAGGAACATCTGTGGAACTTCGAGTGGATGGGGGACAGACACTTTGATCGTGCCCCTGAGGAAGGCCCTACCTTGTTGAGCGAGCGCACACCCTCTCGTACCATCACTTAGGGACTCTATGAGAGGGTCCAATTTTCCGGGGATCACCGAGGGTTGTTCTCCCAAAATTCTGAGAGACTGGCAGGAGATCTCATCCACGCTCTCATCTCCGTAAGTCCTTATTTGGTTCTCTTTCTTCACATGGTTTCTTCCATAAAATGCCTAAGTATAGAAATCTCCTTTTCTTTCAGCAAGCGCTTCCGAGGGCTAAAAATCTCCAAATGCGAGAAACTTTATATTCTGAGCGCAAGGCTAAATACAAAAAGTTGGCAAGCGTGAATGACACCGCTCAGATTCAGGAGGAATTGCATGTCGAGAAGGTCAAATTTCTCTCCCTTCAAACCGAGCATGCCAAGGTGCAAGAGGAGCTGAAGAAGCTGAAGGAAGATTTCAAGAAATCAGAGGATGCTCGGAAGAAGCTCCGCTCGAATTATGCTAAGCTCTCTGACAACCACAAGAAGTTGATGGATGACCGGAATGGGTGGGTCTCTAAGTCCAACGCGGCTGAGAAGAAGTATGCAGATGCAGTCAGACAATTCCCTGATCAAATTGAGAAGGTGAACAAGTAGGCAATCCTTAAGTTCTATCATTCTAAAGCCTTTGGCTTTGCCGCCTTTGGCTTTGACGGCTCAACCACAGGTTGACCAACAGTCTTTTCCGGAAAAGGAAGATACTACCGCTAGCATTCCTCTCTCTCTCAACAAATGGTTTTCCAACGTAGAGAATCCCAAACCCAGCTCCTTATACAACTGGGCATTCAGTGCCCTGCCAAAAGATCGAATTCGAGGAAAGTCTCATGATTTTGACAGGCAAGAATTCCAAGTCCTCCTCACAACGGGACAATGGTTGTAGTCCGAGGTAAACCACTTTATAATAACAGCCGAATCTATTGCAGGTTTTAACAAATATAGCAAAACATAAACGCGTCGAGTACTAGATTTCCCCAATCTATCACTTGATCCTTGTCTGTCGAATACTAGATTGACCCTATCTATCAATCGATCCTTCTATTTATTTTTATTTTTTTTATTAACAAATTATTTTCGTTCAATATATTTCAGGATGTTGTAGAATGTTTGGTCAATTTAAGGCTTAAACAGATGTCACACGTGGATCAATATGCTCAGGATTGTAGAGTCCTTGATGAGACCTTCTTCCAAGCTCTCAAGATAAATTACTACTTGGCACGAGGTCTCATTGATGAGGATGATGCTGTAGGGATTGGCAAGGATGACAATATCGAGATTATTTCTAAAGCAAATAAGGCAAAGTGTAGCAGGGGTAGCCTCAGGAGTGGCAAAGGTGACATGGGAGTGAAGAATAAGGAGTCAATCGACCTCCAAACTCTAGATCATTCAATGGAGGTGATGAAGCGCATTGTGAATGCTCTCTTCAAATGGCAGTCCAATGTTTTAGAGCATACAAGATCTACTGAATCATCATTCCATAGAAAGCCATGGGACGGAGCAAATAAGTTTTACGGTGCAGTAAATGTTGGAAACTCTCACTGGATCGCGGTGGAGATTCTGATTAATGAGGGAACGATCAGAGTTTATAACAGCACCTCTACACCACTTGATGCAAGGAACTACCAAATTGCCTTGAATCATCTGTGTGTCTACTTCCCCAAACTATTGGCACAGACTAGACAGTTCAACATTTGGGCAGCAAGCTCAACAGCATCTGGACGCTGAAACTTGTGGAGAAAAGCCCTAAAAATACACGAAGTTACATACAGACTATTTATTAACTGAAAATACTATAGAAAAAGTTACATATCTAGTACTAGATTACCCTTATCTAGTACTCGATTTCACCTATCTAGTACTAGAATGCACCTATCTATAACTCGATTATGTTGTTCTAGTAGTAGATTGCTGTAATCTAGCACTCGATCCTTGAACTTTGATTTATTTTCATTTTGTAGTGGAGATTGTGGAATCTACACATTGTGTTGCATTGAACTTCTTATGCGTGGGGAATCCCTAGATCTATTGAATGACGATCATATCCCCCTTTTTCAGGTTCCGTTTTGCCTCCGAGATATTCTTTGGCATAGAAAATATTAAACAGTAGAGTATTTCATTTTATTATTGTTAGTGTAATATTTAATTTATTTTTGAATATTGGCCATTACGGTAACTTATGGCCTTTATATTCTGGTTTTGATAAATGTAAATATACAAAATCACAAATAATCCTACAAACTGATAACTTTTATTAAAAATAAAATAAAAGTAGGCATTGTACAAACAACATATATTATGGGGGAGGAGGAGGGGAACTGATTCACTTCATCCAGATCATAATGAGGGTTATTGGAACTAACACTCTCCTCGTCGGCAATTCCAACTGTGTCCGAGTTCCTATCCTCAATGTGGTCTGCGTGGAGGTGGTCCTCTTAGCCTTCCAATAGGTGTGCCTCACGCACCTTGAAGATAAAACGAAGTTCGTCGTAGAAAGGGCATCCACGCACCCTGATCTCCGAATGCGAACGAATCAACTATGTAATTATGTTACATTAGTACAGTCAATAATGAACATATTCTAAAGAAAATGATTGAGTATGATTTCGAATTACATCTATAGTATTCCCATTCCTATATTCTTCAAAATCAATTCAGCCATTTTTACGATCCTCAGCCAAGTAAACTCCAGGACAAGCCAAGTAACTACGGAAATTGTAAAAATTTATCCGCTTAACTTTCACCGCTTCTATAACATCTTCAAGCCAATATCGTCGTTTGAAACGATCTGACAATTCAATTGACACAAGAACGAGGCCTGAGTAGAAGACTTCTAGTTGCGAAACTTGGTTATCTGCGGCATACTGCCGAAGACGTTCCACCATGTACACTTCAACCTCGCCCTCAATGGGTGTTACATGACTTTGAGTCTGTTTAGCAAGTGTATGAAATATGGGAGAGAGAAAGAAGAAGGCAACATATATTTATACAGGTTAAAGACAGAAAGAAAGTGGAACCCTATCGTCACGCCCCTTGGTATTCAGTCAGCCAACCTACGGGAAAGTGTGATGACAGCTTTTTATTTAAAATATGCGTCCTTTCTGGGAACATCACAATCTTATTACTTTCTTCAGTATTTGAACTAATGAAAAGGCGCCAACTGAGTAAATATTTACGTTATTTTATGCCTTGTAAATAATTATATTATTATATTGCTAATAATAACAGCAGCAGAACTTATTTTATTATATTATATTATAAGTTATTTTACGTTATTTTATTATTATATTGCTAATAATAATTGTATTTCAACAACAGCGGAACTTATTGCGAAGCCATTATCTAGCATTGCATCACAAATTATTCAACAAAGGCCACTTAGTCTAGTGATAGATTGAACCCTTCTATCACGCGCTCTTTTGTGTCCTTACAAATTACTCAGTCTACAAACATCAAAATTTAAGGGGGAGGATTAAAATGATTAACTTCATCAGGATCATTTTGAGGGATGTTTGAATTAACACTATCCTCAGAGTCCTCGGGTTGCTCATCGCCATCAAGGGACTGGGACTCGGGGTCCTAGTTCCTATCATCAATGTTCTCCGCGTGGAGATGGTCCTCTTCACCTTCCAATAGGTGTGCTTGCTGCACTTTGAAGATAAACCTAAGGTCATCGTAATGACGGCATCCCTGAAACCTGGGTTCATCATCCCGGCGAACGACCTATGTAGTGTAATTATATATTAAATTATGAACATAAATTAAAAAGAAAATGAATTGAGTATTAGTTTGACTTACAGCTATGGGATTCGAACTATAATATACCACGATGTCCCATTTGGCGCGAAAACCATCATCTGACATTCCTTCAACCCCAGGACACCCCAATAATCTACGAAAGTTGTAAAATTTAATCCGCAGGCCTCTCACCGCTTCTATAACATCTTGGGGCAAGTATTATCGTTGGAATCGCTGTGACAATTCAAACGACACGTTAAACAGTCCTATCTGGAAGACTTCTAGTTGGGAAATTTGGTTTTCTGTGGCATATTGCTGAAGACGTTCAACCATGTAGGCTTCAACCTCGTCTTGAATGGGTGCTGCTGCCATGACTTTTTTTATCAATCAAGTATATGAAATATGGGAGAGATTGAGAAGAAGGCAAGATATAAATACAGGTGATTAGGCATTATGATGGAAAGTATAAACATATCGTCGCACCCCTTCGTTGTCTCACCTCTTCAATATTGGTCAGTCAAACTACGGGAAGGGTGCAATCATCTTTTTAATTAATTCAGTGGCACCTTATGGTTTCGGGTTTATGGTTTCAGGTTTAGGGTTTAGGGTTTAGTAATTATAATAATAAATATTTGAATGCGATCGATTTACCTATGTATGTTACATTTGAATTATAAGAATTGCATCTGCCACCGAATTGAATTTAATGCATCTGCCAACCAACTGAATTTAATGCATTTAGGAAAAAAATTAGACGTAATTTTTGCTTATAAATGCTTCAATTCAACAACAAGTATTGCAGTAACCCTAGTCGCTTTCTCCTTCTTTCTTTCTTTTCTCCTTCTTTTTCAAGAGAGGCAGACGAACGCGAAGGTGGCCCCAGTGTTGGAGTGGAGCTTGGAGATAGATATCCAAGATTGGGGTTCATGAAGCTCAATAAGTCACCTTATTTTTTAACCCCAATCCTATATATTTCATCTTCAAACTCCACTCCTGTTCTGGCTAATTGGATGCATGTAGCACTAATTTTTTTTTTTTTGTAAATTGTCCAATTACCAAGCTCATCCTCACACCTTCAAGCAAAAGCAAAACCAAACCCTCGCTGCTTTCTCTCTCCTTCGTTCTTTCTTTTCTCTTTCTTTCTTCTTCTTTTTCAAGAGAGGTAGACAAACGCGAAAACAAGCCAGTTTTGGACTGGAGCTTGGAGATAAATGTCGAGGATTATGGTTCATAAAGCTCAATAAGATCATTCATCTATTTCAATCCTCGACATTTCATCTTCAAGCTCTAATCCTGTTCTGGCCCAACCATATTTTAATAAAATCCGGTTGATTAAAGAGGTGCAGATGACGAAAACAATCCACCAGTTTGGAGCTTGGATTCGGCATTTAAGTAGTGGGCTTCATGAATCTCAATAAGTCACCTTATTGTTGTTAAAGAGATGGATAATGAATCTCTGCATTCATGAATCTAGTACTAAATTCAAAAAAATATGGGAAATTCTTTTCAACTGATTAATCTAGTACTAGATTATTGAATCTAGTACTAGATTATTCGTTACAAGAGATTGATCTAGTACTAGATTAATTGAATCTAGTAATAGATTATTTGTTACAAGAGACTAATCTATTACTAGATTAATTTAATCTAGTACTAGATTATTCTTTACAAAAGACTGATCTAGTACTAGATTCTTCTAATCTAGTACTAGATAATCCGCTACAAGTGACTGATCTAGTACTAGATTATTCGTTAATGACTTAAAATATGGATTTTAAAAGGTAAAATAATTAATATCACTGCTAGGTTACACAAATTACGTACGCCAACGAATAATGAGTTCAAAAAATAAGGGAAATTTGTTTCAAGTGATTGATCTAGTACTAGATTATTTGAATCTAGTACTAGATTATTCCTTACAAGTAACTGATCTAGTACTATATTATTCATTACTGGAATAGAATAAGGATTTTAAAAGGTAAACAAGAAATAACACTGCTACATTACACATATTACTTACCCCAACAAATAATGGGTTGAAAAAAATAAGTAAAATTCGTTTCAAGTGACTGATCTAGTACTAGATTATTATAATCTAGTACTAGACTGATAAGGATCGAGTACAAGATTACATGAATCTAGAACTCGATTCTAGCAGGGTTTCGATTTCTAGATCTTGGACTAGGATTTCGATTTCTCCACAATGTTTGCAGATTGGCCACAGGCGAGGCACTACGTTTTCAGAATGGCCACATGGGAGGCATTTGCAGATTAGTTCAAACTCGGGTAAATAAACACTTTTCGTCAATACAAACACAAAACCATCAATACGAGCATTATTATTTAAAGTTTCGCAGATTATTCCAAATGTTTTTCAAAGCAGCAGCGGCGGCGAAGAAAGACCAGAATTTTGTCATTGCTCTAGAAAGTAACATGCGCTTCGTAATTTTTGATCAAAATTTGTGTGGAATTGTGTGCAAATATTACGAAGCAGCATGTTACTATCTAGAGATAAGACACACTGGCAGCTGGAGAGGAGATCTGGAGGAATAAGTTAGAGGGCGGCGGCGAGAAGTATGAAGAAGAAAGAGAAATTAGGGTTTCGTTTGTTGTTGGATCGTGGCTATGGAGTTATAAATAAAGTGAATGGAACTTATTAAACTTTGTAGCGGCGGCGATGAAAATGGAGAGAAGAGAGGAAAATGAAGAGAATTAGGGTTTTTATGTACAACTTATACATTTATTATATTTTGCAAAATGGCCCCGAAGGTTTCTTCTTTTACAAATCGAGCTAATTACATTTGGTTTATGATTTAAACTTGCCACATCAGATAATAGGCGAGAAAGAAAAGGGGAAAAGAAATCGAGGGTTATATCCCTAAAAAAAGAGTTTGGCATCGCTTGGGACCAAATTCCCTCCTCTCTCTCTCATTTGCAATTCTGAGAAAAACCCAGCTCCAAATTTCCTCTCTCAGCCGCACCTCCCACCTCTGCAAGAACACCGTCTAGCCACCAACAACCGCACCTCCCGCCGTTGCAAGAACACCATCTAGCCACCAACAGCCGCAACTGTTGCATATATCGCTACAACTTGCAATCCCAAGCTTTTGTCGGGCCTCCACAACCCCAACGCCACCTCCCACGCGGTGCCCCTCTCTTCTTCTCCTCCACTACCCACCGCGATGCTGCTGCTGTATTGTTGTTGTTCCAACTTCCAAGAGGTCTTGTGTCGACTTGTTCCAAGTGTTTAAAATGTAAATCTAGATCTGATTCTGTATCATTATTGTTCCAATAGTTTAAAATGTAGATCTAGATCTGGTTCTCCTGGATTTGAACGGAGTCATTTAATTTGATTTTTCTTTTGGTTTGAATGTAGATCTGGATTTGGCTTTGCAGATTCAATTTGCTCTTGTTTCAATTTTTTTTTTTAAATTTGGCTTTCAGTTTTTGAAGTTCTAACGTCGAACCGAACACGAAGCCGAACCGAACTCGAACCATAGATTTTCAAGTTCGTTAGGCTCGAGTTCGGGTTCGAGTAAATTGTCTCGAACTCGAACTCGAACTCGAACCTAAAAAATTGACTAGAGTTCGGCTCGGCTCGATTTGTTTACATCCCTACCGGAAGCTATGCCAATGGATATATTTATATATTTTTGCATTTGTATATATTTTCCGACCGAATAAATATTAGATTTCATCTTTATTTACACCAATGGATTACTAACGAAATTCTAAGGACATTTTAACGTTTTCTCTTTTGTCAGTGGTACTGTATCGAATTCCATCCATTTTCCATAGGAATATCTCCGATGGAATCATTATAATTTATTTTATTTTAACAAAAAACGATGGAAAAGTCTGTCGGTTTTCCGATGATAGTATTTCTATTTTAAATTTTATTTATCCAAGAAAAGATTTGTTGGTTTCCTTTAGTATAGCCATGCATCATTTGTCTAATGGAATCCCAATGATCAGGTTCCATAGTTAATTGCATGATTAGTTTATTTTCTCAAATTTACCTTACCAGCAATACCGACGGGTATTAGTCGGTATTTTGGGCTCAATTATCATTAAAAAATTAGTTCTCTAAATTTTCAGACAACCTTCCGTTGATTATTACTTTTTCAGTGGCATTGATATTCAATTAGTTTTCCATCGAAAAAACCAATCGAATATTTTATTTTCTTTTCGTCGTTTTTAGTTCGATATCTTGTAGTGACAGTCATAACGGGGCAAAAATTTAAAATAAAAAGCAAAAAAATAAGATAAATAATATTACGTCTAACACCTTTTTTTTTTTTTTTTTTTGAAGTGAATATAGCTCTATATCTTTTGGCAGTAATTTGCCTTTAAATCCAACTAAATATTCTAAATTAAAGATTCTATCGTAATCAAAACACTCAGGGCAGACACCTTTCTTTTTTTAACTTAATAAATGTTAAGACATTAAAATATAATTTTCTAAAAGTTAAATACTAAAGACTAAAGAGCAACCCACAAAATATTTAAGCTAGGAAAAACATGCGTAACTATGACTAAGCATCATTATTCAAAAGAAAGATTTATCGGCAACCGAAGGTATCAATAAGGATAAACGAAATTAGTATTTAAAATAACCAACATCCAGCAAAGTTTGCTAACGGCTTAATTGCGGTTTTTTTCGGGTAATTATGGTCACTTCGCAATTTCAATCCCATTTTTTTTATTTATTTTATTTCTAACTAATTATTTGTTAAGATATATTTTTGTATTGACAATTTATCTTGCAGGTCAACTACCAGAGTATTACAGGCTAACCCTTTGCGAAGATATTCAAAACAGCTGGAACCTTGGGAAACGTGAAAAATATGAATGTTGCTCAACGGTCATTTGATGATCAGCTATATATTGCAAAGAAGATGATGAGGAACATTGTTGCTTCGTGAATATTTACATAGATATTCTTTTGTTTTCTCATATAGTGATCTTCTAGCCATATTCCTTCTAAATTCTTTTATATGGTCTCAGTATGAACCATAGTCTCGGTTACATAGGTTCCACTCTCCCATTTGTTGTAACTGATCTCATATATTACACCTCTTTTAAAATCCGAAGCATAACAAACTTGGGTAGTGGACTAACTTATCCAATTCGTGTTTTTCACAGTTGTGTTAAGCCAGTCTCACATATTTAATTAAATTGTACATAGGTTATCTCATAATACGAGCCCAATTGAGTGATCTACTTAAGATTTATTTAATTATATGGACTTATAGAAATATTTGTTGAAGTATGGGTCTTTTATGTGTAGAAACCTGTGGACACTTAATTATGATTGATGGGCCCATAATTAAGGTACCCTAATTTTGGTTATATATTAGGATTGTGGTCCGTAAGCCACATACGTTCCTAGTCTTCTTTTCTGTCCCTTCCCAGAGAAAATTGTATTAGCCTTTGAAGATCTCAACCTTGGATTACTAGTCAACTACGGATTGCTATGGATCAAGGTACGCTTCCATTTGTGTATTCTCGATAATTTCGACATGTTTGTTAATGTTTAGAAATTTTCCCTACATTTGGTACTTTTCATACCTATGGTACATTTGTATTTTAACATTATTTTTTAAAATTTCGAGACTAATATAATCAGAAGAATTTTTTTTTTTTTTTTTTCCAATCTTTAAAGTTCAACTTTTGTCTCCAATGAATTAATATCATTTAATGGAATAATCATTTTGACACTTACACGAATAGGTAGGTAATGTCAAAATAAAGAACCTACAATCAGCTTGTTCATTTGTACAAGAAAAGAACTTTCCTCTTGGATTATAGTTTCTCCGTGATGTCTAGATAATAGTCGGTGTCCCAAAGTAGTAATTTACATTAGTCACGTCTCTTCATCCCTTGTTTTTCTTATTGTTTTCTTTTTGTTGGAAAATTTGATCGTTAGAGTTAATTATAGTTAAGAGGAAGACTTTCTTTTTTTGTTCCACAAAAAATAGAGTTTTTTTTTACGTTTACACCCATTGTGAGATTGGATAATTATAATTCGTATCCCTTTAGATAAAACTATTAAACAACCTACCCTTTCAAGTTTAAAAAATTACAAATGAACCCAACTCGGTAGGATTTTTTATGATTTTTTTTTGAATTGATTATATTTTACCTCTAATTAGTTTCTCATCCCTAATTGAGGGGGAAAATGTCATTATGAATATCAATTTATAAACGAATCATGTGTTGATCCTTCAAAAAATTTCGTAAATTATATGTCTGTCATTTGAGAATGATGTGTAGGTTGTTGTGATAAATTAATTAGTGGTGAGATATAATCAATTCAACAATGAATTTGTAAAAGAGAAAATCCAACCAGAATCGATTCATTTGTAATTTTTCAAACTTGGAAGGGTAGACTGTGTATTATTTTCACTAAAACGATATTAATTGTAATTATCCAATCTCGCAGGAGTATAGATATAAACAACCCTCCAAAATAATAACATATGATTTTTTTTTCCCCTTTAACCACGTCATTTTAATGTCATGTCAGAAAGCTAGAGTTTATTTACCAAAAACTCTGTGATATACCTTATTAGCACTCCAAATCTTGTGATTTGAAATGTCTCAAAGCGAATCATGTGATTGTATTAAATTAACACTAAATTATCGCTCAAAACCACTCAAAATCCTACGGTCATGACACTAACCACAGCTGTAAAATTTTGAGTGTTAATTTAATACGATCATAGGTTCGCTTTGAGACATTTCAAATTACAGATTCGAAGTATTATCAAGTATAAGGGTGATTGAGCAAAGAAACTCCAGAAAACTATTTATCAATCACGTCAGTAACCCAGATGAATAACTCTTCCAACGACATTACTCGGGAAACTGTGAAAACTAATGTTACTAGGACTAAAATAAAAAACATTGAGAAACACTAGAATCAAAAACTGCGAAGCGGTTATAACTCCAGCCAAAATAAATAAATAAATAAAAAACCAGAACTGACATCACAAAGTGACCATAGTTACAAAATAAAAAATTCAATTAAACGATTAGTTATAAAATTAAAATGAAATTTTGAAAAGAAATGAGAACTAAATTACTAAGTGGTTATAATTACAGCATCAAAGTTGCAATTAACCGTTACTAATTTTGGCATTACTTGTTTTAGCCGCCTTAAATTTTTTTCATTTTTACTTTTTAATGCACGCATAGCTGGCTTAAACTTTTTTTTTTTTTTTTTTTTAACACAACTTGGGACCTTGCCTTGGAGAATGAACCGATTAGCCGGCTTAAACTTGTTTGGCTGTTACTTAGTGGTATGTGCTAAAAATCCTAATATTTTGTATTTATTACAAATCAATCCCTCTTAATTAAAAAACCACAAAAGCACCTCCAAATTAGCTTCCATGTCACAATCGCGTACCTGTAAGTCGAATAGAAGGGAATGGGTACTCCTCCCCCGGCGGCTTCCTCCCCCGGTGTGGCCGAAGAAAGAACAGGTCATAGCTCCTGCAGGCGCAAAATAAACACCCGGAATATCAGTCTCCGCCGCCGCTGCCGCCGCCCATTGGATCTGACCATCGTGTATTACTATATCGGGCTTCAGTCTTTTCAGTAAGTTCGAGAAGTTGGGTTTCGACGAATCAAGCGCCTTCCGGAGGGCGGAGTTGAGGCGGAGGGGGAGGTTGTTGGTCGTGTGGTGATGAGGAGGGAGCTCTGGCGAGGAAGGCAGATGAAATTCGATGAGATGATGAATTGAGGAAGTGTATTTTTCTGGGATTTTGTTCTTGATTGAAGTGAGGTTTATGGGAGTGGAGCAGAGGTATGTCTGTGTGTTTCTGTGCAAGAGTCGCTTTGCGAGTTCGAGGAACGGTGAGATGTGGCCGTAGGCTAACCATGGTAGCATTACCACCATCATAGGAGAAATTTCTTTAGCCATGAGAAACAGAGGGGAAGAGGGAGTGATGTAGAGAGGTGTCCGAGGGGTAATTCTAGTCCGAGCTTGACTCGGCCAAATCGGTGTAACGAGGGGGTGAGTGTTTTACACTTGCCGTGTGGTTGGTGGAAAATTTAGGGAGAGTGACCAATCAAATAGCAAGTGTAATACACTTGCCTTTTTAATTGGTTGGGTTTGGCCAAGCCTGATCTGGGCTAGAATTTTCCGTATCGGAGATCTTCGTGGTGATCTTTCGCAAGGGTATTTAATAGATGCTATAGACTCAAGAGTCGCCCCGAACATGTTTTGGCCAAATCGACATAACGAAAGAGGAGTGTTTTATACTTATAATGTGAATGATAGAAAATTTAAAAAAATAACAAATTAAATAATAAATATAATACTCTTGTCATTATAATTAATTAAGTTCGATTGAACTGGATTTGACCTTAAATTTTTCGTTTTTTCTTCTCTTTAACTTAAAACTCTCCTTTTTTTAATATTCAAAATCTACATTTGTGGGAAAACTCCTTCTTTTAATATTCAAAATCTACATTTATGGGAAAAAAGAAATTGTTCCTAGTCAAAAGTTATTCAATAAAACCAAAAGGTAATATTAACTTATATTTAGTTTTAGTTTATTTTTTATAGTTTTATTATGAATAAATTATTTAGATAAAAATTTATGATTAATTTGTTAATGGTAAATTAGTTTAATATTTTGAGAAAAGATTGTATCTGAATAGGTTAAAAATATGTACGTTTTTAATTTTGGATAATTTAGTACCGAAAGAGTGGTATATTTTGACACATATGATAAAAAAAAATTATCTCTATGAGAATAAGATAAAGATAACTGTGTTTAATTTTAAATAATATACATGTTAAATAATTTAGTCCTATGCAAAAGAGGAGAGACGATGGGTTTTCTTGGGCATGCAAGAAATAGGGCTAGGTGTCATCAATTTGGACTCGGCCACCGCAATCGACTCAGGAGATGCAATTTACCATTCGCCATTGATGATAGAAACCGGAAGCAGCGAAGATATCAAACTGATACCATGTAGATTGAGATAATCAGAGATAGAAGAGAATAAGATAGCAATATTATTGATGAAAAAAGATAAAACTCCTCTTATAAATAGTGCTCACGCATGTGCTCAGGGGTGTTAACTGTAATATATTTAGTACAGGGGTGTGTCTTGTAATTTACAATACTATGCTATAACTATCACTAATTAACTAACTTGAGCTGGCCAACAAGGGTGGTTCAAGTGGTTAATGGGTTCATTCTTGAAGCTAAGGTCCCCGGTTCGAATCCCACTTGGGTGTGCGTGTATTAACAAAAAAAAAAAAAAAAAAAGGACTAACTAATTAACTTGAGCTGAGTTGGCTTTCCTTGCTCGAGCAGAACTCAAACTTGAATTACTTTCTACTGATACAAATGAGATATTAGATATGTTTGCAACTACAAATTGATGTTTATATTTGGGAGAAATGTAGCCTATAAGTTTGATTTAGAAATATGTATGTAACATGCATAATTGTTAATTGAGTACTTTGTTGTTGTAATACTAAAACTTAAGATTAGTAAAAAAACGAAATATAGTATTGCGTCGAACAACTTAAATTACATAAATCAATTTAGTGCGAATATCAATACTTATTAGATATTTGCGCCCTTAGTCTTCCCACACAATTGTGCTATCTCATGCACAGCTCCATCCATCTCTTCTTCACATCTCCCCCTCAACTTCCCTCTTTGTTCCTCAACTTTTCTCCTCAAACATTGCCCATGTTCCCCAACCACATCTCCGATCACCTTCCCAATCGCCTCCCTTGTAAACCTCCCTTTCTCATCTCTGGTAACCTCAACTCCCACACCCAACTCAACCACCAACTTAGCATTCAAAGGTTGGTCAAGATGCATGGGCATGGCGATTACGGGCACCACAAACTCTATGCTCTCCATCAACGAACCCCAACCACAATGGCTCACGAATCCGCCAACGCTTTTATGCCTCAATATCTTCTCCTGCGGTGCCCAATTCTCCACTATCTTACCTCTTTCGCCGACCCTCTCGAGAAAACCCTCGGGCAGCACGTCGCGAGCCTGGATTTCCTCCCCAGCCGGGGACCTAATAACCCATATGAAATTTGCATTTGTGTTGAGCTCCATGGCATAAGCTATTTCTTCAATTTCTTCCCTTTTCAAGAAATATTCGCTCCCGAATGACAGGAAAAGAGTTGAAAACTCGTCTTTTTTATCGAGCCACTCCATTAGGTCAGAGCTTGCATCGTCATTTCCGGGATCAGTTCCCACTAGTGTCCCGACAGGTATTACTTTCATGCCCAAGAGTTGTGAAAGATAGTCTATGTATTTCCCTTCAATCTCCCGGGAAGTTTTTATCAGCCCCACAGATTGGTTGGATTCCTGATTAGGTAATTCATCATCATTATCAGGATTTCTCTCTCGACTCTTCTTTTTTACGGATTCAATGCAACTATTGAACATATCTTTCTCAATCCCTGCAGGTAGAGAGACAGTCAAAATTTCCTAAAAGGTCTGTCTGACAACGATTACAATAGATTATCTTAGGGATGAGAGGACCATGTCATCTCCCTTAAACAGAATTAACCAAAATGCTCACTATGCAAGAAAAAAAAAAGAAAAGGGAAAGAAAAACTTAACAATTAAGCTATATAGAACGAATAATTCTAACACGAACAAGTTTTGAGCTTGAAACGAAGGAAAAAAATAGTGATAGTATGTAAAATAGTTCCAAGTTCCAACCACGATGTAGTGCATAAAAGGGTTCTGTTAGCTTTGGTGGTCATGATATCAATGATCAAACTACCAAAAAAATCTTAGATTTTCAACAAAAAAACCGAAAAAGAATAACGAACTCAGAACCGTTGAATAAATCCTTACTGGAAGCTATGCCATTGGATATATTTATATATTTTTGCATTTGTATATATTTTCCGATCGAATAAATATTAGATTTCATCTTTATTTACACCAACGGATTACTAACGAAATTCTAAGGACATTTTAACGTTTTTTCTTTTGTCAGAAATATGCATTGGTACTCTATCGAATTCCATCCATTTCCCATAGGAATATCTCCGATGGAATCATTATAATTTATTTTATTTTAACAAAAAAACGATGGAAAAGTCTATCGGTCTTCCAATGATAGTATTTCTATTTTAAATTTTATTTATCCAAGAAAAGATTTGTTGGTTTCCTTTAGTATAGCCATGCATCATTTGTCTAATGGAATCCCAATTATCAGGTTCCATAGTTAAGGGAAAATTGCAAAATTGGTATACCATCTTCCTCCATTCAGCCGGTCTGGTACACTAATTTTCCGATCAGCAAATAAACCCCATAACTCCCAAAAATAAGCAATATAGTGCACATTTGACCCAAATAACGCTCAACCCGTCGGAAATCCGACCCATATGACAATATGGGTTGGATTTCAATATGGGTCAATTTAGCGTGTAAGTGACACGTGTCAATATGGGTCGGACTTCCGGTGGGTTGAGTATTATTTGGGTCAAATGTGCACTAAATTGCTTATTTTTTTGAGTTATGGGGTTTATTTGCTGATCGAAAAATTAGTGTACCAAATCGGCTAAATGGGAAGAGATGGTATACCAATTTTGCAATTTTCCCCATAGTTAATTTCATGATTAGTTTATTTTCTCAAATTTACCTTACCAGCAATACCGACGGATATTAGTCGGTATTTTGGGCTCATTATCATTAACGGAATTAGTTCTCTAAATTTTCAGACAACCTTCCGTTGATTATTACTTTTTCAGTGTCATTGATATTCAATTAGTTTTCCATCGAAAAAACCAATCGAATTTTTTATTTTCTTTTCGTCGTTTTTAGTTCGATATCTTGTGGTGACAGTCATAACGGAGCAAAAATTTAAAATAAAAAGCCAAAAAATAATATAAATAATATTTACGTCTAATACCATATATTTTTTTTGAAGTGAATATAGCTCTATATTTGTTGACAGTAATTTGCCTTTAAATCCAACTAAATATTCTAAATTAAAGATTCTATCGTAATCAAAACACTCAGGGCAAACACCTTTTTTTTTTTTAACTTAATAAATGTTAAGACATTAAAATATAATTTTCTAAAAGTTAAATACTAAAGACTAAAGAGCAACCCACAAAATATTTAAGCTCGGAAAAACATGCGTAACTATGACTAAGCATCATAATTCATAAGAAAGATTTATCGGCAACCGAAGGTATCAATAAGGATAAACGAAATTAGTATTTAAAATAACCAACATCCAGCAAAGTTTGCTAACGGCTAAATTGCGGTTTTTTCCCGGTAATTATGGTCACTTCCCAATTTCAATCCCAATTTTTTTTTTTTTTTTAATTTCTAACTAATTATTTGTTAAGATATATTTTTGTATTGACAATTTGTCTTGCAGGTCAACTAGCAGAGTATTGCAGGTCACCCCTTTGTGAAGATATTCAAAACAGTTGGAATCTTGGGAAATGTGAGAAATATGAACGCCGCTCAACCGTTATTTAATGATTAGCTATATATCGTAAAGAAGAAGATGAGGAACATTGTTGCTTCCTGAATATTTACATAGATATTCTTTTGTTTTCTCATAGTGATCTTCTAGCCATATTCCTTCTAAATTCTTTTATATGGTCTATGTAGGAACCATAGTCTTGGTTACATAGGTTCCACTCTTCCATTTGTTGTAATTGATCTCATATATTACATCTCTTTTAAAATCCTAAGCATAAAAAACTTAGGTAGTAGACTAACATATCCAATTCGTGTTTTTTACGTTGTCTTAAGCCAACCACTATAAATTGTTGAGCCTATTTGTTGTGGTATCAATGAAAGACTTTGGTGCTTTTCATACCTATGGTACATTTGTGTTTTAACAAATGGTACCAGAGCAGGTTGCTCATTTTCCTTTGGCTTAATCGCCAAGACGTGTGATCCAACTCTGTGCTTAAAAAATGATCCGTATCGATCCACCACTCTTTAATGGAGTAAATTACTCCATCTGGAAAAAGGAGATGGAGGAATATCTCATTTCCATGAACTTTGATTTATGGGGAATCACAATTAAAGGGCTTAAGATTCCTATGAAAACTAAACATGGAACGAAGGAAAGAAATGAATACATGCCTAAGGATAAAAGGCTTATCTCACTGAATGCAAAACCTAAAATCATTCTTAAAAACTCGTTGTGCAATAAAGAACAAGCTCAAGTGAGCAAATGCGATACTGCAAACGACTTGTGGCAGCACCTAAAAAATATGTACGAGAGATCCTCATATCTCACTAAAGAGGCTAAGTCTCTAACATTCAATCATAGTGCTATTGTAGCATTCTAGATCATAAAGAACATGATATCAACAGTGAGATCTCTCAGCTGATCAGTAGGTTGGAAGTACTCGTCTCCAAAAGAAAAGCTTCCTCAAGAGTCTTGAATCAAAAGAAGTAGAAGAACCTTGTCGGATTCATGGCTAGAATCAGGTACCGCTGATGAATTCAAAGTGGATACTAGACAGCGGTTGCTCAAGACACATGACAGGGGATAAGTCATGTTTTTATCAAGATCCAAGATTTTGATGGGGGAAATGTTCTCTTTGCCGATAATACAAAGGGAAAAATCGTCAGCGAAGGGACTGTTGGAATAATCTCTGGTACTTAATTACATCGAAAAGGTATATCTGGTAAATGGTCTAGAACATAACTTGCTACGTGTGAGCCAATTGTGTGACTGTCGCTTTAAAATTGAGTTTTATCCATCACAGTGTGTTGTGACTAAAGATCTTAAAACAGTTTTCATTGCCAAAAGAGATCGCAACATCTACCGTTTTACCTTTAATGATCTTACTAATCAAAATGTTGAGTGTCTTGTTGCTAACATTGATACAAGTTGGACCTAGCATAGACGTCTTAGTCATGCAAACATGGAAATAATCTCTCACGTCTCATCCGAGGAACTGGTGAGAGGCTTACCTAAAATGAACTTTATTAAAGACAAAGTTTGCTCAGCTTGACAAATGGGGAAACAAGTTAGAACCTCTTTCAAATCCAAACCTGAGGTAACCACTTCTCAGCCTCTTGAGTTACTTCATATTGATCTTTTTGGACCAATGAGAACTGAATCCCTTGGAAAGAAAAGATATACATTTGTCATTGTGGATGACTACTCAAGATATACTTGGGTTCTATTCCTGGCACGCAAGAATGATGTGCTTAAATATTTTGTTCCTTTTGTTAAGAAGATTGAGAATGAGACAAGAGCTTTGAAATGTTCTGTGATGATAATGGTTATATCCATGTTTTTTATGCTCCTAAAATACCTCAGCAAAATGGTGTTGTAGAAAGAAAAAATAGAATCATTCAAGAAATGGCTAGAACAATGTTGAATGAATATCAATGCCCTAAATCCGTCTGGGGAGAGGTTGTTAACACAACCTGTTATGTCTCAAACGGGGTGTTCTTAAGGCCTTTACTTAAAAGAACTCCATCAGTAAATTTGATTCCAAATGTGATGAAGGAATCTTCATTGGCTACTCTAACCATAGCAGTGCCTTTAGAGCCTTCAACAAAAGAAAATCAACTGTTCTTGAATCAGTTCATAGAGTTCTCAAGTCATTGAGAAGGATAGACAAATAGAGGAAACTAATGTCTGTTGCAGTAATAATCAGTGTCATGATCATGAAACTATACCTCAAGAGTCTGACTCAGTCCTGGAAAAGACTCCAAGGAAGTTCAAACATGCCTCAAGTCATCCAACCGAAAACATCATTGGTGATAAGAAAGCTGGTATCATGACAAGGGCAAGACTTCACACCAGTCACACTCATGAAAGTATGCTTTCTATTGATGAACCCAAAAGCATAAATGATGCTTTAAATAATGGGCATTGGTTGAATGCAATGAAAGAAGAGCTTGCTCAATTCCAAAAGAATGACTTTTGGAAGTTGGTTGAAAACTAAATGATCAATAGGTCATTAGTACCAAATGGGTGTTTCGCAATAAATTAAATAAAAAAAGCGTTGTAACAAGAAACAAAGCAAGGCTTGTGGCTAAAGGCTACTGCCAACAAGAGGGAATCGATTTTGATGAGGCATTTGCCCCAGTGACAAGACTTGAATCCATCAGGATTCTCCTAGCATTTGCTAGTTTTTGCAACTTTGTACTATATACCAAATGGAAGTAACAAATGCATTCCTAACGGATTGATATCAGAAAAGGTGTATGTCAGTCAATCATTTGGGTTTGAAAATCAAACCTATCTTGATCAAGTTTACAAACTGAAAAAGGCCTTATATGGCCTGAAGCAAGCACCACGTGCTTGGCATGATCGACTAAGGAAATATCTGATTGATAATGGCTTCTCTATTGGTACTGCAGATACCACTCTGTTCATTAAATCAGTTGACAAGAATCTAATTCTTGTCCAAATATATATTGATGATATCATCTTTGGGAGTCAAACCCAAAATTGTGTGACGAATTCTCATGTTGTATGAAGTCTAAGTTTGAAATAAGCATGATGGGAGAATTGAATTTCTTCCTTGGGTTACAGATAAAGCAAACTTCCACTGGTACATTCATCTCACGAGGAAAATACATCAAGGAAATTCTCAAAAAATTTGGCATGAGTGGATCAAAACCTATTTCCATGCCAATGTGTTACTCAGCCAAACTTGAAAAGATCTTGAGGAAAAAAGTGTTGATCAAACAATGTATCATGGAGTTATTGGAAATTTGTTCTATCTTACAACTAGCTGCCCTGACATATTCTTTGCAACATCTATTTGTGTAAGATTTCAGGCAGATCCAAAGACATCTCATTTTAGAGCTGTCAAAAGTATTCTTAGATATCTTTGTGGAACAATAGACGTGGGTCTCTGGTACCCAAAGTCCCAAACTTTTGACTTGGTTGGTTTTTCGGATGCTGGCTATGCAAGATGCAAAGTGGATCGGAAGAGTACCAGTGGTCAATACCAATTATTGGGAAAAAGTCTAGTCAGTTGTTCTTGCAAAAAGCAAGGTGTTATGGCTTTATCTACCACTGAAGCAGAGTACATTGCAATGGGGAGTTGCTGTACACAGCTCATATGGATGAAAAGAACACTCTCCGACTACGGTTTGAATCTCAATGAAATACTTGTTTTCTGTGATAATACCAGTGCAATTTGCATATCCAAGAATCCAATTTTCCATTCTAGAACTAAACATATTGAAATTAAACATCATTTCTTACGTGATCATGTTCAAAATTATACTATCAAAATTCTTCATGTTGACAGCAAAAATCAGTTGGCTGATATTTTCACAAAACCTCTTCCTCTGGAACAGCTTGATTCCCTTAAAAGTCTCATGGGCATTGTTGACTTTCAAAATCTTGCTTGAATTTGTTTATGGAAAAACGCATTTCATTTTTCTTTCCATTTAAAACGTCTTTTAACTCATGACATGATTTCAAAAGACGCGCTTGCATTCTCTTACTTTGCCGCCTAAATTCATCTGAAGGTTGGGATTCAAAGTTCTTTTGAAAAGATACATATACGCAGATTTGAAAAAAGCCTTTGATGTCCGGCACACTTCTCTATACAAAACCCTAAGTTTTTTTTTTTTTTTTTTTTCAAATCCTCAATCCTTTTCTCTCACAATCTTTCTCCTTCACCCTCTGTCATGGCGAAATGAAAGCCCTCCTTCGATCCTGACACCGAATCCGATGATAATGTTGTGCTCGCTTTCTGGGCAAAGTCACTCTTCAAAACTTCAACCTCCAAAGTTCCACCATCTCTTTTAACCCCTAAAACCTCAGTTCAGGTAGGCGACTCCTCTCCCTCTGAACAAGCTTCTGAACCAAACAAGGAAGAAATCATCTACACTAACTTCTCAGAAGATGAGAAACCACCACTCTATGAGGTAATACACAAAGTTGAGAATATCTCACTGGAACCCTTTGAGCCTAAAGTTTTATTTTAGAATCGTGAGGCTCAATAATACTTTGAAAATGAACTTGTGCACCGAAAGTGGAACAGAGGCCATTCTGTAACTTTTGTTCACTTTACTCCTTGTGTGATTGTTACTCGCCTTGAGGAATTGGGATGGAAATCCTTTCTGAAAATTGATGAAACTGAATATCCTACACTCTGTAAGCTTTTCTATGCTAATGTTGAGTTTATAACCAAATCTAATGGGTCTGCAATCAAAGTCAAATCCTCTATCATGGGCCACAAAATCTCTTTCACTCCTCGTTCTATCAACTCCATGTTACAACCTTTCTTTGGAATGGAGATGAACCAGCCCTTGGCGGAGGAGCTGTCTTGCGGGCTCTTTCTCCTGAACATGCCCTTATTCAACAACTTATCAGTCTCATTATCCTCTCTGGGTCTGTGGAATCAAGTAACCATTCCACCAACATGAGTTATGTCAGTACTTTTTTGCTATAAGCATTTCTTCAGAATATACAGGTGAACATCGGATACATTATCCTTCGCAACATGAAGTACTGCCATGTGAACAACACCAAGCTGCCTTATTTTATGCTGCTCACACGCCTCCTCAAAGGACATCAATGAGTCTCATTTCCTGACAACTGGAAGGAAAACAAGAAGTACAACAAACAGTTTGACAATCGCACTCTCAGCAAAATGAAGTTCCTCTACGATAAGGATTCAACAACTTGGATGCATTCAGAGTCTTCCAAGAAGTCATTAAGCGCCAAGCCAAAATCCACCTCCGTTGACATCTCGCCCTCGCTTGCCCAAATCAATGCTGGTCTTGAGGCTATTCGCAATGAACAAGCAAAATTCAGCACGTGTCTTACCACTCTTGAGCGCTCTTCTCGCACCTATCGTCGTTCCAAGAAATAACCTTTTTTGAGGATGAAGGGGGAGAATGCTCTATGTTGTACTTGGATTTCTGTTGTTTAAATTCTATCCATTTCGTTTCTGTTGTTCAAATTCTGTTGTTTTGATGCACTTATAGTGCATGTACTGGGATGATGTTTTTCTTCTGGTTATTTTTGTTGATGCCCTACTTGGAATATTTAATTCAGTTCCCTTGCTTTGATATTGGAATGGATCTTATCATCTAGTATTTAAGACAGGGGGAGCTTTCTCTGCATATGAGTCAGAGGGAGCCAAATTCCTTTGACAAATTGTCATCCTCAAAAAAGAGGGAGATTGTTAAGATATGTATTGACAATTTGTCTTGCAGGTCAACTAGCAGAGTATTACAGGCTAACCCTTTATGAAGATATTCAAAACAGTGGAACCTTGGGAAATGTGAGAAATATCACTACAAGAAAACCTGTGAAATCCGACGGAAAATTCCGAGGGAAAGGGTCCGTCGGAATTCCACCGGAAAATCCGAGGGAATTCCGATGGACTTTGATTTTTTTTAAAAAGAATAAAAAATAAATAATTCCAACGTGATTCCCCTCGAAATTCCGTCGGTTTTTTAAAATATAAAATTTATAAATAATATTAAATAATTCCGACGGAATTCCGAGGGGAATTCTGTCAGTTTTTTAAAATATAAAATATAAAAATAGAAATTAAAATAAATATGAAATAATGTAATTTTGATTAAATAAAAAATAAATAAAACCGACGGGATTTCCCTCGGAATCCCGTCGGTTTTTTAAAATATTGAATTTTAAAATAATATTAAATAATTCCGATGGAATTCCAAGGGGAATCCCGTCGGTTTTTTTTAAAATATAGAATTTTTAAAAAATAAAATAAAAAAATATAATAATAGTTGCATATAAGTTTCAAACCCGGGCATTCAAAGAACTTTGGCGCCCTCTTTACCAGTTAAGCTACCTGAAACTATGAGCTAAAATTGAAATATATTTTAAATAGTCTATGTAAAATATAATGAAATAGACCCGACAGGGTTTCCCCTTGAATCCCGTCGGAAAGCAACGTTATAATTAAACGAATTGGGGCACAAATCCCTCATATCACTTTGCCCTAAAATTAAAAAACATCTCCATTTCTGCGTGAGGCCGAACAAACTCCGCCCACCTCCGCCTTTGCCTGAATTGGTCGGCGTGTACATGCGCCGGCCTGGTCCTGCGCCGCCTCCACCAACTCTCTCCTCCGCCTTTTGTCCCTTGTTTCGCCGCTCCGCCGTGGTCTGCGCCCGTCTCCGCCTTCGCCCGACTGCGTTCGCCACTGGCTGCTTCTTTCCTCATTCGCTGTTGTCTCCTCCGCCCCTGCTCCGCCAAGGTTTGATTTTGATGTTTGTGCAGTTATTTTCAAGTTTTGAAGGAATTGCTTTATGGGTCATTTTATTATTTATTTATAATTTAATTTTGAGCTACATATTAATGGGGAGAGGGCGTTTAGGTATTGCAATCATGATGTGGGACACACGATAGGAGCAGTCTCCATTGCTGCGGCTGGGCTTGGATGGGACGTTAGGGTTTTAGATGGGTTGGGGTATGAAGGATTAGAGAAATTAATGGGTCTGGGTATATCGCCAGCATTTAGCATTCCAAGTAGACCGGTTAGGGGCAAAATGCCTGAGATTGAATTCGAGCATCCTGATTGTGTGTTGTTGGCTTTTCCCAAAGGTGGAGAGGTGTTTGAGGTTGATTATGAGAAAGTAAGAGTGGCATTGTCGGAGTTCTAGAATCTTGAGTGGAAGGGAGAACTGAATAAGCTTAGCAAAGAGCATATATGTTGGGAGATAATATATAGAACAACAGAGGCTGTGAAAAAGCCATTAACGACGATGAAAGAATTGGTTTCGGAGCCATTTAGGAGTAGTCGTATGATTAGTGAGAGTTCTTATAAATAGCAATAATATGCTAGTGGGGTTCAAATGGTAGTAATATGAATTTCAAGAGAATGGAAATGCTACTTAGAGTTATATCTAATGTTAGTTTATGAATTACATTTAGTGTCATTTTTCCCATTTTTAAGTGATACTTAGTTGAAAATTAGTTTTACAGGTCTGGATATCAGTTTTCGTTTACCACTTGCAAAGTGGCTGTCAAGTATCTGCCAAGAAGAGGTACACTGTTATTTTCTTACTTATTAATCAATGTGCCCCTTGAAGCTTGAAAGCTTGGCTAGTGAATGAATAACTCTTTTTCAATTGTATAATACATGTTAAGTTGTACATTATTTGGCTATTAGCTTACAGCTTTTCTTTTTGTTTATACACAAGCTCCCTCCTCACTGTGATCCATTACTTAAAAACTTCCCCTGGCATACCCTGAGTTTTTGAGTTATTTATATTTTTGTCAATATCCTTTTCTCATATCATTGACAGTAAATGTTCCTTATTAGGCACTGATATCATACTCTATCATCTTCAAATATTTAATGCATTAGCTTAAAGTTTATGAATATAGGTGTCAAAGAACCATTCTTGATCAACTTGACTTAACATGTAAGTTGAACGAATCTTCCTGAGCAACAAAGAACTAGTCTTGATCAATTTGATTTAACATTGAATGCTTGGTTTAGTCTTATAAGTATTTCTAAATGACTAATTCATTTTATATTTTGAACAATGTAAGAAAGAATCGATTAATTTAAGTCAATTTAAGGATAAATAAGCATGCTTTAAATGCTTTGTAACTTATCAATCTCACTTAAGAAAAGTTGCAAACATAGCATTTATTTCAACTTGAGAAAGAAATCTAAATATCCTTTCGTTTGGTTTTAAGTAATATTTTATCTGTGGCTTTATCTTCTTCATTAGCTTAGGCTTCTGATCCGAATCCTCTTCAAGATTTCTGTGTTGCAGTTAATGATTTTAAGGCTTCTAGTAATTGCAACAATTATAAGTTTGCTTGTTTGACTAATTTGTAATCTTTTGGACTAGCATTTCTAGCATTCTATTCTCTCTTTTGTATGGCTTATTTATTGAACTCATACTAAAGTCTTGCCTAATTTCTGCGTCGCGTTTGTGTTCGTAGAAGGTCTAATTATTGCTTGATTTCAGTTATGTTTTCTCTTGTTTGATTAGTCTGTGTTAAAGTTAATTATTGCTTAAAAGATCTAATTTTTCGACTGTTTGTAGTCTTGAGTTTCAAAATATCATGTTATTTATTTGAAAGGCACATGATTGAAGCTGAACTGCGATAAAGTTTATTATCTAGGCTTTGTTCCTGGTCTTGAGCTTATCAGGGAATCGTTGTTGTGGATATTTGTACACAACGTGATTTCAGATTTGGTGAACAATCTTGGTACAATTGCCAGGTCTCCTAATTAATTTCCCCTCTCCGCTAGGCTTGTGGTAAGTTTTGATGTGATACATGCTTGGACATTAATTAATTTTTGTAATTTTCGGTTGATTAAAATTTTGAGAATTGAGAAACTGCAAGAAATTGAGATACAAGTATGGGTGAATTTGTCTGACTCTAGAATAATCTTATTGTATAGCTATTTGAAGCATGTAATTAAGTTGTAATTTACGATTTTAATTGAAAAAGATTTCTTACAGTCAATCTTGTTGCAGTTATTGTAAATGAAGTAGAGGCATTGCATGAGTTTGCCTTTCTTCCATTTAAATGAATTGGATTAGTTTGACATTCCTTTAGTTGAACAAGTGTTTGCCTTTCTTCCATTTAAATTGTGGATAAATAAGCTATTGCATAGGATTGTGAATTTGCAAATATCAAGATAAGCGGTCTAAGAATTTGTCGGTTCGAGCCATGACGGAGGTCTATTGTTATCTCTGTCTGCTCATTTGGCTGCTTGCTGTCATGTAAATTTAAAGAAATATGGAAGAAAGCAAACTTTACCTGATAGATGATAGTGTGAAATGATCTCTTCTTGAATTAGAACTGTGAAATGATGTCATCGTCTCCAAGGAAATTTATTGTTTAGTAACTGAAAATGTGAAATTGGGCATCAACATATTTGTTTCTATATCACTATTCTTATAAAGCTGTTCACCTGCCGGCCTTTGTCATTGCAGCCTTCTTTGCTTTTGTGAAGCTGTGCTTTAGTGTGCAATAGTAAAGAATACCTGTGTGCATTTTAGAAATTTATTTAAACGCATGTCTTGGTTCGTGCCTTGCGGCATTGTCATATTCTGGATTACAAAAGAAGCAAATTAGTTATGTCTTGGAGTTGTTTCTAGAAAATTGTCATTTTGGATTTTCTGATAGGCAAAAATAGATTACTTGTTCACATTTCTGATAAGCTATGCTGTACTGGAGCACGAAGCAGCAACAGATTTTCTTATACTGTGGACTTTTGCAGGGATTAATGCAACATCATGAGGAAATAGTGGAATACTTCTAGTCTAAAGGATTTTCAGCAAAAAAAAATTTTCAGAAGGACCAGAATTCGTATGACCAGGATGCCAAGCGAATAAATGGGACTCACAAATCTCATGTGCACTCACCAGATGAGGTCCCATCTCTCTCTCTCTCTCTCTCTCTCTCTCACTCACACACACACACATGTTGCTGTATAAATTTACACGAATTTTGCCCTAACATAAGTTAGTTAAGTGATGCAGGCTGCACTACTTGCTACTTACAAGTTAACTATCAACACAACATTGCTTATACCTAATCTGAAGCAAGAGGAGGACCTTGTCAACAAATCCTTGGAATATTTCAACACAACTCGGCACATTATCCTCTACTACGAGGATGTAATAAAGAATCGAACCGTAAGACAATCAACATTGTGTTTTATCTTCTGTCTTCATGCTCAATTTCTCCAAAAATTGGTCGACGTTCAAGATTTTCTGAGGGTTCCTGGATGCACACCAAATAGATTATAGGGCTTATGATATTCTTTTGTAAGACTTTAGTGTATTTTTTTAAAATTAAATTTGTAATAGATAATGAATTATTTTTTGTATGGATTAGCGTGTATATTTGTAATGTTATTGATAAATTGGTTGTAAATGTTTATTTTGAACAAAGTGTAAATAAAAAATATATATATTTTTTTTAATAAAAACGGAATCCCGTCGGAATTAATTAATTTTATTTTTGAAATTTAATAAAAACCAACGGAATTTCGAGGGAAATCTTGTCAAAATTAATTAATTTTATTTTTGAAATTTAATAAAAACCGACGGCATTCCTAGGGGAATTCTGTCGGAATTAATTAATTTTATTTTTAAAATTAAATGAAAACCGACGGAATTCCGAGGGGAATCCCGTCGGGAGATATATATATATATTTTTCAAAATACAACAATTCCGACGGTATTCCGAGGGAAATATCGTCGGAATTTTTTAAATTTAATTTTTTTTTTTGGGTTTTTGTTCCCTCGGAATTCCGTCGGTTTTTGAATTCCGAGGAGGGGTTTTTCTACGGACTGTGCCCCGTCGGAATTTCGTCGGATAGGAATTCCGACGGGACGTTCCGTCGGAATTTGCAGGATTTCTTGTAGTGTATGAACGTTGCTCAACGGTCATTTAATGATCAGCTATATATTGCAAAGAAGATGATGAGGAACATTGTTGCTTCCTAAATATTCATATGGAGATTCTTTTGTTTTCTCAAGTGATCTTCTAGCCATATTCCTTGTAAATTCTTTTATATGGTCTGGGTAGGAATCATAGGTTCCACTCTTCCATTTGTTGTAACTGATCTTATATATTACATCGCTTTTAAATCTTAAGCATAACAAACTTAGGTAGTAAACTAACTTATCCAACTCGTGTTTTTCACAGTTGTGTTAAGCCAACCACTATAAATTGTTGCGCCTATTTGTTGTTGTCTCAATGAAAGACTTTGGTGCTTTTCATACCTGTGGTACATTTGTATTTTAACATTATTTTTTAAAATTTCGAGACTAATCTCCAATGAATTGATAACTTTTAATGGAATAATCATTTTGACACTTACACAAATAGGTAGGTAATGTCAAAATAAAGAACCTACAACCACCTTGTTTATTTGTACAAGAAAAGAACTTTCGTCTTGGATTATAGTTTCTCCATGATGTCCAGATAATCGTTGGTGTCCCAAAGTAGTATTTTACATTAGTCACGCATCCCTTGTTTTTCTTATTGTTCTCTTTTTGTTGGAAAATTTGATCGTTAGAGTTAATTATAGTTAAGAGGGAGAAATGACGACTGTATTTTTTCGTTCCACAAAAAATAGAGCTTTTTTTACGTTTACACTCATAGTGAGATTGGGTAATTACAATTCGTATCCCCTTAAATAAAAATATTACATAACCTACCCTTTTAAATTTAAAAAATTACAAATGAACCCAACTCGATCGGATTTTTTACGATTTTTTTTTTTGAATTGATTATATTTTACCTCTAATTAGTTTCTCACCCTAATTGAAGGGAAAAATGTCATTATGAATATTAATTTATAAATGAATCATATGTTGATCCTTCAAAAATTTTCGTAAATTATATGTCTGTCATTTGAAAATGATGTGTAAGTTGTTATGATAAACTAATTAGTGGTGAGATATAATCAATTCAACAATGAATTTGTAAAAAAGAAAATCCAACCGGAATCGATTTATTCGTGATTTTTCAAACTTGGAAAGGTAGGTTGTGTATTATTTTCATCTAAAACGATATGAGTTGTAATTATCCAATTTCACAGGAGTATAGATATAAACAACCCTCTAAAATAATAACAGACGATTTTTTTTCTTCCCATTAACCACGTCATTTTAATGTCATATCGGAAAGCTTTTATTTACCAAAAACTCTGTAATTTGAAATGTTTCAATGCGAATCCTGTGATTATATTAAATTAGCACTAAATTATCGCTCGAAACCCACTCAAAATGCTACAGTCATGACACTAATCACAGCTGTAAGATTTTGAGTGCTAATTTTGCTTTGACACATTTCAAATTATAGATTCGAAGTGTTATTAAGTATAAGGGTGATTGTGCAAAGAAACTCCAGAAAACTATTTATCAATCACGTCAGTAACCCAGAAGATAAATAACTCTTCCAACGATATTACTCTCGAAATTGTGAAAACTAATGTTACTAGGACTGAAATAAAAAACATTGAGAAACACTAGAATCAAAAATTACGAAGCGGTTATAACTCCAGGGAAAAAAAAATAAAAATAAAAAACGAGAACTGACATCACAAAGTGACCATAGTTACAAAATAAAAAATTCAATTAAACGATTAGTTATAAAATTAAAATGAAATTTTGAAAAGAAATGAGAACTAAATTACTAAGTGGTTATAATTACAGCATCAAAGTTGCAATTAAGCCTTACTAATTTTGGCATTACTTATTTTAGCCGCCTTAAACTGTTTCTTTTTTACTTTTTAATGCACGCATATCCGGCTTAAACTTGTTTGGCCGTTACTTAGTGGTTATGTGCTAAAAATCCTAATAATATTTTGTATTTATTAGAAATCAGTCCCACTTAATTAAAAAACCACAAAAGCACCTCCAAATTAACTTCCATGTCACAATCGCGTACCTGTAAGTCGAATAGCAGGGAATGGGTACTCCTCCCCCGGCGGCTTCCTCATGGTGTGAGCGAAGAAAGAACAGGTCATAGCTCCTGAAGGCACAAAATAAACAGCCGGAATATCAGCCTCCGCCGCCGCTGCCGCTGCCCATTGGACCAGAGCATCGTGTATCACCACGTCGGGCTTCAGTCTTTTCAGTAAGTTCGAGAAGTTGGGTTTCGACGAATCGAGCGCCTTGTTGAGGGCGGAGTTGAGGCGGAGGGGGAGGCCGTTGGTCGTGTGGTGGTGGGGAGGGAGCTCCGGCGAGGAAGGGAGATGGAGTTCGATGAGATGAATTGAGGAAGTGTATTTTTCTGGTATTTTGTTCTTGATTGAAGTGAGGTTTATGGGAGTGGAGCAGAGGTATGTGTGTGTGTTTCTGTGCGAGAGTCGCTTTGCCAGTTCGAGGAATGGTGAGACGTGGCCGTAGGCTAGCCATGGTAGCATTACCACCTTCATAGGAGAAATTTCTTTAGCCGTGAGAAACAGAGGGGAAGAGGGAGTGATGAGAGAGGCGTCCGAGATCTTCGTGGTGATCTTTGCAAGGGTATTTATTGGGTGTTTACAAATTCTAAAATTAAGCGATTATGGGATGAATGATTATTTTTAGTTGATTTGGAGTGTTTGGAAAATCAACTTCTGACTATTTTAAACAGAAATAAGCTAGAATCGAGAAGCACCCAAGGCATGCTTCCGGATTTTGCTTATAGATTATGGAGTTCTCTATATTCTATTTAGACAATAATATCCTCATTAATATATTAAAATTTAAAAATCTCAAGAATCTCCATTAAAATCTCAATTTGAAAATCTCAAAATTTCAATTAAAATATTAATATTTCTTATTTAACCTTTTTATATCTATATTACTGTGATAATCTTAAAATTTTAATTAAAAGTGTGGTAAAAAACCTGTAGTTACTAAGTAACTTTTTTTATAAATTTATTTTTCTCTTTTCTTAATTCTCATAAATTTATTTATTTTTTAAAATCATTTCATTTTATTTATTTTTTCATTATCTATTTTCACATGCATTTTATTTATCATACAGACTTATCTTATATAATTTTAATTATTATTTAGATTAATATATTATTTGAATCATATTAAATTGCTCAAAATAATTTAAAATTTTAGGGGTAAGTTAGTAAATTAATAAAAATGAAAAGTGATTCTCAACTTTTCTCTGCAAACACTCAACTGATTATTTTTCTGTTTTTCACTTTTTTTTTTTTACAAACACTCACTGCTTTTACTACTGTAAATTTTAACAACTTTCACTTCTGATTATGTAGTAGAGTTTGCAAACACCCCCTTAATAGATGCTATAGACTCAAGAGTCACCCAGAACATGTTTTGGCCAAATCGATGTAACGAAAGAGCGAGTATTTTACACTTATAATGTGTTTTATAGAAAATTTTAAAAAATAACAAATTAAATGATAAATATAATATTCTTATCATTATATTTAATTAAATTCGATTGAACTGAGTTTGAACTAAAAGTTTCCGGTTCTCCATGTTTTAATGCATGCATCCACAATTGGGAATATTACATTTTTAGTCATCCTACTACATGACTTATTCGTTTTTTGTCCTCCACAACAATAATGGCCAATAAGCTACCATATATATATATTTTTTTTTTCAGAATCGGTATTTTTGTCAATTTGAACATTAAAACAAATGAAATCTTAAATCCAATTGTATTTTAAGGCCGTTTTTTTTTTCCCTTTGCAACTATTTTTACTTCTTGTTCCAGCTATTTAAGGGTTGAGGCTCTCCATGTCAAAATAGTTGCATATTTTCTTGGAGTTCATAGAGGCCCTTTAATTGCACAGGAGTTGTCTTTGAAGCCAATGACTGAATTGTTTGGATTTGCTTGCGATGAGCTTTTGACAATTTGCGTGAGAGTCATGTTCACGGGCTGTCTATGACAATTTTATTGTCAAAAATGGATGCCTGATGTGTCCAACAGGCCCCCCAAATTTTTTAAATTTTTTTTCAATATACATAAATTTAAAATTTTTATTATTTTATCTCCTAGATTTATAAATTTGTCCCCCTTTCAAATAAAATTACAACTCCCCAATTTAGAATTTATTTTTAGTATTAGTTTACTTTAATTCCGCTTATTTTTTTTCAATCGAAATTCACTTTTTACTTTTTTTTTCAATTCAAATGCACTTTTTATTTCGTTTTCCAATAAAAGTTTTTTGATATTATTTTCAATATTAAAAAATCTCAAATTAATCTTTTTTCTCTATTTAGGAATACTACATCTTCTTTCTCTTTCATTTGTCTTCCTCTTTCATTTTTCTATTTTTCGTCTCCTTAACTTAAAACTCTCCTTTTTCTAATATTCAAAATCTACATTTGTGTAAAAAAAGAAATTGTTCGTAGTCCCAAGTTATCCAATAAAACCAAAAGGTAATATTAACCTATATTTAATTTTAGTTTATTTTTTATAGTTTTATTATGAATAAATTGTTGGATATTTTTGAGCAACAAAGGGCGTGATTTTACTATGACAATTGCGAAGGTCGAGGCAAGAGTTCGACTCTCTTTCCTTAAGACGAAATTGCCCCGCTCAGGTGCTTACGGATTAGCGGCAATCGTCTCCCAAGATACAACGACCACTTCTCGTAATAGTAGCACTACAAATTACGAGATCAACAAACTCTAAGTGTTTAGAACTCTCTTAGAACTTAAATGCTTTTGAGTGTATTTGTATGTAACTCTAAAAATTGGATGTTTGAAATGCATAATGGTGGGGTCTATTTATAGATTATGATGTACCTCTTCAAAAGGGTGTTTACCTATTCACTTTTAGTTATTAACTAATAAGACACCTTTTCGGTTATTATCGAAAAAACGCAATGTTACAACACACCTTTTCGTATAAAGTGACAACTATTCATCACAACTATTAATTCCAAAGGTTGTGTCTTTTGGAAAACATTGCCCATATTAAATATAAGTATGTCCTTATTAATTATTAACTTTAATCTTAATTTTTCTCATTCAATAATTATTAGATTTTGATAAATAAATATATCAAAATTCCAACATAAATTATTTAGATAAAATTTATGATTAATTTGTTAATGGTAAATTAGTTTAATATTTTGAGAAAAGATTGTATCTGAATAGGTTAAAGATAAGTACGTTTTTAATTTTAGATAATTTAGTACTGGAAGAGTCATATATTTTGACAAATATGATAAATTTTTTTATCTCTATGAGAATAAGATAAAGATAACTATGTTTAATTTTAAATAGGGAAAATTGTAAATTTGGGATAGTAACATACCCTCATTTGTATTTTTGGACTTTAATTTGGAATTTCTCGTTTCAGGGACACTTACTCCTAAAAATTTGCATTTGTAGCCAAATACCCGTCGGAACCCTAATTTTTTATCGGAAAACCGCACATGAAGTCACGTACCCACCGGAACTCTAATTTTTTATCGGAAAATCGCACATGAAGTCACGTGCAGGCCCGATCAGTTTTAATTCATATGTGGCAAATCAGTCGTTCCACATAAGCAAAATAATGTCAACTCAAATAAAAACAATTTCAGGCTAGCACGTGACCTCACTTGTGGTTTTCCGATCAAATATTAGGATTCCGGTGGGTATTTGGCCAAAAATGCTAATTTTTAAGAGTTAGTGTCCCTAAAATGAGAAATTCCAAATTAAAGTCCGAAAATACAAATGAGGGTATGTTACTATCCCAAATTTGTAATTTTCCCTTTTAAATAATATAGTGTGATATGAACTTTGTATATTAAGATTTCTTTATTTATTATTAAGATTAGTGTGTTAATTTTATTATGGATAGATTATTTAGTTCAAAGATTATATCTAAATAGTAATTTTAGTTTGGTGAATTTTTTTTTTTTTTAACACCCCCCTCCCCCAAGTGATCAAATATTAGAGGGATTCGAAATTGAGTCATTACCTTCGAGAAAGAACACTCATACCACATGGCTAATCCCTGTTTGGCTAGTTTAATGAAGATAAGTGTGTTAATTTTAGTTTTTCTTTTATTAAGAATAAATTATTTAGGTAGCAAATTGTACCTTAAATAGTAATTTTAGTTTTTTTATTATGGCTAATATTTATAATCAGTTTGTTAATTATAGTTATCTTTATCTCTATGACAATCAAAATAGGTTAAAGATAAATGATTTTTTTATTTTCTTATGTTGTTTTATTAATAAAGTCTATTATTTTATTTTAAATCATGTTAAATTTAGTCCTTAGTCCATAATTTTTTTTAATTTATATAGGCACTGTGAGTAAAAAGAATTTGAAACTTTACTGTTAGGAATAGTACCCTAGAAAGCCGATTGTATATACGCTTTGTGCTTTTCCTTATTGTAATCACAGACAATCTTTGAATGATATAAAGAATTAAGGCAACACTTCTTTATATGCTCTTGTTTGGTATGCGATTACTTTATCTGTGCATGTATGAGAACTCCCCTAATCCTGATGACTTTAGGACTCTACCATTTAGGTGAAATGGTTCATGAAACGAGCCCTAAATCACATAAGTCATGATTAGTAAAATACTCCAAGCCGATGAGTCCTACCGACAGTGGGAGTGTCAACCTGACTCCTCTAAGGCTTGCTTGTGGGATCACGCCCTTAAGAAGGACCACCTTGTTTCATGTAGGTGCAAAGTGTATAGTTGATACGTGCGTGATACACGAGGGTGCTTACTTTAATAAGTAAGTTCACTGAGGTGCCCCGTGTGAGAACATTCCTAAATGGGAAAGGAAGTTTCTATTTCAGGAAATAGAAACTTCCAGATTAGGAAATATCTCACGAGTCATTGATGTGATTAATTGATCCTTAGACTTGAGGTTCCATGTCACTTTATGAGTTAACTCTGTAGTCTTAGGTATAAGCTTTAAAGGTTAGACAACTGATTCAAGGCTTATGCTGGGGCTGCACAAGTGATTCATGAAAGTGAATAAGAATCAAGAAAGGACCTACACTTGCATTTGCAAGGTGATCTCTTATTGTGTAAGTCATTCATATGCCATATGGAGTCCTTGGCCAAGGCAGTAGATCAAGATATCAAGAAAAGGGTTTCTTGGATTGAGATCAAATGGATATGAAATGCACTTAGCTTTAAGACCAGATTATTAGGGTTCTGATTATTCCCTTACCCTAGATCTTGGTTGAGAGATAGTAAGTAGGAGGATTGTATCTCACATTAATCAATGACTTAAAGGTTCTGTCGAATCCGAACATTCCAATTCAGCTAGGGGTTAAACACCTGTTGCTAGACTATGGTCGTTTAATCTGTGGATTGATTAATTAATTAGTGAATTAATTAATTAGGGTCACTGCTAATTGAATTGAGAACCTAAAGGGTCACACACAACAACTTGGTTACGTGAGTTGAGGTTTAAAATGATTAAACGAGTTAATCGGGCCTAGAGGGTTCCACATGTGTGAAATCACACGTGTGGGTCACGTGAGGAGCACGTGTCCTTGGGACACGTGCCTCACACGTGTATATGTATATATATGATATATATATTAAATAATTAAATGTGTTAATTATTTAATAGACTTTGGTTTAATTTTGAATTAAAAAGAAAGTCTAATTTTGGAGAAAATAATCTAGTTAATTAATTATGAATTAATTAATTAGATAAAATAAGTTATTTATTTTAAATAAATAAAGTATAATAATATCCAAAAGAGTTTGGATATTTTAGCTCTCTTGAAAGTTGATTTGAATTAGAATTCAAAGTCAAAGTCAAAATTACTTGATGATCAAGTAATAGGAGAGAGGGACCAAATCCTTAGTCCATAAGGACTAGGATCGGCCGCCCCTTCCCTTTCCTATATATAGGGGAGCTCATGCTCCCCTTAGAGAGTAATTGGCAATTCTTTTGGTTCATGTGTTGAACACCTTCCCTTCTCCAAGATCAAATAAGCCCTAGGTTAAGCCTAAACACTAACTAGAGAACTACCATCCTTACTAGTTAGATTGTGATCAAGTTGGTGGACTACCTCTAGAGAGCTTCAAGTTAGAAGTTTGAAGATTCGAGCTTTACCAAGGAGAGGGGATCAAGCCGCGAGAAGAGCATTCTTGGGTGGCTTGAAACGCTTCAAGAAAGAATAAAAGAAAAGTAAGTTTCTTATTTCTACGAATTTGGATACACGATTGCGAGCCTAAGATCCTTTTGTTGGAAAATTTTTAAATTTCCTGCTGCTTTTCTGATTCTGTTTTCCAACAAGTGGTATCAGAGTCACCTCGTAAATCGTGTTTCTGATTCGTCTCAATTATTCTGAATTTGGTAGAAATTCTTAGGCTTAGATGCGAATTAGGTATTCATAAGTTCTATTAGAAAGCCTGAATTACGAAACTGTAATTTTTCTTGAATTTCTGAAATTGGTTTCTTAAATTGTGTTTTTGAAAACCGTTTTGATTGAAATCTATTTAAATCGAATTTTTTTAATTATGGATTGAACCGGGTTTTGGAGAAACCCAAAATACGAAACGGGACACGAAAAGAACGGGCCTGGGCGTGCTAGCACGTCGCACGCCCAAGCCCCATCACCGCCGCCCAGCCCTCCCGCATCCGCGAGGGAGGCCTCCCGCCCGCCTAAGCGCCTCGGTCGCCTGTCACGCAACCGTGCGGGACAGCCGCCTGCTCCTCACGCTGGCGGCAATCGTTGTCGGCTGTGCGCAGCGCTGGCGCGCGCGCGTTCCTGAACGGAGGGCGGGCGATCCCGCGTCGTCCCGGGCCCGTGTTTTCGTGTTGTTTGTGTTTCGTGTTTCGGTCCTTGAAAATCCCGATTTAATTTTATTTTAATTTTATCTTTTAAAATCAGTTTTGCTAAAATAAAATTATTTTAAAATTTTGATTAGATTGGGATTTTTGAGAAATTGATCGATTTAAATTTTGAGAAAAAT
The DNA here is from genome assembly GCA_037501455.1 of Lantana camara. Taxonomy (NCBI): domain Eukaryota; kingdom Viridiplantae; phylum Streptophyta; class Magnoliopsida; order Lamiales; family Verbenaceae; genus Lantana; species Lantana camara. The sequence continues at coordinate 89,025,009 of CM074863.1, forward strand.
TGCAAACTTTATTTTCTGAAAATATTGAAAGAATAAAATTATTAATTTTCAGAAATTAATTGGAATTTTATTAGTCTATTTTTTTTCGGGTTTTATTGAAAAGGCTCTTGAACAAGAATTGCATCTAAGTCGTGTTTTAAGCTATTAGAGCTTAAAACGAGAATTTTAATTTATTGGCTAAATTTAAATTCTCGCAAAAGCATGTTAGGTGATCATGGGTTTAGATCTATGTGTGGTTTTAATTTATGCACATGGATGGTTTAAATTAGGGTTGGAGCCCTATAGTTGCGTTTTTCAATTGAGGTTGGAGCCTCACTTATGTGCGTACTGTTATGTGATTTATTATGTGGCTTTCCATATTAGTGTTTTTGAGGCCGGGGTATGCCCCGTGTAATTGTCTAAGGCCAATATGAAGATTGAGTCTTATTACTTTATGTCTTTTTCTTTTAATTTGAGAGTAGAGATAGGTGGTGAGGTTTTATTTTCATTTTGGAGATAATGCACCCAAGGAGTAAGATGGACCACATTCAAGTAACAAGGAGGCCATTAGTGAAGACCCCTCAAAATGTTAGGGAGGGGAATCTCAATTGTTAAATGTAATAGAGATAAGGCTCGTATTTTGTTACCGCTTTCCCTTATATGATTTAAACTGTTTATGTGGCATGTATGTTAGAACTTGTGATTGTGGAGTGGCTCAAACATATCACGCATAAGATAGGTAGAACCCATGATCATCTCATGTTAGTATCATGCTAGGACATGTTATCTGTTTATGTGCTTGTTTGAAATGCATTTAAGCGTACTTGCATTAATCAAGACTAATAAAATTGGATAACATATACGTTGGTGAGGTCGAACCGGACAACTCTCCGGTTAATTCAAAAATTCCCATTAAATATTAAGCTAATTTCGAATAAATAGGTGTCTAATTCGAGATGCAAATTTTGAATTAAATTCCTAGCATTCCATCAATAGGTTTTAAGTTTAGTAAGTGAAGCTAGTTATTGTCCGCGAGTCGTGGGATAGCTAGTGGAGCTTATTAGTTCTTAGTTACCTAATTGATCATTTTAGATGATCAATATTTCGTGATCAATTTTGGCAAGGGCGATGTCCCGATTCGTGGGTCGTTCGAACTAAGTTTTGATCATGATCTTATGATTGATGGGTCTAGCTTAACACCTAAGTAAATATGGATGTCGCATGAGTCGTGGGTACATATTTAAAGATAGGTGATGCAAAAACAATTACTAAGAGTTCTAAAGGAGTTAGAATTGGTAAGTTGTACCTACCTAGGGTTCTTACTTAGAATGTCCGCGAATCGTGGGTTCGAGGTAAAATGCCTAGGATCTTAGTACCCATTGGGAAACGTGTTCCTCTTAGATCTTTGGGAATTATAGATCTTTGAAAAACAGTGGGAGCTACATTAGATTAAAGACCTTATCTTTTGTATATCGTTATAATTCAGTATGCTCATTAGTTCTCTGTTTTACCATTTGGGTTGTAGATTCTGTGATTCTCTACGTGTTTTGAAATGGCAACCAAAAACCCTCTTGTATCGATCCTCAAGTTAAACAAGTTGACTGGTCCCAACTATTCTGATTGGCTGAGGAATCTAAAAATCATTTTAGATTCTGAGAAGAGAACTTATGTTCTCTTCGAAGGGGAGCCTAGTCCCGAAGAGGAAGCTCCCACTCGGGCCGAGCGGGAAGCGATCCAGAAGTGGAAGGATGATAATCTCCAAGCCCGTTGTCTTATGTTGGCTAATATGTCTCCGGACTTGCAAAGGCAACATGAGGCCATGGAATTCGCTTGGGAGATTTACGACCACTTAGAGCAACTTTACCGCCCTCATGAACGCGTTACAAGGTATAACACTTCAAAGGAATTGTTCCGCTTGAGAATGAGGGAAGTTTCAAGTGTCCATGAATATGGACTCAAGTTTCTCGCCCTTACTGAGAAACTTGCTTCCATGGACATGCCACTGAAAGAAGAGCTTTCAGTGGACTTGTTGCTAGCCTTGCTCCCACCATCATTCAACCCATTTGTCCTTAACTTCAATATGAATCATGCTCATGCTACTGTAGCTGAGCTGATTAGTCAGCTTGTGACTGCTGAAAGCACGATCAAGAAGGACAATAAGGTTTTGGTGGTGAATGCTCCATCTTCCTCTTCTAGGCCTTCTAAAGGTAAGGGCAAGTGTAACGCCCCGTTTTCCGGATGAACAGGTAAGCACGCCACGTGTGCGTTTTGAGCGTAGGTTTATTTTATTTCTTTTTAATTTCATAATATATTACGTGGCATTTCATATTTTATAAAATTCATGAAACATTATTTACATCAATTACGTGATTTCCTATCATTGAAAATATTATTTCATGACACGAAAAATATTTATTGTATGAAAATTTATACCGAGAGTGATAAAATTACTAAATTGTCCCTAGTTAAATATTTTTCAAAATATTAGGGACTTAATTGCATGATTTCTAAGGACCAAATTGAGCATAAATTAAATGGTCACATACCTAATTGCATAGTTAGAGACTTCAAGGATTAATTGGCAAATTAGTATATTTCACAATTTTCAAAAAGGGATGAATTATGTAATATCTTCCATGAGCTTCCTTGAGCTCATTTCATCCAAACTTTGCCAAAACATATTCATCTCTCTCTCGGTATTCAGTGGAAGAAAAGGGAAGAGGAAAATTTTTCAATTGATCATCAAGATTTCAAGAAATCCTTCAAGGAATTTGGGAGTGACCATTATCATCATCATATTTCTTCATTCCTTTCTATATTAAGGTTGGTTGCATGGAAATGATGATTCTTGATCAAATATGTACAAGCTAGGGTTTGAATGATATATGCTAGATGATTAAGTTAGACTTGGAAGCATGATTGAGTGATTATTTCATGAATTATTGCATGATTTTTAACTTGAATTCTTGAATATTTGGTAAAAATGATCAAGTTTGATCATAAGTGTGAAGCATGGATTCTTGATGATATTGCATGGTTTATGTGTCTAAGTGTTATATTATCATGTATTGAGGTTGTTTGCATCATATTTCCAGAAATTATAGTATTTTGGGATCAAAAATGAAATTTTGTTGCTTTGTTGCTTCTTCCCCGAGAGCATGCTCTGTTCTTGCTCTGTTTTTCATTTACAGAAACTGGGAACGACCGTTCCCAGCCTCAAGGCTTGGTGGGAACGGGCGTTCCCATTCCTTTTCAAAATTTAAGCGGCCGACCGCGGGAACGGCCGTTCCCACTTTGGCCTTGGAGCCGGAAGGGCCGTTCCCATGCGGCGCGTTTTAAAAATGGAAAAGCGTTGGCACGCTTTGGGGGATCAATGGGAACGACCGTTCCCATTTTACAAAGGGAACCGGAACGGCCGTTCCCACCTGTACATGCAGAACAAAATTTTCTGCATAAATTTACGAAAATGACCCCTCGATCCAACGACTTCTTTGACCCCGAATTGCTATAATATGTGTTAATATGATGTGAAACGAAAAGTTATGATACCACATTGCATTTTCGTGATCGTCTCGACATGTTTTCGCCGTTCGTCCTATTTTGGTCATTTTAGGTCATTTCTCATGAATGTATGTCGTGTTTGCACAGGTCACGAGGGCGTGGACGAGGAGCAAGCTCCTTAGATCACTCCTTTATTTTATTTTGCAAGAAAGGTGAGGTTTGGTTTTGGTAAAATAAACCCTACAACCCTTATGTGTGAGTTTTCGGCCAAAACCTACTATATTTCTAAACGTTTTCAAAGCAATGAACATTTCAAGCATGAAAGTATCGATTGTAATGATTTTCAAGCATGTTGGCGAGTACATGATTGCACGTGGGCCCGAGGGTAATTCTTGAGCCAACCGGGAAAGCAAGGGCTGACGGGTAACTCCTGAATTATCCTCACATTGTTGGGATCACCCCCGAAGCCACTAGGAGATTAGTGGTGGAAGGAGTTCCGTGTCTAGAGGGTCATGTCCTCTACACACACCATGTCGTGGATAGTCGAGCCTTGCAAACTCGCTATCACCCGGAGGAAGAAGGAGACTGGGGATTTATCCGACGTGTCGGATTATCCTCGGGTTATTGCATGTTTTCAAGAATGAAATTGTCTATGTGAGCACTAAAGGATATTGCATGATCACTTATTTATCAATCAAGCAAGCATGATCACGTATTGTTCACGATTGGGAGTTCGGTTGGAGATTGCCCTTGCTCGCCGGGGCCACATTGTTCATGATATTGACAAGCATGATTAATTAAACGTGTTAAAATGGATAGTTGTAATCTCGGGCAAAAGATAAGATTTCTTGAACTATATAATTATTGTTTCTAAAGTCTTTACCCGAGGCTACAACTTGCATGTGATGTGTGCTATATTTATTATTGCCCCTCACTCAGTCTTCGGTAGACTGATACTCCACTTTTCAGGTACATTTTGAGCGTGGTCGTACTAGGCGGGAGTGGTCGAGTCTTGCATCATCATGAGCCTAGCTTGTACCTTTCATGTACATACTTTTGCTAGATATCATGTCATGTTTTGATTAGTACATTTTAAATACTTAGTTATGTATATAATTGAGAGATGATAATGTACTGATAGTTAGATTTGGTACCTATATGTATCTATGAAATAAATATGGTACCTATACGTATAATTAAATTCATTGCTTCCGCTTTTCTATTCATGGTTGTTGTTGTTGTTGTTTATGTTGGGGAGAGTGTCCCGCCTAGAGCGTCGTTTTTGATTTCACCCGTTCGCTGTGGTCTTGGTTTATGTATGAACTGTCCATTTCATACGTGGATCGAGGCTACAGTGCGGGGGATGTGGCGCCTTGGGGTCTAGGGTGCTACATCTACAGGTGGTATCAGAGCCCGGTTGCAAAACCGAGGTTCTCGAGTCGTGTCAAGTCAGTCTAGGTCGCACGGCATAGGATTATGTGGTAATTGGGAGTCTGCATTGGGTTGATTTACTTGATTTACTCCCTTATTCGTGTTAATTGTACTAATTGATCTTCCTTGAATATGTGCTACTTGACATTATTGAAATTATATGCACACATTTGCATTTATTGATCAAGCCACGCATGTTTAGTGATTGAATTTCAGAATGGAGCACGATAGACATTCCAGTGATCGATCCTCGAGGCACCGGCATCATCATCGCCGACATCATCGCCGCGAGAGATCACCACCGGCCCAGGCACAGCCCCAGGATTTTATGAACGCAGTAGTGGGGCTAATTGACCAGAGACTACAGGACAGGGTTCCTCCACCACCTCCAGCACCGGTAGTACCTCCGGAGAACCCCATTTCTGCTATTTTGCGAGAGTTTCAGAATCAGCGTCCCCCGAAGTTCTATAAGGGAGACGACATCCAGGCAGAGATGTGGTTGAAGGAGATTGAAAGAATTTGGCAGCTTATTCCTTGTGACAGTCAGGAGAAGGCTCGTTGCACACTTACTCTTATTCAGGGTGAGGCCTACTCCTGGTGGGAGAGCACAGAGATCGTTCTGGGGGCAGCAGGGACCGAGATTACTTGGGAGGTCTTTGTACGGGAGTTCAAAAACAAGTATATTCCTCCATCTTCTCGTACCCGCAGGTTGAGGGAGTTTACAGAGCTAAAGCAGGGAGGCAGATCCGTGGGCCAGTACATCGCTGAGTTCGAGAGGCTTTCTCGCTATGCACCCAACATAGCGAACGATGACTTTCACAAGGCGATGCAGTTTGTTCAGGGGTTGAGACCGGATATTCAGGATGCGCTGAAAGCGGCAAATACGAGCACCTGGGCAAAGGCTACTACAAAGGCCCTGAAGGTTGAAGATTCTGATAGTGCGAGGAGGGCTACTCAGCGAGCAGGACAGGCTTCGGGCTCGAGAGTAGGCCAGGGTTCGAGTTCAGGAAAAAGGCCGATGATTTATTCTGCACCTCCAGCGCAGAGGGACTCCGGGAAGAAACCTAAGTTCACAGGGCCGATACAGAGGGGTCCGAGAGCTCCGGCACCACCCCAGCCACCTCAGAGACCGGGATGTAGATGGTGTGGACATCCTACGCACACCTATGATAACTGCAGACGCCGGTTAGGTCTATGTTTGATTTGCGGGAGCAACGAGCATCGGGTTGATGGTTGTCCGGATCGTCAGGATCCACCACCTGCAGGACCGAGGCCATTAGTGAGAGCTCGAGCTTATGCACTTGCAGGAGAGGAGCAGGAGGCTGATATTGATCCCGCTGCAGTAGTTGAAGGTACCATTTGCATCCATGGCACGAACATCCATACATTATTTGATCCAGGAGCTACACACTCCTTTCTTGCGCACTCTATTGCTATTACTTTGTCTTTGCCTGCTATGTGTACTTCTGTGCGCTATATAGTTAGTACTCCTTTTGGTAGTAGGCGAGAGACGGATCAGGTTTTCAGGGATGTTCCCGTTGTGATCGAAGGCCGGGAGTTTCTGACAGATTTTATTGTTATGCCGATGGAGAGATACGGGGCTATATTGGGGATGGAATGGTTATACAGGCATTGTGCTACCGTGGATTGCCGGGCTAAAAAGGTTCAGTTGGGTTCAGAAGTTGTTACGGGCTGTACTTCGAAGACCGTGCCCCTACTTTCATTTTCAGAGGCTCAGAGGCTAGTTAGAGACGGGGCTACAGGGTTTATTGCTTATGTTCTGAACAAGCCCAAGGATCAGGTGAAATTAGAAGATACAGAAGTGGTAAAGGAATTTCCCGAGGTATTCCCAGAGAAATTGGATTCTTTACCTCCTGAACGAGAGATTGAATTTGTGATTGATCTTTTCCCGAATGCTGAGCCGTATTCAAAGACTCCTTATCGGATGGCTCCAGCTGAGTTGAAGGAATTAAAAGTTCAGCTTGAGGCTTTGTTGGAAGTTGGGTACATTCGGCCGAGCTCTTCGCCGTGGGGAGCACCGGTTTTGTTTGTAAAGAAAAAGGACGGGACTCTAAGAATGTGCATCGATTACAGGGAATTGAACAGGATGACTATCAAGAACAAGTATCCCCTCCCACATATAGAGGAGTTGTTCGATATACTCCAGGGTTCTAAGGTGTATTCGAAATTGGATTTAAGACAGGGGTACTATCAGCTGCGAATCCGAGCAGAGGACATTCCAAAGACAGGATTAAATACTCGGTACGGGCACTACGAGTTTGTGGTTATGCCATTTGGATTGACTAATGCCCCTGCAGCTTTCATGGATATGATGCACCGGATATTCAGGCCTTTCCTCGACAAGTTTGTGGTGATTTTCATTGATGATATTCTGGTCTTCTCAAAATCAGCCGAGGAGCACGCGAGACATCTCAGGCTCGTTCTTCAGACACTAAAGGAGCATCAGTTGTTTGCTAAGTTCAGCAAATGCGAATTTTGGATAGATCGGGTTTCATTCTTGGGGCATGTGATTTCAGGAAAAGGGTTGGAAGTCGATCCCTCGAAAATTGAGGCCGTGCTTAAGTGGGAGAAACCAAAGAACGCCTCGGAGATTAGAAGCTTCTTGGGATTGGCCGGATACTACAGAAGATTTGTTCAGGACTTCTCCAAGATTGCTGCACCCCTAACCCGGTTGACAAAGAAGGATGTTAAGTTTGTCTGGGACGAGAAGTGTGATCAAAGCTTTAATTTTCTGAAGGAAAAGTTAGTCTCAGCTCCGGTATTAACCTTACCCGAAGGTTCAGAAGGGTATGCAGTGTATACGGATGCTTCTAAAGAAGGCCTAGGTTGTGTTTTGACTCAGAAAGGAAAAGTGATTGCCTATGCTTCTCGAAAGTTAAAGGAATATGAAAGGAATTATCCGACACACGACCTAGAGCTTGCAGCCGTGATCTTTGCGCTCGGGAAATGGAGACACTATCTTTACGGGACTTCCTTTGAGATCTTTACCGACCACAAGAGCCTCCAGTATTTATTCACACAGAAGGATTTGAATATGAGGCAACGGCGTTGGATGGAAAAGCTAGAGGATTATGATTGCACAATTAAGTACCATCCCGGAAAAGCAAATGTGGTCGCCGATGCACTTAGCAGGAAGGCAAGTGTATCGAGTTTGGAATTAAAGGAAAGTAAGGAAGTTGTCCCGATTGTGTTAAAGGCTCGGGTTTCTAATATCACAGTTCATCCGGAACTAAAGTATCAGTTATTTGAGGCTCAGAATAGGGATCCGGAAGTACAGAAGCTTGCAAGTAAAGCTAGAGACGACCCGGAGAGTCCGTTTGGGTTTGATGAGACCGGATTGCTTCGGTTTAAGAACAGAGTAGTAGTACCTGAAGAATTGAGACGGGTCCTACTCGAAGAAGCCCACAAGTCAGCTTACTCGATCCACCCAGGAGGGAATAAAATGTATAAGGATTTGAAACAGTATTATTGGTGGAACGGGATGAAAAGGGACGTGGCAGAATATGTGAAACATTGTCTGACTTGTCAGAAAGTGAAAGCTGAGCATCAAAAACCCGCGGGACTTCTACAGCCGTTACCTATTCCAGAGTGGAAGTGGGAACAAGTAACGATGGATTTTGTTTTTGGGTTACCGAAGGTTAAAGGCGGGTTTGACGGGATCTGGGTAATCGTGGATAGATTCACAAAGTCTGCTCACTTTCTACCGGTCCGGATGTCCTATAAGATTCCGAAGTTGGCTGAAATCTATAACAGAGAGATCATTCGACTTCATGGTATTCCGGTGAGCATAGTTTCAGATCGAGACCCGAGGTTCACTTCTAAGTTGTGGCAGGAATTACAGGCTGTCTTGGGAACGAAGCTTAAGTTCAGTACAGCATTCCACCCGCAAACAGACGGCCAGACTGAAAGGTTAATCAGGTATTTGGAAGATCTTCTTCGGGCTTGCGCGATGGATTTTCAGAACTCGTGGTCAGAGCAGCTTCCCCTGATCGAGTTCGCTTATAATAACAGCTTTCAGGCTTCGATCGGGATGGCTCCTTACGAGTTACTTTATGGAAGAAAGTGCCGATCTCCGTTGTTCTTCGACTTGGAAGAATGGAAGTGGTCGAAACAGGAAGGGGTAAAGAAAGGTGACAGATTCGAAAGGCCTTCCAGAGTCGTCCAAGCTATGATTGAAAAGGTTCAAACAATTCAGCAACGGATGAAAGCCGCGCAGGATAGGCAAAAGAGCTATGCCGATAAGCGCCGAAGAGATCTAGAGTTCGAAGTTGGTGACCGGGTATTCTTGAAGGTGTCACCAAGGAAAGGTTTCACCCGGATCGGGAAAGGAGGAAAACTTAATCCTCGCTACTTAGGTCCGTTCGAGATTCTTGAAAGAATAGGCGAGGTAGCCTATCGACTGGACCTACCACCGAGTCTCACGGGAATTCACAACGTGTTCCACGTATCTCAGTTAAGGAAATATTACCCCGATGAGACCACGATTCTCCCCGTGGAAGAAGTTGAGCTGGAACCGAATTTGACATTTGTTCAGAGGCCGGTTAAAATTATGGATCGGAAATTTCAGGAGTTAAGAAACCGGAGAATTCCCATGGTTAAGGTGTTATGGAGAAGTGATAAAACCGAGGAAGCTACGTGGGAAACAGAAGATAAAATGAAACGGTTCCACCCGGAGTTGTTCGGGCAAGACTAGAGAATCTGGGGACCAGATTCTTCTAAGGGGGGGAGAGTTGTAACGCCCCGTTTTCCGGATGAATAGGTAAGCACGCCACGTGTGCGTTTTGAGCGTAGGTTTATTTTATTTCTTTTTAATTTCATAATATATTACGTGGCATTTCATATTTTATAAAATTCATGAAACATTATTTACATCAATTACGTGATTTCCTATCATTGAAAATATTATTTCATGACACGAAAAATATTTATTGTATGAAAATTTATACCGAGAGTGATAAAATTACTAAATTGTCCCTAGTTAAATATTTTTCAAAATATTAGGGACTTAATTGCATGATTTCTAAGGACCAAATTGAGCATAAATTAAATGGTCACATACCTAATTGCATAGTTAGAGACTTCAAGGATTAATTGGCAAATTAGTATATTTCACAATTTTCAAAAAGGGATGAATTATGTAATATCTTCCATGAGCTTCCTTGAGCTCATTTCATCCAAACTTTGCCAAAACATATTCATCTCTCTCTCGGTATTCAGTGGAAGAAAAGGGAAGAGGAAAATTTTTCAATTGATCATCAAGATTTCAAGAAATCCTTCAAGGAATTTGGGAGTGACCATTATCATCATCATATTTCTTCATTCCTTTCTATATTAAGGTTGGTTGCATGGAAATGATGATTCTTGATCAAATATGTACAAGCTAGGGTTTGAATGATATATGCTAGATGATTAAGTTAGACTTGGAAGCATGATTGAGTGATTATTTCATGAATTATTGCATGATTTTTAACTTGAATTCTTGAATATTTGGTAAAAATGATCAAGTTTGATCATAAGTGTGAAGCATGGATTCTTGATGATATTGCATGGTTTATGTGTCTAAGTGTTATATTATCATGTATTGAGGTTGTTTGCATCATATTTCCAGAAATTATAGTATTTTGGGATCAAAAATGAAATTTTGTTGCTTTGTTGCTTCTTCCCCGAGAGCATGCTCTGTTCTTGCTCTGTTTTTCATTTACAGAAACTGGGAACGACCGTTCCCAGCCTCAAGGCTTGGTGGGAACGGGCGTTCCCATTCCTTTTCAAAATTTAAGCGGCCGACCGCGGGAACGGCCGTTCCCACTTTGGCCTTGGAGCCGGAAGGGCCGTTCCCATGCGGCGCGTTTTAAAAATGGAAAAGCGTTGGCACGCTTTGGGGGATCAATGGGAACGACCGTTCCCATTTTACAAAGGGAACCGGAACGGCCGTTCCCACCTGTACATGCAGAACAAAATTTTCTGCATAAATTTACGAAAATGACCCCTCGATCCAACGACTTCTTTGACCCCGAATTGCTATAATATGTGTTAATATGATGTGAAACGAAAAGTTATGATACCACATTGCATTTTCGTGATCGTCTCGACATGTTTTCGCCGTTCGTCCTATTTTGGTCATTTTAGGTCATTTCTCATGAATGTATGTCGTGTTTGCACAGGTCACGAGGGCGTGGACGAGGAGCAAGCTCCTTAGATCACTCCTTTATTTTATTTTGCAAGAAAGGTGAGGTTTGGTTTTGGTAAAATAAACCCTACAACCCTTATGTGTGAGTTTTCGGCCAAAACCTACTATATTTCTAAACGTTTTCAAAGCAATGAACATTTCAAGCATGAAAGTATCGATTGTAATGATTTTCAAGCATGTTGGCGAGTACATGATTGCACGTGGGCCCGAGGGTAATTCTTGAGCCAACCGGGAAAGCAAGGGCTGACGGGTAACTCCTGAATTATCCTCACATTGTTGGGATCACCCCCGAAGCCACTAGGAGATTAGTGGTGGAAGGAGTTCCGTGTCTAGAGGGTCATGTCCTCTACACACACCATGTCGTGGATAGTCGAGCCTTGCAAACTCGCTATCACCCGGAGGAAGAAGGAGACTGGGGATTTATCCGACGTGTCGGATTATCCTCGGGTTATTGCATGTTTTCAAGAATGAAATTGTCTATGTGAGCACTAAAGGATATTGCATGATCACTTATTTATCAATCAAGCAAGCATGATCACGTATTGTTCACGATTGGGAGTTCGGTTGGAGATTGCCCTTGCTCGCCGGGGCCACATTGTTCATGATATTGACAAGCATGATTAATTAAACGTGTTAAAATGGATAGTTGTAATCTCGGGCAAAAGATAAGATTTCTTGAACTATATAATTATTGTTTCTAAAGTCTTTACCCGAGGCTACAACTTGCATGTGATGTGTGCTATATTTATTATTGCCCCTCACTCAGTCTTCGGTAGACTGATACTCCACTTTTCAGGTACATTTTGAGCGTGGTCGTACTAGGCGGGAGTGGTCGAGTCTTGCATCATCATGAGCCTAGCTTGTACCTTTCATGTACATACTTTTGCTAGATATCATGTCATGTTTTGATTAGTACATTTTAAATACTTAGTTATGTATATAATTGAGAGATGATAATGTACTGATAGTTAGATTTGGTACCTATATGTATCTATGAAATAAATATGGTACCTATACGTATAATTAAATTCATTGCTTCCGCTTTTCTATTCATGGTTGTTGTTGTTGTTGTTTATGTTGGGGAGAGTGTCCCGCCTAGAGCGTCGTTTTTGATTTCACCCGTTCGCTGTGGTCTTGGTTTATGTATGAACTGTCCATTTCATACGTGGATCGAGGCTACAGTGCGGGGGATGTGGCGCCTTGGGGTCTAGGGTGCTACATCTACAGGTGGTATCAGAGCCCGGTTGCAAAACCGAGGTTCTCGAGTCGTGTCAAGTCAGTCTAGGTCGCACGGCATAGGATTATGTGGTAATTGGGAGTCTGCATTGGGTTGATTTACTTGATTTACTCCCTTATTCGTGTTAATTGTACTAATTGATCTTCCTTGAATATGTGCTACTTGACATTATTGAAATTATATGCACACATTTGCATTTATTGATCAAGCCACGCATGTTTAGTGATTGAATTTCAGGATGGAGCACGATAGACATTCCAGTGATCGATCCTCGAGGCACCGGCATCATCATCGCCGACATCATCGCCGCGAGAGATCACCACCGGCCCAGGCACAGCCCCAGGATTTTATGAACGCAGTAGTGGGGCTAATTGACCAGAGACTACAGGACAGGGTTCCTCCACCACCTCCAGCACCGGTAGTACCTCCGGAGAACCCCATTTCTGCTATTTTGCGAGAGTTTCAGAATCAGCGTCCCCCGAAGTTCTATAAGGGAGACGACATCCAGGCAGAGATGTGGTTGAAGGAGATTGAAAGAATTTGGCAGCTTATTCCTTGTGACAGTCAGGAGAAGGCTCGTTGCACACTTACTCTTATTCAGGGTGAGGCCTACTCCTGGTGGGAGAGCACAGAGATCGTTCTGGGGGCAGCAGGGACCGAGATTACTTGGGAGGTCTTTGTACGGGAGTTCAAAAACAAGTATATTCCTCCATCTTCTCGTACCCGCAGGTTGAGGGAGTTTACAGAGCTAAAGCAGGGAGGCAGATCCGTGGGCCAGTACATCGCTGAGTTCGAGAGGCTTTCTCGCTATGCACCCAACATAGCGAACGATGACTTTCACAAGGCGATGCAGTTTGTTCAGGGGTTGAGACCGGATATTCAGGATGCGCTGAAAGCGGCAAATACGAGCACCTGGGCAAAGGCTACTACAAAGGCCCTGAAGGTTGAAGATTCTGATAGTGCGAGGAGGGCTACTCAGCGAGCAGGACAGGCTTCGGGCTCGAGAGTAGGCCAGGGTTCGAGTTCAGGAAAAAGGCCGATGATTTATTCTGCACCTCCAGCGCAGAGGGACTCCGGGAAGAAACCTAAGTTCACAGGGCCGATACAGAGGGGTCCGAGAGCTCCGGCACCACCCCAGCCACCTCAGAGACCGGGATGTAGATGGTGTGGACATCCTACGCACACCTATGATAACTGCAGACGCCGGTTAGGTCTATGTTTGATTTGCGGGAGCAACGAGCATCGGGTTGATGGTTGTCCGGATCGTCAGGATCCACCACCTGCAGGACCGAGGCCATTAGTGAGAGCTCGAGCTTATGCACTTGCAGGAGAGGAGCAGGAGGCTGATATTGATCCCGCTGCAGTAGTTGAAGGTACCATTTGCATCCATGGCACGAACATCCATACATTATTTGATCCAGGAGCTACACACTCCTTTCTTGCGCACTCTATTGCTATTACTTTGTCTTTGCCTGCTATGTGTACTTCTGTGCGCTATATAGTTAGTACTCCTTTTGGTAGTAGGCGAGAGACGGATCAGGTTTTCAGGGATGTTCCCGTTGTGATCGAAGGCCGGGAGTTTCTGACAGATTTTATTGTTATGCCGATGGAGAGATACGGGGCTATATTGGGGATGGAATGGTTATACAGGCATTGTGCTACCGTGGATTGCCGGGCTAAAAAGGTTCAGTTGGGTTCAGAAGTTGTTACGGGCTGTACTTCGAAGACCGTGCCCCTACTTTCATTTTCAGAGGCTCAGAGGCTAGTTAGAGACGGGGCTACAGGGTTTATTGCTTATGTTCTGAACAAGCCCAAGGATCAGGTGAAATTAGAAGATACAGAAGTGGTAAAGGAATTTCCCGAGGTATTCCCAGAGAAATTGGATTCTTTACCTCCTGAACGAGAGATTGAATTTGTGATTGATCTTTTCCCGAATGCTGAGCCGTATTCAAAGACTCCTTATCGGATGGCTCCAGCTGAGTTGAAGGAATTAAAAGTTCAGCTTGAGGCTTTGTTGGAAGTTGGGTACATTCGGCCGAGCTCTTCGCCGTGGGGAGCACCGGTTTTGTTTGTAAAGAAAAAGGACGGGACTCTAAGAATGTGCATCGATTACAGGGAATTGAACAGGATGACTATCAAGAACAAGTATCCCCTCCCACATATAGAGGAGTTGTTCGATATACTCCAGGGTTCTAAGGTGTATTCGAAATTGGATTTAAGACAGGGGTACTATCAGCTGCGAATCCGAGCAGAGGACATTCCAAAGACAGGATTCAATACTCGGTACGGGCACTACGAGTTTGTGGTTATGCCATTTGGATTGACTAATGCCCCTGCAGCTTTCATGGATATGATGCACCGGATATTCAGGCCTTTCCTCGACAAGTTTGTGGTGATTTTCATTGATGATATTCTGGTCTTCTCAAAATCAGCCGAGGAGCACGCGAGACATCTCAGGCTCGTTCTTCAGACACTAAAGGAGCATCAGTTGTTTGCTAAGTTCAGCAAATGCGAATTTTGGATAGATCGGGTTTCATTCTTGGGGCATGTGATTTCAGGAAAAGGGTTGGAAGTCGATCCCTCGAAAATTGAGGCCGTGCTTAAGTGGGAGAAACCAAAGAACGCCTCGGAGATTAGAAGCTTCTTGGGATTGGCCGGATACTACAGAAGATTTGTTCAGGACTTCTCCAAGATTGCTGCACCCCTAACCCGGTTGACAAAGAAGGATGTTAAGTTTGTCTGGGACGAGAAGTGTGATCAAAGCTTTAATTTTCTGAAGGAAAAGTTAGTCTCAGCTCCGGTATTAACCTTACCCGAAGGTTCAGAAGGGTATGCAGTGTATACGGATGCTTCTAAAGAAGGCCTAGGTTGTGTTTTGACTCAGAAAGGAAAAGTGATTGCCTATGCTTCTCGAAAGTTAAAGGAATATGAAAGGAATTATCCGACACACGACCTAGAGCTTGCAGCCGTGATCTTTGCGCTCGGGAAATGGAGACACTATCTTTACGGGACTTCCTTTGAGATCTTTACCGACCACAAGAGCCTCCAGTATTTATTCACACAGAAGGATTTGAATATGAGGCAACGGCGTTGGATGGAAAAGCTAGAGGATTATGATTGCACAATTAAGTACCATCCCGGAAAAGCAAATGTGGTCGCCGATGCACTTAGCAGGAAGGCAAGTGTATCGAGTTTGGAATTAAAGGAAAGTAAGGAAGTTGTCCCGATTGTGTTAAAGGCTCGGGTTTCTAATATCACAGTTCATCCGGAACTAAAGTATCAGTTATTTGAGGCTCAGAATAGGGATCCGGAAGTACAGAAGCTTGCAAGTAAAGCTAGAGACGACCCGGAGAGTCCGTTTGGGTTTGATGAGACCGGATTGCTTCGGTTTAAGAACAGAGTAGTAGTACCTGAAGAATTGAGACGGGTCCTACTCGAAGAAGCCCACAAGTCAGCTTACTCGATCCACCCAGGAGGGAATAAAATGTATAAGGATTTGAAACAGTATTATTGGTGGAACGGGATGAAAAGGGACGTGGCAGAATATGTGAAACATTGTCTGACTTGTCAGAAAGTGAAAGCTGAGCATCAAAAACCCGCGGGACTTCTACAGCCGTTACCTATTCCAGAGTGGAAGTGGGAACAAGTAACGATGGATTTTGTTTTTGGGTTACCGAAGGTTAAAGGCGGGTTTGACGGGATCTGGGTAATCGTGGATAGATTCACAAAGTCTGCTCACTTTCTACCGGTCCGGATGTCCTATAAGATTCCGAAGTTGGCTGAAATCTATAACAGAGAGATCATTCGACTTCATGGTATTCCGGTGAGCATAGTTTCAGATCGAGACCCGAGGTTCACTTCTAAGTTGTGGCAGGAATTACAGGCTGTCTTGGGAACGAAGCTTAAGTTCAGTACAGCATTCCACCCGCAAACAGACGGCCAGACTGAAAGGTTAATCAGGTATTTGGAAGATCTTCTTCGGGCTTGCGCGATGGATTTTCAGAACTCGTGGTCAGAGCAGCTTCCCCTGATCGAGTTCGCTTATAATAACAGCTTTCAGGCTTCGATCGGGATGGCTCCTTACGAGTTACTTTATGGAAGAAAGTGCCGATCTCCGTTGTTCTTCGACTTGGAAGAATGGAAGTGGTCGAAACAGGAAGGGGTAAAGAAAGGTGACAGATTCGAAAGGCCTTCCAGAGTCGTCCAAGCTATGATTGAAAAGGTTCAAACAATTCAGCAACGGATGAAAGCCGCGCAGGATAGGCAAAAGAGCTATGCCGATAAGCGCCGAAGAGATCTAGAGTTCGAAGTTGGTGACCGGGTATTCTTGAAGGTGTCACCAAGGAAAGGTTTCACCCGGATCGGGAAAGGAGGAAAACTTAATCCTCGCTACTTAGGTCCGTTCGAGATTCTTGAAAGAATAGGCGAGGTAGCCTATCGACTGGACCTACCACCGAGTCTCACGGGAATTCACAACGTGTTCCACGTATCTCAGTTAAGGAAATATTACCCCGATGAGACCACGATTCTCCCCGTGGAAGAAGTTGAGCTGGAACCGAATTTGACATTTGTTCAGAGGCCGGTTAAAATTATGGATCGGAAATTTCAGGAGTTAAGAAACCGGAGAATTCCCATGGTTAAGGTGTTATGGAGAAGTGATAAAACCGAGGAAGCTACGTGGGAAACAGAAGATAAAATGAAACGGTTCCACCCGGAGTTGTTCGGGCAAGACTAGAGAATCTGGGGACCAGATTCTTCTAAGGGGGGGAGAGTTGTAACGCCCCGTTTTCCGGATGAATAGGTAAGCACGCCACGTGTGCGTTTTGAGCGTAGGTTTATTTTATTTCTTTTTAATTTCATAATATATTACGTGGCATTTCATATTTTATAAAATTCATGAAACATTATTTACATCAATTACGTGATTTCCTATCATTGAAAATATTATTTCATGACACGAAAAATATTTATTGTATGAAAATTTATACCGAGAGTGATAAAATTACTAAATTGTCCCTAGTTAAATATTTTTCAAAATATTAGGGACTTAATTGCATGATTTCTAAGGACCAAATTGAGCATAAATTAAATGGTCACATACCTAATTGCATAGTTAGAGACTTCAAGGATTAATTGGCAAATTAGTATATTTCACAATTTTCAAAAAGGGATGAATTATGTAATATCTTCCATGAGCTTCCTTGAGCTCATTTCATCCAAACTTTGCCAAAACATATTCATCTCTCTCTCGGTATTCAGTGGAAGAAAAGGGAAGAGGAAAATTTTTCAATTGATCATCAAGATTTCAAGAAATCCTTCAAGGAATTTGGGAGTGACCATTATCATCATCATATTTCTTCATTCCTTTCTATATTAAGGTTGGTTGCATGGAAATGATGATTCTTGATCAAATATGTACAAGCTAGGGTTTGAATGATATATGCTAGATGATTAAGTTAGACTTGGAAGCATGATTGAGTGATTATTTCATGAATTATTGCATGATTTTTAACTTGAATTCTTGAATATTTGGTAAAAATGATCAAGTTTGATCATAAGTGTGAAGCATGGATTCTTGATGATATTGCATGGTTTATGTGTCTAAG
Source organism: Lantana camara (assembly GCA_037501455.1). Taxonomy (NCBI): domain Eukaryota; kingdom Viridiplantae; phylum Streptophyta; class Magnoliopsida; order Lamiales; family Verbenaceae; genus Lantana; species Lantana camara. Next base: position 89,042,971 of record CM074863.1, read on the forward strand.
TGTTATATTATCATGTATTGAGGTTGTTTGCATCATATTTCCAGAAATTATAGTATTTTGGGATCAAAAATGAAATTTTGTTGCTTTGTTGCTTCTTCCCCGAGAGCATGCTCTGTTCTTGCTCTGTTTTTCATTTACAGAAACTGGGAACGACCGTTCCCAGCCTCAAGGCTTGGTGGGAACGGGCGTTCCCATTCCTTTTCAAAATTTAAGCGGCCGACCGCGGGAACGGCCGTTCCCACTTTGGCCTTGGAGCCGGAAGGGCCGTTCCCATGCGGCGCGTTTTAAAAATGGAAAAGCGTTGGCACGCTTTGGGGGATCAATGGGAACGACCGTTCCCATTTTACAAAGGGAACCGGAACGGCCGTTCCCACCTGTACATGCAGAACAAAATTTTCTGCATAAATTTACGAAAATGACCCCTCGATCCAACGACTTCTTTGACCCCGAATTGCTATAATATGTGTTAATATGATGTGAAACGAAAAGTTATGATACCACATTGCATTTTCGTGATCGTCTCGACATGTTTTCGCCGTTCGTCCTATTTTGGTCATTTTAGGTCATTTCTCATGAATGTATGTCGTGTTTGCACAGGTCACGAGGGCGTGGACGAGGAGCAAGCTCCTTAGATCACTCCTTTATTTTATTTTGCAAGAAAGGTGAGGTTTGGTTTTGGTAAAATAAACCCTACAACCCTTATGTGTGAGTTTTCGGCCAAAACCTACTATATTTCTAAACGTTTTCAAAGCAATGAACATTTCAAGCATGAAAGTATCGATTGTAATGATTTTCAAGCATGTTGGCGAGTACATGATTGCACGTGGGCCCGAGGGTAATTCTTGAGCCAACCGGGAAAGCAAGGGCTGACGGGTAACTCCTGAATTATCCTCACATTGTTGGGATCACCCCCGAAGCCACTAGGAGATTAGTGGTGGAAGGAGTTCCGTGTCTAGAGGGTCATGTCCTCTACACACACCATGTCGTGGATAGTCGAGCCTTGCAAACTCGCTATCACCCGGAGGAAGAAGGAGACTGGGGATTTATCCGACGTGTCGGATTATCCTCGGGTTATTGCATGTTTTCAAGAATGAAATTGTCTATGTGAGCACTAAAGGATATTGCATGATCACTTATTTATCAATCAAGCAAGCATGATCACGTATTGTTCACGATTGGGAGTTCGGTTGGAGATTGCCCTTGCTCGCCGGGGCCACATTGTTCATGATATTGACAAGCATGATTAATTAAACGTGTTAAAATGGATAGTTGTAATCTCGGGCAAAAGATAAGATTTCTTGAACTATATAATTATTGTTTCTAAAGTCTTTACCCGAGGCTACAACTTGCATGTGATGTGTGCTATATTTATTATTGCCCCTCACTCAGTCTTCGGTAGACTGATACTCCACTTTTCAGGTACATTTTGAGCGTGGTCGTACTAGGCGGGAGTGGTCGAGTCTTGCATCATCATGAGCCTAGCTTGTACCTTTCATGTACATACTTTTGCTAGATATCATGTCATGTTTTGATTAGTACATTTTAAATACTTAGTTATGTATATAATTGAGAGATGATAATGTACTGATAGTTAGATTTGGTACCTATATGTATCTATGAAATAAATATGGTACCTATACGTATAATTAAATTCATTGCTTCCGCTTTTCTATTCATGGTTGTTGTTGTTGTTGTTTATGTTGGGGAGAGTGTCCCGCCTAGAGCGTCGTTTTTGATTTCACCCGTTCGCTGTGGTCTTGGTTTATGTATGAACTGTCCATTTCATACGTGGATCGAGGCTACAGTGCGGGGGATGTGGCGCCTTGGGGTCTAGGGTGCTACAGCAAGAAAGCCCAAAAGAAGAAGAAGAAACCCCTTAGGTCCACTGGTGGCATTACGAAGGGGAAGGCCCAAAAGAAGAAGCGTGATCAGAAAGAGGATGTTTGCTTTCATTGTGGCAAAGTGGGACATTGGAGGAGAAACTGCCCAGAGTACAAGGCTACTCTAAAGAAAGGTGTGTTTCTCGTTGAAATAAATCTTTCTATTAATTCTAGTTCTTGGGTACTTGATACTGGTTGTGGAACTCATATCTGTAATGATGTACAGATGCTAAGTGAAGTCCAACAACTCAAAGAAGGAGAATGTGTCTTGAAGATCGGCGATGGCTCAAATGTTGAAGCTCGAGCTTTAGGCACAATTAGATTAGATTTAGGTAGTTTTGAGTTAGTCTTAAATAAAGTCCTTTATGTACCGAGCATTATTCGTAATATAATTTCAGTTCCAATATTAGATTGTGAAGGTTATGAAACTTATATTAAGAATGGTAAATATTTTATCAAACGGAACAACTCTGCCGTTCACATCGGTACTCTAAGTAATGGACTTTATCTAACTCAAAATATTAATATTATGAATATACAACGAGAAACAAAGCGTAAGAGAGATGATGAAGTTTCAGCTCCTTTATGGCACGCTAGATTAGGACACATTTCCAAGAACAGAATTAGCAAGATAAACACTTTAGGACCATTCTCTGAAAATGATCTCAAAGAGTTAACTTCTTGCGAATCCTGTCTCAAAGGAAAGATGTCCAAAGTTCCTTTTAAAGGGACTGTGGAACGTGCCACTAACGTTTTGGATTTGATCCATTCTGATGTTTGTAGACCGCTTAGTGTAAGCACTAGAAACAATCATCAGTATTTCATAACCTTTACCGATGACTTTAGTCGATATGGTTATGTATACTTAATGAAGTATAAATCTGAAGCTTTTGAGAAATTCTTAGAATTTCAAAAGGAGGTTGAGAACCAAACTGGTCACAAGATCAAAGCACTTCGATCTGATCGAGGAGGCGAGTATCTTAGTGAAGAATTCCTTAGTCATCTCAAAGATAATGGGATTATCTCTCAGTGGACTCCTCCGGGAACTCCTCAGCTTAATGGAGTTTCTGAGAGAAGGAATTGAACCCTACTCGATATGGTTCGTTCCATGATGAGTTTCACTGACTTGCCACCTTCTTTCTAGGGTTATGCCCTAGAAAGTGCAGCAAAGATTTTGAATCTAGTTCCCTCTAAGTCAGTCCCTAAAACGCCCTATGAAATGTGGCATGGTAAAATCCCTAGTTATTCTTACTTAAGAATCTGGGGTTGTCCTGCTTACGTGAAGAGGACAGTGGGAGATAAGTTAGAATCTCGTTCTAACTTATGCTATTTTGTAGGTTATCCTAAGGAATCCATAGGATACTACTTCTATGATCAATCTGAGCAAAAGGTGTTTGTTTCCAGAAATGCTACTTTTCTGGAGGAACCGTTCCTTAAAGAAAACAAAGGCAAGACATTAGAATTAGAAGAAGTACAAAGTGAACCCACGCCACCCACTGAAGAAACGTCCCCCTCTGACCAACCACAACCAATCACGAATTTCGATACACATGTAAATCCTTCTCTAAGGCGTTCTGAACGCACTCCTAGACAGCCGGAGAGATGGTATGGATTCCTCCATGAAATCTCTCAAAAGGATAATGATCCTTTAACATATGAGGAGGCACTTTCAGATTCTGACTCTGAACAGTGGATAGAAGCCATGAAATCCGAAATGGATTCCATGAACTCCAACCAAGTTTGGACCTTGGTAGATTTGCCTGATGGGGTCAAACTCATAGGTTACAAATGGATCTTTAAGAGAAAGCTTGGAGTTGATGGAAGCATTGCAGCCTACAAAGTAAGACTGGTTGCAAAAGGATTCACTCAAAGACCCGGCGTGGACTTTGATGAAACTTTTTCACCAGTTGCAATGCAAAAGTCTATTCGGATCATGCTTGCCATTGCTGCATATTATGACTATGAGATATGGCAAATGGATGTAAAAACTGCCTTTCTCAATGGTGACATTGATAAAGACATTTATATGGAACAACCCATTCAGTGGGAGTGAGCAAAAGGTTTGCAAACTCCAAAGATCAATCTATGGATTGAAACAGGCTTCTAGGAATTGGAATATTCGATTTGATGAATCAGTCAAAACGTTTGGCTTCATTCAAATTTCGAATGAATCATGTGTGTATAGAAAGGAATTGGAGACCTCAGTGCAATTCTTAGTACTTTATGTTGATGACATCCTTCTTATTGGGAATTCGAAGGATGACATGAAAGTGACTAAGTTATGGTTATCGAACCAATTCGAGATGAAAGATCTTGGAGATGCGTCCTATATCCTTGGAATTAAAATCTATCAAGATAGATCTAGAAGGTTAATAGGACTATCACAGTCGATGTACATTGACAAAGTGTTGAAGAGATTCAATATGGAGTCAGCAAAGTTTAAGAACCTTCCTATGAGTGTAGGAACATGTCTTTCCAAGAAGATGTGTCCTAAGACTAACCTTGAGAAGGAAAGAATGACTCATACACCTTATGCATCAGCGATAGGTAGCATAATGTATGCAATGTTATGTACTCGACCGGATGTGGCTTATGCACTTAGTGTAACAAGTCGTTTCCAATCTGACCCTGGAGATGGTCACTGGGCTGCCGTGAAGAATATTCTTAAGTACTTGAAAAGTACTAAAGATTTATTCTTAGTTTACGGAGGTCAGAAAGATCTTACTGTCGAAGGATACTACGATGCAAGCTTTGCATCTGACTTAGATGATTTTAAGTCAATGTCAGGATACATTTTCTGCCTAAACGGCGGAGCAGTGAGTTGGAAGAGTTCCAAGCAAACTACCACTGCAGATTCGACCACTGAGGCCGAATACTTGGCTGCAAATGATGCAGCTAAGGAAGGTGTTTGGATTAGAAACTTCATTCAAGAGTTGAATGTTGTTCCTAGCATGAAAGATCCCATTACTGTGTTTTGTGACAACACTGGGGCGGTTGCTCAAGCAAGAGAACCAAGATCTCACCAACGGACCAAGCACATTATGAGAAAGTATCACCTAATCCGTGATATTATCAAAAGAGGAGATGTGCAAATTGAAAGGGCCGCATTAGCAGAGAACGTGGCAGATCTACTTACTAAACCCCTTAGTCGAGAAGCTTTCCAAGGTCATCTTGAGAAGATGGGACTTAGAGTAGCTTTAGAATAGCTTTGACGGGCAAGTGGGAGATTGTTAGGAATAGTGCCCTAGAAAGCCGATTGTATATCCGCTTTGTGCTTTTCCTTATTGTAATCACAGACAATCTTTGAATGATATAACGAATTAAAGCAACACTTCTTTATATGCTCTTGTTTGGTATGCGATTACTTTATCTGTGCATGTATGAGAACTCCCCTAATCCTGATGACTTTAGGACTCTACCATTTAGGTGAAATGATTCATGAAACGAGCCCTATATCACATAAGTCATGATTAGTAAAATACTCCAAGCCGATGAGTCCAACAGACAGTGGGAGTGTCAACTTGACTCCTCTAAGGTTTGCTTGTGGGATCACGCCCTTAAGAAGGACCACCTTGTTTCATGTAGGTGCAAAGTGTATAGTTGATACGTGCGTGATACACGAGGGTGCTTACTTTAATAAGTAAGTTCACTGAGGTGCCCCGTGTGAGAACATTCCTAAATGGGAAAGGAAGTTTCTATTTCAGGAAATAGAAACTTCCAGATTAGGAAATATCTCACGAGTCATTGATGTGATTAATTGATCCTTAGACTTGAGGTTCCATGTCACTTTATGAGTTAACTCTGTAGTCTTAGGTATAAGCTTTAAAGGTTAGACAACTGATTCAAGGCTTATGCTGGGGCTGCACAAGTGATTCATGAAAGTGAATAAGAATCAAGAAAGGACCTACACTTGCATTTGCAAGGTGATCTCTTATTGTGTAAGTCATTCATATGCCATATGGAGTCCTTGGCCAAGGCAGTAGATCAAGATATCAAGAAAAGGGTTTCTTGGATTGAGATCAAATGGATATGAAATGCACTTAGCTTTAAGACCAGATTATTAGGGTTCTGATTATTCCCTTACCCTAGATCTTGGTTGAGAGATAGTAAGTAGGAGGATTGTATCTCACATTAATCAATGACTTAAAGGTTCTGTCGAATCCGAACATTCCAATTCAGCTAGGGGTTAAACACCTGTTGCTAGACTATGGTCGTTTAATCTGTGGATTGATTAATTAATTAGTGAATTAATTAATTAGGGTCACTGCTAATTGAATTGAGAACCTAAAGGGTCACACACAACAACTTGGTTACGTGAGTTGTGGCTTTAAAATGATTAAACGAGTTAATCGGGCCTAGAGGGTTCCACATGTGTGAAATCACACGTGTGGGTCACGTGAGGAGCACGTGTCCTTGGGACACGTGCCTCACACGTGTATATGTATATATATGATATATATATTAAATAATTAAATGTGTTAATTATTTAATAGACTTTGGTTTAATTTTGAATTAAAAAGAAAGTCTAATTTTGGAGAAAATAATCTAGTTAATTAATTATGAATTAATTAATTAGATAAAATAAGTTATTTATTTTAAATAAATAAAGTATAATAATATCCAAAAGAGTTTGGATATTTTAGCTCTCTTGAAAGTTGATTTGAATTAGAATTCAAAGTCAAAGTCAAAATTACTTGATGATCAAGTAATAGGATAGAGGGACCAAATCCTTAGTCCATAAGGACTAGGATCGGCCGCCCCTTCCCTTTCCTATATATAGGGGAGCTCATGCTCCCCTTAGAGAGTAATTGACAATTCTTTTGGTTCATGTGTTGAACACCTTCCCTTCTCCAAGATCAAATAAACCCTAGGTTAAACCTAAACACTAACTAGAGAACTATCATCCTTACTAGTTAGATTGTGATCAAGTTGGTGGACTATCTCTAGAGAGCTTCAAGTTAGAAGTTTGAAGATTCGAGTTTTACCAAGGAGAGGGGATCAAGCCGCGAGAAGAGCGTTCTTGGGTGGCTTGAAACGCTTCAAGAAAGAATAAAGGGGAAATTACATCTAGGTATCCTGTATTTAGGCCTAATTACAATTTAGTCCTCGCATTTTCGTTTATTACATATTAGTCCCTAAAAATACTGTTTCAATTACCTTTTAACCCCTAATGAGGGACTGATTTGTAATTGAAACAGTATTTTTAGAGACTAATATGTAATAAACGAAATTGCGAGGACTAAATTGTAATTAAGCCTAAATTAAGGGTACCTAGATGTAATTTCCCCAAGAATAAAAGAAAAGTAAGTTTCTTATTTCTACGAATTTGGATACACGATTGCGAGCCTAAGATCCTTTTGTTGGAAAATTTTTAAATTTTCGCTGCTTTTCTGATTCTGTTTTCCAACATTTACTTCAAAAAAACCTCGTTTTTTTGAAACGCAAACCACAGAGGGGAAATTTACTCAATCAATCAGAATTAAAACTTACAAAGGAACAATAATAAAAGTAACGTAGGCTCAAGACCGCAATTCTAACAAATTTGTGGGCAATCATACTTGCTCCACGTCTATCAGAATAGAAGCTATCATTCTCAAAATTAGACCTGATACTGATAAAGACCGTGAGAATATAAAAATATAAACAACAAAGAAGACCACTCCAGATTTTCAGCGCTTGCATATTCCAAATTTTCAGCGCTTGCAGATCAGTCATATAGATCGACTTGTGATTAGGCGTGTCTCCGTTTGATTTGATCTTGAAGTAAAGTCATCCAGAAGTGACTCCCGCGATAAAAAAGAAGAAGAAAGCAAAAATAGCTCTCATTCGAGAGAATAACAGCTCTCATATGAGAGAAACAATTACTCTCATATGAGAGGAATAACTAAAAAAAGAGAAATAAATGAAAAAACACAGATCAAAGATTCAGATCTCAAAGATTCAAAGAGATCTGAATCTCATTGGAATTCAAAACAAAAATATAGATTTGAAGGATATTTGGGAAGAAGAGACGGACTCCTATAGAGAAAGGAGAAAAAGAGAGGAAAAAAAAAAACATCATTAAGATTATAACAATGGACCTTGATAATTCAATAATTCATGACAACACACCTATTTTCTTGAGATTTCAACGACAAAATAATAAGTTAAAGTTTTAAGTTATACTTATTTTAAATTATACTTGTTTTATTTATATATATCGAATAAAATAATATTTATTTTAAAAAAAAAATTATATATATTTTTTAATTTTCGCCTCCCTTCTATGAAATCATGGCTCCGTCCTGAATCACTGAGCAATATCAAACAATTCAATATTTGTGGGGTTTCTGTTGATGTCTTCCACGAAAAGCTTTGCGCAATTCTGCAAATCTTGTCCGTCAAAGGCTAAGTCCATTTCCTCATTTATTTCCTCCAATTCCTCATTTATTTCGTCTTTCCTCATGCACTCGAATGGGTGGGCCGGCACATAAATTCTCGCATCGTTCAATCGCCAAATTTAGACTCTATGAATTCCAAGAAAATGTGTAACCACTTGAAATGGGAGCATCAACCCTCAATTAGCTGGAACAAGAAGTAAAATTATTGAAAAGGGAAAAACAACGTCAAAATACAAGTGAAATTAGAGTTCTGTTTGTTTTAACAACTAACGGGAAAGACCGATTCTAAAGAAAATATGGTAGTTTAGTGATCATTCTTGTTAAAACTGAAAGTGGAAGACAAAAAACGATTAAATCGTATAGTTGGATGACTGCAAACGTAATATTCCCTCCACAATTTAATAAAAGAAAACTAATTAATATAATCAATGAAAAATGCTTTGAGTTAGAAAAGAAAAGAAACAAAAATGTGTCTATAAGAAGAGTTCCATTGGGTTAGATAGAAATAAATTTGTAACAGAGAAACGAAAGGGGAATTTTTTCATTTTAAATAGTTCGTTTTCAAGTAAAATTTAATTTACCCTAATGTGATATTCAAAATATTTGAAATACATACCCATATTAATTTTATTATAATTAGACACCACGTGATTGAAGGTGATATGACTGATTCTTGGTGTTGCCCTCTGTGTTTTTGTGGTGGTTGGCTTCTGGGATGGGGGTGGGGTGGGGTGGGGTAGGGTGGTCCATGTTTGACAGTTATGTGCAACTACTACATGGGTGGCCGGTGAAAAGAAAGCGTAAAAAATAAAACTCGGGTGGTGGCTGGTGAAACTTAGTAAAGTAGAGATTTGGAGGAAGTAAATTTGGATTGATGGTAGGAAAAACGTAAGGATAAACTAGTCTTTTTTAGGTGATTAGGGGGTTTAAAAAAAAAATATTGTGTATTGGTGATCTCAAACATAGATTTTTCAAATTAGGGTGTTTAGGATAACTTTTTTATATTATTGGTTCTATTTAATAACTGCCCCTTTCTTTATTAATTATGGATAACATTTATAATTAATTTATTAACTATAGTTATCTTTATCTCTATGACTATGATAAATGATTTTTTATTTTCTTATGTTGTTTTGTTAATAAAGTCTATTATTTATTTTAAATCATGTTAAATTTAGTCCATAATTTTTTTAATTTATATAGGCACTATGAGTAAAAGGAATTTGAAACTTTACTTCCAAAAAAACCTCGTTAAGATTATAGCAATGCACCTTGACACTTTAACAATCCATGACAAAACACCTATTTTCTTGAGATTTCAACAACAAAATAAGATATACTTGCTTTAAATTACACTTGTTTTATTTATATATATCGAATAAATTAATATTTTTATTTTTAATAAAATAATATTTATTTTAAAGAAAATTATTTATATATTTTAATTTTCACCCCTATTCCATGAAATCCTGGCTCCGTCCCTGGATCAAGGAGCAATATCAAACAATTCAATATTTATGGGGTTTCTGTTGATGTCTTCCATGAAAAGCTTTGTGTAATACTGCAAATCTTGTCCGTCAAAGGCTAAGCCCATTTCCTCATTTATTTCCTCCAATTCCTCATTTATTTCGTTTTTCCTCATGTACTCGAATGGGTGGGCCTGCACATAACTTCTCACATCGTTCAATTGGGAATTTTAGACTTTATGAATTCCAAGAAAATATGTAACCACTTGAAATGTGGAGCATCAACCCTTTAATTAGCTGGAACAAGAAGTAAAATAATTGAAAAGGGAAAACAACGTCAAAATACAATTGAAATTAGAGTTCTGATTGTTTTAACACTCAAATTAACGGAAAGACCGATTGTGAAGAAAATATGGTAGTTTAGTGACCATTCTTATTAAAATTGAAAGTGGGGGACAAAATAGTTGGATGACTAAAAATATAATATTCCCTCCACAATTTAATAAAAGAAGGCTTAATCAATGAAACATGCTTTGAGTTAGAAAAGAAAAGAAACAAAAATGTGTCTATAAGAAGAGTTCCATTCAATTAGATAGAAATAAATTTGTAAAAAGACAAACGAAAGGGGAATTTTTTCATTTTCAATAGTTCGTTTTCAAGTAAAATTTAATTTGCCCCTTTGAGATATTCAAAGTATTTAAAATAACTGTTCATATTTTATTCTAATTAGACTCGTTGAAAATCGAGAAGGTGTAGGATGCATCTTAAAGAGCTACAAGGAAATACACCACGTGGTTGAAGGTGATATGACTGATTCCGTGATTCGTGGTGTTGCCCTCTGTGTTTTTGTGGTGGTTGGCTTCTGGAATGGGGGTGGGGTAGGGTGGTCCATGTTTGGCAGTTATGTGCAAATTGTTGGATCTATTCACTACTAAGTTTTCAAATTGTATGGGACATGAAAAGGCAGCAGCCGTATGGGATTTTGATGAAAATATGGATCTGAATCCTAATCAAGATGTGGGGTTTCATTGCAGACTGTCAAAAGAAAAAAAAAAAAACAAAACAAAACTCTTGAGTAGTGACATGTGAACTTCACTCTCCAAATTTAAGAGTGAAACTCATATTTAGGTTTTATAATATTTAAAATATTTTATTATTTTAACATAATTTTTTTTTCTCTTTTTAAATTATTTTTTTTCTTTGTCTTGATTTTTCTTTTTCCCCCTCTTTTTCACCTAATACAAATTAAAATTTCTTCACACATTTTTCCTTTTTCTCTCTCTTATTTTTATTTTCTTATTATTTCCTGTTAGCTAGGATGGAAACATTTTTTAAAATTTTTTTTTTGAACTTCTATTTTTCTTCAATAACAATAAAACTTATATTTTTCTGCTCAATTTATGTTCAAATATGAAATTTTAACAACAATTAATAAAAAAAATTGAACATTTCTTCTCTTAATTCAACTTCAAATAAAAAAATTTAAACAACAAAAAATCGAATACTACTTTAAATAAAAGACAATTACTTAAACACGATAAATATGTGGTCGATATAAAAATATTAATACTAGTTTAAACCTAATTAATATATAAGAGGTCATTTTAACCCTAAAAATATAAAATTAGACTAAAAATTAATTAGGGAGGCGGAATGAATTTTTTTGATATCGCGAGGGGTTAGAGTAAAATAAATTTCTTTTCAATGAGGTATTTCAAATATTTTGAATATCACAAGGGGGTAAATTAAATTTTACTCGTTCGTTTTCATTATTTTCTAAAGTTTCTTTCTGAAAATTTCTCAAACTATGTTTATAAGGTGAATTACATCTAAACACCATGTAGTTAGACTTATTTATATTTGGACTCCCTTTAGTTTCAACTATTAAATTTTCACCTCTTATTAATATATTACAAATACCCATTTGCTGATCTTTATAGAAAAAAAAAATCATTAGCCTTTTAGTGTAGTGTCAGATATATTCCATCATTACCATCATAAATTTCACACTTTCGATCGATAGTTGTAGAAATTTAATATTAATTTTAATAAAATGGATTAGTATCAATTTGTCTAATAGGAATCATTTTGAAAAAATAGTATATCGAAGCTTCAGTGGTTTCAATATTTCAATTTAAAAACATATTATTATTATACATAAATTTTTGATAATTTTTTTTTTTTAAAATCTCTATCAAAACCTAACAGGCAGAGTTTGTAATTAATTAACATATTATAAGGGGTGGTAAATATAATTTTAAAATCAATACAACTGGGTAAACAATTTCATTTTCTTAATTTGTGAAATGATTATATATTAGGGTTTTTATTCACATCTACACGCATTACGAAATTACATAATAACAACTTGTACTCTTTTAAATGAAAATATTACATGATCTACCCCTATGAGTTTTGAAAATTACAAATGAACCAATTTCAAGGTTTTAGGTCCATTAGTTTTTTTTTTTTTTTTTTTTTTTTTGGTCCTGGTTAGGTCCATTAGTAAGTGAACTAATTGCGTTACCTTTAATCTAAAAATTAAAAAAATAAAAATAAAATATTCAAAAACTTAGTTCAGCGTTAAACTGAATACAAAAAAGAAATTAAATTTGAGTATTTCACAAATAAGTAAATTTTTACCATCGTCTAATTTTCTAAAATTTTCAACTTTAGGGTAAAACCATAAATACATATAATTAGCTGAACCATAATGAAATGAACAATTTATAATTTTTAGAGCTCCCAAAAGTAAAGTTCTAAATATTTTCATATACTTAGGCAATTTCAACTGTCAGGAGCGTAGATGTAAAAATATTATATCTAGAGATATGGTAACCCACCATGCGGGGTGCTACACTTTAGATCCTAAAACTCATGAGGGTATATGTAATAAAAGTCCAAAAGTAAAGAAGTTAATATAAATATTGAAATTCTTGGGGAGGTTTGATGTAAGTATTTGAATTTTGTATTACCTGACATTTTTTTTTTTTTTTTTTGGTTTAGCAAAGGATGCTACTTAATGATATTTTGACATTTTAATAATGAATTAATTTCATTCCTAAATTTTATGGATACTAAATATTTTCTTGAAAAAAATATTTGTGCATGCATGTTTATATTGGAATGTTGTTCGTATCTAAAATACATACATTAGAAATTACCAACGTCCGAAATATTAGTTTAAATAATTCCGATGTACATTTATGTGAATTTAACGTGTTTGTTATGATCTTCTATTTCATTAAAAAAAATTATGGGAAAATTGCATAAATAGTATGCCAATTCCACCCACTCAACAATTTGGTATCTTAAGTTTTCCGGTGACAAAGTTAACCCACATTTTCCAAAAAGTTACAATTTATTGCAAATTTTTGCCGAAAATCCAAAAAACCCACCGAAAACCCGACCCAAAAGCCCATGTGGCTTGTTTTTTGCTTACATGGCATTACCACCATGGATATGTCAAATACCGGATGGGATCTCATGCTTTCACTTCCCTGCTGCGCCAATGACATGTTGCTAAGGTAATGAAGTTTGAAATTCTTGACGAGGTTAACGAAGTTTGAAATAGTTTCAGGATTTCTAACTCAATTTCACAAGGTAAGAGTTGTTGTTTTTTTTTTTTGGTAAATTTAATTTAAAGTTTAATTGTATTAAATAATTTTATATTTTAAATTAACTAGTTTTAGAATATCAAGTTGTAATTCGATTTGTTGCCCAGATTAATGAAGTTTGAAATCTTTGATGAGCAAGAAGTTTGAAAGAGTATCGAGATTTCTGACTCAATTTCATAAGTTAATAATTGTTTTTATTTTGTAATATTAATTCAAAGTTTAATTGTATTAGTTTAATCTTATGTTTTGAATTAATTAGTATTAGAATATCAAGTTGCAATTCGATTCGATGAAGAGACTAATAAAGTTTTAAATCCTTGGTGATGTTAATGAAGTTTAAAAGAGTCTCGAAATTTTTGGCTTAATTTCATAAGGTATGAGTTGTTTTTGATTTTGTAAAATTAATTCCAAATTTAATTGTATTAATTTTATCTGATATCTTTAACTAATTAGTTTTAGAATATTAAGTTGCAATTATTCTTTGACAAGGCTAGGCAAGTTTGAAATTCTTGACGATAGGGATGCAAGCGAGTCGACCCGAGCCTTGCCCTTTTTTTTTTGTTGCTCGAGCTCGGCTCGACCAAGGCTCGCGGCTCGCTCGGCTTGGCTCGAGCTAAAACAAAATAATATTATTTTAAATTAAAAATTAATTTTTGTAATAATTTAATATATTTTTATATATAATAATATATATTAAATGAATATATATACATATATATAATAAATATATTACTTTTTTATTAATTTTGTATAAAAATCAATAAATATATATATAATATTATATATAGAAAAATTAAAATATTATTTTTAATTAAATATGCTAACTCGCGAGTTGGCTCGCGAGACACGAGCCAAACTCAAAGTGACTTGGTTCGAGCTTGTTCACCATGCTCGTGAGCTGGCTCAGCTCGTTTGCATGCCTACTTGACGAGGCTAATGAAGTTTGAATTTTTTTTGAGATTTTTGGTTTAACCTCTCGGGGTACGAATTATTTTTATTTTTATAAAATTAATTCAAAATTTAATTGTATAATTTAATCTTATATTAGAATTAATTAGTTTTAGAATATCAAATTATAATTTGATTTGTTGACTAGAGTAACAAAGTTTGAAATCCTTGATGAGGTTAACGAAATTTGAAAGAGTGTCGAAATTTCTAACTCAATTTCATATGAGAGGAGTTATTTTTATTTATAAAATAAATTTAAAATTTAATTATATTAATTTAATCTTATATTTTGAATAAATTAATTTTAAAATATCAAGTTGCAATTTGAATCAAAAAATTTTCACAATGCCTGTTCTCTCTTTCCCCGCGAAAACGGCCTCACCGCAGCGGCGTTGGTGAATATTTTGAGGGTTGTCTGTCCCCAAATGTTTGCAATTTTCTGCAGCAGAAGACCCCACCCAAACGAAGTGAGCATTTTTCATGGCCAGCAATCTTTACATCCCCAAAATGCAAGCTACGTCAGGTCATTTTTTAATATGCGATTGCTTAGGATTATTTGGGTTAATTAAATTAGAAGCATCGAAGGTCATGGAATCAGTGGCACCACAGTCAAAAATCCACTTTGAAACTTTACTTTGGGAATTTTGCGAGTTAAAAGCATATCCACTAGAAGTCTGGGGTCTTTTTCGTAAATTCATAAAAAATTGGGGCTTCTCATCAAATTGGGGGAGCATATGTAAATGGGAGCTAGAGTTTGGGACATAACCCTCAAACCCTTTAACTGTTGCGTTGATTTCTGTCTTTTCCCCCTTTGAATCTATCACGCCACCGTCGCCGGATATAATGGCGAGATTGGCGCGGCTGACCGTCGTCGTTGCTCTGCCACCTCCTACTGTACTGGTGTCTCCCCGGACGACGCCTACAGCGGCGTTTTCTCTGCCTCCATCACCCTCCGCGAGATTTTCTCTCCTGCTTCCTCCTTTCATCGCCGCTCCGGTGGGATTTTTCTGATGGTCTTCCCAGTAACAGTGTTTGGTATATATATCCAACTAAATTGTTTATGTATTTAATTACAGAAACATCAAAGAACATAAAAGTACCCTATTGACATCTGTGCACCAATGAAGATTCAAGATTATGTGAAGTAAATACATACTATCAAGCTGATTCAAATAAGAATCATAAAATGTTTTCAGACAACCAAAACAAGCAGATTCAAGATATGCACCAGAACTACAATCAAGCTTGATCACACTACCATAACAAGCATCTAACCCAAAATACAGCACCTCATTTGAAAATTTTTGCCCAGTTGTGTAAGAATCTCTCCCAAGCAATTGAAAATATATAGTAGTGCTTAATTTTAAAAAATATATATTGTAAATTCCGAGGGAATTCCGAGGGAAAATGGTTTTCCCTCGAAAATCCCTCGGAATTCCCTCGAAATTTCAAAAAATAACTAAATATTAGAAAAAGAGGAAAAATTGTTTTTAAATATTAAATGTAATAACATGATGTTTTCTTTGTTAGTAAATTAAATAAGAAAAAATTCTCTTCCAAAAATATGTGAAAACGAAATTTGATTTCAATTTAAAATAAGACGAATGTCCTTAACGCTATGATATTGTTCTAAATACCTACCGAATGTTTGATTACATAAGTATAACCATCAATTCACTCATTTAATAACTAAAATTATCTTACTTTATTCACTAATTATGCAAATAATTGTTATTGATTGTATTTAAACTCAACAAATTATTATGTAGTGTTTAATTTTAAAAAATATATATTGTGAATTTCGAGGTATTTCCGAGGGAAAATGGTTTACCCTCGGAAATCCCTCGGAATTTCGAAAAATAACTAAATATTAGAAAAGGAGGAAAAATTATTTTTAAATATTAAATGTAATAACATGTTGTTTTCTTTGTTAGTAAATTAAATAAGAAAAAGTTCTCTTCCAAAAATATGTGAAAACGAAATTCGATTTCAATTTAAAATAAGACGAATGTCCTTAACGCTATGATATCGTTCGAAATACCCACCGAATGTTTGATTACATAAGTATAACCATCAATTCACTCATTTAATAACTAAAATTATCTTACTTTATTCACTAATTATACATATAATTGTCATGGATTGTATTTAAACTCAACAAATTATTATGTAGTGCTTAATTTTAAAAAATATATATTGTAAATTCCGAGGGAAAATGGTTTTCCCTCGGAATTCCCTTGTAATTTCGAAAAATAACTAAATATTAGAAAAAGAGGAAAAATTATTTTTAAATATTAAATGTAATAACATGATTTTTTCTTTGTTAGTAAATTAAATAAGAAAAAATTCTCTTCCAAAAATATGTGAAAACGAAATTCGATTTCAATTTAAAATAAGACGAATGTCCTTAACGCTATGTTATCGTTCGAAATACCTACCGAATGTTTGATTACATAAGTATAACCATCAATTCACTCATTTAATAACTAAATCTTACTTTATTCACTCATTATACATATAATTGTCATGGATTGTATTTAAACTCAATAAATTAATATGTAGTGCTTAATTTTAAAAAATATATATTGTAAATTCCGAGGGAATTCCGAGGGAAAATGGTTTTCCCTCGAAAATCCCTCAGAATTCCCTTGGAATTTCGAAAAATAACTAAATATTAGAAAAAGAGGAAAAATTGTTTTTAAACGTTAAATGTAATAACATAATGTTTTCTTTGTTAGTAAATTAAATAAGAAAAAGTTCTCTTCCAAAAATATGTGAAAACGAAATTCTATTTCAATTTAAAATAAGATGAATGTCCTTAATGCTATGGTATCGTTCGAAATACCTACCGAATGTTTGATTACATAAGTATATCCATCAATTCACTCATTTAATAATTAAAATTATCTTACTTTATTCACTAATTATACATATAATTGTCATGGATTGTGACGTGGCACGTGCCCGCTGTCGATTTAGGCCAATCACCTTGCCCCACGTGTATGATCGAAGGTCAAGCCTCGCTCGGAGATCACCTTTCGACCATCATACTCAAAGACCCATTTACCCCGCGAAAATTACCGCATAAAGCGTCGATCCATAATCGGGCCAACCGAACCGTTGTGATCGACCCAAAATTCCCGACTGGCCAGCACACTATTCCACTAGCTTGTAGTGGCCGACCAAGCATTTAATGCACGTCCTTAATGGGGCACCTGTCAGCTCCCCACGCCACCACGTCGAGGCGGTAACTTCTCTTTCCTCTCTGTATAAATACCCCCTCCTCATTTATTGCACGGTAAGTTTTTCCACCTAACACTTTTCACTGCTCAACTTTCTCGATCCTCTTCACCGATCCTGACTTGAGCGTCGGAGGGCCAACCCGGGTCTCATACCCAGCTTCCCCGAGTTGGCCTCGAAGCTTACGTTTATCGACCTGTGCAGAATTCAAGCAGTCAGGCGGTCGTTTCCCCTCAACAAATAGAGTGATCGCGTCGGATCTCTCGATCAATCATCAAGCGGAGATTTTGGCACGATCATTTGGCGCCGTCTGTGGGAATCTCGCAACCAGAAGCCATTGAACATGACTACTCGAAACATTATAAGCAACCGCCTATTCGACGAAAATGGTCGGGAGGTCATTCCTCAAGTTCCCCTACAGGTCGTTGTTCCCACCTCCATTCCGACACAGCTAGTCTACTCGACGCCCGAGATAGAAAAATACTTGAAAGCTTGTCGCGATGAGGCTGTTACGGCGACTGCAGAGGGAAGAGAGCCTCGCATGCCAGAATGCCCAGAAACTCGACCGATAGAAATCATTCAACCCCAGATAAATCATCCTGGGTATGTACAACCAGTTCAGTATCCTCCGCCTGGCACATATTGGGCTGGAATTGGGCAAAATACACAGCCTCAACTTCCCCAACAACAACCGTTACCTTCTCAAGGAAATGTACGGAGGCCAGTTCAAGACAGGTTATCATTTCAACTTGATGATGAGGTCGACTCTAGAACCCCTACTGACACCAGAATACGTCGGGGTGGCAGTCAACTTAAAGCGGGCATATCACAACAGGGATCTCGACCGTCTCATCCTAGTCTGAAAAACAGGGACCGCAGAATGTCTGGATCACAAAGAGAACGAAGCCCTTCTCAGCATGACTCATCCCCACATGAATCGAATGGAGTCTTTAACCGACTCGGACCACACGGTCGGGTTAATCAGATCAGGAGATCGAACAGGGGTCGTATCGTGAGGTCGAATGACCTTCGAAATCAGATACCTCCGCGTTCCGATCGACAGGATAACCGACAAAGGAGCGAAAGTCAAGGATCGTATAGCCATTCGCCCCACCGATCACACTCCGTTCGGCGTGAACGCTCTAGATCACCCCGACGCACACCGTCGGTCCCAAGGCATGTCCGCCCATGGAGGTATCGCAGTGAGAGAGAAGCTCAGTCTCCATTTTGCGACTCGATCATTGAGTCCACTACCGATGAGAAGATCCCCACTGGGCTACCCACGTATAACGGATCGACTGACCCTGAAAAACATGTGTCGCGCCTCGAAATGCAGCTCAGCATGTTTGGACACTCGCCTAATATCTGGGCTAAGATCTTTGTTACAACACTGGATGGCCCTGCTCTCGAATGGTTTTCGAGGCTCCCTCCTCGATCAATAACTTCCTACAAGACCCTCGTTGATCGATTCAAGGCTCAATTCTCGGCTATGAAGGGAGATAAGCTTCCACCGACCTACCTGTACACCATTAAACAGGCTCCTAATGAATCACTTCGAGATTTCTTCAGTCGTTTCTCGCAAGCTGTGGTCAAAACAGAAGAACCGAGCATCGATCTTTTGAGACCTATTGTTCACAAGGCTCTGGTCAACATCGAAGCCGCTCGGTACATCTTCTTACAGAAACCAAAGAATTTGGCGGACATCCAAGCAGCTGCTTGCGATTGGATGCAACTCGAAGAATTGGAGAGTTCTCAGAGGAGCCCGATCCCCAGTCGAAAGGTAGATATCCATCGACCAATTAGACAAGATGCACGGCCCAAGCCCGAGGGACCAACAGGGCCCACCACTCGAAAGCATTACACGCAACTGACGCGCCCGCTCGATGAAATCTACAATGTTATCGATCCAGCTCTACTGAAAAAGCCTAAGCCAATGCGGGACACTCCCAAGAATCAAGAGAGCAATAAATTTTGCAATTTTCACCAACAAAAAGGTCACAACACTTCTGAATGTAACGCATTACGAGATGAGGTCGAACGCCTAATCAAGGGAGGCCACCTCCTGGAGTTTGTGAAAAAAATGGATGACCATGCTCGGAACCGAGATCACCCCGACAGGTCACCTCCCAAACAACGGCAGGCTAAGCCTCCAACAGAACGAGACCCTCATAACCGACCATGTCTCGGTCGGATTGACATGATTTCAGGAGGACCTTCAGGTGGAGATTCAAGGTCCGCTCGGAAAAAGACGCGACGGACAGCTACTCAAGGCTTCTGTAGTCCCCGAGAAGTGATGCATGTTCGACCAGAAGACGCCTGGGTCAATGAAGAGATAGTGTTTAATGAAAATGATGTAATTGATCTACCAGGACGCTCGAGCGAAACACCTAGTTCTCCTATGGTTGTCACGCTCGACGTCGCCAACTTTGCTGTATCTCGCACTTTAATAGATAATGGAAGCTCGAGCAATATTATCCTTTATTCGACTCTTGTTCGCATGAATCTACACGATAAATTGCTTCTAGATCCCATTCGAACCCCTCTTACAGGATTTGGAGGTGCAGAGGTGTACACCAATGGTCGAGTACTGCTAATCACATCCATGGGCGCTTTGCCCCGACGGGCAACACGCGAAATCGAATATCTTGTCGTCGAAACGCCCTCCGCTTACAATATTATCTTCGGTCGACCGGGTCTCATCGATTTCCGAGCGGTTATATCCACTTACCACCAAATGGTCAAGTTACCCACCCCCACCGGGGTCGGGGAATTAAGATGCGATATACCGGCCGCTTGGAGTTGCTACTCTATTTCGTTAGACAAGCCCAAACCTTCTTCGGAGAAGCACGTGCCTCTGGTGATCGATGATCCCATCATCGAGGATGAATTTGTGGACCCAGGAGCCATCGACCCCGAGAACTCACGGAAAATGAGTTCTTCCCATGCGGCAAAAAGAAAGAAGCAGGAAGATAAAAAGCTCGAGCCCACAGAAGAGCTCGAAGAAATTCAACTAATCCCAGGACAAACAGAAAAAGTCACACGTATCGGTGCTGGTCGAAAGGGAAAAGAGCAATGCATGCTCATACAGTTCCTGCGTGACAACCTCGACGTTTTTGCGTGGAGTGCTTCTGATCTTGTGGGAGTAGACAGGAAATTGATCGAACATCGCTTGAATGTTGATCCAACCTACAAGCCAGTCAAGCAAAAGTTGCGCTCTCAGAGCGACTCCAGAAATGCCATCATCGAGGCTGAAGTCAACAAACTCCTGGACGCCAAGTATGTCATGCCGATCCAATACGTCGAATGGCTGTGCAATGTCGTCCTTGTGCCCAAACCAGGAGGAAAATGGCGAATGTGTAATGATTTCACTGACTTGAACAAGGCGTGTCCGATGGATCCCTATCCGTTACCTCGGATCGACCAATTGGTCGACTCCACAGTCGGATGCGAACGATTGAGCATGATGGACGCTTTTCAAGGATATTACCAAATTTTCATGGCCATCGAGGATCAACCCAAGACTGCTTTCATAGTCTTCAATGGCATTTACTGCTTCAAGGTTATGCCATTCGGACTAAAAAATGCAGGTGCTACGTACCAGAGAATGATGAACAAGGTTTTCGAGTCTGAGATCGGGGATACCATCGAGGTGTACGTCGATGATATGCTGGTCAAAAGTGAAAAGGCCGCCGATCATCTTGACCACTTGAAGAAAGCTTTCAACCTCCTCCGAAAGTACCATTTAAAGCTCAACCCTGCTAAATGTACCTTTGGGGTCGACGGTGGTAAGTTCCTCGGATACATGGTCAGCCAAAGAGGGATCGAGGCCAACCCCGCAAAGATAAAAGCTATCCAACTTTTACCGATCCCAAACTCGATCCGTGATGTACAGAGGCTAGTGGGTCGCATCATATCCCTCAATCGTTTCATAGCCCGATCGTCAGAAAAGAGCTTGCCATTTTTCAAGATCTTACGCAATATCAAGAATTTCGAATGGACTCCGGAATGCAACCAAGCTCTCGAGGACCTAAAAAAATACCTTACCTCCCCACCTCTGCTTGTAAAACCCATCGATGGGGAAACATTATATCTGTATCTGGCCGTGTCCAATGAGACCATTAGCTCGGTACTCGTCACCATTCGAGATCGGAAACATCTCCCCGTGTACTACGTAAGTAAGGTTCTCCATGGCCCTGAGGTACGCTATCTCGAGATCGAAAAGTTTGCTCTCGCAGTAGTCCATACTTCTCGTAAGCTTCGACCATACTTCCAAGCGCACCCCATCGTAGTCCTCACCGATCAACCGCTGAAAACCGTCATGGACAAACCAGAAGTTTCGGGTCGACTCACAAAGTGGACTATCGAGCTCGGACAGTTCGAAGTAACATATCGACCCCTGGTGGCGTATCAAGCACAAATCTTAGCCGATTTCTTGGTGGAAAAAGGCCCGCACTCGACGACAAAGGTTAACCCAACCATTTGGACCCTTTCGGTCGATGGCTCCTCAACCGCATCCGGGGGAGGTGCCGGGGTATCCATCATCAGCGCAAATGGCCAACAGGTCGAATACGCCATCGCCCTCGAATATCCTGCAACAAACAATGAGGCTGAGTACGAAGCTCTTTTAGCAGGATTGAGAATTGCGAAAATGCAAAACATCAAAAAACTTCGGGTCTTAACCGATTCACAGCTGGTTGCTGGTCAAGTCACTGGTGAATACGAGGCTCGAGAGGAGTCCATGATCAAATATCTCGCCTTGGTCAAAAGGGCAATCTCTGAATTTGAAGAATTCGAAATTTCACAAATTCCTCGAGAAGAGAACGGTCGAGCAGACGCCCTTTCTAGATTTGCGAGTGGATCGCTAGGCACACAGGATCGGACCATCACCTTCACCTTCATGACCTCATCAGCTCGATCGATAGATCACATTCCACTCGAGATCAACTCTATCGATGCAACTGAGCCGTGTTGGCTCGATGACATAGTCTTGTATCTTCAAAATGGCATTTTACCCGAGGATTTGATCGAAGTGAGGAGACTCAAGCAACGCGCCCTAAGCTATACGCTGGACCAAGAGGGTCGTCTGTACAAACGTTCATTCATCGGTCCAACTAAACGATGTCTCCGACCATCACAAGGTCGAGAAGTTTTAGCCAAAATCCATGAGGGATCATGTGGAAATCACGCCGGGGGGTGGTCCCTAGCCCTAAAAGTGTCTCGATCTGGATTCTTCTGGCCTACCCTACGCAAGGATGCACTCGAATTTGTGAGAAAATGCGATTGTTGCCAGAGACATGCCAATTTGACCCATCAGCACCCCGCACACATGATTCCGATCGAGTCATGCTGGCCTTTTGAGCAATGGGGAATCGACATAATTGGCCCCTTTCCGATATCAACTCGACAAAGGCAGTTCATCATTGTGGCGATCGATTATTTTTCTAAATGGATCGAGGCTTTGGCGGTCGCAAAGATTACTTTCTACGCCTTACAAGACTTCCTTTGGAAGCACATCATCACTAGATTTGGAGTACCTCGAGTCATAGTATGCGATAATGGACCACAGTTCCGAAGTTCAAGATTTAGAACCTATTGCTCCGACTTTAGGATCGACCAAAGATTCACTTCAGTCGGACATCCCCAGGCTAACGGTCAGGTCGAGGTCACCAATCGAACCATCATACAGAATTTGTGTACGCGACTCGAAGCAAAGAAGAGCCACTGGGTCGATGAACTTGAAGGTGTCCTTTGGGCATATCGAACCACCCCTCGAATCCCAACTGGACAAACACCTTTCGCCATGGTATATGGCTCGGAGGCCGTGATTCCAGCTGAAATTATACATCAATCTCCTCGAGTGGCTCACTTCCAGCACGGTCGGAATAATGAACTAAGGGCTTTCGATCTTGACACAATAAGCGAAACTCAAGAAAAAGGGAACATGAAGATGCAACAATATTGAGCCACGACTGCTTGAGCATACAATAAAAACCTGCGACCCCTCCACTTTCAGGTCGGGGATTTGGTCCTCAAAAAGGTTGAAGTCACTAAACACGTAGGAAAGCTCGATGCTAATTGGGAAGGACCCTACCGTGTCGTCGAAATAGGTAAGAATCGAGCATATCGTCTCGAGGATCTCGATGGACTACCGTTGCCTCGATCGTGGAATGCTCACAACTTGAAGAAGTATTACTTGTAAACATACTATGTAAATTTTCTGGTCGATTAATCGGTAAAGTTTTCTCTTGTCTTTTCAACAATCATGTTATTCGACCATATACTTGTGATTATACGACGCCCGTACTAATGTCTTGTATATTTCGAAAGATTAGGGCAGTTTGCCTTGACATCTTCTCGATCATTATTACCGATTAACATAAAAAGTTAAACATCAAAGAGCTCGAGAAAACATACATTAAAACCCAGAAGAGAACTAGCATAATATATTTAAAATAATAGTGCATCGATCACAACTCTTCGATCACACTCTTACAAATTTGGATTTTACAAATGGGAGCAACAAACGCTCGGATTCCTACCTATTTACATATGAATCTCGAGCCAACAACTACAAAAGTCCGACCCCAACAGGCGAAACTTTGAAAATTGAATTCCCCTCAGCGAAAGACTTCCGAGTACGGAGATAGGGCTAGTCCATTCTCTCCGACTCAATCCTCGGCTACTCACGGTCCGGTTCCTTCCTCGATTGGAACAATGGCCCCATCCCCAAAATATTCTGGGCACATATCTTTCGGGTCGAATGAGGCATCAAGATCGAGCTCTTCAGTGACTGTGTCGTCTGGTTCCCCCGCTGCTCTAGATCGAGCCAACTTCACGGCAAAGCCAAACTCGTCGTCATCCCAGTTTAGCTCGGGAGTAGGAGGTCGAGTAACTGGTTCGACTGGGCGAGGATCGTCTTGAAATAGGCCGACCTTTTCTTGATTATAGTCGAGCGGAAGGTACTTGGCTGCTTGCACTTGAGCCAAGCACAAATTGAAGCCCTCCTCAACGTCTTTGAAGCTCGTAATCGATACGACCTTTTCATAAGCCTTGGACTTCATGAATCTATAAACGCCTCGACGCTCGAGGTCGTTTACGGATTCGGCTAACCCCCTCTTGCATCGATCAAGGGCTAGCTTTGCGCCTTTCCTCTCTCCCTCCATCAAGCCGCGAGTTCTCGCGTCAGCTTCTTCTTGGATCGACCTAGCCACCCTATCCTTCGCCACCTTCAGCTTCTTCTCGACCTCTGAGAGATTCGTTATGGCATCCAAGAGATCATGGTCGAGCTTTTCCTTGTCCTTGGTGGCCTCAGCCAACTTCTTGTCCTTTTCTTCCAGCTCGAGCCTCATCGTCTCAACCTGCCGCTCAGCTTTCACCCTCAGCTGCCGATGAACCCATCCCCTTCGAGCCACTTGAAAGAAGTCCTGGCCCAACTGTAGGATATCATCGATCATCAGAAACTTCGACCATACACTCGAAAGAAAAATAATTTCTAGAAGCACTTACAGCAAAATATTTCTGGACCCAGGACGCCTCGATCTCGTCGTCGGAGAGCGCCATCCTTTCCTTGTGGTCGACCGTTGTCTGGATTGAACTGTACAAAGCTCCGAGTGCATTGTAATCTTTAGGAGCAGTTCCGATCCGTCTGGGCTCGCCCTTCTCGTTGACGCTCGAAAGGCCACACGGGAAATGAGGTTCCTCGAGGATTGGGTAGTCGAAGAACAACTTCTTTTCTTCCTCGCTCGACTTCCAGGGCACAGCGTTCGAGGACCCTGCAGAAGGCCTTCGCACCCCCGCCAGAATGCTGGCCACGTTCCGGGGAACAATAGCCCCTCGACCCTGGTTCGGAGGGGTCGAGTAGGCTCCGGCTTGGACCTCGACGATCGGCCCAAGCATGGGTGGCATAGGGAGTAAGGGGTTCTTCTCTCGACCTTTACTCTTGTCGGCCCCGACCCCAGACTTCGCCTGGCCCTTAGTTTTCTGCTTTTTAGCTTGGGGGGCTCCTTGGTCCTCGACCCCCGGCGGGGTTCGCCCCCTCTTCTCGGGAGCTTCATTGGTCCTCATTGCGAGAACCCTAGGTAAAGCCTCGATCGTCGCATCGGTCGATGCAGCAATCTCCGCCTGGGTAGGCGGGGGCATTTTCTTCTTCTCGGCCGCTTTCTTCAGCTCGGCCATCTCCTTCCTTCTCGCATTTAAAGCAGCCGACATGATGCATTGGTCTGCACAAAGAAGGCACTCGATCATGAAGTGACAAAAAAAAGGAGGGGGGGGGATAACAACATAAAAAAATGGCAGTGATGCTTCGAAGGGTGCGTTCGAAATACCAGGGTCGAAATGTTTACTAACTCCTGGCGCGAGCCCCAGGTCGGTTAATGATTTTGGAGCGACCATATCCTCCGACTCCACACTTCCCATCATTCTCAGGGCCGCCATTAAAGTGTTTGGCCAGCCCGAAAGTCCTCTCGGAAGGTCCGCTCGAGAGACCCAGCTCCATCCCGGATATTTTAGGCCGGGCCAACCCTTTTCGCACTCGATGAAAACGAATCTCTGTTTCCATCCCTTACCGTTCGACGAAGTTGGCGACCTAACAATCCGATAATTACTCTTCGACTGCAATTGAATATACCCCGGGCCAGACTTCGAGGTCTCGGTTGTCAATCCGGCTTGAAAGATCTCGGAAATGCAGTATATGTTGGTCTTCATTCCCAAACACTTCAACAAGGCCCTCAACCCATTTACCATGGAGTAAGAATTGGGCATCAACTGCAGTGGACTAATCCTAAGGGTATTGAAGAAGTCGACCATCTCCTCGGGAATGGGCACCCTAAACCCATTTTTAACCGCCAAGTAGTTGATCGCGATACAGTTGGGCGGCGGGTCGGTCATTCTATCTCCTGCCTGGGGCCTTATTACTCGATAACCCCCATACTTCGGAGCACCCCCAAACAACCAATTCTGGACTTCTCCGAGTTTGTCCTCAGATATCGAGCAGGTAATAGCTCGAGGGTCATTCTGTAGCCGACCCTCTGGTTCCAAATTCTCCCCCTCTTCTTCCTCATCCTCTTCTTCCTCCTCTAGTCGACCGGAAGTCGACGTCACCTCTCCTGACACACGAGGTACGACCACCTCTGTTGTCCCGTCCTCGGGCAAAGGCTCCGAGACCTCTACAACCTCGACGATCTCATCCCTTCCCTGGGGATTCGTCGACCTAGTCTCCATGGTCTCTCCCGAATCCGTTGTCGAACTCGACCCAGATGAGTCCGAACTCGACCCCACACTTGCAGTTGCCACTCCCATCCCTTTGAGGCCGGCCTCCGCTCGATTTGTTGACATCCTACAGTAGTTGACAAAAGCCTCGTTTTTTATTGGGTAGATCGGATACGAACAAATCGAGAGAGAGGAAGCCTTCGAAGAGGGAAGTGGTACACCTCTCCCTCGAAGTGATCGAAAACAAAAAATAAAAGCACAGAGAAAGAAGATCGAGCAACAGATCGGAAATATTACCTTTTGTTTTCTGAAGATTCGAAGACTGTCCTCTTATAAAACGAGCGACCCCGAAATTCGACACACAAAGGACTCTTTATCAATCGAAAATGGCTCGAAACTCTCTTCAATTCTCTTTCGCAAAAGTAACAAATGGATTTACAGAGGGAACTATTTATAGGGGTGAAAATGGGCGGGAATCGAGAAGATGAAACAACGTGATGATTACAGCGGGTCCCACTCTTAGGGTTTGAAACATCACTGCCACGTCAGCCCTAGCAGATGACGTTTCGGGGGGCTTATGACGTGGCACGTGCCCGCTGTCGATTTAGGCCAATCACCTTGCCCCACGTGTATGATCGAAGGTCAAGCCTCGCTCGGAGATCACCTTTCGACCATCATACTCAAAGACCCATTTACCCCGCGAAAATTACCGCATAGAGTGTCGATCCATAATCGGGCCAACCGAACCGTTGTGATCGACCCAAAATTCCCGACTGGCCAGCACACTATTCCACTAGCGTGTAGTGGCCGACCGAGCATTTAATGCACGGCCTTAATGGGGCACCTGTCAGCTCCCCACGCCACCACGTCGAGGCGGTAACTTCTCTTTCCTCTCTGTATAAATACCCCCTCCTCATTTATTGCACGGTAAGTTTTTCCACCTAACACTTTTCACCGCTCAACTTTCTCGATCCTCTTCACCGATCCTGACTTGAGCGTCGGAGGGCCAACCCGGGTCTCACACCCAGCTTCCCGAGTTGGCCTCGAAGCTTACGTTTATCGACCTGTGCAGAATTCGAGCAGTCAGACGGCCGTTTCCCCTCAACAAATAGAGTGATCGCGTCGGATCTCTCGATCAATCATCAAGCGGAGATTTTGGCACGATCAGATTGTATTTAAACTCAACAAATTATTATGTAGTGCTTAATTTTAAAAAATATATATTGTAAATTTCGAGAGAATTCCGAGGGATTTCGAAAAATAACTAAATATTAGAAAAAGAGAAAAAATTGTTTTTAAATATTAAATATAATAAAATGATGTTTTCTTTGTTAGTTAATTAAATAAGAAAAATTATCTTACTTTATTCACTAAAAATTAAATAAATTCTAATTTTCCGAGGGAAAATTCCCTCGGAATTCCCTCGGAAAATAATTTTAATTTAAAAATTATATAATTTTTTCTATTCCGAGGGAATTTCCCTCGGAAAACTCAAGATCTAGAAATGCGAAAATTTCCGAGGAAATATATCCCTCGGAATAATTTTAAAAATTAAATAAATTCTAATTTTCCGAGGGAAATTTCCCTCGAAATTCCCTCGGAATATTCAAAATTTAAAAATATGAAAATTTCTGAGGGAATATATCCCTCGGAAATCCCTCGGAAAATAATTTTAATTTAGAAATTATATAAGTTTTACTATTCCGAGGGAATTTCCCTCGGAATACTCAAGATCTAAAAATACGAAAATTTCTGAGGGAATATATCCCTCCGAAATCCCTCGGAATATAATTTTAATTTAAAAATTAAATAAATTCTAATTTTCCGAGGGAAAATCCCCTCGGAATTCCATAAGAAAATAGTTTTAATTTCAAAAATAATTAAGTTTTAATATTCCGAGGGAAAAGTCCCTCGGAAATCCCTCGGAAAACTTGGCGGCTAACCTTGGTGCTAAAATTTCCGAGGGATTTCCGAGGGAATTTTCCCTCGGAAATTAATTGGGTGAATTCCCTCGGAATTCCCTCGGAAATTTCCGAGGGAAATAGTCGCTCGGAATTCGCCTGTTTTCTTGTAGTGAAAGGTTGGTCAAGATGCATGGGCATGGCGATTACTGGCACCCCGAACTCTATGCTTTCAATCAACGAACCCCAACCACAATGGCTCACGAATCCGCCCAAGCTTTTATGCCTCAATATCTTCTCCTGCGGTGCCCATTTTTCCACGATCTTGCCTCTTTTGCCGACCCTCTCAAGAAAACCCTCGGTTGCGAGCCTGGATTTCCTCCCTAGACGGAGACCTAATAACCCATATGAAACTTGTATTGGTGTTGAGCTCCAAAGCATAAGCTATTTCTTCGATTTCTTCCCTTTTCAAGAAATATTCGCTCCCGAATGACAGGAAAATGGTTGAAAACTCGTCTTTTTTATCGAGCCACTCCATTAGGTCACAGCTTGCATCGTCATTTCCGGGATCAGTTCCGACTAGTGTCCGGACGGGTATAACTTTCTGGCTCAAGAGCTGTGAAAGATAGTCTACCTATTTTCCTTCAATTTCCCGGGAAGTTTTTATCAGCATAGATTGGTTGGGTTCCTGATTAGGTACTCCATCATCATTATCAGAGTTTCTCTGATGACACTTCTTTTTTAAGGATTCAATGGAACTATTGAACATATCTTTCTCAATCCCTGCAAGTAGAGACACAGTCAAAATTTCTTCAAAGTATTGTCTGACACATATTAATAGATAACCGGGAGAAAATGACTGTATTTTTTTTTTTCCAAACTATTAATAGATAATAGAGAAAATTATCAAAATCGTCCCGTAAAGTGAGCCACTTTTAGTTTTGGTCCCAACAGTTGTCAATGTCTCACTTTTGGTCCCATAAAGTGGCATTTGTCTTAATTTTGGTCCCATTGACCATTTTCCGTCCAAAATAACGGTTAACTGTTAAAAAAAATTACTTTTTACCCTATTTTCTTAAAAAAGTTACTTTTTACTCCGTTAAAAAAATTACTTTTACTGTTAAAATATATTAAATATATATATAATATTATATTATACGTATTATATACATATATACATATATATATTATACACGTGTAATATAATATTTATATATGCACGTATATTTATTTACTGTTAAAATATATTAAATATATATATAATATTATATTATACGTATTATACATATATATATATATATTATATATTATATTAAATATATAAAGATATATATATTATATTTAAAATATTATATATACATATATTATATATATATACACGTATTATATATGTATGTATATGTACGTTACATGTATCGTATATGCGTATATATACATATAATATATATATATATATTTATATGTATTATACTATATTATATTATACGTATTATACATATATATATGTATATTGTATTATATATATATATATATATATATATATATATATATATATATTATATTATAAAATATTATATATACATATATTATATATATATACACGTATTATATATGTATGTATATATACATTACATGTATCATATATGTGTATATAAGCATATAATATATATATTATATTAGACTATATTATATTATACGTATTATACATATATATATGTATATTATATTATATATATTTTTTATATTATAAAATATTATATATATATATATACACGTATTATATATGTGTATATACGTATTATAATATATAATACATATATATTATATATAATATATATTATCTTTTGTTTGGGGTGAAAATATACAATTTAAATAGTTTGGGGGTGAAAATATGGAATTTAAATAGTTTGGGGTAGTTTTGAAAATATAAAAGAACCAAAAGGGCTAAAAAGTTACTTTTTTAACGGTCAACCGTTATTTTGGACGGAAAATTGTCAATGGGACCAAAATTAAGACAAATGTCACTTTATGGGACCAAAAGTGAGATATTAGCAACTGTTGGGACTAAAACTAAAAGTGACTCACTTTACGGGACGATTTTGATAATTTTCTCTAGATAATATATATTTCTTCTTTAATCATATATTTTAATATGTCATGTTAGAGAGCTATTTGTCAACACAATTGTAACTCAGGAGATAAATAACTCTTCCAACGATATTAATCTCGAAATTGTGAAAACTAATGTTAAAGGACTAAAATAAAAAAATATTAATGAGAATTATTGAGAAACATTAGAACTGAAAATTGGAGAGTGTTTATTACAGTACAAAAAATGAAAGACCTGAGTTGAAATTGCGAAGTCACCATACTTACAAGATCAAAATACAATTAAATCATTAATTATAGGACTAGGAAAAAAATTTGAAAAAAAAAAACAAAAAACAAAAAAGAACTAGAAATCTAGAATTATAAAGTGGTTATAATTACCGGATCAAAATTGCAGTTATGCCTTACTAATTTTGGCATAACTAATTTTAGCTGCCTTAAACTTTTTGTTTGACCGTTACTAAATGGTATGCGCTAGAATTCCTGATATTTCGTAATTATTACAAATCAGACCCTCTTAATCAAAAAAACACAGAAAGTACCTCTAAATTAATTTCCATGACACAATCGCGTACCTGTAAGTCGAATAGCAGGGAATGGGTACTCCTCCCCCGGCGGCTTCCATATGGTGTGATAGAAGAAAGAACCGGTTATAGCTCCTGAAGGTATAAAATAAACAGCCGGAATATCAGCCTCCGCCACCGCTCCCGCCGCCCATTGGATCACACCATCGTGTATCACCACATCGGGCTTCAGTCTTTTCAGTAAGTTCGAGAAGTTGAGTTTCGACGAATAGAGCGCCTTGTGGAGGGCGGAGTTGAGGCGGAGGGGGAGGCGGTTGGCCGTGTGGTGGTGGGGAGGGAGCTCCGGCGAGGAAGGGAGATGGAGTTCGATGAGCTGAATTGAGGAAGTGTATTTTTCTGGGATTTTGTTCTTGATTGAAGTCAGGTTTATGGGAGTGGAGCAGAGGTATGTCTGTGTGTTTCTGTGTGAGAGTCGCTTTGCGAGTTCGAGGAACGGTGAGATGTGGCCGTAGGCTAGCCACGGTAGCATCACCACATTCATCGGAGAAGTTTCTTTTTCCATGAGAGAGAGAGAGAGAGAGAGAGAGAGTGAGAGGCTGTGTGTTGAGAGAAGTTGAGTTGAGTCGGTGGTGATCTTTTCTAAGGGTGTAGAATTGGGATAGTTACGAACGCACCCTGAGGTTTGGCGTTATTACAGAATACCCCCTGAGATTTCGGAAATTACGAACTCCCCCCCTAAATAGTACACCCTTGCTTACAAATAGCACCTTCTGTTAATCACACCGTCTAAAATTTCCGAAACCTCAGGGGGTATTCTGTATTAAGGCCAAACCTCAGGGGGACGTTGGTAATTATCTGGTGTAGAATTTAAGGGATAATTCCAAATAGACCTCCGATATATGACGAAAATATGGATCCCACCCTAAAATTTGAAAAATTACGAATATCCCTGATGGGAAATTCTACCCCAAACCCGGCTCGGCTTAGCCCACAAATAAAAATGCGTCAAGTGGAAAATTAATTTTAAATCAAAATAATTATTAAACTCAACTATTCTTAACCCTAGTTAATTTAATTTATCTTATATGGAAATAAAAGACTATTTGGTGAAGAATCTCAATCTTAAAACAAAATTCTACCAAAAGATTTTTTCAATATCATCTTCTTCATGACAAATTTCATCGTCGTCTTCTTGACAAATTTCAAATTTCGTGTACTTCATTATTTTGGGAGATGGCTTCTCTTAAAAAACGGATCTACATCTTGTTTTTCTCTTCATTTCAATTTCGAATCCCTCACAGATTTTAATGGCGTACAACTTATTTCTCATAGATTTATTTTAGTTTTAATTGCAGAGATAGAAAACAGATCCATTAGCGTATGAAATCTACCATCTCAAAACATTTCTACAATCTCAAAACACTCGCTGGTGTACGCATCGCCGGCGAGCTTGAAGGAATACGCACCTTGGCTATGGCTTTCGATCGCAGTCATGAGTCGGAAACTCGTATTCACAGATAAGAATCCTGGTTTGATCGAACATGTTCATAGTTATCAAATCGGTCCTCCAATTACATGGGGTTCTTTTGAGTGTGTATGATCAAAGAAAATTAGAGAATAAATATTTAACGAAAATTATTGCTCGAAGAAATTGGTTCTACAGTACTTTACTCGAAAACAAAACATAAAAATGATTCAAATAGTTTCACAAGGAAAATGGTTTTCAACTTTGTGATTACGAAATTTGTAAGTAGACGACTGAAATAATTGCTTCATTAAAATTTCCCGAGATGTATACTGTCTCACAAATTATCCCAACCGTTAGTAAAAGAGTTAAATTTTATGACATCAGCAAAATTATTTTAAAAATTTCAATCCTACCCTTAGGGGATAAATAGTAATAATATTGAAAATATGATGATATATTTGTAATATTAGTTAAATTCATATTTTTTAATTTAAAATTTTATAATTTAATATAATATTTATATTTTATCTATAAGTGTGAACTGAAATAGATATTTCATGCATATTTATTTCATACCTTATGTTTATATTTTAGTTTTATGTATATTTTTTATAAATTTATTTATTTGAGAATAATAAATTTTTCCTCGAAAACTATAACAAACACACCAATATCAATCAATGCATTACTAAATTCACTAAATATTATTAGAATTATTCAAACAAATATTTCACGTGTTGGCGATCCCTATAATTCATCTTCCTTACATATAAAGGATAACATCTCAATATAAATATACATGTCTAATATAAAAATAATAAAAATTAGCATTCATAAACTCTAAGTATGAAATTAGTTCATCATAAAAATATTAAAATATCATTAAGTACCATTTTTGGAAGAAAAAAAATTTTTCGATAGTTACAAAACTCAGATACTTACATCAACCCCTCGGCCCAAAAATTTCTATACTTGCATTAACTCCATTGTTTTTGAAATTTTCTTACATATACCCCATTGAGTTTCATTAAACCCCCCAAAAATTTCAGTACTTGCATTAACTCCATTGTTTTTAGATTTTTCTTACATATACCCCATTGAGTTTCAGCATATGAAGGGTGAAATAGTAAAATCTCACATTCTGTGAAATTTAACAGAGGAAATAACGGGTCAGGAAGGAATTCGTAATTTCTCAAATCTCAGGGGGAATCTATAATTTCGTCATATTTCAGGGGGCTGCTCGTAATTATCCCAGAATTTAAGAATAAAAGTTATTGGCTTGTAGGGGTGTCGATTTTGATGGGATGGGCAGGTTTGGAAATATAATATTAGAATAAAAAGATTAATCGATATAAAGAGAGGGTGAATGTTCTATATTTATCGTATGGTCTGTAAAAAATTTAGAGAGGGTGACAAATTAAATAGTAAGTATATCACATTTGTCATTATAATTAGGTTTGGCCTGACAAAATTTGGAATAGAATCTTCCTTAGATCTTCTCCCCTCGGCCTGTACTTTCCTTAGATCTTCACGGAGAATGCAACACATTTTCTCATGGGTTGGTCGTGCCAAAGAAAAAAATCACAACTCTCAATAATGTCTGAGTAATTGTAAAATCATCTATATGGGTTTGCCCTTATTGCTGAGGTCCTCATACGAGCCTCCTTTCCACAAAAACACATGATTTCCTCATGTTATTGGTGTTAGGAATAGTGTCCCTAAAATCAATGTTGTAATCTGCTTTGTACTTTTCCTTTTATAAATCACAGACAATCTTTGAATAATAAACGAATTGATCTGATCACAGGGCAACACTTCTTTATATGCTCTTGTTTGATTGTATGTTTACTTTAATTGCGCATGTATAAGAACTCCCCTAATCTAAATGACTTATAGGACTCTATCACTTTGGAGAAGTGGTTCATGAAACGAGCCCTAAATCACATAAGTCATGATTAGAAATCACTCCAAACTGATAAGTCAAATAGATAGTGGGAGTGCCAATATGACTCGCTCGAAACTTGCTCGTGTGATCGGTGGTGGAGCCATCTTGTCTGGAGGGGGAATTGACCCCCCTCAACTTTTTTTTTTTAATTATTATTATATGTATATATTTTTTTGGGTTGAAATTTTATTATTATATGTATATGTAATTTTATGAAATTTTTTACTATTGATCCCCCTCACCAAAATTAAAATTAACATTAGTGGGATCAATATAATAAATTATTAATAATTGTGACCACACAAATTGAAAATTTTAGGTTTCAATTTTAATTGGAGTTTAATTTCTAACTCAAGACCCAACCAATTGCTAAATCAAACTCCTCTAATCAAATTCCGTTATATTTCAACTCATATTTCTTCTCCTCTTCGCTATATTTACAATAATAGAATCAAACTCCTCCAATCGCCTCCAAGAGGATACGAATCGATTCAATCGTTTTACAGAGGTAAACTCACAGTTGCTTACTTGTCTAGCTTGTTTGAGTCCCCTTGATTTATTTGTCTCTTTCAACAAAGAATGTCGAGTTCAGTTAACCAAATTTTATCTAGTAGAGTTCTCTTGCAAATATCAATACTTGAAAATATAATCAACTTGAGAACTATATTATTGATATGAGTGTTGGAAAATAGCAGAGTAAACGCAGCGGAAGTTTAAATTCTATTCCAAAAGTAGATCTAAAAGACTTGCAATGTTCGTATCGTAACGTTGGGACTCAAGAAACTTACAACAATTGAAGCTTTCTTGAAACGTTTTGAGCCGCCCTCAAACGTTCTTCAAGCGGCATGAATCCTCGTTTCTTGATCGATTCTTTCTTCGAGATTCCAAAGTAGAAATCCTCTAGAGTATTAATCCATACCAACCTAGATTCAAATCATGTTAGTGAGTATGCTAGTACTATAACATGCGTATTGAAGAAACAAGAAACGAGATGAAAGAGAGAGCAAAAGAATTATCCCACTACAAGAAAACAGTCGAAATCCGAGGGAAATTTCCGAGGGAATATTTCCCTCGGAAATTTCCGAGGGACTTCCGAGGGAATTCCGAGGGAATTCGCCAAATTAATTTCCGAGGGAAAATTCCCTCGGAAATCCCTCGGAAATGTTTGCGCCAACGTTAGCCGCCAAGTTTTCCGAGGGATTTCCGAGGGAAAATTCCCTCGGAAAATTAAAATTTAATTAAAATTTAAATTAGAACTAGTTTCCGAGGGAATTTCCGAGGGAATTTTCCCTCGGAAAATAAAAAAATATTAATTTTTAAACTAAAATTAGTTTCCGAGGGAATTTCCGAGGGAAAATTCCCTCGGAAAATTAAAATTTAATTAATTTTTAAATTAGAACTAGTTTCCGAGGGAATTTCCGAGGGAAATTTCCCTCGGAAAATAAAAAATTATTAATTTTTAAACTAAAATTATTTTCCGAGGGAATTTCCGAGGGACAATTCCCTCGGAAAATTAAATTTTAATTAATTTTTAAATTAGAACTAGTTTCCGAGGGAATTTCCGAGGGAAAATTCCCTCGGACAATTGAAAGTTATTTAATTATTAAAATAAAACTACTTTCCGAGGGAATTCCGAGGGAAATATTCCCTCGGAAATGAATTTGATAAATTCCCTCGGAATTCCCTCGCAATTCCCTCGGAATTTTGAATAGTTATTTTTTAATTATTAATTATATAATAATTTGTTGAAGTTAGGTAAAATCCATGGCAATTATAAATATTATTAGTGAATTAAGAGCTATAATGATATCTATTAAATTAGTAATTGTAAGTTATATATATATATATATAGTCGAACTTTCGAGTATAGTATATTTTTCGAACAAATAAAACTTTAAGTCATTAAATCGAATATATATTTTTTAAAATTAAGCACTATATAATAATTTGTCGAGTTTAAATACAATCCATGACAATTATATGTATAATTAGTGAATAAAGTAAGATAATTTTAGTTATTAAATGATTGAATTGATGGTTATACATATGTAATCAAACATTCGGTATGTATTTCGAACGATAACATAACGTTAAGGACATTCGTTTTATTTTAAATTGAAATATAATTTCGTTTTTATATATTTTTAAAAGAGAATTTTTTTTTATTTAATTAAATAACAAAGAAAATATGATATTATTACATTTAATATTTAAAAATAATGTTTTTCTTTTTTTTTTTTATATTTAGGATTTTGCAAATTCCGAGGGAATTCCGAGGGAATTCCGAGGGAAAACCATTTTCCCTCGGAAATCCCTCGGAATTCCCTCGGAATTTGAAATATATATTTTTTAAAATTAAGCACTATATAATAATTTGTTGAGTTTAAATACAATCCATGACAATTATATGTATAATTAGTGAATAAAGTAAGATAATTTTAGTTATCAAATTATTGAATTGATGGTTATACATATGCAATCGAATATTCGGTAAGTATTTCGAACGAAATCATAACGTTAAGGACATTCGTTTTATTTTAAATTGAAATCGAATTTCGTTTTCACATATTTTTAAAAGAGAAATTTTTCTTATTTAATTAAATAACAAAGAAAACATCATATTATTACATTTAATATTTGAAAACAATTTTTTCTCTTTTTTTAATATTTTGAATTTTCGAAATTCCGAGGGAATTCCGAGGGATTTCCGAGGGAAAATGGTTTTCCCTCGGAAATCCCTCGGAATTCCCTCGGAATTTGAAATATATATTTTTTAAAATTAAGCACTATATAATAATTTGTTGAGTTTAAATACAATCCATGACAATTATATGTATAATTAGTGAATAAAGTAAGATAATTTTAGTTATTAAATTATTGAATTGATGGTTATACATATGCAATCGAATATTCGGTAAGTATTTCGAACGAAATCATAACGTTAAGGACATTCGTTTTATTTTAAATTGAAATCGAATTTCGTTTCACATATTTTTAAAAGAGAAATTTTTCTTATTTAATTAAATAACAAAGAAAACATCATATTATTACATTTAATATTTGAAAACAATTTTTTCTCTTTTTTTAATATTTTGAATTTTCGAAATTCCGAGGGAATTCCGAGGGATTTCCGAGGGAAAATGGTTTTCCCTCGGAAATCCCTCGGAATTCCCTCGGAATTTGAAATATATATTTTTTAAAATTAAGCACTATATAATAATTTGTTGAGTTTAAATACAATCCATGACAATTATATGTATAATTAGTGAATAAAGTAAGATAATTTTAGTTATTAAATTATTGAATTGATGGTTATACATATGCAATCGAATATTCGGTAAGTATTTCGAACGAAATCATAACGTTAAGGACATTCGTTTTATTTTAAATTGAAATCGAATTTCGTTTTCACATATTTTTAAAAGAGAAATTTTTCTTATTTAATTAAATAACAAAGAAAACATCATATTATTACATTTAATATTTGAAAACAATTTTTTCTCTTTTTTTAATATTTTGAATTTTCGAAATTCCGAGGGAATTCCGAGGGATTTCCGAGGGAAATGGTTTTCCCTCGGAAATCCCTCGGAATTCCCTTGGAATTTGAAATATATATTTTTTAAAATTAAGCACTATATAATAATTTGTTGAGTTTAAATACAATCCATGACAATTATATGTATAATTAGTGAATAAAGTAAGATAATTTTAGTTATTAAATTATTGAATTGATGGTTATACATATGCAATCGAATATTCGGTAAGTATTTCGAACGAAATCATAACGTTAAGGACATTCGTTTTATTTTAAATTGAAATCGAATTTCGTTTTCACATATTTTTAAAAGAGAAATTTTTCTTATTTAATTAAATAACAAAGAAAACATCATATTATTACATTTAATATTTGAAAACAATTTTTTCTCTTTTTTTAATATTTTGAATTTTCGAGAATTCCCTCGGAATTTGAAATATATATTTTTTAAAATTAAGCACTATATAATAATTTGTTGAGTTTAAATACAATCCATGACAATTATATGTATAATTAGTGAATAAAGTAAGATAATTTTAGTTATTAAATTATTGAATTGATGGTTATACATATGCAATCGAATATTCGGTAAGTATTTCGAACGAAATCATAACGTTAAGGACATTCGTTTTATTTTAAATTGAAATCGAATTTCGTTTTCACATATTTTTAAAAGAGAAATTTTTCTTATTTAATTAAATAACAAAGAAAACATCATATTATTACATTTAATATTTGAAAACAATTTTTTCTCTTTTTTTAATATTTTGAATTTTCGAAATTCCGAGGGAATTCCGAGGGATTTCCGAGGGAAAATGGTTTTCCCTCGGAAATCCCTCGGAATTCCCTCGGAATTTGAAATATATATTTTTTAAAATTAAGCACTATATAATAATTTGTTGAGTTTAAATACAATCCATGACAATTATATGTATAATTAGTGAATAAAGTAAGATAATTTTAGTTATTAAATTATTGAATTGATGGTTATACATATGCAATTGAATATTCGGCAAGTATTTCGAACGAAATCATAACGTTAAGGACATTCGTTTTATTTTAAATTGAAATAGAATTTCGTTTTTATATATTTTTAAAAGAGATTTTTTTTTATTTAATTAAATAACAAAGAAAACATCATGTTATTATATTTAATATTTAAAAGCAATATTTAACGTAGAACCTTTAACTTTGTGTTAATAAATTAAACAAAGTAAAAACAAAAAAAATTTAAAAACGTGTTCAGCAAGATGAAAAAGCAACATACGTTATTTCAAACCAAAAGAAATCTCTTCTTTCAGAATTAGAGGGAAATCCCAAAAATTTCACAAGTCCATTGAAAGCCCTAGATTTACCATATTGTGCGCCTTCTCCTTTCTCATCCGCCATTGCCGCTGCCCAAGATTCCTCCGTTATTGTTGTTGAAGGGGGCGCCGGCGCCGCGCTTCACACTCTGTTCTCCAATCCGGTGTCGCTGCACAGCTGCTTTGCCGTTCCCTCCCCGCCGCCACCACTGAGTTGCTCCGCTGATCTCCATCTCAGGTTAGTTGTTGGGTTTTGATTGTGCCTAAGTATTTCTTTTATTTTTCTTGTTGCATTGGGTTTGAACGCCTTTGGGTGTTGAGTTGCATTGGGTTTGAACGCCATTTTTAGGGGTGAATAGGTTCGATTATTAAGTGCTCTAATGGTAAGATTTATTGCAGCATCAAATCTTTCGCCTTCTCTCCATTACATTGCCTATTTATCAGTTGGGTTCTCCTTGAAATCCCTGAAACTAGAAGCTATCTTTTTCCTTTGTAACCTCCATACTTAAATATTTGATGGTTAACTGATTGCATCAGCGAGCTCTTGCTGAAGTTTTATTGCATGTATTGAGGATGATGTTCAGATCTCTTGAGAAATTTCTAACTAGTATATGAGGGTAGTTGTAATGTTGAACCTAATAGGGGATATTTGTGGGATTGCATCTAGTTGCAGGGGAGGAGAGTGTACATACAATGTGCCATTGTCCAAAGGGTTAAATATTTCTGCTTTTCATTGATGACTCACTCTTAATATTTTCAGGGTTGAACATATATAGAAGATAGAACACATTAGCTAGGGTAGAGACTTTGTGCAAGAGAAAGTAAGTATGACTATACTTTTCTTATTTTATTGTTGATGCATGTTGGTAATATACTTTTATATATTTATACACACATTGTTTGAGGAATAGATATAGCTTTGCTTTAGCTGTAACAAGTATAGGTATCAGTGGGTTATTTTCCTTTATGAAAATGTTGCATTATCGTTCCCAAATCCAGAAGTGGCTGATGTTTCAGTATAATGCTAATGAAAAAGATAAATGATAATGATGCCAATCGGTGAATGAAGAGCTACATGATGTTCTCAAATGATTTAAGATAGTTTTTTGGTGGATTGTTTTAGAGACCATTGAATTGTGATGAATATTTTGGTATTTTAAGACTTGTTATGGATTGTGATAGGTTAACGAACATTATATGTGTGGATTTTGAGCTGAACTCGAACTTTCCTCGAGTTGAGCCTGAGCTTAAAAATATATTCTGGGAGATTTCATGAACATTTGCTCATTGGTAGTTAACTATATGTTTCATTTCCATTAGGGCAGAATCTCATTAAGCTCCAACACCATTCGTTTAAGACGCTTGTTGCTCATCTTTAAGAAGTATAAGAATATACTCTTTTGCCATTTCAATTGCTTGACTGATTGTTTATGAGTATGATCCGCTAGAATGATTAATTGTAGCATTTAATTTATTGAGATATTGAAGTTTCTGATGTTTGCATAACACATTATATTATCTTTTAAGATCTGTTGGTTTATTGGTTACATTTCTTACCATTTCTTCTTAAACTTCACTGATTTCATATACATTTTTTGCTTTCTTTGGTAGAAAAGTGATGCAGAGAATGGTGGTAGTGATGTAGAGAAAAGAATAAATGAGGTTAAGGAGAAGTTGGAAATTTTGAATGAGAGAAACAGTTTGGTACAAGTCCTTAGGCAGGTAACAGACATTCAATTTAAAATAATTTATCTTGATACTTTCTTAGATGCTCATAATGATTCAGATTTTCTTTTTGATATGGAAGGAGGAGGCAAAGTTGATGATGTTTCAAACCATAATATGCATTCTCGTCATTTACCACACATAAGCAGCACTTCACCATCTTCTGATTCTCAACTCCGAAGACTTGCCTCCAACGTGGTAAATATCTTAATCAGTACATAAGATTCTTCTTTTCTTTTTGATTTCTTGGTTTTCCAATTGCAAGAATGTAAATGAGCATATGGTATTTTGGTGTGGGTTTTTAATTTTATTGGATAAATATGATAAAATGGTTGTTGATTAGTCCATGTGTTTGTTATAGATATATATTGATCTGGAACAGATCCTTTGGTTAATTCTTATTTTTAATAGCTTATAAGCTCCTTATCTTGTTGTAAAAATCTCTTGTTCAAAGTGTGTGTGTAAATAAAATCTAATAGCTTATCTGTTGTGAACTTTTTTTTGGTAAAGATGAGAGCTTATAAGTTTTTTTAGTAAATAATGATGGAAAATAAAATAATACTGTTAATTCTACATAAATGATTATTTTTTGAGATGATAGAATCATAAAACTGAAAGAAAATAAAGATTATTTGTGTCATTTTAGTAATTGGGATTAAACAACTTATAAATACTTCAGAAAGAGTTGTTGGAGCTTTTCCTTTCTTCTAGGAGCTTATGAGCTCCTTTTCTAAAAATGAACTACGAAAAATTTGAGGTTATTACATATCCCAACACTCAAGAATTCTTATTGTAAAATTCCAGTTCTAAAATATTGGGGATTTGTTTTTGTTTTTTCTTCTTTATATTTATAGTTATTATGCTTTCATTTCAGGGTTCATTCACCAACACATGTCAAGTATATTGGTATTTTAGAAGGGATGCTCATGAGAGGGCAAAAGGCTGATGGAGGGGTGATGAGATGAAACTGTATGGTTTTGAATTATGGCTTTATAAGATTGCCTTGTAATATACTTGGTTGGAGTAATGAATTAGATGAAATTGTATGGTTTTGCATAAGTTTGTTGGATTATGGCTATATAGATTTGTTTACTTTTATTAAATCATTTGTAGTTTGGATTGGCTTCAATGCGAACAGTGTTTGAAGATTTTGAGTAAAAAGAAAATTTAATCACTCATATATAGAATGTATTTAGAATTAGAAGAATGTATTTCAAAATTTTATATTCAAATCAGGCATAATAATTAATAAAAAAAAGTATATATTTTAA
Organism: Lantana camara; assembly: GCA_037501455.1. Classification (NCBI taxonomy): domain Eukaryota; kingdom Viridiplantae; phylum Streptophyta; class Magnoliopsida; order Lamiales; family Verbenaceae; genus Lantana; species Lantana camara. Next base: position 89,085,491 of record CM074863.1, read on the forward strand.
ATTTTCCGAGGGAATTTCCGAGGGAATTCCCTCGGAAATGTTTTCGTCCAATTTTTTCAAATTCTATTTTCCGAGGGAATTCCCTCGAAAATTCCCTCGGAAATGTTTTTGTCCAATTTTTTTTAATTCTATTTTCCGAGGGAATTCCCTCGGAAATTCCCTCGGAAAATTTTCCGAGGGAATATCGTCATTGGGTACATTCCGAGGGAATTCCCTCGGAAATCCCTCGGAAATGTATTTCCGAGGGAATTCCCTCGGAAATTTTTCCCTCGGAACCAATTCCGAGGAGGCTTTTTCCGAGGGAATGGTTTCCCTCGGAATTCCCTCGGAATTCCCTCGGAAAACAGCATTTTCCGAGGGAATCCCTCGGAATTCCCTCGAAAATTTCCCTCGGAATTCGCCTGTTTTCTTGTAGTGTCCCCAAAATTCCATGAAGGTTGGACGTGATTCCCAAATCACGTGTAAGCTAAAATCGAGCCCCTTAGTCCCCTTTTATAGTGAGGGTTCGAAACCTTAAAGGTCATGTAGGAATCAGATTCCTACTTTGACTTGTCTCCTATTCTTTCTTTCTCTCCGAGTAAATAATATCTTATCTAAAATAAGATATCTATTCTTTCTAGAAAAAGAGCTCCTAACTAATTTAGGAATATTTAATTATTCTAGCAATAATTAAATATCTTATCCTAATATTTATTCTAATCATATTAGAATTAATACTTTAGAATAATAGAATAGAAGATATTTATTTATTTTTCTATTCTACTCAAATCAAATAAATAAATACTTAGAAGTAATTCTCCAATTAATTCTTTCAAGGACTTTAGAATTAATTCACTCCAATTTATTTTATTTGGCTATATAATTAATTCTCCAATTAATTATATTTAGGGATTTATAATTAATTCTCTAATTAATTATATCTTGGCTTTATAATTAATTCTCCAATTAATTATATTTGGACTTAATAATTAATTCTCCAATTAATTAACACATGATCCAATTCGTTAATTGGAGCCACGCATCCAAACGCCGCTCTCGATATCCACACGTGTACTTTACACTGTGGTCCCGTTTCGATCAACTATTTGATCTTTCCATAATACCCTTTGAACCCGGTATTTGTGTGTAACCCTCTAGGTTCAATTTCAGTTAGCAGCAAGCCTAATGAATTATTACCCTTTATTAATTAATCACCTTACAGATCACATGACCATAGTCTAGCAACAAGTGTGTGACCCCTACCCGAAATGTGAATGTATATTCAAAAGAACCTTTCAGTCAATGACATCATGTGGGATACGATCCTCCTACCATCCTATCTCTCGATTAAGATGTAGGGCATAGGAAAATGGAGAGCCCTACTAATCTTAATCTTAAAACAAAGTTCCCTTCATATTCCATTTGATCTCAATCCAAGAAAACCCCATTTTCTTGATGTTTTGATCTAACCACCTTGCGCGAGGATTTTAGGATGGAACATGAGTGACTTGTGTAATAAGAGATCACCTTGCCTACAGCAAGTGTAGGTCCTTTATTCATTCCAACAATTCTCATATGGCACTTATGTAATCCCAACATAAACCGTGGTTCAGATGTCTATACGGTGACACCCTTTTGATCTTATATCAAAGATTACAGAGTTAGCTCATATGAGACAATGTGGAATCTCAAGTCTAAGGATTAATTCCTCATGTCATTGAAATGTGAGACATTTCCTAATCTGGAAATATCTGGAAACGTCTTTTTCCATTTAGGAATCTTCTCACGCGGGGTACTCTCAGTGGACTTGTTGTTTCAACAAGCACCCTTTTGTATTGTGTACGCATCAACTTATGCACTTTACACCCCATGAAACAGGATGACCCTTCTTAAGGCACAACTACACAAGCAAGTTTCAACAGAGGTAAGGTCGACCCTCCCACTGTCTGTCGGCCTCATTGACTTGGAGAAGTTTCTAATCCTCGCCTATGGAGTTAAGAACTTGTTTCATGTATCATTCCCATAATGACAAAGTTCTTAACGGCATCATCGGATTAGGGGAGTTCTAGACATGCCCACGTAATAGAAACACACAAAACACGTATTGGCACATAAGAAGTATTCGCCTGTGATTATAATCATTCGTATATTATTCAAAGCTTGTCTGTGATATAGGGAAAGTCCCGATGCATAACAGTTTTCTAGGGCACTATTCCCAATAATCTCCCACTTGCCCGTAAAAGCCTTTCAGGTCTATTCTAGGTCTTATCTTCCCAAGATGTACCTTTAGAGCCTTATTAACTTTGGGCGTTTCTAAAGTGCATCTGTTATATTCTCTACTGATGTGAATGTTTTAATTTGCACATCATTAAGGAAACATGATTTCCTTATTCACGTGATCATAATCAAGCGTCTGGTCCCTTGGTGAGATCTCAGTTCTCTTACTCGAGTAACCATCCATTTCATCATACCATATGATAATGGTATTGTTTCATGCTAGGAACTTCATCTACCCATTCGATGGAGTTTCTTACCAAAATACTTAACTTAGTGGTATTTAATACGATTAAGTGTTCAACCTTATAGTCGAATCTATTAGTGCCTATCGATTGGAACCTTTCCAAAGCACTATTCTGCCATTTAGGTAGACTGCGTATCCTCTCATAGATCAATCATTATCTACGTTTTGATGATTACATCAAAATATCCTTTAATGACAAGATCTTGCTGAATTCTTAAAACATATCCGAATTCATTCTAAAGTACTCTGATGTTATTTTTACAGCAATCCAGTGACCTTCTCTAAGGTTACATTTAGAATAGGCCTACCACGCTATGTGGTAGCCATATCTCGTTAAGTACATAATTTTGCATACATTATGCACCCTTTTCTTGAAAAAGGTTTTGAACGTTCTAACTTTCTCATAGTTATTTTAGGACACATCCTCTTCAAAAGAGATGTTCCATTGTCCGTTGGAAATTCTGTAGGAATCTTCCATACTAAACCAATTTAGTAAAATGTTTATGTATCTCGACTGTGATAATCCTATTATTCTCTTAGATCTATTTGATAGATAGCTATCTCGAGAATGTAGGATCCATCACCTAGATCTTTTATCTCAAAAATGGTTCATAGCCATGATTTGGTAATTTTAATGTCATCCTTCCCATTCCTAATGAGAAGAATGTCATCTTCGCAAAGTACCAAAAGCTAAACTTTTAGTCTCTAACCCTTTGTTATACACGTTGTGCCTGAATTGAAGCCAAACAACTTTGACTATTTTACTAATTTGAATACTCTAATTTCTAGAAGCCTAATCCAATTTCGTAAATTGACCAATTTGAGTCTGCAAACCTTTTTCTTACTCCCACTAAATGTGAAATCCATGGATGTTCCACATCAATCTTATATTGATAAGACAAGATTGATCATATCAAGTATCTCAACTAACGTCCAAACTTAGTTTAACTATATGGAATCAATTTTAGATCTCATAATTGTTCTCACTGCTCAAATTCCAAATCTGACAGCGCCTCCTCATGAGTAAATGGATCTATATCCACTTAAGAAGATCCTATGATGAAAACTATATTATCTTATAGGCTATCTAGGAATACATTCTGAACGCATTAGGGAGGAGAGTTCACTCGTGTACTATCTCTTAAAATTGGCTAAGTTTTATTAGAACGGTCCATCTCTTCCTATTTGTGGCGTGGGTTATGTCCTCAAACCTTTTGAAGTCTTTGGGATTACCTTTCTTCTCTCTTAGGAACGATTACTTAAGAAATGTATATTCTTTAAAACAAACAACATTTGTTAAAAAGAATCGCATAAACAATGTTTTATATTGTTTCCACAGACTTGAATCAGTTTCAATCTTATCTCTTAATTTCTCTTTCAATTAAGAAGACTTAAGAGAGATGCTTTCTTTAGAACAAACAACATTTGTTCCAAAGATTTGCAAAAGTAATATATATTGTTCATATAAACTTGAACTTGTTTCAAGTTCATCTCCCACTGTCTTCTTCTCTTAAGAAAAACTCCCACTGTCCTCTTCATATAAGAAGACAACCCCAAAATTCTAATATAAGAATTATTAGGGTATTTTGAAATCCACAATTCATAGTGCATTTAAGGGACTAATTTGGAATTTGCAAGATTCAAAATCCCAACTGCGGTTTTCTGAAGCCCAAGTTCAGAGTGAAGGTAACTCAGTAAAATTCAGAAGGAACGAACCATATCCTATAGGGTTATGTTCCTTCATTTAAAAATACTAAGTTATTCTTGAATGAGTTCACTGAGGGATAATCCTATTATCTCTAAGATGACTAAGGTATTAGTCACTAAGATATCTTGTATCTCGATCCGATCAAGCTGCTAATGTCTTATGACTACTAAGGTTCCTAACCTTCCTTATTTTTGAAATTCTAATAATTTCACAAAAGTTTCAGATTCTTGCTTCAGTAAGTATGCACATTCATAATGTTTAAACTAGTGATTTTGACTAGTGCTTACATTAAACAATCCAAAATCATTAGTGTGGATCGAAATCCATCATAAGTATTGATCGAAATCCATACCAGATATGGGACGTCTTCTCGCTTCATATAAACGAGTTTTAGGGAACGTTTCCCTGAAAGTAGGATTCTTAGGAAGTTAAGTCTTTAAGTTCATTTTCATAAAATGATCCTAAGATGATTAACTCGCTAATCCTATTTAGGACGTTCCAAAGTTATTTGAAACTTTGTCATCTTACTTATTTATGTTATCTCGTTGTATGTTAGAAACATCAATGCTTTGAGTTTTGCACAACAGTTTATGCAAAATTGCACAACAGTTTATGCAAAATTAACTCAAGACTAGCGAATTCTGATCCTATAGGAATTTCTACAACGAGAGACACACAGAGTATCCATATACTCTTTGCAGTTCCTTTCCAAGGCCCTAGTTTGCCACTATGGAAGCTAAAGTCTGATCTTTCTTTTAGGCTTTCCCTTTTCTCACCCATCCATCGGGTTTTAAGGGTTTCTTCTTCTTTGGCCTAGATGCCTTTACCTCAATAAGTTTAGAAGAAGAACTAATCATCACTACCTTTTATTCCTTCATAAGGATGCTCTCTTAAGTTATCAACTAATTTGATCAACAATGCTACGATAGCATCATCTAAGATCGAGCAAAAGGGGCTAAAATGATGATAGAAGCAATTCAAGTAATCAGTGGACTAAGAACTCATTTCTCAGTGTACTGCATGGCTGCAAGGTCCTCCTTAGTGAGGACTTTTAGCCCACGTTACATGTGTATTCCTACATACAAATTTGGAACAATTCCTTCGATGTGTTATACCTTGTAACACACTCGTAAGAGAGTACAATTGCTCTTAAGTGTTCCTATAATGTGTTATGTTTTGTAACACATTTATGAGAGAGTACAATTTCTCTTAAGTGTTCGGAGAATTTCCTTTCACTTTTCAATTGCTTCTCTTAAGCCTACGTCGAATTTTCATAATAGGTGGGAATGTCTTATGGAGAACGATTTTCTCTTTTTGAATAAAAAATGGGTTTTTAAGATTCAAAGCCAATCAGAGTGGTTAGGACTTAAGTCAACTTGCTTGACTGAAGGTTGGATACTAATGGGTCGTATTTCAACTTGTAGACAATCACAGAACTACAACCTAAATGCTAAGCAGAGAAAATAAAAGCATATTTAATAATAACGTAACACGTAGGATTAGGTCTTTTATCGTATGTGGCTCCCACTGTTTTTAGAAGGTCTATAAATCCCAAACGACCTTAGAAGAAACTTGTTTTCTCAGTAGGTACTAGGATCCCAAGCATTCTTAGTTTTTTGACCCACGACTCGTGAGACACCCAAAGGTTTAAAAATCTTTAGTAGGTACGAAATTGCTAGTAATATTTTTGCATCACTGATCTTTCAATCATGGACCCACGACTCGTGAGACATCCACATGTACTTTAGTATTGAGCAGGACCCACCAATCATAAGATCTTAATCAAACTTAGTCCGGAACGACCTACAACTCGTGAGACATCGCCTATTCCAAAATGATCAAGAAATATCAGTCACCTAAGGTGATCAATCAAGAAACTAAGATTTAATATGTTGCACTAATTACCCCACGACTTGTGAGACAACAATTAGCTTACCTACTAACTCTTAAACCCTATTGATGGAATGCTAGGAATTTTATTACCGTAATAGAATACCTATTTATTCGAAAGTTTCTCAATATTTAATTAGGGATTTTCGAATTAACTGGAGAATTGTCCGGTCTTGACCTCACCAACATGTACAGTTATCCATTTTTAATTGTCTTGTTTATTGCAGTTTCACATAAAGTGCATCACAGAAGCAATTAACAGATAACATGTCCTAGAATGATACTAATTTTGTGATGATCATGTGTATCCTAATCTTATATGTGATTATAGGAGCCACTCCATAATCACTAGTTCTAACATTCATGCCACATAAGACAGTTCATATCACATAGGGGTACAGAATTTAATGGAAAACCCTATCTATTACATTAATAGAAACCCTCCTAAACATTTTGAGGGGTACTCTTGTCTTATGGCCACCGTTCTTCAAGTGTTCCTTGTGGATCCTTCTTGCTCCTTGGGTGCTTGTCTCCAAAATGAAAAGAAAAATTCTCACTTCCTAAGTTCTACTCCCTTAACATAAAGTAATATGGTTGAATCTTTATATTGACCATAGACAAGTACACGGGGCATACCCCGGCCCAAAAACAATAATAAGGAAAGCCACATAATAAACACATAATAGTACGCACATAAGTAAGGCTCCAACCCCAATTGAAATAACACAACTATGGGGCTCTGACCCCAATTCAAATCATCCATGGGCAGAATTTAAAACATACATAAGACTAATCCATGATCACCTAAACTAGCCTGCTCCCGCTTGAATTTAAATTTACCAATTATATTTAAAATTCCCTTGACTTCAAGTTACAATAACTTAAGTAATTCGAATATAGTTCACTATTCAAGAATTTATTCAAAACACGACATCGGATCATGACAAAACTCAATTAATTTCAAAAATTAAATTTTTGTCAAAAATATCATTCAAAGTGATATTAATTATTTTTCTTGAAAAATAAGAACTTGACTTTAATTCATAAAAATCCCAAAATTTTATAATTATTTCAAATAAATAATTTTATAAAATTAAAATTAAATTTTAAAATAAAATAAGATTTTACAAAACAGGATTTTAACGAAACTGAAAAACACAACACGAAAAGTTCGTCCCGGGACGATCCACACGAGGAGCGCGAGAACCGCCCGCAGGCTCGCGCACAAGGCGCACGCGAGCAGACAGTCGCCCATGCACACAGGCCGGCGGAGTTCGGGACGAGGAGAGCAAGCGCCGCACAGCGGCGCAGCAGGCCGCCTGCGCTGCTAGGCGAAAGGGTGAGATTTGGGCGGGCATCATGAGGGAGATGTCCAGGCCAGTCGTGCGCGGATGGGCGCGCGGCCTGGCACTTCCCGTCGATGATGCCTACACAGTTGTGGACATGGCAGGTGCCGCCCCATGCGTTGATGTGCTTGGTCGAGCGCGAAGACGCGTGGTTACGCAATCTGTTCTCGATTTTTGTATCGTAATTTTTCCCAAAAATTCATAGATTCAGTTTCGAATTAAAACTGTTCTAAATAAACTCGATCAAAACAGCTTAAAACCAGATTAAAACAAAAATAATTTTTCAAGATTTTCAAGAAACAGTTTAGATCCAACAGATTCGTATTTCAAATAAAAAACCAAGAATACATAACATATATCCAAATTAAAGAATTTTCATCAAAATTCATAAAGAAGTAAAGATACAATACGAATGTTGCAAGGTGGCTCTGATACCACTTGTTGGAAAACAGCAGAGTAAACACAACAAAAGTTTAAATTTTTTTCCAAAACTAGATCTAAAAGACTTGCAATTTTCGTATCGTAACATTGAGACTCAAGAAACTTACAACAATTGAAGCTTTCTTGAAACGTTTTGAGCCACCAGCAAACGTTCTTCAAGTGTCATGAATCCCCATTTCTTGATCAATTCTTTCTTCGAGATTACAAAGTAGAAATCCTCTAGAGTATTAATCCACACCAACCTAGATTTAAATCATGTTAGTGAGTATGCTAGTACTATAACATAGGTATTAAAGAAACAAGAAACGGGATGAAAGATATAGCAAAAGAATTATCCCTAAAATTCCATGAAGGTTGGACGTGATTCCCAAATCACGTGTAATCTAAAATCGAGCCCCTTAGTCCCCTTTTATAGTAAAGGGTTCGAAACCCTAAAGGTCATGTACGAATCGGATTCCTACTTTGTCTTGGCTCCTATTCTTTCTTCCTCTCCAAGTAAATAATATCTTATCTAAAATAAGATATCTATTCTTTCCAGAAAAAGAGCTCCTAACTAATTTAGGAATATTTATTTATTCTAGCAATAATTAAATATCGTATCCTAATATTTATTCTAATCATATTAGAATTAATACTTTAGAATAATAGAAGATATTTATTTATTTCTCTATTCGAATCAAATCAAATAAATAAATACTTAGAATTAATTCTCCAATTAACTCTTTCAAGGACTTTAGAATTAATTCACTAATTAATTCTCCAATTAATGTTATTTGGCTATATAATTAATTCTCCAATTAATTAATCTTGGCTTTATAATTAATCCTCCAATTAATTATATTTGGACTTAATAATTAATTCTCCAATTAATTAACACATGATCCAATTCGTTAATTAGAGCCACACGTCCAAACGCCGCTCTCGATATCCACACGTGTACTTTACACTGTGGTCTCGTTTCGATCAACTATTTGATCTTTCCATAATACCCTTTGAACCCGGTATTTGTGTGTGACCCTCTAGGTTCAATTTCAGTTAGCAGTGAGCCTAATTAATTAATACCCTTTATTAATTAATTACCTCACAGATCACACGACCATAGTCTAGCAATAGGTGTATGACCCCTACCCGAAATGTGAATGTATATTCAAAAGAACCTTTCAGTCAATGACATCATGTGGGATACGATCCTCCTACCATCATATCTCTTGATTAAGATCTAGGGCATGGGAAAATGGAGAGCCCTACTAATCTTAATCTTAAAACAAAGTTCCCTTCATATTCCATTTGATCTCAATCCAAGAAAACCCCATTTTCTTGATGTTTTGATCTAACCACCTTGCGCGAGGATTTTAGGATAGAACATGAGTGACTTGTTTAATAAGAGATCACCTTGCCTACAGCAAGTGTAGGTACTTTATTGATTCCAACAATTCTCATATGCCACTTATGTAATCTCAACATAGGCCGCGGTTCAGGTGTCTATACGGTGACACCCTTTTGAGCCTATATTAAAGATTACAGAGTTAGCTCATATGAGAAAATGTGGAATCTCAAGTCTAAGGATTAATTCCTCATGTCATTGACATGTGAGACATTTCCTAATCTGGAAGTTTCTGGAAACGTCCTTTCCCATTTAGGAATCTTCTCACTCGGGGCACTCTCAGTGAACTTGTTCTTACAACAAGCACCCTTGTATATTGTGTACGCATCAAATTATGCACTTTACACCCCATGAAACAGGATGACCCTTCTTAAGGACACAACTACACAAGCAAGTCTCAACAGAAGCAAGGTTGACGCTCCCACTGTCTGTCGGCCTCATTGACTTGGAGAAGTTTCTAATCCTAGCCTATGGAGTTAAGAACTTGTTTCATGTGTCATTCCCATAATGAAAAAGTTCTTAACGGCCTCATCGGATTAGGGGAGTTCTAGACATGCACATGTAATGGAAACACACAAACACGTATTGACACATAAGAAGTATTCCCCTGTGATTACAATCATTCATATATTATTCAGAGATTGTCTGTGATATAGGAAAAGTCCCGAAGCATAACAGCTTTCTAGTGCACTATTCCCAACAATGAGATCAGATGAAGTCTTTTCTGATTAAAAGGGATTGGTGATCTTGCTCGAAAATTGGTGTAGACATAGAGAAATGATGCGTATTCACTTGTATACTTGCTTCTAAAATTGACTTTAATTCTACCAGTTGCAACAATTACAATGGAAAGGGCACATAAAAAATCAGTTGAGAAATAGGATGGATAACGAATGGTTGAATGATTATTTGATTACATATATTAAAAATGATATATTTAACAGCGTTTCCAATTATTTAATTATGCATCGTTTCCAAAATATGGGTAACTGACGTGGACATTTGTGAGATACAAAGTTGTAAGTATTTAAAAAGAAAACATAATTGAATTTAACTTGTTATTTATATTATATTTTAGTCGACCCCCTTAAATGAAATTTCTGGATCCGTCACTGCGTGTGATCATGCCCTTGGGAAGGACCACCTTGTTTCATGGGGTGCAAAGTGTATGGTTGATACATGCGTGATACATGGGGGTGCTCGTTTATTCTTAATGAGTACACCGAGGTGTCTCGTGTGAAAAGATTTCTAAATGGGAAAGGAAGTTTCTATTTCCAGATTAGAAAATATCTCATGAGTCATTGATGTGATTCAGTAGTCCTTGACTTGAGATTCCATCGATGCTTTGTGGGTTAATTTTATAGTCTTAGGTGTAAGATTTAAAGGATGTCGCCCGAGACAACTAATTCAAGGCTTATACTAGGGCTATACAAGTGGTACGTGGAAGCATATGAGAATCAATAAAAGACCTACACTTGCATAAGCAAGTTGATCTGTAACACCCCAAATTCTGGAAAAAAAAAAAAAAAGGTAATTTAATCAAGATATCAAGACACATCTAGAAATTGATCGGATAAATTATCAAACCAAGTGCTCTTTACCTAAAATAAGTTAAATTTGCTACCTAATTATATGGATTTTGACGCAATTAGATTATTGGATATGCGCTTAATGGTTTCATGTTAGTTAAATTAATTACATCTTTGTTTGTTAAATAATGTACATCAATGTCTTTTATATATATATATATTATAAACTATTTTAGGTAAGTATAATCATTACTTATTATTAGTCAAGCTTATAAATAACTATTTCAATTGAAAAAAATGTATTCATTAAATTAAACAAATCCCTAGTAGCAACTCTTTACATGCTATTACAGCTAATACTATTTTATCTAATATAATAACTTCTAACACATATACTAATAATAGATAATAAATAGATGTGCTCCCTTGTAGACTTAGTCATAAAGTTTTGAGACCCTACTCAGCAACCACGTGCCAATAAAAAAAAAAAAAAAATTGGAATAGGACTGCGTGTCGTTACTCTTTTAGATTGATAACTTTATTGATTTCAATTGTGATGTTACAAAAGAAAATAGAAAGACTTTGTGTTTACAAGCTGAGTCTCTGTAGCTCAATTCCAAACCAACTCAAACATAATTTTTATTTTATTAAATAAAAGAAAATTGACTGCGATCTCCGACCTCAACACATAAGATCGATCTCCTCCTGGAAATTCCCGAGAACTATAATTCTCCTGATTGTAAGTAATATCTACTCACCTTTCTAATTTTGGATTTTCCTATTATTTGATAACTTTTACTTTAGATTTAATATTTAGGTAGTAATTTTGATTTAACCGAGACTTTAGGAATATGTTGTATATTTAGTCGAAGAATCTATAAGTACGTGTAGAAGCGCAAAATTTGTGCCCAATTCAAATGCGACACGTGGAAATAAATATATATTAAATATCAAAAAAAATAAAAGATTTTTTATTTTAATTTTAGGAATTAAAACAAATAATATTCCTAGAATTAAATAGTTAATTAATTGATATTTTAATATATATTAAATATGTCAAAATCCGAAATTTGGCAATAAAATCAAACCAAGCCAAATAAAGAAGGTCAAATGTGATATTGTGGAAACCAAATCATATCTCATGGTTTATTGGCGCCGTTGCCCGGGATTGGTTATTAATTGATTTTGTTTCTTTTTTCTTATGCCTAGGAACATTCATACAAGCAGTTGGTGTAAGTTCGAAATTGTTTGAGTTGGATTCTGATATTGATTCTGAACAAGAGTTTGCAGTTGCACAACAGACTGACAGGAAACCTGATCACTTCCCAGTCAATGATCAATGTCAGGATATGGCTCATAACAGAACACTTCGGGACCTTGCCCGACCCATTGAGGCACAACGGCCACTTAAGCCCCCTGATCGAGCAATTGAAAATTTTGATAGTGAGATGAAGGGGTGTGGACTAAAGCCGTTCTATGAAGGATTTACCCCACACATGGTTGAATTGATCAAGCTAGAGGATCCTCCTCTAGAAGCTTAAGTGCATAACAATGATACGTCGAGTCCATGACGTTAAACAAGGGCGCTAATGGGAGGCAACCCATATTTCTTTCCCTTGTTTTTGTTTTTCGTTTGCTTCTTTTGCTCGCTTTCCTCGTCCCGTCATAATATTTTCTTCTCGTGTTCTATAGGAGAATGTGCAGCTGATATATTTAGATAAATGTGGGGGAGGCATAAGAGCAGATCAATCTTTGATAAAAAGTAAAAACCATACTGCAGATGGAATTTTGCTACTGTGAACACACTTGTCTGAGGTCACGGACAAGGGTCCTGGACTATATTCTGCCAAATGGTTCCTACACTCACATACCTGAACCACCTGCCACCCTACCCGTATCAAGACCCGCGAGAAAATATCCGACCCGCTTCACGTTAATCCTAAAATCCCCAAATCAAGCCTAAACTCTTCATTCCTCACAAATTCTCAAATTGCAAGAACTCCAAGGCCTAACTCCACCATGGGTAATGGGATGATTCACCGGCCAAACATTCCGCCGCTCATCATCGACGGTAGCAAGGTAGGCGCCGCCACCAACTTCCCTCCTACAGCCCAACCGCAGCCGCTTCTGAATAGGCCATATCCCTCCACGACAACGCCGCGAACTCAGTCCGCCTTGTTCCTGAAATCATCACCCTACTTAACCTACACTGTACCTCAGACCAATACTACTGAGAGGAAGGCTAGCCGTGATCACGGACAGGATTCTCCGAGTCTGACTCCAAGAAATCACACCCCCCGGGTTCAGGGAAGTCCTCTGTTTTTCATTTTTGACTTACTTTATGTTGAGGACAACATGCGTTTAAGTGTGGAGGGGTGTCTTAGGGCTATATGAGAAAATTTTTGCATTTTTGCATGATTTCGAGGTATTTTAGTGCTGATAATGGGCTGATAATATGCGAATTTACTGCTATAGTTGCATGTTTATGGTTGTGAATAGTAATTTCAGTGCTGCTCCTCTTATGCATGATTAGGAGATAAGATGTGGCTTAAATTGATTCCTATTTGATGAATTTTCACGATTTAGGCAATGATGGATTAAAATTTTAAAAGGATATGGAAGTATGGTTGAGTTTTACATTGCTAAATGTTGGCTACTTGTTGGTGATATTCTCACATTGTTGGAGATTGCATGCCCAGTTTTAAATGACAAAAATGTTAAAATTATATGATTAAAATGACACCATTTCTTAAATAGAAAATTTATGAAGCTTAGAAGTTGAATTTGGTATGCACTTTGAATTTTCACTTGTTTTTGGGACATTATGGTGGAGCTAGGAATTTAATTTAAGCTTGGAAATTACATGTTATGATCTGTAACGCCCCGACCTTTCAGCCGTACAGGTATGACGTCACGAGTGGGTTTAGACCGAGTGTTTTGTGATTTTAATTATGTTTTAGTTGCTAAGTAACTGTTTAATTTATCAAGTCATAGACTAATTGCTACTACGTGACCAATATGACTTAATTGAATATGTTATTTGAATTCGTTTTAATATGTTTACTTGCTAATTAAATGCTCTCTTTTGAATTTGTATATATTTGAACCTATATGAAATCCTTGGACTCAACCGAACATTGAAATTAGACCCTAATTGCCCACCTATCAAACCTTGGGCACTAGTTGATACACTTAAATTGTTCAAGGACCAAAGTGCAATTTCCCCTTTTCTTCCCTTCATAATACACGATCCAACCCTCTCTCTCCATTCATTCTTCTTTTTCTTCTTTCTCTTTCTCTCCCAAGAGATTCCCAAACCCTTCTCATTCTTTCCCCAAATTCGATCCATGCAAGACCAAGGAGGCAAGAAAATTTCTTCAAGTTTTGGTCCAAGAATTCAAGCTTCAACCATTTCCTTCTCATCTACACCTTCTTATCCAAGGTATATGTGTATATATATATATATATATATGCATATGTTGGGTGATAACTAGGTTTGTATGATTCATGCTCTAGAAATTGAACCTTTGTGTGTATATGCTTGAATATATGATAATCCTTGAATTCTATGCTTGATTGTTGGTCTTCTTGGAGCAAGGGTGTAAATATATGTTGTAAGTATATATATATGTGTGTATATGATTGTGGGTTTATGAGATTTGTTGGTTTACTTCATGAATTAATGAGTAATATGTGCATATATATGGGTATTGAGGTGTTTTTATGGTGTATTTTGCTTGGAATAGGAGTTGGAGGAGTTTGGGACCTTCCCCTTCATGTTATACCATTGAAATGCCCTGTTTTTCGACCCACAACACTCCGAACGGTCGTTCGGTTCCTTTGAACGGCCGTTCAACCGAACAGAACCATTCTGCCCTCCGCACGGTCGTTCCTGGTTTTGTGCATGGAATTCAAACGACCGTTCACTATTCAAATGGACTCGGATTGACCTGATTTTTGAACTCACAGAAACCTCTTGAAGTCTATAAAATTCTCCAATTGGAATCACATCAATATCGTTTCTCATCTATGAGTTATGATCGTTTGAAAATTGTGTCGCCACTTCACCGAAACACTACACTCACCCAACTTCGGACCTTCGTTTGAAACACGTTTCGGGCCAAATATCATTGAAAAGCTCTATGTGTCTAGTTTCATTTCTAATAAAAAAAATCAATTCCAACTTCTAAAACTCAAGATATTTCCATTTTTCTACAGCTTGTGCAATTTCGATTATTGTCAACTTGTACCGAACTTTGCCTAAACCTCCCTTCTTGCGTTCCTTTCACTCCCTTGGCTCCCGTATATGAATTTTATGACTTTTGTGCATGATTAGTTGATAATATATGATATGTTTGATTATTTATTCTAGTTTTTAGGGTTTCTTTGATAAGTGTAAATGTGACTTGAATACATGAACGTTTAAATGACACTTTTGAAGCTTTCTTGTATCCTCTTGCCTCTATAATTATTGTATGCATTGTAAACATGTTAAAATGTGTAATATGATGATATTTTGAAGATTTTGGCTCGATCTGATATGATTCATGAAAGATATGGAATGAATGAATATGAACCCTTCATGTATTGAACGGTTTGAATGAAATACTTGGTTATATGACATCATAACTTGAGTTATGCTCTTTATGCATCTCATATCATGTACATCACATGCCGTGCATCCATGTGGTTTCATATTGAGTCAATTCTCACGAGTACACATTATTCCCTTTCTTGTACAGTTCATATCCAGGGCGGAGATATCGTGATCATTAAGCACATGGCCTAGCTTGTATCCTTGTATTGTCGTCTTCCAGGTGAGGGTGTTTTCGTTCTAGTTACATATTAAACCCTACAACCATATGTGACAAGCTTTGGCCAAAACCTTATGTTTATATATATATATATGTTACTTTTAAAGTAAAGTCATCGAGTAAACTTTGATCGAGTAAACCCTTTTCAAATGAATTATAAAATATGTTATGTTTCTTATGAATCAAATGTTTTGGCGAGATTATGTATGTATGTTATGATTGCACGGGCCCAGGGACTTAGTGCAAGTTGCTATCCGGGAAGGCAAGGACTGACGGGGATCCCTTGTACTAGTCCCACCACATTTACGGTGATACCGACCCTCGCTAGGAGGTTTAGCGGGGAATGGGAGCTGAGTGCCCTTGGGGGATTCATGTACCCCCATTGGCCTATGTATGGACCGGTGGTCGGGTCTTGCTAACCCGTCCACCACCCGGAGGAAGAAGGTTGGAATTATGTTATGATTATGATTATGTTATGATTGATATCCACCGTGCGGGAAGGCCGGGACGGATTGCCCAAACGACTATGTCTTATGTTATATGACTTGTGTGTATTATAATATATTGCATGATCACTTATTCAATATAATAAGGATATGTGTCGTACACGGTTGGAGTTTGGTTGGAGATTATGCACGCTCACTCGCCGAGCCTTATGATTATGTATGCATTATGAACTTAATGAATTTAATATGATTAGTCGTAAAGTCCGAGCATTGCTTAGTTATTCTCTTGCCCTCTTGGAAACTATCTTTAAATAAAACTTTGGTCGGGATTCATGACTTGCATGTGCATGTTTTGATATATTTGTATAGCTCCTGCACACTCAGTCTTCTAGAGACTGACCCCTCTTTCCCCCTTCTCAGTTCTTGCAGGTTTTGGCTAGGCGGGAGTCGAGCCATTGCAATTTTATTCGAGTCACACTTGTATACTCGAGTCACATTTCATATTGTTATGTTTTAATTACAGTTCCTTTATGTATTGGGCCTATGTGCCAATTATGATTATTGTTGGATATTAATTCGGGACAGATTGCATGTTTAGTTGAACCCATTATTAGGATGCCTGATGGATTTAATTTATATATTGGAATTTTCAGACTGTTGTCATTGTTGAAATGTATGATGTACACGTTATTGCTTCTGCATAACACTCTTGGTTTTTTTTTAATGTAATTGGTACAGGGTTAGTTTCGGCCTAGCTAGGATATCTTTTGTTTTGTCTCCTGTTCGCTATGAGTCCGGTTCATGCTTGGATTATCCATTTCATGTGTGGACTAGGCTTGTAGTGCGGGGGATGTGGTGCCTATCGTTCCGGGTGCTACATGATCTATTATGTGGAGCGCCAAAAATCCGTCGAAAAGATTAAATGGGGCTTAGTAACCGGGTGACGTTCATCACAAATGTTTGTGCTCGCGTCAAACAGTCCCAAATAATCTCGACGAGTGAGGCAAATTTCAAATACTCCGCTAATTACCCAACTAAATAAGTGATTTATCATAATAAAACGAGTAATTATGAGTAACGCTAAGCCACTTGATAATTTGATTGGTTGTGATATTGCACAAAATGGCCGAGCCACGTGGCACGCCCTAGAGGAATCCACGGGGCATCTCGCCACCTCAAGCGGACCCAGTTCCCTACACCTGACAGAACTAGCGGATCGAACCCGACCCCGTGCCTCACGGATCGAGTTCGATCCCATGGCCATGAGCGGATCGATTTCGATCCCCTTGGGCCTTGTGGGATCGATGTCGATCCCCTTTGCCTTGGGGATTGAGTTCATCCCCTTTGCTTCAAAGGGATCGTTTTCGAGCCCTCTGTCCCCAATAGGGCCGACCCGGTCGACCCGTCCCCTCGTCTCAAAAGGTCGAACCGACCCCTCATCTCTTGGAGTCGATCCGACCCCCCTTCTCTTAAGGGTCAAAACCCCTTTTGCCCCACGTGGGCACCACGCATGAAAGGTCCTTATCCCGCGCAAGGGTTGGGGTCGAACCCGATCCCACTAACGGGTTCCCCATCACGGACATGCTTCATCACGACCCGCTTGACCTCGATCTCTCGGATCGAGATCATACGTCACCCGGCGACAAGATGCCATAAAGCATCTTTGTCGGGACACGTGTAACTCCCCTATTCACCACGGCCAGACGCGCTACAGTGCATTTAATGCTTCCGGTACGTGTTTACGCCAAAAAGGGAAACAAAGTACACTCGACCCCAGGGCACCCGCTCAGGCATCCGACAAACGACCCGATCGACTGCAGAGCATTTAATGCACAGTCGCGGTACACGCACTACTGTGTTAAATGCTCCTGACTATAAATACCCAAGCCTTGAATAGTAGTTGGTAAGCAATTAAGAGCATTTATTTCGCTTCTCTAGCATTTATTTCTCTCTCTAAGAATCTCCTACTGACTTGAGCGTCGGAGTGCCAAACTTGGGTCCAACCCCAAGTCCCCCAATTTGGTCTTTGAGCTCACGTTTGTCCAAGTGTTTTCAGATCGATTCAAGAGCCCACATTACAAATTCTTGACTGATTGACCCAAGAGTGCCAGCTAGACCTCCAACTCAGCTGAACCATTTTTAGGCCGGATCAGTTTGGCGCCGTCTGTGGAAAGTCTACACTTCTCTCTACATCGATCTTGAGTGAGACACTTCTTCTCTTCTTGCAATCATGGTAAACACTAGGAAGACCCGACAGGAGGAGGACTTGGAGGAGGTCACCAAAGGCAGGCACGACACCAACGCGCCGCTTGGTCATCTCCCCACTGCTCCCCCCGTCGTCGGGATTGCTGGCCCCAGCGCCAGCGCGATCGTACCATCAACAGAGGCCGCGCCGAGGGTCGCCATTACGCAGGCCGACCTTGACACCTTCCTCGATCAATGGAGGGTTGAGATCGAACAGGCCCAAGTAGAGGGCCGGGAACCGAGACGCCCTGAGCTGCCAAGGGCGAGCCCAGCTACAATCCCCAGCCCAGTAATAGCCAGCGGTCTGGGACCCGCTGCACAGACTTACGGGTCCGCTGTCCCATATTACCTCCAGCCGCTCAACGGCGGACCCGTTCAGGTCATATGGGGCCTCCCCCCCCAGGCGGGCGCAGGCCAGGGACCAGTCCAAGGATATGCACCTCCCCCGGCGCCCGCGGGAGGAAGCAAACAGGTCCCGTCGGAGGGCCATGGGGACTCGGAATATCCTAGCCGCGTGAATCGCGGCAAACGAACGGTCGACGACGACCATGAAGAGTACGATGACCTGCGGGACTAGATACCCACCCGATCGGCCCGCAACGAGGCGGCTAGGATCGCCGCAGCCCGCCAGGACAACAGCCCGGATCGATATATCGATCCGCCAAGAAAGCGGGTACAGGACCGCCTGGGGGATCGAGGTTCCATGATCTCCCAGAGGCAGGTCGATCTACGCGCTGGGTTGAACCGCCGACCACTGCGCTACCGATCCGATCGGGAGGAAGCCTCCCCATTCTCTGAGGATATTCTCCGCACAACCTGCGACGGGGATCGTATCCCCTCGGGGTTGCCTCTATACAACGGGACGACCGATCCCGAAAAACATGTCACTTCTTTCGAGAACAGAATGTTGCTGCACGCCCACCCGCAACAGATTTGGGCCAAGATATTTGTTACCACTTTAACAGGCCTGGCGCAGGACTGGTTCATCCGCCTGCCGCCAAGATGCATCCGAACCTACAACCATTTCACTGATCGGTTCCTTGCTCACTTCTCCTCTATGGCGGGGGAAAAACTGCCTCCTTCTTACCTCAACAACCTCCGACAGGAAAAGGGGGAATCCCTTCGAGACTTCTTCACCCGATTCTCGAGGGAAGTGGTTCGGGTCGAGGACCCGACGATGGACACTCTGCTTCCGGTCGTCCATCGAGCGCTGCGCAATCGCCTGTGGGCGGATGAGATAGTCAGGGCCGGCCCCAAGAACCTGACTGAAATTCAGGACCTCGCCCATGGTTTCATGCGGGTCGACGAAATGGCGTTGGCCCATGGGCCCGCTCCTCTACCCGCTCCCGAAGGCCATCATTACGGATCGAGCCCAACCCCGACCCGGAAGGGGTTCGAGCCCAAGAAATCGAAGGGCAAAATTGACCCACCGGCCCAAATCGATCGGAGGAACTATATTCCCCTCAATACAACCGTCCAACAGATCTTCACGGTCATGGACAAAAAACTCCTGAACAAGCCCAAGACCATCCGGGAAGGCCCCAAAGCCCAGAAATCGGGGAAGTATTGCGGATACCATCAGCAATGGGGTCACACCACCGAGGAATGCAACGCACTCCGCGACGAGATCGAGAGACTCATCCGAGGAGGGCACCTGAAGGACTTTGTTCGCAAAATCGACCACTATTCTGAGAAAGCCGGTCGGAGCCAAGATCCGCCTCGGGATCGATCTCAATCCCGATCCCCGTCCAGAAGATCCGGAAAGCCGCCCCTAGAAAGGACTGAGGACAACCCCCCGACACACGGCACCATCTACATGATCTCCGGGGGGCACGAGGGCGGTGACTCCAACGCTGCAAGGAAGAAAAATATCCAGAAGGCGGCTCGGGAATTCAACGGACCCCGCGAGGAAGTCCTCCAGATCGAGCATGGCAGAGAGTGGGAGAGGCAAGAGGTTAGCTTTAGTGAGAATGACAGCCGCTCGGGCCCACATCGGGAGGGTGAAACGCCTAGTTGTCCGATGGTGGTGACCTTGGGGGTGGCTAATTACAATGTAACCAAATGCCTTGTTGACAATGGAAGTAGCACGAACATTATCCTTTACTCTACGCTTGTAAAAATGAAACTGCATAACTTGAAATTAGATCCGATCCGAACGCCTCTGTCCAGCTTCGGGGGATCCCAGGTTGTTCCGCTTGGGCGCATCAAACTACTCACTTCGATGGGAACATCGCCTCAGCGAGTTACCCAAGAGGTCGAGTACGTTGTGGTCAACATGCCCCTCGCTTACAACATGATTTTTGGTCGACCCGGCCTCATTCAGTTCAGAGCAATAATCTCCACCTATCACCAGAAGCTGAAAATGCTGACCCCTAACGGGGTCGGAGAAGTGGAGTGTGACGTTCCGGACAGTTGGGCGTGTTATGCGATTACCCTCAAGGAGCCAAAGGAAAAAGAGAAGGATTTGAGCGAATGCCTTGATCTCCAGACTTACACAAGCTCGGATCTCGATCTCGCTGCACCTAAGGTAAACGCCGAAGGGTCACGCGTAGCTCAAAAGAGGAAAGCAGTAGGTCGGATCGAACCTTCCGATTCTTTGAAATACATACCCCTCGACCCGAAGGACAGTAACAAGTCAACAAAGATCGGGGCCAACATGAACCCCCAGCACGAGATGATGATGATAGAATTCCTCCAAGAAAATGCCGACGTGTTTGCATGGACTGCGAAGGATCTAGTGGGGATCGACCCAAAGGTGATCTGCCACCGCATCGGTCTCGATCCCACTCACAGACCCATAAAACAGAAGCTGAGAACTCAAAGCAAAGAACGGAACGAGATCATCGAGGCCGAGGTCAATAAATTGCTCGATGCGGGTTATGTAACCCCGGCCCAATATGTCGATTGGTTGTGTAATGTAGTCCTGGTTCAAAAGACAGGGGGTAAATGGAGGATGTGTAACGACTTTACGGATCTAAACAAGGCATGTCCGAAAGACCCATACCCGCTCCCTCGGATCGATCAGCTCGTCGACTCGACAGCTGGTTGTGAGATGCTGAGCATGATGGACGCCTTTCAGGGATATTACCAGATCTCCATGGCACCAGAGGATCGACCCCACACTGCCTTTATAACCGTCAAAGGCATCTATTGCTTCAAAGTGATGCCGTTCGGTCTTAAGAACGCCGGAGCGACCTACCAGAGGCTGGTAAACAAGATGTTCCAAGAGGAGATCGGTAAAACAATGGAAGTCTATGTGGACGACATGATCGTGAAAAGCGAGCGGGCATGCGATCACTTCAACCACTTGGGTCGTGCGTTTGAAATCCTCAGGAGGTATGATATGAAGCTCAACCCGGACAAGTGCACCTTTGGGGTCGAAGGAGGGAAATTGCTCGGGTATATGGTTAGCCAGCGTGGGATCGAGGCGAACCCAGCGAAGATCGAGGCTATCCGGGTCATACCTCGACCCGATTGCATAAGCCAGGTCCAGTCTTTAGTAGGTCGGATCATTTCCCTAAATCGGTTCATATCCAGATCATCCGAACGGAACCTCCCCTTCTTCAAGATACTACGAAACCTAAAAAAGTTCGAATGGAATGAGGAGTGTGATAGAGCCTTTGATCAACTTAAAGAGTACCTGGCATCTCCACCGCTGTTGGCCAAGCCCAACGAGGGGGAGACCTTGTACCTCTATCTCTCCCTTTCCGACGAAACTTTTAGTTCGGTCCTCGTCGCCATTAGGGATCGAAAACACATGCCCATCTATTATCTGAGCAAAATCTTGCACGGGGCGGAGCGGAACTACCTTGAGATCGAGAAGTTCGTCTTCGCGTTGGCGCATGCGGCTCGAAAGCTACGCCCCTACTTCCAAGCACACCCGATCGTTGTACTAACCGATCAACCTCTCAGGCAGGTCTTGTCCAAGCCCGACGTCTCGGGTCGAATGATGAAATGGGCGGTGGAGTTGAGTGAACACGACATCACTTTCCAACCCCGTGTCGCCCAACAAGCTCAAGTTCTGGCTGACTTCTTAGTCGAAAAGAACACTAAGCCCCTAAAAGACGCCCCCGACCCCATGAGTTGGACAATGTACGTTGACGGCTCATCGACCTCCAAGGGGGGAGGGGTAGGGATATCATTAGTCAGCTCGGACGGTACACAGTTCGATTTTGCCGTCCGCCTCGACTTTAAGGCCACCAATAACGAGGCAGAATACGAGGTACTCATCGCGGGACTAAAGTTCGCGTCGGAGCACCGGGTCGACAGATTGGCTGTCGTGACCGACTCCCAGCTTGTCGCGGGTCAGGTTAACGGCACGTATGAGGCGAGGGAAGAGTCGATGGCGGATTATCTTAAGATGGTCAAAGAGTTAGCCTCAAAATTCAAAGAATTTCGGATCGAGCAAGTCCCCCGTGAAGAAAACACGCGAGCGGACGCATTGTCCAAACTCGCGAACGGCCTTCAAGGCACGAGACGGGACCATCTCATTCCACGTCTCACCCGGTCGGGTCATCGACCCGGGTCGGATCGATGTCTCCATGATCGACCCGGAGGAGCCGTGTTGGATGGATAGCCTAGTCTCCTACCTAAAGGATGGAACACTACCTCAAAGCCGGTTAGAGGCGAGGCGAATGAAATACCGCTCGCTGCTATACCTACTGGATCACGAAGGGAGATTGTTCAAGAAATCATTCACAGGTCCACCGCTAAGATGTCTCCGTCCGGGCCAGGCCAAAGATGTGTTAGAAGAAATCCATGAAGGGAACTGCGGGAACCACTCAGGGGGTCGAGCCCTAGCCCGCAAAGTCTTAAGAAGCGGGTATTTCTGGCCGACCCTTGTCCGAGACGCGAAGTTGCACTCGATGAAATGCCCCAAGTGCCAAAAACATGGCAACCTCATAAATACACACCCTGCAACCATGATCTCGATCGATGTCTCATGGCCCTTCGATCAGTGGGGGATCGACATTATTGGACCTTTTCCCCTGGCCCCTCGGCAAAAGCGGTTCGCCATAGTGGCCGTCGAATACTTCTCGAAGTGGGTCGAAGCCGAAGCGGTCCCGAAGATAACGGATGCGGTGATAAGAAATTTCCTTTGGAAGAGTATAATCTGCCGCTTCGGGGTCCCGAGGGTTCTCATCTGTGACAATGGACCTCAGTTCCGGAGCGAGAACACCAAAAGCTACTGTCGAGATATCGGGATCGACCTCAGGTTCACCACCGTCGGACACCCTCAAACAAATGGCCAAGCTGAAGTCACCAACAGGATCATCATTTAAAATTTGAAGACCCACCTTGACGCCAAGCTGGGAGTATGGGCGGACGAGCTCGACGGGGTCCTCTGGGCATACCGAACGACCCCCAGAACGGCAACGGGCCAGACCCCCTACTCTTTGGTATACGGGTCGGAGGCGGTGATCCCGTCAGAGTTGTTGCATGAGACAGCCCGCGTCAATCAATACCAGCTCGATAGGAACAACGAAAATCGATCTGCTGACTTGGATCTAATAGAGGAAAAGCGGGAACGAGCGTACCAGAAGATTAAACAATATAAAGCAGCCGCAGCCTGATCGTACGACAAGCATGTCAGGCCCCGCACATTCCAAATCGGGGATCTCGTGTTGAAAAAGGTAGAGGTCCTCCAGCACGTGGGAAAGCTCGAGCCCAATTGGGAAGGTCCCTACAGGGTCACCAAAGTAAGCAAAAACATGGCGTACAAGCTTGAAGACATGGTCGGGGTACCCCTACCAAGACCATGGAACGCGCACAATCTGAAAAAGTTTTACGTTTAAAATTTCCTATCTTGTATAGTTGATCGAACCGGAGCGCATTCAAAGCCCGGTTCCGATCCCATCTTTTGGATCGAACTCGATCCGTTCTATCAAAATTTGGTAATGTTAGCACCATGTGTATCTATCATGCATTCGATCCACGATCATGAATTTGACGGCATTTGCTGTTAATTTCTGGGTTATCTTCTCAGACTAACAAATCCCTAAATCCGACGAGGTCATTCAACGACCCAACGAGAACGGGATCAATATCGAATAAACCCCTTTGGGCGGGGGAGTCCAAACTCGAATCCCATACGAGTAGGGATCGAACTTGACCCGCTTAGCCCCGTCGGATCGAAAGCGATCCGCATAATTGGGTTTCGACCAACCCCAACGGGATCGAAATCGATCCCACTGGAGTAATGGGATCGAACTCGATCCCTAACCCCAAATAGGATCGAACTCGATCCCAAATACCAAATGGGATCGAACTCGATTCCTAACACCCAAAGGATCGATTCGATCCCTCGCAAAACTTGGGATCAAACTCCATTCCAATACTTCAAGGGGGTCGAGCACGACCCACCGCACCATACATGAAATCCGAAGAATATTGTAATAAAAAAATAAAGCACGATAACAAAGCAACAAATGTTCACGCGGCGACATCCCCGACCGCTGGGTCAAATGAAAATAGCTTTAACAAATACATGGAAATATCAGGGCTGAGAAGGAGAGGTACCCGAAGCGCTCGTACGGCTCGAGGACTTCTTTCGATTACGTCGGGTCGACGGTAGGAAGCTCTCGATATCGACCGGAGGAGGAAGCTCGTAGACTGGATCCCTCTTATCCCTCTTGGCGAAGGCCATATCAACAGCAAACCCGTACTTATGGTGACGCCAATCGATGTCCACTGGAGGTTCGGCGTCTTCCTCTAAAGGATCGGGATACGGATCGGGTTCGTCCAGGCCAATGAGAGACTCGTTGAAGGACACCAGAATCAGGCCCTGGGCCTTGAGCTGATTGCGCGCAATATTGAAGCCAGCCTCCATGTCGATCGCGGCCATGACCGTGTTCGCCTCGTCGAAGGCTAGGCCTTCCATAAACTCACGAACCGCATACTGCTCGATCGGGCCCTTAGCCTTCCGGAAAGACTCAATCATGGCGTCGATCTTGGCCTGTCCTTCCGCCAATGCGGCCGCTCGGGACGCTTCCCCCTCGGCCTTCGCCTGCTGGACTTTCTCCTTGGTTTCGGCCCGGATCTTACTGAGTTTGATTTCACGAGCCTGTAGAACTTTTTCCAAGGCCTCCATCCGATCTAGGGCGCTCTGCAACTCCGCTGTGCGCGTTTGGGCCTCTTCCTCCCTAAGGCTCTGCAGTTCGTCGAGCCGTTCCTGGAGCTCAGCTACCTTCTCCACCTTGGCTGACCTTAGCATGGCCTTGGCAGCCCTATACTTCTCCTTGTACTTGTTCATCTCCTCTTGATAAACCTCCGCCTTTTGGGACAAACTGATGGCGGTTGGCAGAATATCCTGTTCATTGATATGAGAATCGTCATGGTTTGGCAAAACATAAAAGATGAAACGACCCAATGCGAGGGATCGTTACCGACCCGATCTCAACCGGTCGATCACGAGCCGAACGCAACGGGTCGATCCCGATCCATAAAGGAAAAGAGGGGAAGTGAAGTATAAGGTGAGAGCACTTACGCCGAAGATGGCCTTGCTGATCCGATACCTCTGGTGATCGACGGGCTCCTTATGAATCACCCATTGTTCGTCGATCACGCACCCGGTGTTGAAAAGTGAGGACAACAAGCTGATATCGGGATGGCCGACACCAAGGTTACGAACCGACCCGTCCTCCCGAACCCTCTCGAGCTCGCCAGGCCATTGGGGTGGGTGAGTCTGTTTGAAGTTCAACAGCTTACCCTCAAGGTCCGACTCGCTGGAATCCTCCTCAATTTCGACCGACGCCTCTTCCACGGGCACCTTCTTCTTTCTTTTTCGTAAGCGCCTGTTGGATGCCAGCTGTTCCTCCTGGGGAAGAGTCAGATCATAAAGATTTTCGTCGAAGTCGAAATAAAGATCTAAGTGGTCCAAATTTATTACTTGGTCGGGGTCCTCAGGATCGGGCTCGACCGCATCCGATGCCTGCCCCTGCTCTTGGGCTTCTTCCATGGGTTGAAGATTCGGGGGGACCCTTCGTCGGGGCTGTTGGGCCACGGCTTGAGCATCCGGCAGAGCTCCGTGGATCGCAGCTATCGCATGGTCAATCTTTTCCTGTTCAGCCGGCGGGATCGATTCGCCCTTTTGCAGCTTCATATTCTTCCTCACCCTCTGAACCCGACTCATGGCTAGGATGTGCAGACCTGCAGAAATGGATCGATTAGTACCATTGAAAGAGAAGGGTGCTGAATATATGAATACATAAAAGCAAGAACTCAAACATTATCCGGAACAAACGGATCTATTCGATCCCACACGGGTCGAAATCGATCCGATGCCACACAGAACGAGTTCGATCCGACCCCACTCGGGTCGATATCGATCCGACGCGAGGGAAGGATCGAATTCGATCCACACGACAGGACCCGATCGGGCGGGTCCGACCTGAGGCAGAGGCTCACCGAAGTGGAAATTACGCAACCTCGTCCCCGGGACCAAACCCGCCTCGACTAAGTGTCCCGTCCTCATCAAGTACTCGGGGTCGAGCGGGCCCAGGTTGGTCAAGAGCTCGAAAGACCGTTTTTTGTGCAGCCAGGCGCTTTTCCGTGTTGGAAGTTTTTTGGGTTCCTTGGTGGTCCATGTCGAGCTGAAGGGAAGAGGCATCGAGCAATCGATGAAGAAAAACCTCTCCTTCCAACCAAGCCCATGAGAGGAGACCAGGATGTCCACCAGCTTCCGACCTGGCCTAGCTTGGAGGTAGTAGTAGCCGGCCCCAGACTTGGGAGAGTTAACGAGGAGGAAAAACTCTCCCAAATCCTCGAACAGAGGCTCGAACCCCAAACACTTGAGGATGATGATCACACTGTACATCAAAGCGAAGGAGTTCGGGACAAGCTGAGCCGGACACAGATTCACCCGATCGAGAAAAGTTGATACCAACGGGTGGGTCGGAAATCGGAAACCATACTTCATCGTCGCATGGTATAGACCGAAAGCATATTTGGATTGTGGAGCCCCTACAGTCTCCCCGTCGAAGGGCAACCGAGCCATGACTCCCTCGGGCATCACACTACACCAGTTGCGAACTTCTCGAAATTCTCTGTCCGGCAACGTCGATGTTCTCTGGGCAACGTCGGACAGAGTTCGGTAGACATGCCCGGATCGCCCCCGGGGTCGGCCGGAGGTGCCCTCCTCCGGCCCCTCTTCCTCTTCCTCCTCTTCCTCGTCTTCCTCTTCCTCGTCTTCCTCTGCTTCCTCGATCCGGCGCCGAGGTCTCGAAGTCGAAGCCCGGCCACGGTTTGCCCGGAATTTCTGAACCCGTATCTCATCGGAAGAATCAAAGAATGACCCGAAATCCATGTTGGGCAACGGCGGGACGCCGCCCGATGAACCGGAGCAACCCGCGGATGGGGTGAATGGCTCCTCCACCTCGCTCTCATCGGAGACCACACACATATACGGCCCTCTTGACATTTCTCTCTCGCTAAGAAGGAATAGAAAAGGATCGAAGAGTTGACAAAATTACCTCTCTTTTTCTGGTTGCCTAAGGACGAACTCTTGATGCTCTGGGGGAGCGGATCGAATTTTCTTTAGCAAGGAAGTATGAAATGAGGAAGGGGGTGCCCTCTTATTTATAGGAGGGGAAAGGTGGCCCCTCGAAGTGCGCCCCTTGGCCTTCAATGCGCCTAGGAGACCGAGCCCCCTCTCCCCTCGATGCGCGCAATGAGGCCGCTGTCACACCTAGAGGACCGCATTGCTTTTCTCGAATCGGAAAACGATGCCATTATCACCCATGGGAGACCGCGTTGCTTTTTCTCGATGCGCGAAACGACGGTGTCTTTATTGCCCCAAAGACCGAACTTGACTTACCAAGACGGAAGGCTATCATCGAAGCGATAAAAATTACCCCCGCGAAAATTCACGCCGGTAATTTGGGGGGCCTCTGATATTGCACAAAATGGCCGAGCCACGTGGCACGCCCTAGAGGAATCCACGGGGCATCTCGCCACCTCAAGCGGACCCAGTTCCCTACGCCTGACAGATTTAGCGGATCGAACCCGACCCCGTGCCTCACGGATCGAGTTCGATCCCATGGCCATGAGCGGATCGATTTCGATCCCCTTGGGCCTTGTGGGATCGATGTCGATCCCCTTTGCCTTGGGGATTGAGTTCATCCCCTTTGCTTCAAAGGGATCGTTTTCGAGCCCTCTGTCCCCAATAGGGCCGACCCGGTCGACCCGTCCCCTCGTCTCAAAAGGTCGAACCGACCCCTCATCTCTTGGAGTCGATCCGACCCCCCCTTCTCTTAAGGGTCAAAACCCCTTTTGCCCCACGTGGGCACCACGCATGAAAGGTCCTTATCCCGCGCAAGGGTTGGGGTCGAACCCAATCCCACTAACGGGTTCCCCATCACGGACATGCTTCATCACGACCCG
This sequence comes from Lantana camara, assembly GCA_037501455.1. Taxonomy (NCBI): domain Eukaryota; kingdom Viridiplantae; phylum Streptophyta; class Magnoliopsida; order Lamiales; family Verbenaceae; genus Lantana; species Lantana camara. The sequence goes on from CM074863.1 coordinate 89,114,173, forward strand.
CTTGACCTCGATCTCTCGGATCGAGATCATACGTCACCCGACGACAAGATGCCATAAAGCATCTTTGTCGGGACACGTGTAACTCCCCTATTCACCACGGCCAGACGCGCTACAGTGCATTTAATGCTTCCGGTACGTGTTTACGCCAAAAAGGGAAACAAAGTACACTCGACCCCAGGGCACCTGCTCAGGCATCCGACAAACGACCCGATCGACTGCAGAGCATTTAATGCACAGTCGCGGTACACGCACTACTGTGTTAAATGCTCCTGACTATAAATACCCAAGCCTTGAATAGTAGTTGGTAAGCAATTAAGAGCATTTATTTCGCTTCTCTAGCATTTATTTCTCTCTCTAAGAATCTCCTACTGACTTGAGCGTCGGAGTGCCAAACTTGGGTCCAACCCCAAGTCCCCCAATTTGGTCTTTGAGCTCACGTTTGTCCAAGTGTTTTCAGATCGATTCAAGAGCCCACATTACAAGTTCTTGACTGATTGACCCAAGAGTGCCAGCTAGACCTCCAACTCAGCTGAACCATTTTTAGGCCGGATCAGGTTGAGTAACCGGATGGTATTCATTACAAATGTTTGCGTTCGTGTCAAAAGGCCAATGACAATTCAAGCAATCCTAGCTAAGTTTCCATTTATTTTAATTGCGAATAACCCGAATTCCCTACAACTACCATTTTCATTTGAAACTTCCTTGTGCATACCCTTCATCTAATAAGTTGAATATGATTTCTAGGATTAAATGGTTTATAATTCAACTTCGGTAAGTCATGTATGAGCTTAAAATGGTGACTGCGCGTTGTGTTTTCTTATGTGGGAATCTCATTGCATTTGGTTCAATACTTGGTAATGCAGGGCGAAAATTATGCTTTCATTCCTAATTTACATTGCCGATTTCGTATCTTTGATCCTAGTTTATGCTTGAGGGCAAGCATTGCCTAAGTGTGGGGGATTTGATACGTTGGATATTCATTTAGTTATGGAAATTAGAATTTCTATATTTTATCCACTATTTAATTTAATTTTGGGTAATTGATTAAAATTCTATGTTTTCTGTAAGAAATCTAATTGGAAAATTTTGAAGAGAATTGGCAACAAAAAGGAAACAGTCACATGATTGTGGAGAAGGGCCCACACCCTCAATTGTGATTAAAAGCTTCTTGGATTAAATTAAAGGCAAAGCAACTACGGCCCATTAATTTATGAAGAAGGAATGTCACTTGTTATTTCTTGGAAATCATGGCCCATGCAACATTGAAGCACAATCTCTTACTGTTGCTTCGTCTTATTCTTGGAGAATTAAATGGGATAGCACGTTTCAGAACTGGAGGCATTACTTGAAGGGATTTTAATTGGTGGCCTCATGGACGCATGAACGTGGGGACGTGGGGAAAAAGAATTAAACACCTTCTGCACTACTTATATGCAAGACATCCGAGAGAAGAAGGGAGGACACACTCCCATACACACGTTACGGACACGAAGAGAAAAGACTCAGCACCGGGAGCTCTCTTTCTTCCCTTTCTTTATTTTTAGACTTTGTTAATTTCCTTTGTTAGTGATTTTGTAGTTTCGTTTTAAGTTGGGATTTTCCTAGTATGCATTAGGTTTTGTGAGACTACTTCTTTTGTTAATTAATTCAAGTTATCCGTTTTATTTCTGATTTCACGCTATTGAGTGTTGGTTGATTCTTTGATTTAGAGCTCGAATCTTAGAGTTATCAATTCACATATAGCTAGTTAATTTATTTGGTGGTGATAACCGGATAGTTAACGAAATAGCAATCAACGCTAGGGCATAAGGCTTGTCTAAATTCGTGTTGAGGAATAATTCGGTCTAATTAGACGAAGTAGGAGTTCTTACTAAGTCAGTTAGGGTTAGTGTTTCTTTAGCTCGTAAAGCAACTAGTTAATTAAATCTTTGAAGGAGTTTCTGATAGGGTTATTAGCTAGTTAGGGAATAGTCTTTAGGAGTTTCTTCAGATTATTCTAGAAAGTAAGAAGAAACGAGGGAGCCGGAGGGATTATCTGGTAACTATAGCTAGCCTAACGTGGAATTAATCACCCAGTCAACGATCATAGTCTGGTGCATGCGTAGGAAAATCCCGACTATTTGACATCCATTGAATTTATTTAGTTTTATCCAAGTTTCATTTTAGTTTACTTAGTTAATTTCAGTTTGTTTATTTAGTTAAATTCATTATTAGTTTAATCACAATCTCAAAACCCCCATTTTAATTATTTGTTCTCGTTCCTTGGCATATTAAGAGTCATAATTCCACCCAATCCTCATGGATCGACCCTTTTTACCACTATCTATAGTTTATTTGTATTCGGTACTTGGAATTTTATTTTTGGTGGTCTCGACACCCATCCCCGGTAACGGCGCCAAAGGATTTAGTCGGCTTATGAAGAAAGGTATTCCCTTCGAATGGGATGAAGCATGCCAAAAATCCTTTGAGAGTATAAAGGCGCACTTGATGAAGCCACCTATCTTGATTGCACCTACTCCGCGATGGCCGTTGATTCTCTATATTGCAACAAAAAAATGATCCATTGGAGCCTTACTCGCCCAAGAAAATAATGCTGGAAAGGGAAGTTCTTTGTACTACTTACGTAGAACAATGATGCCAAATGAGTTAAAGTATTCTCCGATCGAGAAGATGTGTTTGGCCTTGATCTTTGCAATTTAAAAGCTGAAGCACTACTTCCAAGCACATACAATACATCTCATCTCGAAGGCAAACCCTCTAAAATACGTCATGTCGAGGCGTGTACCTTCGGATAGACTCGCAAGATGGTATCTCCAACTTCAGCAGTTCGAGATCGTTTACATCCCCCAAAAGACGGTGAAAGGACAGGTTATGGCTGACTTCTTGGCTGACCACCCTACACCCGCCAAATGGGAACTCTCCAATGACTCGCCGGATGAAGACGCATTCCTAGTCGAGGTCACTCTCCCTTGGAAGATGTTTTTTGATGGCGCTTCACATAAAGAAGGAGCCTGTGCCGGTGTCATATTTATCACATCCGATGGAGAGGTGCTACTGTATTCCTTCACCCTAACACAGAAGTGTTCCAAATGTCGCTGAATATCAGGCTCTTATACTCGGGTTAGAAATGGCGTTCGACATAAAGCAATTACACCTCAGAGTGTATGGAGACTCAAAGTTAGTGGTCAACCAATTGGAAGGCTCGTACGACGTTAAAAAGCCTGAATTGATCCCCTATGTTAACTACACTGAAACTCTGATCTGTTGGCTCGGAGATGTGACGATCGAACACGTGCCTAGAAAAGAGAACAAGCAAGCAGATGCGCTGGTAAAACTTGCCTCTATATTAGCAATGCTACAGAAGGAAACTCGAGTGTTGGTTTGCAAGAATTGGGTTATACCTCCGATCTTCAATGACGAAGACTTTGAAGAAGAAGAAAATCACGTGGTTGAAGTTTTCTAAGTCGAAAAGGAGGATTGGCAACAACCCCTTGCTGATTATCTCAAGTATGAAAAGTTACCCAATGATCTAGGACAGAGAGTTGATGTGCGACGATGCTCGGCGTAGATAAATTAAGGATACACCCTACCGGCGCTCATTTGATGGAGTTTTCTTGAGGTGTTTGGGTGAAGACAAAGCAAACCAAGCCATGGAAAAAACACATTTTGGTGTGACGCTCATCAATCGGGCCTAAAGCTGCACTTTCGCATAAAAAAAATAGGATACTACTGGCCAAAAATGGTGAAAGACTGATGTCAGGTTTACCAATTTAACGCCAACTTCATTTACCAAACGCCCAAACCGCTGCACCAGATGATTACCTCGTGGCCTTTTGATGCTTGGGGTTTAGACATGGTAGTCCCCATAAGAAAGTCTTCTGTCGGTCACCTCTACCTTTTTGCTGCGATTGATTACTTCTCCAAGTTGGCCGAAGCAGTTCCTCTAAAAGAAGTGAAGAAGGAGAATATTAACTTTATCTGGATAAACATCATCTACCGTTATGGCGTGCCTCGTTATATCATCAATAAGCTATTTAGTAATATCCTGATAGATAAACCCTATCTAAAGTTTGGATTCAAGTAGAGAAAGTCTTCGATGTATAACACCACTGCTAACAGTCTGGCCGAGGCTTTCAACAAAACTCTATGCAGTTTGCTGAAGAAAGTAGTCTCCAAGTCAAAACGAGATTGGTATGAAAGGATTGGAGAAGCTCTGTGGGCTTACCGAACCACCTATAGAACACCTACCCAAGCGACCCCTTATGCGTTGGTGTACGGTGTCGAAGCCATTGTTACTCTTGAACAACAAATTCCATCGCTAAGGATAGCAATTCAAGAAGACTTAACCCAAGATGAAAATGCTCGCCTACGACTTAAAAAGTTGGAGGCGCTTGATGAGAAGAGGTTAAAGGCTCCACAAAGACTCGAGTGCTATCAAGCTCGTCTCTCCAGGTCATTCAACAAAAAAGTGAGGACTCGTTCGTTCCAAGTTGGAGATTTGGTGCTTGTTGTAAAACAGCCGATCGTCACTACTTATAGAATGGGGAATAAGTTCATTTCCAAATGGGTTGGTCCGAATGTTATAAAGGAAGTCTACATGAGCGGCGCTTACAGGTTGATCACCGAAGATGGTCTGAGAATCAGCCCCATAAATGGGAAGTTCTTAAAATGCTACTACGCATAAAGGCTCAACAAAGACTCGAGTGCTATCAAGCTCGTCTCTCCAGGTCATTCAACAAAAAAGTGAGGACTCGTTCGTTCCAAGTTGGAGATTTGGTGCTTGCTGTAAAACGGCCGATCATCACTACTTATAGAACGGGGAATAAGTTCATATCCAAATGGGTTGGTCCGAATGTTGTAAAGGAAGTCTACATGAGCGGCGCTTACAGGTTGATCACCGAAGATGGTCTGAGAATCAGCCCCATAAATGGGAAGTTCTTAAAATGCTACTACGCATAAGTTGAAGATTGCTCCTTGATGTACGAGCCTAAACTGCATGTCACTCCTGACCTGCATGAGTATAAACTGTGTACGGTACCCACCAATGGTAAAGCAAGTGGCTAAACTGCTAAGTTACTCCACTGATGGTGTTTCGTGTGGCTAAAACAAAAATTCCCCACTCCTATTTAGGGTGGTTAAACTTTGAATACTCCTAGCCCGCATAAGTATAATCTGTGAACAGACCCCCTAATCTTCTCAAAAAAAAGTTTTCCCTTGAACAACTTCATGACTTGATCCCTTAACCGGGTATGTAAGGCAACTTAGAAATCAACTAAGTTCAGTCAAAATTGTCCGTTGAGTTATGTTTTTCTTGTTGAAAACTTTATTCTTCAAGTTAAACAAATCAAAAGAAGTGCAAAGAAGTTATGGACTACTGAAACAAAAAAAAAATACATACGAGAATAACGCAAATAAAATCTTTATTAAATAATCTCAAAATTGATAAGGTTCATTAAACTAGATAATAAATCGAAGAAACGAAGAAAAGTAAAAGCATCTTAATCTATCAAGGGGAGGGGTTCAAATTCTTCAAGTCTTCCTTCGCCACCTTCAAAAGTGTAAGTGTATCTTCCATAACTTTAGGTGTCTTGCCATCTGATGGAGGAGTCTTCTCAAGGGTCTCAATCTCTTTACTAATAGTCTCGACTAGAGATTGAGCATTCTGGTAAAGGAGTTGATGCCGCTCCAATGAAAGTGATAAGTCTTCCTTCTGTTTCATCAAGCTGGAAAATGTCTTTGTGATAGACTTCAAATCCCTCTTAGTTGTCTTAACTTGATTCGCTCCAACTACTTCATCGGCTTGGGCACAGGTGAGTTAATCTTTTGCTTCGCTCAACTGCTGAGAAAGTCAATCTTTCGAAGTCTCTTCAAAAGCTGTAAACCTAGCCTCATCATAAGCAATCACCTTGACAAACAAAATTGCCAATGACTTCTTGACGACAGAAATAAAAGGCACGTCAAAACCCCTATTCGCGTTCAACACCGATTGAACTTTGTATTTGAGGGATGAAATGGAATCAACCGGAGTGCTCTCAATCTTCTGCAGAATATTACTCCATATCATCTTGACAAATTGTTGCATATGAGTGGTGACAAATGTGGATGCTTGGAAAACTAAGACTGTGGGACGCTGAGGCGTTTGCTTTTCTTAAGATATCACAAGTGTTTTTGATTGCGCCTCTCCTTCAGGAATAAAAACTGTCTCAAAAAGAATCGGCCCGAGGATCGATCCTTGAGACTCCACATCATCAGCTTTAAGGGGCTCCTCTTCCAACTACAAGTGAAACACGTTCGATGATTAATGAAAGAAGATAGAAAAGCATTGAAGAACAATGAAAAGAAGAGGGCCAAAAATTACCTTTTCACCAGACTTGACAACCGAAAGCTTATCACACTACTTTGGCCTCTTCCAATGGCGATCTCCAGTGCCACTTTCACTCTTTGCCGAAGGAACGAGGGGAGTCTTCCTCTTTTCTCCTTCAATCGGGTCAACTTACTCAACTTGAAGGGCAATTTCCAAGTTGATTAACTTCGCAATCTTGTCATTGAAGAATCTGTCGTGAGTTCTTGACCACCATTCCATATAGCTCCTGGAACATAACTTCTTAAGAGTCGCAGTCATCGGAGGAAAGACTACTCCGTCCATAGATTTTGATAAAGTGCACACACACCAATGGTTGAGTCCTTCCTCTAGACAAGCTTTGCAAAAATTATCCCCGAGCACCACTTGATAAAATCCGAACTGATGAGCAAAATGGTAAGGATTGAATGGCTCAATGTTGAAGCGATCCCCTTCTCTCAAGGGTAGGTAGCAAGATCGAATCGACATAAAATAGTTGTGTTCAACCTCTGATGTAGCACCCAAGCGTAAGGTACCACATCCCCCGCACCGAGACCCGACCCGCATATGAAACGGATAATCCATACACGAGCTAAATCACGGCGAACGGGGACACAACACACACACACTAAGCTAGGCGGGCTAACCCTTAAACCAAACAATCCCAAACTAAAACGAAATAGAGTATGCAATAGCGGAAGCAATACACGATCAAGATATATATACAATGAGCATTCAAGCTCCAAAAATAGAATATTTACAATACTAACGTGCCATCATGGCTCGAACATGTACGCTCAATTCATACTTAATACATAAGAGTCATAAATAATAGTATATGTGTGTGTAAGACCCAAAATATAGAGCTAGAAACAAATGCGAGACACACTGACTCGAATTCCCGCCTAGCTCCACTTACACCTCACAAAACAACTGAAACAATCCGGGTTCAGTCTATAGGAGACTGGTGGGTATTAAAAACAGGGTATAATATATAGATAATGCGAAACTTAAACACATTCATGCATGTTATAATCCCGCAAGAAGTTTTAGAACAGTTTTCCCAAGTGGGTAAAACAGGAAGACATCCATCGGGATTATAACTCTCATTTTCATATTCAATCAATAGGTTATACGTGAGCCCGGTGAGAAGGCTAAGTCTCCAACCTCCACCTCGTGTAATCCTTTAAAGTATTACTTAGGTGCTCATGCATACAATCTTTCGTGCTCAATCAATTGATCAATCATAATCTTTCGATCATTCATAATCATACATATAATCCCCTTTTTCCTCCGGGTGGTGGACGGGTTTGCAAAGCCCGGCCACCTCAATCATTGGCCAGAGGGGTTTCATGAGTTCCCCAAAGGCACTCAGCTTCCTTTCCTCACTAATCTCCTAGTGAGTTCCAGACTCTGTAGTTTGGTGAACCTAATGTACGGGTTCACTGTCAGCCCATGCTTCCCCGGTTAGCCACGTACACTAAGTCTCGGGCCCCAATCAGTGCAATCAATCAATACTCGCCAAAACATTTAGGTAGGGTCTCTAAAATAAAGAAAAGGCTTAACATTAAAATCATAGACTCTTTGAAAGACTCGATATAGGTATATAATAATTTGGCTTAAAACCTTTCACATTGGGAATATATATAGGGTTGTTTATCTAACTAGAAGAGAAACCCACCTTAAAAGCCAAAAGAAGTAGCAAGAAGAGCCTCACTGCTCGCCCTCGTCTCCAACTAAACCCGGATCTGTGCAAAGAAAGCGAAGTGTAACTCAAATGACCCTATAAGACGCTCGGCGATGTAATGAATATGATATGAATGCATAAAAGATGATATTATGTCATGAACAAGTTCATGTGCACTATTAATTCATTTAAAGCATATAAACTAGCCGTTCAATCGTTCAAGGAAGTGTTCATAATTTCACATTCCATAACAAATAAATTCAAGAATTTCACATAACGATCATAGCACGTACTAAATCACGTTTACAATTTAGAGAATAGGATAGATGATAAAAACATTCAAGTCAAGATTGTAATTAAAAAAGGAACACGAAATAGATAACAATTTAATTTCCATAATTTAAATAAATTATATAATACTTAAATATACATATTTAATTATGTTTTAAATATATATATATATATTTATATATATACTACGCATGGCATGCAACCATTAAATTAAATAAATACATGCAATACATTTAAACTAACAAATGCATGCAAATATTTCAATTAAACAGCATGCATGCATCTTATTATTATATATATATATATTATACATACTTATATCATGCATGCTTTTACAAAACAAATAAAATAATTCATGCATGCAACACTACACCTACGTAACTCATGCATTTAATATATAACTACATATTCAATGCATGCAAACATAAACACCATGCACGACTGCTGCGCTACAGACTTGAAATCAAACCCAATTTCAAAAAGTATGACACGGCCGTGTTGGTTTTTAGTTCAAAATGGACACGGCCGTGTCCGATTTTATAAAATTCTGGTAGCTAAGTCGAGAGCTCAACACGGCCTCGCCCATTTTTCATTGAATTTGGGCGCGGTCGTGTTGCCTTTCTTCTCGCAACACGCAGCAGTATCAGCAACAAAAATACAGGGGAAGAGCAGCAGTTTCACGCAGCAACTAATTAGGCACAAAACAACCAACATATAAAGGTATGAAAGGAGGCAGCAAAAGATCAAGAATCCATCTCCAAAAGAATCACCAAACAGCCCCAAGGTTTCACGCAGCAGCAGATTCATGGAAGAGAAATTTTTGCGTGAGATTCTCCAAGTTCAATAATGGAAACTCAATAAATATTCAACTACCACCAAATACATGACCATAAATGAAATAAGGGAAGTAAATTGGTCACTTTCATGCTTTGAATCAACTAAAAACTCCAAGTATTCAAAGAGAGCAAGAACTTTAATCCAAACCTAACTATTCATACAACTCCTTCAAACTCCATGAATATAAGCTCAAAATTAGGGATAAATAGATCAAAATGACCAGAAATGAATGTATATAACTATCCTAAACTCACCTTGTGGATTGGATGAAGGTTGGAAGAGATTTGAGCTCCAAAATCTCCAAAAATGACAAAGTGACGGGAATGAACTGGAAGTCAGTAACTTTGGCTGAGTTTTTCTCCTTGTGTGAGGGTTGGTTCGGTTTGGAGAGAATGGAGGCTGATAGAGGGTTAAGTTGGCTTTCCAAAGACTCCAACCATGGTTAATTTGGTTAAGTATGGTGAGAGATATGGCTATTTTGGTGAGATGTGGCAGTTTTGGCGCCGTTTCGTTTTTCGGTTGGATTTCGAAGGTTCGAATGATTTTGGAAAAATATATGGATAATTTTATTAAACCCGAATCTTCGATACGAGTTCAACGAAGTTGACGGAACTCGAATCCGATTTCCCGAGCTCAAGATATCACATACGGAACCAATGGTGCGCTAATTGCTCGTTAGCCCCCGATTTGGTTCCACAATTCAAAATAAATTCGTTACCATGTCAAACAAGATCGAAAACATGAAACAAGCATACGAACATGTTCATAACACATAAAATTACAACATACTAAATTTTCACGAAATTTCGAATTCAATTCGAATAGGAACGACACTCAAACATGTCACACATACGCATATAGTTCAAGAATTCAATTAAATTCAAATAATTCAAATATTTATAAAATAAACTAAAATTAAAATAAATAAATAAAAACTTAACATTATAAAATAATAAAATAACATAACCATTAATCTTATAAAAACGAAACAACTAATTCCATTTCAATTAAATTACTAGTTGCAAATTAGATTAGATTTAATATTAGGAAAATTAAAGATATCTAATATTCTAACATTTAATTACAAAATTAAATATAAGAAATACTTATTAACAATTAATTAACGCAAATTGATAAACACGTACGTCATACCTATACGATCGAAATATCGGGGCGTCACATCTGAGCCTTTCCCATTGTCGATAAAACAAAACTTCTCGTAGACCGTCATCGCATTTCAATTCCAAGCCACGAACTCCACCTTGTGGATCCTTTTTCGGGCCTCCCTTGCATCATAATCCTTTGCCCCTCCCTCACCGGAAAATCGCATCATTTTCGAACCATGGATGTCTTGATAGGCCTGGCGATGCATCTTGAAGTAGTGTGCTAGCCAACCATGGATGAAGTGGACGGGAAATGGAGCATGAACTCGAGTCGGTGGGGCGGATGCTGATATCTTATTCAAACCACGATAGATGCTTGCCAAGACCGGAATAGCCAAATCAACCTTGAAGCCACTTGCTATGATGTTCGCCATATTGGAAGTACTTGGGCGTATCGAGCTGATGCTTTCTATTGGAAGAACGAAGAGACAAAGCCAACAAGCTATGAACGTCGCTAAATAAGTATCTTCCTTTTTGTTCCCGTCGAGTTCGAGTCTAGCAAACAACCTCTCCTCTGCAGTATTCCAAGCTTCATGAGGTCCGAAGTCACCAAGTGGGCTTTGTGTCGACTCGTCTTTCTTACAAAGGGGCAGTTGGACATACTTATTTGCCTTTTTGCACCAAAACTCACCTGGGCTTCAATAGAGACTTGACCGCCATGAACATCCTTTCGCAGTAAGTGATACGTGTGGAACAAGTACTGGCAACTAAAGGGGGTGTATCTCCTTCCGAATTCGCCTTTCTCGGTGAGCTCCTTTGTATCAGGGACCACTTCGTTGTAGAGAAGACCCGTCATAGGAAGACCCACCAGAGCATGTAAATCCCAAAGCGATATGGACAACTCGCCGTTCGACGTCAGAAGAGTATCGGTTCACGGACACCACACTTAGCAGAAGGCCTTTATAATCTCCGAGTTAGTGTCGTAGATGAATAGTGAGATGCACACCGAGCTGTATATTTAGGTTGACTGCAACTTGTCCTCGCACCGGCTGAGTATATCCTCGGTCCACTCCCAATATCCGGCAACGTAGTGGAACTTGCCATCGAACTGAAGGTCATCTCCCCACTTTGCGTTGCCTTCGATGATGCTTCGCCCTAGTGTCGGTAGAGAAGTCGGTTTGTTCGATTGTTGATGATGACCCACTTATAGAACCCACACTTCCGATGCTTTGCTCAAGTCAAATCGGTCCGACCACTCCTTGATGCGAAAGGGCACCGTCATCTTCCCCCAACTCTTCGCATATGGCCCATTGAGACGTGGATGAACCACCAATGTTGTGCTTTTCCCAAGCTCTTGCTTCTTGTCGTCAAGGATCACCAATTATTTGACTCAGGAGGCAAGAGTGACATCCATGAAATGCACCATATCTGCTTGTCCACAAACAAAGAAACGATAAGGGGTGAGATCGATGGCAACAAATATGTGCAGAAAGAACAAAAAGCTAGCTAACACACCTTCCCCCCCCCCCCGAGAATGCAGTATACGATGGCGAAATTCCAAGGAAAGGCGATTTTCTAAGCACTGTATCATCCATATCACTATGAAATTGCAAAAGAAACCTGATACCAATTAATTGGTGATGCTCATCATTAATTTGCAAATAAAATGAAGTGCAACCATTAATTAAAGTGCCATAAACCCCACTTAGGTGGATCGTGCGTGATACGCATGTATATGTATTATATATATATACACGTGTAAAAAGGAAAAACAGAAACTCTCGGGCTTGCATTTTTAGAGGACAGAAAAGTGACATAAGCCAAAATAAACAAATTTCGTGATTTTGTGGGAAACTAATATCTTGAGCCACGTTGAAATTAGAAATATGGCAATAGAAAGGTTTGTGGAGTTCGTTCTTTAAGTTCAATAAACCGACGAAGAGAGTTTTAATGCAATCGCAAATTTCATGAGATTCGGTTTGGAGGCAATACCAATTTTTGCAAGTCTCAAACTAAGTGAAGGATTCCTGCAAAATAAAGGAAAGGAAACCCTTAGCAAAAGATTCAGATGGTGAGACATTTGAAAAAATTAAAAAAATAAAAAATAAAAAATAAAAATAGAAGAAGGGAAGTCTGATAGTTTCCCCAACCAATCTCAAGCCGGTTTGGCTTGTTTTCTTCTCCGCCCAAATTTCAACTCCTGCAAGCTAGAAGGAGTTAACTGCACCAAATCCCCTGTGTTTGTTTCAATTTGCAAAAAAAAATTATATGTTACAAAAATTAATTCAAAAAACCAAATGTTATTTTAATTTTTGCACACCGCCCCTCCACTCCATTTGGTCAACTCTTAAATGTTTTAGTGCTAAACCCGACAACCCCCCCTGTCCTTTGGGGGGGGGGGGGGGGGGGGGGTTTGCACTTTTTCCCGCTCTCCTTTTTTTTTTTTTTTTTTGCATTAAACCCCCCAACCTTTGAAAAATCGCACACTTTACCCCTTTGACCAAGCTTTGACTATCGATTTCTCCTTTGTCATGGTGATGTAAGTTCCAAGACCACTGCCATCATGCTCGTCTCTCCAAGGAGAATAAAATTCATACCCCATCCGACCCTATTAGCCGCGAAACACTTCGTTTGTCGTGCGTCACATTTGACCGATAATTTTTTCTTCGTCCGTTGTCGGATTTTGATTTTGAGACTATTGTTGTGTTCCTTGCGTCGACAGCTTCAATTTGATATATCATATCAACACATTTGATATCATCATCGTACAAATATGCTTTGTTAAAATTTTTTAGAAGGGGCCAAGTATGCGATTTTTCAAAGGTTGGGGGGTTTAATGCCAAAAAAAAAAAAAGGAGAGGGGGAAAGTGCAAAAATCCAAAAAGGACGGGGGGGGTGCCGGGTTTAGCCCAATGTTTTAATCCCAAAATACCCTTACTATATATATTAAAATAATATTAAAATATACATATTATATGTATTAAAAATAAGTATCATAATTACATTATTTTAAAATATACATATTATATTAAAAAAATAAAATTATCTAAATATTAAAAATCACTTTTTATATTTTTAAATATATATTAAAATATAGATATAAATGGATAATTATTTTTAAAAATACTATTAATAAATAAAAATATACATAGATATTATTTATATATTTTCATTAAAAGATATTTTATATATATACACACACAGAATTACTTATACATATATATACTAAATAAACATATTCATAATACAATATACAATATTTTATATATATATTATATAATATAAATACAAAACATCAGTCCAAATGTGTTTTTGCAAGCAGAAAGGACATTCGAAGAAGCTTGATTGAAGGAGAAGATGGGAATTGGGAAGGACATTCGAAGAAGGATGACAAGGAAGATGCAGCTAAAGACATCTTCTACCAAAAGTCTTGCTAATGTGGGTGCAAAATGAATTTCCCCAGAGTTAACTGGGGAAATGGCTGATGGCGGTGGGGACTAGTGGCGGAGCGAGGGTGGTGGGTTTGGCTTGGGTTGGTTTTTTTTTTTTTTTTAATTATATTTTTATGTTATATATATATATATATATATATATATATATATATAATATAAGGGCAATATTGATATTTCACCACAAAAAATCTATTTCTTCACGCAGACAATACGCGTATGGGATACACACAATTCACTCAGGGTTGTTTTTACAAACTTTTACATCAAAACAACCCATGATTTTCTATATGTCGGGTTTTTTCTACTTTTTTTTCCGCCTAGCACAAGGTTTCGAACATTTTTCTCAGCTAGAAGAAAACAACGTTCAGCAACAAAATCTGAAGGCAGAAAATTTGAGGAGAGAGAAAAAGCACGTGAACTGGTTTCTCGGCGAGTCGCCCCTCACCTCCAAGATTTCCTCCCACAAATCGAGTCGAAGCCAAGATACGATGCTCAAACAATTTGTGTGGAAAAAACGGAGGATCGAACCTTCTTTTATAAAAGGAACGAGGTTGTGCGTGAAGGAAAATTGCCTTTTTCATAAAACTTGGGGGCAAAGAAAAATCAAATAAGGTGTTTCTCGTGGTAGGCTCTGCATTCGGGGAAAGGAAAAAGAAATCTTCCTTTTTTCTCATTATTCGGAGAATCCCGCTGAATTCTTTCGTTGACTTGGTACACGAAGGAAGGATATTTCCGCAAGAAAAAAAATAATAAAATTGAAGAATATCCTGCATCTCACAGATTCAGATGCACTTATAGATTTCCAGTTTGAAAATAAAGTAAAATAAGGAAAGAATCGAAGAGGAGGATGAGCCTTTGCAGGATTTCTCTGCTAATCTGCTGCTATATTGTGCACAAAAGAAAAAAATGGGAATTCAATCACTTACAATATTCGGGTAGGCCTAAACAAAAGGAAGAAAAAGGAGGATATTTTAATTATAAAAAGACGATTGGCCCAAATAAACAAGGGGCTCGGCTTGGTCAATGAGAAAGATGGTTTGCTGCAACAAAGAAAATATTCAGCCTAAATAAGGGATTTCAGTTGCGGGCTTTCAATAGGGAGACAATTAGCCCAACTAAATATAAATATTCAAGCCTAGACTCACTTAGCCCGACGCGGAAATATGGTGGACAAGTAATCAGGTTCAAGCCCCAAGTTAAGCAAGCTTATGTTGGAAGGTAGCCCATAATCCTGCCATTCAAATCGAAAGAGGAGGTTTACAACAAGTACAAGACTACGTGATTAGGGCTGTCAACGGGTCGGATTCGGACCGGATCAGGGGATTCCGGATCCGAATCCGATAAGAGAATCCGAATATCGGATCCGAATCCGAATCCTATAGGATTCGGATTCATTGTTTTTGAATCCATATATAATCGGGTCGGATCCGATCCGATAAAAGATCCGACCCGATTAGTAATAAAATTTATTTTTTTAAATAACAAAATTGATATAAAAAATAAATATAATTACATAATATTTAATAAATAATTATTATTTAATGAATTATTTGATAGTTTTATTTATATTTATTTAAAATAAATTAATTTAAACTTATTAATAAAAGAAAATATATACTTTTAGAGTAAAAAAATTTAAATTTTATTATTGTTTAAAATGATAAATATGTGAATATTTTAATTTCAATCATTTTACTTAATATTATGTACTAGTAAATAATTTATTTAATTAAATATTATATATAATATCGGATTCGGATTCTTAACGGATCGGATTCCTTAAATCCATATTCGCTCCATTTATTTCGGATAACGAATATTTATAATCGGATATAATCCATCGAATATTTTTATCGGACGAATATACTAAAATTCGGATCGGACTCGGACCGGATTCGGATTAAAATCCGCCCCATTGACAGCCCTATACGTGATAGATAAGCAAATTTCGTGATTTCTAAACCCCCAAAAAAAAAAAAAAAAAAAAAAAAAAAATAGAATTCACATCAAATTCAAGTTTGATTTCGTGACTTATTCACTCAAGACACGCTCAAAAACAACATTCGCGAACAAGTTACGAGGGGGTATTTGTAGAAGCACAAAATTTATGCCCAATTAAAATGCAACACGTGGAAATAAATATATATTAAATATCAAAAAAAATAAAAGATTTTCTATTTTAATTTTAGAAATTAAAACAATTAATATTCCTAGAATTAAATAGTTAATTAAATAGTTGATATTTTAATATATATTAAATGTGTCAAAATTCGAAATTTGCCAATAAAATCAAATCATGCTAAATAAAGAAGGTCAAATGTGATATTTTGGAAAGCAAATTATATCTCATGGTTTATGGAAGAAGATCACAAAATCGACGAGGACCAATCAGAATGAAGTATTCTCTCGGTGATTATGGAAAGATTTGCCTCCCCTACACCTATAAATAGAGATATTCTCTAAGCCAAAAAACACAACTCACACATCCCGGAGATGCGAAGGAGCAAGCCACAAAGCAAGGAGAAAGAAGTTCTTCGGTGTTCTTCGGCATACTTAGCGTTCTTCGGCATTTTTGATGGCGTTCTTCGAGGAAGTCAGCATCAACGATGTTCAGTCCGGCGTTGAAGTATCAAATTAGTGTTTTGACAATACTCTCCTCAACGAACTCGAGCCAAATTTAAGTAGATCGAAGCAAGATTCAAGACGTTCTTCGTGGAAGTCAACAAAATCGAAGCGTCTGATCCGCAACAAGGCATCAAGTCCGCGAATCCGACGTTCTTCTCAAATCAACTTTGAAGCTGCTCCAAGCGTGTTCTTCGGCGTTCTTCGAGAAAGTCAACAAAACGAGGCGTTCAATCATCAATCGAAGCATCAAATCCAGATTTCGGCGTTGCTCCTCAACAAATTCAAATCAAATTCAAGTCAACTTCAAAGGTGTTCATCTACATGTTCTTCGGCGTTCACCAAAATCAAGACGTTTAATTCGCGATTAAGTTGAAAGACCAGCGATTAACATTTTTCAAAAGCAAATCAAATCCAACGGATGATCGAAACTCCAAAGTCAATGAAGGCATTTCAAACCTTTTGAATTACACCAAATTCTTGTAGGAAGAATCAGAGGAATAAATTAGAGATTGTACCCACAAAATTTGAATAATTCAATAAATTTCATTTGTGGTTATTTTCTTATATTTAATTATTTAATTAACACAGAAATTGAGTTACAGTATGATTAATTCAATTTATGTGTTCTAAATGGAATTATAATTCTTTTTCGAACAGAATAGAATTCTAATTCTATGATCCATAAAATAAATTACCTTTGCATTTTATAAATATATGTATGGATATATTGCGGATATTAGGGGTGTAAACGGATAATAAACGGATCGGATGTATGATTACCATATCCTTATCCGTTTATGGTTCGGACGGATACGGATAATATCCTTTTAAATCGAATTCGGATAATATCCTTTTTATACGGATACAATGAGGATTCAGACGGATTCGGATTTTAATCGGATTTTCAACTATTCAAAATTTGACATAAATTATTTATTTACATAACTTCGAACTTTTAATCAGATTATCAACTATTCATTTATAGATAAATTATTTAATAATTATATAACTTTGAATATATATATTTTAGACGAATAGAGAAATAATAAGTATATCTATATAGATCATTTTTATGTTTTAGCGAATGTATAAATGTGGTGAAATTATAAATTTTATCATATAATTAATTTGAAATATAATACTTTTATTAATAACATAATATATGTTAATTACATTATCTCTATATAAATATTGACGTGAACATATAGTTACTAATAAAACCTAAGGTTTTTCTTTAATAAATGCTCTAAAAATTTTACTTAATACTAATAATCTATCATACATACACAGTTTTGTGTATATATTTTAATATAATACATTATTTATCGGATACGGATTACGGATAAATCAGATAACGGATATATCTAACGGATAATGAAACGGATCGGATGCCTTATTACCATATCCTTATCCGTTTATAATTCGGATGTCTATAATCGAATACGGATAATATCCTCTTGAGACGGATTCGGATAATATCCTCTGTAAACGAATTCGGATGCGGACGGATATCCGATTTTCGAATATCCATTTACAGCCCTAGCGGATATACAAAGAATGTTTTGTTTTAATTCTTAGTGTTGGTTATGTTAATTGAATTAAATTAAACCCCTACCATTGTCATGTTACTTTAAGAATTTGGTGCTTAATGATCCATTTGGTTTTCCTATCTAAATATACACATGTTCTGTCGCGGTATGAAATAAAGTATATGAATTACTTTAAACTTCTTTTAAACTGTTTATGTATATGCATATATTAATTACTAGTTGGGGTTGTTCGGTTGATAATACAGTAGGAATTGGTAATCTGATACATACACACAAATAAATATAGTTAAAAACAAACCCTTATATCATTTCTGAATTTCAGAAAATGGATGAGTTGGCTACACACTTATATAAATGGTAAGAAAAAGAGTGATTTGAAATTCATGTCTGTAATTGAATTATTAACCTATATAGTTTGTTATTTGAAATTCAGTTCCTACTATTAGCAATTAATTGTTGAATTTATAATAAGTTTGAATTTCCTAATTTTGTAAAAATAATTCCATTTCATAATTTTAGTCTGATTCTCTTGTTTAGTTATTCATAATAAAATTATTAGAATTATGTGATAGCCGTACATGTCGGGTGTATTTATTTGGTTCTTGAGTCAAGTTATAAGCTGTAATTACACTTGTGCTACAGGTGTTCCTAGGGAGGAGCCCTAATCGTGTTGATCGTGTTGTTCTTTTTGTATCCTAGTGAAGATCTTAAGGTGAGGG
Source organism: Lantana camara (assembly GCA_037501455.1). Classification (NCBI taxonomy): domain Eukaryota; kingdom Viridiplantae; phylum Streptophyta; class Magnoliopsida; order Lamiales; family Verbenaceae; genus Lantana; species Lantana camara. The sequence goes on from CM074863.1 coordinate 89,132,777, forward strand.
ATTAAAATATTTTCAACTGGGGTCAAAACATATATTATATAAGTCTACATATTTTCTTAAAACCCAACCCTTATTTATTGAGCTTGATTTTGATCAGTTGATACTACATATATTATTAGATGTTTTGTAATATTTTAGTATTTTATTGAAAAATCAGATTTCCTTATAAGAATAGGTTCTTATTATATTATATATACGCGTGAGTGAATGAGAAGTTTGATTTTGAACTGTGAAGTGGTTAAAAGAAAGAAAGTGTGAAAATGTTTTAAAAAGTGAGTAGTGATCGAATGATAGAACCCTTGGGGATGCCCTTACGGAATATTGGCCCGAAGTATCTAGTGGGTGAAGCCCGGAGGTGTGCGCCAAAGGTTGATCTTGCTACGTACTTCTGTGATGCTCTATACGGGGCGTAGCTGGAGGTTGTCTACGATACGTATTGAGTGAGGTTATTGGTACCAGGGCATATTGCCCCTATATATGTGATCGTGTGTTTGGTTTAGGGGGCACCTCGACTAACAATTGGAGTGAGAAGGCTGGTTTATATTTTGTGTTTCTTGTGTCCAGGGTGTGAAAGGTTGGAGAACTCACCTGTACACACCGGGTTATCGTGATTGATCGATCGTTTTGATTATTGGTTCACAAGTGTTTCGTTCAAACTAAAAGATATTCTTTCATATACGTTTTGATCTTGTTTTGAAAAGAGTAAAAGTGTGAACCAAATTTATGTTGTTGTTTATATATATGTATTACCCTCTCACTTAGTCACTTTGACTAACGTCCCTTGTTTTCTGGTTTTGGCTTCAGGTAGATGTGACTAGGTGGTATGTTGGGTCTAGGTCGACAGGTGCTATCTAGATAGTTGTTTTGAAGTTATGCTTTTTGGAATTTCTTCTCTGTGGGAAACTCAGTATGTACAGTCTATGTACCTATACCTAATATAGTTGTCGTTTGTAGTTTTTCATTTGTCGTCGGCCTTATCAGCCTTATAATTATATTTGAAGTTTGATGGTGATCAGCCTTATTTTAAGCTTCCGCTATACTTGTGTTTGTTTGTTCGTTGTCGTTCGCTGGGAAAGATTGTTTGTTTGTCGCCGTTCGCTGGGAAAGATCTCGAGTGAAGGCCTAAAGCTAACACTTGGGGTATTTCTCAGTGCGGGATGTGGCAGGGGCGCCATATGATCACCTATTGTGTAAGTCATTCATATGTCATCTGGGAGACCTTGGCCAAGGCAATGGATCGAGATAAAGAAAAAAATTTCTTGGATCGAGATCAAATGGATATGAAATAAACTTAACTTTAAGTCTGAAATTATTAGGGTCCTAATTATTCCCTTACCCTAGATCTTGGTTGAGAGATAAGTTGTAGGAGAGCCTTATTTCATGTTCTAAACTAATGTGCATGTGACTTTTACGTGCGTGCACCATTAATAAGGCCTTAGTCACTTTGACTAACGTCCCTTGTTTTCTGGTTTTGGCTTCAGGTAGATGTGACTAGGTGGCATGTTGGGTCTAGGTCGACAGGTGCTATCTAGATAGTTGTTTTGAAGTTATGCTTTTTGGAATTTCTTCTCTGTGGGAAACTCAGTATGTACTGTCTATGTACCTATACCTAATATAGTTGTCGTTTGTAGTTTTTCGTTTGTCGTCGGCCTTATCAGCCTTATAATTATATTTGAAGTTTGATGGTGATCGGCCTTATTTTAAGCTTCCGCTATACTTGTGTTTGTTTGTTCGTTGTCGTTCGCTGGGAAAGATTGTTTGTTTGTCGCCGTTCGCTGGGAAAGATCTCGAGTGAAGGCCTAAAGCTAACACTTGGGGTATTTCTCAGTGCGGGATGTGGCAGGGGCGCCATATGATCACCTATTGTGTAAGTCATTGGGAGACCTTGGCCAAGGCAATGGATCGAGATCAAGAAAAAAGTTTCTTGGATCGAGATCAAATGGATATGAAATAAACTTAACTTTAAGTCTAAAATTATTAGGGTCCTAATTATTCCCTTACCCTAGATCTTGGTTGAGAGATAAGTTGTAGGAGAGCCTTATTTCATGTTCTAAACTAATGTGCATGTGACTTTTACTAGCGTGCACCATTAATAATTGATGGAAATTGTAGATTGAGATTACATTTACAAAAAAAAATAGGACAATTTGGGATTAAAATTGTAAAAACTCTAATAATTGGGACCAAAATCAAAATATGAGTAATTTAAAGCATTAAAATAACTATTTCGTCTTTATATTATATTGTATTATTATATGTATATTTGTTAGTTAATATTATGTTTAATATTAAAAAATTATATTTATATTATTTTATATATAATACATACCTATGTTGTATTATATTTAATTTTATTTTAAAGAAAAAAAAAAAGAATTCATGACGTATCTAATTTTATAACATTAATTTGGAGAGTATTCATTTGCCACGTATACATAAATATGCCACACTGGAATTTTCCATCGACACGTGCAAGTCATGTGTTCGATTTTGTCAGAAAATTAAATTGAGATAAACAAAGTTCTTAAAGTGAAAGTAGTCAGATTTAATTTTTTTATATATACTATATTATATTAATCATTATAATTATCTTATTGTATATGATATTATATGATGGTGCAGGAATCTGTGTTTCCTAAATGCAACAACACTTTAAGATTTATATGAAAAGGGAAGAGACCATCACAGGCCGGGATGCCTCAGGAACTGGGTTTCCTCTTTAGCGTGGGTTCTTCCAGCTAGGATAACACCGAGAATGCAAAATGAAATGAAACTGATCAGAAGCTCGGGAAGATGTGGAGGAATAAAAGTATGAACCCAGAACGATGTGTGCAGTAGGTATAGTGGAGATCACTTGGGGGAGAAAGCATGTATTCTCCCCTATTTATATGTTAGGGGTAAGGGTAAATGGGTAAATTGGCCGTGTGGTCCCAAACCTGTGTTGCCCTAACACGTAGCGGCCTTTGAGGGCGTGAAAATGACGTTTCTGAAAAGGAGACGGCGTGTCAGGTACAGGGTGCGCACTACCTTTATGTCAGAGGTTGTTGGTGAGGGCCGCGTGAGTGGAGGGTCCCGGATCCGTCTTATGAGGGTCCAGATCCTCCACGGCGATGGGGGATCATCTTCGAGCTGAAGTGACGCTCGAAGAATGCCCGGCACGGCTCATGATCTCCGAGCGCCAAAACCCGAGCGACAAGGGTATGGCCCTCGTGCGGGTGATTCCTTGAGAAAGGTAACCCTGAGGGCGTAGGTGTGAGCGCCAAACCTGCCAGCTCCGGCCCATTTACCAGAAGAGTTGACCGAGGCCCAATGGTCTGTATTAATTGGCAAGCGAGTGGGTTGGGTTGGCTCGCGAACCCATCAATACGAGCGTATAGTCTTCAGGTCAATCGATGGCGACACGTGGACGGCTCTGACACATGCGCATTTTTTAGTATCATCATTTTGCCCCCCCAAATTCTGTAGTAACGCTCGAGCGTACTGTAGAATTTAATAAGAACGGGGCCTTGAATTTTTGAATATCCGAGGGTCAAGCCCCTGCTAGAGAAGTGACCGTTTGTCTTCTGTAACGAACACAATCTGACATCGCATTAATTGATGTCATGTCCGCATTTAATGCGGAGTGGGAACGTGGGCGCGTGTACTTCGGGAGACGTGAGGCGGTTAGCAAAAGTGGGGGGATTTCCTAGGCGGGAAATGATTGCGTTTTGAATTTTCAGCCCTAATCCATGTAAAATCTTCCCTATAAATAGGGGTTTGCAGGGCTTTGGGACTTTTTTCACGCATTCAAACTCTTTCAAGCACATACACAGCAAGAAATCTCTGTCAGTTCTACAGATTCCAGCGAACTTCTTCTCTCCAAATCTTAGGTAAAAATTCCTTACCCTTCTTCTTATTTTCCCCGTGCTAACATTAGTTTTAGGTTGTGTGAGTGAAACCCTTGAGTGAAGAGCCCCTGTCTACCATTGAACCTGTTCCAAAAATCTTCTCCCTCCTTGAGCTCTCTGTTAGAAATCTCGTCTTCAAAAGTTGAAAAGCGAGCATGGCCGGAAACCAAGCGGACGATTACGTAAGGGAGATTGAGGAGATGTCGGTGGGGAGCTCTTCCCCTCACGGTGATGTCCCCACAGCGGTTCCCCTGGCTAGGGTGTCCCCAGGTGAGGGGATTCCCATGGCGATCTCGGTGGCCCAGGCTCCGGCCGATGCCGGGGAAGAAGAGGTGGATGCTGCCGTTCAAGGGATGAATGAGCGTGCTCCTGGAGGGGTGAACGACCTCTTTGAAGAGATGCATAACGTGATGGAAATGCAAAGGCAGGGGGAGAGAGTATTCCCAGTGTTGAATAGCGCTGTGAGACCCCAAGATCACAGGGTCACAGTGGCGGCGATGGCTCCCGAGGGAGAAGCAGGGCCATCCGGACGTCAATTCGAGGCTGAACCCTCCAGAAGGCGCCATAGGAGAGGCAAGGAGCCTGTCACTCGAGTGAGGCAAGATAATCGCCATCAAACTGACAGATCTCCGGATGAGATTGAGAGTATTCTGACGCTTGACGATTTGGAGGATTTGAGGACGAAGGCTTATTGGGATGAAGCGGTATTTCCCATGCGACTTCCTGAGGAGGGAGAGAGGGCCAACCGACCGCCGCCTGGGATGATGACGGTCTATTGGGATGCAGTCCTGGATGGGGGTTTGAGGTTCCCCATCTCGCCTGTCACTGCCAACATCTATCACCACCTGAGGCTTTGCCCTTCACAAATTCTACCGAACGGCATAGCACTAATCAACACTTTCGTGATTATGATGGTTGCGCTAGGTCGCGAACCTTCGATTGTCAATTTTGATAGCTTGATACAGGTGGCCCGCTCGCCGCGCTCATCACCTACGGACGGGTTTTATTATGCCCAAGCCAAGTCGGGTTTTAAGATGATAGATTCCCCATCCACTTCCTATGGCGAGCATTGGAAAGAGAAGTATTTTTTCGTGGGGCCTCCAGGGGGGATTTTTAGGGTTCACCGTCAGTGGTTGATATATGGCGAGGGTCCTTTGATTAGGGAAAGGACGAGGAATAAAGCTTTTGAGGATTGGGCACAGGGGTTAGCCTTCGAAATGAGGAGTGAGAAAAAGTGGATTAAGGCTGAAACCCTGGTGAAGAACGAGGGAGTACTGTTTCGTTATGGCTTGTCCTGTCCCCCAGACATGATACTCAATCCTCCAGCTGACATCATGGCCCTCGATGGTTAGCTTCTAGGAACTGACCGCTCTAACTCTTAGAATAGTCTTCTAACTTAGAGTGATAGCTGTGCCCTCGCATCTGCGACTTGAGCAGCCAATTCCTGACGTTCGTTTTTTCTCGTTTGCAGGTGTTCAAATACTTTCTCAAGGCATGAATGCTGAAGCTCTTTCCCGTATATTGGGTGTCCAAGGACCTGCCGCCGACCCTCAGCCTCCGTAGCAACAGCAAAACCGCCCTCCGAGGGGAAGGGGCACCAGGCGAGGAGCCAGCCGAGGACATAACAATGCTCGCGGGGGAACAGGGAATGAGGCTCCCCCCAGGGGCCCTATTGAGGATCTGACAGTGGAGGGTACCCACGAGGCTACTTCTCCGCTGACGGCCCCCGTAGGCCCAATTTCATTGAGTTCGAGCGGGTCACGGAACCGCTCGGGCGAGCACATCCGCATACATGAAACCCTTCGGGCCGACCGCCAAGGGAAGAGAAAGAGGCTTCCGGACTCAATTCCCATTTCCGGTAAGGGGAAGGAGGTGGTGGTAGGGCACAGAGGCGAGGGTAGCGACACTTCTTCATCAGAGGATGAAGATTTCTGGAAAATAGGCTGCAAGGGCGACTCTCGCTACAAGCGCCAGCAGACCGAGGGTCCGGTGCATCTGAAAAAGAGCGCCTACTCCGTGAACCTCGTTTCTGACATCGTCGGGAAACTCCAATTTTCTGGCGATCACGATAAGCTGAACGAGCATGACGCCGCTCGTGTTGCTGACGACGCCTGTCACGTCCTTCTGACAGTAAGTCCTTAGTATCCTCTGAAGGTTTCCAACTTCCATTGTTCCCATTTCAACGCTAACCTTTGTTTCTGACTTTCCAGGAGGTAATCCCTAGGTTAAAGAACTTGCAGGGACGAGCGCAGGCCTACTCCGAGCATAAGGCCAAATACAAGAGACTGTTGTGAATCTTTGACCCTGTTCAGCTGCAAGAGGATTACAACAACGTCCATGCCCAACTATCCATGGCCAACCGCGATAAGGACCAGCTGAAGGAGAACCTGCAGAAGGCGGACGAGGCCTATCTTACTCTTGACGAGCGTCATAAGGAGTTGAAGGTGGAGCGTGACCAGTTGAGGCAACAGAACCGGGAGCTGGGTGAGCAGTTGGAGGAGAGCACTCGCCGAAATGAGGAAACTAACAAGGCCCTTGCCGACTTGCAGGGCAAAGTACGGGGCTTGGAGGCGAGGGTATCCTGGGAGGCAGTGAAGAAGTTCTTGCGCTTAAAAGCTTTCGTGTTCGCGGCCAACATCCATTGCTTCGACAATGCAAGGCGTTTCTTCCATAAGGCCATCGGGCAAATGGTGAAGCTGGGCTTGGCACCCGAAAACGCTCGGACTGACGCGCGCTTACGCATGGATCTGGACGAAAACTGCGAGCCCATGGTCCAAGATGGGGATCCCACCGAGAGCCTGGCGGAGCCTGAGTACGAGGAGCTGGTGCAAACGCTCCAACGGGAGTTTATTGCTGCCAACAGGGTAGATCCCGAGCCCCTCCTAATAGAAGACGAGGGCACCGTGATGGACACAGTGGACGTCGAGGAACCTGGCGAGGCCCAAACTTCTGACGCCAATGTGTTGGCCCCTGTTCCCCTTGCGACTGCTCCTCCTGAGCCCGACGCCCCAGCCCAGTGAAGCTCCCTTGGCTACTAATCTCTTGCCCTTGTCAGTCTAAATTCTTCTTTCCATTTACGAACAATCTCATATCTGTACTTAATCTTTCAGTTATTTCCTGAATGTTTTGGATCCTTTATGCCGCTTTCCCATATATTTGAACTCCTTTTTAAATGCTTGAATGTCTGAATGTTTTCTCCTTTACTTTTAAACGATGAATGATGCTATTTCATTGCGCTCGTCATTCTTTCTTGTGTGAACTGGTCCTTCTTGTATGAACGTTTGCGATGAGCGCATTTGTGCGCGTGGGCGCTTTCTTTAAGAGGGCCCCGGCATTCGCCATATCACACCATTAAAGTTTGGCGGCGTATAGAGATTTGAGGGGCGTAGATACGAACGCGAGGGTGTTTCCCCCGGGGGTTCCTTGGCCGTATCTGTAATGAGGCTCGAATTTGAACTTAGGAAACCTCTGGGGATTTGCCTAAGTATTGGCCCTATAACGTGCACCTCGTCCTGACCGCTCCATTAGGTTGTACATACTTTAGAAATCATCAGTAGGATTTGCTAAGTATGGGATCAAAGCGAGCGTAACCGTGGGGTTAGCGTTATTTTGAGGGGGCCACGAAAGGGTTGTTATGGGATTCACTGTTCTCTGAGTGTGCCCTCATCCAAGAAGTCGAGGGTCACCGGGGTTTTTACGAGCGCGAGCCGGAGTGACATGCACTCAGCTGGCGTAAATTAAGCATTTTGCCCCCCGGTTGTCCGACACGCTCGTTTTTGGGATTTTACACACTTACGAATTGTCACACGCCCAAATAGCGTTGCTTCACAACGATTGGGGTATTACTTAGGCCGTTCGACGTAGAGGATACTCGACACGGAGTAGGCCTTATGTTTGCTTAAATCATTAACCAATAAGAAAAACAAATAAACGACATAGTCAAAAATCAAAAATGCTTACTGTTATATAGATGCATTTTTTGGAATTGATTACAACACGCTTTCCGTCAAAGGAAAGCATTCCATGCCGCGGATGCGCAATTACAAAAGAGCTGATGTTTACATGTAGAACCTTCTAAGGTTACATGCATTCCATGGCCTAGGGAGTCGCTCGCCTTGCAAAGTTTCCAATAGGTAGGTATTGTTTGCTCGTACCTGGATGACTTTGAAGGGGCCTTCCCAATTGGGGTCCAACTTACCCACATGTTTGGAGACTTCAACTTTTTTGAGGACTAAGTCCCCCAGCTGGAAAGTCCTTTTTTTAACACGTTTGTTATATTGGCGAGCTACGGTCGCTTTGTATTTGTGGATACGTGCCCAAGCAGCATTTCTCTTCTCATCCAGCAAATCTAACTCGAGCGCCCTGTTGGCTTCATTGTCAGTAGCCTCGAAATAGGCAACGCGTGCGGATTCTTGGGCAATCTCCGCAGGTATCATAGCCTCGGAGCCATAAATGAGGGAATAAGGGGTTTCCCCTGTTGCCGCTCGTGGAGTAGTGCGATATGCCCACAGGGCTCCTTGAAGTTCTTCAGCCATTCTCCTTTCTTACTTTCGAGCATCGTCTTCAAATGCTGGAGTATGGTTCGATTGGTCACCTCCGCTTGACCATTGGCCTGAGGATGGCCCACGGAAGTGAATCGCTGTTCAATCCCTAGCTCGTAGCACCAATCCCGTGTGTCAGCAGCAATAAACTGGGACCCGTTATCTGAGATGAGCACCCTCGGGATGCCGTATCTGCAGATGATGTTTTTCCAGATGAAGTCCCTCACAACTTTGAACGTTATCTTGGCGACCGCTTCGGCTTCAGCCCACTTAGTGAAATAATCCACAGCAAGTATTACGAATTTCTTCTGTCCGACCGCCATTGGGAGGGGTCCCACAATGTCAATGCCCCACTGATCAAAAGGCCACGAAACATCAATAGGAATCATCTGAGCGGCTGGCAACTGGGGGGTGTTAGAGTGAAACTGGCACTTAGGGCATTTCTTAGAGTAGCTAATGGCATCCTGCAACACCGAGGGCCAGTAAAAACCGCTCCTTAAGATTTTCTTCGCCAAGATTCGACCGCCCGAATGGTTCCCACAACTTCCACTGTGCACATGTTCTAAAACTTCCTTGGCCTACGAGGGTCTCAAGCATCTCAACGGTGGGCCTTGGAAGGATCGTTTGAATAATCGACCCTCGGAATCCAATGAGAAACGAGGGGCTTTGCTTCTGATCTTTCGTGCCTCCACTTTGTTGCTCGGGCTGGTTCCATCCTGGAGGAATCTGACAATTTCATCAAGCCAACAAGGCTCAGAGGGGTCAATCATATGTAACTCTTTCGAAGGTTCTCCTCTACTTATCAAGGGCTCTTCAGTCCTAAGAAATGTAACAGCACGCTCGCTAGAGCCTTCTAGGGCCGATGCAAACTTGGAGAGAGCATCAGCACGTTCGTTTTCAGCCCTCGGAACTTGCAAAAGATGGAATTCCTTAAACTTGGCTATCTCCTCCTTGGCGCTCGATAGGTACTGTATCATGGTGGCTTCTCGAGCCTCATAAGTACCATCAATTTGACTCGCGATCAACTGCGAATCAACGTATGCTGTGACACGAGTGGCCCCATTTTGGAGTGCAATCCTGAGCCCTTGGATGAGGGCCTCATACTCAGCTTCGTTGTTGGTGACTTGAAACGCCAGCTTGATTGCGTAGTCAACTTCTGCCCCGAGGGGATCCCTGAGGGTCACCCCGGCTCCTCTCCCCTGTGAGGTCGAGGAGCCATCCGTGTGTAAAAGCCATAAACCCTCATCTGCCGAGGGCACAGTCTCCAAATTGAAACGCTCTACCAACAAATCGGCCACTGCCTGAGCCTGTATGGCTGTACGAGGCTCGAAGGAGATATCAAACTGACTGAGTTCAATCGCCCATTTAATTAACCTTCCCGAAACATCCGGCTTAGATAGCACTTGTTTGAGTGGTTGATCTGTAAGCACTGTGATGGAGTGAGCCTGAAAATAAGGCCTCAGCCTTCGGGACGCATTAACGAGCGCAAATGCAAATTTCTCGATTTCCATGTACCTCTTCTCAGCTCCCTGCAAGGTTTTGCTTAGGTAATACACCGGCATATGCTTACGCTCGCGGATTGCCACGAGGACAGCGCTCGTGGCTTCCAAGGAAACTGATAAATAGACAAACAAGTTCTCCCCCGGGTTAGGTTTGGTCAACAAAGGCGCACTCGAAAGGTACTGTTTCATATCCTGCAGAGCCTTTTCGCATTCCTCGCTCCAGGTAAAGTTGCGAGCGTTGCGCAGAATTTTAAAGAAGGGTAGGTTCCTGTCCGCTGAGCGAGAGATGAACCTATTCAATGAAATGATCTTACCCACAAGCACCTGGACCTCTCTCAGATTGCGAGGGGAGGGTATGTCCAGGATTGCTTTAATCTTTTCTGGATTTGCTTCTATGCCCCGTTGGCTGACCATGTACCCCAGAAACTTACCGCCCCGCACTCCGAATGTACATTTGGAGGGATTCAGTTTCATACCATAACAACGCAAAATGTTGAACGCTCGTTTGAGGTCTTCCAGATGAGAATACTGGTGCTCACTTTTGACGATCATGTCATCGACATATACCTCCATGGATTTTCCGATCTCACATTCGAACATTCTGTTGACGAGGCGCTGATACGTCGCTCCTGCATTTTTGAGCCCGAAGGGCATAACCTTGAAGCAATAAACACCCATATGAACCACGAACGCAGTTTTGGGACGATCCTCAAGGGCCATAAATATTTGATAATATCCTTGAAAAGCGTCCATCATGCTCATAAGTTCACACCCAGCGGTCGAATCCACCAACTGATCAATTCTAGGCAAGGGGTACGGATCCTTGGGACACGCCTTGTTAAGGTCCGTGAAGTCATTGCACATACGCCACTTGTTGGCGCTCTTTGGAACGAGCACCACATTGCAAAGCCATTCAGGATATAGAATTTCTTCTATGTATTGAGCGTCAAGCAGTTTATTGACTTCCTCCTCTATGACCTGCTTTCGGAACCCATGAACGTCTCTCTTCTTTTGCTTTATAGGTTTGAAGGCAGGATCCACGTTCAGCCGGTGGACAATGACACACGGGTCTATGCCAGTGAGGTCGGAAGCCTTCCAAGCAAAGACATCAATATTTTCTCGCAAGAAGTCAATCATCATAATCTGAGAGGGACCGTCGAGGCTGGAACCTATTTGCGTGGTCTTATCTGGATTCCCGGGCTCCAACTCGATGGTCAGGAAGTTTTCCGTAGGTTCCACCCGTACTTCAGGCCTCGGTTGTTCGAGTGCTCGCTTCTTATCGGTAATTCCCCCACTGGTATCTCCCGAGGGTATACGATCCTCGTCTTCCGAGGAGGAAACTCCAACCTCCCCGAGGGGCGAATTCTCAGCATCCCCTGGTCCGTCCTTGGCCCTCTTCTTGTTCTTCTTCTTATAGATCTTGGCCCTCTTGCGCTCAGGGCCATCTTCATCTAATTTGGGGAAGTCAACAGACTTTTTGGTGGAACCTGCTTGGGTAGGCTGTTTGGGCTTGTGGCTCCGAAGGGAAAGTATGTAGCACTCCCAAGCTTCCTTAACATTACACAGTACTTCCCCGGTACCCTCGGGGGTGGGAAACTTAACTTTTTGATGATAGGTGGAAATCACAGCCTTGAAATCGACGAGGGCTGGGCGCCTAATGATGATGTTGTATGGTAGGTCTACTTCGACCACCACATAGAGAACATTTAGAGTTTTTCGCTATGGGGCACGACCGAAAGAGGTGGCCAAGCGAATTTGTCCCCGAGGGGCGATCTCGGAACCCCCAAAGCCGACGAGGGCTGTTCTGACGTGGAATAAGGTAAAACATTCACGGAGCTTCCACTATCAATCAAGACCCTCTTTACAACATGGTTGTGAACGTCTAAGCTAACCACCATGGGGCAGTCAGAGGTTTCACCGACCCCATGGGGTGTTACAATGTGCTCTAAGTCTTTCTCTGTAAAACCTACGTTCTCATCCTTCCCCGAGCGTAATGATTGATCAATAGAGAGCACCGGCTTGGGCTGGGAAGATCTTTGGTCATAGCTACGAATGTAGCGACGTCGGGAAGCGTTAGAGTCGCCCCCGGAGGGTCCTCCGGCGATCATGTGGATGGCCGCGAATGGTTGATTTTCCATGTCTGAAGCTTTCCCTTTCCCCCTGTCGCTGGGCTCGGTGTGACGGTGACGCGGGCTCCGAGAGCGAGAACGGCTCCTCGCCCGCACATGCGTTCGCTCCGCACAGTGCTCGTCATACCTCTCCAACACCTTTACGAACTCTTTAAGGTGCCCCCCCAGCGATCAACCTCTGAATCTCTCTTTCTAGCTGATGACATTCACTGGTGTCATGCCCTTTCTGTTTGTGGAAAGCGCAGTATTTCCGCGAGCGCTTCTGAGCCTCGGTTTCTCTCAACTTAGACGGCATCTTAAATAGCTTTTTATCCGCCATGGCGTAGACTTCTGCAATTGGGCGGTTGAGAGGAATGCGCTCGAACTTCCGAGGGGGCGGAGAGTTTCGTCGGGTGGAAACTGGGCTGCGGCGGCGACCCCTGTTAGAATCCGTCCGGTCCTCGGGTACTTTGCTGGGACGAGGGGTGTTCGCCATTTTCTGATCCCTTGCGATGTACATATCCTCGAGAGTAAAGAAAGAGTCCGCAATTTCCCTAATCTCCATCAGCGAGCGTGGCTTTTTCTTGGCCACCTCCTCCACAAATTCCTTGCTGACGTAGTGCTTCATGTTAATAGCTCCAAACAGAACATGCCTCAAGAAGTCCATAGAGGGCTTTTCTACCAACAAGATCTCCTTGTTGAATCTTCCCATGAAAGATCGTAAAGTTTTGCTCGGCCCTTGGACCAAACTGTAGAGAGCGGTCGCGGCTGGGGCCGGTGCCTTCAAAGAGTTAAAGTGGCTGATGAAGGCGTCCGTCAAGTCATAATAACCCCAAATTGAGCATGGGGGAAGCTTTTTGTACCAGTCTTGGGCCATTCCCGTGAGAGAGAGGTGACAAACACCTTGGCCCAATAATTGCTTGGGTGATCATACAAGTGCATAAGATGTACAAAATGATCCAAATGCTCGGCTGGATCTGTAGTTCCATCATACCTGTTGACGGCCGTGGGGATTTTGCCTTTCCCCGCACGGGTCATTAGTACCTCCTCAACGAGGGGGAAATCGCCCGTCATGATTCTGTAATCCCTGTCCTCGGGATCTTCATAGCTGGCTTCTCTCCTGCGGCGTGAAATTAGGCTGCGGGGTCGGCGAGCGTCTCTGGCCCTGGACCTCTCGTCCCCGTCACGGGGGGCATGAGACCTTGCTCGAGAGAGCTGCTCTACCACATTCTAGAGCCCTCTAAATTGGTCTTGTACCGCGGCCAGCTGAGGGTCACCAACATTTCTGCGGTTTGCGCTTCCTGTGGCCCTCGATTGGGCCTCTTCATTATCTCCGGCCGCCTCACTTCGAGGAGCCCTTTCATCTCTTACAGGTGGTTGTTCTTGCTGGACCCTCGGTGGGTCCTCATTTCCTTGATTCGGCGGGGGTGGAGGCTGTTGGGCCCTTAGCGCGTTTTGGGCCATCGTCAAGGGGTGCGCTGGGAGGCCTCCAAGAGGTGGGGCCATTCGAGCGCCGGCGTGCGAAGGGAAATACGCTGCAGTAAAATGTTCCCACGCGTTTTGGACCGCCTGGCCCTCGCATTGCGCATACAGCGCCTGAAGCTGGTGGGTAGTGATTTGGGGCATTTCTACCCCTTGTATCTCTCTCGGCAATGACATAGGGAGATTCAGTGTCCCCACTTGGTAAGGCTGGATCATCGGCCCCATCCCGGGCATCATTCCGGGTTGCAAAAAGGGGTATCCCGGTGGTGGCATGGCTATGGGATACGTACCTAAGTAAGGGAAGGAAGCGTTGGCGGTGTGAGTTGTAGCGTTCCCTCTCGGTGGGAGAGTTGCAGCCGCAGTATCTGGATTCCCGTCTCCATTCCCCGCAGCTGGCGGGTTCACTCCCCCAGTGGGAATATTGTTCTCCGCGTTCTCCTCATTGACTGGAGGAGGAGCGTTTTTGTTTCCTATGGCCCCTGATCTTGTTGCAGTTACCATTTTCAGAGTTAGGAGGTGTTATATCTCAACTAGCCTTCAGAGGAAGAATCTGGTTGTGGTAGTGACGGATTTCCCACAGACGGCGCCAAAAATGATGGTGCAGGAATCTGTGTTTCCTAAATGCAACAACACTTTAAGATTTATATGAAAAGGGAAGAGACCATCACAGGCCGGGAAGCCTCAGGAACTGGGTTTCCTCTTTAGCGTGGGTTCTTCCAGCTAGGATAACGCCGAGAATGCAAAATGAAATGAAACTGATCAGAAGCTCGGGAAGATGTGGAGGAATAAAAGTATGAACCCAGAACGATGTGTGCAGTAGGTATAGTGGAGATCACTTGGGGGAGAAAGCATGTATTCTCCCCTAATTATATGTTAGGGGTAAGGGTAAATGGGTAAATTGACCGTGTGGTCCCAAACCTGTGTAGCCCTAACACGTGGCGGCCTTTGAGGGCGTGAAAATGACGTTTCTGAAAAGGAGACGGCGTGTCAGGTACAGGGTGCACACTACCTTTATGTCAGAGGTTGTTGGTGAGGGCCGCGTAAGTGGAGGGTCCCGGATCCGTCTTATGAGGGTCCAGATCCTCCACGGCGATGGGGGATCATCCTCGAGCTGAAGTGACGCTCGAAGAATGCCCGGCCGGGTTACTCACGGCTCATGATCTCCGAGCGCCAAAACCCGAGCGACAAGGGTATGGCCCTCGTGCGGGTGATTCCTTGAGAAAGGTAACCCTGAGGGCGTAGGTGTGAGCGCCAAACCTGCCAGCTCCGGCCCATTTACCAGAAGAGTTGACCGAGGCCCAATGGTCTGTATTAATTGGCAAGCGAGTGGGTTGGGTTGGCCCGCGAACCCATCAATACGAGCGTATAGTCTTCAGGTCAATCGATGGCGACACGTGGACGGCTCTGACACATGCGCATTTTTGAGTATCATCATTATATATATATGTGTATATTTTTTATATAATTATATATTTTAAAGGTAATTTGGATATACTTAATTTAAAATTTTAATTAATTATTAATTAGTTCATATTTAAAAATATACATATTAGTTAAGTTATACATATTTAATTAAAATTATGATCAATTAATGATCAAAATTAATATTCCATTCAAAATTTGATGAAAGTACTGAAATTTTACCAAATTGGAACGAGTGGTTGGGATTAGCATTCTAAAAATCCAATTATTTGTAAATATTATGAATTTTTATTGGATTAATGAAACTGAATTTTACAAAGTTATGTGTCTTTTACAATTAATCATGAGAAAATAATAGTTCTAGTCACTATAAGAACTGTTCTCGTCAAGACTGTGTTATATGAGATGATGAGTTATGGGAATGGAGATTCTAGCTATAACACATTGGTGGTGTTCAATGAGATTAAGTATACCGAATTGGATGAGCAAGATTATTCATATTATACTACTATCTGAATTACAAATAAATATTAGAAAGCATTGAACTCTCAATTCTGATTCTATTTCGGCATTATGCATGTAGTGTTATTCGTTGTAATGTGCTCAGAAGTGAAATCACAATATGGAGTGACCGAAGTCTTTGTACATTTGATGATTGCATGAAATATACTAAGAAGAAATATTGATCGAGAAATCTTCTCACTTAAAGTGTGAAATTGAAAGTATGAACACCCTATTTATAGGTATTAACTCGAGAGGTGAAAGATCACAAAGATTGCCCTTTAACCACCTCCTGAGATGCAAAATGTGAAACTAACTGTAAAAAACAAGCCAACCCACGTGACGGTTGGCGCGTGTAAGGACGCGCCAGGTTGACCAAAGGTCACCCGACACATCATATGTGACTGCCAACCCAGGGGGCTAATGTTCGTAATGCCATGTGTCGCCTCATGGCCCCTGAGACACTACACACAATATAGATTGTTACCCCAACATCTGACATGTGACCAACTTATACAAGCACGACATGTCATCATCTGTATAGGTTAACCAGATCGACCACTTTACAACGCACAACCGACAATTGAGATACCTCCCAAGGCAAAGGTCATCGACTGCCCAGTGTACTCCAATTACCACACATGATTGGCGAAACCCGACTGAAAGAGTGCCTCGACCACTTATAGCTCAACCGAGTGGTAAGGTCGACCATCAGTTTCGCATGATCTTTATGGGTCCGATCATTAGCAAGGACCAAAAACACTTAGAGAACTAGATCTGACACTGCATACATGACGGTCCTTCTTGTCCCTTAAACACCATATTTAATGCATTTAATGCGTCATTATTATGTAGACAAGTGTCATGCACAGATCCCTACTCTATAAATATCCCCAACATTTATAGCAATTGTTAGACAATTATAGTTCACTCTACCACGTATACTTTCCTCTTTTACTTAAGTACGTACCTGACTTGAGTGTCGGAGTTCCAAAACCCCAAATTCCCCCAGTTTGACTCTTAGCTCACGTGTGTTCTTGATTGAGCAATTGGCAACAAGAAGTTTCCACATAATATAAATTCTTGATTGATTGAGTAAAGATCTCGAGCCACATCAACTGACCAAATTCATTGTCCTGACCTTGAGGTGAAGCAAATTAATTTTCACTATAAACAACAGTTGCAACAAGATTCTTAAACTTGAAATTAGGTGGGATCTATGCTTCTTGTAACATGTAGATTCAGTGTGGTTTGGTCCACCATAGTGAGCACAAGTGATTGGGGTCTTGTATAATATTTTGAATTGTTTCTGTCAAAGCATGGTATTTTGGGAGAGAATTAACTGTATTCATTGTATTGTTTGTATATTTTTATGTTACAGGATTTATATGGGAGCAAGAGCATAAAACAAAGGGAACGGGAAACATGATCACTACAAATCAGGGCTAATCACTACCAAACCGGAGAAAGTCAACTATATCATATATACGAGATCTTCAACACTCCCCCTCAAGTTAAGTGATGGAGTCGCCAATCCTTAACTTGCTCAACATTGTTTGAAATATCTGTCTTGTGACCGCCTTGGTCAAAGTATCTGCTAGCTGATCCTCGGACCTGACAAACGGAATCATGATGATACCACTTTCAAGCTTTTCCTTAATGAAATGTCGGTCAACTTCAACATGCTTTGTCCGGTCATGCTGAACGGGGTTCTCTAAGATGCTGATCGAGGCCCTGTTGTCGCACTTAAGTGGAGTTGGTCCAGTGGGAGTTACACCAATCTCAGCCATTGGCTTCCTTAGCCAAATTACTTCAGTCACTCATTTTGCTATGCCTCTGAACTCAGCCTCCGCGCTAAACAAAGCCACCACCTTCTGTTTCTTGCTCCGCCATGTCACCACATTTTCCCCAACTAATGTGAAGAACCTGGAGGTGGACCCCCTGTCATTTGGGTTTCCTGCCCACTCTGCGTCATTGTACGCTTCAATATCAAGTTGGCCATGCCTTCCAAACATGATTCCTATCCCGATTGACCCTTTGAGATACCAAATGATTCGTATAACTGCATCCATATGTTCTTTCTGCGGCTGGTGCATAAACTGGCTTACAATCCCCATAGCATACGCGATATCCGGTCTCGTATGAGACAAGTAGATCAGCTTACCAACTAGGCGTTAGTACCATTCCTTTTAAGTCGGTTCCCCACTTTCATCTATCCTTAGCTTGTGATTTACCTGTATTAGAGTTTCAACTAGTTTACAATCGATCATACCAGTTTTAGCAAGCAGATAAAGGACATACTTTCTTTGTGAGATGAAAATTCCCTGTTTTGATATAAGAATTCAATCCCGAGGATGTACTTCAAGTCCCCCAAGATCCTTCATTTCGAATTCCCTGAAGAGATTCTCTCTGAGCTGATTTATCTCTACTGTATCACTCCTAGTTATGATTATGTCATCCACATAAATAATTAGGCACTTGATCAATTCCCCTTTTGTTTCAGGAATAGGGTAGATTTGAGTTACTCTAAAGATATCCATGCCTCTGCATTACCAATGTAAACATGCCAAACCATGCCCGAGGTGATTGTTTTAGTCCATACAGAGCCTTGCGGAGTTTACAGACCTCATTTCTCTCAAAGTTCCTTGCGTACCCTGGAGGGGGTTTCATGTAGACTTCTTCTGACAGATCCCCATGTAGAAATGCCTTTTTCACATCAAACTGATGAAATGGCCACTCTAAATTAGCAGCAACATATAGTAGTACCCGAACTGTATCTAGCTTTGCCACTGGGGAAAAGGTATTGAAGTAGTCAATGTCGAAAGTCTGAGTGTATCCCTTTGCCACCAACTGGGCTTTGTATCTCTCGATCGATCTATCTGCCTTATGCTTCACAGTGAACACCCATCTACACCTAACTATTTTTTTTCCTGCGGGTAGTTGACATTTTTCCGAAGTTCCGTTTTTCGTTAGAGCCTCCATCTCTGTATTTATAACCTGCTTCCATTCCTTATTTTGTCCAGCCTCTTCCACAGTTTTCAAAATTGTTTCCATAAAGAGATGTCCAAAGAAGGCCTTAGCAACTTTAGACATGCTCCCCCTGACCAAGTTACTTATGGGGTACTTGGATGATTTAGAAACTTGCTCCGGAGAGTACCTGTGTGGGGGAACTCCTCTGTTGCTTCGCTATGGTAAAGAGTACCTGTGACTTACTGTGGCAACTTTAGGAACGGCAATATCAGCAGCATTTGTGATATCAATAGGATCATTATGAATATCAGAGGGTGAGTTCAGAGATTATGTCACCTCGATTTGGACATCATGCGGAGGAGGATCATTGGGCATTGGAGGAGAGGTGGTACTGAGGTCTTCTCTGCGTGGTTCAGATTCTGGTGCCACTACTATATCATCAGGGTGATTTGGCCAGTGCAGTGATTCATCCTGTGTCTCCCCCTGACCACTGGACAGGGTGAGAAAGTAATATTCAATCTCCACAAACTCACAATCCATAGTAATATGAACCCATTTGCTGGTTGGATTATAACACCGATGCCCCTTCTGACGAGGTGTATACCCTAAGAAAACACACTTCACTGCACTAGGTTCCAACTTCATTCGGTCATTCTTGGGGACATAAACGAATACCGTGCAACAAAAGATCCGAGGTGGCATGGTAAGGTGAGAGGGTATTATGAATTGTGTTTAGAAAACGGATAAGGGTGTTTTGTGGTTGAAGATTTTTGTGGGTAATCGGTTGGTTAACTAGGTAGCAGTAGCAACCGTCTCAGGCAAAAAATGACTTGGGACATGAGATTCTGTCAATAGGACCCGGGTCATTTCAACGATGGTACGGTTTTTTCTTTCAGCAACACCGTTTTGCTGAGGGGTGTTGGGACAGGAGATTTATGTATAAGACCCTATTCTGTGAAAAAAGTGCTCATTTCTCGATTAACAAACTCTCTTCCATTATCAGGCCGAAGAATTTTGATTTTTCGATTGAACTGGGTTTGCACCATCTTATAGAATGCAACAAAAGTTGTACAAACCTTAAGACTTATAATTCAGAAAATAAACCCAAGTCATGCGTGAGAAATCATCAATAAACAATATGAAGTACCGAAACTAATTTTGATATGCAATTGGGGGAGGTCCCCAAATATCAGAATGCACCATAGAAAAAACAATATCTACCCGTGTATTACTGGGTTTAAATGAGGTCCTATGGCTTTTCGAAGCTAAACAAGTCTGAAAAGAAAAATTCACAGTTTAACTATGCTGAAATAATGTAGGGAATAACAACTTCAAATACCCAGTTGACGGATGTCCAAGATGACGATGTCAAAGCCAGAGTTGGGTGTTGGCCTTTCCCGATAAAAACAGAGCTTTGGACTGATTCTCCATTTCATCAGCATAATATAGACCTCCGTGCTCAGTACCACGCCTAATGATCTCCTTCATATGAATGTCCTATACCAAACAAAATCGAGGATATATTAGAATAATGCAGTTTAACTCTTTCGTAATGTGGCTCAAAGAAAGTAACTTGCACGATAACAAAGGCACATATAAACAGTTATTCAACTTCAGTTTCGATTTAACAGAGACAGAACCCTCTTTCTTAACCAAAGCTTGACCACCGTTTGCAGTTTGAATATGCGATTGCTCAGGATTAATTGGGTTAATTAAATCAGAAGCATCAAAGGTCATGGAATCAGTGGCACTGCAGTCAAAAATCCACTTTGAAACTTTACTTTGGGAACTTTGGGTGTTAAAAGCATAGACATTAGAAGTCTGGGGTTCTTTTTGCAAATTCATAGAAAATTGGGGCTTCTCATAAAATTGGGGGAACGTATGTAAATGGGAGCTAGGGTTTGGGACACAACCCCCAAACCCTTTACCTGCTACGTTGATTTTCGTCTTCTTCCCCAATGAATCTGTCACGCCGTTGTCGACCGAAATAATGATGAGATTGGCGCTGTTGACCGTCACCGTTGCACCACCACCGCCTGCTGTACTGGTGTCTCCTCGGACGATGCCTACAACGGTGTTTTCTCCGCCTCCATCACCCGCCTTGAGATTTCTCTCCTGTTTCCTCCTTTCATCGTCGCTCTGGTGGGATTTTTCCGATGGCCTTCCCACCAATCGGGATACCCGATTACCTCAAGACACTATTTAGATGTGTGCTTGGGTTTTCCACACACACCGCACGTGATTCCAGATCTGTCTTCAGGCCATGATGAATGGCGACCGACACCCTCTCCTCGTCCGGCGCCACATGAGCATGTGGTGCTTCGACCACCTTTCTCCCTCTTTACTACAAGGCCCATTCCGATACTGGGACCCCCATCTCCACTTACTGTTGATTCTAGGATTTGGAGGCGGGCTGCTTTGTGGCGTACCGTGGCGTAGGCTGACTCTACGGCAGGTTTTGGTTCTTGTTTTAGAATATCTGGCCGTATTGATTCATATTTTTCATCAATTCCAGTTAGAAATTGATAGGGTCTTTGTTCTTGGGTGATGAGATTGAAAGCTTTGATTTCGTTGGGGCATTTCATTGGGTTTGGTTGTTTTCTATCAATTTCCGTCCATATGTTTTGAAACTTGTTCCAGAATTCTTCAAGGCTCGCTTGTCCTTGACGTTGGGTATTGGCTCTTCGATGTAAATCGAAGAGTTGTAATGGGTCTCCGCCGCTGCTGTAGGTGGTGGAAAATCTATCCTACAATGCCTTCGCAGTCGGATATTACAGAACATTGTTGATTAGGCTACTCTCCATGTTTTGTATGATCTAGGTAAAAACTTGTTGTTCTCTCTGTTCCCATGAATCGAACTTTGGGTCTAATTCATCCGGGGCCG
Organism: Lantana camara; assembly: GCA_037501455.1. Classification (NCBI taxonomy): domain Eukaryota; kingdom Viridiplantae; phylum Streptophyta; class Magnoliopsida; order Lamiales; family Verbenaceae; genus Lantana; species Lantana camara. The sequence continues at coordinate 89,154,074 of CM074863.1, forward strand.
GTGGGTTGCCGGTTATGTGCGAGTGGCCCCCTTTTCCGCTGATCGCCATCTTCATTAGTGTAGCACAAACTGGATAATTATCACTGTTCAATTTAATTCCAATTGACAGGTTATCCGAGTTGAGCATGGTTGGTTGAGCAATCTGAATTGCAAGTTCTTGGTGGTTGTTGTTTTGGGTCGATATGTTGTTTTGCTAGTTGTAGGTTCAGGCCAATTCAAGGCTAGGATAAGGTATGAGACGATAATGATGTTAATTCTGAGTCCCTGGGATCTCGACACTACTCTGATACCATGTCAAAACATGGTATTTTAGGAGAGAATTAACTATATTCCTTTTAGTGTTTGTATATTTCTGTGTTACAGGATTTACATGGGTGCAAGAGTATAAAACAAAGGGAACGGGAAACAAGATCACTACAAATTAGGGCTAATCACTACCAAACCGGACAAAGTCAACTATATCATATATACGAGATCTTCAATAGTTTCCATGGCCATCAGATTGAAAACCCTAATTTCTTGGTTGGTTCCCATTACCCCATTTCTTCATAGGAGGCTTGTAAGTCTGTGTTGCGGAGGATTTTTGATCCACCGAAGGATTCAACAACCTCTTGTTGAAGAATCATGGAGAAGGGTTAATTAGCATGATCTACGATCCAACAACATAATAACTATCACTTAAGTCATTTTAGAATCTAATGATGTAGTCGTTTTGCTGATATATCTTGAATGTGTTTGCACACCCAAGCCACATCCTAGCTGACATGAACACACTCGAAGTGGACGAAAGTCGTAAACTCATCCCACAGAATCTTGAAGCGTGTAAAATAATCTGACATAGATAAATCACTCTGGTTCACAACATAAATCTCCTCCCGAATATCTGAAGCGCAATCCATCCATAACACCAATTGACCATTTGTTGCAACGCATAGTTTAAGCATAGTTTCTTGATTGGGCCTTTAACTGAAAGGTAGAGTGAGACTAAAATGGTCAAGCCCAATAACTCGAGACCATAGTAGCAAAACCTGTATCCATATTCAGCCCATTAGAAAATAACACCAAATTGGGCCCAATCAATACTTCAGCCCATTATCCAATTTTACTATGCTTTTCATTGTCCTTCAGCCCATTTCAAACAGAAAGGCCCACTTATTTATGGGCCTTGCAGCCCAAATCTTAGCATCCTTTTCTTGTCAGTGAACAAGTCCCCACCTCACCTGATTACTGCAAAATTTCAGTACTGTACATGCACAACAATCACCAAAAACCAACACCAACCTAAACCCATTCTCTCACATCCATCTCCCTCTCTCTCTAAACCATCTCCGCCGCCCGGAGTTCTTGTTCTCCTCCGTTGTCCACCGCAATCCACCATGAAAACCAACCATCCAAAGCTCAAAACCACCCCACGTAGCCAACTCTTTTCCTGTGGATTCTTTCGCCAATGCACGCAAACCGTCCTCAGCCCCACCACCACCACTCTGCCTCCCCTTCCCCTGGCAGGGCCGCCTCCCCCTCCGCCGCCCCGGCCTCATTCCCAGCCGGAGTCGTCGTCTTCCTTCTCTTCCAACACCTCCCAGAGCTTCACGCAGTGGAAGTTTCCCCTACCCAACTCGTGTTGAATTGTATAATCAGGAATTGGGAGTAAGAATTGGTGTTCATTTGTTCTGTGTATTTTTTCACACAGGAACCCACTGTACAAGAACATAAATACAAGAATAGGTCTAGTCTACGTAAGGAAAGAAATCTCGTCTATAGAATAGACGATTACATTGAGCCCTAATTGTTAGCTTTCCATATTTCCTATCGTCAACACTCCCCCTCAAGTTGATCATGGCGGTTCGATCATGTTCAACTTGGACAACGAGCTATGAAAGTTCTGGCTGCTAACTGCTTTGGTTAAGACATCTGCGAGCTGATCCTCTGATTTCACAAACGGGAGTTTGACTACTCCTGAGTCAATCTTTTCCTTGATGAAGTGTCGGTCAATCTCCACATGTTTAGTCCGGTCATGTTGTACTGGATTAAGGGAGATACTGATTGCGGCCTTATTATCGCAGTACAAGTTCGCACTATCTTCAGGAGGGAAACCTATCTCTGTTAGGAGTTTTCTTATCCATAGGACTTCAGTGATCCCTCGAGCTATTCCCCGGAACTCCGCCTCGGCACTCGACAATGCCACCACTTTCTGTTTCTTGCTCCGCCATGTTACTAAGTTACCTCCCACAAAGGTGAAGTATCCGGAGGTAGACCGCCTGTCCATGATGCTTCCTGCCCAATCAGCATCAGTGTACGCGGTGATTCTCGTGTGCCCATTCATCGCAAACATGAGGCCTCTTCCTGGGGATGATTTCAGATATCTCAGAATCCTCAAAACTGCCTCCATGTGCTCTTTGCTAGGATTATGCATAAACTGGCTCACTACGCTCACGACGTAAGCAATATCTGGTCTTGTATGGGACAAATAGATCAATTTGCCCACAAGTCTCTGGTATCGGTTTCTATCTGCAGGTGTTTGATCTTCAAATATTCCCAACTGGTGGTTCTGTGCCATGGGAGTGTCTGCTGGTTTGCAGTCTAGAAGCCCAACTTCTGTCAAGAGATCAAGTATGTATTTCTTTTGTGAGATGAAGATGCCTTTGTCTGATCTCATCACCTCGATGCCCAGAAAATACCTCAACTCCCCTAAATCCTTCATTTCGAATTCTTGTGATAGATTATTCTGAAGGCCAACTATCTCTTCAGAGTCGTCTCCAGTTATCACCATATCGTCGACATAGATAATCAGAAGGGTAATGAGTCCGTCCCTTTTCTTGATAAACAAGGTGTGGTCTGAATTGCTTTGGACATACCCGTATCTACTCATCGCCATGGTGAATTTTTCGAACCAGGCTCTCGGTGATTGTTTGAGTCCATATAGTGATCGCTTCAATCTGCACACGGTGTGTTGATCTCCACCCCTTTTGAACCCTGGGGGAAGGTCCATATAGACTTCTTCCTCAAGATCCCCATGTAAGAAAGCATTCTTTACATCAAATTGCTGCAGGGACCACCCATAGTTGGCGGCTATGGATAGCAGGATCCGAATAGTATCCAACTTTGCCACAGAGGAGAAGGTCTCCGTATAATCCACCCCATACGTCTGTGAGTATCCCTTGGCTACTAGCCTGGCCTTGTACCTCTCGATAGTCCCATCCATTTTGTGTTTGATGGTGTAGACCCACTTGCAACCGACTGGTTTTTTTCCTGTCGGCAACTGGCACACTTCCCAGGTGTTGTTTTTATCCAGTGCTTCGATTTCATTATCCATTGCTTGTTTCCATAGTGGGTCCTTCAGAGCATCATCAACAGTGTTGGGAATCTGGTGAGAATAAAGGGCGTGATTGAAACCCTGCAGATGTGGTGAACATCCGGATACATGGTGTGTAACCGGATATCTGCTCCTGCTTACCCTTTCTGGACTGTACCTGTTTGGTGGAACGCCCCTGTTCTGACGAGGAGGTAGAATATATGTGCTCGGAACAGAAACAGGAGAGTTAGGGGTACTTACCTCAGTGATATCCGATGGGGGGTCTTCAGGGGCGGGTGCGAGAGAGACGGACGGAGATGATGCTTCGGGTTGTACAGTAGGAGGAGTGTACTCCTGTAGAGGTTCCAGCCACTCACACATCCAATTCAGCCCTTCCTGTGTAGTCCTCTCCCCCTGAAGGGGTGCATTGGGGATGTTGAAATAGTATTCTGTCTCGACAAAGTCCACATCCATGGTGATGTAATGCCGTTGGCCAATCGGATCTTAGCAGTGGTATCCTTTCTGAGTAGAATTGAATCCCAAAAAGACACATCTGATTGCACACGGGTCAAGTTTTGTCCGGAGCTATTTTGGAGTATGTACAAAGGCCACGCAGCCAAAGACCCGAGGGGTGAGCAGGAGAACAGACGGGATGGAATGAAATTTCCTGAGAGTGTCCAAGGGAGTTCCATACTCCAAGGCCCGTGTGGGTAGTCGGTTCATGACATATACGGCTGTGGAGACTGCATTGGCCCAAAAAGAGTTGGGTACATGAGCTTCAAATAAAAAAGCTCGAGCACTTTCCAATATGTACCGGTTCTTTCTTTCAGCTACACCATTCTGCTGCGGGGTATGGGGACAAGTGGTTTCATGAATGACACCATGTTGAGAGAAGAAGCTGTGCAGATTCTGATTTACAAATTCTCCTCCATTATCGGTCCGAAGCACTTTAATCGAAGCGGAAAACTGAGTTCGGATTATTTGAAAGAAGTCCTTGATTGTCTGTGGGACATCCGATTTTTGTTTCAGAAAATACACCCAAGTGAATCTGGTGTAATCATCAATTAAGAGGAGAAACCATCGAAACTTGGAGTTAACATGGCTGGGTACAGGCCCCCAAACATCAGAGTGTATCAATTCAAACGGCCTTTTTGATTTATTTGTTGAACTTGGATAAATGTTCCGATGACTTTTTGCAAGTACACAAGTATCACAATGTAAAGAAATTGACTCTGACACTAAACTTGGAAATAACTGTTTCAAATACTGAAAGGAAGGATGCCCCAATCTGCGATGCCATAACCATAATTGTCTATGATTGCTGCCCTGAGTCAAGTGAAGTGAGCCCGTTTGGGAAATGTCTTTGATGTAGTACAACCCGTCTCTCTCAGTACCACGCCCAATGATCGCCCCCGTACGAATATCCTGAAAGAGGCAAAACGTGGGAAACATTAGTACCGTGCAGTTTAATTCTTCAGTGAGTTGACTAACAGAAAGAATTTTATTGGTGAGTGACGGTACTACAAGGCAATCAGATAAGTTTAGTTTCTCAGATAAAGTAATGTTCCCCGCCCCTGTAACCGGGTAAGAAAGACCATTTGCATTTATCACTGAGTCTCGTCTTGAGACTGTAGAAGTCCGAATGTCATGGGCTTCATTGGTCATATGGTCAGTGGCCCCACTATCAATGAGCCATTCCATTCCAGGGCTGAAACGAGAAGCCTGCATATAGTTATATCCCTGTCCAACATTCTGATTCTCATTTTGGCCCACTATATCTGGGATATTATTAAATAGCGGCCCACTAGGGCATGGCCCATTACAAATAGAGATAGGGTTAGGGGTTGTTTCCTTACCCCTCACATTTGCAGCAACTGCTGCGCCGTTACCCTTACCAGTCTGGGCGGCGTTGATGCAGTCCTCACCGCCGCTGGTGGCGCCGCTGTTTCCGGCGTGGTTGTTGATGAAATCGCCGCCAATCTGATCATTCCCCACCATGAGAGCAACCCGGCCCTGTTGTTCCCTACGAGGGCCGTTGTTGTCGGGATCCCCTGTTGTGGAGGAGATCTTGCCGGCCGGTGGCCGGGATGAGCCGCCGCCGGTGGGACCCGTCCCTTTCTTCTTCGCCTGGTACTCGGCCCACCAATCGGGGTAACCCACCACTTCGAAGCATGTTTCTCTCGTGTGTTTGGTGCCTCCACACACGCTGCACTTCTGTGAGGACCCATTCCCGCCGGTTGCCGGCCTTTTTCCTCGGAATTCGCGGGATGATGAAGTAATTTCTGACCGTAATTTAGCCACCATCCCTACTCCGTTCCTGTTCTGGTCGTTCATCGCCGCGAGGCGGTGGTCTTCGCGCCGTACGGTGTTGTAGGCTTGTAGGTGGGTTCTCGGATCTGAGTAAATCACGTTTGATGGGATCAAATTTCTCATCCAGGCCCCATAGAAACGCGAATACCCGGTCCTCTTGTTTCTCTGCGTTGTACCTTTTCCGATCTTCTGGGCATTTCATTGCTTGAGGTTGCCGGAAGTCTATCTCTCTCCAAATCCCTTGGATTGTCCGGTAATATTGATCCACGGACATATTGGATTGATTGGTTTGGTAGGCTTGTTGCTTGAGTTCATACAACTTTAATTTGTCTTCTCCATCGTGGTAGGTTGCTTTGATCTCGTCCCACAAATCCTTTGCGTTCGGGCATAGAATAAATTGTGCGGCGATTTCGGGTTCCATTGAGTTAAGTATAAGGCTTCGAACGGATCCGTCCGTCTGTTCCCAAGCCTCATATCCATCTGCTTCGGGGTCAGGGGATACGGTTTTTCCCGTGATATATCCCATTCTTCCTCGGCCAAGTAACACTAATTCGACGGTTCTTGACCATACTGCGTAATTGGTGTCGGTAAGTTTGATGTTGATGGTGGTTTGGGTGTTTTGTTCGGGTTGTTTGTGCCTGAGAAGTTCCGCCATTTGGGCGAGAAACTCGGCCGGCATCGAACTGGATTTTGTGGGTGAAGCCATGGGTAGATGATGAAGCAAGGTATTCGATTCGTTAGTGAATCGAAACCCGCTCTGATACCATGTTGAATTGTATAATCAGGAATTGGGAGTAAGAATTGGTGTTCATTTGTTCTGTGTATTTTTTCACACAGGAACCCACTGTACAAGAACATAAATACAAGAATAGGTCTAGTCTACGCAAGGAAAGAAATCTCGTCTATAGAATAGACGATTACATTGAGCCCTAATTGTTAGCTTTCCATATTTCCTATCGTCAACAACTCGCCCATGTCCCATCAATCTTATTCGCAGCCCAAATCCGAACCCGACTCCAAAATCGCCGCAGTGTCGCTGCCGCCGAGTAATTCCAACCTGGAGGAGGTTTTCCATGTGGCGGAGCTCCAATTCCTTTCCGGTTCGGAAGCGGGCCCCGTCGGGGCTCTTCCAACACCTTCCGAATAATCTGATATAGATAAACAACGCATGAACCATGAGAGAATCATTGTATTGCAACGCACCCAAATTAATGTAAAGCCATCAGAAATTGAAGGTGGAGGCAAAAATCTCGTGACAATTTCGTACTTGTTCTTGGAAAGGAGGGTCATCTTCTTGGCGCACCCAAGATTGGTAGTTAATCCCATCCAACAGAGGAGAGACCAAAATGAACAATGGGTTTTCTTTGGCATGCAAGAAATAGGGCTAGATGCCATCAATTTGTACTCGGCCACCGCAATCGACTTAGGAGATGCAATTTGCCTTTCGCCATTGATGATAGAAAGCGGAAGCAGTGAAGATATCAAACTGATACCATGTAGATTGAGATAATCAGAGATAGAAGGGAATAAGATAGCAATATTATTGATGAAAATAGATCAAACTCTTATAAATAGTGCTTACGCATGTGCTCAGGGGTGTTAACTGTAATATATTAAATAGTACAGGGGTGTGTCTTGTAATTTACAATACTATGTTATAACTGTTTCTAATTAACTAAATTGAGCTGGCCAACAAGGGTTGGTCCAAGTGGTTAATGGGTTCATTCTAGCAAGGTCTCAGGTTCGAATCCCACTTGAGTGTGCTTGGATTAACAAAAAAAAAGACTAACTAACTTGAGCTGAGTTGGCTTTCCTTGCTTGAGCAGAACTCAAACTTGAATTACTTTCTACTTATACAAATGCGATATTAGACATGTTTGCAACGACAGATTGATGTTTCTATTTGGGAGAAATGTAGCCTATAAGTTTGATTTAGAAATATGCATGTAACATACATAATTGTTAATTTAGTACTTTGTTGTTGTAATACTAAAACTTAAGATTAGTAAAAACACGAAATATAGTATTGCGATGAACATCTTAAATTACACATATCAATTTTGTGCGAATATCAATACTTATTAGATATTTGTGCTCTTAGTCTTCCCACACAGTTGTGCTATCTCATGCACAACTCCATCCATCTCTTCTTCACATCTCCCCCTCAACTTCCCTCTTTGTTCCTCAACTTTTCTCCTCAAACATTGCCCATGTTCCCCAACCACATCTCCAATCACCTTCCCAATCGCCTCCCTTGTAAACCTCCCTTTCTCATCTCTAGCAACCTCCACTCCCACACCCAACTCAACCACCAACTTAGCATTCAAAGGTTGGTCAAGATGCATGGGCATGGCGATTACCGGCACCCCGAACTCTATGCTCTCCATCAACGAACCCCAACCACAATGGCTCACGAATCCGCCAACGCTTTTATGCCTCAATATCTTCTCCTGTGGTGCCCATATTTCCAGGACCTTACCTCTATCGCCGACCCTCTCAAGAAAACCCTCGGGCAGCACATCGGGAGCCTGGATTTCCTCCCTAGCCGGAGACCTAATAACCCATATGAAACTTGTATTGGTGTTGAGCTCCAAAGCATAAGCTATTTCTTTGATTTCTTCCCTTTTCAAGAAATATTCGCTCCCGAATGACAGGAAAACGGTTGAAAACTCATCTTTTTTATCGAGCCACTCCATTAGGTCACAGCTTGCATCGTCATTTTCGGGATCAGTTCCGACTAATGTCCCGATGGGTATAACTTTCTGGCTCAAGAGCTGTGAAAGATAGTCTATGTATTTCCCTTCAATTTCCCGGGAAGTTTTTATCAGCATAGATTGGTTGGGTTCCTGATTAGGTACTCCATCATCATTATCAGAGTTTCTCTGTTGACTCTTCTTTTTTAAGGATTCAATGGAACTATTGAACATATCTTTCTCAATCCCTGCAAGTAGACAGTCAAAATTTCTTCAAAGTATTGTCTGACAACGATTACATGCAGTAGATGATCTTAGGGATGAGAGGACCATGTCATCTCCCTTAAACAGAATTAAACAAAATGCTCACTATGCAAGAAAAAAGGAAAGGGAAGGAAAAAATTAACAAGTTAATCTATATAGAACGAATATTTCTAACATGAACTTAGTTCAGCAAAAATTGTGTGAAGAGAGGTTGATATTTTACACATGTAAGTTGATTGATGTAAAATTTAGGAAAAGTAATTAATCAAATAACAAATCACAAACATAATCTACTAGACCATATAATTGGTTAGATTCAACCCAGACAAGTATATGGCTAGAATTTTCCATAGATAAGAAAGCAAAATTTTTAAGCAACCAAATCATTTGATTATACGATATTTTAACATCCAACTTTTAAACTTCGCGTCAAGACTTTTTGTCAAGTGCTCCAAAGTTTCCTTTTCCCTGGGAATCTTTGAGAAATTTTCGTTTGTGTCTCTTGTAAGGATAAAATTAAATTTGAATTAAAAATTGAGAGGAATAGAGGGAGAGGAAATTTGAATTAAATTACCGTTTACAATCGCGTACCTGTAAGTCGAATATCAGGGAAAGGGTACTCCTCCCCCGGCGGCTTCATCATGGTGTGACAGAAGAAAGAGCAGAGCATAGCTCCCGAAGTCAGAAAACAGACCGCCGGAATATCAATTTTCTTCGCCGCTGCCGCCGCCCATTGGATCAGAGCATCGTGTATCACCACGTCGGGCTTCAGTCTTTTCAGTAAGTTCGAGAAATTGGGTTTCGACGAATCAAGCGCCTTCCGGAGGGCGGAGTTGAGGCGGAGGGGGAGGCCGTTGGTCGTGTGGTGGTGGGGAGGGAGCTCCGGCGAGGAAGGGAGATGGAGTTCGATGAGATGAATTGAGGAAGTGTATTTTTCTGGGATTTTGTTCTTGATTGAAGTGAGGTTTATGGGAGTGGAGCAGAGGTATGTGTGTGTGTTTCTGTGCGAGAGTTGTTTTGCGAGTTCGAGGAATGGTGAAATGTGGCCGTAGGCTAGCCATGGCAGCATCACCACCTTCATCGGAGAAGCTTCATTAGCCATGAGAGAGAGAGATATAGAGAGAGATTTTCGAGAGAAGTTGTCTTTGAATTTAATAAGGGTGGTGATCTTTTCTAAGGGTGTAGAATTTAATAATAAAAGCTATTGACTTGTGGGGTATCGATTCCCGTGGGCAGGTTTGGAAATATAAGATTGTGTTAAATATTTTTTTCATATTTGCGGCGTTTTATGCTTTAATACTCGACTTTTGAAATTTAAGAATTTGATATTTAACTTTTGAATTTTGTTTAATTTAAGTACCTGATTCCAAATTCAGTCTATCAAGATACTAACGTATTTTCTTATTAGTTAGATTTGAAATTGGCACTTAAGTGAAATAAAATTCAAAAATTGTGTATCGAATTTTTAAATTTTAAAGGTCGGGTACTAAAGTACAAATCACCCTAGAGGTGCAAAAAATGTTAAACCCTGTAAGATTAAAATAAAAGGAATGGGTGCTAATCAGTATAATTAGAGGGGAGTTTTCTATACTTGTCGTGAGATTTGTAAAAACTTTAGTGAGAGTGAAGAATCGGATCATATGTCCTAAACTAACATGCACCTGACTTTCACATGCGTACACTGTTAATAATTGACGGGAATTGGAGCTCAAGATTATACTTGCAAATATTGGGAAAATTTGAGATTAAAATTACAAAATCACCGATGATTGAGGCCAAAATTAAAAAATAGATAATTTATGGAATGAAATAACAATTTCCTCTTTATATTATATTGTATTATGTATTACATGTATGTATGTGTATATTTGTTAGTTAATATTATATTTAACATTAAAAAAATTATATTTATATTATTTTTATTTATAAAGTAGTCAGATTTATTTTATATATATATATATATGGTGTGGTTGGTTTATTGTTTATTCTCAAGAGTCAAGTCAGGATGAATTACATAGGGTGTAAAGCTCTCCCTATCGATGGTAGCTACGTTCTTAGGGACTCGAGCTCGAAAGCTCTAGTTAAACTAGTATAGCGCCGAACATCTAAGCTACCCCACTTGGTGGTTTTCTTTATACATATTATGATGTGTCATATAAACGACAAACGACCCAACCTATAAAGGTCCAACAAAATTGGATAGCAGTCAGGACGTTTTCACCTAACTTCCAGCTGGAACGAGCTCACTAGCAAGGAACGTCCAGCTTACCAGGTGGTTATTAGGATCCAATTAAGTTAGAACGGTTCTCGGATAAGTTCGGATAGGTCTACTGCGGGTTTACCTAGTCAAAGCATGTTAAGGGAGTTGAGGATTATCAGGGATAAAGGGGGAGTTCAAACTCAAATTATGGAGATAACCTCCCCTACTTTTCTTTCAACCTCCAATAAAGCCTAGCTGGAAGTTAAAAACTACCTTCCTGCCTAACTGCCTGACAGGCGGGAGTGCTTACTATAAAAAGAGGAGAGGCCATTTCTTGAGGGGCTAATGACAATTTGGCTATTTTATACTTACAAGCTCTCATACTATCAAGTTCTTGTGATACCATTCTCATCAACGCTCATCAACACGACCCTACTTTCCTTCTCTCTCTCTTTCATTCTTTCTTACTTTTTTTTCTTCTTCATTTATGTTATTCATTATTACCTTATTTGAATTATATTATTTATGTTCATCAAGCACTTACTGACTTAATTCATTAGAGTGTTAATCCTTGTTTTGCAGGTCATCCCCTCTCCTTAATGAATATAGTCTTTTTGCTTAAATAATCCGAAAGCCCGACCATAATTTTGGTGCGCATCATATTATATTATATTAATCATTATAATTATCATATTGTATATAATATTGTACATAGGTGTATATTATATATATATAATTACATTTGAGTACCCTCAAGTTTGGCTTAATTCAAATGCAGTCTCTATTCTTTTAATTATTACCATATAATTCCAGAGGTATGGTTTTCGTCAGAAGTTCTTAAACGCCGTTAGGATTCCGTCAGCCCAAATTTTTTCCCACAATTACCCTTAATTTTTTTATTTGATTTGACCAAACTGTCTTTAGGGACCAGAATGTAATTTTAACTTAATATAGGGATCGTTTTGTAACATAATAAAACAATGAGTCATGCAATTGTAATTTTTAGCTAAATTTAAATTAGGTTATTTATAGTAGTTGGTGGTCTGCTTATGTAGGTGTTTTCATGGCTTTGCATCATCCAACACTCCAAAATACATGTCAAGTTCATATAGTTTCAACTATACACGGAACACACCATTAAAATATAGGTAACAGATCTTTCTAACACCATTTCAATTTACCTAAGTAATGAGATTATGGACAGGCTTCCCATTGTTTACAGACATATTCCAAAATTAGTTTAAGTTAAATGGCACAAGTGCCAACAAAAAACACAAACCATTAACATAACAGTAGCAAAAAACAAGTACATGAAGGAGCTCCATGGATTTCATCGAAAATGTTTGATAGAGCACTAGAACTTACCGAATGGTCATCATGGGCAAATGCATAATAGATTTAGAATCCATTTTCAACAAAAGTTACAAAAGTGGGAAAATATACTGATATTCGAATGTATCGACCTCAAAACGGGGCAAGTCTATGCCCCAATCAATAATGAAATTAGACTAACAATAGAATCTGGAAGTACACTGGTGAACCATTTCGCCTATCTGGCCATCGACAGAGCTCTGAACCGAAACAAATCTACAATTTATATGGCCTCCTGCCAAGAGAGCCTTCTTCTAACAAGGAAGATAGTAGATAGCAGGTGCTTTTCTTTTCTCAAGGTTTTGATTTAGGGCTTTTGATTGGATGTATTTCCGAGTGTAAAGATGTTGAAAGGAAGAAGAATTGAATACAAAACAGAGAGATTGAATTTCGGCATTACCATCACATTTTGACTTTAGCTTATTCGATTGCTTGGAAGAAGCATTAGTAAACTTAAACTTAAGGTTATAGATATGATTCTCTTTCTTCTGGATAGAATTTTTATATACGTATTATAATAATTTCACTTTGCATGGAAAGGGGAGTACGAAAGCTAGCATAGGGGGAAGTGACATATCCTACAAAATGAAACCATTCTAGATCCATTCATTTGTCTATAATTTAATTAATTTTACCAATAATATTTAATTATTGGAATTAAATATTGTTAAACGATGATCGACCATTGTTATGAGATAATACTGGGTTTACTGGTTTGGTGCTAAAATTAATTGATCCTATAGGTCCCCTTACAAGCCCCAAATTAAAGACTCGGGAGGAAAGCTATAAGCTTGAGAATTTTTCAAAGAGTTTGAAACTTCCAAGGGATTTATTTTAAGAAAATAAATTATTTTAAAAAATAATTTGAAAAGTTCTGAATTTTATTTTGGAGAAAATAAAATTTTAAACAAAAGAATAAATAAAAACTTATTGAAGAGACACTGGTAATATGGCATGCCACATCATCATACGTGGCCAGGTGGCACTAACTGAGCGTCAGCTGCGTGGCGTCCCATGGACAGGCAGGTTGTGCCATGTGTCAGTGTAAGACTCAAGCGAGAAGAAACCAATCCACTTCGATTCAAACCAGGTTGGAACGAGTCAGTATGAATTGGATCGGACTGAACTGGCCATAGGGACGGAGCCAACATGGGGGGGAGGGGGGCGGGCTTGAGCCCAATCAGCCCACACCCCTTAAAAATATATATATATATATATAGTTTTTAGTTCTTATTTTTTTTGAATTTTTTTTGTGAATTAGGTTACTTAGTTCTTAATTTTTTTGAAGTGAATTATTTCTGTAAATTCTTATTGAATGTTTAAGTTTTGTATGATTATAAAATGTTCAATTTTTATATGTTTATTGAGAGTGCAAACTCATTAATTTTTTTTTTAAAATTGGTATTGTAGTTTGTAATCAAGTATCGGTATTTTAGCAAAAGATTGAAAAGTTATATTAAATCATCAAGTTCAATCGCCAACCAAGAAAGAATCAATGTTGGTAGTGTAGAATTTAATCCTGAAGACATAATTAGTGATTCGGGGCTATGAAAACCTGTTAAAACTTATGATGTCCCTTCTACAGGTCGTATTCGAAGAGAATATATATCTAAGAGACTTTGCTCGTATTAATGAATTTATGTTTCTGCCACAAAAATTTTCAGCCCCGACTGTCAAAAAATTCTGAATCCTCCCCTGACTGGCCGCATAGCAGAAGGTGATAGGGCGCATGCATGTCCAACACACGCCAGTTTATTGGCCAAGTTTGAGGGCGCATGAGGTCTCTGTTCGGCGCGTGGTTTTCGATGGCGTGTTCCTTAGGACAAGAGCTATCACCTGGTGTATACCAATCCTTCATATCCCATGGTTTTCAGTGTATAGCCGAAGTTTAAGTAGGAAAAAGATTTTTTTACCCCCTCAAACTTTGCCTATAAATAGTAAGGCCTTTGGCCGATCATCAAGACACGTCTTCTTGCATTAACATCAACCATTTTGGTTGAGGTTGTAAGGAGAAAAAATCTCTCTAAGTTCTTCATACTTGGTCAGAGAGAAGAATTTGTAGTTGGGTATCTAGTATAATCAATATATAGGATGCCGAACTTTTAATTCAAAGGTGTCTTAGGGACAGCTATAGTATGAGACACTAATCGGAGACCACTCTCTGAGGGTCACGTTTGGGGTCATTGAAGGGAAGCTCTGTGTTAGGTGTATATTTTGTAGTGATTTGAGTGTATATTTATGCTAGTTTTATGTAATTGATGTGTCATATTACGTATACGTTGCTCCGTTTCAGGTTTATTTCATGTTGTAGTCAAAAGTATCAAGAATGATGAAAACAAAGCATGAGAGGGACTTTAAAGGAGAAAACACACCATTGCCATCCATCTGCGAAGAGAAGAAACTTGATATGTGAAGTAAACACCGCGTTGCGGGCGCAATGCGGTTGTAAGGGGACCAATCGCGGCTAAGTCGCGCAATGAACTCAAAAGAAACTATTGTACTAGATTGCACCCATGAGACAAAACAAGAAGAACCCACTACGGTTGCGACACTACTCCTAGGCGAGAATAAATGCTATATCTCGACCCAATTATGAGAGATTTCCTTTGTTTTTCGATATCAACTTGGAGAACAAGTTAATAACGCATTACAAAAGTTCACTTGAGGATTTTCAGTAAAAAAAAAAAAGAGTCCTAATTTGGTAGAAAATCCTTACCTAATCTTTGGAGAATCTTAGGCGAATCTTGTAGGATTCAGTGAAATCTTGCAGCTAAATTTTGTAGAATCAAGCGTGATCTTTGGAGACTCTTTGACTGATCTTACTTGTTGTCAAAGTCATCACATTTACCCTAGGGTTACACTCTTATTTAAGGATGACCAACCTCTCACTTTTGGACAGTCGTCCAAGAAGTTTAATCCCTCTTCTGGGAGAGTTAAACTAGGAGAATCCCTAGCCCCCATGCTAAGTAGAGACGGGTTGGAGAGTAATTTTTGTAAAAATTCGGGGAAGACTAATTCTTATTTGTCCTTTCTCTTTCCTTTAGTTTTTGGATTCATTGTTACAAGTTTGATTAATTTTGTTTTCATTATTCTTTGGCATTTGTTGAGTTCATGAGTAGCTAAAACCTTATTAGCTAAGGGGATGATAATTATGTAGATTAAGTGTTTGATAATATTCTTGTGTGAATTCTCATGGTTTTCTATGTTATGAAACTTTATTTTTATTACATGATGGAGCCTACACAACTTTAGCATGATCTCAAAATTAGCTTGCTAAGTGAGAGATTGTTTGTGAAATTAGACTTCGTTTCTTAACACTTAGAATTAAAAATGCAAAGAGATCAGGTCTTTTTCTGAGCAATCACATGAGATAGTGTAAACCGAGTCGCTTCTATCATTACACTAATCTTGTTTGATCGCTTTAGTTAAGGGAGAACTGAACGCGAGAGCAGCTGTTACACTTAATTAGGTACATGTGCTTAACTTTGAGAGAAGCTTGCATATACATTAGTGATTGGGAATGTGGAAACCTAAGTAATTGTTGAGCATAGAATTGAACACTGAACGACAATATTATTGTTCCTCTTGCTATCTGTTTATTTATTGTTGTCGTTTATTTGTTTGTTTGTTTGTTGTATTAGTTGCTCGAGTTGTTTAGATAACTTCCCTGATTCTTTGTTTGGTTTGAGAAAATACTGAGTGATTGTTTGATTTTACCGTCCCTGTGGCATCGACACCTTACGTACTATAAATGGATAGTATACATTTGCACGCATAGGATTTATAAATTAGAACTTAACCCCCCAACACTATGCCGGTTTAGCGAAGCATCCGCAGATTTGATGCATAGTAGTGGAGAAGCGCCAATCAAAAATATCAAGAAGAGTTCAATGTCAATCTCGTCGGTGAATGGTAATCTCTATTATCGTTAGTTTCTTCGAACATGATGAAATTGTTATGTGATGATTGTTGGGAAAACGAGTATAATATGTAGCGAAAATTTAAAATTTTTCTACAACAACGCTCATTTACTTGAAATTTTAATCTAAAACTAAACAAGCCAAACAAATTATTTAAATTGATGTTTTCTTGAAACGTTTAAGCCATACTCAAAATTTTCTTCAAGCGGATTGAATTCTTGCATCTTGAATGATTCTTTTCTTTCTTCAAGGCTCCAATATAGAAGCCCTTTGAAAGAAACAAGAAACTAGAATAGTAGAGAGCAATAATTCTTTCCTTTTTTCGTGAACCCGTATCATGCGTGAAAAATTCTGACACATAAGTAGAAAATCGAACTTATCCCTTATTTATTAGATAAGGTTCGAACCCCTTTTCATGGTAGGATATGATTCTTGCTTTGACTTTATCTCTTATTTTCCCAGTAATAAGATCTTATCCTTTAGGAAAAAAGTTCCTAATTAAGTTAGGATCATTTGTTTATTCTAAGTATAATCATATTAGAATAATATTTATTCTAATCATATAGAATAATCAAATAGAAGATATATTTATTTATTTATCCCAATTATATTAAAATAATTAAATATTTATAATTAATTCTTCAATTAGTTATACTTAAGTTTTATAATTAATTATATTTGGACTTTATAATTCATTCTCCAATTAATTAATTCATGGTTCAATTTCTTAATTGAACCACATGCCCAAAGTCCTTGCTCACGTGGTCTCGTTTCAATAAGCTCTTTTGATCTTTCCAACATTAACTTCTGAACCTGACATTTGTGTGTAACCCTCTAGATTCATTATTTAATTAATAGTAAGTTAATTAATTACACTACCGGAGCCTAGCAACAGGTGTGTGACCCTTAGCCAAATAACGAATTAAATCGAAAAAATCTTTCAGTCAATAACATCTCGTGAAATATGATCCTCCTATCATCCAGTCTCTCAATTAAGATTTACGATATGGGAATAATTCGAGCCCCAGTAGTCTTAAATTTAAAAATAAGTTCATTTATATCTATTTGATCTCAATCCACCACCTTGGCCAAGGGTTTTACAATGACATATGAACAACTTATGCAATAAGAGATCTTCTTACCTTAAGCAAGTGTAGGTCCTTCATTGACTCTCACATGACTCCATGTGCCACTTTTGTAAACCCGACATAAATCATAATTCAAGTGTCTCGGGCGACACTCTTTTAGACCTATGTAAAAAACTACTATATTTGCTTATACGAGACATCAATAGAATATCAAGTCTAAGGATTAATGAATCACGTCATTGACCTTAATATGGAAGTCTCTATGTTTAGAAGTAGTTACTTCGTTTCCCAGTTAGAAATTTTCTCATGCGGGACACGTCAGTGTACTCGTCCTAAGTACCGAGCACAGTTGTGGATTGTGTACTTGAGTGAGCCTAGTTGTCACTCCTATTGTTCGTTAGGCTCATCGAATTGGAGTAATTTGTAATCTGACTCATGTTATGACTTTTTGCATGTGTCATTAACCTAAATGATAAAGTCCTAGCTAACAGCTTGGTGGACTAGGCGAGTTCTTATACGTGTGCACATAAATGAAAACACACAAAACACGTAATGCATATAAAGAAGTAGTTGCGTATGATTATAATCATACGTCTATTATTCAAAGATTATCTGTAATACAATGAAAATGCGAAAGCGGACTATTACATATCAGTTTTCTAGGGCAGTATTCCTATCAATAATTCGCATGCTATATTTTTTTATACGTGCCTTGATTTAAAATTTTGCTAGCCATACATGTAAATACTTTTGTAAGATTTGACTTTTATTTTTGCTACGCTAAAATATATTATTTAATGGTCAGTTTAAAATTTTTAAAGGGTCGGTACCCAGACCATTAGCTAATTCGGGTTCTACCACCCCCAACATGAGCGGGACTAAATTTACAAATTTTGAATGACTTGAAACCAAAATTAAGAATGACCCAATACTACCAAAAATGCATTTTTCTCTTAGAATTATATACAATTTTTTTTTAATTAGAAAATTATTTAAATCTCCATCAAAACCCTCATTTTTCCTTAGACTCATTTGTGGAGTTGAATATGCACTGGTGTAATATTTTCATTTAAGTTGGTTCAGTAAAATGAGGTGGCCCTTTATTAAAATACCCCACTGACATAATTGGATACTTGACCTGACAGTTGGCACCACATGGATGCCTTTCACTTCGCCAAAGCTCTTCAAGCAAACAACATGCTCTTGACCAAAACTCCGAGTGTAAAAAAACTGCCTGAACAACCTTGTCTTCCTAAGATAGGGAAGGTCCATCGACTACCTTGCTCCTCGAGTCGACGGTTGAGTTCGACCAAGTTATTTTGGTAGGAATAACATTAAATGTCTGCGATATGTCCTTTCTTAACATTAAATGTCTGAAATACGCCTGCACATTTTCTGGCATAGGTGCGAGGAGGCCAATGTCGAATGTTCACAAACTCTTGCAAAGCATTTAATATTCCTTGGCCATTTGTACTTTAACATAGACAAAAGGCACACACCATAAATACCCCCACCATTTATGGCAATTTGGTAAGCACATTTGTTACCTTCATCAAGCTCCTTCTGTCTGTTGCATTGCTACTTCAAGCACTCAACTAATATGAGTGTCGGAAAGCTAAAACTGGGCACAACCCTCATTCTCCCAATTTGACCTTTGAGTTCACGTTTGCTTTCCTTCTCCACATCATATATTCCTGATCGAGTTTCCCCATGTTGGGAGTAGTGCCCTAAAAATTCAATTTGTTGAATTAATTAAACTGAATTTACAGCAAGTTGTGAGTATTTCACATATTAATAATTAATGACGTGTGGTGGTATTCTTATATGAAATGTGTTTCATAGGAAAAGACTTGGAATACCGAAATCATGTGTCATTAAAGTTCTAGGCGGTAAGATAAGAATATGTTCTTATCATGACTATAACGTGGTTATATAAGATGATTAGTCTTTCGTCATAGGGAATGGTGATTCCAATTATAACACGTTGATGATTTTCAATAGGATTGTAAACATCGAACTGGACCACTGAGATTATTCATTTTATACTGCTATCTAAAATGAATAAAATCTCAGGAAGCATTGTACTCTTAATCCTGATAATGTTTTGGCTTTAGGCATGTAGTGTTAGTCACTGTAACATACTCGAAGTGAGGTCTCGGTAAGGGGTGGCCAAAATACTTTGTATGTTCGGTGATTACGTGAAATGCGCTAAAGAGTTATATTGATCGAGGAATCTGTGGTCTTGCTGGATGGTAAGAGATATCCTTGAAATAGATTTGTAAAATTTCGAATTAAGACTTTGGCCAAAGCACTTCGCGTGATGCGTCACCGAAGTTGTATGTTGAATGTGTTTCACATACAGAGAATTTGAACTTAAGGCGAATCAATAAATTTCAAATTAGAGATGAAAAATAAATGATAATAGTTGCAATTTATTTTTTATGGATATCAACACGGAGGAGTAAAATGCAAAATTATTCTAGATCGAGAAATTCGTGAATAATTTAATTAATTTTAGAGTACAATAATATTTATTTAGTGGAATTAAATATTATTAAACGGTAATTAATTATTGTTATGAGATGATAATATATTAATCCGGTTGGAGCTAAAATTAATTAGTCCTGAAGGTCCCCTTGCAAGCCCCAATTGAAAACCTAAAAAGAAAATATTAAAAGGAGAAAGAGAAATGAATTTTCAAAGTGTTTGAAAATAAGCCAAGGGATTTATTTTAAGAAAATAAATCAAGTTCCAAAGAGTTGGAAATGCCCGGAATTTTATTTTGGAGAAAATAAAATTAAAAAAAAATGCTGACGTGGCAGGTGACGTGGCACTGACGTGTCACGCCACGTCAGCAAGATGGGGCCCAGGTGGCGCTGATTGGGCGCCACATGTGCGACACGTGGACGGCTCAGATTGAGCCACGCTAGCGAAAACGAACGACCTAGATTAGTTCTGGGCCTGGCCGATCAACAGGTCGGATAACCCTGTCAAACGGGTCAGAGAATCGGGTTAATGGGCCGGATCTCGGATAGGTTCGGACTGGGTCCGGATCAGGGTCGGATCGGACCCGGACACGTGGCCGCTTCAGAAGAGGCCACGTCAGCTGGAACCCTAGGCCGCGTGTACAACACACGCGCCACCTTCTGGTGGAGCGTGCAGGCGCGTGCGGACGAATTCCAGCGACTGACCGGCGGCGTTGGACTCGGGGTACTGAGATCTTCAACGTGGTCACCTCGGATTTCGTGTCCAAGTTGCACACGCAAGTGGGATGTGAAATTACCATTTTACCCTCGGTTTTTCCCTATAAATAGGGGTCTTGGCCTTCATTTTTTCAATCACAACTTTGGGAGAGGTTTTGGCTGAGCTCTCGGCTTTGAAACCATATCCCTTTTCTCCTAGTTAATTCCGATTTATTTTGGAATTAATTTTAATTAGGTGTTTGTATAAAATACCTAATTTCGGGAGATTAAACCCTGAAAAGGGTTTCCTAATTTAAAGTTTTATTTTCTCTAAATATTTAGAGAAATACTTTCGGAGCCCACACTCTGAGGGTGTCCTTGGGTTTATTGCAGGGAAGCTCTACCGGTTTCACGAGGAGATCGGGTATCGGATTCTCGGGAGGTGAACTCGGGAGCTGGAAAAATGCCGTTAGATAGCCATGTTTGCAGTACGATAATATTTTATAGTTGTTTTATCTTAAACATGATAAATTATGTGCTCTTAAGTGTTAATTTCATGTTAGATATTTATTTGCTTAAGTGATTTAAAATTTATTATCAATTGCATGTATATACTTGAGTAGATTCGGCTAGTCTTCCGCTTTTGTATTAAAATGTTTTAGAAATATTTTAATACTTGTATTATAATAAAAATTTTAAAATGTGGTCCCAGACTGCTATTGTTCTGGGCCCACCTCCCAACAACTGGTATCAGAGCCGTGCTCTAGATACATACATGCATTGATATGATGCATGCGATGCATAATTTTAAATCTGCTACTGTGCACGTAAATTCTGTCAAAGGAGGCTGGTTTTTAAGTGGGACCGTTTGTGACCCCTCCAGTGTTTCCTGGAAATTTACGGGGAATGGTAATTTTCTGAGAATTGATTTCAATAATCTTCTTGTTTAATTACCGAATCAATAAACATGATTTAAGTTATGAGATAATTTATTTATAACATGTTTACTTTATGCCATTTATTTTAAGCATGATAATTATGTGATAATTATATGAAAGCATGCTTAATTATTTTTATTTTATGGCATGATCATGATAATATGAGATATTATGATATTTCAATTATGCATATTTTATTTAATGTGATTAAAGAGTATTTTTTAATAGAGATTAGACGCGATGCATAATTGAACTAATATTTTTCGGCCTAATTAATAAATAGTTATTAAATTACCTTAAAATATTATTATTGGGATTTTAAATATGATTTAGTAATCCTAGTGAGAGGGTATTAATTAGATTAATTACTTCCAACAATAAGACATCAAAAGTGATTATTAAATAATCAAAAGATAATCCACACCTTTTAAAAATTCAAGTGGGAGCGAGATGAAAAGAGTTGGATTCTCACGGCCTCCATTACCCGTCTATAGTATAGTGGATGTATACTACTCCCTTCGGCGGGTATATATTCACGATATACAAGATTAGACTTTTACGGATAGAATGAAATACGGGGAAGTCAGCTCGACCACGCCTCCGTGGAGTATCTTAACCTACTCGCACAGACTCCTAGGTAATGGTACACACTTGACTAAGTAATGTATTAACCTCCATTCGGAGCTCTGTTACATTTACTTAGAGGCCAAGGGTTGACGTGGTGGATTAACATTATTTGGTAAGAGTTACCTAGATGACATGTTAATAAAGAATAGTTCCTGCTTTTCTAAGCGATTTTCGACGTCGCCTCCGGGGGAGTCAACTGCAGTTAGTTAAGTCACCATTGCGTAAATCAAAATGCTTACATGGATTTCATTCATTGGTTAGACGCAGAAGAAAGTGAGATATATAATCATAACTTGCATAATTTTATTTATTTAATTCAGTTTTATAATTACGATCTCTCTTAGCCCACTCTAAACTATTTGTCTATAAGGAAATAGGCTAGTAAGGGTTCAACTATGGTGATTAGGAAATGAATCTTGACATCGTGTTGGGATACGAAAGTTTACGTACTCACTGAACCTTATCCGAAAATTTCGGAAACTACAACCAGTCAGGATTAGAAAGACGCTTATTCTAAATGGATCAAGTGTGATGATCTAGCTAGTCTTATATCCTGACATCTGTCTTAAAAGTTCTTGAGCATTAGACGCATGAGATGTCCACTGATAAGAACATGTTTTGAAGACAGAATCGTACAAAGGTACGAGCCAATAAGAAGGTTGTTAGTTATAAAGATGTTTGAAGGATCAACGATTCAGAATCATATTATGATATGATAACTAATCTGAACGAGATTGAAAGCCTCTGTGCTTAAAGAGACAATCTTAACAGATAGGATACGATCCTATACTCTCTGTCTAAGTCATTTGAACGTTCAAGACTATTTTAAATAATTTTTTTTTAAAACCAATAAACGACCTCAATATGGCAGAAAGGGTGATATAGACTAAGGGAAAAGTTCTCTTTAATCATACATCAATATCCACGGCCTAGAAAGCAAGTAAGTGGAAGAAAGAAAAAGGAAAAGTTCCTGATCTAAGGTTCAGAAATAGAAAGTCAAATTCGACAATGGAAAAGTGTTTCTATTTCGGAGGTAACGGGTATTGAAAAAGAAGTTGTCCAAAATACGTAGTCTGTCCATTTGCTACGCAGTTTAGATAAGATATGAAGATATCTTACATGTTGAAAGTATGTTTAGTTGGAAATTCACCAGACTCCTGGAATATGGATTCGAGCTCAACTAATCATATTTGCAATTCGTTGCGAAGATTCAAACTAACCAGATAGTTTGAAAAACGGCTAACATGCAATTACTGCTCAAGGATAATACAAGTGTAATTGTATTAGCAATAGGAACTGTAGTATTGTATTTTGGCAATAGGGTTTTTACATTACACGTGTTGTATAAACAGAAATTTAATTTCTATGAGTTATTTGATAACTAATGGTTTAACTGTTTGTTTTGAACAAAAGTTTACCGCCAAGCAAAATAAAAGGTTTATTTGCTCTGGTACAATAAAAGATGGTCTTTTATACCTCAAAGAAAACCCTAATTTAAGTTTAGCATCAAGAAACTTGACTTACCATCTGAGAGGAAAAAACTTCAACTTGGCACCTATCTATTGGTCAATTGAATCTGAATAGGATCCAAAGACTGATTGTTGAGTCCTATTGACTTGAAAACAGTATCAATCTACGAATCCTATTTACAAAGTTAAAATGACCAAGAAGCCTTTTTTGAGACAAAAGGTATTAAGCCATGAACTTGCTTGAGTTAGTTCATACGGACATATGATCCTATGAATGTTTAAGCAAGAGGAAGTTTTGGATACTTCATCATTGATTTGAATGATTACTCTAAATACAGATACGTTTATTTGATGAGACTTAAGTCTGTAATTTTGAAGAGTTCAAGGAATATAACACTAAAGCCAAAGAGTCAAATTAGAAAACATATCAAGGCACTTCGATTAGATCGAAGTAGTGATAAGTATCTATGTTCAGAGTTAAATAGAATTTCTGAAATGAGATTAGATCTCAACTATCTGTATGAGATACGACTTAGCAAAAGATGTATTGCAGAAAAGAGAAATAAAACTCTGATAGAGATGGTAAAGATTCATGAATAGTCATGGTACTCTACGGAGTTCGTTTGGGGTCTTGCATTCAAAACGACAATGCACATTAAACCTAGTTCTATCTAACTCAGTTCCTAAAACACTGATGGATCTATAGCTGGGGTGAAAACCCTGAATCTCTTATCTTCGGATTTGAGGTAGCCTGGTCCACGAGTTAAGGATGGATCCTAATAAGTTAGAATAAAGAACAAAGGTTTACTTGTTGTAAGGTTATCCTAAAAGAACGAGAGGTGGTATATTTTATAATTTGAGAAATCACAAAAGATGTTTGTGAATATTTTCAAAAATAATTACATAGATAACCACAAACGGTGGAAGCAAAATAGTGTTAAAAGAAAATAATAGTATTTGATACTAATATCCGTAAACTCGTGATAATTAAAAAATGTATTAGATATACGTGATGTAGCAAATACAACATGTGATGTAGAGACGTGTACACGAGAGCACCATTGTAGTGGGAGGATTGTCACGACACCTGACAAGATACCTAAGATTAACCTAAGAGGTTGAATCTAACGTATCTGATCCTATCACGTGTAATGAAGCTGTGGATGATATAGAGACTGACCGTTTGGTCAAAAGCCATTGAATCATAGTTAGAATCTTAGTACTCTAACAAAGTTTTTAACTTGTAGAGGCACTTAGAAGGCATTAAACCCATTAGATGCAATTGGGTTCTACAAGACGATAAAAGGAGGAATGGACAAAAGTAGAGACTTTAGAGCAAACTTATGGCAAGGGATTTTATCCAGAAAGAAGAAATCATTTATGAGGTCTTCTCGTCTATAGCAATGCTTAAGTCCATTATCCTCTCCATTTTATCTCATTATCGATTATGAGATTAGATAAATGGATGTAAAGACTATGTTTGGCTTCACATCCAGAAATCAGGTGCATATAATGCAAACTTAATAGATCAATTTATGATCTTAAGCAAACGTCTAGATTATGGAGCATCAGAATTATAAGGCAATTTAAATTCTTTGGATTATTATAATTGCCTGATGAACCATGAAGTGTACAAAATGACATCATGATAGCGTTGTAACATTTTCACTTTGTACGTAATTAATATTCTGCTCATTGGGAATGATGCAAGAATTTTGTCAGTGGTCAAGATTCGAACGTCAAATAATTTTGACAAGAAAAGACCTATGTGAGACCGATGTTATTCCAAGGATCAGACTTTTGTCGTGATCATAGGAATAAGGAGATTGGTTTATCACAAGAAGTATGTATGGATAAGATGCTGGTAAGGTATAATATGACAAATTCCAAGAAAGGTTCATTACCTTTTAGATATGGAATTTATCTATCTCAAGATCAGTGTCCTGAGACAACTGAAGAGATAGAAGACATGATTAGAGTTCCACAACGGAAGCTTTATGTATGTCATATTATGTACAAGGCCAGATGTTTATTATGAAATAAGTCTAAGTCAACAGATATTAGTCAAACCCTAGAATCTGACACTGGGTAGTAGTAAAAGCGTATATTGGAGTACTTGAGAAGGACTTGAGATTATATGCGTGTCTACCACAGTGGTGAGCTCATTTCAATAGAGTACACAGATTCGAATTTACAGTCTGATTTGTATTCTAGATGTTTGACATCAGAAACGTGTTTACTCTAGAAAGAGCAATCGTTAATTGGAGAATGTTAAGCAAACTTGTATTGCTTACACCGCCATGAAAGTCAAATACATTGTAGCTTGAGAAGCAGCCAGTAAGATGTATTGGATTCATGATTTCCTAGTTATTGGCTCAGAGAAACGTCTAAAAGATTCCTTCACTAAAGTATTGGCGCACAAGGGTGCAAAACGAGTTTTGACACTCATGTGGAAAGAATAAGACTTAGATGTATGGCCAAATTGAATTTAGGGCAAGTGGGAGATTGTTGGGAGTAGTGCCCTGAAAATTCAATTTGTTGAATTAATTAAACTGAATTTATAGCAAGTTGTGAGTATTTCACATATTGATAATTAATGACGTGTGGTGGTATTCTTATATGAAATATGTTTCATAGGAAAAGACTTGGAATATCGAAATCACGTGTCATTAAAGTTCTAGTCGGTAAGATAAGAATATGTTCTTATCATGACTATAACGTGGTTATATAAGATGATTAGTCTTTAGTTATAGGGAATGGTGATTCCAATTATAACACGTTGATGATTTTCAGTAGGATTGGAAACATCAAACTGGACCACTGAGATTATTCATTTTATACTGCTATCTAAAATGAATAAAATCTCAAGAAGCATTGTACTCTTAATCCTGATAATGTTTCAGCTTTAGGCATGTAGTGTTAGTCACTGTAACATACTCGAAGTGAGGTTCTCGGTAACGGATGGCAAAAATACTTTGTATGTTCGGTGATTACATGAAATGCGCTAAAGAGTTATATTGATCGAGGAATCTGTGGCCTTGCTGGAAGGTAAGAGATATCCTTGAAATAGATTTGTAAAAGTTCGAGTTAAGACTTTGGCCAAAGCACTTCGCGTGATGCGTCACCGAAGTTGTATGTTGAATGTGTTTCACATACAGAGAATTTGAACTTAAGGCGAATCAATTAATTTCAAATTAGAGATGAAAAATAAATGATAGTAGTTGCAATTTATTTTTCATGGATATCAACACGGAGGAGTAAAATGCAAAATTATTCTAGATCGAGAAATTCGTGAATAATTTAATTAATTTTAGAGTACAACAATATTTATTTAGTGGAATTAAATATTGTTAAACGGTAATTAGTTATTGTCATGAGATGATAATATATTAATCCATTTGGAGCAAAAATTAATTAGTCCTGCAGGTCCCCCTACATGCCCCAATTGAAAACCCAAAAAGAAAATATTAAAAGGAGAAAGAGAAATGAATTTTCAAAGTGTTTGAAAATAAGCCAAGGGATTTATTTTAAGAAAATAAATCAAGTTCCAAAGAGTTGGAAATGCCCGGAATTTTATTTTGGAGAAAATAAAATTTTAATTTAAAAAAAAAAAAAAAAAAATACTGACATGGCAGGTGACGTGGCACTGACGTGTCACGCCACGCCAGCAAGGTGGGGCCCAGGTGGTGCTGACTGGGGGCCACGTGTGCAACACGTGGACGGCTCATATTGAGCCACACCAGCGAAAACAAATGGCCCAGAATGGTTCTGGGCCGGGCCGATCAACGGGTCAGATAACCCTGTCAAACGGGTCAGAGAACCGGGTTAATGGGCTGGATCTCGGATAGGGTCAGACCGGGTCCGGATCAGGGTCGGATCGGACCCGGACATGTGGCCGCTTCAGAAGAGGCCACGTCAGCTGGAACCATAGGCAGCGTGTACAACACACGCGCCACCTTCTGGTGGAGCGTGCGGAGGAATTCCGGTGACCGGCCGGCGGCGTTGGACTCGTGGTGCTGAGATCTTCAACGTGGTCACCTCGAATTTCGTGTCCAAGTTGCACACGCAAGTGGGATGTGAAATTACCATTTTACCCTCTGTTTTTCCCCTATAAATAGGGGTCTTGGCCTTTATTTTTTCAATCACAACTTTGGGAGAGGTTTTGGATGAGCTCTCGGCTTTGAAACCATATCCCTTTTCTCCTAGTTAATTTCGATTTATTTTGGAATTAATTTTAATTAGGTGTTTGTATAAAATGCCTAATTTCGGGAGATTAAACCCTGAAAAGGGTTTCCTAGTTTAAAATTTTATTTTCTCTAAGTATTTAGAGAAATACTTTCAGAGCCCTCACTCCGAGGGTGTCCCTGGGGTTATTGCAGGGAAGCTCTGCCGGTTTCACGAGGAGATCGGGTATCGGATTCTCGGGAGGTGAACTCGGGAGCTGGAAAAATGCCGTTAGATAGCCATGTTTGCAGTACGGTAATATTTTACAGTTGTTTTATCTTAAGCATGATAAATTATGTACTCTTAAGTGTTAATTGCATGTTAGATATTTATCTGCTTAAGTGATTTAAAATTTATTATCAATTGCATGTATATACTTGAGTAGATCCGGCTAGTCTTCCGCTTTTGTATTAAAATGTTTTAGAAATATTTTAATACTTGTATTATAATAAAAATTTTAAAATGTGGTCCCGGACTTCTACTGTTCTTGGCCCACCTCCCAGCACCCCACAAATAGAAAATTTTAAGTGTTGGTGACCAATTCAGTCGCCAGTTTAGCAACTAACTCAGTGCTTCAGATCGAGATACTGTCACCCACATATCGCATTGACTCAATTTGAATTAAAAAATTCTATCAAATCTTAATATAGGTGTGGCCATAATATAGGCGTTGCTAAGGAGGAGCCTCAAATTCTATCAATTTGAGTTTTACCTTTTTGAGTCGAGAAGGATCCCCAAAACTCCAAGGTGAGAATAAAACTTTGATGATAGAAACCCAAAATCTAAGGGTCTCTTCAATGAACTTCAAGACCATGCTTGAGGGTCATGCGTCATGACAAACGATGAACAATTCCACGAGTTTGAAAGTATGATTTTAAAGTATGTCCGATGAATTCTCCGCCTGCATCACTTTGAATATATTTAACTTGCCGAGAGAAAATAGTTTCAACCATTGCAATAAACTTTGCAAAAATTGATATCACATCGGATTTCCTTTTTAATTGATAGAACCAAGTAAATCGACTAAAATCATCTACCAAAACAAGGTAAAAACGAAATCCATCCAAAGATACTTGTCGAGCAGGTCCCCGAACATCACAATGTATGATATGTAAAGGAGTACAAGATCTTAATTCTTTAACTGAAACGGAAGCCGATGACTTTTACCAATCTGATAACTGGTACATGGGCTTGTAGATGTTGGTACAGATGGAAGTTCCAATCCAGTCCTGAAGTGATGGAGGATGCGACTTGAGGGATGTCCAAGGCGAGCATGCCATAACTCTGTTGGACATTTATTTGCTGCAAAACAATGTTTATTTGAGGAAGATCTGAGTGAATAGAGACCACCTTTAAGGGGTCCTTGGTGTAGCAATCGACCACTCTTCATTCCTTAATAACATAACCAGAAGAAGTAAAAAAGAATGACCAATCATGAGTTTTAGCTAACTGATCAACAGATAAAAATCGTTTCGTAATTGATGGTATGACAAGTACATCGCAATTAACAGAAGTAGCAGCAGATAAATGCAGTGCGGAAGTTCCAGTGTGTGAAATAGAAAGTCCAGATCCATTACCAGCCATGATTTTATCAGTAACAGAATAAAGCATCTTACCAGACACATCAGATGAGGGCGTTGTGAAGGTATGAGTTGCACTGGTATCAAGGTACCAGTCGTTATTCGGCATGGTTGAGATGTGCATAGCATTCACAGCATAGGTGGAGGAGGCAATTGCATCATCTGGAGCCCAACATGTATTTGCTTTATGGTTTGGGTAACCACATCTAAAACATATGACACCAGACGAAGTACCAGCCGATCTTCCAAATGTTGTTGTCATTCCAGAGGAAGTTCCAGAGGGGGTTCCAAAGAAAGTTCCAGAAGGCGTTCCAGGGTATAACATTCGACCATGTCCCCTATTTGGACGATTATATCCACGACCTCTACCAGGTTGGCGACGATAGGAAGGATTGGACCGATTTTCAGAAGAGGAACGATTCGATGTAACAGTGAACGCTATTGAAGAAGGGGTGACAGAGGCACCCAACCGAAGTTCAAAGTCGAGCAACATACCGAAGACGACAGCAAAAGTGGGAGTTTCGGGCTGCAAATTAATGGCAGCAACAATGGGATCATATTCAGATCCTAAGCCACGAAGTGTCCAGAGAATTAAGTCATCTTCTTCAATGTCTTTTCCAGAGCTTGCTAACGCCAAAGATAGAGATTTGGCGGCCTGTATGTGCTCATGAATAGTCTTAGAGCCTTTCTAAAGAGTTTGCAATTCCGTCTTGAGTTGTTAAATGTGAGCGCGTAAACTGGAACCATACATAAGTTCGAGCGTTTTCCAAGCGTCACGTGCGGTTATCTTGTCCACAACTTGCGATAGCACGCTGTCCGATAGAGAACCCAAGAGCCATCTAAGAACCATTTGATCCAAGCGATCCCACTTATCACCATCTTCAGTGGGTGTATGTGGTAGGTCTTGGGAAACTTCCGTCAATGAACCTGAGCAAATTACGAGAACGTAGAACAGGAAAAACTTGAGTTTTCCAAAGAATGAAATTATCACTTCCCAATTTCAGAGATAAAACTTGAGATATTTGTTTAACATCGGGGAAGGAGGTGGAGTTTTGAGCCATTAGAGAAGAATGAACAATTTGCATCGCAGGAAAAAAAAAAACAAAAAAAATTAAGCTCGTGATACCATGAAAGATTGAATATTTTCTGTATTAATTTCTCCAAGAGTTTAAAGGTATATATAGGGTAATTCTAGCCCGGGCCTAACTCGGCCAAACCGGTGTAACAAGGGGACGAGTGTTTTACACTTGCCGTGTGGTTGGTGGAAAGTTTGGGGAGAATGACCAATTAAATGGCAAGTGTAATACACTTGCCTTTTTAATTGGTTGGGTCCGGCCAACCCGGGTCTGGGTTAGAATTTTCCGTATATATATTGATACAAAATACAACACTAACTATTTACCATAACTAATGGAATAATTTAAGGGTGATGAAGTAGACTATTCCATTCCTTCCATGATTCCATCCACCTCAAACCAAAATCCTTTATTGGATCACTACATAATTTCAACCAATTTCCGACAACATCAAATTGGTTTAATAAAATGAGGTGGACCTCAGTAAAATACCCCACGAATTGCATTGACTCAATTTAATTTGAAAAAAAAAAAATGTTTCTATCCAATCTTGACGAGAGGCAATGTTTGTAATTAATCTATTAATAAATGATATGAGTTGAATGTGTAAATTCTAAAATCTGGACAAACAGTTTCATTTTCTTAATTTATTGAATGATTAATTCTAATAGGATGTTTGGTTCTTGATTAATGTCTGAAAATGCCCATCCTTTGGCCTCATCAATTACACCATTAATTTATGCATCTACCACATGCTAAGTTGCTAAACCCATTTCTGATTTCACCACTGCCATAATAACTCAGTTTTTGTCACCTCTATTCACACCCACACTGAAAACTCCGTCCGTGATTTGGCGTTAATGATAAATTAATTCGATTACAGTTACTATTTTTGTGATTTGGTGTTGATGATAAATTAATCCGATCGCAACTAAATTTTGTAGAAATATTCATATATTTCAAATATTTATGCATAAAATTCATCAAAAATTTACTATACAGGGACCGGGTTGAATATGGGGTGACCCGTCCCCTCTAAATTTTAAAATAAAATTATATATTTCTTTTGAGATATTCATATTATCCTCTTTGCCAATTAAAAATTGTGCAATTTTTATTTTTTATATTTTAATTTTTGTCCCCTCTTATGAATAATATTTATAAATTAACTTTGGTAAAAAAAAATCTCTTTTACTACGTACAACAAAATTCATAAATCCTAGACGATCAACAAAAATATAGAGGAGATTTTGCGAAATTCAAAAGAAAATGAACTATTTTATAATTATATTAAACCTCAGAATTGGTCAATGTTGTTGGTACATGGAGTTTTCACCAGCGAATGTAAATTGTCCTATACGATTATATTCATCGAAAGTGATGCAAGGAAGAAAAAACACCAGCTACGCGCAGCTTCCATGCACGCCATGCATGACATCATACGTTTTATAATTTAATTTTAATTAGTTATTACTAAGGGTACATTGGGTAATTTCACATAATTTTATAATTCTCCGTCAAGTTTTTCACTGAAATTTATTTAGTCAGGTGATGCAAGGAAGAAAAAACACCAGCTACACGCAGCTTCCATGCATGCCATGCATGACATCATACGTTTTATAATTTAATTTTAATTAGTTATTACTAAGGGTACATTGGGTAATTTCACATAATTTTATAATTCTCCGTCAAGTTTTTCACTGAAATTTATTTAGTCAGGTGCTTTTTGTAATATTTATATTTAGGGATGGGTATATATAAATGTAATTTTATGACTAATAGGGATAAAACTTGTAGTTTATTCTCATGGGATCTATATGTAATTAACCCTATAATTTATTAGGTGATGATTGTCCGTTAAAAATATCGAATATAATTTATATTTTTAGAAGTATTTGCGTAACATAAAATTGCATAAATGATATATCTAGCTGGGTTGATATTTATTACAAATTGTTTATACTATTTAACATGGTATCAAAGCATACTATTTACATTTGGATATCCACAGTCAACTATAATGACTAGTACCCTTATTAATTGATGGGTGTCGAAGCCACCAAAAATAAATCCCAAATATTACACACGATTAAATTGTAAAGTAGTGGCAACGGGTGTCGATCCTCGGGAATTGGACAAATTTTGTAACCTTTTATATGCCAAGAAACAAATAATTAAAATGGGGGTGCGGGGGGTTTCAAGATTTTAGACTAAACTACTAATAATCAATTTAAAACAAACAAATAAAACTAACTTAACAAGAGCTTGGATAAAAACTCGAATAAAATTCAATAGACAACAACTAGTCGGGACTCCTGTAACATCCTGTTCATCCGACTTATAAGGTACGACTCATTTCAACCTTTTTATGTGTTTAATTAGGCGATTTTGTATTTTGCTCGGCCCTATTTTGAACTCTTTAAGAGTTTAGGGGCCTTTTGTAATTTTCTCCTTTTAGGGGTTTTTCGGTCATTTATCGTTCGAACGAGATTTTGACCATTTTTGACCCCTTCAACGCGTTCGGGGCATCGAAACGAGTCCATAGACTCTGAGTTTGCCCAATTCTGACGTCGTTATCCTTTCCTCCCGTTCGTTTTGCACGCGAGGACCCGGGATAAAACACCCGGATCCTCGTTAAACGTGTCAGAACCGGCTCAGCTCTCTCTCTCTTCCTCCTCCAGCGATTCACGACCCAACACACACACCGGAGGTGTATTTTCACATACAACTCAAACTTGCCCGTTTCTCGACGAATTTCGATGAACCAATAGTCCTTTTCGGCGAGCTTGACGACGCGGTCACAACCGTACCAAGATGTTGGCCCGACGACCACCGACGGTGGAGATATCGGCCATTTTTAGTCGCGCGCGGAGGGTGGTGGCAGACCTCCACTTCGCCCCTTTCGCGCCGTTTTTCGGCGACATTCCGATGACACGCGCTCCCTACCCAGATAAAGGAGCTTCCGGCGCAGCCTTGCACGTTGGCGGCGTGGCCATCAGGGCCGCAACGGCGCCCACGTCTGCCTGAAGCTCGCGGCGGCGGTGGCGGTTACTGTAACGGCGAGTTTCGCTGCCTTCCGGTGGTGTTTTTTGATGGGGCTTGATGGTTTCCAAGGTTTTCGACCCTCCCGAGTTCATTTTCGACCTCAGATTGGAGCGAATCGCGGCGGAAGTGGTGGTTCTGGCGTGGCAGCGGTGGCGCGGCTTTTGACGGCGGTTTGAAGCTTTTCCGGTGACCTTTTGGCGACGGTTCCTTCTGAGAAGTTGTCTAACTCGACGAGATCGAGTTGTTCGTGTAGGTGATGGCCCAAGAACCGGCCGGCGGCGATGGACCGGCTCTGGACCGGCGGTCCGGTTTTTCGGTAACTTTTCCGGCTTTTGGTTATGGGGCTTTCGAAGGCCTCGCTATGGGCTTTCCAACGGGGATTTCGTTTTCGTTTTACGGTTTGCGTTTAATTTCAGTTTTCATCGTTGGGATTTAATTCGGTTTTTCGTCAACGAAATCCGATATGTTTGGTATTTTCTGAAAATGGTTGAGGGCTTTTGTCAAGCAGGCCGAGGCGTACGTTTCTGTCATTCAGGGGAATTTTCCGACCACCAGAGGTGGTGGTCCGGCAGCTGCATGTGGCGGTTCGGCTGGTTCCGGTGGCAGCATTCCGACGCCCTTCGGATAGCAAGTTCCTCTCGTCGTGGTGAGTCCAACGCCACTTTCCGTTCGTCAATCGGATGTCCGGTTGATTTGTTATGATTTATTTTGTATAACTTGAATATTTGAAATTTATTGTTTCAATTGCTAATTGCTTGATTTGTCGATCGAATTGTATTTCAATGTGTACGAAATTATGTATTAAATGAATTATGATATATGTGGATGCTTTGATTTGCAATTTGAATCCCGTTTTGTCTAATTGAGCTAATTGTTTAACTTGAAGGGATGTATGTGTAATTTGGAAAGGATGTGAATTTGTTTGATTTAATTAGGTAAACCTTGTCAATTGGATCCGTTCTGTGATATACGAATTGGATATACTATACATGAATTATATGAACTTAGTATGGTTGCGAATTGATAGGTAAGCTCATGTGATTTATATGAAACTCGAAGCATGCTATTATGTGGTTTGATTGTTCTTGTACTGCGTGCCTCTACATGAAATGTGATATGATTTGATTTGCAGTGTGAGTCCCAGCATGTTAAATTTGTTAATTGTTTAGCCTAGAGGGGAGGTTTGTGTAATTTTTCTGAAATGTGTAAAATTTGCATGATTGAATTAATTAAACCCCGTTAATTGAATTTGTTATGTAATAAATGAATTGTTTGTGTGACAAATGAAATGATATGATTTACCTTGCTTTTCAGCTCTCTTATTTGCATTAATTGCACACATGAACATGCCTTAATGTTTTGTTTGAATGTAATTAATATGACTTTGAACTCTGCTTATGTGATTGCATTCCTTGAGTGCTTAAGCATTGCCGTGCGTCTCTGTGTGGTTGTCTGAGTCTAAGTCTGAGCCAGTGTTATGTTTTGTGTGTCTAGTTGTTCAGGTGCACCCGGGGTGGTGACAAGTGGGTAGTGCAGGTTCCGGGGTGAACTATTTGTTGTGTCTTCGGCTGTGTTTGGTACCAGGTGAGGTTAGGATATAGTTATACCCTATTACAATGTGCCCGTTTTCGAATGTGTGCGATTTATAAGCCTTGTATATACGTAGATATGTGTGAAATATGTACTTTGATGGTTTTGTCATAGGTTTGAAAGTAAGAAACGCTATGTACGAGCCTATGTATGCTTAGTTTTGATATGTTATGATTTCGAGGTCAGTCTGCATGATATGTACGTACGATATGATAAGTACGATATGCATGAGATATGTCTATCTGTCTGTGAGTGACGGGTTAAGTTTCCGATATATATGTGTTTATCTGTGTGATAGGCCCCGGAGTTGTGGGTAAGGGAGACCCGGGACGGCCATGGGGTCGCCAGTTATAACCCCTATGCACTTCTCCATTCTAATAGGATCAACCCGAAACCCACTCGGAGGGAGGTGGGGGACGGAGTCCTTGGGAAGTGAGTGTCGCGAAACTCACTACCCTGACGTATATGTGTGGATGGTTAGGGTATGTACAACCCTTCCATCACCCGGTGTGAAGGAGGTACGTTTGTTCTGATTTCGTCTGTTTATGCACATGTGTGATAAGAAGGAGTTGGTTAGATGTGTATTCGTACCCGCCGAGTTTCATTATGTCTGTCGGTTATAAGTTCATGAAACGGGGGTAGACTCTTAAGTTAAGATAAAATTGGAT
This sequence comes from Lantana camara, assembly GCA_037501455.1. NCBI lineage: Eukaryota > Viridiplantae > Streptophyta > Magnoliopsida > Lamiales > Verbenaceae > Lantana > Lantana camara. Next base: position 89,189,611 of record CM074863.1, read on the forward strand.
TTTACTATTAACCTAATAAGTTATGTTCTGATACGTGTGCTAAGTCTGCATGAGTTTGAAAGTATGTTTTGAGATATGCATAAGTTAAGTTCTGTTCGTTCTGTTTTGATAAGTCACCCTATATATATTTACTATCACGGGAAACTGTTTTGGCGGGCAAAAACTAACCCCGGGTTCACGAACGTTGCTTCTTCTACGTGTTGTGCTCTATATATATGTAGGTGTGTGTGGGTAGCCCCTCGCTTAGTCTTTGGACTGAACCCTACCCGTTTATGTTTTTAGTGTGCAGGTTTCAGTTTGGGTTCACGTTGGAGTTCGTGCTAGGAGGCGGTGTGTCGTGTCTTTTGAGTCTGTGTCTGCACATTTCAGTTTGTTAAGTATTTTGTTCTGATTTATAATTTGTAAATTTCGTATAAGATATGTTTTGTACAGGTTTGAAATTATGTTTTGGATGTTTGGAATTCGGGACAGGTTAGGACAGGTGCTTGGATTAGTTGAACCCGTTTCGTGTATGATTGTTCGGGACAGGATAGTACAGGTTCTGTCATTTAGCTGAATCCGTGTAGTTGATTTTGATGTGTGCTGGATGCTGTCCAACTCCCCTAGTCATGCCTTAGACTACGATCATCGATTTTTAATTAATTTTAATGATAGACTAGCTATGGTCACCAACTACCTCTGGCTCCCTCGTTTCTTCTTACTTTTTAGAACGATTAAAAGAAACTCCTAGTAGTCGTCCCCTAATTAACCGATAACCCTATCAGAAACTCCTTCAAAGATTTAATTGGACTAATTGCCTTAAGAACCAAAGAAACACTAGCCCTAACCGGTTTAGAACGAACTCGTACTTCACCTAATTAGATCGAATTATTCCACAACACGAATTCAGACAAGTCATATGCCCTAGCGTTGATTGCTACTTCGTTAATTATCTAGCTAACACCGCCGAATAAATTAACTAGCTATATATGTGTTAACAATTCCAACAGTCGTGCACTAATCAAATAATCAAATTAACTCATAATAATCATGAAAATCGGGAATAAAACGAATAACGCAAATTAATTAACTTCAAAGAAGTATCTCACAAATCTAATGCATCACCTAGGAAATCCCAACTAGAAAATAAACTTAGCTACTCATAACTAATTCAAACAAACGAAATTGAGCATTCAACATAGTGTTTAAAGGAAAAGGGATATAAACTATTGAAGCTCGAAATCTCTTCCCCAACCGAACGAAGGCTGCTGCATTGTTTTGAGAGTGAGGTGTATTGTGTTGTGTCGCGTCCCTTCTCTTGTAAACTGCGGCTGCATAAATAGTGCCCAATAGCTAGAACTCTTCCCCCATGTTTCCCACGTCTTTGTAATCAATTGGGAAATAATTCTCAAGGTAATGGTCATATGTAACTGCAAACGTGCTGCTCCCACTTCACAAATACTTCAATTCTCTTAATACACCAACGTTGGGAGCTATGGGCTCTTGTTAGAAATGGGCTCGGCCTCTTGTAAACTTGAAGTAGTTGGACTTGGAATTGGTGGGCCTGCACTTTAGCAATTAAATTCCCAAAAATTCCTTGCATGATTTGGGTTGAAATATTTTCTTCATTGAAGCCCAACTCCTGCTCCTTTCAGCCACCACACAATTGCTGCTACAAAACTCCCAAAGTTCTACCATAAAGGTTAAATAACAACAATCAGTCGATTTCCCAAGATTAAATCAAGCTTTTGGGGTCATAAATACCAAATATAGGCCGAACATATTACTAAATATGCAATGTATCAATTCCCCCCACACTTAGGCAATGCTTGCCCTTAAGCATAAACTAAGATCAAAGATAAGAGAGAAATTCGACTCTATTCAATGAAAACACGAATTGGGCAAAGTAAACTAGGAATGAGAGCATAATTTTCGCCCTACACTACCAAACATCGAACCAAATGCAATGAGAATCGCACATAAGAAAATACAATGCCCGGTCACCATCTTAAGCAAATGCATGATTTACCAAAGTTGAATTATAAACCATTTAATCCTAGAAATCATATTCAACTTATTAGATGAAGGGTATGCCCAGGGAAGTTTCAAATGAAAACGGTAGTTGTGGGGAATTCGGGTTATTCGCAATTAAAGCAATTAGGAACTTAGCTAGGATTGCTTGAGTTGTCATTGGCCTTTCGGTGCGAACACAAACATTTGTGATGAATGCCATCCAGTTACTCAACCAATCACAACATCAAGTGGCTTTACCTAACTCATAATTACCCGTTTGAATGTGATAAATCACTTATTTAGTTGGGTAATCAGTGGAGTATTCATAATTTGCCTCACTCGTCGAGATCATTTGGGACCGTTTTACGCGAGCACAAACAATTGTGATGAATGTCACCCTGTTACTACGCCCCATTTAATCTTTTTGACGGATTTTTGGCGCCGCACACAACATAGCACATAACTTTCAAGCTTAAATTAACTCCCTAGCTCCACCACAATGTCCCAAAAACAAGTGAAAATTCAAAGTGCATACCAAATTCAACTTCTAAGCTTCATAAGTTTCTATTCAAGAAATGGCGTCATTTTAATCACACAATTTTAACATTCTAACCATTTAAAACCAAGCATGCAATTTTCAAAATGTGAGAATATCATCAACACTTAGCCAACATCAAGCATGCAAGACTCAACCATACTTCCATATCCTTCTAAAATTTTATCCATCATTGCCTAAATCATGAAAATTCATCAAATAGGAATCAAATTTGTCCATATCTTATCTCCTAATCATGCGTAAAAGGAGAACACCACTAATCATAGCCTTAAACACACAATTACAGCAGCAACGTCCCAAAATCATGCAAATTTTGCAAAAATTTTCTCATATAGCCCTAAGACATCCCCCCCCCCCCCCCAACACTTAAAGTAGATATTGTCCTCAACATAAAAATAAAGGAGAATGGAAAACTGAGGACTTCCTTGAACCCGGGGGGTGTGATTATCATGAGTCAGACTTGGGGAATCCTGGCTATAATCATCGTTAGCCGCCCGGCAGTAGCAGGCTGCCACTTTTTTCGATTTTGGCCGACTGGTTGTTGGCCTTGAACACTGTGAGATGTTTCAGGCCGATGGAGGTGGTGCCGACGGCTTGTTTGGCCGGAGAATCATCCCGTTACCATGGTGGAATTAGTGTGTAGTGTTCTGCACAAGGTTCGATTTTGGCTGACTGGATAAGGTCGTGAAATGAGTAGGGTAGCGGATGTGGTGTGGTATGAGGGTATGGCTCCGTTTGGTAAAATGGGACCCAGAACCCTTGTCCGTGACTGCAGTCAAGTGTGTCCATAGTAGCAAACTATCATCTTCGTCAGTTATTGCATTTCATCAATGATGGTTCTGCTTTTGTGCCTCCCCCACACTTATGCAAATTTATCAGCTTCACATTCACCTGCAAAATACGAGAGGAGAAAATATTACGACTAGGCGAGAGAAAATGAGAAAACGAAACAAAATGAAGACAAAGAAGACCAAAGTAAGGGAAAAGAAATATGGGGTTGCCTCCCATATAGCGCCCTTGTTTAACGTCATGGACTCGACGAGTTCTTGTTTTCTCACTCAAGCCCCTAGAGGAGGATCCTCTAGATTCATCCCTTCAATCGCGTATGGCTTGAATCCCTCATAAAATGGCTTAAGTCTATACCCGTTCACCTTGAATGTCTTGTCCGAATCAATTTCTCCAATTTCCACAGCTCCATGTGGAAAAACCTTGCTCACAGTATACAGACCAGCCCACCTTGATCGCAATTTACCCAGAAAAAATCTCAACTTGGATTGATAAAGGAGCACCTTTTAGCCAACCTAAAAAGACTTTCTCGCCAACATCCCATCATGAAAAGCTTTGGTCTTTACCTTGTAGATTTTGGAATTTTCATAAGCATCATTTCTAATCTCCTCTAACTCTTGCAATTGAAGCTTTTGTTGCATGCCGGCCTCTTCCATTCCAAAGTTGCACTTCTTAATCGCCCAATAAGCCCGATGTTCGAGCTCAACCGAAAGGTGGCAAACTTTCCCAAACACTAATCTAAAAGGTGACATACCGATCAGAGTCTTGTACGTTGTTCTATAGGCCCAAAGAGCATCGTCAAGTCTCAAACTCCAATCTTTATGGTGTGGACTAACCGTTTTTTCCAAAATAGACTTGATCTCCCTATTTGAGACTTCGGCGAGGCTATTTGTTTGTGGATGATAGGCCGTGGAGGTGCGATGGGTCACATGATACTTCTTGAAAAGTGCCTCGACCGTTCGGTTGCAAAAGTGAGTTCCCCTATCGCTGATTATAGCTCGAGGAATGCCAAACCTAACAAAAATATGAGACCTAACAAAATCCACAACAACTTTAGAATCATTAGTTTTGGGTGGCTTTTTCTTCTACCCACTTCGATACATAATCAATGCCAAGTATAATGTATAAATTACAATAAGATGAAGGAAAAGGACCCATGAAATCCATACCCCACACATCAAAAATTCCACAAACAAGTATAGGATTAAGAGGCATTGGTTTCTAGGACCTATATTTTCCGTCTTTTGACAATTCACACAACTTTTACAACACAAGTATGCATCTTTAAAAAGTGTAGGCCAGAAAAATCCACTTTGTAACACTTTATGAGTCATTCGTTTAGGACCGAAATAACCATCATAAGCATGACAAAACTCTAGTATGGATTTGATTTTATTTTTAGCTACAAATCGCCTAATGATCTGATCGGTGCCTATCTTCCACAAGTAAGGATCATCCCAAATGTAATATTTACAATCAAACTTGATTTTATCTTTTTCAGATCTAGACAAATGATCAGGAAAGGCACCAGTAGCTAAAAAATTAACAATATCAGCATACCAGGGAGTCAGGAAACCTGTCTGTGACCTCAGATAGGATTCTTGAGCAGCCAAAAGTTGTTCATCTGGAAATTCATCATTGATAGGCAGAGAATCTGGTTTAAGTACAGTGATCCTGCTGAGATGATCAGCTATCAGATTCTCACAGCCCTTCTTGTCCCTTATTTCTAAGTCGAACTCTTGCAATAGTAGGATCCATCGAATGAGCCTCGGTTTTACGTCCTTTTTGGTGAGGAGGTACCTTAAAGCTGTATGATTAGAATACACAACTACTTTAGTACCAAGTAAATAAGGACGGAACTTATCTAAAGCATAAACAATTGACAAAAGCTCTTTTTCAGTAGTAGTGTAGTTGGTTTGAGCGTTGTCTAGTAATTTCGAGGCATAATAGATCACGTGGGAGTTTTTGTTGATCTTTTGTCCAAGTACAACCCCCACGGCATAATCGCTCACATCACACTTCATCTCAAAAGGATACTCCCAATTCGGTGGTTGAATGATCGGGGCCGAAATCAACTTTTCCTTCAACAAGTCAAAAGAAGCTTTACAATCATCATCCATCTCGAACTTCACATCTTTTTGGAGTAACTTGCACAATGGTTTGGTGATCTTTGAGAAATCCTTGATGAATCGCCTATAAAAACCTACATGTCCAAGAAAGGAACGTACTTCCCGCACACTCGCGGGGTAAGGCAAGGACTTAATGACATCAACTTTAGATTTATCAACCTCAATACCATGTGCAGAAACAATATGACCCAAAATTAAACATTTATCAACCATGAAGTGACACTTCTTATAGTTCAAGACCAAATTTGTTTCAATGCAACGTTTGAATATTGTAGCAAGATTATTGAGGCATTCATCAAAAGAGTTTCCATAAACCGTAAAATCGTCCATGAATACCTCAATAATTTACTCAACATATTCAGAAAATATACTTACCATTCACCTTTGAAAGGTGGCCGGCGCGTTGCAAAGTCCAAAAGGCACTCACCTGAACGCAAAGGTCCCAAATGCACACGTGTAAGTCATCTTTCCTTGATCTTCGGGTGCCACCAGAATCTGTGGATAACCATCAAGACAACAATAGTGAGTTTTTCCAGCTAATCGTTCGAGTATTTGATCAATAAAGGTGAAGGGAAAATGATCTTTCTTAGTAGGGGAATTAAGACTTCTATAATCCATACACACCCTCCATCTGTTTTGAACTCTAGTAGGAACTAACTCACCATCTTTATTCTCAGCAACTGTAATACCCGTTTTCTTTGGCACAACTTGAACGGGACTTACCCACTCGCTATCGGATATTGGATAGATCATACCTGCATCAAGGAGCTTAATGATCTCCTTTTTCACTACCTCCATCATTGGTGGGTTGAGTCTTCGTTGTGCTTCACGGCGTGGTTTGGCACCTTCCTCCAAAATAATCTTATGCATGCACGTGGAACGACTGAGACCTTTGATGTCAGCAATGGTCCAACCAATCGCTTGTTTGTACTCTCGAAGTACTCTGATCAGTTTCTCCTCTTCCAGACTGTCAAGCTTGCTGGCTATGATCACTGGCAGTGTCTCTTCATCACCTAAATAGGAGTATTTCAAATGTTCAGGAAGTGTTTTGAGTTCCAGCTTTGGGGCCTGCAAAATCGAAGGTAACAGTTTAGTTTCAGTCCTAGATAACTCAATAGGTTCAAATTTCGAACTTGTAGCATGAAGAGTTTCCAAAGCATAAACCATATCAAGCAATTTGTTAGAGAGATCAAATTTCTCACCAAATTTCCTCATCTTACCAATGGACATACCATGACACAAAACATAACTCAGTTCATCGCAATGGTTCAAAGTAAACACTTTATTAGTCAAGTTTTCAATTTTATCAACATTATAAACACAAGATACATCATCAACATGTTTTATAGCATCATACATATTAATCTTGACCATTCCTCCATCAAACTCTAAAGTTAAAGAACCACTATGAACATCAATCTTAGCTTTAGCCGTACTAAGGAAAGGCCTACCCAACAAGATATCCGAAGATTTAGTAGAACTATCCTTTTCCATGTCAAGAATCAAGAAATCAGCGAAAAAAGTCAATTCATTGACTTGAACCAAAACATCCTCCAAAACACCCTCGGGATAAACAATTGACCTATCAGCTAATTGAATAATAACCCCGGTACTAGCTAATGGTCCAAGACTCAAAGAAGAATATACCGACAAAGGCATCACATTGATAGAAGCTCCTAAATCACACATAGCCTTACCAATACCAATACTGCCAATCTTGCACGGAATAGAAAACATACCTCTATCGCGACACTTAGGTGGTAATTTCCTTTGTAAGACCACTGAAACATTCGCACTAATACTCACTTTCTCATTACCTGACAATTTACGCTTATTCGTGCATAATTCCTTAAGGAATTGGGCGTAGCGTGGAACCTGCTTAATGGTCTCGAGAAGTGGAATGTTTATTTCAACCTTTCCAAAGAGCTCCATAATACTCTTATCCTTTCTGTCCTTCTTGCTCTGAGCCAATCTCTGAGGGAATGATGGCGGAACTACCAAAGGTTTCGGTTTCTGACTATTTTCAGCTGGACTGGAAGTCTGTCCGTGATCACTGTCAGGTTTTTTCTCAATCTCCTTTTCAGTTTCTGCATCGGATCTCTGTACCTGATCATGTTTTGAAATCCTATCCACTGGAGGTTATAATTCCTTGCCGCTTCGCAACACAATCGCGCTCACATTGTGTCTAGGGTCTTGTGTTTGCGACGGTAGTTTGCCTTGGGTCTCCAATTTGCTCACCGATGACGCAATTTATCCCACATGAGTTTCCAAGGTCTTTATAGTATCCTCTATCTTTTGAATCCTATTCGTCGTGTCCTGTTGATATTTCTCGGTATTAGTAGCCAACATACGAATAATTTCACTAAGAGGTGTACCTAAACCCAGAGGGTGTTGTGGTCTTGGCTGTGGTGGAGTGGATGGATGAAAAATCTGTTTGTTTGGTTGATTGTTTGCATAGCTAAGGTGTGGGTGGAACTTCCATCCAGGATTATAAGTATTCGAATACGGGTCAAACTTCCTTTGCTGAAAATTAATGGGATTTATATTCTCCGATGTCTCCTCATGGAGTGTAGGGCACGCATCAGTTGGGTGCTCAATACTAGTGCAAATGCCACAAACACTTGCCGGTGGAGTAGTACCTACATTCATCTTTTGCACCAAAGTTGTTAGCAAAGACTTAATTTCATCAAGTGAATTGGTGTTTACCTTGTTCACCCTTCTAGGGATATCCTCCCAAGCTCCAAATTGTTGAGAATTTGCAGCCATGTTAGATATGAGCTCTCTAGCTTCGGCGGGGTCTTGCTAACAATGGCTCATCCACTTTCGGCATCCATCATTCGGCGTTCCATGGGAGTTAGGCCTTCGTAAAAGTATTGGATAACCAATTGATCTGAAATACCATATTGTGGATAGCTTGCTAGCAATCTCTTGAACCTTTCCCAATACTCGTAGAGGCTCTCGGAATCTTTTTGCTTAATCCCGCAGATCTCACGCCTAATGGTTGTGGCTCGAGAGGCTGGAAAATACCTCTCCAAGATTTGCTGAGATATTTCGGCCCATGTAGTAACGGTCCCCGAAGGTAAGTAATACAACCAATCCTTAGCTGCGTCTTGCAAAGAGAACGGGAAGGCCCTTAGCTTAATTTGATCCTCCGTCACATTATGTGGCTTCATGGATGTGCACACAAGGTGGAACTCCTACAAATGCTTGTTTGGATCTTCATTCTCCAACCCTCGGAAGGTTGGCAACAAATGGATAAGACCTGATTTCAGTTCGAAGCCTTCTTGCATTTCTGGAAAGGTTATGCACAGTGGCTGTTGTGCGTCAGTGGGTCGGGCAAGGTCCTGAAGTGTTCCGTTTTGAGCTATATCCTGACCGTAATCACTGTCAGGTTCACTGACAGTCTGTTCTTCAACTTCTAACTGTTGTTCAATCTCAATGTCAGAATCCAGCTCAAACAGATTCGAACTTTCACCAACTACTGCTTGTTCCTTCCTTTGTCTTGTCCACTTCCTAATCTTCTTAGCGATATTTTCGATCTCGGGATCGTATGCAACAAGCTGTCCCGAACGAAGGTTCCTAGGAATAAGAAAAAGAAACAAAATCAATTACAAAACAATCCCCGGCAACGGCGCCAAAAATTGATGGGTGTCGAAGCCACCAAAAATAAATCCCAAATATTGCACACGATTAAATTGTAAAATAGTGGCAACGGGTGTCGATCCTCGGGAATTGGACAAATTTTATAACCTTTTATATGCCAAGAAACAAATAATTAAAATTGGGGGGGGGGGGGATTTCAAGATTTTAGACTAAACTACTAATAATCAATTTAAAACAAACAAATAAAACTAACTTAACAAGAGCTTGGATAAAAACTCGAATAAAATTCAATAGACAACAACTAGTCGGGACTCCCCTAGTCATGCATTAGACTATGATCATCGATTTTTAATTAATTTTAACGTTAGACTAGCTATAGTCGCCAACTACCTCTAGCTCCCTCGTTTCTTCTTACTTTTTAGAACAATTAAAAAAAACTCCTAATAGTCGTCCCCTAATTAACCGATAACCCTATCAGAAACTCCTTCAAAGATTCAATCGGACTAATTGCCTTAAGAACCAAAGAAACACTAGTCCTAACCGGTTTAGAATGAACTCGTACTTCACCTAATTAGATCGAATTATTCCACAACACAAATTCAGACAAGCCTTATGCCCTAGTGTTATTGCTATTTCATTAATTATCTAGCTAACACCGCCGAATAAATTAACTAGCTATATATGTGTTAACAATTCCAAGATTCGTGCACTAATCAAAGAATCAAATTAACTCATTATAATCATGAAAATCAGGAATAAAACGAATAACGCAAATTAATTAACTTCAAAGAAGTATCTCATAAATCTAATGCATCACTTAGGAAATCCCAACTAGAAAATAAACTTAGCTAATCATAAATAATTCAAACAAACGAAATTGAGCATTCAACATAGTGTTTAAAGGAAAAGGGAAATAAACTATTGAAGCTCGAAATCTCTTCCCCAACCGAACGAAGGCTATTGCGTTGTTTTGAGAGTGAGGTGTATTGTGTTGTGTCGCGTCCCTTCTCTTGTAAACTGCTGCTGCATAAATAGTTCCCAGTAGCTAGAACTCTTCCCCCACGTTTCCCACATCTTTGTAATCAATTGGGAAATAATTCTCAAGGTAATGGTCATATGTAACTACAAACGTGCTGCTCCCACTTCACAAATACTTTAATTCTCTTAATACACCAAAGTTGGGAGCTATGGGCCCTTGCTAGAAATGGGCTCGGCCTCTTGTAAACTTGAAGTAGTTGGACTTGGAATTGGTGGGCCAGCACTTTAGCAATTAAATTCCCAAAAATTCCTTGCATGATTTGGGCTGAAATCTTTTCTTCATTAAAGCCCAACTCCTGCTCCTTTCAGCTACCACACGATTGCTGCTACAAAACTTCCAAAGTTCTACCATAAAGGTTAAATAACAACAATCAGTCGATTTCCCAAGATTAAATCAAGCTTTTGGGGTCATAAATACCAAATATAGGCCGAACATATTACTAAATATGCAATGTATCATTAATTTATAGAAACCTTAAAAGATAAAATAACTGGTCAAGAGGTTTAACATTGCTCTATACCCAAAGTCAAAATTCGAACCACTAATATTTGATTACTTTCACTCAATCACACCTTTTTTTAAAAAAAAGAAAAAGAAAAAGAAAAAGGAAAGAAATGAGATTTTATAGAGGGCCCACCTCAAAAAGAAAATAATGAAAATAAAACAACTTGAGGTCTAGAAAATGAAATTTTACTTCCCATACAATAAAGCACCTAAACCGGAAATATTTTTATCAAAATTATTTTGATCAAAATTCCCAATTTCTACATGTTTTTTTTATCAAGATCTTCAATATCTGTACCTGTAAAAGCTAATGGTCTATTGAGGCAAAGCCCTCCGGACAAAGATGATCTTTTCAAAAGTCCAACCTTTCACTAATATCTTACAAAAATAATGTATTTTTCATATTTTAATTAAATGAATTTGAGTGTCTAAAAAGAATATGTTTGATTATCTCGAGATCACCTTTTGCGACTGTCTAAGATTGATTAATAACATAATTTTCTCGATAAACTGGCTGCTCTAACTTATCACCTAAAACAGAACCAATAACCAACTTAATTTTTGGCAGGGATCTTACTAGATTCAACTCTGTAGGACTTTGAAAATATTTCAGATTGCGTGTTTTATTTTCAAACTTTGATCGGTTCCTTATCTTTTTCTTTTTTTGATTCATCGAGAGAGCCCGACTTATAACTTTGTCAACATTAGCATCAATGTCTGCCACCAATCTATTATTAATTTCTTCCTCATCGATTAATTCCTCCTCGTAATGCAGATTTTTGGTACCTTGTTGCAACAATTTTGCATCTAATCTCTGAGTTTCCAAGATTTGAGTCTCTATTTGAAGTTTCTCCTATTTTTCCATCTCAGGAATTTCACGAAGATTACACAAATCCCATTAAGGAGTAGAAATCGACATAGTGGTGGAGGCCAAGGAAGACAGTCTGCAGGTCACCGGTGGCGGTGAAGGTGTTATCTCAAGGAAAGACGTCGCGGAGGTAGTTGAGCTGTCTTATTTAGACGCTTCAACTGACTGGCGACAACCGCATTTTTGGAATAGGGTTTGGGTTAATTTTTGTTAAATAGAGCGCACCCCTCTTGGCTCTAAATTAGCGGACTAAAATGTGTATTTAAGGATTGAGCTGAGAGATTATTGAGCTCAACAAAAGGGTTGTTGGCTTAGATAATGGCCAAGAATTCTTCATAGACCATATCTATCTTTAATAGATCATTCATTGGTTGCTCTTGAGGTCTTGATAACTTCTCATTTAGCTTCTTTTGCAATGGGTCTAAAGAAGTTTTCTCTTCCGAATTGGGTTAAGTATTATTGGGTTGTTGAGTTATGGCCCAAGTAGAATTTGGCACCCAAGCCAAAATTGAGCCGTCTAATTGGATGCTAGGGTTTGCATCGGCCAACCCTTTTCTTTCACATGGGGCGTCATGACCCTCACCAATAGTCGCGCCGTCGCCAGCTACCACGCTATCACCAACGGTGCCTGGCGGCTGGCTGCCGTCAGTGTTGACTTCACGCGCTCCGATGCACATTCCCTCAATTATTGCACGTAAATCTATGGTTTCTTCTGAACCTTCATAACAAATAATCTTTTCATGAATAGTATGCATGCACTTTCTGTAATATGGAGGAAGACGTTCACATACCACTGAGTGAATCCAAATTAATCATGAAAAGTAAGGGTGAAGCACTTCTTCATGGGTCGTAACAGATCTACATCAATACACGTGTGTGCCAAAATAATAATCAAAAGTTCATTCATCAAAACACAGAGTCTCATCAATTTGTTTAGCAATATCAAAAATCGTTTCAGGCTTAAAAAATTAACTCGGAAAATCCAAAAATTTGAGCCACACAGGCACCACTTATAACTCAATTTTTAATCCAGCTTATATAATTGAGGATCTTTTCATGAGCTACTTCTCCTAAATGACTGAGTCCTAGAAGTTTGGTAGACTAAGGGGGTTTTTATACTTGAATAGATGAAATAAACATACAAACTTACAAGAGCATATAAAAAAATATTGTCTTATGATCGAAGCAGTTCGTTTATTATTCAAAGACTGTGTGTGATTTACAAAGGATTGTACAAAGAGGATTATTACAATATCGGCTTTTATGGCACTATTCCTAACAATACCCCAGTCGGTAAAAAGTCAACCCGATCTGAAAACAATCGGATAAGGAAACGAATTTAGATTGACCTCAAATTTGAAACATAGCTTTAGTATATTATTTTAGGATTTATGATGATTGAATAAAGGTGAGAATAGGTCTAGAAAAGTTTCGTCTAGAATTTAGGGATTCCAAGTTAGTACAGGAAAAATCCCCGATTTTTACTTTTCATGGAAAACGAATGCAACTTAGAACCTTCTAATGAAAAATTAGCACATAACACATTTAAATGCACACTTAGATCACATTAAATGAAATGTTTAAAAATTTTCATCCGACCCGATCTATTAAACGTATCACATCACCTATCGTTTTTGTAATTTCGTACTAGACCCAATTTAGGGCTATTATAATCAACGACGCCAACCCACATCACTCAACCACACCCTTCTAGTTATATAATATCTAATATTACTCGATAGCTCTCACTTTGTTAACTCACAGATTACCCCTATGTTAGGATGAATTACCACAAAAAACCCTGTGATATATAATATCGCACTAAAAACCATATGTATTCAAAATAATTGTAGGAAAATCCCTGAGGCCATAATTTGTGATTCACACACCCAATTTACAACTAAAATAGGATATAAATCACTTTCTTAATGTAAAATGACATTTCTAGCCTTTTATTATATTTATTAAATTATACAAATATATATATATATATATATATATATATATATATATATATATATATACTTTTTTTTTAAACACACACCCCCCAAGTGACTAATGGGATTCGAATCCGGGTCATTGCCTTTGAGAAAGAACCCTCAAACCACTTGGTCAACCCCTATTAATATACAAATATATATACTTATTTATATGTAAATACATAATTATTATAGGTATATTGAGTATATACACTATATATATATATAACTAACAATATATTAATCCCACAACCACCGTATGGGATGCCCACAGACACTGGCACAACCACCGTCCAGCCCACTAGCACCACAACTGTGACCTTTGCCTGAAATCAAACCAGATATGCCCACCATCATTGTTGTTATTTCCCTCCACCTAAGCTCGAATCAGATGCGGAGCTTGGAAAAATTATTTCCGATGGATAGATCAGGGCCTACCTTATCTTCTCCGTCCTTGACAATAACGGAGCCGAAGGATATAAAGTTGGAAATGAGGAAGAAGATGCAACGAGTGAAGGGAGGGAAAGAAACTCAAAGTGAATTTTTTGTTTTTTTGAGAATGATATTGTGCGATTCAAGCTTTACTTAGACTCTACATACGTACAAGTGTACACACAACATTTTTAGTATATAACATGTCGATCCCACAGGGAAGGGGGAATCAAGCAATTACCAAGTACTCTCTTCAATCGATAGACAAGAGAGGTAATTCAGTTTGGTTGCATTCCATTATATAAAAAAGGAACATTTTCTACTCAATACATATAATGTATTAGACTTGAATTAAACACAGTTGTGTAAAATGGCATTGGGGAGACAACTATGTGGACCTCATACTCAACTCATGCTGAATAAATTTTTCTAAAATTTCTACAACTCCAATCACTAAAATTCATAAAAGTTTTTCTCAAAGTCTAAGTGATTGTTTACTCTAGACTCAATTGTATCTTTCGAAATCAATTAATTCTTCAAAGTAAACCATAAAGCGGGATTGGTGCAATTAATAGTATAGGGGCTCGGCATAGAAAGATCAACGTTAGTTGCTTAAAGAAAGACTAAATCACTTTAGACTTTTAACCCTAAGTGTTATGAAAACCTTTCTCGTTTATTATTGATCTCTCGATCTTCAAATAATCTCACTTTATACTTTGGTTGGCCAAATCTTAGCATGCAAATAAATCCAATTTTCGCAACATAGAAGTTAGGAAATTCACTCAAGCATTTTGTCAAGTATTTAGTCTACATAATCAATCATCCCCATATCCTATGGAATTTAGCTACTTATTATAGTCCGTAAATTCTCTAGTCATAATCATAAATTCATAAGCATTCAAGTTCAAAAATAATCTACAATGAATCTTTACAATCATAGCATGAACTTAATCTATATCTATAATCTATAATCTATATCTATAACTTTATAAACGGAAAATCCTAAATAACTCCCCCACCCATTGGTCCAATTTCCTTCAACTCCCCCATTTTTATTCTCTCCCCACTAACTCCCCAACATACTTTATAAATCTCCCTTTACTCCCTATTTTGGCTGAATTTACGAAGATGCCCTTCAAGCTTATTAATTTTCCTCACAAACACTTCTAATTCCTTAATTAAATCAAAACCCATATATATATATATATTTCTTCCTCACTCCAGAAAGCTCTACTGTGAAGAGATTTATCCATCAAGAATATACAAAAGCAACATAACAGCAGCCATGGCGAGCATGATCATGGCCTCTTCCAGAGCCCTAATCACCTCCTCCACCCCAAAGCTCAAACCCCAAATACACCCCAAAACCCAAATCTCTCTCCCCAAAATATCAATGCCCAAATTCCTAAAACCCCACCAGCTCCCCTCCCTCCTCGCCGCTGCTGCCACCTTCACGCTCGCCCAAGCGCCGCCATCTTTCGCCGTGGAGATCGAAAAAGCTGCTCTTTTCGACTTCAACCTCACCCTCCCCATCATCGCCTTGGAATTCCTGTTCCTCATATTCGCCTTGGACAAGGTCTACTACACCCCGCTCGGGAAATTCATGGATGAGAGAGACGCCGCCATTAGGGAGAAGCTGAACAGCGTGAAGGACACCTCCGACGAGGTGAAGCAGCTCGAGGAGTAGGCGGCGGCGGTGATGAGGGCGGCGAGGGCGGAGATCGCGGCGGCGCTGAACAAGACGAAGAAGGAAACGCAGATTGAGGTGGAGGAGAAGCGGGCGGAGAGGAGGAAGAAAGTGGAGGCGAAGCTGCAAGAGGCGTTGGCGAGCTTGGAGACGCAGAGGGACGAGACTGTGAAGGCTCTTGATGCGCAGATTGCTTCTCTTAGTCAGGAGATTGTCAAGAAGGTGCTCCCTGTTTCTTGAAAATAAAAATTCCATCTTTACTGTGTAGCCCTTTTGGATTTGTAGTTAATTGAGGTCAAGAATTGCTGTATAATTGTTGAATGATGGAAATAATAGTGCATTATAGTATCAAACGGCATACCATTTGTACTAATTCAGTAATTGTACGTATCCTTTGTTGCGATGACACATCTTTCTTCATCTCGTATACACTTGTGAATATGTTCGTACATAAATGGCCGAATGCCGCATCTAATCGGCCATATCTCGTGTAATTTCTGGAAGACAATCTCGTATAAACTTATGAATAAGTTCGTACATAAATGGCCGAATGCCGCGTCTAATCGGCCATATCTCGTATAATTTCTTGAGAAATTCCGCGTATAAACTTCTATCAACCCCCCGTAAGCCTGAATTACACAACTTTTAGTCGTATAAGTGATCATTGTTGGTAGAACAAGGTGACATAATTACACTAAATGTAATATAGATCCCATAATAGCATTTGAGTCTCAATTGCTACATGGCACCACCACATATATGTTACTCTAGTATGTATCACTTGGTGCAATGTCCCAAACGCTTCAATTAATGAATCTCATTTAGTACGGATAGCACATAATAGTGCATTATAGTATCACACGGCATACCATTCGTACTAATTCAGTAATTGTACGTATCCTTTGTTGCGATGACAGATCTTTCTTCATCTCATATACACTTGTGAATATGTTCGTACATAAATGGCCGAATGCCGCATCTAATCGGCCATATCTCGTGTAATTTCTGGAAGACAATCTCGTATAAACTTATGAATAAGTTCGTACATAAATGGTCGAATGCCGCATCTAATCGGCCATATCTCGTATAATTTCTTGAGAAGTTCAGCGTATAAACTTCTATCAACCCCCCGTAAGCCTGAATTACACAACTTTTAGTCGTATAAGTGGTCATTGTTGGTAGAACAAGGTGACATAATTACACTGAATTTAATATAAGATCCTATAATAGCATTTGTGTCTCAATTGCTACATGGCACCACCACATATATGTTATTCTAGCATGTATCACTTGGTGCAATGTCCCAAACGCTTTAATTAATGAATCTTATTTAGTACGGATAGCACATAATAGTGCATTATAGTGTCACACGACATACCATTCGTACTAATTCAGTAATTGTACGTATCCTTTGTTGCGATGACACATCTTTCTTCATCTCGTATACACTTGTGAATATGTTCGTACATAAATGGCCGAATGCCGCATCTAATCGGCCATATCTCGTGTAATTTCTGGAAGACAATCTTGTATAAACTTTTGAATAAGTTCGTACATAAATGGCCGAATGCCACATCTAATCGGCCATATCTCGTATAATATCTTGAGAAATTTCGCGTATAAACTTCTATCAACCCCCCGTAAGCCTGAATTACACAACTTTTAGTCGTATAAGTGGTCATTGTTGGTAGAACAAGGTGATATAATTACACTGAATGTAATATAAGATCCCATAATAGCATTTGTGTCTCAATTGCTACATGGCACCACCACATATATGTTACTCTAGTATGTATCACTTGGTGTAATGTCCCAAACGCTTCAATTAATGAATCTCATTTAGCACGTATAGCACATAATAGTGCATTATAGTATCACACGGCATACCATTCGTACTAATTCAGTAATTGTACGTATCCTTTATTGCGATGACACATCTTTCTTCATCTCGTATACACTTGTGAATATGTTCGTACATAAATGGCCGAATGCCGCATCTAATCGGCCATATCTCGTGTAATTTCTGGAAGACAATCTCGTATAAACTTATGAATAAGTTGGTACATAAATGGCCGAATGCCGCATCTAATCGGTCATATCTCGTATAATTTCTTGAGAAGTTCCGCGTATAAACTTCTATCAACCCCCCGTAAGCCTGAATTACACAACTTTTAGTCGTATAAGTGGTCATTGTTGGTAGAACAAGGTGACATAATTACACTGAATGTAATATAAGATCCCATAATAGCATTTGTGTCTCAATTGCTACATGGCAACACCATATATATGTTACTCTAGTATGTATCACTTGGTGCAATGTCCCAAACGCTTCAATTAATGAATCTCATTTAGTACGTATAGCACATAATAGTGCATTATAGTATCACACGACATACCATTCGTACTAATTCAGTAATTTTACTTATCCTTTGTTGCGATGACATATCTTTCTTCATCTCGTATACGCTTGTGAATATGTTCGTACATAAATGGCCGAATGCCGCATCTAATCGGCCATATCTCGTGTAATTTCTGGAAGACAATCTCGTATAAACTTATGAATAAGTTCGTACATAAATGGCCGATTGTCGCATCTAATCGGCCATATCTCGTATAATTTCTTGAGAAGTTCCGCGTATAAGCTTCTATCAACCCCCCATAAGCCTGAATTACACAACTTTTAGTCGTATAAGTGGTCATTGTTGGTAGAACAAGGTGACATAATTACACTGCATGTAATATAAGATCCCATAATAGCATTTGTGTCTCAATTGCTACATGGCACCACCACATATATGTTACTCTAGTATGTATCACTTGGTGCAATGTCCCAAACGCTTCAATTAATGAATCTCATTTAGTACGGATAGCACATAATAGTGCATTATACTGTCACACGGCATACCATTCGTACTAATTCAGTAATTGTACGTATCCTTTGTTGCGATGACACATCTTTCTTCATCTCGTATACACTTGTAAATATGTTCGTACATAAATGGCCGAATGCCGAATCTAATCGGCCATATCTCGTGTAATTTCTGGAAGACAATCTCGTATAAACTTATGAATAAGTTGGTACATAAATGGCCGAATGCCGCATCTAATCGGTCATATCTCGTATAATTTCTTGAGAAGTTCCGCGTATAAACTTCTATCAACCCCCCGTAAGCCTGAATTACACAATTTTAGTCGTATAAGTGGCCATTGTTGGTAGAACAAGGTGACATAATTACACTGAATGTAATATAAGATCCCATAATAGCATTTGTGTCTCAATTGCTACATGGCACCACCACATATATGTTACTCTAGTATGTATCACTTGGTGTAATGTCCCAAACGCTTCAATTAATGAATCTCATTTAGTACGTATAGCACATAATAGTGCATTATAGTATCACACGGCATACCATTCGTACTAATTCAGTAATTGTACGTATCCTTTATTGAGATGACACATCTTTCTTCATCTCGTATACACTTGTGAATATGTTCGTACATAAATGGCCGAATGCCGCATCTAATCGGCCATATCTCGTGTAATTTCTGGAAGACAATCTCGTATAAACTTATGAATAAGTTCGTACATAAATGGCCGATTGTCGCATCTAATCGGCCATATCTCGTATAATTTCTTGAGAAGTTCCGCGTATAAGCTTCTATCAACCCCCCATAAGCCTGAATTACACAACTTTTAGTCGTATAAGTGGTCATTGTTGGTAGAACAAGGTGACATAATTACACTGCATGTAATATAAGATCCCATAATAGCATTTGTGTCTCAATTGCTACATGGCACCACCACATATATGTTACTCTAGTATGTATCACTTGGTGCAATGTCCCAAACGCTTCAATTAATGAATCTCATTTAGTACGGATAGCACATAATAGTGCATTATACTGTCACACGGCATACCATTCGTACTAATTCAGTAATTGTACGTATCCTTTGTTGCGATGACACATCTTTCTTCATCTCGTATACACTTGTAAATATGTTCGTACATAAATGGCCGAATGCCGAATCTAATCGGCCATATCTCGTGTAATTTCTGGAAGACAATCTCGTATAAACTTATGAATAAGTTGGTACATAAATGGCCGAATGCCGCATCTAATCGGTCATATCTCGTATAATTTCTTGAGAAGTTCCGCGTATAAACTTCTATCAACCCCCCGTAAGCCTGAATTACACAACTTTTAGTCGTATAAGTGGCCATTGTTGGTAGAACAAGGTGACATAATTACACTGAATGTAATATAAGATCCCATAATAGCATTTGTGTCTCAATTGCTACATGGCACCACCACATATATGTTACTCTAGTATGTATCACTTGGTGTAATGTCCCAAACGCTTCAATTAATGAATCTCATTTAGTACGTATAGCACATAATAGTGCATTATAGTATCACACGGCATACCATTCGTACTAATTCAGTAATTGTACGTATCCTTTATTGAGATGACACATCTTTCTTCATCTCGTATACACTTGTGAATATGTTCGTACATAAATGGCCGAATGCCTCATCTAATCGGCCATATCTCGTGTAATTTCTGGATGACAATCTCGTACAGACTTATGAATATGTTCGTACATAAATGGTCGAATGCCGCATCTAATCGGCCATATCTCGTATAATTTCTTGAGAAGTTCCGCGTATAAACTTCTATCAACCCCCCGTAAGCCTGAATTACACAACTTTTAGTCGTATAAGTAGTCATTGTTGGTAGAACAATGTGACATAATTACACTGAATTTAATATAAGATCCCATAATAGCATTTGTGTCTCAATTGCTAAATGGCACCACCACATATATGTTATTCTAGCATGTATCACTTGGTGCAATGTCCCAAACGCTTTAATTAATGAATGTTATTTAGTACGGATAGCACATAATAGTGCATTATAGTATCACACAGCATACCATTCGTACTAATTCAGTAATTATACGTATCCTTTTTTGCGATGACACATCTTTCTTCATCTCGTATACACTTGTGAATATGTTCGTACATAAATGGCCGAATGCCGCATCTAATCGGCCATATCTCGTGTAAATTCTGGAAGACAATCTTGTATAAACTTTTGAATAAGTTCGTACATAAATGGCCGAATGCCGCATCTAATCGGCCATATCTCGTATAATATCTTGAGAAGTTCCGCGTATAAACTTCTATCAACCCCCCGTAAGCTTGAATTACACAACTTTTAGTCGTATAAGTGGTCATTGTTGGTAGATCAAGGTGACATAATTACACTGAATGTAATATAAGATCCCATAATAGCCTTTGTGTCTCAATTGCTACATGGCACCACCACATATATGTTACTCTAGTATGTATCACTTGGTGCAATGTCCCAAACGCTTGAATTAATGAATCTCATTTAGTACGTATAGCACATAATAGTGCATTATAGTATCACACGACATACCATTCGTACTAATTCAGTAATTTTACTTATCCTTTGTTGCGATGACACATCTTTCTTCATCTCGTATACACTTGTGAATATGTTCGTACATAAATGGCCGAATGCCGCATCTAATCGGCCATATCTCGTGTAATTTCTGGAAGACAATCTCGTATAAACTTATGAATAAGTTCGTACATAAATGGCCGATTGCCGCATCTAATCGGCCATATCTCGTATAATTTCTTGAGAAGTTCCGCGTATAAGCTTCTATCAACCCCCCATAAGCCTGAATTACACAACTTTTAGTCGTATAAGTGGTCATTGTTGGTAGAACAAGGTGACATAATTACACTGCATGTAATATAAGATCCCATAATAGCATTTGTGTCTCAATTGCTACATGGCACCACCACATATATGTTACTCTAGTATGTATCACTTGGTGCAATATCCCAAACGCTTCAATTAATGAATCTCATTTAGTACATATAGCACATAATAGTGCATTATAGTATCACACGGCATACCATTCGTACTAATTCAGTAATTGTACGTATCCTTTGTTGCGATGACACATCTTTCTTCATCTCGTATACACTTGTGAATATGTTCGTACATAAATGGCCGAATGCCGCATCTAATCGGCCATATCTCGTATAATTTCTTGACAATTTCCGCGTATAAACTTCTATCAACCCCCCGAAAGCCTGAATTACACAACTTTTAGTCGTATAAGTGGTCATTGTTGGTAGAACAAGGTGACATAATTACACTGCATGTAATATAAGATCCCATAATAGCATTTGTGTCTCGTATAATTTTTGGAAAACAATCTCGTACACACTTATCAATATGTTCGTACATAAATGGCCGAATGCCGCATCTAATTGGCCATATCTCGTATAATTTCTGGAAAACAATCTCGTATACACTTATCAATATGTTGGTACATGCATCTAATTTGCCATATCTCGTATAATTTCTGGAAAACAATCTCGTACATACTTATCAATATGTCCGTACATAAATGGCCGAATGCCGCATCTAATTGGCCATATCTCGTATAATTTCTGGAAAACAATCTCGTATACACTTATCAATATGTTTGTACATGCATCTAATTTGCCATATCTCGTAAAACAAACACAAGCCACCACAACAAACACAAGTCACCACAACAGACACAAGTCAATACATCAAACACAAGTCACCACAACTGAAAGCCGTACTCCACGAATCTCGGGAATTAGAAGCCATAGCCTCAGATTGGGGTGTAATTAACGTTCTCGCATCTTCTCCTCGGTACCTAACAAGGCTGCCAAACAAAACAATGTAGCAAAATACAACAGGTCAGTTTCATCATTGTAGAAAAATACAACATGTCAGTTTCATCATTGTAGCAAAATACAACATTGTAGCAAAATACAAAGTACCTGAACCCAGTCGATCCCATACGCTCGGTTTCATCATCCCTATCAGTGGCCTTAATATCAACATATGTCAAATTGAATGTTTTATGTAGATCAATCATGTTATAGACATCTTCATCACTCAATAACCTAACTTCATGATCCTTAGCATGAGGCGCAGTGTAGGTCAATCTTAATTCATTCATGTTTACCTCAGGCCAACAACCACATACAATTGTCTTCAAAGTCGTCAAATTAAAGTCGACCCTAATTGAGATTACCTGCATTTTGTGATTATAACGAATACCACCAAGAAGGTGTGCTACATTCACCAACTTCATGTGGGCTACCCATGTATAATGCCGAAAAAGAGGCAACAATTAATTCAGCAAACTGAGCTAAAAAATGGTGAAAGGAAAGAATTAATTCAGAGGCAACAATTAATGCCGAAACAGAGGCAACAATTAATTCAGAAATTGCTTGAGATTAGCAACGAGGGGAGTCAATAACTAGTCCTACATTTCGTCGGCGAAGGTCGTCGGAGCCGATTACATTAAATTGCATCGATGGGAACGGCGAGAGAGATGGCATCTTCTAAATGTGCAGAGAAATTACGGGACAAGGTGGTACGCTAGGCAAGATGGAGTCGTTGCCGGAAACCCACCGGGAACGTCTTCAAATCGGCGCCGGCGGTAGAACACTTTCTTCCTCAGCGCTGCACCGATCCCCTTTTTCTTTTTTCCGGTGGTTGATGTTGAAATATACAATAACAATAATAATAGTAATAAAAGTGGGTAATATTATTAATGGTTAATCGCTCAATTAAGTTATTAGGGGTTAATCACTCAATTAAGGCCATTAGGGAGCAAATAAAAATTCAAACTTTGATTTGGGGAGTTAGTAGGAATGGGCTAAAAACGAGGGAGTGAATGAGGATTTTAACAAACCTTGGGGAGATAACAAAGACAATCCCCTTTATAAAAGTGTGGATAGCATTCTTATGATTGTGAATTGTCTGAACTGCCCCTAATACTATTTCATCTAACTATTTTAATTATAGTTTATGTAAACCAAAAATTAATAGTTCTACTTAATTATTTTAGTTATACTTAACTTCAACTGTTGGTTTTCTTTAACTCTTCATATTCTTCTTTAAGTGCACTAAATATTTGATATTTAATTATGTTGACACTGATTCTAATGTAAATTAACTTCTTTGGTTTCAATTCCGCTATCAAATACTCTAAATGAGTATCTCCGATAAGCAAATATTCAAGTTTCTTGATCTCCCCTTCATGAAAAGGGAAAATTGTAGCAGAATTTGGGAAGGGAACAAGTTCGCATGACATGAGGTTGGGATTTACAATTACACATTTGAGTGATTCAAGTCTATCCAGATATGAAAGATGGCCATGGCAGCTCAATAGTTGGCAATCATCATGGCCACATTCCATTTGAATTCCTAATTTCTTCGGTTTGGGGATTCTGGACATGATACTGCTACAACTCTGAGCGCTCACACCTAAAAGTATAACAAGATTTGGTAA
The DNA here is from genome assembly GCA_037501455.1 of Lantana camara. NCBI lineage: Eukaryota > Viridiplantae > Streptophyta > Magnoliopsida > Lamiales > Verbenaceae > Lantana > Lantana camara. The sequence continues at coordinate 89,213,573 of CM074863.1, forward strand.
GAAAGCATGATCACCACAACTAGGATCTGGTTCTGGAGGATATGTCACTTCCAATTATCTCAAGATGCTTTATGTTTTCATATGCTATATAGTCACGAGTAGAAAAGAATGGACTTCAGAGTATTTAATGCTCAAACATAGATGGACAATCAAGCACTCAAGGTTACCGAGTTTGGATATAGAAGTTGGGAGATCTTTGTTGCAAGTGAGGGCAAGATATGTTTACAAAATAATTTTAGCACTTCTACCGAGAACTCATCGAGAAGAGAACTTATATTGAATTTTACTACATTAGGAATGAGTTTGCTAACGTATACTTTTTTTTTTTTTAGGAAATTGTTATTTTCGTCCCATAAATTACCCACTTTTTAATTTTGGTCCCAATCATTATTAAATTCTCAATTTATGTCCCATAAAGTCGTTTATTTTGCAAATAATGTCCCACTGTCAATTCTCCGTTAATTACGAACGGAAATGGCACGTGGGACACACGTGATAGTTCAAAAAAATTGAAGTTTACCCCATTTTATTCATTTAAATTTCCAAAACCAACCCAAATTATTTAAATTATATCTTTTTCACCCTAAATAAATTTAGATGAATTTATAAAACCACTTTTACATATAATAAAGTAACTAATTTTTTAATTAGCATATATTCATTATCTTAACTAATATAATACCCCCTATATTGTTTCTTTTTTTCTTTTTAATCACCTTATATGTTATATGGAATTTAATTGCCTTTTTTTTTTTAATAGAATGTGATGTATTTTTTTTATTTTAATAGAATATGATGTAATTGAAAATGTATACCTATACTATTATACTGAGTTTTCTTCTTTTATTTTAATTTATTTATTTTTATTGCTCAACTTTTCTTTTTTCTCACCCCACTTCAATTCTTTTTATTTCTTTTTTTCTTAATAATTTTTAGCTTTTTTCCTCATATATTGAGTTTTATATTAATTGTTATTTTTATTAATATTTAACATAATTTAATAATATAAATATATTTTAATAATAATATTTTTTTTATTTTACACACATATTAAATATGCCGATTACTAATTATATATTAATTAGATACAGAAGAATATGTATATATTTTGTAAATCAAAACTTAAAAAAAAAAAGGAAAAGATTAAAAATTGAAAACATTGTCCCCACCCACCATCTCCCAACCCCATATCCGGATACGGCCTGATGGGCCCAAATTAAGCTCGGATCTAACACCGTACACGTGTCACGATCTGGGGACCCCAAAGCTTGGACGCTCGTGGTGATAGGCTCGCGGTATGAATCTGGCCCATTACGTCTTAGGCTCGCTAAAATAGACTTGCATGCTCCGGCCCAAATCGTGAGCGTGGGATCCGCTTGCTGAACGCACTTGACGCTCGTATCACAGTCCCAAGAGGCTCTCTATGCCTAGAGTCCGTTTCTTCCACGACAGGCGCGCACGGTAAGTGCGCTCACGGTCATACGCTCACCGCTCGGTTCATCTTGCGCTCAAGGGTCATTCGCCAGAGGAACCCCTCTCGTGCGTCCTTGACGCTCGGACGCATCTCCCCATGGGCCAATCCCACCGCAATGAAGGGTCTTCCTTCAAAAGCGTACTCAGAGATGCGAGGGGCATTGTTGGGTACCCCCACTCTTGCTAGCCGCTCGTCAACCACCTCTGACACAATGATAGGGCTCACCTCGTACTGGCACACTACAGGCTTTCAGAGCTATCATTTTCACACTATCACGTGACGGCACGTGTCTAGGGCAACACAGGTTTGGGACCACCTGGTCAAATTACCTAAATTATCCTTGCCCTCGACGTATAAATAGGAAAAATCTGCACACACTCCCTAAGTCATCTTCTTCACAAGACATAAGCACACATAACTGGGCATTTTCATCCTTGCTCTGCATCTTCCATAAGCTCACTGCATTTCACCATTTTCCCTGCATCTTCGTTGCATCATCTGGTGTTATCCTAGCAGGAAGAACCCACGCTCAATCAGAAACCCAGTTCCTGAGGCTCTAAGCCTGTGATGGTCTTCCCTTCTATAAACAAATCTTGAAAGTGATTGGTTGATTTAGGATTCTCATATTCCTGCACCATCATTTTTTGCGCCGTCTTTGGGAAACTATCTTCATATTCGCCATCTTCTTCAATTTCTTGGATATCTTCCTCTTTGAGCTAGTGAGGAACGATACCAGAAGCTTCAACTATGGTTACCGCTACCAGATTCGGACTCCTTCTCCCAGTGAACGAAGGGAACCAGAGAGATGGGACCAACACTGTCGACCTCACCGCTGCACAGATTAGCAACCTCCCGGTAGATGCAAACATTCTTCCTAGGGCAAACGCCGAAAATAGGGGCAAGGAACCTCTTGGAGAATCTCACTCAGATGGAGGAGTTGGAGTAGGAGGATCTAGCTTCGCTATTCCTCCCGCAACACTCGTGCTGGCCACCACTGTCAATAACCCCGCTGTATATTCCATGATGATGCCTCCACCGGGGTATGCTTACATGTAGCCCAGTGCAATGCCTGGAATGATGCCAAGCATGGGCATCATGGTGCGGCCTTACCAAGTAGGCACCTTACAACTTCCAATGTCCATTCTAAAGAAGATTCAAGGAGTAGAAATGCCACAAATGACTCCGCAGCAGCTCCAAGCGCTCTATGCTCAATGCGAGATACAGGCTACTCAGAACGCTTGGGAACACTTCACCTCTGCCTACTTCCCCTCGGGAGTGGGCGCTCGGGTGGCGCCACTGATGGGAGGACTCCTAGTCCACCCATTAACGGCTGCCTAAGATGTGTTAAGGGCCCAGCCACCATGACCCCCCCTCCCCCCCCCCAGTAGTGGAAAAAGACGCTCCCCCGAGGGCTGACCTAGAACAACATCTTGTGGAGAAAGAGAAAGCCCCTCAGGTGAGGGGGGATGTCTAAGAGGAGGTCCAGTCCAGGGCCACCCGGAGGACAAGCAGGAGGGAAGGAAACGCCCCTCAGTTAGCAGCAATCTAGAACTAACTTGACGGATTGCAACACATGGTGGAGCAACTCTCTCGAGCACGGTCTCAAGTGCCCCATACAGGGGACTAGAGGTCCGAGGCCAGAGATGCTCGCGTTACAAGGAACCAGGCCCCTCACCGCCGGAGGGAGGAGGATTATGAGGAGTACGACTACGAGGGCACGGAAACCACAGGCCTCTGATAGGCGGTTCGCCCCTCATTGAAGAAGTTTTGATGGCCAGCGCGGGGATGGGCAAAATCCCCACATCCGTGAATCGCTACGACAGAACCATCGATCCGACGGAGCATCTGGATCATTTCATGCAACTAATGCACTTATACGAGTATTCCAGTCACTACTGGACGAAGGTGTTTGTCACCTCCCTCGTGAAAATAGCTCAAGAGTGGTACAAGAAGCTGCCGCCCCGCTCAATTCGAGGGTATGAGGATCTGACTGAGGCCTTTATGACCCACTTCAACTCTTTGAAGGCACCGGAACCCGTAGCGACGGCTCTCTACAGCCTAGTGCAGGGCCCAAATAAGACCCTCAGGTCTTTCATGGGCAAATTCAACAAGGAGATCCTACAGGTGGAGAAGCCCTCGATGGACTTCTTGAGGCATGTGTTGTTTGGGGCAATTAACATGAAGCATTACGTCAGCAAGGAATTCGTGGAGGAGGTAGCCAAGAAGAAGCCTCGCTCTTTGATGGAGATCAGGGACATTGCTGACTCCTTCTTCACCCTTAAGGACATGGTCGCAGCCCACCTCCCGTCCCCAGAAATTCTCCACCCTCATGCCGATTCGAGCGTATCTCCCTCAACAGACCTATTGCTGAGGTCTGCTCCATGGCGGATAAGAAACTATTCAAGAGGCCGCCTAAAATGAGGGAAACCGAGGTTCAGAAATGCTCGGGCAAATACTGTGCTTTCCACAAGTAGAAGGGCACGACACCAACGAGTGCCGACAACTAAAAAGTGAAATTCAGAGGCTCATTGTCGGGGGGCACCTCAAGGATTTTGTGCAGGCGCTGGAGAGATATGACGAGCAATGTGGCGAGCTTGCCAAAACCAGGGGAAGAAGCCGTTTGCCCTCAAGAAGCCCCCGCCGTCATCACCCTAAGACCAGCGACCGCAGCAAGTAGAATGTCGTAGATATGGAGAATCAGCCCTTTGTCGTCATCAACATGATAGTTGATGGACCCTCGGAGGGAGATTCCAATGCTTCACGCCGCTGCCACGTCCACAGTTATGACCAGAGATCCTCAAGGCCCAAACAGGTGTATGCTCTGGAGGAATCCTCACGCTCAAGGGAGAATAAAATAGTAGGATTTACCGAGAAGGACCTAGATCACATTATAACACCCCATGGGGTCGGTGAAACCTCTGACGGCCCCATGGTGGTTAGTTTAGATATTCACAATCATGTTGTAATGAGGGTCCTGATTGATAGTAGAAGCTCTGTGAACGTTTTCCCTTACTTAACGTTTCAAAAAATGAATTTCACAAACATTCCTCTCGAGCCCCTCAGAACATCCCTCGTTAGCTTTGGGGGCTCCGAGATCGTCCCTCGCAGACAAATTCGCTTGGCCACCTCTTTTGGTCGCGCCCCACAGCGAAAGACATTGAGCATTTTGTATGCAGTGGTCGAAGTGGATCTCCCATACAACATCATCATTGGACGCTCAACCCTCGTTGACTTCAAAGCTGTAATCTCAACTTATCACCAGAAGGTTAAATTCCCTACTTCCGAGGGCACTGGCGAGGTCCTTTGCAACGTCAAAGAAGCTTGGGAATGCTATATCTTTTCCCTTCGCAGCCACAAACCCAAGCAAGCGATCCAGGCAGGATCCACCAAGAAGTTAGTAGACTTCCCCAAGTTGGATGAAGACGGCCCCAAGCGCAAGAGGGCCAAGCTGAACAAAAAGAAGAATAAGAAGAAGGCTATGGGCGAGTCCAAGAGCGGTGGAGACAGTCTGCCTAGTGCCATTGAAGGATCATCCTCGAAGAATGAGGATCATGAACCCTCGAAGGAACCCAATGACGAAATCACAGGAAAGAAGCGAGCGCTCGAACTTCCGAGGCCTGAGGTACGTATTGAGCCCACCGAAAATTTTCTCACCATCTAGCTTGAGCCTAGAAATCCAGATAAAACCACCCAGATAGGCTCCAACCTCAACGGTCCCTCTCAGATCATGATGATCGATTTCCTACTCGAAAATCTGAATGTCTTTACCTGGAAAGCCTCTGATTTAACAGGTATAGATCCGAGCGTCATTGTTCACAGACTCAATGTGGATCCAGCATTCAAACCTATTAAACAGAAGAAGAGGGACATTCGTGGGTTCAGAAGACAAGTCATAGAAGAGGAGGTCAACAAACTCCTCGAGGCCCAGTACATCGAAGAGATCCTATACCCAGAATGGCTTTGCAACGTGGTCCTCGTGCCCAAGAGTGCTAACAAATGGCGCATATGTAACGACTTCACGGACCTCAATAAGGCTTGCCCTAAGGATCCCTACCCTCTGCCAATGATGGATTCGCTAGTGGATTCGACAGCTGGTTGTGAAATTATGAGTATGATGGATGCCTTCCAAGGCTATTACCAGATTTTTATGGCACCCGAGGATCGCCCCAAAACCTCCTTCATGGTCCATGTGGGGGTTTACTGTTTGTTGGTTATGCCGTTCGGGCTCAAGAACGCTGAAGCTATTTATCAACGGTTGGTCAATAGGATGTTCGAGCGTGAAATCGGTAAATCCATGGAGGTTTACGTAGATGACATGATCGTCAAAAGTGAGCGCCAACACTCCCACCTAGGCGATCTTAAGTGAGCCTTCGATATTTTGCGTCATTATGGCATGAAGCTGAACCCCTCGAAATGCACATTCAGAGTCCGAGAGGGAAAATTCTTGGGATACGTGGTCAGCCACAAAGGAATTGAGGCCAACCCTGAGAAAATCAAGGCAATCATTGACATTCCTTCCCCTTGAAACATCAGAGAAGTCCAAGTACTAGTGGGTAAAATCATTTCCCTCAACAGGTTTATTTCCCGCTTAGCTGACAGAAACTTACCTTTCTTCAAAATCTTGTACAACGCTCGTACCTTTGCTTGGACCGAGGAGTGTGAGACAGCTCATGCGCGTCCCTACTGATGAAGCCGGTCCTGGGAGAATATCTGTTCATCTATCTCTCCGTCTCCACAGAGCCACAAGAGCAGCCCTCATTGTTGTTAATGAGTGTAAGTATTTACCGGTATATTATTTGAGCAAAACTCTACAGGGGGCAAAAAAGCGGTACATGGAAATAGAGAAATTTGCTTTTGCCCTCGTCAACGCCTCCCAGAGGTTGAGGCCTTATTTCCAGGCTCATACTATCACAGTGCTTACGGATCAACCTCTCAGGTAGGCGCTCGCGAAACCGGACATCTCAGGAAGGTTAATCAAATGGTCAATTGAACTCAGTCAGTTTAACATCAATTTCGAGCCCAGGATAGCTATACAGGCCCAGGCCATCGCAGATCTCTTGGTTGAGCGGTTTGGATTGGAACCCTCACCCTCGCAAGATGATGGTCTCTGGCTCTTGCACACCGATGGTTCCTCGACCTCACAAGGGGGAGGAGCCGGGGTAACCCTCAGTGACCCTCGAGGGATTGAAATTGATTATGTGATCAAGCTAGCCTTTCAGGTCACCAACAACGAGGCTGAGTATGAAGCCCTCATTCAAGGGCTCAGGATCGCCCTTCAGAATGGAGCCTCTCGGGTCACTGCTTACGTCGACTCTCAATTGATTGCTAGTTAGGTTGACAGCACGTATGAGGCTCCAGAAACCCCCATGGTGCAATATTTGGCGAAAGCCAAAGAAGTCATTTCCAAGTTCAAGGAGTTCCATCTTTTACAGGTTTCGCGGGCAGAAAACGAGCGCGCTGATGCCCTCTCAAAATTCGCATCTGCTCTGGAAGGTTCCTACGAGAGTTCAGTTACGTTTCTTAGAACAAAGGAGCCCTTGTTAGGCGAAGAGAAACCCTCGACAGAGGTAAGTATGATTGATCCATCCGAGCCCTGCTGGCATGATGACATTATCAGATTCTTGAGGGATGGGATTTGTCCTTCCTATAAGGTGGAAGCAAGGAAAATCAGGAGCAAGGCCCCTCGTTTCTCCCTAGACAACGAGGGCAGGCTCTTCAAACGATCTTTCCAAGGTCCACCATTAAGATGCTTAAGGCCCTCGCAGGCTAAGGAGGTGCTCGAGCATGTGCATAATGGAAGCTCTGGGAATCATTCTGGCGGTCGGATTCTGGCCAAAAAGGTGCTAAGGAGTGGGTTCTATTGGCCCACGGTATTCCAGGACGCCATCAACTTCTCCAAAAAATGCCCTAAATGCCAATTTCATTCCAATGTTCCTCAACTGCCAGCCGCCCAAATGATCCCCGTTGATGTTCCGTGGCCCTTCGACCAATGGGGTAATGACATAGTGGGACCACTCCCCATGGCGGTCGGATTGAAGAAATTTGTGATCCTCGCTGTGGATTACTTCACCAAGTGGGCCGAGGCTGAGGCGGTCGCGAAAATAACATTCAAAGTGGTGAGAGACTTCATTTGGAAGAACATCATCTGCATATATGGCATCCCGAGGGTGCTAATATCCGACAATGGATCTCAATTCATCACTGTCGACACTCAGGAGTGGTTCTCAGAACTTGGCATTGAGAAACGCTTCACTTTCGTGGGTCACCCCAGGCCAACGGTCAAGCTGAAGTCACAAATAGGACCATACTCCAGCATCTTAAGACAATGCTCGAGAGCAAAAAGGGTGAGTGGGCTGAAGAACTCCAAGGGGCCCTCTGGGCGTATCGTACTACCCTCCGAGCGGCAACAGGCGAGACCTCTCAATCCCTCGTTTATGGTTCCGAAGCCATGATACCCTTCGAAATCGCCCAAGAATCTGCATGCGTCGTATACTTCGAGCCCGCCGCCAACGAGAGCAACCGGACGCTCGAATTAGACCTGCTGGATGAGAAGAGAAACACTGCTTGGGCCCGGATGCACAAGTATAAAGCATCAGTGGCCCATCAGTACAACGAATGCGTCAAGGAAAAGACCTTCCAACTGGGGGACTTGGTCCTCAAAAAGGTTGAAGTGTCCAAGCATGTGGGTAAGTTAGACCCCAACTGGGAAGACCCCTTCAAAGTCATCCAGGTACGAGCGAACAATACATACTTGCTGGAAATTTTGCAAGGCGAGCGTCTCCCTCGCCCATGGAATGCCTGCAATCTGAGGAGATTCTTTGTCTAAGGTAAATCTTGTAACTCCCCGCTCGGGGCACACTGTATTTCTTTTGACAGAAATGCAAACACAACAGTAAGTATTTTCATACATTGTTTATTATTTACTTGATTCAATTCTAAGTTACATCATCAATCGCATCAGCGCCTACTCCTTGTCGAGGATACTCCACATCGAATGGCTTAATACCTATCCACATGAGGGTCTCTTTTAAGCAGGTGCACCCTACCTAAGCTTCAACACTGATAGCATGTCGAGGGTGCTCCGCCCTAAATAGCTTGATATGCTTAGATGTTTGACCCTTTCTTAAACGAGCGGGTCATAATTGACGATAATACATGTTCAATCAAGCCAACTGGATAATGACTATTCTGGTTCGCGCTCATAAAATCCCCTTAAAGATTTCTTTAAGTAAACATGCGTACGCTCATAGTTGGAAAACACTTAGCGGATCTTCTTATTGATTTCTAAGTTCCAGTTTATACTACTGCTACGCACACTACTAGTCAGCACTTATGATAATTTTTAATCAAGGGCAAACACTTAGCAAATTCCCGGGGGTATTTCTAAGTTCAAGTTTCCACCCCATGAGGAACACGGCCAGGGTATCCTTAGCGGGAAGACACCCTCGCGCCCATACATACACACATCACAAGACTTCAAACATTAGAAGAAAAAAATCAACCAACATCATTCAAAGTATTACCAGGTTGGTAAGATGAAATTAGAATCTATTGCAAAAGAGTAAAGTCCTGATAGTGTTCAGTGAAGGGAGAATTACAAACGCTGAGAAAGAAATTACAAGAACAAGAATTGAAAATTATAGTATAAAGAAGGATTGTCAGGAGGGTGATTGGCAATAACGTCATCCGAGCGTTGGAGGGCTTCTGGAGACTTGGTCCTGGGGCTCAGGAGGTGCAGTGGAAATTGGAATGGGCGCAAAAATTTCGGGATCCGTATTCTGAGTGTCACCTTGACTGGCCCCCGCCTGAGCATCATCAGGAGCGCCATCTTTCTCTATCGTAATGGGCTCAGGATCCAAGGGATTTGCTGCCATGAACTCCCTTTGGAGCATCACCACCAACTCGTCGTACTCGGGCTCTGTTAAATTCTCTGATGGATCCCCAGTACGGAAAATTGGTTTAAGATTTTCATCTAAATCCATGCGCAGGCACTCGTCCGTGTAAGCGTTGTCAGGCGCCATCCCCAACTTCACCATTTGACCCACCGTTTTCCAGAAGAAACACCGGGCATTGTCTAAATAGTGAAGGTTGGCTACGAAAGCGAATACCTTGGAGTACACGAACTTGACCACAACATCCCAGGAAACCCTCATCTCCAAGTCAACAACCCGCCCTCGTAAATCGGCGAGCTCCTTCATCGTTGCTTCAGATTGTTGGGTGCGCTCGGCCAATTGCTTGCTGAGGTCACCATTTTTAGCCTTCAATTGATTACGCTCCTCCTTGAGCTTCTTGTGGCCCTCGTCCAGAACCAGATACAGATTCTCCTGTCCCTTCAATGCCTCTTTCAGTTTTTCCTGCTCAAGCTCAGATGCCATGAGTTGAGCACAGACGGTGTTGTAATCCTCCTGCAGCTTCCCAGGGTCAGAGAGGCACAACAACTTCTTATACTTGGCCTTGTGTTCCGAATAAGTCTGTGCGTATCTTTGCAAATTCTTCACCCTGGGGATCACCTCCTAAAGGCCAGCAAATAGGTCATTACAAAGTTGAAACATGGGTTAACGTGGCAAGCATCGTCCGCGACTTGAACGACATCCTGCTCAATCAACTTCTGGTGGTCTCCAGAGAATTGAAACCTCTGCACTATTCTAGTAACCAAGTTACACGTGGATGCGCTTTGTTTCAATAGTAATGGACCCTCTTCGATCGAGTGTCTATACCGTGCGTCCCCGGGATGCTCAAACTTCCAGAAGTCCTCATCTTCTGAGGATGAAGTGTCACCGCCTTTTCCTCGCTCGCCGACCACTACCTCATTCCCCTTGCCCATAATGGGAATCGCATCTGGCATCCTTTTCCTCTTTCCTAAATGCTGGGATTGTTCCTCAATGAGGACCCTGATCACCTCCCCCGAGCGATTACGGGACTTGCCCGAACTCAGCGCTATTGGCCCCTCAGGGGCGCCCGGAGGAGTCACGCCGCGAGCGTCCCCTATTGTTAAGTCTTCAATGTGGCTATCCCCACGGCCATCTCTACCCTCTCCTCGGCCCCCTCCTCGTCAGTCATCCACTCTCCCGGCCCCTCGCTGGTACCATGGCCCCCTCGGGGAGTGCTTGAGGGCTGAAGGTTCTGCTGTTACTGTTGCCTTTGTTGTTGATTGTTGCCCGCTTGGTGAGCGCGCATCATCTCTGCAATACTTTCAGTGTCCACTCCAGCCATGAGTATATCTACACTTGCAAACAAAGACATGGACGAGCATCAGAAAATTATGCTCAGAATATTTGATACAAGATAGCAAAATATAGACAGTTAGTGTTTCTGCTCTAAATGTGAGTATAGTTAGTTCCTAGGATCTAACCATCGCGATACATAGTCCGAGCGGAAGGGTTGGGCACCATGTCTGGATGGCTCACAAGCCTATAACGGAATAATATCTCTTCATCCTTCATTAGGTCTTTGGCCTTAATCCACTTCTTCTCATTTTTCATCACGAGGGCCAAGCTCTTCGCCCAGTGCTCGCATACCTTATCCTCGGACCTGTGCTTGACTATGGGTCCATCCCCGTGTATTACCCACTCATGGGGAACTCCAAAATCCCACCGGGAGCCCCCACATAGAAAATTTTTTCCTTCCAATTCTCCCTGTAGGAGGTCGAGGGCGAATCTACCAACTTAAACCCCGACTTGGCCTGGGCATAATAGAATCCATCTCTTGGAGACGAGCGTGGCGAGCGAGCCACTTGGATTAGGCTGTTGAAGTTGTCTATTGAGGGTTCGTGGCGTGTGACCTTTATCAGGATCACAAAAGTGTTTATTAAATCTATACCGTTTGAGAAAATTTATGATGTCAGCAACCGTAGCTGGAACTAGAAACCTCAAACCGCCTGCCAAAACAGTGTCCAAGTAAACGGTCATCATCCCCGACGGCAGACGGTTGGCCCTCTCTCTGTCCATAGGGAGGCGAGTTGGGTATACTGCGTCATCCCACTGAACCTTGACCTTCAAGTCCGCCAGATCTGCGAGCATCAGTGTGCTCTCCATCTCATTTGGTGACCTATCTGTTTGATGGGGATTGTCTTTCCTTACTCGAGTTGCTGGCTCTTTCCCCTTCTTTTGGTATTTTCGGGGAGGCTCGCCATCCGCTCGACGCTCTGAAGGTCCTTCTCCTCCTTCGGGACCAACAATTGCCACTGTGACCTGGTGATCTTGGGGTCTAATGGCATTATTCAATACCGGGAATACCCTCTCCCTCTGACTTTGCATCTGAATTAGAAGATCCATTTCCTCAAAAATCTGATCTACCCCTGAGGATTACGCTCGTTCATCCCTTGAACAGTGGCGTCCAACTCTTCGTCCCCAACCTCGCCCGGGACCCTCACTATCGGAACCGCCAATGGAACCTCGTTCTGAGGAGAAGAGCTCGCGCACGACATTTCATCAATCGCCCTCACCAATTGATTCACCATATCATCTGCCATGACTGTTCTTGTCTTTGAAGATGAAGATCTTACAGAAACTCAACATAAAAATGAAATTCTGGTATGACACCCTCACCCGGAAAGTTACTGACGCAAAGGACGGTCAGGGTAACCTAAATCTAGTGTTAGAACAAAACCACTGTGTATATACCTGAGTTGAAGAAGAAAGTCACCTGAGCAGTCGCTTGATGTCACAGAAAAGTTGCAGGAATGCTGAAACCTTGTTTTTGCTTGGGAGGATTTCAGAAGCGTAAAAGGCTGGAATGGCCTCTCAGATCCCTGTTTATAGGGGAAGGGTAGACAATTAGGGTTTGAGAATTCAAATTAGCAATCATTCCCGCCTTGGGATACTCTCACTTTTGATAATCGCCATATGCTTCCCCAACCTATACGCGCCATTACTAGGAAACGTGCAAGCACGCACCACTCCGCATTTAATGCCAAACTGCCATGGAAGTCAAAGAGGCAGACCTACATTTAATATGGGATCAGAACCGTCACACTGTAGGATTCGCTTGCGTAACCCCACAACAAACAGCTTAACCCTTGGATACTCAAAATCAAGGGTCTAGGGCTAAAATTCTACAGTTCGCTCTAACACAACTACAGAATTTGGGGGGCAAAATGATGGGCCCAAATTACGCTAGGATCTAACACTGTACACGTGTCACAATATGGGGACCCCAAAGCTTGGACGCTCGTAGTGATGGGCTCGCGGCATGAATCTAGCCCGTTACGTCTTAGGCTAACTGAAATAGACTTGTGTGCTCCGGCCCAACTCGTGAGCGTGGGATCCGCTCACTGAACACGCTTGACGCTAGTATTACAGTCCCAAGAGGCTCTATATGCCTAGAGTCCATTTCTTCCATGACAGGTGCCCAAGGCAAGTGCGCTCGCGGTCATACGTTCACCGCTAGGTTCGTCTAGCGCTCAAGGGTCATTTGCCAGAGGAACCCCTCTCGTGCGTCCTTGACGCTCGGACCCCTCTCCCCATGGGCCAATCCCACCGCAATGAAGGGTCCCCCTTCAAAAGCGTACTCAGAGATGCTAGGGGCATTGTTGGGTACCCCCACTCTCGCTAGTTGCTCGTCAACCTCCTCTGACACATTGATAGGGTGCACCTCGTACCTGGCACGCTGCAGGCTTTCAGAGCTATCACTTTCACACCATCACGTGACGCCACGTGTCTAGGGCAACACAGGTTTGGGACCACCTGGTCAAATTACCCAAATTATCCTTGCCTTCAACGTATAAATAGTGAAAATCTGCATACACTCCCTAAGTCATCTTCTTCACAAGAAATAAGCACACATAACTGGGCATTTTCATCCTTGATTTGTATCTTCCACAAGCTCACTGCATTTCACCATTTTCCCTGCATCTTCATTGCAACATCTGGTGTTATCCTAGTTGGAAGAACCTACGCTCAATCGGAAACCCAGTTCCTGAGGCTCTAAGCCTGTGATGGTCTTCCCTTCTATAAACAAATCTTGAAAGTGATTGGTTGATTTTGGATTCTCATCTTCCTGCACCATTACCGGCCCCCCTTCCCTTAACCCAGCGCCACCGCAACAGCCAACCTGCTCCAATCTTCTTCAAACCCCTTTCTCTCCCACACAAACCCCCCAAAATCAGACCCACCGCCGCCTCCTAAATCTGGATACAACACCATTGCGCCCCACCCTCCCTTTTCAGATCTGGCTCCACCACCAGCTACCACCACACCGCCACTTCCCTTCAGCTTCTCCAACACCGACCCCTCTAGATCTCTCTGTGTGTGTGTGTGAGAGAGATAGATAGAGAGAGAGGCTACGACGGTATTGGTGATGGTAGTATGAATCTGTGTGTATGTGCGAGATTTGGAGTGTATATGGTGGTGGCCCTGGCGATGGTGCAAAGAGGGTAGCGGCAGTGGGACGGCGGCAGTAAGTTAGGGCCAGGGAAGAAGTTAAAATTTGCTTTAATTTTTTTATAAGTGAAATATATATATATATATATATATATATAGATGTGTGTGTATATATAGATTTATATGTATACCATATGTTCAGTTTTTTATTTTTTTGGATTAATGAGAATAAAACATTTTATTAGGGACCAAAATGCAACTTTTCGAACTGTCACGTGTGTCTCAAGTGCCACTTCTGTTTGTAATTGATGGATAATGGACAGTGGGATGTTATTTGCAAAAAAAAAAAGTGATTTTATGGGACGTAAATTGAGAATTCTATAATTGTTGGGACCAAAATTAAAAAATGGGTAATTTATGGGACGAAAACAACAATTTCCTCTTTTTTTTTTTTATACTTTTCATCTCTTGTTTGTATATGACTTAACTTGACTTTGAATAGGATGCCGCACTCAATGCCACAGGATTGAGATGATCTCCAAGTACACGATTGGTAAGGTTTCAACACTTATCTAACATTTAAAAAATCAATAAAATTTATAAAAAATAAAATAAAAGAAAGATATCGCAGCACTCCACATTCGTTTGACAACCCTACAATTAAAGACCTTTTTTTGTTGTTTGATTTTTGTAGGCATGACCAATTGCATTATAGATAAAATCATCTTTCTCCTGATAAGAAATATATATGATCCGACAATATTTATCTTTTTATTTGCTCGATTATGCTCATTTTTTGTACATTTGTTGTTGTGGAGGTTTTTTAAACTAGCTTAATAGGTGGAGTGTGTGTTTGTTTGTGTGTTAGGCAGACTTTGAAAGAGATTCAAGAGATAAGTGGTGGATGCCTCATTCAAGAAACCTAACCATCCATGGGAACGAGATATCTTTTTTTTTTCGTTGTTCCTAGGGATTTTTTGGATAATCTGCTCCCATGCTGCAAATAGTTAAATCTAAACTGAACCTTATCGCTCTTCTTTCCTTGCGAGCAGGAAGCACACCAACAGCGTACGTTGCGTGTGTCTACTGTGTTTTTTGTACTTGGCTGGGTGGACAATTGACCGGCACCACTATTCAAACGAAGACTAAGCGAGATCTCGAGAAGTGGCATTTGTAGCCTGTTGATCGGCTTTCTCCTATATGCTCTTTCGAGCAGTTCTAGAAAAGGGTGGCCTATTTCCAATTCTACTGGTAATTTTCCTTCGGAACCAGATCAAAAAAGAAGATATTATTTTCTTTATTATTTTTGCGTCACCAGGAAGGATAAGTAATGAAAACCAATTGTCCTAAAGCATATTACTTTTGTTTTGAGAATTATACATATGTATAAGGTCAGGAATGAAGATGTTGATTTGAATTGAATACAGATTGTAACACCTATTTACAACATTTAGCAAGAATGTTGACAATTTACTAGAAGGCCGGAAAAAAATGGAGGGACTTTTGTACTTTTCTTTTTTCTCTAAATTTATTTTAAATATCTTAAAAGAATAAGTACAAAATTATTAGTGATAGTTTTATTATTAATTATTATTAACATACAGTAAATTAACTATACAAATTAATCTGAAGAATATCATACCTAAATTGAATATGATTGACTCGACACATTATATGTCATTAACAATTGAAGTATTTAGACAAATTTAATACAGTTGAATAAATTTTAAGTCATTTAAGTGTCAATTCTTACTACTCTTCCGATACTTTGACTCTATACTAGCAAACGGCTCAAGGTTAATTTACACCATTATGTCAATAAATAAAGTATCTGTATTTTCTTATTTAATTACTCAAAAAAATTTAATTTAGCGAACAGGTCAAGGTTAATTTGCACCATTATGCCAATAAATTGGTTTGTATCGCAAATGCAAGGACTTTTGTACTTTTCATTATTTATTTATTTATTTATTTTAGATATCTTAAAAAATCAGTAAGGAATAATTAGTGATTGCTTTATTATTAATTATTATTAATATATAATAAAGGAACTATATGAATTAACCTAAAACATATCACATTTAAGTTGAAAATGATTGGATCGTCTTATTTAGGCTAATTTGATGTACTTGAATAAAATTCAATTCATAAGTGTCATTTCTTGCAACTCTCCCGATATTATATATGCACCGTACATATTTACATTTAACTACTTAAAAAAATTTAATTTATTAATCGGATCTATGATAAAATTTTTTTGGTGCTCGGGTCTATGTTAATTAACACCATCATATATACCTTTAAATTGGTTTCTACTTGCAATTGTATTATTGCAAAGGCAGGGACTTTTGTACTTTTCATTTTTTATTTATTTATTTATTTTAGATAACTTAAAAAATTAGTGAAGAATAATTAGTGATTGGTTTATTATTAATTATTATTAACATATAATAAAGGAACTGTATGAATTAACCTAAAACATATCGCACTTAAGTTGAAGATGATTGAATCGTCTTATTTAGGCTAATTTGATGTACTTGAATAAAATTCAATTCAAAAGTGTCAATTCTTGCAACAATCCCAATATTATATATGGACCGTACAGATTTACATTTAACTAAAAAAAATTAATTTATTAATCAGGTCTATGTTAATTAATACCATCATATATACCTTTAAATTGGTTTCGACTTGCAAATGTAGGGACTTATGTACTTTTCCTTTTTTTTTTTTTTTTTGATCTATTTTAAAAAATTTAAAAAAAAATTAGTAAGGAATGCTTAGTGATAACTTTATTATTAATTATTACTAACATATAGTAAAGGAATTGTGCTAATTAACCTAAAAAAATATAACACCTACGCTGAAATGATTGAATAGACTCTTTATATTTGTCAAGGTAATTGAATAAATTTCAATTAATTACTTTGGACTCTTTAGTTTTATTATTAATGAATTATTATTAACATTTAGTAAATAAAGTGTATTAATTAACTAGATGTAGGTTAAAAAGGATTGAATTGTAACTTTATATATCATTAGCAAGGTAACTATTTAGATTAATTTAATACTATTAAATAGATTTCAATTCATTTAAGTGTCAATTCTTGTAACTCTTCCAATTCTTCGAACAATACATATTCTCATTTAATTATTTAAAAAATAATTACGGTATTAGATAGATCAATGTTAATTGGCATCATCACTTTATTTGGGAATATAGATTAATAATTAATCAATCAAGGAGACGAAGCACCAATAAGCTAACCAAAATGAAGGACTATGTGATTAAATATTCTTTTTAGAAATGATAAAATTAATATGTTCTCATCGGAAAAGAGATCAAATGACAAGATGAATATTATAATTGTTCTATAATTTAATGAGGACATTATACCTATAAATGGGTTTCTATTTTCAAGGGTCGTCATCAAAATACACACATCTATTTAGTACTCTGGAAAAAAGGGAATAAGGATTTTTGTATTTCTCCTTTTCTTTTTAATATAAAAAAATTCAAGGTAAAGCATTACTAATATTTAGACTAAAAAAACTAAGATTAGTGAGAAATTGTTAGTGATCGATAACTTTTATTACTAATTAACTTATAAAATGCAAGTAGAAATTGTTAGTGATAATTTTGTTACTAATATTGGCTTCTGACTTATAAACTGGAAAGGCATTTGCATACTGCATGGATGAAAAGTGTATTTAAAAATCCCAATAGATATTATTGTGTTCTATTTTACTTTAAATTATTTTAAGGGTAATACTATGATAGGAAGTTCATTGTCAAAGAAATCTAAATAAAAAATTAAAAATATAAATGAAGATGTTATTAATTGATGGAACAACATACTTGCATGAATGATTTCAAAAGTTGAAATTCATTTGACAAACGGGTATCCAATAGACTCTAAAATTTCCTTTTTAATAATTATATATTGTTGCTTATATTATATTTGGCAGGAAAATAAACAATTATTATAACAAATACAAAAAAGTATTCATTCGATATGTTCAATGTTACATTCACAGAAATAAAATACATGACATATTATTTACGGATATGTGGACGCGCCACAAAAATGATTTAATCTTCAGTAAAACTTTTATAATAGAAAATCTAACGTTGAAGGAAATAAATATAAATTACCTCAATGTCAATTCCCGAATTAAATTGATACTCCAAGCAGCAACAACTGTGAACGAAGTCAATGAAAGCCTCAGCTAAAAACAGATCACATCCGATTTTACTGAATTCAAGGAAATCATAACCAATGTAAATTTTTAATTTTCTTTAGTTACTAAACAATACAAGTTATTTTGGGTCTATTAGAGGAGGGGGCGGGGGGCTGGGGGCGGAAACTAACTCAGAAAAAAAAAAAAAAAAAAAAAGGAGTGGGTGTAATTGGATTTTTGAAGAAAATGAAACAATCGTTTCAATTTTGGAGGAGCAACAAAAGCACGGGATATGAAAGAGAAGTGATAATTATGAACAATGAGTAAGGAAATAATTACACTACAAAAAATTACCCGAATTCTGATGGGAAAAACCGACGGGTCTTTTTGAAATCCCGTCGGTTTCTCATTGGAAAATATAAATCCCAACGGAAAACCGACGACTTTCCAATGGGATAGAAGTCGTTGGATAATGTATTGTCAGAAGACATCTCCGATGGGCTAAAGCCATTGGAATCCCGTTGGAAAAATGGATCCAACGAAAATCCCACTGATTTCCAACGGGACTGCTGATACACCGAAGGGAGTTCCATCAGAAATCCGTTGGATTTCCTGTCCAATGGAATTCCAACGGGTTTTGGTCGTTGGGATTCCGTTGGATTTAAATTCCAACAGCTTTCCGATGACTTTCCCACGTTCGTTTTTACGGTTTGTTCTCTAATTATATTCCTATGGATTTCCAATGAATTTCCGATGGATTATGTGGTTTTTTTGGTAAAATTATTAACCTTTCCAATGGAATTTCATCGGAAAACCTTCGGAATTCTGTTGGAAATCCTATATTTCTTATCCCCCATTTCTGCTTAATCTGCAGCTATTACCTGTACAAAATCAAAATGCAAATCTCCCAAATGAAAACCCTTATGCAAAAACCAAAACCAGCCAACAATTTGAAATGCTAATTTATGTAGCATAACAAGTTTGCAGAACTAAATAGGACACAACCAAATCTCATAAATTTCAATGTATTATATGTAGGCAACAAGACACTAACACAACCACATATTACATAAACTCTAGACTAATGAAATTAGGAATACTAGTTAACATTTACAAACATGCGTTCATGTGTAATTGGAATATTACTTAGTAGACTAGATATTCAAACACCAAATTTGTAAATCAAATATAGCATGCTACATACTATTATCCAGAATGTATAAGTACAAACCACAGAAAAAGGAACACACCCCCCTGCATCTTCACCTTCAACAAACCTGCAGCGACATAAAAACACTAATCAATGCCAGGTTCAACGTCAAAACAAGTAGATAAAGACCATGGATATGAGTATAATTCAGCTATCAATTCATAGAAATTTTATTCCAAATCAGGCTGAACCTGCAGATACTTAGGCATACACGTGCAGATTTCAAGGCATTCAAATCAAGATTCTAAGGCATACATATTTTCAAGAAAATGAAAAGGAGCAACCCATGGAATATCACACTCACTCCAGGGCTATGAGTATAAATCAACAACTTCAATCTCAAACAGAGGTAAAAAAAAATCCAATTCCAACCAAATTAGGCAGCCAAAAAAAAATAAATATATTCCTGGAAAACAAACATGCACATCATATGAAGCTGAAATAAGCAGGCATGCATACAATCATACCTCAGTCAGAATCCTCTCCCTCATTTTGTGCAGCATCTGACGTTGCATCAATCGCCGGATCTTCTACTACAGCGTTACCCTTGGACTGTGATTGCAACATTGCAAACATTTGCTGTATTGTAGTGAGCACTTGTTGCTGGGAATTGTTCAGCTCGTTGATCTCGTCCTGCATTTTATTCATGTTAATTTCACCTTGTGACTCAAGCGATCCCACACTCTGACTGCCGGAGTACCCGACACTAGAAGCCAAGTTTGGAGGGGACAAGGGCAAGTGGTTTAGACCCGTCAACTGACCTTTCTTGTTAGGTCCCCCCCGGGCCTTGTACCATAACATGACCTCATCCGAGCCACTGAAAGTGGGGTCCTCAAGGTTACGCTTCTCTTACTCCTCCAGTGCTTTCTGGTATCTTAGCTATATAAGACAATTATTTAACCTATTAACTTCATACCAATTAATGCATAGAAATCATAATGAAAAGAATCCAACGAATCTTATAGTGAACACACTCAGTCTCAGGTGGAAAATTCTGAAGTTGTTTATCCCGATCCGCAAGCTTAACAAAGGTCAGTCTGTAAACTAGGGAGGGCCCCAATTTCTCGCCTGTCGTAGCTTCCTACAATGCAGTTTATCATATTAACATAAATTTTACGTTCATTCGATCGACAATGCTAGTAATACAAATGCACATTATGAGACCAATGACATCAGTTTTATTGCAATTCGGTGTTGACAAGGTTATATATCAGTTTTATGACAGTTCGGTGTTGACAAGGATATATGTGATCTGTTTTTTATCAAGTTAGGTATAAAACCAAAATCCAAATTTTTTATCATATACGATGCCCAAATGACAATTTGCTATTAGAATAAGCATATTTAAATCCAAAGTGGGCATAAACTTACAATTAATCGCTGAACCAGGGTACAAAGTGTTTGTCAATTATGTCATTATTATCACCATCGTCGATGCCATTGATTGCCTTAAACTCCCTTTAAGGTTGAATTTTAATATATTCAAATTAATCGGTTAATTAATTGATTATGACTTTGAAATTATCTAAAATTATGTTAATTACTTACTTTAGATATTCTTGGACCTCGTCACGATTTACCAAAATATTAAGCGAGATAGCATTGTACTCCTTTGAACTAGTAATATGTCGTTCTTTACTTGCACCTGATGCACGTCCAGGAATATTAAAAATTAATATTGTAGGTGCTTGAAACTTGTATTCGTAACCCCCATCATCATTTTGACTCACACGGGTCCTACTTGAATAGACGTGTGATTCAAAATAAAATGAACAAAAGTTTTCCGTCTCACGATGCAAATATGCCTGACAAATTGAACCCTCGACTGGTTTTGTTCTTACAGTCCTTTTGATATTTTCTAAAAACCTACATTATTAAAACCATAGATAAGATTACATTAATAGATGAAAGTTATGAAATATTATTCAATTTGATTGTGAAAATTTACCTTTCAAATGGATACATCCATCTAAATAATACAGGGCCTCCAAATCGAGCCTCATCGATCAGATGTATTGGCAAATGTTCCATTATGTCAAAAAATGAGGGAGGGAAAACCCTCTCAAGTTTGCAAAGAATAATTGGAATGTTTTTTTCATTTGGTCGAGATCTTCATGCCTTAGAGTACTTGAACACATATCCTTGAAAAATTTACTCAATTCAGCTAACGGTTTCCATACATCATCAGGCAACTCCTTGAAGGCTATTGGCAACAACTGCTCCAAAAAAAATATGACAATCATGACTCTTCATTCCATGAATCTTAGCTGATTGAACACCAACACACCTCGCCAAGTTCGAGGAATATCCATCAGGCATTCGAAGTTATTTTATCCAGTCACAGATTACTCATTTTTGTTCTAATGTAAATACGTACTTAGCTTTGGGCTTCCCCAATCGCCCGTTTTCTTTGGAAACCTACTCTAGTTCTAGACGTCTGGACAACTCTTTCATATCTAGTCATGCCTTTGCATTATCCTTTATTTTTGTTGGCATATCCATAACCATGTTGAAGATATTATCAAAAATATTTTTTTTTCTATATGCATCACATCTAAGTTATGCCGTGTGAGGAGATCCTTCCAATAAGGCAGCTCCCAGAAGATGCTTTGTTTCTTCCAGTTATGTGACTCACCACAACCCGAGACTTTAGGATTATCAAGATGATCTGTCACTTTTGGGAAGTATTGCACCTGTTCCCATAAGCCATGTCTGCTAAACTTAGGGGTTGGAGGATCATATTCAGTCCGATTATTTTTAAAATTGATCTTGTTATTCCTATAGGGATGATTTTTATCCAAAAACATGCGGTGGCAATCAAACCAACTAAATTTCCCTCCATTTTGCAAGTAGGTTGCCTTACTTTCGCCCAAACAATACGGACACGCTAATCTCCCATGAGTGCTCCACCTAGAAAGCATCGCATATGCCGGGAAGTCATTAATAGTCCACATCAGCCCAGCTCTCATGCAAAAATTTTTCTTTATTGATACATCATATGTAGGCACACCGACTTCCCACAACTCTTTTAACTCGTCAATTAACGGCTCCGAATATATATCAATGTTCTGCTTCGGATTATTAAGACCAGGAATGATACACGTCAAGAACAAATACGACATCGTCATACACATTTCTGGTGGAAGATTGTATGGTGTCACGATGATAGGCCAACATAAATACGATGCCACAGACTGTGAATAAGGAGTAAACCCATCAGCGTACAAGGCAAGCCGGATATTTCTCGGGTCACTCACAAAATCAGGATGTGTCTGGTTAAAATGTTTCCAAGCTTTCCCATCCAATGGATGGGACATTGTCCCTTCTGGTCATCGACTATTCGCATGTCATGTCATATGTGGTGTAGAGCTCATTGATGCAAATAGCCTTTTCAACCTGGGGATAAGAGGTAGGTAATGCATTCTTGATATATGTATTCTCTTTCTCTTACCACTATCAGCCTGTATTTACTTGTATTGAGCAGCACCACAAAATTTGCATTCTATCAATTCTATATTTTCCTTGTAATACAGTGTGCACCCGTTGACACAACAATCAATGTTTATGCTCTCTAATCCTAACTTCTGTACAAGTTTCTTTCCTAGGCACTTTGTGGCCCGGTAGGCATATTTCTAACACTAACTCAACGAATTCATGTGTGGTGTTACAATTATTTTGAATGCTCATTGACCTAGCTGCAATTGATAGGGGTGAATGGTTGTCGCAGTCTTCCCATACTGGTGTATTAAATTCATTTAGAAGGTTATAAAACCTCCGAGTCTTTAATTTGGTGCTTCATCATAGGCTGCCTGTAGCACCTGACATGTCAGGATGCCACATCCCCGCTCTATAGTTCAGTCCACATATGAAATTGAAAATCCATACATAAACTAAATATATATTTAACGGGTGACAATAAAAAAAACCATCCTAACTAGGCGGGACTAACTCCGAAACCATATAATCTGTATAATGCAAATTAGCGGAAAGATAACCATTGTCATTAAGCAAGAATATTTACATCAAAAGTTCATAGTAACCATATACACCACTAATATGGCTGTGGACCGCGCTAGACACAAATTAAAGACTTCACACGACTCTAATTCCCGCCTAGCACGCACCTGCAAAAGACTGAAAGTTGGAGGCATCAGTCTATGGAAGACTGAGTGAGGGACATAATAAATATAAGCGCAAGTACATGCAAGTTATAACCTCGAGTGAAGTTTCGTGAAATACAATATCAATTCGATAAAAGTATAAACATCGCTCGAGACTACAACTATTAAGTTTAACAATTAATTCAATTTCAGTCAATCAGTGGCCCGACGAGTGAGGGAAAGTCTCCAACCTTTACTCCGACAGTGTACATAATTAGGTTATCAATTGGTTAGGTGATCATGCAAGTATTACAGTGCAATCACTCAATAGCAGTTTCAATGCCCCTACCATCTAGTCATGGTGAGTGTAGGGTACATGAATCCCTATGCCCGGAACTCCTTCCACCACTAATCTCCTAGTGGATTCAGGGGTCATCCCAAAATGGAGAGGATAGTGCAAGAGTTACCCGTCAGCCCTTGCTATCCCGGTTGGCTCAAGACACTACCCTCGGGCCTACAGTGCAGTTTAATATGCTCGCCAAATACGGTGGTTCAGTACAATGATATGGTGCCTTTTCAATCGTTTGAGTTTTAGTGAAAAATTACATACGTATAGATACATTTTGGCCAAAAATCCACATAAGGTTTTAAGGGTTCTATGTATCTAAAATTAAAACCTCACCTGTAGAGACAAAAGAGAACAAGGATACAGCCTACGGAGCCTGCTCCTTGTCACCAGGAAGCTGGTCTGTGCAAGAAAGACAAGTGTATGTGAGACACGACTCTTATGAACCATTTAAGACGAATGGCAAAATCATACAATGCGATGATATAGATTGGCAAGTAGACACTTGATGAAAACAATAATGTATAGAATGAACACTTAAGACCATGTATTGATCAAATACGAGTTGGATCAAAAAGGTTAAATAACATAAGGTATGAACGAACTTTCATGATTGATTATTCGTATATGCATACGTGAAATTAACTCATGCATACACTTTAAAACACTTAGAAGAGCTTGGAAAAGGCCATGGAAAAGAACGCCCGAAGCAAGCACGTAAAATGAGCAAAATACAAAATCATGACAGTGGGGTTGGAAACACCCGTTTCCAATTTGTGAAGAAAACCCAAACGGTCGTTTCAACCCCTTCTGTAACAGTACACGGAGGCGGGAACGACCGTTTTCAAAATACAAAGGAACCTAAAATGATTGTTCCAAGTTTAAAAGCAGCGAACAAACCTTCCCCAAATGGCCATTTCCAAAATAACCTATGGCCCAAAAAGGCCGTTTCGAACTGGTCTGGCGCGCAAAATGTAGGGAAAAAACAGGGGATTTCAAACCCTTTTCAAATACCAACCAACATACTTTCTAAAGTGAATAAACCAAGTCCCAACCTTGATATAATCTTAACACTCATACTATACTCCATTTAGGCATCAAGTAACACCATATAATATGTCTAGATCCTTAAACAATTTAATATAAAACCCATGAGTTCTCAAGCTATCCACTCTCATATATTTCAATAATTGTACATGTAATTCAAGTCTAGATTTCACCATCATGCTTCTCATAGCCCATACACAAGATATCACCCAAAATTTCATGAGCCCTAGCTTCAATCCAATATTTAAGAATTCATCATATACTCATCAATACCTTGAAAGAAATGTGGAAGAAAGAAGATGGAGTTATGGTGATGCTTGGAAAGCTTCAAGGATCAAATTATGCCGAAATTTTTAGCTTGAATTTGATGAAATCCTCTCTTTCTTTCTTGGTGTTTTGATCATGAGAAGTAGGTGCAATATGTGTGTATATGTGGATGTCTTGTATGAACTAGGATAAATGGAATATATGAGATACATGTATTGCATGATTCTTCCAAAATATAGATGACTCACCCAATTTTGCAATTAAAACCCCAAGTATATAGATTAAGGCAATTAAGCCCTCTAATTTAAAGAAATAGTCACTTAAGGGAATATAAGACACTTAAGTCACATTCGACAATTAATTCACGCGACAATTAAATACAAACATGAAATAATTCTCAAGTTGAAGATAATTCTCGTATAAATACATATTAATATATCACAAGTATATCATGTAATGCATAGTTTAATAAATAAAAGAGTTAAAGTAAATCCTAACTCTCGAAAACTCACACGTGGGGTGATTACCTGAACATCCGGAAAAATGGGGCGTTACATTGCCTGTGTCCCACTATCTTGCATTGCTGCATCAAAGCACATCTCATTATATTGACTCAAAGGATCTACATTGTTCTGATGATTTATAGTACTAGGTCCAGCATGATCATCATGTGGTGTGGCATTCCTATGATCAATGTGAGGTGCTTCCTCACCATGATCAGTCCAGTACCAATAGTTAGGTTTGAATCCATTTGCATATAAATGTCGTCTCACATCATCAGGTTTCAACAGGTCGTATTTCCTTATGCATTTCTTGCACGGACAATGTATGACCCCTTCTTTTAGAAATGGCTCCAACTTACTTGCATGTTCAATGAATGTCTCAATCCCTTGAATAAATTCCACACTACTGCCCCCTCGGTTAGGATATGTCCGATTGTACATCCAGATTCTATGTGGAGGTATATTCATGATCTACATTTTTATTGAAAGTATTTCATTAGATTAACTATCTATTTCCCTAAAGTTCAGATTTAATGACAACAAAACACCATATTTGACTCTTAATAGACCAACTTTAAGTAAACTAAACAATATCTATTTATTCTAAATAGCCAACTACTATGTAGGTTTTACATGTAAACATATGCATATTAAGCAAACTTATAAGAGCTGTTATGTAGGTCAGCTACTATGTAGGTCAAAAATTCCAGAACTACTATGTAGGTCAAAATTCAGAACTACTACATACAAAGGACTTCAAATGATTGTATGCATTTTACATAAAACACATAAATAATAAAATGAAATCAAGCAGAAATAGTGTTTGGCAGAATCTACATATATACAATAAGTTACATACATATGGAAAATAGAAAATCAGCACACATAAAGTAACAAAAAGCTAATTCATAGTAATAAGTATTAACCATAGCACATGAATATTATAAATATTCACCTGAGTTTCTGTTAGATTTATTTTTAGAGATTTTGAATGTTTATGATTTGGTTCTTTAGACCTAGTATTATTTTGATGAACATGAATTTCTTTAATGCAATTTATTTCAGTTTCATGAGTTTTGCGTTAATTATGAGTAGCTAAACCCCTAGGGTTAGGGGAGTAGTGATGATTGTATGATATGTTTTTGATATGATGCTTGAATAATTTGTGCCAATTCTTAGTTTTGAAACTGGTTTGAATTGAATTTGTGAAGGCCTGATCACCCTTAGCATAATCTAGAATTGCCAGAGGATCGAGAGATCAAAGGTGATTGAGAAGGTTTCTTAACTAGTAGGTTTGTAGAATTCAAAGAGATTTAGTTCTAGATCTATACAACAGTAAACTTATTCCATGCCCGAGCTGCTAGAATAGGAGTTACACTAGTCTTGATTTTTTGGTTTAATTAATACATTGATGATTGCGAGAGCAACGTTGAGCTTAATTAAATATACGGTTACGCTTTGAGAGAGGGTAATTCATACCTAAATGACTAGGTTGTAAAATTACATGGACTTATCAACCAAGTATCATATTGAAGCATGAATACATGAATTATTACTTTTCTACGTGATTAGTTTACTAAGTTTAATTCGAGTTTAATTCTGTTCTCTTAGTTGTTATTTGTGTTGATCTAATTAATTGTTTTACCTATCGTTTTAGTAGTTAGAAATCCACCCAATTGATTCGTTCGGTCTTTAGATTAGAAATAAGTAGTGAGTAGTGATTTATTTCCCTTCCCTGTGGGTACGATCCTTTTGTACTATGCATATGTTGAGTGTACACTTGCACGATTGATTTTAGCTTATTGCAAAATCAACACAACAAGTTTTTGGCGTCATTGTCGGGGAAGGCGTTTTAAATTAATATTACTTGATTATTTTGATCTAGTGCTTTAGACCATTAATTTACTTTGTGTTTTGACCATAGTTGTTTGGAATTGAGCTGAAGTTTTTCTTATTTTGCAGGTTCATAGTGTATGCGAAGATCTCAAGATCCAGATTTAGTTCCATACGATCCGGAGAGTGAGAAGACGCTCAGTGCTATCAAGAAGAAGAAAAAGAAAGACAAAAAGCCCAAGACGATACCGATGGCTGACCCACCACCACCACCTCCACCTACAATTAGAGATTACAATTTGCCGAATGTTGGAGCAATCCAGACTGCAGTTCGCCCCCCTATTGCAGCAAGCAATTTTGAGATCAAACCAACTATAATCAATTTATTGCAAAACAATCCTCTTTCAGGACTACCATTAGAGGATCCAACGTCATATCTCAAGTACTTTCTCGAGGTGTGTGATACTTTCAAGATTCATAATGTCACCACCGAAGTTATCCGAGTCAGACTTTTTCCATTCTCACTAAGGGAACGAGCAAAGGCATGGTTGAGTACCTTGCCACCTGAATCTTTTTAGAGCTGGAATGCTATTTCATAGGGTTTCCTAGCTAAGTTTTTCCCTCTAAGTAAGATCACAAAGTACAGGAATGATATTCAAAGTTTTAGACAATTAGACGGAGAATCCTCTTATGAGGCTTGGGAATGATTTAAGGACTTGCAGAAAAGTGCCCTCATCATGGGATTCCTGAATGGTTATTGATTCAGACATTTTATAATGGGATATCTCCTACTTATAGAGGAGCAATGGATGCCACAGCTGGCGAAACGTTTTTGTTAAAATCTGAGACTATTGCTAAGGAATTGTTAGATAACATTTCACAGAATGATGTTTTTGTGCATGATAGGAGTCACTCTCAGCCGAGCAAAGTGCAAGGACGAATGATTGAAGTAGATGGATTAACTGCCATTAATGCCAAATTCGAAGCCCTCCATAAGAAATTAGATCAGCTTTCAGTTAATGAAGTTGGGACTCTATCCAAACTAGTTCAGGTAATTTGTGAAATTTGTGGTGGTCCACATGCATTTAATGTGTGTCCACATACCAATGCAGGAGAACAGATGCAAGAGCAAGTGAATTATGTGAATAATTCTAAACCAGTGAACAACCCTTATTGTAACACCTACAATCCTGGTTGGAAGAACCACCCACACCTTTCTTGGTCCAATAATCAGAATGTTCAACAGCAACCGCATCAACCAAGACCACAATTTCAGCCAAGGCCGCCTTTCCAGCCAAGACCACCAGTTCCATATAGTGCTTTACCGCCCCAACAGGAGTAGAAGCAAGGATGGGAAACAACTTTGGAGAAATTTATAAGTGTTTCTAATGAAAGACATCAGAAATTGGAAAATCAGATTGACCAAGTGGTGAATCAGACAAGGAACTTAAAGACTCAAATTGTGCAGATTGCTCAATCTTTGAACATGCGAGGCCCTGGAATGTTACCGAGTCAAATTGAGAACAATCCTAAGGAGCATTGCAAGGCCATCATCATCGGAAGTGAGAGGAAGTGCAGAGAATCAGAGATACCTATGGAGATTGATGAAATCAACAGAAAAGAGGAGAAAATGGAAGAAGTAGTTGGTTTGGAGAAAGTGGATATGGAAGAATCAAATGAAGAATCCCTTTCTAGGCTAGAGGAGAATGTGGTATCCAAGGATTCCAAGCCGTCGATCCCTTTCCCTCGACGATTTCGGGAACATGATATGGTAAAACAATTCGAGAAGTTTTTCAAGGACTTGGTTTCGGGAAGAAGGAAGCCTGAAGACTTTTATACTGTGGTCCTCACCAAGGAATGAAGTGCTATAATCCAAGGGAGGCTTCCCCCAAAACTCAAGGATCCTGGGAGTTTTTCAATTCCTCTGAATATTAGTTCTTTACAGTTTAGTAATATTTTATGTGATTTGGGAGCTAGTGTCAGTTTAATCCCTTTATCTACTTGTAGGAAATTGGGAGTAACGAATCTAATCCCGACTAAGATGGTACTTTAGCTAGCTAACGGATCAGTAACATACCCTATGGGTATTTTGGAGGATGTTTTAGTCAAAGTATGGAAAATGCATATTCCCAATGATTTTGTAGTTCTGGATGCCGAGAACGATGAAGTTATACCATTGATTCTTGGAAGACCATTTTTAGCCACAGCAGGAGCTAACATTGATGTTAAGAATGGATGTCTAACGTTCAGTATAGGGAATGAAAGAGTGGAGTTTAGAGTTCTTAGCCCCAAGGAAAAACCGATCCAGGAAGAATTGGATCCGACCAAAACCATCAGTAAACGGGCTAGAGAGAAGGATGTGTTGAAAGTGAATATTAGAAACCAGCGATCCGGTGTTGTGAGCTTTAAGAACGAAGTCACTCCGTGTGACTCGTCAATTTTGGAATGTTAGTCCCTAATCCGAATGTCAAAGTCAAGCTAACGACTATAACTTAGAACTAAATTTTCTTTTCTTTTCTTTTTGTTTCTTTTCTCTTTTTCATTTCTTTTGTTCGTTTTGTTGTCTCGTTTAATGTTAGTCTTCTCTCTCTCGTTTTTGCAAGTTTGTTTAAGAGTATCAGAAGTAAGCTTTGGGAAACATGCAAGGAAGGTGATTCGAACACAATTGGCGACATTAAGGTCCATTTATGTTATGCGTGAGCATATGTGTGTTTGAGATTTATTGTGAGTATGGGTATGTGTGGTGCGACTTGATTCCTTACTTATTTTGAGATGATTATGT
This sequence comes from Lantana camara, assembly GCA_037501455.1. Taxonomy (NCBI): domain Eukaryota; kingdom Viridiplantae; phylum Streptophyta; class Magnoliopsida; order Lamiales; family Verbenaceae; genus Lantana; species Lantana camara. The sequence goes on from CM074863.1 coordinate 89,243,637, forward strand.
GTTACGAGATTGGTGTACTATGGTTTGATGGAAATATATGAGTTGATTTATGTGAATTGATGTGATTAAGTACCATCTGAGTTTGATTTTGTTGAAATTGAGTCTTGTGCGAAGATTAGAGTAACAGGCATTACACCCTTCTAGACCATTTTTGGTAACGCCCGTTAATAGAGTCAGGCAATTTTGAAGCTTTGTTAGTAACGGGCATTACACCCTAGCAGTTATTTTTAGGTAACGCCCATTAATAAGTACAGGCGTATAGGTCAATAGAGAAGTAACAGGTGTTACTCCTGGAGAGTATAATTTGGTAACGCCCGTTACCAGGCCGAAATTCAATTTTTAATTAGAAAGGGGAAGACTCGTTTTTTTTTGTTTAATTCCTAATTCCCCTCAACTTTGACTGTACCCCACCATAACTTATAAATATAAGACTCCCCTTTTCACTCTTTTCTCACAAAAACACAATAGCTTAAAAGAGAAGCAAGCAAGTCTTTCTACCCAAGCAATCACAACCATCTCACATACTCTTTTCTCTTGAGGATTGGTAAGTAATTTCTCACTTAGATTGATATTAGATTGAATTCTTCCTATATAAGAATCATGCCCTAGGTTTTAATTGCATAATTGATGGTTAGAATCATTGAATTATGGGAATTTATGCATGGATAATTGAATTAAAGAGAATCTAAAGTGAATCGGGTTAATCCTAATGTCTAGCTAATCCTTAGACTCGATATTGGGTTTTGTTTGATGAGATTTTTTAGTTTAGAGTGATAACACCATAGAACCTTGTTGAATTGAGTTGGTTAGATTGAATAAATTATATCAAAACTCATACCTTAGAATAGTGCTTAGAAGGTGTTTGATATTTGCCCTAGTGAATGGTGCTTGATTTTTGTGTACTTATCTTGTTATGATTATTTGATTTAGGTACCATGAGACGTACTAAGCGTTCTAGACCGGTTGAGCCCTTCACTACTTCCGCGCGATTGAATAGCAACCCTTGGAGTCGGTTAATATCACGGTGAATGGTATGGGAAATCCGTTTCAAAGGAACTTGACAAGGAACATATTGGTTACTCAATTTTTCAAGGATTTGTGGATGGAGCAGCTTGAGGAGTGGGATGAAGTGAAGAGGTTGTTTGATAACATTAGATGGCTACCTTTCCTTGCTAGGAAAGACTTGACTTATGCCAAGATGACGGCCGCCTTCTTCATTACCATGAATTTCAACCCGGTGGCCAATACATTGACTTTTACTCTAGATGATCAAGAAACTCGAGTTTGGAGTACGGCTCGTATTCGAGACATTCTTCGTTTTTCGGCTAATGCCACTACTTCTTTGCCTAAGTGGAGTGCAGCTCAGAGGGAGCAGGTTTGGAGATCCTTTCCATTGCGAAGGGGTGTTCCCAATTACTCCCCGAGGAATACACAAGATAGCTATTTCGATTCATTAGCTCGGATCCTGGTTCATAGGATTTTTGCCAAGGGATTTTGTGCTCAATACAGACGAGATAGCCATATCACCGAGACTGAGCTGGGTATAATGTATATGATGAAGGAAGGCATTAAGTTTGATGGTACGACTGAATTTCTATGGAAGCTGCAGGAGATTGCCGGAGTCTTACTGGGACGATAGTTCACAGTGCTTATGTGACCATGTTTGCCCGTGAGATGCATTGGAGCCCTCGGGGATCGTTTCCAGTTAACTTTGGGTATGATATTGGTCCTTAGTATTTGGAGCATGTCGGTTTACCGATTGAATGGGAAAGTGGCCCTCTCAAGGAGCGTATATTGCCATGGTGGCCGATTCGAGACAAGGATAGGTTCTGGCAGATGTATAGTTGGGGCAAGGCCCGTTTTGATGAGCTTTTTGAGCAGTATGAGGAGCTTTTAGCTCAAATTCCTGACAGGCCCGATAATAAGTTTCGTATTCTGCGCAATGATGTGTTGGTTGTTGATGACACTATTGCGGGGATTGAGGTTACTGTGAGAGACCTTAGGACGAAGTTAGCAGGGTTGAGATCTGATCTGTCCACTGTGATTGCACGAGTTGAGGATCTGGCACACTATGTTGATGAGAGATTCGAAGAGTGGAATGCTCGATTGGAGGAGAAGTTCGAGGGGTTCAGTGCTCGTGTTGATCAGTATTTTGGAGGACCCCCATCACCTTGATGCTATTGTTTTTCCATTGCATTTTTCTTGGATATCCTTGTTTTTTATGTTTATTTCTTTTGTGTCTGGATATTGTTTTTGCTACATTTATGTTTTTGCTTTGTTTTGAACTCCGTAGATTTTATGCAAATGTGCCCTTCCATACTTGGAAATTGTGACTTGTGTGTTGATTAGTTGAATGCATGTTGATTGCCAAATGCTTTTGCACTTGATCCGTGTTTTTCTAGTCACTTATCTCAGGTAATGGGAGCTATGCTAGCACGTTGTCGGTCTTCTTGTGATCAGGGAGTTTTCTAGAACTTTTAATTCTTTCATTTGCATAAGGCCATTGAAAAAGTTAAGTGTGGGGGAGCAATCATGAGTTTAGTTAAATATTTGTATATTTAGATGTTTTGTTACACTTGGGAATTGCTAGAAATTGAGAATTTAGGAGAATTTTGAAATTTTCCCCATTTTTAATTTTTTCTTGGAAGCTTGATTGTTGAGCTTTTACTAGAATAAGGTAGGCTTTTTGAATTGAGGAAAATTGCATGAGATTTGATGACTTTGTATGTTAGTATACAATTTTTAATTTGAGCACTTTTCGAACGTGATAATGTACTTTGCTTAGAAAGATAGTTGACAATTTCCAAATAAGCCTATGACTTAATTAGGATGCACTTTAGTCCTATTGAGGTGAAATTTTAAGTTAATGAGAAACTAAGGAAGTGAAGTAGGCATTCGTTGTCAGAGGATACTAAGCTTTTCTTTTTAGCCATTTTTCACTAAATAACGTAATCTTATTGACCCCGTTGAGCCTAATTGTTGTGCACAATTTTTGTAGCCACATTATAAGCCAATTGCACAACATAAGTATGCCTACCTTATTAATTTTCACCAAGGTTTGCTCGTTTGATTTTGTATAGAGAATATCTATCTTCGGACCCCTTTTGATTATTCTTGGGATTAAATTGAGAGTTATGTTTACAGAGAAAAAAGAATAAAAGAAAGTTGTGAAAAAGAAAAGATATGAAAAGAAAAAAAGAAGAGAAAGAGCAAAAGAGCAGAAAAGAAAAAAATTATGCAAAGTGTGAAATTGAGAGGTGGGATACAACAGTACTAGTGTGGGGGTATTTGGTATTCGTGTTAATAGCCAAGGAAGAACCTTAGTGAGTTTTAAAAGATGAAACGATGTAAGCTTGGTAAGTAATGACTTGATCCAAATTTCCATAACCTTACCCGAAGCTAAGATTACAAGCTCAAAAGACCTATAGATCCTGAGTGTTGATTTGACTCCATTAGTGGAGATAGGTGCGAAGAGTGTATTTCGAAGTTGATGATTAGAACTTGAGAGGAATTTGTGAATTTATCATTCTAGACGTTGTACATTGTTTCGTTCGAAATCACACACTACACAAAGGTATACATTTCATACTATGTTGGATAATTCGTGTTATGAGTACTTGGTTTGAATTGCTAAGACTTGTTTAGGCGAAGGTTCGGTGATTGCTTTGAATTTGAAGTTGGATGGGATGTGTTCTCTTTATTTTCTAATTCCTCGAGGACGAGTAATATCCTAGTGTGGGGGAATTTGTTGAGTGTAGAATTCGTATGGATTTGAGCGTATATAAGAGTGTACTTTTGTGCCGTTTGATGCGTTTATGTGTTTATTTTGCTCCATTTAGGTAATTCTTGAGTTGGAGATGAAAAACTGCATACTTAGGTGAATCCACACGATTTTGGGAGAAAAAGGAGTAACCCCTGTTACCCCTTGGAAGAGTAAAAGTGTTAACCCCCGTTAACAGACACAGGAGCATGACTTTTGGCGGAATACAGGGTAACGCCCAGTTACCCCAGGAAAAAGGAAAGTGGTAACGCCCATTACCACAAAGAAAAGTGCGAATACGATTTTTCGTGTAACGGGCGTTAACGGTATTTGTGAGCGGATGAGTAACGCCAGTTACCTAGGTTGGCGAGGCAGATTTTTGGGCTACTATATATAGTGCATTTTGGAGTCTTTTCCAGGGAGGCTTCTTTAGTTTGTGACCTAGTTTGAGAGAAGAAGATTCAGAGCTTTAGAAGGAGTTTCAAGAGGATTTGGAGAAGACGAAAGGATCGAATTCTTCAGACAATTTCGGTTTTCATTATTGCTTTAATATTCAAAATAATTCCTTTGAGTTCGTTTTTTTTAGTTTTTATGTTAGATTCGTTTTTAGAGATTTTAAATGTTTATGATTTGGTTCTGTAGACCTAGTATTATTTTGATGAACATGAATTTCTTTAATGCAATTTATTTCAGTTTCATGAGTTTTACGTTAATTATGAGTAGCTAAACCCCCCAAAGGTTAAGGGAGTAGTGATGATTGTATGATATGTTTTTGATATGATGCTTGAATGATTTATGCCAATTCTTAGTTTTGAAACTGGTTTGAATTGAATTTGTGGAGGCCTGATCACCCTTAGTATAATCTAGAATTATTGGAGGATCGAGAGATCAAAGGTGATTGAGAAGGTTTCTTAACTAGTAGGTTTGTACAATTCAAAGAGATTTGGTTCTAGATCTATACAACAATAAACTTATTCCATGCCCAAGCCACTAGAATAGGAGTTACACTAGTCTTGATTTTTTGGTTTAATTAATACATTGATGATTGCGAGAGCAACGTTGAGCTTAATTAAATACACGGTTACGCCTTGAGAGAGGGTAATTCATACCTAAGTGACTAGGTTGTAGAATTGCACTCACTTATCAACCGAGTATCATATTGAAGCGTGAATGCATGAATTATTACTTCCCTACCTGATTAGTTTACTGAGTTTAATCCGAGTTTAATTCCGTTCGCTTAGTTGTTATTTGTGTTGATCTAACTAATTGTTTTACCTATCGTTTTAGTAGTTGAAATCCACCCAATTGATTCGTTCGGTCTTTAGATTAGAGATAAGTAGTGAGTAGTGATTGATTTCCCTTCCCTGTGGGTACGATCCTTTTGTGTTATGCGTATGTTGAGTGTACACTTGCACGAATGATTTTAACTTATTGCAAAATCAACACAACAAGTTTTTGGCGCCGTTGCAGGGGAAGGCGTTTTAAATCAATATTACTTGATTATTTTGATCTAATGCTTTAGACCATTAATATACTTTGTATTTTGACCATAGTTGTTTGGAATTGAACTGAAGTTTTTCTTATTTTGCAGGTTCATAGTGCATGCGAAGATCTCAAGATCCAGATTTAGTTCCATACGATCCGGAGATTGAGAAGACGCATAGTGCTATCAAGAAGAAGAAAAAGAAGGAAAAAAAGCCCAAGACCATACCGATGGCTGACCCACCACTATCTGTTGGGAATAGTGCCCTGAAAATTCAAATTTGTTAAATTAATTAAACTGAATTTACAGCGAGTTGTGAGTATTTCACATATTAATAATTAATGACGTGTGGTGGTATTCTCATATGAAATGTGTTTCATAGGAAAAGACTTTGGATACCAAAATCACGTGTCATTAAAGTTCTAGTCGGTAAGATAAGAATATGTTCTTATCAAGACTATAACATGGTTATATAAGATGATTAGTCTTTCGTCATAGGGAATGGTGATTCCAATTATGATACGTTGATGATTTTCAATAGGATTGAAAACATCGAACTGGACCACTGAGATAATTCATTTTATACTGCTATCTAAAATGAATAAAATCTCAGGAAGCATTGTACTCTTAATCCTGATAATGTTTCGGCTTTAGGCATGTAGTGTTAGTCACTGTAACATACTCGAAGTGAGGTCTCGGTAACGGGTGGCCAAAATACTTTGTATGATTCGGTGATAACATGAAATTTGCTAAAGAGTTATATTGATCGAGGAATCTGTGGCCTTGCTGGAAGGTAAAAGATATCCTTGAAATAGATTTGCAAAAGTTCGAATTAAGACTTTGGCCAAAGCACTTCGAGTGATGACGTCACCGAAGTTGTATGTTGAATGTGTTTCACATACAGAGAATTTGAACTTAAGGTCAATCAATAAATTTCAAATTAGAGATGAAAAATAAATGATAGTAGTTGCAATTTATTTTTCATGGATATCTACACGGAGGAGTAAAATGCGAAATTATTCTAGATCGAGAAATTCGTGAATAATTTAATTAATTTTAGAGTGCAACAATATTTATTTAGTGGAATTAAATATTGTTAAACGACAATTAATTATTATCATGGGATGATAATATACTAATCCGTTTGGAGCTAAAATTAATTAGTCCTGCAGGTCCCCTTGCAAACCCCAATTGAAAACCCAAAGAGAAAATATTAAAAGGAGAAAGAGAAATGAATTTTCAAAGTGTTTGAAAATAGCCAAGGAATTTATTTTAAGAAAATAAATCAAGTTCCAAAGAGTTGGAAATGCCCGAAATTTTATTTTGGAGAAAATAAATTTTCATCGAGGAAAAAAAAATAGTGGTGATGACGTGGCCGCTGACGTGGCATGCCACGTCAGCAAGGTGGGCGAAGGTGGCGCTGACTGGGCAACCGCATGGCACGCCACGTGTGCGATACGTGAACGGCCCAGATTGCGCCACGTAGTCGAGAAACAACGACCCAGATTAACGGGTCAAGGTCGGTCAACGGGTCGGGTTCTCGGATAGGGTCGGACCGGGTTCGGTTCTAGGTAGGACCGACCCGGACACGTGGCATGACCAGAAACGCCCATGTCAGCCGAAACCCTAGGCCGCGAGTGAAACAAGGCGGTGCGTTCTCGACGGCGTTGGATTCGTGGCGGAGAGATCTACGACGTGGTCACCTCGATTTACGTGTCCAAGTTGTACACGCAAGTGGGGATGTGAAATGACCATTTTACCCTTGTTTTTGTGAGTAAAATGACCGTTTTGCCCTCGGGTTTTTGCCTATAAATAGGCTGGCCCCCTCCCTCATTTCTCATTCGAGTTTTGGGAGAGGTTTTGGCTAGTCCTTAGCTTTGAAACCATATCCCTTTTCTCCTAGCTAATTCCGATTTATTTCGGAATTAATTTTATTTAGGTGTTTATATAAAACGCCTAATTTCGGGAGAATAAACCCTGAAAAGGGTTTCCTAGTTTAAAGTTTATTTTCTCTAAGTATTTAGAGAAATACTTTCGGAGCCCACACTCCGAGGGTGTGCCTGGGGTTATTGCAGGGAAGCTCTGCCGGTCTCACGAGTGGGAAATGAGCTGAAAAAATGCCGTTAGATAGCCATGTTTGCAGTACGGTAATATTTTACAGTTGTTTTATTTTAAGCATGATAAATTATATGCTCTTAAGTGTTAATTGCATGTTAGATATTTATCTGCTTAAGTGATTTAAAATTTATTATCAATTGCATGTATATACTTGAGTAGATCCGGCTAGTCTTCCGCTTTATATTAAAATGTTTTAGAAATATTTTAATACTTGTATTATAATAAAAATTTTAAAATGTGGTCACGGACCGCTACTATTCTGGGCCCGCCTCCCAGCACTACCACCTTCACCTGCGATTAGAGATTACAATTTGCCGAATGTTGGAGCAATCCAGACCGTAGTTCGCCCCCCTGTTGCAGCAAATAATTTTCAGATCAAACCAGCTATAATCAATTTGTTGCAAAAGAATCCTTTTTCAGGACTACCATTAGAGGATCCAACGTCACATCTTGAGTACTTTCTCGAGGTGTGTGGTACTTCATTTTCAGGCATGAACGTCCGATGTATTCCAAGTTTTGGGGATTCTTCGTTTCTTCACCGATTCAAGCGTGCGAATAGTCAAAATTAAAGTACTTTGAATGTAGAACACAACCGTAAACAAAAGAGAACGGAGCTCCAAAAGTTGCTAATTTTTTCCTCTTTTTTCAGCAACTTTTGGCAGCTCTTCAGCAGCAAGTTGGGGTTGGTGTTGGTGGGTTGGGTTCGTCTCCTCATGGTGAACATTGGGTGGGCTTGGTGCGCCTCCTCATGGTGTACAAGATGGTGTTGGTGGCATGGCCTGCAACACCGCTCTGGCGGCGCAATCACAGGACGAAGCAGCGACATCAGTGGTAGCTACTGTAGCAACATAGAACTGGGGATTTCGACGATCGTTTTTTACGAGCAAAGATGGTTTTCTGCCCTTTTTGACCCCTTAAGCTTGATTCTGACCTCGAATTGAGACAAAACCAATCAAAAATGGAGTTTTCTTGCGATAGAAGTAATGCGCAGCTACTTCTTAGGACTGAGATCGAAATTGGCATTCCGATCATCGTCCGGTGGGTTGGTGACCAGCAATGCCATTGCGTGAATCTTGCAGGAGATGATAAAATGAGGGCGGTGGCAAGTGCAGCTATGGCATTCGACAGTGGCTATTTTTGGCAACTTTTTTTGGCGACTAAGATATGCATTTCGAAGACCTCGACATGGGTAAATTAAGGCAATTTACAGATTCAATTTTTGTTCACCGATTTCGAAGTAATTCAATTTTTGAAGATTTTGCTATTTTTATATTCTTTGGTCTGAAATTGGGGACAAACGGCTTGGAATTTTCAAAAATTGATCGAAGATTTGGAACGGGAACGAGGAGTATATTCAAGGGTGATTTTTTAGGATTTTTTCGGCAACATTCGGCGGCAACCGACCGGCGGCTTTTTCGGTGCCTTCGGCCAGTGTGTCCATCTCGTTGTGGTGAGTCCAACGCCACTTTCCGTTCATTAATCAGACACTCGGTTTAATTGTTATGAATTATTTTGTATATTTGGGATTTATTTGATTTAATTGTTTTAAATGTAAATTAATTGTGATTTGCTAGATTTGTCGATCGAAATCTACTCCAATGTATACAAAATCATGTATTGATGTTTCGATTTACAATTTGAATCCGATATTCTGAAATTATTTAAAAGGAGTGTATGTGTAATTTTTGAACAATATAAGTTTGTATGAATATAATTAATTAAACCTTGACTACTTAAATGTCGATTGATGTACATGATGATTGTTGTGGGCTTGATTAATATTTCGTGAGATTTATGTATTTGTTATTTATCGAATGTATATAATTTGATAAGCTTAGTACACAAATTCTCTCTATACACGATCTTGATTGTACTTAAACTTAACAATATGTTGTTAAATATTTGATTATGAGTCTTTATGCCCATGAATTAATTGTTGATGTCATTTATTACTTGTATACATGTATAAATAGCTTAGAGGATGTTTATGTAATAATTCGAAAACTTGTAAATTGCATAAGGGATGTTTATGTAATAACTTGGAAACCTTACTAATTACATTGAACATGTTATCTCTTGAAATTAAATGAATGTTGTGCAATACTTGAACTTTAGTGGGTTAAATTTGGGATTTTGTGCGAATTCGGAACTTGTATGTTAACAATACCTTCTTATACAATGTGATTGACTTCTAATTACAAGTCTAATGTGTTATATGAATGTAAATTGCTTGTTTTTCAAATGTGCATTATATGCATCTCATTTTGTGCATTCATGAGCATTGTCGTGCATTTATTGGTTCATTCTTGAGTCTAAGTCCTTCGTTTTGGATTCAGTTTGGTACAGGTGCACCCGGGGTGGTGACAAGTGGGTCTTGTTGGTTCCAGGGTGAACTGTTTGCTTTGTCTTCACAGGTGAGGTTTTTTTTCTTTTTAGTTATGTCGCGTACAACCCTATATGTGTTTTAAGCCCGCATGTGACCTACATATATATATGTATTTAGATACGTGTTTGATATGTATTTTAAGGGATTTGTCCCATTTGTTAAGAACATTTGAAAAATGTTTCTATGCATACGTATGATATTTTTCGTTTAATTTTGAAAAGGATTGGTGTGTGTGTTTGATTCCGTAGCGAGATTCGATCTTAAAAGATAGGTCGTTTGTGGGAATATGAATTTGACTTTGAATTGGGTCCCAGAGAAGTGGTATGGTAACTCGGGACGGTCGTAGTGTCGCTGAGCTCTCCCATCAACACAACTCCACCTTTGAGAGAATTCGCCTAACCTTGGGAGGTCAAGGAAGGATGGTTTTCTTGAGCCAAGAGGTAACCCTGTCGAAGGTTCAGGGAGGTAATTGAACCCTAACTCGTGTGAATTTGAACCGGGGGTAGAGGGGTAGCTCCTCTCTTCCCCAAATGGTGTAAAGGTTGGTTTATGATTTGTCTTTGAATTTGAATATGAGGAGTTTGGTTGGAAAACTCGTACTCGTCGAGTCAGTTTGAATTTGAATTTAGTTCGTGAAATGGGAATCAATTCATAAAATTAATAAACTTGGTTGATTTTGGCCTTTGGGCCTTAAACTCTTTTATATATCTATTATCATGGGAAAAATATTTTAGATTGCAAAAACCATGCCCGGTTCACGAGCTTTTGAATTTTATATATGCTTTGCTCATATGTATATGTATGGGTGTGTGTGTGTGTTAGCCCCCCACTAGTCGTTAGGACTGACCCCTCCTTGTTGTTTCTTTTTTCCCTTCTGTTTTTTTGATTTGCAGGTTTTGCTTTGGAGTTCATTAGAGCTAGGCAGTTTTGGGTCGAGTCTTTCATTTATGTTCAAGTTGAGTTTGGTCTTTTGTATTTGTGTAGGTCTTACATTCATTCGAATTAGTTCTATGTTGTAATTTGTATAAGTTTAATTTATTTGTTATGTTATATTATTCGGGACAAGTTTCTAGGGCCAGTTAAACCTGTCCTTATTGTATGTTATTCGGGACAGGTTTCTAGGGCCAGTTGAACCCGTCTTTATTGTATATTATTCGAGACAGGTTTCTAGGGCCAGTTGAACCCGTCTTTATTGTATATTATTCGAGACAGGTTTCTAGGATAAGTTGAATATGGGTAGTTGATTTATTTTAATGGATTGTATTGTTATGCTTTATGTATAAAGTTTTTGAAAGTTCACATTTTGCATCGCTTCCACATTCAGGTCTTGCATCTTTCCGTTATACAAGGTTTAGGTACCGTCTAACTTAGATCGGATTTTGTTTGTCTCTCATTCGCTATGAATGGGTGCGTGTGCAGACTTTCCATTTCGTACACGTGTTAGGTCTTAGTACGGGGGATGTGGTGCCTCCCGTTTTGGGGTGCTACACCAACTATCAATATCTCTGTGTGTTGGGGCCACACCTACTTAGCCCAAGGTTTAGCCCAACACGTGGATAAAGCCGAAAGCCAAAGAAGCAAACAAATAACGACGAACAAATATAAACTGATCAAGAGTTGTTGGGAAAGAAAAAGATAAAATCAGAACAAGATAAAGTTAGAAGCAGATTATGATGAAAGCAATTAGTAGGATTTGAGAAAACCCTAAGTCCAATATTCTATAAATACGACCCTTGAGATATGACGAACCAAGCATTAGGTCTGATCTCTTGATTAGTCTCTCTGAAATCCTGGCTTACTTAGGTAAAATCCTTGAGGAAAAAGGGATTAATCTTAGGGTTTAAGGCTAAACGCATCACTCTAGATCATCTAAAAACGCCCTCTCTGCTAGAGCCAATTTATGATTCTGCTCTATAGGAGTGCCAATTAGTTTAGCACCCAAAAACCCAACTTCCTAAATAAAATTTAATGCATACTTTCATTGGCATTGGACAATCCTTCTATTGCACGAGAGACTCAACACCAAAAAAACACTTTAAAGGTCCCAAATATTTCATATAAAAACAATCCCTAAGGTAGACCTTAAATCGTTCAATCATTAGTCAATCATTGCCTAAAATGATCAAGTGATCCACATACACGATGGCATTGAGTTGAAGTGTCTTTCGTTGCAAAGTGAAAAGAGAGTAATCAGAATAGGATTGTGTGAATCCATATTTGTTCAAAGATGTTGATAGCTTTGGAAACCAATAACTTGGGGCTTGTTCAAGCCCATATAGAGATTTTTCTATCTTACACACTTTACTAGATTGAGAGGCACTGGTGGTAGTTTCACGTAAACCTCCTCGTAGAGGTCTTTGTGTAGAAATATATTATGAACATCCATCTGATGCAATTCTCGTTGTTTAGTTGCTGCCATTACTAAAAATACACGGAGAGTAACCATTTTTGCTACCAAAGCAAATATATCGTTATAGTCGATCCCAGCATGTTTGATGGTTCCCAAAAACAACTAGTCTAGCCTTGAATCGCACGATTTGAGTTATGTTTTATTTTATACACCTATTTGCAACCCATTGCTTTCTTTTCTTTCAAAAGATCATCAATGATGCAAGTGTGATTTTTTCCCTAAAGATTTATCTCATCGGACATGGCCTCACGCCACCAAGAGTCTTGGATAGCTTCAGAGTAAGTATATAGCTCTCGTTCTACTGTAACAGCTACAATGAAAGTTCGATGCCATACAGAGAATTTATCATAATTCACAAAGTGTGTTATAGGATACGGCTTACCAGAGGAGTATTGCAGAGTGGTTCACAACAGGGATGAAATCACTTTATGAATGGTATGAGTGACATAATCTTGAAATCGAATTGACATCTGTTTTTATCATTGTACACTGTGACACCCCGTCTTCTCGGCAATCCAGGTATGACGTCACGAGTGAGTTTTATTGCATAAATTATTCGTCTTAATTGTAAATATGTGGCGTTGCATGCCTAATGTGTCAATGTGATCTTTATTATAAGTTATTTGTTGCCTTAGAACTCATTTATTACGTGTTTGGACTTGAAAGTCCATTTAACTGAGATTAGGAACCTAACCGAGATTAGGATCTTTGAGCCATTTCTTGGCTACCTTGAGCTTAGGAATTCGAATTCAAATTTCAACCTTGCCATTGAGTTCGTTTCGATGATTCGGATTCGATGAAACTAACTTCATATTTTTCTAAAGCCATTTGATCGCCTTATCGTTTTAAAATCCGATCCGAATGGACCGGATACCGTTTGACCCTACCCGTGTAACCGACCCGTTTTAGTCCTTAAAGGGCTGAAAATATCAGCCCTTTCTCCCCTATTCTTCACGAGACAAAGAGGAAGAGAAGGAAAGAAGAGAAAAGCCCCCTTTTGGCCCCAAGCTTTGGCTGGAGCTTGTGCCCCATCCGACCACCCGATCAAAGAACTAAGGTAACCATTGTATTCCTCTCTTAGAGTGCTTCATTTCCTCCCGATTTTATCTTGTTTTTCTTGCTAGAATTCATGCCTTTCATGAAGATGATGAATAGTGATTATACATGAGAATTTGCTCCCAATGTGCTAATATGTGATCTATTTGAGCTATAATTGTAGTATGTTGTTCCTGTGAGTGTGCTTGTCATTTATTTGTTAGATTTGCGGCTGTTTCTTGCCCCGAACATGAAACATCATTATTGTATCTTGCTTGAGCTCCCATGGTAACTTGGTTTCTAGCTCATTTCATGCCTTAAGTTTGAGATATATGGTAGAGCATGTATGTGTGACATTATACCTTAATTCTTGCTTGATTTGATTGAGTTTTGAGGTGGCTTTGTTAATCTTTAACCTCCCCCGCATTAATGTCCTGCTGCTGCTTCGTTTTCATACCAGAGATGACTCCCCGGGCGGGGAGTTTTTGCATTAAAAAGTACCCGGGCGGGTACTTTAAGTGCAGAAAGTTTCTGCACTACTTTTCCCTGCCAGGTAAATTTTTACCTTGTTTTTCCAGGCCGGGTAACTCCCCATATGACCTCCGATTGAGCTGATTTTTGGACACGATCAACCTTTTTGAGTCTAGAACAATCTCCAATGGAATCACCCCAAAATTCATTCTAGATTGTGAGTTATAATCATTATTTTTTGGTGTCGCCACTTCGCCGAGATTCTGCATTCGGTCAAATTCAAACCTACGCCATTTTCACCTCGCTTTGAACCATGATTCGAGCCACCTACCATTTTAAATATCTATATGTCTACTTTCATTTCAAAGAAATAACCCTTAATTTTCATTTTTCTAACTCAAGTTATGATCATTTTCCTACAGCTTCTGCATCTTGGAAATGCTAGGAATAGTGCCCTAGAAAGCCGATTGTATATCCGCTTTGTGCTTTTCCTTATTGTAATCACAGACAATCTTTGAATGATATAACGAATTAAGGCAACACTTATTTATATGCTCTTGTTTGGTATGCAATTACTTTATCTGTGCATGTATGAGAACTCCCCTAATCATGATGACTTTAGGACTCTACCATTTAGGTGAAATGATTCATGAAACGAGCCCTATATTACATAAGTCATGATTAGTAAAATACTCCAAGCCGATGAGTCCTACCGACAGAGGGAGTGTCAACCTGACTCCTCTAAGGCTTGCTTGTGGGATCACGCCCTTAAGAAGGACCACCTTGTTTCATGGAGGTGCAAAGTGTATAGTTGATATGTGCGTAATACATAAGGGTGCTTACTTTAATAAGTAAGTTCACTGAGGTGCCCCGTTTGAGAACATTCCTACATGGGAAAGGAAGTTTCTATTTCAGGAAATAGAAACTTCTAGATTAGGAAATATCTTACGAGTCATTGATGTGATTAATTGATCCTTAGACTTGAGGTTCCATGTCAGTTTATGAGTTAACTCTGTAGTCTTAGGTACAAGCTTTAAAGGGTGTCGCCATAGACAACTGAGTCAAGGCTTATGTTGGGGATGTACAAGTGATTCATGAAAGTGAATGAGAATCAAGAAAGGACCTACACTTGCATTTGTAAGGTGATCTCTTATTGTGTAAGTCATTCATATGCCATATGGAGTCCTTGGCCAAGGCAGTAGATCAAGACATCAAGAAAAGGGTTTCTTGGATTGAGATCAAATGGATACGGACTGCACTTAGCTTTAAGACCATATTATTAGGGTTCTGATTATTCCCTTACCCTAGATCTTGGTTGAGAGATAGTAAGTAGGAGGATTGTATCTCACATGAATCAATGACTTAAAGGTTCTGTCAAATCCGAACATTCCAATTCAGCTAGGGGTTAAACACCTGTTGCTAAACTATGGTCGTTTAATCTGTGGACTTATTAATTAATTAGTGAATTAATTAATTAGGGTCACTGCTAATTGAATTGAGAACCTAGAGGGTCACACACAACAACTTGGTTATATGAGTTGAGGCTTTAAAATGATTAAACGAGTTAATCGGGCCTAGAGGGTTCCACACGTGTGAAACCACACGTGTGGGTCACGTGAGTGACACGTGTCATTGTGACACGTGTCTCACACGTGTACGTATATATATTGTATATATATATATTAAATAATTAATTTATTAATTATTTAATAAACTTTGGTTTAATTTTCAATTAAAAAGAAAGTCTAATTTTGGAGAAAATAATCTAGTTAATTAATTATGAATTAATTAATTAGATAAAATAAGTTATTTATTTTAAATAAATAAAGTATAAAATTATCCAAAAATAGTTTGGATATTTTAGCTCTCTTGAAAGTTGATTTGAATTTGAATTCAAAGTCAAAGTCAAAATTACTTGATGATCAAGTAATAGGAGAGAGGGACCAAATCCTTAGCCCAAAAGGGTTTGGGCGTCCTTCCCCCTCCTATAAATAGGGGAGCTCGAGCTCCTCTTAGAGCTAATCGAGAATTCTTTTGGTTCATGTGTTGAACACCATCCTTTCTCCAAGATCAAATAAACCCTAGGTTAAGCCTAAACACTAACTAGAGAACTAGCATCCTTACTAGTTAGATTGTGGTCAAGTTGGTGGACTATCTCTAGAGAGCTTCAAGTTAGAAGTTTGAAGATTCGATCTTTACCAAGGAGAGGGGATCAAGCCGCGAGAAGAGCGTTCTTGGGTAGCTTGAAACGCTTCAAGAAAGATTAAAAGAAAAGTAAGTTTCTTATCTATACGAATTTAGATACACGATTGCGAGTCCAAGGTCCTTTTGTTGGAAAATTTTTAAATTTTTGCTGCTTTTCTGATTTTATTTTCCAACAAGTGGTATCAGAGCCACCTCGTTAATCGTGTTTCTGATTTGTCTTAATTATTCTGAATTTGGTAGAAATTCTTAGGCTTGATGCGATTGAGTATTTGTAATTGTTTTAGAAAGCCTGAATTACGAAACTGTATTTTTCCTGAAAGTTTTTGAAAACTGTTTTGTAAAATTCGTTTTAAAACTGTTTTAGATTTGAAACTGTATAAACTGTTTTTTGGATTTCTTGGATTGGTTTTGCTTTTGAACGAAAACACAAAACGAATAGCCTGGATTACGAACACGCGAAACCCCGCGCGCGAAAGCCTCGTGGCAGCGGGCTTCGGGCGCCACCGCCCGCCTGCCTAAGCGCGCATGGGCAACATATTTCGTGCAATCCAGTCCCAATTCTATTTTAATTTTAAATTTTTATTTTTTGAATATTTATTTTAATTTTTGAATAAAACTTAAAATTGGGATTTTTGAGAAATAGAAACAGTTTATATTTTGGGAAAATACATCTTTGATAAAATTATTAATTTTCAGAAATTAATTGGAATTTTATTTGTTTTGGTAGTTTTATTGAGAACTTTTATAAATAAGACTCGCATCAAGTCGTGTTTTAAGTCATTAGAACTTGAAACGGGAATTTTAATTTATTGGCTAAATTTAAATTCTCGCAAAAGCATGTTAGGTGATCATGGGTTTAGACTTATGTATGGTTTTAATTTATGCACATGGATGGTTTAAATTGGGGTTGGAGCCCTATAGTTGCGTTTTTCAATTGAGGTTGGATCCTCACTTATGTGCTTACTGTTATGTGATTTATTATGTGGCTTTCCATATTACTGTTTTTTAGGCCAGGGTATGCCCCGTGTAATTGTCTAAGGCCAATATGAAGATTGAGACTTATTACTTTATGTCTTTTTCTTTTAATTTGAGAGTAAACATAGGTGGTGAGGTTTTATTTTCATTTTGGAGATAATGCACCCAAGGAGTAAGATGGACCACATTCAAGTAACAAGGAGGCCATAAGTGAAGACCCCTCAAAATGTTAGGGAGGGGAATCTCAATTGTAAAATGTAATAGAGATAGGGCTCGTATTTTGTTACCGTTTTCCCTTATGTGATTTAAACTGTTTATATGGCATGTATGTTAGAACTTGTGATTGTGGAGTGGCTCCCACATATCACGCATAAGATAGGTAGAACCCATGATCAGCTCATGTTAGTATCATGCTAGGACATGTTATCTGTTTATGTGCTTGTTTGAAATGCATTTAAGTGTACTTGCATTAATCAAGACTAATAAAGTTGGATAACATATATGTTGGTGAGGTCGAACCGGACAACTCTCCGGTTGATTCAAAAATTCCCATTAAATATTAAGCTAATTTCGAACAAATAGGTATTTAATTCGAGATGCAAATTTTGAATTAAATTCCTAGCATTCCATCAATAGGTTTTAAGTTTAGTAAGTGGAGCTAGTTATTGTCCGCGAGTCGTGGGATAGCTAGTGGAGCTTATTAGTTCTTAGTTACCTAATTGATCATTTTAAATGATCAATATTTCGTGATCAATTTTGGCAAGGGCGATATCCGCCAGTCGTGGGTTGTTCGAGCTAAGTTTTGATCATGATCTTATGATTGATGAGTATAGCTTAACGCCTAAGTAAATATGGATGTCGCACGAGTCGTGGGTCCATATTGAAAGATAGGCGATGCAAAAACAATTACTAAGAGTTCTAAAGGTGTTAGAATTGGTAAGTTGTACCTACCTAGGGTTCTTAGTACCCATTGGGAAACGTGTTCCTCTTAGATCTTTGAAAAACATTGGGAGCTACGTTAGATTAAAGACCTTGTCTTTTGTATATCGTTATAATTCAGCATGCTCACTAGTTCTCTGTTTTACCATTTAGGTCGTAGATTCTGTGATTCTCTACGTGTTTTGAAATGGCAACCAAAAACCCTCTTGTATCGATCCTCGAGTTAAACAAGTTGACTGGTCCCAACTATTCTGATTGGCTGAGGAATCTAAAAATCATTTTAGATTCTGAGAAGAGAACTTATGTTCTCTTCGAATGGGAGCCTAGTCCCGAAGGGGATGCTCCCACTCGGGCCGAGCGGGACGCGATCCAGAAGTGGAAGGATGATAATCTCCAAGCCCATTGTCTTGTGTTGGCTAACATTTCTCCGGACTTGCAAAGGCAACATGAGGCCATGGAATTTGCTTGGGAGGTTTACGACCACTTAGAGTAACTTTACCGCCCTCATGAACGTGTTACAAGGTATAACACTTCAAAGGAATTGTTCCACTTGAGAATGAGGGAAGGTTCAAGTGTCCATGAATATGGACTAAAGTTTCTCGCCCTTACTGAGAAACTTGCTTCCATGGACATGCTACTAAAAGATGAGCTTTCGGTGGATTTGTTGCTAGCTTCGCTCCCACCATCATTCAACCCATTTGTCCTTAACTTCAATATGAATCATGCTCATGCTACTGTAGCTGAGCTGATTAGTCAGCTTGTGACTGCTGAAAGCACCATCAAGAAGGACAATAAGGTTTTGATGATGAATGCTCCATCTTCCTCTTCTGGGCCTTCTAAAGGTAAGGGCAAGAAAGCCCAAAAGAAGAAAAAGAAATCCCTTAGGCCCACTGGTGGCGTTACGAAGGGGAAGGCCCAAAAGAAGAAGCATGATCAGAAAGAGGATGTTTGCTTTCATTGTGGCAAAGCGGGACATTGGAGGAGAAACTGCCCAGAGTACAAGGCTACTCTAAAGAAGGATATGTTTCTCGTTGAAATAAATCTTTCTATTAATTCTAGTTCTTGGGTACTTGATACCGATTGTGGAACTCATATCTGTAATGATGTACAGATGCTAAGTGAAGTCTAACAATTCAAAGAAGGAGAATGTGTCTTGAAGATCGACGATGGCTCAAATGTTGAAGCTCGAGCTTTAGGCACAATTAGATTAGATTTAGGTAGTTTTGAGTTAGTCCTAAATAAAGTCCTTTATGTACCGAGCATTATTCGTAATATAATTTCAGTTCCAATATTAGATTGTGAAGGTTATGAAACTTATATTAAGAATGGAAAATATTTTATCAAACGGAACAACTCTTCCGTTCCATCGGTACTCTAAGTAATGGACTTTATCTAACTCAAAATATCAATATTATGGAGAGATGACAAAGTTTCAACTCCCTTAGGGCACGCTAGATTAGGACACATTTCCAAGAACAGAATTAGCAAGATAAACACTTTAGGATCATTATCTGAAAATGATCTCAAAGAGTTAACTTCTTGTGAATCCTTTCTCAAAGGAAAGATGTCCAAAGTTCCTTTCAAATGGACTGTGGAACGTGCTACTAAGGTTTTGGATTTGATCCATTCTGATGTTTGTGGACCGCTTAGTGTAAGCACTAGAAACAATCATCAGTATTTCATAACCTTTACCGATGACTTTAGTCGATATGGTTATGTATACTTAATGAAGTATAAATCTGAAGCTTTTGAGAAATTCTTAAAATTTCAAAAGGATGTTGAGAACCAAACTAGTCACAAGATCAAAGCACTTCAATCTGATCGAGGAGGCGAGAATCTTAGTGAAGAATTCCTTAGTCATCTCAAAGATAATGAGATTATCTCTCAGTGGACTCCTCCAGGAACTCCTCAGCTTAATGGAGTTTCTGAGAGAATGAATCGAACCCTACTCGATATGGTTCGTTCCATGATGAGTTTCACTGACTTACCACCTTCTTTCTGGGGTTATGCCCTAGAAAGTACAGCAAAGATTTTGAATCTAGTTCCCTCTAAGTCAGTCCCTAAAACGCCCTGTGAAATGTGGCATGGTAAAATCCCTAGTTATTCTTACTTAAGAATTTGGGGTTGTCCTGCTTACGTGAAGAGGACAGTGGAAGATAAGTTAGAATCTCGTTCTAACTTATGCTACTTTGTAGGTTATCCTAAGGAATCCATAGGATACTACTACTATGATCAATCTGAGCAAAAGGTGTTTATTTCCAGAAATGCTACTTTTATGGAGGAACCGTTTCTTAAAGAAAAGAAAGGCAAGATCATAGAATTAGAAGAAGTACAAACTGATCCCACGCCACCCACTAAAGAAACATCCCCTTTTGACCAACCGCAACCAATCACGAATTTCGATACACACGTAAATCCTCCTCTAAGGCATTCTGAACGCACTCCTAGACAGCCGGAGAGATGGTATGGATTCTTCCATGAGATCTCTCAAAAGGATAATGATCCTTTAACGTATGAGGAGGCACTTTCAGATTCTGACTCTGAACAGTGGATAGAAGCCATGAAATCCGAAATGGATTCCATGAACTCCAACCAAGTTTGGACCTTGGTAGATTTTCCTGATGGGGTCAAACCCATAGGTTGCAAATGGATCTTTAAGAGAAAGCTTGGAGTTGATGGAAGCATTGTAGCCTACAGGCAAGACTGGTTGCAAAAGGATTCACTCAAAGACCCGGCGTGGACTTTGATGAAACTTTTTCACCAGTTGCAATGCAAAAATCCATTCGGATCATGTTTGCCATTGCTCAATATTATGACTATGAGATATGGCAAATGGATGTGAAAACTGCCTTTCTCAATGGTGACATTGATAAAGACATTTATATGGAACAACCCATAGGTTTCACATTCAGTGGGAGTGAGCAAAAGGTTTGCAAACTCCAAAGATCAATCTATGGATTGAAACAGGCTTCTAGGAATTGGAACATTCAATTTGATGAATCAGTCAAAGCGTTTGGGTTCATTCAAATTTCGAATGATTCATGTGTGTATAGAAAAGAATTGTAGACCTCAGTGAAATTCTTAGTACTTTATGTTGATGGCATCCTTCTTATTGGGAATTCGAAGGATGACATGAAAGTGACTAAGTTATGATTATCGAACCAATTCGAGATGAAAGATCTTGGTGATGCGTCCTATATCCTTGGAATTAAAATCTATCGAGATAGATCTAGAAGGTTAATAGGACTATCACAGTCGATGTACATTGACAAAGTATTGAAGAGATTCAATATGGAGTCAGCAAAGGTTAAGAACCTTCCTATGAGTGTAGGAACATGTCTTTCCAAGAAGATATGTCCTAAGACTAACCTTGAGAAGGAAAGAATGACTCATACACCTTATGCCAGCAATAGGTAGCATAATGTATGCAATGTTATGTACTCGACCGGATGTGGCTTATGCACTTAGTGTAACAAGTCGTTTCCAATCTGACCCTGGAGATGGTCACTGGGCTGCCGTGAAGAATATTCTTAAGTACTTGAAAAGTACTAAAGATTTATTCTTAGTTTACGGAGGTCAGAAAGACCTCACTGTCGAAGGATACTGCGATGCAAGCTTTGCATCTGACTTAGATGATTTTAAGTCAATGTCAGGATACATTTCTGAGTTGAAAGAGTTCCAAGCAAACTACCACTGCAGATTCGACCACTGAGGCCGAATACTTGGCTTCAAATGTTGCAGCTAAGGAAGGTGTTTGGATTAGAAACTTCATTTAAGAATTAAATGTTGTTCCTAGCATGAAAGACCCCATTATTGTATTTTGTGACAACACTGGGGCAGTTGCTCAAGCAAGAGAACCAATATCTCACCAACGGACCAAGTACATTATTAGAAAGTATCACCTAATCCGTGATATTATCAAAAGAAGATATGTGCAAATTGAGAGGGTCGCATCAGTAGAGAATGTGGCAGATCCACTTACTAAACCCCTTAGTCGAGAAGCTTTCCAAGGTCATCTCGAGAAGATGGGACTTAGAGTAGCTTTAGAATGGCTTTGACAGGCAAGTGAGGGATTGTTAGGAATAGTACCCTAGAAAGCCAATTGTATATCCGCTTTGTGCTTTTCCTTATTGTAATCACAGACAATCTTTGAATGATATAACGAATTAAGGCAACACTTCTTTATATACTCTTGTTTGGTATGCGATTACTTTATCTGTGCATGTATGAGAACTCCCCTAATCCTGATGACTTTAGGACTCTACCATTTAGGTGAAATGGTTCATGAGACGAGCCCTATATCACATAAGTCATGATTAGTAAAATACTCCAAGCCGATGAGTCCTACCGGCAGTAGGAGTGTCAACCTGACTCCTCTAAGGCTTGCTTGTGGGATCACGCCCTTAAGAAGGACCACCTTGTTTCATGGAGGTGCAAAGTGTATAGTTGATACGTACGTGATACATAAGGGTGCTTACTTTAATAAGTAAGTTCACTGAGGTGGCCCGTGTAAGAACATTCCTAAATGGGAAAGGAAGTTTCTATTTCAGGAAATAGAAACTTCCACATTAGGAAATATCTCACGAGTCATTGACGTGATTAATTGATCCTTAGACTTGAGGTTCCATGTCACTTTATGAGTTAACTCTGTAGTCTTAGGTATAAGCTTTAAAGGGTGTCGCCATAGACAACTGATTCAAGGCTTATGCCGGGGCTGCACAAGTGATTCATGAAAGTGAATGAGAATCAAGAAAGGACCTACACTTGCATCTGCAAGGTGATCTCTTATTGTGTAAGTCATTCATATGCCATATGGAGTCCTTAGCCAAGGCAGTAGATCAAGACATCAAGAAAAGGGTTTCTTGGATTGAGATCCAATGGATATGGAATGCACTTAGCTTTAAGACCAGATTATTAGGGTTCTGATTATTCCCTTACCCTAGATCTTGGTTGAGAGATAGTAAGTAGGAGGATTGTATCTCACATGAACCAATGACTTAAAGGTTTGGTCGAATCCGAACATTCCAATTTAGCTAGGGGTTAAACACCTGTTGCTAGACTATAGTCGTTTAATCTGTGGACTGATTAATTAATTAGTGAATTAATTAGTTAGGGTCACTGCTAATTGAATTGAGAACCTAGAGGGTCATACACAACAACTTGGTTATATGAGTTGAGGCTTTAAAATGATTAAACGAGTTAATCGGGCCTAGAGGGTTCCACACGTGTGAAACCACACGTGTGGGTCACGTGAGTGACACGTGTCATTGTGACACGTGTCTCATACGTGTACATATATATATTGTATATATATATATATTAAATAATTAATTTGTTAATTATTTAATAGTCTTTGGTTTAATTTTGAATTAAAAAGAAAGTCTAATTTTGGAGAAAATAATCTAGTTAATTAATTATGAATTAATTAATTAGATAAAATAAGTTATTTATTTTAAATAAATAAAGTATAAAATTATCCAAAAATAGTTTGGATATTTTAGCTCTCTTGAAAGTTGATTTTAATTTGAATTCAAAGTCAAAGTCAAAATTACTTGATGATCAAGTAATAGGAGAGAGGAACCAAATCCTTAGCCCAAAAGGACTAGGGTTTGGGCGTCTCTCCGCCTCCTGTAAATAGGGGAGCTCGAGCTCCTCTTAGAGCTAATCGAGAATTGTTTTGGTTCATATGTTGAACACCTTCCTTTCTCCAAGATCAAATAAACCCTAGGTTAAGCCTAAACACTAACTATAGAACTAGCATCCTTACTAGTTAGATTGTGGTCAAGTTGGTAGACTATCTCTAGAGAGCTTCAAGTTAGAAGTTTGAAGATTCGAGCTTTACCAAGGAGAGGGGATCAAGCCGCGAGAAGATCGTTCTTGGGTGGCTTGAAACACTTCAAGAAAGATTAAAAGAAAAGTAAGTTTCTTATCTCTACAAATTTGGATACACGATTGCGAGTCCAAGGTCCTTTTGTTGGAAAATTTTTAAATTTCCGCTGCTTTTCTGATTCCGTTTTCCAATAGGAAAACTGTCAGCTTTGGCCCAATTTCACTCGGAATCTCTTTTTGTATTTTATTTCGTTTTTCTTGCACCTTTCCACCTCCAAACTTGTTCCTAACTTGTTCTAGCATGTGTATGTGTATATATTTGTTCTTTTATGCATTTTATGTTTCTTAAGTAATGTGATTTGTTTGAACGAATTGCATGTGCGCCTTGTTAGGTGTTTAGATGCTTCATTACGCATTAATTGTGGACATGAACATGCTTTAATGAATTTGTTAAGCTATGATATGTGTGTTTTTACACGTCTTGCATGGATTTGTACGTGTATGAACTTTTAACTAAGTATTTGCATCTCATACGTGACTAAGCATATACCGTGCGTCTATATGGCTCATCCTCGAGTCTAAGTCTTGTATTTCACCTTCAGTTTGTCCAGGTGCACCCGCGGTGGTGTTTTGTGATCCGAGTTAATTCCGGGGTGAATCATTTGTTACGTTCTTAGCCACGTCGGTGTAAGGTGAGGCTAGGTTATAGTTAAACCCTATAAAATGTGCTCGTTTTCTATACATGCGAACTATAACCTTAATTATAAGTAAATATGTGTGAAATATGTATGTTTATGAAATTGTTAAGCCTTTGCAAGTATAATGAACTATGTACAAGCCTATGTACGCTTGTTTCGATTTGTTAATGTACTCGTTGAGTGTTGCAACATTAGACCACGCTTCAAACCGTGTGCCTCTTATGAGCCGGAATATACGCTTGAAGGATTTGACACGGAGAGGTATGAATAGCGTGGTTGTTGCTAAGTAATGCTTTGTACGTAAGTTAATGTTTATAATGATAAGTTTAATGTTGTCGGTTTTTTACGTAATGAATGTAAAGTAATGTATTGGTAATGTAGGGCCTCGGAGTCTGCGAGCCAGGACACCCGGTATGACAGCGGGCCGTCGGGTTAAGGCTGGGCGTAGTCTCCACTCTGATAGGATTACCCCTAAACTCACCAGGAGGTTTGGTAAGGGAAGGATATCCTGAGGGTTGAGAAGCTTTCACTCCCCTCGACTGTAATGGGATGGCTAGGGACGCGCAACCCGTCCATCACCGGAGAAGGAGGTTAATGTGTAAGTATGTTTTACGTTTGATTTTATTTGCTTATGTGATTAGTCGGAGGAGCCCAAGATGGGACTAGGTACTCATCCCCACCGAGTTTTGTATGTATGCATGTTATTTAAAATTCGTGAAACGGGGATAGACTCTTTAATAAGATAAAATATGGTATTTTGAAACGTTAAGATTCAATATGAAATGATTTGTTACGCTTTGTACGTTTTTTTAAGATTGTGAGTTAACTTAAGTTTAATTTTTTTTAGTTTTGATTTGTTACGAACCCTATATGTATATATCACGGGAAAATGCTTTGGCATACAAAAACTATCTCTGAGTTCACGAGTATTGTGGGAATGTTCTTTGCTTTATATATATATAGCGTGTGTGGGTAGCCCCTCACTCAGTCCATGTGACTGACCCCTCTCCCCTCTTTGTTTTTAGTGTGCAGGTGTGGCGTGGAGTTCGTGCTAAGCGGAGTGAGTCGTGTCCTGGAGTCTGTCGAGTCCTTTGTTAAGTTTAAGTCTTTTGCATTTTATACGATTCGGATTTGTATAAGTATGAATATTTGATTGTGTAAGCATTGTTTATTTTATGTATTATGATTTGGGACAGGCTTCTAGGGACCAGATTGAACCCGTATGCTTTTGTGAATTTTGTTATTATTCGGGATTAGGTATCTATGCTAGTTGAACCTGTCACCTACTAATTGTACTTTTAAATTTGAATATGTGTTTGGTACGCTTCCGCATTTGTATTTGTTTTGTAGTTTGTGATTATTTGCAAGGTCTACGTTCCGCCTAGCTTAGGTACGTCTGTCGGTCTCCCGTTCGCCTATGCTTGGTTCATGTACGAGTGTTCCATCTCGTATGTGGATTGGGCTTAGGTCCGGGGGATGTAGTGACCCGCCGTGCGGGGTACTACATCCTCAACCCAACTCAACTACCCCAGTATCAAGCCCCGGCCCCAATATTGAACCAAGACTTTCACCCTTTCTTAAATAGATGGGGCAAGTTCAACTTGCTCACTCTTCATGGTTCTGCCAGCACTTTTTGTTACAACACCCTCCCCCTTCCCCCCCCCCCCCCCCACCACCAAGTCTGCGGCCTCTGCCCAAGGCTCTCTAAATTCCATATTAGCAAGTGTTTAACTTGATTGATCCATAACTTAATATTCAAATAGGAAAATTAAGTTTCAAAGAACACAACATCTCGTGAGGCAAAATTCAAATCTACTTTATACCATTTTACACTAGTGTGTTAAATTCAAATCTAATACATTGTGTTGATTGAGTAGAGAATGCTCTCCTTATTTATATAATTGAATGCAACCAAACTGAATTACCTCTCTTGTCATCTATAGAGAGGGGTGACCCAATCGCTTATACCACAAGTTTAAAGGATCTCCACCAATCACTTTTAGGGCTTTTCTGCTCTGCATCTCCCGAAAGTAGTAGAGTCCATCCTATTGTCCGCACACTCCAATCAACATCCTCGATGTAAGGTCCTGTATAACATATAATGTTTTAGTGAATTGAACCAAAATAATTTGAGAGATTGGTCAATTGCAATACCGAAATTAAGTTACAATTCAAATTCAGTACAAGCATAGAACATCTTTTAAAGTTAATTTTCAGAAAGTGTAATTGTTCCATCCATTGTTGCCACAACCTGACTCCCATCTGACAAACTAACCAGATACTCGGAAATTGGTTTGCGTGGTATACATCATCTCGAGATTTCCCATCATTTGTTTGAATGCTCCTATGTCAATAATCCCAGAAGAAATTTGAATGATGTATGTAGCACCTAGAACGAGAGGCACCACATCCCCCATACCATGAGTCTGGTCCACATATGAAATGGACAATTCGTACATAAACCAAACTCACAGTGAACGAGAGACAATGAAAAGACTGTCCTAGCTAAGTAGAATTTAACCCTGTACCAATCAATCAGAGTAAACAAAACCTACGATGCGGAAGCCATAATGACAATAAGGCCACAATAAAGATAATAATTCAACTATCAATCAACATGCAACCTAACAACGGATTCAACTAAGCATCCAACATGTCCTGATTAAAATTAATTCAATTCAATAAATAATTCAAATTTAACCATCAATAAATAGCTCACAGGTTCAATAAATAAATTGATACAATAACAACTATAATATGCAGGTGTAAGTTGCGTGTACAGTGAGAAACACTCGATCAAAGACACTATGACTCTAACTCCGCCTAGCAACCGAGCACCTACAAAAGAAAGTGGAAAGAAGGGAAAGAGGGGTCAGTCTCTAGAAGACTGAGTGAGCAGGAGGTATACGTATATATAGCAACATGCACATGCAAGTTGTAAATCCCGAGCAAGATTTTAGGTAAAGTAGTCCTCGTGAAAGCAAGAAATCAGTTACTCTATGCTCGAACTTTACAACTATCAATTTATACAATTAGTTGTAATTTTAGGCTATCAGTGGCTCGTCGAGTGAGCGTGCACAATCTCCAACCTTACTCCGACCGAGTACAATAATTAGGTTTCAATTTTAAAGGCGAGCATGCAATTCATTCAGTAGAATACAGTGCAATCAGTGTAATAGTGTAATCAATCAGTGCAATCAGTCAATGTAATCAAGAAACTAATCCATGGGGCAATTTGTGGTGTCGGCCTTACCACACGATCTCTTTTTCCCACCGAGTAATGGTAAGGGCTAGCCCTCTGCCATCCAATCACGATGAACATTAGGAACTTGACTCCTATGCCCGAAACTCCTTCCTCCAACAAACCTCCTAGTGGATTCAGGGGTCGTCCCAATAATGTGGAACTTGTGCAAGAGATCACCGTCAGCCAGATACCTTCGCGGTTCGCTCAATACACAAGTCCCAGGGCCTACGATCGATGTGCAGTATAATATCTCGCCAAAACAGGAAGGTCAGTAAATAATAATAACAATAGGTTCAATTTCAATAAAAGTTTACTCAATATCACGATTGAAAACAATATAAATATAAATAAGGTTTTGAGGCCCAAAACTTATTCATGTAGGTTTTAGGGTTTGTATACGTAACTAAACCGAAAAAACTCTCACCTCCAAATGCAAGAGAAACCACGAGTTTCGAATGTCTCCATTGACAAGATCACTATATAAGAAAGAAAACACAGTGTACTTGTGAGACACGACTTAAAATGGAACTAAGTAAGACGAACGGCGTAATCATGAAATGATATGATGTGAATTAACAATTATAGGATACCATGGATATGTTCATGCGAGCAATTAACATATATTAGCATGTACTTATCATAAAAAGTCAAAAGAAAGGAATTAAATCACATAAGGTTGAGCAGGAAATTCCAGAAATCCTCTGGAGAATGGGAACGACCATCCTGGGCAATAGAACAATTTGGGAATGGCCGTTCCCAGCTCCCCAAACCAATCCCACGATTCCGCAAGAAAATTACATTTTGTTCATGACTTGGAACGGCCGTTCGGGCCCAAGGCCCAAATTGGGAGTGGTCGTTCCGGCCTTCGCGCCCAATCACTCTGAAACATATAAACGGCCGTTTGGAAAAACATGTGAAAATGGGAAGGGTCGTTCCCGTTCTGTAGAAGGCTCAAGAATAGGACAGAAACAGGGGATGTCTCGGATCAAAGCCAAACCCAACAATACACCAACAATTCAACTCATAAATGCATTAAAACATGAAAGAAACACAGTTAGTCACTTGAAATACAATTAGATCCAACATAAACACTCAATTCAAGCTTTGATCATCAAAAATTCAATATAAACCCTTAGAATGTCAAGTGATCAAACATGTATAAACTTTCATGAAACTTAAGTTATATATGCATAAATCAATCCATAATGGTCATAAATATCTCATATATACTCAAGAATTTCATACATAACAAAAAAAAAAAAAAAAAAAACCTAACATAACCTAATGAATATATGCATGATTTCACCTTTAAGATGGCGGAGATGCAGGGGAAAAGAGAGATGATGATATGGGGCTTAATTCTTGGTGATGATGGAAGAGAAATTCTTGGCCCCTAGCTTCTTTGATCAACCGAGATTGAAGGGGGGAAGAGATGAAGTTGTCTTGCCTTGTTCTTGTAAATGAGAAGTGAGGAGAAAATGTGTGCATATGTATGTATATGTTTAATCATGAAATGAAGGGGAAAGAAAAGGGGAAATTACAGCTAAGTCCTCAACAAATTTAAATAATGCAATCAAGTACTCGAGTTATTAAGTTATTGCAATTAAGCTCCAAACTTGTGAAATGTGGTCACTTAAGTCCACTTCAATTAAGTCCTCCAATCATGAAAATGATCAACTAAGTATAATTAATCAGATAAGACATGCTCGATAATTAATTCACGTATCAATTAAATACAAATCATGCCATATTTCACAAGTTGATAACAATTTCACATAATCATTTAGTAATAAAATTTACAAATCATCATGAAACGCACCACTTAAAAAATAAACGAATTAAATAAATCCAATATCTCAAAAACTCACAAGCGTGGCGAGTGTACCTGAACGGCTGGAAAACTGGGGCGTTACAATCTCTCCCCCTTAAGGGGACTACGGACCTAGGGCTTTCCCCCTTAAGGGGACCAGGGACCTGGTCCCCAGGTCCACTGCCTCGAGTTCTGAACTCTTAAGTAGCTCTCCCCGTCAGGAATTAGTTCGAAAAAGGTCTTCAAGCAACTAGGAGTCTTCAATTGCTGTTAAATCACGACCCTTAACTCACCGAACCTAAATACTCGAAATTCTAAGCTGTCGCCAGAGCAAGCTAAACAGGTAGTGCCTCAAGGAGAGAGAGCCCCGTCTCTCGGGCAACAACGAGAGAACCCCGTCTCTCAAACAAATAGCGAGGGATCCCCATCCCTCAAACAAACAATGAGAGAACCCCGTCTCTCAAATGCAAAGAAAGAGAACCTCCAAAACTCTCAAACAACAAACACAACAACCCAAGAAAACAATTAAATAAACAATCACACAATAACCAAATAAGGAACATATAAGAAAATATCAATACATCAATTGTCATATAAAAGCAGTTAATACGATTAGTGATCAAGGCACATGGTATCAAGAAATTATTCAAATTAAAGTTGCATGTATGTATATGCCATGAATGTTAGATGTACCGTTCACCATAGCAACGGAACTGATGTTGGTGACCCTATAACCTGAATGTATTGTCTGACCCAAAGCTAGTTTGGTTCTTGACTTGCCTTTAATGTTCTTACTGCGTGCCCGGTTAAGAAGATAGATAGACCCTCGGTCGACCCAATTCTCAATATTCATTCTAATCTTTACCCACGGTCATCTCCTTACTTTGTTTTGATGAAGTTCTTGGAATTTCATTTAGACCTTTCGGACATAACGGTCTCTGTCTTTTCTGATCATTTATCCTTAACCTGTAAATATTCCTTAGCACAATCAACTCTTTAGTTAACTGAGCTCTAACTAATACTGCATACCTTCATAACATTCCTCCCTATACCAAGTTTAATTCTGCTATCTTTGACCATAACAGACTCTACCACATGCTCGGCATTAGGAACGGTTAATAATATCTCATGAGCTTTGTGAAAATATATTACTTTTCTTTTTCCTGAATAGTTAGGAAAATCCAACGTCAACCCAGTCGCCAGTATCTGATCTCCCAGACAACCTGGTTTAGTTCTTTGTTGCCGACTTGGTTAACTGGAATTTGTTAACATCATCCTTAATAACTTGATCAAGCTTTCCTTTTTCAAAACTAACTTAGAAACTCATCAAATTTTTCCTGATAATAACATCATCTTCGAAATCTAAATCGCGTGCGATGAATTCCTAAACGAACCAATCCCTTCGATGCCATGTGGAGATCTTCAACCTGATCATGGTAGCTTAACCTCCACTTTGAATGTTTTAGACTACTGAAAACCGTTTCCTTCTTTCTATCACTATTATTAAGACTTCCATGTATGTGAAAGCTTGCATCTCCTTTGTTTCATCCTAGAAGTAACTTTCTCGAGCATAACTGTGAGTTCAGGTTTATTTCTCAGTTGTACTCTCCCCCTTAAGGATTTCTGCCTTCACCTGTTGGACCCTATCCATCTTTCCTTGATCCTTTGAGTTCGATCGGTCACTCCTTAATCGAAACCTCCCTTATGAACTTCTCGATCTTTCCTTGGGAATAAGTAACCATTGCCAGAAAATGTGTTTAGTGTATTATTCATATTCACTTTGAAGTGATTGACCAGAATAGCAACCCGAATTCCATGCTTCCCAATTTTCTCTTTTAATCCCCTTAAAATCGGAAATCCAAATTTCTTTTCTTATCCAATTCGTACAACCAGAAATTATCTTTTCATTTGTTAGACTTGATTGAAGTGGTAGTTGAAGTATAGGACGGGGAAGGCATCAAAAAAGGAAAAAAAAACACTAAAACGATGCATGGTGGGTTAAGATGTCAGATGCATGTAGCACATATTTTCAACGAGGGATATGCAACAACAAATTAAAATTATAATATTAAAGTGCATAAGGGTAAGAATTAATTAATTAAATATAATGTATGATGCACGTGCTATGAATGCATTGAACCTGTCACTGTAATAGTGGTTTTAGCACATCATCTTGTTCTTTGATCGCGATAATGTAAACAGAAGTTGAGGAGTTATCCTTTGAATATCTGTAATTTGCCGTCGCAATCCCGCTTGATCCCTTGTAGTAATTGGAGGTTCAAAGAACCCGTGAAGGTGATACGACCCGTAGTCTCCCAATGATCCTTGTACTAGGACCTTTATGGTTTGATGAGTAGAAATTCCAAGCTCCCACATGCTTATCTCTTTACCTCTGAAGTCTTTCAAACTCGTGTTTAGTGTCCCCACGGTGTACACGAGTTGATAGTCTTTGGAATTTGTGAAAATGATGAAGTTGGTGGAATTTTCTTGTGGATCGGGGCATTCTATTACAGACCTTTAGCGAGTGAAGATAACATTTTATGGAAAGGCCTTGAACAATCATATCTCTCATTGAACCTTGATGCATTTGCTACCCAATCAACAACTAGGAGGAGGAAACTTGTGGTCAAGGTTGAACGTAGTTTTGACGACGTGGTATCAAACCTAAAAACCACAACTCAAGTCGAATATAGATGTATGAGGGTTAGTGTATGATTATGGCACATATTTAGAGAAACGAAGCATATATTTAATGTAAAATGCAACATATAATCAACAAAATTTAATTTAAACACATACAACGAGTAAAATTTCATCAATCGGTATCAATTAATCACAAGGATTGATGCAATGCACATGTTGACAAGTTTTCCCTATGCCGTTCGACCTAGACTTGACATGACACGACACTAGAAACCCTAATTTTTCAACCTGGGGCTCTGATACCACTTTAGGATGTAGCACCCGGGGTGGGGATGAGAGGCACCACATCCCTCACACCAAGAGTCCGATAACTCACAGTGAATGGGAGACAATGAAAAAACTATCCTAGTTAGACGGAATCTAACACTGTACCAATCAATCAGAGTAAACAAACTTGCGATGCGGAAGCAATAATGATAATAAAGCCACAAGAAAGATAATAATTCAACTATCAATCAACATGCAACCTAACAACGGGTTCAACTAAGCATGCAACCTGTCCCAATTCAAATCAATTCAATTCAATCAATAATCCAAATTTAACCATCAATAAATAGCTCACAGGCCCAAAAAATAAATCGATACAATAACAACTACAATATGTAAGTGTAAGTTGCGTGTACAGTGAGAAAGACTCGATCAATCACTATGACTCTAACTCCGCAAAGAAGGGAAAGAGGGATCAATCTCTATAAGACTGAGTGAGCAGGAAGTATACGTATGTATAGCAACATATATATATGCAAGTTGTAAATCCCGAGCAAGATTTTAGGTAAAGTAGTCCCTGTGAAGGTAAGAAATCAGTTACTCTATGCTCGGACTTTACAACTATCAATTTATACAATTAGTTGCAATTTTAGGCTATCAGTGGCTTGGCGAGTGAGCATGAATAATCTCCAACCTTACTCCCACCGTGTACAATAATTAGGTTTCAATTTTAAAGGTGAACATGCAATTCAATCAGTAGAATACAATGCAATCAGTGCAATAGTGTAATCAATCAGTGCAATCAGTCAACGCAATCAAGATACTAATCCATGGGGCAATCCGTGGTGCCGGCCTTCCCACACAATCTGGTTTTCCTTCCCGGTGATGGTAAGGGTAGCTAGCCCTCTGCCATCCAAACACGGTAAGCATTAGGAACATGACTCATATGCCCAGAACTCCTTCCTCCACCAAACCTCCTAGTGGATTCAGGGGTCGTCCCAACAATGTGGAACTTGTGTAAGAGATCACCGTCGGCCCGATACCTCCCCGGTTCGCTCAATACAAAATTCTCAGGGCCCACGATCAATATGCAGTACAATATCTCGCCAAAATATGAAGGTCAGTAAATAAAAATAACAATAGGTTCAATTTCAATAAAAGTTTACTTGACATCACGCTTGAAAACAATATAAATATAAATATAGTTTTGAGGCCCAAAACATAATCATGCAGGTTTTAGGGTTTATATACGTAACTAGAACAAAAAAACCCTCACCTCCATATGCAAGAGAGACCAAGAGAGAAACCACGAGTCTCGAATGTCTCCATCGAGGAGATCACTATATAAAAAAGGAAACACGGTTTACTTGTGAGACACAACTCAAAATGGACCTAAGTAAAACGAACTGCGTAATCATAACGTGAATTAACAATTATAGGATATCATGGATATGTTCATGCGAGCAATTAACATATATTAGCATGTACTTATCATAAAAAGTCAAAAGAAAGGAATTAAATCACATAAGGTTGAGCAGAAAATTCCAGAAATCCTCTGGAGAACGGGAACGGCCGTTCTGGGCAATAGAACAATCTGGGAACGGCCGTTCCCATCTCCTCGAACCAATCCCGTGCATCTGGAAGAAAATCACATTTTGTTCATGACTAGGAACGACCGTTCTGGCCCAAAGCCAAAACTGGGAATGGCCGTTCCGGCCTTCAAGCCAGAACACTCTGAAACATGGGAACGGCCATTTGGAAAAACAAGTGAAAATGGGAAGGGTCGTTCTCGTTCTGCAGAAGGCTCAAGAACAGTGCAGAAACAGGGGATGTCTCGGATTAAAACCAAACCCAACAAAACACCAACAATTCAACTCCCAAATGCATTAAAACATGAAAGAAACACACTTAGGCACTTGAAATACAATTAGAACCAACATAAACACTCAATTCAAGCTTTGATCATCAAAAATTCAATATAAACCCTTAGAATGTCAAGTGATCAAACATGTATAAACTTTCATGAAACTTAAGTTATATATGCATAAATCAATCCATAATCGTCATATATATCTCATATATGCTCAAGAATTTCATACATAACAAAAAAAAACCCTAACATAACCTCATGAATCCTCAAAGATATTTATGATTTCACCTTGAAGATGGAGGAGATGAAGGGGAAAAGAGAGATGATGGTATGGGGCTTGATTCTTGGTGATGATGGAATAGAAATTCTTAGCCCCTAGCTTCTTTGATCAACCGAGATTGAAGGGGGGAAGGGATGAAATTGTCTTGCCTTGTTCTTGTAAATGAGAAGTGAAGAGAAAATGTGTGCATATGTATGTATATGTTTAATCGTGAAAGGAAGGGGAAAGAAAAGGGGAAATTGCAGCTAAGTCCTTGACAAATTTAAAATAATGCAATCAAGTACTCAAGTTATTAAGTTATTGCAATTAAGTTCCAAGCTTGTGAAATGTGGTCACTTAAGTCCACTTCAATTAAGTCCTCCAATTATGAAAATGATCAACTAAGCACCATTAATCAAATAAGACATGCTCGATAATTAATCACGTATCAATTAAATACAAATCATGCCATAATTCACAAGTTGATAAAAATTCACATAATCATTTAGTAATAAAATTTGCAAATTATCATGAAATGCACCACTTAAGAAATAAATGAATTAAATAAATTCTATCTCTCGAAAACTCACATGCGTGGCGCACGTACCTGAACGGTTGGAAAACTGGGGCATTACAATGTATCCATTACCAGTTTTTTGATTGGTAGTCATGGTTATTGTATGATTGAGAGAAATCCCCCTTTTTCTTTTTCCCTTATGGCCCTGATACCATGAAGAAACTCAAAGTGAATTCTTTTGTGGGAATGATTTTCTCATTCTTATTCCTCTAGTGTTACAACAAGATATACATCTTTTAAATAAGCTACAAATCAATCACAAATTTAGAACAAATCACGCCAAGCATAATCGTAAATCCTATCTAATATTTACCCAAATAATCTACCAATCTATCCATTTATATAATATTACAATCCAATAGGAAGTGGTGCAAATAGAAGCCAAGACAGAATGGTGGTGGTTGGTCGTTGTTTGTGACGTTTTCCAGCCGGTATATATTCCTCTATATTTTTGTAGTTAGGTTGGTCTATATCAGGGGAGAAGGTTAAAGAATGGGAGTTGGGGAAGAAAGAAAAATTAAAATAATAATAAAGATAAAAAAAATAAAATTTAATAAATGAACGGTAAAATACAAAAATTATGTTTTAATTATGATAAAGTCAGTTTAGAGGAGGCTGAGCAATAAATTAAGAATATAAATTTTTTTTAGGGATAATTACGAATAGCCCCCGAGATTTGATGAAATTACAGATTACCCCCTGATATTTGAAAAATTATGATCTCCCCTTTAACCTTTACACTCTCTCACAAATTACCAATGTTCTCATTCATGCATCAGCGGTTAGTTTGGGCGCTTTGTTATGCCTCCATTTGGCATCAATGAAGGGAATGGCGGAATATTCAAATCTTTGCATCGCTCCAACTGTTGGTCATTCACCTTGACCAATTCCCCAGGGGGGAATATAGTAAATTTTGTCACAAATATAGGAAAATTAATTTATGTTGATAGCCCTCAAATTTAGGGGATTATAAAACTTGGTTCGATTTACTTCGAAAATTGCAAAACAATCCAAGAATTTTCCTTGTGATGTAAAATTACATATAATTTGCAAGAATCTTGACAAAAAATGACTTTATCTTATTCATGCTTCAATTACATACATCATACTCCTTCCTTGTAGACAGTATTAATTTTTGGCCAAACCTCATATGTAAAACTCAGTTTTGATAAATGAGTAAATGATTGTCTAGATCTAATGTTGTCATTCTCGTGTTTGTATCCATATATTATGAAACTTGATAATTCTGATTCATAAATCGGTCTTTCTTTATAAACAAGCCACCCTCACTTTTTTAAAGGACTAAATGTGCTAAAATTGAAAAAACAAATGTGTTACGATAAGATCAAATGTGAAATTTCGGCCTAAATGTATTACAAATTAATATGATACAAGATCAAATGTGTTTTGGTGGAATACAAAATCTAGTTTCACACATTTAAAACTCAACAATAATTTCACTGCGTATCTTGAAACTTAACCATATTATACAAACTTCCTATAAAGTATTGAATAATTACAAAGTCTTCCCTTTCAAAAGAATTTACTATACATCTTGATCGGAGTACTTTAATGTTGTGAATTTCTCAACATTCAGGAAAATCTCGAACAACAAAATTCGGCTCGATTCACATACATCCCGGGTATGTGATATGATTATCCTAAAATTTGTGTTAACAATTAGTTATAAAAATTTGGGATAGTTACGAACGCCCCCCCCTGAGGTTTCGAAAATTACGAACTCCCCCCTGAATAGTACACCCTTGCTTACAAATAGCACCTTTGGTTAAATCACACCGTCTAAAATTGATGACGTTAATGGACAAATTTTATACACCCTTGCTTACAAATAGCACCGAATAGCACCGGCTGTTAATCATACCGTCTAAAATTGATGATATCAATGGATGGATTTTTCTCTCGGAGGGGGTAGTTCGTAATTTTCGAAACCGCATTAACGCCAAACCTCAGGGGACGTTGGTAATTATCTCTAAAAATTTCATACTAGATCAAGTTATACCATTTCTTGATCATTGCGCAGGGGTCATGAAAATCTTCTCTGTATCGTTCCAATTTTATCGGATGTCCCCAAAGGGACAATGACATTACATATATATTTCACTCCTTAAACAACAAAATTAAAATTAGATCAAACACCAGACTTCGCTTACAACTTCCAATAAGGAGAACTTATTTCCTGTATTACAAAATACAACATTACTAACACTATTCTTGTGCTCAAAATGAGCACATACAACATAACAAAAACCACACCACCATTACCTGCTGCACAATCCTATTATACAAATATACCACGTCCACTACAAGAATTAGCTATTTCTTGGTTCCCATTTAACAAATCTAAATAAACAGGTAAAAAATCAGGGAAAAAAGAAGTAAAAACTGTAACATAGTTCAAGTCGATGAACGATGCAGTGTCCGTCATCTACCTGAGCATATTCGGTCTAACACGTTGCTCCTCGTATGAGGATAAACGCACAACTGGAGGCATCCCGCTTTCTGAACTTGAAAAACTTCTCAAACTCCCTTCGGAAGTGGGTAATCTAGGTGTAATATCTGAGAGATATGGGTAAGAATCTGCTGCAGACGGTCTACTGTAAGATGGTGGACCTTCACTTAGTCTAGGCTGGATTTCAGAAGTCGTAAAAGGTCTGTATGGTACACTGCTAAACACGTTACCAGAAAGAGCATTTGCATAAAAGAATTTGCCATTAGCAAATTCAGAATGGTAAGTAGCAAAACTAGGACCGGCCCCGGTTACTGAATTAGCTCTATGAATTGCTTCGAGCTGTTCATCGGTGGGCAATCTGAAAATGGCAGGAGAAACAGTGGGGATTCTGAAATTGTCCAAATTGCCCGTTTCTCGTTGTACTGAAACCGAGCTATGGAGTTTCTCTCTCAGTGAAGATTTGGCTCTCTGAAGTGCCTCGAGGACGGAACTGTAATTACTCGAAGCTTCTAGGGGCACAATTGCCAGTTCAAGAGACAAAGGGTTATTGGCTGCTGCATGAGATATTTGTTGGGATACATTTTGGGAATCTTGAATGTTTCTGTCCTTTGAAGTGGGAAATGAAAATTCTGATTCACAAGTAGTGGCTGTGTTGGATTTTTCGTCTTGAAAAGTTCTCGTTTTTGCAGGCAAACTATTGGAAGTTTGGGGTTCTTGAATGGAACAGGGGTTGAACAGTTCTTGCTTCGTTTCTTGATTGTTTGAGTTTGATGTTCCAGAAGCAGATGGCAGTTCGGGCGATTTTGTGTCATATCGTTCTTCCGTTACATCTGAATGATTTCCGAGATCGTATGCGTCCTGGTAGTCCATGAACGAAATGAAAATAAGTAGAAGAAGATAAGGGGGGAAAATGACATAAATCACAGGGTAAACATAATATATATAGGGATGCTTAAACCGGCATACCACTCAATTACACAAACGTCAGGTTTGAGAATTACAGAAAATTCCCCTAATATACCCTAAGGTTCCGCCTAACACATGCTATTATTGTTATGAATTTAAAGTCAAATATTGAGTAGGCTAAAATCAAGGGTGAAATAGGATATTCATTGAGATGATGTCATCAAAATTCATCAACCCATTTGTAATGTAAATTCTTTGGCAGGGGAAATCAGTGCAATTATCTCAAATAAATACGTAAATGTAAATACAGCATGTTTTCATCAGAAATATGACGAGACAAGGATAGAGACACTCAAGGGATTCGAGCATTTTATTCATTAAATAACTGCCTTGAACAACTATTGTAAATCATGGCATCAGTTTCATGAGTTGGATTAGAATTCATCTCAAGAAAAAGTACAGCAAAGCGATATCAAGAAAAACCAAAGTAGACTCATGATGCCATGATTTCTTCTTCTCTCTCCTCTGTTTTATAACAAAGTCTTTATTATTTCCTCGGTTTATCTGCTCCCTCTTTCTACTCTCACATCTCCTATAGTTAAAGATTTTTACATTTTTAGTATCATACAATTATATTTTGTCAAAAATTATCTTTTTTGTTTATCATCAAGTTAATACAAATTTACACTATTAACATTTTAACAGATTTTGCACAAACAATGCGTGCGCTTTATTTTGCACAAAAACCGAGTGCGCCTTCGATCGCTAGTATAGAATTATGTGTACAATATATTATATACACATGGGAGGGGGGGTTGGGGGTTAGGAGAGTACCTGTGTGCCACTGTTGTTCTCTCTGTACTTGTCCTCCCATTCTCTTTGGGCCTTCTCCTCCTCTTCATATCGACCAATGAGCTGTGCTTGATGTTGCAATGCACTTTCCATGTCTTCTTTGTCTCTCTCGCGTCCATCAAAATAGTGGCCATTAACTTTTCGAGTTTCAGTATTTGACTCTGATGTGGGGCCGTCTATTGGGCTTTTCCCATTATCATGTCCGGAGCTTTCTCTAAGTGCAACAGGCTCGCCATCAGAGCAGTTAGAGACATCTCTCGCTTTCTCAGTGTGATCATTTTGTAACTCTTCCATTGGTCTGCAGTAATGTTTTAACAAGATGGGAATATTAGACATTTCACTATCTGAATTATGACATTTTTTCACAGGCTTAATGAACAACATGCACTTTTTTCTCTTTTTGCTAATTATGTTATTGGTCCCTACACTCGGCTACTTTATTAACTTTTCGTCCCTGTACAATTCCCACTTGCAATAATGGCCCCGAAATGTATCTCTTTCAACATTTTCCTGTCCTAGTCATTATTGTGGACATCAAAAGTAACACTGATAAGGCACATTTCATGCAGTTATGCTAATTTCTCAAGGGAGGAAACGAAATAGGAAAACTACATTTGCCTATACTTACCCATTTATCCGCTTTCATCGCTACACAACTCGT
The DNA here is from genome assembly GCA_037501455.1 of Lantana camara. Taxonomy (NCBI): domain Eukaryota; kingdom Viridiplantae; phylum Streptophyta; class Magnoliopsida; order Lamiales; family Verbenaceae; genus Lantana; species Lantana camara. The sequence goes on from CM074863.1 coordinate 89,283,505, forward strand.
CACTTAACAAAATGATCCTCAAAAGATATTTTGCACCGTACGAGGCTAACCACCACTAGACCCAAATTGTCGTCAACAATAAAGGATGTTAAAACAAGGTGACATTCTACGAACCAACTATCGTGATTGTTAATTGTATAAGGCCGAAAACCAGATTAGTTCCAAGTACCAAAAATATAAATATCCCATTTTCAAATTAATGATCAAAACACAAGGCAACCAAAAATTCACCTTGTTTCCCTGCGTCTTATTCTTCGACATGATTTACCCACCCTTCTTGCTGAAGAACTATTTGATGAAGCAAAACTAGCCCTTCTTCTGATTGAATCCAAATATTTATTCTTTCCACTTGAATGCTGAGAATCTTTACTACTTCTCCAGGACAAGCTTCTACCAGTTGATGGAGATGATTCGATTTCAGAACTAGAATACGCTTCTGTTTCATTTTTTCTTGGTTTCATGTTGGTTGAAGTTTCTTTATAGTTACATGGATTCTCATCCTCCTCGGAGCAAGAACTGAATTCCTCAGACAAATCACTTATTCCTCGATTTTCAAGAATTGCAAGAACATCAACTGTTGCCTTTTCAGCTTTCTTTCTCTGAAGAGATATAAAGTTTAGCTGCTCTTCAAGTTCTGCTACCTGCACGCATTTTCACAAATTTAGATACATCAACTAATAACAATTCAATATAACCATAAACTAAAAATACCGAGGAAAGAACAACAATCACCATTGACATATTTTTTATGAAGGAACCTGACAACAATCACCATTGATATATTTTTTATGGAGGAACCTGTCACATCCTTAGATTTATTCATTTTTTTAGGGTCTTTTGCTCAGCTTATAGAAGTGTTTGCAAGAACTTCTGCTTATGGACAAGTAGAAGCTAAAATTGTGAAAAGTGGTAGTCGTAAAAGTACTCAGTGATTGAGGAAAAGGTTTTAAAAGATATATTGAAAAAACAAATGTTGAGTATTTGGAAAAAAAAGTGAAAAGAACTTTTATTTCTGCTTATCTTAAGCACAAGTTGGTTTTCTGAACGCACCCAGAGTGCTTAAAAGAAGCAAAAAGTGCAAAAGTGCTTTATTTTCCAGAGTTTGCAAACATTACCATAATAAACTCCTTAAAACAAGTTATAAGCTATCTGAGGGTGTATATAAGCTCCAAACCAAGTTGTTTGGAGCTTAAAGAATAAATAAGCTTCAGCCAAATTTTTTACAGAACAAATTATAAGCTGTCCAAATAGAAAATGACATGAATATCCTAAATTTCCTTCAAGACTACATATCTATCATATCAAACTAAAACTATTTATGTGAAACAAATTTTTTGGTTCACTTTTCATCACTATTGCAGTAAAAGGAACTTTCTACACTGTCATTTTTAGCGAACTCAATTACATCCTAAAACATCTTCTAAGCTACTAATAATAAGCTTAGGCAAAAGCACTAAATCTTAAAATCACTCTTCTTTCATTTTCTGTTTGGAGGTTTTGAATTCTGTTGCAGCTTTTAGCGTACTTGTTATTCAACATTCTAGTATGAATGAAGAAGACAAAATGCCAAAAAAAAAACAAGGAACAGTAAAAGACACAGAGAGTATTGAAAAGTGTAGCTCACCCTCTTAGCCAGCTCATCGGCTCTTTGTCTTGCTGTTTTAGAGACAGATCTTTCAGCTAACAACCTTGCTCTCAGATATTCAATGGTCATCGCATTGGATTCTTCCATGCTACTTGTTGTCCTGACATAGTTGCATATATCAAATGATCAGAACCATTACAAAATCGTGAAGATGTAAATACTATGTTTAGTTCTTAACAAGCCGAAGAGTACCCTTTTCACACGGTTTAATGCAGAAAAGTACTTTATGTTTAAACCATTTATTGAGGAAATTGAACCTGAAATGCATTTCAAGCTTTATTACCAGACTCAAAATCATTCCCTATGACCGAGTCATCATCCTCTGAGTAGCTTTTGGTCAACTATTCAAGGATTCGGTTCCCATTGGATGACATCAATGGCAAATACCCATATAGGGAAAGAGCCAAGAATTATTTTACGTATATACAATGTTTAGTTCTTAACGAGCCGTAAAGTACGCTTTTCACACAGTTTAATGCAGAGAAGTACTTTATGTTTAAACCATTTCTTGAGGAAAATGAACCTAAAATGCATTTCAAGCTTTATTACTATAGATTCAAAATCATTCCCTATGACCGAGTCATCCTCCTCCTAGTAGCTTTTGGTCAATATTCAAGGGTTTGGTTCCCATTAGATGACATCAATGGCATATACCCCATATAGCAACAGAGCAAAGAATTTATTTTCAATAAAATTTTCTACATCGTTCATTATTTAAAAATTAAATGACACCCTAGGCAGAAATCATACAGATGAAGATATGCCATCTTTATAATTTCTGGAATCCATGATCCATCACAACTTAGCTAACCGGTGTGAAGAAATTTTACATAAGCTCGAAAACGGGAAACTGAATCGCCAATAGCTTTGCATTGCACTTCCACATTTTATTACTTCAAATACACCTTCTTAGACTAGTGATTTGTTCATACTATAGTCATTATCTTTTATAAGCAGAAAGATAACAGTAACACTTATTCAGAAAACATAAACGAACTTTCAGAGGGTAATATTAATGAACTATTTCGATCACTGAATTCCATATCATAAACCAATTCAACTTTTAATTCCATATTACTTCGAATTAATGCAAAACAAGCACAATCTGAGTTTGCAACTTCAACTCAACTATACTTGAATTGACCTAAATTGAATTATCCTATAATTCAGCAATCGATCCAACCCCCATATTCTTTACTTTTGCACAATCACGCAAAACCCCCATTTTCTTTACCCAAAAAATGAAAGAGAACAGAGAATTACCAAAACCCACAACCGGATCAGTCAAATACATGCATATATAGATAATAAAAGGGCAATCTTGAATTAGAAAGAAAAAGAAGAAGTCCCATACCTCTGTTCTCCATCTTCGTTAACAGCAGTGGACATTTTCAGGCTCTTGTAGTTTCTATGAACAAGTAAAACTACAAAAACAGGAACTATAAATTACTCGGAAAGAAAACCAAAAGACCAGATTCAGTCAATGAAAATAACAACCAATTTAAGTATTAATCAGACGAAAAGAAAATACGAAAACCCTTCAAATGGAGAGGAAAATGAATGATAAATCGTTTCCTTACCTTAAGAATTACGCTGACTGCTTAAGTCAGTCCAAAAGCATGGAAGTAGAAGTAGGGTCCTCCATTTTCGTTCTATTACTTCGCTGGAATTCAGTTATAGTTTGTGTCCATACGATTGACTGCGACCTATCTTGATGCAATACGTAAACACGAATACGATTCAATATAATTACGATTTTAATATAGATGTTTGATCCCAATACAGATATGTGTATAAGAATACGTATATAATTTGATATGCCATAATACATTAAATATTGGATATCATTTTTCGACTTAATCAAGTGATAGATATTGGTAGGCAACAAAATTAAATTTAGAATGATTTAATATTTATACATATCATGTATGTATACGAACTTGATATGAAATAATATGAATACAACGATACTAATTTTTTTTAATATCTAATACAATATCAAATAATAAAATTATATTTTTAAAAGTGTTCGAATATTAATATTTGTATATAATAGAATACGATAAAGTGAGAAGGTAAACCCGAAGTGTAACGGCCGGTGTTTTCGTCGTTCAGGTACGCGCGCCACACATGTGAGTTTGAAAGTTAGAATTGTTAAGCATGCTTAATTGAATTATGTGAATTATGTGATTAATTGCCTAATCGTCTATGTGATAGTTTTATTTTCATTTCATTTCATTTCATAATATATACATAATTCACACATTTCGTAAACATATCATATTTTCATATAAATATATATATATACATACTTTCATCACACTCACACAATCATATTTTATACATATATATAAGAGCACTAAGAGATTATATACATATTATATACATTAATATCTTACTTTTAACTTTATACATATACATCATGTATCTATACTTATATTGTAAGAATTTTCTTGTTGGACTTATATTAATTGATGATTGTATTAAATAAAACGGGCTAAATAATACGGTTAATTGGGACAAGACTAAATAGGCTCATTGATTGACCCACTTTCGATAAAGGGCCTGATTTAATAAGATGTGGTTCGACAGCTGGTGTAGGCCCACTCCAGAAGGCCCGTGATGGGAGGGCCTCTAGTGATTTATATATCGTGGCTAGGTCTCCTCTCCACTCCACGTTCTGATATTGCTTTCCCATTAAGCTGTCAACTGCCGTTGTGAGCGAAGGAGAGAAAGACCTAGGCTGAGGTGTTGATTTGGGGATTACGAGAGATCTAGCCAAAGAAGTCGAGCATACCAAGTGAAATTGCCCAACAAGATAGGTCGAGCATACCAAGTGAAATTGCCCAACAAGATAGGTAAATATCATGTTCAATTCAATAGGCGAAAATCAGGTATATCTACACTCTCAATTATATCGGTGTTCTAAATTCATAGTGTAGATCTTGGCTAAAATCTCTTACAGTTGGTATAAGAACTATACATCTATGGATTTAGAACCCTAATTGGAATTATTGAATTAACAAGAATATCAAAATATGGATTTAAAATTTTGATGACTTGAAATCCGTAAATATGATATTCTCCGTTTTACGAGATTTAAAATTTCGTAAGTTTGCCTACAATTGCGATAATCTTCGAGATTTACATTCTGCATATCTGAGCATGATAATAGCTTTTGTCAGATGTAACTGTGTATGTGTAAATCCTTCTGTATGATGTGTATGTATACATATTATCTATTGGTTAATGCAAGCTTGGATTTCTTGATTTTTAATATATTAATGTTGAACTCTTGTGATGATTTTGGGGACCCATATATATTAAATTAGGAATGTTGTTTTCTTTTGATAGTCATAAATCATAATAAACAAAAGAATGCACCAGTCTCCTAGATAAGTAAAAGATGAAACCTTTTACACATTTTTTTAAGTGTGTTGATTTTTGAACGATGCGCTACTATAGATAGCGGATAGGCATTCAGTTTGGGTCCATAGTTAACGATCGAATCGGAGCTGGATGTGATGTATTTGTGTTCATAGTTAATTTCCTTTATTTATTTTGTGTTAATCAGTTTGGCTAGGCATCCCTAGTTCCTAAATTCGTCCCACTAATCATGCTTACCAACAAAATTGATTATTGTCAAAGTTTGTTGAAATCAGAGTTAGATAATATGATTATTACTAATTAATACAGAAATATCTATTATGTGTTAATTAAATTGGGATAATTGGTCTCATACTAATCACTTATTTGATTAGAAGGTATTACATGCAAATCCGGTACCTTTTTAATTAATTTGAAATTTATTAATTCTTGATTAAATATTTGCATATTTGTAGATGCATTGGTATTGGACAGTTAATTTCAATTGATTTCAACTGATCATGTTCTGTCAATGTAATTGTCCTTTTTTTAATTTCTAAAGAAGAAAATCTCTTTGTTGCTTTCTTCTAAATCTCATGAACATGTCTAGAAATCTTAGTCAATTGTTTTGGATCAATAGGGAATTCTAGATGGAAATTATAGTCTTACAAAACTCTGTAGTTGCTAGAGGCTTTGTAACTTGAGAGATTACCCCATAAAAAATAGAGACACAAGTTATTTTGGGCAAGATCAGAACCTCTCATATATTATGTCACTTGCAATTGAATCAACATATCGTTTTCGCTGTCCATGTTGAGAATTAGTTGTTTTTATTGAGAATAAAGGTAATTTCAACCTTTTTGTGTCTATGACCTTTTTAAAGTCACTACTATGAGTATTTCGGTTGAAATATTTAACCTCTATGTCACTTCCCTTATCGTTATTGCCATTACTAATTAATTTAAAAGCTCGCTTGTGGGTTGAGGTGTTTATTTCAGTGTTCGCATGTTTGGACGACACTGAGAAAGATGATTTTTCACCTGAGGTATTTTGCAGCCGAATTTGACTTTTGGTACCAAATCTTTTGAGTGAGAGCATGTTTTCGACGGTTAGTTGTCCCTTTTGCTCTTGTTCGGTTCAATTTGAGATATATGTGATCAAATATTTTATATTGAATGACAATTGTGTTGAGATTAAATTGTTCATTATTCACTAAGTTTTCATAAAAGGTGAATATGGTATAAAATTAACATATTTGATCATATTGATTAGAATCGAATTATTTTTATTGACTGTTTTACATGAGTATTCAAACAAATTGGATGTTGGGAATAATTTGCATGCAACATAGTATATTATAGATAACTTCCAAAAGTACATAGTTTTCGTACTTATTTTGTGGGAGTAATTGCATACATATTGTCCGTATGCAAATTGGGTGATCTATTTGAACTCGACTATGTTCTTAATTTACTGAGTTTAAGTAGATAGTTACACCAAAGTGTTCTATTTATGGAGACTTATAAAATTCAGAACATGCATATTTCGAGTGAATGAATTATTATGCATTCTTACCTGCCCAAATGGGGTGAGATATGTATGATAATTTTATTTTATTTGTGCAAAACATATTGATAGGGTGCATCAATCAAGAAAATTTAGCTTCCCAAAGGAAGCGATTTTCGAACATTGACGTATTCCTATACCGTGTTGCACGGAGGGGCCTACTACGTATGACATACTCTGACCAAAGAGGAGTTTGTCATGACACCCTGGACTCTCTATAGAATAAAGCTATATTTCTAGGCTTATTCTTATTGGTTGTGTGCTGATCATAATATGTTGCATTCATGGTCTCCCATATTGTTACTATGAGTTTGAATAGTAATATTTTTGTATACATAGTTTGAAGTATACATAATAATATGTCGAACTCCAACATCTGTATGTTATATGTGTTGGAAAACACGAATCATAAAGCAGCGGAATTTAAAAATTTCCCAACAAAAAGGATCTTGAACTCGCAATCGTGTAACCAAATTCGTAAAGATAGGAAAACTTACTTTTCTTTTATTCTTTCTTGAAGCGTTTCAAGCCACCTAAGAACGCTCTTCTCGCGGCTTGATCCCCTCTCCTTGGTAAAGCTCGAATCGTCAAACTTCTAACTTGAAGTCTCTAGAGATAGTCCACCAACTTGATCACAATCTAACTAGTAAGGATGCTAGTTCTCTAGTTAGTGTTTAGGCTTAACCTAGGGTTTATTTAATCTTGGAGAAAGGAAGATGTTCAACACATGAACCAAAAGAATTCTCTATCAGCTCTAAAGGGGAGCTCGAGCTCCCCTATATATAGGAGGGGAGTGCCGGTCCAAATCCTTGTTGGGCAAGGATTTGGTCCCTCTCTCTCCTATTACTTGATCATCAAGTAATTTGACTTTGACTTTGAATTCAAATTCAAATCAACTTTCAATAGAGCTAAAAATATCCAAACTATTTTTGGATAATTTTATACTTTATTTATTTAAAATAAATAACTTATTTTTATCTAATTAATTCATAATTAATTAACTAGATTATTTTCTCCAAAATTAGATTTTCTTTTTAATTCAAAATTAAACCAAAGTCTATTAAATAATTAATCACATTAATTATTTAACACATAAATAAATATACACATATATTTATACACGTGTGGTTCACACGTGTGGAACCCTCTTGGCCCGATTAACTCGTTTAATCATTTTAAAGCCTCAACTCATGTAACCAAGTTGTTGTGTGTGACCCTCTAGGTTCTCAATTCAATTAGCAGTGACCCTAATTAATTAATTCACTAATTAATTAATTAGTCCACAGATTAAACAACCATAGTCTAGCAACAGGTGTTTAACCCCTAGCTGAATTGGAATGTTCGGATTCGACAGAACCTTTAAGTCATTGATTAATGTGAGATACAATCTCCTACTTACTATCTCTCAACCAAGATCTAGGGCAAGGGAATAATCAGAACCCTAATAATCCGGTCTTAAAGCTAAGTGCATTTCATATCCATTTGATCTCAATCCAAGAAACCCTTTTCTTGATGTCTTGATCTACTGCCTTGGCCAAGGACTCCATATGGCATATGAATGACTTACACAATAAGAGATCACCTTGCAAATGCAAGTGTAGGTCCTTTCTCGATTCTCATTCACTTTCATGAATCACTTGTGCAGCCCCAGCATAAGCCTTGAATCAGTTGTCTATGGCGACACCCTTTAAAGCTTATACCTAAGACTACAGAGTTAACTCATAAAGTGACATGGAACCTCAAGTCTAAGGATCAATTAATCACATCAATGACTCGTGAGATGTTTCCTAATCTGGAAGTTTCTATTTCCTGAAATAGAAACTTCCTTTCCCATTTAGGAATGTTCTCACACGGGGCACCTCCGTGAACTTACTTGTTAAAGTAAGCACCCTTATGTATCACGCACATATCAACTATACACTTTACACCTCCATGAAACAAGGTGGTCCTTCTCAAGGCCGTGATCCCACAAGCAAGCCTTAGAGGAGTCAGGTTGACACTCCCACTGTCTGTAGGACTCATCGGCTTGGAGTATTTTACTAATCATGACTTATGTGATATAGGGCTCGTTTCATGAACCATTTCACCTAAATGGTAGAGTCCTAAAGTCATCAGGATTAGGGGAGTTCTTATACATGCACAGATAAAGTAACCGCATACCAAACAAGAGCATATAAAGAAGTGTTGCCTTTACTCGTTATATCATTCAAAGATTGTCTGTGATTACAATAAGGAAAAGCACAAAGCGGATATACAATCGGCTTTCTAGGGCACTATTCCTAACAATCTCCCACTTGCCCGTCAAAGCCATTCTAAAGCAACTCTAAGTCCCATCTTCTCAAGATGACCTTGGAAAGCTTCTCGACTAAGGGGTTTAGTAAGTGGATCTGCCACGTTCTCTGCTGATGCGACCCTCTCAATTTGCACATCTCCTCTTTTGATAATATCACGGATTAGGTGATACTTTCTCATAATGTGCTTGGTCCGTTGGTGAGATCTTGATTCTCTTGCTTGAGCAACCGCCCCAGTGTTGTCACAAAACACAGTAATGGGTTCTTTCATGCTAGGAACAACATTCAACTCTTGAATGAAGTTTCTAATCCAAACACCTTCCTTAGCTGCATCATTTGCAGCTAAGTATTCGGCCTCAGTGGTCGAATCTGCAGTGGTTGTTTGCTTGGAACTCTTCCAACTCACTGTTATGCCGTTTAGGCAGAAAATGTATCCTGACATTGACTTAAAATCATCTAAGTCAGATGCAAAGCTTGCATCGCAGTATCCTTCGACAGTAAGATCTTTCTGACCTCCGTAAACTAAGAATAAATCTTTAGTACTTTTCAAATACTTAAGAATATTCTTCACGACAGCCCAGTGACCATCTCCAGGGTCAGATTGGAATCGACTTGTCACACTAAGTGCATAAGCCACATCCGGTCGAGTACATAACATTGCATACATTATGCTACCTATTGCTGATGCATAAGGTGTATGAGTCATTCTTTCCTTCTCAAGGTTAGTCTTAGGACACATCTTCTTTGAAAGACATGTTCCTACACTCATAGGAAGGTTCTTAACCTTTGCTGACTCCATATTGAATCTTTTCAATACTTTGTCAATGTACATCGACTGTGATAGTCCTATTAACCTTCTAGATCTATCTCTATAGATTTTAATTCCAAGGATATAGGACGCATCACCAAGATCTTTCATCTCGAATTGGTTCGATAACCATAACTTAGTTACTTTCATGTCATCCTTTGAATTCCCAATAAGAAGGATGTCATCAACATAAAGTACTAAGAATTGTACTGAGGTCTCCAATTCCTTTCTATACACACAGGACTCATTCGAGATTTGACTGAAGCCAAACGCTTTGACTGATTCATCAAATCGAATGTTCCAATTCCTAGAAGCCTGTTTCAATCCATAGATTGACCTTTGGAGTTTGCAAACCTTTTGCTCACTCCCACTGAATGTGAAACCTCTGGGTTGCTCCATATAAATGTCGTTATCAATGTCACCATTGAGAAAGGCAGTTTTCACATCCATTTGCCATATTTCGTAGTCATAATACGCAACAATGGCAAGCATGATCCGAATAGACTTTTGCATTGCAACTGGCGAAAAGGTTTCATCAAAGTCCACGCCGGGTCTTTGAGTGAATCATTTTGCAACCAGTCTTGCCTTGTAGGCTGCAATGCTTCCATCAACTCCAAGCTTTCTCTTAAAGATCCATTTGCAACCTATGGGTTTGACCCCATCAGGCAAATCTACCAAGGTCCAAACTTGGTTGGAGTTCATGGAGTCCATTTCGGATTTCATGGCTTCTATCCACTGTTCAGAGTCAGAATCTGAAAGTGCCTCCTCATATGATAAAGGATCATTATCCTTTTGAGAGATTTCATGGAAGAATCCATACCATCTCTCCGGCTGTCTAGGAGTGCGTTCAGAACGCCTTAGAAGAGGATTTTCGTGTGTATCGAAATTCGTGATTGGTTGTGGTTGATCAGAGTGGGACGTTTCTTCAGTGGGTGGTGTGTGGTCACTTTGTACTTCTTCTAATTCTGCGATCTTGCTTTTCTTCTCCTTAAGGAACGGTTCATCTAGAAAAGTAGCATTTCTGGAAACAAACACCTTTTGCTCAGATTGATCATAGAAGTAGTATCCTATGGATTCTTTAGGATAACCTACAAAGTAGCATAAGTTAGAACGAGATTGTAACTTATCTCCCACTGTCCTCTTCACATAAGCAGGACAACCCCAAATTCTTAAGTAAGAATAACTAGGGATTTTACCATGCCACATCTCATAGGGCGTTTTAGGGACTGATTTAGAGGGAACAAGATTCAAAATCTTTGCTGCACTTTCTAGGGCATAACCCCAGAAAGAAGGTGGTAAGTCAGTGAAACTCATCATAGAACAAACCATATCAAGTAAGGTTCGATTCCTTCTCTCAGAAACTCCATTAAGCTGAGGAGTTCCCGGAGGGGTCCACTGAGAGATAATCCCATTATCTTTGAGATGACTAAGGAATTCTTCACTAAGATATTCGCCTCCTCGATCAGATCGAAGTGCTTTGATCTTGTGACCAGTTTGGTTCTCAACCTCCTTTTGAAATTCTAAGAATTTCTCAAAAGCTTTAGATTTATACTTCATTAAGTATACATAACCATACCGACTAAAGTCATCAGTAAAGGTTATGAAATACTGATGATTGTTTCTAGTGCTTACACTGAGCGGTCCACAAACATCAGAATGGATCAAGTCCAAGACCTTAGTGGCACGTTCCACAGTTCCTTTAAAAGGAACTTTGGACATCTTTCCTTTGAGACAGGATTCGCAAGAAGTTAACTCCTTGAGATCATTTTCAGAGAATGATCCTAAAGTGTTTATCTTGCTAATTCTGTTCTTCGAAATGTGTCCTAATCTAGCGTGCCATAAGGGAGCTGAAACTTTATCATCTCTCTTACGCTTCGTTTCTCGTTGTATATTCATAATATTGATATTCTGAGTTAGATAAAGTCCATTACTTAGAGTACCGATGTGAACGGAAGAGTTGTTCCGTTTGATAAAGTATTTACCATTCTTAATATAAGTTTCATAACCTTCACAATCTAATATTGGAACTGAAATTATATTACGAATAATGCTCGGTACATAAAGGACTTTATTTAAGACTAACTCAAAACTACCCAAATCTAATCTAATTGTGCCTAAAGCTCGAGCTTCAACGTTTGAGCCATCACCGATCTTCAAGACACATTCTCGTTCTTTGAGTTGTTGAACATCACTTAGCATCTGTACATCATTACAGATATGAGTTCCACAACCGGTATCAAGTACCCAAGAGCTAGAATTAATAGAAAGATTTATTTCAACGAGAAAGATACCTTTCTTTAGAGTAACCTTGTACTCTGGGTAGTTTCTCCTCCAATGTCCCGCTTTGCCACAATGGAAGCAAACATCCTCTTTCTGATCACGCTTCTTCTTTTGGGCCTTCCCCTTCGAAATGCCACCAGTGGGCCTAAGGGGTTTCTTCTTCTTCTTTTGGGCTTTCTTGCCCTTACTTTTAGAAGGCCCAGAAGAGGAAGATGGAGCATTCACCATCAAAACCTTATTGTCCTTCTTGATCGTGCTTTCCGCAGTCACAAGCTGACTAATCAGCTCAGCTACAGTAGCACCAGCATGATTCATATTGAAGTTAAGGACAAATGGGTTGAATGATGGTGGGAGCGAAGCTTGCAACAAATCCACTGAAAGCTCATCTTTCAGTGGCATGTCCATGGAAGCAAGTTTCTCAGTAAGGGCGAGAAACTTGAGTCCATATTCATGGACACTTGAACCTTCCCTCATTCTCAAGTGGAACAATTCCTTTGAAGTGTTATACCTTGTAACACGTTCATGAGGGCGGTAAAGTTGCTCTAAGTGGTCGTAAATCTCCCAAGCGAATTCCATGGCCTCATGTTGTCTTTGCAAGTCCGGAGACATGTTAGCCAACATAAGGCAACGGGCTTGGAGATTATCATCCTTCCACTTCTGAATCGCGTCCCGCTCGGCCCGAGTGGGAGCCTCCCCTTCGGGACTAGGCTCCCCTTCGAAGAGAACATAAGTTCTCTTCTCAGAATCTAAAATAATTTTCAGATTCCTCAGCCAATCAGAATAGTTGGGACCAGTCAACTTGTTTGACTCGAGGATCGATACAAGAGGGTTTTTGGTTGCCATTTCAAAACACGTAGAGAATCACAGAATCTACGATCTAAATGGTTAAACAGAGAACTAGTGAGCATGCTGAATTATGACGATATACAAAAGATAAGGTCTTTAATCTAATGTAGCTCCCACTGTTTTTCAAAGATCTAGAATTCCCAAAGATCTAAGAGGAACACGTTTCCCAATGGGTACTAAGATCCCAGGCATTTTACCTCGAACCCACGACTCGCGGACATTCTAAGTAAGAACCCTAGGTAGGTACAACTTACCAATTCTAACACCTTTAGAACTCTTAGTAATTATTTTTGCATCACCTATCTTTCAATATGGACCCACGGCTCGTGCGACATCCATATTTACTTAGGCGTTAAGCCAGACCCATCAATCATAAGATCATGATCAAAACTTAGTTTGAACGACCCACGACTCGCGGACATCGCCCTTGCTAAAATTGACCATGAAATATTGATCATTTAAAAATGATCAATTAGGTAACTAAGAACTAATAAGCTCCACTAGCTATCCCACGACTCGCGGACAATAACTAGCTTCACTTACTAAACTTAAAACCTATTGATGGAATGCTAGGAATTTAATTCAAAATTTGTATCTCGAATTAAATACCTATTTATTCGAAATTAGCTTAATATTTAATGGGAATTTTCGAATCAACCGGAGAGTTGTCCGGTTTGACCTCACCAACATATATGTTATCCAATTTTATTAGTCTTGATTAATGCAAGTACACTTAAATGCATTTCAAACAAGCACATAAACAGATAACATGTCCTAGCATGATACTAATATATAATGATCATGGGTTCTACCTATCTTATGCGTGATATGTGGGAGCCACTCCACAATCACAAGTTCTAACATACATGCCACATAAACAGTTTAAATCACATAAGGGAAAGCGTTAACAAAATACGAGCCCTATCTCTATTACATTTAACAATTGAGATTCCCCTCCCTAACATTTTGAGGGGTCTTCACTTATGGCCTCCTTGTTACTTGAATGTGGTCCATCTTACTCCATGGGTGCATTGTCTCCAAAATGAAAATAAAACCTCACCACCTATCTCTACTCTCAAATTACAATAAAAAGAAAAAGACATAAAGTAATAAGGCTCAATCTTCATATTGGCCTTAGACAATTACACGGGGCATACCCCGGCCTCAAAAACAGTAATATGGAAAGCCACATAATAAATCACATAACAATACGCACATAAGTGAGGCTCCAACCTCAATTGAAAAACGCAACTATAGGGCTCCAACCCCAATTTAAACCATCCATGTGCATAAATTAAAACCATACATAGATCTAAACCCATGATCACCTAACATGCTTTTGCGAGAATTTAAATTTAGCCAATAAATTAAAATTCCCGTTTCAAGTCCTAATGACTTAAAACACGACTTGATGCGAGTCTTATTTATAAAAGTTTTCAATAAATCCCAAATTACCAAAACAAATAAAATTCCAATTAATTTCTGAAAATTAATAATTTTATCAAAGATTGTATTTTCCCAAAATATAAACTGTTTCAATTTCTCAAAAAATCCCAATTTTAAGTTTTATTCAAAAATTAAAATAAATATTCAAAAATAAAATTTTAAAATTAAAAATAAAAATTGGGACTGGATTGCACGAAACACGAAAAGGCCGGATCACGAAAACGGGACCCGTACGCGGAGAAGACCGCACGCACGAGGTGCGCGTGTGCGACAGGTGCGCACAGCGCGCGGCCAAGGTAGCGCGAGTGCGCGCGCTGTTGCGCGCGGTCTTCCCGCATGTTTACGGGCGGCGGTGGGCGGCCAGTCTCGGCCGCGCTGGGCAGCGCGCCCGGAAGGCTCCCGCACGGTGTGTGGGAGGTGCTGGGTGGGACGCCCTGCACGCGCCTAGGCCAGGCGGGCGGTGCGCGCGAAGCCCGCACGCGCGACTCCTTCGCGTGCGGGGTTTCGCGTGTTCGTCGTATTCCGTATTTTCGTTCAAAAGCAAAACCAATCCAAGAAATCCAAAAACAGTTTATACAGTTTCAAATCTAAAATTGTTTTCAAAAATTAAATTTTGCAAAAACCAATTTTCAGAAACTTTCAGGAAAAAATACAGTTTCGTAATTCAGGCTTTCTAAAACAATTACAAATACTCAATCGCATCAAGCCTAAGAATTTCTACCAAATTCAGAATAATTGAGACGAATCAGAAACACGATTAACGAGGTGGCTCTGATACCACTTGTTGGAAAACACGAATCAGAAAGTAGCGGAATTTAAAAATTTCCCAACAAAAAGGATCTTGAACTCGCAATCGTGTAACCAAATTCGTAAAGATAGGAAAACTTACTTTTCTTTTATTCTTTCTTGAAGCGTTTCAAGCCACCCAAGAACGCTCTTCTCGCGGCTTGATCCCCTCTCCTTGGTAAAGCTCGAATCTTCAAACTTCTAACTTGAAGTCTCTAGAGATAGTCCACCAACTTGATCACAATCTAACTAGTAAGGATGCTAGTTCTCTAGTTAGTGTTTAGGCTTAACCTAGGGTTTATTTAATCTTGGAGAAAGGAAGATGTTCAACACATGAACCAAAAGAATTCTCTATCAGCTCTAAAGGGGAGCTCGAGCTCCCCTATATATAGGAGGGGAGTGCCGATCCAAATCCTTGTTGGGCAAGGATTTAGTCCCTCTCTCTCCTATTACTTGATCATCAAGTAATTTGACTTTGACTTTGAATTCAAATTCAAATCAACTTTCAAGAGAGCTAAAAATATCCAAACTATTTTTGGATAATTTTATACTTTATTTATTTAAAATAAATAACTTATTTTTATCTAATTAATTCATAATTAATTAACTAGATTATTTTCTCCAAAATTAGACTTTCTTTTTAATTTAAAATTAAACCAAAGTCTACTAAATAATTAATCACATTAATTATTTAACACATAAATAAATATACACATATATTTATACACGTGTGAGACACGTGTCACAATGACACGTGTCACTCACGTGAGCCACACGTGTGGTTCACACGTGTGGAACCCTCTTGGCCCGATTAACTCGTTTAATCATTTTAAAGCCTCAACTCATGTAACCAAGTTATTGTGTGTGACCCTCTAGGTTCTCAATTCAATTAGCAGTGACCCTAATTAATTAATTCACTAATTAATTAATTAGCAACAGGTGTTTAACCCCTAGCTGAATTGGAATGTTCGGATTCAACAGAACCTTTAAGTCATTGATTAATGTGAGATACAATCCTCCTACTTACTATCTCTCAACCAAGATCTAGGGTAAGGGAATAATCAGAACCCTAATAATCCGGTCTTAAAGCTAAGTGCATTTCATATCCATTTGATCTCAATCCAAGAAACCCTTTTCTTGATGTCTTGATCTACTGCCTTGGCCAAGGACTCCATATGGCATATGAATGACTTACACAATAAGAGATCACCTTGCAAATGCAAGTGTAGGTCCTTTCTCGATTCTCATTCACTTTCATGAATCACTTGTGCAGCCCCAGCATAAGCCTTGAATCAGTTGTCTATGGCGACACCCTTTAAAGCTTATACCTAAGACTACAGAGTTAACTCATAAAGTGACATGGAACCTCAAGTCTAAGGATCAATTAATCACATCAATGACTCGTGAGATGTTTCCTAATCTGGAAGTTTCTATTTCCTGAAATAGAATCTTCCTTTCCCATTTAGGAATGTTCTCACACGGGGCACCTCAGTGAACTTACTTGTTAAAGTAAGCACCCTTATGTATCACGCACGTATCAACTATACACTTTACACCTCCATGAAACAAGGTGGTCCTTCTTAAGGGCGTGATCCCACAAGCAAGCCTTAGAGGAGTCAGGTTGACACTCCCACTGTCTGTAGGACTCATCGGCTTGGAGTATTTTACTAATCATGACTTATGTGATATAGGGCTCGTTTCATGAACCATTTCACCTAAATGGTAGAGTCCTAAAGTCATCAGGATTAGGGGAGTTCTTATACATGCACAGATAAAGTAACCGCATACCAAACAAGAGCATATAAAGAAGTGTTGCCTTTACTCGTTATATCATTCAAAGATTGTCTGTGATTACAATAAGGAAAAGCACAAAACGGATATACAATCGGCTTTCTAGGGCACTATTCCTAACAATATGATCTTATGTGATTAAGTGTCCTATATTCAAATGAGCTAATATATCACATGAAGATTGAGGAATTCTTATGATGTATTGTATAACCTCACTTGTTTAAATGGATCTCATACCTTTGGATGTTTTGAAATATTGATGCAGAACATATTGAAAAAAATTTACTAATTTAGAGGGTTTGGTCTCCCAAAGGAGTCAACTTTTCGAAAACTAGGATTTTCTTGTACTTGTTCTTGCATGGAGAAAATATTTTTGGTGTGATAAACTCTACCCAAAAGGGAGTTCGTCATAACATGTGTTAATTTTCTCATGAATAAGCAATGTTGTTTCCAACTTATTTTCAATAAGTGTTCTTTGGCATAATTACATTGCATTTATATAATTGTGCATGTGATTAGAAACTTATTGTGTATTAGCATAAATGCTAGGCTAATATATTTTTTTGTTGAGTTTGTCTTCCTATTGTGGTATTTGGAACACAATATTTATTAATTGTTTTGATTTTAGGCTATATGTGAATTTACTTGAAACAAGTAAAATTTTAAGCCTAAATATAAAATTTGACACAATGTATGGGTAATTGTGGACTAATTATAGGCATGAAGTTTCTTTTGAAAAATCCCTAAAAATTGATATTTTTTAGTTATATGATCAATGTGGGATTCTCTTTTCTAATGTGAAATTTTAGTTACTCAATTAAATGCTTGTGTCACATTAGCAAGAATCTTTCAGTTGGTTTTGAGGTTCCAAGAATATTACTTAATTTTTGGGTTCATGAAACATAATTTTATGACTATGTGTTATTCATATAAATTGATTGTTCACAATTTTCTTATATTATGAATTAAAGATTTTTCTATACTAATGATGACTTTAGCTCTTAGTCTTGTTTTCAAGATATCTTTCTTGAGAAATAGAGAAAATTATTTTTCAAAATGATTTCAAAATAGTTGAGTAAGTCATTTTAAATATAATTTTTTGGAAGCTGTAATGATATTGGAGAAAATGTCAAATTCTAAAATTCCGCATTGATAGTAAGAATTTGACTATGAGTTTCACCTTAAACTGTTACCATATATTTCATGTTTAATTCCAAATGAGTTGACACGATTTACATTCAAAATGTACTTTTAGTACCTTGAGAAATTATGTTTGAACTCTTATATTTGGAAACAAAAGGAAGTTCTTGAATTAGAACTTGAACATAAATCTTTACCAAAAATTTGTAAAATTATTGGTTTTGGGTCAGTATGCAATATTTGAAATTATTTGATCTTGCACTTTATTTGACTATTGCTTGATCCAAATATCTGTTTGTGTCATATGCACACTACTATTGTTTAAATCTGAAATGACATAATGTTTTAGGTATGACTGGTAATTTTAAATTTTGATCTCCACTACTAGCTTGATTCCCAATATGTGATAGGAATGTGTGAAAGATATAGTAAACTCTTTTAAGATAAATTTATTATTTATAAACTGAGTTCTTTCACTTTGAGATCCTATTCAGCAAGTATCTTAAGATTTATTTGAATAAAGATATCTTGCATTTATTGATTTTTAGGGGAATATTATAATTCTGTCATCAAATTGATCCTGGTTCAATTTTAACTCATCTAGATGTGTGGGAGTTCATACCATCATGAACTCATACTAGTGTTTAATTTATTTAGATATGTGGGAGTTCTTTCACAATTGTTTATATCAAAATTTGATTTCAAAGAAATTATTTAAAAATTGGGTGAATGTGGATATATTAGTTTTTAATAATTTCTTGAAAATTGTGAAAACTAAAAGTTTTGTTATGGAATAATTGAAACAGCCCATGGCTTTTGTGAAACGTGATATTTTCTCAGTCATTGTTAGTCATTAGCTAACCGATCAAGTATTTGAGACATTTATAGATCAATTTTGGAATGTCTTGTTTGTTTTAGTGAATTATCTTGAAAATAATAAACTTGATTATTATTATTATTATTATTTCACGAGAATCTGAGATAGATCGGTACTTTATATAACCTACATGTGCATATTGGTTAGTAGGTTTGAGAAAGAAAATATTTTGAAAGTGAATTTTGGAACATTGATTAATTCACTGTGACTTTTTGTAAGTTTTATTCAGTAGAAAAACACACGTCACAAAATGGGAGACTTATGTTTGGTGATTAACTCTCCTAGTTTCTGTATTGATATGATTTTGTCAATAAGTGGTTTCTTATAAAAGAAATTTGATGAGGACAATTGTTTTGTTTAATAAGACATATTTTATTGGTCTATCGAGGAGCATATTGTATTTTTTATCTAGTTGCTAATCATTGATGGATCACATCTATAATTTTCGCGTAGATATGTGATGATTATTGAATTAGTGGGAGTACATTATATCTCTTAGATTTTATGATAATGATATACTACTTGTTAGTTGTGATAATGTTACTCCATTAAACTGATGTGGTGTTATTTTGACATAGCATATTACCTACGTCAGTATGTAAATCTCTTGATATCTTGATAAGAGAATAAGTGAGTGCAGCTTAGTTTTACAATGTGCGCATTGGTCTATGTGATTTGTTTACATTCACAATGCGAATAAAATATGCATTTTGAATATCTTATGTGCACTCAAGGCGAGACTATTTGTATCTCATTAATGATTCTCTTATTTGAACACGAATGAGTTGTGTATCTCGCATGTATGTTTATCTTAAGATTGGGTGTTGTTCTTAAGAAATGTTGGGTATGTCTCATAAACACACCATATCGTATATTGAGCATTGAATGAGACATGCATAACTTCCTGAGAAGTTGTTGAGTTTTCTTGAGATTTCATATTTGTTTGGAAAGCTATATCTTACAAGAAAACTGTAATTTCCTTTGGGTTTCCTACTGTTTCTGAGGCCCGTATTTGACAAGGAAATTGTACTTTTTTGGAATTTCATATTGTGTAGAAATTTGTATCTTTCAAGAAAATCGGAGGATTGACAATGAAATAGCGATATTTGGGTTGTATTTGGATGCTATTTCTTGATACACCACCACGTTTGAATCCATGTCAATGAAGGTTGTTGGTATTTGTGACCATGGAAGGTCTTGCATCGATAAAGGACGCAATTACCGCCATGAACCGATATTTAGTGACTTTTGCCGGACCGGATTGTTGAAAGTCTTACCTGTTGCCGTATTGTCTTTTCAAAATCTGTAACCACAGTCAAAATTGTTTTTGTGTAATTTAGCCCGAGAGTCGTTTTTTGAAAATAGTGTCTTTTTCTTGTCTTTTGGAGTCAAAACTTCAATTAATATTGTCCAAGTGGGAGACTATAAGAATTTTCTTGTTAGACTTATATTAATTGATGATTGTATTAAATAAAACGGGCTAAATAATACGGTTAATTGGGACAAGACTAAATAGGCTCATTGATTGACCCACTTTCGATAAAGGGCCTGATTTAATAAGACGTGATCCGACAGCTGGTGTAGGCCCACTCTAGAAAGCCCGTGATGGGAGGGCCTCTAGGGATTTATATATCGTGGCTAGGTCCCCTCTCTATTCCACGTTCTGATATTGCTTTCCCATTAAGCTGTCAACTACCGTTGTGAGAGAAGGAGAGGAAGACCTAAGCTGAGGTGTTGATTTGGGGATTATGAGAGATCTAGTCAAAGAAGTCGAGCATACCAAGTAAAATTGCCCAACAAGATCGATAAATATCAGGTTTAATTCAATAGGCGAAAATCAGGTATATCCACACTCTCAATTATATCGGTGTTCTAAATTCATGGTATAGATCTTGGTTAAAATCTCTTACATATATTACATTCATTACATACATTATATTACATATATCATATACACACATTACACAAGAACACACACACTAAATCTCTACAACACACACAAACCCTTTTCTTCCATTTTCTTCATACACACACACTTTTGATCATGCAAGAGGAAGGAGAAGAAGAGGTCTAGGATCATCATCATCACCTTCATCATTTCATCCATATCATCTCCTCTATCTTTTCCTTAAGGTTGGTGATATATGTGTGTTTATATGTGTATGTGTGTGGATGAGTTGTAGAAGGGATTTGTGAATTATATACTTATATCTTGTTGCTAGTTGATTTTGAGCATGAATATATGATATCTTATTGATTTGGAGCATGAACTTTGAGTATTGGATGAAAGTTGATCAAGTTGATATATTTGAGGGTTTGTGGATTGAATTCTTGATGATCTTAACATGTTTGCTTGGATTAATTGATGTATAATTCAAGTAGTAGATGTATATTGGTGTTATATGCTAGTGTTGAGTTGTTTAATTGTTGTTGGTTAGTGTTGGAGAGGTTTGGGAGCCAATTTCCGAGCCTTGCTCTGTTTTTCCCCTATTTTTTCGTCTAGCAGCACTCCACACGCCCGTGTGGGGCCTTAGTTCATTTACCACACGCCCGTGTGGGACTCGTCTATGTTACAGATGGTTTCCACACGCCCGTTTCTGCTTTCAGTACATTTTTCACACACTCGTTTACCCCTCAAACGAACTCCGATTGACCCGAATTTTAAACCGTTAGAAACCTCTTGAAGTCTAGAACACTCTTCAATGGGAATCACCTCATTATCCTTTCTAATTTCTGAGATATGATCAATCGTTTTTGGTATCACCACTTCACCGAAAATCTACGTTAACCCAATTTTGGACCTAAGCCATTTTCACTCCGCTTTGAACTAGAATTTGACCCATATATGCTTGGAAAGATCTATTTGTCTAATTTCATATCCAACAAAAAAACTCTATTTCAACTTCTAGAACTCAAGATATTCCCAATTTTCCACAGCTTCCGTATTTCCAAAAATTGTCAGCTTTTGACAAACTTCGCCAAAACACCTCTTCTTGCTTTTCTTTCACTCCCTTGGCTCCCGTATGTGATTTATATGAAGTATATGCTTGCTTAACCATTACATGAAGTATTAATTGTGCATGAACATTCTCATTAATTATAATTATAATTATCATCATTCCATATTATGAGCATGCCTTTCATCGATTACTTGGTTCATTTGTCTAGAGTCTTATGTACACTCGTGTTTCTTGCACAGAGTTCGATCTAGTTGAGGAGAAGGGTCAGTAGGCTTCTCATTTTTTTTCCTTTTGTCAAGGTGAGGTTTTATTTTAGTTATTTAGAACCCTACTATCTTTTGTGATCCTTTTAAGCCAAAATATATTAAGTATATGTATACTTTCGAAAATGGTTTAAGTATGAAAGGTTTTCAAATGTTTTCATGAAAATGTTTTAGCAAGAATCATGCACATGATGTTATTGGGCCCCGGGGAATTGTGTGAATGGAGACCAGTACGACATCGGGTCGTCGGATAAGCCATTGCATATAGTACTATTTGAGAGTATCTTACGTGACCGTGTAGTGTGGGAGGTGAGATACTCTTGAGCCGGTGGTTAACCCATCGAAGAAGCGGGAAGGAGTCATGATCCCCCATCTCGATATTGTCTCATGAGGTGGTTTGGGCCTTGCAAACCCTTCCAACGCCCCGGAGGAAGAAGGATGGAAAACTATGTATTTCTCACGATTATGATTATGATTATGATATGATTATGTTATGTATGAACACCTAATTAAGTTTTAACCACACACTATGGGAGTATGGTTGGAGAATTACCCTCTAGCCGGGCGACGTCAAGTTATGTTTTGTCAATTAATAATATGATATCCATAATTCCGAGTAATACTTCTTTTAAATTACCCGCTCGGGATTTTCTAACACTTTACTTGGAATTATGGATTGCATGCGCATGTGATATATTTATTATGCCCCTCACTCAGTCCTTGGACTGACACCCCACGTTGTTTTAGTCTTTTGCAGGATTTGCTAGGTGGGGAATAAGGTCGTCGTGGAGTCCTTATTTTGGGTCCTAGCATGTCTCACTCTTTTAGCATCTCATACTCATACTTTAATTATGTATTAATCTATTTTGGAGATTATTTGTAAATATTTGGTGGCCGTGTTGGCCTTTGATTGTATCACGTGATTGTATGATATATAATGTATTTATGCTTCCGCTTTACTACTTGCATCGTTTATAATTTAGTTTAAGGGTTAGCCTCGTTTAGCTAGGTGAATTATTTTACTTGTCACCCGTTCGCCACGTGTTCGATTCGTGTATGGAAATTCATTTCATGCATGGATTGGACTATTGGTGCGGGGGATGTGGTGCCTTCCGGATACGGGTGCTACACGAAGCTTATAAATCAGGACAAGTAAATAGTTTTTTTCAGGGTAAATGATTTTTTGCCATCCGAACTTTGCCTCTTTTTGTAATTTTCCATCCCAACAAACTTTCATTGCAAACCGTCATCCAATCTTTGCATTTGTAACATAAAGCCATCTAAACTTTTTTTTTTTTGGTGGTTTTGATAAAAATACAACTGACGTGTATGTTTTATAAACATGCCTCGTGTCATATTTTTTAGCCAAAACCACTAAAAAAATGTTTAGATAGTTGTATGTCATAAATGTAAAGACTAGATGGCGGTTTGCGACGAAAATTTATTGGGATGGTAAATTTCAAAAAGGCGCAAAGTTCGGATGGCAAAAAATCTTTTTTCCTTTTTTTTGATAATGATACAAAATAGTTCTTTAACTACCCCCAATAAGACTCGAACTCGTGACCTAGCAGTTCATTGGTGCAGATATTTGCCATTAAGTAGGGACGGATCCAAGATTTGTCATCAGCAGGGTTTGAAAATTCCTAGGCCTCAATATATTAGAAAAAATAATAATAACTTGAAATTGATTAAAGATATAAAAACTCATAGATGATAACTGTTCCTACAATTTGCTCCCACCATTTTTTCTCAAACTAAAGTTTTCACGTACAGATACTAATATGATCCCTTATTTTAAAAAAAAAAAAAACTAAAATTTGTTTTATAATTATAATATCCACTATCGAGTGTAGTAATTAATCATTTTATTAAATTATAGGTAAGTTAAAATATAAATAGTTGAATAAAAAAAACTATTAAGTCTTTTATATTCGAAATTAAAATTTGAATTCACAATATTTTATTAAAATAATATGTATTAAAAATTAGAATTTTTTTTTGTGATATTAATTTGACAAAGTTAAGTTTTTATTAGAATTACCTACGTGGTATATCTTTTATCTCTCTAATATCATATGATACATTGCACTAATTTTTCCTTCATAAAAACACAATGCATTGATTTTTTCCTGAAGTGTTCGGTGCATCATAACAAAAAGTTCACACTTTTAATTATTTTCATATTCGAGTGAAACTTAGTTATATCTACTATAATATATACATATAACATTTATTATATATAATAGCTAGTAAATTTTATACTATTAAAAAGTGTGAATTAATTTATTTTCAATAATATATGTTTGTATTTTAAAAAATTACTTTTAAAGGGATTAATTAGTGGGGTTGGGGTTAGGGGGGGGGGGGGGGGGGCGGCTTGAGTCCCCCTTGTCCTTAAGTGGCTCCGCTCCTACCATTAAACCATCTGCTTGTCTTAAATAGATAATTTAATAGTAAGTATGTACACCTATAAACAGATAGGTTACGGTTCAACATATCAGAGGTGCGAGTGGAATGTTATCTTGTGAAGAAATTCATTGTATTGAGTTATCTTACAAGGATACAAACTGTACATATTAATAGGGATTAAGGCCCTAATTACATTCCCTAATTACAGCTTCTACAGTATGGTAAGAGATCAATTTACATATTATCCTAAAATAGGGAGATCCCATTAACACTCCCCCTCAAGTTGATGTATGAGGTCGAGCATCCTCAACTTGGACAGTATCTTATGGAAGTTCTGACTGCTCACAGCTTTTGTTAGGATATCTGCCAGTTGATCCTCGGATTTCACAAACGGAAGTCTCACGGTTCCGGATTCTATTTTCTCCTTGATGAAGTGTCTATCGATCTCCACATGCTTCGTTTGGTCATGTTGTACTGGATTGTGAGAGATGCTAATTACTGCTTTGTTATCACAGAATAAGTCGACACTTTTCTCGCAGGGGAAGCCAATTTCAGTTAAGAGTTATCGTATCCATAGAATTTCTGCAACTCCTCGAGCTATGCCTCTAAACTCTTCCTCGGCGCTGGAAAGCGCCACTACCTTTTGTTTCTTGCTTCTCCAGGTGACTAGATTTTCTCCCACCAAGGTGAGATACCCTGATGTGGACTGTCTATTAGAGATGCTTCCTGCCCAATCTGCATCAGTGTATGCAGTGACCTGAGTATGACCATTCTTTGAGAACATTAGTCCCTTCCCTGGTGAAGACTTTAGGTATCTTAGGATTCTTATCACCGCTTCCATGTGGTCTTTGCTCGGATTGTGCATAAATTGACTCACAATCCCCACGACATAGGCAATGTCTGGCTTAGTGTGAGCTAAATAGATCAGTTTCCCTACAAGCCTTTGGTATCGATCTTTGTTTGTAGGTACTTGATATGGGAAGATCCCGAGTTGGTGATTTTGGGCCATTAGAGTGTCTGCAGGCTTACAGTCGATTAGCCCCACCTCTGATAGAAGATCAAGTATATACTTTCTCTGTGAGATGAAGATACCACGATCTGGCCTCATGACCTCGATCCCAAGGAAGTATCTTAGTCCCCCTAAGTTCTTCATTTCAAATTCCTTAGATAGGTTTCTTTGAAGGCTACCTATCTCGTAAGTGTCATTTCCGGTGATCACCATGTCATCTACATAGAAGATCAGTAGAGTAACAAGGTCGCCCCTCCTCTTAACGAACAAAGAGTGATCTGAGTTGCTCTGAGAGTAGCCGTATTTAACCATGGCAAGGGTAAACCGTCCGAACCATGCTCTCGGAGACTGTTTGAGTCCATACAGAGAACGCTTCAACCTACATACCATATTTCTTCTGTTCTTCAAATCCTGGTGGTGGAGTCATGTACACCTCCTGTTCTAAGTCACCATGTAAAAATGCATTCTTGACATCGAATTGATGTAGAGGCCAGTCAAAGTTTGCTGCTATAGACAGAAGTATTCTGATAGTGTCAATTTTGGCTACGGGGGAGAAAGTTTCCATGTAGTCAATCCCATAGGTCTGTGTATAGCCTTTTGCCACAAGTCTCGCTTTGTACCTTTCAACTATACCATCCATCTTGTGCTTGATTGTATAGACCCATTTACACCCGACTAGTTTCTTTCCCTCTGGCAGCGAACACATTTCCCAAGTTTTATTTTTCTCCAGAGCTCGGATTTCTTCCTCCATAGCCTCTCTCCATCGTGGGTTTCTATTGCTTCCTCGGTAGTATTTGGCACTTGATCCGCAGATACGGCATGCACAAAAGCCAGTAGCTGAGGTGACAAGTTTGCTGTGACAAGATGGGTCAGTAGATAGCGGGACCTGTTCATACGATCAGGGCTGTATCTCTTTGGGGGTACCCCCCGATTCTGCCTGGGAGGAAGAGTATAAGCAGTAGATGAAGTATTAACAGGTTCAGATTCAGAAGTACTAACCTCAGCGATATTCGATTCCGGTGGCAAATCATTGGTTGGAGCTGGAGAGAGAGAGAGGGGGGTGGCAACTCGGGGTTATATTCCTTGAGTGGCTCCAGGGGTTCACACATCCAGTTCATTGCTTCAAAGTCAATACGATTCTCCCCCTGAAGGGATGAACTGGAGCTTGGGGAGAAATAATAGTCAGTTTCCAACAAGTCAGAATCCATCGTGACATAATGGCGGTCGCCTTTTGGGTCATAACAATGATAACACTTTTGAGTGAGGCTAAAACCAAGGAACACATATTTGATAGCACAGGGGTCCAGTTTGGTGCGCAGATGCTTGTGCACGTGAACAAAGGAAATGCACCCAAACACTTTTGGTGGAAGTAGATTAACAGACGGGATGTTATGAAATTCCTTCAACTTGTCGAGTGGGGTGCAAAATTGTAGAGCCCGTGTAGGTAGTCGATTCATAACATACACAGCTGTGGAGACTGCATTTGGCCAGAAGTTTTCGGGGACATGGGCTTCAAAAAGAAAAGCCTGAGCACTTTCCAAGATATACCGGTTTTTTCGTTCAGCAACGCCATTTTGTTCTGGTGTGTGTGTGGGCAAGTAGTCTCATGGATGACCCCATGGGAGTTGAAGAAGTCCCGAAGAGTCTGATTAATATACTCACGACCATTATCTGTTCGAAAGATCCTGATCGGTGTAGAGAATTGTGTCTGGATCATTTGGAAGAACTGTTTCGTGATGGTGGGAACATCATATTTGTGTTGCAAGAAATATACCCATGTGAATCTGGTACAATCATCGACAAACAGTAGAAACTAACGGTAACATGATGTAACATGACTCGGGATGGGTCCCCAAACATTAGAGTAAATTATTACAAATGGAGAATCAGCTTTATTCAATGATTTCGAAAAACTAGTTCGGTGACTTTTGGCCAACATACAAGTTTCACATTGCAATTTAGTAGAAGCAGTAAATAAGTTCGGAAATAGCTGTTGTAGATACTGAGCAGATGGATGTCCCAACCATCGATGCCACAACCAAAGTTGTCTATTCGGCTGACCGTGAGCCAAAAAACTAGATCCGACTCGGGAAATATCGTTGATATAGTATAACCTCTCTCTCTTAGTACCACACCCAATGATCTCCCAGGTACAAATATCCTGTAAGAGGCAGAAAGACGGGAATATCAGCACAGTACAATTAAGTTCCTTAGTAATTTGACTCACAGATAATATCTTTGAAGTAATTGAAGGAACAACAAGATAGTGAGAGAGTTTCAATTTTTCTGATAAAGAAATAGTGCCCGCCCAAGTAACTGGATACGAAAAACCATTTGCATTTGTTATAGCAATTTTTGTGGGCTGAGAAGGGGAATTAATATCTTGAGCAAAATGGGTCATATGATCGGTAGCCCCCGAATCGAGAAGCCAATCAGTGTGGGGGTTGTGCTGAAAATTTGTGCAAGTGTTTATTTTGGCCCAACTGGAAGTACTATTAGGCCCAAAGTCTTGAAAGCCCTTTTCGACCAAATTAGGGCACAAATATTCAGCTCCCATTTCATCTACTGCCTACGAGATCCCTGCCTTCCCCTTTCTCAAATCTTTACCTCCGTCGCCTTGGAAGTTCCCGTTGTCGGAGCTGGTGATGGCATTCTGAATTCCGGCCGTGCTATTTTGGCCATCGTCTTCGTGGGAGGAATCAGTTCCTCTTATCATAATCGCTACTTTTCCTACTGATTGAGCGCGATCTGTTCCTCCAGTGGGATCGCCAGATGTGTTCCTGGTGGCTGTTGCTCCGCTATGTGAGGGCCAAGAAGAAGCGCCGCTGGCGATGTTGCCGGTGGTTCCGCTTGTTGCGACTCGACCAGCGGTTTGACCCGCTTATTTCTTGGCCTGATACTCCGACCACCGATCCGGGTAGCCTATTACCTCGAAACACAATTCTTTGGTATGTTTTGATCCTCCACAAATCTCGCATTTCTGGCCATGACCCAATTTTCTAGTAGGTTTTCTGTTGCTATCGCGGGATGATGAGTGTGGCTCTGACCGCATTTTGGCTACTAATCCGTGTGCACCGGAGGTGTCGGTCATGGCCGTGAGTCATCGATCTTCCCTCCGGACGGCATTGTAAGCTTCCTCTAGAGTTAGTATCTGTTGGGTTTTGAGTAGATCTCGTTTTATGGGGTCGAAATTTTCATCCAATCCCTAAAAGAAAGCAAAAACACGATTTTCTTGTTTTTCCAGATTGTGTGTTTTCCGGTCCTCTACACACTTCATTATTTGGGGTCGTCGGAAGTCGATTTCGCACCATATGCTTTGAACGGTGCTATAATATTGATCTACTGTCATTCCGGCTTGATTCGTCTGAAAAGCTCTTTGTTTCAGTTCGTAAAGTTTCAATTTGTCGTCTCCATCATGGTAAGTTGCCTCGATTTCATCCCACAATTCTTTCGCGTTGTGGCAGAGAATGAATTGCGCGGCGAATTCGGGTTCCATAGAGTTGAGGATTAGGCTGCGAATCGAACCATCTGTCTGTTCCCATACCTCGTATCCTGGATCTTCGGGGTCGGGAGCCACCACCTTCTCGGTGATGTATCCCGTTCATCCTCGGCCAAGCAGAACAAGTTGAACTGTCCGTGACCATATTACATAGTTGTTGTCGGTAAGTTTAATGTTTATTGTGGTTTGGCTGGATGATGTATCTGTTTGTTTTTTGGCGAAGGATTTCGGCCATTTGGGTGAGGAAATCCATTGGTAACTGGGAGGTATTATCGTTCTTGGGTGATTCCATTGGCAAGGGATGAACTCAGAATCTTTACTGCTCTGATGCCATGTTATCTTGTGAAGAAATTCATTGTATTGAGTTATCTTACAAGGACACAAACTGTACATATTAATAGGGATTAAGGCCCCAATTACATTCCCTAATTACAGCTCCTACGGTATGGTAAGAGATCAATTTACATATTATCCTAAAATAGGGAGATCCCGTTAACATGGAACTTTAATTTTTTCTAAAAAAAAGAGAAAAGCAATGATACGAAATTATTGTTCCAGTACACAATTATATAATATTAGTAAGTAAATCATGTTTCTTAAGAGTTAAGACTTAAGAGTGAAGTTTCTGAAAATAAATAAGGAAACAATACTAATTATTTAATGCTTTCCGTAAATATAAATACTTATTTTGCTTGCATTGAAGGGATATTATTGCGTTTCCACTTTTGTGTATTTTTCTTTCTTTCTTTCCTTTTTTCGGTGGGAATGAGACCTCAACGCCTCTTTAATATAAGCTCTGATATCATCATATTAAATGACTTAAAAGTTTAAGTTCTCTAAGAGAGATACTTAGTATTTGATGGTGCAGGAATCGAAGTTTCCTAAATGCAACAACACTTTCTATATTTATGTGAGAAGGGAAAGACCATCACAGGCGTTGAGCCTCAGGAACTGGGTTTCCGGTGAGCGTGGGTTCTTCCAGCTAGGATAACACCAGAAAATCGTGCCGCAAGGGTGCAGGAAATGGTGGAATATATGAAGCTTTGGAGAAGATGAAGATGCAGTGGAAAATGATGCCCAGTTCAGTAGTGTGGTGTCTTGTGAAGAAGATGACTTGGGGGAGAAAGCATGTGTTCTCCCTATTTATATGTTAGGGGTGAGGGTAAATGGGTAAATTGACCGTGTGGTCCCAAACCTGTGTTGCCCTAACACGTGGCAGCCCGTGAGGGTGTGAGAAGGACGTTTCTGAAAAGGAGGCGGCGTGTCAGATGCAAGGTGTGCACTACCTTTGTGTCAGAAGTTGTTGGCGAGGGTCGCATGAGAGGGGGGCCCAAGATCCTCTTTGCTAGGGTTCGGATCCATCGCGGGGGGTAGGATCCTTCGCGAGCGATGGTGACGCTCGAAGAGTGTACGGATGTGCCCCCCACGGCAGATGACCTTTGAGCGACAAAACCACGAGCATCAAGAATCGGGCCCTCGTGCGGGTGCTACCCCTTTACCTGAGTAATCGGCCGCGGCTCATGGGCCTATACCAGTAAGTGAGGGAGTAGGCTGGGACGATCCGCGAGCCCAATAATGCGAGCACCCAGTTACTTTATCGTCAGGTGTTGACACGTGGACGGCTCTGATTTGAGCGTAGTTTATTGCCTCATCAGTATTTATCACCATAAATGTAATATCAATTTTAATTTTTTTTTTATTTTGTGAATATATAAAAGTTTTAAATGTCAACTATATAGTAATTGATACACCATCTTTCAATTTAAAATTAAAATAATAAGTCGGTGAACTGAAGTACTTAATCTGAATAAGCTTGTGTATTGGATAAAACGAATAAGTATATTTATTTATAATTTTAAAATATGTTCATTTAATAAAAACATTGGATATGACTTATTTAAATAAAGCGAAATCAACCTGTGTTACACTTTTATTATTTAATTTTAAATAAATTTTATTATTATATACTTATATATGTTTGTTTAATAAATTTAAATATTAATAGTGTCTAACTTAATTAAATAAATATGATAAAATTTTTAATGAATCACTTTGATTTTGAAAAATTACACATATTAAACTATTTGTATAAAATATCTATTTCAAGTTATGACGTGTAATAAATTGCAAACTACACATGCAATACATGTTATCGATACTTGAAGTTATCATGTAAATTGAATTAATTAAAGTAAAATGCACAGTGATAATGCATGCGGATGTAACACAATTACAAAAGCAACACGTCTCATTGACCTAACCTAACATTGTAACAATTAATTTAAATACCTCAAGTTACAATGCAAATTGAACTAATTAAAATGAAATGCATAACTATGATGCATGTAGATTCAATATGGAATGTTTCTTCCTCTTAACTTATTCTTTTTTATTTTTCTTATTTTATTCACTAATTGTCAAGTATACTGCGTTCCAAATTTTTGGGGCATCACCCCCCCCCCCACCTCCCGAGGATTTGATCCATAAATCTAATTTATCTAAACTTGTGTTCCAATGATATCTATTATCTTAAATCTCTCTTTTATTTAAGTATTTATCTGGTTGACTTAATTTTCATATTATTATTTTTTGAAATTAAATTGACCTCTGGTTGTGATGTCTTGTACCTTTACTTTATTAAATTTTTCCTTATTTCTATTCGATATTATCATTTTTAATTTTCATTGCATTGTTGATATTGATACTTTCATTTTATCTTTCCCTAATAAATTACTCCTCCAATTGTATGACTTTTCAATTTCTTAAATCTTCTTCTCACACATATCATCCCCATTACCTAGTGCTTATTGTGAACTTTATGGTCATTGTTATCTCTTGTGATGTTTCATGCTATCTATTAGACGCTGCTCGAGTGGACTACCCTTCTGTGTTTTTTGAAATTTGAGTTGTAGCACCCGGAACGCTAGGTAGCCATATCCCCCGCACTATAGTTCAATCCACATATGGAACGAGCACCCATATATGAATCAAGCCTATAGCGAACGGGAGACAATAAACAAAACAATCACTAGCTAGGCGGGCTAACCCTCAATTAATACAATAATACATAACCATAAACGGAATCAATAAGCGGAAGCATATCAATAACCATTCACTACATTATCCAATTCCATGCGTACTAATATTTCCATAATTGCATGCCTAAATTGTCCACGTATGTAGCACCCTAACCCCAAGGCACTATATCCCCCGCACTATAGCCTCGATCCACGTATGAAATGGATAGTTCATACATAAACCAAAACTGTAGCAAACGGGTGAAAATTAAAATAACCGAGCTAGGCGGGACACTCCCCAACATAATCAATAAACGAATGATAATAAAAGCGGAAAAATTAACCAATCATACATATAGGTACCATATTTACCAAATATATACGTAATAGATACCAATATTAACTATCAATACATTATTATCTTCTCCTACTATATAAATGCTCGAGTACTCAAACTGTAATAACCATGATCATAACATGAGGGCTACAAAAGTCTATACATGAGAGGTGCAATACTAGACCCGTGAAAGTGTAAGACTTGACCGGACTCCCATCTAGTACGACCACGCTCTCAAGTACCTGAAAATTGAAGTATCAGTCTACCGAAGACTGAGTGAGGGGCAATAAATAAATATATAGCACACGTCACATGCAAGTCATAACCTCGGATGAAGGCTTGAAACGAAGCAATATATATATATATATAGTTCAAGAAACTTGTTCTTTGCCCGAGATTACAACTAATCATTTTAACATATTAACTTGATCATTTCATGAACATGTGGCCTCGGCGAGTGAGGGCTATTCTCCAACCTTACACCAATCATGATCCATACGTGCTTGCTTTGATTTATTAAATACATGATCATGCATTTCAATTAGTGCTCAAATAGACAATTTCATGCTTGAAACATGCAATAACCCGAGGATAACCCGACATGTCGGATTAATCCCTAGTCTCCTTCTTCCTCCGGGTGATTGTGGGTTTGCAAGGCCCAACTATCTACGATATGGTGTGTATAGGGAACATGACTCCCTAAACACGGAACTCCTTCCACCACTAATCTCCTAGTGGCTTCGGGGGTGATCCCAACAATGTGAGGATAATTCAAGAGTTACCCGTCAGCCCTTGTTTTCCCGGTTGGCTCAAGAATTACCCTCGGGCCCACGTGCAATCATGTGCTCGCCAAACATGCTAGAAAATCATGATATTCATGGCTTGCTTGCTTGAAACGTTTATAGTTTAAAAATATTTATAATTATAATACGTTTTGGTCAAAAATAGCACATAAAGGTTTTAGGGTTCTATGTACCTAAAACAAACCTCACCTTTTCTTACAAAATATAACAAGGATATGCTCTACGGAGCCTGCTCCTCGTCCACGACCTCGTGACCTGTGCAAACACGACGTGTATACGTGAGACATGACCTAAAATGGACCAACTATGACGAACGGCGAAAATGTAACGAGATGACTAGCAAATAACAATGTGGCATGAATACGTCTTATTTTGGTATATAATCAATCATATAATAGCAATTTGGGGTCAAAGGAATCGTCGGATCGAGGGGCTAAAATTGGAATTTGGTACAGAAACTTTTGTTCTGTCAGACGCACGGGAATGGCCGTTCCGGCTTCCCTTTGAAATGGGAAGGGCCGTTCCCGTGGCCCTTCAAAACGTGTCAGCGTTTTAAATTTTAAAAACACGCCTTAGCTGGGAACAGCCCTTCCGGCAGTCAGGCCAAAATGGGAACGCCCGTTCCCATGGTCGGCCGCCTAATTTTGGTTTAAAAGGGTGGGAACGCCCGTTCCCACAATGCCTTGAGGCTGGGAACGGTCGTTCCCAGTTTCTGCAACTTTGAAGAATAGAGCAGAACAGAGCATAGCTACGGGAACAACAAAACAATCAACAAAACTCCAAGTTTGATCCCCAAATGCTATTATTTCTGAAAATATGCATGTATACATATTCAAAGGATGATAATATAACACTCAAACACACAAACCACGGGAAATCATCAAGAAATCAAAGTTTCATATTCATGCTCATACTTGATCATTCAAGCCAAATATTCAAGAATTCATGCTCCAAATCATGCCATAATTCAAGAAATGATCACCTAATCATGCTTCCATCTACAATTACTCCATCTAGCATACAATTCTCAAACCCTAGCCATCTCAAATATAACCAAGGATCATGAATTCATGCAATTACCAACCTTAAGCTAAGAAAATGGAGAAAATGGGTGAAGAAGATGATCAAGCTTCAAAATTTCAGATATTTCTTGAGAAATTCTTGATGAAAATGGTTGAAGTCTCCTTTCCTTTTTCCTTGACTGAACCGAGAGCTTAAGGAGCAAGTATGATGGAAGATTTTGGATGAAAATGATCAAGGAAGATTGGAGATGCATATTACGTGATTCATCCTACTTGATTTATGTGAAAATGCTAATTTGCCAATGAATCCTCCAAGAACTCAAATCATGCAATTGAGGATATAAACTTTTGAATTATGATCAATTAAGGCCTTACAAGTTAATGCAATCAAGTCCCTAAAGTCTAGAAAAATAATCAAGTAGGGACAATTCGGTAATTAAAGTACTCTCGGTAATTATTTTACGTAATAAATATTTTCCATGACATGAAATAATTTTTTCAATGATATGAATTCACGTAATTCATATAAATAATGTTTCATGAATTTTATAAAAATATGAGATGTCACGTAAGAATATTAAGAAATTAAAGAATTAAAATAAATTCCTATGCTCAAAATCTCACACGTGGCGTGCTTACCTGTTCATCCGGAACCGCGGCGTTACAACGTATATGTCATCAGATATACAGAGATGCCAAAACATTCCATAAGAGTTACAACTATATCCATACTAAACATGAAACATGAGAAGGATAAGGCTAGACTCAAAAGAAGCAAAACTTGACTCAATCCCACTTAGCACTCGACCTGCAATACCTGAAATTGTGAGGTATCAGTCTATGAAGATTGAGTGAGGGTTTACTAAATATAAGCGCAATTACCATGCAAGCCATAATCTCGGGTAAGATTTTTATAAAAACAAGCAATATAAGTTCAATAATAAACTAGAACTCGCCCGAGATTACAACTAATCAATTTTCAATTTAATCAATTCAATACAATTCAGTTCAATCAATCAGTGGCTCGACGAGTGAGGGCAATTCTCCAACCTTTCTCTGACTGTGTACAATAATTCAATTATTCAATGATTAGGTGATCAAGCAATACATTTCAGTGTACAATTAGCAATTTCAATAAACCACCCTTCTTCCTCCGGGTGATGGGGGATTGCAAGGCCCCGCCATCCAATCAGTGTGAGTATAGGGTTCATGATTCCCTATACCTGGAACTCCTTCCTCCACTAATCTCCTAGTGGATCCAGGGGTCATCCCAACAATGTGAGGATAGTGTAAGAGTTACCCGTCATCCCTTGCTTTCCCGGTTGGCTCAATACACTACCCTCGGGCCCACAGTGCAGTACAATATACTCGCCACAATACAGTCAATTCAATCGGTATAATTCGGTACAGTCAATTCAGTTTAGTAACAGTATCAGTAATAATAATTCAGAACAATAGTAGTAATTCAGTTGTAAACCATTTGAGGTTTATGGAAAACTATAGATATATTTATACATTTTAGACGAAAGATCACATAAGGGTTGTACGGGTTCTATATATAACTAGAAATTAAACCTCACTTGAAGAACAACGAAACAAGACAAGGGTACAAGAAAGTACCCGAATGATCAATGATCTCCACCCTGGAGAAAAACTGGACAAGAAAGGAAATAACGGGAACTCGTGAGACGAGACTCAATATGAGACCAAGTATGACGCACGACGATGCTCATGTAAATAAATAGACTAGAAATCAAGTGACACTTACCATGTATAAAAACCAATTAACACCTGAGAGGTGAAATTAATATCAAGGAATCATGCATACATATAATTCAATTATTTTAAGTTCAATTTATATAGAGTATGGAGTCACACAATCATGTTTGAGAAATTAAATACCAAGAAGTGTCAAGTAGGAGCATAATTATCTATTAATCGAGCATATATATCATATAATTCACATATGGGAGCCAAGAGAGTGAAAAGAAAGCAAGAAGAGAGGTTTTGGTGAAGTTGGGCAAAAGTCGACAATTTTCGAAAATGCACACACTGTAGAAAAATTGGAATAACTTGAGTTCTAGATGTTGGAATTTAGTTTTTCTTGTTGGGTATAAAACTTGACACAAAGAACTTTCCGGTGATATATGGTTCATTTTCTAGTTCAAAGTGAGGAGGAAATGGCGTAAGCTTGAACTTAAGTGAATGCAGTTTGTCGGTGAAGTGGTGACACAAAAAAGAATTGATTATAGCTCACCAATGAGAAGTGATATTGAGTTGATTCTAATTGGAGGATGTTCTAGACTTCGATAGGTTTTCGTGGGTTCAAAAATCAAGTCAAACGGAGTTCGGACGAGGGAGTCGCAGCCGTGACAAAATTGCACTGAAAATCAGTCGCGGCCTCGACTGAAAAATAGCCAGTTCTCTAGTTGTTGGTCATGGCCGTGACCAAAAATGGTCACGAAACGGTCGCGGGCACGACCACCACTCCAGCAGTAGTAAAAGCTTCGGGAAAAGCAGGGCAAGCACAAATTTTGGCTCCCAATCCAATCCAAAGCAATTAAGTCACTTCAAATTAACATATATCATGCATATAACTCATATATATCAATTAGATACCATTTAAACCAAGAAACATGCTTTGATTCATCAAAATCATTCATGAAACCTTTAGTATGGAATTATGATTTCATATATTTATACCTCCATGAAATAAAGTTATATGTGCAAGAATCCAACTCAAAATTATCATTAATATTACATACCAAGTCATAGAATTCCTTAGGAACTAAAACCCTAACAATAGCTCATGATTCCTTAAAGAAATTATGCATGAACTTACCTTGAAGATGGAGGAGAGGAAGGGGAAAGAAAGAGATGAAGTCTTGAGCTTAATTCTTGGAGGAAAAAATGGGAGAAATTCTTTGTCTGTTGCTTCCTTGTTCAAATCGTAGATGGAGAGAGAGATATAAAGTGCTTGTGTTGTCTTGTGTGTGCAAGAAAATGAAGAAAGGGATGTAGGTGCATATATGTGTATATATCGTGTAGAGAGGGGGGAGAAGGAGGGGAAATTGCCAACAAGTCCTTCAAAAATTTAAGTTATGCAATCAAGTTTTCAATTTATGAATGTTACAATTTAGTCCTTATTAATTCTTCAATTAAGTCTATACAAAGTTTCAATTAAGGCCAGTTAGTTATAGAATTATCACAATTGCAATTAATTAAACACTTAATCATGCTCAAGAAAATTAAATAAGCAATTCGTGTCATCAATTTCACAAAGAAAAGAATTTAAAATCTCATAGTTCACAAGAAGTTCAATTAAATAATTAAATTGCACAAATAAAATAACGAAAAGGAATTAAATAATCCTAAATCTCAAAACTCACACGCGTGGCACGCGTACCTGAACTAATGGAAAATTGGGGCGTTACATGAGTGGTAAGCTCATGTCATCTTGTTTGATTATCGATAAAAGTTGGTAACTTTAGGAACTTTGGCCTTTAAAGTTCTATTCCATGGTGTCTAAGGGACTTGATTATCTTCTTGTAATTTTGGGGTAAATGAATATTAATAATATGGTATACTGTTAAGGGTTGTAATTTCCCAATTTTGGCATTTTGTCTCTTTCAAATTCATCTTCCATCATTACTCATCACCATTAACGGTTTCCCTGCCGCCCTTTATCGCAGTCCTCTCATATCAACATTTGCCCAAAGTATTCATTTTCCTGCACATGCAAGTTAGCATTTATGGATCACCACTTTATATTTTCTTATTTAGTTGAATTATTACAACTCATATAAAGTTTAATGTAACTCTTGTGCTATAAAAATGTTTGTTGCGACTTGTATTTAACTTTTAGTATTTGAGAAGTGAATCTCGTATCCAACTCTTTCTTTCAAATAGTAAATAGTTAATTAATCTTAATAGATAGAAATGTAGGTTCTAATTCCATACAATTTCATTTTCTTAACAATATCCCCGACTTTTTAACAGATTCAATATTTTGGTTTTGACACTATAGTCTCTGATTTTAAGGTACTCTAGTTTATTTACTCTCTTTTCGTTGACGACATACACTGATATCTGTTATTGAAACTTCATGACAAGTTGCATTAATTAATATATTTCCAATATGTAGTGATGTATGTAGCTTAATATAAAATACAGGATGGCACATAATCATATAATATGTTTTATGTAAGTCATAAATGCAAACAAACCTATGATGAAACACATTTGATTAAAATATTTCCTTTGACGAATATT
This sequence comes from Lantana camara, assembly GCA_037501455.1. Classification (NCBI taxonomy): domain Eukaryota; kingdom Viridiplantae; phylum Streptophyta; class Magnoliopsida; order Lamiales; family Verbenaceae; genus Lantana; species Lantana camara. The sequence goes on from CM074863.1 coordinate 89,321,938, forward strand.
TCCCATATAAATAACTTCTAGTTTTTAAAGTTTATTTGTAGTTGATTCGTATCATTGGCCCTGAAAGTGAAGCAATTTCAATGCTCATTTTTCTTGTATAGTTCTACCTCTTTACTCGCAGATTTAAAATTTAATTTCCCTAGGAATGTATACCATTCCTACTATCAATATTCCCTTTCAGAGCATAGCATTTTTGTTTAGTATATGTTGGCCTAACTCACCCCAAAAGTTAGTTAATAGGGTGGGGGTGGTTGTACTTTTCGGTTAGAATAAATGGTATTAGATACCTTTTATGTATTCAATATGAAGCTTATTGCATGAACTTTGGATTTTAGGAGTTGGGTGGTTGGAGTTTTTAAGACCTCCATTAATGTAGGTTAAAGCTTTGGTAGTTTGGGGGTGTTAAGCATGTTTTGTTGTATATCATTGGCCCTAATGTGGCATATAAGTGTACGATAGTTCGTAAGCTTTTAGATGTGTTGTTATTGCCTTTGGAGGGGTGAGATTTCCACTATGTGGTTATCTTCTATGAGCCCCCAATTTTCTAACGCTTCTAAAACGTCTCATGACCGGAGTTTGTAACTATTTTTTCCCATAGCCGTGGGGCATAGGGGGAGAAACATTCTGTTCTGGCCCCCCATTGTCAGAGAACTTTGGAACTAATTTGTTCCTAGGCCTTGGAAGTTTTCGAGAAGACTTTCTATCAACATGCCACAACCATGGGTGTAGCCTTTATTTTTCTTCCCAGTTGTGGCCCTGCTTTCCTTCATGTATCGTTTTAATTTGAACCTCGTTTTTTTGCTTATTTCTGGTATGTTCCTAGTACTATGTTTGTATGTATGTGAATGGTCTTGTATACTACCATGTGATTCAAATTGCATATCAAAGGTGTTCGAATGTTCTTATATGTTATATCACGCATCATACTCTTACAAATATTATAAATTACGATCATTGCACGCATGTATCATTGTGCGCCATTTTATTCATATTTGTGTCTAAGTCATATGTCTTGTGTTTGGTTTGTACAGAGGCGTTCCAAAATTTCATCTTTCTTATTGTATTTCATTTTATACTCACACCACCAAGTGGTGTAGTTCAGCGATTTGGGGCTATGCCAACTTAACCATAACTCGAGACCCCTGGTAACGCAGCTACAATTAGTAGGGAGAGCTTTACACCCTAAGTGGTTTGTCCCGGTTCGACCCATGAAAATGGGCTATAGAACCAAAAAAAATTTATACTCATCTTTATTTATTAAATTTATTTTTTTTACACTCTTCGATATGTAATTTCATATATTTTCTCTTTATCTTTAGTTGTACTATTAAGTGATATTATTTTTATCTATCAATAAGTAATAATAAACTTTAATAGTAAAAATATACATTTATGTGGAATGTGGTAAATATTTCTCCTTGTACTATTAATTTTATTTTTAATATACAATATTTTATAAGATAACCTATAATTACTATATTTCTTATTATGATATTTTGTATGTTTTCTATAGATGGTAGGAGTTTTACTCTTGACAAATAAGTATTTTTTGAAAAATGTAAATATAATAATAATTTTTAATATGAATTGATGGATGTCGAGACCACCAAAAATTAAATCCCAAGTACCAAACACAATTAATTTGTAAATAGTGGTAAAAGGGTATCGATCCTTGAAGATTGGGTGAAATTGAAACTCTTAATATGCTAAGGAAATGAAATAAAACAATTAAAATAGGAGGAGTTTTGATATTTTTTATTAAACTAACAATAATTTAACTACACAAATAATCAACAATTAAACTAAATTAGAACTCGAATCAAACTTAAGTAACTCAATGGATAACAACTAGTTGGGGATTTTCCTAATCATGCATTAGACTACGATCATCGACTCAAGATTTTAATTAGTTCAACGTTAAACTATCTATGGTTACCAACTACCTCTGGCTCCCTCGTTTCTTCTTATTCTTAGAGCAATTAAAAGAAACTCCTAAAAGTTACCCCCAATTAACCGATAACGTTTTCGAGACCCTCTCCAAGATTCAATCGACTAAACGCATTAAGAATTAAAGAAACACTAATCCTAACCTGTTTAGTATGGACTCATACCTCACTCAATTAGACCGTGATATTCCTCAACACAAATTCAGACAAACATTATGCACTAGTGTTGATCGCTACAATGCTAATTATTTAGCTAACACCGCCAAATGAATTAACTAGCTATATGCGTATCAATAATTCTAAGACTTGGCCCTAAATCAAAGAATTGAATCAACACACAATAACACGAAAAGTGGGAATAAAACGGATAACATAAACTAATCAATTTTAAAGAAATAGTCTCACGAGTCTTAGCATAACATTGGAAAATCCCAACTAGAAAGAAACTTAGCAATTCATAACGAAATCAAATAAACAAGGTCGAATAATCAACATAGTGTTCAAAACGAAATAAAAGAAGGAAAGGGAAATAAACTAGATGGATGCTTGAATTCTCTTTCTCATTCCTCGTCGTGCCACTGCTGCTGCGTATTCGTTTTTTTTTTGTGTAGCGTGTCCCGTTTGCAGTCTAGGTTCGAGCTCTTTATCTGTACGCCCCACTTCCCACGTTCTCCAGAATAATGCCCACTAACTCCGGAACGTATTGTGCCTTTAAGTGCATTAATTCTCTCTTCCAAAAATAGTTAATTATCACCAAACGAAGCTGAGGGTTTTTGTGGACTCTTTTCCAACCATAGCAAGCTTCTTTGAGAGTGGGCTTCCTCTAATGATGCACACATGGGCCAAATATCTCCAAGACACTCCAAACTAATTACATCGTAAATTAGTGGGCCAAAACTGCTTTGTCACCAATTAATCCAAGAAGCTTTTTAATCACAATTAAGGGTGTGGGCTCTTCTCCAAAAACATGACTGCTCCACTTGTTTTTTTTTCTGTCAACTTTTCTTCAAATTCTTCCAATCATGTTTTTCTACAAAAAACATAGAATTTAATCAATTATCCATAATCAAATCAAATAGTGGGGTAAAATATAACAATCTAAACTCGAAAGTTAAACAAATATGTAACGTATCAAATCCCCCCACACTTAGACAATACTTGTCCTCAAGCACAACACGAAATTAAGGGCCCAATCATATTCTACATCCTAATTACAGCGTTTTGGTGTGTAAACTAGGAAAAACATGTTGTTACCAAAGATCATTTACAACAAACACAACACAAAGTTGAGTTTGAAATCAACTATCCAATGCAAGAACGCACGAGCTCAAGTTCTAATTATTATTATGCATAATTAGTTCGAGTTTATTAAGCTTATGCAGTACAAAAGAAACAAGTATAAGACAATTAATCAATCGAATATCAATAAATTCTGCTCATATGTTAAGAATACCAAAGACACGATGAAAGCTAAGTTACATTCTCCTAGGCAACATAATATTTATAGAGAGCTTTTAAAACAACACCTCCCTCAACATAATATTTCTCTATTTTTTTTTCTTTTTTTCAGCACCCCTTTTCTTTTCTTTTCTCTTTTTTTTTTCAGCACTTCTTTCTCTTTTTTTCTATCTTTTTTTTTTTTTTTTTCAAAGCAAAGCAAACTCCAGTTGTTTATCCCCTTAAGTGCTAGGAAAACAATATTTCGAGAGCGGCCGTCGGCCCTACTCATGGCGCTTAATTAATTTGGAATATTTCCAAGGCCAGAGGAGTAGTCGCATGAGTTCTGCTGACCAGCCTTTCTCTAGCTGGCCCCTCGCAAGCTCTCTCTCATATCTAAATGCTCACCAAGTTAGACTTTGCTTAGCTTAACACCAATCAACCATTTTTCAACATACTTGCAAAATTAAGAGATATTAAATTAATCAACCACATTAGACAAGATTCATTTATAGATCGGCATCAATTTAACACACACACAACTTAAGTTTAATCCATTAATCTCGAGCTCATAATATTCTTGAAATATCAAGCATCAACCAAACTCTACTCTACGTCATGCAAGTCATAAAGAACTAGTGGTTTCAACTTAATTACCTTTTCAAATTTAATCCATCAACAACCAAGAAGCTGTAAGTAGGTTACTAGAATTGATATCATACCATAGTGAACAATTCCATGTCAGCCAGTAAGGTTCAAGTACATCCCTAAAATTTCAGTCAAAAGGGAAGCCTTAAATTCAACTCTTCACAGCCATAAACATGGACTTAGAACATGCAGAAAATCATCCCCAACGCAAATTATAACTACAACAGCATACATTCAAATTCTACGACCCCGAATTAACTCAAAAACACCCCAAAATCATGCAAAAAAATTTCTCATACAGCCCTAGTACGTCTCCCCCCCCCCCCACACTTAAAGTACATGTTGTCATCAACATAAAAATAAATGAGAGTGGAAAACTAAGGACTTCCCTGAACCTAGGGGGTATGATCCGCCGCTCAGCGGCGCTGGTGGATCTTGGTGACGAGGGTGAGAATGTTGCGAAGGTGCTCCTCCATAACAGGAACTCTCACCTCTAATTACGCAAGCCGAGCGGGAACATCCTGAAATGAGAGAATAACCTTCTCAAGATGAGCAAGCCGCTCCTCGATGGTCGGGGGAGCAGCTAAAGCGGGCTCTCGGCTCCTACGAGCATCCGTATGAAACACTCCAGTCCGGGCTTTCGTACCTGCAGCTGTCATAGACAAAATACCATCTACGCACACTAAAAGCATGATCAAGACATAATAAATCAAGATAAACCAAGGGTCATGTAACGTATGTCCCTAACACCGCTAAATCAAGCACATCCACGTATGCAGCAATCTGTGTGACAACGTGACCTATAATAAGTGATCGTGCAGGTGCAAGTGCATAGTTAAATGCAGTGACAATCCAATAGCCGAGATTGACACGAGTCCTAGTCACCATAGCCCAAAGGAAAAACAACTCACATTGCATGATAGTGGGTGCAGTCTTAGTTCGACCAGAAAAAGAATATACAATGAAGCGATGCAAATATCTCAAAGCTGGTTCAATTATGTCCCTATCATTACTAGAATCACTATAATCAGACCCAGAACGTCCCGTGAGCAATGCCCATACAGATTTCACATAAAAGACTCACTAGGATAACCACAGAGACTCTCCACATATTTGGGATCATCCCGATCAGAAACAACCCCCAAAACCATATTAATATCAGTAATGGATAATTCAAAGTTCCTTCCAAGCAAAAAAAAAAAAAATGAATCACATGAGAATTAATATCATGATTGGCATGCTTATCAAACTTGAATGTGCAGAAAAATTCATACACTAACTCATATATAATCGAACAAGTAAGCATAAAGTATGATCGCCAACCAATTCCATCAATTAATTCCATAACACGGTCATGAATATTTAAAGTTTCCAAAGTAGGAACATGAAGCATTTTACCTCGAATTACCTTTCGTTTCGGGAGGCGGCGGAGTCGATCCTTGTGAGTTTCATCCTCAAAATTGAGGTGACCAATTTCCTTCAGGAATTTCACCACCGGAACAATATGCACATCACTCCTGTGGTTGTTAACATGCTGAGTCGGATCCTCGGAAGGGTTGAAAGGTTACCGTTGTGGCTTGGCTTTCGAAATACTGTGTAGGGGGAGAAAAATCTGACCCGTCATAGTATTCCAAATCAGGAGCGTGATCAAGAAGGGATTAACGTTCCATGCCTGTTCTCAAACCCCCCTCTGAATCGGAATCTGGAACTTGTACAGCGGCAGAAGGGTAGCTCATCTTCGAAGTGGCGAGGCTACGAAGCCGCGTGGAGGCCCGGTACGGCGGACTGATGTTGGTATGGCTGCGGTGGTGGACGCATGGAAGCGCGTTTTTGCTGCTGAAGGAGTGCGGCGGGGTTACGCATCGCTTGCGTGAGGGCCGGGCGACAGCTGTGGTATCGGGCACAGAGGATGTTGGCTCTGCGGTTGTCGACACCTATGCTGACAGAGGTGGCGGTGGCTTGATTCTGTTGGTTGGAGTCACCGACATTGTGATCGGAGGCGGGTGAAAGAGAAGTGTTGTCTGGTCTTGGCGGTGCTGGTCAGTCGAATTGGGGGTATATGATGATGATGTGGTGGTGGACAGTAAGGGAGACTGTATCGGTGAGAGGGGTGGCGACGGTAGCGATGGATCATACCATTGCCCATGGTGGAATTAGGGTTTAGATGTTTGTCGATTTGGGATTTGTGATGAATGTGAGAGTTTAGGTTTGATTTGGGGATTTTAGGGTTAAGATGGAGCGGGTCGGCTCGTGGGCTGGAGAGTGGATTATGGAGGTGCGTGAGGGTTGGTTTAGTAGGGTGGGTTTTGGGCATGGGTTAGGAATCCTGACCGTGACCTCAGGTAAGTGTTCTCACAGTAGCATAATGCCATTTTCATCAGTTCTTGCTTTTTATCAGTGATAGATCTTTACTATGCTTCCCCCCTCCCACACTTGTTTAAATGTATCACCTCCAAAACATGAGAAGAGAAAATATTATGGCGGCACGAGGAAAACGAGTAAAGAAAAGAAAGGACAACCAAAGAAACAAAAGCAAAGGGAAAGAAAAATGGATCGCCTCCCATTAGCGCCCTTGTTTAACGTCATGGACTCAAAATGTTCTCGTTTTCGCACTAAAGCTCCTAGAGGAGGATCCTCTAGATTAATCCCTTCAACCGTGTGCGGCGCGAACCCTTTATAAAACGGCTTAATTCTATGCCCGTTCACCTTGAAAGTCTTATCCATACCAATTTCTCCAATTTCCATAGCTCCATGTGGATAAACCTTGCTCACAATGTACGGACCTACCCATCTCGATCACAATTTACCTGAAAAAAAGTCTCAACGTCGATTGGTAGAGCAGCACCTTTTGGCCAACCTTGAAAGACTTTCTGGACATCATTTTACCATGGAAGGCCTTAATCTTCGACTTGTAGATCTTGGAATTTTCGTATACATCATTTCGAATCTCCTTTAACTCTTGTAATTGAAGCTTTTGATGCATCCCGGCTTCTTCCATTCCCAAGTTGTACTTCTTGATCGCCCAATAAACTCGATGCTCTAACTCTACCGGAAGGTGGCAAGCTTTCCCAAATACCAATCTATAAGGCGACATACCGATAGGCATCTTGTAAGCCGTCCTATAGGCCCAAAGTGCATCGTCAAGTCTCAAACTCCAATCTTTACGGTTAGGACTGACCGTTTTCTCCAAAATAAATTTGATCTCCTTGTTTAAGACTTCTGGGAGGCCATTTGTTTGTGGATGATAGGCCGTGGATGTGCGATGGGTCACATGATACTTATTGAAAAGTGCCTCGACCATTCGGTTGCATAAGTGAGTCCCCCTATCGCTGATTATGGCTCGAGGAATGCCAAACCTGACAAAAATATGAGACCTAACAAAATCCACAACAACTTTAGAATCATTAGTCCGGGTAGCTTTCACTTTCACCCATTTCGACACATAATCAGCAACTAGGATAATGTATAGATTACCATAAGATAAAGGAAAAGGACCCATAAAAACCATACCCCATCAAAGATTTCACAAACAAGGATAGGATTAGGAGGAATTTGATTCCTGGGACCTATATTTCCCGTCTTTTGATAATTCACACAACTTTTACAACACAACTATGCATCCCGAAAAAGTGTAGGCCAGAAAGCCACTCTCTAACACTTTATGAGCTGTTCATTTAGGACCAAAGTGACCACCACAAGCATAAGCATAACAAAACTCCAGTATGGAATTGATTTCATTTTCAGCTACATATTTTCTAATAATCTGTTCGATGCCTATTTTCCACAAATAAGGGCCATCCCAAATATAATATTTAGAATCAGACTTTATTTTATCTTTTTCAGACCTAGACAAATAATCAAGCAAGACACCAATAGCTGAAAAGTTAACAATATCAGCATACCAAGGCGTCTGAAATCTTGTCTGTGATCTCAGATAGGCTTCCTGGATAGCAAAAAGTTGTTCGTCTGGAAATTCGTTATTGATAGGCAGAGAGTATGGTTTAAGCATAGGAATCCTGCTGAGATGATCAGCTACCAGATTCTCACAACCCTTCTTATCCCTTATTTTCAAGTCGAACTCTTGCAAGAGGAGAATCCATCAAATGAGCCTCGGTTTTATGTCCTTTTTGGTGAGGAGGTACCTTCAAGCAGCATGATCCGAGTAAATGACAACTTTAGTACCAAGTAAATAAGGACGGAATTTATCTAATGCATAAACAATTGATAAAAGCTCTTTTTCAATAGTAGTGTAGTTGCTTTTAGCGTTGTCTTGCAATTTTGAGGCGTAATAGATCACGTGGGAGTTCTTGTTGATCTTTTGTCCAAGTACAGCCCCCACGGCATAATCACTCGAATCACACATGATTTCGAATGGGTACTCCCAATTTGGTGGTTGAATAATTGGGGCCGAAACCAATTTCTCTTTTAGCAAGTCAAAAGCAGCTTTACATGAATCATCTATCTCGAACTTCACATCTTTTTGGAGTAGCTTGCACAATGGTTTGGTGATTTTGGAAAAGTCTTTAATGAATCGCCTATTAAAACCTACATGTCCAAGAAAGGAACGCACTTCCCACACACTCGCGGTGTAAGGTAAAGACTTAATGACATCAACCTTAGATTTATCAACCTCAATACCATGTGCAGAAACAACGTGACCCAATATTAGACCCTTATCAACCATAAAGTGACACTTTTCATAGTTCAAAACCAAGTTCGCCTCAATACAACATTTTAAAATTGGAGTAAGATTATTGATGCATTCATCAAAAGAAATTCCATATACTGTGAAGTCGTCCATGAAAACTTCAATAATATGTTCAACATATTAGAAAATATGCTTACCATACACCTTTGAAAGGTAGCCGGCGCATTGCATAGTCCAAATGGCACTCTCCTAAACGCAAAGGTCCCAAATGCACACATGAAAGTAGCCTTACCTTGATCCTCGGGTGCCACCGGAATTCGATAGAATCCTGAATAACCATCAAGACAACAATAGTAAGTTTTCCCAGCTAATCGTTCGAGCATTTGATCAATAAAGGGGAGGGGGAAGTGATCTTTCTTAGTAAAAGAATTAAGACCTCTATAATCCATACACACCCTCCAACCATTTTGGAATCTAGTAGGAACTAACTCACCATCTTTATTCTCAACAACAGTAATACCCGTTTTCTTGGGCACAACCTGTATGGGACTTACCCACTCGCTGTCGGATATCGGATAGATTATACCTACATCAAGGAGCTTGATGATCTCCTTTTTCAGTACCTCCATCATTGGTGGGTTTAGTCTGCGTTGTGCCTCCCGACGAGGTTTGGCTCCTTCCTCCAAAATAATTTTATGCATGCACGTGGAGGGACTGAGTCCTTTGATATCAGAATGGTCCATCCAATCGCCTATTTGTACTCTCGAAGTACTCTGATCAGTTTCTCCTCTTCCAGACTGTCAAGTGTGCTGGCTATGACCACTGACGGTTTCTCTCAATCACCTAAATAGGTGTATTTCAAGTGTTTAGGAAGTGTTTTGAGTTCCAGTTTTGGGGCCTGTAAAATTGAAGACAACAGTTTAGTTTCAGCCCGAGATAGCTTAATAGGCATAAATTTCGAACATGTAACATGAAGTGCTTCCAAAGCATAAACTATATCAAGTATATCCTCAGAAAGATCAAATTTATCACCAAATTTCCTTACTCTATCAATGAACATACTATGACATAAAACATAATTCAATTCATCATAATGGTTCAAAGCAAACAATTTATTAGTCAAGTTTTCAATGATATCAACATTATAAACACAAGACATATCATCAACATGTTTTATAGCATCATACATATTAAACTTGACTATTTCACCATCAAACTCTAAAGTCAAAGAACCATTATGAACATCAATTTTTGCCTTAGCCGTACTAAGGAAAGGTCTGCCCAACAAGATATCCGAAGATTTAGTAGAACTATCCTTTTCCATGTCAAGAATAAAGAAATCAGCGGAAAAAATCAACTCATTAACTTGAACCAACACATCCTCTAAAACACCTTCAGGATAGAATTGACCGATCAACTAATTGAATAAAACTCTGGTACTAGCTAATAGACCAAGACCCAAGGAAGTATACATAGACAAAGGCATTACATTGATAGAAGCTCCTAAATCACACATAGCCTTACAAATACCGATATTACCAATCTTGCATAGAATATAGAACATACCTCTATCACGACACTTAGGTGGTAATTTCTTTTGTAGGATAGCTGAAACATTCTCACCTTCTCATTACGTGTCAACTTACGTTTATTCGTGCACAATTCCTTATGGAATTTGGCGTAGCGTGGAACCTGTTTAATGGCCTCGAGGAGTGGAATGTTTACTTCGACCTTTTCAAAGAGCTCCATAATACTCTTATCCTATCTGTCCTTCTTTCTCTGAGCCAGCCTCTGAGGAAATGGTGGTGGAACTAACAAAGTTTTCAGTTTCTGAGTGTTTTCAGCTGGACTGGAATTCTGTCTGTGCTCACTGGCAGGCTCCTTCTCAATCTCCTTTTCAGTTTTTGTATTAGAGATCTATTCCTGGTCAAGTTTGGGATTACTTTCGACTGGAGGCTGCAATTCCTTCCCGTTTTGCGGCATAATCACACTCACATTGTGTCTAGGATCTAGTGTTTGCAACGGTTGTTTACCTTGTGTTTCCAACTTGCTGACCGACGATGCAATTTGTCCCACATGAGTCTCTAAAGTCTTTATAGTATCCTTCATGTTCTGAATCCTAGTCGTAGTGTCCTGTTGATATTTCTCAGTATTAGTGGCCAGCATACGAACAATTTCACTAAGAGGCTTACCAGAACCCGGGGGGTGTTGTGGTTATGGCTATGGTGGAGGTGGATGGAAGTTTTGATTGTTCGGTTGGTTGTTGGCGTAGCTGAAATGCGGGTGGTACTTCCATCCGGGATTGTAAGTGTTCGAATAAGTATCGAACTTTCTCTTTTGAAAATCTATGGCATTTACTTTTTCGGAAGTCTCCTCGTGGAGTGTAGGGCATGCATCGGTTGGGTGCTGGGGGCTAGTGCAAATTCCACACACTCTCGCTGGTGGATTAGTACCTACATTCATCTTATGTACCAAAATTGTTAGGAAAGACTTAATTTCATCAAGTGAATTCACATTTACCTTGTTTACTCTCCTAGGTATATCCTGCCGAGCCCCAAATTGTTAGGAATTTGCTGCCATAGTTGATACAAGCTCTCTAGCTTTAGCTGGTGTCTTGCTAACAATAGCTCCACCACTTGCGGTGTCCATTATTCTGCGCTCCATCGGAGTTAGGCCTTTGTAGAAGTACTGAATGACCAATTGATCTGATATTCCATGTTGGGGGAAGCTTGCTAACAATCTTTTGAACCTTTCCCAATACTCATAGACACTCTCGAAATCCTTCTGTTTAATGCCACAGATCTCACACCTGATGTTTGTGGCTCGGGAAGATGGAAAATACCTCTCCAGAGACTGTCTAAACATCTCTGCCCAAGTAGTTACTATCCTCGAAGGTAGGTAATATAACCAATCCTTGCTGCATCATGCAATGAGAAAGGGAAGACCCTCAGCTTAATTTGATCCTCCGTGACATTGTGTGGTTTTATGGATGTGTATACAAGATGAAATTCCTTGAGATGCTTGTTTGGATCCTCATTCTCCAACCCACGGAAGGTTGGCAACAAGTGGATGAATCCCGAATTCAATTCAAAGCCTTCTTGTAGGTCTGGAACGGTTATGCACAACAGTGGTTATTGTGTCTCAGTCGGTCAGACAAGGTCCCAAAGTGTTCTGTTTTGGGCCATATCCTGACTGTGATCACAATCAGCTTTCCTATCAGTTTGTTCTTCAGCCTCAAACTTCTATTCAGACTCAATGTCAGAATCCAGCTCAAATAATCCTGAACTCTCACCAACTGCAACTTGCTCTTTCCTTTGTCTTGTCCACTTTCTAATCTTCTTAGCAGTCTTTTCGATCTCGGGATCGTATGCAGCAAGTTGTCCTAAACGAAGGTTCCTAGGCATAAGAAAAGAAACAAAATCAACTAGTTACCAGTCCCCGGCAACGGCGCTAAAAATTTGATGGGTGTCGAGACCACCTAAAATTAAATCCCAAGTACCAAACATAGTTAACTTGTAAATAGTGGTAAAAGGGTATTGATCCTCGAAGATTGGGTGAAATTTTAACTCTTAATATGCCAAGGAAATGAAATAAAACAATTAAAATAGGGGGGGTTTTGAGATTTTTGATTAAACTAACAATAATTTAACTAAACAAATAATCAACAATTAAACTAAATTAGAACTCGAATCAAACTCAAGTTACTCAATGGATAACAACCAGTCAGGATTTCCCTAATCATGCATTAGACTACGATCATCGACTCAAGATTTTAATTAGTTCAACGTTAAACTAGCTATCGTTACCAACTACCTCTGGCGCCCTCGTTTCTTCTTAGTTCTTAGAGTAATTAAAAGAAACTCCTAAAAATTACCCCCTAATTAACCGATAACCTTTTCAAGACCCTCTCCAAGATTCAATCGACTAAACGTATTAAGAATTAAAGAAACACTAATCCTAACCTGTTTAGTATGGACTCATACCTCACTCAATTAGACCGTGATATTCCTCAACACAAATTCAAACAAACATTATGCCCTAGTGTTGATCGCTACAATGCTAATTATTTAGCTAACACCGCCAAATGAATTAACTAGCTATACACGTATCAATAATTCTAAAACTTGGGCCCTAAATTAAAGAATTGAATCAACACACAATAACACGAAAAGTGGGAATAAGATGGATAACATAAACTGATCAATTTTAAAGAAATAATCTCACGAGTCTTAGCATAATATTGGAAAATCCCAACTAGAAAGAAACTTAGCAATTCATAACGAAATCAAACAAACAAGGTCGAATAATCAACATAGTGTTCAAAACGAAATAAAAGAAGGAAAGGGAAATAAACTAGATGGATGCTTGAATTCTCTTCCTCATTCCTCGTCGTGCCATTACTGCCGCGTATTTTTTATTTTTTGGTGTAGCGTGTTCCGTTTACAGTCCAAGTTCGGGGTCTTTATCTCTACACCCCACTTCCCACCTTCTCCAGAATAATTCCCACTAACTCCGGAACGTATTGTGCCTTTAAGTGCATTAATTCTCTCTCACAAAAATAGTTAATTAGCACCAAACAAAGCTGAGGGTTTTTGTGGACTCTTTTCCAACCGCAGCCAGCTTCTTTGAGAGTGGGCTATCTCTAGTGATGCAAGCATGGGCCAAATATCTCCAAGACACTCCAAACTAATTACATCCTAAATTAGTGGGCCACAACTGCTTTGTCACTTAATCCAAGAAGCTTTTTAATCACAATTAAGGGTGCGGGATCTTCTCCAAAAACGTGACTGCTCCACGTGTTTTTTTTTTCCTGCCAACTTCTTTTCAAATTCTTCCAATCATGTTTTTTCTATAGAAAACATAGAATTTAATCAATTATCCATAATCAAATCAAATAGTGGGGTAAAATATAACAATGTAAGGTCGGAAGTTAAACAAATATGCGACGTATCATGAATTCATCAAGTCACCATATTGTTGAAAGTATTATCATGAGGAAATACAATTTGCATATTTATTTCTAGTATTTTTTTGAATTGATAATGCGACAGTGCTTTTGAATGAGTTATGCATGGTTTTCCTTCTCCTAAATATACGAAACTTGATTTTATTTCATGGTAAAAAATTGGAGATTTAATAGTTTAGTCTAGATAGTTAGAACAATATTAGAATTAATTAGTCAAAAGCTTAGAGGATTAATATTATATAGTGTTTTATATTTAAAGAAAAACTTATATAATTATATTTTGATTAGAATTAAATAGAGATAATTGAGAGTTTGATTAGAATAAAATATCCTGAAAAAATATTTATGTACTAAATTTATAATTTAAAAAATTACCCTAAATTGTATTTTATTGAATGTCTTATAATAAAGGTATTTCAGGTGATCACAAAGTTCCAATAAACCAAAAACTCAATTCGCACTTTTATAATATATATAAATATGAATTCTTTTGAATAAAGGAAATATATAATTCTCTGTTATAGTTTTAGAAACAAACACACACATATAAATATACATACTGTTTCAATAATATATATATATATATATATATATATATATATATATATACATGAACAAATTGAAGGAAACAGTAAATACATACAAGGATTTACGTAGTTTATCAATTTGGCTAAGTTTATCGGTGAAAAAGGAAAAAATAAATTTACTATCTTAAAAGAGGTACAAAAAGGAATTATTAGGGAGCCCTCAAAATCTAAAAATCTAACACGAAGAAAATCAAATTAATTTTTCTTTTTCAGAAACTACCCACTAAAAAAGAATAGGCTTAAAAACTAATTGTAAAACCAACTCTATGGAAGTTCCTTTAGACTTGTGGACTTTTAGAGCCATGTCAACAAATTTTTACCTTAACTTTACAAAGTCCAACTTACACAAATTTCTATTACAAAACAAAATAATAAATTCCTCACAATCTCTTCAAAAAGCCCCAACGGACTATCAATCAAAAAGTACAAACTCGCACCAAATTCAAGCAATGCTAGGATTTGTTCAAAGGCAATAGTTTGTCATCATGTCAGCTGGGTTATCTTCAGTAGCTACCTTGGTAACACAAACCTCACCACTAGATATGTGATCACAAAAGGGTAAAGAATATCCAAATGTTTGGTCTTTTCGTGGAACATCTGATTTTCTGTGAAATGAATTACACATTGACTATCAAAAAATACTATAGGAACCTCCACCTCAAGCTCCAAACTTCGACCTAAACCTTTCAACAACAGCTCTTCTTTAGTTACTTCGGTAATTGCTATATACTTCGTTTCTGTAGTTGATAAGGCAATTGTAGGCTACAGAACTGTCTTCAAACTAACAATACCTCGAAACAAAGTGAAAATATATCCTATGAGGGAACGTCTTTTGTATAAGTCCCCAACAAAAGTCGAATAAACATAGTCAACAAATCTGCCTCCAGTTGAACTTCCCAATCCACCAAATAGATGACCAAATTAGATGTACCTTAAGAATCCATTTGATAGCTTGTAAATGCATTTTACCAGGATGTGCCATGTAACGACTCACACACTAATATCTTGTGAAATATCGGGTCCAATGCATACATGCTTTCAACAACATGCACTATAATATGGAACACGACATGTGTTCTTCTTTGATAGACTGAGGTGACAAAGGGACTGATAACATAAAATGTGGTGCAAAAGGAGTGCTCACATGCTTTGCCTTATACATCCCGAACCTCTCAATTACTTTCCAATGTAGTGCTTCTGACATATGAATAACTTTCCGGCACGACGATTCCATTGTATATCCTAAAATCTTCTTAGCGCCATCCAAGTTTTTTATCTTGAACTCACTACTCAACTGTTTTTTTAGCTCGTTAATATCAGACATACTTCATGCATGCAATTAGCATATTATCCATATAAAGAAGTAAGCAGATGAAAAAACACAGGGTAATCTCCGATAATAGACACAAGTATCGAAGTTACTTCTATTATATTTGATAGTAATCATATAATATGACACCCCGCTTCTCCGATAGGTTAGCTATGACATCACGATTGAGTTTAATTATGTAATTACGTGATTTAATTTCGTTAAAATGATTTAATTATTTTCCTACTTGAATTAATTGCTTTAAATTGACCCTATGTGCTCGATTTAAATTGTAAATATATGTTTAAGTATGTTAAATTATGAATTTTATATTGACAATGTGAATTATATGGCATCGCATGCTTTACGTGTCAATGTGGATTTAATTGCAAACTATTTGATAGTTTAGGATTTAATTGGAAATGTGATTGAACTCAACTGTCCATTTTTGGTAGTTAGGGACCTAATTGTAATTAGGATGTTTTGAGGCTATTTCAGCCACTTTGAGCTCAAAGAATTCGTTTCGAATTCAAACTTTATCATTGGATTCATTTTGATGATTCGAGCCCAATGACATTGGCCTCGTATTTTTGGGAAGCCATTTGAAGCCCGAATTTTTTGTAATCCAACCCACTTCGTCGACCCATTTTCATACCTTTTTGGCTGAAATCAATCCATTCCCCCCTATTGTTTGGAACGTTTCTTCAAGGAGGAAGAAAAGAGAAGAAGAAAACACCCTTTTTTGCCATCCAACCATTAAGCTCAAACTTCACCCTCGTTTTCTTGATCATTCGACACTCAAAGGTAAGCAACGTGTTCTTTTCGACTTAAGCTTCAATTTAATGTATGATTTGATCCATGAAAGCATGTGCATGGTCGTGTTTGAATAAGAAAATGAATAGCAAGGGTTTGTGGGTTTTATGTGTTTAAGCATGATTCATGAACTTTAATGTGTTAATAAGTGTTCTAAATGTATTATTGTATGATATTATATTGATTTTGGTTATTTTGGGTGGTTGGATCGATCTTTTAGGGGAGACAAGAAAGTCTCCCCTAATTTTTTGCCATTGAAGGCTTGAAGTTTACATTCAAGAGCTTTCAAACAGGCATTTGGAGTTTTAGTTCAAATTCCAATGGCCGTTTGGATGCTCTCGGGTTTTGCTATCAAGGCGTCCAAATGACCGTTTAGAGTTTCAGTGTCAATACCAAATGGTCATTTAGAGCTGCCGGGTTTGGATAGAATGTTTTACACGATCTTTTAGATTTTTTAGTGTATTTTCCACACAGCCGTTTGGGAACTCACTGGAATGTTTGATTATGATATCTAAACTTCGTTTATATGTTTTTCTTCCGTTCTTTACGTATTTTTTCACCCCGATCATGTCCCTAATATGTGGTATCATGCATGAATATATACAAATATCTAAGATTGATATGTTATAACTTTCATTGCTTCTTAAACGTCCAAGAATGTTTGTAAATGATATGAATGTGAGCTTTACGCTCAAATATGATATGAATTGAGAATGTGCATCACATGAATTGCTTCTTCTGGATATATGAGCACTTTTGTGCGCCTTTGTGGTCTATGTTTGAGGCTAAATCCCATGGTTTGTACTTGGTTCAGGTTCGCACCAGGGCGGTGTTTGGCCTACTGTGTAGGTTCCAGGGGAACCAATTGCTCTTTGCACGACTTCATCGGTATAAGATGAGGTTAGGATTATAGTTATGATCCTAAACCTTATGTGCTCGTTTTATAATGCATGTATTTTCATTTGCCTTAAGTATAAGTAAATACGTACGAGATATGTATCTTATGGTATTTTGCATACACTTTGAAGTATGATATGCTATGTACATGCTTATGTAAGCTTGTTTTGTTTTGTTAAGTTTAGCAACGTTAAACTATGCTTGAAACCATGTGCCTCTCATAGGCCAAGTACCACGTCAGAAGGATAATATATGGAATGACACACAGAGGTAAGTAAAGCATAGCTTGTTGTAAGGTAAGGTATGATAAGTATCATACGACATGATATATATGTTGTAGGTTATGATACGTTTTGCTCCGATACACTTTGATATGATGATGGGCCCCTGAGTTTGTGGGTAAGGAGCCATGGGACGACATCTAGCCATCGGGTTTTACTCCTGTGCACAGTCTCCATATGGTATGAGGATCAACCGAAAACTCATTAGGGGGTTGGGTGGGGGATGGAATCCTGAGGTGTGAGAGTCATGTACTCACAACCTCGACATATACGTTTGGATGGTTAGGGGGTATACACCCTTCCATCACTCGGTGTGAAGGATAGATTTGATATGTTATGTTTGAATTTGGTTTCGTTTGACTTTGGGAGTAAGGTTGGTTTGGTGCTCATACCCGCTGAGCTTTATGTTATATTATGCTATGATTTGTGAAACGTGGATAGATTCCTTAATTAAGATAAAAATTGGAATACATTTTGATAAGATAAGTTAAGGTATGATATGCTATGAAATGTTATGATACGTTACGTTACGCTTTGATAAGCTAGGCTTTGTTTTGTTTTAGAAATCCCCATATGTTAATACCTCGGGTAAAATATTTTGGTGTGTAAAAACTGTCCCCAGTTCATGAACATTTACAATTTGAACGTGTTATGCTCCTTATATATATATATGTAGTGTGAGTGTGTTAATCTCTCAGTCAGTCAGTGGACTAACCCTCTCCTTCCCCAATGTTTTTAGTTGCAGGTTTGGCTTTCGGAGTTCAAGCTAGGCAACTTGAGTCAAGTCCTTTGAGTCAGTTAGTCTAGTTGAGTCTTTAAGGGTTGTATAAGTTTTGCATTGCATTACGTTTCAAATTTTATTAAGTTATGTTTTGTGATTATTGTACCAGTTATGTTGATTTTCGAGATTAGGGATCTATGCTAGTTGAACCCGTTATCACTTGATGCTTGCTTATTTTTTGTTTATGTATTTACACTTCCGCATTTGTTATTGTTGTTGCTTTGAATTTTGAAGTTAGGGTCTATGTACCGCTTAGCTTAGGTGTGTCTGACAGTCTCCTGTTCGCTACTGCTCGGTTCGTGTACGAACTTTCCATTTCATATGTGGATTGGGCTTTAGTGTAGGGGATGTGGTGACCCACTATTTGGGGAGCTACATATAAGAACCCAAACAGTTATACCACTGTCTCGGAGATTGCTTCAAATTATAAAGGGACTATTTCGAAAGATAAACATGGTTCTCCCTTCCTTCAACAGTGAATTCCTCCAATTAATCCATGGAGATGGTTTGCTCAAACTCACCATGCAAGAAAGTCATCTTCACATCTAATTGCTCTAGTTCCAAATTAAATTAAGCAATAATAGATTATAATAAACGTATAAAGTTATGTTTTACCACTTGTGAGAATATTTGAATGAAATCAACTTCATACTTTTGCGCATAACCCTTTGTAACCAATCTCGTTTTGAATCTGACATCACTAACACCGGGCGCACAATGCTTCTTTTTTAACACCCATTTAGATCCAATAATTTTCTGATTTTTCAGAGGTTTCATCAAAATCCAAGTCTTAATTTTATGCAAAGACTCAATTTCTTCTGCCATAATGTCAATCCACTGTGCAAAATCATTGCAGGAGTTAGCATTCGAAAATGAAATAGGTTCATTCAAAACAACAATAGTAAGAGCATATGTTTCATGCCCCCAAAAATTAAGATGTGACATGTCGTGTTTTTGGTTGCATCCCGACAACACGAAAACTTCTTAAACAATAAAACTTGACAATAATTAATCTTTATATAAAGACAAAAGTACAAAATCCTTTAAAAACACAAAATCTTGTTTGAGTATAGAGCATCTATGATCCTGAATTTAAAATAAAATCCCTTTATCCTCTTCCTTAATTCCGAAGAATGATTAATTATCCGGAAAAAATTAGCAAGGGGTGAGTTGCATACTCGATAAGCAATTCACAAAACCTCTCTACGGATCAAGCATAAGTTTCAGAAAAATATCATAATACATTGTTTGCCATAAACATTTAATAGTGACAATTGAGAAAAGTCACATCATACAGAACATTCCATAATCATTAGGCTACATATCACAAGAATTTCCATAACAATACTATCCGTAACAATAATATCCATTAAGAATAAAAACAGATAAATCCTCAATCGTAGGGAACATATAGATGACCCTCTTGAGGTATGAAACTGATGAGCCTTGACCACAGGCAAGTAGATGACTCCGGAGATGAACATATATAACTCAATGGATTAGACAACTGACCACATATATGTACATAAAAACTTTTCAAAACAGATATTTTTTAAGCTTGATCCATTTCTAAAAAAATCTTTTTTTTTCAAATAAAACAACCAGTTCACACATAAACAGATATTCAACAAATACAACATTATAGAATTTATAAAACCCTCATTACAACATCATAGAAAAGATTTGAGAAATACTTACTTCAACGACACGATGAAAACTTGACTTCTGAATTTCATTAAGCAATGAAATGAACTTCTTCATTCTCAAATCACGATGGAAACGAAATAAACTTTTCTCTCTAATCACGATGGAAATGAAATAAACTTTTCTCTCTAATCACGATGGAATTCATAAAGCTACGAAATAAACTTTTATCGCTAATAACAAAATTACTGTGGAAGACTAAACCTACATAACTCTCTCTACACAATTAATAAATAGAGTTCTTAAGTTCCTAATAAATAAAGAACTCTTATGAGAATATTGGTTATCCAACTATTTCGGTAATCCCTGTAACACCCTTAATGCAAAGGCGCTACATCCCCCGCACTATAGTTCAATCCACATATGGAACGGGCACCCATACATGAATCAAGCCTATAGCGAACGGGAGACAATAAAACACTACACTAGCTAGGCGGGATACCCTCACATAATACAACAATTCCAAAATAAAAGCGGAAGCATAAAGATATACATTCACTCCATTATGTAGTTTCACGTTCCAATACCACATTATCTCATTTACAAACATACTAGTCCATCAGTTATCGGTAAACATCACGTATCACAAAAGTTCCATATATCTATAACATGCCTCAAAATACAAAAGACCCATGCTAGACTCCCAAAAGCTGTAAAAAGGACTCAAATCCCGCCTAGAACTCGATCTTCATGACCTAAAAATTGTGAGGTGTCAGTCTATGAAAGACTGAGTGAGGGGTTATAATTTAAAAGCGCAAATACCATGCAAATTGTAAACTCGGGTAAGATTTTCATAAAACAATACTAGCTTAATAAATAAATAAGGCTCGCCCGAGGTTACAATCATTCCATTTTCAATTCAGTCATTTCAATACAATTTAATAATCAGTGGCCCGGCGAGTGAGGGCAAATCTCCAACCTATCTCCGACAGTGTACATTAATTCAATTTTATCAATTAAGTGATCAGACAATTAATTCAGTGCACAAATAGACAGTTTCAATCAATCCATCCTTCTTCCTCAGGGTGATGGGGGATTGCAAGGCCCCGCCATCCAGTCTCATTGAGTATAGGGTTCATGATTCCCTATACCCGGAACTCCTTCCTCCACTAATCTCCTAGTGGATTCAGAGTCATCCCGCAATTTGGTGAGGATAGTGCAAGAGTTAGCCGTCGGCCCCTGCCTTCCCGGTTGGCTCAATACACTACCCTCGGGCCCACTGTGAACATGCTTTACTCGCCAAAACAATCAATCAATTCAATTCAATATCAATAACAATAACTCGGTACAATATCAATCTATCAATAAAGGGACAATTCAATTTTTTGGGAAAATTATAGATATAATTATTTATTTTGGTCCAAAATCACATAGGGTTGTAGGGTTCTTTTATAAATAGAAATAGCCTCACCTTTACCAACACAAGAAGAAAGGATACACCTTATGGAGCGTGTTCCTCATTTCCCGGACCGTGATCTGTGTAACAAAGGTACAAGTGTACATAAGACTCTACCCTTATGAACCAACGAAGACGAACAGCACGTTCCAATAATGTCACTTATACAATTTCAATCAATAATGATCATGACATGTTCAATTTAGCAATTTAATATAACAATGAGCAAATAGGGCATAAAAGTCATATAATTCACATATGAGAGCCAAGAAAGTGCAAGGAATGCAATACGAAAGATTTTGGTGAAGTCTAGGAACACTTGACACTTTTGGAAAAATGCACATGTTTTGGGAAAACTGGAATATCTTAATTTCTAGAAGTGGGAATTGAGTTTTGCTTGTTGGAAATGAAAGTAGACACAAAGACCTTTCCAACGGTATATGGCACGTTTTCTAATTCAAACCGAGGTGAAAATGACATAGGTTCAAAGTTGGGCAAAATGCAGTTCTGGAGGGTGGTCGCGAACCTTCACAAAATGGTCGCGAGCATTTTTCTGAATTTTTGTCCAATTTTTCCAAAAGTCGAGAGTTGGCCAAAATGGGGTCGCGGGCGCGACCAGTTTTATGCCTATTTTTGGTCGCGGCCACGACCATATGCGCAGCAGCAACAAAACAGGGGAAAACAGGGGTTTTCCATGCAAAACCAATCCAAACAATTATATTTCCAATTTCCAACCATAACAAATGTTGAAACACCTCATATATGCATCATACTTCAAGTATTCATCAATTCAACCAAGAAATAAACATCAAAGTGGCAAGGATCAAGCTTGAAACCCCCATATATGCTCATGCTTCTAATCTCCAAGAAATCTCATATTTTCATGCAATCCTTACTCCAAAAGATTAATATCATACTTTCTACTCAAATCATGCAAGAATTCATCAACAAATTCATAAACCCATGCTTGATCAAATATTCAAGAATTTCTCAATTTTTCCAATATTTACCTTGAATTAAAGAGAAGGTGGATGAGATGATGATATGAGGTTAATGATACTTCTATCTTCAAGAACTCTTCAAGAATTTAGCTTGAAATTGAAATGAAATCTCCTTCTCTTCTTGGTGTAAAACCTGTAATCCACTAGGTGTGTGTGTGTGGAATTTATGTTCTTGGAATGTAAAAGAAATGAATGGAATAATGTGGAAAATCATGATATATCCTAAGTCTTGTATGGAAATATGTGATTTATCTCCTTTTGCACAAAAGTCGCTCATTTATTTAAATTAATTCAATTAAGTTCTATCCCTACACAAAAGGTCACTTAGCTCCAAGTCATGAAATATAATTAAATCCAAGAATTTACACAAAAGATCAATCAAGGACATTCAATTCAATTTAGTCACTTAGTTTATATAATTCATATAAACGATGCTTCATGTAAATGCATAGAAATCTTATGCATATAATATAACGAAAGGGCAATTAATGGAATGAAATACTTAAATTTAAACCTCCCAACTCCCGAAGACCCGCTCGTGGCGTGCTTACCTGAACTTCCGGAATTTGGGGCGTTACAACTCTCCCCCCCTTAGAAGAATCTGGTCCCCAGATTCACTGATCGGAGTTGAACAACTCGGGGTGGAACCTTTTCATCTTCTCTTCCGGCTCCCAAGTCATTTCTTCGGTTTTATCACTCCGCCATAATACCTTGACCATAGAAATCCGCCGATTTCTCAATTCTTGATACTTCCTGTCCAAAACTTTAATCGGTTGCTGAATAAAAGATAAGTTAGGTTCCAACTCAACTTCTTCAACGGGGAGAATTTCAGTTTCATCCGGATAATACTTTCTGAGTTGAGATACGTGAAAAACATTGTGAATCCCGGTAAGATTAGGAGGTAGGTCCAATCTGTAAGCCACTTCTCCAATTCTCTCAAGAATCTCGAATGGACCCAGATAGCGAGGGTTAAGCTTTCCTCCCTTTCCAATACGAGAAAACCCCTTTCTGGGAGACACTTTTAAGAAAACCCGGTCTCCAACTTCAAACTTGAGATCTCTCCGGTGAATATCGGCGTAGCTTTTCTGTCCATCTTGGGCAGCCTTCATCCGTTGTTGTATTAGCTGGACTTTCTCAATCATGGCTTCCACAGCTTTAGAAGGTCTTTCTAGTTTCTCCCCTTTCTTTACCCCTTCTTGTTTCGTCCATCTCCACTCCCCTAGATCAAACAATAACGGGGATCGACATTTCCGCCCATAAAGTAACTCATAAGGAGCCATGCCGATAGAGGATTGATAGCTATTGTTATAAGCGAATTCAATCAAGGGGAGTTGGTCACACCATGAATTTGAAAAATCCAAAGCACACGACCGGAGCAAATCTTCCAAATATCTTATCACCCTCTCAGATTGACCATCTGTTTGGGGATGAAAAGCCGTGCTAAACTGAAGTTTTGTTCCCAATATATCTTGCAATTCTCGCCACAACTTAGAAGTAAAGCGGGGATCTCTATCCGAAACAATGCTTATCGGAATTCCATGAAGACGAACAATCTCCCTATTATAAATCTCGGCCAACTTCTTAATCTTGAAAGACATTCGAACCGGTAAGAAATGAGCAGACTTGGTTAATCGATCCACAATCACCCAAATACCGTCATACCCTCCTTTTACTTTTGGTAACCCGGTTATAAAATCCATTGCCACCTGTTCCCACTTCCACTCGGGGATAGGCAATGGCTGTAGAAGACCTCCGGGCTTTTGATGTTCGGCTTTAACTTGTTGACATATCAAACAACACCTTACAAACTCGGCCACATCCTTTTTTAATCCACGCCACCAGTAAAATTGCTTCAAGTCTTTATACATTTTGTTTCCTCCCGGATGTATCGAGTATGCCGACTTATGTGCTTCCTCTAGTAATACCCTTTTCAATCCATCGGGTTCTACTATTCGGTTCTTGAACCGAAGAAAACCAGCTTCATCAAACCCAAATGGACTTTCCGGATCCTCTCTTGCTTTAACAACTAACCTCCGAACTTCCGGATCTTTACCTTGATCCTCAAACAATCGAGATTTTAACTCCAGTTGAATAGAAATGTTGAGTACTCGGGCTCTTATCACAATAAGCTCGACTTTACCACTTTCCCCAACCTCTAAATTCGAAACACTAACTTTCCAACTTAGAGCATCGGCAACTACATTAGCTTTCCCGGGATGATACTTGATTACAAAATCATAATCTTCTAGTCGTTCCATCCATCTCCGTTGCCTCAGATTAAGATCTTTCTGTGTGAATAAATATTGAAGACTCTTATGATCCGTGAAAATCTCAAATGTCACTCCATACAAATAATGCCTCCATTTACCAAGTGCAAATATTACCGCGACAAGCTCTAAATCATGGGTTGGATAGTTCCTCTCATAATCCTTCAACTTCCGGGAAGCATAAGCAATAACTTTACCATTTTGAGTCCAAACGCACCCCAACCCATCTCTAGAGGCATCCGTGTAGACTGCATATCCTTCTAAACCATCCGGAAGAATTAAAACTGGGGCTGAAACCAATCTTTCCTTCAATTCATTAAAGCTCTTATCACAATTATCATCCCACTCATACTTAACATCTTTCCTTGTTAAACGAGTCAAAGGAGCGGCAATTTTAGAAAAATCTTGCAGAAACCTCCTATAATAACCCGCCAACCCCAAGAAACTCTTAATCTCTGAAGCATTCTTAGGTCTCTCCCACTTCAAGACGGCCTCGATCTTGGAGGGATCAACTTCCAACCCGTTTCCCGAAATTATATGCCCCAAGAAAGAAACTCGGTCGATCCAAAACTCGAACTTACTAAACTTTGCAAACAATTGGTGTTCCTTCAAAGTTTTCAATACGAGTTCAAGGTGTCTTGCATGTTCCTCAACTGACTTAGAGAACCAAAATATTGTCAATAAAAATAACCACAAACTTATCAAGGAACGGCCGGAAAATCCTATGCATCATATCCATAAAGGCGGCAGGAGCATTTGTCAAACCGAACAGCATAACCACGAACTCATAATGCCCATATCTTGTATTGAACCCCGTCTTCGGAATGTCCTCGGCTCGGATCCGTAACTGATAATACCCTTGTCTTAAATCAAGCTTCGAATAAACTTTGGATCCTTGGAGTATATCAAACAACTCCTCGATGTGGGGAAGAGGATATTTATTCTTAATTGTCATCCGATTCAATTCCCGATAATCGATACACATCCTCAAAGTACCATCCTTTTTCTTTACAAACAATACCGGCGCTCCCCATGGTGACGTACTCGGTCTTATATACCCAATTTCCAATAAAGCATCAAGTTGGATTTTCAATTCTTTCAATTCCGCCGGAGCCATCCGATATGGAGTCTTGGAATACGGCTCTGCATTGGGATATAAGTCGATCACAAATTCGATTTCTCTCTCCGGTGGCAACGAATCTAATTTTTCTGGAAACACTTCGGGAAATCCCTTAACAACCTCCGTTTCTTCCAACTTCACTTGATCTTTAGGTTGATTAAGAATGTAAGCTATGAATCCCGTAGCCCCTTCACAAACCAATTTTCGAGCTTCCGAGAAAGATAATAAAGGCACGGTTGTAGAACTTCGACCCGTTATAATTTCTGAACCCAACTGAACTCTCTTAGCCCGGCAATCAACAGTAGCACAGTGCTTGTAAAGCCAATCCATACCCAAGATAGATCCATACCGAGACATAGATAATTCAATGAAATCCGTGGAAAAGACCCGACCCTCAATACTCACCGGCACCTCTCTAAAAACCCGGTTAGTTTTTACACTACCACCAAAAGGAGTACTAACATGATAATAAGCAGAAGATAAAGTAACACATAAAGGTAAATTCACAGAAATAGCACGGGAAATAAAGGAGTGGGTAGCTCCCGGATCAAATAAAGTATGTATGTTCGTGCCATGGATGCAAATAGTACCTTCCACCACGGCTGCAGGGTCTATATCAGGATCCACTTCCTCTCCTTCCAAAGCATAGGCTCGAGCTCTAATCATCGGCCTCTGACCCCCGACAGGCTGATCCCGGCTATCCGGACACGTATCCACTCGATGATCGGCATTCCCACAAATGAGGCACAACCCGAGAAGCCTTCTGCAATTATCATAGTGATGAGTAGGCTGTCCACAGAAGGTGCATTTTGGTTTCTCGGGTGGGGGTGGTGCAGTTGAAGGCTGAAAAATCTTCTGAGTTGGTCCTTGTTGCTTAAACTTCTTCATTGGACACTTGGAAGGTAAAGGAACTATCTCGTGAGCGATTGGCCTTTTTCCCGGATTATATCCCGCTCTTGATCCCGATCCTGAGCCCTGTCCTGATCGATAAGTGGATCTACGTGCATTGACCGAGTCTTCCACTTTTAAGGCCTTTTGAGTAGCCTTTTTCCAAGTGCTAGTGTTAACCGCTTCGATCGCCGCTTGAATATCCGGCCTCAGTCCCTGAACAAACTGCATTGCTTTGTGGAAATCATCGTCGGCAATATTGGGAGCATACTTGGATAACCTTTCAAATTCTGCAATATACTCAACTACGGATCTCCCTCCTTGTTTAAGCTCGGTAAACTCTTTAAGCCTTCGGGTGCGTGAAGCGGGTGGAATGAACTTGTTTTTAAATTCCCTTGAAAAAACCTCCCATGTGACTTCTTCTTCGGCCGCATCTAAAATAATCTTGGTACTTTCCCACCACGAATAGGCTTCTCCTTGGATCAAAGTGAGGGTACACCGGGCCTTCTCTCTAGAATCACAAGGAATAAGAGCCCAAACTCTTTCCACTTCCTTGAGCCACTGTTCGGCTTGCATATCATTCCCTTTAAAGAACCGAGGTGGGTGTTGGCTTTGAAATTCCCGTAATATAGCTGAAATCGGGACCGGTGGTGCTGCTGGAGGAACCGGTGGTGCAGGAGGCACATAATCCCGCAGTCTCTGATCAATAAGTTGAACCATAGAGTTTAAGAAGTCTTGCGGTTGAGCTTGAGGGGGTGGAGGTGAAGGAATATGCTCATGACGGTGATGCCGATGACCGGGAGAATGCTCTCTGCGAGGCCTTCCGCGCGGCATCCTGAAATTCAAATCACTGTACATGCATGTTCGATTAATAAGTGCAGATGAGTGGAATAAAACTCATAATTCACATAAATTACATAATTCAAATATTTCAAGTAATTCAAACAAATCCAAGTAAAATCAATTACAATGCAAGACTCGCAATTAATCAAGTAATCCTATGCCGCACGACTTAGACTCGACACGACACGACACTAGAACCTCGGTTTTGCAACCGGGCTCTGATACCACCTTAGGATGTAACACCCTTAACGCAAAGGCGCTACATCCCCCGCACTATAGTTCAATCCACATATGGAACGGGCACCCATACATGAATCAAGCCTATAGCGAACGGGAGACAATAAAACACTACACTAGCTAGGCGGGATACCCTCACATAATACAACAATTCCAAAATAAAAGCGGAAGCATAAAGATATACATTCACTCCATTATGTAGTTTCACGTTCCAATACCACATTATCTCATTTACAAACATACTAGTCCATCAGTTATCGGTAAACATCACGTATCACAAAAGTTCCATATATCTATAACATGCCTCAAAATACAAAAGACCCATGCTAGACTCCCAAAAGCTGTAAAAAGGACTCAAATCCCGCCTAGAACTCGATCTTCATTACCTGAAAATTGTGAGGTGTCAGTCTATGAAAGACTGAGTGAGGGGTTATAATTTAAAAGCGCAAATACCATGCAAATTGTAAACTCGGGTAAGATTTTCATAAAACAATACTAGCTTAATAAATAAATAAGGCTCGCCCGAGGTTACAATCATTCCATTTTCAATTCAGTCATTTCAATACAATTTAATAATCAGTGGCCTGGCGAGTGAGGGCAAATCTCCAACCTATCTCCGACAGTGTACATTAATTCAATTTTATCCATTAAGTGATCAGGCAATTAATTCAGTGCACAAATAGACAGTTTCAATCAATCCATCCTTCTTCCTCCGGGTGATGGGGGATTGCAAGGCCCCGCCATCCAGTCTCATTGAGTATAGGGTTCATGATTCCCTATACCCGGAACTCCTTCCTCCACTAATCTCCTAGTGGATTCAGGGGTCATCCCGCAATTTTGTGAGGATAGTGCAAGAGTTAGCCGTCGACCCTTGCCTTCCCGGTTGGCTCAATCCACTACCCTCGGGCCCACTGTGAACATGCTTTACTCACCAAAACAATCAATCAATTCAATTCAATATCAATAACAATAACTCGGTACAATATCAATCGATCAATAAAGGGACAATTCAATTTTTCGGGAAAATTACAGATATAATTATTTATTTTGGTCCAAAATCACATAGGGTTGTAGGGTTCTTTTATAAATAGAAATAGCCTCACCTTTACTAACACAAGAAGAAAGGATACACCTTATGGAGCGTGTTCCTCGTCTCCCGGACCGTGATCTGTGTAACAAAGGTACAAGTGTACATAAGACTCTACCCTTATGAACCAACGAAGACAAACGGCATGTTCCAATAATGTCACTTATACAATTTCAATCAATAATGATCATGACATGTTCAATTTAGCAATTTAATATAACAATGAGCAAATAGGGCATAAAATTCATATAATTCACATATGAGAGCCAAGAAAGTGCAAGGAATGCAATACGAAAGATTTTGGTGAAGTCTAAGAACACTCGACACTTTTGGAAAAATGCACATGTTGTGGGAAAACTGGAATATCTTAATTTGTAGAAGTGGGAATTGAGTTTTGCTTGTTGGAAATGAAAGTAGACACAAAGACCTTTCCAACGGTATATGACACGTTTTCTAATTCAAACCGAGGTGAAAATGACATAGGTTCAAAGTTGGGAAAAATGCAGTTCTGGAGGGTGGTCGCGAACCTTCACAAAATAGTCGCGAGCATTTTTCCGAATTTTTGTCCAATTTTTCCAAAAGTCGAGAGTTGGCCAAAATGGGGTCGCGGGGCGACCAGTTTTATGCCTATTTTTGGTCGCGGCCGCGACCATATGCTCAGCAGCAACAAAACAGGGGAAAACAGGGGTTTTCCATGCAAAACCAATCCAAACAATTATATTTCCAATTTCCAACCATAACAAATGTTGAAACACCTCATATATGCATCATACTTCAAGTATTCATCAATTCAACCAAGAAATAAACATCAAAGTGGCAAGGATCAAGCTTGAAACCCCCATATATGCTCATGCTTCTAATCTCCAAGAAATCTCATATTTTCATGCAATCCTAACTCCAAAAGATTAATATCATACTTTCTACTCAAATCATGCAAGAATTCATCAACAAGTTCATAAACCCATGCTTGATCAAATATTCAAGAATTTCTCAATTTTTCCAATATTTACCTTGAATTAAAGAGATGGTGGATGAGATGATGATATGAGGTTAATGATACTTCTATCTTCAAGAACTCTTCAAGAATTTAGCTTGAAATTGAAATGAAATCTCCTTCTCTTCTTGGTGTAAAACCCGTAATCCACTAGGTGTGTGTGTGTGGAATTTATGTTCTTGGAATGTAAAAGAAATGAATGGAATAATGTGGAAAATCATGATATATCCTAAGTCTTGTATGGAAATATGTGATTCATCTCCTTTTGCACAAAAGTCCCTCATTTATTTAAATTAATTCAATTAAGTTCTATCCCTACACAAAAGGTCACTTAGCTCCAAGTCATGAAATATAATTAAATCCAAGAATTTACACAAAAGATCAATCAAGGACATTCAATTCAATTAAGTCACTTAGTTCATATAATTCATATAAATGATGCTTCATGTAAATGCATAGAAATATTATGCATATAATATAACGAAAGGGCAATTAATGGATGAAATACTTAAATTTAAACCTCCCAACTCCCGAAGACCCGCTCGTGGCATGCTTACCTGAACTTCCGAAATTTGGGACGTTACAATCCCACTATTTCGGAAAATAAATACCAGCCAAAGTTATCAATATCTTTTGAGAAGTTTAATTATCTTTTGAGAGGTTTAATCAATTCAAATTCATTGTGGAACTGCCACTACTCCCATTATCTAAATGGCTATTTCTATCATCATCTAGTAATGTTATTATTATTTAAATAACAAAGAATATATTTAACTAAATAAATAAAATATTTTTTTTTTCTTTTAGAATTCGGGTTTCACAATATGCCACTAAATCAACTTTAGTAAATCTCTTAGGAGGGTTAATCTCCCTCTTTAGTTTATTTCTTGCAATTGTACGAGTTTCAACAGATGTATAAGGTAGCTCATTTTAAACTAAATCATCCGAAGCGGTCTCATATATAGGAAAATGGACTCCTAACTCCACATGATCGGGTGATGTATGAACATCTACATCAACCTTAATAACGTTGTCCTCTCTCAGATTAATCGTGGAAGATTATCAAATATAGCATTTCTACTGATAATAACCTTACATATTTTAGGACATTAAACCTTAAATCCTTTCATACTATGTGTATAACCAAGAAAAATATACTTTCTAGATGTAGGTTCAAATTTTCCCTTATTAATATGAAAGTAAACAGTCGACCAAATATTTTCAGATTAGAACAATCAGGTGCATTACCAGATCATACCTCCTTAGGAATTTTCAATCTAATGGATGCGGATGGAGAATGATTCACCAAATGACAAGCTGTTGATGCAACCTTGGCCCAAAATTCTCTAGACAATCCAGAACTGGAGAGCATATAAAATGTTATTTCTATCAATGTTTGATCAATCTATTTATCTACACTATTCCGTTGTAGAGCCCCAACAATTGTATAGTGCATCACAATGATTGCCTCTTTATAATACTACTCAAAATCGCCAAAACAAAGCTCCAAGACATTGTCAGTGCGAAAACATTTTATGTCCTTTCCTATCTATTTTTCAATCATAGTCCTTGTAACGCCCCGTATCTTCAATCCAGGTACGCATGCGACACGTGTGAGTTTGAGTGTTAGAAATTGTACACATGTTTTAGGAATTATGTGTCTAATTGAAATTATGTGGATTAATTATCTCATTGTCTAAGTGTTTATTTAATTGTAATATCATTACATCCCATTTCATTTTCATTATTCTAACATATGCATATTTCATACATTCATCTCATAACATATTTCATATATATATATATATACATCTATATCCTTAATCTAAAGAGTATAAGATTAATATTTATTTTCCCACTTTCATTCATTTCATGCAAGTAGTAATTAAAAATGTAATATATATATTCATGCACAACACCTATATATTAATACACTCACATGCATTATATATGCATATATTATTAAGCAATAAGAGGAAATATATACATATTTTATACCTAATGTTTTACTTTATGACTTTTTACATATATGATATATATCTATACATATAATCACTCATATACATTATATACATATATCATATATGCAAGAACACACACAAACACCCACAAAATCTCTACAACATCTTTTACACACAATCACCTTCATTCTTATCACACACATACTTTGATCATCAAGCAAGAAGGAGAAAGAAGGGAGGAAATATTCATAGCCCAAACATCATCATCAAGATCATCTTCATCATTTCACCATCTCCTTTCTTTCATTCTAAGAGCTCGATCCGGTTGAGGAGCAGGGTCCGTAGGCTTCTCGTATCCTTTCTCTTTTGTCAAGGTGAGGTTTATTTTAGTTAAACTAGAACCCTAATACCTTGTGTGATTATTTCAAGCCAAAACGCATTAAGTATATGTATACTTTCAAAAATGGTTTCAAGAACGAATGTTCTCAAATGTTTTCACGAAAATCATTTTGGCGAGAATCACGAACATATTATTGGGCCCGGGGAAATATGTGAATGGAGATCGGTACGACATCGAGTCGTCGGTTAAGCCATTTCGTATAGTACCCTTTGAGAATATCCTCGCGCGACTTTGGCAGCAGGTAGGCGGGATATTCTTGAGCCAGTGGTTAATTCCGCCGAAGGAACGGGAAGGAGTCATGAGCCCCCGTCTCGAAACGTCACGAGGTGGTAGGGCCTTGCAAACCCTTCCACCGCCCCGGAGGAAGAAGGATGGAAAATCATGTTTTCTCACGTCACGATCACGAATAAGATTATGATTATGATATGGTTATGAATGCATGAATGCCTAATAATGTTTTAAAGCACACACTATGGGAGTAAGGTTGGAGAATTGCCCACTCGCCAGGCCACGTTAATTAAGTTTATTCAAGTAATAATATGATATCCGTAATTCCGAGCAAGGCCTTTCTTAAACTACCCGCTTGGCATTTTCTAACCCTTTACTCGGGATTATGGATTGCATGCGCGTGTGATATATGTATATTGCCCCTCACTCAGTCTTAGGACTGACACCCCACGTTTTTAGTCTTTTGCAGGTTTCGAGCTAGGCGGGGACTTGGAGTCTTTTGTAGTCTTTCCTTGAGTCCTAACTTGTATTACTCTTTAGCATTACATACTCATGTCCTATTATGAATTATTCTATTTTGGACTATTGATGTAATTATTATGTGGTGGCCGAGATGGCCTTTGATTGTATCTTGTGAATATATGTTGATTATGGTTTATGTGATTGTATCTTGTGAATATATGTTGATTATGGTTTTTGCTTCCACATTATGTTGTTGCATCGTTGGTTTTAGTTGGTTAAAGGTTAGCCCCGCTTAGCTAGGTTTTGTTTTTATTTGTCACCCGTTCACTACGTGTTCGGTTTGTGTATGGAAATTAATTTCATGCATGGATTGAACTAGTGGTGCGGGGGATGTGACACCCTACGATGCGGGTGTTACACTGCTTTGGTGGTATTAGAGCCTAGGTTGCAAAACTGAGCTCTTGAGTCGTGTCTTGTCAGTGTAAGTCGTACGGCTTAGGAATTACGTGTCAACTTGAAGGTCTTGTATTGATATTTGAGGATTCTTGATTGGTTATTTGATGCAATTTATTTACATGTCATGGATATATTGCCTAATCTCGAAATGCAATTCTTAATGTTTATTATTGTAGATGGCTCGTGGTCGACCTCATCAAGATAGAAGGACACCATCACCTCCTAGACATCATCAACCTCAACAACCACCACAAATGAATATGGAAGGATTCATGGAGGCCGTTTATAATTATGTTGAACAAAGGAGGGCACAAGCTCCATCTCCACTACAACCGGTTCAACCTCCACCACCTCCACCACCGGTTAGGGATTCTCATGGGATGTTTCTTAGTTATAATCCTCCAAGGTTCGCGGGTATGACGAACGGTGCTATAGCGGAGGATTAGATTTCTAGATTGGAAAGGATCTACAATATCCGCCCCTTCACTTCTTTAGAAAGGGCCCGATTTGCTATCTTCCAACTTGATGGAGAAGCTTATGATTGGTGGGAGCGGACTCGTGAGAAGCTTGAAGTTACCAGGGAAGCTTTGAATTGGGATGTATTCAAGAGGGAATTTCGAGAGGCTTTCATTCCCGAGGTAGTTCGAGAGAGGAAGGAGCAAGAGTTCATGGACCTAAAGCAAGGAGGAAGGTCGGTGGCTCAATGTTTGGCGGAGTTTAATCGTCTTGGAAAGTATGCTCCCCAAGTCACCCGGGACGAGAAGAAGAAGTCAAGAAAGTTTATAGCCGGTTTGAGGGAGACTTTGAGGTATGGACAAGCCGGGCACAACTTTGAGTCTTTCACCGACACGATTCAAAGGGCTTTTGTGCACGAGGAAGAATATAAGAAGAAAGATCCCGTGCCTCGATCTTTTCATTCGGGACAAGGTTCGGGGTCCGGTTCCAAGAGGCCCACATATTCGATGTAACCTCCCGTTAAGGCTCCATTTACAAAAGGCCCGGGAAAGAAACCCCGAGTGGTGGGGCTGGCACAACCACCCCCACAAGCTCCTTTAAACCCTCAACAAACTAAACCTTGTGCATATTGTGGAGGTCCTACACACACTTGGGAGACTTGTCGCCGCCGACTCGGAGCTTGCTTGATTTGTGGCTCGATGGAACATCAAGTCGTTGGGTGTGATCGATATATTCCGGGTCACAGGGGAGGACAGAGGCCGATGATACGAGCGAGAGCTTACGCCATTGATGGCGAGGAGCAGAACGTCGAGATTGATCTCGCTGTAGTCATCGAAGGTAGAATATACATTCATGGCACGAGCATACATGCATTGTTTGACCTTGGAGCCACACATTCCTTTATTTCTTGTGGCATAGTTGCTTCCTTGTGTTTGCCTGTTGTGTGTACCTCTGCTTGCTTTGTGATTAGTTCCCCGTTGGGGAGGGGAGAATTGTTTCTGATCGGGTGTTTCGGCGAGTTCCGGTGAGAATTGAGGGTCGTGACTATCTAACGGACTTCATTGAGATGCTTATCAGTCGGTATGGTGCGATTTTGGGTATGGATTGGCTCTTTGAACATGATGCTAAGATTGATTGCAGAACTAAGAGAGTCCAGTTGGGTTCCGATGTTATTGTGGGTTTAGGTTCAAAGATTCCTCCGTTAATATCTTTTACTGAGGCTTCCAAGTTGATTCGTGATGGTGCTTCAGGTTTCTTGACCTACACTCTTAACAAGCCAAAGGATCAAGCTAAGCTTTAGGAAACGGAAGTTGTAAAGGACTTTCTCGAGGTCTTCCCGGAGAGTTTGGGGTCTTTACCTCCGGAACGAGAAATAGAGTTTGTAATTGACTTGTACCCGGATGCTAAGACGTTTTCCAAGACTCCTCATAGGATGTCTCCTGCCGAGTTGAAGGAGTTGAAGAAACAACTTGAGGAATTGATGTCAAGTGGGTATATTCGTCCGAGTTCATCACCTTGGGGTGCACCGGTCCTATTTGTAAAGAAGAAAGACGGGACCTTGAGAATGTGCATAGATTATAGAGAATTGAATCGGATGACGGTTAAGGATTGAAGAGTTGTTTGATATACTTCAAGGATCTACGGTTTATTCTAAGCTTGATCTACGCCAGGGGTACTATCAATTGCGGATTCGAGAAAAGGATATCCCAAAGACAGGGTTCAACACTCGGTACGGGCATTATGAGTTTGTTGTGATGCCGTTCGGATTAACTAATGCCCCCGCAGCTTTCATGGACATGATGCACAGAATATTCAGGCCGTTCTTGGATAAGTTCATGGTGATATTTATAGACGATATTCTTGTGTATTTGAAGTCTGCCGAGGAACATGTAAGACACCTTAAATTGGTTCTACAGACCCTCAAGGATAATCAGTTGTTCGCGAAATTCAGCAAGTGTGACTTTTAGATTGATAAGGTTTCATTTCTGGGTCATATTATTTTGGCAAAGGGAGTTGAAGTGGATCCCTCTAAGATTGAGACAGTCTCTAAGTGGGAGAGACCTAAGAATGCCTCTGAAGTTCGAAGTTTCTTGGGTTTAGCGGGATATTATAGAAGATTTTTGAAGGACTTCTAAAAAATTGCTACTCCTTTAACCCGATTAACTAAGAAAGAGGTGAAATTTGTGTGGGATGAGGCATGCGATAAGAGCTTCAATCTCTTAAAGGAGAAGTTGACTACAGCCCCGGTCTTGACACTTCCCAAACGGTCTAAAGGTTACGCGGTGTATACGGATGCTTCTAAGGAAGTATTTTCCCTATGAGTTAGAGATTCTTCCCGTTGATGAGATTGAAGAAGTGGATTTACAACCGGATTTAACCTTTGTGCAGAAGCCGGTAAGGATTATGGATCGCAAATTTCAAGTATTGAGAAACAAGAAAATTACTTTGGTAAAGGTCTTATGGAGAAGTGACAAAACCGAGGAAGCTACTTGGGAGACTGAGGACAAGATGAAGGGTTTGTATCCGGAGTTATTTCAGGCCGAGTGAATCTGGGGACCAGATTCTTTTAAGGGGGAAGGGTTGTAACTCCCCGTATCTTCAATCCAGGTACGCATGCGACACGTGTGAGTTTGAGTGTTAGAAATTATACGCATGTTTTAGGAATTATGTGTCTAATTGAAATTATGTGGATTAATTATCTAATTGTCTAAGTGTTTATTTAATTGTAATATCATTACATCCCATTTCATTTTCATTATTCTAACATATGCATATTTCATACATTCATCTCATAACATATTTCATTTATATATATATATACATCTATATTCTTAATCTAAAGTTTATAAGATTAATATTTATTTTCCCACTTTCATTCATTTCATGCAAGTAGTCATTAAAAATGTAATATATATATTCATGCATAACACCTATATATTAATACACTCACATGCATTATATATGCATATATTATTAAGCACTAAGAGGAAATATATACATATTTTATACCTAATGTTTTACTTTATGACTTTTTACATATATGATATATATCTATACATATAATCACTCATATACATTATATACATATATCATATATGCAAGAACACACACAAACACCCACAAAATCTCTACAACACCTTTTACACACACTCACCTTCATTCTTATTACACATACACTTTGATCATCAAGCAAGAAGGAGAAAGAAGGGAGGAAATATTCATAGCCCAAGCATCATCATCTTCATCATCTTCATCATTTCACCATCTCCTTTCTTTCATTCTAAGAGCTCGATCCGGTTGAGGAGCAGGGTCCGTAGGCTTCTCGTATCCTTTCTCTTTTGTCAAGGTAAGGTTTATTTTAGTTAAACTAGAACCCTAATACCTTGTGTGATTATTTCAAGCCAAAACGCATCAAGTATATGTATACTTTCAAAAATGGTTTCAAGAACGATTGTTTTCACGAAAATCATTTTGGCGAG
Source organism: Lantana camara (assembly GCA_037501455.1). NCBI lineage: Eukaryota > Viridiplantae > Streptophyta > Magnoliopsida > Lamiales > Verbenaceae > Lantana > Lantana camara. Next base: position 89,359,230 of record CM074863.1, read on the forward strand.
AATTACGAACATATTATTGGGCCCGGGGAAATATGTGAATGGAGGCCGGTACGACATCGGGTCGTCGGTTAAGCCATTTCATATAGTACCCTTTGAGAATATCCTCGCGCGACTTTGGCAGCAGGTAGGCGGGATATTCTTGAGCTGGTGGTTAATCCTCCGAAGGAGTGGGAAGGAGTCATGAGCCCCCGTCTCGAAACGTCACGAGGTGGTAGGGCCTTACAAACCCTTCCACCACCCCGGAGGAAGAATGATGGAAAATCATGTTTTCTCACGTCACGATCACGAATATAATTATGATTATGATATGGTTATGAATGCATGAACGCCTAATAATGTTTTAAAGCACACACTATGGGAGTAAGGTTGGAGAATTGCCCACTCGCCGGGCCACGTTAATTAAGTTTATTCAAGTAATAATATGATATCCGTAATTCCGAGCAAGACCTTTCTTAAACTACCCGCTTGGGATTTTCTAACCCTTTACTCGGGATTATGGATTGCATGCGCGTGTGATATATGTATATTGCCCCTCACTCAGTCTTAGAACCGATACCCCACGTTTTTAGTCTTTTGCAGGTTTCGAGCTAGGTGGGTACTTGGAGTCTTTTGTAGTCTTTCCTTGAGTCCTAGCTTGTATTACTCTTTAGCATTACATACTCATGTCCTATTATGAATTATTCTATTTTGGAGTATTAATGTAATCATTATGTGGTGGCCGAGATGGCCTTTGATTGTATCTTGTGAATATATGTTGGTTATGGTTTATGCTTCCGCATTATGTTGTTGCATCGTTGTTATTAATTGGTTAAGGGTTAGCCCCGCTTAGCTAGGTTTTGTTTTTATTTGTCACCCGTTCGCTACGTGTTCGGTTTGTGTATGGAAATTAATTTCATGCATGGATTGAACTAGTGGTGCGGGGGATGTGACACCCTACGATGCGGGTGTTACAATCCTTTAATTGAATGTAACAAAGACACCACTTTTTTGCTTCAAAAAAAATGTCCAAACCTTCTTAGAGTATTCATCAATAAAGGTTAGCATATATCTAGCACCCCCCTTTGAGGTCACTCCAGACAAACCCCAAAGATCTGAATGCATGTAATCAATAGTTCCTTTGGTTTGATGAACACCTTTGCTGAAACTAGTTCTTTTATATTTCCTAAAGATACATTGTTCAAGAAGGTTTAATTCTAAAGTGCTTTGTCCACAAAGAAAGCCCCGCTTCCTTAAAATAATGAGTTTTTGCTCACTCATGGTAGCATATGCCATAGCTTAGTAACCTATGAGTCTGCTATAGAAGATGATGAAACTACAGCTCCACCTGAAACAGTAGCTCCCTACAAAATATACAAAATGCCACTTATTTTGGCACATTTCATAGCAATAAGTGTTCCTACTGAGACCTTTAACACACTATCTAAGACAGTATACTTATATTTAAAAGTGCCCAAGGATATAAGATTCTTCTTTAAATGAGGTATATGTTTAATACCTGTCAAGGTTCTGATCACCCCGTCATATAGCCGAATCTTCACTGTTCCCACTATTTTGCACACAACATCGTTGCCCATAAGAACGACTTCATCGAACTTTTTGTATGTGGAGAATCAATCCTTATTAGGACACATATGGAAGGAACATGCAGAATCCATGATCCAGACACCGTCTAATCTTGAATTATCTAAACTAATTAAAAGAACACCGGCTTCACTGCGTGTCTCAACAACACTAGCCTCACCGGTTTTATCTTTTCCAACCTCTAAATTTTTTTAGTTTCCAACAATTTGCTTTGGCATGTCCTTTTTTTATATAGTAGCACACCTAATTGGCATACTAGATTGTGATCTACCTCTCTATTTGTTGTTATCATAATTTCTCTTCTTATTGTCTTCCATGCACAACAAGACCTTCATATTGATTTCCAGAGATACTAGATTTAATCTCTCCATCAATAGAATATTTACTCAAAGAGCTTCTTAGGCATCTTTCAAAGTGTGATACCCCGTTTCTTTGGCAAGTCAGGTACAACGTCACGAGAGAGTATATTTAAGTATTTATGTTCATTTAATTTAATATATGCACTAATTTAATTGCCTAAGTGTTCAATTTGCCCTATGTCTTTAAATTAATACGTAATTCCTCGTTCATGATTGTCTTTACATGAATTCGGTGCCAACATGTCAACTATATGAAACTAAATGAATTACATGATTTATGAATGCAGTTATAAAATATTAAAATTTCTTATGGATGATTTAAATTAGGGTTGGACCTAAATTGCACTTTTTATAAGTTTTGAGAGTCTATTTGCAAATAGCCCAATCTTAAGTCCATTTGGTCTAACTTGAACTCAGAGATTCGGATTCGAATTTAGACACCACCATTGGATTTGTTTTGACGATTTGGGTGCAACGAAATAAGCCCCATATTTGTCTAAGCCCGTTTGGACCCTCTAAGCTTTAAAATCCGACCCAAACGAATCGAAACTTCAACCGAACCATTCTTGAACCGAACCAGACCGATTTTTCTTCTTTTCTTTAGCTAAAACCCAACCAAACTCCTTCGTTTCTATCCCCACTTCAGCCACACGCATTCAATCTAGAGAAGAATGAGAAAGAAGGGCCTTTTTCCCTATTTTCACCATTTGAGCTCAAATCTTCGCCTCCAACAAATAACACTCAAAGGTAAGCTCGGTTTTAGATTCTCCATATCTTGAGCTTCATTTTGATCTGACTATTTTATGCTTTAACTTGAGTTTTCATGGTATATGAGTTATAAGACGAATAGTAAGGGTTTTAGCTTAATCTTGAATTATATGATTAACCTTGTGTTATGTGATGATTTAAGGCATGTTTGGTGTTCCTTTGAGCTTCATTAATGCATGTATATGCTTAGATTTGTTGGTGGTTTGTGATGAATGATTTTCCATTTAAAGCACCTTGAAGTTGGAAACATGAAACTTGAATTTTGATTGAAGATATCTTACATTTAGTAACTGCTTCCTTGTGTGCTTGTTGGGGTGATGTTTGCGCATGTTTTGAGAAGTTTTTGCATGAACTTATTGTGGTCCCTTTTCTACTGCTCGAACCTTACCCTTCTGCTGCTCGAACCTTACCCTTTTCCCCTGCTACATACCTCCATTTGTTGCTGTGTATTTTGGGGAAGAAACGGGCAAATGGCCGTTCACCCATGATGAGTATCTTAGCCGAACGAATGTTTTCCTTTACAGTAGCTGAAGTAATGCCAGAACGGCCATTCTGGCATCTTGAAGGGAAAGGAGAACAACCGTTCTCAGCCTCAGAGTGATGTTCTGTAGGGCTGAATGGTCATTCGTGCCTAGAAAAGAGAAAGGTAGAACCGTTCCTTGCACCAGCCATCCCATGCATGCATGTGTTGCTTTTAGTGCAATCGTTGTGCATTTTAAACAATCTCTTTTCCCTCAAACTTTATCTTAAGATGTTAATTAATGATCGTATGCTATGTTTTGATATATTTATGGATTTTATGCTACGAATTCGAAGGTGTAAATGTGAATTACGTGCATGAATGTCTAAGTGCTACTTTAAGCCATTTTTTGGATCAATTTCATTCCTTATGCATTTTAATGGATTTCTTTCACCACATATTTAATCCTAAGATGTTAATTACTTATCGAATGATATGTCATGATATGTTAATGGATTTTATATTACAAAATTTTATGTATAAACGCTTAAGTGTTATCTTATGTTACTTCCTTGCATTCTTTTACATCACCGTGCGTCTAAATGGTTCAGGATTAGATCTAAGTCTTAAGCTCATGTTTGTATGTCTTAAATTTTGGTTCGGGAGGTGTCAGATCCACCATTTAGCCCTTTCTTGTTTGTCAACACTCGTTCGCGAGTTCTCTTAGGTAAAGGTAAGGGCCAGGTTTGTTTTTCTTTTAGTGAATGAGACCTACAACCATATGTGCTCGTTTTCAAACCCGCATGCGACTATAATATTATATTTATATAATAGATATGTGTCTATATGATACGTTTATAACCTTGTCCTACGATTAAAGGTTTTTAAACTATATGTAAGAGCATATGTAAGGTTGAAAATATTTTGCAGTGAGGCTATATTCCAAACCGTGTGCTTTAAGCAAGTTATATTCTACCTCAACATGATATGAATTGAATGACATGGAGAGGTACGTTTAAAACATATGCTAAGTTGCAAGGTAAGGTGTGAAAGATAAGGTACGTACGTTACGTTATGTTATGATATATCATGAGCGAGTTAAGTATGATTTGATATGATATGGTATGCTCTGTTTCAAATGTTGGACCCCGAAGTCTATAAGCTAGGAGACCCGGGACGGTAGCGGGCCATTGGGATAAGCCTGAGCGTAGTCTCCATACGATAAGATGAGCCCAAAAACCACCAGGAGGTTTGTTTGAGGGATGGAGTCCTCAGGCGTGAGTGTCATGAAACTCATAACCTACAGTTATTGTAATGGATGGTTAGGGTCTCGCAACCCTTCCAACACCAGAAGAAGGTTGGTATGTTATGTTTATGTTTGATTTGTACTATTCTAATACGGGAGCCACCTCTTGATGCCCTCAGGTCCAAAGTGCTACGTGTTAGGATAGATTTCTGAGGAGTAGGTTGGATTATGTGCTCGTACGCGATAGGATTTTAAGTTAGGTTATGTTATGTTTGTTAAGATAAGTATATGTATATTTTCAAAATGGTTTTGGTGTGAAAAACCATACTCCCGGGTCATATCTTTTATTTAATACTTGTTCTGCTCTATACGTATATAGTGTGTGGGTGTGCGTTAGCCCCCTCACTCAGTCGGTGGACTGACCCTCTCCATTCAACTTTTTCGTTTGCAGGTTTCGGTTCAAGCTAGGCGGAGAAGTGTGTCGGTCAAGTCTCTCTAGTCGTCTAGATTGAGTTTGCACTTCATTTTCCATACGTTGTGATATCTGTATACAATTTGGGTACATTGGATAAGATATGTATGAATGTTTGAATTATGATTATAAATGACTTTCGGGATTAGGTATCTATGCAAGTTGAACCCGTTACCTATTGATGTATGTTTTGAATTTTATATGCATGTTTCCATGATTCTAGCTTTGTTATGCGTATTTTTGATATGATTTAGCTCTGCCTAGCCTAGAGTATGTGTAGGTCTCCCGTTCCCATTTCATATATGTATTTGGGTTCAGGTGCAAGGGATGTGGTAAACCACCTCTCCAGATCCTACATCCTAAAGTTGTATCAGAGCCCCAGGTTGCAAAACCGGGGTTCAGTGTAGGGTTGTGTCTGCCTAGGTCGAACGACATAGGGATAATTTGATTATATGTGCATTGCATTGTGATTTGCTAAGTTATGTGTTTTGATTTCTATTAACTTGCTAACTTTATATTCCGTATTGTGTTGCATTCCTTGATTGCTCTTAGTTGGTTTACTTACATGTCATATCCATTTACTAACCAACATGCATATTTGTATATTGGCTTAGTTAAGCTTTTCAGGATGCCACCACGACAACAAAACTACAGGCATCTACCTCATCAACATCCTTGTCCATCATTCAACGCCGAGGAGTTCATGACCGCAATGTTCCAACAGTTTCAACCAAATTAAGGACCACCTCCTACTGTAACGCAACCTATAGACCCGATGGCGACTACGTGCTGGGATTTCAGAACTTTTAATCCTCCACAATTTAGAGGTGGTGATGATATTAGACCCGAGGAGTGGCTTTACGAAATAGAGAGCATCTTTGAAGTTTGGCTGTGCAACCATCAATATAGAGCACGCCTTACTTCTTTTCTCCTCCAAGGACAAGCTCAACAGTCGTGGATAAGGGTTACGTCAAAACTAGGGGCAACGAATGAAGAATTGGCATGGGATGTGTTTGTCCGAGAGTTCCGGAAGAGGTACACTCTATCAATTCTGAGGGATCGAAGGCTTGAGGAGTTCCTCATATTGAAATAAGGAAATAGAACGGTAATGGAGTACATCGAAGAATTCGAGAGGTTGAGCATGTTCGTATCCCACATTGTGAGTAATGAGAAGATAAAGGCTAGATATATACTTCATGGACGGCCTTTGTGATAAGTTTAAGGAGGCTCTAATTGTAGAAATATGAGTAATTGGACCAAAGCTATGGTAAAGGCACTAAGGGTCGAAACCCAAGGGTTAATCAAAGGTGAAAGGGATGAGATCCTGAAGCCGAGGTTTGAATTGGGCTTCTAGTTGAATCTACAAGTAGAGAGAACCACACACAGTGGTGTTCAAATCGGGAAAGCGCATTGGAAGAAGCATAAAGCCAAAAAAATTCCACGGTCAGAAAGAGAGTTTAAACCATGCAACCATTGCGGAGGAACCAACCACACTTACGATAGATGTTGGATCAGACTAAAGAGGTGCTATGTTTGTGATTCTTCAGAGCACCAACTTCCCAACTGCAAAAGAGCAAAAGCTTATAAGCCAGGGAGACGGAACTAAATACTTCGCATTGGAAATTGAAATGAATCTAGAAGTAGAGGTATTTGTTAGAACATGGTATTCGGGAAAGCTTTTCTGTGTATTCATTGAGAATCATATATTATTCGTATGAACAAAGTACAAGAGTCAAGGAAAATATATAACAACTATCCGGGAATAAATCCCTACAAATCAGGCCTATTTTTATCAATTAGGGATATGGTCAATCATCCCATAAATAGGTGATCTCTAACACTCCCCCTCAAGTTAAGTGATTGAGTCGCCAATCATTAACTTGTTCAGCGCTGTCTTGAATATCTGTCCGGTGACTGCCTTGGTCAGTATGTCAGCCAGCTGATCTTCTGACCTGACAAACGGAATCGTGATGATACACTCTCCAACTTTTCCTTGATGAAATGTCGATCAACCTCAACATGCTTAGTCTTGTCATGCTGAACTGGATTTTCGGAGATGCTGATAGCAGCTCTATTATCACACTTCAGGGAACTCGGGCCTGAAGGTGACATCCCAATCTCTGTCAACAATTTCCTCAGCCAAATTATCTCATCCACTCCCTTTGCAATGCCCCTGAACTCTGCTTCTGCACTGGACAAAGCTACCACCTTTTGCTTCTTGCTCCACCATGTCACTACATTTCCTCCGACCAGTATAAAGAATCCAGAGGTGGACCTCCTATCATTTGGGTTCCCAGCCAAATCTGCATCAGTACAAGCTTCTATGTCAAGATGGTCGTGCCTCCCAAACATAATTCTGGTTCTAACAGTTCCTTTCATATATCGGATGATCCGTTTGCTGGGAGGTGGATCCAGAACAGTAGCAGTCCGGAACCACATTTTAAAATTTTTATTATAATACAAGTATTAAAATATTTCTAAAACATTTTAATACAAAGGCTGAAGACTAGCCAGATCTACTCAAGTATATACATGCAATTGATAATAAATTTTAAATCACTTAAGCAGATAAATATCTAACATGCAATTAACACTTAAGAGCACATAATTTATCATGCTTAAAATAAAACAACAGTAAAATATTACCGTACTGTCTAATGGCATTTTTCCAGCTCCCGAATTCACCTCCCGAGAATCCGATACCCGATCTCCTCGTGAAACCGGCAGAGCTTCCCTGTAATAACCCCAGGGACACCCTCGGAGTATGGGCTCCGAAAGTATTTCTCTAAATACTTAGAGAAAATAAAACTTTAAACTAGAAAACCCTTTTCAGGGTTTATTCCCCCGAAATTAGGCGTTTTATATAAACACCTAATTAAAATTAATTCCAAAATAAATCGAAATTAACTAGGAGAAAAGGGATATGGTTTCAAAGCTTACACTCAGCCAAAACCACCTCCCAAACTTGTGAGAAAAAAGAAGTATCCAAGACCATATTTATAAGGGAAAAACCGAGGTTAAAATGGTAATTTCACATCCCCACTTGCGTGCACAACTTAGACATGAATTCCAAGGTGATTACGTTCAAGGTCTCATCTCCACGAATCCAATTCGCTGAGCACGTGCCCATCGAAGCTCACACACGCCCACAAGCGCCGCCTAAAGGCGGCGCGTGTCATGTACTCGCAGCCCTAGGGTTTCTGGCTTAGACCGGTCCAGTTCGATACGTGGCTAGTCCTGGTGATGCCACGTGTCCGGTTCGGCCCGGCCCTATCCGTCAACCCGACCCGTTGATCCAGGCCCGAACCCGTTGACCGACCCGATGGATGACCCACCCCGATCGCATCTGGGCCATCCGTGATCGATGACGTGGCGCGATCTAGACCTTCCATTTGGCGCGCCACGCGGCCACTACGTCAGCGACACTTGGCGCCCACACGCTGACGTGGCCTGACGTGTCACCTGCCACGTCACCTGTGCCACGTCAGCATTTTTTTTTTTTCGATAAAAGTTTTATTTTCTCCAAAATAAAATTTCGGGCATTTCCAACTCTTTGGAACTTCAATTTATTTTCTTAAAATAAATTCCTTGGCTATTTTCAAACACTTTGAAAATTCATTTCTCTTTCTCCCTTTAATATTTTCTCTTCGGGTTTTCAATTTGGGGCTTGCAGGGGACCTGCAGGACTAATTAATTTTAGCTCCAACGGGTTAATATATTATCATCCCATGAAAATAATTAATTACCGTTTAACAATATTTAATTCCACTAAATAAATATTGTTGCACTCTAAAATTAATTAAATTATTCACGAATTTCTCGATCTAGAATAATTTCGCATTTCACTCCTCCGTGTACATATCCATGAAAAATAAATTGCAACTACTATCATTTATTTTTCATCTCTAATTTGAAATTTATTGATTTGCCTTAAGTTCAAATTCTCTGTATGTGAAACACATTCAATATACAACTTCGGTGACGTATCACGCGAAGTGCTTTGGCCAAAGTCTTAATTCGAACTTTTACAAATCAATTTCAAGGATATCTCTTACCTTCCAGCAAGGCCACAGATTCCTCGATCAATATAACTCTTTAGCACATTTTATGTTGTCACTGAACGTACAAAGTATTTTGGCCACCCGTTACCGAGACCTCACTTCGAGTATATTACAGTGACTAACACTACATGCCTAAAGCCGAAATATTATCAGGATTAAGAGTGCAATGCTTCGTGAGATTTTATTCATTTTAGATAGCAGTATACAATGAATAATCTCAATGGTCCAGTTCGATGTTTTCCAATCCTATTGAAAAACATCAACGTGTTATAATTGGAATCACCATTCCATATGACGAAAGTCTAATCATCTTATATAACCACGTTATAGTCTTGATAAGAACATATTCTTATCTTACCGACTAGAACTTTAATGATACGTGATTTCGGTATTCAAAGTCTTTTCCTATGAAACACATTTCATATAAGAATACCACCACACGTCATTAATTATCAATATGTGAAATACTCACAACTCGTTGTAAATTCAGTTTAATTAATTCAACAAATTGAATTTTCAGGGTACTATTCCTAATAATCTCCCACTTGCCCTAAATTCAATTTGGCCACACATCTAAGTCTTATTCCTTTCACATCAGTGTTAAAACTCATTTTGCACTATATTGAGCCAATACTTTAGTGAAGGAATCTATTAGACGTTTATCTGAGCCAACAACTAGGAAATCATGAATCTAATACATCTAACTAGCTGCTTCTCAAGCTACCATGTATTTGACTTCCATGGCGGTGTACACAATACAAGTCTGCTTAACATCCTCCAATTAACGGTTATCTAGAGTAAACACGTATTCTGATATCAAACATCTAGAAAACATCTGGAATACAAATCAGATTGTATATCCGAACAAAATTAAATCAAACTCAGCAAAGAGACTAGATGGAATCCACTTATGAAAGAAGAATAGTGGGCTACATCCTTATATATATAACCCATATATATTTACTGACTTGTGCAAGTGGTGGATGGAATCCACTTGCTGATCATTCTTCTCTTATTTCAGGAACATCAACTGAGATTAACCAAGGAGTAAAACTTGCTAATAGGCAGCATTATCGGACTGAAGTTAATTTTGAGCTTCGATTGTAATATCTTAAGGTGCATCTTAATTGGCTAAAATTTGCCCTCATTGGTCCTTATGGCCTTAATTGGTTTTTTTACTTCAAACATACTATTTTCTCTTCATTAATTCCCACACTTATCTTTGGGTATTCAGCGTGTGTTCTTGAGGTAAAAGGCAGAGTGTCACCAATGAGCCACCCAGTTTCACCTTCGCTAAATCCATAATTGTTGTATAGGTAGTAAACATATGAACCTTGGAAATAATCACAAGTTATTTGTCAAATGAAAAGTAAACCATCAGCAAAATCAAACATCATTGCTTATAAATACTTCCACAAGTAAAAGGAAACTTTGAAAGCTAATCTAGATTTTCTCAAAATACATCTCATAAAAACCTAGTATCACCTCACCATCCTAGTTCTATCTAGAAGAGGATACTAAGGCCATGTATCTGATGTATGTATGCAATCACATTTTTACAGAAGGCTCCAAAAGTGAATCAAATACATCTATCGAAAATAAGAATAACAAAAATTAAAACAACATCAATTTAGCTAAATGACAACTGATCCTGGGCAAATTGTATGCAGTAACAGAGCATAAAAAACACAAAAACCAAATAATTCAGGTAATAACATATATGACTACATTAAGGAGCGAATTTAAGCTAGCAAGACTACTGTCCTTCGTAAATCATGGTTCTAAAGTAGAAATAAACCATTGTCAGCACTCAACAGTTTATATCACCTCAGCATCAAATACAAACCCATGTAAGGTCAAGATCCACAAGAAAACAACATAACATATCTATCACATGCCAGCAATATATTCCCATTAAAAAGGTTTCTGCATTGGAAAATGAATTGTATTGATCTTACCTAGAAATTTGTTAATTATGCCAAAAGATAGCTCGATTTATGCCTCTGAAAGCTGTAATAAGAAATAAAGCACTTTGTAAATAAGGATTCTAAGAATATGTTAATTTGAATTTTATAAATTCAACATTGGATCAATGACAGTGTAAATATACTCTTCATCCGACCTATGAAAACAAACATTAGAAACAACTAACCTTAATGGTTCAAGTACGATATTTCATTAACAAAAAAAAAAGATATAATAAAAGGGAAAACAATAGAAACAACCCATTATTCATTAGTTGTTTTAAGTATCAGAAGTGTAAAATCTAGTAGTTGTACAGTGATTCGATGAGAACTATCTGCAACTACTTGCTTCTCAAGCTTGTCTCCAACAATCTAAATGCAAAGATCAAATTTCCATCATAAATATCATTATTCTCAAGCAAATAACTACTTTCCCTAATAATATTAGTACCTGTTTACTTTTAATAGCGATGCTATCTTCTAGATCAGAATGTTGTACTCTCTTGCCTTAGTGTTTGCAGCTGACTTTGACTCAGGTTCTCTTGTATATATGGAAGAGGTCTTGTTTCAGCCACATTGTCAAGTAATGCGTTTGTGAATTAATATTAATATATATATATTAAAAAAAAAAGATTTCTGAACATGTATAAATAAAAGGTAATTGAACTTGTATAAATAAAAGGTATTTGAATTGTTGAAACTGAACATAGAAGAAAATGCAAAGTGAATTGAAGAAATTAATTATTTCTTTGTATGTGACTGCCCAAAAAAAAAAAAAAAAAAAGGTTCATTTGTTTGGCGAAGCATTGAAATCACTTACAAATTTATTGATACCTAACAAAATTCATACTTACATGATCAGATGCAAAAAATGGATGACCATTAAAAGCTATTCAAATAATTGCACTTTCGGCTATCAACTTCCATTCCTGAAAATATTACTCTTGTTTAGGCCATTAAGTTAATAAAAGCTGATATAACACTGAAATTAATAGCCAGACAGATACTAAAGAGAATTATTAAGTCAACTAAGAGAATAACAAGGTGGACTACTTGAGACTGTATGGACAATGATATTAACTCAACTGCTTGAGTAATGAAGATAAAACAATTACCATAAAGTAGTGTTTCTCCTAAAACACATTTACAAAATTGGAAACTTTAAAGTTAAATATATAAATGAATTGAAATTTAGTGAGAAACGGTTGGCAGAGTTCTCTAACACAATCTCCATAGATGCGGATAACACTTGCTAACCAGCACCTTCCTGACAACGAGAAAACTAATGAGCAATTAGTTCATTTATATAGTATAGTTAGCAGAAGAATTCATAACTTAAATCTGATAACCATGACGTTTCACGACAAAACATATACATGAAGCAATGCTTGCCTTTCTTCATTATACAAGTTATGGAATAGATCAGGTATCACAAACCATATCGGTGCATATATGAGTGGTTTAACATTATGTCAATAGCAAGAAATCAGTACAAAAATAAAGTGTTCAAAGTATTCAAAAATATCCTATGATATTAAAACTTGGATTTGCCATATCCATTTGCACCAACTGCATAAGATAAAATACACACTAAAAACCATCAAAAGGGAATGGTTTATTTTTATTTTATCCTTATTGTTACTATATAATGCACAACATATCATTTTCCCTTTACATTACCATATTTATGTAATCTGCACATTGGATAAACTAATGAACTATTTTGCTTATCTAATTCTAAACCGTTTTTTCTAACTAGGACAACCTTAAAAATATTACAATATTTGGGGTCATCATTTACTTTATAATTTCCAACTCTTTTATCATATCCTATGAATCAATTTAGTGATAGTTAAAAATAAATTAAGATTATATGAACTAAAATATATTATGTGACTCGTTTTCATGGAAAGAATTACAAATCATTATTAAAGATACAAGACAAACACCCGATTAGGCCTGCATAACCAATTTAGTTGCTATAATTCCTTTTTAGAAATAAAAAGGCAGAGGCAATATTAACAAAATTAAAGAAAAAATATACAACCAAACACAATTTAAATGCACTCATGTTGACACTGAAGAACCTCTAGCTTTGCTGACAACAGATACCAGTTTTCACAGAGGGAAATTATGCACAATTTTCGTATTTCATGAATTCCAAATAAACTATTTTCTTTTTTATGATCAATAATCTCATGAAATAGCTCGAACATTATTGTGTTACAGGTACTTTAATATTAAAATATTACAGGAAAATGAAATAATAAACAAATATACACATCTACTTTTCGTTAACAAGGTATCGTATCATATCATATTAGTAAGTGTTACATTCCAAAGCAATCACTAAGGGGGGGTGTGTCTATATATATATATATATATATATGTAATAATATCACTCTTAGCTGGTAGATGTCAAACCAATATGTGTATTTTACAGTATACATAACTCTTATGAATTTGAAACTCTTTAAAATATCAAGACAACAGAATGTTTGGGGCCAAGAAGATACCAATTCTATTTTCATTTAGACATAAAACATCTGAAATTCTGTGTATACGAACTTTCAACAATTGCCATGAGTTACGAAAGTTCTTCACATAACATGTTATTGTCCAAAAACAGAACCGACCGTTAAAATTTCAATTTGAATCACTAATCATACCTTGAAGTTCTAAATTCTAGTTTCAAAATTCATGTTCTTCAACTCAATTCACCATGCAATTTCCATGTTTAAAGCTGCTAATGGCATCTATTCTATCTTAAAACAAGTAGATTTTCTCATTGATGATACTTGATAGTGAAAGCATATAAATTATTGAAAGAAAACTTGATGTCCCCTATCAGTGAGCCATAAGTTTATCATCAACTTACAACAGAAGAAATGGACAATTTAGAATTACACATTGCTAAAAGCTTGCCTAATCCACTCATTTGATCATTTTATTATTAAATATACTACATAATGTGCAAGTTCAAAACAAATACTGCAACTTCGCACTCTTTAATCCAACATTACAAGTTACAAACTCAACCTACATTGATGATCCCACCAAAGACTGGGTGACCAAAATTAATTCTCATCTTAAATTTTATAAATTAAAAGGAAGAATACCTCGGGAAGCAGATCGATATCCAAGGAATGGAGATCCAAAAGTCCTGGGTTATGCTCATTAGACGAAACTTGTTCGCCCCCATTCTTCCTCCGTGAATCTCCAGGTGGGGTTAATGGCTCAACAAACAAATCGCTGCCTTCACCGTAAGTTCTTTGCCCCTGCACACTTCCATATACTCTCGATCCTGATCCCTGACCCCCACCATTATAGTACCCAAAATCCTAATTTCTCCATACACACAGAAAAATATTAACATAACCCAAAATCGAGGGTTCAAATTTTAGCATCAGATTTTGATAAGCTCACCTTCAACAGTACAATAAGCTACATAAACACACCTGAACCAGAGGAACAACATAGTTTGATGATTGTAGGTGTTATAGACCTGCTGACTACAACCACCTCCCGACTTCGACGAACTCTCCAGAAAATTGTCGGAGTACTCAAAGTAGCATCGGAGAAGTACCACCGTCCTCGAAGGAGCACCGAAGAAAGAGTCTGGCCATCTTGAAAAGGTGAGATAAGATCACAAGTTACCGTTGCTAGAGAGGGCCTCAATTCGAGAATTTCTTGCCTGAGATGTGAGAATGAGTTTTCTCAATGCGAATAAAACCCTTCTCTTTTCATTGAAATGAGAGACAACTTTTTATTGGACAAATTTTAAGGGAAAAAAGAAAAAAGAGAAAAGAAAAAGAGGGAATGAAATCTTTGGAGCCAAAATTTAGGACAAACTTTTTAGAATTTTTAATTTTAAATAGTAAATATGATTTTAAAAAAAATTAATAGCAAAAATACTAAACCTACGTCGTTTTAATCAGTTATTTGCTACGTTTTAATTTTCGTAGTGAATATTCGTCTTATTTCGTAAATATTTACTACGGTGACTTTTTTGTAGTAAATAACTACTTTTTACTACCGTTTAAATGGTGTAGTAAAAAATTTTGTAGTAAAAACCAATTTTTCTTGTAGTGAATACAGAGATTCTAACTTAGATTCCATGGCTTTTGACCAAATGGTCAACATCGATATCTTCCATAGCTTCATTACACGTGACAGGATCAGATACGTTAGATTCAACCACTTGGGTTAATCTTAGGTATCTTGTCAGGTGTCCTGACAATCATCCCACTACAATGATGCTCTCGTGTACACGTCTCCACATCACATGCTGTATTTGTTACATCACATGTATTTAATATATTTTCAGTTATCACGGGTTTTTGGAAATCAGTATCTAATACTGTTATTTCTTTTAACACTACTTTGCTTCCACTTTTGTGGTTATCTATGTAATCGTCTTTGAAATATTAACAAACATCTTTTGTGATTTCTCAAATTACAAAATATACCACCTCTTGTTCTTCTAGGATTACCTTAGAACAAGTAAACCTTCATTTTCTATTCTAACTAGTCAGCATCTATCCTTAACACATGGACCAGGCTACCTCAAATCCGAAGATAAGAGATACAGGGTTTTCACCCCAGCTAGAGATCCATCAGTGTTTTAGGAACTGACTTAGATAGAACTAGGTTTAGTGTATTTGTTGTTTTGAGCATAAGACTCCAAAACAAACTTCGCAGGGTAGCATGACTCTTCATGAATCTTACCATCATTATCAGAGTTCTATTTCTCCTTTCTGCGATACATCCTCGCTAAGATGTATACCCATACAAATAGTGGAGATCCAATCTCTTTTGAGAAATTCTATTTATCTCTGAACATAGATACTTATCACTACTTCGATCTAATCAAAGTGTCTTGATATGTTTTTTAATTTGATTCTTTGACTTCAGTCTTATATTCCTTGAACTCTTCAAAATTACAGACTTACGTCTCATCAAATAAACATATCTGTATCTAAAGTCATCGTTCAAATGAATGATGAAGTACCAAAAACTTTCTCTTGCTTGAACACTCATAATATCATACGTCCATATGAACTAACTCAAGCAAGTTCATGGCTTAATACCTTTTGTCTCAAAAAAAACTTCTTGGTCATTTTAACTTTCTAAATAGGATTCACAGATTGACACTGTTTTCAAGTCAATAGGACTCAACAATCAGTCTTTGGATCCTATTCAGATTCGATTGACTAACAGATAGGTGCCACAGAGAAGTTTTTCCTCTTAGATGGTAAGTCAAGCTTCTCAATGTTAAACTTAAAATAGGTTTTTCATTGAGGTATAAAACACCATCTTTTATTGTGCCAGAGCAAATAAACCTTTTATGTTGCTTAATGGTAACCCTTTGTTCAAAACAAACTGTTAAACCACTAGTTATCAAATAACTTACAAAAATCAAATTTCTGTATATACGACACGTATAATATAAAAACCTATATTGCGAAAATACGACTTTATAGTCCTTACTGCAAATACAATTACACTTGTATTATCCCCGAGCAGTAGTTGTGTGTTAGCCGTTTTTTAAACTTTTTGGTTAGTTTGAATTTTCGTAACTACTTGCAAATATGATTAGTTGATCTCAAGTTCACACACCAGGATTCTGGTGAATTTCCAACTAAACATATTTTCAACGAGTAAGATATCTTCATATCTTATCTAAATGGCGTAGCAAACAGACAGACTAAGTATTTTGGACAATTTCTTTTCCAATACCTTTTACCGCCGAAATAGAAACACTTTTCGATTATCGGGTTTGACTTTCTATTTCTGAACCTTAGATTGGGAACTTTTTCTTTCTTCTACTTACTGGCTTTTTTGGCCGTGGATATTAATGTTCGATGTAAGAGAATTTTTCCTTTATTCTATATCACCCTTTTTGCCATATTGAGGTCGTTCATTAGTTCAAGTTGGGTTTTTAAAAAATTAATCTTAAATGTTCAAACGACTTAGGCAGAGAGTATAGGATCGTATCCTATCCGTTAAAATTGTTTCTTTAAGCACAGAGGCTTTCAATCTCGTTCAGATTAGTTATCATATTCATAATATGATTTTGAGCCAGTGATCCTTCAAACATCTTTGACTAACAACCTTTTTCGTGGCTCGTAGCTTCGTACGATTCTGTCTTCAAAACATGTTCTTATCAGTGGATATCTCATGCGTCTGATGCTCAAGAACTTTGAAGACAAATGTCAGGACATAAGACTAGCTAGATCATTACACTTGATTTATTTGGAAAAAGCGTCTTTCTAATCCTGACTGCCTGTAGTTTCTGGAATTTCGGATAAGGTTCAGTGAGTACGTAAACTTTCGTGTCTCATCACGATGTCAAGATTCATTTCCTAGTCAGCATAGTTGAACCCTTACTAGCCTATTTCCTTATAGACAAATAGTTTGGAGTGAGCCAATAGAGATCGTAATTATAAAACTGAAATAAATAAATAAAAACAAGTTATGAATATGTATTTCACTTTCTTCTGCGTCCAACCAATAAATGAAACCCACGTAAGCATTTTGATTTACGCAATGGTGACTTAACTAACTGCAGTTGACTCCCCTGAGGCGAGGTCGAAAGCCGCTTAAAAAAGCAAGAACTATTCTGAATTAAATGTCATCTAGGTAACTCTTACCAAACAATATCAATCCACCACGTCAACCCTTGGCCTCTAAGTAAATGTAACAGAGCTCCGAAGGGAGGTTAATACATTACTCAGTAAAGTGTGTACCATTACCTAGAGGTTCGTACGCGTAGGTCAAGACACTCCATGGAGGCGTGGTCGAGCTGACTTTCCCGTATCTCATTCTATCCGTAGAAGTCTAATCTTGTGTACCGCGAATACATACCCACCGAAGAGAGTAGTATATATCCACTATACTATAGACCGGTAATGGAGGCCGCGAGAATCCAACTCTTTTCTTCTCGCTCCCACTTGAATTTTTAAAAGGTGTAGATTATCTGTTGATTATTTAATAATCACTTTTGGCGTCTTATTGTTGGAAGTGATTAATCTAATTAATACCCTCCCACTAGGATTACTAAATCACATTTATAATCCTAATAATATTTTAAGGCAATTTAATAACTATTTATTAATTAGGCCAAAAAATATTAGTCCAATTATGCATTGCGTCTAATCTCTATTAAACATTATTTATCTAATCACATTAAATAAAATATGTATAATTGAAAATAGCATAATATCTCATATTATCATGATCATGCCATAAAATAAAATAAAATAATTAAGCATCGTAACATCCCGCTCGCCCGATTTATAAGGTACGCCACGTTCCAACCTTTTAATGTGTTTAATTATGTGATTTTATATTTTTCGTGGCCCTATTTTGAACTTTTTTAGAGTTTAGGGGCCCCTTTGTAATTTTCTCTTTTAGGGGTTATTCGGTCATTTCTCATTCGATCGAGAGTTCGACCTTTTTGACCTCTTCTTTGTGTTCGGGGCATCGAAACGAGTCCGTAGACTCTAAGTTTGCCCCATTCTGACTTCGTTAGCCCTCTCTTCTGAACGTTTTTGCGTACGAGGACCCGAGATATATACCCCGGATCCTCGTTTTGCGTGCCAGAACTTCAGCTCCAGCCTTAGCGTATTTTCTCCAGCGATCAGCACTATTCATGCAGTGGAGGTGTAAATACACGCACAAGCCCGTTCTCGCTCGTTTCTCGACGGAATTCGACAAATGAATAGTCAAAGTTTATCAACTCGACGAGCTCGTCACGATGATACAAGAATCGAGGCCTGAAATTCAGCGGTGGTGGCGCTACGACAAAGCAGGGGCGGCGGCACGGACCCTCCGCCACTTCGCCGCCCCTCGCGGCGGTTTCCGGCGACACGCGCCCCAGACCCATGTAGAGGAGGTTCCGGCGCATCAGATGATGTTGGCGGCGCAACCATCCGGCTAGCGACGGCGCCGCACGCGCCGCCTAAAAGTCGCACAGCGGCGGCGGTGTACTGTAGCAGCGGCATTCGCCGCTTTCCGACGACTTTTACGGAGGAGCTTTGACGGTTCCCTACCGTTTTCGACGTCCTGAATCCATTTCCGGCCTCAAATTGGAGTGTATCGCGGTGGAGATGGCGTTTTCCGGCAAGGCGCAGTGGTGGAACTTTGAGGCGGCGGTTCGGCCTTTTTCCGGTCGATTTTGGTGGTGATCCCGTTTCAAAGGTTGTTCCTGATGACGAGTTCGAGTTATTCGTGGTGGTGGCGGCTCCAGAACC
The DNA here is from genome assembly GCA_037501455.1 of Lantana camara. Lineage (NCBI taxonomy): Eukaryota > Viridiplantae > Streptophyta > Magnoliopsida > Lamiales > Verbenaceae > Lantana > Lantana camara. The sequence goes on from CM074863.1 coordinate 89,378,396, forward strand.
GGCCGGCGGCGACGGACCGGTGGCGGACCGGGGCTGGAACGGCAGTCCGATTCTCCGATGATTTTTCCGGGGTTTCGCTTTGGGGTTTTCGTAGGGTTCGTTACGGGTTTTCCAACGGTATGTTCGGATTTCGTTTTCGTTTTGCGGTTTGCATTTAATTTCAGTTTTCGTCGTTGGAATTTAGTTCGGTTTTTCTTCAACGAAGTCCAGCATGTTTGGTATTTTCTGAAATTGGTTGAGGGCTTTTGTCAAGCAGGCCGAGGCGCACATTTCTGTCCTTCCGGGGATTTTTCCGACCACCGGAGGAGGTATTCCGGTGGCGGCCGGTTGCTGTTCGACCGGTTGCGGTGCCTGCATTCCGGTGACTTTCGGTCAGCGGGTTCCTTTCGTCGTGGTGAGTCCAACGCCACTTCCCGTTCGTCAATCGGATGTCCGGTTGATTTTATATGAATTTTTGAAGTTATTGTATTTATTTTCATTAATTATTTTAATTGTAAATTTCGATCTTGTATGAACTATAAATTGAAATATTGAGTTGTATGATACTTGGAAGTATGCTATGATGTATGAAAATTTGATTCGTGATTTATTGAATTTATTTGTCTCGTTTAAGCCTATCTACTTGAGAATATTTCTTGTTTAAGGGATATTAATGCAATTTAAGGATTTAAATTATTCGTATAATTATGAGACTCATAATAATTAAATTACCAAAGTATGAGTTATGATCGATTTGAATAAATTATTTAAGTATGCTAATTGTTGAATATTGTGAAATATGTTAATATGTATTTACGTGTGAAATTGTTATGCATTTTGCGTTTATCCTTTCGAGAATTAGTGCATGATATAAATTGAATTCTTAATGTCTTAATTTATTTTATGTAATAAAAGTTATGAATTTATAAGCTATGCATCTCTTGATATGTATTATGAATTATAATATGCTCTGAATGACTTGAGTGAATAGATATAGATTATATGTTGCATCATTTGTATTCGTGAGCATGGTCGTGCGTCTTTGTGGTTGTGATTTGAGTCTGAGTCTTGTGTTCTGTGTGTTCAGTCGATTAGGGTTCTTCCAGGGGGTGTCTGTCAGCTGTTTGGGTTCCAGTAGGACTTCTTGGCTTGTGTTTTCCGTTCTCGTCGGTGTAAGGTGAGGTTTTAGGATTTCTGTTTAGTTAAAGCGACCTACAACCTTCTGTGCTCGTTTTCAAGCCTGCATGCGATTATTCTATTATATTTATATAATAGATATGTGTTTATATGATATGTTTATGAATTTGTCATACGATTAAAGATTTTCGAACTGTATATGTATGAGCATATGTAAGCTTGAAATGTTTTGCAACGAGGCTATGCTCCAAACCGTGTGTCTTCATACCAACTGCGGATTAGGATGACACGGAGAGGTACGTTTATAGCATATGCTAAGTTGCAAGGTAAGGTATGCTCCGATAAGGTACGTAAGTATGATTTTGATACGATATGATAAGTTTGATATGTAGCGAGTTATGATATGATCTGTTCTGATATGCTCTGTTCTGGTGTGTTGGGCCCCGAGACGTGGGTAAGGGAGACCCGGGACGACCATGGGGTCGCCGGTTATGACCCCTGTGCACGTTCTCATTTGAGATACTCACATGCGACCTAGGGAGGTTGGGAAGGCGTGGTATCTTGAGCCCTCGGTGGATAACTTGGGAAGGCACAGTGTGGGTTAGCTACCCCGTGTGTGTTTGTATCTGTATGAGTAGTGAGGGTTTGCTTCCCGAACTACATGGTGTTGGGGTTGGATTGTTTATGATATTTGTTGGTTTCTGATATGATACGTATGATTCGATATGGAAGTAAGGTGGTAGACCCGTACTCGCCGGGTATATGATTATGATATGTTATGTTGATTATGAAACGGGATAGGAGCTTCTCTTTTGATCTGATATGATTAAGCTCAGTATGTTATAGTTTGGATAAGATATGTATAAGTTTGGTTTGAAAATTGTGTAAGTATGATTTGAAAATGGTTTTGGTATGCAAAACCCTACTCCCGGTTCATAATCTTTCTTTTGATACGTGCTCTGCTCCTTATTATGTATAGTGTGTGTGAGTTCAGCCCCCCTCACTCAGTCAGTGGACTGAACCTCGCCCCACCTATGTTTTTAGTTTACAGGTGCAAGTTGTTGGAGTCCGAGCTAGGCGGCTTTGAGTCGGGTCTGTCGAGTCTGTGTCAGCCCGTTTGATTTTGTTAAGTACTTTGTTCAGAATTATGTATGAAAATTATGTATATAGTATGTTCTGTGCAAGTTGATGTTTATGTTTTGATTATATGAAATTCTGGGACAGGTTAGGACAGGGCTTGGATTAGTTGAACCCGTCTTTGTTGTATGTTTGAATTCGGGACAGGTTAGGACATGTTCATGGTATTAGTTGAACCCGTTTATTTATGTTGTTGATTAAAGTTTTTGTTAGTTCATATTTTGACTCGCTTCCGCATTCGGGTTTTTGCATATTTTACTTGTACAGGGTTTAGGTACCGCGTAGCTTAGGTTGGATTTTTCGTTAGTCACCCGTTCACTGTGACTTGGTGCGTGTGCGGACTTTCCATTTCGTACCACGTGTCGGGTCATAGTGCGGGGGTGTGGTGCCCCACCGCTTAGGGTGCTACATCTTAAGTGGTATCAGAGCTACCAGGTACAGAACCAGTGCTCTGGAGTTGGGTCGTGTCAGTTTAGGTCGTACGACATAGGAATACTTGTGCATTGCATTCGCCTGATATGAAATTTTGACTTCTCTGTATGAATTTGCCTGAGCTTATGTAATTGTGTGCACACTATGATTATGATTTCTGAAAAATTATCTTTTTATGCTTTAAATTTTAGTAAATTACTTGTTGCATCTGCATTAATTAGGTGCCCATAATTGCTTTCATTATTTGACATACCCACGTACTAACCCTCATGCATAGATAATTATCCAATTTGTGAATTGCAGGGCTTTAGCTCGATGACAAAATTGAAGTTGATCGTGACAACACTTCCCACTTTTACAATTTTGTGAAAGAGGATTTGAAACTTCCATTTTCTGTCTACTTCGATGAAAAGTAAAGGAATTTCTACAAGTATTCAACAATAGCTAGATGCTAATGTTAAGGAAACAGGTATCATGCAATCATAGCACGTGCATCATGCATTGGATTAAAATTTTAATTATTTCGAACATTTGCTTTACGTGCTTGATTGTCTTCTTTGCTGGATATGAGTGCATGCCATTTACATCCCTAATCCCACATGCATTAGCTTCGTGGTTGTAATTTAGGTATTCCCCTACCTGATCCACAAAGTGCTGCCTTGGTCGAAGCAACATTGGAATTCGAACAGGGATAGACCAGAAGATGTATGATCGAGCAAACACAGTCACGATATTGGGTGGATAAAAGAAGATACTTGAATATGAGAGAGACAAGAGATTTTTAGCTATTAAGGTGTCTTCAGGATATGTACTTACTACTTGGAGGTGCTCGGGGGTAACATGTTTTATAGGAACACCAGAATTTCTAACTCCGGATAGCGTGAGGTGACAACGAAGAATCGAAGCACTTGTACCATTCAAGGGTTCTCAAGTGGGGGTCAGACTGTTGTAAAAGACATCAACGAGGGCAGCTATACTTGTACAAAAGGAAAAGGATAAACTATATGAACTACCGAATTTTGGTGACGATGTCATTGAGGGTCGACTTTATCAAATACTAAGGACGAGGGACATCATTTACAAACGACGGTGGGAAGCAGGATTGTTTGAAGATTCTCCACTTATCTCTCCTTGATTGTTCTGAGAGATTCCATCATTGGAAGATATAACAATTCCCGAGTATTGAGGATTTTATTGGGACTTCAAGAGACTCCATGGATCACTTTTCTGCGATAGGCAAGTGAGTCGGTTCAAGACCCCTTGGCGACCCGCGATTCAAAGAAAATACTAAAGAATGTAAAATTTGAACGAGAAGTTGGAACTACGGCCAATTAAGGATTTGATTATCCTTTCAAGTTAAAGAAATTGTCAACCTCGACTCTACTGCTACGGTGAACGGTACATTGAGCATTCATGGCATTTGCACACATACATTTCATAAGTAATTATATTTTATTTTGCTTGACTAATGTAACAACGTGTAATGTATGATGTTGCTCGATTGTAATAACGTGACTAACTGCTTTAATTTTTCATAACTTAAAATTTGTTGTTTTTGTTGTTAATTCTTGTAAACTGAATGGATTACATGATTGCGTGAATTGTTCATGCCTTAGCGTTTAAAATTTCCTAATTACTCACTAACCCTTCATGCACATACAAGTACATTGTCATCTCATTTTACAGAGATTCCATCGCGATATCCCCCTTGAGTTGAGCATGGATGATGAGTCTATACTCTAGGGACACCGATATCAATCGTGTAAAGGTACACTATACATGCATTCCATGTTTTGCATCCGGTGCTACTTTAATGTGTGTATGTATGAATGCTGTGTAAGTGAACCTATATGCTAGAGAGTTGTTGAGATCTCTCTATTTATGTGTTAGGGAGATGTGGGATTCTCCCTATTTATGTGATAGAAAGATGTTGGATTCTTTCTAAATTATGTGAGCAAGAGATACTGGATTCTCTTGGAGTTAGATGTTTGAGAGATGCTAGATTATCTCGAATCTAGGGTTTGAGAAATGCTGGATTTTCTCAAACTAGGATGTTTGGAAGATGTGGAAGTCTACCAGACTTAGATTGAGAGACGGGGCTCTCTCGATTTTGTGGTTGGGAGACGGGGTTCTCTCTTTTGATGTGCCGGGAGACGGGGCTCTCTTTCTCTTGCCTGCTGAGGGATGGGATTCCCTCTTGTTTGTCGTGGCTGAGTTACGTGTGGCCTGATGTTGGTTTGCAATCGAAGAGGAAGCGACGGTATCGAGCTTTGGGTGCAGTGGCCTAGTGGGAGATCGAACGAGTTTGAAGCGACCAACGGTCAAGTGTTTGAACAAACCTCTGTGACTAAGGAACTCTGTAGGGAGTTGACGCAATCAGTGAGAGTAAACTTCACAGTCAGGGCTATGACTCTACACGATTTCAGGAGATATATTGAAGTATTCCAGTTCGATGCTTTACGAGTCAGTATTAGGACCTGAGGACAGGTCCTTTTGAAGGAGGGGAGTTTGTAACATCCCGCTCGTCCGATTTATAAGGTACGGCACGTTCCAACCTTTTAATGTGTTTAATTATTTGATTTTATATTTTTCGTGGCCCTATTTTGAACTCTTTTAGAGTTTAGGGGCCCCTTTTTAATTTTCTCTTTTAGGGGTTATTCGGTCATTTCTCGTTCGATCGAGAGTTCGACCTTTTTGACCCCTTCTTTGTGTTCGGGGCATCGAAACGAGTCCGTAGACTCTAAGTTTGCCCCATTCTGACTTCGTTAGCCCGCTCTTAAGAACGTTTTAGTGTACGAGGACCCGAGATATATACCCCGGATCCTCGTTTTGCGTGCCGGAACTTCAGCTCCAGCCTCAGCGTATTTTCTCCAGCGATCAGCACTATTCACGCAGTGGAGGTGTAAATACACGCACAAGCCCGTTCTCGCTGGTTTCTCGACGGAATTCGACGAATGAATAGTCAAAGTTTATCAACTCGACGAGCCCATCACGATGATACAAGAATCGAGGCCTGAAATTCAACGGTGGTGGCGCTACGGCAAAGCAGCGGCGGCGGAACGGACCCTCCGCCACTTCGCCGCCCCTCGCGGCGGTTTTCGGTGGGATTCCGGCGACACGCGCCCCAGACCCACGTAGAGGAGGTTCCGACGCATTAGATGATGTTGGCGGCGCAACCATCCGGCCAGCGACGGCGCCGCACGAGCCGCCTGAAAGTCGCACAGCGGCGGCGGTGTACTGTAGCAGCGGCATTTGCCGCTTTCCGGTGACTTTTCCGGAGGAGCTTTGACGGTTCCCTACCGTTTTCGACGTCCTGAATCCATTTCCGGCCTCAAATCTGAGTGAATCGAGGCGGAGATGGCGTTTTCCGGCAAGGCGCAGTGGCGGAACTTTGAGGCGGCGGTTCGGCCTTTTTCCGGCCGATTTTAGTGGTGATCCCTTTTCAAAGGTTGTTCCTGATGACGAGTTCGAGTCATTCGTGGTGGTGGCGGCTCCAGAACCGGCCGGTGGCGACGGACCGGTGGCGGACCGGGGCTGGACCGGCGGTCCGATTCTCCGACGATTTTTCCGGGGTTTCACTTCGGGGTTTTCGTAGGGTTCGTTACGGGCTTTCCAACGGTATGTTCGGATTTTGTTTTCGTTTTGCGGTTTGCATTTAATTTCAGTTTTCGGCGTTGGAATTTAGTTCGGTTTTTCTTCAACGAAGTCCGGCATGTTTGGTATTTTCTGAAATTGGTTGAGGGCTTTTGTCAAGCAGGCCGAGGCGCACGTTTCTGTCCTTCCGGGGATTTTTCCGACCACCGGTGGCGGTATTCCGGTGGCGGCCGGTGGCTATTCGGCCGGCTGCGGTGGCGGCATTCCGGTGACTTTCGGTCAGCGGGTTCCTTTCGTCGTGGTGAGTCCAACGCCACTTCCCGTTCGTCAATCGGATGTCCGATTGATTTTATATGAATTTTTGAAGTTATTATATTTATTTTCGTTAATTATTTTAATTGTAAATTTCGATCTTGTATGAACTATAAATTGAAATATTGAGTTGTATGATACTTGGAAGTATGCTATGATGTATGAAAATTTGATTCGTGATTTATTGAATTTATTTGTCTCGTTTAAGCCTATCTACTTGAGAATATTTCTTGTTTAAGGGATATTAATGCAATTTAAGGATTTAAATTATTCGTATAATTATGAGACTCATAATAATTAAATTACCAAAGTATGAGTTATGATCGATTTGAATAAATTATTTAAGTATGCTAATTGTTGAATATTGTGAAATATGTTAATATGTATTTACGTGTGAAATTGTTATGCATTTTGCGTTTATCCTTTCGAGAATTAGTGCATGATATAAATTGAATTCTTAATGTCTTAATTTATTTTATGTAATAAAAGTTATGAATTTATAAGCTATGCATCTCTTGATATGTATTATGAATTATAATATGCTCTGAATGACTTGAGTGAATAGATATAGATTATATGTTGCATCATTTGTATTCGTGAGCATGGCCGTGCGTCTTTGTGGTTGTGATTTGAGTCTGAGTCTTGTGTTCTGTGTGTTCAGTCGATTAGGGTTCTTCCAGGGGGTGTCTGTCAGCTGTTTGGGTTCCAGTAGGACTTCTTGGCTTGTGTTTTCCGTTCTCGTCGGTGTAAGGTGAGGTTTTAGGATTTCTGTTTAGTTAAAGCGACCTACAACCTTCTGTGCTCGTTTTCAAGCCTGCATGCGATTATTCTATTATATTTATATAATAGATATGTGTTTATATGATATGTTTATGAATTTGTCATACGATTAAAGATTTTCGAACTGTATATGTATGAGCATATGTAAGCTTGAAATGTTTTGCAACGAGGCTATGCTCCAAACCATGTGTCTTCATACCAACTGCGGATTAGGATGACACGGAGAGGTACGTTTATAGCATATGCTAAGTTGCAAGGTAAGGTATGCTCCGATAAGGTACGTAAGTGTGATTTTGATACGATATGATAAGTTTGATATGTAGCGAGTTATGATATGATCTGTTCTGATATGCTCTGTTCTGGTGTGTTGGGCCCCAAGACGTGGGTATGGGAGACCCGGGACGACCATGGGATCGCCGGTTATGACCCCTGTGCACGTTCTCATTTGAGATACTCACGTGCGACCTAGGGAGGTTGGGAAGGCGTGGTATCTTGAGCCCTCGGTGGATAACCGGGGAAGGCACAGTGTGGGTTAGCTACCCCGTGTGTTTTTGTATCTGTATGAGTAGTGAGGGTTTGCTTCCCGAACTACATGGTGTTGGGGTTGGATTGTTTATGATATTTGTTGGTTTCTGATATGATACGTATGATTCGATATGGAAGTAAGGTGGTAGACCCGTACTCGCCGAGTATATGATTATGATATGTTATGTTGATTATGAAACGGGATAGGAGCTTCTCTTTTGATCTGATACGATTAAGCTCAGTATGTTATAGTTTGGATAAGATATGTATAAGTTTGGTTTGAAAATTGTGTAAGTATGATTTGAAAATGGTTTTGGTATGCAAAACCGTACTCCCGGTTCATAATCTTTCTTTTGATACGTGCTCTGCTCCTTATTATGTATAGTGTGTGTGAGTTCAGCCCCCCTCACTCAGTCAGTGGACTGACCCTCGCCCCACCTATGTTTTTAGTTTGCAGGTGCAAGTTGTTGGAGTTCGAGCTAGGCGGCTTTGAGTCGGGTCTGTCGAGTCTGTGTCAGTCCGTTTGATTTTGTTAAGTACTTTGTTCAGAATTATGTATGAAAATTATGTATATAGTATGTTCTGTGCAAGTTGATGTTTATGTTTTGATTATATGAAATTTCGGGACAGTTTAGGACAGGGCTTGGATTAGTTGAACCCGTCTTTGTTGTATGTTTGAATTCGGGACAGGTTAGGACAGGTTCATGGTATTAGTTGAACCCGTTTATTTATGTTGTTGATTAAAGTTTTTGTTAGTTCATATTTTGATTCGCTTCCGCATTCGGGTTTTTGCATATTTTACTTGTACAGGGTTTAGGTACCGCCTAGCTTAGGTTGGATTTTTCATTCGTCACCCGTTCGCTGTGACTTGGTGCGTGTGCGGACTTTCCATTTCGTACCACGTGTCGGGTCATAGTGCGGGGGTGTGGTGCCCCACCGCTTGGGGTGCTACAAGCATCCTTTCACATAATTGTCACATAATTTTCATGCTTAAAATAAATGGCATAAAGTAAACATGTTATAAATAAATTATCACATAATTTAAATCATGTGTGCTGATTCGGCAATTAACCAGGAAAATTACTGATATATACATGCATCATATCAATGCATGTATATATCTAGAGCACGGTTTTGATACCAGTTGCTGGGAGGTGGGCCCAGAACAGTAGCAGTCCGGGACCACATTTTAAAAGTTTTATTATAATATAAGTATTAAAATATTTCTAAAACATTTTAATACAAAGGCGGAAGACTAGCCGGATCTACTCAAGTATATACATGCAATTGATAATAAATTTTAAATCACTTAAGCAGATAAATATCTAGCATGCAATTAACACTTAAGATCACATAATTTATCATACTTAAAATAAAACAACTGTAAAATATTACCGTACTGCAAACATGGCTATCTAACAGCATTTTTCCAGCTCCTGAATTCACCTCCCGAGAATTCGATACCCGATCTCCTCGTGAAACCGGCAGAGCTTCCCTGCAATAACCCCAGGGACACCCTCGGGGTGTGGGCTCCGAAAGTATTTCTCTAAATACTTAGAGAGAATAAAACTTTAGACTAGAAAACCCTTTTCAGGGTTTATTCTCCCGAAATTAGGCGTTTTATATAAACACCTAATTAAAATTAATTCCAAAATAAATCGGAGTTAACTAGGAGAAAAGGGATATGGTTTCAAAGCTTAAACTCAGCCAAAACCACCTCCCAAACTTGTGAGAAAAAATGAGGACCCAATACCCTATTTATAGGGGAAAAACCGAGGGTAAAATAGTAATTTCACATCCCCACTTGCGTGTACAACTTGGATACGAATTCCAAGGTGACTACGTTCAAGGTCTCATCTCCACGAATCCAATTCCGCTGAGCACGTGCCCATCGAAGCTCACACGCGCCCACAAGCGCCACCTCTTTGGAACACTAGGAGAAAATAGTAATTTTTTTTTTTCGATAAAAATTTTATTTTCTCCAAAATAAAATTTCGGGCATTTCCAACTCTTTGGAACTTCAATTTATTTTCTTAAAATAAATTCCTTGGCTATTTTCAAACACTTTGAAAATTCATTTCTCTTTCTCCCTTTAATATTTTCTCTTCGGGTTTTCAATTTGGGGCTTGCAGGGGGACCTGCAGGACTAATTAATTTTAGCTCCAAACGGGTTAATATATTATCATCCCATGATAATAATTAATTACCGTTTAACAATATTTAATTCCACTAAATAAATATTGTTGCACTCTAAAATTAATTAAATTATTCACGAATTTCTCGATCTAGAATAATTTCGCATTTCATTCCTCCATGCAGATATCCATGAAAAATAAATTGCAACTACTACCATTTATTTTTCATCTCTAATTTGAAATTTATTGATTTGCCTTAAGTTCAAATTCTCTTTATGTGAAACACATTCAACATACAACTTCGGTGACGTATCACACGAAGTGCTTTGGCCAAAATCTTAATTCGAACTTTTACAAATCAATTTCAAGGATATCTCTTACCTTCCAGCAAGGCCACAGATTCCTCGATCAATATAACTCTTTAGCACATTTTATGTTGTCACTGAATGTACAAAGTATTTTGGCCACCCGTTACCGAGACCTCACTTCGAGTATATTACAGTGACTTACACTACATGCCTAAAGCCGAAATATTATCAGGATTAAGAGTGCAATGCTTCCTGAGATTTTATTCATTTTAGATAGCAGTATACAATGAATAATCTCAGTGGTCCAGTTCTATGTTTTCCAATCCTATTGAAAAACATCAACGTGTTATAGTTGGAATCACCATTCCATATGACGAAAGTCTAATCATCTTATATAACCACGTTATAGTCTTGATAAGAACATATTCTTATCTTACCGACTAGAACTTTAATGATACGTGATTTCGGTATTCAAAGTCTTTTCCTATGAAACACATTTCATATAAGAATACCACCACACGTCATTAATTATCAATATGTGAAATACTCACAACTCGTTGTAAATTCAGTTTAATTAATTCAACAAATTGAATTTTCAGGGCACTATTCCCAACAACGTTCTACCACCTCCATATGTGTAAAGCTTAAAGTGCTTGTCCCACATCGGAAGAAGAGGAGAACGAAGCCTTCCTTATAAGGGGGTGGATACCTCTTCCCTGTTGAGGCCTTTTCCTGGGTGGGCGCCTTCGGGCTTAAATTCCACCGGGAGAAACAAAACCGTGAGGGTGGTGTCGCTTAGCCCACCAAAGCGGACAATATCGACAGATGGGTTTTCGGGCTGTTACAATATATTCCTTCTGTGGTTGATGCATGAATTGGCTAACGATCCCCATGGCATAAGCAATATCGGGCCTCGTGTGGGACAAATAAATCAGTTTACCAACCAGGCGTTAGTACCTTTCCTTTTCGATTGGCTCCTCATTCTCTTCTATCTTCAACCTATGATTTACCTGTATCGGGGTTTCCATAGTTTTGCAGTCGAGCATCCCTGTTTTAGCTAGTAGGTCCAAGACATACTTCCGTTGTGAGATGAAGATCCCCTTATTTGACCTCAGAACCTCAATTCCCAGAAAATATTTTAGACCCCCGAGGTCCTTCATTTCGAATTCCTTGAAGAGATTTTTTCTGAGTTGGCTTATCTCTTCTGAATCACTTCCTATTATGATCATGTCGTCAACGTAGATAATCAAACAAGTGATCAAGTCTCCTCGTCTTTTCAGAAACAGGGTGTGGTCAGAGTTACTCTGTATGTACCCATGACGCTGCATAGCCAGGGTAAACCTACCAAACCAGGCGCGTGGTGACTGTTTCAATCCATACAAGGCTTTGCGGAGTCTGCACACTTTATTTCTCTCAAAGTCTCTTGCGAAACCCGGAGGGGGTTCCATGTATACCTCTTCTGTCAAGTCTCCATGTAGAAAGGCATTCTTTACATTGAATTGATAGAGGGGCCAATTTTTGTTAGCAACCACTGAAAGTAATACTCGAGCAGTATCCAATTTTGCCACTGGAGAAAAAGTCTCAGAATAGTCAATTCCGTACATCAGCGTGTACCCTTTTGCCACCAATCGGGCTTTATACCTCTCGACAGAGCCATCAGCCTTGTGTTTCACCGTGAACACCCATCTGCATCTAACCACTTTCTTTCCATTGGGGAGTTGGCATTTCTCCCAAGTTCCATTTCTGTTCTCATAGCCTCCTCCCATTCTTCCTTTTGTTTGGCCTCTTGTACTATTTTAGGGATATGTTCAGCATAGAGGTTCCCAAAGAATGCCTTAGCGACTTCGGACATGCTCCCCCTGGCCATGTTTCCTATGGGATATTTGGTGGTGCGGGATCCACGATCAGGGGAGTATCTGTTGGGAGGAATCCCTCTGTTGCTTCGCTGAGGTAGAGAATACCTGTGACTTATTGTTACATTCTCCGAAACAGTATCAGCAGCATTTGTGGAATCAATATTATTATGAATAACAGAGAGGGAGTTAAGATTTTCGGTTACCTCGGTTTGGACATCATCCGGAGGAGGATCATTGGGCAGAGTTGAGATTGTGGTACTGAGGTCTTCGTTGTTCTGCTCTGACTCAGAGGTAGAAATCGGATCACTTGAATCAGGGTAGCTCAGCCAGTATAGGGATTCATTTTGTCTCTCCCCCTGAACATTGGACTAGGTGTGGAAGAAGTACTCAGTATCCACAAAGTCACAATCCATAGTGACATGAAAACGTTTACTGACGGGGTGGGTTGTAGTAATGATATCCCTTCTGATGAGGGGCATATCCCACAAAGACACATTTAGTCGCACAGGGATCCAATTTAGTTCTTTCAGATTTGGGAATATGCACAAACACAGTGCATCCAAAGATCCGAGGTGGTACGGTGAGATATGGTGGTATGTTAGTTTGTGTTTGGAGGACAGTTAGGGGTGTCTTATGGTCTAGGATTTTAGTGGGTAACCGGTTTGTCAAATAGGTTGCAGTGGCAACAACTTCGAGCCAGAAGTGATTAGGAATGTGGGATTCGGTTAACAGGGCTCGGGTCATTTCCAGTATGGTCCGGTTCTTTCTTTCGTAAACACCATTTTATTGTGGGGTGTTGGGGCAAGAGGTTTGGTGTATTAGGCCCTGTTCTAAAAAAAAACCTGTTCATCTCTTGATTAACAAATTCTCTCCCATTGTCTGACCTAAGTACTTTAATCTTGTGATTGAACTGTGTTTACACCATCTTACAGAAAGCCACAAATGTATCAAACACCTCAGATTTGTGACGCAGAAAATATACCCAAGTCATGCGCGAGAAATCATCAATAAACAATATAAAATATCGAAACTGCCTTTGATTTGTAACCGGGCGGGCCCCCAAACATCTGAGTGTACGAAAGAAAACACAGTCTCAACTTTAGTATTATTAGGCTTAAAGGAAGTCCTATGACTCTTAGCAGCAAGACAAGTCTGACGTGACAAGTTCATATTCTGATTATTCTTGAACAAAGCAGGAAATAATAATCTCAAATACCCAACTGAAGGATGTCCAAGATGACGATGCCAAAGCCACAGTTGCATATCTGCTGTTCCAACTGAAAGGAGAGCTCTAGACTGGTTATCCACCTCATCAACATAATACAATCCACCCCGCTTAGTACCATACCCAATGATCTCCTTCGTATGAATGTCCTATAACAAACAAAACCGAGGATATATCAGGGCTATGCAATTCAGTTCTTTCGTGATTTGGCTCAAGAAAAGTAACTTGCAGGATAAAGAGGGCACATGAAGACAATTGCTCTATTTCAGCTTAGGAGTAATAAGAATTGATCCCTCTTTTTCAACCGTAGCCAAATCTCCATTAGCAGTTTCAATATGAGATTTTTTCGGATTTATGGGTTCAATTAAATCACTTGAGTCATATGTCATAGAATCGATTTCGCCACAATCGAAAATCTAATTTGAGAATCTATTAGTAGTGTTTTCGGTGTGGAAAACATAACTACCATAATTCTGGGGTCCAATCTGTAATTCTTGACAATTGGGGGACCTTTTATCAAAAATTGGCACCATATTAAAAGGGGATTTAGGGTTTGACTCACCACTCTCAAACCCTTTACCTGTTACGCCATTCTGATCCTTCTTGTCATTTCCGATGCCTCTAGTGAAGGCGATGCTAGCCTGTCCGACGTTCTCCTCCGCTGCACCTGCGTCTCTCCGGATGACACCTGCAGCGGCACTCTCTGATCCAGTATTTTCGGTCATTTTTCCGTCGCCAATCACGACGCTGGCTTGCCGGTCTCCTCTGTTCTCCCGTGATGATGTCCGACGACCGGCGCCGTTGTTACGTCCGGTACAGTCTAAGCGAATGTTGTTCCGCCCAGCCTTCTCCCTTCTCACGATGAGTCCAGCCCTTATCTCCTGAGTTCCGTTGGATAAACTCTCTGAGTTAGGCATGGGTTGTTAGTTTTGATTGTTATTTCTCAACAGATTTGCTATCTGGATTGAGAGATCTTGATTGGTTTCGGTTGGGTTTGACATGTTTGGTTGATGTTGGGGTTCAGCAGATTTAGGGTTCGGGATTGGTAGGGGCAATGATAACATTAGTACTGAGTCCCAGAGGTTCTAACACTGCTCTGATACCATGTTAGAACATGGTATTCGGGAAAGCTTTTATGTGTATTCATTGAGAATCATAGGTTTTTCGTATGAACAAAGTACAAGAGTCAAGGAAAATATATAATAACTATCCGGGAATAAATCCCTACAAATCAGGCCTATTTTTATCAATTAGGGATATGGTCAATCATCCCATAAACAGGTGATCTCTAACAATATTTGCATTCATAGCACATGCATTCATACCATACTACTTTGTAATTAATTATCTTATATACTATAATTTATATTCGTGATTTATTGGGTGCTCGAGTGATTATTATGTGATGCATACCATTTGCACTTTTATCCCGACGTGTATATTTAGTGTCTACTTGTAAGGGTATTGCCCTTATTGCAAAACCGGACCGTATTCTACAACACATTAAGAGAAGGGTTGATGGGATAAGTGGTATGAAGAGTCTACATGTAGGGTTAAGGGTGAGATTGGAAGATACCGGAAGGGATGGTCACCTAACAAAAGAGAATGATTACCATTGACAAGAGTTCGCGTATTTCCGGACTCATTATTCACGTGAGCAAGGAAAATATTGGAGAAGGAAGTTGACCTATGAGGGTCGATCCTTATCGGAGACATCATGGAACCTCTAACCAAGGGTATAGCTTAAACAAATTCGATCCACGTTGGGTTGAGAGTCCGGCTCGAGAATTTGGGAGCAAGTCTGGTTGATGGTAATTCCGGGGCATGGAGATTGATTCACTGATCAAACGTGCCCTTGAGAAAAGAAGTCGATGAAGATTATTGGAAGACTTTGGATGAGCTCTTCATATGAATTTTCTCTAATTCATGCCACAATTTTACAGCGTTCTCTTCTTTCATCATGTCTTGTAGAGTTTTGTTAGACAAGTGCAATTGAATCTGCGCTACAACTTTTCTGATAACTTTATCTTTCTTGTCATCAAACCAATTTGGAGGCATCTTGTTTCTTTCAAGCTAAGCATCATTGGGGTCCATCTGTGTGAAAACCGCCAACATCCTCATTTTCTCACAATGAAGAACGGGGCTTTAGATCAAATTTTTTTGGTTTCGTGCTTAACAAAACATATCCCAAAAAATAAACAAATATCTGAACTAATCTGGCTCTAGCACCAGTTTGTTACGAAATAAACACGAACTAAAGCAAATAGTAAATAAAAATATGGAATTACCTGTTCACCAATTTGAATATGTCCACGGGCGAGAAAGAGAGATAAATTTATTTGAAAGAGGTACAAAAACAGTCATTAAAGTGCTCTCAAAATCTGAAAATCTAATAAAAATTTTTTTTTTCTGCAGATGCCCACTAAAAAAAATGTTTTCTAAGTCGGGTTGAAAACTAATTGTAAAACTACCTCTATAAAGTTCCGTATACTTATGAACTTTTAGAGTCACGTTTATAAATATATATATTATTTTAAAGAATAATATGTATATGAGAAGTTCAAGGTAAATAAATTGTATTTTTTTTTTTTTTTTTGACAACCAAAATTCTCAAAGGGGAATATTATAGCAAATCATGAGTAACAATAACAAGAATACAAGAAGCAACAACAACAAAATTAACGCAGACCGAAGCCGCAATTCCAACAGATTTGTGAACTATTATATTAGCAACACAATTAGTAAAAGAAAAGGAATCTTTGAAGATTGGTCCTCTCAAGTTGATCTCGATCTGATGCGGCTGGAGTTCCACAGTCGCTTTTTCTCCAAATTGAGCACAGATAGCTGGGCCTACAACAGATAACTAATCCAGAAAATTTCTCGGATAACCACAGGAAAAGATAGAACAAAACTTCCATACGGAAGGGATAAAGCTTCCATACGGAAGAAACGAAAAAAAGACATACCAAAAAGAAAAAAACAGATAAAGAAATCATTTGTGAACAGAAAAATCCGCTAGATCTGGGAGGATGCCAGTAGATCTGGAAGATTGGTAATGAAACTTATCGTAGATCCGTGAGAGTGGCAGCAGATTTGGGCGAATCTCGATGAACGAAAAAGAATTGAGTAAAACAGAACAGATCTGGGTCGATCCGACGGTAGAGCTGTGTTTTCCACAGTTGGATCGGAGTTGAGAGGGAAGTTTTTGTCTTGCTTAGAGAGAGAACAGGAAGAGAGGAGGGGGGAAATTTAAATAAATTGTATTTAACTCATTAATTAATATATCTTTCTAATTGCTAGCATAAAATTGAAACATGAATCATGATCGAATTTTGTGGGCTCACTTTATTTTTATTAATAGATAATTATATTTCAAATTTGATTCCATCAAACCAATATAATAAGAAAGTTAATTTTTTTATGTTTATCGTGTAATTGGTAGAATTTTAAGAAGATCGAACAATCAATAAGAAGAATGAACAATTGAAAAGTAGGTATAAAAACTCATGTCATAATAGATAATCATGAGGGTGTGATTGAGTAGAAAAAGCTCATCAATTTCTAACCAAATATCAAGAGTTCGAATATCCTGACTTTATAGAACATGTTTAGACATTCTTTCCAGTTGTCCTACCTTCTAAGGTACTTAGAAGTGAACGATCTAATTAGATTAAATTAATTATTATAATTGACGGTAAATGTGTCGATTTAAATAAAATATAATATATTAGATTTTTATAAACCAAGTAGAATAACAAATTAAATTAATGATAAGCATAACAAGCGTACCATATAATATGTCGACCCTAGTTCTGAGTTAGAATTCTCTATGCGACATCTATCCGTGTTGTCTTCCTTCATGGCAAACTACACATACACCACACATCAGTCTTAATATCAAAAACATCCGTTCAAAATCAGAAAATTACATTTAACATTTTCAACTTATTGTCCCCACTTAGTGAAGAAGACCATAATTTATATTATGAATAGTTATATATATAGTTAATTACTTAATTACGTACATTATTTTGACCCACAAAATTCACAATAACTGTTTCAACAATAGGCTAAGTGTCGCGTGGTCTTCCTATTATCAGGCCAAGTTGAATTAGTTAGACGACTTGGCTGCTCTGTTTGAAACTATAACAAATTAATTTGAAAAGATGTATTCATTCGTACGTACTTGATTTGACCTCATTTTTCAGTATGTCAACTCTTATTAATTCAAACTTCGAACTTCCAAGGGCTTCACTTATAAAAATGTGAAAGTCTAAAGAAATTTTTTTGACATTTTTCCTCGGGGAAAAAAGGGGGTTCTAAAAGTAAAAAGAAAATGAATAATAATTATAAAATAAAAAATAACTTTTGTCCAAGTTAGTCATATGAAGAATTGGACAATTTTAAAATTGAATAATTATAGCCCGAATTTAACTCGGACAAATTGGTATAATGAGATAGCGACTATTTTATACTTATTGTGTGGTTGGTAGAAAATATAAAAAGAATAACAAATTTTATTATGTAGTTGGTGAAAAATGTAAAAAGAGTAACAAATTAAATAATACTCGTTGTGTCATTGGTGGAAAATATAAAAAGAATAACAAATCTTATTATGTGGTTGGTGAAAAATATAAAAAGAGTAACAAATTATATAATAAATATAATACCTTACCATTATAATTGGTTAGGTTAGCTTGATCCGAATTTAAACTTAGAATTTTCTCTTAAAATGATTCTCATTGGTATGAATTGTTTGATATGTTTAATTAGGTCCGCCAACTAGTTCTAATACCATGTCTCTAATATCGACTGTAGCATTTCCTCTCGTGGCCCAATACTTGCACAAAAGTTTAACCAATTTTTAATCTCACGGATCCCTAGGAGTGAGATTAATGAAATCTCATTGTGAATTGAAAATTGAAATTGAAATTGAAATTGAAAAAATATTAAATTGGGTTATAATACGGGTTTGGGTCTTGGTCCTATAAATTTGGACTGTTCAGCTGTCCTAGCAATAAAACTCAAGATAATTGTTGGCATTGGGTTCTTTAACCCACTTAAGGGAATCTGGCCCAAGGCGCATAAGCCCAAGGTGGAGCTTTAGCTCACACAAGAGGCAAGATTGGATCGCGATACGTGTATGTTCAAGATGAGAGAACTATTCATTATAAATATTCACTGATCGGCAAAGAAAAGGTAACTAAGATTGACATCATTAAATTCATTATTTTCTATTCTCCTGGGATTATTACCTGACTTAACTCAGTGTAGGGGCTTCACCGGGAACGTCTCTGGTTAGAAGGTACTTCTCTGGTGGTCCTTCTAACGAAGTGTCTGTCTTTGTTGAAATAGTTGGGAGATCAAGTGTTGCTACTAAAGGAGCTACTTGCAATACCAGTGTGGTACGACATTCTGTTGTATCATTTGGCTCTGTCTTGTGGGAATTTGAAAATATTCTCCTTTTAAGATCTCTTAATATTACATGATGAGTTCGGCAGACAACGGAAAGGGTCATGAAGGAGAAGGAACACGGGAACAATCACCCTCTATTTCTGAAGAAATTAATACGTGGGTGTCTGACGAACTGGCGTTGGCTGTACAAGGTACTTCGGATAACTAGGCTACACCTGATGTCCTGAAGAAGATGATTGCAGCTTTAAGCAAGAAGGTGATTAAACTTGTCACAACTCAGAAGGAGGTTGCCGAAGCACGACCTGAGAAAGAAAAAAGGAAAGAGAAGTCGCCAGTTAGAAATGTTAATTTGTTCCAAGATCCAATGACAAAATTACCTTACGATGCTATGCAGGAAGAGGAACAAATCTTAGCGTTAAAGGAGCAGATTAGACTATTAAGACAGAAGAAGAATGGGATTCAGAGAAGGGTGGTAGACCCTCATGTGTTACGAAGTGGGTCGGCATTTCATCATACTATATTGGAAGAAACCTTACCTTCTGGGTTTAAAATACCTGATTTGCCAAAATACGGTAGAACAACCGATCCAAAAGAGCACATTGTTACTTTTGGGAATATCATGCAGCTGCATGGGAAGTCTGAAGCAATTAACAGTCGAATCTTTATAACCACCTTGACTGGAAGAGCTCAGGAGTGGTTCACAAATTTATCGTCTGGAAGGATTATGTCTTTTGACCAACTCTGTTGGAAATTTACGTTCCAATATGCTAGCAAGTCTAAGTCACAGCGTTCTGCTACTTATCTGTTCCAGATTAAGCAAGGAGAGAATGGGAGTCTCCGTGATTTTATTACGAGATTCAATTACGAAGCTTAAGAGGTTCCAGACTTGCGCAATGATATATTAAGCAGTACTCTTATACAAGGGTCGAAGAGGGGGTCGCTCAGTAGATCTCTTACAAGAAAAACCTCAAAATCGTTGGCGCAGTTGATGGAGATTACTGAAGAATACATTGCTGAAGAGGAAATTAACGCTATGAAAAAAGGCTGGGATAACCATTCACAAAATCGTAGCAGACCACAAGATAGGAAAGAAGATGTGAGAGAAGTAAGGAGAAGGGACAATGAGCCATACGAAGTAGGAAGAAAGGGAAAGTACACCAATTATGCACCCTTGAAACTGTCTAGGGAGAGGCGTTACTGTCCATCGATGCTAATGTGTTATAATGGCCGAAGCGCACTCGACCTTCTCCTAATTAGCAAAATTTAGGGAAATATTATCACTTCCACAGGGAGAGGGACCATGACATCGAGGATTGTTGGAATTTGATGGATGAGATCAAAAGGCTTATTCGGCAAGGGTATCTACACAATTTGATAAAAGATGATGCAAAGACTAAGAGCCCAAGGCTTGATTATCACCCAGGTAAAGGAAGGACTTACCGAGGTCATGGAAGAAGAGACGAGGCTTCTCATGAAATGCAGTATCGATCCAGATCTATTGAACGACAATTAGGGAGGCATGTAGAGCCTCGGATAGTGTGGGAACCACGTAATGACAAAGTTCCAGTTAAGGAACAGGAACAAGAGGATGATCAGCAACAAAGGAGAGTTATCCATATAATAGCAAGTGGACCAACAACGGGGGACACCGAAACGCAAGAAAAAGATACGTCCGAGTGTCTGGGATGACCTGGTATATAAATGGGAGAGATGTGATGCTCAAAACTCCCAATCCACAAATCTATTTTGATGATTCTGATTTTAGAGCATACACACTTCCCGCATGACGATCCTGTGATGATCACCATGGATATTGGGTCTTGCATCGTGGAAAGAGTATTAGTGGATAGTGGAGCTTTGTCAGACATTATTACTGTTGATTGCTTACGAGGAATGGAGTTAGATTTGACCTTTTTGTCACCTTTGACAACCCCACTAAGAGGCTTAGGAGGGGCGTAAGTAACACCCTTGGGCGTGATCAACCTCACTACCACATTAGGTGGGGAACCACTTTGTAAACAAGTAATGGTCAAATATGTAGTGTTGGATTTACCATTGGCATACAATATAATTCTAGGAAGGCGTGGTTTGAATGCTTTCATGGTAGTTGTTTCCACTTCACATCTGAAGATTAAGTTCCCCACGAAGAGAGGTGTAGGAGAAGTACGAGGTGACCAAAAGGAAGCCAGGGAATGTTATATGGTGCAAACAGATTCTTGGAAATCTAAGCCCACGTGGAAACACGTAGAAAGACTGAGTTCCAATAGTAAGATGAAACCTGTAGAGCCTGTCCCAAAGTTTGAAGGAAGGACTGAACCATCTGAATATAAGGAGGTATAGCTTAAGCCTAGGGATTCAAAACAAACAACGAGGATTGGCTCTGAGATGGAAGCAGATGTGGAAGTGAACTTGGTTAATTTATTAATTCAGAACTCTAATTTATTTGCCTGGTCAACTTCGGATTTTGAAGGCACCGATCCGGCCATCGTAGTGCATCGTCTCAATATAGATCCTGAGTTTTGTCTTGTGCGTCAAAAGAAGCGCACTCACTGTGCTGAAAGGGATCGGATTACAGAGCAAGAGGTTTCTAACCTACTTAAGGCCAGATACATTGTCGAAGTTCAGTATACTGATTGGTTATCCAATATGGTAGTCGTGCCCAAAGCAGCAGGTAAATGGAGAATGTGTACCGATTATACAGTTTTAAATAGGGCTTGTCCTAAAGATTCATATCCTTTGCCTCGTATTGACACGTTAGTCGATTCTATGGTTGGATGTGCATTATTGAGTATGATGGGTGCGTACCAGGAATATCATCAAATTTTTATGGCTAAAGAAGATAGCATCCACACTTCGTTTGTGGTCACAGGAGGAGTGTATTGTTACAAGGTAATGCCTTTTGGGTTAAAGAACGTTGATGCTACTTATCAGAGGCTCACTAATATGATGTTCAAAAACCAGATTGACAAAACGATGGAAGTATACGTGGATGACATGCTAGTGAAGGGCGAAAATGGATCATATATCCCACTTGAGGGAAGCATTCAATGTTATGAGAAGGTATAGGATGAATCTTAATCCAACTAAGTGTACCTTTGGAATTAAAGAGGGAAAATTTCTGGGCTTTATGGTTACTGAGAGGGGAATCGAAGCTAATCCCAAAAAAATCAAAGCAATTATAGAAATGGAAGCCCCCAAGACACCCCACGATGTACAATTGTTAGCGGGTCGAATGGCTTCGTTATCGAGGTTTATATCAAAGTCTGCTGATAGAGCTTTCCCTTTCTTTAAGGTGTTAAAAAATATTAGAAACTTCTAATGGAATGAGGAATGTGAAAGGGCATTTGCAGATTTAAAGGAATATTTATCTAACTCCCTTCTTTTGGTCAAATCGATTGAAGGAGAGGTTTTTTGTATGTATTTGGTTATATTGGAACACGTTATAAGCGTTGTACTCACGAAGGTGGTAGACGAAGAGCATCGTCCCGTTTACTACATAAGCAAGATGCTACAAGAAGCGGAGAAGAAATACTTGTATATTGAGAAAATGGCTTTGGCCCTAGTGACAGCAGCAAGAAAGTTGAAGCCGTATTTTCAAGCTCATCCCATTGTGGTGTTAACCAATGATTGACTTCGATATACCCTATCTAAGCCAGAGGCATCTGGATGAAAGGTCAAGTGGGTAGTTGAGTTAGGTGAGTTCAATATTGAATTCCAAGCTAGGTCTGCAATAAAAGCACAAGCAGTAGCTGGTTTTGTAGTGGAGGTTACGAAGGATTCAGAGCTTGTTTCGGAGTTGTGGGCTCTTCATGTAGATGGTTCGTCCACAGCCTCGTGTGGAGGAGCCGGGATCACCATAACTGGCCCAAGGAAAGTGGAGATAGACGTGGTTGTTAAATTGAGTTTTTTGATAACCAATAATGAGGTTGAATACGAAGCATTGCTTCACGTAATGTGTCTTGCCTACGATGCTGGGACCGAAGACTGCTTGCTTATACTGATTCTCATTTGGTGGCAAACCAGTATGATGGGACTTACGAAGCCAAAGAAAAGGTTATGATCTTGTGACACCCCGCGTCTTCGTACGTATAGGTTTGTGCCACGTGTGAATTTATTTCACGTATTTATATTTCTTTGATTATATTTATGTGTTCATAAACTTGATTTAATTGATATTTATTTAATTGTAATATCATTTAAGTGTTATTCAATCCATATGTTTGATATAAATTGATTTAAATGCATAACTTGTCTCGAGAATGTTTAAATTGATCCATTTTCGAATATCCGTAAATGTTATAAAATGAATTTGTTGCCAAGCATGCTAATTTCTTGAAAATAAATGAATTATATGTGATTTGGACTTGATTGCAACTTATTTGAATATTTGGGACTTAATTAAAAATAGGTTTTGGACATATTTGACACTTTTTAAAAGTTTAGGGACCTATTTGAAAAATAGGCCACCTTAAACAGTTTTTCGAATATCTTGAGCTCGGGAACTTGGATTTGAGATCCGTCTTCGCTGTTTGACTCGTTTTGATGATTTGGAGCCAACGGAACTAATCTCGTACCTTTTCAATGTTGTTTGAACCCCCGGTGAAGTAAATTTCTACTCAAGTGACCCTTTTAACCCACCCTACCCATTTCTTTCACTTGGTGACCCGTTTCTTGACCTATTTCCTATACTTTATTGGTTAAATTTCCTTCTTTCCTTACCCATTTCATTCAAACAACAGGAGCTGTCAAGAACAAGGAGAAAGAACAAGAAACCTTAGCCATTTTTCATCTTTAGAGCTCAAGACTTGATCATACTTCATGCCCTCTTAAGGTAAGAATGGTTTTGAATTCTCCATCCCTTTGTGCACATTTTCATCCAAATATTTCTTGTTTTAACTTGGGTTTTCTTGGATTATGAGATACAAGATGAATAGAAAGTGTTTATATCAATTTTTGAATCCATGGATTAAGCATGTGTTATTTGAAGATTTATGATTTGAATCTTGTTCCCTTGAGCTCCATTTATCCATTTATGAACATAGTTTGCATGGTGATTGTCTAATGAATAATCTACCATTAATGCTCTTTATGTTCTTGGAACAAGAACCATGGTCTTTGATGGAGATATGCATTCCTTCTTGTTCCTTTGCTATGTTTAACCTTAGGTTGAGTTTTGTGCAAGTTTTTATGTGTTTTTGGCTTGGATCTGAGTCGTTGTTGCTTCCCTTCTCTTCCCCTATGAACAAACCCTACTGCAGCTTCTTTTTCAGGTCCAGAGAGGTTCCCGAGCGGGGAACTTTCGCCCTTGAAGGGTCCCCGAGTGGGGACCTTAGTGCAGAAAGTTTCTGGACAGGTTCCTCGGGCGAGGAACATTTTGCCTTGAAATCTCCCAGGCCATGGACCCTCCATCCGAGCTCCGACTGACCTGAAATTTTAACCACATAAACCTCTTGAAGTGTAGAGTATTATCCCATTGGAATCACATTAAAATCATTCCTTGATTGTAAGATATAACCGATCAATTTTGGTGTCGCCACTTTCGTCGAAAACCTGCTTTCGTCCCACTTCAAGCTTACGCGATTTTCACATCGCTTTGAACTAAAATTCAAAACATATATTGATGGAAAATACCTACTTGTCTAGTTTCATATCCAACAAACAAAATTTAATTCTAACTTCTAGAACTCGAGATATCTTCATTTTTCTATAGCTTGCGCATACAGAAAAACTATCAGCTTTTACCAAAATCCATTTCCTTGTGTTCCTTTCACTTTCTTGACTTTCGTATGTGATAAATTGATCCCTTTTGACTTAAAATTGTATCTATGATATTAGTGGATTGTTGAATGATGTGTTATGATATTTTTATGAATTTTATGGCTTGATATACGAGGTGTATACGTGACTCTTGCGCATGAATGTTTAAGTGCTATATTATGACTCTTCATGCAACCAATGCATTTTTTATGTGTTTTAATGGATTCCTTTCACCTCAAATTAACCCTTATGCATTGTTAACATGTATTATAACATATTATGAATTGAATATTAAATGAATGAACAATGACATGGCACAATAGCACTTAACCACGTGGCATACCCGTGGAAGAGCCACGTGGACCGCCCGTTAGATCAGTTTACGGCTATGTGGACAGATCGACGGGTCCTTATGTGGCCCTCAGAACCTCAGATCGATCCCAGGCATCAGATCATCATGTCGATCTAAGCCGTGCGCTTCACGATCTGCTCCCTAAGGCAAAACCTATGACGGGACCAGAAGATATTAACGATCTGCCGATCGTTATGCTTACATCACCGGACACCCGAATACTGTAAAGCACTCCTGTCGGGACACGTGTATCCTTCCCATTCCCTGGAACATGCGTACTACGGCGCATTAATGCCCGTCAGTCCCTGCTTTTACCCAAAGGGGAAAGAAGGTACAAACGAACTACCTCAAGCCGGTTCCATCGTTCGACATCCAGATCGACGACTGGCAACGCCATTAATGCACACCTGCGGTACACGTATTACTGCGTTATTTGACCATGGCTATAAATACTTGCCCTTTGAACAGTAGTTGGTAAGCCTTTACTCTGCATTAAATTGCATTTATTCTCTCTCTCTAAAGAGCTCCATTACTGACTTGAGCGTCGGAGTGCCAAACTTGGGTAAAACCCCAAGTTCCCCAAGCTGGTACTTAGCTCACGTGTGTTAGTGCTTCCAGGTCGATAAAGAGCCCACTTAAACCAATTCTTGACTGATTGACCCATATCTAACAGCCAGATCGACCACGTCAGGTCGATCAGATTTGAGCCAGATCAGTTTGGTTATCGATCCGAAAGCGAATAAAATCTAGCTAACGGAGAGCATATAAACCCTAGATCGATAAATCGTACACCTGAGCTCAGATAAATACTTGACTTGTAAAACATATAAATAAAACAAGTATAAGAAACTTGAACTCATTCATGTGGATGTCGATCTCCAAAATTCAGTAAAGATCAAATTATATCTAGCGCAAAACGTTAACAGAGCATCAGCAGAAATAAAAACGGAGTATTCACTCAGCCACAATCCAGCGGGAAGGTTGAATTAATTATGACAGCAAGATCGGGGTCAGTCGAGCTCAACAAGAGCCGATGTAGATTCTGAAGCAGCTCGACGGCTGGCCCTATCGAGCTCTCTCACGGTAGGAAGAAAGCTTTCGACCTGGACCGGTATAGGAAGCTCACATACAACTGGGCGTTTGTCCTTCTTTGCCTGAGCGATCTCGATGGCATGGCCATATTTATAGGTCGCCCAGTCGATCCGGACTGGCTCTTCCTCCTCTGGCACATCGTCGGCACCTGGGTCTGGGAGCATGGGGCCAATCGTTTCAAAGCTGAAGCTGGGAATTATGGCATCCTGGGCTTTGAGCTGGTTAATGGCGATCTGGAACCCTTTAGCAAGATCGTTCTCGCCCACGATCAAGCTTGCCTCTTCGAAGCCAGGACCCTCCATGAACTCACGAACTGCGTACCGCTCGATCTCTAGCATGCATTTCTTTATCTCGTCGACAGCTTTGCAGATCTTTGTCCGGGTGAGATCGAAGACCTCATTCCATCCCTCTTCCTTTGAAGCAGCAACGGCACCCTCGAGCTGCTAGGCGAAATCCTTCCTCATCTTGGCCAGCTCGTCCGCATGAGCCTTTTCCCCTTCTCGAGAGCCTCCTGCGAGCTCTTCCATTGAGCCTCCAAGGTTTGCTTCTCTTCGACCCACACCCGCTTCTCTTAACGAGCTTCCCGGAGTTCCTCCTCGAGCTGCTGCACCCGCTCGGGGTTTGCAGAAGCGAGCCGGCCCATCATCATATGGTACTTCTCTTTGTACTTCTCCTTGCCAGCTTTGAAGACCTCAGCTTCATGGATCGAATTGATCAGAACGGGAAGAACGTCCTGATAGCAAATAATAAGATCGAATGAGGCCGATCTCCAAGAGTTGTTAAAAAAAACAAACAAATAAACAACTTACCCCGAAAAGACCTCTGGCAGCTTGATACCTCATCTGCCGCGCAGATCGCCCAGAAAGCTTCTTCTGCTCATCGATAATGCATCCAGTATTGAAGAGGGCTGCGAGGAGATCGGGATCTTCTTTTCCGAACGCCAGGGCTCTATCGGTGTCATCAGCCTTTTTAAGCTCGAGGCCTATAGGCCATTGTGGGAGAGGGGTTTTGGGAAAATTCAAGAGCTGGGATTCCTTGTCAGATTCCTCAGAATCTTACAGTTCGTGAACTAACTCTCTAAAAGGCCTCTTGTCTACCCCATGCCTTGCCTGAATGAACTGGAATTGAGAATGTTGATCTTCATCAAAATATAAAGGGAGATGTTCTAAATTTATTACTTGTCTGAGGTCATCCTCGACCTACTCCGACGGTTGTGCTGACAAACCCGCACGACCTTCGAGCTCTTGTCCGTGAGCTGGGTGAGTGTGCTGCTCCACCAGATCGGCATCCAGGTCGTTCAGCTCCTTCAGGAACCTCTCCTGCTGAACTCGTTGTGCTTCGGGAAGAGAACTGATGATAGCTCGAGCGGCGTCCACTACAGGTCGCAGCTCGTCCGGGGTAGGGTCCCCTTGTTTTCTCGCCCTCATTCTCGCAGCTCGAGACATAATCAATGGTCGGAGATCTGTTAAACGAGAAAGTCAGATCGATAGAAGGGATCGAAAAAAGGCAAGATAATAAGTTTTAAGGGAAAATAAAAGACCCTGATCGAGTAAGGGGTCCGGTCAATGTAAGAGCATACCAAATCGAAAGTTTTTTCTACGAGTCCCAGTTATAATGCCCGCTTCGACCAGATTCCCCGTCCTCGTCAGATTGGTATGGTCCAGTAGCCCCAAATTAGTTAATAACTCAAAGCGTTCATGAAGCCAGGTCGATGATTTGGTCACAAGCCGCCTTGGGCCATTTTCCCCCCAAGTGATTCGAAAGCGAGGTACGATGGGGAGGTTGATGAAGAAGAACTTAGACTTCCAGTTGATCCCGTGAGATGTAGACGGGATCGATACAATCTTTCGGTTCGGATTCGATTGGAGGTTGAAGTATCCGACCCCGGACTTGGTAGCACTGTTAAGCGTGAAGAACTCCCCGAAGTCCCAAACCGCCGGCTCGAACCCGAGGCACTTCATCGTAATAATCATACAGTGCATTAGCGAAAAAGAATTGGGGGTCAACTGGGAAGGAGACAAGTTATATCGAACCAAGAAATCGGCGATGATCCTTGGAAGAGGAAGCCTGAAACCGTATTTGACGGAAGCATAGTAAATTTTGACCGATCTTAACCCCCTCGGACTCTCAACTGTTTCGCCCTCCAGGGGCATCCGAACTATGTATTGGGGACTCAACCCCAATAGCCTTGCGACCTCCCCTAACTCTTGCGGAGTTATCTTGAAAAACCTCTCCGAAACATACGAGAGGGTCCTGTAAACATGCGGAGGCCGATTTGGAGGGTTCCCGATGCGTATCCCGGGTTCCCCACCACCGACCTGTCTCCCTCTGACCTGTTCTTCCCCTCTAGTTTCCTCCTCTTCTGATTCGTCTAACAGCCCTTTAGGTCGCCGCACCCTCGACATCGAGGCCGATCACTCTCTAATCGCAGTCAGAACGTTTAATCCTCCTCGCGAACCCGACCCCGATGCGAACTCGAAACTTTCATTTGGTAAAGGGGGAGCCGACAGGTCATCTTCTCGTTCTGGTAAGGGTGTGAACTCGACCTGATCTTAAGTCATAAAGCTAAAAAAAAAATGGGGGGTTTACCTTTTCAAAGCCGAAAGCGTCTGTTCATGAACGAGCTGAGCAAATCGGAGCAATTTAATTTTCTGAGGGTGGAAATGGTGTATTTGGGGCTCATGGAGGCCCCCTATATATAGAGGTTGGAAAAGTAACACTTCGAAATACGAAACAACGCCATAATTACCTGACACACGCCTATCCTCTGAAAGGTCGGGTTGCTTTAAATGCGATATCAGGTCAATCTCGCTCAAAAGTCGCGCCTAATAATTACGGCTACAGGTCGTTTCTAACGGTTATGATGATTCCCTTACCTAATGCCAGATCGATGAAATTACCACTACGAAATTTCACACCGGTAATTTGGGGGGCCTCTGACATGGCATAATAGCACTTGGCCACGTGGCATGCCCGTGGAGGAGCCACGTGGCATGCCCGTGGAGGAGCCACGTGGCATGCCCGTGGAGGAGCCACGTGGACCGCCCGTTAGATCAGTTTACGGCTATGTGGACAGATCAACGGGTCCTCATGTGGCCCTCAGAACCTCAGATTGATCCCAGGTCATCAGATCATCATGTCGATCTAAGCCGTGCGCTTCACGATCTGCTCTCTTGGGCAAAACCTATGACGGGACAAGAAGATATTAACGATCTGCCGATCGTTATGCTTACATCACTAGACACCTGAATACTGTAAAGCACTCCTGTTGGGGCACGTGTATCCTTCCCATTCCCTGGAACAGGCATACTACGGCGCATTAATGCCCGTCAGTCCCTGCTTTTACCCAAAGGGGAAAGAAGGTACAAACGAACTACCTCAAGCCGGTTCCATCGTTCGACATCCAGATCGACGACTGGCAACGCCATTAATGCACACCTGCGGTACACGTATTACTGCGTTATTTGACCATGGCTATAAATACTTGCCCTTTGAACAGTAGTTGGTAAGCCTTTACTCTGCATTAAATTGCATTTATTCTCTCTCTCTAAAGAGCTCCATTACTGACTTGAGCGTCGGAGTGCCAAACTTGGGTAAAACCCCAAGTTCCCCAAGCTGGTACTTAGCTCACGTGTGTTAGTGCTTCCAGGTCGATAAAGAGCCCACTTAAACAAATTCTTGACTGATTGACCCATATCTGGCAGCCAGATCGACCAGATTTGAGCCAGATCAAACAACATAGAACGAACGAATGATAATGGATGGGTATGATCTATTCGTGTAATGAGTGATTAAGTCGTTTATGTGTCTAAGGGGCATTAATTGTGCACATGAACATCTTCATCGCACATTGTTATTACTTATCCATGTCATATCACATTAATGCATTATCGTGTGTCATATGTGGTTCATTTGGAGACTTGAGTCTCATGAATACACCATGTTGCTTTTTGTATAGTTTTCTCCAAGGTGGAGACATGTCGGGTTCATAGGCTATCTTCAAGTCTTCCTTTCTTCTTGGTTTTTTGTGGCTAGGCGTAGACGGGTGGGTTTCTCTTCTATTCTCTTCTATTAGTTAAATATGACCCGATATACCTCAATATGTAATTAAGCCAAAGTATTATATAATTTTATATCGAGTCATTTTAAAGGAGTCATTGATCTTACATTAAAGCCTTTCTTGTTTATTGAATCCCTAACCAAATGTTTTGGCGAGACATGATTGAATGTACTAAATGGGGGCCCTGGAGTGATGTGTATGTGGCTATCCGGGAAAGCATGTGCTGGTGGAGATCCCTTGCACATGTTCTAACAATGACGGTGATACCGGCCCTCACTAGGAGGTTAGCGAAGAATGGGAACCGGGCCTTTGGGGAGTCATGAACCTCACTGGCCACAATGATTGGGTGTACAGGTCTTTGGCCGAGTCCGTCCACTAACCGGAGGAAAAAAGGGTAATTGATTGAATGAATGAATACATGAATGAATGATTATGCATGAAAAAGTGTTGCATGATCGCTAATGAATGAATGGATAATGGATACACGAGGAGAAAGTTGGAGATTTTGCTCATTCACCGGGCTCACTTAAATGGATAATGGATAATGACCTAAATGAATGAATAAATTAATCGTTATAATCCCGCAGGCT
Organism: Lantana camara; assembly: GCA_037501455.1. Lineage (NCBI taxonomy): Eukaryota > Viridiplantae > Streptophyta > Magnoliopsida > Lamiales > Verbenaceae > Lantana > Lantana camara. The sequence goes on from CM074863.1 coordinate 89,409,082, forward strand.
GCTTTCTTTATTTTCATCCACTTAGGAAATGTTTCAAAACCTCATACAAGACTATAGCTTGCGTGTATGTTTTTAAATTCCGCAATATTATTGTATTAAGCCCCTGTTTTATACCCACCAATCTCTTAAAGACTAAACCCGGCTTTGTGTTTAGCTTTCTCTTGCAAGTTTTGGAGTGCTAGGCGGGAATTAGAGTCCGTAGAGTCTTGGAGTCATGTATAGCTTTCCTTTACATTACACTCTTATCATTTAATTGTTGTTATGATTATTGAGCACATTAACGTTTAATTTTTAGAGCCTGTGAACTCCTTGTTTATGTTATTGTTAAGTTATTGCTTCCGCTCATGCTTCTGTATCCTGTTTTTATTTCTGTTTATTGCTTAATTGGTTTCGAAAGTTAGCTCCCGCCTAGTATAGTGAGTGAGTTGTGTCCCCGTTCGCTCTGATCTGGCACGTGTATAGATCATCCATTTCATATACGGTGTGGGTCTTAGTGTGGCGGATGTGGTATCACGCACTCGGACGCTACAGATCAAATATTTGAACCAATTGAAAATACAAAGTAAAAATTTTGTTAGCTTCGAGCTTAAACAGATTCCAACGGACGAGAATAGAAGAGCAGATACGTTGTCCAAGTTTGCCAGCTCCATGGTAAGGGTGAGAACGCAGCAGGTAATGTTCTTGGAAGCTACAGAATCGAAGATAGAGAAAAAGATGGCATCGTCTCTAGAAGCATGTTGTATCATGGATATTGTTGAAGCTGAAGCCAGTTGGAAAGACGAAATCAATGGCTTTTTAAGGGATAATAAAGTACCAGATGATGTCAATTCAGCTCGAAAATTGAAGCTTCGAGCTTCCAGATATGTTATGTTGGATGATGAGCTATACAAAAGGTCATATTACGGGCCTATGCTTCGTTGCTTAACACCCAATCAAGATGAATACGTTCTTAAAGAAATTCATCAAGGAAGTTGTGGGAATCATTCAGCATGACGATCTTTAGCTCAAAAGGCGATTCGATAAGGTTATTTTTGGCCTATTCTGGCCATAGACACCATTGAAATTTCCCAAAAATGCAAAGAATGCCAACTATTCTCGAACATGATACATGTTCCAGCAGTGAAACATACTTCGATAACTGTCTCTTACCCTTTTGATCAATGGGGAATAGACATATTGGGCCCGTTAACACAAATTTCGCACTAGAAAAGGTTCATACTACTGGTCGTGGAGTATTTTTCGAAGTGGGACGAAGTTGAGCCTATTGGGAAGATTTCAGAACAAGTTATTATGGACTTCATTTGGAAAAACATAATGTGCCACTTTAGTGTACCTCGAGTGCTAATTTTTTATAATGGTACACAGTTTTCAAGAAAGAAAATAGTGGAATGGTGCCAGGAATTAAAGATCCAGCAGAATTTCACTTCGGTTGGTCACCCGCAATCTAATGGGCAAACCAAAGTAACCAATCGAACCTTACTGAACCACTTGAAAATGAGGTTGGCTTACATTAAGAATACTTTGTCAGGAACGAGGGTTGATTGGGTAGAAGAATTACCCGGAGTGCTATGGGCATATCGTTCGACGCCTCGAACATTATACCAGCAGAAATAGGGATGATGAGCCTCAGGGTCAACCATTATGATCCCTTAAGAGCTTCGCCGAATTGAACTAGACATGGCTATGAAAGTTAGGGAGAAAGCTCACACTAAAATTTTACGACACCAAAGTGCCATGACGAAGAGGTTCAGCAAGAAGGTAAAACCTCGGGGATTCCAGGTGGGTGATCTCGTCTTGAAAAAGTCAAAGTGTCCAAACATGTAGGGAAGCTGGATCCAAATTGGGAAGGTCCTTACATGGTCATGAGCGTCGCAAAAAGTGGAGCTTATAAGTTACAGAATATGGAGCGCAAGGATCTGCCTCACACTTGGAATATGCAGAATTTGAGAAAATTCTACCCCTAGGGAGATGGATAGAAATTGGTGATCCGTAGTTTACTTTGTGTATTTGCTTTCTTTTTCAATTAAAAGCCTCTCAATTTGGGTATGCCTGAGTTTGAGAGATGTGTACGAAGTCCCGCGATGTTTGCCTGCTTTTGATGAATGTTAAGGTCAATGAATGAAAGTGCTTACTGAAGCTTCAGAAAAGAAGAAGTGTGATGATGAAAAATGGCCAAGGTTGAGCAACTAAGGTCACTTCGTAACTGAAATAACTAGTAACTGAGGTTATGTTGGAAGGAAAATAGTTAGAAAGAAAATACACTTAAATGACTAAGGTTCAAAGATAACTAAGGTCACTTCTTAAATTTATAACTAAGGTTGCATGTGGAAAAAGGGAATCATATGTTTGAGGCAAACAGAACTAAAAAATAACAAAGTTAAATATAACATAACTCATGTATAAATGACTAAGGTTGGAAATAACTAAGGTCAAAGGCAAGCCGCCAATAGCATATAGAAGTTCAAAACCAATATAAGCATTGTCTTTACATACAATTAAATGCAAGGAGTGACACAATACCAGAAGTAACGTGATATAGCCAAATTGCAAAAGTTTAGCAGCATAATAGGAAGTTACGAAGTGGTGCCTCCTTCCAGGGGTTGAGAGGGTTGTGCATCTACCACTTCAATAACCTGTTCATTCCCCAAAGTAGCATCGTCTGAAGGAAAGTCTAAATTTTGCATCGCCAGCTCTTGAACAAGATCATCAAATTCATCAGACTCGAAGTCTACCTCATCATTCCCTGTGTCCTAGAGGTTCTTCGTTTTTGTAGCATCAAGTTGTTCCCGGTCAAATTGGGAAGGAAGCCATTAAGGTGAGCCATCTGGTCGATGCAGAGATCGAAGTACTTGAATGCTGCTGAAGATACTCTATGGTCTACCAAATACTTAAAATTGCTTGAAGTGCAGAAGTCTCGAGCAACGTCCTTGCGAAGTTGGGGCATCCACTCTTGAAATTGACGTTCAGAGTCTGCGAATCCCTCCTGACAAGCTTTGCTAGTAAGCTCTTGAGTGTTAGCCTCCAATTCTTTGCGTTTAACTTCCAAACTTTTGTGTTCCACGTCTAACTTCGTGAATTGAGACTGCAAGGCTGAGTTCTGCTTCGATAGTAGCTGGAATTTCTTCTCTAGTTCATCAGTAACTGCAGCATGATCTTTGGATAACTTTTGGAAATCCTTGAGGACAACTTTCAAGTTATTTTCCAAAGTCTCACACAACAACTCTGAAGAATTATTTTGACAAGTTATTAGACCTTCAGTGCCGAATGTCGTCCTGGTTAACCACCTAAGGGCTACTTTAATTGTCTCATCTGACAAAGTGCATTGGTTATGCCAGTACAGGTTCTGTAATTGAGCAGCCCTGAATGAGGTTGCAGCCTACAAGAAATACGAAATTGAATGTAAACTCATTTAAGAAAGATGAAATGTCAAGGAGAAAGGAAAGATACCTGAACATGTGCGTTTGCGTAAGAGTCAACTAGAGCACAAGGGGGGTCCTTATCGAGGTACCTCACGAGGTCCTTGTTCATGATGCTATTGTTGAAAATTTCCAAGGGGATATTAGGAGTTAGAATGTTGTTGTCTTCCATGACTTCCGAGAGAGGTGCTAACCTCTTTGTTTCATTGAAAGGAGGGATCGGTTTTCTCGTACCTCTAGGATGAAGATCATGATGTTCTGAGTCTAAAGTCAGTGAATGTAAGAGCATCTCACTGGTAGTGCGGCTATTCAGGACCCTCTGATATGTTTGGTCAGAGGAGGACATCACTATACAAGGGGAAGAGTTTCCAGAAGCTTCTAGATCAACAAAGTAAGGTGTTGGAATCTCAGCAAAGTGTGTAGCAGCTCTAAGAAGTAGTACGAAGCTTCTTTTTCTCCTCCATCATTCCAGATACTGACAGACACTTTCGGGCTTGGCCAATGGCAGCATTTGGGGTTGCTGGATTAGCACCTTGTCCTGTGGGTTACTGTTGTTTCTTTGCAGCGATCACTTAATCTTTGTTGACCCTAGCGGATTCCACGATGCTACCTGAAATCAAGGGAATAACATTATTAGGCTACATGTATGAAAGCAGCTATTAAGAGAACAACACCAAAGAGAAGTTACACTTAAATAAAAGAGAGAGTTAACGAGGTTTATTACCAAGGGTCATCTGACCCAAATTGAACTTGGATAAGCATAAGTCCATCAGTTGAAGACTGCTAGTATTTACCAAAAGGTCGCTGTCGTAGTAGTAGGAAAGAAGTGAAGAGGGGAAGTTTTCATCCCAGGAGGGTTCTATTTCTGAAGGTGTGGTAGCAGTAAGGTTCCACTCTGAGGAGAACTTCCATGTCTGACCCTTTATGGGACGAACTTAGAAATAATCGGGTTCCAATTTCCATAGGAGCTTAGCACGTTATGGAGGTATTTGTGATATTTTAAAGGGCGGAAATAATAGAAACCGGCTTCATACCTAGTAGAGTGCTCAAACTCAAATAAATTAAAGAAGTTTTGAAGATTAATATCTTGATTAAAATATCGCATCAGAATCAAGAAGCTAACGATGTATCGATGACAATTGGTGCTTAATTGAGTTATGCAGAGATTGAGATTCAAAAGAAGATCCTCTAAAAAAGAAGGAAGAGGCAGTCTAAGGCCGGCTACGCAAGCAGCCATATGAAAAGTACGATAAGGTACCTGAAGGAGGGAGATGCATAAGTTTAGGGGTGTCAATTCGGGTGGGTCGGGTGGGTTCGGGTCGGGTTGAGGTAGGGATATTACATAAAAAACTCCAACCCGAACCCAACCCGAACCCGAACCCGAAATGAACCTGAAAACATCAACCCGAACCTGAACCTATCAGGTTCGGGTCGGGTTCGGGTTGACCTGAAAACTTTTCGGGTCACCTGATAACCCGACCCACCCGAATTGACCTGACCCGACCTGAAATATCAAAGAACTTACCCTAACATGCAAACAAGTATATTTTCCCCCTGAATTCAAAGAAAAGTGCAATCCCATGAACTGACTTGATGCAATTCTAAAGAATGTCAGTGACTCCACAATCCACATCTTTGCCTAATTCCAGAACTTGTCTAATTCCAAAACAAACTTGAGAGTCCGGACACTTAAAACACTTGAGCATAAGTTCAAAATACTTCAAATAATTCAGAATTTAAACACTTAAAACAAACTTAAAGTCCCACAACAAATTCACAGCATTACATAATTCGGCATCATCATCTTCTTCCCAACAAACACTTCCTCAAGCCATCCTACATAAAAATAATAGACAAGCTATAATTAGAATTAGATTCGTATTATGATAATCAAATATTAAAAACGATAGACAAACTAATTAGAATTAGAACAATATAAATAAACTATAAATTATAATCTGTTTTCTTATAAATAAATAAACTTACTTTTTTATAATACTGAAATGCAAACAAACAAACTGAAGTGCTCTAATTCTTAAAATACATTCGTAGTTATAATAGCTATAAACATATAGGCATCTAATCACTAATAGTTATAAACATATAGAGGCATCTAATCACTAAATTCCTAAAAAGGAATTTACCGGCCATTTTCTTAGATTTAGTAAATCAATGAAGCTGAATGCTTAGAATAGTTTCCTAGAGCAGTTCTTACAACATGAAAGATGAACAGAGGCTCCAGAACAGGGTTCAAGAGATTTTGCAATCTCTGAAGGTTCATCACATCTAGCACCACATTGTGAAAAGTACCAGAAAAAGAACGAATCAGTATGTGAAGGATATAACTCCTGAAAATCACACAGATCAACACAGAATGTTAATCTTTAGTAGTTAACAAAGATAACCTGTTATATTAAGGATCCATTGAACTCATGTCTACTCAGAATTATCTAAAGCCATTGGGTTCTCACTAATGTTTCTTTCACAATACCAACTATGTGATTTGGTATCCCATAGATTCTTAGTTTTGCACATTTTGCTACTTAGTAGCTCAACGAGGTCTGAGGGGAAACACACAAAATTCAGCCCACAACAAACACTTAAAACAAACTTAAAGTCCCACAACAATTTCACAGCATTGCATAATTCGACATCATCATCTTCTTCCCAACAAACACTTCCTCAAGCCATTCTGCATAAAAATAATAGACAAGCTATAATTAGAATGAGATTCTTATTATGATATTCAAATATTAAAAACATAGACAAGCTAATTAAAATTAGAACAATATAAATACACTATAAATTATAATCTGTTTTCTTATAAATAAATAAACTTACTTTTCTTATAATACAGAAATGCAAACGAACAGACTTACTTTTCTTATAATACTGAAATGCAAACAAACAAACTGAAGTGCTAATACGATTGTAGATCTGCGCAAGGAAGGGTCCAAAATCGGTATTTATGTTTCGGACACCACAAATTGGAACTGAAAAAGGTCCTACCATGTCAGGATGGAGGATGCCGGCGAAGGCTTCAAGCAACGATGACGACTGTAGATCTGCGCAAAGAAGGGTCCAAAATCGATATTTATGTTTCGAACACCACAAATTGAAACTGAAAAAGGTCCTACCTTGTCAGAATGGAGGATGCCGGCGAAGGCTTCAAGCAACGATGACGACTGTAGATCTGTGCAAGGAAGGGTCCAAAATCGAAATCGGATTTTGAGAGGCATCAATGAAGAAATATAGGAGAAATTAAAAAAAAAAAAAACAAGGAGAAGAAGAAGAAGAAGAAAAGAGGAACGGTTACATACCTGGTGAGAGGCGGCGAGCCGGAGGACGGCGACGGCGACATGAAGGATGAGTGAAGAAATTTTGGAGGATTTTTGCTTGATTGAAGATGTCGGCGCAGCTTGAGAGAAAAAGAAATGAGATGAATGAATACTAGGGTAGGGTTTTTATTTATATGGTGTGTTCGGGTCAACCCGAAACCCACCCGGAACCCACCCAACCTTTCTCTCTCATCGTCGGGTCGAATTCGGGTCCGACCCGATTCCAACCCGACCCGAAAACCCCCAACCCTAACCTGATATTCGGGCGGGTGGGTCGGGTGGGTTTTTCGGGTCGGGTCACATATTGACACCCCTGCATAAGTTCATGTTTATCCGAAACCTTAATAGCTTAATCGTTAGGAATGAAATATAGCTTACGAAGTGACTCTATTTTGCGATATTGAGAGACTGCTTGTATGTTTTGGTAATTGGCAAGTGTAGAAGGTTTCGAAGCTGCACTACGTTTGCGAGGTTTAGAAGGTGTGGGTTGTTGAGGATCTGTTTCTAAAGGCATGTTGTCCACTTCAGCAGCGAAGGCCTCCACGTCGTTGATAGTAACGTCTGAGGCATCAGACAAATCAACGATCAGGGGCATTATAATGAGGAATTGATTGGTGCAGGTAAGAGAAGGATGCGTGAAAAAGTGCAATTAATAGGAAAAGAAAATTTTGTTATTTGTACAAATAAAGGAAGAGGAGGAGAAGATAGACAACAATATATATTCATAAATCATACAGATTATTTTGAGAGGGAAAAATAACGTACCTTGAGGAGCGAAATTTTGAATTTTGGAAAGTTTTGTAATGGGAAGCGGTATGGGGAGTTGTGAAAGGTGAAGGGGTAGTTGCCGCCTTCTGAGCATTGGAATTGGCACGTGAGTGTTAACAGAGAGAAAAATGACGTGATTTGGCGGGGAGCAATGATTCCAAGAAATCTGGTATTATCAATTCGAACCCCTTTGAGATTATATCTAGAATAGGGCTGTCAACGGGTCGGATTCGGACCGGATCAGGAGATTCCGGATCCGAATCCGATAAGAAAATCCGATAACCGGATCCGAATCCGAGTCCTATAGGATTCGGATTCATTTATTTTGAATCCATATGTAATCAGGTCAGATCAGATCCGATAAAAGATCCGACCCGATTAATAATAAAATTTAATTTTTTAAACAATAAATTTAATATAAAAAAATAAATATAATTAGATAATATTTAATAAAAAATTGTTATTTAATAGATTATTTGATGATTTTGTTAATATTTACTTAAGATAGGTTAATTTAAACTTATTAATAAAGAAAAAAATATAGTTTTAGGGTAAACAATTCAAAAATTGTTATTATTTAAAGTGATAAATATGTAAAAATTATAATTTTAATCATTTTACTTAGTATTATGTACAAGTAAATAATTTATTTAATTAAATATTATATATATAATCGGATTCGGATTCCTTAATTCTATATTCGATCCATTTATTTCGGATTTCGAATATTTATAATCGAATATGATCCATCGGACATTTTTATCGGACGAATATGCTAAAATTCGGATCGGATTCGGACCGGATTCGGATTAAAATCCGATCCATTGACAGCCCTAATCTAGAACTTGAATTGTAATTGGGGGAGTATTAATACGGGTTTGGGTCTTGGTCCTATAAATTTGGGCTGTTCAGCTGTCCTAGCAATAATGCTCAAGATAATTATTGGCATTGGGTTCTTTAACCCACTTAAGGGAATCTGGCCCGAGGCGCATAAGCCCAAGGTGGAGCTTTAGCTCACACAAGAGGCAAGATTGGATTGCGACACGTCTATGTTCAACATGAGAGAACTATTCATTATAAATACTCACTGATTGGCAAAGTAAAGGTAACTAAGATTGACACCATTAAATTCCTTATTTTCTATTCTCCTGAGATTATTACTTGACTTAACTCAGTGGAGGGGCTTCACCGGAAACTTATCCGGTGGTCCTTCTAACGATGTGTCTGTCTTTGTTGGAATAGTTGGGAGATCAGGTGTTGCTGCTAAAGGAGCTACTTGCAATACCAGTGTGGTATGACATTCTGTTGTATCAGGTTAACCATTTAAATTTTGATTGTTCGGGTTTTAATCCTTTGGGTGTGTGGCGGGTTTGTTAACATATCTCACATGAAAAAGAAACCAAAACCATATGTTATTTACTATATACTTTGCGACCCTCAATCAATTAAGTTTTGAAATTTGTTTGGTCATGCATATACTTTGACACTATACAAGTCGAATGAGTCATTTTAATATAAAACATGATATACAATTTGATTACAGACATTTGATTTTCATTTATCAGGGTTGCCCATATTAAGTTTACAAAAATCTATCTTTTATATCAAACACAAATACAATGGAAACATCTTTTCAATATTGATATCTTGGTGGATATTTTGACGTTTGTTTATATGTAATCCTCATTTGATTTGTCACTTTCCTTGAATTTTACAACACTCATCTTTTCATTATACCGATTTGATTGAGACAGACTTGTAATAGAATTACCCATAACAAAGAAACCGAAAAATCAACCATAGCTCACACTCGATAATTAAAATAAATAAGATAAAAGAGAAATACCATATATATAATAAAACTTATGATGCGTGATACATGGGCTGGGAATTACATATAATTATATATGTTAATTCCCCAATGCAAGCTACATTTATCAATTAGGAAATTAAAATGCATGTAAATAACACTTAAAATATCAAATATTTTCCCATGCATAAAGCCAGCCAACTTAGGTGCATGTAACGCCCTTGTTACTGGGTTGGCACACCACGAGTGGGACATTTTTGTCTGAGCTCACAATCTCAATAATTTGCTCAGCTAACTGAGGGGTTTGGTGCTCCTCCAAGATGGTGACTTGCGTTTGTGTTTCGGGAAGCTTTTGCTCCTTCGTTTTGTTTGAATCTTTGTACATTACGTAGAGCACCATCTGAACCACACCAAACGCGAACCCTAGTATGTTTGGGATCTGCATAGAAAACATGAAAGAAATTATGCGTACTCCGGTGTGTATGTGCGCGAGCGCGTGTTTTGTATGGTAAAGTTATCTGGTGATCAAAGGGTAATAGTAATACTCTATGGTTAGTTCATAATAGCTACGTATGCCTCTTTGTAAATACATTCATTTGTGGGGTAGTTACACCGATGGCCTCTAGAGATTTGGTGTAACTAGAAAAAAAGTTTTGATTATTTAAAAACTTTACCTAATTTTTATTCTGGTCGCATCTCTAATGCAACGATACTTTTTAATATAATTTTATGATACCGTATTGGACACTTTTCACATAAAAAATTCAAAAAAAAAATCCATATCGTCGTATCTTTATCATGTCATATCCGTATCGCTATATTTCTATGCGTTATAGAGTCTATCGTTATTCATGTCAAGTTGATAAAATCGTAGGAAAGACAGACTTGCGGTGGCGTGCACTTGAATTTTAATTGCATCAATTACTTTTAGACAGGTGGGCTATAGGAAATAAGGCGTTTATGGTGGTGTTAACCAAGATAAAATCCCGACTGAGGCTTTAATGAATAAAATTTAAAGGTGCTTTTTTTATAAAAATTTTGAAACAAAAGAAAATAGTGTTTGTCAATACAATAAACTTTAGAAATGATAGGTGTATGTCTTTGTATGTGTAAATAATTAATCAATCATATGGCGTAAATAACTTTGTGTCGCGGCACTATGATAACTTAATTAGGGATCTCTTATTCGAATCTCTAGGCATGCAACATTTATTAGAAGGAAAAGTTTTACATTTTAGTAGTTCGAACCAATAATAATAAGTTAGGACATATGTAGTGTGAAAAATGCACAAACCACTTCTTTGTTTGCATAATCCAACATGTAATGGTGAAGGGGTAAGCTTTAATCCTCTCTTATTTTATTTTATTTTATGTATTACTCACAGCAATATTCTTGTCTTTGAGAAATAGGCCATAGAAAAACCACATAACCGCGCTGAGTGTAAGGAAGAACGAGAGAAGGAATGGCATATGCTCAACACTCTTGGTTCTTATTACTTGTCTCTGCAGCAGCAAATTCCACAATTAATAAACTTAATTGTATATATCATAGGAGAAAATGCAATTTTGCTAAACTAACCCACTCAATTTAAAAAATTTGGTACAAACTTTTTTCTAGTGACCCACGACTCCAAAAATTTGCCAAATTTTCATCCGAAACCACCAATTCCCACCGCAAAACATTCGTAGTGTACTGGTGGGAATTGGTGATTCCTGATAAAAGTTGCATTATATTGTAAAATTTTAGAGTTATGGGTTACATTTTTCATCCAGAAAAAAATTGAACCTAAATTGTTAAAATAAGTTTGCTGATGTACAAAAATTGCATTTTCACCTAATATCATATAAATACTAAAAGAGAGAGAGAGCGTGAATTTGTATATTATTTCATGCATGCTTACCAGAATACACATAGGAGCAACGAAGACACCCAGAGCAAATATGAGACAAATCCATCCAACAACAACGACACGTTCAGAAGCTGTTTTTACAAGGATCTGACAGACACTTATAAATCCCGCACCAGAAACTATTAGCAATATAAGCAGCTTCGCTGTTTGCACCTGCAACATTTTCAACAAAATCTTCACTATAAAAAATTCAAACAATCCATATAACGAACAGTTTTCAAGCATGTATCTATATATATACAATTTCTTATTATTTTGTTAAATTTTCGGGACACTTTCAACGTACCCGTTGCTTCCTCGTCGCGTAAACAACGTAGAAAACAATGTAAATCGTTTCGATGAAACATCCAACTGTGTTTATGGTGATGATAAGTGTGGCGTTTTGCTTGAGCAATGCATAGTAAATCCATAGAGTGGCACTGAAGAGGGCAATCACGTATGGAATGGATTGAAACCCTTCACTTGTTTTCTTCTTGTAGATTTTGTAGAACGTCCGTCTGCAGTATAGTTACACGAGCAATCAATATAACTAAGCATAATAAAACTCGAACTACGATTAATGATTTCGTGCGGTTTCTTACATAGGAGCGAGGAACACCACGAACGAGACAATATTTCCTGTGATTATAATTAACAAAATTAATGATATCAATCGTATATATATATGTATATGCACGAACAATATTTAAAATTAATCGATTAAACAAATAAAAAGTAAATTGAATATTTACTTACCAAGTAGTCCGAATACCAAAACCCGTGAGAAACCTGCCATATTTCTTCTCTTTAGCAAATTGTTTTGACACTTGAAAGAATATTTGTGGCTCTAAAAAGAATAATTGTGAGTTCTGTGACGAATAATGAATGACAAGGTTGCCTATTTATACAGAAAAATATAGTTGGGGCACTTTTGCAATAATGTGAATCTTTAACCAAAAATCTGATTAATGAAAAGGCCATGACGGATCCTACAAAAGAAAAAGTACACCCCTTTTCCAGGGATAATATATATAAATTTATATTTATATTTATTGCATGAGGGGCACATTTGTAATTTTAAATTTGTTGGAAATGTTGTTTAAAAAAAAAAAAAAAAAAAACTTTGTTGGAAATCATGCAAATATTGAATTCTTGGAAAGAGTTTGAGCATTCAAAATGGTTTTAGCGTAAAACGCATGGATACAGATAGGACGATATAAACACGGACATGATACAAAACTTTTTTTTTTTTTTTTTATTTTCACATGAAAAAGTTCGGACATTGTGTTCGATATGAGTATTCGACCATGTCTGACCTATCAAAATGATTTTAGCCTAAAACGCATGGATACAGATAGGACGATATAAACACGGACATGATTCAAAACATTTTTTTTTTTCAATTTTCACATGAAAAAGTTCGGACATTGTGTTTGATATGAGTATTCGACCATGTCTGACATAGTACGATATGATTTTCTATTTTACTTTTAATATATAAATACTTTTAAAAATATTATTTTATCGCTTCGAACACCTTGTCAAACTTTTCACGTGAAAAATTAAAAATAAATTTATATTTTGTTGTGCAATTAGTTATGCATATAGATGTAACAATATGATTTATCCATATATCTATACTCCATGGTAGGTGTCCTCATCACTCCGAGTTACCCAAATGATAAAAGATTCTTACTTTAGGGTAGTGATTTGGGATTTGAATTTATATGCCCTCTGTCCTACGATAGTAGGTTATTGTAAATTTTGAAAAGCCTATGTTGGTTATTCTCCAAATGTTCTAGTTCCCATAAATTCCGAAGGTTAGCAATATGTTGTGATCTTTATTACTTGACATAGTTATAAACTTAATAAAAAATAATAATAAAGTTTCTTTTATTAATAATAAAGTTAATAATAGAGAAAAACACATCTTATTCAATCAATACACTACGCTAAATAAAATTAAATAATGCTAATTAAATGAATCACGGATAAGGAGATACGAACACAATGGAATCCGAATACATAAAAACACATTGTACTTGCTATTTGATTTTTTTTTTTTTAAATTTTCATCAATCATACGACAAAGTACAAAACACTCATCCTTTTACTTGTTATTTAATGGATCATCGTTTTAAAATTTCCACTAATAAATAAAGTACAAACACTCATCCCTCACATTACACTGGTTTGGCATAACCAAGTCGAGAGTAGTATTTTTCAACACGATACTTTAATTACCTCATGATAAGTGTTCGATTCGAGTATTCAGCCCATTATAATACGATAAAATAATATTATATAAAACGTATGTGTTGCATATAGTGTAATATACCAAAAATAGCATGCGAAGAATAATATATACATTCAACTCGATATTTCCTTTAAAAAACACTCAATATCCAAAAACAAAAACATTATCCATTAAAGTTAAAGAATAATCCTAGAAATCTTTATTTAAGGGTGAATTAAAAAATTATATATACATTCTTTTAGTTGGGAGGAACAAAATATATATATTTGAGGGTATAAAAAATTATTACATGCATATTGTGAACTGGCGCAAAGAGAAATTGTCCTCTTTTCTAATATTTTATGGAATCTACTTCGAAAATGTTCTCCCATGAAGCAATAATGCAATCTCGTATGGCTTAACTGACCAATCACTACTTTCCACGTGGAGTCAATGATAGATTGGGACCCACATTTTGGTGCCATTTTCGAATATTTATTGCAGACCGTTGGATGAAAAAATGCAGATATGATTTAGTAGGCTTATCTCGTCTTGGTGGTTTATGTCACATTTGGATCACTTCTCTTTCCAAAGGCATAAGTCTAGTTGATTGAGTTACAATAATCTCCAACTCTTTTGGATTTTTTGTGGATCTTTTTGCTCTAGAAAAAACGCACATTATATATATATATAGAACTATAATTGATTCCAAGTATTTGGATGACAATCGGATTCATAATTAATTTATTCATAAATACGTATATTTACTATCAAATTATCTTTTAGAATTGTAACCGCGCATATATTTTTTTATTGTATTTTATAATAATACGTAGCAGAAGAAGAAAGTTATAACGACTTAAACCACTGAAATATGCATTACTCTCGTGACTCATTAGTGTACTTACGCAACAATGCGGGAGACAAAGTATAATTCAACTTGTTGAAACGCTTTGGCTAAAGTAACGCAAAACTTGACAAAGTATTATTGATAAATGTACAAAGGATATTTAGATACTACACAAAGGGGTTTTGACAAGTGTCGAAATTGTCAAAATAAATAGTATCATATTCACAGCTAAAACTTGTAGTAAAGTGCGAACGGGTCGATTCCTCAGGGATTGGATGAAAATAATTATATTTTAATCACAAAAGAGTTCACTAAAATAACGAGAAAGGTTGGGGGGGGGGGGGGTTGAAGTTACTAAACTAAATAAAAACAAATAATTAAAACAAGCAAAAATAATAAAACACTCGAAGAAGGATATTTGGTACTTGGTTAAAACAATTGGAGAGACAATACCTAGCTTAGAGTCACAATTCAGTTTTTAACATCGATCATAGACGCAAGAATAAATTCAGTTTTTCAAATAGACTAGCTATGGTGGATAGAGACTCTCGACTCCACCTCGTTTCTCTTACGTGTAGAATAACCTAGAGACACTCGACAGTTACTCCCTAATTAACTCACAACCCCTAGAGACACTCGACAGGATTCAATAAGTCAACAGCTTTGGGATTCAAGAAAACACTAGCCCAAACTAACCAAGTCGCGGCACGCGCAAGATTCAAGTTTGATTATTAATTCCCTTAGTGAATTAGATTTGACTTCACGACTTCCTATCACTAACGTGCTACTGATTATCTATCATGCACTACGTATACTTCGCCAAATCAAGATCAGCAATATGCAATTAACCACTTAGACAATTGGGCCCTAATTGAATAAGCAAGTAATTAACAATAAACACGGCAAACGGGGAATTAAGAAATACTTGAATTAAACTGAGTTATAAAACTAATTAGGTCTCACGATGTAGCAAACATGAATTGAAAACTCTTAGCTAAGTACTATAGAATTAGTTCTGCATAGACATAATTGTAAACGCAAAATAAAAGTAAAACATCAGCTAACTAAGAAGAATACGGAAGGATTGTTGCTCTCGGCCGAATCTTCAACTCTCGCTGCCAATAGTCTTCTGCCCAACTGCTGAGTAGTCTGCGTCTCTCCACAGAAAAGTCTCCTGCCCAAGGATTTATAGCTCACGCACTTTAGCCCTCAAAATAGTTTCCTAATCCAAAGTGTATTACGTGACTTGCTCTCCAAGTTCTCCTCCAATTGGGTTTCCTCACATTAAATTCTAAATATTCAGCCAGCCCTTCTCTCATCTAATTAAGTCCACAAATTGGCCTTAATTAATTAATTAGTTTCATGCCACCATCCCACAAAGTCAAAGTCTACTCCAATTAGACCAAGAATTTGGGCTTCTATAATAAATTCCATGCACGCGGCCCACAGTAGCAGTCATAAAGTCACGCCAAACACATTTCCAAATAAATTTCAAAGCTATCCCAAATATTATTACAAATAATAATAAATCTCCATGAGGTAAGTCAGCAACAAGAATAACTCCAGCAACGGTCAACCCCTAAAATCCTTCTGATTGGCCCGAAAAGTCTTCGAAATAATAAAATTGGCCCAACTGCACTTAAAACACGAAAATAGATCAAGGCACCAATATGTATCAAATAAAGCACTTAAACTATGGCCATAAAAACACAAATATTAGAGAATAATGCATGCTAACAAATTCCCCCACACTTGTCCATTCACTCGTCCTCGAGGGAAATAAAAATCAATGAAACATTACTCCCATCAAACATTTTTACCAAAGCGAACCTCGAATTTTCGCCTAAACGAATCTAGCAAATTAAACACATTACTCAATCACATGAAATTCAACTAATTAGTTCAAAAATCATACCCTCGTGTGTAGTGTGAATTAAACAAGAGAATGTACAAAAATTAGACAAACAAGTTAATACTTTTCGCATAAGAACCGATCATCAATTTAGAATGCACCGTCACCCCAATCTCCACTAATTTGACCAACTCATAACTCGGGATCAAAAGGTCTTTCGAGCTTGTAATGTAGGCTTGGGTCAAGGTAGGAAAAAGTAAATCAAAGGTTAACACCAAGCTTACACATTTTAAATAAATCCCAAGTGTTTCCCTTTATTTCTTCCCAAAGACTTCCCTTTCTCACAATGAATTCCCAACCCTTCTATCGAATTTTCAACAAGGCTCATACTCTCGTATTTTTTTCTTCACTCTTTGCTTTTTGTTTTCAATTTGTTTTTTCTCTATTTTTCAGCTCATTTTCTTTTCTTTTCTTCTTGACTTCGCTCTCTTTTTTTTCTTTTGTTTCATCAATCTCACAATTTTTCTATTCTAAACATAATGAAACTTTTCTCTTCAAACCAAAGAAAAGGAGTCTAGACATCAACAATATAATCCCAAATAGAAAATGAGTAAGCAAGGTGTAACAAAAATGTGGGTAGGAAATTGTATTGTGCAATCGGCTTGTAACGTGGCTAAGAAAGAAATATTTGCACAATACTAAGGCTCAGCGGGGTCAATCGGGCTATTTTATTTAGTGAAAATCAGAAAAAAGGCTAAAAACACCGACAATAATGCCTAAGTCATCTCCCGAATAATTCGTCAACCAATCTATTTCGCCTCGAAGGGAGTTAAAGTACACTCTAATCAATTTTGAGAACTTTATTGAAAAACATAACTAACCTATCTAAGCAAAGTACATAAACTGTTCAATTAGTGCGCGAGAAAATAAGGGCATAACAAAGTACTAATTA
Source organism: Lantana camara (assembly GCA_037501455.1). Classification (NCBI taxonomy): domain Eukaryota; kingdom Viridiplantae; phylum Streptophyta; class Magnoliopsida; order Lamiales; family Verbenaceae; genus Lantana; species Lantana camara. The sequence goes on from CM074863.1 coordinate 89,426,193, forward strand.
ACCAAACTTCACACAATCTTTCATGTATTCAATTGCCTAATAAGTTATAGCAAAAATTCACAGCTCAAGCTTAAGCAAACACATTCAAAACAGGAATAAATTATTCACAATTTCTAACATCCTCAAATTCAAGTAAACAAAAAGTCAAAACAGTTGACGCAGGAAAAAACAAAAAAAATCAAATTTAAGCACGTAAGCCAAACACAAAATAGGCGTATCCCTCCCCCCACACTTAAATCATGCATTGTCCTCAAGGCATAAAAAAAAAAAATCGAGAGAAAAGAGGACTTCCCTGAAGCGCAGATCTGGGGGCTTTCTTTCTTTTTTTTTTTTCCCCCCGCAAAAATAGTATGAGCTTGGGGTACGGTCACACCTAGGGGTCAAACCTGTACAGATGCATCAGCAGTGTAACAACATCAATTCGAAAAAATTTGGCAAACAAAGCGCGCCTGGAAGATAACCAAGAGCATCAATCCACTCAAATGGAGATAGAACCTCCATATAAATCCCCTCGACTATGTGGTGATGAATCTTCTAATCCATTACGCCCACTAGATTGGGGATGATGATTCGTAGAGGTCTCAATACAATTCGAGACTTATCAAAAAAAATTCCACGATCCCTCACAATGACTAGAGGATTCCTGAACTCAAAAAATACGTGATATCTGAAGAAAATAGTGGTTAGATAATCAATAATGTCAGCATACCAGTGCGTGACCTCAAAACGTGGCCACATCTTACGGTCACGTGTCCCGAAAAACTGCTCATCCAGCAATGCAGATTGTGTAGGTTTTGAATCTGCAATTTTTCCACTACCCTTGAAGGTATAACTCAGATAATCCAAGATCTTCTTGAGTTCCACAATAGGTGCTTGAACGAGGACATCTTTTAAAACACCTTCCGGGTACACGATGGAGCGATCCGTCAACTGAATGATAACACCCGTACCTTTCAAGGGGCCAAGATTAAGTGCATTATAAATGGATGGTGGCATTACATTAATCGAAGCACCCAAATCACACATGGCCTTTTTGATACCCAAATTTCCAATTTTACATGGGATAAAGAACATACCTTGATCCCTACACTTAGGAGGGAGTTTCTTTTGCAAGACCGCAAATACGTTTTCACCCACACTAACCCTTTTATTCCCTTTCAACTTTCTCTTATTGGTACAGAGTTCTTTGAGAAATTTGGCATACCTGGGTATCTGTTGAATGGCATCAAGTAGCGGTATGATCACCTCGACTCTCCGGAATGTTTCTAGAATGTTCTTTTCTTCTTTCTGCCTTTTCGTCTCGGCCAGATGCTGCGGAAATGGGGGTGGTATCACCAGGGGCTGCGGCTGTGTTACAATCTCACTTTCTTCGTCATGGTTAGAGATCGAGGCATGGTCATTCTTTGAGCCTGCATCCTCCTTCCGTATGTTTCCTATCTCAGACTTTCTGTCTTGGCTCTTTTCTGGTGGCGGAGGGAGCTCTTTACCACTTCGGAGGGTGATCGCACTAACGTTCTTCCTGGGATCTTCCGTTTGCGAGGGCAATTTCCCTTGATTCTCAATCCTGCTCAAAACCGTTGCAATCTGTCCCAATTGAGTTTCCAAATTCTTGACTTGATTTTCCAAGTTATTGAATCGGATGTCTTGGGGGTTGAGGGTTGGATTAGATTGTTGGTTTTGTTGGGATTATGGAGGTCTGGGTACGAAATTCTGGAAATTGGGTGGCTTCGGTTTATGGGCATAGCTAAGGGTAGGGTGGTTTTTCCATCCGGGGTTATATGTGTTAGAATAAGGGTTGTTATTCTGTGGATGGAATCCTGCGGCGTTCGCGTCTTCGAATGTGCCCACTTGTAGGGATGGGCATGCATCGGTCGGGTGAGAAGGGCTAGCACATAATGGCAAACTGTTGCCGCTTGTGGTGTTCCTGCATTCATGTTAGATACCAAAACAGATAACATATTCTTGATTTCATCAAAGTGGGAAGAGCTCACCTCCTTTACCTGTCTCGTCATGTCGGACTTAGTGTAGTATTTTTGGGAGGCCCTAGAAATTCTGCTAATTAGTTCCGTGAGTTCTACAGGTATTTTGATCATGATGGAACCACCACTCGAAGCATCCAACTGCCTTTTATCGGCAGGCATCAGGCCTCTGTAAAAGTTATGAACGACTGAATTTTCCGGCAAGTTCTGATGTGGGCACATTGCAAGCAAATTTTGGTATCGCTCCCAATACTCATGCAAGGCTTCATGTTCCTTTTGCTTAATGGTAATTATCTCCTGAAGGAGATCCAGGTATCGCTCAGCTGGGAAGAACCTGTCCAGAAATTTGTCGTGCATCTGCTGCCAAGTAGTGATGGTTGCTGAAGGTAAAGAGTACAACCATTTTTATGCCGCATCTTGTAGGGAGAACGGGAAGGCACGGAGTTTGATTTGGTCTTCGGTAACTCCATGAGGCTTTGTTGAGCAGCATACCGTGTGAAACTTGCTCAGATGTTGGTGAGGGTTTTCGTTTTCCAAGCCACGAAAGATGGGGAGCAGGAGAATCGTACCAGTCTTTAGTTCGAAACCTACCGCCACCTCTGAAAAAGTGATGCAGAGAGGCTGTTGTGCGGTCGCGGGACGCACCAGATCTTCCATGGTTCTACGTTCTCATGCTTCGGCTACAGCCATCGTTAGGGTTTGATCAAGCCTTGTGGTCAATTCTTTCTGTTCGTCTTCTGGATGTTCCGCTTCAGGGGAGGGTCCTTCAGATTGGATCAGATTAGAATTTTCCGCTGGATCCTTGCGGGTCCTAGCTTGTTTCCTTAACGACTTTACGGTTTTTTCGATCTTGGGATCGAAAATTGGCTCGTCAATTCCGCGAATACTCCTGTTCATAAAAGAGAATTAAATTCGATCAGAACAATCCCCGGCAACGGCGCCAAAATTTGACAAGTGTCGAAATTGTCAAAATAAATAGTATCCTATTCACAGCTAAAACTTGTAGTAAAGTGCGAACGGGTCGATTCCTCAGGGATTGGATGAAAATAATTCTATTCTAATCACAAAAGAGTTCACTAAATTAACGAGAAAGGTTGGGGGGGGGGGGTTGGTTGAAGTTACTAAACTAAATAAAAACAAATAATTAAAACAAGCAAAAACAATAAAACACTCGAAGAAGAATATTTGGTACTTGGTTAAAACAATTGGAGAGACAATACCTAGCTAAGAGTCACAATTCAGTTTTTAACATCGATCACAGACGCAAGAATAAATTCAGTTTTTCAAATAGACTAGCTATGGTGGATAGAGACTCTCGACTCCACCTCGTTTCTCTTACGTGTAGAATAACCTAGAGACACTCGACAGTTACTCCCTAATTAACTTACAACCCCTAGAGACACTCGACAGGATTCAATAAGTCAACAGCTTTGGGATTCAAGAAAACACTAGCCCAAACTAACCAAGTCGCGGCACGCGCAAGATTCAAGTTTGATTATTAATTCCCTTAGTGAATTAGATTTGACTTCACGACTTCCTATCACTAACGTGCTACTGATTATCTATCATGCACTACGTATACTTCGCCAAATCAAGATCAGCAATATGCAATTAACCACTTAGACAATTGGGCCCTAATTGAATAAGCAAGTAATTAACAATAAAAACGGCAAACGGGGAATTAAGAAATACTTGAATTAAACTGAGTTATAAAACTAATTAGGTCTCACGATGTAGCAAACATGAATTGAAAACTCTTAGCTAAGTACTATAGAATTAGTTCTGCATAGACATAATTGTAAACGCAAAATAAAAGTAAAACATCAGCTAACTAAGAAGAATACGGAAGGATTGTTGCTCTCGGCCGAATCTTCAACTCTCGCTGCCAATAGTCTTCTGCCCAACTGCTGAGTAGTCTGCGTCTCTCCACAGAAAAGTCTCCTGCCCAAGGATTTATAGCTCACGCACTTTAGCCCTCAAAATAGTTTCCTAATCCAAAGTGTATTACGTGACTTGCTCTCCAAGTTCTCCTCCAATTGGGCTTCCTCACATTAAATTCTAAATATTCAGCCAGCCCTTCTCTCATCTAATTAAGTCCACAAATTGGCCTTAATTAATTAATTAGTTTCATGCCACCATCCCACAAAGTCAAAGTCTACTCCAATTAGACCAAGAATTTGGGCTTCTATAATAAATTCCATGCACGCGGCCCACAGTAGCAGTCATAAAGTCACGCCAAACACATTTCCAAATAAATTTCAAAGCTATCCCAAATATTATTACAAATAATAATAAATCTCCATGAGGCAAGTCAGCAACAAGAATAACTCCAGCTATGGTCAACCCCTAAAATCCTTCTAATTGGCCCGAAAAGTCTTCGAAATAATAAAATTGGCCCAACTGCACTTAAAACACGAAAATAGATCAAGGCACCAATATGTATCAAATATAACACTTAAACTGTGGCCATAAAAACACAAATATTAGAGAATAATGCATGCTAACAGGTTTTCAATCAAGTCGTTATTTTGTAACAAACTATCGTATCGATTTATCTAGTATAGATCGATACAATGAATTAAGAAAAAAAAAAAATCCAATCTTTGAAATAGTACATTAAGGTATTCTAATATACAAGAAATCAATATCGTTGTAGGATATCAAAATTTCACTTTATTTTAATATTCTACGTGTGCTAAAATTCTCTCGAATCTTATACAATTCATCCCGTTTATCGAGTCATCAACGCTCCTACCTACACCTTATCAAAATCATGGGGAGGGAGGGTGTATGTTGGATCATTTTGCAATAATTCATTATCATATCTTCTACTTTTTTTTCCATTTTCTTTTTTGTGGATTATTTTTTCAAATTTAAAAAACGTTTTATATGTATATGAAATTGGCGTACATAATGATAAAGAAAAGGTGTGGCTTGTGGCTAGCCTCCATTTCTTTATTTCTTTTCCCTTTATATGGGTTGTGTTGTGTGAAAAGCTCTTGATGATCATATCTAGGGCTGTAAATGGATATCCGAAAATTCGATATCCGTCCGCATTCGAATTCGTTTACAGAGGATATTATCCGAATCCGTCTCAAGAGGATATTATCTGTATCCGATTATAGACATCCGAATTATAAACGGATAAGGATATGGTAATAAGACATCCGATCCGTTTAACATCCGATCCGTTTCATTATCCGTTATCCGATTTATCCGTAATCCGTATCCGATAAATAATATATTATGTTAAAATATATACACACAACTGTGTATGTATGATAGATTATTAGTATTAAGTAAATTTTTTAGCGCATTTATTAAAGAAAAATCTTAGGTTTTAATAGTAACCATATGCTTACTTCAACATTTATATTGAGATAATATAAGTAACATATATTATGTTATTAATAAAAGTATTATATTTCAAATTAATTATATGATAAAATTTATAATTTCCAACATATTTATACATTCACTAAAAAATAAAATTAATATATATAGATATAGTTATTATTTCTCTCTTTGTCTAATATATATATATATATATATATATATATATATTCAAAGTCATATAATTATTAAATAATTTATTTATAAATGAGTAGTTGATAATTTGATTAAAAATTCGAAGTTATATAGTTAAATAATTTATGTCAAAATGAATAGTTGAAAATCCGATTAAAATCCGAATCCGTCCGAATCCGCCTTGTATCCGTATAAAAAGGATATTATCCGAATTCGATTTAAAAGGATATTATCCGTATCCGTCCGAATCATAAAAGGATAAGGATATGGTAATCATACATCCGATCCGTTTAATATCCGTTTACACCCCTAATCATATCCTTTGTGCCAAACTTATTCATGCCCAATTGCCCACATGTGCTTTAATTGTGTGGTGGGTCTGAAAAGCATGCACCACTATGTTTGTGAGCCATTTTTCATTCAAACGTTAAATCATAAAGTCAAATTAATTTTATCCATAATTATTATATATTATATATTAATAGTATAAAAAGATCATCAATTATATATGTTATTGTTTTACTAGTCAGCATTAATTTATGTTTAATTATATTTTGCCACTTAAACAGAGTTTTGTCGTATAAGAAATATTATAAGTTAGCTACTTAGCTATTAATGTTTGTTTGGTGAATATTTCTTATTAATAAACTAAGAAAGTGATTTCGAAAAAAAAAAAACACTAGACGCTTTTCTGGAAAAGTGTATAGCCTATGTCACAACCATTAGTCACAGAGGTTCATTGTTATTTGATTAAAATCGCATGAGCATCACAATTACTAACTTTAACGAATGGTTTTGTGATGGTAATTTGGAGACACAATATTTATTGATAAAAAATTTACATTGGTTCGGTTCTAATCGGACCAATATATAATGGATATAGAACCAAGAAACTAGAATTATATGTTCAAATTTAGTTTTTTCAAATTTTCCAGTAAAGAAAAACACAATTGTTAAGGGTACGTAGAAGCAGTTTCTCAAACTTTTTTCTTCTATCTCTTTAAAGCATTTTTTTTAAATCTAAATCGATCTCTGCAAATCTCAAATATCGATTTTGACATGGCACATGTCCAAGGTACCATGTTTCGCCACATGACTGCCTTCTTCCTTGGGACACGTGGACAACTCCGTCTTCTCAAATATACACGTCATCAAGCGACACGCCATTTTCCCTCACGGTCGACCTAGCTGGACAATAAAACTTTGCCCATTCGGAGTGGTCGACTTGCACTCTGATCAAGGGGGGTCGATCAATCCATGCACTCGGAGGCCCCGCAAAGCCAGGAGCACTCCGACTAAGGAGTTATCTCGACCACATTTAGTTCCGACTAAGTGGAGAGATCGACCAAGAGTCACGGTACGGCCCTTGTGAGTTGAACGAGTAGCAAGTACAAAATACATAGAGAACCATTTCTGACACAACCGTCCTGGTAGTACCTTTGGTGTACTTCTTGTTCCCTATCGACCTTGGTAATGCATTAAATGCACCTTGAGTGTGTGGACAGGTGTTACGAGCATATTTCCATCCTATAAATATCCCTAATATTTATGATATTGGTAAGCTTTTACTGTTCAGTAGACCACTTATACTTTCCTCATTTTCTTTGAGCGAGTACCAGACTTGAGCGTTGGAGTGCCAAAACTGGGCAAAACCCCCAATCCCCCATTTTGGCTCTTAGTTCACGCGTGTTGACCTGTGAACAATTAGCATTCGGTAGATTCCAAATCGTATAAATTCCTGAATGATCGAGTGAGAGTTCTGAGCTACATTAGCCGACCTAATTCGAGCACTATCAGATTTCTCTAAATTTGAACCGAGAGATATTTGAAAATGTTTTGTCAAGATAGGTCCAAAAAAAGATTTGAAGGAGTATGAAGAAAACAGTTTGATTTCTTCAAATCTAAATCGAGAGGTGTTTGAGAGAGTTCTGCTAAGATAGGCTAAAACATATTGAGTGTAAAGAAAATAGAGATCAATACTTTTCATAATCCATCACCACCTTTATTTTATTTTAGTCTTCCGAATGGAAGATTGGTATTCTGAATGAAAGTTTGGTGTAACGCCCCAGCTTTCGGCAATTCAGGTATGAACGACACGGGTGGGTTTGAGAGTTGTAATTTCATTAATATGTGCTCATTTCTTTGATTTTCATGTCATGACATAATTTCATAAAATTATATTTTAAGTATTTTTATTGAAATTCATATCATATTATAATTATCGCATATATTGAACGTGATTGCAATGTGAATTAATTTCCCGAACTTGAGTTAATTTCTTCTATGTCCTTATTTGCTCATTTTCATGAACTTGGGGACTCCATTGCATTAATATTTCCTTAGACCTAATTGATCATTTGTTACGGAATTGAACCTAACTGCATGACTTAAATAATGGAAGGACTTAATAGCAATTTGAGCATTTCCTTCTTGATACATACCAGCATATTACGTACCATTCCTTTCCTTCTTTCATACAAACATCATATACACTTGTTCTTTCTTCCTTCTTCAACCGATCCAAACCCTTGCCAAGGTGTAGGGAGATTTCATCTTTCAAGCATCATTTTTATGGGTTTTGTGGACATTGAAGCATCATCAACATCATCTCCTCATCTTAGCTTCCATTTCTTTCATTTGAGGTATTTTGGAGAATTGATGATTTCTTGAGATTATGTGATAGATAGGGCTTTGCAATGACTTGGTTTATTTGTGTAATTGTTGTTGCTTATTTGTTTATGAACTTTGAGCTTAAGTTATATGCATTTATCTTGTTGATTATGGACTTGGAGCATGATTGATGATATGGGTTTCAAATGATGGATTGTTGATGATCTAATGTGGAATTATGTGTTTTTATGAGTTGTTAATGATCTATATGTATGCTAGTATGTTTATTGCATGAAATATATGCATTAGAGCTTGTTTATGGATCATTTTGCTTATTGTTGTTGTCGTTTCGTTGTTGCTCTGCTTCTGTTCTGCATTTTCTGCTGCATCTGCATATTGGGAACGACCCTTCCCGTCCCAGTTCATTCTGGGAACGGCCGTTCCCATCCCGTGCCAGCTGTCCCGCGAGACTGGGAATGACCCTTCCCAGTTTTGGCCTGTGGCCGGAACGGCCGTTCTCAGCCAAAAAAAAAAAAAAATTTACAAACCATTACAGAAGCGCGGGATTTGGTTCGGGGAGCTGGGAACGACCCTTCCCAGCCCCAGTTCAAAACTGGAACGGCCGTTCCCAGGCTCCAGAATGTGTTCAAAACCTACTGCATAAAATTGCATTTTTCAAACCCCTTTTTAATGCCTTAATTGATCGATAAGTGTTAGTATGTGATTGTTTTGTCCATGAAACTGAACATATCACTCCATAAATTATCATTGCACGTTTTAATGTTCGTGATCACGCCGTTTGTCCTAATTAGTACGTTTTGAGTCGTGTCTCACCGTTAGTTGTCTTTCTTGCACAGACCAGCTTCCTGGTGATGAGGAGCAGGCCCCGTGAGCTGTTTCCTTGTTTGTTTTGGGTTATTCAGGTGAGGTTTAATTCTAAATACCTAGAACCCGTTGGGACTAAAAATGCAATTTTCTCAATTTAAATTTATAGATAAGAATTAACTAGACGGCGGCTGATAAAAAATCTTTGACCATAATTTTCCGTAGTCATACTTCTACAGTGTTTACTATTGAAGAATTAAATCTAATAGTAGCACTTTTGAAAACGTCTGGTCTCAAAGTCGTTGAATGGATAAGTCGTCGATTCCTTAACCATCGAAGCTCCTTTATCTGTTTAGTCCACGACCAAGATGAAAATGTAAGAAAATAAATAAGGGGATACAACCTTTTAATAATATTGTTGATTTGGTATTATATTTCAAATGGATCAATATTTTCTTAAATTTATGTGAACTGTTAGACCCTCAGATTTGAGATGAGTCGTATTATTACTTTATGAAGTCACCCAGATAGCTGAAAAATAGTTAAGTAGTAATTAATTAATTAAGCATTCAGAATAATTATATTCATCAATATATATTAACAAAGTTTACAAAATAATGCATATTTCTTAAGAGATAACATTCACAAATGTACGTGGCAACATGCATGTGGCCAGAAATGGTCAAGCTCAAGGCTTGTAATTTGAATACCTGACGTGCAAGCATAGCCAAATGCATGTAATATAGGTATAGCATCTTAGCAAAAATTAAAATTAGTAACAAAAATTAAAGTGAAAATAGGAAGTGTTTAAAAATGAATACATATAAACACTTTTAATTAGCTCGTGTTGAAATTCGATGTACTAACGTGTTTGAAGATTGATCGAACAAACACTTAAAGATTTTTGTTGATGTGGGCAACTCCAGTCAGAAATTAAAAGAGGACAATGAAACAGTGAATGTTGGTCGGCTTTTTCCAACATAAACTCTTCGGTATGCTTAAGTCAATAATCTAATCTGGAAAGTCGAACGGGCATAGTAATTGAGAGAATTTAATGTGTGTATGTGTTTTAATAAATGTGTTGGATATCTATAGTATTGAGGTTCATGCGTGTGTTCATACGTGCACTTAAGATGTATTATTGCAATACCAAAATACGAGATCTGATTAGATAGATACTTAATACGGGTTGTGTTGTGTTCATACGTGCACTTAATATGGGTTGTGTTGTGTGAAGGACGCCCAACGTTCAATTTATTGATGTACAAACATTTGTCATTACTAGATCTTTACCCAAGTATCATATATCGAAAGGTCTATCATAATACAATAAATCAACTTGCACCTTGCAACGTAAGATGGTGCTAGAAAACTTCTATAAAAATTACGCTTGCTAACATCTTTCTCTCAAAAAATAAGTTTAGTCTAAATTGCCTTAACCAAACAAACAAATATGCATGCATGATGCATGAGTTTAAACTCTTTAAGAAAAGAATAAAAAATTACGTTTAAACCGTTTACATTTGACTGGAATTAATTTATGCGGAATTAATAATATTACACGTACTTCGTCTACCAGTTCATCAAGTACATAGTTCTAGAACAAAATACGTGTCTTTCCTTGTCAATCCGTGTGTTGTCTTAGCTTGTAGACGAAGTCTACGTACTTTCGTCTTTTTCACAAGAAATTTACCATTTGCTTATCCGACAAGTGATTCTGAAACCTATATATATACATATATATATATATATATATATATATATATATGATACCACAAATTCATAAAGACACCTAAGATTCATCAAAACTTTCTTTCAACTGCATACATAAGATCACATAATAACACCTTTCGTATTTTCATCGACATACAACATGGGCTCATCAAATTACGCTATATTTCCATCTTCGTACACAAAAAAGGATTTTTCAAACAATCAACTCTACACCAAAACACACAGCATCATAAGATGGAAGTCGGGCGAACTTGTCGACCCAAGACTTCTATCGGTATTAGAACCATTTGGGGAGGTTTATATGGATCGTCCCGAGTTTTTCAAGCGGATTTTTCAGGGGAATTATGGGGAGTTGTTTAAGAAAATGAGTGATGCTTTGAAGAAGAGAAAGCTCATGAAGAAAGGAAGGAGTATGACTCGGAGCATAAGTTTGAGAGCAATGGGGCAAAGAGGAACCGACGATGATGAGATAGATGCATTAAGACTTGAGAGGTTCAAAGTTAGAACACCAAATGTGATTGTGGACACTACCCAAGGGAGTCATGACATTCAATCTGAATCTACTTAAGGGTTAATATCACTTTTGGTACAGTTAATTAACATATATAATTTCTCAAATATAATGCCATAAGTTTCGGTTTACTACATCAAATGTGATATTAACCCATGAAATTGGGATAGAATAGGATGAATAGTCCCCAAAATTGTAAATTGTAATTTATGTTCTTTATTTATTTATTTTGTACTCTTTATTATTGTACATGAAACAATTGAAATCAATAAACTTGCTCTACTTTGGACCAAAAATTTAACTTACATGAAATTTGAGCTCCTTTCTTGATTGCCTTGTCAGTTGACCTTGCAAGAATGCAATATTTTCCTTACTAAATGGCATGCATGCATGATGTATGTCACACTTCTAAAGTATACAATTAGTGTTAAAAGTAAATTGTTTGCTTTAGTTTTGTATGATCGGAAAATTTTTAACTCAAGTTTGATTGGATCAAAATCAATCCATTAAACGAGTTAGGGTATTACACTTGCTATTTGATTCATTATTTCCTTAATATTCACACTAATTACACGATTAATTAAGACACTTTTCCTCTTGTTGCACTAGTTTGGCTAAATTAGATTCTGGTTAAAGCACCTAATTCAGTAATGAAATTAGGTTTAAAGTAGCCGATAATGTGGTATTGACTATTGATAAGCTGTATCAGATAACTAGAGACAAACTGATAGTTTAATGGTAAAAATTCGTACCGATGAACAAATCAATTAAGAGTTCGAGAGAAGCAACGATAATTCTCTTTAATAAAAAATAATAATAATAATAAGTTATATCCGGTATTTAATTATAATGAATGATGTATTGTGTATAACTATTCAAGAATTACGAAGAGTATGGTCTAATTGTAACGAATGATGTATTAGACAGCTATAAGAGTTTCTTGTTAGTTGTTTCAGTACGAAATGAAACAGTCTGCTATAGAATTTAAGGACTAAAATGAGATCTAAAACAAGAACGACTATGTTCTTAGACTGTATAGGCTTGTTGCTGTTTGTGATGAGTTTACATACAACTCATTTACTTTTTGCCTCTCATCACAGTTCCTCAACGAATAATGTCAGATTGTTACATGTTTTAGTTTCCTTGGCAAATCATTTCGACAGCATCCTTTTATTAGGACATTGTAAGCCACGACAGTTCCAATTCATCCAACAATGACAATGCTTGCTCATAATGCTCATCCCGACACAATCCGCTCAGTATGTTACGATAAGTATGAAACCATAGTCTATGCATTACAAAATAGAGGCCCATCGTCGTTTAGTTCATTGTAGAAAACAAATCTGGATTGCCTGGAAATGAGGTACAGACACCAGGGCATCTTTATCACAATTAAACAACATTTTCGAATTAAATCTTAAGGAAGAAATAGCGGAAATCGTAAGGCATTTAGAAATTAAAAATAAAATATAAACTTACTTTCTCAATAATAATCAACAGCAAAAAATTAACCTTAGACACAAATATCAAACACAATTTGTACAAAAGTACAAACAGTGGCAAAGAAAGCTAATTTGACCAAGATAAAGAAAATGCTAATCAATTTATGGAGACCTGAACTGAAGAGGCTTTTGAATTTTTATATATATGTTCATTTTCTCTATTTCTGATTTATCTGTTTTGAAAAAAAAAAAAAAAAAAAAAAAAAGAAAAGAAAATGGCTAATCAAGAAGCGGCGACATTGTTGGCATACACACTGTTGAATCATTTCAAGAAGTGCAGGGTTACGTTCCTTTTCCCCCATTAAATCAATCAGCAAGGCTACTGTAGATGAATCAGGATATAATCCTCTTGCATGCATTTCCTTGAGAAATTTTGATGCATCACTATATTGGCCTCTCCTCAAAAATCCTCGAACAACAACATTATAGGTAATCATATCGGGCAACAAATTTACCTCTTTCATTTTCAAAAGAAGATATTTCGCTTCCTCTAATTGTCCATCTTGACAACATCCTTTTATCAGGATGTTGTAGGTTACCACATCGGCCTCCAATCCTTTGGAAGGTAGGTTGTTAAAAATAGTCCGCGCTTCATGCAGTTTGTTAGCTTCACAAAACGCATCCATGATGATATTATAATATTGGATATGAAGAGGCACTCCTTCGTCTTCCAATGCATTTAAGAATGACAACGCCTGTTCAACATGCCCATTCCAACACAGTCCATGTAGCAAGTTACAGCAAGTATAAAAGCTTGGTTTAAGGCCAACAGCTTGCAACTCGTCCAACGGTTTCCTTCGTCTCCCTTTTATTATTATTTTTTTTTTTTAAAGGAAGTGAGGCTCGGCGGCTCAATTTATTGCAATCGAAGTTCACAAAGTTCGAAGCACATAATGAAATATCAGAATAATCAATGCAGACTGAAACCCGATGAAGGGTTAGATTGTGGGTCACCTTATTCGCTTCACGTCCAATGGAAGAAAAACGGCAATCACTAAAACTAGAACAAATATGCTTAACATCAAGAACAACATTGCCTAAGAAAGAAAGGTTATCCTCGGAGCTCTTCAATTGGTTTATCACCAAGATGGTATCACCTCTAAAATAACTTTGCACGACCCGAAATGTCGTGCTAAACAGAAAGCCAACAAAGCTGCTAAAGTTTCGGCTACTTCTGGATTCGCCACATGAAACTTTTGATTTGTTTCCCACCCGATACAATGACCATTCGAATCTCGCGCTATAATCCTAATTCCAATCGCATTCTCTTCTTCGAAAATCGCACCGTCAAAATTAATTTTATATATACTAATAAATATATTTTTCAGGTTACTGGTATAGTTTATTTAGATATTTTTAAATGTTAAATTAATTGCGTAAATTATTCAGAGCACCTAATTTTATTAAAATTTTGCAAAAATATTATTGAAATATAAATAAAGACTCTGTTTTGGAGAGCCACTCGTACGAAAATATTTCAACAAAATCTTTCATTTAAATCATGAATTATTATTATTATTATTATTATTATTATTATTATTATTGCACCAAAAAAAAATTTATTATTATTATTATTATTTTGGCGAAGGAAGAAAAGGGCCCAATAGCAGTAGGGCTGTCAATTCGGGTGGGTCGGGTTGGGATAGGAGTATTACACAAAAAGGTCCAACCCGAATCCGAAATGAACCCGAAACCCCCAAGCCTAACCTGAATCTATCAGGTTCGGGTTGACCTGATTTTTTTCAGGTCACCCATTAACCCGACCCACCTGATTGACCCGACCCGACCTGCATTTTTTTTATTTTTTATTTTTATTTTCTGCTCTTTTTTTGGGAACTTTTTGTTGAATTTAAAACCATTACTGAAGTGCATTTTTGCTGAATTTAAAACCTTTACAGAAGTGCATTCAATCAAATTACAGTTTCATAAGCTAAATCTAACTTATGCATAAAAAATTAACTTATACATACAGAAGTGCATTCAATTAAATTACAGTTCATAAGCTAAACCTAACTTATGCATAAAAACTAACTAATTATACATAAAAACTAACAAACAAACTTAATGCATAAAATTAAAAACTGACAAACTTACTTATGTTCTTTCAATCCAACAAACTAACAAACTAACTTAATGCATAACATTAAAAACTGACAAACTAACTTATGTTCTTTCAATATAACAAAGTGACAAACTAACTTATGCATAAAACTAAACCAAATTCCAAATGGATTCCCACAGACTTAAAATAAGTTCAATTAAGCAAATATCCCAAAACAATACAATTCATAGGCTAGTTTTGCATCACCATCATATTCCCAAAAAGATTCTTCACCAAGTCATGCCATCTAAAATTAATAAGCAAGTCAATTAAAGTTAGATTCATAATAAATATTAAGAATTCATATATTAAATATAAAAAAGATTACTTACCTATCAATCATCAACACAAGTAGCCGTACTAGATTGATAATCGTTTTGATTCAAACACATAGCAAGAACAACACATAGTGTGCATGAAACTGCAATCCCATGCCTCATTTTAAAATCCAATAGAGATTCAATAATGCAGATTGTCTGTTCATATTTCAAAACTAGGTTGTCGATAACCTATAAGCAAAAGTACACCAACAATGATGCAGTAGTAACTATCACCAAGGGTCAAATGAAGGTAAAAATTAACTGAAAGGAGGTCGTGAAAGAAGTGCAAACTAACTTGAACTCACGACCATTATGTGTTAGAAGAAGATACTCTGGAGCTCTTGCTACTGCCTCTTTAGTAGAGTATAACTTTATGCACTCTTCGAAAGGAACAAGTTGGTCTAAGTTGCTTGCATTATCATGGAACTTTGGCTCCACTTTCACTGTCTACTGAGAAAACAAGTTATCAGAAATCAACCATCATCCTTCAAACAAGAAGTTAGTTTACAGGAGTTCATGTTAAACTGAAAAGGCTTATATTCGGTACTTTTAACCATACACTTTCCCCACAAACTTCATATCAAATTTTACACAATGAATGAGTATACTTTCCATTGGTCCCTCAATGAATCATTTCCATTTATAGGTTTCACTTGCATTTTTTCCTGTGGAGATCAAATTACAAGATAATGATAGCTAGTAAACGAATATACATTAATACACCCAGAAACTAACAGACATTAGTACATGAATGCATTAATTCAACATGTGAAGCTTTTCCATCATGAACTGAGTGCATATATTGCATAAATCTAGCCCTTCCAATACATAAAGTCTGGTTTCTAAAGACGATGAAAAACAATAGAAGAAAAATGTACAGCAGCATACGAGATAAGAGATTAAAATTCTTCATAAAAGTATCTGAGCAGAGAAAATATATCTTAGTAATATTGACATCAAACCACTATATCCCAAGAAGGCTTGGAAAGTTGAACCAATTATTATAGCCCCCTGACTTCTATTCTGCAACAGAGCCCCACATTTCAAAACGAGAATGCACATAACTACATAAGAACAACAGAAGAAATACACATATATATCAACTCACATATCAAACTGTAACGCCCCACTTCTCCGGAATAGGACAAGACAACGTTACGTGTGTGTTTCGGAGTTACGCATTTAATTACCAATTTATAATTTCATATTTTATTGGCTTTAATTATTTTCTCTAGATAATATGCGCTTAATTATCTCTAAGCATGATTTAATTTCCAAATTACTTAAATTAATTAAATTATGTGCTAAAGTGGAAGTTTTGAGGGTATTTGCATAATTTGGAAAAAACAAAGAGAGATTAATTGGACTTAATTGATTTTATCCGCAAATTAAAGGGGAAAACTGTTTCAATATTATTTCAGAAGGGTTTAAATGCAAATTAGATGGAAAATTTGCTGATTCCTTTTCATTGCCTTACACGTGCCTCCATGAATTCTTTAGAAAAATCCCCCCTACATCTCTAGCAGCAGATCGGATAAAGGAGAAGGAAAAGCTTCATTCTATTTTATTTCATTTTGGCTACCTCCCGCACCATGGCACATCATTGATCACCACGGACCATCCTACCTCACCATCATCCATCTCTCGTCCCTCCATCATCCACACCAAGAACAACACCTTTACTACTTCCTTCCTCTTCCCCTAGTGTTCCAGTCATACGAGCCAACCACCATCATAAGAAGTCCTCTTTCTTGATTGTCTTCTTGCTATCCTTCTAGCTAGCTCGCCCCTTGTCCTTCAAATTTCAGCAACAGGTAGAGAATCACTTTATCATTCTTTTCTCTATTTAAAAAGCTAATATGGTGTTATATCTAGATAAAATTATATGTTCTGATTTGAATTGGAAAGAACGTGAGCTTATGCAAAAGTGGTGATTGACTTGGTGTATATATATTTATATATGTGCTGATGGCTTCGAACTTCATAGACTGATAAAGTTCCTGCAAACTTATGTTAGAATTTATAATATTTGATCATGATAGATGAATTTTACGAGTTGAGAATGGCTTAAAGCATGCTGGAAGTTGGCAAAACATGAGTCTTGGAACCTTGCAGACTAGAGTGAGCAACCGTTGTCTAGAATGAAATTTGTCAACTTTCATAGTTAAATACATGAATCATAGCTTGTTAGAATTATGAAATCTGATAGTTTTAATGCTAAACAGTCTGAGTCCGTGTGAGTTTGCATGATACTAAGGCTTGGGAATGATGTAGGTATAAATTAGTAGTGAATTATGGTGTTGTCATGATCTATGCAGTCATTTCAAATGTAAATACCGAGCTCGTGCGATGCCGTTTTCAGAAACTGTTTTAATTGGAGATTAATAACATATTCAAGAACATATCTGCCAAATCCCGTAATTTTCCGAGCTCGTTTGATACCTCGAAAAAATCCCGAAAGTTGCCGCAGTCCCCTGTTTTTACCCTGTTTTCTTATCTGGAACAGCAGCTGAGCAGAGGGACTAAACCTTCGAATTTTGCAAAACCGTGTTACAGAGGAGTACCTATATGTGTTGGGAGTATACCTATTAAGTTTCAGAATTTTCCGACTTCGTTTGATGTGGTAAACAGACCGGTCTTTGAAAGGTGTTGCTGCAGCCAAGTTGTTGTATTGTTTGAACTTTGACAGCTTATACGCAGAGAGTTCCGACGTAAATTCCGAACTCATAAGACCTCAATTTTCAAAACTGTTTTAACTGGATATTCCTAGTATATTAAGGTTTATGTACGTCAAATTTTATGTTAATCCGAGTCCATTTGATACCCGAGAAAAATTCAAAACGACTCAGCTGTCCCTTGTTTTCTGGTCTGGATTAACAGCTTGAAAAGAGTGATCAAATGTATGAGTTTCTAAAAACTGTTTTACAGGGGTACTTATGAATGTATCTAGTATATCCCCGTAAACTTTCAGATTAATCCGACTTCATTTAGTAGGGTAACGGTAAACTTTTTGGAAATGTGTTTCTGCAGCATTAATTCTGTTTTTCATCACTTTTGCTCTGAAATCTGTAATTTTACAGAAACAATTAGGGGTTGAGACCTATACCATTTGAAAGACATGGTTGTCTAGTTTACTAGGAATTTTACGGTTTGTTAAAATACCATCCGAGCAATAAGTTATGACGAATTTTCTACAACGTGTGCATGAATAAAGTTTCTGCATAAATGTTCCTGCATGAATGTTGCATGAACTCTGCTATAATGTTTTCCCTGGCTCATTTCCATGGTTTTTGTAGTACATATTCCAAATTTCCAGCCACATAAATGTTACCTTGCACATGATATGGCACGATTACATGTTTAATTGAATTACGTGACATTAATCGTACATATAAACATGCTCATGCCATTTTATGACTTTTATTACATCTTATCCCATCTCATGACATTGCAACACATTGCCGAGCATCTATACTTGGTTTTACTAAGTCTAATTGTATTGGTAATCGTCACTTGTCTAGGTGATCCTCCTAAGGGCCCGGTGGTCTAGTTACTTTGTCCTGTCTCTTCCTTTTGTCGACGTTATCCAGGTGAGGTTTATCTTCTTGCTGTAACCAATAACCTAAACCCGTATGGCCTTCATGATTTGAATCGTTTACCCGCATGTGAAATGTATATATAGCTATATAACCCTATATTTAGTAAGTACGTGATTGTCTACCGATTTAATGTTATTTGAAAACTAATTTCCAAGTACTAAATGGGTTATAGATATATTCTCCGGCGTGTGTTCATGCTCTTGAGAAAGACTTTGATAGAAAATGAAAATGGTTTCCACGCATTGCGTGATCCGAGCTCTTGTTATTGATTGATTGGCCCCAATAGCATGGTTCTATTGGGAAGGGATCCGAGGCAACGTGTACGAGGGAATCCGGGAAGGCATCGGGCCGACGGTGAACCTTAATCGCGACCTCTACGGGGGCACGTGCTATCATCGGAGGTAGGTGATATCGCGCGTCTACTGTGCCGGTACGCCGAAGGAGCATAGTACCGAAATGGACTATGACTCGTCTGGACTATTGGACGGTTGGGGCTGATCAACCCTTTCCGTTACCGGGTGTGATGGATGGTTTATTGTTATTGTTATTGTTACTGATTGATTGTGGAGTAAAGGTTGGAGAACGGTATTGCTCGGTACTGATTGATCGATTGAAACCCTTAATCCGATATACGTCATGGACTTTGAAAGGAAATGATTGTCTTGTTCTTGAAATTGAGACTATATTGGATCGAGGGGTTGTGTTTATCTTGCATTGCATATCTCTCTCTTGCATTGAATATATCTCGTATATTATTACCGCCTCACCAGTCACTCGACTGACCCTCTCCTTCTCTCTTTCTTGTTACCCTATTGGTTGCAGGTTGGAGTCAGCTAGGCGGCGTTCGAGTCATGTTTTTTGTCATTTTGAGTCCGTCTAGGATTATCTTTTGTCGCTTGTATTTTACCGGCCAGCATGTATATGCGTATTGGTACCTCTTGTTCCAACTTTTGATACTTGTGAATAGTGTGCCTAGTGTAGTACCTTACTGTTGTCGTGAGCCTTATTTACTTATTTTACGATCAAAATGGAAATTATATGTTTTAAATAATGTTGGCTCGTGGTCATTATGTGTTGAAGGATTTAATTCGCTTCCGCTATCGCATGCTCTCTGACGACTGTTTGTCTAGTGCCGCCTAGCTAGGTGTGGTCTTGAGTGTCTCCCGTTCGCTAGCACTTGACATGTATATGGATTGCCCATTTCATATACGTGTTGGGTTCTAGTGCGGGGGATGTGATAGCTCCACGCTCGGGGCGTCACATCCTTGTGTGGTATCAGAGCTCTAGGTTCAAAATCGGAGCTCTAGTGTCAAGTTTGTCAGTCTAAGTCGTTCGGCATAGGAACAATGTGCTTTTGTGTGCTTTTATTGTTTAAATTTGGTTGAATTGATTGAATTCTCTCTTATTTGTGCATTCTTGGTCTTTCAATTAGTTTCATTCTAATCTTCATGCATACATATTTAAGTTTGTCTCCAGGATCATGCCTCCTCGTCGATATCTACGTGATCTAGTTGGAGAAAATTTGCCTCCACCTCCTGTTCCTCAGGGACAAGCACCCGAAGGGCAAGTTCCTCCTCCACCTCCACCGCCGAATGCAAATGATGCATACGCCGCCATGTATCACTATTACCAAGGGCAAGTAGAGACAGCTTATGAGAAGTTCAAGAAGAATAATCCTCCTCAGTTTATCGGTACCACTGATGATATTCAAGCCGAGCATTGGTTGAAACAAATCACAAGGATCTTTGAGATTTGCCCTTGCTCGGAGGTTGAAAAGGCTAAATGTGCTATACATCTTTTACAAGAGAGTGCTTATAATTGGTGGGAGGAAGTTCAGCTGAAACTAGATCAAGAAGAGGTAGAGGTTACGTGGGAGGTTTTCACTAGGGAGTTTCGTGCCAATTATATTCCTCGAGTGGCACGGGAGCGACGAGAAGCGGAGTTTATGGACTTAAAACAAGGGAATCACACGGTGGCTGATTACATCGCAGAGTTCAATCGATTGGCCCCTTATGCTAGGCATATTACGAGCGATGAGGTTCGTAAGAGTAATAAGTTTGTCAATGGACTCCGATATGAGATCCGAAAGGAGCTGTTAGGCCGAAACATAGATAGATGGACCAAGGCTACAAGAAAGGCATCTATGATTGAGGCCCAATTAGCACAGCTTCGTAAGGAAGGAGCTTATTCGGGTTCGGGATCCAGCTCCGGGTCCAAGAGGCCCTACGAACAACCAGCACCGCCTGTTATGGGAAATAAGGAGCAGCCATGGTCACCTGTGGCATCAACACTACCAGTACGCCCATTCGGGACGCCCGTTCCAAAACAAGGACAGTCTCAGTTTCCACCGTGTAAGCATTGTGGGAAAGATAACCACTCAGAGGCTGACTGCCGGAAAAAGGCCGGTACATGTTTTGTTTGTGGAGAACCGGACCATATGATGAACAATTGCCCAAAGAAGAGGACTAAAAACCCAAGGCCTGCAGTTTATGGTCATGCTTATGCCCTCGAAGGTGAGGAAGATGAGAATGTCGAGCTTAATTCTACCGCCTTGGTGAAAGGTACCACATACATGCATGACATACCATTTATACATTGTCTGATCTGAGTGTCGTACACTCATTTAGTGCGCATGCTATAGCTGCTTCTTTATGCTTAGCTACTGTATATGTTGATGTGAGATTTCGTGCTTTTAGATGTTCGAGAGATATTGGAATCACTTGAACCTAGGCGTTTGAGAGATGCTATATCCTCTCAAACTAGATGTTTGAGAAATGTCGGATTCCTCAGACCCAGGTGCTTGAGAGACATTGGGGGCTCTCTTGCCTATATGCGTGAGTGACGGGGTGCTCTCACTTATGTGATCGAGAGATGGGGTTCTCTCGTTTGCGTGCTTTAGAGACGACATTCTCTTTTCTTGAAAACAAGTTCTTTTTGTGCACGTTCGGGTTTCGTATGATGTTCGGTTGTGCGTTCCGGGAACAAGAGACAAGTGATGGATGTCGTGACCAATTAGTAGAATCTGAGGACAGATTCTTTTTAAGGAGGGAAGTTTGTAACGCCCCACTTCTCCGGAATAGGACAAGACAACGTTACGTGTGTGTTTCGGAGTTACGCATTTAATTACCAATTTATAATTTCATATTTTATTGGCTTTAATTATTTTCTCTAGATAATATGCGCTTAATTATCTCTAAGCATGATTTAATTTCCAAATTACTTAAATTAATTAAATTATGTGCTAAAGTGGAAGTTTTGAGGGTATTTGCATAATTTGGAAAAAACAAAGAGAGATTAATTGGACTTAATTGATTTTATCCGCAAATTAAAGGGGAAAACTGTTTCAATATTATTTCAGAAGGGTTTAAATGCAAATTAGATGGAAAATTTGCTGATTCCTTTTCATTGCCTTACACGTGCCTCCATGAATTCTTTAGAAAAATCCCCCCTACATCTCTAGCAGCAGATCGGATAAAGGAGAAGGAAAAGCTTCATTCTATTTTATTTCATTTTGGCTACCTCCCGCACCATGGCACATCATTGATCACCACGGACCATCCTACCTCACCATCATCCATCTCTCGTCCCTCCATCATCCACACCAAGAACAACACCTTTACTACTTCCTTCCTCTTCCCCTAGTGTTCCAGTCATACGAGCCAACCACCATCATAAGAAGTCCTCTTTCTTGATTGTCTTCTTGCTATCCTTCTAGCTAGCTCGCCCCTTGTCCTTCAAATTTCAGCAACAGGTAGAGAATCACTTTATCATTCTTTTCTCTATTTAAAAAGCTAATATGGTGTTATATCTAGATAAAATTATATGTTCTGATTTGAATTGGAAAGAACGTGAGCTTATGCAAAAGTGGTGATTGACTTGGTGTATATATATTTATATATGTGCTGATGGCTTCGAACTTCATAGACTGATAAAGTTCCTGCAAACTTATGTTAGAATTTATAATATTTGATCATGATAGATGAATTTTACGAGTTGAGAATGGCTTAAAGCATGCTGGAAGTTGGCAAAACATGAGTCTTGGAACCTTGCAGACTAGAGTGAGCAACCGTTGTCTTGAATGAAATTTGTCAACTTTCATAGTTAAATACATGAATCATAGCTTGTTAGAATTATGAAATCTGATAGTTTTAATGCTAAACAGTCTGAGTCCGTGTGAGTTTGCATGATACTAAGGCTTGGGAATGATGTAGGTATAAATTAGTAGTGAATTATGGTGTTGTCATGATCTATGCAGTCATTTCAAATGTAAATACCGAGCTCGTGCGATGCCGTTTTCAGAAACTGTTTTAATTGGAGATTAATAACATATTCAAGAACATATCTGCCAAATCCCGTAATTTTCCGAGCTCGTTTGATACCTCGAAAAAATCCCGAAAGTTGCCGCAGTCCCCTGTTTTTGCCCTGTTTTCTTATCTGGAACAGCAGCTGAGCAGAGGGACTAAACCTTCGAATTTTGCAAAACCGTGTTACAGAGGAGTACCTATATGTGTTGGGAGTATACCTATTAAGTTTCAGAATTTTCCGACTTCGTTTGATGTGGTAAACAGACCGGTCTTTGAAAGGTGTTGCTGCAGCCAAGTTGCTGTATTGTTTGAACTTTGACAGCTTATACGCAGAGAGTTCCGACATAAATTCCGAACTCATAAGACCTCAATTTTCAAAACTGTTTTAACTGGATATTCCTAGTATATTAAGGTTTATGTACTGTTAGAAGATTAGTACAAATCTCGGGATTGATATAGTTGCCTTTGATAGGAGATTTATTTTCCCTGATTAGTAGGGAACTTAGGCTATTTATCTTTGATTGTGTAATCAGTTTATTCATTCATAAAATAAAATTCTAAACCTTACACTCAAACATGGTATCAAGAGCAGAGTTTCGATCCATGAGACTCAGCCAAACATCATCGTCTCCAACCTTTTCTCAAACCAATTAGCCTAAAAACCAAGAAAAGAACACTGCAAAACCAAAACCATGGCAGAAGAATCAGGAGCCAAAACCGAACCAACCAACACAGATCTCTCGATCCAAATTGCAAATCTGTGGAAAACCAATACCCAACCACAAACAAACCTGTCCAATTTCGACAATCTGTCGATTGACTTCAAGTTAAACAGTGACAACTATCCCGTATGGGCAAGGCTGATGAAGATGGCCATTGGGGGAAGGGGATGCCGCTCACATTTAACCGGAATTCCTGATCCTCCGCACGAAACCGACCCGACATATGATCAATGGGAACAAATAAATCAAAATGTATTCACTTGGATTATACAAAATATTGAAGTAAATCTAGTGAATAATATTTTACATTACCCGACAGCAAAAGCCCTATGGGACGGACTTGCAACCACATATGGGAGTGGTTCGGATCCGTTACAGCTCTTCGATCTCCACCGATGAGCAAACACACAGAAGCAAGGGCAAGATAGTCTAGAGGACTTCTGGAACAAGCTCCAATCGATATGGACCGCTATCGATCGGAAACAACCCAACCCCATGAAGTGTCCCGAGGACATCACAATCTACAACCGGATCACCCAAGAGCATCGCCTTTACCAATTTCTGACTGGTATAGATGAAAAGTTCGATCCCATAAGGAGAGACCTCCTGAAACAGGAAACGAAGCCCTCGCCAGAGTCGGCCTACGCCACCATCAGACGAGAGGCAGCCCGTCTCCAAATTATGAAAGCAGCAACCGACGGCGAAGGCGACTCCAATGGCATCGGATCTGGGCTTGCTGCAAAAAGGAAAAAACAGGGAAGGTTCGAGAAACAGGGGCGCTCAGACTTCACCGGACGCTCCGGAGACGCCGGCCGGAGAAACTCCTCATCGCGCGAGGACCGAGAACAGATCGTGTGTGGACACTGTGGAAAACCCAAGCACTCAATTGAAGAATGCTTTGAGATTGTGGGATATCCCGATTGGTGGCCGGGAACCAAGAAACCCGTCGCCGGAACGGCGAAAAATGGAGGCAACAGAAAGGCTCACATCGCCATCTCTGAAAATCGGGCAGACGGAAAGGAGGGAGAGAAGCAACACGGCGGCTCCGCTGCCACCATAGGCTTCATCGGCCATGAGGGAGAAGCCGGTACGGCGACAGGCGGAGCCCGGCGAGCCAATTTGGTCAGGCTTGATGCAGCGGCGGAAATGGAACACCGGAGTGGAGGTAATGGGTTTGGGGGTAATGACCCAAACCCTAGTGATTTATTTTTTAAGTCTCCAAATTCTTCCTTAACTACAAAACAGCCCCATAAAAAGGAAAATTGCAGTTGCACCCCACTTTCCACTATTTCTGACAAAAGGGCCCTCTTCACTCACAAAGTATCACCTTGGATAATTGATTGTGGTGCAACGAACACGATGACATTTGATTATTCAGATATTCTTGAACCCTGTACACCCGAACAATCTTATATACAAGCAGCCAATGGAGCCCGGATGGAAGTTAAAAATGAGGGAAAAATTTTATTTAACCAGAAGATAACATTGAATAATTGTCTCTATGTGCCTTCATTATCATGCAAGCTGCTGTCTGTTAGTCACCTGACAAGTGAACTCAATTGCACTGTTCTGATATATCCTCGCTTCTGTCTTATACAGGACATTCATACGAAGGAGATAATTGGGCGTGGTACTGAGCGCGATGGACTTTACTACATTGATGAAGTGGATATCCCGTCCAAAGCTCTCTTAACCAAAGGCACCCAAGACACTCAAATTTGGCTCTGGCATCGTCGACTTGGACACCCATCCATTGGGTATCTCCGATTGTTATTCCCTACTTTATTTCAGAATAAAACGCATGTTCTTTTTCCTTGTCAAACATGCTCAATTGCTAAGAGTCATAGGACCACTTTTAAACCCACAAACACTCGGGTTCCGACAGTTTTTTCCTTAATTCATTCTGATGTGTGGGGCCCCGCCCCGGTGACTAGTCATAGTCGATTTCAGTATTTTGTGTTATTTATTGATGATCATTCTCGCATGACTTGGGTTTATTTTTTGAAACACAAATCTGAAGTATATGAGACCTTTGTGAGATTTTTTAATATGATCCAAACCCAGTTTAAACACAAAATCCAGATTCTTAGATCAGACAATGGGAGGGAATATGTGAATCAGAAAATGGGGGATTTTTTCCAAACACATGGCCTTGTTCACCAAACTAGCTGCCCAAATACACCACAACAAAACGGTGTCGCTGAACGAAAAAATCGGACCCTACTCGAAATATCCCGGGCCCTCATGACTGAATCCCAAGTACCAAAACACTTCTGGCCCGAAGCCATAGCCACTGCCACATATCTTACTAACCGGCTGCCCACTAAAACTCTTAACCACCAAACACCCCTATCCGTCCTGGAAACACAGACACTAGTACCACCTCATCTCACCATGCCACCTCGAATCTTTGGTTGTTCAGTGTTCGTACATATTCCCAAGCATAAAAGGTCCAAACTTGACCCGTGTGCAGTTAAATGTGTCTTTGTTGGGTATGCCCCTAACCAGAAGGGATATCGGTGTTATGACCCTGTGACACGCCGAATCCATGTCACGATGGACTGTGAATTCCTAGAAATGGAGTATTTCTATCAGAATCCTCAAAGGGTTCAGGGGGAGAATGAGGATGATCCCTTTGTCTGTTTGGATATATCAGACACTGCTGCAGAGCCGCCACAAATCGAGCTCAGTACCATCTCCAATGACCCTCCTCCGAATGATGTCCGACCTGAGGTAATGATATCTGAGAACCCTTCTTCTGAGTCTGATAATATTGATGGTAACTCAGTTGCAGTTAACCCTGTTTCTGATGACACAGAAAGCCACAGGTATACATTGCCACAACGGAGTAACAAGGGTGTTCCTCCAACTCGTTATTCCCCTGAGCATGTGTCTCGAAATTCCAGATATCCAATGGGTAACATGATCAGGGGGAGTATGTCCGAAAGGGCAAAGGCATTTATGGTGACTCTTTACTCCGAAGAGATCCCCAGAACAGTTACAGAAGCTATGAAAAGAGGAGAATGGTCTGAAGCCATGGAGACTGAGATGAGTGCCCTGATCAAGAATGGAACTTGGGAAAAATGTGAGTTACCACCGGGAAAGAAACCAGTGGGGTGTAGGTGGGTGTTTACCATTAAACACAAGGCTGATGGGACAATCGAACGATACAAAGCACGTCTAGTAGCAAAGGGATATACTCAGACGTATGGGATTGATTACTCAGAAATTTTCTCACCAGTGGCAAAGATTGATACGGTTCGGGTCCTTCTGTCAGTGGCAGCAAACAGAGACTGGCCCCTTCACCAGTTTGACGTAAAAAATGCCTTCTTACATGGGGACCTAACCGAAGAAGTGTATATGGAAGCACCTCCAGGATTTACAGATGGCTTCAAAAGTAATGAAGTGTGCAGACTTCGTAAAGCATTGTATGGACTCAAGCAGTCTCCTCGGGCATGGTTTGGTAGATTCACGGTTGCAATGCAGAAGTATGGATACAGGCAGAGCAACTCTGATCATACCTTATTTCTCAAGCAGAGGGGAGAACTGATCACGTGCCTAATCATCTATGTGGATGATATGATCATAACGGGGAGTGATCAGGAGGAAATCGAGAGACTCAAAAGGAACCTATTCCAAGAGTTCGAAATGAAGGATTTGGGAGGTCTGAAATACTTCCTTGGGATAGAAGTTATGCGGTCCAAACGGGGGATTTTCATTTCCCAGAAGAAATATGTTCTTGACTTGTTGGTTGAAACAGGAATGTTAGATTGTAAACCAGCAGATACTCCTATTCAAGTGAACCACAGACTCAAGTTGGATGAAGGCGAGGAACGAGCAGATAAAGGGAAGTACCAACAATTGGTTGGAAAGCTAATATACTTGTCACATACTAGGCCAGACATTGCCTATGCAGTGGGGGTGGTCAGCCAATTTATGCACCAACCACAGAAGAGTCACATGGAAGCCGTAACAAGGATCATACGGTATTTGAAAGGCACAGTGGAGATAGGAATTCTGTTTGGGCGACATGGTCACCTCGACATTGAGGCTTATACGGATGCAGATTGGGCAGGTAACCCGAATGACAGGAGGTCCACCTCGGGATACTTTACATTAGTTGGTGGAAATGTGGTAACATGGAGGAGTAAGAAACAAAGAGTTGTTGCTCTCTCGAGTGCAGAAGCTGAATTCAGAGGCATAGCCAAAGCTGTAACAGAGATAATTTGGCTCAGGAAATTGATGACAGAGATTGGGGTGAACCCGCGAGGTCCGAGCCTGCTGAGATGTGACAACAAGGCCGCAATTAGTATCTCAGAGAATCCTGTGCAACATGACAGGACCAAGCACGTGGAAGTTGACCGGCACTTCATAAAGGAAAAACTTGAGGATGGTACAGTGGAAATTCCATTTGTAAAGTCAGAGGATCAACTTGCTGATCTCTTAACAAAGGCTGTTCCCGTACAAGCATATCTGAAAGCATTGAGCAAGTTAAGAATCGGCGATACCATTTCTTAACTTGAGGGGGAGTGTTAGAAGATTAGTACAAATCTCGGGATTGATATAGTTGCCTTTGATAGGAGATTTATTTTCCCTGATTAGTAGGGAACTTAGGCTATTTATCTTTGATTGTGTAATCAGTTTATTCATTCATAAAATACAATTCTAAACCTTACACTCAAACATGTACGTCAAATTTTATGTTAATCCGAGTCCATTTGATACCCGAGAAAAATTCAAAACGACTCAGCTGTCCCTTGTTTTCTGGTCTGGATTAACAGCTTGAAAAGAGTGATCAAATGTATGAGTTTCTAAAAACTGTTTTACAGGGGTACTTATGAATGTATCTAGTATATCCCCGTAAACTTTCAGATTAATCCGACTTCATTTAGTAGGGTAACGGTAAACTTTTTGGAAATGTGTTTCTGCAGCATTAATTCTGTTTTTCATCACTTTTGCTCTGAAATCTGTAATTTTACAGAAACAATTAGGGGTTGAGACCTATACTATTTGAAAGACATGGTTGTCTAGTTTACTAGGAATTTTACGGTTTGTTAAAATACCATCCGAGCAATAAGTTATGACGAATTTTCTACAACGTGTGCATGAATAAAGTTTCTGCATAAATGTTCCTGCATGAATGTTGCATGAACTCTGCTATAATGTTTTCCCTGGCTCATTTCCATGGTTTTTGTAGTACATATTCCAAATTTCCAGCCACATAAATGTTACCTTGCACATGATATGGCACGATTACATGTTTAATTGAATTACGTGACATTAATCGTACATATAAACATGCTCATGCCATTTTATGACTTTTATTACATCTTATCCCATCTCATGACATTGCAACACATTGCCGAGCATCTATACTTGGTTTTACTAAGTCTAATTGTATTGGTAATCGTCACTTGTCTAGGTGATCCTCCTAAGGACCCGGTGGTCTAGTTACTTTGTCCTGTCTCTTCCTTTTGTCGACGTTATCCAGGTGAGGTTTATCTTCTTGCTGTAACCAATAACCTAAACCCGTATGACCTTCATGATTTGAATCGTTTACCCGCATGTGAAATGTATATATAGCTATATAACCCTATATTTAGTAAGTACGTGATTGTCTACCGATTTAATGTTATTTGAAAACTAATTTCCAAGTACTAAATGGGTTATAGATATATTCTCCGGCGTGTGTTCATGCTCTTGAGAAAGACTTTGATAGAAAATGAAAATGGTTTCCACGCATTGCGTGATCCGAGCTCTTGTTATTGATTGATTGGCCCCAATAGCATGGTTCTATTGGGAAGGGATCCGAGGCAACGTGTACGAGGGAATCCGGGAAGGCATCGGGCCGACGGTGAACCTTAATCGCGACCTCTACGGGGGCACGTGCTATCATCGGAGGTAGGTGATATCGCGCGTCTACTGTGCCGGTACGCCGAAGGAGCATAGTACCGAAATGGACTATGACTC
Organism: Lantana camara; assembly: GCA_037501455.1. Classification (NCBI taxonomy): domain Eukaryota; kingdom Viridiplantae; phylum Streptophyta; class Magnoliopsida; order Lamiales; family Verbenaceae; genus Lantana; species Lantana camara. The sequence continues at coordinate 89,455,898 of CM074863.1, forward strand.
GTCTGGACTATTGGACGGTTGGGGCTGATCAACCCTTTCCGTTACCGGGTGTGATGGATGGTTTATTGTTATTGTTATTGTTACTGATTGATTGTGGAGTAAAGGTTGGAGAACGGTATTGCTCGGTACCGATTGATCGATTGAAACCCTTAATCCGATATACGTCATGGACTTTGAAAGGAAATGATTGTCTTGTTCTTGAAATTGAGACTATATTGGATCGAGGGGTTGTGTTTATCTTGCATTGCATATCTCTCTCTTGCATTGAATATATCTCGTATATTATTACCGCCTCACCAGTCACTCGACTGACCCTCTCCTTCTCTCTTTCTTGTTACCCTATTGGTTGCAGGTTGGAGTCAGCTAGGCGGCGTTCGAGTCATGTTTTTTGTCATTTTGAGTCCGTCTAGGATTATCTTTTGTCGCTTGTATTTTACCGGCCAGCATGTATATGCGTATTGGTACCTCTTGTTCCAACTTTTGATACTTGTGAATAGTGTGCCTAGTGTAGTACCTTACTGTTGTCGTGAGCCTTATTTACTTATTTTACGATCAAAATGGAAATTATATGTTTTAAATAATGTTGGCTCGTGGTCATTATGTGTTGAAGGATTTAATTCGCTTCCGCTATCGCATGCTCTCTGACGACTGTTTGTCTAGTGCCGCCTAGCTAGGTGTGGTTTTGAGTGTCTCCCGTTCGCTAGCACTTGACATGTATATGGATTGCCCATTTCATATACGTGTTGGGTTCTAGTGCGGGGGATGTGATAGCTCCACGCTCGGGGCGTCACACAAACAGCTTATCTACATTCTTAGGCTGTGAGCTAATGAAATTAATTGAGTTCAGCACCAGCAATAATATACTAATTATTTGAAAGAAAGTAGCAGGAAAAATAATAGGCAAACATCATCTTTCACATGTTAAAACGACATATTCTTTAGCTCATCCAGTTTATCTTCGTTATTAAGCAAATTGAGTGTGAAATTTCTAGGTATTTATGTTTCGGAAGCCACAAATTGGAAGTGAAAAAGTTCTTACCTTGTGAGGATGCCAGCGAAGGCTTCAGCAACAATGACGACTGTAGATCTGCGCAAGGAAGACAAGGAAGACTTAGATCTGCGCAAGGAAGACTTAGATCTGAGCAAGGAAGGGTCGAAATTCAAAATCGGATTTTGAGTGGTGTGAATGAAGAAATATTGGAGAAATTAAAAAAAAAAAAAAACAAGAAGAAGAAGAAGAAGAAGAAGAGGAGAGGCTACATACTTGGTGGCCGGCGGCGAGACAGAGGATGGCCACGGAGGATGAGTGAAGAAATTTTGGGGGTTTCGCTTTGATGGAAGACGGAGGCTGCGCAGCTGTAAAGAAAAGAATGACTGAATTAGGGTAGGATTCTTTATTTTATATGGTGTATTCGGGTTGACGCGGAGTCGACCCGAAACCCACCCGAAAATTCTCTCTCTTTCTCGGGTTGATTTCGGGTCCGACCCGAATTGACCCGAACCCGAAAACGCCCAACCCTAACCTGATAATTAGGTGGGTGGGTCGTGTCGGGTTCACGGGTCGGGTCTATAATTGACACCCCTAAATAGCAGGTTATCATGAATAATTAATTAATACTGTTGAAAATAGAGAAAATTCTGAAATAAGAAGCTCTTGAATGTATAAATTGTTATAAAGGTTAAATATTGCGACTTGAGAGCCGCAAATGTTGACCTAATGTGGAAAGCCAATAAATGGCATTACTAAAGTTGTACACGGAATGCTAGAGCATTCTCCACTGCCAAAGGATTAAGCCAGCACATGCCAGGCTATTTTTCACGCGTTTTAAGCCGTAATATGAATAGTGAAACGCGTTATATATTTCCTATAAATAGGGCAACTTATGCTTTCATTTGTACATGTTTTGATATCAAGCAATTCATATTGCTTCCTTCAATAAAGTTATTTTGTTTATGTTTTTGTGTTGGTTCACGTTATTGTGATTCTATTTCACAACACGTTATCAGCACGATCGTTCTTATTTCTCCGGAGAGGTTTCACGCAGCTTGAAGGTTGTTCGATATTGGCGATCGAACATCTCAAGAAAGATTAAATTGTTGTAAGTTTCGTATCTACTTATTCACGTACCTATGTTGCCGATCTATTTGCGTTTTTATGCATGGTATTATTATAAATATCTATGCCTCGTTTTAATACCTATTTATGCATCGGAAATTTTGTGCGGTTGATTTATTCATTTATGCAACATATAATTATGTGCTCTTAATTTTGTCCTAATTATCCATATTTGTGCTTATATGATTATTGATCTACGTATATTTTTATCAATATTAAGCATGCATAAATTATCATTATGAATTCTCATATTTATGCATTTTTATGTTCTAAATAAAATTAAAATAAATACATATATATACACTTTTGCAACGGCTATATTTCAAAATAAAATAAAAAAAAATTATATATTTATATATGTACCGGCTAGCTCCCAACGGCGAGTTGGGATTTCCTCCTATAAATAGATGACTTTGGTAAATACAATTCATTCACTTCTATATCTTAATTCTTACTCTCAAAACTCTAGAAGATCTCGTTACTAAATTTTTCGTATATCAAGATGTTGTCTTCTCCATTGATTTTATTTAGTTATAGTGATTGCTTTCAACATAGTCTTCCGTAGTGTAGACATCCTGGTAGATGAGCGGGATATAGTTAATTTCATTACTTTTCTTGTGAACGTTGTATTGCTCATGGTCATAGGATTTGAGCTATTCCTTAAAACTTTTGTATGAATTACTTGCTTGAATAAATGTGTTGATTGTTATCGTTTATCTTGTACTGGCTGCCACCATGTCGAACCTTACAAAGCTTGAGTTTGTAGCCCTCGATATCATGGGGAAAAATTATATGCCTTGGATTGTTGATGTAGAAATGCATCTTGAATCAATGGGTCTGTTTGATACCATTAAAGAAAATAATAATTGCTCCAACCAAGATAAAGCCAAAGCTATAATTTTTCTTCGTCGACATCTCGACGAGGGGCTTAAAATGGAATACCTAACCGTCAAAGATCCGAGCAACTTATGGAAAAACCTTCAAGAAAGGTATAATCATCAGAAGGAAGTTATGCTTCCTAATGCCCGTGATGATGGAGCTGTTTACGCTTCCAAGACTTCAAGAAAGTTAGTGAATATAATTCAGCAATGTTCAGAATAGTCTCACAATTGAGGTTTTGTGGGCAACAAATCACTAAGGAGGATATGTTAGAGAAAACATATTCCACATTCCATGCATCGAATGTTACTTTACAGCAACAATATCGAGTGCGTGGATTCACAAAATATTCTGAACTTATAGCATGTCTTCTCGTGGCTGAGAAGAACAATGAATTGCTGATGAAAAATCATCAATCCCGCCCTACTGGCGCGGCAGCATTTCCTGAAGCAAATGCTGTAATTCCCTCAAAGTATGAGCAAAGAAATCACCACGGACCTAGTCAAGGTCGTGGTCGTGGTCGTGGTCGTGGTCGAGGCCCGAGTAATACTCGCGGTCGTGGTCGTGGAAGAGGCAGAGGGAGTTATCCATACTCCTCTTCTCAAAGAAACCCATACCACCAGAATCAGACACACCACAAGAAGGATATTCATGAGGCTGGGCCTTCGATGAATCCTGAGGATATTTGCCATAGATGTGGCACAAAAGGGCACTGGGCTCGAATATGTCGAACGCCAGAACATCTTGCCCGTTTATACAAAGCCTCTTTGAAGGGAAAGAGAAAAGAAAGCGAATTTCACTGAACATCACGATTCAATCGGTGATTCAACTCACCTGGATGCTTCGGACTTTACCTTAATTTTGACGAAAATTAAAATGGCAATATTGGTGGCAGTTAGTTAGGTTTCGCTATGTTTCTGGTGTGCTATTGTTTTCTTAGCTTGCATTTTATCATTATTAGCATGTTTTGTTGTTCTAGATCCTTAGGAACTATTATGTACTTTTCATATATTGCAATATGAAGTATCTTTTCTGCATTGAATTCATGACTAATTTTCATATCAAAATTATATGCTTATGTGAAGTTTGATATGGATCACCCTAAGAAAGGAATTGAAAGAATAGTTAATGAAGAGAATTTATGCATACCTGACAGTGGCACAACTCACACTATTCTTAAAGACAAAAGGTTCTTTTCACGGTTAAACCCAACAAGAACCACTGTAAATACAATATCAGGTCCTTCAGATCTGATTGAAGGAATTGGCAAGGCAAACTTTGTGTTACCAAATGGTACAAAGTTCTCAATAGAAAATGCCTTATATGCGCCAAAATCCAAAAGAAACTTGTTGAGTTTCAATGATATATATTCTCATGAATATGATACTCAGTCTGGAACTGAAGGTATCGAGAAATATATGTATCTTACGGCCTGTAAATCAGGGGAGAGATACATATTAGAAAAACTACCAATGCTCCCTTCTGGATTACATTATACATACATAAATGTGATTGAATCACATATGGTAGTTAAAGATAAGCACATTGATACGTCAATGCTAGATATTTGGCATGACCGGTTGGGTCATCCTGGTTCAACAATGATGCGAAAGATCATTGAAAGTACACGTGGGCATCCATTGAGGGACCAGAAGCTTCCTCAAATGAAAAAGGATCCGTGTACAGCTTGTTCTCTTGGAAAGTTAATCCTGAGACCATCACCAGCTAAGATACAATATGAATCACCTGCTTTTCTTGAGCGTATTCAAGGTGATATATGTGGACCGATTCATCCACCATGTGGACCATTTAGATACTTTATGGTATTGATAGATGCCTCAAGTAGGTGGTCACATGTTTGCTTGCTATCAACTCGTAATGTGGCATTTGCAAGGTTACTAGCTAAGATCATTAAATTACGAGCGCAATTTCCTGATCATACGATCAAGAAAGTTCGGCTCGATAATGCTGGTGAATTCACGTCTCAGACTTTCAATGATTATTGTACATCAATTGGGATTGTTGTCGAACATCCAGTTGCTCATGTACATACACAAAATGGTTTAGCTGAATCATTGATTAAACGCCTTCAGCTTATTGCTAGACCATTGATAATGAGAACAAAGCTACCAATTTCAGTTTGTGGTCATGAGGTCTTACATGCTGAATCTTTAATTCGCATAAGACCAAGTGCTTATCATAAATACTCCCCATATCAACTTGCATTTGGGCAAGAACCGAATATATCCCATTTGAGAATTTTTGGTTGTGTAGTGTATGTGCCTTTAGCACCACCACAACGCAGTAAAATGGGAACTCAGAGAAAGTTGGGAATTTATGTTGGCTATGGGAGCCCATCTATCATAAGATATCTTGAACCCCGAACGGGTGATATCTTTACAGCACGCTTTGCTGATTGTCATTTCAATGAGAATGATTTCCCAACATTAGGGGGAGAAAATAAACAGCTGGAAAGAGATATTACATGGTATACACCATCATTATTGCATCTTGATCCACGCACAAAGCAGTGCGAGATGGAAGTACAAAAGAGTGTACATTTGCAAGGCATTGCAAATCAATTGCCAGATGCATTTACAGATACAAAAAGAGTGACTAAATCATATATACCAGCTGTTAATGCTCCTGCTCGGATTGAGGTTCCAAAAGGGCAATCCGAGAAGAATGTCACTCACGAGTCTACAGCACGCCTGAAGCGTGGTAGACCAATTGGCTCTAAAGATAAAAATCCTCGTAAAAGAAAAAGAACAAATGTGAATAATGACCCCAATAGTGAACAAAGTGTCCCAGAAGAGACACAAAACGAGGAATGTGCCCAAGAAGAGGTACAAAATGAGAAATGTGTCCCAGAAGAGACACAAAGTGAGATTAATGAGGAAATCTCAATAAATTACTTTCATTCAAGAAAGGTGTGGAATAGAAGTGATATCAAAGTTGATGATATATTCTCTTATGTCATAGCGCATGATGTCACTCATGAAAGTGAAGATCCTGAGCCAAGATCTATCACTGAATGTCGAAATAGACATGACTGGATAAAATGGAAAGACGCTATTCAGGCTGAATTGAATTCCCTGAATAAACGAAATGTATTTGGACCTATTATCCTCACTCCCGAAGGTGTGAAACCTGTTGGATATAAATGGGTCTTCGTACGGAAACGAAATGAGAAAAATGAGGTAACAAGGTATAAGGCAAGACTTGTTGCTCAGGGTTTTTCTCAAAAACCTGGAATTGATTATGAGGAAACGTATTCTCCTATCATGGATGCGAGTACGTTTCGATTCTTAATCAGCCTAACAGTTTCTCAGGAACTGGAAATGCGTCTTATGGATGTTGTTACAGCTTATTTATATGGATCACTTGATAGTGATATTTATATGAAAATCCCGGAAGGATTCAAAATGTCTGCTGCATTTGAATCAAAACCTAAAGAGAAGTATTCGATCAGATTACAAAGATCTCTTTATGGGTTAAAACAATCTGGGCACATGTGGTACAATCGCTTGAACGAATTTCTATCAAAGAAAAGATATGTGAATAATCCTATTTGTCCATTCGTATATATTAAGAAAATAACATCCGGATATGTATTTATCGCAGTCTATGTCGATAATTTGAATATCATTGGAACTGCTAAGGAAATACAAGAAACAGCAGTTTACTTGAAAAATGAGTTTGAAATGAAAGATCTTGGACAATCCAAATACTGTCTTGGTTTGTAGATCGAGCATAAACGAAATGAAGTTTTCGTTCATCAATCAACTTATACTGAAAGGGTGTTGAAACGCTTTAACATGGATAGAGCAATCCCTTTAAGCACTCCAATGATTGGGAGATCGCTTGGTATAGAAACAGATCATTTTCGCCCTCGCGAAGAGAGCGAGAAAGTTCTCGGATCTGAGACACCGTACCTCAGTGCTATTAGAGCACTTATGTATCTTGCTAATTGTACTAGACCTGACATATCTTTTGCAGTTAATTTATTAGCAAGGTTCAGCTCATCCCCCACAAAAAGGCATTGGAATAGGATTAAACATCTATTCCGATATCTTCGAGGTACAATTGATTTGGGATTATTTTATGCTAAAAATGCAAAACAAGTTTTGGTTAGCTATGCAGATGCAGGATATTTATCAGATCCCCACAAAGCTAGATCCCAAACAGGTTTTGTCTTTACAATTGGAGGCACTGCAATCTCATGGCGATCGCAGAAGCAAACACTTGTTGCTACTTCCTCCAACCATGCTGAGACAATTGTACTTCAGGAGGCAAGTCGAGAATGTGTTTGGTTAAGATCAGTAACACAACATATCTTGATCTCCTGCGGCGTATCAAATGATAAAAGTCCAACGACGATATATGAAGACAATGCCGCGTGTATTGCTCAAATGAAGGAAGGATACATCAAAAGCAATAGAACCAAGCACATCCATCCAAAGTTCTTCCAGTTTACGCAAGATCTTGAGAAGGACGGAGAAATCAGTGTCCAGTATGTTCAATCATGTGATAACTCAGCAGATCTCTTTACAAAGGCGCTCCCCACTACAACTTTCAAGAAACATGTTCATGACATTGGAATACGTCATCTCCGAAATCTATGAGAAGATCTCACCAATGTCAACATCAGGGGGAGCCTGCGCAGCTGTACTCTTTTCCTTTTCGGGTTTTTGTCCCACTGGGTTTTTCCTGATAAGGTTTTTAACGAGGCAGCACCAAAGGCGCATACAAAGGTATATCTGTATTGGCTTTCCAAGGGGGAGTGTTATAAAGGTTAAATATTGCGCCTTGAGAGCCGCAAATGTTGACCTAATGTGGAAAGCCAATAAATGGCATTACTAAAGCTGTACACGGAATGCTAGAGCCTTCTCCACTGCCAAAGGATTAAGCCAGCACATGCCAGGCTATTTTTCACGCGTTTTAAGCCGTAATATGAATAGTGAAACGCGTTATACATTTCCTATAAATAGGGCAACTTATGCTTTCATTTGTATATGTTTTGATATCAAGCAATTCATATTGCTTCCTTCAATAAAGTTATTTTGTTTATGTTTTTGTGTTGGCTCGCGTTATTGTGATTCTATTTCACAACAAAAATATCAAATGTTCATAGATAATAAATAATTTCCCATTTTAATAACTAAATATATATAATCACTTTTTCTTGTGCTGGGAAGGGAGGCACACCGGAAGTAAAATAAAATCACCAACGGACACCAAGTGCCCAAAATCAATCAAACAATGGATCAAATCTTCCCTTTATGCAATCAACCAAGAGCTATATAATACAAGAAAAGAAATATGGCAATAAAAACAACACAAAGATTTACATGGAAACCCCAAAGCAGGAAAAACTACGGCACAAAATTCGAGCAAAATTCCACTATAACCAATATAATGGGTATACAATTTTCTTCCCTATCCAACAATTTAGGGGCATCTAACAATCATCATACCATCAAGAAACACATGTTCTTAGTATACAGCAAACCTCCAAAACTTACTCAATAAGAGTAGAAAGACAACAAGAAGATTGAACAAAAGTTTCTTCAGATTCAACATTAAAAGAGACTGCCTTGCGAGATGAATATCTCAAGATCTAACCGTTCAATTTTCAATCCCTTCAGGAAAAACAAGGTTTAGGTCTCTAGAATCTACCTTCAAAATTTCAAGCTGATCAGAGAAGATCTCACGGTCCAATCGTAGATATCTTTCAAACTGCGCTTCTTGACAGCAATTTGTTGTTCTTTCTGTTTTTTCCTTCAGCACCCCTCTCACTTCTTCTCTTGTTTTTCTCTCTAGAATCCTCTATTTTCAGACTTCTAATTATCTATTTTCAAGAGATAATTAATTAGTTGTGGTTCCCAATATAATATGTTATAATTATAAAACACACCCTTACTTCTTCCACTTAAGTCAAATTAAGTGGGCACACACAAAAAAATTTCAGCTCCTTTAATTTCTTGATTACCTTGTCATTTGACCTTACAAGATCGCAATGTTTTCCTTACAAAATGGCATGCATGATGATTGTCACACTTATAAAACATATAATTAATCAAAGTCAATCAATCATACTGATAAAGGTATTGTACTTACAATTTGATTAATTATTTTTTTTAATATTTATATTAATCATATAATAAATTTTAAAATAATTTTTCTCTCTGGTTTGGCTAAACCAAGTTCATGTTGGAATACCGGATCGGGTAATGAAAATTAGATTTAAAGTAACCAATAATGTGGTATCGGCTATTGATAAGATATATCCTATATTTAATTGTAGCAAATGAGTTTATCATTTATAGCTATTCAAGAATTAGGGTATGGCCCAAATTAAAGGATGCAAAATGAGATTTGTTGCTCCAAAATCAGGCAGACAAGAGTTCTGGTTAGTTGTTTCAGTGGGAAATGAAAGAGTCTGTTAAGGAATTTAAGGATTAAGAAACAGGCATGCTACAGGAACCTCCGTTCTGTGAGCAGGTTTCTCATATAGCCGAGTTTGGTAACAAATTTACATGTTTTATTTTCAATATTAGATTCACGGTAGAAAACAAAGTCGGAAGAGCATCTTTATCACAATTAAACAACATTTTAAAACTAAATCTCCAGGAAGAAATGGTGAGAATCATAAAGCATTTAGAAATTAAAAATAAAATATAAACTTACTTCCTCAATAATAATCAGCAGCAAAAAATTACACTTAGACAAAAATATCCAACACAATTAGTACATAAACTACAAACAATGACAAAGAAAACTAATTTGATCAAGATAAGAGATGGCTAATCAAGAAGTGTCCACATTATTGACATGCACACTGTTCAATCATTTCAAGACGTGTAGGGTTATGTTCCCTTTCCCCTATTAAATCAATCAACAAGCCTAATGTAGATGAATCAGGAGAGAATCCTCTTCATGTATTTCCTTGAGAAAATTTGATGCATAACTGTATTCACCACTCCTCATAAATTCTCGAACAACAATATTATAGGTAATCTCATTTGGCAACAAATTTACCTCTTTCATTTTCAATAGAAGATCTTTAGCTTCCTATACTTGTCCATCTTAACAACATCCTTTTATCAAGATATTGTAGGTTACCACATCGGCCTCCAATCTTTTGGAAGGTAGGTCATTAAAAATAGCCTGCACTTCATGCAATCTTTTAGCTTCACAAAACGCATCCATGATGATACTATAGTATTGGATATAAAGAGGTGCTCCTTCATGTTCCAATGCATTCAGAAAAGACAATGTTTGTTCAACATGCCCATTCTAACACAATCCATGCAGCAAGTTACAGTAACTATGAAAGTCTGGTTTAAGGCCAAGAAATTGCAACTCATCAAAAATTTGTAGTGCAGCAAAACATTTTCTAGCGGAGAACAATCCTTGGAGTATAGAGTTATATGTGACCACATCAGGCTTTAAGCCTTTGCAAGCGATCTCACGGAAGAGTTGCAAGGCATTGTCAATTTTCATCTTCCTGCAATATCCATTGATTAGAATGGTATAGCTGTACGTGTCAGCTGCAAAATTGTTGCTATCCATAGAATGAAGAACTTCCCTAGCTTCATCGATTCGTCCTTGCAAACAATATCCATCCATCAATGAGTTAAAGGAAATTACATCAGGAACCACATTATTCTGCATCATGATATGATGTACATCTTTTGCTTTGTCCACCAACCCTTCCTTACATAAAGCATCGATGATAGTAGTGAACGTCGTCACATCCGGATAAATTTTGCAACCTATCATCTCCTTCAATAACATTTGAACTTCGTTCCAACGATTAAAATTGCATAAACCAAAATTCAAAGTATTGTAAGTAATAACACTAGGAACAATGTCTTTTCCAAGCATTTCACCAAAAAGCTCGAGGACAGAGTCAATCTTCCCGCCCTTTACCAAGCCATCAATAATCATGCCAAATGCTTGGCCGTTAGGCTGACAACCCCCTTTCTCCATTACTTTGAGAACTTCAATTGTCATCAGCCTTGCATAGTCCATCGATTACAGTTCCCTATACCACAACATCTAGTGGACACAACTTTCGTTTTACTATCATCTTAAACAATTCTTGTGCCTCAAAAATCCTATTTTCCTTAAACAATCCCCTCAACAAGGGGCTGAAGGTAAATTCATCAGGAACACAACCCTTCTTGAAAAACCACCCCAGAATCGAAAACCTAAAATCGACCCGGTTAGATAGGCAATAACAATTAATTGCTATATTCAAAGTGTAATGAGCAACTGAAATCTCCAAATTACAAATATCCTTAAAAAGAGAAATGGCCGTGGGATACTCTTTCAGCTTGATCAGATGCGAAAGCAATTGATTAAATTGTACTATACTGGTTCTGGTCATTTTCTCATACACTTAAGTGCATCACTCGACCCATTAACATTGCCCAACTCGTTCCAGATTCTCTCACGTGAGATGGAATTTGCCTCAGATTTACAGAAATTACGAACAACAGAGATAAGCATATCCGGGTTCCGAGAGAAATTACCTGATCTCGAACGATTGAGGGAAGAATTTAGAAGTAACCCTAGTTTCATTTCCAAGAACTCTGATTAACTCACTCGGACGGTGGAGTGCGTAAATGTAATCGCCTCAGAAATCGCGGGAATGATGGAGTTATAAGTGGAGTAATCAAATATTTTACACTTATTCAAGAATTGGAAAAGAGAAGAGTATCTCTAAATTAGACGCAGAAAGAACAAGGATTTGCAATTCGTCGCTCAAAAATAGGCGTCTCGTGTGAAAATTGCTATTAGCATTTTGCGATCTTAAATTATTAAGTGGAGGAAAATAATGAAATAGGATAAAACTACTTGAAAAAGATTTGAGATTAAAAAAAATGAGAGGTAACCATTTTGACTAAAGTTTCGATGGCATTAGAGTATTTTCATGTCCTATCCTCCACTTTTCTGTATACTAAAAAATACAACGTTCAGGTTACTAGTATAGTTTATTTACATATATTTAATTGTTAAATTAATTGCATAAATTATTTGGAGCATCTAATTTTATTAGAGTTTTTAAAAATATTATTGAAATATAAATCAAGACTTTGTTTTGGGAAAGCCACTCGCCGTACGAAAAATTCTACCAATATTTGAGCAATCTTTCATTTAAAAATCACGTGGAATTCCCGAAAAATCCCCATATGAGAACTCAAATTCCTATTTGCTCCCCAACTTCAAAAAAATTCCTCTGAACTCTCCAAATGAGAATCAAAAGTTTCGTTTACTCCCCATTTTTTTTGAAATGTTGTATAAAAATTGAAGAAATATTGTATAAGAATCACGTAACTAAATCACCAGATCTGGTATATTTTTACGTGATTCTTGAATTTTTATACAACATTTCAAAAAAAAAAAGGGAGTAAACCAAACTTTTGATTCTCATGTGGAAAGTTCAGAGTAACTTTTTTGAAAATGGGGAACAAAGACAAATTTTTTCAAGGAGTTTTCAAACCCCTTTAAATCATGAATAACTAATTAATACCGTTGAAAATAGAGAAAATTCCGAATAAGAAACTCTGAAATGTATAAATATCAAATGTTCGTAATAACAAATAATTTCACATTTTAATAGATAAATATATATAATACACTACTTTTCTTGTTTGTGAATATAAAACTTTGAAATGCCTTTCCATTGTCCATCGTGAATGAGGATATTCTGATTCGTTGTTTCTATGCGAAACGAAAACGAACTACTATGGAATCTAAGCACTAAATGAGATCTGATTTATATTCAGCTTACAAGAACGATACAATTGTCTCGATAGGTTTACAGGCAAATTACAAAACCTCGCTCCCTTCTATCTTATTTATTACACTTGCACCCTGGAGAACGTTTCTGCTCCGATCACTGTATGAAAGGCCGGGTTTGATTGGTTTATTGGCTAAGGTCAGTTTTTGGGAATGTAAAATTTTTGTGTTCCCACAACCGGAACCAGTATCCGCCAAATCAGATCCTTTTCCTCATTTTCTTTCTGTTTAACTTGTCCTTAATTGGTGTTTAAGGTAAGACCCTCTTTTATAAAAGATGAATCTTGTTACAGGTTTAGTTTTTTAGATTCTATAACTCTATATGATTGGATTTGTTCTTATCTACTTGTGTTTATTAGTTACACGTTGTTAGGAGTTATAGAGCTCAAGAGTCTTCTTTGGTTTGCTAACTCTAGGCCGGTTAAAACTTTTTAAGTTGTTTGTATCCTTGGCAATGAAAATCAATCTTAAATGATATTTCTTACTCCACAAAAATTCAAATTTATAGATAAGAAGTAGTCAGACCGCGACCGATAGAAGGAATCGTTGACCATAATTTGCACAGTCATACTTCAAACTTGTGTTTATTATTGAGTTGACCTGACCTGATAGTAGCGCTTTATTTTTCACGGTCATACTCCAAACTTGTGTTTATTATTGAGTTGACCTGACTTGATAGTAGCGTTTTTGAGAATGTCCAATCCCAAAGTCGTTGAACGAATAAGTCAGTCAATCTGTTATCTTGAATGTGCTGTGACACAGACACGACACGATACGGATACGACGATACTTATTTTTTCTTAAACTTTTCATATGAAGAGTATCAGATACACTGCTCGACATGAATGTCCGACAACACAATAAAATAATATTTATAGAAGTGTCTATGCAGATCTATGATAACAACGATGAGAATTTAAGAAAATAAAATAAGGGACAATCTTTTATTAATATTGCTAATTTTGGCATTCCAAATCAAGCTCAAGCCTTATAATTTGAATACCTGACGTGTAAGCATAGCCAAATGCATGTAATATAGTTATGGCAGCTTAGCAGTCTTATATATATAATTACTTTCTCCAAGTTTGCGAAGATTCTTGGTTTTGAAATTTTTAAAATTAATAACGCAAATTAAAGTGAGAATAGGAAGCGCTTAAAAATGAATGCTTATAAACAATTCTAATTAAGTGGTGTCAGAAGATTATAGTGACCGAGCAAACACTTGAAGATTTTTGTTGATGTGGTCAACTCCGATCTGAAATTAAAAGAGTGAAAATGAAATGGTGAATGTTGGTTGGGTTTTTCTCCACATAAGCTCTTCGATATGCTTAAGTCAGTAATCAAATTTGCCGATTAGTAATTGAGAGAATTTAATGTGTTTATATGTTTTAATAAATGCATTTGCTGAGACTTGTGCGTGTGTTCGTACGCCACACTTAATGTGTATTATTACAATAAATCAAAATATGAGATCTGATTAGATTAACATTTGAGTGAGAATTGACCAGAGATTTAGTACATAATTTTGTACTTGCCCGAGTAGGATATGCGAAAGCCCAAACCACACATCGGACACTCATCAAGACATCAACTATCCAATGCCCCAATCCACCTATTTGTGTTGAGGATGCCTTCAATTTCTCGATTCACATACATTTGTCATTACGCGGTCCTTTCCCACGTATCATATATCAAAAGGTCTATCGTGATGCTTAAATCAATCGCGCACCATTTGCAACGTAAGATAGTGCTACAAAACTTTTATAAGATATTAACCTTTTTTTTGTTTTGACTTTTATAAAATTAATGTTTGCTAACATCTTTCCCTCAGAAAAAAGCTTTGTATAAATTACCTTAACTAACCAAATTAATATGCATGCATGATGCATGAGTTTAAACACTTAAATAAAATAATCAAATTACGTACGTTTAAACAGTTACATTTGACTCGAATTAATAACATTACACGTACTTCGTCTACCATTGATGTTGACTCAGAACATAGTTCTAGAAGAGAATACGTCTAATTCCTTGTCAATCCGTGTGTTGTCTTAGCTTGTATACTAAGTCTACGTACTTTCGACTTTTTTACAAGAAATTTACCATTTGCTTATCCAACAAGTGATTTTGAAACCTATATATATATATATGATTCCACAAATTCATAAAAACACGTAAGATTCATCAAAACTTTCTTTCAACTACATACATAATAACACCTTTCGTATATTTATCGACATACAACATGGGCTCATCAAATTACGCTATATTTCCATCTTCGTACACAAAAAAGGATTTTTCAGACAATCGACTTTACACGAAAACACACAACATCATACGATGGAAGTCGGGCAAACTTGTCGACCCGAGACTTCTATCCGTATTAGAACCATTTGGGGAGGTTTACATGGATCGTCCCTGAGTTTTTCAAGAAATTTTTTCATGGAAACTATGGGGAATTGTTCAAGAAAATGAGTGATGCTTTGAAGAAGAGAAAGCTCATGAACAAAGGTAGGAGCATGACTCGGAGCATAAGTTTGAGAGCAATGGGGCAAAGAGGAACCGACGATGATGAGATAAATGCATTAAGACTTGAGAAGTTCAAAGTTAGAACACCAAATGTGATTGTGGACACTACCCAAGGGAGTCATGACATTCAATCTGAATCTACTTAAGGGTTAATACCACTTTTGGTACAGTTAATTACCATATATAATTTCTCAAATAGAATGGCATAAGTTTCGGTTTACAACATCAAATGTGATATTAACCCATAAAATTGGGATAGGATAGGATGAATAGTCCCCAAAATTGTAATTTATGTTCTTTATTTTGTACTCTTTATTATTGTACATGAAACAATTGAAATCAATAAACTTGCTCTCCTTTCTTGATTGCATTGTCAGTTGAACTTACAAGAATGCAATATTCACTACAAGAAATTTCATTTTTACCAACAAATATTTTCGTCACCAAAAGTATACCTTTTCGTTGTTAATTCTATTAACAACAAAATATTTTTGTTGCCGGCTTCGTTGGCAAATCCTCGTTACTAAAAGTTCATGGCAACAAAAAGTCAATATCGTTGCGTATACATGTAAAATTGACAACGATATATTTTTCGTTGCAAAATGTGATTCGAAAAGGCAACAAATATGATTGTTGCTAATTTTATATTTTTTTGTAGGGAAATTGAACATTTCGTTGCCAATAAATTGTTTTAAAATTATAATTTATTGTTATTTACAACGACATATTTTGTTGCAAAATACCATGTATTTCGCAACGAAAAACTTTTCGTGCTTAAATGTATTTTTCTACGGCAACAAAATAAATTTCGTTGCCAAATGTAGTTTTAAAATATATTATTTAATTGTGTTCTTTGCACGAGTCGAACTCGGGTTGACAACAAGAGATAAGTGCCCCCAAACCAACTTGGCTAGGATGTAATGTTTACAAAAAGAAAATTCATTATATAATTAATTTGGTTTTTATAATTTTGTTAAATATGTATTTGCCACAAAAGTTTTTGTCGCCAAAAGTACTTAATATTTTTCAACAATAATAATCGTTGCTAATCTATGAAAGTATTAACAACGATATACTTTGTCGCCCAAAAAGCTACAACCGCAACAAAATAATTTGTTGAAAAAAGTCAAATATTTAGCAACTATTAAATATCGTTGCTAATTTTTTACAAGAATTCTCAACGACAAATTTCGTTGCACAAAGGTTATTATTAGTTACAATTATATTTTGTTGCAGAAATATATTATTGGCAACGATTCATATTGTTCCCAAAAGAGTTGTATTTTAACTACAAATTTTTTTTGTTGCAATTTGTCAAAATTGTTGCCAAATAAGATTTTAAAAGTGACGATTGAGAGACACATAACTTTGGCAACAAAATATTTTTTTCGTGCTAAATAAGTGAGAAAAAAGACAACGAAAATTACTTTTCGTTGCCAAAACATAATTATTTACAATAAAAATAAAATCGTTGCTAAAAAAATCGTTGCGAATTTGATAATTTGTTGTAGTGATTTTCCACACTTATAAAGTATACAAATTAGTGGTAAACGTAAATTTTTGCTTTAGTTTTGTATGATGGGAAAAATTCCAACTCAAATCTAATTGGATCAAAGTCGATCAATTATACGATTTAGGATATTATACTTACTATTTGATTAATTATTTTCTTAATATTTACACTGATTACACGATTAATATAAAACACTTTTCCTGTTGTTGCACTATAGTTTGGCTAAATTAGATTATGGTTAAAACATCTAGTTGAGTAGTGAAATTAGGTTTAAAGTAGCCGATAATGTGATATTGACTATTGATAAGCTATATCTGATAATTAGGGACAAGCAGATAGCTTAATGGTAAAAATATGTACCGATGAACAAATTGATTAAGGGTTTCAGAGAACCAACGACAATCATTTTTAATAAAAAAAAAGGGTTAATTGTTTTTTGCACCCCAACCTTTGAGGAACACACATTAGTACCCAACCTTTGAATTTTTATATTTTGGTATCCAACCTTTGAATTTTGTTGCACTTTGGTACCCAAGACCAATAAGAAAATGACACGTAGATCCAACCGACCAATAAGAAAATGACACGTCGCTCTTGGGCACTTAAATGTAACAAAATTCAAAGGTTGGGTACCAAAATGTAAAAATTCAAAGATTGAGTACTAAAATGCAACACACCCCAAAGGTTGGGGTGCAAAAAACAATTAACCAAAAAAAAAAAAAACTATATCCGGTATTTAATTGTAACGGATGATGTATTGTTTATAACTATTCAAGAATTACAAAGAGTATGGTCTAATTTAACGGGACATTCCCGAAAAATCCCTAAATGGGGACTCAAACTTCTGTTTGCTCCTCATTTTCAAAATAATATTGTTAAAAATATACAACATTTGGGGATTTAAGTACGCGATTCTTAAGTTTTTATACCATGTTTACAAAAAATTGGGAGTAAAAGGGAATTATGATTCTCGTTTGGAGAGTGAAGAAGAATAATTTTGAAAATGGGGAGCAAACAGAAATTTTTTGAACTCATGGGGAGTTTTCAAAGAAGACCCCCTGATTTAAAGGATGCAAAACGAGATTAGTTGCTCCAAAATTGGGCAGCTAAGAGGTTCGGGTTAGCTGTTTTAGTACGAAATGAAACAGTCTGCTATAGAATATAAGGACTAAAATGAGATCTAAAACAATAATGACTATGTTCTTAGACTGAATAGGCTTGTTGCTGTTTGTGATGAGTTTACATACAACTCATTTACTTTTTGCCTCTCATCACAGTTCCTCAACGAATACTGTTATAGGTAAGCTTCCTCAATGAATAAAGTCAGCTTCTTACATGTTTTTGTTTCAATATCAGATCCTTAGCTTCCTCTGGCAGATCATTTGACAGCATCCTTTTATTATCATTTGACAGCATCCTTTTATTAGGATATTGTAAGCCACGACGGTTACAATGTATCCAACAAATATGGGTTCCAGCCCATGGTTTCAAACCAAACCCAAAGAGTTGGGATGGTTTTGGGTTTAATAATTTTATGTTAGGTTGGCTTGGGCTGGGCTTGATATGAGTTACAATAATATTTGGCTAATAATGGGCCGACCTGGCTCCTTATGGTTTGGAAATGGTTTATTAATAGATCAAGCCTGATCCCTTAATTTAAATATCAAATGACTATTATATCCTTATTCAAAAATAAATATTACGTTATCAAATTGGGAAAATGCGGATTGCGTCACTGCGGATTGATGAATATTCATGTACCATATATGTACCATAAATTATTAGGGCATATTAATTTAATACGTTACATAATAATACGTTGATAAATATTAAAATAAATTAATTAGGGATTGATAAATAATGAATAAATAATTGCAGTGACGCCAAACAATTTATTTTGTTTTATAAATTAAATTGGGAAATTATGGTACATGAAATCAAACAGCTTTCGTGAATTTAGATTTTTTGATATGTTTGGATTTTAACAAATGGAATCGTACTGTGTTGTAATTTAAGAAAATTTCATTTGTTAAAATTACCTGATGCATTTGTATGCTACAAAAATTGTTAAAATTTCCTGATGCATTTGTATGCTACAAAAATGGGGCAAATGGATTGTTGAACGGATCTAAAATAAGTCGAACAAATAGAAAAGTAGTGAAAACGGGTCTAAAAAGGTTCAAACATGACTAAAATTGGTCGATCGTGTCAAAAAATAAGTTGAATAGGTCGTTTTAAGAGTCAAACGAGTAAAAAATGGACCGAACAAGTCGAAAATAGGTTGGAAATGTCGTAAAACGGATAAAACGAGTCAAATGAGTCCAAATTAGGTCGAAAAGATCGAAAAACGGGCTAAACAGACAAAATTAAAATGGATTGAACGGGGTTAAAATATGTTAAATTGGCCAAAAAGAAATCAAATATGTTAGGGATGGGTATCTTGGATATTTTAGCATTAAGGTTAAATATAAACTCATTTAGAACTTATTGTTGAACCAATTAGTAGCCCGCCAAAAACCATTACAAACCGCCTAAAAACCATTTAAAACCCAGCCCAATAAGAACCAACTAATATTTGAACCATTTTGAGCCCAAACCATTTTGAACCAAGCCCATATTAACCCAGCCCAAAACTAGCCCAACCTACCCATTTACCACCCCTGTAACAAAATAGGGGCCCTTCTTCGTTTAGTTCATAGTAGAAAACAAAGTTGGATTGCTTGGAAATGAGGTACAGACACCAGGGCATCTTTATCACAATTAAACAGCATTTTCGAATTAAATCTTTAGGAAGAAATAGCGAAAATCATAAGGCAATTAGAAAATAAATAAACTTACTTCCTCAATAATAATCAGGAGTGAAAAATTAACCTTAAACACAGATATCCAACACAATTAGTACATAGACTACAAGAAGGGACAAAGAAAGCTAATTTGATCAAGATAAAAAAATGCTAATCAAGAAATGGCCACATTATTGGCATACACACTGTTGAATCATTTCTCCAGATGTGGCGACATTCAATATTATCATCGATGCTTTATGTAAGAAAAGGTGGGTGGATAAAGCAAAAGATGCACTTCAAATCATGATGCAAAATAATGTGGTTCCTGACATAGTCACTTACAATTAGCAATAATATCCCTCCGATATTTATAGCTATAATATTCTAATCAACGGATATCGTGGGAAGACGAAAATCGACGATGCCTTGCAAGAGATCTCATGAAAGAGTTGCAAGGCATCGTCGATTTTCATCTTCCCACAATATCAGTTGATTATAAAGTTATAGCAATAAATATCAGGAGGAATATTATTGCTATCCATAGAAATAAAAACTTCTCTAGCTTCATCGAGTCAGCCTTGGAAACAGTATCCATCCATCAATGAATTGTATGTGACCATGTCAGGAGCCATATAATTTGTGGGTGTTAGGCCTACAACTCCCTCTCTCCATTACTCTGAGAATTTCAATTGCCATCGTAGTGTTCCCGGCCTTACACAGTCCACCAATCACAGTTCCATATGTCACAATATCTACCTCGCACAACCTTTCTCTTATTATCTTCTTAAACAATAGTTCTGCCTCAAAAATCCTATTTTCTTTAAATAAACCCTTCAATAAGGTGTTAAAGGTAAATGTATCAGGAACAAAGCCCATCTTGAAGAACCAACCAAGAATTGAAAACCCAAAATCGACCCTGTTGGAAAGACAATAACAATTAATAGCAATATTCAAAGTATAATCATTAACTGAATTCTCCAAATTGCACGTATCCTTAAAGAGAGAGATAGCCATGGGATACTCTTTCAGTTTCACCAAATGCGAAAGCAATTGAGTAAATTGTACTACAATAGGCAAAGGCTTCATTCTGGTCATTTTCTCATACAACTCAAGTGCATCACTCGACCCATTAACATGTCCAAACTCGATCCAGATTCTCTTGGGCAAGATGGAATTTCCCACTGAAATTATGAAAAATAGAGAGAAGCAGATCTGGGTTTCGAAAGAAATTACCTAATTGAGAACCCTTCAGAGAAGAATTTAGAAGTAACCCTAATTTCATTTCCAAGAACTCTGATTAACTCACTCAGGGGGCGGGGTGCAGAAATGTAATCCTCTGAAAAATAGGCAAGTGTCTCGTTGCCTAAGAAAGAAAGATTATCCTCGGAGCTCTTCAATTGCTTTATCACCAAGATGGTATCACCTCCAAAATAACTTTGCACCACCCGAAATCTCACGCTAAACGGAAAGTCGACAAAGCTGCTAAAGCTTCCACTACTTTTGGATCTGCCACATGAAGTTTTAGATCCGCTGGAAGCAATGACCATTTGTATCTCGCGCTACAATCCTGATCCCAACCGCATCTCTTCTTTGAAGACCGGCTGTCGAAATTAATTTTATATATACTGATAAATACAACATTCAGGTTACTGGTATCTTGAACATTGAGTTGACTCAGGCTGATTTGGTTCTCACCACTATTTGGGCACTCTGGTGGAATCGTAATAGGAAGGCCCGAGAGGGTGTTGAGTTATTGCCTGGAGAATTGTCCGAGTTTGTTCTTAATTTTCACTCCACTTTCGCCAAATCTAACGAGATCCTTGCTATGCCTAAACCTCGTAGTCCACCTCTTGCTTGGGTTGTGCCGTGTTCCGTTGTGATTAAAGTGAATTTTGATCGTGATATTTTCCACGAGACGGCTGAGTTTGGTTTTGGCGTTGTGGCGCATGATTGGTCCAGGACGTGTGTTGGTAGAGCTCAGCTCGTTGGTTTGGTTTGTTCTCGTCGGAGGGCGTGGAAGCTTTTGCAGCTAGGGAGGCAGCTTGGTTGATTAGGAGGCGGGGATGGAACAACGTTATTGTCGAAGGTGACTGTGCGAATCTGCTTGCTTAGCTGAAGTCCCAGCAACAAGACCTTTCAGAAGTTGGCAATGTCATTTGGGATATTAAAGAGGCACTCTCAAGCACTTCTGAGTTTTCTTTCACTTGGGTTAATAGAGAAGCAGTGGCGGAGCCACCCTTGCCTAGGGCTGTCAATGGATCGGATTTTAATCCGAATCCGATCCAAATCCGATCCGAATTTTGGCATATTCGTCCAATAAAAATGTCCGATGGATCATATCCGATTATAAATATTCGTTATCCGAAATAAATGGAGCGAATATGGAATTAACGAATCCGATCCGTTTAGAATCCGATTATATATATAATATTTAATTAAAATAAATTATTTATTAGTACATAATATTAAGTAAAATGACTAAAATTACAATTTTAACATAATTATCACTTTAAACAACAATAAAATTTGAATTATTCACTCTAAAAGTATATATTTTCCTTTATTAATAAGTTTAAATTAACTTATTTTAAATAAATATAAATAAAATCATCAAATAATCCATTAAATAATTATTATATATTAATATTATGTAATTATATTTATTCTTTATATTAAACTTGTTAAATAAAAATATTAAATTTTATTACTAATCGGGTCGGATCTTTAATCGGATATAATCCGATCCGATTATGCATGGATTCAAAATGAATGAATCCGAATCCTTCGGATCCGGTTGTCGGATCTTCTTGTCGGATTCGGATCCGGAATCCCCTGATCCGGCCCGAATCCGACCCGTTGACAGCCCTACCCTTGCCCGAGGGGGGTACAATTGAACCCCCTCAATTTTTTTTTAAATTATTATATAGATATATACATATTTGTATATGTAATTTTATGGGATTTTTTTAATTACTGACCCCCCTCATCAAAGTTAAAATTAATACTAGCAAGGGTCAATATAATAAATTATTGGACCCCCTTTAATATTATGCTTTCGTCGATCCCCTAAATAAAATTTCTGACTCCGCCACTGTAGAGAAGGGAATGGGTTGGCTCATTCCTTGGCTAGGAATGCTTCCATCTTCAAGGAAGGGACTTCTGATGTGAACCTCCCCATTAGATATTAGCTCTGCTCTTTCTTCCTGTTTTTCTCTATTGTTGTTGCTTTGTTTGCACCCTTGGTGGTGTTTTCCCTAAAAAAAAGAAAAAAAAAAGGTTACTGGTATAGTTTATTTAGATATTTTTAAATGTTAAATTAATTGCATAAATTATTTAGAGCACCTAATTTTATTAAAATTTTGCAAAAATATTATTGAAATAATTAATTAATACTGTTGAAAATAGAGAAATTTCCGAAATAAGAAGCTCTTGAATGTATAAATATCAAATGTTCATAGATAATAAATAATTTCCCATTTTAATAACTAAATATATATAATTCACTACTTTTCTTGTGCGGGAAGAGTGGCACAACGAAAGTAAAGTTAAATCGACAACGCACACGAAGTGCCCAAAACCAATCAACCCAATGGATCAAATCTTCCCTTTGTGCAATCAAACAGGAGCTAATACAGGAAAAGAAATACAACAACAAAAACATCATACGTGGAAACCCCAAAGTGGAAAAAATCATGGGACAAAATCCGAGCAAACTTCTGCTATAACCAATAGAACGGGTACACAAGTTTCTTCCCTATCCAACAATTTAGGTGCATCTAACAATCATCATACCATCAAGAAACCCATGTTCTTGGTATACAACAACCCTCCAATAGTTACTCATAAGAGTAGAAAGACAACAAGAAGATTGAACAAAAGTTCCTTCAAATTCAAGCTTAACAAAAGGCTACCTTGCAAGATAAATATCTGAAGATCAAACCGTTCAATCTTCGATCCCTTTGGTGAAAAACAAATATAACTTCCTCCTTATTGGAGGGAACCCAACATCTTGTTTGTGAACATGAAACTTTGAAGTGTTTTTCCATTGTCGATCATGAACGAGGAGGTTCTAATTCATTGTTTTCAGCAAGAAATGAAAACGACCTACTATGGAATTTAAGCACTAAAATGAGATCTGATCTATATTCAGTTTACAAGAACGACACAATTGTTTGAACAGGTTTATAGGTAAATTACAGAAACCTCCCTTTTATCTTCTTTATCACACTTGCACCCTGGAAGCAGGTTTCCGATCTGATGAAGGTTTTTTTTTTTTTTTTTTAACACACACCCCCCAAGTGGCCCAAGTGATTCGAACCCGGAACCTTGCCTTTGAGAATGAACCCTCAGACCACTTGACCAACCCCTATTAGCTGATGAATGGGTTTGATTGGTTTATATACAACTCATTTGCTTTTTGCCCCTCATCATATATAAATTCTAACTGCTGGAAATTTTCTTGCATCATTTGTGATATGGGTATAAATTATTAATATTTAATGTTAGCCCAAACTTAATGTCCAAACTTTTGCCCGAACTTTTATCAATTATGGACTTTAAAAGCCCAAATAATCTATATCCTTAAGATTAGGTTTCACGCTATAAATACCTAAAAGGGATATATACAGTGGATTTTTTGGCTTTTGGGGAGAGGTCCATTTTCTAAGAGCATGAGCATCACTCAAGAATAGCTACCATACTCATTTTTTAGGAATCAAAGATTTAATCTGGGCACCATTTTGGGTTGAAAGCTCAGATTTATTGATAGGATTTTTTGTCGTATCAATTGGCGCCATCTGTGGGAACGTTAATTCAAACGAGGTGAGGATGGTGGAGGATAGGAGTGATAGGCAACAAACATTTTCCTTGGCGAAGATATTTCGTTTCAATTCCAATAACAGCAGTTGGAAATTGTTTGATTCATCGCTCAACATACCGAAAAGGTGAGAAGGGACATCAAAGAAAAGCAGAAGAAATCCTCCCGATGAATCGAGGCCGAAGTAGAGAAAAACATGATGAACAAGCTCAAATGAAAAGAGGAAGAAACCGAGAAGATTGGTAAACCGAACTGGGTGCTTGAAGAGCGGATGGAATCTCTGTGCATCGAAATCAAATATGGCGTGATTTAGCCCTCAATAAGTGGCTGAAACTCTTTCTTAATAAATTTCTACGCCTCTAACAATATTCTTCTCAATTTTGAGCGAAACTCTGATTTGCCTAACTGTATCTGTCACTAATGCCACTACTTTAGCTGCAGCTCCCATTTCTGGGATCGTCCTTGGGGGAAGAAACTCGCTGCCATTTGGCATCATCATTGGGGAAGAAACCTGCTGCCATGCATTTCTGGGATATTCCTAGGGGGAAGAAATTCACGTCGACATTGTTTGGCACTCTTATTCTCCTTGGAGTTAGTATCTATACTATATGATCGTATTATTGTTTTGTTAAGAATCTAGTCTTTGATCTCTATCTTGAGAATGCTTGATGCTGCGGTATGTATGTTGCATGTTTGTAGAAATAACTCTGTCAAGTGTGAAAGTTATGTGTTTGTAGAAATGACTGTGTAAATTCCGATGACTAAAATTGATTCTTTTTGAGAGACTTGCCTTGATGTTTTTCAAAAATTGTGCAGAAGATATAATGAATGAATATAGTGAGTTATAATTTAGCAATACAAAAAATTTGCTTTTGTTATATATTTTGTTCGGATCACAAGAGCGATGCAAATAGCCTTGGACAATGAATTGCATTTGGTAGTTCTAACTTCTAATCCCCTTCAATTGTAATCAATATCTGTTAGCTAATATATACCCTTCAATGGCTCGAGGTGGTGTCTTTTGTATCAGGGGACTTATTCTATCTTTAGCTTAAAATCATGGCTTTTGCTTTAATTATTGGAGTGATCGTGATCTAAGAATTAATCCTGGTTAGTTGATGATTGCAAAGTCACAGATGACAATATTATACGAAGGAGCCTTTGGGGATTGTTATGAAAAGAACAGAGATCAGATGGCAGGTTTGAAAAATGGTTTGTTCTTTATCTTCTACTGAGCGCCATAGCATAATAACTTTCAGCATCTATTTGTTCTTATTTATTTTGGGTTTACTGTTAATGCATGTTAGTGCATTTGATTACTTGGTTTGGCCATTTGATTGATTTCACCTAATATTTCAAACAAGAATATTTTGGCAGCTCAGTCGCCATCAGCAAAAGGTTGAGCCAAATTTTGTCAAGAAAATTCAAATGATCTATTAATAAAGACCATCTTCAACTTTTGTTTTCTAGTATGAATAGAAAATTTAAAGTTATTTCTTCAATGAATGTTATCTATAGTGTAATTCCTCAAGGTTTCTTTGGGATCAACTGATCAAGAGTAATATGACTAAGGTTCGTTGACTAAGGTCGTTGAATAACCTATTATCCTTCGATTCAAAGGATTCCAATGGGCAAAAATAAATATGACTAAGGTTCGTTAACTAAGGTCGTTGAATAACCTGTTATCCTTCGATTCAAAGGATTCCAATGGTTAAAAATAAATATGACTAAGGTTCGTTAACTAAGGTCGTTGAATAACCTGTTATCCTTCGATTCAAAGGATTCCAATGGCTAAAAATAAATATGACTAAGGTTGGTTAACTAAGGTTGTTAAATAACCTATTATCCCTTAATTGGAAGGGTTCCAAAAGTTTAAAATAAATACGACTAAGGTTTGTTAACTAAGGTTGTTAAATAACCTATTATCCCTTGATTTGAAGGTTTTCAAAGGTTAAAGAATAAATATGACTAAGGTTTGCTAGCTAAGGTTATCAAATAACTTGTCCCTCAATTTGATGGGTTCCAAAGGTTAAAGAATAAGTATGACTAAGTTTTGTTAACTAAGGTCCTGTTATATTTCGCTTTAAAGGATTTCAAAGTTTTAGAATAAGTGTGACTAAGGTTCTTTAACTAAGGTCATTAAGTTATACCTTGGATTCCAAAGGTTAAGAATACGAAGGTGACTAAGGTTCATTAACTAAATTGGTTGTTAAATAATTTGTTACTCTATATTTCAAAGGTTAGTAATTAATATGTCGGAGGACGTAAATAGCTCAATACCGAAGATCTATAGAAGCCATGAGCACCTTCTAGCCGAACTGAGGCGTCCATCCTCCTCAGGTTGAAATCCTCCTCAGCTGCTGTATGGTTGTACTTATGACCCTCATGCTCTCCTATTCTATGATCATCATAATCCAAACCTTCTGATCGGGCCTTTTTTAGGGTTGGGCTATTGTTTTCTCTTGAGAACCTTCAAGCCCAGTGAGATCGATGGCATCATCTTGAAGAGTTGATGGAGGAACATCCTCCGAGAATCGGGAGGGGGTTCCACGAAGAGTTTAAACATAACCCAACTCTACAAGTAAAAATATTAAAGTTATTATTTGCAAAATATGATTCTTTGAAAAAAATCTCATTTGTGGTCTAACAACTTGGGGAACTAATAGAAAGCTGGCCTTAATTCGTAAGATTCTTTGTTAGAAGACCCTCGGTGGAGAAACTAGGGTCATATACATCTGGGCTTCATATAACCCAAAAGTTTCATCCATAAGACCCTCGTTCGTTACCAAGGTCGTATACATCTTAGGTTCATATAACCAAAAGTTTCTTCTAGAAGACCCTTGGTCGTTACCAAGGTTGTATGCGTCTTGGCTACATGTAACCTAAAAGGTTCATTTAGAAGACCCTCGGTTGCAGCATCTTGGGTTCATACAACCCAAACGTTTCATCTAAAAGACCCTCGGTCGTTACCAGGGTTGTATTGCGTCTTGGGTTTGTATAACCCAAATAAAAGATATATGTGTATAATCTCAAAGTTATTAGATTTTAAAGTGTATTTTCAATCCCCTCCAAAAACTAATAACTTGGGGGACTCATGATATGGGTATAAATTATTAATATTTAACCTTAGCCCAAACTTAATGTCCAAACTTTTATCAATTATGGACTTTAAAAGCCCAAATAATCTATACCCATAAGATTAGGGTTTCACACTATAAATACCTGAAAGGGATACATAGAGTGGATTTTTCGGCTTCTGGGGAGAGGTCCATTTTCTAAGAGCATGAGCATCACTCAAGAATAGCTGCCATACTCATTTTTGAGGAATTGAAGGTTTAATCTGGGCATCATTTTGGGTTGAAAACTCAAATTTATTGATAGGATTTTTGCTCGTATCAATTGGCATAATACATTTTCAAAAAAATAAAAATGATACATACGTAACATATGGTATGATCAAATGTGGTATTAACCCATAAAATTGGGATGGTTTGGGACCCGCAACCCATAAATCCCTAATATTGTAATTTATATTCTATTATTTATCTATTTTGTACGTTTTGTTATTGTACATGAAATGATTGAAATCAGTAAACTTGCTCTACTTTGAATCAAAAATTTAATTTGACCGTCCCTTTACATAAAATTTGAGCTCCTTTAATTTCTTGATTGCCTTGTCATTTGACCTTACAAGATCCCAATGTTTTCCTTATTAAATGGCATGCATGATGGATGTCACGCTTATGAAACATATAATTAATCTAAGTCAATTAATTATACAGGTAAGGGTACTATACTAACTATTTGATTAATTAGTTTTTTTAATAATTACATTAATCACATGATAAATTTAAAATACTTTTCCTCTCGTGGTAGTGGTTTGGCTGAACCAAGTTCAGGTTAGAATACCCGATCAAGTAATGAAAATTAGATTTAAAGTAACCGATAATGTGGTATCGATTATTGATAAGATATATCCGATATTTAATTGTAACAAATGATTTTATTGTTTATAGCTATTCAAGAATTAGGGTATGGCCCAAATTAAAGGACGCAAAACGAGATTTGTTGCTCCAAAATCAGGCAGATAAGAGTTTCTGGTTAGTTGTTTCAGTGGGAAATGAAAGAGTCTGTTTAGGAATTAAAGGATTAAAATGAGATCTAATCTATTTAAGAAATATAAACAGGCGAATTACAGAAACCTCCCTTCTATGAGCATGTTTCTGATAATTGAATCAAAGGGTTTGATTGATTTATTGGTTAAGTTTTAGACTGTATAGGCTTGCTGCTGTTTGCGATGAGTTTACATACAACTTATCACACAGTTCCTCGACGAATAATGTCATAGGTAGCCGAATATGGTAACAAATTTACATGTCTTATCTTCAATATTAGATTCCTAGCTTCCCATCATGTTGCCGTAAGTATCCCATCATCATCTAGTTCACGGTAGAAAACAAAGTTGGATTGCCTGGAAATGTGATACACACAACAGAGCATCTTTATAACAATTAAACAACATTTTAAAACTAAATGGGTTAATTATACAGATCCCCTCGT
Organism: Lantana camara; assembly: GCA_037501455.1. Taxonomy (NCBI): domain Eukaryota; kingdom Viridiplantae; phylum Streptophyta; class Magnoliopsida; order Lamiales; family Verbenaceae; genus Lantana; species Lantana camara. The sequence goes on from CM074863.1 coordinate 89,484,907, forward strand.
CCTTTGGGCACTTTGGCGAAGTGCCCCCTATCCTTTGAATCAGGGCGATTTACCCCCTAACTTTTGAAAAATCGCTCACTTGACCCATTTGACCAAGTTTGACTATCGATTTCTTCTCCGACATGAAGATCCAAGTTCCAAGACCACCGCCATCGTACTCGTCTCTCCAAGGAGAACAAAATCCATACCCCATCCGACCCTATTAGCGGTTAAACACTTCGTTTGTCGTGTATCACCTTTGACCGATGATTTCTTCTTCGTCGGTTGTCGGATTTTGATTTCGGACCATTGTTGTGTTTCTTGCGTCCAGAGCTTCAATTTGAGATATCATATCAACACATTTGATATCAGCATCGTACAAATATGCTTTGTTAAAGTTTTTTCAAAGGGGTCAAATGAGTGATTTTTCAAAAGTTATGGGGCAAATCGCCCAGATTCAAATAATAGGGGGCATTTCGCCCAAGTGCCCAAAGGACAGGGGGGTCTGTATAATTAACCCAAACTAAATAGCAAAAATAATAAGGCATTTAGAAATTAAAAATAAACTATAAACTTACTTCCTCAATAATAATCAGCAGCAGAAAATTAACCTTAGACAAAAATATTCAACACAGTTAGTACATAAACTACAAACAGTGACAAAGAAAGCTAATTTGACCAAGATAAAGAAGTGGCCACATTATTAGCATACACACTGCTGAATCATTTCATAAGTGCAGGGTTATGTTCCTTTTCCCCTGATAAAGCAATCAACAAGCCTAATGTAGATGAATCAGGAGAGAATCCTCTTGCATGCATTTCCTTGAGAAAATTTGACGCATCAGTGTACTCACCTCTCCTCAAAAATTCTCGAACAACAAAATTATAGGTAATCTCATTTGGCAACAAATTTACCTCTTTCATTTTCAATAGAAGATCTTTAGCTTCCTCTAGTTGTCCATCTTGACAGCATCCTTTTATCAAGATGTTGTAGGTTACCACGCTGGCCTCCAATCCTTTGGAAGGTAGGTCATTAAAAATAGTCTACGCTTCATGCGGTTTTTTAGCCTCACAAAACGCATTCATGATGATACTGCAGTATTGAATATGAAGAGGTGCTCCTTCCTGTTCCAATGCATTCAAGAAAGACAATTCCCGTTTAACATACCCATTCCGACACAGCTCGTGCAACAAGTTACAGTAAGTATGAAAGTCTGGTTTAAGGCCAATGACTTGCAACTCATCAAAAATTTGTAGTGCTGCAAAACATCTTTTGGCGGAGAACAATCCTTGGAGTATATAATTATATGTGACCACATCAGGCTTTAAGCCTTTACAAGATATCTCGCGAAAGAGATGCATAGCATCATCTATTTTCATTTTCGTACAATATCTGTTGATTAGAATGGTATAGATGCAAATAATCGGAGCAATATTGTTGTTATCCATACAATGAAAAACTTCCCTAGCTTCATCCAGTCATCCTTGCAAACAATATCCATCCATCAATTAGCTAAAAGAGATCACATCAGGATCCACATTATTCTATATCATGATATGGAATACATCTTTTGCTTTATCCACCAGCCCTTTCTTACATAAAGCATCGATTATAATACTGAATGTAACGACATTGGGAGAAATTTTGCAACCTATCATCTCCTTCAATAACATTTGAACTTTGCTCCAACGATCCAAATTACATAAACTAGAAATCAAAGAATTGTAAGTAATAACACTAGGAGCAATGTCTTTTCCAAGCATTTCACGAAAAAGCTTCACAGCCGAGTCAATCTTCCAATCCTTACACAAGCCATCAATAATCATGGTAAATGTTTGGGTGTCAGGCCTACAGCTCTCTTTCTCCATTACTCTGAGAACTTCAATTGCTGTCATAGAGTTGCCGGCCTTGCATACTCCACCAATCACAGTTCCATACACCACAACATCTAGCTGACACAACTTTCGTTTTACTATCTTCTTAAACAATTCTTGTGCCTCACAAAACCTATTTTCCTTAAACAATCCCCTCAATAAGGGACTAAAGGTAAATTCATTAAGAACACAACCCTTCTTAAAGAACCAAACCAGAATCGAAAACCCAAAATCGACCCGGTTAGAGAGGTAATAACAATTAATAGCAATAGTCAAAGTATAATCATTAACTGAAATTTCCTAATTGCAAATATCTTTAAAAAGAGAAATGGCCATGGGATACTCTTTCAGCTTCATCAGACGCGAAAGCAATTGAGTAAATTGTACTACACTGGGCAAAGGCCTCTTTCTGGTCATTTTCTCATACACCTTAAGTGCATCAGTCGACCCATTAACGTGTCATGAATTCCATGTAGCATATCATGGAGAAAGGAAACATGCAGGGATATGTTAAGAAGAAGGGCACGTGCTTGCTCATATGGTGGAAATAGGAGAGCGAGACGGCGTCGTTTGAAGAACATTTAAGACATTATATTTACTTAATTAAGTTGTCAAACCTTTTATTATGTTTTTAGCTTTTACTCAGCACTTTTGGGGTGTAAGTGTAATATTCCATTTCTGCTAAGTTTTTGTCTAGTTTGGACGAGGTTGTTAGGCTGTGGGGGGACCATTTATACAGCTTGATTTTCAGTGCTGAGTAGTGAACGTTGATGATTGCATTTCTGATTCTTCTCTCTCTTCTTTACTTTCTCTCCAAGTTGATCTATCATCTCTCTTCCCAATTCTTCCTTACTACTACGTTTATACTTTGTTCCTTACTTGCTTTCCCGTTTTAATTAAACAAAAATACTCTGTTTCATTGAGTTGGTCCCAGGATCATAACATTGACCTCAGAGCCAGATTCGAATATATACCTGGTGAAAATCATGACAAAAACTCAGGCTCAAAGGTTTGACGAGCTCGAATCAGCTGTTAACCAGCTGAGAGAGGGATATGCTCTGCTTTCCGATGGTCAGGAGGATATCAAAAAACAGATGGAAGAATCTTCTAAACAAATGAAAGGGGTCATTAGTCTGAAGATGGAGGAGATTTTGAAGGTGATCAGGGGTAAACAGGCAGCTCCGGTGTATGCAGTAGGAGTTATACCACCGTCCTATGCGGATGTTACAATGGGGAGTGATTCAGGAGGATCTGGAGAAGTGGGAGCTAGAACTAATCCCAACATGAACAACCTTGCCCCTCCTGGAAATCAAAGTGTGTTGAGACACAGACCTGATACGGGGATAATGCCACCACCTCCGGGTTTCAGAGGTCCAGATCTGCAAGGTAACAATTCTCTTAAGAACAAAATTGAGTTTTCGAGATTCAATGGCGAAGAACCCAGAAACTGGCTTAGGAGGTGTTACAAGTAGTTTCTATTTAATCTATTAAGTGATTACAAAAAAATTATGTTAGCCGCCAAGAATATGGAAGGAATAGTAGATCACTGGTATATAGATTATATGGAAGGGAAAGAGAACATGGGGTGGGCTTCGTTTGCTGATTCTGTGATGAAACGATTCTCAAAACAAGAAGAGCAAAACCTGGTAGGACAATTTAACAAACTGAAACAAGGGAAAAATCTGGAGGAGTATATCTTGAAGTTTGTGGAGCTTAAGTCCTCTATGAGCAGTAATAACAGAGCCCTAACTGAGGAATATTTCATCCAAATTTTTATCATTGGTTTGAAGGATGAAATCAGTCAAATGCTAGACATGCTGGGATCTCAGACTTTAGCTCACGCTATTGCACTAGCAAGGAAGCAAGATACACATGTGCAAACAATGCAGAGGAATGGGAAAACATCTCACGAGCCCTGGAGTGGGAAGAACAATGATACTGTGGTGAGGAAGAATCCCAGCAATCATAGTGAGAAACATTTGCCCATTAAAAGGCTTAATTATGAAGAGCTTGAGAGTAGGAGGAAAAAGGGGTTATGCTTTAACTGTGATAAACCGTATCACATTGGACACAAGTGCAAAAAACTTTTTGTGATAGTTGGGGTAGAAGCAGATGAGGAAATAGAAGAGGAAGGAGAGATAGAGGAGTCTCCTATCATTGAAGTGGGATATGAAGAATCTGAGGAGTACAAAATTTCTTATAATGCCATAGCAGGTAAGGTTATTCCTGAAACTCTCAAAGTAGAAGGCAGAGTTAAGGGCAAGAGTATTTCCATTCTCTTGGATACTGGGAGCACACACACTTTCTTGGACAAAGCGGCAGCCAAGAAACTTAACTGTCAGATAGAATGTACTAATGAATTGACAGTCACAGTGGCTAATGGTGGAAGGATGCACTGTGATGGCAAATGTAGTCAGTTCATGTGGAAGATGGGGGTTTACACTTTTAAAACTGATGTGAGGGCACTAGATTTTGGGGTACATGACATGGTGGTTGGAGTGGACTTCTTAAGGAAGCTAGGTCCTGTAACCTTTGATTTTGACAATCAAACTTTGAAGTTCCAGAAAGATCAAAGGGTAATCACATTATATGGCAAGGGAAGTGACCTCTCTTTGAAAATGATCACAGGTATGAAGCTTAAGAAGTTTTTCTCTAGAAAGAAAGAGACAGCTAGATGTTTTTGTAAGGTGACAACAGCTTCTCCAGAGCAAAGTGATGAGATTAGGAAAGAAGCACAACCAATACTCACAAAGTATCAAGCTGTATTTGAAGAACCAATGGAAATGCCACCTATTAGATCACATGATCACAAGATTCCATTGAAGGAAGGGGTTGCAGCTTTCAAACAACACCCCTACAGATATCCCCATGTGCAAAAGAAGAAGATTGAGAAGCTAATCACTGAAATTATGAAGAATGGGATCATACAACTAAGCAACAACCCCTATTCATCACCAGTGTTACTTGTCAAAAAGAAAGTTGGGTCATGGAGATTCTGTGTGGATTACAAGAAGTTAAATTCCATTACTGTTAAGGATAGTTACCCCATACCTCTTATTGATGACTTGTTAGATGAGCTGGGGGGGGGGGGGGGGGCTACTTATTTTCTAAAATAGACCTGAGAGCAGGGTATCATCAGATAAGGGTGGAAGTGGAAGGTGTACCTAAAACTGCTTTTGTGACTACTTCTGGGCTGTATGAATTCAGGGTGATGCCATTTGGTCTGACAAATGCACCTGCTATCTTCCAGTGACTGATGAATGATGTGTTTAAACCATACTTGGGGAAGTTTGTGCTGGTATTCTTTGATGTCATTTTAATCTATAGCAAGAGTGTAACACCCCGTGACGATAGACATCACATCCCCCGCACTACAAGTCTAGTCCACAAGTGAAATTGAAAATCCAGCATGAACCAAACTCATAGCGAACGGGTGACAAAATAAAAAAAATAACTCCCTGGCTAGGCGGAATCTAACCCTGTACCAATTAATTCAACAACTTAACGAGTGCAATGCGGAAGCAATTAATAATAATTTATCATAACAAAAGCTCAAAAGTTCAACATAAACAACAATGGCTTCAAGCCTTAAATCCAAAAACATAATTAACTTCAACATGCACCTAACGACGGGTTCAACTAAGCATGCAACCTGTCCCGAATCAATATTTAACAGTAATTCATAATTGGCACACAGGCCCAAATACATAATAAGATACAAATAGTATGCAATGCGACTCAAGTGTACATGTGAGACTTGAACGAATACTAAGACTTGACTCCCACCTAGCACAACCTGCAAGAAAACTGAGAAGTGGGGAAAAGAGGGATCAGTCTCTAGAAGACTGAGTGAGTAGGAGCTATACATATATATAAAATATACACATGCAAGTCATAAATCCCGAGCAAAGTTTTATTTAAAGATAGTTCCCGAGAAGGGCAAGAAATAGATTAGCAATGCTCGGACTTTACGACTAATTCATATTAAATTCGTTAAGTTCGTAATGCATGAATAATCGTTATGGCTCGGCGAGTGAGCGTGCATTATCTCCAACCAAACTCCGACCGTGTACAATGAACATGATTTAATGATTTGAATACGTGATCATACAATACATAATAATACATGCAGGCGTAAAACATAATCGTTTGGGCAATCCGTGTCCCGGCCTTCCCGTACGGTGCGTAACGTAAACATGAACAAATCGTAAAACATTCCAACCTTCTACCTCCTGGGCAGTGGAAGGGTTTGCAAGGCCCTACTACCTCATGACGTGACGTTATGAGACGGGGGCTCATGACTCCTACCCGCTCCTTTGATGGGTTAACCACCGGCTCAAGAGTATCCCACCTTCCACACTACACGGTCACGTAAGATACTCTCAAAGGGTACTATATGCAATGGCTTATCCGACGACCCGATGTCGTACCGGTCTCCATTCACACATTTCCCAGGCCCCAAAAACATGAACGTGACGTGCGTTGTCTCGCCAAAACATTTCGTTACGTTAAAACATTTCAAAACATTTCGTTGCAAATGATTCATTCCTTGAAAACATTTACTTGATAAAGATTTACTTGATAACTTTACTTTGAAATCAATATATATATATACACGTTAGGTTTTTGGCCAAAGCTTATCACATAAAGGTTATAGGGTTTGATACTTACTAGAACAAAAACACCCTTACCTGGAATAACCCGAGACAAGAAACATGATTGATATGGGTGCCTATTCAATCCGGAAGTCTCCGCCCTGGAGATGAACTGTACAAGAGAAAGTAACAATGTGTACTCGTGAGAGGAGACTCAATATGAGACCAAATAAGACGCACGACATTAGTATGAGGTGATATAACATGTGTGACCTTCAATTAACATATAAAAGATGCAATTAAACTCAAAGAGGTCATGTGTTCATGCCATTTAATCAAATGAATTCATTTCATGTAAGGCACGGGGTTAACAATAAAGTCTAAACAATTAAAGATCAAAGAGTGTCAAATAATAACATAAATATCAATTAAACAATTATATAATTCACACAAGTCACATACGGGAGCCAAGGAAGTGAAAGGATTACAATATGAGGGGTTTTGGTGAAGTTTGGCAAAAATGGATAATTTTCGAAAATGCACAAGCTGTGGTAAAACAAGAATATCTTAATTTCTAGAAGTTGAAATTAGGTTTTGTTTGTTGGATATGAAATTAGACACGTAGACCTTTAAAATGGTATATGGTCCGTATCGTGGTTCAAATCGAGGAGGAAATGGCGTAAGTACAAAGTTGAAGGAGTCAGATTTTCGGTAAAGTGGCGACACCAAAATTTATTGATTATAACTCACAAACTAGAAATGATTTTGAGGTTATTCTAATTGAGAATGTTCTAGACTTCAAGAGGTTTCTGTGGGTTTAAAAATCAGGTCAAACGGAGTTTGTATGAGGGAGAAACGCCCGTTTGAAAAATATAATGAAAGCAGAAACGGACGTTTGAAAAGGCACGGATGAGGTAGTAGCTTTCTACACGGGTGTTTGGTGAATGAACTGAGAACCCAAACGCAAGTTTGGGTATGCTCTGTTCGAAAAAAGGGTAGGGGATCATATATGGCTCGAAGGGAAGGCTCCTAATCCATGCCAAAACAACATCCCAACCAAAAGAACTCACAATTACCACAAAACACAAGATATAGAACACCAAACACACCTAAGAACAAGTATTAATCCATGAATTCAACAAACCCTCAAATATACAAACATTTACATACACATATATATATATATATATATACACACACACACACACCTTGAAATGGAGATGGAGGGATGAAATGATGAAGATGATGATTACTTGGCTTCCCCTTCTCTACCTCTTGCTTGAATCAAAGATGTGGATATGTGAAGAAAATAAGAAATGAAGGGTTCGTGTATGTTCTTGTGTATATATGTATATAAGATATAATAGTCAAAGATATATTTGTATGTATATGTATGTATAAAGTGTAATGAAGATATTCGATATATAATATATATAAATATGCTTGTATCACAAATGTAGGCATGAAATGCATATATGTAATATCACTTATTTTATGAAATTTGTTTCAAGTATATCTATATAAGTGTATAGAAAATATGATAGGCTTAAGAAATGAAATAGAATATGTATAAGTTAGAAGAAAACTAATGAAATGATTACGAATGAATATTATGAAATACTTATATGTTATGAAATGGCTTGCGAACAAAATTCATGTACTTCACATAATTCAATTAAATCAAATAATTCAAGTAAGGTTATCAAATAATAACGCATGCAAGTACGAGATTAAATAAATAATTAACCTAACTCTCAGAAAATCTCACGTGTGGCACGCGTACCTGTATGACGAAAACACGGGGCGTTACAACCACTCCCCCTTAAGAAGGACCTGTCCTCAGGTCCTATGCCTCGAGTTCTAGACTCTAAGCACAACTTCCCCGTGTTCATCCCACGTGGGTTTACGACTCCCCGTCAGGAATTAGTTCGGAAAGCTCTTCAAGCAATAGGGGTCTTGACTCGTTGCGGAGAAAGCTTGTCCTCGGACTAGATCTGGTGTTAAGCGAGTGGTTCGGTAGGACTTATATAACAAGAGGGTCCAACGGATTCATCTCCTATCGCTCAAGTCCATTACGACCTAACTCTTGGGACTCGGTTTGAAATGAGTATGGTGCCTTAGACAACCACTAACCCATAACTATGAGCCTAACCGAACTCTTCATGATTCCAAGCTCAGATTCGATGTTGAGAAGATCGAACCATCCTCAATCTACTACTCCGGTACGATCGTTGAAACTCATCTATTGAAACATCCACGACCCTTATCTCACCGAGAAGCCTAAACACTCACAAACTAAGCTGCCGCCAGAGGCAAGCTAAACAGGTAGAAAGCAACAACGAGAGAGCCCCGTCTCTCAACCAAACAATGAGAGAGCCCCGTCTCTCAAACAAAAACGAGAGAACCCCGTCTCTCAACACGAAAAGGAAAAACCCCTAAAACAAAAAATAAACAAGCAATCATACAAGGAACAGGTAAGAACACCAAAAACACCGAGTATCATACAAAAGCAATTAATACAATTAGTGATTAAGGCATATAACATCATGAAATTGATCAAATAAAAGTTGTATGTATGCATATGCCATGAATGTTTGATGTACCGTTCACCGAAGTAATAAAATTGATGATTATGCTCTCATTGCCCGTGCCACTACGTCCGTTGGGTTGTTTCTTGAGTTCCTTCTTTTTTTTATCGTTATACACATGCCCGGTCATCAATCCATCCCATCTTTCAAGTAACTCGGTCTCGATTCCTTTTCTTCTCTTTACACTTTCAAATTCTTAAGTGTTCTCTTTGTCTAACTCGATCAACTCATTTTTCCTAACGAGTCATGTTTGCCATTCCCAGTTGTTCGAACCACTCTTGTAGGAAATTCAAATTACAATCTCTAACTCTCCATGGCGAGTTGTATCTCCTCTTTCTCATTAACTTGAGCTCATTCCTATTAACCCAGGTTATGGTTTATTTGTTAGGAATAGTGCCCTAGAAAGCCAATTGTATATCCGCTTTGTGCTTTTCCTTATTGTAATCACAGACAATCTTTGAATAAAATAACGAATTGAGGCAACACTTCTTTATATGCTCTTGTTTGGTATGCGTTTACTTTAGCTGTGCATGTATGAGAACTCCCCTAATCCTGATGACTTTAGGACTCTACCATTTGGGTGAAATGGTTCATGAAACGAGCCCTATATCACATAAGTCATGATTAGTAAAATACTCCAAGCCGATGAGTCCTACAGACAGTGGGAGTGTCAACCTGACTCCTCTAAGGCTTGCTTGTGGGATCACGCCCTTAAGAAGGACCACCTTGTTTCATGGAGGTGCAAAGTGTATAGTTGATACGTGCGTGATACATGAGGGTGCTTACTTTAATAAGTAAGTTCACTGAGGTGCCCCGTGTGAGAACATTCCTAAATGGGAAAGGAAGTTTCTATTTCAGGAAATGGAAACTTCCAGATTAGGAAATATCTCACGAGTCATTGATGTGATTAATTGATCCTTAGACTTGAGGTTCCATGTTACTTTATGAGTTAACTCTGTAGTCTTTGGTATAAGCTTTAAAGGGTGTCGCCTTAGACAACTGATTCAAGGCTTATGCTGGGGCTGCATAAGTGATTCATGAAAGTGAATGAGAATCAAGAAAGGACCTACACTTGCATATGCAAGGTGATCTCTTATTGTGTAAGTCATTCATATGCCATATGGAGTCCTTGGCCAAGGCAGTAGATCAAGACATCAAGAAAAGAGTTTCTTGGATTGAGATCAAATGGATATGAAATGCACTTAGCTTTAAGACCGGATTATTAGGGTTCTGATTATTCCCTTGCCCTAGATCTTGGTTGAGAGATAGTAAGTAGGAGGATTGTATCTCACATGAATCAATGACTTAAAGGTTCTGTCGAATCCGAACATTCCAATTCAGCTAGGGGTTAAACACCTGTTGCTAGACTATGGTCGTTTAATCTGTGGACTGATTAATTAATTAGGGTCACTGCTAATTGAATTGAGAACCTAGAGGGTCACACACAACAACTTGGTTACATGAGTTGAGGCTTGAAAATGATTAAACGAGTTAATCGGGCCAAGAGGGTTCCACACGTGTGAATTCACACGTGTGGCTCACGTGAGTGACACGTGTCACTGTGACACGTGTCACACACGTGTGTGTATATATATATATATTATATATATATTAAATAATTAATTAGTTAATTATTTAATAGACTTTGGTTTAATTTTGAATTAAAAAGAAAGTCTAATTTTGGAGAAAATAATCTAGTTAATTAATTACGAATTAATTAATTAGATAAAAATAAGTTATTTATTTTATAATAAATAAAGTATAAAATTATCCAAAAATAGTTTGGATATTTTTAGCTCTCTTAAAAGTTGACTAGAATTAGAATTCAAAGTCAAAGTTGGAAAATACTTGATGATCAAGTAATAGGAGAGAGAGGGACCAAATCCTTTGTCCATTAGGACTAGGTTCGGCCGCCCCTCCCCTTTCCTATATATAGGGGAGCTCATGCTCCCCTTTAGAGCTAATTGACAATTCTTGGTTCATGTGTTGAACACCTTCCTTTCTCCAAGATTAAATTAAACCCTAGGTTAAGCCTAAACACTAACTAGAGAACTAGCATCCTTACTAGTTAGATTGTGATCAAGTTGGTGGACTTTCTCTAGAGACTTCAAGTTAGAAGTTTGAAGATTCGAGCTTTACCAAGGAGAGGGGATCAAGCCGCGAGAAGAGCGTTCTTGGGTGGCTTGAAACGCTTCAAGAAAGAATAAAAGAAAAGTAAGTTTTCTATCTTTACGAATTTGGTTACACGATTGCGAGTTCAAGGTCCTTTTGTTGGAAAAATTTTTTAAATTCCGCTGCTTTCTGATTCGTGTTTTCCAACATTATTTCCTTGGAATGTCCTCGGCTCTTCATGAAGAAACGACCAACGAACCGGAACCCGACTCATTCACGTTATCTCACCTCGTAGACATCCATTTTCCAACGCTCAGTTGAATTGACTCTCACTTTCCATCACGGAATATGGTGATCCGATCGGCTTCTTTATCTATTCCTTTTCATCATTTTCGTAATTCCTTTGTCTCCATTAACTCGGAAATTTAAATTTACAATATAACTCATCTTTTTCCACCCTTGGGAGATTGAGTTTGTACGCCACCAACATAAGAGATCGATGACTTTGGTTTGTTCCCATCGATCACACTTTTCCTTCTTATCAACACGGCCTCCAACAACTCTTGAAGCTTTAATTCTCTCGGCCTTATTCGTTCCTCGATTACTAAAATTTTCAAATTATCCCTTACAACTTTGATAGGATTCCGTAATTATCAATTCTTGCATTTATGTTGTTCTCGCTAGATGTACTCCTTCATCCTCAATCGGAGATTTAGATTTACTCCTTTGTCGCTCTCTCCCTCTTAAGAATTTCTTTCCTGGCTCGCTAAACTTGGTCTATTATTTCTTCAACCCGAAATTCTTGACTTCTTAAATTCCTCTTTTCACAAAATGATTGATTCCCGTTATGTGGTGTGCTCGGTACTCTTGCTCACCTTCGCTTTAAAGGGATTTGGTTAGGGTGGCACCCATAGTTCTCGCTTTTCCAGTTTCTACTTTGATCTCCCCAACTTCCAAATCTTCTTTACACCCTCGTTTGGTTCACAATCCGAGATCCATTCTTGACCCAAATATGACTCATACGAAATGGCACATGAAGCCTAAAGTGAAGAAGACCTCCTATCAAGCAAACACTAAACTATACATGTTGGGTAAGAATGTTCGATGCATGTAGCATATTCCCGGCAATCAAAGTATGCATCATATTTGAGCAATTACTTCAATTAAACGAATATAAAATGAAATTAAAATAATTAATATATTGTATGATGCACGTGCTATGAATGCAAGTACTGTTCACCGTAGAGGAAAACCTTTGGCTCGGTGACTTGATCTCCGATCATCAAATTCATCGACTACTTCTTGTATACCCACGGTCTTCTAACTTCTTTAATTCTTCTTGCATCCTCCCGTATTCCCAAAATCCAACAACTCTACTTTACTTACAACCTTGAACCTTGAACCTCAAAGCTCTCAAACTTTTCCTTCTCTTAGAACTCGAAGTGTCTCCACCTATTTCTTTCTTCCCGATCTCGCTCATTCCAAATTTTAAAAATCTCCTTACTTCGAGTCTGATTCTTAATTTCCCACTAACTTGAGGGATAAGATTCCCTCAACCCGAAGTTGTCACTTAAGCCAATTCCTTCTACATTCCCGAAACCGGCCCTTTGAGTCTTTTCCCATGCTGATTCCTTTGTTAAAATCTTTTTCAATGTCCGACATTTTCGTGATTCTTGAACCCGAATTCTTCTTGATCAGGTCCCCTTGACTTTTCTCTTAGGAATTCAAATTGGTCAGACGGCTCATCCCCAATTGCTTACACTTGAGCACATAATTTCTCTTCAAAGGCCCTTTGCCTTTCTTTATCGTTTCCCTTGGTTGCTCTATATCTTCCGTGTTAATGGCTTTCTCTAACTCTTCCAAATTCCACTTCCAGAGGCTTGATTTATTCGAAAATCCTTCTTCGATAATTTACCTTGCTTACCATCCATTGACCCTATTGTATATGGAGCCTCCTTGAGGTCTTCATCCTTTCCTACCGAACTAAGCTTCGAACCATAATATCTTCAAGATTTTTCTCGCTTCATTTTTCTTAGTTAGACGATCCCATGGCATCCAGTTATATAATCTTCATAGAGTAGGCATGTATATTGATATAGTGAATTGCATACATCAAACGCCCCGCCATCATCTCATAAAATACCCATCAACAACAATTAAAACCCATAAGTTGCCACCACATATGGAGTCTACTAATCCGGATCTTAACCTTCAATTCTCCAATCACTTCCCTTGCCTTGAAGAGCATGATTTCCTATCCATGCCAAGTCTTCTCCCAAAATGTAGTTTTCATCTCAAGCCCAAGCTCCCAACCTAGAATGTTGGTATGAAGATCATCAATCACCCGAATCCTTCTAAATCCCCAAACTCTTCTTCAATTTCTCATACTTAGAAGAAAAACTTGTGACAAGTTGTTGTGACCATAAAGATTGGCCGTGGATCATTGTGGTAATATTTTCCTACAGTCACAACTCAACTTAAATATAAATGCATGCCGGTTAGTAAATGCAAATGATACATATTTTGCACCAAAGCATATATTGATGCAAAATGCAACAACTAATTCAACAAAATTTAAATTTCAACATATAATTCATCAAATTTTCCAATAATACATGCTCATGATCAATGCGGTGCGCACATTGACACGTTGTTCCTAAGCCGTTCGACCTATACTTGACACAACACGACGCTAGAGACCCCGGTTTTGCAACCAAGCTCTGATACCACCTTAGGATGTAACACCCGCGACGATAGGCGCCACATCCCCCACACTACAAGTCTAGTCCACACGTGAAATTAAAAATCCAGCATGAACCGGACTCATAGCGAACGGGTGACAAAATAGAAAAAACAACCCCCTGGCTAGACGGAATCTAACCCTGTACCAATTAATACAACAACTTGATGAGTGCAATGCGGAAGCAATTAATAATAATTTATCACAACAAAAGCTCAAAAGCTCAACATAAACAACAATGGCTTCAAGCCTTAAATCCAAAAACATAATTAACTTCAACATGCATCTAACGACGGGTTCAACTAAGCATGCAACCTGTCCCGAATCAATATTTAACAGTAATTCATAATTGGCACACAGGCCCAAATACATAATAAGATACAAATAGTATGCAATGCGACTCAAGTGTACATGTGAGACTTGAACGAATACTAAGACTTGACTCCCGCCTAGCACAACCTGCAAGAAAACTGAGAAGTGAGGAAAAGAGGGATCAGTCTCTAGAAGACTGAGTGAGCAGGAGCTATACATATATATAAAACATGCACATACAAGTCATAAATCCCGAGCAAAGTTTTATTTAAAGATAGTTCCCGAGAAGGGCAAGAAATAGATTAGCAATGCTCGGACTTTACGACTAATTCATATTAAATTCGGGGATAAACATTTTGAACATCCTGAACTATGGCCAAATTTGGACTTTGCATCCCGAACTAAAAAACGTCTCCGGTTGCAACCTGAACTATTTAAAATTCTCACTTTGCATCCTCAGTGTAAAAATCCGGCCACATGTACTTACGTGTCAGGCATCTGAGGTATCCACGTCAGTGCCTCCGGTGACAACAGTGGCCGGATTTTACACTGAGGATGCAAAGTGAGAATTTAAAATAGTTCAGGTTGCAACCGGAGATGTTTTTTAGTTCAGGTTGCAAAGTCTAAATTTGGCCATAGTTCAGGATGTTCAAAATATTTATCCCTTAAATTCGTTAAGTTCGTAACGTATGAATAATCGTTATGGCTCGGCGAGTGAGCGTGCATTATCTTCAACCAAACTCCGACCGTGTACAATGAACATGATTTAATGATTTGAATACGTGATCATATAATACATAATAATACATACGAGCGTAAAACATAATCGTTTGGGCAATCCGTGTCCCGGCCTTCCCACACTGTGCGTAACGTCAACATGAACATAATCGTAAAACATTCCAACCTTCTACCTCCGGGGCGGTGGAAGGATTTGCAAGGCCCTACCAACTCGTGACGTGACTTTATGAGACGGGGGCTCAGAACTCCTACCTGCTCCTTCGATGGGTTAACTACCGGCTCAAGAGTATCCCACCTTCCACACTACACAGTCGCGTAAGATACTCTCAAAGGGTACTATATACAATGGCTTATCCGACGACCCGATGTCGTACCGATCTCCATTCACACATTTCCCCGGGCCCAAAAAAGTGAACGTGACGTACGTTGTCTCGCCAAAATATTTCGTTACGTTAAAACATTTCAAAACATTTCGTTGCAAATGATTCATTCCTTGAAAACATTTACTCGATAAAGATTTACTTGATGACTTTACTTTGAAATCAATATATATATACACGTTAGGTTTTTGGCCAAAGCTTATCACATAAAGGTTATAGGGTTTGATACTTATCTAGAACGAAAACACCCTCACCTGGAATAACCCGAGACAAGAAACATGATTGATACGGGTGCCTATTTAATCCGGAAGTCTCCGCCCTGGAGATGAACTGTACAAGAGAAAGTAACAATGTGTACTCGTGAGAGGAGACTCAATATGAGACCAAATAAGACGCAAGGCATTGGTATGAGGTGATATAACATGTGTGACCTTCAATTAACATATAAAAGATGCAATTAAACTCAAAGAGGTCATGTGTTCATGCCATTTAATCAAATGAATTCATTTCATGTAAGGCACGGGGTTAACAATAAAGTCTAAACAATTAAAGATCAAATAGTGTCAAATAATAACATAAATATCAATTAAACAATTATATAATTCAGACAAGTCACATACGGGAACAAAGGAAGTGAAAGGATTGCAATATGAGGGGTTTTGGTGAAGTTAGGCAAAAACAGATAATTTCCAGAAATGCACAAGCTGTGGTAAAACAAGAATATCTTAAGTTCTAGATGTTGGAATTGGATTTTGTTTATTGGATATGAAAGTAGACACATAGACCTTTAAAATTGTATATGGCCCATATCGTGGTTCAAATCGAGAAGGAAATGGCGTAAGTACGAAGTTGAAGGAGTGCAGATTTCCGTTAAAGTGGCGACACCAAAATTTATTGATTATAACTCACAAACTAGAAATGATTTTGAGGTGATTCTAATTGGAGAGTGTTCTAGACTTCAAGAGGCTTCCGTGGGTTCAAAAATCAGGTCAAACGGAGTTTGTATGAGGGAGAAACGCCCATTTGAAAAATAAACTGAAAGCAGAAACGGGCGTTTGAAAAGGCGCGGATGAGGCAGTAGCTTTCTACACGGGCGTGTGGTGAATGAACTGAGAACCCAAACGCCCGTTTGGGTATGCTATGTTCGAAAAAAGGGTAGGGGATCAGATATGGCTTGAAGGAAAGGCTCCCAATCCATCCCAAAATAGCATCCCAACCAAAAGAACTCACAATTACCACAAAACACAAGATATAGCACACCAACCACACCTAAGAACAAGTATTAATCCATGAATTCAACAAACCCTCAAGTATACAAACATATACATACAAATATATATATATATACACACACCTTAAAATTGAGATGGAGGAATGAAATGATGGAGATGATGAAGATGATGATTGCTTGGCTTCCCCTTCTCTACCTCTTGCTTGAATCAAAGATGTGGATGTGTGAAGAAAATAAGAAATGAAGGGTTTGTGTGTGTTCTTGTGTATATATGTATATAAGATATAATAGTCAAAGATATATTTGTATGTATATGTATGTATAAAGTGTAATGAAGATATTTGATATATAATATATATAAATATGCTTGTATCACAAATGTAGGCATGAAATGCATATATGTAATATCACTTATTTTATGAAATTAGTTTCAAGTATATCTATATAAGTGTATAGAAAAAATGATAGGCTTATGAAATGAAATAGAATATGTATAAGTTAGAAGAAAACTAATGAAATAATTATGAATGAAAATTATGAAATACTTATATGTTATGAAATGGCTTGCGAACAGAATTCATGTACTTCACATAATTCAATTAAATCAAATAATTAAAGTAAGGTTATCAAATAATAACGCATGCAAGTACGAGATTAAATAAATAATTAACCTAACTCTCAGAAAATCTCACGTGTGGTGCGCGTACCTGTATGACGAAAACACGGGGCGCTACAAAGAGTTTAGAGGAGCATTGTAATCACTTTAAAATTGTACTCAAAACTCTGAAGGAACAGTGTAATAGCCTAAGGTGCTTGTCCCACATCAGTTGAAGAGGAGAACGAAGCCTCCTTTATAAGGGGGTGGATACCTTTCCCTTGTTGAGGCCTTTTCCCGGATGGCGATCTTAGCTATTGGGAGGAACAAATCCGTGAGGGTGGTGTCGCTTAGCCTACCAAAGCGGACAATATCGACAGGCGGGTTTTTGGGCTGTTACAAATGGTATCAGAGCCGGGGCCCGGGCCGGTGTGCCAGCGAGGACGCTAGGCCTAGGCCCTCTTAAGGGGGTGGACTGTAATAGCCTAAGGTGCTTGTCCCACATCGGTTGGAGAGGGGAACAAAGCCTCCTTTATAAGGGGATGGATACCTTTCCCTTGTTGAGGCCTTTTCCCGGATGGCAATCTTAGCCATTGGGAGGAACAAAACCGTGAGGGTGGTGTCGCTTAGCCCACCAAAGCGGACAATATCGACAGGCGGGTTTTCGGGCTGTTACAAACAGCAACCTTATGCCAAGGCATCCAAGTGCAGTTTTGGAATGGAATCTGTGGAGTATCTAGGCCATATCCTATCCAAAGAGGGAGTTCAAGCAGATCCTAAGAAAATTGAGGCAATGGTGGAATGGCCCAAACCTAAGATACTGAAGGAGTTAAGGGGATTCTTAGGTCCAATTGGATACTATAGAAAATTCATCAGACACTATGGACTCATAGCTAAACCCCTGAATGAGTTAACAAAAAAGGAAAAGTTTGAATGAAATGATAAAGTTGTGGAAGCTTTTGAGAAATTGAAAGAAGCAATGACACAAACACCTGTTCTATCACTACCTGACTTTGAGAAGAAGTTTATTTTGGAAACAGATACTTGTTACCATGGACTGGGAGCAATACTTATGCAGGATAAGCACCCTATTGCTTATTTCAGCAAATCTCTGGGAGAGAAGGCTTTGGGAATGTCTGTTTATGAGAAGGAAATGATCGCTATTATCCAAGCAGTGGAAAAGTGGAGAAACTATCTATTGCATAATACTTTCACCATCAAAACTGATCAGTGCAGCCTGAAATATCTTTTAAATCAGAAGATATCTACTCCTTTGCAGCACAAGTACCTCACCAAGCTATTGGGGTATAGCTACTGTAAAGCTTAAATTGCTTGTCCCACATCGGTTGGGGAGGAGAACTAAGCCCACTTTATAAGTGGGTGTAAACCTCCCACTGTTGAGGCCTTTTCCTGGCTGGGTGCCTTCGGGCTTAAATTCTAACGGGAGAAACAAAACCATGAGGGTGGTGTCGCTTATCCCACCAAAGCGGACAATATCGACAGACGGGTTTTCGGGATGTTATAAAAGGTATTAGAGTCGGGACCCTGGCCGGTGTGCCTCGCCCTTATGGGGGGGGGGGGGGTGGACTGTAAAGCTTAAAGTGCTTTTCCCACATCGGTTGGGGAGAAGAACTAAGCCCACTTTATAAGTGGGTGGAATCCTCCGACTGTTGAGGCCTTTTCCTGGCTGGGTGCCTTCGGGCTTAAATTCCAACGGGAGAAACAAAACCGTGAGGGTGGTGTCGCTTAGCCCACCAAAGCGGACAATATCGACAGGCGAGTTTTCGGGATGTTATAGCTACACAATAGAGTACAAGCAAGGGAAAGAAAACAAGGCTGCTGATGCACTATCTAGAAGAGGGAGCGAAGAGATCACATGCCACGGTATAACTGTAATTCAGCCACAGTGGATGGAAGAGCTAACCAAGAGTTATGAAAATGATGAGGAAATACAAGAAGTGATGTTGGAGAATATTGCAATGCCTTATGGAGTTTCATTCTATAATTGCAGAGATGGGGTGGTCAGATATAAAGGGAAACTGTCTGTGGGAAGAGGTGGTGAATTGAGGAGACAGATTGCTGAATATATTCACAACTCTCACATGGGGAGGGGGGGCATTCTGGAATTCAGGCTACAGTACAGAGGTTGAAAACTACTGATATGTTGGCTACTGTTAAAAAGGTGGTGGAGGAGTGTAATATCTGTCAACAATGCAAACATCAAACTGGGAGACAGTATGGATTGTTGCAGCCCCTGCCTGTCCCAACTCAGGCATGGCAACATATAACTATGGACTTCATTGAGCAACTGCCAAACTCCAAGGGAAAGAGTGTTATTTGGGTGATAGTGGACAGGTTTACCAAACATATCCACTGCATACCTCTTTCACATCCTTATACAGCTTCTGAATTAGCAAAGGTTTTTGTTGATACTCTTTACAAATTGCATGGATTGCCTAGCAGTGTGGTGTCTGATAGGGATCCCATATTTACTAGTTATTTCTGGAGGGAAATGATGAAGTTTCTTGGGGTACAGCAACAACTTAGCACTGCCTATCACCCCCAAATAGATGGGCAGATAGAGAGGGTGAATCAATGCATTGAGAATTATTTGAGGTGTATGTGTAATCAGGCTCCAAAGAAATGGATGGATTGGTTGGGAATGGCCGAATTGTGGTACAAAACTAACTATCACACTTCACTTAAGATATCTCCTTTTGAGGCATTGTATGGTTACAAGCCCAGATTGTTACTCACTGAACCACACTTACAACCCATATCTGTGGGAGTGGAGGAGTTTATGAAAGAAAAACAGAGGATTTAAGAAATGTTGAGGGGACATTTGGTTGAGGCACAAAACCGGATGAAATATTATGCTGATAAGAACAGGAGAGAGAGACATTTCCAAGTGGGGGATTTTATGTTTTTTAAGCTTAAACCTTACGGACAAGCATCACTCAGAAATCACAAAATATGGAAGTTGAGTCCTAAGTATGCAGGGCCATTTGAGCTTATTGAGAAAGTGGGGACAGTTGCTTACAAACTCAAGCTACCGGAGGGATCAAGACTTCATCCAGTTTTCCATGTCTCCCTGCTTAAGTTTAAGGTTGGGAAAGTGGACAAAATTAGCACTGAATTACCTTCTTTTAACAATCTGTTAAGAAGAAGGGCACGTGCTTGCTCACATGGTGGAAATAGGAGAGCGAGACGGCGTCGTTTAAAGATCATTTAAGACATTATATTTACTTAATTAAATTGTCAAACCTTTTATTACGTTTTCAGCTTTTACTTAGCACTTTTGGGGTGTAAGTGTAATATTCCATTTCTGCTAAGTTTTTGTCTTGTTTGGACGAAGTAGTTAGGCTGTAGGGGGACCATTTATACAGCCTGATTTTCAGTGCTGAGTAGTGAATGTTGATGATTACATTTCTGATTCTTCTCTCTCTCTCTCTCTCTCTCTCTTCTTTACTTTCTCTCCAAGTTGCTCTCTCATCTCTCCTCCCAATTCTTCCTTACTGCTGCGTTCATACTCTGTTCCTTACTTGCTTTCCCGTTTTAATTAAACCAAAATACATTGTTTCATTGAGTTGGTCCCAGGATCATAACATAACGTTACCCAACTCCATCTTGATTCTCTCAAGCGTGATGAAATTTTCCACAGATTTTGCAAGGAAATCACGAAAGCGAAGCATATCTAGGGTTCGAGAGAAATTACGTGATTTAGAACAATTCAGGGAACAATTTAGAAGTAACCTTGTCATTTCCAAGAACTCACAATAACTCCCTCAAGTGGCAGAGCTTCGTGCGCGAATGTAATCGTCGAGACTCGGCTTAATGATTTCGCCAATAGCAATTACGGCGGTGCCAGTTTGATTTATGATTTGCCATTCAAAAAGAAGATAATGAAATCGTTCTTTTGAATTCTCTAGGAATTTTAAGAATAGGTGCAGATATCAAACTTAAAAAGCATGTTCAGCCTTTCACATAAAAAAGAGTGCGTTCAATACTACAATTTTATTTTCAGAAAAATAATTTATAGGCGATAATGTCAAATTAGTAACACTTATGTATAAATAAAAAAAATATTAATTATTATTTAATATAATTTTTGAATTATAATAAATAAATAGTGTAACGCCCCAACTTTTTCGTATTCTTGTATGATGTATGTGTTTACCAAATTGCGCGAATTAATTGTTTATATATGATGTATGTGTTTACCAAATTGCGCGAATTAATTGTTTATAAGTGTTTTGTATATTTAATTCTATATTAAATATTAAAATGTTAATTATTTATATTTTAAGTTTATTAATATCATAATTAAATTAATTCGTGCACTTTGATTTTAAATTATATTTAATTAGTGCACTTTGGTTTATATTTAAACAAATGAGTTTAATTTTTGTATTTATTCGGAAATGTATGGATTTTTAAATGCCTTGCTTACGCGTGTTATAAACGTGCTTCGTTGTTATATGATTTGATACCGAAATTTCGTGAAAATTTAATATGTTGGAGGTATACGTGTCATGAATATGAATATATGTTCGTTTCATGTTTTCGGGTTCATTTGCATGAGTTTCGAATTTATTTTGTTCTTGGAATCCAAATCGGGGGCTAATGAGCAATTAGCGCACCCTTGGTTCCGTATGTGATATCTTGAGCTAGGAAACTCGGATTTGAGTTTCATCAACTTCGTTGAACTCGCAACAAAAATTCGAGTTTAATGAACTTAGCCTTATATTTTTCTAAAGTTATTTGAACCTCCGAAATTCAACCGAAACATGCAACGGAAGCCAAAACTGCCACCTTTTACCAAAAGAGCCATATCTCATTCAAACCCTGACCAAATTAACCATGGTTTAAGCCCTTGGAACCCTAACTCAACCCCTTACCTGCTCTTACTCCCCCTAACCGAACCAACCCTCATCACTTAGAGAAATTCAGCCAAAAATCCCCTGTTCCAGAAAATCCCGTAGCTCTTGCCAACCTTGGAGATTCAAGCTCAAATCTCCTCCAAACTTCATCCAATCCACAAGGTAAGCTTAGGGTTATATTATACACTCATTATGAGTCATTTTGATCCATTCATCCCCAATTTTGAGCATGCTTTCATGAGTTTTTGGCTGAGAAGATGAAATAGTTAGGTTTGGAGAAATATGTTGATCTCTTTCATTTCTTGAGGAATTTGGTTGATTCAAAGCATGAATATGTTGGTCTTGATTCCTTCTTTGCATTTATGGTGATGTATTATGTGGTAGTTGAAGCATTCATGAGTTGCCATTAATGGAGTTTTGAAGAAAATTCATGAATTGATCACCTATACCTTCATCTCACGTTTGATCATTCTTGGGGCTGATTTGTATATTATTTTGGAGTAGTTTTGCTGCATATTTATTGCCTTAGCTTACCTGATTATGTTGGGTCAAAGTTGGAATAGCTGCTGCTCTATTTTTCTCCAGTTTGCTGCATTAATTTTCCTATTGCGCGCAGGGTCGCGCTCGCGACCTTAAATGTATGGCGCGACTGATTTTGAGGTTGCTCACGTATTCTTGTTTTTTGGAGGAAAATTCTGAATTTTTGGGGTAGCGGCCGCTACCATTTCATGAAGAAAATGGGTCGCGGCCGCGACCCTTACCTTTTCTGCATGAAGTTCCGTTTTTCAAATTAAATGCATGGCTTTATATTTGTTCCTAGTTCCATTGTTGCATTCATGCATGGCTACATATATATATATATATATATATATATATATATATATATATATATGTTTGCATGGATAGACATTAGTTTCATTGATTTTGCTAAATAAATGCATGCTTTTGTATGTATTTACTCCATTACATGCATAATTCTTCCATTTTTGTGGTAAATTGCATTAATGTTTATGTACACCTATATATAAATATATATAAATATGATTTGGTATATATATTTTAAGTACTGTTTAATTGATTTTAATTGTTTGTTTTAGTATATGCATGCATGTTGTGCACATATATATATATATATATTTAATGCATGTTTAATGTTATATATATTTAATCATTGCTTAATTTATTTAAATTTTAGAATTTAATTATTATCTATTTTGTGTTATTTAATTTCCGAACATGACTTGAATGTGTCTATTTACCTATTTCCTAATTGTAAACATGTTATACTATGTGTGATGATCGGTATTTGAAATTCTTGGATCAATTTGATTTAAATGTGAAGGTTATGAACTTGAACGACTTTAAACGCTTCATTAAAGGAATGTTATGAATGTTTGTATGTCTTTAAGACATTAATAGTGCACATGAACCTGTTCATTACATAGTATGACCTTTTATACATTCATATCATGACCATTTCATTGTCGTGCGTCATATATGGTTCATTTGGTATCTTGAGTCTCACAAGCACGTTATATTGTTTCTTGTACAGTTTCTCCAGGGCGGAGACTTGTCGGGTTCATAGGACACTCACGAGTCTCCTTTTCTTCTGGTATTGTTCGGTAAGAGTTGTACAGTGGGTTTCTATACTATTTAGTTAAATGACCCTACATACACCCAATGTGTAAAGATTTCGGCCAAAAATATATATGTATATAGAGTCATTTTCAAGAGTCAATGATTTTAAAGTAAAGCCCTTTTTTTATGAACCAACCAAATGTTTTGGCGAGAAGAATGAATGAATGCACAGAATGAGGCCCAGGGACTTGGTGTGACTGGTGATCCGGGAAGGCAAGGGCCGACGGTGATCCCTTACACTAGTTCCACCAATGAACGGCGTAACCGGACCTCGTTAGGAGTTAGCGAGGAATGGACGCTGAGTGCCATCTGGGGAGTCATGTTCCCCTTTTGGTCAATGCATGGATGGTTCGGGCTAATCACCCGGCCATCACCCAGAGGAAGAAGGTGTAAATGTCTATGAATGCACACGAAAGAATGAAATGCATGAAAGAAAGAAAGAAAGAATGTTTAATGAACTACACGAGGTGTTGGTTGGAGATAATGCACGCCTACTCGCCGGGCCACGAAAGACCTAAAGAATGAAAAATGAACATTATAATCCCTTTTGATGATTCTTTATCTTGCCATTTGGGAAATGCTTTGAAAAACTTCATTTGGGATTATAACCTGCATGTGAATGTTTAAATATTGTTATATATGCTACTTATGCCTCATTTTATACCCACCAGTCTCGTATAGACTGAACCCGGATTGTTTTCAGTGTTCTTGCAGGTTTGGAGTGCTAGGCGGGAAGTCAAATCTATTAAGTCTTTCGGTTAAGTCAGAATCGGTCCATGTGCATATTGAGTCATGATTTGTTTAAGTATGAAGATGTAAGATTTATATTGATTATTACTGCTATCATGAAGTCTGAATGAGTTTATAATAAGATTTATATTGAATCATGTGCATATTGAATCATGATTTGTTTAAGTATGAAGATGTAAGATTTATATTGATTATTACTGCTATCATGAAGTCTGAGAAGGAACCCGTAGATGGTGTTTTGTGATTTTATTGGAATTTCGGGATTAGGTATCTATGCTAGTCGAACCCGTTATTCTATATTTACCTTGCTATTTATGAAAGTACTTTGCTTCCGCATTGGTAATGTTTCTGTTTTATTGTCTCTTTGGTTGCGAAAGTTAGCTCCCGCCTAGCCTAGCGAGTGTGTATGTCCCTGTTCACCGTGATTTAGCTCGGGTATGGATTGTCCATTTCATATTCGGGTCGAGTCTCGGTGCGGGGGATGTGGTACCTTGCGCTCGGGTGCTACAAATAGTAATAATATTTTATTAATTAAAAAATGAAAATATGAGGAAAAATAAAATATATAAAAAAAAATAAAGAAACATAATTGAAGTGAAATGAATAAAAAAAAGAATTTAAGAGAACAGTGTTGAAGTAGAAAAATTAATAATAAAAAGAAGGGAAAAAATCCTAGAAAACTAAATAATTTTTATTACAGATAAAACAATCAGCCTTGCAAATTAAATCACATAATTTATTTAAATGATCTTAATTATTAAACTTATTTGAGTAAACGATTTCACATGTCAATTTATCTAACTAAAGTATAAACAACTAATTCATATCATATTAATTAAATTTCCCTTTTCTCTATTTATTTAATCTAGATGTAAAGATCTTTTCTGTCATAATTATTGTTACAATCTCATTTTCGACCCTAACTACATTCGCTAAAATGAAAAGACTATCATATTAATCTTGCCATCATTTTTGTTTTAATCTTGTTTCCATCATGCAGTTAAGAAAGTATATATTATTTTATATCACAATCACTGGTTATTTACTCATTACAAATTAGATTATCATTCCTTTTCTCATAATAATACTTTGATGCATTTGATAATTTTCTCAAAATGAATATTCAGAGCAACAAATACAACAGCAGAAAGTCTCAAAATGAACAAGAGCTAAACCAAACACTTTCATGCTTTGAAAGTAATCAGAAAACCTACAGCCATGATGCACGAATATGAATATAGCAACACAAACATGAAATGATACGTATATGACTGATGGGGTTGAATCCGGCATGGCTTAAACCACCAACATTTACAATTTATTATATGTGAGGAAACCACCGGGGAGGCAAAGCTCTGGAAGAGAAGGCGTATCAGATGAAAAGAGATGTGGGTTCTCCCAACTAGGCTAACACAGATTGAGGGTATAACAACTCAATGGGTATTTAGATGCTAGAGGTAGGAAATGAAGAAGACAAGTATGCAGAGCTTTGTAAATTGAAGTTGCTTTGTTTCTGTGAAAGATTACTTGTCCAGATTGATGAAGGCCCTAGGTATTTATAGTTTGAGGGCGAGGGCAAGATGGTAATTGATATCAAGTGGTCCCAGAGGTGATGTTTCCTTAGACACGTGGCCAAATGTGGAGCCTTGGTGGTGATACTCCTGTAAAAAGCCTACGGATAGATATGCAGAGCTTTGTAAATTGAAGTTGCTTTGTTTATGTGAAAGATTACTTGTCCAGATTGATGAAAGCTCTGGGTATTTATAGTTTGAGGGCGAGGGAAAGATGGTAATTGATATCAGGTAGTCCCAAAGGGGATATTGCCCTAGACACATGGCCAAATTTGGAGCCTTGGTGATACTCCTGCAAAAAGCCTACAAATAGGTGGTGGTGGAGCAGTAGCTGTTGGAAAACACGAATCAGAAAGCAGCGGAATTTAAAAAATTTTCCCAACAAAAGGATCTAGGACTCGCAATCGTGTAACCAAATTCGTAAAGATAGAAAACTTACTTTTCTTTTATTCTTTCTTGAAGCGTTTCAAGCCACCCAAGAACGCTCTTCTCGCGGCTTGATCCCCTCTCCTTGGTAAAGCTCGAATCTTCAAACTTCTAACTTGAAGTCTCTAGAGAAAGTCCACCAACTTGATCACAATCTAACTAGTAAGGATGCTAGTTCTCTAGTTAGTGTTTAGGCTTAACCTAGGGTTTTATTTTATCTTGGAGAAAGGAAGGTGTTCAACACATGAACCAAAAGAAATCAATTAGCTCTAAAGGGGAGCATAAGCTCCCCTATATATAGGAATGGGAGGGACGGCCGAAATCCTTGTTGGGCAAGGATTTGGTTTGTCTCTCTCCTTGTTACTTGATCATCAAGTATTCTCCAACTTTGACTTTGAATTCTAATTCAAATCAACTTTCAAGAGAGCTAAAAATATCCAAACTATTTTTGGATTATTTTATACTTTATTTATTATAAAATAAATAACTTATTTTATCTAATTAATTAATTCATAATTAATTAACTAGATTATTTTCTCCAAAATAAGACTTTCTTTTTAATTCAAAATTAAACCAAAGTCTATTAAATAATTAACTAATTAATTATTTAATATATATACAATATATATATATACACACGTGTGTGACACGTGTCACAGTGACACGTGTCACTCACGTGAGCCACACGTGTGACTTCACACGTGTGGAACCCTCTTGGCCCGATTAACTCGTTTAATCATTTCAAAGCCTCAACTCATGTAACCAAGTTGTTGTGTGTGACCCTCTAGGTTCTCAATTCAATTAGCAGTGACCCCAATTAATTAATTCACTAATTAATTAATCAGTCCACAGATTAAACGACCATAGTCTAGCAACAGGTGTTTAACCCCTAGCTGAATTGGAATGTTCGGATTCGACAGAACCTTTAAGTCATTGATTCATGTGAGATACAATCCTCCTACTTACTATCTCTCAACCAAGATCTAGGGCAAGGGAATAATCAGAACCCTAATAATCTGGTCTTAAAGCTAAGTGCATTTCATATCCATTTGAGCTCAATCCAAGAAACCCTTTTCTTGATGTCTTGATCTACTGCCTTGGCCAAGGACTCCATATGGCATATGAATGACTTACACAATAAGAGATCACCTTGCAAATGCAAGTGTAGGTCCTCTCTTGATTCTCATTCACTTTCATGAATCACTTGTGCAGCCCCAGCATAAGCCTTGAATCAGTTGTCTAAGGCGACACCCTTTAAAGCTTATACCTAAGACTACAGAGTTAACTCATAAAGTGACAAGGAACCTCAAGTCTAAGGATCAATTAATCACATCAATGACTCGTGAGATATTTCCTAATCTGGAAGTTTCTATTTCCTGAAATAGAAACTTCCTTTCCCATTTAGGAATATTCTCACACGGGGCACCTCAGTGAACTTACTTGTTAAAGTAAGCACCCTCATGTATCACGCACGTATCAACTATACACTTTGCACCTACATGAAACAAGGTGGTCCTTCTTAAGGGCGTGATCCCATAAGCAAGCCTTAGAGGAGTCAGGTTGACACTCCCACTGTCTGTAGGACTCATCGGCTTGGAGTATTTTACTAATCATGACTTCTGTGATAAAGGGCTCGTTTCATGAACCATTTCACCTAAATGGTAGAGTCCTAAAGTCATCAGGATTAGGGGAGTTCTCATACATGCACAGATAAAGTAATCGCATACCAAACAAGAGCATATAAAGAAGTGTTGCCTCAATTCGTTATTTCATTCAAAGATTGTCTGTGATTACAATAAGGAAAAGCACAAAAGCGGATATACAATCGGCTTTCTAGGGCACTATTCCTAACAGTAGCAACAGGTGTGCGCACTAGTACTATGTATCAGGGAATATTTTAGGACAATTACCGAGCGGCATGGGCGTTTAGGTGGACTAAGCCGTGAAGATTTATGCGCTCGAGGGGACACCCTATCTCGAGGGAGGGACCATGAACGACAATGATACCTCAACACGGTCGCACTACCGAGGGTCACCCCTGACTAGGCCCGAGGGCAGCTTTACTGTGTGGTTATCAACCTTGCTTTCACACTTGGGGGAGAGGTCATGGCTTTTCCTTAGTGAATATGGGTTGCCCCCTCGCGACAAGCTAGTACCGTCGAGGGGGAGCTTTCTGAACGCTGACAGTTATGCCAGGGTGTCATATCTGGATTGGGCCATACGGCACAAGCGTATTTTAACCTCGTCAATGGCGACACAAATTTTTTCTCAAATTTTCCACATAAGGAGTGTCGAACATGAATAGCTGACACGATACGACATGACAAATTGATATTTTTATAAGTACTTGTACATCATAACTTGATAGCAAGGGCAACCCCGCAATCACCTCCGACTCGATTAGTTTCGGCATCAAATATGTTTTCGGACAGTTCAAAAGAAGGCTTTTGCTGCAAATGATGATGCCAAGTTGCCAACTAATAAGTAAATAGATTAAAGTGCAGTAACTGTGATTAGCGAAGTAACTAAACAATGTAACGACAATAGTCTGTGACAGTTCAAAGAGAGATTCTTAAATTCCAATTCAATTTTTCAGCTAAGATAAGCAGAGAGAGAGTATATATGCAACGACAGTATTATCAATGTTAATTTAACATGGTAATCCAAGGAACCTTTTCTTTCTCCTTTGCTTCCAAGGACTCTTTTGTGGTCTTCGTCATGGCATCAGAATCAGTGTCGTCATTCTTGCTCGCGCATAGATGTAACAATGTTGAAAGATAAGAAGCACATACAACAGTCTAACATAATTACAAAAACGGAAAAGAAGAAAACATATCCATATTAAACAAACACTGAGATTTTACAAGAACTTGGTTAATTTGCCAGCAAAAAAACCAAAACTTAGAACCAGAGACATGACTAACTGTGGGGAAAGCCCACCGAATGCACCAGATTATAAGAAAACCAAATTAAAGAATACGAAGTATGATGTCAAAAAGTGGCTCACCGATGCTCAGGATGCCATAACCTTGTAAGCTGCAGCCTGAAGGCATTCATAGAAACAATCAGATAGTGTTCTAATCATGGTAAAACCTCATTACGAAAAAATGAAACACTGAATTTTGAGGGTTCTCACAAACATGGTGATGTTTGCCAAAAATTGACGAAACACCAACAAGATTTGTATTTGGGAAATTGGAGATTTAATCAAGCTGTAAATAAGAAAATGAACAATAAAGTGAATATTTACGTAACTGCAGAAAAGTAAATGAGAAATATGAATAATGGTAAATGAGAATAAAATATGAAATTGATGATAATTGTCTATCTCTTGAATCTTCTGGGTACAATAGAATTCTGAATAATGTAATCTCTATGCTGGTACATCGATGGAAATTGCAGTAAAAGAATGGTGGAAAGAAGATGCTAAAAATATGATTGCGAGAGTTTTCTGTAGAAGTTGCAGAATGACGATGAATCCCTTTGACTAGTTTTTGAGAGAAGTATATCAAGTCTAGGGTTTCTTCCAGGTTCAATGTATCTGGTCCTCCTCCCTTCTGTCTCCTCCAAGATTAGTTGTAGCCTCCCCTAAAGTCTTGGCACGTTCAAAAATCTCAAACCACGTCATCTTTCTTTTTCTTCCACGATCTTCTCCTCTTTATAATTAATATTCCTTAATTAAATAATGTGGAAATTATGTCCACATCATCACTCCCCCCTTACTCTTATAGTCGAACAGTGTGGACGACTATGAGAGTAGTGAATTTTGGAGAACAACTCTGGCGGCTGAATGTCCTCCTTCGAATTCCCAATAAGAAGGATGTCATCAACATAAAGTACTAAGAATTGCACTGAGGTCTCCAATTCTTTTCTATACACACAGGACTCATTCGAGATTTGAATGAAGTCAAACGCTTTGATTGATTCATCAAATCGAATGTTCCAATTCCTAGAAGCCTGTTTCAATCCATAGATTGACCTTTGGAGTTTGCAAACCTTTTGCTTACTCCCACTGAATGTGAAACCTATGGGTTGCTCCATATAAATGTCTTTGTCAATGTCACCATTGAGAAAGGCAGTTTTCACATCCATTTGCCATATCTCATAGTCATAATATGCAGCAATGGCAAGCATGATTCGAATGGACTTTTGCATTGCAACTGGTGAAAAGGTTTCATCAAAGTCCACGCCGGGTCTTTGAGTGAATCCTTTTGCAACCAGTCTTGCTTTGTAGGCTGCAATGCTTCCATCAACTCCAAGCTTTCTCTTAAAGATCCATTTGCAACCTATGGGTTTGACCCCATCAGGCAAATCTACCAAGGTCCAAACTTGGTTGGAGTTCATGGAGTCCATTTCGGATTTCATGGCTTCTATCCACTGTTCAGAGTCAGAATCTGAAAGTGCCTCCTCATATGATAAAGGATCATTATCCTTTTGAGAGATTTCATGGAAGAATCCATACCATCTCTCCGGCTGTCTAGGAGTGCGTTCAGAACGCCTTAGAGGAGGATTTTCGTGTGTATCGAAATTCGTGATTGGTTGTGGTTGATCAGAATGAGACGTTTCTTCAGTGGGTGGTTTGGGATCACTTTGTACTTCTTCTAATTCTATGATCTTGCCTTTCTTCTCCTTAAGGAACGGTTCCTCTAGAAAAGTAGCATTTCTAGAAACAAACACCTTTTGCTCAGATTGATCATAGAAGTAGTATCCTATGGATTCCTTAGGATAACCTACAAAGTAGCATAAGTTTGAACGAGATTCTAACTTATCTCCCACTGTCCTCTTTACGTAAGCAGGACAACCCCAAATTCTTAAGTAAGAATAACTAGGGATTTTAGCATGCCACATCTCATAGGGCGTTTTAGGGACTGACTTAGAGGGAACTAGATTCAGAATCTTTGCTGCACTTTCTAGGGCATAACCCCAGAAAGAAGGTGGTAAGTCAGTGAAACTCATCATGGAACGAACCATATCAAGTAAGGTTCGATTCCTTCTCTCAGAAACTCCATTAAGCTGAGGAGTTCCCGGAGGAGTCCACTGAGAGATAATCCCATTATCTTTGAGATGATTAAGGAATTCTTCACTGAGATATTCGCCTCCTCGATCAGATCGAAGTGCTTTGATCTTGTGACCAGTTTGGTTCTCAACCTCCTTTTGAAATTCTAAGAATTTCTCAAAAGCTTCAGATTTATACTTCATTAAGTACACATAACCATACCGACTAAAGTCATCAGTAAAGGTTATGAAATACTGATGATTGTTTCTAGTGCTTACACTAAGCGGTCCACAAACATCAGTATGGATCAAATCCAAAACCTTAGTGGCACGTTCCACAGTTCCTTTAAAAGGAACTTTTGACATCTTTCCTTTGAGACAGGATTCGCAAGAAGTTAACTCTTTAAGATCATTTTCAGAGAATGATCCTAAAGTGTTTATCTTGTTAATTCTGTTCTTGGAAATGTGTCCTAATCTAGCGTGCCATAAGGGAGCTGAAACTTTGTCATCTCTCTTACGCTTTGTTTCTCGTTGTATATTCATAATATTGATATTTTGAGTTAGATAAAGCCCATTACTTAGAGTACCAATGTGAACGGAAGAGTTGTTCCGTTTGATAAAGTATTTACCATTCTTAATATAAGTTTCATAACCTTCACAATCTAATATTGGAACTGAAATTATATTACGAATAATGCTCGGTACATAAAGGACTTTATTTAATACTAACTCAAAACTACCCAAATCTAATCTAATTGTGCCCAAAGCTCGAGCTTCAACGTTTGAGCCATCGCCGATCTTCAAGACATATTCTCCTTCTTTAAGTTGTTGAACATCACTTAGCATCTGTACATCATTACAGATATGAGTTCCACAACCGGTATCAAGTACCCAAGAACTAGAATTAATAGAAAGATTTACTTCAACGAGAAAGATACCTTTCTTTAGAGTAGCCTTGTACTCTGGGCAGTTTCTCCTCCAATGTCCCGCTTTGCCACAATGGAAGCAAACATCCTCTTTCTGATCACGCTTCTTCTTTTGGGCCTTTCCCTTCGAAATGCCACCAGTGGGCCTAAGGGGTTTCTTCTTCTTCTTTTGGGCTTTCTTGCCCTTACCTTTAGAAGGCCCAGAAGAGGAAGATGGAGCATTCACCATCAAAACCTTATTGTCCTTCTTGATCGTGCTTTCAGCAGTCACAAGCTGACTAATCAGCTCAGCTACAGTAGCACCAGCATGATTCATGTTGAAGTTAAGGACAAATGGGTTGAATGATGGTGGGAGCGAAGCTAGCAACAAATCCACTGAAAGCTCATCTTTCAGTGGCATGTCCATGGAAGCAAGTTTCTCAGTAAGGGCAAGAAACTTGAGTCCATATTCATGGACACTTGAACCTTCCCTCATTCTTAAGTGGAACAATTCCTTTGAAGTGTTATACCTTGTAACACGTTCATGAGGGCGGTAAAGTTGCTCTAAGTGGTCGTAAATCTCCCAAGCAAATTCCATGGCCTCATGTTGTCTTTGCAAGTCCGGGGACATGTTAGCCAACATAAGGCAACGGGCTTGGAGATTATCATCCTTCCACTTCTGAATCGCGTCCCGCTCAGCCCGAGTGGGAGCCTCCCCTTCGGGACTTGGCTCCCCTTCGAAGAGAACATAAGTTCTCTTCTCAGAATCTAAAATGATTTTTAGATTCCTCAGCCAATCAGAATAGTTGGGACCAGTCAACTTGTTTGACTCGAGGATCGATACAAGAGGGTTTTTGGTTGCCATTTCAAAACACGTAGAGAATCACAGAATCTACGACCTAAATGGTAAAACAGAGAACTAGTGAGCATGCTGAATTATAACGATATACAAAAGATAAGGTCTTTAATCTAATGTAGCTCCCACTGTTTTTCAAAGATCTAGAATTCCCAAAGATCTAAGAGGAACACGTTTCCCAGTGGGTACTAAGATCCTAGGCATTTTACCTCGAACCCACGACTCGCGGACATTCCAGGTAAGAACCCTAGGTAGGTACAACTTACCAATTCTAACACCTTTAGAACTCTTAGTAATTGTTTTTGCATCACCTATCTTTCAATATGGACCCACGACTCGTGCGACATCCATATTTACTTAGGCGTTAAGCTAGACCCATCAATCATAAGATCATGACCAAAACTTAGTTCGAACGACCCACGACTCGCGGACATCGCCCTTGCTAAAATTGACCACGAAATATTGACCATTTAAAATGATTAATTAGGTAACTAAGAACTAATAAGCTCCACTAGCTATCCCACGACTCGCGGACAATAACTAGCTTTACTTACTAAACTTAAAACCTATTGATGGAATGCTAGGAATTTAATTCAAAATTTGCATCTCGAATTAAACACCTATTTGTTCGAAATTAGCTTAATATTTAATGGGAATTTTCAAATCAACCGGAGAGTTGTCCGGTTCGACCTCACCAACATATATGTTATCCAATTTTATTAGTCTTGATCAATGCAAGTACACTTAAATGCATTTCAAACAAGCACATAAACAGATAACATGTCCTAGCATGATACTAACATGTAATGATCATGGGTTCTACCTATCTTATGCGTGATATGTGGGAGCCACTCCACAATCACAAGTTCTAACATACATGCCACATAAACAGTTTAAATCACATAAGGGAAAGCGGTAACAAAATACGAGCCCTATCTCTATTACATTTAACAATTGAGATTCCCCTCCCTAACATTTTGAGGGGTCTTCACTTATGGCCTCCTTGTTACTTGAATGTGGTCCATCTTACTCCATGGGTGCATTGTCTCCAAAATGAAAATAAAACCTCACCACCTATCTCTACTCTCAAATTTCAATAAAAGAAAAGGACATAAAGTAATAAGGCTCAATCTTCATATTGGCCTTAGACAATTACACGGGGCATACCCCGGCCTCAAAAACAGTAATATGGAAAGCCACATAATAAATCACATAACAGTACGCACATAAGTGAGGCTCCAATCTCAATTGAAAAAACGCAACTATAGGGCTCCAACCTCAATTTAAACCATCCATGTGCATAAATTAAAACCATACATAGATCTAAACCCATGATCACCTAACATGCTTTTGCGAGAATTTAAATTTAGCCAATAAATTAAAATTCTCGTTTCAAGTCCTAATGACTTAAAACACGACTTAGATGCAATTCTTGTTCAAGAGCCTTTTCAATAAAACCCGAAAAACAATAAACCAATAAAATTCCAATTAATTTCCAAAATTAATAATTTTATTCTTTCATTATTTTCAGAAAATAAAATTCATAATTTTTCCAAAATCTAAATCGCTTTAATTTCTCAAAAATCCCAACTTAATCAAAATTTTAAAAATAATTTTATTTTAGCAAAACTGATTTTAAAAGATAAATTAAAATAAAATTAAATCGGGATTTTACGGACCGAAAAACACGAAACACGAAAACACGAAAGCACGGGCCCGGGACGATGCGGGATCGCCCGCCCGCCTCGCAGGAACACGCGCTAGGCGCGCGCCAGCGCTGCGCACAGCCGGCAGCGATTGCCGCCAGCGTGCGCGCGCCAGGCGCGCCCTTGCGCGCAGACGTGCGGCGCGAGCAGGCAGTCCCGCCCATCCCTGGGCGGGCGCTCCCGCGCGGTTGCAGGAGGAGCAGGCGGCTGTCCCGCACGGTTGCGGGACAGGCGAGCAGGGCGCCTAGGCGGGCGGGAGGCCTCCCGCGCGGATGCGGGAGGGCTGGGCGGCGGTGTTGGGGATTGGGCGTGCGACGTGCTAGCACGCCCAGCCCCGTTCTTTTCGTGTCCCGTTTCGCATTTTTGGGTTTCTCCAAAACCCGGTTCAATCCAAAATTAAAAAATTCGATTTAAACATATTTCAATCAAAACGGTTTTCAAAATCACAATTTAAGAAAACAGTTTCAGAAATTCAGGAAAAATTACAGTTTCGTATTTCAGGCTTTCTAAAAGAACTCATGAATACCTAATTCGCATCTAAGCCTAAGAATTTCTACCAAATTCAGAATAATTGAGACGAATCAGAAACACGATTAACGAGGTGGCTCTGATACCACTTGTTGGAAAACACGAATCAGAAAGCAGCGGAATTTAAAAAATTTTCCCAACAAAAGGATCTAGGACTCGCAATCGTGTAACCAAATTCGTAAAGATAGAAAACTTACTTTTCTTTTATTCTTTCTTGAAGCGTTTCAAGCCACCCAAGAACGCTCTTCTCGCGGCTTGATCCCCTCTCCTTGGTAAAGCTCGAATCTTCAAACTTCTAACTTGAAGTCTCTAGAGAAAGTCCACCAACTTGATCACAATCTAACTAGTAAGGATGCTAGTTCTCTAGTTAGTGTTTAGGCTTAACCTAGGGTTTTATTTTATCTTGGAGAAAGGAAGGTGTTCAACACATGAACCAAAAGAAATCAATTAGCTCTAAAGGGGAGCATAAGCACCCCTATATATAGGAATGGGAGGGACGACCGAAATCCTTGTTGGGCAAGGATTTGGTTTGTCTCTCTCCTTGTTACTTGATCATCAAGTATTCTCCAACTTTGACTTTGAATTCTAATTCAAATCAACTTTCAAGAGAGCTAAAAATATCCAAACTATTTTTGGATTATTTTATACTTTATTTATTATAAAATAAATAACTTATTTTATCTAATTAATTAATTCATAATTAATTAACTAGATTATTTTCTCCAAAATAAGACTTTCTTTTTAATTCAAAATTAAACCAAAGTCTATTAAATAATTAACTAATTAATTATTTAATATATATACAATATATATATATACACACGTGTGTGACACGTGTCACAGTGACACGTGTCACTCACGTGAGCCACACGTGTGACTTCACACGTGTGGAACCCTCTTGGCCCGATTAACTCGTTTAATCATTTCAAAGCCTCAACTCATGTAACCAAGTTGTTGTGTGTGACCCTCTAGGTTCTCAATTCAATTAGCAGTGACCCCAATTAATTAATTCACTAATTAATTAATCAGTCCACAGATTAAACGACCATAGTCTAGCAACAGGTGTTTAACCCCTAGCTGAATTGGAATGTTCGGATTCGACAGAACCTTTAAGTCATTGATTCATGTGAGATACAATCCTCCTACTTACTATCTCTCAACCAAGATCTAGGGCAAGGGAATAATCAGAACCCTAATAATCTGGTCTTAAAGCTAAGTGCATTTCATATCCATTTGAGCTCAATCCAAGAAACCCTTTTCTTGATGTCTTGATCTACTGCCTTGGCCAAGGACTCCATATGGCATATGAATGACTTACACAATAAGAGATCACCTTGCAAATGCAAGTGTAGGTCCTCTCTTGATTCTCATTCACTTTCATGAATCACTTGTGCAGCCCCAGCATAAGCCTTGAATCAGTTGTCTAAGGCGACACCCTTTAAAGCTTATACCTAAGACTACAGAGTTAACTCATAAAGTGACAAGGAACCTCAAGTCTAAGGATCAATTAATCACATCAATGACTCGTGAGATATTTCCTAATCTGGAAGTTTCTATTTCCTGAAATAGAAACTTCCTTTCCCATTTAGGAATATTCTCACACGGGGCACCTCAGTGAACTTACTTGTTAAAGTAAGCACCCTCATGTATCACGCACGTATCAACTATACACTTTGCACCTACATGAAACAAGGTGGTCCTTCTTAAGGGCGTGATCCCATAAGCAAGCCTTAGAGGAGTCAGGTTGACACTCCCACTGTCTGTAGGACTCATCGGCTTGGAGTATTTTACTAATCATGACTTCTGTGATAAAGGGCTCGTTTCATGAACCATTTCACCTAAATGGTAGAGTCCTAAAGTCATCAGGATTAGGGGAGTTCTCATACATGCACAGATAAAGTAATCGCATACCAAACAAGAGCATATAAAGAAGTGTTGCCTCAATTCGTTATTTCATTCAAAGATTGTCTGTGATTACAATAAGGAAAAGCACAAAAGCGGATATACAATCGGCTTTCTAGGGCACTATTCCTAACAGTAGCAGCAGGTGTGCGCACTAGTACTATGTATCAGGGAATATTTTAGGACAATTACCGAGCGGCATGGGCGTTTAGGTGGACTAAGCCGTGAAGATTTATGCGCTCGAGGGGACACCCTATCTCGAGGGAGGGACCATGAACGACAATGATACCTCAACACGGTCGCACTACCGAGGGTCACCCCTGACTAGGCCCGAGGGCAGCTTTACTGTGTGGTTATCAACCTTGCTTTCACGCTTGGGGGAGAGGTCATGGCTTTTCCTTAGTGAATATGGGTTGCCCCCTCGCGACAAGCTAGTACCGTCGAGGGGGAGCTTTCTGAACGCTGACAGTTATGCCAGGGTGTCATATCTGGATTGGGCCATACGGCACAAGCGTATTTTAACCTCGTCAATGGCGACACAAATTTTTTCTCAAATTTTCCACATAAGGAGTGTCGAACATGAATAGCTGACACGATACGACATGACAAATTGATATTTTTATAAGTACTTGTACATCATAACTTGATAGCAAGGGCAACCCCGCAATCACCTCCGACTCGATTAGTTTCGGCATCAAATATGTTTTCGGACAGTTCAAAAGAAGGCTTTTGCTGCAAATGATGATGCCAAGTTGCCAACTAATAAGTAAATAGATTAAAGTGCAGTAACTGTGATTAGCGAAGTAACTAAACAATGTAACGACAATAGTCTGTGACAGTTCAAAGAGAGATTCTTAAATTCCAATTCAATTTTTCAGCTAAGATAAGCAGAGAGAGAGTATATATGCAACGACAGTATTATCAATGTTAATTTAACATGGTAATCCAAGGAACCTTTTCTTTCTCCTTTGCTTCCAAGGACTCTTTTGTGGTCTTCGTCATGGCATCAGAATCAGTGTCGTCATTCTTGCTCGCGCATAGATGTAACAATGTTGAAAGATAAGAAGCACATACAACAGTCTAACATAATTACAAAAACGGAAAAGAAGAAAACATATCCATATTAAACAAACACTGAGATTTTACAAGAACTTGGTTAATTTGCCAGCAAAAAAACCAAAACTTAGAACCAGAGACATGACTAACTGTGGGGAAAGCCCACCGAATGCACCAGATTATAAGAAAACCAAATTAAAGAATACGAAGTATGATGTCAAAAAGTGGCTCACCGATGCTCAGGATGCCATAACCTTGTAAGCTGCAGCCTGAAGGCATTCATAGAAACAATCAGATAGTGTTCTAATCATGGTAAAACCTCATTACGAAAAAATGAAACACTGAATTTTGAGGGTTCTCACAAACATGGTGATGTTTGCCAAAAATTGACGAAACACCAACAAGATTTGTATTTGGGAAATTGGAGATTTAATCAAGCTGTAAATAAGAAAATGAACAATAAAGTGAATATTTACGTAACTGCAGAAAAGTAAATGAGAAATATGAATAATGGTAAATGAGAATAAAATATGAAATTGATGATAATTGTCTATCTCTTGAATCTTCTGGGTACAATAGAATTCTGAATAATGTAATCTCTATGCTGGTACATCGATGGAAATTGCAGTAAAAGAATGGTGGAAAGAAGATGCTAAAAATATGATTGCGAGAGTTTTCTGTAGAAGTTGCAGAATGACGATGAATCCCTTTGACTAGTTTTTGAGAGAAGTATATCAAGTCTAGGGTTTCTTCCAGGTTCAATGTATCTGGTCCTCCTCCCTTCTCTCTCCTCCAAGATTAGTTGTAGCCTCCCCTAAAGTCTTGGCACGTTCAAAAATCTCAAACCACGTCATCTTTCTTTTTCTTCCACGATCTTCTCCTCTTTATAATTAATATTCCTTAATTAAATAATGTGGAAATTATGTCCACATCATCACTCCCCCCTTACTCTTACAGTCGAACAGTGTGGACGACTATGAGAGTAGTGAATTTTGGAGAACAACTCTGGCGGCTGAATGTCCTCCTTCGAATTCCCAATAAGAAGGATGTCATCAACATAAAGTACTAAGAATTGCACTGAGGTCTCCAATTCTTTTCTATACACACAGGACTCATTCGAGATTTGAATGAAGTCAAACGCTTTGATTGATTCATCAAATCGAATGTTCCAATTCCTAGAAGCCTGTTTCAATCCATAGATTGACCTTTGGAGTTTGCAAACCTTTTGCTTACTCCCACTGAATGTGAAACCTATGGGTTGCTCCATATAAATGTCTTTGTCAATGTCACCATTGAGAAAGGCAGTTTTCACATCCATTTGCCATATCTCATAGTCATAATATGCAGCAATGGCAAGCATGATTCGAATGGACTTTTGCATTGCAACTGGTGAAAAGGTTTCATCAAAGTCCACGCCGGGTCTTTGAGTGAATCCTTTTGCAACCAGTCTTGCTTTGTAGGCTGCAATGCTTCCATCAACTCCAAGCTTTCTCTTAAAGATCCATTTGCAACCTATGGGTTTGACCCCATCAGGCAAATCTACCAAGGTCCAAACTTGGTTGGAGTTCATGGAGTCCATTTCGGATTTCATGGCTTCTATCCACTGTTCAGAGTCAGAATCTGAAAGTGCCTCCTCATATGATAAAGGATCATTATCCTTTTGAGAGATTTCATGGAAGAATCCATACCATCTCTCCGGCTGTCTAGGAGTGCGTTCAGAACGCCTTAGAGGAGGATTTTCGTGTGTATCGAAATTCGTAATTGGTTGTGGTTGATCAGAATGAGACGTTTCTTCAGTGGGTGGTTTGGGATCACTTTGTACTTCTTCTAATTCTATGATCTTGCCTTTCTTCTCCTTAAGGAACGGTTCCTCTAGAAAAGTAGCATTTCTAGAAACAAACACCTTTTGCTCAGATTGATCATAGAAGTAGTATCCTATGGATTCCTTAGGATAATCTACAAAGTAGCATAAGTTTGAACGAGATTCTAACTTATCTCCCACTGTCCTCTTTACGTAAGCAGGACAACCCCAAATTCTTAAGTAAGAATAACTAGGGATTTTACCATGC
The DNA here is from genome assembly GCA_037501455.1 of Lantana camara. Classification (NCBI taxonomy): domain Eukaryota; kingdom Viridiplantae; phylum Streptophyta; class Magnoliopsida; order Lamiales; family Verbenaceae; genus Lantana; species Lantana camara. The sequence goes on from CM074863.1 coordinate 89,525,334, forward strand.
CACATCTCATAGGGCGTTTTAGGGACTGACTTAGAGGGAACTAGATTCAGAATCTTTGCTGCACTTTCTAGGGCATAACCCCAGAAAGAAGGTGGTAAGTCAGTGAAACTCATCATGGAACGAACCATATCAAGTAAGGTTCGATTCCTTCTCTCAGAAACTCCATTAAGCTGAGGAGTTCCCGGAGGAGTCCACTGAGAGATAATCCCATTATCTTTGAGATGATTAAGGAATTCTTCACTGAGATATTCGCCTCCTCGATCAGATCGAAGTGCTTTGATCTTGTGACCAGTTTGGTTCTCAACCTCCTTTTGAAATTCTAAGAATTTCTCAAAAGCTTCAGATTTATACTTCATTAAGTACACATAACCATACCGACTAAAGTCATCAGTAAAGGTTATGAAATACTGATGATTGTTTCTAGTGCTTACACTAAGCGGTCCACAAACATCAGTATGGATCAAATCCAAAACCTTAGTGGCACGTTCCACAGTTCCTTTAAAAGGAACTTTTGACATCTTTCCTTTGAGACAGGATTCGCAAGAAGTTAACTCTTTAAGATCATTTTCAGAGAATGATCCTAAAGTGTTTATCTTGTTAATTCTGTTCTTGGAAATGTGTCCTAATCTAGCGTGCCATAAGGGAGCTGAAACTTTGTCATCTCTCTTACGCTTTGTTTCTCGTTGTATATTCATAATATTGATATTTTGAGTTAGATAAAGCCCATTACTTAGAGTACCAATGTGAACGGAAGAGTTGTTCCGTTTGATAAAGTATTTACCATTCTTAATATAAGTTTCATAACCTTCACAATCTAATATTGGAACTGAAATTATATTACGAATAATGCTCGGTACATAAAGGACTTTATTTAATACTAACTCAAAACTACCCAAATCTAATCTAATTGTGCCCAAAGCTCGAGCTTCAACGTTTGAGCCATCGCCGATCTTCAAGACATATTCTCCTTCTTTAAGTTGTTGAACATCACTTAGCATCTGTACATCATTACAGATATGAGTTCCACAACCGGTATCAAGTACCCAAGAACTAGAATTAATAGAAAGATTTACTTCAACGAGAAAGATACCTTTCTTTAGAGTAGCCTTGTACTCTGGGCAGTTTCTCCTCCAATGTCCCGCTTTGCCACAATGGAAGCAAACATCCTCTTTCTGATCACGCTTCTTCTATTGGGCCTTTCCCTTCGAAATGCCACCAGTGGGCCTAAGGGGTTTCTTCTTCTTCTTTTGGGCTTTATTGCCCTTACCTTTAGAAGGCCCAGAAGAGGAAGATGGAGCATTCACCATCAAAACCTTATTGTCCTTCTTGATCGTGCTTTCAGCAGTCACAAGCTGACTAATCAGCTCAGCTACAGTAGCACCAGCATGATTCATGTTGAAGTTAAGGACAAATGGGTTGAATGATGGTGGGAGCGAAGCTAGCAACAAATCCACTGAAAGCTCATCTTTCAGTGGCATGTCCATGGAAGCAAGTTTCTCAGTAAGGGCAAGAAACTTGAGTCCATATTCATGGACACTTGAACCTTCCCTCATTCTTAAGTGGAACAATTCCTTTGAAGTGTTATACCTTGTAACACGTTCATGAGGGCGGTAAAGTTGCTCTAAGTGGTCGTAAATCTCCCAAGCAAATTCCATGGCCTCATGTTGTCTTTGCAAGTCCGGGGACATGTTAGCCAATATAAGGCAACGGGCTTGGAGATTATCATCCTTCCACTTCTGAATCGCGTCCCGCTCAGCCCGAGTGGGAGCCTCCCCTTCGGGACTTGGCTCCCCTTCGAAGAGAACATAAGTTCTCTTCTCAGAATCTAAAATGATTTTTAGATTCCTCAGCCAATCAGAATAGTTGGGACCAGTCAACTTGTTTGACTCGAGGATCGATACAAGAGGGTTTTTGGTTGCCATTTCAAAACACGTAGAGAATCACAGAATCTACGACCTAAATGGTAAAACAGAGAACTAGTGAGCATGCTGAATTATAACGATATACAAAAGATAAGGTCTTTAATCTAATGTAGCTCCCACTGTTTTTCAAAGATCTAGAATTCCCAAAGATCTAAGAGGAACACGTTTCCCAGTGGGTACTAAGATCCTAGGCATTTTACCTCGAACCCACGACTCGCGGACATTCCAGGTAAGAACCCTAGGTAGGTACAACTTACCAATTCTAACACCTTTAGAACTCTTAGTAATTGTTTTTGCATCACCTATCTTTCAATATGGACCCACGACTCGTGCGACATCCATATTTACTTAGGCGTTAAGCTAGACCCATCAATCATAAGATCATGACCAAAACTTAGTTCGAACGACCCACGACTCGCGGACATCGCCCTTGCTAAAATTGACCACGAAATATTGACCATTTAAAATGATTAATTAGGTAACTAAGAACTAATAAGCTCCACTAGCTATCCCACGACTCGCGGACAATAACTAGCTTTACTTACTAAACTTAAAACCTATTGATGGAATGCTAGGAATTTAATTCAAAATTTGCATCTCGAATTAAACACCTATTTGTTCGAAATTAGCTTAATATTTAATGGGAATTTTCAAATCAACCGGAGAGTTGTCCGGTTCGACCTCACCAACATATATGTTATCCAATTTTATTAGTCTTGATCAATGCAAGTACACTTAAATGCATTTCAAACAAGCACATAAACAGATAACATGTCCTAGCATGATACTAACATGTAATGATCATGGGTTCTACCTATCTTATGCGTGATATGTGGGAGCCACTCCACAATCACAAGTTCTAACATACATGCCACATAAACAGTTTAAATCACATAAGGGAAAGCGGTAACAAAATACGAGCCCTATCTCTATTACATTTAACAATTGAGATTCCCCTCCCTAACATTTTGAGGGGTCTTCACTTATGGCCTCCTTGTTACTTGAATGTGGTCCATCTTACTCCATGGGTGCATTGTCTCCAAAATGAAAATAAAACCTCACCACCTATCTCTACTCTCAAATTTCAATAAAAGAAAAGGACATAAAGTAATAAGGCTCAATCTTCATATTGGCCTTAGACAATTACACGGGGCATACCCCGGCCTCAAAAACAGTAATATGGAAAGCCACATAATAAATCACATAACAGTACGCACATAAGTGAGGCTCCAATCTCAATTGAAAAAACGCAACTATAGGGCTCCAACCTCAATTTAAACCATCCATGTGCATAAATTAAAACCATACATAGATCTAAACCCATGATCACCTAACATGCTTTTGCGAGAATTTAAATTTAGCCAATAAATTAAAATTCTCGTTTCAAGTCCTAATGACTTAAAACACGACTTAGATGCAATTCTTGTTCAAGAGCCTTTTCAATAAAACCCGAAAAACAATAAACCAATAAAATTCCAATTAATTTCCAAAATTAATAATTTTATTCTTTCATTATTTTCAGAAAATAAAATTCATAATTTTTCCAAAATCTAAATCGCTTTAATTTCTCAAAAATCCCAACTTAATCAAAATTTTAAAAATAATTTTATTTTAGCAAAACTGATTTTAAAAGATAAATTAAAATAAAATTAAATCGGGATTTTACGGACCGAAAAACACGAAACACGAAAACACGAAAGCACGGGCCCGGGACGATGCGGGATCGCCCGCCCGCCTCGCAGGAACACGCGCTAGGCGCGCGCCAGCGCTGCGCACAGCCGGCAGCGATTGCCGCCAGCGTGCGCGCGCCAGGCGCGCCCTTGCGCGCAGACGTGCGGCGCGAGCAGGCAGTCCCGCCCATCCCTGGGCGGGCGCTCCCGCGCGGTTGCAGGAGGAGCAGGCGGCTGTCCCGCACGGTTGCGGGACAGGCGAGCAGGGCGCCTAGGCGGGCGGGAGGCCTCCCGCGCGGATGCGGGAGGGCTGGGCGGCGGTGTTGGGGATTGGGCGTGCGACGTGCTAGCACGCCCAGCCCCGTTCTTTTCGTGTCCCGTTTCGCATTTTTGGGTTTCTCCAAAACCCGGTTCAATCCAAAATTAAAAAATTCGATTTAAACATATTTCAATCAAAACGGTTTTCAAAATCACAATTTAAGAAAACAGTTTCAGAAATTCAGGAAAAATTACAGTTTCGTATTTCAGGCTTTCTAAAAGAACTCATGAATACCTAATTCGCATCTAAGCCTAAGAATTTCTACCAAATTCAGAATAATTGAGACGAATCAGAAACACGATTAACGAGGTGGCTCTGATACCACTTGTTGGAAAACACGAATCAGAAAGCAGCGGAATTTAAAAAATTTTCCCAACAAAAGGATCTAGGACTCGCAATCGTGTAACCAAATTCGTAAAGATAGAAAACTTACTTTTCTTTTATTCTTTCTTGAAGCGTTTCAAGCCACCCAAGAACGCTCTTCTCGCGGCTTGATCCCCTCTCCTTGGTAAAGCTCGAATCTTCAAACTTCTAACTTGAAGTCTCTAGAGAAAGTCCACCAACTTGATCACAATCTAACTAGTAAGGATGCTAGTTCTCTAGTTAGTGTTTAGGCTTAACCTAGGGTTTTATTTTATCTTGGAGAAAGGAAGGTGTTCAACACATGAACCAAAAGAAATCAATTAGCTCTAAAGGGGAGCATAAGCTCCCCTATATATAGGAATGGGAGGGACGGCCGAAATCCTTGTTGGGCAAGGATTTGGTTTGTCTCTCTCCTTGTTACTTGATCATCAAGTATTCTCCAACTTTGACTTTGAATTCTAATTCAAATCAACTTTCAAGAGAGCTAAAAATATCCAAACTATTTTTGGATTATTTTATACTTTATTTATTATAAAATAAATAACTTATTTTATCTAATTAATTAATTCATAATTAATTAACTAGATTATTTTCTCCAAAATAAGACTTTCTTTTTAATTCAAAATTAAACCAAAGTCTATTAAATAATTAACTAATTAATTATTTAATATATATACAATATATATATATACACACGTGTGTGACACGTGTCACAGTGACACGTGTCACTCACGTGAGCCACACGTGTGACTTCACACGTGTGGAACCCTCTTGGCCCGATTAACTCGTTTAATCATTTCAAAGCCTCAACTCATGTAACCAAGTTGTTGTGTGTGACCCTCTAGGTTCTCAATTCAATTAGCAGTGACCCCAATTAATTAATTCACTAATTAATTAATCAGTCCACAGATTAAACGACCATAGTCTAGCAACAGGTGTTTAACCCCTAGCTGAATTGGAATGTTCGGATTCGACAGAACCTTTAAGTCATTGATTCATGTGAGATACAATCCTCCTACTTACTATCTCTCAACCAAGATCTAGGGCAAGGGAATAATCAGAACCCTAATAATCTGGTCTTAAAGCTAAGTGCATTTCATATCCATTTGAGCTCAATCCAAGAAACCCTTTTCTTGATGTCTTGATCTACTGCCTTGGCCAAGGACTCCATATGGCATATGAATGACTTACACAATAAGAGATCACCTTGCAAATGCAAGTGTAGGTCCTCTCTTGATTCTCATTCACTTTCATGAATCACTTGTGCAGCCCCAGCATAAGCCTTGAATCAGTTGTCTAAGGCGACACCCTTTAAAGCTTATACCTAAGATTACAGAGTTAACTCATAAAGTGACAAGGAACCTCAAGTCTAAGGATCAATTAATCACATCAATGACTCGTGAGATATTTCCTAATCTGGAAGTTTCTATTTCCTGAAATAGAAACTTCCTTTCCCATTTAGGAATATTCTCACACGGGGCACCTCAGTGAACTTACTTGTTAAAGTAAGCACCCTCATGTATCACGCACGTATCAACTATACACTTTGCACCTACATGAAACAAGGTGGTCCTTCTTAAGGGCGTGATCCCATAAGCAAGCCTTAGAGGAGTCAGGTTGACACTCCCACTGTCTGTAGGACTCATCGGCTTGGAGTATTTTACTAATCATGACTTCTGTGATAAAGGGCTCGTTTCATGAACCATTTCACCTAAATGGTAGAGTCCTAAAGTCATCAGGATTAGGGGAGTTCTCATACATGCACAGATAAAGTAATCGCATACCAAACAAGAGCATATAAAGAAGTGTTGCCTCAATTCGTTATTTCATTCAAAGATTGTCTGTGATTACAATAAGGAAAAGCACAAAAGCGGATATACAATCGGCTTTCTAGGGCACTATTCCTAACAGTAGCAGCAGGTGTGCGCACTAGTACTATGTATCAGGGAATATTTTAGGACAATTACCGAGCGGCATGGGCGTTTAGGTGGACTAAGCCGTGAAGATTTATGCGCTCGAGGGGACACCTTATCTCGAGGGAGGGACCATGAACGACAATGATACCTCAACACGGTCGCACTACCGAGGGTCACCCCTGACTAGGCCCGAGGGCAGCTTTACTGTGTGGTTATCAACCTTGCTTTCACGCTTGGGGGAGAGGTCATGGCTTTTCCTTAGTGAATATGGGTTGCCCCCTCGCGACAAGCTAGTACCGTCGAGGGGGAGCTTTCTGAACGCTGACAGTTATGCCAGGGTGTCATATCTGGATTGGGCCATACGGCACAAGCGTATTTTAACCTCGTCAATGGCGACACAAATTTTTTCTCAAATTTTCCACATAAGGAGTGTCGAACATGAATAGCTGACACGATACGACATGACAAATTGATATTTTTATAAGTACTTGTACATCATAACTTGATAGCAAGGGCAACCCCGCAATCACCTCCGACTCGATTAGTTTCGGCATCAAATATGTTTTCGGACAGTTCAAAAGAAGGCTTTTGCTGCAAATGATGATGCCAAGTTGCCAACTAATAAGTAAATAGATTAAAGTGCAGTAACTGTGATTAGCGAAGTAACTAAACAATGTAACGACAATAGTCTGTGACAGTTCAAAGAGAGATTCTTAAATTCCAATTCAATTTTTCAGCTAAGATAAGCAGAGAGAGAGTATATATGCAACGACAGTATTATCAATGTTAATTTAACATGGTAATCCAAGGAACCTTTTCTTTCTCCTTTGCTTCCAAGGACTCTTTTGTGGTCTTCGTCATGGCATCAGAATCAGTGTCGTCATTCTTGCTCGCGCATAGATGTAACAATGTTGAAAGATAAGAAGCACATACAACAGTCTAACATAATTACAAAAACGGAAAAGAAGAAAACATATCCATATTAAACAAACACTGAGATTTTACAAGAACTTGGTTAATTTGCCAGCAAAAAAACCAAAACTTAGAACCAGAGACATGACTAACTGTGGGGAAAGCCCACCGAATGCACCAGATTATAAGAAAACCAAATTAAAGAATACGAAGTATGATGTCAAAAAGTGGCTCACCGATGCTCAGGATGCCATAACCTTATAAGCTGCAGCCTGAAGGCATTCATAGAAACAATCAGATAGTGTTCTAATCATGGTAAAACCTCATTACGAAAAAATGAAACACTGAATTTTGAGGGTTCTCACAAACATGGTGATGTTTGCCAAAAATTGACGAAACACCAACAAGATTTGTATTTGGGAAATTGGAGATTTAATCAAGCTGTAAATAAGAAAATGAACAATAAAGTGAATATTTACGTAACTGCAGAAAAGTAAATGAGAAATATGAATAATGGTAAATGAGAATAAAATATGAAATTGATGATAATTGTCTATCTCTTGAATCTTCTGGGTACAATAGAATTCTGAATAATGTAATCTCTATGCTGGTACATCGATGGAAATTGCAGTAAAAGAATGGTGGAAAGAAGATGCTAAAAATATGATTGCGAGAGTTTTCTGTAGAAGTTGCAGAATGACGATGAATCCCTTTGACTAGTTTTTGAGAGAAGTATATCAAGTCTAGGGTTTCTTCCAGGTTCAATGTATCTGGTCCTCCTCCCTTCTCTCTCCTCCAAGATTAGTTGTAGCCTCCCCTAAAGTCTTGGCACGTTCAAAAATCTCAAACCACGTCATCTTTCTTTTTCTTCCACGATCTTCTCCTCTTTATAATTAATATTCCTTAATTAAATAATGTGGAAATTATGTCCACATCATCACTCCCCCCTTACTCTTACAGTCGAACAGTGTGGACGACTATGAGAGTAGTGAATTTTGGAGAACAACTCTGGCGGCTAAATGTGTTAAACCGGTTGAACTCCCTTCCTGGGTACGATGATTGCCTCGTTAAAAACCTCGCTTGGGAAAACCACGTGGGACAAAACCCTAGCGAGTAAAAAGAGTGCAACCGTTGCGTCACGCACCCAAGGTTTACTTGAGATTCTGCCTCTTGTAACTGGCTCAACATTCTGCTTCTTGAAATCCTCCCCACTTTCTGCTTAGTATCTCTATCCCTTCAGCTCGTTACTCCTTCTAGCTTGATTGACTTTCAACTTAATTGATTTTCCCTTGCTGCTTTCTACTCATGTGTTTCTTTCCCTTCCTGCTCGCCTAGTTCATTTCTGCTTTGCTTTCTCAGCAGCCCAATTATAGATGTTTCTTCTTCTCCGAGATTTGGCGGGACTACATTCCTGCAATATATTTTCTCGAGATGTGATATATTTAAAAAATATGATCATGTCCTAGATTGAAGAGATAATTGTCCAATATCTTTGAGGCGAATCATCGAGAAGGATGAAACAATCCTTAACACTAATGTGCTAAATTGAACCTTGGAAATTAAAAATCGAAGTTGCCAAAAAATTATCAAAATATCTTTCTTGAATTCATTATGATAATTATCCAAAAAGGTAATTGGGACAATCCTTTGATGAATTCTCTCGATTCTGCATTATTGAAATCATAAGCATTGAAAAAGCTACTCTAGTCACCAATTTGGTAGACAACAAACTCACAGCACCTTTGGTTGAAATATAAGATATAACTAGAACTCTCATTTATCCGTCAACTTCCACTACTTAAGCAAATGACTAAAATAATGATGGCATGTGCTGAATGTTTCTTAAATTAATAATTTCTTAAGAAAGGATAAACTAAAGAAGAAAAAAGGGAGAATATCACCGGGAATTTGGAAGTTTTGCAATTTCTTAGCTATTTCAGAGGTGATTCTGCATCTTGCTTGCACACTTTCCCAGACCATCATTCTCACATCAGGCTCCTTGTCCCCTTTGGTCAAAGCAACATACTTTAGCTTCCACATTTTTTTCTTTCTTTTTCAAATTACAGAGCTGCGCACCATGGTCGTTGCATCTTCGTCTCCATACGTCGCCGATCGTCCTCCCTCGGGCAGGTAAAGATTTGATTTAAATTTTATTTTCTTATTTTTCTTTGTTTCCAAAGCTAAGAAAAATCGTGGATGCCTCTCTTTTCACAGATCTGAACCCTTCTTGACGCCATATTAGTCGTCGTTGTTCGCCGTCAGTAGGTAACTGAGTCTTCTTCCTTTAACTCTTCTTTTTTCTCTCATTTTATTTGAAAAATATGGAGATTTTGCTCGTGGATGGAAGCTTATCGGCCCATATCGGGGCCGTTCTGCCTTGTTTTCAGTGTCTTCCGCCGCCGCGTTGCGAATCGCACCGCCGCTATCCCGCCAGCGTACAATCGCGCTGCTTCGCACACTCTTCCTTCTCTTGCTTTTACTTTCTCTTCCTCTCTCATCATTTTCGGGAAACATTAGATCTCCGCGCATGTTGGTGGTAATCGACCCAGATTTGGCCGCTCCGATCTGATGCCGTTGGCGGCGCCTCTTGCCGTCGATAAGTTGGGTCGAGACTGCTTTGTCCTGGTGGCTCTGCGGGCTCATCTTTTCTTCTTCTTTTATCTTGTAGTTATTTTCAACAATATTCCCTTTTGAATTGAAATGCCAAAGAATTTGGCCTTTCCTTGCAGATGTGAAGCAGAACCCTATTCGCCGTCAATTGCTTCGGTTGTCGCCACCTCTGTTGAAGAGATCTCTTATTGTTTGAAGAGGAAGCTAATTCTTTGAACTCCTGTTGATTTGTTGGTAGGTTGGTGCGCTGCTCGCTGCTGACTTGGTGGAGTTGATGAATTGGTGATTGTTGTTGAATTGATGTGTGTTCTTCCAGCTTTCTAGGGATGAATCTTGTAACTTTTTTCTGTCGTTTATCCTCTCGCTCGTATCTACTTTTGGGACACTAATGTTGAATTGTTGTTTTGATGATAGGTTGGTGCGCGGCTTGCGGTTGCTGTTGTGTTGGGATTTGCGGGCGTGCAATATATTTCCAGCTCCTCGAGAAGATTGCAGCTTTCTCTTCTACTTGTTTTCACTTGTATTTGCTTTTGAGTATTGCGCCGAGTTACTGCTTTCTTGTAGTAAAGAAACCTTGAGCTTTATCTCCTTGTAATGAAAATGTGTTGGAGTTTGCTTTTATGCACTTGTTGCGTCGTCCCTTTGATTGTGTTGGAAATGATACTTGTTTGTTTTCTTCTGCCGCTTCAATTGGAATTGGCTTCAATTTCTACTTTATAGCTTGTTATCTTGCACCCTGCTGATAATTAGGGGTGAATCTCAACTTTCGATTGAAAAGTGATTGTTGTTTTTCTTTCCAGCATTCCTGAACAAGCATATGCGCTTGGCATCATTAGCAGGAAGTTGGGATCAACAACTCAGCAGCAAGATGTTAAGATCAGCCACTCAGCAGTAGGAGGTTGAGATCAACAGCAGGAACTGCCTCCTGCTGAGCTTCTTGTGAAACCTCCAGCTAACGTTCGAATGTACCCTCTAGGTGGAGGCTTCCACGTTCAGCAACAAGTATTACGGTCAGGTTGGGCAGTTGCCGGGATAAAGCTGGATACCTATAAGCAGAAGGTTCGACTCCCCCCTGTTGGTACTTTTTCAGCTAGCACTCATTTCTTGTTTGGTGGAGCAGCTAATCTTCCAGCAAAGTCAGCAACGTAAGGGAGGTTTAAGCTCCTTTGAACTTCTTGAACCTGCAAAGACTTTGAAAATTTTCTCTTGTGCTTGTTTTTTTAATTTAGTTTATTAGGTTGAGCTCGGTTCCTTTGAGCTGTACGTTGAACTTTATCTTTCTTTGTTGCCCGAAACATTTTAGGGCTTTTTGAATGGAATAAACAATTAAAAACTTGGTTTTTCTGTTTTGGCACATGCTTATTGTATTATATAGGCATCTGGCTGCGTTAGTCTTTCTTTTCTTTCATTTTCTTTTCACTCTACTAGCAAGAAGTAGACAATCCAAGGAGGAGGTTCTGATGCGGTTCTGGTGAGGACCTTCTCCTTATTCTGCCTGCTGCTTTCCTGTTCATTTAAGAGTCTGTCCTTCCTGCCAGGTTTTCATGGTATAAGACTGCCAGAGCCGTTCGTGCTGAGGGCATTCTCTCCGACCCTAGCAATAGCTGCTTCCTTCTAGCTAGGTGGCCAACCCGACTGGTGGTAGCAGGTGGAGAATCACTCCCAAGAGCCTTTCCTCCAACTCTTCCCAAGGCGTATGCGTAATCAACGCGCCTTCCCAAGAGGGACTTATTTGTGTGCCCCCTTCATCCCGGGTAATCATTCATCGAAAATGTTCAGATTTTTGGTAATATAGCCGCGGAGGCTTTGCATGTGCCTGTCTCAAGTGTCAAATTAATAATAATACGGTGCACTCAGAGCGTATCCCAGCATAAGTCATTTTTTCCTCATTACAATGCGTATGCATCGAGGGCATAGCACGAGCTGGTTCTTTTTCTCATCATCATGCATTCTCACAAATCCCATGAAGTTAGTTATTCAAATAAAACATAAACATGAAACATAATCTTCTTCATCCGCATGAATCAAAATATCGAAAATTCTATGTAAACAACTATCAGGCATGCGGAAAAGAAAACGTTGGAACCTGGACGTTTTGCTCATACGTTCCTCCTTCTGCTCTCCTTCCAGGTGTGTAGGCTGCGTGTCTGCTTAGCAGGAAAACCCCTTTAGGTTTTGATTGGAACCTGGAAGTTCTGGTACTGCGTCCCTCCTTCTGCTCTCCTTCCAGGAGTGCGTGCCTGCTTAGCAGAAGAACCTTTTCAGGTTTTGCACGTTCCAGGGTCGGGATAGCTTCTTTCCGCTAGCATCCTCCAGCTCATCAGCTCCGCGACCCACGATCTTTATGACTTTGTAGGGCCCTTCCCAGCTGGGGCTCAGTTTGCCAACAGGTTTCAAGGCATCTGCCTTCCTAAGCACCAGGTCTCCCACCTTTCTGTTGTAAGCAGCCACCATTTGGTTCTTATACTTCGCCATTCGTATAAGTGCTCGGTCTCTTGCCTCTTCTATAGTATCCAAGCTCTCCTTCATTAATGCTTCGTTCTCTTCTTCATTGTAGGCTTCCACGCGTGGCGAGGGCATGCCTGTTTCAGCAGGAATGACCGCTTCAGTGCCGTATACCAGGTTGAAAGGTGTCTCTCCCGTGGTCACACTAGGAGTGGTTCGGTGAGCCCACAAGACTGCTGGCAGCTCGGTGGCCCATTTTCCTCTAGCTCCTTCCACTCTAGTCTTGAGGCCATGTAAGATGAGCCGGTTCATTACCTCCACCTGCCCGTTTGCCTGCGGATGATAAACCGCCGAGAAGCATTGTCGGATCCCTAGCTGCTGGCACCATTCCTTCAGCTGTACTCCTATGAACTGCCTCCCATTGTCCGAGACCAGCTCTCTCGGGACTCCGAAACGGCACACGATGTTTCGTTGTAAGAATTTTATCACTTCTTTCTCCGTGATCTTCACTAAGGCCTCTGCTTCAACCCATTTACTGAAGTAATCCACGGCCACTATCATGAACCGTGTTTGTCCTTTTCCAGGGGAAAGCTGGCCAACTATATCGATGCCCCATTTGGCGAAGGGGCATGGTGAATACATTGCCGTGAGAGGTTCAGCTGGCTGGTGCAGGAGGGGAGCGCATTTCTGACATTGCTCGCACTTTGCAACGAACTCCCTAGCATCCGCTTTGATAGTTGGCCAAAAATATCCTGCTCTCAACACCTTTCCAGCTAGCGCGGTCCAGCCGGAATGACTTCCGCAACTCCCTTCGTGTATTTCTCGCAGCACGTAGTGGCTTTCCTCCGACGACAAGCATTTGAGCAAGGGCATTATCACCGATCTTCTATATAGGAAACCTCGCATCACCACAAATCGGGCAGCTTTTCGCTGCACCCTCAGCGCTTCCTTCCTGTCAGCTGGAAGTATATCATGCAGCAGGTAGTCCAGAATCTCCTCCCTCCAGTCCTGCTCTTCCTGCCCCATCAGCACTTCCTGGTCTGCATTAGCGTCAGGCTCTAGCGCCCCAGCAGGAAGTGTCAGAACTGTAATCTTCCTAGTATGGACACCCTCCAACGAGCTAGCCATTTTGGCTAGTCGATCTGCTTTTTTGTTTTCGTCGCGTGGTATCTGCTCCAGCTGGAAGGTAACAAATTCTGTCTTCATTTCATTCACTTTAGTTAAGTAAGCCCTCATCCTTTCTTCATGAGCTTCGTATTTTCCTTCCACCTGATAGGACACAAGCTGGGAGTCTGAATACACCACCAGGTGTTGCGCTCCAGCTTCTTTAGCTAGCCTCAGCCCCATGATTACTGCCTCGTATTCCGCCGTATTGTTGGATGCTTTGAAGTCGAATCTGATAGCAAACTCGAATTCATCTCCTTCGGGGCTGGTTATCACCGCTCCAGCTCCGCTCCCTGAGCTGGTGGATGAACCATCAACGTGAAGCAGCCACTTGTGCCCTTCCTGCTCAGGTGTCATGGTCATTTGTGATATGAAGTCCGCCAGGGCTTGCGCTTTGATTGCTGTTCTTGGGGAATATGATATATCAAATTCTCCCAGCTCCATGGCCCATTTAATCAGCCTTCTCGATGTCTCCGGCTTCCCGAGCACTTGCCTCATGGGATAATTCGTGCGGACCACTATCGCGTGCGATAAGAAGTATGGTCGCAACCTTCGAGCAGTAACCATGAGTGCCAACGCCAGCTTTTCCATATCCGGGTACCGTTGTTCTGCTCCTTTGAGCACTTTGCTGACATAATACACCGGCTTCTGGGTTCCTCCTTCCTCCCGGATCAGAACGGAGCTGACGGCCTGGCCTGATACTGCCAGGTATACGTATAGAGGCTCTCCTAGTACGGGCTTGACCAGGAGGGGTATTCCTTCCAGGTACGCCTTCAGGTCTTCGAAAGCCTTCTGGCATTCCGGACTCCATGCAACCTTGCACGCCTTCCTCAATACTCCAAAGAAAGGGAGGCTTTTTTCTGCCAGCCTCGAGATGAAGCGGCTCAGAGCTGCCATCCTCCCCGTCAGGCATTGCACCTCATTCGGTGTTGTTGGGGCCTTCATGTCTCGTATTGCTTGGATCTTTACAGGATTTGCTTGAATCCTCCTTTCCGTGACAATGTAACCGAGGAATTTTCCTCCCTTCACCCCAAAAGAGCACTTCAACGGGTTCAACTTCATGTTGTATTTGCGCAAGACCTGGAAGGCTTCCTCCAGATCTACCAGGTGAGTGTCTGACTTCCTGCTTTTCACCAGCATGTCGTCTACGTAAACTTCCACGTTCCTCCCTATCTGATCTTTGAACATTCTGTTTACTAGGCGCTGGTAGGTTGCTCCTGCATTTTTCAGCCCGAAGGGCATGACCACGTGACAATATGTCCCTCCAGCCGTGATGAAGCTCACTCTCTTTTGGTCTGCTGGATCCAAAGAAATCTGATGGTAGCCCTACGAAGCATCCATCATACTGAGGAGCTCACACCCAGAGGTGGAATCCACCAGCGGATCTATATTCGGCAACGGGTAGAAATCTTTGGGGCATGCATTGTTCAAATTTCTGAAATCCACGCACATGCGCCACTTGTTCTCCTTCTTCGGGACTAGGACTACATTTGAGAGCCACTCAGGAAACTAAATTTCCTTGATGTGACCGGCGGCTAGCAGCATGTCCACCTGGTCTTGTATGATCTTATCCCTTTCAGGTCCATGTGCCTCCTCTTCTGCTTCACCGGGTGGATATTTGGATCTACATTCAGCCTGTGAACCGCCACAGAAGGATCAATTCCTTCCAGCTGGTCATCCGTCCAGGCGAAGACATCCACATTCCTTCTAAGAAAAGCTATCAGCTCTTCTTTCAAGCTGGAGTCCAGCTGTGACCCTATTCTGGTTATCTTCTCGGGATCTCCGTGGATTAGCTCGATGCTCAAGAGTTCTTCGGCAGGTTCTATTTTTGGGTGAGGTCCGTCCTGCTTATCTTCCTGCTCAGTTTCTTTCAGCTTTCTTTTTTTGTCACTTCGACCTC
Source organism: Lantana camara (assembly GCA_037501455.1). Lineage (NCBI taxonomy): Eukaryota > Viridiplantae > Streptophyta > Magnoliopsida > Lamiales > Verbenaceae > Lantana > Lantana camara. Next base: position 89,540,555 of record CM074863.1, read on the forward strand.
TCTTCTCTCCCTCCTGCTTAGCCTTCTTCCTGTTTGCTTGTTGGACAGCTTTGACGTAGCATTTCCTGGAGGAATGCTGATCCTCCGACACCTCTCAAGCTCCCTCCCGCGTAGGGAACTTGATCTTCATGTGGTAGGTGGAGATAACTGCCTGGAAGGCATTCATAGCTGGTCTCCCAAGTATGGCATTGTAAGCTGAAGGTTTGTCCACCACCAGAAACCTCACCATCCGGGTCCTCGTCCTAGGCTTGGCCCCTAACGTAATAGGGAGGGAAATCATCCCCATAGGTCTTACAACCTCTCCGCCGAACCCAAACAAGGCGGTCTTCATAGGTTCAAGCTCAATTTTTCCTAAATCCATCTGCTCATATGCCTCTCGGTAGAGGATGTCTGCTGAATTCCCGCTATCTATAAAGATTCTTCCCATGCCATAGCTGGCAATGTTAGCCGTTATGACCAGGGCGTCATTATGAGGAGCCTGAATTCCCTCCAGGTCTTCTGGTCCAAACTGAAGCGTGGGTTGTGTTCCTGTCTGGTCTATTTCCATGATAAACGAACCTGCCTGCATGTGAAAAGCAGCCTCCTGCGTGTGTGCTCTTCTAGCCCGATGGGAGTCCCTATCTGCCGGTCCTCCCATTATCATGTGGATGAAACCTTTCTGCTGCGGAGCTTCCTCCTGCTCGCGCCTTCCTGCTCTTCCCGCTTCTACTGGGGGTGCCTCAATCAATGGCCTATGAGGTGAGAGGTGTCTTCTTTGATCCGCCCCTTCTGGTTGGTGACCCCCTCTGCCGTAGTTCTGCCTGGGGGGATTCTTTCCCGGTGGCCTCCTTTCTGGCGCACCCCTTCCAGGTCCGTTCCTTCCAGGTGCATTTCTCACAGGTAGGCTCCCTCCTGCTGCATTTCTTCTTGGGAACATTTCCCATCCTTTCGCTCGATCTCGGCATATCAGTTCCTGCAAGTAGCCTTCCTGAATTAATCTCTCTATTTCGTCTCGCAGGTGATGGCACTCATCCGTGCCATGCCCATAGTCGTTGTGGAACCGACAGAACCTCTCAGAGGGAGGCTTGTGTGGTCCATTCTCCGCATTCCGGGGCCAGTTCAAGAGCCCCGTTACTTGGATTTGCATGAGAGTTTCAGTGGGTGTCGTACGCAGCGGGGTATATCGGTCATACCGGGGCCTAAGACTCAAGAGGTGCTCTCTCCTTTCAGGTATCCTGATCCTTTTAGCTGGAGCGGGCAGCCGCCCGTCCTCCTTTCTTTCCCTCCTCCTGTCAGCTGCTATTGCTTCGTCCTTCCCCGCTTCTGCTTCCTCCGAATTGATGTACTTTTCTGCCCTGGTTAGGAGATCATCCCAGCTGGTGGGCGGCTTCTTGGAGAGCGAGGTGAAGAATGCTTCCTTCCTCAAGCCTTCTTGGAAGGCGCTGGCACGCACTTCCACTGTAGCAGAAGGGACTTCCAACACCGCCTTGGTAAATCTGTTGATATAACTCCTCAAAGGCTCCCCATCTCTCTGCCTTACTGCGAAAAGGGCGTTTAGAGCCTTCTGGTAACCTCTGCTACTGGCGAACTGGTGCAGAAATTGAGAAGAGAACTGGTCGAAAGAGTGTATGGATCCGGGCTCGAGCTACCGGGCCCATTCTTGAGCGTTGTCCATGAACATGGTCAGGAATACCCTACATTTCACTCCTTCAGTGTACTGGTACAAGAGGGCCAAGTTCTCGAACCGATCCAAATGCTTTTGGGGATCCGTTGCACCATTTTACTCCGGCAGCCGGGATGTCTTGCAACCTGGCAAGAGTTCATCAGCTAGGATCCTTTGGCTAAAAGGTCCGCCTCTCCTGGTTACCCTAGCAGGTCCTGCTCTCATTTGCCTCTCCACCTCTTCCAGCCTCTGCTGTAACCTGGCGGCCCAGTCTGGCTGCTCAGGGAGGTCTGGTTCTCTTCTTTCCGTCTGGTAGTCCATAGGTGGTGGTGGCATCACCGGCTGCCACGCGGCTCTGCCTGCAGTCCAAGCTCCAGTCCCGCCAGCTCCCAGCAACCCCAGAGGGTTTTTAACTGGAGGTAAGCCTTCTCCAGTTGAAGGGGGGACCATTCTTTCGATCATCGGATCTGTTACTTGTGGTGGCGGGGCTGCTCCACGCCCCGAAGTTGGCGGCTGGTCTCGCTGCACCGTGGCAGCGGTTACGGCCGCGTTGATCCATTGCTGGAGCTCCCTAGCTGTAAGGTGAATGGGGACATCAGGTGGTAAAAAGCCACTCCCTGATCCACCAGATCCGTCAGCCGTTCTTTTGGCCTGGAACGGTATGCCAGCGGGGCTGGTTCCTGACAACGCCCCTCCAGGTATATCAGTCTCCTTAGTAGTATGCTTGGGGTGAGAGGTGCGGCCCAGCAGCACTTCCAGCTCCTCAGCAGACAGTTGGCGGCTCGTCTGCCCGCCTGCTGCGACGGGCAGGTTCAGCCCTTCAGGCAGGGATGTCCTTCCAGGTGGCGGGCCCCCTGCACCTGGAGGGGTCAGCAGACCTGCACCTCCAACTTCGAGGTTCTCGTTTCGCGGATTCTTCAAACCTCCCATCAGGCTGGATTCCGGGAGATCCGCGTGGTCCTTGGTTAGTGGCGCGCCTTCCGTAACCATAATGACGGTGGAGTCGGTTAACACGGGAATACTTCCGATGAATAGCGGATTTGAAGCACTCCCCACAGCTTTTTCAGCGCCCGTCGTTGCCGGAGCAGACGGGTTGATTGGAGTCGATACACCGCTAGATCCAGTCTTGGATGCCATGAAAAATTACGAAAACTCACGCCTTTTGCTCGATTTAATCGCCTTCCCACAGACGGCGCCAGATGATGTTTTCCAAAAATTGACGAAACACCAACAAGATTTGTATTTGGGAAATTGGAGATTTAATCAAGCTGTAAATAAGAAAATGAACAATAAAGTGAATATATACGTAACTGCAGAAAAGTAAATGAGAAATATGAATAATGGTAAATGAGAATAAAATATGAAATTGATGATAATTGTCTATCTCTTGAATCTTCTGGGTACAATAGAATTCTGAATAATGTAATCTCTATGCTGGTACATCGATGGAAATTGCAGTAAAAGAATGGTGGAAAGAAGATGCTAAAAATATGATTGCGAGAGTTTTCTGTAGAAGTTGCAGAATGACGATGAATCCCTTTGACTAGTTTTTTAGAGAAGTATATCAAGTCTAGGGTTTCTTCCAGGTTCAATGTATCTGGTCCTCCTCCATTCTCTCTCCTCCAAGATTAGTTGTAGCCTCCCCTAAAGTCTTGGCACGTTCAAAAATCTCAAACCACGTCATCTTTCTTTTTCTTCCACGATCTTCTCCTCTTTATAATTAATATTCCTTAATTAAATAATGTGGAAATTAGGTCCACATCACATGGAAAACTGAAAACTAATGACGTTCAACATGAGTAGATAAGTTTTACGTTTATCAGTAGAAAAGAGTAACTCTTTTACATGAAAAACAAAACGGTTAAGCTTTTAAAGTTCAAGTCAAATTATATCATAATCCATGTTTCCAGAAACATAAATTACATATGATGCCAAACCTGTTGCAAGAACATTCAAGAAGATTTAGTTGGACCATCACAGCCTAAATTTACAAAAAGTACTAGATATGTGAATGTTCTTGAAAACATCAAAGGATCGACTAAAAAGGGGAAGGAGAAGATTTCAATTAAGGCAAGAAAGCCAGTCCCATAGACATGCCTTAACATAAAATGCTATTGTAAGAGTTGTGATTCATGAGAAATAGAAAACATATCAGAGATTTACATAACAAATTTATAACTCAAAGTTGGTGCCGAAAATATTACAGTTTAACTCAGATATTAGTGAATGTGTGGTCAAAAGCTACATGCATATACCGGAAGCAATCTAAAACACACTAGCATCTTCAAACACTAACAATAAGGCTACTTATTACTAGCATCAAGCCATCTACAATTGACCCAGTTTTGATGAAATATATGGTGACTAGCTAATAATTCTTTCATTCTATTAAAATTAGGATTGACAGCTTCAAATCAAGATAATCATTAAAAGAAGCATTTTGTTTAGAATTAGATGATCCTTGGTCACTTACCCAAGACAAATACCAAAAGGCAATGAAATCAAATCAAACAAAAATATGCCATCAACTCAGTTTACCAAGATCCATGAAAAAAAAAAAAATCAAGACAAAAGACATCCTCAGCAAGGTTTATCAGCTAAACTCACAAAATGCTAAAATGTAATTAATAAGTTAAAAAGGAAATTCATCAGTACAGAGCATGGTGGGTTACATGTGAACAACCCCATGGACATAATACCTGCAACACATTAAAATCCACATAGAGACAGGATATGAGGAGAATACATTGATATGGAAGGATATATCACTGCCTTATTTTTACTGATAGAATAAAGTCGATTTAAATGTCACGTTCTCGTTCAGCTGTAGAGCCTCAGTCTGCAATCGGATATTGGCAACCCCACACTATATTTTCTTTTGAGGAATCATGTGGCCTGAAAGAGGAAGTAATGGACCAAGTAGGTCTATAATTTTGAGCGGGATGACAATGAAATTATTCGTGTCGTAGTGCCATGAAAATTTTTACCCCGAAAAATGTTTTTCCACAAAAGTTTGCTTTCATGGGTTTAATGTCAATTACCCTGTTCCATGGCATGTCCCAGTAAATATGGACAACTTGTGGTTATATAGGTAATTTCACTAGTCATGACACAATTCTTGTTAAGTAACACCAAAGCAATTCCAAAAACTCACATTTAACCAACCAACCAACGTCGAGAACCACAAAGGAACCGATTACATGCAAGAGGAACATAGCCCCAACAAAAACTTCCATTAAATACCTATAGTCATAATCATAATAGTAACATAGTCATTGAGTTTTTCCCAGAAAACAGCCAGAACTGAACTAGACAAGGCAATTTTATGTATATACACACATACAAATATATATAGTTCACGAGATTAGTAGAAAAAGGGCCAGGCATTTCACAATTTCTTCGAAACTTAATAAGGAAGTTTAGCTAAGATTCCCTTCTATAGCCATTTGCACGATGATGTAGAGAGATGACTTCTTCCCAAATCCCAATACAGAAAATATCCTCCTATAAGCTGACCTAATAACAAGATAAATACAAAACTAAAACATCAACAGATGCACATAGAGAAATTAGTTCAATTGGAAAACGTTTTCCTTTACAGTATCTTCTTGCTCAAGCCGCTCACAACCAAAAAACAAGAATTTGCAACAAAGTTATGAGAACCATGTGGGCACAAAAGAATTTAAATATTGGCCATCAACAATTTGCAAGAGGATCGAAAAGTTAATGTGAGGTACCCTAAAAAGAAGAACACAAAAACTTCCATGCAAAAAGTCACTCAATAATTGGGTTGAGTTGTATCGTTGATGCCGTGGGCTATTCTTCGAGTCACCACTGTTGATGTCGCCTGCAAAACAAGGATGACAAATGAGGAAATTACTATTCAAATTTAGATAAATTTTGTAATCCATCTATTAGAGTAGTGAATGTCGTCACATTTGGATAAATTTTGCAATCTATCATCTCCTTCAATAACATTTGAACTTCGATTTACATAAACCAAAAATCAAAGTATTTTACCATGTCTTTAATGGCGGAGTCGATCTTCCCATCGTATATCTCCATTATTCTGAACTTCAATGACCATCATAGTGTTACCGACCGTTCATAGTCGTTCCATATATCACAACATTTGCTTAAACAGTTCTTGTGCCTCACAAACCCTTTTTTCCTTAAATGAAATAAATCCTTCAATAAGGTGCTAAATATAAATTCGTCAAGAACACAACCCTTCTCTAATTCAGGGAACACTATGATGGCCATTGAAGTTCTGAGAGTAATAAAGAAACATAAGCAATTGAGTAACTTAAGAGAATCATCCGACCCATTAACATCACCCAACTCAATCTTGAATCTCTCAGGCGATGGAATTTGCAAAATGTTTTATAAAAAAAAAAAAAACACGAAAAATAGAAAGAAACGTTTAGAACTAGAGACAATTAGGCCTCAAGGCACGCCAAAGACCTTTTTTTTTTTAGGATATAACCCTCAATTTCTTTTCCCCTTTTTTTATTCTCTCTATTATCTGACGTGGCTATTTAATTTCTTTCTTTTTTTTTATTTTTTTAATATTATCGATAATCACGTCATATCTTTCGAATTCATATCTTCCACCCAAATCAAACCCTATTTTCTTCTTCTCTTTTTCTCTCACTTGCCATTTCTTCTTCTCTCCTTCTCTTTCTCTCTTTCAACCATGATTTTTTCTTCTTCTCTCCTTCAACGATGAAAAACAGAGAGCGTCTTCTCGCCTGCATCTCTTCTTCTCACATTCTCTCATCACGATTCGTCTTCTCTCCTTCTCACCTTCTCTCGCCGCCGACGTCTTCTGCAATCGCCTTTATAGTTGTCTTCTCGTCGTAGATTCGTCGTCTGCAATAGCCTTCATCGAATTCGTCTTTTGCAATCGTCGCATCTTTGTCTACTACAACTATTTCTGACTTTATCTTTGTCATCTTACAACCGTTTCTGTAATTGAAGATCCAGAAATCTTATCGTCTTCTTCTTCTACTCTTCTATATTTTTTTTTTCAGATTTCTTCAAGAAATCAAGTGAGCGATTTCTGCAATCGCGCACGCGATTTCAGAAATCGAGTGGCCGATGAGTGTGCGATTTCTGAAAGAAAAAAGAATAAACGAAATCTGGATCTTCAAAAAATAAAAGAAAATAAATAAAAAAAGAAAAAGTGATAAATGAAAATAAAGAACAAATTTGAAAAGTAGATTTAAAGAAGATCGAGATGAATAAAATAATAAAAGAAAATAAAGAGAGAAAAAAAAAAGAAAAAAAATCTTAAAGATCGAGTGGCTCGATTTAGAAATCGCTCACTCGATTTCCACACTTGGAAAATAATTATATTTACTATTTATTTTATTAGACAAAATTCAAAAAAAGGTTATACAGTGAAAACTTTAAAAACTAGGGACTACATAAATAAAAAAACACTTAGGCGTCCCTCATAACAAAAAGCCCCACTTAGCACTAACCCTAATTTCGTTTCCAAGCGTGTGATGGGAGACAATTAGGTCCCAAGGGACACCTAAGTCCTTTTTTAGGGATATAACCCTCAATTTCTTTTCCCTTTTTCTTTCCCCAATATTTTCCGACGTGGCATATTAAAACGCTAATCATTGTAATGGGAGAAATCTGAGGGGTCGTTTTGCAAAAAAAATAAAACTAATAAGTAAACACAAAAACCCTAATTCTCTTTCGTTTTCCTCTCTTATCTTATTCTTCTTCACCGACATCTCCTTCTTCTCTCCCATTCTCTTCTCTTCGCCGGTGAGACTTCGAAAATGAAGTTTGAATAATCATGCTAAACGTGAAATAATAATGTTGGTATTGATGGTTTTGTGTTTGTACCATAACACAGAATCATCAATGTCAACCTTATAATTTAGTTGAGTTTGAAGACAGCCGTAGCAGTTAGAGGAAGTTGCAGAAATTGAAATTCAACCGACGAAATCAATTGCAATCTATTATTTAATAGAATTGACAATGTAGATCAGTCTCTTGACAACATGAATCAATAAAGTAAATCTACAGAAAAATCGAGTGCGCGATTCTATCATTCAAGCACGCGATTCTATTTATTGATAATATCTTTCGAGTACTAGATTCAATAAATCGCGTGCTCGATACCACCGAGTCGAGTGTGTGATTTAGTTGAAATTGTTTTGTTTCGGTCGCCTGACTCTTTTAATTCAACCGTATTTGATTGAAATGCTTCTGAAAATCGTCATTACTGTAGGACTTGCTGCCAAATAAGAACAATTAATAGATGTTTTTGTAAAAACCATGTAATCGTTAGCCACCCCACCGTGTGGAGCTAGAAGATGATTTTTTAAGGTTTGGACTACACATGAAAAGCTTGCCAATCCTTAAAAAATCACCTCTGGCTCCACATTCAAGGTGATGACTATTACATGGTCTCGACAAAAAATTTCTATTGGTTGATACTATTTGGCGGGAATCATAAAATAAATATGATAATTTTCAGGAGCAATTCAATATAATAGGACAGATCTTACATATTTGGTCCCTTGCTTTGAACCGGCGACGGAAGAGGAGATGAGAGGCTAGGGTTTAGTTTTGCTTGAAGGTGTGGGGATGAACTTGGCAATTAGACTCTTTATAGAAAGAATTAGGGCTACATGCATTCAATTAAATTGGTTGGCAATGCATTTAATACTATGACGGTTGGTTGTTGAAGAATAAATAAATAAATAATTCTATTTAGCTGAAGAATCAATTGAGCGATTCATTAAATCAAGTGCGCGATGCATTAAAAAAATAAATAATTTGACTTAGATGAAAATTTGAGTGCGCGATTCATTAAAAAAAAAATAATCCCATTTAGCTGAAGAATCGAGTGCGCGATTCATTATAAAAATAAATAATTCGATTTGGCTGCAGAATCGAGTGTGCGATTCATTAAAAAAATAAATAATTGGATCTAGCTGCCTGAGCGATTCATTAAATCGAGTGTGCGATTGACTTGGGAATTGGACTATTTATAGGCAAAATTAGGGCTACATGCATTCAATTAGTTGGTTGGCACATGCATTATTCAATTTAGGGTTTAGGGTGAAAGTAAATCAAATAAATATTGCTAAGGATCCAAAATACAAACTATATTATAACTCTATTATATATTAAATATTGCTAAGGATCAAAATACAAACTATATTAAAATCCATTTGGAGGTGATCCATACAAAATTTTGTGTTAGAAAGTTTAAATTTAAAAATCGTTGCTCGATTCTTCATTTGAAGAATTTTACATATTTGTTAACTCATTATTACATATATTAGTGGAGATGATCCCAAACAATTTTGTGTTAGAAGTTCTAAATTAATTCAAATCATAAGCATATAAATACAAATTTCGACATTTTTATTCTTCTCTGTAAATTAATTAAAATAATAAACACATAAATACAAATTTCAACTTTTTTTTTTTCTCTTTTTTTTTTCTATAATATCACTATCAGCATCACCATCAGACCTAGGCCCATTTGAAGTTGAAACACACCACATAAGTGGGGCTTGAAGTCGAGCAATTAAGGATTTGGCTTCATGAGCAAGAATAAATGATACAACTATTAACAACAATAAGGTACTTCATGAACCCCAATCCTTAAAAGCTAACTCCAAGCTCCAAACCGGTGGTTTGTTTTCGTTGTTTGCACCTCTTTAATCAGCCGTATTTGATTGAAATAAGGTAGAGCCAGAACAGGAGTGGAGCTTGAAGATGAAATATTCAGGATTGAAATAGATGAATGATCTTATTGAGCTTCATGAACCCCAATCCTGGATATCCATCTGCAAGCTCCACTCCGAACCTGGTTTGTTTTCGAGTTCGTCTGCCTCTCTTGAAGAAGAAGAAGAAGAAGAAGAAGAAGAAAGAAAGAGAAAAGAAAGAAAGAATGAGAGAAAGCGGCTAGGGTTTTGCTTGAAGGTGTGAGGATGAGCTTGGTAATTGGACTATTTATAGAAAAAATTAGGGCTACTTGCATTTAATTGAATTAGTTGGCAATGCATTAAATAGAGTGAAATAATTCTATTTAGCTGAAGAATCGAGTGAGCGATTCATTAAAAAATAAATATTTCGTTTTAGCTGAAGAATCGCGTGGGCGATTCATTAAATCGAGTGAGCAATTCAATTAAAAAATAAATATTTCGATTTAGCTGCAGAATCGCGTGAGCGATTCATTAAATCGAATGCGTGATTCAATAAAAAAAATAAATAATACTAACTAATATTCAAAATAAATTGCAAGTACAAACCATGAATACATTCTGTAGAAATTAAATATTTAATTTATCAGTTCCAAAATATATTTCAGATGCTAAACGTAACATTAAAAAAGAGGTATTATCGTCATCCAAAATTTTCAACTGTCCCCCACGCATGAGAAGCTCAACGTAATATAACGAATAGAGTCCACAATCACCATTGCAAAAAAAAAAAAAAAAAAGATATTGAATCAAAATATAATAAAAAAATTTTAAGCTAGTAAATGTTGTATGTACCTTCGTTTATTTTTTGGACACGGAGCAAGTTCCAACTTCCACATGCGGTTGAGGCAGTTACCTAAACGCCTGAATTTTCCTGTGTGGGCCAACAGTTTGGGAAAGTAGACACACAGATGGTTTAAAGCAATTTGGTAATTCCTTAAGTCAAGTGTTCCACCACCGCTGTTGTAAACTTTGATAACTTCCTCTTTAGGCAAAATCTCAACGGCCACCCAATGGGAATTTCCTACGTTGACTACGCCATAAAATTTATTTTGTCCTTCCCATGCCCAGCTATGCAAAAATGGAAAAAAACCAGTTGTATACCCCAGAACATCATCCCGCCACCTGATTGGATCATTCCAGATACGTTTCGTCACATCCCGTGAATGCGAGACAGTCTCGAGGTCGACAGGTTCAGGCACTCTTGTCGTCACAGTCTTCGCACCCCTGCCACTCTTGGTACTAAGCCTATCGCCTACTTTGCCACCCCTCGCACCTTTGGTAGCAGTATCTGGCCTATTGGTAACTATGATATTGCCATCTTCACCAATAGCCACTGAATCTTCCTCTCTAATGAGCCCCCTTCTAATGTAATAATTGATTTTAAGATATTGGAAGAAAATCTCATCAAGGACCAGACAATCCTGAGCATATTGATCTGGGTGTGTATTTTGCTTAAGCCTTAGATTGGCCAAACACTCTTGCAAATGCTGCAACGAAGTGAACCAAATTAAAAACCGTATAACTCAAAGAGCGAGAATAAAACAAGGATCATACATGTATTGACTAACATTAACTAACTAACTAGTTTACCTCGGATTGTAACCATTCCCCATCTGTGAGGAGGACTTCGAAGAATTTCTTGTCGAAATCATGACTTTATCCAGTAACTCGGTCTTCCGGCTTAGCACTGAACACCCAGTTGTATAAGTAGCTGGAACTTGATTTCTCCTTTTTTTTGGATAACCATCTGTTGAGAGAGAGAGAGAGATGCTAGTGGAAGTTTCTTCGGTTTCCAGACAAAGCGATTGGGGCTGAGCCGTTAAAGAGGGTGTTATTTGTTTAGCCTTGGCTCTAGCTATGCAAATCCTTTTAAATTGTTGAGTATATGGTGACAGGAGGTATGTCGGCCTTCTTTTATTTCTCTTTGGTCTTTAACGTTTAGCCCCTTCAACCTCCTGCACCAATACACTACCGCCTGCGTGGTCTTGTTTTTCCTTCTCCAGATGCAGTAATATTTTCTCAACAGTTACCTTCAACGATTCATAATTATCTTCCGTTTTCTGGATAAACTGTTGAATTTCAGAAGGTAATTGAAATGCAGCAGCTGGTGAAGGTGATGGTGCTGTGGCGGGTGATGCGGCATTTACGGGTGATGTGGCAGTTGCGGGAGCTGTGCCAGGTGTTGTGGCAGTTGGATGGGGTATGGTCGTTGTATAAGCACTGAACACCCAGTTGTATAAGCAGCTGGAACTTGATTTCTCCTCTTTTTTGGATAACCATCTGTTGAGAGAGAGAGAGAGATGTTAGTGGAAGTTTCTTCGGTTTCCGGACAAAGCGATTGGGGCTGAGTCGTTAAAGAGGGTGTTATTTGTTTAGCCTTGGCTCTAGCTGTGCAAATCCTTTTAAATTGTTGAGTATATGGTGACAGGAGGTATGTCGGCCTTCTTTTATTTCTCTTTGGTCTTTGACGTTTAGTCCCTTCAACCTCCTGCACCAATACACTACCGCCTGCGTGGTCTTGTTTTTCCTTCTCCAGATGCAGTAATATTTTCTCAACAGTTACCTTCAACGATTCATAATTAGCTTTCGTTTTCTGGATAAACTGTTGAATTTCAGAAGGTAATTGAAATGCAGCAGCTGGTGCAGGTGATGGTGCTGTGGCGGGTGATGCGGCATTTGCGGGTGATGTGGCAGTTGCGGGTGCGTTTCCCCAATTAAATTCTGCGGCGGGTGGTGCTGTCGTTGGATGTGATGGTGAGGGAACCAATCAATGTTAGAATCCCTGAGATTATCATCTTCTTGGACTGGAGGGGCATTTGTTAGGGGCGATTCATCGCCTATGATCAAAAGGGTGCACCCTTTTAAACATTGATTTAGATAATCAATGGGTTCATCCTCAACTTCTAAAATTGTTTGTTCGTAAAGGTCTCTGATATAACTCATTTTCTTTTCACTGCTGGAGGGAAACAAAAATGGACGTAGCTGATCCTGTTACATAAAAAAATAATAGATGTTAAAGATATTCAGTGATCCATTCCTTTTCAAAAATTAACAAAAAAACGTCTTTAGTGAATGATCTATGCCAAAGCAAATAATATAAATTGTGTTCAAACCTCAGGTCCATGGTTATTTATCTTTTGTCGCAGTTCAATATCAATTGGGATCCCTCTCGTGTGCAGCCATCTGAACATTCTGGGGAGTGGCAGTTTGGACATATGGGAATCTTCAGGTACTAGGCCGCCCCCATAACTTGCTATCGTTGGGCGCATTTCGTAAGCCCACGCCTATAAGTCACAAACAGCAAAAGAGTTGTATTGTACAATTTATTGAGCAGAAGAATAGAGTGAGCGATTAAATAAATCGCATGCGCGATTTATTAAATCGAGTGAGCGATTCATTAAATCGCGTGAGTGATTCATTAAAAAAATAAATAATTCGATTCAGATGAAGAATCGCATGCACGATTCATTAAATCGAGTTTGCGATTCATTAAAAAAAATAATTAATTCGATTTAGCTAATGAATCACGTGATCGATTCATTAAATCGATTGAGCGATTCATTAAAAAAAAAAAAACAAATTGCAATAAAATATGAGGATCATGCTCACCTGCAAGGCCCAGGGAAAACCTGAAACATGATAGGTCTTCGCTTTAGAGTCCTCTTCTGTAGGAGGTAGCCATTGAGCAATATTCTTTTCCCTTTTTTTTTTATTGATTCCATTATCACATTGAATGACAATAGTCTCCATAGATATGAATAAAAAAATTCAAATCACTTGCAAAACAAATATAGTCCCTGTTTACAACTCTTCTTTTTTCAATACCAAGCAAAATATTTTGTACAAAAAGCACATGAGCTATCTTCAGCCGATCTTCGACAGCAATCTTCTTATTCACTAATAACTTCTCCAAATTCGTATCCTTCACTTTGGATTTCCATTTATTACCAAGGATTCTTTTAAGAAAATCCTGGGCATTATTTATAACCCTCACTTCATCAGCTCTATCGGGCATCATACTAGCACCACAATAAAGCCGGTAACAAGATCAAACTCCCTTAATCCAAATCAAACTGGTTTTTATCCTATTAAGAACCACAGTTCATGCTTTTTCTTATGGGGAGGGAGTATATCATATGATAATAAAAGAGGGCGCCTGAAAAACGCTTCCAGCCGAAAGGCAGTTCTTGGGTATATTTTCTACATACTCCTTCGAAATTTATTCCGTTATCTCCGAGGAATACTTTAACTGGGGAAAGGCGCTCCCATGATGACCGGACTGTTATGCTCACAGTTGTAGAGAAGAAGTACCGTTCCCAGAAAGGGCGTATGTTGAATTTTGCAAAATCAATGCTGCGGGTGACCTCTTCTTCATATTCCACATCTAACTCCTTGTCATCATCCTCCGCCTCTTCAACTAACCCCGTCATACCCATATTCTCCGAATACATGCGTTTACTCCTATTTTCATATATATAAGGACCCTTCTTCAGATTCATCATCTCCGGTTTGATTATCATCTCTAAACTCCTTAAATGTATCAAATATCCTTTGAAAATAGAAAATATTTGAAATATATAAAAGGCGCCATTTTGATCGCGTAAGCGACTTAATCAATCGAGTGCACGACTAAGCGATTCTTTCCAAATAAACAACAAAAAATACACTATATAATCACGAGAATGTAGTTTTCAATACCAGACCAAAAACAGAAAACAAAAAATAAAGAACTATTAAGTTATACTCAGTCTCTTGCGATTTTTGCATGGGATTAGTAGTTCCTTCTCCTTCCCTTACGGGCCTTTGGTTTGCTCTCGCTGATGACATATTGTTTAGTTGACGGAAAATATGATAATTATGTTGAATAACGGGAGAGAGAAATGGCGGAAAACCCTAGTTCTTTGCTTTGTGAGGAAGAAGAAGAAGAAGAAGAACAGTCATTTTTTCTTTCTTTCTCGCCTTTTTGTTTGTTGATAACACAAATTAATTAATGATGATGATTGGTTTGACTATTTGGTGATATATATTATAAATATACATAACTGTTAGACAAAAGATAATTATAATATAATATAATATACATAACGTTTGCTGCCTTTCTCGGACATGTATATTATAAGAAGATTTTTTTTTTCTAAATTATTATTTTTTGAGTGAGCGATTCCTTAAATCAGTGCACGATTTAGTAGGTTTGCCGTCTTTAATAGACATTTATATTAAAAGAAGATTTTTTTTAAAGAAAATTATTTAAAAAATAAATAATTCGATTTAGCTGAAGAATCGCTTGCACGATTCCTTAAATCAAGTGCGCGATTCAATAGTTTTTGTGCCCAAATTCAAGTTCCAAGACGTGGGCAACGGCCAATACCCTTAGGGAACTTGAATCAAATTTGTAATGGGATCAGTGTATAATCTGTTTATGCCCAAGTGTTGGGATTCTATCAAATATAATGTTTTGTACATGGTAACAAAGTTGTTGTGTGGGTATATGACTTAAGGTTACGATGCATTATACCCCACAGTGCAAAATCACAATGTGGGCTCATATTATACCCAAAAAACAAGCTAGGGCACTAAGAAAATTATTTAAAAAAATAAATAATCCGATTTAACTGAAGAATCGCTTGCGCGATTCCTTAAATCGAGTGCGCCATTCAGTAGTTTTTGTGCCCAAATTTAAGTTCCAAGACGTGGGCCATGGCCAATACCCTTAAGGAACTTGAATCAAATTTGTAATGGGATCAGTGTATAATCTGGTTATGCCCAAGTGTTGGGACTCTATCAAACCTAATGTTTTGTACATGGTAACAAAGTTGTTGTGTGGGTTTATGACTTAAGGTTGTGATGGGTTATACCCCACGGCGCAAAATCACAATATGGGCTCATATTATACCCAAAAAACGAGCTAGGGCACTAAGAAAATTATTTAAAAAAATAAATAATTCGATTTAGCTGAAGAATAGCTTGCTCGATTCTTTAAATCTAGTGTGCGATTCAGCAGTTTTTGTGCCCAAATTCAAGTTCCAAGACGTACTGGCCATGGCCAATACCTTTAGATAAACTTGAATCAAATTTGTAATGGGATCAGTGTATAATCTGGTTATGCCCAAGTGTTGGGATTCTATCAAACACAATGTTTTGTACATGGTAACAAAGTTGTTGTGTGGCTTTATAACTTAAGGTTGCGATGGATTATACCCCACGGTGCAAAATCACAATGTGGGCTCATATTATACCCAAAAAACAAGCTAGGGCACTAAGAAAATTATTTAAAAAAAAAATAATCCGATTTAGCTGAAGAATCGCTTGCGCGATTCCTTAAATCGAGTACGCGATTCAGTAGTTTTTGTGCCCAAATTCAAGTTCCAAGACGTGGGCCATGGCCAATACCCTTAGGGAACTTGAATCAAATTTGTAATGGGATCAGTGTATAATCTGGTTATGCCCAAGTGTTGGGATTCTATCAAACCTATTGTTTTGTACATGGTAACAAAGTTGTTGTGTGGGTTTATGACTTAAGGTTGTGATGGATTATACCCCACGGCGCAAAATCACAATGTGGGCTCATATTATACCCAAAAAACAAGCTAAGGCACTAAGAAAATTATTTAAAAAAGTAAATAATTCGATTTAGCTGAAGAATCACTTGCGCGATTCCTTAAATCTAGTGTGCGATTCAGTAGTTTTTGTGCCCAAATTTAAGTTCCAAGACGTACTGGCCATGGCCAATACCCTTAGATAAACTTGAATCAAATTTGTAATGGGATCAGTGGATAATCTGGTTATGCCGAAGTGTTGGGATTCTATCAAACACAATGTTTTGTACATGGTAACAAAGTTGTTGTGTGGGTTTATGACTTAAGGTTGCGATGGATTATACCCCACGGTGCAAAATCACAATATGGGCTCATATTATACCCAAAAAACAAGCTAGGGCACTAAGAAAATTATTTTAAAAAAATAAATAATCCGATTTAGCTGAAGAATCGCTTGCGCGATTCCTTAAATCGAGTACGCGATTCAATAGTTTTTGTGCCCAAATTCAAGTTCCAAGACGTGGGCCATGGCCAATACCCTTAGGGAACTTGAATCAAATTTGTAATGGGATCAGTGTATAATCTGGTTATGCCCAAGTGTTGGGATTCTATCAAACCTAATGTTTTGTACATGGTAACAAAGTTGTTTTGTGGGTTTATGACTTAAGGTTGCGATGGATTATACCCCACGGAGCAAAATCACAATATGGGCTCATATTATACCCAAAAAACAAGCTAGGGGACTAAGAAAATTATTTAAATAAATAAATATTTCGATTTAGATGAAGAATCGTCTGCGCGATTCCTTAAATTTAGTGCGCGATTCAATAGTTTTTGTGTCCAAATTCAAGTTCCAAGACGTACTGGCCATAGCCAATACCCTTAGATAAACTTGAATCAAATTTGTAATGGGATCAGTGTATAATCTAGTTATGCCCAAGTGTTGGGATTCTATCAAACACAATGTTTTGTACATGGTAACAAAGTTGTTGTGTGGGTTTATGACTTAAGGTTGCGATGGATTATACCCCACGGTGCAAAATCACACCAAAAAACAAGCTAGGGCACTAAGAAAATTATTTAGAAAAATAAATAATTTGATTTAGCTGAAGAATCGCTTGCGTGATTTCTTAAATCGAGTGCGCGATTCATTAGTTTTTGTGCCTAAATTCAAGTTCCAAGACGTGGGTCATGGCCAATACCCTTAGGGAACTTGAATCAAATTTGTAATGGGATCAGTGTATAATCTGGTTATGCCCAAGTGTTGGGATTCTATCAAACCCAATATTTTGTACATGGCAACAAAGTTGTTGTGTGGGTTTATGACTTAAGGTTGCGATGGACTATACCCCACGGCGCAAAATCACAATGTGGGTCATATTATACCCAAAAAACAAGCTAGGGCACTAAGAAAATTATTTAAATAAATAAATAATTCGATTTAGATGAAGAATAGCTTGCGCGATTCAGTAGTTTTTGTACCCAAATTCAAGTTCCAAGATGTGGGCCATGGCCAATACAGGGAACTTGAATCAAATTTGTAATGGGATCAGTGTATAATTTGTTGTTAAGCTTTATGTGGGTTTATAACACAAATACAAATCATTAAGACAAGTTACATTATGGATTTCCAAATACAAATCAACAAAATTATTGTTAAAAGACATATATTGACTATTATCAACTTGTACAAAATAGTTTGCTCCCCTCCTGCTCTAATGAGTGGTGTCCTCCTGCTTGCGACTTCACCTTCTTCATTTTGTGAGTGCTGCTCTTCTATTAGATTACACCATTGAGAAAAGCCATGCAAATTGCAACAATAAAATAATCTTCCCCTGTTACAATTATCTCTATCAACCACCTTGATTGTAGCCCACTCTCCGCATTTCCTGCATTTCTCCTTTCTATAACTAAGAGAATTTTTTCGTGTATAAGTTGAGCTATTTGAACTTGTCATGATCTTTAAATTCTTTAATGATCATCAGAAGACTTATATAGTGATCCCCTTCAACGGCTATAATACGGATATAATCTATAACTGCTATAATATAACGACTATAATATTTTGTAATATTATCATCTTTCATGGGCTCTTTTGCAAACCCACAAATTTACCCAGTCTATATAAATATAAATATATTATAAATATGTTTAACATTGCCTAACCCTAATTCATTTTTTTCGCTTCTATCCTCTTATCTTGAATTTTTCCACCGCCGTCGTCAATCCAAAGGAACAATCCTTCGCAGATTTGTAAGAATCTGCCCTATTAGTTTGAATTGCTCTTGAAAATTATCATGTTTACTGTATGATTTCCGCCAAATAGTAGGAATCAATAGATGTTTCTTTATTTGGTCCATGTACTCGTTACTCATTGTAGATGAACTATATTGTGGGCAATACATGAGAGAGTTTTGAGATGCTTTGTGCAGCCTTTGTATAACAATGTAAAGAAACACTGGAAAACGCCATTGAAGGTTTCATATATAATTATTTTTAATAATAAATCTTCAATCACGTTTTCTAGGGTTTCTTTGCATTGTTATACAAAGGCTGCACAAAGCACTCAAAGCTCTCTCATGTATTACACATTGCATAGTTCTTCTACAATGTCTAACGATCTAGTGCAATGCCAAACAAAGAAATCTATTGACTGTTACTGTTTGGCAACAAGTCCTACAGAAATGACAATTTTCATGAACATTGCAATCAAATACGGCAGATTTGTGATTAAGGAGGAAGACAGACAATTTTCTTATCCACAATTGAAGCAAAAATCGAAGGGAAAAATCAAGTGTGCGATTCAATAAAAAAAATAAACAATTCTATTTAGCTAAAGAATCTAGCGCTCGATTAATTAAATCCAGTGCGCGATTCAATAAAAAAAATAAATAATTATATTTAGCTGAAGAATCTAGCGGGCGATTAATTAAATCGAGTGCGCAATTCAATAAAAAAATAAAAAATTATATTTAGCTGAAGAATCTAGCTGGCGATTAATTAAATCGAGTGCGTGATTCATTAAAATAAATAAATAATTCTATTTAGTTGAAGACTCTAGCGCGTGATTAATTAAATCGATCACGCGATTCACTAAAAAAAATTAATTAATCCCACTTACATGAAGAATCGCGTGAGCGATTCATTTAATCTAGTGCAAGATTCATTAAAAAAATAAATAATCCCACTTAGCCAAAGAATCGCATGAGCGATTCATTAAATTGTGTGCGCGATTCGTCAAAAAAAATTAAACAATCCGATTTAGCTGCAGAGTCAAGTGAGCGATTCATTAAATCGAGTGCGCGATTCATTTAAAACATAAATAATCCCACTTAGCTGGAGAATCGAGTGAGCGATTCATTAAATCGAGTGCGCGATTTAGTTGGTTTTCTCCCCAACTAAATCGAGTGTTGGGGAAATTGAATCACTAAACGCAAAAAAGTTGTATTATACAATTTATTTATTTACATGACAAATTAGCAAAAACATACAAAGGAACTTGCAATAAAATATGAGGAACTCTCGATTAGCTATGCGATTCTTCGATGCCCTGATCACATGTAGTCCTTTTGTGACCCTTTCTTCCACACTTCGAGCAGGTATTGTATCTTTTTCTTCCCTCAGACGGTGCCCGGAATCGCGCCATCCTTTTTCTTCCAACACGCACCTTCAGTGGTGGTGGCTTTACTAGTTTAATACTTATATCTTCAGGCAGATCCCATTGTAGCTTTGGCGGTGTAGGGAATATTGTCTCGAAATAGACATGTATGTAATACTCAACAGTGTAAAATTTGGAGCGTAAAGAATATATTCTTTGTCTAAACCCTTCTCGGTTTTGCTCCCTTAACACCGATAATACATGGGGGCGGGGATCTTATCCATCTGGAAGACACCACATGTGCACGTCATATTGTTCAAGTCAACCATAACCTCTTCTCCAAATCCGTGAACAGAAAATTCATGAACATTGAACTGTTGTGTAATGTATCCTTTAGATTTCTCCAAATTACTCCGTAGAAGTTTCTCTTTTGATGGCACCAGGATTGTATTGCTGTTGATCATGTTCGTTCGCCGGGTGAGGAACCAATCAGCCAAGATTTGTATGATAAAGTCAAACAGAGTAGGGATAGGATAATCTCTTTCAAATCGAATCCTAGAATTAACAGACTCAACGATGTTGCTAGTCTAGAACATCATACCTGATTGATTTAGAATGTACCCTGTTTCATAACTCAAAACCAACCTCATCCTTCAAGTACTCCGCTGCACGTTTGTGAATACGTTCGATCTCTTGGTAGTGCTTCGACAGTGTATGCTTTTGCTGCCCTAAAAAATGGCTCAAGGATCGAACTTTTTTTAAAACGTTGTTTCAAGTTCTCCGATAAGTGCTTTCGTACAAAATCCATGATGAGCCTTAGTGTAAACCTTAGCAACAACATTTTTAATGGAAACATGTCTATCGGATATTATACAGAGATCCTCACTATCAGGTGCTATCCTTTTTAAATTGATAAAAAATCATTCCCATGATATATTATTTTCCGAATCTACCACTGCCTATGCAATAAGATACATATGGTTCTCGCTATCTTGTGCAGTAGCCAATAGTATAGTACCATCGTATCTATCGGTCAAGAAGCAACCGTTCACGGCTAACACCTTGCGCATGAATGTAAAACCCCGTATGCAAGGGCCAAATGCAATGGAAAATGAAGAAACCTGTTTTTGTTGTCAAGAACCAATTCAGTGATGCTTCCTCGATTCCTACCTGTGAGCATATAATGATATGCATCTATAATTGCATATCCATGTTCAGGTGATCCTCTGACAATATTCTTTGTATGTATTCTGTCCATCCAACACTTCCCGTAACTAAGCTTGAACCCCAATTGAGCTTCGATGTACTTTTTAATTTCGCATGGTGTGGGACCTTTCCCGACAATAAACAATGGCTTCACTAACTCCCCAATCATTTTTGCGATTGCCTGTTGATGATGAGTAGTTGTCTGTTCCAACCCATAACTGTGAATCCGATTATACTTTCGGAGGATAAATTTCTCAGAATTGGAATATTTAACACACCAAACCCGCCACTTGCAATCCTTGGAATAACATCCCAGAACAATAAGGGACTTTCTAGATTTTATCGTTCGGAATTGGAAGCTTCCCTTACATGCAACTAGGTTGAGCTTCATAATGGCATCTTTTTTCTTTATAAACTCTTCATCATCACCAAATTCAAAACCATCATCCCACGTATGACTTTCAATCCTGACCTCCAGATTATCATAACATATGATGGCTTCTTCATCATTAATACATTGATTGAGCACTTCTTCCTCGATTACATTTTCAGAGGGATTTTGAAGATCTTTATTACAACGATCTACCATTTCTTCGTTTATAACAAGGGTTTTATCAGGAAGATTGAAGTCTTCATCGTTGTTATCAGGGAGATCGAAGTATTCATAATGATGTTCATATTGATCTTCATCCTGAGAAGTAAACCCGGTTGTATCAACATGTTCGGTTTCTGTTTGACTCCTATCAAAGGAAACCTTTAAAATGGGCCTCCAACCGTAAGGAGAGATATCGGCGAAGTAAACTTATAGGTCGCGATAAGACTTTATTTCAGTTGGATGACAGGTTGGACGTGCACTTGTAAGAAAATATTTCACGTGTGCATCATCATGGGAGCAAGTAAGTCCTGATTGTTCGATAATATCACTTATCAACATTTGAAATGTAGTCTGATTGCTCACAAGAAGAGCAGTCGTTTGCTTGTTGTCCACAACCCAATTCCAACACGTGGTTTCTTCTTCCCACACTCCAAATTCAACTCCAACAACAAATTTTGACAAAACCCAGTCGCAGTTACTATACACAGTCAACATTAAAAAAAAAAAATTAACTATGCATGCAGTAGAACCTTAAAAAAAAAATGCTCAAATCGCATGATCGATCAAACAAATTGAGTGCGCGATTCCTCAAAATCGAGTGATAGATTAATCAAATCGAGTCCGCGATTTCTCAAAATCGCGTGTTCGATTAATAAAATCGAGTGCGTGATTCATGGTTATTGTCTTTTGAACACGTTGTATTGGCGTCCAAAACAGGTTAGGGAATGTACTGCATTAAACCCAGATAGATAACAAAAGCAAATCTCATGTTGTAAACAATCATTGAGTGAAAATGCAGTTCAACAAATAGGGTTTAGAAAAAACTCATACGAACCAAAATCTTTCTTTACCTTTGATTGTTGTTGTTTGCCATTGTCCGTGTAATCAGAGAGAGGTGATACTTAGGGTTCTTTGAAGAATCAAACGCACAAAATAGTGATCGGAGAAGAAATTTCAAAAAAAATCGGGTTGGGTTTTTCGTCACACAACCAGGAAGAGAATTGGTTGAATGTGATTTCGGGCCAGATTCTAATTTTGTATAAATTTTGGGGTCAGAAAGAATCTCCAAATACCTGACGTGACAATGATTTAATTAGGCTGAGTAACTAACTAAGAGCTAATTATACATAATGAAGCAAAGAGTTATATACCCAATTCTTTTGAAACTAGGGGTTACATAACTAAAAAAAGACTTGGGCGTCCCTTATAACGAAAACGCCCATCGTGTGATGGGGTTTATCCTAGTGTGCAAATATAGTCGTGCTTTTTTCTGTGAATGTTTTAAAAATTGCAAACGTAAACTAAATTGTGCGTTCGATTCTTATTTTTCGACAAAATAATATATAAATATATATATATATATATATATATTATTTCTAACACACATACACCCAAGTGGTAGGGGATAAAGTAACATTAAGCAAGAAAAATAAATAAATAAATATTACCAACTGGTTAATGATTCATTCTTCGAACTTGAATCTTATTTGGGTTGTATGAGTTTAAGAAAAAAAAAAAAAAAAGAGCAAGAAATGAGTAAATATCATGTTTAGTCCCTAAAATTTAGAGTTTCTATCACTTTAATTCTTAAAGTTTTAAAAGTAACAGATAAATCTCTAATCTTACTAATCTATTTCAAATTAGTCTCTCAATAATTTTTTCAATGAGAATGTGGCCGAAAAAAAATTTTATATAATTGATTTTGAAAAATGTCATCTTTTTGAAAAGCAAACCCCGAAGGGGAAATTTCCTAAATCAAACGAAATCGAAATATACAAAGGAACAATCGAAAAGACAACACAGATTCAATATCGCAATTCTAATAAATTTGTGAACAATCTTGCTCCACATCTAATAGAACAAAACCTAACAATCGAACTAATACCTTAATAGACAATCAAAATTAATTTCATCATCACTACCGGAATTTCAGCGATTGCAGGTTCTTTAACACTTAAAGCTCGAGTCATACAGGTCGACTCGTGATCCAACGTGTCTGCATCTGATTTGATTTTGAAGTAGATGCAGCCATCCATAAGTGACGAAAGAGATGGACGCTTAAAGCACCAGTAGAGGTACCTTGCATTAAACATAAGGAAGTAAAAATGCTCTCATTTGAGAGAAAAACGACTCTCATACGAGAGAGAAAAATAACTCTCATACGAGAGAGAAACAATAAAAAGAATAGAAATAATCCAGATCTGGATCTCAATTGGAAAATATTGATAAAAAAAGATGTATAGAAAAAGATGATGACGGCTAGAAAGAAAAAAAGAGAAATACCCTTTGGTCATTTATTGACGTAGAAAGGTATCATCTTAAGGGTTTACATTACTTTACTTTTAAAGGATATCACTATAAACATACAAAACAACAAAAATACTTGTGGAGAGACTATCTTAGAACAAATTAATAATATAAGAGACTTATTTGCTATTGACACAAATTTAAAACTTTGAAAATTAGACAGATTTACTTATAAAAAAAAAAAAAAAATACATTGAGCAAGAAAAAACTCAACCAACGCCGCCTCCCACCACTAGATTTCTGCGCCCCCACCGCTGCTTCCCCTGCGCCACGACCGCCTGTCTTTATTGTTTCTGCTACCACCGCGGCCGCAGCTTCCCGTGCGCCACCACCACCACCACCACCACCCGCGACAACCACCTCGCTCCAGGCCGCCGCCACCACCAACGAAATTCGGAATAATTAAAGGAAATGTCTTTCCGGCAAGCCGCTTCTAAATTATGCAGAGGATTCCGAAGTTCTGCTCCGTTGCGGACAAAAGCCTACACCTTTCTGCCTAATGCAGGTCATTTTTTCATCAAATTGTATGTCACGCATTATTATTGAAAAGATCAGTGGAAACTTGCTTTTCCTTAAAACTTAATGGATTAACGTATGATGCATTGACTATTGAGTATGTAGAGGATGTTACTTTGCCAATCTGGTTGCCTTCTTAGTAGGGGAGACTATTATCGACTCGATTACTCTAATTCCTTCATAATGTTCATGGTATTGTTGGAAGCTGGAGCGTTAGGGTGAGGGAGCTCGTTATAGAGTTCATTCGTTTGCTTGTTTTTTCATAAATTTTTTGTTAAGTCTTCAGAACAGGTCAAAAGCCCGATGTAATGTTTGTAGTACTCTGTGATGCTATTTTCTGACCTGAACATATTGCACCTTTTAGATTTAATTTGTGAAAATTATCAAAAGATTATATACAACATTATTTCTTAGTTCCAATATTTGTTAACAGGATCACTTATGTCATATATATCTTCATTTACATCATGGTATTTGTGGTTTTGTCTTTGTGCTTATGAGTTTATATAATTTTCTTTCCAGGAAAGTTGGTAGTTTTGGGTGACTTCGGAAGTCAGACATGGAGTAAGCACCATTGGAAAATGTTTCAATGCGTTTTTCTGTCTGGACATGCTGGTATTTACTTCATCTCCTGGTTGATACGACATGTTCTCTTAATATTCTGTCGAAGTCTTTTTTTGGGGTGCGAAAAGTGCTTGACCTCTTTCTACAAGATATGTTTTCTTTTCCAAATATTGATTCTATTCTCTCTTGTCAAAATTGATTTTGGGTTTCCAGTTATGCATGCTGTACCTAAGATATGGGAGCTAGGTTGGAAATTGGTCAGAGGAATATAAACTGAATATTATTATTGTGGTGGTGTTGCTCTGTAGAGAACACTAACTTTTAATAGATATAATTAGATAGATATATCAAATAGACTGAGAATACTAATACTATCACATAATATAGATCTAATCCTATCAAACACCAACTTTATAATCCTTGCTGATACATCAACTTAGATAGTAATTCTAACATTCCTGTCAAACTGGAGCCTGTATAACAGCTTGTTGTAGAAACAAAAGAAAATATAATCTTAACAAATTAAAAAATATTCTAACATCTAAAACTATTTCAACCCCCCTCCCCACACCAAGCCAAGAAGAAGCATGCTTGAACTAAAATCCAGCACATGTGAATATCCTTGTTGCATCTAGAAGCATCATTCAAAATATCAAAATGTATTGTGATAGAATAGACAAATAGAGATAACAATTTAGAGTTTTTTTTTTTTTTTTTTTTTTTGCATGTTAAATAATGACAAGAGTAAAGAGAATCACAGACCACATGTGAAAACTAAGGAGTTAAAAGTCACGAACCACTGGTGATAGAGAGTACGACAATACCGAGATATGAGTAAAATCATGGTCATGCCATGATAATTGAAATTGACATAATCAAGTTCCTTCTTGATAAAAATCATGATCTAGTCGTGATAGAGAGTTATGGTCATGCTATGATAAAAGAGTTGACAGAATCAAGTTCCTTAATGAGAGAAATCATGATCTAGTTATGGTCATGTCATAACTCTCTTTCACGAATAGACAGTGGTTTAATATTTGGAAGAAGGGTTTGGAATGATGAATCTAAAGAATAGCTGGAGAGAAAACAAACATTTCTGGCATCTCTCTCTCTCTCTCGCTCTCGGATTTCCCTTTTTGCTGTTCAAGATCTAGACAGAAAACAAACATCTCTCTCCCTTTGTACCTTTTTCTTGTTCTTCTTGAACCTGCCCCATACCATGTTGCCGGGGATATAATTGAATATTTATTATTATTTTTATCATTGTGGTGGTGTTGTACAAAAGAGAAAACCTAACGTCTATTATATATAGAGATATTAGATAGAGATACCAAATATACTAAGAATCCTAATCCTATCTTATAATATAGATCTAATTCCATCTCACACTATCTTTCTAACCTACCTGATATCAACCTTGGATAGTAATTCTAACAGAAATCAAGTTTTTTCAGTTGTATTAAACTAAAGAAACCTGTTATTGGCATGGCACAATAAATTGTCAGGAGCTGGTGATTATGTAGGATTTGGGGAGAATAGCGGACGAAGATAGTTCTATTTTAAAGAGGCATAAAAGAGCTATAGAAACAGAGAAACATGGATATGTTTCATATGTTGGCTATATAATATACTGCTCTAGGGACCGTAACATGTCTGATTGAGCAATAGTGGAAGTGAAATTTGAAATCCACCTTAACGTACTGGTCACCTGAAGTGAAAGGATAGAAAAATAGAGAAGCAGAGATGTTTTTAAGACATTGTTAAAATAAGAAAGTCACATCAGGGAAGGTCGAAACAGTATTACACTATTACTTCTATTAGAATAAAAAATAAAAAAAAAGCTGTGAATGAGATCTTTTAAGAGCAAACAATTTCAACCAGGAATCTGATTGATAAGAGTGATAGTCAGAGTTGTGCTTTCAAGGTATCAACCCAAAGTGTGCAGAAGGAATTAGGGTTGAGAAGCTACTCAGGATTGAAAGAGTGGTGTAAACCAATTTCAGCTTATGCTTAGGAGATGGATGAGGTAACCTAATTTATCTGTTTTAAGTATTTGTCTAAAAGTGCATTGACAGAAAAATGGACACAAATGGCTTTATTCATGTTGGCGCTGAGTAACCTCTTCATGTTTATGTCAATGCTATTGCTGTTCTTTCTAACGTGTGAGGTTATTATAATTTTATCTAATTAAAGTTTATGCAGCCAGTCAGAACCACTTTTAATGCAGTAATATTTTTAAATTTAGAAATTATATTAACATTCTTCCCATCCTGATTTTGAGTCAGGGTTTTTCATTGGGCAGTTATCTTTCATAATAATTTTCTATGACGAAGCTTGTTTTTGAGGTATCCACTCAATATATATTTTGCAGCATTTATTCTGGGCATGTGTTCCATGCCTTCCTTGGCAGAAGATGTTTCAATTGAATCAAGCTCCAAAAGTGGCCCAAGTATGCAGGATTCTGGTGGCTTAAATAGAACTGAGGATGGGTCAATGATATCAAATGAACACACATCTAAGTGGAG
This sequence comes from Lantana camara, assembly GCA_037501455.1. Lineage (NCBI taxonomy): Eukaryota > Viridiplantae > Streptophyta > Magnoliopsida > Lamiales > Verbenaceae > Lantana > Lantana camara. The sequence goes on from CM074863.1 coordinate 89,567,786, forward strand.
AATTTTTACTGATAATGGAAGGGATTACTTTATGCAGGCCAGTTGCTTTTCCGTTCACGTATGTCATTACATGTTATTATCCAGACCTTCCCTTTTAACAGTCTTTTCATATGATCCAGGGAAATATTGAGCAAGCTGAGAAATTTTTTCTATCTGCATTACAAGAAGCTAAAGAAGGTTTTGGGGCAAGGGACCCTCATGTTGCATCAGCATGCAACAACCTGGTGAGTTTGTGTTAGTAGGCACTTATTGAATAAAATGATTAATTGTTGTTTTATGGTGGCATTTCTACAGGATAAGTACATCGAATTATGCTATATTGCATCTTATTATTGTGTTTGTGAAAAACATAATCTCCAATATATAGATTACAGAAAGACCTAAGAATACTATTCCTGTTGCATATATCTTAATTTAATTTTATCTCGCTAGATACCTATGCTAACACTTTCCGTTGTTTTTGAGGGCTAGTTGTTTTAATCTATTAGATTAAGCACATTTTTCTAAGCAATCTTTCTGGCATTCCAGATATTGTTGTGGAGACTAAAAATTGTACATACACACACACAGAGACTCATATATTTAAATATACTTAGGGTTGTTGCTGAATATTTCATGACAAGTCTTGCTATTGTTGAGGAATTCATCACTTATCTTATATTTTGTTAGGGAATTTCAAATTTTTAATTAATGTTTTCTTAATGCAGGCAGAGCTATATAGAATAAGAAAGGACTTCAATAATGCAGAACCATTGTACTTGGAAGCTATTAGCATACTGGAAGAACACTTCGGAATGGATGACATAAGGTAAATGTTGTAAATGGGAAGATAACATTTTATTACTTGTATAGCTTTCTGATAAAGAGTTTTTTGTATGAGATTGAGAAAATATTTGTTGGAGAAGTGGTCAATTCAAGATTGAGAAACTATTTGTATGAGATTGAGAAAATACTTGTGTAGGCAGTTGTTACAATATAAAATGCACACACTTTTTGCTGATTACTTGATTAGCATGCCTTTGCTAGCACACTTGTATTCTACTATTTTCATTGTGCGGTTTATTTTGTATAGTTCATGATTTTAACTAATCTTTTTCCTTTATCCGTATATTCTTTCGCTTTTTTGTTGCCTCTCTTCATCTCGAATGAAGTTGTTTGGATCTCAATTCATTAAATTCCTCAAAAAGGCAAAATTCCTGTTTCCAAGATGTCTTTTGGCAGGAGTGAATACCTGGCACATTTAGATTTGGGTGCAAATTTTGTGGTCTTTTTAGTTTTTTTTATGTGCTCTTTCTATGTTTGCATATTTGACCTGATGTGACAAGCTTAGTAATTTATAGAGTCTTGATTGAATTTTCCTCTTGTTGTTTGTTAATTCCTTGGTAACCCTGGTCAAGCTTGAACATCATACTGACTTATGAAGTCTATAATTATTTCATATTGCAGAGTTGGGGCGGCCCTTCATAATCTTGGTCAATTCTACCTTGTACAACGCAAATTGGAGAAAGCTCGCGTGTGCTATGAGGTAATAATCATACTATGCGATTGAAATTGGTTTGTGATTTACAGCTTTGTTTGGTTTCAAATTACAATGTGTTCCATAATTAATATCATCACCTAGTTTTGCGTGGCTCAGTTAAACGTAATAGTGAATTGTTAGTTCACATGATTGGCGCTCCTCTTTAGGAACAACCTGTTACACACATAACTGGTTGCAAGTTACGACTCAACTCGACAGTCAGCCGAACACTATTGACGCCTACTGCTATCCCATAATTTCACTAGGTTGTAGCAGTCAAACAAGTTAATTAAACACTAAAACAAGAATTCAAGTAATAGAATTATTTTTTCTTTGTTGCCATTGTTGTTATAGAAAAACGCAAAGCCTAACTATATTGAATTCTAAGTTGGCTAAAATAGATGTAGGCCTGTAATGCTATGTCGGTGAAGAATCCTATGGTTAAATGAAAACTTAATAATGAAGTCATTAAAGGGCACCAAAATCTAATCAAATCATAGGTTATTTGGTTTGAATTCCACCGCGGAAATAATTATCTGATGCCAATTTTTGCTAAGACTTCTAAAAGGCAAGAATAATGATTCAGCAGTGCATCATTATTGTGTGTGTGCGCGCAAATATATATTCATATATTAGAAATGATAAAAGTCAATTAAGTGGATATGGTATTATTATAGGAAAATTTAATTAAAAAATTTATTGCACATATTATTTAAATATAGTATTTTAGACATAAAATAAAACTTAAACACATTAGTCACACGATCAAATTTCTAGACATGTCCCAATATTTTGGTTAACTTTACCTTTTTATTCCTGCTCAAAACCTGGGGTGTTACAAAATATCTTTATGTCATACTTGTTGTAATTACTGTTGGTCGTACAAACAAGCAGAAGTTTCTCTTTAGAAATCTAAGTTTTCATTTAATTTGATGTTAAAGAGAGGTCTATAGCAAGTCTCTCTAATCTGGTACAGAAATTGAATACTACCTTTTGCATCAAAATTCAAAACAAATATGATCTGCGTCTAATTGTGCTTGTTAGAAGTAAGAACCATTAAAAAAGGAACTGTTGATTATAGCAAGGATGTAATATCATCTCGCCTTTTCTTCAACTGGATTATTTGAAGGCTTTGTCCCTTACTGTGTTTATGACACTGACAAAGCCATATTTTCTTTTTGTTCTTTGACAGCGTGCTTTGAAGGTTTGTATCAATCATTATGCCAGACTTTCTTCTCCGGTTATGGTCTGCGAGATGGACATCTGGTCTTACTATCATTTTCTGATTGTTAGATAAAGCGGCGTGTATTAGGAGAATCACACCCAGAATATGCCGATACTATGTACCGTCTTGGGACAGTAAGTCCGAGAAACTAATTTCTTGTCATACTTTTAGAACTAGTCCATTTCTTAGTTGTGTTTTGGGGTTTATAAACCTGAAGTTTATTATGATTTTCTGTGATGGCACACAATATGGATTTGCTTCGCCTTGTCTGGTGGCTAGCATAGATAATTTATCTATTTGCAAGTCTATTGTATAAGCAGTCATGTCAATCTACTATTAAAGACGCATGTTTTCTACACTGCATGCAATTTTCATAGTCTAGTTCTAACCACTCAAATTTAAGACGCGTTCATTTCACCAATCTAAAAATTAAGATATTGAATGAAGTCTAAAATGATAAACTTGATTTAGCCACCATGTTAGAGCAGATTCTTGGGCCTAATCATCTCAAGTTCGAATAAATTTTAGTCGCAAAAGCACAAGTGAGTAATCTCGTAACATTCACTTACAGTGAGTTTATTGTGTTTCTTAGACTACATATTGCCAGTTGACGCTGTGAAGGAGAGAGGGGGCTAGATTGTCAAATTTTAAAATGTGCACAAGTGGCTTAGAGACTAATCTAAAGTAAAATATTAAGATATGTGTAAATGTTGGAAGTGAAACATGCTAATTGAACTGTTGTTTCACTTTATATGTTATGAAATTGCTCCAGTGAAGCCACGACTTTTGTTCTGTTGCATCTGTGGGTGATGACTATGATGTATTTCGCCGAAAAGTAATGGCATGAAAATACAACATGGGACTTCCTACGGGGGGCCTTCAGAGGTATTCCATTCTCTAATCGTAAATGTGCAGCATGAAATTGTTGATATTTGAGAATTAAATGTCAATCAGGCTTTTTTTTCTTAAATAAACTTGAAAGAATGTACCGCGGAAGCTTTCCAGAGCAATACTTGAACTGGTTCGGATTGACTTGTTGCAAATCGCCACTTCTTATACTAGCCTTGAATGCATGCACAAACTTGGATCTTCCTTGTTATTGGTGATTTTCTACTACTGCTAATGATGTTATTGCACCCCCTAAACGATTGGAGTCTATTTAGGTGATTCTCCAAGAAAACTATGTAGAGAGAATTATCCTAGAGAGTGATAAGAGAGTGTTTTCTGTGAGAAGATAATGTATGTAGTTGTTATGTCTGATCCTAAATGGGAGAAGATATTAATTATATGCTTCTCAACTAGTGAGTAGAGTTTGGAGCTGAACTCCCACTCAACCATAGGATTGTGCATATCCATCAAATATAGATGTACCTAATTGATTGGAACTTACCCAATCAGTTTCAATATACTTTTTCGTTATTTCTTAACATAATTATTTTTGTGATTAATTTCTCACAGAATTTTATTTTGGGTTGACCAAAATATATTCCTAAGTTAATTTCCTGTGAATAAATTGTTATATGCAGGTTTTGCATCTCCAAGGAAAACAGGACTCTGAGGACCTAGTTGTGGATTCTATTCGGATACTGGAGGTTAACAAAATGCTTACAAATGAAATTCTGGTGGTTTTTTGTTTTACCCAAATTATAGATTTTTATCCCCTTATTGCTTTCTATTAAACATGCAGGCAGGTGGCCAAGGGGAATCCATCCTATGTATCAGAAGAATGCAATATTTGGCTCAGGTTATATAGTTCCATAATTCATAGCTATGTGATGTTTGGCATAGTTTACACAGGAAAGTTATTCCTGATAGGCACATAAAATGCCTATGTTGACCGCAAAATAAAACTAAATATCATCTATAGGGCCAGATTGAAAAGATAACAAAAGTAAAATAAGACAAACAAATTGGTCAAATGTCATGAACTCTAAATTTATTCAGTTAGAAGCTATTTCCGTGCACACTCACACACACCCCCACACGCACACACTAGTGGATGTATATACAACTCTGATTGATCAACTTTTGCAAGATAATTTAACTCCATATATAGAGCTTTTCTGATGGATGAAATTTTAATTCTCTAACACTTAAAAGTGTATTGTACATGTGTTTTGCTTTACTGTCAATTGCATATCCTTATGTCATGTCCTTTTGCTCTCTTCCTATTGATTGTAGATGTACATCAAGTCCAATCGATTTGCTGAGGCTGAGGTTATATTAAGAAAGGTTTTGCATATAATGGAACTATCAAAGGTTCATCCTCAATTCTATCTCGTTATCTATTTTACAAGGTCTTCCAACTGTTTGCTGGAGTTTTTATTCTTCTAGTATGCTTGTTGTGAGAATAGTGAGATATATTTCATGGACCTCCTAAATGGTAGCCGACATAGGTTTATGAACAAGCACATACAATGTAGGCAAATAATCTGCTAGGAAGGTTGCTAAGGCATTGTTTGAGGAAACTACAAAGAACTCCGTTGTGCCATTTTCCTGCATTTAAGTTGTTTTGGACTAATACTGTTTCAATGACTGTATTGTTGTTTCTCTATGAAGAAGCTGAAAGCTGGACAAAGGGTTGTCCCTCTCTGCTTTTGACGAATATTCAGGGTACTTGATGGTTTAACAGGATATTAAGTGTAGATATGATGTTATTGCATCCAAATCCGCTTTCGAATCCTCCGGGTATTGGGAGTTATAATTCTAAATTAATATTTGTCTGAATACTGGATATCCAAATCCTTTTGACTGAATATCCGAATAAGTTTACTTGTTTTTTTTATGCATATTTTTCTATAAATAATAAAAAAAACAAAGGTAAATTACATCTAGAGCCCGTGTACTTAGGCATATGTACACTTTGAGCTCCCTTGATTTTAGAAATTACTCTCCACCCCTTATGATTTGTTAATGGATTACTAACTCCCCCCAACAGCTTATGCTTTGATAGGGATTTAAATATTTTTCCACTAAAACATTTATATATAATGCTGATAACTTACTAAATTGAACCATCAGCACCTTTGGAGCCTCTAATTGATACTTATGGAATCAGTGACACTACTGAGACATCTCAAAATGACCCATATTAAACAACCAAGACTGCTCAATCTTACTAAAATTAATATTAAATTTCTGCAACTATAAAAAGGTGTGGATCTTATGGTGGTAATGGTGAAATACCTCCAGTCCTACACATCAGCATATTGACGATAATGTTCTTTTTCCCTAACAGAGTCCAACAAAGAGGGTATTTGTAATCTATTAACAATCATAAGGTGTGAAAGTGTAATTTCTAAAATCAGAGGGGTCCAAGTATTAATATACCTAATTACAGGGGGTTCAAATGTAAGTTTAACCAATAAACAATATAAAGTGCTAGTATATGAAATATCTAGTTTACGAAAATCCAGAAATACATTAAAACTTCGCAATACTAGAAACTCTTACATGCCAAAAAACACAATGCTAATAATTCTAAATATCTATGATCTGGAGATATGATGTATTTTTATCATATCAATTTACTTCAAACATAATTATCATTATTATCAGTAGCGTAATATATGTTCATTTAATTCTAATTGTTGCAGAATCATCAAAATGATCATATAATTACTAAAAAGCTAACCTTTTCGCCTTCTATAAAACATGAATAGATTAACAAATAATATAACTTAAATATATAAGAGACTATTATACATATTTATGTTTTTAAATATCATATATTATTTTTGGATGCAGAAATATGTCCAAGGGATGTGTTTGGAGATATGTATGCAGACACATGTCGGATTTTCGGCTATTTTTTTTATGCTTAGTGCAACTAAAATGAATGACACTGTAGATATGTAATACTACTGACAAATTCATTTCAGAAAGTAAATATTATAAAGTAGAGGCATTGAGTATTTTATTTGTTGACACATCCTTTACCACTTTCACTTGTGGATGGTAGTTTTTTCGTTAAACATAGCACATGAATCAAAAAAGTGGAGAAGAGTCAGGAATGGCTTAGATCATGTACAAATTAAAGAAATCAAAATATAATTTGCTAATATGTAATTGTTTTTTATGGATTAAAGATAGGAGGACACTATAAGAATTGAACATGGCAAGCCCAAGCAAAGATTCATATTGTAATGTGTACAATGTGTTTGGATATGAATTATCAAAAAGAACTGAGGAGAGGACACAACTGTAATGTTATTTTTATGTAGGTGCCAAAGACATGAACAGTGTTAATGGCGATAGACATCTCCCATAATTTTTTCTTATTCCTTTTGGCCATGTCATTTTCTTGACGTTACTATCACGATTAAGCTTTATAAAAGAAGTGATATCTGTTAGATTTATACATTTGGCATTGTAAACTCTTACCTTTTACTTTGTAATCATTGTTGATTATGTCCCTTTCATCCTTAGTTTTCAACAGTTGTAAATAGTAATAAATGCGATAAATCTTTTACAACATAGGGATGGAGATCTCTCGACACTGTTGTTGCAGCTGAACGACTTGCATTGGCCCTTCGAACAGCAGGTAGATTAAGGGAAGCAGAAGAACTATTAGAGAGGTACATTATTATTTAAGCACTAAACGAGGTGTATGCAGGGTTTTTATTGAAGAATGACAAATGCTGTTCATGCTGGCAGATGTCTTGATGCTCGAAAAAACTTGCTTCCGGGTGAACATATTCAGGTTTAATTTATTAAGGCTCCTGAACTTATCGAAGCATATCTAAGCACTCCACATATGGTTTTTTAACCTCTGATATATTCTTTTATATGGGTGCTAACATTTTCCAACAGTCAAATTTAGTACATCCGTTGACTTCACTTTCACGAGCATCTATCAAATTAATTATATTTCTGGTGCTTATGCACTTTTTCATGTTTTGTCTCTCGAAATCATCACTTCCAATAATTGTCCTCAAAATCTAATGCTTATAACATATTAAATGCCTACTATTAGTGTGTACGTTGGGTCTAGCTGTGGTTGGTCACATGCAATGCTCCATTGATGAAAGATACTATAAAGTGGTATACGTGTAGTTTGTTGAGGGACTGAAAGTGAACGTGGTTGGGTACTTAATGTCTAAATAACTGTAAAGGCATAAAGTTTGAAAAAGGTCTTGAAAACCGTTGTACATGTTGATTGTATATGGACTATTTGAGGTGATAATGGTGAGCTTATGAGTTAGAATTTGTATTCATATTCATCTTGATTAAAGAGACCACACAGTGGGGCCTATATAGCTGTACCTAAAATAATTCACACACATGCCTGAACCATTTTTTGGACATTTTTAGCGTTTAGCATACCTAGCTAAATATAGGGTCCCAAACTGTAATTACTCTGCGCCTAATTCTATGAAATTTAGATGATGTATGACGTCACAGGCATATACAAAAGAAATAGCTCTCTTTTAATTGGAGACTTGCATGCCTTGGAAAATTTAGAAACTTCTCCCTTTTTTGGTGCTACGTTATATTTTTCACCCCTTTGCTTCATTTCCTTTGAACTTCTTATGTCCTTAAGAATGTCTGCATATAATAATCACATTTTCTGTGATAGAAAGCAGCCAACATGCTTTACATTGCCAGAGTGAAAATACTAATCTCCAATGAACTGATGAAGACAAATGGTGATAGAGCTGTGTCGGAGCTAGCTATGGCCGAAAATCTCTTGCGCAATTCAATTAGGTTAGTTTGTGTGGATCCTTTATTTACTGCATGTTGTCGCTTCATAATCTTATTGTTCCAATTTTGGTTGCCCTGTCATTTCATATATCTAGCTTGTTAATCCATGTGCCTTGAAACACCAATGCTGACATTTTCTTCTTCCTATTTGCAGTACGATCCCTTTTCATTAATAAAATGGTGGAGGATACTAGTGGGAATTAGTATTATAGTTATACAACTCTGCTGGATTCTACTACAATAGAATTCTGAATTTCTCTTTTTAGATGTCCTTTTGTCACAGAAAGACCAATAGTTTGATATGCATGAAAAATTTATGGCGCAAACGAAATTCAGTAGTGTTTAACAATTATTTCAGGAAGGGTTCTTTACCAAGACTTGCAAATAATCTAAAAAAAGACATTTCAAGCAAGATGGAGCGCTATTTGCATTTTAGTCACTTAAAGCCATTCCGTGGAGAAACTTAATGGATCATATGTCTAACAACTAAGTTTTAATTCAATTTAGCTTAAATAACTGAGAGTGTTTAGAATTTGTGCATAATAGCAAGTCAATTATGTATATGAGCATCATCACTCGTTCTGACAAATAATCTTGCTAACCATTATCTGCTACTATCAATAGCTTTTGGATATCTATTATTTCTACTTAGATACAAGGATAAGGATTTGTTGAGTTGATTTGAGCTGTATTTTCTATGTGAGTATCTTCACAGGGAAGCTCGACAAGTTCTTGTTCGATTGATGGAACAGACAGGAAACCATGAGCCCGTTGGAGTACCCAAGAGAACCGAAAAAGATGCACATTCAACTGCCATGATACTAGTTAATTCCTATATTTTATCTCAACACTTATTCACAAATGAAACAATATGTTATACAAAAATCTTTTGATGTCTCATACGAGCTAATTATTTGATGGAAATTTTTTGAAATCGTTTAGGTTTACAACTCATGATGCACACTAAATTTTAATATTGGGATGATTTAGAAGACCTCCCTTTGGGTTGCTTTAAGTGCATCCCCCCCGGGATTGGATTATCACTTCAGTTCCTGACTTTGGCTGATATCGAGATAGTGCAGCTTTCAAGATCTTTGATAGAAAATGTTGACCATGTAGTGGGTGGAAAGTATATCCGACCAAATCACCCTTAAGATAATTACGTAAACCTGTAATGTCGTTTAGCTGAACATAGGTGAACTTTAAGGGTTTTGAAATCACATCTACCTCCCCTAGCGTTTGGTTTTGTTGCATAAAAAGCTGGCAAAATGTCACGGTTTTGTTATTTTTCATTAAATCTAAATCCACCTAACCAAATTTATGAAAAACATCCAGCCCAAAACTTCCTGGTGGAAATTATAGTTCTAATTCTAAATCATGCTCAAGTTCTGTAACTACATTCTATAGTATGAATAAGTCGATTTTAAGCTGGTTCAAGGAAATTATTAACTGGACAAAATTATTGCAAGATTCTTATTTTAATTTCTTAAAATATGATATTGTGTTGCAGGTATTATCAAGTAAATGTCCTTGACATGACAGTGATTTTTAGTATGTCTGTCTCATGTCTTTCTGTAAAAAGAAATAGAATGCTTGTGTTTGATTTTTGTTGTATTCACATATACTTGCAGCTACAATCACTCAATGCTCTTGGGTCACTGGCGATGATGAAGCTGGATTATCTGGGTTCAAGGGTTAGTATATGTTATTTCCTTATGCATTGAGTTCACAGAGAGATAACTATGGACCATACGTTTCCAAATGTCATCACTCTTGCTTCTTTTTTCCCCCTCTTCTGTTTGACCTGAGAGCTTGCATGTCAATATGAACTGAGAGTTGTTTAAATGCGTTTTTTTAATATTATTTATATGGCATACATTTTTTCACATAGAAATGCTGAAGTAGAACCAGAATTATTTGAATCATTGAAAGCTGATGGATAAGATATATGGAGTATTCAGTGTTTCAATTTTATCTATGATAGCTGGAAAGTGTACGGCACCATCCTGATCAGCCCCTTTTCTTTGCTTAATTGCGTTCTTTTTCCAATTGGACTATTATGGGGTAAATATTTGTGTTATGCTAATGAATGGAAGCATATGGACAAAACCATACATCATCAGAGACGGACATAATTGTAACTGATATTGTATTGCCTTATCCATGCATATGTAATTCTCCAACAAAACTAACCATACAAGATTGCCATGTTTTATGAACTTCACTCTGTGTGAAGTATCACGATAAAGGCATACTGATAAGAGCCTTGTGGAAAAAAGTGTCATTTTTCTGATTGTTAAAGTTTCTCATATTTCTCTCATTTGATGTTTCGTTGAAAGAGTGTTGGTGCCGAAGTAGTGTGTTGTGCTGCTTCCTCCACTGCCTTGACTTGATTCTTAACCATATTTGATTAAACAAATTAATTAACTGTATCCATGCTCTAAAATATAATATTTTAAGCAGAACATTATCCCCTAATCTTCTTTTCCCATACAATAAACATTTCTAGGATGTGAGCATCTTATCTATTGGCCCACTCAGATTGGAGATAATATCTCTTCAACCATGAAGGCATGATTACAATTTACTGGATATTTTCTTTTTTGGTGAGAAATTTACTGGATATCGAACATGTTATTTCATGACCAAGCAAACCTGCATTGTGGAAGGATCAATTGCCACTAATGTCTGAAGTTGAAATTGTATTTATTATTCACTGCATAATCTCGTTGTCTGTTATTCTTATATCTAGAAAACAAGCTTCTTTAATTCTCTCTTAAAACAGAAGTGTGATGCTGCTGAAGCTGATGTTGCTCTTCGTCAGTGCATGTCTACTTTTAAGGAGGTACTTGAACCCTCAGTTATGGAGTATCCAAGTAGTTCTATGTTATTTTGTTGAAAATTGTCTTTTTTCTACTTAATATTTAGTATGGCACAATAGCTGTTGTGAATATGGTTTAAATTTATCTTCTCTTTGATTTTATTGATATTATTATTAGTGTTATCCAGGTATGCTTTTGCCTTGTTAAATATGCAATTTGCTGAGGAGTTCCAGCTCCTTAGTTTTCTCATGGACAATTATTCTGTCCTCACTGTAATTATTTGTGATTATACAAACTTTTTCTTTTAGTTTCAAATAAAATTTCGAATCAAAGAGAAGACTGGAAAAATTTATAACTTAGTTCTGGACTATCATCCCTTTGATCAGCAAATATTTCCAATGGAAAACGTTGAGTAATTAGGGACCATGTAAGCATTCTTCAAAAAATCAAATAGAACATATTATGACTCTTCCTACCTGTTTGTCTGCATCAGGTGGGCTGTGGCCATTGACCTGTTTTATTAGATTAACAGTGTCCTGCCTAAGAATTGGACCTGGATTTTGGCTATTTTATGATTATATTTCATATTTCATCATAAAAAAATTTTGTGCATTCGTGGTGAAAGTTGAATATATTCTCTTTTGCAGTTTGGATTTGAAAGCTCGACCGATTCTCGTCAAGCAAAAGTTGAGTATTTGTCATGTTTAAGGCGCCTCTATGACTTGATAAACAGTGGAGTCACAGGTGAAATGGCTGAGGCAAAAGAAATACAAGCTGAAATTCAACGCATCATCGAAAGTGAAGTATCAGAACTTGGAACTCCCAGAAGTTAAAGGCACTTGTATGTGAAATCAATAATCTCACGAATTACAATATGTAAGCAATAATCGCCAAAACAACGTTTTGTGCATATATATGTATTGATGGTATTACTGCTGAAGATAAATAAATACACACACATATTTCCCTTTTCGCTGATATTAGCTTGAGTTCACTTTCTGTCAGAGCCTTCAAGCTTACTTTCTTCTCATGGCTTAAGATGGAGCTTTGCATCTGTTTGTAGTCAATCTCCACTGGACTATTGCTCCTCAGTCCTCAACCAGTCCCCTCGAACAATGGCCTTGAATACTCCATTGAAACTCTGGGCAAATAACTCTGCTAATAATCCTCCCTCCATCAGCCACATTCACCATCATTAGTGTGGTGTATTCTTTTCCACTAGGCAATGTTTAGAAAAGAGAGGGATTCCATCCCTGGAAATTGTGAAAAACTCCCTTGGCTCGTTTGTGGTTCGTTATTGGAAGAGAATAGTGATATGTTTTCTGAAGAAGTACCTCTATCCAATGAAGCTCTCAATCCATCTCCAGGTATTGACTTGTTCCGGTGATAATATTGCATTTGAGTAGCTATGCTACTCACTTAAGTTTGCATGGCTTCCTGTAAGCTCTTTAACTTCTGTAGAGAAGACTGAGTCTCCAGCTGATTAGCATATAGCTCGGCCAAACGCCCATTTAAATGCTTTTCTCCAGCCTTCCCTTGAACCTTTTCTTCAATCAGCAAGATCTCTTGCTTCTTAATCAGTTCCGACCTGAGTCTTTCTGCCATTTTTGTTGTTTTTACCCACGTAACTGCTGAAGAATCGGATGGAACGGCACTGGTACCGGCTGTTAGAGCCTGGTATCAGGAGTTTTGGGAAATTTAAGCTAATAATTGAATAGAAAACAGAGCTCAAGAGGAAATAGATGAGAAGAACCAGAGAAATATAAGTTGGGGAAGAAAGCTGAATTTCATTACTTGACTGCAAAAGTGAGTACAAGGTCTCGAAGTCGTGATATCCCATGTGAATTTTTTTATCATGTTTGTGATAGATCACAAATATGAGTTCACTTACTTTTTTTGGTGCTACTTACTATTTAGACAGCATGTTGTAGCATATCTATTTCAATTTTGATGTTTATATTTAGAGCAAATGTCATGTTTAGCTCCCCTGAAGTTTCGAGTTTGTGTCACTTTAGTCCCTGAAATTCCAAGCATATAATTAGTAAGGGTATTTTCATCTTTTTCTATTTTTATTTAAAAAATTGAAAAAAAAAATACAAAAATTGAAGGCCAATACACGGTTTATATAATGATTTAATTAATTACCTTACCAGCTTACCTCATTACCATTGAATATTTTTTTGGTCAGTTCATTACCATTGAATATGTAAAGGCACAAACCCAGGTTATAATTCATATTTTATAATCTGGAGGAAACTTTGATAATTGGGGTTCATAATAATAAAGAGAAAATATTACAAAAATTGAATTTATCTAACCAACTTATAATGAAATTAACCTGATATCAAGATAAATAGTTCAAAAATCATTGTCTTTTTCAAAATGAGAAAAATACTTCCACATCAAAATGATCAAGACATTCTGACACTTTTATATTCAGCCAAAATATTTCCCAAATATAAAAATAAGAAGTTCTAACATATTCTAAGTTTTGAGACCATAACTTCACTTATTGGACATGTTATCCTTTTAAACCATAGTTTTTGAAGTTGCCTTTAAAGATTTCAATGTAACGCAATGTCTTCCATCTTTCTTGAAATTCGCTTTCACCATAATTCCCCCAATATTGCATGATGCTTCTGGAATATTGCATACTGACATAGGAGTAGGAGATGATACAACTTCATTTTCCAGAGTATATGTTGATTGAAGTTGAGGTCTTGAACTTTGTTCCTAAAATCATAAAATATTCACAATAATAGGTACAAAATAGAAAACTCTTTAAGAGACAGTAAGAATATGAGAACTCACTTTGTTTGGATTTGAACTTTGTGGATACTTCTGTCTATTGTAATCGTAGAAATCAAGATTTTGCCACACTCTTCCAACTGCTGTAGGACAAGTGCTTCTGTTGTGTCCTACTTGAAAACATATCCTGCACTTTCTCTCATTCTTCTCCTTTCCAGAGGCTTTTTCTACAGTGTGTGTAATCTCTTGTGTGACAACATCTATTGGTTCTTGTGCGTTTTCTTGTGCTGCAGTTTGTGCATCATCTTGTACTGGAGTTTGTAACTCTCGTTTGACAACATTCACTGGTTCTTGATGTTTGTTTGGGCATCTCCTCCTGTTATGACCGTCTTGGTGACATATGCTACAGGATAGTGTTTTCTGGCCAACTTTACGTAGTTTAGTTCTCTTCAAACGATTATCCTTTTGCTCATCTAACCCTTTTCTTCTACTTTTTTTTTTGGCCTTCCTGGTAAATACAAGTTTAGAATTTGGTACACAAGGACCTAACCCAGTTACTGGCCATTTATCCTGACTCTTGACATGGTTTATAACATAAGCATATGCCTTTTGGTAAGTCTCAACAGAGTAGCACTTATGTACCATTTGTTCAGGTTGTCTCCCTGAAAACACAATAGCACTCACTTCATGTACACATGGAATCCCTGTCAAGTCCCAGGGAAAATCCCTAAACCGTAACAAAACATGTCGAAATCATCGAGAACACACAAGCGGAAGCGTACCTTGATCCATAGCAATCCGTAGTTGACTAGCAATCCAAGGTTGCGATCTTCTAAGCCTTGATACGCCGTCAATTCTATTCTTTCTGGGATGGGGCAGAAAAGAAGACAAAGAACGTATCTGACTTAGGGATCACAACCCTAATATATAACCAAAAGTTGGGCACCTTAATTATGGGCCCATCAATCATAATTAAGTGTCCACGGGTTTCCAAACATAAAAGACTCATACTTCAACCAATATTTCTATAAGCCCATATAATTAAATAAATCTTAACTAGATCACTCAATTGGGCTCGTATAATGAGATAGCCTACGTACAATTTGTTAAATATGTGAGAACACTAAATAGAAAATCCAACACCATCTTCAACATGAACATGATCTCAGGTTAATATCAACCGAATATTGTGATCCCCACATATCTCTCAATTCAAATTTTAAGTTGCCAACATAGGTTGATATGCAAGTTCTAGTATCATCTTTTATTTTTTCAAGAAATTTTTGAACTTTAGGACGCAAAGGACCATCCCAACTTGTTGCAGTATCTCTATTAACTTGAAGTCTCTATTGTAATTGACTTCTAATTTTTTCAAGCATATTCAAAATAGGCTTCTCTCTAGCTTGACGTAGAGTGGAATTAAAGGACTCACAAATATTCAGCAGGATGTCACATCTTGGGTAGGTTCTAAAATGAGATCTTAACCAATGCCTTGGTGGCACTTCTGAAGTACACTTGTACGTGATAATGTGCATTATTCTCGATAATTTATGAGTTTGTGGCCTTGTTTTAGTGCTTATTTTGAAAAAGATTAGCTTTGTTGTCTTAATTGCAGAATCGGGACTCAGAGACGAAATTGAGACAAACTCGGTTGTTTTGAGAAGACAACCAAAGCATGCGAGAAGAAGCTGGAATTATCGAAAATTGAGCACGGTTGTTGTTGACTTGCTGCATGAAAATTTATCTTTTGGACGAAATTGAAGGCATTGGAGAATGAATTTCTGCATGCATGCATGCATTCATGCAACAAGTTGGGAGTTATTTTGATTTAATTGTGGAAGGCTGAATTGTCCTTCTTGAAATTGGGCTGCGTAGAAATTTAATTGAGATGACCCAATTTGGTTGACTTGGAAGATGAATTGGAAAGGCCCACTTGAAGAGGATTAGGGAGCAAGCAAAAAAGTCCAATTGGGTTGAGGATTAGGAGTTCGAGAGCTAATCAACTTTGACATGTATTTATTCTTCTTAGACGTCGGATTTTTATTATGCAACTTTTCACAGAGATAATTTTGGGGCAGCTCTTCACACAGTAGCTTTGGGGAAATTTTTGGAGCAGCTTCTACGGTCATCAATAAGATTTCTTCTTATCTATTCTTATTATCTTTCTTTTTAGACAATCTAACTATGAGTAACTAATTTCTTTAATGCTTAGCTAGGAATTTGTGACTCAGTTGGACATCGTGAGACCGAAGTTGTTTTCATAATTCAATTTAATTTCAAGTATTTATTAATTCTCCGAGTGTCGTGTTATCGTGATTTATTTGCTTAAGTGATTACGGTCGGATCATCTAAATAGGTTAATTGCATATAGCCAATCTTGATTGCATGAAGTTTATGTAGTGCTTGATAGGTAACTAGTGGCACATTACAATAGGATTTGTACTCGAGTCTAAATCGTTAAAGGAATTAATAATCGAGTTTAAATCTTACATGTGTCGTGATTAGGTTAATCCGGATAAGTGTTTTCATAGTTCTTAATGTTTTCGGTTCATTAAATCTTGTCGAATGTCTCTAGGGGTCGTGAATTGATTAGGGAAAATAGTTGCCGAGTGTCTCTAGGCTATTCGAAAATTTAAGTGAAAATGAGGCGGAGTCGAGTGTTTCTATCTGCTATAGCTAATCTACTTGAATAACTTGAATTTATTTTTGTGTCCATGATCGATGTCATAACTGAATTGTGATTCCTGGCTAAGTATTGTCTTTCCCTCTGATTTATTGAAAATCCTTCCAACGTGTGTTTAGTTGCTTTCCTTCTAGTTATTAGTTTTTATTGCTTTGTTAGTTTAGTTTAATTAGTTAGGTATCTCATAACCCCCAATTTACTTCTTAATTCTTGTGGATTTTCTGTGATTTTAATTGAATTATTTTTTCCAAATCTCTGTAGTTATACCCGTTTACACTATACTCTGTTTTAGTCGTAGATCGGAATCATATTTATTTTTGACGGATTCGACACTTGTCAGTACGTTGCTTCATCACATTCCTTCAACGACTCCATTTCTCTTTTGGATTGAGCTCGTTGTAGACGTCACTAAATCCCACATTTTATCTTTCAATGTTAAACCTGTATGTTGTTTCTTAAAGTTTGTGTACATATGTCTTACACAATATCTATGCTCAACATTAGGCATCATGTCATATATTGCAGGTAATAATCTCTATAATTAAACAAATGAAATAAACATGTTAGTAAATAATACAATGGAACTAATATGTATTCCAAGAAAATAAGAGAATGTTACCTTCTGTCTATCTGAAATAAAGGTCCATTTATCTTCATCATATATATTGAAATCAACTTGCATCAATTCTAAAAACCCAGTTTGTTTATCCTCCGACTCTGTCACACTATAACACATAGGAAAAATCTGATTGTTGGGATCTATCCTAACAGCTGTCATAATATTCCTTTGTGTGTACCCTTAAGGTGACATCTATCAAAACCAATCACAGGTCTACACCCTTCAAAAAAGCCTATTTTACAGGAATCAAAACACATATACAACCTCAAGAATTTTTCCACCTCATTAGTTTCATCAATTTCTATTTTCAATACTATAATCGATCCTGGATTAGTCACTCTAAGCTTTTTACAATAATCATATAATTTGTTGTACTAATCTTTGTATCTACCATGAATGTAGCACCCCGCACGGTGGGTCACCACATCCCCCGCACCAAAGCTCAATTCACATACGAAATGGGAAGTCCGTACGTGAACCAAGCAGTGGCAAATGGGAGACTGGCAAACTCACACTTAAGGTACGCGGAACGTAGACCCTGAACAACAAAAACCAAATAACAAGAATGTAGAAGCGAAAGCATACAACCATACAAATTCAAAGCAACATAAGCAGGTGATAGGTTCAACTAGCATAGATACCCTATCCCGAATATTCAACAGTAAACATAAATCCAACGGGTTCAACTATCCCTAGAAGCATGTCCCAAAAAATTCATATTAATACATAACATAATTCAAAATTTAACATTCATACATAGCTTATCAAAATCCAAATATAAAGAAATGCAAATGCAAGACAACCTTACTAATACAACCGACTCGACTCGAAAACAGACTCCAAAGACTGACTCACTACACCTAGCACGCACTCCAAGCTGAACCTGCAAACTAAAAACATTAGAAGGGAAAGGGTCAGTCACACTGACTGAGTGAGGGGCTACCCACACACGCTATATATATATAGAGAGAGAAAAGCACGTACAAAATCATAATGTTTATGACGCCCCGACTCTTTGGCTGTATAGGTACGTCGTCACAAGTGAGCTAATTGCGCATTTAAATTATTTATTTATGCAATCTTATGTTTAATTTAATACTTATGTGCTACTTTGATTATAAATGAATTAATTGCTATATTTGATTTATGAACTTTGAACGTTTTTACGTACACTCTTATTCTTGACCCGTTTGACTCGGAACTTGTTTTCGAATTTTTGTGGCTATGTGATATGCATGAAATACGTGTGTTAGGAACTTGTTTATATACTCGTTTTATGATTTTGAACTTATTTGTTGTGGTCTTGGACTATTTATTTGATTTAGGGACTTAAGGGCCTAATGAGAATTTAGCGCGCCTTGGGTTCCAGAAGGCATAACTTGAGCTCTGGAATTCGGATTTGAATTCCGGAAGTACCGATGGACTCATATTGAAGATTTAAATCTTTTGAACCTATCCTTGTATTTTTCTAAACCTGTTTGAACCTTTGTGCAGATTTACCACCCTTTACCGTTTCGCCCGTAATTGACTCGTTTTAACTTCATTTGACCCGATCCTTGAACCTACTTGACCCTAACACCTATCCCTACCCCTCAATCAGTCATTTCACTTAGCAACAAGCCCCAAGACCGAGAGAGAGAAAAGAAAAGGAAGAAGAAAGGTGAATCTCGATACTATTCACTCAAGGCCGATTTCTAGCTCGTTCCACCTCCGTTTCTTCTCCAATCTAAGAGGTAAGCACGTATTCTTGTTCTCCACTTCTTGGTGCATCTATGAAGCTATGATTTGCATGTTTTCATTGACATTTGATTGAGTTTTGAGCATGAGAGTGAATAGTGATAGGTTTGATGAAATTTGTGAAATTCTTGCTCGTTCTTGCTCCGATTCTTGACTTGTTAAGTGTTTTGTGATCCTTGAAGCATGATATTTCTTTCCTTACACTTGTATTTGAGGTATGTGTTGTGTGTGAAGAATCACTATGGATGAACTCCAAGTTTTTTGTATGAAAATGGGACTTGTTTGTTTCTCTTTGTTGCCGGGTTGTTTGGGGTCATTTTTGGGGTGTTATTTACATGGAATTTGAGGGGTTTATGCATGAGTTTGTTGTGTGTGATGCTTGCTTCGTTGTTGCCCTGTTTTACCCTCTTTTTCTCCTCATTTTGCAGTAGCAGCAGCTTGTAGCTTGGGTACAAAGCTGCTACAGGAGGAGACACATGTTGGGAATAGTGCCCTAGAAAGCCGATTCATCATAATCTGCTTTGTGACTTTTCTTATGTCATAGACAATCTTTAAATAATATACGATTGATTATTATCATAGGTAAACACTTCTTTATATGTCAATACGTGTTTTGTGTGTTTCCATTACGTGCGCATGTATTAGAACTCCCCTAATCCATAAGGCTGTTAGGGACTTTGTCATTAGGTGAATGGCACATGAAATAAGCCCTAACTGAAGGCCGGATTAGAAACCACTCCAAGTCGATGAGTCCAACAAACAGTGGGAGTGTTGATTAAGCTCAGTTGAGACTTGCTCGTGGGATTGCGTCCTTAAGAAGGAGCATCCTATTTCATGGGGTGTAAAGTGCATAGTTGATGCGTACGCAATACATGAGGGTGCTCGTTGTTAAGACGGGTACACTGAGGTGTCCCGCTTGAGAAGATTCCTAAATGTGAAAGGAAGTTTCTATACTTAGAAATAGAAACTTCCAGATTAGGAAATAGCTCAAAGGTTAATGGCGTGAGTAAAGTAATCCTTTGACTTGAGATTCCATTGATGCTTTGTTGGCTAATTCTGTAGTCTTTGGTATAAACTTTAAAGGGTGTCGCCTTAGACAACTGACTCAAGGCTTATGCTGGGGCTGCACAAGTGACACATGGAAGTATATGAGAATCAACAAAAGACCTACACTTGCTTAAATGCAAGAAGATCTCTTATTGCATAAGTCGTTCATATGCCATCCTAAACCGTCGGCCGAGGTAGTGGATCAAGACATCAAGAAAAGGGTTTCTTGGATTGAGATCAAATGGATATGAAGCGGACTTAGCTTTAAGATTGAGATTAGTAGGGCTCTCATTATTCCCATGCCCTAGATCTTAATCGAGAGATGGGTTGGTAGGAGGATAGTCCATCACAGCTATCATTGACTGAAAGGTTCTTTCGAATATATATTCATTGTTCAGGGTAGGGGTCATACACCTGTTGCTAGATTATGGTCGTATGATCTGTGAACTAATAAAGCGTATTAGTCTCACGGCTAACTGAAAATGAACCTAGGGGGTCACACACAAATGCCAGATTCAAAGGGTATTGAATGAAAGATCAAATAGTTGATCGAAACGAGACCACATGTGTAATGTACACGTGGGGCACGGAGTTGGGCGTGTGGTCCGATTGTAAAATTAGACCATATTTTAATTAATTGGAGAATTAATTATAAAGCACAAGTATAATTAATTAAAAGAATTAATTATAAATCAATTAGGAGAATCAATTAGAGAATTAATTTTAGCTCGTTAGAATTAATTAGAGAATTAACTATAAAGCCCTTCATGGAATTAATTAGAGAATTAATTCTAAGCATTTAATATTTGATTATTTAGTTGTTCTAATTTGATTAGAATAAATAAATAAATAGATATTAAATACCTTCTATTTTATTATTCTAGTAATATTAATTCTAATATGATTTGAATAAATATTATTAGAATAAGATATTTAATTGTTATTGGAATAATTAAATATTCCTAATTAGTTAGGAACTCTTTTTTTAGAAGAATAGATATCTTATTTTGAATAAGATTCCTATTACTTGGAGAGAAAGAAAATAGAAGTAAAGTCAAAGTTGGAATCCGATTCCGATTAGGGCTTGGGGTTCAAACCCAAGGCTATAAATAAGGGATCACGCCCAAACTACGGCTTCATGATGGGATAATTCTCTTGCTCTTTTTCTTCTCGTTTTATGTTTATTTCTTTACACATGTTATATCGCTAGCACTTTCCCTAACATGATTTGAATCTAGGTTGGTGTGGATTATTACTCTAGAGGAAACCTACTATGGAGTCTAAAGTAGAAAGAATCTTTCGAGGGACGAGGGTTGCCATTACCGCATGAAATGCGTTTGAGGGCGGCTCAAAACATGTTAAGAAAGCATTGATTCTTGTAAGTTCTTGAATCCCTAAGATTAGAAATAGAAATTACAAGTCCGATCTTGCTTTTGGGAAAAAAATTTAAATTCCGCTGTGCCTTCTGATTGTGTTTTTCCCAACAAGTGGTATCAGAGTCACCTTGCAAGGTCCATTTCTAATCTATCTTTTAATTGAATTTTGAGAAATTCTTGAATCTGAGTTACAGTTAAGTATTCTTGAATTTGTTTCGTAATATGAGCTTTTGAATCTGAGAGGTTTCTTAAAAAATTTGAGAAAAAGGTTTTCTGAAAATTTATTAGATTTGTTTTAAATTTTAGATTAATTAAAATCGTCATTTTAATTCCCGAATTTAAATAAAAAATTTTGTGAAAAATTTACACAAAAATCGTTGCGGGACACGAGGACCAAGGGAGTTCGTCGCTCGTTGTCGCCGCACGCGAAAAGGTAGAGTCGGAGGTCGGAGATGGTACGACGAGCACGTCGGGCGCAGCCGGGCAGCAAGTGGCTGCCCAGCCCCATCAGCCGCGCGCTGCCTGCTTGCTCATCTCGCACATCCTGCGCGCAGCGTGTGCACGACTGCGAGTTGTCCCGATCGTCCTTGTGTGCGCGCGACCTGCCTTGTTGATGCGCGTCGATGGCCTGCCTATGCGGGCTGTGCGGGCACGATGCGCGCAGGCGTGCGGGCGGGTGCGTCACGACGCGTTTTCGTGTTTTTGGCCCAAATTTTATTTGAATATTATTTTAAAATTATTTTTTTTTACTGAAAATATTTTATTTTTTATTAAAACTATAAATTTGGGAATTAAAGTCAGATTTAATTTTTCGGGAAAATTAATATTATTAATTTTGAAATAATAATTTTATAAAATTGTTAATTTTGAATTAACTTGAATTTTCTCAGATTTGAGCTTTTGATTATGAATATATTCTTGAACAAGGAACTGTTTTCAGATTACTTTGAGTTAGTAGAACTTAAAGTTAAAGGAATTTTAAATTTATTGGTAAATTTAAATTCTTGTTATTTTAGAATATTAGGTGATCATGGGTTAGTCTTGTGGATGTTTTAATTTATGCACATGGATGGTTTAAATTTGGGGGTTGGAGGCCCATAGTTGCATTTTTCAATTGGGGTCGGTGCCCCACTTATGTGCGTACTGTTACGTGTTTATTATGTGGCTTTCCATATTACTGTTTTGAGGTCGGGGTATGCCCCGTGTATTTGTCTATGGCCAATATGAAGATTGAGCCATATTATTTTATGCAAAGAGTGTAGATTTTAGAAAGTGAGGTTTTTATTTTACTTTGAAGATTTGCACCCATGGAGTAAGATGGATCCACACAATAAAGTAACAAGGAGGCCATGAGTGAAGATCCCTCAAAATGTTAGGAGGGTTTCTATTATTGTAATAGATTGGGCGTCGTTTTATTTCTAATTCCCTTATGTGATTTAAACTGTTATATGTGGCATGTATATTAGAACTTGTGGTTGTGGAGTGGCACCCACATATCACGCATAAGATAGGAAAACCCATGATCATCTCATATTAGTATCATGCTAGGACATGTTATCCACTAATTGCTTGTGTGTAATGCATTTATGTGAAACTACATTAAACAAGATTAATTAAAATGGATCATTGTACATGTTGGTGAGGTCAAAACTGGACAACTCTCCAGAATTCGAAAAATCCCTTAAATATTAAGCAATTTCGAAAAATAGGTATTTTGTATAAAGTGAGAACTTTAAATAAAATTCCTAGCGTTTCATCAATAGGATTTAACTTTAATAGGGGAGCTAGTTGTTGTCCATGAGTCGTGGGGTGGCTATGTTAAACCTATTAGTTCTTAATTTCCTGATTAATTACTTTAAGTGATTAATATTTCATAGTTATTTTGGAATGGACGATGTCCGCGAGTCGTGGGTCATTCCGGACTAAGTTTAATCATGATCTTATGATTGTTGGGTTCTGCTTAACACCTAAGTAAATATGGATGTTGTGCGAGTTGTGGATCCATATTGAAATATGGGTGATGCAAAAATATTACTGAGAGTTCCATAGAGATGGAATTTGCAAGTTGTACCTACCTAAGGCTTTATTGAGAATGTCCGCAAGTCGTGGGTCCAAGATAAGGTGCTTGGGATCTTAGTACCCATTGGGAAAACAAGTTTCCTCTAAAATCGTTGGGATTTTAAGATCTTCTAAAAATAGTGGGAGCTACATACGATTAAAAGACCTAAATCCTGTGTATTACGTTATTATTCAACATGCTCACATTTTCTCTGCTTAGCGTTTAGGTTGTAGCTCTGTGATTCTCCACAATATGAAATGCAAACCCATTCGTATCCATCCTTAAGTCAAACAAGTTGACTAAGTCCTAACTAATTCTAATTGGCTCCGGATCCTAAAATTCGTTCTAGAATCCAAAAGGAGAAAAGTGTTCTCTATAGGGCGAGATTTTCACTTATATATGAAAATTCGACCCGGGCCAAAAGAAAAGCAATTAAGGTGAATGGATTTTTTCCAAACCACTTAAGATCAATTGAACCACCTCATAAAAATGTTACAAGGTATAACATCATGGAACTGTTCCATACTCCAAATGAGGAAACAAGTGCATGAATGTGGACTAAAAGGTCCTATATGATGACCTTATAGCTGCAGTCATTTAATTGAAAATAGAGTTCTCAATTGCACTGATTGCTCAAATTGCTTCCACCATCACCTAACCCTTTTATACTCAACCACAATGATGCCATTGTAGCATAGTTAATCTTTTAGTTGACCACGGTTGAGAGCATCCTTGAGAAGGACTAAAAGGTTATGATGGTTAATTCTTTTTCTAAACTCATTAAGTTCAAGACTTGAAGGCCTAAAGAAGAAGAAACCCTTAAGAGCCCAATAGAGGGGCATGTAAGGGGTACGCCCAAAAGACACTAAAGATCAAATGGGACGTTTGCTTCTACGGTAGCAAATAAGGACTTTAAAAGGGAACTGCAAAGAGTATGGGTACTCTGAAAGGTTATCTCGTTTAGTAATTCTAATAGGAATAGAATTCATAAGTCTTGAGTTGATTTTGCTTAATCCGTTTTGCAAAACTCAAAGCACTAATGTTTTGAACTTACAACGAGATAACAAAAGTAAGTGAGATGACAAAGTTTCGAATTTCTTTTGACACGTTACGATGGAAGGATTAGTGAGTTAGACATCTTAGGATCATTCTGCGATATTGAACCTAGAAAGTTGACTTCCTGTGAATCCTATCTTAAGGGAAAGGTTCCCAAAACCCCGTTTATGAGAAACGTGGAAATGTGCCGAAACACTCAGTGGATTTCGATCCACATTGATGTTTTGTCTATTGCTCAGTGTAAGCACTAGAGACAATCATCAGTTTAATCATTACAAATAAGTGTACTTGTTGAAGTACAAATTCGAAACTTATATGAAATTCTTAGAATTTCGAAAGGAGGTTGGGAACCGAAGTAGTCATAAGTTATAGGCATATCGATATGATCGACATAGCCAATATATTAGCAACTAATTCCTTAGTCATCTTAGAGATAATAGGATTATCTCTCAGTAAACTAATTCGAGAACGCTTTAGTGTTTCCAAATGAAGGAATGAAACCTTATAGGATATGGTCCATTCCATAGCAAGCTTTACTGACTTATATTGATTCTAGGAATAAACTCCCAGAATATGCAGTTAGAGATTTTGAATCTAGTGCCTTCCAAAATCAGTCCTTTGGTTGCACTATGTTATATGGCATTCTAAATTCCCCAATTATTCTTATCCGAGAATTTAGGGAAATCCTCTTAAGTGAAGAGGATAGTGGGAGATAAGTTTACACAACAATATAGAATTTTGTTTCTACAATTCTCTTGAACAAAGGTTGTTTGTTTCAAGGAATGTACCTTTCTTAAGAAATTGTTCCTATAAGACAAGAAAGGCAAGTAGACAGACCTCAAAGAAATTTGAGGATAAATACCCCACACCACATATAGAAGAAATGAGCCCATCTGATAAAACTTAGCCAAATTTTAGAGTAAGTACACGTGTGAAACCCTCCTCTTAAGATGCGTTTAGATCGCATTCCTATATAACCAAGGAATCACTTCAGGAAGAGGAAGCACTGTCAGATTTGGAATCTGAGTATTGTAAGCAGGCCTTGAAATCCAATATGGATTCCATATACTCAAACCAAGTTTGGACCTTGGTTGATCCACCTAAATGGATCTACAAGTGAAAGCTTGGAGTAAATGAAAAGCATTACAACATTCTTGACGGTTGAAATGCAAATGTCCATTTTGATTATGTTTTAACATATCTGCACATTCTGACTGTGAGATATGTTAAATGAATGTGAGAACCATCTTCCTCAATAGGAGATTGAAAGAGACTGAAATATGGTATTTCTGTGAAGCTCATATTCAGTGGGAGTATGCATAAGGTATGCAAACCCCTAAGTCAACCTGTAGATAGATAAAAGCTTCTAGGTGTTCGAGAAATTCGATTCCATAGGATAGTCAAATCGTTTGACTCAGATGAAAGTCGAATAACTCTCAAATACACGTGTGAAAGTTAGTGACGTTAGCTTCAACTTTTGGTACTTTAGATATGACATCATTCTCATTAGGAATGAAAATGATGACATGAAAGTTGCCAAAATCTTGTTTAGGAAACAGTTTGACATGAAAGATCTTTGTGATGAATCCTACATTCTCAACTTGAGATCTATAGAGATTGATCTAAGAGAATAAATGGATTATCACAAAATGAGTACATAACCGTGGTACTAAAATAGTTTAGTATGGACAAATGGAGCATCTCTTTTGAAGAGTATGTATCCTAAGATAACTTTAGGAAAGCTAGTATGTCCAAGACTCCTTTAAGTGAAAGGATGCATAATGTATGCAATGTTATGTACTAGACTTGATATGGTGCAACACTAAGCATAGTGGGCTGAATCTAATATGACCTTAGAGAAGGTCACTGGACTGCTGTAAAATATACCCTCAGAGTACTTTAGAAGAAATGAGGATATCCTTATAGAGCCCATAAAGATCTTATTGTAAAAAGGATTTTTTGATGTAATCGTTACATCAAACATAGATGATTGTGAATCATCGAAAGGATATAATTTATGCCTGAATGGCAAAGCAACGTATTAAAACCATTCTAAGTATATACGTTGCAAAATTTCAACTATTGTAGTTGAGAACTTAGTCGTATTAAATAACGCTAAGTTAAGTGTTTGGGTAAGAAACTCCATCTAACTAGTTAGATAAAGTTCCTAGCATGAAACAACTCCATTATCATATTGTATGATAAAATGGATGGTTGCTCAAGTAAGAGAACCAAGACCTCATTAAGAGACTGAACACGTGATTACGAATCACTTTATAAAGGAAAACATGTTTCCTTAGAGATGTGTAAATAATAGGGTTACATTAGCAGAGAACTTACCAAATCCACTTTGGAAACGCCTAAAGTCAATAGGCTCTCAAAGTGCATCTTAAGAAGATGGGACTTAGAGTACCTAAATGGCTTTTACGGGCAAACGGGAGATTGTTGGGAATAGTGCCCTAGAAAGCCAATTCGTCGTAATCTGCTTTGGGACTTTCCTTATGTCATAGACAATCTTTGAATAATATACGATTGATTATTATCATATGCAAACACTTCTTTATATGCCAATACGTGTTTTGTGTGTTTCTATTACGTGCGCATATATTTGAACTCCCCTAATTCATAAGGCTGTTAGGGACTTTGTCATTAGGTGAATGACACATGAAATAAGCCCTAACTTAAGGCCGGATTAGAAACCACTCCAAGTCGATGAGTCCAACAAACAGTGAGAGTGTTGATTAGGCTCGATTGAGACTTGCTCGTGGGATTGTATCCTTAAGAAGGGGCATCCTATTTCATGGGGTGTAAAGTGCATAGTTGATGCGTACGCAATACATGGAGTTGCTCGTTGTTAAGAAGGGAACACATAGGTGTCTCGCGTGAGAAGATTCCTAAATGGGAAAGGAAGTTTCTATACCTAGAAATAAAAACTTCCAGATTAGGAAATATCTCACAGATCAATGGCGTGAGTAAAGTAATCATTTGACTTGAGATTCTATTGATGCTTTGTAGGCTAACTCTGTAGTCTTTGGTATAAGCTTTAAAGGGTGCCGCCTTAGACAACTGGCTCAAGGCTTATGCTGGGGCTGCACAAGGGGCACATGGAAGTATATGAGAATCAACAAAGGACCTACACTTGCTTAAATGCAAGAAGATCTCTTATTGCATAAGTCATTCATATGCCATCCTAAACCCTCGACCGAGGTAGTGGATCAAGACATCAAGAAAAGGGTTTCTTGGATTGAGATCAAATGGATATGAAACAGACTTAGTTTTAAGATTGAGATTAGTAGGCCTCTCATTATTCCCATGCCTTAGATTTTAATCGAGAGATGGGTTTGTGGGAGGATCGTACCTCACAGCTGTCATTGACTGAAAGGTTCTTTCGAATATATATTCATTGTTCGGGTAGGGGTCGTACACCTGTTGCTAGATTATGGTCGTATGATCTGTGAACTAATAAAGCGTATTAGTCTCACTGCTAACTGAAAATGAAACTAGGGGGTCACACACAAATGTTAGATTCAAAGGGTATTGAATGAAAAATCAAATAGTTGATCGAAACGAGAGCACACGTGTAATGTACACGTGTGGCACGTGAGCTCGAGTTGGGTGTGTGGTCCGATTGTAAAATTGAACCATATGTTAATTAATTGGAGAATTAATTATAAAGCCCAAGTATAATTAATTAAGAGAATTAATTATAAATCCCTAATATAATTAATTAGGAGAATTAATTATAAAGCCAAATAAAATTAGTTAGAGAATTAATTTTAGCTCGTTCGAATTAAATAGAGAATTAATTCTAAAGCCCTTCATGGAATTAATTCTAAGCATTTAATATTTGATTATTTAGTTGTTCTAATTTGATTAGAATAAATAGATATTAAATATCATCTATTTTATTATTCTGGTAAATATTAATTCTAATATGATTAGAATAAATATTATTGGAATAAGATATTTAATTATTATTGGAATAATTAAATATTCCTAATTAGTTAGGAAATCCCTTTCTAGAAGAATAGATATCTTATTTTGAATAAGATTCCTATTACTTGGAGAGAAAGAAAATAGAAGTAAAGTCAAATTTGGAATCCGGTTCCGATTAGGGTTTGGGGTTTGAACCCTAGGCTGTAAATAAGCCAAGGGGTTCGAATTTTTCACCTTACGCGTGACATGGGGATCACGCCCAAACTACGGCTTCATGATGGGATAATTCTCTTGCTCTTTTTCTTCTCGTTTTATGTTTCTTTCTTTACACATGTTATATCGCTAGCACTTTCCCTAACATGATTTGAATCTAGGTTGGTGTGGATTATTACTCTAGAGGAAACCTACTATGGAATCTAAAGTAGAAAGAATCTTTCGAGGGACGAGGGTTGTCATTACCGCATGAAGCGCGTTTGAGGGCGGCTCAAAACGTGTCAAGAAAGCGTCGATTCTTGTAAGTTCTTGAATCCCTAAGATTAGAAATAGAAATTGCAAGTTCGATCTTGCTTTTGGGAAAAAAAATTTAAATTTCACTGTGCCTTCTGAACGTGTTTTTCCCAACAACAAACCCGTGTGTGTCCCTAAGGCTTTTGAGGGACACGGGCGTGTCTACTAAGGCTGGGGGTGTTTGTACCGAGAAGCCCCCATGTCTCAATTTGAACTGTAAGGGAGACACGCTCGTGTCTCCCTTCTTTTTAGCCATTTTATGGCTGCTTCGTGGTGTGTTTTGTTTGGCCGTTTCTTGGCCTTGGTGTGTTGTTTGCTTGCTTTTCTTGTTTCGTTCTTGGTTTTATTCTTTTTCTCCCACCCCAAACATGATCCTAATATGTTAATATGTGGTTTCATGATATGTTTCGTTGTTTATTCAAGTATATGGCTTTATATACTTAGTGTAACCGAGACACGAGTGTTTAAACGCTTTAGTGCTATGTGTGATGCCTCTTTATATTGTTTGCCTTCTTTATTTGTTTTAAACTTATGAATGCTTATGGTATGCTATTACATGGTGTGTTATGCGCTTATTTAACGTATTAATTGTTTAATTCATGCACCTTTGACATGATAATATGTTAATTTCTTTGATATGCCCTAACTTGAACGTATATGACGTGCATTGTATCATGTGCATCCATATGCATTTGTAGAGCATTAATATGGTTCATGATCGAGTCTAGTCTTGTTTCTTGTGTCCAGATTTGTTCTTGAGTAGTAGCTCGTTGGTGTGGAGCCGCTCCGTGGGCGTGGTTTGCCTTGCTTAGTCCGGTTTGCTTGTCAGGGTGATGTTTTGTTCTTTTAGTTAAAATGACCTATGACCCTACGTGACTTTGAAGCCCGCATGCAAATACGTATACTATATGATAGATATGTGCTTGATATGTATCTTGAGGGCTTGTCCCGCTTGTTATAAATCTTAAATACGCTTTTATATGTATATAAGCTATGTTTTGCTTTATTTTGAGAAGTCTTGAAGCGTGCGTGTGTTTCTTGCAAGAAAATGACCTTGAAAGATAAGTCCTTGAACTTGACTTGTACGTGACTTGATGGGCCCCGGAGATTGTGGGTAAGGAGCATCCGGGACGGCCAAGGGGTCACCGGACTCACCTCTTGTGCATAATCTCCACTTAAAAGGATAAACCGGAACCCACTAGGAGACTTGGTGGGGAATGTAGTTCTTTGGGGGTGAGTATCGCGAAACTCACGACCCACTTGCTTGCTTGGATGGTTAAGGGTAGGATCCACCCTTCCATCACCCGGAGAAGAGGTATGTTTGTTTTGCTTTGTCTTGTTTGACTTGTTTTTGTCTTGAAGTTGAGGAGCTTGGATGGAGAACTCATACTCGTTGAGTTAACTTGTCTTGTCTTGTCTTGAATCTATGAAACGGGAATGGACTCTTAACTCTTAAAATTGGTTGTTTTGGCCTTTGGCATAACTTTCTTTTAAGTATATATATATATATATATATATATATATTATCACGGGAAATATTTTAGTGTGCAAAAACCATCCCTGGTTAATGGATTATTCACAAATTTGATACCTGCTTTGCTCTATATGTATACCGGGGTTTATGTTAGCCCCCCCACCAGTCTTTAGGACTGAACGTCATTGTTGTTCCCCATTTTTTCCCTTGTTCTTTGAGTTGCAAGTAAAGGTTTAGTTCGTGCTATGTGGCGGTCTTCGTTTGAGTCATTTGGGTTCGGTTTTGTAGCTCGAGTGTTTGCATTTTGTATATTTAATTTCTCACCTTGGACTTGTATATAAGTTTGTAACTTGAGTATGAACTTGAATTTGGAGAATTTGTATGATTCAAATATGCCTTGGTGGCTTAGCATGCTTGTGATATGCATGTATATATGGATCCTGTTGCTTCCGCACTTGCTTTTGTTTTGTTGCGCACTCTGTGTTAGGGTCTAAACCCCTAGCCTAGGGTTTGATTTTGTTGTCTCGCGTTCGCTATGGTTTGGTGAGTGTGCGGAGTCCTTATTTTGTTACATGTGTCGAGTTATAGTGCGGGGGATGTGGTGCCCACCGCTCGGGATACTACATCCTTAAGTGGTATGAGAGCTCTTGGTTGTAAAACCGGAGCTCTAGTGTCGTATCGGGTTTGTCTATATCGTTCGACTTAGGATTTCGTGTTGTTTGTATTCACTCATCAATTACGTGACTTATTTGTTATTATTCGTGTTAATTGTTCACATGAACATGCACTAAAACCCCGCATGCATCGATATTTTCTTGGAAATTATGCTTTTATTTCAGGATGTCCTCTCAACATTAACAAGTATCACCGGGAAAAGGACAAGAGAAAACAAGTATCTTCGGTTTACAAGGAGTTTAGAGGTTTTTAATCCTCCGAAGTGGTTTAGAGATGATGATGTCAAGGCTGAAGAATGGTTATCCGAGATGATATGGTTTTGAGAGAATTGTCCGAGGACATCACGCCAAAGTGAGAAGTGCACTATTCATTCAATTCAGGACCGAGCTTCAAAGTGATTCAAGAAAATGAGGGCAGTTTGAAGAATCCGAGGAAGAGTTCACTTGAGAAGATTTTACTCAGGAGTTCTATTACAAGTACATCCCTCCAAGCTCAATGATAAAGAGACTTCAAGAATCCTAGATCCCGAACAAGTATTGAAGAAGATGGACGACCTTACAATGGAATTTGAGAGTTCGGTTGCCGATGAATATGCCCTAAAATCCAAAATTTTATACAAGGGCGTAGAGATGAAATTCAAAAAATTTCTCAAGTTTAACGATGCCTACTTAGTTTAAGGAAGTAAGAAATATGGTTCAAGTGGAGATGGATAGCCAATGGTTAGAGTTTTACACTTTTTATGTCGAACAAAGACCCGGTTTGAGTTCGTAGAACAAGTAAGAGATCCGAATTTCAAGAAATTCCCCAAGAATGTCAAGATGTCTATAATACTACGAAGAAGAAGAAAAAGATCCAGGTAACGGAGATCGATTCGATGCTTCAGTCATCGTAATCAATCCAATGCTCCTTTTGGTGAGGCCCGAATCATATTGAAGTAGTTCTAAGAAGAAATGGGGTGGATGCTTTGAGTTTGGAGAACTAGGCCACAAGGTGAGCACTTGTCCGAACAACAAGGATCTGAGGTCTTCGAAATGCCGTGACTTCAAGATCCCAGTTCATGATCAAGATGACACTTTAGAAGGCAAAGAAATTGATACCGAGCTCAACACTACCGCATGGTGAAAGGTACTCTAATGCATTCATAACGTCACATTCATGCATACTTTGATCTTGGGGGAAATCCACTTACTTGCTACTTCTTTCTCGTCATTGCTCTTAGTGTTGCTTGATGTTGTGTGCTAGCTTCCTTTTGTGTGAGCTCTCTTCCTGGAGAGAGTTTTGTAAGGTCGAGTACCCAAGAGTGGTTGGTGAGTTGTGAGGGCCTAGTTTGCTAGATGGTTGCTTGAAGGCACCTTGAGAGGTATGGAGCTACCTTGGGCCGAGCTGAAGCATAAAATGGGAATGACCGTTCCCATTGATGGAGGTTAACATCAGCCCTGGTCGAAAAAGGCCGTTCCGGCTCTAAGGCTAAAGCTAGAAGGGCCGTTCCGGCCTAGTCCTGGTGAGAAAAAAGAACAGCAGCAGCCATGGCGTCGGGAAGCAACCACAAACATACACACACAGCCACACATAATTCCAAATCGCACAAAAATCATACCACGAAGAAAATACGACATGTAGAACACATAAGTGCACATTAGAGCTCATGAAACTAGCTCAAACACACGAAACTCCCCACCCAACACTATTTATCATCTTTCCTAACCAAGCACGTAGGCACATATCCAAGACACGAGAGGTATTAAATCGAAGCACGTAACAAGGGGAATACAAGTCTTACCTTGGATCGTCGATGAACGGTTGGATATCCCAAGCTTGAGCTCTGAAGCTTAAAGACCAAATAGGGGTAGGGAGGGCTTTCTCTTCTTCATTTCTCCTTTTTTGTCACGTAAGGTATGGGAAATGCAAGAAAGGGATTGGCCCCTTTTTGGAAAAGGGGGCGATTAAAACGGGGTCCGGTCCATTCGGATTGGATTTTAAAACATTAGGACGATCAAATGGCTTTAGAAAAATATAAGGTTAATTCCATTGAATCCGAATCGTCGAAACGAATCCAATGGTAAGGTTGAAATTTGAATTCAAATTCCCGAGCTCAAGATAGCCATGAAGGCTCAAAACACCCTAATTATAATTAGGTTCCTAATTTTCAAATACTGGACAATCGAGTCCAAGTACATTTAATTAAATTCTAAGGCACACAAAATTAAAATTGAATTCACGTTGACACATAGAGCATGCTAGTCATAAAATTCACAAATATACGGAATTAAATTCTCTCGTGACGCCGTACCTGGATTGCCAAAGAGACGGGGAGTCACAATAAAGCTTTTCATGCACCTTTGTTTTGGTCCTATAGTACTGTGATCTGCTAACTTCCACATTCAAATCATTCTGGACCTTCTCTTGAAAATCTCCCAATTGCCAACCTTTATTCAACCTCCAATCATTATAATAATTGTTACTAAGCATCTTTGAAGTGATAAACCTATGCTTGCTAAGCTTTCTACCACAAGTATGCTTAGGTACTAGTGTTTTTATAATGAAATCAGAACTACCTCTATCTTTGGATGCCAAAATAATCCATGGACAATTCAACCCCAGACACTTTGCTCTCACTCTCAACAGGTCATTCTTTACAAATTTGATGTCTCTCTGTCCAAGAAGAGCCTGTCTTTTTACTGCCTCCTTAAAGATCTCAGCACTAGCAAATAACATACCAAGTCTAAACTGTGGATTTGTCATATCAGTCTTAGGATTGAATCTTTCTACCCTTGGTGCAACTTCATCATCACTATGAATGCTATTAAGGTCATCAGATATTGCAGACTCCACATCATCATTATTATTTTCATTTAACTCTGCATCAACCTCATCTAAACTGATATATCCATCATTTTCAGAGATGTCATCTTCACTTAACCTATAATCACTATCATAAAGACTACCATCTAAATCTGAATTATCTCCTGCTTGAATGCTATTATTGGAACTACAAAAATCAACCATGTAAACAACAATTTCTCCAACCGCAATAGCAAGATCAACCATCTTCTCAACATCTCCATTTTGCAAAATAAACACCAGATCACTCTTAATATTACCTTTAGGAATGAGGTAAAAAAAAAAAATTACGGGATTTGTAAAGCCCAACATTTTCCCAATTTTAGCCATCATATCCATTCTCATAAGCTTGGCCTCACAAAAATCAATGTAGTCTAACTCACTATCCACATACATTTTTCTTGGTTTATCAACAAACTCTCCTCTATGAAACAATTTAATGGTGAAGTATTTCTAGGGCCCTGTTATTGTTGTAATAAATTATAAGTTTTTAGCCATCACCATTTTCGGGGGAAAAAAAAAAAAAAAAAACTTAAGAAATAGATGCACACACTTACCATATTCTATTACTTTAATAAATTCATCTACATTTTGCAACCTAATTATATCAAACTTGAAGGCTATTTGTGTTCTTGAATCTTGAGTAATTTTCTTCTTCCTAGAACTAATTGGATGAACCCTAGTTTTCAAAATTTGCTTCAAACCGTGAATTAGGTATTAGAAATTGAGACTTTGCATATTCGTGGTAACGTGGTAAATGAGGTAGGGAAATTAATTAAACTATCATATGTGGGCTTTATTAGGCTTCAATTTTTGTAATATTTTTTATTTATTTTTTTCGATTTTTTTTTAAATAAAAATAGAAAAATACGAAAATATCCTTACTAATTATGTGTTTGGAACTTTTCCGGCCATATTTTTACCGGAAAATTTAATGAGGAACTAACTTGAGGCAAATTATTAACATTAGGGATTTATCTGTTACTTGTAAAATTTTAAGGATTAAAGTGACACAAACTCAAAACTTCAGGGACTAAACAAGGCATTTACCCTTATATTTACATGCAACTTTGACATGATTATTAGTATTTCACCACTATCACCCCCCAAAACACTCTCGCCATCCAAATATCAACACCATTGCATTGCCCCATATTTTTCCAATCAATAATTATATGTTAGAATAACAAATAAATATGCATGGATTATTTGTACAAACCGTAAATTTTACGTCCAAATAATATTACATAAAATAGAGTTTCGACTTTAATACAAGTTAAAAAAATGGAAACCATACCAAATTCTATCAACAACAATGCATTTCCTAATTTGCTTTACCATATGTGAAATAAACCACTGCGTGATGATGTCTATATTCACCGTTATCCAAATTCACCATCAAGACAGTAGTAAAAGAACAACTCTTATTTATGGTCATCGACTCAAGCTCAATTTGAGTGCAAAATTGAACCTAAAAGAAGAGTGAAATGACTCATCTGCGCTGCATACAACATAATTAGATTGAGCTCAAGCTCGGCTCTTATGCTTCTGTGACAGGAATTATTTTCATAAGGATCATGAATTGTGATACAACCAAGCAAGAATGGGATCAACTAAAGGAGGAATTTCAGGATAGTGATAGAAGAAAACATATTTAAGTTTTGAATCTTTGGAGAGAGTTTGAGATTTTAAGAATGTCTGACATTGAGATCGTAAAGGAGTATATTGACAGACTTATGAAAGTGATTAATCAAACTCGGTTGTTGGGAGAGGAATTGACAGACAAGAGGATAGTTAGCAAGGTACTTGTTAGTGTGCCTGAAAATTTTGAGTCCAAATTGTCTTCTTTGGAAGATTCCAGGGACTTGTCAACTATATTCCTTACAGAATGGGTGAATGCCTTGCAAGCTCTTGAACAGAGAAGAACTATTAGGCAGAACAAGATAAGAAAGAGAGCTTTTCAGGCAAAACACAAAGAAGCTCAAGCTAGCAGTCGTGGAGGAAAGAAGCAATTTAGTGAGAGAAAAGGAACAAAAAAAAAAAGGAATAATGATGGCTACAAAGGTGGTGCCAGACGAGAAAAGTATCCACCTTATAATCATTGCAAAAAGATAAGTCGCCTAAAAAACTTTGCTGGTACAGACCATAGGTAAAGTGCATCGCATGCAATGAAACAGGCCACGTTGAAAAGGTGTACAAGCTGCAAAAAACTCTTTATGACTTAAAATAGACACTAAGAACATGGTACGATAGAATTGATACTTATTTATTGCATCAAGGATTTGATAGAAGTGAGACTGAAACTACATTATATGTTTTCAAGATCAAATAAAAAGTTCCCCGCATAGTATCACTTTATGTAGATGACCTTTTGGTCACAGGAGGAGATCCTAGTTCCATTGAGTAATTCAAATGAAAGATAAAAAATGAATTTGAGATATCTAATTTGGGTGAGAATTTTTTGGGAATGAAAATTGAGCAAAATAATCATGACATTCTGATCTCACAAAAGAAGTATGCTTGGAAGATTTTGAAAAAGTTTCACCTAAACAAAGTAAAATCAGCTGCTACACCATTGGCTACAAACGAAAAGCTTTCAAAGTTTGATAGAGAATGCAAGACTAATGCACTTGTTTATAGAAGCATTATTGGTTGCTTGTTATATTTGTCTGCTATACACGGCCTAGTTTGATATATCCTGCTAATTTGCTCTCCAAATTTATGCAAATACCAAGCAAAAGTTTACTTTGGAATTGCTAAGAGAGTGCTAAGGTACATAAGAGGTACATCTAATTTTGGTTTGTGGTTTTGGAAGAATGAAAGTGGCAATGTGCAGAGTTTTGCAGATAGTGACTGAGCAAGAAGTATTAATGATTCAAAGAGTAC
Organism: Lantana camara; assembly: GCA_037501455.1. Taxonomy (NCBI): domain Eukaryota; kingdom Viridiplantae; phylum Streptophyta; class Magnoliopsida; order Lamiales; family Verbenaceae; genus Lantana; species Lantana camara. The sequence goes on from CM074863.1 coordinate 89,604,699, forward strand.
CTCAGGGTATGTTTTTTCTTTTGGAAGTTATTTTTTAAAATATTTTATGCAAAGTAGTGGAAAGCTGTCACGACTTTTATTTTTTTAAATATTTTATTCAAAATCGAGAAAAGCTCCCATAACTTCGATTTTTTAAAAATATAATGAGGGACTCGTGGGAGCTATACACGACTCCCATTAAAAAAATATTTTTTTTAAAAATAAAATCTGGTGTTTGACAAGATCTAGATTATCCGTTCTCTCCTTCCTCTTCCTTCCTTCTTCGTTTTCCTGCTCTTCCTCACACATCTCCCCTCCTCTCCACCACACACCAGCGACAGCCGCCCAAGCCCAGCGCCACAGCTGCATCCGCCACCGCTGCCTCCATGTCGGAGTGCAACCAAGGTATTATTTATTGTTGTTATTTTTCTTTTTCGTTTATATTTCTTTTTACTCATTATATATTGTAGTCCCAATATATATGTATAATATAGTTTGCGGATAAATGTATAAAATTTGAACAATTGTAGTCGAAAAATATTACAATGCATGTTGGTAATATACTGTTTAATATTACTCAATATGTTTTATTTTTTTTTTAATTTTATTTTTGTGGATAGTACTATGTGTTGTACATATAATATAATTTGTGTAATTGAGAATAAATTAATATATTGTAATATTTTTACACCGTGCGTTTAACATTTTTTAAAATATTATATGATGGGTTTGAATATGGGGTACAGAGTCCAATCACTTTAGAATTTGTTTAAAGGTGGGAAAACCAATGGTGATCGCCGGAAAAGAGAGTAGATTCAACCTGCTAGGACAAACACCAAAGAAACAGAGGTCAGATGGCCAAGCTGGGTGATGGTTGTCGAATCCACCAAATAATATTCCTAAACTACCAAACACAGTAAATTGTGTATAGTGGTAAAGGGTCGATCCCACAGAGATTGGATGGTTTCGTAAATCTCTTAATAGCCAAGCAAACGAAGCAACAAAAATTAAAGAAGGGGGGAGGTGCGTAATTAAAACAAACTATTTTAAAGCACAAAATCAGATTTCTTCAAATAACTAAAACTGAAATTAAAGAGATTTGTGAAGGTTGATTATGAAGGGAAATATCCTAGCTAAGTTGTTACTTAATTCCATGCCTGTATCTAATCCTTGATGCAAAAATCAAATCTAACCAAATGGTAGATTAACTTACAATAGACAAGAAGCTTATCTATATCATCCTTTCTTATTTTTAACTTAATCAAGAGAAGCTCATCAATTAAATTCTTACCATATAGCAGTCCCGCGAACAAGTATCTAGGATTTAACTATATGATAGCATTGAGCACCAAAAGGACATTAATCATGATCCAAAATCTCAAGAAGCTTGGATTTATGAAATCATATTATGCATGCCTCACCGTTTTATTGAGTAAACATGGTGGTAAACTCTCAATGATGTGTGGTTCTTATATACCTTTACAAGACTATTACGTATCAAATATTAGTATAACCATATCAAGTTGTTATCTAGGCATCGGTTGATCAGAAAGATGATTCGAAAACAACTTATTCAAACACGTTCAAAGCATGCATAATTACCGCGGATTAGATTCGCATCCATTCACTTAGGTCTCATAGATATTGGCAAGGAATAAAGATACAACCTAACTAAGACAAATATGTTCAGCTGTTGTTCATATTTACAGAATATAAAAGGCTAATAAACTGCTAAGGAACTGAAAGTAAAACAAATAAATCAAGCTACAAAAGATATGTTAAAGTGCTTCATAATCTAAGCTTGTAATTGAACTAAAAAGAGGAAAGGAAGAGAAAATCTTGCTCTTGGTCGAAACAGGGGATCAGCCCCTATTCTCGCTCTGCTCCAGCAGCTGCTACTGCTACGTTCTACTTTCAGAATTATCTCCCTCTCTCTCCTCTTCCTTTTTCCCCGCTTAACTAGCTTAAATAAAGTATCTTTAAATCTAGAAATGATAATGATCAAGGGGGACAAAAATGGCTTTTACAAATCCCAATAAGCATGATTAGGATTCTTGAAACTTCAAAAACGCAGGATCAACTCTTGCATGTAAGCCATGTTAGCAAGTTGTTGCATGTGTGCCACCTGTCCCAAGAAGAGGAATCAGCCGTACTTGTTGACCGTGGTCTGCTATGCGTACATTAGCCTTAGGGATGATCATGCATTGGGGTCATGGCTCAGGCATTTTCAACACTTAGCATCTTTTTCTTCATAATTCTGCCAAATCCCTCATTCATCAACATGTTTCTGCAAAAGCCAAATAAAAGCAAATTAAGTAGAAATCTAATCCAATTCAGGGGGAAATTAAAGGGATTTTCATGTAATTTATGCATACTATCACTGGGGGAACTGGGGGTGATTCCCAATTTGGCTCTCCGACGCTCAAGTCAGATGATGATCCGAAAGAGAGTATATGCGAAATGTGAAGTTTCAGTAATGGAGATCGCTTACAGTGAAGGAGATGAACTAGCTTATTTATAGTTGAGGGTCAGTGACCCTTTGGTCATTTGCACCATGTGGTCCTGACTAAGTGTTGCCCTAACACGTGGCGCTATGAGAGAAACCTAGGAGAAATCTTCTGCAAAAGCTAGTGAAAATTAGTGTTGGCAACAGTGGTAGATGTGCGGGCATGTACGGGGTGTCAGAGAGCCGTTTTAGGGGGTTGGTAACGAGGGCTTAAGAGCACGCTCGTGTCAACCAAGGGCCTTGGAGGCCAAAGAATCCACTAAGGGATGACGACCAAGGCTTATGCCACGAGGGGGAGTGAAAAACTCCCCTGAGGGAATGTAGCGCTCGAAGAGAGCTTTCTTGATAAATTGGAGCTCAGACTGGTGTTGCGAAGTGAGCTCGTTAGAGAGCGGCAATGTTAATCACGCAGGTACGTAGCAGAGATGGCACGTGTCCTTGAGAAACTTTAACGCTCGGGGGGGTTTGGGTGCTCGTGTATGACTGCCTTAACCACAGGAGGACATGTGTTACTACCTTGAATTGCCACGTGTCCAAACGTGAGCCGAGCGTATTTTGACCCTATCATTATATTTGATATAAGAATTAGGAATATATGGGATTGCTGAAATAAATAATATTCGTTTAAATATGTTGTTAATTAGTTGGGTATTTTTATTAAATATGTTGTTAATTATTTATATATTTATTAATTAATTTTAATTATCTTTCTCAATTATTTAGGTATATGTTGTTAATTATCTATATTTTAATTAATTAATTTGGTACAAAAGAAGGCGACTTACAACCATCCATCATACCATCAAAGATCCCCCAACTGTAACTTTTCAAATGACAACCATCAAAGAACAAGACGACCTACAATCATCCATCATACCCTTTTTCAAAGCACTCCAACACACATAAAATTTCTTAAAAGTCAGAAGACCATTTAACAATTTACTCTTAATTTTCTTACTTGTATCAAGATTAGTTCTTTTAATTTCGTCAGCATAAAACCACAACATCTTATCCAAACTGTAGCACCCTAATATAGGGACCACATCCCCTGCACTAAGATCCAAACCCGGTTATGAAATGGAAAGTCCATACCCGAATCCGAACCTTAGCAAACGAGAGACCAACTCACTCACTAAGCTAGGCGGAGCTAACTAACCTAAATAAGAGTGCGCGGGAGCCAAAGTAACGAAAACAAAACAATTAAAGTAGATGCATATCATAGATACATATAGGTACCAACACATATATACATCATATACAATGGCCCTCACGGCCTAACCAAAAAAAATGTAATCAAATCCCAACTGTTCAATTCATACATATACAAAATAAGATGGAGTGTAAATAGAATGCAACTAAACAAGACCTAGACCCGTAAGTGTGACAGTGCAGACACACTTCTCCGCCTAACTCGAGGTCAAAAAAAGCACCTAAAACCAAAAGAGTAAACGAGGGGTTAGTCAACTGACTGAGTGAGGGGGCTAACGCACACCCACACACTAAATATATAAAGTATAGCACATAACAAAGGTGGATTTATGAACCGGAATAGGTTTTACAAACCAAAACGTTTCAAAACAACTATATATACGGACAAATCATTTTCAAAGACTCTATTCCAATTCATAATTCCTATAACAAAACATAACACATGCTCAGCGAGAACGAGCTTCCAACCTTTACTCCTCATATCAAAATAAAACATAAACATAAACAAATCCAGCCTTTACTCCCATGATGGAAGAGCCACCAGTGGCCCTAACCATCCATAGCTTTAAAAAACTCACGCGGGGTAGCTAACCCACAACGTGCCCTCCCCGGCTTTCACACTAAAGGCATCAAGATATCACGCCTTCCCTATATAGCTCCCGGGGTCACGCGTGATACCTTGGATGGAGACTATGCATATAGGACGTGCCCCGACGGCCCGATACCATCCCAGGGATTCCTTACCCATAGCTGGATCCACATACACATACAAGTAACATATACCAATTTTTCATGGCAAAACTTGCTACATAAATTGAACATAAAATATTTTCCAAAAATAACTTACATATGATTTCATAAATACCTTTTCAAATCAAACTTGTTCCATAAGATCATAAACGTATCATAACCAACACTTATATATATATATATATATATATATATATATATATATATATATATATATATTTATTTATTTATTTATTTATTTATTTATAATATATATATTGGCATGCGAGACATGAAAACGTCACATAAAGGCTTTAGGTCATAACTATACAAAATCCTAAACCTTACCTTGTGCTTGGATGTGAAAGGAGTGAGTGTGAGCAAAGCTAGGTCTCGGGCTCATCACCGGCTACCTCGTCTGAAAAGAAAACACGAGAACCCAAGACTTAGACTCTAAATGAACCAAATATGATACACGGAAAATGTAGAGTATGCCTGAGATGTAATGCAAGTCACTTGTCAATTAAAATGCATTCATATAATCAAACAAATACCCAAAATCCCAAGCTCATGCATAAGCAATTCATACGGCAAGTTACAAGCGCAAAAGTAGCAAATTATCGAACATATAAGAGCATTTAAGAAGCAAAGCAAGCAAACCGGAAAAGTTGAAAATCACAAAATTTACAGAGGCCTCCGAAACAGCCATTTCTGGCCTTAGTTAAAAATCTAAACGACCATTTCAAGTGCTTCTGCAACAAACCGAGAGCTCCAAAACGGTCATTTGCAAAATCAGTGCAAATACCAAACGGCCATTTCAAAAGCTACTGACTCTCCCCTGCTTCTCGAAATGGCTGTTTACAAAAACAATACATAACCCAAACGGCTATTTCCAAGACTCAAACTTTAATTCCCGCCTAACCGAAACGATCGTTCCCATTTTTCAAAGGGGACAGAAATGGCCGTTTCAGCCTGGCCTGAAGCGCAGGTCTGAACTCGACAAAATAGAAGATGAAGCAAACATGGCACAAAGTGGCCAAAGTTCAACTAAATCAAATGAAACTAATACACAAACATATATATATATATATATAGCAAGAATCATATATGCATGCTCAAAACCCGAGAAGAACAAGAATCGAAGTTATATTGAATCAAACCCACATTTGAAGGAATTCAAGCTCAACAAAGAAATATGCATTTAATTCAATCAACAACCAAAACTCATGCAATAAATACAACTTATACATCAAATAGGTCTCATAAATGAAGTCAAGGATCAAGGAAAACCAATACATAGCTCAATAACTCAATTTTTTTGGCAAAAACCCTTACTATTCATAAGTTGAGCATATAAGCACATATTCTCCAATAAAACTAGGGATTCAAGCATAAAATGAAAGAGCACGTCATGGGGATTCCGAAACTTACTCAAGCTCAAGAAAAGGTGAAGAAACGAGGGAGATATGGCTTTGGAAAGATTGATCAAGGATGGAGGTTAGCTTCTCTCTTAGCTTTGTTCCTGTTGTTGTGTTACGTGAAATGAAGGGAGAAGAAATGGTTCAGCCTTTAAGGCTGAACAGGTTCGGTTCACAGGTTATGGGTTCGGTTCAAAATTCTTCGGTTCAGTTGGTTCGGTTTAAACAGTTTAAAAGGTCTAGGGTTCACATACCATAATTCAATAAAATTCAAATAATCCATATACACAATTAATTCAAATAAATTCATATAAGTTCATATTGTAACGCCCCACTTTTCCAGTTGTCCAGCAACAGCAGCACTTCACGCCATCTCCACCATGCGTGCCGCTGACCGCCATCTCCGTCGTGTCGCCGCCGCTCTTGCTAGCCAACTACCGTCGCCCTCTCTTCTCTCACTCCTTCAGCAGCTATTCCTTTTCTTCCTTTATAATTCCTTCTCCCTTTCTTTTCCTCACATTCGAAGAGGAGCAGCCAAGATATTCCTCCTTGGTCGGGGTTTCCCATGAAATCCGGCGACCACCCTCTCCAGCAGACCAAGTCCCCTGTTCTTCCTTTCTCTCAGCCTCAAGAAAGGGGCAAAATGCCGCCACCCTCAACTCAGTAGCAACAGCGAGCCACCAGCAGCCCTTCTCACCACTGTAAGCCACTTATTACCTCGATAATCCATTCTTTCCCTTTTCAATTTCTAATCGTGAGCCCCAGCCTTTCATTTTTTTGGTTGTAAATTTGCATCCGAATTCACCGATTGAATTGGCTGCTGTTATTAGATTATGTATTTATTGTTTATAGGATTTGTTAATTAATTAAGCATTTTGGATTTCTGTAAGGTTTTATTCGATTCATGAGAAACCTTGTTGTAATAAGGAACTAGCATGTACCCCGTGCTAAGCACGGTTTTTATAAAAAAATTATATTGTCAATTTTAACATTACATGTTAGTCGTAAATATTATAAATTAAGATAACATTAAAAAAGTAATTTATTAAAATCTCACATATATTTATCAATAAATCAAATAATTCTCCATACTCGACACATAAAAATTTAAAACTATATAATATATGATCCATATGCTTTTATATATCTATCTATCTATCTATCTATATATATATAGATATATAGAAAGATAGATATATTAATCTAAATAAGAAAGAATGAATAAAATAAAAATCATGGTCAGAAATACAAAAATTAAAACTCAAGATAAATATAGTAAATAGAAAAACATTTCATTAACAAAAACAACAATTGAAGTAATCTATAAAAAAATGAAAAAAATGAAAAGTTAAGTTATATATATATATATATATATATATATGAATTTAGTCTCATGAAATAAAATAAATAAAAAGGAAATTGAAAACAATCTCTTGAGTTATACAATTTTAATATAAATATATGCAAATGAACATAAAAAAAAAATGAAAAACATAAAAAAAATAACTAAAAATAATATAAATAATTAAGGAAAATATATTAAATATATTAAAGTCCAAATTGAAAAGTTTAAAAAATTAGACAAATTTACAAAATAATAAAAATAAATCAAAATTCCTCAAATAAATATAATAAAAAAATAAATTAAGAAGTTTTAAAAATATCAAAATAGACAACAAAATACATATACAAAAAATAATAAACAAAAATAAAAGTAAAAACTACTAAAACCGTGTGCTAATGCATAAAATTTGACTAATGACATTAGATAAAAAGAAAACAAAATTGAATAATAGAAAATAAAACATAAAAAATGATCAACAAAGTAAAAAATAAAAAAATAGGATAATAGAAACATGAAAAATCATGTCATATTCAAATTTATCAAAATAAAACAAACATCACAACAAAAGGTACTATAATTGGAGTCCTAAAAATGTTAAAGATTTTTGTGATTAATAAGTTAATTTGTATGATTTGATAAATAATTGAAGTCCTAAAAATGTTAAAGATTGTGGATATATAACTAAATCATCAATGAAATAGTTTCTAAAAAATGAAATTTTCAAAGGAAAAAGAGTTAAAAAATATTAAATCATAACTGAAATTAATTGGACCAAACACATCCTTAATATACTATATAGTATAGATATAGTATACATATTGGTCCGTTGAAAATTTAAGAAAAAATTAGGCAAACAAATTTTTTCTTAAAAGATGAAAAGAAAAACTATCATATCACGAATATGTACACATTTAAAAATTATTTTAAAACACAATGAACATAAAACAAAATCTTGTATGAATCCCGAAGAAACACTTAAAAATTATGATTTCCACCTACAATTAATGAATAAGTAATTATATTAACTATACAATAGAGAAATAATAAAATAAGCCTAATTTATTATTTCTTATACAAAACGATATTTTAAAAATATTTATTTCTTTTAGTGTTAAATATTAAAATTTTCTCGAATAAATATTCCTTGAGGAGGCTAATTAATTTTGAATAATGGGGTTAATACAAAATTTTCTCAAACAATTAAATAGAGAATTGTTTTGAAAAAAATATCAAATTGAGTATTAAAAAAGATGAACAAATAATCAGATTCAAACAAAATAAAATATCATAACATTATGGAGAAGAAGAAGAAAAAGAAGGGATAAAATAATGAAAATTAATATTGAATTATATCAATGATGATTAAATTTAAATAAAACAAATAGGCATAATTAGTATTTTGAAAGTAAAATCAATACAATATAAAAAAATTAAAAAATAAGAGTACAAATAGAAAAAGAATATGATGAAGCATCCTTACTGGGTGATTCTCATACTAATTTTCTTCGGATCGTCCGTAGAAAGAAGCCGGAATCAAAGAAAAAAAATTCCCCAAGAATATGAATAACAAGAGTGACACTCCATAGAAATGATTATTGAATGTACACTTTGAAATGAAAACTTCACCCAATGATCTCGAATTTATAGACTAAATTTTGGTATTCATAATTTAAATTTGGAGAATAATTTATTTTTGGAAAAAATAAATTAGTCCAGTTTTTAATTCTCATAATATTTGAATTTTCTTTTTCAACCCAACTTATTAGCCCAATCAAATATGCAATATGTGAAACTTGATATATTTTCCTTAGTTAAACACTTAATAAACATTAGTCACTAATTATGCAAAAAAGTTTGGAATTGATGTGTTTACCAAAACTAACACTTAACTTATAATTGCCTTATACCCTCCCTTCCTCTCTTACAGGCGATTTGAGTTGTGTAATGAGTAGCTACTATTTAGAATGAATTCAACTCGGTTTTTAACACCAACTCCTTTTAGAAACATTTGGAAGAATGGAAAGCTTGGGCCGATTGAAAGGCTTTGAGCGAATCCGAAAGCAAAGGATGCCCAACAATTAATAAAAATATTCAAAATTTTAAAAAATTAGAATTTGGTCAAAATTGAGATAATTAGGATATTTATTGAATTTTTAAATAATATATTTATAAATCAATAAACCTTTTTATTAGAATTGAAATATTTCAAAAAAGAATAAATAAATATTAAATTTTATAAATTTTATTTGAATTTCAAATGTTGCCATTAATAACATGAGTTGCATTTGAATTTAAATTAAAACAAAATTTACCATAAATTGATACTTTAATTGATGACAACTCCCAAAAATCAAGGGATATATAAAATTACAAAATAAATTAATTAATTTAATAACCATCAACCAATCACAATTTTTAATTCGAATTAAAATTTTCAAAAAAACCACAAAATTCCATTCAGTCAAAATCAATTTAGTTAGGGTCAAACACACCCTTGCTATATATTATAGTATAGATTGTTTAATTGAACAATTAAATTAGATTACTTAGCGTTTAGGTTTGAATTAATGTTATGACTTATGGTTATCTGTTAAGTTGTAAACTCTTGTGAATTAGATTAAATCTTTCATTAAAGTGATGTGTATGATGTTTGAATTAATTATAATGTGTTAATATGATTTACGACATCTTTGTGAGTTATGTATTTATATATGTTGTAAATGGAATAAGGTTACATTATCGATGATCCTCGATTTGCTCTTACTATTAATAAATAATTGTAATTCAGTTTAACATACCTAATTGTATATTTAAGCTTGTATTGTATGTTAGTGGAGTATTTTAAATATAGGTATAAGTGGTAGTGTATATGTAGGGATGACGGGATGACTCAGCTTTTAAGTGTGGAGACACAATTATGATAGATTAACTTAAATTGTGAATTGTAATTTGAATCTTTAAATATATGTTATGAATATATGATATTCTTGGCCCCGGTTTCCAATTCTATTTATGACTCACATGAATTATATTCATGTTTAATTGATAAAATTAATTAGAAGTAATTCTCACTTTGTGACCTATAATCTTATAAACAAGATTGATTGGTTTCGTGACTAACATAGACTAGATTTGTTTATTTGGTTTACTTGTTTACATAAATTGTTTGAATTTAATTTCATGACTAATTTCAATAGGGAATATTAATTGTGCATATGAACACGATCACGACATATCATATCATCTTGCATATCATACCATGCCATCTACGACACTTCAAGTCAATGTTGTGCATCATAATTGGTCTCATATCGAGTCGTTTCTCACGAGTACACCGTATTCTTGTTCTTGTACAGAGATCTCCAGGGCGGAGATAACCTGATCGAGTTTGCCCAAGTCTTGTCAGTTCCTCGTGTCTTGTCACTTCTCAGGTGAGGAAATTGATAGGTTATTATTGCAAACCTTACAACTCTAAATTGACTATTTTGGCCAAAAGCTAAATTATATTATTATTGCATTCGTTTTCAAGGATCAATTGTTTTTTGAAATGAAACCCTATTGCATTGTACTTACCCTACTGTTTTGGCGAGATATTGTTCACTATTGGGGCCTAGGGTTGAGTGTATTGAGTAATCCGGGGAGGCATCAGGCCGACAGTGACCTCTTGCACTCACCCACACTGCTGAGATGAACCCGGAATCCACTAGGAGGTTAGTGGAGGATGGAGTCTCAGTCCTTGGGGATTCATACACCCATTGACCATATTAATTGGATAGCGAGGGCTAGCTACCCGGACCATCACTCGGAGGAAGAATGATGGAACTGATTGTGCACTGATACTATACTGATTGCATTGTAATGATCGAAACCTAATAATTGCTTGATCACCTAATAAGAAGCATGTCACTGGTACACGATTGGGAGTAAGGTTAGAGATTTGCGCACTCGCCGAGCCACTGATAGCCTATTATCATGAACTGAAATTTGGAAGTGTCGTAATCCCGTGAATGTCTCTTTTCCTTTGAAAATTTTCCTTTAAAACCTTTCACGGGATTAGGGCCTGTATGTTTACCGCTTTATATATCTATTTATGCCCTTACTCACTCAGTTTTCTAGAGACTAACCCCTCCTCTATTTGTCCCTCAGGTTTTGTACAGGTTGTTGCTAGGCGGGAGTCGTGTCTTTGTTCGAGTCCTGCACTTGTACACTCACTTCATATTATGTTTATCTATTGTATTGGTTTATTTATTAGGTCGGTGTGCCATTTATTGAATTGGATTGTTTCTGGACAGATTAAGACAAGTTATTGGATTAGTGGAACCCGTATTTAATTTATTGTTGAAATTGCATTTACTTTGCTGATAGTGAATGAATGACTGTCTTGCTTTCGCATTGTAGTTACTATTGATTGTTCCAGGGTTAGATTCTGCCTAGCCAGGATAGTCTTTTCATTATCTTCCGTTCGCTGTAAGTTTGGTTTATGTATGGATTAATCTATTTCATATGTGGACCAAACTCATAGTGCGGGGGATATGGTGCTCTCGTCCTAGGTGCTACATCTTAAAGTGGTATCAGAGCCAGGTTGTAAAATCGGAGTTCGAGTATCGTGTCGTGTCAAGTCTAGGTCGTACGGCTTAGGAGCTACTTGATAACTTGTGCATTGCATTGATTCTTGTCACTAATTATTGATTGATTGACTTTACATTACTTAAACTTTATATGTCCAACGTGTTTATTTCAAAGTTTGTTGATTTTGAGTTGCATTTTGCATCAAATCCGTGTCTTTGATGTCAATGATGTGGCATGAGCATGCACTAACCGCATGCATTTTATCCTCGAAATGATTTGTGATTTATAGGTTATGAAGATAATATCAAACCACGGCCAATCTGTACGACAACAACGAACTATTTTCAGCCCTACTTTCAGCTGTGGAAGATGTAAGGAATGTACCAGGATTATATACAGGAAGTTGGGAGTCGTGATCTTTCCTAACCGGGACTACGGCTCGAGTGGTTGAATTCGGAATAGAAGATTAACTCTTAGGAAAAAGGTCGCAAGCTTTATTAGAATTGGTAAATATTCGAGGAGGTAGTAGTGGGATGTATGATGTTTACAACCCACACGTATGACTACTCTACAAAGGTACGAAGAATGGAACGAAGAAATCTTGAAGGTAGTTAGATGCGAGATTTCGATAGATAAAGAAGCGATGATTTTAAGGAGACTCAAAGCAAAATATGTTCTTTGGGTGATGGGCAACAAAGATCATCAAAGAAAGTTATTGTAACGCCCCAGCTTTCGGCATTTCAGGTATGATCGACACGTGTGCGTTTGAGAGTTAGTTTTTAATTATTAATTGTTTATTTCTTTAATTCTCCATAGCATGACATAATTTTATAAAATTATATTCTTGATATTTTATTGAAAATTCATATCATATCATATTTTTCGGATTTATTGAACGTGATTGCAATGTGAATTATTTTTCCCGAATGTGATTTAATTCTTTTATGTCCTTAATTGCTCATTCTCATGAATTTGGGATCTAATTGAATTGGACCACATTGATCATTTAATATGGAATTGGACTTGATTGCTTAACTTAACAAGTGAAAGGATTTAATTGCAAATTGGCCATTTTTCTTCCCCTTCATTAGCAGCATCACGTACCATTTCATTTCCTTACATACAAACATATCATCTTCGCTCCATTTCTTTCCTTCTTCAACCGATCTAACCCTTCCAAGAGAGGTGGGAGATTTCATCTTGCAAGCATCAATTTTTGTGGGATTTGTGATATTTGGAGCATCATCATCATCACTTCTTCATCTTGTCTCTCATCTCTTTCATTTGAGGTAATTATGGAGGTTGAATGATTTTCTTGAGAAAATATGATATCTAGGGCTTTGTTATATGTTGAGTAAATTGTGTATTTGTTGTTGGAAATATGTTTGTGATCATTAAGCTTGAGTTTGATGCAATTATCTTGAGTTTTATGAACTTGGGGCATGAATGAGTGTGTGGGTTTTGAATGATTGATTATTGATGATCTAACATTGAAATGAGTGTTTACATGAGTTGTTATTGATCTATATGTAAGCTAGTATGTTTATTGCATCAAATATGTGCATTACATCTTGAGTTTGATCCATTTTTGGTGGTTGATTGTTGTTGCTTCGTGTTGCTCTGTTCTGTTCTGCATTTACAGCTGCTCTCGTATTTTGGGAACGACCCTTCCCAACCCCAGTTCAAAACTGGAACGGCCGTTCCCATGATGCTGAGACAGTAGGCCAGCGAGACTGGGAACGGCCGTTCCCATTTTGGCCTTTGAGCCGGAAGGGCCGTTCCCAGCTAAATCGTTTTTCCCTTTTAGAAAACGCTGGCGCGTTTTCTGTAGCCATGGGAACGGCCCTTCCCATTTTCAAAGGGAAGCCGGAACGGCCGTTCCCGTAGTCCAGAAAGTGCCAAAATTCACTGCATAAAATTGCATTTTTAGCACCCCGTTCCGACGGCTTCTTTGACCCCTAATTGCTATTATATGACTGATTACATGTTAAAACGCAATATTTTTATGGTACATTGTATTTTTTTCGTCGTCTCGTTGCATTTCCGCCGTTCGTCATATTTGGTACATTTTGAGTCGTGTTTCACGGACAATTGTCTTTCTTGCACAGACCAGCTTCCTGGTGACGAGGAGCAGGCCCCGTGAGCTGTTTCCTTGGATATTTTTGGGTCGTTCAGGTGAGGTTTAATTTTAGATACATAGGACCCGTACAACCCTATGTGAAGTTTTAAGCCAAAACCTATCTATATAATTATAGTTTTCAAACGAGATTGGTTTTCAAAGGATTTATCGAACTATTGATTGATTGATTGATTGATTTGGCGAGTATTGTATTGCACTGTGGGTCCGAGGGTAGTGACTCGAGCCAACCGGGAAAGCATGGGCTGACGGGTAACTCGAGAGCTATCCTCACCAAACTGGGATGAACCCTGAACCCTCTAGGAGATTAGGGGAGGAAGGAGTTCCGGGCTTAGGGATTCATGTACCCTCTGCCCAGATTGATTGGATGGTGGGGCCTTGCAATCCCACCATCACCCGGAGGAAGAAGGCGTTATTGAAACTGCTAATTGTGCACAGTAATGAATTGCTTGATCACCTAATCACCTAATAATTGATTGATTGATTGATTGTACACAGTCGGTGTAAGGTTGGAGAATTGCCCCACTCGTCGGGCCACGAATTGATTGTATTGAATTGATTAAATTGAAATTGAAATAGTTGTAATCTCGGGCGATAGTAACTCTTTTATCCTATTGAGATTGTATTGTTTTCCGAAAATATTACCCGAGGCTATGACTTGCATGTTGGTGCGCTTATATTTATTTATACCCCTCGCTCAGTCTGTTTTGGACTGACACCTCAACTTTTCAGTGTTTTGCAGGGCGTGCTAGGCGGGAATTTAGAGTCCAGTGGTCTTTAAATTTGGGTCTAGCACACTTCATTCCCACATTTTGTTATGTATAGCTATTTGGGATATTTTGTATATCGCCTTGTTATCTTTATTGTTGGGAGATGATAATGTATTGATAGTGTGAATGTTGGTACCTATAAGTAAATAAACAAATATGGTACCTATACATATCGAATGAATGTTATTGCTTCCGCTTTTTAATACTCTGACTTGATTGTTGGTTGGTTTTAAATTGAGGGTACCCGCCTAGCCTTGAGTCATTTTATTGTCTCCCGTTCGCTATAGCTTTGATTCATGTATGGATTGGTCATTCCATATGTGGATTGGGGCTATAGTGCGGGGGATGTGGTGCCTGGCGTTCCGGGTGCTACATCCTACGGTGGTATCAGAGCAGCAATGGCATAGGAATTAATTGTCAACTTGAGAGTCTTGCATCGTTATTTGATATGTGAACCTACTTGACTTACTTGAATTGGGGTGACTTGTTAAAATTTTGAACTTATGTGCAATTTGTGAATTATTTGCACACATTGCCACCTACTAACCGAACATGCATAATAGTGACTTGATTTCAGGATGGCTCGCGACAGACATCACCGTGATCGTTCTCCTAGACCTCGGCATCATCGACATCATCGTCGGGAGAGATCACCACCTCCTCCTCCACCTCCTCAGGCTCAGCCACAGGATTTTATGAACGCAGCGGTGGGTCTTATTGATCAGAGAGTGCGGGATTATGTCCCTCCACCACCACAGCCTGGAGGCCAGATTTCAGCTGTTTTCAGGGAGTTTCAGAACCAGCATCCTCCCAAGTTTTATAAAGGGAATGATATACAGGCTGAGCAGTGGCTGAAAGAGATTGAGAGGATATGGGAGCTTATCCCGTGTGGATCCCGGGAGAAGGCCCGTTGTACCATTTCTTTGATTCAGGGTGAGGCCTACTCTTGGTGGGAGAGTGTCCAGATTGTGTTAGCTGCTGCCGGTGAGGAAGTGAATTGGGCAGTCTTTGTCAGAGAGTTCCAGAACAAGTTCATTCCTCCATCTTCTCGCACTAGAAGATTGAAGGAATTTACAGAGTTGAAGCAAGGAAACAGGTCGGTCTCAGAGTACATCGCCGAGTTCGAGAGATTGTCCCGCTATGCTCCTAATATAGCGAGTGATGATTTCCATAAGGCGATGCAGTTTGTTCAGGGCCTTAGACCGGATATTCAGGTAGCGATTGAGGCGGTCAACACGAGCACCTGGGTGAAGGCTACCAAGAAGGCTCTATTGGTTGAGGATTCAGTGAATGCGAGGCGATCTACTTACCGTTCAGGTTCAGGTTCGGGCTCAGGGTCTGGATCGAGATTCAGAGGTTCTGGATCGGGTTTCAGAGGTGCCGGATCAGGGTATAAGGGTTCTGGCTCGGGTTCTGCTTCAGGCAAGAGGCCGATGGTTTATTCTTCTCCACCACCAGCTCCACAGGGCCCAGGGAAGAAGCCCCGACCAGCAGGACCAGTGATTCGAGCTCCAGTTGCTCCAGCTTTGCCACCACCACCCGAGAGACCTTATTGTACCTTCTGTGGACAGAGGACACACGTCTATGATAACTGCAGGAGGCGTCTGGGTTTATGCCTACTTTGTGGGAGCGATGAGCATTTGGTAGATGGTTGTCCGGATCGCAGGATACCACCACCGGGAGCACCGAGACCACTGATTAGGACTCGTGCTTATGCTTTGGAGGATGAGCAGCAGGATGCTGATATTAATCCAGCCGCGGTAGTTGAAGGTACCATTTGCATACATGGCACGAACATTCATACCTTGTTTGATCCGGGAGCTACTCACTCCTTTCTTTCGAGTGCTATATCTGTTTCTTTGCCTTTGCCTGTTACTCGTTCTTCTGCATGTTATGTGGTTAGTACTCCATTTGGTGGTAGTTTAGAATCTGATCGGGTGTTCAGAGAGGTTCCGGTGAGCATCGAGGGTCGAGTTTTCTTGTCAGACTTCATTGAGCTGCCGATGACTTGCTATGGATCTATTCTGGGCATGGATTGGTTGTACAGACATTCTGCCACAGTTGATTGCAGAGCGAAGAAGGTTCAGTTGGGATCAGATTTGGTAGTGGGTTGGAGTTCCAAGACTGTACCGCTACTTTCTTTTTCTGAAGCTCATAGGTTGGTTCGAGAGGGAGCCACGGGTTTCATTGCTTATATTCTCAACAAATCTAAGGATCAGAGTAAGCTGGAAGAAACAGAAGTAGTGAAGGAGTTTCCCGAGGTCTTTCCTGAGGAATTAGATTCTTTACCTCCAGAACGGGAAATTGAGTTTGTGGTTGATTTGTACCCGAATGCAGAGCCATACTCCAAGACTCCGTATCGCATGGCTCCGGCCGAGTTGAAAGAGTTGAAGACTCAACTTGATGCGTTGTTGGAGATTGGGTACATTAGACCGAGTTCTTCTCCCTGGGGTGCACCGGTTTTGTTTGTAAAGAAGAAGGACGGAACCTTGAGAATGTGTATAGACTATAGGGAGTTGAACCGGATGATGATCAAGAACAAGTATCCTCTTCCACACATCGAGGAGTTGTTTGACATACTTCAGGGATCGAAAGTCTATTCGAAATTGGATTTGAGACAAGGATACTATCAGCTGCGTATCCGAGCAGGGGATATTTCTAAGACAGGATTTAACACTCGGTACGGGCATTATGAGTTTGTTGTGATGCCGTTTGGTTTGACTAATGCCCCAGCAGCTTTTATGGATATGATGCACAGGATCTTCAGGACTTTTCTGGATAAGTTCGTGGTCATCTTTATTGATGATATCCTGGTTTTCTCGAAGTCTGCCGAGGAGCATGCAAGACACCTTCAGTTGGTATTAAGGACTCTGAAGGAGCATCAGTTGTTTGCCAAATTCAGCAAGTGTGAGTTCTGGATTGACAGGGAGTCATTCTTGGGTCACGTGATTTCCAAACCACATATGGAATGGCCAATCCATACATGAATCAAAGCTATAGCGAACGGGAGACAATAAAATGACTCAAGGCTAGGCGGGTACCCTCAATTTAAAACCAACCAACAATCAAGTCAGAGTATTAAAAAGCGGAAGCAATAACATTCATTCGATATGTATAGGTACCATATTTATTTATTTACTTATAGGTACCAACATTCACACTATCAATACATTATCATCTCCCAACAATAAAGATAACAAGGCGATATACAAAATGTCCCAAATAGCTATACATAACAAAATGTGGGAATGAAGTGTGCTAGACCCAAATTTAAAGACCACTAGACTCTAAAGTTATAATAGAATAGGGTCGGTGGATGATGAACAATACGGACCATTAAGGAAGAATTTCCAAGTAAATCAATCCATTGGAAGTCAAGTTGGTCAAGCAGAATAAGAAGAGGCGAATTGAGACATTTTGGGATTTTGGGGGAAAAGAAAGAAGTCGAATTGGAGAAGTTAAAGAGAACTGATGGTTTGAAGTCTATGGAAAGCCAAAATGTTGAGGTTCTATCTTCTAACAAGTTGAAGTTTATGTTCCAGATCCAAGCTGAATTGTCGTGTTGTGAGGCCGAATTGGGAGATATGGGACAACAAATGAAAACGATAAAGAAGGGTTAGATTCCACCTAGCCAGGATAGTCTTTTCATTGTCTTTCGTTCGCTGTGAGTTTGGTTTATATATGGATTAGTCCATTTCATATGTGGACTGAACTCATAGCGCGGGGGAAGTGGTGCTCTCGTCTCTGGTGCTACACATATAATCCCAAGATAATTAACTTAAAGCGCAAATAATAGTTAAATCACACAATTACCTGATCGAACCGTAGAATGGGGTGTCACACAAACCCCATCTTAAACACCATTTTCTCAGCCTTATACATTTTAATTGTATGGATTGATAGTTTTACATCACGTTGTATGACATTCTGCATGAACCTTGCTGACCATCTAGGATCAGACCATATTTTCTCCTTCTATTGCTCAGCTATCCATTTTGTTGTACTATGAGAAATTGACTGTTTTCTTGGATACTTATGCTTTCCACATAAGTTTTAACAGTTAGACCCTCATCATATTGACCTCTAAGTCACATTTTTTTAATGTTTGCACTTAGCCTGAACTTTCTACTTATCATTTATGCAGAGTTTAATGTCCCTACCATGCTTAATTGAGGTGTTATCTAATATAGTTTCTTAAACAGTTCAACGTCTTGTTGGGAAACAAATTCATTCCACATCCGAAGATTGGAGGAAAAATTGTTCAATATATGAGTGTTCACTTAACTCCATTAGTATGAGGCTTTTTGGGAGATGGCAAAAAACAAATTCGCGCGGGCTTGACCCAAAGCGAACAATATCATGCTAATGCGGAGTTAGGGTGAAGGACACGTCAACTAACAAGAGTCCCTTATGTGAACTAATCCTTTAATAAGAAGTAGCCTCAATAGTTGCTTTTGCATAATTAAAACCCCCAAATTCTACTTGAGCTTCAATATTATTGTCAAATAAATCATCATCTCCATCATACACATCCCAATCACTATTAATTAGCACATCGAATTGTTTCGAGCACCAAGAAAATTGACTTGTCTCGAGCCGAGTTGCCTCAAGCTCAACTTGTGTGCCCGATTCCATTCTTTCGTAATAAAAATGGAGCTCGAGTTATGAGTTTTTGTGTAAATTAATGGTTCGAACATGAATCACAATATTACTATATGTTTGACTTAGGAGCCGAGCTTTCATGAGCCAACTCCAAAAAAGCTTGAGCTCGGGTTCGTGGTTGCTGAGCCCGAGCCAGGTGCTCTGTTAATTACTTGGTTAATTTAATTGAGTTTAATTGAAGTTGTTAATTACTTAGTTAGCTAGGTTTAATTAGGGGTGTGCTCTGAGTCGAGCTGGCTTGTGAGCCGCACAAGCTGGCTCGACTCGAACTCGAACGATGTCAAGCTCAAATCAAGCTTAATCGAGATCGACTTGTGTGTCAAGCCAAGCTCAAGCCTATTTATTTGAGACTCGAGACTTGCAAGCTGGCTCGCAAGCTAGTATATATATATTTATATTATATACATATATTGATATATGTATTATATATATATATATATATTATAATGTTTAATAATTTATATATATAAATATGCAGTAGATTAATCTACATTTATATGATTTAGTAATACTAAATATATGATATATTATATATTTTTATCTACTTATTTTGATAATAAATATGATTTAATAATATCGCAATTCAATAATTATAGTAACATATCATTCCATACAATACTACTAACTTATTACTATGATAATATATAATATTTATCCAAACAAATAATTTAATAAAAAATAGATTCAATCTACTATAATAAATAATTAATTATATAAGTATATATCTTAATAAAATATTAGTTAATAATTTATTTGGTATAATTACAAGATATATAACATAATCTATTTCTATATTATATATTATCTATAACATATGTATGATCCTTACTAAATTTTGTATCATAATATGTCTTAATAATATATTATTTTACAATGACACATTAGACCATATAATACTATTAATACAAAAATATATTCATGAAATATTCACTCAAATATTTAATAAATAATTATCATATACCTTAATAACTAAATAATAACATAAGTATATATTTTAATAAAATATTAGTTAATAATTTTTATCGTCTAATTACATAGTTTAGAGTTTATTCTAATATAATTAATAATACCCGTACATAATCTAAAATATCAAGTATATATTAGTGATTATAATTTATTAATAATTATATAAAAAAACTTAGAAATATTAATATACTATATATAATATATATCTTAATATCTTTGTTATTGTTTAATATTATTATTGAATGAGAGTTAAAAAATATCCAACAAATCTCTTGGCTCGTCAAGTCGAATCGAACTCGGTTCGAATTTTGGGCAAGCCAAGCTCTAGCACTCAAAAAATAAGCTTGACAAGCTCAAGCTCAATCTCAAGTCATGCGATTAATTTTCAAGCTCAAGCTCAAGCTAGATTTTTTTTTGCCAAACTCGGCTCGGCTCGGCTCGGAACGCACCCCTAGGTTTAATTTGAAGTTGTTTTGAATTTCGGGGGTTAAATTGAATAACTTAGTCAATTGAGGGGTTTGTTTGAAAATTGCTTAGAAATTGGGCTGATTTCTCCCCGCTTCCTTCTCCACGCAAAACCCTAAACCCCATCTTCCAGCGCCAGCTTTCATTTCTCTTCCCTCTCGCCGTTTTCTGCCGCCACGGCGAGCCGCCACACCTGCAAACCACCTTACATCACCCCTTTCTCCGCTCTCTCTCGCACTGTTTTACCTCGTTCAGTCCAGCCGCCGCCTCGTCGCTTCTCCTCTTCGGTAAAACCGTGATTTCCTTTCTTCCGTACTTTTAAATCTGAAATTGTTGTTAAATTATGTGTTTATATGAACTTTTGGATCGAACTCGATGGAATTTAGTGGTTAAAGCATGAAATTGCTGAATTGTTGATATTGTGTGTATACATGAGTGTTGATTGAAATAGGTGTAGGTTATGGATTCTTTCGTGTTATTGTTGAATTGATATTGAAGTTTGACGATTGTATGATTGAGGAGAGAATTCATGTGCTTGACTATTGGAGAATAAGGAATTTGCTAAATATCAAAGTGTTCACGTGTTGAAGGTGAAGTCATGTGATTTTGATGGTCGACGATTCCTTGGTTTCCTTACTTGATGGAATTTTGATGCTTTGTATCACTCTTGCTACTCGAAGATTGTATATTAGAAATTATGATGAATCTATGGTCTAATTGTTTATTTGAAACGTAGAGGTGTTTGATTTTGATGATTCTTGTTGAGTAATTAAAAGGATGCTATGGGTATGTTAGTTGATGATTCTATAGTCTATACTTGCTTGGAAGATTAAATGCTAATGAAAATTGTAATTTTGGTGATTCTTGCTTAAATGGGCCTTGTATGCATAAGCTTAACTAAAAGCATGCTAGTGGATTGGAGGGCATGAGATCTTGTCGTGTCTAAGCAGGGGTTCATGGATTTCAACCTCATTAAAGTTTGAATGGTGTGCGTTTTGCATGAAGTTGGTAAACTTGTTGGTTAAACTTGATTCAAAGAATGCTTATAGTGTGAGTTTCATTGAGTCCGTGATCTTTCATATGCTAAAATATGTTCGTGTAAGGTGGATCATTATATGCTTGATGTATTTGGAGATGATATGAACTTATTTAAGCATGGAACTTGTAGACGATTGTTTGTTCTACATGCTTAGAACGAAGTTTATGAACTTAGAACTTGATTGATGCATGATAGGGATTGATATTTTGATAAATTACGAACTTGAAGTCTTGCATGTCCATGTGTTTTATATGCTTGAAATTATTACATACATATATATAGTTTGGCATGAAATTTTAGTTAATTGGAGAAGTTTTGTCAAACGTGGTGTTAAATGATTCAAGCATGTTAGCAATTTAGGTCACCTTGAGTTATAAGTCCTAAATGTTGTAAAAACAAGGCATGGACTTAGATTAGTTGAAATCGTGATTCTTGTTGATTTAGCGCTTGGTGCTTGCTTATACATGTAACATGGGTTATGAATGGTTGATTTGCTTTATGTTTGTTTTGCTTAAATCATTTTTTTAGACATGCTAAATGCACTTATAAACTAAAGGGGGTATATTTGTAATTATTTGAAATTACATGAAATTTTAACTTGTTTGATTAGATGCATAAACTTATATGGATTTGATGGACGCTTTAAATGTTGAGTTGTTCTGTCAACTCAAAAATACCAAAAAACAACTACTACTCGGTTTAGATGTTGGTTACAAATTTGTTAGTATGGCAATTGCGGATGCCACCTATTCCGTTGCCAAACCAATAAGGTTAATGCAACTATTTCTTTTTATTGTATTTTGATTCACAAAATGCAATTCTTTCTTTCTATTGTATTCTGATTCACAAAACTTTATTTTTTCTAGGGTGTTTTCCAATATATATCTATGTCAAACTTATGTGCTATGAATTGTTGCATGCCTGCAGAGCGCTCAATTGGGATAGAAACAATATGAAGGAGCTGGCTTGTAACTGAAATGGGTTAATTAAATTAAATTGATTGGTTAATTGAGAATTATGTTTCAATATGTTACTTGGTTTTGTTGATTGAGGGGCTTAGTAAGATGTTACATGATTTTGTGAATTAGTATACATGTATAGGTATGGGAGCTTAAGTCAATTGTATTGTGCAATTGGATGATATAGTCTGTAATTGTACAACTATGAATACAAATTGTTATGTGTTTGGATCTAAATTGATTTGGATTTAAAAATGGATTTTGTGTTGACTGTTCTCAAATATGGATTTTGGTGATGGGTATATTGTAAATTTGTAAAAGAAGAGAGTTGCAGACTGGAGGAAGCACCACATTCAGAACTATGTTGAGAAAAGCTATAGTTTGTGCCGGTGGTGCACTGCACCGAGGATTGTTACACCCCTGGCACACGATAGCCTCGAGGCCTTCTTCGACTGCCTCGTATGCGGTGAACTCCATTATCCTGCGTTCCCTTAAAGACCACTACGTCGAAGTCTCCCAGATGACCCCTCCTCCAGTAAGAACTTCTCTCTATGCTTTTTATCAGTATATATGTGTAATAAACATTAATTGCACAGAAATCTGTACGTAAATGGGTATATATGGATTACTTTACAGAACTATGTGCTTATATGTTTTTATATTTATTAATTGCAGAGAAATCTGTACATGTAAGTTTATATATGGATTAATTCTGCTGAAATCTATACCTATATGTTTATATATGGATTACATGGTAATTGAAACTACAATTGCAAGAAATTTCCTTCCCTTTTTGTCAGTAATGTTAGAGGTTTCATGGGGATTCTTTTTCTTTGGCTGATACTTCTTTGCTGCTTATTTTAGTTGTTCAAATTTTTAGATGAATTTTGTCCTGTTCGGATAATATTATGCTTATAAACATAATCTAGAAATTTACATTGAGATTCTGTGCGTGCATCAACTTTCTAAAACAGCAAAACTGAAAATTTCAATGAAGAGTGAAACAACCTTTTAGTTGCTTCAAGCTTTTTACTATAGGTAGTTTACGATACAATAGTGACAATAAGTTGAGCTCAAATGCTATAATTAAAAAAAGTCACTCAATAGTATATAATTTTTCATATTTTTCAGAAAATCAGCCCCCCTTCTCCGTTTACCGTCATAAAGGGGGCACTTGATAGTGGGGGTCCTGTTCTAAAGCGGACTTTTAAAGATGAGGAGATTAATTTATCAGTCTTGAGATTGCCCGACCCTGGAGGTTCAGAAGATGACAACACTGAAGATCGCATCAATCAGTTATTTGTTCATGTTGAGATTTCTAAGCCTGGTCAGCAAGAGTCTTTGCATTTCCTCTGTGGGCTGTATCCAGATGCTTTAGGGATTCATTCAGTTTCAATGAGACCTAAAGCAGAGTCTTCAGGGTACCTCATGATTCCAACTAAATACAATGGCCCGATTTTTGAGTAAGTGATGTTTTCTTCATATGAGTAAATTAGTTTGTGTGCTGAATCCTGAATGTGATGCAATGCTATGCAGAAAAATATTTAATCCGTCTTCTTTATTTAATCTGTCTTCTTTGATTCTTAAGAAAACATAAATTTCTTTTTCAATAATTTTCAGTTGCAAGTAAGAGTTTTCGGGGAATCTTGATTGGAAAATGATTCCTGTAATACTTTTGATCGGGTGGCTCAGCTTCTGTTTTTCATGGATTTTTTCTATAAGAAAATTTGCAATATATTTTGACCAATGTTCTCTACTGAAATTCTTTTATTCTGGAGATGCTGAATCTTCCCTGTCCTAGATTTCTTCGGTCATGGTGGCAAACAGAGGTAGGAGCATTTTTTAGGCCCCTTGTCAGAGGCACTGTTTAGTGAAAGCTTCATACAAGTAAAAGAGTGAAGCTAATTGACACTTTGCTATGTTCATTTCGTTCAACTCCACTTGATTTCCTTTTGAGATGGACCTCCGGCTTGCCTAATACGTTATACAGATGGAACCACACAATCATATGAACCACTATTTTAGTCAACATCCCTTTTCCATTCTTAGGACTTCGAAAGAGGATCCGTAATTGGTAACTAATTAACTGTAACACATGCAAGACCGAATGAACTAAGTTCCTTTAAATAATTGAAGTTAGTTGATTTTTAACAATGGTTGATATCCTTTTAGGGTTCATCACGGCTTGTGCTTTATCAGCGCCCTACCTTTGCAAGTTGTTCATCTAAAATGCACTTTTTAGGCGGAATTTGGTGTAATATTCCTGCCCAAAGTTCAACATGGCAACACCCTTCTCGCTTGTCCCCTATCCTATGCACTTTACCTTCAAACTTTATCAGTGCCCTACCTTTCGCGTGATTAACCCATATTTATATTAGACCATGGTTTAGAGACAAGTTTTATTGGGGATACCATGGTTATAATCTTAGAAATACAATAACACATTCGGCGTGAAACCAAATTATCCATACTTTGTTAAGCCAATGGATTTGTCTTCCGTGTGCTATTTAGTTGGGTTGGTTTAGAAAGATTTTGGGTTATGCCCTATCACACAGGGGTTACTTCTAAAAAATACCATTATGCTGTGTTGAACACTTATGACGTGGTAAATTATAAAAAATAAAATTCAGTGTTGCGATGTCCGTGTTCGTGCATCATAGGTTATGGACCATTTAATGGTATTTCTACTACTACTTCTAAGTTGTGATTTGGTTTTGGTTGGATTGATGGTCACAGTTTCAGAGTCAAAGGGTTGAGGATGAGATCAATCCCCTTATTCTAATTTCTGATCCAAGCAGAGCTTTAAAATCAAAAGTGAATTATTGATAACTATAGTTGTCTGAGAAAAAGTTAGCCCACCTACACGCAATATGGCAAAATGGGCAACCTATGTAATTATTTCTTTAATCAATCAATATTTCATCGATCATTTCCATTAAACAACTGCATGATTTTCCAGAAATTATAATTTCTTCTAGTTTCATTAAACAGAAATTGTTGATTAGTGAGTATATCTTATGCATAAGTCACTTATTCTTGGATCAAATTATGCTTTTGCCTTTTCAGTTTCTTGTTTAGCTTAGATTAAATGCTGGACTCATCTTTGGTATTATATTTGATGATTATACATTTGTATAATTCCATGTGATTTTTCATTGAATACCTTGAATGATCCCATAAGATGGAGGTTCTTTCTGGAACCTTGAATTTTCATATGTAGAGAACTAATGATTCAATTTCAACATATTTCTGAAGAAGTTCATACTTTATTATTAGAATCATTTGCTTTTCTTTCTTTGTCAATGGATTAGACATTTTGTAAAAATTTTACTTACTTTTTTGCACTTTACAGAGATATTGATGAAAAGATTCGAGATGCTTTCCATGGTTATATTGAAGAGCGGGGCATAAACGAGGGTCTGTTTCCATTCTTACAAGCTTGGCTTTATGTGAAAGATCACAGGAATCTCAGGCTTTGGTTCAAAGCTGTTGGCTCTTTTGTTAATGACGCTAACCAGACAACATTGCAGCAGGCTTAGTAGATTTTCAAATAGAGCAAATTTGAAGAAATATACTTGTATATTTCAGTTTTAAGGAATCTAAAACATCCTGCCAATTCGCATTGGTATTTTATTCATGTGTTTTTTGGGCACTAATATTATGTATGAGAATCAGCGGTTTTACATTAAGGGGCCAAAACATGACTAAATCATATATAGGCAGCCTTATAATTGAAAATTTATAGAAAACAGCTTGACAAACAATGGTGAAAATTTTGAACGGGTGATGATAAATAACAATTCCAATACAGCCATTCAGATCACATTCCGTTATAATTTATAACGGAATGTTATGATGCACGGCGACACGGACACGACACGGATACGGCGATATGGATTTTCTTGAATTTTCCACGTAAGGAGTGTCGGACACTCGTGTTCGACACGACACGGCATGACATGACACGGCAAAATGATATTTTTAAAAGTGTCCGTGCATCATAAGTTATAATAGTATAGATATGATAATATCGATATAGATTTCCTTTGGTGACTGAAAAAAAAAAAAAAAAAAGATATAGATTTTCTTTTATTTGAAAAATAAGTCAACGCGTGAATTATCTTTTATTTCTCACCTTTCTATCTCCTACAAATTTCTTTTATTTCTTATAATTGGATGACAGGGTTTGATTGGTTTATTAGCTACGTTCTTAGATTGTATAGGCTTGCTGCTGCTTGTGATGAGCTTACATACAACTCATTTACTTTTCGCCCCTCATCACAGTTCCTTAATGAATAATGTCATAGGTAGCGGAATTTGGTAACAAATTTACATGTTTTAGTTTCAATATTAGATTCTTAGCTTCCTCTCGTAGATCATTTTGACAGCATCCAACAAGGCCAATGCATCCAATGCATCCAACAAGGCCAATGCTTTCTCGACGTGCTCATTCCAACACGATCCGCGCAACATGTTACAATAAGTAAGAAACCGTAGATGCATTACAAAATAGACACCAATCGTCATTTAGTTCACGGCAAAAACCATAGTTGGATTGCCAGGAAATGCGGTACATACACACCTGAGCATCTTTATCACAATTAAACAACATTTTAAGAACTAAATCTTAATGAAGAAATAGCGAGAATCATAAAGCATTTGAAATTTAAAAATAAATATAAACTTACATCCTAAATAATAATCAGTAGCTAAGAATTAACGTTGTACACAAATGTCCAACACAATTAGTACATAGACTACAAACAGCGACAAAGAAAGCTAATTTGACCAAGATAAAAGATGGCTAATCAGAAGTGTCCAGAGGACCAAAAAAAAAAAAGAAGTGTCCACATTATTGGCATGCACACTGTTGAATCATTTCAAGAAGTGTAGGGCTACGTTCCTTTTCCTGTGATAAAGCAGCTAATGTAGATGAATCAGGAGAGAATCCTCTTGCGTGCATTTCCTTGAGAAAATTTGATGCATCGCTATATTCACGTCTCCTCAGAAATCCTCGAACAACAATATTATAGGTAATCCCATTTGGCAACAAATTAACCTGTTTCATTTTCAAAAGAAGACCTTTAGCTTCCTCTAATTGTCCATCTTGAAAACACACCCCTGTATCAGGATGGTGTAGGTTACCACATTAGCCTCCAATCCTTTGGAAGGTAGGTCATTAAAAATAGTCCGTGCTTCATGCAGTCTTTTAGCTTCACAAAACGCATCCATGATGATACTATAGTATCCAGTATGAGGAGGCACTCCTTCCTGTTCCAATGCATTCAAGAAAGATAATGCCAGTTCAACATGCCCATTCTGACACAGTCCGTGCAACATGTTACAATAAGTATGAAAGTTTGGTTTAAGGCCATCAACTTGCAACTCATCAAAAATTTGTAATGCAGCAAAACATCTTGTAGTGGTGAACAATCCTTGGAGTATAGAGCTATATGTTACAACATCAGGCTTTAAGCCTTTGCAAGCCATCTCACGAAAGAGTTGCAAGGCATCATCGATTTTCATCTTCCTACAATATCCATTAATTAGAATGTTATAGTTGTAAGTATTAGGAGCAATATTGTTGTCATCCATAGAATGAAGAACTTCCCTCGCTTCATCAAGTCGCCCTTGCAAACAATATCCGTCCATCAATGAGTTAAAGGAGATTACATCAGGAACCACATTATTCTGCATCATGGTATGGAGTACATCTTTTGCTTTATCCACCAACCCTTTCTTACATAAAGCATCGATGATAATATTGAATGTCGCCACATTTGGAGAAATTTTGCAACCTATCATCTCCTTCAATAACAGTTGAACTTCGCTCCAGCGATTCAAATTACATAAACCAAAATTCAAAGTATTGTAAGTGATAACACTAGGAACAATGTCTTTTGCAAGCATTTCACGGAAGAGGTCCACAGTAGAGTCAATCTTCCCATCCTTACACAAGCCATCAATAACCATGTTAAATGTTTAGGTGTTAGGCCCACAACTCCCTTGCTCCATTACTTTAAGAACGTCAATTGCCATCATAGTGCTGCCGGCCTTGCATAATCCATCAATCACATTTCCATAGGTCACAACATCTAGCTGACACAAATTTTGTCTTACTATCTTCTTAAACAAATCTTGTGCCTCACAAATCCTATTTTCCTTAAACAATCCCCTCAATAAGGTGCTAAAGGTAAATACATTGGGGACACAACCCTTCTTAAAGAACCAACCCAAAATTGAAAACCCAAAATCGCCCGATTAGAGAGGCAATAACAATTAATAGCAATATTTAAAGTAAATTCATCAACTGAAATCTCCAAACTGCAGATATCTTGAAAATTAGAAATGGCCACAGGATACTCTTTTAGTTTCACCAAACGCGAAAGCAATTGAGTAAATTGTACAACACTAGGTCATTTTCTCATACAATTTAAGGGCATCACTCGACCCATTAACATTACCCAACTCCATCTTCATTCTCTTACGCGAGATGGAATTTGCCACAGATTTTGTACTGAAATTACGAACAACAGAGAGAAGCATATCTGGGTTTCGAAAGAAATTACCTGATCTCGAACGATTCAGGAAGAATTTAGAAGTAACCCTAATTTCATTTCCAAGAACTCAGAATAAATCACTCAGGCGGCAGAGTGGGCAAATGTAATCCTCTGAAGAATCGGGGGAATGATGGAGTAATCAAATATTCAAGAATTGGAAAAGAGAGAGTACGCTCTAAAAGTCTAAATTAAACGCAGAAAGAGGTTTGTTGCTCCAAAATAGGCAAGTGTCTCGTGTGTAAAGGAGAGTGACGGAAAAGAGCTTCTGTGAGAGTTGGTATGCGATTTTAACCATTTTGACTAAAGTCGATTGCCATGTCTTTATAAATTTTTTTTAAAATGATATTTTACCAAATGATTTAAACGTTTTATTTATTTTATCCTATCATATGAATCATATCCAATTAAAGTATTTCCATGTATGGTGATTTCATGTCCTATCCCCACTTTTATATACACTAATAAATACAACGTGCACGTTATTGGTATAATTTATTTAGATATTTTTAATTATTTTAATTGCATAAGTTATTTAGAGCACCAAATTTTGTTAAAATTTTCAAGAAGTATTGTTGAAATATAAATTAACATTTTATTATTTTGGAAAGTCACACGTGCAAAAAACATTTCAATAAAATATTTCATTTAAATTATGAATAATTAATTAATACAGTTGAAAAATAGAGAAAATTCCGAAATAAGGAGCTCCTAAATGTGTAAGTATCAAATGTTCATGGATAACAAATAATTTCACAGTTCAATAACTAAATATATGTAATTCACTACTCTTTTTTAATCTCTGTGTGAAAAGTAAGCCTTTCAATTGTCAATCATCAATGAGGAGGTTGTTCGTTGCCTTTTTTCGATCATCAACGAGGAGGTTCTGATTCGTTCTCTTAGCGGCAAATAAAACGGTCTGCTATGGAACTTAAGGACTAAAATGAGATCTGATCTATATTCAATTGACAAGAAGACCACAATTGTTTTGCCAAATTGGTTAGTCTTTGAAATTTATTGTTTTGAACCGTGTAACAAAAAATATCATTTTGCAGAGATATGTGGTGAACTGAAATCTTTGCAAAGCGACTAAAAGTATATGATAGATCTCTTGGAACCATAGCGGAATAAACACTTGGTTATTTTGATGATTGACAAAATCAAAATGAGATCTTATATTCATATACTCTTTCATAATATATCACGCAAATATTATCACTCTTTTAACCACATTTTTGCAGGATTAAAACTACAAGGTTAGTTTTATCTTTTTGAAGTTAGCTGAAAGCAAAAAATAGCTATTGGAAGTTGGCCTTAGGAACCTCATCAGGAGGGCATTCAAATTACAAAATGCAACGACTATGTGATGGGCCTATAAATAGATTTAAAGATGCAGCTAAATATGTGATTCTTTTCAAACTCCCTTTTACAGCTACTGTGTGTGTACACCTTATAGAGATTCTATGTGTGTTCTCTGGTGGTTAGCTGTAGCACCCAAACGCGGGCCACCACATCCCCCGGCCCGCACTGAGACCAAACTCATATACGATTATAGACCACATACAAGTCCAATCATAGCGAACGGGAGACACGACACGGACCCTGGCTAGGCGGGACTAACCCTGTACCAACCATTCAATTTCCAACGAGAAATAACAAGAGCTAGAAAAGTGTTGCGGAAGCTAAACATATCAGGTCAAAGTTCCAACATAAAAGAAATCTCCAAGTACTAGATACAATCCATAAGACAAGAGTAAGAGCCTACACGGCCTTAACATCATAACAAAATAGGATATGCAAATGTGTGATACAAAACCTGAAGTGTAACCTAGCTAGACACAAGTATACACTAAAGAAAATGCAAACTCCCGCCTAGCTACGCTTGCAAACGCCTGAGGAAAAAAAGAGGGAGGGTCAGTCTGTACAAGACTGAGTGAATGGCATAAATATATATATAAAGCGGTAAA
The DNA here is from genome assembly GCA_037501455.1 of Lantana camara. Lineage (NCBI taxonomy): Eukaryota > Viridiplantae > Streptophyta > Magnoliopsida > Lamiales > Verbenaceae > Lantana > Lantana camara. The sequence continues at coordinate 89,635,976 of CM074863.1, forward strand.
ATCATGCAAACCATAATTCCATATAAAGTTTTGGGCTTGAACATAAAGAAAATAGGTTCAAGAATCATTATATGGAATTATGGTTCAAGAAAATAGGTTCAAGAATCATAAACTCATAAACACATACTCTAACATATTCCATCATCAAATAGGCATGAAACAAGCACTACAAGAAATTCCCGGAATTCCGACGGGACACAGTCCGTTGGAAAAACCCTCCTCGGAATTTATAAACCGACGGAAAACCGAGGGACAAAACCAAAAAAAAAATATTTAAATTAAAATAATTCCGAGGGAAATCCCGTCGGAATAGTCGTATTTTTGAAAAAATAAAATATATCTCCCGACGGAATTTCCCTCGGAATTTGCTTTAAAAAAATTTTTAATTAATTATTTCCGACGGAATTTCCCTCGGAATTCCGTCGGAATTTACTGGAAAAAAAAAAACTTAATGAGCCACTGGGGATTCGAACACCCAACCTCGCGGTAGGAAGACCTTATGGAAACCAAGGTAAACCAATTGAGCTAGATCAATTCATTGATTTAGTTTGATACAAATATTTATATATCATTTGAAATAATAAAATCATAAATTTTGTAGACTATATTTAAAATTGAGTTCTAAGAAAATATTAATTATAACTACAAATATTATAATACGTCATAAGAATTCAATTTAAGCATAGATAAAACCGACGGAATTCCCGTCGGAATTATTTAATATTATTTTTAAAAAATCCGACGGAATTCCGATCGAATTTTCCGTCGGAATTATTTAATATTATTTTTAATTTTTATTTTAAAAAAATCCGACAGAATTCCGACGGAATTTTTCGTCGGAATTATTTAATATTATTTTTAAAAAAATCCGACGGAATTCCGACGGAATTTTCCGTCGGAATTATTTAATATTATTTTTAATTTTTATTTTTAAAAAATCCGACGGAATTCCGACGGAATGCCCGTCGGAATTATTTAATTTCTATTTGTATAGTTTATATTTAAAAAACCGACGGGAATCCCATCGGAATTCCGTCGGAATTATTTAATATTATTTTTAAATTTTATTTTTTAAAAAATCCGATGGAATTCCGACGGAATTTCCGTCGGATTTATTTAATTTTTATTTAAAAAAAAAAAACAAATTCCGTCGGAATCCAGTCGGAATTCCCTCGGGAATTCCGACGGCCTGTTTCCCTCGGAATTTTCCGTCGGAATTTGCAGAATTTCTTGTAGTGAAGGTGAGAAACAAGTTGCCATTGTCATGTTCTTCAAGCTCCATTAATGGAGTTTCATGAATGCTTCAACCATCAACCAAAGTTTCACCAAAAATGCATCAAACTAACTCATATAAGCATCATATACAAGTTTCTACGTTCACAAAATTCATAAACCCTAAAAAAACTCAATCTAATTCATACATTAACACACCACCAACTCACCTTGATGATAGAGGGAAAAGAAGGGGAAGAAGAAAAGAGTGTCTTGTGCTTGATTCTTGGAGAAAATAGGCTGAATTCCTTGGCTCCTTTGCTCCCTCACTTGACCGATTGATAGAAGAAGAAAAAGGAGTGGGTGTGCTCTTGTTCTTGTGGTAAAATGAAGAAAGAAAAGGGATGCAAACATGTATACATGTTGCTGCGTGTGAGGAACAAAAAGGGAGAGAAGAATTGGCTAGCGAGCCCCTTACAAATTGAAAGCTTTCAATCAAGTTCAAAACTTTTGAAGAGTTACAAATAAATCCTTAACAGCTTTTCAATTGGGTCCACAAGTTTGACAAACTTTTCAATTAAAGTCAATTAGGCACATAGTCGTACAATTAGGAACAATTAAACACATAACCATGTTCGAAAAATAATTTCTTAGATCATGTAATTCAATTCACGAAATAAATAACTCAAGTTCAATTAATTCTCAAAGATTCAAGCTAAATACATGCATGGCGCGCATACCTGTACGATCGAAAACTCAGGGTGTCACAGTAGCCATTAGTAAAAAAGTTTGAGAGTCCAGGAGTGGGTCTGTTTTGTACTAGTCTTTGAAACAGTTGTACCAGACGGCTCCGCCTTATTGTATCTTTATAGCTTTGATCTTATAAAGTGATTGGCTTCAAAATTATATGTATAACAACTTAGGTAGAGGATTAATCCTTTAGACTTGTGTTTTACACAGTCTTTAGGGTTAAACCTCTCTAAACACCTTGACTCTTGTTCTTTATTGCGTATGTTGTTTGAGACCTTTGGATTATTGATTTAAGCTTGTGAACTGAGCTGAAACTTGTATTATATCTGAGTTTGAGCTTCTGAACTGAACATAAGGAATATCTAAGACGCAAGTTTTGAGTCTGTGAAATATAAAAGGATTGCAATTGAACCTGTAAAGGAAACAATTCACCCCTCTCTTATTTCAACAAGTGGTACAGAGCCTTGTGCTATTTGATTTTAGCTTAACAACCAAGTGTAAAACGATCCAATAGAAGCTCAAAATGAAACTTACTCTGAGGGGATTCATATACTCGCCCTCCGTTGCTTGACGGCACTAACTATGCCACTTCGAAAAACCATATTGAGGAGTATTTCATCTCCATTGACTTTGATCTTTGGGAGATTGTAACTGAAGGTGCAAAAATTCCTATGAAATTTGAAGGTGATACAAATGTTCCCAAAGAAAGGACTGAGTATACCTCTAAAGATAAAAAAATGATTTCAATGAATGCCAAAGCTAAAAATATACTGTCTTATTCACTATGTAAAAGTGAGTACAACGTGTCAGCATTTGTGCTACGGTCAAGAATATGTGGAAAATGTTCCAGGTTACCCATGAAGGATCATCTCAAGTTTATGAAGAGAGATTGACCCTGCTGAACCACCAGTACGAAATGTTCCAGATGAAGGACGGAGAACTAATGATTCAATTTCAACATATTTCTGAAGAAGTTCATACTTCATTTATATCATTTGCTTTTCTTTCTTGGTCAATAACCACCAGTACGAAATGTTCCAGATGAAGGACGGAGAACTAATGATTCAATTTCAACATATTTCTCAAGAAGTTCATACTTCATTTATATCATTTGCTTTTCTTTCTTGGTCAATGGATTAGACATTTTGTGATAATTTTACTAACTTATTTGCAATTTATAGAGATATTGATGAAAATATTAGAGATGCTTTCCATGGTTATATTGAAGAGCGGGGCATAAATGAGGGTCTGGTTCCATTCTTACAAGCTTGGCTTTATGTGAAAGATCCCAGGAATCTCAGGCTTTGGTTCAAAGCTGTTAGCTCTTTTGTTAATGAGGCTAACCAGACAACATTGCAGCCTTAGTAGATTCTCAAATAGAGCAAACTTGAGGAAATATAGTTGTACATTCCAGTTTTAAGGTATCTAAATATCCTGCCATATTTTATTCATATCTTTTTTGGTCACTAATATTATGTATAAGAAGTAACGGTTTTACCTATCATTTAGAGTGAAGTCATGAAAACTGCAAAGGTTGTCAATATTTATAAGATTCAAATTATAAAAATTATGGTTAAATTAAGCATGGAAATAGTCGTTATAACAACTAATTTCAACTCAAAATTTTAATTGAAAATTTAACATAAAAAATTACACATAACTTTCATTTTAATATACTAAATTTGAATGAATCCTCAAGGATATGATCAGTAATAAAAATTTGACTAAAGTTAATAGGGTTAATGGATTTTCACAAATATTTTTGTTGAAATCATCAAAATTTTAGCGATTTTGGGGATTAAATGTAATAAGCAAACTCTAGAGAGATGTGGTGTTTGTAATTATATCTATTGAATACCAATTGTAATTATCCTATCTAATTTTGGGGTCAAGTGTAATTATCCCTTTTCTTAACTGGTAATGTGGGATAAATCCCCACTTGAACATCATATTTTTACTTAACTCCCCAATTGGGCATCAAATTTTTATTTTACTCCTCACACGTAGTACGAATATGATATAATGCAGTATTTATATCCTATTATGTTGTATAAATTTTCACCACTCTCAAAACATGTTGTATAAATTTCACATATTGTGGTACTAAAACGTTATAATGCAGTATTTATATCCTATTATGTAGTATAAATTTTCGAGAAGTAAAATAAAAATCTCTAAACTTATAGGGAGTTATTTGCAACGGTCCCTTTTTTTAATACAAAAAAAGAAAAAAATAAATTTATTTTTGAATTTTTTTTCCTATCATTTACTTAATTTTTTGTATTAAAAAAATAGGGAGTGGATGCACTAAGCCCATACACCCAGTGCATGCAAGAATTTCCTTCTCGAATCTATGATGCAAATATGTATAATAGAATGTAATTAATTGCATTGGTTCATAACTGGAGAATGTACTGTAAATGAAAATTGCACTAACTTCAAAATAGGTGGATACATTGAAATTTTAGAATTTCAACAATGTCATTACAATATCAATCAAGCTCTTTAATCACCTAGTTTACAAAGGAAGTGTGGTTGATATTGTATATTAGGCCAAATGTGATTTAACCAACGTACGATTATCTCTAGTTTTATATCAGAGATTAAGTAAGGATTTTACACATATTTCATCCCTGTGTCAATCCTAATTAACACAAAAAATCATGTGATATAAAAATTAACATGTAAAACCCTGTATTTTCAAAATATTTATATAACAAATCCTGAGACTTTCTAGTATTAAACACGTGCTTTTAGCATGACTAAAACAATATTTTTCTCTATTTATTAGACGCGAGATGACTAATTTACCCTTTTATATTATGATACATATTTTATATCTCTTTGTATTGTTCAATACTTTTTTATATGCATCAAGACCCCTGTATAAAATAAAAATTATATGAAGAACTCCATAAAAATCACCGATAAATAAACAATAGACATTAGAAAATAAAACTTTAAATTTATGTTTAATTTAAAGTTTTATTTGTGAGGGTAAAATAGAGATATTATATTTAAATTATAATTATATTATCTAAAGGGGCAATGTGCAAATATATTTAAAATATATTTCACCTAACACAGGGGATATGGTGTAAATAACTCGATTAAGTAATGGCAAATTACACATTTGCCCATGAATTTTTTTACCGAACGCATCATGCAAGCAAAACCACAATCAAACCTTCAAATTCAAAGAAAATTCCACACAATCTAACAACATTTGCGCGACGCATTAACATCTCTATCAATTACACTATTGAGGAAATCATTATTTCTGTCCAATAAGTTCTTTTCTTCTCAATTTCAGTCTCATAATGTCCGATTTTCCACAAATCTAGTCTCAGGTGCTATTTTACGTCAATCGATAATGGAAAGCGCACATGTATGTGCAATTTTACGCTATGCTGATATTTGCATAAGTATAAAACGTAAAATACACACATCTTATAATGTGACATCCAATGATCCAAATAACCACTGAGAAAAGAGAGACAATCTTTCATAAAGGTAAAGAATAAAGGTAATTTCTCTGCTATAATTTGACGAGTCCATATAAGGTGATGAAGGTAAAGAATAAATATACCTTCATCACTGAAAGATTGTCCTTTTCGGTGCATGTGCCTGTGGCGTGCTGGTTTTGTCCGTACTCACTGCCCGAAGCCTTGGAAGAAAAGGAGGGACTGAAAGCTGGAACTTCAGCAGCTTTTCCTTTAGTTTAAGCTGAATATCTGTTTTGATTTCCCATTCTAGTAGGTTGTTGAACGTTATTCCGTTTCCCCCCTTTAGGATTTCTCTTTTTAGCTAACATTCATTCTCCATACCTTTCTTCTGGGCAGCTGTGTAACGCCCCAATTTCCGGAAGTTCAGGTAAACACGTCACGAGCGGGTCTTCGGGAATTGGGAAGTTTAAATTTAATTATTTCATTCATTTGTTTACAACTTTCATTATATTATATACATTACATCTCCATGCATTTATATGAATTGTCATTCACATGAATTATATGAACTAATTGATATAAGTGACCTAATTGTATTATATGTCCTTAATTGTCCCTTTTGTGTAAATTTATGGACTTAATTGAATAACATGAATTGGATTTAATTGACCATGTGGTTAGAGAGGGAACTTGTTTGCATGAATTTAAATATTAGGAGGATTTATGTGCAAAATGTGGAGAAACACACTTATTCATGCAAGACTTTGGTGTATATCTTGTATCATCTCCTTTCTTCCATCATATTCCATTTCATCCAAGAGACAAAAAAATCACACACACTTGCACACACTCAATGCCGATTTTTACACCAAGGAAGAGAAGGAAATTTTATCTCATAATTCAAGCTAAACTTTGGAGGATTGTTGGAGCTAAGATCATCGACATCATCATATCTTCATTTCATCTCGTAAGTCTTTCATTTCAAGGTATGACTTGGGATTTATATGAATTTCTTGAATTGAATATGAGTAGGGTTTGATGAATATCTTATGATTTCATGATTATTGATGGATTAAAAGCATGTTATGATCATTAGAAGTGGAGAACTTGCATGAAATTTGCATTAATTGGAAGTTGGAAGCATGAATAATTATGGGGTTTTCATGATTGATTTTTGATGCTTTGATGCATATTTCTTGGTTAGCTTAATGTATAAGTGAAGTATAATGTGTTGGATCAATTGTTATGGAGTGAATCTACTTTGGTTGTTGAATTTGTGGTGTTATGGTTCGGACTCCCCTGTTTTCCCCTGATTTCTGCTGCTGCGTAGCAGGTCGCGACCGCGACCGAAAACAGAACAAATTTGGTCGCGCCCGCGACCCACTCATAGCTTTGGCGGAATTGCAGGTCGCGCCCGCGACTTGAATCAGTTGTTTTTCAGTAGCGGCCGCGACCCGATTTTGGCCAAGTTTCGAGATTTTGAAAAATTGGACGAAAAATACCTGAAAAATTAGGGCGTGGGCGAGCAAAATGGGTCGCGCCCGGGACCCCTGCCTTTTCTGCATGAAAATGATAATTTCGAACTTATTTTGCATGGCTTTTTTGGCTTGTTTCCGGCATGAACACTTCATTGATATGTCATATAATGCATGATATCACTACTAAAAATCTGTCATATAGCGACGGAAATTTAGCAATGGAAATTATTCGTTGCTATTTAGCAACGGATATAGCAACGAAAAAAAAATTCGTGGCAAAATGCTTTAGCTACGGAATTTTCGTTGCTAAATCCGTTGCTATATATGAAAAAAAATAGCGACGGATTTTCGTTGCTAAAATTAAATAATACAAAAAATAAATAAATTGGTATATATAGCGACGAAAATTCCGTTGCTATTAAAATAAAAACCTAATAAAAAATAATATAATATTTATAAATATTTGCAACGAAAAATCCGTTGCTAAATAGCAATGGATTTTTCGCAACGGATTTTTCGTTGCTATATGATAGAAAAAAAAGAAATAAAAATAAATAAATATAAAAAATATTAGCAACAAAAAATTCGTTACTATTTAGCAATGAATTTTTTGTTGCTATATGGAAGAAAAAAAAGAAATAAAAATAAACAAATATTTAAAATATTTTCCGTTGCTATTTAGCAACGGATTTTTCGTTGCTATAAGGAAGAAAAAAAAAGAAATAAAAATAAATAAATACAAAAAAGATTAGCAACGGAAAATACGTTGCTATAAACATATGATTAAAAAAATTAAAAATATATTTATAATTTAGTAACGGAAATTTCGTTGCTATATGGAATAAAAATAAATGAATAATTAAAAATAGAGCAAATTACATTTTTGGTCCCATAGGATCGCGCCGTTTTCAATTTTGATCCCATTCTTTTAGAATTAGACAAAAATAGTCCCGTTGGTTTCATTTTGTTACATTTTGGTCCCAACCGTTAAATTTTGGACGGAACCGTTAAGAGCATTTAAAAGTCAAATAAAATTTTGTTAAAACAAAACATCAATGGATTGTATCTAAGTTGGTTGGATGTTCACTTTCTTTTCATGAGGTCTTGGGTTCAATCCCATGGTCTCCCTTTTTTATATATGTAAATATATATAGATTATATAATATATACATGTATAAAATACATATTATATATTATATATTATTATTATTATAATATTATGTAATATTTAAATTATTGATATTATATATATCGTATATATATTATATAATATTATATAATCTATAATACATATAATATTATATACATATGTATATTATATATAAATATAAAATATTTATAATATATATATATATATATATATATATATATTAAATATTATATATCTATATATATAATATATAGACATATATATCTTATATCTTAAATATTAAATAATAATTAATATTATATGTTTATATATAATATACGTGCATATATATAATATGTGTTTATAATATACATTATAAATCATTAAAAGATGTGCATAACACAATAATTACTTAAAATTCACATATATAACGCTCGAAATTCACATATAAATACTTCAATATTAAGAGAAAAGTTTTTCATTTAAATGTAACGGTTGCATAACACAATAATTTCTGAATATTTAGATTTAATTCTTCAAATTTTAATATAAATTCATTATATTAAAAGAAAACTTCTTAATTTAACATCTAACGGTTGCGAAACACAATAATTCCTCAATGTATAAATATAATTCTATAAGTTCAAATATAAATGTTTCATATTAAGAAAATAATTCTTTATATTAAGTTATTCAACTACGATTGCTAAATAATACAATAGTTCCTCAAAATGTAGATATTGTTCTACAGATGTATAAGTGAATACTTCATATTGACATAAAATTAGTTATTTATTCAACTACCAACTAAATCTAATTATTTAATTATGTAAACTTTCATCTTTTTTTTTATATGTCATAAAAACTTATACTTAAGTTGATATACATTAGTATATATATATATATATATATATATATACATGCTTGGGGTTTATATAGAATTTAAAACAATAATTCTTCAATATTTAGATATAATTCTACAAATTCAAATATAAATGTTTCATATTAATAAAATAATTCTTCATTAAGTTATTCAACTACGATTGCTAAATAATACAATAGTTCCTCAAAATGCAGATATTGTTTTACAGATGTATAAGTGAATACTTCATATTGACATAAAATTAGTTCTTTATTCAACTACCAACTAAATCTAATTATTTAATTATGTAAACTTTCTTTTTTTTATATGTCATAAAAACTTATACTTAAGTTGATATACATTAGTATATATATATATATATATATATATATATATATATATACATGCTTGGGGTTTATATAGAATTTAAAACAATAATTCTTCAATATTTAGATATAATTCTACAAATTCAAATATAAATGTTTCATATTAATAAAATAATTCTTCATTAAGTTATTCAACTACGATTGCTAAATAATACAATAGTTCCTCAAAATGCAGATATTGTTTTACAGATGTATAAGTGAATACTTCATATTGACATAAAATTAGTTCTTTATTCAACTACCAACTAAATCTAATTATTTAATTATGTAAACTTTCTTTTTTTTATATGTCATAAAAACTTATACTTAAGTTAATATACATTAGTATTATATATATATATATATATATATATATATATATATATATATATATATATATATATATATATACATGCTTGGGGTTTATATAGAATTTAACACAATAATTCTTCAATATTTAGATATAATTCCACAAATTCAAATATAAATGTTTCATATTAATAAAATAATTTTTCATTAAGTTATTCAACTACGATTGCTAAATAATACAATAGTTTCTCAAAATGCAGATATTGCTCTACAGATGTATAAGTGAATACTTCATATTGACATAAAATTAGTTCTTTATTCAACTACCAACTAAATCTAATTATTTAATTATGTAAACTTTATTTTTTTTTATATGTCATAAAAACTTATACTTAAATTGATATACATTAGTATTATATATATATATATATTGATAGTGCTGGAAATCAAACTTCCCAAAGATGCAACCAACACTTTAATATTTGTATGGAAAGGGAAAGACCATCATAGGCGTGAGAGCCTCAGGAACTGGGTTTCCTATTAAGCGTGGGTTCTTCCAGCTAGGATAACACCAAGAGTGCAACGTACAAGGAGGGTGCAACTGTGGTGAGAATGACGCAGAGCTTGGAGAGATTCGGAAAAATGCCCAGAACAATGCAATGTGTGTGTAGAAGATGACTTGGGGGAGAAAGCATGTGTTCTCCCCTATTTATATGTTAGGGGTGAGGGTAAATGGGTAAATTGACCGTGTGGTCCCAAACCTGTGTTGCCCTAACACGTGGCAGCCCTTGAGGGCGTGAGAATGACGTTTCTGAAAAGGAGGCGGTGTGTCAGGTGCCTGGTGCGCACTACCTTTGTGTCAGAGGTTGTTGGCGAGGGTTGCGTGGGAAGAGAGCCCAAGGTCCCCTTTGCCGAGGTTCGGATCCCTCGCAGGGGGTTGGATTATGCCCGAGCGCTGGTGACGCTCGAAGAGTGCACGGGTGGACCCCCCGCGGCAGATGACCTTTGAGCGCCGGAATCCCGAGCATCAAGAAGGGGACCCTCGTGTGGGTGCTTCCCTGAGAAGGGTGTCCCCTACGGCCGGGATGGAAGCGCCGAACCTGCCGGTTCGGCCCCTTTTCTTGGATAGTTGGCCGAGGGTCAAGGGCCTATACTAGTTGGCAAGTGAGTGGGCTGGATTGTCCCACGAGCCCATCAATGCGAGGGTATAGTCTTCACGTCAGCAGATGGTGACACGTGGACGGCTCTGATACAAGCGTGCTTTTGGGCCTCATCATTTTGCCCCCCAAATTCTGTAGTATCGCTCGAGCGTACTGTAGAATTTAATAAGGTGGGAGCCTTGGATTTTGAATTACCCGAGGGTCAAGCCATTGCTAGAGAAGTGACTGCTTGACTTCTGTAACGGACATAGTCTGACACCGCATTAATTGAAGTCATGTCCGCATTTAATGCTTAGTGGGAACGTGGGCGCGTGCACTCCGGGAGACATGAGGCGGTTACCAAAAGTGGGGGGATTTCCTAGGCGGGAAATGATTGCCATTTGAAATCCTAAGCCCTAATCCATGTAAATTCTCCCCTATAAATAGGGATTTGCAGAGTCTTGGAGCCTCTTTCACGCATTCAGACTTCTTCAAGGACATACGCAGCAAGAAACCTCTGCAACTTTTACAGACTCCGGCAAGCTTCTTCTTCACTTTCTAGGTAAGACTTCCACAAATTCTGGTATTCCGATACTAACTTTTAGATTTAGGTTGTGCGTGAGTGATCCTTCTAAGCAAAGAACCCCTTCTGCCGTTGAATTCCTTCCAAAATTTTCCTTCTTTATTGAATTTTCTGAGAGAACTCCGTCTTCGAAAGTCGAAAAACAAACATGGCCAGACACCAAGTTGACGATTATGTAAGGGACATAGATGAGATGTCAGTGGGGAGCTCTTCCTCCCACGGAGATGTACCTACAGCGGTTCCCATGGCTAGAGCGTCCCCAGGTGAGGGGATTCCCATGGCGATTCCAGTGGCTCAAGCTCCGGCTGATGCCAGGGATGAAGAGGTTGACGCAACCGTTCAAGGGATGAACGAGCGTGCTCCTGGAGGGGTGGATGACCTCTTTGAAGAGATGCATAACGTGATGGAAATGCAGAGGCAAGGAGAGAGAGTATTCCCGGTGTTGAACAGCATCGTGAGACCCCAGGATCACAGGATAACCATGGCCGTGATGGCTCCCGAGGGCGAAGCAGGGCCATCCGGGCGTCAATTTGAGGCTGAACCTTCCAGAAGGCGTCAGAGGAAAGGAAAGGAGCCTGTCACTCGAGTGAGGCAAGATAACCGTCACCAAACCGATAGATCTCCGGATGAGATTGAGGGTATTTTGACGCTCGAAGATTTGGAGGAGCTGAAGGCGAAAGCTTATTGGGATGAAGTTGTATTTCTCATGCGACTGCCAGAGGAAGGAGAGAGGGCCAACCGACCGCCACCTGGGATGATAACGATTTATTGGGATGATTTTCTAGCCGGTGGCCTAAGATTTCCAATTGCTCACGCCGCTGCTATCATCTACCATCATCTAGGGCTTTGCCCTTCACAAATTCTGCCCAACGGCATTGCCTTAATCAACACCTTCATAATAACGATGAGAGCCCTAGGCTATGCATCCTCGATTGTCAATTTTGACAGCTTGATACAAGTAGCCCGCTCGCCACGCTCGTCACCTACGGACGGGTTTTATTACGCCCAGGCCAAGTCGGGCTTTAAGATGATAGATTCCCCATCCACCTCCTACGGCGAGCATTGGAAGGAGAAGTATTTCTTCGTGGGGGCTCCAGGGGGAATCTTTGGGGTTCATCGACAGTGGATGATACACGGCGAGGGTCCTTTGATTAGGGAAAGGGTGAGAAATAAGGATTTCGAGGACTGGGCCAAGGGATTAGCCCTCGTAATGAAGTGTGAGAAGAAATGGATCAAGGCTGAGGTCTTGATGAAAAACGAGGGGGTGCTGTTCCGTTATGGCTTGTCTTGCCCCCCAGAAATGATACTCAACCCTCCAGCCAACATCATGACCCTCGACGGTTAGATTCTAGGAACTAACTGCTCTAACTTTTAGATTAGTCTCCTGACTTGGTATGGTTGTTGTATTTCTGTTTTTGTGGTGCCAGCAACCAATTTGTGATGCTCGTATCTTCTTTCTTGCAGGTATCCAAATACTATCGCAAGGCATGAATGCTGAGGCTCTTTCCCGTATCTTGGGCGCTCAAGGAACCAGCGCTAATCCCCAGCCCCCGCAACAACAACAAGTCCGTCCTCCAAATGCCCCAAGGGAGAGAGGAACTAGGAGAGGAACCGGTCGGGGCCATAATGGCTCTCGTGAGGGCGCGGGGAACGAGGCCCGTAGGGGCCCCATTGAAGATTTGACGGTTGATGGCGTCCGTGGAGCTACTCCTCCGCCGGCGGCCCCCGAGGGTCCGATTTCATTGAGTTCGAACGGATCTCGAAACCGCTCGGGGGAGCATGTCCGTATACATGAAACCATCCGGGCCGACCGTCAAGGGAAGAGGAAGAGGATGCCGGATTCCCTTCCAATTTCTGGTAAGGGGAAAGAGGTGGTCGTGGGGCACAAAGGCGAGGGCAGCAACACTTCTTCATCAGAGGATGAAGATTTCTGGAAGATAGGTTGCAAGGGCGACTCTCGCTACAAGCGCCAGCGGACTGAGGGTCCGGTGCTTCTGAAAAAGAGCGCCTACTCCGTCAACATCGTCTCTGACATCGTCGGAAAACTCCAATTTTCCGGCGATCATGATAAGCTGAACGAGCATGACGCCGCTCGTGTTGCTGACGACGCCTGTCATGCCCTTCTGACGGTAAGTCCCTAGTACCCTCTGAAGATTTCCCAATTCCATTGTTCCCATTTTAACACTAACCTTTGCTTCTAACTCTCCAGGAGGTAATCCCTAGGTTGAAGAACTTGCAGGGATGAGCGCAGGCCTACTCCGAGCATAAGGCTAAGTACAAGAAACTGCTGTGAATCTCTGACCCCGTTCAACTGCAAGAGGATTACAACAACGTCCACGCCCAACTGACCGCTGCCAACCTCGAGAAGGACCAGCTGAGGGAGAATCTGCAGAAGGCGGACGCGGCCTACCTCACTCTTGACGAGCGTCATAGGGAGCTGAAGGCGGAACGCGACCAGCTGAGGAACCAAACTAGGGAGTTGAGCACGCAGCTGGCGGAGAGCACTCGCCAAAATGAAGATACCAAGAAGACACTCGCTGATCTTCAGGGGAAGGTGGAGGGGCTAACGGCGAGGGTCTCCTGGGAAGCAGTGATGAAGTTCGTGCGCTCCAAGGCTTTCATATTTGCCGCCAACATCCAATGCTTTGACAACGCTTGGCGCTTTTTTCATAAAGCTATCGGGCAGATGGTGAAACTGGGCTTGGCTCTTGACAGCGCTATGACCGACGCGCGCTTGCGCATGGATTTGGATGAAAACTGCGAGCCCATGGTCCAAGACGAGGATCCCACCGAGAGTTTGGTAGAGCCGGAGTACCAGGAGTTGGTGCAAACGCTCCAACGAGAGTTCATAGCTGCCAACACTTTAGGTCCCGAGCCCATACGAATAGAGGATGAGGACACCGTCGTGGAGGCAGCGGATGTTGAGGAACCAGGTGAGGCTCAAACTTCTGACGCACACGTGTTGGCCCCAGTTCCCCTTGCGACTGCCCCTCCAGAGCCTGACTCGCAAGCCCCGTGATGATCCCTTGGTTGTTGAGTCCCTTTGTTCGCCAGCTTAATTCCCTGTCTTACTTATGAACAATTTATGTCTGTACCTAATCCTCCAGCTAGTTTCTTGAGCATTTTGGATCTTTTTATGCTTCTTTCCGTATATTGAGACTTCTTCTTTCACTGCTTGAATGTTTAAATACTTTCTCTTTTACTTTTGAATGATGAATGATGTTGTTCCATTGCGCTCGCTGCCTTTATGTTGGTCTCTCTTGTTTGAACGGTTGCGATGGGCGTGTGTGTGCACGAGGGCGTTTTCTTTGAGGATGCCCTGGCATTCATCACAATGCGCCATCAGTTTAAGGTTTGGCAGCGTCCGGCGATTTGAAGGGTGTTTTCCATGGGGCTTCCCTGACCGTATCCGTAATGAGGCTCGAATTTGAACTTAGGAAACTCCTGAGGATTTGCCTAAGTATTGGCCCCAATAATGTGCATTTTCAGGTTGAAGGCTCTAGGGAGTTGCATGTACTTTAGAAATCAATAGTAGGATTTGCTAAGTATAGGATCATAGCGAGCGTAACCGTGGGGTTAGCGTCATTTCGAGGGACCCATGAAAGGATTGTTATGGGATCCACTATTTTACGAGTGTACTCTTACCCAAGAAGCTGAGGGTCATCGGGGTTTTTACGAGCGCGAGCTGGAGTGGCGTGCACTCAGCTGGCGTAAATTAAGCATTTTGCTCCCCGTTGTTTGACGCGCTCGTTCTTAGGATTTTATACACTTACGAATTGTCAAACTATTCCGGGTAGATGGTTATCAACACCCAGATAATGTTACTCCCAAAGCAATCGGGGTATTACTTAGGCCATTTGATGTGGAGGATGCTCGACACGGAGTGGGCCTTTTGTTGCTCAAATCATTAACCAATAAGAACGCAAATAAATGACAAAACAAATAACTAAATACTTATTGTTATACTTGTAATGTTCAAGATGATTACAACACACTTTCTGTCAAAAGAAAGTACTCCATACCGCAAACGGGCAATTACAAAAGAACTGACGTTTACACGTAGAACCTTCTAAGGTTACATGCATTCCATGGCCTAGGGAGACGCTCGCCTTGCAAAGTCTCCAGCAGGTAGGTGTTATTTGCTCGCACCTGAACGACTTTGAAGGGGCCTTCCCAATTGGGGTCCAACTTACCCACATGTTTGGAGACTTCAACTTTTTTGAGGACCAAGTCCCCTAGCTGGAAAGTCCTCTCCTTAACGCGTTTGTTGTATTGGCGAGCCACGGTTGCTTTGTATTTGTGGATACGTGCCCAAGCAGTATTCCTCTTCTCGTCCAGCAAATCTAACTCGAGCGCTCGATTGGCCTCGTTGGCGGCAGGCTCGAAATAGGCAACGCGTGCGGATTCTTGAGCAATTTCCGCAGGTATCATAGCCTCGGAGCCATAAACGAGGGAGTAAGGAGTTTCCCCCGTTGCCGCTCGCGGGGTAGTACGGTACGCCCACAGGGCTCCCTGAAGTTCTTCAGCCCATTCGCCCTTCTTGCTTTCGAGCATCGTCTTCAGATGCTGGAGTATGGTTCTATTAGTTACCTCCGCTTGACCGTTGGCCTGAGGGTGGCCCACCGAAGTGAAACGTTGCTCAATCCCAAGTTCGTAGCACCAATCCCGCGTGTCAGCGGCGATGAATTGGGATCCATTATCTGAGATGATTTCCCTCGGGATGCCGTATCTGCAAATGATGTTCTTCCAAATGAAATCCCTCACAACCTTGAACGTTATTTTCGCGACTGCTTCAGCTTCGGCCCATTTAGTGAAGTAATCCACAGCGAGTATTACGAATTTCTTTTGTCCGACCGCCATTGGGAGGGGTCCCACAATATCAATGCCCCACTGATCAAAAGGCCACGAAATATCAATAGGAATCATTTGAGCTGCCGGCAACTGAGGGGTGTTAGAATGAAATTGGCACTTAGGGCATTTCTTGGAGTAGCTAATGGCATCCTGCAGCACCGAGGGCCAGTATAACCCACTCCTTAAGACTTTCTTTGCCAAGATTCGACCGCCTGAGTGGTTCCCGCAACTTCCATTGTGCACATGTTCTAAAACTTCCTTGGCCTGCGAGGGTCTCAAGCATCTCATCGGTGGGCCTTGGAAGGATCGCTTGAATAGTCGACCCTCGACGTCCAGTGAGAAGCGAGGGGCTTTGTTTCTGATTTTTCGAGCCTCAACTTTGTCGCTCGGGCTGGTTCCATCCTGGAGGAATCTGATAATTTCGTCGAGCCAACAGGGCTCGGAGGGGTCAATCATATTCACCTCCTTCGAAGGTTCGCCTCTACTTATCAGTGGCTCCTCAGTTCTAAGAAACGTAACAGCACGCTCGCTAAAACCATCCAGGGCGGATGCGCACTTTGAGAGAGCGTCAGCATGTTCGTTTTCTGCCCTTGGGACCTGCAAAAGGTGGAATTCCTTGAACTTGGCTATCACCTCCTTAGTGCTCGCCAGATACTGCACCATAGTGGCTTCTCGGGCCTCATAAGAACCATCAATTTGACTCGCGATCAACTGCGAATCAACATATGCACTGACCCGAGTGGCCCGATTTTGAAGTGCAATCCTGAGCCCCTGGATGAGGGCCTCATACTCAGCTTCGTTGTTGGTGACTTGGAACGCCAGCTTGATCGCATAGTCAACTTCAGCTCCGAGAGGATCCCTGAGGGTCACCCCGGCTCCTCCCCCTTATGAGGTCGAGGAGCCATCTGTGTGCAAAAGCCATAAACCATCCCCTACTGAGGGCCCGGTATCTAAGTTGAAACGTTCCACCAATAGGTCTACCACGGCCTGAGCCTGTATCGCCGTACGAGGCTCGAAGGTGATGTCGAATTGACTAAGTTCAATTGACCATTTAATTAATCTCCCTGAGACGTCCGGCTTTGCAAGCGCCTGTCTGAGGGGTTGATCTGTAAGCACCACGATGGAATGCGCTTGAAAATAGGGCCTTAACCTCTGAGAGGCATTAACGAGCGCAAATGCAAATTTCTCTATTTCCATGTATCTTTTCTCCGCTCCTTGTAGAGTCTTGCTTAAATAATACACCGGCATATGCTTATGCTCGCGGATGGCCACGAGTACAGCGCTCGTGGCTTCCAAGGAAACTAACAGATAGACAAACAAGGTCTCCCCCGGGTTAGGTTTGGTCAACAAAGGCGCGCTCGAAAGGTACTGCTTCATGTCCTGCAGGGCCTTTTCGCAGTCATCGCTCCAGGCAAAGTTGCGAGCGTTACGCAGAATTTTAAAGAAGGGCAGATTCCTGTCCGCTGAGCGGGAGATGAACCTATTTAATGAAATGATCTTCCCCACAAGCACCTGGACCTCTCTCAGATTGCGAGGGGAGGGTATGTCCAGGATTGCTTTAATCTTCTCTGGGTTCGCCTCTATACCCCGTTGGCTGACCATGTATCCCAAAAACTTGCCACCCCGCACGCCAAATGTACGTTTGGAAGGATTCAGTTTCATACCGTAACGACGCAGGATATCGAATGCTCGTTTTAGATCTTCCAGATGAGAATATTGGCGTTCGCTTTTGACGATCATGTCATCCACATATACTTCCATGGATTTTCCAATCTCACACTCGAACATTCTGTTGACAAGGCGCTGGTAAGTCGCTCCTGCATTTTTTAGCCCAAAGGGCATAACCTTGAAGCAATAAACACCCACATGGACCACGAACGCAGTTTTGGGACGATCCTCAAGAGCCATAAATATCTGATAATATCCTTGGAAAGCGTCCATCATGCTCATAAGTTCACACCCAGCGGTAGAATCCACCAACTGATCAATTCTAGGTAATGGGAATGGATCCTTAGGACATGCCTTGTTGAGGTCCGTGAAGTCGTTGCACATACGCCACTTGTTGGCGCTCTTCGGAACGAGCACCACATTACAAAGCCATTCGGGATATAGGATTTCTTCTATGTACTGAGCGTCAAGCAATTTATTGACTTCTTCTTCTATGACCTGCTTCCGGAACCCATGAACATCTCTCTTCTTTTGCTTTATAGGTTTGAAGGCCGGATCCACGTTCAGCCTATGGACAATAACGCTCGGATCTATGCCAGTGAGGTCGGAAGCCTTCCAAGCAAAGACATCAATATTTTCTCACAAGAATTCAATCATCATAATCTGAGAGGGGCCGTCGAGGCTGGAACCTATTTGCGTGGTCTTGTCTGGATTCCCGGGCTCCAATTCGATTGTCATGAAGCTCTCCGTAGGTTCCACCCGCACTTCAGGCCTCGGCTGTTCGAGTGCTCGTTTCTTGCCTGTAATTATCCCGTTGGTATCTCCCGAGGGTATATGATCCTCGTCTTCCGAGGAGGAAACCCCAACCTCTCCGATGGGCGAATTCCCAGCATCTACGGGTTTGTCCGTGGCCTTCTTCTTATTCTTCTTTTTATAGAGCTTGGCCCGCTTGCGTTCGGGGCCATCTTCATCTAGTTTGGGGAAGTCAACGAACTTCTTGGTGGAACCTGCTTGGGTAGGCGGTTTAGGCTTGTGGCTTTGAAGGGAAAGTATGTAGCATTCCCATGCTTCCTTAACATTGCACAGTACCTCTCTGGTACCCTCGGGGGTGGAAAACTTGACTTTCTGATGGTAGGTGGAAATTACAGCTTTGAAGTCAACGAGGGCTGGGCGCCCAATGATGATGTTGTATGGTAGGTCTACTTCGACCACCACATAGAGAACATTTAAAGTTTTTCGCTGTGGGGCGCGACCGAAAGAGATGGCCAAGCGAATTTATCCGCGAGGGACGATCTCGGAACCCCCAAAGCCGACGAGGGCTGTTCTGAGGGGTTCGAGCGGGATGTTTGTGATGTTCATTTTCTGAAACGTGGAATAAGGCAAAACATTCACGGAGCTTCCACTATCAATCAAAACCCTCTTTACAACGTGATTGTGAACGTCTAAACTAACCACCATGGGGCAGTCAGAGGTTTCACCGACCCCATGGGGTATTACAATGTGCTCTAAGTCTTTCTCTGTGAAAGCTACACTCTCATCCTTCTCCGAGCGTGATGATTTATCAATAGAGAGCACCGGCCTGGACTGTGAAGATCTTTGGTCATAACTCTGAATGTAGCGGCGTCGGGAAGCATTAGAGTCACCCCCCGAGGGTCCCCCAGCAATCATGTGGATGACCGCGAAATGCTGGTTTTCCACGTCTGAGGCTTTCCCTTTACCGCGGTTGCTTGATTCGGTGTAGCGGTGGCGAGGACTGCGCGAGCGCGAACGACTTCTTCCTCTAATACGCGCTCGTTCAGCGCAGTGTTCATCGTACTTCTCTAGCACCTTCACGAACTCCTTGAGGTGCCCTCCGGCAATAAGCCTCTGCATCTCACTCTCGAGTTGGCGACACTCGTTGGTATCATGCCCTTTCTGCTTATGGAAAGCGCAATACTTTCCAGAGCGCTTCTGAGCTTCGGTCTCCCTCAACTTAGGTGGTCTCTTGAACAGTTTTTTATCCGCCATGGAATAAACTTCAGCTATAGGGCGGTTGAGAGGAATGCGCTCGAACTTCCGAGGGGGTGGAGAGTTTCGACGAGTGGAAACAGGGCTGCGGGGGCGGCCTCTGTTTGAATCTCCTCTGTCTTCGAGGGCTTTGCCGGGGCGAGGGGCGTTCGCCATCTTCTGGTCCCTTGCAATATACATATCCTCGAGGGTGAAGAAAGAATCAGCTATTTCCCTAATCTCCATCAATGAGCGGGGTTTCTTCTTGGCTACTTCTTCCACGAACTCTTTACTGACATAGTGCTTCATATTAATAGCTCCAAAGAGAACGTGCCTCAGAAAGTCCATCGAGGGCTTCTCTACCAACAAGATCTCCTTGTTGAACCTTCCTATAAAAGATCGTAGAGTCTCGTTCGGCCCTTGGACCAAGCTGTAAAGAGCGGTCGCGGCTGGGGCTGGTGCCTTCAAAGAGTTGAAGTGGCTTATGAAAGCATCCGTCAAGTCATAATACCCTCGGATTGAGCGTGGGGGAAGCTTTTTATACCAGTCTTGGGCCATTCCCGTGAGAGAAGTGACAAACACCTTCGCCCAATAATTGCTTGGGTGATCATACAAGTGCATAAGGTGTACAAAATGATCCAGATGCTCGGCTGGGTCAGTGGTTCCATCATACCTGTTGACAGCTGTGGGGATTTTGCCTTTCCCCGCACGAGTCATTAGTACCTCCTCGACGAGGGGAGAATCGCCTGTCACGATTCTGTAATCCCTGTCCTCGGGATCCTCATAGCTGGCTTCTCTCCTACGGCGGGAAATTGGGTTGCGTGGTCGGCGAGCGTCTCTGGCCCTGGACCTCTCGTCCCCATCACGGGGGGACTTGAGACCTTGCTCGAGAGAGCTGCTCTACCACATTCTGGAGCCCTCTAATTTGGTCTTGTACTGCGGCAAGTTGAGGGTCACCGACATTTCTGCGGTTTGCCCTTTCTGTGGCTCTCGATTGGACCTCTTCGTTATCTCCGGCCACCTCATTTCGAGGGGCCCTCCTCTCCTCAGGTGTTCTCTCGTCTCCAGCGGGTTGCTGCTCCTGTTGGACCCTCGGTGGGGCCTCATTTTCTTGATTCTGCGGTGGGGGAGGTTGCTGGGCCCTCAACGCGTTTTACGCCATTGTCAGCGGATGAGCCGGAAGCCCTCCAAGGGGCGGGGCTGCTCGTGCACCCGTCACTGAAGGAAAGTAAGCCGTGGTGAAGTGTTCCCAAGCATTCTGCACCGCTTGGCTCTCGCACTGCGCGTACAGCGCTTGAAGTTGCTGGGTACTAATCTGGGGCATTTCTACCCCCTGTATCTCCCTTGGTAGCGACAATGGGAGATTTAGTGTCCCCACTTGATATGGCTGGATCATCGGCATCATCCCAGGCATCATTCCGGGTTGCATAAAAGTGTATACTGGCGGTGGCGTGGTCATAGAGTACGCGCCAGGATGAGAGGTTGGAATGTTTTGGGCGAAAACTGGGGGAGGAGGATTGGAGCCAGATCCTCCAGCCTCATTACCAGATGGGGGTAGAGTGGCGGCGGCCTCTGTGTTTCCGGCGAGAGGAGGAGGAGGAGGAGGAGTACCGCCAACGGCGGCATTGTTCCCTGTATTTTCCTCGTTGATAGGGGGTTGGGCACCCTTGCTCCCCACTACTCCTGACCTTGTCACAGTCACCATGTTGGGAGTTGCTGGTGTCACTTTTCAACTAGCTTTTCTGGGGAAGAAACTGTTGACGATGAAGAAGGTGATGATGGTTTCCCACAGACGGCGCCAAAAATGATAGTGCTGGAAATCAAACTTCCCAAAGATGCAACCAACACTTTAATATTTGTATGGAAAGGGAAAGACCATCATAGGCCTGAGAGCCTCAGGAACTGGGTTTCCTATTAAGCGTGGGTTCTTCCAGCTAGGATAACACCAAGAGTGCAACGTACAAGGAGGGTGCAACTGTGGTGAGAATGACGCAGAGCTTGGAGAGATTCGGAAAAATGCCCAGAACAATGCAATGTGTGTGTAGAAGATGACTTGGGGGAGAAAGCATGTGTTCTCCCCTATTTATATGTTAGGGGTGAGGGTAAATGGGTAAATTAACCGTGTGGTCCCAAACCTGTGTTGCTCTAACACGTGGCAGCCCTTGAGGGCGTGAGAATGACGTTTCTGAAAAGGAGGCGGTGTGTCAGGTGCCTGGTGCGCACTACCTTTGTGCCAGAGGTTGTTGGCGAGGGTCGCGTGGGAAGAGAGCCCAAGGTCCCCTTTGCCGAGGTTCGGATCCCTCGCAGGGGGTTGGATTATACCCGAGCGCTGGTGACGCTCGAAGAGTGCACGGGTGGACCCCCCACGGCAGATGACCTTTGAGCGCCGGAATCCCGAGCATCAAGAAGGGGACCCTCGTGTGGGTGCTTCCTTGAGAAGGGTGTCCCCTACGGCCGGGATGGAAGCGCTGAACCTGACGGTTCGGCCCCTTTTCTTGGATAGTTGGCCGAGGGTGAAGGGCCTATACTATTTGGCAAGTGAGTGGGCTGGATTGTCCCACGAGCCCATCAATGCGAGGGTATAGTCTTCACGTCAGCAGATGGTGACACGTGGACGGCTCTGATACAAGCGTGCTTTTGGGCCTCATCATATATATATATATATATATATATATATATATACATGCTTGGGGTTTATATAGAATTTAACACAATAATTCTTCAATATTTAGATATAATTCTACAAATTCAAATATAAATGTTTCATATTAATAAAATAATTTTTCATTAAGTTATTCAACTACGATTGCTAAATAATACAATAGTTTCTCAAAATGCAGATATTGTTCTACAGATGTATAAGTGAATACTTCGTATTGACATAAAATTAGTTCTTTATTCAACTACCAACTAAATCTAATTATTTAATTATGTAAACTTTCATCTTTTTTTTATATGTCATAAAAACTTATACTTAAGTTGATATACATTAGTATTATAATATATATATATATATACATGCTTGGGGTTTATATAGAATTCAATACAATAATTCTTCAATATTTAGATATAATTCTACAAATTCAAATATAAATGTTTCATATTAATAAAATAATTCTTCATTAAGTTATTCAACTACGATTGCTAAATAATACAAATGTATAAGTGAATACTTCATATAACATAAAAGTTCTTTATTCAACAACCAACTAAATCTAATTATTTAGTTATGTAAAACTGTCATCCTTTTTTTTGTATGTCATAAAAAGTTATACTTAAGTTGATATACATTATATTTTTATCTCGTAACTAAAACTTGAGATATGTAGTTAATTAATAAATATTTAAATTTTTAATGGAATATGTATTATAATATAAATAATTATATATTTAAAAAGATTTTTATTTAAACTATATGATTACAAGTATTTAATTATTTAAATTAGTATATGAATATTTGATAGTGGTTAAATATAAAAAATGACACAACAATAAAAACAATGGAGTTAGCCCAGCTAGTTTGGGGTTCAACCTTCTTCACTGGGGACTAGGGTTCGATTCCTACTCAACGCGAATATGTGGAATTATTGTGTTGGCTCGCGTGGGCTCGCGCGGGGCTCGGTGCGGCTTGCCGGGGGCTGGGTGGGGCTCGCCGGGGTTATGTGGGGTGATCCGGGCTCCACAAATGAATTTTTAATTTATTAGTTTGAATTATTAGTTTTTGTGACAGATTTTGCAACGGAAATTCCGTTGCAAAAAGGCACAAAATTAATTAATTATTGGTTGGTTTGCAACGGAAAATCCGTTGCTAAATTTGTTGCTAAAAAAATTGTTGCTAAAACCGTTGCTAATTTCCATGGGTGGTAATTCGTTGCTAAATCCGTTGCTATAAGTTCGTTGCTAATATCCGTTGCTATAAGTTCGTTGCTAATATCCGTTGCTAAAAATTCGTTGCTAAATCCGTTGCTACAGATTAGCCACGAGGGTTATAGCAATGGAAAATTTTCGTGCTAAATCCGTTGTTAAGCCGAAATCCGTTGCTAAATCCGTTGCTATAGAGCGTTTTTCTGGTAGTGTATTATGTGTATCAATGGTATTATGAGATTTTATGTTTAAATTCCATAGGGGAGGTTTGTGTAATAATTCGAAACTTTGATTTACACCTTAAATACTTGATCCTTGCTACCTTCTTTGATAAAGTGAATATGTTTATGATATTTATTGATTGTAATTGCATGATTGACACTATTGGAACATGCCGTTCGTCTTAATTGGTTCATGCGAGTCGAGTCTTATGTACACTTGTCCTTGTTACACAAATCACGTACCGGGTGACGAGGAGCACGCTCTGTAGGGTGTATCCTTATTGCTTTTGGTTGGTAAAGGTGAGGTTATTTCTAAACAAAAAGAATCCTATAGCTTTATGTGAATTTTGGACCAAAAAGTATCTAAATATATAGTTACAGTTTCCAAAACTTTATTGATCTTCAATTGAATTACCGAATTGTACCGACTGATTGATTGACCCATTGATCAACTGAATTGATTGTTTTAGCAAGTATATTATTCACTGTGGGCCCGAGGGTAGTGTATTGAGCCAACGGGGAAAGTGTGGGCTGACGGGTAACTCTTACATTATCCTCGCATTGTTGGGATGACCCCTGAATCCACTAGGAGATTAGTGGAGGAAGGAGTTCCGGGTATAGGGAATCATGAACCCTGTACTCACACTGATTGGATGGCGGGGCCTTGTAATGCCCCATCACCCGGAGGAAGAAGGATGAACTATTGAAATTGCTAATTGTGCACCGAAATATATTGCTTGATCACTTAATCTATTAAAACTGAATTATTGTACACTATCGGAGAAAGATTGGAGAATTGCCCTCACTCGCCGGGCCACTGATTGACTGAACTGAATTGTACCGAATTGATTGAAGTGTAAATTGATTAGTTGTAATCTCGGGCAAGGTCTATCTTATTCTTGAACTTATATCGTTTATTTTATAAAATCTTACCTGGGATTATAGCTCGTGTGGTAATTGCGCTTTTAAATTATAAATCCTTCACTCAGTCTTTCCCAGAATGACACCTCACATTTTCAGGTATTGCAGGTCGAGTGCTAGGCGGGATTGAGTAGAGTTTTGCTTCTTTTGGGGTCTAGCATTATCATTCTCATGTTTATGTACATTATGGATACATTATAGCTCTTATGAAATGTTTTGGTATCTATGTATATATTAGAACATATACTTGGAAATTATTGGCATAATTATGAAATTTTGAGGGATGATAATGTATTGATATGTACATAGAGTTATGTTTTGGAATCAACATTGGATAATGAATTGCATGTATATTAATATGCTTCCGCTTGTGATTGTTCCTTGTGGTATTGATTGAGGGTTAGTCCCGCCTAGCTAGTGGTTATTTTATCATCTCTCGTTCGCTATAGCTTTGGTTCATATATGGATTATCCATTTCATGTGTGAATTGAACTATAGTGCAGGGGATGTAGTGCCTAACGTTCCGGGTGCTACATCCTAAGGTGGTATCAGAGCACCAGTTGCAAAACCGTGGTTCTAGTGTTGTGTCTTGTGAGTCTAAGTCGTACGACATAGGATTATTTGATTAATTGCAAGTCTTGCATCTTATTTGAGTATGCTTGAACCTATTGGAATTATTTGAATTTACTTGGAATTGTCTGAATTATGTGAATTATGTGTATTATGAGTTTTATTGCACTCATTTGCACTTGTTAATCGACCATGCATGTACAGTGTTTGAATTTCAGGATGCCACGTGGTCGCCCCCGTTGAGAGCATTCTCCGGGACATAGGCATCATTGCCATGACCATTCTCCTCCACCTCCACCCCCTCAAGCTCCTCAGGACTTCTTAAATTCTATGGTACAACTTATTGATCAAAGGTTGAGGGATTATGTGCCTCCAGCACCACCAACTCCTCCTCCAGCACCACCTGCACCTATTTCAGCAATACTTCGGGAATTTCAGAATCAACATCCACCGAGGTTTTTCAAAGGAAATGATATGCAAGCCGAACAATGGCTTAAAGAAGTTGAAAGGATTTGGAACCTCATTCCTTGGGAATCTAGGGAGAAGGCCCGGTGCACACTCACTCTAATTCAAGGGGAGACTTATTCTTGGTGGGAAAGTACTAAAATCGTTTTGGATGCCGCCGGGGAGGAAGTTACATGGGAAGTATTTGTGAGGGAATTTAAGAATAAATTTATTCCACCTTCTTCTCGTACCCGAAGACTTAAGGAATTCACAAAGCTTAAGCAAGGAGGAAGATCGGTTGTAGAATATATAGCCGAGTTTGAAAGATTGTCCAAATATGCACCTAACATTGCAGGTGATGATTTCCACAAAGCTATGCAATTTGTCCAAGGGTTGAGACCGAATATTCAAACAGCAATTGAAGCCGTCAATACTAGTACTTGGAAGAAAGCTACTTCAAAGGCTTTAAAGGTTGAAGACTCGGTTAATGCACGGAGATCTACCTATCGGTTGGGACAAGGTTCAGGATTGGGATCAAGAGCAGGTTACAATCCGGGCAAGAGGCCAGTTACTTATGATACCACTCCTCCACAATCTAAAGGTCCGATAAAGAAGTTTAAGCAATAAGGACCGGTCCAGAAGGCTCCTCAGCCTCCTACTTTGCCACCACCACCCGAGAAACCTAAGTGTTCCTTTTGCGGGCAATCAACTCATCATTATGATAATTGCAGGAGACGTCTTGGGTTATGTTTGATATGCGGGAGTGCCGATCACAGGGTGGATACGTGTCTGGATCATCGGGACCAGCCTACCGGGGGTCAGAGACCGTTGATTAGAGCCCGTGCTTATGCTCTGGAAGGAGAAGAAGTGGATGCAGACATGGATCCCACCGCAGTTGTCGAAGGTACCATTTGCATTCATGACACGAACATACATACCTTATTTGATCCGGGAGCTACCCACTCCTTTATTTCTCGCGATATATCTATGAAATTGCCTTTGTGTGTTATTCTTTCTTCTGCATGTTATGTTGTTAGCACTCCTTTTGGTGGTAGTGTAGAAACTAATCGGGTTTTTAGAGAGGGTCCGGTGAGTATTGAGGGTCGGGTTTTCTCGACGGATTTCATTAAATTACCGATGTCTCGCTATGGTTCTATCTTGGGAATGGATTGGTTATTCAAGCACTGTGCTACCGTGGATTGTCGGGCCAAGAGAGTTCAGTTGGGTTCAGAAGTTGTCACAGGTTGGAGTTCTAAATCGGTGCCTTTATTATCTTTTTCAGAAGCTCAGAAATTAGTCCAAGATGGGGCTATGGGATTCATAGCCTATATTCTTAATCAACCCAAAGATCAGATGAAGTTAGAAGAAACAGAGGTAGTTAAGGAATTTCCCGAGGTATTTCCGGAGAAACTGGATTCGTTGTCGTCGGATAGAGAGATAGAATTTGTGATTGATTTGTATCCGAATGCAGAGCAGTATTCTAAGACTCCGTATCGGATGGCTCCGGCAGAATTGAAAGAATTGAAGATTCAACTTGATGCTCTATTGGAAGTCGGGTATATTAGGCCGAGTTTGTCGCCGTGGGGTGCACCGGTATTATTTGTGAAAAAGAAAGACGGAACTCTACGGATGTGTATTGATTATCGGGAATTAAATAGGATGACTATCAAGAATAAATATCCTCTTCCACACATTGAAGAGTTGTTTGATATAATCTAAGGATCCAAAGTATATTCAAAACTTGATCTACGACAGGGATATTATCAATTACGGATCCGAGCCGAGGATATTCCGAAAACAGGTTTCAACACGAGATATGGGCATTATGAATTTGTGGTTATGACGTTTGGTTTGACAAATGCTCCCGCCGCTTTTATGTATATGATGCACAAAATTTTCCGACCGTTTCTTGATAAGTTTGTTGTGATATTCATTGATGATATTTTGGTTTTCTCCAAGTCGGTTGAGAAACATGCAAGATATCTTGAACTTGTATTGAAAACTTTGAAGGAGCATCAATTATTTGCAAAGTTTAGCAAATGCGAGTTTTGGATAGACCGGGTATCTTTCTTGGGTCATATTATTTCGGGAAATTGATTAGAAGTCGATCCTTCTAAAATTGAAGTGGTGTTAAAGTGGGAGAAGCCAAAGAATGCCTCCGAAGTTAGAAGTTTCTTGGGATTGGCAGGATATTATAGGAGATTTGTGCAAGATTTTTCAAAAATCGCTGCTTCCTTAACTCAGTTAACAAAGAAAGATGTTAATTTTGTGTGGGATGATAATTGTGATAAGAGTTTTAACACCTTGAAGGAGAGATTAGTTTCAACCCCAGTTTTAAATCTTCCAGAGGGTTTTGAAGGTTATATTGTTTATACAGACGCGTCAAAGGAGGGTTTAGGATGTGTTCTAATTCAAAACGGGAAAGTGATTGCGTATGCTTCCCGAAAATTGAAAGAGCATGAAAAGAACTATCCTACACATGATCTTGAACTTACCGCCATAATATTCGCACTCGGGAAATAGAGACATTATTTATACGGGGTGACTTTTGAGATTTTCACCGATAATAAGAGCCTCCAATATTTGTATACACAAAAGGATCTCAATATGAGGCAACGTAGATGGATGGAACGGTTAGAAGACTATGATTGTGTTATTAAATATCATCCCGAAAAAGTTAACATGGTTGCTGATGATTTAAGTAGAAAGGTTGGCGTAGCTAATTTGGAAGTTGAAGAAAGTAGTAGAATTGAGTCTATTGTGGTAAAACCTCGGGTTTCTAATATCTTCATTCAACCGGAATTGAAACATAAATTATTTGAGGCTCAAAATAAGAATCCAGAAATTCAAAAATTAGTTGTTAAAGCAAGAAAGGATCCTGAAAGTCTATTCGGGTTCGATGAAACTGCTTTTCTTTGTTTCAAGAATCGAGTGGTAGTGCCCGATGAATTGAAAAAGGTATTGCTTGAAGAAGCTAATAAGTCGGCATATTCAGTACATCTGGGAGTAAATAAAATATATAAAGATTTGAAGCAATATTATTGGTGGTATGGGTTAAAGAAGGATGTAGTCGAGTTTGTGAAACATTGTTTGATATGTCAGAAAGTTAAGGCCAAGCATCAAAAGTCGGGAGGTCTTCTACAGCCGTTACCTATTCCCGAGTGAAAGTGGGAACAAGTGACGATGGATTTTATATCCAGATTACCAAAAGTGAAAGACGGTTATGATGGTATTTGGGTGATTGTGGATCGGTTAACAAAGTCTGCTCATTTTCTACCGGTCCGAATGTCTTATAAGATTCGAAGGTTGACCGAGATTTATAATAGAGAGATTGTTCGACTTCATGGGATTCCGGTGAGTATTGTTTCGGATAGTGTTTCAGATAGAGATCCCCATTTTACTTCCAAGTTATGGCAGGAATTGCAAGGTATTTTGGGAACGAAACTTCGGTTTAGTACGGTTTTCCATCCTCAAACCGATGGTCAGTCCGAGAGAGTTATAAGATATTTGGAAGATTTGCTTCGATCTTGTGCTTTGGATTTTCACAATTCATGGCATGATCAACTTTCTTTGATTGAGTTTGCATATAATAATAGTTATCAAGCTTCAATTGGTATGACACCTTATGAATTGCTTTATGGCCGGAAGTGTCAGTCACCATTGTTTTTCGATTTGGAAGAATGGAAATGGACAAAACAAGAAGGAGTAAAGAAAGGTAAGAAATTGGAGAAACCTTCCAAGGTCGTGAGAGCTATGATCGAGAAAGTTCAACAAATACAACAATGGATGAGATCTGCACAAGATA
Source organism: Lantana camara (assembly GCA_037501455.1). Taxonomy (NCBI): domain Eukaryota; kingdom Viridiplantae; phylum Streptophyta; class Magnoliopsida; order Lamiales; family Verbenaceae; genus Lantana; species Lantana camara. The sequence continues at coordinate 89,665,579 of CM074863.1, forward strand.
GACAGAAAAGTTATACCGATAATCGCCGGAGGGATCTTCAATTTGAAGTAGGAGACCGGGTTTTCTTGAAGGTAACTCCACGAAAGGGGTTTTCGCGGATTGGAAAAGGAGAAAAGTTAAATCCCCGATATTTGGGTCCCTTTGAAATTCTCAAGAGAATTGGGGAAGTAGCTTACAGATTGGATCTACCGCCTAATCTTACCGGAATTCATAATGTTTTTCACATATCTAAGCTAAGAAAGTACTATCCGGATGAAACAAAAATTCTACCCGTTGAAGAAGTTAAATAGGAACCGAATTTGTCATTTGTTCAGCAGCCGGTTAGAATTTTGGACAAAAAGTATCAAGAGTTGAGAAATCGAAGTATTCCTGTGGTTAAAGTGTTGTTGCGAAGTGATAAAACCGAAGAGATGACTTGGGAGCCGGAAGATAAAATGAAAAGGTTCCACCCAGAGTTATTTACTTCCAATCAGTGAATCTGGGGACCAGATTCTTCCGCGGGAGGGGGGGGGGGGAAGAGTTGTAACGCCCCAATTTTCGGAAGTTCAGGTAAGCACACCACGAGCGGGTCTTCGGGAGTTGGGAAGTTTAAATTTAATTATTTCATTCATTTGTTTACAACTTTCATTAAATTATATACATTACATCTACATGCATTTATATGAATTGTCATTAACATGAATTATATGAACTAATTGATATAAATGACCTAATTGTATTATATGTCCTTAATTGTCCCTTTGTGTAAATTTATGGACTTAATTGCATAACATGAATTAGATTTAATTGATCATGTGGTTAGAGAGGGAACTTGTTTGCATGAATTCAAATATTAGGAGGATTTATGTGCAAAATGTGGAGAAACACACTTATTCATGCAAGACTTTGGTGTATATCTTGTATCATCTCCTTTCTTCCATCATATTCCATTTCATCCAAGAGATAAAAAAAATCACACACACTTGCACACACTCAATACCGATTTTTACACCAAGGAAGAGAAGGAAATTTTATCTCATAATTCAAGCTAAACTTTGGAGGATTGTTGGAGCTAAGATCATCAACATCATCATATCTTCATTTCATCTCATAATTCTTTCATTTCAAGGTATGACTTGGGATTTATATGAGTAGGGTTTGATGAATATCTTATGATTTCATGATTATTGATGGATTAAAAGCATGTTATGATCATTAGAAGTGGAGAACTTGCATGAAATTTGCATTAATTGGAAGTTGGAAGCATGAATAATTATGGGGTTTTCATGATTGATTTTTGATGCTTTGATGCATATTTCTTGGTTAGCTTAATGTATAAGTGAAGTATATTGTGTTTTGGATGTGTTGGATCAATTGTTATGGAGTGAATCTACTTTGGTTGTTAAATTTGTGGTGTTATGGTTCGGACTCCCCTGTTTTTCCCTGTTTTTCTGCTGCTGCGTAGCAGGTCGCGACCGCGACCGAAAACAGAACAAATTTGGTCGCGCCCGCGACCCACTCACAGCTTTGGTGGAATTGCAGGTCGCGCCCGCGACCTGAATCAGTTGTTTTTCAGTAGCGGCCGCGACCCCTGATTTTGGCCAAGTTTCGAGATTTTGAAAAATTAGACGAAAAATACCTGAAAAATTAGGTCGCGGGCGAGCAAAATGGGTCGCGCCCGCGACCTCTGCCTTTTCTGCATGAAAATGTGAATTTCGAACATATTTTGCATGGCTTTCTTGGCTTGTTTCAGGCATGAACACTTCATTGATATGTAATATAATGCATGATATTATGTGTATCAATGGTATTATGAGATTTTATGTTTAAATTCCATAGGGGAGGTTTGTGTAATAATTCCATACTTTGATTTACACCTTAAATACTTGATCCTTGCTACCTTATTTGATAAAGTGAATATGCTTATGATATTTATTGATTGTAATTGCATGATTGACACTATTGGAACATGCCGTTCGTCTTAATTGGTTCATGCGAGTCGAGTCTTATGTACACTTGTCCTTGTTACACAAATCACGTACCGGGTGACGAGGAGCACGCTCTGTAGGGTGTATCCTTATTGCTTTTGGTTGGTAAAGGTGAGGTTATTTCTAAACAAAAAGAATCCTACAACTTTATGTGAATTTTGGACCAAAATGTATCTAAATATATAGTTACAGTTTCCAAAACTTTATTGATCTTCAATTAAATTACCGAATTGTACCGAATGATTGATTGACCGATTGATCGACTGAATTGATTGTTTTGGCGAGTATATTGTTCACTGTGTGCCCGAGGGTAGTGTATTGAGCCAACCGGGAAAGCGTGGGTTGATGGGGTAACTCTTGCATTATCCTTACATTGTTGGGATGACCCCTGAATCCACTAGGAGATTAGTGGAGGAAGGAGTTCCGGGTATAGGGAATCATGAACCCTATACTCACACTGATTGGATGGCGGGACCTTGCAATCCCCCATCACCTGGAAAAAGAAGGATGGACTATTGAAATTGCTAATTGTGCACCGAAATGTATTGCTTGATCACTTAATCTATTAAAACTGAATTATTGTACACTTTCAGGGCAAGGTTGGAGAATTGCCCTCACTCGCCGGGCCACTGATTGACTGAACTGAATTGTACCGAATTGATTGAAGTGTAAATTGATTAGTTGTAATCTTAGGCAAGGTCTATCTTATCCTTGAACTTATATCGTTTATTTTATAAAATCTTACCCGAGATTATAGCTCGTGTGGTAATTGGGCTTTTAAATTATAAACCCCTCACTCAGTCTTTCCCAGACTGACACCTCACATTTTCTGGTATTGTAGGTCGAGTGCTAGGTGGGATTGAGTCGCGTTTTGCTTCTTTTGGGGTCTAGCATTATCATTCTCATGTTTATGTACATTATGGATACATTATAACTCTTATGAAATGTTTTGGTATCTATGTATATATTAGAACATATACTTGGAAATTATTGGCATAATTATGGAATTTTGAGGGATGATAATGTATTGATATGCACATGGAGTTATGTTTTGGAATCAACATTGAATAATGAATTGCATGTATATTAATATGCTTCCGCTTATGAATGTTCCTTGTGGTATTGATTGAGGGTTAGTCTCGCCTAGCTAGTAGTTATTTTATCGTCTCCCATTCGCTATAGCTTTGGTTCATATATGGATAACCCATTTCATGTGTGAATTGAACTATAGTGCAGGGGATGTAGTACCTAGCGTTCCGGGTGCTACAAGCTGGTCATATGATGCACCAACACAAAAACCAAACAGAGTATATTAGTTCAACTGGAAAACGTTTTCTTTAAGGTATCTTCTTGTTATTAGTTCTTACGGTCAACAAACAAGGATTTGCAGCAAAGTTATGAGAACCATGTGGATGTTGACCATCAACAAATTGCAAGAGAATTGAAAGTCACTTTGAATTACCATGAAAAGAGGAATACAAAAACTTCCATGAAAAAGGGAACAATAATTGGGGTTACCAGAATCGTTGATTCTGTGGGTTGTTCTTCAAGTCACCGCAATTGATGTCGCATACAAAACAAGTAGGATAAGCGACGAAAATTATTATTCGGAAACAGATGACATCAAAATAATACAATGCAAAATTATTAATGTAGGAACAGCTCGAGAGGAAAAAGCCCTCGCGAGCTCATTTACTTTGCATTTTAGGTTTGTCAAATGGAATTTGTCTATCTTCCAGGATTACAGAAATGAAGGCAGGCAAGTTACATGAGTGCATATTAATCATAGGTACGAAGAATTACAATGGTAATTTACCGTAAACTAGACTAACTCTTGGATACATCGATAATTTGACAAATGGAGCTTATAATCATATTTAGTTAAACATGGTAAAAACGCATGTCTTGTGGCTATGCCAAAAAACACCTAATAACACGAGCTGAGATAAAAACTACAGGCTCGGGGTTAGAAAGGTAAACAACCGATACTCCATGTTTAAATGTGTTATCCACCGAACAACAACAAAGTAAACGAGCTGCAAAGGGGAATTATATTCCTTGTCTATAGCTTTCAAGATTTGAAGATTTACTTACATGTACGTGCTCCATTGTAATTTCACCATTTAAGGGCCATTTTTTGTTTGGTGATTTTATGTTAACAAAAGAGGATGACCTCAAAGAAAACCCCACGACGATCACATGCCCGTTTAACCCAAAATAATAATTAAACGAACGGTTTGGGTTATTGGAGTTTTGGGCTTTGTAACTCAAAGTTGAGCAGTTAATTTTAGATCAGTATATCAACTGACTAAATTTAGTGGCAACTTGAATATATGTAAGCTGTTTAATAAGAAAATAACAGACAACTCACTTGGTTTAATTTGCACCGAAAACATCATTCAAGTATAAACTAACACAATAAACAAAGTTATTGACTGCATGGAGCTGACATAATGACCATGATTTTATAGGTTGCCTGATACATGTACCTGAACAAAATGAATAATCCACAAATGTGTTGTTTTGGCTCATGAAGTTAGTTTGAGAGAGTACTTGGAGCCAACTTCCGAATCACTTTGAGAAGACGAGTGTTCTTTTCCTTTTCTCCTATTGAATCGAGGAGCAATGCTAGGATAGATAAATGAGGAGAGAATCATCTTGCATCCATTTCCTGAAGAAAGTTTGCATCATCATCAAATTCACCCCTCATCAGAGCTCCTCGAATAATAGTGTCATAGGTAGCCAAATCCGGTAACAAATTTACATGCTTCATTTCCAATATAAGATCCTTAGCTTCCTCCAGCAAACCATTGTGTACACATCCTTTTATTATGGTGTTGTAAACTACAATATCAGCCTTGAATCCTTTAGAAGGTAAACTATTAAACATAGCTTGAGCTTCATGCAGCTTCTTAGCTTCGCAAAGGCCATCCATAAAAATAGTATAGTAATGAATTTGAGGATGTATTCTTGCAGATTCCATTGCATCCAAGAATGACAATGCTCGCTCAACAAGCTTATTATGACACAATCCGTGCAACATATTACAATGAGTATAGAAATCTGGTTTAAGGCCAACAAGTTGCAACTCATCAAAAACTTGTAGTGCAACAGAACATCTCCTTGCAGAGAATAATCCTTTGAGTACAGTGGTATATGTAATCAAATCAGGCCACGAGTCTTTGTAGGCCATCTCACGAAAGAGATGCATGGCCTTGTCTATTTTCATAGTCATACAATATCCATTGATTAGAATGTTATAGCTCTGAGTATCAAGAGAAATATTGTTGCTATCCATAGAATCAAAAATTTTTCTAGCTTCATCAAGTCGCCCTTGCAAACAATATCCATCCATCAATGAATTGTATGTGACTATGTTAGGAACCACATTATTCTGCATCATGATATGGATTACATCTTTTGCTTTGTCCACCAACCTTTTCTTACATAAAGCATCGATGATAGTATTGAATGTCCTCACATTTGGACAAATTCTGCAATCTATAATCTCCTTCAATAACTTTTCAACTTCGTTCCAATTATTCAAATTACATAAACCATAAATCAAAGTATTGTAAGTAATAACACTAGGAACAATGTCTTTTCCAAGCATTTCTGGGAAGAGCTCCATAGCACAGTCGATCTTCCCGTCCTTACACAGGACATCAATAGTCATGCTAAATGTGTGGGTGTTAGGCCGACAGCTCCCTTTCTCCATTACTCTGAGAACTTCAATTGCGCCTTGCACAGTCCATCTGTAACACCCCGTTTTCAATTTATACATTATGTTACATTATATTAAATTTCATAACATTATATGTAGTATATTCTTATGCATTTATATGAATTATCATCAACGTGGAATTTACGTGAATTAATTGATAACGTGCTTAATTGCTATTATGTGACTTTAATTGATCATTTCATAAATATATGAACTAATTTCTATATGTGACCTAATTGCATTAAAGAAATTGGAGCTACTTGATCTTTTGTGTAGAGATGAAATTTGATTGAATGAATTCTAATAATTCAAGGACTTAAATGCGAAAAGGGGTGAGTTATGCTCATTCTTGGGAGAATCAAGCTTATATCACATATTTCTCCCACATTCCATTCATTTCATCATATATCATCCAAATCTCACACATATACACACACTAAAATATGATATTTACACCAAGAGAAGGAGGGAAGATTTCATCATAATTCCAAGCTTTAATTCAAGGAAGATAATTGCACAAGTTGAAGCATCATCACTTCATCATCTTTGCATCCATTTCCTTCTTCATTTCAAGGTATAAATGGACAATTTGTTGAATCTCTTGAGTTGTTTGATGTAGGGTTTGTTGAGTATATTATGATCCCTTGATGAATTGTGGATTAGAAGTATGCTTAGGGCGTTTGAAGTTGGAATCTTGCATGAAACCTTAAGTTATATGAAAGTTTATGACATGAAAATATATGGGGTTTGATGATGATGTTCATGATGATCTAACCATATTCCCTTGGATTAAATGTGGCTTAAATTATATATATGAGTTATATGCATGTTATATGTTGGTTTTGAGTTGATCCTTGCATTGATATGGTGTTGGAATGGATTGGGAGCCAAATCCCATGCCTATACCCTGTTTTTTCCCTGTTTTTCACCCAGATTGCTTCCAAATGGGCGTTTGGTCCCTTAGTTATTTTACCAAACGCCTGTGTGAGATGTGTCTGCCTTACCCGGGAGCTTCCAAACGTCCGTTTCTGCTTTCAGTTCATTCTTCAAATGGGGGTTTCTCCCTCATAAGAACTCTAATTGACCTGATTTTTGAACTCAAAGAAACCTATTGAAGTATAGAATAATCTCCAATTGGAATCATCTCAATATCTTTTCTAGTTTGTGAGTTATAATCAATTCTTTTAGGTGTCGCCACTTACCTGACAAACTGCACTCGCCTAACTTCAAGCGTATGCCATATTCTCCTCGCTTTGAACTAGAAAAAGAGCCATATATCATCGGAAAGGTCATTGTGTCTAGTTTCATTCACAATAAGAAAAACTCAATTCCCACTTCTAGAATTAAAGATATGCCAGTTTTCCCTCAGCATGAACGTTTCCTAAAATTGTCCATTTTTACCAAACTTCACCAAAACCTCTCTTATTGCATTCCTTTCACTTCCTTGGATCCCGTATGTGATTATATGAGTTATATACTTGTTTTATTGATAATTATGCTCCTAATTGACATTCCTTGATTGTTATTGCATGATATATTGATCCATGACTTTGCCGTGCGTCGTAATTGGTTCATTAGAGTCGTGTCTTACAAACACTTGTCCCTTTTTACACAGATTGTCTTCCCGTTGACAAGGAGAAAGCTCTATAGTCATATCCTTGTTATTTTGTTGGCACATGTGAGGTTTAATTGCTAGATATATATATACATATAGAACCCGTACAACCCTCTGTGACGTTTTGGGCCAAAATGTATATATATATATCTATATCTTTCTAAAAACCTCCAGTGTTTGCAAAAAAATGGTTTTCATGGAACATTGAACCTATCGTGAATTGATCGTGTTATCGTGATTGATCATGTTTTGGCGAGTAAGCATATCGTGTTCACTTGGGCCCGAGGGTAGTGTATTGAGCCAACTGAGGAGGCAAGGGCTGACGGGTAACTCTTGCACTACCCTCACTCTTTTGGGATCAACTCTGAATCCACCGGGAGGTTTGGTGGAGGAAGAAATCCCGTACGTAGGAGTTATGCTCCTAACGTACATAGTGATTGTGTGGTGGGGCCTTGCAATCCCACCATCACCGGAGGAAGAAGGGATTGAAATTGCTACTTGTGCACTGTAATTGATTGCATGATCACTTAACAGCTTATAACTTAATCATGGTAATGTTCACTATTGGTGTAAGGTTGGAGAATTGCCCTCACTCACCGGGCCACTGATTGAATTAAAGTGAATTGATTGATTGATATTGTTAAATTGGATAGTTGTAGTCTCGGGCGAGATCTATCTTATTATTGAACTTATATTGTTGCTTTTATAAAACCTTACCCGAGACTATAACTTGCAAGATATGTGCGCTAATATTTATTTAAACCCCTCACTCAGTCTTTCATAGACTGACACCTCACATTTTCAGGTTTTGCAGGTTGAGTGCTAGGCGGGATGGAGTCGGTCTTTATTTTGGGTCTAGCACAGTCACATGTATTTTGTTAATGCATATGTATATTATTGACGCATATCTCTTAATTATGACTTGTTATTGAATAGTTGGGATTGTATATATGGACTTGAATTGGTGATAATGAACTGTATTAATATTATGCTTTCGTTTTATTGTTTATGCATAATGGTATTAATTGAGGGTTAGTCCCGCCTAGCTAGTGGTTTTTTTTTTTAATTGTCACCCGTTCGCTATAGGTTGGTTCATGTACGGACTATCCATTTCGTATGTGGATCAACTTATAGTGCGGGGGTATGGCAACTCGGTGTTCCGGGTGCTACAATATGTGACAACATTTATCTCGCACAACCTTTCTCTTATTATCTTCTTAAGCAATAGTTATGCCTCAACCTATTTTCTTTGAACAAACCCTTCAATAAGGTGTCGGAGGTAAATGTATCAGGAACAAAGCCCGTCTTGAAGAACCAACCAAGAATCAAAAACCCAAAATCTACCCGGTTAGAGAGGCAATAACAACAAATTGCAATATTCAAAGTGTACTCAGTAACTGAAATCTCCAAACTGCAAATATCCTTAAAAAGAGAAATGGCCACGGGATAATCTATCAGCTTGACCAAACGCAAAACCAATTGATTAAATTGTACCGCACTAGGCAACGGCCACATTCTCGTCATCTTCTTATACAACTTATAAGCATCATTTACACTATTAATGTTTCTCAACTCAATCTTGATTTTCTCTTGTAAAACGGCATTTGTAACCGATCTTGTACCCAAAAAATAACGAAAAGTTGAGTGAATCACATGCGGATTCCCAGAGAAGTAGCAGAATTTACCTGATTTGTAACCATTTCTGGACCCATTTAGAAACATAAGAATCTTCATCTCAATGTAGTAAGAATAACTCAAGCGGAAGTCACCAAACAAACAAAATCAGAAGAAGGACACCTAAATTATCTCCACACAATTAAGGCGCAACAGATTATTTGATGCATTGCCCAGTAATCTTCAATTAATATCACTCAACTGCATCTTTGTTGAAACAACTAACAGAAGAGAAATAGTCGAAGGCGACGGCCGACGGGTCGGAGGCCAGAGCTCAAAGTGGACAAGGGTTTGAGAAATTTTGGTCCCAATTCCAAAATCCCAACTTTCACCTTTATATTTTAGGCAGCAAGATTAGAATTTCACTTTAGTTGGGTCTAAATTAGACGCAAAAAGAGCTTCGTGTGAGAGTTGCTAGTAGCTTTTTTAGATTTTAAAATCTTAAATCGAGGAGGAAAAAAAAACAGTGAGATTTTAATGGCAAAAATGCAAATTTTGTTACTTTAAGTTTGCAATTTTGATAATTCGATTCTATCCATTTCGAAATTTACAATTAAGTTCTATAAATTTATAATTTTAGTAAACTAGTGAAATGAACGTGCATTACACGTTTATCATTTAATTTATTTAATAAAATTTAGTTATTATATTTATTGAACAATTAGGATATTAAAATTGTTTATTTTGATTAAATAGATATAAGGGGTAAAAAAATTGTGCCACCCGACCTATAGCTGATTTTACACTTTACCACCTGAACTAAGTTTCGTTGCAAATCACTATTCCTATTAAAATAGTGATGTATAATAGTTAGTACCATTTTGTACCTATAATTAATTTAAAAATATATTTATTGATAATTTGATATTTTTATATTACTTTGGTATAGGTTTTATATCTTCATATTGCACTTTCAATAGGAAACACCCTTTTCATATGTTTATATGTATTACATTTTCTACACGTTTCGTATCATAAGAAATATTTGTTTCAATCCTGTAACGCCCCGATTTTTTCATTCAATCATTATATGTTATTTTATGATTTTCATAATATTAGATGCATAATAATTCCATGAACTTTTATGACCTCTATTGCTAATGTGATTAAATGTTCATATGTATCCTTACTTGATTACTTAATTGCATTAAATGAATTGGAGCTACTTGATCATATTGCATGGAATGATATTTGATTGAATGAATTTAAATAACTTGAGGACCTAATTGCAAAATATGATGATTCATCCATTTTGTTGGAAGACTTTGGAATATATGTATATCATATCTCTCATTTCATTCATTCATCATTTTTTCAGCAAAACCTCTCACACACTCACACTAATACACGATCAAAACACCAAGAAGAGAGGGAATAGATTTCATCATTTCAAGCTTGAATCAAGGAAGTTAATTGCATAAGTTGGAGCATCTTCATCATCTCATCATTTCATCCCTTCTTTCCTTCACTTTAAGGTATAGATGGAGTATTTATATGAATCTTTTGAACTTATTTGAAGTAGGGTTTGTTGATTATGATATGATTCCTTGGTTATAAGTGTTTAGGAGCATGTTTAGGATCCTTATACTTGAAGACTTGCATGAATTCTTGAGTTGCATAGGTGTAGAGATCATGGAATTAAATGGGGTTTGTGTGATGAATCCTTGATGATCAAAGCATGTTACCATGGATTACATGAAGCCTAATTGATATTTGTGAGATATATGCATGATATATGATGGATTAGAGTGATTTTATGGCTTTGGTATGATGTTTTAAGGTATGGGAGTCATCTCCCGCGAACCCCCCTGTTTTCCCCCTGTTTTTGGCCCCGAAATTGCTTCAACACGGCCGTGTCCAACCCTAGTTCATTTCCAACACGCCCGTGTTGGAGGTTCGAGTTGGAATTTTTAATTCCGACACGGCCGTGTCAGTTTTCAGGCCAATATTGACACGGCCATACCGACTTCGTTTGAACTCCGATTGGCCTGATTTTTGAACCTACGGAAATCTATTGAAGTTTAGAACAACCTCCAATTGGAATCACCTCAATATATTTTCTCGTTTGTGAGATATTATCAATTCTTTTAGGTGTCGCCACTTTCCCCGAAAACTGCACTCGCCTAACTTCAAGCTTACGCCATTTTCTCCTCGATTTGAACTAGAAAACGTGCCATATATCATCGGAAAGGTCTTTGTATCTAGTTTCATACCCAATAAAGAAAACTCAATTCCCACTTCTAGAATTAAAGATATTCCAGTTTTCCCTCAGCATGTGCATTTCCTAAAATTGTCCATTTTTGCCAAACTTCACCAAAACCTCTCTTATTGCATTCCTTTCACTTCCCTGGCTCCCATATGTGACTTATATGATATATATACTTGTTTTATTGATAATTATGCTCCTACTTGACATTCCTTAATTGTTATTGCATGACATATGGATCCATGACTTTGTCGTGCTTCTTAAATGGTTCATTCGAGTCTTGTCTCACGAACACTTGTCCTTGTCGCACAAATCGTCTTCCCGGTGACGAGGAGCAAGCTCCTTAGTTGTATCCTTGTTGTTTTCTCAACACAGGTGAGGTTTAATTCTAGTTATACAGAACCCATACAACCCTATGTGACTTTTGGGCCCAAACTTATATATATCTATAATCTTTCCAAAACGTTAACCGATTGCAAATGATTTCGTGACCTATTGAATAATCATGTTATCGTGATTGATCATGTTTTGGCGAGTAAGCATATCGTGTTCACTTGGGCCCGAGGGTAGTGTATTGAGCCAACCGAGGAAGTAAGGGCTGATGGGTAACTCTTGCACTATCCTCACAACTTTGGGATGACCCCTGAATCCACTAGGAGGTTAGTGGAGGAAGGAGTTCCGGGCATAGGGACTCATGAACGCTATGCCCACCATGATTGGGTGGTGGGGCCTTGCAATCCCACCATCACGCGGAGGGAGAAGGAGATCGTGAAATTGCTACTTGTGCACCATAACTGATTGCATGATCACTTAACCTATTAATAATTTAATCATGGTAATGATCACTAAAGGAGTAAAGGTTGGAGAATTGCCCTCACTCACCGGGCCACTGATTGAATTGAAGTGATAATGATTGTATTGTTGATTGGATTGGTTGGAGTTTCGGGCGAGATCTTCTCTATTCTTGAACTTATATTGTTTTTTTATTAAAACCTTACCCGAGACTATGACTTGCATGTTAATTGCGCTAATATCTATTTAAACCCCTCACTCAGTCTTTCATAGACTGATACCTCACATTTTCAGGTCTGCAGGTTGCATGCTAGGCAAGATCGAGTCAGGTCTTTTATTTTATGGGTCTAGCACTTGTCGGTCTCATTTTCTTGTACATTATTGATGCCTATGTATATGTTTCGTTATTAGTCTTTATGAAACTTTTGGAAGATGGTTTGTATTGGAAGAAGTGGTGATCATGGTGATGCTAATGAATTGAATGTTTGTATCTTATGATTCCGTTTCGGTTATGCATGTTGTATGTAATTAAGGGTTAGTCCCGCCTAGTTAGTGGGTTATTTTCTTCTGTCACCCGTTTGCTATAGTTTTGGTTCATGTATAGATTATCCATTTTGTATGTGGACTGAACTATAGTGCGGGGGTGTGGCATCTCGGCGTTCCGGGTGCTACAAATCCTATCAGTCTCTCTTAAAACAATAATTTGTATCTTGTATAGTAAACAAAATATAACTAATATTATTTATTTTTCACTATTTATACGTTCAGTCATATTTCTTTTTTCTTTCTATCTCTCCAACTTCTTTTTGTCCTAAATAAAGCAACCCAACATAGGAAAAGCAGTCTCAAGCTAGGATTAATCATTTACCGGCAAAGCATCCTAAAAGCAATAACCATCTTAAACCTTGTGACCTATCCTCGCCAATCTATCCATCATCATGTTTCTTTCTCTCCAGATTTATTTAATCCAAGTTTCTCAGAACCTTTGGAATAAAGTTCGACAATCAAATATTACATTTCTCATTAGCTGTTTTTCGATATCATTAGCTGTTATTCATTTCCCGACCGTTTTCGAATCAATTTCCACATTAATTTTCGAAAAACGTCTCTCCCAAGTTAGTGTTAATTTATCCTTTGGGTAAGCCCAATAACTCTACTATATTATTGAAACTATACTGAGATTCATAGCATATCCTAGCACTCTTCTTCAATTGTCATCTCGAATGATACCCCTGGCCAAGCATTGTTTGTGGTTATAAAAGTTTTCATCCGAGTTTAGTTTTACCCATCACTTCTCGGGTTTATTCCATGACAACGAAGTGCAGATTTTCTTTTGCCTGTATTTTTGTCCTCACTGATTAGTACTAAGGTCTTAGATAACTCTTTTATGTGGTAAATAGTGACACTTCTAAACTTCATAACATAAAAGCAATCTCAAGTTAAGACTCTTCTAGTTTTATTGGTAGAGCATCAAGTTAAAACAATCTTGAACCTTCTGAGCTATCCTTATCAATTTATCCGTCATCATGTTTCTTTCTATCAGGATTTATTTGATTCAAGTATCTTGGGGCCTTTGGAGTAAACATTGTCAATCAAATATTACATTTCTCATTGGTTGCTTTTCAATATCCTTCGTTGTTATCCATTTCACGATTGTCTCTGAATCAATCTCCACATTAATCTTTGGAAAACGTCTCTTCCAAGTTATTAATCCTTCATGTAAGTCAAATAATTCCGCTACATTATTGAAACTCTACCAAGATTCGTAGCGTATCCTAACACCCATCTTCAATTATGATCTTGAATGATGACCCTGGTCAAAGCATTGTTGGTGTGGTTATGAAAGCTAGCTTCCATCCGAATTTAGTTTCATCCATCCCTACTCGGGTTTATTCCACGACAATTCAATGTAGATTTTCTTTTGCATGTGTTTTTTGTAGGGGTGACCAGAAATCTAACAGAAATCGAAAACCGAACCTAACCGAAACCGAACTGATGCTAATTGAACCAGTTTCGGTTAGTGATTTTTTAGTTTTTTGGTTTCGGTTCTATTTCGGTAAAAATCGACAAATTTTTGATTTTTCCCAAAAAAATTGAATCCAAACATAAGTGAATACGTTTTTACTTTGGATGGAGGCTAGACTATGTTTTTATAATTGAAAACATTTTGACTTTGGGGAAGAAAAGGGTTTAGATTTTAGACATCAAGTCATCAACCCTAAAAAATTGCCTCCATCCAAGTATAAGAAAAAATAGCCGCTCAACCGCTCACTGCCCACAACCCACCTTCGCTAGTTGCCCGCCACCATCAAGTTCATCACCGGCAATCACCGTGGCGGCGGCGGCTCCCACAGATCGATAAATAATCCTCCCACAGATCTTTCTGGTTGGTTGTTGTTATTGTATTTGACATTCTGTTGTTGAAACTTGCTTGTTGGTAGCTGCTATTGTAATTTGCTTGTTGGTTGCTGCTATTGGACAATTTAGTAGTGTATTTGATTTTTAAGACTTTGTTATCCATTTTCAGGTCAGTTTGTTTTCGGTTTTTTGGAAATTTTTTGATTTTTTTTTAAAACCAAATGGGTTTCGATTTTAGTTAGCTTTTAGATTTTTTGGTTTTTTCCATTTTTTATTTTTGTTTTTTAATTTTATATCCAACCTTGGTTTTATGGTAAAAAACCGAAATTAAACCAAAATAATTCAGGTTTTACCGAACCAAAATCGAGCTAATTCGGTTCGCTAAATGGTTAGTGAAAATGATAACGAAAATTTCGGTTAATCTGAATTTTGGTTTTTTACCGAATGCTCAACCTTAATTTTTTAACCTCACTGATTAGTATTGAGATCTCAGATAACACTTTTATGTGGCGAATAGTGACACATCTAAATTTCATATCATTTTGATAGCTTTATCGGTTCCATACTTTCTAAAGATTACAGAGCATTAAGATTAAGACAATCCACCAGGATATTATGGTAACATATTGCTCTGAATTTTGTATTAAATCTCTCTTTAAGCCCGTCCGACACTCGCAAGCTATGAAGATTTCATTCAGTCTGTGCATCAATAATCTTGTCCCACACCTGAAGTGCGAACAGGTAACTTTTGAGCATGTGGCCCACATATTCATGTCATGTACAACAACGTGTACATACATCTCTTTTCTCTAATTTCTATCATACTTCAAGTACAATCGTGAGCAAGCTATTATGTTGGCAAAGTCACAGGAAAATCTTATACTTTTGGGGGCAAGGTAATTTTTAAATTCATTTCTAATTGTTTCTGCATGTCTCATCCGACACTATAAGCAGACTATAGTCATTTTATTGGAGAATTTATCATTAGTTGACCCAGTCCAGACTCTTTTATCTCTATTACCATGCAGCGCAATTAGGACACTAAGTATCTTATTCACTAACTCCTTGGGCAGTACTTTTTAGCTTATCCAGGTTTCAATTTTTATTTATGCCAAGGAGATTACATACCATAAGATCTTTATCTTCCTCATGAATGTTATCTCCAAAGATTTCCGCTAGTTTGCCTTGTGATAACCATCTATTATTCCATAAACACTCCCTTCACCATTCCCAATCCTTCTTTTGCAAAACGGCTCCACCATCTAAGTGCTTATAACTATACCCTTTCATGTCCAGAAAACCATATGCTGAGGCTTATGTTTAAGAATTTCCCCTCCCCCTTTTAAATATTTTTTCTTCTGTATCTGCTTTCACACCGTCGTCTCCTTGTTGAGCATTCTCCATCCCATTTTAGCGAGTATCGCTATATTTCTTTTTGGACTTGTCTAAGACCCAATCTGTCTTCTCGCTTTTTTCTAGTCACCTTCTTTCATCCTACAAAATGGGTTCGTTTCTTTGTTATATGAGTCGCCTAAAGAAATTTGTACTTGAGCCGATCAAGTTTATCACACATGTGATTGGGGATTCAATTTGTGGCATGTGGTAGATGGGGATCGAGCTCGTCATGGACTGAATAAGTGTCATTCGTCTGGCAGGGTTTGTCGTTTGATTTTCTATCCCAAGAAATTTTTTTCGATTCTCTTAATCACAATTGAGAAATGCTAATTATAGTTTCAGCCAAAGTTCATCCGCACCCACAAAATAGTTCCTTAAGTTGTATGTACATACTTTCCATGCCCAAAATTCTAATAACCTGTTGCTTCAAATAATTTGACACATAGGGTGCAAACAACACAAATGATTTGCTAAAGTTTAATTTGAGGCACAACACCTTGCGAAACGCCTCAACCACACTTTGAATGCACTTTGTTCCATCCATGGTAGCTTTAGCTCCCAATATAATGTCGTCCGTAAAACGAAAGTGTGAGATGTGAGGACCTCTTTAACATACCATAATTACCTTCCTGTGTCTGGATGAAATGACCTCATCAATCATATACGTATGTTGTTCCATGCAAAGTACAAACAAATAAGGTGAGAGTTTGCCTTATCTAATGCCACACATCCATACAACCTCCGTCGGTTCACCATTCCATAGAATCACCGGTCGTATCCCCTCAATTCTACTCATAATGATATTAATGATTTTCATTAGAAAACTAAAGAAAGTTAGAGTTTTTCTTAGAAAATTCCACCGAACTTTGTTGTACACCTTTTCAAGATTCAATTTCAGCACTATGCCCACTTTTTTTGTGTTTGGAGTGATGTAGCGTTCGTATCACTTTTTGAAGTATCAAGAAATTATAATGGGTGCATCGGCCGGAAACGAAGCTATTCTAGTTCAGGCTGACAATTTCTTTGATATATGACTTAAACAGAGTATAATTATCTTGATGATTTTTTGATCAATATGTTACACAACGTAATAGGCCGAAGCTCGTTTATTTTCTGGAACATTAACTTTCAAAATCAAGCAAATATACGTTTGATAAGCCTTATTGGGAATTATATTTATATATTTAATTTATATTTTATTTTTAATATATATAAATTATGTGAATCATCCTATTTAAATAATATTTACATATTTAATTTATATTTTATTATATAAACTAAAGAAAACTTATATGGTTACTTAAATTTAGATAATTACAATTATATTAGTATTAGCTTACTGAAAAATGTTATATTAGGATTAATTAGTTTATTAAGAAATATTTTATGTAAATCATTCGATTATATTATTTTGTTAATTAGATAGGTTTGTATAATTATAATACGATTATGATTTAAGAAACTTTGGACTTAGATAATTAGAATTACATTAGGATAATGATCTATTGAAAGTTATCTTAGGTGACTCATTCAATTTAAATAATAATTTATATTATATATTATCAAAATTTATTAAAATTAATAAAGTGAATCAATTTGTTGTTTTTCAATTCGTCAAATATATCTTATTATAACATTTTAAATTGTAGGCCTTAAAATTAAAAAATGAACAACTTATATTATAAAATTTGAATACAATTAATTAATATATTAATATTAAAACAATCCTTGTTGAACTATGTATCTTTTTCTTTTTTGTAAATTGAATAAGTTTTAATTCTACCAAGAGTTCTACTTTAAGTCAATAAGTACTTTTTAAATATAATCAAATTAATAATTTATAACATATATTTACATAATTATCATTGATTAATAAATATTGGCATAATTATTATGAGGGTATTTTAGGCGATCCGTATTTTGTAAGTAACCCAAAACCCAACTCGTGCGTATATAATATACTAGTGAAGGCAACGTGCGTTGCACGTTCTTCGTTTAATTTTTTTGATATCTTTTTTTATTTTGTTTAGTTTAATAGATTAAAATAGTAACAATTTTTTACTTGATTATATAAATATTGTATTGTTTAAAAAAAACTTGATTATATAAATATAATAAAATTATTTACAAACTCATCTTATTTTGTAAAGTTATACGTGCAAGCATAATTGTATAAAATCTCTCTTTCCACTAATAAATAATAACTAAAACAATTGAAATTAAAGAAACTCTTGAATAAAATAATAATAAAAAATAATTAGAAGTATAAAAGCTTGTAAATAAATAAGCAATAATAATTTATCCTTTTTTGTTCTATATTTTTTTATAATAAAATATTATTAGTTTATTAAATATAAATATATTTATATGATGTATAAGATTATAAAACATACTTAAATTTAAATATATTGGAGAAAAGTAGATTTTCTCCCGCAATATCCAAAACAATGTTATAAAATAAAAAAACAACTATAACATAATTATACAATATTCAATAAAATTAGAAAAGGAAAAACAGAGAAAAAAAAAGCAAATAAAGGAATCAATCCCAAACATATCTGCACAACCTTTACATTTCTCAAGAAACTCCATTTTCAATATTACCACCCCTTTAGTATTCCTTCTCTCTTCATTTTTGAAAGGATTTCGTTTTAAAAGAGGACTTATTTTCTCCATCTTCATAAGCTTCTCCTCCGCACACGGCCGCAGCCATTTTTTTTAATCAATTCTCAACTTTTTGACTCAACAATCTGGTAAAAGTCTCGTATTCTCATCATCGTTTCTTTTTCGGGTGACACTTTTCTTTTCAGATTGGGATGGAAAGCCATTTCGGTAAAATTTCAAGGTTTTTCCCTTGGCAGAGCTACTGAATGAAGACTGATTTTTCCGATTTTCAAACCACTGGTGGGGACTGATGTAAGAGTAGAAAGTAGGAAGGTGAAATGTTTTCAGGTACGTGTATCTATGTATCTCATATAAAATTTCCTCTTTTTTATTATTTTGATTTTATAATAATGAAGATTATGTCAACTAATTTGAGAATCACTTGGTGGAAAATGATGTATTCACTCATTACCTGAATATAGTAGCATTTGATTTAGATGCTCTTTTCCAGTCAGCATAAATTGACAATGTAAGGATGTGATATTTCTTATTTTACTGAGTCTTGCTGAAAATTGACATGTGGATTTTGCCGGTTTCTTGATTTGTGTAATGTGTTTGAGTTATTTAGGGATTTTCAATTTTTAGTAGATAATAGTTTGTAGCAGTTTGGGATGATCTTAATTTTTGGGGATATCTCAGGCCCGTAAAAGTGATCTTTGTTTTGATGATCTTAATTTTTGGGGATATCTCAGGCCCGTAAAAGTGATCTTTGTTTTCACTTCTCTATGGGCTAAGAAATAAACTGAATAAGCCATGGATAAATCCAAGTGACCTATGGGTTTTTATTTGGCGGATTTTTTAGATGTGTCGTATTCGCATGTTCTGTTTGCTTGAGTTTCTTGCTTTGTGAATCTGAAAAATTCTCTTTTAGATTTGCTTGAAAAACAACATGCAACTCGTTGAATTTATTTTAAATAGGTGTAAAGATCATCTGTACATTTAGGATTATGCTTTTAGGTCTTAATTCTTTTTCCTATTATAATTAGGGAAACATTCAAATAAAAAACAATAGAATATTTATAACTATGTTACTATATAAAAATAAAATGTTCAAAAGTAGATAATAAAATAATTTGTCCTTAAGCATTAGAAATAGTCTAAAACTATTCAATATATTTAACAAATGAGGAGATATATATAAAATTTTTTCCATAAAAACCTAAAAATCATATAAAAAAATTAAACTAATGTACTTCATTCCTTTTCTTGTTTGATCTTCTTTAATAGAATGTGTGATTTATTTTTGGTTTTCTTCATGAAGTTTTGAAGTGTCTCCTTGTTGTAATGTAGCACCCGAAACGCCGAGATGCCACACCCCCGCACTATAGCTCAGTCCACATACGAAATGGATGATCCGCACATGAACTAAGACTATAGCGAACGGGTGAGAAAAGAAAATAAACCTCTAGCTAGGTAGGACTAACCCTCAAATATTACCAACATGTACGATTCACAAAATGAAAACACCATATACATTCACTTCATTATTGTAGCACCCGGGACGATAGGCGCCACATCCCCCGCACTATGAGTCTAGTCCACACATGAAATGGATAGTCCAAGCATCAACCGGACTCATAGCGAACGAGAGACAAAATAAAACAACCTTGCTAGGCGGAATCTAACCACATACTAAATAACTCAAGAAAAACCAAATGTGCAATGCGGAAGCAATAACATATAATTCATACTTTTCAACAATTACTACAAGTCCAACAATTCCAATATATAATTTAAATCCATCATGCATCCTAACAATGGGTTCAGCTAAACATGCAACCTGTCCTGAATCAATAATCAACAATGAATCATAATTGGCACACAGGCCCAATTACGTCAGGAGATACAATTATAACATATCAATATGAAATGTGACTCGAGTGTACAAGTGTGACTCGATCAAGAATGCAATGACTCGACTCCCGCCTAGCCAAAACCTGCAAGAACTGAGAAGTGGGAAAGAGGGGTCGGTCTCTAGAAGACTGAATGAGCAGGAGCTATACATATATATAAAAACATGCACATGCAGGTCATAAATCCCGAGCAAAGTTTTATTTAAAGTTAGTTCCCACGAGGGCAATAAAAGGACTAAGCAATGCTCGGGTTTTACGACTAATTCATATTAAATTCATTAAGTTCATAATTCATACATAAACATAATGGCTCGACGAGTGAGTGTGCATAATCTCCAACCAAACTCCGACCGTGTACGATAAATATCATTAATACATTGAATACGTGATCATGCAATATATATAATACACACAAGTCATATAACATAACATAAGACATAGTAGTTTGGGCAATCCGTGTCTCGGCCTTCCCGCACGGTGCATAACAATCATAACATAATCATAATCATAAAATAAGTTCCAACCTTCTTCCTCCGGGTGATGACCGGGTGATCGGCCCGAACCATCCATACATGGACCAAAAGGGTTTCATGACTCCCCTAGTGGCACTCAACGTCCATTCCTCGCTAACTCCTAACGAGGTCCGGTTACGCCGTTAATATAATTAGAACTAGTGAAAGGGATCACCGTCGGCCCATGCCTCCCCGGATAGCCTCTAACACCAAGTCCCTGGGCCCCATTGTGCATTCATTCATACATTTCTCGCCAAAACATTTGCTTCATACTTAGGATACATACTATAAGAAAACATACCTTACCGTGCAACTCGGCATATGCTATACACGTACCTCTCCGTGTCATCCTAATCCGTAGCTAGCATGAAGACACACGGTTTGGAGCATAGCCTCGTTGCAAAACCATTTTAAGCTTATATACGCCCGTATGTATAATTTCAGAAGAATTTACTCAATGACTCCACTTTGTAAAGATAACATATATATACATAAGGTTTTAGGCCAAAACTTGTCACATAAGGGTTATAGGGTTGGGCTGGTCCGTCAAAAGTCCGGTTCCTTCGCGAACGAAGTTTAGAATCAACAAGGGTTCGTAGAACGAAGGGAGTGTACAACTGGGGCTGCGCCCCACTTTTTTGTTCGTAACGAGGGAGAGATAGAATGGAGTTCTTCACGAAGTTCAAAAGAAAGGAATAAAAAAGAGTTTCTCTATGGCCTCCTCGTTTTGAGACCTAGGCCGTGAGCCTATAGATCACGATATCTCCACCCTGAAGATAAACTGTACAAGAGAAAGACATAATGTGTACTCGTGAGAAACGACTCAATATGAAACCAATTAGGACGCATGGCATTAACATGAGGTGATCATGAAATGCTATGTCATGTTTCAATATACAATAGATCATAAGATGTCATGAGTTGATGTGATTCATGTTCCTACACACCAATAAAGCCATTTAGACACATACATGTTTTAATCATTCAATTCATAATATATTACAATACATGTTAACAATGCATATGGATCAATTAGGCATGTATATAATGAATAAGGCATGTATATAATGAATATAAGTCACATAAGGGGTCGAGGAAGTGCAAGGAAGGCGATAGAACGAGTTTTGGCAAAGTTTAGCAAAAGTTAGGAAAAGTTGACAATTTTTGGAAATGCGCAAGCTGTAGAAAAATGGGTATATCTTGAGTTTGAGAAATTGGAATTAAGTTTTGCTTGTTGGAGATGAAATTAGACACATATATGTTTTCAAGGATATATGGCACGAATCATGGTTCAAAGCGAGGTGAAAATGGCATAGGTTTGAAGTTTGGGCCAATGCAGAAGTTCGGTGAAGTGGCGACACAATTTTCAAACAATCATAACTCACAATTGAGGAAAGATATCGAGTTGATTCCAATTGGAGAATGTTCTAGACTTCAAGATATTTCCGTGGATTCAAAAATCAGGTCAATCCGAGTTTGTATGAGGGTAAACGGGATAAAACAATCTCAGTCAGAAAACAGGGGAGGATCCAAAGTTTCTGCCTCAAATCCACCCCCGTGGATTTTTCCAAAAGGAAAAATCCACCCTCGCGGATTCAGAACAGGGGCCAAAAATACGTAGAAAACAGGGCACAAACGCGGGAGAAGACCAAAAATCTCCAAAACACCTCAAAACTCAACCCAAATCACTTAAAACATTTAGTATACCAAGTAGGAACATCAAATGCAAGTTTAGGGCAAATTAAAACACCTAAATTCATAAACCCACATACATATTCACACATATACATACATACAATATATATACACATTCTAGCTTCAAGAATTCAAATAATCAAGCATGAAACTCATGGGTTCAAGTGTTAGAGCATCAAACACATACAAATTCATGCTTCAAACTCAAAGAAATTCAAACCCTATCTTATATGACATATATACACAAAATTCACATTATACCTTGGAAGAGATGGAGGAGAAGATGAAGGAAGAGGATGGAGCTTGAATTCTTGCTTGGAAGTGGAAGAAATCTCCTTGCCTCCTTGCTTGCTTGATGGATCGAATGAGAGAAGGAAGAGAAGGGTTTGGGTGTCTTGTGGTTAGAAGAGAAAAATGAAGAAGAAGAATGATAAAGGAATGGGGGTTGGATTGTGTAATAAGGGAGAAGAAAGGAGGGAATTTGCACTTTGGTCCTCCAAGAATTTAAGTACTTCAATTAGGTTGCCGGGGTTTAGTTGGGGAACGATTGAGGTCCGAAACAAGGTTCGATTGAGTCCAAGGATTTCATATAATTCAAATAAGTGCAGAAGGAAAAGAAAACATTTAATTAACAAGTAAACATGTGATAAACGAATTTAAATAGGATAGTCAAAGGTCATATAAATCATATAGTTCACTTACAATTTAAAAAGCATATAAGTCACGTAACTCTCGGTCTAAACCCACTCGTGACGTCATACCTGTACGGTCTAAAAGTCGGGGCGTTACAATTATCCTTAAGTTCAATAACATCATATACATATATACCAACATGAAAGTGGAATGCTAGACTCAAAATAAAAGACTTGACTCGATCCCGCTTAGCATGCAACCGACAAACCTGAAAAGGTGAGGTGTCAGTCTATGAAAGACTGAGTGAGGGGTATAAATAAATATTAGCACAGTTAACATGCAAGCCATAAGCTCGGGTAAGGTTTTATAAAAGGAAGCAATATAAGTTCACTAATAAAGTAGAACTCGCCCGAGATTACAACTAAATCCATTTAAAAATGCAATCGTTATCAATTCAATTCAATCAGTGGCCCGGCGAGTGAGGGCAATTCTCCAATCTTACTCCAAATAGTGAACGTTACCAATATTTAAATTATTAACGAGTTAAGTGATCATGCAATCAATTACGGTGCACAAGTAGAAGTTTGAATAACCTTTTCCCTCCGGTGATGGTGGGATTGCAAGTGCCCACCACCCAATCAATCTGAGCATAGGGTTCATGAGCCCCTACGCCCGACGGGCTCCTTCCTCCACCAAACCTCCTGGTGGATTCAGGGTGACCCCAAAATGGTGAGGATAGTGCAAGAGTTACCCGTCAGCCCTTGCTTCCCCGGTTGGCTCAATACACTACCTTCGGTCCCAAAGTGCAATTCAATTTACTCACCTAATCAATCAATCAATCAATCAATCAATCCGTTTCGTGAAATCAGTTGAAAATCAATAAGGTTTGGAAAACTATAGATAAATAGATACATTTTGGCTGAAAACATCACATAGGGGTTGTACGGGTTCTATATATCTAGAATTAAACCTCATCTGTGCCGACAAAATAACAAGGATACGGCTATAGAGCTTGCTCCTCGTCAATGGAAAGACAATCTGTACAACAAGGACAAGTGTTCGTGAGACACGACGCATATGAACCATTTACCACGCACGACAAAGTCATGATCAATGTGTCATGCAATAACAATTAAGGAATATCAAATAAAAGCATAATTATCAATAAACCAAGTATATATATCATATAATTCACATACAGAAGCCAAGGAAGTGAAAGGAATGCAATAAGAGAGGTTTTGGTGAAGTTTAGTAAAAATGGACAATTTTAGGAAACGTACATGCTGAGGGAAAACTGGAATATCTTTAATTCTAGAAGTGGGAATTAAGTTTTGTTTGATGGATATAAAACTAGACATAAATTCCTTTCTGATGATATATGGCTCGTTTTCTAGTTCGAAGTTAGGAGAAAATGGCGTAAGCTTGAAGTTAGGTGAGTGCAGTTTGTTAGGAAAGTGGCGACACCTACAAGAATTGATTATATCTCACAAACTAGAAACTATATTGATCTGATTCCAATTTTAGGTTTTTCTAAACTTCAATAGGTTTCCGTAGCCTTGAAAATCAGGTCAATCGGAGTTCGTATGAGGGAGAAACGTCCGTTTAAAAAATTGGTCTGAAAGTAGAAACGGAGGTGTGAAAACCTCCTGTAACAGTACCAAACGGGCGTTTGGTGCATGAACTGGAAAGCCACACGGGCGTTTAGGAGTGTTATGTCCGAAAAAACAGGGGAAAAACAAGGCAAGGTTCGGAAATGGCTCCCAAACCCTTCCCACATCAAACCAAGGCAAGAATTCAACTTAAAACTATCATATAACATGTATATAACTCATATATATCAATTAGGCACCAAACAAACCATCAAATATGCATCAATAATCAAGGAATCATCATTCAAAACCCATATAATATCATGTCTTCAAACTTCTCATTTAAGCCAAGAATTCATGCAAGCTTGCAAATATAAAGAGACTAAGCATGCTTCTAATCATATACAAACAAGAAATCATACCAAGAGCATCAAACCCTACTCAGTCAACACTTCAAGAATTCATACAAATCTCAATTCAACCTTGAATGAAAGAAGAGATGGAAGAGATGATGGTATGATGAAGATGCTCCCAAATATGCAATTTCCCCTTGAATTATGGCTTGAAAAATGATGAAATCTCCTTCCTCTCTTGGTGGTGTTTTGATCGTGTACTAGTGTGTGTGTGTGTGAGGTTTTGATGAAAGTGAAATGAAATGGAAGAGATGAATGAGATATTTACAAAAGTCTTCCACTAACTCATGTGAATCATCATTTTTTGCAACTAAGTCCCTCCAATATATAAATTAATGCAAACAAGTTTCATCTCATGGAATATGACCATTTAACTCCATTTCATATTATGCAATTAAATCCACATATTTATGTAATGATCAAGTAATGTCACATAATAGCAGGTAGAGACGTTAGCAATTAATTCACGTAAAGTTCCACGTTAATGATAATTCATATAAATGCATAAGAATATATTACATAAAATTTTATGAAATTTAATATAATGTAACATAATGCATAAATGAAAAACGGGGCGTTACAATTCTCTCCCCCTTACGAGGACCTGGTCCCCAGGTCCACACTCGAGTTTTAAAATTATGCACAAGCAACAAGAGAGCCCCGTCTCTTAGACAAGTAATGAGAGCACCCTGTCTCTCCATAAGAAATGAGAGAACCCCGTCTCTCAAACAAGAAATGAGAGAACCCCGTCTCCCAAACACACACCAAATAACGATTCAAGGAAACACTTAGAGAAACATTTATATAAGTGCCACATAGGGCAAGAAGAATCACATTAATCATATAACTAACACTTATATACAACCAAATGGCAACTAACAAGAAATTAAAAACAAGAATAATAAAATTCATGATGCACGTGATATGCATGATTAAGTGTATCATTCACTGTTGTCCCCATTTGTATTTTACACCTCTTTCTCTAGAGCATATGCACGAGCCCGAACAAGCCGTCTCCGATCCCCGGTAGCTATTTTTTGTCGCTTCGGACACATATCCACTTGATGCTCATCACTCCCACACCACACGCATAATCCTAAGCGCCATCTCCAATTGTTGTAATTATGTGTATCTCGTCCACAATAGGTGCAAAGAGGCTTCCTCGAAGGTGATGTTAAAGCCAAGGTATGTGAAACTCCCGAACCCGATCCAGTTGATTGATTCTTCTTCTTCTGAGACCGTTCTTGAAGTGGCAGTGTATCATAAGAAACAGGCCCCTTTCCATTGTTAAAGTCCTGCCCTGATTCTGAACTTGCAGCCTGTACGGGGTAGGAAATAGGCTTCCTTGCATTAACCGAATCCTCAACCTTAAGAGCTTTTGAGGTGGCCTTCCTCCAAGTGCTAGTATTGACAGCTTCAATTGCTGCTTGTACGTCTGGCCTCAATCCTTGCACAAATTGCATGGCTTTATGGAAGTCGTCACTTGCAATGTTGGGTGCATACTTGGACAACCTCTCAAACTCGGCTATATACTCTGCTACATACCTTCCTCCTTGTTTAAGTTCTGTAAACTCCTTAAGCCTCCTAGGACGCGAAGATGGAGGAATGAACTTGTTTTTGAACTCCCTTACAAAAACCTACCAGGTGACTTCTTCCTCGGCGGCATCTAGAACAATTTTGGTGTTTTCCCACCAAGAGTAAGCTTCGCCCTGTATTAGCAAGATAGTGCACGGGCTTTCTCTTGTGATTCACACGGAATCAACTCCCAAATCCTCTTAACTTCTTTCAACCACTGTTCCGCCTGAATATTATTCCTTTGTAGAAGTTTGGAGGTTGCTGATTTTGGAACTCCTTAAGTACAACCGGAATCTGTATTGGTTGTTGTGGTGGTGCTAGAGGAACAAAATCCCTTATCCTCTGATCCACAAGACGAACAATAGAATTGAGAAAATCTTGTGGTTGAGCCGGAGGAGGTGGATGTGGAGGGACCCTAGGAGATCGGTCACGGTGATGTCTCCTATGACCTGAAGAATGTTCACGGCGAGGGCGACCTCGAGGCATCCTGTAATCAAGACACTAGATATGCATGTGGGATTAGTGGATGCAAATGAATACATCTAAAATCCCAAGATACAAATAACACACATAATTCACATAATTCAACTAGTACAAATAAGTCAAGTAAGTCAAGTAAGTTCAAATAAGATGCAAGACTCAAGTTATCAAATAATCCTATGCCGCACAACCTAGACTTGACACAACACGACGCTAGAATCGCGGTTTTCCAATCGGGCTCTGATACCACCTAAGATGTAGCACCCGGAACGCCGAAATGCCACACCCCCACACTATAGCTCAGTCCACATACGAAATGGATGATCCGTACATGAACTAAGACTATAGCGAACGGGTGACAAAAGAAAATAAACCTCTAGCTAGGTGGGACTAACCCTCAAATATTACCAACATGTACGATTCAGAAAATGAAAACATAATATATATTCACTTCATTATCCTTAAGTTCAATTATATCATATACATATATACCAACATGAAAGTGGAATGCTAGACTCAAAATAAAAGACTTGACTCGATCACGCCTAGCATGCAACCTGCAGACCTGAAAAGGTGAGGTGTCAGTCTATAAAAGACTGAGTGAGGGGTATAAATAAATAATAGCGCAGTTAACATGTAAGCCATAAGCTCGGGTAAGGTTTTATAAAAAGAAGCAATATAAGTTCACTAATAAAGTAGAACTCCCCGAGATTACAACTAAATCCATTTAACAATGCAATCGTTATCAATTCAATTCAATCAGTGGCCCGGCGAGTGAGGGCAATTCTCCAACCTTACTCCAAATAGTGAACGTTACCAATATTTAAATTATTAACGAGTTAAGTGATCATGCAATCAATTACGATGCACAAGTAGCAGTTTCAATAACCTTTTCCCTCCGGTGATGGTGGGATTGCAAGGGCCCACCACCCAATCAATCTGAGCATAGGGTTCATGAGCCCCTACGCCCGACGGGCTCCTTCCTCCACCAAACCTCCTGGTGGATTCAGGGGTGACCCCAAAATGGTGAGGATAGTGCAAGAGTTACCCGTCAGCCCTTGCTTCCCCGGTTGGCTCAATACACTACCTTCGGTCCCAAAGTGCAATTCAATTTACTCACCTAATCAATCAATCAATCAATCAATCAATCCGTTCCGTGAAATCAGTTGAAAATCAATAAGGTTTGGAAAACTATAGATATATAGATACATTTTGGCCGAAAACATCACATAGGGGTTGTACGGGTTCTATATATCTAGAATTAAACCTCACCTGTGCCGACAAAATAACAAGGATACGGCTATAGAGCTTTCTCCTCATCAACAAAAAGACAATCTGTGCAACAGGGACAAGTGTTCGAGAGACACGACGCATATGAACCATTTACGACGCACGGCAAAGTCATGATCAATGTGTCTTGCAATAACAATTAAGGAATATCAAATAAAAGAGTAATTATCAATAAACCAAGTATATATATCATATAATTCACATACGGAAGCCAAGGAAGTGAAAGGAATGCAATAAGAGAGGTTTTGGTGAAGTTTGGTAAAAATGGACAATTTTAGGAAACGTACATGCTGAGGGAAAACTGGAATATCTTTAATTCTAGAAGTGGGAATTAAGTTTTGTTTGATGGATATGAAACTAGACACAAGTTCCTTTCCGATGATATATGGCTCGTTTTCTAGTTCAAAGTGAGGAGAAAATGGCGTAAGCTTGAAGTTAGGTGCATGCAGTTTGTTGGGAAAGTGGCGACACCTAAAAGAATTGATTATATCTCACAAACTAGAAACTATATTGAGATTATTTTAATTGGAGGTTGTTCTAGACTTCAATAGGTTTCCGTAACCTCAAAAATCAGGTCAATCGGAGTTCGTATGAGGGAGAAACGCCCGTTTGAAAAATTGGTCTGAAATCAGAAACAGACGTGTGAAACCCTCCTGTAACAGTGCCAAACGGGCGTTTGGTGCATGAACTGGAAAGCCACACGGGCATTTAGGAGTGTTCTGTCCAAAAAAACAGGGGAAAAACAGGGCAAGGCTCGGAAATGGCTCCCAAACCCTTCCCACATCAAACCAAGACAAGAATTCAATTTAAAACTATGATGTATATAACTCATATATATCAATTAGGCACCAAACAAATTAAACCATCAAATATGCATCAATCATCAAGGAATCATCATTTAAAACCCATATAATATCATGTCTTCAAACTTCTCATTTAAGCCAATAATTCATGCAAGCTTGCAAATATAAAGAGCCTAAGCAAGCTTCTAATCATATACACACAAGAAATCATACCAAGAGCATCAAACCCTACTCAATCAACACTTTAAGAATTCATACAAATCTCAATTCTACCTTGAATGAAAGAAGAGATGGAAGAGATGATGGTATGATGAAGATGCTCCCAAATATGCAATTTCCCCTTCAATTATGGCTTGAAAAATGATGAAATCTCCTCCCTCTCTTGGTGGTGTTTTGATCATGCACTAGTGTGTATGTGTGAGAGGTTTTGATGAAAATGAAATGAAATGGAATAGATCAATGAGATATTTACAAAAGTCTTCCACTAACTCATGTGAATCATCACTTTTTGAAACTAAGTCCCTCCAATATATAAATCAATGCAAACAAGTTTCATCTCATGGAATATGATCATTTAACTTCATTTCATATTATGCAATTAAATCCACATATTTATGTAATGATCAAGTAATGTCACATAATAGCAGTTAGAGACGTTAACAATTAATTCACGTAAGGTTCCACGTTAATGATAATTCATATAAATGCATAAGAATATATTACATAAAATGTTAATGAAATTTAATATAATGTAACATAATGCATAAATGAAAAACGGGGCGTTACATGTAAGGTTTACTACAGTTAAAAACCAATCGTGCAAGTGTACACTAACATACACGTAGCATAATAGGATCGAACCCACAGGGAAGGGAAATCAATCACTACTCTATATTCTTCTCTAATCTAAAGACCTGACAAAAAGCAATTGTTGTGTTTATCTATAGATCTACTAAAACAGAAATTGACAATTAACTAGAATTAAACACAATTAACGAAACATACGGATTAAATTCAGTAAACTAAGTAGGCAGGGGAAAAGTAATGAATCATACAATCAAGAGCTGATGTGATACTCGTCTGATGAGTGTAATTCTACAACCTAGTCACTTGTATTTGTATTACCCTCTCTCAAGGTGTAACCAATTGCTTAATTAGTGTTCAATGTTGCTCTCGCAATCACCAATAGCTTATTAAACCATAGGAACAAGACTAGTGCAATTCAGTATTCTAGCGGCTCGGCAAGGAATAAGATTACTGTTGTATAAGCTAGGACCAAATCTCTTTGTACACTACAACTTACAAGTTCTGAAAACCATCTAAATTACCATCACCCTTTCGATCTATAGGCAATTATGACACATGCTAAGGGTGATCAGTCCATCGTAAGTCAATTCAAACCTGTTTTCAAACTAAGAATTACCACAAGTCATTCAAGCATCTTATCAAACATCTATCATGCATTCATCATCACCCCCCTAGCCCTAGAGAATTAGCTACTCATAATTAAAGCAAAACTCATAAAACTAAAGGAAATTGCATTAGAATAAATCATAGTTATCAAATCTAAACAAAGTCTCCAAAACAAAAGCATAAACATTCAGCAGTATCTAAAGCGAATCTAACATACGAAACTAAAACTAAATTCAAAGGAATTAGTTTGTAAATTAAAGCAACAATAAAATCAAAGATCGTTCTCAGAATTCAATCCTCTCGTCTTCACGAATTCTTTGAAAAATCTCTGAAACTCCTTGGTCTTCTCTCCAAACCCTAGGTCTTGACCTGGAAGAAAAGCTCTCTCGAAAAGACTCCAAAACACACTAATATAGCGACCCAAAATAATTCTCGCCGTCCTAGGTAACGGGTGTTACCTATTCATGTGTAATTGTTGTTAACGCCCGTTACTGCTTGAAATCACCATAACGTTTTTATTAGTGGGAACGGGCATTACCACTTTTCTTCTGCGCCCGTTACCCCTCCTCTCTCGCCAAACACTCCCCTCCTGTTGTCAGTAACGGGGGTTACTCTTTTTGTATTCCTAAGTGGTCACGGGAGTTACCACATTTTCCTCCAAAAATACATGAAATCACCTTGCTTCGCCGTTTTGTAACTCCAACTCCACATTCACCTGAACGGAGTAAAATAAACACATAAACGCATCAAACGACACCAAAATATAATCTAATTAATGCTCAAAATCATGTAATTTCTACACACAACACTCCTCGTTGTCACTCAAAATGTAAAGATCATCATCTCTTTCAAGGCTTTTGTTTTGGATCCTAAACCTTTTTCCTCCATCTTTGCCCTCAATCCTATTATTTTGAATGGAGGCATTGTTATTTTTTTTTTTTGGTTTTTGGTTTTTTCTTCATTCTATAATCTTGAGGGACTGTTGATTTCCATATGTCATCACCATCATCATCAATTGTTGTTGTAACGGTCAACATATCATTATTCTCAATATTGTTCTTTTGTACCGAATCTTCGTCTTCTTCTCCATAGTTGTCGTTTAATTCAACGGATAATTTCCTTTTGCCTTCCATGTGTACTTCAGATTTTATTTTTTCAATTGCGTCTGCTACCGCATGCAATTTTCCATTGATAACTTCCACCCTTTGATTAAGTGCAATAAGAAAGCGAAACTCCATTGGTACTTGTAAGCTAAGGTTCCTGTAATATGTTGAGTTATGTTCGCCCTGATAAATGAAAAGTGTTAGTAGTTTGAATATTAAAATATTAATGGACTTTTAATTATTAGTTTATTTATAAATTATTAAAGAAATCATATTTTATGAAAATCAATTACCTTCTCAATTGATTTTTGATATTCATATACTGAGCATCCTATATACGTTGTTGCTGACTCTTCAAATAATGTGATGGAAACAATATCACCCTCATGCATAACATTTAGCATCACTCTATACCTAGTATTGATTCAAAATTTATTTATAAGATGAAATTTTTAAATAAAAAATAATTTATTGATAATTTGACATTTGTATATTACCTTGGTATTGTTTGTATATCTTCACCTTGGCATTTCCTGCAAGAAACACCCCCTTCAAATTTGCTTGTTGATGTATTGCAATTTTTGCATGCCTCATACCATAAGGAGGATTTATTATCGATGTTGTTAACCACTCCCTTAAAGCAATAATATGTATCCTGTATAGTAAAAAGAATGCAACTAATATTATTTATTTTGCTATTATTATCTATAAAATGCAATATATAAATACATCTAATTAAGTACCTCAAAGAGTGTAGATCTTTGGTGTATGATTTCTCTTAGTGTCACTTCTTTGATGCTTTTCATTCTTTGTTTCATTAATAACTCATGTATATCAAATGATATGGAAGTTGTTTTGAGCCTAATAACATATTGAGTATATGTTAGGGTTAAAAAACAAAACATTTAGTTTTTAATATTTGAATTTTTACCATTGTTGCATAGACAAAATTTTGTTTTGGATTGGATTTACTTCCAAAAATGATGCTTGTGTAGTTTGCAGTTGAAATTCACCTAATAACAAATCAATAAAGTTAAAACTTATGTATTTATATAGGTATAAATGTATAATTATATATGAAAATGCAAAACATATTTAAAATATTACCCATATATTTTTTCGCTTTGACTTTTCCAATGGCTATGACTGGATGTTCACTAACTATTTCTTTTAGTTTTTGTCCTTCATTTGTAGCGAGATCATCCCAAAGACTAATAACTATGGGAAAATACCTACAAAAGAATTAAATCAGTAATATAATAAGTGCGTTAGGATAACTTTTGATCAAGAAAATATTAAAAAAGATATGTTTGAATTTTTGTTTAAATAGACTATATATCATGTATGTAATACTTACTTATTGTTCACTAATGTAATTTCTCTAATATATGTACGAACACCATTGTAAATTTGTCATTCTTTAACCTCGTTGACGTTCAATAAAATTCCAAAAATATCTGCAATTGTATTAGTAGAAAAAAAATTAAATCTAAAATTGGAAAAAAAAACATTTTTGAAACAAATTTTACCACTATATTAAATATTAAAAGGCAAATTCGTACCAATTGGGCCATGTTGTTCTTCGTTTATATACTCAAAGTCAGTAAAGTTGTAACTGACTTGCTGTGGTAGACACTCGGGAGCATTCGTCACTATAGAATACTTCTTCAATAGAAGTTCTTTCTCATGATGAGGGTTAATGAAATCTGTGTTGACTTTTTTAATTTCTCCATTGGATATAATATGTGTTCCATTACTCAAAAACCGCCCATCAAATTGATTGATCTCATCGTTGAACATTATTACTCTAATTGTTGTCCCTTGTGAAAAATATTAGTTATTTTAGCATGAATGTATAACACTATAGCAAAATAATTTTATAAAAATTTACTTACTTCATCATCAACCATAATCATCTTCAAAATTCTTGTACCCTGTTGTCCGCTCACCATCACAGATCCAACTCTTAATAGCTTGAGTTTTATAGCAAAAGACTTCTGATTTAACTCTAGTGAAGTGATAGTAGATTCAATGTACCCAGACGTATTGAAGCTACAACAACCAATGTCATATTTTTTGTCAATTTCCTTGTTAGATTGAATTGTTCTTGGTTCTAGATCTTTGCGCAAAATACTTTTTCCTTGAATATTATATTTATCCTGAACTCTATCTTTATTTTCCGTAGTTATGTTAGCTTTTATAGTTTTCGGTGGTCTTCCTCTTTTCTTTGTAAGTGTCTTCATTGGCTCACTGTATGTAACGCCCCGATTTTCATTAATTAATTTTCTACGTTTCATTATAATTTATAAATTAAATTTTAGTACACTTTCAGGAAATTATATAGAATTCATGACATATTAATTATGTGAAATATATGAATTCATATCATTGAAAAATTATTTCATGTCATGGAAAAATAATTATTGCGTGAAATATTTACCGGAAGTGGTTCAATTACGAACTTGTCCCTATTTGATCATTTTCTAACTTTTGGGACTTAATTGTATGAACTTACAAGGACTTGATTGATTATATTTCAAAACTATACATACTTAATTGCATAACTTACACATTTGAGGGACTTGATTGCAATTTGAATCATTTTATTTATTTCAAGAGATGAATCACGTAGATACATCCCTTCCTCTCATTTCATTTCATTCAAACCATACAAACACTTGCTTTCTTGCTCCTTATTCTCTCGATCAAAGCCAAGAAGAGGAAGAAAGGATTTCATCAAATTCAAGCTAGTTTTCCGGCAAATTTGCAAACTTTGAAGCTTCCTCAACTTCATCTTCTTCTTCTATTTTCTTTAAAGATCACGAGGCCGTGGACGAGGAGCAGGCTCACTAGAGTATATCCTTGTCATATTTTGGTTGTACAGGTGAGGTTTAATTGCAAGTTATATAGAACCCTACAACCTTATGTGAACTTTTCAGCCAAAAGGTATACGTATATTTTCCTATAATCATTTCCAAGCTTTCAAAATAATTTCAAATAAATCAGACTCATGCAAAGCAATGCATGTGGTTTGATTAATTTCATGATCATGCAAAGCAATGCGTGTATTGTGATTATATCGTGGTTGTTTAGTGGCGAGTAGCATGATAACACTTTGGGCCCGAGGGTATGTGTACGAGCCAACCGAGAAAGCATAGGGCTGACGGGTAACTCTGCACACCCCTCATCATTGGGATGACCCCTGAATTCACTAGGAGGTTTGGTGGAGGAAGGAATCCCGTACGTGGGAGTCATGGTCCCGACGTACGTAGCATGGATGGTTAGGGTTTTGCAAACCCACCATCACCCGGAGTAAAGGAGTTCATGAAATGAATACGTGTGCACTATAAATGAATTGCCTGATCACATGATAATTAAACTAGCATGTAATGATTCACTATGGTGCAAGGTTGGAGAACTACCCTTACTCGCCAGGGCTACGGATTGATAGCATGGAGTTAATTAAATAAACTTATTAAACTTGATAGTTGTAATCTCGGGCGATGGGTATTATATTCTTAAACCTATATTACTTTTATTGCAAAAGCATTACCCGAGGTTACAACTTGCATGTTACTTGTGTTTATATATATTTATGCCCCTCACTCGGTCTTCACAGACTGACGCCTCCACTTTTCAGGTTTCCTTCGTGGTGTGCTAGGCGGAAGTCGGGTCGTGTCGTCCAACTGATTCTAGCACTTCATATATTTTATGATAGTGAGATTTCCCGAGTTATCATGTTGTAGTTATTATTAGCATATGGAGACTTATGCATGTGTAGTATGTGGGAGATGATAATGTATTGATATATTAATTATCGCCTGATGAACTTATAAATACTTGATATATGATGATGAAATGATAGAGTTATGCTTCCGCATTTTGAATTTTCATGTATTGGATTTAATTCATTTAAGGTCTAGTCCCGCCTAGCTAGTTGGTTTTTTTTATTATCACTCGTTCGCTGCAGGTTGATTCATGCACGGATTATCCATTTCATGAGTGGATCGACCTGTAGTGCGGGGGTGTGGCATCTCCACATGTAGGGGTGCTACAATGTACCCTTCATCATTGTTATCAGAAATAGTAGATCGTGTTTGCTTTCTTTCTTTTCCCATTATCTGAACAAAATTATAAAAGATAAACAAATAGACTGAAAATATTGAACTTAGGTAAATAGAAAAAAATAGATCGAGATAAATTAAGGTAACATAAATCAAAGAATCAAAGAAATTCGAAATAAATACATATTTTCAGGAAAGCTAACAAAATAAACTTGCATAAATCAAAACAGTATAAAGTATCATAAATTTCAGAGATCTTGAAAAACCCTTTGCTGGTGTCCGGTGGAAAAATCAGCAAAAAACGTCATTTAAATAATTTATGATATGAATAAATAAAAAAAGAAGTCATCAGAAATTATTGAATATGTAAAGATATTGTTACAAAAATAAATTATATGCTCACCTGAAAATTTCTATGCGTGCCGTGTAATACGTATTAGCCTAGAAAGAAAGTATTTTACAATATAATACTGAAGTATTAGGATAAATCAATTATTTATAGATATTAGAAGAGAATTAGAGTTAGAATAGACATAGGAATAATTAGGAGTCACAATAGATATAGGAATATAGACTCTGATTAAGTATTTTACGATAAATCCGGTGTTTATAAAAGTAGAAGAGAATTAGGAATAATTAAGGGTTAGAATAGATATATAAATAATTTGATTAATTATTTTACGATATAATATTGAAGTATTAAGGATAAAGCCTGTGCTTATGGATAAATACAGTGTTTATAGATATTAGAAGAGAATTAGAGTTAGAATAGATATAGAAATAATTAAGAGTTAGAATAGATATAGGAATAATTAGATTTGATTAGAATTATAGATAAACTAAAATTAGAATTGAATACATGATTTTATATTTATTTTTTACTGCGTTTGATAGAATTAGAATTTGATCAAATCTGTTAAACTTCTAATATTTAAAAATTTTATTTTGAAAAGGCTAAAATAAAAAAAAAAATCTATACTATATTATTAAGCGCAAGAGGCAAAGGTGTTCTCTTGGTGTCCTCTTTTTTTTATTTTATTTACTTATCTTTTATCCATCAGTTTTCTTCTCTTACGATTTTCTCTATTCTTTTCTATTTATTTATCTTTTATCCGTTTTATTCTCTCACATTTTCTTATCTTTTCTTTTCTCTCACCTTATTTCAATTATTTTTTTTTCTTTTAAATTTTTTTTAAAGATAGTGTTGTTTGATATTTTATGTTTTTATGTTATTTTTGTATTAATTCAATAATTATATTAAAAATATTTATTAAATATATATTAATATAAAAATTAGTTTAAATATAAAAAAAAATTATAATTTGCACACGCAACGAGTGTGCCAAAATTACTAGTATAAATTAAAATTAAAGGCTAAAATGTTTATTCCCTTCCAAAAACTGACATCAGCGTAATTTATGTAACGACGACAATCTGAATCGATTGTTATAACTCATTCTTTGTGGCTGATGTTCGGCCTAATAATTAATATTCATTTAATTTTTCCTTAAAATTTTTCGTATACAATGAAGTTGGAGGCTTATCAAAGTGGGTAGAATTGCCCAATCCAAACATAATTACATAATTGGAAAAGAGCTGCAAATACAAAATCTCGTAGAACTAAAAATTGTAATGAAAGTTGGTAAAGTTGGTCAAAAATTGTAATAAAACTTAACAATATGCAAAAATTGTGTTGGAAATTAAAAATGCTAAATGATGAGGAGAGTGTTTATGATTTTTTGTTCTTTCTCTGCCAAGACTTTTGAATTTTCAAAAGACATTCTTTTCCCTTTTCTTAATCGAAACTATGCACAAAATGGTGATACTTTAAGTATAATCGAAGCTAGAAAAGTCCATTTTTTTTTGGGTGTTTTTCCATTTGTGGATTACATAGTAACTCTTTCCCTGCAAAAGGCCTATTTCTTGTATTGATCATTGAACTCACTGCAAATCAATGTAGCTTCATTCGTTGTTAAATATATTGCCTTTGTTTTAATTAAACATGTTATGATTAATTAAATGT
Source organism: Lantana camara (assembly GCA_037501455.1). NCBI lineage: Eukaryota > Viridiplantae > Streptophyta > Magnoliopsida > Lamiales > Verbenaceae > Lantana > Lantana camara. The sequence goes on from CM074863.1 coordinate 89,703,420, forward strand.
AATTTAAATTTCTTTTTGCAGTTGACAGGAGAGAGATCATGAGACTGTTACCGGCTTTAAAAATCAGATATTTGCTTTGGCTCTCTTATTGTTTTTTAAGCAGGTAATGGAATAATGTCCTCAATTTAATAAGAATTCAAACATAGAGCAAACATATGAATCAATTATATGCTTACTTATTAATTTACTGAGAAAGGTGAATATAAAAACACATAATATTATTTTTGAAACAATAATATCTATTCAATAATGTCATGAAAATAGAAACACCAGTAAGTAATTTCTATAGTTTTATTACTGCACAAGGTTGCAGATTTCTGCTTCTGACATTTTCACCTCCGTCTGATAATCGGCTCCATAATATAACACTTTCACTTCTATTTCAATATTTTCTCCTCCACTTGAGATCCGCCCTAAATGAAAATATAATATTATTTATTTTTAAATAATAATAATAATAATGTACCTGGTACACTTGTAAGCAATTTTCGCTGTTTTATTCTTGCACAAGGTGAAACACTTCTGGTTTAACATTTTCGCCTCCACTTGAGATCCATCCTAAATAAAAATTAAATATTCTTTATTTAATAGTATTATTATACTAATACTAATACTACGTAGTAGGAGTGTACCTGCATTTAAAACTTGTTTGTATACAACATTTTTAGTCCATGTATTTCCTCTTGTGTTGTTGTTGTCGGGTTTAATTAGGACTTTGGTTGTCGACATTGAAGTTGTAGCACCCGAGCGTAAGGTACCACATCCCCCGCACCGAGACCCGACCCGAATATGAAATGGGCACTCCATACCTGAGCTAAATCACGGTGAACGGGGACATACACACACTCTATGCTAGGCGGGACTAACCCTTAAACCATACGAATCAGAGTAAACATTAAAGCGGAAGCAATAACTGAACATATATCATATATATACCATGAGCATCCAAGCTCCAAAATTAATTCATATACAATAGTCACATGCCATCACGGCTCAAAACAGGTACGCTCAAGTCATAAAGCATATACAATAACCATAAATAAAAGTATGCAAGTGTAAGACAAAAATACAAGAGCTAGAGACGAATGCAAGACCTAACGACTCGAATTCCCGCCTAGCTCCCTGACACCTGCATAAAACAACTGAAAACCAAACGGGTTCAGTCCAAAAGGGACTGGTGGGTATAAAAAAAAATAGGGCATAAGTATAATATAAGACGGTATTTAAACAATCACATGCAAGCTATAATCCCAAGTGAGGTTTTTAAAGAATTTCCCAAGTGGGTGAAATAGAGAAATCATCAAAAGGGATTATAACGATTAATTTACATTAGGTCATTCTTGGCCCGGTGAGTGGGCGTGCATCATCTCCAGCCAACACCTTGTGTAGTTCATTAAACATTCATTCATTCATTCTTTTCAGGCATATCATTCTTTCGTGCACATTCAATAACATTTACACCTTCTTCCTCCGGGTTGGTGGCGGGTTTGCAAGGCCCGACCACCCATTCATTGACCAAAAGGGGTTACATGACTCCCCAGATGGCACTCGGCGTCCATTCCTCGCTAACTCCTAACGAGGTCCGGATACGCCGTTCATTGGTGGAACTAATGTGAGGGATCACCGTCGGTCCATGCCTCCCCGGATAGCCACTCACACTAAGTCCCTGGGCCCATTCTGTGCATTCGTTCATTTCTCGCCAAAACATTTGGTAGGATTCATAAAATAAGGCTTTACGTTGCAAACATTTACTCTTGAAATGACTCTATATACATATATTAATTTTGGTCGAAAACTTTACAGGTTGAAGGTATATAGGGTCGTGTAACTAGATAGTAGAGAAACCCACCTTAAAACGACAAAAAGAAGCACAAGAGCCTCATGGACCGGCCTCGTCTCCAACAGGATCAAAATCTGTGCAAGGAAGGTGAAGTGAGACTCAAAATAACCACATAAGACGCTCGGTGATGTAATGATCATGATATGAATGTATAAAAGATCATATTATGTAATGAACATGTTCATGTGCATGATTAATGTCTTAAAGACATATAAACATTCATTCCATTCCTTTCAAGAATCATTCAAATTCGTTAAAGTTCACTTCCATATTTCATACCAAATTAATCCAAGGAATTCAAATAACGATCATAACACGTAGTATAACATGTTTACACTTAGAAACTAGGTAAATAGAAACATTCAAGTCATGTTTGGAAATTAAATAACACGAAATAGATAACAATTAAATTCTAAAATTTAAATAAATTAAACAATAATTAAATATATATAACTTTAAACATATATATATATATATATATATATATATATATATATATATATATATATCCTACGCACAACATGCATGCATATACTAAAACAAAACAAATTAAATCAATATTATAGATATATAATCAACCATGCGTTAAATAAATAATATATAATATATATCAACCTAATTATATATATATAGTTATAATACAGCATTGCATGCATTTAATTAGCAAAACAAATGCAATTAATGTCTATGCATGCAAACATTGAGAATTAGGAAACAAATATCAAACCAAGCCATGCATTTGGTAAAGCAACAAATATGCAACAAAACAACTCCAAATCAACATCTAAACATGCTCTGCAAGTGATCAAACGTGGGGAAGGGAAGAAGGTGATCCTTTCATGTCATTTCTTCAAATAACCATTAATGGCAACTCATGAATGCTTCAACTACCACATAATACATCACCATAAATGCAAAGAAGGAGTCAAGACAACCATATTCATGCTTTGAATCAACCAAATTCATCAAGGAATGAAAGAGATCAACATATGGCACCATACCCTAACTATTTCATCATTTCAACAAAAACCCATGAAAGCATGCTCAAAATTGGGGATGAATGGTTCAAAATGACTCATAATGAATGTATAATACAACCCTAAGCTTACCTATTTGGATGGAAGATGGAAGAGATTTGAGCTTGAATCTCCAAGGTTGGCAATGGTTACGGGATTTTCTGGAAACAGGTGATTTTTTGCTGATTTTCTCTAAGTGAGGAGGGTTAATTAGGTTAGGGTGATTAAGGGCAGTTAGGGGGTTGACTTAGGGTTCCAAGGAATCAAACCAAGATTAAATTGGTCAAGGTTTGTGGAAGATATGGCTCCTTTAGTAAAAGGTGGCAATTTTGGCGAATATAACACATTTCGGTTGAATTTCGGAGGTTCAAATAACTTTGGAAAAATATAACGCTAAGTTAATTAAACTCGAATTTTCATTGCGAGTTCAGCGAAGTTGACGAAACTCGAATCCGAGTTTCCTAGCTCAAGATATCACATAAGGAACCAATGGTTCGCTAATTGCTCGTTAGCCCCCGTTTTGGATTCCAAAATCAAAATAAATTCGAAACTCATGCAAACGAACCCGAAAACATGAAAAGAATATATATTATTTTCATGACACGTATATCTCCAACATATTAAATTTTCACGAAATTTCGGTATCAAATCATATAAGAACGAAGCACGTTTATAACACTCATAATCAATGCATTTAAAAAATCCATAACTTTTCTGAATAAATACAAAATTTAAACTCATATTTAAATTATAATTAAAGTGCACTAATTAAGTATACTTTAAAATCAAAGTGCACGAATTAATTCTAATATTAATAAACTTAAAATATAAATAATTAACATTTGAATATTTAATATAAAATTAAATATACAAAACACTTATAAATAATTAATTCGCGCAATTTGATAAACACATACGTCATACCTGTACGGCCGAAATATCGGGGCGTCACAACCTCTCCCCCTTAAAAGAATCCGTCCTCAGATTCACTGATTGCCCGGAAACAACTCGGGGATGAAATCTTTTCATTTTATCCACCGTCTCCCACGTAGCCTTTTCCGTTTTGTCACTTCTCCATAAGACTTTAACTAGTGGGATTTGCCGGTTTCTTAATTCTTGCAATTTTCGATCCAAAATTCTAACCGGTTTCTGAACGAAGGTAAGGTTAGGCTCAAGTTCCACTTCCTCAACGGGTAGGATCTCGGATTCATCCGGATAATATCCCCGAAGCTGAGAAACATGAAATACGTTGTGAATTCCGGTCAAGCTCGGAGGTAGATCTAAACGGTAGGCCGTATCTCCAATTTTCTCCAGAATCTCATACGATCACAAATATCGAGGATTCAATTTTTCTCCTCTTCCAATCCTCGAGAATCCCTTTCGTGGCGAAGCTTTCAAGAATACTCTATCACCAATCTCAAACTTAAGATCCTTTCTTCGGTGATCTGCATAGCTTTTCTGTCGATCCTGGGCTGCTTTTATCCGTGTCTGATTATTTGAACCTTATCAATCGCCTCTTGTACGGCCTTAGAGGGCTTTTCCTTTTTCTCCCCTCATTTCACACCTTCCTGCTTGGTCCAATTCCATTCGTCCAAATCAAAGAACAACGGAGACCTGCATTTCCATCCGTAGAGAGCTTCATAAGGCGCCATTTCTATCGATGCTTGAAAGTTGTTATTATAAGCAAACTCAATCAAAGGCAATTGCTGGTTCCACGAACTCGAAAAATCCAATGCACATGCTCTCAACATATCCTCTAATATTTAATTAATCTCTCTGATTGTCCGTCTGTTTGAGGATGGAAAGTTGTGCTGAATTGAAGCCTTGTTCCCAGATTCCTTTGCAATTCTTGCCAAAATCTAGAAGTAAACCTTGGATCCCAATCTAATACAATGCTAACCGGCATACCATGAAGTCGGACAATTTTGTCAACATACTTCTTAGCTAACTTATTCACCTTATCCGACATCCGAATAGCAAGAAAATGTGCCGATTTTGTCAATCGATCCACGATCACCCAAATTCCATCTAAACCACCCTTCACTCGTGGAAGACCTGAAACGAAATCCATCGCCACTTGCTGCCATTTCCATTCTGGAATAGGTAACGGTTGAAGTAACCCCGATGGCTTCTGATGCTCTGCTTTCACAACTTGGCAAGTCAAGCAATGTTTTACGAAGTTGATTACATCCCGCTTAAGTCCATTCCACCAATAAAATTGTTTTAAATCCTTATACATCTTGTTTCCCACTGGATGTATCGAATACCCTGATCGATGAGCTTCTTCTAATATCAACCGTTTCAACTCTTTCGTTTCAACTTAAAATATAAATAATTAACATTTTAATATTTAATATAAAATTAAACATATAAAACACTTATAAATAATTAATTCGCGCAATTTGATAAACACATACGTCATACCTGTACGACCGAAATATCGGGGCGTCACAGAAGTTCCTCTAGAGAGAGCTACATATAATTGACCATGAGAAAACACAGACCGAGGCAATATATTCCGACATTCGAAATTGTTTGTCCTTGAGCTTTATTAATTGTCATGGCAAAACAAAGTCTTATCGGAAATTGTTTACGCTTGAATCGGAACGGGTATCCTTCATTTTCGGCCGGTGAAAGTGGTATTCTTGGTATAATTACATGCTTTCCTGTATGTTGTCCGAAGACAATTTTAGCATCAATAACATTATCCTTGAACTCTCTGCATACCATTCTTGTACCATTGCATAAGCCGTTTGATGGATCTAAATTCCTCAATAGAATTATAGGACAATTTTTCTTAAGCACCAACTTATGAGGAGGTAGCCCGTTTGGGGTTAAAGAATTTAAGAAATTCTCTTCATAGTTGTTATTTGTATCATCCACCGCTTCGTCAAAACTGGGAAATATTCTTGCTTCACCGGGAAATATACTTATCAACTTATCATTTAGTTTATCAACATGCTCATTTCTAGCAGCTAGTATTGCTCGACTTATCATATATCCAGCTGAGTGAGCATTCTTTTCCATTGAAGGAAAAATGGCTTCAATGAGATCTTGTATTGAGCCTTCTTCATTCTCATACTGAATAATCATCTCTTTTGGAACTTCAATATTGCCTTCAACATCAGTAGGCTCATCACCATTTCCAATTCTTAGTAAGAACTCACCGAAATTGGGATCCTTCACTGCTCTCATATTTTTGGACAAAGTTAATTTTTGCATTTTGGGCCACAAATACGATTTCACCAAACTTGCAGAAATAGTTTGTGAGATCGTTCCTCTTAGGACAACAGGTAATACTTGTCTAAAGTCTCCGCCAAATACCATTACTTTTCCACCAAAATACTTTATGTTTCCCATTACATCTTGAAGTAATCTATCAACATTCTCTATAGCCCATCGATGTGCCATTGGCGCCTCATCCCATATTAGTAGTCGTGCTTTACGTAATAGCTCTGCAGCGCCAGATTGTTTAGAAATATCACACTGACTTGAATCATTTGCATCCATTGGTATTTTAAAACGTGAATGTGCTATTCTTCCACCTGGCATTACGGCAGCGGCTACTCTAGATGTTGCAGTTACAATTGCTATTTGATTTCTAGATCTGAGATGAGCTAATAATACACGGTATAAGAATGTCTTTCCAGTTCCACCTGATCCGTCAATAAAAAAAATGTAGCACCCGAAACGCAAAGATGTCATATCCCCGCACTATAGTTCAATCCACATATGAGATGGACGACCCATACATTAATTAAATTATAGCGAACGGGAGACAATAATAAAAAAAAAAAAGACAACTAGCTAGGCGGGACTAACCCCAAACCACATAATCAATTCATAATGCGTCAAAATAAAGCGGAAGCATAATATGTTCAATATCAAATACCAACATCGAAAGCATGCTATCTCCACTATATCCACATATCAATACATTATCATCTCCCAAAATACATACTAAATAACAATAATAATAAATCATACGCAATAATAAATAAGTGAACCGTGCATGACTCGACTACAAAGACTGGACTCGATTCGATTCCCGCCTAGCATGCACCTGCACAAACCTGAAAGGTGGAGGCGTCAGTCTACGAAGACTGAGTGAGGGGCATAAATAAATATTAGCACAAATAACATGCAAGTTATATTCTCGGGTAAAGTTTTAGAAAGGAAAATAATATAAGTTTAAGAATGGAATATTCTTCGCCCAAGAGTACAACTATCCAATTTAACAATTCGTTTAATTCCATTTCATGCAATACGTGGCCCGGCGAGTGAGAGCAATCTCCAACCTTACACCAATAGTGAACAATACATGCTTGCTTTATTAGTTAACAGGTGATCATGCAATTCAGTTATAGTGTAGTAGTGCGATGGTGTACTCAATCAATACAATGTCAATGAGTGAAATCAATGCAGTAACCCGAGGACAACCCATGGTGCCGGACCCGTCCCCAGTCTCCTTCTCCTTCCAATGATGGGAAGGTCGCGAGCCTTCACTATCCACGACATGGTGTACGTCAGGAACATGACTCCCACGCACAGGACTTCTTCCTCCACCAAACCTCCTGGTGGATTCAGGGGTGATCCCACATGATGAGGGAAATGCAGAGTTACCCGTCAGCCCTATGCTTTCCCTGTTGGCTCATACACTAACCCTCGGGCCCAAAGTGAACAATCATGCTTACTCACCAAAACATGCACGATACATTGCTTGCTTTTCATGAACATGGCTAGCTTATAATCATGAGTAAATTTCATGGAAATTATAGATATAAATACCTTTTGGCCAAAATCTCACGTAAGAGTTGTATAGGTTCTATGTAACTAGAAATTAAACCTCACCTTACAGGCGACACAACGACTCAAGGATGCATGGACGTGCTCATCAATCAATAATCTCCGCCTTGGAGAAGAACTGGACAAGAAAATGGGAAATTGTACACCCGTGAGACAATAACTCAAGGATGATACCAAATAGGATGCACGACTTATTCATGTAACGAGATGACATGCATTGATCAATGTGGCATATAATAATCATATTCTTGCATGAAATATATCACATAATAACATATTAGGGTCATTTGAGGCAAAAGCAAAGGAATTGAAATTCCCAAGTTTTTACAAAACGTTTTTGTCTCTCCAGAGACCTGGGAACGGCCGTTCCGGGTTTTAGTACAAAATGGGAAGGTTCGTTCCCGTCTCCCCGAACTATGCCCCGAAGATGGGAAGGGTCGTTCCCAGCTGTAAGCCAAAGTGGGAATGGTCGTTCCCATCATTGCCAGCATGCATACATCTCACACCTAGGAACGGCCGTTCCACAAAACAACTGGGAACAGGAATGGCCGTTCCCGTTAAAACTCACCAAAATCATCATAATTCAAGTTCCAAATGCAGGATTTCATGAAATAAACATGTATTCATGCTCAAGGTACAATAAAATTAATATAAACACATAAATCATGTCTTGATCATCATGATTTTTACTTTGGAACTCATATATGAATTCATCCAATATTTCCATAAAATTCATGAATTCTTGCTCAAATTCAATCTTAAAGCTCCTAATCTTGCTTCTAACATCTAAATCACATAATATTCAATTTAGCTTCAAACCCTAGCTTCACATATAAATTCAAGAATTCATAGATATCATCTATACACAAACCTTGAACGAAAGAGATGGAAAGAGATGGTGTTATAGAGATGATGTTGCTTCAAAGTTCCTAATTTCTTGAAGATTTAACTTGAATATGATGAAAACCATCTCTTCTTCTTGTTTGAAGTTTGATTGAGAGAGAAGAGGAAAAAGAATAATATGTATGTGTTGGTATGAAATGAAATGAAAGGAAGAGATGTTTCTACGTTATTTATCTCTTAAAATTGATGAAATGGCACAAATTGCAATTAAGCCCCTCAAAGATATAAGTTTATGTAATTAAAGATGAAGGGTTTGAAAATTGATCAATTTAGTCCAAAGGAATTCTCATGCAATTTGGTCCACTAATTCAAATCAATGTCACTTAAGGACACGTAAGCAATTAAAACAAGTTCGGTAATTAATTCACGTAACAATAAAATGCAATTTATAAAATAATTCTCAAGTTGACACGTATTTCAAATATTTTCACGTAATCATGTTGAGATACAATTTATAAAATTGATATAACACTTATAAGTTGAATAAACGAAAGTAATAAAATAAAATCCTAACGCTCAAAACTCACACGTGTCGTGCGTACCTGAATAACCGAAAATCGGGGTGTTACAAAAAATGCCTTCATTTTCTTTATTTATACAATCTAAGATCTTTGAGAAAGCATCGTGTTGTTCAGGATTCAACTTCGTTTTTGCTTCGCAATCATCAAGAGACATTTTTATTGACATCTCATCTTGTATTTCTCGTGGAAAATCACCCCCTATATCATCAATATCAATTGAAGTGTTGGGAAGATCATAGAACAATATGCTTTTTCCCATACTCTCCCAAAAAAAAACTTCACACTTTTCAAAGTTTTAGCAATTAGTAGTTCTGTTGAACTTCCTATTTCTCTTTTGAAGTCTTCCGACATTGGTTCAAAATATGTGTCCTAAATAAGTCTCACATCTGTTGGTTCGCAATATACCAATATGATTGCGAATAATCTTCGAAGTTCTTTTGGCATTTGAAAAGTGATAGCTTCATTCAAACATTCAATAATGCTTTGATCAGATTCGAGTAATCCTCTTCTTTGTGCTGCTTCCTTAAAGTTAGAACACAGTACTCCATTTACTGTTAGTAAATTCTGGAAAGATGTTGGTCCTCTAGTGTGGTTCAACAGCAACCTGAGATAATATCTTTCTCCCTCAATAGGTTTTGCACCATTTATACGTCCTATCACATATCTTTGCTTTCTTTCTCTCCAACATTTACCTTTTTTGTCCCATACATAATGTTCTGGAAATTCTCTGTAAAGATATTTTCTTGCAGTTTCATTCTTCGAGCACATAGAAAAGTATTCGGTAAGCATTGTTTTGGAGCAATGATCCCAAGTCAAAATGTCCTTTAAGTTTTGATTTGACCAATAAGTCACGCATTGTTGATTTGGAAGATGTAGGTCTAAATTGACAACTGCTGGATCAATCTCATTCAAATTAAATTCAAAAATTCTCCATATTGCTTCTTGAGCTGAAACCCATCTAGCATCCTGAAATTGTTTAATCTCATCAACTGAGTTTTGTTCACCATCGTGCGTGATATTAATTGCCACTTTAGCATGCCCCTTATTGGTGCATCAGTTCCCATTATTAGTTTCTGCAACTTCTCGAGAGCAACTTCTCACAATCACTTTGTACCAAAAAAGAAAAAAGGCCTTCTTACAATTGCTACATTATTTCATAATTGGAATTTTAATGCATGCCTGCATGCCTCCTAGTTTTTTGTTCTTCGAGGTTCAAGAAAATGTTGTATAGTCATTTTTCACTATTACTACTCGAAAAGTCGACTCTTTTACTCCATTTTCTTTTAATGGGTCATCGTAGAATTCCTTTTGTTAGTTTGCAAAGTAGGAAATGATATTTTGTTACACAGGATTTACACTATAAATTTAAAATATTCAGATAATTATGTATATATATACCTTTACAACTTATCAATTCTGATGATTGAGGAAAAATAGGTGATAACAACAACAAATACATACCTTCTTGTTCTTGTGAAAAAACCTCATTTGCGGATGAAAAAATTGTTACTTGAGTGGCATTGGGGGAAATTGTTACTGAAAACAAATATTTTTTCAAGAATAATTATTTAATAATATAATATAAAAAATTAGATATATATATAGATAAAAATAAAATTAATTTGTATTAAGAAAAGTTATTAAAATCTTGTTCTTCACGAACAATAAGGTGGCCAGAAGACAACCTTGGAACAGTTGATATATTATCATCTTCATGCCCAAAAAATTAATGAATATTCATTATATATAACTTAGATAGCATGCATGACTGGTTGGTAGAGCATCACCAAATTATACGCATTAAATATTGAAAGAATGTAATGTAAGTGACTTAGTGTAATAGAATGTACCTTGTTCTACTTCATTGTTGATTATGGTTGGCTGAATTTCCTTAGTAGGTAACTTTTTAATATTTTGATGCCACCCTCTCTCACCTCTTGGAAAAAGTAATGGATATTGCAAAGGATCATAGCATCCATAATAATGCTTTACTCGGTGTCTATGCCTGAGTGTGCATGAACTATAATATCTCGTTCATAAGGCACATTAACGTTATTTCCTTCAACCCATATGGCAGCAACTTGATCAGCAGTTAGACAATTATAAACTCTTTGATCTAATCTAACGTCTTTCGAGATATGAAGTTGAGCGTCATCTATCGAAGGATAATCCTTTAATCTTCTAAAAACATTTGCATAGGGATTTGCGTCTAAATTTTTTATTAGTTTTTTCACTGTACCTTCAGATAAAGCTGTATTCTCTAGTATTTTCATTCTATTCTCAACCTCATTTTCAGTCTCAACACAACTGAAGAGGACCAGCACCCCTTTCATTAGGAATTAACCCTGGAAGGTCATGGTACACCATTCCTTGTGCTCGAAAAGTATATACACCTTGTCGTGCAGATGCAAGTTCTTTATCTAATTTCATGCCAAAAGAAGTAAAAGAAAATATGCAATTGAACGAACGGATATTTGCCCGAAACCCTACTCCTTCATCTGATTGTGAAGTGAATAACTCATACAAATCATCAGGAATTTCAATATTCGCTAGTTTAATTTTCCCGTGGTCGCAGCAGAATGTAGGAGGCTCATACTCAAATCTTATAGCTCCACAATATATACAATTCAGCATTTTTTTTAGCTCATGTACCATCGAAGATACATCGTCATAAAGTATTGGACCTAAAAAAAGAAGCATACATAATTACATTATGTAGAATATGAAATTATTAAAGAATAATTTTATCAAAACAAATTAAATACTAACCTTTATATTCATCTCTCACTATTACAGCCCTTAAAAGCGATGCAATATGTTTTGTGTTTCTTATTCTTTTTTGTTCTATAACTTTATTTATGTAGTCTTGTTTATCTGTCTCACTTAGATTGGAATATTTCCTTTTCATTGAATCAAGACGCCTATGTTGATATATATTCGCATCTGTAAAATAATAAATATGAGAGAATCAATAATATATTATATAATAAAATTCTAGTGCATCTTAAATTATAATTAATTAACTGGATATTATTATTACCTGGCAAGGAATTCGATGTTGGATATTGCCCACCCCGTAACATTATTCCACCACAATAAATAAACCTTTAAAAAATCCACTAACAATAGACAAAATTTCAGAAATTAAAGCAATACATCAATTAAGAATTAAAAGAATTCCTTACATCAATTATAATATTAAAAAATATATATATTTTGTATTATGTGTCCTATGTAACAAAATGTTTTAATTTTTATTAAAGACTTAAATTCTTATTATGTAACAAACGTTTTCTAAGAGACTTTTTTAAAGGAAAAAAACTAAATTTAATAAAATAAATTATATTTTATATATATATATATATATATATATATATATATATATATATATAAAATATAATTCTATTTTTATATTAAACCTTAATATATATAAATAAAGTTAGGGTTTGGTATTTCAATACCAAACATTCGAAGTTGGTTCAGTTGGTTTTACCAAATTGTGAACATCCTGGGAATATTGTTGAGCGTTTTAAATTTTGAGGATGAAATTTAAGAAATTACCTGAAAAAATAAGATGATAGATGGAACTGATACACAATTGAAAGTATATCAAGGGAGAAAGTAGTTATGATATAAATCTTTTAAGTGTTAGGCTAGTATTTATAGATATTAAAAGAGAGTTACTACAATTTGATTAGGAATTTGATTAAAGTTAAAATTTGATTAGGATTACAAAGTTAAAAGAATTAATTAGAATTTAAAGAGTTTGATTAGAATTAAAAATGTTTAAAGAATTATTACTTATTGACGTATTTAGTTAATATTTTGTTATATAATTTCTCTAACTTATCTAATTATATTATCTTGTTAATTAGATATTGCTTGAGATCCTTGAACAGCCTTTTCACTGCTATTTCTGATCATTTGAATGTTCTCCTTTATATTAAGACTTTAAGGTCAAGTGTTAGTTTACCCGACTAATTAGAAGTTACATATCAATTTTGTTCTCAAATATGGAATTCCTTAATGAATACTTTTAAAATAGCTCCAAATCCACATTGCCTCAATTTTGTTGTTATCCGAGAAGTTTTTTGTTGAAGTTCTAATCGTGCTAAATGTATAATGCAGGTGATTCAGGTGCGATAATCTCGTCCACAACTTCATTAGTTGTAAGAAAATTGATTTCAATTGAGATAATGATCACTGTTTTTCACATTTCCTACTTTGCCCTTTCCTACAGAAGCTCAACAAGTTTTTTTCTTAAACCTGAAGATGCTTTCATTCAAAACAATGGTCCCCCCTCTCGACCCTTCATGCAGCAGTGAATTAAGCATCAATGATTTCTTCTAATGCTCGGCGTTTTTAATGATGCCATGCTCATTCTAGGTTATTTTTTTACAAAAGCTGAGCCACGTGGCTACACTTCCACCATTGATCCTCATGCGGATGACGGATACCATCTTTAAAACACGCTTCTCATGACTGTCGTTGATCATCATATATTAAATAATAATAGAGAGATAAATAGAGAGTTATCACTTATCCGTGATAACCAAATATATTTATGACTTATTCGCAGTAGATAATCATTCAATGCTTAAAAATGATTAGTCAATGTTTGTGATTTGTTACTTTAAAACTGCTTTTAAATATATCTCTCACTATAAATACAAATTATGATTTATAATATGTAATTATATAATTTTCTCCTAATAACGATTTCGTCTTCAATAATCAATAAATACGTATGAGAACTATGTTGATCACATGGAAATACTAATGTCTCTCACTGTAAATACAAATTATGATTTATAATATGTAATTATATAATTATGCCCGACTAACAAATACCGATATAACTATTATGAGGGGATTTATAGAGATCAATATTTGTAGAAAACCAAAAGACTCCTATTTTGATTGAATAAGAACTTATTAAATATAATTAGACTATTACAAAATTAACCCTGATTTATATTTACAAACATATTTAATATAAGGGTAATTTAGACGATTTTGTAAAAAACAACTGGCTCTTTTATAATATATATAGAAATAGTACATAACCTTTGAAATTTGTTCTCTAGTACCCCCTCTAAAAGTTTTCGGTAAAAATTTCTGGCAAAACGGGGTGTTTGAAAATAAATTTCAAAGGTTATGTATTAATTACACCAAAATTTCAAAGATTGTGGGGTAAAGTGCAAATTTGAGATTTTTACATATATGTGAGAAATCTGTGAATTCAGCAAAATTCAGATTTTAGGTTCAAATCTGTAAAAAATTCAGCAAAATTGAGAATTCTATATATATGTGAATAATTTTTTGCAAATTTGAGATTTTTACATATATGTGATTTGAAATTTTTATATATATTTAAAAGATTTTTGTATGCTATAAGATTTGAGATTTCTCCATATATTTTTGTTAATATCTAAAGAGATTTTCTTGGGATCTATGAGATTTGAGATTTTTGTATATATGTGAAGAAATTCTTGCGATTTGTTTTGCTTATATGTGAGATTTTTGCGATTTAGGATTTCTGTATATATCTCAGTATATTTGATATGTGGTACTAATTTTGCAATTGTTTTTTGTTGGATAATCTGGTTTTGAATCGAAAGTTATTAACTATATTGAGTTTGCAAGCTGGTTTCTTGAACAATCTCTATTCATGATCCGTGTTTTGGCTTTTTTTTTAGTTGGTTTCTTAAACAATCTCTAAAGAAATTTTTGTTTGAAATTTGAGATTTGAAATTTTTGTAAAAACAATTTGTTTGAGATTTCTGAGATTTCGGCATATATCTATATATATTTTTTCATAAACTGACTTAGAGATTTCTGCATATATCTAAATATATTTTTGCATAAATTAACTGTGGGATTTCTGCATATATCTGAATATATGTAACACCCGAGCAGCCGAATCCAACTTCTTCCCGATCTTGACTTCTAAAACTCAATTTCTAATCACTAAGTTTAGTCAAAAATCCTTCTTTGCCAACCCTTGGTTCATAACTCCTATCGAACCCATTTCATCTTGACTTTTCTTACTTATTAACACCTCTTCAATGACCCGAATCTGGGACCAAAATACCTTCAAGGTGTGTTCACTTCATCCCTTAGGTTGAAAGATTCCGTTGAATTCAATTAAAGGTACCTTAAGTAATAGAGCAGTGTATATCAATCCTCTAAGTCATAACCATCTCGCGATCAATCCTTATTTCACCAAGTGTGCTTCTACCACCGCATCTTTAAATCCGGACCTTCTATTCCGAATCCTAACCCTTGGACTCTAGCGCCATCTAGAAAGCCCCACATCTCGAATTCTCCACATTCTTCCCGGGTGTATCCTTCCTATCTTCCATGCCTCAGAAAAAGCTTGCAATCGATCGTCTTTGTCATAGAACTTGGCCGTGGTTTGATATTATTATCATAACCTGTAATTCATAACTTATTTCGGAGATATATGCATGCGATTAATACATGCTCATGGCACATATTCAATATAGAATGCAACAAGTAATTTGACTAGATTAAAAGAAAGACGATATCATGTTCAAAATCGATGCAATGCGCACATTATCACATAGTTCCTATGCCGAACGACCTAGACTGACCCACACGACACGAGAGCCCGAGTTTTGCATCCCGTAGCTCTGATACCACTTAAGGATGTAACACCCGAGCGCAAGGTGTCACATCCCCCGCACCGAGACCCGACCCGAATATGAAATGGACGATCCATACCCGAGCCAAATCACGGCGAACGTGGACATACACACCCTCTATGCTAGGCGGGACTAACCCTTGAACCATAAAACAACTTAAAACATTAAAGCGGAAGCAATAAACGGACATACATCCTGTAGATATGCAATGAGCATCACAGTTTTCAAATTTTAAGTCATATACGCGCTCAAATGCCATCAAAGCTCAAAACAACAAGTACGCTCCATTATTATTTATATCCCATGATCCAACGTGCAACATGTAAGTGTAAGACCAAAAATACAAGAGGTAAAAGCGAATGTAAGACCTATGACTCGAATTCCCGCCTAGCTCCCTTGACACCTGCACAACACAACTGAAAGCCAAACGGGTTCAGTCCAAAAGGGACTGGTGGGTATAAAACAGGGCATAAATATAATATACAACGGTAATTAAACATTCACATGCAAGCTATAATCCCAAGTGAGGTTTTTAAAGAGTTTCCCAAGTGGGTGAATAGAAATCATCAAAAGGAATTATAACGATTCATTAACATTAGGTCAAGGTCATTAGTGGCCCGGCGAGTGGGCATGCATTGTCTCCAACCAACACCTCGCGTAATTCATTACCATTCATTAACATTCATTCATTCTTTCTTTTCAGGCATATCATTCTTTCGTGCGCATTCAATAACATTTACACCTTCTTCCTCCGGGTTGGTGGCGGGTTTGCAAGGCCCATCCACCCATTCATTGACCAAAAGGGGAGCATGACTCCCCAGATGGCACTCAGCGTCCATTCCTCGCTAACTCCTAACGAGGTCCGGTTACGCCGTT
Source organism: Lantana camara (assembly GCA_037501455.1). Taxonomy (NCBI): domain Eukaryota; kingdom Viridiplantae; phylum Streptophyta; class Magnoliopsida; order Lamiales; family Verbenaceae; genus Lantana; species Lantana camara. The sequence goes on from CM074863.1 coordinate 89,720,050, forward strand.
CATTAGTGGGACTAGTGTGAGGGTTTACCGTCAGCCCTTGCCTCCTCGGGTCCCCACTCACACCAAGCCCCTGGGCCCCATTCAGTGCATAACACTCATTCATTCTCGCCAAAACATTAGGTAGGATTCATGAAATAAGAGCTTTACGTTTACAATCATTTACTCGATAAAAGACTCAATATATATATATATATATATATATATATATATATATATATTGTATTACTTTGGCTTAAACCTTTTCACATAGGTAGATATATCGGGTCGTTTTATCTAAGTAGAAGAAAAACCCACCTTAAACGGCAACAAGGAGAACACACGAGCCTCACAGACCGGCCTCGTCTCCAACGGACTCAAAATCTGTGCAAGAGAGGTGAGGTGAGACTCAATATGACCAAATAAGACGCTCGGCAATGTCATGATCATGATATGAATGCTTAAAAGATACAATTATGTCATGAAAATGTTCATGTGCACTATTAAGGAATTTAGATCACATAATCAAATCATTCAATCATCCATTCACTTTCATTCGAATTCCTAATTTCACGTTTCCAATCAATTCAATTCAAGAATTTCATATAGAATCAAAGCACAATTTAAATCACATTTCTAATTAGAAAATAAACAATTAAATACATTCACTTTATTATCGAAAATTAAGTAAAACCTGAAATAGGTAACAAATAAATTCTATAATTCAATTAAATCAAATAACATTTAATATTTAATAAATATATATAAATATATTATATGTTACATATTTTTGTATAAACTGATATGTATATATTTCTGCATATTCTGCATAAATTGATTGTAAGGTTTCTGCATAAATATATCTTTGTATAAACTGACTGTGGGATTTCTGCATATATCTGAATATATTTTTGTATAAAATGACTGATTATTTGCTGTTGTATTTGTTCTCATAAATAGATTATAATCACCTTTTGTAATGATTTGTTTTCTCACAGAAACTGAAGAGTGATCGACTTCTGGAGGATGCATGAACATTTTGTGATGATAAACCATGTCGTACATTCCGTTTTTGAATTACAGTATTCTAGTTTGGTATTTATGTTTGTAAAGTGATGAAATAAAAATGGGGAACTAAACATGCAGTTTGTAAAGTGGTGAAAAAAAAATGCGGAACTAAATGTGCAGTTTGTAGAGTGATGAAACAAAAAAAGGGAACTAATAGTGTTGTTTATGGAGTGATGAATTAAAAATTCGAAATTAAGCGTGCAGTTTGTAGAGTGATGAATTAAAAATGCGAAACAACACATGCAGTTTGTAGAGTGATGAAATAAAAAAAAAAGGGAACTGATATGTTGGAGTGATGAATTAAAAATTCAAAATTAAACGTGCAGTTTGTAGAGTGATGAATTAAAAATGCGGAACTAAACGTATAGTTTGTAAAGTGATGAAATAAAAAAAGGGGAACTAATAGTGTTGTTTATGGAGTGATACATTAAAAATTTGGAATTAAAGGTTAAAAATGCATAACTAAAGGTAGACATGCGTATTAAAGGCAGACTTTGTCCAGTGAAACATTAAAAATGCGAAAATAAAGGCAGATTTTGTCCAGTGAAATCTTAAAAATGCGTAATTAAAGACATATTTTATCCAGTGAAAGGTTAAAAATGCATAATTAAAGGCAAGACTTTGTCCAGTGAAACGTTAAAAATGCGTAAATAAAGGCAGACTTTATCCAGTGAAATGTTAAAAATACATAATTAAAGGCAAACTTTGTACGCAGACTTTGTCCGATAAAAGGTTAAAAATGCATAATTAAAAGCAAAACTTTGTCTAGTGACCACAACATTACAATAATGATACTCAAGATTTATTGAATCATTATTGCAATGTTGTGGTCAAGATTAAATAACATCATGATACTGAAGATTTAAAGTTTCACTGGACAAAGTCTGCCTTTATTTACGCATTTTTTAACCTTTCACTGGACAAAGTTGTTGGTGTGGCGGGCCCGAGACAGCGTGACGGTATAGCGGAATATTTCAAATAATTTCGCCATAACCTCGTTATCGAAATATTTCTAAAATATTTCAATAAGCAGCGGAACAAATCGAGCAGCATAACTCTAATATATACAGGTATCGATAACATAATTTTAAATCACACAGCATATAATCACAATATGCAAATAATAATTTTGGCAGCATAACGGTATTACCATACTGCAAAATATGGCTATCAACGGCACTTTTCCAGCACCTCGATATTTTCTCGTGAAACCGGCAGAGCTTCCTCGCAATATTCCCGATTAAGATTTTGGAGTGTGGGCTCCGGCAGTATTTCGCAAAATACCTTGAGAAAATATTTTCTTGAAAAACCCTTTTTCTAATTTAAGAAAATCCCTATTTTCTTAAGTGGGTTATATATTAATTATATAACCACCTAATTAAATATAATTAATTCTTAATTAAAGGATTAATCATAAAACAAGAGAGAGAGCCGAGAGGCTTATAAAATCTGCCAAAAATATGCTCAAAGGTGTTGAATCAAATAACAAAGCTCAAGCCCTTATTTATAGTTGCCAAAATTAGGGACAACCGTGGGATTTTTGCATTTTTATCGTAGCCTCCAACGTCTGATGGCCAATCTGATCATGCCACGTCGAAGCTTGGAGTGCGCGGAAAGCAACGCCGCCAAGCACGCACCATTTGGCCCACGCACGCGCCTCCACGCGTCGCCGGAAGGCTCTGTATGAGCATGGGGCGCGTGGGGCCCACGCTGGCACGAAGAGGTGCCGCGTGTCCGGTTCGGGCGACCCAATCGGGCGGTTCAGTCTTGAACTGATTGGTTCAAACGGGTCTGAGTCATTTTCCACGTGGCAATCTCATATCTCGCCACGTGTCTGGGTCGGTCAGACCTTGACCGACCCTATCCGATAACCGACCCGTTGACCCGGTTCAGCCTTAATCAGATCTGGGCCATTCCTTCTTGATGACGCGGAACGATTCCAGCCATCCATGTGTCGCACACTGTGGCACCCAGTCAGTGCCACTTGGCCGCTGATCCGCTAACATGGCGTGACATCTCAGCAATAATTTTTTTTTTTTTAAATGAAAATTTTTTATTTTCTCCAAAATAAAATTTCGGTCATTTCCAACTCTTTGGAATTTATCAAAATAAATTCCTTGGCTATTTTCAAACACTTTGAAAATTTATTTCTCTCTCTCATTTTAATGTTTTCTCTTTGATCTTCGTTGGGCTTGCGGGGAGGACCTGCATGACTAATTAATTTTAGCTCCAAACGGGTCAATCTATTCTCGTTTAATTGATTACCGTTAACAATATTTAATTCCACTAAATAAATATTGTTGCACTCTAAAATTAATTAAATTATTCACGAATTTCTCGATCTAGAATAACTTTGCATTTTACTCCTCTATACAGATATCCATGAAAAATAAATTACTACTACTATCATTTATTTTTCACTTCCAATCTGAAATTTGTTGATTTGCCTTAAGTCCAAATTCCCTGTATGTGAAACACATTCAACATATAGCTTCGGTGACGCACACACGAAGTACTTTGGCCAAAGTTTTATTTGAACTTTTGCAAATCTATTTCAGGGATATCTTTTAACCTTCCAGCAAGGCTACAGATTCCTCGATCAGTATTCATTTTTAGCCCATTTCATGCAATCACCGAACGTACAAAGTATTTTGGCCACCCGTTACCGAGACCTCACTTCTGAGTACATTACAGTGATTAACACTACATGCCTAAAGTAGAAACACTGCCAGGATTAAGAGTCTAATGCTTCCGAGATTTTATTCATTTTAGATAGCAGTATAAAATGAACAATCTCAGTGGTCCAGTTCGATGTTTCCAATCTCATTGAAAATCATCAATGTGTTATAATCGGAAACTCCATTTCCCTATGACGAAAGACTAATCATCTTATATAACACATTATAGTCTTGATAAGAACATTTTCTTATCATACTGACTAGAACTTCAATAACACGTGACTTCTGGTATTTAAAGTCTTTTCCTATGCAACACATTTCATATAAAAATACCATCACATGTCATTAATTATTAAATTTGTAAAATACTCATAACTTGCGATAATTTCAGTTTTATTAATCCAAAATATTTACAATATAATTGGATTTTCAGGGCATTAATCCCAACAAAAGTCTGCCTTTAATTATGCATTTTTAACGTTTCACTGGACAAAGCCTGTCTTTAATTACGCATTTTTAACGTTTCAAGCCTTTAATTACGCATTTTTAACGTTTCACTTTAATTACACATTTTTAACCTTTTACTGGACAAAGTCTGCCTTTAATTATGCATTTTTAACGTGTCACTGGACAAAGTCTGCCTTTAATTACGCATTTTTAATGTTTCAAGCCTTTAATTACGCATTTTTAACGTTTCACTTTAATTATATATTTTTAACCTTTCACTGGACAAAGTCTGCCTTTAATTACGCATTTTTAAAGTTTCACTGGACAAAATCTGCCTTTAATTACATATTTTTAACCTTTCACTGGACATTCACTGGACAAAGCCTACCTTTAATTATGCATTTTCATGGCTTAACTCTACAAACCCAGCTTTTAATTCCAAAATTTTAATTCATCACTCCATAAACAACACTATTAGTTCCCCTTTTTTATTTCATCACTCTACAAACTGCACGTTTAGTTTCGCATTTTTAATTCATCACTCTACAAACTAAACTTTAATTCCGAACTTTTAATTCACCACTTTACAAATTGTACGTTTAGTTCCCCATTTTTTTCATCACTCTACAAACTGCACGTTTAATTCCGAATTTTTAATTCATCACTCCCTAAACAACACTATTAGTTCCCCTTTTTTATTTTATCACTCTACAAACTGCACGTTTAGTTTCGCATTTTTAATTCTTCACTATACAAACTACACGTTTTATTCCGAATTTTTAATTGACCACTCTACAAACTGCACGTTTAGTTCCCCATTTTTATTTTGTCACTTTACAAACTGCGCGTTTAGTTTAGCATTTTAAATTCCTTGCTCAACAAATCAGCAATCTAATTGATTAAAATTTCTCTGCTCATTCGTAAATTACAACCAGAATCGAAGAAAATAAAACATAAATACGGCACTGGAATACTGTAATTCAAAAACGGATTGTGTAATGTAGTGCATCATCAGAAAATGGTCATGCATCCTCCAGAAGCTCGATCACTCTTCAATTTTCTCTAAGAAAACAAATCATTACAATAGATGTTTATAATTTATTTATGAGAACAATTACAGCAGCAGATCATCAGTCAATTTATACAAAAATATATTCAGATATATGCAGAAATCCCATAATCAGTTTATGCAGAGATATATTTAGATATATATAGAAATCTCACAATCAGTTTATCCAGAAATATATACAAATTAGTTTATACAAAAATATATTCAGATATATATATATATATATATATATATATATATATCTCCACATAAACTATGGGATTTCACATATATGCAGAAATCTCAAAGTCAGATTATGCAGAAATATATACAAATATATGTCGAAATTTCAGAAATCTATAATTGGATAGAGTGATTGTTCAAACCAACTAAAATACTTAAAATAGATAATAACTTTAGATCCAACACCAGATTACCCAACCAAAAACAATTGCAAATTTAGTAGCAGACATCAAGTCTATTGGATATATGCAGAAATTTCAAATCGCAAAAATCTCAAATATATGCTAAAATCACAAATCACAAAAATTTCTTCACACGTATATACAAAAATCTCGAATCTCATAGCTGCCAAAAAATCTCTTCGGATATTCACAAAAATACATGGAGAAATCAAATTTGCAGAAATTTATTCACATATATGTAGAATTCTCAAATTTACAGAAATTTTACAAATTTGAACCCAAAAATTTCGAATCAGAAATGTTACAAAAATACCTGAAATTAAACTTAAGTGTATCGACTTCTTCTTCTTCTTCTTCTTCTTCTTCTTCACCAACGATGAGGTGAGCTGGTTGCCGCCGGGGGTCGGATTCCAAAATCGATGAGTACAGAAAATGGAGAAATAAAAAGGGAGATGATAAAGGGATCTGAGATTGGAATGGAATAAAAATGGTGTGGTTGTAGTAAAAAAATAAGGGCAAAACAGACTTTTTAGGGCTTTGGGGGGTTTACAAAAAATAAGATATGTATTGGTGATGTAAAACATACTTTTTTCAAACTAGAGGGTTTATAACTTTTAAACATATTTGCTCCTCTTTATTAATTTCCCCTTTTTAGATTTACTTAACTTAGTAAAATAAAATTTAATTTAAAATTATAAATTAAATTATTTTTTATATAAATATAAGCTACTTTTTTTTTCAAATGTAAACCAGTCGAAGTCGTAGGGTTAGACGAAGGGTCCACCTCATATATTAAACGAATCGGGAAAACAAGTGTACACACACAGAGTCATGATCGAACCATTAAGTAGGCAAACATATAAAAATACCCAAATTAAAAAATTACAAGCACATGAAAATCCAAAGAAAGGTAAACACCGTATCCACACTCCTAATACACATCAAACTACACGAATCACTCATGGGCCGAAAAGTGCGCCTAGGTTACTGGGAAAAAATGATTATGGTCGGCATAACCATAATCTTTCCACGACCGATGACGAAAAATGTAGCACCCGGAACGCTAGGTAGCCACATCCCCCGCACTATAATTTAATCCACATATGGAACGAACACCCATACATGAATCAAGCCTATAACGAACGGGAGACAATAAAAAAAATTACTCACTAGCTAGGCGGGTCTAACCCTCAATTAAATACAAACATGCATAATCAATAAACGGAAGCATAATATACATTCATGTCCTTAACATCTTTCAAGGTCATTTCCATCATCTCCATATATACAATATCAATTTTCCAAAGACAAGTCATAATACACCTAGATACCATAACAATTCATAAGCAATACATATGCATCAAGTAGATAAATGAACTGTGCTAGACTCAAAGTAAAGACTTGCCCCGACTGAATCCCGCATGGCACTCAACCTGCAAGACCTGAAAGGTGAGGTTCATAGACTGAGTGAGGGGTTGATAAATAATTATTACCGCAATTACCATGCAAGTTATAACCTCGGGTAAGGTTGTATAAAAGAAGGCAATATAAGTTCAAAAATAAAGTAGAACTCGCCCGAGATTACAACTAATCACATTAATAATTCAATCATGATCAATTCAATCTGTGGCCCGGCGAGTGAGGGAAATTCTCCAACCTTTACACAGACATTGAACAATCAATATTTAGGTTTCAATTCAATGGTTATCATGCAAGTTATTATAGTGTACAATTAGTAGTTTCATGAACCCTTCTTCCTCCGGGTGATGGTGGGCTTGCAAGACCCAACCATCCATGAATGTTGTACGTCAGGAACATGACTCCCACGCACGGGATTTCTTCCTCCAACAAACCTCCTGGTGGATTCAGAGGTGATCCCAAAATGGTGAGGATAGTGCAAGAGTTACCCGTCAGCCCTTGTTTTCCCGGTTAGCTCAATACACTACCCTCGGTCCCAAAGTGAACATGCTTATTCGCCAAAACAGTCAATCAATCAATCCGTTCATTCCATGAAATCCGTTAGAAATCAATTAAGTTTGGAAAACTATAGATAGATATATTTTGGCCGAAAACATCACATAGGGGTTGTAAGGGTTCTATATATCTAGAATTAAACCTCACCTGTGCCGAAAAAATAACAAGGATATGGCTATAGAGCTATCTCCTCATCAACAGGAAGATAATCTATGTAAAAAGGGACAAGTGTTCGTGAGACACGACTCGCATGAACCGTTTACGATGCACGGAAAAGTCATGATCAATATGTCATGCAATAACAATTAAGGAATGTCAAATAAAAGTATAATTATCAATTAACCAAGCATATATATCATACAATTCACATACGGGAGCCAAGGAAGTGAAAGGAATGCAATAAGAGAGGTTTTGGCGAAGTTTGGCAAAAATGGACAATTTTAGGAAATGCGCATGCTGCAGGGAAATTGGAATAGCTTGAGTTCTAGAAGTTAGAATTGAGTTTTGTTTCTTGGATATGACACTAGACACATATACCTTTCCAAGGATATATGGCTTGTTTTCTATTTCAAAACGAGGAGAAAATGGCATAAGCTTGAAGTTGGGTGAATGCAGTTTGTCGGTAAAGTGACGACACCAAAAAAATTTGATAATATCTCACAAATGGGAAAAGATATTTAGGTGATTCCAATTGAAGATTGTTCTATACTTCAAGATCTTTCCGTGGGTTTAAAAATCAGGTCAAACGGAGTTCAAACGAAGTTGGCACGGCCGTGTCAAGATTGGCCTGAAAGCTGACACGGTCGTGTTGTGCAGAAATATTCCAACTCGAACTTCTAACACGGCCGTGTTGAAAATGAACTAGGTTGGATACGGCCGTGTTGAGCAATCTGGCTGGAAAAAACAGGGGAAAAGAGGGGGCTATGCATGGGAATTGGCTCCCAAGCCTTCCCAACACAAAACCAAGACAAAAATCAACTCAAAACTAACATAAAACATGCATATGGTTCATATATATCAATTAGGCATCATATAAACCATTAAGTCATGCTCAAATCATCAAGGAATCATCATACAAACCCCATATTTTTTCATATTATCCAAGTCTCATTTTCTTCTAGAATTCATGCAAGCTTTGAAAGTCTAAAAATTCTACTCATGCTTCTAATCATAAATAAACAAGGATTCACATTCAAATCACCAAACCCTACTTCAATCATGGATCCATAAATGAATCAAATTCTCATTTATACCTTCAAATAGAAGAAAGAAAGGATGAAAGGATGATATGGTGATGATGCTCCAATTTATGCAACTTTCTTCCTTGAATTTAAACTTGAGATGATGAAATCTCCCTTCCTTCTCTTCTTGGTGTTTCTCCCGCGTTTTAGTGTGTGTGTGTGTGTGGGATTTTTGATGAAATGAGATGAAATGGAATTAGGAGAGATGAATGAGTGTATGTAATGTAATATATAGATATATAACTTATCTGTATAAAGTAAAAGTAGATATTATGTATATAATATATATAAATGTGTATGTGTATATCTGATAAGAGTGTAAAAGTCTTGCATGATTGTGATTATTGCTACTAGACCCTTATTACTTATTTAATTACATGTTAGAAGTGAGTGGAATGAGGGTGGAAATGCAATTATATTATATAATGATCAAGTGGATGCATATATATATATAAGTTGTAGAAATATATAGTCAAGTATAAATATATATCTATGTATGCATGATTCATTTATGTTATATTAATGCAATTAAGTCCACATTATGAGAATAGATCAAGTAAGGTCATATAATCAAATAAATCATGTTTGACAATTAATTCACGTATCACTTAAATACGAGTTATGCAATAATTCATGATTTGAGAATAATATCATATATTTTCACATAAACGTATAAGAATATAATTCATATAATGTCACGTAATGCATAACTAGCAAAATTGGGGCGTTACAAAAAATATGTACAAACAATGTATTATAATAACTGATACGTTAAAAAAAATTACACCACCCTATTTATACGGAAGTTTTGAACTATCAGACCTGGGAAAATAATTAATGGAGAAAAAGCTTGCAAACATATACGCGCGTAATAAAATAAGGAAAATACGAGTAAGAACAGTGAATAAGAGCAATAAAGAGATAAAATAATGAATACAAAAGACTACGTTCCTCACCCAAACAGATTTCAAAAGATCCCGAATTTCTGTAGAGAGTGAGAGTATACATAGAGAGAGAGAAAAATATTGTATATTATTTGCGTAACTGATGATTCTATACAACCCTTGTTTTTCTATTTAAAAATATATTTGGAGTCTCCTAGTTTGTTGAGACTCTTCCCTAATTCTCTCCCTCATACCTGTTACATAGGATAAGACATAGATTTCTGACTAACAAAAACGTGGGGAACTTCTCCAGATCGTGTAGAAGCCTTATGGACCGAACTAAGACCTGGTAAAACCTTATCCCAATCGGATCTTCTATGTCTTTTGGTAGGAACCACTTAGGCGTGTTCCTCGGGGATCCCTCTGTAATGCCCTGGTTTTTCCATTCATGTGTTATGTGATATTATATTAATCTTCATAACGTTATATGCATTATATTTCCATGAACTTATATGAAATTGTTGTTAATGTGAGAAATTACATGAATTAATTGTTAAGTGCCTAATTGCTTATATGTGACCTTACTTGATCTGTTTCTAAATATATGAACTTAATTGCATTAATATAACATAAATGAATCATGCATACATAGATAGATATTACATTACATACACTCATTCATCTCTTACAATTTCATTCATCACATTTCATCAAAATCTCACACACTCACACACACTTAAAATCGGTTCAAAACACCAAGAGAAGAGAAGGGAAGATTTCATCATATTTCAAGCTAGAATTTAAGGAAGAAGTTGCATAGTTGGAAGTATCATCATCATCTCATCATTTCATCCTTTCTTTCTTTCATTTCACGATTGTTTTCCCGGTGACGAGGAGCAAGTTCCATAGCGGTATCCTTGTTGTGTTTTGTCGGTAAAGGTGAGGTTTAATTGCTAGATATATATATAGAACCCGTAAAACCCTATGTGATCTTTTGGCCAAAATGTATATATATATATATATATATATATATATATATATATATATATAATCTTTCTAAAAACCTCAAGTGTTTGCAAATGGTTTTCGTGACACAGTGAACTTATCGTGACTGATCGTGTTTTGGCGAGTACCTTGTATTATTCACTGTGGGCCTGAGGGTAGTGTATTGAGCCAACCGGGAAAGCAAGGGCTGATGGGTAACTCTTGCACTATCCTCACTACTTTGGGATGACCCCTGAATCCACTAGGAGATTAGTGGAGGAAGGAGTTCGGGGCATAGGGACTCATGAACACTATGCTCACCCTGATTTGGTGGTAGGGTCTTGCAATCCCACCATCACCCGGAGGAAAAAGGAGTTCATGAAACTGCTACTTGTGCACTGTAATAAATTGCATGATCACTTAATTCATTGATAATCTAATTATGGTAATGTTCACTATCGGAGTAAAGGTTGGAGAATTGCCCTCACTCGCCGGGCCACTGATTGATTGAATTGAATTGATTGAATTGTAAATTGGTTAGTTATAATCTCGGGTGAGAACTACTTTGGTAATTGGATTTATATTGTTTCTTTTATGAAAAATTACCCGAGATTATAGCTTGCATGGTAATTGCGCTTATATTTATTTAAACCCCTCACTCAGTCTTTCCTAGACTGACACCTCATATTTTCAGGTTGCAGGGTTCGTGCTAGGCAGGATAGAGTCTTTCATGTTGGGTCTAGCACTTATCTTTCTCATTTTCTTGTACATTAATGATGCATATATAGATTTTTATAGCTTTTGGTACTTATGTATGTTATATTTTGGTTTTGGAAGGTTTGAATTGTATATGTAAGTAATGAAGTTGAACTTAAAGGGTGACAATGAAATGCATGTACCTTATGCTTCCGTTTTATTATTTATGCATGTTGGTATTAAATGAGGGTTAGTCCCGCTTAGCTAGTGTTTCTTTTCTTTTGTCACCCGTTCGCTATAGTCTTGGTTCATGTAAGAATTATCCATTTTGTATGTGGACTGAGCTATAGTGCGAGGGATATGGCTACCTAGCGATCCAGGTGCTACATCCTAAGGTATGGATGTAATGTCCCACATCGGAAGTGAGGGGAACGAAGTCTCCCCTTATAAGGGGAGACGGATACCTCACCCTGTGGATGCGTTCTGCGCTACGGTTGGGTTCTCCAGTGGGCGCAGGAACAAAGCCATGAAGTTGGTCTAATCCGGTTCCCACCCAAAGCGGAAAATATTCACAGGAAGGTGGTTCTGGGCTGTTACATATGGTATCAGAGCCGGGGCCCGCCGGTGTGCCAGCGAGGATGCTGGGCCCTTATGGGGGGTGGATGTAATGTCCCACATCGGAAGTGAGGGGAACGAAGTCTCCCCTTATAAGGGGAGATGGATACCTCACCCTGTGGACGCGTTCGGCGCTACGGTTGGGTTCTCCAGTGGGCACAGGAACAAAGCCGTGAGGGTGGTCTAATCCGGTTCCCACCCAAAGCGGACAATATTCACAGGAAGGTGGTTCTGGGTTGTTACACCCTCTGAAGTGCATTCCTCCAAGATCTGCCTGAGACGCCTCCTCCCTGGCCCTAGACATATGATTAGACCCAATTTCTCAGGACCATATGATTTCTTGTGTTTGATGGGCTTACCGGCATATGGGTTGAGGCCAAAGGATAGTGAAAATAGGATGCATCATAACTTGTTATTGTGTAATTAGTGCTTAATTTACTTTAATCTTTCCCCTACATTTGACTGGAAATCTACTTAATTTTGCTTAATTATGGCTTTGCAGGTCTATTGGAGTTAAAATGAAGGTTTAATGTAGAATCTTGATCAAAAGGAGTTACAAGTGCAGAAAAAGGCCTGAGCTATGACCTTCAAGCCATGATCATCCCTTAAGCCAAGGGTGACGTAGCAGACACCTCACCAAAGTCAAATGTTGCGGCTGACTTTTACTTTTGGTCAACTTCAGCTACTTGCTGCAGCTTTGCATAGCATTTTACGTCTCAAGAATTGTAATCATCATACTTAGAAATTCTAAAGAATATTTGCCTTGAAGTACATGCCAAAGATGAGCTTACCAAGCTTATAAGCAAGGTTTATGAGAGAGAAAAGGATATTCAGCCTTCCTCTTCAAGAAGCAAACATGTAGTAGTTGTAGCAACTCCAGAACAGCAGCAAAACAGTGGACTTCTCCCCTGTTATGATCAGCAAGCATTTCCTTTCCCTTTTCTTCTCTTTCTAGCTAGAATTTATGCATAGATTGTGAAGATATTGATCAATCTTTTGTAGACAATCTTTGTTAGCTTAAGTTCAGTTCTGAAACAGTTTGTTATTTGATCTTTTTGCAAGTATGTACAACAGCTAAGTTTACTTTATCCTAGTGAAGTTGTTTCTTTGATTCATGCATTGGATTTGTGAGATCTAAATCTCTTGGTATATGTATGTATCTTGAGCGTATGGTTTGAACATTTTTTTGAGATGATTTTCTGATCAATTATTATCTTGATACTTGCTCTATTTGACTGCACAAATACTTGATCCATAATTGTCATGTAAATGTGCCTAAGAGTTACACATCATTGAAGGCTTACCACCATGTTTGCTTGATAGTGATGAGATGCATGTATAATGACTTAAACATTCCAAGCGTCTTGAGTTTGTCGGTTAGGATCCGTATCCTTTTCATGATTAATGTTATCACGAGGTTAAATCTTAGGATCGTATCTTTAAGACTGCTTTTGTGATAAGAAGATGATTAGTGAGCGTTTCATAATCATTGTAAAAATAAGAAAGGATGAGGTGTGTAGAGCTTGTTACCACTATAGCCGGTCTATCAAGAAATTGAAGTTGAATATTACATCAATGATCGAATCAATGGCATGAATTATAAGAACAACTTGGCTAGGATAACCTATCTTTAAATCAGTTTATTTCAGTCTTAGATTATCAGCCTTCCTTGCTTGTTATCTCTCATTTTTAGAGTTTTTAATTTGTAGTTTGTTAAATTACGCAAAACCCCATGTTTTGAACGTTTCTTGTGTGTATTTCTTGGCCATTTCATGAAATATATAAACTGCTAGTCCTTTGGGTTCGACCCTTTGTTGCTATACTCTATTTATTGTGTATTGGAAAGTGAAGGTTATTATTTGGTGGATTCGGCAACCATCAAATTTTTCAACACTTAAAAAAAAGAGTGAAGAAGAGTGTCGTCAAAAATTGAATACGATTTGTTAAAAAGGCTGAATTGAATACGTTTTCTTTGGGAATTAAGCGCTTTAAACGTTTCATTTGAAAAGATGATTAAATTGGGTCAAAAATCTAAAAACACACCTTTGCTTTTAAGAGACAAAAACATTTTTATAAAGTGTGTTTTTTATTTTCAAAAATTTAAACATAAAAAGCCCCAACGTTATTCTTACGTTCAGATTTCAAATTCACAAATTCCACAAACCCTAAAAACCCTCTATCTTCCTCCTCTCCTTCGCGCCATTCTCAGAAGCTCAAAGGTCACCGCCCACCACCGCCAGTCAACTCCCATGGCGACAACAAAGTGCAAGGGACCTTTTATTCCTCCACCATCAAAACCACACCGCCAATGTGTGCAAAAGGTCAGGTCTATTCGCAATATCAGCCATAAACCAACAACAGAGAAACCACCAGCCATGTCAGAGCCAGAGGCTGATGTTCAAGTACCAGAGGAGACAACTCCGGTAAACCTTCAGAAATCCTTCTCCCTCACCTTCTCCTCACCGAGACACCCCCAGAAATCCAACTCCAGAACCACCGCCCACCACCCCTGCTATTCTGAAACCAAACCCTGAACCCCACTCATCACCACCAACCACAATAAACCCAACTCTTGCTGATATGCAAAAGGAGATTCGTCCTAAGAAGAACCCAGAGCAAAGACCGAGGAAGAGAAAATTGGTTCTCTAAGATGAAGAGGATGTTGCAATTGAGAAAGAGCCAGCAGTTAGGGTTCCACAAGATGATTCAAACATTCAGGAGGATGAGCCCGTGAAGAAGAAGGGTAGGAGATTGATAAAAGTTGGGAAAAAGAGAACAATTTCAAGGAAAAATCAAAGTGGAGATGTTAACACACATGAGGTGAAAGCACAAAGGGATGTACCACAGGGGGAGGACCGAGAGGAACAAGCTGAGGATGAACTAACTGTAGCTCCAGCTCAAACTGAACAAGCAGACAGGGACCAGATTGAGGAAGAGGAAGCCAATCAAGGGAAAGCAACAAAGGCAGCCCCTGTTTCAAAACAGAAACGAAGAAATAAAATTCCCAGGAGCAGGACGCCAGTCCCTGCCACCTTTACAACACTGGGAGGTAATCTAAGGTTCAACAAAACTGAGAGAAAAAGGTACAAACGTGTTAAGAATTTCATTATAGCTCCTGCAAAGTGTTTACATGTTCCTACTTTGGAAATTTTTGAATTGCTTGAACCTGTGGAGATATTAATGAATAACATAGGATGGAAGAAATTTTTTGAAATTGACTGTGATGTATTCTATGAGCTTGTCTTAGAATTTTATTCCACTTTTAAATTTGAGAAAAATAAAACTCACAACCAAGATGAAGAAGGTGTGGTTAAATTTAGACTCTTAGGAAAGCGTTTCAGTTATTCCATATTTCCATTAATGAATTTTGCCTTGCTTTAAACTTCATTGATTTTCAAACTGAACCTGAGAATGAGAATGATGATAACTTTGAGTGTTTAGGTGATTATCCTAAAGAGTTTGATGTTGACAAGGCCTTTCATGAATTAACTGATGGAAAATTTCCTACATTGCATGAACCTCACTCCAAAAGCATTCATTTGAAAAATCCGGCAATTGTTTACCTTCACAGATTGATTGCCAACTTTTTCTCACAAAGATCTGAAGGCTCTAGCACCATTACAAAAACTGAACTTTATTTCTTATGGGCCATGTGGTATAATTGCAAGGTTAATCTAGGCTTTTGGGTTGCCACTCATATTAATGACTGCATTGTATGGAAAAGGCCTCTTAAGCTAGGACATATTGTTACACATATTTCCTTGCATGAAGGTATACTTGGCTTGAGTGACCACAATCTGAACTTTTATTCATCACCATCTCTCCTTGATGAGCAGACACTACTGAACATAAAGATACTCCAAAAGAAACATGGAGTATTGTTCTTTCCTGGTGCAGGTACAACTCCTGCAGAACAAACTGCTCAAGATAAGAAGCAGGCTGAAGCCCAACCTGAGGCTACAGCTAGCACCTCCCACTCTGCACAGCTTGATAGAATTGAAGCTCTCCTGCTTGAACTCAATACTAGGTTGGCGAAACAGGAGAAATCAAAGAAGGAGACATTGAGGCCATCAAGAAAGGCCTCAAAATTTTCCCTCACTAAGTTGTATTCAGGGAAGTCCTCACGTTCTTACCTTTTCTTTTAATTATACATTGAGGACAATGTAGAATAAGTTGGGGGGGGGGGGGGGGGGGAGGGGGGGGCGGGAGAGGAGTTTGTGAATAGTTTTTATTGGATCATTGGATGCTAATAGCTTGTTTTTGAATAACTGTTTGCCTTTGTTAGTTTGATAGATTAGATGTAGCACCCCGCACGTGAGGCGCCACATCCCCCGCACTATGGCTCAACACGAGTAACGAAATGGTAAAATCCACACCCGTATCAAGCCATAGCGAACGGGAGACAAACAGAAAAAAAAAAAAAAAAAAAACCTCCTAAGCTAGGCGGAACTTAGACCCTGCAAATATAACTAATCAACAAGACATAATGCAACAGAGGACTAAATCCAAACACATGCATTGGATACGGGCCTGCAGAAATTAAACACTCGAACCACAGTTAAACTTGGGCTCCTCAGGCCTCTTTTAATTCATAACAAGCCCGACAAGTCAATTCAATAACAATTACATAAGATTCAAGTTCATAATATTATAGGATTGCATCATGCATAATTTAAATACATATGCGAGTGGAGACTCTTCTAACATAACTTGACCCACTCAAAGACTCCAAACAACTCCGCCTAGCTCGAACTCCAAAGCCAGACCTGCGCACTAAAAGGTTGGGGAGGGAGAGGGTCAGTCTCTAGAAGACTGAATGAGCAGGAGCGATATACATATTTATAAAAACATGCACATGCAAGTCGTAAATCCCGAGCAAGGTTTTATTTAAAATTAGTTCCCAAGAGGGCAAGAGAATAACTAAGCAATGTTCAGACTTTACGACTAATCATATTAATTTTATTAAGTTCATAAATTATACATAAACATTAAGGCTCGGCGAGTGAGCGTGCATTATCTCCAACCAAACTCTGACCGTGTACGACAAATATCATTAATACATTAAATAGGTGATCATGTAATATATCATAATACACTCAGATCATATATCATATCATTAAACATATTCGTTTGGGTAATCCGTGACCCGGTCTTCCCGCACGGTGCATATCAATCATAACATAATCATAATCATAAAAAGAAGTTCCAACCTTCTTCCTCCGGGTGGTGGGCGGGTTAGCAAGACCCGACCACCTCATACATAGGCCAATGGGGTTTCATGACTCCCCCAAGGGCACTCAGCTCCCATTCCTAGCTAAACCTCCTAGCGAGGGCCGGTATCGCCTTAACATAGTGGAACTAGCACATGGGATCACCGTCGGCCCATGCCTCCCCGGATAGCCACATGTACTAAATTCCTGGGCCCGTGAACATAACATACATGCATAATCTCGCCAAAACACTTCAACTCATAAGAAACATAACATATTTCATAATTCATTTAAAAAGGGTTTACTCGATCAATATTTACTCGATAAATTTCATTTGAAAACCATATATATAAATACATTAAGTTTTTAGCCAAAGCTTGTCACATAGGGTTGTAGGGTTTAATACGTAACTAAAACGAAAACACCCTCACCTGGAACATAGCGATACGAGGATACGAGTTACCGAGTGTCTAGTTGATCAAGATCTCTCCGCCCTGGAGACAAACTGTGCAAAGGACAATGCAATGAATTTGTGAGACTCAAGACTCCAAATGAACCTTATGTGACGCACGGCAATGTATGATCATGATGTGAATGCATAAGAAATGATATTATGTGATGAACACGTTCATGTGCACTATTAATACATTTAAGGCATATAAACAAGCCATTCATTCAAGTACTTTCAAGAATTGAAGGTATCATACTCATTTGTTTCATATCCTTTCATGAATCATGCCAAGTCGAGTCGATCAATCAATTTTAATCAATAAACGAAGGTTTCCCATTCCTTCAACTCGTAATTCATAGTACTTTAAGTCAAGAATTCCCAACAACAATTTATAATTTAAACGAATTAGGCATTCCACTAATTCCATGAATTAAATCCATAATTCATAAATCATATATTTCACATTTTATAACAATTCAATTCAAGAATTCAAATAACGATCATATCACGTACTATAACACGTTACTACTTAGAAAATAAACATTTAATTACATTTAAATCATAATCGGAAATTAAATAACATGAAATAGGTAACATTAATACTTAAAATATATAATAAATACATAACAATTATATAATAAATATATAATAAACATATATATATATAATATATACGTATGTAGATTAACATGCATGCAATTGAGATAAAAAGCCATGCACACCTTACATATATAATATATATATATTTATGAAACTCATGCATGCACAACACAAAAATACACACATATACATATATATACTTACACACACCTTGCATGCATGCAAAAATATAATTACACAAACACCCACATGCATGCTTTACCTACATACTGAATATATATATATATATATATATATATATATATATATATATATATATCTATATTTTACATTTCCATGTTAACCATGCACACAACCAATCTGCATATATATATATATATATATATATATATATATATATATACACACATACGCTGCAACAATTTAAGAACAGTAGCAGCAGATCTACACCTGAACAAACAGACACAAACACGCAGGCACACCAGAGAAGAAAGAAGCAGCAAAAGAAGAGAGAGAAAAGAGAAAGAAACTGCAAGGAAGAAGAAGAACTGATCGGCAGCGCAGGCTACCCGCCCGGGTAGCTGTCCCAGCGTGACCTTCCCCGGCCGGGGAAAGAGATGCAGAAACCTACTGCAAGAGGTGTACCCGGCCGGGTACTCTCCAGGAACAAACTCTCCCCGCCCGGGGAGAGTATTACAGTAGCAACCCAGCAGCAACAACAGTCAGTTCCGAAACAGGGGAGGAAAGAAGGAGGTTCAAACCAAGTCAAAACATTCATAAAAATTGCATCCAACTCATGCCAACATAGTAAGGGAATAAGAGACAAAAATTACGGAGCAAATCAAGCCTGAAATCAGGCCTGCAACACACAGCAGCAACAAGGAAGCATGCAGCAGTTCACGTGAAGAAGAACAGGGGAAAACCGAGAAAACAGAGCAAGACTTCTCATGATCAATCAACCATCAATTACATGACCATAAATGAAACAAAAGGAAGTAAATTGATCACCTTCATGCTTTAAAATCAAGAAAAACATCTAGTATTCAAGAAGATCAAGAAAATCAATTTAAACCTAACTATTCACTCAAATCATCCAAACTCCATGAAAACTGACTTAGAATTAGGGATGAAGGGATCAAAATGAACAGAGATGCATGTATAACATAATCCTAACTCACCTTATTTATTGGATGAAAGATGAAAGAGATTTGAGCTTGAATCTCCAAGGTTGAGCATGGTTACGGGACTGGAATTGGAGCAGAAACTTGGGACTGATATTTCTCTTGTTTGTGCGGATTATTTCGGTTTAGGGAGATAAGGGTCAGAAAGTGGACTTAACTAGGGTTCCATAGCCTCCAACCATGGTTAATTTGGTTAAGAATTGAAAGAGTTATGGCCATTTTAATGAAATGTGGTTGTTTTGGTGCCGTTTCGTTTTTCGGTTGAATTTCGGAGGTTCAAATGATTTCGGAAAATTATAAGACTAAGTTCATTAAACCCGAATCTTCGATACGAGTTCAACGAAGTTGACGGAATTCGAATCCGAGTTCCCGAGCTCAATATATCACGTACGGAACCAAGGGTGCCCTAATTGCTCGTTAGCCCCCGATTTGGTTCCCCGATTCAAATTAAATTCGTTAACACATCAAATAAGTTCGAAAACATAAACCGAGTATATAGGCATGTTCATAACTCATAAATTTACAACATACTAAATTTCCACGACATTTCGAAATCATTTCATATAAAAACGAAACACAAACAAACAATCATGCGCATAACTTTAATAAATTCATGCATTATAATTTAAAACTAAAATTTAAATTCTATTTTAAATATAATTTAGGTCAACGGGTTTGAATAAATTAATTAATATGATTAGAGTATGATTAATTAATATAGCACTTAATTAACAATTTATAATAATTACTAAATTAACAAAATGAAATATTATAAATAAAATAATATAGAATAATAATAATTTATAATAAAATTAAATATTTAACACTTATAACAATTAATCAAATAATTAAATGATTTAAATGCGCAATTTATAAACAAGTACGACATATTAGAATAAATGAGAAAGTGGGGCGTTACAATCTCTCCCCCTTAAAAAGAATCCGTCCTTAGATTCACTGCACGCCTAAAACAACCAATGAGAGATTCTCCATCTCTCACAAGCAACAAGGAGAGAGCCCCGTCTCTCGAGCAATAAAGAGAGAACCCCGTCTCTCGCAAGTAAAGAGAGCACCCCGTCTCTCGAACAAAGATAAGAGAATCCCCGTCTCTTACAAACGACGAGAGCACCCCGTCTCTCAAACAAAAATAAAGCAAGGAAGTCTCCAATACTCCCAAGTCACACACGCGAAACCATAATTAAAATCACGTAAGACACCCCAAAGCAAGTAACAGATATCATCCACGTTGGTTCTCAATTACTTCAAGTAATTTAACTTGATAAGAAATCGGAGCACATAACAGAGAAGTTATTTGAATTAAATTCACATGAATGTATGTATCATGGATGCTATATGTAACATCCAGAATTTTGAACCAAACCAAAACGGGTAAGTGAACTAAGATATCGGGACATGTTTAGAAATTTGATCGAATAATTTATATGTTAAATATTATATTACGAGTAAATTATTTTAATTAACTCGAATGTGCAAATATTATGGCTAAGTTATATAATGTTTGTTTAATATATATATATATACTTAAATTGCCATATATATGTCGATTGATCTTAATTATTTGATTATAATTGCCTATCTCATGCGAAAGTCTTTATTATTGTGAATTAGTGATAGAAACCATATGCTCTAAAATAAATATTTAAAATGTATACATGTATGATTTTGGATTTAAAATAAGTTAATATAATAATAATAATCCTCAACACTTATTATATATGAATTATATGCACGTACTAATATATATATATTATATTTGGCGACATGCAAATGATGCATGAAAAATTGGAATTTAATTGTTTAGACTAGTTATGACATTTTTCTCCTCCGGATACGTGTTGCAAAGGAGGATTGCTTACACAAAATTTCATTTACACAGCTAATAGGCAAGTGGCATTCAATAAGAAAAGCTCATATGCATGTTCTCTTTCCTAGAAAAGTTGCTGATATTTTGTTAATTTAATATTAAAACTTGAGATATACAATTGTTTTTAATGGTCACCGGCACATTCAGCCAATAATATGAATTTGTCGTATTGAAATTTTGTTGCATCAATATTTCTAAAGGCACAGAGAGACCTTTTCTTTTACCACTCGAGAGGAAGCGAAATAGATGCATCTTTAGGGACAGAGAACCGGATACGTGAGGAGTGAAAGATTTTAGTGGAAACCAGAAAATTTTCTTTCGTTCCTTTTGGCTAAACTTTTCAATTTCAGCATATCCTTCACTGTGAGTAATACGATCTATCTGATGTGTTTTGTTTTTAGATGTTAATTTATGTGTTTTTTTTATTTTAAGCCATTAATTGTTTAATATTTTTATGTTCTCTGGTTTAGGAAATATGTAACATGATCTCTATAAGCCTAAAGTGTGATCAGTTTATATTTTGAACTTCATATTTTGCCTAGTAGAATTACAAAAACCAAGATTTATAGAATAAATAACTTCACTGTTGTACACATGAATATATACTTCGGTATTTACATTATAAGAACATATAAATAATTTATATCTTATTCGTTATTGTTAACCTTCCTATACAAATATAGTTCCTTTCATAATTAGTATGTGCTAGTTAAATTGAACACATGAGATTGATAGTCCCTTAAGAATTTTAATGCATTCCCAACTCTAACGTTTAAGAATAAATAATATTTTGGTAGCTTATAATTATTATATATCAATTACTATATCGTTTATGAGCGAACTGATTAAAGTTGTTGTATATGAATTCAAATAGAATAATCCGTACTGATGTTAATTTTCAGTATATAGTTTCTACTGCATAGGAACAATCTCACGTCATAGGTTTATATTGAATTGCATTAGTATATGTGTTAATCATAAGTAAAAATACAGAATGATTTTTCTTTCTTAAAGAATGGCCGAATTGCCAACATAATTACCTGGGTCATAACAATATGATTTGGAGTGGATATCATATTTAATTTAGTGGTAAGGAATATATGATATAAATATCATAATGTTTTAAATTGTAAATCATATATGTGTTTAATTATTCAAGAGTTTAATTATATAATTTGTGTAATAGCTTTACAAGTCAATCATGTTATTTGATTGTCGAGTCGAGTCATAATTCTTAGCTGTGTGTCACAGGTGTTCCTAGGGAGGAGCCTTGACCGTGTCGGTCGTGTCTTGTTTCAGCTTTTGAAGCAATTTAAGGTGAGGGATTAAAATGTTTTCAACTGGGGCCAAAACATATATTATGTGAATATATATCTTCTTAAAACCCAACCCTTATTTATTGATTTTGATTTTCAAACCGTTGATACTATATATTATTAGCTGTTTGATAATATTTTAGTATTTTATTGAAAAATCAGATTTCCTTATAAAAATGGGTCCTTGTTTATACTATATATACGTGTGAGTGAACAAAAAGTGTGATTTTGAACTGTGAAATGGTTAAGAGAAAGAAAGTGCTTGAAAGTGTGAAACTGTTTTGAAATGCGAGTATTGATCTGATAGAACCCTTGGGGACGCCCTTGGGGAATATGGGCCCGAAGTATCTAGTGGGTGAAGCCCGGAGGCATGCGCCAAAGGCTGATCGTTGCTACGAACTTCTGTGAAGCTCTATACGGGACGTAGCCGGAGGTTGACTACGAAACGTGTAGAGTGAGGTTATTGGTACCAGGGCATATTGCCCCTATCTGTGTGATCGTGTGGTTGGTTGGGGGGCACCTCGACTAACAATTGGAGGGAGAAGGCTGGTTTATATTTTGTGTTTCTTGTGTTCAAGGTGTGAAAGGTTGGAGAACTTACCCGTACTCGCCGGGTTACTATGATTGATCGATCGTTTTCATTATTGGTTCACAAGTGTGTTTTCGTACAAACTGAAAGCTATCCCTTCTCATATGTTTACATCTCGTTTTCGAAAATAAGGAAAATGTGAACCAAGCTTGTGATTTGTTTATCTATATGTACAACCCCCTCACTTAGTCACTTTGACTAACGTCCCCTTTATTCTGGTTTTGGCTTCAGGCATGTGTGAATAAGCGGCATGTTGGTCTAGGTCGTCAGGAGCCGTTTAAATAGTTTGTTTTGAAGTTATGAGTTTTGGAATTTCTCCTTCGTGGGAAACTCAGTATGTACAGTTTATGCACCTATACCTAATACGGTTGTCGTTTGTCATCGGCCTTACCGGCCTTATAATTATCTTGAAGTTTGATGTTGACTGGCATTATTTTATGCTTCCGCTATGCTTATGTTTGTTCGTTCGTCACCATTCGCTGGGAAAGATCACGAGTGAAGGCCCAAAGCTAACACTCGGGGTACTTCTCAGTGCGGGATGCGGCAAGGGTGCCACACTATAAGTACCGTTCACCGTAGTAGCACCGTTTTGTTGTCCAATGCATGATCTGCCCCAAAATGAGTGCAGCATTTGGCTTGTTTTTAATTTCTTCCATGTGACCCGGTGAAGTCATGATAAATCCTTTTCGATCTTTCATCATTCCCCATAATCTTCATTTAACTAAACCCACTCTTAATACCCGAGCTTTGATCCCCCCGTCTACTGCTAGACCATCCATACCGAGATTAAATCCGTAGTTATTTTCCTTACTTGAATCAAACCAATTCAACTTAAAGTTTCCCATCCACCTCTATAACTCCTTTGTCTTCAAATCGACTTACATACGTGGAACAATTCAACGAACTATCTTCTCCATTCCTCGTGAAAATCTTCAACCCGAATTTAGTGACTTGCTCTCGTTTTATTGACCAACTCGTAAAGTTGTCTTATTCATCTTCGTTCATCACTATAAAAATCCCCAGCTCTTTCCTAACTGCATTTCTATTATTTCTACCAATTATTTCTCCAACCCCGACCTCAAGTTCTGAATTTGCCTCTTGGTCTTGCTCTCCCCCTTAAAATTTCTGTCGTTACACATTGAACTCCATCGATCCTTCTTGATCGAAATCCTCTCAACTTTCCTTCCAATTCTCTTAATAACCGCAACCCCCTTCTCTATTCTTATTTAATCCGAACACCCCCGAAGCCAAATCTAATCTCACTTTCCTTCGGGGTTCCTTTCCACCAACCTATCCCCTATCTGAAGTTCTTTATTTTCCAAAGTCATCTTCCTTATCCTGTGCCATCCTGTTATTGCTTTTCTCATCATCCAGATGTGGCCAGTCGAAAAGATACTCGATGAGTAAGGTGAAAGAACTTCCTACCAAGTAAACACTAAAATGCATGTCGGGTAACGATGTCAATGCATGTGTCACGCTTACATCAAGCAATTATGCGCACATTAGAGCAACGAAATCAAATAGAAATGCACGCACGAACATAAGTAAAGAAGAATAAATAATTGATGCTAAGTATGATGCACGTGCTATGAATGTTTTGGAACCTGTCACCAATGTGGTAAGTTGTCAGCTCAGTAACTTTTCCTCGTTCCTCCAACCACAAGATTACTTTGACTTGCTAATCACGCCTTGTCTTTCCCACGGTCTTCAAATTTTCCATGAATCTTGGTGCATCACTTGTGTCTTCCACGATCCGAAATTGAAATTTCACAATCCCTGATTCCTTCGACATCTACTGAATTAACATTTAAATTCTCCCCGAGAATCACTCTTCAACTTTGCCCAAGTTCTCTTATACCAATGAACCCTATTTCTCATCATCGTCGTGATCAAATTTCCCGTGCTTATCCGTTATAAGTGGAGATTAGTGAATTAAACTTGTTTTCCGACTACTTCCACTTGAGCGTACAATTTCTTTCAAAAAGGTCTTTGCTTTTCTTTGCCGCTTCCATTTGTTGCTTCGTATTTCCCCTTTCAACCTTACAACATGACAATTCAGCTTGGATTTGAGAGAAAAGAACTCACATCTTGTCTATAGTATAGTCACCTTCCATGAATTTCTGTTTATCACCTTACTGTTGGGTTTAGTGCCCTGAAAAATCCAATTTCTTTGTAAATACATCGTATTTTGTTGGATTAATAAAACTGAAATTATCGCAAGTTATGAGTGTATTAACATAATTAATAACGTGTGATGATATTCTTATATGAAATGTGTTTCATAGGAAAGGACTTTGGATATCGAAATCACGTGTTATTAAAGTTCTAGTCGGTAAGATAAGAATAAGTTCTTATCGAGACTATAATGTGTTATATAAGATGATTAGTCTTTCGTCATAGGGAAATGGAGTTTCCAGTTATAACACATTGATGATTTTCAATAGATTTGGAAACATCGAACTGGACCACTAAGATAGTTCATTTTAAACTACTATCTAAAATGAACAAATCCTATGGAGCATTGAACTCTTAATCCTGGTAGTATTTCGACTTTAGGCATGTAGTGTTAATCATTGTAACTTGCTCATAAGTGAGGTCTCGATATCGAATGACCGAAACCTTTGTACGTTCAGTGATTACATGAAATGTGCTAAAGAGAAATATTGATCGAGGAATCTGTGGCTTTGCTGGAAAGTTAAAAGATATTCCTGAAATAGATTTGCAAAGTTCGAATTAAAACTTTGGCCAAAGTACTTCGTGTGATGCGTCACTGAAGTTGTATGTTGAATGTGTTTCACGTACAAGAGATTTGAACTTAAGGCGAATCAGAAAATTTCAGATTAGAAATGAAAAAATAAATGATAGTAGTATTAATTTATTTTTCATGGATATCTACACGGAGGAGTAAAATGCAAAATTATTCTAGATCGAAAAATTCATGAGTAATTTAATTAATTTTAGAGTGCAACAAATATTTATTTAGTGGAATTAAATATTGTTAAACGGTAATTAATTATTATCATGGGATGATAATATATTAATCCGTTTGGAGCTAAAATTAATTAGTCCTGCAGGTCCCCCTGCAAGCCCCAATTAAAAACCCGAAGAGAAAATATTAAAAGGAGAAAGAGAAATGATTTTTCAAAGTGTTTGAAAATAGGCAAGGGATTTATTTTGAGAAAATAAATCAAGTTCCAAAGAGTTGGAAATACCCGGAATTTTATTTTGGAGAAAATAAAATTTTAAATTTTTTTTTTAAAAAAAAAAAAAATATATATATATATATATATATATATATTTTTTTTTTTTTTTTGCTGACGTGGCAGTCCACGTGGCGCTGACTGGGCAGCCGCGTGGCACGCCACGTGTGCGACACGTGGATGGCTCAGATCGCGCCACGTCATCGTGAAGTAACGGTCCAGATTTGGTCTGAAAACGAGTCGGTCAAAGCGGGTCAACGAATAGGGTTGGACCCTATTCGGATAGGGTCAAACCGGGTCCGGTCCGGGTAGGACCAGACCCGGACACGTGTCGGCGTCTGGTGGTACTACGCGTTTTCACACGCGCCAACCACTTGGCCGACTTGTGGCGGCGCGTGGGGGCGCGTGTGGCCACGTGTCAGCGCGTGGTTGGTGGCGTTGGATCCGCGGCGACGAGACCTTCAACGTGGTCACCTCGGTTTGCGTGTCCAAGTTGTACACGCAAGTGGGGATGTGAAATGACCATTTTGCCCTTGCTTTTGTAACCAAAATGACCGTTTTGCCCTCGAGTTTTTGCCTATAAATAGGCTGATCCCCTCCCTCATTTCTCATAACACTTTGGGATGATTTTGGCTAATTCTTGGCTTTGAAATCGTCCCATCTTCTCCTAGTTAATTTCGATTTATTTCGGAATTAATTTTAATTAGGTGTTTATATAAAACGCCTAATTTCGGGAGAATAAACCCTGAAAGGGTTTTTAGTTTAAAGTTTTATTTTCTCTAAGTATTTAGAGAAATACTTTCGGAGCCCACACTCCGAGGGTGTCCCTGGGGAAATTGCAGGGAAGCTCTGCCGGTTTCACGAGGAGGTCGGTAATCGGGTTCTCGGGAGACGAGCTCCGGGTGCAGTAGCCATCTTCGGTGAAAGGTATTTTATATTGTTTTTATTTAAGCATGATGAATTAGGTGCTCTTAAGTGTTAATTGCATGCTTTATTTATCTGCTTTATGATTTAAAATTTATTACAAATTGCATGTATATACTTGAGTAGTTCCGGCTAGTCTTCCGCTGTTTGTATTTAAATATTTTAGAAATATTTTGATACCTGTATATTAGGAAAAATTTTAAAGTACGGTCCCGGACTGCTACTGTTCTGGGCCCGAATCCCAGCACTTACTTGCCTTTCTTCAATCCCTTCCTGACTCGTCTCCCATCTTAATCGAAATCTAGGACACCCGAATCCGAACTCTTCTCGATCGTGGTTTTTACAACTCCAGTTCTAATCAATTGGTTTACTCAGAAACCCTTTCTTGATGACCCTTGGTGCAAGACTCCCATCGGACCCCTTTTTATCCTGACTCTTCAATAATCCGAGCCCTGAACCATAATAACTTCAAGATTCATTCCTTAAATGGAATGACCCAGTTGAATCCGATTATCGCGTCTTATGTAGGAGAGCTATATACATAAATCTTCGGAGTCCGAAACATTCCTCGAACAGCTCTTATTCCATCAAATGTCCTTCTACCCTGCATCTCCACATCCAACTCTTCCCGGTCTTAACTTCAGCAAACTCGATTTCTAATCACTAGGCTTAGTTAGAAATCCTTCTTTGTCGACCCTTGGTTCGTAACTTGGCCGAACTCATTTTATCTTTACTCCTCTCAATTATTAATACTTCTTCAATGGTCCGAATCTGGGACCAAAATACCTTCAAGGTTTGTTCACCTTATTCCTTAGGTGGAAAGATCCGTTGAATCCAATTAAAGGCACCTTATGTAGTAGAGTCGTATATGTCGATCCTCTAAGTCATAACCATCTAGAAAGCCTCATGTCTCGAATTCTCGACATTCTTCCCGGGTGTATCCTTCTTATCTTTCGTACCTCAGAAAAGCTTGCAATCGATCATCTTTGTCATAGAACCTGGCCGTGGTTTGATATTATCTTCATAACCTATAAATCATAACTTACTTCGAGAGTATATGCATGCGGTTAGTGCATGCTCATGGCACATATTCAACACTAAAGGCAAGGATCCATATAATAATGCAGCAGATAGTTCAACAAAATTCAAAAGGAAAGCCAAATTTCATGTTCAAAATCGATGCAATGCGCACATTGTCATATAGTTCCTAAGCCGTACGACCTAGACTGACTCAAACACGACTCGAGAATGCCGGTTTTGCAACCGGGCTCTGATACCACTTAAGGATGTAGCACCCCGCACGTGAGGCGCCACATCCCCCGCACTATGGCTCAACACGAGTAACGAAATGGTAAAATCCGCACCCGTATCAAGCCATAGCGAACGGGAGACAAACAGAAAAAAAAAAAAAAAAAAAAACCTCCTAAGCTAGGTGGAACTTAGACCCTGCAAATATAACTAATCAACAAGACATAATGCAACAGATAACTAAATCCAAACACATGCATTGGCCACGGGCCTGCAGAAATTAAACACTCGAACCACAGTTAAACTTGGGCTCCTCAGGCCTCTTTTAATTCATAACAAGCCCGACAAGGCAATTCAATAACAATTACATACGATTCAAGGTCATAATATTATAGGATTGCATCATGCATAATTTAAATACATATGCGAGTGGAGACTCTTCTAACATAACTTGACCCACTCAAAGACTCCAAACAACTCCGCCTAACTCGAACTCCAAAGCCAGACCTGCGCACTAAAAGGTTGGGGAGGGAGAGGGTCAGTCTCTAGAAGACTGAGTGAGCAGGAGCGATATACATATATATAAAAACATGCACATGCAAGTCGTAAATCCCGAGCAAGGTTTTATTTAAAATTAGTTCCCAAGAGGGCAAGAGAATAACTAAGCAATGTTCGGACTTTACGACTAATCATATTAATTTTATTAAGTTCATAAATCATACATAAACATTAAGGCTCGGCAAGTGAGCGTGCATTATCTCCAACCAAACTTCGACCGTGTACGACAAATATCATTAATACGTTAAATAGGTGATCATGCAATATATCATAATACACTCATATCATATATCATATCATAAAACATATTCGTTTGGGCAATCCGTGTCCCGGCCTTCCCGTACGGTGCATATCAATCATAACATAATCATAATCATAAAAAGAAGTTCCAACCTTCTTCCTCCGGGTGGTGGGCGGGTTAGCAAGACCCGACCACCTCATACATAGGCCAATGGGGTTTCATGAATCCCCCAAGGGCACTCAGCTCCCATTCCCAGCTAAACCTCCTAGCGAGGGCCGGTATCGCCGTAACATAGTGGAACTAGCACATGGGATCACCGTCGGCCCATGCCTCCCCGAATAGCCACATGTACTAAATTCCTGGGCCCGTGAACATAACATACATGCATAATCTCTCCAAAACACTTCAACTCATAAGAAACATAACATATTTCATAATTCATTTAAAAAGGGTTTACTTGATCAATATTTACTCGATAAATTTCATTTGAAAACCATATATATAAATACATTAAGTTTTTGGCCAAAGCTTGTCACATAGGGTTGTAGGGTTTAATACGTAACTAAAACGAAAACACCCTCACCTGGAATATAGCGATACGAGGATACGAGTTACCGAGTGTCTAGTTGATCATGATCTCTCCGCCCTGGAGACAAACTGTGCAAAGGACAATGCAATGAATTTGTGAGACTCAAGACTCCAAATGAACCATATGTGACGCACGGTTATGTATGATCATGATGTGAATGCATAAGAAATGATATTATGTGATGAACACGTTCATGTGCACTATTAATGCATTTAAGGCATATAAACAAGCCATTCATTCAAGTACTTTCAAGAATTGAAGGTATCATACTCATTTGTTTCATATCCTTTCATGAATCACGCCAAGTCGAGTCGATCAATCAATTTTAATCAATAAACGAAGGTTTCCCATTCTTTCAGCTCGTAATTCATAGTACTGTAAGTCAAGAATTCCCAACAACAATTTATAGAATTAGGCATTCCACTAATTCCATGAATTAAATCCATAATTCATAAATCATATATTTCACATTTTATAACAATTCAATTCAAGAATTCAAATAACGATCATATCACGTACTATAACACGTTACTACTTAGAAAATAAACATTTAATTACATTCAAATCATAATCGGAAATTAAATAACATGAAATAGGTAACAATTAAATTCTATAATTAAAATAATCAATTAATACTTAAAATATATAATAAATACATAACAATTATATAATAAATATATAATAAACATATATATATATATATATATATATATATATATATAATATATATACGTATGTAGATTAACACGCATGCAATTGAGATAAAAAGTCATGCACACCTAACATATATATTATATATATATTTATGAAACTCATGCATGCACAACACAAAAATACACACACACACACACACACACATATATATATATATATATATATATATATATATATATATATATACACGTACACGCACCTTGCATGCATGCAGAAATATAATTACACAAACACCCACATGTATGCTTTACCTACATACTGAATATATACATATATATCTATATTTTACATTTCCATGTTAACCATGCACACAACCAATCTGCATATATATATATATATACACAGATACGCTGCAACAATTTAAGAACAGTAGCAGCAGATCTACACCTGAACAAACAGACACAAACACGCAGCCACACCAGAGAAGAAAGAAGCAGCAAAAGAAGAGAGAGAAAAGAGAAAGAAACTGCAAGGAAGAAGAAGAACTGATCGGCTGCGCAGGCTACCCGCCCGGGTAGCTGTTCCAGCGTGACCTTCCCCGGCCGGGGAACGAGATGCAGAAACCTACTGCAAGAGGTGTACCCGGCCGGGTACTCTCCAGGAACAAACTCTCCCCGCCCGGGGAGAGTATTACAGTAGCAACCCAGCAGCAACAGCAGTCAGTTCCGAAACAGGGGAGGAAAGAAGGAGGTGCAAACCAAGC
The DNA here is from genome assembly GCA_037501455.1 of Lantana camara. NCBI lineage: Eukaryota > Viridiplantae > Streptophyta > Magnoliopsida > Lamiales > Verbenaceae > Lantana > Lantana camara. The sequence continues at coordinate 89,751,495 of CM074863.1, forward strand.
CAAAACATTCATAAAAATTGCATCCAAGTCATGCCAACATATTAAGGGAATAAGAGACAACAATTACGCAGCAAATCAAGCCTGAAATTAGGCCTGCAACACACAGCATCAACAAGGAAGCATGCAGCAGTTCACCTGAAAAAGAACAGGGGAAAACCGAGAAAGCAGGGCAAGACTTCTCATGATCAATCAACCGTCAATTACATAACCATAAATTAAATAAAGGAAGTAAATTAATCACCTTCATGCTTTAAAATCAAGAAAAACATCTAGTATTCAAGAAGATCAAGAAAATCAATTTAAACCTAACTATTCACTCAAATCATCCAAACTCCATGAAAACTGACTTAGAATTAGGGATGAATGGATTAAAATGACCAGAGATGCATGTATAACATAATCCTAACTCACCTTGTTGATTGGATGAAAGATGAAAGAGATTTGAGCTTGAATCTCCAAGGTTGAGCATGGTTACGGGACTGGAATTGGAGCAGAAACTTGGGACTGATATTTCTCTTGTTTGTGAGGATTATTTCGGTTTAGGGAGATAAGGGTCAGAAATTGGACTTAACTAGGGTTCCATAGCCTCCAACCATGGTTAGTTTGGTTAAGAATTGAAAGAGTTATGGCCATTTTAATGAAATGTGGTTGTTTTGGTGCCGTTTCGTTTTTCGGTTGAATTTCAGAGGTTCAAATGATTTCAGAAAATTATAAGACTAAGTTCATTAAACCCGAATCTTCGATACGAGTTCAACGAAGTTGACGGAACTCGAATCCGAGTTCCCGAGCTCAAGATATCACGTACAGAACCAAGGGTGCGCTAATTGCTCGTTAGCCCCCGATTTGGTTTCCCGATTCAACTTAAATTCGTTAACACGTCAAATAAGTTCGAAAACATAAACCGAGCATATAGGCATGTTCATAACTCATAAATTTACAACATACTAAATTTCCAAGACATTTCGAAATCATTTCATATAAAAACGAAACACAAACAAACAATCACGCGCATAACTTTAATAAATTCATGCATTATAATTTAAAACTAAAATTTAAATTCTATTTTAAATATAATTTAGGTCAACGGGTTTGAATAAATTAATTAATATGATTAGAGTATGATTAATTAATATAGCACTTAATTAACAATTTATAATAATTACTAAATTAACGAAATGAAATATTATAAATAAAATAATACAGAATAATAATAATTTATAACAAAATTAAATATTTAACACTTATAACAATTAATCAAATAATTAAATGATTTAAATGCGCAATTTATAAACAAGTACGACATATTAGAATAAATGAGAAAGCGGGGCGTTACATTGGTCCTCTTTGATAACTGCCTATTTTGCCTAATCTGCTTAGTTTTAATTTTTAGTTGTTAGTACTCTAGTTCTTAGCTCTTTTTGCTCAGGTCCTTAGGTCATTTTGTGTTGTTTTTATGGTTAGAATGATAGAATCTAATCATGTGCAACATGTTTTGATTTGAGAACTTTTGAACATGAAAAATAGGTTGAAGTAGCATGAATTTCCATGTCTGATTCTTGGAATTGATCAAATTTATAAGTTCTTTGGCTTTGATAGAGAATGTTTTTGAATTTGGATTAATGGGCGAAAACTAAAGTTGCATGCAATAAATTGGACCTTAATGTGTGAAAAAGAGTGCGATTTTTGGACTGTCTAAAGGAATGTTAATGATGCTGAATGATGATAAGTAATGTTGATTGAGGGTTATGAATAAGGCTTTTATAGCCATTTGTCTCTGAATAAGGCTGTCACAGCCATTTGCTTGATGCAATCCGTTCGTTTCACTCCGCTGGTCACCCAAAGGCTGAATACAAATCATAAATTGAAAAATGGGTGGCTATGAGTTTTAGTGCACTCTAGGGATAGTCATACATTACCAAAGCGGTATTATGACACCCGAAATAGACAACGTTTTGAATTTTGGTATAAGTGTAATGTTGGAACCCTCACTTTTTCTTTTGTTTTGTTGGAATTTAGCCAATCCAAAACAAGCACTCTTTGATCACATGATGTAATTGCTACATGGTAAATCTACATGGTTAAACGAATTCTAAATTTCTCAACATTCTCTAGCAAGTTAAACACTTAAGATTTGTTCTTTTCCATCTTGATGGCTGTGGAGACTTGTTATCAAACTCATTTTAATGTTCAGACTTTCTCATTGACAAATTGTGGGGTTGTAATGGCTAGAGGATAACCTTCCTCTTTTTGAAGTCTAGTCGCAGTATTACTTGAGGGCAAGCAAAGTCTAAGTGTGGGGGGATTTGTTAGTATGTAATTAGTGCTTAATTTACTTTAATCTTTCCCCTACATTTGACTGGAAATCTACTTAATTTTACTTAATTATGGCTTTGCAGGTCTATTGGAGTTGAAATGAAGGTTTAATGCAGAATCTTGATCAAAAGGAGTTACAAGTGCAGAAAAAGGCCTGAGCTATGACCTTCAAGCCATGATCATCCCTTAAGCCAAGGGTGACGTAGCAGATACCTCACCAAAGTCAAATGTTGCGGCTGACTTTTACTTTTTGGCAACGTCAGCTACTTGCAGCAGCTTTGCACAGCATTTTGCGTCTCAAGAAGTGTAATCATCATACTTAGGAATTCTGAAGAATATTTGCCTTGAAGTACATGCCAAAGATGAGCTTATCAAGCTTATAAGCAAGGTTTATGAGAGAGAAAATGTAGCACCCCGCACGTGAGGCACCACATCCCCCGCACTATGGCTCAACACGAGTAACGAAACAGTACTCCGCACCCGTATCAAACCATAGCGAACGGGAGACAAACATAAAAACCTTCCTAAGCCAGGCGGAGCTAGACCCTGCAAAGAATACCAAATCACAAAGTAATATGCATAGCCAAGCCAAAGTTCAATAATATCAACCATAACCAGAATTGGGCTCTTCAGGCCTCTTTTACATCATAACAAAACCCAGTAAAAGCAATTCAATACCAATTACATGAATATTCAAGTTCATGATATAACCGAAACGAATCATACATAATTCCAATACATGAATGAGTGAAGAGACTCTCCTTATCTAACTCGACTCACTTAAAGACTCCAGACACCTCCGCCTAGCTCGAAACTCCAAAGTCAAACCTGCACACTGAAAGATTGGGGAGGGAGAGGGGTCAGTCTCTAGAAGACTGAGTGAGCAGGAGCGATATACATATATAAAAACATGCACATGCGAGTCATAAATCCCGAGCAAGGTTTTGGTTGCGATTAGTTCCCAAAAAGGGCAAGAAAATAGATAGACAATGCTCGACCTTTACGACTAATTCATATTAAATTCATTACATTCATAAATCATACATAAATATAAGGCTCGGCGAGTGAGCGTGCACAATCTCCATCCAAACTCCGACCGTGTACATAAATATCATTAATATATTGATAAGGCGATCATGCAATATATCATAATACACACAGACCATAAATCATAACATAAACATATGCGTTTGGGCAATCCGTGTCCCGGCCTTCCCGCACGGTGCATAATTCTATCATAACATATTCATAAGAAAAGGCATAAATCCTAACCAACCTTCTTCCTCCGGGTGGTGGACGGGCTTGCAAGACCCGGCCACCTAACATATCAATGTGGCAATGAGGTTCATGAGGCCTCAAAGCCCGGTTAGCGTTTCCCCGTCAAGAACCTCCCTTGACGAAGTCCGTTTCGCCGTAAGTTGGAACTAGTATATGGGATCCCCGTCAGCCCTTGCTTCCTCGGTTAGCCACATATACTAAGTCCCGGGGCCCGTTCAATCAGAAGTCATAAATGCGTCTCGCCAAACATTTCAATTCATAAGTACATAACATAATTCATAAATCATTTGAAAAGGGTTTACTCGATCAATATTACTCGATGACTTCATTTGAAAACCGTATATATATAATCATAAGGTTTTGGCCAAAGCTTTTCACATAAGGGTTACATAGCTAAAACAAAAACACCCTCACCTGAACCGTGACGAAACAAGGAACGAGTACCAAGTGCCTGAACAAGATCTCTCCACCCTGAAGACAAACTGTACAAAAGACCACAAGACGTGTTCGTGAGACTCAAGACGCTTAATGAACCATATATGACGCACGACAATGAAGTGAATATGACCTGAATGCATATATGATCATGTTATATCATAAAAACGTTCATGTGCACTATTAATGCAATTAAGGCATATAAACAAGCCATTCATTCAAATACCTTCAAGAAATGAAGGTATCATACTCATTTATTTCATATCCTTCATAATTCATAGCAATATCTTACAAAATCTTGGAACCATAATCACATTATACCTTCAAACATGTTTACATTGATTATGATACACAAAAAGGTAAAGAACATCACTTAAGACATCAAAAGAATGCAAGAATGTACTTAATATTTCATATAGAAGCATTCAAGCCACGTCATAGCAATTCACCAAAAGCATGCTTTAAACCTCATCCAAATACCACGAAATTGAACCAAAATACTCCTAACACATAGCAAAACAAGTTCATAGTTCAACACGAAAGGAGATAAAGTCATTCAAGAGGTGAAACGAATCAAAAACCGAAAAGGAAGCAACACGGACTGCGCAGGGGAAGGGACACGGGGGTGTCACCTTCCTTAGCCAAACTGAGCCACGACCGTGGCTCAGTACAGAGCTGCCCAGAAGGTGTGACACGCCCGTGTCTCACTCTTATGAGTAAATGAGACACGGGGGTGTCACGGTACAGAACTTAAAACGCATGCAAGACCTAACAGGCAAAACTGAACTCATACAAACTCAATCCAAAGTCATACCAAACCAACTCCAAGTGCTATGAAACTTAATATAAAGTATATTTGGCATGTAATGAACATATTTAATTTAGAGTGAAAAGGCTAAATCACACATTAAGGCCATCGAATCCATGCAACAAAATTGGGTCGCCAAAATCGCACATATGAGCCCTAATGATTCCATCATGCCTTGATCAAGTACTTAGGGCTTGAATTTGGATCTGAAACTTTGGGGAATGCATGCCAACATACTCAACTACTAATTTACTTCATATATATGCAAAATGGTACAATTTAGAGCACATTAGAATGACCAACAAGTTACAAAACGCAACAGCACAAGTCTGTCATGAAGCATGCATAAAAACAGGCCATGTACTTCGGTTTTGAGGCTTCAAATGGATCCAAATACTTGAAACATGAATGTTAACATATAAAGTAATGAGTTTACATCAACTCCATGCAATTTCACACGAAATGGAGACCATTTGATCAAGCAACAACACAATATTTCACACAGCAGTTCGAAAACAGGGGAAGTAGTTTGATCATCAAGTTTGGAGCTCCATAACTCATAATTTCATTAAAGGGTCAAGAGATGAAATCCCCCTAACATCATATAATATCATTTGGGAAAGAAATTGGCCAAGAAACAAGCTCATATAATCATTTACAAGCAAGGAAAACAGCTGCACAACCAAGCAAGGTCACAAGAGCAATTTCCCCCAAAACTCTATTCATGCTCTTAACCCAAACCCTAATCAAATCTGATCCAAAACATGATGTAAGTAGATGAAATCAAGTATAATAGAGTAGAGAAGACATAAATATTCATACCTTGAAGATTTGGTGAAGAAAAATGGTGATTTGAGCTCAAAATCACAAAAGGGCCAAGGTTTCCTTCTTCTTTCTCCTCTCTCTCTCTCTCTCGATCAGTTCCAGCTGCAAAAGGGGGATATTTGTTCGGTTTTCAGAACAAAAAGGGAAGAGAAAGGCTTATCCCAAGGTACACAAGCCATGGTTAAGGTATGGTTAGGTTAGGGAGGTGTTAAGGGGTCCCACCATGAAGACTAGTCAACCAAAGGAGTTCCTCTTGCACGAGTTGCTCGTTACAGTTAGATTTCGGAGGTCTTAATGATCTCAAAAAGGTATGAGGCTTGTTCCATTGTCTCCAAATCGTCGATACGAAGGCAACGGAGGTGTCGGAATTTGAATCCGAATTCCCGAGCTCAAGATATCACGTACGGAACCAAGGGTGCGCTAATTGCTCGTTAGCCCCCGACTTGGTTCCACAAATCAAATTAAATTCGTAAACACGTCAAATGAATCCGAAAACATAAACCGAGCATAGAGCCATGTTCATAACACACATATTTACAACATATTAAATTTTCACGACATTTCGGTATCAATACATATATGAACAAAGCACAAATAGAACACTCATGCGCATGAACGAATTCATATTGTTATAAATGAATTACTAAAACTTAAATTCCATATTAAATGAATTTAAAGCCAACTAATAACATGTTGAAATTGATTAACAGAATTACCGAAATAGTTAAGGTAACATGAAACCTTAATTAAGAAATTAAACACTAAATATCAAAGTAAAATAAAATGAATTAAATTAAAGTAACAATAGTTTATAGTTTAAATCAAATATAAACATTTATAAACGATTAATCATATAATTAAATAATTAATTTGCGCAATTTATAAACAAATACATCACATTATTATTACTGAAAAACTGGGGCGTTACAATCTCTCCCCCTTAAAAATAATCCGTCCTCGGATTCAAAGTACGCTTGAAATCAAACAATGAGAGATTCCCCGTCTCTCACAAGCAACAAGGAGAGAGCCCCGTCTCTCGAGCAGCAATGAGAGAACCCCGTCTCTCCAACAACAATGAGAGAACCCCGTCTCTCCAACAACAATGAGAGAACCCCGTCTCTCGCGAGCAAAGAGAGTACCTCGTCTCTCAAACAAAAATAAGAGAATCCCCGTCTCTTAACCGAAAATAAAGCAAGGAAGTCTCCAATACTCCCAAGCAACTCACGCAAAACCAAATTTAAAATCACGTAAGGCACCCAAAGCAAGTAATAAATGTCGCCCACACTGATATCCAATTACTCCAAGTAATTTAACACCGTGCAGATCAAAACACTTAACATAAAAAAAATATATATAAGTTAAATTTGCATGGATGCATGTATCATGAATGCTATAAGTACCGTTCACCGTAGTAGTAAAATTCAGATTGGTGAGTTGTCATTGTCCACGGTATGATCTGTCCCAAATGTAACTCAGTGCCCAGCTTGTCTTGAACCTCTTCAGGGTTCCCCGGTGAAGCGATTGATGAATTCTTTTTGGAGTATTCTTAGATCCCTTTTGACCTGTACTGCTTCCAGTTTTCACCATTTCCCTCAATCCTCATTCGCCCAACCAACTCTTTTTAATTAACCACGCTTGGCCTCCCGAATACCCTTAGATCATCTGTCTCGAAGTTAGACCCATAGCTACTATCTTACTCATATCAAAGTTTAAAATACCCTCGAGGATAACTACCCCTGACCACCTTGACGATTCAATCCCTACCTTGAGGTGTCTATCAATAGGATCTACCTTAACACGAATCCTTTTTTTTTTTCATCTTCCGTGCATATTATTCATTCATTCCCTTTAACCCCTTAAGGTTACATTCGGCATCAGGCCCCACATTTCTTGTATTGAAGATAGAATGTTCTCGATGATTCTTGTCGTTTGATGTAAATCCTCCAATGGTCACCCTATTGGATTACTCGTGATCGCCATCATTCCATCATATGCCAACTTGATTCGACACTCTCTCTTGTCAATTCTGACTTAGGAGTTTCCAGAAGCTCCCTTATAATTCTGTTATCCCCAGATCCCTGTTCTATACATAGGAATATTCTCCAAGACATTTCCTTTATACCTAATGAGGGACTCCAACCTGACTTGAGTAACTTAACTCTCCTCTTAACAGCTTAACCATTCAAGCCGTCTTGTTTATTTCTGATCATCACTAATAGGACTCTCAGGTCTTCCTTAATTTGCAATTTCGTTATTCTTACTAAAATATTTCTTCGAGCACCCTTTCAATCGTCCAATTTGTTCCTCGTCGTGCTCTCCCCCTTAAATTTCTGTTGTCCCGGGTTGAACTCCACCGGTTCTTCTTTTATCGAAACTCTTGATGAGTAAATCCCATTAGGTGGAGTTTAACTGATATAAAAATCAAAGATTTGGCTTTTCAACTCCTTCCCTAGTTCTCTTGGTGTCCGAAACTCCTTTCTTAATCTTGTCCGGAACTCTAGTCTCACTTCTCCTTCTGAATTCTTGTTTCCGTTAACCTATCCCTTAATAGAAGTTCTTATTTCCCAAAATCACCTTCCTTCTAATGTCATCTTATTATTACTCTTCCTCATAATTCAAATGCGGCTCGGTTGAACTGATACTTGATAGTTGAGGAGAAAGGACTTCCCATCAAGTAAACACTAAAATGTATGTTGGGTTAAAATGACAATACATGGGTCACGTTTACATCAAACAATTATACCACACATTAGCGTAACGAACCCCATTTAGAAACACACGGATAAAATAAGGTCAAAAGGATAAATAATTAATGTAAAATATGATGCACGTGCTATGAATGCTTTGGAACCTGTCACCGATGTGGGAAGTTATTAGCTCGGTAGCTTTCCTCGTTCTTCCGATCCCAAGGTCACTTGACCTGGTAATTATTCCTTGCCTTTCCCACGGTCTTCGAGACTTCCATACATCTTTGTAAATCAACTTGTATCTTCCACTGTCCGAGATTGTAATTTCTTGATCCCTAATTTTTCCACGTCCACTGAGTTAGCATCTACACTTCTTCTCGTAATTCGACCTTTACTTCTAATCGTCACCTTAATCAAGAATCCCGTGCCTATCCTTTGTGAATTCAATTCATCTCCAATTGCTTACATTTGAGCGCATGATATCCTTGCAAGGAGTGATTGCCTTTCTTTACCGTTTCCATTTGTTGCTTCATATCTTCCATTTTACTTCACAACATGGCAATTCAGCTTGGTTTTGGAAAAACGAACTCATATCCCAATCAACACCTTGATCAAGATTCCCGTGACTATTGTTTATGAGTTTCCCATCACGATCGAAATCCAGAGCACCCAAGTCCAACTCTTCCCGGTCTTAACTTCGACGGAATTGATTTCAATTCACCAGGCTTCATCAGAAATCCTTCTTGTCGACCCCAGGTACACAGCTCCTACCGGACCCATTTTATCTTAGTCTCTCCTAATTATTGAGACCTCTTCAACGATCCCATCCGGGAACAAAATATCTTCAAGGTTCGTTCACTTCATTCTTTAGGTTGACCGATCTTGCTGAATCTAATTAAAACACTCCAAGTAGCAGATTCTCATAAATTAGTCTTTTAAGTCCCAACAATCCCATGATTAACTCCTATTCCGATTTCACCAAATGTCTCTCTGCCATCGCATCTCTAGATTCAATCTTCCCATTCCGAATCCTCATCCTTGACTCTAGCTCCATTTGGGAAGTCTCACATCTCTAATGCTCTACATTCTTCCCAGAGTATCCTGCCCATCTTCCATGCCTCAGAAGGTTTGCAATCGATCTTCTTTGTCATAGAACTTGGCCGTGGTTTGATATTATCTTCATAACCTATAAATCATAGCTTACTTCAAGAGTAGATGCATGCGATTAGTGCATGCTCATGACACATTTTCAACAATTATTGCAAGGATCCTTATGTAAATGCAACAGATAGTCCAACGAAATTCAAAAAGGAAAGCCAAATTCATGTTCAAGATCAATGCAATGCACACATTGTCATGTAGTCCCTAAGCCGTACGACCTAGACTGACTCACACACGACACGAGAACACCGGTTTTGCAACCGGGCTCTGATACCACTTAAGGATGTAGCACCCCGCACGTGAGGCACCACATCCCCCGCACTATGGCTCAACACGAGTAACGAAACAGTACTCCGCACCCGTATCAAACCATAGCGAACGGGAGACAAACATAAAAACCTTCCTAAGCCAGGCGGAGCTAGACCCTGCAAAGAATACCAAATCACAAAGTAATATGCATAGCCAAGCCAAAGTTCAATAATATCAACCATAACCAGAATTGGGCTCTTCAGGCCTCTTTTACATCATAACAAAACCCAGTAAAAGCAATTCAATACCAATTACATGAATATTCAAGTTCATGATATAACCGAAACGAATCATACATAATTCCAATACATGAATGAGTGAAGAGACTCTCCTTATCTAACTCGACTCACTTAAAGACTCCAGACACCTCCGCCTAGCTCGAAACTCCAAAGTCAAACCTGCACACTGAAAGATTGGGGAGGGAGAGGGGTCAGTCTCTAGAAGACTGAGTGAGCAGGAGCGATATACATATATAAAAACATGCACATGCGAGTCATAAATCCCGAGCAAGGTTTTGGTTGCGATTAGTTCCCAAAAAGGGCAAGAAAATAGATAGACAATGCTCGACCTTTACGACTAATTCATATTAAATTCATTACATTCATAAATCATACATAAATATAAGGCTCGGCGAGTGAGCGTGCACAATCTCCATCCAAACTCCGACCGTGTACATAAATATCATTAATATATTGATAAGGCGATCATGCAATATATCATAATACACACAGACCATAAATCATAACATAAACATATGCGTTTGGGCAATCCGTGTCCCGGCCTTCCCGCACGGTGCATAATTCTATCATAACATATTCATAAGAAAAGGCATAAATCCTAACCAACCTTCTTCCTCCGGGTGGTGGACGGGCTTGCAAGACCCGGCCACCTAACATATCAATGTGGCAATGAGGTTCATGAGGCCTCAAAGCCCGGTTAGCGTTTCCCCGTCAAGAACCTCCCTTGACGAAGTCCGTTTCGCCGTAAGTTGGAACTAGTATATGGGATCCCCGTCAGCCCTTGCTTCCTCGGTTAGCCACATATACTAAGTCCCGGGGCCCGTTCAATCAGAACGGGGCCCGTTCAATCAGAAGTCATAAATGCGTCTCGCCAAACATTTCAATTCATAAGTACATAACATAATTCATAAATCATTTGAAAAGGGTTTACTCGATCAATATTACTCGATGACTTCATTTGAAAACCGTATATATATAATCATAAGGTTTTGGCCAAAGCTTTTCACATAAGGGTTACATAGCTAAAACAAAAACACCCTCACCTGAACCGTGACGAAACAAGGAACGAGTACCAAGTGCCTGAACAAGATCTCTCCACCCTGAAGACAAACTGTACAAAAGACCACAAGACGTGTTCGTGAGACTCAAGACGCTTAATGAACCATATATGACGCACGACAATGAAGTGAATATGACCTGAATGCATATATGATCATGTTATATCATAAAAACGTTCATGTGCACTATTAATGCAATTAAGGCATATAAACAAGCCATTCATTCAAATACCTTCAAGAAATGAAGGTATCATACTCATTTATTTCATATCCTTCATAATTCATAGCAATATCTTACAAAATCTTGGAACCATAATCACATTATACCTTCAAACATGTTTACATTGATTATGATACACAAAAAGGTAAAGAACATCACTTAAGACATCAAAAGAATGCAAGAATGTACTTAATATTTCATATAGAAGCATTCAAGCCACGTCATAGCAATTCACCAAAAGCATGCTTTAAACCTCATCCAAATACCACGAAATTGAACCAAAATACTCCTAACACATAGCAAAACAAGTTCATAGTTCAACACGAAAGGAGATAAAGTCATTCAAGAGGTGAAACGAATCAAAAACCGAAAAGGAAGCAACACGGACTGCGCAGGGGAAGGGACATGGGGGTGTCACCTTCCTTAGCCAAACTGAGCCACGACCGTGGCTCAGTACAAAGCTGCCCAGAAGGTGTGACACGCCCGTGTCTCACTCTTATGAGTAAATGAGACACGGGGGTGTCACGGTACAGAACTTAAAACGCATGCAAGACCTAACTGGCAAAACTGAACTCATACAAACTCAATCCAAAGGCATACCAAACCAACTCCAAGTGCTATGAAACTTAATATACAGTATATTTGCCATGTAATGAACATATTTCATTTAGAGTGAAAAGGCTAAATCACACATGAAGGCCATCGAATCCATGCAACAAAACTGGGTCGCCAAAATCGCACATATGAGCCCTAATGATTCCATCATGCCTTGATCAAGTACTTAGGGCTTGAATTTGGATCTGAAACTTTGGGGAATGCATGCCAACATACTCAAATACTAATTTAATTCATATATATGCAAAATGGTACAATTTAGAGCACATTAGAATGACCAACAAGTTACAAAACGCAACAGCACAAGTCTGTCATGAAGCATGCATAAAAACAGGCCATGTACTTCGGTTTTGAGGCTTCAAATGGATCCAAATACTTGAAACATGAATGTTAACATATAAAGTAATGAGTGTACATCAACTCCATGCAATTTCACACGAAATGGAGACCATTTGATCAAGCAACAACACAATATTTCACACAGCAGTTCGAAAACAGGGGAAGTAGTTTGATCATCAAGTTTGGAGCTCCATATCTCATAATTTCATTAAAGGGTCAAGAGATGAAATCCCCCTAAAATCATATACTATCAGTTGGGAAAGAAATTGGCTAAGAAACAAGCTCATATAATCATTTACAAACAAGGAAAACAGCTGCACAACCAAGCAATGTCACAAGAGCAATTTCCCCCAAAACTCTATTCATGCTCTTAACCCAAACCCTAATCAAATCTGATCCAAAACATGATGTAAGTAGATGAAATCAAGTATAATAGAGTAGAGAAGACATAAATATTCATACCTTGAAGATTTGGTGAAGAAAAATGGTGATTTGAGCTCAAAATCACAAAAGGGCCAAGGTTTCCTTCTTCTTTCTCCTCTCTCTCTCTCTCGATCAGTTCCAGCTGCAAAAGGGGGATATTTGTTCGGTTTTCAGAACAAAAAGGGAAGATAAAGGCTTATCCCAAGGTACACAAGCCATGGTTAAGGTATGGTTAGGTTAGGGAGGTGTTAAGGGGTCCCACCATGAAGACTAGTCAACCAAAGGAGTTCCTCTTGCACGAGTTGCTCGTTACAGTTAGATTTCGGAGGTCTTAATGATCTCAAAAAGGTATGAGGCTTGTTCCATTGTCTCCGAATCGTCGATACGAAGGCAACGGAGGTGTCGGAATTCGAATCCGAATTCCCGAGCTCAAGATATCACGTACGGAACCAAGGGTGCGCTAATTGCTCGTTAGCCCCCGACTTGGTTCCACAAATCCAATTAAATTCGTAAACACATCAAATGAATCCGAAAACATAAACCGAGCATAGAGCCATGTTCATAACACACATATTTACAACATATTAAATTTTCACGACATTTCGGTATCAATACATATATGAACAAAGCACAAATAGAACACTCATGCGCATGAACGAATTCATATTGTTATAAATGAATTACTAAAACTTAAATTCCATATTAAATGAATTTAAAGCCAACTAATAACATGTTGAAATTGATTAACAGAATTACCGAAATAGTTAAGGTAACATGAAACCTTAATTAAGAAATTAAACACTAAATATCAAAGTAAAATAAAATGAATTAAATTAAAGTAACAATAGTTTATAGTTTAAATCAAATATAAACATTTATAAACGATTAATCATATAATTAAATAATTAATTTTCGCAATTTATAAACAAATACGTCACATTATTATTACTGAAAAACTGGGGCGTTACAGAAAAGGATATTCAGTCTTCATCTTGAAGAAGCAAACATGTAGCAGCTGTAGCAGCTCCAGAATAGCAGTAAAACAGTGGACTTCTCCCCTGTTATGATCAGCAAGCATTTCCTTTCCCTTTTCTTCTCTTTCTAGCTAGAATTTATGCATAGATTGTGAAGATATTGATCAATCTTTTGTAGACAATCTTTGTTAGCTTAAGTTCAGTTTTGAAACAGTTTGTTATTTGATCTTTTTGCAAGTATGTACAGCAGCTAAGTTTACTTTATCCTAGTGAAGTTGTTTTTTTGATTCATGCATTGGATTTGTGAGATCTAAATGAGTTTATGCAGCTTTAATCTCTTGGTATATGCATGTATCTTGAACGTATGGTTTGAACATTTTTTTGAGATGATTTTCTGATCAATTATTATCTTGATACTTGCTCTATTCGACTGCACAAATACTTGATCCATAATTGTCATGTAAATGTGCCTAAGAGTTACACATCATTGAAGGTTTACCACCATGTTTGCTTGATAGTGATGAGATGCATGTATAATGACTTAAACATTCCAAGCGTCTTGAGTTTGTCGGTTAGGATCGGTATCCTTTTCATGATTAATGCTATCACGAGGTTAAATCTTAGGATCGTATCTTTAAGACTGCTTTTGTGATAAGAAGATGATTAGTGAGCGTTTCATAATCATTGTAAAAATAAGAAAGGATGAGGTGTGTAGAGCTTGTTACCACTATAGCCGGTCTATCAAGAAATTGAAGTTGAATATTGCATCAATGATCGAATCAATGGCATGAATTATAAGAACAACTTGGCTAGAATAACCTATCTTTAAATCAGTTTATTTCAATCTTAGATTATCAGCCTTCCTTGCTTGTTATCTCTCATTTTTAGCGTCTTTAATTTGTAGTTTGTTAAATTACACAAAACCCCCTGTTTTGAACGTTTCTTGTGTGTATTTCTTGGCCATTTCATGAAATATATAAACTGCTAGTCCTTTGGGTTCGACCCTTTGCTGCTATACTCTATTTATTGTGTATTGGAAAGTGAAGGTTATTATTTGGTGGATTCGACAACCATCATAACTCCCCCACTCTCTTAGTCAAAATGAAAATTGGGCTAAGAGAGTAGAGGATATAGTCCTCAAACAAAAGATTCTCAGCTTCCTTCCTCTTTAGAAATAATAATACTTGTTCAGAGGGTGACTCCAACAGCTTTACCGACAAATCATCTTTGAATAGTTCCCTAAAATATTAAACGAAATACTGCCAAAGAAACTGAGACAATTAGGAATTTAGGGATTTTTAAAACTTCATTCATAAAGATATTAAGGAGTAGGTTCGTAAGGAGATTAATACGATGATGTATTCCTTTGGATTCTCAAAAAAAAAAAAAAAAAAACCTTTAGCCTGTCCATTACGACACAATCCGTGCAACAAGTTGCAATAAGTATGAAAGTCTGGTTTAAAGCCACAAACTTACAACTCATCAAAAATTTGTAGTGCAATAGAACATCTTTTAGCAGCAAATAATCCTTGAAGTATAGAGTTATATCATATATGTGACCAAATTAGATTTTAAACCTTTACAAGATATCTTAGGAAAGAGATGCATGTCATCGTCTATTTTCGTGTTTCTACAATATCTATTAATTAGAATGCTATAGCTGTAAATATTAGGAACAATTTTAAATATTTTAACTTCAAATTTTAATACTTCAAAAAAAAAAATTAAAATAATTAACAAAACATGATATTGACATAATTGTATATCGATCGGACAATTGACACCACATGGCATCCGTCTAGACCACGAGCTCCTCTCATGTGGCCAAAGTTCTTCGAGCACACGGTCAATTGTCGACCCTAAACTTACGGTGTGGAACTTTCATTTATATTGCCTGAGAAGTCATGCCCTGTTCGAGGAAGAACGTCTTTTGACCACTATTTCCCTCGATCGAATAAAGTATTATTAATAGAACAAATTGCATTTTTGATCCCTTACTATAAGGTCGTTTTCACTTTAGGTCTCATGGTTTTTAGAAGTGATTTTTTTAGTCTCATACTGTTTAATTTTTTTTCATTTTAAGGACATCCGTTAGTTTTTGAATGGAAAATGTTCTTTGACAGTTAAAATGATCTTTGACTTTCAATTTTTTTTTTTTTTAATTCTTATAACGTTTTCTTTGACTTTTTGTTTCTTTTCTTCTTTTTTTTTACTTTTTAAGTTTTATAAAATACACACAATATAAATATTAAAAAAATATGAGTTTTAATAATATTTTTTATTTTTATTTCTAAATTTAATGTAGTAAATTTAGAAATAAAAATATTAAATAAAATAAAATGTTTCTTTTCATATTTTTTTTAAGTTTCATAAATAGGCACATAACATTATAAATATAGCATACTTGGTAAAAAAAAATTCTATAATCTTTTCATTCTGCATAAATTTTTTGAAATAAAATATATAAGAATAAATAAATTAGTACACTTTACTAGATCTACGGTAAAATTTACTATATTAGATTTAGTGATAACACTAATAAATATATAATACTATATGTCTTACCAAAAAGAAAGTAACACTTTATGAAATTGAACTCATATAAATATATAACATATTTTTTGTCACAAATTTTATATTTATAATTTTTTGTATTTTCAAAGTTTGATAAATCCCATGAAACATTATAAATATAATATGTATTTCAAAAATATATATAAGTATTTGACAATATTTTTTATTTTTATTTCAAAATTTAATATATTAAAATGTTATCACTAAATTTAACGTAATAAATTTTACTATAGATTTAGTAAAGTTACTAATTTATTTATTTTTATATATTTTATTACAAAAAATTTATGTAGACAAAAAAATATTATAAATTTCTTTTTATCAAATATGTTCTATTTAGAATGTTGTGTGTCTAACTGCCTATTTATACGAAAAGAAACATTTCATTTTATTTTATATTTTTATTGTTAAATTTACTACATTAAATTTATAAATAAAAATAGAAAATATTATTAAAACTCATATGTTTTTTAATATTTATAATGTTTGTATTTATAAAACTTGAAAAAAAAAATAAAGTTTTTAACGATATTTTTTATTTTTATTTTAAAATTTAATATTTTAAAATACTATATATTTATAAGAGTTGTTTATTTATAAAACTTAAAAAATACCAAAAACAAAAAAAACAAAAAGTCGAAGAAAATGTTATAAGAATTAAAAAAAAAATGAAGAAATGAAAGTCAAATACTTTAAGTGTCAAAGGACATTTTCCATCCCAAAACTAACGGATGTCCTTAAAATGATAAAAAATAAATAGTATAGAACTAAAAAAATCACTTTTGAAAATCATAGGACCAAAAGTGAGAACGACCTTATAACATGAGATCAAAATGCATTTTGTTCTTATTAATAATTTCCGATATTCTCGTGAGGGCAAGTGTAAATAATAAATTGGTGTAAACTCTCGAACTTCGGCTACAATAAAGGGAGTCTATTATGTGACACGTTAATTTATTAGAGTGTTCAGCACTTTAGTCGCATTATTTATTGATAGTTCGGCGGTTTCCACATAAATAAATACACCAAAATGGGTCTCACAATCATGGTATATTTTTTTATATTAATAGTTCTAGTATTTATAGATAAAGCTTTACATTTTAATGGTTTGATTCGTCTAAAATTCATAATAAATAGAATATAGCGGAGAAAAGGAAAAAAAAAAAATAGATCCCACAACAAACCATCAACGGGACTAAGAATCTGCAACAACTTTGCTACTTCAAAAAAAAGTTCCAATCTTATATTCACTTCTCAAATCACAATTCAATCTTTGCCCGAGAAAAAATAACAAAGAATATTGGAGGTATATATGGTATATCCTCTTCCTCATCAGGAACAGTAACATTGTTGGACCATTGTAAGATGACATCTTCAATCTCAACTTCAGAATGAATCTTCCGCAGTATAAAAATGGGGCAAACAACAGCTAAAGTATCAAGCTTAGAATATTCACCGAAGCCCGGGTTACTAAGAACCATCTGCCACAGTATGTCTTGGAATCAACCATTCACCGATTTTATCATGGGATTGAGCAGTCAACAGCAGCAGAGGTCGTTTAGGCTTATATCGAAGTGTCTTACACCGTTTTGACTCTGTATATTGGTATTAGTACTTAATACTCGAGCTAACAACCCCAAAAACCCTGTGTTATTCGAAATCATCACCAAAAAACCTGTGAAAAAAATAATGATACAAAAAACCCTGAGTTTTATTAAATAAACTCACCGCCCCCTACCCCCATCTGATCAATGAAAAAAGATGAAAACCCTATAATACCCTTACCCTATAAGCCAGATACTTCCATTGCAATTTCATTCGAAAACAACATTTCATTTCACTCAACTTGTTGGAGGGAAAAACTTGCATAGGCCTGGGTCACTCAAACCCTACGCAATCGCCCTATGGAAATCGTGCGGCATTGTGGATTTTGTTAGTGAAGTTGTTAAAGGAAGCATCGTTTTGAAGTTTTAGCGGTTTCGAGTGGACAGTAAAGATATGTTTTTCAGAAATCCGCTGGTTGAAAGGTGTCCCTTTTCGTGTATTGCACAAATGGTATGCGATAATCCTAGTACTCCTTCCCTTTTGCTAAAATTTCTGAACATGGGTCTGAGATTTCACTGTTTTCATAACTGCACCTAGGGTTTCTCAAACTCTTTTCTGAATGTCAGTGTGTTTTATATGTGTTTTTAGTGGGACGTTTTATCTTTTGCGTGGGGGAACATTTATTCCATCTAAATGGGTACCTATGGTTTCTGGATTTCAAGCGTGGTTTCCATAGTGTAGTGAGGGATGAACAAGGGTACACTGAATTTGTGTTTAATTTCTTTGTACTTTTGATTACAGAATGGCGCATCGTATCAATTTGTGGACTGGGGGCTATTTTCTAGAGATTCCAAACAGTGACCGGAAGTATGTGGGTGGGAGGATGTTCAAAAGTAATCCCATAAGCTTGGATTATTTCTCTGAGAGGAGGCTTATTAACTGCTACCGAATATGTGGTGGTCGTGGGATGGCTATTGAGTTTTACTACTTGGAGCCCGATTATAACTTGAATAATGGGTTGAGGCCACTTGATAATTCATGGGCCTTTGTTCAAATGCAAGAGGACTAAAGTGATCGAAGTGAGATCACTATATATGTTGTGAAAGGACCATCACCGATCTATGCTCTTGATACTGATGGAAGTGATGTCACAATGATGGCGATCGCAGTAGACCATGGACAGCCAATATTAGCCCTGAGAGAAGATAAGGAGCCTGACATTGAAGAGCAACATGAAGAAGACATTGCAGAAGAGGAACCAGTGGCTGAAGAAGGTGTCACACAAGAAGAACACATTCCTGGAGAGATGCATTCCACAAAACCCTCTTCAGCAGTACCCCAACATACTCAAACAACCCCTGAAGTTGAGGATCCATTTGTAGATTATGTCTTTCAATTTGATCCTGCAGCTAGAAATGGAACAGAGATAGAAGATATGAACAATACAACAGGTATATACAAGTTCCATATGTTTATGTTATGTTAAAATATGATGTGCAACTTTGAACCGTCTAACTATTTTCAATTTATATTTGAAGATCGAAATGAGACTGAGTTAAATGAAAAAGATGACAAGGAAGACGACAATGAGGATGACAATGAGGATGGGATTGAAGTTGCCACTGACAATGCACCTGGTAATGTGGAAGTTCATGTTGAAGATTTCAATGGTGGACATGAAGCAGACATTAAGGATGCTGCTGACAATGACAAGGAGCCATGCCCAGAGATGGCTGAAGAGTTTAGACAGAATACAATGAACAACACATCAGGTATTTTAATTTTAATTATTCTGTTATCTTGTGTAGATTCTTTATATACTCTAATCATTGTGTCAATTATAAATGTCAGGTGATCCTAAAGATTCTCCTGGAGCAAGTGATAATAGTGACTGGGAGGAGTCAGACATTGAAGAGAGTGAGACATCAAGTGAAGAAGATGCTCCCTCTGATGCCTACAGTGATGTTGAAGGCTATCTAGAGAATGACATATTTGTTCAGAGAGACATAAGCAAAGCAGCAAGAAAGAAGAAGTTGACTGCAATGAGAAGGAAGAAGGCCAATGCTAAGAGGAGTTATAGAGGGGCAAATCTTGAACAGGAAGCTCCTGCTATCAGTGAAGGTGCAAATTGGTACAGTGATGCACAGGGGGGTGAGAACTTTGATATCCCCCCAGAATCAGACCTTGAGAACTTTGCAATCTTCAGAGATGGGGACAGTATTGAAGATTTGAAGTTTCATGTTGGACTCTGTTTTGATGGTGTTGACAAGTACAAAAAAGTACTGGCAGATTGGAGTGTGCGCAAGGGATTTGTACTGAATTTCATCAAGTCTGAGAGGGTGAGGGTGACAGCAGTATGTGCTGCAGAAGGGTGTAAATAGAAGATTCATGCCTCCTACAAACAGGATTCCCCTCTGTTCCAGGAGAAGACATTGAAAGAAGAGCATACATGTGCTAGACCTAGGAAAAACAGGAGTGCTACTACAGCATATATTGCCAAAAGGATTGAGCATACTATCAGGGATCATCCATATGTTAGAATCCCAACTCTACAAAACATTGTGCAGAGAATAATTGGAGTTGAGATTACATATCCTATGGCTCAAAGGGCAAAAAAATTGGCAATGGATGTTATTAGAGGAGAGAATGAAAAGGAGTTTGAGATGCTTTGGGACTATTGTGAGACTGTTAGGGTGAGGAATCCAGGAAGCACAGTCATTCCAAAGAAACAAGAAGACTCAGAACCACCTAGATTTGATTGCATGTACTTCAGTTTGGATGCAACAAAGAATGGATTTCTGGATGGGTGTAGGCCCTTAATTGGCCTTTATAGGTGCTTTCTGAAGAATGTACATGGAGGGCAGCTTTTATCAGCAGTTGGTAAAGATGGCAACGACAACCTATGGCCAATTGTCATTGCTTATGTTAAGAGTGAAAATAGTCATACCTGGAAATGATTTCTTAAGATTTTACTGCATGACTTGGGTGGTCAAGATGGTGGCAGGTGGACATTCATTAGCGATAGGCATAAAGGGCTCTTGGATGCTCTAAATGAGCTTGCACCTGAATGTGAACATAGGTAACATTAGCTGATTTTTATCATGTAAAACTGAATTATGTGTTAATAAGTGTTTACATGGTATTATGAAGTGAAATATAGGTTGAAGTTGTGATCTGAAATATATATTGTGAAATGAAATATAGGTACTTGTTGTGAACTGAAATATCTGTTGTAAAATGAAATATAAGTACTTGTTGTGAACTGAAATGTTTGTTGTGAACTGAACTATATGGTGTCATGAATCTGAAATATATGGTGTGGTGAAACTGAAATGTTGCAGGGTTTATTCTGAGGATTTTGGTTAACACAGGGTTTATTCTGAGGATTTTGATTAACACAGGGTTTTTGGTACTGCTAAAAATCAACTTAAATGTATGTGCAAGAAAGTGTGTGTTTGCTACTGTTAATCTGAAATATATGCTCATAATTATAATTTCTAATGATAACTGTGTTGTGTTATAAAATGTAGGTATTGTCTTAGACGTTTGTACCAAAATCTTAGTGTACGTTGGGAAGGAAATGAGCTAAAGAGCCTTTTCTGGAAAGTTGTCACTACCCCTAACAGAGATGAATGGAGAGAAATCATGCAAAAAATCAAAGAAGTGGACCCAAGCACGTAAGATGGACAAATTACTGCATATGACTGGTTGATTGCCCTGCACCCAAATTGTTGGTCAAGGGCCTTTTTCAAGTAAAGTTGTAAGTTTGATGTTTTAGTGAATAATATTTATGAATCTTGGAACAATTTAATATTACCTGCAAGAGAGAAAGCGATGATAAGTATGTTTGAGTGGATTAGGATTAGAATAATGAATAGAATGGTAACAAAGAGAGTAGGTATGGACAGTTATGAGGGTGTTGTGTGCCCAAATATGTTGAAAAAGGTCAACAAGCAGATAGCTTTGGCTGGGGGGTTGTTTGACTCAATGGGCAAGTGTAGATGAATATGAGGTGCAGGTGATTGATGATCAATTCATTGTCAAACTGGATGAGCACACATGTACTTGTGGATATTTTCAGCTCAATGGATACCCTTGTTGCCATGCTACACCTTGCATAGCTAACAAAAGGGAGACTGTTGAAGCTTACATTAACGATTGCTACAAGAAACTTGCATACCAGGCTGCATATAGGCACATAGTACGTAGTGTTGGTGGGAGAAAACATTACATCAGAACCCATCATGAAGCTCTGAAGGATTCAGCTTACATTATAAAGAGGGGAAGGCCTAAAAAGGCAAGGAGAAAGAGTGCAAATGAATGGGTGACAAGCACTAGAGCAGGCCTAACCCATACTTGCTCAAGATGTTTTCAGTTGGGACACAATGTCAAAACTTGCAAGAGCAATCCCCACCCAAATCTAGATTTTACACGGTAAACGCATTGATTTTATCTTGATTGCAATTAATTATAAGATTAAATATTGTACTAATGTGAGTCTCTTGTTTCACATGTTGGGATAACACCCTTAGACTCAGTCAGCAGAAGACCTAATCCAGTAAAATTTAGCTATTGTAGTTAATTAAAATATAATATTTGGCTATTGCAGTTAAATAAGATATATACCTGTAATCCTATAGATTCCAAGCCAAGAGGAAGGAGAATAGTTTTTAACATTAGGAGGCAAAGGGAAGCTGCCAGGAGGCCAACTGCTGCTGCAAGAGAGGCTGCTGTAGAAGCACAGACCCCTTCCCAAGCACACACCCCTTTCCAATCACAAGCCCCTTCCCAAGCACAAGCCATTTCCCAATCTAATCCAGGTTCTACATCCCATGTACCAAGGTCCAGACTTCAACAAAGACCATCTGCCCAGCCTTACCAGTCCACTCCTATGGTTGCTGTTGTACAAACATCATCTACTCCAGTGCAGTTCAAATCTGCACAAACAAATTCTGTAGCTACTGCAACTGTTGGAATTGCTTTTCCATGTACTCAAGCTCCTCCAAGTACTCAGCCACAACCAAGGAGAGCCAGAAATAAGACACTACTAGAAAACATGCAAATAGCAACCGAATTAGCAACCGAAAAAGGCAATTTTGCAACCGTGTTGCAACCGAAGTGCAACCGAAAATTTCTGTTGCTAAAACCATGGTTGCAAAATTTAGTAACCGAGTTTGCAACCGAATACTTTGCAACCGAAGTGGCAACCGAATTTCCGGTTGCAAAAGGCTGCAGACGTGGCTTACATGCCACGTCACTTTGCAACCGAATTTTCGATTGCAAAAATATGACTAATTCTGCAACCAAATATTCGGTTGCAAAAATCTGATGTGGCACATTATTCTTGCAACCGAATTTTTGTTGCCAAGTAGCTAGGACAGTTTTACCAATTTTGCAACCAAAATTCAATTACAAATTTTAATAATTTTATTATTCATATATTTATTTGCAACTATATTTCAGTTGCAAAATACTATTAATTGCAACCAAACTTTCGGTTGCATTATCTAGAATTTAATATTTTAATTTCAAATTCTTTTTTGGAAAATAAATACCGCTATATGTATTCAAAAGTTCCAATTCCGAAACTATATTAGCAATATTCTAAAAACCAAATAATAACCATGATCAACAAGTAATAAAAATGATCAGAACAATATCGCAATATACCAACGAAAACAATTCAAAATCATTCTGCACATAAAACAATTCAAACCCCAACATTCACAAAAGAAATAGTACTTTAAATATGGACAATCATAATTGTGACCCTCGTCCTCATCCTCCCCCTTCTATCCTTATCATCAAGAGTGTGATCATCATCTACACTATAATTAAGTCTACCTTCTTCTATAAAAACATACGACAACTATACAAAGGACGACCTAATAATTCTACGAGTAAATCCAACCTTGTAATATCAATCCAAACTAATCATCCCCTTCAACAACCTTTTTTTCCTCGAGTATACACCGAAGAGTCCCTACATAGACAACAAATAGATATAGATTAATGAAGGGAAAAAAAATATCTCAAAACCAAGCAAAGGATAGCATCATTCCATCAGAACATAGTGGTTTCCTCCATTTTGTTTAGCCAAAATGCTTAGTTCTCATATTTCAGTATAATGCAATAATAACATGCATTCCATTAAAGTACTATTACCAACACATTGTAGTTGATACACAAGCCTCAGGTTTTCTAATTCAATTATTCAATTTAGTACCTCACTATAATTGAACATTATCAAGCCATCTTGTGTTGCATATCAACGAACTTACCAACAGGCATACAATGATGACACTACAGTGAAGATTAATTAGCTCTCTTCAAGTCTATGTGTGTCAAACTGTGTGGATGCAAGTGCAACTCTTGAGTGTAATGTTGAGACAAAAGAAACTTTCTTACAAATGATACATAATGTCGAGAAATGTCTAGCATGATTGCATTAGTAGCATGTACCTCTGACTTTATCAGCTCCAAGGGCACTAAATGTGGCTTGCACAAAGTTTTGCAAGTAATATGGTTGCTTGAATTCCTTGACCTGAAACATTCATTCAAAATTTGTTTCAGATACAAGTACTCTGAAGCAATTTCAGAACAACACCCAAGTCCCCAACCAAGAATTGCAAAAGCTAACCTAACACCAAATACAATTCTGAAAAAGATCTGAAAGTGTTCAGCTAGACTAAGTCATAAGTCTCGCAACAGGATCAGGTGACATTGTTTTTGCATCATTTACATTTACAGCTGACTTTCCACAGATTTCATACAATTTAGTCAATAACGCACTTTTCCTTCAATAATTGATACAAATTACAAAGCTAGATTCAGTGCTATTTTTCTGTACGACCACAAACAAAATCGTTTAGAAGAATACTACAACCTCCATATGACAGAAATGAGATTTGGATAAACCGATAATAGTCACACACAAAAAATCTAGCAAAATACACGAAACAAGTATTAAAACAAGGTTTGGAGTAGTTACACAAAATAAATAAATATATTTATATAAAATTAAGAAAATACCCAGATCTGGAGAGTAAATGTGTTTGTGGTTGTATGGCCGGCGAACCCATAGTGGCTATGGTTCCAGATCTGGAGAGGTTCGGCTTCTGCCACCATTTTTGTCATCTGACAGCTTTCATCTTTATCCCCACATTCCTCCAATCTTACCAACTGTGTTCAAGAAAAGATTAAATCTTTGCATAAAACCCAGAAATCTTCAAATTTTATATCAAAAAAGAAGAGATCAATATTCTAAAGAAAAACAGAAAATTAAAGTGTTTGTAATTCATCTTACACTTGAAAAAACATCTTCTTGCTGGAGGGCATTGCAGGTGAGAGAAATTATTAACAGAAGAAAGAAAGAAACAGTTGCAACTTGAGAGATTTACTTCATCGTTGTTTCCGTTTCTGAAGGTTCTCCGGCGGCCGAAAGCTGGAGAGATGCGTTGCGGAGAGAGTTAGGGGTGGCTGGAGAGCGTGGCGGAGCGGGCTGGAGGAGGGACTGGCGGCGAAGAAACGGGGAAGCGAGTGTCGTCGCTGGGAGAGGGGATGGGGGCGTTGGAGAAGAAAAGAGATTTGTTTTGAGTTTTAGGGTGAGAGATTGGGGACTGGAGGGTTTCGTTTTGGGGGGAAAATACAACAATGAAAATGGAAGGGGGGCATGAAAATTTTGGGGGAAATGAAATACATCAATAAATAAATTGAAGTTAATTTTGGAGAGTATTTTGGGGGAAATGAGATTAATTTTGAGAGAATAAAATATATTAATGATTGAATAAATAACTTTTAAATAATAAGTATATTATATGTTACGAATATATCATCTTAATAAGTATATTATATGTTACGAATCAACTATTCTCAATTAGAATATATGTTTAATGATTACAATAATATATTATATAATAAATTGTATGATTATCTAATATGATTGACTACTGATAATTGAAAAACCTCTAACTATAGATCGCAATGTTTTAATAGATCAATGATTACTTATAGGCTATAGCTAATACATCGTATGATATAAATATAAAATCTAGGGGTTTTCTTTGAATAATTCCCAAAAAGTTAAAAAAATTCCTTTTAACTCTCCACTTCCGAAAAAGTTCGCATTTGCTCCCCAGATGACAGGTCAAATTCCCTTTAACTCCCCATTGTTGTATAAAAACTCAAGAATCGCATACCAAAATCCCCAAATCAAGTAACCAAATCCCCAAATAATGTATTTGCCCCCAAATACATTATTTGGGGATTTGGTTACTTGATTTGGGGATTTGGGTACGCAATTCTTGAGTTTTTATACAACATGTCAAAAAAATGGGGAGCAAATAGGAAGTTTGATTTTCATCTAAAGAGTTCAGAGGAACATTTTTTAAAGTGGGGAGCAAATAGGAATTTGAGTTTACATGTGGGGATTTTTTAGGAATTGTCCGTAAAATCTATCATATGCGTAAATATCTATTTATTATAGGCTACACTAATTAATAACTTTATAATTATACCATTTAATAGACTTATGATTATATATTATATTATTTTAATAGATCCATATTTGCAAGTGGGGATTCAACTTGATAGGATAAACACAAAAAACAAACAGTCAGAAAGCCAAGCTGGGGGAACTGGGAGTGATTCCCAGTTTGGCTCTCCGACGATCAAGTCAGGCAATGTTCTCAAGAAGTTGCAAGTGCAGAGCTCAAGTTCTGGAAGATCACTTACAGTGGAGGTCCGGAGGAGATGAACTCCCTTATTTATAGTTGAGGGTCAAGGGCCCTTTGGTCATTGTCTCCATGTGGTCCAGGACTAATGTTGTCTTAACACGTGGCGTGATAAGGGGAAACCTAGTAGGAATCTCCTGCAAAAGCTTATGCAAAGTTGGTGGTGAGCAACAGTGGCAGGTGCGCGGGATGATACTTTGTGTCAAAGAGCCGTTTTGGGTTGTCACCGAGGGCGAAGGGCACGCTCGGGTTTTGACATGAGCCCTGGAGGCTCGCAGGTCCGAGGGGCACCTGGGCCGAGGCTGAGTGACATGAGTTTGGTTCTCTGTTCATCCAAGTGGGAGAGTATTCCGAGGGTGAGCGTATGAGGGCTCGGAGGATCATAATACCCCTCGCTCGGGAATTGACTCCTTTGAAGAACCGGAACATTCTTGGAGACGAGGGCGAGGCTCGTCCCGAGGGTGGCCTATGTGGGGCCTGGCTTCTACGTGCTGTATGCGGGGGGACGCCATGTGTCAAAAACGTGGCCAAGCATGTATTTGCCCTATCACTATATATTATTCAATAGACTTATAATTGCAAATTATATTATTTGATATTACTTAGTTGTCTATAGTATTCATGAGTAAAATATTATTATATCATATAATGTATAATATTATATCGTAAATGTAAATTATGTTTGTATATTATGTTATTTTATAAATGTAGAGTTATCTATTACACTATTTAATAAAACTTATATAGGAATAAATATATTATATTATTTTAATAGATCTCTTATTAGCTATTATATTACGTCGATCACTTGTAAAATACATTTGTGCATCTTATATAATATCACACTTTATGTCAATGCTCAAAATGTTGTACATGTTATATAATATCATATCCCTATACAAGTATAACATCATAATAATTTATAATGTACAGCATAGATATTTTATAATATCACACGTTATGTCAATACTCAAGATATTATACGTGTTGTATAATACCATATCACCATAAAAGTATAATATCATAATAATTTATAATGTATATTATATTTTATGAAACATAACTTTTAATTAAACTTTATTACCTGGTTTTCGATAATTATAATAGTATATTAATAATTATTAATTAATACAACTAATTAGATCATTATATAAGTAATTATAATCAATTAATTTATTTTCACTTTAGAATTACATATATGTGATATATTATAATATCATTATCATTTTAATCGGAAATTTATGTTACAAAATAAGTTTTGCAATCGAATAGCGACACATTTTCTTAAAAAATAATTACTTATTTTATTTTTATAAATAATTACAATTGTTATTAATAAAAAATAATTGTAACCGAAATTCGGTTGCAAATCAGTTGCATGCAAAATTTAACAACCAATATTTGGTTGCAAATTTTTCATAAAAATAACTTAGTTCAAAATTTTGTAATCGAAATTGAGTTGCAAAATATTTTTCGAATTATTTTTAATGATTTTACAACTAAAATTTGGGTTGCAATTATATTGCAACTGGTTTTGCAACCGAAGTTTCTGTTGCACATATTTTGACCAGGATTGACTTTTTTATTCTTTTTGCAACCGAATTAGCAATTGAAACTTGGTTGCAATTTTTTTGCAACCGAATGAGCAACCTATATTTCTGTTACAAAGACAATAAAAAATGTTGACCATTCAACTTTCTTTTGCAACTGATGTTGTAACCGAAGTTCGGTTGCAAAAACTTTGCAACCGATTTGGCAACCGAATTTTTGATTGGAAAGCCAAATAAGCAAACTTTGCGTTTCGGTTGCAAATTCGGTTGCCAAATTAGTCAAACTTGCAACCGAAATTTTCGGTTGCAAATTTTCGGTTGCTAAATCCATGTTTTCTAGTAGTGAGAGAACCAATGAAGCAGAGGCCTTTCGAAATGTGAGAGGTATGGCAGCTGCAAGAAGGAATCAAACTCCATGGAGGCCATGAATGACCAGTTCTTTTAGATCCAGATCTGAACTTATATTACTGTCTTTTTTATTGTAAAAAAATGTTTTTGGCTTGGATACTGTGAATAGTGGACCACTTTTGGTGGGTGTGTGTATCCCCACTTTGGCACCTAGCTTTAGTTATTAATTTGAAAATGGCTTTTGCAAGTAGATACAGACATTATTGTACCCCTTTTGAGATAGCCATTGTTGTGGCTTTAATTTAAGTTTGATTGGTTGTTGATGCTTAGCCTTACTTTCATAGTTTGCATTTCCATTATTTTACACAATTCAATGCAGTTTACGGTGCACTAAGAATATTGTCTAACAGGGTTTTCTTCGCAACATTTTTGAACACATGGTTTTCTAGGTAAGATTATACAAACACAGGGTATCTGGTAAATATTAAAACAACAGTCATAGAACAATCGTGAAACACCATTTCATTGCCAAAAACTGAATCTTACATAAGTTCTAAACAATGATGCACGGACACTTCTAAAAATATCATGGTGCCGTGTCGTATTGTGTCCGACACGTGTCCGACACTCCTCACATGGAAAATTCAAGAAAAAATTAGTGTCGCCGTATCCGTATCGTGTCGTGTCCGTGTCGCCGTGTCCGTGTAGCACCCCGCACGTGAGGCGCCACATCCCCCGCACTATAGCTCAACACGAGTAACGAAATGGTAAATCCGCACCCGTATCAAACCATAGCGAACGGGAGACAAATAGAAAACCCTCCTAAGCTAGGCGGAACTTAGCCCCTGCAATTAGAACCAATCAACCAAACATAATGCATCAGAAAACTAAAATTCAAACACACGAACCATAAGCAGACTTGGGCTCTTCAGGCCTCTTTTTAACTCATAATCGAAGCCCCACAAGGGCAATTCAGTAGCAAATATACAAGATTCAAATTCATAATCGTACAAGGTTGAATCATGCACAATTTAAATACATATGTGAATGCAGAGACGCTTTTAACTTAACTTGACCGACTCAACTCAACATAACTCCGCCTAGCACGAAACTCCAAGGCCAAACCTGCACGCTAAAGTGTTGGAGAGGGAGAGGGTCAGTCTCTAGAAGACTGAGTGAGCAGGAGCGATATACGTATATATAAAACATGCACATGCAAGTCATAAATCCCGAGCAAGGTTTTATTTAAAATTAGTTCCCAAAAGGGCAAGAGGAAGACTAAGCATTGTTCAGATTTTATGACTAATCATATTAATTCATTCCGTTCATAATTCATACATAAACATAAAGGCTCGGTGAGTGAGCGTGCATCATCTCCAACCAATCTCCGACTGTGTACGACAAATATCATTAATATTTTAAGTAGGTGATCATGCAATATATCATAATACACACAGATCATATATCATATCACAAAACATATTCGTTTGGGCAATCCGTGTCCCGGCCTTCCCGCACGGTGCATAACAATCATAACACAATCATATTCATAAAACCAGTTCCAACCTTCTTCCTCCGGGTGGTGGACGGGTTAGCAAGACCAGACCACCTCATACATAGGCCAATGGGGTTTCATGACCTCCCCAAGGGCACTCAGCTCCCATTCCCCGCTAAACCTCCTAGCGAGGGCCGGTATCGCTGTAACATAGTGGAACTAGCACATGGGATCACCGTCGGCCCATGCCTCCCCGGATAGCCACATGTACTAAGTCCCTGGGCCCGTGATCATATCATACATGCATAATCTCGTCAAAACATTTACTTCATACTTAGGATACATACTATAAGAAAACATACCTTACCGTGCAACTCGCCATATGCTATACACGTACCTCTCCATGTCATCCTAATCCGTAGCTAGCATGAAGACACACGGTTTGGAGCATAGCCTCGTTGCAAAACCATTTTAAGCTTATATACGCCCATATGTATAATTTCAGAAGAATTTACTCGATAACTCTACTTTAAAAGTAACATATATATATATATAAGGTTTTTGGCCAAAGCTTGTCACATAAGGTTGTAGGGTTTAATACGTAACTAAAACGAAAACACCCTCACCTGGAACATGGCGAAACAAGGATACGAGTTATCGAGTGCCTAGTTGTAACGCCCCGGTTTCCGGATGAACAGGTAAGCACGCCACGTGTCAGTTTGAGCGTAGGTTTTATTTATAATTCTTTAATTTATAATATATTCTTACGCGACATTTCATATTTTTATAAAATTCATGAAACATTGTTTATATAAATCATTTGATTTCATAGCATCAAAAATATTATCTCATTACATGGAAAATATTTATTGCGTGAGACAATTACCGAAAGCATTTCAAATTATCAATTTGTCCCTAAATATTCATTTTTAAAACTCTAGGGACTTAATTGCATAGGTCCTTTCGGGACTTAATTGATCATATTTTAAAACCTCATATACTTGATTGCATAAGTTGAACTCTTAGAGGATTAAACCGCAAATTGAGCATTTCACATTTTTCCAAAATGTTGAATCACGTAATAAGCTTCTTCAAGCTTCCTTGATCAATTCTATCTCAAAAATCTCCCAACCACTTTGCTTTCTCACTCTCGGTTCCAAGGAAGAAAAGGGAAGAAGTGATTTTCATTCAATCATCAAGATTTCAAGAAATATTCCAAGGAAATTGGGAATTGATCATCACCATCATCCATTTCTTCATTTCTTTCCATCTTTAAGGTTGGTTTGCATGAGTTGATGATTCTTGATCATATTAGAGATGGTTAGGGTTTGGAATTTATTTGCTAGATGAATTATGTGTTGTGCAAAGCATGATTCTATGATCATATCATGAATTATAGCATGGTTTAGTCATGAAATAATTGGATATTTGGCAAGAATGTTCAAGTTTTGATCATGAGCATGAAGCATGAATTCTTGGTGATATTTGGTGTTTTAAGTGTCTAAGGGTTATATTATCATTTATTGAGGTTGTATGCATCATATTCCCAGAAATTATTGCATTTGGGGTTCAAAAATGGATTTTTGATGCTTTGTTGTGCCATTGCCGAGAGCTTCCCCTGTTTCTGCTCTGTTTTTCAGTTGCAGAAACTGGGAACGACCGTTCCCAGCCTCAAGGCTTTGTGGGAACGGGCGTTCCCACCTCTTTTCAAATAAATGGGCGGCCGAGCATGGGAACGGCCGTTCCCATTTTGGCCTTGCGCCGGAAGGGCCGTTCCCAGCTCAAAGGCGCATTTTCAATGGGGGTAAACGTTGCCGCGTTTTCTGGGCAACGGGAACGACCGTTCCCATTTTGCAAAGGAACCCGGAACGGCCGTTCCCACCTGTAATGCAGAACAAAATTCACTGCATAAAATTACGAAAATGACCCCTCGATCCAACGACTTCTTTGACCCCGAATTGCTATAATATGTGCTAATATGATGTGAATCAACATGTTTTCATACCACATTTCCGCCGTTCGTCATATTTTGGTCATTTTAGTTCATGTCTCATGTTTATACGTCGTATTTGCACAGGTCACGAGGGCGTGGACGGGGAGCAAGCTCCTTAGAACACTTCCTTATTATATTTTGCAAGAAAGGTGAGGTTTTGTTTTGGTAAAACGAACCCTATAACCCTTATGTGCTAGTTTTCGGCCAAAACATATTATACTTATAAACGTTTACAAGTGATAAATATTTCAAGCAAGAAAGTATTGATTGTCCTGAATTTCAAGCATGTTTGGCGAGTACATGATTGCACGTGGGCCCGAGGGTAATTCTTGAGCCAACCGGGAAAGCAAGGGCTGACGGGTAACTCCTGAATTATCCTCACATTGTTGGGATCACCCCCGAAGCCACTAGGAGATTAGTGGTGGAAGGAGTTCCGTGTCTAGAGGGTCATGTCCTCTACACACACCATGTCGTGGATAGTCGAGCCTTGCAAACTCGCTATCACCCGGAGGAAGAAGTAGACTGGGGATTAATCCGGCATGTCGGGTTATCCTCGGGTTATTGCATGATTTCAAGCATGAAATTGTTTATGTGAGCACTAATTAAATTGCATGATCACGTATTTATCAAGCAAGCAAGCATGATCACGTATTGTTCACGATTGGGAGTTCGGTTGGAGATTGCCCTTGCTCGCCGGGGCCACATGTTCATGACATTGACAAGCATGATTAATTAAACGTGTTAAAATGATTGGTTGTAATCTCGGGCTAAGATTAAGTTCTTGAATTATATATATATTCCTTCCATTTCCAAAGTCTTCACCCGAGGCTACACCTTGCATGTGATATGTGTATATATATTTATTGCCCCTCACTCAGTCTTCGGTAGACTGATACTTCACTTTTCAGGTACCTTTTGAGCGTGGTTGTACTAGGCGGGAGTTGGTCGAGTCTTGCATTATCACAGGCCTAGCTTGTACCTTTCATGTATATACTTTTGCTAGATATTATGTCATGCTCATGATTAGTACATTTTGAATACTTAATTATGTATATTATTGAGAGATGATAATGTATTGATAGTTAGAATTGGTACCTATACATATCTATTCAGTAATATGGTACCTATACGTATGATTGAATTTATTGCTTCCGCTTTCATTATCATGTTTACTTTGGCGTTGTTGGGGAGAGTGTCCCGCCTAGTTCGTCGTTTTTATTGTCACCCGTTCGCTGTGGTCTTGGTTTATGTATGAACTGTCCATTTCATACGTGGATCGAGGCTATAGTGCGGGGGATGTGGCGCCGTGGGGTTTAGGGTGCTACACTAGTTGATCAAGATTTTCTCCGCCCTGGAGATAACTGTACAAAAGGCAACGTGAAGTGTTCGTGAGACTCAAGACTCCAAATGAACCATATATGACGCACGACAACATATGATCATGATGTGAATGTATAAAAAGGATATTAAGTAATGAACACGTTCATGTGCACTATTAATGCATTTAAATCTCATAAACGAGTCATTCATTCCTTCAGGGAAGCGTTCATAATCATTCAGATCATAAATTCCACATTTAATAACAATTTAATTCAAGAATTCAAATAATGATTATATCATGTACTAAGACACGTTAGCATTTAGAAAATGAACATTTAATTACATTCAAATCATAATCGGAAATTAAATAAAACATGAAATAAATAACAATTAAATTCTATAATTAGAATAATCAATTAATACTTAAAATATATAATAAATACATAACAATTATATAATAAATATATAATAAACATATATATATATATATATGTACGTAGATTAACATGCATGCAATTGAGATAAAAAGCCATGCACACCTTACATTTATTATATATATATATATATATATATATATTTATGAAACTCATGCATGCACAACACAAAAATACACACACACATATATATATATATATATATATATATACACACACCTTGCATGCATGCAGAAATATAATTACACAAACACCCACATGCATGCTTTACCTACATACTGAATATATACATATATATATCTATATTTTACATTTCCATGTTACCCATGCACACAACCACTCTGCACATATATATATACACATATACACTGCAACAATTCAAGAACAGCAGCAGCAGATCTACACCTGAACACACAGACACAAACACGCAGCCACACCAGAGAAGAAAGAAGCAGCAAAAGAAGAAAGAAAAGAGAAAGAAACTGCAAGGAAAAAGAAGAACAGATCGGCAGCGCAGGCTACCCGCCCGGGTAGCTGTTCCAGCGTGACCTTCCCCGGCCGGGGAAAGAGATGCAGAAACCTACTACAAGAGGTGTACCCGGCCGGGTACTTTCTAGGAACAAACTCTCCCCGCTCGGGGAGAGTATTATAGTAGCAACCCAGCAGCCACAGCAGTCAGTTCCGAAATAGGGGAGGAAAGAAGGAGGTTCAAACCAAGCCAAAACATTCATAAAAATTTCATCCAACTCATGCTAACATATCAAGGGAATAAGAGACAACAATTTCGCAGCAAATCAAGCCTGAAATCAGGCCTGCAACACACAGTAGCAACAAGGAAGCATGCAGCAGTTCACGTGAAGAAGAACAGGGGAAAACCGGGAAAACAGGGCAAGACTTCTCATGATCAATCAACCATCAATTACATGACCATAAATGAAATAAAGGAAGTAAAGTGATCACCTTCATGCTTTAAAATCAAGAAAAACATCTAGTATTCAAGAAGATCAAGAAAATCAATTTAAACCTAACTATTCACTCAAATCATCCAAACTCCATGAAAACTAACTTAGAATTAGGGATGAAGGGATCAAAATGACCAGAGATGCATGTATAACATAATCCTAACTCACCTTGTTGATTGGATGAAAGATGAAAGAGATTTGAGCTTGAATCTCCAAGGTTGAGCATGGTTACGGGACTGGAATTGGAGCAGAAACTTGGGACTGATATTTCTCTTGTTTGTGAGGATTATTTCGGTTTAGGGAGATAAGGGTCAGAAAGTGGACTTAACTAGGGTTCCATAACCTCCAACCATGGTTAATTTGGTTAAGAATTGAAAGAGTTATGGCCATTTTAATGAAATGTGGTTGTTTTGGTGTCGTTTCGTTTTTCGGTTGGATTTCGGAGGTTCAAATGATTTCGGAAAAATATATGGCTAAGTTTGTTAAACTCGAATCTTCGATACGAGTTCAACGAAGTTGACGGAACTCGAATCCGAGTTCCCGAGCTCAAGATATCACGTACGGAACCAAGGGTGGGCTAATTGCTCATTAGCCCCCGATTTGGTTCCACGAATCAAATTAAATTCGTTAACATATCAAACGAGTTCGAAAACATAGACCGAGCATGTAGGCATGTTCATAACACACATATTTACGACATACTACAATTTCACAACATTTCGATATCATTTCATATAAGAACGATGCACAAATATACAATCATGCACATATTTATACAATTCATGCATAATAAAAATTAATTAAATAAATTAAATTAAATTATAAACATAATTCAAGTTTAACGGATTATTATAAAAATTAATATGGCTAAAGTATGATTAATTAGCATAACACTTAATTAGCATTAATTATGAAATTAACAACAAATTAAAATAAATACTTAAAATAACGTAATATTTTAAAATAATATCAAATTAAAATAAAATATAATAAAATAAAATAATAACAATTTATAATAAAATTAAATAGAAAATACGTAAAAACAATTAATTCGCACTATTTAGTAAACACATACGTCACATTAGTAAAAATGAAAAACCAGGGCGTTACAGTCCGTGTCCGTGTCCATGTCCGTGCATCATAGGTTCTAAACCTAGAAAAAAGGGAAGCAGATCATACAAAGAACCACTTTACATATTCATAGATTATTTCAGAACAAGAATTACCAACAACAGTAATTCTAGCTATAGATGTCCCCATTTCAGAAACCCTAGAGGTGGAAGGTCCTTCACATTCATCCTCACCATCATCAAATGTTTTCTCATTGTTACCTTCCTCACTAAAGACATCCCATTTAGCATGTATTGGATACACTCTGGAAAAATCCACACTTGGAAGAGCTGCAAGAGTAATACAGTAGGCCGTTTGAGGGTTTGTTACATGATTCCACCACCTTTATTACAGCCTTCATACCGCAATTACAACTAGGAGTGGGTGGGTACCGAACTTCGAGCTCAGATTTCACTTTCTTCAACCTCTTCTCCACGTACGTCCTTGAGGCGGCCATTATCGTTTACTATCACAGCTTGGGTGAAGAAGAAGGAGACACAGAGATTTCAAATTTTGAAAAATTCGGCTGACAATTAAAGGGAGTAATACAAGGGTATAAATGACATTTCAGCACCAAAAAAAGGACAAAATGGCTATCATACTCTCAATCAACGCGATTGAGTTACACATTCCAGTCGCGGGGTTTTTTGTACATATTTTTAAAAACATAAGGTTTTTAATAGTATTTTTTTTTCATAGGGTTTTTGGTGATAATTTCGAATTACACAGGGTACCTGCATGCAAATTTCCCCTTAATACTCCATAGATGATCCGAACTGTATAGGAACAATAATGAATTTTATCTCGAATGGTTTGTAGGGGAACCCTACCCTCTTTGATCCATTCGACACGTGCAATTTCTTTTCCGTCGATACGCCCGACAATTTGTACTTCTTCTGATTTAATTAAAAAGCTACCCCTGAGGTTTAAAAATTACAAAATCTTCCCTCGTTTTGATGACATCTATCTATATGTTTATATGAATACCTAATTTTGATATCTACATTTACCAATCAATACTTCATTTAATCTATACTATAACATTTTTTAAGTTTGGTCTCTTGAACTCTAAAAATATATATTTATTTATTAACACTTTTTAATCCGACTTTATCTCTCGTACGTTTTATTAACTTTTCTTTTCTCTTTCACTATTTCTCTTCTGAACTTCTCTTTTATTTCTCATCAATTGCATTCTTTTTCTTCTTCTTTTTATATAATTTTTATCACTTTCTACTTATATTTTAAATTTTTAAAGTTACTGATATGACATTTTCTTTAAAAAAACCAGATCTATCGTCCCATCAGGTTTTTATACCGACCTCATATATAAAGAATAATTACTAATATGACATTACCTTATGCTACCTATTCATTTATTTATCATAAGGGTAAATCTTACTTTGCACCCCAACCTTTGGGGTGTATTGCACTTTAGTACCCAACCTTTGAAACGTTGCACTTTAGTACCCAACCTTTGAATTTTGTTGCACTTTTAGTACCCCGCCCAATGAGAAAATGCCATGTGGTACCAACCATTGGGGTACACGTCTGCACTTGGGTACTAAAAGTGCAACAAAATTCAAAGGTTAGGTACTAAAGTGCAACGTTTCAAAAGTTGGGTACTAAAATGCAATACACCCCAAAAGTTGGGGTGCAAAGTAAGATTTACCCTTATCATAATTTAGTAATTATATTAAAAATAATTATAGAATATATATTTAATAAAAAATTAATTTTAATATATTTATATAATGATTAGTTTTTATTTGTGCATGTAAAAAATGTGCAGAGTTGCTAGTTTTAAGTTAACCCGGAGGTCACAGCGTGTGTTTCGTTGAGTATTAGGGGATATCAGTATCGTACTTTTTACAATATTATGATTCTAAAAAATAACTATGAAATTAAATGAAACTTCTACACAAGCATATAATCTAATAATTATTGTGATATATGTTATTGCAGGAAAAATAAAAGGCGTTATTGTATAAAATATGTTTGACATGGTTATATCTCGATCGAATACTTAGCATCACATGGCACACATTGGAGGTTCCACGATCCCCTCCCATGTGACCAAATCTTCTCGAGCGCACACCCTGCCCTCGATCTAAGATTTTATGTGTGGAACTAGCAATTAAGTAATTTGAGCGACTAGGCCTCGCTCGGGAATGAAGGTCCTTCAACCACTAGTCTCATCGAGTCAATGGTCAAGGTCAACCAAAGAATTTCGACGGGAATAACATTAAGTGCTTGAGATCTGTCTTTACTCATCAATTTCGTCTGCACATTCTTTAACACAGGTATTGTAATTGGGAAACCCATGTCGTATGTTCACCAATTTTTTTAGGTACATTTAATACGCCTTGATTGTATGTATTTAATATACATAAAAACTTGCACTATAAATACACATGACATTTATAGCATTTGATAAGACTAATTTGAATATCGAATAGTCAAAACTAAGCACAACCCCTATTACCCCAATTTGACTTTTGAACTTACGCTTATTTGCCCCTCCATAGCACAACCCTCAAGTCGAGACACTTCTCAACATATAAGTTCTTAAATATTGATGGTCGATCAAGCGCTAGCTCATCTCATCCCGATTGAGACACCATTAATGTTTATAATATAATTCTTTTTCTACCTTATGATTCCCTGTTTTTGTCCTCATGTAGTCATGTTACCATTGTTTTTCTTTAATGTATTGAACTTGGAAGTCAACTTAAAAAAATATAAGTGAACCTGAAATTGGAGTGCATTATGGGTGATTAATTAACTTAAAGTAAACGAAATATTGATTAATTAGTTACCCTATGGTGATAGTCATGTGATGAGTTTGGCAAAATGTACAAATTGTGCAAATAAAAGAATTGACAATGCTATTTGCACTCTACTAAGCACATGGTCCATTGATAGCGATGTAAAAAGACTATACACTACTCATATGTAGTCTATACGGACAGAAAAATTTTAGATCAAAATCGACTCGATCAATTTATAATTATGTAATAAGTGATAACTGATCAGTGTATGTATATTATATATTTTTATTTTACTAGATCAATCTTCTTCAATTTTTTACTAATTATACAATAATTATAAAACTCTCGTCTCTTCGTTGTACTGATTTATTAGAGTTAAATTCGAATTATAATTACATTATAAAGACTATGACGACCACTAGATATGTGTCCTAAAATATTTTCAAAGGCTAATTTGTAGCTAGTCAATATTGTTTCATTATGTTATATGACCAGAATGAATGGTTTTAAATAGTCTTCTAATTGTAGTGGACTCGAGGCTCGAAGGATTGTTGACTTTTGAGATTCCTTCGCATTATAATAAAAGTTGGCAATAATGTGTTAATTCAAATTGTAAAAATTATTATTCACATTTTATTTTAGGTTAACTTAATTTGTCATAAAACTAATTAATTTTAAGATATTAATAACATAAATTTTATTTCCTACGCCTCGTAAAAATAGTCCCACTTTTTATTTTGATAAAATAGTCCACTTATCATTTTTCAAATTATAATTGTTAACATTTTTTTTAAAAACAATTATCCCCTTAATTAATATTATTTCATTTTCATTTATGTCTTATATAAATTATTTATGTTTTTCTTGTAAAATTTTAAAATAGTATACAATTGTTCGTAGTTAATATGGAATATTTGGAAAAATATTAGAAATATTCATCTATTAATTATAACACACCTATTTTATATTTTTTTTTATGAAAAAAATGATACTGACTTAACAAAATTGAGGGAGTATTTAATTTTTTTAGTAATAATCTAATTCCTTACCAATTATATGCTTATAATATTTTTTTTCATGAATGTCTGTATTTTCTGTAATTAATTTCCCTTATTTCCATAAACTATGAATAATTTATGGTATATGAAAATTTCTAAAATTATTACTCTTTTTGTATCAAACATCATATCAGAAAGTTTTCTAATAGTAAATTTTAATTCATATTGTCTTACTCATATCGAATTGTATTCATATTTCATGTGATATTTGTGCATAGTTCCTTTCCACCATAGTATTAAATTTTTTACAACTAAGTGGTGTAAAGTGTTTTGGCGCTATGCTAGCATAATCATAGGTTTCATATTCGAGTTTTTTTGGTATATACCTATCATTGATAGGGGAAACTTTGCACCTTACTGATCCGATTTGAATACATAAATAAATTATTGGGAAAAAAATAGTATTAAATTTAAGAATCTTGGAAAAATGCGACAATTATTTGGTACATCTCAAAAGTAAATGATACTAACCAAATATACTATAATATATGATTGTAATCTTATCTTTTTAGTGATGATTATTTTCGCTACAATTTATTAAATGATGACATTGCACTTTAGAGCCTTATTTTATACGCCCTATGCGCTGATTCACACATATACAGCACCAAAAAGTATATATTTTTAAACAAATTACATATTAATATTTAAATTTTATGTCAAAACGTACATATATGTATTTGATCATGTGAAGATTCCGATTCCCAAAACCCAACTTTTGGAGTCAATAATTTATATGCCAAAATATTAAAATCTATACTTAAGAGGTAGATCCTCAACTTTATTCCAACTTATATTATGGCTTTATTCATATGGTTAAATACAATTTTTTTTATTATTATTATTTTTTTTGTATTATGTGTGTGTTTATTATATTTTATTGTACTCCAAATTTATACTTTGGCTCGAGTTCGACTCAGAATATTAACAATTTGTGTTCAAACTCGGCTCGACTTTAAGTTGGCTTGTATTAATTTGGCCGGCCAAGTTCGAGAATAGATTAGGTACTTTTTTTTTTAATATGTATGTATATTGGACAAATACTCGGTATTTATTGTGGAATTAAACATTTTTGACACTGAAATAAAATCTTTATTTGAAATTTCGTGGTATAAATTCTCCTATTTTCTCTAATTTTCTCTATATAAATATTAAAATTTGGCATCTTCTAAATTTTCCATTACAAAATTTAATTAGAACAAGAAATATATATTGGTACGCGTGTAAATATATGTTGCATATAACAAGAAGTCGAGAAATGCATGCCACATAGCAAAGTTTCAGCGAAACAATATTAATCCAAATCATTTGGTTTAATAACATAATAATGATCGGGTGATGTAATTAAGCGGATGAGTGGAATACTAATTCAACAAGTGGTGTAAGTCGATTTCCCGAGATATTGGTAAGATTTAATAAAGAGTTTGGGAAATTATCATTAAGTGTTCGAAAAAATTAATATTGATTAGTCGGATATTCGTATAATTTGAAGAATATCTATATCACGGTGACCGGAGCTTCTTAAGATTTAAGAGTGCCTCAAATTTGTTTGGGAACAAATGTTAAAATTTTATTGTATGATCAAACTAAAAACGGTGGTTCCTCTCATTAATAGTATCAAATCTATATTAATTTAAAATACATTAGGATTCTGTGTTTTTTTTTTATGATATATAAAAAGAAAATTTGAAGTCACAAAATCCTCATAAGTTAAAGATTTTTTTATTTCTACAACTACGTACGCTTCTAATACTCTATCTACCGGTAATATGGGATAAATTCTCAATTGTGCATCATATTTTTATTTAACTCCTTATTTTGGCAAAATGTCGTATAATTTTCACATAATGTAGTACTTAAAATACCTCTCAAAATATGTTGTATAATTTTCACAAAGTGTAGTACTAAAACGTTCTAATGCAATATTGATATCTTATTATGTTGTATAATTTTATGGGAAGTAAAGTAAAAATATTCCAAACTGATGGAGAGTTATTTCAAACTATCCCCTCTATCTATGTATTTATATTAATAATTTTATAATCTAGAAAATTATCAAGTAATGCTAATTTATATATGACCCAATCATTGATAATATTATAATATATCGAAATCTATCTATATATTTATATTAATAATTCTAAATGTGAGTACCGTTAGTTTATACGTGATTCTATCATCGATAATACTATAATACTTGAGTTCTTATAAAAATTTACCCCAAATGCCTATAATATGTTATGAAACAAACAATGATATTGATCTTTTTCCTTTGCTAGTGAATGCTATATCTATACTATATTATTAAGTGTGAGAGGCAAAGGTGGTCTCTTGGTGTCCTCTTTTTTTTTTTCTTTTTTTATTTACTTGTCTTTTATCCATCAGTTTTCTTCTCCTACGGTTTTCTCTCTTCTTTTCTATTTATTTATCTTTTATCCGTTTTCTTCTCTTACATTTTCTTATCTTATCTTTTCTCTCACCTTATTTCAATTATTTTTCTTTTCTTTTGAATTTTTTTTAAAAATAGTGTTGTTTGATATTTTATGCTTTTATGTTATTTTTATATTAATTCAATAATTATATTAAAAATACTTATAAAATATATATTAATATAAAAATTAATTTAAATATAAAAAAAAAATTATAATTTGCACACACAACGAGTGTGCCAAAATTACTAGTTTATATTGACAGACAGTTGACCAAGTGAGTAAAAATTTAAGTTTACTTAAGTAAAATTTAAAATTCGTGAATGTAAAAAATTATTTGGAGAAATCCCCATGAAAAGTATTTTCAGCCGTTGGGAAAAAACTGAGCGATAAAAAAAAAATATTGCTATGTTTATAATATATTTGAACTTCCCCTTAAATTCAACGCGCAGGCCGCAGCTAAGGTGCTTGTTCTTTTCACATTTGAAATATCTCTCTCTCTCTCTCCAGGGACCATGGGGATCCTGAGACCTAAGACCTTGTCTTGCCCAACTCCACTATGGGTTCTCTCCCACCAACACAACACCACCACCACCACCATTAGTCTTTTCTCTAAATGTGAAGTTTAAATTTAAACAACATATACTTCTTTATACACTCACACGCACACAGATTTTATAGCTGTGAAAGATAAATATTGCTTGGGTGATACCTAACCAAGATTGAATTTTGGAGCGGGAGAATGACTGCCCATCTGCATTGATACTTTTATAAAGCAGTTTTTTCTTATATTTGGTGCATAGATTGTTGGAGGGGTTTCCTGTATCTCTCATGAACAGTGCAAGATTTGAATTTCTTTGAAAATTTGAAATTGTGGGACACAGAAAAAACGATATAATTCTAGAGGGTGGGGACAGCAGAGGTACACAAGAAACTGAAAAAACTGATTTGGGATCTCGATATAGTGATGAAAAATGATATCTTCAGGGATAAATTTGGTGATGACTGTGATTGGATTCGCTTTAAGTGTAATGTTCATTGTGTTTGTCTGCACAAGGCTCATTTGTGTTAGGATAATGCAATTGAGGGCATCGGGGAGGTCTTTG
Source organism: Lantana camara (assembly GCA_037501455.1). Classification (NCBI taxonomy): domain Eukaryota; kingdom Viridiplantae; phylum Streptophyta; class Magnoliopsida; order Lamiales; family Verbenaceae; genus Lantana; species Lantana camara. The sequence goes on from CM074863.1 coordinate 89,794,606, forward strand.
GAAGGTGCCGCTACATCAGATCTTGGCGTTGTAAGCAGTGTTTGTCCTGCTTTTGTTGTAATTATTGAGTCCCTTTTCGATTTTATTGCAGATGGTTTTCCTTGTATTATGTTTGTCTGTTCTTATATGAATCGAGATCTTGGATTGATTTGCTTATTATTTCTTGATTTGGCAGTACAATTTGAGTTAGGTGGTTGTCTTATGTCTTCTAAGTTTGACTCTTCTCAATTTGCTGAATTATGCTGATGAATTACTTATGAAAAGGGTAAAAAAGAATGAATGTTGAGAATATTGAAACTTATGGGATGAAAAATTTTGAGCTGGGCTAAGTTTAAGACGAAAATAAATTTTTTTTACAGCTTTGTTTTCTGAAGTAGTTTTGAAAAGCCTCCTATTTGAGTTTTGTCCGGTTTATGATTTAAGAAGTGTTAAAAATGCATTTTTGTAGGGCTCCTATTTGCTAGATTGTGCATTGTCTTATTCTATGACAATTTAGATTGTATTCAAAAATGTAGTTTGATCTGCTATTTGGATGACTTTGTAATTTGTGCTTCATTTCTTGAACAGTTGGAGAGGGGTTTTCGTGGTCTGGGACCTCTTGCACTTGCTAACTTCCCTAAAAAGAAGTTTAAAGAAATCTGCAGCTTGTCCACAAACGAAAACATTCGGTAAGCTAATCTCTTTGAAGTTTTACGAGTTAAATGGAAAGTATTTTGCTTTTTTTTACGTCTATCAGTCTATGAGTAGTAACTTTTACTTTTCTTGAAACCTAATTTAAATTGGAGCTGTGCTCAGTTATGGAATTATGCTGGTTGTTACTTCACTTGATTCTTTTATAGGGATAGTGATGAGGGCCTTAAGTTGCGCGTCGGTTTGGATTCACAGTTTTATAATGGTTCCCATTAAAGGAAAACTGAAAAAATAAAGTGTAAAATAATGTTTATAATAATTCTCTTTGTTGATTTTCAGCTACTATATTTACAAATTACAATGATATAATCAGAAACTGACGCTTTAAGCAAGTTATGTTCTGCTGTTGAAATTTTTTTACTGATTGGCCACAATGGTTTCCCTGCTTCTGATGTGTCAGGATCATATCTTATTAAATAGTGAGTATAAGGTCTAAGGGATAGTTGAGACTTGAAGAAACTTAAATTACAATTTTTTTGAGAAATTAATCTTGCCAAACAATGTAATTCATGTATTACAGACACATTCATGCTTGCCCCGTCACATTTGATGTATTTACACATATAACTCTTGTAGTTTGAGAAATTACTCATAAACCCCCTCAAAAATTTGTCCATCTTACGAATACTTCCTTCCATATGATTTTGTTAAGGTTTTCAACTTCTTCTGTTAAGATTTGTAACTTGATTCATTCCAGAGGGGAATTCGTTAGTATTTTATTCTGAAATAATATCATGTTTTTTCCTTTTGCTGTAGGTCTTTGTGTAAATATACATTAAATGTGAAGGGGGCTCTAGATGTGGTTTACCTTTTCACTTCGCGCTACTGTAATTATTGGTAGCATAGTACTTTCACTACATCGGTTTGGGTTTCCTATGCTGAGGGGGTCTGCATGTAATTTCCCAAATTACAGCATGTCTATGTGTAAACAAATGAGAGGGATCTACATGTATTTACCCTTTCTTAAACATCTTCTTCTGAAAACTGCTAAACTTCTCCAAATTCTCAAATCAATCTTGATATAGTTTCGAGTAATTATCCTTTTAAATTGGAAAATAATAATCTTACTCTATTATTAAGCGCGAGACCCAAGTGTGGTCTCTTGGACTTGGTCTCTTTTTTTCTTTTTTTTTTTTTTTTAATTGATTTATTTTACTCACTTAACCACAAACAACGACGTGTTTTAGTCCGTTACTTACGTATTAACCTCACTCTTTTCTCATTTTATTTCAATTCTTTTTCTTTTCTTTTTGATAATTTTTTTTCTAAGATAGTGTTTTTTGGTATTTTATTCTCTATTTATTTATATTAATTTAATAATTATATTAAAAATAGTAATAAAATATATGTTAATATAAAAAATGATTTAAATATATTTTAAACAATAGAATTTCTTAATTTGCACACGCAACGAGTGTGCCAAAGTTACTAGTAATTATTATGTTGCAGGTGCACGGTATGCCTAGCAGAATACCACGAAGAAGACACGGTGCGCATCCTGCCCGTATGTGGGCATTGCTTTCACGCAAACTGTATAGATATATGGCTGCAGCAGCACTCCACTTGTCCAGTGTGTCGGGTTTCTCAACGCAGGCCTTATGAGAAAAAGTGGTTTATGCAGCGGATGTTTTGCTCCGCTATTCGGTCGGAGTCTGACAATGTAACATGCTGTCGGTGCATGGGAAATGTTGGTAGGCGTTCGTCGGGGACCCACGAGGACGGGATTGTGGGACCCACTGAGGCTGCTCGTGGTGGTGAGGTGAGTATCATGAATTCGGGTAATGGGAAAGTAGAGATGTCGTTGAATCAGTAAAGTTGATTTACTAACTTTTTATAGATTGTATGTTTTGTTAGTTGGTTCCGACGTCTGTTTATACTGAAACATGCTTTATTAGGTTCTTCCACCGGGGTTTTTCCGGGCTCGGGTACTGCAGAGACTTGTTATTGGGAGACCCTCTTGAACACAATTGCTCAAAAACATGGTTTCAAGTTCAAAGAAATATCTCTCTCTCTCTAACTTGCAGACATATATGGTTTATATGAATCTGATATTTGAAATCATGGGTTTAATTTTGTGTCAATTTTGATATATTTGCAACTTTAAGAAATGATATTCAAGCACAACATGCAAATCATGTGATTTATAACAGTTCGGACTGGTCACATATTTAATATTAGGGATAACTGGAGCAACACCGTGGGTTTTTTTATTTTTTTTTTATTTTACCCACACACCCAAGTGGGATTCAAATATGAGGTTTTGTCCTGGAGAATAATCCCATTAACCATTTGGACTAGTAACTTTGGCACACTCGTTGCGTGTGCAAATTAAGAAATTCTATTGTTTAAAATATATTTAAATCATTTTTTATATTAATATATATTTTATTACTATTTTTAATATAATTATTAAATTAATATAAATAAATAGAGAATAAAATACCAAAAAACACTATCTTAGAAAAAAAATTATCAAAAAGAAAAGAAAAAGAATTGAAATAAAATGAGAAAAGAGTGAGGTTAATATGTAAGTAACGGACTAAAACACGTTGTTTGTGGTTAAGTGAGTAAAATAAATTAATTAAAAAAAAAGAAAAAGAAAAAAAGAGACCAAGTCCAAGAGACCACACTTGGGTCTTGCTGTTTAATAATAGAATAAGATTAACCCTTATTGGCCAGAGCAACACCGAGGGTTAATCCAATTAAAAAGAAAAGCTCGCACACGTAATTAATAAATTATGAAAAATATCTGGAGATTTGAACAAGGAATACGAAAAAAAAATATTAGGAAAAATTGCAAATAACACCTTGATTTGTAATTTTCCATCTATGAGATTTTTTTTATAATTAGATTAATTAAGGGTATTCTTAATAACGCTTTTTAAGTTTGGGAAAATTCTGGCCCTGACCCCGATTTGATTGAACCCAACAGATTAAAAGAATAAATGTATTATAATTGTCATTTTATTTATAATTCTTTCAAAATTTTCTACCAACTAAAGACACATATAAAATATTTGCCCTCGTTATATCGATTTGATCAAGTTAAAATCAGACTAAAATTACCTCTAAGTTGGAGGTTGAAGAAAATATGTGTGTATGGTACTAAAATATAATTTATGTACCAAAAGGTGAAATTATACTTGTTCGGAATTCATAACTTGTAATTGTGACACAACCAATTCAACTTTTGAACCAGTTTCGCAACTTCCCTGTAATCTAATTAAAATGAACACGCAAAACAAACAACTCCAAAGTCCAAACGAAAAGAATAATATTAGAGAGCATTTGATAGTGTAGATTATTCTATTTCACTTAATCTATTTGTGGAGAATTAAGTGAAATTAAGTACTCGTATAAGAAATTAATTTTGTGTTTGATACATTCAATTGATAAATTTAGTTGCATCTAATTTCACTTATTATCGTGTTTGATATATCTCATAAGATTAACTCTTCCGGGTCGACGAGATTAACTCTTCCGGGTCGACGAGATTTAATATGCGGTATCAAACAGAAAATTAGCTAGAATTAAGTAGGCAAAATGAGCCTAATCTCATATATCAAGCACTCTCTTATTACATTAACACGAAATATGATAAATATTATTCGAATGTATAGAAAATTTTATATTCTTTTGAGACGAATATATGTATTTATATAGTTTAATATTTTCATAGAGACGAACTTTCTTTATTTGCCCCTCGACTTTCAATCCCTCACGACCTTGCCTTGATCTTGGCTCTTAGTTTGTTTTTCATCACGACCGTGAACTCTAGCTTCTCGCTGAAGTCCACTTTCCCGTCATCCGGGTAACCCGACCACTCGAACTCCTGCACCATTCGCGCCACCATCAAACTAATATGCAACGACCCAATGCTCAACCCGGGGCAAATCCTCCTACCGACTCCAAACGGCATCATCCGCACCCCCTTAACCCCCGTGATATCCGCATCCTCCCGGCCCGTGTAGAACCTATCAGGGTCGAACTTCTCCGGGTCGGACCACACTTGGGGGTCATCGGCAATACCCGCAGAGAAAAACTCCACATTCGTGCCCGGTTCGATGTCATACCCGCCCAACTTGGTGGGCTCCGTGACCGCGTGGGTCAGGACGAAGTACGTGGGTGGGTGCTTCCTCAACAACTCTTTTACGACGGCATTTAAGTAGGGCATGTTCTCCACGTCCTTTTCGTCTACCTTCCTATCTCCGACGGTGCTTTGAATCTCCGAGTACAGCTTGGATTGAATGTTGGGGTTCTCGATCATCCTCGCCACCGCCCACTCGATGGCGGTGGCGGTGGTGTCGGTGCCGCCATTGAGGAACTCGGAGCAGAGTGTTACGATCTCCTCGTCAGAGGGGGACGACTTCCGGCCCTCAATGTTGAGGTCGAAGAGGGTGTCGAGGTACGAGAACGACGCGGCGGTCTTGTCGGAGCCGGGGTTTCGGACGGCGTTGCGCCGCCGTTGGATTAAGGGTAGGATAGTTTTGATTTGCTGTTTTCGGACTTCTTGCACCCTTCTCCGTTGCTTGGAGAAGAGGGGGGCGAGGAGGGGGAGGAAATCATCCAATCTCGGATCAAGAACGATGAGTACTGCTTTCATGATTTCTTCGACGCTTTGGATGGTTTCGTCGTCCATTTCGACGCCGAAGCACATGGCGAGGAGGATGCAGAACACGGCGAACCTCGCGTTTTTCAGGACCCATACGGCTCCGTCGTTGGCGGCGGCCTCCGCCGCGAGGCGCTCGACGAGGGTGTCCATGGCCGCCTCCCTGGCGCGGCGGAACTCCCGGACCCTGGAGGTGCTCAGCATGTTCTGCACCATGTTCTTCCGCAGCGACCGCCACACGCCGCCGTAGAAGGCGGCGTTGACGGTGAACTTGTTGCAGCTGAAGATAGTCCTCGTCGGGTTCTCCACCGGCCTTGTGGCGAAGATCTGCCCCTTCTCGATCAAAGCTTCATGCGCAAGATCGGCACTCGTGACGACGATCATGGTTCGATTTCCCATTCTCAGCGTGAAAATTGGGCCATATTCAGGCATGAGGTCGCGGATGTATTGGAAGAAGGGTTTTCCGCTGCGCGCCACCTGGAAGAGGTTGCCAACCACCGGCAACCCCGGTGGTCCCGGCGGCAGCTTGAGCTTTTTCTTGCCGGAGTTCCCTCTCCGAGAAAAGATGAAGATGAAGGCTAGGAAGAATGGTAGAGCTGTGAAAATGAGGTTGTAAGGAGAAGAAAGAAGTTCCATGGTGAATTTGGTTGGTGTTGGAGAGGTGTGAGAGAGTATATCTAGAGAGAGGAGCTTGAAATTGCAGGTGGAAGCCATTAAAGGCTATTGATATGATTGTTGTTACTAAATGCAGCGCAGAGGGGGGACGAAGAAATGTACATTTCCAAGGAGTAAAGGGGGAAGTATTTATTCAACGCAACCAACTTTTTGCCTTTTATTAATTTCACAAATTGAATTAAAATTGAGCGTTTTACGTGTTAGATTAATGGTTCTCATGCTGGTAATAAATTTATTTTAGCTGTTGATGGTGTCCGAAGTTGGTTTTTGTGAATTGAATTAGGAAAATTCCAAGTCAAACTCCATTGGGTCGAATCTACCTGCATAATAAAGTGTAAAACCCTTTGGATTGATAATGTTAAGGTAATTGTGTTGAGATTTTTATGGGTTTGGCTCTCCTATTTCACTTTTGTATTTTATCTCCTATTTCTTATGTTTTGAAACCTGGACCCGGAGGTCGAACCGGGACTCCTTACTGGTTACTGATTTTACTGGTTCGATCGATGGTCCGACCGATATAACGTCATAATTACGTAATAATTATATTTAATTATATATATTTATATAATATCATAAATATTAATTAAAAATAATCAAATAAACTAAATAAGATGGAAAATTAGATATAATTTTAAATTATTTCCATTTATTTATTAGTTTTTAAATAATATCGCTAATAATAAATTTTCAAATTATAAATTTACAAATATAAAGATAAAACTATTTTTTAAAATGTTATCCATGTTTAAATTTAATTTTACAATATAGTGTAATATTTATAGTCATAATTAATATTCTTTTAAAACTAAAATTTAAATATAATCTATAGAATGATTAGTTTATCTTTTACGAGAAATTTTTTAAATAAATTACGGTTACAAAGGGATTATTTTTCTTTAATGAGAATCTAATAAGAATCTCTTACATAATACGTACTCATATTTAATTTGAATTTTATAAAACAAACATCAAGGTATCCCAATTCGTTGGACATCTGTTTCTTTGCTCAGTCGGCGGGCATGCGAGTTCAAACCCATCAAAACATATTTCACTTATATACATACGCTGCATGTATTGATAGACAATTAAAATTAAGATGCAGAAATAATTGTGAAATGACAAGATCAAAACATATTTCATCACAAATGGAAATATCAAAACATATTTCACTTATAATGTATTGATAGACAATTAAAATTAAGATGCAGAAATAATTGTGAAATGGCAAGATCAAAACATATTTCATCACAAATGGAAAGATCAAAACATATTTCACTTATAATCTCGACCGCTAATTAATTGTGATACGAAAAATAACCAAAAGATCCTCACTTATAATCTTGACAGCTTATTGACAGCTTATTATAAATTCACTTGCGTGTATGAATAAGTGAAACATGAGATTTAATAAGTCATTGAAACAGGAAATTCAAAATCGATTTTTATACTTCACCTCAAGGAAAAACTTCCGTTAGAGGGTTCGGGTTGCGGGGTTTTTCCAACATGGCATTCCGACGTTTATGTCGGATAGCTGTACCGGAAATGGAATATTAAATACAAGAGTATTTACAGGAGTGTTTTCTTTCGTACTTAAAATTTTGGAAATTTAATGTTGTGTTTATTTGATATATTTATATTCATATATGATGATAGAAGCCGTGAAAATGTTCTTTTCAAATTTAATGTGTACTGCATATATATTTACGTGAATTTATCTAGGAAATTTTGATCAGAAGTCATTAAGTTTTATTCATTTTTATTAAGGGGAAGTTCCAAAAACTCTCCATTAATTTGGAGATTTTTACTTAACTACCCGTAAATTTATACTACATAATAGGATATAAATACTGAATTAGAACATTTTAGTACTACATTATGTGAAATTTATACAACATATTTTGATAGTTAAGAAAAATTATACAACATAATAGGATATAAATACTGCCTTATATCATATTTGTAGTATACGTGGGGAGTTAAGTAAAAATATGATACCCAATTAAGAAGTTAGGTAAAATTATAATGCACAAGTGAGGATTTATTCTAAATTACCCGTTTTTTGAATCCGAAAGGTAGAGGGTAATATTGATAACATGCTTCGGATTAAATTCAAGATTGTAGGCTCTCAATCTGTCCGTATAGCTGGGGAAAAAGAGAGTTTAGGTCTTTTTTAAGTCAAATGATGAGTATTTTAGTGATATTTATTAAGTGATCCTCCTCGATAAGGATTATGAGTATCCTACAATGAAATAAGTTCTAACCTATGATGCACGGACATTTCTAAAAATATCATTTTGCCGTGTCGTGTCATGCCGTGTCGTGTTGGACACTCGTGTCGGACACCGTATCCGACACTCCTTACGTGGGAAATTCAAAAAAAAATCCGTGTTGCCGTATCCGTGTCGTGTCGTGTCCGTGTCGCCGTGTCCGTGTCCGTGCATCATAGGTTCTAACCCTACAATTAAGTGATCCCTAGACAGATATTTGTTTATTTCTTGGGATCGTTTATTTTATTTATTTCGACGATCTTTTAGTTATTTCGGTTATCATACTTGTTATTTAAAATTTCTATTCTTTATCAAAATTAATTAAGGACTCTTTTTTATCATGTTTTTTTATCCAATTTGTTTTTTTTTTTCAAGTTAGATTTTATTTACCAAAACTTTCTACAATAAATTTTTTTTTTATATTTATACCCAACATTTCTTCTTTTTCAAAATCTTCAAACCTGCATATTTCACACTTCTTCTTCAAAAGTTTCACTTACCAACGTGATATGTTTCTTATTGAAATTGATGCTCTATGACACTTTTACTTATTGAGAATTAGAATTCTAATATGCGTTATTAGAAAAAAAGTATGTGTTTGAAAAAACCTAAATTTTTTATGAAGAATAAAGGACCTAAAATGTCAAGTTTGTCCTTAGTGAAAATCATGTGCACCATGTGTTTTGTATTTAGGTTATCAAAACCACTAAAAATTGTTCGAAGATGGTTTTTTATAAAAAAATGTGAACTAAGTATGCCGGTTTGTAAGATAACGCAAAGTAAGAATGACGATTTGCAATAAAATTTAGTTCGAGTGCGAAAATGTAAAAATGACTGTACTTCGAATGATATATTCTTTTTATCTTGTTTTTTTAATTCATAACAACTTATCTTTTCTGATATTAGGTACATCATGCATCTAAATTAGTTTATTCGGCACACTAACCCTTTGTCATTCAGTTACTCATAAGTTGCGGGGAGCATGCATTGACAGAACCAAGGGGGCAATATGGGGTGACTCTCGACCCCCTTAAATTTTGAAATTTTTTTATTTTTATATATATATTTTGAAATATTTATAATTTTGTCTTTCTAAATTAAAATTTTTGTTCTCTTTATTTTGGATATTTCAATATATTTTTTCCTTCTTATATTAAATCTTGGTTCCATCTCTAACCGGGTAAGAGGACGCTCCACATAAGAGCTCCTCAACTCTCCCTTTCAAATTCCTTGTGGTCCTTTTAAGGGCAAGCTCCTCAACTCTCAAGGCATCTCTTAGTTAGCTGGAGGAGGGGCCTTGGATGCAGCGAGCCCTTCCCTCATAACCTTGTTCTTAAGTATGCTAGGCAGGTTGCCCGATTTTGATCGGATTCTTCTCGACGATGTGGAAGGGTTTCTCAACTTTAGGGGAAAGACGCATTTTACTATGGCATTTTTATCTTGAAGCATCGATTATTGTATATGTACACAGTGGCGGAGCCACATGCTCCTAAGGGGAGTCAATTGACCCCCCTCAATTTTTATTTTTTATTTTTTTTTATTACATAGATATATTGATGCATGTATGTAATTTTATGGGATTTTTTATTATTGACCCCCCTCACCAAAGTTAAAACTAATACTAGCGAGGGTCAATATAGTAAATTATTAATAATTGAGACTAAACAAATAATATATGAGTTATATGCACCCAATTCTCTTGTGTTATTCGAAATGGGAGTAAAAAATCCCGTGTTATATAAAATCTCATAGAAAACCTTATGTTTTTCTTAATTTTGTACAAAAAAAACCTTATAACCGGTAATTGCATTATATGCTCAAGTTCTGCGAATTTTTTTTACAAAAATGTTGTATTGTATTTATATGCATGATCTCTTAATTTCTATAATTTAAATTTTGTTTCAATATTCATAGAATTTCTCAAATAGGTCTTAAATTTATTTATTTTAATATGTAACTTTTTATTCATTAATTTCTCTTTAATGTATGTTTACTACCAACTTTTGATTTATGTCTTTCCTTTCAAGTTTTGTTTTTCGATAAGAATTTTTGTGGTATTTAGCTTCATTTATTTGTTGTATATATTGTTTCCAATGTTTTCTTTTATATTCTATTATATTTCTTTGCAAATAATTTTTGTCTAATTTTTGCTTTTATCTTGAATAAGGGCAATGCGTATGACTCAAACAACATGTGAGGGTTTTTTATGTTTATTTTTATGAAATACAGGATTTTTTATGCTAATTTTTAAAATATAGAGTTTATCTTGCATTTTCGGTATTTTATAAGGTTATATATATATATATATATGCGGATAAGCCTAATATGAACCCCTAAATTAATTTTCTGGCTCCGCCACTGTATATACATGTCTATGTCGTGCGATAATAAGAATTTAATCGAGTTTTTTGGAATAAAAATTGATAATATGGAATTTGTGGAATCAAAACTAGTTTCACAATCAAAATATGGTTATCAAATCTAATGAGATTTTCTTCCGCTTTAATTCATTGAGTTTAATTTAGATTTTACTGATGATAGCATTATCCTTTTCATTTTTATTCTTTCATTTTATAGTCAGATGTAATTATTTCTTTTAGGGTGATTTATATTTAATTATCCTGTATTTAGGCTTAATTACAAAAGTTCATCAAAATTGAAAAATTATATTTTAATCCTTATAAATCTTATTTGGTCCGAAGTTTCTAACGGAATTTGTAAAAATATACTTATACCCCTAACGATTGTATGAGTATTACATTGGATATATGATCGAAACTACAAAATTATCCCTAAAATTTACAAAAATAAACAAAATGAACCCTACTGATCGAGCCAAATTTCCTATGACGGCTCGATCTGGATTTCTGGTCCAAGCACTTGAATTTGTTGATTGGGGAATTGTCGATCTTAGCTCAAAATCTGGAAAAGATTGAAGGAGGGGTGAGCTCGTGGCCAACTCAGGGAAGGTGGGGGTGATACCCGGGTTGACACTCCGACGCTCAAGTCAGGATCGAGTTGAGAAGATCGAGTATGGAGTGCAGTAAATACGGTAGGTTAGAAAGCTTACTTTTGTTATAAATGCGAGCATTTATATAGGGTAAAGAGAGAGAATAAGCTCCGTCGACGTGCCACCGTCCCAAACTGACAGGTGCCCCATTATTACCAAGCATATAATGCGTGGTCGGCCACTCACCTTGAAGGGGGATAGTGGGCTGACCAGTTATGATCTCGGAATGGGTCGAGACACGTGGGTCGGACATATGGTGATCTCGACAGTCGAGGTACGGAACGGTAAAAGTTGGGAGTGGTTAATTGGAAGATCAATTCTATCGAAGGAGGACATCAACCTGATCGAGATGCCAGATGGTGTGCTATGATAGGTCCACGTGAGAGAGCGGGTCCGGGCCACGTCATAAGCCCCCCGAAATGTCGTCTGCTAGGGTTGACGTGGAGGCGACGTTTCATCTCCCGAGGTGGGACCCACTGTAATCATGGTGATGTTTTATCTTCTCGATTCTCGTCAATTTTACCTTTATAAATAGGATCTCTCTGTAAATTCATTTTATCGTTTTCAAAAGAATTTGGAGAGAAGTTCCGAGCTGTTTCGAGCGAATCTAGTGTCTTTGTGCAACCAGCGATCGTCCGTTTCGATGGAGGAAGCTTTCGACCTTTTCTATATACAAAGGTACTTTCTCGACTCAAGTCTAGATTTTATTTCACTTTTCTTTTTCGATTGCTTCGAGGGAGAGGTTCGCCGCTTCCTTCTTCGAGAGCTCTCTCTCTCGATTTGCTCGAATCCTTTTCAGCAAACACATGTTTTAGAGTTATTCGTTGATAACTATAGGATGTCGACAAATCGAGGAGAGAGTGAACCTATGGGGATGGAAGTGGGGACCGTATCCGTTGGGTTGAGCTCCAGCTCATATTCGAGCTCCGATTCGGGGCTTTCCATGATGGAAGTATCTGACCCCTAACCCGAGGCAGAATTGGAAGAGGTTATCGTACCTCGAATTAAAGGTGAGGAGGTGCGACATCAGGTCGGAGAGGAGAAGAAGAAGAAGGAGAAGGAGAAGAGAATGCAAACATCGAGCCAGAGGGTCGACTGGTGAAGGATCCTCGAGCCATTCCTGCTAATATCTCGTAGGATAAAGTAAGGGACATCTAGTACTTGCTGTTTGGAGGGGCCCTAGAGTTTGGGGGTTATCGAGTCATAAAGCCCGAGAATTGTATAGTAGTCAGCTCTTTGGCGGTCAAGAATGGATTCCGAGTTCCTATTCCCGAGGAGTTGCTCAAGTTCTTCAACATTTTGAGGATCAGCCTATTGCAGTTGATGCCAAATTCCTACGCAATGGTAAATGGGCTAAGGGCTTTGCTAAAATACCTCGGAGTGACTCCCAATATCTACTGCCTGTCGGAGGTCTTCCAAGCATCCATCACGACCGAGACCTCGGCGCCCGGACCGGGATATGTGCAGCTTCAGTCGAAGAACAATTTTCGACTTGTGAGTTCTCCGACCTCTTCGAATGGCAAGGGTTGGAAGTAAAGGTTTATGTATATCCGGTGCGAGAAGGGTTGGCCCGGATTGAAGTTTCCGAGTTAGAGTTGGATTTCTTGGCTACTCTTCCGAAGGGGAACCCGGGTTGGCCTAATACTTTGATGGCCAGGTTTAGAGATATGGGGAGTGTTGAGTCGAAGGAGATGATCAACCCCCAAATGTTGATCGAGTTGGAGATGGCCCCTGGGGTGCAGAAATACTTTGATCCCGGTATTTCGAGCAGAATCCCTTGAAGCAATTTTTATTTTCATTTTTAGTTTCATAAATATTCAAGTATGTGATCGATTTTTAGGTTATGAAATACTGATGATTGCTTCTAGTGCTTACACTAAGCGGTCCACAAACATCAGTATGGATCAAATCCAAAACCTCAGTGGCACGTTCCACAGTTCCTTTAAAAGGAACTTTGGACATCTTTCCTTTGAGACAGGATTCGCAAGAAGTCAACTCTTTGAGATCATTTTCAGAGAATGATCCTAAAGTGTTTATCTTGCTAATTCTGTTCTTGGAAATGTGTCCTAATCTAGCGTGCCATAAGGGAGCTGAAACTTTGTTATCTCTCTTACGCTTTGTTTCTCGTTGTATATTCATAATATTGATATTTTGAGTTAGGTAAAGTCCATTACTCAGAGTACCGATGTGAACGGAAGAGTTGTTCCGTTTGATAAAGTATTTACCATTCTTAATATAAGTTTCATAACCTTCGCAATCTAATATTGGAACTGAAATTATATTACGAATAATGCTCGGTACATAAAGGACTTTATTTAATACTAACTCAAAACTACCTAAATCTAATCTAATTGTGCCTAAAGTTCGAGCTTCAACGTTTGAGCCATCGCCGATCTTCAAGACACATTCTCCTTCTTTGAGTTGTTGGACTTCACTTAGCATCTGTACATCATTACAGATATGAGTTCCACAACCGGTATCAAGTACCCAAGAACTAGAATTAATAGAAAGATTTACTTCAACGAGAAAGATACCTTTCTTTAGAGTAGCCTTGTACTCTGGGCAGTTTCTCCTCCAATGTCCCGCTTTGCCACAATGGAAGCAAACATCCTCTTTCTGATCACGCTTCTTCTTTTGGGCCTTCCCCTTCGAAATGCCACCAGTGGGCCTAAGGGGTTTCTTCTTCTTCTTTTGGGCTTTCTTGCCCTTACCTTTAGAAGGCCCAGAAGAGGAAGATGGAGCATTCACCATCAAAACCTTATTGTCCTTCTTGATCGTGCTTTCAGCAGTCACAAGCTGACTAATCAGCTCAGCTACAGTAGCACCAGCATGATTCATGTTGAAGTTAAGGACAAATGGGTTGAATGATGGTGGGAGCGAAGCTAGCAACAAATCCACTGAAAGCTCATCTTTCAGTGGCATGTCCATGGAAGCAAGTTTCTCAGTAAGGGCGAGAAACTTAAGTCCATATTCATGGACACTAGAACCTTCCCTCATTCTCAAGTGGAACAATTCCTTTGATGTGTTATACCTTGTAACACGTTCATGAGGGCGATAAAGTTGCTCTAAGTGGTCGTAAATCTCCCAAGCAAATTCCATGGCATCATGTTGTCTTTGCAAGTCCGGAGACATGTTAGCCAACATAAGGCAACGGGCTTGGAGATTATCATCCTTCCACTTCTGAATCGCATCCCGCTCGGCCCGAGTGGGAGCCTCCCCTTCGGGACTGGGCTTCCCTTCGAAGAGAACATAAGTTCTCTTCTCAGAATCTAAAATGATTTTCAGATTCCTCAGCCAATCAGAATAGTTGGGACCAGTCAACTTGTTTGACTCGAGGATCGATAAAAGAGGGTTTTTGGTTGCCATTTCAAAACACGTAGAGAATCACAGAATCTACGACCTAAATGGTAAAACAGAGAACTAGTGAGCATGCTGAATTATAACGATATACAAAAGATAAGGTCTTTAATCTATTGTAGCTCCCACTGTTTTTCAAAGATCTATAATTCCCAAAGATCTAAGAGGAACACGTTTCCCAATGGGTACTAAGATCCTAGGCATTTTACCTCGAACCCACGACTCGCGGACATTCTAAGTAAGAACCCTAGGTAGGTACAACTTACCAATTCTAACACCTTTAGAACTCTTAGTAATTGTTTTTGCATCACCTATCTTTCAATATGGACCCACGACTCGTGCGACATCCATATTTACTTAGGCGTTAAGCTAGACCCATCAATCATAAGATCATGACCAAAACTTAGTTCGAACGACCCACGACTCGCGGATATCGCCCTTGCTAAAATTGACCACGAAATATTGATCATTTAAAATGATTAATTAGGTAACTAAGAACTAATAAGCTCCACTAGCTATCCCACGACTCGCGGACAATAACTAGCTTTACTTACTAAACTTAAAACCTATTGATGGAATGCTAGGAATTTAATTCAAAATTTGCATCTCGAATTAAACACCTATTTGTTCGAAATTAGCTTAATATTTAATGGGAATTTTCGAATCAACCGGAGAGTTGTCCGGTTCGACCTCACCAACATATATGTTATCCAATTTTATTAGTCTTGATTAATGCAAGTACACTTAAATGCATATCAAACAAGCACATAAACAGATAACATGTCCTAGCATGATACTAACATGTAATGATCATGGGTTCTACCTATCTTATGCGTGATATGTGGGAGCCACTCCACAATCACAAGTTCTAACATACATGCCACATAAACAGTTTAAATCACACAAGGGAAAGCGGTAACAAAATACGAGCCCTATCTCTATTACATTTAACAATTGAGATTCCCCTCCCTAACATTTTGAGGGGTCTTCACTTATGGCCTCCTTGTTACTTGAATGTGGTCCATCTTACTCCATGGGTGCATTGTCTCCAAAATGAAAATAAAACCTCACCACCTATCTCTACTCTCAAATTACAATAAAAAGAAAAAGACATAAAGTAATAAGGCTCAATCTTCATATTGGCCTTAGACAATTACACGGGGCATACCCTGGCCTAAAAAACAGTAATATGGAAAGCCACATAATAAATCACATAACAGTACGCACATAAGTGAGGCTCCAACCTCAATTGAAAAACGCAACTATAGGGCTCCAACCCCAATTTAAACCATCCATGTGCATAAATTAAAACCATACATAGATCTAAACCCATGATCACCTAACATGCTCTTGCGAGAATTTAAATTTAGCCAATAAATTAAAATTCTCGTTTCAAGTCCTAATGACTTAAAACACGACTTGATGCGAGTCTTATTTATAAAAGTTTTCAATAAATCCCAAATTACCAAAACAAATAAAATTCCAATTAATTTCTGAAAATTAATAATGTTATCAAAGATTGTAATTTCCAAAATATAAACCGTTTCAATTTCTTAAAAAATCCCAATTTTAAGTTTTATTCAAAATTAAAATAAATATTCAAAAAATAAAATTTTAAAATTAAAATAAAAATTGGGACTGGATTGCACGAAATACGAAAAATCGGATCAGGAAAACGGGGCCCATACGCGAAACGGGGCGCACGCGTCGCACGCGCTCGCGGACGCGCACGGTAGGCGCGCACATGCGCACATCGCCTGGCGCGCGCGCGCCCTGTCGGGCGACGGTGGGCGGCCATTCTCGGCCGCCCTGGGCGGGCGCGCCCGGAAGGCTCCCGCACAGGCGTGCGGGAGGTGCTGGGCGGATGCCCTGCGCACGCCTAGGACAGGCGGGCGGTGGCGCGCGAAGCCCGCGCGCGCGACGCCTTAGCGCGCGGGGTTTCGCTTGTTCGTCGTGATCCGGTTTTCGTTTCGTGTTTTCGTTCAAAAGCAAAACCAATCCAAGAAATCCAATAACAGTTTATACAGTTTCAAATCTAAAATTGTTCTCAAAAATTAAATTTTGCAAAAACCAATTTTCAGAAACTTTCAGGAAAAAATTACAGTTTCGTAATTCAGGCTTTCTAAAACAATTACAAATACTCAATCGCATCAAGCCTAAGAATTTCTACCAAATTCAGAATAATGGAGACGAATCAAAAACACGATTAAAGAGGTGGCTCTGATACCACTTGTTGGAAAACACGAATCAGAAAGCAGCGGAATTTAAAAAAAATTTTCCCAACAAAAGGACCTTGGACTCGCAATCGTGTAACCAAATTCGTAGGGATAGAAAACTTACTTTTCTTTTATTCTTTCTTGAAGCGTTTCAAGCCACCCAAGAACGCTCTTCTCGCGGCTTGATCCCCTCTCCTTTGGTAAAGCTCGAATCTTCAAACTTCTAACTTGAAGTCTCTAGAGAAAGTCCACCAACTTGATCACAATCTAACTAGTAAGGATGCTAGTTCTCTAGTTAGTGTTTAGGCTTAACCTAGGGTTTTATTTAATCTTGGAGAAAGGAAGGTGTTCAACACATGAACCAAAAGAATTGTCAAATTAGCTCTAAAGGGGAGCTCGAGCTCCCCTATATATAAGAGGGGAGTGCCGATCCAAATCCTTGTTGGACAAGGATTTGGTTCCTCTCTCTCCTATTACTTGATCATCAAGTATTTTCCAACTTTGACTTTGAATTCTAATTCAAGTCAACTTTTAAGAGAGCTAAAAATATCCAAACTATTTTTGGATAATTTTATACTTTATTTATTATAAAATAAATAACTTATTTTTATCTAATTAATTAATTCATAATTAATTAACTAGATTGTTTTCTCCAAAATTAGACTTTCTTTTTAATTCAAAATTAAACCAAAGTCTATTAAATAATTAACTAATTAATTATTTATAATATATATATACACACGTGTGTGACACGTGTCACAGTGACACGTGTCACTCACGTGAGCCATACGTGTGATTTCACACGTGTGGAACCCTCTTGGCCCGATTAACTCATTTAACCATTTTAAAGCCTCAACTCATGTAACCAAGTTGTTGTGTGTGACCCTCTAGGTTCTCAATTCAATTAGCAGTGACCCTAATTAATTAATTCACTAATTAATTAATCAGTCCACAGATTAAACGACCATAGTCTAGCAACAGGTGTTTAACCCCTAGCTGAATTGGAATGTTCGGATTCGACAGAACCTTTAAGTCATTGATTCATGTGAGATACAATCCTCCTACTTACTATCTCTCAACCAAGATCTAGGGCAAGGGAATAATCAGAACCCTAATAATCCGGTCTTAAAGCTAAGTGCATTTCATATCCATTTTGATCTCAATCCAAGAAACCCTTTTCTTGATGTCTTGATCTACTGCCTTGGCCAAGGACTCCATATGGCATATGAATGACTTATACAATAAGAGATCACCTTGCAAATGCAAGTGTAGGTCCTTTCTTGATTCTCATTCACTTTCATGAATCACTTGTGCAGCCCCAGCATAAGCCTTGAATCAGTTGTCTAAGGCGACACCCTTTAAAGCTTATACCTAAGACTACAGAGTTAACTCATAAAGTGAGAAGGAACCTCAAGTCTAAGGATCAATTAATCACATCAATGACTCGTGAGATATTTCCTAACCTGGAAGTTTCCATTTCCTGAAATAGAAACTTCCTTTCCCATTTAGGAATGTTCTCACACGGGGCACCTCAGTGAACTTACTTATTAAAGTAAGCACCCTCATGTATCACGCACGTATCAACTATACACTTTGCACCTCCATGAAACAAGGTGGTCCTTCTTAAGGGCGTGATCCCACAAGCAAGCCTTAGAGGAGTCAGGTTGACACTCCCACTGTCTGTAGGACTCATCGGCTTGGAGTATTTTACTAATCATGACTTATGTGATATAGGGCTCGTTTCATGAACCATTTCACCTAAATGGTAGAGTCCTAAAGTCATCAGGATTAGGGGAGTTCTCATACATGCACAGCTAAAGTAAACGCATACCAAACAAGAGCATATAAAGAAGTGTTGCCTCAATTCGTTATTTCATTCAAAGATTGTCTGTGATTACAATAAGGAAAAGCACAAAGCGGATATACAATCGGCTTTCTAGGGCACTATTCCTAACAGTTCTCGGGCGTGAGCATCATAAAACTCACGACCCATATTGTTTGTCCGATGGTCGGGGTGGTGCCACCCTGCCATCACCCGGAGGAGAGGTATGTTTCTTTGATTCTGAATTATGTTTTGTTTTGATTTAAGCTTTGATTTATGGACGGAGTTAGGTGGTCCGAGGCTCGTACTCGCCGAGTCGTGTGTGTGATTTTGAACTCGGTTTGTGAAAAGGGAGTGGATTCATAAATAATAAAAATTTGGTTGATTTTGGCCTTCGGCCTTAACTCTTTTTCCTTATAATTATTATCACGTGTTAAATGTTTTGGATTGCAAAAACCACGCCCCGGTTCATGAACCTTCTAATTTTGAATATGCTGTGCTCTATGTATACGTATGAGTGTGTGTGTTAGCCCCCTCACCAGTCTTTAGGACTGATCCCTCATCGTTGTTTTCCTTTTCCTTTTTTGCTTTGTTGAGTTTGCAGGTGCAGGTCGATGCGTGCTAGGCGAAAGTCTTTTGTTTAGTTTGTTCGAGTCTTTCCATCTTTATGTTTCCGCATTGGTTTTATGTTTGAGATATGTATAAAAAACGTATGAGTTATGATTCAGATTTCAAGCTTTGATCTATGTATGAATTATTTGGCCTTGGATGGGCATAATATGTATAATTTGTATAAATTCGAGCATGTATGATTGTATGTGAATCCTGGGCTTCCGCTTTTGATTTCCATTTTGTTTTGCGCACTCTGTATTAGGGTCTAGACCGCCTAGCTAGTGTGTGTGTGTTTTTGTTTGTCACCCGTTCGCTATAGCTTGGTGCGTGTGCGGAGTTTCCATTTCGTTACATGTGTCGGGCTATAATACGGGGGGTACAGTGCCTTGCGCTCCGGGTTGTTACACTTTCGAACTGAGTGGGTGACACGCCCATGTCACATCTTCTTGTCGGGCTTGCACTGAGACACGGGCGTGCCTCAGTGTGGCCGTGAGGTGAGAAACGCCCGTGTCTCACCCCTTTTCTTGCTTTTATATGTTGTACTTTCTCTAGTTGTTTCGTATGCACTCTTGTTGCCTTGATATTGATGTTTATGCATCATAATCATACTGACACATGTGTTATGAAATACCTGAAGTCTTAATTGTGTACATGAACATTTTATTGGCATAATGATCTCATAATCATACCATGTGCATCCTTGTCATTCGTCGAGCGTCCTATTTGGTTCATATTGAGTCGAGTCTCACCTGTGTCCTGTTTCTCTTATCTAGAGGGTTCTTAAGAGGACGGCGAGCCGGTTGTGTAGGGTTCGGAGAGTCCTTTTTTTCTTTTGGTTCGGTACAGGTGAGGAATTGATAGGTTATGTATTATTAACCCTACAACAGTATTATGTGAAATTTTGGCCAAAACCCTATCTTACATATATCCTGATTTCAGATGTTTAATGTTTTCAAATGGAACCGAAACCTGATCCTGTCCTGTTTTTGCGAGAATATTACACTTCCTGGGACCCAGGGGCTTGTGTATTGAGAAAACCGGGAAAGCATGGGCTGACGGCTATCTCTTGCATAAGTCCCACCTGTTTGGAGCAACCCGAACGTCCATCAGGAGGTTTGATGGACCGATGGGATTCATGTACCCATTTATCACCTTGTCCTGGGTGGTAAGGGTTAGCTACTAGAACCACCAACCCGGAGGAAAAAGGAGTACTTGTGCACCTGAATCTGATCCTGTAACAATGAAACCTAACTATTGCATGAACACTTAATAACTTTATCCTGTACACTAAAGGAGTAAGGTTGGAGAATGCTCACTCGCTGAACCACTGATCACTTATCCTGAATTTAATTTGATGGTTGTAATTCTATACACTGAAAACCCGTGTTTTACTTGCTTTCCTAAAACCTTGTATGGAATTATGGCTTGCATGGAATTTACTGCTTTCTATATATTACTTACGCCATTCACTAAGTCTTATAGAGACTGACCCCTCCCTCTTTTGTCCCTCAGGTACTTCTAGGCGTAGCTAGGCGGAAAATTGCATTTATTTAGTGTATTTTCGTTTCTAGCTAGGCTACACTTCATGGCTTGTACCACACACTTATATACTTTTGTTATGTCTTATTTGAGGCCGTGTAGGCTGTTTGCTCCTATCTTGTGGAAGTGTTATATATTTAACTGGACGGATTTATTCGTTTTATGATAGCCCTGATATACTTATGCTTCCATAACTCCTGATTTTATTCCTGTTGGTCTTTCTGAATTGTTGGTACAGGGTTAGTCCCGCCTAGCCAGGGTTCGTGTCGTGTACCCATTCGCTACGATTGGACTTGTATGTGGACTATATACGTATATGGGTTCGGTCTTAGTGCGGGGGATGTGGTGACCCACGCCAGGGCATCATATCCTAAAGTGGTATCAGAGCCCGGTTGTAAAATCGGGGTTCTAGCATCGAGTTTGTCTAGGTCGTACAGCTTTGGAACAACTTGTCAATGTGTTCTTGCATTTATTTGTTAACTTCTTGCTTATGTGAACTATTTAAGTATTGCATTATTTGCTTTCATGAGCATAAATTGACCAAACATGCATTTTCAGTGTTTGACATTACAGAATGCCTCCCCAAAGAGATCGTGATCGTTCTCAGGTCGTCGTCGTCGCCGTGACCGCTCTCCTACTCCTAAAGGGAGGAATCCTCAAGCTACTCCCGAGAATTTTATGGAAGCAGTCATGAACTGTGTGGAGAGAAGACTCCAAGAGAATCTACCACCACCACCTCCGGCTCCTGCCCCTGTCCCGGTTCAAGAAGGGGGCTTATCTCAAGCTCAAAGGGACTTCCGTTGTTATCATCCACCTCAGTTTCACGGTGGAAATAATGTATTAGCTGAGAATTGGCTTGTCGAAATACAAGATATATTCAGGGTGTGTCGGTGTAGCCCACAGGAGATGGTCTACCTCTCTATATTTCAACTTCAATGAGAGGCCCGGAATTGGTGGAACACTGCGAGAATCTAAATTCAAGCCAATGGGGATGATTTGACTTGGGAAACTTTTGTAAGAGAATTTTAGAACAATTACATTCCACCGTCGGTGAGGACCCAAAGGCTTAGAGAGTTTCTTGATCTCAAACAAGCAAGAAGGACTGTCAATGAATACATCTTGGAATTCAACCGGTTGGCTCCTTATGCTTCTTATATTACCGGGGATGATGAGTTAAAGGCTTTGCAATTCGTGGATGGTCTCCGGTATGAGATCAAAGATGTGATCGGGGTTTCTTAAACCTAAAAACTTGGGCGAAGGCCACGGATAAGAAAGCAAGGTTATGCTCCTTATGCTTTAAACCTAAAAACTTGGATGCTCCTTATGCTTTAAAGACCGAGGTCAAGATTATGAAGAGTAAAGCAAGGACCTTTCATTCTGGCTCGGGTTCGGGAGCTAGAAAAAGGCCCGTAAATCAACAACTTCAAGCTCCCAAGATCTATGATAAGAAATAAAAATCTCTGGGGAAGTTTTCGGCTCTACCAGCTCCACCACCACAACAAGGGAAGCCCGGCTGTTCATATTGTGGCCACCCTTCTCACACTTGTGATACTTGCAGATGCCACTTGGGCTTATGTTTGAGATGTGGTAAAGCGTATCACAAGGTTGATACCTGTCTGGAGAGAGCACCGGGAGCACAACCAGGTGGCCAAAGGCCATTGATTAGAGCCCGTTCCTATGCTATTGGGGGCGAGGAGCAAGATGCTGATATTGATCCTTATGCAGTGGTGGAAGGTACTATATATATTCATAGCATACACATTCATGCATTATTTGATCCGGGTGCCACCTATTCTTTTCTTTCTCGTGGTGTGGTTCCTTCTTTGACTATGCTTGTTACTTATTCCTCTGTCTGCTTTGTGATTAGTTCTCCTCTCGGGGGGAGCTTAGAGTCGAACCGTGTGTTTAAGGAGGCTTCGGTGAGCATTGAGGGCCGTGTCTTTCTAGCAGATTTGATTGAGATGCCCATGGACAGATATGGGGCCATCTTGGGCATGGATTGGCTCTTTCAACACCAAGCTAAGTTTGATTGCTTTGAGAAGAAGGTTTGTTTGGACTCTGGTGTGTTTGTTGTGAAGGTTCGAAGATTCCACCACTTCTTTCCTTCACTGAAGCTTATGAGTTGGTCCGAAAAGGGGATACAACTTTTCTGGTTTATCTTCTTAACAAACCTAAGGATCAGGTTATGATTGAGGAAACCGAGGTTGTTAAGGATTTTCTCAGTGTATTTCCCGAGACTTTGGATTCTCTACCACCTGAGCGGGAAATTGAGTTCGTGATTGAGTTGTTTCTGCGAGCTGAGCCTTATTCGAAGTCTCCGTACCGAATGGCTCCGGCCGAGTTAAAGGAATTGAAGACTCTACTCGATGAGCTCCTAGCTAGTGGTTACATCCGACCGAGCTATTCGCCGTGGGGTGCACCGATTTGTTTGTCAAGAAGAAAGATGGGACCTTGAGAATGTGCATCGACTATCGCGAGCTAAACAGGATGACAGTCAAGAACAAGTACCCTCTTCCTCACATTGAAGAGCTTTTCGACTTGTTACAAGGGTCAAAGGTCTACTCTAAGCTTGATCTCCGACAAGGGTACTATCAGTTGCGAATCCGAGAAGAAGATATTCCCAAGATAGGATTTAACACTCGGTATGAGCATTTCGAGTTTATTGTGATGCCGTTTGGATTAACAAATGCCCCTGCAGCTTTTATGGATATGATGCACAGGATCTTTCGTCCGTATCTTGATAAGTTCGTTGTGATCTTCATTGATGACGTCCTTGTGTACTCTAATTCTCCCAAAGAGCGCACAACATCTTAAGATCGTACTAGATACTCTTAGAGAGCACCAACTGTTCGCCAAGTTCAGTAAGTGTGAATTTTGGATCGACCGAGTGAGTTTCTTGGGCTATGTAGTGTCTAGTGATGGAGTAGAGGTGGATCCCTCTAAGATTGAAACAGTTGTGCGTTGGGAGAAACCGAAGTACGCTGCTGAAGCAAGAAGTTTCTTAGGTCTAGCGAGATACTACCGGAGATTTGTGAAGGATTTCTCTAAGATTGCTGTCCCTTTGACCCGACTAACTAAGAAAGAGGTAAAATTTAAGTGGGATGAGGCTTGCGAGGCAAGTTTTCAGATCTTGAAAGAGAAGTTAACTTTTGCTCCAGTGTTAGCCCTACCCGAGGGTTCTGAAGGGTATACCGTGTTTACGAATGCCTCGAAGGAAGGTCTGGGTTGCGTTCTTATACAGAACGGTCGAGTAATAGCTTATGCCTTGAGAAAGCTAAAAGACCAAGAGAAAAATTACCCCACTCATGATCTCGAGTTAGTCGCCGTGGTTTTTGACTTGGCAAAGTGGCTCCATTATCTTTACGGGGTTTCTTTTGAGATTTATTCCGATCGCAAAAGCCTCAAGTATATATTCACCCAGAAGAATTGAATATGAGACAAAGGCGTTGGATGAAATTTCTTGAAGATTATGATTATACCATCCATTATCATCCGGGTAAAGCTAATGTGGTCGCGGACGCGTTAAGTAGAAGAGTTGAAATGGGTAATTCTTGAAGAAACTCACAGATCAGGTCACTCTATCCACCCTGGAGATACGAAGATGTATTGGGACTTGAAGAAGTTCTATTGGTGGAGAGGTATGGCCGAGTTTTTAAAGCATTGTAGGACTTTCCAAATGGTAAAGGCAGAGCACCAAAAGTCTGGAGGCCTTTTACAACCTTTACCTATCCCAGAATGGAAGTAGGAACAAGTTACCATGGATTTCATGTCCTGATTACCCAAAGCTAAGGGTGGACTTGATGGAATTTGGGTGATAATTGAGAGGTTAACTAAGTCAGCACATTTCCTTGCAGTTCAAATGTCTGACAAGATAAGCAAACTTGCAGATAAGTATGTCTGGGAAATGGTAAGACTCCATGGCACTCCTCTCAGTATTGTTTCTGACAGAGATCCGAGATGTACTTCCAAGTTTTGGCAAGAACTTCAGAAGAGGTTGGGTACTAAGCTTAAGTTCAGTACGACTTTGCATCCTCAGACAGATAAGCAATCGGAGAGGTTGATTCAATATTTGGAGGATATGCGTCGGGCTTGTGCTTTGGATTTTTAGATGAAGTGGGATGAGCATTTGCACTTGATTGAGTTTGCTTACAATAACAACTACCAAGCCTCGATTAAAGCGGTCCCTTATGAGATCCTTTATGGACGATAATGTCGATCACCTTTGTTCTGCGATCTTGAAGAGTGAAGATGGATTAAACAAGAAGGTGTGCAGAGAGATGTTAGGAAGACAAAACTCTCCGCAACCACTCAAGATGCGGTTGAGAAAGTTCAAATGATAAGGTAACGTATGAAAGCCGCCCAAGATCGACAGAAGAGTTATGCCGATCGCCGTAGAAGAAAACTCGAGTTCGAGGTTGGTGATCGCGTATTCTTGAGAGCATCCCTCATAAGGGTTTTGCAAGGATTGGTCAAGGAGGGAAGTTAAACCCTCGATACTTAGGTCCTTTCGAGATTTTTGAGAAAGTCGGAGAAGTTGCTTACTGATTGGACCTACCGCCGAATTAAAACCGGGATTCACAACATCTTCCACGTGTCTCAGTTGAGAAAGTCCTATCCCGATGATTCAGAGATCCTTCCCCTTGAAGAAGTTGAAGTTGAACCGGATCTAAATTTATCTAAAAGCCGGTTAAGATATTGGATCATAAATTCCAAGAGTTAAGAAACCGGCGAATTCCCTTGGTTAAGGTTCTGTGGAGAAGTGACAAGACCGAAGAAGCTATTTGGGAGACGGAGGACAAAATGAAAAGGTTTCATCCGGAATTGCTTCCGAGCGAGCAGTGAATCTGGGGACCAGATTCTTTTAAGGGGAGGAGGTTGTGACACCCCGACTTCTCGACCGTACAGGTACGCGCACCACACGTGAGAGTTTTGAGATTTAGGATTTATTTAATTTGAATTCTTGTGATTTATGTGATTTTAACTTCTAACTTTGTGAATTTAATTACATGAGTTATATGTGCAAATTATTTCTAATTTGAGAAAATATGCCTAATTGGTCTTAATTGTAACATTTTGGAAACCTTTGGGCCTAATTGATAATAATTCAGAACTAATGTGCCACATTCATATCATTGAGTACTTGATTGCATTCATTTAAATCTTTGGAGGACTCATTTACAATTTCTCTCATTTCTTCCCATTTCTTCACGATATAAACATATACATACATATGCATACACTTTCATCTTCATTCTTTCAACCAAGAACAAGCAAGAGCACTCCCTTCTCTCCTTCTCTTCATTTCGAGCCACCCAAGGAAGCAAGGAAGCCAAGTTTTATCCAATATGTTCAAGAGATTAAGCTTTGATCAACATCTCCTCTTTCCCCTCCATTTCTTCCACTTTAACTTGAGTTATATGTATATATTCATTTGATGATCTTTGATAAATGTTAGGGTTTTATGGTTGTTTGCATTCCTTGGGATTTCTTGGGAGATATATGATGATCTTGGATTGGTTTTGTGCAACTATATCATAAGTTATGTGAACTTGGAACATGATTGATCACTTGACATTTAAGGGTTTCATGAAGTGAATATGAAGGATCTAGGCATGCTACCTTTGTTCTAATGTTGCCTAATTGATATATGTGAGTTGTATACATGTTATATGCTGTTTTTGGTGAGTTTTGGTTGAGTTCGTTTTGTGTGGGAATAGCTTGGAAGCCATTCTCGAGTGCTGCCCTTATTTTCCCCAGTTTTTACGTGTTCCTGCATCGTGACACGCCCGTGTCACCCTTTTGAACTGAGTGGGTGGCACGCCCGTGTCACATCTCCTTGCCGGGCTTGTACTGAGACACGGGCGTGCCTCAGTTTGGCCGTGAGGTGAGATACGCCCGTGTCTCACCCCTTTTCTTGCTTTTGTATGTTGTACTTTCCTAGTTGTTTCGTACGCACTCCTGTTGCCTTGATATTGATATTTATGCATCGTAATCATACTGACACATGTGTTATACAATACGTGAAGCCCTAATTGTGTTCCTGAACATCTTATTGGCATAATGATCTCACAATCATACCATGTGCATCCTTATCATTTGCTGGGCGTCCTATTTGGTTCATATTGAGTCGAGTCTCACCTGTATCCTGTTTCTCTTGTCCAGAGGGTTCTCAAGAGGACGACGAGCCGGTTGTGTAGGGTTCAGGGAGTCCTTTTTCTTCTTTTGGTTCGGTACAGGTGAAGAATTGATAGGTTATGTATTATTAACCCTACAACCGTATTATGTGAAATTTTGGCCAAAACCCTATCTTATATATATATATATATATATATATATATATATATATATATATCCTAATTTCAAATGTTTAATGTTTTTTCAAATGGAACCGAAACCTAATTCTATCCTATTTTGGCGAGAATATTACACTTCCTGGGGCCCAGGAAGTTATGTATTGAGAAAACTGGGAAAGCATGGGCTGACGGCTATCTCTTGCATAAGTCCCACCTGTTTGGAGCAATCCGGACGTCCATCAGAA
This sequence comes from Lantana camara, assembly GCA_037501455.1. Classification (NCBI taxonomy): domain Eukaryota; kingdom Viridiplantae; phylum Streptophyta; class Magnoliopsida; order Lamiales; family Verbenaceae; genus Lantana; species Lantana camara. The sequence goes on from CM074863.1 coordinate 89,821,941, forward strand.
GGTTTGATGGACCGATGGGATTCCGGTCAATGGGATTCATGTACCTATTGATCACCCTGTCCTGGATGGTAAGGGCTAGCTACTCGAACCACCAAACCCGGAGGAAAAAGGAGTACTTGTGCCCCTGAATCTGATCCTGTAACAAGTGAAACCTAACTATTTCATGAACACTTAATAACTTTATCCTGTACACCAAAGGAGTAAGGTTGGAGAATGCTCACTCGTCGAGCCACTGATCACTTATCCTGAATTTAATTTGATGGTTGTAATTCTATATGCTGAAAACCCGTGTTTTACTTGCTTCCCTAAAACCTTGTATGGAATTATGGCTTGCATGGACTTTACTATTTTCTATATATTACTTATGCCATTCACTCAATCTTGTAGAGACTGACCCTTCCCTCTTTTGTCCCTCAGGTACTTCTTGGCGTAGCCCGGTGGGAAATTGCATTTATTTAGTGTATTCTACACTTCATGGCTTGTACCACACACTTATATACTTTTGTTAGGTCTTATTCGAGGCCGTGTGGGCCGTTTGCTCGTATCTTGTGGACGGGTTGTATATTTAACTGGATGGATTTGTTCGTTTTATGATAGCCCTGATATACTTATGCTTCCATAACTCCTGATTTTATTCCTGTTGATCTTTCTGAATTATTGGTACAGGGTTAGTCCCACCTAGTCGGGTTTCGTGTCATGTCCCCGTTCGCTACGATTGGACTGGTATGTGGACTATATTCGTATATGGGTTCGGTCTTAGTGCGGGGGATGTGGTGACCCATTCTAGGGCGTCAAAGGCCTCGAGCACGTGGCTCGAATGTCGGAGAGGAGAGGAACTTACAAGTTCATGAAATCCTATGCGTCCCAAATGGCTTGCTCGATTATGAGCTTCAACGACGTCAAAGAGGGTTTCAACTTATGTCTAGCTCAAGTGCAGGCTGCTGGGTACCTACCCCTCGACTATAATAAGGAGAAGGTCAGAATTTTCCAAGACGACCCTTAGCCAGTTGACCCAGTTACTCGACCACCTTCTTCTGAGCCTGATTGGACTATGGACGAGTTCGAGTTTGCTGTATACTTGGGTTGCACCATGTATGCAGGGGCCCCGGAGGAGACCGAGAGGATGCCGCCTGATTTCGATCTCGAAGCCTCGTTCGACCGCAAGAAAGTTTACCCCGAGTACTTTGGCGATTCCACCGTGGTGCCGATAGAGAAGAGAACTGCCCCATGCCTTGTTAGGAATAGTGCCCTAGAAAGCCGATTGTATATCCGCTTTGTGTTTTTCCTTATTATAATCACAGACAATCTTTGAATAAAATAATGTATTGAGGCAACACTTCTTTATATGCTCTTGTTTGGTATGCGTTTACTTTAGCTGTGCATGTATGGGAACTCCCCTAATCCTGATGACTTTAGGACTCTACCATTTAGGTGAAATGGTTCATGAAACGAGCCCTATATCACATAAGTCATGATTAGTAAAATGCTCCAAGCCGATGAGTCCTACAGACAGTGGGAGTGTCAACCTGACTCCTCTAAGGCTTGCTTGTGGGATCACGCCCTTAAGAAGGACCACCTTGTTTCATGGAGGTGCAAAGTGTATAGTTGATACGTGCGTGATACATGAGGGTGCTTACTTTAATAAGTAAGTTCACTGAGGTGCCCTGTGTGAGAAGATTCCTAAATGGGAAAGGAAGTTTCTATTTCAGGAAATGGAAACTTCCAGATTAGGAAATATCTCACGAGTCATTGATGTGATTAATTGATCCTTAGACTTGAGGTTCCTTGTCACTTTATGAGTTAACTCTGTAGTCTTAGGTATAAGCTTTAAAGGGTGTCGCCTTAGACAACTGATTCAAGGCTTATGCTGGGGCTGCACAAGTGATTCATGAAAGTGAATGAGAATCAAGAAAGGACCTACACTTGCATTTGCAAGGTGATCTCTTATTGTGTAAGTCATTCATATGCCATATGGAGTCCTTGGCCAAGGCAGTAGATCAAGACATCAAGAAAAGGGTTTCTTGGATTGAGATCAAATGGATATGAAATGCACTTAGCTTTAAGACCGGATTATTAGGGTTCTGATTATTCCCTTACCCTAGATCTTGGTTGAGAGATAGCAATTAGGAGGATTGTATCTCACATGAATCAATGACTTAAAGGTTCTGTCGAATCACAACATTCCAATTCAGCTAGGGGTTAAACACCTGTTGCTAGACTATGGTCGTTTAATCTGTGGACTGATTAATTAATTAGTGAATTAATTAATTAGGTTCACTGCTAATTGAATTGAGAACCTAGAGGGTCACACACAACAACTTGGTTACATGAGTTGAGGCTTTAAAATGATTCAACGAGTTAATCGGGCCGAGAGGGTTCCACACGTGTGAAACCACACGTGTGGGTCACGTGAGTGACACGTATCATTATGACACGTGTCTCACGTGAATATAAATATATATATTGTATGTATATTAAATAATTAATTTGTTAATTATTTAATAGACTTTGGTTTAATTTTGAATTAAAAAGAAAGTCTAATTTTGGAGAAAAATAATCTAGTTAATTAATTGTGAATTAATTAATTAGATAAAATAAGTTACTTATTTTAAATAAATAAAGTATAAAATTATCCAAAAATAGTTTGGATATTTTAGCTCTCTTGAAAGTTGATTTGAATTTGAATTCAAAGTAAAAGTCAAAATTACTTGATGATCAAGTAATAGGAGAGAGGGACCAAATCCTTAGTCCATGAGGACTAGGAATTTCGGCCACTCCCTTCTTATAAATAGAGGAGCTCGAGCTCCTCTTGGAGCTAATCGAAAATTCTTTTGGTTTATGTGTTGAACACCATCCTTTCTCCAAGATAAACAAAACCCTAGGTTAAGCCTAAACATTAACTAGAGAACTAGCATCCTTACTAGTTAGATTGTAGTCAAGTTGGTGGACTATCTCTAGAGAGCTTCAAGTTAGAAGTTTGAAGATTCGAGCTTTACCAAGGAGAGGGGATCAAGCCGCGAGAAGAGCGTTCTAGGGTGGCTTGAAACGCTTCAAGAAGGACAATTAAGAAAGTAAGTTTCTATTTCCTTCGAATTTGGATACACGATTACGAGTCCAAGATCTTTTTGTTGGAAAAATTTTAAATTGCCGCTGCTTTCTGATTCGTGTTTTCCAACATGCCTGACGAAAAACTGAGCCAGAGACAACGTGCTAGCCCTATCTCTGTGCTTTAAATTCTGTTGATTGATGACCCAACTTTTAAGGACTCGATTGTTGGGGTCGAGTTCTAGGTACTTTTAGGGGTTCGACTGTTAGGGTGAACTCTTCCTAGTTGTTGCCTAGGGATCCATTGTAAATATTTAAGGATCTGAGTATGATATGTTCCTAATGGCAAATCCAAAAGTTGTTAAGTGTACGATCGGACTGCAGTTTGATCGAGTCATTTGTTTAAATTCTACCATGCAACCTTTTTAAGTTTCAGTAATGTAAGTGTTTCTTAAGTTATCTCTCGATGTGTTGTTTAAATACTTTTTATTGATCGATATTAACTATGCTTTCGAGAAGATGTCGAGATATTTAACCCTTATCTCTCGAGTTTATGATGTTGTTATGTACGAGCAACGTAATATAAGACATAAAGTATTGGGTCGAATAAAAGTATTGTATCGAGAAGAGTAACTTGTAATTTCATTGAACCAAAAGATATTTGTACATACAAGATTCTTTACATGTAATATTTTTTCAAGTTATATGCATTCCATGATCGAGGCAACGACTTGCCATCGAGATCTTCGAGATGATATGATCGATTCTTGCCTATTTTGGAAACTCGATATGGTCCTTCCCAGTTTTCATCGAGCTTGCCCATATGCTTTGTGACTTTGACTTTCTTAAGCACCAAGTCACTGATTTGAAAGAAGAGTGGTCGAAGGTGCTTGTTGTAGGCTCGAGATGTCGTGGCCCCGATATTGGTACATTTTCTAACACCCCTTCTCTCTGGTTTCTTCTTTGGTGTCGAGGTCAAAGGCTTGTTGTTCAACGTTCTTCTCGAGCTGAAAGTGGGTGACTCGAGGAGATTGGTGGAGGATCTCTGCTGGAATCAGTGCCTCCGATCTATATACCATGGCAAAGGGAGTTAGTCTTGTCGGAACGTGGAGAGTGGTTCGATAAGCCCAGAGGACTCCTTCTAGCTCACTGACCCAGAGTTCTTTCTTGGCTTCAAGTCGAGTACAAAGGTGTTGTTTGATGGTTTGGTTGGTGACCTGGACCTGGCCGTTTGCTTGAGGATGTCCTACCGACGTGAATCTCTGACTTATCTTGAAGTCGGAGCAATAGGCCTATAACTGAGAGCTACGAAATTGTGGTCCATTATCATAGACAAGGATTCTAGGAACCCCAAATCGAGTGATGATGTGTTTCCATAAGAAATTCTGAATGACATGAAAGGTAATCTTTGGAATTTCTAGTGGTTCGAGCCATTTGGAAAAGTAGTCGATAGCAACAATGATGAACTGACTCTGTCGAGTGGTGATCGGTAAGGGACCGATGATGTCGATATCCCATTGCTTGAATGACCAGGCCGATTCGATTGGGATCATTTCAGCAGGGTGTTGATCAGATATATTGGCGTATTTTTGCCATTGATCATACCTTTTCACAAACTCGAATGCATCCTTGCGAAGAGTGGGCCAATAAAAACTAGCTCGAGACGCCTTTTGTGCTAGGGATCGGCCACCAGCATGATTTCCGCATGTCCCTTCATGGATTTCGGCCAATACTTCTCAACCTTAGGATGGTCGGAAACATCGCTTGGTAGGGCCAATGCAGGATTGTTTATAGAGTCGATCTTCTGGATCGAGAAAATAGTTTAGAGCACGATACTTGGTTTTCTTTGCTTCGATGGGATCTTCTGGCAAGGCACCATCTCGAAGGTAGAGTACCAAGTCTTCAAGCCAACATAGTTCCGCAACGTCTATCGAGTTGATTTTTGGTGCAGGTGGGTCGATCAATCGTCTGGATGACATCATAAAGGTTATGGATCGATTACTAGTCTCTTATGATCCATTGTCGAATTTCGAGAGGGTATCTGCTCGAATATTCTCTTCTCGAGGGACCTGATAAAGCTTGAACTCCTCAAATTCTGATATAATTTTCTTCGCAAGGGTGAGGTATTGGATCATAGACTCTTCTCGAGCCTCATAGTCTCCGTTGATTTGTCCCGCGATCAACTAGGAATTGGTAATGGCCGTAAGCTTTTTGATATTTTGTGTTCTTGCTATCCTCAACCCGGCTAAAAGAGCTTCATATTCCGCTTTGTTGTTTGTTGTAGGGAATTCGAGGGCGATGGCGTATTCGATCTCTTAACCTTTTGAGTTGGAGAGGGATATGCCGGCTCCCTCCCGAAGAGGTCGAAGAGCCATCGACCGCGAGAGTCCAGACAGTATCATCGTGTTCGAGATGGGAACGCATGTCTTTCTCGACAAGGAAATCAACTAAAATTTATGCTTGGTAAGATACTTGAGGGCGATAGAGAGTCTCGACTTGTCCATTTGGTAAGCCTTCCCGATACTTCAGGCTTTCTTATGACTTGTTTGAGCGATTGATCCGTCAAAACGATTATAGGATAGGCCTAAAAGTTTGGTCGAAGCTTTCGAGAAGTGTGTACTACAGCAAGGGCAAATTCTTTGATCTCGAGGTACCGGACCTCGGGGCAATGGAGTATTTTGCTAACATAATAGACCAGAAGATGTTTTTGATCCCTTATTGTGACGAGCACTGAACTGATTGTTTCGGATGATGCTGCTAGGTAAAGGTACAATGGCTCGGCATCCATTAGTTTTGCGAGCAACGGGGGCGATATTAAGTACGCTTTCAGATCTTCGAGAGCCTTGTCGCATTCCGGCGTCCACTCGAAGGCCTTGATGTTGCGGAGAATTTTGAAAAAAAGGAGATTCTTCTCGGAGGATCGAGAGATGAACTGGTTTAAGGAAATGATTCGTCCCACCAAATGTTGCACATCGTGAATTGAATTAGGCTTGGGGAAGAGTTGGATGGCTTGAATCTTTGTGGGGTTAGCTTCGATCCCTCATTGACTGACTATGTATCCAAGGAACTTTCCCTCATTGACCCCGAACGTATATTTGGTGGGATTGAGCTTGAGGTTGTACTTCCTCAAGAGGTCGAATGCTCTTCTCAGATGGTCGAGATGATAGGTTGCTTTCTCACTTTTGACAAGCATATCATCGACATAGACTTCCATCGTTTGTCCGATCTCTGACTCGAAGACTTTGTTAATCATTCTCTGGTATGTGGCTCCCGCATTCTTGACCCCAAACGACATGACTTTGAAACAATAGATGCCGTTGAAGACCATAAAGGTTGTTTTTGACTGATCCTCGAGGGCCATGAAGATTTGATAATAGCCCTGAAAGGCGTCCATCATGCTCAATCGCTCACATCCGACTGTGGAGTCGACCAACTGGTCAATCCTGGGCAGCGGGTACGGGTCCATTGGGCACGCCTTGTTGAGGTCGGTAAAGTCATTGTACGTTTGCCATTTTTCTCCAGGTTTCAGGATAAGTACTACATTGCAAAGCCACTCGACATATTGGATAGGAGTGATATATTGGGCATCAAGGAGTTTGTTGACTTTTTATTCAATTATTGCGTTTCGAGAGTCACTTTGGGGGCGGAGTTTCTACTTGAATGGCTTATAAGATGGGTCGACATTAAGATGATGCTCGATAAATCTCCTATCGACTCCTACAAGTTCAGAAACACTCCAACCGAAGACGTCAATGTTATCTCGGAGGAACTGGATCAACATACATTATTTTTTGCCTTTTCGACCTGCTCCTATGTGGATGATTTTTTCGGTTTGACCCGGGATGAGTTGAATTTCCTCGAGTTCTTCAGCAGACTCGAGCTTCTTATCTTCCCGATTTTTCCTCTTTGTAGCATGTGACGAGCACATCTTCTTGGAATTTTCAGGATTGATTGCTTCGGGGTCTACAAGTTCATCTTCGATCATGGGGTCGGTGGTGAGCACGGGGACTTGTTTTCCGTTGGGTTGTTTAACCATTTCCATCGAGATGGAAGAACAAGTCTAGGATGTCGGAATTGTAACGTCCATGCGCGAGACGTCACATCCCCCGCACCATGACCCGACTCGCATATGAAATGAAAATCCATACACGAGCCAAACCAAGGTGAAGGGGGACACAACACACTCTCTACGCTAGGCGGGACTAATCTTTAACGTAAATAACCAACAATCATAACAACAGAGTAGCATAAACGCCGAAGCATAAAATCCATATTTCATATATTGAGCTATAAGCTCTAGATACCATCACAAAATCATACAAGTATCATAAGCAACGGCCCACACGGCCTATTACAATTCATGAGCGCTCCAATTCATTCATAATACATCATGATCATAAAGTATGAGTGTATACATAAAGGAAATGCTAGACACCAATGCAAGACTCCCCAAAGACCCATATTCCCGCCTAGCACATCCCACCTGCAAAAATAACTGAAAACAACTCCGGGTTCAATCTTTAAGAGACTGGTGGGTATAAAACGGGCATAATTCGTAAATATTGTGGAAATTTAAACACAAACATGCAAGTTATAAACCCGATCAAGGCTTTACTAACACTTTTCCCAAGTGGGTAAGACAAGAGAAGCCATGAATGGGATTATAACAATCATTTAAATCATTAGGTCAACCGTGAGCCGACGAGTGGCTAAATCTCCAATCTTCACCTCGTGTATCATTATCATTTAGTCATTGGTGATCACAAGTATAATCTTTTGTGCTTATTCATTGATCGTTCCTTCAATCATTCATTTACTCCTTTTTTCTCCGGTTAGTGGACGGGTTTGCAAGGCCCGACCACCCATTCATTATGGCTAGTGGGGTACATGAATCCCCAAAAGCCCAGTTCCCATCCTTCACTAATCTCCTAGTGAAGTCCGGTATCACCGTACTTTTTTGGAACAAGTATACGAGGATCACCGTCAGCCCAAGCTTCCCCGGATAGCCACGTACACTAAGTTCCAAGGCCCCCATTCATTGTGTTCAATCAAGTCTCGCTAAAACATTTGGTAGGGTTCATAAAATAAGGCTTTACCTTGAAAACATTGACTCGTTGAAAGACTCGATGTATACATATATACTTTTGGCCAAAATCTTGCACATTAGGGTTTATCGGGTCACAATTTTAACTAATAGAAGAAAAACTCACCTGGTAGACAAAAGAACGGAATAAAGACCTCACTGCCCGGCCTCGTCTCCTACTAGAGCAAGATCTGCGCAATAAAAGTAGTGTGAGACTCAAATGACCATATTTGATGCTCATCAATGCAGTAAACGTGCTATGAAATGTATATGAGGCAATAACATGTGATGAAGATGATCATGAGTACAATTAGGTTTATATAAACACATAAATGATTCATTTATTCAATATACGGTGGAACCGTATTCATTCATAATCATTAAATCATAATCTGCTAATTCAGCGTCACATTGATAATAATCGAATAAATTGCATACTCACGTATTAACGAATTCATGACGAAGTAATTACACAGTAATAATCAATCAAATTACACATCAATTATGTAATTAAGGTTCACGTGTAACAGAAATGAAAAGAAAAGGTAATTACACAAACATCCCTTGATCACTTCATTCTGCAAGGGTAACGGGGGTTACCAAATTCTAGGCCAAAAACGTTAACGGGGGTTAACAGAGGAAGTGGCTCCCTCCAGCATCGGTAACGGGCGTTAAGGTTTTGTAGGTGAAAAGGGGTAACAGGCGTTAGGGAGGCAGGTCAAATCTTCAGCAAGGAGGGAAGGTAACAGGCGTTACCTTCCTCAGTACAAAAATTGTTAACGGGCGTTAACAAACCTAGAATATCATCCCCTGTTTTTCTTCTTCTTCCTCGCGACAATAACACACAAAACACACACCCCTGTTCGAGCTCAAGCAACAACAACCAACACCCAACCATAGCAAAAAGCATGAAATCATCACAATAACTTAGGAAAAACATGTATATCAATCTCCCAAACATGAATTCATGCATATCAATTGAAATTCTCCATTAAAGCTTCATGTTTCATGCATGGAACTTGAAGCTCCATTAATCGTAACTTTCATATCTTGCAACCAGCATATAATCCATGCTTGTAGAAATGATAAAGAAGTGAATTAGAACATGTTTCATGCATAAAAACACAAATAAACCACCAAAGATCATCAAGCAAGAATCAAGCTTTCCTCTTCACTATTCATACTCTTTTTCATACTATATGAATTCTCAATTCAAACCAAACTTTCCATGGATGAAAATATGTAGGAGGATGAGATGAATTCAAGCCATATCTTACCTTGGAAGGAGATCGGATGAAAGTTGATCTTGAGCTAAAAAATGGTTGATCAAGGCAAGAACTTCTTAGGGTTTCTTTTCTCTTCTCTTGGGATGAAGATGATCAATGAATGTGGAAGAAGAGAGAAAGAATTCAGCTATTAAGGATGATAAAACAGGTTAAATACGGTTCGAACCGGATCCGAAAATGGTTAGAGGGGTTAAATTAAGTCTTAAGAGTTATGTTGGTTAAAACATTCTCCGTCGGGAATTCAAACGAGATCTAAAAGGTATGAGGTCAAGTTCATTGGTTAGAACTCATCTAAACAAGTTCAACGTCAAAGACGGATCTCGAATCTGAGATCCCGAGCTCAAGATATTCGAAAAACCATTCGGGGTGGCCTATTATTCAAATAGGTCCCTAAACTTTTAAGAAGTGACAATTAAGCCCAAAGCTTACTTTCAATCAAGTCCACAACTTTCAAATAAGTTACAATTACACCCTCGGCATACGTGAATCACACAGTTGCACAAAATCGACTTAGGGTTCATGCAATTCACAATTTTACAGGTTCGATCATACATTCACATTTCAAATTGGAATACAAATGAAATTTAGACAAATATCTCAAGTTATAAATGTTATTAAACAATTAAATGAAAATCAAAATCATATAATTCAAGAAATAAACACACGTATCACTTACCTGTACATGCGAGAACGCGGGGCGTTACAGGAATATCGCATCGTATCTCTTCGACTCCTGCTAGAGTCGGTAGCTTCACCATTTGATGGTAAGTGGAGATGATGGCTCGAAATTCAATCAATCCAGGTCGACCGAAAATGATGTTATAAGTAGAGGGCATATCGACGACAAGATACTCGATCTCCCGAGTTATTCTTCGGGGCAGTGTACCCATCGAGGTTACGAGTCGAATACTATCTTACTTATAGACTTCAGCTCCACCGAAACCTGTGAGAGGAGTTCGAATAGGATCAAGTAGCAGTTTATCATGTAAATTCATTCGGATAAGAGTGGAGTAAATGATAATATTGCTAGAGCTTCCATTATCGATCAAAGTACGGGATACAGCGAAGTTAGCAACATCAAGCGTAACGACCATAAGACAGCTAGGTGTTTCGCTCGAGTGCTGAGGTACATCAGTTACATCATTTTCACTAAATACAACTTTTTCTTCTCGCCAAGACTCTGCAGGTTGGACATTCATCACTTCTCTAGGGCCGAAGAAACTTCGAGATACCTCTCTTCGAGTCTTCTTCCGGGCAATCTTCAGGTCACCACCCAAGGGTCCACCTGTAATCATGTCAATGCGACCAAGGCAGGGTCGATTGTGTGGATCACGCTCGGTTGGGGGTTTTCTTTCGGTACCTAGCTGGTGACCTCTCGTTGTTATCCCTGTTTTGAGCGTTGTCATCGATCTTCTTGACAAACTCAAGCAAATGTCCTCCTTTGATGAGTCGTTCGATTTCTTCGCGTAAGGTATTGCATTCAGAGGTGATATATCCCTTCTGCTAGTGGAAGTTACAGAATTTGTTGCTATCTCGACTCTTAGGTGTCTCCCTCATCGGTTTGGGTTTCTTGAGGAGCTTTGGATCGATGACGTTATAGATTTCATCAATCGATCGTGAGCTGTGTATAATGTTTCCGTAGTGTCTGATCGATTGGAGTATCGACCTTGGGACGATTGTCAGGTTGGGGGAACCGACCCGAATCGTTCTTTTTGTTTCGTGTGGGACTGAGTCGAGAAGTCTCTAGTTCCTCGAGCTGCATCCAATCACATGCAGTAGCCTGGATTCTAGCCAAGTTCTTCGGTTTTTGGAGAACAATATACCGAGCGTAGTCATTGGTGATCAAGGCTTGATGAATTATTGGGATGAGCAAATCGATACTCGGTTCATCAGTTTTGATGACAGCTTGTGAAAATCGAGCGAAGAAATCTCATAGAGATTCATTCACCCCTTGTTTGATGGTGTAAAGATAGGTCGAGGGGAGCTTATCCCCTTTCATCGAGGAAAAGTGGGCAACGAAACGTTCGACCAAGGATTTGTAAGAGGGTATCAATCGAGAAGGAAGCCTCGAGAACCAATCCTGAGCAGGCCCGCCGAGTGTGGTGACGAAGATCTTGGCCCATATGTCGTGGGAATGCCCAAACATGTTGAGCTGCATCTCGAGTCTGGACACATGTTTCTAAGGATCAGTTGATCCATTATATGTGGGCAGTCCGGTGGGGATTTTTTCCTCCGTTGTTGTCTAGATGATCTCATCACAAAAGGGAGATTGGGCTTCCCTATCACTGCGGTACCGCCAGGGTCGATCTAGATGCTGTCCCGAACGCGTCAAGGGGAGCGGGATCGGCTGCGGGAGCGGCTATGGGAACCCTGACCCATCGTAAAGTCTGGAATTTTATCTGAGGTCTCGAGGAGAAAGTTGATTTCTAAGATCATCAGATCTTACAATGTGCCCACGATTGGATCTCCGGATCTGATTTAGTCGACCATTGGGGCCTAGTCGATCGAAGACTCCGCTCGACCCCCGTCGCGAGATATCACTGCGGTGGCTATATTGTTCTCTTCTTGTCTCGGATCGTCGGGGACTATTATTCCTTCTTCTGGAATTCGTGCGCCGGCTCCTTTACCTAGAATCTTCTCGATTATCGAGATCGTTCACATGGCGCTTATCGATGTTGGTGGGTGCTCGAGAATCGGCCTTGTTATCGGCGCGGATAGAGAGTCGTTCTCGGACCGGTCGTTGCACATTCCCTTGAGCCCGAGGTGGAGGTGGCTGATATTGAGAGGGGTGGTAAGAAGGATGTTCGACCCCTGCCCAATTTCTGACCGGATGATGATAGGGTACTTGCTGGACGTACCCCGGATACTTTGCTACCGGCTGTAATATCTCTATAGGTTGAGTGGGAAGACACTCGGGCATCCGAGGTTCTCTTCCTTCTACAACAACAGCTATATCCTCTTCGCGGTAAGCTTTCAGGTAATTGTCTATCTCGGGCATCGAGTAGACACGTTGGGGGGCACTGGTCACAGGAGGGGGTATACGCACGGGAATTTGAGGGAGAATTTCTTGACCATTCTCATTAAAGATGCGAGTGTTGGTCAGATTACGAGTTGTCATGATTGATGACTTTTTGTTGAGAGTTCCCACAGACGGCGCCAAAATGATCGAGCCAAATTTTCGATGACGGGTCGATCCGGATCTCTGATCCGAGCACTTGAATTTGTTGATTGGGGAATCGTCAATCTTAGCTCAAAATCTGGAAACGATTGAAGGAGGGGTGAGCTCGGGGCCAACTTGGGGAAGGTGGGGGTGATACCCGGGTTAGCACTCCGACGCTCAAGTCAGGATCGAGTTGAGAAGATCGAGTATGGAGTGCAGTAAATGCGGTAGGTAAGAAAGCTTACTTGTATTATAAACGCGGGCATTTATATAGGGTATAAAGAGAGAATAAGCTCCGTCGACGTGCCACCGCCCCAAGCTGACAGGTGCCCTATTCTCACCAAACATTTAATGCGTGGTTGGCCACTCACCTTGAAGGGGTATAGTGGGCTGGCCAGCTATGGTCTCGGAATGGGTCGAGACACCTGGGCCGAACATATGGAGATGTCGACAGTCGAGGTACGGAACGGTAAAAGTTGGGGGTGGTTAATTGGAAGATCGATTCTGTCGAAGGAGGACATCGACCTGATCGAGATGCCAGATGGCATGCTATGATAGGTCCACGTGAGAGAGCAGGTCCGGGCCACATCACCTACAAATTATGAATGTAACAACAAATTAGGGGTATTTTTGGAATGACATAATAAAACCCTATGGACCACAAACTGTTCTCAAAGTTAGGACTAAAATATAATTTCCCAATTTTAATGGATTGTGTAGTAATTAGGCATAAATGCAGGGTAGTCAGATGTAATTATTATTTTTTCATTAATGTAGAAAAATGGCCATCAAATATATACACATATGATGTACGGATTTTTTTTAAATATTATTTTGTCGTGTCGCGTCGAATACTTACATCGGACACTTTTCATGTGAGAAATAAATAAAAAAAAAAAAACAATCTCCCCGTATTTATTTAGTATCGTGTTCAAGTCACCATATTCGTATTCATACATCATAACTATACACATAATACATCTAATTGAATTAAAGAAATCTAATTTATATTGTTGTACATTTTAAACAACTATGTTGTTTAAAATAGTGACAACATTTTAATCTTTTTTAATAACTATTTAGTTTTATGGTTATATATACGTGTGTGGTGATAATACTATACTCAATATCAATATCAATCCTTTTTCTCCTTTATAACTCTCCATAACCACTGTCATTAATTAGTCTTCATAATCTCTCGCATATGAAAGACAACTCGATCAATCAATTCCTGCTATTTACATATCATTGATTGGACAAATTCGCCCTTAAAAAATTGGTTGCATGTAAGTTTTTCATAAATAATATCAAATTAAGTATTTATTGATGTTAATTTCCAATCAAATTAAATTATTATAATTTTAAGTGATTCAGATATGTATGAAGAAATTTCTTTTTTGATTGAATACGAACCGGAAAATGTCTTACTAAATGAATCATTATTTGATTGATTTTTATATTCTATGATGTATATTCCTTTTATTACAAGTTATTACCAAGTTACTAGTTTAACTGGCTTGAAGAATTTCTTTTATATATAATTGAATTGAAATAAATGATGAATAATATGCTTGATCTAATTCACCCCAAAAACTAGCTTTTGAGGAGAGGATTGTCGAGTCATTATATATTGAACTCTACATCTTTGATTACTTGATGTGGGATATTTGACACCCCCCGTCACACTAGGACCGCGGAATGCGGGATAAATTGGAGCGTGAACTTTGCTAGGAATCGAAACATTTGATGGGTGGAGAGACATGCCTAGAATAGAAACCGCTCTGATACCACGATGAATAATATGTTTGGTTCAACCCACCTCCAAAGCTAATTTTTTAGAGGAGGATTGTCAAACCATTATATATTGAACTCTACATCTTTAATTATTCGATATGGATACTTCACGATATAAGAAATTAATGTACATCAATTATCCAATCTCATTTCGCTATACTATAAATGGATGGATATAAATTTCATTGTTTATAGTAAGCTCTTTCAGGTGGGTCAAGAGATGGTGAATGATCGAACATGCTTTTATTTAATTGATGAAAAAATTTCCTTGAATATAAAATTAAAATGAGCTGTATTTGATTCAACAAATACTTGTTCGTACCCTCAAAATATGGCACGCGGTCAACGATATTAATGAGATTAACCCTACAAAGAACAAACATATTTTGGAAATAAATTAATTTAAACGTCAACCAGAACTACTGGTGCAACTAAACCGTTCGATAACATGTTAAGACGATATTTGATATATGGGATTAGGGCCATTTAGCCAGTTTAATTTGAGCTAATTTCGTGTTTAATAATATGGATTAACTTCATCCGATCTAAAAGAGTTAATCATCAACCCGCAATAATCCGTGCACTATATGGTTAAGTCTCCAAATGGATCCTAGGAGGGGGCTGTGTTTATCTATGATTGACTTGATTCTTGGTTGCTATGACTTATAATTGCTCACTTTAACCTTCAACTCAATTTAATCTATGTTATCAAACTGTACATTAACTAATTTTGGCCGCATCACAATAACTAACCCCAAAGTATCAAGCGGAATATTAATTAGGATCAACCAATGTTAGAATTACTTAATCTGAGTAGTGAAGATTAGGTGGAATTATTTAATATCTACCCTATCAAACACCCTCTAATTAGGGCTGTCAATGGATTGGATTTTAATCCGAATCCGGTCTGAATCCGATCCGAATTTTAGCATATTCGTCCGATAAAAATGTTCGATGGATCATATCCGATTATAAATATTCGTTATCCGAAATAAATGGAGCGAATATGGAATTAACGAATCCGATCCGTTTAGAATCCGAATCCGATTATATGTATAATATTTAATTAAAATAAATTATTTACTAGTACATAATATTAAGTAAAATGACTAAAATTATAATTTTCACATAATTATCACTTTAAACAACAATAAAATTTGAATTATTTACTCTAAAAGTATATATTTTCCTTTATTAATAAGTTTAAATTAACTTATTTTAAACAAATATAAATAAAACCATCAAATAATCCATTAAATAATTATTATTTATTAATATTATGTAATTATATTTATTCTTTATATTAAATTTGTTAAATAAAAAAATTAAATTTTATTGCTAATCGGGTCGGATCTTTAATCGGATATAGTCCGATCCGATTATGCATGGATTCAAAATATAATCGGATATAGTCCGATCCGGTTGTCGGATCCTCTTGTCGGATTCGGATCCGGAATCCCCTGATCCGGCCCGAATACGACCCGTTGACAACCCTACCTCTAATTAAAGTAATTATTTCGTATTCGAGCTAATTTTGAGTAGACAATTATCGTTATTAGAGAGAGTTATACACTTTAATAATTAGATACTTAGATCCAACTCGAACGCATAATGAAGTATAAAATAGAAATCATTTAAAACGCATGCTATAATTACGAAAAGGAAGTTCGTCCCTAAAAAATTGCACTTCTCGTAAAAAGTCTACGTTCCAATTCTTGGAATCTTTAATTTGCTCTTTATTTCATCGATCCTTGTACATCAATAAATAATTAACAAACTTTAAAACCAGCCAATTCAAGATTCAAGATTAAGAAAAAATCTTAATTGTGACACTAAAATGGAGACTATGTATGTTTGCATGCATGTGATGTAACTTGTAAGAAGTAAAGAAACCATTGGAGTTGTCTTAAACTCTTATTAATATCTCAACAACTCTCTCTTCTCTCCATTAAATATGAAGAAGAAAAGTTAGGTCAAATTCGGACCTTTAAGATATACACAAGCATATATTCATGTCTTTTCTTGTTTTGGGTCATGCATGCTATAAATTCGGTTCATTCTTTATAATTGTGACAGTGAAACATGCCTATTGGACAAGTTATAATGTTGTTCCTATATTTGTTTAATAAAAACAGTTATAACGTACGGTTTACACAATGCCACGTCTGTTTTGGTGGTGGAAGTTATGCAATTATACAACTTTTATTTGAGTTTTTTTCTTTTGTTTTTTAGTAATTTCTTTCATGTTTGAGTTTTTTTAAAAGCAAAACTGATAAAGTTTTAAACATTTTTTGTCATACAATTATGGAATTTTGTTGAATCTAATTCATCTTTTTTTTTTATTTTTTATTTTTTTATGAGTTAACGGGAGGTAAGTGGCGCCGACCTGACCACTTCCTCAACTTTTCGGCCTCGGTTATATATGCTTGAGTGGAGCTAAGGTGAAATAGTTAGCTCACCCCGTAAAAATAAGCTAAATCTTAATGTAACGTGACAATATATAATTGTTGAAAATTTTAAAGGATATGGATTTTATAATACATTTTAGTCAAATGGATATAAGTTGTAATAATACAATTGCATAGATATATATAAAACAAATAACAACTAACAAATTAATCTATTATATTTCTGTTATCCCGAACAGATTCGAAAGTATTGAATTCTCCCACAAGATAACACATTATAGGACAACTAATGAACCTTTATTTGCAACTTAAATAGAGTTTATGTGATGCTGAAAAGAGAAAATTAAATTCAACTAATTTCTTCATGTATAACTTTTTTTTTGGTGGGAATTTCTTCACGTAGAACTAGTTGAGGGAAAAAATAAACTTTCTTTTTTCTTTTTCTTGTCTGAACCAAAAAAAATCCTGGTTGGATCATAAGTACGTTTATGTGAAGGGGTGAGAGAGTTACAAATAGTTTGTATAAGTGCGGGCTACTATGACTTATGTCTCTTATTAATAAAGCTTATTAATGAGGCCAAAAAAGTAGGACATCTCACATGATTTTGTTTCTTTTTCCTAAATAAATGCACCGTATAATCTACCCACATATATACCTACTTCACAAGGTCAATTATTGCGTGAACAATTGACACTAAAGTTTTTCACTAGTTTTGGGTAAATTAACTAATATTGAAAAGAGAAAATTGTATTTTTAGTGTTACTAGTAAAATGAACGTGTGTTGCACGTTTATCATCTAATTTATTTAAATAAATTTAGTTATTATATTTATTGAATAAATTAGGATATTAAAAATATTTATTTTGATTAAATAAATATAAGGGGTAAAATTTTTTTGCCATCCTAACTATAATCGATTTTACACGTTGCCACCCGAACTAAATTTTGTTGCAAACCAGCATCCCTACTAAAATAATAATGTATAATATTTAGTACCATTTCGTACCTATTATTAATTTAAAAATATACTTATCGATTATTTGATACTTTTATATTATTTTGGTATAGATTTTATGTCTTCATCATTGCACTTTTAATAGAAAACACCCTTTTCATATATTTATATTGGTATGTTATATTTTTTACACGTTTCGTACCGTAAGAAGGATTTGTTTCAATTCTATCAGTCTCTCTTAAAACAATAATATGTATCTTGTATAGTAAACAAAATATAACTTATATTATTTATTTTGCACTATTTATTTTCAACACGTAGTCCACATATTCATGTCCTGTACAACAGTACATACATATATCATTTTCTCCAAATTTTCTATCATATTCAATACATTCGTGAGCAAGCTATCATACTGGCAA
The DNA here is from genome assembly GCA_037501455.1 of Lantana camara. Classification (NCBI taxonomy): domain Eukaryota; kingdom Viridiplantae; phylum Streptophyta; class Magnoliopsida; order Lamiales; family Verbenaceae; genus Lantana; species Lantana camara. The sequence goes on from CM074863.1 coordinate 89,840,095, forward strand.
AGCCACAGGAAAATCTTGAATTTTTGGGGCAAGGTAATTTCCAAATTCATTCCAGTTTTTTCTCGCATGTCTCATCCAACACCATAATTAGAGTATAGTCATTTTATAAGAGAATTTATCTTTAACTAACCCGATCAATACTGTAACAGCCATACTCAGGGCCAAGTCGAGAGAGGTAAGTAAAGGGTTACTTAAGAAGCGTTTATAATCTCGATCCCTATTTATTCTTTCATGCATTACATTCTTATGTGACTTATGTGCTATAGTTTTAATTAAAAGTTCGTAATTTAATTATTTCCTTTATCAAGCATGTATCTTGAAACTTTTCTCAAAGAATCTTAGAACTCTAGTATTTATCCCTTTCCAGCACCTAAAATCCCTTCATATGCTTCAAAACCCATTCCTACAATTTTAGGTTGAAAATTACAAAAATACCCCTAAAGCCCTAAAATTTTCCTACATTCTCCGAGGTACTTTTACTACCCAATATTGTGACCAAAAGAATCCTCACATTATTTCAAGGATCTTGACACTCTCCGTGAACCATGATTCCCATCCTAACTCTAGTAGTACCAAAAATCGGCAAAAACCCTAGTTATAGTTCAACCGTAAATAACTCTTTACTCATCTACTTTTCGATATTCAATATTATAGTCAAAACGACCCTTGAATTATTTTATGAATTTTCATACATTTACCAAAACTCGATTCCACCCATAGCATATTTTATAAATATTTTCCTTTTTAAAATTTGTCATTATATTTTAAACAATTAGCTTTCATTCAATATTCGAAATTTTACTTAAAACGTTTCTTGAATCTTTCTCTAAACTATGATACTTTTACAACCTTTAAACTTCATCATAGCTTCGTTTATATAATTTTCTCATGATTTTAGTCATCTTTAACGTTCATAATTTATAAACGAAAACTCTAAATATTCCACATTTATAATCATGACGAAGTTTATTTTTCACTCGTTCTTTCATTAATTTACTACTTCAAGTTTTCACCTCTCGACTCTTGAATAAATTTTATACCATTTTACATTTATTTTTATTCAACATTACGTCATCCATGACAACACCTTCTAAAAATAGAAGGTTTTGAATAAATGAATATAATTCAACCACATTTCCTATATAGCTACCAAGCATTTGTTTAAGATATGAGACAACCACATTTCCTACATAGCTACCAAGCATTTGTTTGAATAATGGAGCATCCACATCTCCCTTAAGCTCTTAGGAATTGCACAAAAGCCCCTCATGACTACCTATAAATACCCCCACCAAGCATCATTTATAACACACAAAATCAACACAAAAACTCTCTCTCTCTCTCCCTACCCACACGACAACCCCCTCTCTCTCTCTACAAGGTATGTTTTTCTTTTATTATTTCATGCTTTATATTATGTTCTTAGCATAATAATAATAGTAGCATGTCTAGGATTAATTAAATTATGCTTTAGTAATTTATTTTATGAAATATGTGCATAATTGTTAGTTTTAAATACAATGTGTGTACATTATGAAATTTTATTCAATTAAATGCATGAATTATGATATGATATAATGTGAGTATGTATTTAAATGATTATAATCTTGTTTGATTAAATTCATGCCTAGAATAATTTATTTAGAATTATTTTTCATAGAAAATTTATATATTTTGCTATATTATGCTTCAAATTCTATGTTATAAATATGAATATGATTAAGCATGTTACGCACCCTCTTTGAATCTTCAAATATACTTAAGAACATGTTCTTAGTGTTCTTGGACACGTGTGTGTGTGTGTATGTGTGGCGTGTGAATAGAGTGTGTGTGTGTGAGTTTGATTTTGTGTTATAAGGTGTTTAATTCATAAGAAATTGAATAGTAAATGTTTTCAAAAGTAATTTTGACTTTTTGGTCAACTTACATTAAATTAATTTATAAATAATTATAAAATAGGTTTTGGAATTTTTAAAGAAAGATTTTCCCCGAATTTTCCAAAAATCGGTAAATTATGTAATATTTTCAAAAGATAACTTACATTGTCAAATTAAACCTTAAATCTCATTTCAAATCTTATAATTAGAATTATAATATAGTTAATAAATATTGGATTAGTTAAAGATCTCATAAACCCTAATTTATTAATTAAATTCCCTTAAACGGGTGAATTTAGGGTTTATCGGGAAATCTTTAACATATTACATAACATGTACCTTGTATAATTATTTAATTATGATATGGTGTGTAGTTAATTATTTAGAGACTAAGAACCTAGTTCGATGTCAATAGTAGTTATTACTTCAGGCGACGTTAGGACCGAAGAGTGGAATCCTCACAATTCCACCTAAATCTCGGTACTCGGTGAGGGTTTTAAATCCTTTCAACTGAAATCATGATAAAATATTCTAATTTATTTCCTTGAATTTCCTTTCAAACTATTATCCCTTTTATGGGAAAATAATTATAATGTTGTCCCAAATTCATATATTTACCCGAAAGTACTTAGTACTTGCTCCCGGTAAATATTCTCGTCTTGCAAGTAAAATTATTATTTTCTTATGGGCCCGGTGGTCTTGGTAGAAGTACTAGTTCGGGAGGCACGGGCTGAGGTCTACTATTATACCAACCGCCAACTAGATCTTGATGATGGTTTAACCGGAGGTTGGTTATTCCACATCAAGTGACGGGAAAAGGTACGTCCCTCCCACAATATTGTTCATCGTTACTAGGGTTTGCTCCCCTATGTAACACTAAGGGGTGAAGGATGGTATTATTGTATTTGTTTTAGTAAGTACCGATACCTTGATCAGTGTCGTTACTATTTTCTCGGATTTTAAGGAGTTAAGGTTGGAGAAGCCTAGCTTGCGGGCATCAAAATCATTTCTTCAAAACGGTTCATAAATTTTCTAAAGTATAACCTATATTACCCCTACTCCTATTGTTTCAAACTAATATGAACCGCATATTATTGTCATATAATTATTTGTGATTATATAGTATATTTTCAAACCATGATTTTCTTGGTCAAAAGATTTCAAAAGAAAAACCTTACTTATAATCATAAACCTCAAACCCCGACACTTAGTCATTTTGACTAACCCTCCTACTCTTTTAATTTATGATTTCAGGAATACACACATCGACGCCTTAGAGGTATCTTGAAGCGTTAAGGTGTCACATTTCAGTTACTTAGGGTTATGACTAGTGCATGTACATCTTTCTATAAGCGCTCTCCTGTGAAGTTAGATCTATCGCTGTAATTACTTATTCAGTTTAATAATATGTGTTTCGTTATATATTGCTTCCTTTTAATTGTTCAAGTTTATTTTCTGTTGCGTTTAAATTTCATACTCTGGTATTACATAGTCTTGTCCGTTCGCCGAAGTATTTCTCGAGTGCTAGGTCTCACATCCACTCGGGAAGTGCACCGGTGTGGGGCTGTAGTGTTAGGGGTGCTACAGCTAAGGTTGTATCAAAGCGTTAGGTTTAGTTAGAGAGAATTTAACTTAAAATATTGAGTAGAGAAAGTATTTTACCATAAACTCTTCGCTTTAATAATTCTTAAAGTGTTTTCTTATAGTAAAAATGGCCGACCGAGGTGATATTCCACATCCCGACAGCGTTGAGTGGCTTGATCAGTATGAGTCTCCCAGGACCTTAGTTGTTACTCGTAGTGGGGCCTTAGGTATTATCCCTGGCAGAGGATTAGACAGTTTAGTCAGGATCCAGATCAGGAGGCCTTTCCCTGGTATGCTTACCCGAACCGAGCAGTCCATCTATTAGAGACCGAGAGAGATGCTTACTTTTATGAGTATCAGCGGACTGGTGAGTACCGATTGGAAGCTAATAGGAATGGAGAGATGGCTAGACAGACGGCAGTGGATCGTGATCATGCCCAAGACCAGTTAGCAACATCTCAGATAGCTATCTCTCAGATGGCCTCACGCATAGCTGAGCTTGACGAAGATGTAGTCAGTCTGACCCTGGATCGAGAGGCTTCCATCGTGATTCATAACTAGTATCGAGCCCAGATGAGGAGCAGCTTAGAGGATGCACTCCACGTGACAGACACTCAGGTCATGGAGCAGGTTCTAGAGATGCAGCCCGCAGTAGCCCATTCTGGAGACAATGAGGCTTCAGAGGCTATGGCCCATTCTGATGACGAGGAGGAGCCTGAGCAGGTTGGTGAGATTGGCGAGGGTTCTGACGGACTACAGGTTGTTCCCGAGGAGGAAGACAGTGTTGAGCCCAGCGAGGAGTGGAGTCCTATTAGGGTTCCGGATTCGGATGATACAATTGATCTCGAGGCAGACACCGGTGATGAGGACTGAGGTTTGATCATGGGATACAGTATATAGGATAGTTACCTGGGGGTATGTATATAGCAACCAGTGGAGACACTCCCTATTTTTGCAGCAGTATATAGTAGCAGTAGCGGACGATAGCAGCTTTGACTTACTAGTAGTGATAGTACTTGTAGGGTGTAACTCGAGGTAGATCGGGTCCACCCCCTCTTTTTACTTTTACTTTTGTAGCTCTTGAAGCTTACTAATCTTGATGCATATATATATGACACATTTTTTTTATCATTTTACATTGTTATTTCATGTTATTTTACATTTCTTGCATCATAAGTCTTAGAGTCGCTTCAAGATACCAGCAGGACAGTGAGTACTCATGCTATTTCCTTATGCACTTTATGTTTGAGGATTCATATTATTTGAAGATTATTGTTCTGTGGTAATCTCTGAAATACTCTTACCCCACATGCATTATAGTTCCTATGTAATTGTGATTTCAGCTTCAAAATGCCTCTACGAAGAACTCCACGAAACAATTCACCATCACCATCACCATAAGACCCACAAGGACATCCAGAACTTGTAGAAGCCTTAAGACATTTCATTCGTACCTATACCCCTGGGTATAATCCTACTAATGAGCGATCATTAGAAAGGTTTCTTCGAATGAATCCTCCAAAATTCTTCGGAGAACCTAACGATCTGAAGGCTGAAAACTGGATAGCCAGCTTAGAGAAAATTTATGAAGCTATGGATATATTTCCCGAGGAACGGGAAAGAGTATAGTACGCGGCCTTCCTCTTAGAAGGACCTGCTTTGAGTTGGTGGAAGCACGTCAAGCAAACCTGGATGGAAGACCAGACTAATTACAATTGGACGGGGTTCGTAAAGGAGTTTCAGAATAAATATATCCCTCAAGTGATAAGAGATACTCGAGAGGCTGAGTTCATGAGTTTAATTCAAGGGTACATGTCAGTAGCAGAGTACGAGGTGAAATTTGTAAGGTCAATTCAGTACGCTCCGCACATTTTAAATGATGAACGGTGAAAAGACCAAGCGCTTCATTGATGGACTCAAGCCAGACCTGCGATGGGCTTTAGCTTCCTTGGATATTGAATCTTATAACAAGGCAGTAGACAAAGCCCTGAAAACCGAAGCAGCTCATAAGAATATTTGCTTGGCAGCCAATCGCCCTGGTCCCCCTCAGAATAAGCCTTCTCAAGGCATAAAACGTCCTGCTGGATCACCCAGTCAAAAATTTGGGAAAAGACCCACACCAGCCCAGCAAAAGCCTAAGTCAGTCCTGTCCAATCCACAAGAAGAGATCACTTGTGAATACTGTCACAAGCCCGGACACACTAAACAAGAATGCCGAAAGAAAGCTGGCACATGTTTATGGTGTGGAAACCCTGATCACCAGTTTAATACATGCCCAAAGAGACCAGGACCCAAGGAAAAGGGAAAAGTCGTGGGAAAACCAGGAAAGCCACTTGGTAAAGGTAGAGCCTATGCATTGGATGGAAACGTGGATCCACACCCTTCGGATGTTGTCGAAGGTATGGTACACATTCTAAACACGCCAGTTAAAGTCTTATATGACCCTGGTGCCACGCATTCATTCATTGCATCAAATTTATGTGCGCGTTTAAAATTTTCACTTGAATGTTCATCATATAATTTCGAAGTAAGTTCCCCTTTGATAGCTTGTTTCATAACGGATCGAGTATATAAACGCTGCCCTATACAAATCGGTGACCATTACTACCATATAGACCTCATCGAACTCCCGATGACGAGATACGGAATCATTCTGGGAATGGATTGACTCTATAAATATCATGCTAAATTGGATTGTTTCAAGAAAGAAATCATCCTAGGACAAGATAAAAGTTGGATGTCTGAAGACAAAAGATCAGTGGCAATGATTTCTATGACAAAAGCTAAGAAGTTGGTTCAGAAGGGAGCTACAGGATTCGTTGCCTATCTCCTAAATAGGCCAAAGGACCAACTCAAGGTTGAGGAGTTGGAAGTGGTAAATGAGTTTCTCGACGTATTTCCAGAACATTTAAACTCGCTACCTCCAGATCGCGAGTTAGAATTCATAATCGATACAATTCCTGGGGCAGAGCCTTTCTCTAAAACCCCTTATCGGATGGCCCCAGCCGAACTTCAAGAGTTGAGAAAACAACTTGATGATTTGATTGAATCAAGGTATATCCGTCCCAGTACATCACCTTGGGGAGCACCAGTTTTGTTTGTAAAGAAGAAAGATGGGTCGTTACGGATGTGCATTGACTATCGAGAACTTAACCGAATGACCACAAAGAACAAATACCCTCTAACCCACATAGAGGAATTATTTGATGTCCTTCATGTTGGAAAACGGAATCAGAAAAGCAGCGGAAATTTAAAAATTTTCCAACAAAAGGATCTTAGGCTCGCAATCGTGTATCCAAATTCGTAGAGATTAGAAACTTACTTTCTTAATTAAGTTTCTTGAAGTGTTTCAAGCCACCCAAGAACGCTCTTCTCGCTGCTTGATCCCCTCTCCTTGGTAAAGCTCGAATCTTCAAACTTCTAACTTGAAGATCTCTAGAGAAAGTCCACCAACTTGACTACAATCTAACTAGTAGATGCTAGTTCTCTAGTTAGTGTTTAGGCTTAACCTAGGGTTTATTTGATCTTGGAGAAAGGATGATGTTCAACACATGAACCAAAAGAAATCTTGATTAGCTCCAAGAGGAGCTCGAGCTCCCCTATTTATAGGAGGGGGAGGGATGCCCAAACCCTAGTCCTTTTGGGCTATGGATTTGGTCCCTCTCTCCTATTACTTGATCATCAAGTAATTTTGACTTTGACTTTGAATTCCAATTCAAATCAACTTTTAAGAGAGCTAAAATATCCAAACCCTTTTGGATATTAGTATACTTTATTTATTTAAAATAAATAACTTATTTTATCTAATTAATTAATTCACAATTAATTAACTAGAATAATTTTCTCCAAAAATTAGACTTTCTTTTTAATTCAAAATTAAACCAAAGTCTATTAAATAATCAATAAATTAATTATTTAATATTTAATCAAACAAACACGTGTGGCACACGTGTCCCAATGACACGTGTCCAGTCACGTGACCCACACGTGTGATTTCACACGTGTGGGACCCTCTAGGCTCGATTAACTCGTTTAATCATTTTAAAGCCTTAACTCATGTAACCAAGTTGTTGTGTGTGACCCTCTAGGTTCTCAATTCAATTAGCAATGACCCTAATTAATTAATTCACTAATTAATTAATCAGTCTACAGATTAAACAACCATAGTCTAGCAACAGGTGTTTAATTCCTAGCTGAATTGGAATGTTCGGATTCGACAGAACCTTTAAATCATTGATTCATGTGAGATACAATCCTCCTACTTACTATCTCTCAACCAAGATCCAGGGTAAGGGAATAATCAGAACCCTAATAATCCGGTCTTAAAGCTAAGTGCATTTCATATCCGTTTGATCTCAATCCAAGAAACCCTTTTCTTGATGTCTTGATCTACTGCCTTGGCCAAGGACTCCATATGGCATATGAATGACTTACACAATAAGAGATCACCTTGCAAATGCAAGTGTAGGTCCTTTCTTGATTCTCATTCACTTTCATGAATCACTTGTGCAGCCCCAACATAAGCCTTGAATCAGCTGTCTAAGGTGATACCCTTTAAAGCTTATGCCTAAGACTACAGAGCTAACTCATAAAGTGACATGGAACCTCAAGTCTAAGGATCAATTAATCACATCAACGACTCATGAGATATTTCCTAATCTGGAAGTTTCCATTTCCTGAAATAGAAACTTCCTTTCCCATTTAGGAATCTTCTCACACGGGGCACCTCAGTGAACTTACTTATTAAAGTAAGCACCCTCATGTATCACGCACGTATCAACTATACACTTTGCACCTACATGAAACAAGGTGGTCCTTCTTAAGGGCGTGATCCCACAAGCAAGCCTTAGAGGAGTCAGGTTTACACTCCCACTGTCGGTAGGACTCAACGGCTTGGAGTATTTTACTAATCATGACTTATGTGATATAAGGCTCGTTTCATGAACCATTTCACCTAAATGGTAGAGTCCTAAAGTCATCAGGATTAGGGGAGTTCTCATATATGCACAGCTAAAGTAAACGCATACCAAACAAGAGCATATAAAGAAGTGTTGCCTTAATTCGTTATTTCATTCAAAGATTGTCTGTGATTATAATGAGGAAAAACACAAAGTGGATATATAATCGGCTTTCTAGGGCACTATTCCTAACAATCTCCCACTTGCCCGTCAAAGCCATTCTAAAGCTACTCTAAGTCCCATCTTTTGAAGATGACCTTCGAAAGCTTCTCGACTAAGGGGTTTAGTAAGTGGATCTGCCACGTTCTCTGCTGATGTGACCCTTTCAATTTACACATCTCCTCTTTTGATAATATCACGGATTAGGTGATACTTCCTCATAATGTGCTTGGTCCGTTGGTGAGATCTTGGTTCTCTTGCTTGAGCAACCACCCCAATGTTGTCACAAAACACAGTAATGGGGTCTTTCATGCTAGGAACAACATTCAATTCTTGAATGAAGTTTCTAATCCAAACACCTTCCTTAGCTGCATCATTTGCAGCCAAGTATTCGGCCTCAGTGGTCAAATCTGCAGTGGTAGTTTGCTTGGAACTCTTCCAACTCACTTCTCCGCTGTTTAGGCAGAAAATTTATCCTGACATTGACTTAAAATCATCTAAGTCAGATGCAAAGCTTGCATCGCAGTATCCTTCGACAGTAAGATCTTTCAGACCTCCGTAAACTAAGAATAAATCTTTATTACTTTTCAAGTACTTAAGAATATTCTTCACGGCAGCCCAATGACCATCTCCAGGGTCAGATTGGAAACGACTTGTTACACTAAGTGCATAAGCCACATCCGGTCGAGTACATAACATTGCATACATTATGCTACCTATTGCTGATACATAAGGTGTATGAGTCATTCTTTCCTTCTCAAGGTTAGTCTTAGGACACATCTTCTTAGAAAGACATGTTTCTACACTCATAGGAAGGTTCTTAACCTTTGCTGACTCCATATTGAATCTCTTCAATACTTTGTCAATGTACATCGACTGTGATAGTCCTATTAACCTTCTAGATCTATCTCGATAGATTTTAATTCCAAGGATATAGGACGCATCACCAAGATCTTGTTGGAAAACACGAATCAGAAAGCAGCAGAAATTTAAAAATTTTCCAACAAAAGGATCTAGGACTCACAATCATGTATCCAAATTCGTAGGGATTAGAAACTTACTTTCTTAATTAACTTTCTTGAAGCGTTTCAAGCCACCCAAGAACGCTCTTCTCGTGGCTTGATCCCCTCTCCTTGGTAAAGCTCGAATCTTCAAACTTCTAACTTGAAGCTCTCTAGAGAAAGTCCACCAACTTGACTACAATCTAACTAGTAAGGATGCTAGTTCTCTAGTTAGTGTTTAGGCTTAACCTAGGGTTTCGTTTATCTTGGAGAAAGGATGGTGTTCAACACATGAACCAAAAGAATTGCCAATTAGCTCTAAGGGGAGCTCGAGCTCCCCTATATATAGGTGAGGGAAGTGGCCGAAATTCCTAGTCCTTATGGACTAAGGATTTGGTCCCTCTCTCCTATTACTTGATCATCAGGTAATTTTGACTTTGACTTTGAATTTAAATTCAAATCAACTTTCAAGAGAGCTAAAATATCCAAACTATTTTTGGATAATTTTATACTTTATTTATTTAAAATAAATAACTTATTTTATCTAATTAATTAATTCAAAATTAATTAACTAGATTATTTTTCTCCAAAATAAGACTTTCTTTTTAATTCAAAATTAAACCAAAGTCTATTAAATAATTAACAAATTAATTATTTAATATATAATTAAATAATCACGTATGGCACACGTGTCCCAATGACACGTGACCCACACGCGTGGAACCCTCTAGGCTCGATTAACTCGTTTAATCATTTTATAGCCTCAACTCATGTAACCAAGTTGTTATGTGTGACCCTCTAGGATCTCAATTCAATTAGCAGTGACCCTAATTAATTAATTCAGAAATTAATTAATCAGTCCACAGATTAAACGACCATAGTCTGGAAACAGGTGTTTAGCCCCTAGCTGAATTGGAATGTTCGGATTCGACAGAACCTTTAAGTCATCGATTCATGTGAGATACAATCCTCCTACGTTCTATCTCTCAACCATGATCTAGGGTAAGGGAATAATCAGAACCCTAATAATCCGGTCTTAAAGCTAAGTGCATTTCATATCCATTTTGATCTCAATCCAAGAAACCCTTTTCTTGATGTCTTGATCTACTGCCTTGGCCAAGGACTCCATATGGCATATGAATGACTTACACAATAAGAGATCACCTTGCAAATGCAAGTGTAGGTCCTTTCTTGATTCTCATTCACTTTCATGAATCACTTGTGCAACCCCAGCATAAGCCTTGAATCAGTTGTCTAAGGCGACACCCTTTAAAATTTATACCTAAGACTACAAAGTTAACTCATAAACCATTTAGGAATGTTCTCACACGGGACACCTCAGTGAACTTACTTATTGAAGTAAGCACCCTCATGTATCACGCACGTATCAACTATACACTTTTCACCTCTATGAAACAAGGTGGTCCTTCTTAAGGGCGTGATCCCACAAGCAAGCCTTAGAGGAGTCAGGTTGACACTCCCACTGTCGGTAGGACTCATCAGCTTGGAGTATTTTACTAATCATGACTTATGTGATATAGGGCTCGTTTCATGAACCATTTTACCTAAATGGTAGAGTCCTAAAGTCATCAGGATTAGGGGAGTTCTCATACATGTACAGATAAAGTAAACACATACCAAACAAGAGTATATAAAGAAGTGTTGCCTTAATTCGTTATTTCATTCAAAGATTCTCTGTGATTACAATAAGGAAAAGCACAAAGCGGATATACAATTGGCTTTCTAGGGCACTATTCCTAACAATCTCCCACTTGCCCGTCAAAGCCATTCTAAAGCTACTCTAAGTCCCATCTTCTGAAGATGACCTTGGAAAGCTTCTAGGCTAAGGGGTTTAGTAAGTGGATCTGCCGCGTTCTCTACTGATGTGACCCTCTCAATTTGCACATCTCCTCTTTTGATAATATCACGGATTAGGTGATACTTCCTCATAATGTGTTTGGTCCGTTGGTGAGATCTTGGTTCTCTTGCTTGAGCAACCGCCCCAGTGTTGTCACAAAACACAGTAATGGAGTCTTTCATGCTAGGAACAACATTCAACTCTTGAATGAAGTTTCTAATCCAAACACCTTCTTTAGCTGCATCATTTGCAGCTAAGTATTCGGCCTCACTGGTCGAATCTGTAGTGGTCGTTTGCTTGGAACTCTTCCAACTCACTGCTCAGCCGTTTAGGCAAAAAATGTATCCTGACATTGTCTTAAAATCATCTAAGTCAGATGCAAAGCTTGCATCGCAGTATCCTTCGACAGTAAGATCTTTCTGACCTCCGTAAACTAATAATAAGTCTTTAGTACTTTTCAAGTACTTAAGAATATTCTTCACGGCAGCCCATGACCATCTCCAGGGTCAGATTGGAAACAACTTGTTACACTAAGTGCATAAGCCACATCCGGTCGAGTACATAACATTGCATACATTATGCTACCTACTGCTGATGCATAAGGTGTATGAGTCATTCTTTCCTTCTCAAGGTTAGTCTTAGGGCACATCTTCTTAGAAAGACATGTTCCTACACTCATAGGAAGGTTCTTAACCTTTGCTGACTCCATATTGAATCTCTTCAATACTTTGTCAATGTACATCGACTGTGATAGTCCTAATAACCTTCTAGGTCTATCTCGATAGATTTTAATTACAAGGATATAGGACGCATCACCAAGATCTTTCATCTCGAATTGGTTCGATAACTATAACTTAGTCACTTTCATGTCATCCTTCGAATTCCCAATAAGAAGGATGTCATCTACATAAAGTACTAAGAATTGCACTGAGGTCTCCAATTCCTTTCTAAACACACATGATTCATTCAAAATTTGAAGGAAGCCAAACACTTTGACTGATTCATCATTCGCCAGTGTTCCAATTCCTAGAAGCCTGTTTCAATCCATAGATTGATCTTTGGAGTTTGCAAACCTTTTGCTCACTCCCACTGAATGTGAAACATATAGGTTGCTCCATATAAATGTCCTTATCAATGTCACCATTGAGAAAGGCAGTTTTCACATCCATTTGCCTTATCTCATAGTCATTATATGCTGCAATGGCAAGCATGATCCGAATAGACTTTTGCATTGCAGCTGGCGAAAAGGTTTCATCAAAGTCCACGCCGGGTTTTTGAGTGAATTCTTTTGCAACCAGTCTTGCTTTGTAAGATGCAATACTTCCATCAACTCCAAGCTTTCTCTTAAAGATCCATTTGCAACCTATGGTTTTGACCCCATCAGGCAAATCTACCAAGGTCCAAACTTGGTTGGAGTTCATGGAATCCATTTCGGATTTCATGGCTTCTATCCACTGTTCAGAGTCAGAATCTGAAAGTGCCTCCTCATATGTTAAAGGATCATTATCCTTTTGAGAGATTTCATGGAAGAATCCATACCATCTCTCCGGCTGTCTAGGAGTGCGTTCATAACGCCTTAGAGGAGGATTTACGTGTGTACCGAAATTCATGATTGGTTGCAGTTGATCAGAAGGGGACATTTCTTCAGTGGGTGGCGTGTGGTCACTTTGTACTTTCTCTAATTCTATGATGTTGCCTTTCTTTTCTTTAAGGAACGGTTCCTCCAGAAAAGTGGCATTTCTGGTAACAAACACCCTTTGCTCAGATTGATCATAGAAGTAGTATCCTATGGATTCCTTAGGATAACCTACAAAGTAGCATAAGTTAGAACGAGATTCTAACTTATCTCCCACTGTCCTCTTCACGTAAGCAGAACAACCCCAAATTCTTATGTAAGAATAACTGGGAATTTTAGCATGCCACATTTCATAGGGCGTTTTAGGGACTGACTTAGAGGGAACTAGATTCAAAATCTTTGCTGCACTTTCTAGGGCATAACCCCAGAAAGAAGGTGGTAAGTCAGTGAAACTCATCATGGAACGAACCACATCAAGTAGGGTTCGATTCCTTCTCTCAGAAACTCCATTAAGCTGAGGAGTTCCCGGAGGAGTCCACTAAGAGATAATCCTATTATCTTTGAGATGATTAAGGAATTCTTCACTAAGATATTCGCTTCCTCGATCAGATCGAAGTGCTTTGATCTTGTGACCAATTTGGTTCTCAATCTCCTTTTGAAATTCTAAGAATTTCTCAAAAGCTTCAGATTTATACTTCATTAAGTATACATAACCATACCGACTAAAGTCATCAGTAAAGGTTATGAAATACTGATGTTTTTTTCTTGTACTTACACTAAGCGGTCCACAAACAACAGAATGGATCAAATCCAAAACCTTAATGGCACGTTCCACAGTTCCTTTAAAAGGGACTTTGGACATTTTTCCTTTGAGACAGGATTCGCAAGAAGTTAACTCCTTAAGATCATTTTCAGAGAATGATCCTAAAGTGTTTATCTTGCTAATTCTGTTCTTGGAAATGTGTCCTAATCTAGCGTGCCATAAGGGAGCTGAAACTTTGTCATCTCTCTTACGTTTAGTTTCTCGTTGTATATTCATAATATTGATATTCTGAGTTAGATAAAGTCCATTACTTAGAGTACCGATGTGAACAGAAGAGTTGTTCCGTTTGATAAAGTATTTACCATTCTTAATATAAGTTTCATAACCTTCACAGTCTAAAATTGGAACTGAAATTATATTACGAATAATACTCGGTACATAAAGGACTTTATTTAAAACTAACTCAAAACTACCTAAATCTAATCTAATTGTGCCTAAAGCTCGAGCTTCAACATTTGAGCCATCGTCGATCTTCAAGACACATTCTCCTTCTTTGAGTTGTTGAACTTCACTTAACATCTGTACATCATTACAGATATGAGTTCCACAACCGGTATCAAGTACCCAAGAACTAGAATTAATAGAAAGATTTATTTCAACGAGAAACATACCTTTCTTTAGAGTAGCCTTGTACTCTGGGCAGTTTCTCCTCCAATGTCCCGTTTTGCCACAATGGAAGCAAACATCCTCTTTCTGATCACGCTTTTTCTTTTTGGGCCTTCCCCTTCGAAACGCCACCAGTGGGCCTAAGGGGTTTCTTTTTCTTCTTTTGGGCTTTTTTGCCCTTACCTTTAGAAGGCCCAGAAGAGGAAGATGGAGCATTCACCATCAAAACCTATTGTCCTTCTTGATCGTGCTTTCAACAGTCACAAGCTGACTAATCAGCTCAGCTACAGTAGCACCAGCATGATTCATATTGAAGTTCAGGACAAATGGGTTGAATGATAGTGGGAGCGAAGCTAGTAACAAATCCACTGAAAGATCATCTTTCAGTAGCATGTCCATGGAAGCAAGTTTCTCAGTAAGGGCGAGAAACTTGAGTTCATATTCATGGACACTTGAACCTTCCCTCATTCTCAAGTGGAACAATTCCTTTGAAGTGTTATACCTTGTAACACGTTCATGAGGGCGGTAAAGTTACTCTAAGTAGTCGTAAATCTCCCAAGCGAATTCCATGGCCTCATGTTGCTTTTGCAAGTCCGGAGACATGTTAGCGAACATAAGGTAACGGGCTTGGAGATTATCATCCTTCCACTTCTGGATCGCGTCCCGCTCGGCCCGAGTGGGAGCGTCCCCTTCGGGACTAGGCTCCCCTTCGAAGAGAACATAAGTTATCTTCTTAGAATCTAAAATGATTTTTAGATTCCTCAGCCAATCAGAATAGTTTGGACCAGTCAACTTGTTTGACTCGAGGATCGATACAAGTGTGATTTTGGTTGCCATTTTAAAACACGTAGAGAGTCACAGAATCTACGACCTAAATGGTAAAACAGAGAACTAGTGAGCATGCTGAATTATAACGATATACAAAAGATAAGGTCTTTAATCTAATGTAGCTCCCACTGTTTTTCAAAGATCTATAATTCCCAAAGATCTAAGAGGAACACGTTTCCCAATGGGTACTAAGATCCTAGGCATTCTACCTCGAACCCACGACTCGCGGACATTCTAAGTAAAACCCTAGGTAGGTACAACTTACCAATTCTAACACCTTTAGAACTCTTAGTAATTGTTTTTTGCATTACCTATCTTTCAATATGGACCTACGACTCGTGCGACATCCATATTTACTTAGGTGTTAAGCTAGACCCATCAATCATAAGATCATGATCAAAACTTAGTTCGAACGACCCACAATTCGCGGACATCGCCCTTGTCAAAATTGACCACGAAATATTGACCATTTAAAATGATCAATTAGGTAACTAAGAACTAATAAACTCCACTAGCTATCCCACGACTCGCGGACAATAACTAGCTTTACTTACTAAACTTAAAACCTATTGATGGAATGCTAGGAATTTAATTCAAAATTTGCACCTCGAATTAAACACCTATTTATTCGAAATTAGCTTAATATTTAATGGGAATTTTCGAATCAACCGGAGAGTTGTCTGGTTCGACCTCACCAACATATATGTTATCCAATTTTATTAGTCTTGATTAATGCAAGTACACTTAAATGCATTTCAAACAAGCACATAAACAGATAACATGTCCTAGCATGATACTAACATGAGATGATCATGGGTTCTACCTATCTTATGCGTGATATGTGGGAGCCACTCCACAATCACAAGTTCTAACATACATGCCACATAAACAGTTTAAATCACATAAGGGAAAGCGGTAACAAAATACGAGTCCTATCTCTATTACATTTTCAATTGAGATTCCCCTCCCTAACATTTTGAGGGGTCTTCACTTATGGCCTCCTTGTTACTTGAATGTGGTCCATCTTACTCCATGGGTGCATTGTCTCCAAAATGAAAATAAAACCTCACCACCTATCTCTACTCTCAAATTACAATAAAAAGAAAAAGACATAAAGTAATAAGGCTCAATCCTCATATTGGCCTTAGACAATTACACGGGGCATACCCCGGCCTCAAAAACAGTAATATGGAAAGCCACATAATAAATCACATAACAGTACGCACATAAGTGAGGCTCCAACCTCAATTGAAAAACGCAACTATAGGGCTCCAACCCGAATTTAAACCATCCATGTGCCTAAATTAAAACCATACATAAGTCTAAACTCATGATTACCTAACATGCTTTTGCGAGAATTTAAATTTAGCCAATAAATTAAAATTCCCGTTTCAACTCCTAATGACTTAGAACACGACTTGATGCGAGTCTTAATTATAAAAAATTTTCAATAAATCCCAAATTAACAAAACTAATAAAATTCCAATTAATTTCTGAAAAT
Source organism: Lantana camara (assembly GCA_037501455.1). NCBI lineage: Eukaryota > Viridiplantae > Streptophyta > Magnoliopsida > Lamiales > Verbenaceae > Lantana > Lantana camara. The sequence goes on from CM074863.1 coordinate 89,856,866, forward strand.
TAATAATTTTATTAAAGATGTATTTTCCCAAAATATAAACCGTTTCTATTTCTAAAAAAATCCCAATTTTAAGTTTTATTCAAAAATTAAAATAAATATTCAAAAAATAAAATTTTAAAATTAAAATAAAAATTGGGACTGGATTGCACAATAAAAGAAAACGGATTACGAAAAAATGGGGCCCGTACGCGAAAGGAGACCACACGCATGTGGCGTGCGCGCGCTCGATAGGCAGTGCATGCGGGCGGGCCTGGGCGAGAGAGATCCCTCACGCCTTGCGGGATCTTCGCCCAGCCTGGGCGGGGATGGACGGCCGTCTCGGCAGCCCTAGGCGCGCCCGGAACGCCTCCCGCGCGGTTGTGGGAGGGAGTAGGCGCTGGGGCCTGCACGTTCCTAGGATAGGCGGGCGGCGGCGCGAAGCCCGCTTGCGCGACGCCTTCACGCGCGGGGTTTCGCGTGTTCGTAATCCAGGCTTTTCGTTTCGTGTTTTTCGTTCAAAAGCAAAACCAATCCAAGAAATCCAAAAAAGAGTTTATACAGATTCAAATCTAAAACAGTTTTTAAAACGAATTTTACAAAACAGTTTTCAGAAACTTTCAGGAAAAATACAGTTTCGTAATCCAGGTTTTCTAAAATCTTTACAAATACTCAATCGCATCAAGCCTAAGAATTTCTACCAAATTCAGAATAATTGAGACAAATCAAAAACACGATTAACGAGGTGGCTCTGATACCACTTGTTGGAAAACGGAATCAGAAAAGCAGCGGAAATTTAAAAATTTTCCAACAAAAGGATCTAGGACTCGCAATCATGTATCCAAATTCGTAGGGATTAGAAACTTACTTTCTTAATTAACTTTCTTGAAGCGTGTCAAGCCACCCAAGAACGCTCTTCTCGTGGCTTGATCCCCTCTCCTTGGTAAAGCTCGAATCTTCAAACTTCTAACTTGAAGCTCTCTAGAGAAAGTCCACCAACTTGATTACAATCTAACTAGTAAGGATGCTAGTTCTCTAGTTAGTGTTTAGGCTTAACCTAGGGTTTCGTTTATCTTGGAGAAAGGATGGTGTTCAACACATGAACCAAAAGAATTGCCAATTAGCTGTAAGGGGAGCTCGAGCTCTCCTATATATAGGTAAGGGAAGTGGCCGAAATTCCTAGTCCTTATGGACTAAGGATTTAGTCCCTCTCTCCTATTACTTGATCATCAAGTAATTTTGACTTTGACTTTGAACTTAAATTCAAATCAACTTTCAAGAGATCTAAAATATCCAAACTATGTTTGGATAATTTTATACTTTATTTATTTAAAATATATAACTTATTTCATCTAATTAATTAACTAGATTATTTTTCTCCAAAATAAGACTTTCTTTTTAATTCAAAATTAAACCAAAGTCTATTAAATAATTAACAAATTAATTATTTAATATATAATTAAATAATCACGTGTGGCACACGTGTCCCAATGATACGTGTCCAGTCACGTGACCCATACGTGTGGAACCCTCTAGGCCCGATTAACTCGTTTAATCATTTTATAGCCTCAACTTATGTAACCAAGTTGTTGTGTGTGACCCTCTAGGATCTCAATTCAATTAGCAGTGACCCTAATTAATTAATTTAGTAATTAATTAATCAGTCCACAGTTTAAACTACCATAGTCTGACAACAGGTGTTTAACCCCTAGCTGAATTGGAATGTTCGGATTCGACAGAACCTTTAAGTCATTGATTCATGTGAGATACAATCCTCCTACGTTCTATCTCTCAACCATGATCTAGGGTAAGAGAATAATCAGAACCCTAATAATCCGGTCTTAAAGCTAAGTGCATTTCATATCCATTTGATCTCAATCCAAGAAACCCTTTTCTTGATGTCTTGATCTACTGCCTTAGCCAAGGACTCCAGAGTTAACTCATAAAGTGACATGGAACCTCAAGTCTAAGGATCAATTAATCACATCAATGACTAGTGAGATATTTCCTAATCTGGAAGTTTCTATCTCCTGAAATAGAAACTTCCTTTCCCATTTAGGAATGTTCTCACACGGGAAACCTCAGTGAACTTACTTATTGAAGTAAGCACCCTCATGTATCACGCACATATCAACTATACACTTTGCACCTCCATGAAACAAGGTGGTCCTTCTTAAGGGCGTGATCCCACAAGGAAGCCTTAGAGGAGTCAGGTTGACACTCCCACTATTGGTAGGACTCATCGGCTTGGAGTATTTTACTAATCATGACTTATGTGATGTAGGGCTCGTTTCATGGACCATTTCACCTAAATGGTAGAGTCCTAAAGTCATCAGGATTAGGGGAGTTCTCATACATGCATAGATAAAGTAAACGCATACCAAACAAGAGCATATAAAGAAGTGTTGCCTTAATTCGTTATTTTATTCAAAGATTGTCTGTGATTACAATAAGGAAAAGCACAAAGCGGATATAAAATCGGCTTTCTAGGGCACTATTCCTAACAGATCTTTCATCTCGAATTGGTTCGATAACCATAACTTAGTTACTTTCATGTCATCCTTCGAATTCCCAATAAGAAGGATGTTATCAACATAAAGTACTAAGAATTGCACTGAGGTCTCCAATTCCTTTCTATACACACAAGATTCATTCGAAATTTGAATGAAGCCAAATTCTTTGACCGATTCATCAAATCGAATGTTCTAATTCCTAGAAGCCTGTTTCAATCCATAGATTGATCTTTGGAGTTTGCAAACCTTTTGCTCACTCCCACTAAATGTGAAACCTATGGGTTGTTCCATAAAAATGTCTTTATCAATGTCACCATTGAGAAAGGCAGTTTTCACATCCATTTGCCATATCTCATAGTCATAATACGCAGCAATGACAAGCATGATCCGAATAGACTTTTGCATTGCAACTGGCGAAAAGGTCTCATCAAAGTCCACGCCGGGTCTTTGAGTGAATCCTTTTGCAACCAGTCTTGTTTTGTATGCTGCAATACTTCCATCAACTCCAAGCTTTCTCTTAAAGATCCATTTGCAACCTATGAGTTTGACCCCATCAGGCAAATCTACCAAGGTCCAAACTTGGTTGGAGTTCATGGAATCCATTTCGCATTTCATGGCTTCTATCCACTGTTCAGAGTCAGAATATGAAAGTGACTCCTCATAGGTTAAAGGATCATTATCCGTTTAAGAGATTTCATGGAAAAATCCATACCATCTCTCCGGCTGTCTAGGAGTGCATTCAGAACGCCTTAGAGGAGGATTTACGTGTGTATCGAAATTCGTGATTAGTTGTTGTTGATCAGAAGGGGACGTTTCTTCAGTGGGTAGCGTGGGGTCACTTTGTACTTCCTCTAATTCTATGACCTTGCCTTTGTTTTCTTTAAGGAACGGTTCCTCAAGAAAAGTAGCATTTCTGGAAACAAACACCTTTTGTTCAGATTGATCATAGAAGTAGTATCCTAAGGATTCCTTAGGATAACCTACAAAGTAGCATAAGTTAGAACGAGATTCTAACTTATCTCCCACTGTCCTCTTCACGTAAGCAGGACAACCCCAAATTCTTAAGTAAGAATAACTAGGGATTTTACCATGCCACATTTCATAGGGCGTTTTAGGAACTGACTTAGAGGGAACTAGATTCAAAATCTTTGCTGCACTTTCTAGGGCATAACCCCAGAAAGAAGGTGGTAAGTCAGTGAAACTCATCATGGAACGAACCATATCGAGTAGGGTTCGATTCCTTGTAGCACCCCTTATACGTGGAGGTGCCACACCCCCCACACTATAGGTCAATCCACATACGAAATGGGCAATCCGTACATGAACTAACCTATAGCGAACAGGTGACAATGCAGTAAACGATAAGCTAGGCTGGATTAACTTATACATGCAACGAAATTAAGCGGAAGCATAAACTAATCACTATCAAATATTTCCATTTATCACGTCATGTCATTTCTCATTTACCAAATAAAATATATTCTAACTTTACATATCAATACATTATCATCTCCTAAAATACATAACAAATAGGATTAATCATAATTCCTTTAAATAATCAATGAACAATCAAGTAAGCAATAACATAAATCATAACTTCATATATAAGAACAATTAACCGAATACATGGACCGTGGTTGACTCGACTACATGAACTGGACTCGACTCGACTCCCGCCTAGCACGCACCTGCAATAGCCTGAAAGGTGGAGGCGTCAGTCTGTGAAGACCGAGTGAGGGTTTAAATACATATTAGCACAGATAACACGCAAATTATACTCTCGGGTAAAGATTTATAAAATAGAAATGTATAAGTTTAAGAATGAAGTACTCTTCGCTCGAGAATACAACTATCAGTATTAAAACTTGTCATTTTCGTGCAATCAATACATGGCCCCGGCGAGTAAGGGCAGTCTCCAACCGTACTCCAAATGTATATGAAACATGCTTGGTTGATTATTAATTAATAGGTGATCATGCAATTCAATTATCGTGCAATCGTGCAATAGTGTAATCAAGTAACATATTCATGAAATGGAAATCATGCAATAACCCGAGGACAATCCGTGGTGCTGGACCTGTCCCCAGTCTCCTTCTCCCTCCAATGATGGGAAGGTAGCTAGCCTTCACCATCCATGACATGTTGAGCATAGGGTACATGAATCCCTAACCCCGAAACTCCTTCCTCCACTAATCTCCTAGCGGATTCAGGGGTCATCCCAAATGTGGTGAGGATAACGCCAGAGTTACCCGTCAGCCCTTGCTTTCCCGGTTGGCTCTAGTCACTATCCTTGGGCCCAAAGTGAACGGTCATGCTACTCGCCTAAAACATGCACGAAACATGGCTTGCTTGCTTTTCATGAACATGACTTGCTTGAAATGATAAGTGATTTCATGAAATTATAGATATAAATACCTTTTTGGGTCGAAAGATCACATAAGGGATATACAGGTTCTATATAACTAACAATTAAACCTCACCTGATAGGTGACACAACGACTCGTGGACACGTGAACGTGCTCATGATCAACAATCTCCGCCCTGGAGAATAACTGGACAAGAAACGGGACAATGTACGTGCATAAGACCACAATTCAAGAATATTATTTCATATAAGACGCACGGCGTGGTCAAGTACGAGACATCATGCAATAAACAATGTAGCATATAAATATCATGTTTTAGCATGTAATTAATCATATAATAACAATTTGGGGTCAATTAAGGGTATAGAACAGGCATTGGAAATTTCATTTTTGTGCAGAATGTTTTCTGCCTCTCCAGCGGCATGGGAACTGCCGTTCCAGGTTTTAGTACAAAATGGGAAGGGTCGTTCCCTGCTCCCGAAGTTGCTCCCCGAAGATGGGAACGGCCGTTCCCGTCTGTGAGACAAAGTGGGAACGGTCGTTCCCGTCCTCGCCACCACGCACATCATTCAAAATATGGGAACGGCCGTTCCCTGAATACAAAGGGAACGGGAAGGGTCGTTCCCGTTTTACAGAAGGTGCAGAAACAGAGCAGCAAAACAGGGGAAGCACGAACACCTCCCAATTCTTCCCCAAACACTCATAATTCATTTCCATAAACCATAATTCATGAAAGGAAACATGTATACATGCTTGAGAAACAATAAAACCCATATAAACACTTGTATTGTTCATTGATCATCAAGAATCATCATCATCTACCCAACTATCAACTCATCATATACTTCCATATTTCTCAAGAATTATGCATGAAATCCAAGTCTAAAGCTCAGAATCATAATTCTAACATCATCTAAACAAGTTATCGCATGAAAATCATAACCCTAGCTCCAAGAATTATTATCAAGAAATCTCATATATCATCATATATACCTTGAAGTGAAAATAGATGGAAGAAGATGATGAAAATAAGTGATTGAGCCCCAAAACTCCTAATTTCCTCCAAAATAATGGCTTAAGATGATGAATTCCCTTTTCCTTCTTGGAGAGTTGTGGTTCGTTGGAGAAGAAAGCAAACATGGAGGTTTTTGGCATGAAATGAAAAATGAAGATTGTGGAAGAGATGCATATACCGATATATTTTGGGGAAAATGTGGTATTTGTGATTAAATCCTCCAAGTTCCATAAGTTATGCAATCAAGTACCAAAGGTTTGGAAATGATCAATTTAGTCCAAAAGGTTTTCATGCAATTTAGTCCTTAAATTAAAATGAATGAGCATTTAAGGACAATTAAGTAATTAAAATACACTCGAAAATTAACTTACATAATAATGAATCTAATATGTAAAATAATTCTCAAGTTAGCATGTATTTCATATGTTTTCACGTAAACAGTTTGAAATGCAACTTATAAAATTAATATAACACGTATAAATTGAATAAACGAAAATAATAAAATAAAATCCTAACGCTCAAAACTCACACGTGTCGAGCGTACCTGACTGTCTGAAAATCGGGGCGTTACATTCCTTCTCTCAGAAACTCCATTAAGCTGAGGAGTTCCCGGAGGAGTCCACTGAGAGATAATCCCATTATCTTTGAGATGATTAAGGAATTCTTCACTAAGATACTCGCCTTCTCGATAAGATCGAAGTGCTTTGATCTTGTGACCAGTTTGGTTCTCAACCTCCTTTTGAAATTCTAAGAATTTCTCAAAAGCTTCAGTTTTATACTTCATTAAGTATACATAACCATACCAGTAAAGGTTATGAAATACTGATGATTGTTTCTAGTGCTTACACTAAGCGGTCCACAAACATCAGAATGGATCAAATCCAAAACCTCAGTGGCACGTTCCACAGTTCCTCTAAAAGGGACTTTGGACATTTTTCCTTTGAGACAGGATTCGCAAGAATTTAACTCTTTGAGATCATTTTCAGATAATGATCCTAAAGTGTTTATCTTGCTAATTCTGTTCTTGGAAATGTGTCCTAATCTAGCGTGCCATAAGGGAGCTAAAACTTTGTCATCTCTCTTACGTTTAGTTTCTCGTTGTATATTCATAATATTGATATTCTGAGTTAGATAAAGTCCATTACTTAGAGTACCGATGTGAACGGAAGAGTTATTCCGTTTGATAAAGTATTTACCATTCTTAATATAGGTTTCATAACCTTCACAATCTAAAATTGGAACTGGAATTATATTACGAATAATGCTCGGTACATAAAGGACTTTATTTAAGACTAACTCAAAACTACCTAAATCTAATCTAATTGTGCCTAAAGCTCGAGTTTCAATGTTTGAGCCATCGCCAATCTTCAAGACACATTCTCCTTCTTTGAGTTATTGGACTTCACTTAGCATCTGTACATCATTACTGATATGAGTTCCACAACCGGTATCAAGTACCCAAGAACTAGAATTAATAGAAAGATTTATTTCAACGAGAAACATACCTTTCTTTAGAGTAGCCTTGTACTCTGGGCAGTTTCTCCTCCAATGTCCCGCTTTGCCACAATGGAAGCAAACATCCTCTTTCTGATCACGCTTTTTCTTTTGGGCCTTCCCCTTCGAAACGCCACCAGTGGGCCTAAAGGGTTTCTTCTTCTTCTTTTGGGCTTTCTTGCCCTTACCTTTAGAAGGCCCAGAAGAGAAAGATGGAGCATTCACCATCAAAACCTTATTGTCCTTCTTGATCGTGCTTTCAGCAGTCACAAGCTGACTAATCAGCTCAACTACAGTAGCGCCAACATGATTCATATTGAATTTAAGGACAAATGGGTTAAATGATGGTGGGAGCGAGGCTAGCACCAAGTCCACTGAAAGCTCATCCTTCAATGACATGTCCATGGAAGCAAGTTTCTCAGTAAGGGCGAGAAACTTGAGTCCATATTCATGGACACTGGAACCTTCCCTCATTCGCAAGTGGAACAATTCATTTGAAGTGTTATACCTTGTAACACGTTCATGAGGGCGGTAAAGTTGCTCTAAGTGGTCGTAAATCTGCCAAGCGAATTCCATGGCCTCATGTTGCCTTTGCAAGTCCGGAGACATGTTAGCCAACATAAGGCAACGGGCTTGGAGATTATCATCCTTCCACTTCTGGATCGTGTCCCGCTCGACCCGAGTGGGAGCGTCCCCTTCGGGACTAGGCTCCCCTTCGAAGAGAACATAAGTTCTCTTCTCAGAATCTAAAATGATTTTTAGATTCCTCAGCCAATCAGAATAGTTGGGACCAGTCAACTTGTTTGACTCGAGGATCGATACAAGAGGGTTTTTGGTTGCCATTTCAAAACACATAGAGAATCATAGAATCTACGACCTAAATGGTAAAACAGAGAACTAGTAAGCATGCTGAATTATAACGATATACAAAAGATAAGGTCTTTAATCTAATGTAGCTCCCACTATTTTTCAAAGATCTACAATTCCCAAAGATCTAAGAGGAACACATTTCCCAATGGGTACTAAGATCCTAAGCATTTCACCTCGAACCCACGACTCGCGGACATTCTAAGTAAAAACCCTAGGTAGGTACAACTTACCAATTCTAACACCTTTAGAACTCTTAGTAATTGGTTTTTGCATCACCTATCTTTCAACATGGACCCACGACTCGTGCGACATCCATATTTACTTAAGCTAGACCCATCAATCATAAGATCATGATCAAAACTTGGTTCGAACGACCCAAGACTCGCGGACATCGCCCTTGCCAAAATTGACCACGAAATATTGATCATTTAAAATGATCAATTAGGTAACTAAGAACTAACAAGCTCCACTAGCTATCCCACGACTTGGGGACAATAACTAGTTTCACTTGCTAAACTTAAAACCTATTGATGGAATGCTAGGAATTTAATTCGAAATTTGCATCTCGAATTAAATACCTATTTGTTCGAAATTACCTTAATATTTAATGGGAATTTTTTAATCAACCGGAGAGTTGTCCGGTACGACCTCACCAACATATATGTTATCCAATTTTATTAGTCTTGATTAATGCAAGTACAACTTAAATGCATTTCACACAAGCACTTAGCAGATAACATGTCCTAGCATGATACTAACATGAGATGTTCATGGGTCTATCCTATCTTATGCGTGATATGTGGGAGCCACTCCACTATCACAATTCTAACATACATGCCACATAAACAGTTTAAATCACATAAGGGAAAGCGGTAACAAAATACGAGTCCTATCTCTATTACATTTTCAATTGAGATTCCCCTCCCTAACATTTTGAGGGGTCTTCACTTATGGCCTCCTTGTTACTTGAATGTGGTCCATCTTACTCCATGGGTGCATTGTCTCCAAAATGAAAATAAAACCTCACCACCTATCTCTACTCTCAAATTAAAAGAAAAAGTCATAAAGTAATAAGCTCAATCTTCATATTGGCCTTAGACAATTACACGGGGCATACCCCGGCCTCAAAAACAGCAATATGGAAAGCCACATAATAAATCACATAACAGTACGCACATAAGTGAGGCTCCAACCTCAATTGAAAAATGTAACTATAGGGCTCGAACCCCAAATGTAAACCATCCATGTAGATAAACGTAAAGCATACATAGACCAGTACCCATGATCACCTAACATGATTTAGTGAGAATTTAAATTTAACCAATAAATTAAAATTCCCGTTTCAAGTCCTAATGACTTAAAACACGACTTGATGTGAGTCTTATTTATAAAAGTTTTCAATAAATCCCAAATTACCAAAAACTAATAAAATTCCAATTAATTTCTGAAAATTAATAATTTTATTAAAGATGTATTTTCCCAAAATATAAACCATTTCTATTTCTCAAAAATCCCAATTTTAAGCTTTATTCAAAAAATTAAAATAAATATGGATAAATTAAAATTTTTAAAATTTAAAATAAAAATTGGGACTAGATTGCACGAAATACGAAAACGGATCGCGAAAAAATGGGGCCCTTGCACGAAAAGGGCTGCATGTCGCAGGCGTGCGCGCGTGGCCCTTCTCGACAGGATGGCGCGCGGGGTTTCGCGTGTTCGTAATCCAGGCTTTTCGTTTCGTGTTTTCGTTCAAAAGCAAAACCAATCCAAGAAATCCAAAAACAGTTTATACAGTTTCAAATTTAAAACAGTTTTTAAAACGAATTTTTCAAAATAGTTTTCAGAAACTTTCAGAAAAATACAGTTTCGTAATTCAGGCTTTCTAAAACAATTACAAATACTCAATCGCATCAAGCCTAAGAATTTCTACCAAATTCAGAATAATTGAGATGAATCAGAAACACGATTAACGAGGTGGCTCTGATACCACTTGTTGGAAAACGAAATCAGAAAAGCAGCGGAAATTAAAAAATTTTCCAATAAAAGGATCTTAGGCTCGCAATCGTGTATCCAAATTCGTAGAGATTAGACACTTACTTTCTTAATTAACTTTCTTGAAGCGTTTCAAGCCACCCAAGAACGCTCTTCTCGCGGCTTGATCCCCTCTCCTTGGTAAAGCTCGAATCTTCAAACTTCTAACTTGAAGCTCTCTAGAGAAACTCCACCAACTTGACTACAATCTAACTAGTAAGGATGCTAGTTCTCTAGTTAGTGTTTAGGCTTAACCTAGGGTTCATTTGATCTTGGAGAAAGGATGGTCTTCAACACATGAACCAAAATAAATCTCGATTAGCTCCAAGAGGAGCTCGAGCTCCCCTATTTATAGGAGGGGGAGGGACGCCCAAACCCTAGTCCTTTTGGGCTAAGGATTTGGTCCCTCTCTCCTATTACTTGATCATCAAGTAATTTTGACTTTGACTTTGAATTCCACTTCAAATCAACTTTTAAGAGAGCTAAAATATCCAAACCCTTTTGGATATTATTATACTTTATTTATTTAAAATAAATAACTTATTTTATCTAATTAATTAATTCACAATTAATTAACTAGAATAATTTTCTCCAAAAATTAGACTTTCTTTTTAATTCAAAATTAAACCAAAGTCTATTAAATAATTAATAAATTAATTATTTAATATTTAATCAAACAAACACGTGTGGAACACGTGTCCCAGTGACACGTGTCCAGTCACGTGACCCACACTTGTGATTTCACACGTGTGGGACCCTCTAGGCTCGATTAACTCGTTTAATCATTTTAAAGCCTTAACTCATGTAACCAAGTTGTTGTGTGTGACCCTCTAGGTTCTCAATTGAATTAGCAGTGGCCCTAATTAATTAATTCACTAATTAATTAATCAGTCCACAGATTAAACGACCATAGTCTAGCAACAGGTGTTTAACCCCTAGCTGAATTGGAATGTTCGGATTCGACAGAACCTTTAAGTCATTGATTCATGTGAGATACAATCCTCCTACTTTCTATCTCTCAACCAAGATCCAGGGTAAGGGAATAATCAGAACCCTAATATTCCGGTCTTAAAGCTAAGTGCATTTCATATCCATTTGATCTCAATCCAAGAAACCCTTTTCTTGATGTCTTGATCTACTGCCTTGGCCAAGGACTCCATATGGCATATGAATGACTTACACAATAAGAGATCACCTTGCAAATGCAAGTGTAGGTCCTTTCTTGATTCTCATTCACTTTCATGAATCACTTGTGCAGCCCCAGCATAAGCCTTGAATCAGTTGTCTAAGGCGACACCCTTTAAAATTTATACCTAAGACTACAAAGTTAACTCATAAAGTGACATGGAACCTCAAGTCTAAGGATCAATTAATCACATCAATGACTCGTGAGATATTTCCAAATCTGGCTTATGCAACTTTTTCTGAGTTATTGATGTGATTAATTGATCCTTAGACTTGAGGTTCCTTGTCACTTTATGAGTTAACTCTGTAGTCTTAGGTATAAGCTTTAAAGGGTGTCACCTTAGACAACTGATTCAAGGCTTATGCTGGGGCTGCACAAGTGATTCATGAAAGTGAATGAGAATCAAGGAAGGACCTACACTTACATTTGCAAGGTGATCTCTTATTGTGTAAGTCATTCATATGCCATATGGAGTCCTTGGCCAAGGCAGTAGATCAAGACATCAAGAAAAGGGTTTCTTGGATTGAGATCAAATGGATATGAAATGCACTTAGCTTTAAGACCGGATTATTAGGGTTCTGATTATTCCCTTACCCTAGATCTTGGTTGAGAGATAGTAAGTAGGAGGATTGTATCTCACATGAATCAATGACTTAAAGGTTCTGTCGAATCCGAACATTCCAATTCAGCTAGGGGTTAAACACCTGTTGCTAGACTATGGTCGTTTAATCTGTGGACTGATTAATTAATTAGTGAATTAATTAATTAGGGTCACTGCTAATTGAATTGAGAACCTAGAGGGTCACACACAACAACTTGGTTACATGAGTTGAGGCTTAAAAATGATTAAACGAGTTAATCGGGCCTAGAGGGTTCCACACGTGTGAAACCACACGTGTGGGTCACGTGAGTGACACGTGTCCTTGTGACACGTGTCCCACACGTGTGGATATATATATTGTATATATATATTGAATAATTAAATGTGTTAATTATTTAATAGACTTTGGTTTAATTTTGAATTAAAAAGAAAGTCTAATTTTGGAGAAAAATAATCTAGTTAATTAATTATGAATTAATTAATTAGATAAAATAAGTTATTTATTTTAAATAAATAAAGTAAAAAATTATCCAAAAATAGTTTGGATATTTTAGGTCTCTTGAAAGTTGATTTGAATTAGAATTCAAAGTCAAAGTCAAAATTACTTGATGATCAAGTAATAGGAGAGAGAGACCAAAATCCTAGCCCATTAAGGACTAGGAATTTCGGCACCCTCTCACTATAAATAGGGGAGCTCGAGCTCCTCTAGGAGCAAATTGGCAATTCTTTTGGTTCATGTGTTGAACACCTTCCTTTCTCCAAGATTAAATAAAACCCTAGGTTAAGCCTAAACACTAACTAGAGAACTAGCATCCTTACTAGTTAGATTGTGATCAAGTTGGTGGACTTTCTCTAGAGACTTCAAGTTAGAAGTTTGAAGATTCGAGCTTTACCAAGGAGAGGGGATCAAGCCGCGAGAAGAGCATTCTTGGGTGGCTTGAAACGCTTCAAGAAAGAATAAAAGAAAAGTAAGTTTTCTATCTCTACTAATTTGGTTACACGATTGCGAGTCCAAGGTCCTTTTATTAGGAAATTTTTTTTAAAATTCCGCTGCTTTCTGATTCGTGTTTTCCAACAAGTGGTATCAGAGCCACCTCGTAAATCGTGTTTCTGATTCGTCTCAATTATACTGAATTTGGTAGAAATTCTTAGGCTTGATGCGATTGAGTATTTGTAATTGTTTTAGAAAGCCTGAATTACGAAACTGTATTTTTTCCTGAAAGTTTCTGAAAATTGGTTTTTACAAAATTTAATTTTTGAAAACAATTTTAGATTTGAAACTGTATAAACTGTTTTTGGATTTCTTGGATTGGTTTTGCTTTTGAACGAAAACACGAAACGAAAATACGGAATACGACGAACACGCGAACCCCGCGCGCGAAGGAGTCGCGCACACCGCCCGCCTGCCCTAGGCGCGCGCAGGGCAGCCGCCCAGCACTCTCCCGCAACCGCATGGGAGGCCCTTCCGGGCGCGCCTAGAGGCCGAGACTGGCCGCCCATCACCCGCCCGCACTGGCCGAGAGGGCCGCGCGCTGTGCGCGCCTACCGCGCACAGCCCTTTCGCGTACGGGCCCCGTTTTCCTTCGTAATCCGTTTTCGTGTTTCGTGCAATCCAGTCCCAATTTTTTATTTTAATTTTAAAATTTTATTTTTGAATATTTATTTTTAATTTTTGAATAAAACTTAAAATTGGGATTTTTGAGAAATAGAAACGGTTTATATTTTGGGAAATTGCATTCTTGATAAAATTATTAATTTTCAGAAATTAATTGGAATTTTATTTGTTTTGTTAAATTGGGATTTATTGAAAACTTTTATAAATAAGACTCGCATCAAGTCGTGTTTTAAGTCATTAGGACTTGAAACGGGAATTTTAATTTATTGGTTAAATTTAAATTCTCGCAAAAGCATGTTAGGTGATCATGGGTTTAGATCTATGTATGGTTTTAATTTATGCACATGGATGGTTTAAATTGGGGTTGGAGCCCTATAGTTGCGTTTTTCAATTGAGGTTGGAGCCTCACTTATGTGCGTACTGTTATGTGATTTATTATGTGGCTTTCCATATTACTGTTTTTTAGGCCAGGGTATGCCCCGTGTAATTGTCTAAGGCCAATATGAAGATTGAGCCTTATTACTTTATGTCTTTTTCTTTTTATTGTAATTTGAGAGTAGAGATAGGTGGTGAGGTTTTATTTTCATTTTGGAGACAATGCACCCATGGAGTAAGATGGACCACATTCAAGTAACAAGGAGGCCATAAGTGAAGACCCCTCAACATGTTAGGGAGGGGAATCTCAATTGTTAAATGTAATAGAGATAGGGCTCGTATTTTGTTACCGTTTTCCCTTATGTGATTTAAACTGTTTATGTGGCATGTATGTTAGAACTTGTGATTGTGGAGTGGCTCCCACATTTCACGCATAAGATAGGTAGAACCCATGATCATTACATGTTAGTATCATGCTAGGACATGTTATCTGTTTATGTGCTTGTTTGAAATGCATTTAAATGTACTTGCATTAATCAAGACTAATAAAATTGGATAACATATATGTTGGTGAGGTCGAACCGGACAACTCTCCGGTTGATTCGAAAATTCTCATTAAATATTAAGCTAATTTCGAACAAATAGGTGTTTAATTCGAGATGCAAATTTTGAATTAAATTCCTAGCATTCCATCAATAGGTTTTAAGTTTAGTAAGTGAAGCTAGTTATTGTCCGCGAGTCGTGGGATAGCTAGTGAAGCTTATTAGTTCTTAGTTACCTAATTGATCATTTTAAATGGTCAATATTTCGTGATCAATTTTGGCAAGGGCGATGTCCGCGAGTCGTGGGTCGTTCGAACTAAGTTTTGGTCATGATCTTATGATTGATGGGTCTAGCTTAACGCCTAAATAAATATGGATGTCGCACGAGTCGTGGGTCCATATTGAAAGATAGGTGATGCAAAAACAATTACTAAGAGTTCTAAAGGTGTTAGAATTGGTAAGTTGTACCTACCTAGGGTTCTTACTTAGAATGTCCGCGAGTCGTGGGTTCGAGGTAAAATGCCTAGGATCTTAGTACCCATTGGGAAACGTGTTCCTCTTAGATCTTTGGGAATTATAGATCTTTGAAAAACAGTGGGAGCTACATTAGATTAAAGACCTTATCTTTTGTATATCGTTATAATTCAGCATGCTCACTAGTTCTCTGTTTTACCATTTAGGTCATAGATTCTGTGATTCTCTACGTGTTTTGAAATGGCAACCAAAAACCCTCTTGTATCGATCCTCGAGTCAAACAAGTTGACTGGTCCCAACTATTCTGATTGGCTGAGGAATCTAAAAATCATTTTAGATTTTGAGAAGAGAACTTATGTTCTCTTCGAATGGGAGCCTAGCCCCGAAAGGGAGGCTCCCACTCGGGCCGAGCGGGATGCGATTCAGAAGTGGAAGGATGATAATCTCCAAGCCCGTTGCCTTATGTTGGCTAACATGTCTCCGGACTTGCAAAGGCAACATGAGGCCATGGAATTTGCTTGGGAGATTTACGACCACTTAGAGCAACTTTACCGCCCTCATGAACGTGTTACAAGATATAACACTTCAAAGGAATTGTTCCACTTGAGAATGAGGGAAGGTTCAAGTGTCCATGAATATGGACTCAAGTTTCTTGCCCTTATTGAGAAACTTGCTTCCATGGACATGCCACTGAAAGATGAGCTTTCAGTGGATTTGTTGCTGGCTTCGCTCCCACCATCATTCAACCCATTTGTCCTTAACTTCAACATGAATCATGCTGATGCTACTGTAGCTGAGCTGATTAGTCAGCTTGTGGCTGCTGAAAGCACGATCAAGAAGGACAATAAGGTTTTGATGGTGAATGCTTCATCTTCCTCTTCTGGGCCTTCTAAAGGTAAGGGCAAGAAAGCCCAAAAGAAGAAGAAGAAACCCCTTAGGCCCACTGGTGGCATTTCGAAGGGGAAGGCCCAAAAGAAGAAGCGTGATCAGAAAGAGGATGTTTGCTTCCATTGTGGCAAAGCGGGACATTGGAGGAGAAACTGCCCAGAGTACAAGGCTACTCTAAAGAAAGGTATCTTTCTCGTTGAAGTAAATCTTTCTATTAATTCTAGTTCTTGGGTACTTGATACCGGTTGTGGAACTCATATCTGTAATGATGTACAGATGCTAAGTGAAGTCCAACAACTCAAAGAAGGAGAATGTGTCTTGTAGATCGGCGATGGCTCAAACGTTGAAGCTCGAGCTTTAGGCACAATTAGATTAGATTTAGGTAGTTTTGAGTTAGTCTTGAATAAAGTCCTTTATGTACCAAGCATTGTTCGTAATATAATTTCAGTTCCAATATTAGATTGTGAAGGTTATGAAACTCATATTAAGAATGGTAAATATTTTATCAAACGGAACAACTCTTCCGTTCACATCGGTACTCTAAGTAATGGACTTTACCTAACTCAAAATATCAATATCATGAATATACAACGAGAAACGAAGCGTAAGAGAGATGACAAAGTTTCAGCTCCCTTATGGCACGCTAGATTATGACACATTTCTAAGAACATAATTAGCAAGATAAGCACTTTAGGATCATTCTCTGAAAATGATCTTAAGGAGTTAACTTCTTGCGAATCCTGTCTCAAAGGAAAAATGTCCAAAGTTCCTTTTAAAGGAACTGTGGAACGTGCCACTAAGGTTTTGGATTTGATCCATACTGATGTTTGTGGACCGCTTAGTGTAATCACTAGAAACAATCATCAGTATTTCATAACCTTTACTGATGACTTCAGTCGATATGGTTATGTATACTTGATGAAGTATAAATCTGAAGCTTTTGAGAAATTCTTAGAATTTCAAAAGGAGGTTGAGAACCAAACTGGTCACAAGATCAAAGCACTTCGATCTGATCGAGGAGGTGAGTATCTTAGTGAAGAATTCCTTAATCATCTCAAAGATAATGGGATTATCTCTCAGTGGACTCCTCCGGGAACTCCTCAGCTTAATGGAGTTTCTGAGAGAAGGAATCGAACCTTACTTGATATGGTTCGTTCCATGATGAGTTTCATTGACTTACCACCTTCTTTCTGGGGTTATGCCCTAGAAAGTGCAGCAAAGATTTTGAACCTAGTTCCCTCTAAGTCAGTCCCTAAAACGCCCTATGAAATGTGGCATGGTAAAATCCCTAGCTATTCTTACTTAAGAATTTGGGGTTGTCCTGCTTACGTGAAGAGGACAGTGGGAGATAAGTTAGAATCTCGTTCTAACTTATGCTACTTTGTAGGTTATCCTAAGGAATCCATAGGATACTACTTCTATGATCAATCTGAGCAAAGGGTGTTTGTTTCAAGAAATGCCACTTTTCTTGAGGAACCGTTCCTTAAAGAAAAGAAAGGCAAGATCATAGAATTAGAAGAAGTACAAAGTGACCCCACGCCACCCACTGAAGAAACGTCCCCTTCTGATCAACTACAACCAATCACGAATTTCGATACACATGTAAATCTTCCTCTGAGGCGTTCTGAACGCACTCCTAGACAGCCGGAGAGATGGTATGGATTCTTCCATGAAATCTCTCAAAAGGATAATGATCCTTTAACATATGACGAGGCACTTTCAGATTCTGACTCTGAACAGCTGATAGAAGCCATGAAATCCGAAATGGATTCCATGAACTCCAACCAAGTTTGGACCTTGGTAGATTTGCCTGATGGGGTCAAACCCATAGGTTGCAAATGGATCTTTAAGAGAAAGCTTGGAGTTGATGGAAGCATTGCAGCCTACAAAGTAAGACTGGTTGCAAAAGGATTCACTCAAAGACACGACGTGGACTTTGATGAAACCTTTTTGCCAGTTGCAATGCAAAAGTCTATTCGGATCATGCTTGCCATTGCTGCATATTATGACTATGAGATATGGCAAATGGATGTGAAAACTGCCTTTCTCAATGGTGACATTGACAAAGACATTTATATGGAGCAACCCATAGGTTTCACATTCAGTGGGAGTGAGCAAAAGGTTTGCAAACTCCAAAGATCAATCTATGGATTGAAACAGGCTTCTAGGAATTGGAACATTCGATTTGATGAATCAGTCAAATCGTTTAGCTTCATTCAAATTTTGAATGAGTCCTGTGTGTATAGAAAGGAATTGGAGACCTCAGTGCAATTCTTAGTACTTTATGTTGATGACATCCTTCTTATTGGGAATTCGAAGGATGACATGAAAGTAACTAAGTTATGGTTATCAAACCAATTCGAGATGAAAGATCTTGGTGATGCGTCCTATATCCTTGGAATTAAAATCTATAGAGATAGGTTTAGAAGGTTAATAGGACTATCACAGTCGATGTACATTGACAAAGTATTGAAGAGATTCAATATGGAGTCAGCAAAGGTTAAGAACCTTCCTATGAGTGTAGGAACATGTCTTTCAAAGAAGATGTGTCCTAAGACTAACCTTGAGAAGGAAAGAATGACTCATACACCTTATGCATCAGCAATAGGTAGCATAATGTATGCAATGTTATGTACTCGACCAGATGTGGCTTACGCACTTAGTGTGACGAGTCGTTTCCAATCTGACCCTGGAGATGGTCACTGGGCTGCCGTGAAGAATATTCTTAAGTTTTAAGTCAGAAAGATTTATTCTTAGTTTACGGAGGTCAGAAAGATCTTACTGTCGAAGGATACTACGATGCGAGCTTTGGATCTGACTTAGATGATTTTAAGTCAATGTCAGGATACATTTTCTGCCTAAACGGCGGAGCAGTGAGTTGGAAGAGTTCCAAGCAAACTACCACTGCAGATTCGACCACTGAGGCCGAATACTTAGCTGCAAATGATGCAGCTAAGGAAGGTGTTTGGATTAGAAACTTCATTCAAGAGTTGAATGTTGTTCCTAGCATGAAAGACCCCATTACTGTGTTTTGTGACAACACTGGGGCGGTTGCTCAAGCAAGAGAACCAAGATCTCACCAACGGACCAAGCACATTATGAGGAAGTATCACCTAATCCGTGATATTATGAAAAGAGGAGATGTGCAAATTGAGAGGGTCACATCAGCAGAGAACGTGGCAGATCCAATTACTAAACCCCTTAGTCGAGAAGCTTTCCAAGGTCATCTTCAGAAGATGGGACTTAGAGTAGCTTTAGAATGGCTTTGACGGGCAAGTGGGAGATTGTTAGGAATAGTGCCCTAGAAAGCCGATTGTATATCCACTTTGTGCTTTTCCTTATTGTAATCACATACAATCTTTGAATGAAATAACGAATTGAGGCAACACTTCTTTATATGCTCTTGTTTGGTATGCGTTTACTTTATCTGTGCATGTACGAGAACTCCCCTAATCCTGATGACTTTAGGACTCTACCATTTAGGTGAAATGGTTCATGAAAAGAGCCCTATATCACATAAGTCCTGATTAGTAAAATACTCCAAGCCGATGAGTCCTACAGACAGTGGGAGTGTCAACCTGACTCCTCTAAGGCTTGCTTGTGGGATCACGCCCTTAAGAAGGACCACCTTGTTTCATGGAGGTGCAAAGTGTATAGTTGATACGTGCGTGATACATGAGGGTGCTTACTTTAATAAGTTCACTGAGGTGCCCCGTGTGAGAACATTCCTAAATGGGAAAGGAAGTTTCTATTTCAGGAAATGGAAACTTCCAGATTAGGAAATATCTCACGAGTCATTGATGTGATTAATTGATCCTTAGACTTGAGGTTCCTTGTCACTTTATGAGTTAACTCTGTAGTCTTAGGTATAAGCTTTAAAGGGTGTCGCCTTAGACAACTGATTCAAGGCTTATGCTGGGGCTGCACAAGTGATTCATGAAAGTGAATGAGAATCAAGGAAGGACCTACACTTGCATTTGCAAGGTGATCTCTTATTGTGTAAGTCATTCATATGCCATATGGAGTCCTTGGCCAAGGCAGTAGATCAAGACATCAAGAAAAGGGTTTCTTGGATTGAGATCAAATGGCTATGAAATGCACTTAGCTTTAAGACCGGATTATTAGGGTTCTGATTATTCCCTTACCCTAGATCTTAGTTAAGAGATAGTAAGTAGGAGGATTGTATCTCACATGAATCAATGACTTAAAGGTTCTGTCGAATCCGAACATTCCAATTCAGCTAGGGGTTAAACACCTGTTGCTAGACTATGGTCGTTTAATCTGTGGACTGATTAATTAATTAGTGAATTAATTAATTAGGGTCACTGCTAATTGAATTGAGAATCTAGAGGGTCACACACAACAACTTGGTTACATGAGTTGAGGCTTAAAAATGATTAAACGAGTTAATCGGGCCTAGAGGGTTCCACACATGTGAAACCACACGTGTGGGTCACGTGAGTGACACGCGTCCTTGTGACACCTGTCCCACACGTGTGAATATATATATTGTATATATATATTGAATAATTAAATGTGTTAATTATTTAATAGACTTTGGTTTAATTTTGAATTAAAAAGAAAGTCTAATTTTGGAGAAAAATAATCTAGTTAATCAATTATGAATTAATTAATTAGATAAAATATGTTATTTCTTTTAAATAAATAAAGTATAAAATTATCCAAAAATAGTTTGGATATTTTAGCTCTCTTGGAAGTTGATTTGAATTAGAATTCAAAGTCAAAGTCAAAATTACTTGATGATCAAGTAATAGGAGAGAGAGAGACCAAAATCCTAGCTCATTAAGGACTAGGAATTTCGGCACCCTCTCTCTATAAATAGGGGAGCTCGAGCTCCTCTAGGAGCAAATTGGCAATTCTTTTGGTCCATGTGTTGAACACCTTCCTTTCTCCAAGATTAAATAAAACCCTAGGTTAAGCCTAAACACTAACTAGAGAACTAGCATCCTTACTAGTTAGATTGTGATCAAGTTGGTGGACTTTCTCTAGAGACTTCAAGTTAGAACTTTGAAGATTCGAGCTTTACCAAGGAGAGGGGATAAAGCCGCGAGAAGAGCGTTCTTGGGTGGCTTGAAACGCTTCAAGAAAGAATAAAAGAAAAGTAAGTTTTCTATCTCTACGAATTTGGTTACACGATTGCGAGTCCAAGGTCCTTTTGTTGGGAAATTTTTTTTTTAATTCTGCTGCTTTCTGATTCGTGTTTTCCAACACATAGCATATACTAAAGCATTTCATAACATATTCAAGCATATACTAAACAACTAAAAACATATGCACAACTATTCAAACATATCATAAAAACCATATAATAAATGCATAAAATAAAATCCTATATGGCTTAGGGAAGACCCTAAGACCCAACCTAAACATAATATAAACATACCATAACATAAACTAAAACATAACATAAACTAAAGCATACAAATAAAACAACTAACCTAACAATGGTGGGGGGTGGCCGACGGCCAAAAAGGGGGAGGAGGAAGGAGAGAAAGGGTGTTGTCAACACAACTTTGAGCAAGGATTCTAATGGCATGAGGGGGGTATTTATAGTTGTTGGGAAGCCCCTCACATTGGAAATAAAGTTAAGGTAAGGGTATGAGAGCAAAACTTGATGGCTTCTCTTGGAAGCTTTAGGAATCTTGAAGCTAAAATGGGACTGCTGGGGGGTATTTCGGTATTTTCACTGCCAAGACTTGAGGATAACTGGCTCCAAGTTTTCTCATTCTGTTGGTACAAAAATTAGCTTCGAAACGCCTATTCATACGTCGAAATCGGATTTGCCATTTAAAAGATACATTAGTTCAAAGTATAGAAAGTTTGAACCCTAAACTTAAACACGAGTGGAAAACGACTTTCAGGAATGATTTTCAAGTCCGGAATATTTTGAAAAATCATAAAATAAATCGAGAAGCGTTTCGAATCCAATATCGACTATAACACGTTTTATCGATAAAAAGTTGAAAACGTAGAATGAATAGTGAATTCTCACGTACAAACGTTCATTTCAAAATCTCAAGCTAGGGTTTGAATCAAGGGCTGTAAAACATCTCAAGAATCTTGAAATAGCTCGAGTAATGCAAATTAAAAGAGAAAACATTTTCCGAATGAAAACCGTTCGTAGAAGGAATAGTGAACTAGGTTTTTCGTAAACGTTTTCAATAAAACAGAGCTCAAAATAGATTTTCAAGTCAAGAATAATTTCGAAAGACTCGTCTCGACTTAAGGATCGATTTGACTGTAAGCTTGGGTAGGAAAAGATATCAGAATCAGAAGCTCATTTTTAGATAAATAGTAACTTTGGTCGGTAAGTTCCAAAAATGCCCTTATGGTTCAAGAAAGACTCTCTGAGCTTGGGAAACAAGTTCAAATGATTGGGAACATGTTTTGTGAACCTCTAGGGTTCGAGTATCAATATGAACAAGGTAGGCTCGGGTTATGAATAGTAAACTGAGTCAAAGGTCAAGAATTCCCCCTTAAAACATGTCAGATCACATATAAGCACTTTGATCATGTAAGAATGCAATGCATGAAGGTTTTAAAAGTTGGATCACAGTCTATAAATGCTTTACCAATTCCCTTAGCTTACCGTTTTCATCCAGGCCCTGTTTTGGGCTGTTACATAAGGGCTTTAGTAAGTGGATCTGCCATGTTCTCTGCCAATGTGATCCTTTCAATTGGCACATCTCCTCTCTTGATGATATCACGGATTAAGTGATACTTCCTCAAAATTTGCTTGGTCCTTTGGTTAGATCTTGGTTCTTTTGCTTGAGCAACTGCCCCGGTGTTGTCACAAAACAGTGTTACGGGGTCTTTAATGCTAGGAACTACACCCAGCTCGTGGATGAAGTTTCTTACCCAAACATCTTCCTTAGCAGCATCATTTGCAGCTAAGTATTCGGCCTCAATGGTCAAATCTGCAGTGGTCGCTTGCTTGGAACTTTTCCAACTCACTACTCCGTCGTTCAGGCAGAATGTGTATCCTGACATGGATTTAAAGTCATCCATGTCTGATGCAAAGCTTACGTCACAATATCCTCTAATGACAAGATCTTGCTGGCCTCCGTAAACTAATAACAAATCCTTAGTTCTTCACAAGTACTTAAGGATGTTCTTTACAGCAGTCCAGTGACCTTCACCAGGGTCAGATTGAAATCGGCTAGTCACGCTAAGCGCATAAGCCACATCTGGTCAAGTACATAGCATCGCATACATTATGTTTCCTATAGCTGATGCATAAGGAATTCTGGACATCCTGGACTTTTCAAGTTCAGTCTTGGGACACAGCTTCTTCGAAAGAACTGTTCTCGGGCCCATTGGAAGTTCTCCACGTTTGGATTCTTCCATAATAAACCTCTTTAGTATTTTTTCTATGTAAACCGACTGTGATAATCCTAACAATCTCCTAGATCTATCCCGATAGATCTTTATCCCGAGAATGTAGGATGCATCACCAAGATCCTTCATCTCAAATTGGTTCGATAACCAAGACTTTGTTACTTTCATGTCATTCTTCACATTCCCAATGAGAAGGATGTCATCTACATAAAGTATGAGAAATTGAACCGAGGTTTCCAATTCTTCCTTGTACACGTAAGACTCATTCGGATTTTGAATAAAGCCAAACGATTTGACTGCTTCATCAAATCGAATGTTCCAATTCCTATAATCTTGTTTCAACCCGTAGATTGATCTTTGGAGCTTACAAACCTTTTATTCGCTCTCACTGAATGTGAAACCCATGGGTTGCTCCATGTAAATGTCTTTGTCAATGTCTCCATTGAGAAAGACAGTTTTCACATCCATTTGCCATATCTCATAGTCATAATATGCAGCAATGGCAAGCAAGATCCGAATGGACTTTTGCATTGCAATCGGGAGAAGGTTTCATCAAAGTCTACACCTGGTCTTTGAGTGAAACCTTTAGCAAACAATCTTGCTTTAAAGGCTGCCACGCTTCCATTTACTCCAAACTTGCGCTTATATATCCATTTGCACCCTATGGGCCTGATCCCATCAGGTGGATCAACCAAGGTCCAAACTTGATTAGAGTACATGGAATCCATTTCGGATTTCATTGCTTCTTTCCACTGTTCAGAGTCCGAATCTAACAGTGCCTCCTCATAAGTTAATGGATCATTATCCATTTGAGACGTTTGGTGGAGAAAACCATACCATCTCTTTGGTTGTCTAGGAATGCGTTCAGAACGTCTTACTAGAGGAGGATTTTCACGTGTATCACTCTCTACGATTGGTTAAGGGACGTTATTCTTCGAACTTGGCGTGGAACATTGGTCTCGAACCTCTTCGAGTTCTGCGATCTTGCCTTTCTTTTCTTTAAGGAACGAGTCCTCGAGAAAAGTGGCATTTCTTGACACAAAGACCTTTTGTTCAAGATGATCGTAGAAATAATATCCTATTGACTCTTTAGGATATCCTACGAAGTTACATAAGCTTGATCAAGCTTCAAGCTTATCTCCCACTGTTCTCTTCACGTAAGCGGGACAACCCCAAATTCTTAAGTAAGAATAATTAGGGATTTTACCAAACCACATCTCAAATGGGGTTTTGGGTGCAGATTTGGAGGGAACAAGGTTCAGAATCTTAATTGCTGATTCTAGGGCATAACCCCAGAATGAAGGTGGCAATTCAGTGAAACTCATCATGGAACAAACCATATCAAGTAGGGTCCTGTTCCTTCTCTCCAAAACTCCATTTAAATGAGGAGTTCCTGGAGGAGTCCACTGAGAGATAATTCCATTATCTCTGAGATGACTAAGGAATTCGTCACTTAGATACTCGCCACCTCGATCAGATCAAAGTGTCTTAATCTTGTGACCAGTTTGGTTCTCAACCTCCTTTTGAAATTCCAAGAATTTCTCAGAGGCTTCGAATTTATACTTCATTAAGTACACATAACCAAAACGACTGAAGTCGTCTATGAAGGTTATGAAATACTGATGGTCGTTTCTCGTACTTATACTAAGTGGTCCACAAACATCAGTATGGATTAAATCCACTACTTTAGTGGCACGTCCACTTTACCATTAAAGGGAGTTTTGGTCATCTTTCCTTTAAGATATGATTCACAATGAGTTAACTCTTTAAGTTCATTATCATAGAATGATCCTAAATTAGTTAACTTAGCAATCCTATCTTTAGAAATATACCCTAAACGTGCATGCCATAAAGAAGCCGAGATCTTGTCATCTCTTTTGCATTTATTTAATTGTTGTATATTCAGAATATTAGTGTCTTTAGTTGTATAAAGTCCATTAGATAATATACCAAGCAAAACGGAAATTTTATTCTTCTTAAGATAAAAATTTCCATTTCTAGAGAAAGTCTCATATCCTTCACAATCTAATATTGGAATGGAAATTATATTACGAATAATAGAAGGTACATAAAGGACTTTGTTCAAAACTAAAGTAAAGACACCTAAATCTAATCTACACGTCCCGATGGCTTGAGCTTGAACGTTTGATCTATTCCCAACCTTCAAGACGCATTCTCCTTCTTTGAGCTACTGAACCTCATTTAGCATCTGCACATCATTACAGATATGAGCTCCACAGCCAGTATCAAGTACCCAAGAATTAGAATCAATAGATAGATTTACTACAACAATAAACACACCTTTTTTTAGAGTATCTTTGTACTCTTGGCAGTTCCTCTTCCAATGCCCTTTCTTGCCACAATGATGGCAAACGTCCTCTGTCTGATCCTTTCTCTTCCTAGCCTTCCTCTCTTTAACCCCTGCATAGGGTTTAAGAGATCTCTTCTTCTTGGGAACTTTCTTCCCTTTGCCTTTAGAAGGCCTAGAAGAGGAAGTGACCATCATTACTTTGCGATCCTTCTTGATCGTGTCTTCAGCAGTCACAAGTTAACTAATCAACTCAGCTACAGTAGCATGAGGATGATTCATGTTGAAGTTTAACACGAAAGGATTGGATGGGGGTGGAAGCGACGCGAGCAACAAATCCACAGCGAGTTCTTCACTCAGTGGCATTTCCATGGAGGTCAGTTTCTCGTACAAAGCAAGAAACTTGAGACCGTGCTCATGGACACTTGTACCTTCTTTCATTCTGAGATGAAAGAGCTCCTTAGAGGTGTTATACCTTAGAACACGCTCTTTGGGGCGGTACATGTAGCACCTGGGACGATAGGCGCCACATCCCCCACACTACAAGTCTAGTCCACACATGAAATGGATGATTCAAGCATGAACCGGACTCATAGCGAATGGGAGACAAAATAAAATCAACCTGGCTAGGCGGAAACTAACCCTGGACCAATTAAATCAAAAATAACCAAGAGTGCAATGCGCACGCAATAACATGTGATACCTAAATTTCAACAATGGCTACAAGCCCAACCGCAACAATACCATACATAAATTTCGATAATACTCCAAACATATAACATGATCATAAGGTAATTAAAAATCAACATGCATCCTGACAACGGGTTCAACTAGGCATGCAACCTGTCCTGAATCCATAATCAAGAATCATAAGTGGCACACAGGCCCGAATACATAAAGAGATACAATTAAAACATAACAATATGATATGTGACTCGAGTGTACAAGTGTGACTCGATTAAGAAATGTAAAACCCGACTTCCGCCTAGCAAAACCTGCAAGAACTGAAAGTTGGGAAAGAGGAGTCGGTCTCTAGAAGACTGAGTAAGCAGGAGCGATACATATATATAGAAACAAGCACATGCAAGTCATAAATCCCAAGCAAAGTTTTATTTAAAGCTAGTTCCCGAGAAGGGCAAGAAAAGGACAAGCAATGTTCGGTCTTTACGACTAATTCATATTAATTTCATTAAGTTTATAATTCATACATAATCAATATGGCTCAGCGAGTGAGCGTTCATAATCTCCAACCAAACTCCGACCGTGTACGACAAATATCATTATTATATTGAATACGCGATCATGCAATACATTATAATACTCCCAAGCCATATAAAATGACATAAGACATAGTCGTTTGGGCAATCCGTGTCTCGGCCTTCCCGCATGGTGCATAACAATAATATAATCATAATTATGAAAATAAGTTCCAACCTTCTTCCTCCGGGTGGTGGACGGGCTTGCAAGACCCGGCCAACAGTCCATATATAGGCCAATGGGGGTATATGAATCCCCCAAGGGCACTCAGCTCCCATTCCCCACTAAACCTCCTAGCGAGGACCGGTATCACCGTAAATGTGGTGGGACTAGTACAAGGGATCACCGTCGGCCCTTGTCTCCCCGGATAGCCACTTGCACTAAGTCCCTGGGCCCATGCATACATAATCATATTCTCGCCAAAACATTTCCAATCATGAGAAACATAATACATTTCATAATTCATATGAAAAGGTTTACTCGATAATAATTTACTCAATGACTCCACTTTGAAAACAATATATAGATATACATAAGGTTTTTAGCCAAGACTTATCACACAAGGGTTGTAGGGTTTGATACATAGCTAAAACAAAAACACCCTCACCTGGAATACCATGAGACAAGAAACATGAGCAATACGGGTGCCTATTCAATTCAGAAGTCTCCGCCCTGGAAACAAATTGTACAAGAGAAGGACAATGTGTACTCGTGAGAATTGACTCAATATGAAACCACATAGACGCACAACATGTTATGTACATGATATGAGATGCATAAAGAGCATAAATCATGTTATGATGTCATATAATTATGTAATTCATTCAAAACGTTCAATACACGGTGGTTTCATATTCATGCTTTTCATATCTTTCATATTTTGTACCAAATTAAGCCATAACCTTAAAATAATAATCATAACTCATATTATAACATGTTTACAACGCGTACGAGTCATAAATGAAGCGAGAAGTTATCATATGAGGCCCATAAACGGAGGAACAATTCATGTATACAAGCTAGAGAGCATTTAAGGCATATTGGATCATAATTCACAAAATGTTTAACAAAATCACATTATGATTTCATAATATACAAGTTAACACATAATATAACATATTTAAAAAAATATATAAGTCATGGAGGAAGCTATACACAACATACAAAACAATTTAAGCGAAACAAACCATTCATGCATGTACAAAAGTAGCACATAAACGTTCATGTTGTCATTTCACGTTTGTACATTGAATTCATAGCATAAAGTTCATAATCTTATCAAGATATATCACATATAATCAATTAATCAAGCATAAAATTCATTCAAACTACATATGGAGTCCAAGAGAGTGGAAGGAAAGCAAGAAAATGGATTGGGCAAGCTTTTGGCGAGAGCAGACAGTTTTCGGGAATGCACGAGCTGTAAAGAATTGAACATATCTTGCTTTCTAGAAAATTGGAATGGACTTTTGTTTGTTGGGAATGAAACTAGACACATAGACCTTTCAAATGATATATGGCCCAAGCTGTGGTTCAAAAGGATGTGGAAATGGCGAGGGCTCGAAGTTGGGTGAGTGCAGTGTTCCGGCGAAGTAGCGACACAATTTTCAAACCATCATAACTCACAAATGACAAAAGATATTGGGATGATTCCAATTGGAGGTTGTTCTAGACTTCAAAAGGTTTCTGTGGGTTCAAAAATCAGGTCAATCGTAGTTTGCATGAGGGGGTACCCGACCGGGTAAAGTTCAAGGGAAAAGTTCCTCGGCCGGGGAAAACTGTCCCGAAGTCTTCTGGACAAGAGTACCCGCCCGGGTAGCCTTCCAGGGCTGGAAAAAGGGGCAAAACAGGGGTGGCTTCGAGGATGAAAGAAAAGGGATCAAAACCCCAAGCAAACTCAACCAAAATGCTCCAAAACAATCATATATCATGCATAAGTCTCAAATATATCATGTAGGAACATCAAATGCAAGTTTAGAGCAAATTAAAACACATTAATTCATAAACCCACACACATATATACATCTATATATACACACATATACATATACACCTTGCATCAAAATTCGAGATTCAAGCATATAATTCAAAGGTTATGATATATTCAAGCACATACACACCAAAATTCAACTTATAAAGCAAGAATCATAGAACCCTAGTTATCACCCAACATATATATATATATATATATATATATATATATATATATATATATATATATACACACACATATACCTTGGATAAGAAAGAGGAGATGAGGAAGAAATGGTTGAAGCTTGAATTCTTGGACCAAAACTTGAAGAAATCTCTTGTCTCCTTGCTTGCTTGAAGGATCGATCAAATGATGAAGGGAGGAGAAGTTGGAAGCCTTTGTTTGCTTGGAGAAAATGAAAGAAGAAGAATGGGGAGGAAGAGAGGGGGTTACATCGTGTAAGCAAGGGAAAGATGGAGGGGAAATTGTACTTTGGCACTTTAGGAATTTGAGTGATTCGATTAAGGCCCCAAGGTTTGATAGATGATCAATTGGGGTTCGATTAAAAGTTCAATTGAATCCAAGGATTTCATACAAGATCAAATAAGTACATAATTGAAATGAAACATTTAATTAGCAAGTAAAAAAATTAATAACGAGTGTAAATAACGTAATCATTTAAATCATATAAGTCATATACATCACATAATAGCAATTAGTTCACAAAATTATTAAATTAAATAATCACTTAGCAATTAAAGCATAATTAAAACAACATAACACTCGATCTAACCCACTCGTGGCGTCATACCTGTACGGCCGAAAGGTCAGGGCTTTACAGTACAATTGCTCGAGATGGTCATAAATCTCCCAAGCATTTTCCATGGACTCATGTTGCCTTTGCATGTCCGAAGACATGTTGGCCAACATGAGGTAACGGGCTTTAAGATTATCTTCAGACCATTTCGCAATCGCCTCTCTTTTGGCCCGAGTCGGAGCCTCGCCTTCAGCGACAGGCTCTCCCTCGAAGAGAACATATCTTCTCTTTTCAGAATCTAAAACTATCTTTAGATTTCGAAGCAAATCAGACACTACTAGAAAAAGTGGTTTTTGCGACGCCAGAAAGCGTCACTACAAATGAGTTTTTGTGACACTTTCGATGTTGTGACGCCAACTAAAAGCGTCACTTGATTCACCGTGACAATAGGTGTATTGTGACGCTTATTTTGTGACGCTTCCAAGGTGTCATTAAAGTCCATATATTGTGATGTTTTCTTGCGTCGTATAATAATCCCTAACTACCATAACTTACTACTAATATGACACTGAAAAGCATCATAATAGACTTTATAATGACGCCATAAGGCGTCCTTAAATAGTGTGTGATGTCGATGCAAATCGTCATAATAAACTTTATTGTGACGTAGTACAGCGTCCCAATAGATGTTGTTATGACGATGTAAAGCGTCCCAATAGAGTTTATTATGACGCAGTAAAGCGTCCTAATAGATGTTATTAAGACACAATCAAGAGTCATAATAAAGTTTATTGGGACGGAATAAGTTTGTTATGATGCAATTGAGAGTCACAATAAATTGTATTACCACGGCGTATAGTCATAATAGAATGTATTATCACGAAATAAAGTGTCATTTAAACATTTATTAATATTTAATTCTAATTTGCGTAATTATTGTTATTCTATTGTTGTAATTTAGTCTCTACAAATCAATTTAATTCACAACATAATTAAATAAAGACAATCAAATAACCGAATATTAATATGTTCACAAATTTCCCAATCCAAACTAATATTAGTTACAAAAGGTACCTAATATATAAATATTGGCTGGCCATATGCAACAAAAACCACAAAAGGTTAAGGATCAATACAACTTACAATATATAAATACTTAGTGTAATCTTGTTCAAACCAAATCAAAGTAAATCTCACAAATGGCCGGTGTCAACCTTGAGCCCTAGCAACCTATATAAAAATTCATTTGTTGTAGTCAATATTAAATATAGGTCGAAAGAAATTTTGTTAAAGCTAATGAACAATCTTTACCATATTTTTTTGCCACGGAACAACCTCTCCAATCGCATCACCAATAGTTTTGAAATGTGATGTAGGTCGAAGTAGTTCTTCATCTGCTTCCACTGCAACGTTGATAACCACCTCGCACCAGTTATTTCCCAAGGAAACGTGTCCAACTCTGTCCGAAAGATCTAAACTTCGAATACAACCAATTGCCACAGTTTTCGATGAATCGACTGCACTCTTTAATAATACTTTTGACCCAACCTATACAATGTAAACCCAATGTAAGCAAATTTTGTTTACTCTCCAGCAACATGCACACAAAGAATACAAAGCCCCGTTGCAGACACATAGACAGATATTATTTAGATGCCCAAATAAGATGTTCAATGTTTAGTTGGAACTATACATGCCGTCTATTCAAACTTGTTCGCTCGTATGCATTAACCTCTGCCACTAATAGGAACAACAATGAAGTGTCAAATGCACTATTTTATAAGCTAGCAGGACACAGACAAATGCAACCAAACTATCCCTATGTCAACAGGAAACAAACAAATGAGCCCCTAATCTTTCTCATTTTCACTCATACCACATCAATTGTCACTACAGAAATGCACCAATCTTTTTCTATATATGGATGTATCCTTCATACAAAGTTTGAATAGAGGCATTTCAATTCACATAAGAAGTTCTTGCACTAAATTTATGGGTCAAGCATAATGCACAAGATACAGAGTATATACCCAAGTCTTCATAGACACCTTTGTGAAATACACAAGTCTTCATAGACACACAACAGTATCCACGCAATCTCCATATATAATAAAACGATAATACTTACTAACAATGACAATAGAACATTATCCAATCATAGAAAACCACAAATTCTCCTAGAATTCAATAGCAGCAAGAAAGGATGGCGATGAAGGGCCATGGTTCGAATAGCAAAACAAAAGCTCAGAAAAATAGCAACAAAACTGAATCTTGTTTCTTCTAGAGGAGAGTTATGCAGTACTCAAAAAATATTTCAATCCATTTCGGTATTCATTACTAACCCACTCAAGGCTTGTAGCACCCGAGTGCAAGGTACCACATCCCCCGCACCGAGACCCGACCCGAATATGAAACAGACAATCCATACCCGAGCTAAATCACGACGAACGGGGACATATACACTTGGTAAGCTAGGTGGGAGCTAACTTTCGCAACCACAGAGACCATAAAACAGAAATATTATCAATGCGGAAGCAAAGTACATACATAAATAGCAAGATAAGCAAACAGCAACGGGTTCAACTAGCATAGATACCTAATCCCGAAATTTAATAAAATCACAAAACATTAATTCCAGATTCTTTCTATTCCTATAGGCTTATCTTGAATTCATGATAAATGTAACAATCATTACAAATCTTACAGCTTCATACTTAACCAAATCATGATTCAATATGCACATGGACAGACTCTGACTTAACCGAAAGACTAAATAGACTTGACTTCCCACCTAGCACTCCAAACCTGCAAGAACACTGAAAATAATCCAGGCTCAGTCTATACGAGACTGGTGGGTATACAACGAGGGATAAGTAACATATACAACAATATTTAAACATTCATATGCAAGTTATAATCTCAAATGAGGTTTTTAGAGCATTTCCCAAGTGGGTGAAATAAATAAGTCATCAAAAAGGATTATAACATTCATTTTTCATTAGGTCGTTTGTGGCCCGGCGAGTGGGCGTGCATTATCTCCAACCAACACCTCATGTACATTCATGAACATTTACACCTTCTTCCTCCGGGTGATGGCCGAGTGCTCGGCCCGAACCATCCATTCATTGACCAAAAGGGGAACATGACTCCCCAGATGGCACTTAGCGTCCATTCCTCGCTAACTCCTAACGAGGTCCGGTTACGCCGTTCATTGGTGGGACTAGTGTGAGGGTTCACCGTCAGCCCATGCCTCCTCGGGTCACCACTCACACCAAGTCCCTGAGCCCCATTCTGTGCATTCATTCATTCTTTCTCGCCAAAACATTTGGTAGGTTCATAAAAGAAGGGCTTTACTTTAAAAATCATTGACTCTTGAAAACGACTCTATATATATATATATACTTTTGGCTGAAATCTTTACACATTGGGAGTATATAGGGTCATTTATCTAAATAGTAGAGAAACCCACCTGTATGCCTCTTACCGAACAATACCAAGAAGAAAAGGAGACTTGAAAGTGTCCTATGAACCCGGCATCTCCGCCCTGGAGAAAACTGTGCAAAAGACAATGTAACGTGTTCGTGAGACTCAAGACCCCAAATGAACCATATATGACGCACGACATGCAATGAACATGATATGAATGCCTAAAAGATGATATTATGGAATGAACATGTTCATGTGCACTATTAACGCATTTAAATCATATAGACGAGCCCTTCATTCATTCAAGGAAGCGTTCATAATCATTTAAGTCATGAATTTCACATTTTATAAGAATTCAATTCAAGAATTCAAATAATGATCATATCACGTAATATGACACGTTAATACTTAGAAAATAAACATTTAATTACATTCAAATCAAGATTGGAAATTAGATAAGAACATAAAATACGTAACAATTTAATTTCCATAATTCAATTAAATCAAATTATACTTAATACATAACAAACATATATATATATATATATATATATATATATATATATATATATATATTGTTTTAATGCATGCATGTTAGGGCACGTAGATATATATATATATATATATATAAAACAATATATATATATGCATTAAAACAATATATATATATAACAATATATATATATATATGCATGTAGATATATATATATATATTGTTTTAATGCATATATATATATTGTTTTATATATATATATATATATATATCTACGTGCCCTAACATGCATGCATTAAAACAATATATATATATATATATATATATATATATATATATATATATATATATATATACACTTCATGCAAATAAGACATCTAATATATATTTACTACCCAGGCATATATTTATAACCAAATGTATATATACACATGCATATATATACTATATAAACACATTAGTTATATATATAATATATATATATACCTAAATTGCATACATATATATTTACGTAATATACATACGCAAATATTGCATGCATTCTATTAAACACATAATATATATACGTATATATACATACACAACAGGCATGCATAAACCACAATAATTCATTTACACAATGCATGCCAATAGATTAATATAGTAAGTATCCTATCATATGCATGCAACCATGCATTGGTGAACAAAGATTAAGCATAAAAACAATTCAAACAATCAAACACCTAGTAAATTAAAGCGAAAAGGAATAAAATGCAACAGCAGAGCTTCTGTACAAGTCTTCCCGGCCGGGTACTTTCATGCCAAAAATCTCCCCGGCCGGGGAGATGTAACAAAGTCGCGTAGCATCAACCAACACAAAGCTTATTCCCCTGTTTTCATTACATAAATATCCAGCAGCAAGTAGCAGCACTTAAGGCAAGAATCAGCAACAAACAGGCCATGAAATCCCATGGAAAAAGACTGGAAAATGACAACAATGAAGCAAGGAAAAGAGCAACGGTTGACAGCAGCAGTTCAGGCCAAAAACAGGGGATAAACGGAAGAAAAACAGGGCAACAACCATTCCATTCTTTAATCAACATGATCATGTATGTATGTGCAACAAACAAGGCAAAATGGGCAGCAAATGACAGCAATTCAATCCTAAAAGCAGTTCATACAAAGAACCGTTCATTTCATACATAAACCTTCAAGTTTCATGAAGTTCAACAATGGTGGGTTCACATACACTTAACATACATCAAATTCAAATATACATACTAGAAGCTGAAATGGTCAGATTTCACGCCCAATTTCTCAAGAAAACAGAATCTAAATCATGAATTAAAAAATAAAGTTATAACCTAACTATTCATCTCCTTCTCCAAAAACTCATGCTCACAAGCTCAAAATTAGGGATGCATAGCTTAAAATGACACATATTGAATGTCTATCACAACCCTAAACTCACCTTGTTCATTGGATGGAAGATGGAAGAGATTTGAGCTTGAAATCTCCAAGTAGGGCATGGTGACGGGATTTTCTGCAGAGCAGGGGCTTTTGGCTGATTTTTCTCTAAGTGTGAGGGTTGGTTCGGTTTGGGGCTGATATGGAGTGTTAGAGGGTTGAGTTAGGGTTCCAAGGAATCAAACCATGGTTAATTTGGTCAAGGTTTGAGTAAGTTATGGCTCTTTTAGTAAAAGGTGGCAGTTTTGACGAACGTAACACTTTTCGGTTGAATTTCGGAGGTCCAAATAACTTTGGAAAAATATGAGGATAAGTTCATTAAACTCGAATTTTCATTATGAGTTCAGCAAAGTTGACGAAACTCGAATCCAAGTTTCCTAGCTCAAGATATCAAATACGGAACCAAAGGTGCGCTAATTGCTCGTTAGCCCCCGATTTGGATTCCAAAATCAAAATAAATTCGAAACTCATGCAAACGAACCCGAAAACACAAAACAAACATATATTCATAATCATAACACGCATAAGTCTAACATATTAAATTTGCACGAGATTTCGGTGTCAAATCATATAAGAACGAAACACGTTTATAGCACTCATGAGTAATGCATAAATATATTCAAAGAATTCATAAAATATAACAAAATCACATCAGATTTATAATAAACAACAAGAATTCAATTTATATAAAAAAATAATTAGGAAAGTGCACGAAACAAAATGTAAATTAAATCAAAGTGTACACATTTATTTAAATAAAAAAATCAAATGCACGATTAATACAATTTAATTTAAATCAAATGCATGATTTGATATAGTTTAAAATTAAAATGCATGAATACACATATATTTCATTAAATCAACTTTGTACAAATCTAATATATATATATATATATATATATTTAGTATTAATAACATTAAATTATGATAATTAACTTTTAATATAAAATTAAATATACAAATCACTTATAAACAATTAATTAGCGCAATTTGGTAAACACATACGTCATGCTATACGACTGAAAAACGGGGCCGTTACAAGACTCCTCCTCAAAGGTATATCCTGTAATACACAGGGCCTAAGAGTAAGACACTGCTATAATAGACAAAACAAACCGCAAACGACGCACGGCTCAAAGCTAAAGCATGAAAACATATATAGATGCTAGTGCAGAAAATTTCAGCATGCGCACATTGCAATCAAACGAGCATAACTTTTACCTCGGAATGAATTTTCACGAATCGCAAAATTCCTAGAAAACTAGACAAGCATATATTTCCAATGATATAAGGCTCAAATGCTAGTTTTTCCCGAATAAATACCAGTTTTTGTATGAACATGATGTAAAACAGAAAATTTCCTGCAGCACTATTAGTGAAAGATGATCGTTGTTCCCTTATCAAACGAAGTCTAAATAATCTGAAATTCGGTGGTAATACTCATAACATGACAGAAATACACCCGTAAAACAGTTTTAAAAAAATTCCATCGTTTAGTCCCTCTGCTCGAGCCACAAACCGAATTCTGAAAACAGGGGACAGCAGGGGACGTTGCTATTTTTCTCGGGACTCAAATCAAATCGGATGGCCACCAATTTTTGCAGAGAACATCGCTAATATGT
This sequence comes from Lantana camara, assembly GCA_037501455.1. Lineage (NCBI taxonomy): Eukaryota > Viridiplantae > Streptophyta > Magnoliopsida > Lamiales > Verbenaceae > Lantana > Lantana camara. The sequence continues at coordinate 89,893,452 of CM074863.1, forward strand.
CAAGAATATCCAGTTAAAACAGTTTTAAAAAATTCATACTCTACAATCCACAATTCACTTTTCTATGTAATAGTCACAATAAGGAAAATTTGGAGGATTGGCATAAATATGTATCTTTGCTCCTAGATCATTTAAGCATAATTTATGCAACTAATTTCCACCACTAACATAGTCATGATCATAATTCATAGCTCAATTCCTAGAATACCTAGGGTTCATACACTCAAATAATCATGAATTCCAACAAAATTCCATAGGATCAAAGAATGAGCAAGAAACATGTTTAACATAGCAAAATTAGCATCATTCCCAACCTACATATAAAACTAATCTCATAATTTTCAGCTCTAATTAAGACATGAAAGGAGAAATCTAAACGGTTGAAATACCTTCTTGAAGGTGAATATGCAAGGAAACAAAGCTTGGAAACTCAAAGATGGAATCTAGGCCCTCAATTGCTTGATGAAGATGATGAGTAAGAGTTTTCTCTTTTCTTTTGTCTTTCCTCTCCTCTCTCGGTAGTTTTTTTTTTTTTTTCAAGTTTAAGAATTGATAAAAGTTCATAAAATTTTATCAAATATCACTTTAGAATGCTTAGGGGCCATTTTGCAATTAATTGGGACTAAGATGCAATTTAAATGGGGTCAAAAATGGTGGGGTGAGAATTTTGACAGAATAATGGCGTTATACAATGTGCAGAATTCAATCAGCAAGCTATGGACACACCAGGAAGATCTGAGTATGGAGTAAGTTACATTTATTGTTTTCTGCATTATGCTCTTATTTTGAATCCTCCAAACACAATAGCTTTTGTTTTTCTAAAGTGTTTATTTTCAAACTTTCAAGCAGCAGTCAGTAGTAGTAGTAGAAGTAGCTAGGGAGTTTTCACCAAAAAATATAGAAGTTGGGAGTGCTCAATTCACATAAAAACTCTCACAGCTTTTCTCAGCTTAAAAGAAGCATAATTAGGCACAACAAATTGACACTTCTTATTTGCTAAAGAAAAGCTAAAAGCTCCAAAACTACAAACTAACACGAATTCTTGATGTCTCATTACTACAGAGAGATTCGGTTTACTCTAAGCTAGGATCGGTCCGGGAAAGCCCGCGAATGACTCCATCAATGAACAAGGAGTGGACTCCAAGATACAAATCTTATGAAGGTACCAGCAGTACCTATTACAATCCAAGCACAAGTTAAATAATTTTATAGGAATGAATAATACATACTTGCATATAATTTTTTCACATTTCAATAACTTAATCAATTAAGAATTCTATAAACACATTAATAAAAATTACACACACTTAGTTCAAATGAGCACAAAGGAGCAATTTAGCATGCGCAACAAGATAATAACAGTAGCAAATTCGACAAGGAAACCTCACGATACTTCAGATAAAATCAATCATGTAACAAACAGCCTAACACAACACACAACAGCAAGTTAGTATTCAGCTTTTATCTCTTTTTTTCGCTTAAAATTCCCCATTACAACAAGTTAGTATTCAGCTTTAACAAGTAACAACAGTAGCAAATTCCACAAGGAAACCTCATGATACTTCAGACAATTACCTCAAGTACTAGGAAAAGATTCAGGAAAAAACATATCTGTTATTAAAGTTAAAATCAGCCTTAAAAGCTGAGTAACAGTAGAAAAAAGACATATCAAAATCCAAAGCATATTAGCACACCATATGCATTGTTACTATTCAAGGAATAAATTGTTGGACATACTTACCTCTTCAGTCAGCCATACTACTTAGGGGGAACGACTGGCTGGACCAGAACGCCAACAAACACTGAAAGTAGTTCCTTGCTCATGCATTTCTTAACCTTCAAAGAAAGCATTTTTTAGAAAATATCTAACACCACTAAACTCTCAGTATCTTCAAGCAGAAATTGACAACATTCATAAAACATTATTCAGATAAGTCAATGTGCATCGCAAGAAAATGAATTAAATGAAGAAATTAACCATGGAATCTCAACAAAATCATAAGCTTAAGAACGTTTCTCAATCTGTTAAGAAACCAGATCCCAACAATCCATCTACAGATTCTTCAATTTTTGGCAATAATCAACTAAATGCGTAGTACACAGACACATACTGAACAAAATGAACTAGACAAAACTACAATAACAAGGGCAAAAGAGACAGAGTTTTAAGGCATGCAACTCATCAATCATCAATTTTCCTATTGAACTCCAAAACCCATACCTTATATTCGAAACATACATTCAAACCTTGTAATCAAAAGACTGAACATTTATCAAGACTGATTTAAGAATCCAATCACATAATTTTAACCCATATACATGAAATACCAAAATTTCGAGCTTAAAAGTTACTAAAAAGAACTATGGAAGAACTTAAAGCAAGGAAACAATCAGTTCCTCCTTAGGCGAAAAACAAAGGGGGGAATCTACTCTTGGTTAAAAGGTTCAATACTTACTTTCAACAGCAGGAAGCGGGGGGGCAGTGGAAGAATGCGGCGGTGGAAGCGGGTGGTGGAAGCCCACACAGTCGTCGTCGGTAGAGGCAAAGACACGGACAAAGATTGTGGTTCACAAACTCAGATTCTCAAACGACTCCGCTTCCTATTTTCACATCTCAACTTCGATTTATTGCCGTCTCCGCTTCGTTGGCTTCTCCGACTAGGTGTCTTCTCCGATTTCAGATCTTCGGGTGACTTGGGTGAAACATGGAACTTGGCTTCTCTTCAGGTGATTTGGAGATTTGGGTGAAAATGGGATGGCTAAAAATGGGTAAATGGAAAGTGGAGGGTTTCTCAAATTGGAAAGTGCATTTCTTCCCTCCTTAATTTTCGATAAAAGCGGGAATTTTGGTCTGAAAACACCCATGTTATGACGCTTTTATGTTAAAGCGTCATCATAAATACACGATATTAGGACGCTTTTAATTTATCGTCCCTATAGCACTAACATATTGTGACGCTCAATCTAAAAATATCTTAATACAGTCAATCCAATTAATAATTAACTTAAAATATATAATTCGGGAATTTTACAAAAGAGCGTCACAATATATTAGATGTTGTGACGCCTTTTTAAAAGGGTCATAATAGGGCGTGATTAAAGGCTGTTTTTCTAGTAGTGAGAGTAATTGGGCCCCGTCAACTTGTTTGATTCGAGGATGGATACCAAAGGGTTTTTGGTTGCCATTTCAATTGTAGAGAATCACAGAACTACAACCTAACTGGAAAAACAGAGAAATCATGAGCATGCTGAATAATAACGATTACATATTATCAAGGTCTTTAGAAATACATTCTCCCACTGTTTTTAGAAAGTTTAGAAATCCCAATGACTTTAAAAGAAAGTTATTTTCTCAATGGGTACTAGGATCCCAAGCATCCTTAGTTTTGGACCCACGACTCGTGAGACATCCAAAGGTCTAAGAATCTTTAGGTGGGTATGAATTGCCGATTCCATCCCCATGGAATTCCTAGTAATACTTTTGCATCACTAATCTTTCAATCATGGACCCACGACTTGTGAGACATCCATATCTACTTTAGTGTTGAGCAGGACCCATCAATCATAAGATCTCAACCAAACTTAGTCCAAAACGACCCACGACTCGTGAGACATCGCCCGTTCTAAAATGGTCAAGAAATATTAATTATTTAAAATAATTAATCAGGAAACTAAGAGTTAATAAGCTACACTAATTGCCCCACGGCTCGTGAGACAGCAATTAGTTTCACTTATTAAGTCCTAAATCCTATTGATGGAATGCTAGAAATTTTATTACCGTGACAAAACACCTATTTATTCGAATTTTGCTCAATATTTACATGGGATTTTCGAATGACCTTACCAACATATAATGTTATCCAAATTTTAATTGTCTTGTTAATGCAGTTTCACATAAAGTGCATCACAGAAGCAATTAGCAGATAACATGTCCTAGCATGATACTAATTATGTGATGATCATGGGTATCCTATCTTATATGTGATTTTGGGAGCCACTCCAAAATCACTAGTTCTAACATTCATGCCACATAAGACAATTCATATCACATAGAGGTACAAAATTTAATGGAAAAAATGCCCTATCTATTACATTTAATAGAAACTCTTCTAAACATTTTTAGGGGTCTTCTTATGGCCACCGTTCTTCAAGTGCTTCTTGTGGATCCTTCTTATTACATGGGTGCTTGTCTCCAAAATGAAAATAAAACCTCACTTCCTAAGTTCTCTTTACATAAAGTAATATGGCTCAATTTTCATATTGACCATAGATAAGTACACGGGGTTTACCCCGGCCCAAAAACAATAATAAGGAAAGCCACATAACAAACACATAACGACACACATAAGTAGGGCTCCAAACCCAATTGAAAACGCGCAACTATGGGGCTCCGACCCCAATTGAAATCATCCATGTGCAGAATTTAAAACATACATAAGACTAACCCATGATCACCTAAACTAGCATAATTCCGCTTGAATTTAAATTTATCAATTAAATTTAAATTCCCTTGACTTCAAGTTACAATTAACTTAAGTAATTTGAATATACTTCATTATTCAAGAATTTATTCAAAATCGTATGACGGGATCTTGACAAAACAACAATTAACTCAAAATTAAATTTTTGTCAAAATATCATTCAAAGTGATATTTATTATTTTCTCGAAAAATTAGAACTTGACTTTAATTCATAAAATCCCAAATTTTATAATTATTTCAAACAAATAATTTTATAAAATTAAAATCAAATTTTAAAATAAAATCATATTTTAAAATAAAATTAGATTTTAGAAAAACGGGATTTTTTCGAAATCGAAAACACGATACGAAATCCGGGCCCGGGACGATCCGCGCGAGGCGCGCGGGATAGCCCGCAAGCATGCGAGTAGGCTGTCTCGCGCACACGGCCTCGCGCGCTGTCCTGTGCTCAGCCTGCGCGCGCTGCCGGGTGGGAGTGGACGATGCGGGGTGGCTTGTGCCGCCCTATGCGCGAAACGCGCAAGACCGCGCACGCTCGCGTGCAGCTATACTCCCAATCCAAATTCGTTTCGTAATTTCCAAAAATTCTAATTTTCGTTTCGAATTAAAACAGTTCAAACAAATCTGAATCCAACTAGCTTAAAACCAGATTTAAACGAAAACAATTTTTCACAAATTTTCAAGAAACAGTATTGATCCGGCAACTTCGTATTTCAAACAAAACCCACGAATACACAACATATACTCAAATTCAAGAATTTTCATCAAAATTCATAAAGCAGTAAAGATGCAATACGAACGTTGCAATGTGGCTCAGATACCACTTGTTGGAAAACACAAAAGAGTTGAGCAGCGGAAGTTTAAAATTTTCCAAAAGTTTAATCGTTGTCTTGCAATTTTCGTACTGTAACGTTGGGTGTAACAAGAAACTCACTTTAATTGAAGCTTTCTTGTGATGTCGTTACCGTCTAACGAACACCCTTCAAGCGGAATATCCCTCGAACGGCCTTCAAATTTGACTCCAAAGTAGAAGCCCTCCAAAGCGTATCCACACCAGACCTAGAACACGATCAAGCGAGTGAGAATGCTAGTTCTATGGCTTGTGTTAAGGCTAGGATAATTTTGCTTTGAAAACTTTTCTTTTGGATTTTCTCAAAAACTTAACACTTCGTGAGTGTTGGTCTAAAAAATAAGAGAAGCACCCACCCTTGTATTTATACAAGGGGATTCGAAATCCCTAGGGTTCTCCTAACCCTAGTGGGCTTCTTTTCTTGCTCACTAATTAACTTATTTAATTATTTAATTTAATTGGAATAATAAGGTCTTAACTTATTCTCCAAGTCTAGCAAGAAAAGACTTCTCTCTCCTACAATAGGAAGTTGGACTTTTCAACTTTCCTAAAGTTAAAAGTCAATATTCAATAAATCAATTAATTCCCAATTAATTATTTGTTGGGTTAAGTTTATTTGAGAATAGTCTTAACAATTAATTCAATAATCAATTAAAAAACCAAAATTAATTAATTATAATTTAATTAATTAATTCTAGAAAAGAATTCGCGTGTGAAATAATCATACGCACGAAGCCACGCATGTGCCACATGTACAAGACAATTGGCAGCCACGCAGGCTTGCGTGACACATGGCAGTCCCATGTCATTGATACGTGGCAATGCCCACATGTTTTGCTTCGTTTTGATCAACTATTTTGATCCTTCGTTAATCATATTAACATCCTACCATAACCCTCGTGTTCTGGCATTTGTGTGTGACCCTTTAGGTTCATTATTCGATTAGCAGTGACAGCAATTAATTAATTCCCTAATTAATTACTCACCTCATAGATCACACTACCGTAATCTAGCAATGGGTGTGTGACCCCTAGCCGAATAACGAAATGAATCGAAGAACCTTTCAGTCAATGACAATCAGTGAAATACGATCCTCCTACAACTCCATCTCTCAATCAAGAACTAAGGCATGAGAATATTCTCAGAGCCCAAATATTCTTGATCTTTAAAGTTAAGTTCGTTTCATATCCATTTCGATCTCAATCCTAGAAAACCCCATTTTCTAGATGTCTTGATCTTTTATCCACCTTGGCCAAGGGTTTAATGTTTAATGGACTACGAACAACTCAATCAATAAGAGATCATTCTTGTTCTTAACAAGTGTAGGTCCTTTATCAATTCTACTAATTCTACATATGCCACTTATGTAATCCCAACATAGGCCGTGGTTCAGGAAACTTCTTTTCCCATTTAGGAATGTTCTCACGCGGGACATCTCAGTGATGAAGTTCTTGTAACAATCACCCTTATTATGAACGCATCAACGCATGCACTTATCAGTCCATGCAACTGAGTGATCCTTCAAAAGGACATAATCACATAAGCAAGTCTCAGCAGAGTCAAGGTCGACACTCCCAGACTCATTGACTTTGAGAAGTTTCTAATCCTCGCCTATGGAGTTAAGAACTTGTTTCATGTGCCATTCCCATAACGACAAAGTTCTTAACGGCCTCATCTGATTAGGGGAGTTCAATACATGCAAAACACAGTCAACCCAAACGGACATAAATAAGCACATAAAGAAATGATTGCCTATGAACAAAATTATCTCGTTTATTATTCAAAAACTGTTTGTGATTTCACAAGAAAATAGTAAAGCAAACATCTGCTTTAAGGGCACTATTCCTAACAGGCCGTGCCACCATTACAGTCCCAAACTCAAAGCAGCGTCGCGGCCGCGCCACTAGGCACACCTGCGTGAAAAATAGCTTGAAACAGGGCCGAAAGCAGAGGAAAGGAAGGAGGAAATAAAGCAGCAGCAAAGCAACAAGTATACAATGCAAAACTCTAACAAATTATGTCATACACGCTGTTAAACTCGAACAGAACAAGAAGGAAGCAAGATGGTCAATTTTCAGGCTAAAAACTCCAAGTTTCATGAGATGCATTAATGGTAATTCATGCTACACCTAACTACCATGGAATATGAAATAATTAATGAAGTTAAGGAGTTCAAATAACCAAGAATCATGTATCAATTCAACTCCAAACTCATGCTAACACAAGGAATCAAATATGAAACTCTAACCCTTACTATTCATGTCATGATCTATAGCATACTCAAAACTCCATGAATATGCACAAATTATATCTTAAAAGAAGCATAAGGAGAAAGAGAACACAACCATACTCTTACCTCTTGGATTGGTGAAGAGATGATCAAGATATTAGCTTGAGAATGCAAGGAGTGAATAGTGTAAATTTTCCCTCTTCCTCTTCTCTTGGTTCAGTAGATTTTTCCTCCTTCTCTTGCTCATGTCCGAAAATGAGGGTTAGAAAAGGAGATAGTGGGCTTAACTAGGGTTAATTAGGATCAAGTTAGGAGTCATTTGGTTAAGTATAGGGTCAATGGTGATTAAAATAGTCAAGGGTGGCAGTTTTGCACAAGGGGCTCGATTCGGGCAAATTTTGAGGGTTCAAATGGGCTTCGAAAAATACAAGGCTGGGTTCCTTAGCTCCCAATTTTTGTTGCAAGTCCAGTGATAATTCCGGAATTCGAATCCAAATTCTCGAGCTCAAGTTATGCCTTTTGGAACCCAAGGCTCGCTAAAACGTGTTAGGCCCTCGAGTCCCTAACAAACAAAACTGTTTAAGAACCGTAACAAACAAACTTAAAAACAAGAAACGGGCATATACATATATTCATAAATCATATATTTCATGCATATCAAGTTATCACAAGAATCGGAATCGAAAACGGAAGCAAATGAGTCAAGTTCGAGGCCAAATGAGCATAAACGTATCAAATTCATATCCAAAACTCAAGAATTAATCCATATAAATCAAATAAGCACATAATCAATATAATAAACATATAATTACATAATTAAATAAATTAAAAACACACTCAGCACTCTCGTTACGGCGTACCTGTACGACTGAAAGGTCGGGGTGTCCTAGTCTCGACGGGAACGATGCTGTGAATAGCAGCCTATCGACAGGGAGAACGACCAACTATTGAACGATGGGGGATAGGGTTATGATTAGCGACTCTTATAAGAGAGGAAGATTCTCATGCGAGATACAAAAAACCTTTCGTTTATTGTGTATAAATCCACAGAATATTAATCATAAATTTATAAATTTTAATAAAGAGAAAAGATTTACCTAATTTAGTTATGAGATTTTTTGAAATTATGAAATTTTGTCTGGAGTAGAAAATCAAAAAGAAATAGCAAGTAGAAAAAAAAAAAAAACATATAATCTAAGTAGAATCCAAAGTATGTCTTGGACTGTTTTTGGATTGTAACTTATTCCCGTTAAAATAAGCACAAGTTGGTTTTCTAAATACTCTAAAACTGCTGAAAATAAACACTTATCTAATACATACTTATTTTTAGAGTTTGCAAACACTCATTAAGCTTGTTGCTGGTCCAAAACAGACATAAATTTCATAAAAAAATGAGGTCTTAAACTGTTGCACTTTAAGGTTCTCTTTCCAGACAATCGTTCCACTTTAGAACGTTTAGAGAGCGTTTGATAGCTAGGATTAGTCTATTTTGGCTACGTTAATTTTTATTAATATCATGTTTGATACCCAATATTAAAACTCCTTGACCCATCTGAGTTAATCACCGACCCGCTTTAATCCTTGTACTATTCAAGGATTAAGTTAGCTACTTCATCCGAGGTGGGGGTGTGAGATTAGCTTCTCTTTCACTTTTCCCGAGAAACGCCTGCCCCTTTTGCCCATAATCCTTGGCATGCAGGCCCATTGTTCAAGGTAAATACATAATTTTACATTTGGCCCATCTTTAATATTAAAAAACAAACACAAAACTAACCGGAATAAGTAAAAAATAAAATAAAATAAAATAAAATTTAAGTGTGATAAAAAAACTATCAAACACAAAATTAACTTATTCTAAGAAATTTTAATCTAATTTAAACTATGACTGAAAGATTAGATAAATTTGGATAATCTTGCATATCAAACGACCCCTTAGTTTAATATTAAACCTTTTTTATTTAATTTTTCAAACAGTGTTTTTATTTTTTTAAGATTGGGCCACACGTGTGTAAACGAACGTTAAGATGCCCATCAATTTTTTAGTTTTGAGACAAAATGTGTCAAAATTAAAATGTGTGGGGCTACAAAAAAAGATACAGGATTAAAAAAACAACTTTTATCCTATTGGACTAAAAATATAATTTTCTCTATTAAAAATTTAATTTTTTTCTTTTTAGTTTCAATATCTAGTTATGAATTCGAATAGGGTCGGATCGGATTATAAGGTATAACCCTTTTCCTATGGAGTCTAAATTAAAATCACATGTAAAATATAAAATTCCCCATATTAAATCAGATCAGAATCACTTAAAAAAATATAAAATTCTATTTATTAATATAACTATTTATTCAAAGAGTCAAATACGATACTTTTAATTAAGCTAACAAAACGATAAATCATGAGTTATACTACTTATTAAATTTTAAATTGTACTCGCACAAGCATCTAGAAAATATGAAAATTTATAATTCTGGAAGACAAAAGGTTAAATTATGAGAATTCGATCAAAATATATAAAAATGTAGTGATTAATATATGGACCGCATAGCGCAGTGGATTAGCGCGTTTGACTTCGGATCAAAAGGTCGTGGGTTCGACTCCCACTGTGGTCGTGTAATTTATAGATTTGATAATTTATTTTTAATAAATCATTTAATTTTTCCTTCTTTTAATTATGGATTTAATAATTTATTTCTTTATTAATAATTTAAATTTTCCTTTATTTTTTGTATTTTAATTCAATTTAGTCAAGTATTCGCATCAATTGTGGCAAACTCAAATCAAAGAGGCGGCAAAAGCTCTCACTCAGGAGCGCCCTCATCTCAGTTGAAGATGGCCAGACCAGGTGCAAGCCTAAATTTTTGCTTCAATTGCAGTTTCTAATTTCATGATTTTTGAAGACGGTATTGAAATTTGAGTGCCGTTTTATTTGATTCTCTGGATGTGCATACATTACCTTCCCCAGATGTATGTGTAGTGCTGCAATATCAATCATGACGTTTGAGTCCGAACTGTTTTTTCTGCGTTTAATGATGCTCTGAGAATACTGGGTTGGGAAGTTGTTTTTTTCCTGATGTTATGAGAATTTGATTGAAAATTTTATATTACAGCATTTTGGTCTTATTATTATTTTTTTGTAAATTTGGTTTGGTTAATCATCTTGTTCTGGTATACCTAATTTGATGTATTAGTTTGATTTTGTTTTTTATGACTTGAGTGAGTACATTGTGCCTACTGTTGTTGGATGAAATTCTTTTGTGATTAATGTATTTGCATTTATTAAGGAGGTTGTATTAAAACAAATTGGTAAAATTCCAATGTAGGAAGAAAAGGCATATGATTTAGGTCCTTGCCAGGTCTGTGGATGACAGTTTTGGGAGCTTTAGAACGAGGTTTCTCTTAGATGAGTTTTCTCATCATTCGGTTGATTTATATTATAGTTGGGTATGAGAAAATATTGCTACTTTTGTATGGGTTCAATTTTCATTCTTTTAGCTGCACGTTTGTTCCTTCTCTTCAACAATAATATCTTCGTCACCTGAAGGAAAATCTCATGCTGTAAACACTTTGAGTCGAATAGTTTACAAAATATTGCTACCTTGAAGATAACATCTAGAAAACATGTATGAAGAATGTTCTGTACTGTTGGTGCATATGTCGGTAATGTTACAGAGATGCACTTGTTAATGTATATGTGTTGGATTTGCTGCGGAATGTTTATTAAGTACATACAGAGAATGGTCTTAGCAGTACAAGTGCAGTATTAGTTTCTCATACTGGTATGAAGCTTGTGCAATAGAATGCATATGCTACCCTTTCCAGTTTTTCTGTTGATTATTGAACATACTTGGGTCATGTTACAAATTCAAGTTTCCCAAAATTTCAAAATTTCATTCATGAGAGGATGATGCTATCCGTGTTTCAAAATAAAATTGAGTTTGATTAAATGTTGGTGATTAAAGTGGATATTTGTAACGAAACTAAAAGGGGATATTTGTGTAATTGCGCATAGTTATGAGGAGGTTGGTACAATAGACACGATAGAGATTGTGGAATTGTATGTCTGTTTAAAGTGTCTGACCCGAGTTTTCGTTTTCACTACTAAAGTTAAAAAATTATTAACATGTAACTACCAAAAATAACAGACATGATATTTATTTAATCACGTGTTTCGCACTATTTACGTTTCAGAATACTCTCTCTCAAATTGGAAAATATATATCATAAGCCATAAGCTTGTTAAGCTGGTATTTCTCTTGATCTCGATTCAGTGTCTTGATCAACAAATCGACTATGTGGTCTATTTGGTCATATTAGAAAAAAAGAAGATCAATTCTGGTGAAACAAAAACTCAATATCATTCTTTCACATACAAAAAAACCCAGCTGCTGGTGGCCTCCTTTAGGTAGAGTTCATTTAATTCTTCTAAGCTGTTCTATCTTTTATTCTTTTTTTCTCTTAAAGTTTGAGAAGCTGGCCTCTCATAGGAAATCAAGCAAGAACCAACTACTCAGTTTATGTATGTATATGTATATTTGGTGGAGGCTGGGGTGCTCATCGGTTTAATTGTTCAATCAACTACTCAGTTGTTACAAGTTCTTTGCTCTTTTTGTATTCATATTGGGAGGATATAATAATCTTTAAAAAAAGGGAAGGTTACTTCTCATGTTATATTAGAAGACCAAATTCATAGTTGAAGTGAAAACATAGGTTCAGCTATACCACATTTTCTTTATTACATGAATAAGATTTTTCTTCATCGAACATTACTACATGAACTGTATTAAATTTTCTTTTGGGGCAGTGATGGCTTATCAGGAGTTAAAATTGTTCTAGTTCTATCATTAGCTTCTTTTGTTACGCCAGTAAGAATAATCAGATTTCTTCAATGAATCATATCTGCTGTATTGGTTTTCCATCATGTAAAACATCTGCGGATTGTCATATTCTGATAATGAGTTTGATATAAACCTAATAATTGATAAAGCTATCATTATTGAGGGAATTCATTACACAATTGAGTCAAAGTTATGAAAGAGATTTCTCTGATTAAGTATTGAACAGAAGAAGAGTCTGAATTGTGTGCTACTTGAAAATGGGATCTGAACTGAAGAATTGTCTCTGTAAATCCTGAAATAAGAGGTTGGATTATATGCTAAATATGGAACCTCATATAAGATGGTGATAGTTGAGTTTCAGAAGACAGGTCTAACAGGAATGAGTGGCACCATTATACGTTTTTACATTTTCAGGATCCTTTCTCTTTGGCTTAACTTATATTTTGCCACCTTCAGATTTTGAAATTAATATCTGAATGTGGATTTTGTGAATGATTTGGAGCTTCTGTTTGCTAAAATGTTTATATGCGACTCCCTTAGATTTAGACTCCTTTAAAATGTAATTTGTGCATGAGGAAATCAATGGCTTCTCTTTGTAGAATGAGTTTTTATGAAAGATATATGCGCTACGATATACATCCTTTTATTACTCTTCCCCGTCAGCATTTTTGTCGTTTGAACACTGCCCTTGTTGTGAGCATAAATTATAAAAAGATTGGAACTATTAAAAATGATAGCAAAATACCCAGGTTAATTGGCAACTTGCGGGGAAAAGGAAGAACAAAAGAATGTGAAAAAATTGTTAGCTGTCTGGTTATCCTATTACTGCAGTTTCTTTTCTTCTTGGAGAGCAGATTCTGGTAATCAACTTTGCCTGCAGAATTAATTTATCTTTACTCTTTTTCCTTTGCCATTCATCTTACTTGCCGGGAGATGCAATCTGGCTTTAAGAGGTCTTGGGGCTCGAGTTTTCTGGTCAAATCCTCTCACACACACAAATCCTGATGAAAATATTAGCGTAAATATCATATTTCTAGTTTTTTTTAACAATATTAGCAATACGTTTTAATGCTATTATTTTGCAAACATCAGTTGTTAGAATTACTATCTAATATCAACTTCAGAACCCTACTAGTTATCAACTTAGCTAGTAATTCTAACTTCAGTTGTCTGAAATTTGCATCTGAGAGTACTAATATACGTTAAGCGCATAAAGTCGATTACAATAATGAGGTTAGTTGATACCTTTCCAGAAGCAGTACTGGATATCTTCAGTTGTCGTTCCTAGCACGCCCGGATAGTAATTCAGTCAATTTTATTTCTTGAAATTATCTGTAAACTAATTAATTTTATTTCATTTTTACCTTTAAAAATTGTTGAGACAGATGTGCCAAAGAATACTGTCCTCCTTGGCAGATTCCATATCAAGGTTCTTGGTACATCAATAGGACTCAAACTAGATTCATGATCTGCAAAAACCTGCGAAAGAGCAGTAATGTGTATGCATTTAACTATCTTTGATACATAACTAACTTTATTCTGGTGCTGGTCTTCAAATTCAAAACATTTTTCCCATTAATATCACTTCGTGTTGCATTAATGACCAATTGGCTCTGCTATAGATAAAGCTCCTGAATAATAGATTTTTTATTACCTCATTGACCTGGAAATATGTGCCATTGAGTGGGAAAATCCCTCTCATTGCCGTTCTGCAAGGTATCTACCATGAAATTGATGTTTTTCAGCAAAGAAAATCAAAGGAAAACGACCAGGAAATAAGGTTACACAATTATGCTATTATTAATATTAATAATTTACATAATTTGTTCTCACCAAGATAGTGCCTCTGACTCTCTGACGCTGTGCTTCTCTTGTGCTCTTGCATGCAAAGCATGTTTTTTTGTTGCACAGGCCACCTCCTTGAGAGCTACACTTACTTTCTGGAGGCTGAACTGAATCTGCCGTTTCACCTGTTTCATTATGTTTCTTAATGAAAATTATAAACTAGTAATAGTTTTATTAACCTTATCAAGCTATTTTAGGTTATGTAACTTACCCGGAGTCCATATAGCCAGAAGGTATGGACTTGGATCATCAGGTTCTCTTCTATCCATCTATAAAATTAACTTCCATGTTAGTGAAACTCTAGTTGCATACAAATAGAATCAGAGAAGTTAAAACTTATAGATATGGAATAACTAACCCCTTTTAGTAGCGGGTGTGAATCAGGGAGTTCGTACCTGCAGCAATAAATCATTACTCACTGGAAAATTCTATTTTTGTCTTTGTTTTGTCTCAATATGTAGAAATTTCTATCATCTTGTACATTCTACCCACAAAGTTATTTCTTTTTTTGTAAAATAAAGAATGGGAAAAAGGAAACTTACACTTGGTGTGCTGTCCTTAATCGACTGACATGCTTTAATTTAGGTATCGGTACAGAAGCAAATGCTGGACTCAAAGTAACCAGGGCTTTCGACAGATCACCTTCTCCCATTTCCATCTGCTCTTGCATGAAGCTCTGCAAGTTTGTAGTGAATTCTTCTGCATTGAGCTTTATGACAGGGATTTCATCTGGATCCTCATAAAATGCATCTTCTATGTCTCTTTCTGACACTTCTATGGGTGACTCTGGGGTTGTTGGTTCCTCAATTAATGGTTCAGAGTTTCTTTTAAACTCCATTCCCCTTTCTATATTATCCTCAGACAGAGGTAGTAGCATAGGGTTTATTATCACCCCAGAACTTTTATTAGCAGTAAAAGGCGCAGTTGAACTGACTATATGTGTCGCTTCTGGCCCTGGAAGTGCAAGTTTTGCACTGCAACAAAGGCATAAGTTCATCATAATTTTGTACAGGAATCTCTTAATAGTCTTTTGTTGTGCTCACTATTACAGATTCATTATTTAGACAGGTCTTAGATAACCTTGCAAAAGCACTTGCAAAATGTCGGCATTCTCCTCTCAATGGACAAGCATTACAATTTGGCTCTCTCTTTGTGCAGAAAACCTGTATCCAACATACAGGAACCAATCTTTTAGGAAACTATTCTCATATGGTTTGTGTATACAACGGTTACTACTGTTGATTCATACCTTTCCGAAAGTTATCATTTGGTAGTGTAGCTCATACCTGTTGAAGCCATAGCATGGTAATTGCTTGTTATGCTAGGTTTATATATATAGTTATGCAATCGAGATAGGTAAAAACTTACAGCGTTTCCTGATCCAACTTGCAGAGTCTTGGCCAAAGATATTTCTGGATTGATTCCAATACTGGATAACTGCACGGAAGCAAAATTAGTATCTGCACTAGTTCAATAGGTATTCTGCCAATTGCTAAAACATACTTACAGTTCAAGTAGATGCAACTGGAGTGACTCAGGAAGGGGTTGCAGAGGAACCCAACCAAGCCGAACAGCAATGCGTCCAACATTTATGTCAACCTTATCATGCAAAATAGTCAGTTACAAGATTTCCTCCTTTCTCTATTATGGTGTATTCTTTACCATTTCATGTAAATGGGATTACCGGAAAAGCAAGGTGATGAAGAGTTAGAAGGCGGACACACTCCACACTTTTTAACCCTAGTCCTCTAATGCTCAATAGGTAATCCCTGCAATACATTTTGTTATGGTGGACATACTAGATGGAATATACTTAGTCTATATATTATCCAAAATATGGATGAATCATGAATAAACTAAATTCATGGAGTAAGCTTATTGTTATGATGCAATCGAAAAAAAGGGAGTTCGGAGAGAAAAAAAGAAAAGGAGAGAGGGAGTTTACTTGGCTTTATCTGGTTGAACATCTCTCAACCATTCGAGGTCAACTCTTTGATGATCATGAACTACACGATTTAGAAAATCCTACACAAGATCCAAAGAAAATGCCTTGGTTTCTTTGAAGTAATGAGTATTTAAAAGAGTCAGCTATAAGAAACATTTTTCTTACCTTTATTCGTTCTGCTAACATGTTATTCATTCCCCTTTCCTTGATCGTATCAGAAATCTCACGAACATCAGCATTTCGTAATGCTTCGTAATCTATAGAGTCTGTTGCCTCTCTGCTTCTTCCTCTTGGTCCATTCTTTGATTGCACCTGCTCTCTCAAGGTATCCCAATTAACTGTTTCTGTCTTTTCCTTCCCAGCCTTTCTCTTTCTTGTAGCTGGAGTAGTGCTGATCTTGCTAGAAGAATGTACTTGTTCCGTCTCAGTTAGTACAGCTGTTTTCTCACCAGCATGCTTACAATGATCTGCAATAAAATTCACATGAATATCAAAAACTTTTCCATGTAAATGCCATTTGTGTGAGGGTATTCTGTCCATTACCACTTTGCTGTTCGCCTAATGCCTTAGTAGGTATTTTCTGGCCAGTGGCAAATAAACTCTCCTGCTGGAAAGTTTCTTGTTTTTCTTGCCTTTGCTTGATTAAATGTTTCCCATACATGTTTTCAGATCCATTTTTGTTTAGAATTGCATGATCCAATACTGATGGTCGAAATATTGGTTTTCTGTTTTCTATGGCTGTAAATGAATTACTTTCTTCAATCTGTCCTAACTTTTCATGTCTATGTTCTAGATTTGTTCCATTTGTAATTCCAAAATCTGTTGAAGACAACAAAGATATGTGTCCTTTTCCTGAGTATGCAAGAACATCCTCTTCCCATTTTTCCAGGCCCATTGACATGTTTGGACAATTTGGGACTTCTAAAACGAAAGGATTTTGCCTGTAAGCTAGATTTTCTAATTTCTGATGACCTATCAAGGGTATTTTCGGACATGAACTTCCCATGAGCTCAAATTGATATTGCTGCAATGCAGCAATTCTTTCAACTTGTTTGGGAACACTTAGATAGCCAAGGTTTTTGCTGAAATCCCACCCATTTTCAGCTTCTGCTTTTGATCCTGTGCTGGATCTGCGGTCTTCAGATGCTTGAAATACACAAGATTCTGATGAACTTTGTGATGAAATTATGTCTTCCTCTATGCTTCTGGTGTAGTCATTTATCGAAATGGTTCTATTTTCTGATCTATGCCCAGCTGATTCCTTCACAACTTTGTGATCATAAGTTGTCCCGTCTGGATATGTTATCAGAACCTCATGATGTTTAACTGATGGACTTACTCCATTTTCACAGCATGATTGTGTGGCAGTTGTTTCTTTTGGAGGGAACTTGGCTGCAAGAGACATGAAAGCAGAACTGAAAGAAAGGGGGGAGAAGTTACAAAAAATGTGATAGCTTCTTTTAAATTATACAGGTATTAGTTTTCTGCCTGGCAAAGTGATTTTACCTTGACAAATGATCTGAAACATTTTGTGTGAGAAATACTCCTATGACCGAGTCAACAACCGATCCCTTCCACTTGGAGAAACGCCTGTCCCCTGCATATAATAGATTTTCTCAAATTTTAAGACCAACATATTATGTGCAGTTTAATGTCGGTTACCATATTTTTGGCCAAAACCTAACCTTTTCTATGAAGTCAATATAACGGTTGCTGGAATAATACTACTACAAATTCATGTGGGTACTAAATTGGTATTGTGTTTTGCTGCCTTGGAAAAATAAGTTATCATGTGATTAGCCACTTGAGTTGGGGAATCATTTGAAATGATCTATGTAGTGCTGTAATAATCATATGATGAGAAAGTTCATCAGCAGAGAAGTCAATAACTCTGAAAAATGTACTTATTTCCAATACACCAGATAAAGAGGGTTAACCCTGTGAAATTTGACTCATATTTGATGCGCAAAAATCACCAGAGTCACCCAAAAGTGCTAGAAAGTGGGATCGAAGGTAACATTGTGCAAGAGTTTGAATTTGAATGCTCATCATGAAATTGCAGATTTGCAGAGCTTTGTGCAAGAGAAGCATAGAAGATATGCAAAGATGTTAATACACACCCCTTCATTGAATCCATAATTTGCTTCTTTTCATTTGTACATTTTTCCTTAGGAGGAATCAATTTGGGACAGTTTGATAAACGTAAGTTTGGAATATAATTTCATTTTAGATTTGTCCTTGAGAGATTTAACCTTGAGCTAGATAACCTTTTTTCATCTAGCAATCAACAATGAAGTTAAGCTAGATGCTGGAGTTGAAGGTTTGGCTTCAATCTCATGTAAGTGCTAGGTATGTTATTGTTTTCAATATGTAATATATCTTGTTCCCAATTACCTGGCATATTTCTCATCTTTCTTCTAATTGTTATCCTGAATGTTGCAGGAATGGCCATCTTAAGTTCCATACTGACCATAAAATAGTAAAGCTTATTTGTTGATTTACTTTTCTATAACAGAAAGGTCTTGGTGTGTGACTGAATTACCTTTTACTAATATTTATATCAAAAGTGTTTGGTTTATTTGTTACAAATTTATACATCAGATACATTGATAGATAACTGTTAATTTCTTTGTTTGCCATTATTCGACTTTTGAAACTGAATCTTGTGTATCTATAAGATAAGACTAAAGTTTATATACATACATATTCTGGAAGAAAGTACCTTGGACAAGATGCATTCTTGCAATGAATGAGTCCACTCGACCACGGAAAACTTTTCTCTCTTCTTCCCACCATTTTTGTTTGTCACTATCCATTGTTTTTGCACTCTCACTTCCTTCTTTACCCATTAAAAGGTTCCACAATCTATTCGTCTCTGGATCAAGGTCCACTCTAGGCCTGGCCTGCCTTTTTCTAGCGAAATCAAGTTCATTATATGGAACTACAGCACCTTCACCTCTGTATGGAACGAGTGCACTATCTGCTTTCGGAACTATTTCCTTGCTGTTATTATTGATGTGCAGATTTTTCATAAGGTTTGTGATATCATCAATGGAAAATAAGTTTCTCTTCTCTTCTTGTGACCCTGCAACAAAACAAACAGCTTTGACATTTTAGAGAGTCTATTAAACTTTATCTGAACTGGATAATTTACTGAAAAAATGTTTACCATGACTTCTTGAGTTCTTGTACCCTTGCTGAAGAAATTTATGGGTCACCGCCTTTTTCCTTTGCTTGATTGCAGCACGATCAGGAGAATTTGTATTGTCATTTATTTGGATGCATGCGGATTTATCATTTAAATCTCTGGAGATGATGCTCTGTCCTCCACTATCAGAATTTGTTAATCCACCATTCTGGTGCATTATGGAGCATTGTACAGGAAAATTCTTATTCCTTCTTCCTTCAACAGTGGTAATGCCAGAAACCATGCTGGACGAATTTTCATGAAATATATCCTCGGAGTTCATTTTCTTGCACGTTGCTGCACCATTTTTCCATAAATTGTTGCCATCTTTGTTACAATGCCCAGTCCCCGAGATTCCGTGTAACCATACCTGAGAACCCATCAAGTTAATAGTATGTGGATGTTTAGTATCTTGTTTCTCTGTAATATCCACCAAATTCTCCAGAACTTGAGGCAGAATCCGAACAGTCGACTCTCTTCTACATTCTAAGTTTGGTTCAATGGTATTTGCTTGAACAACATGATGGTGAGCATCTTTTACACTTAAACTCCTCGCTATGACATTCAGAGTGCGGGTTTTAGATGAAGTTGGGAAGGCTTTAGTTGCCACCGGCAACGACTCTGTCTCTTTAGAAGGGAACTTTTTATTTATTGACTGCGAATTTAATTCACTTGAACATTCTCCCTTGCGAGATTCCAAATTCAAATTAAATTTGAACTTACTCCCTTCATTATTTTGTGCTTGGTTATCCAAGTCAAAATTTAATCTTCTCTTGCATGAATTTGCAGTGGGTCCCACATTGGATGCTTCAACATCAGTCAATGGAGTTGTCGAGGTTTTAACAGCATTCTTTCTTTTAACAGGAGGAGTGTTGTTTTTAGGTGTCCTTTTGGGCTTCCTCCCTTCAACTACTACCTTTGGTCGGAGTTTTCTTCTCTTGCTTGGTTTCTGCTCTGGTGTCTTGTTGAGATCAATTCCTCTATTTTCCTTTGGTGATGTTGAAGCGGCTGCATGTTTTTCTGCGGTTGAGGTTTTGTCCTTCAACAAATTTGGTTCTTGAATGATCTGATCAGTTTTCGACTGCTTTTGCTGATCTGGTGTTCCAGGCCCCATTGGGACGAGCCTAGTGGCAGTTGAAGGTTCCCTGGCTTCTAATCTTGGAGGTAAGTTCTGATTATAGCTGGGCATTGGAAGTCTACCTATGCAAATGCAGCATTACCACTATTAACATATTTCCAGCAGGATGTAGTACTCATGCATTACTAATACATCACTAATTTAAAGTAGTAAATAAGTAGGCAACAATCACACAGCTCTTTCTGCAATAGACAATTACACATATACCCCTTCTAGCTTTCAAAACTAATGATACCTCCCTTAAAATTTATCTCCCACTTTATGCTACCCCCTTGAATTCTGGCACATGAATTTGGTTACCTTCTACACATATATAAGTTATCCAAGAATTTTCATTTAAGTGACATACATAAGTATTCAAATGAAATAAGGAGTGTCAGAATCATCCCAAGTTAAGGAACGAAACAATGTCTATTATGCAAAATAGATATAATTCGATAAAAGAATGGATATCACCTTTCATAGCATGGAAGATGAGTCGATTCTTCTAAAATATATACGGAGGTCATTTTGAGTAGGAAACTAAAGTTGGAATTATATTTTCTTCATTACCCGAGATGTGGGACAAAGTTTTCCACCAACAGAAGTAAAATGCACACATATTGCTCTACACGTTATATATGACGTATACTACACTAACCGTTTGGCGTTTCGTGTAGGTTGTAACCACCATACTCACGGTTTGCATGCAACTTTTGTGATGGTGGGGCCCGCCTATCACTCGTCATTCCCATCAATTCTGCCAAAGAATTAACCTTCTGAGGAGGAACAACTTCACCCAAATTCTGTGCTTTTTTATTCAAGTTTCTATTTTTCTGCTGCAATGTGTTGAATTCTTCTGTACTTTGCTGCAAACTGTTCTGGTTAGCGTTCTCCTGCCTTCTGTTCTGCAGCCCATCTTTCGCCCCCCAAATCCCATTTGGATCGATTGGAGCAACATTTTGCAAGAGCCCGGAATAAATCCCAAGCAAATCCTGCCAATCTTCTCCATTTGGTATTTCGGGTTGGGGATCGTTTGCCCTCTGCAGAACGGGCTTTCCGGGAGTTGCCGGTATCCAATCATCTCCATTTTGTGTGACTCTTTTTTCTTTGGGGACTGTAAAACCCCTCTCCAAATTCATTCTCCAACTGATGTAAAACAGTGAATTTCTTTTTCCAATATATAATTTCTTTTCCCCACCTATTTATGCTATTTCATATATTTGTTGATGAAGATACCCCATTGCTAGCCAAGAATCTGCTCTGGAAGAAAATTCTTGAATAAATTTTCACCAGACTTGCTAAAACTGAATTCATCATCATATGCTACATGTGAGGGAAAACTTCAATTTAATAATTAATATAGGATCCTAAACCATTAATGCCCCAAATTCAGTTCTGTGTGTGCTGCAAATTCCCAAGTTTTTGATAATTACCCAGCTTAGCTAACTTTACTTATGAACAAATGTACCTTATACAGCAAAACTACCAATGAAAACATACACAGAAACTGAAAATGGAAACATGGGATTGAACACAGCAAAAAGAAAAGTAAATAATAAATTGAAAAGATCTGAATTCCAGATTTTGATTGTATCCAGGGGAATAAAACTCAGAAATCTTGAGTGCAGATTTTCTCATGTGAACAAATGCAATCAACTACTGATATATATATAAAAGCATTTTATTGGGTTAAATACTGAAAAAAGGAAAGAAAAACAAGTTAATAACAGTAATTTAATCAGGTACATGATTAAGCTAACCGATCTTGATATGCAAACGCCGTAAGTATACAGCTAACCAATGCCTCGGAGCAAAGTTTTGAGTCGAGAGAGAGAGAGAAAGAGAGGTCGAGAGAGAGAGAGAGGCTGCAAAATAATGAGAAAAAATTAACAGTAAAGTTTCCTTTATATACACAGAAGAAATGTGCATGATTAGGCAGGTAGGAAATTTTTGAAGTGACGGTGTGTTTTTACATGGTCAGTAAAACATTCAAGGCTAAAAATCTTTGAATCCCTTCATTAATTGGTTTTCTCATCTGACCTAATTGCACACTTACCTTAACTTTTGAGAAATTACAGAATATTCCCATGTGTCATGGGCCGATTCATTTTTATGTGCAGCGGAGCCACTTGGGTTCAAGGTTGGCGGCCATGACGCCATGACACGTCTTTAAGCTTAGTCTAACACATGTTATTATAGTCGTAAATTTTAAATTTAGACATTGATCAGTAAGTGTTAAAGATAAATAGGATGCTCATAAACAATTTAATATGATATCATCAAAACTTATGGATTCGGATGTAATATAAATTCTTTAACAAGAGAAGTTCTGTAATTTTTCAAACCTTGGAGGGGAGGTTTGTGTAATTAGGCTAAACCCTAGGGTATGGCAGTGTAATTACCCATTTTTTTTTTATAATATTAGCGTATTCATTGGCCAAAACGTGATTGCAACATAATCTTAATTTCCAAGAGAGATGATTGATTTTATTGATATATTTATTTCTTTATAAGGTTCGTTTTTATGAAGAAATAGCTGCATTTACTAATCACAACATTAATTAGTAAGAGCTATTGAAATTAAAATAACTAAGAAATTCTAAGGTTTGTGGCAAAAATGCCTTGGCTTGAGGTTGCTTAAAGAGAGTGAGGGAAACATGAAAAGGATTGAGTACTTAGTGCAATATTTGTAAACTTTGGGCCAATTGAAATACATCTTAATAATAATTCTTAAATTTGTCCTTTTTCTAACGGGTAATGTGGGATAAATTCCCAATTGAGAATCATATTTTTACTTAACTCCCCATTTTGGCAAAATATCGTATGATTTTCACATAATGTCGTACTTAAAATACCTCTTAAAATATGTTGTATAATTTTCACAAAATATAGTACTAAAACGTTCTAATATCGTAGTTATATCCTATTATGTTGTACAATTTTATGGGGAATAAAGGAAAAATATTCCAAACTGATGGGGAGTTATTTCAAACTGTCCCTTTTTCTAATACAAGACTTCACTTTAGCCGGGGTATTATAGATACTAGAAAGCATCTAGGCGTGTGATGTATAGACGCAAATATGATGACATTATTTTTTTTCAGAATTTTCACCAGATAAATGTCTGATACAAATATTTCACACGATATGACACTACACAATACGATAACTTATATGCCAGGATGATTTCAGAAACTTTTACCTAGTCGATGAATGTATATTATATTATTATTCAAAACTCAATTATCATATATATATTATAATTAACTTGTGGCTTGGTTATTAATATTCAGAAAGGGGAACTCAAAATAGTAAAATGAAACAAACCGCTTAAGCCACTAATGTTGTCGTCATCATGTTTATAAATGGTTAGGGTTTAATACATTTCACAAAATTTCTTCATTCTTCACTCCGAAAGGGAAATAGCATAACATAAATCAAATCCTTCAGCCGATTCTTGACTAGCACCGTCGTCCGTGATTGATCCTTCAGCCGATTCTTGACGAATACATCCGCGCTTGAGTGAGTTAGTCCGATTTATTGGAAATGAAATTAGGGTCTTGATACTCACTTTGTAGAAGTGTAATTTATAGGGACACTAAATTATAAGGACTAGCTATCTTTAAAACTTATCCTAAACCCCTCAATTCGATTTATACATTTTAGATCTTCAATACACAATACATTTTTCCTAAACCCCCTAATGTCCTAAAAAGTTTATTTTATCTTCATTATTTCACTTTTTCCACACTATTTTTACTTCCTCCATACCCCTTCTTCCTCATCATCTTTTTCCTCATTCAAACTCGTCGGAGCTACCGGACCGTCGCCGGAGGTGGTTAGAAAATTCCCGAAAAATCCACCCCGGACGTACTGCTCGTGCTCGTTCCATATCTCCTATTAATTTCTCAAAATTCGAAGCCGTTTGGCCCAATTTCAGATCTAAGAATTTTAGATTTAAAAAAAGAAATTTCGATTACTCCCAAACCGCATAACGAAAATCGAATCCATAACTTGCAATAGCTTATCCATGTCGAGAACTTCAAGATCCATACCTTGGCCGTCGGAAAATGTCTCCGGAAAACCACCGCCGGAGCCACCCACCAGCACGAATTTCAGTCGCCAGTCGGCTTAACATTGTAGTGCCTTCTCCGGCCATTTTCAGGAGACAAGGTTGCCACCAATGAAGTCGCGTCATCGAAATGAGTCAAAACACGAAGTTCCCGCCTTCAGAAAGTGGCCGGAGACGGCGCCAGCAAAGTTGCCGGAAGTCAGATGATTTTTAAGTGAAAAATGAGGAAGAAGAAGAAAGGGAGACATGTTTGTAATTTTTCAATTTTATCAAGGGCATTTTTGTAGTTTTGCACGTTTTGAGAGGTTTAGGAAATGTTTTAGAGATAATTGATCCTTAAAATGTGTAAAATTCGAATTGGAGGGTTTAGGAAAAGTTTCATAGCATATTAGGGATCTATCATATATTATCCGTAAAAAGAATTTAGAATTCTAATATTCAATAAGTAAAAATGTCATAGAGCATTGGGTGTAATAAGAAATAGAAGATGTTGATAAGCGAAACTTTTGAAAAAAAAGTGTGTGATATGCTCTGAAGATTTTGATGAAGAAGAAGTGTCGGATATCATTATGAAAAAAAAAATTGTTGGAGAAAAATTTTTGGCGAAGAAACATCTTAAAAAAAATTGGATTAAAAATTGGATCAGAAGAAAATAAGATAAAATAAAAAAAAAAACAATAATTAATTTGGTGAAAAATAAAGAATCTAAATGACATGTTTGACCACCAAAACCACTAAAAATGAGTTGGAGATGGTTAATTGTAAAAGAAGCAAAGTAAGGATGATGATTTGTAATGAAACATAGTTCAGGTGGAAAAGTATAAAAACAGCTATAGTTCGGAAGACAAATTTTTTTTACCCTTTTGTTCATATTTTGAAATTGTACTATAATTTTATGAGCTAATTAGAGTCACCCCCCCCCCCCCCCCCCAAACCCCCCAACACACACACAATTCGCTTTGCCCCCTCACCTTCCAATCGATACGTTTTACCCCTTCACTCTTGCAAAACTTAACACTTTGCCCCTTTTTTGCATTTCCGACAACATATTCGTGGAATATTCCAATTTAAGTCAGCCACGTGACTTATGCGTGAGTTTATTAATGGCTTTTTTGTCTATTCATGTACCAGATATTATTCCCTCCTTTGTAACCCAACCATCGCTATAAAAACCCCCAAATTACCTAGGGTTAATATTCATTTTGAAAGCACTTTGCCCCTTGAACTCCTTCTTTCTTGTGTAAATCTTCAATCCGCTGAAAATGAAGTGGAGAATTCGTGAAAGTAACGATGAAATACCACTATGGAAGAATGCCCCTACGTATGGTGAGTTAGAATCTTGACATTTTTTTTATTTTTTCTATAAAAAACTTGAACCTTTGCCACCGTTTGATGGGGGGATCATATTTCTTTATGCATGTGGTAATTTAACAAAAATTTTGTGGTCCCAGTTGTGAAATTTTGGCTCCCACATTGGATATATTTGTGTTCTTTTGTCTGATTTTGTGGTTACCTGGGGACAACTGAATTTTCTTTGTGGTTTTTCTGATTATATAGGTGCAAACTCTGAGATGTTTACCATACTCATGCATTATGGTGGTCAAATTGTAATTTTGGGGTGTAAGGTATATGTTGGTGGGACATTTGGTCATGTAGACTACTGTAGTGAAGATTTGATCTCAATGATTGAGGTTCATGCTATGACCGAAAAGTTTGGAATATCAGTGGGGGAGACTAATTTCTATTCCAGCATTGGTGGGAATAATGACTGTTATAGTGTGCATTTGTTATCAAGAGACACAGATGCAATGAGTTTGGTGAATTATCTTGATGAAGAGAGGATGGTGAGGAATCTGAATCATCTAGTGAAGAGGGTGCTGATTCAGATAAATTGAAGGATCCGTTTGGATTTCTAGACATTGTAGATGGTGAGTTGAGTTCAGAAAATGAAGCTATTAGACAAAGCCAAATCAAATATGCTGGGAAAAGTAAAGTTGTTGTTGAGGAGAGGAGAGAATCATCTGTTGCAGCTGAAATTGATCATCATGTCCAAAATGAAGTTGATCAAAATGGTGATTCTCAAATAAATGCATGCCAAAATGATGTACTTCCTGTTCAAGATATAGAACATCCTTAGGCTAACAAAGAGCAAGGTACAGAATCTGATTAGCATGTTGCTGCCCAAATTGAAGAACTTCCTGATCAAAATGTCCAACAAGATAGAGAAGGAGGAGATGATATACCTGATTCTTTATTTGAAGGTATTATTGAACTGGAGCATGAATGGGGAAGTGATGAAGAGCAATATTTGGATGATGATTCTGAATATTCTGACAAATTGGATAACAGTGATCTTGAAGGTGATGAGGAAGTAGTGTTTGAACATAGTATTAATACAAGTGGGCTAGAAGGGTGGTCCCTAGGTACCAATACACAACAGGGGAGAAAAGGGAAATCTAAAGAATCAGTTAGAAGATATGATGGGTGCAGAGTCTTCAATCCTTTAACAGACATGGAAAATCTTGAGTTTGAGCTTGGTTTACTCTTTGAAGGCACTGGCATACTAAGGGATGCTGTTAGATAGCAATCTAGGATCAATGGGAGAGATTTAAGCTGGGTAAAAAATTATCCGGATAGAGTTAGAGTTGGATGTAAAGATTCAAAATGTCTATGGTTCTTATTTGCATCTTTGAAGTCTGAAGAAAATACCATGCAAATTAAGACTCTACATGATGAGCATCAGTGTCCTAGAGTGGAGAAGGTATCCACTGCTAATTCTAAGTGGTTAGCAGAAATATACAAGGTTAAAATCTCAAGTGATCCTAAATGGCCAGTCTCATCCATGGTGACAGTGATACAACATAAACAAAAGCTACAATTCAGTAGATTTCAAATGTACAGAGCAAAGGAAAAGGCGAAGGCATGGTTACCAGGTACTATTTCTCAACAATATTGTTAGTTATATAGTTACATTACCGAGATTGTTAGAAGCAGCCCTGATACAACAGTCAAACTAAAAACAAAGGTAGACAATGGTGAAGAAGTATTCAAGAGATTGTATATTTGTTGGGGTCCGCTGAAGAAGGGGTTATTGGATGGTTGTAGGCCTGTTATTTGTCTAGATAGGTGTCACTTGAAGACTGAGTGTGGGGGTATACTATTAGTGGCAGTAGGGATTGACCCCAATAACTGTTTATACCCATTTGCTTATGCATGCAATAGTTGAAAAGGAAAAGAGTTCTAACTAGCAATGGTTCTTGGATTTGGTAATGAAAGATCTTGGCATTAGAAGTGATCACTCAGATTGGGTCATTATGTCAGATAAGCAAAAGGGGATCATAGATTCAATTGATACATTGCTTACAAATGCTGAGCACGGGTTTTGTATGATGCACCTATATAACAACTTCAAAGTTTCACACAAGCGATTAGCTTTGAAGCAAATTGTTTGGAGAGCAGCCAAAGCAACTAGAATCTCTGAATTTGAGACAATCATCAGAGACCTGAGGGACAAGGACCTAGAGGCATTCAAGTGGCTTGCCAAGAGACCTGGCGCTCACTGTTCCAGAGCTTACTTCAGGTGTTTTTCTAAATGAGATCATTTGTTGAATAACTTTTGTGAAAGTTTTAATTCTTTGATAGTTAAGGCTAGAAGTATGACAATAATTGATATGCTAGAAAACATAAGAATGACATTGATGAAACAGATCTATGTTAAGAGGGATGAAATGAGATCTAAAAACTCAGACATTTCCCCTAACATAGACAACATTTCAGAAGAAAATAAAAAGAAAAGTATAAACTACATGCCACATTGGAATGGACATGATCAGTTTGATGTTATTGGTTGTTGGGGAGATAGATTTAAGGTCCATTTAAGTGAGAAAACATGTGGATGTAGATCTTGGCAGTTATCCAGTATACTATGCCCACATGCAATTTCTGCCATATAGTTCATGCATAAAAAGGCTGAAGATTTTGTTGATGAATGTTATCACAAGGACACTTTTACGAGAGTTTACAGCCATCTTATGGTTAGTTTGAATGGGCCTGATGAATGGCCAACTGTTGTGAAGAAATTGTCTCCCCCATTGAAAGAAAAGTTACTTGGTAGACTAAAACAACAAAAGAGAAGAAAAACTCCAGATGAAATTGCACAGGACAAGGCCAAGAAAAGAAAGCAATTGCCTAGTGGAACTGGTGAGCATGTTGGTCAGTTAGGGAAGTAGGGTATGATCATGAAATTCAGGATATGTGGTATTGCAGGCCACAAGAAAAGGGGTTGCAAATAGAATCCCAAGAATCAACACATCCCTGAGAGGATTGAAGTTCCACCAGGACCATCAAGATAAAAAAAAAAATGATAAGTCAATCACTTGTTGTTCAATTCAAACTACATCAGTTTCCAATTCAAATTGATGATATTTGTTGTTCAATTAGGTCTCAAAAAAGAAGGCATCTACTGCCCCTTCACAAACAAGCATCACAGCAACAAGAAGAATTATAAGAAGCTCTGTGTCTCTCCAAACACAACAACTATGTAGCACCCGAAACGAAGGGCACCACATCCCCCCGTACTATGAGCCCGGTCCACCCATGAAATGGAAAATCCATACATGAACCAAACTCACAGTGAACGGAGACAGAACAAAAACAACCTCGTGCTAGGTGGGACTAGACCCTGTACCAACAATTCAACAGATCAGGAATGCAGAAGTAAGGCAATCAAATATATAAATGCAATTCAAATAGGAAAGTAAATACGGGGTTCACTAAAGTCCTAGAAACCTGTCCCGAAACAAAACAAAGCAATAAAGATACAAGGTTGTAGCACCCGCATCGAAAGACGTCACATCCCCCGTAACAATAGTCCAATCCATGCATGAAATGAATTTCCATACACAAATCGAACATGTGACGAACGGGTGACAAGTAAAATAACTCCTCTAGCTAAGCGGGGCTAACCCTTAAACCAAATTATAAACAATGCAAGTAGTAAAACGGAAGCATAAATACATTATATAGCATCCAATCACGTGATACAATCATAGGCCAACACGGCCACCAAATATTTACAAAGAATCTCCAAAATAGATTAATACATAATTAAAGTATGAGTATGAGACGCTAAAGGAGTACAACATGTAGCACCCGGAATGCTAGGTAGCCACATCCCCCGCACTATAGTTCAATCCACATATGGAACGAGCACCCATACATGAATCAAGCCTATAGCGAATGGGAGACAATAAAAAAAACTTCCTAGCTAGGCGGGACTAACCCTCAATTAATACTGACATGCATAACTTAAAACTGAAACATAGTAATATGCATTCATTCATTGTCACATTCATATCCATCATTTCAAAATATACAATCCCCAAAGTCATAATTAAGCCATCCCTTAAGTATCAAAAGAGATATAACAATACATATACATAGGCATCAATAATGTACATGAAAATGAGACCAACAAGTGCTAGACCCACAAAAATAAAGACCAACTCGATCCCGCCTAGCAAGCACCCTGCAGATCTGAAAATGTGAGGGGTCAGTCTATGAAAGACTGAGTGAGGGGTTTATAAATATAAGCGCAATTACCATGCAAATCATAATCTCAGGTAAGTTGCTGTGAAAGAAAGCAATATAAGTTTAAGAATAAAGTAAATCTTGCCCGAGATTACAATTATTCTATTTACAATTCAATCAATTCAATTCAATCAATTAGTAGCCCGGCGAGTGAGGGCAATTCTCCAACCATTCTCCGACAGTGTACAATAATTCAGTCTTTAAGTGATTAGGTGATCAAGCAATCAATTATAGTGCACAAGTAGCAGTTTCGATAGTCCCTTTTTCCTCCGGGTGATGGTGGGATTGCAAGGCCCCACCATCCAATCAATCTGGGCAGAGGGTACATAAATCCCTAAGCCTGGAACTCCTTACCCCACTAATCTCCTAGTGGGTTTGGGGGTCATCCCAAAATGGTGAGGATAGTGCAACAGTTACCCGTCAGCCCAAACTTTCCCGGTTGGCTCAGTACACTACCCTCGGGCCCACAGTGCAATACAATAGCTCGCCAAAACAATCAATCAATCAATACAATACAGTTCGGTAATTCATTTGAAAATCAATAACTTTTGAAAACTATAGATATATGGTTATATTTTGGCTTAAAACATCACATAGGGTCGTATGGGTTCTATATATCTAGAATTAAACCTCATCTTTACCAACCAAAAGCAGAAAGAAAACACTCTACGGAGCGTGCTCCTCATCTCCAGGAACGTGATCTGTGTACAAGGACAAGTGTACATAAGACTCGACTCGTATGAACCATTTAAGACGAATGGCAATGTCATGCAATAGTAATTAAGGAATGTCAGATAAGAGCATAATTATCAATAAACCAAGTATATAACTCATATAAGTTACATACGGGATCCAAGGAAGTGAAAGGAATGCAATAAGAAGAGTTTTGGTGAAGTTTAGCAAAAGTTAGGAAAAGTTGATAGTTTTTGGAAACGTACAAGCTGTAGGAAAATGGAAATATCTTGAGTTGTAAAATTTTGAATTAAGTTTTGTTTATTGGAAATGAAACTAGACACATAGGGATTTCCAAGGATATATGGCTCATTTTCTAGTTCAAAGCGAGGAGAAAATGGCGTAAGCTTGAAGTTGGGCAAATGCAGTTTGTTGGTAAAGTGGCGACACCAAAAAGAATTGATTATATCTCACAAATGACAAAAGATAATGTGTTGATTCTAATTGGAGAGTGTTCTAGACTTCAAGAGGTTTCCAATGGTTTAAAAATCAGGCCAATCGGAGCACAAACGAAGTCGGCACGGTCGTGTCAATATTGGTCTGGAAGCTAAAATTCTAACACGGCCGTGTTGAAAATGAACTAAGGTTGGACACGGCCATGTTGAAGCAATTTTGGGCGAAAAACAGGGGAAAACAGGGCATAATCACGGGAATTGGCTCGCAAGCCTTCCCAACACCAAACTAAGGCAAGAATCAACTCAAAACCAACATATAACATACATATAACTCATATATACCAATTAGGCATCAAGTAATCCATCCAAGCTTGCTCAAATCATCAAGAATTAACCAACCAAACCCCATAATTTCTCATGCCATCAAATTTTATATAACGTATACTTTCATTTTGGAATAAAATGGCCCTAAACATGCTTCTAATCTACCAATAATCATGAAATCATAAAATACTCACCAAACCCTACTCAACCTATGATGGATGAATTCATTCAAATTTATATTATACCTTGAAATAGAGGAAATATGAGATGAAATGGTAGTATGATGATGATGATGCTTCTAGCTTTACAATTCCCCCTCCCCCCCAAAATTCTAGCTTGAAATTGAGATGAAATCTTCCTCTTCTCTTCTTGGTGTAAGGACCGATATTTGGTGTGTGTATGTGTGAGGTTTTGATGAAAATACGATGAATGAAGTTGTGAGAGATGAAGGTATGTGAGATGATATAAAAGTCTTCCAAGAATATACATGACTCATCTCATTTTGCAATTAGGTCCTTAGAAAATTCGAATTAATGCAAACAAGTTTCATCTCTAGACAATTAATCAAATAACTCCAATTCATCAAGTACAATTAAGTTCACACATTTAAGTACAAGATCACTTAAGGACATTTAGAGCAATTAAATCATGTTTAGCAAGTACTTCACATAATTTATCACATTCGCAATAATCTTACATAAGTTCATGTAACCATAGTGTATATAATGATATGAATCTTATAACTAAATGAACGAAATCAATAAAATAAAATAGACCCCCAACTACAGAAAACCCGCGCATGGCGTGCTTACCTGAACTTCCGGAAATTGGGGCGTTACATAACATGCTAGGACCAAAAATAAAGACTTCAAGACGACTTATTCCCCGCCTAGCAAATCCTGTAAAAATACTAAAAACAACATGGGGGTGTCAGTCGAAGGACTGAGTGAGGGGCATAATAAATATATCACATGCGCATGCAATCCATAATTCCAAGTAAAGTGTTAGAAAATCCCAAGCGGGTAATTTAACAGAAGCATCACTCTGAATTACGAATATCGTATTATTAATTGACAAAACATAACTTGACGTGGCCCTGCGAGAGGGCAATTCTCCAACCATACTCCCATAGTGTGTGATTAAAACTTAATTAGGCATTCATGCATAACATAATCATATCATAATCATAATCATAATCATGAGAAGTACATAGTTTTCCATCATTCTTCCTCCGAGGCGGTGGAAGGGTTTTGCAAGGCCCAAACCACCTCATGAGACAATATCAAGACAGAGGATCATGACTCCTTCCCGCTCCTTCGATGGGTTAACCACCGGCTCAAGAGTATCTCACCTCCCACACTACACGATCGCGTAAGATACTCTCAAAGGGTACTATGTGCAATGGCTTATCCGACGACCCGATGTCGTACTGGTCTCCATTCACACAATTCCTCGGGGCCCAATAACATGTGCATGATTCTCGCCCAAAACATTTTCATGAAAACATTTCAAAACCTTTCATACTTAAACTATTTTCCAACGTATACATATTTATATATTACATTTTGGTTTAACCGATCACACGAGATATTAGGGTTCTAAATAACTAAAATAGAAACTCACCTTGACAAAAGGGAGAAGAAATGAGAAGCCTATTGACCCTGCTCCTCGACCGGATCAAACTCTGTACAAGAAACACGAGTGTACTGATAATTAATTTATTCATCATCTTTATGATTGAATTATTTTCCGAATTATGCTTGATTTGATGTTATTTATAAAAGAATTGATGCTTTGTTATTTTTATTATAGATTCGGGGCTCGAAGGCGAAATTGATGCAAATTTGATCGTTTTATGAGATATTCGGAAAAATCGCGGTTGGATTTTATTGTTCTGCTGACTTGCATGCATGGAAGTGGTCTCGGGACATGTGCTTTGACTCTAGTTGAAAATTGGGAATTTGTTTTGAATTGGAAATTGCCAGGGGCTGAGCAAACGGGATTAATTGGAAGCTAATTTGTTTCTAATTTGTTGTGGGCTGGCGAACTATTTTGGAATTGGTCATGGGTCTTGGTAAATTAAATTACTAATTGGTTCAAGTTGAGGAAGCATTGAGAATTGGCCGTGGATTTAAGAGGCCATTATGGTGGGTGTGGCTTGAGTTGTATAATGACAATGGGCCGAGCGAGTTGTTGGACATTTAATTAGAATGGCCCAATTGTGTGATTAATTCTTGGAGAGCAAGAATTACACTCCTACTTTCATAAGGATTCGGAACTTAGGAACTTATATATATATATGCATGGCAGCAGGTAAGGAGTATCACGTAACACAACGGGGAGACGCAGCAACTCGAGGAGTTCTCGGAGGGAGGCGTCGGCAGTCTTCATCGAACATTCTTTTACCTTGTTTTTAATTATTTCTTTAGACCAATTAGTTTATTTATTTTAAAGAATTCTTTATTTGTTTTTATGAATTTTAGTAGCTAAACTTTTAATTATCTAGCTAGGGATTATAGATTCGATTTGGATATTGTGAGACCTAAACGTTTTTATTAATTCATGTTTATTTAGGCATTTATCTTATCTCCGTGTTTCGTGTTTATTGTGATTAGGCAATTTCGGGATAGTGCACGATCTCTAGGTTGTTTAATTTGCATATAGCTATTCATGATGCTTGAAGTGTAGTAGAGTTGATTGATAAATTGTGGTAAATTAGTGACAGGGTTTTAGCGATAAAATTCCTCGTTCACTAAGGGATTTGATAATCTAATTTAAATCTTGCGTGTGTCACGACTTGGTTAATTAGGATTGGTGTTTTTATGGTTCTTAATGCTGCGAATTCATTAAATCCTGTCGAGTGTCTCTAGGGGTTGTGAATTTGTTAGGGAAGATAACTGTCGAGTGTCTCTAGGTTATCCGATAAATTAAGTAAAAACGAGGTTGAGTCGAGTGTCTCTATCAACTATAGCCAATCTGTCTGAATAACTTGAATTTATCTTTGAGTCAATGATCAATATGACAATTCGAATCGAATATCCCTGGCTAGGTAATTCTCCCCTTGATTGATTTAATCCTACGTGATTTGCTTGATAGCTTTAATTAGTTTTAATTCTTGTTAGTTTATTTTAATTGTTTACCTTAGTTTTAAAAATTCAAAAACCCCCCCTTTTTAATTGTTTCTTTTAGTGAATTCCTTGCGATTGTGAGAAATAAGTCAACCAGTCTCCGTGGATCGACCCTGTTTACGCTATACTCTATGTTTAGTCGTTGAATAGGAATTTTACATTTATTTTTGACGGATTCGACGCCTGTCAAATTTTGGCGCCGTTGCCGGGGACTGTGTTTCTAATCGATTTTATTTCTTTTCATGAACAGGAGTATTCGTGGGAAGGACGAAACAATCTACGATCCAGAAATCGAGAAAACTGCTCGGAAATTAAGGCAACAAACTCAATCACGCAAGAAACAAGCTGAGACATCAGGTTTGGTCAAGGAGATTGAATCAGGGACTGAATCGGACTGTTCGAGCGAAGGAAAGCCTGACTTGACCGTTAAGCGTGACCACGCCTTAACCATGGCGGACCAACGCAGAACCATGGAAGATCTGGCGCGCCCCGCTGCCACACAGCAGCCCCTCTGTATCACTTTTCAAGAGGTGGGTGCTGGTTTCGAGCTGAAGACGGGCACAATTCACCTACTTCCCATCTTTCGCGGTCTGGAAAACGAAAACCCTCACCAACATCTAAGTAAGTTCCACACGGTTTGCTGCTCTACCAAGCCTCACGGTGTTACCGAGGACCAAATCAAGCTTCGTGCTTTTCCGTTCTCTTTGCAAGATGCAGCGGAAAAATGGTTGTACTCTCTACCGTCAGCAACCATTACTACTTGGCAGCAGATGCACGATAAATTCTTGGACAGGTTCTTTCCTGCTGATCGATACCTGGATCTCCTTCAGGAGATAATCACCATTAAGCAGAAGGAACATGAAGGGCTGCATGAGTATTGGGAACGATACAGGAATTTGCTTGCAATGTGCCCGCATCACAACCTGCCGGAAAATTCAGTTATTCATAACTTTTATAGGGGCCTGATGCCTGCAGACAAAAGGCAGTTGGATGCTTCGAGTGGAGGTTCCATTATGATCAAAACACCTGTGGAATTGACGGAATTAATTAGCAGAATCTCTAGAGCCTCACAAAAATACTACGCTAAGTCCGACATGACAAGACAGGTAGAAGAGGTAAATTCTTCCCAATTTGAGGAACTCAAGAATATGATAGCTGCTTTAGCATCTAACATGAGTGCAGGAATCCCACCAGTAGCGACAGTTTGCCAATTACCTCCGCAATCCCAACAATACAACCAACAACCGAATCAACCCAATCAAACCCTCGACCCCCAAGACATCCGGCTCAGTAGCTTGGAAAATCAAGTCAAGAATTTGGAAACTCAATTGGGACAGATTGTAACGGTTTTGAGCAGGATTGAGAATCAGCGGAAATTGTCGTCACAAACGGAGGACCCAAGGCATAATGTGAGTGCAGTCACGGTCATAAGTGGTAAGGAACTGCCTCTGACTATGGAGAAGACCAAAACTCGCCAGAACAGGGCTGAAACTGATCAGAAAGACGACTTGACCGTTAAGCTTGACCACGCCTTAAGCTCCAGTCGTGACAGAGAGGCAGAAATTAAAGTCCAGCCTAAGCCATGGGTGGAACCACCTCCGTTTCCAGAGCGCCTAACCCAAATGAGAAAACAGAAAGAGGAACAAGGCATTCTTGATACATTTCGAAAGATTGAGGTCAACATTCCTTTGTTGGATGCTATCCAACAAATTCCACGCTACGCGAAGTTTCTTAAAGAACTCTGCACCAACAAACGGAAACTAAAAGGTAATGAAAGGGTAAGTGTTGGAGAAAATGTCTCCGCGGTTTTGCAAAAGAAATTACCACCGAAATGCAGAGACCAAGGTATGTTTTCAATTCCATGTAAAATAGGTAACCTTGGTATTAAGAAAGCTATGTGCGATTTGGGTGCGTCGATTAATGTTATGCCTCTATCTGTTTATACTGCGCTTAATCTTGGTCCCTTGAAAAGTACAGGTATTATAATCCAACTTGCTGATCGATCCATAGTGTACCCGGAAGGAGTGTTGGAGGATGTGCTCGTACAAGTCAACGATTTGGCTTTTCCTGCTGACTTTTTCGTGCTAGATATGGAGGATGATAAATCCTCTAAGCCTTCTGATATTTTGCTTGGTCGCCCATTTTTAAGCACTGCTAGAGCCAAAATAGACGTTTATAATGGATTGTTAACTCTTGAATTTGACGGTGACATTGTTAAATTTAATGTTTACGATGCTATGAAACATCCTAATGAACTGTCTAGTGTGTTCTGTGTTGATGTGATTGAAAACCCAAGTATTGAAGCTTTTGTGCCTAACAACGTGGAAAAGCTAAGTTTTGAACCTCTTCAAAATTTGGTAGTTGAAAATTTTGAGAATAAGCCGAAACATATTGGTTTGCATGATGATATCTATGATATGGTTATTCCATTAGAGTATCTAAGTATAAAGGCTTCGAATTTGAAATTACTTGATAACTTAGCTAAACTGAATTTTTTCGTTTTGCAGGCACCTATTGTAGGACTCAAGAAATTTTTGGATAATCTGAGTTATACCTTTAAAGGTGGAGGAAAATTTGCAGATTCAATGCCTACACGAGCTGAATTTCTGGATGAGCAGTTTTTCAGGACACGTGACCATAAGGCGTGGCCACGCTCTATGGTCACGCGCTGGTATGCTGATATTATTGATTATTTAACTACTACCTTCCTCAGATCTCATATCTTTTTCGAGTTCAGGACTCTTAGTGATCGCGGTAAGCATTTCTACAAAAAGTTGATGGAGTCTTTGATGAGGAAGTATCAAGTCATGTTGCGAACCTCCACGACTTACCATCCCCAATCTAGAGGCCACAATGGACTAGAAGAGTCAGCTCCACACAGTAAAGGGGATTTGTATGGAGGGTGTACCTCCATTTGAGTAGCACTTTAACAAATCTTGTCGAGCCTAAGACATAAAACAAGGGCGCTATTGGGAGGCAACCCAAGTTTTGGCGGTTTAGGCGCCATTTTCTTCCCTCAGTTTCTTTTTCTTTTGTTTTTTTCGGTTCTCGTGGTGTTTGTGTTGATTTTCTGCCCTTGTCTGTCTTCCAGGAGCGCATAACTTGGTCCAGATAGTGCTGATATGCTGCTGATAACTGCTGTCAATTTTCTGCTAACATGACCCTTGAGCGTGGTCACGCCTAACAGCCACGCCGCTTCCAGAATTTCAAATTAAAGGGGAAATTTACATGCCCAGACGCCTTACCTCCCCAACCTGAACTTCAGGGAAGTCCTCTTTACTCTAGATCTTGAATTTTCTTATGCCTTGAGGACAATGCATAATTTAAGTGTGGGGGGATTAGGTCCACTAGTGCTAGAATTGAAAATTTTTGCTTTTTGGCTGAACTTGTGATATTGCTTAGAACTTGAGGATGATGACAATTATGGTGACTTTGCCCCCGTTTTGAATACTTTCTATTAGGTTTGATTGTTGAATCTTGCTAGAACGAGTTAGGCTTATTAATACATGAAATTTGTGTGGAATTTGATAAATTAGTATAATCTTATGCCCTTATTTTTCGCGCACTATTGAACAAATTAATGTGCTTTGCTTAGATAGAAAAGTCTGTGATTTTCAATTAAGTCTAAAAGTTGATTAGAATGCATCTTAGCTCCCTTCGAGACGAAATGTTTAGTTAACAATTGATTTGGGAAGTGACTTAGGCGATCGTTGTCGGTGGTAAGCCTTTTCTTGATCTTTTCACAAATAAAATTATCCCGTTTGACCTCGCTGAGCCTGAATGTTGTGCAAAATTTCTTTTTAGCCACGTTACAAGCACATGCACAACATTATTTTCCTACCCTAATTTGAATCACACCTCGCTTGCTCATTTTGGGTTTGAATTTTTAGATGTCTTCGGCTCCTTTGTATTCTCCCTTGTGCTTGAATTTTGAGAAAGTGATAAGCAATGTTGAAAATATAAAAAAAAAGAGATGCTATGAAAGAAAAAGGGAAAAGAAGTCAAAGAAAGAAAAAAAAATGAGCAGAAAATATAGGAAAAAAAAAAATGTGAGAGTGTGTTTGATATGAAAATGGGGGAAAATTAGTTGTATAAAGCAAAAGTAAGGGAGTCCGGTAGATGAAAAGGGGAATTACTATGGGTTTTTATTGTAAAATGTGTAAGTTTGGTGTGTTAGTCACTAAATTCCAAAATTTCCTAACCTTTACCCAAGCCTTACATTACAAGCTCGAAAGACCTATCGATCTCGAGTCATGAGTTAACTACATTAGTGGAGATTGAAGTGAAGGATGCATTCGAAGTTAATAATTGGTACTTAGGCGAAAATCATAGACTAATCAATCTAGTCCTTGTACATTCTTTTGTTCAATTCACACTACATGACACGAGGGTATGCTATTTATACTAAATTATTGAATTTTGTGCAATTGAGTAGTGTGTTGATGAGCTAGACTTGTTTAGGCGAGAATTCGATGATTGCCTTTCTGATTGTGTTTGATGGGTGATATTGTTTTCATTTGATTTTCATGATTCCTCGAGGACGAGTCATGGGCTAGTGTGGGGGGATTTGATAATTCATTTATTCATCATCTTTATGATTGAATTATTTTCCGAATTATGCTTGATTTGATGTTATTTATAAAAGAATTGATGCTTTGTTATTTTTATTATAGATTCGGGGCTCGAAGGCGAAATTGATGCAAATTTGATCGTTTTATGAGATATTCGGAAAAATCGCGGTTGGATTTTATTGTTCTGCTGACTTGCATGCATGGAAGTGGTCTCGGGACATGTGCTTTGACTCTATTTGAAAATTGGGAATTTGTTTTGAATTGGAAATTGCCAGGGGCTGAGCAAACGGGATTAATTGGAAGCTAATTTGTTTCTAATTTGTTGTGGGCTGGCGAACTATTTTGGAATTGGTCATGGGTCTTGGTAAATTAAATTACTAATTGGTTCAAGTTGAGGAAGCATTGAGAATTGGCCGTGGATTTAAGAGGCCATTATGGTGGGTGTGGCTTGAGTTGTATAATGACAATGGGCCGAACGAGTTGTTGGACATTTAATTAGAATGGCCCAATTGTGTGATTAATTCTTGGAGAGCAAGAATTACACTCCTGCTTTCATAAGGATTCGGAACTTAGGAACTTATATATATATATGCATGGCAGCAGGTAAGGAGTATCACGTAACACAACGGGGAGACGCAGCAACTCGAGGAGTTCTCGGAGGGAGGCGTCGGCAGTCTTCATCGAACATTCTTTTACCTTGTTTTTAATTATTTCTTTAGACCAATTAGTTTATTTATTTTAAAGAATTCTTTATTTGTTTTTATGAATTTTAGTAGCTAAACTTTTAATTATCTAGCTAGGGATTATAGATTCGATTTGGATATTGTGAGACCTAAACGTTTTTATTAATTCATGTTTATTTAGGCATTTATCTTATCTCCGTGTTTCGTGTTTATTGTGATTAGGCAATTTCGGGATAGTGCACGATCTCTAGGTTGTTTAATTTGCATATAGCTATTCATGATGCTTGAAGTGTAGTAGAGTTGATTGATAAATTGTGGTAAATTAGTGACAGGGTTTTAGCGATAAAATTCCTCGTTCACTAAGGGATTTGATAATCTAATTTAAATCTTGCGTGTGTCACGATTTGGTTAATTAGGATTGGTGTTTTTATGGTTCTTAATGCTGCGAATTCATTAAATCCTGTCGAGTGTCTCTAGGGGTTGTGAATTTGTTAGGGAAGATAACTGTCGAGTGTCTCTAGGTTATCCGATAAATTAAGTAAAAACGAGGTTGAGTCGAGTGTCTCTATCAACTATAGCCAATCTGTCTGAATAACTTGAATTTATCTTTGAGTCAATGATCAATATGACAATTCGAATCGAATATCCCTGGCTAGGTAATTCTCCCCTTGATTGATTTAATCCTACGTGATTTGCTTGATAGCTTTAATTAGTTTTAATTCTTGTTAGTTTATTTTAATTGTTTACCTTAGTTTTAAAAATTCAAAAACCCCCCCTTTTTAATTGTTTCTTTTCGTGAATTCCTTGCGATTGTGAGAAATAAGTCAACCAGTCTCCATGGATCGACCCTGTTTACGCTATACTCTATGTTTAGTCGTTCAATAGGAATTTTACATTTATTTAAGACTCTAAATGAATGAACCAATTAACGGACGAACGACATATGAATGCATGTCATGAGATATTCAAATAAATGAAACAATCATTGATAATTCATAATTAATTCACAAGAAGGCATGGAACGAGTTATAATGAACAAGAGGTATAAATTAACAAAAGTGCAAAAGTAAAGCTTCCAGGGCCTCATCCCGGCCAGGATGAAATTTGAACTGAAAAGTGTCCCAGCCGGGACACTTTTAACGAGAGTAAAATACTTAATTTTTCAAGTGGCTCCCGACCGGGATAAAAAATGAACCAAAAGGTGTCTCGGCCGGGACAGTTTTAACGAGAGCAAATAATTGAATTTTAATGGGGATCCCGACCGGGATTGAAAATGAACTAAAAAGGTT
This sequence comes from Lantana camara, assembly GCA_037501455.1. Taxonomy (NCBI): domain Eukaryota; kingdom Viridiplantae; phylum Streptophyta; class Magnoliopsida; order Lamiales; family Verbenaceae; genus Lantana; species Lantana camara. The sequence continues at coordinate 89,934,732 of CM074863.1, forward strand.
CCCGGTCGGGAACCAAAATTCGAAAAACAGGGGATGGCAGGGGAGGTTCCGTTCCATGCATTCCAAATCACCAAAACAAGTTCAAACATGAAAATGTAAACTCATACAAGTCTATCATACATATACACACTATATATATCAATTGGCCATCATAAATCACACATATATGCACTTAAATCAATCCAAACAAGCGTAATAATTCCTCCAAAATTCAAATATATACCTACCATCCAAGTTACAAGGAAACAAGGCTAGAGATTTATAAATTCACATAGATTGCTCATAAAATCATGCTTAACAACAAGAATTTAAATCAAAGCTCAAGATTCTAACAAACCCTCATACATACACACACCTACACACATATATATATAGGTACCAACCCATGAACCAACCTTGGAAGAAAATGATGCAATGGAAATGACGAGATGATAATCCTTCTTGAAACTCTACTCCTTCTCTTCTAACTTGATCCAAGGTGAATGAGATGGAAATGAGAGAAAGGGTTTAGTGTGTGTGAGAGATTTTGCATGTGTTGTATTCTTGTGTATATATGATATATTGTATAATGTGTGTAATATATGTATAGATATATAACATATATGTATAAAGTTAAAACTAGGATAATATGTATATAAATTCTTAGTGCTCATATATATATATATATATATATATACACATATAATTTCATCCTACACTAATACACTCACACAAGCATTATATATATATAAATGCATGTCTCATGAATGTAACAGATAAAATATTACTCTTATGAATTTAGTTAGTTTGAGTATAAGTGTATATATATATATAAAATATTATATGTTTATGGAATGAAAATAAAACGATCACAAAGGCAATTATTCACATAATTCACGTAGTCATGTAATTCAATTAAGCATGCTAACAATTCTAACTCTCAAAAACTCACACGTGTGGCGCGCGTACCTATAGGACGAAAAAACAGGGCGTTACAAAGGTGGCCTACAAGGCCCAAATACAAATCAGGACATAAATATGCTGTATAATGCAGTGGACAGACCAAGACTCGAACAAGGACCTTGACAGACTCTCGCCTAACGACCACTGAACCTGCAAGACAACCACTAAAAACAACGAGAGGGAGGGGTCAGTCAACTGACTGAGTGAAGGGGTTACACACGCATATATATATATATATATATATATAAGCTGGTAATCAAGGAGGCATAATTCCACTGTACGTTATTTGTTGTTAAAGCAAGTGACAGGATTTAGGAATCAATCAATGCGTACAGGTGGAATTATGTTCATACATGCAATCAGGTAAACAAGATATATAATGCATGTGTCGATATCCGTCGGACCTTTATTGACGCCCATTTTACCTTAACGATCCACGAACTCTGGTGCTGAACAGGGACTGGGGGCATGCCAGAGGTTACGGATATCTATATGTTACATTTTAGGGGACCCGGCGAGAACGGGTATTTATTCCATCCTGGACTCCACTTTCCCTTTGTTAAATGACAGGAACAGGACAAATAAACAGTTAAGCTAGCAGGAATCAGGAATTATTATAATTAATGGCGGGAAAACATATACAATTTGTAACATCCTGAGTCTTTGGCCTTCCAGGTACGAACTTCACGAGTGTGCTAAGTGCGTATTTAATTAATTAAGTATGTAATTATATGACTTATTTGAATATTTGAATAATTATAATATGCCCTTTGTTTAAGATTTTAAACGTTTTATACCTTTTCAACTCATTTTTAACTCGTTTAATCCCGTTTCAATTCCGATTTTTGTAACAACTTGCTATACATGAATTATGTGATTTATAAACTTGTTTATATGCTTGTTTATTATTTTAGAGTTCGTTTGATATGGCTTTGGTACCTTTTTATTTGTTAGGAACTCGAGGGCTTAACTCGTATTAGCCCACCTTGGGTTCTGGAGGCCATAACTTGAGCTCGGGAATTCGGATTCGAATTCGGGAAGTGCCACCGGACTCGTAACGAAGAATAGAAGCCAAAGAATCCAACTTTGTATTTTTCTAAGCCCGTTTGAATCCTCGTATTTTGGCCGTAATGAGCCACATGCTCGTTTCTGACCACCTTGCACTAAAATGGCCATATCTCCCTCAATTGTTGACCAAATTGACTCATTCTTGGGACCAAATTCTCCTCACTTAACCCCCTTTACATTTATTTTCTCTTTCATTTCGTTTTAGGAGGGGAAAAAGAGAAAGAGGAGCAGCAAACCGAGATTGAGGGAGAGAAGAAAAGAGATACTATTCACTTTGCCAAGTTCTTGCTCCATACACCTCCGATTCGTCCCGAATTTGAAAGCTAAGTCCATAATCTTGTTCTCCATCTTCTTTTGGTCATTTTAACTCTTGGTTTGCTAAATTTCATGGAGTATTAAGCATGCTTTGAAGATATAAGTGAATAGTTAGGTTAAATGATTCATTTGATGAATTCTTGCTCTTCTTTGGTGTATTTCTTGGTTTGAAACTATATTTGTGATCTAAATGACTTCCTTAATTCATATGTGAAGCTTGATTTCATGGTATACGAATATATAGTGATCCACCATTAATGTACTTGAAAACTCTTGCATGAATACCATGGAATTTGTTGCCTTCTTGAACTCTTTTCACTTGTCGGTTTATATATGATGATTGTGGCTTGAATTCGTTATGTTTCCATGAGTTTTATGGCTGGTTTTGCTGGCTTTGTTGATGCATTGTTGTTGTTGTAGATACAGGGGAGAGCAGCCATGGCTGCTCTCGGGTTCCTGGAGAAGAAAGGGTTAACCCCTGTTGAGGCGTTTTCCCTTCGAGGAGCTAACGCCCGTTACCTCCTCCAGCCTTGGAGATCTTTTGTTCCTGCCTTGAATAATAGAGTTTAAGGCTTAAGGTATGGCCATACCTAATGCCCGTTACCCCCTCTTTTCTCTTTAAAGTTGTAACCCTTAACGGGGGTTACCCCTTTTTGCCTAAGGGTTGGTAACCCCGTTACCTTCTTCAGTTTTTGTGGTGATTCTTATGGTGTGATCTTGTGTGCTCGGTTTCATTTTGTTGTTCGTTTCTTACTTCGTTCTTGATTGTATTCGTTTTCTCCCACCCCAATTATGATCCCTACATGTTAATATTTGATTATATCATATGCTTGGTTATTTGTTGTAATTTTGTAGCTTCATTTGATAAGTTTAAACATGACTTGAATCGATATGAGTTTAAGTGCTATGTGTGATATCTTTTTGCATCTCTTGCCTTGTTTATGTGATTTAAACTTGAATATGCATGTGTTATGATATAAGTTGATATATTTGTGATTATTTAGCGTGCTATGTGTTTACTTTACGTGTCGTTTGTGGAATTTTGATTCATATATGCAATATATGAACTTATAGGCCCAAATTGTTATCTCTTGTTGCTTCCTTTGTATCTTTTACTTTCTTATGTGGTTTAACTTCGTGTATGCTCTTGATATGTTATTATATGATGTGTTATGAGTTTGATTTATGTGTTATTGATATGATAATGTGGTAATTGATTCGACGTGCCTAAGTTGAACGTTTGTGACATGTATCGCATCATTCGCATCCATATGCATTCGCCGGGTGTTTATTTGGTTCATTTTGAGTCTAAGTATGTCTTTAATGTTTGTCTTGTTCAGAGGAGTATCCCGTTGGTGACGAGATTGCTCCGTAGGCGTCGGTTTTATCCCCGTTTACCAGGTTTCGTCGGAAAAAGGTGAGGTTAGGCTATAGTTAAACCCTAATGATATGTGCCCGATGTGTATGTATGTGAAATAAGCCTTATGTATACGTAATAGGTATGAAATATGATTATGTACGTTAAGCTTTATGTTAGAACATGTTATGCTAGGTATGCTATGATCATGTTAGTGATACAAATATATTAAAGTATAAGATATGATTATGCTAGGATTATGAATACGTTAGGGTTATGATTATGCTAGAGTGTGATTATGTTAGAATAAGATTATGCTAGGATATGAGTATGCTAGGAATCTGTTATGCTATGTATATGAATGCGCTAGGAGTGTGGTTATGTTTAAGCCTATGCTATGCTTATGCCTATGCCTATGCCTATGCTATGATTATGATATGATATGCCTATGATATGCACTTGGTCGTGGACCTTGTTTTGCCTCGGATTCTAGTAAGTCTCCGACTCTGTTTTGCCTAGGGCTCGATGGTTATGGGTAAGGGAGACTCATGCGTTGAGTATTACTCCTATGCATGATCACCGGGATGTGAGATAGGGGATCCAGGAAGGACATTACCCCCATGCATATTTCCCTTTGTGTGAAAGTTTGCTTAGTGTGTGTATGTTAGATATATTAGATCGTCATGAAATTGTTTGTGGAACGGGAGTGGATTCTCAATTACGTAAAATTTGATGGTTTTGACCTTCAACCTAACTCTTTTCCTCCCTATATCTAGTATCACGTGAGAAAATAATTTAGAATGCAAAAACTGCGCCCCGGTCCATGAACTACACTCTATGATATGTGTTGTGATCTGTATACGTATATACACGTGTGTGTGTGTAGCCCCTCACTCAGTCAGTGTTACTGACCCCTCCCTCTTTATGTTTTTAGCTAGCAGGTTTCGGTTCGTTGGTTCGAGCTAGGCGGTTTGCTGTCTTTTAAGTCCTTGGTAGTTTTGATCGAGTCTGCATTCTGTCTAGAGCATGTTCTGCATTATATTCTTTAACGCTTTGTAATTCGAATTATGTATTTGTAAGTTTTGGCCGTGGAGGCAAGTTTGTATTTAATTTGTTTTAGTTTTGTATAACTTCACACTATGCCTATGTTTGTTTCGTTAATGTTTCTGCTCTTGTATGTTTATGGTTCGCGCGCTCTGTTTGAGGGTTTAGACCGCCCAGCCTAGGAGGGTCTTTTGTTTGTCACTCGTTCGCTAGTGCTTGGTACGTGTATGGATTCTCTATTTCGTTGCACGTGTCGGGCTCTAGTACGGGGGATGTGGCGCCTTACGCTCGGGGTGCTATACAATTTAACCTCCTTCTCCGATGATGGTCCGGGTAGCTAACCCTCGCCATCCAGGCAGGGTGAACTGCGGGTTCATAACTCCCTAGACCGGAGTCCCATCTTGCACCAAACCTCCTAGTGGATATCCGGGTTAGTCCAACAGGATGGGACTTGTGCAAGAGGTCACCGTCGGCCCGATACCTCCCCGGGTTCACTCAATGCACAAGCCCTTGGGCCCCAGCAATAGGTACAGGATCCACATCAGCTAGCCCAGCGCTAGGAGAGCCAGGGGCAATAACAGGATCTCGCAAAATAGGCTCAGGGTTAACACAACAAAGTTTATAAAGCGTTTCCAGTACATATCCGTTATAATAAATACGGCTTGTTTAATATGAAAACCATTTGGCTTATTTAAATCATGCAAGGTTGTAGGTCGATTATAATAGAAAACCCTCACCTCTATGCAGAAGGACCAAGAGAGAAACCACGTGTCCCGATCATCTCCACCCTAACTATGCAAGAAGAGCAATGACAATGTACTCGTGAGACAAGACTCAATCATGAAACCATATAGACGCATGGCAAGTGATCATGAAGTGGTGGAACATGTTATGAGATGCTTAGATATACAATGAAATTATGAAAGGCATGGATATACGGTGATCGTGTTCATGTGCATAATTAATGCTCACATGTAATAGACAATGATACGGATTCATAACACATTAAACAATTAATCCTTAGACAAATTTTCAAGCTATTGACACTAGTTGTCATGTATAGCTCATAATAGAATGTAACAAATCTCATGGAGATAACGTATTCATGCTATTCAATCGTCCGAATTTAATTCATATAAAACACGGAGTCAAATAATCAAGTTTAAGCAATTAAGGACCAAGGAGCATCAAATAATAACATACTTATCCATTAATCAAGCATACAATTCGTATAAATCACATACGGGAGTCAAGGAAGTGAAAGGAACGCAACAAGAGAGGTTTGGCAAGTCTTGGGTAAAAGCTGACAGTTTTTAGACGCGCATGCTATAGAAAAATGGGAATATCTCGAGTTCTAGAAGTTGGGATGGAGTTTTGTTTGTTCAAAGCGAGGTGGAAATTACGTAGGCTCGAAATTGGATGAGTGCAGTGTTTTGGTTAAATGGCGACACGAAATTAAAATGATTATATCTGACAATCTAGAAAAGATATTGACAAGACATAAAAAGGAAAGTGCTCTAAACTTGAAGAGGTACCTACAGTTCAAATTTCAGGCCAATATGAGTTCAAATTTCAGGCCAATATGAGTCCGTCAGGCCAATATGAGTCCGTATGAGGCCCATATGAGTCCGTTTCAGGCCAAATTTCAGGTAAATTAAATTAATAATATAAAGTTTATTTGTTCATCTACAATAATATTTTATATAATTTTAAGTATATACATTATAATTAAAACACAAAAGTATATAAGCTAGCAATTTTTATATAATATCTCAATAAATATGATTATATTTAATTCAAATAATCGTATACTTAAAATTTTATATTTTAAATTAATAACAAAAAGTATTTAAATAATTAATTGAAATAAGTGTATAAATATATTTAAAGACATAATATTAATAAGAATTAAGTTGCCTAAGTTGGTAAGGGAGTCACCATTCTTCCTTGGAGACCCGGGTTCGAATCTCTGTGTGCGCAATTATCGCGAGAATTAATTCTCGTGGGCTCGGTTGGCTCGAGCTAGACCCGTGGCTCATCCGAGGTGTTGGTGTGGCTCGTTCCCGAGGTGGTTCGGGTGTGTCACAAATGAATTTTTTTTATTTTTTTTAATTTATTTATTTTTATTCTATTTCCGACGGCATGCCGACGGAAAATTCAGTTGGAAATCCGTCGGTTAACTTAAAAATTAAATTATTTTTGTTCCCTTGGAAATCCATTGGTTTTCCATTGGAAAAAATTCCGATAGAAAACCAACGGAAGTTGTCCGTTGGAATTCCGTTCGAAATTATTTTGTTGGAAAAAATTATTTGTCCGTCGAAGTCCCATCGGAATTCCATTGGAAATATATTTCCAACGGAAAACCAAAGAAACGGACCCATTGGGACCCAATTCCGATGATGTTTTTTCCAACGGGCGCCATCCCGTCGGTTTTCTGTCGGAAATCAGCTTTTCCAACGGAAAACTGATGGGATTTCTGAAAATCCCGTCGGAATTTTCCCGTTGAAATTCGGCAGTTTTTTTGTAGTGTATAATATTAAAGTGCATATTGTAAGGATTTAAATAAGTAATTACAATGTATGATGGGCGTGCCATGAATGCATTGAACCTGTCACCATAACAATGATTTTAGCAAGACATCTTGTTCTTTGATCTCGATGTTTATAGTATAGGTTAAGGGTGGTCCTTCGAGTATTTACAATTTTCCAACTAAATCCTGCTTTTATTCTTATATTGATTAAAGTTCCGGAGAACCCGTTAAGGTGACCCGATCTGAATTCTCCCAATGACCCTTGTACTAGAACCTTCATGGCTTGATGCATACAAGTTCATATTTCCACTTCACCCCGTTGCCTATTGTATTCTTTAGACTCGTGGTTTGTGTCCCCACGATGCCTACTCATTGATAGTCTTTGGAAATTATAGAAAAGATAAAGTCAGTGGAATTTACCATGGATTTAGGCCTTTGGTTGAGCTATTGTTCTTGCGCAAGAGCGACACTTTTGGGCGCGGCCGCGATGGACTCGCAGATGGTCTTTCTGACTTCGCGTCGCGGGCGACATTTTTTGGTGTAGCCGTGACGCTGTACAAAGATATGATTCTTGGGTTTAATCTCGCTTCTTCCGGTTTTGTCTGTTCTTTCCCTTCTCGAGCATGTATGCATTGCTTCCTATTTCCCCCTTGAACCTTGCTACATTTACTAACCACCCATCGACTCGAAAGAGGAAACCTGTTGTTGAGGTTAACCGTAGCTTCAACATCATAGTAACAACCTACGAATCACAACTCAATTCGAATATACATGCATGTGGTTTAGTGTATGCTTATGGCACAAAATTACAAAGCACGTACTCGATGCAAATGCAACACAAAATCAACAAACTTTAACATAAAATACATTGAACATATAAAATTTCAGCAATTTAATAGCAATAAATCATCAATTGATGGCAAGAATCAATGCAATACACACGTTAACAAGTAGTTCCTAAGCCGTACGACCTAGACTTGATAGGACACGACACTAGAACTCCGATTTTGTAACCTGGAGCTCTGATACCACTTTAGGATATAGCACCCGAAACGAAGGGCACCACATCCCCCGCACTATGAGCCTGGTCCACCCATGAAATGGAAAATCCATACATGAACCAAACTCACAGCGAACGGAGACAGAACAAAAACAACCTCGTGCTAGGCGGGACTAGAACCTGTACCAACAAGTAAACACAGCAGGAATGCGGAAGCAAGGCAATCAAATATATAAATGCAATTCAAATAGGGAAGTAAATACGGGTTCCACTAAAGTCCTAGAAACCTGTCTCGAAACAAAACAAAGCAATAAAGATACAAGGTGGCCTACAAGGCCCAAATACCAGGACATGAATATGTGGTATAATGCAGTTGACAGATAAGACTCGAACAAGGACCTTGACAGACTCCCGCCTAACGACCACTAAACCTGCAAGACAACTACTAAAAACAACGAGAGGGAGGGGTCAGCTAACTGACTGAGTGAAGGGGTTACACACGTATATATATATAAGCAGGTAATCAAGCAGGCGTAATTCTACTGTACGTTATTTAATGTTAAAGCAAGTGACAGGATTGAGGAATCAATCAACGTGTACGGGTGGAATTACATTCATACATGCAATCAGGTAAACAGGATATATAATGCATGTGTCGATATCCGTAGGACCTCTGTTGATGCCCATTTTACCTTAACGATCCATGAACTCTGGTGTTGAACAGGGACTGGGGGCATGCCAGAGGTTACGGATATCTATGTGTTACATTTTAGGGGACCGGCGAGAACGGGTATTTATTCCATCCTGAACTCCACTTTTCATTTGTTAAATGACAGGAACAGGACAAGTAAACAGTTAAGCTAACAGGAATCAGGAATTATTATAATTAATGGCGGTAAAACATATACAATTTAACCCCCTTCTCCGATGATGGTCCGGGTAGCTAACCCTCGCCATCCAGGCAGGGTGAACTGCGGGTTCATAACTCCCCAGACCTGAGTCCCATCTTCGACCAAACCTCCTGGTGGATATTCGGGTTAGTCCAACAGGATAGGACTTGTGCAAGAGGTCACCGTCTGTCCAATACCTCCCCGGGTTCACTCAATACACAAGCCCCGGGGCCCCAGGAATAGGTATAGGATCCACACCGGCTAGCCCAGCGCTAGGAGAGCCAGGGGCAATAACAGGCTCAGGGTTAACACAACACAGTTTATAAAACATTTCCAGTACATATCCGGTATAAGAAATACGGCTTGTTTAATATGAAAACCATTTGACTTATTTAAATCATGCAAGGTTGTAGTTTGATTATAATAGAAAACCCTCACCTCTATGTGCAAGAAGGACCAAGAGAGGAACCACGTGTCCCGATCATCTCCACTTTAGAGATTAACTATGCAAGAAGAGCAATGCCAATGTACGCGTGTGACAAGACTCAATCATGAAACCATATAGATGCACAGTAAGTGATCATGAAGTGGTGGAACATGTTATGAGATGCTTAGATATACAATGAAATTTTGAAAGGCATGGATACACGGTGATCGTGTTCATGTGCACAATTAATGCTCACACGTAATAGACAATGATACGAATTCATAACACATTAAACAATTAATCCTTAAACAAATCTTCAAGCTATTGACACTAGTTATCATGTATATCACATAATAAAATATAATAAATCTCATGGAGATCACGTATTCATGCCATTCAATCGTACGAATTCAATTCATATAAAACACGGAGTCAAATAATCAAGTTTAAACAATTAAGGACCAAGGAGCGTCAAATAATAACACACTTATTCATTAATCAAGCATACAATTCGTATATATCACATACGAGAGTCAAGGAAGTGAAAGGAACGCAAGAAGAGAGGTTTGACATGTCTTGGGTAAAACCTGACAGTTTTTGGACGCGCATGCTGTAGAAAAATGGGAATATCTCGAGTTCTAAGAGTTGGAATGGAGTTTTGTTTGTCAGGACCTTTCCAATGATATATGGCTCGAATCGTGGTTCAAGGCGAGGTGGAAATGGCGCAGCCTCGAAGTTGGATGAGTACAGTGTTCAGTAAAATGGAGACACGAAATTAAAACGATTATATGTCACAATCTAGAAAAGATATTAACAAGCCGTAAAAAGGCGAGTGTTCTACACTCGAAGAGGTACCTATAGTTCAAATTTTAGGCCAATCGGAGTCCGTCTGGGGGTGTCGCAGGTGCGACTAAAATCATCGAGGGAGCTCCCGCAAGTCAGTAGCTCTTCTACAGGTCAGGCGCAGGCGCGCCCAAAAGCGTCGCGGGATGCCTCGGGAAAACATTGGCAGCGGTGCTTTCCATCCCGGGGGTGTCGACGACACACCGAAATCATCCGAAACCATAAAACATCAACAACCAACAACATAGAAAGAAGTATTAATCACCGAAACACGAATTAATCCACAAAATCAAACAAATTCAACAATTATACAATATATTGACATATGTATGTATACACAAATATATGCAACCATATATTGATTCTTTTCAGCTTCAAGACTATTGATTCTCCTAAGAAGTCCAGGTATGATCTGCCTAGAACCCTTGCACATCGGTGTCAACCCACATGAAGAATTGCATCCACCTGGAGCGTACCAAAGATTGAGAAGCAACAAAAATTAGATTTATGGAGGAAGGGGGTGTCAATTGAAACCATAGCAACAAATTCTCGTAAGAAATGTAGCGTCGTCCTGGATTCAAGTCCATCTAAGATGTTCTTTGAACAACGTGCCTTCTACATTCCCTAATTTTATTATTATTTATTGTACTAAATACATCTTTTTTTACTTGAAACAATAGAGATTTTATTCAATCAAGTGGAGAACAGTAACAAGGATCAGAACAAACAGGGAGAACAAATACTGAACGATACTGATACTCAGAAAACCTATATCTCAGCGACTCGATGCTAATCCTAATTCTCATAAGTGCTTCTGCAATAGGAACATGGGACAAACTATGAGTTACTCTTTGCTGTCTTACACCCTAGACTCTTCGGGCTTTATCAAGCAGAGAGTGAGCGACATCATGAATTTGTTTCGTAGCATGCCTCATAAAGGCTTATAGCTAAATACAGTAACGTTGTAATCCTAGGATTATTTTTTGATGGAAGATTTTTTGCTGCAAAACAAAATTTTAATTTCTTGGAGGAAGTTGGGATTAAAGTCCAGGGGCGACAGTGGGTCAAAAAAATTTCTTTGGATAAAATAAATATATTTTTGAAAAAATAAAATACTTTGTTTGAATTTTTTTTTCAATCATCCTCTGCGATTGTTCATAGGGGTAAAAGAATTTTATCATTCGGACTATAGCCATTTTTACTCGTTTTCCACCCAAACTTAGGTTCGTTGCAAACCATCATCCCTACTTTGTGTTCTTTTACAAACCATCATCATTTCGTCGCGTTTTTTTTTTAAAAAAAAAACATCTTTGAATAGTTTTTAATGGTTTTGATAGCCTAAATACTAAACAAATTCGATGCACATGACTTTACTAAGGGAGAACTTGTCATTTTAGCTTCTTTTTTCTTCATAAGAAAATTGGGGGTTGTTCAATAACATATTTTTTCTTCTTTTAATGCGTTGTTTTCTCCGTTTCTGCGCATATACAAGAAATAGAAATCATATTTTTTAAATCTTCTAATTATTTATATATTCTTTTTTTCTCTAGACATTGATTATATATCGGTGCATATTTTTCCAAATCTTCCAAACTCTAAACCTAATCTCACTCACAATTTTTTATTATCGTCCTAATTTAGCCAATTAATTCAAACCTATCACATTTTTGAAACATCTTAAAAAAATAATGCTTGACAAATTTTTGTGTCCTGATACTCACTTTGTAGTGCAATTAAAAAAAAAAATAGAATTCTAATCTTCAATAAGTAAAAGTGTTGTAGAGCATTGCGTGTAATAAGAAATAGAAGATGTTGATAAGTGAAACTTTTGAAAAAAAGTGTGGGATATGGTCTGAAAATCTTGAATAAGAAGTGTCGGATATCAATATGAAAAAAAAAATTGTTGGAGAAAAATTTTTGACAAAGAAAATTTGATCTTAAAAAAGATTTGGATGGAATATTGGATCTGAAAAAAATAACGTAAAATAAAAAGACAGTAATTGATCTGGTGAAAAATAATGAATCTAAATGACATGTTTAACCACCAAAAGCATTGAAAGGCCGCCAAAACCACTAAAAGGCAACCAAAACCACTAAAAGTCAGTTGGAGACGGTTAATTGTAAAAAAAAGCAAATTAGGGATGACGGTTTGCAATGAAACATAGTTCGGGTGGAAAAGTATAAAAACAGCTATAGTTCGAATGACAATAATTTTTTACCCTTTGTTCATATTTTGAAATCGTACTATAATTTTATGGGAGAATTACATCTGACTACCCAGCATTTAGGCCTGATTACAACGCAGTCCATCATTATTTAGAAATTACATTTTAGTCCCTAACTTTGAGAACCATTTGTGGTCCCTAGGGTTCCGTTATGTCATTCCAAAAATACCTTTGATTTGTTGTTAAATTCATAATATGTATGAAACTTTAGGGATGATTTTGTAATTTTGGTCATATATTCAATGTAACACTCATAAAATCGTTAGAGGCATAATTGTACTTTTACAAATTCCGTTAAGGGATCTCAGACCAAACAAGATTTATAGGGACTAAAATATAATTTCTCGATAATGATGGATTGCGTTGTAATTAGACCTAAGTGCCGGGTAGTTAGATGTAATTCTTCCGAATTTTATTGTTACTTATTGTACTAAATACATCTTTTTAAATATATGCAACTAAACAATTATTCATACACTGATCATCGGTATATTCTTTTTTAATCTCTACCAATGTCTTTTGAAATGGAAGAAAACAACAAAATGTATATTTTTTATAGTGTTTTAATATTTAAAATATCATTAAATAAGTTTTTATTTTTATTTTTAGGTCATACATTTTTTTTAATCTTATACACAATTTTAAAATTTTAGGTGTTAATATAATTTGTTCTTATTTTATGTGGGTCAAAATACCTATTTTTAAAATAATAAATTAAAATTTACATAAAATATATATAACTAAATTTTCTTTTTAACCCCACTTCTCATAATGTAGCATGACCCTCAGATTAAACCAAGCATGCATACATATTCTAACATGTTATATGGATTGTGTAATTAGGGCGATTTTCAAGAAGGTTTGGCTTTCTTTAATAGATTGGGAAAGAAAGGGGAGAATATTCATATTGAATATTGCAATATCATGATGGAGGCATTGTGTGATGATGATCCAATTTATGATTGATGCGTCTCAAAATTTACACCACCCTATTTGTATGGGATGTTGAAGTATTAAGACTTTTGTTTCCTACAAAAGTGGTTAGTACGAAGAGAATAGAGAATAACGATACTATAAAAGAAGTAACAACCTAGTCACAAGAATAAACTAAGTAAAACAAGAAAGTAAGTCTATCCTTCCCCCAAGCGAAAGAATTCAAATAGATTTCTGGCTTTCTGCCAATGCTAAAAGAAATAAGAGAGAGAGAGAGAATATTGTGTATTTCTATTAATCTGTGGAATAAATTATGCCTAAATACAAATGGGGTTTTTCTATTTAAAGAGGTCTTCTAGATTTATCACTTGGTTATGGTTTCCTATCTTTTAGGGAAGTTGAAGTGGGAGAGAGAAAAAAGGGGAGTAGTTGAGGATATCTCTTCCCCACTAATCGTTACAACTTACATGGGCTAACATTTGAATTTAAATACATGTGGGGAGAGAATTGCTAAAATCGTGGAGCCCCCATCTTATCCGCGTTTGTGGGCTCTAGAGATTAACAGAATTTTGCTTTGCTTGGTTCTCCAATCTTCTTAGGAGTCCATCTGGCAAGCTTTCCTCCAGGAATTCGCCTATCGTGCTCTTCAGTGGAGGAATCCTTCTGTTCTGCATTCCTGCTGGAGATTCATGAGTGTGGGTCTTTTTAGTGGGCCGACTCTTTTGGGTTAGCCCAACTTCTTCTTTAACTCGGCTTCAACAGGTTTATTCGCAAATGGGTTGAGGCCCAAGTATGTATGAAATGAGGCGTATCAGTGAGGCTCCTAAGTGAAGCTCGGGAGATGTTTGAGAATTTGCCGAGGAAAGGATTAGAGGCAGATGTTGTATTTTACAACATCTTAATTAGGGTATGCATACACAGTGATAAACTTGAGGTAGCTAAGGATCTTCAATTGAAGATGAAGAAAGAAATTGGTACAGACTTTGTCGAAATACAGGTCAATCATTCCAGGAACTATAATGAAATGTGAATATGATTAGGCTACAACTTTCCTTGAAGAAATGCTTGCAAGAGGTATCTATCGTGATTTATTATTGCTAGAGCTTCTCTATTGTGATTAAATCAACACTCATTTTCGCAAAGTGTTTCCGAAATTGTTTCCACCTACTCTCTCAAACTAGGACATTTAAAAGGAGAAGAAAACGGTACATATTCTTTTTATCATGTTGGTTCACGAAATACTAGTTTTGTTTTGTTACTGCTTTAATTTTCTATTTGCTAATTTCAATTATGTTAGTTAATTAGACTAATTGGGTTGGTCCATGTTGGAATATTGGCATAAATTAGGGAAAGATAGGGATTACCTTATGTAACCGATTTTCTGTATCCCTGATTAGTAGGAGTCTTTGGCTATTTATCTAGTACAATTCTGTAATCCGGTATAATTCAATTCAATGAAAAACAATCTTTTCTTCTCTTTCATATAGCAAACATGGTATCAAGAGCAGAGTTTCGATCTCTGAGACTCAGCAATTATCATCATCGTCTCTAAACCTTTCCCAACCAAATCAACCTAAACCAAGGCAACAAAGCTGAACCATGGCAGAAACCTCAGAAATCAAAACCGAAACCACAGACCTTTCAATCCAGATTGCCAACATATTGAAAAACAATATGCAACCACAAACTCACCTGTCAAGTTTCGATAGTTTGTCGATCGCCTTTAAACTTAACCACGGCAACTATCCGGCTTGGGCAAGATTGATGAAGATGACGATTGGAGGCAGGGGGTGCCGCTCACATCTAACGGGAAATCCACCAGCTCCACTCGAAACAGACCCAACATACGATAATTGGGAACAAACGAATCAAAACGTGTTTATGTGGATTATACAAAATATTGAAATTAATCTAGTAAACAACGTCTTACACTATCTAACAACAAAAGCATTGTGGGACGGCTACGCAACCACGTACGGAAGTGGCTCGGATCCGCTGCAACTCTTCGATCTACACCGAAGAGCAAATACACAGACACGAGTTTCGGACAGTCTAGAAGTTTTTTGGAACAAACTTCAATCCATATGGACGGCCATCGGTCGGAAACAACCAAATCCGATGCGGTGCCCCGAAGATATCACCACTTACAACCGAATCACTCAGGAACAACGGCTATACCAATTCCTCACAGGAATCAATGAAAAGTTCGATCAAATCAGAGCCGATTGACTGAAACAGGAAACGAAACCCTTACCGGAGTCGGCCTACGCCATCATTAGAAGAGAAGCCGCTCGCCTTCAAAGCTTGAAGGGAGCAACCGGCGGTGAGAATGACTCGCGAGGAATCGGTATGGGGCCTGAGTGTGAGAAGGGACAGATCAGAGAGAAACAGATCGGAAAAAATGGTGCATTCAGATGGCGCCGGTCGATCCAACGACGCCGGCCGCCGATCATCATTTCACGAGGACCGGGAAGACATAGTGTGTGGCCATTGCGGAAAACTGAGGCATACAACGGAGGAATGCTTCGAAATAATGGGATACCCTGACTGGTGGGAGGGTCACCGAAAAAATTCCGGCAAAACGATAGCCACCGACGGCGGAATGAAAAAGGCGAACTCAGCCGTGAACGAGACACACACAGAGGCGGCAAAAGGGGAACGACGGAAGACCAACGCCGCCGCAGGCGTCATCGGACGAGGAGACTCTGGTGCGGTGGCGACTGGTGTCCGGCGAGCCAACGCCACCTTTTCCGGTGCAAAGACAAATGGAGCAGACAACCAAATTGGTGGAGGTAATGGGTTTGGGATTAATAGCCCAAACCCTAGTTGTTTTTCATTTAATACCACTTATTGTTCATTATTTGCACAACAGCCCCAAACTTGTTCTAAGTTATGTGAAGACCACAAGAAATTATCTAATTCCACTTACACCCCAGATTCAAGTTTGAGTAATGGTCAGGCCCTTCACATTGAAAGACAAAACCCAAAACTATCTCAGTAGATTTTTGAAAGTGGTGCAACCGATACCATGACATTCGACATATCTGATATACATAATCCCAGTAAACCAGAAGCACCTTACATTCAGACAGCAAATGGAACCCCGGTTGAGGTTGCACAAGAGGGGGAAATTTCTCACTCCCAGAAATTAAAACTGAAAAATTGTCTTCATGTCCCTTCGTTATCATGCAAGCTTCTTTCCATTAACTAGCTGATAAAAGAATTGAATTGTATGGTTCTAATATATCCTCAATTTTGTCTTATACAGGACATTCATACGAAGGAGATAATTGGGCGTGGTACTGAGCACTATGGACTCTACTATGTTGATGAAGTGGAACATCCTTCCAAGGCTCTTTTATCCAGAGGGACTAAAGAAACACAGATTTGGCTTTGGCATCGTTGTTTGGGGCACCCGTCTGTTGGGTATCTTCGCCTGTTATTTCCTACTTTATTTCAGAATAAACTGCATGTTGATTTATTTTGCCAAACATGCTCAGGAGGTAAGAGTCACAGGACTTCTTTTAAACCCTCAAATACTCGGGTTCGGACATTATTTTCATTGGTTCATTCAGACGTTTGGGGGCCTGCCCCTATTGCTAGTCAAAATTAGTTTCAATATTTTGTCTTGTTCATTGATGATTATTCTCGGATGACGTGGGTCTATTTTCTTAAACATAAATCTGAAGTTTTAGACACATTTGTCCGGTTCTTTAATATGGTTCAAACCCAATTCAACCATAAAATTCAGATTCTCATATCAGATAATGGGAGGGAATATGTTAACCAAAAAATGGGGGATTTCTTTCATAAATATGGTCTTATTCACCAAACAAGTTGCCCAAACACACCACAACAAAACGGCGTTGCAGAACGAAAAAACCGAACCCTTCTTGAAATCTCTCGATCCCTTATGGCAGAGTCTCATGTCCCGAGTTATTTCTGGCCTGAAGCAGTTGCAACCGCCACTTACCTCACAAATAGATTACCCACCAAAATACTTGATCACCGAACACCCTTGTCTATTCTTTAGACAAAAATAGACATTCCTCCATTCCTCACAATGCATCATCGAATATTTGGTTGTTTAGTGTTCGTGCATATTCCCAAGCATGAACGCTCAAAGCTTGACCCGTGTGCGATCAAATGTGTCTTTGTTGGATACGCCCCTCAACAAAATGGGTATCGGTGCTATGACCCTGTGACACGCCGCATTCTTGTCACTATGGACTGTGAATTCTTGGAAACAGAGTATTATTATCTGAACCAGCAAAGGGTGCAGGGGGAGACTCAGATGGATGAACCCCTTCACTAGCTCAGTAACTCTGAATCATCTGATCCACCACCTGTTTTGGATCTCGAACAAAACAAAGTCTAGCTCAGTACCACTACCAATGACCCTCCTTCGCATGATGTCCCGTCTGAGGTAACAATTTCTGAATCTCCTCTTTCCATTTCTGATAATATTGAGGATACTGCAGATACGGTTAATCCCTCTTCTGTTGATGATCTAAGCCCCAAGTATGTTTTGCCACCGCAATCTAACATGTGACTGCCACCCAATAGATATTCACCCGATCGGGTGTCTCGGAACGCAAAATACCCAGTGGGAAATATGGTCAGAGGGAACATGTCAGAAAAAGCCAAAGCCTTTGTGGGGAATCTTTATAATGAAGTTATCCCGAGAACAGTTGACGAGGCAATGGAGAAATCAGAATGGTATGAGGCGATGAAAGCTGAAATGAATGCGTTAAATAAGAATGAGACATGGGAGAAGTGTAAACTTCCTCAAGGGAAGAAGCCAGTTGGGTGTTCACCATCAAACACAAAGCAGATGGTACAGTGGAGAGGTACAAGGCCAAGCTAGTGGCGAAAGGGTACACTCAAACGTACGGGATCGACTACTCAGAGACGTTCTCTCCAGTGGGTAAAATAGATACAATTCGGGTTCTACTGTCTATAACAGCCAATAAGGACTGGCCTCTGCATCAGTTCGATGTAAAGAATACCTTCCTACATTGAAACCTGACATAAGAAGTGTACATGGAATCTCCTCCTGGGTTCACTAAAGATTTTAAGGAAAATTAAGTATGCAGGCTCCGGAAAGCCTTCTATGGACTTAAACAGTCCCCACGAGCCTGGTTTGGGAGGTTCATGGTTGCGATGCAGCGGTATGGGTACAGACAAAGCAATTCAGATCATTCCCTATTTCTCAAGGCCAGAGGGGAGCTGATCACGTGCCTAATCATCTATGTTGATGACATGATTATAACAGGCAATGATGAGGAGAAAATCAAGAAACTCCGGGAGAATCTCTTCAGAGAATTCGAAATGAAGGATTTGGGAAGACTGAAGTACTTCCTTGGGATAGAAGTTCTGCGGTCCAAACGAGGAATCTTTATCTCGCAGAGGAAGTATGTGTTGGACCTGCTTGCCGAGACCAGAATACTAGATTGTAAACTGGTAGATACCCCAATCCAAGTAAACCATCAGCTCAAAAGAGATGAAAATGAGGACCTAGCAGACAGAGGGAAATACCAGAGGCTAGTTGGAAAGCTAATTTACCTGTCTCATACTCGGCCTGACATCTCCTATGCTGTGGGGGTGGTTAGTCAGTTTATACACCAACCTCAAAAGAGTCACATGGAAGCAGTGGTAAGAATCATGAGGTATCTCAAAGGGACAGTGGGGACTGGAATAATGTTTGGTCGATATGGTCACTTGGATGTTGAGGCGTACACAGATGCGGGCTGGGCAGGAAACCCAAATGATAGGAGATCAACCTCAGGTTTCTTTACCTTGGTTGGAGGAAATGTGGTTACTTGGAGAAGTAAGAAGCAGAAAGTGGTTGTGCTGTCCAGCGCAGAAGCAGAATTCAGAGGGATAGCTAAAGTTGTAACAGAAATCATATGGCTAAAGAAATTAATGACAAAAATCGGCATGAACCAGGGAGGCCCTGAATGCTTGAGATGTGATAACAAAGCATCGATCAGTATCTCAGAGAATCCCGTACAGCACGATAGAACGAAACACGTGGAAGTCGACAGACATTTCATAAAGGAAAATTTGGAATATGGCACTGTGGAACTTCCGTTTGTGAGGTCAGAAGATCAACTTGCAGACATTCTAACTAAGGCGGTCCCCAGGAAGACATTCCAAGCAATATGAAGCAAGTTAAGAATTAGCGACACCATTACTTAACTTGAGGGGGAGTGTTGGAATATTGGCATAAATTAGGGAAAGATAAGGATTACCTTGTGTAACCGATTTTCTGTATCCCTGATTAGTAGGAGTCTTTGGCTATTTATCTAGTACAATTCTGTAATCCGGTATAATTCAATTCAATAAAAAATAATCTTTTCTTCTCTTTGATATAGCAAACATTCCAAATTGTCAGTGGGTTTATTCTCCAGGGTAATGTTACCGGTTTGAATCCTGATTGAGTGTACGTGTGTTAAAGAAAAAAAAAATAGATTAATTGGGGCTATATTCTATTTGGGGTTGTATAACTTACGTTTTTGTTAGAACATGGTATTTGGGATGAAATTGAATTGTATACATTGTTTGTATTCAATCTTTTTCTGTGTATGGTTTGATACAGATTACAAGAACCACAAGGGCTATAAAAGCATGTACAAGGAAGTAAATCACAACACAATCAGCGCAATTACTGCAATCACGGGATAAGGTCAACCCTTCCATATTTATGTAATCTCCAACACTCCCCCTCAAGTTAAGTGATGGAGTCGCCGATCCTTAACTTGCTCAGTGGTTCCTAAAACACTTGGCTAGTGACCGCCTTGGTCAGTATGTCAGCTAGCTAATCTTCTGATCTGACGAACGTAATTGTGATGATACCACTTTCTAGTTTCTCCTTGATAAAGTGTCGGTCGACTTCAACGTGTTTAGTCCTATCAGGCTGGACAGGATTCTTGGAGATGCTAATAGCAGCTCTGTTATCACACTTCAAAGAACTGGCTCCCTGAGGAGTCATCCCAATCTCTGTCATCAGCTTCCTTAGCCAAATTACCTCAGCCACCCCTTTGGTTATACCTCAAAACTCTGCTTCTACACTAGACAACGCCACAACTTTTTGTTTCTTACTCCGCCATGTCACTACATGTCCCCCGATAAGAGTAATATATCCAGAGGCGGACCTCCTATCATTTGGATTCCCTGCCCAATCTGCATCAGTGTAGGTTTCTATGTCTAGGTGACCATATCTCCCAAACATGATTTCAGTACCAACGGTTCCTTTCAGATATCGAATAATCCTTAGTAGCCCCTCCATATGTTCCTTCTGTGGTCGGTGCATGAACTGACTGACCACGCCCACAGCGTACGCGGTATCAGGCCTCGTATACGACAAATAAATCAGTTTACCAACTAGGCATTAGTACCTTTCCCTTTAAGCTGGTTCTCCACTTTCTTCTATCTTGAGCTTGTGGTTCAACTGTATTGGGGTTTCGACTGGTTTGCAATCAAGCATTCCGGTTTCAGCCAGTAAGTCCAATACATACTTCCTCTGGGAAATGAAAATCCCCTTCTTAGACCGTAGAACCTCGATTCCTAGAAAATACTTCAGTCCCCCCGAGATCCTTCATCTCGAATTCCTTGAAAAGATTTCTCTTGAGCTTGTTTATCTCTTCCATGTCATTCCCGGTTATGATGATATCATCAACATAGATGATCAGACATGTGACGAGATCTCCTCGTCGTTTCAGAAAGAGAGTATGGTCTGAATTACTCTGAAAGTATCCATCGCGTTGCATAGCCACTGTAAATCTGCCAAACCAAGCTCTTGGAGACTGTTTCAGCCCGTATAATGCCTTTCGAAGTTTACAGACTTCATTTGTTCCAAAATCTTCTGTGAATCCCGGCGGGGCCTCCATATACACTTCTTCTGTTAAATCCTCATGCAAGAAAGCGTTCTTTACATCAAACTAGTGGAGAGGCCAGTCTCTGTTAGCAGCCACCGAAAGTAGCACTCGAACAGTATCTAATTTTGCCACGGGGGAGAAGGTCTCTGAATAATCAATCCCATACGTCTGAGTGTATCCTTTTGCCACCAATCGAGCCTTATATCTCTCAATTGAGCCATCTGCTTTATGTTTTATAGTGAACACCCACCTGCAACCAACAGGGTTCTTCCCATTGGGTAATTAACACTTCTCACAAGTCCCATTCTTAACCAAGGCTTCCATCTCAATTTTCATGGCCTCTTTCCATTCCTCATGCTGGTTGGCCTCTTGCACTGTTCGTGGAATTTTCTCTTTGCAGAGGTTCCCAAAGAATACCTTAGCAGTCTCGGTCATACTTCCCCTGACCATGTTCCCTGTAGGATACTTGGCTGAACGAGAAACATGTTCAGGAGAGTATCTGTGTGGGGGAACTCCTCTGTTGCTTCGCTGTGGTAAAGTGTACCTGTGACTCACTGCTACATTCTCAGAAATAGTATCAGCAGTATCAATACTATTATGAGTAACAGAGATGGAGTTCAGATTTTCAGTTACCTCATGTTGGACATCATCCGGAGGAGGATCATTGGGCGTGAGGGCGGTGGTACTGAGATCTTCGCTGTCGTGTTCAGATGTTGGAGAAGAGACCGGATTACTAGCATCAGGATAGTTCAGCTAGTACAAGGATTCACCCTGATTCTCCCCCTGAATACTGGACTGGGTGGCAAAGAAGTACTCAGTTTCCACAAAATTGCAGTTCATGGTGACGTGAACACGTTTGCTGACCGGATTGTAACAGCGATAACCCTTCTGATGGGGTGTATATCCGACAAACACACACTTTGTAGCACAGGAGTCCAGTTTGGTTCTTTCTGACTTAGGGATATGAACAAATACTGTGCACCCAAAGATCCGAGGTAGTAGGGTGAGATGGGGTGGTATGTTGGTTTGTGTTTGGAGGATATTTGGAGGGGTTTTGTAGTTGAGGATTTTAGTAGGTAACCTATTGGTGAAGTAGGTTGCCGTGGCGACGGCCTCAGGCCAAAAGTGAGGCGGGACATGTGATTCAGTTAGTAGAGCTCGAGTCATCTCAAGTATGGTGCGGTTCTTCCTTTTGCACACACCATTTTGTTATGGGGTGTGTGGACAGGTGGTTTGATGTATAAGGCCTTGTTCTCGAAAAAAACTATCCATTTCCTGATTAACAAATTCCCGCCCATTATCAGACCGAAGTACTTTAACTTGGTGATTGAACTGAGTATTCACCATCTTACAGAAAGCCACAACAACATCATACACCTCAGATTTGTGTCGCAGAAAATACACCCATGTCATTTGGAAAAAATCATCAATGAATAATATGAAGTACCAAAATTGACTATGGTTTGTAACCGGGGCTGGTCCCCAAACATCAGCATGCACTAATGAAAACAAAGTATCAACTCTTGTATTATTAGGCTTAAAGGAGGTCCTATGACTCTTAGAAGTCAAACAAGTTTCAAAGGACAAGTTCACAGTCTGATTATTCTTGAATAAAGTAGGAAATAACAACTGTAAATACCCAACTGATGGGTGTCCAAGACACCAGTGCCAAAGCCAAATTTGCGAATCAGCCTCTCTCACAGAAAGAAACACTTTATACGGATCATCCACTTCATCAACATAGTACAATCCTCCCCGCTCAGTACCACGCCCAATGATCTCCTTCGTATGAATGTCCTGTAACAAGCAAAATCGAGGGTATATTAGGGCCACACAATTCAACTCCTTCGTAAGATGACTTAAGGAGAGCAATTTACAGGACAATGATAGCACATAAAGACAATTGTTCAACTTCAACTTAGAAGAAATCCGTATTGAACCCTCTTTCTTAACAGCAATTAATTCCCCATTAGCAGTTTTAATGTGAGATTGCCTCGGATTTATAGGCCCAATTATATCATCGGCATCAAAGGTAATAGAATCCGTAGCCCCACAATCAAAAATCCAAGTATTAATCTTATCAGAGATGGCTTGAGAGTGAAAAACACAATTATCAATATGTTGGGGGCTTATGTGTAATTCTTCAAACAAAGGGGGGATATCATCATTTTTTGAGCTATTAAAAGAAGGCAAGTTAGGGTTTGGGTCACAACCCCCAAACCCTATACCTGATGTTCCGCCGCCTGTGAGAAAACCTCCGCCTGACCCACCACTGGAAGAGAAGGTGGCTCCGTCGTGGGCTCCAGCCGCCGCCGCTATCGCCGCTACACTGGAGTCTCTGTTGATGACTCCTGTAGCGGCGGCTTCCGCCTTGGTCTCTCCTGAGCTCACGGCGACATTCACCCGCCTTGTTCTTCAGCCGCCGCTGGTTTTACGGTGGCCTTCCCACCAATCGGGATACCCGATTACTTTGAAGCATTGTTCTTTTGTGTGTCTAGGCTTTCCACACAGTTCACAGACAACTCCAGCTTTATCATCGCCCGATGACGACTTCCGACCGGCACCGTCGCCACGCACGATGCCCTCTGAGCGTGAAAAGGTTCGTCCCGTCTTCTCCCTCTTTGCAATTAGCCCAGATCCAATATCGGACCCTCCTACGCTGCCGGTAGCCGCCCTGAGAATTTGGAGAAGAGCGGCTTCCCTCCGTATGGTGGCGTAGGCGGCTTCAACAGTGGGTTTCGGGTCCTATTTCAGTAAATCCCTCCTGATCGTGTCAAATTGATCATCGATTCCAGTAAGGAATTGGAACAACCTCTGTTCTTGGGTTATTTTGTTGAATGTTGTGATGTCCTCTGGGCATTTCATAGGATTGGGTTGTCTCCTATCAATGGCCATCCACAGGTTTTGCAGGTTATTCCAGAAATCTTCAAGGGTTCTCTGTCCTTATTTTTAGGTATTTGCTCTCCGATGTAGGTCGAAGAGTTGAAGTGGATCTCCACCGCTTCCGTAAGTAGTGGTGAGGCCATCCCATAGTGCTTTCGAAGTTGGGTATTGAATAGCACTATTGATGAGGCTCGCCTCTATGTTTTGAATAATCCAGGTAAAAACACTTTGATCGACCTGCTCCCATTGGTCGAAATTTGAATCGGTTGTTTCTGGTGCCGGAGGGATTCCGGTAATATGCGATCTGCAACCTCTGCCTCCTATCGCCATTTTCATGAGCCGTGCCCACATCGGGTACTTGTCTCCATTCAATTTGATTCCTAGAGACAAGTTTTCTGATTTGGGCATGGTTGATTGGTATTGGTTATTGTTCTGTAGCAGATTTGCTAGTTGGATTGAGAGGTCTTGGGTATTGTTTTCTGTTGGTTCTGTCATGATGTCGGATTGCAGGTTTGTTGGGGTCAAGGTTGAAAAAGGTTCGAGATTGGTAGGGACGATGATGTTAATCACTGAGTCCCAAGATTTTAACGCTGCTCTGATACCATGTTAGAACATGGTATTTGGGAAGAAATTAAATTGTTACATTGTTTGTATTCAATCTTTTGCTGTGTATTGTTTGATACTGATTACAAGAACCACAAGGGTTATAAAAGCATGTACAAGAAAGTAAATCACAACACAATCAAGACAATTACTGCAATCACTGGATAAGGTCAATCCTTCCATATTTATATAATCTCCAACAGTTTTTATGGTCTGTAGAACTTACATTTTTGTTAGATAGAAGTTTCAATTTTAGGTCAGTTCTCATTTTTTAATTAATACCAAATATAAATGCAAATCTTGCCCAGTTGAAATGCAAAAATAGGGAAAAGAAAAAAACGAGACATGCGTTAAAAATTAAGAAAAAGAAAAGGTATTTTAGTTATAATTGATTATTTTAGCTTTTTCGAAAATAAATAATCAAGTTTAGAACTGTACTTTTTTTAATTAACATTTGAAGAAAATAAAGAAAACAAATGTAAATTAAGTTGACTAATATAATTTTTGTAACAAACATAAAATTTTGTTATGGACTAATATAGTTCTTTTTTTAGTATGAAAAAATTTTAGGTCGAAAAAGTGATGCGCCGATCCAAAATTTTAGGTTGAGGGATGACGCCTCAATTTAAGATAAGAAATGTTGTTTTTAGGTCGGTAGACGACACCTCAATTTAAGATAAGAAATGTCTTGGGAATTAAAAAGTAATTAAAAAAGAAAACTTATATTACCTTATTCCATAAAAATAAGGAGGATTTAAACCTATAACTTCATCAAAATTACTCTCACACATTCTATTTGGCTAAAACCATGGAGTTAATATCGTTCTAACTTTGAGAAGCTTTTGATCTTTGACATAATCTCGTAAATGCCTAGCAAATTAATGATCTACTTTCCTGTAAAACCATGCTCTAAATCGACATTCGATTCAATGGACTTTGTAACCGTGGTTTTAAGCGGTGCTTGGTTATGGGAATTCTTAATTTTCTCAACTTTTGCTTTTGCTTTGCGTTGAAAATAATCACAAGAGACGTCAATCGACGAGCCGTGGTAATTTAGCCATTTCGTGATAGGTTAGTTTTATTAGAAATTTCGTATTGCAGTTTTAGGTAGGTATTATCATATGTGAAAAGAGTTTTATATCTCAATGAAAACTTTACATTTCGATAATTTCACCTATATCGAATTCATAAGAAGATAAGAAGATATAATTTCACCTATATCGAATTCATTAAGCTCTATTGAGAATTTAATTAGATCTTTTCTCATCGAAATATTTATAGATAGTATGATAGGATCTCACTCTTCAACGTGACACACTCTACAAGTGATACGGTCGTTGAAGGATCATATGGAAGAGAGACTTTGGAGTAGTCTCGAACTCAAGAAATATAGGGGAGAAGAGAGGGTTTACCGATAAGACCGATCGGCGACGGAGGAAGATTAGGGGAGAAAGAGAGATTAGAGATTTGAAGATTGAAAAAAACTGAATTGTTATTGCTTAATGAATCCCAAAACAAAGTTACGGAATATAAATAACACAACCCTAACAACTAGGACTATGCAACAAATAAGGATAAGTACGTAAATAAAAGTAAATAAAATCTTGCTAACAACTAGACCCGATCAATTACTTGCTCATTACGAAATCCTTTTGCCACTTGGGAACCCGCACCTCACTCTGACTCTTCCTTCTCGGTGCAACTTCCCTTCCAAGATCACTGCCATCAGCTTGATCAACATTGTCTCCAATTCCTTGCCTTTCCTGAGTCGTATCACTCTTCCCCCCATGAATATTCACCTTGTCCTCAAGGTATAATGTGGAAAATTTTAAAAATTTTAATTTTGCACGTCGGTCCCAAGGTGGCTTCGGTGGGATAACAAGCAGCTCATAGCGCTGAGATTATTGCGCTTCCCAAATCACAACTCAGAGAGCGGCATATTTGATATGTAGGAAGCTGCACATACCCAACGGGCATGTAATGGGTGGCTCTGCTATATTGCTTTGAAGCCCGATAAACGGTGGAATGCACGAAATTCGATTTCATGTAATGTAATTCAATGAAGATCGGATCATTCCACGGACCACTGCGCCAATAAGGATATCCATTCTTCCAAAAAAGTGATTGCGGAATCTCCAGCGGCCCAACTGTGTAGGAGAAATCTCCAATTGCTGGTGCGGAAGGACTTCGCCATGATGTCAGTGTATTCTTCGCATTCCCACTCAAATCAGCACCGATTGTCAGCGTCTCCACGAAAGAATCTGAGGCATGTTGAAAACTTTCCCAGATAATCCTACCATTGGAGTCATCTTGTAAGACAAGATTCTTGGTATCCAATAGCAGAGCACTAGAATTTGGCACACGACTTGAAAGAGTAGGCGACCATATGATCTCCTCTCGTCCATCAGTGATTACAAGATTGTCATCTCTTGATATCTCCAATGTCTCATCCTCGGAAACAACCTCATCGGGTTCACGCCGTATAAGTGGGGTAGCTGATGGGTTAGCCTCTACTTCCCGTGCCAAAGCGAACGATGCCGACAATGAGGCCGGCTGCAATAAGACTATCGCATGAAGGAGATGGCGTTTCAAACCAGCGTGAAAAAACGATTGAAGAGTTGTGTCGGACACACCAGCCATAATCACCAATATTTGCTCAAACGCGGCTTGATATTCCCTCACCGAACCGGTTTGTTGAACCTTGGTTAGCATACCGAAATAATCAACAAAATTGAAGAGATCAAAATGGAGTTTAAATTTGGCCACGAAATCCTGCCAAGAGTCGAGTAATCCATTTCGTTACCTCCATCGACACCAATCCAGAGCCGGATCCTCGAACATCAATCCCAAGGTAGTCAAACGGAATTCTTTGAAGATGCCGTAAAAAACAAAATATTCCTGAGCCTAGAAAAGCCACCCTAACGGATCGGAACCGTCACACTTCGGTATGTCAACCCGTAACCTGGTAACGGGGTTCTGAACACCTATGTGGTGTGCCGCCTCCCCACAGAACGTACTCATCAATTCCGAGTCCACCTGTGATTTATCATCCCGGGTGATAAAGCCCTGCAATCCCGACTGTAATTCTTGAATCGCCTGATTCAACTGCTGTAGAGATTGTTGGATCGTCGTGTTATGAGCGAGCATCCACACCGCAATCTGTTGTTGAAACTCTCGGAATTGCGCTTCGGAAACAGATGCTGCCATGAAGTAACTCGATGACAGCACCAGTGATAGGGTCGTTGAAGGATCGTATCGAAGAGAGACTTCGGAGTAGTCTCGAACTCAAGAAATATAGGGGAGAAGAGAGGGTTTACCGATAAGACCGATCGGCGGCGGAGGAAGATTAGGGGAGAAAGAGAGATTAGAGATTTGAAGATTGGAGAAAACTGAATTGTTATTGCTTAATGAATCCCAAAACAAAGTTACGAATATAAATAACATAAATAACACAACCCTAACAACTAGGACTCTGCAACAAATAAGGATAAGTACGTAAATAAAAGTAAATAAAATCTTGCTAACAATTAAACTCGATTACTTGCTCATTAGGAAATCTTTTTGCCACTTGGGAACCCGCACCTCTCTCTGACTCTTCCTTCTTGGTGCAACTTCCCTTCCAAGATCACTGCCATCAGCTTGATCAACATTGTCTCCAATTCCTTGCCTTTCCTGAGCCATATCTACAAGCGACGCGTGTCACGCACCATCTAATCCCGACCTCTAGTATGCTGTTCTTACGCTCGATGAAGAGACTTCCCTTCTCTAAAAGGGATTCCACCATCGGTTTACAGCTCGGGAAAAGGTATTCGATAATGCTCCTCGACCTCAAAGAGCCACGTGACCACTCAGGATACTAAAAGAAAGTGACCGATCAAGCATTAAATGCACCCCATAATGGGGCAGCGGTTAGCTTGAGGTTGCTTAAAGAGTGAAAGGGCAACATGAAAAGGATTGCGTAATTAGTGCAATATTTGTAAAATTTGGTGACGTCATTTTTCCTCAAAATTTTTACTTGAAAAATGCCCGAAATAAGTATTTCACACAATATAACACTACATGATACGCCATGACAAGATAATAATTTGAAAAGTGTGATCCATGCATTAGAGGTCTCGACAAAGTAACTTATATGCAAGGACGAATTCAGAAAATTTTACATAGTTGATGAATGGATATTATTATTATTACATATATATTATAATTAAGTTGCAGCTTGGTTATTAATTTAAAAATGACTATTGAGAAAGGTATTACTATCAACGTCGGATTTGTACCGGATTATGAGATTCCGATTCCAAATTCGACAAGAAGATCTGTTAATCAAATTCAAATCTTATACATAATCGGGTCGGATTAGATTCGATAAAAGATCCGATCACCTGATTAATAATAAAATATATTTTTTTATAAAAAAATTAATATATTTACATGATATTTAACAAATAATTATTATTTAATGGATTATTGATGGTTTTTGATGGAGCACAAATATAACGAGGCCACGTCATGACACGTGGGCCCTCATGGATTCGGCACTTGTATCTTCGGGCCAACTTAGTCACCCTCATAAACTACTTGGAAATGGCTAAAGCCTGGCAATTGGCAAAACTACAAGTCTCCCCTCGAGCCCTCATGGGATCCCTCGAGCCCCTCGGCCCCTCATTGGACCCTCGTGTCCCTCAGGCCCTCATTGGACCCTCGAATCTCGAGCCCTCATTGGTCCATGGGGTCTCATTGGACCCTCGGGCCCCCATTGGTCCTCGGGGCCTCATTGGACCCTCGCATCCCTCAGGCCCTCATTTGACCCTCGGGCCCTCATTGAACCCTCGCGTCCCTCAGGCCCTCATTGGACCCTCAGACCCTCATTGGACCCTCGTGTTGGAAAACAGGAATCAGAAAGCAGCAAAAATTTAAAAATTTTCCAACGAAAGGATCGAAACTCGCAATCGTGAATCCAAATTTGTAGGGATTAGAAACTTACTTTTCAATAATCTTTCTTGAAGCGTTTCAAGCCACCCAAGACCGCTCTTCTCGCAGCTTGATCCCCTCTCCTTGGTAAAGCTCGAATCATTAAAAACTTCTAACTTGAAGCTCTCTAGAGATAGTCCACCAACTTGATTACAATCTAACTAGTAAGGATGCTAGTTCTCTAGTAGGGTTTATTTGATTTTGGAGAAAGGATGGTGTTCAACACATGAACCAAAAGAAAATCGATCAATTAGCCCTAAGGGGAGCTCGAGCTCCCCTATATATAGGAAGGAGAGGGGCGGCCGAAATCCTAGTCCTTATAGACTAAGGATTTTAGTCCCTCTCTCTTATTACTTGATTATCAAGTAATTCCAAACTTTGACTTTTGAATTCTAATTCAAATCAACTTTTAAGAGAGCTAAAATATCCAAACCCTTTTGGATAATATTATGCTTTATTTATTAATAAATAAATAACTTATTTATCTAATTAATTAATTCATAATTAATTAAATAGATTAATTTCTCCAAAATAAGACTTTCATTTTAATTCAAAATTAAATCAAAGTCTATTAAATAATTAACACATTAATTATTTAATCACATATACATATATATATGCACGTGTGACACACGTGTCCCCAAGGACACGTGTCACTCACGTGACCCACACGTGTGATTCACACGTGTGGAACCCTCTCGGCATGATCAACTCGTTTAATCATTTCAAAACCCCAACTCATGTAACCAAGTTGTTGTGTGTGACCCTCTAGGTTCTCAATTCAATTAGCAGTGACCCTAATTAATTAATTCACTAATTAATTAATCAGTCCACAGATTAAACAACCATAGTCTAGCAACAGGTGTTTAACCCCTAGCTGAATTGGAATGTCTCGATTCGACAGAACCTTTAAAGTCATTGATTCATGTGAGATACAATCCTCCTACTTACTATCTCTCAACCAAGATATAGGGCAAGGGAATAATAAGAACCCCAATAATCTGGTCTTAAAGCTAAGTGCATTTCATATCCATTTGATCTCAATCCAAGAAACACTTTTCTTGATGTCTTGATCTACTGCCTTGGCCAAGGACTCCATATGGCATATGAATGACTTACACAATAAGAGATCACCTTGCAAATGCAAGTGTAGGTCCTTTCTTGATTCTCATTCACTTTCATGAATCACTTGTGCAGCCCCAGCATAAGCCTTGAATCGGTTGTCTAAGGTGACACCCTTTAAAGCTTATACCTAAGACTACAGAGTTAACTCATAAAGTGACATGGAACCTCAAGCCTAAGGAGTAAGGATTAATCAATCACCTCAATGACTCGTGAGATATTTTCAAATCTGGAAGTTTCCATTTCCTGAAATAGAAACTTCCTTTCCCATTTAGGAATCTTCTCACACGGGGCACCTCAGTGAACTTACTTATGGAAGTAAGCATCCTCATGTATCACGCACGTATCAACTATACACTTTGCACCTCCATGAAACAAGGTGGTCCTTCTTAAGGGCGTGATCCTACAAGCAAGCCTTAAAGGAGTCAGGTTGACACTCCCACTGTCTGTAGGACTCATCGGCTTGGAGTATTTTACTAATCATGACTGATGTGATATAGGGCTCGTTTCATGAACCATTTCACCTAAATGGTAGAGTCCTAAAGTCATCAGGATTAGGGGAGTTCTCATACATGCACAACTAAAGTAAACGCATACCAAACAAGAGCATATAAAGAAGTGTTGCCTCAATTCGTTATTTTATTCAAAGATTGTCTGGGATTACAATAAGGAAAAGTACAAAGCGGATATACAATCGCCTTTTAGGACACTATTCCTAACAATCTCCCACTTGCCCGTCAAAGCCATTCGAAAGCTACTCTAAGTCCCATCTTCTTAAGATGACCTTCAAAAGCTTCTCGACTAAGGGGTTTAGTAAGTGGATCTGCCACGTTCTCTGCTGATGCGACCCTTTCAATTTGCACATCTCCTCTTTTGATAATATCACGGATTAGGTGATACTTCCTCATAATGTGTTTGGTCCGTTGGTGAGATCTTGGTTCTCTTGCTTGAGCAACCGCCCCAGTGTTGTCACAAAACCCAGTAATGGGGTCTTTCATGTTAGGAACAACATTCAACTCTTGAATGAAGTTTCTAATCCAAACACCTTCCTTAGATGCATCATTCGCAGCTAAGTATTCGGCCTCAGTGGTCGAATCTGTAGTGGTCGTTTGCTTGGAACTCTTCCAACTCACTGCTCCGCCGTTTAGGCAAAAAATGTATCCTGACATTGACTTAAAACTATCTAAGTCAGATGCAAAGCTTGCATCGCAGTATCCTTCGACAGTAAGATCTTTCTGACCTCTGTAAACTAAGAATAAATCCTTAGTACTTTTCAAGTACTTAAGAATATTCTTCATGGCAGCCCAGTGACCATCTCCAGGGTCAGATTAGAAACGACTTGTTACACTAAGTGCATAAGCCACATCCGGTCGAGTACATAACATTGCATACATTATGCTACCTATTGATGATGCATAAGGTGTATGAGTCATTCTTTCCTTCTCAAGGTTAGTCTTAGGACACATCTTCTTAGAAAGACATGTTCCTCCACTCATAGGAAGGTTCTTAACCTTTGCTGACTCCATACTGAATCTCTTCAATACTTTGTCAATGTACATCGACTGTGATAGTCCTATTAACCTTCTAGATCTATCTCGATAGATTTTAATTCCAAGGATATAGGACACATCACCAAGATCTTTCATCTCGAATTAGTTCAATAACCATAACTTAGTCACTTTCATGTCATCCTTCGAATTCCCAATAAGAAGGATGTCAACAACATAAAGTACTATGAATTACACTGAGGTCTCCTATTCCTTTCTATACACACATGATTCATTCGAAATTTGAATGAAGCCAAACGCTTTGACTGATTCATCAAATCAAATGTTCCAATTCCTAGAAGCCTGTTTCAATCCATAGATTGATCTTTGGAGTTTGCAAACCTTTTGCTCACTCCCACTGAATGTGAAACCTATGGGTTGCTCCATATAAATGTCTTTATAAATGTCACCATTGAGAAAGGCAGTTTTCACATCCATTTGCCATATCTCATAGTCATAATATGCAGCAATGGCAAGCATGATCCGAATAGACTTTTGCATTGCAACTGGTGAAAAGGTTTCATCAAAGTCCACACCGGGTCTTTGAGTGAATCCTTTTGCAACCAGTCTTGCTTTGTAGGCTGCAATGCTTCCATCAACTCCAAGCTTTCTCTTAAAGATCCATTTGCAACCTATGGGTTTGACCCCATCAGGCAAATCTACCAAGGTCCAAACTTGGTTGGAGTTCATGGAATCCATTTTGGATTTCATGGCTTCTATCCACTGTTCAGAGTCAGAATCTGAAAGTGCCTCCTCATATGTTAAAGGATCATTATCCTTTTGAGAGATCTCATGGAAAAATCCATACCATCTCTCCGGCTGTCTAGGAGTGCGTTCAGAACGCCTTAGAGGAGGATTTACGTGTGTATCGAGATTCGTGATTGGTTGTGGTTGATCAGAAGGGGATATTTCTTCAGTGGGTGGCGTGGGGTCACTTTGTACTTCCTCTAATTCTATGATCTTACCTTTCTTTTCTTTAAGGAACGGTTCCTCAAGAAAAGTAGCATTTCTGGAAACAAACACCTTTTGCTCTGATTGATCATAGAAGTAGTATCCTATGGATTCCTTAGGATAACCTACAAAGTAGCATAAGTTAGAACGAGATTCTAACTTATCTCCCACTGCCCTCTTCACGTAAGCAGGACAACCCCAAATTCTTAAGTAAGAATAACTAGGGATTTTACCATGCCACATTTCATAGGGCGTTTTAGGGACTGACTTAGAGGGAACTAGATTCAAAATCTTTGTCGCACTTTCTAGGGCATAACCCCAGAAAGAAGGTGGTAAGTCAGTGAAACTCATCATGGAACAAACCATATCGAGTAGAGTTCGGTCCCTTCTCTCAGAAACTCCATTGAGTTGAGGAGTTCCTGGAGGAGTACACTAAGAGATAATCCCATTATCTTTGAGATGATTAAGGAATTCTTCACTAAGATACTCGTCTCTTCGATCAGATCGAAGTGCTTTAACATTGTGACCAGTTTGGTTCTCAACCTCCTTTTGAAATTCTAGGAATTTCTCAAAAGCTTCAGATTTATACTTCATTAAGTATACATAACCATACCGACTAAAGTCATCGGTAAAGGTTATGAAATACTGATGATTGTTTCTTGTGCTTACACTAAGCGGTCCACAAACATCAGAATGGATCAAATCCAAGACCTTAGTGGTACGTTCCACAGTTCCTTTAAAAGGAACTTTAGCCATCTTTCCTTTGAGATTGGATTCACAAGAAGTTAACTCTTTGAGATCATTTTCAGAGAATGATCCTAAAGTGTTTATCTTGCTAATTCTGTTCTTGGAAATGTGTCCTAATCTAGCGTGCCATAAGGGAGCTGAAACTTTATCATCTCTCTTACGTTAGTTTCTCGTTGTATATTCATAATATTGATATTCTGAGTTAGATAAAGTCCATTACTTAGAGTACCGATGTGAACGGAAGAGTTGTTCCGTTTGATAAAATATTTACCATTTTTAATATAAGTTTCATAACCTTCACAATCTAAAATTGGAACTGAAATTATATTACGAATAATGCTCGGTACATAAAGGACTTTATTTAAAACTAACTCAAAACTACCTAAATCTAATCTAATTGTGCCTAAAGCTCGAGCTTCAACATTTGAGCCGTCGCCGATCTTTAAGACACATTCTCCTTCTCTGAGTTGTTGGACTTCATTTAGCATCTGTACATCATTACAGCTATGAGCTCCATAACCGGTATCAAGTACCCAAGAACTAGAATTAATAGAAAGATTTACTTCAATGAGAAACAAACCTATCTTTAAAGTAGCCTTGTACTCTGGGCAGTTTTTCCTCCAATGTCCCGCTTTGCCACAATGGAAGCAAACATCCTCTTTCTGATCACGCTTCTTCTTTTAGGCCTTCCCCTTCGAAATGCCACCAGTGGGCCTAAGGGGTTTCTTCTTCTTCTTTTGGGCTTTCTTGCCCTTACCTTTAATTAGAAGGCCCAAAAGACGAAGATGGAGCATTCACCATCAGAACCTTGTTGTCCTTCTTGATCGTGCTTTCAGCAGTCATAAGCTAACTAATCAGCTCAGCTACAGTAGCACCAGCATGATTCATATTAAAGTTAAGGACAAATGGGTTGAATGATGGTGGGAGCGAGGCTAGCAACAAGTCCACTGAAAGCTCATCTTTCAGTGGCATGTCCATGGAAGCAAGTTTCTCAGTAAGGGCGAAAAACTTGAGTCCATATTCATGGACACTTGAACCTTCCCTCATTCTCAAGAGTTTAAAACACGACTTAGATGCAATTCTTGTTCAAGAGCCTTTTCAATAAAACCTAAAAAACAATAAACTAATAAAATGACGATTAATTTTTGAAAATTAATAATTTTATTCTTTCAATATTTTCATAAAATAAAGTTTGCAATTTTCACAATGTTTAAATCGCTTAATTTTTCAAAATCCCAATTTAAACAATTATTTCAAAAATAATTCAAATTATAAAATATTTCAGAAAATTAAATTGGGATTGGATTGGACTAAACACGAAAAACGAGACAGCCACGGATTGGAGTGCCCGCCACGCCCGCCCAACGGCCCAGGCCGCCCGCTCAGCGAGCGCATGCCAGCAGAAGCGCTGCAGGCTTGCGCACGCCTACGCGCGCATCGAGCGCAGGCGCCTAGGCCATCAGGCCAGCGCTACACGGACACCCTCCCGCGCGGATGCGGGAGGCGATGGCGGAAGGCCCCGGGCGGTTGCGAGGCTGTGGTGCGGGACGCTCCCGCGCGGTTGCGGGAGGGGCTGGCGGGCCAGTCCGGGCGCGCCTAGGACAGGTGCGCGGCGATGGCAGGCGGTCGCGCGGGCCTGGGCGTGCGACGCCCTAGCACGCCTAGGCTCGCGTTTTCGTAAAGCGATTTTCGTGTTTCGTGTTTCAGTTCAAAACCAACAACAATCCAAAATTTTAAAAACACGTTTTAAATGTATTTGATCCAAATAATTTCAATCAAATTTTCGAAAATGTTTTTCAGAAACTTTTAGGAAAAATACAGTTTCATAATTCAGGCTTTCTAAAAGAACTCAAGAATACTCAATTCGCATCTAAGCCTAAGAATTTCTACCAAATTCAGTTAAGTGGAGATGAATCAGAAACACGATTAACGAGGTGGCTCTGATACCACTTGTTGGAAAACAGGAATCAGAAAGCAGGGAAAATTTAAAAATTTTTCAAAAAAAGGATCGAAACTCGCAATCGTGAATCCGAATTTGTAGGGATTAGAAACTTTCTTTTCAATAATCTTTCTTGAAGCGTTTCAAGCCACCTAAGAACGCTCTTTTCGTAGCTTGATCCCCTCTCCTTGGTAAAGCTCGAATCTTTAAAAACTTCTAACTTGAAGCTCTCTAGAGATAGTCCACCAACTTGATTACAATCTAACTAGTAAGGATGCTGGTTCTCTAGTTAGTGTTTAGGCTTAACCTAGGGTTTATTTGATCTTAGAGAAAGGATGGTGTTCAACACATGAACCAAAAGAAAATCGATCAATTAGCCCTAAGGGGAGCTCGAGCTCCCCTATATATAGGAAGGAGAGGGGCGGTTGAAATCCTAGTCCTTATGGACTAAGGATTTTAGTCCCTCTCTCTTATTACTTGATTATCAAGTAATTCCAAACTTTGACTTTTGAATTCTAATTCAAATCAACTTTTAAGAGAGCTAAAATATCCAAACCCTTTTGGATAATATTATACTTTACTTATTAATAAATAAATAACTTATTTATCTAATTAATTAATTCATAATTAATTAAATAGATTAATTTCTCCAAAATAAGACTTTCATTTTAATTCAAAATTAAACCAAAGTCTATTAAATAATTAACACATTAATTATTTAATCACATATACATATATATGCACGTGTGCCACACGTGTCACTCACGTGACCCACACGTGTGATTCACACGTGTGGAACCCTCTCGGCATGATCAACTCGTTTAATCATTTCAAAGCCCCAACTCATGTAACCAAGTTGTTGTGTGTGACCCTCTAGGTTCTCAATTCAATTAACAGTGACCCTAATTAATTAATTCACTAATTAATTAATCAGTCCACAAATTAAACGACCATAGTCTAGCAACAGGTGTTTAACCCCTAGCTGAATTGGAATGTCTCTGATAACGCTGAAAATTGGTCGCCTTTGAAAGTGTGTAATCGGCTTCGAATCTCCGACGAATCAATTGAGTGTGGGTTCTTTCACCAATTCGGTTGTTTGAATTGAGAACAGTTGATTAGAAATTTCAGCAGAGTTTTGGTATATTTTTGTGTGCGTGTCATGTTCTGGTGAAAGAAAACGATTTTTATACCCTAGGTTAGAGAGCGCGCGAGCTCGTTCTAACTTAGTGGGCGCGAGAATTACGGACCACGTACTTAGAATGCGGGGTGTTGGAGAGTGGGGGGGCAACCAACGACGTTGGGCTCGTGCTGAGTGCTCGAGGGGCGAGCACTTACACGCTGAGCACTTATAAGACGAGCACTTGCCTTAGCCACTTTTAAGGGATATACCAAGCTCTTACGAGGGGGGGTGCGCACTCTTACGAGGTGAACACTCTTTAGAACGAAGTGGGCTCTCTTACGAGGTGAACACTCTATAGAACGAGGACCTTAGCTAGTTTACAGAACGAGGACTTGCCTTAGTCAATTTTAGCTAGTTTATAGAATGAGGTTTATAGATAGTCTAAAATACGAGAGAGTCACTTAGTTATTTTTACCATTATCATTTGCCCCCCCCCCCCCCCCCGCGCTCCTCGAGTACGGAGTGTGCGAGGTTCTCGTGGAGCGAGAGTGTCAAGTCCTAAAATTTTGAAATTTTCGAACACCTTTCGCATCGTTTGTTACAGTATTATCCGTATTTTAGGGTTTTGACTTTTCAGAAAATATTACCACGGTGAACTGAATTCATTTTTACCACGAGTGTTGAGTGCTCGGATCCATTTGAGCAGAACGAGGGGCTGCTCAGATTTTCCATAACATTAAGGTAATCTCTGAGCTCTATCCTTGAGTTATTTTCCTTGAATTGCTTGGATTGGGTTTCTGTATGTCGAGATGCTTTTGATACAACAATCCTTATTGGTCGGGTTGGAATAGTGAAGTTGATATGAGTCGCGAGCAGGGTCTCGGATTGAGTGGGTTGTTGAGAGCTCGGGTGTTGGTAACGAGGCCATCGAGGAAGTAGTATAATTTAATTCCTTATGTTTATGTTCGTCTAATATAGCTATGTCGAACACTCATACCTGGCTTATTTTCAGAATCTTATGCCCGGAATTGAGCACTCTTTTCGCCTTGCCTCCCGCTACAAGAATGGAAAAAACGAGCATAGACATTTGTATGGGCAAGCCATCTCCAATCTCGAGTCGCGCGCTAAGGCCTTTGAAAATTTGTAAGACGAGTTCGAGAGGGCGAACGAAAGAGCCCAGATGAGGGAAAATCATATTCTAGCTCAATCGACCTTTGCATCCAGGAACTATGTGATGGCTCAAGCACTTCAAGGCAAGATGTCGGCTCTTGCGGAGAGAGTCAAGAAGATGGAAGAGAGTCGATGAGTGACATTCACTGGTTGGTTTTGTCCAAGAGGAGATTCAACGAGAGCGAGAAGGCACGTTCGGAACTTGGTGTGAAGCTTTAGGAAGGTGAAAAGATGTGTTCTGAGCTGAGCGCAAGGCTTAAGTAGAGCGAGATGGTGCGCCTTGAGTTGAACGCAACGCTTGAGGAGTTCGAGCTTGCATCCACTGTTCAGACTCGTACGGACGTGGTCGAAGGCGTGAAGCGCTTCATGAGGAGTCCATTGTTTGATGTTGTTTGTGATCTTAACAATATCATTGGACTCCAGGCCGCATTTAAGCATGCGTACAACCAGCTCAACTACTTTGGCGTCATTCGTGAAGGTGCGGAGGTTGATGCGATTGATCTTGAAAATGAGGCCGATACTTGGTCATGAGTATGGGCCAGGTTCGACCTTATAGGGTGCTAATGCTAATGAGCTCGGATTTTCCATTGATGAGATCAGATCCGTAGTCGCTGAGAGGGGTGCCACTCGACCGAGGATGATGGCGTTCCAATCGAATGTGAAGTTGAGGATGAGCGAGAGTTGGTCGCAACTCGAGGCGAGCATGGCGATGGGGGTGCCATGATCGGGACGATCGAAGATGAAGCTCAGGATGAGCAAGAGTTGGTCGCAGCTTGGCGTGAGCGTTACGACGAGGTTGTCGTGGTCGAGACAACCGCAAGCACTGTTCAGGATGAGCGAGAGTTGGTCGCGGCTCGGCGAGCGTGGCGACGAAGGTGCTGTGGTCTAGGCGACCGAAGGCGTTGCTCAGTGAGAGTTCATCGTGGCTCAGGGCGAGCGTGACGACGAGGGTGCCGTGGTCGGGACGATCGAAGGTGTTACTCAAGAGGAGCAAGCGTTGGTCGCGGCTCGGGATGAGCATGGCGACGAGGATGTCGTGGTCGGGGCAACCAAAGGCGTTGAGGGGTGTAACATCGACGAGCACAATGTTGACAACGAGCTCCTTGGTGATATGAAAATTGACTAAGTGTTGTGTTTCAATTCCATGCATTGTGTGTCGTGCTCGAACCTTCTGAGCAGTGCTCGAACTTCGAGTGTTTGAACTTTGGAACAAAATTTTGTGTTTAGTTTTTTTTTTTATATCGGAGGGGCTTGGCTTCTTCCCTCGAGTAGGCTTCTTGAGTCGAAGTCATATTGTAAGAAAAATTGCTAAGTATCAAACACGAGATAGAAACGAGCAAAGCTATGAGGTTCTCGCTTTTCATTGAATAAAATCGAACCGAACACTTGTGCAATACAAATGTCTTTGTTTCCCAACATGAGCTGGATGCAGAATTGAACTAAATGATAAAGAATACCAAGCATGATACTTAGATAAAATGCGACAAATCTTACGAGTAGAGTTCTTCCAAGTTGACTGCATTCCAAGGCCTAGGTGGAGAAGTCAATAAGCATGACTTGTTCCTTCTCCTTGGGTTAAGCCCCAACCTTAGTTGTTTTCGAACTATCACCCGGGATGAGCTCGATTCCTTTGACATCTCCGGTTGGCTTCAGCCTTGTTTACTTGTGCTCATTCTACTGAGCCTCTAACTTGCCTTTATTCAGATGAGGGATCTCCTCTATATTGAGCATCTTATCTTCATCCTCATGAACGGCTTCTGATGGCTTTGGAGTTTCATGAATCTATTTAGGCTTCACAGTTGCGAGCATGTAGCACTCCCAAGCCTCTTTTAATTGACAATTTACTTCTCCGATTCCATTAGGAGTTGGAAACTTCATCTTGTGGTGGAACGCGGAATGAATTGTTTTAAATTTCGCAAGAGCAGGTCTCCCAAGGATCACGTTGTATGGGAGATTAACCTCGACCACCGTAAAGATCAATGGGATCGTTACTCTCTTCGGCAGGCAGCCTAAGGAGCTCGCCAATCTTACTTGACCGAGCGGGTATAACTCTGATCTGCCGAAGTCGAGAAAAGAGTCTCTACGGCATCTAGCGAGACATCATTTCCACATAACTTTTTGAAGGTGGAGAGTGGCAAGACGTTTACTGAGCTTCCGCTATCTACCAATACCCTTTTGACTTGGGTGTTATAGATATCGACATCGATTACTTCGGACACTCACCATCTTCATCGACCACGACATTATCAAAATCTCGATCATTAAAGCCTAAGACCTCGCCTTCTCAACATGGAAGATGTGTTGAGTAGGAGTGTTAGGCTCGTGGCTAAATCGGCGTCCTGCTTTCTTTTGCGAGGTCTTGGTATCACCATTCGTTGCTCCTCCGGCTATCATATTAACCACTCCCCTAGTGGGCATGTTATTATCAGGTGCCTGCTTAGTACCTTTAGTTGCTCGTCGATCGCGTCGGGGCTACGCGAGCACGAGCGTGACCAGCGAGGGCTGCATGAGCGAGGGCGAACTCTGTCTCCTCGCTTCTTATGATTTCGATCCATGGACTTAACAAATTCTGATAACTTTCCACCGGCTACCAAGCACTGGATCTCCTTCTCTAAGCTGATGCACTCGTCTGTATCATGTCCGTTCTGTTAGTGGAACGCACAATAGTTGTTAGAGAGAGAGTTCTTCTCACTTTGGGGCATCGGGCGAGGCTTCTGGAACGTCTTCGAACCAACAATGTTTAGAATCTCAGAGTTGCATTTGGTGAGTTCAACTCGCGGCCCCCCAGGAAAGGGTTCCGCTCGTCTCTCTCTCTGCGCTCCTCCCGATCGGAGCTCCTCAACAATCTGTCTTGGATGCATGCTCGTTTCATGTGCGCCATGTCCTCTTGTTCTATGTACTCGCTTGCTATCTTTTGGAGCTTAATCATATCTTTGGGCTTTTTACGAGCGATAGCATCTCCGCATTCCGTACTAATCTTGGAATTATTCAGCCCTTGGTAAACTGCCTGCCTTAGGAAATCACCGGAAGGGGTCTCCACTTTAGTTAATTCGGCACCAAAGTGAGTGAAGTACTCCCGTAGAGCTTCATTGGGGCTTTGCTCGATATTCCAAAGATATGTTGTGCGCAGCTTACACACCTTCAGAGGGCTAAAATAGCTATCGAACTGTCTGCACAGGTCATTGAAGCTTCGAATCAAACCAGGTGAAAGCCGCTTGAACCAATCATAGGCGGTTCCCGTGAGCGAAGTGACAAAAATCTTACACCAGAAGTCCAACGGATGCTCATATAAGTGAATGAGGTACTCGAATGCTACCACTTGTTCCTCCAGATCACCCGTACCATCGTAGCGGGGTAGATTGGTGGGGACCTTAGAATTTCTCGCTCGGGCCATCAGGATTTCTTCGCAGAGTAGCGAAGCTGGCTCAGCCCTCGGTCCCCGAGGTCGTCTATACCTCCGACGTGGGGAGAGTTCGATGGGTCTCTCCCGATTGCCTCGGGCTGGATGACGCAGGGGTTTGTCGACCACCTCTTCGTCTCGATATCACGCGAATCGGAGGTGAGCCTCTTCGTCACGATATCGTGCAGTTCGACGATGAGTCTCCTCCTGATCGCCAACCTGAGACCCTTCAACAATCTTGCTCAGGGCGGCAC
Source organism: Lantana camara (assembly GCA_037501455.1). Classification (NCBI taxonomy): domain Eukaryota; kingdom Viridiplantae; phylum Streptophyta; class Magnoliopsida; order Lamiales; family Verbenaceae; genus Lantana; species Lantana camara. The sequence continues at coordinate 89,976,893 of CM074863.1, forward strand.
GTAGGTTTTGGTTCTCTACTTCCAACTGAGTGAGGCGGTCATGCTCTCGTTCCCCCGCTCGAATTTCATCATGTTGAGAGGGGTCGAGAGGATCCGGTTCCTCTTCGTTTTCTTCTACGAGTTGCTTCCTGTCACGTCGCACAAAAGGGACCCGATCACCTTCGCCCGGAGGTTGAGGAGGGTCCTACACTCGGCTCGGTCCCGCTACCGTCGGATTCGCCATGTTGCGAACGGGTGGGGGATCCATTCGGACGGGCGGTTCCTCTTGTAGCTTCCAGTTAGCCGTGCATTCTGCCCTGCTCGTCTGGACGATAACGCGAGGTGGAGCGATAGTGGTTTGAACTCCTCCAACCTGGGCTTGCGCTCCACCTTGAAGCCCCCATACCGGGTTAAACAACAATGGGTTCAGTAGCAATGAGTTTATACCTGCCGGAATGTTTAAGTTTTGTTTCATTCCGGTGCCGAGGGCTTCCATAGGTTGCACAGGTAGACTAAAGTCTACGGTGGCTCCAGTTCGATTTCTCTTATGCGGGAATGCCAGTGGAAGACGACGCAACACGTCAACATTTTCCTGACTTACTCGTGTCGGGGACAAACGTGGCGGTAAGCTGGAACTTCGCTTGCCACTATTATGATTATCAGATCCGGTCATCTTTAAATGAAAAGTTGAGATAAGATTGGAAAATCCGGTGGTTTCCCACAAACGGTGCCAAACTGATAACGCCGGAAATTGGTCGCCTTGGAAAGTGTGTAATCGGCTTCGAATTTTCGACGAATCAATTGAGTGTGGGTTCTTTCACCAATTCGGTTGTTTGAATTGAGAACAGTTGATTAGAAATTTTGGCAGAGTTTTGGTATATTTTTGTATGCGTGTCCTGTTCTGGTGAAAGAAAACGATTTTTATACCCAAGGTTAGAGAGCGCGCGAGCTCATTCTAACTTAGTGGGCGCGAGAATTACGGACCACGTACTTAGAATGCGGGGTGTTGGGGAGTGAGGGGCAACCGTTGACGTTGGGCTCGTGCTGAGTGCTCGAGGGGCGAGCACTTACACGCTGAGCACTTATAAGATGAGCACTTGCCTTAGCCACTTTTAAGGGATATACCAAGCTCTTACGAGGTGGGGTGCGCACTCTTACGAGGTGAACACTCTTTAGAACGAAGTGGGCTCTCTTACGAGGTGAACACTCTATAGAACGAGGACCTTAGCTAGTTTATAGAACGAGGACTTGCCTTAGTCAATTTTAGCTAGTTTATAGAATGAGGTTTATATATAGTCTAAAATAAGAGAGAGTCACTTAGTTATTTTTACCATTATCAGTCTCGATTCGACAGAACCTTTAAAGTCATTGATTCATGTGAGATACAATCTTCCTACTTACTATCTCTCAACCAAGATCTAGGGCAAGGGAATAATCAGAACCCCAATAATCTGGTCTTAAAGCTAAGTGCATTTCATATCCATTTGATCTCAATCCAAGAAACCCTTTTCATGATGTCTTGATCTACTGTCTTGGCCAAGGACTCCATATAGCATATGAATGACTTACACAATAAGAGATCACCTTACAAATGCAAGTGTAGTTCCTTTCTTGATTCTCATTCACTTTCATGAATCACTTGTGCAGCCCCAGCATAAGCCTTGAATCGGTTGTCTAAGGCGACACCCATTAAAGCTTATACCTAAGACTACAGAGTTAACTCATAAAGTGACATGGAACCTCAAGTCTAAGGATCAATTAATCACATCAATGACTCGTGAGATATTTCCTAATCTGGAAGTTTCCATTTCCTGAAATAGAAACTTCCTTTCCCATTTAGGAATCTTCTCACACGAGGCACCTCAGTGAACTTACTTATGGAAGTAAGCACCCTCATGTATCACGCACGTATCAACTATACACTTTGCACCTCCATGAAACAAGGTGGTCCTTCTTAAAGGCGTGATCCCACAAGCAAGCCTTAAAGGAGTCAGGTTGACACTCTCACTGTCTGTAGGACACATCGGCTTGGAGTATTTTACTAATCATGACTTATGTGATATAGGGCTCGTTTCATCAACCATTTCACCTAAATGGTAGAGTCCTAAAGTCATCAGGATTAGGGGAGTTCTCATACATGCACAACTAGAGTAAACGCATACCAAACAAGAGCATATAAAGAAGTGTTGCCACAATTCGTTATTTTATTCAAAGATTGTCTGTGATTACAATAAGGAAAAGTACAAAGCGGATATACAATCGGCTTTTAGGGCACTATTCCTAACACCTCGGGCCCTCATTGGTCCCCGGGCCCTCATTGGACCCTCGCATCCCCCGGGCCCTCATTGGACCCTCGCGTCCCTCAGGCCCTCATTGGACTACAAAAAGTTGGGACCCCTCAAGGTCCTTTATCCTAAAGGTGCCTCAAGCCTACTCACACCGAGCACGTCAACCCCTCGGTAACAACCATGGAGTGCTCTCTGACACTCCGTACTTGGCAGTGCACCTGCCACCATTACTTTACAGCCACCTTTATGGCATGCCTCCAGATGCTTTCCCACAGTTCTCCCACATTGGGCCACGTGTCTACGGCAACACTGGGTTTGGGACCACTTGATCAGATTACCCAAAACGCCCTTGCCCTCAACTTATAAATATGGGATTTACACTCACATTCCCTAAGTGATTCTTCACACACAAACTCATACTGCATACAGACACTCCAGAACTGGGCACTCTTTCCTCCATTTTCTTCTTCCCAAGCTCGACATACTTCACCATCTTTGCATTCTTACTGCATTTTGTCCCTTGGTGTTATCCTAGCTAGAAGAACCCACGCTCTTTGGGAAACCCAGTTCCTGAGGCTCAAACGCCTGTGATGGTCTTCCCCCCAAACAAATCTTAAAGTGTTAGGTGTTTTAATTCCTTTCCAGTTTCTACACCATCAGTTTTATTTATTTTTATTTAAAATAATTAATTTAAACTTATTAATAATAGAAAATATATATTTTTTAAAGTAAACAATTCAAATTTTATTGTTGTTTAAATTAATAAATATGTAAAAAAAATTGTTTTAATTATTTTACTTAAAATTCTTTACTACTAAATAATTTATTTAATTAAATATTTTATATAAAATCAAATTCAAATTTTTTACAGATCAAATTCTTTAATTTCATACTTAATCCATTTATTTTGAATAACAAATATTTATAATTAGATATGATCTATCAAATATTTCTATCCAACAAATATATTAAAATTTGGATCGAATTAGAATTATAATTCGATACAACGACAATCCTAAAACAAGGGAACCTAAAATAGTAAAATGAAACAAGACTGCTGAAGCCATTAATGTTGTGGTCATCAGAATTAGAGAGCTTACACATGGTGCTAGCTATGTGACATCGTAGCACGGGGAGAGCTTACCGAAACTCAACAAGCATGCCCTCGTTGTAGTACTTTTAAATATATATATATATATATATATTTCTTCTCACTAATCATTCATTGTAATCGAACAACACGGCTTTTCAATAAATCGGTCGTCTGACCACCATATTACCTGTCGTTTTCACTCAAACGAAATCCTTGACTTCAATATCCATCCTTATCATTTTCAGCCCCATCCGAGAATCCATCATTTGGAATTGCCCCTGCAATATGCTGAATTTATCGAAAATGCGCCTCAATGACAAAGACCTGTTGTCAAAGTTTGGTCCTACCTCAAACGATGTCGAAATGAGTTGAAACTTGACGGAGAGTGTCCTAACACATGAAGGAAGTTGCCATAAAATATCTCCGTGAAATTCTTTCATTTGACACCTCTTCTCAAAGTACTATTGGTCTGCCCTGCGCTGTCACCCGATTCCCGGTTGCCCCACAATTCTAATTTCCAAATGGACACGGAATGACCCCAAATTTGGTGGAGTCATACATCAAGGAGCATTCTTGTCAAACAGTATTCCAATCTCACTTCCTTAAGCTCTCTACTATTTGGCGCCAAACCCCCACGCTGGGATGACTTTCCCTTACCGCTCGCAACCAACGCCTCTGAATTGTGGCCGTAACCTTGTATCCAAGTGTGACCCACAGCACGTGAAAATGAGAATGCTCATTTCATTCCTACCCCATTTTATCATACCAATCACACCATTAATACTTTATTGATTACAAGTTTCCCATTGCCATCTGTACATGTTTTCTTGTTACAAGTTCCCGAAAATTTATTTTTGGGACCAATGCTAAGAAAATACAAATAAAATTACTTTTTGTAAATATTGGGTTTGGGGGGTGGGGGTGTGATATGGTTGTTGGTGGAAGAGGAGGACTTAACGAAGCTGCTGGAGGAGGGACACGGATTCGGAGATCTGGACGAGCAAGGCGCAAGCCTAAGTGGCAACTGGATTTTGTGATGTCTAAATAATATTCATAGTGGTTGTTAGTTATTTCCTTTTATGCATCTTTACTTTGCAACTTTTGGTTTTGTTGAGTCTTGTTTGCTTAGCTACCCCTGGAGTTCGGGTATAGAGTTTTATTGTGTTGGAACATTGGATTATTCATTATTCAGGCAATAACAAATTTTCTTTAACCCTAAACTCTAATTCCTCTCCCTCATCCCCCAAACTTCTCCCGCTGGCGGGTCTTTGCCGGATTATCTCAAGAGCTCGAGACCGCTCTAACGTTTCCCTATCTTAATACCTTATCATTGGTGCTTTCGTTGAGAGCTATGGCCGAACCCGTGAGTGCTACCAGTTTCAAGGAATTTCAGGAACGAACCGATGGCAATTTTAAGGAGTTTCAGAAGCAAAGTGAGTCCCAACTGGCCGCGATTCAATCTCTGAATCAGACCGTGCAGCAGTTACAGCAGTCTTTGAACGGTAGGGTGGTTCCCGTCGACAAAACGTCGACCTCCTCCGCTGCCGCGCTTACATATCGGCGCGAGGACGCCGCACCTCAGAACGGTTTCCACGCAGCATCCAAATTGCGTTTGGACATGCCAAAGAGTGATGGTTCGGATCCGCTTGGATGGTTGTTCCAGGCTCACTAGTATTTTGTGTTCTATGGTATCCCTGAGGAGTCTCGTTTAGCCACGGTGGGTTTGATGTTGGAAGGTCCCGCCCTTGATTGGTTTCGTTGGCGACAACGCAGTCATCTACTTGAATCATGGCCAGATTTCGTCGCGAAATTTAAACTGAGGTTCGATCCGCTTAATTACGTCGATTATTTTGGTATGCTAGCCAAAGTGCAGCAGACGGGTTCTGTGTTGGATTATCAGACCGCTTTCGAGAAAATTTTGGTGAACGTTACTGATGTTTCAGAAAATAATCTTCAATCATTGTTTCATGCCGGTTTGAAGCCACATTTACAGCATGAAATTGTTATGATGAAACCGGAGTCTCTGTCCTCGTCCTTCGCGTTGGCGCGCGAATTAGAAGCTAAACACCGTGCCTGGACCTCTAGCACTTCGTCTCGGCCGGGAATGGCGCCGACCGCGTCGCCTCGACCTCCAGGTTTCTCCGTCACGGGGCCACAGGTTCCAGTCACGGCACCACCCTTGTTGCCTACCCCTACGGGCAAACCGACCACCCCAGAATCTCCATCCCCTAATCCGCCGATTCGGCGGCTGTCCCGTGCCGAGCGCCTGGCTCGCGATGCCAAGGGTTTATGTTACAATTGCGATGAGAAGTGGGTGAAGGGTCACCGCTGTGGACGTTACCTCCTTCTTATGGGTGACGAGGAAGAAGATGAGGCGGGTGATAATGTCATCGAGGATGAGGTTATTGTGACCGCGGATGTCTTAACGCTGCATAGTATCGCAGCGGGACAGACGCCACGCTCCCTGCGGCTGGCTGGTATGATCGGAGCAATGGTTGTTACGGTGTTGATAGACGGAGGAAGCACACACAATTTTATCCATCCTTCTATCGTGGAGAAATTGAGCTTGCCTGTTAATTCAGTTTCCCCCTTCCGCGTTTACATGGGCAATGGCGCCTCCCTGTTGTGTAAGCAGCAATGTGTCGGGGTCCAACTATTATTACAAGGCCACGTGTTTCCGATGGATGTCTTTGTGTTGCCCGTACATGGTTCCCAAGTGGTCTTGGGTGTTCAATGGTTACGATTATTGGGGCGAGTTACACACGATTACGCTAACCTCACCATGGAGTTCTTGTGGAAGGATCAGGCGGTTGAGCTAAAAGGAGGAGTCGAGCAACCGAAGGAGGTGAGCCTTCATCAATTTTGTTTGTTGCAAGCATCGACGGATATAACGGCTTGTTATGAAGTAATCATGGAACCGCCACCTGCAGCTAAGGAGGGTGAATTATTTCCTCCAGATTTACCGCCCAGCATTGTTACGGTGTTGCAACAATATGGGGCAGTTTTCAAGGTCCCGACAGCTCTACCCCCGGCCCGTTGGAGTGATCATCATATTCGATTACTCCCGGGGACAGTCCCGGTGAATGTTCGACCCTATCGCTACCCCCCCTTTCAAAAATCAGAAATCGAACGGTTGGTTCGCGAGATGTTGGAACAGGGCCTCATCCGACCCAGTCAGAGCCCCTTTTCGTCACCGGTCCTCTTGGTTAAAAAGAAAGACAATTCGTACCGTTTCTGCGTGGATTATCGGGCTCTGAACGCGGTGCCAGTGCCTGACCATTTCCCGATTCCTACGGCGGATGAATTATTTGATGAGTTGGGGGTCGCACGGTACTTTACTAAGTTAGATTTGCGTTCGGGTTACCATCAGATTCGGATGCATGACCGAGACATTTATAAGACAGCATTCCGTACACACGAGGGTCACTATGAATTTCGGGTTATGCCCTTTGGCTTGACCAACGCGCCCTCCACTTTCCAAGCCTGCATGAATCGGCTCTTTGCCGCATATCTTCGTAAGTTCGTAATTGTCTTCTTTGATGATATTCTTATCTACAGCCCTTCTATTTCATCGCATGTAGAACACTTGGCGGTGGTATTATCTCTATTGAAGGCTAATGATTTTTTTGTGAAGTTATCTAAGTGTTCGTTTGCAAGGGAATCCATTGATTATTTAGGACACATCATTTCGGAAGGGTGCCTCAAGGTTGATCGTGGAAAAATCGAAGCTATGGCAGAATGGCCGGTCCCAAAGACGGTCAAGCAACTACGGGGATTCTTAGGGCTCACCGGTTATTATAGGCGTTTTATTAACAAATACTCCCAAATAGCTGCTCCTCTTACGGACCTCCTAAAAAAAGAGGCTTTTGAATGGAATGCTTCGGCCTCGCACGCGTTTACTGAATTAAAAGTTGCCATGTGCTCAGCGCCGATATTGCGTCTGCCGAACTTTGAGGAGACGTTCGTGGCGGAATCTGATGCTTCGGGTACCGGGGTTGGAGCGGTTTTATTACAGTCGGGGCAACCCGTGGCTTTCTTCAGTAAGAAATTTGGGCCGCGTCGTATGGCGGCATCTACATATCACAAGGAGTTGTATGCGATAGTTGAGGCGGTTCAGAAGTGGTGCCAGTATCTATTGGGGCGAGAGTTTGTGATCCGAACTGATCAGCGAAGTTTACGGGAGTTATTGCAACAAGTGATACAGACTCCGGACCAACAGTTCTATGTTCGGAAGTTGTTGGGTTTTCGGTTTCGCATTGAATATAAGCCCGGTGCGTCTAATATCGTGGCTGATGCACTTTCTCGAAAGGTGGAGGAGATTCCAGCCCCGGGAACGTTGTTTACTTTCGTATCTCAGCCGTTGATTGATATTGTATCCCTCATCCGGTCCGAGAACGCCAATCAAGAGGATTTACAAAGCCTTCATGTTGCGTCTGTCAAGGGCACTTTACCTCCACCATTTACAGTGCGAGATGGGTTGGTTTATTATGGCCATAGAATCTGCGTTGGGAAGGCTTCTCCCTTGCGTGGAATCTTGCTGCGAGAATACCATGATACTCCGATTGGGGGCCATGCCGGGGTGCACCGTACGTTCCACAGGTTGGCGGCGGTTTTCTATTGGCCTAATATGCGCGCGGATGTGCGTGATCACGTTGCTAAATGCGTGACATGTCAAAGCACTAAGTTCTCAACACTACCCCCTTCCGGGCTGTTGCAACCGTTGCCCATTCCGGCGCGAATTTGGGAAGATGTTAGTATGGATTTTATTACGAGACTTCCTCCGTCGAGGGGATCTTCGGTTATTATGGTGGTGGTTGATCGTTTGTCTAAGTACGTGCATTTGGGCGCTCTTCCCGGGGATTTCGACGCTCATCGTGTGGCCCATTTGTTTGTAGAGCTCGTGGTTAAATTGCATGGGATTCCCTCAACTATTATCTCGGATCGTGATCCCATATTCACGAGCAAGTTCTGGACGGCGTTGCATTCGTTAAGTGGCACGACCCTTAAGCTCAGTTCGGCGTTTCACCCGCAAACTGACGGCCAAACCGAGGTGATGAACCGTGTTCTCGAACAATATCTGCGTTCCTTTTGCCACGATAAACCTGCACGCTGGACGGTTTTGTTACCATGGGCGGAATACTCCTTGAACACTAGTTATAATGTGAGTATTGGGATGTCGCCGTTTCAAGCTGTGTATGGGAGACTTCCCCCGGATTTGTTGCCATATCGTCGAGGTGAGAGTAAGCTTCCCGCAGTTGAGGAAATGATGATTGAGCGAACGGAATTGCTCCAGTGTTTACAGCGGAATTTGGTCGCGGCACAGCGGCGCATGAAGAGTCTGGCCGACTCTAAACGGCGTGACATTGAATTTGAAGTGGGGGACATGGTTCTGTTGAGACTCCAACCCTATCGGCAGCACTCGGTGGCCCGTCGACGTTCACAGAAATTAGCTAAGAGATATTTTGGGCCTTACGAGGTGTTGGAACGTTTGGGGCCGGTGGCTTATCGGCTAAAACTGCCGGAATCATCTCGGGTTCACCCCGTGTTTCACGTTTCCTTGTTACGCAAATTTAAAGGTGAACGGATGCCGATGCAGCTGGGGGAATTACCTAAGGATCTGCTCAGCGGTAAGGTTCCTTCGCGCCCAGTGGCGGTGCATGAGGTTCGTCGTGTTATGCGAAACGGACACCCTCAAGAGCAATGGTTGGTACAGTGGTCTGATGGTTCGCTCGATGACGCGACGTGGGAACCAGCGTCTCGCATTCGAAGATTGTTCCCTATGCGGGACCTTGAGGACAAGGTCAGTCCTAATGGGGGTGAGAGTGATATGGTTGTTGGTGGAAGAGGAGGACTTAACGAAGCTGCTGGAGGAGGGACACGGATTCGGAGATCTGGACGAGCAAGGCGCAAGCCTAAGTGGCAACTGGATTTTGTGATGTCTAAATAATATTCATAGTGGTTGTTAGTTATTTCCTTTTATGCATCTTTACTTTGCAACTTTTGGTTTTGTTGAGTCTTGTTTGCTTAGCTACCCCTGGAGTTCGGGTATAGAGTTTTATTGTGTTGGAACATTGGATTATTCATTATTCAGGCAATAACAAATTTCCTTTAACCCTAAACTCTAATTCCTCTCCCTCATCCCCCAAACTTCTCCCGCCGGCGGGTCTTTGCCGGATTATCTCAAGAGCTCGAGACCGCTCTAACGTCTCCCTATCTTAATACCTTATCAGGGTGGGGGTGGGGGTGGGGCCCCGGGAGGGGTCCTTAAATTTATTTATTCATGTTAATCTATGCAGAATTTTGTGGTAATATATTATTCTTAGGAGATCGGACGCTTTCAATAACGGCGTAACGTGAACGAACAGATAAATATTAACTAATTTCTACCAAAAAAAACAGATAAATATTAACTAATAAAACAATAATAAAATGAGCATGCGTCAAAATAATTATAAAAAAAAGATCTTCAACGGCGCAAAATAATATTATTTTATGATTGAAATTCTGACACTCTTAACGATTTGATTATTGTGCATGCGTCAAAATTTTAAGAAATTTTTGTAATATTTGAGATAGGAGAGACCTAACATATAATTAAATTATAGTAAATACTTAAGAATGTGGATGTGAACCTAAATATAATTGAAGTATTGAGGTTAGTCAATATGATAATTCTTGCTATTGACAAAAAATAAGAAATTAAAAGTTAGTCAAAGTTAATTACAAAAGTCCATCATAAATGTAAATCAAATAAAATGATTTTTATAACAAATCAAAGGATTGATTCGCAATAATATAGACTATTACTAACGCATGTCTGAAAACACGGATATATGGAAGATTATAGACCAGAGGGATACGACATGAATGTGGAGACACGATTTTCTTTTTTTTTTTCTTTTTTCTTTTTTCTTTTTTCTTTTTTTTTTTTTTTTTTTTTACCTGAAAAGTGTCTAACACGATATGAGCCACAACATAATAAAATTATATTTTTTTTAAGAAGTGTCCATACATTATAATCGAAAACTTTCTAAACCATAAAATTCTTTTTACACTCGATGCGTGTGTAAAAAGAGAATTATTAAATTGCATTTTTCATATTATTACTTAATCTATAATTATTTTTAGTATAGTTATAATTTTATAATAAATAAATGAATAAATTAAATAAGATAATATCAAATTGAGGGAAAAAAGAATTAAAGATAAATAAGTAAAATAAATAAAAAAGAAAAGAATTTGAGAGTCCCATGAATATAAAAGAGGGAAGAGGTTAAGCAGAAAACTATAAAAGTACGTGATTAGAATTTATATTAAATTAAAAAAAAAAGAAAAAAAAATCCATAAGTTTATATTAAGCAAAAAAATAATAATAATAATAATCCATGATACCAAATAGGTTTCTCGCTTAATATAATAGTATAGACACAAAATGAGTAAACTTTATTATATTAAATTAGCTTATTATTATTAGTATTATTAGTATTATCTATACACAAAATGAGTAAACTTTATTATATTAAATTAGCTTATTATTATTAGTATTATTAGTATTATCTATACTATTATATTAAGTGGGCATAAAAATCTAAACGATCCCTCTTCCTAGTCGACTCAAACAGAGCCCGTGTTGGCCTATACAGGCGCCCAGACATCGGGGCAGCAGCACGAGTCGGAATAACATCATGCTTGCAACACGAACTTACAACTATGTCAAAGGTGTCCACTGGATCAAAATGCCTAATCTATCTAGGAGCAGAAGAAAAGAAGTTCAAATAGAAGGCACGGTTCCTGTAATACGGCTGCCATTTAAACTTGAAGCCGTCAATTCCCTTGTTAATATATGCCCACCTTAAGTTAGTCCCATTATCCTCATGCATGATGTCACCGCAATAGTCTATGATAACCTGCATCCAATAAAAAACATAACCTTCCTCACCCTTATCAGCCATAATCATATCATTGTAATTCATAGAAATAATAGCCAACTTAATACGAGTTAACTGCACCTAACCCCCTGTGTTAGCATCAATTTGCAGAAAAAACCCTGAGTTATGAATATTAGTTAAAAAAACCCTACGTTAATTTAAAGTTTGCACACCGCCCCTTGAACTCATTTGGTCAACTATAAAATGTGATAAACCCAAAATACCCTTCAGTACGTTTCGAGTACATTGGAGTTAACTGCACCTAACCCCCTGTGTTAGCTTCAGTTTGCAGAAAAAACCCTAAGTTATGAACATTAACATATAATATAATATAATATTATAATAATTATTTTTAAAAATATTATTAATAAATAAAAATATACATCGATATTATTTATATATTTTCATTAAAAAATATATTATTTATATATATATATATATACACAATTACTTATACACATATATACTAAATAAATATATACATAATACAATATACAATATTTTATATTTATATATTATATTATATGTTTATAATGTATTTCTATTATTTAAAAATATTATTAATAAATAAAAATATACATCGACATTATTTATATATTTTTATTAAAAAATATATTATTTATTTATATATATATATATATATATATATATATACACAATTACTTATACATATATATACTAAATAAATATATACATAATACAATATACAATATTTTATATTTATATATTATATTATATGTGTATAATGTATTTCTATTATTTAAAAATATTATTAATAAATAAAAATATACATCTATATTATTTATATATTTTTATTAAAAAATATATTATTTATTACTTATACATTTATATACTAAATAAATATATACATAATACAATATACAATATTTTATATTTATATATTATATTATATGTGTATAATGTATTTCTAATATTTAAAAATATTATTAATAAATAAAAATATACATAGATAATTATTTATATATTTTCATTAAAAAATATATTATTTATATATATATGTATATAAAATATTTAATATTAAAAACTTTCAGGCAACCCCTCCCCTCTCCCCGGTACGCCCACACACACACACACACACACACACACACACACACACACACATATATATATATATATATATATATATATATATATATATATTTTTTATAATATTATATTATATTATATGCTAATTTTCATAACTGAGGGTTTTTTTTCTGTAAATTGAAACTAACACAGGGGGTTAAGTGCAGTTAACTCATATATATATATGTATCATTAAGGGCATAATTGACATTTCACTCCCAAAAACCCTTCCACACACGCAGTCAACGCGCGTGAGGGCCACACAACGCGCTCAGGGTTTTTTTTGCAAACTTTTAGAAAACACAGGGTTCTTTTAATGATTTTCCATATGACGGGGTTTTTTCTACTCATTTCGCCTAACACGAGGTAGTATCCTGTATTTTTCTCAACTTAATACTATTAAAATAACAATGGCAACACAAGTTATAAGCTAACGCAGGTTCTCTATCAACATCCATGTCTTTTAAATGGCCAACAATCTTTAACCTGTTCCAGCTCCAAACTTCTGCAATCTTGCTACCCCAATTGCCAGCTGCCTATTTAAAAGGCCGACAAGAAAGATCAAGTACCATCCCCAAAAATTATATTACCACGAAATAAAATAAAAAGAGGAAGGCACTAGTTCAAATGATGCACACCACCCATTCTCATATTGTGCTCGTCCATTGAGTCCGGATTGAGGGGAGTTCCCATTTCTCAATACATCCGATCTCACATGGAAGTTGTACCTCCGGAAACTTCTAGTTATCTTGCGATATCGCACCTCTATTAGTGAGGAAATCCGCCACTCCATTGCCCTCTCTAAAAATGTGTCATCCTCATCTCAAGTTGTTTAGATATTGCTTTGCAATAAGAGATGTTGGATACTCAGGTTACCAGCTTGTCCCCGTCGGATAATATTTATTATCACCTTGGCATCCACTTCGACCCATAACTTTCGGCAAATAACTTTCGGCAACCCATCTTAATTGCTTCCCTCTTTCCCTCGATTAAGGCTATAAGTTCAGTTGTAATGTTAGAAGCATCCCCTATACCTTTGCTATAAGCTGCCAAGCTTTCTCATTCCTAATCACACCTCCGATACCCGCAGGACCTGGATTACCTTTGGAAGAACCATCGGAATTCAGTTTGAACCAATTCAGAGGAGGTCAGCGCCATTGAACCATCTGTATTTTATCAGCCTTAGATCTCCAGACTTTGACATGAAAGCTTTCCGCATCTGTTACATCTCCTTTCCACCAAGCATAGTTCAACTTTTTAATCCTGTATAAATTATGAATGTGATTAGTCACACGCCAAATAACATTATATGGATTAAATTTACCTGATTCATGTTTCGCCTTGTTTCGCTCTAGCCATAAATACCATAAGATAAGAATTGGCATTATGACTCGAATATGTTTTTTCAGGCTATGAGGCTGAGACAACCTCCAATCATCAATTCTACCTGCAGCAGTTAAGCTTGAACTATAAACACCAAAGATCTCATGGAAAATAACTCCAAACCTGCATTGTTTTCGGGGAGGATAGGAAAACACGTTCGATGGATTCACTACTCGAACAACAAACACATCTTGAGGCTAGATAGATGCCCTTCTACTGTAATCTCTCGTCAACGCCAATCCAGTTATGAAGCAATCTCCAAATAAAAACTAGAATATTTGAAGTGACTCCTGAAGTCCAGATTGCTCCCAAGAGAGCTGATTTATCTCTACGAGATCTTAAAACTTCCCATGTTGATTTAACAGTGGACGTCCCTGCGTGGTCCAAAGCCCAGATAGCTGCATCTTTGTTGCTCCCATTCGTAGGATCTGTACTAATATCCTCCCACGCCGATTGGCCTAAAAATTTAGTCACTTTGTCGTTGCTCCAGTTTTGCCCTTCCCAAAGCTCATTAACTTGCAAATTCACGTATTGCTCATCCGTTGGTGATAGTTCTAAATCAACCCACTTGTCCTGGAAGACGAGAATATCTCCATTTCCAATTGTCCAATTGATGTAACTCTCAACAGCTACTCTTTCATCACAAATTCTTTTCCAAATAGGTGAATGACATGGCTTGCATTCTGCCTGCATTGGATGTTTGCTTACGCAATATTTAGCCCTCATAAATCTGGACCATAAGTTATCTTCCGACCCGAGTCGCCACCATAGTTTCCATGAGAAGGTCCTCACTATATCTCGAATATTACACAACCCCAATCCGCCTTCTTGCAACGGATAAGATATTCTTTCCCATTTTGTCAAATGAATACGCCTAGTTTCCAATTCCGAACCCCAGAAGAATTTATTACAAATGCATTGCAATATATCAATCGTTGCTCCAAGAGGCTCTAAGACATGAAACAAGTGCATCGGCATTGAGTAAACCACTGATCTTAGTAGCTGGAGACGGCCACCATAAGGCAATAATGCCGACTCCCATCCATGTAATTTGGCCCTAACCTTCTGAATCATTGAGTCGAACAAACAGATTCTCTTTCGTCCCACATGTAGTGCTGCTCCAAGATAAGTCATCGGTAGAGTACCATGCCTGAAACCAAATATATCTCGAACTCGATTAGCACCCCAACTTGCATTGTTGCCACTATGAATTCAGTTTTTTATATGTTTATCCACTGGCCTGAGATTCCCTCGTGTCACGGGCGGACTCTTTTACTTGTGCAGCGGAACAATTTTTCGCCCGTGAGGCTCCCTCAGGTTCTCCAAAACCTTCAGTCCACCTTCCATCCTCGAGTCTTTATGATGACCCTTGCTCCTCTCAGCATCATTCGCACACTAGCGATAGCTTCTGAACGCTTACTCGTACCGCACTTCGTGTTCGGTACTCGCCCATTCATGTTCTACAAGCTAGCATGCTTGTCATACGTCCCACAATTTCGGGTCCCAACAATGCATCTCTTGATGGCACGGGAGCATACTTGCTCCGTCTCGGCATGAAAGGTCGCTAGCGCGCCCAACACGCAATCATCGTGCTCGTCGCTCGCTCGGGACGCTTCGGTCTTAGGTGCGCCTCGGCGCCCTTCGTTTGGTTCTCGCCCGAGTAGGGTAACTCGTAAGTCCAAGGCTCATTCAACTTGCCATCAACCCACAATTGTCCCGCACGAAGTTTAGGACTTGCCTTCAAGCTAATAGGCAACTTGCCGTCATGCCCACTATGCGTTGTTGCCCAACAATCGCATATCTTAAGCCTACAGACCCCCGTGTCGTGCGTGAACCCTTCGCATTTATCCACGAGTTGGTTCACGGGACTTTGGAGAACTTATCCCGATCACTCAATCGGCCTTGAGGTGTTTCTCGGGTCTAGCAACAAAGGGACAGCCCGTTGGGCTTAGCGGGAACTCATGCATAACCTCTGTGGCCTAACTGAGGCCCAACGCGGACCCCACCTTCCGACGCCGCTCGTTTGGTTCCCAAACCGCCCGAGAACACTAAGTTCCTCTTTTAGGTTCCTAGTGCTGGCCCATGCTAGCAGCCCTTGCCGGCATGGTGCTCGCTTAGTGCCATCATAGCACGGGGAGGGCTGGCCGATGCTCACCAATGCATGCCCCCCTTATAGTACTCTTAAAAAAAATTTCCTTTGTTTCGCCACTAGACATTCGTGCTAGCCGAGCAGGGCGGATTTTCCATAAATCCCGCATCCGACCTCCAAATCGCCTGCTGTTTTCGCTCAAACGAAGCCCTTGACTTCAATAATCATACTACTCACTTTCAGCCCCGTCCGAGACTCCATTTCGTTCGGGAATTACCCTCGTAATTTGCTGAATTCACGAAACTGCCACTCTATGACAACATATTGTTGTCAAGGCTTGTTCATTGCTCAAAAGGTGTCCAAATGACTTGAAACTTTACGGAGACCGTCCCAACACATGAGGGAAGCTTTCCATAAAATATCTCTGGGAAATTCTTTCGTTTGATCCCTCTGCTCAGAGTACTTTCGGCCTGCCACGAGCTGCCGACCGCCTCCCGATCGCACCACAACTCCAAAGCCCTAACGGACTCGGAATGACCCCAAACTTGGTGGAGACCATCCTCATACATCAAGGAATACGCATATGAAATATTATTCCGATCCCACTTCGTTAAGGTCTTCATCTCCACCACACCAGCGGGACGATATTCCCGAATCGCCCGCAACCAACGCCGCCAAGTTATGGTCGCAACCTTATCTCCAAGTGCGACCCATAACATCCTCCCCACTCGATACGTTGACGTCCTCTTCAACACGCACTCGTCGTAACAAGTGCGCCGTGCCAACTCACTATAGCACCAGACTGATTATCTCCAGAACAACAATTCCAAGGCACCTTATGTGCCGCACGTCGGAAGCTCGCCTCAGCTTGCTCCCCAAACTTGTGTCTTTCGCACGCCATGTGGCTAGTAGCGGCTTCCTGCTAGCTACGTCCACTTGACCAACTATGTACATCCCCGCTGTACGTTGCAATCACGCCCACTCCTGTGGAGCGCTTTAGAGGGACAACACCGTTTAACTTCCACTATATTCGCCAAGAATACAGTACACTGCTGCGGGCGTCCACCAAGGACACCGAAGAATACACTGCTGCGGGTGTCCACCACGGACCCCGGAGAATACACTGTTGCGGGCGTCCACCACGGAACCTGGGGAAAGCAAGGCAAATCCACCTAGGATTGCAAGGGACGACCGGGACTTCTTAGTGCAACCCCCTCGGTTAGCATACCCGCGAACATCAAACCCCAAGGACTACCCGGTGATCAGCCGACTCGCAGTCAAGTGTGTTGTGACCCCATAACGGTCATTCCGCTATTGGCACACGCTACACGGTACCCTCAGGTACAAACTGGCTCCTCGCCCAAGGCACAAACACTGGCTCCTCCACAGCTCAGTGTGCAAAGATTGGGTAAACGGACTGTGTCGCGCGCCACATCCTCCCCCACTCAAGTCGTTGCCGCCCCGGCAACATTCGGACAACAAGGCCGCTCGCCTGAAAGTCGTATGCGGTGTGAGGGCACATCCCGACTTAGAATCTAACTCAAGAGCCCGAAGCTCAACCACAGTACGAATGCCCCTCTTGAAAACTCTTCCACCACAGAGCCCATAATATGGTTTCCAAATCCCCTCAAAGAACACCCGCATTCACCCAAGACATGCAAGCTCTTGCACTGAGCAAGCACTCCAAAAAAACGGGGACTCGATCCTTCGACTTATCGGCCACAAGATATCCCGGCGTGCACTCCGTTGAATTAGCAGCGTCATAGTCCTCAAAATCACTTCCCCTTAACCACAAACACCTCACGTGCAACTGGCGTACCCAACGCCTTCTCAACTTCATCCCCATAAAGTCCCCTTCGAAGACTTCTAGGCCACAGAGCCCATATACGGCTTCGGAATAATCTCAAGGAACGTCCACATGATTATCCATACTCAGGATAATCAACCAACTCGGAACTCCCCCTCTAGGTAAAGTCCCTACCACAACAATGCCTTGCGCCATGATCAAATCCTGACTAAACAAATCCCCATCAAAAGCCAGGATGAATTCTTCGCACTTACACTACATTTCCCGAAATCCATCCCCAACATGGCTAACAATCCTCTTCAACTCGAGCTACTCATCCGTAGCAAGCTCGAGAGAAATCAGACTGGTTACCAACGTTGCAAGCAGAGCACTGAAGATCGGGTTATTAAACTTCACCCAATCAAAATGTAGTTACTAACGAGTTCTCACCATCAGATTACTGGACTTCACCCAACTGTAATCACCCATACTGCAAACTGGGTTACTAGACTTCACACAATTCACAGCTTGTCGGCAACATCGTATTTCAATCGTACTCTTCAACCGTCACAGAAGAACTGTACAATTCGGTTAATAGACTTCGCCAAATTGCAAGTCGATATCGCGACTCAGGTTACTATATTCGTCCAAGCTACAACCTATCTGTAAGGCTTTCGGAGCTAAATTGTTGTACTAAGCTCGCTCTCTGAAAGCAACACCCACTGCTTATCCCAGATGCTTCACGGATTGATTCCTTGGTACACGGTATCCCCAAAACCATACACGACCTACAATGGCTCATTGCGGCATTTTAAAGCCACTTCCAATGTGCCTACACTTTACGTACAGCAAACCGGCATGTTTCGGTCCATAAGTCTAGGTTTCGACTCACTAGCTCGTGTAAAGTTCGTTTGCCAATTCCTTAGTTCAAGCGGTATCCGGTTCTCAGAAGGTACATCTTCAACTTCGCACTAAACAACTTCCATCCCGGATTGAATCCGGGCTCTGATACCACCTGTCACGGGCGGACTCTTTTACTTGTGCAGCGGAATAATTTTTCGCCCGTGAGACTCCCTTAGGTTCTCCAAAACCTTCAGTCCGCCTTCCATCCTCGAGTCTTTATGATGACCTTTGCTCTTCTTAGCATCATTCGTGCACTAGCGATAGCTTCTGAACGCGTACTCATACCGCACTTCATGTTCGGTACTCGCCCATTCATGTTCTACAAGCTAGCATGCTTGCCATACGTCCCACAATCTCGGGTTCCAACAATGCATCTCTTGATGGCACGGGAGCATACTTGCTCCGTCTCGGCAGGAAGGGTCGCTAGCGCGCCCAACACGCAATCCTCGTGCTCGTCGCTTGCTCAGGACGCTTCGGTCTTAGGTGCGCCTCGGTGCCCTTCGCTTGCTTCTCTCCCGAGTAGGGCAACTCGTAAGTCCAAGGCTCATTCAACTTGCCATCAACCCACAGTTATCCCGCACGAAGCTTAGGACTTGCCTTCAAGCTCATAGGCAACTTGCCGTCATGCCCACTATGCGTTGTTGCCCAACAATCGCATATCTTAAGCCTACGGACCCCAGTGTCGTGCGTGAACCCTTCGTATTTATCAACGAGTTGGTTCACGGGACTTTGGAGAACTTGTCCCGATCACTCAATTGGCCTTGAGGTGTTTCTCGGGTCTAGCAACAAAGGGACAGACCGCTGGGCTTAGCGGGAACTCATGCATAACCTCTGTGGCCTAACTGATGCCCAACGTGGACCCCACCGTCCCACGCCGCTCGTTTGATTCCCAAACCGCCCGAGAACACTAAGTTCCTCTTTTAGGTTCCTAGTGCTGGCCCATACTAGCAGCCCTTGCCGGCATGGTGCTCGCTTAGTGCCATCACAGCACGGGGAGGGTTGGCCGATGCTCACCAATGCATGCCCCCCTTATAGTACTCTTAAAAAAAAATTCCTTTGTTCCGCCAATAGACATTCGTGCTAGCCGAGCAGCGCGGATTTTCCATAAAGCTCGCATCTGATCTCCAAATCGCCCGCCGTTTTCGCTCAAACGAAGCCCTTGACTTCAATAATCATACTACTCACTTTCAGCCCCGTCCGAGACTCCATCGTTCGGGAATTGCCCTCATAATATGTTGAATTCACGAAACTGCCACTCTATGACAGCATATTGTTGTCAAGGCTTGTTCATTGCTCAAACGGTGTCCAAATGACTTGAAACTTTACGGAGACCGTCCCAACACATGAGGGAAGTTGCCCATAAAATATCTCCGGGAAATTCTTTCGTTTGATCCCTCTGCTCAGAGTACTTTCGTCCTGCCACGCGCTGCCGACCGCCTCCCGATCGCACCACAACTCCAAAGCCCTAACGGACTCGGAATGACCCCAAACTTGGTGGAGACCATCCTCATACATCAAGGAATACACATATGAAATATTATTCCGATCCCACTTCGTTAAGGCCTTCATCTCCACCACACCAACGGGACGATATTCCCGAATCGCCCGCAACCAACGCCGCCAAGTTATGGTCGCAACCTTATCTCCCAGTGCGACCCATAACACCTCGTAATCATCTAATGCTTTCTTTAATTGTTAGAGGGAATGCATCCTAGTATTCGAGAAAATAATTACATCATCCGCATACGCCAAATGAGTAACCGGGCAGGATGATCTAGAGTCATAAACACAATCCGGGTCAGTTCTCGCAAGCTTATTTAAAGTACAAGAGAGATAATCCGCTGTCATTATAAACAAGGAGGGAGATAACGGATCTCCCTGATGCAAGCATCTAGTGGAATGAAAAAATCTCGAGGCTGTGCCATTCACCAACACCGAGAAATAACAATTGGAAATGCATTTATATATCCAATTAATCCATTTCTCTGGAAACCCCTTGTGTCTAAGCACTCTTAGCAAAAAATCCCATTCGATCCTATCATACGCTTTCTCCATGTCAAGCTTAAAAATGATATTTTTGTCAATCCTTCTCGGGTTAAACGAATACACCAATTCCTGCGCAAGCAACACATTATCGCTAATAAGCTGCCCTCTAGTAAAACCAAATTGGTTATGGGAGATGATCTTAGGTAAAATGTCGGCCAAACAATTATTCAGAATTTTAGTCACAATCTTATTTGTGACGTTACAAAGACTTATCGGCCTATAGTTCTTCCAGTGCATCAGGTTTTCCTTGTTTGGGACAAGGGATATCGTAGTCGCTGTAATAGATTTCAGAAGGGTGGCTCCCTTAAAGAAATCCCAAATAGCCTCAGAAACTTCAACTTTGATAATATCCCAGAAAACTTGGAAGAAACGTGCCCCGAATCCGTCAGGGCCTGCCACGCTTTGAGGGGATAATGAGAACATCGTGCTCCTGATCTCCTCCACTGTCGGCATTATGCAGAGATTATTTCCATCCTCTAAACTAACCACAGGCAAAATTGCACTATAATAAGTTGATCTAACTTTGTTCTCAGAAGAGAACATCGTTTCAAAATATCTAACAGCAGAATCACCAATTTCCATAGGATCTTTTTATCACTCGCTGATCCTCCATGATAGACCTGATACAAATTCGGGCTCTCTTCTTTCTCACCAGTGAATGAAAAACCTTTGTGTTACGTTCACCCTCGGCCATTCACTTGCAGGCAGATTTTTGTTTCCAGTAATCTTCTTCCATTGCCAACTAAGTTGTTGTCTCCCGGATTAGTATCATAATCACGCTCTACAGCAGCAGCCTAATCCTCGACTTCTTTTATTTTGTCAAAATATTACCAAACTCAAACTTATTCCACATTTTAAGATGTTGCTTCAACCTATACAACTTATTATGAAGCTTATGAAACCCAGTTCCATGAATTTCCACATTCCAATTCTTCCTTATTTCACGCTTTATGTTCGGATATCGAAGCCACATGTCTTGGAATCGGAAAGCAGAAGGGCCATTGTTTGAATCGTTTTTCCCATGAAACAACAGAGGTGCATCTAGCAAGATGCCTAACATTAGAAGTAGGGAAAACCTCAAACCAATTGTCCGACACCAAAACTCTATCTAATCTTTGCCAAAGTGAGTCATTAGTCAAGGTGTATATAGAGCCTTGAAAGGAAGGTTCCAGCAACTTACAATCACTTATTGCATCGTTCAAGTCCATCATTCCTCTGAAATCAGGTTGTCCCCTTCCCCTTCTCCTCTCTTCAACTTTAGAAATGATATTAAAGTCTCTGCCTATCGCCCAAGGTAGAGAGTCTCTCTGTTCACAAAGAAACTCCTAGAGTTGTCTTCGTTCCATTCCATTCCAACTGTTGGACGTGAGCTTAACATGTAAGTATTGTCTGTGATCAGCTAGCAACTCTACGTTCGTGCCCTCCTTGTAGAAAAACCATATATGGTTAGAGCAGTTTTTGATAACAGAGTTGATGTTAAATTTGTGACACATAGACCTGGCATCTAAACTAATAAACGACTCAAGAATAGCAACAGTTTAAACAATTCTTTTTACACAAATTCTTAAGGATACGACATCGACCTTTATCACCGATTCCACTGATGTTCCAAAAAAGTCCCTTAATCATGGATCCTTGATAACTATGGCCGACGATCTAAGCGCCCTTTTAGTGGCCTGTTCTACAGCATTTAGGGGAGCCGACACCTTCTTTTTCTTTTTCGGATCCGCTTTGCTATGTGTTTTGCCTCCTGGAGGTTCTACTGATCTTAATCTTCTGTGTAGAGCTTTGTCTTTCTCTGTTTCTTGATCCTCTTCTAATAGAGCTATTAACTGATCATTGTCTTCTTCCGGCAATGCTTTCTGTAATGTGCTGCTTCCCTCAACTAACAATCCCATACCCTCGTAACTTTCTGCCAAAGCTCTTCGAATTTCAACATCTTCTGGCTCATCCTCGTTATGGTTTTTCTCTCTAACTTCAATGATGGTCGAATCATTCAGAATTGTCTGCTCTTCAATAACCACTATATTTGTATTCTCAGTCTTGGTATTGCATATAATGTTATCTTGTGTATTAAAGGCATCATCCTGTGTATTTCCCTCATCCTCTTCCAAAGGAGTTTGTGTGTCTCCATTTCCCTCATTAGCTTTACTATGCTGATGGTCCCTTTCATCCATATCATCTTTATTTCTAATGTTATCAGTCCCTTGTGCCTCATGTTCAGCTAGAGCTCTAAACCGATTCTCTTGAAAATAATGATCTCCACTAGGCTCTTTCCCTTTGTGTTTATTTTTCACTCTAGCCCATTCTTGTCCTTTTTTATTCTGCTTATCCTTTTTATTCTCCATGCCTAATCTTGCAGTCACAGTAGGCTCCTTTCCAGTTTCTCGGCGATCATGCTCTAGCTGATTCTGGTCCTCTTCCCTTTCATTCGAGTCATTTAATACGTCGGCAGGACATTGGTTCATTTTTGTGATATAGGCGAAAGCATCTCCTGCAATAGTCCGGAATTGACTCATAGAAAACTTCCAGTTCAATGAACTGATTCTTAATCCTAATAAAAATGGATTTTTGCAATGGCTCGGCAACGTCCAACTCAACGCACACTCTTGGGTCTGACATATTCTTACCACGCGTTGTAGCCTCATCTGCTCTCAACGGGGTTCCGATTGCCGATGCTACCGTGAATAAGGCCCCCTTCTTTGTAACTTATGCTTTTAACCCCGGAAACGACGGGAACGATTGATGATTCAATTCTGAGGTCAAAGTTGGGCGTCCATTTCAATATTCTCATTGGATAGTCTTTGAAATACCAAGTATCTTTTGAGAATATACGTGTATAATCGCCATGGTCCTCGCATCGGATCAACACGTGGGTTCGATTAATGAGGCTTAGTTTAACCTCCTTAATAAATCCCATCTGCTGAAATACGTATTCCAGAAATCGCATCGATGGATAGCCTCGAGTGAATTTACCGATTAAAGCCAGGCGAAAATCTTCACACAGGGCGTCTTCTTCCTCTTCAGTAAAAACAATAGCCGGCTTACCCCTGTACTCCTCAACCCTACCTAACGGTGTGAAGGTTTCCAAGTCGAAGGACTTGAGTTTGGCGAGATCATCAGGATTTCTGAAAATCTTTAGCTTTGGATGGCGCCACTTTTACGTATGTCAATGTTGGATCCGGCGGCACCTCAGAATCTCCCATGAACAAAAACCTAGCGATAAACCTGGAGAGAAAAAAATTTCCCGTCTTTATCTCTTGCACGTTTCCTTAATTTCTCTTTCCTCTCTCTACTTCTCTTCTTAATTTATCTTTTCTTTTTCACTTGGATTCTTTTTCTTTTTAATTTTTATCACTTTACTTATATTTTAAATTTTTATAATTATTAATATGACATTATTTTATGCAACCATTCATTTATTTATCATAATTTAGTGATTATATTAAAAATAATTATAGAATATATATTTAATCAAAAATTTTAATTTTAATATATTTATATAATAATTATTTTTTATTTTTACATGCATAGAATGTGCAAGAATTGCTAGTTATTATTATATTAAGCGAGATAGGCATATAATAACTGTTTTGGTCTCTCTTACATTCTTTTCTTTTCTTTTTATTTATTTACTTTTTAATCACTCTCTTAACTTTTTTTTTTTTAAAAAACAAATTAATAAACCGGATCAGAAGGCCCGTGGAGTTTTTCTCTCACCCTCTTAACTTCTCTTTTCTTTTACCTCACTTCAATTCTTTCTTTTATTTTTTTCTCATATTTTAATTTTTTTTACTAATATTTTTTTTTTACACACACAACTAAATGAGATTCAAAAAATAACATATATCATAATATCATAATTTAGTAATTATATCAAAAAATAATTATAAAATACATATTGATATATTTAAATAATAGTTTAATGCACACGCAATGAGTGTGCATAGGTGCTGGTTATTATTATTATCTTACCAAACTATCAAAAACATTTTCCCGGCACATTTTTCTATCATTCGAGAGAATTGTTGTTGATTCTCAACTGGTCATTATTATCATCTTAGAGCTCGTTTACTTTTATATAATCTGACAGATAAAATTAATTAATTGTCAAAATCTGTCATTTACTTTTCAGGTTGGTTTTTCTGTCAAAATCTTTCCGGCCCGTAGGATAGAGAAGATTTTGTTGGTTTTCTTTCACATGGCAAAATGTCATGTTTGAGAAATCATGAGTTTTATCGGTATTGGTAATTTACTTATTTACCCAAATCTTTGATTTATTTACAAATTTTTCCTATTATTTATTAAAAAAAAGAAATTATATATTTTTTTATTTATGTTTATCCGTTTTCTTCTCTCACGTTCTTTTCTCTTTTTTTTTTCTCTATTTGTTTATTTTATCACTTCAAAAATGTATTTCTAACTTATCTTTTCTCTTATCTCATTTTAATTTTTTTTTCTTTAATATATAATTTTTATCTTTTTTTAAAGATAATGTTGTTTGGTATATTATCTTTTCATGCTATTTATTTATTATAATTTAATAAATATATTAAAAATAATTATAAAATATATGATAAAATAAAAATTATTATAAATATATTTAAATCATAAAAAAAAATTAATTTGCACACGTAACGAGTGTTCCACAAGTACTTTACTGCCCGTGGAATTTAAAAGAAAGAAAAATGTGTAATGTGTATAGTGTATACCAATGATCGTTAAAAGAAGGAAAAATAATTTAAAAAAATTATATATTAATGAGATTATTATATGGCTATTTTGGTAAAATTACTAGTTAAAGTAATTATCTTCACATATAAAGTAAACAACTAATTCAAGAAAACATGATATTTATCTTTAAAGGTAAACAATAAATAATGTTCTGTTAATCCATTAAAAAAACCTCCATTATCTTATCTGCCCAAAACCTTTCCTGGGAAAGTAAACGACTTCTTAGGGAATTGTAATTTTAGTTATTCTACACCGAAATTATCAAGAACATTTCCCCGACACATTTTCCCATCATTGGAGAGAATTGTTGTTGATTCTCGACTATCAAATTCGTGGTTCTCCGCAAGTCATCGAATTTGAACCCATGAATCAACAACTAGATTTATAATCCAATGAATATCAACAACGATACATATTAATTGCACTTGCAAAATAAAATTGGAATATATTCAACAAATGTACCTATAAAGAATATGATACATTTCTCACGAATGGAAGAATCATACTCGTTTTCAATAGTTTCACAGAAAGAAAAGATTATGGATTATTACAGAAAACAACACTTTGAGGATTTCTGGAGATGAACTGCCTTATGGAATTAACTCCATCAATATAACTGCCTTGCAAGGGAGCTTCTAATCCATCAATAACCTATAATCATTGCAAACAAATACCATATAATTGTTTCATAATAATAATAAATTAGAAAAAAGAAAGAAAATGAACGAGCACCTAACACACATATATGTAAGAGAACCCGAGATGCTTAAAAACTTAACATATGTAATCTTGAAAGGGAGAAGGTCAGATTGTATTTACCAGTAAGTAAACCTCAGAAATGTCAATGGCCTTTAAGGACACAAGTTCCAAGATCTTTTCGGGTGTGGAGATGACGAACTCCGGTTCACAGCCCTTCAAACTGCAGAATTTAATTGGATTGCACATTGCTTAGATATTTACATGAGCTCAACGTAGGAAAAAATGGAATCAAGATCATGGAGAAACAAGGTTGAGGATGCTAACATGTGAATTTGATGATTTATGTCGGGATCTGAATGCAGATTCAAGGTATATATTCCAACTGCTTCCAGAGGCTTGCAGACTCGGCGTACCTGATTATATTGCCGGTGAGAAGACATGCCAAATTAAACAGAGATTAGCATGCAAGAATATGCATTGAGATTTGAAAAGGGCTTATATGAGTTACATAAACCTAAGTTAGCAACTAGCCAAGCACCAAAAATCTAAGGAAACAAGAATGTAGCACCTTTAAGACAATAAAAAGGGCATTTATATTTTTAGCAAAAAATTTCATCTTCCCCCCCGTAAAAAATGATTCAGGCTTCACCACTTATTCGGAGTATTAAGCAATTTACTACCGAAATACGAAGAGATTGACAAATAATGAGCACGTTTAGGATTCAAACCAACCTTAGAAGCTTTGTCTTCTGATGGCACAAGATACAAAAGAAAAGGCCCGTCAAAAGAAATACCCTCTTTCTCCTTCACAGAGATCGTATCCACTGCAGTAGATGCCACCCACGCAATCTGCTCCACCGTGGAATCACCACCGTCGATCTCGAA
Organism: Lantana camara; assembly: GCA_037501455.1. NCBI lineage: Eukaryota > Viridiplantae > Streptophyta > Magnoliopsida > Lamiales > Verbenaceae > Lantana > Lantana camara. The sequence continues at coordinate 90,003,792 of CM074863.1, forward strand.
GACATCTTTTCCATTAGTATAACAGTTCCAAAACTCAAAACCCCATTCATTTGCAAAAAGGGGACTCTCAAATTCAATATCAGAAGCTTCATTCAATGACAAACCATCCTGAATTGAGGTCAAACACTTAAGCAGGAACTTTGATGGGCAATCCATGTTTTCCTCAGGATCATTTTCTTGCAACGAACTGTTGGTAAAACCCCGTTTGATGATCTGATACGCTGGTTTACCTACATTCACAGCAATCTCCGAGCCCATAAAAGTAAAAGATTCTACGAAAGCCGAGATTTCGTTCTTCACATTTTCAGTTTTCATAGTTTTTCGTTCTTGGATGCCTGGATATCGTTTGCTTAATCTACTGCACTTCTTGCTTAGATGGATTTGGATTTCCTGAGAACTTCTCTTCCTTTTTCTGAACAACAAAAGTTGAGTTGGAAGGGTGAGGGAAATACCCTGCATAATAGCATTATATTAAGGTAATTCGCGTGTGCTTACAATTTCATGCATTAAATTGAAAATAATTTCCTTATTTCACATTAATTATTCTACAATTATCTACACAGATTTCATTCCACTAATTATAAGAAAAAGTAAACAAACACTTGCAGAGAAACTGGAGAAAAGATCAAAGAATGTCAGCATTAACTTGCATAACAAGATCAATCTGGCGTGCTCCCACATTCTCATACATCATAAAAACAGTTCAAGATTCAACCACGGGCTTAATCAAGCACTAATTGCATATATTCAAAATCAGATTAAATACACAAATATGAAGAAAAAACTAATGCCATTGCATTTAAAGCACTTAATAAACAAATAATTACCAATAAGTAACGAAAAATCAACAATCCCACAATCCAGCCCTGAAAAACTCTCTCTCACACTCAGACATCAACAACAAATTTCCAGAAAGCATGAATCTTGAATTGATTGATCGCAAGCCACACATAGAAACACAACAGAAACCCACAACAAATCAAAACCCGATTCTTATTTTTTCCAGGATGTACTATCCTTATCGAAAACAGAAGCTCAACAGCTACCTGATGGAGGCGGCGCTGGCAGTACTTGCGGCGGCACTTGGCGGCGATAATGGAAGCGACGCGAGTGGAAGCCTTCAATGACGAAACCCTTTTGATTTCCTTCTTTTTTTGGTTCAATGTGCTAATCGAATACTCGGGTTTTCCCATTGCTGCTCTCGTAATCTCTGAAATTAGCAGAGTTGATTAGCCTTTGAGCAGAAGAGAAAGAAAAGGCGGTTTTTTGAAGTTGGAGTGTGTAGTGTGTGATTTTATAGTGTTGGGGTGTTAGTGGGCTTAGTGGGACGGTTATGAGGATTCTTGGGGGTATTCTTGTCATTTCCCAAGTTTATATTGGTTTTATGGGTTTGAACTTTGAACTTTAATTTGGGCTCTAATGTCAGAAACCCTTTTTCCAATTTGCGTATTTTTTGGTTGTGATAAACTGATAATAACGATAATAATTGAAACAAATAATAATAACGATTTATAATAGTGTAACTTAAATTTTTTATTTTTTTTTAGGATTTGTAAGAGTTCCTCCCATAGTAATTTTTACATTAATAAGGATTATCCAAAATTTACTTAAATAAATTTAAATCTTTATCAATTTGAACTAACTATCCATCGGTATCACATTTAACTTAATACTTTATAATTATCTATACTATATATTAAATAAGAGACCTAAGTAGTAATATTTTGATCTCTTAGTGTTCTCTTTTATTTATTTTTTATTTTTTTCTTTTCTTGCATTTTTTTTCTTCTTTTTTTTATTTGTTTGTTTTATTACTTGGACAATATTTTCCTAACTCATCTTTTCTCTTATCTCATTCAATTCTTTTTCTTTTCTTTTTTATATCGTTGTTTGCTATATTATTCTTTTATACTATTTATTATTATAATTTAATAAATACATTAAAAATAATTATAAAATATATAATAATATAGAAATTATTTTTAATATACTTAAACCATAATTTTTTTAATTTGTACACTCAGCGATATGCCACATTTACTAGTATTAGTTTAACAAAGTTCTCATGTATGTAATCCTGAGAACATAATTATCTTTATTACAAAATATTATACTTAAATGGTGGTACTGGTCTCTAATTCGAAAAAGTAAATTGTAAAGGTAGGACGCCATTAAATTTAGGTGATTATTAATTGGGCTAATTACAGACAACCCCCAACCTTTGGGGGTTGTACGCTTTCTCCCTCAACTTTTGGATCGGTACGTTTTACCCCCTCACCTTTGCAAAACTTAACACGTTACCTCTCCGACGGAATATTCCGTTCAAAATTAACTTTGACCGTCGATTTCTCCTCCGACACAGCGACCCAAGAGTCAAGACCACTACCATCGTGTTTCTCTCTCCATGATGCACAAAACTCATATCCCGTTCGACTTTATTGGCAGTCGAAAGCGTCGGAATTCACCTACGAAGTTCGCCGATCATGCGCCATCTTTGATCGTCGATTCCTCCTTTGTTGGTTGTCGGATTTTGATTTTGAAACAATCATTGTGTTCCTTACATCAAGATTTTCGATTTGATGTATAATATCAACACATTTGACATCTGATTTGTATGGAATTGCAATATGAAATCACGCCAAAAAAATTTCAACTATTCCGACGGAATATTCTTGGAATATTCCCGCCGGAAAGGGGTTAAGTGAATATTTTGCAAAGGTAAAGGTGTAAAACGCACCGATAACTTTTGGGGGGTATCTGTAATTAGCCCATATTAATTATAAGTACGAACTAAAAACATCAAAAGTTGTATAGATTTCTTTTCTTTTTTTTCTAATTTGTTTTCCACAATAGTAGCATAAGAGATTATTTTATTTTAATTAACATAAAAGATCTGGTCAAAAGAAAAATTAGTCGGTCACTTCCTATGTTCCTCGCAAGGAATAACAACATCAAGAAAAATGATACTTCAGTCTTCAGTACAAGAAAAATGCATGATACCTTATACATTAAAAATTAGCATGTACCCCGTGCTATGCACGGTTTTTATAACAAAATTATATTGTCAATTTTAACATTACATGTTAGTCGTAAATATTATAAATTAAGATAACATTAAAAAAGTAATTTATTAGAATCTCACATATATTTATCAATAAATCAAATAATTATCCATACTCGACACATAAAAATTTAAAACTATATAATATATGATTCATGTGCTTTTAAGTTTTATCTATCTATCTATATAGATAGATAGATAGATAGATAGATAAATAGAAAGATAGATATATTAATCTAAATAAGAAAGAATGAATAAAATAAAAATCATGATCAGAAATACAAAAATTAAAACTCAAGATAAATATAGTAAATAGAAAAAAATTTCATTAACAAAAACAACAATTGAAGTAATCTATAAAACAATGAAAAAATGAAAAGTTAAGTTATATATATATATGTATGAATTTAGTCTCATGAAATAAAATAAATAAAAAGGAAATTGAAAACAATCTCTTGAGTTATACAATTTTAATATAAATATATGCAAATGAACATAAAAAAAATAAAAAAGTAACTAAAAACAATATAAATAATTAAGGAAAATATATTAAATATATTAAAGTCCAAATTGAAAAGTTTAAAAAATTAGACAAATTTACAAAATAATAAAAATAAATCAAAATTCCTCAAATAAATATAATAAAAAAATAAATTAAGAAGTTTTAAAAATATCAAAATCGACAACAAAATACATATACAAAAATAAAAGTAAAAACTACTAAAACCGTGTGCTAATGCATAAAATTTGACTAATGACATTACATAAAAAGAAAACAAAATTGAATAATAGAAAATAAAACATAAAAAATGATCAACAAAGTAAAAAATAAAAAAATAGGATAATAGAAACATGAAAATTCATGTCATATTCAAATTTATCAAAATAAAACAAACATCACAACAAAAGGTACTATAATTGGAGTCCTAAAAATGTTAAAGATTTTTGTGATTAATAAGTTAATTTGTATGATTTGATAAATAATTGAAATCCTAAAAATGTTAAAGATTGTGGATATATAGCAAAATCATCAATGAAATAATTTCTAAAAAATGAAATTTTCAAAGAAAAAAGAGTTAAAAAATATTAAATCATAACTGAAATTAATTGGACCAAACACATCCTTAATATACTATATAGTATAGATATAGTATACATATTGGTCCGTTGAAAATTTAAGAAAAAATTAGGCAAACAATTTTTTTCTTAAAAGATGAAAAGAAAAACTATCATATCACGAATATGTACACATTTAAAAATTATTTTAAAACACAATGAACATAAAACAAAATCTTGTATGAATCCCGAAAAAACACTTAAAAATTATGATTTCCACCTACAATTATATTGATGAATAAGTAATTATATTAGCTATACAATAGAGAAATAATAAAATAAGGCTAATTTATTATTTCTTATACAAAACGATATTTTAAATATATTTATTTCTTTTAGTGTTAAATATTAAAATTTTCTCGAATAAATATTCCTTGAGGAGGCTAATTAATTTTGAATAATGGGGTTAATACAAAATTTTCTCAAACAATTAAAATAGAGAATTGTTTTGAGAAAAATGTCAAATTGAAATTTAAATTAAAACAAAATTTACCATAAATTGATACTTTAATTGATGACAACTCCCAAAAATCAAGGGATATATAAAATTACAAAATAAATTAATTAATTTAACAACCATCAACCAATCACAATTTTTAATTCGAATTAAAAATTTCAAAAAAACCATAAAATTCTATTCAGTCAAAATCAATTTAATTAGGGTCAAACACACCCTTCCTATATATTATAGTATAGATGAATACATAAATAAGGTTAAAATCATGGACAACACCCTTACCCCACTAATGAACTTGTGCGATCATTTTTTTTATAAAAATCGAACATTTAAATTATTTTTGCTTCAATTTAATTCTTAATTTTTTTATTCCTCTATTTTTTAATGCACCGATATTTTTAAAAATATCATTTTATCGTGCTATTTCGTATCTAACACCGTATTTTACAATTCTCACATAAAAAATTAGAAAAAAAATTGTATCAACATACGTCATATTTATATCCGTGTATCATAGTCTTTATTTGGTTATATCTATTTGTCGCACCCATAAATTCACCTCACATGGGAAGAATTCAAAAATTGTACTAAAAATGATTATCAAGAATTAATAAAATAAGTTGATGAAAAATTAATTTGAATGAGATATTCCTTTTCTACTAGATAAGGTCCTAGAGATTTTTTAAAAGGAAATTGGTACTAGTTCCCCAATTACTTCTAATGAGATTTGAACTCCTAACATAATTATAGGTACATATACTTATCATTTACCTATTTTTCTTTAATAAAAATGACCCTAGAGATCTTAGGCACACCAAAAAAAAAAAAGGAAAAATTCACACAAATTATGTGGGGATCAAAGTTGGGAAAAATCACATAAATGCATAAGTGGGGGTCAAAACGTGCCAACCCCCAAGTTGAAAAATCATACATTTTTTTTATTTTTATTTTTTGAAAAATCATACATGATTAAGGTTGTATATGGTATACTAGTCTCTTTCAATTATACACAATTTGGCTATGCTTGCTAAACAATTGTGGAGGATAGCCCGGGAGCCGAACAGCTTGGTTGGTAGGATGCTGAAAGCACTCTATTTTCCGAATTTGAGTGTTTGGGATGCTCTCTTAGGACGTTCGCCTTCCTTCACTTGGAGGAGCTTACATGAAGCGTGGTATCTTTTGACTGCAGGGACCAGGTGGAGAGTCAGAAATGGGGAAAATATTCACATTTGGCATGACCGATGGTTACCAAGTGGGCAGGATTTCAGTCCACGATTCAGGGAGGGAACGTCGTTATCTCCGGAGTGGGTTTCAGATCTGCTCGAACCAGGGCTAATGAGTTGGAATGCGTATCTAATTAACAATACCTTCAACGAGAGAGATGTCTCTACAATTCTGAGCATTCCGTTGGCTGGTACCCCACGAAGAGATAACTTGATTTGGCACTATAATAAGAACGCAAATTTCTCGGTCAAGAGCGCCTATCATCTTGCTGTCGATTTAGCACTTCGCTCCGCCGTGTTCCGGTGACTTTTCCGGAGAAGCTTCAACGGTTCCCTACCATTTTCCGGCCCCTGATTCCGTTTCCGGCGTTACTTTGAGCAAACGAAGGCCGGAGGTGGCTGAACCGGCCAGTAGCGCAGCGGCGGACCTTCGGCGACGGCTTGGGACCTTTTTTCGGCCGGTTTTGGTGGTGGCTCCTTCACGAAAGTTGCTTAGAATGACGAAACATAGCTGATGGCGTTGGCCCCAACTCCAGAACCGGTGGTTGGCGGCGAACCGGTGGCGGACCGGCGGCTCTCTTTTCCGGCGATTTTTCCGGCAAATTGGCTAGGGGCTTTCGAAGGCCTCGTTACGGGCTTTCCAACAGTACGTTCGGATTTCATTTTCGTTTTACGGTTGGAGTTTAATTGCAGTTTTCGTTCTACGGATTTAGTTCGGTTTTTCATCAACGAAGTCCGGTGTGTTTGGTATTTTCTGAAATTGTTTAAGGGCTTTTGACGAGCAGGACGAGACACACGTTTCTGTCCTTCCAGGGATTTTTCCGGCCACCGGAGGTGGTGGTTTGACATCTGTCAGTGGCGGTCCGGTGGTTTGATTTTATGGGCCTTGTTTCATGTCGATTACTTGCCTTAATTGATTAATTGCAAATTGTTTGAATATATTTGAGTTCGCATAATTATTCCACATGCTTATTTAATTTAAAATACGTACTTAACGTTCATGAGTCATACGTGTAGCTTTAATTGTATATTTGATTGTTATTTGGAACCTTAAATGCACACCCGAACATTTCATGACTTTTATAATTTATTATATATTGAATCATTGCATAACTTATTGACATCATTTCGTGAACATTGTCGTGCGTCCTATTTGGTTCATATCGAGTCTCCTCTCACCGGTACATATTGTTCCCTTTATTGTACAGTTCTTCTCCAGGGTGGAGACTTCTGGATCGAATAGGCAACCGTAATGTTCTTATTCTTGTTCTTGTCTCATGGTATTCCAGGTGAGGTTTAATTTCTAGATACATAGAACCTTTACAACCCTATGTGACGTTTAAGCCAAAAGGTATCTATATATATCTATAGTTTTCTAAACTCTATTGATTTTCCATTGATCTACTGAATTGTACTGTATTGATTGACTGTTTTGGCGAGTATATTGTACTGCACTGTGGGCCCGAGGGTAGTGGCTTGAGCCAACCGGGAAAGCATGGGCTGACGGGTAACTCGAGCGCTATCCTCACCAAATTGGGATGACCCCTGAATCCCCTGGGAGATTAGGGGAGGAAGGAGTTCCAGGCATAGGAGTCATGTTCCTGATGCTCAAACTGATTGGGTGGTGGGGCCTTGCAATCCCACCATCACCGGAGGGAGAAGGAGTTACTGAAACTGCTACTTGTGCACTGTAAATTGATTGCTTGATCACCTAATCACTTAATAACTGAATGATTGTACACTGTCGGAGTAAGGTTGGAGAATTGCCCTCACTCGCCAAGCCACTGATTGATTGATTAAAATTGATTAAAGTGTCTAATCTGATAGTTGTAATCTCGGGCGAGTTCTAAGTATTCTTGAACTTATATTGTTTTCTATAATAAAACCTTACCCGAGGTTACGACTTGCATGTTATCTGCGCTAATATTTATATAAACCCCTCACTCAGTCTGTGGTAGACTGACGCCTCCTTTCCTTTCCTTCCAGTTTCTTTTGCAGGTGTTGGTTACTAGGCGGAGTTAGAATTGTCGAGTCATTGTCCAAGTCTCAACCACTTACACTCATTGCATACTATATTGTTTCTAAGTATTGTATTGACTTATTATTGTTGGCCGGTGTGCCACTTATTGAATTGATATTATTTCGGGACAGGTTAGGACAGGTTATGGAGCTAGTTGAACCCGTTATTATGTTGTTGTCTTGTATTGATTCGGGACAGGTTAGGACAGGTGTATTGAATAGCGGAACCCGTATTTAAATTCTCGTTGGATTTCATTTATTTCTTTGATATTACATGAATGATTTCCTTGCTTCCGCATTTTGGTTATTGTTGTTTGTTCTATGGTTAGCTCCCGCCTAGTCAAGACTGTTATTTTGTTTGTCACCCGTTCGCTGTGAGTCCGATTCATGTATGGACTGTCTATTTCATATGTGGATTAGACTCATAGTGCGGGGGATGTGGTGCCTGTCGTTGAGGGTGCTACAGATGCTCTGTTATGGTGCATTAAGGAATTTGATGTTACGGATAGTGAGAAGTTGGGGACCATTCTCTGGGTTTTGTGGACTTAAAGAAATAAGAACAAAAATGAAGGTTGGAAGAAGGAACCACATGAGATCATATCTTGGGCTCTGGATGACTGGACATCAGCGGCTTACCCTTGTCTGTTGATGTTGAACAGACGCAACACTTGGATACACGACGATTGTGCGCTGGCGCAAGCCGGAGTCAGGATGGATAAAACTGAATTTTGATGGTGCTGTCTTCATGGAGGCTAATTCGATTGGTATTGGGGTCGTGGTGCGTGACTCTGAAGGAAACTGCGTAGGATGGGGGACGGACCGCAAGCGTCACACAACAGACCCGCTAGTCGCTGAAGCTCAAGTAGCCCTTTCGGCGGCGCGTTTGGGGCGGGGATTTCGGCTGGACTAAGGTGATCATTGAGGGAGATTGTTTAAACCTTATTAACAGTCTCATTAAAGAAGAAGAGGACCTCTCCAGCGTGGGAAACATCATAGCAGACATTAAGCTTACGTGTGCGTGTTGTACCAATGTTCGTTTCTCGTTTATTAGGTGTGGTGCTAATTTAGTAGCCCACCATTTAGCTCGTAATGCGGCTTCGTCCTGCGTTGGTTCGTCGGATATCCCGACGTTTGCTTCGGATTGTGTTGTGTCTGATTTGATTTAGTTGTGGTCGTTCCGACAGGTCGTCAAAAAAAAAAATAATAAATAAATAGTACACAAAATGTAAATGAGACAAAATAGAACATTCTTCGATCTCTATTGTACCTTCCAAAATTCAACTCTAATTTCTTTTTAGTCATCTTTATAATTTTTTATAATACACGGATATGAATATGATGATACGGATACGATATGAAACGAATATAATAATATGAATTTTTTAAAAAAAATTCTATATGAGAATTATCGAATACAGTATCCGACAGGACACCACACCAAAAAACTATATTTTTAAAAATATGTGTATATTACCAACAGGCAGTTGGCTCAAGTGGATAGGGACTTGAGTTCACTTAAACAAGGTCTCGGATTCGAACCTTGTGGACGTAAAAAACTACGTTAGGAGAGGTCCCCGCAATAAGCGCCTTCAACTACCTCGGGAGATTAGTCCTTCACTCAATTGGGTGGGGGGAAACTCTGAGAGATCAAAAAAAATATGTGTATATTAAACGTAAGAGCAAAATGCATTTTTGGTCCCATACTAATGGGTCATTATCACTTTTGGTTCCATGTTTTTCAAAAGTGATTTTTTTGGTCCCGTAATTTTTTTTTTTGTCAATTTGAGGACTTCCGTCAAATAACTGTTCATCCGTTAAATTTAAATCACTGTTCATTCATTGACATAAGTCACTGTTCATCATTTTGATGGATGAACAGTAATTTCCATAAATTATTTGACGGAAGTCCTTAAATTGACAAAAAAAAAATTACTATGGGACCAAAAAAAAACCACTTTTGAAAAAAATAGGACCAAAAGTGATAATAGCCCATTAGTATAGAATTAGGTAATTTGTCTTCACAATAGCTTCTGAATAAATGCTTTGATGTACAGCTTCTTCGCATTGCATGATCATACACAAAATTTAAATGCCAGTAGGGGGCCTGGTGGGGGGTGATTGCACCCTTCAATTCTGACTTCTTGTAGCAGATGGAAATGATTTTGATTCCGGAAAATCTCATTTTGTGTTCTTTAGTTTGTTCTTTTTTTTGATTTTGATCATAATCTTTTAAACTTTTGACTTTTATCATATTTAGTCCTATTTGTTCTGGTTTTTCTTAATTTTTATTCTTCATATCCTAAGTAATAGAAATTTGAATTTTTTTTCTCAATTTTTCCTCTAAAATCTAAATTGACATGTTTATGTGGATTAGTAATAATTAAAAAAACAAAAAAAAAAAAAATCAAATAATAAACTACACTATAGTATTTTATAAAATACCATATAATTATAATATTTAATTCTTTTCTTTTCCAAATCCCATGTTATTTCCCAATTAAACCAAAAAGAACCCTAAACAAATAAGATGAAATAAGATGGTTAGTTTTTCTTTTTTTTAATTTAATTGAGAAATAAGATGAAATTTGGGGAAGAAAATAAATAATAATTATAATAGTAAAATAATGATAGTGCAGTTCATTATGTGATACATATTATTTATTATTTTAATTATTACTACTCTACCTGCCAATTTAAATTTTCGAGGAAAAATTGGAAAAAAATTTCAAATATCTACCATCTATCACGAAGGAAGAAAATTTAAGAAAAATCATAACAAGGACTAAATGTGATATAAGTTAAAAGATCGAGATTTAAAAAAAAAAAAAAAAAAAAACGACAAAATTGGATGAATAAAGATGAGATTCTCGTTTTGATTTATTCTCTAAATCCTTTATTATTAAATAAAAAGTTTAAAAAATTTAAAATTATGCCCCCCTAAAGTCAACAAAAAAACTTTTAGCCCTGCCATGACCTCTTTCATGTTCATCCTATCCTTTGGAGATTCTACCGGGCATTTCAAAGCCAATTTGAACACGGACGACACACATCGCATGCTTTTCATTGAAGTGTTCTTTCTCGAGATGCAGTAAGTTGTCGTCCATAATACTCTGAATTGATGATGTTGAGAAAATGGTAGGAATGGGATTAGAATGACACGGGTAATCTTTGTCCTTAAAGTGTTAAGCTAATTTGTTATATCTATATGAATTTTAAAATATAGAATGACACGGATCCGAATGAGATGCAGTAAGTGTTCTTTCGACTATTCTTTATCGAGGTTTTCTATATTTGTTAATTTGTATATCTATATGATAAAAAATGTAGGCGATCTCATTGAAGTCGTACCCGACTGGACTTTCATTAACCGGACTGATGTATATCCGGTGCACTTCAAGGGGTTGCATTGACTCTCATTGCCGAGAGGGGCAATAGGATGGGATACTTCAATTTTGGCCTATGTTTATGGGGTAAGATGATGTTGTATAGAGAAGTGACATTTTTATAAATAGTGTGACATGATTTTTGAACTGAAATAATATTGGTGCAGGGAGTGATCTGTTCTGGAGTTGCATACTATATTTCAGGAGATATAATGAAGGAAAAAAGGCCGGTTTTCGTTACTTCATTTAATCCTCTTAATATGGTCCTTGTTGCACTCATGAGTTCTTTCATTTTGGCTGAGCAACTGGATGTGGAAAAGTAAGCAGTTTTGAACTGTAACAGGGTCCTAAAAATACAGGATTACAGGAGCTGTGGTGATTATCGTGGGGTCCTTTATCATACTATAGCAATGTATACATATAGTTCAAAACTGCTTATTTTCGTGGGAAATAAGAGTGAATCAGAAATGATTGATCCAGAATAGGGATCAACAACAAATGACCGTTTAGATGTCTCCAAACCAATATCAGGCGAAAACAAGATCCTAAAAATACAGGGTTACAGAAACTGTGGTGATTGTCGAATCGGATGCAAGTTCTTCGCTTCTGAATCAGATAGATTCATATCTGAAAGAGGTTGACAATAAGTTCGTTCAAAATTGATTTTTGTAAGTTCTTCCATTCCGAATCAGATAGATTCATATCCGAAAGAGGTTGATAATAAATTCTTTTAAAATTGATTTTTTGTCCGACAATCACCACAACTCCTGTAACCCTGCATTTTTAGGATCCTGTTTTCACCTGATATTGGCTTGGAGACATGTAAATAACCATTTGTTGTTGATCCCCATTCTGGATCAATCATTTCTGATTCACTCTCATCCTTAGTCTTTCCCACGAAAATAAACAGTTTTAAACTATATTTATACATTGCTATAGTATGATAAAGGACCCGACGATAATCACCACAGCTCCTTTAACCCTGCATTTTTAGGACCCTATTATAGTTCAAAACTGCTTACTTTCCTACATCCAGTTGCTCAGCCAAAATGAAAAAACTCATGAGTGCAACAAGGACCATATTAAGAGGGATTAAATGAAGTAACGAAAACCAACCCTTTCTCCTTCATTATATCTCCTAAAATATAGTATGCAACTCCAGAACAGATCACTCCCTGCACCAACATTATTTCGGTTCAAAAATCATGTCACTACTTATAAAAATGTAACTTCTCTATACAACATCATCTTAACCCATAAACATAGGCCAAAATTGAAGTATCCCATCCTATTGCCCCTCTCGGCAATGAGAGCCAATGCAGCCCCTTGAAGTGCACCGGCTATACATCAATCCGGTTAATGAAAGTCCAATCGGGTACGACTTCAATGAGATCGACTACATTTTTTACCATATAGATATACAAATTAGCAAATATAGAAAACCTCGATAAAGAATAGTCGAAAGAACAAGTCGATAGATGGATACCTGAAGAATGTAAAAGAAGGACCAACATAAACAGCCTGCTGTGACCATGAGAGTTCCCCTGACTGGATCTTGTTGAGCTTTCTCAGTATCAGCTTTTGCTTGAGAATTCCATGTGAGTTTAGTCCAGGGCAATCCAATAATGGACCCTTTTATAAGTGCCATGATCATAGCTCCTCCAAGGGTTACTAACGTTCCCACAATCTTTGCCTGGCTTGGTAGTTCCTTAATACTCACTCTTTCTAGCCTACAAATTCACAAATGCAGTTATAATTTCAACTTTCGTATATAATTTGGGACAGAGTTAGAAATTTCTATCTAGAACGAGATTGAATTTTCATTAAAGTATATAAATATAAGCTGAGAATTTTAAGGAGAGGGTGCACCTTAATGCCCAGGCTAACAGGAAGGTTATGGCAGGGATCATGCTAGACATAGCTGCTGCTGCTGCTGCAAAAGTGGGTGTTGTGTATTTCAGTCCGGCATAGAATAGATTCTGGCATAGAATAGATTCTGATCTATAACAGGCCTGTCACAACGAATTACAGTGGTGTAAGTTCATTCAAAGCGTTAGTTCATTCAAACAGAACGTAGTAGGACAAGAACATAGTAAAGAACTGCTGTTGGGATGAGAGTATTACTCCATTAGGATCTTTGGCCTGATTTTCCTATTTTCCGGAAACAAGAATGTCATTCCCTCTTTGTTACACACACTGAAAAAACACGCATAGCAAGAGGAGAGGAGAGGGAGAGACGAACCTCTCGAGAAATAATGCAAAGGGGCTACCAAAACTGCAGCAATCGCATTCCTGTACACGAAAAGAGTGTAACGGTTCATCCCTTGTTTAGAGCAGACTTTGCGATTATACCGAAGCCAGCAAAAGTCTGCTCACTTTTGCTTTATATAAGGGAATGAGCCATTACACTCTTTCTTTCCAAAATCCTAACGAGTCCCCGACAAGTTCTAATAATCCGAAAACAAATTCAGTAAATCCGGTTCCGCGATAACGGATCGGAGGTGGGCGTTCCACCTTGACGGGGGTGGAACGCCGCCATCCCCTTTTTTGGGTCGGAATCGGAATGGAACGGCGATTGAGGGTCTATAGATAAAACAGAGACGGCTGCTTCGAGGAGTGGTGAAGGGAAAACAAAGGGTATTTAGGATGATCTAAGTAATCGAAACTTAGATCTGTAGCAGTGGTTGCAGAGCTGGAGCTGGCGGTGGCGGCAGCGGCGATCTCTGGTGGTGTTTGGCGGCGGAAGTAGTCTGAAGCTTGGTTGAAGCTGGCGGTCGGGGGAGATGGGAGAACAGAGAGTGCGGTCGTGATAAGTATGAGTCATGGTAGCGATGGCTGTTGTGTGCGGTGGTGGCGGCGTAGGTGAGATGAAAACCGAAGAGATGAAGAATGCTGCTTTGGGATGAAATTAGGTTTCGGTGTTTATTCCTTCTAGAGGGCTAGATATTTTCTAGTTCTTTTTCTTTTTTCATTTATATTATTAGAAAGTTAAGAAACATTAGTTTTTCTATTTATAAAATTATATATATGTGATAATACATAATGGTATGCATCGTATAATCTGTATATGTAATATATATTTATATTTTTTATATTTATATCTAGTCGGATTCGAATCTTTAACGAATGATATTCTTTAATTCCATATTCGTTCCATTTATTTCGAATAACTGATATTTATAATCGAATATGATCCATCGAATTATTTTATCGAACGAATATGTTAAAAATCGACGGATTCGGATCAAAATCCGATCCATTGACAACCCTAGTTTTTTTAATTCAATAATTATTAGAAGGTATAAAAAGTTTGGGCTAACAAAGGATCTATCATTTTTATAAACTATACGAGTTTCTACTTAATACCCATGAGTACTGTAATTATAAGTGAAAATTACAAATTTGGTCCTATAAGTTTGTAATTTTGATAAGTTAGTTCTGTCCGTTTTAAAATTTACAATTAAGTCCTGTATTTTTGTAATTTTGACGCTTTTGGTCCTGTCCGTTTTAAAATTTGCAATTAAGTCCTATAAGTTCTAAAATTTGTTAATTTATGTCCGATTTTCGCAAAAAAATTTATTAGTTGCTAGAATTGACTACGTGGCTCATTTTTTAGTTGACTTTGCAAGATGACATGATCAAAATATTTGACTTGTATAAAAAAATTATTAAACATGTGAGGAGGAATTTTCGAAAATATTATTTAAATTTAATCGGATTCATAAAATATTACTGAAAAAAAACGGGTTAAAATTCTGTTATAGAACGCTATATTTGATGGCGTTCTTGTCATTTTTTATTATTATTTTTAACGCGGTCGCCGAATAATACGGCGACCGAATCCAAATTTTTTTTTTTATTAATATTTTATTGAAGAACGCCATATTTGATGGCGTTCTTGTCATTTTTTATTATTATTTTTAACGCGGTCGCCGAATAATACGGCGACCGAATCCAAAATTTTTTTTTTATTAATATTTTATTGAAGGTTGCCGAATCAAACGGCGACCTTTAAGATTTTTTTAATATAATATAATGGGTGCCAAATGTAATGGCGACCTTTGGTGAATTATTTGCGAATCTGCTTTTGCTTTTGCTTTTGCTGTTGGTACGGAGCATAAAAATAAAATTGCTTTGACAAATTACTGGTGGAACAATTGCTTTGGTACGGAGAAATTTTGTATTTTATGAAGTTCGCCAAATTATTTGGCAACCCTTTCATTTTTTTATTTTTTTTTAATAAACGGATTGCTAAAGCATTTGGCGATCATTACATTATTGTCCTTCCCAAATTGAACGATATGTGCATTATTGTACTATCTCTGCCAAATTTGACAATACAATTGCACTCACAATTATAATGCATTGAAAATATGTTCGGCAATACATTGGAAGTTTATTTAAGGGCTTGCAGCTAGATGCAATGAAATGCAAAAACACCGCCACTCCTATAATCTTAGAAACTCTCTTTCAGATATCTGCATTCCAACCCTTTGTTGTTAGTTGCTGTGAGAGAATTTTTTTGTTATTTACAATGGATTCGATTGGGGTAATTGTCTACTACGGTGGAAATTATACTGAGTCAAACCATTGTATTTCTTACGATCGACCACCATTTTCCGTCACTAGAATTTCACGCTCAACCACATTTTATGATCTCGTTCATCATATTTGTGATGTAATTTCTTTGCAACGAGAGCAATACAACGTCAAGCTTTTCTCAACATGGTATATATCAAAATTTCCGGTACCAGTCGAAACTGTGGTTGAAATATCTGATGATAGTTTTTTGAGTTGTTATACGAATATAGAATCCCAACTCGAATCATTCAAGGTGTTTGTTGTCGCTGAACCCATCCAACAACAACAATCAGTAGATGGTACTTGGGGTCAAGACATGCAACACTATGTGGATCTGCTCACCCAGGATATACCGTCGATTAGCAGTGGTTTTGAAGCATTTGGTATCAATGAACCCAATACATCACTCCACCAAAATAATATGGCCCAAGCTAATGTGGCTATAGATGAGGAGGAGAATGAGGAGGAAGATTTGGAATATCAAATCCAACCAGCCGATGATGTGTTATCAGATTTAGAGACAGACGACGAAGAGGATGATACCAGTGACAGCGAGGATGATACCGACGATGAGATTAACCAGAGTGCCGAAGAACGTGCTGAAGAACGTGCCGAGAAGCTTACAGCTGTTGCGGAGGTGTTAGCACAGCACAACAGTGAAAGCTCACATCCTCAAATCCATGAATTCCATCCATACTACCATGCAGCTGGATCAGAAATGTACGCCGACTCGATGGACTTGCCATCAGGCAGATGGAGTCATTTCTATGATTGTAATATTGGTAGATTGTTTATGGGGATGTCGTTTCAGAGTAAGAAACATGTTCAAGCAGCTGTGAAGGACTTCTCCATTCGATGGGCTAAGCGAGAATTTAAAGTTCGCAATAGTACACAAGAATTTTGGAAGGTTCATTGTAGACGAGGCCAGGCTGTAGGCTGCCCGTGGGAGTTGCGGGCCCAATATAAAAAGAGAGTGGGGATTTGGGTGATCTCTGTTTATCACGGTGATCATACATGTAGTCCGGATTTCATCCTGAATGACCATAAAAACTTGGACGTCAATTTTATTGCCGGTTTGTTAATTGGTCACGTCAGGACCAACTACGCGTATGCGGTAGCTGACGTTCGTCAAACTGTCAAAGATTTTTGCGGATATCAGATCGGATACTCAAAGGCATACCATAGTCTAAGACGGGCTCGTGAACACCTGTATGGTACGTGGGAAAGTTCAGTGAGGAGTCTCCCACAATTCATGGCCGCACTGAAAAAATGGAATCCAGGTAATTCATCTTGGTTGTTATTTTATGCCTAAAAATTTATTTTTAATGTGTTATGTGCAATAATAGTTTAATTTCTAAATGGTAACCAACATGTAGGCACAGTAGTGGAATGGAACCACCATCCTAATGGAGGAGGCAGGTCTGGTGTAGAGATGATACATCATGTTTTTTGGGCATTCAGACCCTGCATTGATGGTTTCAAACATTGTCGTCCTGTTATCTGCGTCGATGCCACTCATTTGTACACCAAGTACAAGCATAAACTCATGATAGCAGTCTGTGTCGATGCTAACCAAACCGTCCTCCCTCTTGCATTTGCCTTGGTTGATGAAGAGTCGACAAGCACATGGGGATGGTTTCTGGACTTACTACGTGTGCACATAATAGCAGACTCGCATGAGTTTGTTACAATAATTTCAGATCACAACAAGGGCATAATTCGAGCTGTCAAAGACGGATCAGGTTCATTTAATGGTAACCATGGATGTCACCGTTATTGCTTGAGACACCTGTGCTCGAACATCAACTCGAGATTTCAAAAGGAAAGCCTGAAAGATCTTTGTTGGTTTGCCGGTGTAGCCGTGAATGAGTCTTCGTTCCGTGAGGCATTCAATCGTATCACTGCTATTAAAGCAGAAGCTGCCGCATATCTTCTACGAATTGGGAAAGAAAAATGGACATTGGCATATGATGAAGGTCGTAGGTACGGAACGTTGACAACAAACCATGTCGAAATTTTTAATGGTGTGCTGAAGGGTGCAAGGAGACTCCCCATCTGCGCGATTGTTGAGATGACATACATCAAGCTCACTGATTATTTCAACGAGAAGCTGCAATTGGCCAGACAATTGAAAGTAGATGGTCGCGCATGGACCCCATATGCTGAGAACATATATCGAAAGAACGCAAGGTATGCCGATCGTAACATTGTGCACATGGTCAACAACGATGATTTGTCAGCTAATGTCCTACGTGTGGGGCCGGGCGGAATTGTGACCCGTTTTGCGGTCACTCTGACCGCAAGACAATGTAGTTGTGGGTCTTGGAATAATAACAAAATTCCATGCTCACATGCAATTCAAGTGTGCAAACATAACGATACTCCTGCTTCTAATTTCATGCCATGGTTCTTCGAAGTTAATCACTTTGAGGAGACATACAGTGGTAAATTCTATCCGATATGGGCAAAGGAATACTGGCCTTACACAAGGCTCAAGCTGGTTCACAATCCTGCGATGAGGGAGAAGAGGCGACGAGGCCGGGACAGAACAACAAGGATACAAAATGAGATGGACGAAGCTGGACCATCGTTTAGAAGATAGATAACTCAAAAATATCCGATGGTGATACCTATTCCGTTGCGCGTGTTATTTTATTTGTACTACCTATTCCGTTTAGTGTTGGTTTCATTTCAGCTTTGTGTAATAATAAACATGATAAAAATTACGAGGACGATGTTCAAAAACTACAAAAACTACAAAAAAAAAATTACGAGGACGATGTTCAAAAACTACAAAAAAAAATACATTACCCAACATTAATACTGCGACTACGAGAAAACACATATTAACTCATCGATGATCCGGATGTCCGTACCGACCTCCGGTGTAACAAAATCGTGGGTGAGGTTCTCTCTCACTTCGCCGAGGTTGTGGCCTTTCTTCGGGTGTCATGTCTTCTGATAAATCAAATGGTATTGGCGAGTGCCCATAGTAAGGCTGATGGTGAGAAGTGGCTGGGCTGAACGGTAGTACGTGCGGGGCGTCAGTACGAGTGAATGATGCATCAAACTGTGGAATATAAGGTGTCGACGGCCCCGCTGCATCGAATGGAGCATGAGAAGACTGAGGGACCTGTTGCCCTGTTGTATTCCATTGGTGAAACGATGGAGGTACAAATGATGTCTGTGCCTGATGACCATGTGTGCTGAAGGGTGGATGTGTGCCCTGGATATTTGCTTGTCGTGTCGTGACCGTATCCTGTAACGTGCGAATGACTTCTTTGTACTTGTTTGCCAATTCCTGGAAATGTTCTGCATTGCTGTAATCTGATATGGTCATGACACCATTCATCATGTATGCCAAGCCATTCGCCTGAAATACAAATATAATAAATAATTACTAATGAAATTTATTTTAACACTATAAGACTGGAATTGAATATTTGCATACCATTACATCCCAAACGGACGGGTCATCCGGTCTATATCCACTAGTATCGATTGGAGGGGGTCGCGAGATTCGTTTGCGTGTTTTCCTCATGAACCAATCATAGTACCCTTCACCGACATCGTTGCCTTGAGTTACTGCGGTCCCGGTAATTTCATTTTGAACCATATCATACCATTTACCTACGTACGTGGCATGAAATTGTCCCCAATCTTGTCTGGGACGACCAATACGGGTTAGTTTGTGTAGCCGTCGTCGTTCTCCTGCTGGAGGATTGGGAGGAATCAACTGTACGATGCCAAATTGTCGTGTCACTCTCTCAATGTGAAGATCCTCAACAATACTATAGTGGATCAATGGACACATACAACGCCACAATTCGACACCACATTCGGCAGGCAACGCAACGATCTCTGGCCAGTTCATGTTGTACGGTGTCCAATTAAACTGCGAGTAGGCGATTAAAATGAAATTAATGTAAGCTCAACTGAACAGATTCATGAAAATACAACATATAGGTTCGTTGACATGTACCTCGGTAGGAGTTAATCGATCAAACATTTCTCTAAAAATTCTAACGCTATGACTTGCAGTTTGCGTAAATGAGAAATAGGCTGCCCACCTAAAACGGATTCAAGGCTCAATGATGGATTCAAAAGCTTATACACAGCTGAATAAAATTTAATGTAGCAGAACCTGGCACTGTGTGGAGGTTTCGGCAATATTCGACCGTTTGCAAGAATCGTTTCCTCGAGTCTGGCACGTTGGCGTCGTCGCTGCGGCCGGATGGATTTTATTCGTATCCAAGCCCAAATCTGTACCAACACATTTAACAATGTTTACAAATATAGATATACATGAACGTAGAAAATTCCTATAATGAACTTACTTGCAAGAGTTGCAATGCTCCACCAACATTCTGATTAGGTCCACAGCTATAGCTACCTCCACATAGCTCACGATATAGAAAAGCCAATACAGCGCTTCCCCAACTATGATTCCGACACTGCTCTACTGTAACCATATGCCGTAAATATAGTAAACTCACAAGATTTCCACTGGTATCCGGACACATTACTGAACCAATTAGTAGTAACGCGGCCGTACGTGCATATTGTAGTACTTCCTCGTCAGTACTCTCTGCATCCACCAAGTTCTCGGCTAAATGACCCCTTAATGCTGTTAATCGAATGCGAGATCCTCTAACCTGAACATCATTTGGTGCAAATCCCAACATATGTTGACAATAATGTCTCCAGGAAACAAACTCGTCCGGGTATGTATCTGGACCGATTATTGGTTCACCACGTATTGGGAGCCCCCACAACACTGCCACGTCCTCTAGAGTAATCGTGGCTTCCCCAAAATGAAAGTGAAACGTATGAGTCTCCGGGCGCCATCTTTCCAGGAGTGCAGTTATTAAATGTGCATCAATCTCTACAAATCCAGATGAATAGACACCAAAAAAACGCATATCATATAGCATCTCCACAACACGCTCATTTAAAATTACTTCCCCATCATCATCCTCCCAGAGACTGAAACCCGATGAATTATTATGCCTTACACGCACAGTATCATCAATGTCGCCTTGCCAAACATTATTAGAACGATGAATATCTTGCAAGTAAAGTAAATCATCTTCAATTGGTCCGAAAGTCGTCGTACCTACTCTGCTCCCAGACATTAGAAATCTGTACAACAATTAAATTATTTCATTACAAATGTGATACTATTATTCTAACCAATTACATACTTAACGAACTTTTTCAATAATTATATATTAATATAAACAACTATCTACTTATTTTATTTTGTGTTACTAGTTAAATATTTTCTAAATTATTAAACAAATACTAATGTTCTTCTACTTAACAATTTTTATAATAAATTCTTCTAAAATTTTACAATATCAAGTACTTCTACAATTTTTTTTAAAAATAAAAAATATTAAATTAATTATTCATTTCATAAATTTATACTAATCTCCACTTTCCCTAAAAAATTACATAATCAACAATTTCTAGAATAAATTCTTCTAAATTTTTACAATATCAAACACTTCGATAAAAAAAATTTAAAAATAAAACAAAATAAATTAATTATTCATTTCGTAAATTTATACTAATCTCCACTTTCCTTAAACAATTACATAATCAACTACAAAATAGGCATCAACCTTTTTTTATTAAATTCTCCTAACCCATTACATTTCAAATTACCAAAATTATTTGAAAACATTAACTAATTTACATACTACATAACAAACCATTTACGAAAATAACAACAATTTCTCTAAATAAGTAATTTTGGTAAACAACACATTAATTAATTTCCGTAAACAAAACATTTCTCTAAATACTAATTTAGAAATATAATAACAAATTCTATCTAAATTCACAATAAACAGAATATTACATAACAATTTAAAAAAAAAAAAAAAAAAAACTGATACTTACCTTTCCTCCACAGGCAGCGGCGTCACGGCGGTAGAAGGGCGGCGTCACAGTGGGCAAGGGGCGCCCGGCGGCAGCACTGGCGGTGTGGGGGTGGTGGGGTTCTCGGTGGGGAAAGTGGGGAAGAAAGGGGGAAGAAAGAAATGGGGAAGAAAGACGGGGGGACCGCTTTTTAGATCTGGTCAAAGGTCGCCGAATTATTTGGCGACCTTCATTAAATTATTAAAAAAAAAAATAGTTTTTTAATAAGGTCGCCGTTTTACTGGGCGACCTTCAATAAAATATTAATAAAAAAAAAAATTTGGATTCGGTCGCCGTATTATTCGGCGACCGCGTTAAAAATAATAATAAAAAATGACAAGAACGCCATCAAATATGGCGTTCTTCAATAAAATATTAATAAAAAAAAAAATTTGGATTCGGTCGCCGTATTATTCGGCGACCGCGTTAAAAATAATAATAAAAAATGACAAGAACGCCATCAAATATGGCGTTCTATAACAGAATTTTAACCCGTTTTTTTTCAGTAATATTTTATGAATCCGCTTAAATTTAAATAATATTTTTGAAAATTCCTCAACATGTGAGGTATCTAATAAAAAAAAAATTAAATAAAAAAACATAATTATATTTGAACGAAAATATTGTGTCGTCCAGCGGAGCCTGTAAGAAGATGACTTGCTCAGACAGCTGACTCATTTTCAATAGAAAAGAATAGTTAAATCAACTCAACTAGTTGATCAATTTCCAAAGATCTTATTGGCCGGCAAACCGGAGATAGACGACCATAATCGCACGAAAATCTCTACTTACTTGTTCTAGTCCAGGACAAGTGAGATTTTTCGATTTCGCGCGTGAGAGCAGCTCAAACAAAGAAGAGTCTGTCTCTATTTGAATTTAGGCACGGCCCGCGCCGTCTAAATTCAGACATAAATTGCAAAATTTTAAAATTTAAAGGATTTAATTACAAATTTTAAAACGAACAGGATCAAAGTTGCCAAAATTACAAACTTAAAGGACTTAATTACAAAATTTAAAATGATTAGGACTAAATTGCCAAAATTGTAAATTTACATGACCAAATTTGTATTTTTGCCTAATTATAAATTTGTACTTAATATTTATGCTTTTAACTTATTCAGGTTTTCTTTTTAAGAAAATAGTAGCTAAAATTGAATGGGGATATTTTTATGGATGAATAATTTATTTTAAAAGTCATTATAATCCAAAAAGAACCCTTAAGAACTAAGATGAAATAAGATGGTTATTTTTTTTTTTATTTAACTGAAAAATAAGATGAAATTTGGGGAAGAAAATAAGTAAAAATTATAACGGCAAATTATTGAACAATCCCTAATAAGACAAAACATTTATACTAAACCCCCCAACTCAAAAAATAACTATATTACATCCCTATTATCCTTTCTATTTTTTGTAAACCCCCCCAAATCTTGTAAAAGTACCATAATGCCCTTAATAAAATGAAGAAGGACACAGATATCCATTGTCTTCTTTCTGCGTCTTATGTTTTCTTCTTGACAGTAAATACGTCGGCCCTGAATCTGTTCCGGTGACTTTTTCCCGAAACCCATTTCCGGTGAGAAAATCCATTGTCTTCTTCCCGCGTCTTATGTTTTCTTCTTGACAGTAAATGCATCGGCCCTGAATCTGTTCCAGTGACTTTTTCCCGAAACTCATTTTCGCTCCATCGACTCGTTTCCGAAACCCATTTCCGGTGAGAAAAGGAAAAAATTAGCAATGGCGATTTTTATTCCGGCTAGATTGTTGTACCTGCAAAAACTGTCTGGCGACGTTCTAAACGCTATTTTATAATTTCACGATTTATTTTTCTTTAACTAGACAAACAAACCTTTCAATAACTAATAAAATGAATTTTTACACGACAAACTTAATAGATTGTGATGCATTCCCGATGGGACGCCTGAAATAAATAAAAAGCTGCCTGCACTCTTTCCTGTAGTTTAACTGCCCAAAATTGCAGAGGTGAAGATGAAGGGATGAGACGGTAGGTTTCCCAGCCTAATCATCTTTATTAATATCTTGCCCTATACGTTGAAATTCTACATAATTTCACCCCAATTTCATCACCTCCAAAAAGTCCTCTTTCTCTTTCTCTCCCAGATCTCGAATCTTTGATAAACAAAGTCATGAATCACCCTCTAACACCCATTAATGGCGAGGCCGAATCCTACATGGTTGAACGTCTTATATGCCGCAGATAGCCAAATCGATCGACTAGAAAGCTTCGAGAGAGCCCTGTATCAAGTGTTGTTTGATTTGTCAGGGCGATTCCAAAGTGATTACTGGCCCCGGGATGTTATAGAAGCAGTGAAACGGTTGCGGATAGTATTTTACAACTTCCGTAGATTCTTAGGGTGTCCTGGAGTTAAACGACAGGGTTTTCTTGGCCAAATTGAGACCCCGTTGTACTTTCAACGGAATAGCCATGCTGTAAGTCTAATTCATACTGAAATCCTTTTTTTTTTTTTTTTTTTTTTAATTTGTTCATTATTTAATGTACAATTCTGCATAGGTCATTTGCCGGGATTCTGATGTCAGGGCACGTGGATGCCCTTATTACGACGACCTTAGGTTTATCTTCAAAGTGCGGCAGGAACAACTTTTGGATGGTGAAGAGGAGCACCTCCACACGTACCACATTGACGGTAGGGACTCGGACCCTGAGTCCTTTGACAGCGCGGATTACCCCGGATATGAACACTCTGAGGAGAGTGTTAATTCCAACATCCCACATGATGATCCGGATGAGGTTAATCAGTTTCCTCCCCCCATGATATAGACAACGTTTCTCCAAAATTTGTTGTTTGTGGATTGTTTATAGTAGTTTAAATGTTACTGTTAGTTGATTGTAGTGTATATTATTGGTTCTGTAATGAAATGTTTATTGTTGGTTGTTTATTGTTGTTTGATTATAGTATATCTTGCAGGAAAGTTTGTTTTAGTTGGAAGAAAAAGAGTTAGTTTGATAAACTGAAAAACTATATGACAATTATAAATGAAAACAGAGAAACTGATAAACTGATGAAATATATGACAGTTATATATGAAAACAGATAAACTGATAAACTGATGAAATATATAGAACCAAAAG
Organism: Lantana camara; assembly: GCA_037501455.1. NCBI lineage: Eukaryota > Viridiplantae > Streptophyta > Magnoliopsida > Lamiales > Verbenaceae > Lantana > Lantana camara. The sequence goes on from CM074863.1 coordinate 90,028,669, forward strand.
TGCAGATCGTTGAGTATTGGTGTGGTCATTTGAAACTAATTCTGCAGTTTGTCGAGTAATGGTGGTAATAAGAGTTAGTCCTTCCATATCGTTTTATGATAATATTTTGTCCAGTGAAACGTTAGAAATGCGTAATTAAAAGAAGACTTTGTCCAGTGAAATGTTAAAAATGAGTGATTAAAGGCAGACTTTGTCCAGTGAAACGATAAAAATGCGTAATTAAAAGAAGACTTTGTCCGGTGAAACGTTAGAAATGCTTAATTAAAAGAAGACTTTGTCCAGTGAAACGATAGAAATGTGTAATTAAAGGAAGACTTTGTCCAGTGAAACGTTAGAAATGCGTGATTAAAGGTAGACATTGTCCAGTGAAACGTTAGAAATGCGTAATTAAAAGAAGACTTTGTCCAGTGAAATGTTAAAAATGCGTGATTAAAGGCAAACTTTGTCCAGTGAAACGTTAAAAATACGTGATTAAAAGAAGACTTTGTCCAGTGAAACGTTAGAAATGCATAATTAAAAGAAGACTTTGTCTAGTGAAACGTTAGAAATGCGTAATTAAAGGAAGACTTTGTCCAGTGAAACGTTAGAAATGCGTGATTAAAAGAAGGCTTTGTAATGTTAAGACGTTAAACAGGCGTAATGATACTCAAGATTTATTGAATCATGACCAGAACATTACAATAGAGAGAATGAAGATTTAAGATTTATTGAATCATGAACACAACATTACAATAAAGAGAATCAAGATTTATTGAATCATGACCACAACATTACAATAGAGAGAATGAAGATTTAAGATTTATTAAATCATGAACACAACATTACAATAGAGAGAATCAAGATTTATTGAATCATGACCACAACATTACAATAGAGAGAATAAAGATTTAAGATTTATTGAATCATGACCACAACATTACAATAGAGAGAATCAAGATTTATTGAATCATTACCACAACATTACAATAGAGAGAATAAAGATTTAAGATTTATTGAATCATGACCACAACATTACAACAGAGAGAATCAAGATTTAAAATTTATTGAATCATGAACACAACATTACAATAAAGAGAATAAAGATTTATTGAATCATGAACACAACAAACTCTGCCTTTAATCACGAATTTCTAACGTTTCACTGGACAAAGGATTCTTTTAATTACGCATTTTTAACGTTTCACTGGACAAAATCTGTCTTTAATCACGCATTCTTATTGTTTCACTGGACAAAGTATTCTTTTAATCACGAATTCTTAACATTTCACTGGACAAAGTCTGCTTTTAATTACGCATTTTAAACGTTTCAATGGACAAACTCTGCCTTTAATCACGAATTTCTAACGTTTCACTGGACAAAGGATTCTTTTAATTACGCATTTGTAACGTTTCACTCTACAAAATCTGCCTTTAATCACGAATTCTTAACGTTTCACTGGACAAAGTATTCTTTTAATCACACATTCTTAACGTTTTACTGGACAAAGTCTGCTTTTAATTACACATTATTAATGTTTCACTGAACATTCTTAACATTTCACTGGACAAAGTATTCTTTTAATCACGCATTCTTAACGTTTCATTGGAGAAAGTCTACTTTTAATTACGCATTCTTAACATTTCACTGGACAAAATCTGCCTTTAATCTGTTGGAAAACAACAGAGTAAATGCAGCGGAAGTTTAAAATTTTTTCCAAAAGGGATCTAAAAACATGCAATGTTTGTATTGTAACGTTGGGACTCAAGAAACTCACACGAATTGTAGCTTTCTTGAAACGTATTGAGCCGCGCTCAAACGTTCTTCATGCGGCATGAAAATCCCCGTTTCTTGATTCTTTCTTCGAGATTCCAAAGTAGAAATCCTCTAGAGTATTAATCCACACCAACCTAGATTCAAATCATGTCAGTGAGTATGCTAGTACTATAACATGTGTATTAAAGAAACAAGAAACGAGTTAAAGGAAAGTAAGAGAATTATCCCCGAAATTCCAAGAAGTCTGGGCGTGATCACGGTCACGCGTAAGCCCCAAAGATTGGAACCCCTTGCCCTATTTATAGGTAAGAATTCAAACCCCTTAGGTCAAGTAGGAATCGGATTCCTACTTTGACTTGTCTTCTATTCTTTCTTTCTCTCCAAGTAAATAATATCTTATTCTAAAAATAAGACATCTATTCTTCTAGAAAGAGAGTTCCTAACTAATTAGGAATATTTAATTATTCTAGCAATAATTAAATATCTTATCCTAATACTTTATTAGAATAATAAAATAGAAGATATTTATTTATTTATTCATTCTAATCAAATTAGAACAAGTGAAAAATTAAATATTTAGAATTAATTCTCCAATTAATTCTTTGGGCTAAAGTTAATTCTCCAATTAATTTTCTTTCGGCTATATAATTAATTCTCCAATTAATTATATTTAGACTTAATAATTAATTCTTCAATTGATTAACACATGATCCAATTCGTTAATTGGAGCCACACGTCCAAACATTGCTCTTCGATATCCACACGTGAACTTTACACTGTGGTCTCGTTTCGATTAACTATTTGATCTTTCCATAATACCCTTTGAACCCGGTATTTGTGTGTGACCCTTGTTGGAAAATACGAATCAGAAAGCAGCGGAATTTAAAAAAAATTTCCCAACAAAAGGATCTTGGACTCGCAATCGTGTAACCAAATTCGTAGGGATTAGAAACTTACTTTCTTAATTGTCTTTCTTGAAGCGTTTCAAGCCACCCAAGAACGCTCTTCTCGCGGCTTGATCCCCTCTCCTTGGTAAAGCTCGAATCTTCAAACTTCTAACTTGAAGCTCTCTAGAGATAGTCCACCAACTTGACTACAATCTAACTAGTAAGGATGCTAGTTCTCTAGTTAGTGTTTAGGCTTAACCTAGGGTTTCGTTTATCTTGGAGAAAGGATGGTGTTCAACACATGAACCAAAAGAATTTTCAATTAGCTCTAAGGGGAGCTCGAGCTCCCCTATTTATAAAAGGGGGAGGACCGAAAATCCCTAGTCCTTATGGGCTAGGGTTTTGGTCTCTCTCTCCTATTACTTGATCATCAAGTAATTTTGACTTTGACTTTGAATTCAAATTCAAATCAACTTTCAAGAGAGCTAAAAATATCCAAACTATTTTTTGGATAATTTTATACTTTATTTATTTAAAATAAATAACTTATTTTATCTAATTAATTAATTCATAATTAATTAACTAGATTATTTTTCTCCAAAATAAGACTTTCTTTTTAATTCAAAATTAAACCAAAGTCTATTAAATAATTAACACATTTAATTATTTAATATATATACAATATATATATTTACACGTGTGGGACACGTGTCACAAGGACACGTGTCACTCACGTGACCCACACGTGTGGAACCCTCTTGGCCCGATTAACTCGTTTAATCATTTTAAAGCCTCAACTCATGTAACCAAGTTGTTGTGTGTGACCCTCTAGGTTCTCAATTCAATTAGCAGTGACCCTAATTAATTAATTCACTAATTAATTAATCAGTCTACAGATTAAACGACCATAGTCTAGCAACAGGTGTTTAACCCCTAGCTGAATTGGAATGTTCGGATTCGACAGAACCTTTAAGTCATTGGTTCATGTGAGATACAATCCTCCTACTTACTATCTCTCAACCAAGATCTAGGGTAAGGGAATAATCAGAACCCTAATAATCCGGTCTTAAAGCTAAGTGCATTTCATATCCATTTGATCTCAATCCAAGAAACCCTTTTCTTGATGTCTTGATCTACTGCCTTGGCCAAGGACTCCATATGGCATATGAATGACTTACACAATAAGAGATCACCTTGCAAATGCAAGTGTAGGTCCTTTCTTGATTCTCATTCACTTTCATGAATCACTTGTGCAGCCCCAGCATAAGCCTTGAATCAGTTGTCTAAGGCGACACCCTTTAAAGCTTATACCTAAGACTACGGAGTTAACTCATAAAGTGACAAGGAACCTCAAGTCTTAAGGATCAATTAATCACAACATCAATGACTCGTGAGATATTTCCTAATCTGGAAGTTTCCATTTCCTGAAATAGAAACTTCCTTTCCCATTTAGAAATGTTCTCACACGGGGCACCTCAGTGAACTTACTTATTAAAGTAAGCACCCTCATGTATCACGCACGTATCAACTATACACTTTGTACCCCCATGAAACAAGGTGGTCCTTCTTAAGGGCGTGATCCCACAAGCAAGCCTTAGAGGAGTTAGGTTGACACTCCCACTGTCAGTAGGACTCATCGGCTTGGAGTATTTTACTAATCATGCCTTATGTGATAAAGGGCTCGTTCCATGAACCATTTCACCTAAATGGTAGAGTCCTAAAGTCATCAGGATTAGAGGAGTTCTTATACATGCACAGATAAAAGTAAACGCATACCAAACAAGAGCATATAAAGAAGTGTTGCCTCAATTCGTTATTTCATTCAAAGATTGTCTGTGATTACAATAAGGAAAAGCACAAAGAGGATATACAATCGGCTTTCTAGGGCACTATTCCTAACAACCCTCTAGGTTCAATTTCAGTTAGTAATGAGCCTAATTAATTAATACATTTTAATACATTTTATTAATTAATTACCTCACAGATCACACGACCATAGTCTAGCAACAGGTGTGTGACCCCTACCTGAAATGTGAATGTATATTCGAAAGAACCTTTCAGTCAATGACATCATGTGGGATACGATCCTCCTACCATCCTATCTCTCGATTAAGATCTAGGGCATGGGACTATGGAGAGCCCTACTAATCTTAATCTTAAAACAAAGTTCCCTTCATATTCCATTTGATCTCAATTCAAGAAAACTCCATTTTCTTGATGTCTTGATCTAACCACCTTGCGCAAGGACTTTTAGGATGAAATCATGAATGACTTGTGTAATAAGAGATCACCTTGCCTACAACAAGTGTAGATCCTTTATTGATTCCAACAATTCTCATATGCCACTTGTGTAATCCCAACATAGGCCGTAGTTCAGGTGTCTATATGGCGACACCCTTTTGAGCCTATATCAAAGATTACAGAGTTAGCTCATATGAGACAATGTGGAATCTCAAGTCTAAGGATTAATTCCTCACGTCATTGACATGTGAGATATTTCCTAATCTGGAAGTTTCTGGAAACTTCCTTTCTCGTTTAGGAATGTTCTCACGCAGGGCACTCTCAGTGATGAAGTTCTTGTAACTATCACCCTTATGTGAGATCTAGGGCACTCTCAGTGATGAACGCATCAACCTACACACTTATCACCCCATTAAACCGGGTGATCCTTCTTAAGGACATAACTACATAAGCAAGTCTTAACAGAAGCAAAGTCGACACTCCCACTATCTATCGGCCTCATTGACTTGGAGAAGTTCCTAATCCTCGCTTATGGAGTTAAGAACTTATTTCATGTGTCATTCCCATAATGACAAAGTTCTTAACGGCCTCATCGGATTAGGGGAGTTCTAGATATGCACACGTAATGGAAACACTCAAAACACGTATTGGCACATAAGAAGTGTTCGCCTGTGATTATAATCATTCTTATATTATTCAAAGATTGTCTGTGATAAAGGGAAAGTCCCAAAGTATAACAGCTTTATAGGGTACTATTCCCAACATAACCACCCATTCTTAACCTTTCACTGGACAAAGTCTTCTTTTAATCACGTATTTTTAACGTTTCACTGGACAAAGTCTTCTTTTAATCACGCATTCTTAACGTTTCACTTGACAAAGTCTGATTTTAATTACGCATTTTTAATGTTTCACTGGACAAAGTATTCTTTTAATCATGCATTTTTAACGTTTCACTGGACAAAGTCTTCTTTTAATCACGCATTTTTAACGTTTCACTGGACAAAGTTTTCCTTTAATCACGCATTTTTAACATTTGACTGGACAAAGTATTCTTCTCATTACGCATTTCTAACATTCTACTGGATAAAATATGCCTTTAATCACCCATTCTTAACGTTTCCATTAGATCAATTTGAGAAAACAACATCAAGCAATTTATTGACGTAGTTTCAAACAAATAGAAACAATCATAAGACGGGTGTATACGATTACAACAACAAATAAAGTTCCTTAAAAAGAGTGAATAAAATCAATCCTCAACTCCAGAACACGCAGTGTGGATCTGATCAATCCTCAACTTCAGAACGAACAGTGGCCAAGCATGAACCATCAGCGTAGGGGTTATATCTTCTCTTCCTGACAGAGAATGAGATTACTGACCAGAAATTAATATAGTGTTAATACAGAAATGAATAAATTAGAAATCCCATACCTTCTCTTCGATGCTTGCTTCCCACCTAAATAGGCAGGAGGCGGAATCGCCCTCATCTAAACAATGTTGAGTTTAGCAAGTTCATGCAGTTGAATCATAGTCAGAATCTGCCAGTCGCGTCACAAACTAACCCACAAACCTTTTTTATGGGGTGCGAGGTATTGTATCACGTAAGTATCAAAGTTGAAGTCTGACCACTCTTCACCAAGTTGCGCGTGAATCTCTTCCACTGACGCACTCCGCGGAATTGGAAATACAGTAATTTCACCATTAAACCAACAACTCCCTAGGATTTGCTTGTCTTGAGCTTCGTCACCCGCGGCTAACGCCATCTTCAGAATACCAATTTGAAGTATCAGTTTGCAGAGGATCAACAATTCGATTCGATACAAATTATCAGTGAATTATACTTTATAATTCGCATAATTAACATTCAATTAACGCCAAGAATACATTCAATTAACATTCATAAGCTGAGAATACCTTAGAGCAGCACAGGAAATAGGGCACGATAACTAAATCGACTCCCGTTGCCGCTGCTTATCAAGATCCTGCTGTCTTCGTTGCCGTTGTCGCCGCCTATCTTTATCCTACTGACATCGCCGTTAGATCTTGTTGCCGGCGAAGTGGAAATGTGGTTGCAGATTATGAGATAAATCTTCCCCAAAATGGGAATCCATTTTTTCAGCGAGGTGAAAAAAGAGAGGAAAAAAAAAAAGGAAGGGGGGGGGGGGGGGGGGGGGAACAAAACAGACTTTTTAGGGTCATGGGGGGTTTAGGAAAAATAACTTGTGTATTGGTAATCTAAAACATATATTTTTCAAACTAAGAGGTTTATGATAACTTTTGAGGATATTTGGTCCTTTTCAATAACTGCTCCAAATTATAATAGTTGGATATTTTATAAAATAATGATAGTGTAGAATGACGAAAGATGAGATTCTCCTTTTGATTTTTTCTCAAAATCCTTTATTATTAATTACAAAATTTAAAAAATTTAAAATTATGCCCCTAAAATAAAAATAAATAAATAAATAAAAAGAACTTCTCTTACTAACATGAACTCATCCTCATAAATTCTGATTTTGTCCTTACTTATCCGAAAATCCTGATTCCGTTCCTATTTGCGAAGCAACAATACTATATTGGTACCTATTCCACATTTCTTTTGTTGCTAAAAATTGACGCTTAATTTTCTGCAGCTCTGCAACGACCTCTTTCATGTTCATCCTATCCTTTGGAGATTCTGCCGAGCATTTCAAAGCCAATCTGAACACAGATGATACCCATTCCACGTTTTCATTGAAGTGTTCTTTCTCGAGAGGCATTAAGTTGTCATCCATAATACTCCGAATTGATGACTCGGAGATTGAGCTTTCAATCCAGCTCTTCAAGCTTAAATTTCCAGCAAACATATCATCACTCGGCCTTTTTCTTGTGAAAGTTTCCATCAACATGATCCCAAAACTATAAACATCGCACCTTGTGGAGACCAGCCCCTCCAGACCATACTCTAGTACAAAAATTATCATAAAACATCACGAATATATCATGTCGTAATTAGACTATGATACATATAAATTAAAAGATGAGGTTGATGGTTAATTGATATTTGTAAGTGGCAAAAATGAAGATGTAATCATAATTACACAAACATACCCTGTAGTTTTAACTTAATTACATAAAGTTTTTACCGGACTCGTGAAATTATACAAACTTCCCGTGGTATAGCCTTGATGTTTGACCTAATACTTGTTATAATGTAAAATTTAAATATTGATCAGTGCCAAATAGGGTATTCATACGAAATAATAGATGTTGACGTCAAGATTATTCTTTCCACATGCAATGTAATTTCTTTAATTTGGTGGGAAGTTTTTGTAATTTTTCAAAACCTCTGAAGTTTGTGTAAGTACGCCAAACCTCGGGATGTCGGTGTGATTACCACGAGAAGTAGTTTATTGCTATAGTATAGTAGGAGAATTCACCTGGAGCAATGTAACCTAATGTTGCAAGTGTATTTGTGTGCGAAATACTCTCCTCCTCGCCCAATAGTTTCGCTATTCCAAAATCACTTACATGAGCAACCATCTCTTCATCTAACAACACATTGCTGGGCTTTAAATCACAATGAGCAATGGGTGTTGAATAGCCATGGTGGAGATACTCCAAAGCAGATGCTACATCAACCATTATGTTCAATCTCTGCTCGACATCCAAACAACAGTCATAGGAATATAACCATTTTTCAAGGTCTCCATTAGGCATATGTTCAAGGACTAATGCTCTGAAGTTGTCGTTCGAGCAGCTACTCCAGACTTTTATGAGATTCCTGTGGCGAATGCTGCGTAACACTTCGCATTCCACGTCGAAGCTCTTGAAAGCACTTTGTGATTGCAAATTGAACACCTTGACCGCGAAGATCTTCCCATCTTTATGAATACCGCGGTAAACAGAACCAAAACTCCCCGTGCCAAGTAAATTGCTTTCACTGAACTGTTCGGTTGCTTGTAAGAGTTCGTAATAAGAGATTCTTTCAGGTATGATGGGCACAAACCCATCAGTTCTAGTCACAACCGTCTTGTGTTTCCTCGAATATCGTACTAAGAAAAAGACCAAACAGGCTGCCACGCTAAATGCCACAACTCCAGAAAGAACGAACAAAGCAAGATGAACTTTTTTCCTCCTTGATTTGTGTTTGGAGACAATATGGCAAGGCGGGACACCGAACTTTTGAATTCCACATAATGCTGCATTGGCCTTAAAAGAGTCCGTCGTGAAGTTCATGAAAGGACCGCCTGTGGGGATTTCTCCCGTTAAAGAATTGAACGAGACATTAAAGTTGTCAAGCTGTTTGAGTTCCTCCAATGACTTTGGGATTAAACCAGAGAGGTTGTTGTAAGACAGATCTAGAGTTACCAAGCTGATCATGTTCCCAATCGATGCCGGAATAAAACCTTCCATTTCATTATGAGCCAAAGAAAGACTAATCACATTTTGCAAATCTCCAACTGTGTTTGGGATATACCCTGACAACTGATTCATTGATAGGTTGATATAGATTGTTGCTACCAAATTGCCAATTTCTTGAGGTAAAACCCCACTCAGGGAATTCGAGGACAAATCCAGCCTCAACAGACCGTTGAGTTGAAACAATCTTGATGGTATGCTTGAAGTCAGCTTATTGGAATCCAAAAAAAGATGTCTTAAAGATGTGACATTTCCTAAACACTCAGGAATTTGTCCAAAAAACTGATTGCCCCTTAAATACAAACCATTCAAATGGGATAAATGGCAGAAGCCCTCAGGAATTGAACCTCCCATTTTGTTGCTTTCCAAACTTATTGCTTGAAGATTATGGAAATGTCTGATACTCAGGGGAATATTGCCGAACAACTCATTGTTGCCTAAGCCAAGGCTCACCAAGTTGCTTAAATTGCCGATCTCTTCAGGAATAGTACCCTTAATGCCACAAATGGAGGCGAAGAAACCCTGAAAAATGGCAGAAAAATTACCAACAGAAGCTGGGATGACTCCATCTAAAGGATTATCATCGATCGCCAAATGATATAAAGATCTGCAGTTTGTCAAGGTTGTGATGAAGCTGAGCTCCGAGGAAGATGATTTGACGTCAACCCTCAGATTATTGAAGCTCAGATCAAGACGTTCGAGGAGTCTTAAGTTGCCGAAAAAGTAAGGTACGAAACCAGTGAACTTGTTATTACCGAGTGATAGTTGTCTGAGTTGAGAGCAGTTAGACATGGAGTCGGGGATTGGTCCGCTGAAGTTATTACCACTGAGGTAAAGTGCTTTAAGAAGAGGCAGTGCAGCACCCAAGTTGACCGGAAGGGAGCCCGACAGACCGGAGTCTGTAAGGGAGAGTATTCGAAGAGTTGATATGTTGAAGAACTCCGGTGGGATCGTAGTGGTGGTGAAGCTGTTGCCGTCCATTGTTAACTCCTCTAGTAGGTGAAGTTTGCCAATTTCTTGCGGTACAATGCCTATCAAGATTGAAAAGAAGATGTTCAAATCTAGGAAACTAGCAAATGTATATATTTTAAGCTGACTTCATCTCATCTTGGATGCTGGAAATATTAGCTAGTTCTGTTTTGGTACGTACCATATACATCACTTTTACCAATTGGGTATCACATATTTCTTGAAAAGTAAATCAATTTTCATAGTTTTGGACCATCGTCACTCTATGGAAATATATATCTCAATCATTGTAGAGACTGTATGGGTTGTAGAGTGATATATCTTTGGTAACTTATCTTTAATAGTATAGCTCGATACCAAGTTTGAGTTTGGTGAAATCAGGTTCAGGTTAGAATTTTCCAACTCCATTGTCATTCAACCTCTCTTGCCAAAAATGAATAATGCAACCAATATATATACTATACGAATCAGGTTCAGGTTAGAAAAATAATTTGTACGGTATCAAAATCGAATAAGGTCATACTTATGGTACCAAAAATGATACTAAGTCATCATTTATGCTCTTTCATTACCTGTGAAATTGTTGTTCCCCATGTTGAGGCGTTTAAGCATTGTAAGATTCCCAATCTCTCTTGGGAGGTTTCCGGTCAGTCTATTGCTCGATACTCGAAGAGATTGCAAAGAAAAAATTGTGAAGAGAGCGAGGGGAACTTCACCAATAATTTGGTTCTTTCCAATGTCAAGTTGAATTAGGTTCTGAAGATTGCCAATCTCCCTCGGGATAACTCCTGTCAAATGGAAAGAAATATTTTGGGACTTCTCTTAAAGTTTAAAAATTACAAATAACTCCATTAATAGAAGAGTAAATTACCGAAAACTACCTCGTGTTAGGCGAAAAGAGTAGAAAAAACCCCGACATATGAAAAATCATTCAAAAAACCCTGTGTTTTTAAAAAGTTTGCAAAAAAAACCCTGAACGCGTTGTGTGGTCCGCAGGCGCGTTGACTGCGTGTATGGAAGGGTTTTTTGGAGTGAAAAGTCACTTATGCCCTTGATGATATATATATATATATATATATATATTATATTTATTATAATATTATTTTATATTATATTTAATGTGTATGTATATATGTATATATTTATATATATATTATATTTATTATAATATTATTTTATATTATATTTAATGTGTATGTATATAATGTGTATAAAATATAAATTTAATTAAAAAAAAACCACCATGGATCTGCTTTCATCGGAGAAGACGACACTTCAGTCTTCGGCGGCGGTGGCGGATCTACTGTGGCCTGTGGGTGGGGAAGGAAAGAGGTGGCGGCGGCTCGAGGGTGGGGAAGGAAAGCAGAGGTGCAGGCGGCTAAAGGGTGGGGAAGGAGAAGGAGAAGGGGGAGCGGCTGCTGTGTTGGTTGGGGAAGGAGGGAGGAGAAGGGGGTGGGCGATGGCGGGGAGAGGAGAAGGTGGGCGGCTGCTGTTAATGGGGAAGGTGGGGGTTTCCACCGCTGCTGCTAACGGGGAAGAAGAAAGGGTTGGGGGTGGGGGGAGGGGGGAAGGTGTTAACATATAATATAATATGAATATATATTATGTCATATATATATATTATATTATATAATACATATATACATATACATAGACGTATACATATATAATATTTTATATTTAATCTAATATATTTTATATTTCATTTAATATTTTTATAATATAATATATACAATAATAATATATATTATGTATTATTTTATATTTCATTTAATATTTATATAATATAATATATACACTAATAATATATATTATATACATAATATATAAATATAAAATATTATATATATATATATATATATATATATATATATATATATAGTACATATTCGTGTAATTGATAGTATTTTTAATAATTATTTCATAAGTATATTTTGATATATATTCAAAAATATAAAAAATGATTTTTAATACTTTAATTTCATTTTTTAATATAATATGCATATGTTAAATATGTATATTTTAAAAATAATATAATTATAATATTTTTATTTTTAATACATATAATATATAAATAATATCTATGTATATTTTTATTTATTAATAATATTTTTAAACATAATTATTCATTTATATCTATATTTTAATATATATTTAAAACTATTAAAAATGATTTTTAATATTTATATATTTTTTATTTTTTAATATAATATGCATATATTAAATATGTATATTTTAAAAATAATATAGTTATAATATTTTTATTCTTAATACATTAAATATTTATATTTTTAATATTATTTTAATATATAAAGTAAGGGTATTTTAGGGTTATCATATTTTATATTTGACCAAATGAGTTCGAGGGGCGTGTGCAAAATTTAAAATAACGCAAGGTTTTTTTAGCTAATTTTCATAACTGAGGATTTTTTCTGCAAATTGAAAATAACACAGGGGGTTCGGTGCAGTTAGCTCACTAATAGAATGCGAGAGAATAAAAGAAGTCATGAGTTATATGATAATTGATATCATGTTGACATTGAGAATTTGAACTTTACTGCATCTTGAAACGAAAAGAGTATGACCTTACCATTCAAATTGTTAGTTCCTACGTATAACATCTGAAGGGATTTCAACATCCCAATTCCTTTGGGTATCTCTCCACCAAAAGAGTTGAAAGACAAGGACACGTTCCGAAGCTGTGAACATCCAGACAAATTTGATGGGATTTGGCCGCTCAACTGATTGGAAGACAAGTAAATCCCTTCAAGAAACGGAAGATTACAACACAGGCAAGCAGGAAGCCCGCCGGTGAGCTCGTTCGACGTGAAAGCCATGGATTCGAGGGTCGAAATGTTAAATAAGGACGACGGTATGGAACCAGAGAGACCATTGTATTGTATGTACAAAACTCGTAGACTACGAAACCTCCCAAACTCACTTGGAATTCCTCCTTGTAAAAAGTTACTAGAAAAATCAAGATTTTCAAGACGAGATAGATTGGCTAGGGTTTCCGGGATGGAACCCGTGAAGGTGTTGTTTCTTATAGAAATGAACGTGAGACGGGTCAAACGCGACAGTTCTTGAGGCAAAACGCCATGGAAGAGGTTGTAACTTAAGTCGAGCGAAACGAGAAAGGAGAGGTTTCCGAGGTACGGAGGAATGTCACCTTCGAGGCCCATGCCGGAAATATCGAGGGCTGTCACTCTACGGTGGCGAAGACTACAAGTGACACCAATCCAGCTGCAGACGGAGCTTGAATTAGTCCAGTTACTCGTGAGTATATGGTGAGGTCCTAAGTTAGTGAAATGAGCTTTTAGTGTAAGAAGGGAGGATGCGTCCGAGGAAGAACTTTGGCAAGAAAGTTGATGTTTTTGTAATAGAAGGATAAGTGTACATGCAAGAATGTACGGTTGGAACGTTGTGGTTTTCTCCATGGATGTGTGATTTGAGGTTTAATGGAGACTTTGGCACTATAGATGTGAATATGTTACCAATACTGCAATAATTGTAGTTGATTTAACGACAGAGACGAATAGGATTTGTATGGAATTCTAGTAAAAGGATTGTTGACGATTTATTCTCAATTTTTATATTTAATTGACAAATGAGAATTTATTATAGAAACCGCTTTCTAATGGTTTTACATGTATATATACGCTCAGTAGAACAAAAAATATATAGAAAACTTTTGCCCAAACTCTGCTAGATCGAAGTACTCAATCAATTAAAATGGTAAAGTGTATTATATTTATTATTTGATTTGTTATTCTTCTTAAATTTTCTACCAATTATACGGTAAATGTAAAATACTCACTCTCTTGTTACACCGAATTGATTGAGCTAAGCTCGAACTAAAAAATATATTCACACACTAAGTAAAATTTAACCACTTGATATCCTTTTTTCTTTTTAATTTAATTTATTCAATCTAAGAAAAATTTGATGCTACGTGAAATTCTAACCACTCTCAAATAAAAATTTCGATTAAAATCCTAATCATTCTCAAATATGTCCTTTTTTCGTTTCAATTCTATTTTAATTTATTTAATATAAAAATAGAATTTTAAAAGTTCCTATTTTTATTTTAATTTATTTAATTTAAAAATAAAATTTAAAATTTTTTTCATTTCTATATTTAATTGAAATATTTCTAATAATAATTTTTTTATTTGCGCGGACGTCCAGTAAGATTTACTAGTATATATTATGCCACTCAGCGTCATCATGAACTAGTAAACTTGGGCAGTTTTAGTTTAAATAGATAAATTTTCTTTTTTAAAAAGACACAAAGTCAACACTATATGATGAAACTGAAACAGTTTTAGGAAAAAGTCATGGTCATGGTCGGCCAAAATCTCCTAAATTTGCAATGTTTAAACATATAAGACATATTTATAAAGATAAATATATAAGACAAATCTTAGCACTAAAACAAATATGCAATGATTAGCCTGCAAAAACTTCTCTAATCACCCGCCTAATGGAATAATCGGTTTCACATCATACATCTCCTTAAGTTGACTTCAAAATTTTTAAGTATGAGTTATTTAATTAGGCAAAATAATAAAGGTATAGAATATAATTCATAATATTTTTATTGTTTTCGGCCTAATACATATTTCATACCTCATAACAACGCAATTAATATTTTTTGAGGGGACCACTTACTCATGTACGATGACTAGTTTTCTAACTTTTTATCTATACTTTCAAATGTTTTAAATTATTTTCTGTATTTTGTAAAAAAAATTTAAATTATTATTTCAATCATTTATGTGTTAAAAAAATTAATAAAAAACGATCACGTGTTAACACCTAAATGGTCAAGCGGTTAAAAATTTAAATAAAATTAGAATTTATTTTAGTTTTGAACATTTTCTACTGTATCGAATATATGTCGGTACCGTGTTTGAACCCATGTCCATATACAATATTGCATGACTACCAACGGACAGTTGGCCCAAGTGGATAGGGGCTTGAGTTCACTTAAGCAAGGTCTCGGGTTCGAACCTTGCAGATGTAAAAAACTACGTCAGGAGAAATCTCGCAATAAACACCTTCAGCTACCTCGGGAGATTAGTCTTTCATCGAATTGTGTGGGAGAAAACTCTGAGATATAAAAAAAAAAAAAAATTGCATGACTAGAAATTTTTTAATGACCTTGCATTAAAGATGATCGGAAACTCAAGGAACGAAGACACAAGAAAAACCTATGAGTGGGTGGAAAAGATGTGAGAATATGATTATGAGATGAGATCTTCTTTGAAAACTCCCCATGAGTTGAAAAAATTTCTCTATACATAGATCTGAGGAAAATATATGAGATCTGGTGATTTAGTTACGTGATTCTTAAATTTTTATACAACATTTCAAAAAAATGGGGAGAAAAGAAAGTTTGATTTTCATTTGGGGAGTTTAGAGGAACATTTTTGAAAATGGGGAGCAAAGAGGAACTTGAGTTCCCATATGGGGATTTTTCAGGGATTTCCCATTATGAGATATATATATATATATATTATGATGTACGAATTATGAGTGGACTGGAAAGGTGTGAGAATGTTTAGGAGATATATATAGAGACATTTCCTAAAATGATATTTATTCTAAAAATATTTCATAAAGTAACACTACTTTTTTGAGGATTTAATAAAGTAGTATAAGTTGATCTCATCAACGATTTCTACACAATAAAATAAAATTTTTTTTCAATCAAGCACTACAACTTTCATAAATTATATTTTCTACCCAAACCTTTTACAAAAGGATCCTATATATTATTTTTTCTATAAAATTAAAAAATAAAATCGAAAATTAAAAAAATTATATACTATATCATGGATGATAATTCCAATGGTGATTTTAGTAGGGAACTAATCCCTGCATGTAATTTTTGTAAATGTTTTGATGGAGATATATCTAATAGACATTTTAGGCATTTTGTAAAACAATTCTTAAATGCAAGAATGAGAATGCTAGGAAGAGAACATACAAAAAAACATAATATAAATCAAATAGATTGTGATGAAGATTGTGCAAAAACAAATAAAAAATTAAATTTTATAAATAAAATTATAATAGCTGTAGAACAAATTTATGAACAAGAAAATTAAACTGGATAAATGAATAATACGAATAAAGAAACATTTAGAACTATGATTTTTAATATTTTAGATGCATATAAACAGTTACAATATATCCTTCAATTAACAATTGAAGAATTATCATTGTTTTTACTTGGATTTCGTTTGGCACAATTTATAAGAATTAAAATGCCGAGTAAATATTATAAAAAGATTTGTGAATTAACAAAAAATATACAAATGAGTATAGATTTTCAACAAGCTAGAATTTATATGGAGAAAGAAAAATTACAACTTATTAGAACAATTAATAAAGATAATTTACTTAATGTTGAGGAATATCATATTCTTAAACAAATAGAGTTCCATAAGAAAATGTTAGCTTCTGAAATAAGAAGATTAAAATATATTGAAAAGACTATAATCTAATTTATAAATAATCATGTTTAACATCATCAATTTAATATCATGTTTCATGTCACCCATATACAAAATATATCCGCGTCTATGTGGTATCAGAGCTATACAATCCAAATAATAAATAATAAAACAAAATGAAAATATTTGATAAAAGGAAAATAATCGAATCAATAAAATATTTTGATTCAATGTATAAATGGTATAAAAATCAATATAAAAAATATCCTAATAAATATTATTATGATAGAATGTGATGGGGTCAAAACACGCTTGTCCTCATCTTGGCACGTGACACCTTAGGATGATGGCACTTGCTTCTCTAAGATTGCATCAGGCATATACGAGCACTCAAACCTTCGAGCGCTGGCATCCCGCAAGGACACGCGTCAACTCTGCTATGGATACACGTGCATCAACACTATTGCTCTTACCGCTCTTCCACAAGCGTCGTTGGTACTGCATGACTAGTACCTCAATCAATCTAAGCGAGCCTTCTTCGAGCGCTACATTTCCTCGGAGAGGCTTCCGCTTCAACTTCTTACAACAAGCTCTAGCCCTCATCCCCTAGCGGATATCTTGGCCTCCAAGGCTTCTGGTTGTCACGAGTGTGCTCTTAAGCCCTCATTACCAACCTCCCAAACGGCTCTCTGACACACTGTACATGCCCGCGCACCTGCCCCTGTTGCCAACACTAACTCTCAGCAGCTTTTGCAGAAGATTCCTCTTAGGTTTCTCTCTCACAGCGCCACGTGTTAGGGCAACATTCGGCCAGGACCACATGAGGCAAATGACCAAAGGGTCCTTGACCAACCCTCAACTATAAATAAACAGAGTCATCTCCTTCACTGTAAGCGACCTTCATCACTGCAATTTCTACTTAGCTTACATTTCCTCTTTCAGATCATCAACTGACTTGAGCGTCGGAGAGCCAAACTGGGTATCACCCCCGGTCCCCCCAGCTTGGCCTTCTGACTTTTCAGTGTGTTTGTCCTAGCAGGTAGAACCTCATCCTCACCGGCGAAATTCCGGCGGTTTCCCCACTCAAACAAATTCTAAAGTGATCGGATTCTAATCCCCCCATTCGGAACCCATCATTTTTGGCGCCGTCTGTGGGAAACCAGGTCTCAGCCTCTTTCTTCTCTTCTGTTAGTTGAAAAGCAAACACCCAAAATCTTTACAGCTATGGTCGCTACGAGATACGGCGCCGTGGGAGGAGGAGATAATACCTCCCATGATGTCAATACCATTATTCTCTCCGCCTCTGTGGGCGGAGGCCCACCTCCTACCGTCGCTGATGGTGGGGCACCCGCCGACGGAGTGACACCACAGGCGGAATCTTCAGTTCCTCCACCAGCACAGCCGGCACCACCAGTTTCTGGTGCCGCCGGAGGAGTTCCTCTCTCCGCTCTTCCACAACCTCCCCAAACCCAATGGGTACATGCCCATGCGAACCCAGGAGGTCAGAGTTACATGATGCCTCCGCCTGGCTATACACTCACTCCAACTATTATGATGCCGCCGGTTCAGCCCTACCATGCCGGTCAGATCCAGCTCCCGGTGGTGATCCCCAGGGAGATTGAAGGAGTAGAGTTACCTCCACTAACAACTCAGCAATTGAGGGCTCTTTATGCCCAATGTGAGGTTCAGGCGGCCCAGGGGGCATGGGAAAGATTCCATTCCATGTACTTTCCCCCTGGGCAGACCACTCAAACCACCGCCCCTTTGGGCGGATTGCAAACTTTCCCTATTAGGGAAACTCAGGCCGTTCTGAGGGTGCCGCCACCACCACCACCACCAGTCAATGAGACGCCCCGCCAAGACGCAAACGGGCGTCCCCCTGTAGACAGAAACAGGGAACCCACTGAGAGGGTTAACGAGAATGAAGGGGACTCCCACGTTTCCAGGAGGGCTTCCCGTGCCGGCAGACAAGGAGACAGGGAAGGGGATGCGAATCCTAACATCCTCGCGGCTGTGCAAGACCAGCTGCAGGGTTTGAAGGACATGGTCGGACAGCTCTCTCGAGCACGGTCTCAGATCTCCCACAGTAGGGATGAACGAGCCGATGACAGAGACGCTCGTCACAAGGACCGACAGCCGCAGGTCCCTCGCCGAAAGGAACAGGAGGAGAACTTCTGCACCTACGATTACCATCCATTACCGAGGGGCTCCCCCCTCGTGGAAGAAGTTTTGATGGCCCAAGCAGGAATGACCAAAATCCCCACTTCCATCAACCGCTACGACGGTACAACCGATCCGGCTGAACATTTGGATCATTTTTTGCATTTGATGCACCTCCACGAGCATTCCAGTAACTATTGGGCCAAGGTTTTTGTCACTTCCTTGGTAGGAATGGCACAAGAGTGGTACAAGCGACTGCCCCCACGCTCGATACATTCATACAAAGAGTTGGCCGACGCTTTCCTCAACCACTTCAATTCTCTGAAAGCCCCAGTCACTGCGCCCACTGCCCTTTACAACGTGGTACAGGGCAAGAATGAGTCTCTTCGCTCGTTCTTCGCCCGCTTCAACAAAGAGATTCTGCAAGTGGAGAGGCCATCCATGGATTTCTTGATCCCGGTGCTCTTTCAGGCTGTGGATCACAAGCAATATGTGAGCAAAAAATTTGCTGATGCTATCGTGGAGAGAAGGCCAGGGACACTCATGGCCTTAAGAGAGGTTGCCGAGCCGTTTTTCGCGCTCGAAGACATGTACGGGACAAATGGGCCCAGACATCACAGCTCAGCAAGAAACGAGCGCCACCCGGAACGAGGACGTGAAATCACTGTCAAGAAGGAGCGTCATCAGGAACGCAAAAGGTCGCCACTGGCCCCTCGACGTTTCGAGCGTATCCCACTCACCCGACCGAACTCAGAGGTTTATAACCTCTATGACAAGAAACTCTTTAAGAGACCCATCAAGATGAGAGAAACTGAGTCGCTGAAACGTTCGAACAAGTACTGTGCCTTCCACAAGCAGAAGGGGCATGACACGGATGAATGTCGCCAGCTGAAAGCTGAGATTCAAAGGCTCGTTGCAGGGGGTCATTTGAAGGAATTTGTGAAAATTCTGGAGCGCTTTGATGAGCGCTGTCGGGATCGTTCCAGGGAAAGAAGAAGGAGCCCGTCCCGGTCAAGAAGTCCACGAGGAAGAGGCCCCCCTGAGACCAGCAGCCATCGGGGCAACAAAGGAAAGGCCCCTGAGCAGGAAAATACCCCTTTTGCGGTCATCAACATGATAGCGGGAGGCTCTTCAGGGGGAGATTCCAATGCCGCTCGGCGGAGGTATGTCCGTAGTTACGACCAGCGCCCATCCGTGCCCAAGTCCGTTTATGCTATACAGAAGGCCAAGGATCATCGCTCCTGAGAAAATGATGTAATAGGCTTTGATGATAGGGATTTAGGGCACATTGTAACACCCCATGGGGAAGGTGAAACTTCTGACTGCCCCATGGTGGTTAGTGTTGATGTCCACAATCACGTTGTAAAAAGGGTGTTGGTGGATAGTGGAAGCTCTGTTAACGTTTTGCCTTACTCCACATTTTTGAAGATGAATGCTGACCTCCCACTAGAGCCTCTCAAAACGGCCCTCATTGGTTTTGGGGGATCAGAAGTTGTCCCACGAGGGTAAATACGCTTGGCCACCTCATTTGGCCGAGCCCCCCGGCGTAAGACGCTCACAGTCACATATGCCGTGGTAGAGATTGATATTCCCTATAACATCATAATTGGGCGCCATCATCTCCACCTATCACCAGAAGATTAAGTTCCCCACCCCTGAGGGCGTTGGCGAAGTACTATGCAATGTGCGAGAGGCTTGGGAATGTTACATGTTGTCCCTCAGAAAGCCTAAGGCGGAGAAAACCTTCCAAATCGGATCTACCAAAAATTCTGTTGACTTTCCCAACCTGGACGAGGATGGCCCAATACGCAAGAGGACCAAGTTATACAAGAAGAGGAAGGATGCTAGCACCAAGAATCCCCTCGAAAGTACCCCGCCAGGGACAGTCGAAGAATCATCCTCAGAAGGAGACGAGCGGGAGGAGGATGAGCCCGCTCCTGGTGAGCGCTTGATCGGAAAGAAGAGGGCGCTCGAACTTCCTCGCCCTGAAATAAGGATTGAGCCCTTGGAGAAGTTTCTTTCTATTGAGTTGGAACCTGGAAACAAGGATAAAACTACACAGATAGGGTCCAACCTCTCGAGGCCTTCTCAGATTATGATGATTGACTTCCTCAGAGAGAACATTGATGTATTTGCGTGGAAAGCCTCTGACCTCACAAGGATTGACCTAAGCGTCATTGTCCATAGGCTTAATGTGGACCCTTCGTTCAAGCCCATCAAACAAAGGAAACGAGACGTACACGGCTTTCGAAAGAAGGTCATCGAAGAAGAGGTTAATAAACTCTTGGAGGCTCAATATATCGAGCCCATCTTATACCCAGAATCGTTGTGTAATGTGGTTTTGGTGCCCAAGAGTGCAAACAAGTGGCGAATGTGCAATGATTTTACTGATCTTAACAAGGCTTGCCCTAAGGATCCTTACCCACTGCCTCGGATAGACCCACTGGTGGATTCGACCGCTGGATGTGAACTTATGAGCATGATGGACGCCTTTCAAGGATACTATCAGATCTTTATGGCTCTGGAAGACCGCCCCAAAACTTCATTTGTTGTCCATTTGGGGGTGTATTGCTTCCTAGTCATGCCTTTTGGGCTGAAGAACGCTGGAGCCACGTATCAGCGGCTCGTCAACAAGATGTTTGAAAGTGAAATTGGAGGGTCCATGGAAGTTTACGTAGACGATATAATTGTTAAAAGCGAGCGTCAGGACTCACATCTGGAAGATCTCAAGCGTACCTTTTCAATCCTGCGTCAGTATGGGATGAAATTGAACCCTTCAAAATGCACCTTTGGAGTACAAGGGGGAAAGTTCTTAGGATACATGGTCAGTCAGAGGGGAATTGAAGCCAATCCTGAGAAGATCAAGGCTATCTTGGAGATCCCCTCCCCTCGAAATCTCCGAGAAGTGCAAGTATTGGTAGAAAAGATCATCTCCTTGAACAGATTCATTTCGCGCTCGGCCGACAGGAATCTTCCTTTCTTCAAGATTTTGAGGAATGCCCGGAACTTCGCTTGGACGGAGGAATGTGAAAAGGCTCTACAGGATATGAAGGCTTATCTATCGAGCGCTCCGCTACTGACTAAACCCATCGAAGGCGAAATGCTATTTATATACCTTTCTGTTTCGGCCGAGGCTACGAGCGCTGTGTTGATAGCTATACGAGAGCGGAAACACTTGCCCATTTATTACTTAAGCAAGACGTTGCAAGGAGCTGAGAAAAAATATTTGGAAATCGAGAAATTTGCGTTTGCCCGCATCAATGCATCAAGGCGTTTGAGGCCTTACTTTCAGGCGCCCTCAATAACGGTACTCACTGATCAACCCTTGAAACAAGTTTTGTCCAAACCGGACGTGTCAGGGAGATTGATAAAATGGGCCATTGAATTGAGCCAGTTTGATTTGTGCTTCGAGCCCAGGACTGCCATGCAAGCTCAGGTTGTAGCTGATTTATTGGTTGAGCGCTTTGGTTTAGAGCCCGCTGTTCCTGAGAACAAAGGATTATGGGTCTTGCACACGGATGGTTCCTCAACCTCTCAAGGGGGAGGAGCAGGGGTAGCCCTCGGAGACCCCAATGGGATTGAGTTGGACTTTGCAATCAGGTTGGATTTTCAAGTCACAAATAATGAGGCAGAATATGAAGCCCTTGTACAAGGATTAGAAATTGCTTCTCAGAATGGAGCTTCTAGAATTACTGCGTATGTGGATTCACAGTTAATTGCGAGCCAAATTGAAGGAACTTATGAGGCTAGAGAAACTACCATGGTGCAGTACTTGGGCAAGGCTCGGGAAATCATTGGGAAGTTCAAAGAATTTCATCTGCTTCAAGTTCCGCGAGCCGAGAACGAGCGCGCTGATGCTCTTTCAAAATTCGCTTCGGCGTTGGAAGGCACTTCTGAGCGCTCGGTGACGTTCCTTAGAACGGAAGAGCCTCTGATTAAGGAGAAAATTGCCAAAGAGGCGGTCGCTATGATTGATCCGCTTGAACCGTGTTGGCTGGATGACATCATCAGGTTCCTTAGAGATGGTATTTGTCCCACTGATAAGGTAGAGGCTCGGAAAATAAGGAGCAAGGCCCCTCGATTCTCTTTAGACTCTGGGGGAAAACTGTTCAAGAAGTCATTTCAAGGGCCTCCATTGAGGTGTTTAAGGCCCTCGCAGACGAGAGAAACGCTTGAACTCATTCACAGTGGGAGCTGTGGGAATCACTCAGGAGGGCGTATTCTGGCTAAGAAGATTCTAAGGAGTGAGTTTTATTAGCCCACGGTTCTGCATGACGCCCTCGAATTTTCCAGAAAGTGCCCAAAGTGTCAATTCCATTCCAATCTCCCTCAACTGCCGGCAGCTCAAATGATCCCAATAGATGTTTCCTGGCCCTTTGGCCAGTGGGGAATAGACATTGTGGGCCCCTTGCCCATCGCTGTTGGACAAAACAAGTTTGTCATTTTGGCTGTCGATTATTTCACCAAGTGGGCCGAGGCCGAGGCCGTGGCAAAGATCACCTTCCGGGTTGTGAGGGACTTCATTTGGAAAAACATCATATGTAGATACGGCATTCCGAGGGTGCTTATTTCTGATAATGGATCCCAGTTCATAGCCCCTGACACACGAGAGTAGTGTTCGAAATTGGGGATTGAACAACGCTTTACCTCCGTAGGCCATCCCCAAGCCAATGGACAAGCAGAAGTTACCAACAGAGTCATTTTGCAGCACTTGAAAACGATGTTGGAGAGTAAGAAGAGTGAATGGGCAGAAGAGTTGCAAGGGGCACTTTGGGCTTATCGCACTACTCCACGAGCGGCCACTGGCGAGATACCTTTCGCGCTCGTGTATGGGTCAGAAGCAATGATACCAGCCGAGATTGCAAATGAATCCGCTCGTGTAGCTTATTTCGAGCCTCAACTTAACGAGAATAACAGAAGCCTGGAATTGGACTTATTGGAAGAAAAAAGAAACCAAGCTTGGGCCAAGATACACAAATATAAGGCAACTGTGGCTCAACAGTACAACAAGCGTGTGAGGGAAAGAACCTTCCAATTGAGAGATTTGGTCCTGAAGAAAGTCGAGGTATCCAAACATGTGGGGAAGTTGGACCCCAATTGGGAAGGTCCGTTCAAAGTAATACAGACCAGAGCAAACAACACCTACACCCTGGAGACACTTCAAGGCGAGCGTTTGCCTCGCCCTTGGAATGCATGTAATCTCCGACGGTTTTATGTTTAAAAACTCCTTACCAGGTGATGATGTAACCACCTGGTTAATGAGCTCTAGGTGCTCCAAATTACAACTAAAATATGGTACCTTCCTCTCAGTATCTTTGGATTTACACTTTTTTATTTTGCTTGATCGTATAAGACCCACACCCCTCGTCCTCACGAGCGTAATGGGTCATTTATATTGTACATGGGTTACGCTTGCCAGCTCTCTACTCCACACGAGGGGACGCCCTCATAAGGATAGACTAGTAACGCTCACAACCAACTTAATAAAATGGAAGAGAAATACAATGAAAATCCCAGTAGACCTTGGCTGTCTGTCACGACGCCTTGCGCTCGAAAACGGGATCGTTTGCGAGTCCAAAAATGGGACCAGTGCAAGCATGTTCATCCGACAGCAACGTCATCAAGAAGAAATTTCACAAGTTTTGAGCGAGGGCAATCACTCAGTAAGACCCTCGCAAATACTCAAGACTTAGCAAAATTTCCAGGATTAAGAAGAAATTTCACAAGTCTTGAACGAGGGCAGCCACTCAATAAGACCCTCGTATGTACTCAAGACTTAGCCAAATTTCTAAGAACAAAAGCAAAAATTTACACAAGTTTTGAATGGGGGCATTCTCATCATAAGACCCCCGTAATTACTCAAGACTTAGTTAGATTTTTCAAAATATTTAATGGAATCTTTCAAGTTCCAAAGACTTTATCTAAGTAATGCGATTTTCACTAAGCATGTTACACACAATCTTACCACTACAAGATTTGTTCATAACAATCGCAAGATGAAAATTCGCAATCAAGGAAAAGGTAAAAAAACAGTATTCTGAAGGAAAGAAGGAATTTCATTCATTAAAGGCATTCACCTAAATTACAAAATGAAGGCTCAAAGGCCCATAAGTTTCTTGACAAGAGTTGAAAGCACTATAATAGGGAAAGGCTTCAGGCGGCAGGAGCAACATCTTCATCAATAACCACCAAGATGTTCTGGGCCACTGGACCATAAACTGGGCCTTCTGGCTCTTGAGGTTGGGCAGCTGGTGGCTCGGGCGCTTGTGGATCGTTGGGCTCGTTCGCATCAGGAGCAAGTGCGTTGGCACCCTCAACAGCTGGGACATGGGCATCCTCCCCGACAGGCACTTGAGGCTCATTTTCAGAAGGATCATTTTGTGCGGCTTGTGGAGCATTACTCGCCGGATGGGCATCCATGTATTCGTCTTGGAGAAGCTTAACCAAGAAATCATACTCCAATTCAGCAATGGTGTCTGCGGGGTCATCCTGATCTTCGTCATCTTCCTCGCAGCGCTCATTGAACATGAGCCCTGTGCCCTCCGCCTCTCTCATAGCCGGGTTGGTTAGCCCCTTGTGGATGCCCTGTTCGATGGCTAGGTTGAAGGCCTTTTGAGCCTCGTCCAAGCAGTGCAAGGATGCCACAAAGTTGAAGGCCTTTGAGTGACAGAACTTGATGAGGGCCTCCTTGCTCTCTCGGTCAAGACTTCGAGGCCATTCATTCATTGTATCATTGAACTTCCTCTTAGCCTCCAGAGCCCTCGTTCTCCAGCTCTCACGCTCGGCCTCTGCCTTCTTGAAGCCCTCATCCATTTGGGCCAACTTGCCACTCAAGCTGCTTCGAGCGCTCTCCACCGCCACAAAGTCCTCCTTCAACTTCTTCAGCTCCTCCTCCGTCTTTTTGTGCAAGTCCTTGAGGGACTTGTACTTGGCTATTTCAGTATCCAGCTCCACTTGAATTTGAGCCGGATCATCAGCACGTGTCATTTTCTTGTACTTGGCCTTACGATTGGCATAGACGGATGCCCGCATTTGAATGTTCTTAAGCCTGGGGAGTACTTGCTGCGCGGGTTCGAAGGAAGGGAAGTATTAGCAAGAAAGTGTTAGAGAGATACTTACCAGAGATAGCAATGTGACAAGAGAGTAAAGACTTACGGAGATCAAGGCGTGGGCCGCGTCGTAGGTCACTGTCTCCACAGACTCGCTGAACAGATGCTTGTGGTCCGCCGTGAATTGGGCCTTGTCGTAGAGGTTCTCGCTGACGGTTTGAGTGAGCGTGCCGGGCCTTAGCAGAAATGGCCCACCGTCGGTGGCGCCTGAGAAGTTCCTGTCCCCTCGTCGGGAGAACTCCCATAAGCGCTCTTCCTCTGAAGAGGAAGTTTCCCCACCACCCTTGGGGCCCTCAACCACTTGTTTCCCTTTGCCCTTTATTGCTACAGTTTCGGGCATCCTCTTCCTTTTACGGGAAGGTCTACTGGCGCTTGGCAGAGTCTCGTTTATTGCCAAGGGAGGCCTCACTTGGTTAACGTTGTGAGGGTCGGATACCCTCGAGTCCGACGGAAGAGGAGGTAGTCGCACCATTATTATGTTTTCGGGGTTGGCCACACGGTTTTCTTCTCGGCCACGAGGGGGTTGCATGTTCGAAGATGAGCCCGGACCACGAGCGTCACCCCTGCTACCACGGCTTCGAGGGCGTTGTTGCTCCCCCTGTTGGGTCTAGTTCCTGTTGGCATGAGCGAAACGAGCGGCGTGCCTAATTCCTCCTGCCATCTCTAAGATATTTGCTCCTACAAGAAAAACAAGTACCAGAGTTAAAAATCCATAAACAAATTATTCGTTGTGCAAGATTGTAAAGAGAAGAATACAGTTAGTATCCCTAACTAGAAGTTAGTGCCCTAAGAATCTAACCATCTCTTTCCATGTCACGAGACGGGGGGTTGTCAAGATAGTAAGGGTCGTTAGAGAGACCACACAAGAACATAAGCTCTGCGTCATCTATCTAGTCTTTCGCTTCAATAAGGTGACCCTCGTCCCTTAGAGCCTCGGCCAAACTCTTGGCCCAATCCTTGGGAAGGGCAGGTTCCAGGCGGCTCTTTGAAACTGAACCCCAATTTGAGGGCACCCGAAAGCCTTCTTCCGTGGGAGCCTTGACAAAGATAAATTTTTCCTTCCAGTTGGGACCGTAAGTGCTGGAGGGAGAATTGATTAACTTCGAGTGAGCTTTCGCTTGGACATAATAGAAGCCCGCCTCAGGGGATGAGCGTGATGAGGTGACTACTTGGAAGAGTGCATTAAAGTTCCGCACAAAGGGCTTGTAACCAACGCTTCTCATCAGAATCACGAAGCTTGTTAGTAGAGCCAGGCCATTGGGCACGATTTGGGAAGGGCAGAGGTTCAGGTCGTTCAGTAAATGGGCCATTGAGATCGAAATTGGGAACCTCAAGTCCCCAGAGCTGACAGCATCCACGTAAACTGCCATCTCACCAGGAGGCGGATGATTGGCACGCTGGTGTTCAGAAGGGATTCTCCATGTGAAACGCTCATCCCAGAAGATGGGTGCCAGCATTGTTTTCACCTCCCCTAGAGTAACCGTGCTGGGAGTTTCGTCTGGGGTGCGCTCGGTAGCCTGGTAGCCCGAGTCTTCACCCTCCTTGGATCCTTTGGACTTTTTGGTTTTTCTGGGCTTTTGAGGTTTTTTGCCTTTTCCTTTGTCACGGGCCCTTTCGGAGGGCCCCGCTACCTCTTCTGTCATCGGCGCTAGAGCGGCCCTTGCCACCGTCACAGCATAGCGGTGGGGATGGGTAGCACTCTCAGTTATTGGAAGAGTCCCCCCCTATCTCTCTGCCTCCATTACTAGGTTCATCTCTTCAAAAAGAGGTTCAACCCCTTCTGGGTCCTTCACATCTATGACTGTCATGGCCCCTTCCAACCCTTCATCCCTGGAAGAATCCGGAGAAGATGAATTTTGGGTGGCCATCTCCCTGATTCCACGGGCAAACTCCTCTACATGTCGATTGGCCATGGCGGTGTTGGAATTTGAAAAAGATTTGGGGATTTTTTCTGGGAAAGGTTGTACACCTAAAGAGATTTGAGATTTCAGGGGAGGAGAAGCCTAAGGAATTGTTGAACCCTAAATTTGATCCTAAAATTAGCGAAGTTAGAAAGTTTCACCGAATATTACCTTAAGATTTCTGGGAAGAACTTGAAGGAAGGATGGAATGCTCTGTGACTGGTATGCGGAGAAGTTTTTTGCAGAAGGGTGCTTGAAAGATATGTTCGCGTAAAAAGGTGGAATGGATACGGGATCCCTTATTTATAGGGATGGGAGTTGGTACGTTTCTGGCAAGAAATTCAAAATAAGTAATCATTTCCCGCCTAGGAAACCGTTCACTTTATGGAAGCGTCGCGCATTTCCCAA
Organism: Lantana camara; assembly: GCA_037501455.1. Classification (NCBI taxonomy): domain Eukaryota; kingdom Viridiplantae; phylum Streptophyta; class Magnoliopsida; order Lamiales; family Verbenaceae; genus Lantana; species Lantana camara. Next base: position 90,056,963 of record CM074863.1, read on the forward strand.
GCCTCACGCGCCCCACGCGCATCAGCATTTAATGCTTATACGCTCCAAATGGTCAGAAGAAAGGACAACATTTAATGCCTGGACATAACAAGCGGTCAGACGAAAGGACCGCCTTAATGGCGTAATCAGAAGGAAAATTGCCCAACACGCCAAAACCCTCCCAAGCATCACGCTCGGAGGATCGTACATGATGAATTCTACATCCCTTATTACAAAGGACTACAGAATTGAGGGCAAAATGATGGGGTCAAAACACGCTTGTCCTCATCTTGGCACGTGGCACCTTAGGATGATGGCACTTGCTTCTCTAAGATTGCATCAGACATATACGAGCACTCAAACCTTCGAGCGCTGGCATCCCGCAAGGACACGCGTCAACTCTGCTATAGATACACGTGCATCAACACTATTGCTCTTACCGCTCTTCCACAAGCGTCGTTGGTACTGCATGACTAGTACCTCAATCAATCTAAGCGAGCCTTCTTCGAGCGCTACATTCCCTCAGAGAGGGTTCCGCTTCAACTTCTTACAACAAGCTCTAGCCCTCATCCCCTAGCGGATATCTTGGCCTCCAAGGCTTCTGGTTGTCACGAGCGTGCTCTTAAGCCCTGGTTACCAACCTCCCAAACGGCTCTCTGACACACCGTACATGCCCGCGCACCTGCCCCTGTTGCCAACACTAACTCTCAGCAGCTTTTGCAGAAGATTCCTCTTAGGTTTCTCTCTCACATCGCCACGTGTTAGGGCAACATTCGGCCAGGACCACATGAGGCAAATGACCAAAGGGTCCTTGACCAACCCTCAACTATAAATAAACAGAGTCATCTCCTTCACTGTAAGCGACCTTCATCACTGCAATTCCTACTTAGCTTACATTTCCTCCTTCAGATCATCATCTGACTTGAGCGTCGGAGAGCCAAACTGGGTATCACCCCCGGTCCCCCCAGCTTGGCCTTCTGACTTTTCAGTGTGTTTGTCCTAGCAGGTAGAACCTCATCCTCACCGGCGAAATTCCGCCGGTTTCCCCACTCAAACAAATTCTAAAGTGATCGGATTCTAATCCCCCCATTCGAAACCCATCAGAATGAATAGCCATAAAAAAGATAAAGATCACTATATAAATCTTTTGGCAATATAAATGGTAAGATTATTAAAAACTAATCAAGTAATCCACTTAAACAAATGGATTAATAATATAAACAATATTTTAAGATTAAAAACAATACTTGATGAATATAAAAGAGAAAATAAAAGTAATAAAGAAAATAAAGAAATAAAAAATAAAATAAAATTGTGTAAACAAAAAATAAGAAAACAAAAGGAAGAAACCTCGAGAAATTGGCAAAAATGGAAAAAATCATAAAAACAATAATAGAAAGTTATATAATAGGAATATTCTTACATACAACGTTAATATATTTAAATTTCTGCTCAGATAATTGGAATTTAAATGAAACATATACAAAAGGAGGATATGAATCCTATGATGATACAAATTGACAACTTTCTTCACCATAATGAATCAAATTGACTCAGTTGAAATGCTATAAATACATTATTTGAAGAAATAACAGAATTAAAGTCTAAAATTAAGAATATAAATACTGAAATCCAAGTTATTAGGATTGAAATAAAACAATTAAATAATCTTATTCAAGATAATATTAAAAAGACAAAATTAGATAAGAAAAGAGAAATAGAAAGAACAATAAAAACCCCTATACCAACAGAAAAGAAATATGAACCTGGATCATTTGATGAATATATGTATACTATATATCTTCCTAAATTATTAAAGGAACAAGATGATAGAGAAAATAAAATTAAGGAAGAATCCAAATTAAAAGAAATTATAAAAGAGGCTAAACTAGAAGAAAATTATGAAAACAATGAATGAAGTAAATGATTTAATAGAATAATTTGAGAAAATAAATCGAGATGATATAGTAGAATATGAAGTTAGAATGAAGACAACCGGAGGACCTTCAGGAGTAACTATTGAAACTCCAGAATCCTCTATGGGTTCTAACGATAATTACCCTAAAACATATTATAGACCTAAAAGAAATAAAGAACAAAGTAAGAAGAATATATCTTATAATTCAAAATATCAACCTACTGAACAATATAGTGACCTATAAATCTCCAAAAGAGTAAATTAAATCTAGATTGTCAAATAGATAATAGAAAAGCTATAGTAAAGTGGCAGAACAATATGATAGCCTTCTTATTAACCCAAGTTGATATATATTGGGGGGCTACTAAGAAGAGTGAATATATTATAACTACGTTTGATGGAATAATTCTTAAATCGTGGGAAGGAGTATCTCCTGATATACAAGGAACAATGAAAGTTGGAATGGAAACTGGATTTGATACAAATATTAGAACAGGAGTACAAAGTATAGTTGCAAATATATCTGATGAATTTTTAGGAGAAGCACGGATAACTAATAAAGAAATAGAAATGAAAAGAGAAAAGGATGAAGTAAGAAGTAATCTAATAAACCTAAGTATATTCTCCATGTGTAACATAAAAAATTATGTTTGTGAATTTAGAGATTATTATTATACCCAATATTATAGTACCGAATCTCAAGAAATAATTCTAAATATGTTTTACACTAAACTTCCTTATCCGTGGAATAATCACATGAATAAAGTATGGAGTGAAAAGAAAGATATGTATCCTCAAAGTCTTGGAGGAAGAATAAAAGTATTAACAATAGAACTTAAAAGAATAGGTAGTGAACAACAATTATATAAAAAATCTAAAAGAATAACTAAACTCTGTTGTGATACAGTAGAATTACATACACAATGAGAAAGTAACAGAAAAACATACCCTAAAAGGAATAAAAGAAAATTTTATAAGAAGAAATATAAAAAATATAAAAATTTTCAAAGAAAAAATATAAAACCTAGAGGAAAGTTTTTTAAAAGAAATAAGTAACAAATCTAATAAGGAAAGAAATAAAAAATTAACTAAATGTCAATGTTGGAATTGTGGAGAAGAAGGTCATAAATCACCCGAATGTCCAAAACCTAAAGCTAAACATATTAAGAACATAGAAATTGAATTTTTAGAAATAAGAGATGAGCTTGAAGAAGTTTCAGATATAGAAAATTATTTTGGAAAAGAAATATATATGGAAGAAACTGATCTATCAGAAAATGAAATCTCTTCAGAAATAGATTCTAAATCAGAATGAGTTCTGAAATAACAGAATTATCTGATGAAGAAATAGATCTTTATGAAGGACCAGAAGGATATGCAGAACGCATTACCTTTAATAAAGAAACTCTAGATAAGATAAAGAAACTAAAATTAAATGTTACGAATCCCAGCCAAAGTATTTTCAAAGGGATATCAAGTCTTATAAAAAGAAAGAAAATAAATATATGTGACTACCATGAAGTAGAAAAATCTATAAATATTGAACATACTTCAGGGCAAATTAAGATTAACTTATTAATGAAAGCTACTATAAATCAAGCTTTGAACAAAATAAAAGAGAAAAGAGAAAAAAGTAAAACACAATATATATGTAGCACCCGCAACGATAGGCACCACATCCCCCGCACTACAAGTCTAGTCCACACATGAAATTGATGATCCAGCATGAACCGGACTCATAGCGAACGGGTGACAAAATAAAAACAACTCCCTGGTTAGGCGGAATTTAACCCCGTACCAAATAATTCGATAACTCAATGAGTGCAATGCGGAAGCAATTAATAATAATTTATCACAACAATAGCTCACAGGCTCAACATAAACAACAATGGGCTACAAGCCCTAAACCCATAAACATAATTAAATTTGACATACACCTAACAACGGGTTCAACTGAGCATACAACTTGTCCCGAACCAATATTCAATAATTCAATAACTCATAAATCATGCGTTGGCACACAGACCTATTTAAATATATGATACAAGTAAACATAATAAATGTAAAATGTGACTCGAGTGTACAAGTGGGACTCGAGACAACCACTAAGACTTGACTCCCGCCTAGCAAAACCTGCAAAGAGCTGAGAAGTGGGAAAAGTGGGGTCGGTCTCTAGAAGACTGAGCGAGCAGGGGCTATACATATATATAAAACATGCACATGCAAGTCATAAAACCCCGAGCGAAGTTTTATTTAAAATTAGCTACTCAAAGAGGCATAAAATAGATATCAATGCTCGGACTTTACAACTATATCAATTTAAGTTGTTTCAGTTCAGTGGGGTGATCAGTAGCTCGGCGGGCGTGCACAATCTCCATCCTTACTCCGACCGTGTAAAATAAATAGGGAATAACTATTAAATCGTGATCATGCAATCAATCATTCAATCATTCAGTTAATTAACAGGTTCAAGAATAAACAGGAACAATACAATCCAACCTTCTTCCTCCGTTGTAATGCCCCAATTTCCGGAAGTTCAGGTAAGCACGCCACGAGCGGGTCTTCGGGAGTTGGGAGGTATAATTTAATTATTTCATTCATTTATTTGTAACTTTCATCATATTACATGTATTACATCTTCATGCATTCGTATGATTTTCATTAACATGAATTATATTAACTAATTACTATACGTGACCTAATTGCACTATATGTCCTTGATTGATCTTTTGTGTAAATTTTGGATTTAATTGCATTAAATGAATTGAAGCTATTTGATCATATTCCATGGAATGATACTTGATTGAATGAATTCAAATAAATTGAGGACTTATGTGCAAAATGTGATGAATCACATATATTCTTGCAAGACTTTGAGTATATCATCTCATTTCTTCCATTTCATTCTAAAGTATACAAGAGATACACACATTTACACACACTCAAGATCGATCATTACACCAAGGAAGAGAAGAAGAATTTCATATCATATTTCAAGGTAGATTTTGGAGGAATTGTGAAGCTAGGATCATCATCATCATCATACTACCCTTTCATCTCATCTTGCTTCCATATTAAGGTAGGATATGTAAATTGTATGAATCTCTTGAATTGTATATGAGTATGGTTTGAGGTTAGGGGATGAATTCTTGTGTGTTTTTGATTAGAAACATGTTTATGATCAAAAGGATTGAAAGCTTGCATGAAAACATTGAGTTACATAGAAGTTGGAAGCATGGAAATATATGGGGTTTTATAGACAAATTCTTGAGGATTTAATGCTTATTTCATGGTTTATTTGATGCATAATGGAAGTATAATGTGTATTGGATATGTTGGAGTATTTGCTATGGACTAGAATTGCATTTGTTATTGATTTTTGAGGTTTTGGTTCGGTTTCCCTTGTTTTTCCCTCTGTTTTGCTGCTGCTGCTGCGTAGCAGGTGTTGGTTGCGGCGGGCCCGAAGAAGAGTGACGGTACAGCGGAATATTTCAAAAAATTTCGCCATAACCTCGTTATCAAAATATTTCAAAAATATTTTAATAAAGCAACGGAAAAACTTGGGCAGCATAGCTCTAATATATACAGACATCGATAACATAATTTTAAATCATCTAGCATATAATCACAATATACAAATAATAATTTTGGCAGCACAACGGTATTACCGTACTGCAAAATTAGCAATCAACGGCACTTTTCCAGCACCTCGAATTTTCTCGTAAAACCGGCAGAGCTTCCCCGCAATATCCCCGATTAAGAAATTGGAGTGTGGGCTCCGACAGTATTTCGATAAATACTTTGAGAAAATATTTTTCAGAAAAACCCTTTTTTCTAAAACCTGAAAATCCCTATTTTCTAATAATTAAGTAGACTATATATTAATTATATAACCACCTAATTAAATAATTAATTAATCCTTAATTAAGGATTAATTAACTAAATGAGAGAGAGAGCCGAGAGGCATTTTCAAATCTGCCAAAATTGAAAGCAAAAATTGCTGAATCAAATAACAAAGCTGAACCCCTTATTTATAGCCTCAAATAAGGGATACCCGTGGCATTTTCAGCTTTTAGCCTTGCGCCCCAAGCACCGATGGCCAATCACAGCATACCGGAGTGGAGTACACTCCAAGCCGTACACAGCGGTGCCCGGCACGCGCCAAACGGGGCCCACACGCGCCCGCACGGGCCGCCCATGTGGCGGCTGTGTGCTTGGCTCGTGTGGCACGCACGGCACAACAGGCAGCTGCCACGTGGCGGTCCGGTCCGGTCCGACCGGCGGTTCACGATTCAGACCGGTTCAGTAGAGAACCGGTCGATCCAAGCGGTCAGACTCGGTTGCCACGTGGCGAAGCACCATTCGTCCACGTGTCCGGGTCGGGCAAACCGTGACCCGACCCTATCCGATGACCCGACCCGGAGACCCGCTTCCATGACCCGTTGACTTTTCAATCAACATGATCTGGGCCGCTCCTCTTCGCTGACGTGGCACGATCCTCATCGTCCACGTGTCGAACACGCTCAAGTGGCGTTGACCCGCTGACGTGGCATGACACGTCAGCTGACACGTCATCACTGCCACATCAGCAAAAAAAACTTTTTTTTTTCTTTTTTTTGAAAAATTTTATTTTCTCCAAAATAAAAATTCGGGCATTTCCAACTCTTTGGAATTTAATTCATTTTCTCAAAATAAACTCATTGGCTATTTTCAAACTCTTTGAAAAATTTATTTCTCTCTCTCGTTTTAATATTTTCTCTTTGATCTTCGTTGGGGCTTGCGGGGGGACCTGCAGGACTTAATTAATCTTAGATCCAAACGGGTCAATCTATAATCATCCCATGACAATAATTGATTACCGTTTAACAATATTTAATTCCACTAAATAAATATTTTTGAACTCTAAAATTAATTAAATTATTCACGAATTTCTCGATCTAGAATAATTTCGCATTTTACTCCTCTGTACAGATATCCATGAAAAATAAATTAATACTACTATCATTTATTTTTCATTTCCAATCTGAAATTTCTTGATTCGCCTTAAGTCCAAATTCCCTGTATGTGAAACACATTCAACATACAACTTCGGTGACGAACACACGAAGTACTTTGGCCAAAGTTTTATTTGAACTTTTACAAATCTATTTCAGGGATATCATTTAACCTTCCAGCAAGGCTACAGATTCCTCGATCAATATTTCTCTTTAGCACATTTCATGCAATCACCGAACGTACAAAGTATTTTGGCCACCCGTTACCGAGACCTCACTTCTGAGTACATCACAGTGATTAACATTACATGCCTAAAGTAGAAACACTGCTAGGATTAAGAGTCTAATGCTTCCGAGATTTTGTTCATTTTAGATAGCAGTATAAAATGAACAATCTCAGTGGTCCAGTTCGATGTTTCCAATCTCATTGAAAATCATCAATGTGTTATAATTGGAAACTCCATTTCCCTATGACGAAAGACTAATCATCTTATATAACACATTATAGTCTTGATAAGAACATCTTCTTATCATACTGACTATAACTTTAATGACACGTGACTTCTGGTATTTAAAGTCTTTTCCTATGAAACAAATTTCATATAAAAATACCATCACACGTCATTAATTATTAAATTTGTAAAATACTCATAACTTGCGATAATTTCAGTTTTATTAATCCAAAATATTTACAATATAATTGGATTTTCAGGGCATTTATCCCAACAATCTCCCACTTGCCCTAAATCCAATTGGCTACATATTTAAGACCCATCCCTTCTACATGAGTGTCAAAACTCTTTTGCGCCAAAGTCTTAGTGAAGGGATCTGCTAGATTATTTACTGAGCCAATTTTTACCACTGCCACTTCTCCACGTTCCACATAATCACGTATAATGTGAAACTTTCTATCGATGTGCTTGGCATGTTTATGACTTCGAGGTTCCTTGGAGTTGGCCACCGCTCCAGCATTGTCACAGTACAATGTAATCGGCATAAGTCCGTCCTTGACGACTTCTAGATCCATTAGGAAATTCTGGAACCAATACGCTTCTTTGGCTGCTTCTGAAGCTGCCACGTATTCGGCTTCCATGGTGGAGTCAGCAATGCAAGTTTGCTTAATACTCCTCCAACTAACGGCTGCTCCTCCTAGAGTAAACACATATCCAGACGTCGAACGCCTAGAATCCAAATCAGATTGGAAATCCGAATTCGTGTACCCAATAGGAATGAGCTCATAACTGCGATAGACAAAACATATAATCCCGAGTCCTTCTCAAGTACTTTAATATATGCTTTACAGCTATCCAGTGTTGGGGTCCAGGGTTTGACTGATATCTGCTGACTAGACCTACAGCAAAACAGATATCTGGCCTTGTACATTACATGGCATACATGAGGCTTCCGACTGCCAAAGCATACGGAACATCTTTCATTTCTTCTGTCTCTTCAGAGTTCTTAGGACACTGATCCCGATACAGATGAACTCCATGTCTGAAAGGTAACGATCCTTTCTTGGAATTCGCCATATTATATCTTGCCAGCATCTTATCTATATATGCTGCCTGTGATAAACCAATCATTTTATTCTTACGATCACGACAAAGTCTGATCCCTAGAATATAACTGGCTTCACCTAGGTCTTTCATGTCAAACTGGTTTGATAACCAAATCTTAACTGCTGACAATATTCCTGTGTCATTTCCAATGAGCAGAATGTCGTCAACATATAGAACGAAAAATGTTACAACACTATCATGATGTCTCTTGTACACATATGGTTCATCAGGCAATTGCATAAATCCAAAAGATTTAATTGCCTCATTAAATCTGATGTTCCATGACCTAGACGCTTGCTTAAGACCATAAATAGATCTATCAAGCTTGCATACCATATGCTCCTGATTTCTGGCTATAAAGCCTTCAGGTTGAGCCATGTATATCTCTTCTTGAAGGTGCCCGTTCAAGAAGGCAGTCTTTACATCCATTTGCCAAATCTCATAATCAAAATGAGCGGCAATGGATAGGAGAATTCTTATGGACTTAAGCATTGCTACAGGCGAGAAGGTTTCGTCATAATCGATACCTTCTTTCTGGGTATAACCCTTTGCCACAAGCCTTGCTTTAATGGTCTCAACCTTTCCATCTATTCCCTTTTTTCTCTTGTAGACCCATTTACATCCAATAGGTTTAATGCCCTCAGACGCCTCTACAAGTTCCCAGACTTTATTGGAATACATTGAATCTAATTCAGATTCCATGGCTCTGACCCAACTGTCAGCGTCTATATCCTTTATGGCTTCATCATATGTGATAGGATCAGATACGTCAGATTCAACCACTTGGATTAATCCTAGGTATCTATCAGGTGTCCTGACAATCCTCCCACTACGACGAGGCTGTTGTGTACTTGTCCCTACATCATACGTTGTATCTGGTACATCATATGTATCTAACACATTTTCAGTTACAACGGGTTCTTGGAATTCAGAATCTGATGTTGTCATTTCTTCTAACACAATTTTGCTTCTACCCTTGTGGTCATTTACGAAATCATCTTCGAGATATTTAGCATTAGTGCTCACAAACACTTTGTGATCTCTCGGATCGTAAAATATACCACCTCTTGTTCCTTTAGGATAACCTATGAACAAGCAAACCTCTGTTCTTAATTCCAACTTATCAGGATCCTTCCTTAACACATGAGCCGGGGTTCCCCATATCCGAAGATAGGAGACACTGGGCTTTCGCCCTCGCCACAGTTCCATTGGTGTTTTAGGAACTGACTTGGATGGAACAAGGTTTAATATGTGTGCCGCCGTTTCGAGTGCAAAGCCCCAAAACGAACTTGGTAGGGTAGCATGACTCATCATAGATCTTACCATTTCCATCAGAGTTCTATTTCTCCTTTCTGCAACACCGTTCTGCTGGGGTGTACCCGGTGCAGATAATTGAGATTTAATCCCATTTGCAGTGAGAAATTCTAGAAACTTTGTAGACAGATACTCACCACCACGATCTGATCGAAGTGCCTTGATACGTTTTCCAGTTTGATTTTCAATTTCAGCCTTGAATTCTTTGAACTTTTCAAAAGATTCAGACTTATATCTCATCAAATAAACGTATCCGTATCTGGAGTAATCATCCGTAAAAGTGATGAAATACTCAAAACCTCCTCTTGCTTGAATACTCATAGGACCACACACATCCGTATGAATTAACTCAAGCAATTCTGTGGCTCGATTACCTTTAGATTTAAAAGATCTCTTAGTCATCTTACCTTCCAAGCAGGATTCATAGACTGGCAGTTCTGTTAAGTCCAAGGGACTCAACAATTCATCTGAAATTAGTCTTTGGATCCTATTTGGATTAATATGACCAAGACGTAAATGCCACTTATACGCCTCGTTAGGCATAGGAGTTTTTCTTTTGGATGGCAAGTCAAGCTTAGTAGTGTTAAGTTCGGAATTAGGGTTTTTATCGGGGTATAACAAGAAAATACCATCTTTTACCGTGCCAGAGCAAATAAACCTTTTATTTTGCTTACTGGTAAAGTTTTGTTCAAAACAAACACTGAAACCATTATTTATTAAACAACTCACTGAAATTAGATTTCTGCGAACACACAGTATATACAGAATGTCTTTTAGTACCAAAACCCTATCACCAAAATACAAATTTACAGTCCCTACTGCTAATACAGATATACTTGTAGTATCCCCTAGCAGTAGCTGCATCTCACCATCTTCAAGCTTTCTGGTTAGCTTGAACCCCTGTAACGAATTATAGATATGATTAGTTGAACCCGAGTCCACACACCAGGAATCTGGTGGACTTCCAACTAAACATTATTCTATTAAACAAGATATCGATATACCTTGTCCAGATGGCTTGGCAGGAAGACTTGCTAAGTATTTTGGACAATTCCTCTTCCAGTGCCCATTCTCCCCGCAGTGGAAACATTTTCCTTTGCTGGGTTTGCCTTTCTTCTTTTGAACCTTTTTCTTGGGATTGAGAACCTTTCCCTTTCCCTTTTTCCACTTGTTGACTTTTGAAGCCGTGGAAGTTGATGCTTGTGCCAGGAGAACAGTTCCCTTAGCTTTCATCACTCCCTCTGCCACTTTAAGTTCATTCATCAATTCAGGCAGAGAAAAATCCAATTTGTTCATAGAATAATTTTGCCTGAATGTGTCGAACGACTTTGGCAGAGAGCATAGGATCATATCCTGTTTGCTGAGATCATCAAATTTAGCACCAAGGCTTTCAATTTCGTTCAGGCAAGCCATCATGTTCATAACATGATCCTGAATAGGTGATCCCTCAGACATCTTGGTAACTAACAGCCTTCGCATCAATTCGAGCCTCTTGGCTCGATTCTGTCCTCCAAACATTTGATGGAGATGATCCATCATGTTCCTAGCAATTGGCATCTCATGCATTTGATGCTTGAGAACCTTGGAGACAGATGCCAGGATATAAGACCTAGCCAAATCATTGGACTTGATCCAATTGGCATAAGCATTTCTCATATCCTGATTGGCCGTAGTTTCCGGTACCCCCGGACAAGGTTCAGTGAGAACTTGTTTCAGATTCTCGTGACCAAACACGATATCAAGATTCATTTTCCAGTCAGCATAGTTAGACCCTTCAAGCCTATTTTCCTTTAGGATCGATTGAAGTGGGGTAGCGGTCGTCATTGCTTTAAAAACTGAAATATTTTAAAAAGGTGCAAGTTATGATTCTGTATTTTACTTCTTGTGCGTCTAACCAATAAATGAAATCCACGTAAGCATTTTTGGTTTACACAATGGTGACTTATCTAACCGCAGTTGACTCCCCGGAAGCGAGGTCGAAAACCGCTTAGAAAAGCAAGAATTAATCTTAATTAACATGCCATCTAGGTAACTCTTACCAAACTATGTTAATCCACCACGTTAACCTTTGGCCTCTAAGTGAATGTAACATAGCTCCGAAGGGAGCTTAATACATTACTTAGTCAAGCTTATACCATTACCTAGAAATTCGTACGAGTAGATCAGACACTCCACGGAGGCGTGGTCGAGCTGACTTTCCCCGTACTTCATTCTATCCGTAGAAGCCTAATCTTGTATACCGCGTATACATACCCGCCGAAGGGAGTAGTATATATCCACTATACTATAGACGGGTAATGGAGGCCGTGAGACTCCAACTCTTTTCATCTCGCTCCCACTTGAATTTTATAAAATTTGTGGATTATCTTTGATTATTAAATAATCACTTTTGGCGTCTTATTAATTTTGGAAGTAATTAATCTAATTAATATGCTCCCACTAGGATTATTAAATAATCCTAATAATATTTTAAGGCTTTAATAACTCTTTATTAATTTAAGCCAAAAAATATTAATCCAATTATGCATCATATTTAATCTCTATTAAACATTATTTATCTAATCATATTAAATAAATCATGCATAATTGAAACAACATAATATCACATATTATCATGCCATTTTTAAAATTAAAAGCATGCTTGCAAATAATTATCACATAATTGTCACGCTTTAAATTTTTAATGGCCCCTTAAATAAATATGTTTTAAATTATCACATAATTTAAATCATATTTACTGATTCGGTAATTAACCAGGAAGATTATTGAAATCATTTCCCAGAAAATTACCATTCCACGCAAATTCCCAGGAAACACTGGAGGGGTCACAACGGTCCCACTTAAAACCCAGCCTCCTTAGACAGAACTTACGTGCACAGTATCAGATTTAAAATTATGCATCTTATGCTTTATCAATGTGAGTATATAATCAGAGCCCCGCTCTGATACCAGTTGTTGGTTGCGGCGGGCCCGAAGCAGAGTGACGGTACAACGGAATATTTCAAAAAATTTCGCCATAACCTCGTTATCAAAATATTTCAAAAATATTTTAATAAAGCAGCGGAAAAAATCGGGCAGCATAACTCTAATATATACAGGCATCGATAACATAATTTTAAATCATCTAGCATATAATCACAATATGCAAATAATAATTTTGGCAGCACAACGGTATTACCGTACTGCAAAATCGGCTATCAACGGCACTTTTCCAGCACCTCGAATCTTCTCGTAAAACCGGCAGAGGTTCCCCGCAATATCCCCGATTAAGAAATTGGAGTGTGGGCTCCGACAGTATTTCGATAAATACTTTGAGAAAATATTTTTCAGAAAAACCATTTTTTCTAAAACCTGAAAATCTCTATTTTCTAATAATTAAGTGGATTATATATTAATTATATAACCACCTAATTAAATAATTAATTAATCCTTAATTAAGGATTAATTAACTAAATGAGAGAGAGAGCCGAGAGGCATTTTGAAATCTGCCAAAATTGAAAGCAAAAATTGTTGAATCAAATAACAAAGTTGAATCCCTTATTTATAGCCTCAAATAAGGGATACCCGTGGCATTTTCAGCTTTTAGCCTTGCGCCCCAAGCACCGATGGCCAATCACAGCATACCGGAGTGGAGTGCACTCCAAGCCGTACACAGCAGTGCCCGGCACGCGCCAAACGGGGCCAACACGCGCCCGCACGCGCCGCTCATATGGCGGCTGTGTGCTTGGCGCGTGTGGCACGCACGGCACAACAGGCAGCTGCCACGTGGCGGTCCGGTCCAGTCCGACCTGCGGTTCACGATTCAGACCGGTTCAGTAGAGAACCGGTCGATCCAAGCGGTCAGACTCGGTTGCCAAGTGGCGAAGCACCATTCGTCCACGTGTCCGGGTCGGGCAAACCGTGACCCGACCCTATCCGATGACCCGACCCGGAGACCCGCTTCCATGACCCGTTGACTTTTCAGTCAACATGATCTGGGCCGCTCCTCTTCGCTGACGTGGCACGATCCTCATCGTCCACGTGTCGAACACGCTCAAGTGGCGTCGACCCGCTGACGTGGCATGACACGTCAGCTGACACGTCATCACTGCCACATCAGCAAAAAAAACTTTTTTTTTTCTTTTTTTTGAAAAATTTTATTTTCTCCAAAATAAAAATTCGGGCATTTCCAACTCTTTGGAATTTAATTTATTTTCTCAAAATAAACTCATTGGCTATTTTCAAACTCTTTGAAAAATTTATTTCTCTCTCTCGTTTTAATATTTTCTCTTTGATCTTCGTTGGGGCTTGCGGGGGGACCTGCAAGACTTAATTAATCTTAGCTCCAAACGGGTCAATCTATAATCATCCCATGACAATAATTGATTACCGTTTAACAATATTTAATTCCACTAAATAAATATTTTTGAACTCTAAAATTAATTAAATTATTCACGAATTTCTCGATCTAGAATAATTTCGCATTTTACTCCTCTGTACAGATATCCATGAAAAATAAATTAATACTACTATCATTTATTTTTCATTTCCAATCTGAAATTTCTTGATTCGCCTTAAGTCCAAATTCCCTGTATGTGAAACACATTCAACATACAACTTCGGTGACGAACACACGAAGTACTTTGGCCAAAGTTTTATTTGAACTTTTACAAATCTATTTCAGGGATATCATTAACCTTCCAGCAAGGCTACAGATTCCTCGATCAATATTTCTCTTTAGCACATTTCATGCAATCACCGAACGTACAAAGTATTTTGGCCACCCGTTACCGAGACCTCACTTCTGAGTACATCACAGTGATTAACATTACATGCCTAAAGTAGAAACACTGCTAGGATTAAGAGTCTAATGCTTCCGAGATTTTGTTCATTTTAGATAGCAGTATAAAATGAACAATCTCAGTGGTCCAGTTCGATGTTTCCAATCTCATTGAAAATCATCAATGTGTTATAATTGGAAACTCCATTTCCCTATGACGAAAGACTAATCATCTTATATAACACATTATAGTCTTGATAAGAACATCTTCTTATCATACTGACTAGAACTTTAATGACACGTGACTTCTGGTATTTAAAGTCTTTTCCTATGAAACACATTTCATATAAAAATACCATCACACGTCATTAATTATTAAATTTGTAAAATACTCATAACTTGCGATAATTTTAGTTTTATTAATCCAAAATATTTACAATATAATTGGATTTTCAGGGTATTTATCCCAACAGCAGGTCGCGGGAGCGACCGAAAATAGAGCAAAAACGATCACGCCCGCGACCCACTCACATTTCTGACGGGACTTCAGGTCGCTCCCGCAACCTGAATTATATGTAAAATTGGTCGCGTCCGCTACCCATTTTTGTCCATGTTTCGAGATTTGAAAATTTGAAGGAAAATCCGAGAAATATTAGGTATCGGCCGCGACCCCTACTTTTTCTGCATGAAAATCTGATTTTATAACTTTGCTTACATGATTTTCTTGGCTCATTTTCGGCATGTACACTTCATTGATATGTCATATAATGTGTTATATTATGTGTTATCATATGTGCTATGGGATTTAATGCTTAAGCTCCATAGGGGAGGTTTGTGTAATATTTTCATACCTTGATTTATACATTGATTACTTGATCCTTGTTACATTACTTGATAAATTGAATATGTTTATAACATTTATTGATTGTAAGTGCCTGATTAACATTGGTTGAATATGCCGTTCGTCTTAATTGGTTTATACGAGTCGAGTCTCACGTACATTTGCCCTTGTCACACAGATCACGTTCCCGGAGACGAGAAGCACGCTCCGTAGGGTGTTTCCTTACTTCTTTTGGTCGGTAAAGGTGTGGTTACTTCTAGATATATAGAACCCTACAACCCTATGTGAGTTTTGGGCCAAAATGTATACTTATATCTATAGTTTTCACAAACCTCAATTGTTTAACACTGAACTACTGCTATTGTACCAATTGATTGATTAATTGTACCAATTGATTGATTGATTATCTTGGCGAGTATATTGTTCACTGTGGGCCCGAGTGTTAGTGTATGAGCTAACTGGGAAAGCACGGGCTGACGGGTAACTCTGCACTCCCCTCACATTGTTGGGATGACCCCTGAATCCACTAGGAGATTAGTGGAGGAAGGAGTTCCGGGCATAGAGAATCATGAACCCTATGCTCACACTGATTGGATGGCGGGGCCTTGCAATCCCCCATCACTCGGAGGAAGAAGGAGTTATTGAAATTGCTAATTGTGCACTGAAACTGATTGCTTGATCACTTAATCATTTAAAACGGAATTATTGTACATTGTCGGAGAAAGGTTGGAGAATTGCCCTCACTCGCAGGGCCACTGATTGATTGAACTGAATTGACTGAATCGATTGAATTGTAAATTGATTAGTTGTAGTCTCGGGCGAGTTCTATCCTAACATTGAACTTATATTGCTTTCTTTTATAAAAGCTTACCCGAGATTATAGCCTGCATGGTAATTGCGCTTTTAAATTATAAACCCCTCACTCAGTCTTTCATAGACTGACACCTCACATTTTCAGGTATTGCAGGTCGAGTGGTAGGCAGGATTGAGTCAAGTTTTGTTACCTTTGGGTCTAGCATTTGTTATTCTGATGTTCCATGTACATTATTGATAGATTCTACTCTTATGAACTATTTTGGTGTCTATGTATACTATGACTTATACTTGACAAGTTTGGAGGATGTAATTATGGAGATGTTGGGCATGGAAACAAAAATGGATAATGAAGTGAATGTATTTTGCTATGCTTCCATTTATTGTTATGCATGTTGGTATTTAATTGAGGGTTAGTCCCACCTAGCTAGTGGTTGTTTTCTTTAGTGTCTCCCCTTCGCTATAGGCTTGATTCATGTATGGGTGCTCGTTCCGTATATGGATTGAACTTGTGTGCGGGGGATGTGGCTACCTAGCGTTCCAGGTGCTACATCCTAAGGTGGTATCAGAGCCCGGTTACAAAACCGTGGTTCTAGTGTCGTGTCTTGTGAGTCTAAGTCGTACGGCATAGGAGAATTTAATTAATT
This sequence comes from Lantana camara, assembly GCA_037501455.1. Classification (NCBI taxonomy): domain Eukaryota; kingdom Viridiplantae; phylum Streptophyta; class Magnoliopsida; order Lamiales; family Verbenaceae; genus Lantana; species Lantana camara. The sequence continues at coordinate 90,073,787 of CM074863.1, forward strand.
ACGAGTCTTGCATTTTAATTGAATCTACTTGGATCTAATTGAATTATTTGAATTAGTTGGATTATGTGATTTATGTGTATTGTGAGCTTTATTGCACTCATTTGCACTTGTTAATCAAACACGCATGTACAGTGTTTGAATTTCAGGATGCCACGTGGTCGCCCTCGTAGGGAGCATTCTCCGGGTCATAGGCACCATCGTCATGATCATTCTCCTCCACCTCCACCCCCTCAAGCACAACCGTAGGATTTCTTGAACTCTATGGTTCAGTTAATAGATCAGAGATTGAGAGATTATGTGCCTCTAGCACCACCAGTTCCTCCACCACAACCGGCACCAATCTCAGCTATTCTTCAGGAGTTTCAGAATCAACACCCACCGAGGTTTTTCAAAGGAAATGATATGTAAGCCGAGCAATGGCTTAAGGAAGTTGGAAGGATTTGGAATCTCATTCTATGTGAATCTAGAGAGAAGGCTCGGAGCACACTTACTTTAATCTAAAGGGAAGTTTATTCTTGGTGGGAGAGTACTAAAATTGTGTTAGATGCCGCCGGAGAGGAAGTCATGTGGGAAGTCTTTGTAAGGGAATTCAAGTACAAATTTATTCCTCTATCCTCTCGTACTCGAAGACTTAAGGAATTTACAGAGCTTAAACAAGGAGGAAGGTCGGTTTTAGAGTATATAGCCGAGTTTGAAAGGTTGTCCAAGTATGCACCTAACATTACAGGTGACGACTTTCACAAAGCTATGCAATTTGTACAAGGGTTGAGGCCGGATATTCAAGCAGCAATTGAAGCTGTCAACACTAGTACTTGGAAGAAAGCTACTTCGAAGGCTCTAAAGGTTGAAGATTCAGTCAATGTAAGAAGGTCTACATACCGATCGGGACAGGGTTCAGGATCTGGATCAAGAGCAGGGCATAACACGGGCAAGAGGCCAATTACTTATGATACAGCTCCTCCGCCGCCTAAGGGTCCGGTAAAGAAGTTCAAGCAACAAGGACCGGTCCAGAAGGCTCCTCAGTCTCCTACTTTGCAATCCCTACCGGAGAAACCCAAGTGTTCATTCTGCGGGCAACCTACTCACCATTATGACAACTGCAGGAGACGCCTCGGGTTATGTTTGATAAGTGGAAGTGCCGATCACAGGGTGGATACGTGTCCAGATCGTCGGGACTAGCCTGCCGGGGGTCAGAGGCCGTTAATTAGAGCCCCGTGCATATGCTCTAGAAAGAGAGGAAGAGGATGCAGACGTGGATCCCGCAACAGTTGTTGAAGGTACCATTTGCATTCATAGCATATACATACATACTTTGTTTGATCCGAGAGCTACCCATTTATTTATTTCTTGTGATATTTCTGTGAAACTGCCTTTGTGTGTTACTTTCTCTTCTGCATGTTATGTTGTTAGTACTCCGTTTGGTGGTAGTGTAGAAACTAATCGGGTTTTTAGAGAGGTGCCGGTAAGTATTGAGGGCCGGGTTTTCTCGACGGATTTCATTGAATTGCCTATGTCTCATTATGGTTCTATCTTGGGAATGGACTGGTTATTCAAGCACTGTGCTACCGTGGATTTTTGAGCCAAGATAGTTCAGTTGGGTTCAAAAGTTGTTACGGGTTGGAGTTTTAAAACGGTACCTTTATTATCTTTCGCTGAAGCTCAGAAATTGGTTCGTGATGGGGCTACGGGATTCATAGCTTATATTCTTAATCAACCCAAGGATCAGGTGAAATTAGAGGAAACAGAAGTGGTTAAAGAATTTCCCGAAGTATTTCCGAAAAAATTGGATTCGTTGTCACCGGATAGAGAAATTTTGTGATTGATTTATATCCGAATGCAAAACCATATTCTAAGACTCCGTATAGGATGGCTCCAGCAGAATTGAAAGAATTGAAGGTTCAACTTGATGCTCAATTGGAAGTCGAATATATTAGACCGAGCTCATCGCCGTGGGGAGCACCGGTATTATTTGTGAAAAAGAAAGATGAAACTCTACGGATGTGTATTGATTATCGGGAATTAAATCGGATGACTATCAAGAATAAATATCCTCTTCCACACATTGAGGAGTTATTTGACATACTCCAAGGATCCAAAGTGTATTCGAAACTTGATTTACGATAAGGATATTATCAATTACGGATCCGAGCCGGGGATATTCCGAAGACGGGTTTTAACACTAGATATGGGCACTATGAATTTGTGGTTATGCCTTTTAGTTTGACAAATGCTCCCACCCCTTTTATGGACATGATGCATAGAATTTTTCGACCTTTCCTTGATAAGTTTGTTGTGATATTTATTGATGATATTTTGGTTTTCTCCAAGTCGGTCGAGGAACATGCAAGACATCTTGAGCTTGTATTGAAAACTTTGAAGGAACATCAATTATTTGCAAAGTTTAGCAAATGCGATTTTTGGATCAACCGGATTTCTTTCTTGGGTCATATTATTTCGGGAAATGGATTAGAAGTCGATCATTCTAAAATTGAAGTTGTATTGAAGTGGGAAAAGCCAAAGAACGCCTCTGAGGTTAGAAGTTTCTTGGGATTGGCGGGCTATTATAGAAGATTCGTGCAAGATTTTTCAAAAATCGCCGCTCCCTTAACTCAGTAAACAAAGAAGGATGTGAAGTTTGTGTAGAATGATAATTGTGACAAGAGTTTCAACATTTTGAAAGAGAAATTAGTTTCAGCTCCAGTTTTAACTCTTCCGGAAGGTTCTGAAGGTTATGTTGTCTATACAGATGCATCAAAGGAAGGTTTGGGGTGTGTTCTAACTCAGAACGGGAAAGTTATTGTTTATGCTTCCCGGAAGTTGAAGGAGCATGAAAAGAACTACCCTACACATGATCTTGAGCTTGCCGCCATGGTATTTGCACTCGGTAAATTGAGATATTATTTGTACGGGGTGTCATTTGAAATTTTCACCGATCATAAGAGCCTCCAATATTTGCTTACACAGAAAGATCTTAACATGAGACAACGGCGATGGATGGAAAGACTAGAAGATTATGATTGTGTTATTAAGTATCATCCCGGAAAGGTTAATATGGTTGCCGATGCTTTAAGCAGAAAGGTTGGTGTAGCAAATTTAGAAATCGGATAAAGTAGTGGGATTGAGCCTATTGTTATAAGAGCTCGTGTTTTCAACATCTCCATACAACCAGAACTGAAACATAGATTATTTGAGGCTCAAAATAAAGATCCGGAAGTTCAGAGATTGGTTGCTAAGGCAAGAGAGGATCCTGAAAGTTCATTCGGGTTCGATGAAACTGGTTTTCTTCGTTTCAGGAACCGAGTGGTGGTGCCCGATGAATTGAAAAGGGTATTGCTCGAGAAAGCTCACAAGTCGGCGTATTCGGTACATCCGGGAGAAAACAAAATATATAAAGATCTAAAGTAATATTATTGGTGGTATAGGTTAAAGAAGGATGTGGCCGAGTTTGTAAAGCATTGTTTGACGTGTCAGAAAGTTAAGGCCGAGCATCAAAAGCCTGGAGGTCTTCTACAGCCGTTACCTATTCCCGAGTGGAAGTGGGAACATATGATAATAGATTTTATATCTGGGTTACCAAAAGTGAAAGGTGGTTATGACGGTATTTGGGTGATTGTGGATCGATTGACGAAGTCTGCATATTTTCTACCGGTCCGAATGTCTTACAAGATTCGTAAATTGGCCGAAATTTATAACAGAGAGATTGTCCGACTTCGTGGAATTCCGGTGAGCATTGTTTCAGACAGAGATCTCCGTTTTACTTCTAAGTTATGGCAAGAATTGCAAGGTATTTTGGGTACTAAACTTCAGTTTAGTACGCTTTTCATCCTCAAACCGATGGTCAGTCTGAGAGGGTTATAAGATATTTGGAAGATTTGCTTCGAGCCTGTGCTTTAGATTTTCAAAATTCGTGGCAGGATCAACTTCCGTTGATTGAGTTCGCATACAACAATAATTATCAAGCTTCAATTGGTATGGCACCTTATGAATTGCTTTATGGTCGGAAGTGTTGGTCACCGTTATTCTTTGATTTAGAAGAGTGGAAATGGACAAAACAAGAAGGAGTAAAGAAAGGTGAAAAACTCGAAAAACCTTGCAAAGCCGTAAGGGCTATGATCGAGAAAGTTCAACAGATACAACAACGGATGAAGGTTGCACAAGATAGACAGAAAAGTTATGCCAATAGGCGCCGAAGGGATCTTAAATTTGAAGTGGGAGACCGGGTTTTCTTAAAGGTATCTCCACGGAAAGGGTTTTCTCGTATTGGAAAGGGCGAAAAACTTAATCCTCGTTATTTAGGCCCGTTTGAAATTCTTGAAAGAATTGGGGAAGTAGCTTATCGATTGGATTTACTGCCAAATCTTACCTGAATTCATAATATTTTTCATGTGTCTCAACTAAGAAAGTACTATCCGGACGAAACTGAAATTCTTCCCATTGAAGAAGTGGAATTGGAACCGAATCTATCGTTTATTCAGAAACCGGTTAGAATTTTGGATAGAAAGTATCAAGAGTTGAGGAACCGGAGTATTCCTATGGTCAATGTGTTGTGGCGAAGTGATAAGACTGAAGAAATGACTTGGGAACCGGAAGAGAAAATGAAAAGGTTCCATCCAGAGTTATTTATTTCCAATCAGTGATTCTGGGGACCAGATTCTTCGGGGCGGGGGGGAAGGGGGCCGAGTTGTAACGCCCCAATTTTCGGAAGTTCAGGCAAGCACGCCACGAGCGGGTCTTCGGGAGTTGGGAGGTTTAATTTAATTATTTCATTCATTTATTTGTAACTTTCATCATATTACATGTATTACATCTTCATGCATACGTATGATTTTCATTAACGTGAATTATATTAACTAATTACTATACGTGACCTAATTGCACTATATGTCCTTGATTGATCTTTTGTGTAAATTGTGGATTTAATTGCATTAAAAAAATTGGAGCTATTTGATCATATTACATGGAATGATACTTGATTGAATGAATTCAAATAAATTGAGGACTTATGTGCAAAATGTGATGAATCACACATATTCTTGCAAGACTTTGAGTATATCATCTCATTTCTTCCATTTCATACTAAAGTATACAAGAGATACACACATTTACACACACTCAAGATCGATCATTACACCAAGGAAAAGAAGAAGAATTTCATCTCATATTTCAAGCTAGATTTTGGAGGAATTGTGAAGCTAGGATCATCATCATCAGACTACCCTTTCATCTCTTCTTTCTTCCATATTAAGGTAGAATATGGAAATTGTATGAATCTTTTGAATTGTATATGAGTAGGGTTTGAGGTTAAGGGATGAATTCTTGTGTGTTTTTTATTAGAAACATGTTTATGATCAAAAGGAATGAAAGCTTGGATGAAAACATTGAGTTACATGGAAGTTGGAAGCATGGAAATATATGGGGTTTTATAGACAAATTCTTGAGGATTTAATGCTTGTTTCATGGTTTATTTGATGCATAATGGAAGTGTAATGTGTATTGTATATGTTGGAGTATTTGTTATGGACTAGAATTGCATTTGTTATTTATTTTTGAGGTTTTGGTTCGGTTTCCCCTATTTTGCTGCTGCTGTGTAGCAGGTCGCGGCCGCGACCCACTCACATTTCTGGCGGGACTTCAGGTCGTGCCCGCGACCTGAATTATGTGTAAAATTGGCCGCGCCTGCAACCCATTTTTGGCCATGTTTCGAGATTTGAAAAATTGGAGGAAAATTCGAGAAATATTAGGTAGAGGCCGTTACCATTTTGTGAGCAAAATTGGTCGCGGCCACGACCCCTGCTTTTTCTACATGAAAATCTAATTTTATAACTTGGCTTACATGATTTTCTTGGCTTATTTCCGACATGTACACTTCATTGATATGTCACATAATGTGTTATATTATGTGTTATCGTATATGTTATGGGATTTCATGCTTAAGCTCCATAGGGGAGGTTTGTGTAATATTTTCATCCCTTGATTATACATTGATTACTTGATCCTTGTTACATTACTTGATAAATTGAATATGTTTATAACATTTATTGATTGTAAATGCCTGATTAACATTGGTTGAATATGCCGTTCGTCTTAATTGGTTCATACGAGTCGAGTCTCACCTAAACTTGCCCTTGTCACACAGATCACGTTCCCGAAGACGAGGAGCACGCTCCGTAGGGTGTTTCCTTACTTCTTTTGGTCGGTAAAGGTGAGGTTAGTTCTAGATATATAAAACCCTACAACCCTATTTGACTTTTGGGCCAAAATGTATACTTATATCTATAGTTTTAACAAACCTCAATTGTTTAACACTGAAACAGTTCATCCAACGATAAACCTAATCCCGAATTATAGAACTATGACACAATCAAACTCGAACGAACAAAATGTTGAATTGAATCGTACCAGTCTCTACTGGGTGTTATTACTCATTTTTATAATTGCTACTGCTATGGTACCGATTGATTAATTAATTGTACCGATTGATTGATTGATTGTCTTAGCGAGTATATTGTTCACGGTGGGCCCGAGGGTTAGTGTATGAGCCAACGGGGAAAGCAGGGCTGACGGGTAACTCTGCACTCCCCTCACATTGTTGGGATGATCCCTGAATCCACTAGGTGATTAGTGGAGGAAGGAGTTCCAAGCATAGGGAATCATGAACCCTATGCTCACACTGATTGGATGGCAGAGCCCTTGCAATCCCCCATCACCCGGAGGAAGAAGGAGTTATTGAAATTGCTAATTGTGCACTAAAACTGATTGCTTGATCACTTAATCATTTAAAATGGAATTATTGTACACTGTCGGAGAAAGGTTGGAGAATTGCCCTCACTCACCGGGCCACTGATTGATTGAACTGAATTGACTGAATCGATTGAATTGTAAATTGATTAGTTGTAATCTCGGGCGAGTTCTATCCTAACATTGAACTTATATTGCTTTCTTTTTTAAAAGCTTACCCGAGATTATAGCCTGCATGGTAATTGTGCTTTTAAATTATAAACCCTTCACTCAGTCTTTCATAGGCTGACACCTCACATTTTCAGGTATTGCAGGTCTTGTGTTAGGCGGGATTGAGTCGAGTTTTGTTACCTTTGGGTTTAGCATTTGTTATTCTCATGTTCCATGTACATTATTGATAGATTCTACTCGTATGAACTATTTTGGTATCTATGTATACTATGACTTATACTTGACAAGTTTGGAGGATGTAATTATGGAGATGTTGGGCATGGAAACGAAAATGGATAATGAAGTGAATGTATATTGCTATGCTTCCGTTTATTGTTATGCATGTTGGTATTTAATTGAGGGTTAGTCCCGCCTAGCTAGTGATTGTTTTCTTTAGTGTCTCCCGTTCCCTATAGGCTTGATTCATGTATGGACGCTCGTTCCATATGTGGATTGAACTATGGTGTGGGCGATTTGGCTACCTAGCGGTCCAGGTGCTACATCCTTGGTGATAGTCTGGCCTGCAGACCCGAACCATCCAATTCTTTCTCCCCTCCAGGGGTAACCCAGTCGCGGGAGACAATCAATACAGTATGAGATGGGGGATCATGACTCCTACCCGCTCCTTCGATGGCATGGGAACCACCAGCTCAGGAATACTTCGTCTCCCTGTCTCCTAGGTCGCGCAGAGGTATTCCCAATGGGTATTACATGCAAGGGTTCTTTCCGTCGGCCCGATGCCAATCCGATCGCCAACCCCACATTTCCCCTGGGCCCATAATACAGTACAGTGCAGTGCAGTTCTCGCCAAAACAGCATGGAATCAGTAATTCAGTTCATTTCATTGGAAACGGTTCAATTCTTTTAAAATATTTACTCGATAATCCTTTGAAATATAATATGGATATACAGTAAGGGTTTTGGCCAAAACATTCACATATGGGTTGTAGGGTTTAATACATAACTAAAATGGAAAACACCCTCACCTGACAAGCGACAATACAAGAACAAGAGCTATGCCGGTTCCTATTGGATCATGATATCTCCGCCCTGGAAAAGAGCTGTACAAGAAGGAGAACAATGTGTACTCGTGACATAAGACTCAATACGATACCAAATAGGACGCACGACAATGCTTATGAAGTGGTGCATCATGTTATAACATAATTCAATATGAAATAAAGCATAAGAATGTCATAGAATGGTGTGATCGTGTTCATATGCTCAATTACTCAAACAAATTCAATTCATATATCAAGCACGGATTCAAAACACTCAAACTTAATCAAGTAAAGACCAAGGAGTGTCAAATAAGAACATAATTATCAATTCAGCAAACATATAATACATATAAGTCACATACGGGATCCAAGGAAGTGAAAGGAATGCAATATGAGGTGTTTTGGTGAAGTTTGGCAAAAACGGACAATTTTCGAAAATACGCAAGTTGTGGTAAAACAAGAATATCTTATGTTCTAGAAGTTGAAATTGGGTTTGGTTTGCTGGATATTAAAGTAGAAACACAGACCTTTAAAATGATATATGGCTCGGATCGTGGTTCATAGTGAGAGAAAATGGCGTAAGCTCGAAGTTGGGTGAATGCAGATTTCCGATAAAGTGGCGACACAAAAAATAATTGATTATATCTCACAAATGAGAAAAGATATTGAGGTGATTCCAATTGGAGAATATTCTAGACTTCAATAGGTTTCTGTGGGTTTAAAATTCGGGTCAATCAAAATTCGTTTGAGGGGTAAAAGAAGTAAAACAATCTTAGGCAGAAAATAGGGGAGGATCCACGGCCCGTAGATTTCTCCATGTACAAAAATTCACGCCCGTGGATTCTCCTGCCGAAAAAACCCAAGTTCTGGACACAAATCCACGGCCTTGGGTTAAAATCTATGCCTGTGGATCCTTCTACAGCAGTAAAATACGAGGAAACGAAGCTCAAACAAGAAGATAACAAAAGGGCAAGCAAATACACTCCAAATCTCTCAAAATTCAAGGTATAAACTCATATATACATGTTCTATCACAATAGCCTAGCAAAATGGCATGAAATGCACAAAAAACCAATCCCCCATTTTCATCCAAATCTACACCTATATATACACATATACTAATTCTTCAAATAAAATCATAGATCCTAACATATATTAGCATAATATCATCAAGGAACAAGAACCTAACCTTAAATCATATTAATCTCTAACAAAACACACATTCACACACACACATATATATATATATATCTATATACACACCTTGAAATGGGATGAGGGAGATGGAGGAATGAAATGATAGAGATGATGAAGATGATGATGATTGCTTGGCTTCCCCTTCTCTTCCTCTTGCTTGAATCAAATGGAGTGTGTGTGTGTGAAGAGATTGAGAGCAAGTGTGTGTTTATGGTGTGTTAGAGATTTAGTGTGTGTTCTTGTGTGATGTATGTGATATATAATTGTGTATGTAATGTAATGTATAGATATATTAATTATATGTATAAAGTAAGATATTATGTATATAATATATATATAAAATTCTTAGTGCTCTCTTTTATATATATATATATATATATATATATATATGCTTGTGTGAGTATATTAGTGTAAGAAGAAAATACATACATATATATATAAATATATGCATGTTTCGTGAAAGTACGCATGAGGTAGCAATAATGTTACTTTTATAAAATTAATATAACTATGTATATATACATATCTAAGAATATGATATGTTTAAGAAATGTATGGTTCATGAATTATGTATAAGCTATGAAATGGAATAAACTCAACTACTAATAAAATGATCACATAGGAACTAGGCATTTATTCACATAATTCATTTAGACACGTAATCAATTAAGGCATATAAGAGATTCTATCTCAAACCCACATGTGTGGCGTGCGTACCTGAACAATTGAAAATATGGGGCGTTACAACCTCTCCCCATTAAAATGGACCTGTCCTCAGGTCCACCGCCTCGAGTTCTGGACTCTTAAGCAACTCTCCATCAGGAATTAGTTCGGAAAAGGTCTTGAAGCAACAAAGGGTCTTCAATTGCTGTTCAGCCACGACCCTTATCTCACTGGAACTTAACTACTCGAAAATCTAAACTGTCACTAGAGCAAGGTAAACAAGTAGAAAGCAACAACGAGAGAGCCCCGTCTCTCAAACAAGAAACGAGAGAACCCCGTCTCTCAACAAGCAACGAGAAACCCCGTCTCTCAGACAAGCAACGAGAGAACCCTTTCTCTCAAACACAAAGAAAGAGAAACTCTAAAACTCCTAAAACGACAATTAAATAAACAATCACACAGAAACATACAGGAAAGTCAAATACATCAATTATCATGCATAGGAAAGCTATTAATACAACAAACAATCAAAGCATGTAGCATCCTGGAATTTCTAGAATTAAAGTAGCATGCATGCATATGTCATGAATGTTTAGTGTACCATTCACCGTTGTGTTTAAGAATCATCTATTGTAATGATTCGATTTGACACTTGATTCTTTGTTGGAGATTCCTCTAACCATAACATCATGCCTTGAAATGCCCGATGTATTCACTTGGGCTTGACCCAATTAAGTCGTTTGTCCCAATGGTTGTATATTACTGTCTCGGATGTTCGAGCTAATCTTTTATTAATTCAAGTTACCATTTGTCGCCTTGGAAGTACCTCCGCCTTATTATGGGAAGTCGACTAACAAACCGTTATCTCGAATTATTCTTGTCGTCTCACTTTCACCATCATGATATGTGGTAATCCGATCGGCTTCTTTGCCCAGTATTTTCTTCCACCATTTCCATAATTTCTTCATGTTTTCATGAACCTCGGTATTCAAACTTACAACACAAACTCAACTCTTTTAGAAAACTTGGAATGTTGAATTCGTACGTGTCCTTGAACTAGATGTCGAGGGTGTTGTCTTAGTTTATTGATTATCTTTCTTTCATCTTATAGATTTAATTCTTAATTATTTCTCGAACTTACCTCCTTTTCACTTAGGTACCCATTTCTCGAAGTTTTCCTTAACCTTAACACTCTTCAAGTGCAAAAATTTTCCAACTTATTCCTTGTGACTTTGGTAAGGTCCCGTGACTTATAAAATCTTGCATTTCCGCCGTTCCTACTAAAAACACTTCCTTAACATGACCGAGAGTTTAAATTTATTCCCTAGGCGTGCTCTCCCCCTTCAAATTTTCACTTGGCTTGTTGAACTTGATCCACCGTTTCTTTAACCATGATTCCCAACTTCTTCAAGATCATCTTCCTAGAAATGAATGATTCTCATTGTGTGAGGTGTTTGATACTCTTGTCCACATTCAATTTGAGGTAATAGGTTAGGATAGAATCCATACTCCTCTCTTTTCCGATTTCCACTCCAATTCTTAGACTTTCCCAAAATTTTCTTTGCATCTTCGTATGGTTCACAATCCGAGATCCATTCTTGACCCAAATATAACTCGTACAAAATGGCACGTGAAGCATAGGGTGAAAAAGACCTCCTATCAAGTAAACACTAAACTATGCATATCGGGTAAGAATGTTCGATGCATGTAGCACATTTACGACAATCAAAGTATGCATCATATTTGAGCGATTACTTCAATTAAATGAATATAAAATAAGATTTAAAATAATTAATATGATGTATGATACACGTGCCATGAATGCGAGTACCTTTCACCGTAGTGAGAATCTTTAGCTCGGTAATCGATCTTTTGTTCTCGAATTCGTTGATCAACTCTTGCTTACCCACGGTCTTCTAAACTTATTTAATTCTTCTTGTATCCTCCCGTATTCCCAAAAATCCAAATGCCTTGTTGAGCTCCAATTCTTTTACCCCGTACACATCAAGGCTTAAATTCTTTCCCAAGCCGGTCCCAAGTTTCCTTTTAGTTCCTGATCCGAAGTTGTCACTTAATCCCAATCCTTCTACATTCACAAAACCGGCCTTTTGAGTCTTTCCATCGTATAGAACTTCCAACGTGTAGAATTCCCACCGTAAGTGGTCACCTTGAATGTAGTATCCCCATTTCCTTCTTTGTGAGTTCATAAGGATGAATGAACTCATCTTCCATGATTATATAATCTTATTCATTCCAATCCGATCAAATTACCGAACTTAAATGTCAACTAGGGTATCTTGACTTCCCAAGGCTTTCAAATCTTTGAAGTTCCTTGTATCCCTTGCGCCACATTACGGATCCTCGAATTCTTTATTCCTCTAACAATAAGTAGTATCTTCTCCCAACCCGAGGTCGTTATTCAATCCCAAGTCTTCCATGTCCGAGTGACTCGATCCCTTCCCATCTTCTCTAGAACCAATCTTCGTTTGACCAATTCCTTACCGTACTAACTATCTCGACTAAATCTTCCTTGTTCTAACCTTGAAGGGTTCCAATGGTCAAGCAACTTCATCTTCTACCGAACCTTGGGATTAAATACCGATCCTAATATCTTGCTTATTTCCTTCATGAATCCAAAAGTTGGGCGGTCTATCAGTTAACCTTGATCCAATTTCCAATATCAAAAGTCTTTGATTCTTCACCCTAAATTAAATTCCTGATTATAACTTCAATCTCGAGAAATCCTCTTCTTTCTTACCCCGAACCCAAGTCTTGATCCCATCTCAACCCGAATTATCGTGACTTAGCTCTTCACTCCCACAACTTGACCTTAATTCAAACTACTTAAAGGTCTTTAGCTTGGTTATAAATTTGAATCTTGAGTCTTAATATCTTCAAGGTCTTTCCTTCACTTCTTCCTTGAGTTAAACGACCTCTTGAACCAGGTTGATCAACTTCGTTTACGATGTAGGAGTGTGTGTTTATTTGGAAGTTATCACATCACACTCTCGTACCATTACCTTAACCATAACCACTTTCTTGCATCATTTAATTCCCATCTTGAGCTTGAACTCCTTACCTAAACCCTGTCATAAGAACCACCAATTTTTCGAATTCTTCTTAACCTCCGGAGCCTTCTTTCAAATCACCCATGTCCATGAAGAATACTTGTAGTATACGGTTGTTATTTTAAAATTTTGGCTGTGGTTTGATGTTGTAATAGCAACCTATATATCACAACTCAATTCAAATATAAATACATGCGAGTTATTGTATGCATATGTCACATAATTAACACCAAAAACACGTTTGGATACAAAATGCAACACCTAATTCAACAAAATTTAAATTTTAGCATATAATTCATCAAAATTTCCAATAATAAATGCTCATGATCAATGCGGTGCGCATGTTGACACGTTGTTCCTAAGCCGTTCGACCTATACTTGACACGACATGATGATAGAGACCCTGGTTTTGCAACCGGGCTCTGATACCACCTTAGGATGTAGCACCCGCAACGATGGTGCAACGATAGATACCACATCCCCCACACTACAAGTCTAGTCCACACATGAAATTGATGATCCAGCATGAACCGGCTCATAGCGAACGGGTGACAAAATAAAAACAACTCCCTGGCCAGGCGGAATCTAACCCCGTACCAAATAATTCGACAACTCAATGAGTGCAATGCGGAAGCAATTAATAATAATTTATCACAACAATAGTTCACAGGATCAACATAAACAACAATGGGCTACAAGCCCTAAACCCATAAACATAATTAAATTCGACATACATCTAACAACGGGTTCAACTGAGCATACAACCTGTCCCGAACCAATATTCAATAATTCAATAACTCATAAATCATGCGTTGGCACACAGGCTTATTTAAATATATGATACAAGTAAACATAATAAATGTAAAATGTGACTCGAGTGTACAAGTGAGACTTGAGACAACCACTAAGACTTAACACCCACCTAGCAATACCTGCAAAGAGCTGAGAAGTGGGAAAAGAGGGGTCAGTCTCTAGAAGACTGAGTGAGCAGAGCTATACATATATATAAAACATGCACATGTAAGTCATAAAACCCGAGCAAAGTTTTATTTGAAATTAGCTACTCAAAGAGGCATAAAATAGATATCAATGCTCGGACTTTACAACTATATCAATTTAAAGTTGTTTCAGTTCAGTGGGGTGATCAGTAGCTCGGCGAGTGAGCGTGCACAATCTCCATCCTTACTCCGACCGTGTAAAATCAATAGGGAATAACTATTAAATCGTGATCATGCAATCAATCATTCAATCATTCAGTTAATTAACATGTTCAAGAATAAACAGGAACAATACAGTTCAACCTTCTTCCTCCGTGGTGATGGTCAGGCCTGCAGACCCGAACTACCCAATTCTTTCTCTACGCCAGGGGTAACCCAGTTGCGGAAGATAATCAGTGCAGTATGAGACGGGGGATCATGACTCCTACCCGCTCCTTCGATGGTATGTGAACCACCAGCTCAGGAATACTCTGCCTCCCCGTCTCCTAGGTCGCGTAGAGGTATTTCCAATGGGTACTACGTGCAAGGGTTCTTTCTGTCAGCCCGATGTCGATCCGGTCGCCAATCCCACGTTTCCCCTGGGCCCATAATACAGTACAGTGCAGTGTAGTTCTCGCCAAAATAGTAGGGAATCAGTAATTCAGTTTATTTCATTGGAAACGGTTCAATTCTTTTAAAATATTTACTCGATAATCCTTTGAAAAATAATATAGATATACAGTAAGGTTTTTGGCCAAAATATTCACATATGGGTTGTAGGTTTAATGCATAACTAAAACGGAAAACACCCTCACCTGACAAGCGATAATACAAGAACAAGAGCTATGCCGGTGCCTATTGGATCATGATATCTCCGCCCTGGAGAAGAGCTGTACAAGAAAGAGAACAATGTGTACTCGTGAGATAAGACTCGATATGATACCAAATAGGATGCACGACAATGCTTATGAAGTGGTGTATCGTGTCATAACATAATTCAATATGAAATGAAGCATAAGAATGTCATGGAATGGTGCGATCGTGTTCATATGCTCAATTACTCAAACAAATTCAATTCATATATCAAGCAAGGATTCAAAACACTCAAACTTAATCAAGTAAAGACCAAGGAGTGTCAAATAAGAGCAAAATTATCAATTAAGCAAGAATATAATTCATATAAGTCACATACGGGAGCCAAGGAAGTAAAAGGAATGCAATATGAGGGGTTTTGGTGAAGTTTGGCAAAAACGGACAATTTTCGGAAATGCGCAAGCTGTGGTAAAACAAGAATATCTTAAGTTCTAGAAGTTGAAAGTGGGTTTGGTTTGCTGGATATGAAAGTAGACACACAGACCTTTAAAACGACATATGGCTCGGATCGTGGTTCAAAGCGAGAGAAAATAGCGTAAGCTCGAAGTTGGGTGAATGCAGATATTGGGTAAAGTGGCGACACCAAAAAGAATTGATTATATCTCACAAATGAGAAAAGATATTGAGGACCGTAGGTTCAAAATTCGGGTCAATCAGAGTTCGTTTGAGGGGTAAAAGAAGTAAAACAATCTCAGACAAAAAACAGGGGAGGATCCACAGCCGTGGATTTCTCC
Organism: Lantana camara; assembly: GCA_037501455.1. Taxonomy (NCBI): domain Eukaryota; kingdom Viridiplantae; phylum Streptophyta; class Magnoliopsida; order Lamiales; family Verbenaceae; genus Lantana; species Lantana camara. The sequence continues at coordinate 90,089,248 of CM074863.1, forward strand.
ATGTACAAAAATCCACGCCTGTGGATTCTCCTGCTGAAAAAACCCATGTTCTGGACACAAATCCACGGCCGTGGGTCAAAATGCACGCCCGTGGATCCTTCTACAACAGTAAAATACGAGGGAAACGAAGCTCAAACAAAAAGATAACAAAAGGGCATGCAAATACACTCCAAATCTCTCAAAATTCAAGTTATAAACTCATATATACATGCTCTATCATAATAACCTAGCAAAATGGCATGAAATGCACAAGAAACCAATCCCCCATTTTCATCCAAATCTACATATATATACACACATATACATACACACATATCAACTAATTCTTGAAATAAAATCATAAATCCTAACATATATTAGCATAATATCATCAAGGAACAAGAACCTAAGCTTAAATCATATCAATCTCTAACAAAACACACACACACACACACATATATATATATATATATATATATACACACCTTGAAATGGGATGAGGGAGATGGAGGAATGAAATAATATAGATGATGATGATTGCTTTGCTTCCCCTTCTCTTCCTCTTGCTTGAATCAAATGGAGTGTGTGTGTGTGAAGAGATTGAGAGCAAGTGTGTGTTTATGTTGTGTTAGAGATTTAGTGTGTGTTCTTGTGTGATGTATGTGATATATAATTGTGTATGTAATGTAATGTATAGATATATTAATTATATGTATAAAGTAAGATATTATGTATATAATATGTATATAAAATTCTTAGTGCTTTTATATATATATGTGTGTGTGTGTGTGTGTGTGTGTGTGCGTGTGTGAGTATATTAGTGTATGAAGAAAATATATACAAATATATACATGTTTCATGAAAGTATGCATGAGGTAGCTATAATGTTACTCTTATAAAATTAATATAATTATGTATATATATATATATATATATATATATATATATATATATATATATCTAAGAATATGATATATTTAAGAAATGTATGGTTCAGGAATTATGTATAAGCTATGAAATTGAATAAACTCAACTACTAATAAAATGATCACATAGGAACTAGGCATTTATTCACATAATTCATTTAGACATGTAATCAATTAAGGCATACAAGAGATTCTAACTCTCAAACCCACACGTGTGGCATGCGTACTTGAATAATTGAAAATACGGGGCGTTACAATATATATTTAGGAAGAGTTTAATTCCTACTAAAATCATTGTTTAGAGAAGGAATAGATAGTCCTATAGTACTTTCTCTTCATGATCAGAGGTTTACAGATGCGAAGAGAAGTCATCTAGGAATTATAAAAGGAAATTTGTGTTATAAAAAAATGTTATTTGATTTATATCGTAAATATAGTGCAAATATAAATGATCATAATATAGATGAAACCTTAAGTTTACATTACAAATTCATAAAAGATACAGGATTGAAAGATAAAAGCAAAGCTTTCTCTATTTATTATAGAGCATTATATGTTCTAAGTAATAGTAATTATGGGAAAATTTATCAAGATAAACCACATTTAGAAATAGACGAGGAATGTAGAGAAATGGCCTCAGTTAAATTACCTCTACTTGAAAACCCTAAAGAAATAACAAATTATGAATTAGAGATCATAAATAAACCTTTGATAGAAGAAGGATCTTCCAGTAAAACTTATCAAATAGAATTCGGAAGAAATAGTATAGCTAGAAGAAGTCAAAGAATGAATATAACAAAAACTTTGAGTATAAACAAACATTCAGTCAATAAAACAATGATCATTTTAGTGAAAACTTTAATGGTCAAGAATATATTAAAGAACCAAAAATTTTAATAGATACAGGAGCAAGTGCAAATCACTTTGCTAAAATAAAAAATAAAGGGTTAATGATAGAAACCTTAAGTGAGGTTTTTTATTATGAAAACTTTGAAGGAAAGAAAGTCACATGTAACCAACAAATATCTATTCCAATAAATATTGATAAATCTAGAATAATTGTTAAATGTTATTTAGATGAAAATATGTCAGGAAGTTCCTATGACATAATCTTACGAAATGCTTTCCTAGATAGTTGTAATTACTATAAAATAGAAAAAGATGGAGTAACCCTCTGCGTAGAAGACAAAGTTATATATTGTCCATGAATAAAATGAAAGGGTAGAATTTTACAGCTAGTGTTTTCATTCAGGTAGGAATAAGAGAAACTCTTGAAAATGAAATAATAATTTGTGCTTTAATAGATACTGGATTTGAAATAACTATTTTCAAAACCTTCTTGATTAATAAATGAAAGGAAAATGGAAAAATCAGAATAAAAGGTGTGACTGGAAAATTACAGGATATTCACAGATCAGCAATAGAGGTTGACATTGTCTTAGGGAGCAAAATAATAACAGTGCCTAAGATATATGAATATAATGAACTAGAAGTTGATATACTATTAGGAAATGATTTCTTACAACAATTTCAATATTATATGCAAAATGCATATTCTATTGTGCTTAAAACAAATTGTGGTCATTTGTTAAAACTACCACGACTAAACCATCCCTTCAGAGTTCATCCAGCTAAGCGTGGTGGACACTCTATATATGAAAAAATACAGATACCAATAAATAAAATAGTTATAAAAAGAATAAACTTAGAAACGGTTACTAGCAAGATAAAAGAAAATTATAGTGACCATCCATTGGCTTTTTTGAAAAAAGATTACCCAAAACCTAGAACAGAATTAACAGATAATAACATAATTAAAGAAAGACCCATGAGATATACCTTAAGCGAAGAAGATGAATTTAAAAAACAAATTAAAGAATTATTAGATAAAGGATTGATTAGGAAAAGTTTTAGTCTCTTTTCTAGTCCAACATTCATGGTAATGAAAGAAGCTCAAAAGAAAAGAAATAAAGCAAGAATGGTAATAAATTATAAAAGATTAAACCATTTCACTAAGGGTTATATTACCAATTACCCAATAAAGAAGTATTAATAGACCTAGTAAAGAATAAATCTTATTACTCAAAATTTGATTGTACATCTGGATTTTGGCAAGTAAAAATGGAAGATGATAGCATCCAATATACAGCCTTTAGTGCCCCTCAAGGACATTATGAATGGTTAGTAATGTCATTTGGATTAAAAAATGCTCCATCAATATATCAAAGAAAGATGGACGATATATTTAGCAAATATAGAGAATTCATGGTTGTTTATATAGATGATATTCTTATTTGTTCAAATACCATAGATAAACATCGAAAACATCTTTTAGTCTTTGCTAATTTATGTAAAGAAAATGGTATTACCCTATCTGAAAGAAAAGCAGTCATAAAAACTAAAGAAATTGAGTTTTTAGGATTAAAATTGAGTGTAACAGGTATAAAATTGCAACCTCATATATCTAGGAAAATAGTCGAGTTTCCTAATAAATTAAAAAATAGAAAACAAATAGAAAAGTTTTTAGGATGTCTTAATTTGCTAAAGGTTTCATACCTGAGTTAGTAAAGAAAAGACATGAAATACAAAAGTTATTAAGAAAAAATAATACTAAAGGTTGGACGCCAAAACATACAGAAATAGTCATAAAGTTAAAGGAAGAATGTAAGACCCTTCCAGAATTAAGGCTTCTTGATAAAAATGATAACTTAATTCTTCAAACTGATGCCTCTAATTTATATTGGGCCGCAATCTTAAAGATAGATCTTAATGAGGTTTCTAGATATACAAGTGGTACTTTTAAATCAGCATAAATAAATTATACTATACATGAAAAGGAATTACTAGGAGTAATAAATGGAATTAAAAAGTTTTCACTTTTCCTAATCCAAAAGCCTTTCATTGTTCATGTCGATAACACCCAAGTTTCAAGTCTTGCCACAATAAATTACCTAGTGAACCAAATTATAGAAGGTTACATAGATGACAAGTTTTCTTATCCCTCTTTAATTTCAAAATCATCCCAATAAAAGGAATTGATAATTTTCTAGCAGACTTTTTATCGAGAAATATAGATTTTGATTCAAAATGAGGCCAATATATGGGTATACATATATCTAGTCCATCTCAAACGGTAGATGGTAAAGACAGAATCAAATCCGTTAATGGGTGGTGATTTCCCAAAAATCACTTATGGAAACTTAGAAGATCAATATATGGGTTTGCATATATCTAGTCCATCTCAAACAGCAGACTGTAAAGATAAAATTAAATCCGTTGATGGGTGGTGATTTCCCAAAAATAACTTATACAAAATTTTGAAAAGAATTTAATAAAACTTTCTCTCTTTTACAGATAGAGGATAAAATTAATATTTCAGAAATAAAAGAAGAGATCTCATATATCAACAGTATGACAGAAGATCTCTATGAAGGAATTGTTCTTCTAGAATAATATATGTATAAAAATCTCCCTCCGTTGATAGATTTGGTCACAGGAAACCTGGAAAAGGTAAATAAAGTGATTCAAAAATTAGAAAAATATATTGAAAATTTTGAGTCAATAAAAATAGAAGAGGCTCAGTCATCTGGCGAGAAAAATAAAGAAGAAGCCAAAAATAAAGTTCCTTCAGTCATTGAAATAAAACTAGAAAAAGAGTCTTCTCTAAAGGCAATAAAGATTGAAATAGAAAAATATGTTCCTAGCACTGAATGGGAACATCTATATGTTCATACAGTTCATGAAGTATATAGTATAAAGAATACAAATACTATATTTTTCTCTAAAGGCAAGAATATATATCCAAGATTGAACTGCATAATGGGAGCATGCCCAAAAGCAGTTTATAGATATGCTTGTTTCGAGTTCCTTGATATAATCTACCCAAGTAAAGATCTCAGGGAAAATATCCAGATTTGATGATACCCTAAAATCTCAAATCAATAAATTTGCCAGAGGAAGGCAAGTGGTTCTCAAGTTCTACACTATATCTCCAGAACCAGAGAAGCATATATGGCATAAAGCCTTCTTCATGATCACTGCAGGCCACCTTTCTGATACCATAAAGATTGAGCAAGGAAATAAACCTTTAAGGAAGATCCAAGTTAATAAAGAATGGATTGTCCAAAGACGTGCTTTGGGAATAAAAGCTATACATAGTGTTGCAGAGAATCTGTATAAATATAAGTTCGAGACCTTGATGAGTAAAGGAAATTGGATTCTACTCACCAAAGGAGGAAAAATAGGTTCTTGTCTTTTAATGGAATTCATAAATAAATTTGAAAAACATGAATTTTTCTGCACTGCAGAGACTAGACAAGAAGCTTGCAAGTTGGATAGGTTGTAACCATTAAATGATGTAAGCACATACATCAGCAAGGAACTGACGAATGCCATGACGTCATACTCCATTCATCAAGTGGCAAATAAAAGTGTCGACAACATCTCAACCATCGAAAAGTGTCGGCAAGATCTAGACCCTTGAAGGATAAAACGGTGGATCTCAAATAAAAATTTTAAGTACGAATAGTAGGAAAAATATAGCCTATAAATAGAGTTATCTTGTATGGTGAAAGACACCTTGTCTTGAATTAAGAAAGTCATATGTAAAATTGTCTGAGAGTCTTTAAGTTTTTGAGTGCTGAGTGTTGTGTTCTGAAAAAATCATCTTTTCCAGAAATACATAATGTTTGTATAAATCCCTTTTTGAAGGAAATAAAATTTCTCCTTTTAATATACACGAGATAAATACTTTGTCCAAGAATTTTATTAAATCTTTTTACTCCATTTTATTCTCTCAAATCTTTTATTGAAACTTATAAGTCGTAGTGAGGTTTTCCGTTGGAGGTTGAAGTTAGTTTTCAGTTGATGTCCATGAAAGCAAGAAGTTGTGAGGACTTTTGGAACAAGAAGAGCTAACCGAGGAGAAACGAAGACGAGTCTTAGAGGATCAATAAATCAGAATTGTAGAAGAGAAAGGAGATAAGACAAGTCCGAGGACACAAAAGGTAAAGCAACAAACAAAATGTCAGAAGAACCAACGCAGGCCGAAGTCGCATATCTAGCAATAGTGTGGGCCACCATATTGGCACCACGACGAGTAAAAAAGAAGCTAAAGTCTTCAAAAACCGAACACGTAGTTATCACGTCCGAGAGGATATTCCCCACATCCGAGAGGTCTTCGTCTTCATTCTTCAGTCGGTTGATAATATTTAAACAGTCGCCTTCAATAATAACTTTAGGCCAACCAAAATCGCGAGCGAGTCTCACCGCAGAAAGGGCCGCTAAAGCTTCCGCCATGGTGGGATCGGAGCACAACTTCTTACGATCCATCTCCCACCAATGCAATTTCCGTCATCGTCTTGTGCTACCACTCCAATACCTATTTCTTTCTCCTTTGTAAAGACCGCGCCCTCGAAATTCAGTTTGATCCATCCTCTATATGGTTTACTCCAGGCCTCCTGTATAGAGTTAGAAGAAATCAGATTTGCTACTTCATCCAAAGTTGCGGAACGGGGCTGTATAAAATCAGAGACATAGGCAATAATGGCATGGGGTTGTTGCAAGTGACCATCAACCATAAATTTATTCTTATTTCCCCAGGCAGCCCACATTAAAAGTACCAACCGACAGAATTCATCCCTTTCCAGTTTATGAGAAGCTTCCAGCAAGCCATCCCATAAGTTATTTTGAATGGGCTGGATAAAAAACCAAGAAATGCCGGAGATTGCCCATAATTGCCTAACAAACGGGCAACTAAAAAGTACATGGACACTATCCTCACCCAAATCACCACAAATTGGGCACGTTGTATCTGTAGTGCAATGACGAAAGGCCAGATTCGTACCCGTCGGTTGAATATTCCAACAGACTCTCCACAAAAAATCACGGACTTTTGGTACGACATTGAGCTTCCAAATTAATTTCCAGATTTCATGGTTTGCCATCCGACTCGAGGAACCGTGATCTCTACTCGCCAGAGATCGAGCAAGAAAGTAGGCACTCCTCACCAAAAAAAATTCCATTTTTGTTATAATGCCAAATGAGCGAATCTTCCCGCCGAGAAGAGCCAAGAGGGATATTGAGAATGGCATTAGCGTCTCGCAGGTGGAAGGCATTTCTGATCATCTCCTCATTCCACGACATGAGCCCCGGTTTCAAGAGGTCCGAAACCCATTCGGGATGAATAAAGGCATCCTACCTGAACTTAGGACGAAACTCCGGTCCAATTGGAATCCATCTATCTCGCCATATGTGAACATTAGAGCCATTGCCAATCCTCCAACGGGTTCCCGCAGCTAGAAGGAAGCTAGCTTCATGAAGACTTCTCCACGTGAAAGATGGAGATCTCCCAAGTTGATGGCACAATCGCCGTAATTGCTTAGCTAGCATCGCCAAATTAAAAGATTTAATGGCTCTGAAACCCAAACCACCCTCTTTCTTGCTGTAATATAAAGAATCCCAAGCTAACCAATGTAATTTTTTTCTTCCCCCGCTATTCCACCAAAATCGAGAAATGATAGAAACCATCTCCCTCATCAAATTATCCGGCATCAGGAAACAATTAAAAGAGTACGATGGAATAGCATGAAGGACCGCCTTAATCAGAACCACTTTCCCTGCTTTGGATAAGAATTTTTTCGAGTATCCCTGAGCCCGAGCTTTAACTCTATTGATAATTCCAGCAAAAACCTCTTTGCGAGACCTCCCAACAACCGAAGGAAGTCCTAGATAAAGATCTAAGTTGTTCACCCTTTGCACATTAAGAATACCCGCCAACTCCTCTTGTGAATCCAAATCAATGTTACGGCTAAAAACCATAGAAGATTTTTGAGAATTCATCACTTGGCCTGAGATCCTACCGTATACCTCCAAAACTTCCTTAATACCCTCCAACGCATCTCGAGACACCTTCCCGTAGATCAAGGTATCATCCGCAAAGAAAAGATGTGAGATTTGTGGAGCATTACGACAAATCTGCACCCTTGAGAGAATATTGCACCTTTCCAAACCCTGTAACAAAGAAGAAAGGACCTCTGCACAGAAAAAGAACAGGTAAGGGGAAAGGGGGTATCCTTGACGAAGGCCCCCTTTTCGGGATTACAGAGCCAAACTCCCCTCCATCTAGTTAGAAATAGTACGAAACAGTAGAAATACAGGTCATGATTCGCTCAATGATAATACCAGGGAAGCCTAACCTGACCATCACCCGTTCGAGGAGCCTCCATTCGACGCGGTTGTATGCTTTGCTCATGTTGAGCTTCAGGCTAAAGTAACCTTCCTTTCCTGAACCTTTCTACTTAATAAAATGATTAACCTCAAAAGCAACAAGCACATTATCGCAGATAAAACGTTTGGGAATGAAAGCAGATTGACAAGGGGAAATAATGGAGTTCATCATAGGTTGTATTCGATTGGCAATGACTTTAGAAGCTAGTTTATAGACCACATTGCAATGACTAATGGGACGAAATTGGGTTATCACGGTCGGGGTAAGAACCACATGAGTATAGTTTAATTTCTTGTCAAATTTGCCATTATTCAAGAAGTCAAGTACGCAGGCAATCACATTCCGGCCAACAATGTTCCAATAGTGCTGAAAGAAGTACGGGGGAAGGCCGTCAGGGCCAGGGGACTTGAGAGGATACATAGATTTGAGAGCTAGGATTACCTCGTCGGTTCGGAAGGGATAGAGAAGCTGCCTGCACATGTCATCCGTAACTCTTCTTGAGATTCCTTGGATCCTTGCATCGATCTCACTAATATCACCTCTGTTGGAGGTGAAGATTTCCCAAAATAGTCCTCAATCACGGTTTTAATTCCTGAGTCGGAAGAGTGAGAAATCCCGTTTCCGTCGCAGAGGGACTCTATATGGTTAGTTCGCTCCCTATTCTTGGCTTTTCTGGTGGAAAAACCTTGTGTTCCCGTCCCCCTCTTTGAGCCATTCCACCTTCGCTCTTTGTTTCCAAGCTATTTCCTCTTTAATGAGCAACTCATCAAGTCTAGCACGGATCACTTTTTCCTCCAGCTTCGAATTAACCGCAGTTGTAGTTAAAGATATGGAGGAATTGTGGGACACAAAATGTAGGATTACTATAATGGGATATGGACCATTAAATTTTTTTATTAATCGATATTTAAAATTTTAAATTGAATTCAAGCCACACGATTGACAACCCTGATTTTGACTTCTCTATTATAGTAAAATTAATTTGAGATAAGTTAATGAATTCAAAACTAAATAAACTCAAACAAGTTGTTTATAATTTTGACTTAGTTATAAGTTCATCCTATTGTTTTGGAAATCACAAAATCTATTACAATTTATTGTTTGTGTAAAAGTATAAAAAATTTAAGAAACTATAATGAATAGACACTTTAGACCTTACTTTGACAAAATTTCCACTACATTAATTTCAAAACCGTTAGAATTTTGAGAGAAGTGACATTTTTTTATGGGAATGGGGGCCGGGGGCCAAATTTATTGCAAGTCAACAGGAACAAAATCTACAACAAAGAGGGTATATCTCCCAAACCAATGTAAATCGAAACTGCATTACGAGCTAGTTTATGAGTCCCTTTATGGGCGGAATATCTCCCAAACTAACGTAAATCGAAACTGCATTACGAGTTAATTTATGAATCCCTTTATGAGCGGAATATCTCCCAAACCAATGTAAATCTCCCAAACCAACGTAAATCGAAACTGCATTACGAGTTAATTTATGAATCCCTTTATGAGCAGAATATCTCTCAAACCAACATAAATCGAAACTGCATTACGAGCTAATTTGTGAGTCCTTTTATTGGCATTAGGTCTGACAAAGGAAAAATGACAACTAAAAGAATGAGAGCAAATAGATTTAATACCACTGACAATATTGCCCAAAGCAGAAAATCCTCCTCTTTGGAACGATGCTTGGTGATCACATTAACATTGTTGCCTTTGAGAATGATTCGGTTCCAAGCAAAATCTCTCACCAAACACGCCGGGATAATGCCACCACAACTTCCGCCACCAACGGATCAACGGAATGTGACTTCCTATTCGTTTTTATATCAATTGTAACACATAATTTATTAGGAGAACTATATCTGATTACCCTGTATTTAGGTCTAATTACAACGCAGTCCATCATTATCGGGAAATTATATTTTAGTCCCTATAAATCTTGTTTAGTCTGAGGTCCCTTAACGGAATTTGTAAAAGTACATTTATGCCCTTGACGGTTTTATGAGTGTTACATTGAATATATAACCAAAATTACAAAATCATCCCTAAAGTTTACAAAAATAACAAAACGATCCCTACAAAATATGACTTTAACAACAAATCAGGAGTATTTTTGGAATGACATAACGGAACCCTAGGGACCATAAACGGTTCTCAAAAGTTAGGGACTAATTTGCAATTTCCTGAAAATCGTGGACTAGGTTGTAATTAGGCCTAAATGCAGGGTAGTCAAATGTAATTCTTCCTAATTTATTTTATAAATTAAATTCTCATGGGGTTATATATATATATATATATATATAATTTTATATCCCTTTTAATTGAGTTTTGCATCTGCGACAAGTAAAACTCTTTCCAAGGATTTTTTTTTAATAAGTAGATTTTGAAGCTCTGACCTCTTAGAGAATCAATTAAAATTTGTCTATTGTGATTTAGGCAATTAACGCTAGATCAAGACCCAATCTTTTTTTTTTTTTTTGGTTGAAACCCGGTTTTTTAGTTTTACACATAGCGAACTCCTAATTTGTCACGTGTAAATTCCTGCGAGTAAAAACAGTTTTCGGTAAAAAAATATGTGCATTAAATTGTTTGATTTTGAAAATAAGGTCATATTTTGTTGCCGGAAAATGAAATGTATCAAAAATATTAAACTGGTTGAGTTAGTATACTAAACTTGCTATTTTCCGGAAGTGAAAATTATTTTGATTTATTTTTTTAATCCTTTACTATTACATACAAAGCTAAAAAAATTTAGAATTTCGTCCCCTCATATCAACAAAAAAACTTCACTTGTTAATCAAAACCCTCCCCATAAATCCTAATTCCCTTTCTACTTGCCTGTAAATCCTGGTTCCGTTTCTGCTTACGATGCAACAATACAATATTGGTACCAATTCCACTCATTTTGCTAAAAATTGACATTTTATTTTCTGCAACTCTGCAACGACCTCTTTCATGTTCATCCTATTATTTGGAGATTCTGCCGAGCATTTCAAAGCCAACTCAAACACGGACGATACGCATTCCATATTTTTGTTGAAGTGTTCTCTCTCGAGATGCAGTAAGTTGTCATCCAAAATGCTCTGAATTGATGACTCAGAGACTGAATTTTCAATCCAGCTCTTCAAGCTCAAGTTTCCAGCAAACATATCATCACTGGGCCTTTTTCTTGTGAACGTTTCCATTAACATGATCCCAAAACTATAAACATCACACCTTGTGGAAACTAGCCCCTCCAAACCGTACTCTAGTACAAAAATTATCATAAAACACACAAAAATATCATACCATAATTTACACGTATGATACATATATGCTAAAGGACAAGTTTGATAGTTAATTGATATTTGAAACTAGCAAATATGTAGATGTGATCATAATTACACAGACATATCTCTAGTTTGATTTAATTACATAAATTTTTTACTGGATTTGAGAACTTACACAAACTTCCCTTGGTATATCCCGATGTTTGACCTAATACTTGTTATAATCTTAGATTTAAATATTGATCAGTGCAAAATAGAGTATTCATACGAAATAATAGATGATGACATCAAGAATATTCGATCCACATGCAATGTAAATTCTTTGGTGGGAAGTTTTTATAATTTCTCAAACCTCAGAAGTTTGTGTAAGTACGCCAAACCTGGGGATGTCAGTGTGATTACCATGAGTAGTAGTTTATTGCTATAGTATGGTAGGAGAATTCACCTGGAGCAATGTAACCTAATGTTGCAAGGGTACTTGTGTGCAAAATACTCTCCTCCTGGCCCAATAGTTTCGCGATCCCAAAATCACTTACATGAGCAACCATCTCTTCATCTAACAGCACATTACTGGGCTTTAAATCACAATGAGCAATGGGTGTTGAATAGCCATGGTGGAGATACTCCAAAGCAGATGCTACATCAATCATTATGTTTAATCTCTGCTCGACATCCAAACAACAATCATGGGAATATAACCATTTTTCAAGGTCTCCATTAGGCATATGTTCAAGCACTAACGCTCTGAAGTGGTCATTAGTGCAACTGCTCAAGACTTTTATGAGATTCCTGTGACGAATGTTGCGTAATACTTCACATTCCACGTCGAAGCTCCTGAAAGCACTTTCCGATTGTAAATTGAACACCTTGACTGCGAAAATCTGCCCATCTCTTTGAATACCTCGATAAACAGAACCAAAACTCCCCGTGCCAAGTAAGTTGCTTTCACTAAACTGTTCAGTTGCTTGTAAGAGTTCGTAATACGAGATTCGTTTAGGCATAATTGACACCAACGCATGAGCTTCAATCGCAATTGTCTTGTGTTTGCTCGAGTATCTGACTGAGAAAAAAACCAAAAAGAATACCACGCCAAATGCGACAACTCCAATGAGGACGAACAAAGCAAGACGCACTTTTTTCCTCCTTGATTTGTGTTTGGAGACAATATGGCAAGGCGGGACCCCGAACTTTTGAATTCCACATAACGCTGCATTTGCCTTAAAAGAGTCCGTCGCGAAGTTCATGAAAGGACCGCCTGTGGGGATTTCTCCCGTTAAAGAATTGAACGAGACATTAAAGTTGTCAAGCTGTTTGAGTTCCTCCAATGACTTTGGGATTGAACCAGAGAGGTTGTTATAAGACAGGTCTAGTGTTACCAAGCTGATCATGTTCCCAATCGATGCCGGAATCAAACCTTCAATTGCATTATGAGCCAAAGAAAGATTAATCAGATTCTGCAAATCCCCAACTGTGTTTGGGATGTAGCCCGACAACTGATTCCTTGATAGATTGATGTAGATTGCTCCCACCAAATTGCTTATTTCTTGAGGTAAAACCCCACTTAGGGAATTCATCGACAAATCCAGGCTCAACAGATCTTTGAGTTGAAACAAGCTTGATGGTACTTTTGATGCCAGCTAATTATTGGAATCAAGAAAAAGATATCTTAAAGATGTGACATTTCCTAAATACTCAGGAATTTGTCCAGAAAACTGATTCCCCGTTAAATACAAACCACTCAAATGGGATAAAAGGCAGAAGCATGGTTCGCCGGAACGGGAGGAACGGCCGTTCCGGAACGGGAACGGCATCCTCCGTTCCGCTGTTCCGGTATGGAACGGTTGATGACCAGGAACGGCATTTCTCTGCCATGGAACGACGTTCCGTTGCGTTATAACGGCTGGAGCGGAACGGATCGGAAAGGAATGGGGAAGACGACGGCCGATAGAGATAAAGAGGACGGTTTTCTGAAGAAGACGACGCATACTAGGCTTTTCTTAATGGGCTAAAGTAAAAAAGTAAGCAATGGGCCGTGTTTTATTTTAATGGACCGAATTTTTGAATTTATAATATATTTTTTAGGTCTGATATATATTTGTGAATGTATTTTTTTTTTATATTTTATTTTGCTAGTAATTTTTTAATAACTTTGAGTTTGTTATTTACAATTTAATTTGCCTACAAAGTTAGTTCAAATGGTTAATGAATTTATTTATCAGAGGAAGATCCTGAATTTGAATCACACTTGAGAGTGTGTAAGTTTTTAAAAAAATTATAATTTTATTTAAATGTAGCATATATTTAATTGAACAATTATATATATATATATATATATATATAATATTACTAATTATTTTTTAGATGTCTATGAAGCGTGATATTAATTGGGATTGTAGCGTGATATATTTGTGACGAACGTAAAATGTAGATTTTGCAACAAAGCTAATATTATAGGATACCAAAAGATTGAAACAATATATTTCATATGTGAGTGAAAATATGGAATCTTGCACAAAGGTTCAAAATGAAATTGGAAAAATGATGATAAAACGCATTCAAAATTCAGGAAAAAAAAAATTCAAAATTCGAAAATTGAGAAAGAAATTATGGAAACGACATTAGTTAAATGCTATTCAGAATGAAATATATAACGCATTTGACAAATATACATATAATACAAACTAATGTTAACATAAATTGATAAATTAATAAGTTTTAAACATTTTTTAGGAAGTGGCCGCGTTTTTGCCGCGACCGTTCCGCGTCATTGCAACGGAACTGGAACGGTGGCCTCCGTTCCATTCCCCGCGACCGCGACGGTAAACCATGGGCAGAAGCCCTCAGGAATGGGACCTCCAGCTCCAATGTTGTTGTTTTCCAAACTTATTCCTTGAAGACTATACAAATGTCTGATACTGAGGGGAATATTACCAAACAACTCATTGCTGCCTAAGCCAAGCCTCGCCAAGTTGCTTAAATTGCCAATCTCTTCAGGAATATTACCCTTAATGCCACAACTAGAGGCGAAAAAACCTTGAAAAATTGCAGAAAGATTACCAACGGAAGCTGGGATGACTCCATCTAGAGGATTACCATCAATTGCCAAAAGAGTTAAAGATCTGCAGTTTGTTAAGGTTGTCATGAAGCTTAACTCTGACGAAGATGATTCCACGTTGGCCCTCAGATTATTGAATCTCAGATCAAGACGTTGGAGGAGTCTTAAGTTGCCAAAAAAGTGAGGTATGAAACCGGTGAATTTGTTATCGCTGAGTGCTAGTTGTGTGAGTTTAGAACAGTTAGACAAGGAGTTAGGGATTGGTCCACTTAAGTTATTAATACTCAGGTAAAGTTCTTCAAGAAGAGGCAGTGCAACACCGAAGTCGATCGGAAGGGTGCCTGACAGACCAATGTCCATAATTGTGAGGATTCGAAGAGTTGATATGTTGAGCAACTCTGGTGGGATTGTAGAAGGGGTGAAACTGTTGGTTTCCATAGTTAACTGCTCCAGTTGGTGAAGTTTGCCAATTTCTCGCGGCACAACACCTATAAAGATCGAAAAGTAGATGTTTAAATCTAGGGAACTGGCATATGTATGGATTTTTAGCTGACTTGATCTCATCTTTGATACTGGAAAGTACTTATTACCTTAATATAATACACTTCATAAAGTAGAATTAAAAATATATATAGCTTAATAAGAATTATGTGATTTTGGCTCTAAATATGGTTAGAATTTTTCTGCCACTGTCTGATTGTTGGACCCTATTAATGGCGCACGTGAAGTGCAAATGTCTTTTTTCATTGAAAAGTTCAACAACTTATGGATTGAATTGCAGCATTTTTAAATTTTTGGGACTAAAAGGTTTAATAAAAATAAGGATGCATACAATACAACGTTTTACACCATGTGACACTAATATCGTATAGTTTCAATATAAATTTACGGATAAATTATACTTTATTCCCTAAAATTATTTAGTTTGGCACAATACCCCTCAAAATTATTTAAAAACATTTTTACATTAATAATGAGAAAACAAAATATCAAACAAAATTCTTAATTAAAAAAAATAAAATAACTCAATTTCATTTGTTAAGTCAAATGGTGTTTTTGTCTTTTTAAATTTCTTTCTACCATTTTTCTTTTTTCTTTTTTAAAGAAAGGTAAAGATTTTCCAAACTTCAAGTTACATTTCTGAAATTCATTGTTCTCAAACAAAATACATACTTCACACATATACTAATACACCATCAAAACGCACACAACAGAGTGCAATCATGGGTGTCCCAATTTGAAGCAACTAATTAAAGTGAAATTCTAATCTTGCTGCCAAATATATAAAGGTGAAACTTGGGATTTTGGAATTGGGATCAAAATATGATTGATCTTTTTGTTAATGAGAGAGAAAGTTATAAAAGACAAAAATACTCTTTTGACTTAATTAATGAAATTGAGTTATCTTATTTTTTTTAATTAAAAATTCTGTCGGATATTAATTTAGGAAGTGCTTTAAGTAACTTTTAGGGGGTATGTGCCAAATTAAGTAACTTTAAAGAATATATATAAATATTAAAGAAAAAAAATTTCTATTATCAAACGAGATATATTATCTTTTATAGTAATAGTGACATTAATATTGAATAAGTGATCAAAAGTAGACAAAAATCAGAATTGGACGAGGATCCAGATCAAAAACGACTAGATGTGGTGATTTATATGCAACCTAAAAAATATTTAATTAATACATATTATCAGTATTAATTTATTATATAATTAATTGATAATAACTAATTTTTTGTCAATACAATTTATTGATATCAATTAAATATTTATTTTATTATTAATATTATGCTATAAAATAAGAATGAATTAATAATCGTTAGAATTAAATTAGCAAGCATAATTAATTTGTGGTGAGCTTATTATTAATATTTTTTTAATTTACTTAACTTAGTCAAAAATAAGAACTAACTAATTCAAAATTATAAATTAAATCATTTTTTGCCTAATTATAAGTTTTTTAATAATTATTAGATAACAATTAATGATAAATTAAAATAAAAAACCTTCAATTTTTAATATATATATATATATATATATATGTGTGTGTGTATATATTAAAAATAATTCATATAAATATAAAAAACATTCATTTTAGAGATAAATTGTTACTAAAACTTCCACTATTCAACTATTTCATTTTGATTTGAGTCTATTTGAGTGAATTTGTAATTTTTTAATTTGATGGAGATAATTTGCAAGTTCGATTTAATGATACATGTAGTTTTAATATTATAGTGTTAGTTCAAATGTTGCTAACACCAAAATTTATATTAAACTATTTAAAGAAACACCAAATATTTATATGAAATTATTAAATTCTTTAAAGAGACTTATTTAAGTAAATCAAAAGAAGCTATAAAGTAGAAATAAAATGCATTTAATTGAGTGAATTTATAATATAAACTATATAGAGTGAAATTAAAAATAAATAAAAATTATAATTTAATATTTCTTGTTAATTTTATAATTTACCTTATAATTTTTTATATATAAATAAATGTTTATGATGCATGAATACAAAAATACAAATAGGATATAACACAAATTAGTTTTTAAATTAACACATCAGAGGTGTTCCTTAGGAACATGAAGGGACATAATAATATTTTTAAAAATATTTATACCTCATAAGTGAGTGTTAATTTCAAACTACAAATTCTTTATCTGTATATGTGAGAGTGTACATTAAAAAGTAAAGTTTCTGTTGAGACCTCATTATTATATCTAAAATTTAAAAATTGAAAGTTCCAACTAAAACTATTTTGAATTAATGAGGATCACATGTTTTTAAAAAATTTAACACATCAGAGGTGTTCCATAGGAACATGAAGCGACAAAATAATATTTTTAAAAATATTTATACCTCATAAGTGAGTGTTAATTTCAAACTAAAAATTCTTTATCTGTATACGTGAGACTGTACATTAAAAAGTAAAGTTTCTGTTTTGATCTCATTATTATATCTAAATTTTAAAAATTGAAAGTTCCAACTAAAACTATTTTGAATTAATGAGGATCACATGTTTTTAAAAAAATTAAAAAAAAAAACATTGAAGTAAAAAAAAAAAAAAACTTAAATAATAAACAAAATATAAAATGCTAATATCTTTAAAAAAATACAGCTTAAAAAATCTATCCCTTAATCTTACAAACACCCCAACCTTAAACCCTACCAAACTCCTTGAGAAATCCCAGGAAAGAAAATAGGGGACGGAATGGAGGTTTAATTTCAGTGGTTAGTGGACCCCTTTATTTTCTTCTGATTGTCGAGTCTATCAAAAAGTTCATGTTTTTTTGTAGTGGTCCACTATATTTTTAGGGAAAATTGCAAAATTGGTATACCAACTCCAAAATTTTAGCGTTTTTGGTACTGTAAATTTTCCGGCGAAAAAAATAACCCGCAACTCTAAAAAATAAGCAAAAAAGTGCCAATTTTGCCCAAATAAGCCAAAACCCGGCCGAGATCCGACCCGGATGCTGATGTGTCTTGTCGGAGTTACAGCTGGCCTATGAAGCCTTCCACATCAACAAAAAACTAATCCAACTCACATGCCACATACACAATAAACAAAGGGAAAATTGCAAAATCGGTATACCAACTCCAAAATTTTAGCGTTTTTGGTACTGTAAATTTTTCGGCGAAAAAAAAAGCCCGCAACTCTAAAAATAAGCAAAAAAGTACCAATTTTGCCCAAATAAGCCAAAACCTGGCCGAGATCCGACCCGGATGCTGACATGTCTCGCCGGAGTCACAACTGGCCAACTCACATGCCACATACACCATAAACAAATTATTGATGCCAAATAAGCAAAATATATGGTGCAGGTCTTCTCAACATTCTCAGAACGATTGGTTCTTTATAAAAACACTTAGTATAATGATTGTCAAATTCTGAACAACATAATCTCAGAACTGAAACAAGAACAAACAACTAGACATCCGCCACCGCCACAACCCCAAATCGCCACCACACCACCAACAATCTGCCTCCACCACCATACCACCCCAAATCGCCGCAACAATCTGGCCGCCACCACCACCACAACCCCAAATCACCACCGCACCATCAACAATCAACGAACGATAAGCAGTCTCCCCTTCGCGGTTCTTCAGAATCTCAAATTCTCCTCCGACGCAGCCATAAACGCTACAACCTTCGCCAGATCGGGGGTGAGATTGGGCATGGTATGGGTGTCCAGCAACTAAAATCGTCACCAACAATCTTGCCACCACCAACACCCCACCCCAAATCGCCGCCAACAATCTCGCCATTCACCACTGCTAATCTCGCCACTCACCACCACCAACAATTTCGTGAACAGATCTGATGGTTGCGCATTCCGATCTGATGAAGCAAAGGCTGGAATCTCACTTTCGGAAAGGAGTTCACCGGTAGAGATTTTTGCAGGGGGTTTTCTTTTTCTGGCTATGGGTTTTGCTGGGGGGTGACGGCGGCGATGGCTACGTTCGCGAATCTGATGTGGGATAGAGAGGGGAGGGGGAGGGTGGATAGTGGCGACGGAGCTAGCGGCGGCGGTGGCGATACTTTGTCTTCGACGGAGAATATCGTTCTGTCCTTGGCTACGACGATGTAAATGTGCAGCCCAAAATGAGCTTTTTTTTTTATCTGTATATATACACGTAGTATATATATGTTGGGGTGGGGTAGTTTTATTTTGGGAAAATTGCAAAATTGGTATACCAACTCCAAAATTTTAGCGTTTTTGGTACTGTAAATTTTCCGGCGAAAAAAATAACCCGCAACTCTAAAAAATAAGCAAAAAAGTGCCAATTTTGCCCAAATAAGCCAAAACCCGGCCGAGATCCGACCCGGATGCTGATGTGTCTTGTCGGAGTTACAGCTGGCCTATGAAGCCTTCCACATCAACAAAAAACTAATCCAACTCACATGCCACATACACAATAAACAAAGGGAAAATTGCAAAATCGGTATACCAACTCCAAAATTTTAGCGTTTTTGGTACTGTAAATTTTTCGGCGAAAAAAAAAGCCCGCAACTCTAAAAATAAGCAAAAAAGTACCAATTTTGCCCAAATAAGCCAAAACCTGGCCGAGATCCGACCCGGATGCTGACATGTCTCGCCGGAGTCACAACTGGCCAACTCACATGCCACATACACCATAAACAAATTATTGATGCCAAATAAGCAAAATATATGGTGCAGGTCTTCTCAACATTCTCAGAACGATTGGTTCTTTATAAAAACACTTAGTATAATGATTGTCAAATTCTGAACAACATAATCTCAGAACTGAAACAAGAACAAACAACTAGACATCCGCCACCGCCACAACCCCAAATCGCCACCACACCACCAACAATCTGCCTCCACCACCATACCACCCCAAATCGCCGCAACAATCTGGCCGCCACCACCACCACAACCCCAAATCACCACCGCACCATCAACAATCAACGAACGATAAGCAGTCTCCCCTTCGCGGTTCTTCAGAATCTCAAATTCTCCTCCGACGCAGCCATAAACGCTACAACCTTCGCCAGATCGGGGGTGAGATTGGGCATGGTATGGGTGTCCAGCAACTAAAATCGTCACCAACAATCTTGCCACCACCAACACCCCACCCCAAATCGCCGCCAACAATCTCGCCATTCACCACTGCTAATCTCGCCACTCACCACCACCAACAATTTCGTGAACAGATCTGATGGTTGCGCATTCCGATCTGATGAAGCAAAGGCTGGAATCTCACTTTCGGAAAGGAGTTCACCGGTAGAGATTTTTGCAGGGGGTTTTCTTTTTCTGGCTATGGGTTTTGCTGGGGGGTGACGGCGGCGATGGCTACGTTCGCGAATCTGATGTGGGATAGAGAGGGGAGGGGGAGGGTGGATAGTGGCGACGGAGCTAGCGGCGGCGGTGGCGATACTTTGTCTTCGACGGAGAATATCGTTCTGTCCTTGGCTACGACGATGTAAATGTGCAGCCCAAAATGAGCTTTTTTTTTTATCTGTATATATACACGTAGTATATATATGTTGGGGTGGGGTAGTTTTATTTTTATCTTTTATTTTATTTTATTTTCTGAATATATATAAATTGAAGCATTTTAATAATTTATAAATTATTATTATTTCCTTACTTATTGTGTAATGTTAATTAAAATATGTATACATCCAACAATAATAAAGTGTAAAGAATAATTTTTTAAATGTAAAAGTATTAATAATCAAAGTTAAAAATTACATAAAATTTCTTAATCTTTTTAATTGTATTTATATTGAAACAGTTCCAGTTTAATACTCATTTCAATTAAATTTTTTGATCACGAATATTTGATGAATTTTAAATTTACATGTGAAAAAAAAATTTACCACAAAAATTTTTGCTTATTTGGTATCAATAATTTGTTTATTGTGTATGTGGCATGTGAGTTGGATTGGTTTTTTGTTGATGTGGAAGGTTTCATAGGCCAACTGTGACTCCGGCGAGACATGTCAGCATCCGGGTCGGATCTCGGCCAGGTTTTGGCTTATTTGGGCAAAATTGGCACTTTTTTGCTTATTTTTAGAGTTGCGGGCTTTTTTTTTCGCCGAAAAATTTACAGTACCAAAAACGCTAAAATTTTGGAGTTGGTATACCGATTTTGCAATTTTCCCTTTGTTTATTGTGTATGTGGCATGTGAGTTGGATTAGTTTTTTGTTGATGTGGAAGGCTTCATAGGCCAGCTGTAACTCCGACAAGACACATCAGCATCCGGGTCGGATCTCGGCCGGGTTTTGGCTTATTTGGGCAAAATTGGCACTTTTTTGCTTATTTTTTAGAGTTGCGGGTTTTTTTTTTTGCCGGAAAATTTACAGTACCAAAAACGCTAAAATTTTGGAGTTGGTATACCCATTTTGCAATTTTCCCTTTTATTTTTATCTTTTATTTTATTTTATTTTCTGAATATATATAAATTGAAGCATTTTAATAATTTATAAATTATTATTATTTCCTTACTTATTGTGTAATGTTAATTAAAATATGTATACATCCAACAATAATAAAGTGTAAAGAATAATTTTTTAAATGTAAAAGTATTAATAATCAAAGTTAAAAATTACATAAAATTTCTTAATCTTTTTAATTGTATTTATATTGAAACAGTTCCAGTTTAATACTCATTTCAATTAAATTTTTTGATCACGAATATTTGATGAATTTTAAATTTACATGTGAAAAAAAAATTTACCACAAAAATTTTTGCTTATTTGGTATCAATAATTTGTTTATTGTGTATGTGGCATGTGAGTTGGATTGGTTTTTTGTTGATGTGGAAGGTTTCATAGGCCAACTGTGACTCCGGCGAGACATGTCAGCATCCGGGTCGGATCTCGGCCAGGTTTTGGCTTATTTGGGCAAAATTGGCACTTTTTTGCTTATTTTTAGAGTTGCGGGCTTTTTTTTTCGCCGAAAAATTTACAGTACCAAAAACGCTAAAATTTTGGAGTTGGTATACCGATTTTGCAATTTTCCCTTTGTTTATTGTGTATGTGGCATGTGAGTTGGATTAGTTTTTTGTTGATGTGGAAGGCTTCATAGGCCAGCTGTAACTCCGACAAGACACATCAGCATCCGGGTCGGATCTCGGCCGGGTTTTGGCTTATTTGGGCAAAATTGGCACTTTTTTGCTTATTTTTTAGAGTTGCGGGTTTTTTTTTTTGCCGGAAAATTTACAGTACCAAAAACGCTAAAATTTTGGAGTTGGTATACCCATTTTGCAATTTTCCCATATTTTTAATGTTTGTTGGTCTGGTGTTTAGGATATATTTATTATATATTATTTTTTTTACTTTTTTATTTAACAAGAAAACCCTTAAAATGTATAATTATTTTACACCATGGAATGGAAGTATATTGAATTGCGTACTAGGGCATGATATGTTGGGGGTTTAGAATCTGATTTTATTGTGACCGTTCCTAATGATAATTCAATAGTTCATCTTTCTGGAATATGTGAAAAATTAGGGCATGATGGGCATAAAAAGTTTTACGGGATAGATATGCTACAAATATTTATGAAAATGTGTGATGATAATGAGTTCTTTCGGCTTATGAAATCCTTATTGGGAATAGTGCCCTTAAAGCTAATGTAATAGTCCGTTTTGTATTTTTTCTTTTGGAAATCATAGACAATCTTTGAATAATAAACGAGTTCTTTATATGCTCTTGTTTGATTGTATGATCACTTTGACTGTGCATGTATAAGAACTCTCCTAATTAATATGGCTTATAGGACTCAACAATTTAGGTGAAGTGGGTTCATGAAACGAGCCTTAAATCATATAAGTCATGGTTAGAAATCTCTCCAAGCCAATGAGTCCAAAAGACAGTGGGACTGTCGATATGGCTCGTTCGAGACTTGCTCGTGTGATCGCGCCCTTAAGAAAGACCACCT
Organism: Lantana camara; assembly: GCA_037501455.1. Classification (NCBI taxonomy): domain Eukaryota; kingdom Viridiplantae; phylum Streptophyta; class Magnoliopsida; order Lamiales; family Verbenaceae; genus Lantana; species Lantana camara. Next base: position 90,112,137 of record CM074863.1, read on the forward strand.
TATTTTATGTGGTGCAAAGTGTATGGTTGATACGTGCGTGATACACGGGGGTGCTCACTTATTCTAAGTGGGTACACTGAGGTGTCCCAGTGTCTCGTGTGAGAAGATCCCTAAATTGGAAAGGGAGTTTTTATTTTTGGAAATAGAAATTTTCAGATTAGGAAATATCTCACGAGTCATTGATGTGATTCAGTAGTCCTTAAACTTGAGATTCCATTTATACTTTGTGAGCTAACTCTGTAGTCTTAAAGGATGTCGCCTGAGACAACTGATTCAAGGCTTATGCTGGGGCTGCACAAGTGGCACATGGAAGTATATGAGAATCGATAAAGGACCTACACTTGCATAAGCAAGTTGATCTCTTATTGTGTAAGTCATTCATATGTCATCAAGGAGACCTTGGCCAAGGCAATGGATCGAGATCAATGGATATAAAATGAACTTAACTTTAAGATTGAGATTATTAGGGTTCTAGTTATTCTCTTGCCCTATCTAGATCTTGATTGAGAGATAGGTTGTAAGAGGACCTTATTTCATATATGTCAATGACTTAAAGGTTCTTTCGAATTAAGTCATTCTTATTCAGCTAGAGGTTATACACCTGTTGCTAGATTATGATTGTGTAATATGTGGATTGATTAATTAATAAGGTATTAATTAATCAGGGTCATTGCTAATTTAATTAAAAACCTAAAGGGTCACACACAAATGTCCGGTCACGAGCGTTAAGGCTTGAATCGATTAAACGAGTTGATCGAACCAACAAAGTGTTGGAAAGGGTCGTACGCGTGAAACCCACGTGTGGGGCACTTGTCCTTGCGTGACACGTGTCACATTGTGGTGATGGTTAAATAATTAATTTGATTATAAATTTTTATTAAAGTTCTCATTTGTAGATATTAAGTCTAATAAACAATTAATTATGAATGGGATAATTACCAACGCCCCCCTGAGGTTTGGTGTTATTACAAAATACCCCTTGAGGTTTCGGAAATTACGAACTCCCCCCTGGGCCGTTATCTCCTCCGTTAAATTTAACGGATTGTGTGAAATTTACTATTTTACCCCTACTATGTTGAAACTCAGGGGGGTATATGTAATAAAGAGACAAAGGTAAGGGGACTAATGCAAGGATTGAAATTGTTAAGGGGGTTTGATGTAAGTACTTGAGTTTTGTGTCTACCTAGAATTTTTTTTTTAATAAAATGCTACTTAATGTTATTTTAATATTTTTATGATAGACTAATTTCATACCTACGGTTTATGGATGTTTAATATTTTCGGTAGATATTGACCATACATGTTCAATGTTTGAAATAATTGTTTAAACAGCTGGCGGATATTTTTGTGAATTTACTAATGTATTTGTTGATATTAGTGTATTTGTCATGATTTTCAATTTTGAGGAAAAAAATTGATAATGCACTAGTTGATCTTTGTGTGGGTTTTTTTATATGAATTTTTATTTTGAGGGAAAATTTGTTATAGTTGCAAATAAATTATTTTAAATTAACTTTAAATGGACTTGTACAAAATATATTTAAAACTAAGAAATAAATATGAAAGGAAATTTATAACTTATCATATTTTATAGAAATAAATATGCATGAAATATCTAATTCAATTTATATTTATAGATAAAATATAAAATATTAAATTAAATAACAACTTTTTAAATACAAAAAATCCAAAATTAACTAATATTACAATTATATCATTAAACTCTAAGTAAAATTACAATATACCCCCTAAGGGTGTTTTTGGAATTTAAATTTGAATTTAACGGTGTAATTAACGGCCGGTGCTATTTGTAAGCGAGGGTGTACTATTCAGGGGGGAGTTCGTAATTTCCGAAACCTCAGGGGGTATTCTGTAATAACGCCAAACCTCAGGGGGACGTTGGTAATTATCCCAATTATGAATTAATTAATTTATTAGCATCATGTTATTTATTTTGAATAAATAAATAAAAAATCTAAAGGAGTTAGATATTATTTCTTGCAAGATAAGTTGGTCAAAAGGAGATTTTTTGTCAAAGTAAAAAGTCTTTCTTTCCAAGCAAGAAATCCCTTAGCTTGAAGGTTAAGGAATCTCATTCCTACAAGGAAGAGGGGTTCGAACCCCTAGAGCTATATAAATACATGGGGTTCGAACCCCATGATATTGATAGACATAGAACTAGCATCCTCCCTGTTTAAATCGTGATCGAGGTTGGTGTGGATTATTATTCTAGAGGGCTGCTATCTTGGAGTTTTGAAAGATTCAAAATGAGCTCGTGGGACTTGCCATTTGAAGCGCGTTTGAGAGCGGCTCAAAACGTGTTAAGAAAGCGTCGATCTAAGTAAGTTTTTTGAATCTCTACAAATTGGGAATAGGAATTGCAAGTCTAGATCTTGTTTTTGGGGGAAAAAAAATTTAAATTCCACTGCGTTATCTTTTCGTGTTTTCCCAACAATTCTATCCAAGGGGATTGAACTTGTACTTATAATGCAATGTTGATAACAATATCAATGTTGATGGTCATAATCATGTGAAATCTAATGTTAATGTGAAGAGTGATTCTGAGGAGAGTGACTATATTGAAAGTAGTTCAAAGGACAGTGAGTATGTGTCATCAGGGGATGACTTTAAGAGTTTAAAGGGTTCAGATGCTGACGATCTTGAAGAGAGTTTTCCTATTTTTGTTTCCAAAGACATACCCATTCATAATTATTAGCTAAAAATGTTCTTTGATTGCGAAGAGTTGTTTAGACAAGCTATTCGCTCATGCTATAATGATTAAGAGGAATTTGAAAGTTACTAAAAATGATAAAAAGAGGATCTACGCTAGGTGTTTAGAAGTGGGATGTAATGTCACATTAATGCTGTCAAATTTAAAGATGATGAATCAATTACGTTTTTGATTAGGGAATATGATTATGTTCATAAATGTTGGATATCAAATAAAGTTAAGGATATGAAATCCAAGTGGTTCTCCAAAAAGTTTGGGGTTCAATTTTGAACTGTTCTAGGAAGAAAACTAAAGGGCTGGAAGCTCGACTCTGAAAGAATCCTAGGTGTGGGGCTTGCGAAGTATTAGGCATAGACGGCAAAAAAAAAAATATTTTTAGAACCATTTATGTAGTACAGATAAACAATATGTTATGTTATGGGATTATGAAAGGCACTTAGAGCTAGAAATTCAGAATCCACTGTGATCATGCGATTAGCAGAGGTTCTTGATGTGAATTTAGAAAAAAAAAAAAAAAAACTTAGAGAGATTTTACATATGCTTTGAGGCTTTGAAAAAAGGTTTCATGTCTGGGTGTAGACTAGTGAAAGGAGTCGATGGATGCCACTTAAAGGGTCCATATAAAGGGGTTTTGTTATATTTTGTTGCTATTGATCCAAATGATAATCCATTCCCAACAGCATGGACAGTTGTTGGGGGTGAAACCAAAGATGTTTAGGTTTGGTTCCTAACATTGCTCAAAGAGGATCTATTGATTGAAAGAGATGATCATTTTACACTATGTCTGACAAGCAAAGGCATTTGTCCCAGCATTTGAACGGTACTTCTTGCAGTTGCCAACAGATTTCATTTAAGGCATTTGCATGGAAATATGAAGTTAGTAGGTAAATTATTATTTTATCTGTCTTACTTTGTTATTTTGTAATATATTTTAATAAAATTTTATCAGAGGTTTTTTTTTTTTTTTTTTGGGGTGCCAAGGGCTTGCATTCAAGTTTGCTTTGCGGAGAGCTGAAAAGCTACTATTGTTAATCAATACAAGTTGAGGATGGAAGAGATAGCTAAACTTGAGGTTCAATGCCTCGATTGGTTTACTGATAAGCCACCCTCACAAATCAATATGGTCTAGGTTAAAATTTGATATATTTTCTAAGTGTGACTTGTTAGTAAACAATAACTGTGAAGGGAAAATTGCAAATTTGGTATACTAACTCAACCAATTAAGCGTTTTTGGTATATTTTATTTTTCGACGATAAAATAGGATCGTATCTCCAAAATAAAACAATTTAGTGCATTTCTTGCCGCTGCCAATAGATTTTATTTAAGGCATTTACATAGAAATATGATGTTAGCATTTTAATCTGTCTTACTTTGATATTTTATAATATATTTAAATAAAATTTATTCAAAGGTTTTTTATAGGGTTCCAGGGGCTTGCATCCAAATTAGCTTTGTGGAGAGCTGCAAAAGCTACTATTGTTTATCAATACAAGTTGAGGATGGAAGAGATATATAGCTAAACTTGATGTTCACTGCCTCGATTGGTTTGCTGATAAGCCACCCTCTCAAATCTCAATGGTCTAGGTTACACTTTGACATATTTTCTAAGTGTGACTTGCTATTAAACAATAACTGTGAAGGTAAAATTGTAAATTTGGTATACCAATTCGACCAATTAAGCGTTTTTGGTATTTTTTAATTTTCAACGACAAAATAAGATCGTATCTCCAAAATCAAGCAATTTAATACTTTTTTTCTTTTTCTTTTTTTTTTTGCTAGAAACAGATTTTTTATATCAGAATTTACACGTGGCGAACTTGTAAAACTAAGTCGGATTTTCGGAGGGCAAATTCAAGTTCTGGACTTCTGGTCAAAAAATGAATTAGATTGCATGATTTTTAAGATACGATCCTATTTTGTCACTTGAAAATGAAATGTACCAAAATCGCTGAATTAATCGAGTTGGTGTACCAAATTTGTAAATTGTAATTACTTTAAGTGCATTGATATTGGAGGTTAGGCGAAAGTCAATCATAACTATGTTAGAATGGATTAGAATATATGAAATGGATAGATTGTAAGAAAATAGGGACACTTGTGAGATGAAGTGGGAGGGTAGAAGGTTGTGTCCAAAGCTAAAACAAATTATAGGAAGTACAAGGGCAAAAATTTCTGATTTTATTCCCATTAAAAATAATAATTGGTTGTAATAGATAGACTGTTATTAAGGGGGTAAAATTTCTGTTGATTCGAGAGGACACACATGCTCTTGTAGAAAGTGGCAACTCACGGGCATACACCTTGCAAACATGGTTTATGTGCAAGTGTTGCACAACACTTAAACTATGAAAACTTTGTAAATGATTGTTATACAATTGATACTTACAAAAAGATTTACATGAATGCAATGATTTCCATGGATGGTCTTTGAATTGGGAAAAAAAAAAAAAAACACATCTCATCCCCCATTTTCCTCCAAATTTTGGAAGATAAAAAAGGAAGACCTACAAGTGCAAGAAGACAGATGAAGTCCCTAAATATTATTTTGTATTAATGGGGATCACATTTTTAAAAAAAAAAAATTTAAAAAAAAATTAAATATAAGACTGAAAAACTTAATTAATAAAAATATATATAATGTTAACATTTTCAAAATAAATAAAAATACAGCTCAAATCCTCAAACTTACAAAAACCCCAACCTTAAACCCTACCAAGCTTCTTGAGAAATCCCAGGCAAGAAAATAGGGGACGAAATGGTTATAGAAAGAGTTCGTGGAGGTTTCAAAGGTTAGTGGGTCCCTTTAATTTATTTTCTTCTCATTGTTGAGTCTATCCAAAAGTTCATGTTTTCTGCTATGTTTTGAAACCCGCACCGGACGTCGAACCGAGAAGCCTTCCTGGTTACTGGTTTTACTGGTTCGATCGGTTCGACCACCGGTCGGACCGGTATGACGTCATAAATATGTAATAATTATATTTAATTATATATATTATATAATATTATAAATATGAATTAAAAATAATCAAATTAGTTAAATTATATAAAAAGGAGAGATGATTTTAAATCACTTTTAATTTTCAAATAACATATGTAATAATAAAATTTCAAATCATAAATCTACAAGCATAATAAAATATTTAATTAAATAGAAAAATAATCAATATCTTACAAATTAACAATATAAATAAAAGATTGATTCAACAATATCATACTTTTATTATAGAAAAATAAATAACAAGAATATCATCCATAATTTATATTTTTATAACTATATATTATAAAAAACAGAATAAATATTAAACACTATTTTCTTGATTTGTTAAATGAATTCAATTATCTTGGCAAATGAAAGGAATTATATTTTAATTTGAATTTAATGAACCAACAATTGAAGTAGCACACTTGGTTTGAGTGCTCTCCTTCTATTCAAAGGGTGTTGGGTTCAAATCCTAGCATTCCCAATCCAAATACATGTTTTTAGCAAAAAAAAAAAAAATGAAAAATCCGGGCCATTCGGCCCGCTTACCGGTCCGGTCACGTCTCAACACCGGTTTTTGATCGGTTCTTAGCGGGCCAAATTGGTCCAGTAGCCAACTGGTTTTGAGGGGTTAACCGGACCGGATTGGCGGTCGGTCCGGTCCGGGTTTCAAAACACAGGTTTTCTGTAGTGGTCCAGTATATTGTTTTATGTTTATTGGTTTGGTGTTTAGGATATATTTATTATTTTTTTTTTTTACTTTTTTATTTAACAGGGAAACCTTTAAAATGTATAGTTAATTTACACCGTGGAATGGAGGTACATTGAATCGCGTACTAGGGCATGGTGTGTTGGGGGACTAGAATTTGATTTTATTGTGACCGTTCCTAATGATACTTCAATAGTTCATCTTTCTAGGATATGTGAAAAATTAGGATATGATGGGCAGAAAAAGTTTTATGGGATTGATATGCTACAGATATTTATGAAAATGTGTGATGATCGTGAGTTGTTTCGGTTTATGAAATTCTATCCATGAGGATTGAACTTGTACTTAGAATGCAATGTTGATGGTGATAATCATGTGAAGTCTGATGATAATGTGCAGAGTGATTCTGAGGAGAGTGACTATATTGAAAGTAGTTCAAAGGACAGTGAGCATGTGTCATCAGGGGATGGCTCTGAGAGTTTAAAGGGTTCAGATGTAGACGATCTTGAAGAGAGTTTTCCTATTTTTATTTCCAAAGACATAGGTTCAGCTAAAACTGTTCTTTGATTGCAAAGACTTGTTCAGACAAGCTATACACTCATGCTATAATGACTAAGAGGAATTTGAAATTTACTAAAAATGATAAAATAAGGGTCTATGCTAAGTGTTTAGATATGGAATGTAAATGTCATATTATTGCAGTTAAATTTAAAGGTGACGAATCAATTACATTTTCGATTAGGGAGTATGATTATGTTCATAAATGTCGTATATCAAATAAAATTAAGAATATGAAATCCAAGTGGTTGTCCAAAACGTTTGAGGGTCAGTTTTGAGCTGATCTAGGAAGAAAATTAAAGGGCTAGAAGCTTGACTCTGAAAGAATTCTATGTGTGGGGTTTTCAAAGTATATTATAGGAATAGTGTCCTTAAAGCCTATTTTGTAATCAACTTAGTACTTTTCTTTTGTAAATCACAATCAGTCTTTGAATAATAAACGAACTGATTTGATCAGAAGGCAAGATTTTTTTATATGCTCTAGTTTGATTGTATGTTTACTTTGACTGCGCATGTATAAGAACTCCTCTAATCTAATTGACTTATAGGACTCGATTACTTAGGAGAAGTGATTCATGAAACGAGCCCTAAATCACATAAGTTAAGATTAGAAATCACTTCAAACTAATGATTCCAACAGGCAGTGGAAGTGTCGTCATGACTCGTTTGAGGCTTCCTTTGTGTGATCACGCCTTTAAAAAGGATCACCTTGTTTCATGGGGTGTAAAGTATATAGTTGATACGTGCGTAATACATGAGGGTACTCGTTCCTAATGGAATAGTACACTGAGGTTTCCCGTGTGAGAAGATTCCTAAATGAGAAAAGAAGTTTTTATTTGTGGAAATGGAAACTTCCAGATTAGAAAATATCTCACAAGTCATTGATATGATTGATTAGTCCTTAGATTTGAGATTCCATCAATGCTTTATGTGAGTTTACTCTATAATCTTAGGTATACGCCTAAAAGGATGTCGCCTGAGATAATTGAATTATGGCTTATATTGGGGCTACAAAAGTGACACATGAAAGCATTTGAGAATCATAAAGGACCTACACTTGCCTTAGCAAGTTGATCTCTTATTGTATAAGTCATTCATATGTCATCTCGTTGTCCTTGACCAAGGTAGTGGATCGAGATCAAGAAATGAGTTTCTTGGATCGAGATCAAATGGATATCAAATGAACTTGACATCAAGATCGAGATTATTAGGGTTCTAGTTATTCCGTGACCCTAGATCTTGATTGAGAGATGAGATGTAGGAGGACCTTATTTCACATATGTCAATGACTTAAGGGTTCTTTTAAATAGATACATTCTTATTCAGTTAAGGGTCATACACCTATTACTAGACTATGGTCGTGTGATATGTGAATCGATTAATTAAGGATGTTGATTATTCAGTATCACTGCCAATTGAATAAAGAACCTAGAGGGTCACACATAAATGCCCGGTCACGAGGATATGAGACTTGAATTGATTAAACGAGTTGATCAAACTAACCAATGGGTTGAAAAGGGCTACACATGCGTGTGGGACGGGTGGGGCGCGTGTTTCGAGGTGACACATGTCACCTTACTATAATGGTTAAATAATTAAATTGGTTTAATTATTTAATGGAATTTAATTTAATTATGAATTATTTATTAAGCCCTAGTTTGGAAGCAATTTCTAACAAATAATTAATTATGAATTAATTAATTATTGACATCTATTTATTTATTATGAATAAATAAAAATATCTCATTAAATGTCTAAAGGAGTTAGGTAGAGTTTCTTGCAAGTTGCAAGACTAGTTGATCAAAGAGGACTTTTGGTCAAAATCTATAATGCACGGATACGGACACGGCGACACGGACACGACACGACACAGATACGGCGATACGGATTTTTTCTTGAATTTTTCACGTGGGGAGTGTCCGACACGAGTGTCCGACACGACACGACATGGCAAAATGATATTTTTAGAAGTGTCCGTACATCCTAGGTCAAAATAAAAGGCCTTTACTTACCTAGCAAGAAATCCTATGCAAAGAAGGTTAACCTTCTCCACATAGGAAAGGGGTTCAAACCCCCCCCCTAGTTATAAAAGCATGGGTTTCGAACCCCATGATGTGTGATAGAAAATCTTCTTTTCCAAATTACATCAAATAAACTCTAGATAGTCTATACACTAAACATAACACTAGCATCCTCCCCTTTTCATATCGTGATCGAGGTTCGTGTGGACTATTCTTTAGAGGGCTGCTAATTTGGAGTCTTGAGGATTTGAAGGAGTTTGTGGAACTTGCAGCTTGAAGCGCGTTTGTAGGCGGCTCAAATGTATAAAAAAAAAAAAAAAAATACTATTCTTGTAAGTTCCTTAACACTCCATGAATCGGCAATAGGAATTGCAAGTCTAGATCATGCTTTGGGTAAAAAAAAAATCCGTTGCACCTTTGTTGTCTTTTTCCCAATAGTATTAGCCATAAACGACCAAAAACCATGCTTTGAGAACCATTCAGGATAGTGTTGATAGACAATATGTTGTGTTATGGGATTATGCAAAGGCACTTAGAGCTTGAAGTTCAGAATCCACTGTGATCATGCGATTAGCAGAGGTTCGTGATGTGAATGAGAAAAAAAAAAATTGAGAGATTTTACATATGCTTTGAGGCTTTTAAAAAAGGGTTCATCTCTGGGTGTAGACCAGTGAAAGTAGTTGATGGATGCCACTTAAAGGGTCCATATAAAGGGGTTTTGTTATGTTGTTGCTATTGATCCAAATGATAATCCATCCCCAATAGCATGGGCAGTTGTTGGGAGTGAAACTAAAGATGTTTGGGTGGTTCCTAACCTTGCTGAAAGAGGATCTATTGATTGAATGAGATGATCATTTTACATTCATGTATGACAAGCAAAAAGGACTTGTCTCAGCATTTGAAAGGGTACTTCTTACAGCTACCAATAGATTTTATTTAAGGCATTTGCATAGAAATATGAAGTTAGCATTTTAATCTGTCTTACTTTGTTATTTTATAATATATTTAAATAAAATTTAATCATAGGTTTTTTGTCCCAAATTAGCTTTGTGGAGAGCTGCAAAAGCTACTATAGTTAATCAATACAAGTTTGAGGATTGAAGAGATAGCTACACTTGATGTTCAATGCCTCAATTGGTTTACTGATAAGCCACCCTCACAAATCTCAATGGTCTAGGTTCTACTTTGATATATTTTCTAAGTGTGACTTGCTACTAAACAATAACTGTGAAGGAAAAATTGCAAATTTGGTATACTAACTCAACCAATTAAGCGTTTTTGGTATATTTTATTTTTCAACGACAAAATAGGATCGTATCTCCAAAATCAAACGATTTAGTGCATTTTTTTTTGTCGGGAACTGATTTTTCCTATGGAAATTTATACGTGGCGAACTTGTAAAACCAGATCAGATTTTCGGCGGGCAAAATCGAGTTCTGGTCAAAAAGCGCATTAGATTGCATGATTTTTAAGATACGGTCCTACTTCGTCACCGAAAATGAAATGTACCAAAATCGCTGAATTGATCGAGTTGGTATACCAAATTTGCAATTTCTTTAAGTGCATTGATATTAGAGGTTATAGGAAAGTCAATCATAACTATGTTAGAATGGATTACAATATACAAAACGGGTAGATTGCAATAAAATAGGGACCTTTGTGAGATGAAGTGGAAGGGTAGAAGGTTGTGTCCAAAGATAAAACAATTGTAGAAAGTACAAGGGCAAAAATTTCTGTTTTTATTCGCATTAAAAATAATAATCGGTTGTATTAGATAGATGGTTATTATAGGGGTAAGATTTCCGTTGATTCTAGAGGACACATATGCTCTTATAGAAAGTGGCTATCCACGGGCATACACTTTGCAAACATGGTTTATGTGCAAGTGTTGCACAACACTTGAACTACGGAAACTTTGTAAATGATTGTTATACAGTTGATACTTATAGAAAGATTTACATGAATGCTATGATTTCCATGGAGGGTCTTTGAATTGGGATTAAACAAATCTCATCCCCCCTCTTCCTCCAAATTTTGGAAGAAAAAAGGAAGACCTACAAGAGCAAGAAGACTTGAAGCAAATGAAGTGCCTAACAAAAGAGAAAAACATCAAAGATGAAGAGAAAGAAGAGAGCCAAACAAGAAGAAGAAACAAAGTTTGAATGTGGCATGCAAATTTTGTGGAGTAGAGAATCACAACAAACGGGAGTGTGAGTGGAGAAAGTTTGCTGATCAATTTGCAAAGGAGTATCTACTAGATGATGAAGCACCTCAACCATCTCAACCATCACAAAATGCATCTCCTGCCACCTCTCAAGCCCAAAAACAGCCTGTAAGCTGAATTTGTAATATTTTACATAAAACTAATTGATTACTTACCAATGTACTATTGGCTTGCTTTCTAGGTTAGGAAACTGTCTAAGAAATATAGCAAGAAAAAGGTTGGATTCTTTTGAAAGAAAATAACCGTTGTCCATGCAGTTGTGGAAAGTGATTTTAATAATATTTTATAGTTATGATGGTTTAGGCTACTCTTTCGTATTTATGACAGAAAGTTGGTTTAATAGTTCCTTTTGTTGTTTAAACTGCTATTTTATAATTAGGACAAAAAATTGAGAAAAATTGCAGCTCTTTTGTTGTTAATATTAGCAAAGAAATTGATGTAATTTGAATGATGTTATGAAATGTTGTCTTAATAATACGGTGTTAATTATATTATTATTAATATGCTATATTAATATGCTATTGATGTTGAAACGCAAAGAAATTAAAGTAAAATGAGCAAAATAGGAGATGTAGGTGTGTTTTTATTATATTAAGATAGTTTCCTGCCGAAACTTTTCCTAAAAAATACCTTAAATGAATTTTTAACGTTGCACATAATATCTACGTGCATTTTCCTTTACTTAGTTAATGGTAAGATTATTATTGCAATGTGTGAGACTATTATTGTAATATTTTTTATAGTATGAGACTATTTTTGAATTTTAAAATGAATGAAACTAATATTATTGTAGTCCAAATCGAGTGCGACTAAGAAATACAATTTCCCTTTCAACCATTATCTCGCTGTAACTTTATGGAAACCAAAAATTATATTAAGTAATCATTTATGCTCTTTTATTTTTGTTTAGGGAGTATCACCTGTGAATTTGTTGTTCCCCATGCTTAATTTTTTGAGCATTGTAAGATTCCCGATCTCTCTTGGAAGGTTCCCTGTCAGTTTATTGTTCGATATTTGAAGCAATTGCAAAGAAGAAATAGTGAAGAGACTGAGGGGAACTTCGCCAACAATTTGGTTCATTCCAATGTCGATCTGAATTAGGTTCTGAAGATTGCCAATCTCCCTCGGGATAACTCCTGTCAAATGGAAAGTTCATTAATATTTTAGGTCAAATTTCCATTACAGATAAGGACAGCAGGACTATACTAGACTATACTCTCTCTCTCTCTCTCTCTCTATATATATATATATATATATTAATTTCTGGAATTTAACAAAACTAGTGTAAAATGAATAATGTGACATGCCCATGGTGGTTTAGCCACATGGGCAATTATTTCTGAGGTGTCAAAGTTGGTTTTGCCACATAAGAGAAATGAACATGTCAGCCGGTTTTCAAGGCTCACATGAGGTGCACGCCCCGGTTCCCGACAAGCCAAAACAGTTCTAGTCAAATTTGTTTCAATTTTCAAACTTTTTTAGAGTTGTGATGTCTTATTGCTATCGGAAAATTTAGGGTCCTAAAATGGCGAATGAGGGGGAATTAATATCTCCATTTTGCATTTTCCCCTTTAGACTACATCCGAATTGATTAATTTGGTAAAAACATATCAATTTCCTTATGAATATTCAATATTATCCTTGATATTAATTTTGACAATATTTTACTCTTAAATTCACTATTACAATAATATGGTCTAGCTACAATGTAGACAAGAATTTAGAGCATGCAATTTTTCATAAGTTAATGAAAGTTTATGTAATTAGTCCAAATTCCGTAACTATCTCTAATATTTTTCATGCAAAACACAGAAGAATTCATGAGTTTTAGACTCATCAGTCATCAAGAGAATGAGATTTTGAACTTTACTGCATCTTGAAACAAAAAGAATGACCTTACCAGTCAAATTGTTTCTTCCTATATATAACATCTGAAGGGACTTCAACTTCCCAATTTCTTTGGGTATCTCTCCATCAAAAGAGTTGAAAGACAAGGACACGTTCCCAAGCTGTGAACACCGAGACAAATTTGATGGGATTTGTCCGCTCAATTGATTGAAAGACAAGTAAATCCCTTTAAGAAACGGAAGATTACAACACAGGCAAACCGGAAGCCCGCCGCTGAGATCGTTCGATGTGAATGCCATAGATTCGAGGGTCGAAATGTTAAATAAGGATGATGGTATGGTACCGGATAGACCATTGTATTGTATGTATAGAACTCGTATACTACGAAACCTCCCAAACTCACTTGGAATCCTTCCCTGTAACAAGTTACTAGTAAAATCAAGTATTTCGAGACGAGATAGGTTGGCTAGGGTTTCTGAGATGGAACCCGTGAAAGTGTTGTTTCTTATAGAAATGTACGTCAGACGGGGTCAAACGTGCTAGTTCTTGAGGCAAAACGCCGTGGAAGAGCTTGAAACTTAAGTCGAGTGAAACCAGGAAGGAGAGGTTTCCGATGTGTGGAGGAACATCGCCTTCGAGGCCCGTGCCGGAAATATTGAGGGCCGTCACTCTACGGTGGCAACGGCCACAAGTGACGCCAATCCAGCTGCAGACGGAGCTTGAATTGGTCCAGTTACTCGTGAGTATATGGTGAGGTTCCAAATTAGTTAAATGAGCTTTTAGTGTAAGAAGGGAGGATACATCTGAGGAATAATTTTGGCAAAAAACTTGATGGTTTTGAAATAGAAGGAGAAGTGCAAATGCAAGCATGTAAGGTTGGAACGTTGTGGTTTTCTCCATGGTGTGATGATCTGAGGTTTTTTGGTGGGTTAGATGCAATATATGGATAGATCTAATGGAAACTTTTTGCACTATAGAATATGTTTCATTACTGTAATAATTATAGTTAATTCCTTGTAGTAAGGAGATTTTAATATTAATGAGAGGCGAATTGAATTTTTATAGAATTCTAGTAAAAGGGTTGCTGACGATTTATTCCCAATTTCTATATTAATTGACAACGAGAATTTATTCTAGAAAACGCCTTTTAAAATATTATATATATATGTGTGTGTGTATCGACACACACATCTTATATAATTTCTATTTACATAATATTATTACTTTTAATTAATTTATTTTGCATTATACCAAATTTATACGTACAGATACTGATATAGTACACTTTGGCAGTTTTAGTTTAAATATATATTTTAAAAAAAATGACACAAAGTCAACACTGTATGAAATATGTATATTCAGGTTTAGGAAAAAGTCACGGTCATGGCCGGGTAAAATCTTCTTAGGAAGTGTTTACTTGGTTAGGTGATTATCCATCGGCAATGGAAAAGCAATAGTGATTTTCTTGTTATTTAACCTCAAAACCAGTGTTTACTTCATTTAGCAATTAAGCTGCAATTTGGTTTATATAGCAACTCCCCCAGGGAGTTGTTATATAACATGACCTTTTCTTATTTTTTCTAAGGCTTAGCCATTTATACAAGTTCCTCACAAGGGAATTAGTTTACTTTGATTGTTTTCTATCCATTGATTTTTGGTTATTGGTAGATAGAAATTGATGTAAATAGACAACCCATTATTTACTTTGATATATTATTGGACCGAGTATGTACATTGTCTAGATGGGTTGTTTACTTGGGGAGGTGAAAGCCCAACGGCTAACCCTTGAAATACCATATTTACCGCTCAGTTTTGTGGCTCTAATTTTGTGCTGCAATAAAATACTATTTCCTTTTATTTTAATTTAGGGTAATACTGTCATTTCACACAGCCCATCATTAGTGGGTTACACAACAACTCAATTTTTGAGTTGGTAGATAGCCCACTCTAATATATTGATACCATTGGGCCTACGGGCTAGCACCACGCCTCAACAATGGCCAAGTAAATAGTATTAACATGTGGATACCAAATCTTTTCCATTGTATAATGCCCAAGTAAACTAATTCTAAAACAAATTTTATAGAGGACAAACACATAAAATTTGTAAACACCCCTTTTCCCTTCAAGTAAACTAATTCTTAAATTTGTAATGTTTTAGTCTACCACACATATAAGACATATTTTATAGAGGACAAACACATAAAACAAATTTATAACGATAAATATATAAGACAAATTGAACATATAAGACCAATCCTATATTTAATCGGTGCCTAGGAAAAATTAGCTTATTTATGAAAATTATATAATGTGTGGAATATAAAACCAATTGAATAATAATTTAGTAGTATGTCGTATATTTGGAAACATATTTATTTAAAACTTATTATTTTATAATCAATAATTTTTATGATATATTTTTTATGTATAATTTATTTAAGGGTTAATTACTTTTAGACCCATGAGAGTATAGAAAACTACAATTTGTGACCTTATTAGTCGAATAATTACACTTACAACCATTTATTAAATTATTAATTACAAAAAACACCCACTAACTAGGGTTTCATTAAATTTTTGATGACATCATCAAATATTTGACTTGAATTTTCTATTTTACCCTTTTATTCACTGTAACAGTTTTATTTCCAAAATTACCCTTTATTATATTAAAAACTATATATATATATATATTTTTTTCCTATTTTACCCTTTTATTCACTGTAACAATTTTATTTCCAAAATTACCCTTTATTATATGAAATATATATATATATATATATATATATATATATATATATATATATATATATATGTATATCTGACTATCGTACATTTAGTCTTAATTATAATATAGTCCATTTAAATTGAGAAATTATATTTTAGTTCCTAAATTTTTAGAATTGTTTGTGGTCCCTAACGTCCGTTAGAATTTCATTATGTTATTCTAAAAATACTCTCGATATTTTTAATTTGATTTGTGGCTTTAGGGATCATTTTATTTATATGTGTGAACTTTAGGGATGATTTTGTAGTTTTGGTCATACATTCATTATAACACTCATAATTTTGTTAGGAATCTCAAACTAAACAAGATTTATAGAGACTAAAATATAAAATTTTGATCCAAATAAACTATATTGTAATTAAGTCTAAATGTAAATTAATCAGTTATAAATCACGGTATATATATTAAAGGGGTCTTTCAATCTCCATCATGCCCTCGGCAGCCCTCCTGAAAAGAAATAAACATTACTTTTAATTTACTAATTTTTAGTCCTAACCTAGCTTTAAGCAACATCATTATGACTTTGGATTTTGAAAATATAAGAATTAAGATGTATTAAGAAAAGATTTTAATATCATTTGACCAATTCTGAAATAATTATATCTAACTACTATGTATTTAAGCCTAATTACAACGCAAACCATCTAAATTTAAAAATTACATTTTAGTTCCGAATTTTGAAAACTGTTTGCGGTCCCTAAAGTCCGTTTAGTATTCAGTTATGTCATTCCAAAAATACCCTTAATTTGTTGTTAAATTCATAATTTATAGGGATCGTTTAGTTTATATTTGTAAAGTGCAAGGATGATTTTGTAATTTTAATCATATATTGAATGTAACATTCATACAACCGTCAGTGGCATAAGAGTACTTTTACAAATTCTATTAAAGCCCTCAAACCAAACAAGATTTACAAGGACTAAAATGTAATTTCTCAATTTAAATAAATTGCATTGGAATTAAGCTTAAATGCAGGATAGTTAAATATAAATCATCCTCAACAATTTTAAAAATTGTTATTTTGACATAACTATAGAGAATTATAAATTAAATGATGTAATTATTTGAAGTATTGGGCACCAACTTCCAATTATTTTAGGGCTGACTTAAATGTTGTAGGTCAATGGGTAACTTTCTCATAAACTCCTTTGAATTCTTAATGAAGATAAACTTGTCCAAATTCACCTCATTTATACACTTGAGAGAGAGTTGAGACCTCGACCTCACCACAAAGAGTAGTTAGCAAGATTATTTAATGCTTATAATATAAGATACCAGATCGGAAAAATTTATTTTTGGGATGGTTCAAGTTAAAATAAACCGAGATTAGGTTTAATACCGAAGTCTGGATTCGCCCATTCTGTTGCCATGTTTTAGGCGTTCTTAGGGCTTGCCTCCATGACTGGTTAAGAACTAAATCTCTAGCTTATCTTAATCTGGTAAAATTACCATGTACAATATAAAAGTTTTTTGATTTGGTCTCACTAAAAGATTTAATTTTTTTATTTAATTTCCGCCTTAATAAAAATAAAAGATCCTCAGAAATCCTCAGAAATTGTATCAGAGCCATGGGTATTGATTTTAGTTTCTGATAATATTCAACACAATCTTTCTATGATGAATATCTTTAGAAATAGAGATACTGTTAAAAACAGTATGGAAGAGGAGTATGATATTCCTCAAAATCTTGATTTGTTGAATAAATGGACTATTCCTAAGATAGATCCGACTGTTATTTATAAATTTGGAACTTTTGATAGACTAAGTTTCAAGCAAGTTGTTAAAACTACTGAGGAAACAATTTCTCTTAATAAAGATGAAATGATAATTAAATTACTTAATAATAGAGACCTTAATATTAGAAATAATGTCAATTATATTGAAAGAAAAAGCCAATATGAGAATGCTTGCTTCCATATCAATACTGACACCATTTCTGAGGATCTTTTATTTTTATTAAGGCGGAAGTTAAATAACAAAATTAAATCTTTTAGTGAGACCAAATCAAAAACTTTTATACTGTACATGGTAATTTTACCAGATTAAGATAAGCTAGAGATTTAGTTCTTAACCAGTCATGGAAGCAAGCCCTAAGAACGCCTAAAACATGGCAACAGAATGGGCGAATCCAGACTTCGGTATTAAACCTAATCTCGGCTTATTTTAACTTGAACCATCCCAGAAATAAATTTTTCCGATCTGGTACTTTTTTTTTTTTTAAAACCCCACCATGAACATTGATTCTAGTAATCTGATATTATTCAACACAATAAGATTTAGCCAGCCATATTAGGCGGCGAAATATAACATGAAATTGTAAAAGTACTAACTGAAATGTAAATTAACTTACTTATTAAATGTTGCACACCAGACTTGCAGGATTGCAAATTTTTTCACTCTGAAGAAAATTTACAGACTGGACTTTCAAATTTACAAACTTCGTATTTTTTGCTCTACCTAATGCAAAGCTGAGCAGTCCGATAAATAGACAAAAGAAACGGATTTGAAATCCGGAACTAAAGACTAAACTAAACTATTTGCTCAATTATGAATAAGCACTATACAGTTTTATTAAAACAACGGTACTCAAACCATGGGTACTTTATTAAAGTGAAAGATTCCTTCCAATCATCCTATAAGGACCCCATCTTATCTTTTCCTTTTCCTTCTTTATTCAAATATTTCTGAATAACTTGCTCGATATCATCACAAACTCCTTCAAAAGGATTTTGGGCTTCCCCAGCTGGGTAATAATCTTCATTGGATAATGTCTCCATGGAAACACTTGATTGTGATTCAAAACTAAAATTTTTCATTAAATCTTTCTTTATCTCTCTGAGATATGAAGCAACTTTTTCTTCATCAGAAACTTGTCCTTTCTGGAAATATAATTTCTGTGAGATATATTCAAAGGGACTTGGAGATTTATTTTGTTCCTCCAAAATTGTATATTCTTCGATCTTCTTTTTGATATTATCAACAGTCTCTTGTCCTTCAATACATCCTTCTTTATTAACTTGCATCATTTTTCTCCAGAACTTCGTATAAAAAGTTCTAAAGATACATGGTATCTTTTGTTGTGTTTCTCCCAACTCTGGTTCCCATTTCCAAATCCACGGGATTCCGAATTCTGTGAAAAATTGTAAAGAAGTCATTCCTTCTATCCATTTCCCATTATTCTGGGCTTCAATAATTTTTGGAGAAATCTCCACCCACTGAGAATATAATTCTTGAAACATATTTGACAAAATTTTTGCTGTAGGACCAAAACTGAGCCACCATTGGTATAACCAATTTGGAATGTCTTTATTATAAACATTCGGACAAATTTTGAAAAACCATGAATGCTTATGAAGCTCATTTTGATAAAGGAAAGCTTTATTAAAAGCTTCAACATAATCCCAATAATTAAATTTTATTTTTATTTGGGAATTTTAGAGACTATATTCTCTTTCTCTAAGGGTACTGATTCCCCATTCTTCTGTAGATATTATTTGTTTAATAATAACTTTACTAAAGTTATAAACTTTAGTTTGCTTTCCTGGAAAGAAGTGATCAAATTCGCAGGATCCGGTCACCTTAAGTATATTCTCAAAGTGAGTTCGCTGTTTATATGAACCAGCAGTAAAAGATGCCGTATCAAGATACCTTTGCGTGAGATGCCAGATATTATCTTTCCATCTCAGATCTTTTTCTTCCAAGAGTAATATTAACTCTTTATGAGAATTTTGCTCATATAATAAATCAACTGATTCAACTTCTTCATCTCCTACTATATTAGCATAAGATGGAGCGGTTTGAGTATTACTCTCCTGTTGAGCTTTGAATTCTAAAAATTCCTTGTATAAAGGATCATCCTTTGGTGTATTACTGGAGGATGATGATGAAATATTAGCAATATTTTCAGCTATTAGCTTCTGTTTGCCAAATTGGGCAATAGTTCTTCCACCCCTCCTCTAAATGTGCTATACATCTTTTACAAGAGAGTGCTTATAATTGGTGGGAGGAAGTTCAGCTGAAACTAGATCTAGAAGAGGTAGTGATTACATGGAAGGTTTTCACTAGGGAGTTTCGAGCCAATTATATTCCTCGAGTCGCTCGAGAGCGACGAGAAGCGGAGTTTATGGACTTAAAACAAGGGAATCACACGGTGGCCGATTACATCGCAGAGTTCAATCGATTGGCCCCTTATGCCAGGCATATTACGAGCGATGAGGCTCGTAAGAGTAACAAGTTTGTCAATGGACTCCGATATGAGATCCGAAAGGAACTGTTACGCCGAAACATAGATAGATGGACCAAGGCTACAAGAAAGGCATCTATGATTGAGGCCCAATTAGCACAACTTCTTAAGGAAGGAGCCTATTCGGGTTTGGGATCCAACTCTGGGTCCAAGAGGCCTTACGAACAGCCAGCATCGCCTGTTATGGGAAATAAGGAGCAGCCATGGTCGCCTGTGGCATCAACACTGCCAGTACGCCCATTCGGGACGCCCGTTCCAAAACAAGGACAGTCTCGGTTTCCACCGTGTAAGCATTGTGGGAAAGATAACCACCCAGAAGCTGATTGTCGAAAAAAGGCTGGCACATGTTTTGTTTGTGGAGAACCGGACCATATGATGAACAATTGCCCAAAGAAGAGGACAAAAAATCCGAGACCTGCAGTTTATGGTCATGCTTATGCCCTCGAAGGTGAGGAAAATGAGAATGTCGAGCTTAATTCTACTGCCGTGGTGAAAGGTACCACATACATGCATGACATACCATTCATACATTGTCTTATCCGAGTGTCGTACACTCATTTATTGCGCATGCTATAGCTATTTCTTTATGCTCAGCTGTTATCTATGTTGATGTCAGACTTACTGCCTTTAGATGTTCGAAAGATGTAGAATTCTTCAGACTTAGGTGCTTGAGAGACATTGGGGGCTCTCTTGCCTATGTGCGTGAGTGACGGGGTGCTCTCACTTATGTGCTCGGGAGACGGGGCTCTCTCGTTTGTGTGCTTCAGAGACGGGGTTCTCTTTTCTTGAGTACTTTATCTTTCTATGCGTGTTCGGGTTGCGTATGATCTTCGGTTGTGCGTTCCGGGAACAAGAGACAAGTGATGGATGTCGTGACCAATTAGTAGAATCTGAGGACAGATTCTTTTAAAGGAGGGAAGGTTGTAATGCCCCACTTCTCCGGAATAGGACAAGACAACGTTACGTATGAGTTTTGGAGCTACACGTTTATTTACCAATTTATGACCTCGGATTTTATGGGACTTAATTGTTTTCTCATGATAATATGTGCCAATATTTGTAAATATATGTGATTATGTGATAACTAAGTGTGCTATGTGCAATTGATGCTAATAATTAAATTATGCTTTTATTAATTAAATAATACGAAACTCGTGACGTACGTGTTAATATTTCAAGTAATTTGGGTCTTTATGAAATATTACTAAAGTTGTTTTGGGTTTAATTATTTATATCTAGAACTTATGAGACACCTTACTTAATAATCCAAATTAGAGGGACTTAATTGCAATTAATAACATTTGGATCAGATTTTTTTTGGTTGATTTCATTCTTTACAACGCACGTAGTGCACTTCTGAATCCTCCACATTTCATGTTTCTCTCATTTATCCACAATTGTTTATTCCTTAGATTTTTTTGAAAAACAAAAGAGAATGAAAAGTAATTCAATTCAGCTAATCCTTCACGCACCGCCTTGAAGACAAGTTGAGAACACCATCCTTTCCCATTCTCTCTTTTCTCGTACGTCTATCACGCCACCATCATCCATCTCTCGTCCCTCCATCATCCACACCAAGAACAACACCTTTGCTACTTCCTTCCTCTCCCCCTCGTGTTCCAGTCATACGAGCCAACCACCATCATAAGAAGTCCTCTTTCTTGATTGTCTTCTTGCTCTCCTTCTAGCTAGCTCGCCCCTTGTCCTTCAAATTTCAACAACAGGTAGAGAATCACTTTATCATTCTTTTCTCTATTTAAAAAGCTAATATGGTGTTATATCTAGATAAAATCATATGTTCTGATTTGAATTGGGAAGAACGTGAGCTTATGCAAAAGCGGTGATTGACTTGGTGTATATATATGTTATATATGTGCTGATGGCTTCGAACTTCATAGACTGATAAAGTTCCTGCAAACTTATGTTAGAATTTATAATATTTGATCATGATAGATGAATTTTACGAGTTGAGAATGACTTAAAGCATGCGGGAAGTTGGCAAAACATGAGTCTTGGAACCTTGCAGACTAGAGTGAGCAACCGTTGTCTTGAATGAAATCTGTCAACTTTCATAGTTAAATACATGAATCATAGCTTGTTAGAATTATGAAATCTGATGGTTTTAACGCTAAACAGTCTGAATCCGTGCGAGTTTTCATGATAGTAAGGTTTGAGAATGATGTAGGTATAAATTAGTATTGAATTTTGGTGCTGTCATGATCTGTGCAGTCATTTCAAATGTAAATTCCGAGCTCGTGCGATGCCGTTTTCAAAAACTGTTTTAACTGGAGATTAATAACATATTAAAGTTAATATCTGCCAAATTCCATAATTTTCCGAGCCCGTTTGATACCTCGAAAAAATCCCGAAAGTTGCCGCAGTCCCCTGTTTTTGCCCTGTTTTCTGATCTGGAACAGCAGCTGAGCAGAGGGACTAAACCTTCGAATTTTGCAAAACCGTTTTACAGAGGAGTACCTATATAGGTTGGGAGTATACCTATTAAGTTTCAGAATTTTCCGACTTCGTTTGATGTGGTAAACAGACCAGTCTTTGAAAGGTGTCGCTGCAGCCAAGTTGCTGTATTGTTTGAACTTTGACGGCTTATATGCAGAGAATTCCGACGTAAATTTTGAACTCATACGACCTCGGTTTTCAAAATTGTTTTAACTGGATATTCCTAGTATATTAAGGTTTATGTACGTCAAATTTTATGTTAATCCGAGTCCATTTGATACCCGAGAAAAAATTCAAAACGACTCAGCTGTCCCTTGTTTTCTGATCTGGATTAACAGCTTGAAAAGAGTGATCAAATGTATGAATTTCTCAAAACTGTTTTACAGGGGTACTTATGAATGTATCTAGTATATTCCCGTAAACTTTCAGATTAATCCGACTTCATTTAGTAGGGTAACGGTAAACTTTTTTGAAATGTGTTTCTACAGCGTTAATTCTGTTTTTCATCACTTTTGCTCTGAAATCTGTAATTTTACAGAAACAATTAGGGGTTGAGACCTATACCATATGAAAGACATGGTTGTCTAGTTTACTAGGAATTTTACGGTTTGTTAAAATACCATCCGAGCAATAAGTTATGATGAATTTTCTACAACGTGTGCATGAATAAAGTTTCTGCATAAATGTTCCTGCATGAATGTTGAATGAACTCTGCTATAATGTTTTCCCTCGCTCATTTCCATGGTTTTTGTAGTACATATTCCAAATTTCCAGCCACATAAATGTTACCTTGCACATGATATGGCACGATTACATGTTTAATTGAATTACGTGGCATTAATCGTACATATAAACATGCTCATGCCATTTTATGATTTTTATTACATCTTATCCCATCTCATGACATTGCAACACATTGCCGAGCGTCTATACTTGGTTTTATTAAGTCTAATTGTATTGGTAATCGTCACTTGTCTAGGTGATCCTCCTGAGGACCCGGTGGTCTAGTTACTTTGTCCTGTCTCTTCCTTTTGTCGACGTTATCCAGGTGAGGTTTATCTTCTTGTTGTAACCAATAACCTAAACCCGTATGGCCTTCATGATTTGAATCGTTTACCCGCATGTGAAATGTATATATAGCTATATAACCCTATATTTAGTAAGGACGTGATTGTCTACCGATTTAATGTTATTTGAAGACTAATTTCCAAGTACTAAATGGGTTATAGATATATTCTCCGGCGTGAGTTCATGCTCTTGAGAATGACTTTGACAGAAAATGAAAATGGTTTCCACGCATTGCATGATCCGAGCTCTTGTTATTGATTGATTGAATCCCCAATAGCATGGTTCTATTGGGAAGGGATCCGAGGCAACGTGTACGAGGGAATCCGAGAAGGCATCGGGCCGACGGTGAACCTTAATCGCGACCTCTACAGGGGCACTTGTTATCATCGGAGGTTGGTGATATTGCGTGTCTACTGTGCCGGTACGCCGAAGGAGCATAGTACCGAAATGGGCTATGACTCATCTGGACTATTGGACGGTTGGGGCTGATCAACCCTTTCCGTTACCGGGTGTGGTGGATGGTTTATTGTTATTGTTATTGTTATTGACTGATTGTGGAGTAAAGGTTGGAGAACGGTATTGCTCGGTACCGATTGATCGATTGAAACCCTTAATCTGATATACGTCATGGACCTTGAAAGGAAATGATTGTCTTGTTCTTGAAATTGAGACTATATCGGATCGAGGGGTTGTGTTTATCTTGCATTGCGTATCTCTCTCTTGCATTGAATATATCTTGTATATTGTTACCGCCTCACCAGTCACTCGACTGACCCTCTCCTTCTCTCTTTCTTGTTACCTTATTGGTTGCAGGTTGGAGTCAGCTAGGCGGCGTTCGAGTCATGTCATGTTGAGTCCGTCTAGGATTACTTTTTGTTACTGATACTTTATCTATCGGCATGTATGTGCGTATTGTTACCTCTCGTTCCAACTTTTGACACTTGTGAATAGAGTGCCTAGTGTAGTACCTTACTGTCGTATCTTGTGATCGAAATGGAAATTATATGTTTTAAATAATGTCGGCTCGTGGTCATTATGTGTTGAAGGATTTAATTCGCTTCCGCTATTGCATGCTCTCTGACGACTGTTTGTCTAGTGTCGTCTAGCTAGGTGTGGTCTTGAGTGTCTCCCGTTCGCTAGCGCTTGACATGTATATGGATTGCCCATTTCCTATGGGTGTTGGGTTCTAGTGCGGGGGATGTGATAGCTCCACGCTCGGGGCGTCACATCCTTATGTGGTATCAGAGCTCTTGGTTCAAAACCGGAGCTCTAGTGTCGAGTTTGTCAGTCTAAGTCGTTCGGCATAGGAACAATGTGCTTTTGTAAGCTTTTATTGTTTAAATTTGGTTGAATTGATTGAATTTTCTCTTATTTGTACATTCTTGGTCTTTCAATTAATTTCATTCTAATCTTCATGCATACATATTTAAGTCTGTTTCTAGGATCATGCCTCCTCGTAGATATCTTCGCGATTTGGCTAGACAAAATTTGCCTCCTCCTCCACCTCCTGATTCTCCACCTCCACTGCCGAATGCAAATGACACATATGCCGCCATGTATTACTACTACCAAGGGCGAGCAGAGACAGCTTATGAGAAGTTCAAGAAGAATAATCCTCCTCAGTTTATCGGTACCACTGATGATATTCAAGCCGAGCATTGGTTGAAACAAATCACAAGGATCTTTGAGATTTGCCCTTGCTCGGAGGTTGAAAAGGCTAAATGTGCTATACATCTTTTACAAGAGAGTGCTTATAATTGGTGGGAGGAAGTTCAGCTGAAACTAGATCTAGAAGAGGTAGAGATTACATGGGAGGTTTTCACTAGGGAGTTTCGAGCCAATTATATTCCTCGAGTCGCTCGAGAGAGACGAGAAGCGGAGTTTATGGACTTAAAATAAGGGAATCACACGGTGGCCGATTACATCGCAGAGTTCAATCGATTGGCCCCTTATGCCAGGCATATTACGAGCGATGAGGCTCGTAAGAGTAACAAGTTTGTCAATGGACTCCGATATGAGATCTGAAAGGAACTGTTAGGCCGAAACATAGATAGATGGACCAAGGCTACAAGAAAGGCATCTATGATTGAGGCCCAATTAGCACAACTTCGTAAGGAATGAGCCTATTCAGGTTTGGGATCCAACTCTGGGTCCAAGAGGCCTTACGAACAGCCAGCACCGCCTGTTATGGGAAATAAGGAGCAGCCATGGTCGCCTGTGGCATCAACACTGCCAGTACGCCCATTCGGGACGCCCGTTCCAAAACAAGGACAGTCTCGGTTTCCACCGTGTAAGCATTGTGGGAAAGATAACCACCCAGAAGCTGATTGACGAAAAAAGGCTGTCACATGTTTTGTTTGTGGAGAACCGGACCATATGATGAACAATTGCCCAAAGAAGAGGACAAAAAATCCGAGACCTGCAGTTTATGGTCATGCTTATGCCCTCGAAGGTGAGGAAAATGAGAATGTCGAGCTTAATTCTACTGCCGTGGTGAAAGGTACCACATACATGCATGACATACCATTCATACATTGTCTTATCCGAGTGTCGTACACTCATTTATTGCGCATGCTATAGCTATTTCTTTATGCTCAGCTGTTATCTATGTTGATGTCAGACTTATTGCCTTTAGATGTTCGAAAGATGTAGAATTCTTCAGACTTAGGTGCTTGAGAGACATTGGGGGCTCTCTTGCCTATGTGCGTGAGTGACGGGGTGCTCTCACTTATGTGCTCGGGAGACGGGGCTCTCTCGTTTGTGTGCTTCAGAGACGGGGTTCTCTTTTCTTGAGCACTTTATCTTTCTGTGCGTGTTCGGGTTGCGTATGATCTTCGGTTGTGCGTTCCGGGAACAAGAGACAAGTGATGGATGTCGTGACCAATTAGTAGAATCTGAGGACAGAT
This sequence comes from Lantana camara, assembly GCA_037501455.1. Classification (NCBI taxonomy): domain Eukaryota; kingdom Viridiplantae; phylum Streptophyta; class Magnoliopsida; order Lamiales; family Verbenaceae; genus Lantana; species Lantana camara. Next base: position 90,138,671 of record CM074863.1, read on the forward strand.
TCTTTTAAAGGAGGGAAGGTTGTAATGCCCCACTTCTCCGGAATAGGACAAGACAACGTTACGTATGAGTTTTGGAGCTACACGTTTATTTACCAATTTATGACCTCGGATTTTATGGGACTTAATTATTTTCTCATGATAATATGTGCCAATATTTGTAAATATATGTGATTATGTGATAACTAAGTGTGCTACGTGCAATTGATGCTAATAATTAAATTATGCTTTTATTAATTAAATAATACGAAACTCGTGACGTACGTGTTAATATTTCAAGTAATTTGGGTCTTTATGAAATATTACTAAAGTTGTTTTGGGTTTAATTATTTATATCTAGAGCTTATGAGACACCTTACTTAATAATCCAAATTAGAGGGACTTAATTGCAATTAATAACATTTGGATCAGATTTTTTTTGGTTGATTTCATTCTTTACAACACACGTAGTGCACTTCTGAATCCTCCACATTTCATGTTTCTCTCATTTATCCACAATTGTTTATTCCTTAGATTTTTTTAAAAAACAAAAGAGAATGAAAAGTAATTCAATTCAGCTAATCCTTCACGCACCGCCTTGAAGACAAGTTGAGAACACCATCCTTTCCTATTCTCTCTTTTCTCGTACGTCTATCATGCCACCATCATCCATCTCTCGTCCCTCCATCATCCACACCAAGAACAACACCTTTGCTACTTCCTTCCTCTCCCCCTCGTGTTCCAGTCATACGAGCCAACCACCATCATAAGAAGTCCTCTTTCTTGATTGTCTTCTTGCTCTCCTTCTAGCTAGCTCGCCCCTTGTCCTTCAAATTTCAACAACAGGTAGAGAATCACTTTATCATCCTTTTCTCTATTTAAAAAGCTAATATGGTGTTATATCTAGATAAAATCATATGTTCTGATTTGAATTGGGAAGAACGTGAGCTCATGCAAAAGTGGTGATTGACTTGGTGTATATATATGTTATATATGTGCTGATGGCTTCGAACTTCATAGACTGATAAAGTTCCTGCAAACTTATGTTAGAATTTATAATATTTGATCATGATAGATGAATTTTACGAGTTGAGAATGACTTAAAGCATGCGGGAAGTTGGCAAAACATGAGTCTTGGAACCTTGCAGACTAGAGTGAGCAACCGTTGTCTTGAATGAAATCTGTCAACTTTCATAGTTAAATACATGAATCATAGCTTGTTAGAATTATGAAATCTGATGGTTTTAACACTAAACAGTCTGAATCCGTGCGAGTTTGCATGATACTAAGGTTTGAGAATGATGTAGGTATAAATTAGTATTGAATTTTGGTGCTGTCATGATCTGTGCAGTCATGTCAAATGTAAATTCCGAGCTCGTGCGATGCCGTTTTCAAAACCTGTTTTAACTGGAGATTAATAACATATTAAAGTTCATATCTGCCAAATTCCGTAATTTTCCGAGCCCGTTTGATACCTCGAAAAAATCCCGAAAGTTGCCGCAGTCCCCTGTTTTTGCCCTGTTTTCTGATCTGGAACAGCAGCTGAGCAGAGGGACTAAACCTTCGAATTTTGCAAAACCGTTTTACAGAGGAGTACCTATATAGGTTGGGAGTATACCTATTAAGTTTCAGAATTTTCCGACTTCGTTTGATGTGGTAAACAGACCAGTCTTTGAAAGGTGTCGCTGCAGCCAAGTTGCTGTATTGTTTGAACTTTGACGGCTTATATGCAGAGAATTCCGACGTAAATTTTGAACTCATACAACCTCGGTTTTCAAAATTGTTTTAACTGGATATTCCTAGTATATTAAGGTTTATGTACGTCAAATTTTATGTTAATCCGAGTCCATTTGATACCCGAGAAAAAATTCAAAACGACTCAGCTGTCCCTTGTTTTCTGATCTGGATTAACAGCTTGAAAAGAGTGATCAAATGTATGAATTTCTCAAAACTGTTTTACAGGGGTACTTATGAATGTATCTAGTATATCCCCGTAAACTTTCAGATTAATCCGACTTCATTTAGTAGGGTAACGGTAAACTTTTTGGAAATGTGTTTCTACAGCGTTAATTTTGTTTTTCATCACTTTTGCTCTGAAATCTGTAATTTTACAGAAACAATTAGGGGTTGAGACCTATACCATATGAAAGACATGGTTGTCTAGTTTACTAGGAATTTTACGGTTTGTTAAAATACCATCCGAGCAATAAGTTATGACTAATTTTCTACAACGTGTGCATGAATAAAGTTTCTGCATAAATGTTCCTGCATGAATGTTGCATGAACTCTGCTATAATGTTTTCCCTCGCTCATTTCCATGGTTTTTGTAGTACATATTCCAAATTTCCAGCCACATAAATGTTACCTTGCACATGATATGGCACGATTACATGTTTAATTGAATTACGTGGCATTAATCGTACATATAAACATGCTCATGCCATTTTATGATTTTTATTACATCTTATCCCATCTCATGACATTGCAACACATTGCCGAGCGTCTATACTTGGTTTTATTAACTCTAATTGTATTGGTAATCGTCACTTATCTAGGTGATCCTCCTAAGGACCCGGTGGTCTAGTTACTTTGTCCTGTCTCTTCCTTTTGTCGACGTTATCCAGGTGAGGTTTATCTTCTTGTTGTAACCAATAACCTAAACCCGTATGGCCTTCATGATTTGAATCGTTTACCCGCATGTGAAATGTATATATAGCTATATAACCCTATATTTAGTAAGTACGTGATTGTCTACCGATTTAATGTTATTTGAAGACTAATTTCCAAGTACTAAATGGGTTATAGATATATTCTCCGGCGTGAGTTCATGCTCTTGAGAAAGACTTTGACAGAAAATGAAAATGGTTTCCACGCATTGCATGATCCGAGCTCTTGTTATTGATTGATTGAATTCCCAATAGCATGGTTCTATTGGGAAGGGATCCGAGGCAACGTGTACTAGGGAATCCGAGAAGGCATCGGGCCGACGGTGAACCTTAATCGCGACCTCTACAGGGGCACGTGTTATCATCGGAGGTTGGTGATATTGCGTGTCTACTGTGCCGGTACGCCGAAGGAGCATAGTACCGAAATGGGCTATGACTCGTCTGGACTATTGGACGGTTGGGGCTGATCAACCCTTTCCGTTACCGGGTGTGGTGGATGGTTTATTGTTATTGTTATTGTTATTGACTGATTGTGGAGTAAAGGTTGGAGAACGGTATTGCTCGGTACCGATTGATCGATTGAAACCCTTAATCTGATATACGTCATGGACCTTGAAAGGAAATGATTGTCTTGTTCTTGAAATTGAGACTATATCGGATCGAGGGGTTGTGTTTATCTTGCATTGCATATCTCTCTCTTGCATTGAATATATCTCGTATATTGTTACCGCCTCACCAGTCACTCGACTGACCCTCTCCTTCTCTCTTTCTTGTTACCTTATTGGTTGCAGGTTGGAGTCAGCTAGGCGGCGTTCGAGTCATGTCATGTTGAGTCCGTCTAGGATTACTTTTTGTTACTGATACTTTATCTATCGGCATGTATGTGCGTATTGTTACCTCTCATTCCAACTTTTGATACTTGTGAATAGAGTACCTAGTGTAGTACCTTACTGTCGTATCTTGTGATCGAAATGGAAATTATATGTTTTAAATAATGTCGGCTCATGGTCATTATGTGTTGAAGGATTTAATTCGCTTCCGCTATTGCATGCTCTCTGACGACTGTTTGTCTAGTGCCGCCTAGCTAGGTGTGGTCTTGAGTGTCTCCCGTTCGCTAGCGCTTGACATGTATATGGATTGCCCATTTCCTATGCGTGTTGGGTTCTAGTGCGGGGGATGTGATAGCTCCACGCTCGGGGCGTCTCAATTACAATATACCTCCTAAGGGTATGATTGGAATTTTTAAAAATAATATTGCTGATATCGGCAAAAGTTAACTCCGTTATTAACGGTTGGGCAATTTGTGAGAGAGAGTGTAAACCTTGGAGGGGTGTTCGTAATTTCTCAAATCTCAAGGGGAATCTGTATTTTCGCCAAATTTTAGGGGGCTTTCGTAATTTCCCTTTTGATTTATACCAATGTCAGAATACATTTGATTTGAAACTTAATGCATCAATTTTGAGAGAAGTGGATATGCATGAATTCTATGCCATCACGTCCAACAAGTTTTAATCAATCGTTGCTTTCTTGGAGTGCTTTAGGTTTTGGGGCAAACTGTAATTTCTTTAATCTTATCCAATGCTTAGGCTTCTTCTTTCAAACTTTTGTTATTTTAGAATATGTTAAATTGTTAATCATCATCATCCAGAGTCATGGGAAAACTAACTACAATGTGGAGCAGCGTCCACGGAAGTTTTCTGCATTGCCTTCTCATGTTTAGCTTGCCGGGTTTTCCTATTCAGGGACGTTGTTATATTCTGCTTCAGATCATTCTAGTTCTATAAATACCTCTTTTCCCCTGTCTAAAGAATCACAACACTCCATCATATCTTGGATTGGATACATACAAAATTCAATATATTTTCCAGGATTCAGGAAGTGACAATGGCCTTGAATCCTAGTTAGAGGTTTGCTTTGGCTGCACTGTTAGTGAAGCAGATGTCGGCTTGTCAAAGCACGGCCTGTGTAGTGCCTGATGCATTAATGGCTGAAAGGCACGAGCAATGGATGACACAGTATGGACGTACATACAAGGATGAGGCTGAGAAGGCCATGAGATTCAATATATTCAAAGAAAATGTTGAGTACATTGATGCTATTAATGAAGCAAGGGATTAGTCGTACAAACTTGTTGTAAACAAATTTGCAATTTGACGAACGAGGAATTTCAGGCATCTTGAAACGGGTACAAAATGGGGTCTCGTTCTAATAATGAGGCTTCATCATTTAGGTATGCGAATGTGACTGCAGTTCCAGCCAACATGGACTGGAGGCAAAAGGGAGTTGTCACTACAGTTAAAGATCTGGCCTCAGGGCCAATGTGGTAAGTTAAATTAGTCATTCAAATCTTAGTTTTTCTTATTAGTATGCTCAAAATGAATTATTATATTTGACAAACGAATAATTCCAAGATGCTATTGGGCGTTTTCAAAAGTTGCGGCCACAGAAGGAATCAATCAGATCAAAACAGGGAAACTTATTTCTTTATCCGAACAAGAACTCATGGACAGCGACACGAGTGAGGATCAGGGTTGCAACATCGGTCTCACGGATGATGCTTTACCCCATTGAGGTGTTATAGTCGGGATCCTCAGTGTACTTGTTCCCTAACAAGCACCCCCATATGCGTGTGAATGTCTCCACATTCAATACTTATGAAACAAAGTAATCTTTCTTAAAGGCACGTCATATGAGCAAGTCTTAGATGAGCCAAGTCAACATCCTCATGCTTACTAGACTCTTCGACTTGGAGTTGGTTTAGGTCACACCATAGAGGTTACTCATGTCTCTCATTTAATATATTAGTACAGATTATCTATACTATTATGTTAAGTAAGAGAGAGAATTCCGTCTTGGACTCTTGATTTTTTTTCTTTCTTATGAAATTATTAAATAAAAGTAAGAACAACAAGATAAAAGTAATGCTAGAGAATTGAGGGAAAAGAGAGGGATATTATTCATTCACGAGTGTGATTACAATGCATCAATAAGCCTCAATTTGTAGGCATTACAATATCCTAGAAAAGGAAAAATTAACTAATGATAATCCCTAAATCAACTTCTCAAACGTATCACTCGAACGTATCAGTCAGATTATCACTCGAACGTATTTGTAAGACATCTATGTCTCCATTCTTCTAAAGCTCATGCGGTAAAAATCACTTTGGTGAGATACGTTGGGCCTTATGGCATCAAAATAGATATCCTGCATCTTGAGAGTCAATAAATAGAGGACCAAAATTATATGAATAAAATAAGCTCATATCAGATATTTCTCGTAGATATCAAAATTTATTTAATTTAACTCTAATGTCTTCGAATTGAAAATGTGTTAATCTAGATAGTAGTTCACTGAAATACTATGTGTTGCCTTATATTATTAACAAAGTACATTAATGCCCCAATAGTGATAAGATATGGTACTTCAAAACCAAGAATTTCTTCATCATCTTCCTTTGGTCGGAATGAATCGTTTTTTTTTTATGTCAAGTGATCTCACAACAATCGGGGAAGTCAATGGATGTGCGTTATCCATATCAAATCGTTTTAAAATCTTTTCGGTGTATGTCGATTGATGAACAAATATTCCATCTTTGCAATGTTCAATTTGTAAACCAATGCAAAATCTTGTTCTTCCAAGATCTTTTATCTCAAATTCTTTCTTTAAGTAATTTATTGCATTGGATAGCTCTTTCAGGAGTTCCAATGATATTTAAGTCATCGATATATACAACGATTAAAACAAATTCTAATCCATACCTCTTTATGAAGACACAAGGACAAATAGAATCATTTTGTATCTTTCTTTTATTAAGTATTCACTAAGGCGATTATACCACATTCGCCCGAATTTTTTTAATCCGTATAATGATTTTTGTAATGATATTGAATACTTTTCTCAGGAACCTTTATAACCTTCAGGAGTCTTTATATTAATTTCATTATCAAGTGATTTATATAAATATGTTGAAACAACGTCCATTAGATGCATATCAAGTCTTTCATCTACTACCAGACTAATGAGATATCTAAACATGATTGCATCCACCACAGTAGAATAAGTTTCTTCATAATCAATGCCAGGTTTTGTGGAAATCCTTGTACCCGAAGTCATACTTTATATTCATATGACTTTACTTTGTTTGTTGTATTTTCGTACAAATATCCACTTGTACCCCACTGGCTTTACATTATCAGGTGTTTGGACTACTGGTCCAAAAACTTCAAGTTTAGAAAGTGAATTAAGTTCTTCTTGAATTGCATCATTCCATTTTGGCCAATCATTTCAATTTCTGCATTCTTCAACAGATTTTAATTCAAGATCCCCATTTTCCTTATAAAAGATTTGTAGCTACATTATATGAAAATATATCATTGACGATTATATCTTTTCAGTTCCATTTCTTTCCATTTGTAACAAAACTTATTGAGATCTCTTCATTTTCAATATTTACAGGTACCTGTGCTCCTTCTGGAGCTTTATTCGTAGTTATATCATGTTGAGCATTAACCTCCCCATTGTTGATCATTTTGATCATTTGCCCATTTCCATTTTTAGGATTCTTATCATTGGAACCGACTGGTCTCCCACTCTTTAGGCGTGGTTTGGATTTATTTGCTTGAATAGACTATCCTTCTGGGACTCCGATTCTAATTGGGGCATTTACAGTTGGGATATGAGACTTGGTGACTCTTTTTGGGTCAGTAAATGCATCTGGCAGTTGATTGGCAATATTTTGTAAATAAATTATCTTTTGAATCTCTTGTTCACATTGTTTTGTTCGAGAATCTAAATGATTCAAAGACAATGTATTCTAAGTAATTTATTTTCCCAACTTTTTATTTTCTCCCCCTAATGTTGGAAAAACTATTTCATCAAAATGACAATCAGCAAACCTTGCTTTAAATAAATCTCCAGCGATTGATTCAAGATATTGAATTATAGAAGGGTATCCAACATATTTTTCTAATCTCATTTGAGAACCCATATTCGTGCATTGTGGTGGTACACTAGGATTATATACCGCACATCTAAAAATTTTGAGATGGGAAATATTAGGCTCCTGACCAAAAGCCAATAATGGGGAGAATTCATAGTAACTTGACGGTCTGATGCGTATAAGTGCTACTTCATATAATATATCATATCCCCGTGTAGAGATAGGGAGATTTGTTCTCATAAGTAATGATCTAGCTATTAATTGGAGGCATTTAATAATGATTCTGCTAAACCATTTTGTATGTGTACTTGAGCAACAGACTTTTCCACTTTTATTCTCATAGACATACAATAATCAATAAAAGCCCGAGACATAAGCTCGCCTGCATAATCAAGAACGAATTATATGGGCTAACAATTTTGCAAAGGCTATGTTGTAAGTTGATAATGAACACACATGTGATCATCTAGTAGATGCATCAATTAAAACCATAAAGTTCCTAAATGGTCCACATAGTGGAGGAATAGGGCCACATATGTCACCTAGGATTGTTCCAAAAATGCAGGTGATTCAATTCCAACTTTTGTTAATGACAGTCTCATGATCAATTTACATTGAGAACAAGCAGCACATGAGAATTCCTTATCTTGAAGAATATTATACTTCTTTAATAAATCCCCACGCGAATTCTCAATAATTTTTTGCATCATAATTGATCCAAGATGACTTGATCGATCACGATAAATAATAAATGTATTTGGCTTAGTAAACTTCTGGTTTACTATTGCATGTATTTCGATCATGCTAATATTTATGTAGTACAAACCGAAGAAAAGTGCGGGTAATTCTTACCGCGCATACTTTTTACCCGACAGAGTTGTAGTAATATAATGATATTCGATCTTACCATTATAAGTTTTAATGTGATATTCATTTGAATGAACGTCCTTGAAACTTAATAAGTTTCTTTGAGGTTTATAGAAAATAAGGCATCTTCTATAATAAGTTTCGTTCCTTCAGGGAGCATTACATTATCTTTCCTAAACTTTTCATAATTATTTTGTACTACCTTTGCTTCTTTCATAAGTAAAGAAGAACACTTTTTATCCTTTTTATAGCACTGTCTACGAGACATATATCATTTTCATTCCCCTTGGATCCAATTGAATGTTGGGGAATATCCATAATCTTCAATTGACAAATAAAATATCAAGTAGTGGGTTAACATAAAAGAACAAAGTTTGAAACCATGATAAAAGGAGTAAAGCAAAAATAAAAATCACTTTATTCCTTTCAATAGTTAATTAGCTTATGATTTAAAAGGAGATATTTATATCGATATATAAGTGTCATTGAAGTAAACTGGTCTATATGACAATATTATCTACAGATATTTATATAATTGAAAACTCGCTAACTTAATTAAGTTCTCAATCGGACGTACTATGGATACGTGAGTCATCTTTCATGTTATGGGGATAAAGTTGAACTTTATAATCATTTTAATGGAGTATCTCCTTTATATCCTTTATACCACTTCTAGTGGTGTGAAGAATTATAATTATAATCATGAGAGTGATCATAATACTCTACCCCAATTCGTGCTTGTAGACTCATTTGTCTTCTTTATTTATGATTCATGTGTTGCATTATCTCATTCAGTACAGGGAATGAAGATGATTTAATGGTCAATCGTTCATCAACAACCTTTTAATATTTCAACCAAAATAATGTTGGAAAACAGCAGAGTAAACGCAGTGGAAGTTTAAAAAATTTCCAAATGGGATCTAAAAGACTTGTAATGTTCGTATCGTAACATTGGGATTACAAGAAACTTACAACAATTGAAGCTTTCTTGAAATGTTTTGAGCCGCTCTCAAACGTTCTTCAAGCGGCATGAATCCCCGTTTATTGATCGATTCTTTCTTTTAGATTCCAAAGTAGAAATCCTCTATAGTATTAATCCACACCAACCTAGATTCAAATCATATTAGTAAGTATGCTAGTACTATAACATGCGTATTAAAGAACAAGAAACGAGATTAAATTGAGAGCATGAATGCATGATTAAATCTCTCTTCAAAACTCCTGTTTGACGAAGATTGAATCTGCCACGCTTCCGTGCTTCGTGCGAGACGTTCCGGACATCTCTTGGACGAATTGACCCAATATTCCCAAGAAAATTATGTTTTTTCAATCTGAATACGTCATTGAAAAAATCGAACCGTCAGCTCTTCATATATATATGGTGTTTCCTAAACCCTAAGTCTATTTTAGGAACAGGATTCCTAGTTTGACTTTTCTTCTATTTTTCTTTCTCTCCAAGCAATAACATCTTATCTAAAGAAGATATTATCCTTCTAGAAATAGCTCCTTCTAATCAAATTAGGAATATTTAATTATTCCAATAATAATTAAATATCTTATCATAATAATATCTTATTCTAATCAATATTAGAATAAATATTAAATAGAAGATATTTTATATTTAACTTATTTATTTATTCTAATCAAATTAGAACAATTAAATAATTAAATATCTTGAATTAATTCTCCAATTAATTCCATGAAAGGCTTTAGAATTAATTCATTAATTAATTCTAATGGGATAAAATTAATTCCTAATTAATTTCCTTTGGGCTAATTAATTCTCCAATTAATTATATTGTGGCTTTATAATTAATTCACTAATTAATTATATTTGGGTTTAATAATTAATTCTCCAATTAATTAACACATGATCCAATTCCTCAATTGGATTCACACGTCCCAAAATGCTCTCGATCCACACGTGTACATTATACTGTGGTCTCGTTTCGATCAACTACTTGATCTTTCCATAATACCCTTTGAACCCGGTATTTGTGTGTGACCCTCTAGGTTCAATTTTAGTTAGCAGTGAGCCTAATTAATTAATACATTTTATTAACTAATTACCTCACAGATCACACGACCATAGTCTAGCAACAGGTGTGTGACCCCTACCCGAAATGTGAAGGTATATTCGAAAGAACCTTTCAGTCAATGACATCATGTGGGATACGATCCTCCTACCATCCTATCTCTCGATTAAGATCTAGGGCATGGGAATATAGAGAGCCCTACTAACCTTAATCTTAAAACAAAGTTCTTTTCATATTCCATTTGATCTCAATCCAAGAAAACCCCATTTTCTTGATGTCTTGATCTAACCACCTTGCACAAGGATTTTAGGATGGAATCATGAATGACTTGTGTAATAAGAGATTATCTTGCTTACAGCAAGTGTAGGTCCTTTGTTGATTCCAACAATTCTCATATGCTATTTGTGTAATCCCAACATAGGCCGTGGTTCAGGTGTCTATACAGCGACACCCTTTTTGAGCCTATATAAAAAATTACAGAGTTAGCTCATATGAGACAATGTAGAATCTCAAGTCTAAGGATTAATTCCTCACGTCATTTGTGAGATATTTCCTAATCTGGAAGTTTCAGGAAACTTCCTTTCCCATTTAGGAATCTTCTCACGCGGGGCACTCTCAGTGAACTTGTTCTTACGACAAGCACCCTTGTGTATTGTGTACGCATCAACTTATGCACTTTACACCCCATGAAACTGGGTGATCCTTCTTAAGGACACAACTACACAAGTAAGTCTCAATAGAGGCAAAGTCGACACCCCCACTGTCTGTTGGCCTCATTGACTTGGAGAAGTTTCTAATCCTCGCCTATGGAGTTAAGAACTTGTTTCATGTGTCATTCCCATAATGACAAAGTTCTTAACGGCTTCATCGGATTAGGGGAGTTCTAGACATGCACACATAATGGAAACATACAAAACACATATTGGGACATAAGAAATGTTCGTCTGTGATTATAATCATTCGTATATTATTCAAAGATTGTCTGTGATATAGGGAAAGTCCCAAAGCATAACAGCTTTCTAGGGCACAATACAGGGATGTATGATAAGTTTAGGAGAAAGCTTTTGATGTATTCATCGTATTGTATTGAATGAATAATACAAAGATTATAACTAGAATAAATAGGATACAATCCCTGGTTACAAGCCTATGATACAGCTATGTACAAGGAAAGAATAATTAGGTCAAATCCTTTCCAAATATCACGGGATTCTTCAACACTCCCCCTCAAGTTGGATCATGGGGGTCGACCATATTCAATTTGGACAGTGATGTATGGAAGTTCTGGCTGCTTACTGCCTTAGTTAAGATGTCCGCAAGCTGATCCTTTGATTTCACAAACGGAAGCTTAACTATCCCTGACTCGATCTCTACGTGCTTTGTTTAATCATGTTGTACCGGATCATGAGAGATACTTATTGCAGCCTTGTTATCGCAGTATAAGTCAGTGCACTGTTCTGGGGGAAAACCAATCTCTGCTAGGAGCTTTCGAATCCATAAGACTTCTGTGATTCCCCGAGCTATTCCTCTGAACTCTGTCTCGGCACTAGAGAGTGCCACAACCTTCTATTTCTTACTTCACCCGGTGACCAAATTCCCTCCGACAAAGGTGAAGTATCCAGAAGTTGATCTTCTGTCTGTGATGCTTCCGACCCAATCAGTATCTGTGTAGGCTTCGACTCGAGTGTGTCCATTCCTTGCAAACATAAGTCCCTTTCCTGGTGAGGATTTTAGGTATCTTAGAATCCTCATGACTGCCTCCATGTGTTCTTTGCTTGGGTTATGCATGAATTGGCTCACAATTCCAACGGCGTAGGCAATATCTGGCTCGTATGAGCCAAGTAGATCAATTTGCCCACCAGCCTTTGATACCTCTCCCTGTCAGCTGACGTTTGGTCTGGGACTATTCTGAGCCATCGGAGTCTTAGCTGGCTTACAGTCCAGTAATCCCACTTCTGTCAGGAGGTCGAGTATATACTTCTTTTGCGAGATGGAGATACCCTTATCTGACCTCATTACTTCAATGCCCAAGAAGTATCTCAAACCCCCCCTCCCCCCCCGGTCTTTCATTTCGAACTCCAGTGCTAGGTTCCTCTGGAGGTTGGTTATCTCCTCTGTGTCGTTCCCAGTTATTACCATATCATCCACATAAATAACCAAGAGGGTAATTAGATGGCCCATTTTTTTGTTGAACAGAGAGTGATCAGAGTTGCTTTGGCTATATCCGTATTTCCTCATGGCGAGAGTAAACTTTCAGAGCCACGCTCTAGGGGATTGCTTGAGTCCATAGACGGACCATTTCAACCTGCATACCAAGGGTATATCCCTGTGTTCCTCAAACCCCGGCGGGGGGTCCATGTATACTTCCTCCTCGAGGTCACCATGTAGGAATGCGTTCTTCACGTCGAACTGATGTAAAGGCCACTTATAGTTGGCTGCTATGGATAGCAGGATACGGATAGTGTCCAGTTTGGCCACTGGAGAAAAGGTTTCTATGTAGTCGATCCCATAGGTTTGAGAATACCCCTTGGCCACCAGTCTGGCCTTATATCTCTCGATTGTGCCGTCCATTTTGTATTTGATATTGTACACCCATGTGCATCCAATGGAGCGTTTCCCGTCTGGGAGTGGACATACTTCCCATGTTTGATTTTTAGATAGTGCGTGGATTTCTTCTTCCATTGATTTTCTCCAGAGGGGATTCTTCTGTGCTTCCTCTGTAGTTCTGGGGATTTCATGGGAGTAAACAGCATAGATGAAGGCCTGAAGTTATGGTGAACAGTTGGAGGTAACATGGTGTGCTACCGGATATTTAGACTTGCTTGCTCTCTCTGGGCTGTACTTGTTAGGCGTAATGCCCCTGTTCTGTCGGGGAGGCAGAATATATGTATTTTGAATGGAAACAGGAGGGTCAGGACTGCTTACCTCAGAGATATTCAATGTCGGGGGTCCTCTGGGGCGACTGAGAGAGATTGAGATGGAGCAGGGACGGACGGGGAGCCAAAGACTCGTGGGGTGACCAAGAGCACCGAAGGGATAGAGTGAACCTTTCTAAGGGTGTCCAAGGGAGTCTCATACTGTAGTTCTTGCGTAGGGAGTCGATTCATGACATATACGGCTGTCGATATAGCCTCAACCCAGTAAGAGTTTGGTACGTGGGCCTCAAAGAGAAAGTCCCGAGCACTTTCCAGTCTGTACCGGTTCTTTCGTTCTGCTACCCCATTCTGTTGTAGGGTGTGAGGGCATGTTGTCTCGTGGATAATCCCATTTTGTGAGAAAAAGGCTTGCAAGTTGAGGTTGATAAATTCTCCCCCATTGTCTGTATGGAGGACCTTGATTTTGGTGGAGAACTATGTTTGGACTTTGGATCATTTGGAAGAAGTTCCTAATCGTGGTTGTGGCATCCGATTTCTGATTCAAGAAATACACCCACGTGAATCTAGTACAGTCATCAACAAATAGAATAAACCATCAAAATCTGAAACTAACATGACTCAGGACGGGCCCCCATACATCAGAATGTATCAACTCAAAAGGCAAATTTGTTTTATTTCTTGAACTTGGATAAATGGTTCGATGACTTTTTGAAAGTACACAAGTATCACAATGTAGAGAACTTGATTCTGATATTAATTTTGGAAACAACCGTTTCAAATACTGAAAAGAAAGGTGTCCTAATTGTCGGTGCCATAACCATAATTGTCTGTCAGTGCTGCCCTAAGCTAGAAAACTTGAGCCTGTTTGCGAGATATTTCTGATGTAGTACAACCCATCTCTCTCAGTACCACGCCCAATGATCTCCCCGTACGAATATTCTGTAATGAGGCAAAAAGAGGGAAACATCAGTACTGCACAATTAAGCTCTTTAGTGATTTGGCTAACAGAGAGCAATTTAGTGGTGAGAGAAGACACAACTAGGTACTGAGATAATTTTAATTTTTCTGATAATTCCACTTTCCCGGCCTCAACGACCTTATAGGAAAGGCCATTGGCATTAATCACAGTTGTTCTCCGAGGGGTGGTCGAAGTTCGTAGGTCCTGAACTTCACATGTCATATGATCCGAGGCCCCGGAATCAATAAGCCATTCTGTTTCTTGACTTAAATGAGGAGCCTGCATAAAGACACTGCCCAATTTGTTTAATTTTGGCCCAGACGGACCTCACCCATTGCACCCCAAATTATTTTCCTTGCATATGTTCTTAAATTCCCAATCATCTTTTATAGGCCTAGGTGAACAATTAAGCCCATTTTCCAAGTGAAAGTCCATAACCCAATTATGTTTTATGGTTGAGAGTCTCGTTTCATTACCTGAGTTGTTTGGGATTTCTGCCTTACCATGGGAGGAGCCGCTATGATCTCCACCGCCGGTGGCGTCATCGCCGCCAGATCCGCCGCCGGTGGCGTCGTCGCGAATCATTGCTGCACATCCCTGCTCGGTTTTGTTGTGGACATCACCGCTGGTGTTGTGGCTTTCTATGTTTCCCGTCACCATTTTGGCCTTGCCGGTCGGTGGCCAAGGCGAGCCGCTGTCGATGGGGCCTGTTCCCTTCTTCCTCGCTTGATACTCAACCCACCACTTCAAAACATGTCTCCTTTATGTGCTTCGTGCCGCCACACACTGAACATTTTAAGTTTGGATTGGCGCCGGTGCCGGATTTTCTTGTTCGATTGTTGTAGGATGATGAACTTGCTTCTGACTGCATTTTCGCCGCCATCCCGACTCCGCCGGCGAGTTGTTCATTCATTGCCGCGAGTCGGCCGTCCTCTCATCGTACAGCATTGTATGCTTCTTCCAATGTTGGTGGGTCAGGGGTTTTGAGTAAATCTCTTTTAATCGGGTCAAATTTCCCGTCCAATCTCCAGAGAAACGCAAAAACCCTATCTTCTTGTTTCTCCATGTTGTAAGTTTTTCGATCCTCCTTACACTTCATCGTTTGTGGCTGTCGGAAGTCGATTTCTCTCCAAATCCCTTGAATGGTCCGATAATATTGATCTACGGACATATCACCTTGATTAATTTGATAGGCCCGTTCTTGAGTTCATACAATTTCAGTTTGTCACCCCCGTCGTGGTAGGTGGCCTCGATTTCGTCCCACAATTCCTTCACGTTGGGGAAAAGCATGAATTGTGCAGCGATCTCGGGTTCCATTGAGTTGAGTGTAAGTCTCCGAACAGATCCATCCGTCTGTTCCCAAGCTTCGTATCAAGAGTCACCTGGATCTGGGGATACCGTTTTTCGGGTGATATAGCCCATCCTTCCCCGGCCAAGTAGCACCAAATGAACTGTTCTTGACCATATTGCATAGTTGTTTTCATTAAGTTTGATGTTGATGGTGGTTGGATTGGTTGGTTCGGGTTGTTTCTGCTTGAGGAGTTCTGTTACTTGGTCAAGAAAATCCCCCGACATTGGGTTCGATTTTGTTGGCGAGGTCATTGGTAGATGATGAGCCAGGTATTCGAAACTTTTATTGAATCAAAACCTGCTCTGATACCATGTTGATAATATAAACTTTGTGAAACAGGGAGACTTGAGGATTTGAAGTATACCTTTTTTTCGATAACTATGCAGCAGAGGTAAAAGTTAGTTTTTGTATGTTGTTTGATAATTGCAGTACTATTCCATTATTTTGGTGACTCTTTCACACGCTTTAAAAATTTTCATAGTTTGGGTTTCTTGGATTGCAAAGTTTATCCTTTTGCATACATTAATGCTATTGTTAAAACATTGGCCTTGTATTTATGTTTTCGTTTCACAGTCAGAATGTTTAAAACTTTCGTTGGTTATGGGATGAAGTTTCTGATTTACTGATTTACGTACATCTAATGCATGTCCCAGAATGCTGAGCTTCTCCTCAAGAATACGACGCTGGATCCGACGATGTACGAGAAAGTGTCGCACACATTTGTTGCTACCGCTACCCTTCAGGTAAAAATGGTAGTTGTTCTAATAGTGGTAAATTTGGTAAATATTAGTAACTAATTAACTCATACTTCTAATGCAAATGTTATATTGTTTGCATCACAGTAGCTTATCTTAAATTACTTGATCTCTTTGTGACACTATTTGTTTAGAAATAACTATCATGATTGGTTGTGATTGAAATTGTTGTATAGAATCTTAATTTGTTGTGGTGGATGACATATTGCCAGGGATACCTAGATTCGGTTAGAGAATGCCATATCCGAAGACAACCATGACGGACCAACCTACCATGCCTGCTCATGCTCGCTAGTGATCAAGAGGATTAATCAAGCTAACCGAAGGGAATCTAAGCTGAACTTCCTTATCAGTTTTTGAAGAAATTGTGAAATGCTTTGCCCCTTTTTCTGCAAACTCCTGAACAATAGATGTGCAAATATATGTATATATATGAAGCAGTTCTCTTTTTTGCTTTGAAGCTGCCTACTTCAGTTCCTGCTGTTTTTCGGGAAAAAGAAAAACTCAATGACTTCGTTACTATATTGTATGTATCATGACTATGGGAATTTAATGAAAGCTTTTGTTGGGGCTGTGTTCCTCTTGCATGTAATCTGATGCTTTGGTTTGTTCCTGACTTTTGTAGGTTGGTTAAATGTTAGTTTTTGGAACAGAACATGTTTCATAATGGAATTGACTACGCAAAATACTACTAAGCGTCGTATTTTAGCGGTTCATCGTTAATTGTTATGTTAGTTTAATTAAAGGTTTCGTGTTCGAGTCTTTGGGTATGTATCATACCATTGGTAAGGAGAGCTTTATATTTTAATAGTTCGATCTACTTCCTTTCATATAAATGAATTATAAAAAAAACAAATTACACTTTAATGGATCCGTCTTGTATAAATAACTATAGAAAAAAAAAAAAAAAAAAAAGGAACTATGCAAAATGATTGAATGAAATACATACAATTCTCTACACCAAAGAAAATATAAGACAAATCTTGTATACAAGGGGACAAAATTCATCATATTAATTTCGAATATATCAATTCTTTTTATATATTTTATATAAGTATACAAAAGTATAACTTACAGTTAAACATATAAATATTTAAAAATTAAATTACCCACGAAAAGTGGGTGCTTCTATCTCATCCCCCGGGACCCGAATCGCAAGCTTTATGAGGTTATTTAAGAGAGAAACGGAATCATGAACATTTCTTTTTCGGATATAGAAATCACATAGTTGTCGTAACCTTTCAGATTTTTATTGGTTGGGAAATTCTCATAGGGGTATTCGACGATGGCTAGATTACACGAGCTTATGATGGGGATGGATCTCTCAGGTGAGTTATAAAGTTGGCTTACTAAATATCAAACATGTTTTAATTAGAATGAGTTGTCATGAGGATTTTACAAAGCTTTGGATGCAAAAGATAATTGCTTTAGATGGGTTTCCGATGAGGTTATTCAAGTGGACTCCTACCTTTAACACGAAGATGGAATTGCTTATAGCTCCAGTTTGGGTTAGATTTTTAAATTTTTCGAGTCACTTTTTTAAACCGGAGTTGTTTTTTGATGTTGCAAAACAAATTGGAGGGTTTTTATGTTTTGACGAAGGCACTTTTGATGTGAAAATGCCATTTGTGGCGCGCATTATATTGAAATTGATTTGGTACAACCTTTGGAAAAGTGTTTGAGTCTTACGTACCATGGACTGACCTGAATTCAACCAATTGTGTATGAATGACTCCCTCTGTATTACAAAAAGTGTGTGCATATAAGGTATGAGGATAAAGATTACTACAGTAGATCAAAAGATGTCCCAGATTTGCATGCGAAAATCAATGGAACACATACCGGACATGCCGTGGAGGTGGAGATGATGGCGGCGTGCCATCAGGGGCAGCAATGGTGGCGTGAAAGGCAATGCCAATAACACTGAAATTGGGGATGACGCGGTGAATGATGGCGCTAGGATTGGAGACGCAAAACCCTAACCCTAGTTCAGTCAGGGGCCCACAACTAGTTTAGGTTCCAAAAACTATCAAGCTAGTCAACTGCAACCCGAGAATCCTTAACCCAATCCAAAAGAGCAAGCTTCCTTAGGCTTTTTGAAAATGGATTTGGGTTACAAGAAACCCGTGAGTATTGTTCAGGAAATTGTCAATCAGTGAAACCCGCAATCGTTAACCCAAATCCAAGGACTATTAAATAGAGCTAGAAAGCAATTTGGAAGACATGTCAAGTTGAGTCCTCTTCGGATACCCTTATTCAAATTAAAGTCATGTACCTCCTTCAATCCAAGCCCAATCAAATTTAGATTTGGTGGAATTGCCTGTAACTCCGGTTTGGTTAGATTTTTAGATTTTTTGAGTTAATTATTTAAATCGGAGTCGTTTTTTGATATTGCAAAACAAATTGGAGCGTTTTAATGAAGACATTTTTTATGTGAAAAGACCATCTATGGGGCACGCTTGTCTTGAAGTTGATTTGATATGACCTTTGAATAAGCGTTTGAGTCTTATGTATTATGGACTGATCTAGAGCTAGAGCGCCGTGAAGGTGGAGATGATGATGGCGTGCGCATCATTGGGGGGCGCCGGTGGTGGTGCTAAAGGAGACGTCGACAACTCTGAAACTGGGGACGGCGCGACAAATGGTGGCGCTAAGGTTGGGGACGCAAACCCTAACTCTAGTGCAGTCAAGGCCCCATAACTAATTTGGGTTCCAAAAAACAATCGGGCTAGTCAGCTGCAGCCCGATATGTTGGAAGGTGGGCCCAGAACAGTAGCGGTCCGGGACCACATTTTAAAATTTTGTTTATAATACAAGTATTAAAATATTTCTAAAACATTTTAATACAATAGCGAAAGACTAGCCGGATCTTGTTGAAACGGAAGGCACCACATCCCCCCGCACCGAGACCCAACCCGCATATGAAATGGGAAGTTCATACGCGTGCCAAGTCACGGCGAACGGGGACCACTCACTCGCTAGGTTAGGTGGGAACTAAACTTTCAAAACCAAATAATAATGTACAAAGAGAAATAACAAGTGCAGAAGCATAGTATATAATCCATTACCAATACAAGCAAAATAATGAGTTCAACTAGCATAATTACCTAGTCCCGAAATTCAAACATAAATCATAAATCATAATTCACAATTCACGGGTTCAATCCATCCCTAGAAGCCTGTCCCAAATTGATAAAACGTAATCATAACAATTCATACATTCATTGTATAACTTAATCAATTCACAATATGCGTGTGGTGTGACTCGGACCTAACCACAGGATTCGACAGACTCAAAATCCCGCCTAGCACTCCAAAACCTGCAAAATAACTGAAAACAAAGTCGGGTTCAGTCTATAGGAGACTGGTGGGTATAAAACAGGGCATATCATAACTAATATCGCAGAATTTAAGCACAAATACACACAAGCTATAATCCCGTGTGAGGTTTTTGAGATATTTCCCAAGTGGGTAAAAATTAAAAAAAAAACAACGCTCAGGATTACAACAATCAATCTCATTATTCATTACAATCACGCGGTCAATACGTGAGCCTGGGGAGAGGGCGGATTCTCCAACCTCCACCTCGTGTGTGCATTTATTCATTTATTCATTCATTAGTGATCACACAATCATTCATTCGGTCACAATCATTTTTTCATTCAATCGTTCATGCGATCATTCAATACACTTACACCTTTTCCCTCCGGGCGGTGGACTGGTTAGCAAGACCGGGCCACCTCATTCATTGACCAAAGGGGGTTCATGAGTTCCCCAAAGGCGCTCAACTTCATTTCCTCGCTAATCTCCTACCGAGTTCCGGACTCTGTGATTTGGTTGGGACTAGAACATAGGATCACCGTCGGCCCTTGCCTCCCCGGATAGCTATATGTACCGAGCCCCGGGCCCCAATGCTTGCAATCAATCAATACTCGCCAAAACATTAGGTAAGGTGTTCAATAAAGAAAAGGGTTTAACGTTAAAATCATTGACTCTTTAAAAGACTCGATGTATACATATAATAGTTTGGCTTAAAACGTTACACATTGGGAATATATCGGGTCGTTTAACTAATAGAAGAGAAACCCACCTTTACATCTTACTGACCAATACCAAGAAGAAAACAAGAGAACTTGAAAGTGTCCTATGAACCCGACAGGTCTCCGTCTTGGAGAAAACTGTACAAAGGACAATTTAGTGTACTTGTGAGACTCAAGACTCTAAATGAACCATATATGACGCACAACAATGTATTAACATGATAAGACATGTATGAGCTATAACAATATGCTAACAAGATGTTCATGTAACAAATAATGCCGCTTAGTCACATAAACAAACCTTTCATTCATTACATGAGTAAATCGTGTTTGTCCATTATCATTCGTTCAATTCATACCATTCGTTTAATCAATATTCAATTCATAAAACTTTATAATACATGTCTACAATGCATATAAATCATTTAGATGTGCAAGGAATCCATTTAGCACATAAGGAAGGCATTGGGTACAAGAAGATTCACATTGAAGTACTTAAACGTTTATGCATATATGTCACGTTTACACATCATATATTCATTAATTCATATCATAAAGTAACTTAAAGGCAAGAGAAACCACTTGGAGCACCAAATGAATGCAAGGTAAGCGTATAATACGTCATGCGATAGTACTTAAGCCATACAAGTTGGTAGCTCAACAAAATCATATCGAATCAATCCATAAAATTCATATAATGGTCATAACACATATATTAACAAGTTAATAAAGCATGGGAATCATAAAAGAGGTGGGAGAAGATCAAACAAGCGAAGAGAAACAAGAAGAACGAAACCGGAGTAAAGAGAACCGGCTGGACAGATTCCACCACTATGGATTTTTCCAAAGGAAAAATCCACCCCCATGGGTTCTGGTCAGAAACCCACTGCCTCAAATCCACCCCCATTGGATTTTTCCAAAGGGAAAAATCCACCCTCGCGGATTCAAAACGGGGGCCAAAAAACGTAGCAGCAGCAGGGCAACACACGAGAGGAAGCAAAAATCATCAAAACACAAGCAAACCTCAATCAAAACACTCCAAATTCAAGGCACAAGTTCATATACACATATTCTATCACATATCTCAAACTTAAGACATGAAATCAAGCATATCACAAGTTACCATTAACACATATATCAAGCTTCATTCATGGTGATGCACTCATGCTTTAACCAACAATCCAAAATCTAGCAAATAGACATCATATTTGCTCCAAGGAACAACATATATCAAACTAAGATCAAATAATTCAAGATTGAAGGCATGGGATCAATTTTCACAAAATCATACTATTCATTTCATAGCTTGGAGAAAGGAGAAGAAGATGTAAGAAATGAAGATGTTGGTGTAGATGGGGCTTGATTCTTGTCTTAAAACTTGGTGGAATCTCCTTGTTTCCTTATCTTTTGCTTGGCTCGATTTTGGAAGAGAAAGGATGAAGGGTTTGGGGAGTCCTTGGAAGAGAAATGAAAGAAGAAGAAGAATGAAACAAGGGGAGGGATATATCGTGTAATGAAGGGAGGAAAAGAGGGAAAATTGCACTTTGGTCCCTTGAGAATTAAGTGATTCAATTAAGACCCGAAAGTTTGGTAGGGGAGCAATTTGGGGTCCAAATTAAAATTCGATTGAGTCCAAGGATTTCATATAAGTTCAGATACGTACATAATTGAAATAAAACATTAATTCGCAAGTATACAAGTAGTAAATGAATTTAATTAGCATAGTCGAAGATCACATAAATGATATAGATCACGCAATGACAATTAATTCATGAAAATAAAATATATAAAAAGTCTACTTAGCATAAAAAATCACATAAAAGTCACATAATAGCAATTAGTTCAGGAAATTATTAAGCTAAAAAGTCACTTAGCAAATAAAACATAATTAAAATCACATAACACTCAGTCTAAACCCACTCGTAACGTCATACCTGACTTGTCAAGAAAATTGGGCGTTACAACCTCTCCTCCTTAAGAGGACCTGGTCCCCAGGTCCACTGCCTCGAGTTCTGAATCTGCGTAAACTTTCCCGTGTTCATCCCACGTGGGTTAGCAACTCCCCGTCAGGAATTAGTTCGGAAAAGGTCTTCAAGTAACAAGGGATCTTCAATTGTTGTTAAGTCACGAGCCTTAACTCCCCGAAACCTAAGCAGTCGAAAGTCTAACAGGTAACAAGCAACGATGAAAGAACCCCGTCTTTCGAGCAAGAAAGAGAGAACCACGTCTCTCACAAGAAGCAAAGAGAGAACCCTGTCTCTCACACAACAACAAGAGAAACCCGTCTCTCAAACAACAACACAACAACCCAAGAGAACAAAGAAATAAACTGACACATAAACCCCACAAAAGGAACAGGTAAAAAATAGCAAATAAATCAACTATCATTCATACAAGAGCAGTTAATACAACTAGCGATTAAAACACACATAGTATCACAAAATTATTCGCACTAAAATTACGTGTATGTATATGCCATGGATGTCTGATGTACCATTCACCGTAGCAATGAGATTGGAAGTCGGTAGCTGGTAATGCGGTTGGATGATCTGATCCCCTCGGTGGATCGCTTTCTTACTCATCTCTCATTCATTAGTGTGTTCTTGAATAAAAGGGTAGACGGACCCTTGGTTGACCCCAATTCTCTATTTCTATTCTGATCCTCTTCCATGGTTATTTTCTTTAATTTGGTAAAGCTCTTGGAATTCAAATAAACCTTCGGAATAACGGTAACCGTCTTCCTCCCAATTCCTTCCAAATCGAGTTGAGACTATTGGTTCCCCAAATTTTAACTCGATCTTTCCATGGAACCTTCATCCTCTTCAAGACTTTAAGCGTGCCTTCAGTTCCAATCCATTCAATTCTTTAACCAAAACTAAAACCTTCTTGATGATTCTTGAAGTTCGATCCATATCTCTCATTAATTACCCTTATTCGATTCTTCTCATCATAAAGCTTTCCAAGTCATCATGGAAAGATGACTGAGGACTTATTAAGGATTTTATTTTGTTATGTCGTCCGAGTTCTATCAATACTTAGTTGAATTTACCTTCATTGTCACCATCCCGGAGTATAATACTTTGATCCAGTTTTCTTTCTCCAAAACTAACCTAAAAGTTCAACGAAAACTTCTTCATAATTCCATCATCTTCAAGATCCGAATTCCGTTCGTATAAATGTCGATCGAACCAATCTCCTCATTACCCCATAGCAATCTTCAACCCGAGTTTCGTAGCTTAACTTCCACTTTGAAGGTTCAACTCATAAGGCCCTTTCATTCATTTCCTATCATCATCATTAGAACTTTCATATCTTCCACGGGTTGCATTTTCACCTTTCCTACTAAAATACTTCTTTGAGCAAAACCTTGCATTTCAAGTTTGTCTCTTGGTCGTGCTCTCTCCCTTAAAAGTTTCCACCTTCTTAGGTCGAGCTTTATCCTCCATCTTATAATCGAATTTCTTGATCCACTCGAAATGAGCAATCCTTGTTAGGGATGGTGTTCGGTATGTTACTCACCTTCACTTAAAGTGATGAGTTGAAAGAACATCCCAAATCCTTTTCTTTCCAAATCCTCTTCTAGTTCTCTCGAAGTCCGGAATCCCAATCTCTTTTCTCGTTCGATCCGAACATCTCTGAGTTGACCCTAACTCTTAATTTCCGAATTAAAATTCTCCTCTCTATCTAAGCCCCATCACCAAAATATTCTTCTATGCCCATGGGATCGCTGTTTTGACTCCCTGCAACGATTGATCCCTAAATATTGTTCCAGATCCTACTCCTATTTGTCAATTTGTTCGAAGTTCCCTTAACGATTCTTCATGAGTTCAACGACTGGATGAGCTCACCCTCCAATTGTTTACACTTGAGCACATAATTTCCCTCCAATAGATCTTTGCCTTTCTTTATCATTTCCATTTGTTGCTCCATATTTCTCAATTCAACCTCCCAACGCGACAATTCAGCTTGGATCTGGATGATAAACTCCAATCCGGCCAAAGATAGAACCGTTAGCATTGTTACCTCTCATAAGTTTGCATTCACCGTGTTGGATTGATTCCTTTAACTCTTTTCAAATCCAGCTTCTTCCCGAACTCAGCTTTCAAAACTTGATTTATTCGGAAGTTCTGCTTTGCCGATTCACCTCGCTCGCCATTCACAATTCCTAGTATATCCCGAACCTTCTACCTTGAACTTGAAACCAATTAGCTTGATTCACATGGAAACTCATCCTCGATGGTCTTGTTGCTTATCTCTCGACAATCGATTTTACTTCGAGTCCTCTTGATTATCATTACCTTTTCGTTGATCTGAACCTCAAACTAAAGTACCTTCAAGGTTTTTCTTTGCTTCTTTCGTGAATCAGGTGATCTCGTTGAATTCGATTGGATGACCTTTGTAGTGGAGGTGTGCACGTGTTGATCTCGTAAGTTGTAACCCATCACACACCCTACCATTGTCCCATCAAGTATCC
Source organism: Lantana camara (assembly GCA_037501455.1). Taxonomy (NCBI): domain Eukaryota; kingdom Viridiplantae; phylum Streptophyta; class Magnoliopsida; order Lamiales; family Verbenaceae; genus Lantana; species Lantana camara. Next base: position 90,163,610 of record CM074863.1, read on the forward strand.
ACCAACTACAATTGAACCCATAGATTGTTGCTACTTGCTGAGCCTTCAATTCCGGATCTTAACCTTCATACCTTAGCCTCATTTAGAAAGGACCACGACTCTCAAATCCTTGTATGTAATTCCCGGTGCATTTCTTTCATCATTCATGCTTGAAAGTAGAACTCGTAAAGAATTGGCAGTGGTTTGATATCGTAAGAATGTCCTACAATCACAACTCATCTCAAATATAAATGCATGCCGGTTAGTAAGTGCATATGATACGTAAGTAGCACCAAGAGCACGTATTTAATGCAAAATGCAACACATAATCGAAAAGTTTAAAGTAAACAAGTTCAACAGATAAATTTTCAACATTTTGCATCAATCACCATCAAGTGAAGTCAAGAATCAATGCAATGCACACATTGACAATTAGTTCCTATGTCGTATAACCTAAACTGACTCAATCACAACACGCGAGCTCCGGTTTTACAACCTGGAGGCTCTGATACCACTTAAGGATGTAGCGCCCCAAACGGAAGGCACCACATCCCCTCGCACCGAGACCTGACCCGCATATGAAATGGGAAGTCCATACGCGTGCCAAGTCACGGCGAACGGGGACCACTCACTCGCTAGGCTAGGCGGGAACTAAACTTTCAAAACCAAATAATAATGTACAAAGAGAAATAACAAGTGCAAAAGCATAGTATATAATCCATTACCAATACAAGCAAAAAAACGGGTTCAACTAGCATAGATACCTAGTCCCGAAATTCAAACATAAATCATAAATCATAATTCACAATTCACGGGTTCAATCTATCCCTAGAAGCCTGTCCCGAATTGATAAAACGTAATCATAACAATTCATACATTCATTGTATAACCTAATCAATTCACAATATGTGTGTGGTGTGACTCGGACCTAACCACAGGACTCGACAGACTCAAAATCCCGCCTAGCACTCCAAAACCTACAAAATAACTGAAAACAAAGCCGGGTTCAGTCTATAGGAGACTGGTGGGTATAAAACAGGGCATATCATAACTAATATCGTAGAATTTAAGCACACACATATGCAAGCTATAATCCCGTGCGAGGTTTTTGAGATATTTCCCAAGTGGGTAAAAACAAAGAAAAACAACGCTCAGGATTACAACAATCAATCTCATTATTCATTACAATCATGCGGTCAATACGTGAGCCCGGCGAGAGGGCGGATTCTCCAAATGTGCATTTATTCATTCATTAGTGATCACACAATCATTCATTCAATCACAATCATTCTTTCATTCAATCGTTCATGCGATCATTCAATACACTTACACCTTTTTCCTCCGGGCGGTGGACTGGTTAGCAAGACCCGGCCACCTCATTCATTGACAAAACGGGGTTCATGAGTTCCCCAAAGGCGCTCAGCTTCCTTTCCTCGCTAATCTCCTACCGAGTTCTAGACTCTGTGATTTGGTTGGGACTAGAACATAGGATCACCATCGGCCCTTGCCTCCCCGGATAGCCATATGTACCGAGCCCCGGGCCCCAATACGTGTAATCAATCAATACTCGCCAAAACATTAGGTAAGGTGTTCAGTAAAGAAAAGGGCTTAACGTTAAAATCATTGACTCTTTAAAAGACTCGATGTATACATATAATAGTTTGGCTTAAAACGTTACCTATTGGGTATATATCGAGTCGTTTAACTAATAGAAGAGAAACCCACCTTTACACCTTACCGACCAATACCAAGAAGAAAACAATTGAACTTGAAAGTGTCCTATGAACCCGGCAGGTCTCCACCTTGGAGAAAACTGTACAAAGGACAATTTAGTGTACTCGTGAGACTCAAGACTCTAAATGAACCATATATGACGCACGACAATGTATTAACATGATAAGAAATGTATGAGCTATAACAATATGCTAATAAGATGTTCATGTCACAAATAATGCCACTTAGTCACATAAACAAACCTTTCATTCATTACACGAGTAAATCGTGTTTGTCCATTATCATTTGTTCAATTCATACCATTCGTTTGATCAATATTCAATTCATAAAACTTTATAATACATGTCTACAATGCATATGAATCATTTAGATGTGCAAGGAATCCATTTAGCACATAAGGAAGGCATTGGGTACAAGAAGATTCACATTGAAGTACTTAAACGTTTATACATATATGTCACGTTTACACATCATATATTCATTAATTCATATCATAAACTAACTTAAAGGCAAGAGAAACCACTTGGAGCACCAAATGAATACAAGGTAAGCGTATAATACGTCATGCGATAGTACTTAAGCCATACATGTTGGTAGCTCAACAAAATCATATCGAATCAATCTATAAAATTCATATAATGGTCATAACATATATATTAACAAGTTAATAAAGCATGGGAATCATAAAAGAGGTGGGAGAAGATCAAACAAGCGAAGAGCAACAAGAAGAACGAAACCGGAGTAAAGAGAACCGGCTGGACAGAATCTACACCCATGGATTTTTCCTTTTGCCCATGGATTATGGTCAGAAACCCACTGCCTCAAATCCACCCCGGTGGATTTTTCCAAAGGGAAAAATCCACCCTCGCGGATTCAAAACAGGGGCTAAAAAACGTAGCAGTAGCAGGGCAACATAATCGAGGAAGCAAAAATCATCAAAACACAAGCAAACCTCAATCAAAACACTCCAAATTCAAGGCATAAGTTCATATACACATATTCTATCATATATCTCAAACTTAAGGCATGAAATCAAGCATATCACAAGTTACCATTAACACATATATCAAGCTTCATTCATGGTGATGCACTCATGCTTTAACCAACAACCCAAAATCTAGCAAATAGACATCATATTTGCTCCAAGGAACAACATATATCAAACTAAGATCAAATAATTCAAGATTGAAGGCATGGGATCAATTTTCACAAAATCATACTATTCATTTCATACCTTGGAGAAAGGAGAAGAAGATGTAAGAAATGAAGATGTTGATGTAGATGGGGCTTGATTCTTGTCTTAAAACTTGGTGGAATCTCCTTGTTTCCTTATCTTTTGCTTGGCTCGATTTTGGAAGAGAAAGGATGAAGGGTTTGGGGAGTCCTTGGAAGAGAAATGAAAGAAGAAGAAGAATGAAACAAGGGGAGGGATATATCGTGTAATGAAGGGAGGAAAAGAGGGAAAATTGCACTTTGGTCCCTTGAGGATTAAGTGATTCAATTAAGACCCGAAAGTTTGGTAGGGGAGCAATTTAGGGTCCAATGTAAAATTCGATTGAGTCCAAGGATTTCATATAAGTTCAGATACGTACATAATTGAAATAAAACATTAGTTCGCAATTATACAAGTAGTAAATGAATTTAAATAGCATAGTCGAAGATCACATAAATGATATAGATCACGCAATGACAATTAATTCACGAAAATAAAATATATAAAAACCCCACTTAGCATAAAAAATCACATAAAAGTCACATAATAGCAATTAGTTCACGAAATTATTAAGCTAAAAAGTCACTTAGCAAATAAAACATAATTAAAATCACATGACACTCAGTCTAAACCCACTCGTAACATCATACCTGACTTGTCAAGAAAACGGGGCGTTACAGATCTACTCAAGTATATACATGCAATTGATAATAAACTTTAAATCACATAACCAGATAAATATCTAACATGCAATTAACACTTAAAAGCATATAATTTATCATGCTTAAAATAAATATAACTGTAAAATATTACCGTACTGCAAATATGGCTATCTAACGGCATTTTTCCAGCTCCTTTCCCTTTCGTGAGACCGGCAGAGCTCCCCCGCAATATCCCTGACTCGACCTTCGGAGTGTGGGCTCCGCGAGTATTTCCCTAAATACTCAAGAAAATATTTTCTCGAAAAACACATTTTTCTAAAGCTAGAAAATTCCCTAATTTTCTAATAATTAAGTGGTTTATATATTAATTATATAACCACCTAATTATGTAACTAATTAATCTTTAAAATAGGATTAATTAATTAAGGAAAAAACGGAGAGAGAGATTACAGCCATTTCATGCAAAATTGGCTGAAAAATTGGAATGAAGAAATTGGCATCGGAACCCCTTATTTATAGCCAAAAAAAATGAGGGTATTTTGGTCCTCTTGCGTATAAACCGCGTACAATCCGACCAATCAGAGGGTGCCACGTGGCATAACACGGCGCCACTAGTCGGCTGCCGCCAGCACGCGCCGAATGCGCCTCACACGCGCCCGCAAACGCCGCCACATGTAGGTTGTGTGTTGGTGCGTGTTACACACGCACAGACCACCATCTCGCGACACGTGTCCGGGTCTGGTCCGACCCGGACCGAATCCGGCGATCCTAACCGATAGCCCGACCCTTTAACACGGTTGACCAGCCCAGCCCAGAACCAATCTCGACCAGATCTGCGCCGTCCATTTGGGGCGCCACGCGGCGCTGCGTCAGCGCCAACTGGGACCCAACCCGCTGACTTGGCGTGACATGTCAGGTGCCACGTCAGCAAATAATTTTTTTTTTTAGATTAAAATTTTATTTTCTTCAAAATAAAATTCCGGGCAATTCCAACTCCTTGGAACTTTGATTTATTTTAAAATAAATCCCTTCGCTATTTTCAAACACTTTGAAAATTCATTTCTCTTTCTCTTTTTAATATTTTCTTTTCGGGTTTTCAATTGGGCTTGCAGGGGGACCTGCAGGACTAATTAATTTTAGCTCCAAACAGGTTAATATATTATCATCCCATGATAATAATTAATTACCGTTTAACAATATTTAATTCCACTAAATAAATATTGTTGCACTCTAAAATTAATTAAATTATTCACGAATTTCTCGATCTAGAATAATTTCGCATTTCACTCCTCCGTGTAGATATCCATGAAAAATAAATTACCACTACTATCATTTATTTTTCATTTCTAATCTGAAATTTATTGATTCGCCTTAAATTCAAATTCTCTGTATGTGAAACACATTCAACATACAACTTCGGTGACGTATCACTCGAAGCGCTTTGGCCAAAGTCTTAATTCGAACTTTTACAAATCTATTTCAAGGATATCTTTTACCTTCCAACAAGGCCACAGATTCCTCGATCAATATAACTCTTTAGCACATTTCATGTTGTCACTGAACGTACAAAGTATTTTGGCCACCCGTTACCGAGACCTCACTTCGAGTATATTACAGTGACTAACACTACATGGCTAAAACCGAAATATTGTCCGGATTAAGAGTACAATGCTTCCTGAGATTTTATTCATTTTAGATAGGAGTATCAAAAGAATAATCTCAGTGGTCCAGTTCGATGTTTCCAATCCTATTGAAAATCATCAACTTGTTATAATCGGAATCACCATTCCCTATGACGAAAGACTAATCATCTTATATAACCACGTTATAGTCTTGATAAGAACATATTCTTATCCTACCGACTAGAACTTTAATGACACGTGATTTTGGTATTCAAAGTCTTTTCCTATGAAACACATTTCATATAAGAATACCACCACACGCCATTAATTATCAATATGTGAAATACTCACAACTCGCTGTAAATTCAGTTTAATAAATTCAACTAATTGAATTTTCAGGGCACTATTCCCAACAATCTCCCACTTGCCCTAAATTCAATTTGGCCACACATTTGCACTCTTTTGCTCCAATATTTCAGTGAAGGAATCCTTTAGATGTTTTATACACTTAGTCAACTTTTAGGAAATCCTGAAGTCGATACATCTAACTGGTTGTTTCTCAAGCTACCATGTATTTGACTTCTATGGCGGTTTAAGCAATACAAGTCTGCTTAATATTCCCAAATTAACGGTTGCTCTTTCTAGAGTAAACACTTATTCTGATGTCAAACATCTAGAATACAAATCAGATTGTAAATCCGAATCTGTGTACTCTATTGAAATGAGCTCACCACTGTGGTAGACAAACATATAATCTCAAGTTCTTCTCAAGTACTCCAATATATGCTTTCACTACTTCCCAGTGTCAGATTCTAGGTTTTGACTAATATCTACTGACTTAGACCTATTTCATAATAGACAGCTGGCCTTCGACATAATATGACATACATAAAGCTTTCGCTGCGGAACTCTAATCATGTCTTCTGTCTCTTCAGTTGTCTCAGGACACTGATCCCGAGATAGATAAATTCCATATTTAAAAGGTAATGAACATTTCTTAGAATTTGTTATATTATACCTTCACATCATCTTATCTAGATATGCTTTAAGTGATAAACCATTCATTTTTATTCTTATGATCACGACAAAAGTCTGATCCTTAGAATAGCATTGGTTTCACTTAGGTTTTACGTGTCAAACTGATTTGACATCCGAATCATGACTACTAACAAAATTCTTGAATCATTCTCAATGAGGAGAATATTGTTTACGTACAAAACTAAAGTGTTACATTATATTTTGATGTAATTTGTACACACATAATTCATCTGGCAATTACACAAATCGAAAGATTTTAAATTGCCTCTTTAATTCTGATGTTTCATGATCTAGACGCTTGCTTAAAATCATAAATCAATCTATTAGGCTTACATCATATGCACCTGATTTCTGGCTGTGAAGCCTTCAGGTTGTACCATGTATCTCTTCTTCTTGAAATTGTCCGTTCAAGAACATAGTCTTTACATCCATTTATCTAATCTCATAATCGATAATGAGATAAAATGGAGAGGATAATGGACATAAGCATTGCCATAGGCGAGAAGACCTCATAAATGATTTCTTCTTTCTGGGTAAAATCCCTTGCCATAAGTTTGCTCTAAAGTCTCTACTTTTTCGTCCATTTTCTCCTTTTTATTTTCTTGCAGAGCCCAATTGCATCCAATGGGTTTAATGCCTTCAGGTGCCTCCACAAGTTCAAGACTTTGTTAGAATACTAAGATTCTAACTATGATTCAATGGCTTTTGACCAAACGGTCAGCGTCTATATCATCCACAGCTTCATTACACGTGACAGGATCAGATACATTAGATTTAACCACTTGGGTTAATCTTAGGTATCTTGTCAGGTATCCTGACAATCCTCCCACTACAATAATGCTCTCGTGTACACGTCTCTACATCACATGTATCTAATACATTTTCAGTTATCACGAGTTTATGGAAATTAGTATCAAATACTATTATTTTCTTTTAACACTGCTTTGCTTCCACCCATTGTGGTTATCTATGTAATCATCTTTGAAGTATTCACAAATGTCTTTTGTGATTTCTCAAATTACAAAATATACCACCTCTTGTTCTTCTAGGATAACCTCAGAACAAGTAAACCTCTGTTCTTTATTCTAACTCGTCAGGATCCATCCTTAACGTATGGGTCAGGCTACCTTAAATCCGAAGATAAAAGATATAGGGTTTTCACCCTAGCAACAGATCCATCAGTATTTTAGTAACTGACTTAGATAGAACTAGGTTTGTCGTTTTGGGCGCAAGACCCCAAAACGAACTTCGTAGGGTAACATGACTCTTCATGAATCTTACCATCATTATCAGAGTTTTATTTTTCCTTTTCTGCAATACATCTTTGCTAAGACGTATCTCATACAGATAGTTGAGATCTAATCTCATTTGAGAAATTCTATTTAACTCTGAACTTAGATACTTATCACTAATTTGATCTAATCGAAGTGCCTTGATATGTTTTCTAATTTGACTCTTTGACTTCAGACTTATATTTTTTGAACTCTTCAAAATTACAGACTTAAGTCTCATCAAATAAACATATCTGTATCTAGAGTAATCATTTAAATGAATGATGAAGTACCCAAACTTTCTCTTGCTTGAACACTCATAATATCATACGTCCGTATGAACTAATTCAAGTAAGTTCATGGCTTAATACCCTTTGTCTCAAAAAAGCTTCTTGGTCATTTTAACTTTCTAAATAGGATTCGCAGATTGATACTGTTTCAAGTCAATAGGACTCAACGATCAGTCTTTGGATCCTATTCAGATTCAATTGACCAATAGATAGGTGCCATGTAGAAGTTTTTCCTCTTAGATGGTAAGTCAAGTTTTTCAGTGTTAATGTTGAAATCAGGGTTTTCATTGAGGTATAAAAGACCATCTTTTATTGTGCCAAAGCAAATAAACCTTTTATTTTGTTTAATGGCAAACTTTTGTTCAAAACAAATAGTTGAACCATTAGTTATCAAATAACTCACAGAAAACCAAATTTTTGTATGTATGGCACGTATAATATAAAAACCCTATTACCAAAATACGATACTACAGTTCCTACTGCTAATACAATTACACTTGTATTATCCCCGAGCAGTAGTTGTTTGTTAGCCGTTTTTCAAACTTCCTGGTTAGTTTGAATCTTTGCAACGAATTGCAAATATGATTAGTTGAGCTCGAATCCACACACCAGGATTCTGGTGAATTTCCAACTAAACATACTTTCAACGAGTAAGATATCTTCATATCTTATCTAAACGGCGTGGCAAATAGACAAACTAAGTATTTTGGACAATTTCCTTTCCAATACCCGTTACCATCGAAATAGAAACACTTTTCCATTGTCGGATTTGACTCTCAATATTTGAATCTAAGATTGGGAACTTTTCCTTTTTTCTTTCTTCCACTTACTAGCTTTCTAGGCCGTGGATATTGATGTTTGATTAAAGAGAACTTTTCCTTTAGTCTATATCACCCTTTCTGCCATATTGAGGTCGTTCATTGGTTCACGCTAGGTTTTTAAAAAATATATTTAAAATTATTCTTGAACGTTCAAACGACTTAGGCAGAGAGTATAGGATCGTATCCTAGCTGTTATGATTGTTTCTTTAAGCACAGAGGCTTTTAATCTCGTTTAGATTAGTTATCATATTCATAATATGATTCTGAGCCAATGATCCTTCAAACATCTTTGACTAACAACCTTTTTCGTGGCTCGTACCTTCGTACTATTCTGTCTTCAAAACATGTTCTTATCAGTAGGTATCTCATGCATCTGATGCTCAAGAACATCCAAAATAGATGTCAGGATATAAGACTAGACAGATCATCACACTTGATCCATTTGCAATAAACGTCTTTCTAATCCTGACTGGCTGCAGTTTCCAGAACTTTCGGATAAGGTTCAGTGAGTACGTGAACTTTCGTGTCTCAACATGATGTTAAGATTCATTTCTTAGTCAGCATAGTTGGACCCTTACTACCGTATTTCCTTATAGACATATAAAACTGAAATAAATAAATAAAAGCAAGTTATGATTATTCATTTTACTTTCTTCTGCGTCTAACCAATAAATGAAATCCACGTAAGCATTTTGATTTACGCAATGGTGACTTAACTAACTGCAGTTGACTCCCCGGAGGTGAGGTCGAAAACCGCTTAGAAAAGCAAGAACTATTCTTAATTAACATGTCATCTAGGTAACTCTTACCAAACAATGTTAATCCACCATGTCAACCCTTGGCCTCTAAGTGAATGTAACATAACTCCGAAGGGAGGTTAATACATTGTTTAGTCAAGTGTGTACCATTACCTAGAAGTCCGTACGAGTAGGTCAAGACACTCCACGGAGGCGTGGTCGAGCTGACTTTCCCGTATTTCATTCTATCCGTAGAAGACTAATCTTGTATACCGCGAACATATACCCGCCGAAGGGAGTAATACACATCCACTATACTATAGACGGGTAATGGAGGCCGTGAGAATCCAACTCTTTTTATCTCGCTCCCACTTGAATTTTTTAAAAGTGTGGATTATCTGTTGATTATTTAATAATCACTTTTGGCGTCTTATTGTTGGAAGTGATTAATATAATTAATACCCTCCCACTAGGATTACTAAATCACATTTAAAATCCCAATAATATTTTAAGGCAATTTAATAACTATTTATTAATTAGGCCGAAAAAAATTAGTCCAATTATGCATTGCGTCTAATCTCTATTAAACATTATTTATCTAATCATATTAAATAAAATATGCATAATTGAAAATAGCACAATATCTCATATTATCATAATCATGCCATAAAATAAAATAATTAAGCATGCTTTCATATAATTATCACATAATTATCATGCTTAAAATAAATGGCATAAAGTAAACATGTTATAAATAAATTATCTCATAATTTAAATCATGTTTACTGATACGGTAATTTTTCAGCAAAAACAATTAAATTGTTTCCCCAAGAAACACCATTCCACGTAAATTCACAAGAAAGACTAGAGGGATCACACCGGTCCCACTTAAAAACCAACCTCCTTTGACAGAATTTACGGGCACAGTAGCAGATTTAAAATTATGCATCGCATGCATCATATCAATGCATGTATATATCTAGAGCACGGCTCTGAAACCAGTTGCTGGGAGGTGGGCCCAGAACAGTAGCGGTCCAGGACCATATTTAAAAATTTTGTTTATAATACACGTATTAAGATATTTCTAAAACATTTTAATACAATAGCGGAAGACTAGCCGAATCTACTCAAGTATATACATGCAATTGATAATAAACTTTAAATCACTAAAGCAGATAAATATCTAACATGCAATTAACACTTAAAAGCATATAATTTATCATGCTTAAAATAAATATAATTGTAAAATATTACCGTACTGCAAATATGGCTATCTAACGTCATTTTTCCAGCTCCTTTCCCTTTCGTGAGAGTGATGAGACCGGCAAAGCTTCCCCGCAATATCCCCGACTCGACCTTCGAAGTGTGGGCTCCGCGAGTATTTCCCTAAATACTCAAGAAAATATTTTCTAGAAAAACACATTTTTCTAAAGCTAGAAAATTCCCTAATTTTCTAATAATTAAGTGATTTATATATTAATTATATAACCACCTAATTATGTAACTAATTAATCCTTAAAATAGGATTAATTAATTAAGGAAAAAACGGAGAGAGAGATTACAGCCATTTCATGCAAATTTGGCTGAAATTTTGGAATGAAGAAATTGGCATTGGAACTCCCTATTTATAGCCAAAAAAAATGAGGGTATTTTGGCCCTTTTGCACATACCGCGTTGAGGGTGCCACGTGGCGTAATGCGGCGCCACGAGTTGGCCGCCGCCAGCACGTGCCGAACGGGCCTCACAAGCGCCCGCACGCGCCGCCACATGGCGGTTGTGTGTTGGTACATGTCACACACGCACAGACCACCATGTCGCCACACGTGTCCAGGTCTAGTCCGACCCGGACCGGATCCGGCGATCCTATCCGATAGCCCGACCCTTTAACCCGGTTGACCAGCCCGACCCAGAACCAATCTGGACCGTTCGCGGCGCTGACGCGGGGCGATCTGTGCCGTCCACTTGGCGCGCCACACGACGCTGCATCAGCGCCAACTGGGACCCAACCCGCTGATGTGGCGTGCCACGTCAGCAAATATTTTTTTTTTTAAATTAAAATTTTATTTTCTCCAAAATAAAATTTCGGGCATTTTCAACTCCTTTGAACTTTGATTTATTTTCTTAAAATAAATCCCTTCGCTATTTTCAAACACTTTGAAAATTCATTTCTCTTTCTCTTTTTAATATTTTCTTTTCGGGTTTTCAATTGGGGCTTGCAGGGGGACCTGCAGGACTAATTAATTTTAGCTCCAAACGGGTTAATATATTATCATCCCATGATAATAATTAATTACCATTTAACAATATTTAATTCCACTAAATAAATATTATTGCACTCCAAAATTAATTAAATTATTCACGAATTTCTTGATCTAGAATAATTTCGCATTTCACTCCTCCGTGTAGATATCCATGAAAAATAAATTGCCACTACTACCATTTATTTTTCATCTCTAATCTGAAATTTATTGATTCTCCTTAAATTCAAATTCTCTGTATGTGAAACACATTCAACATACAACTTCGGTGACGTATCACGCGAAGTGCTTTGGCCAAAGTCTTAATTCGAACTTTTGCAAATCAATTTCAAGGATATCTTTTACCTTCCAGCAAGGCCACAGATTCCTCGATCATTATAACTTTTTAGCACATTTCATGTTGTCACTGAACGTACAAAGTATTTTGGCCACCCATTACCGAGACCTCCTTTCGAGTATATTACAGTGACTAACACTACATGCCTAAAACCGAAATATTGTCCGGATTAAGAGTACAATGCTTCCTGAGATTTTATTCTTTTTAGATAGCAATATAAAATGAATAATCTCAGTGATCCAGTTCGATGTTTCGAATCCTATTGAAAATCATCAACGTGTTATAATCGGAATCACAATTCCCTATGACGAAAAACTAATCATCTTATATAACCACGTTATAGTCTTGATAAGAACATATTCTTATCTTACCGACTAGAACTTTAATGACACGTGATTTCGGTATTCAAAGTCTTTTCCTATGAAACACATTTCATATAAGAATACCACCACACGTCATTAACTATCAATATGTGAAGTACTCACAACTCGCTGTAAATTCAGTTTAATAAATTCAACAAATTAAATTTTCAGGGCATTATTCCCAACACGATATTCCTCAGCCCAATCCGGAAGAGCAAGATTCTTTGGACCATTTGAAAATTTATTTGGGCTACAATAAACTTGTAAATATTGTTCTGGAAATTATCAGTTAGGAAAGCCAGTAATCCTTGGCCCAAGCCAACAAAAAAGAAGTTTTGGAGATGGACAAAGTTGACCCCTCTTCAGATCCACTCATCCAAAGTTGAAAAATTTTCTAGTGGATTTCAAGATCAAAACAAACAAGTTTTGGCCTACAAAGCTGACTTTGATCCATTTAACCTTGAGCCCTTGCGGAACAAGGGCCCAACCCCTCAACAACAAGAGTCCGCCATAGTCCGTGATCTTTGCCGGATACGTGAGCAAGAGAAAGAATGGGATCGGGAGGAAGAGGAGAGAAGACAAGAGAACCTTAGGATAGACAAACAATTTTTGTCCGGAAATAAATCTAGTTAGCCAGTAGATCATGAGTCCTTAGATGAGGATAAGGTTCACAAATGGGAACAGGAAGGCATGATTGTGGATAAGATCATTGAGCCGGATTTCCCCATAAACCAAAAAAAGAGAAAGACTCGAAATCACACGAAATCTGGCAAGAAGCAGAAATATGAGGAAAAGTTCAACACTCAAAATGAACATTATATTATTAGAGAGTTTTTCAAAACATTCCCGAAAAAGACGCCACATCAACCTGACCCCACAAAACTTTCTCAGAATCATTGGGCCTCGATACTCGATAAACATGAGTCGAAACTTAAGTTCGTTACTGATTTAGCGATTTGTGTTGAAAATAAATTAGAAAAAAAGATTTTTAGCATTCAACTGACACTACTAGTAAAACGAAATGGATCTATCCCGAGGGATACAAGAAGAACGAAGTCGTGGAGGATCTATAGACAATCAAACAAATGACTCTTTTTAGACGCTCGAATTCATTTAATAAAAATATGGAGAAGACATTATTTTTGCAAGATTTTAGTGAAAACCCTAGAGTTTTGAAGAGATTCTCATTTGAAGAAGCTCGCTTCGATTGACCGATAATTTATAAAGATGGAGATAGTGAGGGTATTGATGAAGATAATTTTGGTCTAGATATTAGGGAAGTAGTAATTTCTTTTATTTGTTCTTTTACCTTTGGTTTCGTTTGCTTTTTTGTTTTTTATGTTAGGTGGGGTGAGTATAAACCCCCCCATTTCTTTTCTATTTTACAAAAAAAAAAAAAAAAAAAAAAAGGGAAAAATGCAAAATCGGGACAGTAACTGACCCCTACTAGCAATTTCAGGACACCAACTTCTCCGGCGACAAAAGTGTCCAATAACTCCAAAAATGTGTCAATTTCGGGACAATGGTCGCCGGAGTTTGCTGACGAGGCACCGGAATGCTGATATGGCATCTACAGTGTCCACGTGGCTGCTGACTCATTTCAAAGCTGATGAACCTTATTCCACATCAGATGACGAGTGACAACTCTTCCCTTTTCTTGGAAACACGTTTTCAAAGGGAGGGAAAGTTTCCCTCCCAAAAATTCAGTAGTCCAAGTACTGTCATGGTCAACCATTCTTACCCCATTTCTTTAAAACCCCATCTCCACCATTGTTGGTCCTCATCCTTTTTCACGCAGCAAAACTGCAAAATTCACAACACCCAAAAAATGTCGCATGCAACCTCTTCAAACGCTGCCTTCTGGTTCCCGCCTCCCGACCACACTCACTGTTATTGTGGTAAGATTTCCGTTGTGCACACCACGTGGAAGGCGAGTAACCCTGGACGACGATTTTATTGCTGTCCCGATACGGCATGCCGATTCTTCCGTTGGCTTGATCCAGAGATGTGCGAACGGAGTAAGGTCATAATTCCTGGGCTCTTAAACAAAATCAACAAGCTAGAGGCTGAGCTTGAGGAGGTGCACGAAAAATACCGGAGAACGGCATGCCGAGTTTTCATATGTTTGTTGGCTGTTGTTGTAGCTATTCTTGTTGCCAAGTTCATAGTGTAGCTTCCTTTGTTCCTTGTTTTCAGTAGATGTTGCGCTTCCTGTTTTCATGTTTCAAGGTTACTAATGTAAGGGGGCAATTTCGTTTTCAATAAAGCCATGCTTTTGCGAAATAGTTGAATGTTAACATATTATGGTGAAGATGAACGAGTACACAAATAATACATGTTTAAGAATTTGTTTAAAAATGATACATATTAGGGTGAAGATGAATGTTTAAAAAATGATACAAAAAATGCTACATGTTTACTTCGCACTGCCTAAGAATTTTGTTTAACTAGATTATCCAAAATCATGGCCACTGATCCATGTTTGAAGACAAAATGAAACAGAGGAATTGTTTTCAAGGGACTTCCCTGTACACAGGTTTCTGCTTCATGCAAAAGATAAAACCTAAAAGTCCTGAGCAAAATTTAATACAAAAAGACCTTAAGCATTGCTCATTGTATCAAGTCACTGGGGAAACAAAAAGACAAATACACTACGGGACTTGTAACACCCCGACTCACAGTCGGTACAGGTAAATTATGTGATTTATCAATATTTGCGTTTTGGATTAATTGTATACTACTTATTTAAATTATTTGAACTTATGTGAATTTATTTGAATAAATGTTGTATGGGATTTAGTCGTTTTATTTGAGTTGGCCTTATTTGAACCTGTATTTGTTGAACCGAACCAACTTGAACCGGGAACCTTGAACCGAACCCGTGAACCGACCGGTCCAGCCTTAAAGGCTGAACCATTTTCTCCTCCTTCATTTTACGTTCAACAACAGCAGCAACTCTAGAGCCAAGGAAGAAAACCCAAGTTGATCATCCAACCTTCCCAAGCCAAGATCTTCCCCGTTTCCTCGTCTTTTCTCGAACTTGAGTATGTTTTGGAATCCCCTCGTCGTGCTTGTCATTTCTATGGTTTAAATTCTGAGTTTGGAGTGAGTTTGGTGTGCCTTTGCTTCCCTACGTGAATAGTGAGGGTTAGCTAAAATGTGAATACTTGCTCTTTGCTTGATGTACTTGATTCCTAGCTTTATATATGAGTTGTAAATGTTGTATGTGTTGTATTTATTGCATTTAATCCTTGGTTAGTTGAGCATTTATTGATGATCATGATTTTTAGCTTGAATGTTGCATTCCTTTGATCATGCCTTTTAATTCCGTTTTCTTGAGTTATTTGAGTGCCAACATGTTAAGCATGATTTATTTGAATTATGTGTGCAAATTAGGAGGTTGTGGCAACTCTTGGGTATTGGATTTTGGCCATTTTGGCACCAAAAATGGAGCTCCCCTGTTTTCTGTAATGTGATTCTGTTCCAGCTTTTCGAACCAGGCCGGAACGGCCGTTCCCGTCCCAGTTACAAACTGGGAACGACCGTTCCCAGGCCATTTTACTGTTCCTGCCGAGAGTGGGAACGGCCGCTCCCAGTTTGTACTGGGAACGGGAACGGCCGTTCCCATGGCCAAAACCTTTCTTTTTAGCTACTGGGTCAAATCCACGGGGGTGGATTTTTCCCTTTGGAAAAATCCGCGGGGGTGGATTTGAGGCAGTAGGTCTGGAAAAATCCATGAGGGTGGATTTTTCCGTTTGGAAAAATCCATGGGGGTGGATTCTGTCCGCGGGGAGTTCAGGATTTTCTGGGAACGGCCCTTCCCGTCCCCAGTACAAACTGGGAACGGCCGTTCCCATCCTCCAGAAACTTTTAGCGAAGGCAGGAACGGCCGTTCCCTACAGTGAAAGGACCGTTCCCACCTTTCCCGAGACTTGGAAGCTGCCACTGCTTCTCTTTACCTTAATTATGCAATTTTATGACTTTAATTGCTTTTCTTTCGCCTGTTAATTGTTATAACTCGATTTTTATTGCTTCATAAATTGTAAATAAACATGTGTGCTATAATTGTGAATTATATGACTTAATTGTGACATTTTATATGTGAACATGAATCATGCATTTTGCCGAGCGTCTTCTTTGGTTCATATAGAGTCTAAGTCTTGGGCTTTCGTGTTTTCTTTTCAGACGAGGTTCCAGTTATCGAGCCCGAGGCGTAGGTTGTTCACGTCTGCTCGCTTTTTGTCACGCACAAGGTGAGGTTTAGGACTTTTATTAGTTAAGTGACCTAAAGCCTTATGTGATATTTTCAAGCCGCGCATGTGACTATACATTATATATATATAAATACGTA
Source organism: Lantana camara (assembly GCA_037501455.1). Classification (NCBI taxonomy): domain Eukaryota; kingdom Viridiplantae; phylum Streptophyta; class Magnoliopsida; order Lamiales; family Verbenaceae; genus Lantana; species Lantana camara. The sequence goes on from CM074863.1 coordinate 90,180,285, forward strand.
TGTGCTGATTAGAATATGTTTATGACCTTGTGAACATTCTGGTTTTAGGAAAAGATATTAAATAAGCCTATGTAAGCTAAGTTTTGGAAAAGGCTTTACAATTCTGTTAGCGAGATTGCCATGAAAGATTTGGCATTTGATATGATTTGTGTTTGTGGATCCAAGGAGCTACGGGTAAGGAACCCTCGGGACGGTTCGGGCCGTCGAGGTTCGGCCTGTGCGTAGTCTCCATCCGATATATCACACGCGACCCCTGGGAGTTTGGGAAGGTGTGATATTTCGATGCCTTCGGCGTAAAAACCGGGGAGGGCACGATGTGGGTTCGCTACCCCTCGTGAGTCTGTATATGTATGGATGGTTAGGGCCGCCGGTGGCTCTTCCATCATTGGTGTAGAGGTTGAGATGTATGATTTCCGTTTTGTTTGTTCTGAGGAGTAAAGGTTGGAAGCTCGTTCTCGCTGAGCATTTTGTATGTTGTGTTATGTCAGGAAGTACGAATCGGGATAGTGTTTATGAAAGGTTTTAAAGTATATGTATCTGTTTTGGAAAGTTTTAGTTTGTAAAACCTATTCCGGTTCATAATTCCACCCTTTGCTTTGTGCTCTGCTTTATATATATATAGGGTGTGGGTGTGCGTTAGCCCCCTCACTCAGTCAGTTGACTGACCCTCGCTTACTCTTTTAGCTGCAGGTTTTGGGAGCGGGAGCTAGGCGGAGAAGTGTGTCTGCTTTATACACTTGTCGGTCTAGGTTTCGTTAGGTGCATCTACATACCTGCACTTTATTATTTTGTAGTTGTACAGCTATGGTTTGTATATACTTACTTACCATTTTGTTCGAGCCAGGATGGCTTTTGTACAGGAATGTGTTGGTACCTATATGTAAATACTATATGGCTAATTAGGTGTTGGTACATATACGTATATATATGTGATGATCTTTAGCTTGTGGATTTTATTATTCGCTTCCGCGTACTCTGATTCCGTTTAGTTTAGCTCCGCCTAGCCTAGAGTGTGTGTTTGGTCTCCCGTTCGCTATGATTCGGATTCGAGTACGGACATTCCATTTCGTATTCGGGTTCGGATTATGGTGCGGGGGATGTGGCCCTACGTGTGGGTGCTACATCCTTAAGTGGTATCAGAGCGCGGTTGCAAAACCGGGCTCTAGTGTCGTGTGGGTCTGTTTAGGTCGTACGGCTTAGGACAATGTGATTGTGTGATTATGTGCATATGTGCATGTGTGATTTGAATATGTGATTACTTGACTAATTGATTACTTGATTATTTTCTTAAATTGTATACATATGCATACACTAATTCACATGCATCCATATTGCTTGAATTTGTGAGTTTCAGGATGCCTCCAAGAAGACATAATAATCGTGAACAAACCCCCGATTTGAACGAGCCGGCTCCACAGAATGCACCTCCGCCACCACCTATGAATGCGGAGAATATTGTCCAAGCCCTACTTAATCAACTCCAACAAAATCAAAGGGGTAATGCAAATCCGGGTGAAGGACAAGAAATTTCCGCCGTGTATAGGGACTTCCGGAACAACAACCCTCCAAAGTGGTATGGAGGTGATGATATCAAGGAGGAAGAGTGGTTGTCCGAGATTCGAGGTATTTGGGAGATATGTCGAGGGACTTCCCAGGACAAGGCTATTTGCACGGGTCGTATCATTCAAGGGCCAGCGGCTATTTGGCTTAGAAGTGTGAGATCCAGGCTTTAGAGAACGGGTATGGAATTCAATTGGGAGACGTTTGTGCAGGAATTCCATGAGAAATATATCCCTCATAGTGCACAAGAACGTCGCCTCCAAGAGTTCACTAATTTGAGGCAAGGAAATCGGACGGTGGAGGATTATTTATTGGAGTTTGAGAGGTTAGCTCCGTATGCCACTCACATCACCGACCATGAAGATCATAAGGCCCGAGCGTTTCTTCATGGACTTCGTCGGGATATTCAAGAAGCTCTACAGGCTGCCAATGTGAGTACTTGGGCCAAAGTTACAAAGAGGGCAATTCAAGTTGAGGCCCAAATGGCTCGGTTGAAGCCTCCACCTTTCTCTTCTACTCGAGGATCGGGATCAGGTTTTGGATCGGGTAAGAGGCCCGTTTCTTATGCTCCACGAGCTCCTGTCCCACCGGCTTTTCGTCCCCAGGGTTTAGGGAACAAAAAGCCCCGTATTACCGGTCCTGTAGCACCTCCTATTGCTCCAGTTCGACCGGCTCCAGCTCAGGGACCACCTGTCTGTGCTCATTGTCAGGGGAGACATCCGGTGGAGAGGTGTTGGAAGCTTCTGGGTAAATGCTATGCGTGCGGGTCTTCTGATCACTTGATTGATGCTTGCCCGAATAGGAGACCGGTTGTGCAGGCTCGCGTGTTTGCTTTGGAGGGAGAGGAGGAAGCTGCTGATGTCGACCCAAACGCCGTGATAGAAGGTACAATCAACATTCATGGCATATCACTACATGCATTGTTTGATCCCGGGGCTACGCATTCATTTATTTCCCGGGATATTGTTGCTTCTTTGCCTGTATTTGATGAATTATCTGCACATGTGTTTGTGGTGAATACTCCTTTGGGAGGGTCTTTGGAAGCTGACAGGGTGTTCAGGGAGTGTCCGGTGGTGTTTGAGGGTCGAGTTTTTCCTGCAGATTTGATAGTTCTACCGTTGAAGAAGTATGAGGTTATTCTTGGCATGGATTTTCTCTTCAGATACCGAGCTCAGTTGGACTGTCATGAGAAGAAGGTTTCGTTGGGGTCAGTGGTCTTTACGGGTGAGAGGTTGAAGTCCAGCCCATTTGTGTCTTTTATGGAAGCAAGTAAGCTCCTCCGGGACGGTGCGACAGGTTTTGTGGCCTATCTTTTGAATAAACCGAAGGATCAGGCCAAACTTGAGGAGACAGAGGTCGTGAGTGAGTTTCCCGATGTGTTCCCTGAGAATTTGGGTTCTTTGCCACCTGATAGGGACATCGAGTTTGTAGTCGACCTTTATCCTGGAGCTGAGCCTTTCTCTAAGACACCGTATCGGATGGCTCCTGCTAAGTTAAAGGAGTTGAAAACTCAACTGGATGCGCTCTTGACTTGCGGTTATATCCGTCCGAGTACATCCCCGTGGGGTGCTCCTGTGTTATTTGTGAAGAAAAAAGACGGGACTTTGAGGATGTGTATAGACTACCGCGAGTTGAACCGGATGACAGTGAAGAATAAGTATCCTTTACCTCATATCGAAGAGTTGTTTGATATCTTGCAAGGGTCGTAGGTGTACTCTAAGTTAGATTTGAGGCAAGGGTATTACCAACTTCGTATCCGGGAGGAGGATATCTCTAAGACTGCGTTCAATACCCGTTATGGACACTTCGAATTTGTAGTGATGCCGTTTGGGTTAACTAACGCTCCAGCCGTGTTCAAGGATATGATGCACCGAGTGTTTAGACAGTATCTTGACAAGTTTGTGGTCATTTTCATAGACGACATCTTGGTGTATTCTAAGTCTGCAGAAGAGCACGCAACGCATCTCAGGATTGTTTTGGAGACACTTAGAGAGCACAAGCTTTATGCCAAATTTAGCAAGTGCGAGTTCTGGCTCGACAGAGTGTCTTTTCTGGGTCACATAATTTCAGGTGAGGGGATTGAAGTTGATCCTTCCAAGATTGAGACCGTGATTCAGTGGGAACGACCGAAGAACACCTCCGAAGTAAGAAGTTTTCTCGGGTTAGCGGGTTACTATAGGAGATTTGTGAAGGACTTTTCCAAGATTGCTTGCCCGTTGACTCGATTAACCAAAAAGGAGGTGAAGTATGAGTGGGATGATGGGTGCGAGAGAAGTTTCCAAGCTTTGAAGGAAAGATTAACTTCAGCACCAGTTCTTACCCTACCCGAGGGATCCGAGGGTTATTCGGTTTTTGCAGATGCTTCTAAGGAAGGACTCGGATGTGTATTGATGCAAAATGACCGAGTGGTGGCCTATGCTTCTAGGAAGTTGAAGGAACATGAGAAGAACTACCCCACTCATGATCTTGAGCTGGCAGCGGTTGTGTTTGCTTTGAGGAAGTGGCGTCATTACCTCTACGGGACGACTTTCGAGATATTCACGGATCACAAGAGCCTCAAGTATCTTTTTACTCAGAAGGAGCTTAATAATAGACAGAGGCGTTGGATGGAATTCTTAGAGGATTATGACTGTACGATTCAGTATCATCCGGGCAAGGCGAATGTCGTAGCAGATGCTTTGAGCAGAAAAGCAAGTGTTTCAGGTTTGAGTGCAGGGTCTTCAGGACAGGATTCGACGGTTGTAGTTTCAGTGGCTCGGTTAGCTAACATCACAGTTCAGCCGGATTTGAAACAAAGGTTGTTGGATTCTCAGGCTTCGGATACAGAGATTCAGAGATTAGTGGTTCGGTCTAGAATAGACCCTGAGACGAAGTTTGGGTTTGATGATTCCGGTTTGTTCAGGTTCAAGGCCAGAGTTTGTGTCCCAGAAGACCTCAAGAGGTTAATACTTGAGGAAGGACACCGTTCGGGATATTCCATTCACCCCGGTGGTACGAAGATGTACCGAGATTTGAAGGAATACTTCTGGTGGAATGGCATGAAGAGAGATGTCGCGAACTTTGTGAAGCGGTGTCTCACGTGTCAAGTGGTGAAGGCAGAACACCAGAAACCGGGAGGAACTCTCCAACCACTTCCAATTCCTGAGTGGAAGTGGGAGCAAGTGACTATGGACTTTGTGTCCGGCTTGCCAAGATCAAGAGGAGGTTATGATGGAATTTGGGTGATAGTCGACCGATTGACCAAGTCTGCTCATTTTCTCAAGGTGAAGATGTCTTACAAGACCCCGAAGTTGGCAGAATTATATTGTAATGAGATTGTGAGACTTCATGGGGCGCCTGCTAGCATTGTCTCAGATCGTGATCCGAGGTTCACAGCTAAGTTTTGGCAGGATCTTCAGAGTAGGTTGGGTACGAGGCTTAATTTTAGCACCGCTTTTCATCCATAGACGGATGGACAGTCAGAGAGACTGATTAAGTACTTAGAGGATTTGTTGAGAGCGTGTGCTTTGGATTTCAAGGAAAAGTGGAATAAGCATTTAGCTCTGGTTGAGTTTGCCTATAACAACAGTTTTCAGACTTCTATTGGTATGGCTCCCTACGAGGCACTATATGGAAGGAAGTGTAGATCGCCTCTATTTTGGGATATGGAAGATTGGCGGTGGACTGAGGAGAACAAGCTTGAAAGAGCAACACCTCGAGAGAGATTGGATAAGACCACTGCTAAGGTCAAGTTAATTCAGCAAAGAATGAAGGCAGCTCAGGACCGTCAGAAGAGCTATGCGGATAAGAGGAGAAGGCCCCTTGAGTTTGAAGTCGGAGATAAGGAGTTCTTGAAAACATCTCCAAGAAAGGGCTTTTCTCGGATAGGTCGAGGTGGGAAACTTAACCCGAGATACCTTGGACCTTTTGAAATCCTTGAGAGAATTGGAGAAGTGGCGTATAGGTTGGACCTACCGCCGAGACTGACCGGGATACATAATGTGTTTCACGTCTCGCAGCTCAGGAAATTTTATCCCGAGGAATCAACTATTCTCCCTGTTGAAGAGGTACAACTTGAGACGGATTTGACTATAGTAAGGCATCCGGTTGAGATTCAAGATCGGAAGCTACAAGTATTGAGGAATAAACAGATTCCCTTGGTCCGAGTTCTTTGGAGAGATCAGAAATCTGAAGAGTCTACTTGGGAGACTGAGGAGAAGATGAGACAGTTGTACCCAGAGTTGTTCTCAGGTCAGACAGTTAACCTGGGGACCAGGTTCTCCGAAGGGGGGGAGGTTGTAACACCCCGACTCACAGTCGGTACAGGTAAATTATGTGATTTATCAATATTTGCGTTTTGGATTAATTGTATACTACTTATTTAAATTATTTGAACTTATGTGAATTTATTTGAATAAATGTTGTATGGGATTTAGTCGTTTTATTTGAGTTGGCCTTATTTGAACCTGTATTTGTTGAACCGAACCAACTTGAACCGGGAACCTTGAACCGAACCTGTGAACCGACCGGTCCAGCCTTAAAGGCTGAACCATTTTCTCCTCCTTCATTTTACGTTCAACAACAGCAGCAACTCTAGAGCCAAGGAAGAAAACCCAAGTTGATCATCCAACCTTCCCAAGCCAAGATCTTCCCCGTTTCCTCGTCTTTTCTCGAACTTGAGTATGTTTTGGAATCCCCTCGTCGTGCTTGTCATTTCTATGGTTTAAATTCTGAGTTTGGAGTGAGTTTGGTGTGCCTTTGCTTCCCTACGTGAATAGTGAGGGTTAGCTAAAATGTGAATACTTGCTCTTTGCTTGATGTACTTGATTCCTAGCTTTATATATGAGTTGTAAATGTTGTATGTGTTGTATTTATTGCATTTAATCCTTGGTTAGTTGAGCATTTATTGATGATCATGATTTTTAGCTTGAATGTTGCATTCCTTTGATCATGCCTTTTAATTCCGTTTTCTTGAGTTATTTGAGTGCCAACATGTTAAGCATGATTTATTTGAATTATGTGTGCAAATTAGGAGGTTGTGGCAACTCTTGGGTATTGGATTTTGGCCATTTTGGCACCAAAAATGGAGCTCCCCTGTTTTCTGTAATGTGATTCTGTTCCAGCTTTTCGAACCAGGCCGGAACGGCCGTTCCCGTCCCAGTTACAAACTGGGAACGACCGTTCCCAGGCCATTTTACTGTTCCTGCCGAGAGTGGGAACGGCCGCTCCCAGTTTGTACTGGGAACGGGAACGGCCGTTCCCATGGCCAAAACCTTTCTTTTTAGCTACTGGGTCAAATCCACGGGGGTGGATTTTTCCCTTTGGAAAAATCCGCGGGGGTGGATTTGAGGCAGTAGGTCTGGAAAAATCCATGAGGGTGGATTTTTCCGTTTGGAAAAATCCATGGGGGTGGATTCTGTCCGCGGGGAGTTCAGGATTTTCTGGGAACGGCCCTTCCCGTCCCCAGTACAAACTGGGAACGGCCGTTCCCATCCTCCAGAAACTTTTAGCGAAGGCAGGAACGGCCGTTCCCTACAGTGAAAGGACCGTTCCCACCTTTCCCGAGACTTGGAAGCTGCCACTGCTTCTCTTTACCTTAATTATGCAATTTTATGACTTTAATTGCTTTTCTTTCGCCTGTTAATTGTTATAACTCGATTTTTATTGCTTCATAAATTGTAAATAAACATGTGTGCTATAATTGTGAATTATATGACTTAATTGTGACATTTTATATGTGAACATGAATCATGCATTTTGCCGAGCGTCTTCTTTGGTTCATATAGAGTCTAAGTCTTGGGCTTTCGTGTTTTCTTTTCAGATGAGGTTCCAGTTATCGAGCCCGAGGCGTAGGTTGTTCACGTCTGCTCGCTTTTTGTCACGCACAAGGTGAGGTTTAGGACTTTTATTAGTTAAGTGACCTAAAGCCTTATGTGATATTTTCAAGCCGCGCATGTGACTATACATTATATATATATAAATACGTATGTGCTGATTAGAATATGTTTATGACCTTGTGAACATTCTGGTTTTAGGAAAAGATATTAAATAAGCCTATGTAAGCTAAGTTTTGGAAAAGGCTTTACAATTCTGTTAGCGAGATTGCCATGAAAGATTTGGCATTTGATATGATTTGTGTTTGTGGATCCAAGGAGCTACGGGTAAGGAACCCTCGGGACGGTTCGGGCCGTCGAGGTTCGGCCTGTGCGTAGTCTCCATCCGATATATCACACGCGACCCCTGGGAGTTTGGGAAGGTGTGATATTTCGATGCCTTCGGCGTAAAAACCGGGGAGGGCACGATGTGGGTTCGCTACCCCTCGTGAGTCTGTATATGTATGGATGGTTAGGGCCGCCGGTGGCTCTTCCATCATTGGTGTAGAGGTTGAGATGTATGATTTCCGTTTTGTTTGTTCTGAGGAGTAAAGGTTGGAAGCTCGTTCTCGCTGAGCATTTTGTATGTTGTGTTATGTCAGGAAGTACGAATCGGGATAGTGTTTATGAAAGGTTTTAAAGTATATGTATCTGTTTTGGAAAGTTTTAGTTTGTAAAACCTATTCCGGTTCATAATTCCACCCTTTGCTTTGTGCTCTGCTTTATATATATATAGGGTGTGGGTGTGCGTTAGCCCCCTCACTCAGTCAGTTGACTGACCCTCGTTTACTCTTTTAGCTGCAGGTTTTGGGAGCGGGAGCTAGGCGGAGAAGTGTGTCTGCTTTATACACTTGTCGGTCTAGGTTTCGTTAGGTGCATCTACATACCTGCACTTTATTATTTTGTAGTTGTACAGCTATGGTTTGTATATACTTACTTACCATTTTGTTCGAGCCAGGATGGCTTTTGTACAGGAATGTGTTGGTACCTATATGTAAATACTATATGGCTAATTAGGTGTTGGTACATATACGTATATATATGTGATGATCTTTAGCTTGTGGATTTTATTATTCGCTTCCGCGTACTCTGATTCCGTTTAGTTTAGCTCCGCCTAGCCTAGAGTGTGTGTTTGGTCTCCCGTTCGCTATGATTCGGATTCGAGTACGGACATTCCATTTCGTATTCGGGTTCGGATTATGGTGCGGGGGATGTGGCCCTACGTGTGGGTGCTACAGGACTGCAAACTTTGAAGGACTGGACAAAGTTAGAAATTTTTTCCCTCCATCAAGAATGATGTTCTTGTCATGCATGGGTCCACAAACGCGGGCTTGAGACAAGGTGAAATCAGATGCATTCATGTTTGGGGGGACTCTCAGTTTGACTCCTGTTTCCTTCTTGCCCTTTGATTTCTTCTTATTGAGCTGATTCACCAATGTCTCCCTCAATTCACCCACACTTGTCAGGGTTCTCTTCATTGATCTACCTTGCCTACTGTTACCCACTTGAGTGTTTCCCATTTGAAGCTGATCAAACATTGTTGGTCCAACCGCAGAAGGCTCATCATTGTAGTTAAATGTAGGACCTTCCAAGATCTGAGATTCATCTATGTCAATTGACTCTTGTTGTATCTGTGGGTGTGGTGGCAAGATATGAGTTGCTTCCTGTGATAGAGAAAAAAATGTAACTAGTTATTGTGTGTGTCAATGTGAAATAGTATTTGATTTAGTGTAGATTACCTCCAACATTTCTTCAGAAGTTACAGCAGCCTCTTCCTCTCTGACATCTTGAACTGTTGATGGACCAGCTTCACTCTAATCAAAAAATAAGTATTAAATTCTGCCTTGATTACCTTAAATGTAGAAAAGTATAATGTTACCTGTCTAGATTTCTCAAACAAGTTGTCTCTGATCCTTTGTGCACTTTCAGGTAGTTCTGGACAAAATAGTGCATTGTGACCTTCACCATCACAATGTCCACAGTGTATCTTGGTTTGGAACCTTCTCAATTTTTTGGTTGAAGAAGCCTTTTTCTTGTTCTTTGAGTTACCTTCCTTCTCATCTATACATCTCCTCCTCAGTTTTTTGGGCCTGCCAGGCTTTCTCCCAAAGTTTGGAGGCAAGGGTGGAATGAACATTGTCTTGCCCCAAACATCATGTCCACTGATGGGGAATATAACTCCCTGATATGCTTCCCTAAATGTTGCAAGTCTGTAGTACTCATCAACCATCTCAAGTGCATCTTGCTTTTCATTGTATATGGCAGATAAAGCATGGGTACAAGGGATGCCTGTTAGTTGCCATTCCCTACATGAACAGGTCTTTTCATCCAAATTTACTGCATATTGGCAACCATCCATTGTCTGAACTTGGTAATGATATCTGGAAGCCTTAATAGGCCAACACCCACCCACCTTTTTCCCATTCTGCACAATAATGTCAGCAATCCTTGGACACAGTATGCCTACAATTAAAACAGTGTTAGCAAACAATGTAATATGGTTCAATAACAGAAATTCAGTACATGTAAACACTGACCTTCCCATTTTTCAAACTCCTCTCTGCATTTCTGGAGCAATTTCATTAAGTACTCCCTGATCCACTCTAACATTGTGAGGATGGGTTTCTCCCTAGCTGGCAGTATAGAGCTGTTGAAGGATTCGCAAGAATTGTTCAGAATCATATCACACTTACAGATGTCCAAGAAGTGGCTTTTAGACCACTGTGATGGATGCTTGTCTTTAAACCACTCGAATGCTCCAGGATGTTTCGCTCTCATCTTGCTCATTGCAGTTCTGAATTCACCTACAGTGGTTGCATTGGCTGCCTTATACACAACATTCTTCAAATCAAAACCCTTGTGGCCAGCAGTATTCAAGTTCAGAATCAGGTGCCTAACACAAAACCTAACCTCTGCTGCAGGAAATACCTCTGGTAAAGCATGTATTAACCCTTTCTGTTTGTCACTGATAAATGTAAATCCAGAACCATTGCCCATTTCAAGATCATTTTTTATCAGATGGAAGAACCAGCACCAATTCTCCTTGTTCTCAGCACTAACAACTGCGTATGATAAGGGGAAAATACTGTTGTTTGGATCAACACTCACAGCAGTCAACAACACCCCACCATGAGGTCCCTTTAGGTGACAACCATCTACACCTACTATAGGTCTACAACTTTTAAACCCAGATTTCATAGCTTGGAAACATGCATAGAAGTTAGAAAATCTAAGTTCACCACCAGTGTCATCAGTACCTAGTACAATGGTTGACCCAGGATTTGTCTTCCTAAGTTCATTTGCATAGTCCCAAAGCTTGGTGTATTGGTAATCAGGATCACCCTCTAAGGTCTCAATAGCTTTTCTCTTTGCCCTATAGGCTTGTGCTACAGAAATATCCACAGAAAGTGCTTTCCGGGTATGTATTCTCCATCCTAGCACATTTCTCTTGGGATCACTCTTGAACTGTGCAATATATCTTTCCGCAAGCCATTGTGTTTTTACATTCTTCACAGTATAAGATTCATCACACACATGTTCCAAATTCATCTCTCTTAAAACAAATAAATTCTCCTCACCGGGGTATCTAATTGCATTCAATTTGAAAGAACAAGCCTTGTTCCTACGTCTTGCATACACTCTTTCAGCACAACTTTTAATACAATGCAGTGATCTTCTTATTTTAATAGCATATGACTGCACAGCTTTCTTGAAAGTGCTTTTATCTACAAAAGTTTGGCCAATGTAAAAAGTAGGATCATATATGTTAGCCATATTGAAGGGAGGAAACATATCAGACTGAGCCTCATCATCAGAAACCCTACGCATATCAAGATCATCTTTCTCTTTGCCAACTACATCTTCCATGAAAAAACTCTGTTCTTCTGATTCATTATCATCTTCATTGAAATTAACTCCTACCTCAGCACTATCACTAACATTGTCATCAAAGTCAGTATTATCCATTGAACTATCATGGTCAACATTAGGAACAAAGTCAGAGTCATTTCCAGATTCATAGCCCACATCAAAATTCATAAACACTACATCATCCACTAACAGATCTTTCTCCACAACAAAGGCAGGTTCAACATCATCCACAACATTACTGTCAAATAGCATATCATCATCAGAAGGACTTACCTCATGACCCTCAGAGAAATCTGTATCAGATTCATCAGAACCCTCAACCCCAGAGTCAGAAAAATCATCTATCACATCTGCACATTCAGGGTTATTCACAAATGACTGACCATTTACTCCAGGGTATCTTCTAGTATACTCATCTAACCATTCTTTAGTAGGTTCTGCCCTACTAAGGAATTCCACACTGGACTCCCTTATCCCTCTATCCACTAACTTCTCACCCCCGGCTACATCATGTTCAATCTCATTATCCACATTCAAATTATCTTCAACTGCATTAGAAACCTCTTTTTCTCCTGTTTCCTTAGGTCCCTCCCCACCCACATCCTCTGAAGCTTCAGGTAAAATAGTATCCAGTAAAATTGGATACTCTCTACCATTTTTTATATATTGTTTTCCATATTTCTGCAACTCATTATTTGACAATAATAACTTAAACCCCCCCCCCCCCCCCCCCCCCGGTACTGCAGTATAAAACCTACTCACATTATCACAAGAAACCAAGTCCTGCACATACTCTCCAATCTGATCGAAGTTCAGTTTACCAAGGTCCACATAATCTAACTTCCTAACTTTCCCACCCTCGTATGCGTTCAACACAGCCTTTCCCCCATAATAAATAGCCAATGTCAGTGCAGTTGACTGTGGATCTGAAAATATTATAAAAAGAAGCAACAAAAGATTCAAATTTTTGGCATTTTTCGTTCTTTATTGTTCACAACAACCAAAGTACCATTGTTAAATAAGGAGACAATGCATACAACCATGGGACCATCAACTTAATAAAAAAAAGGCAACATCTATATAATACAACAACTCAACAGACATAAACAGACAAAAGGAATCAACTTTCTTTGAACCCTACCCCATGCAGTATTCAAACACCCAACATTCTCAGACAAAGCATAATACTTACGGTATACGGGCGGAGGTAAGCACTCAAGCCCTTTCTTACGCACCCTCACCATCACAGGAGGCAGAAGATCTTCTTCAACCAACAAATCGCGTTTTTGTCTTCAATACCTCCTTACTCACCCAAACTTTCAATATCAGGGAAAAATTGCTGCAAATACGAGGGATTTTTCTTCAGATTTCGAAATGGAGTTTTTTTGGCCAAGTACAGTACAACGCGATCTTCAATGCTGGTATCGGGAAATGAAACGGTGGAAGCTTCTCATGTACACTTCTTTTTCAAACTTGAGTTACATAAAAGGTGGGGCCCATCCACGTTGTGTCCCACGTGGAATTAAGATTTAAAAAGCCATCTGATATGGAATAAGGTTCATCAGCTTTGAAATGAGTCAGCAGCCACGTGGACATTGTAGATGCCATATCAGCATTCCGGTGCCTCGTCAGCAAACTCCGGCGACCATTGTCCCGAAATTGACACATTTTTGGAGTTATTGGACACTTTTGTCACCGGAGAAGTTGGTGTCCTGAAATTGCTAGTAGGGGTCAGTTACTGTCCCGATTTTGCATTTTTCCCAAAAAAAAAAAAAAAGAGAGATTATTAATTATGGAGTATTATTTTAGATTTAATTACATGTGACTATCAAATTTGATGGAGTAATTACAAGTGGCACCCACTTTTAGATATAATTACATTTACACCCCTCCTAGAAAATTTTAATTACACTATTTTGTAAATATGCCTCGTTTTTTTATGTAATTAATATATTTTATATGAGAGTTATATATAACTAATGCATTATTCATAGTGGTTATGTGTAATTAAATTTTTTTGAGTTTTGTAAAACTGTAATTATATATATATTTTTGATGGGAAACTGTAATTATATCTAAACATGGACATCTATTATACTTAACGCATCTGCCCTCACTTCTCCACACTGGCGAATTAGTGCGCATTCTTTGTTTTAAGACGACTTAAAATTTTAGCTCTCCCTACTGGCGAATTTGTAAGCATTTCTCGCTTTAAGACGAGTTACGATTCTTAATTCAGTCAATTAAAAACATGAAGTCGAACTTTAATGTTTTGATTTAACATATGATGACTGTAAAACTATAGAATTAGTTAATCATTATTGATAGTTAAATAAAATCAATTTGTCTTATATTGTTTTTTAAAATTTATTTTAAAACTATATATAAAATAAAGTAATATTATATATATAACTATTTAAAATATATTTTATTAGACGTTTTAAAATACTCATGCACTCAATTTTTTTTAAATTTTGCGCATTGGCTCATTTGCACCCGCCACCGCACCGACTCCCATATCCACATTATGTGACCTAACTTACGACTTGTAATTACTCCACTGGGGCTAGACGTAATTACCCCATCTATTATTTTATAAAGGTTTTACTCAACTCAAACACACCTTGAACAATAATCCAGCATTTTGTGATTTTGATCTAAATTCTAAAATCTTTACTTACTTTTTTTTTTTTTTTGGTCTGCAAAATCTTTACTTACATAAGTGGATAATTTAACTATTTTGGTCTCTGAATTTTGCAAACAACATGCACCAACTCCAAAAAACTGTGAAGAGTAAATAATAACAGTGAAATTATTGTCTCCAGCAATGGCGAGTGCAGATCACCTCGTTCCTCTTCCTTCCCCAAATTGCTCCCGACATTCCAAGCTTCGCAACATTTCCATGGCAGCCTTTCCCCGACGATACAATTCGTTCGCTGTTAATTGGAATCGAAAATTGTGCGCTTAAGGGTAAGCATGTGTTGATGGTGTATGTTCCTCTATTGGGAAAAGGTTAAGGTTTAAGATTAAGAACAGTGGTTGTTGAGGTGGACCCATATGATAACCCCACATTGTCCCATTTCTAAGCTGAAGGAGTGTAGTGTAAAGTGTAAACGGAATCAAATCACTATCCATTATTTCTCCTAATCCTCTGCGAAAAAATGGATCATCTTCTTCTTGCAATTTTGCTGCTCTTCTCGCCATTGCTGCTCGTGAGTTCGCGAAACCTAGACCTGAAAAAACGCGAAGAAATCAATAGTTCTCTGCCATATATTTGGCCCTTGCCTTCGGAGTATACTTTCGGGAATCGGACTTTGACAGTTAACCCCAATTTGTCGCTCGTTACGAGCGGGAATGGGGGTTCTTCTCTTATTGTTACTGAAGCTTTTGATAGGTACAAAGGGATCATATTCGAACACACTGTTTCGAAGTTGGCTAGTGCGGAGGTTGATTATGATCTCACGAAGCTCAAGATCATTGTTGACTCGGGCAACGATGAGGTGGGTTCTTGGAATTTTAAGCTTTCGTGTTTCTTATTAGTTTTTGTCATCTTATTTATGGTTGTTTTCTGTTGGGTAGCTTCAACTTGGAGTTGATGAGAGCTACACGTTGATGGTGGCGGAAAGGGATGAGCTTTCAGTGATTGGGGAAATTACAATTGAGGTACACTGATGATATCAACTCTGCATTTATCCGTTAAACACTTCATTTGAATGTACTTATGTTCTTTTTTGTGGAAATCACAGTTGACCAGCTTATGAATGTGCCTATTACTCTTAACTAATATGCTTACTAGGTTTCCCAGAAAGCTATCGTTGACTTTTTTTTTTTATTCTGTGTATCATTGATGTTCTAGAGAAAAGCCCAAATTGTTTTCATGGAAATTGATAATGAGTGACAACTTATTCGTATCTTGACAACAAGAAGTTTTTGCATCAGTAACCAGCACAATTCTGCAATTCTTCAATTATTGCAATTCTGCCATTATTTTATTGGTTTGGTTGAGAGCTAACGTAATCCTCCCTTTGTCTACTAATATGCTTTTGTCATTGGACCAAGTAAACAGAACAATTTCAACTCTTCTGGGGCACTTGGGACTGAATTTGTCACCAAAACATGGAATATGAAATTATTTTCTTCTGGGCTTCGATTAAACTACAGATATTGAATTGAGTTGGCTTGGTTTGAGTTTGTCTTGTATTATGATTCCTTAATCCAGTATGGTTTCTCTAAGAGTTGTTATTTGTCATGCATTGCAGGCAAATTCTGTCTATGGCGCCTTGCGTGGCCTAGAGGTACATTAGATCATAATAGCTTCTTGATTATATGAGACTTGTTTAGTAAAGTCGCAAGATTATGGGGATATAATGTGCAGATGTGCACTTGTAAGTGCTCATGCTCTGTTATGCGCACAAGATAACAAAGTAATTAGAGAGAAGGAATGTAAATTTTCACTTTCTTTATGATTTCAAAGAGAGCCAGATGATAAAAATTTCTCATGTCTGGTTCTTTCGGGGGATGGATCTACTAGAATTCACCTATTCCAATAAGAAAAAACTTGATTTGTTGATCCTGTGTTAAGAGCTAAATTGGCTGTAGTCGTATTTTGACATTTTCTTACTTTGTTCAATGATGTTAAAAGTAGTTAGTAGGGCAGCTGTTATCTCCTAACTACATTTTGGTATATTTTTGCAGACTTTAAGCCAGCTATGTGCTTTTGATTATGGAACCAAAACTGTAAAATTGTATAATGCACCATGGTACATCCAGGATAACCCGAGATTCAAGTATCGTGGTCTTTTGCTTGGTGAGTGGATTTATATGTCGACCAATATTATGTATATATGTTTTGTTTTTCAAATGCACATGGTTGCATACAAATAAATTTCATACATATTTATGCAGATACCTCAAGGCACTATTTACCAATTGAAATGATCAAGCAAGTTATAGAATCTATGTCATATGCTAAACTTGTAAGATATGTTTAATTTTGCGTCAATACAAAATTCTTTGGACAAAATTATTTTCTCTGTCCATATTCAAAGTATTGTGATGATTGCATTCGTTAGAATGTCCTGCATTGGCACATCATAGATGAAGAGTCCTTCCCACTTGAAGTGCCATCGTATCCAAATCTGTGGAAAGGCGCATATACGAAATGGGAGCGATATACCACGGATGATGCTTCTGATATTGTTAAGTAAGTTTCCTCTAACCAGTGTCAAATGTTACTAAGAATGTTAAACTTGGGAGCATAATAAGTACTTTTTCTGGAGCTAATATACTGTTTATGTTTTCAGTTAGATAATATACAAGGTATTAAGCTGTTATAAGTCTTGGATTGCAAATTGTCTGTGTTGTATGTCTTGATGACCTTCTAATTGCTTTGAAAGTAGCTGTTTCAGTTATATCCTTTGGAGTTCAAGTTTGCTGCTTAAGTGTCTTAATTTATGACACTTTTTATGCTGCTTAAGTGTCTTAATTTATGCACCCAGTTGGAAAAAAGGGACCAAATGAATGACTTAGTGCTGCACACAAATATAACCGACAATCTCTTTACATATGCAGTATGTAATTATGCTAATTAAGTTCTTAGGTTTCTCTTTCCTTACTTAGTAAAATAAGATATAGATTCTTTCTGATTTGGGATTACTCTGCAGAAATTAGAACTTGTTTGATTTGGTGGTTTATTTCTTGTGACCTGACTTCGTATTGTGATGTTAATCCTTGTATCAAGATTAACTCAATTTCTCTTGATCTTTTCTATTTTAACTTCTTGTTGTTAATATGAGAAGCTAATATTCTGTTCCATCTGTGATCCATGACTTGTTCACTTGGCTTACATTGAAGTTTCGCAAAAAAGAGAGGTAAGTTGAGTCTCAGGATTGATAAAATTTTATTTCTTTATGTTTTTCTGGATTGAAGTACTAGAATTCGATTTGCAATGTATTTCAATTCATCTATTCTGGTATTTGATGTCTCCTAGTCATTATATGGATATGTAATCGTCCAAAATATGAAGTCAATTTAAAGTCTATGTTTCTTTGAACTTAAAAAAAATTGGGAATTCCCTCTGAGTACAAATCGCTGTCATATTTGAACTCTTGACACCAAATGCAAGCTTAGTTTTTCATGGTAAACCCTTTAGTTAATTAAGTTTGTTTTGTTATAGGTATTAATGTTATGGCAGAAGTTGATGTTCCTGGGCATGCAGAATCATGGTAAAATTTTAGATACTAAGTTTACCTTTCACTTATTCATGTTCTTGCTATTAGTCCAAGACTAAAAGTTATCCTCCTGCGAAGTTTGTCATATTGATTTTTATGTCCTTGCCAATAAGTTCTGGTTTGCTTGTAATTTATCTAGTGACTTTCTCTCTTAATTAGTTAATTTTGCAACATATTATCTACTTTTGGCTAGTGTTTCTCAACTCATATTCTGGATCCTGCTGTCCAATTTCCTGAACTGGTTGATAATAAATATTTGAATGAACAATTGCCATTACCAATAGGATTGTGTAAAACAAATGAGAATCTATCTCTGTCTCTCAGTGATTTGTTTTTTGTTTTTAGGTTGTTCCATGTTACCTTTCATTCTGGTTAACTACACTAAAGATGATGGGAAAGTAGGTTCTGATCATTGTTAATGCTTATTCAGAAATCAAGTTAATTTATTTTACCTAATAAATCCACGACCACCTACAAGCCATGCCTTTTCAAATCAGGTTTTTTATTCAGGGGAACAGGATATCCTGATCTGTGGCCATCCGCTTCCTGCAGAGAGCCACTGGATGTCTCTAAAAATTTTACATTTGATGTGATCTCTGGCATACTTGCAGGTTAGATATGTTCGCCTGAATGATCCAAAGTTATGTTAAGTCATTCACTTCTTGATATGCATTATTTGTTATTTGGAAGGACTTTTCTCTTACTGTTTTAAAGTTTCCGGATCTCTCTATACTCGACTAGTTTTCCCACTCGAGATCAACAGTTTTGTGATATTTTTGATGTGAGATGGATTGCTTTCCTGCTCTACCAATATAAAAAAGTTAATATACACTGTTTGGTGTTGTGACTGATAACTCAAGAGATGTCAAGTTTATTACTTTGAAAAGCGGTATATTGCCAGGGCTGACATTCAGTCATTAAATCCCAGAAAATATGCTTCTTCGAACTGGCTCCAGATTCTCACCATATTTCACACTTGTCAATCTATCTACAAGTCATCCAAAGATGGGCCCATGCACAAAGTTAATGAGAAACATTCATTTTTTACTTTTAACTTGGGTGTAGTACATGCATGAACATAAATGCATAAACCTTGTGATGGTTCTAGGAATTCCCTCTTACAGATAATGCTCCAGAGTCCAGAGGAACCTTGTAAAGAATATTTACGCTTATACTATTTTAGGAATTAGGATGTCGATGCAGTTGATTCTGGGAAATTCATTAACTATACAAGATTAATAACTCGCAAAATACTTGGCCTTTATAGGGCTCAGAGTATATGTCAACAGAAATGAATGTTGAAACAATCATCTCATGTTGCTGCGCTACTTTCAACTAGTGCTGGCATTTTGAGTTTATGCTAACGTAATCTTCTGTTGATGCTGCTATCCTATGACATGCGCACACCAACAAATCTGATTGGGCAATTGTGCTATTAGAAATATTCTTGTGTCTGCTCTATGTGAATATGTGATTGTGGTCATTGTTTTGCAGACATGAGGAAGATTTTCCCATTTGAACTTTTCCATTTAGGTGGCGATGAGGTGCATACAGGTAAAATTATGTTCATTGTTTTATTGGTGACTAAAACAATTTACCGTTGTAAAACCCTTTGGACATAACAAACTTCATGGATAGGTTGGATATAATGTAAAGTTTTATATGGCAGTTCATACGTGTGTTCTATTTTCTCTCTTTAATGCTGCCCTGCGGTTCCCTTTTAATCTTGCCTATGCAATTTATGCAGATTGTTGGAACTCAACTCCACAAGTTAAGCAATGGTAAATCTCTCACTTTACCCTTTTCGGGCTCGTTTGTTTATTATCAGGTGCATTTTTGAAATATTCTTGTGCTTAGCAGTAACATGCACCTTCAGTCTTTTGTTCTTAAATGTCTTGATTTATTCTAAATCTATTCCTTCTTTGTTGAACTAATTGTTTTGAAGTTATTGGATGGACATATAACCCATTAACTATCTATGTGATGCTTTTGAAATTTCTGCAGAATTGTGATACTTGCTCGAGTACCCTTTATCTCATCTTTCCAGTGATGATTTTAGCTTTTGAATAACTTAATATATCTTTCTTTTCTTCCTCTTTTCACTTTCATTTGCATGATTAAAGGATTCTGGAGTCTTGCTGAATCTTGATTAATGGATGGTCCTTATACTTTTTTCTACGTAAATACATGCTTTCCTTTTGTTTTCTTTTTTTGTTTAGTTTACTAGCATAATGTTTTTCATGCTCTTGTGACCAGGAATTTGCATTACATGATTACATATTCTCCTCTATGACTTCTAGTGGTTACAAATTCAATATGCAGGCTTCAAGAACATAACATGACTACTAAAGACGCGTATAAGTATTTCGTACTCAGAGCTCAGAAAATAGCAATCTCATTGAACTGTACTCCAGTCAATTGGTAAGTGCTTCATTTGTAAAAATTTAATAAACCCAAAATGTTATCCATTCCTCCTTTGATTTTTCCATTAAAAGTCAACGCTAATCTTTTTACAAGCTAAAAGATATCCTCCTCCTTAACTTCCTAGTAGTTTCTGATAATTGCAAAGTTGTGATACTTGATATCTAATTTCTCTTAATTCCAGGGAAGAAACATTCAACTCCTTTGCTTCAGATCTCGACCCGAGGACTGTGGTGCATAACTGGTAAGTGTCTAGCTAAATTGTGTTGAACATACTGGCTACTAAAAAGAAATAAAGACCATTACATGCTGGAATATAGGCTCCAAGGTGGTGTTTGTGCGAAGGCAGTTGCAAAAGGTTTTAGATGCATTTATAGTGACCAAGGTTATTGGTATCTCGACCACTTGGATGTACCTTGGGACTACGTATATTACGTTGATCCTATAGAAGGCATAACTGATGCTTCAAAGCAAAAACTTGTGATTGGGGGTGAAGTTTGCATGTGGGCTGAAACAGCTGATGCCTCTAACGTTCAACAAACAATATGGCCTCGAGCAGCAGCAGCAGCAGGTACTTATAACACTTCAAGTTTTAGCCATTAAATTGTTGTTTTTGTTTATTCGAATTACTGAAATACCTTTTTTCCTATTTTAGCTGCAATTTACAAAATCTTTTTGCTGTATCTGAACTTTTAGTATTGAATTACCTTAGTTTGAAACGTAGTTGTATACTTTTTGAGGACACACTTGTTTCTGGAAAGTGAACAGATATTCCTAAAACTTAGGATTATTTTCTTGAGTTATTTGAGGGTTTCATTGAACAAGATCTCAGCTCCTCTATGTCTTTTCTTAACTGATTTTCATGCACCATTTTATGTTTCCATATTTGGAGTACATAAGTCTTTATCAGACACCCTATAAATTTGTGTTTTTCAATTCATTTAAAGCTGCTTTATTGGTGCCTTACCATCCTGGTTAATTGTGTTATGTTAATTCATTTAGAGCGGTTATGGAGCAACAAGGATACTGCATTGTTATCAAGATCAAGTGTTTTAGCAAGATTGGAGTATTTTCGTTGCCTATTAACCAGGCGCGGAGTTCCAGCTGCCCCCGTTTCTAATTTTTATGCACGAAGAGCTCCCGATGGTCCTGGATCATGCTACAGGCAATGAACTTGAGTCCAATGCTTCCGGAACATATTTTATTTAAGCTGCTAAACATATTGAATGTATTTTGGGGATGTGTCATGTGAGTAATTCTATTTTAGTTTCTAAGAAATGAATATAAGTGTTACTTTTTATACCCCATTATGTTTTGGAACTGGGTCGTACTATTAGGATATAAAGCTCTTTTTAATGGTAGTTGTTTACCCGGAAAAAAAAAATAAATGTTGTAAGTTTACCTGCATTATTTTATGGTCAACTTTTGATAATCTTTGGAATATGAACTATGATGTAGAAACACTTTTTAACAATTATAGTTTGTTTTGTTGTATTGGATGTGTATATTAGATATTTATAATGGGTTATTCTCTGACATCCTCTTATCATTTAGGGCTTAGTGTGTATTGCCTCGAATCCACGTGATTGCCCCTAATCTTTATAAATTGTAATATTTAATTATTTTTGATGAAATTTTCGGAATTATTTTTTCAAATCAAATTCTAAACATGTTAATATTATATATCAAATCGAAGGTTGCAACACAAAGAATAAAACTATGGTTTCAAAATCAAAATCCGATAAATAACAAAGGAGTCGTCACGACGAAGAAGAAATCGACGGTCAAAATTCAATTTTAACGTAATATTCCAAAAATATTTTGTCAGAATTGTCTAAAAGGGATTAAGTGTGATATTTTAGAAAGATTAGACTTTAGAGGGGTAACCACACCGTTTCTAATATTAGGGACAAAACGCACTATAAACTCAAAAAATTGAGGGTATTTGGAATGTTAGGATAATGCAGACAGAAAAAAGATATCAAGAAACTAATATAGATGGTATTATAAAAGCTTGTATCTTGTAATGATGTGTTATTAGACTTCAATAGTAAGGCTGATGCTATGTCCACAGTGACATCCCCCCGATATATAGGGAAATATTAAATTCGTGTCAATATTGTGGGGTCAAAATAATAATCTATCTATCTATCTATCTATACATATTATAAAAGTGTGAGTTGGGTTTTTTGGTTTCTTGAAACTTTAAGATCGACCAAAATACCCTTATTGTAAGTCTTTTAGTAAAATACAATTAAGGTTATTTTTGTAAAATACTAAATTGATACAAAAATATTCTTTTTGTAATCGACCAAAATACTCTTATTATAAGATTTTTAGTAAAATACAATTAAGGGTAGTTTTGTATATACTAAATATATAAATATTCTTGCAGGATATTTCGTTATAATCAAACTCTTAATTATTTTCATGTAATTCTAATCAAAAGATAATTGTATAAATCTTTCTTTAATTATAAAACACTATATATTTATAATCTTATAAGATTTTGAATAAATTAATTCTAATAGTATTCTAATATTATGTCTTGTATATTATAAAAACACGAGTAGAATTTTTATTTTTTTACAAAATATAGATCGTTTAAAATGTCCTCATAATAATTATGTCAATAATTATTAATTAAAGGATAATGATGTAAGTACATGTTTTAAATTATTAATTTAATTATATTCAAAAAACACTTATTAACGTAAAATAGGACTTTTGGTAGAATTAAAATTTCTCGAACTTAACCAAAAAAGATTTATAGTTCAACAAGAATTGTTCTAATATTAATAGAAATTATTCATTTTTTAATTTTAAAGTCTATAATTTAAAATGTTATAATAAGATATATCTAACAAATTGGAAACAACAAATTGATTCACTTTATAAATTTAATAAATTTTGGTAATTATATAAAATAAAATGTTTTTTAAATTGAATAAGTTACATAACATAACTTTCAATAAATCAATCCTAATATAATTCTAATTATCTAAGTTCATAAACTTTCTTAAATTATAATTATATTATAATTCTATAAACTTATCTAATTAACAAAATAATATAATTGAATGATTTATGTAAAATATTTTTCAATAAATTAATTAATCCTAATGTAATATTTTTTAATTAACAAATACTAATGTAATTATAATTATCTAAATCTAACTAGCCATATAACCTAAATTAAAAAAAAAACAAAAAAAAACTAACAATATAATCTTCCTTTAGTTTATATAATAATATATAAATCAAATACATAAAAGTACGTAGAGAGTTTTTGATTTCTTATGACTTAATATACCACAATTTTTGCTCAGATCAAAGTTACTTTAAATTAAAAATTCTAAGGAGACTTAATGTATGTGCATATAAAAATAAGATATAATCTAATTTTATAAATAATTTTTATAATGTTTGATTAAACATTCCTTGAATTTTTATATAAATATACTCTTTTAATTATTTCTACTATAGGCACAAAATCAATTATAAAAAAATTAACATAAATCTTAAATAATACTCATTAAAGAAATACAAACACGAAAATGAAATGCAAAATCTAATGGCAAAGAGAATATAAATAAGATGTAAAGAATAGTTAGTTAAAAGAAGAATTAGTTAATTTTAATGTATATACACACACATATCAAAATTAAGGATAACTGTGAAATACCTTTACAAAAATATTTATAAAGGACATGACAGAGTAAGAATTAATATCGCGCACAATGATAAACAAAATTTTGAAATTTAGATTAAAAATTTTAAGATGCTAGATTGGGTGTGATGGTGCAGGAAACTGGACTTCCTAAAATGCAACAACACTTTTAATATTTGTATGAAAGGGAAAGACCATCACAGGCGTGCAGGCCTCAGGAACTGGGTTTCCTTTGAGCGTGGGTTCTTCCAGCTAGGATAACACCAAGAGTGCAAAATGCAGTGGTGATGCAACTGTGGTGAAGATAGTATGAAGCTTGAGAAGAGAAAAATGGTGGAAAATACCCAGAACCGTGAGTGCAGCATGAAGTGTGGAAGATGACTTGGGGGAGAATGCAAGTGTTCTCCCTTATTTATATGTTAGGGTTGAGAGTAGATTGGGTAATTGGACCATGTGGTCCCAAACCTGTGTTGCCCTAACACGTGGTGGCCTGTGAGGGCATGAGGACGACGTCTCTGAAAAGTAGGCGGCTTGTCAGGTATAAGGCGCGCATTGCCTCTGTGTCAGAGGTTGTTGGCGAGGGTCTCTCATTGGAAAGGCCCAAGGTTAGTCTTACAGGAGTACGGATGCCCCACAAGGAGAAGATCCTACGCGAGCGTTGGTGACGCTCGAAGGGCGGGCGATTGGGTCTCCCCCGGTAGATGATCCTTGAGCGTCAAATCTGCGAGCGTCAGAGAGCAGGGCCCTCGTGTGGGTGCCTCCCTGGGAAGGGTGGCCTTGAGGACCGGGTATGATCGTCAGGTTTGACAACCCTAACCCTTTACCAGGACAGTTGGCCGAGGCTCATAGGCCTGTACTGGCCAGCAAGTGAGTGGGCTGGATTGACCCGCAAGCCCATCAATGCGAGCGTCCAATCTTTAAGTCGGCTGATGGAGACACGTGGACGGCTCGGATGCGAGCGTGATTTTATGTCTCATCATTTTGCCCCCCAAATTCTGTAATATCGCTTGAGCGTACTGTAGAATTTTAAGAGAAGCGAGCCTTGAATCTTTGAATATCCGAGGGTCAAGCTCCTGCGAGGGAAGTGACCGCTTGGCTTCCGTAACGGACACATTCTGACATAGCATTAAATGAAGTCCTGTCCGCATTAAATGTTGAGTGGGAGCGTGGGAGCGTGGGTTCCGGGAGACGTGAGGCGGTTACCAAAAGTGGTAGGCTTCCCTAGGCAGGAAATGATTGCAATTTGAATCTCTAACCCTAATCAATGCTATCACTCTCCCTATAAATTGGGATCTGGAGAGCCTTTGAAGCTTTTCACGTTTTCATTCTCTTCTAAGCAAAAATACTGCGAAAGAGTTTCTGTGAACTTCTTCAAATTCCAGCAAGCTTTTTTACTTCAATCCTTAGGTAAATCCTCTTAACTTCTGATTTCCGGTGCTAACTTTAGATTTAGGTCGCGTGAGTAACACTTCAGAAACGAGAAACCCCCCTTTTTTTTTCATTAAATTTGCTCTGGAATTCTTCTTTCCTGAACTTCTTGTGAAAGTTCCACCTTTAGGAATCAAAGTCCAGATATAGCTGAACATCACGCAGATGCTTTCGTGAGGGAAATAGACGAGATGTCAGTTGGGAGCTCTTCCCCTCATAATAATGTGCCTACGGCGGTTCCAATGGCTAGGGCGTCCCTAGGTGATGAGATTCCTACTGCTATTCCCGTGGCCCGGGCTCCGGTTGAAGCCAGGGACGAAGATGTTGATGCCGCCGTTCAAGGAATGAACGAGCGTGCTCCTGGAGGGGTAGAAGATCTCTTTGAAGAGATGCATAATGTTATGGAGATGCAGAGACAGGGGGAGAGGGTGTTTCCCGTGCTTAATAGGGCTGTTAGACCTCAAGACCATAGGATCACGATGGCAATTGCGGCTCCCGAGGGCGGTGCAGGGCCCTCCGAGCGACTGGCAGAAGATGAGCCGCCCAGGAAACGCCAAAGAAAGGGTAAAGAGCCTGCTACGCGAGTGAGGCAAAATAACCCCCATCAGACCGACCGGTCCCCTGATGAGATAGAGAGCATCCTGACGCTTGATGATTTGAAAGAGTTGAAGGCGAAAGTCTATTGGGACGAGACGGTGTTCCCCATGCGTCTTCCATTGGAGGGAGAGAGAGCGAACCGACCGCCACTTGGGATGATGACGGTCTATTTGGATTCAGTCTTGTCCGGGGGTCTAAGATTTCCCATTCCGCCCCCGGTTGCTAACATCTGTAATTATTTGGTACTGAGCCCTTCCCAAATCCTCCCCAATGGTATAGCGTTGATCAACACATTCGTGATGTTAATGAGGGCCACCGGTCATGACGCTCGTGCCTTTGATCTTGCAGAAGTTCAAATATTGACCGTTGGGATGAATGCTGAAAGTGTTGCCCGGATGATGCGCGCACAGAGGCCGGGCGCTAACCCTCAACAACAACAGCAGCAATAGGCCCAACCCTCGAATGCCCCAAGGGGAGAGGAATTCGCCGAAGGGCAGGGCGAGGAAATGGTGGCAGGGGCGCCGGAGATGAAGTTCCAGTTGTCGGCCCCATAGAAGACTTGACCATAGACGGGGCTCGGGAGGTTACTCCACCCCTAGCCGCCCCAGAAGGGCCGATTGCGCTCAGTTCCAGCAACTCCCGTAACCGCTCAGGGGAGTTAGCTAGCTTTCACGACGCATTAAGGGCCGACCGCCAGGGGAAGAGAAAGAGGCTGCCTGATTCTATCCCCATTTCTGGGAAAGGGAAGGAGGTGGTCATGGGCCACCGTGGCGAGGGCAGCGATACCTCCTCATCCGAGGATGAGGATTTCTGGAAAATAGGCTGCCGGGGCGACGCTCGGTACAAGCGCCAACGGACGGATGGTCCCGTCCTGCTAAAGAAGAGCGCGTCCTCTGTGAACCTAGTTTCTGACATCGTCGGAAAACTCCAATTCTCCGGTGATCATGATAAGCTGAACGAGCACGATGCCGCTCGGGTCGCTGATGATGCCTGCCATGCGCTCTTGACGGTAAGCCTCCAGTTCCCTTTTTAAAGTTCTGACTCTTTCTATTTTAATTCTGATAGTGACCTCTCGCTTCTGGCTTTTCAGGAGGTCATTCCGAGGCTGAAGAATTTGCAGGGGCGAGCACAGGCCTATTCTGAGCACAAGGCCAAATACAAAAAGTTGCTACGCATTTCCGACCCCGGCCAACTCCAGGAGGACTACAACAATGTCTGTGCCGAACTCACCGCTGCAAATCTTGACAGGGATAAGCTGAGGGACGACTTGAAGCGGTCGGATGACGCGTACTTAGCCCTTGATCAGCGTCATAGGCAACTCAAGGAAGAGCGCGACCAGCTAAGGGTTGCCAATGGGGAGCTCGGCGAGCGGTTGGCTGAGAGCACAAGGCAAAATGAAACAACCCTGAAGGCCCTCGCGGAGTTGCAGGAGAAAGTTGCAGGCTTGGAGGCAAAGGTGTCATGGGATACAGTGATGAAATTCGTGCGCTCCAAGGCCTTTGTGTTCGCGGCCAACCTCCACTGCTTTGACAACGCTCGACGCTTCTTCTATAAGGCGATTGGGCAAATGGTGAAGCTGGGATTGGCTCCTGAGAGCGCTCGAAATGATGAGCGCCTGCGCATGGATTTAGATGAGAACTGTGAGCCTATAGTCCACGAGAGTGATCCATCGGAGAGCCTGGCCGAGCCGGAGTATCAGGAACTTGTAACGATGCTCCAGGAAGAGTTCATGGCGGCAAACCCCCTAGATCCTGAGCCCCTTTTGATAGAGGACGAGGATGTTACCATAGACGCTCAGGATGGCGAGGGCCCAGGCGACGCAGAGACTTCCAATGCCAACGTGTTGGCCCCAGTTCCTATCTCCACTGCTCTTCCTGAACCCGAGAGCCAATCTTAATGAAGCCTTTCAATTGTTGTTTTAATATTCCTTTCTGTCTATTTAACTTATATTCCAATTTTTAAGAACACGTAACTTCTGTGTTTGATCCCCACATTCTCCATGATGTATTCGTACTTTTCTTCCGTTGGCTTGAATGTTTCTATTAATAATGTTTGATCCTCGTCGCCTATGGCCGTTGAGTATTCTTTTCTCTTCATGATTGACGCTTGTATGCATGCTTCCTTTGATGCTTGAATATCCGCGATGGGAGTGTACATGCTCGAGGGTGTTTCCCTTGAGGATACGCGGGTGCATATCACTATGTAATCTAAGTTTAGGACTTAATAATGTCTTGAGAGATGAACGTGTGGACGCAAGGTTGTTTCCAACGAGGGTGCCCACACCGTATTCGTAGTAAAGCTCGAATTTGAACCTAAGAACACCCAGAGGAGTTACCTAAGTTTTGGCCTTAAACAAATGAGGTATGTTTCTGACTTGAACGCTCCGGTAACTCGAGTGAACTTAGAAATCAACTATAGGATTCGCTAAGTATGGAATTAAAACGAGTGCGGCTGTAATTCCCACTTTAGTATTTAAGTGTCCGTATGAGTGTTAACTCAGAATTTGCTATTTACAAGTGTACTCTTACCTAAGAAGGTGAGGGTCATTGGGGGTTTACGAGCGCGAGCTGGCGAAAAGATCATCCAGTTGGTGTAAACTAAGCATTTTAGCATCCCCTTTTTCGACACACTCATTCCAAAGTTTTATACACATATGTGCGTCAAAACATTCAGTGCAAAGTGTTCCCAACACATAGATAGTGTTGATATGGGATTAATAGTTTGTTCCTTAAGCCGTTCGACATGGAAGGCGCTCAACACGGAGTAGGCTTTAATGCAATCAAATATTCAAACCATCAACCAAGGAAAGGCAAACAATCAGCATAATAGTTGGTAAAACATTTAGTGTCACCCTCGTAATATATATAATAATAGTTATGCTTTTTGTCAAAAGAAAGTACAAAGTGCCGCGAGTGGGCAATTACAAAGGTTGACATTTACACGTAGAACCGTCTAAGGTTACACGCATTCCATGGTCTAGGGAGACGTTCGCCTTGCAAAGTCTCTAGCAAGTAGGTGTTGTTCGCTCGTACTTGAATGACTTTGAAGGGGCCTTCCCAATTGGGATCCAACTTATGCACATGTTTGGAAACTTCAACCTTTTTGAGGACCAAGTCCCCTAGTTGTAAAGTTCTCTCTCTGACACGTTTGTTATATTGGTGCGCTACGGTCGCCTTGTACTTGTTGATGCGACCCCAAGCTGTGTTCCTCATTTCGTCTAGCAAATCCAATTCAAATGTCCGATTAGCCTCGTTGATTGCAGGCTCGAAATAGGCAACGCGTGCGGATTCTTGAGCGATCTCCGCAGGTATCATAGCCTCGGAGCCATATACGAGGGAGTAAGGGGTTTCCCCCGTTGCCGCTCGTGGGGTAGTACGGTACGCCCAGAGGGCACCTTGAAGTTCTTCTGCCCACTCCCCTTTCTTACTTTCGAGCATCGTTTTCAAATGCTGGAGTATGGTTCGGTTGGTCACTTCAGCTTGACCGTTGGCTTGAGGATGGCCCACGGAAGTGAAGCGTTGCTCAATCCCAAGCTCATAGCACCAATCCCGGGTGTCAACAGCAATGAATTGGGAGCCGTTGTTCGAGATGAGCACCCTCGGGATGCCATACCTGCAGATGATGTTCTTCCAGATGAAATCCCTCACAACTTTGAACGTTATCTTTGCGACCGCTTCAGCTTCGGCCCACTTAGTGAAATAGTCCATGACAATTATCATGAATTTCTTTTGCCCGACTGCCATTGGGAGGGGTCCCACAATGTCAATACCCCACTGGTCGAAGGGCCAAGAGACATCAATAGGGATCATTTGAGCAGCCGACAGTTGAGGGGTGTTAGAATGAAACTGGCACTTACGGCATTTCTTAGAGTAACTGATGGCATCCTGCAGTAGTGAGGGCCAGTAGAACCCACTCCTCAAGACTTTCTTAGCCAGAATTCGACCGCCAGAATGATTCCCACAGCTTCCGTTATGCACGTGTTCCAACACTTCCTTGGCTTGCGAGGGCCTCAGGCACCTCAATGGCGGACCTTGGAAAGAGCGTTTGAATAGCCGTCCGTCACTGTCAAGAGAAAAGCGAGGGGCCTTACTCCTAACCTTCCGAGCTTCTACTTCATCGCTCGGGCAGGTCGCATCCCTCATAAACTTAATGATGTCATCAAGCCAACAAGGTTCAGAGGGATCAATCGTGTTCACTTCCCACGAGGGTTTCGTTTCGCGAATCAGCGGTTTCTCTGTTCTGAGGAACGTGACTGAATGCTCGCAAGAATCCTCCAGAGCCGATGCAAACTTGGAAAGAGCGTCTGCACGCTCGTTTTTCGCCCTTGGGATCTGCAATAGATGGAATTCTTTGAACTTGGCGATCACATCCTTAGCCCTCGCCAAGTACTCACCATAGTGGCTTCTCGAGCCTCATAAGTGCCATCAATTTGACTTGCGATCAGCTGGGAGTCAACATAAGCAGTGACCCGAACGACACCATTCTGGAGGGCTATCCTGAGCCCTTGGATTAGAGCCTCATACTCCGCCTCGTTGTTGGTGACCTGGAACGCCAGTTTGATAGCGTAATCAACTTCCACACCATGAGGATCTCTGAGGGTCACCCCGGCTCCCCCCTCCCCCCCCCCCCCCCTTGCGAGGTCGAGGAGCCATCTGTGTGCAGAAGCCATAACCCTTCTTCCACTGAGCGCCCAATATCCAAATTGAAGCGCTCCACCAACAGGTCAGCCACTACCTGAGGCTGTATCGCGGTGCGTGACTCGAAAGTGATATCAAATTTACTGAGTTCAATTGACCATTTAATTAACCTCCCTGAGACGTTCGGCTTTGCGAGCACCTGTTTGAGGGGTTGGTCTATGAGCACTGTGATAGAATGAGCCTGAAAATAAGGTCTTAGCCTTCGAGATGCATTAACGAGCGCAAAAGCAAACTTCTCTCTCTCCATATATCTTTTCTCCGCCCCCTGCAAGGTTTTGCTTAAGTAGTACACCGGTATATGTTTACGCTCGTGGACCGCCATGAGGACAACGCTTGTAGCCTCTGAGGAGACTGACAGGTAAATGAATAAGTTTTCTCCAAGGCTAGGCTTAGTCAACAATGGTGCGCTCGCAAGGTATTGCTTCATGTCCTGCAAAGGTTTCTCACATTCTTCTCTCCAGGCGAAGTTACGAGCATTGTATAATTTTGAAGAAAGGTAAGTTCCTGTCTGCCGAGCGGGAGATGAACCTGTTCAATGAAATGATCTTTCCCACCAGCACTTGGACTTCCCTCACGTTCCGAGGGGAAGGAATGTCGAGAATCGCTTTAATCTTTTCCGGATTCGCCTCTATGCCTCGCTGACTGACCATGTATCCCAAGAATTTGCCACTCCGAACGCCAAATGTACATTTGGAGGGGTTCAATTTCATTCCATAATGACATAGGATGTTGAAAGTTTGTTTGAGATCCTCCAGATAGGAATGTTGGCGCTCGCTCTTCACTATCATGTCGTCCACATAGACTTCCATGGATTTCCCTATTTCGCGCTCGAACATCCTGTTGACTAGGCGTTGATAAGTTGCACCCGCATTTTTAAGTCCGAACGGCATGACCTTGAAACAGTAAACGCCTACATGTACCACGAACGAGGTTTTGGGGCGATCCTTGGGTGCCATGAAGATCTGATAATATCCCTGAAAGGCGTCCATCATACCCATGAGCTCACACCCTGCTGTTGAATCTACCAGTTGGTCAATCCTCGGCAGGGGGTATGGGTCTTTGGGGCACGCCTTGTTGAGATCTGTGAAATCATTGCACATGCGCCATTTGTTGGCGCTCTTGGGAACGAGCACCACGTTACAGAGCCATTCTGGGTACAAAATCTCCTCAATGTACTGAGCGTCAAGAAGTTTATTGACTTCTTCTTCGATGACTTGCCTCCTAAAACCATGGACGTCCCTTTTCTTTTGTTTGATTGGCTTGAAGGCTGGGTCCACGTTGAGTCTATGAACTATGACACTCGGATCTATTCCAGTGAGATCGGAGGCCTTCCAAGCGAATACGTCAAGGTTCTCCCGGAGAAAATCAATCATCATAACCTGCGACGGACCGTCGAGATTTGAGCCAATCTGGGTGGTTTTATTTGGATTCTCTGGCTCCAGCTCGATGGTCAAAAACTTTTCGACGGGCTCGATGCGAACTTCAGGCCGCGGGGCCTCAAGCGCCCGTTTTTTCCCGGTAAGCCTGTCGCCCTTCTCACCCGAGGACCCGTCACATTCGTTCTCAGAGGAAGATCCTTCGACGGCCCCACGTGGCCCATTCTCCGTGCGCTGGGCCTCGCTGGGGGTCTTCTTTTTGTTCTTCTTCTTGTAAAGTTTGGCCCTCTTACGCTCGGGGCCATCTTCGTCCAATTTGGGGAAGTCAATTGACTTTTTGGAGGACCCTGCCTGAATGGTTTGTTTGGGCTTGTGGCTTCGAAAGGAAAGGACGTAGCATTCCCAAGCCTCTTTGACATTACACAGAACCTCGCCAGTGCCCTCGGGAGTGGGGAATTTGACTTTCTGGTGATAAGTTGAGATTACGGCTTTAAAGTCCACGAGGGTCGGGCATCCAATGATGATGTTGTAGGGGAGGTCCACTTTAACGACAGTATAAAGGACGCTCAAAGTTTTTCGCTGTGGGGCACAACCAAAAGAGGTGGCCAAGCGAATCTGTCCCCGAGGGACAATCTCGGAACCCCCAAAGCCCACGAGGGCTGTTCTGAGGGGTTCGAGTGGAATGTTTGTTATATTCATTTTTTGAAACGTTGAGTAAGGGAGAAAGTTCACAGAGCTTCCACTATCAATCACCCTCTTTACAACGTGGTTATGAACGTCTAAACTAACCACCATGGGAAAGTCAGAGGTTTCACCAATCCCATGGGGTGTTACAATGTGTTCCAAATATTTCTCTGTGAACCCTACAACGTCACTCTCTTTCGAGCGTGAAGAGCTGTCAACGGAGAGCACAGGCTTGAGCTGGGATGATCTCTGGTCATAACTCCGAATGTGGCGGCGCCGAGAAGCATTAGAATCACCCCCCGAGGGTCCTCCCGCGATCATGTGAATGACCGCAAAGGGCTGATTCTCCACATCTGCAGCTTTCCCTTTGCCGCGGTCCCTTGTTTCGGTGTGATGGTGGCGGGGACTCCGCGAGCGCGGGCGGCTTCTTCCTCTAGCCCGCGCTCACTCAGCACAATGCTCATCGTACCTCTCTAATACCTTCACAAACTCCTTGAGGTACCCCCCAACGATAAGCCTCTGGATCTCGCTCTCGAGTTGGCGGCACTCATTGGTATCATGCCCCTTCTACTTATGGAAAGTGTAGTACTTTCCTGAGCACTTTTGTGCCTCGGTCTCCCTCAACTTCGGCGGTCTCTTGAAGAGTTTCTTGTCCGCCATGGAATACACTTCAGCAATTGGGCAGTTGAGGGGAATCCGTTCGAATTTGCGTGGTGGTGAAGAGTTGCGGCGAGCGGGGATAGGGCTCCGGCGGCGACCCCTGTTAGAATCTCCTCTGTCCTCGGGGGCTTTGCTGGGGCGAGGGACGTTCGCCAATTTCTGATCCCTCGCGATATACATATCCTCGAGGGTGAAATAGGCGTCAGCTATGTCCCTGATCTCCATTAACGAGCGCTGGTTTTTTCTTGGCTACTTCCTCGACAAACTCCTTGCTGACATAGTGCTTCTTGTTGATCGCTCCAAAAAGTACATGCCTCAAGAAATCCATCGAGGGCTTTTCCACCAGCAGAATCTCTTTGTTAAACCTTCCCATGAAGGACCTGAGCGTCTCATTTGGTCCCTGGACTAAGCTATAGAGAGCTGTCGCTGCTGGGGCTGGCGCCTTCAGAGAGTTGAAGTGGCTTAAGAAGGCATCTGTCAGATCGTTGTACCCTCGGATCGAGCGGGGAGGAAGCTTCTTATACCAATCCTGAGCCATCCTAACGAGAGAGGTGACAAAGACTTTGGCCCAATAATGGCTCGGATGCTCGTACAAGTGCATCAAGTGCACAAAGTGATCCAGATGCTCGGCCGGATCAGTCGTTCCATCATACCTGTTGATGGACGTGGGGATTTTGCCCTTCCCCGCACGGGTCATCAGGACCTCGTCAATGAGGGAGGAAGCCCCCGTCAAGGTTCTGTAATCCCTGTCTTCAAAATCGTACTCCTCGTAGTCTGCTTCTCTCCGGCGGTGGGAGATCTGGCTGCATGGACGGCGACCGTCTCTGGCCTTGGACCTCTCACCCCCGCCGTGGGGGGATTGAGTCCGTGCTCGAGAGAGCTGCTCCACTACAGTCTGGAACCCCTTTAGCTGATCCTGTACGGCGGCAAGTTGAGGGTCGCTGACATTTCTGAGGCTTGCCCTCTCCGTGGCCCTCGATTGGACCTCTTCGTTATCTCCAGCTCTCTCATTCTTAGGGGCCCTTTCATTTCCAGCGGGTTGCTGTCCTTGCTAGACCCTCGGTGGGGCTTCATTTCCCTGAACAGGTGACGGCGGAGGCGGCTGATCCCTCAACACGTTCTGGGTAACTGTCAATGGATGGGCTGGGAGTCCTACTATGGGTGGAGCTGCTCGAGCGCCCGCCATGGATGGGAAATAAGTAGCAGTGAAGTGTTCCCAGACGTTCTGTACCGCCTGCTTCTCGCATTACGCGTAAAGCGCCTGAAGTTGTTGGGTGGTGATTTGGGGCATTTCCACCCCCTGTATTACTCTCGGAAGCGACGTGGGGAGACGTAATGTTCCCACCTGGTAGGGCTGAGCCATGGGCATCATTCCGGGCATCATCCCGGTTTGCACATAAGCGTATCCCGGTGGCGGCATGGCCATGGAGTACATGCCGGGATGGGAGGCCGGAACATTGTGAGTGGGGGCCGGGGGAGGAGGAACAGAGCCTGATCCCCCTGCTTCGTTTCCGTCGGGGGGAAGAGTTGCAGCGACAGTCTCTGTGTTTTCGGCCTCATTTCCAGCAGTAGGTGGGCGCGTATCTCCGGCGGGGGCGTTGTTCCCTACGTTTTCCTCATTGAAAGGAGGAAGAATACCCCTGTTTTCTAGCATCCCAGACCTTGTTGCAGTCACCATGTTTAGGGCAAAAGATGTTACGACTCAACTAGCTTAAAGAAGAATCAGAGGAAGTTGAAGATGGTGATGGATTTCCCACAGATGGCGCCAAAAAATGATGGTGCAGGAAACTGGACTTCCTAAAATGCAACAACACTTTTAATATTTGTATGAAAGGGAAAGACCATCACAGGTGTGAAGGCCTCAGGAACTGGGTTTCCTTTGAGCGTGGGTTCTTCCAGCTAGGATAACACCAAAAGTGCAAAATACATTGGTGATGCAACTGTGGTGAAGATAGTATGAAGCTTGAGAAGAGAAAAATGGTGGAAAATACCCAGAACCGTGAGTGCAGTATGAAGTGTGGAAGATGACTTGGGGGAGAATGCAAGTGTTCTCCCCTATTTATATGTTAGGGGTAACGGTAGATTGGGTAATTGGACCATGTGGTCCCAAACCTGTGTTGCCCTAACACGTGGTGGCCTGTGAGGGCATGAGGACGACGTCTCTGAAAAGCAGGCGGCGTGTCAGGTACAAGGCTCGCACTGCCTCTGTGTCAGAGGTTGTTGGCGAGGGTCTCTCATTGGGAAGGCCCAAGGTTAGTCTTACAGGAGTACGGACACCCCACAAGGGAGAAGATCCTACGCGAGCGTTGGTGACGCTCGAAGGGCGGGCGATTGGGTCTCCCCCGGTAGATGATCCTTGAGCGTCAAATCTGCGAGCGTCAGAGAGCAGGGCCCTCATGTGGGTGCCTCCCTGGGAAGGGTGGCCTTGAGGACCGGGTATGAGCGTCAGGTTTGACAGCCCTAACCCTTTACCAGGACAGTTGACCGAGGCTCATGGGCCTGTATTGGCCAGCAAGTGAGTGGGCTGGATTGACCCGCGAGCCCATCAATGCGAGCGTCCAATCTTTAAGTCGGCTGACGGCGACACGTGGATGGCTCGGATGCGAGCGTGATTTTATGTCTCATCAGGGTGTCAGCTCAAGAAACAATATGAAAAAAATTTTAATTTAATTTGAACGAAATTGATTCAACCGCTATAAATTTAGATCTATATTTTTCAAAGTAGCAATACACGACTTATTGGCCGAATCAAAATTTGAAAGACTTTTTATCTTAGATCATTGCTCCAAAACAATGGTCCTTGAATAGTTTTCAATGTGTTCAAAAAGCGGAAAAATAAAAAAAAATACAAAGAGTTTCCAGAGCATTAGGCATGAGATAAGCAAGGTAAATATTCAAACGATTTAGGTAAAAAAATTGATGGTAGAATATAACAAACTATTGCAACAAGAAGAGATTATTTCGTTTTAAGAGTTGAGAATTAATTGGCTCCAATTCAGTGATAAACATAACACGTTTCTTTCATCTCTCATCCATAACGAGAAGAAGGAGGAATCAGATGAATGCTCTCAAAATAGGTTATGAATGGTGATACATTGTATAGTTACGGGGTTATCGAGCTTAAATTGTTACATTTTATTCCAGTGTTTGGTTCAAATTGTGAATATATAACCGAATTTACGTTATTACAGGAAAAGACTATACTAAAGGGGATTTATGGAGAATTGATTTGGATTTGTTGTCCATCTGCTAATAGGAGGAAATTTGATTTTGGGGCTACATAGTCACGTCTGGAGGGGCTTTGAAATTTATACTTTAACTTGGTGAAAGTCTTTGCAAAATTGAAAGTAATTAGCAGTTGGGCTTTCAATCACAAGATATGATAGGAGTCTGCATTCAATTTGGATTTTGGACTTTAGTGATTTTGGTGGTGGACATTTGGTAGTTAAGCCCACTAACTCCAGATCTTAGAATTCTATTCGATAAAGGGGAGCCCATTATTTCTCTATTTCCATTAGGCTCTATTGGGACTCCAGGCCCGTGACATTAATTGCTGAGAAAGTGGAGTCTTTGAGTGGGCGTTAATTGAAGATTTGGGGGTTACAAAACATTGAGAACAAAGTCGAATTAGTGGCCTTTATTAGAGCAGAACGTGGGGGGAAGATCATGGGAAGCAGGAATGGAGAATTAAAAGCACGCCACTGCATTACAAAAGAGGAGCAACGCGACAGACATGGAGGAAGAGTACCAATAGGTAGTTTTATTCTCTTTTCCTAGTTTATTATGTTGATTTTATTTCAAACCTTGTTTGTTCAATTCAACATGAGTAGCTAGTTTCATATTAGTTGGGATTTTCCAAGCATGCTTTAGATTGTGTAAGACAATTTCTTGTGGTTGATTAATCAAAGTTATCCGTTTTATTTTCGATTTCATGATATTGGGTTTTACCTTATTCTTTGATTTTGGCGCCGAATCTTAGAGTTAGTAATTCGCATATAGCTAGTTAATTCGTTCGGTGGAGTTAGCCGGATAATTAACAAAGTGACAATCAACACTAGGTTGTTAAGTTCGGCTGAATTTGTGTTGTGGAATAATTCGGTCTAATTAGACGAAGTAGGAGTTCTTACTAAGTCAGTTAGGGTTAGTGTTTCTTTAGCTCGTAAAGCAACTAGTTAATTGAATACTTGAAGGAGTTTATGATAGGGTTATTAACTAGTTAGGGAATAGTCTTTAGGAGTTTCTTTAGATTATTCTAGAAATACGAAGAAACGCGGGAGCCTAAGGTAATTGGTAACTATAGCTAGCCTAACGAGGAATTAATCACCCTGTCCGTAATCATAGTCTGATGCATGCGTAGGAAAATCCCGGCTATTTAATATCCACTTAATTTGTACTAGTTTAATCTTCGTCTCAATTTAGTTCAGTTAATTTGTCATTTGTTTATTTATTTTATTT
The DNA here is from genome assembly GCA_037501455.1 of Lantana camara. NCBI lineage: Eukaryota > Viridiplantae > Streptophyta > Magnoliopsida > Lamiales > Verbenaceae > Lantana > Lantana camara. Next base: position 90,217,785 of record CM074863.1, read on the forward strand.
TTAGTCTAATCAAAATCTCAAACTCCCCCCCCCCCTCCCTTTCCTTTTAATTGTGCACATCGTTTCCTTTGCATAAAAAAAGATCACAATTTCACCCAATTCTTGTGGATCGACCCCATTTACCACTATTTATAATTTATTTGTATTCGGTACTTGGGAATTTATTTTTGGTGGCCTCGACACCCATCAAATGGGTAACCAATAATGATCAATTGAAGGCGTGCTCAAATTGAATCTTGAAAATGCGTGCAACAAAATTCGGTGGAATTTTCTAAGAAAAATTTTAAATTCCTTTAAATTATCAATATCGTTATGAGCATAATGTAGAGGATGCAACCGGAAATTTTATAGATGGCGAACCGATGGAGGGATGGGTGGCATTAGATAAGGCAATCACTCTCGCCTTATTTCTTTGTACTCTGCATAAAACAACTTACATATATGATTAAGGAGACTATTTTAGCCGAACTTAGAAGCCAATTATGGTATATTAGAGAAGCCCTCATATTTCACAATTGCCTTTTGCGAACGACTTCATTAGGGGCCAAAGCTACCGTGAATGGAGCAAAGTGCATTCAAAGTGTGGTTAAGGCATTTCGCAAGGCATTGGGCCTCAAATTAAACTTTAGCAAATCATATGTATTGTTCGCACATTATATGTTAAATGATTTAAAGCAGTAGGTTACTAGAATTCTAGGCATAAAAAGAATAGATAACTTCAGTAACTATTTGGGGGTGCAAATGAACTTTAGCTGAAACTATAATGAGCATTTCTCGATTGTGATTAAAAGAATAAAAAAGCTCCTCTTTGGATAAAAAGCCAAAACGACAAACTTTTTCGGACAAATGACACCTATTTAGTCCATCACGATCTCGATGTCCATCTACCACCACATGCACACAAATTGGCTCCCTAATCACGTGTGCGATAAACTTGATCGACTCAAGCACAACTTTCTTTAGGCGACTGATATAACAAAGAAACATACCCATTTTGCAGTGTAGAAGAAGGTGACTAAAAAGAAGTAAGAAGGTGGATTGAGTCTTAGAAAAGCCTAAAAAGATATATAACGATGCTCGCCAAAACAGGATGGAGAATGCTCAACAAGGAAACCAAGGTGTGAAACTAGATACATAAGAAAAAATATTTAAAAGTGGAGGACATTCTTGATCGAATATAAGCCTCAACTTATGGTTTTCCGAGCATGGAAGGGACGTTTTTATGGAATGATAGATGGTTATCACAAGACAAACTAGCGGACATCTTTGGAGATAATATTTATGAGGCGTATAAAGATCTTATAGTATGTAATCCCATTGACACAAATAAAAACTAAAACCTGAATAAGCTAAAAACATTATTGTCTAAGGAGGTTGTGAATGAGATACTTAGTGTCCTAATTACGCTGCATGATAATAGAGATAAGAGAGTTTGGACTGGATAGACTAACGACGAATTCTCCTATAAAACGACATACAGTTTGTTTGTGGTATTGGACGAGATATGCGAGAAAATTTGAAAATGAATTTGGAAATTACCTCACCCACAAAAGTTCAAGATTTTCCTAGGGCTTTGCCAACATGCATGATAGCTTGCTCACGAATATACTGAATTATGATAGAAAATTTGGGAAAAGTAACTTATGTACAAGTTGTTGTACAGGACATGAATAGATGGACCACGTACTGAGAAGTTGTTTCGCACTCCGCTGTAGGACAAGATTGTTAATGCACAGACTGAACAAAATCTTCGTGACTTGAGAGGGTCGGACGGGCTCAAAGAGAGTTTCAATAGCAAAATTGAGAGTAATATGTTACCGGAATATCTTGGATGATTTTTCTTGATCTTGAAGCTTTAGAATTTTTGGAACGCAATGACACGATGAAGCTATCAAAATATTATAAAGCTTAGTAGTATCACTTTTCGCTACATAAAAAGTTATTTGAGACCTCAATACTAATAAGTGAGGACAAAAAACATAGACAAAAGAAAATCTTTACTAAGTTGAGGTTGAATAAACCCAATAAGAGATGGGTGAAACTAAACTCGGATTAAAGTTTTTATAACCACACCAATAATGCTATGGCCAGAGGTGTTATTCGAGATGACAGGTGAAGATGGGTGCTTGGATACACTAACAATCTTGGTAGAGTTTCAATAATGTAGAGGAGTTATTGGGCTTACGTGTGGGATTAACACTAGCTTGGGAGAGACGTTAATTTTTGAAAATTAATGTGGAGATTGATTCAGAGATGGTCGTGAAATGGATGACACTGGAGGTTATTGAAAAGCACCCAATGAGAAATGTGATATTTAATTGCCGATCTTTACTCCAAAGGCCTTGGATAATTAGATTAAATAAATCCCGAGATAAGTTGGCGAGGATAGGTCACAAGGTTCAATATTGTTATTGCATTTAGGATGCTCCGCTGACAAGATTGGGTGAGTCTTAAATTGAGGCTATTTTTCCTATGTTGGGTTGCTTCGTTTAGAAAAAAAAATAAAAATTGGAAAGATAGAAGAGAAAATAAATGAATATAATTGGAGGTATAAATAGTGCAAAAGAAATAATATTACTTATACCTTTTTTACTGTATAAGATATACATGTTATTGTTTTAAGGGAGACTGACAGGATTGAAAAAAGGGATAAAAATTTTGACCATCCCGAGCTATTGCGTTTTTTGGAGTTTGAAACCCAAATTATAAAATATATAAATTTGCAACCTCAACTATTGTTTTGTAGCAAAGTGCAATCTGATTCCACTCATAATGTGACACGTGGAAGAAATTTTGTGTACATGTCAAACGATAAGTGGAATCAAGTTGCAATTTATTTAAAAACAATAGTTGAGGTTGCAAACTTAGACATTTTATAGTTCGAGTTGCATAAAAAATATACAATAGTTCAGGATGTTACAAATAGTTATCCTTTAAAAAAAGTCCTTCTTATGATATGAGACGTGTAAAAAATGCAACGCATCATTACACAAATTTGAAAAGGGTGTTTCCTATGAAAAGTACAATAATGAAGATATAAAACTTGTACAAAAGCAAAATAAAAATATCAAACCATCAATAAGTGAAATTTTCATTTATCAATTTCATATTGTAAATTATTATTGAATTAATAATAGGTACGGTACTAAATGTTATACATACAGGTATAGTGCTTCCATTATATTATTTGGAGTATATAAGTTGCTCAGTATATAGATATCAAAAATCAATTAAGAATCTAATTATTTTCCATAAAATATTGTTTCTTTAATATATTATAAATAAATTAATCATTAAAAGTTTTATTAATATTTTGTATAATGAAATTACTAACACTTTAATTATTTAAGGAGAACATAACTCAAAATATTATAGGAAACTTAGTTTATAAGTATCCATGGAGTCTTGCTTTCTCATTGCAATTGAAAATTGTATGCGAATATAATTGAAAAAGTACAATTCAAGGTATAAATTAAATAGAGAGAAAAATAACTCGATGGAGATTTGAAAAAAAGGGTAATATTGAAACTGATGATATGTCAACCCACAGTTTTGAGAAATGGATATTTAGACCAAGATAATTATTTTAAAATTGGTGATTGTTGGGGACATACCTATTGGGCCTTTAACAGACCAAACCTAAGATCAAGTCACCAAAGGAGAAGGTTGGTCAGTTCTCCATCGGGTGGCGAACTAAGGAAGCGGCGTGAACCGAACCGGTAATGTAGCACCCGGAACGCTAGGCACCACATCCCCCGCACTATAGTTCAATTCACATATGAAATGGACAATCCATACATAGTTAAGTGATAATTAAAAAACGACAATAGCTAGGCGAACGGGAGACAATAAAAAAACGACAATAGCTAGGCGGGACTAACCCCAAACCAAACAATCAATTCAGAGCAACAAAAGCGGAAGCAATAATTTATTCATAGTATAACAAGTATTCCCAAAAGCATGTCATCTATCCATCAACATATCAATACAATATCATCTCCAAAACAATTCCATAAGACATGGTACAAAATATCATAAGTATCAATATACGAAAGTAAGATGAAGGTGAAGTGTGCTAGACCCAAATAAAAGACAGGACTCAACTCTAATTCCCGCCTAGCACGCACCTGCAAGACTGAAAGGTTGAGGCGTCAGTCTACAACGGACTGAGTGAGGGGTTTAAATAAATATATGTGCACGTACATGCAAGTTATAATCTCGGGTAATATTTTTGGAAAATAACAATACAATTAAGGAAAATAAGATATAATATCACCCGAGGTTACAACGATCAAATTTAGCAATTATTACAATTTCAGTCAATCAGTGGCCCGGCGAGTGGGGCAATTCTCCAACCTTACTCCGACTATGTACAATAATTAATTAAGTTATCAATGAGTTAAGTGATCAAACAAGTTATTACAATGCAGTACAATCATTAGCAGTTTCACTCCCTTCTTCCTCCGGGTGATGGTGGGTTTGCAAGGCCCAACCATCCAATCAGTGTGAGCAGAGGGTACATGAATCCCTAAGCCCGGAACTCCCTCCTCCTCTAATCTCCTAGGGGGTTCAGGGGTCATCCCAAATTGGTGAGGATAGCGCTCGAGTTACCCGTCAGCCCTTGCTTTCCCGGTTGGCTCAAGTAACTACTCTCGGGCCCACAGTGCAGTACAGTATACTCGCCAAAACGGTTGGTTCAGTACAATAGACTCAGTAGTTTTTGAAATCATTGAGGTTTAAGAAAATCTATAGTATATTAATACATTTTGGCCAAAAACCACATAAGGGTTATAAGGGTTCTATATATCTAGAAATTAAACCTCACCTGTGCGACCAAAACAAACAAGGAAACAGCTCACGGGGCCTGCTCCTCGTCACCAGGAAGCTGGTCTGTGCAAGAAAGACAATTGTCCATGAGACACAACTCAAAATGTACCAATTAGGACGAACGGCGTGATTATGATCAATATGACGTGCATTAACAATTCATGGAATGATATGATCAATTTCATGCATAAAACAAGCATATAATAACACGTATCGATCAATTAAAGCATTAGAATCGGATTAGGAAAATCATATTTTATGCAGAAAGTTGACAAAACCCACTGGAGCATGGGAACGGCCGTTCCGGTTTTGAACTGGAGCTGGGAAGGGCCGTTCCCGGCTCCCCGAACTAAATCCCGCGCATCTGTAAGTTTTTTCAATTTTGTTCATAGCTGGGAAGGGTCGTTCCGGCTGTAAGCCAAAACTGGGAAGGGTCGTTCCCAGTCTCGCGGGATAGTTGGCAGGGTGGGAACGACCGTTGCCAGAATTAACTGGGATGGGAAGGGTCGTTCCCAATATGCAGATGCAGCAGAAATAGAGCACAACAGGGGAAAAAATACGTACCAAAAATCAATCCATCAAAATGATTCAGAACCAAGATCAAATGCATCAATTCCATGATATAACCATACTAGCATACTTATAGATTAATAACAACGCATATAAACACTTAATTCCAAGCTAGATCATCAAGAATTACTCATTACAAACCCATATACTCACTCATGCTCCAAGTCCATAAACATCAAGATATATACATCAAACTTAAGCTCAAAGTTCACAAACATGCTTCCAACAACCAATACACAATTCAACCAATTCATAACGAAGCCCTATCTATCCCATTCACTTCAAGAAAATCAACAAATCTCCAAGGTTACCTCAAATAAAAGAAATGGAAGAAGAGATGAAGAAATGTTGATGATGATGCTCCAATGGATGCAAAACCCACAAAATATAGCTTGAATGATAAAATCCCTTCTCTTCTTGATGAGGGTTTGGATCGGTTGAACAAGGAAGAAATGAACAAGTGTATGAAATGTTTTGTATGAAATGAGAAGCAAAGGTATGTGATATGCTGCTAAGTAAGGAGAAGAAAAGCTCCAATTGCTATTAAGTCCTCCCAATTATTAAGTCATGCAATTAGATCTAATTCCATAATAAATGATATCTTAAGTCCCACAAAGAATTCATGCAATTAAGTCCTCAAATTCAAGAAAATGATCAAGTAAGGACATAAGAGAAATTAACTCATGCTTGGGAATTAATTCACATTCCATTCAAGTTCAATTTATTCAATAAATATAAATTTGATATGAATTTCATAAAAATACTGAAAATAAAATTTATAAAAATTGTGTCATGACATGAAAATTGAAGAAATGATCAAATGATATTTAATATTCTAACTCTCAAACTCACACGTGGCGTTCATACCTGAAATGTCTAAAGCTGGGCGTTACAGGTAAGAGTAAAATCAAGAGAGGTTAGCACATATGGGATTCTACGAAATGTACAATAATTCATAACTAAGCTTGAAAATAAGAACGAATCTAGGTTAAGAAGAGAACTAACAACTGAGACTAAGAGAAGTTTGATATTATAAATAAAGGAAGAAGAATCAAAGGTATCAACGAGAATAGGAGAGAAAATGAGAGAAAAAAGTGACTAGGGAGGAACCCAACAGTAATAATGATATACCAAAATTATAATTTCTCAAGATATGGAATTAAAAAAAAATTAAATAATAATATACTCATTTTAAATGATGGAATCGAAGTTGGAATTATAGAAAAAGATTAAGTGCAAAAGCTATAGTTTTGAAAGTGAATATAACTTGTACATTTTGGATGACAACAAAAAGATTCTTCAAATTTTTAAAAATTAAAAATAATCAAAAATTATATTAAAGAAAGTCAAACAATAGAAGTAATAAAATATATATAGTTAATATATATATATATTTTATAAGATTTTTTAGGTTTTTGTCTATATTTTTATACTTGTCTTTTTATTTATTAAATATATTTGAATGTTATAAACTATTGCTTATACTTAAAAGCTAGAATTATTTAGATAAATTATTATACATTTTAAACATTTTTTTAATATAATAATATAATTTTAAATATTTTTATTTTTCATTTATTTGAATGTTTTGCTACATTTAAATTTCTACTTATTGTACATGATTTAAATGAGAGATTTCATATAAATATTTTTGTATGTGTAGCTTGAAAAGATCAAAATGGTTCATTAAAATTGTTATTATATTTATTTAATCAAATTAGATAATTTTAATATTCCAATTTATTCAATGAATACAATAATTAAGTTATCAATCAGTTAAGTGATCAAACAAGTTATTACAGTGTAGTACAATCATTAGCAGTTTCAGTCCCTTCTTCCTCCGGGTGATGGTGGGTTTGCAAGGCCCAACCATCCGATCAGTGTGAGCAGAGTGTATATGAATCCCTAAGCTTGGAACTCCTTCCTCCCCTAATCTCCTAGGGGGTTCAGGGGTCATCCCAAATTGGTGAGGATAGCGCTCGAGTTACCCGTCAGCCCTTGCTTTCCCGGTTGGCTCAAGCCACTACCCTCGGGCCCATAGTGCAGTACAGTATACTCGCCAAAACGGTCGGTTCAGTACAATAGACTCAGTGGTTTTTGAAATCATTGAGGTTTAAGAAAATCTATAGTATATTAATACATTTTGGCCAAAAACCACATAAGGGTTATAAGGGTTCTATATATCTAGAAATTAAACCTCACCTGTGCGACCAAAACAAACAAGGAAACAGCTCACGGGGCCTGCTCCTCGTCACCAGGAAGCTGGTCTGTGCAAGAAAGACAATTGTCCATGAGACACAACTCAAAATGTACCAATTAGGACGAACGGCGTGATTATGATCAATATGACGTGCATTAACAATTCATGGAATGATATGATCAATTTCATGCATAAAACAAGCATATAATAACACGTATCGATCAATTAAAGCATTAGAATCGGATTAGGAAAATCACATTTTATGCAGAAAGTTGACAAAACCCACTGGAGCATGGGAACGGCCGTTCCGGTTTTGAACTGGAGCTGGGAAGGGCCGTTCCCGGCTCCCCGAACTAAATCCCGCGCATCTGTAAGTTTTTTCAATTTTGTTCATAGCTGGGAAGGGTCGTTCCGGCTGTAAGCCAAAACTGGGAAGGGCCGTTCCCAGTCTCGCGGGATAGTTGGCAGGGTGGGAACGGCCGTTGCCAGAATTAACTGGGATGGGAAGGGTCGTTCCCAATATGCAGATGCAGCAGAAACAGAGCACAGCAGGGGAAAAAATACGTACCAAAAATCAATCCATCAAAATGATTCAAAACCAAGATCAAATTCATCAATTCCATGATATAACCATACTAGCATACTTATAGATCAATAACAACGCATATAAACACTTAATTCCAAGCTAGATCATCAAGAATTACTCATTACAAACCCATATACTCACTCATGCTCCAAGTCCATAAACATCAAGATATATACATCAAACTTAAGCTCAAAGTTCACAAACATGCTTCCAACAACCAATACACAATTCAACCAATTCATAACAAAGCCCTATCTATCCCATTCACTTCAAGAAAATCAACAAATCTCCAAAGTTACCTCAAATAAAAGAAATGGAAGAAGAGATGAAGAAATGTTGATGATGATGCTCCAATGAATGAAAAACCCGCAAAATATAGCTTGAATGATAAAATCCCTTCTCTTCTTGATGAGGGTTTGGATTCGGTTGAACAAGGAAGAAATGAACAAGTGTATGAAATGTTTTGTATGAAATGAGAAGCAATGGTACGTGATATGCTGCTAAGTAAGGAGAAGAAATGCTTCAATTGCTATTAAGTCCTCCCAATTATTAAGTCATGCAATTAGGTCCAATTCCATAATAAATGATCTCTTAAGTCCCACAAAGAATTCATGCAACTAAGTCCTCAAATTCAAGAAAATGATCAAGTAAGGACATAAGAGAAATTAACTCATACTTGGGAATTAATTCACACTCCATTCAAGTTCAATTTATTCAAGAAATATAAATTTGATATGAATTTCATAAAAACACTGAAAATAAAATTTATAAAAATTATGTCATGACATGAAAATTGAAGAAATGATCAAATGATATTTAAAATTCTAACTCTCAAACTCACACGTGGCGTTCATACCTGAAATGCCGAAAGTTGGGCGTTATAATCCTCCCTCCTTAAAAGAATCTGCTCCCCAGATTCACTGATCGGAAGGAAACAACTCTGGATGGAACCGTCTCATCTTGTCTTCGGTCTCCCACGTGGCTTCTTCAGTTTTATCACTTCTCCAAAGAACCTTAACCATGGGAATCCTCTGGTTTCTCAATTCCTAAAACTTCTTATCCAATATCTTAATTGGTTTCTGAACAAAGGTTAGATTCGGTTCCAATTCCACTTCTTCAACCGGAAGGATCTCGGTTTCGTCAGGGTAATATTTCCTCAGTTGAGATACGTGAAACACATTATGAATCCCCGTGAGGCTCGGTGGTAGGTCCAACCGACAGGCAACTTCTCCAACTCTTTCAAGAATCTCAAAATGCCCTAAATAACGAGGATTTAGCTTACCTCCTTTCCCAATCCGAGTAAATCCTTTACACGGAGACGCCTTCAAGAATACCCGGTCTCCAACTTCAAATTCGAGATCCCTTCTACGAAGGTCGGCGTTGCTCTTTTATCTGTCCTGAGCTGATTTCATCCATTGTTGTATTTATTTGACTTTCTCAATCATAGCTTGAACGGCCTTAGAAGGTTTCTCTAACTTCTCCCCCTTCTTAACACCTTCCTGCTTAGTCCATTTCCATTCTTCCAAGTCGAAGAACAACGGAGAACGACATCTTTTACCATAAAGTAGCTCATACGGTGTCATTCCAATCGAGGCTTGAAAACTGTTATTGTAAGCAAATTCAATCAAAGGTAGCTGATCATGCCAAGAAGACTGAAAATCCAAAGAACAAGCTCGAAGTAAATCCTCGAGATATCTTATTAATCTCTCGGACTGACCGTCTGTTTGTGGATGAAATGCTAGACTAAACTGAAGCTTTGTACCCAAAATCTCTTGTAACTCTCGCCACAACTTCGAAGTGAACCAAAGATCTCTGTCTGAAACAATACTAGCCAGAATCCCATGAAGTCGAACAATCTCCCTGTTATAAAGCTCGGCTAGCTTGCGAATCTTATAAGACATCCTGAAGAAAATGTGCAGACTTAGTCAAACGGTCCACAATCACCCAGATACTGTCGAACCCTCCTTTCACTTTAGGTAAACCGAAAACAAAATCCATTATCACCTGCTCCCACTTCCACTCGGGAATAGGTAACGGCTGAAGAAGACCTCCCTGTTTCTGATGCTCGGCTTTCACTTTCTGACAAGTGATACAATGCTTCACATACTCGGCCACATCCTTCTTCAATCCACGCCACCAATAATATTGCCTTAAGTCCTTATACATCTTGTTTCCTCCAGGGTGGATAGAATAAGCCGATCTATGAGCTTCGTCGAGCAATACCCGTTTCAACTCTTCGGGTACAACCACTCGGTTCTTGAAACGAAGAAGACCGGTTTCATCGAACCCGAATGGACACTCCGGATTAGTTCTTGCTTTAGCTACCAATTTCTGAACTTCTGAATTCCTAGCTTGAGCCTCGAATAACCTGTGCTTCAAATCCAACTGAATAGAAATATTAGAAACTCGAGCCCTTAGGACAATTGACTCGATTCCACTACTCTCACCAATTCTAAACTCGATACACTAGCCTTCCTACTAAGTGCATCAATGACCACGTTGACTTTGCCGGGAAGGTATTTAATAGTACAATCATAATCTTCCAACCGTTCCATCCAACGTCGTTACCTCATATTCAAATCCTTCTGAGGGAATAAATACTGAAGGCTTTTGTGGTCGGTGAAAATCTTAAAAGACACCCCATATAAATAATGTCTCCATGGCGACAAGCTCAAGGTCATGTGTCAGATAATTCTTTTCATGCTCTTTCAACTTCAGGGATGCATAAGCAATTACCTTTCCTTTCTGAGTTAACACACACCCTAAGCCTTCCTTAGAAGCATCTGTAAAAACAACATACCCTTCTGAACCTTCCGGAAGGGCAAACACTGGAGCAGAAACTAACTTCTCTTTCAAGAAAGTGAAACTCTTCTCACAATCTTCATAACAATCGAATTTGACATTCTTCTTCGTCAACCGGGTTAAAGGAGCTGCTAACTTGGAAAAGTCCTTAACAAACCTTCGGTAATAACCTGCTAATTCCAAGGAGCTTCTGATCTCCGAGGCATTCTTAGGTTTCTCCCATTTCAAAACCGACTCAATTTTCAAAGGATCGACCTCCAAACCGTTGCCCAATATCACATGACCCAAGAAAGACACCCTGTCTATCTAGAACTCACACTTACTGAATTTTGCAAATAACTAATGCTCCTTTAAAGTCCTTAATACCAACAGAAGATGCCTCGCGTGCTCCTCGGTAGACTTAGAGAAAACCAAAATACCATTACTAAAAATAACCACAAACTTATCCAGAAAAGGCCTGAAGATCCTGTGCATCATATCCATAAAAGCTACAGGGGCATTAGTTAAACCAAACGGCATCACTACAAACTCATAATGCCTGTACCGAGTATTAAATCCTGTCTTTGGAATATCTTCTGCTCGGATTCGCAGCTGGTAGTATCCTTGTCTCAAATCCAATTTCGAGTAGACTTTAGATCCCTGAAGTATGTGAAATAACTCCTCGATGTGTGGAAGGGGATACTTGTTCTTGATCATCATCCGGTTCAACTCCCTATAGTCTATACACATTCTCAAAGTTCCGTCCTTTTTCTTTACGAACAAAATCGGTGCACCCCAGGGAGAAAAACTAGATCTAATGTACCCAATCTCCAACAACGCATCAAGTTGAGTCTTCAACTCTTTCAACTCGGCCGGAGCCATACGATACGGAGTTTTGGAGTATGGCTCTGCATTATGGTATAAATCGATCACAAACTCAATTTCTCGATCTGGAGGTAAAGAATCCAATTCCTCAGCAAAGACCTCGGGAAACTCCTTCACTACTTCAGTTTCTTCCAACTTACTCTGATCCTTGGGTTTGTTAAGAATATATGCAATAAAACCCGTAGCTCCCTCTCGAACCAACTCCTGAGCTTCAGTGAAAAAAAGTAGAGGCACAGTCTTAGAACTCCACCCCACAATCAAATCTGATCCCAACTGAACTCTCTTAGCCCTGCAATCAACTGTAGTAGAATGTCTGTACAACCAATCCATGCCCAAAATAGATCCGTAGCAAGTCATCGGCAACTCAATGAAGTCTGACAAGAAAACTCGACCCTCAATACTCACCGGAACCTCTTTAAACACCGAGTCAGATTCTATACTACCACCAAAAGGAGTACTAACCACATAACATGCAGGAGAGCGAGTAACAGGCAAGGGTAAAGAAACAAGTATAGCACTCGAGAGAAAGGAGTGTGTAGCTCCCGGATCAAATAAAGTATGAAAGTTCTTGCCATATATGCAAATGGTACCTTCAACTATCGCTGCTGGATCAATATCGGCATCCTGCTGCTCTCCCTCCAGAGCATAAGCACGAGCTCTAATCAGTGGTGTCTGACCCCCAGGTGGTGGAATCTTGTGATCTGGACATCCATCTACCATATGCTCGGCGCTCCCACAAATCAAACATAAGCACAAACGCCTCCTGCAGTTATCATAAATATGTGTATTCTGACCACAGAAGGTACATGCAGGCCTCTTGGGTGATGGTTGTAACATCCCGATCGTTCGGACTTTCAGGTATACTACTATGTGCGCGATTTAATTAATTACTTACGTGAATATTTGATGTTTATTAAATTCTTATGTGGAAATTTGATAATTATTTGATTTAAGAATGAATTCGTTTTGAACGTTTAAACCCTCTACGTTTGAAATTTTGCCCTATTCGTGTCTGATTTCAATTCTGTTTCTTGCGAATTTTTGATATGCGTGAATTACTTGAGTTATGAACTTGACTATATGTTCATTTTATATTTTGTAATTTGTTTGGTTTGTCTTTTCATTTTAATGTTGGAGACGGAACCTAAAGGAGGCTAAAGAGCATTTAGCGCGCTTTGGGTTCCGGGAAGAACAAATTGAGCTCGGGAATTCGGATTCGAATTCCGTCACCTCCGTTGAACTCGTATCCATGATTCGGGTTCAATAAACATAGCCTCATATTTTTCTAAGCTCATTTAGACCTCCGAAATTTAACCGAAACAAGCCTCGTATGCCATTTTAGACCTTTGCCCACTCTTTTATTCATAACTTTTGATATATTTGACCAAATTAAATAAACCTTGGCCCCACATACTCCTAACATACTCCTCTATCAGCCATAAGCCCCTCATTTCGTTCCAACCTTGGAGAGAAGAGAGAAATAGCTGCTCAAAACCGAGACCAAGAAGGAAGTAAAATTATACTATTCACCTTCCAACCTTTTGAGCTCAAATCCTCATCAAATCCTTCCATTTTCGAAAGGTAAGCTTGGAATTTGTTTCTCCATCTTCTCTTCTTTGTTTAGATACCTTATTTGCTCAATTTGGTGGTGATTTGATCAAGATATGAATATTTCTATGAATAGTAAGGGTTTTGCCAATTTTGAAATTATAGCTTGATCTCTTGGTGTTTTGTTGGAGTTTTTGCATCCTAATTGATCTTATGACATTATAATATAAGTGTATGGTCTGATTTTGCATGAGAATCTAGGAATCTTTAGGTTTCAATTTGGGTTTTTGGAGTTTTTGGCATAAACTTGAAGATATGTATATCTCTTGCATTCCTTCACTTGAATCTTGATGTTTAGCTTGGATTTTGACATGGATTGAGTGAATATATGACATATTATGATCCTAATATGTTCTATCTTGAGTTTGCATGAATTTGGATGAGTTTTGGAGAGTTTTGGGGCTGAAAATTCGAGTTTTTTTGGCTTCCGACTCAAATCCACGGGGGTGGATTTTCCCTTTGAAAAAAATCCGCCGGGGTGGATTTGAGTCAGAAACTCCTGGAAAATCCATGGGGGTGGATTTTCCCTTTGAAAAAAATCCACCGGGGTGGATTTAGGTCAGTGGCTCCTTTTGCCCCAAACTTCGATTTTCTTGTTTCGTTTCGCATTCTTTTCGCTTTCTCAACACTAATTTGATCCCCATGCTTCTTCTAACATGTTATATTGTGTGTTAAGATTTATGTTATGAATTTATAGTTCGTTTTACATCCTCGTTTATGATATGTGAGTTCATATGCAATGTGTGACCTTATATGACCTAAACATGAATTCATCTCATTTCATTTACATCATTTACACGCATGTGCATTTGCCGAGCGTTTATGTGGTACATATTGAGTCTAAGATTATCCCTTGTTATTTGTTTTGTGTAGTTGACCCTCCCGTTGACGACGAGGTTGTCCCTTAGGCGTCCGGTTCGCTTTCTTTTGTCACCGCTACGTGTTCGGAAGGTGAGGTTTTATTCTTTTAGATATTATGACCTAAAACCCTAAATGTTTTTAAGCCCGCATGCGATTTATGTATACTATATGTTAAATATATGTATGGTATGTACTTTGAGGACTTGTTCTCTTTGTTATAAGTTTTTGAAAACGATTTGTATAAGTATATAAACTATTTTACATTTGTTTTGAAATCCTTTCGTTAAGTGTGAGTGTGTAAGCGAGCTTTGAACTTTGAAAGAGAAGTTTACGAAAATTATGAATTTTGAATTATGATTTGGGCCAGGAGAGTGGCATGGTATCTCGGGACGGCCGAGGGGTCGCCGGGCTCTTCCATCAACACTTTCCTTTGAGAGTCTCGCCTAACCTTAGGAGGTTGAGGAAGGGCGTTTCTCTTGAGCCGGTGGATTCAACCACCGAAGGTTTCAAGGAAGTAATTAACCTTGTTTCGTGTGAATTTGACCGATAGTTAGGGCCGTCAACCCTTCTATCACCCGAAGAAGGATGGTTTATGAATTTTGCTTTGATTATGTCTTTGTTTGTGGGAGTTGGAGGTATAACTCGTACTCGCCGAGTTGTGTGAATTCGTATGATTTATGAAACGGGAATGGATTCTTAAATACTTAAAATTTGTGATTTTGGCCTACGGCCCTTACTTCTTTTCATTATATATAGTTATTATCACGGGAAATGTTTTAGTTTGCAAAAACCCTCCCCGATTCATGGATCCTTTTATGGTTTTGATTAGGTGCTTTGCTCTATATGTATTATGAGTGTGTGTAGCCCCCTCACTAGTCATTAGGACTAACCCTCGTGGTTTTCCTTTCTTTTTCCCATCTTTGAGTTGCAGGTACCGTGGGAGTCGAGCTAGGCGGCAAGTTGTCTTCGAGTCTTACTTGTTTCATAGCTCGAGTCATCTTTATTGCATTCGTAGTGGTTTATGTCTTATGTTTATGAAATTTATTTTCCGAATACTTTGATACTTGAAATGTTTTGGCCCGGGAAGGGCATTGTAAATTTGTAATTGGAAATATTATGCTCTTATGACTATGTGATATGTATATATGTGATCTTGGGGAATTTTGTATGAATTGCTTTTATCGCTTCCGCTATACCATGAACTGTTTTGTGCTCTGACTGAGGGTTAGGCCGCCTAGCTAGAGAGTGAGTTTTGTTTGTCTCCCGTTCGCTATTGTTCGATGCGTGTACGGATTCTCCATTCCACTACACGTGTCGGGCTCTAGTGCGGGGGATGTGGTGCCCTACGCTCGGGGTGCTACATCCTTAGGTGGTATCAGAGCTCTCGGTTGCAAAACCGGAGCTCTAGAGTCGTGTCGGGTCTGTCTAGGTCGTTCGGCTTAGGGTTGTGTGATTATTTGCATTCATCTTTACAATTATGTGAGTTAATTGTTTAAATTTTAATTAATTGCTTTCATGAACATACATTGAACCCCATGCATCAATATTTTCTTGATTTGTGAATTTTCAGGATGCCTCCACGAAGGAGAAATGATAGGGAACAAACCCCGGATCTTAATCCACCTCCTCCACAAGCACCACCACCTCCTCCATTGAATGCAGAAAATATTGTTCAGGCTCTCTTAAACCAGTTGCAACAGAATCAAAGGAATAATCCTTATGGGGAGGCTCAAGAGGGTCAAGTTACCCCGGCTTTTAGGGAATTTCGGAACAACAACCCTCCGAAGTGGTACGGCGGTGATGATATTAAAGCAGAGGAATGGTTGTCAGAAATTTCGGGGATTTGGGAAATATGCCCTGCACCATCTCATGAGAAGGCAGTTTGCACGGCTCGTTTTGTTCAGGGTCCCGCCTCTAATTGGTTGAAGGCTATGAGAGCTCGGTTAGAAAGAATGGGTGAAGAGTTTAACTGGGAAAGCTTCATAAGAGAATTTCGCCACAAGTATATCCCACCAAGTGCCCGTGAAAGAAGACTCCAGGAATTCACGGAGTTAAAACAAGGGAATCGTTCTGTTGAAGATTATATTTTGGAATTTGAAAGACTCGCCCCGTATGCCCCTCACATCACTAACGATGATACTCAGAAAGCCCGGAATTTTATTCATGGGCTGAGGTATGACGTTCAGAATGCTCTAAAGGCCGCTACTGTGGACACTTGGGAGAAGGCTACAAGGAAGGCACTGAAAGTAGAAGCTCATAATTTGAGGATGAAACCTCCGGCTTACTCTTCGGGGCAAGGTTCGAGCACCGGATCAAATTTGGGTAAGAGGCCTATCTCTCAACGTGGGCCTCCGGTCTTCAAGCCCAAAGGTTCTAATCTTTTTAATAAGAAGCCCCGACCCCAAGGACAAGCTGTGGTACCCGCTCTACCGGCCCCAATTGAGTGTTCTTATTGCGGGGGTCCCAATCATACTGAGGAGACGTGCCGAAAGAAATTGGGAAGGTGCTATGGTTGTGGGGAGCCCGGTCACATGATCAACGCTTGTCCTAAGAAGAAGGATCCTCAACCCTTGAGTACTAGGCCTCCGAGAGCTCCTATCCAAGCCAGAGCCTATGCACTTGAAGGTGAAGAAGAGGATGCCGAGGTGGATGCAAATGCCGTCGTTGAAGGTTCTATTAGCATTCATGGCATTCCATTACATGCATTATTTGATCCGGGAGCAACGCATTCTTTTATTGCTTCCCGGTGTGTTCCTGCACTTTCTTTGCCTGTTGCTTGCTTTGATGATTCCTTTGTTGTGAGTTCCCCACTCGGGGGCAGTTTGGTAGCGGACCGTGTGTTTCGTGGGTGCTCGGTTGTTGTTGAAGATCAAGAGTATCCGGCAGATTTGATTGAGATGCCTATCAAGAGATATGGGGTAATTTTAGGGATGGACTGGTTGTTTCGACACCGAGCCATGATGGATTGCTTCGCTAAGAAGGTGACATTGGGTTCTACGGTATTTGCGGGTCAGAGATTGAAGGCCTGCCCGTTTATATCCTTTATGGAAGCAAGTAAATTGTTCCGGGACGGTGCAACGGGCTACGTGGCCTATCTTTTGAATAAACCGAAAGATCAGGCCAAGCTCGAGGAGACGGAGATCGTGAAGGAGTTCCCCGATGTTTTTCCGGAGAATTTGGGGTCTTTACCTCCGGATCGGGACGTCGAATTTGTAATAGATCTCTATCCCGGAGCGGAACCTTATGCGAAATCTCCCTACAGGATGGCTCCAGCGGAGTTGAAGGAGCTGAAGGCGCAACTTGATGAGCTCTTAGAGTGTGGTTACATTCGCCCGAGCACTTCTCCGTAGGGTGCTCCTGTCCTGTTTGTAAAGAAGAAAGACGGGACATTGCGGATGTGTATTGACTACCGTGAGCTGAACCGGTTAACGGTTAAAAATAAGTACCCACTTCCTCACATTGAAGAGTTGTTTGATCTTCTTCAAGGTTCGTGTGTTTATTCTAAGTTGGATTTAAGACAAGGGTACTATCAGTTGCGTATCCGGGAGGAAGACATACCGAAGACGGGTTTCAACACTCGTTATGGGCATTTCGAGTTTGTGGTCATGCCTTTTGGTCTTACTAATGCCCCAGCCGCGTTCATGGATATGATGCACCGAATATTTCGGCCCTACCTCGATAAATTCGTGGTCATCTTTATAGATGATATTCTGGTGTATTCAAGGTCCGCTGAAGATCATGCGCGGCATTTGAGAATGGTATTGTCAACACTTCGAGAACATAGATTGTTCGCCAAGTTCAGTAAGTGTGAGTTCTGGATTGAACGGGTTTCATTTTTGGGTCACTTTATCTCAGGGAATGGTATTGAAGTGGATCCGGCAAAGATAGAAACGGTTATGTTATGGAAACAGCCGAAGAATACCACTGAAGTGAGAAGTTTTCTAGGGTTAGCAGGGTATTATAGGCGCTTTGTGAAAGACTTCTCAAAGATTGCTTCCCCGTTGACTCGGTTAACAAAGAAAGAGGTTAAGTTCAAGTGGGACGAGGCGTGTGAGAAGAGTTTTCAAACTCTTAAGGAGAGATTGACTTCTGCACCGGTTTTAACCCTACCCGAGGGTTCTGAAGGTTACTCGGTTTATACCGATGCATCGAAGGATGGGCTCGGTTGTGTCTTGATGCAAAATGGTAAAGTAGTAGCATACGCCTCGAGGAAGTTAAAAGATCACGAGAAAAATTATCCCACTCATGATTTGGAATTAGCTGCGGTTGTTTTTGCTTTGATGAAATGGCGTCATTATCTCTATGGGGTTACTTTTGAAGTTTTTACCGACCACCAAAGCCTTAAGTATTTGTTTACACAGAAGGATTTAAATGTAAGGCAAAGACGTTGGGTTGAGCTACTTGAGGACTATGATTGTAGAATTCAATACCATCCGGGTAAGGCTAATGTGGTTGCGGATGCTTTGAGCAGAAAGGTTAGTATCTCGAGTTTGGGAGCAGGTTCGAGTAAACAGAGTTCGGTATCCTTGGTTTCAGAGGCCCGTTTGGCAAATATCTCAGTACAATCGGATTTGAGGCAAAGATTGATTGAAGCTCAATCTAATGATTTGGAAATTCAAAGATTAGTGGCTAAGGCAAGGATTGATCCAGAGACCAAATTCGGGTTTGATGATTCGGGATTATTCCGGTTTAAGGCTCGGGTGTGTGTTCCGGATGAACTTAAGCAGTTGGTGTTGGATGAGGCGCATAAGTCGGCTTATACGGTACATCCCGGTACTACTAAGATGTATAGAGATTTAAGAAGTTTGTATTGGTGGAACGGCATGAAAAGAGATGTGGCCAATTATGTAAGAAGGTGTCAAACATGCCAAGTGGTGAAAGCTGAACATCAGAAACCGGGGGGAACTCTCCAACCACTTCCAATTCCTGAATGGAAGTGGGAGCAAGTGACGATGGACTTCGTGTCCGGCTTGCCAAGGACCAAAGGAGGTTTCGATGGAATTTGGGTCATAATTGATCGGTTTTCGAAGTCGGCTCACTTTCTCAAGGTCCGAATGTCCGATAAAGTGCCTAAGTTGGCCAAGTTGTACCGGAAAGAAATTGTGAGATTGCATGGTGCACCTGTCAGTATTGTTTCAGATAGGGATCCACGGTTTACAGCGAGTTTCTGGCAGGAATTACAGAAGTGTATGGGAACGAAACTTCAGTTTAGTACTGCATCTCACCCACAAACGGATGGACAATCCGAGAGGTTAATTAAATATCTTGAGGACATGCTTCGTGCTTGTGCCTTAGATTATCAAGACTCGTGGGATGAGCATTTGGACTTGGTTGAGTTCGCCTATAATAACAGTTTTCAGACATCGATTGGTATGGCTCCGTATGAGGCATTATATGGAAGGAAATGTCGATCACCTTTATTTTGGGATATTGATGAATGGAGATGGACAAAGGATGGTAAGCTCCAAAGAGCGAAGAAACCAAAGGAGATCCAAGATACCATCGAGAAAGTGAAAGTGATTCGACAAAGGCTAAAGGCGGCTCAGGACCGACAGAAAAGTTATGCGGACAAAAGAAGACGACCCTTGGCGTTTGAAGCGGGAGATAAGGTTTTTCTAAAAGCATCTCCTAGAAAAGGGTTTGCTCGGATTGGTAAAGGCGGGAAGCTTAACCCGCGCTACTTAGGCCCCTTTGTAATTCTTGAACGAGTTGGGGAAGTAGCCTACCGGCTTGATCTACCACCGAGTTTGACCGGGATACACAATGTTTTCCATGTCTCTCAACTCCGGAAACACTATCCCGATGAGTCTTCTTTAATTCCAATCAAAGAGGTGCAACTAGAGCCGGATTTGACAATCAAGAAGTACCCGGTTAAAGTTTTGGACCGGAAGATGCAAGAATTGAGAAACCGGCAAATCCCCTTGGTAAAAGTCTTGTGGCGTGATCAAAAATTCGAAGAAGCCACTTGGGAAACCGAGGAGAAAATGAGACAGTTGTACCCGGAACTTTTCAAGACCTCGCTTCGGACCTGAGGACAGGTCCTTTTGAAGGAGGGAGGTTTGTAACATCCCGATCGTTCGGACTTTCAGGTATACTACTATGTGCGCGATTTAATTAATTACTTACGTGAATATTTGATGTTTATTAAATTCTTATGTGGAAATTTGATAATTATTTGATTTAAGAATGAATTCGTTTTGAACGTTTAAACCCTCTACGTTTGAAATTTTGCCCTATTCGTGTCTGATTTCAATTCTGTTTCTTGCGAATTTTTGATATGCGTGAATTACTTGAGTTATGAACTTGACTATATGTTCATTTTATATTTTGTAATTTGTTTGGTTTGTCTTTTCATTTTAATGTTGGAGACGGAACCTAAAGGAGGCTAAAGAGCATTTAGCGTGCTTTGGGTTCCGGGAAGAACAAATTGAGCTCGGGAATTCGGATTCGAATTCCGTCACCTCCGTTGAACTCGTATCCATGATTCGGGTTCAATAAACATAGCCTCATATTTTTCTAAGCTCATTTAGACCTCCGAAATTTAACCGAAACAAGCCTCGTATGCCATTTTAGACCTTTGCCCACTCTTTTATTCATAACTTTTGATATATTTGACCAAATTAAATAAACCTTGGCCCCACATACTCCTAACATACTCCTCTATCAGCCATAAGCCCCTCATTTCGTTCCAACCTTGGAGAGAAGAGAGAAATAGCTGCTCAAAACCGAGACCAAGAAGGAAGTAAAATTATACTATTCACCTTCCAACCTTTTGAGCTCAAATCCTCATCAAATCCTTCCATTTTCGAAAGGTAAGCTTGGAATTTGTTTCTCCATCTTCTCTTCTTTGTTTAGATACCTTATTTGCTCAATTTGGTGGTGATTTGATCAAGATATGAATATTTCTATGAATAGTAAGGGTTTTGCCAATTTTGAAATTATAGCTTGATCTCTTGGTGTTTTGTTGGAGTTTTTGCATCCTAATTGATCTTATGACATTATAATATAAGTGTGTGGTCTGATTTTGCATGAGAATCTAGGAATCTTTAGGTTTCAATTTGGGTTTTTGGAGTTTTTGGCATAAACTTGAAGATATGTATATCTCTTGCATTCCTTCACTTGAATCTTGATGTTTAGCTTGGATTTTGACATGGATTGAGTGAATATATGACATATTATGATCCTAATATGTTCTATCTTGAGTTTGCATGAATTTGGATGAGTTTTGGAGAGTTTTGGGGCTGAAAATTCGAGTTTTTTTGGCTTCCGACTCAAATCCACGGGGGTGGATTTTCCTTTGAAAAAAATCCGCCGGGGTGGATTTGAGTCAGAAACTCCTGGAAAATCCATGGGGGTGGATTTTCCCTTTGAAAAAAATCCACCGGGGTGGATTTAGGTCAGTGGCTCCTTTTGCCCCAAACTTCGATTTTCTTGTTTCGTTTCGCATTCTTTTCGCTTTCTCAACACTAATTTGATCCCCATGCTTCTTCTAACATGTTATATTGTGTGTTAAGATTTATGTTATGAATTTATAGTTCGTTTTACATCCTCGTTTATGATATGTGAGTTCATATGCAATGTGTGACCTTATATGACCTAAACATGAATTCATCTCATTTCATTTGCATCATTTACACGCATGTGCATTTGCCGAGCGTTTATGTGGTACATATTGAGTCTAAGATTATCCCTTGTTATTTGTTTTGTGTAGTTGACCCTCCCGTTGACGACGAGGTTGTCCCTTAGGCGTCCGGTTCGCTTTCTTTTGTCACCGCTACGTGTTCGGAAGGTGAGGTTTTATTCTTTTAGATATTATGACCTAAAACCCTAAATGTTTTTAAGCCCGCATGCGATTTATGTATACTATATGTTAAATATATGTATGGTATGTACTTTGAGGACTTGTTCTCTTTGTTATAAGTTTTTGAAAACGATTTGTATAAGTATATAAACTATTTTACATTTGTTTTGAAATCCTTTCATTAAGTGTGAGTGTGTAAGCGAGCTTTGAACTTTGAAAGAGAAGTTTACGAAAATTATGAATTTTGAATTATGATTTGGGCCCGGAGAGTGGCATGGTATCTCGGGACGGCCGAGGGGTCGCCGGGCTCTTCCATCAACACTTTCCTTTGAGAGTCTCGCCTAACCTTAGGAGGTTGAGGAAGGGCGTTTCTCTTGAGCCGGTGGATTCAACCACCGAAGGTTTCAAGGAAGTAATTAACCTTGTTTCGTGTGAATTTGACCGATAGTTAGGGCCGTCAACCCTTCTATCACCCGAAGAAGGATGGTTTATGAATTTTGCTTTGATTATGTCTTTGTTTGTGGGAGTTGGAGGTATAACTCGTACTCGCCGAGTTGTGTGAATTCGTATGATTTATGAAACGGGAATGGATTCTTAAATACTTAAAATTTGTGATTTTGGCCTACGGCCCTTACTTCTTTTCATTATATATAGTTATTATCACGGGAAATGTTTTAGTTTGCAAAAACCCTCCCCGATTCATGGATCCTTTTATGGTTTTGATTAGGTGCTTTGCTCTATATGTATTATGAGTGTGTGTAGCCCCCTCACTAGTCATTAGGACTAACCCTCGTGGTTTTCCTTTCTTTTTCCCATCTTTGAGTTGCAGGTACCGTGGGAGTCGAGCTAGGCGGCAAGTTGTCTTCGAGTCTTACTTGTTTCATAGCTCGAGTCATCTTTATTGCATTCGTAGTGGTTTATGTCTTATGTTTATGAAATTTATTTTCCGAATACTTTGATACTTGAAATGTTTTGGCCCGGGAAGGGCATTGTAAATTTGTAATTGGAAATATTATGCTCTTATGACTATGTGATATGTATATATGTGATCTTGGGGAATTTTGTATGAATTGCTTTTATCGCTTCCGCTATACCATGAACTGTTTTGTGCTCTGACTGAGGGTTAGGCCGCCTAGCTAGAGAGTGAGTTTTGTTTGTCTCCCGTTCGCTATTGTTCGATGCGTGTACGGATTCTCCATTCCACTACACGTGTCGGGCTCTAGTGCGGGGGATGTGGTGCCCTACGCTCGGGGTGCTACAATGGTGGCAAAGCTGGCACAACTGGAGCTCTAAACACTGGTCCTGCAGGTCGAGGCTTCTTCCCAGGGCCCTTCGGAGCTGGTGGTGGAGAAGAATAAGTCATAGGCCTCTTGCCCGAACCTGAATCTCTAAAACCCGATCCGAAACCTGAGCCCGAACCTGAACGGTAGGTAGATCGCCTTGCATTCATCGAATCCTCGACCAACAATGCCTTTTTAGTAGCCTTCACCCAGGTGCTCGTGTTGACCGCCTCAATCGCTGTCTGAATGTCCGGTCTAAGGCCTTGAACAAACTGCATCGCCTTATGGAAATCATCACTCGCTATATTAGGAGCATAGCGGGATAATCTCTCAAACTCGACGATATACTCTGAAACAGACCTGTTTCCCTGCTTAAGCTCAGTAAACTTTTTCAATCTTCGTGTGCGAGAAGATTGAAGAATGAACTTGTTTCTGAACTCCCGGGTGAAAACCTCCCAATTTACTTCCTCACCGGCGGCATCTAGTATAATCCGGGCACTCTCCCACTAACAATAGGCCTCACCCTGAATCAAAGAAATGGTACTACGGGCCTTCTCATGGGACTCACAAGGAATGAGCTCCCAAACTCTCTCAATCTCTCTTAGCCACTGCTCGGCCTGAATATCATTTCCTTTAAAGAACTTTGGTGGGTACTGATTCTGAAACTCTCTAAAAATCGCTGAAATCTGTGCCCCCGGCTGTGGTGGTGGAACTGGTGGTGCTGGAGGAACATAATCTCGGACCCTCTGATCAATAAGACCCACCACTGCATTCATAAAGTCCTGTGGCTGAGCCTGAGGAGGTGGAGGAGAAGGTAATGATCTCTCACGGAGATTATGATGATGATGTCGATATCCCGGAGAACGATCACAATGATGTCTATCGCGAGCCATCCTGAAATCAAGTCACTATTATGCATGTTCAATTAGTAGGTGCAAATGTGTGCAAATAATCCTCAAATTGCACATAAATCATAAAATTCAAATAATTCATAGAGTTCAAGTACTTCAAAGAATTCAAATAAGTTCAAGCAATTCAAGTAACGATGCAAGACTCTCAAGTTGATAATTAATTCTTATGCCGTGTGACCTAGACTCACAAGACACGACACTAGAGACCCGGTTTTGCAACAGGGCTCTGATACCACCTTAGGATGTAGCACCCGGAACGCTAGGCACCACATCCCCCACACTATAGTTCAATTCACATATGAAATGGACAATCCATACATGAACCAAAGCTATAGCGAATGGGAGATAATAAAAATACGACAATAGCTAGGCGGGACTAACGCCAAACCAAACAATCAATTCAGAGCAACAAAAGCAGAAGCAATAATTTATTCATAGTATATCAAGTATTCCCAAAAGCATGTCATCTATCCATCAACATATCAATACAATATCATCTCCAAAACAATTCCATAAGACATCCTACAAAAATATCATAAGTATCAAATACACGAAAGTAAGATGAAGGTGAAGTGTGCTAGACCCAAATTAAAGACAGGACTCGACTCTAATTCCCGCCTAGCATGCACCTGCAAAACTGAAAGGTTGAGGCGTCAGTCTACAACGGACTGAGTGAGGGGTTTAAATAAATATATGCGAACGTACATGCAAGTTATAATCTCGAGTAATATTTTGGGAAAATAAATAATACAATTTAGGAAAATAAGATATAATATCACCCGAGGTTACAACGATCAAATTTAGCAATTATTACAATTTCAGTCAATCAGTGGCCCGGCGAGTGGGGCAATTCTCAAACCTTACTCCGACTGTGTACAATAATTAATTAAGTTATCAATGAGTTAAGTGATCAAACAAGTTATTACAGTGCAGTACAATCATTAGCAGTTTCACTCCCTTCTTCCTCCTGGTGATGGTGGGTTTGCAAGGCCTAACCATCCAATCAGTGTGAGCAGAGGGTACATGAATCCCTAAGCCCGGAACTCCTTCCTCCCCTAATCTCCTAGGGGGTTCAGGGGTCATCACAAATTGGTGAGGATAGCGCTCGAGTTACCCGTCAGCCCTTACTTTCCCGGTTGGCTCAAGCCACTACCCTCGGGCCCACAGTGCAGTACAGTATACTCGCCAAAACGGTGGGTTCAGTACAATAGACTCAGTGGTTTTTGAAATCATTGAGGTTTAAGAAAATCTATAGTATATTAATACATTTTGGCCAAAAACCACATAAGGGTTATAAGGGTTCTATATATCTAGAAATTAAACCTCACCTGTGCGACCAAAACAAACAAGGAAACAGCTCACGGGGCCTGCTCCTCGTCACCAGGAAGCTGGTCTGTGCAAGAAAGACAATTGTCCATGAGACACAACTCAAAATGTACCAATTAGGACGAACGGCGTGATTATGATCAGTATGACGTGCATTAACAATTCATGGAATGATATGATCAATTTCATGCATAAAACAAGCATATAATAACACGTATCGATCAATTAAAGCATTAGAATTGGATTAGGAAAATCACATTTTATGCAGAAAGTTGACAAAACCCACTGGAGCATGGGAACGGCCGTTCCGGTTTTGAACTGGAGCTGGGAAGGGCCGTTCCTGGCTCCCCGAACTAAATCCCGCGCATCTGTAAGTTTTTTCAATTTTGTTCATAGCTGGGAAGGGTCGTTCCGGCTGTAAGCCAAAACTGGGAAGGGCCGTTCCCAGTCTCGCGGGATAGTTGGCAGGGTGGGAACGGCCGTTGCCAGAATTAACTGGGATGGGAAGGGTCGTTCCCAATATGCAGATGCAGCAGAAACAGAGCACAGCAGGGGAAAAAATACGTACCAAAAATCAATCCATCAAAATGATTCAAAACCAAGATCAAATTCATCAATTCCATGATATAACCATACTAGCATACTTATAGATCAATAACAACGCATATAAACACTTAATTCCAAGCTAGATCATCAAGAATTACTCATTACAAACCCATATACTCACTCATGCTCCAAGTCCATAAACATCAAGATATATACATCAAACTTAAGCTCAAAGTTCACAAACATGCTTCCAACAACCAATACACAATTCAACCAATTCATAACAAAGCCCTATCTATCCCATTCACTTCAAGAAAATCAACAAATCTCCAAAGTTACCTCAAATAAAAGAAATGGAAGAAGAGATGAAGAAATGTTGATGATGATGCTCCAATGGATGAAAACCCCACAAAATATAGCTTGAATGATAAAATCCCTTCTATTCTTGATGAGGGTTTGGATTCGGTTGAACAAGGAAGAAATGAACAAGTGTATGAAATGAGAAGCAAAGGTACGTGATATGCTGCTAAGTAAGGAGAAGAAATGCTTCAATTGCTATTAAGTCCTCCCAATTATTAAGTCATGCAATTAGGTCCAATTCCATAATAAATGATCTCTTAAGTCCCACAAAGAATTCATGCAACTAAGTCCTTAAATTCAAGAAAATGATCAAGTAAGGACATAAGAGAAATTAACTCATACTTGGGAATTAATTCACACTCCATTCAAGTTCAATTTATTCAATAAATATAAATTTGATATGAATTTCATAAAAATACTGAAAATAAAATTTATAAAAATTATGTCATGACATGAAAATTGAAGAAATGATCAAATGATATTTAAAATTCTAACTCTCAAACTCACACGTGGCGTTCATACCTGAAATGCCTAAAGTTGGGCGTTACAGGTAAGAGTAAAATCAAGAGAGGTTAGTACATATGGGATTCTACGAAATGTACAATAATTCATAACTAAGCTTGAAAATAAGAACGAATCTAGGTTAAGAAGAGAACTAACAACTGAGACTAAGAGAAGTTTGATATTATAAATAAAGGAAGAAGAATCAAAGGTATCAACGAGAATAGGAGAGAAAATGAGAGAAAAAAGTGACTAGGGAGGAACCCAACAGTAATAATGATATACCAAAATTATAATTTCTCAAGATATGGAATTAAAAAAAAAATTAAATAATGATATACTCATTTTAAATGATGGAATCAAAGTAGGAATTATAGAAAAAGATTAAGTGCAAAAGCTATAGTTTTGAAAGTGAATATAACTTGTACATTTTGGATGACAACAAAAAGATTCTTCAAATTTTTAAAAATTAAAAATAATCAAAAATTATATTAAAGAAAGTCAAACAATAGAAGTAATAAAATATATATAGTTAATATATATATATTTTATAAGATTTTTTAGGTTTTTGTCTATATTTTTATACTTGTCTTTTTATTTATTAAATATATTTGAATGTTATAAACTATTGCTTATACTTAAAAGCTAGAATTATTTAGATAAATTATTATACATTTTAAACTTTTTTTTAATATAATAATATAATTTTAAATATTTTTATTTTTCATTTATTTGAATGTTTTGCTACATTTAAATTTCTACTTATTGTACATGATTTAAATGAGAGATTTCATATAAATATTTTTGTATGTGTAGCTTGAAAAGATCAAAATGGTTCATTAAAATTGTTATTATATTTATTTAATCAAATTAGATAATTTTAATATTCCAATTTATTCAATGAATATAATAACTAAACTTATTTAAATAAAATTAAATGATAAACGTGCAACGCACCTTCATTTCACTAATTAATGAAAAAGTTACGTGCTCATTTAAATTTATGATATTAATTAAAATATACTAAAAAAAATCATCTAATTATTGATGTTTTACGTTTACCCACTTGTGCTAACCTCCAAAATAGCTATCAAACCTCAGTGGCAAAGTCAGTCAAATGAACACTTTGTGTGTGTGTATATATATACATCGTTTTCACCTCGTTAAGAATAATAAAAATCTGCATATATATGAAGTTGAAATTACATCATTAACCATATAATATTAGTGGTTGTATCTAATAATCATATTAAGAGAACCACGTTGTTGGGATTTGCTGAGATGAATGCAGAGAGGGAAAATTTTTCGTCTCTCTCTAGTGAGGAATTCGACCACATGAGAAGATGAACCAAGAAATTTAAAGCAACGATCGGAGAGCCAAGCGATCCACGGAACATGTCTGGGCAGAACACAAATCACCCATTCACAAAGGGTGGGGAGCGCACTTCCTATATGGAGTCTCTGTTGGGAACACGAGGAGAAGAACTGAAATTCCAATAGTCGCTAATGGAAGATCTGGACAAAATACATGTCATAGAACCAACGGAGGACTATCCATACCCACGTATCCTGATGGAGGAGGACTATGTAGAGAAAATCCTGGCGGCATGGAAGGATGCGTTGATTCTCCGAATTCTGGGAAGAGCAGTAAATGTCAACTTGTTATCCACAAGAATTGATAAACTCTGGGGCCTCCAGGGGAATTTTGATCTTATTGACATGGGGCATGGGTGTTATGTTCTCAAGCTGTGGGACACGGAGAAAGCCTCCTTCATACTCACTGAGGGACCGTGGGTCATCTCTGGCCATTATCTGGTGGTACGCAAATGGATCCCCAAGTTCGAGGCAGCGAAGGACAAAATAACCACAGCTATATCGTGGATACGCATCCCAGGTCTGTTCTTGGAGTGTTATAAAGAGGAAATGATTTACAAGGTCGCATCGGTAATTGGCATCCCAATTAAAATTGACAGGAACACATACTATGGAGCCAAAGGGAAATATGCTCGAGCTTGTGTGCAGATCGATCTAGAGAAGCCACTTAGAAGTGCAGTGGAGGTGCGAGGTAAACTTTGGCCAATCGAGTATGAGAACCTGCCGGCCATTTATTTCCATTGCGGGCGTGTAGGACACCGCGTCGAGAATTGTCCGGAGAAGCCGGAGATAAACGAAGAACCACCAGCGGGCGTGAGGCAGGGCTCAATAGGGATAACGATACCGGAAAATTGCAAAGGACCAGCCTATGGAGATTGGATGATTGCCAAACGGGGGAGAGGCGGCCGACTGGGGGGAGTCACCGGAAAGGCGATGCGCATGGAAAAGACGACAGACACGGAGAGAAACAGATTCGATATCTTCCAAAATATGGAAACGAACACAGAAAATCAGGATATTAATGCGATGGATACGGAAGAGAATTCTGCAACAGAAATCACGGAGGAAGTCAATGCTGCGGTTCACCCTCGCACTCGGGCCAACACGTCCACTAATTCTAATGGACCACGAAAAAATCGGAAAATTGGGCCTTCAAAAGAGCCAACATCCCAAGTCGGCCTTCCAAATAAAACGCAGCCCAATGAGGCCCGTCCCCCAATGATTGAAGTAACGAACAGAGTCCCAATTAACAGAGAACAGACAAAAACAGGGCAGCACTCTACTGAGAACAGAGATAGTACATCCCAGACTACCATTACCGTGGAAGGCGGAAGACTGAACCCTTTGTTTGCAGATGAGTGCCATGAACGAATGCATAGGGATAAAGGGGCGGAGCATGGACATATGGAAGTTTGGGCAGATGATTCGACACCTACAATTCCACCGGGGATGGGTCAAGCTGCAAACTCATATGCTATCGAGCCGGATCCGAGGGAGGAAAGAGCTAAAGGGAACTAAGAGGATGAACATGCGCCTAGCATGTGGATCGAGACAGCAGGCTTCAGTTCTGCAACAGCGTACGAGTCGGGGGACTGGAAATGTTAATCCCTGTGAACCGAGTTTCTTTCTGGTATATTCCCCATGAAGTTGTTATCGTGGACCTGTAAAGGAGCAGGTAATGCGGAGTTCCGTCGGAACTTTCGAGACATGATCATAGAACACAAACCGAACATAGTCTTTTTGTTGGAAACCAAGGTTTTCGACCAGCGAGCTGAAGAGATTTCTACTAGGCTGGGGTTCACTGACGTTTGTCGGGCTCCGACGAGAGGACGGAAGGGGGTATATGGATGTTGTGGAACGCAACGGACGTGGAGATTGAGATACTTGATGCTTCGGCACAAGCCATCACTGCAAGGATTGACGCTGGAAGGGAGAATAGCTGGTTGTGTACTGGAACCTATGCAAGTCCATCACCACGGCATAGAGAAGAACTCTGGAACTATCTCTGCACTAACTTTTCAGCACCAAATTCACCATGGATGCTGATGGGGGATTTCAATGATATCTTGGACCCAAGTGAGAAAAGTGGAGGTAACTTGAATTGCTGGAACAGGTGTGTAAAATTCAAAGAACAGCTTGACAGTTGTGGTCTAATTGATTTAGGCGCCTCGGGACCAACTTACACTTGGTCGGGAGTGGTGACCAGAGGGCATATAGTCCGCGAGCGCTTAGACCGAGTGCTAACCAATTTGAAATGGACATTGAAATTCCCAGATAGCTCTACAAGAGTACTACCAAGGACGTATTCAGACCATAATGCGATTATTATGAACACTATGGGGTTGGAGGATACCAGCAGCACTAAACCGTTCAGATTTTAGATTGCGTGGGACTCTCACCCGACTTGCAGAGCTTTGATTGTACAAGTCTGGAGTGAGAAGGGAAGTATACAGGAAACACTAGATAAGCTACCGGCGGAGTTCCGGAAGTGGAATTGGGAGGTTTTCGGCAACGATTTTAGAAGAAAGAAAAAGATCAAAGCTCGGTTAGAGGGCATTCAGAAGATACCAGCCACTAAACTCCACGATCACCTCAGATGCTTGGAGTCAGATTTGATTGAGGAATATAACACCACGTTGAAGTAGGAAGAGGCTATCTGGTTCCAAAAATCGTGAGTGAATTGGCTTGCTTTGGGGGATAACAACACAAAATTCTTCCACTTGTCTACTATTTGTCGGCGGAAACTTAATAAAATAACAACATTGAAAGTGGATGGAGAATAGACTACTGATAGAGAGATTTTACAAAAGCATGTTCACAACTTCTTTACTGAACTCTTCACAAAGGGCCAGGAGGAGAATATACGGCCACTTCCCTTAAGTATGCTCCAATGCCGACTGACCGATTCAAGCCGGAATGTGATTGGCCGCACACCTAGCATGGATGAGATCGTCTAAGTTGTGAAATCCATGAACCCGTATAAGGCCCAGGGTCCAGACGGGCTCAAAGCTTTCTTCTATCAGCACTACTGGGAGATCATTGGTGAGTCAATTTTTAAACTCATCCACACTTATTTCCGGGAAGGAAAAGTCATATAACATATGGGAAATGCCTTTATTTGCCTCATACTGAAGACCAAGAACCCTACGGACGTGGGGGATTTTCGGCCTATCGCCCTGATAAACGTGTTGCTTAAAATCGTCACCAAGACGCTGGTGCTTAGAATTAAGCCCCTAATTTCAGACCTCATTGGGCCATACCAAAGCAGCTTCATCCCAGGGTGGTGTACTCACGATAATATTCTAGTGCTGCAAGAACTATTACATACGATTTAGAAATCCAAAGGCAAGAAGGGGGGTATGATTTTCAAAATTGATCTGGAGAAAGCATACGATAAGGTAAACTGGGATTTTCTTAAAGAGACTCTGGAGTTTTTCAACTTCCCGGATAACATTATTACGCTGATCATGAGTGGTGTTAAATGTGTTCAACCGAAAATTTTGTGGAATGGAGAGCCAACAGATAAAATCGAGCCGACGTGTGGCATAAGTCAAGGAGACCCCATATCACCCTATTTGTTTGTGCTTTGTATCGAGAGGCTCTCGTATTTAATCGAGGAGGCAGTGAATGAAAGACGTTGGGAACCGATTGCCACGTGTCGTGGAGGACCAAAGATCTCTCACCTACTCTTCGCCGATGATATTATTTTCGCCGTATCGGCAACCAAGGAATGTACT
Organism: Lantana camara; assembly: GCA_037501455.1. Taxonomy (NCBI): domain Eukaryota; kingdom Viridiplantae; phylum Streptophyta; class Magnoliopsida; order Lamiales; family Verbenaceae; genus Lantana; species Lantana camara. The sequence goes on from CM074863.1 coordinate 90,249,939, forward strand.
GAAACAGTCAAAACAGTCATTGATACCTTTTGCAGCTCCTCTAGACTCAGAGTGAACATCAGTAAGTCTAAAATCTTCTTTAGCCCGAATACACCCATTGATAAGAGAAGGATAGTTGTTAATGCTACGGGTATAGATGAAACTTTGGAGCTTGGGAAGTACCTTGGTATCAATATGAGGCATGGTCGTCCCACACGGGAGTGCTTCACAAACATCATTGAGAGGGTGGAATCACGGCTCTCTAGTTGGAAGGCGAATACACTGAACCTTGCAGGTCGCTTGACCCTTGTGCAATCGGTGATGACTTCAATACCGGTGTACCAAATGCACACCAACTGGCTACCGAGGCACGTATGCGATAAACTCGACCAAATTAACAGGAACTTTATTTGGTCTTCGGATGCGAATATTAGGAAGACACACCTTGTTGGCTGGCATAAAGTTACGAGAAAGAAAACCTGTGGGGGTTTGGGGTTGAGAGAAGCGAGAAAGGCGAACATCGCAATGCTCGCCAAAGCAGGGTGGAAAGTTGCAACTAGAACTGACAATTTATGGAGCAGAATTTTTGAAGCAAAATACCTAAAAGGAGGTGACATAAGGGAACACAATCCGGGTGCCATGGCTTCCAGAACGTGGAAAGGGATTAGCAAAAGTGTCAAAATGCTTAAGAGCAATCTGGGATGGCGGATTGGCGATGGGCGCACCATTGCCATGTGGGACGACACATGGCTTGGAAGTAAGAGGCTTCGTGATAGAGTGGATGGCGAAGTCCACCAAGAAGATGCAGGCTTGAAAGTTGCAGACGTCATTGACGGTGAAGGGAGATGGAATTTACGCAGCCTGAAAACGAAACTCCCGGACGAGGTAATAAAGGAGATTCAGGAGGTTCCGATACCCAATCACAGAACGGAACCTGATAAATTGTACTGGAAAGGGTCGGGAAACGGTAAGTTCTCCTGCAAATCAGCTTATGATGTGCTGCGAGAAGAGTGCGAAGGAGGTCATAGGAACTGGACATGGATTTGGGATATGAAGATTCCAAATAAACTTAAAGCTTTTCTTTGGCTGATTGAGCACAGAAGCCTGATGACCAAGACATTGCAATATGACAGAAACATGAGCGACAATGCTCAATGTGAACGGTGTGGGGCGGCACGTGAAGACATCTGGCATGTGCTAAGTGGCTGCAGTTTCGCACAAGCAGTTTGGAGGAGAATCATACATGAGGAGGATGTGGCGCTATTTAATCTAGTAGCGCAGGAAAATTGGGTGAAAAGCTGTATAAGAAACTCTTTCAAATTGAAGACGGAGGTACAAGGTAATTGGTAAAGCATTTTCATGGCTACCATATGGAGTGTTTGGAAGGCCCAGAACCTCGCAACGTATAAGAAGAAACGAGAACCGGCACACATCACAGTATGCAGTGGGTTGATGCTAGCTCAAGACTTGGAGCAAATAAGGATACGACACAGGAAGGAATCAAGGAAAAAGATGGACCAAGCTTGGTCGAAACCACCACACGGATGGACGAAACTCAATACCGATGGTAGCCCTCAATCACAAAGGAGATCAGCAGTGGCAGGCGGTGTTCTAAGGGACGAGAAGAGACACTGGATCTGTGGCTTTTCCATGAAGTTGGGGAACATCTCAATCACCTTAGCTGAACTGTTGGGGCTAAGAGAAGGGTTAAGAATTGCTTGGGAAAGAAGGATAGCACGAGTCGTCGTCGAATGCGATTCTGAAATAGTGGTTAAACTCGTGAAGCAAGGGGACATTGAACGCCACCCCTACGGACAGATCATCAAGGATTGCCAGATCCTTCTACGTAAGCCACGGGAAGTGAGATTCGAACATATCTACCGTTCGGGAAACAAAATGGCTGATTCTTTGGCCAAACTTGGGCATAATCTGGAGGAATGTAAGACTATCTGGGAGCAACAACCGAGGGAGCTTGAGGAGCTGGAGAACGATGGGAGCAGCATGTAACGTTGGCTAGTCTCTGTTACCGACCAAAAAAAAAATAAAAATTAGTGGCTGTATCTTCCTATATATTCTTTTCATCCATTTCCATACACACACAGATATATATAGCGGTCTCCCTCAGTCCACAAACACAGACAGAGAGAGAGAGATGGGAACTGTGGCCGTAGATTCGGCCGGAATTGTGGCGCCTCGACCCGGGGCCTGCATAGGCCCAGGGATCCGGGCGTCAGGTGATACCAGTCACTCCTCAAACCAGTGTAAAAACTAATACAAAAGTCATATCTGATTTACAAATATACTACACTAAGGATATTCAAGGTCAACATACTTATCTAAGTTCAAAAGTGTATTAATACTATTCGTCACTATAGGCCGACTAACTCACCTCAACCAGCATATTTGTACTTGAAATTTAGTCGCTATCATAATCAAACCAGAGAGCATAAGGTTTCTCCTAGATCAATTCCCTGTCCCGCATTGCATCCTCTATTCATATCTTCTGGAGAACAAAACGAAATAAAGGGAAATATAGGGTGAGTCAAATGACTCAGTGGGAATTATCACAATAATCAAGAATAGAAGGATAGTAGAACAAATCAGAAGAATAATGAACAGAAAGGTAGCAGAGCACATCAGAAGAATAACGGTAACAACGATAACAGAAATGAAGAATAGGATAAACAGATAATGTTCACTGAGGGTCAAATGTTATAGGTCCCGCCTTGTATTGCCTTCCCAGATGATCAATCCAGGCAGTAGTCAGTGGCAGTGGATAGAACAGAGACCAGCGACGCACGCATGGTCATTCCCAGGGAGCGGCCCTAGGAATTAACGAACTTTGGGGTCCCCGCTATCGTTATTCTCCTTCACATTGGTTTACAGAATCGGTTACAGAATCAGGTTTAGGTAGGTTTAGGGTAGGCTTACAAAGCAGCTCAAATGAAATGGCTATCAATCAGAGGCTCAGAACACAAGGCAGTGAACATGCAGTAATCAGTACAATAATAACTCAATGAATAGATCAACAGACAGTAACAGATCAACGAACAATTCAGAAGACAGTTCAGAGAATAGATAATAAATAGTTCAAAAGGTAATTCAGACCATTTAAGGAGCAATGCAAAAGATAAGCCAAGGAACAATTCAAGAATAATGAAACATATAGAATACTAGAAGTAAAGAGAAAGAGATCATGGTACGAGGATTATGTTTTGTCTCCAACAAGAAGGGGTTATTCGCACCTTTCCGTCAGGGTTGTTGCATTTCCTTGTTTGCTTGTTGTTGCTTTAACTTACCTGGCAAGAATAATGTAATTGGCTAAGCTCATATTCTATCCTTCGTTATTAACATATTCTAAATTACGCCCATAACCTATTATTTGTTATTTATAATTTCTAAGTTACCAACTTTTATAACAAACCGACATCAACTAGTTAATCTTAGTGTAGCTAATGCTAAGTCTTCTAAATAATAACTTAATCTTTTAACGCAGTCAATAATATGTTAGTTAATTAGCAATTATATATAATCATCGTTATGTTTTATTAGTAATTATACAAATCTCTATATATATTTAATCAATATTATTGTGAATCAGTACCGTTGAAATAGTCTCAATATCCAGTATACTTCCAATTTATGGGTGTATAGGTCAAAGTCAAAGTAAGGGTCAAAATCAATTTCAAGTATTTGTTATTACTAACAACTATATAAATTTCGGTAAATATTTAAATCGTACTAGCTATCAGATATCAAATTATTCTCGAAGTTGTGTGAATTGTTCAATAACGTCCAATTTGGTGATGTCCAGATCAAAGTCAAACTTTAGCTATTTATAATAGGTATAATGCAACATTATTGTTGATGTTATTATAATCATAGTTACAATCAATGTTACTAAATATTTAATTAAAATTTTGAAGTAGGTTTAATGTCCAGTACCTTTCCATTTACATTATCCAGATTAAAATCAAAGTTAATGTCAGATTTTATTATTTAAGGCCCACACCAAGGCAAAGTCATAATAAATTTCAATCCAAATCCAAAGTTAAACTTTAATTACTCTTTGCAATTGGTTAATCATACTTCTAATATAATGGCATTAGCTATTATAAATGTCACGGTAACAATATTGAGAATCAAGATTAATATTTAATTAGTTCTTATAATTACATTTAGAATTAATCAGAATTAATAAATTAATAAGAATAAATCAGAACTAATCCATCTTATTGTTACGTTACTACTGTTGTTGTTGTTATTATTATTATTATTATTATTATTATTATTATTATTATTATTATTATTATTATTATTATTATTATTATTATGTAATTTAGAAAGAATTAAACCTCAAATTATATCAGTAGTATGTCAGATTTGTCCAAATTATCTCACGAATTTATTTAGGAGGTTAAGAACAATTTTCTGGTTTTACTTCGGCGAGTCACCGTCGCCGGACCACCACCGAAAAGCCGTCTGCCGCCGCCGACCGCCACTTCACGTCACCGGAAAATTCCCCAAAAATAGCCAAAATGATCGTCATTTTATGCTCGTTAACCATTTTCTATCAATTTTAGCAGATCGATTTAGGTTGGGGAATAATTTAAGAATCCCCTTTTTAGTTGTAATCCTAAACCCTAAAATTTTAAACTCAAATTAAACCTAAATCAACCGAAATTAATCAAAACAGATTTCATATATAGATTACCGATGTTTAACTCGTCCAAACCCACCTTGAGTTCACCAGAAAAAGTATTTGGAAAAGCCCGTCGTTGTTGCCATCGTCCGTTTACGGTTGACACACCACCGCGCCTCCGCCGCTTCGATTTTCAGCAATCCGCTACCGGTAATAGACTCACCTCGCCTAATCCTTTAATAACCCTATGGTCACGGATCAAAACTCCGGCTAAATCGCATCCGTCGGCAAAGCTCGGATTAAACTTTCAGCCCAATTTTCTTTCTCGTCTTTGGATGAAACTTGAAGATAATCATACATTCGTATTCTCCTCGTCGAGACAATCAAAAAGCACTATAAATTATTGAGATTTGGCCGAGAATCACCGGAGTTGTAAACCAACGATGGTTGCGTTTCTCGTGGGGGTTCTGTGTTTTTCTCGAGGGCTGAGTGTGTGTATTTTACGTTTTTGTGTTTAATGAGAATAGTGGTGTAAGGTGTGTAGGTATTAATATCAGGGATTGACCGCCTGATATTAATTTTATTTATTTATTTTGCCTCAATGTTTTTGCAAACATTAATTTCACCCCCAAAACTTTCTATTATATTTATCTAGACCCAAAACATAATTAATAATATATTAATATTTCACAAACACACAAATATATAATATATTCGATTACGATATATTTGTGTGTTTGTGAAATATTAATATATTATATAATATATTCGATTACGATAATTTCGGGGCGTCACATACTCCCCTCCTTAAAAGAATCTGGTCCCCAGATTCGTACTTGTTTCGTCGAATAACTCAGGATATTATTTCTGCATTATGTCCTCTCATTCCCATATCGCTTCCTCTACATCGTGATTTCTCCACAACTCTTTTATTTGAGGGATCTTCTTATTTCAGATTTCTTGAAATTTTCGATCTAGTATACGTACCGGGAACTCTTCGTAGGTTAGGTTTTCTTCTAAGGGGACGTCATCGAGTGGTATGATGTGATTTTCATCTGGGTAGTACTTTCGTAGTTGCGATAAGTGAAATACGTTATGGATTTCGGTAAGATTAGCAGGTAAAAGGAGACAGTAAGCTACAGGGCATATTCTATGTAGGATCTCGAAAGGTCCCATGTATCTTGGACTCAACTTTCCTCCTTTTCCGATCCTCAAGTATCCTTTTATAGGAGAGACGCGCAAAAATACTTTATCTCCAACTTCAAATTCTAAATCTTTTCGTCTCTTATCTTTATAACTCTTCTGTCTGTCATGTGCCGCTTTCATATTTTGTTTGATCGCTTGGATCTTTTCTATCATTTCTGGCATCAGTTCGAACCAGGTTATTCCATCTTCCAACTTAGTCAATGATTTTTCTCCTCTTAAATCCTAATGTTTGGGGGATCGACATTTTCGTCCATACAATGCCTCATATGGAGCCATCTGATGCTCGCTTGATAGCTATTATTATAAGCAAACTCCACGAAGGGTAAGTGCTTGTGCTATCCTATACCAAATCAAGCACACATGCTTGTAGCATGTCTTTTAATATTCGAATAGTCCTTTCAGATTGGCCATCGATTTGAGGAGGAGCAGCAAAACTAAAAATTTCATTCCCATTTGCTCCTAAAGACTTTTCCATAACCTAGAGGTAAATTTTGGTCTCTATCTGACACAATACTTTTCCATGAAGTCACATGATCTCCCTGAGATATATATAGTTGCCAGCTTTTCTACTTTATACTATGTCCTATAGATAGAAAATGAGCTGACTTGGCAAGTCTATCGTTGATTACCCAAATACTATTATAGTTGTCTCTAATGGTTGGTGAGCTAGCAACATAGTCCATTGTGATATGGTCCCATTTCTAGGCGGCTATTAGTAGTTGCTGCAACATTCCAGAGGGTTTTTGGTGTTCTGCTTTAACTAATTGACAAGTCAAGCATTTTTTTGCACATAATCTACAGTATCTTGCTTCATCCCACTCCACCAAAAGTGTTGTTTAAGATCTCGATACATCTTGGCTCCGCCAGGGTGTACTGCATGGAGAGTTTTCTGTGCCTCTTTTAACACCTTCTCGCAATTCTTTTGGCACACAAATTTGTTGCCCTAACCAAAGAATCCCTATATCATCGATTTTGAAATTTGTATTCTCATCAGCTTGCAGGGTTCTCTTTAATTGTCGAATCTCTTCATTTCTTGGTTGAGCGTCTCTTATCTTTGTATATTAAACTTTTGTGATCTGTATACACATCAAAGGTTGCATCGTATAAATAGTGCCTCTATTTCGCCAACGCAAAACTATTTCAGCTAGCTCCAAGTTATGCGTGGGATAATTTTTACTCAGATGGCTTGAGCTTTCTTGATGCATAGGAGATGACTTGCCCATTTTGTATGTACACACCTAATCCTTCCTTCGAGGCATCTGTATATACTATGAATCCTTCCAAGCCTTCTGGTAATGCAAGCACAGGTGCCTAAGTTAGCTTTCTCTTGATCTCTTCAAAACTCTTTTTGCAATCTGCTCTCCACTCGAAAGGTTGATCCTTATGGATGAGTCAAGTCAAAGGTCTAGCTAATTTAGAAAAACCCGATACAGTCTTTTGATAGTATCTTGCTAAGCCCAAAAACCTACGAACTTTAGATTCGTTCTTGGGTTGTTCCCACTTGGTTATGGCCTTGATCTTGGTTGGATCTACCTCAATTCTATTTTTTGAATGATGTGACCCAATAATGTCACTCGATCCAACCAGAATTCGCATTAACTGAACTTTGCGAAAAGTTGATTATTTTTCAACGTTTGCAATACCATTCGCAAGTGTTCTTCATGTTCCTCCTCTGATTTTAAGTAAGTCAGGATATCATCAATAGATATCACCACGAATCAAGCCAAAAATGGTTGGAAAATTCGACGCATTAAGTCTATGAATATAGTTGGTGCATTAGTTAATCCAAAGGGTATCACTACAAACTCGTAGTGACCGTATCGAGAGTTAAATGCACTCTTGGGAATATCTTCTTCTCGAACCCTTAACTGATAGTATCCTTGTCGTAAATCTAACTTTAATTAAACCTTAGAACCTTGAAGTACATCAAAGAGTTCGTCGATATGGGGCAACAAATACTTATTTTTGGCTGTTATCCAATTTAACTCCCGATAATCAACGCACATACGCTTGTTCCATCTTTCTTCTTGACAAACAACACCGGAGCTCCCTAAGGTGATGTGCTAGGTCGGATGAATTGTTTATCTGTTAATTCTTGGAGTTGTTTCTTCAACTCCTGTAACTCAATTGGTGCCATGCGGTATGGGGTCTTAGAATCGGGTTCTGCACCTGGTATTAATTCAACAACAAATTTGATTTCTCTCTAGGGTGGTAAGGACTCAGAAATTCCTTCACAATCTTTACTTCCTCCAGCTTACTCTTATTAATCAGGTAGGCCAAAATTCCTAGATTCTTTTTTCTGATCAATCGTTTTACTTTCCCAAATGACGCTAAAAATACAAACATTGGTCTACTATTGGGTTTTGTAGGGATAGTCACTGGGTTTAAAATCTTAATTTGCTTATTAAAGCAATCAATTTGTGCCCGATGATGGTATAACCAATCCATCCCCAAAATAGCATCATAACCTTTAATAGGAAGATTAATAAGATTGGCTAAATATTCACCTTCACCAATTCTTACTGGGCATCCTGGGTATATCCTATCAGTCGTCATACTAGCACCTACTGGAGTTTGCACGTCAATTTGGTAAGGCGTAACTTCCCAATGCAAGTTTAAATTTACCGCAAAGTTTGGAGACGCAAAGAAATGAGTAGCTCTAGGATCAGATAATACTTTGCCTTTACTTCCAGAAACATAGAACATACCTTCCACCATATCGTTGGAGTCTGGTGCTCCCTCTCCGGCTATGGCGTAGGCTCGTGCAGGCACTCAAGATTTTTTGCTAGGTCTCATTGTCTGTCTTTGTCCTTCTCTAACTACGTTAATCGTTATTTCTTTCTTCTCCGGGCAGTTATTGACAAAATAACTAGGATTGCTGCATGAAAAACACCGATTGTTTTGCTTCCAACAATCTTCCTCCTTGTGATGAGGGTTTCCACAACTTCTGCAATTTCCTAGTGTATTTGGTCGTCCTACGGGTCCTCTCCAATCGGTATTAGGGCGATTGTTAGGAAATCTATATTCAATCTTCGTCACAGGGCCTTCTCACGTAATAACCTTAACCCTTCCTTTTCATTGTTCCAACCTCAATGCTATATATTTCTTGGAATTCAAACTTCACTTGTAAAGCTCGGTTAACCACTTGTATGTAATTTCCAAAATCACATGCGATCAAAGAGTGTCAAATCTTGATTCAAAGGCAATCCAAAATTTATTATTATTATTTTTTTTTCATCATTCTCTCTTCATCTGCTTGGATATGAAATGCATATCGGATCAGACGATTGAATTATGGTACGGATTGTGAAACTGTGGATGTTCCTTAAATCGTCGGCATAAACTCCCGCTCTCTAGAATTCTTTACCACTTAAGGCACAAGGTGGTTGTGAAAAGCTAAAGAAGAGTTTTCCCAGGTCAACTGGCGTTCTTTCTTATTCCTGCTAGTTGGAGGATAATCTCCACCAATTTCTATCCACATCCGCCAACAAGAAAGTGGTATAACGTACTTTCTAGAGGTCACTGTAGTTTGGATATCACCAAACCATGATTCTGTCGCTCGATCATTAGGTTCATCGAAAATTTTAAACGGATAAAAAGTGAGGAGTCGCTCTAATCCTTTATTTCCCATGTTCCCTTTATCGTTGTTCTGAGTGTTACTGGCGTACCCTTGTTGTTGGCAAAACTGCATAAATCGTTGGATCATATCGAGCATGTCTCCTGCCACATGTTGTTGATGGGCTTCTCGGGATGGAGAACCATGTGGGTAGTTACCAATGCTATGCTCTTCTTCTGTGAGTTCCATTTCGCTTCTTTCTCGTCTACAACCTCTAGAGGCTGATGCTCGTGAAATTGGAGGTCTTCCACTTTGTGTTGAACAACCACGAGAGTTAGTTCGAGAACCTTGTCATGATACCATTTTCTAAGATACGTGCACGCCCATCGAGGACCGCATGAGATAAAAGATTGACGTGACACTTTCACGTCAACAAAAATCATCACTAAGAACTAAAGAAGGATTCTCAAGAAAAGTCGAGGGAAGGCCCAAAATTCGAGCACAAGACTCGAAGTCAAACATAAACACATACAGAATAATCAAGGAGCCATAAACCTTTCTAATAATTTAGGTGACCCAAGTATGATCCATCACTCTCTTTCTATAAGTGACCTACCGAAATTCCAATCTGGAGATTCCTATAGTATGTAAGGAACTTACTGTTTGTTGAGCCCATACTTCACAGTCTAAGGATCCTATCCCAGCAGCTTAGGTATTCAACCTAAGCTCTGATACCACGTGTGGCGCCCCGACCCGGGGCCTGCATAGGCCCAGGGATCCGGGCGTCAGGTGATACCAGTCACTCCTCAAACCTGTGTAAACACTAATACAAAAGTCATATCTGATTTACAAATATACTATACTAAGGATATTCAAGGTCAACATACTTATCTAAGTTCAAAAGTGTATTAATACTATTCGTCACTATAGGCCGACTAACTCACCTCAACCAGTATATTTGTACTTGAAATTTAGTCGCTATCATAATCAAACCAGAGAGCATAAGGTTTCTCCTAGATCAATTCCCTGTCCCGCATTGCGTTCTCTATTCATATCTTCTGGAGAACAAAACAAAATAAAGGGAAATATAGGGTGAGTCAAATGACTCAGTGGGAATTATCACAATAATCAAGAACAGAAGGATAGTAGAACAAATCAGAAGAATAATGAACAGAAAGGTAGCAGAGCACATCAGAAGAATAACGGTAACAACGATAACAGAAATGAAGAATAGGATAAACAGATAATGTTCACTGAGGGTCAAATGTTATAGGTCCCGCCTTGTATCGCCTTCCCAGATGATCAATCCAGGCATTAGTCAGTGGCAGTGGACAGAACAGAGACCAGCGACGCACGCATGGTCATTCCCAGGGAGCAACCCTAGGAATTAACGAACTTTGGGGTCCCCGCAGTCATTATTCTCCTTCACATTGGTTTACAGAATCGGTTACAGAATCAGGTTTAGGTAGGTTTAGGGTAGGCTTACAAAGCAGCTCAAATAAAATGGCTATCAATCAGAGGCTCAGAACACAAGGCAGTGAACATGCAGTAATCAGTACAATAATAACTCAATGAATAGATCAACAGACAGTAACAGATCAACGAACAATTCAGAAGACAGTTCAGAGAATAGATAATAAATAGTTCAAAAGGTAATTCAGACCATTTAAGGAGCAATGCAAAAGATAAGCCAAGGAACAATTCAAGAATAATGAAACATATAGAATACTAGAAGTAAAGAGAAAGAGATCATGGTACGAGGATTATGTTTTGTCTCCAGCAAGAAGGGGTTATTCGCACCTTTCCGTCAGGGTTGTTGCATTTCCTTGTTTGCTTGTTGTTGCTTTAAGTTACCTGGCAAGAATAATGTAATTGGCTAAGCTCATATTCTATCCTTCGTTATTAACATATTCTAAATTACGCCCATAACCTATTATTCGTTATTTATAATTTCTAAGTTACCAACTTTTATAACACACCGACATCAACTGGTTAATCTTAGTGTAGCTAATGCTAAGTCTTCTAATTAATAACTTAATCTTTTAACGCAGTCAATAATATGTTAGTTAATTAGCAACTACATATAATCATCGTTATATTTTATTAGTAATTATACAAATCTCTATATACATTTAATCAATATTATTGTGAATCAGTACCGTTGAAATAGTCTCAATATCCAGTATACTTCCAATTTATGGGTGTATAGGTCAAAGTCAAAGTAAGGGTCAAAATCAATTTCAAGTATTTGTTATTACTAACAACTATATAAATTTCGGTAAATATTTAAATCGTACTAGCTATCAGATATCAAATTATTCTCGAAGTTGTGTGAATTGTTCAATAACGTCCAATTTGGTGATGTCCAGATCAAAGTCAAACTTTAGCTATTTATAATAGGTATAGTGCAACATTATTGTTGATGTTATTATAATCATAGTTACAATCAATGTTAGGGGTGTACGCGGTCGGGTATGGGCGGTTTCTTAGTAAAATGTCACCCGACCCGAAGTATGCGGGTTTGTAAAAATATAAACCGTAAATACATAATTATTTTTTCAAACCGAGCGGTTCGGGTTGGACGGGTACGGTTTTATAGCGGGCCGATTGGCGGTTTAACGAATTTTATATGTATTTTTTTAATAAAAATATTTTATACTCATAATTTTAACTCAATAATCAAAAAGATATAAAGAATATGAGAATTTATTCTAGTTTATCACTTATTACAGCTAATACTAATACATAATGATTTCAAAGTAGATGAATGAATATATATATATACATCATTCAATAAATAATGTCATATTATAAATATAAATTTATTTTTTGTTAAAGAACTTGTATAATATTAATTTAACACAAAAATATACCTTATATATATATAATTTGTATAATATATATGACAATTGTATTGTGTATCATGTATTTATATAATTATAATTACGAATAAAATATAAATATATGTATAGCGGTCGGGTAGCGGGTAGACGGATTTGAATTATTAGACCCACCACCCGAACCAAAAGTAGCGGGTTGTAATATTTTTCAACCGCGGTTATTTTTTTAAAATTTCAACCGGCGGTTTTCGAGCGGTTTGATTCGGTTCGGGCGGATTTAACGGGTTGTGCGGGTTTATGTACACCCCTAATCAATGTTACTAAATATTTAATTAAAATTTTGAAGTAGGTTTAATGTCCAGTACCTTTCCATTTACATTATCCAGATTAAAATCAAAGTTAATGTCAGATTTTATTATTTAAGGCCCACACCAAGGCAAAGTCATAATAAATTTCAATCCAAATCCAAAGTTAAACTTTAATTACTCTTTGCAATTGGTTAATCATACTTCTAATATAATGGCATTAGTTATTATAAATGTCACGGTAACAATATTGAGAATCAAGATTAATATTTAATTAGTTCTTATCATTACATTTAGAATTAATCAGAATTAATAAATTAATAAGAATAAATCAGAACTAATCCATCTTATTGTTACGTTACTACTGTTGTTATTATTATTATTATTATTATTATTATTATTATTATGTAATTTAGAAAGAATTAAACCTCAAATTATATCAGTAGTATGTCAGATTTGTCCAAATTATCTCACGAATTTATTTAGGAGGTTAAGAACAATTTTCTGGTTTTACTTCGGCGAGTCACCGTCGCCGGACCACCACCGAAAAGCCGTCTGCCGCCGCCGACCGCCACTTCACGTCACCGGAAAATTCCCCAAAAATAGCCAAAATGATCGTCATTTTATGCTCGTTAACCATTTTCAATCAATTTCAGCAGATCAATTTAGGTTGGGGAATAATTTAAGAATCCCCTTTTCAGTTGTAATCCTAAACCCTAAAATTTTAAACTCAAATTAAACCTAAATCAACCGAAATTAATCAAAACAGATTTCATATATAGATTACCGATGTTTAACTCGTCCAAACCCACCTTGAGTTCACCAGAAAAAGTATTTGGAAAAGCCCGTCGTTGTTGCCATCGTCCGTTTACGGTTGACACACCACCGCGCCTCCGCCGCTTCGATTTTCAGCAATCCGCTACCGGTAATAGACTCACCTCGCCTAATCCTTTAATAACCCTATGGTCACGGATCAAAACTCCGGCTAAATCGCATCCGTCGGCAAAGCTCGGATTAAACTTTCAGCCCAATTTTCTTTCTCGTCTTTGGATGAAACTTGAAGATAATCATACATTCGTATTCTCCTCGTCGAGACAATCAAAAAGCACTATAAATTATTGAGATTTGGCCGAGAATCACCGGAGTTGTAAACCAACGATGGTTGCGTTTCTCGTGGGGGTTCTGTGTTTTTCTCGAGGGCTGAGTGTGTGTATTTTACGTTTTTGTGTTTAATGAGAATAGTGGTGTAAGGTGTGTAGGTATTAATATCAGGGATTGACCGCCTGATATTAATTTTATTTATTTATTTTGCCTCAATGTTTTTGCAAACATTAATTTCACCCCCAAAACTTTCTATTATATTTATCTAGACCCAAAACATAATTAATAATATATTAATATTTCACAAACACACAAATATATAATATATTCGATTACGATAATTTCGGGGCGTCACAGGAATATTCTCTGTGGACGGCGAAAACGGTGGTGCTAATTCAAACGATCTTGATGCCGGAGCCCTGTTTGTCCTGAAATTCCGAGGTCAGCAACTCTACATCATCTTCTTTCCTTCTTCTTTTCAGTAATAATGTTAGAACAACAATATTATTTTTTGGGATTTAATGTGTACCATATTTATTAATTAATAAATATGGTAGAGATTAGCTCCCAAAAAATAATATTGCATAACTAAGGCTTTCTTAGTATATTACCTAACTTTTTGGATATTTTGGTGACAAATTGCTTGACTTATGAAGTGCATCGTGGAAGCCTATGAGACCGTAATCAGTGTTGAAAGGACCTCGTTTGCAACTTGTATTGTGTTTAAAGTGACATTATGCACTGATTGGATATTAAAATTACAGGGAAAGGTGGTTCGTACCACAAATTACATTCAAATTTAGAATTTATCGAACATTTTAAACTGCCACCTAAAGAGGAAAATGCAATTTTGGTATACCAACCAACCCCAATTCGCATTTTTGGTATAAATTTTTTTCCGGTGAAAAAACTACCCCTTAATTCAAAAAGTTAGCAATTTTATGCATGCTCCGACCCGAATAGCTTTGACCCACCGGAAAATCCATTAAATTCACACCTGTCACTGCCATGTCACTGCCACTTCACCTACGTGGAATATTTTATCCTACATGGCCCAAATGCTTACATGGCATCAATTCATACACCCACATGTAAACTAATATATATATATACATGACAAAATTAAAATAGAAATTGAAAAAAAAAAAAACAATAATATATATTTATTATCATTATTATTTTTTATCCTCGAAATTGGCACGAAATCCATTTGATTAAACTGTTGTTAGGGTTTCTTATTTTTATGATGCTTTCAGTTTCGTGAAAAACTATATATATATATATATATATATATTTATTTATTTATTTATTTTATTCTTTTTTTTTTGTCCCGAAATTTTCCGTTCTATACAAAAATAGGTCGAATTTATTTTTCTTCCCGAAATTTTTTTTGTCATCCCACATTTTCATTTTTTCTACATTTTAGTCCGAAAATGCAAAATTTTCACTTTTATTCCTCATTCATATTGGCGTTTTTATTAAATAATTTATATAAAATTAAAAACAAAAAAATAATAATAAAGAAAAAAGAAGATGAACAACCACCCTCCGGCCTCCCCCCAAACCCAGAACCACCCTCACCCCCAAATCCCACAATCTCCTCCAAAAAACTCATCGCCGCAGCCGCCCCCTCTACACCATTAAATCGCCACCAACCACCACCACAATATATTGCCACCGCGCACAGAATCGCTACCACCACGGATCAAATCGCCGCTGCAATCACCACTACCAACACTATATCGCTGTACACCACAATTGTCCCACACCACCACCAACCCAACTGCACACCACCATCAAAATCTCAACACCACAAACACAAACATACTTAAAATCAGACCTCGTCTTTAGATGATCAGATCTGATATATGAAGGCAGGATCTGTTTTGTACAACATATGAGGGAACATAAAGGGAGTTCGAGGATCGCGAGCGGCGGAAGGGAGGGGCGCGATGGTCCTGCGCTGGAGAGAGGAGAGGCGTCGCGCCGCGTTGCAGAGAGGTGGAGGTCGCCACCTCCACTACTCAGATCTAAGGTGGATGTCGGAGAAGAGATTGGGGAGGCGGCGACGGTACATGTGAGATGGATATGGGAGAAGAGAAGGAAGGGCACCGATGATGCATTTCAGATGAATATGGGTGAAGAGATCGAGGGGGCGGCGATGATGGTGGCGCGGTGAAAGGGACGGTGATGATGGTGGCGCGGTGGAAAAAGGGTGTATAATATGATGAAGTTTATAAGCCTTTAGGGTTTAGTTTAACTTTTGCATTTTGGGACTAAAATCACGTTTTCTACTTCTAATTTTTAAATGATAAATTTATGAATATGTAGATATAATATGATGAAGTGTTTTGTCAAATTTTGTTTTTTTGAATGCCCTATTATTATTTACGTATTCAGTTTATAACTATATATTTCTTCAGCTATATATATATATATATATATATATATAAATATTATTATTTTTAAGTTTTTTATTTTTCATATTTTAACTAAATATAAATGTATAACAAAATAGTACCTACATTTTTCATATTCCAACAGAACGAACCCTTAATACAATTCATTCAACAATATAGTCCCTGGGGGCATTTTTGGAAAATCAAGTTTGATAATAGATAGAACCCTAACAGTGTTTAGGGACTTCAAACGGTCCGATAGAATTAGGGATTTATTTGTAATAAACGAAAAAGTAGGGAGTAAATTATAATTATGATAAATCTTAGGGGACCTGGATGTAATTTACCAATTTATTTATCTATTTTTGGGGTTGGGTGGGTTTTTATTTTTATTTTTATTTTCATTGTATATATGTATTTATTTATTTTCTAAAATACAAAAGCCAAGTCAGAGCACACAAGGCATCCATGTACCCATTATTTAGCCCAGTTAGCAAAAATGGCCTTTTCCGGCGCCAACTGGAAATTTCCGGTGAAAACATGCATAAAATTACTAACTTTTTGAGTTAAAGGATAGTTTTTTCACCGGAAAAAATTTTGTACCAAAAATGCGAATTGGAGTTAGTTGGTATACCAAAATTGCATTTTCCTCGCCACCTAAAATATTCACATTGATTCAAATCATCATTTCGTTCATTTTTTGACTTTGCATATTATCGTTCCAACAAATAAACAGACGAAAATGACAATCTGAATTGAAGCGAATAGTATAGATAACAATTTAAAATATTCGTATTCACATAACAAGTATTATATCTGGCATATCTTTGGGAAGAAACTGTCTTTTCCTCTTAAAATTATGATTACTGTCTTCGATTCGAATTATGGTCATTTTTCACAAATGACTTCAACTATGATTTGTCATCAGACGTAAGTTAAACTATATTAGTTGTTGCAGTTTGTTGCGTGATTCCAACCAATCTCAGCCTCCAACAAACACCCCATGTTTTTGCCCGTTTTTATATGTAACCTAATTCATCATCTTACAAATATTTTTAAAAATATTATTTGTTTGGTATCGTATCACGTTAGATACTCGTATAGAAAATAATTTTGGACACTTATTATATGAAGAATTCAAGAAAAAGATCATGCCATCATATTTATGTCTTATTATGTCTGTATCTTCATATTCGTATTTGTGTATCATAGTTCATCGTGTAATTATAAGTTCTTGATTGATAACCTCATGAGTAATTTATCTGACCATAACTTATTTAATTTCAATAAAAGAATTTCATTCATTTCATTTGGAAATTTTTTTGACACATACAATCTTATTATACGCGTACATCTTAGTTGTTCTCCATTAGGTTAATAAATCTAGCCTTCGAATTTGTTAAATGAGGGGAAATTGTTTTATGTTTATCGTGTGAGTGGTGTAAATTTGATCAATATATCAATCAAATAGCATATATATGTAATATATTTATTAATACGATTAATTTGATTCGATTGAATCAGATATGTATTAGAATTTTTTCATTCGATTACCCATTTATTCTATAACATCCTACCTTATAAATGTAGGAAATTGGTTGCACTATGGATACCATTTGACGACGGCGATAGTGGCTCCGGCGCTGCTAAGCTTGCCCTTTGCATTCACGTTGTTGGGGTGGAGCGGCGGCGTACTTTGCCTGACCGCCGCCGGCATCACCACCTTCTATTCGTACAACCTACTATCCTCGGTTTTGGAGCATTACGCACAACTTGGAAGGCGACACCTTCGTTTCCGCGACATGGCTCATGATATTTTAGGTATTTATAGTCAATTATTACATTTGATAAAGATAATATTATCTTATTCTATTTAGTTATTTATTTATCATAAATTTATAACTACATCAAAGATAATTATAAAAAAAATATACTAATATAAAAAATGTAATTTAATACATATTTAAATTATAATAAAATTTTAATTTGTGTACGCATCAAGTATACAGAACTGTTAATTTACTGTTAATAGAGCCAATATATTTACTACGTTTGAAGTTAGGTAAATTTTTATAAATAAAACCTTATAAATATATACATATATTTAGTATATAGTCTTTAATTCAAATAATTAGAAAATTGATTATTTTGTAATTAGGAAAAAAGATTTTTTGCAATCAAATTTTGCGCCTTTTTGCAATTTACCATCCCAACAAACTTTCGTTGCAAACCGTCATCCAAATATTTGTAATAAACCGTCATCTAAATTTTTTTTGGGTGGTTTTGACTAAAAAATATCACACGTGGCATGTTTATAAAACATACACGTTAATTATATTTTCACCAAAATCACCGGAAAAATTTTTTTTTTTGAGATGATGGTATCTTACAATTGCAAACTTTAATGACGGTTTAGAATAAAAGTTGACGAGAATAATAAATTATAAAAAGAGGCTTTTGAATGTCAAAAATTCATTTTCCGTTGTAATTATATATGACATGGTACTATTATAGGGCCTGGGTGGGGGCGATACTTCGTAGGCCCACTTCAATTGGGCATATGCTATGGTATGGTTATTGCTTCCACACTTCTTCGTGGACAGAGCCTCAAGGTTTGGACTTTTTCTTTTTTCTTTTTCCTTTCCGCCCAATTAAATAATTAAATTAAAATATAATTAATAATTTTAATAGTAAGTATTTTATTTTATTTAAATATTTCGCTTAATATCACGGTCCATGCCATTTTAGATAATTACTTAAATATTGTTAGAAAGTTTCTTTTCCAATTAAAAAAGAAAATGAATATATCATTTCAATTGTTTGGATATATTTAATACACGAACACTTTTAAAAACAATGTTATGTCATGTTATATCATATCAAACACTCGTAACGAATATTTCTTATAATAAAGAAAAAAACCGTATTAACGTATCTGATGAGGCCTAAAATCACTCTCGAATCAAAGCCGTCCACGTGTCAGCATGCCGCTGGCTAAACCCCGGACGCTCGCCTCAATGGGCTCGTGGGCCTTCCCAGCCCACTCATTCGCAAGCTAGAATTGACCGACAATCCTCGGACGGCTATTTCGGTAAAAGCCCAGATCTGACTAGCTTGCCGCTCGCGTCTCAGCCCTCAGGGTTATCCTTCTCATGGAAGCGCCTGTATGGGGGTCCCCTGCTGACGCTCGGGATGTCGTCGCTCGAAGGTCATCTACCGTGGGGAGCCCATCCGTGGATTCCTCGAGCGTCATCAACGCTCAGGACGACTCTGCTTCTCGTACGGTGGATCTTGGCCTTCAGAAGAAGACGTTACTCCCTCATCCCACGCGGCCCTCGTCAACAACCTCTGACACAAAGGTACTGTACACGGTGCACCTGACACGCCGTCTCCTTTTCTGGAATGTCATTCTCACCCCACCAAAGGCTGACGCGTGTTAGGGCAACACAGGTTTGGGACCACATGGTCAATTTACCCACTTACCCCCATCCCTAACATATAAATATAGGAGAACCCCTGCATTCTCCCCCAAGTTATCTTCCTCATAAAACATACCGCATACTGAACTGGGCATCTCTTTCCTCTGCAACTTCTCCAAAGCTTCCTGTATCTCACCCTTTTCTGCATTCTCACTGCACGACTTCTTGGTGTTATCCTAGCTGGAAGAACCCACGCTCATTGGAAACCCAGTTCCTGAGGCTCCTGTGCCTGTGATGGTCTTCCTTCCTATCTACAAATTCTAAAGTGTTTGGTGTTCGAGTCCTCCACAAGTTTCTGCACCATCATTTTTGGCGCCGTCTATGGGAAACCATCACCACCATCTTTGGTACTACCAGTTTCTTCCTTCAAAAGCTAGTTGAAGAGTGACACCCAAGTCTTTAATCATGGTAACTGCGACGAGATCTGGAGCAATCAGAGAAAAAAGCGCTTTTCCCCCCGTCAACGAGGAGGACGTGGAAGGCAACATCCCCGCCGGAGGAGCAAACCCCCCAGCCGCCGGAAATGGGGACGAGAACACAGAGCCAGCGGGGACAACTCTCCCACCAGGTGGTAACGTTGCGGGCGGACCCAGCTCCGTTGCTCCACCTGCAGCTCATACCGCCCCCGCTTCCAATCCTTACTCAGGGGTGTATCCCATGGCCATTCCCCCTCCGGGATACCCGTTTGTGCAGCCTGGAATGATGCCTGGGATGATGCCGGTGATCCAACCTTACCAGGTGGGGACTCTGAATCTCCCCACGTCATTACCAAGGGAAATACAGGGGGTGGAGATGCCCCAAGTTACCAGCCAGCAACTTCAGGCGCTATATGCGCAGTGCGAAAGCCAGGCCGTTCAGAACGCCTGGGAGCATTTCATGGCAGCATACTTCCCCTCGCAGGCTAGCGCTCGTCTGGCCCCGCCTCTTGGCGGGCTCCCAGCGCATCCCTTGACGATGGCCCAAAATGCGCTAAGGGCACAGCAACCTCCCCCACCGCCGAACCAAGGAAATGAAGCCCCACCGAGGGTCCAGCAAGTACGACCAGCTGTAGGAGAAGAAAGGGCCCCTCGAAATGAGGCGGCCGGAGATAATGAAGAAATCCAATCGAGGGCCGCAGGGAGGGCAAACCGCAGAAATGTTGGTGACCCTCAGCTGGCCGCGGTCCAAGATCAAATCAGAGGGCTCCAGAATGTGGTAGAGCAGCTCTCTCGAGCAAGGTCTCAAGTCCCCCGTGATGGGGACGAGAGGTCCAAGGCCAGAGACGCTCGTCGACCACGCAGCCCAATATCCCGCCGAAGGAGAGAAGCCAGCTATGAAGATCCCGACGAACGAGACTACAGGATCATGGCGGGTGATTCCCCCCTCGTCGAGGAGGTTCTAATGACTCGCGCAGGGAAGGGTAAAATTCCCTCGTCAATCAACAGATACGATGGAACTACGGACCCAGCCGAGCATCTGGACCATTTTGTGCACCTAATGCACCTGTATGACCATCCGGACAACTACTGGGCCAAGGTGTTTGTTACTTCCCTCACCGGAATGGCCCAGGAGTGGTACAAAAAGCTCCCCCCGCGCTCGATCCGAGGATACTATGACCTGACGGATGCCTTTGTCAGCCACTTCAATTCGCTGAAAGCACCGGCCCCGGCCGCGACCGCCCTTTATAGCCTGGTCCAAGGGCCGAACGAGACTCTCAGGTCCTTCATGGGGAGGTTCAATAAAGAAATCTTGTTGGTAGAAAAGCCCTCGATGGACTTTTTGAGGCACGTTCTGTTTGGGGCCATCAACATGAAGCATTACGTCAGCAAAGAGTTTGTGGAAGAAGTAGCCAAGAAGAAGCCGCGCTCGTTGATGGAAATTAGGGAGATTGCAGACTCCTTCTTTACCCTCGAGGATATGTACATAGCGAGGGATCAGAAGATGGCAAATGCCCCTCGCCTCAACAGAACCCACGAGGACAGAGTGGAGCCCAACCGGAATCGGCGCCGCAGCCCGATACCCGCTCGACGACATTCCTCACCTCCGCGGAGGCTCGAGCGTGTCCCCCTCAACCGCCCGATTGCCGAAGTTTATACCCTGGCGGACCAGAAGCTGTTTAAGAGACCGCCCAAGCTAAGAGAAACCGAGGCTCAGAAGCGCTCGGGGAAGTACTGTGCCTTCCATAAACAGAAGGGGCATGACACTAATGATTGCCGCCAACTGGAGAAGGAAATTCAGCGGCTGATTGCTGGGGGGCACCTCAAAGAGTTTGTGAAAGTACTGGAGGGGTACGATGAGCATTGCGCAGAACGAGCGCTGGGGAGAAGAAGAAGCCGTTCACGCTTCCGAAGCCCTCACCGCCATCGAACCGAAACCAGCGAGCGCGGTAAGGGGAAAGGGGTGGACGTGGAAAATCAGCCCTTCGCGGTCATTCACATGATCGCTGGAGGACCCTCGGGGGGCGATTCCAACGCTTCACGACGTCGCCATGTTCGGAGCTACAACCAAGGAGCGTCTCTCCCTCGTCCAGTGCTCTCCCTTGACAATTCTTCGCGCTCGAAGGAGGAGGAAGTTATAGGATTTACTGAGAAAGATCTTGAACACATTGTAACACCCCATGGGATGGGAAAAACCTCTGACTGTCCCATGGTGGTTAGTTTAGACGTTCATAACCACACTGTAAAGAGGGTTTTATTTGATAGTGGAAGCTCTGTGAACGTTCTCCCGTACTCAACATTTCAACAAATGAACATAACAAACATCCCCCTCGAACCTCTCAAAACTGCCCTCGTAGGGTTTGGAGGTTCCGAGATCGTCCCTCGTGGACAGATTCGCTTGGCCACCTCCTTTGGTCGCGCCCCACAGCGAAAAACATTGAGCGTCCTCTACAACGTCGTTGAAGTGAATCTTCCTTACAATATCATCATTGGGCGCCCAGCCCTCGTGGATTTCAAGGCCGTAATTTCCACCTATCATCAAAAAGTCAAGTTTCCAACCCCCGAGTGTACCGGAGAAATTCTGTGTAACGTCAAAGAAGCTTGGGAGTGTTACATACTTTCACTTCGCAGCCACAAGCCCAAGCAGTGCGCTCAACCCGGGTCTACTAAGAAGTCCGTGGACTTCCCTGAATTAAACGAAGATGGCCCCGAGCGCAAGAGAGCAAAGCTGTACCGAAAGAAGAATAAAAAGAGGACCCCTGAAGACGTTCAGTGTTCAGAGGATAGGCCACCGGGGGCCGTCGAGGGCTCATCTTCAGAAAGCGAGCGTGACGAGCCCAAGAGTATGCTCACCGGGAAAAAACGAGCGCTAGAGGCGCCAAGGCCGGAAGTTCGGATTGAGCCCACTGAAGAATTTTTGACCGTTGAATTGGAGCCTGGGAACCCGGATAAAACCACTCAGATTGGCTCAGGCCTGGATGGGCCCTCGCAAGTTTTGATGATCGACTTCCTACGAGAGAACCTAGACGTTTTCGCGTGGAAAGCTTCTGACCTCACCGGAATAGATCCGAGCGTCATTGTCCACAGATTGAACGTGGATCCAACCTTCAAGCCCATCAAACAGAAGAAGAGAGACATTCATGGCTTTAGGAAACGGGTTATCGAAGAGGAGGTTGGTAAGTTGCTTGATGCTCAGTACATCGAGGAAATCTTGTACCCAGAGTGGCTTTGCAATGTGGTGCTCGTCCCAAAGAGCGCCAATAAGTGGCGTATGTGCAACGACTTCACGGACCTCAACAAAGCGTGCCCCAAAGACCATTACCCCCTACCGAGGATCGATCAGTTGGTAGACTCTACAGCCGGGTGTGAACTCATGAGTATGATGGACGCCTTTCAGGGATATTATCAAATCTTTATGGCGCCCGAAGATCGCCCCAAAACTTCGTTTATTGTGCATTTGGGTGTTTACTGTTTCAAAGTCATGCCATTTGGGCTCAAAAACGCGGGAGCAACTTATCAGCGCCTAGTCAATAGAATGTTCGAGAGTGAAATTGGAAAATCTATGGAGGTATATGTAGACGACATGATAGTCAAAAGTGAGCGCCAACGCTCCCATCTGGAGGATCTCAAGCAGACTTTCGACATCCTTCGTCGCTACGGAATGAAGTTGAACCCATCAAAATGCACCTTTGGCGTTCGAGGCGGTAAATTCCTGGGATACATGGTCAGTCAACGTGGCATAGAGGCAAACCCCGAGAAGATTAGAGCAATCCTGGACATACCCTCCCCTCGCAATCTGAGAGAGGTCCAGGTGCTCGTGGGAAAGATCATTTCACTAAATAGGTTCATCTCCCGTTCAGCGGACAGGAATCTACCCTTCTTTAAAATTTTGCGCAACGCTCGCAACTTTACCTGGAACGAGGATTGTGAAAAGGCCCTGCAGAACATGAAACAATATCTGTCGAGCGCGCCTTTGCTGACCAAGCCAATCCCAGGCGAAAATTTGTTTATCTATCTGTCCGTTTCTTTGGAGGCCACGAGCGCTGTCCTCGTAGCAATCCGCGAGCGTAAGCATATGCCAGTGTATTATCTGAGCAAGACTCTACAGGGAGCAGAGAAAAGGTACATGGAAATTGAGAAATTGGCCTTTGCGCTCGTTAACGCATCCCGAAGGCTGAGGCCATATTTTCAGGCTCACTCTATCACAGTGCTTACAGATCAACCACTCAAACAAGTGCTATCTAAGCCGGATGTTTCGGGAAGGTTAATTAAATGGGCAATTGAGCTTAGTCAGTTTGATATCTCCTTCGAGCCCCGTACAGCCATACAGGCTCAGGCAGTGGCCGATTTGTTGGTTGAACGTTTCAATCTGGGGACTGTGCCATTGGCGGACGAGGGTTTATGGCTTTTGCATACGGATGGCTCCTCGACCTCACATGGGGGAGGAGCCGGGGTGACCCTCAGGGATCCCCTTGGGGCAGAAGTTGACTATGCAATCAAGCTGGCGTTTCAAGTCACCAACAACGAAGCTGAGTATGAGGCCCTCATCCAAGGGCTCAGGATTGCGCTCCAAAATGGAGCCACTCGTGTCACAGCGTACGTTGATTCGCAGTTGATCGCAAGTCAAATCGATGGTAGTTATGAGGCTCGAGAAGCCACCATGGCACAGTACCTATCGAGCGCCAAGGAAGAGATAGCCAAGTTCAAGGAATTCCATCTTTTGCAAATTCCAAGGGCAGAAAACGAACGCGCTGACGCTCTTTCAAAGTTTGCGTCCGCCCTGGATGGCCATAGTGAGCGCTTTGTTACATTCCTGAGAACGGAGGAGCCACTGATAAGTAGAGGCGAACCTTCAAAAGAAGTGCACATGATTGACCCCTCCGAGCCTTGTTGGCTTGATGAAATTGTCAGATTCCTCCAGGACGGAACCTGTCCGAGCGACAAAGTTGAGGCTCGGAAGATCAAAAGCAAAGCTCCTCGCTTTACATTGGATGCCGAGGGTCGATTATTCAAGCGATCCTTCCTAGGACCACCGTTGAGATGTTTGAGACCCTCGCAGGCTAAAGAAGTTTTAGAGCACATACACAGTGGAAGTTGTGGGAACCACTCAGGCGGACGAATCTTGGCAAAGAAAATCTTAAGGAGTGGGTTTTATTGGCCCTCGGTATTGCAGGATGCCGTTAAATATTCCAAGAAATGTCCCAAGTGCCAGTTCCACTCCAACACTCCCCAGTTGCCGGCAGCTCAAATGATTCCTATTGATGTTTCCTGGCCTTTTGATCAATGGGGCATTGATATCGTGGGACCTCTCCCAATGGCGGTCGGGCAAAAGAAGTTCGTAATACTTGCTGTGGATTATTTCACCAAGTGGGCTGAGGCAGAAGCGGTCGCTAAGATAACGTTCAAAGTTGTGAGGGATTTCATTTGGAAAAATATCATCTGCAGATACGGCATCCCGAGGGTGCTAATCTCGGATAACGGTTCCCAGTTCATTGCTGCGGACACGCGGGATTGGTGCTATGATTTAGGGATCGAACAACGATTCACTTCCGTGGGTCATCCTCAAGCTAATGGTCAAGCTGAAGTGACCAACCGAACCATACTCCAGCATCTGAAAACGATGCTCGAGAGTAAGAAGGGAGAATGGGCTGAGGAACTTCAGGGAGCCCTGTGGGCGTATCGTACTACTCCGCGAGCGGCAACGGGGGAAACCCCTTATTCCCTCGTGTACGGCTCCGAGGCCATGATACCTGCGGAAATTGCTCAAGAATCCGCACGCGTTGCCTACTTCGAGCCTGCCGCCAACGAGGCCAATCGGGCGCTCGAATTAGATCTGCTGGATGAGAAGAGGAATGCTGCTTGGGCGCGTATTCACAAATACAAAGCAACCGTTGCTCGCCAGTACAATAAACGTGTTAAGGAAAGGACTTTCCAGCTAGGGGACTTGGTCCTCAAAAAAGTTGAAGTCTCCAAACACGTAGGTAAGTTGGACCCTAATTGGGAAGGCCCCTTCAAAGTCATCCAGGTACGAGCAAACAACACCTACCTATTGGAAACTTTGCAAGGCGAGCGGCTCCCTAGACCATGGAATGCATGTAACCTCAGAAGGTTCTACGTGTAGACATCAGTTTCTTTGTAGTGGCCCATTTGTGGCGTGAAGGGTTTTCCTTTGACGGAAAGCGCGTTGTAATCATTTCCAAAAATGCATTTATGTAACAGTAAGTATTTAACTCTTTGTTTCTGTTATTTACTTGCTTTGTTATTTTGATCTAATGATTCGAGCGACAAGGGGCCTACTCCGTGTCGAGCATCCTCCACGTCGAAAAGCCTACGTGAAACTTCAATCGCTCCAAAACTACACTGTCCAGGTGTTGATAACCATCCACCTATAACAGTTTGAACGGTTTGTAATATAAATGAGCGTGTCAGACAACGGGAAGAGCAATGCTCAGTTATAGCCAGCTGAGTACTAACCACTCCAGCTCGCGCTCGCAGAAACCCGAATGACCCTCAACTTATTGAGTAAAAATACACTCATAAAATAATGGATTTTAACTCAGTCCCTTCATGGGCTCCTCGAAATAACGCTAACCTTATGGTTACGCTCTATTCTTTCTTACGCTCAGCAAATCCTACTGTTGATTTCTAGAGTGCGTATGATTCATTGGGACGTCCGGAACGAGGGTGCGCATTATTGGGCCAATACTTAGGCAAATCCCTCAAGATTCCCTAAAATTCAAATTCGAACCTAATTGCGAATACGGCCCGGGAACACCCATGGGAAACACCCTCGCGCCCATGTTCGCGCCCCTCGCATCGACGGACGCTGCCAATGCTTGAACTAATGGCGCATCGTGATGAATGCCAGGGCACCCTCGCAAGAAGCGCCCTCGTGCAAAAACACGCTCATCGCAAACGTTCCAGTGAGAGAGACAATGTAAAAGTAGCAAAGCCCGACAAATTAACATCATCCACCATCCAAAAGCAAGGAGGAAAGCATCCAGACATTCAAGCATTCAAAAAGGAGTTCAGTTATATGGAAAAAACAACATAAAAGATCCAAAGTACTCAAAGAAATAATGGAAGATTAAGTACAGACATAAAAGTGTTCATGATTGGAAAGAAGAATTTAAACGGACAAGGGTAAGAGATTGGTAGCCACGGGAGCTTCACTGGGCCGGAGCGTCAGGCTCGGGAGGGGCAGTTGCAAGGGGAACCGGGGCCAACACGTTAGCGTCCGAAGTTTGGGCCTCACCAGGTTCCTCGGCATCCGCTACGTCCATGACGGTGCCCTCGTCTTCTATCAAGAGAGGCTCGGGATCTACCCTGTTGGCAGCTATGAATTCCCGTTGGAGTGTTTCCACCAATTCTTGATATTCTGGTTCCGCCAGGCTCTCGTTGGGATCCTCGTCGGGGAGCATAGGCTCGCAATTCTCATCCAGGTCCATACGCAAGCGAGCGTCATTTCGAGCGCTCTCAGGAGCCAACCCGAGTTTCACCATTTGCCCGATGGCCTTATGGAAGAAACGCCGGGCATTGTCGAAGCAGTGGATGTTGGCCGCGAACACGAAGGCTTTGGAGCGCACGAACTTCTTCACGGCCTCCCAGGATACCCTCGCCTCCAATCCCTGGACTTTGCCCCGCAAGTCCTCAAAGGCCTTGGTAATCTCCTCGTTTTGGCGAGTGCTCTCCGCCAGCTGATTGCCCAGCTCCCCGTTTTGTACCCTCAACTGGTCACGTTCCACCTTCAACTCTCTGTGGCGTTCGTCAAGAGCAAGATAGGCCTCGTCCGTCTTCCGAAGGTTCTCCCTTAGTTGATCCACATCACGGTTGGCAGCGGACAGTTGAGCGTGGAGGTTGTTGTAATCCTCTTGCAGTTGAACAGGGTCTGAGATGCGCAACAGTTTCTTGTATTTGGCCTTGCGCTCGGCGTAGGCCTGCGCTCGCCCTTGCAGATTCTTCAACCTAGGGATTACCTCCTGGAAAGTCAGACACAAAGATTAGCGCTCGAATGCAAACACTGGAAGTTGAAAACCTTCAAAGGATACCAAGGACTTACAGTCAGAAGAGCATGACAGGCATCGTCAGCAACCCGAGCGGCGTCATGCTCGTTCAGCTTATCATGGTCGCCGGAAAATTGGAGTTTCCCGACGATGTCAGAGACAAGATTGACGGAGTAGGCGCTCTTTTTTAGGAGCACCGGGCCTTCAGTCCGCTGGCGCTTGTAACGGGAGTCGCCCTTGCAGCCTATCTTCCAAAATTCTTCATCTTCAGAAGATGAAGTGTCGCTGCCCTCGCCACGGTGGCCCACGACCACCTCTTTTCCCTTGCCTGAAATAGGGAGGGAGTCCGGCATCCTTTTTCTTTTCCCCTGGCGGTCGGCCCGGAGGATTTCATGAATACGGACGGGCTCCCCCGAGCGGTTCCGTGACCCGCTTGAACTAAGTGAAATTGGGCCCACGGGGGCCGCCGGCGGAGGGGTGGCCTCGTGGGTTCCCTCCAGTGTTAGATCCTCGACAGAGCCCCTGGGAGGAACCTCATTCCCTGCGCCCCCTCGAGCATTGCTCTGCCCTCGGCCCGCTCCTCGGCGGTTTACCCTCGCCCTCGGAGCGTTGGGGGGGCGGTTCTGCGGCGGTTGTGGCTGTTGAGGATTGGTTGCGGGTCCTTGGGCACCCAACATACGGGAGAGGGCTTCAGCATTCATACCTTGGGATAGAATTTGGATGCCTGCAGGTAAAGGGGAACGAGCGTCAGAAGACTGGATGTTTGAATCATATAAACAAGAAAACAACGATAACTGTAAGTCAGAGAACTATTCTAAAGGTTAGAGGTGTTAGTTCCTAGAATCTAACCGTCGAGGGCCATGATGTCAGTTGGGGGGTGGAGTATCATGTTAGGGGGGCAAGATAATCCGTAGCGGAACAACACCCCTTCGTTCTTCACCAATGTCTCCGCCTTGATCCACTTCTTTTCAGCCTTCATCTCGAGGGCTAACCCCATCGCCCACTCCTCAAAATCCTTGTTCCTCATCCTTTCCCGGATCAATGGACCCTCGCCATGAATCATCCATTGCCGGTGAACTCCGAAAATCCCCCCGGGAGCCCCCACGAAAAAATATTTTTCCTTCCAGTGCTCGCCATAAGAAGTGGACGGAGAGTCTATCATTTTAAAACCGGATTTGGCCTGGGCGTAATAAAACCCATCTGTAGGCGACGAGCGTGGCGAGCGGGCAACTTGTACCAAACTGTCAAAGTTGACAATCGAGGGAGCATGGCCTAGCGCTTTCATCATTATGATGAACGTGTTGATTAGGGCTATGCCATTGGGTAGAATTTGTGAAGGGCAAAGCCCTAGATGATGGTAAATGGTGACGGCGTTGTGAGCGATGGGAAACCTCAGACCCCTAGCAAGAACTGCGTCCCAATAGACCGACATCATCCCAGGCGGTGGTCGATTGGCCCTCTCCCCTTCCACAGGAAGTCTCATGGGAAACACGACTTCATCCCAATACGCTTTCGCCCTCAACTCCTCCAAATCACCGAGGGTCAGAATACTCTCAATTTCGTCCGGAGATCTGTCAGTCTGATGGCGGTTGTCTTGCCTTACTCGAGTGGTAGGCTCCTTGCCTCTCCTCTGACGCCCTCTGGAAGGTTCCGCCTTGAATGGACGCCCGGATGGCCCCGCTTCACCCTCGGGAGCCGCCATAGCCACTGTGATCCTGTGATCTTGGGGTCTCACAGCGCTGTTCAAAACTGGAAATACTCGCTCCCCTTGTCTCTGCATCTCCATCACATTGTGCATCTCCTCAAAGAGATCGTCCGTCTCACCGGGAACACGCTCGTTCATCCCTTGAACGGCAGCGTTCACCTCTTCCTCCCCGGCGTCAACCGGAGCTTGAGCCACCGACATCGCCATGGGAATACCTTCACCTGGGTGCGCCCTAATCAAAGGAACAGCTACGGGGACATCGCCATGGGGGGAGGAACTCCCCACCGACATCTCCTCAATCTCCCGTACATAATCATCAGCTTGGTTTCCGGCCATGGTCAGTTTTCAATTTCTGGGAAACGGGATTTCTAACAGAAAGCTCAAGGGAGGATAAGATTCCTGAAACAAATTCGATGGTGGACAGTGGCTCTTTCCTCAAAGGTTTCACTCACACAACCTAAAACTAATGTTAGCACGGGGAAAATGAGAAGAAGGGTAAGGAATTTTTACCTAAGATTGGAAGAGAAGAAATTCGCCGGAGCCTGTAGGACTGGCAAAGACTTCTCGCTGTGTATATGCTTGAAAGAGTTCGAATGCGTGAAAAAGGTCCTAAAGCCCTGCAAACCCCTATTTATAGGGAAGATTGTACATGAATTAGGGCTGAAAATTCAAAACGCAATCATTTCCCGCTTAGGAAACCCCCCACTTTTGGTAACCGCCTCACGCCTCCCGGAGTACACGCGCCCACGTTCCCACTCAGCATTAAATGCGGACTTGACAGCATTTAATACGGTGTCAGTTTGTGTCCGTTGCAGAAGGCCAACAGTCTCCTCGCTGGTAATGGCCTGGCCCTCGGATATTCGAAATTCAAAGTTCCTTCTTTGTAAATTCTACAGTACGCTCGAAGCGATACTACAGAATTCGGGGGGCAAAATGATGAGGCCTAAAATCACTCTCGAATCAAAGCCGTCCACGTGTCAGCATGCCGCTGGCTAAACCCCGGACGCTCGCCTCAATGGGCTCGTGGGCCTTCCCAGCCCACTCATTCGCAAGCTAGAATTGACCGACAATCCTCGGACGGCTATTTCGGTAAAAGCCCAGATCTGACTAGCTTGCCGCTCGCGTCTCAGCCCTCAGGGTTATCCTTCTCATGGAAGCGCCTGTATGGGGGTCCCCTGCTGACGCTCGGGATGTCGTCGCTCGAAGGTCATCTACCGTGGGGAGCCCATCCGTGGATTCCTCGAGCGTCATCAACGCTCAGGACGACTCTGCTTCTCGTACGGTGGATCTTGGCCTTCAGAAGAAGACGTTACTCCCTCATCCCACGCGGCCCTCGTCAACAACCTCTGACACAAAGGTACTGTACACGGTGCACCTGACACGCCGTCTCCTTTTCTGGAATGTCATTCTCACCCCACCAAAGGCTGACGCGTGTTAGGGCAACACAGGTTTGGGACCACATGGTCAATTTACCCACTTACCCCCATCCCTAACATATAAATATAGGAGAACCCCTGCATTCTCCCCCAAGTTATCTTCCTCATAAAACATACCGCATACTGAACTGGGCATCTCTTTCCTCTGCAACTTCTCCAAAGCTTCCTGTATCTCACCCTTTTCTGCATTCTCACTGCACGACTTCTTGGTGTTATCCTAGCTGGAAGAACCCACGCTCATTGGAAACCCAGTTCCTGAGGCTCCTGTGCCTGTGATGGTCTTCCTTCCTATCTACAAATTCTAAAGTGTTTGGTGTTCGAGTCCTCCACAAGTTTCTGCACCATCAGTATCCATATAGTATGATATTCGTATCCCGTATTCAAAAATTAAAAAATAAAATAATTTTCGGGAAGATGAATATTCCCCTAATTTTGATGGCGAAAAACAATCTCTCTCTCTCTCTCTCTCCATATATATATATATATATAATATTTTTATGGTTTGAAGCCCCTGAAAAGTCATAAATATTAGCTATGAAAGATTAACTTACTTTCTTTCCTTCCTTTTCTTTTAATTACTTTAAGATAGTTTTTTCGGGAGATTTTACTTTTATCTCAAATGGTGTGCCTCCATATACACAAATATGAATATGAGAATATGAACACAATATAATATATTTTTTAAAAAAAATTTAATTTATAATAGATATTCGATATGATGAAATAATATTTTAAAAGTATTTGCACATTATAGTTAGATTCAGATCTTTACTGACAGGATATATAGAGTATTGAGTTGTTTTAATTTCCAACTTAGGACTTTTATTTTCTTGAAAGTAGCATTATAGTTTTATTTTCTTGAAAGTAGCCAAGAAAATCTCTATATATTTAAAAGGGATAATCCCGGTCGGCCCCTGTCATTTGGGGGGTTTTTGCACTTTTCCCCTTATTCTTTGAACTTTTGCAATTTTCTTCCTAACCTTTGAAAAATATCACACTTAACCCCTTTTAATAAACTTTAACCGTCGATTTCTCCTTCGTCACGGCGACCCAAGCTTCAAGACCACCGTCATCATGTTCGTCTCTCAAAGGAGAACAAAGCCCATACCCAGTCGACCCTATTAGCCACGAAAAGCCGCTATAAAGTTTTGTTCGTCATGCGTGTCTTTGACCGATGATTTCTGTTTTGTCGGTTGTTGAATTTTGATTTCAAGACCATTATTGTGTTCCTTTCGTTGAGAGCTTTGATTTGATATAATATCAACACATTTGAAATCAGTTTTGTACAAATTTTTTTGTCAAAGATTAGGGGGGAAATTGTAATAATTCAAAGAATAAGGGGCAAAGTGCAAAACCGCCCAAAGGATAGGAGGCGACTGATAGGGTCAAAATACGCTCGTCCACGTTTGGACACGTGGCAATCCGAGATGGTAACACATGCCCTCTTGTGATTAAGGCAGTCATACACGAGCGCCCAAACCCCCCGAACGCCAAAGTTTCTCAAGAACACGTGCCATCTCTACTACGTACCTGTGTGATTAACATTGCCGCTCTCTAACGAGCGCACTCCGTCATACCAGGCTAAGCTCCAAATCTATCAAGGAAGCTCTCTTCGAGCGCTACTCCCCCTCAGGGAAGCTTCCACTCCCCCTCATTGCATGAGACTTGGCCTTCATCCCCTAGCGGATTCACTGGTCTCCAAGGCTCTTGGTTGACACGAGCGTGCTCTTAGCTCTAGGTACCAACCCCCTAAAAGGGCTCTCTGACACCCCGTACATACCCGCACACCTACCACTGTTGCCAACACTAACTTTCATCAGTTTTTGCAGAAGGTTCCTCCTAGGTTTCTCTCATAGCGCCACGTGTTAGGGCAACACTTGGTCAGGACCACACGGTGCAAATGATCAAAGGGTCCCTGACCCTCAACTATAAATAAGTTAGTTCATCTCCTTCACTGTAAGCGATCTCCATCACTGCAACTTCATATTTCACATATTCTCTCTTTCAGATCATCATCTGACTTGAGCGTCGGAGAGCCAAACTGGGAATCACCCCCAGTTCCCCCAGTTTGGCCGTCTGACCTCTGTTTCTTTGGTGTTTGTCCTAGCAGGTTGAACCTACCATCTTTTCTGGCGATCACCATCGGTTTCCCAACCTTTAAACAAATTCTAAAGTGATTGGACTCTGTATCCCATATTCAGACCCATCAACGACCGGGATCAACCCTGTTTAAAATATTAATTTTCACTTAAATTAATTTGTCCCATTGCAGTTTATATATTTGGTGACAACCCCAAAAGGAAGCATGGAACTCTACCATTTCATCATAATATTTGGAGCCCTAAACCTAATAATGGCACAAATGCCATCTTTCCATTCCCTAAGGCACATCAACCTTGTATCCCTTTTTCTGTGCCTTGCTTATTGTGCTTGCACCACAGCAGGATCAATCTATATAGGTAATTTCATTTATTCTTAATAATTAATTAGTCCTATGTTTATTGGAAAGACCTTATAAGTAATTATTGATTCTAATAATTGGACTTTGCAGGACATTCAAAGAATGCACCGAAAAGGGATTATACAGTTAATGGAGTAGGAATAAATCGAGTTTTTGGTATCTTTAATGCCATCTCAATCATCAGCACTACGTACGGCAATGGGATTATTCCTGAAATTCAGGTGCTTTAGCATTTATCACAAAATTCGTTCATATTACTTAGGCTTTTTAAGCTTTCAAAGCAGCAAATATTTATATAAATATATAAAATTTTATATATGCATGATGGTTTTTTATGGAGGGTTTCCATTCCTCTCACAACTAACCTACAATTTAATGCGTCTACAATTTAGAT
Organism: Lantana camara; assembly: GCA_037501455.1. Lineage (NCBI taxonomy): Eukaryota > Viridiplantae > Streptophyta > Magnoliopsida > Lamiales > Verbenaceae > Lantana > Lantana camara. Next base: position 90,283,861 of record CM074863.1, read on the forward strand.
AAACGTTAGCAAGGAAACTAATTATCATAACCGAGGATAGATGAATAAAAAAGATAAAAATAAAAATAAAATAGCTGATAAATTCATTACAAAAAATTTAAAAACATCATGAATTTAATCTTTCTTTAATTTTAAAAAATCATTTATTATTAAATAGGATTTTGACATCTACACCTTTTTGGTGATTGCATAATCACAAAACATCATTCAAATAAAAAATTACAAAACTCTTTCCTTAGGTGTTCTGAAGGAAAATATCATTTTTCGTCCTCTAAAAATGTCGAAAAATGATATTTTCCGATTTTGGTCTTAATCTTTTAACTTTTCTCACATTACATCCTTTTTTATCCACATTTCTCAATTTCAATCCTTTAGCTAAGGGACGTTAAAAAATTGACGGAAAAAGTCACGTGCCACTCACACCAGTGTGAGTGGCACGTGACTTTTTCCGTCAATTTTTTAAAGTTGAGAAATGTGGAATAAAAAAGGATGTAATGTGAGAAAAGTTAAAATATCAGAATCATAAAAAAAAGGCATTTTTAAAGGACGAAAAATGATATTTTCTCTTATAAATTATCTCATTCACCTAAGATTTGATTCAATTTACGAGCGGACTGTTCGTTTTACTCAAGGAAACTTTTATATATAGGAGAAACTACAAATTTGGGACAATAACACACCATTTTTTGCATTTTTGGAATTTAATTTGACATTTTTAATTTTAGGGACATTTACAATTTTGACCAAATTCAGCCGGATCCCTAGTTTTTAGGGGACATTCCGACAACCACGTAGAAACAAGAGCGGTATTCCGAGAAGAAATTAGGGATCCGGCTAGGATTTGGCCAAAATTGCATAAATTTGGGAGTAAGTGTCTTAAAATCAGAAATGCCAAATTAAAATCCAAAAATGCAAAAAGGGGTATATTATTATCCCAAATTTGCAGTTTTCCCTTATATATATTATACCTAAATCTTCCAAACTATTAATATTGATCAGGCTATCCATAGTTTTGTGATTCTTTAGTAAAATTTGGTACTATATAGGCTACTATTGCACCACCGGTGACGGGGAAGATGTTCAAAGGGTTTTAGTGTGTTATTCGGTGGTGATCTCTACATTTTTCAGCGTAGCCATTTCTGGGTATTGGGCTTTTGGAAATCAGTCTCAAGCATCGACCCTTTCCAATTTCATGCCCGATGGAATGCCATTGTTGCCCAAATCCTTTCTTCTCATCACCTACGTCTTCACTCTTGTGCAAGTTTCCGCTGTCGTTTTGGTAAGATTTTATAACTCTAACGCCGTTTATTTATTTATAATTTGTTTTTCATTTTATATTTCGTTTAGTATGAGTTTGTTGACTCGGGTCCAAGATGGTCATTGAATTGTAAAGTTCTCTTATCATTAAGTCGGGAGTTCGGTAGAGGTAGTCATCTTCGCGTTCCCAAAGTATCAATGTAGAATGTCTTATGTGTGTTTTTGTTGGGAACTTAAATCTCGATTTTAACCTAGTGTACAATGAGGTTGAGTCTAGGTACGGATCTAGAATTTAATGTGTCGGAGGCAATAATTTAAAATATAAAAAATGAAGGGGTAAAGTTTTTAATTAGGGGGGAGAAAAGTTAAAATATTAAAAAATTAAGGGGTAAAAATATAAATATATCAAAAATATACATACAAAAATTTCAAAATTTCAAAATTTAGGGAACAGGGCCACGACATGCCCTCCCTTGGTTTCATCACTGAGTGAGTCTGAATGTGTAACTAAACGTGTTTAAAAAGGGGGAAAAAGGTTCAAAATGAAAATTTTTGGTGTCAGATTTTCTGTTCAATTATGTTTTTTTGTCTGATGTTTCACCCATTCATACATGACAAACCATATTATTAAGCGGTTGAGATTAGAGAAGACAATTTTTTAATTTTTTTCATAGCACAATTGTTCCCAAACCCAACTTTTAAATGAGCTACGATGGTGAGTAAATCTCCTCTTTATACCTAATGCAAACGTACTTGCAACCAACAAACATAGTCACAGAGCGCAAGTTCGCGGATCCAAAGAAGGGCCAGTTTTCGATGCGCAACACCATCCCACGGATAGTTTTCCGGTCGGTATCGGTGATCATCGCCACCACCTTGGCGGCGATGCTCCCTTTCTTTGGAGACATCATGGCATTGTTTGGAGCGTTTGGTTGCATTCCTCTGGATTTCATCTTACCTATGGTTTTCTACAACGTGACATTCAAGCCCCCCAAACGCAGCTTTATTTTTTGGGTGAACACGGTGATCGGCGTCGTCTCCACCGTGGCGGCGGCGGTGGGGGCAGTTGCCTCAGTCCGGCAGATAATTTTGGATGCCAAGACTTATAAGTTGTTTGCTAACATATGAACATTAATTACGTAGGTTCTTATAGATAAATATATGTTAGTGGAGTTATTAATAGACTTATTATTTGATATATTATGAACTATTTATACTTTATTTTCAGTTGGTTGAAAATATATTATTTTCCCCACAATTATAATTATTTTACTAAAAATTTATAGCTCTAGTTCAATTAAATTAATTTATTTTTTCCAAAATAATAAAAGATAGAACTTTAAAAATTTGGAGATAAAGTGATTTAATAATCATAAATATAGGCCCATAGTTTTTTTTAAACATCTATTTATTTCACTACAAAAAAAAAAAGGGATTAGTGACCGCCAGATCGGTCACTAATCCTATAAAAATCGGTCACTGATTGTCCGATCAGTGACCGGTCACGATCGATTGGTAAAACTCTCGTAAATAATTTATTCAGTGACCAATCTTTATCAGTCACTAAATTAGTGAGCGACATATCGGTTACTAATATTAAAAAGACGGTCACTAACCAAATTATCTACCTTTGTTAAATCAGTCACAAATCGATCACTAATTCAGTGACCGCACATAAATCCAACACTAAACTCTTAAATGATTTCAGTCACTAATCGGTCACAAATTAGTGACCGACGATTCTTCAATTCAGGATGACGCTTTCTTCTGTAACCGATACAATCGGTCATTGATTTAACTGATCCCTAATTTGGTATTTAATTAAAATTGTATTTTTTTTATATTAAATATTGTATTTTTTTATTTTTAATTCCTATATTATTTTAATGAATCAATTAAAAGCTTAATTCAAATAAACAAAAGTAATGATATCAAACAAAATACTTTTAACATCTAACATAATATCACAATCATATTACAAATTATCCAATTAAAAGTATGAAGTTTCTCAAACCATTAACAACAAAGTCAAATAAGCTTCATCAATTTTTCGATCACCTTCATTGTTCCATGTAAAAACTCCGAAAGACTTATACTTGTTGGATGTTTGGCCCGAATTAGCCCCTACTAAAGTATTCTCTAAGTACTTTCTTTGCCTCGGCGATCTTTTTTGCTTCCTCAATGATTTTTGCTTCCCTAATTGCAGCCTCTTCTCTTTCCTTTGCTAACTTTTCTTCAATCACCTTCATTTGTTCTTCATTGATAGTGTGGTTTAGACTGCGTGCCTCATAGTTGTCCTAAAAAATATCAACAATAACATAAATTGTAAGTATACATAATTCTCAAGTGAAAATATATAACTAGTAATTCATTTGCGAATGATTCCTAAATACAAAATCGAAGATTCATTTGTATTTCAAGTAACTCAAATGATCAATTTTTTTTTTTTATTAATGGAGTATGGCAACAAATTTAAATTCAAAGAACATAAATGGCATAGTGTAAATTGTTCTAACTTCCTTCCACAATTTACTGATGTAAACAAATATCATGTTTCCACACCACAAAAATGATCTCATCCACTTTTCTATTAAAAGATTTCAAGTTTCCCACTTTTGTGTTTTAACAATTCTGAACTCCTACAAATGGCTAAAAGAGCCAAACAACAAGAGCATTTCTGTGAGATTCTTGTAAAGACAATGTGCGCAACAACTTATGCAATTACAAAATATATCAACAATGTCAAAATCACAAATGAAAATCATCAAATCCACAATAACATAAAAATCAATAATCAAACATTGCTATATGAAATCATATCCTAAATCCATTTTAATAAACCAACGTCTACAACGACTTATTCAATTACCAAATATATCAACAATGCCAAAATCTCAAATGAAAAAAATATCAAATTCATTAAAATTACCTTAACTTTTTTAAACCTTTGATCACAATATTGTCCTTCACCTCCTTGTCTTCGGTGGGCTCGAGCATGAATTTGGAGAGGTGTAATTTTCACAGTTGGATTTTCCATTACCTGCAAAATAATAATTAAAAATATTAAAAAATATAAGAATGACTTTAAATAATATACATAACATTACAAATAAATAAATAAAACAAACCATTCTATGTTCATGCTCCGCAAATGAAATTGAACATCTTGTGTGCCGAGTAATAGATCCATCTTTTTCAGTCATTCGATTTTGCTTTGCTTTAGTGCACTTCTCTTTGTAGTTCGGGGCACTCATGTGTGTATATGTACAACCGATATTATTGCATAGATTATTAAAAGACAAAATGGGTAAAACTTATGTAAAATCAACTGACAAAACCAAATCATTTATGTATATGTACAACTTATAATTTTAAATAAATTTCGAGCATGCATATGTACAACTGATAACAAATTTCCATATATTTACATGTATGTTTATGCTCATCTACTACACGGCTACACCAATATCATGAATCGAAGGTAATGGATGGTAAAAGTACTAATTCTGGAAAAACATATCTTTTTTTTTTTAATATTTGGGAAGAACTTCAATTTTATACTTACAGGTAGCAGTAGTGCAATGAAAATACACAATTGACCAATGTTATTGTCTTGAAAAACATAAGAGAACCAGAGCAGTTATATGAAGCATTTTACATATCACAGAATTCATATATTCTTACTCTTTTTAACATTTTATATACAATTCACTTCATATATGCAATGATCTAAGTGTCATACTTCTCCCCATAATTTGAGACCTAGCAATTTTTCAACTCTTAACCCATCATATATTCACTACACAGACAATAGTTCAGAAGCCAACACACAATCCAAATTGTTTGATTTCAACACTATTGAGCATAAATCATTAAGATTTCCCCAACTTGCAAGTGCATGACCTTGGGCAATTGATTCTACTCAACTGCAACAATTTCTCAACATCAGGGTAGTTTTTGCTAAGAAGGGGTGCAAAAGAAACGAGCCAAAACTAGAATTTACTGAGAAGCGCACGAAATTTAGCCAAGCAATAGGAAGGGCAATAAAGACCAAAGAAGTTCCCAACATCAATGCAAACACAAGCACCAACAAATCATTGTTTCATATCATTGTTTCATATCACTCTGTGACGAAGAAGAGTAATAAAGATGATTTTGCCTTGTTTCATATCATTGTTTCAGAGTTTCAGAGTTTCATATCATTGTGAAGAAGACGATTCTGGAAAAACATATCATTGTTTCAGAGTTTCATTTCATAAAAAAACCAACCAAGTCAAGATACGTAGACATATTACTGCACAGATTATTAAAGACAAAATCGATAAAACTTATGTACAATCAAGTGACAAAACCAAATAATGCAAAGCCCAATCAAACAAGAAATGCTTGAAAATATAAAACATAAGAAATGCTTGAAAATATAAAACATAAGAAATGCTTGAAAATATAAAACGTACCTGCTCACAATTCCACTAATATCTTCAAGAAGTAATTCTTTGGCCTATTTTATTCCTATGCAAAAAGATAATTATTCACATCAATATCATAATATTTGTACTATCTACACAAGTGAAGACTTTGATACTATTGGAGAGAATTATTGAATTATGTACATGGAAACTAGGACTAACTATAACCATGTATTACAGTTTCTATTTCTTAGTAAATACTAAGTATTATTATTCACATCAATAACATCATATTTGTACTATCTACACAAGTGAAGACTGGAGAGAATTATTGAATTATGTACATGGAAACTAGGACTAACTACAAACATGTATTACAGTTTGTATTTCTTAGTAAATACTAAGTATTATAGCTCTTGTTTCTTTAGAAAATACTATTTTCAATATTATTTTAGCTATATATTCCATAGAATAATTATATATCTATATCTAAGTATGTTTCTGTTTTTCTAAAAATACTCTTTACAATTCTGAAAGTTTCCAACAATTGGTTTCACCTATTCTTACCCTCTTGTCTTTTTTCAGTCTTAAAATAAATATTTGTAGTAGGAGGGAAAAATATAATAATTGTTTTGATGTTTTCTAAAAAGGAATTCCTTGATTCATGAACCATATTGAACCATATTTGGTGCCAATTCAGAAGTAAGGCCCATCTAACAAGATACATCAAGCACACTCAAAATGTTATTCCTTGCGGCAAAGACACGTGTTAAACTACTAGTCAATTAACCTTTTCGCGGTACACTAAATTCCAAGTTAACATAAGGCAATCCCCATGCCATACATACTGCACAAATAAGCATATACTAAGTGTCATTAATTCTTACCAGAAACAAACCAACCACGTGATACCAAAAACTAATTAATTTTCTGAATCATGCTAACTTCCCACCAATTCAATGGTCATAGGAAGTTGAGATATTATCCAAACCAATTTCTTCAAAACATCCGAGCGTTGACACAAACCGATTATTAAATCCATGCCTTGTATTCCCATTCTTTCCTTCAATTCAAATAAAGTCAAAGGACAACAATTTCCCACAACAGAATTGTGTCGGCAAGCTCTAATTGTAACTTATAAGAGGGAATTCCACATATGACAGGAGATTCAAGTTAATTCTATCAGAAATTAAATAGTCATGGTGATTCAATAACACTGCTATGAAGATTACAATTTCAAAAGAAAATTGTTAGCTAAAATCACAGGATATAATTGTTGGATTTTCTATTCAGATGGTCTCACATATTTATAATTGTACATGGGCTATCTCAGAATACAAGCCCGATTGAGTGATCTACTTGAGATTTATTTATTATGTGGGCTTATAAAAATATTTATTTCTTGAAATATGGGACTTTTATTTGTAGAAACCCGTGAACACTTAATTATGATTGATGGGCCCATAATTAAGGTGCTTGGATTATAAATTAGGGTTGTGGTCCCTAAGCCAGATACGTTCTTTTGTCTTCTTTTCTGCCCCATCCCAGAGAGAATCGAATAGACGACGTATCCAGGCTTAGAAGATCACAACCTTAGATTGTCGATTCAACTACGGATTGCTATGGATCAAGGTACGCTTCCGTTTGTGTGTTCTCGATAATTTCAACATGCTTGTTACGGTTTAGGGATTTTCCCTACAAGTGGTATCAGAGCCACTCTCATGTCGAAGGATTGAGATTTATTTTCGATTGATAACAAATAGATCGAAAATTGATAGTGATCGTCGATTTCATTACATTATTTGTGTGTCGTTAAATCGATGAATTCCGCACGAATATAGCTATTGATTTGCTATTCTAATATCGGTCAAATTATTAGATTTTAATTATTTGTGAGATTACGGTTTTGGACGAATATGCATATTTATATAATGATAGTAGATTTCGTCTTATATGATATGCACCTTTATTAATTTGGATAGTCTGAATAGCAATTCTGATGTGCAAGGTGTTGACTTGCTGTGTATATGTTGCTTAGTCAATTGAATTCTGTAGTGGATTTTTGGTTAAATTTCCACGTTTTGCGTGCCAATCAAGTAAAATTATGTTGTTTACAATTATAGTGCACGTATGAACTCCTGTAATACTTTTCACAAAATACACGTATATGGACATATTGATTGAAGTTCTTTTGGATTAAGGCAAGGCAGTATGTATGTATATATTGGCGGAATCCCATTGGTCTGTAATTGTTTATTCATGAATATATGCATTGACAGAAACATATATCTGCAGTATGGTTTGGAATTAGAACTATTAATTATGTTTTGTGCATATTATTTTAGCAACTGTGCTTGGACTTTATTTTCTATTGTCTGTTAATTGTTTCCGCTAGATGTAGATCACGGATTATGAATTATATACTAGATGGGTCATGATTGCAGATTCATGTTCAGATAATATGCAATTATGTTTCGGTGATTATGAAAATTAAATGAAAATTAATTAGATTGAACTGATATGTTACCAAAGTAACCTCTATTAGGTAAGATTTAATTAATTTTCGTGAATTAAGCTATCTTTGTTATCTATGTGAAATAATTGGCCCAAAGGAAGATTGTTTTGGCCAGATAATGATAGTCATGAATATGTGATATAATTTGGTATTAACATGCTTACAATGTGTCGGTCCAAAGAAAGGCATATTGTGAGGCCGTTTTAGATAGCAATATTTTTGACTATGTTTAAGAGTACCACTTACAAATTGTTATTTTTGCCCAAAGACTAAGTAATAATGTTGTGCTAGGTATCTTGAGATGGGCCCACCAGTGCATATATATTTTTTGATATTTGGTATTATCTTTGTATATGCATGCTTCGATGTTTTATTAATTGTGAGCATATTATTTTCTTTTATAGTGTCTTCTATATCTGCCAACTTGAACAACATCCCTGAGCTTAATGGTTCCAATTTCAAGCAATGGAAAGAGCATGTTATGATTGTGCTTGGTTGTGCGGATCTTGATCATGCATTAAGGTTTGATCGCCCTGCGGATCTCACTGATACTAGCACCGCTGTACAGAGATCCGCATACGAGAAATGGGAGCGATCAAATCGCATGAGTTTGATGATCATGAGGCGCTCAATTCCGGAAGCCATAAGAGGTGGTATTCCTGATGAAGAAAATGCCAAAAGTTTCCTTGACCAAATAGCAAACCGATTCAAAACTAATGAAAAGGTTGAGACCAGCACTACTCTTAGTAAGCCGGTTTCTATGCGGTATAAAGGTAAAGGAAATATAAGGGAGTACATCATGGAGATGTCTAATCTTGTGACAAGACTTAAGGGCTTAAAGCTTGAGGTGTCGGATGACATACTTGTGCACTTGGTCTTGATCTCACTTCCTTCATAATTTAATCCATTTAAAATCTCCTATAATACTCAAAAGGAGAAATGGACTCTAAATGAACTTATAGCTCAATGTGTGCAAGAAGAAGAGAGACTGAAACAAGATAGGACTGAAAGTGCTCATTTGGCTATGACTTCTAAGGTTAGGGCTACCACCAATAAGAGGAAAAGGAATAAGGATAAGGAAACTGCAGAATTTGGGACAACCCAACCTAAGGTGCAAAACAAACAGAATTCGGTTATTTCCTGTTACTTTTGCAAGAAACCTGATCACATAAAAAAGGATTGTCCCAAATACGCTGCCTGGCGTGAGAAGAAAGGTAAACTTCTCAACTTTGTTTGTTCAGAAGTTAATTTGGCTTTAGTACCTAGTGACACTTGGTGGATAGATACGGGTGCAACTACTCACATAAGTGTCACAATGCAGGATTGCCTAAGGTGCCGAGTATCAACTGATGCTGAAAGATACATCTATGTGGGGAATGACAATAAAGCTTTAGTAGAAGCTATTGGTGTTTTTAGAATTCATTTAGATACTGGTTTTTATTTGAATTTGGAAGAAACTTTCGTTGTACCGTCATTTAGACGGAACTTGATTTCTATTTCTTGTTTGGACAAATCTGGATATTCTTGTTCATTTGGGAATGGAAGTTGTGTTTTTTCTTTAAATTCAAATGTTATTGGTATTGGTACTCTAATTGATAATTTGTATAAATTGAACACTAAGGCTTCAACTGATATTGAAAATCTACATTCAAGTAACTTTGGTACTAAACGTAAGTTAACAAATGAGAATTCATCAATGCTGTGGCATAAGCGTTTAGGACATATCTCTGAAAAGAGAATACAGAGGCTTATATCACAAGGAATTCTTGATTCCCTTGATTTTACAAACTTTAAAATCTGTATAGAATGTATAAAGGGAAAACAAACAAATATGAGGAAATTAGGTGCCAATAGGAGTAAAGAACCTTTAGAGTTTATACATACAGATATTTGTGATCCATTCCCTACAGCTTCTTGGAATGGACAACGATACTTTATCAACTTTATTGATGATTACTCTCGTTATGGATATTTATACCTAATTCATGAGAAGTCACAGTCTTTGGACGTATTTAAAGCTTTCAAAGCCGAAGTTGAGAATCAACTAGGCAAGAAAATTAAAGTTGTTAGATCTGACCGTGGTGGAGAATATTATGGCAGATATGACGGATCCGATGAATAACGTCCAGGACCATTCGCCAAATACTTAAGCGAGTGCAGAATCGTACCTCAATACACCATGCCTGGGAGTCCAAACCAAAATGGTGTGTCTGAGAGACGAAACCGAACTCTTAAGGATATGGTGAGAAGTATGATTAATCATTCTTCATTGCCAAAATCACTTTGGGGCGAAGCATTAAAGACTGCAGTTTATATTTTAAATCGAGTTCCAAGCAAAGCAGTAGATAAAACCCCGTACGAGTTGTGGACAGGCAAGAAACCTAGTATTAGGCACTTGCATGTCTGGGGATGTCCAGCTGAAGCTAGGCCTTATAAGCCTAACGAAAGGAAACTGGATTCAAGAACTATTAGCTGCTACTTTGTAGGTTACTCAGAAAGGTCTAGGGGCTTTAAGTTTTATGACCCCTCAAATAAGTCTTTTTTCAAACGGGAAATGCCAAATTCATTGAGGATGTTGATTACAGTGGGAGGGATCAAATTGAAAAGATTGTGTTTGACGATGAATGTGTTAACATTCACACTATAGTTGCAGCTGAGAATGATTGGATAAATATTCCTATCACTCCTCAGCCTGTGAATCAAAATAATTTGGAAAACACAATCACATTTGGGATTCCTATTGAATCAGTTTCAGGTCCATTGTTTGTTCAAAATAATGAGTTAGGTCCTACTGATTCAAACCCAGAACCGTCATCTATTCAAGATGATGCACCACAACAACCTCAAAAATGAAGTGCCTATAAGGAGGTCCACTAGAGAAAAGAGGAAAGCGACTTCAGATGACTATGCCGTTTACCTCCATGAACATGAATTTGATATGGGATTGCAAGATGATCCTACGTCTTTCAATCAAGTAAAATTACGTTCAAACTCTAATGAATGGATCAAAGCCATGAATGAAGAGACGAAATCCATGATGGACAATGATGTTTGGGATCTTGTCGAGTTACCTCAAGGAGTAAAACCAATTGGTTGTAAATGGATTTTTAAAACCAAACGGGATTCAAATGGTAACATCGAAAGATATAAAGCACGTCTTGTTGCCAAGGGTTTTGCTCAAAGGGAAGGCATTGATTTTAAAGAGACTTTCTCTCCAGTTTCAACGAAAGACTCTTTTAGAATCATTATGGCACTTGTATCTCATTATGACTTAGAACTCCATCAAATGGACGTAAAGACAGTGTTTCTCAATGGAGACATTGAAGAAACTATATACATGGTGCAACCGGAGAACTTTGAGTCCAAAGATTCAAAGCACCTAGTATGTAAACTCAAGAAGTCCATTTATGGTCTAAAGCAGGCGTCCCGTCAGTGGTACCAGAAGTTTGATAAGGTGATTTCCTCTTTTGGTTTTAAGGAAAACACTGTTGACCAATGCATATATCTCAAGGTTAGTGGGAGCAAATTTATTATCCTAGTGTTGTATGTAGATGATATTCTACTAGCAAGCAGCGATATAAGCCTATTGCGTGAAACCAAGAAATTTCTATTAAGCAAATTTGAAATGAAAGATCTTGGGGAGGCGTCATATGTTTTGGGTATACAGATCCATCGGGAAGGTTCAAAGGTATACTCGGCTTGTCGCAAAAGGCCTATATCGATAAGGTGCTAAGCCGTTTTGGCATGCAGAATTGTGCACCAGGGGACACACCTGTGTCAAAAGGTGATAAATTTAGCTTGTTCCAATGTCCTAAGACGGACCTTGAGAAGGAAGAGATGGAGGAAATCCCTTATGCATCTGCAGTAGGGAGTCTCATGTATGCTCAAGTGTGTACGCGTCCGAATTTAGCGTACATAGTGGGGATGTTAGGCAGATATCTAAGTAACCCGGGAATGGATCATTGGAGAGCAGCAAAACGGGTTATGAGGTATCTACAAAAGACTAAGGATTACATGCTCACCTATCGGAGATCGGATCATTTGGATATCATTGGATACTCCGATTCAAACTATGCTGGATGCCTTGACAGCAGAAGATCCACATCAGGTTATGTCGTCATGATGGCTGAAGGAGCTGTCGCTTGGAAAAGTGTCAAACAGACACTAATAGCTTCTTCCACTATGGAGGCTAAATTTGTAGCATGCTTTGAGGCATCGAATCAGGGGATATGGCTCCGAAATTTTATCACTGGGCTGAAAATTGTCAATGGCATTGAAAGGCCATTGAGAATTAATTGTGATAATAAGGTTGCAGAGTTATATTCAAAGAACAACCGGAGTTCATCTAAATCTAAGCACATAGATATTAAGTATCTGGTTGTGAAGGAAAGAGTTCAGAGTCTTCAAGTGTCAATAAAGCATATAAGTACAAACTCAATGCTAGCAGATCCACTTACTAAGGGATTGCCACCTAAAGTGTTTCATGAACATGTAGCTCATATGGGTGTTATCAAACTAGATGACATGTCTTAGTGGTGTGAGTTTGTGGTTTTTCCATCTTGCTTATTGACATGTTTTATGTTCTGTAAAGACTGAGGTTTTATGTGACAAATGAAGTTTTATTTGATTGAATACTCTGACAATAAAGATTTTGGCTTTCTATTGCGGTTTTGCATTAAGTATTTGAAAGTGCTTTGGGACTCTTTGAGTCATAAGGTTAGACCAGTTGGAAATAGGCATGACTAAGATCACATTACATGTAATTTCCATGCTACATGCCATACTTTTGATCTATGTCATTGATTGTGTTAATATTATGACCATTGTTCGGTTTAGTTACGAATTGTGTAACGAAAGCTGCTTTGATCCTATAATAACATAATTGATGGACTAGATTGTTTGGAAATATTTCGAAAGTAGAGATAGCATAAGGTTACGCGCACTAAGGTTTAAACTATGTACAATCATTTGGAAACATATATGGACCAAGTGGGAGATTGTTGGATTTTCTATTCAGGTGGTCTCACATATTTATAATTGTACATGGGATATCTCAGAATACGAGCCCGATTGAGTGATCTACTTGAGATTTATTTATTATATGGGCTTATAGAAATATTTATTTGTTGAAGTATGGGGCTTTTATTTGTAGAAACCCATGGACACTTAATTATGATTGATGGGCCCATAATTAAGGTGCCCTACTTTGGATTATAAATTAGGGTTGTGGTCCCTAAGCCAGATACATTCTTTTGTCTTCTTTTCTGCCCCATCCCAGAGAGAATCGAATAGACGGTGTATCCAGGCTTAGAAGATCACAACCTTGGATTGCCGATTCAACTACGGATTGCTATAGATCAAGGTACGCTTCTATTTGTGTGTTCTCAATGATTTCGGCATGTTTGTTACGGTTTAGGTATTTTCCCTACAATAACATCTTATACAATTTGATATACTGAATCTTATCACAATAACATTTAATTCAGTTATTTCTAAGATACTAGAACCTCAAGAGTAAAGTGATTAATGATTCCAACCTATTGGTTTTGCCATATAAAAATGAATTTGCTTATAGCCTTGCTTCATCCCAACACTACTGGTACTGATTTTAAAACAAAGTATAACCACATACAAGAAACAAAAGGGGCATATTAATTAGTGTTAATGATCAAATAAAAAAACTAACTAATACAGCAATCAGGCAGCCGAATTTAGCTAAACTACACCTGCATATTCATATTTGAAAAGTTCGAAAAACTAGAACAAATAAAAAGGTTCTAGTTAACATACACAATCTAAACTAGGACATTATTATAAGATTGCAAGTTTCAAAATCCAAGAAACGAAGGAAATCATATCTGCAACTCGATTAAAATCTCAGCCTCGCCAACTGAAACAAAAATCAAATTAAAGCTTAAAACTGTAACTAAATATATCCGAAACAGAATAAAATCTCAGACGAACCAAATAAATGAAAACAAAAAATAATACCTTGAGAATCTTAAGCTCTACGTTGCCATAAACAGGTTGGAATGAGAAAGCACTCCAGTGCTCTGTTTACAAACTCCAATTGTCAAGCACTCCACTTTGCTGATGCACTGCTCCATGAATTCCTTTGTGCAGCTTCTGAAGCACAAGCTGCAATAAGTTGAAAAAAGATGGAAAATGAGTTAAATATGGCCTTAGTTATAGTAATCAACACTATATAAAGGGTTTCTTGCAAAACTTCAATAGATTGTTTTAGGTACTTTTCAGCTTCTGGTTTTGTTGAACACTTACGGCATGATTGATATGATGGAATGGGGTGGGAATAGAATGAGCATTCCCACATCCATTCCTAAACCCTTGATTGGTATAAAATGTAATTGGGAATGCTCATTAGTGAGGTAATGCCCATTCCTACAAACATGGGTTTATCCATTCCTTAGGTACCCCATGGTATTAGTCATTCCCAATCTTCAAATTTTATTTACTTTTTATATAGGGCAAATTACACCAAGGTCCCTTGAGGTTTGGCATAATTACAAATTAGTCCCTCTACTTCTAGAAATTACATATTAGTCCCTATAAATACTGTTTCAATTGAAGTCCCTAGACGCCGTTAGGGTTCCGTTAATTTTAATAGGACTACATTGTTCATGTGATTTAGTTAAGGGGTCGTTTTGTAAGAAAATTCATAGTTCAGGGACTTTTTTGTAATATTTTTCGAAAATTCAAATGTCAAAATTAACGGAACCCTAACGGCGTCTAGGGACCTCAATTGAAACAGTATTTATCGGGACTAATCCGTAATTTCCAGAAGTGGAGGGATTAATTTGTAATTATGCCAAACCTCAAGGGACCTTGGTGTAATATGCTCTTTTATATAATGACCACATATTTATTAAATTTATATTATATTATTATTTTTAATTATTATGAATTTTTATTCTAATTGAATCTTGAATAAATTGCATTTAATAGATGTAAAAATAAATATAAATATAAATATACTATATATATATTATATATTTAAAAATATATGTTCAATATATTATTTTATTTATTTGTAAATTCATAGATATGCATAATAGATTAAAATATTCATTAAATACAAAATTTGGCATCTATATGAAATTTAGTTTTAAATATCATACATTATATTAAATATAATAAAAACATATAACCTACGTATAAATATGAAAATATTAATACCTTTCCTATTAATACCTTTATAATATTTATATGTATATATAAATCTCTCTCTCTCTCTCTCTCTCTCTCTCTCTCTCTCTCTCACACACACACACACACACACATATACATATATATAAGATTTGTGCATAAAATAAATGTCATATATATAACACATTCGATATAAAATAGTTACAATATATTACATACGAAAATATAATATTGCTCAATATAAAAAAATTAAAAATTATATTACTATATAAATAATTTTAATCATGTGTTTAATCATCATTATTAATAATTTTATTACTTATATTTTTATTTGTGAATAATATGATCGAAATAAATTTAAAATTTTTATTTCATTACTAAGTTTATTACTGAACCGTACCAATCATAGGAATGTTATATTAAAATCATTCCATTCCATTATCCATTTCATTCCAAAATTCATTCCTTTCCTGTCTCATTCTATTCATGCATACCAATCATGTCGTTAGGCTTTGTATTTAGGTTTTGGTTTCTTAAGCTGAAAAGGAAAGAATAAAAGCTATAAGCTGTAAGCACTCCGTATTTAACTCCACCAATTTTCTGGATTTTTCCTCTGCGAAGCTACTATATTCATGACTTTCTTAGCTTCTTGTTCATATTAAGCACTCTCAAATACTCAAACTATTACAAAATCTTCAGCTTTTTTTTCCAAATTTTTCCTCGACTTTTCGTTCTCCAAAATGCAATCTTTTTTAATAAAAACACCTTGGAAAGAGTACCAAAGTGGATTGACAGTCAAATCATGA
Organism: Lantana camara; assembly: GCA_037501455.1. Taxonomy (NCBI): domain Eukaryota; kingdom Viridiplantae; phylum Streptophyta; class Magnoliopsida; order Lamiales; family Verbenaceae; genus Lantana; species Lantana camara. The sequence continues at coordinate 90,300,012 of CM074863.1, forward strand.
GATAATTTAAACTAATTTCATTGGAAAGCTGACAAGAATCTAACAATTATCATCTATTACTTCAAATTAGATACCCCAATTTAACAAACAAATTCACAATACATGAACATACACACACACTCTCTTACCAGTTGAGCAATGCAGAGGGCTTCTTCTGACCTAAGACCAGCACATAAACCTCTTAGCCACTTGCGCGCCACATTCATTACGATTCAGATTAACTTCTCCATAAACACACATACACTCACTTCAAGATTAAAAAACTTGTGATTTTATGGTTGGATTTTTAGAGAGAGAGAGAGAAGGATTTACCCTGGAGCTCACCGATTAATTAATGGACTCACCGATTTTTAGAGAGAGCGAGAGAGTAGGATTTTTTTGCGAAACTTGCGATTTTGATTAATTAATGGGCTCACCAATTTTTGCAGATGGGTTTGTCGTTGAGCTCTCCGATTCACCTCCGCATTGATGGGTTTTCTATTTCCCTTGCCGCTGCTTTCTCGAGATGGGGTTTGGATGAAGTGAGGAGTGGGAATGGGCTAGGGTTTTTTTTAGAAAGTTAGTCAAAAATGGGGAAAATAAAGCAGGAGTCTTTACCGCTTTCTTTTGAGAGGATAATAAACCCAACTAAATTTTAACATATGAGAAAATTTTAATATTCGGTAGGCATGTATTTACTTTAAATTTAGAAAGCTAGGCTTTGTATTTATTTTAAATTTTAACATATGAAAAAATAAATTCTATTTTAATAATAATATATATATAAATAAAATTATTAAATTTTATAAATTTAGTTAATTTGACAAGAAAATTAATTTATTCAATTAGTAGGCATGTAACGGTTTACTTCGAAATAAAAAGTTGTTTGATCAAATCGAGCTAAAATTGAACTCAAATAGTTTGAATTTACATAACTTATTATATGAATAATCCGATAAATTTAAGTCGCGTTTCAAATTTTAACAAATAAAGAATAGATAACGTTGAAATTTGATTTGATCCACGAATGACGAATCAATTCAAATATTTCCTTAAGTATGAATTTCGAATTCATTATCAGGTAGATCATTTTGAATCAATCAATACTCGAAACATATCTTTTTCAATAAATAAATGCATATATTGTTAATACTTGATGTGATCTACGAATCTATTAACACAAATTTTCAAAGTATGAATTTTCGAATAAATGCTCAGGTGGATCGTTTTGATTGATCGACGAACACCTTGAACTAGTTATTATTATTATTTAATCCAAAAATGTAAATAGAGTCTCAAGTTTTATTAAAGGAAAAATATATAATGTTGACACTTATGTCCAATTCAAAATCGATCCAAATATTCTTTCAGAATACGTATTATTCCGAATCAATTCTTAGGTAAATCATTTTAATTTAGTGAATACCATCGAAATAAAAATATGTAATAAAGATTCGTTTATTCATTCTAACTAAAAATTTGAAATTTAACTTTGTTAAAAGAATAAAAATTACAATGTTCGCTAAAAATCAAGTCAGAAAATCAATGACCGATTAGTGACCGATAAATTTTGATTCCCAAAATCAGTGATCGATTAGTGACCGACAAAATAACAGTCACAAAATCAGTGACCGCGGTATGCCACATTTAAAAAATTTGTGACCGATCAGTGACTGATAGAAATTGGTCACAATATTAGTGACCGATTAAATTTTGGGTCAGAAAATTAGTGACCGATTAGTGACAGACTAGTTATGGGCCACACGATTAGTGACTGATTTTTGACTAAAATTTATGCGGTCACTGATCGGTCACTGATCGGTCACTAATTATTATATACATGTCATACCGGTCACTGGTCAGTCACAAATCAGTGACCGATCAAGCGGTCATTAAAAATCGATCACTAATCCTTTTTTTTTTTTTTTTTTGTAGTGTTTATTCAATTTAGATATGTAATATAAATATAATAATCATATTTAAAGCAATTCTTATATCATAAAGTTTCAAATAAAGTGACATTCCCTGCAAATTATTAATTAACCAACACAGATTTTGTCGGGGAATTTTTGTACTCTCATATTAGAGATTTACTCTCGTATGGGAGCCACCTTCATCGTAACCCTAGTTCCGCCGGCAAGAGTAGAGACCAGAATCGCGAAGAGTGCTGTTATTCGACACGCAGTCCTTAGCCGGGGCTTTCCTCTGTTCCTTGTTCTTGGCTTCAGTTTTTGATTTCTTCTCTCGTGGCTTTCCTTTCGCTTACGTCTCTCTATTTTTTTCCTCCAGGTTTCTCGTTAGGCATATTTCTCTGGGATTGAGGAGTCCGTATCATCATTGATCATGGCTAGTTCTAGTTCCAGTACGGAAAAGGATCCAATACCAGACCTTGAGATTACTCGCCTGACACAAGCTCTCTCTCTCACTGCCAAAGAATCGGGTTGTTTGGAGTTGCCCGCCTCTATCAGTACCACTCTTCCTATGAACTCTAATCTATCACTGGTAGGGTGAATTCTTTCCCGCAGAGCTGTTCGTTTCGAAACGTTCCGGTTAACTGTGATCCGTGCCATGAGCCCCGTAAAAGGAATGGAAATCTCTAAGCTAGGAAATGACCGCTTCCTTTTCACCTTCAACCATAAAGTGGATCTGCAAAGGGTTATAGAGACCTCCCCCTGGAGCTTTGAAAAATACCCGGTAATATTGAAGGCCCTTTCAGCAAATGATGACCCTCACTCTACCGACCTTGATGTCTGTGATTTTATTGTCCAAGTCCATGGTCTGCCTTAGAAGTATAAGAGTGTGGCGGTATTAGAGATGATAGCCGATAGAATTGGGGTTTTTCGTTCTATCCTGGTAGATAGGAATATTGCAGCAGCTGGGTACGTTCCTCGGGTGAAGGTTGGCATTCTTATTACGGAACCACTGGTCCGGTGTCTCCCCCTCAAGATTCAGTCTGGTAAAGAAATCTCCGTCTCTTCAGTTATGAGAGGTTGTTGAACTTCTGCTACCTATGTGGTTTGTGTGACCATGTGGACATATATTGCTTACTCCGGTATGAGGACAACTTCATTGATCCATCACCGAATTTTCCATATGGTCCTTGGCTACGTGCCTCTCCCAACCGTCGGTCAATTGATGAATCTCATTCATCGCCCATTGGTAACTTCCCTAACCACAACTTAATTCCCCCACTTCCCGTCCCCCTAAAACTGGTGTCCAGAACTATGTTCACTGCCATATCTCTTCTCCATCTCCCCCACATCCTCCTAACGCTATAGAAACTGCCAGCCACAATACTGATTATAATCCTCCTTTGCACCCCAAGCTGAACACTCTTGGGAATTTACCCATGCAACCATACGCTCCCACGCCCTCCAATAACATCCTTCCAGCACCACAGTCACCTATCCTTACTAGCACAGCTCCTGGAGATCCTATCTTGCCCTCTATCCACAATCTCATGATCACCCAACCCCCAGCTATCATCTCCAAAGCCAGTGGTTCCCGAAAATCCCTGCACCCACTGAATTTTTTTCATGGCTTGATAGAGAATTTGATAAGCCAATGATTTTTTTTCCGTGTTTCAGAATACGGTTAACCAACATGTTAACTAATCAATTACGATAAATTGGATCGGATTTTGCTGTTTTTTCTTCTGCAGTACCTCGACGTGACATGAGCGTGAAAGGGGCCCTCAGGCAGATTCCATCAGCCCTGATTGTCAGAGAACAAAAATCTCCACCCCCACCTTGAGCGGTATCATACCCTCACTTGATCGCCCAATACCAGCTATGAGCTCCCCTCGATCCCAACTACTCCCCTCATCTACCCCCTTCCTTGATGCACAGCTCGTTAACATTCCCCTGACCCTCTACCTATCCAAAAATAACCAACCCCTCCCTAATAAGATCCGCAGGTTCTATAGTAAAACTAATCATCTCCGCTCTAAAAACAAAAGCCTAGAAAACAAGAACTCTACTCCACTCTTCCCCCCTCACCTGATTCTTTACTCCCGGTTAGTATTCTCTCGGATATTACGAATTCAACGGCGGAGGTTGCGAGGCAACCCCGCTGAGAACAGTGAGTTATTTAAGCTGGAACTGCCAGGGCACGGGGGGTCCCTGGCGAGTTCACAACATCAGGTCTCTCATCCGAGACCATAACCCCTCGATTATCTTCCTCTCTGAAACTCGATGTAAATAGCAGAGGATTGACTTCTTGAAACTTCAGTTGAATATGCACGGTGTTAGTGTGGATTAGGTTGGTCAGGGTGGTGGCCTTGCGTTCCTGTGGCACAAGGATATTGGTGTTTTGTTGTAGAGCTTTTCTCAGAACCATATAGATGTGTTAGTTGAGGATGATAATCGAGATGACGTCTAGAGATTTATGGGTTTTTATGGTTTTCTTGAACGACATAATAGAATGCGATCTTGGGACCTCCTCCGTACTCTTCATCGCCATTCCTCGGTCCCGTGGCTAGTGAGTGGGTACTTTAATGATGTAGCACCCGAGCGCAAGGTACCACATCCTCCACACCGAGACCTGAACCGTATATGAAATGAAAGTCCATACACGTGCCAAATAACGGCGAACGGGGACACAACAAACACGCTATGCTAGGCGGGAGCTAACCCTTAAACCATTCAAGGATACGATAATATAAAATTAGAGTGAAAACAAAATGTGGAAGCAAATATTAACATATTTCTCATACCACTAGCTACCAAGCTCCAAAATAGACACATAAGTTCTAATCAAGTATTCCATAGCCCACACAGCCTAACAAAATTATATACGCTCTATATACAAAATCATATACAAAATAGAGTATGAGTATGAGTAAAACATGAAGAGAGTGATAAACACTAATGCAAGACCTAGACGACTTGTATTCCTGCCTAGCACTCCTTAACCTGCACAAAACCACTAAAAAACAAACGGGTTCAGTCTATAGGAGACTGATGGGTATAAAATAGGGCATAAGTATAAATATCACGAAATTTAAACACATACATGCAAGCCATAATCCCGTATGAAGTTTTACAAAATTTCCCAAGTGGGTAAAACAAGAAGAACATCTACGGGGATTACAACTATAATAATATTCATATTTAAACATAGGGTTTTATGGCCCGGCCCGGCGAGTGGACGTGCACAATCTCCAACCTACTCCTTGTGTAATAATAACATAATTCAATGGTTATCACACATAGATCTTTCGTGCACATTCATATCATGATCATAATCATACATATACACCTTTTTCCTCCAGGTAGTGGACGGGTTTGCAAGGCCTGGCCACCTATACATATCATTGTGGCTAGTGAGGTACATGAATCCTCAAAAGCCTGGTTCCCCTTCCTCGTCAAAACTCCTAATGAGGTCGGTTTCACCGTAAATTTGATTGGAACTAGTATATGGGATCACCATTGGCCCTTGCCTCACCGGATAGCCACATACACTAAGTCTCTGGGCCCGTGTTTTCATATTATGCTCTCGCCAAAATCATAGGTAGGATTTCATAAAGGAAAGGCTTACATTTGAAATCATTTAATCAAGAAAAGACTTGATATATAAATATACTAATTTGGCTCAAAACCTTTCACATAAGGGTATATTAGGTTGTCATAGCTATTAGAAGAGAAACCCACCTTAAAGTATCAAAATAAAGGCACAAGCATCTCAAGGCTCGCCCTCGTCTCCGACCATACCCAAATCTGTACAAAAGAGAAGGTATGAGACTCAAAATGACCATATATAATGCACGGCAAGCTATGTTCATGATATAAGATGCATAACAAGTAAAATGAAACCATGGAGTCATGAAATCAAGTAATTCATTCAATAAGTGCAAGTATATTCAATACATGAAAGTTTCATATTCAAACGAGTTCATATCTTTCATATTTCATATCAAATTAATTCACGAATTTCATATATTGATCATAAGACATACTTTAACATGTATACAATTTATATGAATCATAAAACAAGGTAACAGTTATCATTTAGGGTTCACAATCCAAGCATCAAAGCATTCACGCACGTTATGGAGCAATAAAGGCACGTTCATGCATAACTCGGAAAATAATCATCCAAAATTCATGAAAATTCGTAACACACAAGATAACATATTATATGACATGTTAATGAAGTTTATGAACTGAAAATGAACCAAGAAAACCATGTAAAACATGTTAAAATTTTGAAATCTCATGCATGATGTGAGAGGGTCATGGCCGCGACCCATTTCCTTCAAGAAATGATAGCGGCCGTTACCTCCAATTTTCAGCAAATAAGTCCAGAATTCTCAAGGGTCGAAACATGCTCAAAATGTGGTCGCTGGAGCGACCTAAAATACACTAACTTTGGTTGCGGCATGACCAATAGATCGAGGAAAAATAACTTTGCAGCCACGATCGCGACCAAGAATGAACTTGGCGCGATCACGACCGCGACATGCACACCCAACAGAAAATTTCACGCAGCAGCAGGTCTGGAAGCTTCCCAACACAAACACCAACAATAAGAGAACATAAAGATGTATGAAAGAGCAACAAAACATCATGAATTCAGTCCCTAAACAAGCCACAACCTCTGCACAAGTCCAAACATGAGCAAGGAATGAGAAAAGATCAAGTTTCACCAATTTCATTCAAACTTCATTAATGGTATCTCATTTATTACTCAATCACCATATGATACAAGTCCACAGGGATGAAAAGAGATGTCTTAGGATCAACTTTCATACATTAAATACAAAGGAATCACAAGGAAACAAGGATAATCAACATATGAGCTCAAACCCTTACTATTCACACATTTCATCAAAGCATGCTCAACAATCCATGAAATTCAGAGATTAAGGTGTCCAAAGAAAGAGAAGAAGGTGGAGAATAACATCCTTAGCTTACCTTTCGAATATGGAGTGAAATGGAAGAGAATTGAGCTCTTGAAGATGAAAGTGAATAGTATTCTTTTTCCTTTCCAAAGGGGTCTCGGTTTGCAGCTGCGTTTAGGCCTAGTTTGGTGAGTGAAATGGAATGAGAGATAGTTAGCTGATCAAGGGTTAAGTTAGCTTCAAGTGGGTTCAAGTTTCACTCAATTTGGTTAACCATGGTTCAAGTTATGGTTAAAATGGTAGAGGGTGGTCATTTGAGGCTAGATGGCAAGTTTCGGGTGAAATTTGGGCTTTCAAACGAGCTTAGAAAAATATGAAGCTTGGCCCATTCAACCTGAATCATCAAAACGAGTCCAAAAGATTTAACGGAACTCGAATTCGAGTTCCCGAGCTCAAGATATGCCGCCCGGAACCGGAGGTGCGCTAAATGCCCTTTAGCCCCCGTTTCGGTCCCATCTCCAAAATAAAATTCAAAACCATGCCAAATGAAATCGAAAACATGAAACGAGTATATAGGCATGTTCATAACACATAAATCCACAACATACTAAATTTACACGAAAATCGGAAATCAAATCATATAGAAACGACACGCGATCAAGTCACATAAAAACATAACGTTCAGGAAAATTCATAGAAATTCATATTAATAAATTTATATATCCAAAGAATTGACAATTAAAATTAAGAATAAAATATATATAATGCATAATTCAATTAATTTAAATGTACAAGTAATTATCACATAATTCATACCTGTACGAATAAAAAGTCGGGGCGTTACAAATGAAATTCTAACTAATGAGGAAAAGGAAGGGGGTAATGATCATTATCTTTCGCATATGTTAAATTTTGCTGATGCGTTACGGGATACGAGGCTGTCTGATCTTGGTTTCACAGACTTCCCCTTCACTTGGTTGAAAAACAGTTATGCTTCTAATACTCTTCGTGCCAGACTTGATCGTTCTGTGGCCTTGGATCATTGGGGTAACTTATTTCCGGATTGTCTGGTTACTCACCTTAAGGCTTCTTGCTTAGACCACTGTCCGATCCTAACCACTCTTGCGCGACGCCCTCAGCAACGGCATAGGAGGGTGCGTCTGTTCCGTCTCGAAGTTTGTTGGGTTAAGTCGGATGATTATCATCGCGTCATCTTAGAGTCGTGGGAGGGTTCCCTCATGTCTTCTGCCACAGACACTGTTATCATGGGGGCTGAAAACTATAAAATAGGACTTCTTAATTGGAGGAGAGATGTGAAGAGAAGTAAGGATTGTGACCTTGAGCATTTGGAAAGTAGACTCAAGTTCCTTAAAGAGAGTTGTATCACGCCTGAGTCTAAACTAGAAATGCAACAATTACGTGTTAAAATTGAGAAAATATTACTTCAGGAGGAGATAGCTTGGAAGCAACAGGCTAAGGCCCCGTGGCTCAATGAGGGGGATAGGAATACTAAGTTTTTTCACTTGAAAGCTAAACAGAGGGAGAAGAATATTATCACGAACTATTTTCGGGGCATTTTTTCCTCTGGCTGCTGTTCTGACTCGGAGATTGATGATGGTATCCGTTTGATTCCTCGGTGGATCAGTGATGATATGGGACAACAACTCCTCATTCCCTTTTCGCCTGATGAGGTAACCTGTGCTCTCAAAAGTATGTACCCTCTTAAATCCCCTGGCCCGGATGGCCTTCCCCCTTATTTTTTTCAGCATTATTGGGATATTGTGGGTCGGCATGTCATTTCTTGTGTGCTTGATTTCTTGAATTTTGGGAGGTTTGATAAGAAGCTTAATTTCACCCACATTGTGTTGATTCCTAAGTGCAAAAACCCTGAAGTCATTACTCAGTTTAGACCCATAAGCCTTTGCAATGTGGTTTTTAAGATTGCTTCTAAAGCTCTAGCCAACCATATTAAACCTTTGCTTGATGTTTTAATTTCGCCGAGTCAATCTGTTTTTATCTCGAATCGGCTTATTAGTGATAATGTCTTCATTGCGTTTGAGATTAATCACTTTCTAAAGCATAAGAACACAGGAAAGGAAAGTTACTTTAACCTGAAGCTTGATATGAGCAAAGCTTATGATCGGGTCGAATGGCGATTGCTCGAACGGATCTTGGTCAGGTTAGGTTTTCCCCCATTTTCGTTTCCCGTATTATGGCTTGCATTTCCTCTATTTCGTATTCCTTTGTTTTAAATGTTGAAAAACACGAAAGAGTTGAGCAGCGGAGGTTTAAAATTTTCCAAAACTTTAATCATTGTCTTGCAATTTTCGTACTGTAACTGCAGCACCCCGAAGAGGTCACAACCCCGCACCGTCGTACCTCTCAAGTGGCTAGGAGACCTAGCACCCAAGAAGCACGCCGGCGAACGGACAAAACATTACAAGATCGGAGTACTAGAAGGGAACATTGCAGCGGAAATATGAGAAATTTAAAACTTTCAAAACATGAATCAGGAGACACAAGAGGCTAGTAACCAAGTACAAGGACTATACAGGAATTGAGTATTGAAAGAGATATTTCGATAGAGTGTCAAGGGATAATATAACTAGTGTAAACAAGTAACAAAGGACACAGGAGGCTAGATTGATAAATACCTAATTGAACACTACATTATGATCAAGAGGGCAGTGTCCAAGATGGTTCAAAAGAACCTGACCATAAGAGCACAACAAAGGATTTCCTATACTTCAAGATACCAGCCAACAAGCGATCACTGAACCTGAAACCATGAGGTCAGAAAACAGGGTGGATGTATTAGTCAAAAGGACTAAGTGAGGCATGACTTTTGAAACAATATAAGTACTTAAAACTTTAAGTTTTCGGAAAAGGATTTACTTCGAAACTGTACATTAAAACTGAATTTCAGAACTTTACTTTAAAACTTTATTTTAGAATCGTACTTCAAAACATTACTTTTGAACAGGATTTTCAAGCAAGCACACACATGCACACACGTCAGAGGTTCTGGTTCATATATACTTTATAAACGGGGGAACAGGGTACGGGATATTTTCCAAAGATATGAACCAGACTTTAAGATCAAAGTTGCCCGCAAGCTAGGCCATATCCATCCTTTACTCCTCAAAAACATTTACAAAGTTGGTATCGAGATCCATTAGGACCCCAACACCCATATACACATGCACCACCCCTTCTCCCCTTATTGTCGCGCCCAGAGAGCTACCCCGCGATGACGTGCGAAACGGGAGGAATTTACCACCTCTCCCGACCTTCGACATGGAGTAACCAACCTCCGATTAAACCATCACCAAGGTCAGTACGACGGCCAATATCATAGTAGCCATTGGCACACGCCTCCCGGTCTACTACTTAACCATGCCGCCAGGGCCCAACATAACAAAATTTCCAAAGCTTGCATTCAGAATAACAAAAGTGCATAAGCACACAGAGTTCAGAAGACTGAACCTTTAATCAAAGTAGTATAACAGTGAACAGAACGTATATCAGAGATCATTGACTTTAAACTTGAAGCATTGTCCCAAAACGGGAAAACGTTAAACTTGAAAGATAAGAATCTTTGCAGCCGAAGGCGTTGATTTTGAAATCATTTGAATACGTAGAAAATATTTATGGTTCCAGTTAAAATAGTTTAAACCTCACCTACAGAAACGGTATTGTGCAATAATACCAGAGCCACAGTAAATCCGGACTTCACCTGTGAGTGGTGAATGATTAAGTTTCTATCCACAAACCATATAGTCACATAAACAAGTAGGGACGACCTCAAGTCATTCAATAGCTCATAATGATATCACATGTACAGGACAAAACATAACCAAAGCATATCACATCATGTAGTGAGATTTCATGATAATTATTCAATAATCATCAAAGCATGAAGGCATAATTGGATTCATGCAATGCAGTACATAGGAGAGTAATACCATTTAATGCAGAAGAATCATTTAACTAAGAATGGAACATAAGATTGGCGAGAAAGCAAAAAGCTTGAACAAGGAATACTCTTTTTGAAGAAAGGATTCAAGTAAACGATTAGTCTCAGTTGAAAGCTAGTGTCAAGAACTTGAGGATATATTGTTAGAGTCTTAAACCAACCCTAATTAGGAAAGGAATGTGAACTTTGAAACCTACTTTGATCCCCTGTTTTTGAGAATTTTCGAAAAAGGCTTTGACCGTTGAATTCGTCTATTCGAAACGATCATTTAGGTTAAAAGTCAAGGTCAAAGTCAAGGTCAATGGTCAAAGGTCACTATTCAAGCATACGGTATATATACTATATGTATACGTATTTATACAGTATGTATACATGTATTTATACTGTATGCATACGGTATTTATACTGTATGTAACGGTATTTATACGGGGATACCTACCGTATTTCTATAGTATCTATACAGGGTACATACAGTATTTATACAAGAATACATGCGGTACTTATACTAGAATACATACGGTATTTATACAAAAGTACATACGTATTTATTTGAAAATACATTTCGTATTTAGACGAAAGTATACACGTATTTATACACATTGGAATCAAATACGTATACGTATATTATACATGTATACCATAACATACATCAATTGGTCAAGTATAATTATGTAACAATTAATTAAACATGTAACATTTAAAACTATAGGTTATACTTTAATTATGTAACATTAAATAGCATGAAACATTAAATTAAATCTTGCAATAAATTAAATTACCTAAGTATGATCATAAAATAATTAAAATGTAACATATAAGGCCCCGTTTACTTCGGCCAAAATGTTATTGGCAGTAATGTTTTGGTAGGTTAGATTAGTTAAACTATTAGCCCATATCTCATGTTTACTAATTCTTTTTCCATCCCGGTAATTGGTGGGTTTTTTAAGTAATGTGTTTACTTTGTGTACAATGTTAATGTGTGTTTAATTAAAAATTACTAAGATGCCCTCAATTAAAGCTACATTGTTTTATTGTCTCCCTCACTCCCTAAAAGCCGATTCCCTTCTGAAAATTACGTAAGGCATTTTCTCCAATTGAAATAGTTTTTTCCATTTCATAAATCTCGAAGACATTTACCCATCCAAGTAATCACGTTCACTCTCTCTCCTCTGCAATTACATTTCCCCTTTCGATTAACAATTGGCCATTATGCATCATGAAGAATTTAACTCCACCATTAAAAGAAATGTAGTATGTATCCAAGTCAAAGAATTGTATTTCCACAACCACCTAACAAATACATAAATTAACAGATAACTACAATGCACCCAAGACATTCCCTAACAATGAGCAGAAGTTCATATATTAACAAAACCACTTAATACAACAACCAAGACATCAATACAATTCATACTGTATGATCACCAAAATAGGCATCAAACTTTGAAGTCAGCTCAACAAAGAGCAGAATAACACACCTAACCAAGCATTCAATTGCTATTACATCAGATGGCAAGTTTCATGACTCAAAAGCAGACTTTGACAACTTTACAAAAGCATCATGGACTTCGAAAATACAGTATTTCCAAGCTTACCTAAAACAACACATCCTTGACAGTCATAATCAATACCATCATCGGAGTTTACCTTCAATCGACATTTGCACCATCACTATCTTTCCGCACCAGTCGTTCCAAAGAACATGTTCATTTGACTCGAGTTATTCGCCGACATGTTCGATAGATTTATGTGATATTGTATGTCTATGAAAATAGGCAAACCATAAATCCATAATAAACCGTAATGCCATTACAGAAATTACAATGAATTACATTACAATAAGCTTTAGAACTACATAAATCCGTAATTAAACAACGACCAGCACATGCTTCAACATTTTTAAAAATGGGGATACACCAATCACCTTGCTTAGATTGTCCCAACGTTGATGACAACTTCATGTAGTAACAATCAAATAAACCGAACTTTCATAGACTAAGAATTGCGTGCATTTTGGGAATAGAGTTTGGCTGTATATAAACAATCGGACATCTGATCATTGGCACCATAACAAGAATAAAAAATTACCAAAAGCCCAAAAATGAAAAAATCATTTCACATCCAAAATTCATAATCCTAGGAATTTTGAAAAGAATAAGAGATCGCCACTTCATTTCCTTCTTCCATCAATTCAACACTGCATTAAGTATAATCTGCATTTGAGAAAATACAGAGACTATAGATAGCAGTTCAAGGCAATAACATAAGAAATACCAGTCTAGCACCATTCATGAGAAAAACTCATTCCTGAGTTTGGTAGCTTAAAAGTTAAACCCAGCATCCAACATAATACTGACTTATTCATTATCAGGCACAATAAAATAAGCTAACTTCATTCCATTCAATTATCTATATTGGGTATTAGAAGGCCAGTTTGGTCCTCAAGATTTATAGCCAAAGCATTTCAATCCAACCACACCAGTCATTTATTTAACTTATGTTCCAATTAACTACTAACTAGGATAGCAATTCTGGGTTGGACCACAGTCCCTCAATTCAAGTCGGGTTACCCAAGACCTTGTTTCAGAAAAATACGCCGCATAGGGGCTCTACTAGGACTAACTAATAAAGATCTGGAGCCTGAAGTGATCCTTGAAACCAACCGTGCCCCTGGAAAAAATGACAACATCGTATTCGCCTGAAAGAAAAGCAAAAACTCTGTTTCCATTATGGTCTTACAGAATGACAATTACTCAAATACTTCGTATGGCCAAAAATTTAAGAGGTCTACAGGTCAGGTTTTACTCCAATTACTTGAAATGCATTTGGATAAAATGATTTCGTTACTAGTACTGTAAATCTAGCTATTCCGGTGCATTCAACCCAGGAAAATGATTTCACTGCCATATCCAACCGTACATAAGACTAGGATAACACAGCCCCAAGATTACAATTTCAATTCTGACCAGGAAAAAAAAAAAAAAAAAGATTACATTCTAATACAAGTAATTAGAAATTCCATCACATATCCACCAGGAAAACACACATAATACTGAGGACCCTCTTTGCAGAATGAGAAGAATAAATTGCCCAAACAATCTTTAGCATGTCATCTTTATCAGACTACCGAGATCCGCGACATGCTAGCTCGGGTTTTAGGAAAACTGTCCATTAATCAAACTGTCCACTCTACAATTTTTCAAATACTCAGATTAATTATAGCAAAACTGTTTCTTGTACGCATAATTATAGCAAACAACACTCATGCAGCATACAAATACACCGGCAATCAGCCCTCATTTCACTAACATAGACAACATCAACTATACCCAAAATCACAGCAAGTTGTAATTGCTTTCAAAAAAATTTGAAAAAGAAAGATAATCGAACAGATGAAATAACCATCTACACAAACGAAATCAATTTGCAAAAGTTTGGGATTAATGATGTTACCAGAATGCTGCGATGATGAGAGTGCATGAAATACACGAGAACCCTAACCCTGCGCCCCGAATGGTATGGAATGGGTCTGACTCAATTGCAAAAAAAAAGAGGAAAAATTAGGGCGAAAGAGAACGACGATTACCTACAACCACCCTGCTGGAGTCATCGACGTCTGCTTCCTTTCTCCTCCTCAATTCTCTAGCAAAACCACCTCCAAAAATGGCGAAATTTTCTATTAAGCAGCGGGAGAACAAAAAATGGGTGCAAATAATGATTTCAATGGAACTCCTCCGTAATTAAAGACAAAGCTAGGATTCAATGGTAATTTTCCATGCCCTAGAAATGGTATGGTTAGCGAGACACGGTAAATTCGCGTGTCTGCTGGATCGGCTAATTTCTGGCGACACTTACGGGCCGGTACGGAACTCCAAGGCTTTGGCCGAGAAAAAGGAAACGGCCGATTACGGCGGATGACCCCCTCCAACCCCCGGTTACTAAGGAAGTAAACGGGGCCTAACATGCTAGAATAATTGTCACATAATTAATTTGTCACAAAATTAAATTATGTAACACATTTCATAATAAACTATATTATAAGAGACATAATTCATAAATTCATGAATATTTAAAATATAAATTAAATCACATAATTCATTCATAAAATAAAACATATATCAAAGCCTAAACCTAGCATAATTAATAAATAAATTAAAACATGAATTAAAACATAATTTAAAACATAAAATAAACTAATTATAACATAAAAAAAATAAAAGAAAACATAACTTTCAAGGGGGAGGAGCTCGGTTTTTAGGGGAGTAAATGAGCACATTTTTAAGGCCTCTCATGCTCTATTTATAGGTGAAGGTTGGGGTCACTTTGCAATTTTTCCAAAATTAATGGATAACATGGGGTTCTTTTCATAATTTCTCTAAAATAGGTTAGTTTCTTTCATAATTTTTGGAAGAGGGGTATTCTGGTAATTACACCTTTACACTGTGTGTTTTAGGAGCTGAAAAAGTACCCAAGAGCTAGGAAATAAAATTAGCTTCGAAATGGTTACTCACGGGTCAAAATCGGACGTACGGTTTAAAAGTTACAAGCTCCGGAAGATAGGATTTTCTTGAATTTCGAAAATTGATTTAATTATGAAATAAATACTAGGATAAAATTTGAAGGTCCGAAAGGCTTTCCAAAAATGTAGAAAAAATCGAGGAACGTTATGGTGATTATCTCAAGGGTTAAATTATTCTATCGAAGGAAATATATTCTACCGACGGAAATTTTTATTTGAAAATAAATTCTTAAATTGCTCTGGACACATAAACGAAACCTCAAAGCATTGGAGAGAGAGTTGAAAAATTCTAAGAAGATAGGTATAGGTTCTTTAGGGTTTCTCAAATAAAATGGCATAGTGCTGGTTCGGAAAATGAATAGTACTTTTGACAAAAATTCCCAAAATACCCCTAATGGTCAAGAAAGGATTTCGAAGCTTGGAAAACATGTTCATATGACTAGGAAACATGAGTTATGAACCTCTAGGGTTCCAATGAGATGTTAGGACAAGGTAGGCTCGGGAAATGAATAGTAAATTTGGTTCGTGGTAAGGAAATCCCCCTTAAAACACAATACAACTAATGAATGCACATTGTTCACATAAGAATGCAATGCATGAACATTTGTAAAGGTGAACCAAGGTATATAAACGCATTCTTGTCCTCTTTGATTTACTGGTTCCAGCTAGGTCCTGATACGGGCTATTACAATCTTCCCCCCCTAAAAGGAATCTGTCCTCAGATTCTACAACCATTCTAGGGACAACTTAGGGTGATGTTCTTGTATCCTTTTCTCGGTTCCTACCCTACTTTCCAAGTGTCGTGTCCTTTCCTCAGGATCTTTGTTAGGAGATTTTCCAATATATCAAACCAAGTAACTTTATTTCCAAAAATCTTTATCTGGATTAAACAATCGGTTGAGCTTGATCCTCACGGTACTTCCTTCATTACCAAAATTTAAGACGACTTAGCAAAGTAAGAGATCATTCTTGTTCTTAACAAGTGTAGGTCCTTTATCGATTCTACTAATTCTACATATGCCACTTGTGTAATCCCAACATAGTCCGTGGTTCAGGTGTCTATATGGCGACACCCTTTTGAGCCTATATCAAAGATTACAGAGTTAGCTCATATGAGACATTACAGAATCTTAAGTCTAAGGATTAATGAATCACGTCATTGATCTATGAGATATTTCCTAATCTGGAAGTTTCAGGAAACTTTCTTTCCCATTTAGGAATGCTCTCATGTGGGATATCTCAGTGATGAAGTTCTTATAACAATCACCCTTATGTATTATGAACGCATCAACGTATGCCCTTATCACTCCATGAAACTGAGTGATCCTTCAAAAGGACATAATCACATAAGCAAGTCTCAGCAGAGTCAAGGTCGACACTCCCACTGTCTGTCGGACTCATTGACTTGGAGAAGTTTCTAATCCTTGCCTATGGAGTTAAGAACTTGTTTCATGTGTCGTTCCCATAATGAAAAAGTTCACGGCCTCATCGGATTAGGGGAGTTCAATACATGCAAAACACAGTCAACCTAAACAGACATAAATAAGCACATAAAGAAGTGATTGCCTATGAACAAAATCATCTCGTTTATTATTCAAAGACTGTTTGTGATTTTACAAGGAAATAGTAAAGCAAACATCTACTTTAAGGGCACTATTCCTAACATTAGATGGTTGTAAGTTTGGGCAATTAGTCCCGGAGAGGGGGGATCCTCTCTCCCCTTATCTTTTTCTTTTCTGTATAGATGTTCTATTCGTTCTCTTACAGGAGGAGGAGAGATGCGGTCGCCTCAAAGGGATTGTCGTTTGCCATAATGCTCCGCGCGTCTCCCACATGTTATTTGCTGAGGATACTATGATCTGTGGGCTGGCTAATCGGGAGACCATGTTGTGCATTAAGGATGTTGTTGGATAAGTATAAACACCTCTCAGGTCAAACGATGAACTGGCGGAAGTCTTCAATGGTGTTTAGCAAAAATTTGAGAGTTGAAGTGCAACAGGAGCTGGCGGATATTCTCGGGGTACGACAAGTTGACAAATTAGATCTCTACCTCGGACTTTCGTCTGTGGTGGGGAGGTCTCGGAGGGAGGTGTTCTCGGGAATTCTGGATAAAGTGAGGAAACGTATTCAGGGCTTTTCTGAAAAGTTTTTATCCAAAGCCGAAAAGAGGTTCTGATCAAAGCTGTGCTCCAAGCTATCCTAGCCTACACCATGAATTGTTTCCTGCTCCCCGATAATCTTATTCAGAATATTGATTCAGCTATATCTCAGTTTTGGTGGGGTAATCGTGATGCTAAGAAGATACATTGGATTGCTTGGCCGAAGATGTGTAGGAGGAAGGGTGTCGGTGGTATGGGGTTCCGTGCTTTCAAGATGTTTAATTTGGCGATGCTCGCAAAACAGCTATGAAGGATCATTAGAGCCTCGGATAGCTTGATTAGTCGTATCTTGAAGGCCCGCTATTTTCTCGACTCTAATATTTGGGATGTCCCCTTGGGGCGTTCTCCCTCACTCACTTGGAGAAGCCTCCACGAGGCTAGATTTCTTATTGTTGCGGGTACAAGATGGCGAGTTGGCAATGGTTAAGATTAACATTTGGCGAGATCGTTGGATTCCTAGGAACCCGAATTTTAGGCCTTCTTTTCGTACTGATGCTACTATCTTCCTGGAATGGGTGTCGGGACTTTTAAAACCAGGTTTACTTGAATGGGATGAAACTTTGGTTCGTAATGCTTTTCATGACGTGGATGCCCGTGCTATCCTTAGCATCCCGTTAGGTCATACTCAGCAAGAAGATACCTTGGTTTGGCATTTTAGTAAGAACGGATTCTTTTCGGTCAAGAGTGTCTATCATCTTGGGGTTAGCCTTGCCAGTCGAGAACAAGCTTTACCTTTGGAAAATGATCAGCCTTTGCGGAAGGCAGTTTGGAAGACTAATGTGCAACCGAAGGCGCGTAACTTCTTGTGGAGATGCTGTCACGGCATTCTCCCTACGGGGACCCTGTTAAAGCTTCGACATTGCGTTTCGGATGGTTGCTGCCCTCACTGTAATGCTCAGGATAAGGATTGGAGTCAATGCACTTATTAACTGCCCCTTCTCGAGGTAGGTTTGGGCACTTTCTTCACTCCCGTGGCGCCTCATTCAACCGTTGGGAGATGATTTTTGTGGTGGCTTGCTGCTTGCTCTCAAGGAACTGGATGAGAGTGGTCAGACCAGATTAGTTAATATTCTCTGGGCTTTGTGGCATTTTCGGAATCAGCGTAAGGCGGATGACACGCAGAGACAACCACTTGAGGTTATCTCGTTGGCCTGCGCACAATCACCCCCTGTTCCTACCATTAGTAGCGAACAAAATTCCAGGCCACCAACGGACAATGTGCGATGGAAACGACCGGCTCAAGGGTGGATCAAAATCAATTTTGATGGAGCGGTTTTTAAGGATTCTCTTTTGCTTGGGATTAGTGTAGTGGCGAGGGATTCGGATGGGAATTGCATAGGGTGGGAGACGAATATTAGGCGGCATGAAGCAAGAGCGGCTCTCTCGGCTGCTATCTTGGGCCGGGATTTCAGTTGAAGGTGGTTCTTTGAACTTGACCAACAGTCTACAGAGTGATGTTACGGATCTTTCGGAAGTTGGCAATATCGTCTCGGACATTAAGCTTATTTGTAATTGTTTTGTTGATGTCCGTTTCTCCTTTTCTAGGTGTGGTGCTAATTTAGTGGCCCGCAAACTCGCTCGTAATGCGGCTTCGGCCTGCATTGGTTTGTCGGATGTTCCGACCTTTGTCTCGGATGTTATTTTAGCAGAGTCTTGTTACTTAGCCGTTTTGGCTGCTCGTAAAAAAAATAAATAAAGTTTCAAATAAAGTAATTGTATCTTGTATTTAACTCATCTTCAGAATATAATTATGTTTATGTTATATACAATCATAAAAGGTCACTATTATATATATATATATATATAAGGACACTATTATATATAATATAAATATAAGAATACTCTAGTCATTTTCATCTCTATGATTCTATAATATATTATATGAAGCGTCAGAATCGATTATATAATCATGAACTCTTGTTCTCTTTTTTTTTTCTTTTTGTTTATCTATCTATTTATTTTATTTCTTAATTCTCACGCCTTTCTAACTTCTTTTTCTCTCTCATCACTTTAGCTCTTTTTTTATATATATAATTTTTACCTCTTTTCACTTATGTTTTTAATTTTTAATTTTAATTAATATGACACTATCTTATGTTATTTATTTAGCATAATTTAGTTAATATATTAAAAATAATTATAAAATATATATTAATAAAAAAAATTATTTTAATATATTTAAATATTAATAATTTTTTATTTGCATATATGATACATATATATATATATATATATATATATATATAAAAGGACACTATTATATATAATATAAATATAAGAATACTCTAGTTCTTTTCATCTGTACGATTCTATATTATATTATATGAAGCGTCAGAATCAATTGTATAATCATGAACTCTTGTTCTCTTTTCTTTTTCTTTTTGTTTATCTATCTATTTATTTTATTTTTTAATTCTCAAGTCTTTCTAACTTCTTTTTCTCTCTCATCACTTCAAATCTTTTTTTTATATATATAATTTTTATCTCTTTTCACTTATATTTTTAATTTTTAATTTTAATTAATATGACACTATCTTATGCTATTTATTTAGCATAATTTAATTAATATATTAAAAATAATTATAAAATATATATTAATATAAAATTAATTTTAATATATTTAAATAATAGAATTTTTTAATTTGCACACACAGCGAGTGCCAAAATTATTTTTAATTTATTTTTATCTATATTATTATATTAGTTATAATATAAAATATTTAATTTTAATAATATCTTTTTTTCGGGCACAATCATCGAGAGTGAATGGTTCTAGTATTATATTAAGCAAGAGCGAAAAATAGTAACTGCCTTGTCTCTTAGACTCTCTTCTTCTTCTTTTTACTTTTTTATTTCATCTGTATATATAATTTTTTTCTTGCCTTATTTCAATTTTTTTCTTTTCTTTATTATATAATTTTTATTTTTTTCTCCTCGTAAAACTAATATGATATTATCTAATGATATTTCTTTATTTATATATCATAATTTAGTAATTATATTAAATATAATTAAAAATATACATTAATATAAAAATTAATTAATATATTTAAATAATAATTTATTTGCACACCCAACGAGTGGGTAGGATTACTAATATCCAACTATTTGTAAGAAATTGTTTGTTTTCTCTTGTATTTATATAGTATCATAAATATATCATCTTATTCAAATTCGACCCCTAAAATTTTCAAATCTTGCATTTTACCCCATTAAAATAGGAAAAAGACATCTATCCCTAAATATTATAGAATACTTAACACTTTGCACAAAATAGGGACAAATTTCCAATGATCTCATAAACTAAAGGAGGCAAATTTCTTTTTAATATATTTAGGAGGGTTAAACAAGAAAATAAACAAAAAATAGGGGGTGACTTGCAATTTGCCTATTTGATATTCCCATATGCACTTAAAAGATTTCCAATATTAGGGTGTAAAGTTCCTTCTAATGGTAGTTGTCTAGCCGGAAAGAAAAAACATAAATGTTGTAATTTTAACTGAATTATTATATGGTCAACTTTTGATAATCTTTGGAATATGAAGAGACTTTTTTAAAAAATACTATTCTTTCTAAAATATATTAAGAAAATAATACTACTATTTTTTATGTTAACATTTTGCCATTAATCGTGAACCTTGTCCACGATTTCAAAATTCTTTGATTAACCTTGAGTTTTTCAATTTGATAGATTACAAGAATAGTATAACAACTTTTTCAAATTATAATTTCAACCCAAAATCTATTTATGAAAAGACCTGTATATTCTCTAAAAATTATGTATAGACCCTTAATTTATTTAATAAATTGCAAAATTTTTTTAATAAATTGAAATGGACAAAACGTCAATACATCCCCTATTTAGATGGTATCAGAGCCTAGAAGACGATGTCTTTTGGGATAAAAAATATAAAACTTTAATAAAAATAATCATAAACACTATGTATAAGTTATTTGAAATAGGAATTATTATATGGTTTCAAATTCTAGATGAAGATAAAAGATTAGATGATTTAGAAAATGAATTAAATTATTTAGATATAGACGGATATAATACAGATGTATCCTATGATGATACAGATTGGCAATATCCTTCGCCTTAATATGAGAATTTTAAATAAACGTGAGTTAGCTAATTTATATTATTTTTATGAAGATATGCTAAAATATTTTCTAAAAATGAATAAATTAAATCCTTCCAATTATTATAAAAAGAAGATAAGGAAGTTTAGAATAAAAAGAAATTATTATTCAAATCTTCTTTCTATATGAATCGTTATTGGAAAGATTGGCTTAGCAATATAAATAAAATATTAGAATTGGATACTAAAATAGATAAATTAAGAGATGAAATAAAAACCTCAAGGGATAAAGAATTTTGTAATAAAAATAAAAATGAAAAAAAGAAATTAAAAAATCTACTTAAAAAGGAAAAGAATAAGGCATTATTAAATAAAACAAAAGCTGGAAAAATATGGAAACGATAGACATAAACCTTCAATCTATAATAGAATCGATTAATAGAATCAAGGAAGAAATGTTAAATCTTCAAGATTCTATAAGAGAATTAAATAATGAAGTTCAATTAAATAGAGTTAGCATGAAACAACTTGAGTTAATAATCAAAGAAAAAAGAAAAAAGATCTAAAGCAGAAAAATTAAAAGACATAGAAAAAGAAATAAAAACTCCACTTAAGGTAATAAATTTAGAAAAAATCAAACTTTATGAAAAAGGATCTTTTGATGATTATATGCTAAACATAATAGTTCCAAAAATGCTAAAAGAGCAGGAAGAGAGTTCTAAAGGAGCTCTTGAAAGGCTTAAGGCTAAAGGAACTAATATAGAAAATGAAAATAAACAAGAAGAAAATCAAAATCAGAATAAAATACAAACATGAATGAAGTAATTGATTTAATTGAAGATTTTGAAAAAATAAATTTGGAAGATATAGAAGAATATGAAGTAAGAATGAATAACACTGGTCCTTCAGGAACCAAAAGAGCAGATGGATCAACTATGGAAGATCCAGATGAATCTATGGGATCTAATGAACCAAAGAGTTATCCAACTTATTTTAATACAAAGAAAAATAAACATCAAGATAAAAGACCTAAAGGTTATAATAATAAATATCAACTTAATGATGAATATTCAGAACCTATAAATATAAATGGTAGTAAATTAAATATAAATAATAAAAAAGATAAAAGAAAAGATTTAATCAAGTGGCAAAATTATATGATTGCCTATTTTTTAAATCAAGATGAAATATATGCTACTGCATATAGACGGACTGAATATATAATATCTTTGATGGAATAATCCATAATTGGTGGGAAGGTGTTTCTTCTGACATACAAGGAAAAATGAGAACCGCTATGGAAATGGATTTTGATAAAGATATAAGAAGCGGAGTAGAAGCTATGGTCCGCTATATATCAGATGAATTTTTAGGAGAATCTTGTATAAATAATACCGAACAAGAAAAACTAAAAGAAAAAGAAGAAGCCAGAAATGATCTCATAAATCTTTCTATATGCTCTATTAAATTTCTCCGAAATTATATAAAAGAATTCTGTGACTATTTTTATAAACAGTATTAGAGTGGAGAATCACAAAACATATACCTTAATATGTTTTACTCGAAACTCCCAAATCCTTGGAATACACATATAAATAAAGTATGGGAAAAGGAAAAAGAAACTACGCCTAATAATTTAGGTGGAAAAGTAAGAGTATTAATAAATGAATTAAGAAGGCTTTGTTATGAACAACAATTATACAAGAAATCTAGAAAAATTTCTGGACTATACTGTTCAAATCTAGACATGCCTACACAATGGGGTTGTGAAAAGAAAAATAAAAATAGACCCTATAAAAAGAGAAAATTCAAAAGGAACAGATAAAAAAAATATAATAAGTTTGATAGAAAACATATAAAGCCTAAAAGAAGGTTTTTCAAAAGAAAGGAAAAAATTAATAAAAAAACCTACAAAATGCAGATGCTGGAATTGTGGAGAAGAAGGTCATAAATCACCAGAATGTCCTAAACCTAAAAAGATAAGAGCAATAGAAGCTGAATTTATAGAAATTAGTGATGAACTTGAAGAAATATCTGATATAGAAAATAATATAGGAAATGAAATATATGTTGAAATAAGTTCTTCAGAAAATTCTGAATTTGAATCTGAATCTGATTAAATGAATTCTGAAATACATAATTATAAGGAAGAAGAAATAATAGAAGAAGAGAGTACAGCAGGATATTCTACACAAATAACTTTTAGTCAAGAAATACTTGACAAAATAAAAAACTTAAAGTTAAGCGCAGCAAATCCAACAAAAATATATTCACTGAATTGGCTAATTTAGTAAAAAGAAATAAGATAAATATCTATGACTATCATGAGGTAGAAAAAGCTATAAGTGTAGAAAATACCTCTGGAAATGTCAAGATAAGTCTTATAACAAGAGGAATAGCTAATAATGCTGTAAATAATGTGAAAAAATCTCTTAAACCAAAGATACAATATATGTATTTGGGAAGAGTACAATTTCTAGTTAAATCTCTACTTACAAAATGTATCGATAGTCCATTAGCTCTATCTTTACATGATCAAAGATGTAGAGATGCTAAAACTAGTCATTTGGGAACAATAGAAGGAAATTTGTTTTATAAACAATTTCTTTTTGATGTTTTTCCAAAATACAGTATCAATTTGTAAGATGAAAATATAGATGAAGTTTTAAACTTACACTATAAATTTTTAAAGGATATAGGTTCAAAAGATGGCAGTAAGGCTTTCACTATTTACTATAGAGCACTTTATATGTTAAGTAATAGCAATTATGGTAAAACTTATCAAGATGAACCATACTTAAAATAGATGAAGAATGTAAAGATATAGCTACAGCAAAATTGCCTCTACTAGAAGAAATACAAGACATAGAACCTTATCAAATAGAAATTAAAAATAAACCAGAAATAGAAAAGAGATTATTACCCTCTAAACTTAGTTTCCAAGGAAACAGGTTAATTGGAGGAAGTTCTAAATATTCTCTTACTGGAGAAAGCTCTGGTATTAAAATGGAAAGAAAATTAACTGTTAATAGATCTTTAAGATATACAAATATTATGTTTATAGAAGGAGAATATTTTAATGGAACAAATAGAATATTTGGACCTAAAATATTAATTGACACAGGAGCTAGTGTTAATCACTTTGCTCAAGTAAAAAATAAAGGACTAATAGGAATGATTACTAGTCTGCCCATCCAATTTACAACCTTTGATGGATTTAAGGCAACATGTAATCAAGAGTTATATGTCCCATGTAACGCCCCATTTTTCATTTATGCATTACGTTACATCATATTAAATTTCATAACATTTTATGTAATATATTCTTATGCATTTATATGAATTATCATTAGCGTGGAGTTTATGTGAATTAATTGATAATGTGTTTAATTGCTATTATGTGGCTTTAATTGATTATTTCATAAATGTGTGGACTCAATTGCATATCATGAATTGGAATTAATTGAACATTTTCCATGAGACAATACTTGTTTGCATCCATTCATATAAATGAGGGACTAAATTGCAAATCATGATGATTCATCATGGTTAATGGGAGATATTTTATATCATATCATATACATTATATCTCATACATTTCATTCTACACAATTCATACAATTACGCACACCACACACACTTTATACCGATTCATACACCAAGAAGAGAAAGGAGGATTTCATCCAGTTTCAAGATAAATTCAAGGAAGATAATTGCATAAATTGGGGATTATCATCATCATATCATTCTTTCATCCTTTCTTTCTCCATATTAAGGTAAAAATGGAAGAGTTTATTGATCTCTTGAATGTGTTTATGAGTAGGGTTTGATGATTAAGTGATGCTTTCTTGTTCATTCATGGTTAGAAGCATATTTAGGGTCATTATATTCCAAGCTTGCATGAAAGCATGAAGTTAATTGAAAGTTGGAAAACATGAGTTTATATGGGGTTTTGATGATGGATTCTTGATGATTTGATGCATGTTTTCTTGGATTATATGATGTTTAATTGATATATATGATCTTATACATGTTATATGTTCGTTTGGAAGTGTTTATTTGATGTAGTTTGGTGATTGAGTGGTTTGGGAGCCATTTCCCGCGACCCCCCTATTTTTCCCCTGTTTTTCGCCCAGATTTGCTTCAACACCGCCGTGTGGCCTTAGTTCACTTTCGACACGGCCGTGTCAGTTTTCAGGCCAATATTGAGACGGTCGTGCCGACTTCGTTTGAACTCAAATTCACCTGATTTTTGAACCCACGAAAAGATCTTGAAGTCTAGAACAACCTCAAATTGGAATCACCTCAATATCTATTACCATTTGTGAGATATAATTAATTATTTTAGGTGTCGCCACTTTCTCGACAAACTGCACTCACCTAACTTCAAGCGTATGCCAATTTCTCCTCGATTTGAACTAGAAAACGTGCCATATATCATCGGAGAGGTATTTGTGTCTAGTTTCATTTCAAATAAACAAAACTCAATTCCAACTTATACAACTTAAGATATTCCAGTTTTCCTACAGCCTATGCATTTCCCAATATTGTCGATTTTTGCCAAACTCCTCCAAAACCTCTCTTATTGCGTTCCTTCCACTCTCTTGGCTCCCATATGTGAATTATATGATATATATACTTTATTAGTTGATAAGTATGCTCCTTCTTGACACTTCTTGGTATTTAATTGCTCAAACGTGATTGCGTGACTCCATGCCTTATATGAGTTGAACTTGAAATATTTGAATGATGTGAATACATGACTCTTTGAGATTTATTTCACCTCTTAGGTGTTAATTGGTTCTCATACATGCTAAGTGTCACTTGATTGCTTGTTTTATTTATTTACATAAGCATGGTCACGCGTCATCCTTGGTCCTATATTGAGTCTTGTCTCACGAGTTCCCGTTATTTCCTTTCTTGTCCAGTTTTTCTCCAGGGCGGAGATCATTGATCGAGTACACGCTTTCTTATATCTCTGTCTTCTCCCGTCGCTCATCAGGTAAGGTTTAATTCTAGATACTTAGAACCCTTACAACCCTATGTATTGTTTTCGGCCAAAAGTATATATATATATTTATTTATAGTTTTCAAATCTTATTGATTTAAAATGGATTTCATGAAATGAACGGATTGATTGATTGATTGATTGATTGTTTTGGCGAGTAACTATTGTTCACGTTGGGCCCCGAGGGTAGTGTATTGAGCCAACCGGGGAAGCAAGGGCTGACGGGTAACTCTTGCACTATCCTCACCATGTGGGATCACCTCTTAATCCACCAGGAGGTTTAGTGGAGGAAGAAATCCCATGCGTGGGAGTCATGTTCCCGACGTACACCATGATTGGATGGTGGGGCCTTGCAATCCCACCATCACCGGAGGAAGAAGGGATTGAAACTGCTAATTGTGCACTGTAATCGATTGCTTGATCACCTAATCATTGAATAATTGAATTATTGTACACAATCGGAGAAAGGTTGGAGATTTGCCCTCACTCGCCGGGCCACTGATTGATTGAATTGAATTGTTTAACTGTAAATTGAATCGTTGTAAGCTCGGGCGGGAATCTTTATTATTTAAACTTATATTGTTTTCTTTATAAAATCTTACCCGAGGTTATAACTTGCATGGTATCTGCGCTTATAATTATAAACCCCTCACTCAGCCCGTTGTAGACTGACCCCCTCACATTTTCAGTTTGCAGGGTTGTGTGCTAGGCGGGGTCAAGTCAAGTTTTATCGCTTTGGGTCTAGCATTGTCATTTTACTTTGGCATGTACCCTATTGATACTTATACTTTTTGGCTTTGGTCTTGATAAGTGGTATGATATTGTATTGATATGTATGTTGGTACCTATAAGTAATGAATGAATTATTGCTTCCGCTTTTATTGCTCTAAGTTGATTGTTTGGTTTGGGGTTAGTCCGGCCTCGCAAGTGAGACGTTTTTTATTGTCTCCCGTTCGCTATAGGCTTGATTCATGTATGGGTCGTCCATCTCATATGTGAAT
The DNA here is from genome assembly GCA_037501455.1 of Lantana camara. Taxonomy (NCBI): domain Eukaryota; kingdom Viridiplantae; phylum Streptophyta; class Magnoliopsida; order Lamiales; family Verbenaceae; genus Lantana; species Lantana camara. Next base: position 90,327,577 of record CM074863.1, read on the forward strand.
TGAACTATGGTGCGGGGGATGTGGCTACCTAGCGTTCCGGGTGCTACATCACAATTACTCTACAAGGAATAAAATTGAAAGTTAAATGTTGTTTAGATTCATACATGAATGGAGAATTCTTTGATATAATTTTAGGAAATGAATTCCTCAATAATTGCGAATATTATAAAATAGAAAAGAATGGAGTTACACTCCAAATTCAAGATAAAGAAATATTTTGTCCCAAATATGAAAGGGATTAATTTTCCTTTAAGTGTTTTTATACAACTAACACTATTAAAAGGCAATATAACAACTTGTGCTTTGATAGATACTGGATCAAAGATAACAATATTTAAAACATTCTTAATTAAAGAATGAAAAACAGATAGCAATATAAGAATTAAGGGTATAACTGGACAATCTCAAGCTATCAATCAAGTTGCTAAAGATGTAGAAATTATACTTGGGAGTAAAATAATTCTCATTAAACAAGTATATGAATACAATTCTTTAGAGGCAGATATCTTATTAGGAAATGATTTCCTTGAACAATTTCAATTTTATACACAAAATGTATATATGTTAACATTAAAAACATCATGTGGACATCTTCTTAAAATACCAAGAGTCAATAAACCATTCAGAGTTCAGCCAGCTGAGCGTGGTGGACGACAGGTGTTTGAGAAAATTCCAATACAAATAAATACCATTTCTATAAAAAGAATAAACTTAGATTCTATTAAAAAAAAAATAGAAGAAAACTATAATAATAACCCATTAGCTTTTTGGAAAGAAAGTCATCCTAAGGCTAAAATAGAATTAACTGAAAATGTAATTATAAAAGAAAAACCCATGTTATACACTATTGAAGAAAGATAAGAATTTAAAAAACAAATAGAAGAATTACTGGATAAAAAACTTATTCAGAAAAGCTTCAGTCCTTTCTCTAGTCCTGCTTTTATGGTTATGAATGAAGCAGAAAAGAAGAGGAATAAAGCTAGAATGGTGATAAATTATAAAAGGTTAAACTATTTTACTAAAACCGATAGTTATCCTTTTCCGAATAAAGAAGTTATTATAAACCTAATCAAAAATAAGTCTTTCTATTCTAAATTTGATTGCACATCAGGTTTTTGGCAAATAAAAATGGAAGAAGACAGTATTCAATGCACTGCATTCAGTGCTCCTCAAGGACATTACGAATGGCTTGTAATGTCTTTTGGGCTAAAAAATACACCATCAATATACCAAAGAAAAATGGATAATATCTTTTCAAAATATCATAAATTTATGATAGTATATATAGATGATATCTTAATCTCTTCAGATACAGAAGAAGATCATAGAAAACATCTTTTATTATTTGCGAGAATTTGTAAAGAAAATGGTCTTGCTCTTTCTGAGAGAAAAGCCATAATAGAGAAGGAAGAAATAGAATTTTTAGGGTTAAAATTGAGTGCTGCCGGAATAAAATTGCAACCTCATATTTCCCGAAAAATCTTAGAATTTCCAGATAAACTAGACAACAGAAATCAAATAGAAAGGTTTCTTGGATGCTTAAACTATGCCGAAGGATTTATTCCGGAATTAGCAAAGAAAAAGCATGAAATACAAAAATTGCATAGAAAAAATAAAACAAAAGGATAGAATTCTAAACATACAGATTGTAGCACCCCGAAGGGGGCCACAATCCCGCACCGTCGTACCTCTCGAGTGAATAGGAGCCTAGCACCCAAAAGGCACGCTGGCGAACGAACTATACATTATAGGATCAGAGTACTAAAAGAAAACATTGCAGCAGAAATACGGGCAATTTAAAACTTTTGGAAACAATAACAAGGATACAAGAGACTAAGCTGATTAAGGCCTATCAGAACAATACGATAACAACAAGTGAGTGGAATTTAAGATGGTTCAAAAGAACCTGACCGAAAGAGTACAACATAAGATTTCCTATGCTTCAAGGTACCAACCAACCAGCAAACGCAGAACCTGAAACCATGAGGTTAGAAAAAGGGGCAGAGGTATTAGTCAAAGGGACTAAGTGAGGCATAACTTTGGAATCATATAAATACTTAAAACTTTAGACTTTTTAGAAAAGGTTTTACTTCAAAACTGTACTTTAATACTGAATTTCAAAACTTTAACACTTTATTTCAGAACGGAACTTCAAAACATTACTTTGGAACAAGATTTTCAAGAAAGCACACACATGTGCACACATCAGAGTTTCCAGTTCATATATACTTTACAAAATGGGAATAAGGTATTGGGTATATTTTTCAAAGTATGAACCAGTCTTTAAAAACAGAATTTGCCCGCAAGCTAGGCGTTCTCCAACCTTTACTCCCAAAAACATTAACAGAGTTAGTATCAAGACCGGTTAGGATCCCGATACCCATAATCACATGCACCATCTTTCTTCCTCCAGTTGTCGCGCCCAGGGAGCTACCCCGCGGTGACGTAAACAGGAATGGGAGGAATTACATCCACCTCTCCCGACCTTCGATGTGGAATAACCAAACTCCGATTAAACCATCATCAAGGTCTGTACGACGGCCAGTATCATAGTAGCCATTGGCGCATGCCTCCCGGTCTACTACTTAACCATACCGTCAGGGCCCAATAGAACAGTATATCCAAAGCTTGCATTGTCCAAAATTTCAGAAGTGCGTAAAGCACACAAAATCCAGAAATTAATCATTGATCAGAACAAAACTCTAAAACATTACTCATTGCTCGTTAATCAAAACAGTACAACTTTAAACAAATGGAATACTAGAAAACATTATCTTTAAACAAAACAGAGTATCTTTAAAATGAAACAGTGCCCTAAGAAGGGAAACGTTTATCTTTGAAAATAAGGATCTTTAAAACCTTTAGGGATGGTTTTCAAATGTTTTACATACATACATATTTTCATGGTTCCAGTTGAAAATAGATTTAAACCTCATCTACAGAAAATGGTACCGGAGCCTCAGTATATCCAAACTTCACCTATAAGTGGTGAATAACTATAAGTTTCTATCCTCAAAGCATATAGCCACAGAAGCACGTTCAAACCACCTCAAAACATTCAATGGCACATAATGATATCATATAATCAGGACAAAACTTGATCGAAGCATGTCATAACATGTAACGAAATCTCATGGTAAAATCTGATAATCATTAATACCATAATACATCATGAAAGCATGATCGAGTTTAAGTAATAAATCACATAATTGATAAGAAAGAACATTGCTCAAGAAGGATCACCCTTATCAGAAAAAGAATTCAGGCAAAGGATTAATCTTACACGAAAGATTATAACGTAAAATCAAATATCACGCTTAGGATTCTGAAACAACTTCAATTGAGTAAGAGTTTGCTTTGAAAAGCTTAATTTTGATTCCCGATTTTGAAAATTGTGAAAAAGGCTTTCGCCGTTGAATCCGTCTCGTCAAAATGAGTTTATAGGTGAAATTCAAAGTTGGCCAAAAAGTCAACTCAAGTCAACTGAAAAAGTCAACTCGAAAGTCAATGCTGGAAAATCAATGGTCAAAGTCACTATTCTGGTCAAAGTTACTATTCACGTATACGGTATTTGTGCGGTAATTGTACGAAGGTACATATAGTATTAATACGAAAATACGTTTGGTACTTATACGAAAATACTTTAAGTATTTATACTAAAATACATTTGGTATTTATGAAAATACATTAAGTATTTATACTGAAAAATACATTTGGTCTTTATACAAAAATACATACCGTATTTATACATAGAGAGATCAAATACGTGTATGTACATTATACGTATAAACATAACATATATCAATTGGTTAGGGTTATAATTAATAAATCATGAAATAATTAAAATTATAGGTTATAATTACAATTCATGTAATATGTATCACAATTAATTCATGTATCATATCAAATTACCTAAGTACGAACAAATTATAATTAAATATAACATGTATCATGTCATAATAGTTGTCACATAATTAAATTATAGCCTAATTAAATCATGTAACATTTAATTTATAAACTATAATTTATAAAACATAAATCATGTGATTCATGAATTTAAAACATAAGTTTAAATACATAATTCATGCATAAAATAAATCATATAATAATCTAAAACAAAACATAAATTAAAATCTAAAACAAAAATCTAAATAAAACATAAATTAAATAAACAAATTAAAAACGAAAACAAAACAAACAAAATAGAAAAAGGAAAGCTTACCTTTAGGAGGAATTTCGGAAGTCAGGAACAAGTAACAACTGATGCCAAGCACCTTATTTATAGTAATCATTAGGGGCTAATCATCAATTAATAATTGTGGCAGGGCTTAGACGGGGCACTATGTGCAATTATTGATAATAAATAAGATTTTCCCTAAAATTAATTATAAAATGGTAGAAAAAGGATATTTAGGTCATTTCACCTTCAAACGAGTAGCTACGAGAATGGAAAAAGTGTTCAAAGTTCGGGAAATAAAATTTCCTTCGAAACGACTTCTCATTCATCAAAATCGGATGTACGGTTTAAAAGTTCTAATTCGCGAAATGAATAGTAACTTATTCGTTAAACATTTTCGTTTACTACTCGAGCTAGGGTTGGAATTAGGGTTTGAAAAGCATACCAAAATTCATAAAATAATTCAAGGGTCGTTTTAAGTATAATATTGAGGGGTAAATGGTGTACCGATCAAAAGTTCATTTTGGCCGTGAATAGTAACTTTAAAAGAAAATCCTAAATTGCTTCAAAAATTCATAAAAGGTTCTCGGGACTTGAAAAACAAGTTTGAATGATTAAAAATCATGAGTTTTGATCCTTTAAAATTTCATTGACAAAACGGAGCAGTAGTGGTTCGGGAAATGAATAGTACTTTAGGGTTTTGGTGCCGAATTTCCCTCGAAATAACATAATATCACAAAAGAGCACATATTTCACTTAAAGATGTAATGCATGAAGTGTTTTAAATATGGATCAAGGTCTATAAACGCTCTTACGATACCCTTAGCTTACCGTTTACGACCAGGCCCCGATCCGGGCTATTACAATCTCCCCTCCTTAAGAAGAATCTGTCCTCAGATTCTTTTCTCGATCTGTGAATAACTCGGGTAGTGCTTCTGTATCTTTTCTTCAGTTTCCCATGTGGCTTCCTCAGTACCATGTTCTTTCCATAACACCTTAACAAGCAAAATCTTCCTATTTCTTAACTCTTGGAATTTCCTATCCAAGATCCTTGTTGGTTTCAAACATAGGTTAGATTAGGTTCTAACGGGAGTTCCTCTACTGGTACCACTGGTGTCTCATCAGCAAAGTGCTTGCGAAGTTGGGATACATGAAATACATTGTGGATTCCTGTTAAACTTGCTGGTAACTCCAAGCGATACGCTGCTGGACCCACACGTTCTAGTATCTCAAAGGGTCCTATGTATCTAGGGTTCAATTTTCCACCTTTTCCAATTCTTGTGAACCCTTTCCTTGGCGATGCCTTTAAAAACGCTTTCTCACCAACATCAAACTCCCAATCCCTTCTCCTTTTGTCTGCGTAAATCTTCTGTTTATCTTGAGTAGCCTTCACTCTTTACTGAATAATCTTAATCTTTTCAGTAGTTTTCTCTATCCACTCAATGACTTTTGGTCGTTTGGTTTTCTCAGGGGTCCATCTTGCTTCGTCCAAATCCCAATATAATGGAGATCTACACTTCCTCCCATATAAAGTTTCATATGGAGCAACTTGAATCGAAGCTTGATAACTGTTGTTGTAAGCAAACTCCACAAGTGGGAGACAGTCCTTCCAATTATCTGGGAAATCCAACGTGCACGTGCTTAACAGATCCTCCAGGTACTTAATCAATCTTTCTGACTACCCATTTGTCTGACGATGTGTTGTTGTGCTGAAGTTTAACTTTGTTCCCATCAACCCTTGAATACTCCGCCAAAGTTGCGATGTAAACTTTGGATCTCTATCAGATACTATGCTAGCTGGTATTCCGTGCAATCTTACAATCTCCTGATGGTATAAATTCGCTAAGGTGTTAACCTTATCCGTGGTCTTTACAGACAGAAAATGCGCTGACTTAGTCAATTTATCAACTATGACCCAAATGCTGTCTTGTCCTCCTTTAACCCTAGGTAACCCGGTGACAAAATCCATGGTTATCTACTCTCGTTTCCATGTAGGAATTGGCAACGGTTGTAATTTTTCTCCTGGCTTTTGATGTTCTGCTTTAACCTTTTGACAAGTTAAGCATTTCTTGTCATATTCAGTGATGTCTCTTTTCATTCCATTCCACCAGAAATGCTCCTTGAGATCTTTATATATCTTTGTCCCTCCAGGATGTATCGTATATCGTGTTTTATGTGCCTCATCCAATATTTCCTTTCGAATTTCAGTTGGTACACAAACTCTACCTTTGTATCTCAAGATTCCGTCTTCACCCTTTGTGAATTTTGTTTCGTCATCTTTTTCCTTAGAATTCAAACATTTCTTAATCCAGTCGTCCGTAGCCTGTGTTTCTAGAATTTGCTCCTTTAATGGTGACAAGATGACTAGGTTAGCCAATCTAGCTCTTGATATCACTTGTACAGGTTCCCTTCTGCTCTTGGCAAAGTTTCCCGTGGTCTGTGCCAAGCTAGCCTTCCGACTCAGTCCATCAGCTACCACGTTAGCTTTTCCTGGATGGTACTGAATTATACAATCGTATTCTTCAAGAAATTCCATCCATCTTCTTTGCCTCATATTTAGCTCCTTCTGAGTGGATAAGTAACGCAAACTCTTATGATCCGTAAAGACTTCAAAAGTAACCCCGTAGAGATAATGTCTCCACTTTGCAAGGGCGAAAACAATTGCGGCTAGCTCCAAATCATGTGTAGGGTAGTTAACTTCGTGTGGTTTAAGCTTTCTTGATGCATATGCTATTACCTTTCCATGTTGCATTAAAACACACCCCAATCCTTCTTTCGAGGCATCAGTCTAAACGGTGTACCCTTCCTCTCCTTCTGGTAATGTCAGTACAGGTGTTGTCGTTAATCTTTTCTTCAACTCTTGGAAACTTTGTTCACACTTCTCTGTCCATTCAAACTTTCCTTCTTTCTTGGTTAACCTTGAGAGTGGTGCAGTTATCTTTGAGAAGTCTTGCACAAATCTTCGGTAATAGCTTGTGAGTCCCAAAAAGCTCCTCACCTCTGAGGGGTTCCTTGGTGGTTTCCAATCCATAATCGTTTCAATCTTCGAGGGGTCAACCTCGACTCCTGAGCCCGATATGATATGTCCCAAAAATGTGACTTTCTCTAACCAAAACTGAAATTTGCTAAATTTTGCATATAGCTTGTGATCCAGCAAAGTGCCCAGTACCAATCGAAGATGCTCCGCATGTTCCTCTGGTGTCTTGGAGAAGACTAGAATATCATCAATAAAGATTATGACAAACTTGTCGAGGAAGGGTCGAAAAATCCGATGCATCATGTCCATGAATGCAGCTGGGGCATTCGTCAATCCAAATGGCATTACTACAAACTCAAAATGTCCATAACGACTATTACAAGCTGTTTTGGCAATATCTTCCGCTTTCACCTTCAACTGATAGTATCCCTGTCTCAAATCTAACTTGGAGTACACTCGAGATCCTTGAAGTATATCAAATAACTCCTCAATATGAGGAAGAGGATACTTGTTCTTCACAGTCATTCTGTTGAGCTCCCGATAGTCGATACAAAGTCGTAAAGATCCATCCTTCTTCTTGACAAATAATACAGGTGCTCCCCAGGGTGATGCACTAGGGCGGATATAACCTACTTCTATCAATTCATCAAGTTGTTTTCTTAACTCTTGGAGTTCAGCAGGTACCATCCGATATGGTGTCTTGGAAAAGGGTTCTGCTCCCGGCACTGTCTCAATTGCGAAATCCAATTCACGATCTGGAGGTAACGAGTCCAGGTGTTCGGGAAACACCTCTAAGAACTCATTAACTATTTCAACTTCTTCCCAATTGATTTGATCCTTAGGTCTATTCAAGAGATAGGCAATGAACCCTGTAGCTCCCTTTCGAATCATCCTCCTTGCCTCTATTATAGAAACCATCGATGATTGCTTTTTCTTTCCATCTGATATCCAACTTTCATCTTTTCCTAAGATGACTTCCTTTTTAAAATAGTCCAATTTAGCATGGTATTTGTAGAGCCAATCCATATGCAGTATGATTCCGTATCTCGTCATTAGAAGTGTGATAAGATCCATCGAATAAAACTGATTACCAACTCTTATAGGGTAGCGTTTATATACCAATTGCGTAATAAAGTAAATCCCAAAAGAGATTTTACCACGAAGTTTGCATGCCCAAGTACTCAACAAGAACAAGTATGCACACATAAAGTTTTGATGAAGTTAATGCATGGCGCCAGGGTTATAGAACCTTAAATGGCGTGTTAAGAGCGTGTACCGTTCTTCTGGTCATGTCAATGAAATCCGAGTTCCCACTTTATTCCAAGGAAGGTACTTTTTGAAGTTAAGAACCTCAATTAAAATGTAATGCATGTGGGTTAAGAATGGTTCACAGAATGTCACAGAGGCAATATTCATAAAGCAAGTATACATATAACTGAGCAATTAATAACAAATAACAAGTACTTATCATTGTAGGGAATAACAACCAATCAGAATTCAGTATAGCTGTAGCACCCCAAGCGGTGGGGCACCACACCCCCGCACTATGACCCGACATGTGGTACGAAATGGAAAGTCCGCACACGCACCAAGTCACAGCGAACGGGTGACAAACGAAAAAATCCAACCTAAGCTATTGGCTCGATCGTATATTTTCTGGTCAAACCCTGTTCGAATTCAAATGTTGCTTCGACCAAGACAGCAAGTAGTGGATCAGGTAGGAGAACACCTAAAGTACAACCACGAAGCTAATGCATGTGGGGTTAGGGATGTGAATGGCATACACTCATTAATCAACAAAGAAGACAATCAAGCACGTAGGACAAAGGTTCTGATTTAATTTACAATTTAATTCAATGCATGATGCACGTGCTATGAATGCAGAATACCTGTTTCCATAATATTAGCATCGAAGCCTTTGTTGAATTCTTGTATAGATTCATTTGCTTTTCATCCAAGTAGTCAGAAGATGAGAGTTTCAAATCCTCCTTCACGAATTTGTAGAAGTAGGAAGTGTTGTCTCGATCAACTTTAATTTTTGACATCAAGGAAACCCTATAATTCACAAATTGACCAAATATCTATGCATGTGGGTTAGTACGTGGGTATGTCAAGTAATGAAAGCAATTAAGAACACTTAAGTAATGCAGATGCAATACGTAATTTAATAAAATTTAATCATAACAATAATAATTTTACAAAAATCGTAATCATAGTGTGCACACAATCACATAAGCTCAGACAAATTCATACATACAAGTCAAAATTTCACGTCTGACAAATGCAATGCACAAGTATTCCTATGCCGTACGACCTAAACTGATACGACACGACTCCAGAGCACCGGTTCTGAACCTGGTAGCTCTGATACCACTTAAGATGTAGCACCCCAAGCGGTGGGGCACCACACCCCCGCACTATGACCCAACACGTGGTACGAAATGGAAAGTCCGCACACGCACCAAGTCACAACGAACGGGTGACAAACGAAAAAATCCAACCTAAGCTAGGCGGTTCCTAAACCCTGTACAAGCCAAATATGCAAAAACCTGAATGCGGAAGCGATGCAAAATACGAACTAACAAAAACTTTAATCAACAAACATAAATAAATGGGTTCAACTAATCCAAGCCTGTCCTAACCTGTCCCGAAAATTCATAAAATCAAAGTATAAGTATCATCTGGTACAGAACATGCTATATACATAATTTCATAAATAAATCAGAACAAAATACTTAACAAAATCAAACGGACCGACACAGACTCGACAGACCAGACTCAAAGCCGCCTAGCACGAACTCCAACAACTTGAACCTGCAAACTAAAACATAGGTGGGGCGAGGGTTAGTCCACTGACTGAGCGAGGGGGCTGAACACAGACCAACACATATATACATATAGAGCAAAGCACGTATCAAAAGAAAGATTATGAATCGGGAATAGGGTTTTGCATACCAAAACCATTTTCAAAACATACTTATACATATATTTTCAAATCAAACTTATACATATCTTATCTTATCTTATCTTATTCAAAACTTAACAAACTGAGCATACTCATACCAAATTTATACTTAATCAAATCATATCAGACTGAACAAACTCGTAACTTGTCGAAAGAGAAAGCTCCTATCCCGTTTCATAATCAACATAGCATATCATAATCGTATACCCGGCGAGTACTGGTCTCCCACCTTACTTCCATATCGAATCATAAGTATCAAATCAGAAAACAAACAAATATCATAAACAATCCAACCCCAACACCATGTAGTTCGGGGAGAAAATCCTCACTACTCATACAGATACAAACACACACGGGGTAGCGAACCCACACTGTGCCTTCCCCGGTTATCCACTGAGGGCTCAAGATACCACGCCTTCCCAACCTCCATAGGTCGCACGTGAATATCTCAAATGAGAACGTGCACAGGGGTCATAACGGGCGACCCCATGGTCGTCCCGGGTCCCCCTTACCCACGTCTCGGTGCCCAACACACCAGAACATAGCATATCAGAATAGATCATAACTCGCTACATACAAAACTTATCATATCGAATCCAAATCATACTTACGTACCTTATCGGAGCATACCATACCTTGCAACTTAGCATATGCTATAAACGTACCTCTCCGTGTCATCCTAATTCGCAGCTGGTATGAAGACACATGGTTTGGAGCATAGCCTCGTTGCAAAACATTTCAAGCTTACATATGCTCGTACATATACAGTTCGAAAACCTTTAATTGTATGACAAATTCATAAACATATAATATAAACACATATCTATTATATAAATATAATAGAATAATCGCATGCAGGCTTGAAAACGAGCACAGAAGGTGGTAGGTCACTGTAACTAATACAAAAATCCTAAAACCTCACCTTACACCGACAGAAACGGAAAACCTGAGCCAAGAAGTCCCACTGGAACCCAAACAGCTGACAGACACTCCCTGGAAAAACCCTGAACAACTGAACACACGGAACACAAGACTCAGACTCAAATCAAACCACAAAGACGCACGGCCATGCTCACGAATACAAATGATGCAACATATAATCCATAACTATTCAATCAAGTCATTCAGAGCATATTATAATTCATATTCCATATCAAAAGATGTATAACTTATGAAATTCATAATATTAATTACATAAAATAAAGTAGGACATTAAGAATTCAAATCATATCATGCACCAAGTTTCACGAAATTAAACGTGAGTTACATAACAATTTATATACAAATTACACATTGGTAGATTTCACGATATTCTAACAAATAGCATGCTTGATCGATTCATTCAAAATTACATGCAACATATCATTTCATAGTTTATTTCTCAAGTTTCATATAATCACATTATCAATATAGTTTTCAAATATTACACAAACACCCCTTGAATAAAATATTCTCAATCAAGTGGGCATAAAACGATATAATTAAATTCAATAAATTAGAAGTCGAGCTTCTCATGCATCACAACATATTCTCACATATCATACAATTCATAATTTCCATTTATCGCTCATACATGATCACATTATACAATTAAAAACAATTAACGAAAATAAAATTCATATAAATTCAACCGGACATCCGATTGACGAACGGGAAGTGGCGTTGGACTCACCACAACGAAACGGGCCTACTGTCCAAAAGTCGCCGGAATGCCGCCACCGTGGCCGGCCGAACAGGCACCGGCCGCCACCGGAACACCGCCTCCGGTGGTCGGAAAAATCCCCGGAATGACATAAATGTGCGCGTCGGCCTGCTTGACAAAAGCCCTCAACAATTTCAGAAAATACCAAACATGCCAGACTTCGTTGACGAAAAACCGAACCAAAATCCGAATACGAAAACTGAAATTAAATACCAACCGCTAAACGAAAATAAAATCCGGACATACCGTTGGAAAGCCCGTAACGAGCTCTACGAAAGCCCCTAGCCAAAACCCGGAAAAAGTCACCGAAAAATCGGACCGCCGGTCCAGGCCCGATCCGCCACCGGTCCGCCGCCGCCGGCCGGTTCTCTGACCACCACCACCACGGACAGCTCAACCTCGTCGTCAGGAATAACTTTTGTGAAGGAAGCACCACTGAAATCGGCCGGAAAAGGCCGAACCGCCACCCCAAAGCTGCGCCACCGATGCCATCGCCGGAACCGCCACCTACGCCGCGATTCGCTCCAATCTGATGCCGAAAATGGGTTCAGAAGGTCGAAAACGTTCGGAAACCATCAAGCCCCATCGGAAAAAGTCGCCGGAAAGCGGACAAACTCGCCGCTACAGTGGCGCCGCCCCCCGTCGTCCACTTTGGCCGGCGCGTGTGGCCTCCTCGCCGCCCCGATGGCGGCGCCGCTTGTCCAGAAAAACACGCCGGGGAGTCCTCGTCATGGGTCAGGGGCGCGTGTCGAAAAATTGCCGCCGGAAGCCGCCGCGAATGGGCGGCGAAGTGGCGGCTCTACGCCGCGCCGCCTGCTGCTCGCCGATGCGCCACCACCGCTAATTTTTAGCCTCCGATTCTTGTACCATCGTGACGGGCTCGTCGAGCTGATAAATTTCCACTACTCAAACGTCAAATTCCGTCGAGAAACGAGGGAGAAAGGGCATGTGTGTGTAATTACACCTTCGAGTGTGTGTGAACAGTAACTGATCGCTGTAGAAGACGATGAAGGCTGAGGTCTGATCTGATTTTGGCATGCAAAACGAGGAAATCCGAGTATATATCTTGGTCCTCGTACGCAAAAACGATCGAACGAACGAGCTAACGAAGTCAGAATGGGGCAAACTTAGAGTCTACGGACTCGTTTCGCCGCCCCGGACGCGTTGAAGGGGTCAAAGAGGTCAAAATCTCGAACGAAAGAGAAGTGACCGGAAAACCCCTAAAAGAAGAAATTACAAAGGGGCCCCTAAACTCTAAAAGAGTTCAAAATAGGGCCACGAAAAATATAAAATCACCTAATTAAACACATTAAAAGGTTAAAACGTGGCGTACCTTATAAATCGGACGAGCGGGATGTCACAATAGCAATATTCAGGCAACAAATGTATTTCATTGATCATCAACTAACAATTAGCTAGTACAGGTCAAAACATTGAACAACAGTTCAACAATATTCAATATTCAATATTCAAATAATCAGCATCCGATTATGCACATAAAACACGTAATATATCGACCTTCTCGGTATCTTGAAGCGACTCTAAGACTTGAGACATGACCAGACTGGGAAGAGTAAGTAAAGAATTTTCAAAAGTAGGGAGGGTGAGTAGAAGAAGGAATGAGATATCAATCTAAAAACCGTAACCACTAATGAATCGAAAATTTTCAAAAAGTACTGAAAAACCCTATGAAACTTGAAATTTTGATGTAGATCAAAACTAGATTGTTAACTCAATTAAGGAAGGGTTTCAGTACTACAATTGTAACAAATCACATGCTAGTCGGCCGCCCCAAACAGTGATCGATCACAATTTAAGCACTAAAGACACGAGAATACTTATGAGACTCTATGAACCCCAAATTTCCGCAACCTGGGGCTCTGATACCACCTTAGCTGTAGAACCCCGAAGGGGGCCACAACCCTGCACCGTCGTACCTCTCGAGTGAATAGGAGCCTAGCACCCAAAAGGCACGCCGGCGAACGGACTATACATTATAGGATCAGAGTACTAAAAGAAAACATTGCAGCAGAAATATGGGCAATTTAAAACTTTTGAAAACAATAACAAGGATACAAGAGACTAAGCTGATTAAGTCTTATCAGAACAATACGATAACAACAAGTGAGTGGAATTTAAGATGGTTCAAAAGAACCTGACCGAAAGAGTACAACATAAGATTTCCTATGCTTCAAGGTACCAACCAACCAGCAAACGCAGAACCTGAAACCATGAGGTTAGAAAACGGGGCAGAGGTATTAGTCAAAGGGACTAAGTGAGGCATAACTTTGGAATCATATAAATACTTAAAACTTTAGACTTTTTAGAAAAGGTTTTACTTCAAAACGGTACTTTAATACTGAATTTCAAAACTTTACTTTAACACTTTATTTCAAAACGGAACTTCAAAACATTACTTTGGAACAAGATTTTCAAGAAAGCACACACATGCGCACACATCAGAGTTTCCGGTTCATATATACCTTACAAAACGGGAATAAGGTATTGGGTATATTTTTCAAAGTATGAACCAATCTTTAAAAACAAAATTTGCCCGCAAGCTACGCGTTCTCCAACCTTTACTCCCAAAAACATTAACAGAGTTGGTATCGAGACCGGTTAGGATCCCGATACCCATAATCACAAGCACCATCCTTCTTCCTCCAGTTGTGCGCCCAGGGAGCTACCCCGCGGTGACGTAAACAGGAAAGGGAGGAATTACATCCACCTCTCCCGACCTTCGATGTGGAATAACCAACCTCTGATTAAACCATCATCAAGGTCTGTACGACGGCCAGTATCATAGTAGCCATTGGCGCACGCCTCCCGGCCTACTACTTAACCATACCGTCAGGGCCCAATAGAACAGTATATCCAAAGCTTGCATTGTCCAAAATTTCAGAAGTGCGTAAAGCACACAAAATCCAGAAACTAAACGTTGATCAGAACAAAACTCTAAAACATTACTCATTGCTCGTTAATCAAAACAATACAACTTTAAACAAATGGAATACTAGAAAACATTATCTTTAAACAAAACAGAGTATCTTTAAAATGAAACAGTGCCCTAAGAAGGGAAACGTTTATCTTTGAAAATAAGGATCTTTAAAACCTTTAGGGATGGTTTTCAAAAGTTTTACATACATATATATTTTCATGGTTCCAGTTGAAAATAGATTTAAACCTCACCTACAGAAAATGGTATTATGCAATAATACCGGAGCCTCAGTATATCCAAACTTCACCTGTAAGTGGTGAATAACTATAAGTTTCTATCCTCAAACCATATAGCCACAGAAGCACGTTCAAACCACCTCAAAACATTCAATAGCACATAATGATATCATATAATCAGGACAAAACTTGATCGAAGCATGTCATAACATGTAACGAAATCTCATGGTAAAATCTGATAATCATTAATACCATAATACATCATGAAAGCATGATCGAGTTTAAGTAATAAATCACATAATTGATAAGAAAGAACATTGCTCAAGAAGGATCACCCTTATCAGAAAAAGAATTCAGGCAAAGGATTAATCTTACACGAAAGATTATAACGTAAAATCAAATATCACGCTTAGGATTCTGAAATAACTTCAATTGAGTAAGAGTTTGCTTTGAAAAGCTTAATTTTGATTCCCGGTTTTGAAAATTTGTGAAAAAGGCTTTCGCCGTTGAATCTGTCTCATCAAAATGAGTTTATAGGTGAAATTCAAAGTTGGCCAAAAAGTCAACTCAAGTCAACTGAAAAAGTCAACTCGAAAGTCAATGCTGGAAAATCAATGGTCAAAGTCACTATTCTGGTCAAAGTTACTGTTCACGTATACGGTATTTGTGCTGTAATTGTACGAAGGTACATACAGTATTAATACGAAAATACGTTTGGTACTTATACGAAAATACTTTAAGTATTTATACTAAAATACATTTGGTATTTATGAAAATACATTAAGTATTTATACTAAAAAATACATTTGGTATTTATACAAAAATACATACCGTATTTATACATAGAGAGATCAAATACGTGTATGTATATTACACGTATAAACATAACATATATCAATTGGTTAGGGTTATAATTAATAAATCATGAAACAATTAAAACTATAGGTTATAATTACAATTCATGTAATATGTATCACAATTAAATCATGTATCATATCAAATTACCTAAGTAGGAACAAATTAGAATTAAATATAACATGTATCATGTCATAATAGTTGTCACATAATTAAATTATAGCCTAATTAAATCATGTAACATTTAATTTATAAACTATAATTTATAAAACATAAATCATGTGATTCATGAATTTAAAACATAAGTTTAAATACATAATTCATGCACAAAATAAATCATATAATAATCTAAAACAAAACATAAATTAAAATCTAAAACTAAAATCTAAATAAAACATAAATTAAATAAACAAATTAAAAACGAAAACAAAACAAACAAAAGAGAAAAAGGAAAGCTTACCTTTAGGAGGAATTTCGGAAGTCAGGAACAAGTAACAACTGATGACAAGCACCTTATTTATAGTAATCATTAGGGGGTAATCATCAATTAATAATTGTGGCAGGGCTTAGACGGGGCACTATGTGCAATTATTGATAATAAATAAGATTTTTCCTAAAATTAATTATAAAATGGTAGAAAAAGGATATTTAGGTCATTTCACCTTCAAACGAGTAGCTACGAGAGTGGAAAAAGTGTTCAAAGTTTGGGAAATAAAATTTCCTTTGAAACGACTGCTCATTCGTCAAAATCGGACGTACGGTTTAAAAGTTCTAATTCGCGAAATGAATAGTAACTTATTCGTTAAACATTTTCGTTTACTACTCGAGCTAGGGTTGGAATTAGGGTTTGAAAAGCATACTTAAATTCATAAAATAATTCAAGGGTCGTTTTAAGTATAATATTGAGGGGTAAACAGTGTACCGATCAAAAGTTCATTTCGGCGATGAATAGTAACTTTAAAAGAAAATCCTAAATTGCTTCAAAAATTCATAAAAGGTTCTCGGGACTTGAAAAACAAGTTTGAATGATTAAAAATCATGAGTTTTGATTCTTTAAAATTTCATTGACAAAACGGAGCAGTAGTGGTTCGGGAAATGAATAGTACTTTAGGGTTTTGGTGTCGAATTTCCCTCGAAATAACATAATATCACAAAAGAGCACATATTTCACTTAAAGATGCAATGCATGAAGTATTTTAAATATGGATCAAGGTCTATAAACGCTCTTACGATACCCTTAGCTTACCGTTTACGACCAGGCCCCGATCCGGGCTATTACACAGATATAGTTATTAATCTTAAAGAGGAATGCAAAACATTACCAGAATTAAGACTACCCGAAGATAAAGACAATCTTATTGTCCAAACTGATGCTTCAGATTTATATTGGTCTGCAATTCTAAAAATAAATCTAAATGAAATTTGTAGATATACCAGTGGAACTTTCAGTCAAGCAGAAGTAAATTATACAACACATGAAAAAGAACTACTTCGTATAATAAGAGGAATTGAAAAGTTTTCTCTTTTTCTTCTACAAAAACCTTTTGAAGTTCATACAAATAATACTCAAATTCAGAGTTTAATTCAAAATAAACTTCCAGATAAACCTCAATATAGGAGACTTCATCGTTGGCAAGTTTTCTTGTCTCATTATAATTTTAAAATAAAACATATTAGAGGAATGGATAATTTCTTAGCAGATTTCCTTTCTCGAAATGTTGATTTTGGTCTTGATTAAAGGCGAGTATATGCGTATACATATACCTAGTCCATCTCAAACGGTAGATGGTAAAGACATTATCAAATCCGTTAATGGGTGATGATTTCCCAAAAATCATATTGAGAAAAGTATATGCTTATACATATACCTAGTCCATCTCAAACGGTAGATGGTAAAGACAATAACAAATCCGTTGAAGGGTGGTGATTTCCCAAAAATCACTTCAAAGCTAATAAAGTTTTAATTTATCTTCGTTTTGCAGGATGAAGGACATACAAGGACTTGATGAAATAAAGACTGAAGTTGATACATTGAGAGTAATTTCTCTCGATATAAATGAAGCACTAAACATCTTCGAAGACTCTATACAAGACAGTCTCAAAGTTTTATCCGATCTTATTATAGAAAATGCAAAAAGAATGGATAATTTATACAAAAGAATTGAGAAATTCGAGAACGATAAAGAAAAGGCAGAGTGTTCAGGCAGTAAAAAGCTAGAGATGCCTGTGAAAATAGAGGAAGATAATAAAAAAAAAGAGATAAAAGTCGAGGAAGAGAAAAAGACATCCTCTACAAGAACAATAAAAATAGAACCACTGCAAAAATCTGGTTCTTTTAAGACTGTGCAAATAAAAGGTGAATACATTCCAAAACACTCCTATGATAAAGAATATAAAAGAATGTTTGATCTGGCATATAACTATCCAGATTGTGAAGAACTCTTTTATTCAAGTGGAAACACAATATACCCAAGGTTGACTGCAATCAATGGAGCTGATTCTAACCAAGTTCTCAAACTTGTTAAATTTGGTTTTCTCGATTTGATATACCTTAGCAAAGATCAAAAAGAAATATGTGGATTTGAGGATACATTCAAGTCCAAAGTTTCTCAATTTGCTAAAGGTAGACAATGCGTCTTGAAATTCTACACCATATCTCCAGAATTGGATGGAAATAGATGGTATGAGGCACTTCATATTGTCTCAATAAATCCATTATACAGCAACATCAGCTTAGAAGTTGGAAGGAAAAGCTTCAAGGTTGCAATATACTCCCCAGAATGGGTTGTTACAAGAAGAGCTCTTGGGATAAAAGCTATACAAAGTATCTTAGAGAATCTTCTGAATAAAGGTTTTCAAACCATCTTTGTTGCTGGTAACTGGTTACTAGTTACTAAAGGCTCTCCAAATGATCCAAGATCTGGATTACTAGAGGAATACTACAGGTGCATTGTTACCCATATAACTATTTGCTCCACCGCTACAAGACAAGAGACGTGCAAATTGATTGGGTGTCATACAGACATCAGAATGTGACAGCATAAAGAGAAAAGTCCAATAGAGAGACGTAAGCAATGACGTCTGCAACCACTTTAAAACTGTCGGCAAGAGTTGAAGAAAAAGATAAATCAAGTTGCTACAAATACAAGTCAACATTTCCTTATCTCTAGGGATAGGAATCTTATCTCTTCACGCGGTTTCTCCGCTCTATTAATAGACTTTGCCTGTAATAGAGAAGGGCATCAAAAAATCAAGAGTCAAGAGTAAGAAAGAGTGTCTGAAAATATTTCAGAGTTGTAATTTGAGCGTTTTCTTTGTAATGGAGAAATAAGCCCTAAAATGGGGGAAATAAAATCCTTTCTTTCATAAATCACACGTTCTATTTTGTTTCGAGCTTATTACATCTCTTTACTCCTTTCATCTTTTCAAGAGTGATTATCTGGTTCCAATAAGCCGTAGTGATTTTTCCGTTAGATATCGAAGCTTGTTTTCCGTTGATGTCCATATAGGCAGGAGGCCGTCAGGACTATTGGAATGTTGAGCTAATCGAGGAAGGAGAAGACGAGTCTTAGAAGAATCCGATAGATCTTTATAGAAGACGAAGGAGATAAAGATAGGTAATAAACTTTATTCAAAATATTTTGTGTATTATGATTTTAGAATGGATTTTAGAGTACTCTTGTTAAATATTTGATGAATTTTGCTATTAAAATTGGTTATTTCATACATAAATGTTGGTTCACATTCATAAATTTCATACAAAAATGAATAATGTTTCGGATGGAGATTTCAGAAAAGGATTAAACCTTGCTTATAAATTTGGCAAATGTTTTGATAAAGATACATCAGATAAACATTTTAGACAAATGATAAAACAACTTTTGAACTCTAAAATGAGATCATTAGTACAAGAGCATACAAATAAACATAAATCTAAAGAAGAAGATTGTGATGAAGATTGCAAAAAGATTAATAAAAAATTAAATTTCATAAACAAAGTAATATTTGCTATAGAACAAGTCTACGAACAAGAGGAATCCTCAGATTCTTAAAATAAAATGAATTCCAGAGAAATAAAAGCAGATATAAAAAGGTTAGGATTAAGACTAAAAGCTATAATATCAAGATTTTCAAGTTCTTGGATCATGATGAAGATTTTTAAGATGCTTGACAAAGATAATAGATTATCAGAAGATGCAAAAGAAGAATATAAACAAATTAAAACAATAAACAAAAAGTTAGTAGAGAAAATACATCAAAGAGAAATAAATGGTTAATAATGGATCTATATGAAAAGCAAATGAATAGACATCAAAGAATAAAGGCAAGAAAAGCAATAAAATACAACGAGGAAAAGTTAAAGAATACTGATAACCCGTTTCAAAAAATTATGCATCAAAGGATATTAGAAAATTTAAAAATACAAGAACAATATCTTATGAAAGAAATAATAAATTCTAAAAATACTTTGCTACGATTAGAAGATGGTATTAATTTTATTAAAAGACAAAATAAAGAAATAACATGGTCAATGCAAAATATACCTCGTTATAATATAATGGATAAATGAATATTAGAAGAAAATAATGAGACAATAGAATGGTATAAAAATAAAATAAGAAAAATTTATATACTTTCATCTGCTTGAACTATGATTTATAACAGATAAAGGCAATTATGAATACTAAAAATGTTAAACAAATGGGAAAGAATTTAGAAACAGCCTTACAGAAAGAAAAAATTTATAAGAAAAATTCTGATAGAGCAAAAGATAAAAATGTTTTAAATAAAGATACAATTATACAAGGAATAAAGGAATAGGGAAAAATAATAAATTATCTAAACAATAAATTTGTAGAAAAAATACAAGAAAGAGAAATTAATGGATCTAATTGAAAACATTTAAAAAATTAGGTCTTCATAAAAATAAAGAAATTTTGGGGTCACTTTTATAATTAATACAAAATATAAATAAAATTATTTTCTTAAAATCGCTAGTCTCTTCCACGATTCCTAGCAAAAAATTAAAACTTTTAGAATGGATATTATTTTATTAAACTATATAAAATTTAGATATTATTATTGCAAAAGCCTCGAATATGAACTATGATGTAGAAACACTTTTTAAAAATTATATTTTGTTTTGTTGTATTGGATGTGTATATCAGATATTTATAATAGGGTTATTCCCAGACATCCCTTTATTATTTAGGGCTTAGCGTGCATTGTCTCGAATCGATGTGATTGTTCCTCTAACCTTTATAAAATGTAATATTTAATTATTTTTCGATGAAATTTTAGGGAATATTTTTTCATATGAGATTCCAGACGTATTAATATTATATATCAAATCGAAGGTTGCAACACAAAGAATAAAACCATGGTTTCAAAAGCAAAATCCGACAAATAACAAAGGAGTCACCACGACGAAGGAGAAATCGACGGTCAAAATTCAATTTTAACGGAATATTCTCGAAATATTTTGTCGAAATTGTCTAAAAGGGATTAAGTGTTATGTTTTAAAAAGATTAGAGAGATAATCATACCTATTCAAATATTATGGGACAAAACGCACTATAAACTCAAAAAATTAAGAAATTCTATCCCAAACCCGGCTCGGTCGAGCCCGCGAATAAAAACTCGACAAGTGGAATTTAATTTTAAATTAAAAATAATTACTAAACTCAAGTAATTTTCTTAACTCTAGTTAATCAAATCTAATTTTAATTTATGGTATATAGAATTAAAAAGATTATTTGGTCAAAATCAATCTTAAAACAATCTCAAAAGATTTCTTCCGACAAATTTCCTTTTCATAATTTTGGGATATAGCTTCTGAGAGAATATCGTCTTCTTCAAATTTCTTCATTAGATAATAACGACGATGAAGACAAGCAATACCCTGGTCAACGTGCTAAATACTAAATCAATTGGTTCCATCAGATAGAGAGTTTGGATTATTACAAGTTGTACCCATCTTAGATTTACAAGTTGTACCCCTCTTAGATTTAACAAAAAATTACAGTTAATAACTACTTTGATGAGTTCATTTGAAGTTAAAATGAAAGATACCATCATAATGCAGGAGCAAAAGAATATGATTTTCGGCACAGAACTTGCAAGATGGGATGGATCAAGAACACGCAACGAATCATTTAAAAATTCCTTGGTTTCTTCAGGAAATTAAAATCACCGTATGTTAATTACAAGTACTATTGATCGCCGGTGCGCCATCTCTTCAATTTCATTACCAAAAAACAGATTAACGAACTAGGTTTTATTTGTACTTCTCCACAATTCTTCTAGCTTTTCACCCCCCATAGGGCCTTCATCCTTGTTTATGGCGATGATGAATACGAAATAACACAGTCCTATTATTGCATGTTCATCAAGAAGGAAACCGTTTCACGAGTTAAGTATTATGAACTCAGGAATCCAATGAATAAGAAGCTTAAACGATATCCCAAATTATCACGAAGAAATTTGAAGAAGACGATATTCTTTAAGATTGATTTTGACCAAACAATCCTTTTAATTTTATATACCATAAATTAAAATTAGATATGGTTAACTAGAGTTAAGAAAATTACTTGAGTTTAGTAATTATTTTTAATTTAAAATTAAATTCCACTTGGCGAGTTTTTATTCGCGGGCTCGACCGAGCCGGGTTTGGGATAGAATTTCCCGAATGTTAGGATACTGCAGACAGAAAAAAGATCATCAAGAAACTGATATAGATGGTATTATGAAAGCTTGTATCTTGTAATGATGTGTTATTAGACTTCAATAGTAAGGCTGATACTATGTCCATAGTGACATCCCCCCACATATAGGGAAATATTAAATTTTTGTCAATATTGTGGGTTCAAAATAATAATTAATGAAAAAGATACGTGCCCATTTAAATTTATGATATTAATTAAAATATACTAAAAAAAGAATCATCTAATTATTGATGTTTTACGTTTACTCACTTGTGCTAACCTCCAAAATAGCTATCAAACCTCGGTGGCAAAGTCAGTCAAATGAACACTTTGTGTGTGTGTATATAGACTTCGTTTTCACCTCTTTTAGAATTTAGACTAATAAAAAGTCTTCCTCCTTATGTCATTAACTTATTTTATTATTGATTTTGAGGGTGTTTGGCTGAGCTATTAAGCTCATTAAAACAGCTTATAAGCCGCAGGTCTCAAACTGTTAGACAATGTTTTTATAAAATATTATGAACTCTTAGAATAAGCTAAGATGTTACTTTTTAGGAGCATATATACGCTTCCTTAAAATAAGTTGGAAAACACCAACTGAATTTTCAAGATGCTAGCATACTTCCTTAAAACACCCGTCGTGTATGACGAAAATACAAAATAATTTTTTTTAAGGAACAATTTTCGCAGATTCCTCCATATTTTCGTCAAACTTTAGGAGCCTTTCGTAATTGATTATCTCTATTAATTAATTAAAATTAGTATAAAGGGTTAATTACATCTAATTTTGGCCGACAGGGGTTGGTCCAAGTGGTTAATAGATCCATTTTCTAGGTCCTAGGGTAAGGTCTCGGGCTCGAATCTCACTTGGGTATGTATGATAATATGAGTACGGACAAAAAAAAAAATTACATCTAACCCTAATTTAGATGCGTGACTAGTGGTATCCTATATTTAAATATAATTACTATTATACTCTACTCAAAAAATTTTAATTACATATAACGCCACAAATAATGTATTAATTACATATAACTCTCATATAAAATATATTAATTACATGGGAGCATATTTCCAAAGTAATGTAATTAAAATTTGAGAAAATATCATTTTTCGTCGTCTACAAATGCCCTTTTTCGGTTTTGGTTCTGAACTTTTCACGTTTCTCACATTGCATCCTCTATGTTTCAAAAAATCTCAATTTTAGTCATTTAGCTAACGGACGTTAATTTTTTAACGGAAAAAGGCGCGTGTCACTCACACACCCCGAATGAATGTGAGTGGCGCGTGAGTGACACGCGCCTTTTTCCGTCCAATATTTAACGTCAGTTAGTGAAATGATTAAAATTGAGATTTTTTGAAACATAGAGGATGCAATGTGAAAAAAGTGAAAAGTTCAGGATCAAAATCGAAAAACGTCATATGTAGAGGACGAAAAATGATATTTTCCCTTAAAATTTTTAGGAGAGATGTAAATGTAATTACATCTAACAGTAAAGTACCACTTATAATTGATCCATCTAATTCGGGAGCTAGACGTAAATAAGTCTTAGTATAAAATAAGAACAAATATGGATCTTATATCAAAAATATCTTCCAAGATTTAAGATCTTACGATAGGCTCTATCAAATAAGCTGCTCCGCCAAACACCCCCCTTAGTCTCCATGTTTCATAGTCGGTCTGCATATGTATGAAGTTGAAATTGTTGAATCATAAACCATATAATATTAGTAGCTTCACTTGACTGTATCTTCCTATATATTATCTCCATCCATTTCCACACACACACACACATATATATATATAGCAGTCTCCCTCAGTCCACAAACAGAGAGAGAGAGATGGGAACTGTGGCCGTAGATTCCGCCGGAATATTCCCTGTAGACGGCGAAAACGGTGGGGGAAATTCAAAGGATCTTGACGCCGGTGCCCTCTTTGTCCTGAAATCCCGAGGTCAGCAACTCTACATCATCTTCGTTTCAGTAATAACTTTTAGCATAGGAATAAATTATGTTTTTTTTTTAGTTTGTAACCTAAATTATATAATTTCTAAGTTCAACCTCAACTATTATTTTATAATAAAGTGGAACTTCATTCCACTGATCGTGTGATATGTGGAATAAATTTTGTATACGTATCACATAATAAATGAAATCATGTTATAATTTGTTAAAAAAACCATAGTTGAGATTACAAACTTAAAAATTTTATAATTCGAATTATAAACTTAAAAAAAAAAAAACGCAATAGTTTAGAATGTGGCAAATAATTATCCTTTAGTATATTACGTAACTTTTTGGATATTTTGGTGACAAATTGCTTGACTGATGAAGTGCATCGTGGAAGCCTGTGAGATCGTAATCAATGTTGAAAGCGCTTTGTTTGCGACTTGTATCGTGTTTTTCACCTTTATAGTGACATTTATGCACTAATTGGATATTAAAATTAGAGGGAAAAGTGGTTTGTACCTCAAACTACGTCCGCATTTAGAATTTATCGACCGAATTATAAAATATTTTAAATTGCCACCTGAAATATTCGTGTTGATTCAATCATCGTTCATTTTTTAACTTTATATGTCCTCTTTCTGACAAAAATATAGACGAAGATAATCTGAATTGAAGCGAATAATTTAGATGACAATTTTAAAATATTTGTAATGATAGGAAAGGGATACACTAAAAACCGAGTGTACCAATAAGTCTAACTCCAAACACGAACCAAACACCGATTCGATCCTAAATGAATTAGAACACAAAAGGAGAAAAAGAACCCAAAAATAAGCCGAAAAACGCGTTACTGTTCACTTTCAAGTTCGATGAGTTAGGAACCTGCTGTCCAAAAATGAGCTCGATCGGACCACAAATGACCTCCCGATCGTCCACGCAAAGTTGCTGTCGCTGCCCAGAAAACTGCACAAAATATGCAGAATATTTCCTCTCTCTTTCGTGAATCACGGCTGCTCAAAAAGTCATAATGAGAAAAGCCTAAAACCTATTTCTATATGGGCTCAAACTCTTTCTTTGGGCCAATAAAATATGTGGGCTGGACCCAACATGTAATTCATATGATAAGTATTATAGCCGGCTATAGTTTTGGGAAGAAACTGTTTTTTTTTCTCTTAAAATCATGGTTACTGTTCTCGATTCGAATTATGGTCATCAGAATCAGATGTACGTTAAACTATATTAGTTGTTGCACTTTTTTGCGTGATTCCAACCAATCTCAGCCTACGACAAACACCCCATGTATTTGGTCCATGTTTATACGTTACTTAATTCATTAGATTTAATGTATTATTTTTTGGTAACTGTGTCGTGTTGGACACTCGTATGGAGCATAGTTTCGGACACTTAATATATGAAGAATTTAAGAAAAAGATCGTATCATCATGTTCGTATCTTATCATATCTGTATTTTCGTATTTATATCTGTACATCATAATTCATTGTGTAATTATAAGTCCTTGGTCGATGACCACCAAGTAATATTTATCTGACCTTAACTTAATTAATTTGAATAAAAATCAAGACTCCAAGTAATATTTATCTGACCTTTAACTTATTTAATTTGAATAAAAGAAATTCATTCATTTCATTCGGACAAAAAAAATTGGACATATATAATCTTATTACACATCTTAGTTGTTCTCCATTAGGATAATAAATCTAGCCCAAATTTGTGAAAGAAGGGAAGATTATTTTATGCTCATCGTGTGAGCTGTGTGATCAAATAGCATATATATGTAATACATTTATTAATACAATTAATTTAATTCGATTGAATTAAGTTTGAATTAAAATTTTCTCATTCGATCACTCATTTATCATATAACATCCTACCTTACAAATGTAGGAAATTGGTTGCACTGTGGATACCATTTGACGACGGCGATAGTGGCGCCGGCGTTACTAAGCTTGCCATTTGCATTCACGTTGTTGGGGTGGAGCGGGGGCGTACTTTGCCTAAGCGCCGCCGGCATCACCACCTTCTATTCCTACAACCTATTGTCCTTGGTTCTGGAGCATTACGCGCAACTTGGAAGGCGACACCTTCGTTTCCGAGACATGGCTCATGATATTTTAGGTATTTATAATCAATTATTCCTTTACACGATGATGTTATCTTATTTTATATATTGATTTATAACCGCATCAAAGATAATTATACAAAAAGATATTAATATGAAAATTTTAATTTAATATATATTTAAATAACAATAAAATTTTAATTCACACTTATCGAGTATACGGATTACTAATTTACAGTTAATGGAGCCATTATACTTACTAGGTTTGAAGTTAGGTAAATTTTTAATAAATAAAACCTTGTAGATATATACATATATTTAGTATATACTTTTTAATTCAATGGCAAAAATGCAAATTTGGTCTTGTAAGTTTGCAATTTTGGCAATTTAGTTCTGTTTGTTCCAAAATTTGCAATAAGTTTGTAATTTTGGCAATTTAGTCCTGTTCGTTTCGAAATTTGCAATTAAATCTTGTACGTTCTAAAATTTTACAATTTATGTCCGATTTTCAAAAGAAAATTTATTAGTTGTCGAAATTGACCACGTGGATCATTTCTTTGCTGACTTGGCGGAATGACATGACAAATATATCTGACTTGTATAAAAAAATTATTACACATGTGACGTATCTAATAAAAAAAATAGATGAAAAAACATAATTATATTTGAACAAAAATGTCGTGTCGTCCAATGGAGCCTATAATAAGGTGACTCGCTTATACTATTGACTCTTCTCCAATAGAAAAGAATAGTCAAACCAACCCAGCTAACTGGTCAATCTCAGATATCTTATCGGTCTACAAACCGGAGACAGATGACTATGGTCTCGCGGAAATCTCTACGTATTTGTTCCAGTCCAGGACAAGTGAGATCTTCCGGTTTGCGTGCATGGGAACAGCTCAAACAAAGAAGAGTCTGGCTCGATTTGAATTTAGACATTGGCCTCGCCTTCTGAATTCCATAAATTGCAAAATTTTAGAGCTTAGAGGACTTAGTTACAAATTTCGAAACGAATAGGACCAAAATTGCCAAAATTACAAACTTATAGAACTTAATTGCAAATTATGAAATGGACAGGACTAAATTGCCATAATTGCAAACTTACAGGACCAAATTTGTATTTTTACCTAATTCAAATAATTAGAAAATTAATTATCTATACTATTATATTAAGTGAGATGGACAGATAAAAACCGTGTCTTAGACTCTTCTCTTTTCTGTCTCTCCACTCTTAAACTTTTTTCTTTTCTACCACTGTTTTGTCTTTTAAATTCTTTATTTATTTATTTTACTATTGTACGTATTATATCTAAATTTTCTTTACTCACATCTCGATAATCTTTTTCTTTTAATAACTTTTATATATTCTTTTTTTTTTTCTTTTTACTAATATGATATTATATATCAAATTTATTTATCATAATTTAGTAATTATTTAATTTTAATCTATTTTAATAATAATATTTTATTTTTTGACACACAAAGTGCGCCTAATTACTAGTTTTGTAATTATATATGACATTGGTAATGTTATAGGGCCCGGGTGGGGGCGATACTTTGTAGGCCCACTTCAGTTGGGCATATGCTATGGTGCAGTTATTGCTTGTACGCTTCTTGGTGGACAGAGCCTCAAGGTTTGGATTTTTTTAAGGCCCAATTAAATAATTAAATTAAGTATATTTAAAATATAATACTGCAAGTATTTTATTTTATTTAAATATTTCTGTTTAATATCACTTTCCATGCCAATTTAGATAATGACTTAAATATTGTTGAGTTAATTTCTTTTCCAATTAAAAAAGAAAATGAATATATCATTTCACTTGTTTTATATATTTAATGTACAAACACTTCTAAAAATTTTATTTTGGCGTATCATGTCATGTCATATCGTGTTGTGTTGGATACTCATAACACATATTTTTCATCATGAAAAAAAAAATTTGTATCGTCATATCCATGTTATATCGTGTCTGCATCCCATATTCAAAAAGTAAAAATTAAAACAATTTTCGGGAAGGTGAATATTCCCCTACTTTTGAAGCCCTTGAAAAGTCATAAATATTAGCTATGATGGATTACTTACCTTCTTTCTATCCTTTTTTTCTTATAATTACTTTAAAATGCTCTTTTTTTATAGCGATTTTATTTTTATCTCAAATGATAGACCTTCGTGATGCACAAATATGAATATGAGAATATAAACATGATCTAACATATTTTTTTTAAAAATTTAATATGTATTAGACATTTGATATGATAAAACAATACTTTTAAAGGTGTCTACGCTTTATAACTAGATTGACATCTTTGCATACGAGGTTTATAGAGTATTCAGTTGTTTTCTTGAAATTAGCAGAGAAAATCACCAAATGTTTAAAATCTAATTTTCACTTTAATTAATTTGTCCCGTTGCAGTTTATCTATTTGGTGACAACCCCAAATGGAAGCATGGAACTCTACCAATTCATCATAATATTTGGAGCTCTAAACCTAATAATGGCACAAATGCCATCTTTCCATTCCCTAAGGCACATCAACCTTGTGTCCCTTCTCTTGTGCCTTGCTTACTGTGCTTGCACCACAGCAGGCTCAATCTATATAGGTAATTTAATTTCTTTTGATAATTAATCATGTCAATTGTCATAATTTATATATATTTGTTGAAAAGACTTTATAAGTTATGATGGACGGACACTTCTAAAAATATCATTTGTCATGTTTTATCGTGTTGGACATTTGTGTTCAATATCGTGTCCGACACTTCTCATATGGAAAATTCAAGAAAATATTTGTATCGCCATATTTGTATCCGTGCATCATAACTTATAAGTAATTATTAATTTTACTTACTTTTGTTAATTGGACCTTGCAGGACATTCAAAGACTGCACCAAAAAGGGATTATGCAGTTAATGGGGTAGGAATAAATCGCGTTTTTGGTATCTTTAATGCGATCTCAATCATCAGCACAACCTATGGCAATGGGATTATTCCTGAAATTCAGGTGCTTTTAGCCTTTAATTATGACTAAAATTCGTTCATATATTAATTAAGATCTAAAAACTAGACACGAGTAATATATATTAATGAAATATTTAAATCTACTAACTTCTATTCCTTCACTAAATGATGTGAAAAGCTTCCAAAGTTATATATATATCTATATTTATTCTATGGAGAGTTCCATCACTGAAACCGGGTAAGAAGTTACGTACTTTACATACCCTCCTAACAAACCTATAATTAAGGTGTCTAGAATTCAATTAAAGAGATTCTTAATAAAAACAAAAAAAGAATTCAATTAAAGAGAAAACTAGTCACGATAGGCGACATGATCTATGAATGGAAATTGTTCACTATTAAGTAGGGTTTAAATTTTACATCACACCCTTTGAACGATTACATAATCACAACACTACGAACTCGACTCTTATTAGTTTTGAAAATTATTACAAATTATTTCATGCTATTAGGGTTTAGATCAATTTACGAGCGGACTTATCATTTTACTCGTGTCAACTTTTATATATATTATCCCTAAATCTCCCTCTCTTAATATTGTGATGGCTATATATATACATATATAGTTTTGTGATTCTTTAGTAAAATTTGGTACTATATAGGCTACTATTGCACCACCGGTGACGGGGAAGATGTTCAAAGGGTTGTTAGTGTGTTATTCAGTGGTAATCTCCACATTTTTCAGCGTAGCCATTTCTGGGTATTGGGCATTTGGAAATCAGTCTCAAGCATCAGTCCTTTCTAACTTCATGCCCAATGGAATGCCATTGTTACCCAAATCGTTTCTTCTCATCACCTATGTCTTCACTCTTGTGCAAGTTTCCGCTGTCCTTTTGGTAAGATCTTATAGCTCTAACGCGGTTTTTGTTTTTCATTTTATATTTCGTTTAGTATGGGATTGACGATCACTAAGTTGTAAAGTTCTTTGATCACTTATGTCGGGAGTTCAGTGGAGGTAGTCATCTTCTCATTCCCTAAATATCAATGTAAAATGTCTTATATCTGTTTTTGTTGACAACTTAAATCTCAATTTTAACCTAGTGTACGATGGCTTTGAGTCAGAATATGGGATTTAAACAGGTTTTAAAAAATAAGAAAAAAAAGGTTCAAATTGCAAATTTTTGGTATAGAGTTTCTGTTTCCATTATGTTTTTCGTCTCATGTTTCTCCCACTCAAACACAACAAGTATATTGCTAAACAGTCTAGATTAGAGGAAAAAATCTTAATCTTTCCCAACTTTTTAATGAGCTAAGGCGGTGCGTATAAATCTCCTCTTTATACCTAATGCAGACGTATTTGCAACCAACAAACGTAGTCATAGAGCGCAAGTTTGCGGATCCAAAGATGGGCCAGTTCTCGATGCGCAACGCCGTCCCACGGATAGTTTTCCGGTCGTTATCGGTGATCGTCGCCACCACGTTGGCGGCGATGCTCCCTTTCTTTGGAGACATCATGGCCTTGTTTGGAGCGTTTGGTTGCATTCCTCTGGATTTCATCTTACCTATGGTTTTCTACAACGTGACATTCAAGCCCCCCAAACGCAGCCTTATTTTTTGGCTGAACACGGTGATCGGCGTCGTCTCCACCGTAGCCGCGGCGGTGGGGGCAGTTGCCTCAGTCCGGCAGATCATTTTGGATGCCAAGACTTATAAGTTGTTTGCTAACATGTGAATTAATTACGTAGTTTCTTTTATAGATAAATATATGTTAGGGGAGTTATTAATAGACTTATTATTTGATATATTATGAACTATTTATACTTTATTTTCAGTTGGTTGAAAATATATCATTTTCCGCACAATTATAGTTATTTTACTAAAAATTTATAGCTCTAGTTCAATTAAATTAATTTATTTTCCGAAAATAAAACTTTATTCGAGAATAATAAAAGATAGAACTTTAAAAATGTAGAGATAAAGTGATATAATAGTTAGAAATATAGACCCATAGTCTTTTTAAAACATTTATTTATTTATTCAATTTAGATATGTAATATAAATATAATAATCATATTTAAAGCAATTCTTATATCATAAAGTTTCAAATAAAGTAATTGTATCTTGTATTTAACTCATCTTCAGAATATAAATTATATTTATGTTATATATCTGATGGGGTCAAAATACGATCGTCACACGTTAGGACACGTGGCATCGCCAAGATGATGACATCTGTCTCCCCGAGGTTGCCCCTATCAGCACCCGAGCGCTAGGCCCCACGAGCGCTGGGCTCAACAAGCGCAATCCATCTTCAGGAGTTAAGCCCAACGAGCGCTGTCTCCCACGAGCGTCCTACAACTAAACAGTTGGTACGCCCACGTGCCAATGGAGCCCTCTTCGAGCGTCACACTCCCTCAGAGTGGCCTTTCCTTTGGTTCGACACCTGAACTGAAGCCTCCGCTCCCCTCATCGGATGTCTCGGCTTCCAGTACTCTAGGTTGTCACGAGCGCGCTCTCAAGCCCTCGTTACCAACCACCCACATGGCTCTCTGACACAACGTACATGCCCGCGCACCTGCCACTGTTGCCAGCACTAACTTTTAGCCGCTTTTGCAGAAGATTCCTCCTAGGTTTCTCTCTCACAGCGCCACGTGTTAGGGCAACATTCGGCCAGGACCACTTGAGGCAAATGACCAAAGGGCCCTTGACCCTCAACTATAAATATCTAAAGTCATCTTCTACACAAGTAAGCTTTCTTCACCACTGCAACTGTGACTGAACTTACCTTTCTTCATACATTGTACTGACTTGAGCGTCGGAGAGCCAAACTGGGTATCACCCCCAGTTCCCCCAGCTTGGCCTTCTGACTTTCCTTGTGCTTGTCCCAACAGGTAGAACCCCATCTCCTCTTTTCCGGCGAAGCTCCGGTGGTTTCCTCCACAAATTATAAATTGTAAAGTGATCGGATTCGGATCAACCCATTTCCGAACCCATCATTTTTGGCGCCGTCTGTGGGAAACCAATCCTCCATCCTCTTCCTTCCTTTTTGTTGGTAGAAAAACAAGCACACCTTACCTTTAACAGTCATGGTTGCTACGAGATCTGGAGCAGTTGGAGGGGGAGATAACACCTCCCCTGATGCAAATACCATTATTCCCTCCACCGCTACTGGTGGAGCACCACCACCTCCCGCCGCCGCTGGTGGAGCACCTCCCGCCGCAGGAGTGACTCCGCAAGCAGAGTCTTCTGTACAACCACCTGCCCCGCCGGCACCGCAGATTCCCACCACTGCTGGAGGAGCTTCTCTCTCTGCTCCTCCGCAGCTTGCGCAGAATCCCTGGGTCCATCCCCAGACGAGTCTGGGATTGCAGGGTTATTTGATGCCCCCACCGGGATACACCCTCACTCCATCTGTTATGATGCCGCCGGTCCCGCCGTATCAAGCTGGTCAGATCCAGCTCCCGGTGGCCATCCCCAGGGAGATAGAAGGAGTGGAGTTACCTCCACTGACCACCCAACAGTTAAGGGCTCTCTATGCCCAATGTGAGGTTCAGGCGGCCCAGGGGGCATGGGAGAGGTTCCACTCCATGTATTTCCCATCTGGGCAGGCCACTCAGATTGCTGCCCCATTGGGCGGACAGCAAAACTTTCCCCTCAGAGAAGCTCAGGCTGTCCTGAGGGCACAACCACCACCACCGCCAGTCAGAGAAGTGCCCCAGCAAGAGGGCAACGAGCGTCCCTCCATGGGCAGGAACAGAGAGCCCACGGAGCGAGTAAATGAAAATGAGGGAGACTCTCATGCCTCCAGGAGGGGATCACGAGCCCCCGGGCACGGAAACAAGCAAACAGACGTAAATCCTGACATCCTCGCGGCTGTGCAAGACCAGCTGCAGGGTCTCAAGGATATGGTGGGACAGCTCTCACGAGGGCGGTCAACTCAGATCTCCCCTAGTCGGGATGAACGGGTTGACGCCAGGAGCGTACGCACCAAGGACCCTCCACCAAGGGTCCCCCGCCGCAGAGAGCCGGAGGAAAACTTCGGTACCTATGAATACCACCCGCTGGCAAGGGGTTCTCCCCTCGTAGAAGAAGTACTCATGGCCCAGGCTGGCATGGCCAAAGTCCCCACTTCCATCAACCGTTACGACGGGACAACTGATCCAGCTGAACACTTGGATCATTTTGTGCATCTTATGCACCTCTACGAGCACTCCAGCAATTACTGGGCAAAGGTGTTTGTCACTTCCTTGGTAGGAATGGCCCAAGAGTGGTACAAGCGACTGCCGCTGCGCTCGATCCACTCCTATGAAGAACTGGCCAATGCTTTCCTCAACCACTTTAATTCCTTGAAAGCGCCGGTCACCGCACCCACTGCCTTATACAACGTGGTGCAGGGCAAGAGCGAATCTCTGCGCTCGTTTTTCGCCCGCTTCAATAAGGAGATCCTACAGGTGGAAAGGCCTTCGATGGATTTCTTGATCCCAGTGCTTTTTCAGGCTGTGGATCACAAACAATATGTGAGCAAAAAATTTGCTGATGCCATCGTGGAGAGAAGGCCTGGGACCCTCATGGGCCTAAGGGAAATAGCCGAGCCGTTCTTCGCGCTCGAAGATATGTATGGGACGAATGGTCCCCGGCATCACAGCCCGGCCAGGAACGAGCGACCTCATCACGAGCGGGGACGGGACGTGGCTGTCAAGAAGGAGCGCCCTCAAGAGCGCAGGAGGTCGCCACCACCCCCTCGTCGATTCGAGTGCATTCCGCTCAATAGGCCAAATTCAGAAGTCTACAACCTCTCTGATAAGAAGCTCTTCAAAAGGCCCATCAAAATGAGAGAGACAGACTCGCTCAGGCGCTCGAACAAGTACTGCGCATTCCATAAGCAGAGAGGGCACGACACGGATGAGTGCCGACAGTTGGAAGCTGAGATTCAGAGGCTCGTCGCAGGGGGCCACCTGAAGGAGTTTGTCCGGGTGCTTGAGCGCTACGACGAACAGTGCAACGAGCGCTCCGGAAGGAGAAGGAGGAGTCCTTCCCGTTCAAAGAGCCCAAGGGGTAGGGGACCCCCCGAAACCAGCAACCACCGGGGCAATAAAGGGAAAGCCCCTGTGCAAGAAAACGAGCCTTTCGCAGTTATAAACATGATTGCAGGTGGCCCATCAGGAGGGGATTCAAACGCCTCCCGACGGAGGTATGTCCGGAGCTACAACCAGCGCCCAGCAGTGCCCAAACCTATTTATGCCATCCAGAATCCAAGTGCTCAGCGGTCAAAAGAGAGCGATGTAATAGGCTTTGACGATAGGGATTTGGAACACATTGTAACACCCCGTGGGGAGGGTATAACCTCTGACTGCCCCATGGTGGTTAGTGTAGATGTGCATAATCATGTTGTAAAAAGGGTGTTGGTGGATAGTGGAAGCTCTGTTAATGTTTTGCCTTACTCTACGTTTTTAAAGATGAATGCTGACCTTCCGCTCGAGCCTCTCAAAACGGCCCTCATTGGCTTTGGAGGCTCGGAAGTTGTCCCGCGAGGGCAAATTCGTTTGGCTACTTCATTCGGCCGAGCCCCCCAGCGCAAAACACTCTTGGTAACATACGCAGTGGTGGAGATAGACATCCCGTATAACATCATTATTGGGCGCCCAGCCCTCGTGGACTTCAAAGCTATCATCTCCACCTACCACCAGAAGATTAAATTCCCCACCGCCGAGGGTGTGGGAGAAGTACTGTGCAACGTGCAGGAGGCTTGGGAATGTTACATGCTGTCCCTCAGAAAGCCAAAAGCGGAAAAAACCTTTCAAATAGGCTCCATCAAAAAATCAGTGGATTTCCCCAACCTGGATGAGGACAGCCCCGCACGGAAGAGGGCGAAATTGAATAAGAAGAAGAACAAAAAGAAGAGGGGAAATGGCGGGGAGAATCCCCTCGAAAATGTACCGCCAGGAACTGTTGGGGGATCGTCCTCAGAAGGAGACGAGCCGAGAGAAGATGAGCCAGCATCCAGCGACCGTTTGACTGGAAAGAAGAGGGCGCTCGAACTTCCCCGCCCTGAGGTAAGGATTGAGCCCTCGGAGAAATTCCTTACCATTGAACTGGAGCCTGGAAACAAGGATAAGACTACTCAAATAGGATCTAACCTCTCAGGGCCTTCTCAGATCATGATGATTGAATTCCTAAGGGAAAACAGGGATGTATTCGCGTGGAAAGCCTCCGACCTCACAGGAATTGACCCGAGCGTCATCGTCCACAGGCTTAATGTGGATCCATCATTCAAACCGATCAAGCAGAAAAAAAGGGATGCACATGGTTTTCGGAAAAAAGTCATTGAAGAGGAAGTTGGTAAACTCTTGGAGGCTCAGTATATCGAGCCCATCTTGTACCCGGAATGGTTGTGTAATGTCGTTTTGGTACCCAAGAGCGCGAACAAATGGCGCATGTGCAACGATTTCACTGACCTCAATAAGGCTTGCCCTAAAGATCCGTACCCGCTGCCCCGGATTGACCAATTGGTGGATTCGACCGCTGGCTGCGAGCTCATGAGCATGATGGACGCTTTCCAGGGATACTATCAGATCTTCTTGGCCCCAGAAGACCGCCCCAAAACTTCGTTTGTTGTCCATCTGGGGGTATATTGCTTCTTGGTCATGCCTTTCGGACTCAAGAACGCAGGAGCTACGTATCAGCGGCTCGTCAACAAGATGTTTGAGAGTGAGATTGGAAAATCCATGGAGGTTTATGTGGATGATATGATTGTCAAAAGCGAGCGCCAGGATTCCCACTTGGAAGATCTCAAGCGCACTTTTTCGATCTTGCGTCATTATGGCATGAAGTTGAACCCTTCCAAATGCACCTTTGGAGTACAAGGAGGAAAGTTCTTAGGGTACATGGTTAGTCAGAGGGGAATTGAGGCCAATCCGGAGAAGATCAAGGCTATTTTGGAGATACCTTCCCCTCGAAATTTGCGGGAAGTACAGGTCCTAGTGGGAAAAATCATCTCGTTGAACAGGTTTATTTCGCGCTCGGCGGACAGGAACCTTCCTTTCTTCAAAATTTTGAGGAACGCACGTAACTTTGCTTGGACAGAGGAGTGCGAAAGAGCGCTGCAAGATATGAAGGCTTACTTATCGAGCGCACCGCTGCTGACTAAGCCCGTCGAAGGTGAGAAACTATTTGTGTATCTTTCTGTTTCTCCCGAAGCCACAAGCGCGGTTCTGATCGCTGTGCGGGAGCGAAAGCATTTGCCCGTCTATTATCTGAGCAAGACATTGCAAAGAGCTGAAAAGAAGTATTTGGAAATTGAAAAGTTCGCGTTCGCTCTTATTAACGCCTCAAGAAGGCTAAGGCCTTACTTTCAAGCGCATTCCATAACGGTTCTCACCGACCAACCCTTGAAGCAGGTGTTGTCCAAACCAGATGTGTCCGGTAGATTAATCAAGTGGGCCATCGAATTGAGCCAGTTTGACCTGTGCTTCGAGCCCAGGACCGCGGTACAGGCTCAGGTTGTGGCGGATTTGTTGGTTGAACGCTTTGGCTTCGAGCCCACCGTTGCGGAGAATGAGGGGTTATGGGTACTGCACACAGATGGTTCCTCAACCTCACAAGGGGGAGGAGTAGGAGTGGCCCTCAGAAACCCCGATGGGATTGAGCTGGACTTTGCAATCAAACTGGATTTCCAGGTCACTAATAATGAAGCAGAATATGAAGCCCTCGTGCAAGGATTGAATATTGCTTTTCAGAATGGAGCTTCCAGAATCACCGCTTATGTGGATTCACAGTTGATAACGAGCCAGATAGACGGAACTTATGAGGCTCGAGAAACCACCATGATACAGTACTTACAAAAAGCTAGAGAAATCATTGAGAAGTTTAAGGAATTCCATCTACTTCAAGTGCCAAGAGAAGAGAACGAGCGTGCGGACGCACTGTCAAAGTTTGCATCGGCTTTAGAGGGCACTTCCGAGCGTTCTGTTACGTTCCTTAGAACTGAGGAACCATTGGTCAAGGAGAGGATCACCACCCAGATGATCGCCATGATTGATCCAAACGAGCCCTGTTGGCGTGACGACATTGTCATCTTCCTTAGAGACGGACTTCCCCCGGCGGATAAGGTGGAAGCTAGGAAAGTCCGGAGTAAAGCCCCTCGTTTCGCTTTGGATCCCGAGGGGAGGTTATTCAAGAAATCGTTTCAGGGACCACCAATGAGATGCCTGAGGCCCTCACAAGCAAAGGAGACGCTCGAACTCATCCACAGTGGAAGTTGTGGGAATCATTCCGGAGGGCGTATTTTGGCAAAGAAGGTCCTGAGAAGTGGGTTTTATTGGCCCACAGTTCTTCGAGACGCCATTGAATTTTCGAGAAAGTGCCCTAAGTGTCAATTTCATTCAAATCTCCCTCAAATGCCAGCCGCACAGATGATCCCAATAGACGTTTCTTGGCCTTTTGACCAGTGGGGAATAGACATCGTGGGCCCTTTGCCCATGGCTGTGGGGCAAAAGAAGTTTGTCATTTTAGCCGTCGATTACTTCACCAAATGGGCCGAGGCCGAAGCGGTTGCAAAAATTACCTTCAAGGTTGTGAGGGACTTCATCTGGAAAAGCATCATTTGCAGGTACGGCATACCGAGGGTGCTCATTTCTGACAACGGATCTCAGTTCATCGCAGCTGACACAAGAGAGTGGTGCTCAGAGTTGGGGATCGAACAGCGGTTTACCTCTGTAGGGCACCCCCAAGCTAATGGGCAAGCGGAAGTTACCAACAGGATTATCTTGCAGCATTTGAAAACCATGATTGAGAGCAAGAAAAGTGAATGGGCTGAGGAGCTGCAAGGAGCGCTTTGGGCTTATCGCACCACCCCACGAGCGGCCACCGGAGAAACCCCTTACGCGCTCGTTTACGGATCAGAAGCAATGATACCAGCGGAAATAGTAAGTGAATTCGCTCGTGTCGGCTATTTCGAGCCTCAGCTCAACGACGGCAACAGGAGCCTGGAGTTGGATTTGCTGGATGAAAGGAGAGACAAGGCCTGGGCTAAGATTCACCATTATAAGGCCTCCGTGGCTCAGCAGTACAACAAGCGTGTAAAGGAAAGGACTTTCCAGTTGGGAGACTTGGTTTTAAAGAAAGTGGAGGTATCCAGGCACGTGGGGAAGTTGGACCCCAATTGGGAAGGCCCATTCAAAGTCGTACAACTCAGAGCTAACAACACTTACACCCTGGAGACACTTCAAGGTGAGCGCTTGCCTCGCCCTTGGAACGCATGTAACCTCCGGCGGTTTTATGTTTAAAAGCCCTTTGCAAACCTTGATGTAACAAGCCTCTCTAATGGATGCTATGTAATTCCAATCACAAGTAAGCATTTGCATAGTCCTTTTTATTTTCTCTAATATTCCTGTTTCTGTGATTGCTTGAATGGATAAGTCCCACGGCACTCGTCTTCGCGAGCGTGGTTGGCAACACATTCCAATATGTATGCTGTTATCTCGTATGGGTTACGCTTGCCAGTACTCTACTCCGCATGAGGGGACGCCCTCATAAGGATAGACTGGTTACGCTCACAACCAATTAAGCGAGTTGGAAGAAGGTTATGAAGAAAATCCTAGTAGGCCTTGGCCGTTTCTTATAACGCCTTGCGCTCGAAAATGGGATCACCTACAAGAGCAGATCCTAGTAGGCCTTGGCCGTTTCTTATAACGCCTTGCGCTCGAAAATGGGATCACCTACAAGAGCAGATCCTAGTAGGCCTTGGCCGTTTCTTATAACGCCTTGCGCTCGAAAATGGGATCACCTACAAGAACAAATCCTAGTAGGCCTTGGCCGTTTCTTACAACGCCTTGCGCTCGAAAACGGGATTTCCTGTAGAACCAGAAATATAACAAAAGCCAGAGCGCTCGACCAATGGCCTCAAAGTCAAGAAGGAATTGTCACGAGTCATGAGCGGGGGGGCAATCCTACCATAAGACCCTCACGATCGCTCATGACTTAGACAAATTTTCAAGACAGAAATTTATACAAGTCTTGAGTGGGGGGCAATCTCACAATAAGACCCTCACGAGCGCTCAAGACTTGGACAAATTTCCAAAAAGTAAAAACAAAATTTGTACAAATCTTGAGTGAGGGGGGCAATCTCACAATAAGACCCCCACGATCGCTCAAGACTTAGACAAATTTTCGTTGCATTACAGAAATAAAACATTCACGGAATACACTACATAGTCATATTATATGATTCGCAAATGAACAGAAGAGCAAAATCATGAAAAAGGAATTTCATTCATGGAAGAAGAAAAATATTACAAGGGAAGGGGCTCAAAGGCCCATAAACATTGTTCCAAAAAGAAGACAGAAAAGCTGGAAATTACATAAGAGGGCTGATAGTGGGAAAAGTTTCAAGCGGCTGGGGCGATGTCCTCATCAACGATCACCAGAATTGGGCCATGAACGGGGCCATGGACTGGACCCTCGGGCTCTTGGGGCTGGGCTTGAGGATCGTTGGGGGCGTTGGCATCCAGAGCGGGCGCATTGGCATCGGGAGCAGGAGCGTTGGCATTTTCAGCAGCTAGGGCGGGGGCTTCCTCCATGATGGGCGCTTCAGGCTCGTCTTCAGGATCATCCTCTTGACCCGCACCCCCGTCCCTATGAGCGTCGGCGTACTCATCCTGGAGCAACTTGACCAGGAAGTCATACTCCATTTCAGCAATGCCGTCCGCGGGGTCGTTGGGATCCTCATCCACCTCTTCACAGCGCTCATTGAATAAGAGCCCCGTGCCCTCGGCACCCTTCATTGCCGGATCCGTCAGCCCTTTGTGGATGCCCTGATCCACTGCCAAGTTGAAGGCGTTTTGAGCCTCATCCAAACAGTGTAACGAGGTCGCGAAGTTGAAGGCTTTCGAATGACAAAACTTTATAAGTGCCTCCTTGTTCGCGCGCTCTAGACTGCGAGGCCACTCATTCATAGTATCAGCAAATTTCCGCTCGGCCTCCAAAGCCCTCGTTCTCCAACTTTCAAGATCCGCCTCCACTTTCTGGCACCGCTCGTTAGCCTGGGCCAGCTGATTGCCCAAATTGATGCGAGCGCCGTCGACCGCCACAAAATCTTCTTTCAGCTTCCCCAACTCCTCCTCCGATTTGTTGTATAAACCCTTGAGGGTTTCATACTTGGCGATTTCTGCGTCCAGCTCCGATTGGATATGAGCCGGATCATTCGAGCGGGCCATCTTCTTGTATTTGGCCTTGCGCTCGGCGTAAGTGGAGGCTCGCATTTGCACATTGCGGAGCCGGGGAAGAACTTGCTGCGTAAACGAGAGGAATAGTGTTAGCTAGAAAGATGATAACTTACGAAAATCAACAAAGGAGGCAAGGAGTGAAGGCTTACAGAGATTAGAGCGTTAGCCGCATCAAAGGCCACTTGCTCCACGGACTCGTTGAAGAGGTGACGATGGTCCGCCGAGAACTGAGCCCTGCTGTAAAGATCTTGGGCCATAGTCTGGGATAGAGTGCCAGGCCTCAGCAGAATTGGCCCCCCGTCCGTGGGACCTGAGCATTCCCTGTCCCCTCGACGAGAGAAATTCCATACGTGCTCTTCCTCTGAAGAGGAAGTGTCCCCCTCGCCCTTGGGGCCCTCGACAACTTGTTTGCCCTTGCCCTTGATGGTGGCAGAATCGGGCATTCTCTTCCTCTTGCGGGAAGGCCTATTTGCGCTCGAACTAGGACGAGCCTCTGTTATAGTCAGCGTAGCTACTGGCCTCGGTTGTTCTGAAGGAATGGGGGGTTGTGCATCACTTGCTCTCTCTGATCGTCCCCTGGTCTCCCTTGGGACCAATCTACGTTCACCTCGGCCACGAGGGGGCTGCACCTCCGGGTTGGCGCTCGAACTGGCGCCACCTCGAGCGTCCCCTCTATCGTTGCGGTGGCGAGGGCGCTGTTCGCGTTGTTGATCCCCTTGTGGGGTCTGGTTTCTGTTCGCATGGGCGAAACGAGCCGCTTGTCTGATTCCTCCGGCCATTTCTATGATAGCGACTCCTGCAGGAGTGAAATTTTTCAAGGGTTAGAAATATTCAAACTATCTACTCAGAATGCAAGTTACAAGTACAGAAAAGAAGTTAGTATTTATTCCTATCTAAAGTTAGTGCCCTAAGAATCTAACCGTCTCTCTCTATGTCACGAGCCGGAGGGTTGTCAAGGAAAAAAGGGTCATCGGAGAGACCGCACAAGAACATAAGTTCTGCATCGTCTATCCAGTCCTTCGCTTGTATTAGGTGACCCTCGTCCCTTAGGGTTGTTGCCAGACTTTTGGCCCAATCTTTGGGGAGTGAGGGTGGCAAACGGCTCTTTGAATACGAGCCCCATTCCGTGATCACCCCAAAGCCCTCTTCTGTTGGAGCCTTGACAAAGATAAACTTTTCTTTCCAATCAACACCATAAGTGCTCGAGGGCGAGTTGATCAGCTTCATATGGGCCTTCGCTTGAACGTAATAGAAACCGGCCTCGGGGGATGAGCGGGATGAACTGACCACTTGAAATAGGGCGTTGAAGTTCCTCAAGAGGGGCTCGTAACCCATACTCCTCATCAAAATTATGAAGCACGTCAAGAGGGCTAAGCCGTTGGGCACAATTTGGGACGGACACAAGCCTAGGTTATTCAGCAAATGAGCCATG
The DNA here is from genome assembly GCA_037501455.1 of Lantana camara. Lineage (NCBI taxonomy): Eukaryota > Viridiplantae > Streptophyta > Magnoliopsida > Lamiales > Verbenaceae > Lantana > Lantana camara. The sequence goes on from CM074863.1 coordinate 90,369,779, forward strand.
GAGACCGAGATGGGGAACCTCAAGCCTCCTGAACTCACGGTGTCCACATATACGGCCATCTCCCCAGGAGGCGGATTATTCGCACGCTCGTGGACTTCTGGGATTCTCCATGTGTACCGCTCGTCCCAGTAGATGGGTGCCATCATTGTCTTCACATCCCCCACAGTAACTGTGCTGGGGGTTTCATCAGGCGTGCGCTCGGTAGCCTGGTAGCCCGACCCTTCGCCCTCGTTTTGTCTTTTGGATTTTTGGGACTTCTTGCTTTTTCCCTTGGCCCGGGCCCTTTCTGAGGGCCCGGTTATGGCTTCCGCCACTGGAAGCGGGTTTGCAACGGCCACGGTCACGGTGTGGCGGTGGGGATGTGTGGCACTTTGAGTTATGGGGAGGGTGACCCCTTGTCTCTCTGCCTCCATCACCAGATCCATCTCCTCAAAAATGGGATCCGTTCCACCTGGATTTCTATCCTCCACAGCCATCACCGCCGCTCCCAACTCTTCATCTCTGGGAGAGTCGGGGGAAGAAGAACTGTCGATGGCCATTTCGTTAATTTCACGGGCAAACTCCTCAACTTGTTGGTCGGCCATGGCAGAAATTGGGATTTGGAAGTTTTCCGGTGAAAGATTAGGGTTTCTTCGAGGAAAAGGAATCTAAGGGGTTGTGAAATCCTAAGGTTCAAATCTACGGTTAGCAAAGTTAGAAAATTACTCTGAAAATTTACCTTGAAGGTGTTTGAGAAAACTGGAGAAGAGGTTGAAGGTGCTCAGAAAACTGGTATGCGAGAGAATTCTTTTTGCAAGGGGTGCTTGAAAGTTCTGAATGCGTAAAGAGTGTAGAGATTTCAGAATCCCATATTTATAGGGATGGGAGTTGGTACCGTATTCGGCAATAAATTCAAAATGGTAATCATTTCCCGCCTAGGAAACTGCCCACTTTATGGAACCGCCACATGCTTTCCAATGCTCACGCGCCCCACGCGCACCCGCATTTAATGCCCTATCACTTCGGATGCTTCAGAATAGTACAGCATTTAATGCGAAGACGTTACAAGCGGTCAGTTGAAAAGACCGCATTTAATAGCACCATCAGAGGAAAAATTGCTCAACACGCCAAGTCCCATACGAGCGTTGTATGCGAAATATTGAACGTGTCAAAATTCTACAGTCCTTATCACTAAGGACCACAGAATTGGGGGGCAAAATGATGGGGTCAAAATACGATCGTCACACGTTAGGACACGTGGCATCGCCAAGATGATGACATCTGTCTCCCCGAGGTTGCCCCTATCAGCACCCGAGCGCTAGGCCCCACGAGCGCTGGGCTCAACAAGCGCAATCCATCTTCAGGAGTTAAGCCCAACGAGCGCTGTCTCCCACGAGCGTCCTACAACTAAACAGTTGGTACGCCCACGTGCCAATGGAGCCCTCTTCGAGCGTCACACTCCCTCAGAGTGGCCTTTCCTTTGGTTCGACACCTGAACTGAAGCCTCCGCTCCCCTCAGCGGATGTCTCGGCTTCCAGTACTCTAGGTTGTCACGAGCGCGCTCTCAAGCCCTCGTTACCAACCACCCACATGGCTCTCTGACACAACGTACATGCCCGCGCACCTGCCACTGTTGCCAGCACTAACTTTTAGCCGCTTTTGCAGAAGATTCCTCCTAGGTTTCTCTCTCACAGCGCCACGTGTTAGGGCAACATTCGGCCAGGACCACTTGAGGCAAATGACCAAAGGGCCCTTGACCCTCAACTATAAATATCTAAAGTCATCTTCTACACAAGTAAGCTTTCTTCACCACTGCAACTGTGACTGAACTTACCTTTCTTCATACATTGTACTGACTTGAGCGTCGGAGAGCCAAACTGGGTATCACCCCCAGTTCCCCCAGCTTGGCCTTCTGACTTTCCTTGTGCTTGTCCCAACAGGTAGAACCCCATCTCCTCTTTTCCGGCGAAGCTCCGGTGGTTTCCTCCACAAATTATAAATTGTAAAGTGATCGGATTCGGATCAACCCATTTCCGAACCCATCAATATCATCATATAAGGTCACTATCATGTTTTATATATATATATATGGAAGGACACTATTATATATAATATAAATAATCTATACCCCTGCAAGATTGGATAATTATAACTCTTACCCCCTTAGATGGAAATATTACACAATCTACCATTCCAAGTTTGAAAAATTACAAATGAACCAATTCCGGTTGGAATTTTTGCAAAATCATTCTTGAATCGACTATATCTCACCACTAATTAATTTTTCACAACATCCCACATATCATTCTCAAGTGACAGACACGTAACTTACAAAGTTTTTTGGAGGATAAACATATGATTTATTTATAAATCGATATTTATAATGACTTTCCCCCCTCCCCCAATTAGCGTTGAAGAACTAATTAGTGGTGAAATATAATTAATTTAAAAAAAAATCGTGAAAAGTCCAACCGGAATGGGTTCATTTATAATTTCTCAAACTTGGAATGATTGATTGTGTAATATTTTCATTTAAGAGGATACGAATTGTAATTATTCAATCTTGCAAGGGGTGTAGATGTAAAAATACTCTATAAATATAAGAATACTCTAGTCGTTTTCATCTATAGTATTCTATTAAGTAAGAGAGACAAATACTAACTGCTATGTCTCTTGGACTTTTTTTTTTTCCCTCTTATTTATTTATTTCATCTGGATATTTTCTTTTTTTTCTTCCCTCACTTCAATCTTTTTTTCTTTTCTTTTTTATATTATTTTTATTTTTTTCTCCTCTTATAACTAATGTGATAAAGACCACTTAAACGAACCGACTGAAGGGACTTGAAGAACCGAACGATAGCAAAGAACTGGAAATATCATATTGAATATCATAATTTAGTAATTATATTAAGTATAATTATAAAATATATATCAATATAAAAAATAATTTTAATATATTTAAATAATACTAGTATCCTACTATTTGTAAGAATTGTTTTCTCTTGTATTTATATAGTATCATAAATATATCATCTCATCTCCTTGCACCAAAAAAAATAAATAAATATATCATCTCATTCAAATTCGACCCCTAAAATTTTCAAATCTTGCATTTTACCCCCTTAAAATAGGAAGAAGACATCTACCCCTAAATATTATAGAATACTTAACACTTTGCAGAAAATAGGGACAAATTTCCAAAGATCTCATAAAGACATAAACTAAAGGAGGCAAATTTCTTTTCAATGTATTTAGGAGGGTTAAATATTAAAATAAACAAAAAAATAGGGGGTGACTTGCAATTTGCCTATTTGAAAGATTTCCAACATTAGGTCAATGAATGACTCCCAACTTTCCCTTTCCTTTAGCTACTACATTCCAAAGTAGGATACTATTTATTTCTTAAGGAAAAACCAACTCAAGATTGCTTTGACTTGTAGAGCTGTAAGACTTTGTGGCCAAATGTGTATAATAAATTAAATTAATGATGCCCAAATACAAATAAATATATAAATAGAACGATATAACCTCGAATACTTATATTAAATATAGTATCGCATAATAATTCTTTTAAAAAATTAATATCGACATGTTCCTATTTCTTATATATCCGTGCATTATTAATGTTAGTTATTATTAATTTATTACGTAATACGTGGATGATACTGTATTCCACACAAATATTTAATACAAAAAGATAAAATGGGGTATTCTTTGAAAACTCCTCATGAGTTGAAAAAATTTTAGTTTGCTCTCCATTTTCAAAATTATTTTTGTTCACTCCCCAGATGAGACTCATATTTTTAGTTTGCATCCCATTTTTTCGGCCACATACGTGATATTGCGAAAAATATACGACATAACAAAATTATTCGCAATACCACGTATGTGGCCGAAAAAATTGGGAGCAAACTAAAAATATGAGTCTCATGTGGGGAGTGAACAAAAATAATTTTAAAAATGAGGAGCAAACTAAAAATTAAGTTCACAATTGGGGATTTTTTCCTAACTCCCGAAAGATAAAATAAATAATATTTTTAAGAAGATCATAAAAATGGGCTGTCTATATTTAATTGATTGCTTATTTTGAGGTATACACAAAGTGCAAAATTACACGTCACGTAATTGGAATGAGTGGTGACCACAAAGGAAGAATTTATATGTAGAAACAAAACAGCTTTTCCCTAAAGAAAACAGCATAATTGTCTAAAGTAGAATATTATGCTAATTCCACTTCATAAAGAAGTGAGGTAAATCTTATCTCATCCTTCTTTAATATTATCATTTATCAACAAAAACAAAATAAATTTATATGATGATAATATCTAAGGAAATAAAGAGATTTTATTTAATTGATTTTAATGTGGATGTATCCCTCCAAATCATATCCAAGATTTGTAAAATCACTTACATTGCATGACTTAATTATATAGATATTTATCTTGAAATAGGATTGGTATTCCACTTATTAAAAAAATAATTATTATTTTATAAAAAAAATTATAACTTGAATCGGATTCGACTAAAGTTAATCACATGACAAGTGTAAGATATCTACCTCCTCATTACACAGGCAGAACCAGATTTGGATTAAAATTACTCACTCTATACAAATAAAAATATAAAATCATGTATTTTACTAAAATATAATTGTATCCCATATCATGTCTTATATATTTGTACAATCACTTCTAAATTAAATTTAAACAAATAGATATATGTCCATATATATATATGCAATAAATTATATTTTTCCCTAAATGAAATATATGATGATCCTACTAAAATAGAAATGCTATACCACTTACCATTTAAAGTTCTTTATTTTTTTTTCAGTCAAATTTTGGGTCCCACCACCCACAAAAATCATATAGAAAAAAATATAATGATTATTTTTAGGAAGAAAGAAATGATATAAAATTAATAGTAACATTAGTGCGAATTAATGGTGATGATAAATATTTCTAGTATTAATTAGTCAACATACAAAAGCCCCCGGTTGGACCGGCGTGGGCTGCTTTTGTAAATAGAAAAGAATTGTGGGGTCAATTTGAACTGGTCATTTCAAATTGACGTGCTGGGGTCAAAATTGTAAAATACGAGTTCTCCGCGTGGTCTCCTATAATGATTGTGACGTATCTGTTCAATTGGAATTTTAATTATGGCCCTAATATTTTCATTTATTAGGAAGCGCCCCACAAGATTACTCTTTCCTTAACTTTCTATTGTATGTTGAGTTTGATAAGTAGTTAGGGTTGTCGTACTTCTTTGTCCCATTTCTATAATAGTTTATTTTTTAATTAACAAAGAAAAATACTTAAGTTGTCACAAAGAAGTGGAATGAATTTCTTTTTTCAATTAATTTAATTTTATACCATCAAGTGGTGTAATTTATCAGTTCGACGCTATATTAATTTAATTAAAAATTTCGAGTTCAAATCCCTAAGAACGCAACTATCATTAGCGGGAAAAATTTTATATTTAAGTGGTTCTTCCAGACTCAACCCATAGAAATGGGTTATAAAATAAAAAAAAAAATTAAGTTAATTTCATAGATTAATAGATGTAAAGCCCTTTTCAAGTTGAGCATTAAAAAAATTAGGCTCTTAAAATAATATTTTATTATCATAAAGAGATTTTGAACTGAGCCACCAATATGTTCGGTAAATTTAAAATACTTAATTTGCATATCTATACAATATTATAATTGTTCTACAATTTAACAATCAACTTACTTTATAAAATTTTTATTATCAATATATCCATTTAAGGAAAAGCTTGCAAGAACCAAAAGTCGAACACTAACCAACATTTTATTTATCATCCTTTCTATTATTATTATCAATATTTTTATAAATAAATATGAAAATTAAAATTTTCAAGCAGGTTTAGAGTTAGTTTTATTATCATCTAACAAACATATATTTTCGAAAATATAGTTTTCCCAAGGAAGTTTAAAGCTGATTCTACTATCATCTAAGTATTAAATTTTTTTTTTTTATCGTATGAATCCCGTATTAGTTAATTATATAAAATATTTTGACTTAAAAAAATTAAAAAATATTCTCATTTTCATATCCATATCATATGATTTTATACTAACATCTAGACATTCACCGGCAATTAAAATCAAATCAAAATCCCAGCCAATCTTGCCTTTCTACAAAGAACCACAAATCCAACCTTACAATTAACACTTTGCACGAGTATATTATCTCATCATCATAAACCATTCTCAAGAATGAGGGGAAAACAAGCAAATTCCAAAGAAACATGGGGCTAAAACATAAATAAAGAGAAGTATAAGGGGTAGGTGGGCAAAGCAATAAATGTTTCATAAATTCCACACGGTTTCCCAACTTTCTACAATTTCGGCTTCTTTTCCTGCATGTGCCCTTCCTCTTCTTTCTGCTCTCCAGCCTCTCCTTTCTCTTCTTCCTTTTGTGTTTCCTTTACGACAATCTCGTGATTCGTGCTCTAAATTCAACGAGATTCAGCACTCCTCCAATTTGCTTCAATATCCAGCCACAGCAGTATGTGAGTGTCTAATTTTTTCTTAAATTTTGTGGTTTTTTCTGCTGATTTCTTCGGCGCCTGAGGAATTTTGCGGCGTGTAGTGTTGTTGAAGAGTTGAATTAGGGGAAAGATAGTTTTTTTAGTTGATTTGGAGTTGGGGTGGAGTTTGAAGAGATCTTTTGAACTGTTTTTTGCTGCTTATGTTTTGGCCTTCTGGAAATCGGTTGCGAAGAAAAGTATATGTTTTTGTTGTGAATTTGTTGCTGCGGTGAGCTAGTTTTATTTTTTGATGTTGAGTTGCATCTGGGTTCTCTTTTTCTTGCCCTTTTTTTTCTCGAATTTCTTTTTTTTTTTTTTTTGTGATTATTATGATTTTGTAAGATCTCATATATTTTATTTGTTTCCGGAATGAGTTGGAAAAATAAGAGGGATTTTGATACTTGAATAGGTTTTAGGGTATGATTAAGCTACTGTTTGATATGCTTTTTGCCATGAAATTTATTGGTATATTCAAGAGAAAGATCAAAGATGTCTGAAACAGAGGCTCTTTGGCAAATATTAGTTAAATTTTTGCTGTTTGTGCAAAAATAAGTGCTAAATTGGCTACGAAAAAGTTTTTCTATTTTGAGCGTTTATTTCCTTTCTACCATTTTAGAGTAGCTTTTTCCTATACAGCTTTCATGGATGAATGGTTTTGTATGAGTATAATTCATCTTTTCCTCTTTGAATTATTACTTACCATTTTTTGATTATATGGTGCCATTGATTTTGACAGATTCCGTCTTTTGCACTATTTTCCTTTTATGTCAGACACCGGAGAAGATTTATTCTGAAGATCCTTGTTGGGAGCACAATTTGATATCAGAAATGGTTACAAATTCATGGTTCCGCAACCTATGGACGACTTCAAAGAAACACGAATTTCATCATGAAAAGGCACAGATTGCTGTTTTAGCCTTCGAGGCTTCGAGCTTAATGACTAAACTTCTCCACCTATGGCAATCGCTAACAGATAAGCAGGTTTCCCGGTTGAGAGAGGAGATAGCAAATTCAGAAGGCATAAAGAAGCTCGTATCAGAAAACGATGACTACATAGCAAGATTAATATGTGCAGAGATGACAGAAAATTTGGCCCACGTGGCGAGAGCTGTTTCCCGCCTCTCCAAAAAATGCAACGACCCTTTATTGAAGAGTTTCGAGCTAGCATTTAATGAGTTGGTCAAAGCCGGTACTGATGCGTACAGCTGGCAGTTCTCGTGGAAGAAGATGGAGAGGAAAGTCAAGAAAATGGAGAGGTTCATTATCACGAATAGTAATTTGTACCAAGAAATGGAAACTCTTGCTGATCTTGAGCAGACTTTGAAGAGAATCAAAGGCAATGATAATGCGGATAGTATTACTTTGGTCGAATATGAAAAGAAGGTTGCTTGGAAAAAACAAGAGGTGAAACATCTCAAGGAGAATTCCCTTTGGAATAGAACATATGATTACACTATTCTTCTTTTAGCGAGATCAATTTTCACTATATATGCCAGGATCGGGAATGTTTTTGGAATTTTTCAAGTTTCCGATGTGGTAGTTAGGGATCCTTCTACTAAAGTTTTGGATACAAATACTAGCAGAAGAAGCCACTCAACCGTCTTCATGCAGTCCTCGGTTTACCCTTCTGAAAGTTGCACCCGGAATTCTGTCTCTGTGTCTGGTCCACTCACGAGGACGAAACCTGTAACAAATTTCCACTCAGGCCCACTAGGAAATGAAAGACATAATGGCATCATGTTCCACTCTGGTCCACTGAGGGGGCCTACGCCCCCTACGCCCCCAAAAACAGGCCCCACCACAAGATCAAACAAGAGCCCGTTTAAATTGTGGCATTTTAAATCCCACGATTCGAGAGATAAAAACCGAGATAGAAAACCCAATGCAACCGCATCAGGCCCCATCACAACAACAAATAGTGTAAATCTGAAGCAACTAATGTATGGAAACTCGAGTAATGGGAATCAACCAGTAGTTGCTTCCAAGAGCAAGCTCTTGAACCCGCCCCCAGAAACCCTAGGGGCAGCAGCTCTAGCTCTCCACTATGCAAATCTTGTTATTTTCATTGAGAAATTAGTTGGGGCCCCACATTTGATAGGAAATGATGCAAGAGACGATTTGTACAGCATGTTACCAGCTAGCATCAGAGGGACCCTCAGAGCTAAGCTGAAGCCTCATGCTAAGAGTTTGGCTTCTTCTGTCTATGATACGACTCTTGCTGGGGAATGGAATGAGGCCATGCTGAAAACGCTCGAGTGGTTGGGTCCACTTGCTCATAACATGATAAGATGGCAGTCTGAGAGGAGCTTTGAGCACCAAAACCTGGTTTCCAAAACAAATGTGCTTCTTGTGCAAACACTTTATTTTGCTAATCAAGAAAAGACTGAAGCTGTGATCACTGATCTTCTTATTGGGTTGAACTATATATGGAGATTTGGGAGGGAAATCAATGCGAAATCTTTGGCTGAATGTGCTAGTGGCAGAACGTTTGATGACTACTTGGAGTGACATATGATATAAGCCCTTCTGATAGTGAGGGTGCTTATTGGGGAAAAGTGGATCATCGATCGAACCTTTCAGGTCTGTCTATACTGACCCTTTTAATGAAATGATGATATATTTGAATGAACTTTATGGGTGGGACCTGCGATTCCTGTTATGTATGTAGTCGGCCCATTTTTGGTCGTTGTATAGCTGTGGCCCGCACTTGAAGTGTAGTTTGTGGATGCCCTTAGAATTCAGATAAGTTTATCATTTTCAAGTTTTTAAACGCCATAATTGTATTTCTGGATAAATATAGGTGATGTGATGCTGCGTGTTGTTTGGATTGAGATATATATTTGATTTGCTAGGTTCATACTGAGTTTTGCTGATATCCAAGATTAGGCAATGAATGATAATACATAAATGTAAACCTTTTTTTAGGCTTTGCAATAGTAATGTTTGTTTAACTTATGGAGTACTTCGATCTATGCTCTTTCTTGCTGTTATCTTTTTATGGTTTTTGGAGGGAAAGAGAGAGCAACTCTAGTTTCCTCTCATCCCAGCCGGCTCACGATGGCGCATAGGGTCTGGGTCCCAAGTCATGGTTTGGTCTGATAGGTGGATTCCTCCTCTCTTCTTGTTCTGACCAGTTTCTCCTCAACTTGATGACTCAATCACTTTGGTTAGAGACCTTATCGTGCCAAGTGGATTCACTTGGAATGAGCAACCGATCAAGCAAAATTTTGAGGATGTTTCTCCTCCAACCACGACGTCCTTATTTGACACTATTCACATTGGGGTCGGGTCCTAGTGAAAAGTGCATATCATCTGGCAATGACCCAACCGGAGTTTGCCATGAATGGTGCCTCTTTGGTAACTCGTCATGCAATAATGCCACAAATTGTCTCGTCACTCTTATCGCGAAGGTTTATTTGGGGCGCTAAGGTTCTTCCCCATTATCAAGGTGTTTCCTTGGGGACTATGTAAACGTAGGAAAATTGCAAAATTGTGATTCTAACATACCTCATTTTTATTTTTTGGACTTCAATTTGGCCTCTCTCATTTTGAGGACAATTATTATGAAAATGGGGTACGTTAAGAGTTTCGATTTTGCATTTTTCCTCGTATAAGTATTCTCTCCCTACCTTTGCCGAATCATAGACGATGACATTACCCTGTTGATGGAGTTTGTACATCCTGCTCTAGTGTTTTACTCACATAGTTTCTTATTATCTCCCTTGAAGTAATGTTTTGACTAGACGTTTAGGGTATACTTTCTCCCCTCTCTCGAATTGCATTTCATGCGGATATGGTATTTAATTGGGTCTCCTTAATTAGCTTTAGATCTTCTTTCTATGGGTTGATAGACCTGCTTGATAACCTTCTCTTTCCTTTTCAGTTTCTTTCCTAGATTGAAATATTGTTCAATAAAACTATCGGAAGGAAAATGCTGCATTTTTATAGATATGAAAGTAACCAAAAGAATACCATGCCATTTGTATTATAGTCGAAAATGTGGTAAAGTATTATTTTTCCCCCCTTACCATATTCCTTTTACGATCAATTCAAATTGGGTCAGACCAACTGTTAAGGTGTGAAATTTTTTGTACCCATGGTAGGTGTATATTTAAATACACAAATACGTCAATTTTTAGTTATATCATTATATTGTTAAACTGTTAAGTTACAGGTATATTGATCTGTTATGCACAAATATTTTTCCACATGTCAAATACAATGCTCTCCACGATTCATAACATGTGAAAGTTAGATTGACCGTGATTTATGATGCATGTATACAAGCATTGGAATGCGACCACAAACATTAAGATAGATGTTTTTTTCCTTAAATTTTTCAAGGGAAATATAATTAAAAAATAAAAATTAAGTTAACAATTTATTCAATTGTGTTGAAAATCATTGGAAAAACTATATATAGTGGTAAATAAGGAAAATATGCATAAATCATTGTGATTAATCACGTCATTTCTTTTTCCTCGCTTTTCTTTTAATGAATAAATATATTTCCTTGAAGTGACCAAACGTGTTATTTTATAAGATAATTGTGGAATTAGGATGTCTTTATTTTGTGTGAGAATACCATATGGTTGACTTACCGGATTTGGTTTCTAATCTATTGTAATTAGTCTAGATTTGTAGGGATTGTATATAGGCCCTATATATCTCTATTGCTCGTGAGAATATTATAACATAGAAAATCAAATAATCAAAGTCTTCTCCAAATACTATATTCTAACATGGTATCAGAGTAGTGTTAGAATCCTTGAGACTCAGTTTTAGCATCATCCCAAACCCTTGGCCGAGATTAGGCCAAAACCAAACATGACAACCCAAATCGATACCAACCCAAAACACTCACCTCAAATTGCAAACATGTTGCCCAACAACACCCAGAGTCAATCCAAAAAAATCGTATCGGTGAATCCTTAACTGTGTGGCAACCAATACAATGACCTTTGATCCATCCGATATACTAAACCCAGTTACCCCAAACCAATCCCATATCCAAATGGCTAATGGAGATCTGGCTGCGGTTGAAAAAGAGGGCTCAATTCTTGTTACTCCTAAACTTAAATTGAGCAACTGTCTTTATGTGCCATCTTTATCTTGCAAATTGCTTTCTTTGAGCCATATTACGAAAGAGCTAAATTGTGTGGTCCTGATATATCCTCGGTTTTGTTTGTTACAGGACATTCATACGAAGGAGATCATTGGGTGTGGTTAGTGGCGGAGCCACATTAACATGAGGGGGTACAATTGACCGCCCTTAAAAAAAAAAAAAAAAAAAAAAAAAAAATCTTTTATTATATAGGTATATAGATATATGTATATGTAATTTTAAGGGATTTTTCATTATTGACCCCCTTCACTAAAGTTAAAATTAATACTAGTGAGGGTCAATATAGTAAATTATTAATAATTGAGACACCTAAAAAAATTTATGGAATTTTTCTTTAATATTATGCTTTGGTCGACCCCCCAAAAAAAATTTTCTGGCTCCGCCACTGGGCATGATGGGTTATATTATGTTGATGAAGTGGAAAAACCCTCCAAAGCTCTTCTTTCAGCGGGAACAGAAAATACACAACTCTGGCTCTGGCGTCTTGGTTATCCCTCACTCGGGTATCTAAGAATGTTATTTCCTACACTCTTTCCGCATAATCAGAATCGATCCATGACCGCTAAACTAAAGAAAGGAGTCCTTTACCAAGTAAGCTAGGCAACCTGTCTTTGAATTGGTCATGTCAGACTTATCTTACTGTTAAAAGTCATAGGCCTCGTTTAAACCAAATAATACGCGGGTTGAGTCTGCTTTTTCATTGGTACATTCAGATGTTTGGGGATCAGCTCCCATGACAAATCAGAATCAATTTCGGTATTTCGTGTTGTTTATTGACGATTATTCTCGCATGACATGAGTATATTTTCTGCGTCATAAATATGAAGTTTATAGTACTTTTGTGGCTTTCTTTAATATGATGCAAACACAGTTTGGTCACAAAATTAGGGTACTCCGATCAGATAATGGACGAGAATATATTAACCAGGAGATGCACAGTTTCTTTCAAAAACACGGCATGATTCACCAAACCTACTGCCCTAATACCCCTCAACAAAACGGGGTAGCTAAACGAAAAAACAGAACCATTCTTGAAATGACCCGAGCTTTACTCACTGAAGTAAGTGTCCCGAAACACTTTTGGCCAAAGGCCGTTGCCACTGCAACCAACTTAACAAACAGGTTACCCACAAAAATCTTAGCCCAAAAAACACCACTATCAGTTCTCCAAATTCACACTGAAGTACCACCCCATCTCACTTTACCACCTCGAATCTTTGGGTATACAGTCTTCGTCTATGTCCCAAAATCTGACCGGACAAAGTTGGATGCTTGTGCAGTGAAGTGTGTCTTCCTGGGATATGCCCCCAACCAGAAGGGATATCGGTGTTATAACCCCAAAACCAGACGATTTCTTGTCACTATGGATTGTAATTTTGTGGAAACCGAGTATTACTATCTCTCCCAACATAGTGATCAGGGGGAGATTCAGGATAGTGGATCTCTGAGCTGGTTGAGCTATACTGATTTGGTTGAACCTACACCATCTGAACCTGAAGAATCGGAAGAACTTAGTACCACACCCACGCCCAGTGATTCTCCTCCGGATGATTTCCAAAATGAGGTAACTGAACTTTTCCCTCCTCATGTTGTCGTTTTTGATAATATTGATGCCATAAATGCTCCTGATATTGTGACTGAGAATGCAGCGAGCCACAGGTACAATATACCACAGAGGAGCACTAGAGGGGTTCCTCCCTAAAGCTATTCACCTAACCATATGTCCCGATCAATCAAGTACCTTGAAGAAAATATGGTCAGGGGGAGTTTGTCAAACATGGCGAAGGCATTCTTAAGCAGCTTTTACAAATAGAAAATTCCCAGAACAGTACAGGAAGCCAAACAGAATAAGGAGTGGGAGAAAGTTATGAAAGTTGAAATGGAGGCCTTGATAAAGAATGGGACATGGGAGAAATGCAGGTTACCCGAGGGAAAGAAGCCAGTTGGCTGTAGATGGGTTTTCACAATTAAACACAAAGATGATGGCTCCGTGGAAAGGTATAAGGCACGACTGGTCGCGAAAGGGTACACTCAGAATTTCGGGATCGACTACTCTGAGACTTTCTCACCAGTTGCGAAACTTGATACGGTTCGGGTGTTATTATCAGTAGCAGCCAGCAAAGATTGACCACTTCATCAGTTTGACGTAAAAAATGCCTTTCTGCATGGGGATTTGACTGAGGAGGTATATATGGAACTCCCACCAGGTTTCATAGAAGTTTTTAGCCAGAATGAGGTGGGCATGGTTTGGCAGGTTCACATTCGCTATGCAGCATCATGGATATGTACAAAGTAACTCTGATCACACCTTGTTCCTAAAAAAACGAGGAGATTTGATCACGTGTTTGATCATATACATTGATGATATGATCATAACAGGCAGTGATAGCGACAAGATGGAGAGCCTTAGGGAAAATCTCTTCAAGAAGTTCGAAATGAAAGATCTCGGAGGATTGAAGTACTTCTTGGGCATTGAGGTTCTTCGATCAAAAGAAGGAATATTCATCTCCCAAAAGAAGTACATTCTAGATCTGTTGGCCGAAACCGGGATGTTGGATTGCAAACCCGTGGAAACTCCGATACAAGTAAACCACAGGCTCAGGATAGAAGAAAATGGGGAACCAACAGATAAGGAACGGTACCAGCGGTTGGTACGAAAGCTGATTTACCTGTCACACACAAGACCAGATATTGCCTACTCAGTGGGGATTGTCAGTCAGTTCATGCACCAGCCACAGAAAGAACACATGGAGGCAGTCATACAGATTGTTCGGTATCTTAAGGGTACCATAGGAATGGGAATTATGTTTGGGAGATATGGACATCTTGATATTGAGGCATATACTAACGCAGATTGGGTAGGGAACCCAAATGACAGGAGATCCACGTCTGGATTTATCACACTTGTTGGGGGCAATGTAGTAACTTGGAGAAGCAAGAAGCAAAAGGTACCGAACAGGGTTGACCGAACTTATGTGGCTCAGAATGCTGATTCCAGAAATTAGCATGGAACCAAATTGTCCGAGCCTCCTGAGATGTGACAACAAAGCTGCAATCAACATCTCGGAGAACCGGGTACAACATGATAGAACGAAACATGTGGAGGTGGACCGATACTTCATTAAAGAAAAATTGGAAGATGACACTGTTTCCATTCCCTTTATCAGATCAGAAGATCAGTTGGCCGACATATTTACTAAGGCAGTTACAAGTCAAATATTCCAGACTGTGTTGTGCAAGCTAAGGATTGGGGACTCCATCACTTAGCTTGAGGGGTAGTGTTAGAATACCATATCTTTTGGTATGGTTGACTTATCGGATTTGGTTCCTAATCTATTGTAATTAGTCCAGATTTGTAGGGATTGTGTATAGGCTCTATATATCTCTGTTGCTCATGAGAATATTGTAACATAGAAAATCATACTTAATGAATCAAATAATCAAAGTCTTCTCCAAATACTATGTTCTAACATTTTGTAACAAAAAATTTACAACATGAAGAATACCCTATTCTTAATCAAGCAACCTAAACTTTTATTTTCCATAGTAACCTGAATTTTTTAGAAAATTGCAATTTACTACCTCTATAGCTATGTGGTGTTCGTTTCATCCTTACATCATATTGCACGAAACAAGTTCTAAATAATTAATTTCCTCGAAGTCCGTCGACTTACTCGTCATATGAAATTTTGGAGTATAAATCCACAATTATTTTAAGAAAATGAAGTTACCAATATATCTTTCCCAATCCAATCAAAATCTCACGATCTAGAAGTAGGTCTATGACCGCAATCTTGGATCTTTGTGGTAGCCGGGTAGAATTTGCAACGGTGCTATTGAAAGGGAATAGCAAGTTAAGTAAAGGCATGCCTTAAGGCAGCGAGTGAGTCGAGGAGATGTTAAGTTGAATCAACACCTATTGTGACACCCAGTTCTTTGAGGGTCCAGGTCCTGTTCTTGTTCGTGGGTTGGAGTCTGAGCGCCGCCGAACTCTGGAGTTGCAACAACAGTCAACAGATATGACCCAGAGGTGCAGCGCCATATATACGTGTTGATCATGGGGGTAGTGTGTAAATTTTCTAGGAATCTTTGAGATTATTTAATCCATTTCCAATTCATTAAAGTGATGTTTGTTCAGATATTGTCTGAATTTTATTCTATATGATTTTTATAGTACATGAGTGATTTAGTTTATTGGAGTCCTAGTTCCTATCTTACGTTTGGTATATTTGAAAGTTAGGAAATTTATTTGAACTTATGCGCCTTAAGTGAAAACTTGAACTATTTTGGGGTTATGTATCGGGTAGTGATAAGTCGGGTTATACTAGGACTGAGAGTTGTTCGAAAATTACCCTATTTACTTTCATTCAGGTTCTAGGAGATCAAGATCACAAGTTGTGAGGAAAATCTAAAATTATTTTGGTTTGGTTTCTTTTCAAATTATATTTATAATATTATAAGATATTATACTATATATATAATAAGCCTTCATCATTTAATAATTTCGTTTCCTTCCATCTTTAGTAATATACTATAATTAGATACTTATTCAATACTTGCTCTTACTTTTAAGTCAAATGGTCTTAATATCTATATGTATTGCATTAATAAAATGATATTGTTTTCCAAAATGGTAAGTCTTTCAAATTTTGTCATACGAGCTAATTATTAAGTTTTAGTTACTATTACTCTTGGGGACGCCTAAGAGAAGTTCGGGCCTAGGGTATTGCTTTCGACAGACCGATCGGGCAGTTTGGGCTGTCGGTCATGTGTGTTCGAAACAATCCCAATTCAGTTGTAGCTTGGCGTGATGTGTCTGGATGTAGAACACGGAAGTTAGGTTATCTAAGTGTCTTACGGGCACGTGGGACCCTATCAGTCAGGTCGAGGGCACTCGACAGCGGTGTTCAGGGTTTTTGATTTCTTTGGTGATTGGGTGGCACTTGTTCCACCGAGGGAGATAATAGCTTGGAATTCGTGCTCCTACTTGCCTTGTTGATCTGGTTTTGTCAGTTTATTATTAGTTATATCTATGAATAGGATGTTATATACTCTTTTGACTTGATATTACAATTTACACACTCCTTATCCGAGCAGGCTATTATGTGACTAGTTGTATGTAAAATAATGTCAACTTTTGTCGTATCCTAGTTGGGCAACTTGTCGGTCTATTATGCTATTTTGGTGATGAATTAAGGTGTATGTAAGACTTTTATGTGTAAGTTTGATGATATTTTAGGTTTTGTACTGCTTTGTCTTTTATTTGGTCAGACGCGTAGCGATCAAACTGGGGGAAGCTTTTAGCTAACTCTAGTAAGATTGTGCAGGTGTCGTCTCTTCCGACATTTTTTCCATGGCCTTCGGAAGGGCGTCGAAGTGGTTGTATCAGAGCTTTGGTTCTTATTAAGTTATGTGCTTGTGTTTTCAAGTTGCTACTTGCTCATAATTGTTTATTTGTTATTGATTACTTAGAGTTTAGTCGAATGTGTGGTAGCAAGATAGCAGGTAGGAATGACTCACCGAGGCCCATCACGGTTAGGAGGATTCTGTATAATCCGTACATCAGGCAGGTTGTTAGTGGACGTAGGCATGGACGCCCTATTCTTAGATGAGCTTATACCAATAGGGTTGTTCACTCTCTTGAGGCTGATCGTGATGCCTACTTTTTTGAGGGTCCAGGTCCTGTTCTTGTTCGTGAGTTGGAGTCTGAGCGCCGCCGAGCTCTGGAGTTTCAGCAACAGTCAGCAGAGATGACCCAGAGGGTTCACACTACAGAAACAGAGGTTCAACGCCAGATGGAGTTTATACAAGAGCTTCAGACTGTTATGAGCCACATTGTCGCTGACCATGATCATTATCGTGTCTACTAAAGGGAGGCTCAGAGGGTGTTTGAGGAGGCTGCTTAGGTAGTGGCGGGAGAGGCTAGTGCCAGATCTGATGAGGCCCTGAGCTCAGCTCCTTACTTATCACTCCAGCCACCTAGTAGATAATATAATGATCACAGTTAATGACAGTGTAGCTCATAACAGTTTGAAGCTCTTGTATAAACTCCACGTGGCGCTACACCTCTGTCTCTGTAGTCTGAACCCTTTGGGTCATCACTGCTAACTGTCGCTGCAACTCCAGAGCTCGGCGGCACTCAGACTCCAACTCACGAACAAGAACAGGACCTGGACCCTCAAAGAAGTAGGTATCACGATCAGCCTCAAGAGAGTGAACAACCCTGTTGGTATAAGCTCCTCTAAGAATAGGGCGCCCATGCCTACGTCCACTAACAACCTGCCTGATGTATGGATTATAAAGCATCCTCGGAATCCTCCTAACCATGATGGGCCTCGGTGAGTCATCCCTCCCTGCTATCCTGCTACCACACATTCGATTCGACTCTAAGTAATCAATAACAAATAAACAAATAGGAGCAAGTATCAACATACAAGCAACTTGCAAGACTTGAAAACACAAGCACATAACTCAAGACTCAATCAGAACCGAAGCTCTGATACCAACACTTCGACACCCCTCCGAAGGCCATGGAAAAAATGCCTGAAGAGATGACGCCCACACGATCTCACTAGAGTTAGCTAGAAGCTTCCCCTAGTTTGACCGCTACGCGTCTGACCAAATAAAAGATAAAGCAGTACCAAACCTAAAATATCATCAAAATTACATATAAAAGTCTTAATACACCTGAATTCAGCACCGAAATAGCATAGTAGACCTACAAGTTGTCCAACTAGGATACGACAAAAGTTGACATAATTTACATACAACTAGTCACATAATAACCTGCTCGGATAAGGAGTGCGTAATATCAAGTCAAAAGAATATATAACATCCTATTCATAGATATAACTATAATAAATTGACAAAACCAGATCAACAAGGCAAGTAGGAGCACGAATCCCCAAGTACCCTTCACTCTCCTCACCTATTGTCTCCCTCGGTGGAATAAGTGCCACCCAATCACCAAATTAATAAAAAACAATGAAACCCTGCACACCGTTGTCGAGTGCCCTCGACCTGACTGATAGGGTCCCACGTGCCCGTGAGACACCTAGATAACCTGACTTCCGCGTTCTACCTCGAGACACATCACGCCAAGCTACAACTGAATTGGGATTGTTTCAAACACACACGACCGACGACCCAAACTGCCCGACCGGTCTGTCGAAAGCAATACCCTGGGCCCGAACCTCTCTTAGGCGCCCAAGAGTAATAGCAACTGAAACTTAATAATTAGATCGTATGACAAAATTTGAAAGACTTACCATTTTGGAAAACAATATAATTTTATTAATGCAATACATATAGATATTAAGACCATTTGTATGTAAAACCATTTGACTTAATAGTAAGAGCAAGTATTGAATAAGTATCTAATTATAGTATATTATTAAAGATGGAAGAAAACGAAATTATTAAATGATGACGGCTTATATATATAGTATAATATCTTATAATATTGTAAATATAATTTGAAAAGAAACCAAACCAAAATAATTTTAGATTTTCCTCACCAACTTGTGATCTTGATCTCCTAAAACCTGAATGAAAGTAAATAGGATAAGTTTCAAACAACTCTTAGTCCTAGTATGACCCGACTTATCACTACCCGGTACATAACCCCAAAATAGTTCAAGTTTTCACTTAAGCCACATAAGTTCAAATAAATTTCCTAATTTTCAAATATACCCAATGTAAGATAGAACTGGGACTTCAATAAACTAAAGCACTCACGTATTATGAAGATCATACAGAATAAAAGTCAGACAATATATGAAAAAACATAACTTCTAATGAATTGGAAATGGATTAAATAATCTCAAACATTCCTAGAAAATTTACATACCACCCTCATGATCAACCCGTATATATTTTCACAAATAATTCCACTATATAAGAAACATATTCTCAGTTAAATGAACCTCCAGATTATAAACGAGATGCAACTGAAAACATGAAGTATTTGACTTAAATATAAGCATTACATTACTAGACGTGTTTCCTTAGATACAGTTTTAACAGAAAATTTCATAACCAATCACATTTAGCATCAAATATATCACCTTCCCTAATGACTAACTAAGTTAATTTAATAATTAGGTGTGTCAAGAAGTCCATTTCGTACAGCAGCATAGTTAACGAAATTATTTCATATAAATAGCTAAATCATCATTGCATCCATATCAAGAGTTTGTACTATGGGTAGGAACTAAGCATTTTTAAGTAAACCAAACCTGAAACTGGAATAAAAGATTTATCAAACAGACCAAAATCCAATTAACAAACAAAGAACTGCTATAATAACGGAACCCCAACTCAAGCAGTGAAATAGAATTCAAACAAAAGCCCTAAATTTACACACAAGAACTAAATATCATGAATCCCTTCGATTTTTGTAAATTTTCAGCATTTAATAAAAAAAAATATTTCACAAAAATCTAAATTATAAACCATAGAGAGTGATTACCTTGAGTAGATGAAGTCTTAGATGTATTCCTATGATTTTCCCACCAAACAAAAGTATAATTCTTGATTTTTCTTGAATCTGTTTTGAAATGCAAAGCCAAAGATAAAATGAAATGGAGTTGATGCAATCTCCTCGGTAAAATAAATCAAGGGCTAGGATTAAGTAGTGGAAAAGCTTCTCTAATACTTCCATCTAAATCCCAAGATATTTGTTAAAATAAGATTAAATCCTAACCTTACACGTGTCTAAAAAATCAATGGTCAAGCTTATCCCAATTACTATTATATAAAATACACACATAATATCACATAATTAAAATAAAATTCATGGAATATATTTAAATGCAGGTAGGCAAATAATAATATTACTAGTATTGGTGTCAAGGCACGGACCACCATTTTTTATATATGACACTTTAAGTAATTAACCATATCAAATATTGTACGGATCACATTATATAATAAAAATCAATTATAATGTACCAAAAAAAAAAAAAAGATAAAAACAAAAGATATTATTATTATTACTATTATTATTATAGTCTTGTGTATATAATCACATGATTATTATAAAATGGTAAAAATTAAAATTTTCATTCAAATATTAAATAAATAAAAACACATACAAGTCAAATATTAAAATTTTCATTCAAAATAACACATATTATGAATGCATGAGATGAAATGATTACTAAAATGCATATTATTTTTATTTTTATTATTATTTTATTTTTTAAAATTATTATTACCTGCTTCTGATTTTTCCAAAAATCAGGGTGTCACACCTAACCTTTTCGGGGCTAGGCACCAGGCCCCCCTCTCTCTGTCTCTATACTTTGTGTTAGTCCTTGTTATCGAAGATTACTAGAATTTTAAATTTTCCTTCAATTACGTACTGCACAAATTGCACGATTAAATTGAAACGAAAAGATCAAAAGATTTTTCATTGAACGATATTAATATTTTCAAGTTAATATTATGGCGACTTTAGTTGTCGACTGGAAATGTGACCAAAGATTACAAACTACAATTTTCATAAAGGTTGGTAACGTGAAACAAAACAAAAATAAAATATACTAACCTAAAAGTTGTATAGTTAAGGCTGTCAAAGAAGCTTACTTTTTTTTCTTTTTGTCAAAGAAGCTTACTTGTTTTTATTAGGATTAAATTTTTTTTCACCCCAACGTTTAGGTCGGTTTGTACTTTAGTATTCAACCTTTAAAATTTAAGGATTTGATACTCAATTTTTGATTTGTTGTTCACTCTAGTGCCCAATCTTAAAATCCGGCAAATTCTTCGGGCCAAGATGAAATTTTGAAGGGTACATCAGTCATTTAAGTTTTTTTTCTCATTAAAAAATTTAAAAACAAAAAAAAGAAGAAAGAAAAATTTTCCCAAATGCTTAATCACTCAGTCATGGATTCGCCTGATGTTCTTCTGACCTTTTCTTCGATTTATTCAAGGGATTTCGCTGTACATATGAAAGCTTTTATCTTTGGGTATTTTTGAAAATGAGTTCGGCATTATTTTTGCCGTTTTGCTTCGGGGTAAGGTGCCGAGGCTGAGCGCTTTTGGATTTATGCAAAAGGGATTTTTTTGGTAACTCATTTTCTGTAGATCTGAGCAGAATCGTCGATAATTTATTAGGTGTTGTTTTCTTAGGCTCAATTTTTGTTGCTATTTTGGAATTTTTTATTGAGGGAGATAAAGAACAAGAGTTTGAAGATGGCAAAAATGAATAGCCATTTGGAGTTTCAGAAGAAGAAGCAGTTGTTGAGGAGGATGAAGAGAGATTTGAGATTCTTTTAGTGGTGGGTTTTGAACCAACAATTTCCTCAAACAGGTGAATCAGTAACCACACTGCTTTCTACGGGGAATTGTCCGAACCAGATGCTGGCGAACAGGTCCGCCTATGCGGGTGGGTGGCGCTCCACCGGTGTCCATGGCAGTCTCACTTACCTCAGTTTTCGCAACCATTAGAGGATTATTCATGTTTCTTTTTCTTCCTACCCCATTTTTTCGAGGAAATTTGGAGGAAATTTGTTTATTTGTGACACCCAAGTTTCCATTTAACAAAATAACCCTCAATTTTATTTTGTATTTCTTTTTAATGTAATAAATATAAATTTAATTATTTAATTATATAATGGGACTACTTTGTAAATATTTATTGTTTGAAGGACTAAATTGAAAATAAATCAAAAAGAATCAGAATTAAAATTAAAAGGGGGAAAGAAAAAGAACGCAGGAGTCACTCCCCAACCCAATCGCTTTTTCCAAGCTTCCTCTCTTTTACGTCTTCCTCCTTCGGCCACCGCCCCGCCGTTGTAGCTACCTCCGCCGCCGCAGCAGCTACCACCTCCTTCCCGTGCAAATTCTCTCCTCCATCTTTTCAATGTCGCCACTGTTTGTCTCAATCCTGACTGTCTACTCTTTCTTCCTCCTTCCACCACCGCCGCCGCATCTACCACCTCCGCCGCGACTAGGCGACTTCCTTCCCGTGTCTGTGTGAGTTCGAAGATATTGTTTTAGGTAATTTATGTTTGGTGTGTTCGTTTCCTTGTTCAAGCTTTGTTTTTGGATTATTGAATAGAGGATGTTTGGGTAGAAATAAATGCTTTGAAATATACTGCTTCAAAGAAGTTGGACTTTCTAAGATTCTCAAGTAACTTACTTTTTATTTCGTTAGGAAGATCAAATTCAAAGCTTTGGATCTAATATCGGTATTTAAGTGCTAAGTATGTGTTAATTAATGATGTACATCTAATGCGTGGATCTAGTATCGGATTAATTAAGATGGAGAATGAAGGAATATTCTATGTGCTTTTGTACGATTGTGAAATCAAGATTTTAGGTAATTAATTGCAAGGTTCTGTAAAGCAAATAGTATAATTCATAGTTAGAGCAAATAATATATATGTGCTAGATTTGAACCAATGATACATTGAGATGTATATTAAAATCGAGACATGATATAATTTTAATTTTTAAATAAAAAGCTGTTTGGAAAGGCATAGGAACTAGGAAAAGAAAGAGTGTGAACTTGAGATTTGAGAGTCCATCAAATTATTTTTGTTTGGGTTAAATTTGTTAAAGCTAAAGCCTAAATGTGAACATAGAGACGGTCAAGATTGGGTCTTGCCACCAAGTCTAGTTTCAGACAATTACTTCACCATATTGTCAATTACTCATAGCTTTATATTGTCAATTACAACCCCTTTTTTTTAGTCTTTTACTAATTTCTAGCTCAAAATACTGACAGATTGGTTATAACAATTTTTTTTTCTCTCAGCTGCTTGCCACTACTTCTTCGAGCTTTTACTCATGATGACTAAATACAAGCAAAAATCTACACGCAAAAATCGTAGAGGTACTCCAATCTTTGAAGCGGATGATGAAACAGAATTTCATCAAGAACACCAACATAAGGTATGAAATTGTAGTATGAAACATGGTTTGTACATTTTGGTTGATTTTGAACTCTTCAATCAATGCAATCGCTTTTTATTAGTTGTTTCTTTTGGTAGAATCGCTTTTTTATTTGTTATTGTATAAGCTATCGATTTCGATATAAAAGCGATTCATTGACCATGTGGAGTTGAATCCTTTTCTGTTGATGTCCTGAATAGGATAAGGCGAATGAGCATAGCGACGGGCTGGAGAATGAACAAATAGCCGCTGAAAATATGGTACAAATTTTTTATACACTTTTGAAACAAATCAGTTGGTTATGATAATTTTTAATATTAAATTTTTTAGGTGGGGGTAAAATTGACAAAACTCTTATTTTTGCATATATTTGTGAGGTTACATGCCATATTTATTAAATAGCTTTCCTAAGAAAATATATATATATCATTTAAGCGGTGATGAATATTATTAATCATTGTTGTTCCATTTTGTATTAATAACTATTGATTGGAATAGCTATATTTGATGGTATCCGGCAAGAGGTTAATCAGAAGTGAGGAGAATGAGGTACTTCTTTTGAGTTGGAGAACATGGAGCTTAATACATTTCTTGTAGTAAAAAACATTGAATTTTTTTTTTTCTTTCTTGATTGTAGGAGAATGAGAAGGAGAACGAAGACTTGGAGATGCTCTCAATTCCAGAATGTTCGCGATCCATAGACCTGCGTGATTTTAATGTGCACCCATTGATAGATGACATTGAATACTTCCCGGGTAATTATACGGTGAGATCTTCTTTGTCTAAGTTTAGAAATATAATTAAAAAGTATCTCGAAGATGGCGAAGAAGGGGGTAATGCAGGAGTACAATCTTTGGTCCGTAAGTCTTGTTTTGGTCATTTTCTAGACTTGTCGAATGATTGGACCTTCAACGGGATGCTTTGTCACTATTTGTTGTTGCATTTAGTTCAAAGTAAAAAACAGCGAGAGATGTGGTTTATTGTGGATAATAAGCCACTACGGTTTGGGATGAAAGAATTCGCCATTATTACGGGGCTGAATTACGGACCTTATCCGAGTACCGTTGAGAAAGAAAAAGTTAAAAAAAAGAACAAGAAATATTTAGATCACATTTTGGGAAAGGAAAGAGAGAGTCTTGTAGCTTCAGATTTGGAAGAGATGTTGAAGGAGGATCATTATGACATAAATGATAAGATCAATATTTGTTTTGTATATTTTTTGCATTCTATTCTTATGGCGGGTGATGGTAACAAGAAAGTTGATCTCGATTGGTTCCTCTATGTGAAAGATAAACGTTTCTTCAATTCTTATCCATGGGGAAGACTATCATTCCTTATTACGATCCGTTCTCTCCAAACAAGAAAGTTAGACAAAGCATACGCGAAGTGGAAAAACAATGACAAATTGGGAAAATTCAATCTTTACGGTTTTCCGTGGGCATTTATGGTAATAATAGTTTCATGTTGTTTTTCTAATTTTTTTTAATTTATTTATGTTCTTTTCTAATATATAATACAATTTATTTTTCTATATTTAGGTGTGGGCGTATGAGGCTATTTCAGCTTTTCACAATGCTGGAAATCGGCTTTCTGAATCAAATGGACTTTCACTTCCTATTCCAAGGATTCTGCAATGGCAGTCAAAAAGAAGTGCCCAATGGGACTATGCAATGATTGAATCAATGCTCAAAGAGAATGAGGTTAGATTAAACAAATTCTAAGAGTTATAAATTAATATTTTTAGGATAAAAATATGTATATTCTTAGCTAATATGCCTTGTACTTCAAGCTAATATTTCCCAATCCAACTTTTAGGTGGTTGTGCATCCATTTTTGATTCCTACTAAACGGGAAATGAGGGAAGAATATATGAGCTCACTTGTAGAGCTTGAAGATGAGTCGGATGAAAATATCGATCGACTGAAGAAGGAATTGGATGGGGTTACATCATTGACAACACATATCGACACTTTTGCGGCTTTGAATAATGAAATGGTACAAAGTGAAGATATGGTAGAAGAAGAGGGACAATCCAGACAAGAAAACGCACCACCGCCACTGGATTCTCCTGTTAGAACCAACACACAACCGCCACTACATTCTCAGGTTCCCGATGCTAACGTGATGGAATGCTTGAAAGCTCTAGAAATCAAAATGATGGAAAACTTCAAAGGTCTAGAGAAGGAAGTGATGGAAAGCTTGAAGGATTTACAAAAGAAATATGATGGCCTCAAGGATATTGTGGAGAAGTTTGATAAGAGAATTGAGTTGATTGAACATATCGTTGATAAAAGGCCAGAAAGAGAAAAAAAACGAAGTCATTTTTTAACATCGCCGTACACTACCGATGGTATGTTAAAGAAAGTTCGAGTTTTTGAGAAAGAAGTTGAACATTCAAAAGATATATTCATGCCCGCAGAAGACAAAAAAGAGCATTCTACAACTGGTATAAGAAAAATGATCAGTCGAGTCGTGGAAAGGCTTTTACTGGAGAATACAAGCGGGAGTTTTTTTCCGAAATTTTGGAGAAAGGGTGGTTTGATGATTCGGTATGTATTTATCAATTTATTAAATTTAGATTGTGTTATCACTTATAATTTTTATGTAGAATTACTCATGAATATTTCTTATTAATGCAACACATAGATGAGGGGTTAAGTCTTCTAAGATTTAAACAACAAAATACCCCTCATGTGTATGATCAAACATGTGTAGTCCTTGATGCTTATTTTGGACAATATCTCATGAAACAATGCGAGCGTATTTTTGAGTGGAAAAGTGGTGATAAAGAGGGAGACCATAAGGAAGGGAAAGAAAACGAGAAAAGTGGTACTGAAAAGGGTGACAAACCACGGTGAAGGAGATATGATAGAAAGAAAAGTGGAACTGAGAAGGGAGACAACCTGTGTGAAACGAGGTATGAAAAAGAGATTGGTATGGATGAAGTTGAGAAAATATTAGATGAAAATGGATATAATTCTGTTTTTAATGCGTATTTTCAAGGCAAAAGGCCACGTAACGGACGTAATTGGTGCGAAGTAAACAAAATTTATGGTGTATTGAACATTGTCAACAAGCACTGGATTGCAGTTGTGTTGCTGTTGGATGAGGGCCGAGTTGAAATTCTTGATTGCAATGACAAAAGCTACTATCCATACGAACTTGAAGAAGTGATGTGGGGTCTGTGTGTGGTATTGCCAAAAAGTCTCAAACTTTCTGGTAAATTTCCTCATTTAGAAGAGGAGACATTTAATAGACCG
This sequence comes from Lantana camara, assembly GCA_037501455.1. Lineage (NCBI taxonomy): Eukaryota > Viridiplantae > Streptophyta > Magnoliopsida > Lamiales > Verbenaceae > Lantana > Lantana camara. The sequence goes on from CM074863.1 coordinate 90,396,596, forward strand.
TGGCCATATGACATTGTTCCCAACCTACCAACCAATCTACAAGGGTTAGTGTCTTGAACCTTTGTTAAGTTTTATTTTTCTAAAATGTCATTTTTAATTTTCTTATGTTTTTAAATTGCAGCGGAGATTGTGGGCAATATGCATTGAGTTTTGTGGAATTTCTCATGACTAATTCTCCTATGGACAACCTCAATGACGTAATAATTAAAGGTTTGCGAGAACGTTTAGCTATAGAAATTTTTTGGGAGAATCTAATGTTGATGAGAAGTAAGACTTTTGTATCAGATCATGTGGTATCTTTTGGTGTATCTTTTAATATAAGATTCAATGTTGGTTTGTTGGTATTTGGATATCAGATCATGTGGTATCTTTTGGTGTATCTTTTAATATAAGATTCAATGTTGGTTTGTTGGTATTTGGATTTACGATGTCTTTACATTTTTATCTAACGAGCTATTTGATTTAAAGCTCAGTTTGATGGATTGACTTTTACTCTTGTAATTCGTTTATGTTTATGAGGATATTTAGCTCTCATGAATTGGGAGGATATTTACCCAAACGATCGTTTTTTTACTTTGAAAGTGCTTTTTTTTCCCCTTTGGAAAAGCGATTTCGCAGGAAAAAAAAGCGATCGCTTTTCCAGTTGTTGAAAGCTAACTCCTGAAAAAAGCGATCGCATAGAAAAAAAAGCGATCGCTTTTTTTCCTTTGAAATCGCTTTTTCCGTTGTCAAAATGAAACTCCTGGAAAAGCGATTTCAAAGGAATAAAAACAATCGCTTTTTTTTTCAGTTAGATTTCAACAACTGAAAAAAGCGATTTCATAGAAAAAAAAAGCAATCGCTTTTTCAGTTCTAACTCCTAAAAAAGCGATCGCTTTTTTTCCTTTGAAATCGCTTTTTTCCGTTGTCAAAATGAAACTCCTGGAAAAAGCGATTTCAAAGGAATAAAAGCGATCGCTTTTTTTTCCAGTTAGATTTCAACAACTGGAAAAAGCGATTTCACAGAAAAAAAAAAGCGATCGCTTTTTCAGTTGTTGAAATCTAACTCCTAAAAAAGCGATCACTTTTTTCCTTTGAAATCGCTTTTTCCGTTGTCAAAACGAAACTCCTGGAATAAGCGATTGCAAAGGAAAAAAAGCGATCGCTTTTTTTAAGTTACAGTTAGCATGAACGTTTGTCCTTTCACCAATTAAATATTACTCATGTAATTTTTAATTACATTGATTAACAGTGGTTTTGATCTTTAATACGCAAGATATGTGTTTACAATCACTTGGTGGATAAAGCGACTCGGGAAACAAAGTATTTCAACAAATAGCCCATTGTAATACTAAAACGTGATTAATGGTGCAATTTCCATCAAAATTTAAATAATTCTCTCGATTTGTGCATATTATAACTTAGAAAAGTTAATTTTTTAAGATGTTGACTTCTGATTTATGAGTATCGTGTAGCACTAATAACATATTTCATGAGGAATAAAAGATGCATATACACCAAAAATATAATTTATTTAATGTGCGCTTAGAAAAATTTAACTTTAACTCCGAAAAAAAACGATCGCTTTTTTACTTCGAAATCTCTTTTTCAGTGGTCCAAATCAAACTCCTAGAAAAAGCGATTTCAAAGTAAAAAAGCGATCGCTTTTTTTAAGTTGTTGAAAAACGATTTAACTCTAACTCCGAAAAAAGCGATCGATTTTTTACTTTGAAATCTTTTTTTCTGTGGTCTAAATCAAACTCCTGGAGAAAGCGATTTCAAAGAAAAAAAGTGATCGCTTTTTTAAGTTGTTGAAAAATGATTTAACTCTAACTCCAAAAAAAGCGATCGTTTTTTTACTTGGAAATCGCTTTTTCGGTGGTCCAAATCAAACTACTGGAAAAAGCGATTTCAAAGAAAAAAAGCGATTACTTTTTTAAGTTGTTGAAAAACGATTTAACTCTAACTCCGAAAAAAGCGATCACTTTTTTACTTTGAAATCGCTTTTTCGGTGGTCCAAATCAAACTCCTGGAAAAAGCGATTTCAAAGAAAAAAAGCATCGTTTTTCAACAACTTAAAAAAGCGATCGCTTTTTTAAGTTGTTGAAAAACGATTTAACTCTAACTCCGAAAAAGCGATCGCTTTTTTACTTGGAAATCGCTTTTTCGGTGGTCCAAATCAAACTCCTGGAAAAAGCGATTTCAAAGAAAAAAAGCGATCGCTTTTTTAAGTTGTTGAAAAACGATTTAACTCTAACTCCGAAAAAAGCGATCGCTTTTTCAGTTGTCAAAGTCGAAGCCCTGTAAAAAGCGATTTCAAAGAAAAAAAGCGATCACTTTTTCTCTTTGAAGTTGAAAAACGATTTAAGTCTAACTCGTAAAAAAGCGATCGCTTGTTTTTCTTTGAAATCGCTTTTTCACATGTCCAAGTCGAACACCTGTAAAAAGTGATTTCAAAGAAAAAAAAGCGATCGCTTTTTCTAAGAAGTTGAAAAACGATTTAAGTCTAACTCGTAAAAAAACGATCGTTTTTTTTTCTTTGAAATCACTTTTTCACATGTCCAAGTCGAACACCTGTAAAAAGCGATTTCAAAGAAAAAAAGCGATCACTATCCACATAAATCTAACGATAGATGACAAAAGAAGTAAACTAACGATGCATATTAGAACAATAGATGGCATTTCTAACAATCAATATCCATATTTGCAAAAGTAAACTATGAATAAAGATGTATCAATTTGATCTTTGAGGACCAAGAGGTTGCTTGCAAGTGTTTTTCTTGTGACCCGACTGCTTACATTTTGAGCATTTGTTCTTCTTTCTTTGGACCTCACATGCGGAAGGAATCCTCTTGACTCGCTTTCTGCCCTTTTTTGACTTGATGTTTGGTGGATCAATGATAGCATTTGCTATTGATTCGGGTACCTCCCATTGTTCCTCTGGTGGAATTGGATATATCGACTTTACATAGGCATGCAAGAATGATTCGGCCTTATAAGTTGGAGAGCAAAATGTATAGATTCTCTTGCCAAAATCGGGGAGCTTTTGTTCTCTCAAAGCGGCCAAAGCATGAGAACATCGAATCTTGTCGATATTAAAAACTCTACAACTGCATTCTTTTTTGTTAAGATCAACAACAACGTCTGAACCAACACCACGTACAATGAATTCATGCACATTAATTGGAGTTGCCAAAAGCGAATTAGAAAGTTCCAAATTTTTTCGTAGTGTAACTTCCTTTGATGGAACTAGTATTGTTGTGCAATCCACAATTTCCATACGGCGCTCATAAAACCACAGAGAAAGTATTCTTTGAATTGAATCACAGAGCGCAGTAATTGGATATTCTCTTTATACTAAAATTCTTAAATTAAAAGACTCCGCAATGTTGGTTGTCATAATATTATACCTATTTCTTGGAGAATGAGCTCTACTCCATCGGTGGAATCCTACATCATGCTCAAGGTAATCAGCCGCGTTACTGTGGATTTGCCGAATTTGACGAAAGTGCTCATCGAACTCATCAACCCTATAAACTTTGGCTGCCAAAAAATAAGGGCCAATAATTTCACCGCACTTGTATCTTTGCGTTAAATTATCGCAGAGGTGCTTTATGCAATACCCATGATGCGTTGTGGGGTAAACTTTTGCAACTGCATTCTTAATAGAAATGTGCCTGTCGGATATTATGCATAACTCATCAGTGCCAGGAACTATGTCTTGCAAATGTTCCAAAAACCACCCCCATGATCGGTCATTCTCAGAATTGACCACTGCCCATGCAATTGGATATATATGGTTCTCACCATCTTGTGCCGTGGCAACTAATAATGTACCACCAAACTTCCCCGTCAAAAAGCAACCATCAAGAGCTATAACTTTTCTCATTAATGCAAAACCCCTTAGGCACTGTCCAAAAGCTACGAAAAAATAAAGAAATCTATTTTTTTCGTCAACCTCTAAATGTGTCTTGGTTCCTTCGTTGCTTAATTCTAATATATAGCGATAAGCTTCAAGGACTGCATACCCATGTTTTGGTGTTCCCCTCACAAAATCCTTCGCATGTTGTCTCCCTTTCCAACATTTCCAATAGCTCACCACACAACCCAATTGTGATTGTACATAATTCTTCATATCCTTGGGTGTAGGACCTTTTCCATCTACAAATAGAGGTTTCGCAAATTCTCCAATAACATCAGCCGATGCTTGACGATGTTCTCCTGATATAAATTCTAAACCGCATCTGTGCTCCCGAATGTATTTCTTAATAACAAATTTACTTGATCCAGGATAGTTAACACAACGAATCCACCACTTGCAATTGGGGGAAGGACATGCAACAACAAACAATGATTTTGTAGATCTTTTAGTTTGCAACTCAAACTTTCCTTTCACAGCAACAAATTTTATCTTCCTTATTGCATCCTTCTTGTCATTGAAGACATATCCTTTATATAAATCTGATCCATCATCGAATGTGTGGCATGCTCGACTTACATTCGCACCTGTTGTTTTTCCCATTGAAATTTCTTCAGCCAACATAATTTCTTCGTTGCCATCACCATTCTCTAGATATAGTTGATCGTTTGCAGTATTATCTTCATCCATCATGATATTAGGGTCTTCGTTAAGTTCTTCCACTGTATTGTCTTCATCTACGTCCTCAATCTCATCTTCAGCATTATAGTTATAATTAAATATTATATCATCATTTGGTAAACAAATATCATCCTTATTAAAATTGAAATCAATATTCAGTGACGCCAATTCATTGTTTTCTCCAACATCAGCTATAGAGACTTTCAAAATAGGCCTCCAACCACCACAACCAACATCACTCATGTATATCTTTAGATCTTCATCTGACGTTATTTCAGTTGGAGGTACTTTTTCATTCGGAGGTGCATTTGTTATAATATACTTTATATGTATTTGAAAACATGAGCAGCTTAATTCGCGCTTGTTGATAACTTCATCGACAAGCATCTCAAAGGTAATATCCTTACTTACAAGAAGTGGTGTAGTTACATTACTTGTTGTATTCCACTCCCAACAACTATCTTTCTCCACCCACTCGCCGTATACGACACCTATAACAAATTCTGGCATTGATGCAATTAAGTTAAAATGTACATGCACCGTAACAAACACATATTAATTTTTAAAATTTGTACTAGTTAAAAAGCGATCGTTTTTTTTCTTTAGCCTGAAAAAAGCGATCGCTTTTTTTCTTTAGCCTGAAAAAAGCGATCGCTTTCTGGGCACGAAATCGCTTTTCCACTAAGCGATCAATCTGATTTTTTTCTTTAGAAGCAAACTCCGATCATTAAGCGAACACCCAAAAAAACCCATAAAAGAACATGCCCAAAATTTATATCTCCAACATTCAACGTATATATATATATATACACACACACACACACACAAGTCTTGTTCAAGAAAAAGTGTTATGCACATAATATCTATTTCTAACCTCCTTACTCAATGATAGAAATACAAATACTTACCTTCAATGTACTTTTCACAAGATTTCTTCCAACACAACAAGTTGAGTTCTTGAACCACTTTTTTTTATATGAACTATCTTGAAGAATTCCTTGATCATATAAATAATCTTGATTCTTGAATAAATAATTGCTTGGATGAACAATCACTCCCTAGAGAAGTGAAGAGAATAGAAAATTTTCAGGAAGAAAAAAACGGGGCTCAACTCAGGGAGAAGAAAGGGTTTCATCGCAGGAGAGAGAGAGAGAGAGAACAAATGGGTTTATAGTGGGAGAAAAATTTTGGGCATATTTGTAATATGGTAAAATTTGGGGATCAAAATAAAATATCTAAAAGTTATTATTTGTATCAATTATTAAAAGGGTTATCTAGTAGGCAAGTACAAACTTGAGGGTTATTTAATTAAATGGAAACTTAAATGCCCCATTTAATAGAATCCCCCCGGAAAATTTTCTTTCTTCTTTTTTTGTTTTTAAATTTTTTTAATGAGAAAAAAACTTAAATGACTGAGGTACCCTTCAAAAATTCATCTTGGCCGGAAGAATCTGCCGGATTTTAAGATTGGGCACTAGAGTGAACAACAAATCAAAGGTTGGGTATCAAATCCTTAAATTTTGAAAGTTGGGTACTAAAGTGCAAACCTCCCTAAACGTTCGGGTGTAAAAAAAGTTTAACCCTTTTTATTATAATGCGTTGTAATTTAGTAATTTGATATTATATTAATTTAATCAGAAATTTAATATTTAAAATTCTTGAGCAACCAACTTTTCAATTTATATTAAGAAAATATAGAAAATAAGTTAAATAGTCCAAATATAATAATAAATATTCTTTTTTTATAATAATTTAGACTTAATTTCATTCCACACTCGGTGAATAAAAAATACAAAGGAAGGGAAAAAAAAAACACACACACACACACAAGCAAAAAAATTACCCTTAAACCTTTTAATTATTATGGAGTTGCCTACATCTAGGCTCTAGGCGCCCAAAATAAAAAGGTACGTAACCAATGCTATGGGAATATTACTAATCTAAAAGAGAGTATATAATTAGCAAAAGTGGGGACTAACAACAATGTAAATAACACGTCTTGCGTTCAACAGCAAATACTCGATTCTTTTCATAACAACAATATATATATATATATAATAGCACGTCTTACGTTGGGGGTAGCAAACAAGTAAGAAGACAAGATAACAGTGTTGGTGGCCGCTCAATTGAAAAATGAAAATGGCTCATTGGTGTTGACCTTTTCATTCAAAGCATAAAGACTATAAAATGCTCTGAAAAAAATCTCAATTAAACTGCTTCCGAAGTCAGAATTAGTAAAGTCTGGGAGAGGATTACCATCAGAAAATTGATGAAGATGGAAGAAGAGAAGAGTGAGGGAGTTCATAAAGTGGCCAATATTCCTCTCCTAACTCCATACAATATGGGCATTTTTCATCTATCCCACAGGTATTTTTGTGTCTCTCTGTATATAAAATAAAGAAATTTATGGTTTATATTTATAATTATATTTGCAGGGTAGTTTTGGCACCCATGACAAGAATGAGATCTTACAATTTCATAGCACAGCCACACGCAGTTCTCTACTACTCACAAAGAACTACAAAGGGTGGATTGTTGATCTGTGAAGCTTCTGGGGTTTCAGAAACAGCTCAAGGGTATGCCTATTTCATTTTCATATATATATATATAAAAGTGGTTGATGGTTCTTCGTTTCTTCTGAGAAATCAAAATATGGTCCTATATATGATCAAAAGATATAGATTGATATATGGTGCAAGAACTAGTTAATAGGGTCAATATTATTTAGAATAAAATAATCATGGGACTTTATTTATTTTTTTTTAACATACACACCCCCACATGATTAGAGGGATTTTTCGAAAAAGAATCAATCACTTGGGCCAACCCTATTGACACTGTGCGATGAGATTTAGTTATTCTCCATAAATATTGTAATATTTCCTTATATTAATCATGAATGAGCCGCCGGACAAAAAATAAAAAATAATAAAATAATAAAAATAATAATAACAATAAAAAATGAATACCAATACTAAGTGGTGTAGTTTAGCGATTCAGTGTTATGCTATCTTAATAGGTTGTCTTGTGTTCGAGTACATGTAAATGTGACTACCTTTAAATGGGAGTGTTTTACACTTAATTAGCTGGACACGACAATGATCCCTTATTTTGGGGGGTAATTCTAGTTCGAGCGTGGTTCGACCAAACCGGTGTAACGAGGGGGCGAGTGTTTTACACTTGCCGTGTGATTGGTGGAAAGTTTGGGGAGAGTGACTAATCATCAAATGGCAAGTGTAATACACTTGCCTTTTTAATTGGTTGGGTCCGACCAACCCGGATCTGGGCTAGAATTTTCCTTATTTTGGAGAAGGCCAATGAGAATAAAAAGAATCGTATTTATGTTTATCTCATGGTTATTAATGAAGAGTTTATGATGAGACCTTGATTAAGTTGTAGCAGGACTTTAAAGTCTAGTCCTACTCTTCTGTCGTGATGAGACTTGCTCATTAATCTCTTGATATAGAGGTTTAGTCCTCTCTCTACCTTACACTTATATATTTACATAAAAATACCATAAAGTTGAGGGAGTCAAGAATCCATCACCATAGGAGGGTTAAGGGAGAGAAATCAAGATCCCTTATCAAGAATTGCTACGACTTGATCAAGAATAGCTGCGGCATAACTAGGTTTTACAAAACTCCTATGTTTATATACTTTGTAGGATTAAAGATGGTTAGATTAATAATCTTATTTAAACTTGTGTTTATTAAAACTTTTGTAAGTTCGGGATTGATGACACGACCCGAGATTACATTGGATAAAAGGTTGATTATCCATCCCACATCCCCATGGGATGATCAATCCACCATCACATCCCATAACTCATCAATCTCATCTCATTTCATCTCAACCAACAAAGTAAACACTCCAGTAATGGCTTGGTTTAACAGGGGAAGTTTTTGTAATTTCTAAAACCTCTCAAAATGTTTGTGTATTTAGATCAAACCTCATACTATATGAGTGTAATCATCCCAAAATGGTAGGATCGATGAAGGGCTAAAACATAAATAGGACAAATATAAAGGACCGAATTAGCATTTCTCGAAAAATAAAGTTATTTTTTTGCTACACAAACTCAAAGTTGTAAACAAGTAAAACTTCAGATATAATCTTTTAATTCCTCTCTTTTGTTGCTTGAAGATATCCACACACTCCAGGCATATGGAGAAAAGAGCATGTCGAAGCATGGAAGCCAATTGTCAAAGCAGTTCATGATAAAGGGGGAATATTTTTCTGCCAACTTTGGCATGCTGGCAGGGTTTCAAATTACAGTAAACCCCTAATCTCAATCCTAGTTATATACATATATATTGGTTTTCCGTTGGAAATCTGTTTGTGCAACAAAAAACAAACCAACAGTTTTTTTGAATTTTCATTCGGTATATATGTTATATGTTCTCTCGCGTTTCGACAAATTTCTTGTGGACGTGCCGGTTGTGAACATCCGCGATGAGTTTCTTAACACTAATGGAAAATTAACTCAACAAGAAGGGATGCATTTTCTTGGTGAAAGTTGAAACATATTGATTTCCTTTATTAATTTTAATATCTACTTTCCTTGGGGATATATGAAGGTTTCCAGCCTAATGGGAGTCCTCCAGTTTCATGCACAGACAAACCAATCCAAAGTGATGAGCATATTACAGAATCCGATGAAGCAATGTTTTCACCACCCCATCGATTGACAGTTGAGGAAATCTCTCAAGTTATCAATGATTTTAAAATGGCTGCTAGAAATGCAATTGAAGCAGCTACTTAATTTGGTCAACAATATTCTACTTCTTTACGAATTATGAAAGCTGGTAATCTTATCTTATAAGTAGTGGGTAATATTTTTATTATTTCTAAAGCTTTTTTAAGGGAAAATTACAAAAATGGTATATCAACTCGGGCCATTTTGCAATTTTGGTACAAAATGTTTTCCGGCGACATCAAAACCCCACAGCTCCAAAAATTTTGCAAAATCATGCAAAATTTCGCCGGAACAGGAAAAATCTGTCGGAAATCCGCTCCATTTTCAGAAAAACCGCTTGTGATGTGGCTTTAAGTCCTGCGTGTGTCCAACGTGGGCGCCACATAAGACGAACATTGCCAACTAGCCGATGACGTGTCCTCCACCTAATTTAAAACTTAAAAAAAAATTGAGCATTTTATTAAATAGGATTATTGTTATTTAACTTTATTAAGCATTTTTAACTTTATTAATATTTAAAATAAATTTGACAAAATAAAAAATAATTATATATATAATATAACATTTATCATAAAAAATTAAACGTAATATGTTTTATAATATTGATTATTTTCACATGTGTAGATATTTATATATTTTAGTATTGAATTTAATTAAATACATAATATATTACCCATGAAATTTAAAAAAAAAAAAAAAAAACAACTCAATTTTAGGGATTTTGTCTTCAACCACCAAATGAGATTAATGGGGCGGCGGAGAGGCGGTGGATCTGAGGATGGAGAAGGAGAAGAATGGGGCAGGGCTTCCAGCAAAATTGAGGGTTTTGACTCCATCGGTAGATCTGGTTGCAGACCTACCACCTCCATTCTCTTGGTTGCAGATCTTCCAGCAAAATTGAGGTCCACTGCGAACCACCACCTCCATTCTCCTGTCACAATTTTCCCTCGCATGACCATCTTTCTCAGATGAATTAGCAAGATTTACATCCAAACCCAATTCCGGACACTTGGACAAAGAATTATTCAAGTTATAAAGTACATATTTTCTTGAAGGCTTTGGCAATGGAGGAATTACTTTACATATACCAAGAGCAGTTGCCTCTTTCTCTATTTTTGATATGTAAGCCACACAATTTAGCCAAAAATTAACCAAATTTGCTCAGCATAATCAAGATAACAAAACAAAAAAAACAAAAAACGGGAAGAAAAACCTCTAAGCTTCAATTATATCGACAAGGGGTGGACTCCAAGAGGGTAACAGAGAGCGAGTCATGAATTTGAGGTGGGGTTGGGGGTTGGGACTAGGTTTTTGATTTGGGAGAAATTCAATGGCGCGCAAGACCATGTGAAGGCGGAATGCTTATCTTGCGCCGGGGTGAAGGGGGTGGGGGAAGAAGGTCGTCGGCGGTCAGAGGGGGAGGGGGCGGCAGATCTGCGGGAAGAGGTGGTATGGTGTTTGTCTAGAAGGTGGACGGCGGTGGGGAGAAGGTGGACTGCGGTGGAGAGGCGGTCGGCGGTGGTATTGGTTGCCATGGCGGTGGAGAGGTGGCTATGGTGTTTGTCGAGAAGGTAGCGACAGCTGCAATGGCGGTGGCGGCTGCGATTTCCGGCGGCTTATGGGGAGAAGAAGATGAAGTCTTCTCCCCTTCATCTTCTGTTTTTTATTTTTTTATTTTTTAATTTTTAAGTGTATACATATATGTATACGTCTTCTCCCCCTTCACCTTCTTATTTATTTTTTATTTATTTTTATTTTTAAGTGTATAATATATATATATAGTATATATATTTTTTAAATTATTAATATGTATTTAAAATTTATCAAATATATATATGTATGTATAGTGTATATTTTTTTGTAAATTATTAATATGTATTTAAAACTTGTCAAATACATATATATATATATATAATATTACTTTAATAGGTAAATCCATGTGTGCACTGGTTTGTGACGTGTCCATAGTGGTTTTGCCACATTCTAAATATTCTGGCCACATGGGATGCCACGTCAACTTTCCGGCGGTTTTTTCAGCTCCGGCGAAATTTTGCATGATTTTGCAAAATTTTTGAAACTGTGGGGTTTTGATGTCGCCGGAAAACATTTTGTACTAAAATTACAAAATGGCCCGAGTTGGTATACCATTTTTGTAATTTCCCCGCTTTTTTAATTACATCCCTGTACGAGATTGAATGATTATAATTTATATCTGCTTAGATAAAAACATTGCAAAATACATCTTACAAAAATTATAAATTATCTTGTTTCCTAAGAGTTTCTAGATAATTTTTTAAATGAACTAACCATTTTACTCGCAACTTAAAAAGTTAAAACATAAATTTATTTTATCTGTGAAGTAGTTAAATTTAATTTTGTTTTTAAAATTACTCTTAACATATAATAAATTTGTAATATTTTGTTTTACATTGTTTAGTTTTCAAGTTTAGGGTAAAACGGTCAATTCGCTTGGGATTAAGTGTAATTTTCTAAACTTATAAGGGTAAAGTATATAATCTTTTTTATCTAAGCATGTACACGTTGTAATTATACAATTTCATAAATATAAAAAAATCATTTATTAAACAAATATGATCCCTGAGCCTTCTACCCTGACTCCATCCATGATCGCAAATGCTCTTAACAGGTTTTGATGGGGTAGAGATCCACGGGGCAAATGGTTATCTAATCGACCAGTTCCTAAAAGACAAAGTAAATGATAGAACTGATATATGGAGGCACCTTACAAAATCGATGTTGTTTCGCATTGGAGATAGTGAAATCCGTGGCGGAAGAGATCGGAGCCCACAGAGTAGGCATTAGGCTCTCGCCTTATGCCGACTACAATGACTGTGGAGACTCGAACCCTAATGCCCTCGGCCTCTACATGGCTGAGGAGCTCAACAAATACAACATACTCTATTTCCATGTGATCGAGCCGAGGATGATACTGGAACTTGAAAAGGGAGAAGCTAAAGGCTGTAGCTTGTTGGCCATGCGACGAGCTTTCATAGGAACTTTTATTGCTGCGGGTGGGTACGATAGAGAGGATGGATGTGAAGTAGTGAGTAAAGGTGGAGCGGATCTTGTTGCATTCGGAAGACTGTTCTTGGCTAATCCGGACTTGGTGAGGAGATTCAAGGTTAATTCTATGCTTAATAAATACGATAGAAGCACTTTTTATACGCCTGATCCAGTTGTTGGTTATACGGATTATCCATTTCTCGAAGAGAGCAGCCCTTAGGACTGGGGATTTGATGAGGAGATTCGAGGTTAATTCTCTGCTTAATCAAACGGATTGCAGTAGTGATTTTATGCGGCTTCACAATTTGCCTGGGTTAAGGAGTTTGAAATAATAATTCCTACAAAGCTACTAAGAATACTAAGAACTAAAATTAAACTGCTGTGAAGCTAAGTGAAGTTTAAAAACCGAAACTCGAAGTTGAATAACTATCCTAAGCTATTATTCGAAGCAAATTGTAGCATACTGTGTATGTCTTTGTTGGGATCAAACACTCACTCTTGCAGATATTAGTTCTCTTTTTAGTTGAAAGGAAAAACAGAGCAATATGATAGAAACAGAGACACAGAGATTTACGTGGTAACGCCCGAGAACCGGTTAACTCCACGGCAGCAAGGTTTTATTTATAGACATTTGTGATTACAAGATATCCAAAATTACTTGGACTTCAAGCTATAAAAAACCTACTAGGAAAAGAGGTTGAACCATGACAACAACTAATATCTAATAATTCATCAAATATTATATCAGGCTCCACAACCTAACAATTCTCCCACTTGGAGACTGATGCATCCAGCTCCCAAAGAATGTATTCGCAGATTGATTTCTCCATCACTGATATCTTCACCCTACCGCAACATCATCTTCTATAAACCTTATAGAAGACCAACTAAGGTTTTGCACAATCTTAGTTTTCCAACATCAACATATTTAGTCAACATGTCTGCTGGATTCTTTTTACCCTCTATCTTTTCCAAACACATATCACCATCTTCCACTGATTTCCGAGTAAAATGGTATCTTTTTCGAATGTGTTTTGTCTTCGAATGATAGATAGGATTCTTCACCAGCTGTATGGCACTTTGACTATCTGTATAAAGGACTTTCTCTCGCTGTTCCTTGCCTAACTCTTCCAGATAATCCAATAACCATATCATTTCTTTCCCAGCTTCAGCTATCGCTACATACTCTGCCTCAGTAGATGAAAGAGCAACACATTTTTGAAGTCTGGACATCCAACTAACTGCTGTTCCATTTATAGTGTAGATGTATCCAGATGTGCTCTTGCTTGAGTCCACATCTCCACTCAAGTCAGCATCAACAAAGCCATGGAGAACAACTCTGCCATTTCCATAACAGAGAGAAGAATTTGATGTCCCTTTCAAATATCTTAGAAGCCACTTGACAGCTTCCCAATGATCTTTCCCCGGGTTTGCCATATATCTGCTAACGACTCCCACTGCATGTGCTATATCAGGCCTCGTGCAGACCATAGCGTACATCAAACTTCCAACTGCTGAAGCATATGGAACTGATGCCATGTACTCGTGCTCCTCATTTGACTTTGGTGACTGCTCCTTTGTCAATTTCAGATTGCTTGGCAATGGCGTATTTGTGGGTTTAGCATTACTCATCCGAAATCTAGACAATACCTTCTCAATGTACTGTTCTTGGGACAGATTTAAGGTTCCAGCAGCTCTGTCCCGAGAAATTCTCATCCCAAGAATCTGTTTTCCTGTACCTAAATCTTTCATCTCAAATTCTGATGATAAGATTGCCTTTAGAGAGTTTATCTCCTTCATACTTGATCCTGCAATCAGCATATCATCCACGTACAGAAGTAGAAATACATAAGAATTTGTGTATTTCTTAAAGTAACAACACTGATCCTTTTCGCTCCCGTGAAAACCATTCTTGCACATGAAAGAATCAAACTTTAAGTACCACTGCCTAGGTGCTTGCTTCAGTCCATACAAGCTCCTAGTGAGCTTACACACCAAATGTTCCTTACCCTGTATTACAAAGCCTTCTGGTTGTTACATATAGATCTCCTTATCCAAATCTCCATGTAGGAATGCTGTTTTGACATCTATTTGCTCAAGATACATATTTTCAGATGCAACAATACTTAATAGAATTCGAATAGTGGTTAATTTCACAACAGGGGAAAATATTTCAGCATAGTCAATACCTTTCCTTTGTGAATATCCTTTAACTACTAGTCGAGCCTTGAACCTCTTTTTCCCATCCAATTCGGATTTGATTCGAAACACCCATTTGTTCAGTAAAGCTTTCTTTCCTACAGGTAACTCAGTTAACGTCCATGTGTCATTCTTTTCAAGTGAACTCATCTCATCATCCATGGCTTGCTCCCACTTGACCGAATCCTTCACTTGTAAGGCCTCATCAAAGGACTCTGGTTCTCCTTCATCAGTTAGCAAAAGATAGTGTAATGAAGGTGAATACCTCTCTGGAGCTCTGATTGTTCTGGATGATCTTCTCAAAGCTTGTTCAGGTGTCATTGGTTCAACCTGTGATTCACTTGCAATAGCCTCTGAAGTTTCTTGAGTTTCAGTGGTAACACTATTTGGCGAACTTTCTTGCAGCTCAATCTCAACTTCCACTTGCCTTGTATCTCTGTCCTTGTACATGACAGTTTCATCAAATGTTACATCACAGTGTCTTAGGATCTTTCGGTTTTTATCATCCCAAAATCTGTAACCAAACATATCAGACCCGTAGCCTATGAAGTAGCACTTCAAAGCCTTAGCATCGAGTTTATCTCTTTTTTCAGGATCAACATGAATGTAAGCTGTGCAGCCAAAGGTCCTCAAATGAGAGTACTTCAACTCTTTTCCGGTCCATACTTCTTCTGGAATCTTAAAATCCAAGGGAACCGATGGACCTCTGTTAATCAAGTATGCAGCTGTGCTCACAGCATCTGCCCAAAGATTCTTTGGCAATCCAGAAGATATCCTCATACTTCGTGCACGCTCATTCAATGTTCTGTTCATCCTTTCAGCAACTCCGTTTTGCCTTGCTTTCCCGGGTACTGTCCTCATCATCCTGATTCCCTCAGCTTCACAGAGTGCCTTAAATTCTAATTTTTCGTACTCACCGCCATTGTCAGATCTTAAGCATTTGATTTTCAAACCTGTCTGTTTCTCCACTTCAGCTTTCCACCGTTTGAAGGTTGCAAACACATCAGATTTGTTTTTCAAAAAATAGACCCATACCTTTCTACTAAAATCATCGATGAAGGTAACGTAAAATCTAGATCCTCCAAGTGAAGTAACGGGTGATGGTCCCCAGACATCTGTATGTATTAGTTCCAATGGTGTCTTTTTCCGTTCTCTTGCAACTTTTGTAAAGCTGACTCGTTTCTGTTTTCCCATAACACAACTCTCACAGAGACCCAAGTCAACAACCTTCAGTCCCTCTAAGACTCCTTTCGCAACCAACATCTTCATTCCTTTTGAGCTCATGTGTCCAAGTCTGTTATGCCACAGCTCTGAGTTAGAAGTACCTTCAGCAGTAGTAGCCACATTTGCACACCCTGCAGTAGTGTATAATGTTCCAGATTTTATGCCTCGTGCTATCACCATAGCACCTTTGACAATCTTCCATGAATTCTTCCCAAACTCCGCTGCATAACCTGTGCTATCCAACTGACCAACAGAAATTAGATTCTTCTTGAGTCCAGGAATATATCTAACGTCCTTCAATGTCCATTGATTACCTGCCGGAGTATGTACACAAACATCTCCTTTTTCTTCAATCTCCAAAGCCTTATTGTCTGCAAGATAAACTTTCCCAAAATTTCCAGATTTGAAGTTTCTAAACAATTCCTTACTTGGAGATGAGTGAAAGGATGCACCAGAGTCTAATATCCATGATTCGAGTGGGCTGTCCACGCTGAGGATTAGAGCATCCTCAATGTCTTCTGCTGAGTTCACAGAATCATTGTCTTCTCCAGATTTTCGATTCTGCTTCTTCTTGGGTTGTTTACAGTCAGGTTTGATGTGTTCTCTTTCCCCACAATTCCAACACGTCACGTTTGGTTTATGTGGAGATTTTCCACGAAGCTTTGACTTTGATCTCCCATGTGTGTTTTGTCCTTTTGATTTGGTTCTCCCTCTTCGATCAACATTGAGTGCACCGCCCGATGAATCCCCAAGTTCTCGTTTGCGAATACTTTCGCTGAGAATTACATCTTGGATTTCACCAAAATTTAGTTTCTCAGATCCACGAGAGCTGCTAATTGCAACAACGACACTGTCCCATGACTCAGGTAACGACGACATCAAGATCAGCGCTTTTACTTCATCTTCGAAAATAATCTCCACAGAGCTTAGTTGGCTAACAATCATATTAAAATTGTTTATATGATCCGCAACAGACCCACCCTCTGCCATCTGTAGATTGAACAATCTACGCATTAAGTATACTTTGTTCATCGCAGAGGGTTTCTCGTACATGTTTGCCAGCGCCTTCAAGAGACCCGCCGTTGTCTTTTCTTTGACGATGTTGAAAGCCACGTTCTTGGATAGAGTCAAACGGATCAGCCCCAGTGCCTGACGGTCCTTAAGCTTCCAGTCCTCCTCGCTCATGGATTCCGGCATCTCCCCTGACAAAGGTTCGTGAAGATCTTTCTGATACAAATAATCTTCAATTTGCATCTTCCAAAAACTGTAATCCGATCCATCAAACTTCTCGATTCCAATCTTTGAAATATCCATCTGCACAGTTCGTGGTGAATCTTCCCACAGACGGCGCCAATTGTTGGGATCAAACACTCACTCTTGCAGATATTAGTTCTCTTTTTAGTTGAAAGGAAAAACAGAGCAATATGATAGAAACAGAGACACAGAGATTTACGTGGTAACGCCCGAGAACCGGTTAACTCCACGGCAGCAAGGTTTTATTTATAGACATTGGTGATTACAAGATATCCAAAATTACTTGGACTTCAAGCTATAAGAAACCTACTAGGAAAAGAGGTTGAACCATGACAACAACTAATATCTAATAATTCATCAAATATTATATCAGGCTCCACAACCTAACAGTCTTGATTTCATGAAGATCGATGAAGATGTTTGATTCTGTATATGTCTTGAAGTATTCATAAACTTTGTGCAATATTGGAAATTACTAGCATATGTCCCGTGCATCTCTGTACATGTCTTGAAGTATTTTAAACTCTGTGTAATATTAGGAAACTAGCATATACCCTGTGTGATACATGATATTAATATAAACTATTTGAATCAATCCCTAATGACAAATATACAGTAACTTATAATACTTAAAAAAAAAAAACTTGTAATATTAAGTATGAATTTTATAAACTACAATAATCTTAAAATAAATAACCAAATCATATAGGATAAAAGATAATCTTTGCAATACATATTTTTTATAAATAATAAATGGATTACTACTAAAGTAAAATTCTATTATCGTTAAATTAATATATATATATTGATGGGGCCTTACCCTCCAGGGACACGTGGCCAGCCTCGCACGAGATAATATTGGGAGAGCTTGTGCATACGACGAGCTGTGTTTGGGAGCTCGCGTTATGAGCTCGCTCCTCGGAATCCTGCGAGTGTAGAGTACGACCTTAGGTAAGAGCTCGTGTATGATGAGTTGTATTGGGAGCTCGCTCGATACGTTCGCTCCTCAAACTTCGCTAATAGAAAGACACTCAGGTAGTTACAAATAACAGAAGTAACATAATAGAGAAGAAAAGGAGTCTCGGGGATAGAGATGAAAGAAGATGAAACGATAAGATAGAATCTAATGAGGAATCGGAGAAGTAGTAAACCCTAATGGGACTCTGGTTCTATATAAAGAGGAGCTTAGGTCGCTATGGAGCATAACACAAAATACGAGAGAAAAGAAGAGAGGGATAGATAGACTTGACGAGTACTCATCATTGGAGCCATCCTGTGGGGAAAAAAAGCTTATTTCGTTCTTTTGGAGTACTAGTCGAGTTCCATTTTCTTCTTTTCCAGGGAAGCGACGAGGGAACATATCAACCAGGTATTACACCAGATCGATCAAATAATGGCGAACAACCGAGGAGAAGGCGGAAGCGGGAAGATCGACTATGCTACCCCCGAGGACGGGAAGCAGAGGGACACTCAGGGGGACGAAAGCCTAGCACCAATTGTGTTTCCTGCTAACACGACGATGGAAGAACTCCGGGCTCTGGTGGAGATGATTGTCGAAAAACGAGAAACTCAAGCAGGAACTAGCCATACTAAGAGCCAGTGGAGAAAGACAGAAGATGACGCTGATACAACGGCCAAGGGAAAGCAAACAGAGGTGCCCCATATTGATTTGGAAGATAGCTCTGAAGAGGAGGACTACTATGAGGAAAACGATCGAACACCATTCCAGACAACATCAAGAAACAGAGGCCCGATTAACAGAGAGACCAACAATTGGGAAGAGCAGATGTAGGATATGGGGAAAATGATAGAGGAAATGAAGAAGAATTTGCAAGGCCCCATACCTGAGAAGAAGAAAGGAAGCGCCTTCACGGAGGAAGTTCTGGAGGAAGATCTCCCATACAACTTTAGGTCGATGCAGGTGGCAGATTATGACGGAACAGGAGACCCTTCGGAACATATAAGCGAGTTCGAGCACGTACAAGCTGTCAGACAGGATCAAGTGTCGAGTGTTTGTAACAATACTCAAAAGACCGGCTCGCAGGTGGTTTTCACTGTGACCCTCGAACGCAATAAGTTGTTTTGAGGATTTCTACAAACTATTCACAAACAAGTTTGCTAGCTCAATTCACTACAAAAGAACGAGCTTAGTTTGTTCACAATTAAACAAGGCGTGGGAGAAACACTTCGAGCTTATGCACAGAGGTTTAACAGAGAAGCACTAGACGTACCTTTCGCGGCACACGAGGTCAAGGCGAGTGCCTTCACATAGGGTTTGCAGGGTGGTGACTTCTTTCAATCACTAGCACTTGACCTGGTGATGGATTTCGACGACCTACTAAGACGGGCTGGGAGATACATAAACTTAGAAGAAGCTTTGGCTGTGAAGAAGACATCTATTGGAGAGGTTAGTAGGAAGAGAGGAATTCAGGAAACGTTCCAACCAAGAGAGCTAAGCAAGAGAGAAGGAACAGGGAACCGCAAGTTCGCAAAATAGGATTCGTATGCAGATCTGAAGAACACACCGGACGTCATCATGAAAACAATCAAGCAAGTGGAGGGGTTTCGATGGCCGCGAACTCGAGCACAGACACTGAAACGACCCCCGTCAGATACTTTCTGTGAATACCACAATGAGTACGGACACCAAATAGCTCGGTGTGGACACCTGAAGGATGAAATCGAGAGGCTAGTACGCGAAGAAAAAATACCCGAGCTTGTGGCAGATAAGGCGAAATTCGAAGTGAATAAGGAGATACAGGCAGATGGAAGAAGACGAGCAGAGACAAATGTACAGCGGGAGGAGCTTCAGGTTCGGGGAGTAATCCAGATGATTGTTGGGGGACCCATTGATGGAGATTCGCAACGACCCCGAAACGCACATGCTCGGGCAACGAATAAGGATGGAATACTGTCGGTACACCTAGAAAACACTCCACATGTAACGCCCCATTTCTCCGGAATAGGACAAGACATCGTTACGTATGAGTTTCGGAGTTACACGTTTATTTACCAATTTATGACCTTGGATTTTATTGGCCTTAATTATTTTCTCTAGGTAATATGCGCTTAATTATCTCTAAGCATGATTTAATTTCCAAATTACTTGAATTAATTAAATTATGTGCTAAAATGAAAATTCTGAGAGTTTGCATCATTCGAAAAATGACGAAAGACTAATTGGATTTAATTAATCTTATCTACAAAATTAAGGGATCTTTTTATAATTTCAGGAAAACTGATTTGGGGCTAATTGTTTTATGGAAAAGTCATGGGGTCTGTTTATATAACAATTCTTCTAGAGGGGCTTAATTGCATTTAATGAAATAAAACTGAGATTTTTCATGGGCGAATCTGTTTTGACAATACACGTAGTGCAGCTGCACATCCTCCACATTTCATTATTTTGGTTTCATTTATCCAGACTTTTGATTGTTAAATATTTCTAAGAAAAGGGGAAAGAAGTTAGTTTTGAATTTAGTTCCTCTGTTCCATTACGCTTCAAAATACAAGCTCACTTTTCTCATTCCCTTGCCTACACCTGAAAATAATTAGAAAGCACTTCATTTCCTCCTTGCTTCTTCTCACGTACGCCTGCACACCTTCATGGGTTCCCTTTTTGATTTTTCCTTGAATCCCAGCGACAACAAGGTAAAGGCAGCAACCTTAGTTCTCTTTCCTTTCTTCATCGAACATGACTGTGACACTTTAACCATCCATATAATATTGAAGTAGTCTGATTTAAGTTGGAAAAGGGAACGTGAGCTTATGCAAAATTGATAATTGACTTGGTGTGTATATATGTTAGATATGCGCTGATGGATTTGAATTTCATGGACTGATAAAGTTCCTGCAAACATATGCTAGAATTCGTAATATGTGATCATGCTAGATGAATTTTACGAGTTGAGAATGGCTTAAAGCATGCTGGAAGTTGGCAAAACATGAGTCTTGGAACCTTGCAGACTAGAGTGAGCAACCGTTGTCTTGAATGAAATCTGTCAACTTTCATAGTTAAATACATGAATCATAGCTTGTTAGAATTATGAAATCTGATGGTTTTAACGCTAAACAGTCTGAATCCGTGCGAGTTTGCATGATACTAAGGTTTGAGAGTGATGTAGGTATAAATTAGTAGTGAACTATGGTGCTGTCATGATTTGTGCAGTCATTTCAAATGTAAACTCCGAGCTCGTGTGATGCCGTTTTCAAAAACTGTTTTAACTGGAGATTAATAAAATATTGAAGTACACATCTGCCAAGTTTCGTAATTATCCGAGCCCGTTTGATACCTCGAAAAAATCCTGAAAGTTGCCGCAGTCCCCTGTTTTTGCCCTGTTTTCTGATCTGGAACAGGAGCTGAGCAGAGGGACTAAACCTTCGAATTTTGCAAAACCGTTTTACAGAGGAGTACCTATATGTGTTGGGAGTATACCTATTAAGTTTCAGAATTTTCCGACTTTGTTTGATGTGGTAAACAGACCGGTCTTTGAAAGGTGTCACTGCAGCCAAGTTGCTGTATGGTTTGAACTTTGACAGCTTATACGCAGAGAATTCCGACGTAAATTCCGAACTCATAAGACCTCAATTTTCAAAACTGTTTTAATTGGATATTCCTAGTATATTAAGGTTTAGGTACGTCAAATTTTATGTTAATCCGAGTCCATTTGATACTCGAGAAAAATTCAAAACGACTCAGCTGTCCCTTGTTTTCTGGCCTGGATTGACAGCTTGAAAAGAGTGATCAAATGTATGAATTTCTCAAAACTGTTTTACAGGGCTACTTATGAATGTATCGAGTATATCCCCGTAAACTTTCAGATTAATCCGACTTCATTTGGTAGGGTAACGGTGAACTTTTTGAAAATATGTTTCTGCATAGTTGTCTTATGTGAATGATTAATGAACCATGTTGCATTTTTCCTAGATGTTTCTGTGCTTTTAACCTATCTTTTTCCTAAATCTTAAGCCTCATATATGCTCTTTACATATAATATGATGGATAAATGACTAATACACCTTCTGCTTGTTTCGTTTGATTTGTTTGGGAAACATGTTTTATGCATTTGAACCTACAGGGGTGCAAGTGTAATTTAATAAAGCTGTGTCTACTTGTCCCAAACTTATGTAATTCGAAGGTATGCTTAAATTAGGTTAATGAAGAACTTAGACATGATCTGAATGTACCTTGTATGGATTAAAAAAATGTCTTGTGTGCTGCTGTATGTAATTATAATTGCTTAAGTATTAATTTTACTTGAACTCATGCATTTTTATATAAGTATTTCATGGTAGTATCTCCTAGCTTATATACATACATCAATTGCATTCATTCATATGCCGTGCGTCGTAAATGGTCTGTAATTGAGTCTAATTGTATTGGAAATCGTCATTTGTCTAGGTGATCCTTCTAAGGACCCGGTGGTCTAGTTACCTTGTCCTGTCTCTTCCTTTTGTCGACCTTACCAGGTGAGGTTTATCTTCTTGCTGTAACCAATAACCTAAACCCGTATGGCCTTCATGATTTGAATCGTTTACCCCGCATGTGAAATGTATATATAGCTATATAACCCTATATTTAGTAAGTACGTGATTGTCTACCGATTTAATGTTATTTGAAAACTAATTTCCAAGTACTAAATGGGTTATAGATATATTCTCCGGCGTGTGTTCATGCTCTTGAGAAAGACTTTGATAGAAATGAAAATGGTTTCCACGCATTGCATGATCTGAGCTCTTGTTATTGATTGATGGCCCCAATAGCATGGTTCTATTGGGAAGGGATCCGAGGCAACGTGTACGAGGGAATCCGGGAAGGCATCGGGCCGACGGTGAACCTTAATCGCGACCTCTACGGGGGCACGTGTTATCATCGGAGGTTGGTGATATTACGTGTCTACTGTGCCGGTACGCCGAAAGAGCATAGTACCGAAATGGACTGTGACTCGTCTGGACTATTGGACGGTTGGGGCTGATCAACCCTTTCCGTTACCGGGTGTGGTGGATGGTTTATTGTTATTGTTATTGATTGATTGTGGAGTAAAGGTTGGAGAACGGTATTGCTCGGTACCGATTGATCGATTGAAACCCTTAATCCGATATACGTCATGGTTTTGGAAAGGAAATGATTGTCTTGTTCTTGAAATTGAGACTATATCGGATCGAGGGGTTGTGTTTATCTTGCATTGCATATCTCTTTCTTGCATTGAATATATCTCGTATATTGTTACCGCCTCACCAGTCGCTCGACTAACCCTCTCCTTCTCTCTTTCTTGTTACCCTATTGCTTGAAGGTTGGAGTCAGCTAGGCGGCGTTCGAGTCATGTCATGTTGAGTCCGTCTAGGATTACCTTTTTATTACTGATACTTTATCTATCAGCATCTATGTGCGTATTGTTACCTCTCGTTCCAACTTTTGATACTTGTGAATAGTGTGCTTAGTGTATTACCTTACTTTAGCCGTGAGCCGTATTTCCGTATTTTGTGATCGAATTGAAAATTGTATGTTTTAAATAATATCGGCTCATGGTCATTATGTGGTGAAAGATTTAATTCGCTTCCGCTATCGGATGCTCTCTGACGACTGTTTGTCTAGTGCCGCCTAGCTAGGTGTGGTCTTGAGTGTCTCCCGTTCGCTAGCGCTTGACATGTATATGGATTACCCATTTCATATACGTGTTGGGTTCTAGTGCGGGGGATGTGATAGCTCCACGCTCGGGGCGTCACACCACAAATTCGTTTTGGTTCAGAAGACTTGATAGGAATACAACGGCCCCACACTGATGCACTCGTTATCATGACAATAATTGCGCATTACCAGGTATCGAGAATCTTGGTGGATGGAGGAAGTTCGGTGGACGTATTGTTCCTAAATGCTTTTCGACAAATGGATATTGGGACAGTGCAATTAGGGACGGTAAACACAGCTTTGTATGGTTTTGGAGGAGAAATGATGGAACCTATTTGACAACTCACGTTGTCTATGGCATTAGGAAGAGGGGATCATGTGAAAGCGAGATAAGTTAAATTCATGGTGGTTGACGCACCTTCCTCGTATAATGCGATACTGGGGCGACCAGCGTTAACATTGTTCGAAGCCATCGCTTTACCTTACCATTTGAAACTGAAATATCCTATAGGCAATAAGGTCGAAGAAGTAAGGGGAGATCAGGTAGTTGCGCGGAAGTGCTACGTAGAGGCAATCAGAAAGGAGAAGCGAAAATACAAGCCAATTAAATCGAGCTCAGATGGAGAGCTTAGTGGAACCAAGCGACGAGCAGAGGATCCGAACACTATAGAGCCAGAGGGTGAACTGATGACTATCGAGTTAGTACCAGGGGATCCAACTAAGACCACCAGGATTGGCTCACAGCTCCCAGATGAGATACGAGAAACTTTGGTGGAGACAATACGAGCTAATGTGGATGTCTTTGCCTTTAACACCCATGATTTAGTAGGTTTGGATCGAAGCACCGTCGAGCACCGTCTAAACGTCAAACAAGGGGCACGGACAGTAAAGCAGAAGAAGCGACATTTTGGACCTGAGAAGGACGCGATCATTCAAATGGGGGTCGAGCAGTTACTCAGAGCAGGTCACATCAAAGAAATTCAGTTCCCTGAATGATTATCCAATGTGGTGCTCGTACCTAAGCCAGGAGGCAAATGGCGCGCATGCGTTGATTTCAGAGACTTAAACAAAGCATGCCCGAAAGATTTTTACCCATTGTCAAGGATTGACCAGCTCGTGGATTCAACAGCAGGTTGCGAGTTACTGAGCATGATGGACGCATCTCAAGGGTATCACCAAATACCATTAGCGCGGGAAGATTGGAATAAATTTGTAGGTAACAAGGTCCGGGCATGGTGTGAAGAACTGAACATCCAGCAAAATCCAGCTTCGATAGCACATCCACAGACAAATGGCTAGGTGGAGGTTAGGAATCGAACAATTATACGTAGCATAAAGGCCAGATTAGAAAAACACGGGGAAAAATGGGCGGACGAGCTTCTACATGTCCTGTGGGCATATCGGATATCCTCGCGAAGAGCTACTGGAGAGTCACCGTTTAGCATGATGTATAGAACGAAGGCTGTGATAGCGATAGATATTATGGACACCTTACATAGAATAGAAACATACAATCATGAGGAGAATGCACGTTTATTGGCGGACTCATTGGATCTCATCGAGGAGGATAGAGAGCTCGTACATCTTCGCGAAGCTCGCTATAAAGAAAAAACCAGAGTAGCATTCGATAAGACAGTTCGGCCAAGAGAGTTTGATCCAGGAGATTTGGTACTCAAGCGAGCAGAGGTTTTTGGAGGAGTAGGCAAGCTAGAGCGAGCATGGGATAGACCATACATGGTGACAAGTGTATTAATGAGAGGAGCATATAAGATTGCAGAAGAAGATGCAGGTGGAGAACGAACAGAATTGCCACGGGCGTGGAACGCCGAATACTTGAAGAAATATTATATGTGAGATAGCATCGCGGTTGCACTCTTTTCCTTGTCGAGGCTTTTTTCCCATTGGGTTTTCCCTTTGCAAGGTTTTTAGTGAGGCAACACATCGTTAATTAGTTAGTAGCAGTTTATTTTCCTTTTCAATAATGAATGCCATTTTGTAACTTTTCAAGAGGAGGCTATAAGATGATATCATATTTACTTTGGCTAAACTGACTCTGTTTATGGAAATCCTGTAGCAAGCAGGCAATCACCAGCTTGCGTGATTGGAAAATCCTGATAAAATTCAGGTGGCTACGGCCAAAATCGATAACAAAACTATAAACACTATGATAACAAAGGTTTCAGATATGACAAAATAGCAACTACTAGATAATCATTCATGAGTTCGGAAGAATAACTTCAAATGAGCTATTTCAAATAAAATAAACATAGTTTAGCCCAACAAGCTTCAAAAGGTCTTAGACAACTTCCAGAAATACTATCAAACACATAATCTATAAACCTATCTAACTGATGGCTCCTGCACGCCATCTTCCCTCGGGATGGCAAGCTCAGAGTCGCCCACCGGGTCCCCGGGAGGAGGCGGAGTGTTTGGTGGCATGACAATAGGGTTTGGAAGCTCTTCTAGACCTTCATCGCGACTCAAGTATTCAACCAGGTTTGTTGGAGTCCATAGTTGGCCAGCTGTGAGCGCTGTCTCCACTTGGGAACAACATATGACAAAACCTTGATGATAGTAAGCAAGAGCTTCGACAGCTATCTTTGTGAGTTCCTCTTCGACCATCTTCTTTTCTACAGAACGTGTCTGGAGTCCAACTTTTAACTCGGAGACTTCCTGTAAAGCGTGATCCCTCTCTTGACCAAGCATTTGCTAGTGCTCCTCTAACTCTTTCTCTTGACCTCTACTCGCAAGGATTCAACTTCCAATTCAAGAACCCTTCTTTGCCATGCCTGACTCGCGTCCCTTACGGCTGCTAGCGTCGTATTGCTTTCCTTCGCTTGGTTCTCCAATTGAGTTATTTGTTGTTAAAGTTCGGCACTAAGAAGGAGGTAATCGACAATACCATTGCTCAAAACGGATACCTGTAAACGCGGAAGAAACGAGAACATTCAGTCCAAGGATGACAATGTAACTAACTCATAAAAATAAAAAATAAAAAATAATAAAAAAATAAAATAAGAATGCTATACGGTTCGGGTTGTACCTTGGATGCTAATTTGATGTAAGCATTGGCCTTACTAAGGGGCGACATGTTGTTCATCGCCAATTGATCGCGAGCTGATACACACTTCCGCAGACACTCTCGGCTTTGTTCCACATTGTTCCTCACTAAGATAGATTCTGTAGAAGTAAGGACGCGACTAGCCTGCACCGAGCTAGTATAGATTGGCGGCGCGGATGGAATCGGCAACTCACGGGTGGTCGCGAGCTCTTCGAGCGAGCAAGTATCTCCGGAGGGTGTGTTGGTCGCATCTACGACATCCACGTCATTTCCAGTAGATATCATCTCTTTGGGATTCACATTAGGGATACTCTGCTCCGGGGCAATGGTCTCCGAGGATGAGCTCGCCATGTTGGATGCGGTCTTGGGTTTTTTTGCTTGGACTGGCCGAGCAGTACGGTTTTGGGCCAGAATCAACTTCCGTGCATCAGATAGTTGTGTTTCCTCTGCATATAGGCATATGAAATTGACTTAAACAATTTACATAAACATGTATTTCATTCTAATGAATATCGGGAAGGCTCACCTAGTGGAGTTAGAAGCTGTCCAGAGTCAGCGCTGAGTTGATACCGAGCAAAGGCCCAGGGATCATACAAAGACGAAAAAGAGAATTACCTAGCTCTAAAAATGTTAAGTTCTTGTTCATACATGCTTTCCCGAACACAGGGGTTTGTTATAACTATGAGGGGGTTAGCGAAAACGGGTTTAGAAGGAAACTCCCAGGGTTTTTGACACTTGATATACAAGAAACCACGAGTTTAGTGGGTGTTGTGAAAGGAACCGATATCCACTATCGATGGTTTTTTGCGAGCAGCTTTATAAAACACTTCTCATTGCAATTTTATTTGAAAGAGGGCATCAAATAGCTCTACGGAGGGCTCAATTTCACGATCCCGACACGCAGATATGTATCCGAGCAGAAATCTGATGGAATTGGGGTGAAATTGGTTCAAGGGTATTTCGAACTGAGAACTAATTTGTGTTAAAATGGAATTGATGGAGAATCGAAGTCCGGCTACAAGTTGATCATAATAAAATACGAGGTAGCCATTATCGGGGGGTTCATGAAACTTCGCTTCACTTTTTGGGAATATTAAATCACAAGAAGGGGGGATTTGCAATAAGACGCGGACACGATTTTCAAGGGGATTTGTATCAGTTGGTTGGAGCCCGTCGGTGTCGGCAAATAGAAGGTTAAACTCCGACGAGATATCGCCGGTGAGGATGCGAGACGAGGTGCTATGGTGGATAACGTATCTAAAAAAGACAATTTTGATAAAGACCTGGATAAACAGAGATTAGTTACCTGTTTTCTTTGACTTAGCGTCATCCTTGATGATGGTTCAATGGCGAGGGAGCACTTCTGGTGAGGTTGAATAGCATGTGAAGGAGAAGAAATGAAGGGTTGGCTATTGTGTGGAATTTGGTTTTAAATTCTTAGTGTATTTTGAGGAGTTTTCCTTAATAGGTCGCGTTTCAATAAGAGTTCGGTAGGAAATCCCGCAATTTGGGTTTTTTTTCAAATTTCAAATTTCAAATTCCCGCTCCAGAATTTTTTTGGGGGGAAGTGGTGAGTAATTTGATAAGGGAGAATGTTCAGTGACGGTAAGCACACCTTGTGTCGGTTCAATGCGAGCTGATGAGGTTCGTGTGTGGTGTGGTGCTGATCTGCCTGTGGGTTAGGTTCGTTTGTTGTTTGTACAGTAGCTCGCATACCATGCGACCCTTGTTAAGGCGAGATATTTGTAGCCATGACAAAGTTGCGTTGCTGGTGAGCTACTTTTGCCGTTGGGGAGGCTGCTCGCATATACTGTTGGCATCCTTTTACAGTTCGCACGCGCCTATAGGTATGGTGTTGCGTGTGGCAAATTGATACAGGTGTGAATTTCAACAAGGCATGCCTACCCAAATTTGCGAGTTGGGTGGATAGCTAGGCCAGCTTCTCGCATAGTTAACATTGTGGTCGGATCATGTGACTCAATTCCCAGGATCAATATCATTTTTCTTGGATTTTGGTATACAGATATGTGTTTGCGAAATCACAGTCTTAAGATACAATTAAGGTGCAGGGATACTTTAATCGTTGATAAATGTGTGTGGTATACTTCTGATGTGTTAAGAGAAGTTGGGCGGCATACTTCTAACGCCTAAGGTACACATGGGGCTGGATTTAATCGGTGGTGTTCAGAGATGGTTGAATCATATTAATGGAAGTAAGCTGTTTGTTGAAATTCCCAATTGGGATTTGTTTTCTTGGAACTTTACACTAATTTACACTCCATCTCTAGGAATTAACAATCATTACTGTGCATTCCCTCTATTCAATATTAGATATGTTTGCTGAGTTCTCTGTATTTTGATACGTGTTTGCGGATGTGAGTGTTGCTCATGTTGGTGATAGGGGGGAAAGTTGATTGCCGCTTGCAAGTTATCCGTGGTGGCGAGCTGTTTGCTCGCCGTTGCTAAAGATAGGGGAACACTTATGGGGCGAGGTCTCGCGGCGAGCTGGCTGCTCGCTTAAGCACGCAGGATATGCACGTCATTGATGCAAGCAGCATCCGTACAACTTTCCAACGTTATGGCTTGTAGTATATACAGTATGCGACTTAACAACGATGCATCGAAAAGGAGGAGCGAGCTGTTTGCTCGTCGTTGCAACTCCGGGGCATTAAGGGCTCGTCTGGGCGTTTCACTCTGCCTACGGTAGGTGCTGTATGACGATTTAATTGTGAGTTGTGGGGTGAGCTATTTGTTTATAGGACATATATGGCAAACTGTGGTACTCGCCTTTGTGTTTAAGGCAAAGTATTTGCTATATTTTGGGGTGTAATCTATGGATCGGATGACTACCCAACCAAGTAATGCGAGCTGTTAATCAGTTGTTCCAATCATTGGTTCAATCATTTTATTTTTTGGCTAATTAGCTTTATTGCAATAATTAATTAGCTGGATATTATAAGTATTTGTAATGGTTTGGGCTTCCGTGGTTCATTCTGTCATTACTGACTTTCTCCGATATTATAATTCTCACCGAGGTCCTACTGTGCTACTCTTAGTCCATTAAATTTGTTGTTGTTTCATTAGATTTTCCTGGGACTTGGCTCCTTCTAGTGGCTTATGAAATTGCCTGTCATTGTTGTGTCTCACGAGTTTTACAGGCAGACGTTCTGAGGGCGTGATTGGCCACTATATCATTTCTCCGGCCCACGCCTGGACAGTTGTTCCGGTCTTGGGGGGGAGGGGGGGGGGGGGGGAGGGGAGTAGTGATGGGCCCCTACCCTCTAGGGACACGTGGCCAACCTCGCAAGAGATAATATTGTTGGGAAAAACACGAACATAAACCGCAGTGAAATTTAAAATTTTTCCCAAAAAGCAAGATCGGACTTGCAATTTCTATTTCTAATCTTTGAGATTCAAGAACTTACAAGAATAGTCGCTTTCTTGACACGTTATGAGCCGCCCTCAAATGCGCTTCATGCGGTAATGGCAACCCTCGTCCCTCGAAAGATTCTTTCTACTTTAGATTCCAAAGTAGGTTTCCTCTAGAGTAATAATCCACACCAACCTAGATTCAAATCATGTTAGGGAAAGTGCTAGCGATATAACATATATAGAGAAAGAAACATAAAACGAGAATAAAGAGAGCAACAGAATTCTCCCAAATTCTTGAAGCCATCGTAGATTGGGCGTGATCCCTTTGTTCACACCTAAAGAGAAAAATCACGCCCCATACCCTATTTATAGGCTAGGGTTATAACCCTACTAGGTCTAGTTAGAATCGGATTCCAACTTTGACTTCTCTTCTATTTCCTTTCTCTCCAAGTAATAGGAGACTTATTCAAAAATAAGATATCTATTCCTTCTAGAAAAGAGCACCTAATCAAATTAGAAATATTTAATTATTCTAATAATAATTAAATATCTTATTCTAATAATATTTATTCTAATCATATTAGAATTAATATTACTAGAATAATAAATAGAAGATATTTAATATTTATTTATTCTAATCAAATTAGAACAACTAAATAATTAAATATTTAAATACTTAGAATTAATTCTCTCAATTAATTCCATGAAGGGCTTTAGAATTAATTCTTAATTAATTCTAACGGGCTAAAATTAATTCTCTAATTAATTTTATTTGGCTTCATAAGTAATTCTCCTAATTAATCATATTAGGGATTTATAATTAATTCTCTCAATTAATTATACTTGGGCTTTATAATTAATTCTCTAATCAATCAACACATGGTCCAATTTCACAACCGAACCACACGCCCAAAACCTCTCTCACGTGCCACAAGTGTACCTTACACGTGTGGTCTCGTTTTGATCAACTATTTGATCTTTCCTTCAATACCCTTTGAATCCGACATTTGTGTGTGACTCCCTAGGTTCATTTTCAGTTAGCAGTGGACTAATATGCTTTATTAGTTCATAGATCATACGGCCATAATCTAGTAACAGGTGTATGACTCCTACCCAAACAATGAATATATATTCGAAAGAACCTTTCAGTCAATGACAACTGTGAGGTACGATCCTCCTACCAACCCATCTCTCGATTAAGATCTAGGGTATGAGAATAATGAGAGCATTACTAATCTCAATCTTAAAGCTAATTAAGTCCGTTTCATATCCATTTGATCTCAATCCAAGAAACCCTTTTTTTGATGTCTTGATCCACTACCTCGACCGAGGGTTTAGGATGACATATGAACAACTTATACAATAAGAGATCTTCTTGCATTACAGAAAATGTAGGTCCTTTGTTGATTCTCATATGCTCCCATGTGCCACTTGTGCAGCCCCAACATAAGCCTCGAAACAGTTGTCTAAGGCGACACCCTTTAAAGCTTATACCTAAGACTACAGAGTTAGCCCACAAAGCATCAATGGAATCTCAAGTCAAAGAATTAATTTACTCACGCCATTGACCTGTGAGATATTTTCTAATCTGGAAGTTTCTATTTCCAGATATAGAAACTTCCTTTCCCATTTAGGAATCTTCTCACGCGGGGCACCTCAGTGTACCCGTTTCAATAACGAGCACCCTCATGTATTGCGTACGCATCAACTATGCACTTTACACCCCATGAAACAAGATGATCCTTCTTAAGGACGCAATCCCACGAGCAAATCTCAATCGAGCCAAATCAACACTTCCACTGTTTGTTGGACTCATCGACTTGGAGTGATTTCTAATCCGGCCTTGAGTTAGCACTACAAGAAAACAGGCGAATTCCGAGGGAATTCACCCAATTGAATTCCGAGGGAAGATTCCCTCGGAAATCCCTCGAAAAATTTAGCGCCAACGTAACCCGCCAACGTTTCCGAGGGATTTCCGAGGGCAAAATCCCTCGGAAAATTTTTTTTTCAATTAAAATAATTTTCCGAGGGAATTCCGAGGGAATATTCCCTCGGAAAATTAAAACTTAATTAATTTTTAGATCAAAATTATTTTCCGAGGGAATATATTCCCTCGGAAATTAATTTGATAAATTCCCTCGGATTTCCCTCGGAATATTTAATAATTATTTTTAAACTATAAATTATATAATAATTTATTAAGTTTAGTTACAATCCATGACTATTATAGTATTATTATTGATATTTTAAAGTATGATTTTATTAAATTAATGAATTGATGGTTATACATTCGCTAAGTATTTCGAACGATATCATAACGTTAACAACATTCGTTTTATTTTAAATTGAAATCGAATTTCGTTTTCACATATTTTTGGAAGAGAATTTTTTCTTATTTAATTAACTAACAAAGAAAACATCATGTTATTATATTTAATTTTAGAAAACAATGCTTTTTTTTTTAAAAATATTTGGTTTTTTTCGAAATTCCTCGGAATTCCCCCGGAATTTCCTATATATATTTTTTAAAATTAAGCACTACATGATAATATGTTGAGCTTAAATACAACCCATGACAATTATACGTATAATTAGTGAATAAAGTAAGGTAATTTTAGTAATGGTATGAGTGAATTGATGGTTATACATATGTAATCAAACATTCGGTAAGTATTTCGAACGATATCATAACGTTAACGACATTCGTTTTATTTTAAATTGAAATCGAATTTCGTTTTCACATATTTTTGGAAGAGAATTTTTTCTTATTTAATTAACTAACAAAGAAAACATCATGTTATTATATTTAATTTAAAAAAAAACAATGCTTTCTTTTTTTTTTTAATATTTGGTTTTTTTCGAAATTCCGAGGGAATTCCGAGGGAAAACCATTTTCCCTCGGAAATCCCTCGGAATTCCCTCGGAATTTGCTATATATATTTTTTAAAATTAAGCACTACATGATAATATGTTGAGCTTAAATACAACCCATGACAATTATACGTATAATTAGCGAACAAAGTAAGGTAATTTTAGTAACGGTATGAGTGAATTGATGGTTATACATATGTAATCAAACATTCGGTAAGTATTTCGAACGATATCATAACGTTAACGACATTCGTTTTATTTTAAATTGAAATCGAATTTCGTTTTCACATATTTTTGGAAGAGAATTTTTTCTTATTTAATTAACTAACAAAGAAAACATCATGTTATTACATTTAATTTTAAAAAACAATGCTTTCTTTTTTTTTTTTTTTAAATATTTAGTTTTTTTCGAAATTCCGAGGGAATTCCGAGGGAAAACCATTTTCCCTCGGAAATCCCTCGGAATTCCCTCGGAATTTGCTATATATATTTTTTAAAATTAAGCACTACATGATAATATGTTGAGCTTAAATACAACCCATGACAATTATACGTATAATTAGTGAATAAAGTAAGGTAATTTTAGTAATATTGCAGAATAATTATATGGATAGGTTAAAAAGACACGAGGCTGAATCTGCAGAGGAAGGCGTTGCTAGTACACAACAATCTAGAAATGAGTTATTTGCCGAGTCTATTGGGGGACGAAACAACAAAGGCCGCATGTATTCGATGAACTACATGGTTGGTGGATCATCACAGGGACTTTCACATTCTAGTGGTTCTCAAGAGTTCACATCATCTCATCCATCTGTTCAAGTTAAATTGCAATTGCAAGATCTTAAAGAAAATCAAGAGAAACAAAGGGAGTGTCAAGAGAAGCAGACAGATGCAATACAACGTATAGAGCAAATGTTGTCTGGCTTTATGAGTTTGCTAGGAGGGATTCCACATTTGACTAATCAATCTCCCTCCCAACCTTCACATCTTGACACAAATTAGCCTACAGATGCTAGACCGAACAATGGAGATGGAGATAATTAATTATTAGATAAAACTGTAAGTGAATTTATTTAGTTAATTTTAAAATTCTATACAATGCAAAAGAAATCACACACGACACTATTGATTTTTAATTCAGAAGTTTTACATGTTGAAAGGGCTCAATTTGGCAAAGGTTTTGCATGAGTTTTTATGTTCTAGTATATGTACTAATTAATGGAGAGCTTTCGTGTGAGTTCTTGCATTTTAGTATATGTGGTTTAATTGAGTTTGTTGTATTTCAGGAGGGAAGCTTATGATATTGGGTGTTGGAAAAAAGAGAACTCTTGGAGTAGTGAACGATATTCAACTTTATGGTTTTGTATAAGGAGTTTTTTGCTTGGATACCCCCTGTGTTATGCCTAATTAGCACTCCGAACCCTGTGATTTGAAAATTCTCAAAGAGAACCCTGTGATTATATAAATTAGCACTGAAAACCCTGTGATTGTATTAAAGTTAGCACTCAAAACTCTACATCCACGGTTGTAGGGTTTGAAAATCTAATTGAGTGCTAATTTATTACAATCACAGGGTTCGCTTTGAGAATTTTCAAATCACAGGGTTTTGAGTGCTAATTAGGTATATCACAGGGTTTTTGTTGCAATAAACTCTTTGTATAAGTGGGTTGGATTATGAATTTGTAAAAGTCCTATGTTTGTGTTTTCTACATAATTTGTGTAGTATGACTTGAATTTAGTGTGAGTAATGTTTGAAGACTAGTATGACTTGAATTTAGTGTGAAATGTTTGAAGACTAGTATGAATTGGATGAGTAATGTTAAGACTTTGACATATATATATGTTTGGATGTTTGGATGTTTGGATCAAGTGACATTTGGTTATATAATGTAAAATAAACGCATATTTTGTACAGGTATAATAATTAATAAAAATAAAAATTATAATAAATTTTATTTTGAAAATTCCGAGGGAATTCCCTCGGAATATATCAAAGATGAAGACGCAAAAATATTCCGAGGGAATTATCCCTCGGATAAATGAAAAAATATTCCCTAAATACAGTCCGAGGGAAAAATCCCTCGGAATTCCCTCGGAAAAATGAAAAAAAAAATGTCTAAAATATTCCGAGGCGGAAATTCCGAGGGAATTCCCTCGGAACTATTATTTATCTTTTTTTTTTTTTCGTGTTTCCGAGGGAATTCCCTCGGAAATTCCCTCGAAGAATATTCCGAGAGAATGATGCCAGCAAGCAAATTCCGAGGGAATTCCGAGGGATATAATTTTTAATATTTTCCCTCGAAATTCCCTCGGATATATTTTTCCGAGGGAATTCCCTCGGAAAATTTTCCCTCGGAACCAATTCCGAGGAGGGTTTTTCCGAGGGAATAAATTCCCTCGGAATTCCCTCGGAAATTGACATTTTCCGAGGGAATCCCTCGGAAATTTCCCTCGGAATTCGCCTGTTTTCTTGTAGTGTAGGGCTATTTCATGTGCCATTCATCTAATGACAAAGTCCCTAATAGCCTTATAGATTAGGGGAGTTCTAATACATGCGCACGTAATGGAAACACACAAAATATGTATTGGCATATAAAGAAGTGTTTGCCTATGATAATAACCAATCATATATTATTCAAAGATTGTCTGCGATACAAGGAAAGTCCCAAAATAGATTTCCTCGAATCGGCTTTCTAGGGCACTATTCCTAACAAATATTGGGAGAGCTCGTGCATACGACGAGCTGTGTTTGGGAGCTCGAGGTATGAGCTCGCTCCTTGGAATCCTGCGAGTGTAGAGTACGGCCTTAGATAAGAGCTCGTGTATGACAAACTGTATTGGGAGCTCGCTCGTCCGCTTATAGAAAGATACTCAGGTAGTTACGAATAACAAAGGTAACGTAACAGAGAAGAAAAGGAGTCTCGGGGATAAAGATGAAAGAAGATGAAACGATAAGATAGAATCTAATGAGGAATCGGAGAAGTAGTAAACCCTAATGGGACTCCGTTTCTATATAAAGAGGAGCTTAGGTCGCTATGGAGCATAACACAAAATACGAGAGAAAAGAAGAGAGAGATAGATAGATTCGACGAGTACTTATCATATATATATATATATATATATATATATATATTGTGTTTTCACTACATTGCAATTTATAGATATACGGGGATAGTTATAAATAAATAAAACTCATATGTCAATATCATAATTTAATTAAATAAGTTAAAACATGTGGAAAATAAAAAAAATAAAAAATTTATATAAATATTAAATAAAACTCTCTTCTCATACTTAAAAACAACCTACCACCACTATCCACAACAAAATATAAATATATAAAATATTATTTACGTGAAAAACATGGATAACTAATAGAAAGAAGGGCGACGTTTATATTTTGAATAATGTATATATCGATATAAATAGTTTAAAGTAAAAAACTAAAAGCAAATGTTATTAATTAAAATTTAAAATATTATATTAAAAAAATAGAATTGAGTTATTAAAATAACTATTGAGATCATATTAAATCGATTATTAATTTTATTTAGAAAAATAGATTAATGAAAAATATAACATTGTCATAACAGTAATTAATGAATGCACTACAAAAACTCCCGTGTTATGCACATTGTCAATAAAAAAAATTAAAATACTATATTAGAAAATAGAGTTAGTTATTGAAATGGATATTGTGATAATATGAAATTAATTATTAATTATATTTAAAAGAATATATGAATTAAAGAAAAATCCACGGCATTATCATATAATAATGAATGTAAAAAAAATATTTTAAAAATAGAATAAAGTTGGATAATTCTATTTCTTGTGAAAAATCAAATCAGGAGAATATAACAATGAAAAGATAAAATTCAATAGTTAAGATTAAAAAATTACAAAAATATGTCAAAATTTTGATAATGATAAACACATAAATATTTAAAAATAACTACCTTATCTGTACTATTATATATTTAATAATATACTTAATAACGATGTTTGATTTTAATTATACAATTTTATGATTTTTTTTTAAAATTTTAGTTAAAAGTAAGTATATTATCGGAGTAATGAATAATCATGCCGCTTAAAAAAAAAAATTGAAGTTATATTGTTGTTATAATGGACGAATAATTATCAATAAATAAAAAATTAGAGAGCATAAAAAATAATTAAAAGACTATTATATAATACTCTTCATAATCAATAACATATGAAAGTTAGATTGATTGTATACAAATATAAAGATACAACCACAAACATTGATATAGGTCTTCTTTTTCTTAAATTTCTCACGTGAAATGTAATTTAAAAAATAAAAATTAAATTAAATTTTAGTTAAATAATTAATTGCTGTTGCCCAAAATTTGGAAGAATTATCAAAAACCAACTCAACATGTTGAGCTCAATCATGATAAACTTTCCCCATCAATAGCCACTTGTCAAGATCCCGTATCACTTGTAGTTTTAGAAACACTAGCTTGCTATGAGCTACTTGTTGTCCCACCGATGCCACCTTGGGAACGATGAGCAACATTAACAACCTTTTTTCCCGCATTACACCTTGAAGAAAAGGTGGCTTTTGATGGACGAGTGATACGGAGGAACTATGCATACTCAAGAGAAAGGAAAGCCTGAACAAGTCAGAAGAATTAACAGAATTTCAAGAGCTCCACCTTGACAGACATCTTATCACCATATGTATTAGATTATTATATTAATTAGAATTCCTAGTTTGGTAGTTAGGATAATATATGATAATATATTAATAGTTGTTTTATGTCCTTTTAAGAGTCCTAGGTTTAGATGGTATCTTTTTAATATATTGTGTGAGTTGTGAGGAGAACGTAAGATAATAATATTCACAAATTTCCAATTTTCTGATATTTCTTCTCCCCTAAACTTTTCCAGCACCGGTCTGATCTTACCGGATTATCTCTCTCATCCCTATATTTCCCTTATTCTTACGAGCCCGAGACTGCTCTAACAATACATTAATTCGTATCATTTTAAATAAGTAATTTTGTCCAAATCGATCACCTTACTTGTCATATGAAATTTTGAAGTATGCATACACAATTATTTTACAAAATGAAGTTACCAATACATTTTTTCAATCGAATCAAAATCTGAACAGAAGACTTTCATAAATGATATTAAATTATTAATACTTCCGTGTCAAATATTTTAGCGACTTTAATTATCAGGAACTGTAACCTAAGATGACAAACTGCAATTTTGATCAAGCTTGGATGGCAATGCGAAACTAAAACAAAAATAAAATAGCTTAACCCAAAGGCCGTAAAAATAGCTTACTTTAAATTATAGAATGAAGTGATTTATTAGTTGGATGCTACGCTAGTTAAATTAAAATTTTCGTGTTAAGTTCCCAAGCAACCAACTACCGTTTATGTTCAATTTCATATTACAGTTGATATAGGGAAAATTACAAAATCGGGACACTAAGTGACCCCTACTAGCAATTCCGGGACAGTAATTTCTCCGGCGATAAAAGTGTGCCAGTAAGTCACAAAATTTATCAATTTTAGGACAAAGGTCGCCGAAGCCTGCTGATGTGGCACCAGAGTGCTGATGTGGACATATATACTTGAGAAAAATGCAAAAATGGTATACCAACTAACCTCATTTCGCAATTTTGGTACTAAATTTTTTCCGGTGAAAAAATTACCCCCTAGCTAACAAAGTTAGCATTTTCGTTCATCTTTTCACCGGACTTACACAGCTGGCGCTGGAAAATGCAACGTGGGTCTGAGTTTGTGCTTAGGTGGATAGTATGTCACACGTGTACAAAATGGTGATGCCACGTCTGTTATTCCTTGATAGGGAAAATTGCTTAAATGGTATACTAACTTCACCCTTTCAGCAAATTTGGTACCATAACTTTTCCATTAACAAAATTGAGCCGGGTGCCCAAACACTTCTGTAAATTCTGCCAGAATGTCGCCGTAAACCTTGGATCTCGGTCCGAAACAATACTAGCTGAAACTCCGTGCAATCTTACGATCTCTCTACAATACACGTCAGCTAGCTTTTGAACCTTGTCGGACATTCGAACCTTGAGGAATGGGCTGACTTGTTTAATATATCAATAACCACCCATATTCTATCGTACCCTCCTTTGGTCCTCGGCAAGCCGGACACAAAGTCCATTGTCATTTACTCCCACTTCCACTCGTGGATCAGAAGCGGTTGGAGAGTTCCTCCCGACTTTTGGTGCTCTGCTTTAACCTTTTGACACTTTAGACATTACTTCACGAAGTTCGCGATATCTCTTTTCATGCCACTCCACCAAAACTTCTACTTCAAATCCTGATACATCTTCGTACCTCCCGAAACTTTCTCTTCAAACTAAGGAAAAGGAGTCTAGACATCAACAATACAATCCCGAAAAGAAAATGAGTAAGCAAGGTGTGAATATGATGAGGGTAGGCAATTGTATTGTGCATTAGGTTTGTAACGTGGCTAAGAAAGAAAATTTGCACAACACTAAGGCTCAGCGGGGTCAATCAGGTTATTTTATTTAATGTTAATCATAAAAAGGCCAAAAACACCGACAACAAATGCCTAAGTCATTTCCCGAATTACTCGTCAACCAATCTATTTCACCTCGAAGGGAATTAAAATGTATTCTTATCAATTTTCAGGACTTTATTGAAAAACATAACCAACCTATCAAAGCAAAGTACATAAACCGTTCAATTAGTGCGCGAAGAATAAGACCATAAAGTAGTGGCATGAAAAGAGATGTCGCGAACTTTCGGGAGGTACGAAGATGTATCGGGATTTGAAGGAGAAATTTTGGTGGAGTGGCATGAAAAGAGATAACAGGAACTTCGTGAAGCGATGTCTAAAGTGTCAAAAAGTTAAAACAGAGTACCAAAAGTCGGGAGGAACTCTCCAGCCGCTTCTGATCCACGAGTGGAAGTGGGAGTAAGTGACAATGGGCTTCGTGTCCGGGTTGCCGAGGAGCAAAGGAGGGTACGATGGAATATGGGTGGTTATTGATATATTAAACAAGTCAGCCCATTCCTCAAGGTTCGAATGTCCGACAAGGTTCAAAAGCTAGCTGACGTGTATTGCAGAGAGATCATAAGATTGCACGGAGTTTCGGCTAGTATTGTTTCGGACCAAGATCCAAGGTTTACAGTGACATTCTGGCAGAATTTACAGAAGTGTTTGGGCACCAGGCTCAATTTTGTTAATGGAAAAGTTATGGTACCAAATTTGCTGAATGAGTGAAGTTGGTATACCATTTATGCAATTTTCCCTATCAGGGAATAACAGACGTGGCATCACCATATTGTACACGTGTGACATACTATCCACCTAAGCACAAATTCAGACCCATGTTGCATTTTCCGGCGCCAGCTGTGTAACTCCGGTGAAAAGATGCACGAAAATGCTAACTTTGTTAGTTAGGGGGGTAATTTTTTCACCGGAAAAAATTTAGTACCAAAATTACGAAATGGGGTTAGTTGGTATACCATTTTTGCATTTTCCTCTATATACTTTACACGTGAACATTGACTCCCAAAATTTTCTGTCCACGTCAGCACTCTGGCGCCACATCAGCAAGCTCCGGCGACCTTTGTCCTGAAGTTGAAAAATTTTGGGACTTACTGACACACTTTTGTCGCCGGAGAAATTACTGTCCCGGAATTGCTAGTAGGGGTCACTTAGTGTCCCAATTTTGTAATTTTCTTTATCATATATTAATCCACTCCGTGAATAACACTTTTCATGACAAACATGAAGGAGATTAGTTCAAGTAGTGCAAAACCCCAATTCAGATGATGAAAATAAAGGCTATCTTATCTCTCTACTACAAAAACCAGTAGTTAGTTACTACAAACCTATCTTCAAGTTGCCGGAGCGTAATCGTACGTCCCAACATCATTTGATCATCATCTCCATCCCCCTCAAGTGGTACAGTTGCAGGAAGAGGATAATTGTACCCTTCGTCAACAAATTCTTCACCAAGGACGACGTTCTCGTACAATGAGTTGTTGTTGTTGTTTGAAAGAGAGTTGTTATTGTTGTTTGAAAGAGAAGACATATTTTTTCTTCTTAAAATATACCTTAAAGTATGAAAACGGGGGAATTAATAATTAGTGATACACTTGGTAGTGATATATTTTATTGAATTTTTTATGGACGCCATAGGAAGTGGAGACCATAGACACTTATTTAAGCTCAAGAAAGCTCGAAATTCAGCCGAGCGTGAGGTAGCTTAGGGTTTGAACGTGAAAGGGTGTGCTCATTGTGTCTCAATTATGTGGACGAGCCGACGCCGTCTCGCATATTGTGTCGTGATTCATCCAAACTCAATTTAAATCATAAATAAAAAG
Organism: Lantana camara; assembly: GCA_037501455.1. Taxonomy (NCBI): domain Eukaryota; kingdom Viridiplantae; phylum Streptophyta; class Magnoliopsida; order Lamiales; family Verbenaceae; genus Lantana; species Lantana camara. Next base: position 90,437,879 of record CM074863.1, read on the forward strand.
TTAAAAAAAAAAAGGGGAATTCCCGAAAAATCCCCAAATGGGGACTCAAATTTTTGTTTGCTCCCCATTTTCAAAATTTTTTTCGTTTGCTCCCCAAATGAGAATCAAAATTTTCGTTTACTCTCAATTTTTCGCAAATGTAGTATAAAAACTCAAGGATCACGTAACTAAATCCCCAAATATTGTATATTTTCCTAATATGATGTATATACATGATATTGCAAATGGCGCAGACGTCGCTTGGGATTATGCCTTGTGTGTGGCAACGCTGATCACCAAGTGGATACATGTCCAGATCGCCGAGACCAGCCTGTTGGGGCCCAGAGGCCACTTATCCGAGCTCTGGCTTATGCTCTGGGTGGAGAGGAGCAGGATGTTGATGTAGACCCTACCGCGGTAGTAGAAGGTACAATATGCATACATGGCACGAACATACATACTTTATTTGATCCGGGAGCTACACACTCCTTTCTTTCGAGTGCTATTTCTGTTATTTTGTCTTTGCCTGTTATTTGCTCCTCTGTATGCTATGTGGTTAGTTCTCTTTCTGGTAGTAGCATAGAGACAAATCGAGTGTACATGGACGTTCCGGTGAGTATCGAGGGTCGAGTTTATCTGATAGACTTTATTGAGATGCCGATGAATCGATATGGGTCAATTCTGGGTATGGATTGGCTTTACAGACATTGTGCTACCATTGATTGTCGGGCAAAGAGAGTCCAGTTGGGTTCAGAGGTTTCAGTGGGTTGGAGTTCGAAGACGGTACCTTTGCTTTCTTTTGCTGAGGCTCAGAAATTAGTCCGGGATAGAGCTACGGGTTTCATTTGCTTACATTCTTAACCGGCCTAAAGATCAGATGAAATTGGAGGAAACAGAAGTAGTGAAAGAGTTTCCTGAAGTCTTTCCTGAGAAGTTGGATTCGTTACCACCGGATAGAGAAATTGAATTCATAATTGATTTGTATCCGAATGCAGAACCGTATTCCAAGACTCCGTACCGTATGGCTCCGGCTGAATTAAAGGAATTAAAAACTCAACTTGATGCATTAGTGGAAGTTGGATACATTAGACCGAGTTCTTCTCCATGGGGTGCACTGGTTTTATTTGTAAAGAAGCAAGATGGAACTTTAAGAATGTGTATCGATTATAGGGAGTTGAATCGGATGACAATCAAGAATAAGTATCCTTTTCCACATATCGAGGAGCTATTCGATATACTTCAGGGATCAAAGGATTATTCGAAACTTGATCTACGTCAGGGATATTACCAGTTACAGATCTGAGCAGATGATATTCCAAAGACGGTATTTAATACTCGGTACGGGCATTACGAGTTTGTTGTGATGTCGTTCAGATTAACTAATGCCCCTGCAACTTTTATGGATATGATGCATCGGATTTTTCGGCCTTTTCTTGATAAGTTTGTGGTAATTTTCATCGACGATATTTTGGTATTCTCCAAGTCCGCCAAAGAGCACGCGAGACATCTTAAACTCGTGTTGCAAACTTTAAAGGAACATAGTTGTTTGCCAAATTTAGTAAATGTGAATTTTGGATTGATCGGGTTTCTTTCTTGGTACATGTTATTTCGGGAAACGGATTAAAAGTTGATCCTTCGAAAATCGAGACGGTGTTGAAATGGGAGAAACCTAAGAACGCCTCGAAAGTTAGAAGTTTCTTGGGTTTAGCGGAATATTATCGAAGATTTGTGAAGAATTTTTCAAAAATCGCCGCTCCTTTAACCTGTTTAACAAAGAAGGAAGCAAAGTTTGTGTGGGATGAAGCTTGTGAAAAAAACTTTAACTTCTTGAAATAGAAATTGGTTTCTGCTCCAGTGTTGACCCTTCCCGAGGGATCTGAAGGATATGCTGCCTGTGTAGTTATGACTTGATATTGATACTTTCGGAGATTGTATATTGCTATGGGTTACAAACCTTGGAGGATTGAAGTATATGTACTTTTGATGTAAATGTTCCATGATCGTTAATATTAGTATGCTTTCGCTTTTGTTGCTTGCATCGATTTATTGGTTTCGGGTTTAGTCCCGTCTGGCTAGGTTTGGTTTTATTGTCTCCCATTCGCTATATGTTTAATTCATGTACGAAATTTTCATTTCGTAAATGGACTAAGCTGTAGTGCGAGGGATGTGACATATTGGCGTATAGGGTGCTACAACAATGCTATGGGGATATTACTAATGTAAAAGATAACTATAATTAGCAAAGTGGGGCCTAACAACAATATAAATATCTACGGGTATCAAATATAATTTCTCCAACAACAACCATTCAACCTATGATATGCATGCATGAATACCAAAATAGCGATATGGATATGATATGATGTAATATGAATATGATTTTTATATCTTTTTTTATTTAAATATTTTACATGAGAAATATCCTATATAATATACAACATAATATGATATGATTTAAATAATACTTTTATTAGTGTTCATGTTCAGCAAATACTTAATTTTGTAAGCTATTGTTTATGCTAAAAATGACGCGTCAACAAAATAACTTCAATGTCTATTCGTATTATTGTACAACATAACTCAACTATGTAGTTCTGAAACTTCGTTCTATATTTTGTCTATTCGTATAATATATATTTTTAATTAATGTCGTAGTTTGTTGTGAATTTATATTATTAATTGTTGCATTCGGTGGTAATAGATTGTTTTCTATTTCGAAAAGAAAATTCTTAAACCTTATAATTTCAAACTTTTTTTAGAATGGAGCAAGCGTTATGAAACTTACTACGCATGAATACTTTACAAAAAAAATATTATTATATCATTATGAGTTGGATACGGTGAAATTGTCTATTAATGGGATAAAATAAATTTAATTCCTTACAAAAGATATATTATCGAACAACATGACTCAACTATATAGTTTCAAATTTAATTAGGGGGTTAAAAAAACAATTATAAGTCAATAATTAATATTCAAACAAATATCATTATACATAAATTTTTTAATTAATTTTTGGTGTGGAGTCCGTTGGCCCCATTTCTTGGGCTATGACATGATCTCTTTCTGAACACTTTATCAAATATTATATTTATAATCTACCACATGATAAATTTAATAACGATATAATGTCTTATCTATAAAATTTATATCCTCGTATTCATATTATATCGTATTCATGAAAAATCTATTGTTGTGTCCGTAATGGATTGTGCACATAAAAATTGTATCGCTGTGTGGGTGTTTATGTCCAAGAAAATATCATAATTTGGTCGCAAAAATGGAAATTATAACAAAATAACAGTGTTAGTGGGCTCTCAAATAAAAATGCCTCCACAACCATAATTTGGCATTTATCATTGGTGGTGTTGACCTTTTCATTTATTCATTACAAGCTAAAGGAAAAAACACTTCGGAATCCTTTTCACACAAAGCATAAAGACTAAAACGCCCTAAAAATATCTCAATTAAGTTGTTTCCAGTTAGAATTAATAGAGTCTGAGAGAGGCAACTATAATATATCAGAAACTAAAATTGATGAAGATGGAAGAAGAGAAGAGAGAGGGAGCTCATAAAGTGGCTAATATTCCTCTCTTATTTCCATACAAAATGGGCGTTTTTCATCTATCCCACAGGTATTCTTGTGTCTATATATATATATATATATATATGTAATTAAGAAATTAATTATTTGCAATTATATTTGCAGGGTAGTTTTGGCACCCATGACAAGAACGAGGTCTTACAATTTCATAGCACAGCCACACGCAGTTCTTTACTACTCACAAAGAACTACAAAGGGTGGATTGTTGATCTCTGAAGCTTCTGGGATTTCACAAACAGCTCAAGGGTATGCCTATTTCATATTCATATATATATATATATATAAAATGATTCATGGTTCTTGGTTTCTTTGAGAAATTAAAATGTGTGTTCCTCTATATGATCAGAAGATATTGACTGGTATTCGGTACAAGAGCTATTGTTAATGTTTTAAAATAATTAGAACCAAGATTTTTGGGAAGGCCGATTCGAATAAAAAGAAAAAAAATCTTATGATTTAAGGAGGGTTGAAATTGCAAAATCCAAAATTTCATAAGTTTGTCATAAAAATGACTCAGGAAATATTAGCAATGGGATAAAAATTGATCAGGGTGGCGGCCTCGGCTTTGGATTTTATGTTTTAGTTACATGTTTAATCTCTTAATTATTTCAGTCGCCTACACAGGCAAAGTATATTAATAGGCGGTTGAATACACGTTATGTATATATAAATGAAACATAATATGAAAACACACAACTGTAATAGAAGATCCAAACCGGACGACTTCCCCTACTAGCCCCGCTGCTCTATTTAGAGGAATTTAAACTTGTTACTTTTTTTTATCCTAGCACTTTGAAAGTTTATTTTTAAAATTGTGGGAAATTTATTATGTCCCATGTATCATATTTATGCTTGTCTCATGGGTTATTGAAGAGTTTATGATGAGATCCTGATTAAGTTGTACTTGGACTTTAAAAGTCTAGTTCATTTCTTGTGCCATGATGGACACTCTCATTAATTTCTTAGCTAGGTATAGGGGATTAGTCCTCTCACGCTATGCTTATATATTTACATAAAAGTACCATAAAGTTGAGGTAGTAAAGAATCCATCACCAAAGGAGGGTTAAGGGAGAGAAATTAATCAAGATTCGAGATCAAAAATCCCTATGGCGAAAGATACGTTTCAACTTTCAATTGAAGTTGCATGAATGCGATAATCATGAAGTTCAACGATTCGGGATTTATTCATATTCAATTATAGAGTTATTTACATATTTCACCCCTGTGTTAGGTGAAATGGGCAAAAAAAACCCTATGTTACAAATATGGTCACAGAAAACCCTGTGTTTTCAAAAAAATTCCTTGGAAACCCTGTGTTACAAAAATTAACACAAAAAACCCTGTGTTTTTCAAAATATTTGCATGCGAACCCTAAGATCAGGGTTTTCCATCAAATATTTTGAAAAACACAGGGTTTTTTGTGTTAATTTTTGTAACACAGGGTTTCCAAGGAAAATTTTTGAAAACACAGGGTTTTCTGTGACTATATTTGTAACATAGGGTATTTTTTGCCCATTTCACCTAACACAGGGGGTATGATATAAATAACTCTTCAATTATATGACTACATGGACTATGTACAAAAATAAGATCCAATTTTCATAAGTTCCGAAAACATGTTGTAAAAATCCTAGTGGCTCGGCTTGTCAGGGGAAGTTTTTGTGATTTCTAAAACCTCTAAATAAGTTTGTGTAATCAGGTCAAACCTCACACTAAACGAGTGTAATTATCCCAAAATGGTAGGATTTAAGGGATATAACCAAAACAGGCTATAAATAAAGTTATCTTTTTGCTACTCAAACTCAAGGTTGTGAACAAGTAAAACCTAAGATAATCTTTTAATTCCTCTCTTTTGTTTCTTGAAGATATCCACACACTCCAGGCATATGGAGAAAAGAGCATATAGAAGCATGGAAGCCAATTGTTAAAGCAGTTCATGACAAAGGGGGAATATTTTTCTGCCAACTTTGGCATGCTGGCAGGGTTTCAAATTACAGTAAACCCCTAATCTCAATCCTAGTTTTGTATTTGTTACCTTTAGTACACTACAAGAAAGAATCCTATCAATAACAAAATACTGCACGTCCATCTATATCTTGTTGCTGATTAGTTTGTGATGAAATTTTCTATTAATTTATCATGAAAATCATTACATGCATGCACAATTTTCTATGAAGTCGTAGGTTTTAATTTCCAGGTTTTCCGTTGGAAATCTGTTAAAAATCACTGCGGCAAATTTCTTGTGGACGGGCGGTTGAGAACATTCGTGATGAGTTTCTTAACACTAATGGAAAATTAATTCAATAGGGAAGGATGCATTTTCTTGGTGAAAGTTGAAACATACTGTTACAATGGTATCATTGATTTCCTTCATTAGTTTTAATCTTCTTTCCTTTGTTGGGATGATTGAAGGTTTCCAGCCTAATGGGAATCCTCCAGTTTCATGCACAGACAAACCAATCCAAAGTGATGAGGATATTACAGGATCTCATGAATCAATTTTTTCACAACCCCATCGATTGACCGTTGAGGAAATCTCTCAAGTTATCAATGATTTTAGAATGGCTGCCAGAAACGCCATTGAAGCAGGTACTTAATTTGATTTGATTTCCATTGAAGAAGGTAATCTTACTAGGGAAAAATTGCAAAACTGGGACGCTGAATATACTCCGTTGACATTTTGACAAATTTTGAACTCTTGTACCACCTTTTCAGGTGAAAAAACGCACTTGCGACACATATATTTGCCTGAAAATCGCGTCAGCACATCGTCATACACAATAATGTTTTTATTTTTCTTAGAATAAATATAAAATTTGATTCAATATAAGTTGAGGAAGGAGGCTTAATGCTGAACCTTCTATCCGGACTCCATCGTTGATCACATAATACTCATACAGGTTTTGACGGGATAGAGATCCACGGGGCAAATGGTTACCTAATCGACCAGTTCCTGAAAGACAAGGTAAATGACAGAACTGATCAATATGGAGGAACCTTACAAAACCGATGTCGTTTCGCATTGGAGATAGTGAAATCCGTGGGGGAAGAGATCGGAGCCCACAGAGTAGGCATTAGGCTGTCACCTTATGCTGACTACAATGACTGTGGAGACTCGAACCCTAGTGCCTTCGGCCTCTACATGGCTGAGGAGCTCAACAAATACAACATACTCTATTGCCACGTGATCGAGCCGAGGATGATAACACAGTTTGAAAAGCGAGAAGCTAAAGGCTGCAGCTTGTTGGCCATGCGAAGAGCTTTTGGAGGAACTTTTATTGCTGCAGGTGGGTATGATAGAGAGGATGGATGTGCAGTAGTGAGTAAAGGTGGAGCGGATCTTGTTGCGTTCGGAAGACTGTTCTTGGCTAATCCTGATTTGGTGAGGAGATTTGAGGTTGATTCTGTGCTTAATAAGTACGATAGAAGCACTTTTTATACGCATGATCCAGTTGTTGGTTACACGGATTATCCATTTATGGAAGAAAGCAGCTCTTAGGGCTTGAAATGTGTACCAATTACTTTTCTTCAGTAACATTTCCGCATTGCAATTGTGTATGGCTCAATTACAACTACAAGTTCATCCATTGTGACCATCAAATTAGAAATGACCCTAAATAATTGGCTAGCAAAAGTCCTCTTATACCTCTATAATATATTGAACTTCATTTTAGCCCCGGGTATTGGGCGCCTTTCAGGCCAATAAGTGATCTGAAGAGTTTGATAGGTATGAGGGGTTGGTTTTGGAATGCTTGCAATGATTGTATTGTTTTAAAACATCAGTGGTTCGGGCATTTTTGCGTTGTTTGATTCTTAGATCATGGCTTTTCGCTTGTACAGTTAGATTCTTTGTTGTTTATATATAAGGTGGGAGTCTCGATAAAAATCTTCCAGTCAAGATGATCGATTTTATTTAAAAATCCTAACAAAGAAAAGATTAATGCAGTAACAGAATAAAAACTTTATTTTGTGAACCAACATGATTAAAAAAAATTATTCTTGTAATCAATCATTTACATAGTTAATTACACTTTCCTATTCAAATGGTATATTTCTAACACTTTGCTGCCTTAAATTATAATTGTAATTGATTCCTACTTAAATCATTTCAATAGTCTCAGACTCGTGTTATCACACAGAGTTGGAATCATGATTTATTATATATAGAGGGGATGATAAAAATTAAAATATCAAAAATAGAGGAGGCAAAATTTTAAATGAGAAGGAACAAAACTATAAATATTTTAAAAAATATATATAAGAGTGTTTGAAAAATTAACTTCGATTTATTTTAAAAATATAATAATTTATAATTTTAATATCAAACTGTAGTTATTTAAATAGTTTTATTTAACGTCCATGGTTAAAAGTTGAAATAGTAAAGAATACTATTATTTGGAGAATAGACGCATCTTTCTCAAATGTAAGAAAGTATAACTTTGAGTAGAATACACAAAATTAACGACACCTATTATGTAGCGGCGACGTTGACAGCACATTGATTATGGTATGCAAAACAGTGGTAAATAACAAGTAAAATGTCCCGTTTTCGTTGCCTACACTGTAATCAGTAATCACTGCTCGCAGCTACCGACTTCACTACACATCCCAATTTTTCCGTTGAAATTCATATCATCATCTCTGTATTGTATCGCGTTTATGAAAATCTAGTTGATGTGTCTATACTATATTGTGTAATGAAATTTTATCATCATATTCATATTGTACCGTATCAATGCAAATCCCACTACTAGAGAACATGCATTTTGCAACCGAAAATTTGCAACCAAAATAATCGGTTGTAAATTTAACCGATTCGGCAACCGAATTAGCAATTGAAGACCCAAAGTATGTCATACTGACTTTGCAACCGAATATACAGTTGCTAAATTGGTTGCTAAAAGGTTGCAACCGAAATTTAGTTGCAATGTCAGTTGCAAAAAAGTGGTCAATGATCAAACTTTTCTTTAGTTTGTTTGCACCAGCATTCTCGGTTGCTATGTTGGTTGCAAAGATTTTGCAACATAATTTTGGTTGCTAAGTCGGCTGCAAAAGAATTGTCAACTAGGCATTTAAACAAGCTGAGCCGAGCCTTGGTATTTTTTGATGGCTCGGGCTCGGGCTCGTGGTCTAAAAAATCCGCTTGGGTTCGGCTTGCTAGCCATCGAGCCACAAGAGAAAAGGTTCGGGTTCGGGTTCGGCTAGCATTAAAGTTTGGCCGAGCCGAGCCGAACCATCGAGCCATTGAAAAATCCTTCAAAACAATTTATCAACTTTGTTTTGGTCAAATCTGAATCGAATGTTCATATGTATATCCAACAAAGCAGACACAAGAATGAAAAAAGACTTGACTCTGCGATTAAGATTACAACGGACCAAAAAGTTTGGGAAAAGGATAAAATTAAATTTCTAACTTCTAATACATATATACATACAAAATTTAGAATTTCTCTATTTGGTGTGGTGGCCTTCTTGAAGCTGTAGGACGTGGTGATGTTGGTGGTGGAGGAGGCAGCGCATGGGAAGCTGCGACGGTGGTGGTGACAGAAACATTAATATCAGGCGGTGGTGGGGTGTAGAAACTGTAATGGTGACGAAGGGATGGCGTGGGAGAGGCAGCGGCACACTGGAAGCTATGACAGTGGCGATGGCGCACGGGAAGCTGCGACGGTGAAACATCCCGATTCTTCGGCATTCCAGGTATGGCGGCACGAGAAAGTTTAATTCAATAATTTTGTAATTTATGTGATTCGCATGCTTTAAATATCAATGTGTAATTTATTTAAGTTATATGCGCTTTAGATTTAATTAATATGTTTGGGCTCGAATGCCCAATAATTGAAAGATTAGGGACCTAATTGTAATTAGGGTGTTTTGATCTTCATGGAAATCTTGAGCTCGGGAATTCGAATTCAAATTTTGACCCCTTCATTGAGTTCGTTTCGACAATTCGGATTCAATGAAATAAATGTTGTATTTTTTTGAGGCCGTTTGATAGCCCTACCGTTTTAAAATTCGATCCGTTTGGACCGGATACCGTTTGACCCTACCTGTTTTCATTTAACCCGATCCATTTATAACCCGAAATGAGTTGAAAAATCAGCTCATTTCTCTCTATCCCCTCATCACTTTATGGCAGCCATGGAGAAAAGGAAAAAAAGAAGAGAAGAAAGCCACCCAAGTTCTTGAGCTCAAGAACCCCCGTCCCCGTTCGTCCGATCAATGATCCAAGGTAAGATTTGTGACCCTCTCGTTACGTGCTTCGATTTAATACCTCTTTTGTAGCTTGATTCCTTGTCTATGTGTCTATTTGGGGAGATGATAAATAGTGTGGGTTTCATATTTTGGGGTTTTCGGGCTCGTTTCGGAGTCCGATTTGTGCTCTAATGTGTTTTATATGTGTTATTTAATGTCATATGTTCGTTTTGTGCTGTTTCTTGGGGTTTGGGATGGTTTTTGGGGAGATTCAAAACCTCCCCGCGTTGCAGTCACCATGGTTGAAAGCTTGGTCGCGCTCGCGACCGTTTTTAGGCATGAAAGTGTTGCGGCCGCGACCGTCATGCCGAGTGAGGTTCTGTCTTGCCTTCGTGGCCGCGACTAGTTTCCAGTGCAATTTTGTCGAGGCCTGTTCACGCATATTCTGTTAGTACCGTTTTGTGCAGGGTCTACGTTCAGCCTAGCTTAGGGTTGGTTTTGTTTTGTTTGTCTCCGTTCGCTATGGCTCAGCGCGTGTGCGGAGGTCTGGTTTCGTTACACGTGTCAGGCTATAGTGCGGGGGTGTGGTGCCCCCGTTGGGGTGCTACATCTAAAGTGGTATCAGAGCCCCAGGTTGCAAAACCGGTATTTGGTGTCGTGTTGTGTCTGTTTAGGTCGTACGACATACGACAATATGGTTATGTGCATGTTTGCATCATGATTTGATTTGCTTTGCATGTGAAAAAAAAAAATTCTATTATTTGGTTATCTTTATATTGCACAATGCATTGCATCTCTTAATTGCTCTTAATTGATTCAACTACGTGGCATATGCACTTACTAATCGACATGCATATATCTATATTGTAATCGTGAGATTCTCAGGATACCACCATATCGACCGAACTGCGGTCGGTCTCACATCAAGTATACCTACAAAGCCTGATGGGATAGATCGAAGGTTTCAAACTGGGTATCGATATAGATCCGAAGTAGAGGTAGTTGCATTCATGACACGTGGATTCATAACATGTTAGATTTTATAATGAAATTGCTCTACGTGTTATAATCACAATGTGTAGCATTTTCTACGTGCTCGAGTGACTCTATGATGCATTTCATCTACACATATAACCGACATGCATATTTAGGGTTTATTTGTAGAATGTTGATTCACTCATACGGCCGAGTTTTGAGCCTTATGAAGTGGGAAGAGATGGTTGAAGTGAGGGTCGAATTAAAGATCTTCTTTGAGATTTGGCTGCCGGCTATGGGGTGATACGAAGATATGGCAAACAAGTAAGTTCGAGAAGCCTATATACCGGGTTGAAGACATGGGATTCGAGAGTGCTTTGATGAAAAGTTAAAGCTCATCTTCCGAATAAGGCATTTTGGGATTTTCTGCAAGAAATCATATCGGTGAAAAACTTGGACTTAGAGGTCGTCGAGGAACTACTGGGTTCGAGAATTATACAAGAAGTCATGTTGATAAACTAAGAACCAAAGGATCCAATTCTTGGAAATAAAATCAGGACCAAGAGAACACTTAAGATAGGAATCTCTGGCTAAGGCGATCGGTTAAAGATAGAACTCAATTATGAAATGAATTCCACGATGATATGAGAAGAAATGAGCGGGACAAGGATAGAATCGAGGACCCCAAGTACAGTGTTACTTTGGGAAAACAGCACCAGGAGTTAGAGCAAGAATCCGGCTTGAGGATTGAGAGCAAGTATAACCAACCGCAAATCCGGGGCATGGGGATTCATTCAATCATGCCTTAGAAGGAAGGAGATTGACAAAAGTTATTGGGATCCAAGACTCCATCGAATAGGGGACTTTTCTTAAAATAGAAAAAGAAGACCTACCACTGAGATTCACGGAAGCAAATCGAAATTTGTTCAGGGATTGAAGGCCAGATGGGACTCAGAATATTAGGGCGCATCGAGGGTTTCAAGCCATGACCTCAAGAACGAGAAAGCTACAATCACGGCCTTGGCTTTAGTTCAAATCATCATAAAGACGAATTTTCAAAACTTCGGTGAACGGTACATTGAACATACATATCATGTGCATCATGCATCTTTAATTTTGTTTTGTGCTTTGAGTGTTCGAGTGCTTTTGTTACGTGGTAAGTTGAGGGTCGTGCTTTGCAACGGATCTCAATCCGTGTTTCTTGGAGGCCAACGCTTGGGAACTCATTTTCGAACCGCCAGTTGACGTAGCATTAGAAGACACGTTTGGGTTGGAGAACGAATGGTGGAAGTTCTTTAACGACCCTATTTGTGATTCCAAGTTCTGGGCGGTTTGGATGGATTCAAACGGTAGGAGTTGAATCACTTTGGACCCTCCTATCGTGCGAAAACGTTCGAGCTATTCCAAGTCGGGATTATGTTCGTGTGGAGCTTGGGGAGAAGAATCAAACCCCTTGGCACGTGAAGACCTTTCTCGAGCTAACCCTTGTCGGGACGTCGAGAACCCCGAACTTAGGTGAATATTAGAGAGTTGCTCGTAGTTCTAACTCGAGCGGTAGGACCTGAGGACAGGTCCACTTTAAGGGGGAGAGGTTGTAACATCCCAATTCTTCGGCATTCCAGGTACGGCGGCACGAGAGAGTTTAATTCAGTAATTTTATGATTTATGTGATTCGTATGCTTTAAATGTCAACATGTAATTTTTTAAGTTATATGCGCTTTAGATTTAATTAATATGTTTGGGCTCGAATGCCTAATAATTGAAAGATTAGGGACCTAATTGTAATTAGGTTGTAATTAATAGTGTGGGTTTCGTATTTTGGGGGGTTCGGGCTCGTTTCGGAGTCCGATTTGTGCTCTAATGTGTTCTATATGTGTTATTTAATGTTATATGTTTGTTTTGTTCCGTTTCTTGGGGTTTGGGATGGTTGTTGGGGAGGTTCGAAACCTCTCCACATTGCAGTCGCCATGGCTGAAAGCTTGGTCGCGCCCGTGACCGTTTTTAGGCATGAAAGTGTCGCGGCCGCGACCATCATGCTGAGTGAGGTTTTGTCTTGCCTTCGTGGCCGCGACTGGTTTCCAGTGCAATTTTGTCGCGGCCGCAATTGATTTTTGAACTGTAGAAACCTTTTTGAGTTTAGAACATTCTAAAATTCAAACCACCTTAAAATTTGTTGTCGTTTGTGAGATATAACCGTTTAAATTTTGTGTCACCACTTCACCGGAATTTTGCTTTCATTCAATTTCAAACCTACGCCATTTTCGCCTCGCTTTGAACCACGATTCGAGCCATATACCATTTGAAAGATCTACGGGTCTAGTTTCATTTCCAAGAAATAAAACATAATTCCCATTTCTCAAACTCAAGTTATGATTGTTTTCCTACAGCTTGTGAATTTCGGAAAATTTTCAATTTTCGTCCATTTTCGCTCGGATCCACTTTTTGTGTTCTTTTTCTTCTTTTCTTGTACTATTTCACCTCCAAACTTGTTCTTAACTTGTTTTATCATGTTTATGTGTATGCACTTGTTCTTATATGCATTTTTATGTTGCTTAAGTAATGTGAATTGTTTGCACGAAGCACATATGCACCTTATTATGTATCCCCACCTTATGATATGCATTAATTGTGCACAAGAACATGTTATATGATTATAAATGAATATGCTGACCTATGTAATAACTTTTTTTTTGCATATAATTAGTGCGAATATGTGTTATGCTTACGTGATTACATCTTCTATATGCATGAACATACGTCGTGCGTCTATGTGGTTCATTCTTGAGTTTAAGTCTTGTATTTTGACTCCAGTTTGTTCAGGTGCACCCGGGGTGGTGTTTTGTCGGTTAAGTTGATTCAGGGGTGAATCAAGCGCTTTGTCTTCTGCTTCGTTTGGTATAAGATGAGGTTAGGATATAGTTATACCCTAATGCAACGTGCTCATTTTGAATGCATGCGATTTATAAGCCTTATGTATATGTAAATATGTGCGGAATACATATTTTGATGGTTTTGTTATACGTTTGAAAGTATGAATGCTATGTATGAGCCTATGTATGCTTGTGTTGGATTTGGTGCTTTGTGTGTGGTTTGCAAGTTCGTATGTTTACAAGTCCGTATATATTTATAGTATGTATGCATGGAATATTTACGTATATGTGTGTGTATATGATACGTATGTTTGTGGCACACACGATATGTTTTAGTATGCACGTTTGTAGCGGGCTTAGGATTTGATACGCTTTGTACATGTTATGTTTTGTTTGATGGGGCCCCAACGTACGTTATATGCTAAGGACGTACAGAAACCCACCTAGGAGTGGGTGGGGGATGGAGTCCTGAGGGTTTGAGGAGCATTGAGCACTCCCCTCATCCATTTTTGCATGGCTAGGGTCGCGCAACCCTTCCATCACCTTGACTTAAGGTTTTATATGTCTGCACCTTTATTTTGCATGTTTTGTCTTAAAGAGTTTGAGTGATTTGCACTCGTGCCCTCCGAGTTTTGCTACGCTTGTCTTAAGTTCATGAAACAGGGGTAGACTCTTAAATTAAGATAAAATTTGGTATACTTTTAACTTAATAAAATATGTTTTGATAATTTTGTTAAGTCTGCATGAATTTGAACGTACGCTTTGATATAAGTTTAGTTAAGTTTCATTTGTTCCATTTTGCTAAGTTACCGTATATATTATCATGGGCAAATATTTTGGTTTACAGAAACTAATCCCGGATTCACGAACATTTAACTTTGAACATGCTTTGCTATGTATATATGTATAGCGTGCGTGTGTTAACCCCTCGCTCAGTCAAGTGTGACTGACCCCTCCCTCTTTACGTTTTTAGCTTTGAAGGTTTGCTTTGGAGTTCGAGCTAGGCGGAGTCTTTCGTATAGTCTACATTTTGCATTTTGTATTTCGTTTTGAATTATGTTTGTACGATATGATCGCACGTTTATATATATGATTTGTTTAATAATGATTTGAATTCGGGACAGGCTTCTAGAGACAGAATTGAACCCGTTTGCATGTATGATTTATGTTATGAATTGATTTCGGGATTAGGAATTATGCTAGTTTGAACCCTTCACCTGTTTGTATGGTTTTGATTTTTGTTTGGCATGTTCATGCTTTCGCATATTTTGTTAGTACCGTTTTGTGCAGGGTCTACGTTCAGCCTAGCTTAGGGTTGGTTTTGTTTTGTTTGTCTCCGTTCGCTATGTCTTGGCACGTATGCGGAGGTCTGGTTTTGTTATACGTGTCAGGCTATAGTGCGGGGGTGTGGTGCCCATTGGGGTGCTACAGACAGTGGCGGTGGCGCATGGGAACCTACGATGGTGGTGGTGACAGAAACATTAAAATCAGGTACTGGTGTGGGAAGAGGAGGGTGGTGGCGTCCGAAATTTGGGCGGCAGTGTTTTGTTAGAGTTTAGGATTTTGTTATATATATTATGTATGTTGTATGTATGTATACGTGTAATATTTATTTTTATTTTAACATAGTTGTGGGTACGCTATGTATATAAATATATATAATAGTGCATTTATATTATATAATATATTTTATATTTATTTTATTACTTAGTTTGTGAGCCTCGAGCAACCAAATAAGAGGCTCGAGATTGGCTCAGAAATTGGCTCGACTTGGCTTGCCAATGACAAACCTGATAGCGTGCATTATTCTCTAATAATTGTGTTTTTGTGGCCATGTTTTAAGTGATTTTATTTGATATAATTGGTGCCTTGAGGTATTTTCTTGGTTTGTAGTGCAGATTGGACTGTTCTCTCATTTATGGGGATTTTCGGGGCTGATTAGAGAAGTTTTTGAATGGAGCTGTGTGCGTGAGAGATGTTGGGTCGTGCGTGTTGCCACCTATGTAGAAGAGAATCAAATTCAGACATGAGTTGCTGAATTGTTATTGTCGCAGTGGGATTTATTTGCTAAAGGGGCCTAAGAATTGAAAACTTGGAATTAATATGTTTTAGGCCCATTCAGAATTAATTGAGCCAATCCTATGGGAATCAGACTTAGGCAGCAAGTCTGGAGAGAGAGAGAGAGAGAGCCTACCTTGGACTTAGAGTTGCTTAATTTTTGACCTTATTCACTGGCTATATATTAAAGATTTGGTGGCTGATTTTGGAGAATTTTTGGAACACAACTTTCACGCAGCAGTTCGAGACGGGGCACGAAGGCAACAACTTTCGAAGACCTTCGAGAGCAAAATCATTCCTCTACAGTTCTTTTCAATTCCTTTGTTTAGTTAGACTATGCTTTTGATTTATTTCATGTTTTTGGACATCATGACTATGAGTAGCTAATTTCGTAATACTTTGCTGTGGATTTCTGATTCAGTTAAACATCGTGAGAACTAATCATTTTCTAGTCATTGCAATTCAAGTACTTATTAATTCTCTGATTATCGTGTTTATTGTGATTTATTTGCTTAGTGATAGGACCCGATTATCTCTAGACTGTTTGAGAAATTAAGTGAAACGAGGCAGAGTCGAGTGTCTCTATCTGCTATAGCTAACCTACTTAAATAATTTGGAATCATCCTTACGTCCTTGATCTATCTGAAAACTGAATTATAATCCCTAGCTAGGTGTTATTCTTCCTATTGTTTAATTCCTCTCTTTCTACTCTTAATTGTGTTGTTTTAGTTTTTAGATTTAAATTAATTGCTTTGTTAGTTTAATTTAATTAGTTTAGTTAAAACTCCAAACCCCCCCCCCCCCCCCCATTTACTTATTATTTCTAGTGGATTTCTTGCGAATTTAATTGAATTAATTTCTCTGAATCTCTGTGGTTCGATCCGTTTACGCTATACTCCGTATATATCGTAGATTAGGACTTTAATTATTTTTAACGGATTCAACACCTGTCAAATTTTGGCGCCGTTGCCAGGGATTTGTACTAATTGAATTTAACTCTTTTTCATGAATAGGAGTTTTTGTGGAAAAGACAAGCCTATTTATGATCCAGAAATTGAGAAAACTGCGAGAAAGTTAAGGCAACAAACCAAGATGTGTAAGAAACTGGCGGAAAATCATGACCTTATCAAACCTAATGGTTCAGGAACTGAGTCGGAATATTCAGAAGAAAAACTGGCTGATTTGAATGTTGAGTTTGGCCAAACCTTAATCATGGCAGAACCACTAGTACACAGAACCATGTGCAATCTGGTACCCTGCTACTGCATAACAGCCCCTCTATATCAGCTTTCCAGAGGTTGTTGCCGGTTTTGAGCTAAAGACGGGGTTAATTCACTTACTTCACATCTTTCGCGGTCTAGAAAACGAAGATCCTCGCCAACATCTAAGTGAATTCCATACAGTGTGCTGCTCTATCATGCCACACTGTGTTACCGAGGACCAAATCAAGCTGCGAGCTTTTCCATTCTCCTTGCAAGATGCGGCGAAAAGATGGCTATATTCTCTTCCATCCGGAACAATAACTACCTGGGAACAATGCATAGAGAAATTCTTGGACAAATTCTTTCTAGCTGCGCGGCAGCTAGATCTCCTCCGAGAAATAGTTGCAATTAAGAAAAAAGAGCACGAGGGCCTTCATGAGTATTGGGAGCGTTACAAGAACTTGCTATCAAGTTGCCCACAACATGGCTTCCTAGATAATACCGTCCATTACTTTTATGGAGGTTTGATGCCAATGGATAAAAGGATGTTGGATGCTGCTAGTGGGGAATCTATTATGGACAAGACTCCGGCAGAATTGATGGACATGATTGAAAGAACATCTGCGCACTTGCAGAAATTATACGCCGCCTCGGATATCCCGTGGCATGTTAATAAGGTCAATTCTTCCTCTCTTGATGAAATTAAAAATATGCTGAATGTTTTGGTTTCTAATCTTGGTCCAGCTTCCCCTTAAGTAGCCAAAGTATACCAACTTTTCACGAGTGCAATGCACCCTACCGATGCTTGCCCGACCGTACACGAAGGAACCGTGGAAAATGCTAGTGCAGTGGGTTTCCAATCTAAGAAATATAACCCCTACCCCAATACATACAACCCCGGATGGTGTGATCATCCTAACCTAAGCTATACCCCAAAACTTCAACCACCAACTTTCCAAAAATTCATACCTAGACCTCTACAATCCCAACAACCAAACCCTTTATCGAACCCACTTCTTAACCCACAAGCAGTCCAAATTAAAAACTTGGAGTCCACGATATAGAATTTGGGATCCACGATACAAAATTTAGGATCCACAATTAAGAATTAATTTGGAGAACCAATTAGGAAAAATCACAGCATCTTTGAGCAGGTTGGAGAATCAAGGAAAATTACGGTCACAAACTAAGGATCCCAGACACAATGTAGTGATATTATGCTCAGAAGTAGAAAGGAACTTTTGCCACCACTAGAGAAAGATGAAGAGCGGAAAACTGGGTCAGTAGGTGATTAGGCAAACAATTTGGCCTCCAAACTTGGCCTAACTTCGAACCCAAATTGAGATAATAAGTCAAAAATCATCGTATAGACTAAGTCCTTGGTGATTCCATCTCCATTCCCTCAACGTCTGGCAAAAATGAAAAAACAGAAGGAGGAGAGGAACATTCTTAAGACCTTTCGAAAGGTTGAAGTAAACATACCTTTGTTGGATGCAATCTAGCAGATTCACAGGGATACCAAATTCCTAAAGGAGCTATGCACCAACAAGAGGAAGCTGTTAGGTAACGAAAAGGTATGCATTGGAGAAAACATCTCTGCCGTTTTGCAAAAGAAACTTCCTCCTAAATGCAGTGATCAAGGAATGATTTCAATACAATGCAAAATTAGTAATTTGGGTATTAAAAAGGCCAAGTGCAATTTGGGTGCATTTATTAACATTATGCCTTTATCTGTTTATACTACACTTAATCTTGGTCCCTTGAAAGGTACATGTGTTATTGTTGGAAAACAACAGAGCTAACGTAGCGGAAGTTTAATTTTTTTTTTCCAAAAGTAGATAAAAAAGACTTGCAATGTTCGTATCGTATCGTAGGGTGTTTCAAGAAACTTACGTAGCTTAAAGCTTTCTTGTGATGCCGAAACCGCCTATTGAACACCCTTCAAGCGGAATGTCCCTCGAACATCCTTCGATTAGATCCCAAAGTAGGCAATCCTCCAAAGCGTATTCATACCAGTCCTAGAACACGATCAAGCTAGTGAGAATGCTAGTCCTATGGCTTGTGTTTAGCTAGGATATTTTACTTTGAAAATTTTTCTTTCATTTTTCTCAAAAACAATTAACACTTCTTGAGTGTTGGTCTAAAGCGTAAGAGAAGCACCACCCTTAGTATATATAAGAGGTTGATTCGAACCCCTAGGGTTTCCAAGAGCCAATGGGCTTTGTTTTCTTGCTCACCAATTAACTAATTTAATTATTATTTTAATTGAATAATAAGTTCTTTAACTTATTCTCCAAGTCTAGCAAGATATGTCTTTCTCTCTCCTACAATAGGAAGTTTAACTTTTCAACCTTTATCTAATATAAAGTTAAAAATCAATTGATTTAATAAATAACTTAATTCATAATTAATTATTTATTGGGTTAATTATTTTGAGAATAATCTTAACAATTAATTCATAATTAATTAAAAGAACAAAATTAATTAATTATAATTTAATTAATTAATTCTAGAAAAGAATTCACGTGTGGAATAAACCACACGTTATTGTCACGTCTTTGACACGTGTACATGACATGTGTCGGCCACGTGTGCGTGACACGTGGCAGTCACGTACCATGCGTGACACGTGGCTGGGGTCTATGTTTTTGTGGCCCTATTTCGATCAACACTTTGTTCCTTCGTTAATCATATTAACATCCTACCATAACCCTCGTATTCTTGCATTTGTGTGTGACCCCTTAGGTTCATTATTCGATTAGCAGTGACAATAATTAATTAATTCCCATAATTAATTAATCGCTTCACAGATCACACTACTGTAATCTAGCAATGGGTGTGTGACCCCTAGCCGAATAACGAAGTGAATCGAAGAACCTTTCAGCCAATGACAATCAGTGAAATACAATTCTCCCACAACTCCATCTCTCAATCAAGAACTAAGGCATGGGAATAAACTCAGAGCCTTGTTATTCTTGATCTTTAAAGTTAAGTTCGTTTCATATCCATTTAGATCTCAATCCAAGAAAACCCCATTTTCTTGATATCTTGATATTTTATCCACCTTGGCCAAGGGTTTAATATTTAATGGACTATGAACAACTAAATCAGTAAGAGATCATTCTTGTTCTTAACAAGTGTAGGTCCTTTATCGTTTTTACTAATTCTACATATGCCACTTGTGTAAGCCCAACATAGGCCGGGGTTCAAGTGTCCATATTGCGACACCCTTTTGAGCCTATATCAAAGATTGCAGAGTTAGCTCATATGAGACATTACAGAATCTCAAGTCAAAGGATTGTTAATCATGCCATTAACCTGTGAGATATTTCCTAATCTAAAAGTTTCTAGGAGACTTCCTTTCCCATTTAGGAATGTTCTCAAGCGGGATATCTCAGTGATGAAGTTCTTGTAACAATCACCCTTATGTATTATGAACGCATCATCGTATGCACTTATCATTCCATGAAACTGAATGATCCTTCAAAAGGAAATAATCACATAAGCAAGTCTGAACGGAGTCAAGGTCGACACTCCCACTGTCTGTTGGACTCATCGACTTGGAAAAGTTTCTAATCCTCGCCTATGGGGTTAGGAACTTGTTTCATGTGCCGTTCTCATAAGGGCAAAGTTCTTAACGGTCTCATCGGATTAGGGGAGTTCAAAACATGCAAAACACAGTTAAACCCAAACAGACATAAATAAACACATAAAGAAGTGTTTGACTATGAACAAAATCATCTCGTTTATTATTCAAAGACTGTTTGTGATTTTACAAGGAAATAGTAAAGCGTAAATACTGCTTTAAGGGCACTATTCCTAACAGTTCTCATACAGTTAGCAGATCGCTCTATCATATATTCGAAAGGTGTTCTAGAAGATGTCCTCGTTCAAATTAACGATTTAACCTTTTTGGCTGATTTTTTCGTATTGGACAAGGAAGACAACAATTCTGAAAAATCCCCTGATATCTTTTTGGGTCGTCCCTTTTTGAGTACTGCTAGGGCTAAGATAGATGTTCACTACGATTTATTAACTCTTGAATTCGATGGTGATGTGGTTAAATTTAATGTGTATGATGCCATAAAAAGACTCGATTAACTTTCTAGTGTGTTTATTATTGATATTGTTAATGACTTAACTGAGAAAGTGTTTGAATTGGATAATTTGGAGGTTTTCTGTTATGCACTTTACTATAGTTTGCATGCTAAGGATTTAACAGACCTTTCAAAGTTGTTTGAAATATCTAGTGAACTTTATGATGTGGTTCAAGAGTTGGAAGTTTTAAAACCTGTTACAAGTTATATACTAAGCTGGAATTGCCTATTTAACAAACTAAAATGCTTTCATCAATTGTGCAGGCTCCCGAATTAGAACTCAAGAAGTTGCCGGAACATCTCAAGTACGCGTACCTCGACGAGAAAGAGACTTTGCCCGTGATAATTTCTAATACGCTCAGCCGTTTGGAAGAAGAAAAGTTGATACGGGTGCTTCGGGAATTTAAAGAAGCAACCGTTAGACCATACCCGATATCAAGGGGATAAGTCCATCAACATGCATGCACAAAATAATTATAACCGACGATGCGAAACCGAAATGACAAGCTTAGTGCTGGCTTAATCCACCCATGATGGAAGTTGTCAAAAGGAGATGTTGAAGCTTTTAGATGCAGGCATCATGTTTGTTGAAAATGACGAAAGTGACATGGTACCCATCCAGCGTTCAAAACAGGGGGAGCGTTTGTGTAGACTATCATGGTTTAAATTCTTTAACTCAAAGGGATCATTTTTCCCTTCCCTTTATTGATCAAATGCTCGAAGATTAGACGAAAAATCTCACTATTGTTATCTTGATGGCTATTTAGGTTTTTATCGAATTCCAGTAGCTCCGGATGATCAAAGCAAGACCACTTTCATGTGAAAATTTGGAACGTTTGCTTTCCGAAGAATGTCGTTCGGACTCTATAACGCGCCGACAACTTTTTAGCAATGTATGGTCAGTATATACGATAATTCTTTCGATGAGTGCCTTGAAAATTTGGCTAAGGTATTAAAGAGATGTTTTGAGCATGATTTGGTCTTAAACTTTGAGAAGTTTCATTTTATGGTGGATAAGGGAATAATTCCTGGTCATGTAGTTTCCAGTAAAAGGATAGAGGTAGACAAATCTAAAATTGATATTGTGAAATCGTTGCCTTACTCCGTCAGTGTGTGGGAGATTCGATCTTTCCTTGGCCAGGCAGGTTTTTATAGGCGTTTTATACAAGATTTCTCAAAGATCACATGACCCCTTTGCAAGCTTTTGCAAAAAGATGCGGAGTTCAATTTTAACGATAAATGCAAGGCGGCATTGGACATGTTGAAGAACAAGTTAGTTTCAACTCCCATCATGTAACCCCCAAACTGGAAATACCCGTTCGAGATCATGTGCGATGCGAGTAAATATGCGGTTGGAGCTATTTTGGGACAACGAATCGACAAGAATTCGCATGTCATCTACTACGAATCCAAGATGCTAGATAACACGTAAATCAACTAGATAACTACGGAAAAAGAACTTCTATCCATTTTTTTTTTGCTTTAGATAAGTTTCGATCATATCTTTTGGGCACTAAAGTAGTTGTTTTCTCTGATCATGCAGCCTTGAAATTTCTCTTGACGAAGAAGGATGTAAAGCCTTGGCTAATCCATTGGATTTTGCTCTTACAAGAATTCGATCTCGAAATTCGAGATAAGAAAGAATGCAAAAATCTGGTCGCAGATCTGAGTAGAATTCCAGGAGATATTATAGATTCCATGCCTATACGTGATGAGTTTCCAGACGAGCAGCTTTTCGAGGCATTTACCTATAAGGTTCAGCCAAACCTTAAACCCACACCCTGGTATGCAAACATTGATAATTACTTAGCATCAATTATTCTACCTAACACTCTGTCTCATTTTGAAAAGGATAAGATAAAAAGTGATGCGAATTATTTTATTTGGGATGACCCTTTTTGTGGAAAATTTGTTCAGACCAAATTATAAGGCGTTGTATTTTCGAGAGTGAGTATGAGTCAATTTTAAAATTTAGTCACTCTTCGGAATGTGGGAGTCATTTTGGGTCAAAACGTACAGCTTTGAAAATTCTTGAATGTGGATTATTTAGGCCTAGTTTGTTTCGTGACGCATTCTTATATTGCAAAAGCTGTGAGAATTTTCAAAAGACGGGTAATATGGGCCCTAAAAATCAAATGCCCTTAAATCCCATTCAAGCTTGTGAAAATTTTAACGTATGGGGCATTGATTTTATGGGTTCGTTCCCTCCATCTGGCAATACTTATATCTTACTTGTCGTTGATTACGTCTCAAAACGGGTGGATGCGAAAGCTACCTACACTAATGATTCAAAAGTGGTTGTAAATTTTGTCAGGTCCAACATTTTCTCTAGGTTTGGAACACCTCGTGCTATCATTAGCGAATGAGGCACTCACTTCTGCAATCATTTGGCTGAGACACTCCTGACTAAGTATCACATCACGCGACGGACTTCTACAGCTTACCACCCTCAGACTAATGGGCAAGCTGAGATTTCAAACAGAGAAGTTAAGTCCATTCTCGAGAAGACGGTGAGTCCAAATAGGAAAGATTGGAGTCAGAGATTGAATGTCGCCTTATGGACATATAGAACAGCATACAAGACACCGTTAATGATGTCCCCGTTTCGAGTGATCCATGGTAAAATGTGCCATCTACCCGCGAAATTAGAACATCGGGCTTTTTGGGCAATAAAGACATGCAACATGTAAATAGATGCAGCGGGAGAGAAACAAAAACTCCAACTTTAAGGGTTGGAAGAGGGAATGATACATATGAGAATTCGATGATTTATAAGTCTAAAACGAAGAAATTCCATGGCATGATGATTTCTAGGAAGAATTTCTTAGTGGGTCACAAGTCTTACTTTTTAATTCTCGATTGCGTCTCTTTTGGGGTAAG
The DNA here is from genome assembly GCA_037501455.1 of Lantana camara. Taxonomy (NCBI): domain Eukaryota; kingdom Viridiplantae; phylum Streptophyta; class Magnoliopsida; order Lamiales; family Verbenaceae; genus Lantana; species Lantana camara. The sequence goes on from CM074863.1 coordinate 90,461,740, forward strand.
TTGAGATCACGTTGGACAAGCCCTTATATGGTCACGAGCATCACCGAACATAGAGCGATTGAAATCAAGGATATAAATAATGGGAGTATTTTGAAAGTGAACGGGCATCCACTGAAGCCTTTCTATGAGCATTCACAACCATCTTTAGTTCAGGAGAGGTGCTTGGAGGTTAAGCCTCCGGCTTTTTAATCATTTCTGATATGCCTCGTCGAGTCCAAGATAATAAACAATGGTGCGATTGGGAGGCAACCCAAGTTGTGGCGATTCAGGTGCCACCCTCGTACCATTTCACTTTTATTTATTTCTTTTTTCTTTTTCCTATTTTTCTTTCTTTTTGTTCGGTCTTGAATTAATTTTGTGCTCTCGTGTTTTGCAGGCTCCCGTCTCGTGCCTAAATTTCGGTTGGATGGTATTTTTGTTTGATTTGGCCATACCTAACACCCATGTAATTTCTTTTTTTTGGTGGAAAATATAACTTAGTTTTAAAGTTCAAGGATCCGTAGGCCACTGCCCTACCCGAAACCATGACTAATACCCGACCCGCCAAACCTATCCGCAACCCTAACCCACGGACAATACCCGGCCTGTCAGCTGAACCAATAACCCGGTTCGGGAATTTGAACCAACTCACCCCCCTCCCCTCCCAAATTTATAACCCTAATCCTAATTTCACTTTCACCCTCCTAACCCTAGCCGCCATTTGCTTTCACCACAGATTCTCCGCCTCCAGCCCTCACTTACCGCGGCGGAGCATCAACCCTCAAACAACCACCGCACCACCGTAGCACCAAGATGCTCTCGTATTGTCACCACCATGGCCAAGCCTTCAAGCAAGACAAAGCTTGACTTTACCCCAACAGTGGAGAAATCTTCTCCTCCAGGATACCTTTTCTTGCCACAGCCGTCCACCGCCACTTCTGAAATCCGCACGGCGATGGATGTGTACGGGTTCCTTGAAGCCAACGCCAACTCTTCACAAACCATGTCACAACCGCCCGCATCCCTTCCTCAGCCAATGCCGGCAGTTACCGCCACCCTTCAGGCTGAGAAAACATAACCCCTACCAAGCTTAGCCCCAGCACCGCCTCTCATTGCCATTGACTGGAGGGTGAAACACCGGCATGACAACCTGGCCGTGCCCAACTACGAGGTTCCTGTACCTATTCCTACGAAATACCAACCGTCGGCTACCGTGGTGAGATGTTCTAGTAACCTCTAGGAAGCTGTAGCTCTCTATGGGCCACCACAGCCACCGGTGCTCATAGATTTGAGCTACCTTTCTCCAAAATGGCAGATCCATCGGCCTTCGCCGCCGACACCACGATCAAAACTAAAGCATGTACCTCCACCATCACCACCGGCTGTACACTCTTCTCCATCGCCTCCTTCATCGATAAGGGCGGATCCACCAAGCCCTTCATCCTCCTCTTATGAAACCGCCGGAACAGAGACGACCACCAGGTCCTTTAACACCGACAGAGAGATTCCTACTGCGGCTGACTCAAACACTGCCAGCGAAGCGAGTACAACCACCGATTCATCTGATCCTAACTTTACATTTGTCCGTGATATTCCAGCACAGCAAGCTCCGTCTCCGGTGCCTCTGATGACAACTCCCGTCTCAGTCAATGTCTAACTCAATTGAACCCCATTTTCGATGCTGAGCCGGAAGAGGATGGAGGGGCTGAGAAACCAAACTGTGACCCATACACAAAACCGATCGTGCAAGTTAAGCTCCTGAATTTAGATACATTGCACACTATCGGTTTACATGATACTGTATTTGACTATTTGCAGGCTATTGGTTGAGCGGGCTTTTTTATGTGGGATTACCCTGTTTATGTTGAACTTGTGGGGGGAGTTTTATGATACTTACACATTTGATATGCCTTCCAGTTTTACATTAGATACGCCTGATTTGATTAATTTTGTGTTGTTGGTTAAGTCGTTTAGTTTATCTATAACCGATTTAATGTTATGTTGGGATTTGTTCATGTTGATGAGGTTCGGGGCGAGGATTATTTGAGTAGTCTGTGTGATTATCAAAGCGTAACTCTATTTGATGTTGCTGTTACGTATGCACTTCTTACAAATAATGCAGATGTTTATGTGCATGGAAAATCCACGGATTATCACTTAATTGACCCTTCTTTAAGATATATTCATCGTCTTCTTTCTAGTACATTTGCAGGACGTCACGATGGCCTAGGACCTTTAACTAAAACTGAAAAGTTTTTTTTTTCTGTGGGCTATGATTACGGGAAAAAGGGTTAATTTGGGTTTGTGGTTGGCAGTTAAATCTAGGGATGTACGCTCGCACACGCAAAGTTTAGTTCTAGGGCATTTCATCACTCACTCAGCTGTATATGATGAATTGCTTGATGTCGAGTCTAATTTGTTAACTGTTGTTGGCCCTAGAAAACGTATTGATTTGATTAGTTTGGATAAAATGAGTAGATTGGATAAAATGAGCATGTTGGTCAAAACCGATGAAGGGTATTCTTTACCTCGTACAGGTTTGGATCTGACACAGGTGCGATGCTTTTTCAAGCAAAAGCACGATACCAACGAGACACCACCACCACCACCACCACCACCCGAGGCCCAACCGCATCCCGAACCTGAGGCTAACTTGCTGCCACGACTGCAGCACGTCGAACGCGATGTTGAGGAGCTTTAAGAGAGCATGAACGTGATGAACAAAAAGCTGGACATCCTACTTGCCGCTACCGGTGTCCCACAGTCTGCACCTTGATGCCTTCGTTTCCCCATACTTCAAGGAAGTTCCCGTTTATCTTTTCTTAATTTATGCCTAGGGACTATGCATTATCTAAATGCGGAGGGAGGAATAGCCCAGTTTACTATTTGGGCTACGTCCTTAAATTGCATATAAATTTTTTTTATGATTCGTGGGTAGTTTTTAGTCGATTTTCATGTACATATTGCGCGGTTTTGGCATGTTTAAGAGCTGTGAATATTTGGGGTTGTTTTAGTTGACTTCTGGTGGGTAATTTCTGAATTTTTGTGGCTGAATTTTGGCACTTTTGTGACTGTTTTGGGGGTTGTTTTGGGGGTCTGATTGCTGCATTGATATAGCTGCTTTTGGGGTAAATTTTTGGCCTAGATAACTGATTATCTGAGTGAGTTAACTTGTGATTTTGTTCACGATTTGAGGATGTTGATAGTTGTGGAAATTTTGCTCCCGTTTTGAATACTTTCAATTAGGTTTGATTGTTGAATTTTGCTAGAACGAGTCAGGCCTATTGAGTGCATGAAATTATTTACGAAATTTAATAAATTAGTGTAGTAGTATGCCCTCATTTTCATGAACAATTGAACGAATTAGTGTGCTTTGCTTAGATAGAGAAGTCATGTTTTTCAAATGAATCTGAAAGTTGATTAGCATGCATCTTAGCTCCCTTTCGAGGCGAAATTTTTAGTTAACAATTGATTTGGGAAGTGACTTAGGCAGTCGTTATTAGTGGTAAGCCTTTCTATAGCCTTTTCACGAAATAAAATATTCGATTGACCCCATTAAGCCTGAATGTTGTGTAATTTTCTTCTTAGCCATATTACAAGTCGATGCACAACATTATTATCCCTAGGGCTACAAACGAGCCGAGCCGAGTTTTACCTAAAAAATAAGCTCGATCTTGAGATCAAAAATGGTAGGCTTGACTCAAACTCGGGATCGAGATCGATAAGCTGGGAATTTGAGGGCTTGAGATTGGCTCGATGGAAACTCGAGATCGGCTCGGCTTGACTTGATAAGTCCTAAATTCTCAAGGAAAAAGGGAAAGAAACGGAGAAATATTGGGGGAAAAAATAAAATGGATACAACAATCCTTCATTTACAATCTTTAGAGGAAAGCTTGAGGCAAGATGGTGGGCAGCAGCTGAAGGAAACTTTGAACGCTGGCAGAGATGGTGGGCAGCGGCTGAGGAAAGCTTCGAATGCTAGCAGAGATGGTGGGCGGCGACTGAGGAAAATTTTAAAAACAGGCTGAGATGGTGGGCGACGGCTGAGAAAAGCTTCGAATGCTAGCAGAGATGGTGGGCGGCGACTGAGGAAAATTTTAAAAACAGACGGAGATGGTGGGCGGCGGCTGAGGAAAGCTTCGAAGGCCGGCTAAGATGGTGGAAGGGCGCCTGAGGCGATTGGATTTTTGAAATGGATCTAGGGTTAAGAAGTTTCAGTTTAATTCTTTCATTTTCTGAGGGTGGAGGCGACGGAATTCTTATAAATAATCTTCACAGGTCCTAGGGCTATTTGTATTTCAAAGAATCCCGTTTTTCATTCCAAAACCAAGCACATTGAAATCAAACATCATTTTCTCCGAGACCATTTTCAAAAAAATAAGATCAAAATTCTTTATGTTGATACAAAAAAACAGCTTGCGGATATTTTTACAAAGAGCTTAGTTGAAGATCAATTTGGTGCATTACGAAGTGCACTTGGATATTTTTACAAAGAGCTTAGTTAAATCATGTTTTCTCTCTCACCGGTACTGAAGCATCAAATTTTTAGTATTTATTTACCCTCAACCCTAATTCTTGCCCACTTTACCTTCTCCGCCGTTTTCTATTTCCAAAACCCTAGATCTGAACCATGGCGAAAGGGAAAACCAAGAAACAACCGGTTCGTAAGAGTCAGCGGCAACTCACCCCAGCCAAGCGTAAACACACCACCGACTCTGATGGGGACACAACCCCCATCCTCATTGCTGACCATGACGGAAGTCCCTCTGAAGTCAAGCCCTCTGCGTTTGAACTAATGCCAACCGAATTCAAGTTTTCCAACAAGATTGCTACCGATCTGTTTTTCAACTTCTTCAATCTAGTGGAGGTAAACTGTGGTCTTGCTATTAATGATAATGATATCTTGCCTTTCTCTGCTATTGATACTCTCAGGGATCTGGGATGGGAACCGTTTATCACTATTGATGCTCCCACTTACCCATTGGTGGTGAAACTCTTCTTTTCAAATGCCACCTTTTCCGAAAGTGATGATGGGTTGGAGGTCAGTGTTAAATCTGTTGTTCAGGGCAAGGAAGTCTTCTTCAACGTTGAGAAAATCAGCCGACTTTTGGGGCTCCTCAACACTGGTGAGTGGTCCTTCTGTTTTGGTAAGTGGCCTGAAGAGATCTGCTGGAAAGAAGTCTATTAAATTTTTTGGGATGGGGTCAGTTATGAACTATCTGGGGCCGAAGGGGTCAGCAATCTAAAAAATGTGGAGCTACTCTTCTGGCATAAAGTCATCCATCACTCTGTGCTCTCGGCTTCCACCCTCAGTGGAAACCACTCCACCAACATGACCTGTCTCTCAGCGTATCTACTGTTCAAGGTAGCTAAAGGTGAATCAGTGAACTTGGGATTTGGGATTCTTAAATATATGCAACACTGCTTCCAAGTCAAGAACACAAATCTTCCTTAGGGGATGATCATCTCTCATCTACTGGCTGAGGAAGGGGTTGTGCTGCCTGTGTCCTTGAAGGAGGGACCCGAGGATTACAGGGTCATTGATAAGAGAGTCTTTGCAAGATGAGGATTCAGTATGATGACTTCGGTACTTGGGTGAAAGGGACAAAATGTGCTGTTCTCGAAACTACTTTATCTGCAGATGTTGAAGCCACGGACTCCAAGGACTCCAAAGACTCCAGTATTAACTCTGAGGAACTCATTGCTGATATCAAATTTCTCAAGACTCAACTCATCAGTGTCAACCTTAGGCTGCAGGACATCCAGCAAAAGTTGTTAGCAGGGCGCCCGGCTCACTCAGGCGTCTTTTTTGCTGCTAAATGGGGAGGAGACAAAGAAGACCAGGATCAAGATCAACCTCTGCCTTGATTATTACTTTATCATTACTTTATGCTATCTTAATTTATGAACTTGGTTTGTACTTAAAACTGGTACTTGTGGTTGGTTCTATGGGAACTTATGGTTTTTGGGTACTCGATTAATATATCTGGCTTAGTATAAATCTTGTTTGTAGGGGGAGAACCACCTTGATTTGTGGTGATATCACTTTCTTGTCTGCAGGGGGAGCTTTAGATGCTCCATTTTATCCTCGTATAAACCAGAAAGTTCTGTTTACATATCTCCCCTGTGTTTCTCTTCTTTTGTAGGTTCATCAGCAAAAAGGAGGAGATTGTTGGGATATTTTCGCTGATGAAAACTAAAGTAAAAAACCTTCATTTATCATCTTTGGCAGGATTTCGAGAATCAAGCAAATTAGACACTAAGACAAGAGGATTGCTCAAATCATGGTGATTGCCCAAATTATGGATCAATGGATACTTACCTTCTTCTGTCAGAACAAAGGCAATTTAAACTGATATTCTCAAGGAAGAAAAGTGCAGAGTTACAGAAGAAAGCTTAAGAATTGTTACGAGTGTCTTAAGAAGTTCTATAAAGCTTGAGAGATTTGCTTTGTGAGTGTGGATCTCTGGAGATTAGCTAAAGTGTGCTCATAGCTGAAGTTGAGAGGAAGTATTCCTCTGGTAGTTCAAATATTTGTATTGGTATTTGAGGTAGTCTCTTTTGTGTGAGTTGTAAGATAGATAAACTTAAAGGGATTTATCTATCCTGCTGTGTGGTATTTGAACTCACAGATCTGTCTGTGGATTTCTAAAGTGCTTAATAAAGTTTCCTTTAAAAACTCCCAAGGTAACCACTTGTGGACAATAGTAGGCTTGCCAAACCTGTATAAATCGTTGCGCATCTTACTCCTTCTTTGGCTGTGGTACCCAATTGTCAGGTGGTACACTGCCAAGTATGTCACAATATTTTCTGAGTTTGCGTTAATCCATGGATGAAAATAGAGAGATTAAGTTTGTCGATAAGTGTTTGAAAAGAACTTATGTAAGTAATTTATTTTATTGAACTATTGTGTATATTATTTGTTTGGTAGAACAAATGTCAAACTAAAAGAGCAAAACATCCAATCCCCCCAAATTTGGAGGGCAGGTTAATTGAGTTTTAGGTGAATACATATCATATTTGTTTGGCAAGTGTAAAATAATTTCTATGTGGTGTTTAGAAAATTCATTAATATTTCGTTTATTTTCATTAGGAATGGACAGAAGAGCAAGGTGATCCGAACAAAGATGGATTTGTTTATAGATTTGGAGGTGTAGCTCCATTTGTGACCACTTCTATGAACTCCGATCCTCTATCTACATCTTCATTGGAGAACGCAACAGAGGCTGCAACTTAAAAATTTCTAGTAGCTCATATTGAAGAAAATAAAAAGATGAAGGAGAAACTTGAGTCATTAAAAAAAATGGTCGTGCATTTATCTTCCCAATTTTAAGTTGCTCGGGCACCATTGTGGACTCCAGCTAGCCAAAGGCCATATTTGATGTCTCCTCCCGGATTTATGTCTTCTTGGGGGGTTCATGTTGTCTAGATTTGTGTCTCGTCAAGGTTCACACCCTCTACAACAGATCAAGTACACAACATCACTTCTACACCACTCGTATTATTGAAATGGGAAAACAACAAATTACTCTTAATAATGTGGGTGGGAGGGTAATTATATTGATGATGATGATGATGAGGAGGAGGAGGAGGAGTGATAGAAGTGTGAATGTTTTTTGAATATTGGTAACTTTTGTGAAAAAAATCGACGTAGATGATGATAACTTATTGTTAAAATTATTGAGATACATTTTGGATTAGTTGAAACTTTTTTTAGATGTTGGATTAGTTGAAGCTTGCTAACATTGATGTACGCATCTGTAGATGGGGCTAATATCCACTTTGATGGTGCAGAAACTTGTAAAGGATTTAAACACCAATCACTTTAGAATTTGTTTGTAGAAGGGAAGACCATCATAGGCGTTGAGCCTCAGGAACTGGGTTTCCAATGAGCGTGGGTTCTTCCAGCTAGGATAACACCAGGAAATCGTGCAGCAAGGGTGCAGGAAATGGTGAAATATATGAAGCTTTGGAGAAGATGAAGATGCAGAGGAAAATGATGCCCAGTTCAGTAGTGTGGTGTCTTGTGAAGAAGATGACTTGGGGGAGAATGCAAGTGTTCTCCCTTATGTATATGTTAGGGGTGAGGGTAGATTAGGTAATCTGACCGTGTGGTCCCAAACCTGTGTTGCCCTAACACGTGGCTGCCTGTGGTGATATGAGAGTGATGGCTCTGGAAAGTAGGCGGCGTGTCAGGTACAAGGTGCGCACTACCTTTGTGTCAAAGGTTGTTGACGAGGGTCGCGCGGGTGGAAGGTCCCGGATCCGGTTTATGAGTGTTCAGATCCACCACGGCGGTGGGGGACCACACGCGAGCGAATAGGCGACGCTCGAAGAGTGCTCGGACGGGTTCCTCACGACTTATGATCTTTGAGCGCCGAAGTCCCGAGCGACAAGAATATGGCCCTCGTGCGGGTGATTCCCGGAAAGGTAACCCCGAAGGCCGGGATGGGAGCGCCGAGCCTGCCTGTTCGACCCCTTTTCTTGAATAGTTAGCCGAGGCTCAAGGGCCTATACTAGTTGGCAAGTGAGTGGGCTGGGTTGGCCCACGAGCCCATCAATGCGAGGGTATAGTCTTCACGTCAGCAGATGGTGACACGTGGACGGCTCTGATACAAGCGTGTTTTTGGGCCTCATCATTTTGCCCCCCAAATTCTATAGTATCGCTCGAGCGTACTATAGAATTTAATAAGGAGGGAGCCTTGGATTTTGAATTACCCGAGGGTCAAGCCATTGCTAGAGAAGTGCCCGCTTGACTTCTGTAACGGACACAGTCTGACACCGCATTAATTGAAGTCATGTCCGCATTTAATGCTGAGTGGGAAAGTGGGCGCGTGCACTCCGGGAGACGTGAGGCGGTTACCAAAAGTGGGGGGATTTCCTAGGCGGGAAATGATTGCCATTTGAAATCCCAAGCCCTAATCAATGTAAGTTATCCCCTATAAATAGGGATTTACAGCATTTTAGGATCTCTTTCACGCTTTTCGTCTTCTTCAAGCATATACGCAGCAAGAAATCTCTGCAACTTTTACTGATTCCGGCGAGTTTCCGTTCTTCAAACTCTAGGTAAAACTCCATAACACTTGTTTTCTGTACTAACTTTAGATTTAGGTTGTGCGTGAGCGAAACTTTCTAAGTGAAGAACCCTTTCTGCCGTTGAATTCATTCCAGAATTTTCCTTCTCCACTGAATCTCTCACGAAAAGCTCCATCTCCAATAACCAAAACCCAGATATGGCAGACAATAACGCAGAGGCTTATGTGAGGGAAATAGATGAGATGTCAGTGGGGAGCTCTTCCCCTCATGGCAATGTACCCACAACTGTTCCCCTGGCTAGGGCGTCCCCAGGTGAGGGGGTTCCCATGGCGATTTCAGTGGCTCAGGCTCCAGTTGACGCCAGGGATGAGGAGGTCGGCGCAGCTGTTCAAGGGATGAACGAGCGTGCCCCTGGAGGGATGAATGACCTCTTTGAAGAGATGAACAACGTGATGGAAATGCAAAGGCAAGGAGAGAGGGTATTTTCTGTGCTTAATAGCGCTGTGAGACCTCAAGATCACAGGATCACAGTGGCTGTCATGGCCCCCGAGGGTGGTGCAGGTCCATCCGGGCGTCAATTTGAGGCTGAACCTTCCAGAAGGCGTCAAAGGAGGGGAAGGGAGCCTTCCACTCGAGTAAGGCAAAATAACCCTCATCAAACCGACAGATCTCCGGATGAGATCAAAAACATTTTGACACCCGACGATTTGGAAGAATTGAGGGCCAAAGCGTACTGGGACGAGGCGGTATTTCCCATACGCATTCCCGAGGAGGGAGAGAGGGCAAACCAACCACCACCGGGGATGATGACAGTCTATTGGGATGCAGTCCTGGCTGGGGGTCTGAGGTTCCCTATTGCTCACGCCGCTGCTGTCATCTACCATCACCTAGGGCTTTGCCCTTCACAAATTTTGCCCAACGGCATAGCCCTAATCAACACCTTCATAATAACGACGAGAGCCTTAAACCAAGCAGCCTCGATTGTCAACTTCGACAGTTTGATACAAGTAGCCCGCTCGCCACGCTCGTCGCCTACGGACGGGTTTTATTACGCCCAGGCCAAATCGGGCTTTAAGATGATAGACTCCCCATCCACCTCCTACGACGAGCATTGGAAGGAGGGGTATTTCTTCGTGGGGGCCCCCGGGGGGATTTTTGGGGTTCACCGACAGTGGATAATACATGGCGAGGGTCCTTTGATTAGGGAAAGGATGAGGAATAAAGCCTTTGAGGATTAGGCGATGGGATTAGCCTTCGAGATGAGGAGTGAGAGAAAGTGGATTAAAGCTGAGACTTTGATGAAGAACGAGGGAGTGTTGTTCCGTTATGGATTATCTTGCCCTCCAGACATGATACTCAACCCTCCCGCTGACATCATGGCCCTCGATGGTTAGATTCTAGGAACTAACTACCCTAACTTTTAGAATAGCCTCCTAACTTAGTGTGACTGTTGTATTTTTGTATCTGTGATCCAAGTAACCAACTTCTGACGCTCGTTTCTTCTTACTTGCAGGTGTTCAAATACTATCGCAAGGTATGAATGCCGAGGCTCTTTCTCGCATGTTGGGCGTCCAGGTACCCGCCGCCGACCCTCAGCCCTCTCAACAGCAGCAAATCCACCCTCCCAACGCTCCGAGGGGAAGGGGAACTAGGCGAGGGGCCGGCCGAGGACAAGACGGCGCTCGTGGAGGTGCGGGGAACGAAGCTCCCCCTAGGGGCCCCATCGAGGATTTGACAGTGGAGGGTACCCACGGGGCTACCCCTCCACCGGTGGCCCCCGAGGGTCCGATTTCATTGAGTTCGAGCGGATCTCGAAACCGCTCGGGGGAACATGTCCGTATACATGAAACCATTCGGGCCGACCGTCAAGGGAAGAGGAAGAGGCTGCCGGATTTCCTTCCAATTTCTGGCAAGGGGAAAGAGGTGGTAGTGGGGCACAAAGGCGAGGGCAGCGACACTTCTTCATCAGAGGATGAAGATTTCTGGAAGATAGGTTGCAAGGGCGACACTCGCTACAAGCGCTAGCGGGCTGAGGGTCCAGTGCTTCTGAAAAAGAGCGCCTACTCCGTGAACATCGTCTCTGACATCGTCGGAAAACTCTAATTTTTCGGCGATCATGATAAGCTGAACGAGCACTACGCCGCTCGTGTTGCTGATGACGCCTGTCATGCCCTTCTGATGGTAAGTCCCTAGTACCCTCTGGAGATTTCCCAATTCCATTGTTCCCATTTTAACACTAATCTTCGCTTCTGACCCTCCAGGAGGTAATCCCTAGGTTAAAGAACTTGCAGGGGCGAGCGCAGGCCTATTCCGCGCACAAGGCCAAGTACAAGAAACTGCTGCGAATCTCTGACCCCGTCAAACTGCAAGAGGATTACAACCATGTCCACTCCCAATTGACCACCACCAACCTTGAGAAGGACCAGCTGAAGGAGAATCTGCGGAAGGCGGACGCGGCCTACCTTACTCTTGACGAGCGTCATATGGAGTTGAAGGTGGAGCGCGACCAACTGAGGGTCCAGAATAGGGAGTTGAGCACAAAACTGACTGAGAGCACACGTCAAAATGAAGAAACTAAGAAGGCTCTCGCTGAACTGCAGGGGAAGGTGGAAGGACTGGCGGCGAAGGTCTTTTGGGACGCAGTGATGAAGTTCGTGCGTTCTAAGGCCTTCGTGTTTGCGGCCAACATCCAGTGCTTTGACAACGCTCGGCGCTTCTTCCATAAAGCTATCGGGCAAATGGTGAAGCTTGGCTTGGCTCCTGATAGCGCTCGAACCGATGCGCGCCTGCGTATGGACCTGGATGAAAACTGCTAGCCCATGGTCCAAGACGAGGATCCCACCGAGAGTTTGGCGGAGCCGGAGTACCAGGAGTTGGTGCAAACGCTCCAACGGGAGTTCATAGCTGCCAACACTCTAGGTCCCGAGCCCATACGAATAGAGGATGAGGACACCGTCGTGGAGGCAGCGGATGTTGAGGAACCAGGTGAGGCTCAAACTTCTGACGCACACGTGTTGGCCCCAGTTCCCCTTGCGACTGCCCCTCCAGAGCCCGACTCTCAAGCCCCGTGATGATCCCTTGGTTGTTGAGTCCCTTTGTTTGCCAGTTTAATTCCCTGTCTTACTTATGAACAATTCATGTCAGTTTAATCCTTCAGCTATTTTCTTGAACGCTTTGGGTTCCTTTATGCTCCTTTTCATATATTTGAACTCTTCTTTTTTACTGCTTGGTTGTTTGAATGCTTTCTCTTTTACTTTTGAATGGTGAATGATGTTGTTTCATTGCGCTCGCCGCCTTTATATTGGTCTCTCTTGTTTGAACGTTTGCGATGGGCGTGTGTGTGCACGAGGGCGTTTTCTTTGAGGGTGCCCTGGCATTCATCACAATGCGCCATCAGTTTAAGGTTTGGCAGCGTCTGGCGATTTGAGGGACGTAGATACGGGCGCGAGGATGTTTTCTATGGGGGTTCCCTGGCCGTATCCGTAATGAGGCTCGAATTTGAACTTAGGAAACTTCTGAGGATTTGCCTAAGTATTGGCCCCAATAATGTGCATTTCCAGGTTGAACGCTCCAGGGAGTTGTATGTACTTTAGAAATCAATAGTAGGATTTGCTAAGTATAGGATCAAAGCGAGCGTAACCGTGGGGTTAACGTCATTTCGAGGGACCCATGAAAGGATTGTTATGGGATCCACTATTTTACGAGTGTGCTCTTACCCAAGAAGTTGAGGGTCATCGAGGTTTTTACGAGCGCGAGCTGGAGTGGCGTGCACTCAGCTGGCGTAAATTAAGCATTTTGCTCCCCGTTGTTTGACACGCTCGTTCTTAGGATTTTATACACTTACGAATTGTCAAACTATTCCTGGTATATGGTTATCAACACCCAGATAGCGTTGCTCCCAAAACGATTGGGGTATTACTTAGGCCGTTCGACGTGGAGGATGCTCGACACGGAGTGGGCCTTTTGTTGCTCAAATCATTAACCAATAAGAAAGCAAATAAACGACATAATAAAAAAATCAAATGCTTACTGTTATACTTGTAATTTCCAAAATGAATACAATATGCTTTCTGTCAAAAGAAAGTACCCCATGCCGCCAACGGGCAATTACAAAAAAACTGATGTTTACACGTAGAACCTTCTAAGGTTACATGCATTCCATGGCCTAGGGAGACGCTCGCCTTGCAAAGTCTCCAGCAGGTAGGTGTTATTTACTCGTACCTGAACGACTTTGAAGGGGCCTTCCCAATTGGGGTCCAACTTACCCACATGTTTGGAGACTTCAACTTTTTTGAGGACCAAGTCCCCTAGCTGGAAAGTCCTCTCCTTAACGCGTTTGTTGTATATATGGAAGGAATTCAAATTGATTCCTTTCCCGACTTAGCGGGTGTAATTAGGGCCGGAGGTTAAGAGGTTTTTTCCAATATATATACTTGCATTGTAATGTGGTTCAAATACAAGAAATAATGAATACACAATTTTTTCCCCAATTCTCGTCTATTAAATTCAACACTACACAAGCAATTCGGGTGGGAAATATAGTCCGCAAGAGCAGTCGCAAGACAAAGCCTCCAAGTTGGCAGAAGAGTTACATTATGCATTAGAATTAGTATATTTCTTTGTTTGGTAGTTATAGTAATTTAATTTACGTAAGTCAGGTTTTCCTTAAAGAGTACATAGTCTAGGGATGTCTCTTATATATATGTTGTTAGTTTTGGAGTCGGAGATTATCAAAATTCACAATTATCAATTCCCTAAACCTTTTTTCCTCTCAAATCTCTTTCTCTTCTAAGTTTCTCTAGCTGATCGATCTTACCGAATTATCCCTCTTTCACGATCAGGCATACGAGCTCGAGACCGTTCTAACGTCTCCTGAGATAACATAGTTTATCATATTGATACTAATTATGTGCTAAAATTAATTAATCGATAAGAATGACAAAAAATTTTGTCAATAAAAAGTACTAATAGGAATTAGATATTGGTTCGACTATTAATGTTAGGTATAAAGTAAGAATTAATTAAAAAATACTTAATTTGTGTTGAGCATATTATAGAATTTTTTGTTTATTTAATTTAATAAAAAAATATTAATTAATATAACAAATTAAATTATTTTTAATATTTACGATTAAATAACGATTAATTATAAATTAAAATTATAAAACTTTTACTTTTAATAAACATGTTAAGAATTTCATATAAATTAAAGGTTTCTCTTACGTATATAGAGTAAATTTTAATTTAGCCTCTTGTGATATTCAAAATATTTGAAATACCTTCTTATATTAATTTTATTCCAATTAGACTCATTGTCATTTTAAATAAATTTCAAATAACCTCCTTAGTAGTGGCAAGTGAACTTCACTCTCCAAATTTGAGAGTGTAACTCATATTTTGATGTTAAAATATTTAAAATATTCTATTAGTTTGATATAAAATACTTTTTTTCTTTTTAAATTATTTTTTTTCTTCATCTTGATTTTTTTTTTCTTTTAATTCTTTTCCACCTAATACAAACCCATTTTATTCGATTTTTTTTCTTTTTTCTCTCTTATTTTTAGTTTATTTTTATTTCTTATTATTTTTAATAATATAAGAAGGGATGAAAACATAATCTTTTTCAATAACAATAAAAACTTATATTTTTCTACTCTCAATTTATGTTCAAATATAAAATTTTAACAATAATTAATAAAAAAATTATACTTTTCTTCTCTTAACTCAGCTTCAAATAAAAAAAATTTAACTACAAAAATTGAATACTGTTTTAATTAATAAAAATGAATAAAAGAAAGTTATTTAAATAAGATAAATATGTGGTCAATACAAAAATATTAATACTAATTTAAACCTAATTAATATATAAAAGGTCATTTTCGCTTTAAAAATATAAAATTAGATTAAAAATTAATTAGGGAGGCGGTGTGAATTTTTTTAAATATCACGAGGGGTTAGATTAAAATAAATTTCTTTTAAGGAGGTATTTCAAACATTTTGAATATTATAAGGGGATAAATTAAATTTTACTCTACATATATAATTACAAATGTCATCCCTGGAAGGAGAATTATGTCGACGTTAGGTAATTAAAAGGTAAAATTTTCAATATTGAGTTATTTCAGTTGACCTCAAATCAATTTGAATGTAGCACCCGGAACGCTAGGTAGCCACATCCCCCGTACTATAGTTCAATCCACATATGGAATGGTCGATCCATACATGAATCAAGCCTATAGCGAACGGGAGACAATAAAATTAAAAAAACCCGACTCACTAGCTAGGCGGGACTAACCCTCAAATGAATACAAACATGCATAACAATAAAGTGGAAGCAAAATAATATACATTCACTTCATTACCCCCTTTCGATTCTAGGACAATATTTCCATAATTTACAACCTAAACTAGTCAAGTATAATTCATAATATACATAGATACCAAAACCAATTCATAAGAGTAGAAATCTATCAATAAGGTACATGAAACATGAGAGTGACAAATGCTAGACCCAAAAGAAGCAAAACTCGACTCAATCCCGCCTAGCACTTGACCTGCAATACCTGAAAATGTGAGGTGTCAGTCTATGAAAGACTGAGTGAGGGGCGTTTAATAATTATAAGCGCAATTACCATGCAAGCTGTAATCTCGGGTAAGATTTTATAAAAGGAAACAATATAAGTTCAAGAATAAGATAGGAGTCGCCCGAGATTACAACTAATCAATTTACAATTCAATCAATTTAGTACAATTCGGTTCAATCAATCAGTGGCCCGGCGAGTGGGGGCAATTCTCCAACCTTTCTCCGACAGTGTACAATAATTCAGTTTTAAATAATTAAGTGATCACGCAATCAATTCCAGTGCACAATTAGCAATTTCAATAACTTCTTCTTCCTTCCGGTGATGGGGGATTGCAAGGCCCCGCCATCCAATCAGTTTGAGCATAGGGTTCATGATTCCCTATACCCGGAACTCCTTCCTCCACTAATCTCCTAGTGGATTCAGGGGTCATCCCAACAATGTGAGGGTAGTGCAGAGTTACCCGTCAGCCCGTGCTTTCCCGGTTGGCTCATACACTAACCCTCGGGCCCACAGTGAACAATATACTCGCCAAAACAATCAATCAATCAATCGGTACAATTCGGTAATTCAATTGGAAATCAATAAGGTTTTGGAAACTTATAGATATATTGATACATTTTGGCCGAAAGATCACATAGGGTTGTAAGGGGTCTATATATCTAGGAATTAAACCTCACCTTTACCGACCAAAAGTAGAGAGGAAACACTCTACGGAGCGTGCTCCTCGTCTCTGGGAACATGATCTGTGTAACAGTACAAGTGTACGTGAGACTCGACTCGTATGAACCATTTAAGACGAACGACATATTCATACAAAGTCAATCATGCAATTACAATCGATAAATATCATAAACAAATTCAATTTATCAAGTAATGTAGCAATGATTAAGTAATCAATATATAAATCAAAGTATGAAAATATTACATAAACCTCCCCTATGGAGCTTAAGCATGAAATCTCTTAACACATATAGTAACACACAATGTAACACATTATATGACATATCAATGATGTGTTCATGCCGGAAACGAGCCAATAAAACCATGAAAATTAAGTTTGAAATTCATATTTTTATGCAGAAAAAGTAGGGGTCGCGGGCGCGACCCAATTTGTTCACAAAATGGTCGCGGGCGATACCTATTTTTTTCCGAATTTTCCTCCAAATTTTCAAATCTCGAAACAAGGCCAAATTTTGGTCGCGCAATTTTACACATAATTCCGGTCACGGGCGCGACCTGAAATCCTGCCAGACATGTGAGTGGGTCGCGGGCGCGACTAATTTTACTCTGTTTTCGGTCGCGGCCGCGACCTACTACGCAGCAGCAGCAGCAGCAAAACAGGGGATTTCGAACCAAAACACCCCAAACCAACAATCAAAGCAAATTCACTCCATAATAATTACTTAGTTACATCAAATTCATGCTATACTTCTATTATACATCATATAAACCATGAAATATACATCAAAGCACCAAAAATCAATCATGAAAACCCCATATATATATATATATATGCTTCCAACTTCCAAATAATTCCATGTTTTCATGCAAGCTTCAATCCTTTTCATCATAAACATACTTCTAATCATAAACACACAACAATTCATCCCTTAATCCATAAATCCTACTCCTACACAATTCATACAATTTCTATATTATACCTTGAAATGTACAAGAGATGAGATGAAATGGTGCTATAATGATGATGATGATCTAATTATGCAATTTCCTTGAATCCAAGCTTGAATTCTTGATGAATTCTTTCCCTTCTTTTCCTTGGTGTAAAAATCGGTATTGAGTGTGTGAGTGTGTGTATCTCTTGAATGAAATGGAAGGCTATGTTGCACGGACACGGACACGGCGACACGGACACGACACGACACAGATACGACGACACAGATTTTTTTATGAATTTTCAACGTGAGAAGTGTCAGACACGGTGTCCGACACGACACGACACGACACGGAAAATTGATATTTTTAGAAGTGTCGGTGCATTAGAGAGATTGGAAGGCAATGGAATGAAATGGAAGAATTAGATGATATACTAAAGTCTTGCATGAATATATGTGATTCATTGCATTTTGCATATAAGTCCTCCTAATATTTGAATTAATGCAAACAATTCCATTTCTACCAAAAGATCAATTAAATCCAATTCACTTAATGCAATTAAGTTCATAAATTTATGAAATGATCAAATAAGGTCACGTTATAATAATTAGGCACGTTACTACTTAAGTCACCTAATTTCCATGTTAATAATAGTTCATATAAATATACAAAGATATAATGCATATAATAGGATGAAAGTTATAAATAAACGAATGAAATAATTAAATTAAACCTCCCAACTCCCGAAGACCCGCTCGTGGCGGCCTTACCTGAACTTCCGAAAATTGGGGCGTTACATTGAATGAGTTAGTGATTTTTTAATTTGATAGGAACGATTCATAACAACGTACGAACAGTAGTTTCCATATTTCAAACAGGGTTCAAATTTCTTTAATACCGAATATCTATTATAAATTATCAAATTCCTTTAAAATGTCTATTTAAGTAAATTAGGTTAAATTGTCAATAGGAGTTGATTCAAGTGGTTAAACGATTTTTTATTCAAGGATATAACTCAAATTCGAATCCTCTGTCCATTTGGAGGTGTGTGTTTTAAAAAAAGTATATATAAATTAGGTTAACTTATAACCCAAGATAATTTTATAAACTAAACTAAATATATAAAGATCAAATAATAGACAAATAAAAATTATAATCTAATTTTTCATGCTAATTTTATAATTTAACTTATAATTTTTTGAATATGAGTGGTGTGTCACTAGAAATGAGTGTTAATTTGACTCTATAAAAATTTTATTTATATATGTGGAAATGTGTATTAAAATTTTAAATTTAAATTAAGGTTTAAACATTATATTTAAAGTTTAAAAAGTTGGCGTTTTAAATAATTTAATTTTACTAATTTAATAACTAAAAATATTTAACGTGGAACGCACATTATTTTACTAAGTATGCCATAGGTGATTGATGGTTCTTGGTTTCTTTGAGAAATTAAAATATGGTCCTATATATGGTCAAAAGATATAGATTTTTAGTATTTGGTGTAAGAGCTATTTACAATGTTTAAACTAATTAGAATAAATTGCGTAAAGGGACGAAGCCAAAATTTTGAGAAAAACGGAAAAAATAAAAAGAAAGAAAAAATCTTAGGATTTAAGGAGGGTTGAAATTGTGAAATTTTAAAAGTTTAACATGAAAGTGCTCAAAAAATATTATCAATGTGATAAAAATTGAGGGGGCGACCTCGCCTATTAGCCCCATTGCTACATCCTAATTAGTATTTACAGGAATTTAATTATAATCTATATATTCTAAATCATATATAATTTGTTTAAAATTGGTTGACTTATTTTTATCCAAACAATTTTAAAGTTCGTTTTTAAAAATGTTGGAAATTTATTATGTCCCATGTATCATATTTATATAGGAAAAATTATAAAATCGGAATACCAACTGACCCTAACTAACAATTTTGGGACACATTTTGCTCTAGCAACCAAACAGTCCACTAACTCAAAAAATGTGTCAATTTAATGACAAAAAATTGCTTAATCATCACCGGAATCAGTTGACATGTCCAAATTGATGATGTGGCATTACCACACCTTGCCACATCATTTCTACATATTTTCTAAAAAATTTGAAAATTGACCTAATACACTTTAAATATTATAAAAAAAAAAACAAAAACAAAATGAATCTAAAAATATATATATTTATATTATTTCAGTTTACAAATATATTATATAATACACTTATATGTATATATAACATTCTCGTAACATGTATTAGACATAAACTAATAATCATATATAATAATTACATATATGGATATAAAAATAAAAAATAAAAAATAAAAAAAAAGAAAAAGGGCCATCTTCTCCAGGCAACTACCGCCCCATGCTGCGTGTGTATGCCGGAGGTGAATGGTATAGAATATTTTACTATTAGTGTATAAATATACATTATTTATTTATAAAAATTTAACATATACATATATATATATAATGTATATAAATACTATATATATATAGATATGCGTATTGATGGTGCTGGAAATCAGATTTCCAAAATGCAACCACACTTTAGTATTTGTATGAAAAGGGAAAGACCATCACAGGCATGAGGGCCTCAGGATCTGGGTTTCCTCTTGAGCGTGGGTTCTTCCAGCTAGGATAACACCAAGAATGCAAGATGCAATGATGATGCAACTGCGATGCAGGTAAGGTCAAGCTTGAGAAGATGCTGAAGAATGGTGGAAAGGACCCAGAACAGTGAGTGCAGTATGTATCGTGAAGATGACTTGGGGGAGAATGCAAGTGTTCTCCCTTATTTATATGTTAGGGGTGAGGGTAGATTAGGTAATCTGACCGTGTGGTCCCAAACCTGTGTTGCCCTAACACGTGGCTGCCTGTGGTGATATGAGAGTGATGGCTCTGGAAAGTAGGCTGCGTGTCAGGTACAAGGTGCGCACTACCTTTGTGTCAGAGGTTGTTGACGAGGGTCGCGCGGGTGGAAGGTCCCGGATCCGTTTTATGAGGGTTCAGATCCACCATGGCGGTGGGGGATCACACGCGAGCGAATAGGCGACGCTCGAAGAGTGCTCGGACGGGTTCCTCACGACTCATGATCTTTGAGCGCCGAAGTCCCGAGCGACGAGAATATGGCCCTCGTGCGGGCGATTCCCGGAGAGAGGTAACCCCGAAGGCCGGGATGGGAGCGCCGAGTCTGCCGGT
The DNA here is from genome assembly GCA_037501455.1 of Lantana camara. Taxonomy (NCBI): domain Eukaryota; kingdom Viridiplantae; phylum Streptophyta; class Magnoliopsida; order Lamiales; family Verbenaceae; genus Lantana; species Lantana camara. Next base: position 90,482,150 of record CM074863.1, read on the forward strand.
TCGGCCCTTTTTCTTGAATAGTTGGCCGAGGCTCAAGGGCCCATACTAGTTGGCAAGTGAGTGGGCTGGGTTGGCCCACGAGCCCATCAATGCGAGGGTATAGTCTTCACGTCAGCAGATGGTGACACGTGGACGGCTCTGATACAAGCGTGTTTTTGGGCCTCATCATTTTGCCCCCCAAATTCTGTAGTATCGCTCGAGCGTACTGTAGAATTTAATAAGGAGGGAGCCTTGGATTTTGAATTACCCGAGGGTCAAGCCATTGCTAGAGAAGTGACCGCTTGACTTCTGTAACGGACACAGTCTGACACCGCATTAATTGAAGTCATGTCCGCATTTAATGCTGAGTGGGAACGTGGGCGCGTGCACTCCGGGAGACGTGAGGCGGTTACCAAAAGTGGGGGGATTTCCTAGGCGGGAAATGATTGCCATTTGAAATCCCAAGCCCTAATCAATGTAAGTTATCCCCTATAAATAGGGATTTACAGCATTTTAGGATCTCTTTCATGTTTTTCGTCTTCTTCAAGCATATACGCAGCAAGAAATCTCTGCAACTTTTACTGATTCCAGCGAGTTTCCGTTCTTCAAACTTTAGGTAAAACTCCATAACACTTGTTTTCTGTACTAACTTTAGATTTAGGTTGTGCGTGAGCGAAACTTTCTAAGTGAAGAACCCTTTCTGCCGTTGAATTCATTCCAGAATTTTCCTTCTCCACTGAATCTCTCGCGAAAAGCTCCATCTCCAATAACCCAAACCCAGATATGGCAGACAATAACGCAGAGGCTTATGTGAGGGAGATAGATGAGATGTCAGTGGGGAGTTCCTCCCCTCATGGAGATGTACCTACAGCGGTTCCCATGGCTAGAGCATCCCCAGGCGAGGGGATTCCCATGGCGATTCCAGTGGCTCAAGCTCCGGCTGATGCCAGGGATGAAGAGGTTGACGCAGCCGTTCAAGGGATGAACGAGCGTGCTCCTGGAGGGGTGAATGACCTCTTTGAAGAGATGCATAACGTGATGGAAATGCAGAGGCAGGGAGAGAGAGTATTCCCGGTGTTGAATAGTGCCGTGAGACCCCAGGATCACAGGATCACCGTGGCCGTGATAGCCCCCGAGGGCGAAGCAGGGCCATCCGGGCGTCAATTTGAGGCTGAACATTCCAGAAGGCGTCAGAGGAGAGGAAGGGAGCCTGCCACTCGAGTGAGGCAAGACAACCGTCACCAAACCGATAGATCTCCGGACGAGATTGAGAGCATTTTGACGCTCGAAGACTTGAAGGAGTTGAGGGCGAAAGCTTATTGGGATGAAGCAGTATTTCCCATGCGACTGCCAGAGGAGGGAGAAACTGCCAACCGACCGCCACCTGGGATGATAACGGTTTACTGGGATGCTGTTCTAGCCGGGGGCCTGAGGTTTCCAATTGCTCACGCCGCTGCTATCATCTACCATCACTTAGAGCTTTGCCCTTCACAAATTCTGCCCAACGGCATAGTCTTAATCAACACCTTCATAGTAACGATGAGAGCCCTGGGCCACGCATCCTCGATTGTCAATTTTGACAGTTTGATACAAGTAGCCCGCTCGCCACGCTCGTCACCTACGGACGGGTTTTGTTACGCCCAGGCCAAGTCGGGCTTTAAGATGATAGATTCCCCATCCACCTCCTACGGCGAGCATTGGAAGGAGAGGTATTTCTTTGTGGGGGCCCCCGGGGGGATCTTTGGGGTTCACCGACAGTGGATGATACACGGCGAGGGTCCTTTGATTAGGGAAAGGATGAGGAATAAAGCCTTTGAGGATTGGGCGATGGGATTAGCCTTCGAGATGAGCAGTGAGAGGAAGTGGATAAAAGCTGAGACTTTGATGAAGAACGAGGGAGTGTTGTTCCGTTATGGATTATCTTGCCCTCCAGACATGATACTCAACCCTCCCGCTGACATCATGGCCCTCGATGGTTAGATTCTAGGAACTAACTGCCCTAACTTTTAGAATAGCCTCCTAACTTAGTGTGACTGTTGTATTTTTGTACCTGTGACCCAAGTAACCAACTTCTGACGCTCGTTTCTTCTTACTTGCAGGTGTTCAAATACTATCACGAGGTATGAATGCCGAGGCTCTTTCTCGCATGTTGGGCGTCCAGGTACCCGCCGCCGACCCTCAGCCCTAGCAACAGCAGCAAATCCGCCCTCCCAACGCTCCGAGGGGAAAGGGAACTAGGCGAGGGGCAGGCCGAGGACGAGACGACGCTCGTGGAGGTGCGGGGAGCGAAGCTCCCCCAGGGGCCCCATCGAGGATTTGACAGGGGAGGGTACCCACAGGGCTACCCCTCCGCCGGTGGCCCCCGAGGGTCCGATTTCATTGAGTTCGAGCGGATCCCGAAACCGCTCGGGGGAACATGTCCGTATACATGAAACCATTCGGGCCGACCGTGAAGGGAAGAGGAAGAGGTTGCCGGATTCCCTTCCAATTTCTGGCAAGGGGAAAGAGGTGGTAGTGGGGCATAAAGGCGAGGGCAGCGACACTTCTTCATCAGAGGATGAAGATTTCTGGAACATAGGTTGCAAGGGCGACTCTCGCTACAAGCGCCAGAGGACTGAGGGTCCAGTGCTTCTGAAAAAGAGAGCCTACTCCGTGAACATCGTCTCTGACATCATCGGAAAACTCTAATTTTTCGGCGATCATGACAAGTTGAACGAGCACGACGCCGCTCGTGTTGCTGATGACGCCTGTCATGCCCTTCTGACGGTAAGTCCCTAGTACCCTCTGGAGATTTCCCAATTCCATTGTTCCCATTGTAACACTAATCTTCGCTTCTGACCCTCCAGGAGGTAATCCCTAGGTTAAAGAACTTGCAGGGGCAAGCGCAGGCCTATTCCGCGCACAAGGCCAAGTACAAGAAACTGCTGCGAATCTCTGACCCCGTCCAACTGCAAGAGGATTACAATAACGTCCACGCTCAGCTGACCGAAGCCAATCTTGAGAAAGACAGGCTGAGGGAGAATCTTCAGAAGGCGGATGCAGCCTATCTTACCCTTGACGAGCGTCATAGGGAATTGAAGGTGGAGCGTGACCAGCTAAGGAACCAAACTAGGGAGTTGAGCACGCAGCTGGCGGAGAGCACTCGCCAAAATGAAGATACCAAGAAGGCACTCGCTGATCTTCAAGGGAAGGTGGAAGGACTAACGGCGAGGGTCTCCTGGGAAGCAGTAATGAAGTTCGTGCGTTCCAAGGCCTTCGTGTTTGTGGCCAACATCCAGTGCTTTGACAACGCTCGGCGCTTCTTCCATAAAGCTATCGGGCAAATGGTGAAGCTTGGCTTGGCTCCTGATAGCGCTCGAACCGATGCTCGTCTGCGCATGGACCTGGATGAAAACTGCGAGCCCATGGTCCAAGACGAGGATCCCACCGAGAGTTTGGCGGAGCCGGAGTACCCGGAGTTGGTGCAAACGCTTCAACGGGAGTTCATAGCTGCCAACACTCTAGGTCCCGAGCCCATACGAATAGAGAATGAGGACACCGTCGTGGAGGCAGCGGATGTTGAGGAACCAGGCGAGGCTCAAACTTCTGACGCACACGTGTTGGCCCCAGTTCCCCTTGCGACTGCCCTCCAGAGCCCGACTCTCAAGCCCCGTGATGATCCCTTGGTTGTTGAGTCCCTTTCCTTGCTGGTTTAAATTTCTTGTCTTACTTATGAACAATTTATGTCTGTACCTAATCCTCCAGCTATTTTCTTGAACATTTTGGATCCCTTTATGCTCCTTTCTGTATATTGAGACTCTTCTTTTACTGCTTGAATGTTTGAATACTTTCTCTTTTACTTTTGAATGGTGAATGATGTTCCTTTTGAATGGGCGTGTGTGTGCACGAGGGTGTTTTCCATGGGGGTTCCCTGGCCGTATCCGTAATGAGGCTCGAACTTGAACTTAGGAAACTTCTGAGGATTTGCCTAAGTATTGGCCCCAATAAGGTGCATTTTCAGGTTGAACGTTCCAGGGAGTTGTATGTACTTTAGAAATCAATAGTAGGATTTGCTAAGTATAAGATCAAACGAGCGTAACCGTGGGGTTAGCGTCATTTCGAGGGACCCATGAAAGGATTGTTATGGGATCCACTATTTTACGAGTGTGCTCTTACCCAAGAAGTTGAGGGTCATCGGGGTTTTTACGAGCGCGAGCTGGAGTGGCGTGCACTCAGCTGGCGTAAATTAAGCATTTTGCTCCCCGTTGTTTAACACGCTCATTCTTAGGGTTCTATACACTTACGAATTGTCAAACTATTCCGGGTAGATGGTTATCAATACCCAGATAGTGTTGCTCTCAAAACGATTGGGGTATTACTTAGGCCGTTCGACGTGGAGGATGCTCGACATGGAGTGGGCCTTTTGTTGCTCAAATCATTAACTAATAAGAAAGCAAATAAATGACAAAACAAAGAACTAAATACTTACTGTTATACTCGTAATGTTCAAGATGATTACAACATGCTTTCTGTCAAAAGAAAGTACTCCATGCCGCAAACGGGCAATTACAAAAGAACTGACGTTTACACGTAGAACCTTCTAAGGTTACATGCATTCCATGGCCTAGGGAGACGCTCGCCTTGCAAAGTCTCCAGCAGGTAGGTGTTATTTGCTCGTACCTGAACGACTTTGAAGGGGTCTTCCCAATTGGGGTCCAACTTACCCACATGTTTGGAGACTTCAACTTTTTTGAGGACCAAGTCCCCTAGCTGGAAAGTCCTCTCCTTAACGCGTTTGTTGTATTGGCGAGCCACGGTTGCTTTGTATTTGTAGATACGTGCCCAAGCAGTATTCCTCTTCTCGTCCAGCAAATCTAACTCGAGCCCCCGATTGGCCCCGTTGGCAGCAGGCTCGAAATAGGCAACGGGTGCGGATTCTTGAGCAATTTCCGCAGGTATCATAGCCTCGGAGCCATAAACGAGGGAGTAAGGAGTTTCCCCCGTTGCCGCTCGTGGAGTAGTACGGTATGCCCACAGGGCTCCTTGAAGTTCTTCAGCCCATTCTCCCTTCTTACTCTCGAGCATCGTCTTCAGATGCCGGAGGATGGTTCGATTGGTCACCTCCGCTTAACCATTGGCCTGAGGGTGGCCCACCGAAGTGAAACGTTGCTCAATCCCAAGTTCGTAGCACCAATCCCGCGTGTCAGCGGCGATGGATTGGGATCCATTATCTGAGATGATTACCCTCGGGATGTTGTATCTGCAAATGATATTCTTCCAAATGAAGTCCCTCACAACCTTGAACGTTATTTTCGCGACTGCTTCAGCTTCGGCCCATTTAGTGAAGTAATCCACAGCGAGTATTACGAATTTCTTTTGTCCGACCGCCATTGGGAGGGGTCCCACAATATCAATGCCCCACTGATCAAAAGGCCACGAAACATCAATAGGAATCATTTGAGCTGACGGCAACTGAGGGCAGTTAGAATGAAATTGGCACTTAGGGCATTTCTTGGAGTAGCTAATGGCATCCTGCAGCACCGAGGGCCAGTAGAACCCACTCCTTAAGACTTTCTTTGCCAAGATTCGACCGCCCGAGTGGTTCCCGCAACTTCCATTGTGCACATGTTCTAAAACTTCCTTGGCCTGCGAGGGTCTCAAGCATCTCATCGGTGGGCCTTGGAAGGATCGCTTGAATAGTCGACCCTCGGCATCCAATGAGAAGCGAGGGGCTTTGTTTCTGATTTTCCGAGCCTCAACTTTGTCGCTTGGGCTGGTTCCATCCTGGAGGAATCTGATAATTTCGTCGAGCCAACAGGGCTCGGAGGGGTCAATCATATTCACCTCCTTCGAAGGTTCGCCTCTACTTATCAGCGGCTCCTCGGTTCTAAGAAACGTAACAGCACGCTCGCTAAAGCCATCCAGGGCGGATGCGAACTTTGAGAGAGTGTCAGCACGTTCGTTTTCTGCCCTTGGGACCTGCAAAAGGTGGAATTCCTTGAACTTGGCTATCACCTCCTTAGCGCTCGCCAGATACTGCACCATAGTGGCTTCTCGGGCCTCATAAGAACCATCAATTTGACTCGCGATCAACTGCGAATCAATATATGCAGTGACCCGAGTGGCACCATTTTGAAGTGCAATCCTGAGCCCCTGGATGAGGGCCTCATATTCAGCTTCGTTGTTGGTAACTTGGAACGCCAGCTTGATGGCGTAGTCAACTTCAGCTCCGAGAGGGTCCCTGAGGGTCACCCCGGCTCCTCCCCCTTGTGAGGTTGAGGAGCCATCTATATGCAGAAGCCATAGACCATCCTCTGCCGATGGTCCAGTATCTAAGTTGAAACGTTCCACCAATAGGTCAGCCACGGCCTGAGCCTGTATCGCCGTGCGAGGCTCGAAGGTGATGTCGAATTGACTAAGTTCAATTGACCATTTAATTAATCTCCCTGAGACGTCCGGCTTTGCAAGCACCTGTCTGAGGGGCTGATCTGTAAGCACCACGATGGAATGCGCTTGAAAATAGGGCCTTAACCTCCGAGAGGCATTAACGAGGGCAAAAGCAAATTTCTCTATTTCCATGTATCTTTTCTCCGCTCCTTGTAGAGTCTTGCTTAAATAATACACCGGCATATGCTTACGCTCGCGAATGGCCACGAGGACAGCGCTCGTGGCTTCCAAGGAAACTGACAGATAGACAAACAAGTTCTCCCCCGGGTTAGGTTTGGTCAACAAAGGCGCACTCGAAAGGTACTGCTTCATGTCCTGCAGGGCCTTTTCGCAGTCCTCGCTCCAGGCAAAGTTGCGAGCGTTACGCAGAATTTTAAAGAAGGGCAAATTCCTGTCCGCTGAGCGGGAGATGAACCTGTTTAATGAAATGATCTTACCCACAAGCACCTGGACCTCTCTCAGATTGCGAGGGGAGGGTATATCCAGGATTGCTTTAATCTTCTCTGGGTTTGCCTCTATGCCCCGTTGGCTGACCATGTATCCCAAAAATTTGCCACCCCGTACACCAAATGTACATTTGGAAGGATTCAGTTTCATACCGTAACGACGCAGGATATTGAACGCTCGTTTGAGGTCTTCCAGATGAGAATAATGGCGTTCGCTTTTGACGATCATGTCATCCACATACACTTCCATGGACTTTCCAATCTCACACTCGAACATTCTGTTGACAAGGCGCTGGTATGTTGCTCCTGCATTTTTGAGCCCAAAGGGCATAACCTTGAAGCAATAAACACCCATAGGGACTACGAACGCAGTTTTGGGACGATCCTCAAGAGCCATAAATATCTGATAATACCCTTGGAAAGCGTCCATCATGCTCATAAGTTCACACCCGGCGGTCGAATCCACCAACTGATCAATTCTAGGCAATGGGTACGGATCCTTAGGACACGCCTTGTTGAGGTCTGTGAAGTCATTGCACATACGCCACTTGTTGGCGCTCTTCGGAACGAGCACCACATTGCAAAGCCATTCGGGATATAAGATTTTTTCTATGTACTGAGCGTCAAGTAGTTTATTGACTTTTTCTTCTATGACCTGCTTCCGGAACCCATGAACATCCCTCTTCTTTTGCTTTATAGGTTTGAAGGTCGGATCCACGTTCAGCCTGTGGACAATAACGCTCGGATCTATGCCAGTGAGATCGGAAGCCTTCCAAGCAAAGACATCAATATTTTCTCGTAAGAATTCAATCATCATAATCTAAGAGGGACCGTCGAGACCGGAGCCTATTTGCGTAGTCTTATCAAGATTCCCAGGCTCCAATTCGATGGTCAGAAAGCCCTCCGTAGGTTCTACCCGCACTTCTGGCCTCGGTTGTTCGAGCGCTCGTTTCTTGCCTGTAACTCTCTCGCTGGTATCTCCCGAAGGTACATGATCCTCGTCTTCCGAGAAGGAATCTCCAACCGCTCCGAGGGGTGAATCCCCAGCATCTGCGGGTTTACCGACAGCTTTTTTTTTATTCTTCTTCTTATAGAGCTTGGCCCTCTTGCGCTCGGGGCCATCTTCATCTAGTTTGGGGAAGTCAACAGACTTTTTAGTGGAGCCTGCTTGGGTAGGTTGTTTGGGCTTGTGACTTCGAAGGGAAAGTATATAGCACTCCCAAGCTTCCTTAACATTACACAGCACCTCTCTGGTACCCTCGGGGGTGGGAAACTTGACTTTTTGATGATAGGTGGAAATTACAGCTTTGAAGTCGACGAGGGCTGGGCGCCCAATGATGATGTTGTATGGCAGGTCCACTTCGACCACCACATAGAGAACATTTAAAGTTTTTCGCTGTGGGGCGCGACCGAAAGAGGTGGCCAAGCGAATTTGTCCGCGGAGGACGATCTCGGAACCTCCAAAGCCGACGAGGGCTGTTCTGAGGGGTTCGAGCGGGATGTTTGTGATGTTCATTTTCTGAAACGTGGAATAAGGCAAAACATTCACGGAGCTTCCACTATCAATCAAGACCCTCTTTACAACGTGATTGTGAACGTCTAAGCTAACCACCATGGGGCAGTCAGAGGTTTCACTGACCCCATGGGGTGTTACAATGTGCTCTAAATCTTTCTCTGTGAAACCTACGCTCTCGTCCTTCTCCAAGTGTGATGATTTATCAATAGAGAGCACCGGCCTGGGCTGAGAAGATCTTTGGTCATAACTCCGAATGTATCGAAGTCGGGAAGCGTTAGAGTCGCCTCCCGAGGGTCCACCGGTGATCATGTGAATGACCGCGAAGGGTTGATTCTCAACCTCCGGCCCTTTCCCTTTACCGCGGTCTCTTGATTCGGTGTACTGGTGGCGAGGACTGCGCGAGCACGAACGACTTCTTCCTCTAATACGCGCTCGTTCAGCGCAGTGTTCATCGTACTTCTCTAGCACCTTCACGAACTCCTTGAGGTGACCCCCGGCAATAAGCCTCTGAATCTCACTCTCAAGTTGGCGACACTCGTTGGTATCATGCCCTTTCTGCTTATGGAAAGCGCAATACTTTCCAGAACGTTTCTGAGCCTCGGTCTCCCTCAACTTAGGTGGTCTCTTGAACAGTTTCTTATCTGCCATGGAATAAACTTCAGCTATAGGGCGGTTGAGAGGGATGCGCTTGAACTTCTGAGGGGGTGGAGAGTTTCGACGAGCGGAAATAGGGCTGCGGCGGCGGCCTCTGTTTGAATCTCCTCTGTCTTCAAGGGCTTTGCCGGGGCGAGGGGCGTTCGCCATCTTCTGGTTCCTCGCAATATACATGTCCTCGAGGGTGAAGAAAGAATCTGCTATTTCCCTAATCTCCATCAATGAGCGGGGTTTCTTCTTGGCTACCTACTCCACGAACTCTTTACTGACATAGTGTTTCATATTAATAGCTCCAAAGAGAACGTGCCTCAAAAAGTCCATCGAGGGCTTCTCTACCAACAAGATCTCCTTGTTGAACCTTCCCATGAAAGACCGGAGAGTCTCGTTCGGCCCTTGGACCAAGCTGTAAAGAGTGGTCGCGGCTGGGGCTGGTGCCTTCAAAGAGTTGAAGTAGCTTATGAAAGCATCCGTCAAGTCATAATACCCTCGGATTGAGCGTGGGGGAAGCTTTTTATACCAGTCTTGGGCCATTCCCGTGAGAGAAGTGACAAACACCTTGGCCCAATAATTGCTCGGGTGATCATACAAGTGCATAAGATGCACAAAATGATCCAGATGCTCGGCTGGGTCAGTGGTTCCATCATACCTGTTGACAGCCGTGGGGATTTTGCCTTTCCCCGCACGGGTCATTAGTACCTCCCCGACGAGGGAGAATCGCCTGTCACGATTCTGTAATCCCTGTCCTCGGGATCCTCATAGCTGGCTTCTCTCCTGCGGCGGGAAATTGGGCTGCGTGGTCGGCGAGCGTCTCTGACCCTGGACCTCTCGTCCCCATCACGGGGGACTTGAGACCTTGCTCGAGAGAGCTGCTCTACCACATTCTGGAGCCCTCTAATCTGGTCTTGTACTGCGGCAAGTTGAGGGTCACCGACATTTCTGCGGTTTGCCCTTTCTGTGGCCCTCGATTGGACCTCTTCGTTATCTCCGGCCGCCTCATTTCGAGGGGCCCTTTCATCTCCTACAGGTGGTTGCTCTTGCTGGACCCTCGGTGGGGCCTCATTTTCTTGATTCGGTGGTGGTGGAGGCTGTTGGGCCCTTAGCGCATTTTGAGCCGTCGTCAGGGGGTGTGCTGGGAGTCCTCCAAGGGGTGGGGCTATTCGAGCGCCCGTGTGTGAAGGGAAATAAGCCGCAGTGAAATGTTCCCAAGCATTCTGTACGGCTTGACCCTCGCATTGCGCATACAGCGCCTGAAGTTGTTGTGCAGTGATTTGGGGCATTTCTACCCCTTGTATTTCCCTTGGCAACGACAGGGGGAGATTCAGTGTCCCCACTTGATAGGGCTGGATCATCGGCATCATCCCGGGCATCGTTTCGGGTTGCATAAAAGGGTATCCCGGTGGAGGCATGGCTATGGGATACACGCCTGCGTACGGGAAGGAAGCGTTGGTGGTGTGAGCGGTAGGTGGAACAACGGGACTGGGCCCTCCCACAACGTTCCCTCCAGACGGGAGAGTTGCAGCCACCGTTTCTGCATTTTCGACCCCATTTCCCGCAGCTGGTGGGTTCGTACCTCCTGCGGGGATGCGGCTCCCAGCGTTTTCTTCGTTGACTGGGGGAAGAGCGCCCTTGTCTCCCACGGCTCCAGACCTTGTTGCAGTTACCATTTTCAGAGTCAAAAGGTGTTATATCTCAACTAGCTTTCAGAGGAAGAATCTGGTGATGACAGTTGTGGTAGTGATGGATTTCCCACAGACGGCGCCAAAAATGATGGTGCTGGAAATCAGACTTCCAAAATGCAACCACACTTTAGTATTTGTATGAAAAGGGAAAGACCATCACAGGCGTGAGGGCCTCAGGATCTGGGTTTCCTCTTGAGCGTGAGTTCTTCCAGCTAGGATAACACCAAGAATGCAAGATGCAATGATGATGCAACTGCGATGCAGGTAAGGTCAAGCTTGAGAAGATGCAGAAGAATGGTGGAAAGGACCCAGAACAGTGAGTGCAGTATGTATCGTGAAGATGACTTGGGGGAGAATGCAAGTGTTCTCCCTTATTTATATGTTAGGGGTGAGGGTAGATTAGGTAATCTGACCGTGTGGTCCCAAACCTGTGTTGCCCTAACACGTGGCTGCCTGTGGTGATATGAGAGTGATGGCTCTGGAAAGTAGGCGGCGTGTCAAGTACAAGGTGCGCACTACCTTTGTGTCAGAGGTTGTTGACGAGGGTCGCGCGGGTGGAAGGTCCCGGATCCGTTTTATGAGGGTTCAGATCCACCATGGTGGTGGGGGATCACACGCGAGCGAATAGGCGACGCTCGAAGAGTGCTCGGACGGTTTCCTCACGACTCATGATCTTTGAGCGCCGAAGTCCCGAGTGACGAGAATATGGCCCTCGTGCGGGTGATTCCCGGAGAGAGGTAACCCCGAAGGCCGGGATGGGAGCGCCGAGTCTGCCGGTTCGGCCCCTTTTCTTGAATAGTTGGTCGAGGCTCAAGGGCCCATACTAGTTGGCAAGTGAGTGGGCTGGGTTGGCCCACGAGCCCATCAATGCGAGGGTATAGTCTTCACGTCAGCAGATGGTGACACGTGGACGGCTTTGATACAAGCGTGTTTTTGGGCCTCATCACGTATATTATGCTTTCATAATAATATATATATTATATTAATAAACTGAAATCATATAAATATATACATTTTTTTAGATTCATTTTGTTTTTTTGTTTTTTGTTTTTTTTATAATATTTAAATTGTATTAGGTGGATTTTAAAAATTTTTAAAAAAGGTGTGGAAATGATGGACCACATCATCAATTTGGACACGTTAATTGATTTGCGGCGACGATTTGGTAATTTCCGACGAATTTGTCATTAAATTGACACATTTTTTTGAGTTAGTGGACATTTTTATCGTCGGTGCAAAATGTGTCCTGAAATTATTACTTGGGGTCAGTTAGTATCCCGTTTTTGCAATTTTACCCGTTTATATATGTTTATCTCATGGGTTATTCAAGAGAAGATTTTGATTAAGTTTTACTAGGACTTTAAAGTCAAAGTCATTCCAGGAGCTGCTTTGAATAAATTATTTATGGATATTAAACTCTCTCAAAGACTAAAACTCTAATCTACGTGATTCAAACTCAAGACAAGGTAATCAATTAAAGTTTAGATCCGACGGTGGAGAATACTATCATGGCTCCACCGTCGGATTAACTCAATTCTATTTCGCCGTCAGCTTCTCATCTTTGTTCCATCGAAATCCGCCCAGATCTGTTGTCACTCTCTCGAATCTACCTCCATCTTCTCAATTTCGTTGCCACACTTCCAAATCTACTGTCATCCTCCCAACTCTAGCCAGATTTTCTGGTACAAAGACGATTTGAGTCACTGATAACTCGTTATTTCGTCATCTTTATAATTGAGTTTTATCCCGAATTGTGTTTTAATTGATATTATCTTGAAAGGAATTAATGTTTTATTGTTTTATTGTAGATTCGGGGCTTAAATGTGAAATTGGGGAAAATCTAGTCGTTTTATGGAAAAATTCGCGCATGGGTACTGCTGATTTGTTGCATGAAGAATAATTAATTGGATGGAATTGGAGGCAGCTTTTGGGGGAAGGACAGACGCAGCAACTCAAGGAGTTCTCGGAGGAAGGCTTCGGCCTTGTTCTTAGATTAATTATTTTGCTTTTTAGTTTATTTATGTTAAAGAATTCCTCTATTATTTTGATGGATTTTAGTAGCTAAATTCTTAATTATCTAGCTAGGGATTATAGATTCGATTTGGATATTGTGAGACCTAAACGTTTTTATCAATTCATGTTTATTTAGGCATTTACCTTATCTCCGTGTTTCGTGTTTATTGTGATTAGATAATTTCGGGATAGTGCACGATCTCTAGGTTGTTTGATTTGCATATAGCCATTCATGATGCTTGAAGTGTAGTAAAGTTGATTGTTAATTTGTGGTAAATTAGTGACAGGGTTTTAGCGATAGAATTCCTCGTTCACTAAGGGATTTGATAATCTAATTTAAATCTTGCGTGTGTCACGACTTGGTTAATTAGGATTGGTGTTTTTATGGTTCTTAATGCTGCGAATTCATTAAATCCTGTCGAGTGTCTCTAGGGGTTGTGAATTTGTTAGGGAAGATAACTGTCGAGTGTCTCTAGGTTATCCGATTAATTAAGTAAAAACGAGGTTGAGTCGAGTGTCTCTATCAACTATAGCCAATCTGTCTGAATAACTTGAATTTATCTTTGAGTCAATGATCAATATAACAATTCGAATCGAATATCCCTGGCTAGATAATGTTTCGTCTGATTGATTTAATCCTACGTGATCCAGCTTGATAATTTTAATTAGTTTTTAATTCTTGTTATTTATTTTAATCGCATACTTAGGTTAGAATAATTCAAAAAACCCCCTTTTAATTGTTGCTTTCCATGAATTACTTGGAATTGTTAGAAATAAGTCAACCAGTCTCTGTGGATCGACCCTGTTTGCACTATACTCTGTGTTTAGTCGTTAAATAGGAACTTTATTTATTTTTTGACGGATTCGACACCTGTCAGTCACTGTTGTTTTTTCTGTTTAAGTCATGTTTTCTTTCGAATCTTCCATGTGGAAGTTTTATCTCTTCCGTATGAAAGTTTTGTCCATTCCGTATGGAAGTTTAGTTAGTTTCTTTAGGTTTAGTTTTATTTTTTTCTGTGTTTTTCCAAGAAAATTTTGGCCGAGTTTTCTGTTGTAGGCTAAGGTATCAGTTCTTCTCAATTCGGAGAAAAGACGGTTGAGTTATAATGCATGGACACTTCTAAAAATATCATTTTACCGTGTCGTGTCGTGTCGGACACTTGTGTCGGACACCGTGTTGGACACTCCCCACATGGAAAATTCAAGAAAAAATCCGTGTCGCCGTATCCGTGTCGTGTCGTGCCCGTGTCGCCGTGCCCGTATCCGTGCATCATAGCGGTTGAGAAATTTGGAAGGAACAAAATTAATTTCAAGGAGTCGAATCCTTTTATTAGGGTTCATTTTTCTCGTTTACTTGACGTGATGTTAATATAATAGCTCACAAATTTATCGGAATTGCGACTTCGGCCTGCGTTAATTTTTTTATTATTTTTTTTTATTGTTTTTCATGATTTGTAATAATATTCCCCTTTGGGGAACTTGTTTAAAAAAAAAAAAAAGTCAAAAGTACTATTTCTGTGTCGTAATGGGACTTGCTCGTTGATCTCTAGATATTGAGGTCCTCTCTCTTCTTACATATTTACATAAAAACACCACGAAGTTGAGTTAGTAAAGAATCCATCACCAAGTTAAAGGTGGATTAAGGGAGAGAAATCAAGATCTGCGATCAAGATCAATTGCTATGGCGAAAGGTACGCTTCACTACATGAGTGTAATTATCCAAATAAGTTTGTATAATTAGTATTTCTTGAAAAAATAAAGTAATTTTTTGCTACTCAAACTCAAGTTCAGAAACAAGTAAAACTTTAGATAATCTTTTAATTCCTCTCTTTTGTTTCTTGAAGATATCCACACACTCCAGGCATATGGAAACAAGAGCATGTAGAAGCATGGAAGCCAATTGTCAAAGCAGTTCATGACAAAGAGGGAATATTTTTCTGCCAACTTTGGCATGCTGGCAGGGTTTCAAATTACAGTAAACCCCTAATCCGATTGTTTTTTTTTTTTTTACCTTGAGTACACTACATGACCAAGAAAGCACCTCAATAACGATATACATTTTGTTGCTGATTAGTTCATCATGAATTTTTATTTATCAATTTACTGCAAAAGTAGTTACTTGCAATATGTTTTTTCTTTGAGTTATTTACATATTTCACCCCTGTGTTAGGTGAAATGGGCAAAAAAAACCCTATGTTACAAATATGGTCACAGAAAACCCTGTGTTTTAAAAAATTTTCCTTGGAAACCCTGTGTTACAAAAATTAACACAACAAACCCTGTGTTTTTCAAAAATTTAGGGTTCGCATGCAAATATTTTGAAAAACACAGGGTTTGTTGTGTTAATTTTTGTAACACAGGGTTTCCAAGGAAAATTTTTTAAAACACAGGGTTTTCTGTGACCATATTTGTAACATAGGGTTTTTTTTGCCCATTTCACCTAACACGGGGGGTATGGTGTAAATAACTCTTTTTTCTTTCATTAATTTACCACACATACTGTTACAATTGTAATATTGATTTTCCTTTATTAATTTTAATATCTACTTTCCTTTTTTGGGGATATATGAAGGTTTCCAGCCTAATGGGAGTCCTCCAGTTTCATGCACAGACAAACAATCCAAACTGATGATGAATCAATGTTTTCACCACCCCATCGATTGACGGTTGAGGAGATCTCTCAAGTTATCAACGATTTTAGAATGGCTGCTAGAAATGTCATTTGAAGCAGGTATCAATGAATATACTCCTGTTTGACATTTTGGGAGACTAAGTTTGTCAATTGCAATTTAAGACTTCAATTAAAATATTTGCAATTTCAGGATTCTGGTGCCCCAATTCGATTTTCATGTGAAAAAATGCACGTGCGTAATCCGTATTGCCTGAAAACTGCGCAGCACATATCGTTATACGGGATAATCTATTTATTTTTTTCAAAATAAATATAAAATTTTATTCAATGTGAGTAATGAGTTAAGGAAAGAGACCACCGACCCACAGCTGAACCTTCTATCCTAATTCCTAACTCCATCACTGTTCACAAATGCTCATACAGGTTTTGATGGGGTAGAGATCCACGGGGCAAATGGTTACCTAATCCACCGGTTCCTAAATGACAAGGCAAATGGCAGAACTGATCGATATGGATGCACCTTACAAAATCGATGCTGTTTTGCACTGGATATAGTGAAATTCGTGGGGGAAGAGATCGGAGCCCGTAGAGTAAGCATTAGGCTCTCACCTTATGCTGACTACAATGATTGTGGAGAGACTCAAACCCTAATGCCCTTGGCCTCTACATGGCTGAGGAGCTCAACAAATACAACATAGGCATTAGGCTCTCACCTTATGCTGACTACAATGATTGTGGAGAGACTCAAACCTTAATGCCCTTGGCCTCTACATGGCTGAGGAGCTCAACAAATACAACATACTCTATTGCCATGTGATCGAGCCGAGGATGATAATGCCGTTTGAAAAGGGAGAACCTAAAAGCTGCAGTTTGTTGGCCATGCGAAGAGCTTTTGAAGGAACTTTTATTGTTGTGGGTGGGTACGATCGAGAGGATGGATGTGAAGTAGTGAGTAGAGGTTGAGCGGATCTTGTTGCGTTTGGAAGACTTCTCTTAGCTAATTCGGACTTGGTGAGGAGACTCGAGGTTAATTCCATGCTTAATAAGTACGATAGGAGCACTTTTTGTACGCACAATCCGGTTGTTGGTTAAACGGATTATCCATTTCTGGAAGAAAGCAGCTCTTAGGGCTGGGAAATGTGTACCAATTCCTTTCTTTAGTAACATATCCACATTGCAATTGTGTATGGTTCAATTAGAACTACCAATTCATCCAATGTGACCATCAAATTCCAACTGGCCCTAAATTATTGGCTAGCAGAAGTCAACTTACCACTTCAATAGTGTCGATAGTTCTCATCTGATTTTAAATGGTGTCGGCAGTATCACTCTTATTGTTAGTATCATTTTTAGAAACTTCAATTGTGTCCATAATTTTGTAAGGATTTTAGAAACTTCAATAGCATCAATAGTTCTCATCTGATTTTAAATGATATGCTCTTTTTGTTTGTTTCGATTTTAGAAACTTCAATAGTATCGGAGGCCGTTTGATACGGATGATTATTCACTTGTATCTAATCCTTCAGTCGAATAATAAGTCAGATTAATGCTTTTTAATTTTTTGTTTGATATGCATTTTTGCAAAATTTTGCTCTATTTATTCTGATGTAATTTAGTGTTTGTTACTAAAGATTAAACTTTGTTTAGCATGTTAAATTACACTTGTACCCCTGTTAAATAATGTAGGCATCGCTGCACTATTCCCATTCTCATCCATTCAAAACCCAATCTTTAACCCAATCTTTTATTTTCAGTTTTATGTACTACTCCTTCCCTACTTGTAATTTTCAAATTCAATCAAAAGATCAGCCCATCTAATTGCATATATGAACACAAAGCCTGGACATTCATGATCATTGCATTGTTTAGATTCTGTGATTCCAAAAAGTTAACCAAAATTATATAATACCGCTGTCTAAAAGTTGAATTGCCAATACTTATTATTACACTATAGGAAATCCCATATCAGCAAAATTCATTCAATATTTAAAGACTTTTAACACTACTTCAAGGGATTTTTTTTTTTTTGTTTTTTTTTAAATGGAGTTTTTTCCGAGGCCTCCCCCTCATATATAAATAACCAAAACTGAAAAAGTACATAAGTGCATGATCCAGGGATCATAAATACAAATCATGCCATGGTGCCCACGAAAGTACATAGTGTTGAGTTCGGCCCCTCTAATATTCCCCCTCATAACAATACTTCAAGGCTCAGATCCTTATAAACTTCCTAAATCACTCCAACTACAAAGTTAAACCACACATTCATATTTTCACAAATATGCAAACATCTCTTTAACAACCAAAAACCACCGAAACAGATCTAAACCCAAAAAATTTTAAACTTCTAATTACCATCACTCATCAGCATTCTTCATTGCAAAAAGATCAGAAAAAGTACTACTTGCAAACAGCCGACCTAATGCCATGAACGGCGTGTTTACTTAGCTTTATGAATGAGCATAATGATAAACGCAGCCCTTACTTCAACCGGCATTCCATAAAAAGCAAGCATGTCGTTGCGATTGTTGGAGAGATAAGAGACTGCCCACATGATCTCCTCCAGATTCAAACCCGGTAACATAGAAAGGGATTCATATAAGTTACCTTTCAGCACATCGTCTTCTTGTGATGAAACCTTGGGAGCTGGAGGTGGTTGCTTTAATGCATCAGCTACATCGCCTATTGCTGATCTTGTCGAATTCATGATATCCCCCATCAGTTTTTCAATCTTTGAAGTATCATCCTTGTTGCTTCTTTTCCGTTTCCCATTTGGTTTTGATTCAGTGAATTCATCAACATCTTGAGCTAACTTGCTTTCATCGTCAACGTCAACTATGATGTTAGAGTTGGTGGATTGCGTGTCATTAAGCTGGAATGGAATGCCGGATTACGAATCTTTGTGGTTGTTGCTTAAGAGCTCATTAACTGCATCACAGATACCAACGGAGTTTTTTCCCGCACCGGTGAAGCCATGGGAATGTTTTCCCTTTCAGTAACTTAACCCCTTCTGGGTACACCTGTCGTAATTTAGCAACAAAAAACATAAAAACTTCTTATTCTAGGTGAAAAAAAGGATCGTGTATAATTAAAAAAAAAAGGATAATATTTTCAAAAAGGGTATCATCTTAACTTGCTGAAAATTGTGAGAAGTAATAACTACGTGAAAAAGAAAATTATGATATGTACCTTTGCGTGTTCGTCCCACGCACCCGGTTTTTCTTCAATAAACATTTTCGATGATGCGTCAAACCCAAAACCACTTGCACCGCTCGCTGCTAAGACGATCAGGCATGCAGAATGCGCTTTTCGCCACACACTAATTTTTGACTTCACGTGAGTGTCGATGATACCGCAGCCTGGCAATTTCTCTTCCATTAGATTAACCACTCGGATAACGTAACCCCCCCTAAGTAATCCATCCAATTTGACTCCTTCGGCATGTAAAGTTTCCAGGCATTGTAGCAAGACATCCTCTTCCTTTGTTGTGAAGAAACGCCGCGGCACGCTTCCTCCCTTCCCTATTTCAGTACAAACATGTGATGTCACCCGTGGCGCCGCCATAACCTGCCATTAACCACACCCAATATACAATAAAACTGATCAGTACACAAAATAGAACATTCTTATACTAGACGAACAGAATATAGGGCTATCTATATTAAAAATGCGAAATTAAAAAAAAAACAGTCAAAAATGGATCATTAAATATAAAAATATCTTACAAAAATTATAATTACTAATCATACTGTCAAATGTACTAAGAAATGGACCATAAAGCAAGGTTTCTAACTGAAAAACATAACTACAGAACATCTATTAACCAAATATCCGCATTAGTTATGTCTGTTCTGGAACATTTCGTTTGCCAAGGTGTCCCTAAAGTTGGTTCACGTTTGCATTGCCTCTATCGTGCCAACGTACTCCATGTCGCCACCATCGTTCTCCCTTTCCTCACGGAAAACCTCCTCCTCAATAGGATCAACGGCCATCTGTGTCCGAATGAAATTATGCAACATGGCGCATGCAAGTATCGTCCAGTTTTGTATTTTTATTGGGTACCATGTTCGGCTTCTCAAGATTGCCCATCGCCCTTTCAATAAAGCAAAAGAGCGCTCAATAACATTACGTGCTTGACTATGCCGTAGGTTAAACAACTCTCGTGGGGTTTGGGGAGCCAACGAACCAGGACCAAACTCCTTCAAATGATATCGTGTGCCTCGATAGGGAGTTAAAAAACCATCCGCATTTGTGTACCCACAATCTTCCAGGTAGTATGTTCCTATGATGAAGAAAGTAAATTTAATTATTGATAATGACAATGTAAGTGTTGATTACGTAAACAAATAAACCATTAACGAAATTTACCATTCGGAACACGTAACCCATTTGGTCTGGCTATTGCATCCCGGAGAATCCTACTGTCAGCTGCTAGATCCCTCCCATTCCTCTAAAACATATGTAAAATTCATTTGTGGGTTGCAAACTCCCAACACATTAACTGCAACAGTACCTTTCCGAGTACGATATTTTTGTTGCACGTTTTGACGAAATATCACCTCGACGTATGTCCCATCCAACACCCCGAGACATCACTACAACATTATTGTATTAAAGTTTATAAATTTTAAAACTTAAAAAGGATATGTGCAGCAACAACCGGAAACTATGTATTTAAGTTTGAGGTTACCTTGAAATGTTTCCATTGTTCATTGGTACAATTTGTTGGTATAGGGGTTGGTTCTATCAGAAGAAGGTTGCCAATTCGAAGTACGGCCCGCAGTGTTTCCCTAAAATACTTACTTACGGTATGTCCAGACACATGAAAATCACCTTTAACAACTCTATTTTTCTTATGATGCGCTAGGATGTTCAAAAACATTGCTATCTTCATTGGAATGCTCACAAAACGTTCGTGTGTTAGCCCACCCGGTTTTCCAACAAGTAGCATAATCTACAGAATGCATTTCTATCCATCCTAAGATTATCAATGTAATTGGTATCACTGATTTTAGTATATCGCCATAATTGACTAAGTTGATCGGGCTACTTTGATATTATACTCCATGTTTTTCCAGAAGTAACTGCACGACAATTAGCTGCCCTTGTTTTCTTTACGTAATGAAGATACAATAGTGCTAACAAGGTATTTGACTGCAGCACTATTAACTCTAGTAGTAGTAGGACTTTAAGTTTAACGTAGTAGTCCATTCTGATGTATCGAAAAGACAACCCTAAATGGAATAGAAATTAAAAGGAAACTAGAACATACTTACACATTGAACACTCATCTGATTTTAATTGGTATCACTCTTTCTTTTAGTATCAAATTTTAAAAACTTCAATAGTGTCAATAATTTTGTAAGGATTTTAGAAATTTTAATAGTGTCCATAGTTCTCATCTGATTTTAAATGGTATCACTCTTTTTGTTAGTATTGATTTAGAAACTACTATTTAGAAACTTCAATAGTGTCTATAGTACAAGTTTTGATAAATTATCGGTACTATTTATAAATTTATTCTTTTTAGCACACGTCCTCAAGTGGAATTCAAACTTGTATCATTATTCTAGAAAAAACCACTTAAATCAAGTCATGCTATTTATAAATATATTGATGCAGAAAGATATAAGTTCTTAATTGAGCCAACGAAAGGGATCGTGTAATGTATCAACAGATCACAATAAGTTAAAGACTAATTATATCTCATTAGGACTTGAGATGGATGATATTTGTGTATTTAGATAATTCAATTTAATTTAAGATAATATCAAATTATTAAATTATATCAATAGGAAATATTCGGTTTGGGATATCATGTGATGAAAGATACTACAATTAATTATCAATTCGTCACGGTTGATACTAATTTTCAGAAAAAGACGTCTTTTGTGATTATTGTCAGAATACTAAAAATAGTCGAAGAAAACAAAGTTAAAAAATAAGAATTCCCATAAACATATCATCGCTTAAAACAACGGCTTCAAAGTCCAATGAATCGAATGTAGAACATGGTTTTGCAAGAAAGTAAAAGTCATTAATTTGATAGGCCTTTTTTAGATTATGCAATCTCGTAAATTTTAAAAAGGTTAAACATGTTTTCATCAGCTTAACGTTGGGACGAATTACACATAGTATTCCATTTTGAAAATTAAAGATTTAATTTTTGTTCATTTTAATGTCTAATTTTATTTTATGATAGAATTTTTCGATCAAAATACGACTCATGAAATTCATAAGAGAATCTAAATAAATAAATGAGAGCACTAAAATGTCTATTTTGCTCTTATGAATCTCACATGTGTGTTTGTGTGGTACTTTAACCGAAAAATTCTACCGAAAAATGAAATTAGGTACTAAATTGAACAAAAATCAAAAGTTGAGTATCAAATTCTCATTTTTCATTTTTCGAAAATTGGGTACTAAAATATAATTTGCTCCAAATATTGGAGTGCAAAAACATTTAACCCATTTAAAAAACTCATTTATTAAATAAATCTAAAATTTTATTCATTATATGTTAAGGAAGGAGGCGAACACCGAGCCTTCTATCCTGACTCCAACCATGATCGCAAATGCTCTTAACTGGTCTTGATGGGGTAGAGATCCACCGGGCAAATGGTTACCTACTCGACCAATTCCTAAAAAATAAGATAAATGACAGAACTAATCGATACAGAGACACCTTACAAAACCGATGTCATTTTGCACCGAAGATAGTGAAATTCATGGCGGAAGTTAAGAGATCGATCGGAGCACACAGGGTAGGCTTTAGGCTCTCGCCTTATGCCGACTACAATGATTGTGGAGACTCAAACCCTAATGCCCCGGCCTCTATATGGCTAAGGAGCTCAACAAATACAACATACTCTATTGCCATGTGACTGAGTCGAGGATGATAATGCAATTTGAAATGCAAGAAGCTAAAAGCTGCAGCTTGTTGGCCATGCGAAGAGCATTGAGAAGAACTTTTATTGTTGTGTGTGGGTACAATCGAGAGGATGGATGTAATGTAGTGAGCAGTGACTGAGCCAAGGGAGGGCATGTTGTGGGCCCCGCATGTGACACCCCGCCTGCTCGCACATACATGTTTGCATGTGCTACGTGTGAGTTTAATTTCCGTACTTACATTTAATTTCATATTTAATTGATGCATTTATATTTGAACTCTATTTCTTTATTCAATTCTAATATGAATTATTTGAATTATCTGATAAGAACTTACCCTATCTGAACTTATGTTATGAATTAATTATTGCGTTACTTGAGATTTGCGAATTATGAATTGAATCCTGAGCATGCTAAATTCGTGAATTATGTGATATATATGATTTTAGGACTTATTTGTAAGGTTTTATTATGTTTTGGACTTTTTTGAAACTTCTGAGGACTCAATTGCACTTTTATTTAAGTTTTGGGCCAATTTGCAATTTGGCGATACTTGAGTCCTTGTTTGCAAAATATGAGCTCAGGGACTCGGAATCAAATTCCGATACCACCGTTGGACTCGTTTCGACAATTCGGATCCAATGGAACAAGCCTTATAATTTTTCGATGCCGTTTAGACCTCCGACGACCCATATTTTGGCCTAAATGACCCGTTTAAGCTATCCTACCCGTTTAACCCCCATTTGACCCATTTATTCGACCCGTTTTGGCTTAAAATCAGACACACACACCCCTTTTTCTTCCTATTTTCGTTCAGAGCAAGGTGGAAGCAAGAGAGAAGAGAAAACAAGGGTTTCTTGCCATTTGAGCTCATTCCTTCCTTCCTTCTTCTCCATCTTCAAAGGTGAGTTAAGATTTGAGTTCTCCTTCTTCTTGTGATCATCTCTATCTCTTTATTTCTCATTTTGTGCCATGGATTCATGTTATATGCTTGAAGAGATGAATAGTGTGAATAGTGAAGGGTTTATGTTAATATATGAATCACATGCCTTCCTTTGAGTTAATTGTTGGATTAATGCTTGAAATATGATCACATGAACTTTATTTATGATTCTATGACTTCATTTTTGTTGGTGGTTGAGTGGTATTGAATTCACCATTAATGCGCTTGAGTCTTGAAGCATGAAACTTGGAAGAACTTGATGAATATATATGTGCCTTGATGATGCTCTACACATGTGCTACGAATTTGGGTGATTTTGGGATGGATTTATGCCTTGTTTTTATGTCATTTTCCAGCCTTTTCGTACCTCTACATGTGTGTATTGTGGCAAATGAAGGGGATGAAATGCAGGGGTGAGCAGGTCCAAAAATCAGCTCCAATTTGCTGCCGCAGGTCCCGAACGACCGTTCGCCCGAGCCTTGTTTTTGGCCCGAACGGCCATTTTCTTGTACAGAGGCTCGCCCAAGCTCCGAACGGCCGTTCGGAGTTTTTCTTTGGGGGAGGTAGGGGGGAAGAAGAGGGGCGAACGGCCGTTCCCAAGTCCGGAGGTGGTCTCTGACCATCTGAATGGCCATTCCACCTTTTGCTCTTGTTGGGGAGAACAGGCGTTCGCAGCCATTACGTGTTAGCTTGGTTTCTTTGTTTCGTTTCTTGCTTTGCTTGATCTATCCCACCCCTAATATGATCCCTATGCTTTATTAACATGTATTATTATGTGTTATGATTGAAATATTGGGATTATGTTGAGAATTTGATATATTTGTACGAGTTTGAAACTTGATTACGTTAAGTGCTACCTTCTTGACATCTCATGTGCATAGTTGCATTCATATGCATTGTCGGGCGTCTAATTGGTACATAATTGAGTCTAAGTTTCGGGTGTTCTCTTCTTTTGTTTCAGAGCCTCTTCCAGAAGTTACCGAGCCCGAGGTTTAGGTGTCTGTTACTTGTTTTGGCCCGGACTCTACTCTCTCTTTTGCTATAAGGTGAGGTTTAGGAACTTTTGTTATAGTTATGAATCCTATGGCCTTTATGTGATGATTTCTCACCCCGCATGCGTCTATATACTTATCATATAGTTAAATATGTGTGTTTAAACTATGTTTATGATCTTATGAATTCCCTATGAGTTTATGAAACCGGTATAAGTATGAGCATACGTAAGCTTAAGATTTGAATCCCTTTGTACTCTAATGCACCGACACTTCTAAAAATATCAGTTTGTCGTGTTGTGTCGTGTCGGACACTCGTATCGGACACTTCTCACGTGGAAAATTCACAAAAAAATCCGTGTCGCCGTATCCGTGTCGTGTCATGTCCGTGTCGCCGTGTCCGTATCCGTGCAACATAGGTTATGTATGAGTGAGCTATGCCCTGAAAGATGGGAAATTGGTTTGATTTGGTATGTTGAGCCCCGGGAAGTTTGGGTAAGGAATGCCCAGGACGGTAAGGGCCGTCGGGTTTGGCCAATGCATAGTTCTCTTTGAGGTATTCACGCGCGACACTTGGAGGTTGAGAAGGCATGGTACTTTGAGCCCTCGGTGGATAACCGGGGAAGGCATATCGTGGGTTAGCTACCCCGTATTTATTTGCATTGTAGGTGGAGAGGGTTTGACTTCCGAAATACCATGGTTGTGAGGATGGATTTGTATTTGTGAATTCAATTTTATGTTATGTTATGAGGAGTTGGTGGAGGTCCGTACTTGCCGGACATTTGTTTCTGTTTATGTATTGGTGGATTATGAATCGAGTTAGCATCTCTTTTAAGTATTATATGTTAAACTTTTGAAAATGATTTGGTATGCAAACCCCTAGCTCTGTTCATGACCATCCCTTTTGTTATTTGCTATGCTCTATATATATTTATGTGTGGGTGTGCTTTAGCCCCCTCACTCAGTCGAGTTTAGACTGACCCTCTCCTCAACACTTTAGTTGCAGGTGGCTTGAACTAGGCGGGGAAGTGTATCCTGGTGTCGCACTAGCTTGGATAGGTCGAGTTTGCATATTATTATATGTTGCATTTTGATACTCCTAGTTATGTATATGAATTCGACTTGTATATTTTTGGGATAATTGAATACTTGATGTAACTTATGGGCTGTGTGGCCATTGTATATATGCTAGTGTATGTTTATCGAGCTCTATTTGGACCCAGTTGATTGCTTCTGCATTTTGTTACTTGTTTTGGTGCGCTCTGTCTGTGTCTTTGCCCCGTTTAGCCTAGTGTGTGTGTGTATAGGTCCCCGTTCACTTAGACTTGGGCTCATGTATGGACTTCCATTTCATATGTGGGTTCAGGTCTAGGTCCGGGTGATGGGTGTCGAGGCCACCAATAATAAATCCCAATTAGTGCACACGATTAAATTGTAAAATAGTGGCAACAGGTATCGATCCACGAGGATTGGGAGAATTTGTGACTTTTAATATGCTAAGGAAACGAAACAAACAACAAAAATAGGGGGGTTTTGAGATACTTGATTAAACTAATAACGAAATAAACAAAACGAGACTAAATAAACAAATAATTAATAACTAAACTCAGCTGACACTTAAATTAATTCAGTAAATAACAAGTAGCTGGGATTTTCCTACGCATGCATCAGGCTATGATCACAGACAGGGTGATTAATTCCTCGTTAGGCTAGCTATAGTTACCAGATAACACCTCCGGCTCCCTCGTTTCTTCTTACTGTTTATAACGACTAAAAGAAACTCCTAATAATCATTTTCTAATTAACCAATAACCTTAGCAGAAACTCCTTTTAAGATTCAATTGGGCAATTGCATTACACCCTAAAGAAACACTAACCCTAACCGACTAGGTAGAAACTCCTACTTCGCCTAGTTAGACCGTCTATCCCACAACACGAAATCAGTCGAACTTAACGGCCTAGTGATTGTTTGCTACTTCGTTAATTATCCGGCTAGACTCCACCAAATAAGTTAACTAGCTATATGTGAATTGCCTATTCTAAGATTTGAGCTCTTAATATAATCAAAGAATAAGAACAAACACAATGTCGTAAAAATAGAGATAAAACCGATAACTTGATAAAACCACCAATAAATTCGTCTCACACAACCCTAATGCATACTAGGAAAATCCCACTAAAACGAAACTAACTAATCAAGAACAAAGGAATTTAACAAAATCAAAAGAGTAAAACCAAAGGAAAGGGATGGACTCTTTTCTCCGTGTGTAAGTATGTCTCTTCAATCTTGGTTCTTCTCCTTTTATGTAGTGCCAAGGGTTGAATTCTTCCCCACTCCTCCATGATTTGCCATCATAAAATCCAATAACTCCACCTCTTCACGTTCTGCCAGACTAAACGGCCACTAACTCCCTACGTATTGTCCAAGTTACTGCCCGAAAAACGGGTCAGGGTTCCTGACCGTGACCTCAGGCAAGCTTCTTCACAATTTCTCCACATTCTCCAGAATAATAACGCAATAACAGCCACTAACCCACCTCAAAACGTGTTGAACTTTAAATGCCTTCAATTGTAATGAACTTCAGTTACAAAACCCTTTGCTGACCACGTTGATGAATTCCCCAATTTGTGACTTAGTGGGTTTCTCTAACCTTAGCAAGTAGCGGGCCTGGACTTTTGTGGATTATGCATTAAAGAAGACTTCCCCAAGTATGTCTTGCCTTCAAGCGTGGGCCTTACAAACATGTTAGGACTCGGGCTCAATCTCTAATTCACAGCCCAAGGTATCTTGTTGGATCCCTCTTGAATTAAGTGATACCCAATTTCACTAAAGTCCAAGATCATCTCTTCTATAGTCCTCAAATTTGTGCAAGTCGCCATTTCCTACAAAGAAACATTAAACCAATTAATAGACACTATTAAACCAAATTATGGAATAAAATATCACAATTGTAGGCTCAATAATTGGTAAAGAAATGACTTATCAAATCCCCCCACACTTAGGCAATGCTTGTCCTCAAGCATAAACTAGGATCAAAGATAAGAGAGAAATTTGACTCTATTCAATGAAAACACGAGGTAGGCAATGTAACTAGGAATGAAGACACAATCTAATCTTACACTTCAAAATATCAACCTTTTGCAATGAAATTCTCATACAAGAAACCACAAGCCCAATCACAACTTAAAGCACATGCATCATTTACCCAAGTTGAATTATAAACCAATCAATAATAGAAATCATACTCTACTTATTAGATGGCCGGTATGCATAAAGAATGTCCAATTGAGATGGTAGTTATGGGGAGTTCGGATTATTTGCATTTAATCAAATGTAAGAACATTAAGCTTGAAAATGCTTGGAATTGTCATTAGCCGTTTTACGCGAACGCAAACATTTGTGATGAATGCCATCCGGTTACTAAGCCAATCACAACGCCAAGTGGTTTCACCATACTCTTAATTACCCGTGTTGTTGTGAGTTTTCACTTATTTGGCCGGGTAATCAGCGGAGTATTTATAATTCGCCTCACTCGTCAAGTTTGTTCGGGACCTTTTTACGCGAGCACAAACAATTGTGATGAATGTCACCCGGTTACTCAACCCCGTTCAATTATTTTGACGGATTTTTGGCACTGTAGTCATTTCATTTCCTTTTTCAATTTAATCATACTCCCTAGTTCCACCACAATGTCCCACAATCAAATGGAAATTCATTATGCACACCAACTCAACTTCTAAGTTTCATACGTTCTACTCAAGAATGGTGTCAATTATGCACATAACAGTTAATGTTCAATTTATTTAAACCGGGCATGCAAGTTTCAATGTATGAAAATATTTCACCAACAATTAGTTGATATCAAGGAATGTAAGATTTCAACCATGATCCATATCCTTTCTAAGACAATCCATCATTGCCTAAATCGTGAAAATTCATCAAATAGGACTCAAATTAGGCCATATCTTATCTCTTAATCATGCATAAAAGGTAGCACAACACTATTCACAGCCTTAAACATTTCAACACATGCAGAAAATCATGAAAAATGCAACAGCAGCAATGCCTCAAAACTATCAGCCCTTATCATCCTAAAAAATACCCCAAACTCATGCAAAAATTTTCTCATAGGCCCCCCCCCCCCAACTTAAAGCACATGTTGTCCTCAACATAAAGTAAGTCAAAAATGAAAAACAGAGGACTTCCCTGAACCCAGGGGGTGTGAGACGAGAGTCAGACCCGAAGAATCGTGACTATGATCACGGATAGCCTTCCTGTCAGTAGTATTCTGCCACTTTCTTCGATTTTTTTCTGACAGTTCTTGGCCTTGATTGTTTTCAAACTGGAGGCGGAGGAATGGAACAGGATGGCGTGGATGGTGGTAAAGACTCGGCAGCAGATCTATGAGGGCAGAGTGGTGGTGGTGGCGGCGGTGAGGACGCGGTGCCGCCGTCGATCATGAGCGGTGGTTTGTTTGGCCGGTGGACCTTTCTCTTTGCCATGGCTAATTGAGGGTTTGAAGCTCTTGCAATTGTGGGAGATTTTGGGGAATTGAAGGAATGGAGTGCTAGGTTTAATTTGGGGATGGGGCGGTTCGGACTGTAAGTGGAGCGGGTCGCGGGTAGGCCTGGTCTGGGAGGCTGGCCGATCTGGGTTAGCGTATTGGATTAGGCTCTGTTTGGTAGATTTGGGTCCAAGACCCTTGTCCGTGACCTCAGACAAGTTGCCTCACAGAGCAAAATGCCATTTTCGCCAGTTACAGCAATTGATCAACAATGTTTCTGCTCTTGTACTTCCCCCACACTCATCCGATTATGCCACCTGCACATTTGCCTGCAAAACACGAGAAGAGAAGAGATTACGTCGGGGCGAGGAAAACGAGAAAAGAAAGAAAACGAAAACAAAAGAAACTAAAGCAAGAGGAAAGAAATATGGGTTGCCTCCCATATAGCGCCCTTGTTTAACGTCACGGACTCGACTTGTTCTTGTTTTCACACTCAAGCTTCTAGAGGAGGATTCTCTAGATTAATCCATTCAACCATGTGCGATTTAAATCCTTCATAAAACGATGTTGGTCCATGCCCCTTCAGGCAAGGTCCCGAAGTGTTCCGTTATGAGCCGGATCCTGACCGTGATCATTGACAAGGAAGTGATCAGTTTTCCTGTCAGTCTGCTGCGCAACTGCAAACTCTTGTTCAGAATCAATATCAGAATCCAGCTCAAACAATTTTGAACTTGCACCAACAACTCATATGAAGGAAGGTTCCTAGGCACAAGAAAAAGAAACAAAATCAATTACAAACCAATCCCCGGCAACGGCGCCAAAAATTGATAGGTTTCGAGGCCACCAATAATAAATCCCAATTAGTGCACACGATTAAATTGTAAAATAGTGGCAACAGGTATCAATCCACGAGGATTGGGAGAATTTGTGACTTTTAATATGCTAAGGAAACGAAACAAACAACAAAAATAGGGGGGTTTTGAGATACTTGATTAAACTAATAACGAAATAAACAAAACGAGACTAAATAAACAAATAATTAATAACTAAACTCAGCTGACACTTAAATTAATTCAGTAAATAACAAGTAGCTGGGATTTTCCTACGCATGCATCAGGCTATGATCACAGACAGGGTGATTAATTCCTCGTTAGGCTAGCTATAGTTACCAGATAATACCTCCGGCTCCCTCGTTTCTTCTTACTGTTTATAACGACTAAAAGAAACTCCTAATAATCGTTTTCTAATTAACCAATAACCTTAGCAGAAACTCCTTTTAAGATTCAATTGGACAATTGCATTACACCCTAAAGAAACACTAACCCTAACCGACTAGGTAGAAACTCCTACTTCGCCTAGTTAGACCGTCTATCCCACAACACGAAATCAGTCGAACTTAACGGCTTAGTGATTGTTTGCTACTTCGTTAATTATCCGGCTAGACTCCACCAAATAAGTTAACTAGCTATATGTGAATTGCCTATTCTAAGATTTGAGCGCTTAATATAATCAAAGAATAAGAACAAACACAATGTCGTAAAAATAGAGATAAAACAGATAACTTGATAAAACCACCAATAAATTCGTCTCACACAACCCTAATGCATACTAGGAAAATCCCACTAAAACGAAACTAACTAATCAAGAACAAAGGAATTTAACAAAATCAAAAGAGTAAAACCAAAGGAAAGGGATGGACTCTTTTCTCCGTGTGTAAGTATGTCTCTTCAATCTTGGCTCTTCTCCTTTTATGTAGTGCCAAGGGTTGAATTCTTCCCCACTCCTCCATGATTTGCCATCATAAAATCCAATAACTCCACCTCTTCACGTTCTGCCAGAATAAACGGCCACTAACTCCCTACGTATTGTCCAAGTTACTGCCCGAAAAACGGGTCAGGGTTCCTGACCGTGACCTCAGGCAAGCTTCTTCACAATTTCTCCACATTCTCCAGAATAATAACGCAATAACAGCCACTAACCCACCTCAAAACGTGTTGAACTTTAAATGCCTTCAATTGTAATGAACTTCAGTTACAAAACCCTTTGCTGACCACGTTGATGAATTCCCCAATTTGTGACTTAGTGGGTTTCTCTAACCTTAGCAAGTAGCGGGCCTGGACTTTTGTGGATTATGCATTAAAGAAGACTTCCCCAAGTATGTCTTGCCTTCAAGCGTGGGCCTTACAAACATGTTAGGACTCGGGCTCAATCTCTAATTCACAGCCCAAGGTATCTTGTTGGATCCCTCTTGAATTAAGTGATACCCAATTTCACTAAAGTCCAAGATCATCTCTTCTATAGTCCTCAAATTTGTGCAAGTCGCCATTTCCTACAAAGAAACATTAAACCAATTAATAGACACTATTAAACCAAATTATGGAATAAAATATCACAATTGTAGGTTCAATAATTGGTAAAGAAATGACTTATCACCGGGGGATGTGGTGACCCGTCGCTCCGGGTGCTACACCGCAACTCCTAAATTTTGAAATTTTTTAATTTTGTATGTAGATTATTGATATATTTATATTTCTGCCCCTTAATTTTTGATATTCTAACTTTTTGATTCCCTAATTAAAGATTTTGTTCCTCCAGTTTTGATATTTTAAATTTTTGCAACCCCCCCCCCCCCCCCCAAACATTAAATTCTGGCTCTGTCGTCCCTGGTAGTGAGTAAAGGTGGAGCGGATCTTGTTGCGTCTGGAAAACTATTCTTAGCTAATCCAGGCTTGGTGAGGAGATCCGAGGCTAATTCCGCACTTAATAAGTCCGATAGAAGCACTTTTTGTACGCACGATCTGGTTGTTGGTTACTCGGATTATTCGTTTTTGGAAGAAAGCAGCTCTTAGGGCTTGGAAATGTGTACCAATTCCTTATCTTTAATAACACATCTTGACATCCACATTGCAATTGTGTACGATTCAATTACAACTAAGTTCATCCATTTTCACCTTTTCTTTAGTAACATATCCACATTGCAATTGTGTATGATTCAATTACAACTACAAGTTCATCCACTACAAACATACCCGAAATTATTGGCCAGCAAAGTCATCTTACTGCCCTAATACACTGAAATTTTCATACATTCTGATAGTTGCAGTGAGATTGTGCTAATTTAATTTAAAGTGAAACTTTTCCTTTCTTTAATACTAGTTGTTTTGAACTAATCCGATTTTAAATGGGGTTGGTAATTTTTAAGTATCGATTTTAGGAACTTCAATATTGTCGATAGTTCTCATCCGATTTTAAATGACGTCGGTGATTTTGTAAGTAACAATTTTAGAAACTTCAATAGTAATAATAGTTTCATATTGATCAGTTTGATAAATTATTGGTACTATTTATAAATATTTCAATGAAAAAATATCTAAATCCTTAATTGAGCCTAACGAGAGGTAGTATGTAACGTATTAACAAATCATAAAGAGTGAAAGAATAACTATATCTATTATGGATTCGAGATGAATGAGAATATCAAGCATAAAATTTTCATCTATGATGCACGGACACTTCTAAAAATATCATTTTGTCGTGTCGTGTCGTGTCGTGTCGTGTTACACATCGTGTCCGATACTCATCACATGAGAAATTTAAAAACAAAAATCATGTTACCATATCCGTATCATATACGTATCATCGTACCATATCCGTACGTCATAAGTATCCATTAAGATATAAAACTCTTTTTGCCTACAATAGATGCATATTTAGAGATCTAAATACAAAATTTTTAATTAAATTAATATACCGTTAAATTGTTAAATTGTCACCAATCGTCGGTGGTATTCTGATTGGGATATCATGTGATGAAAGATACTAGAGTTAATCATCAATCCATCACGGTCGATACTAATTTTCGGAAAAAGACGTTTTTTTGTGATTATTGTCAAAAAGCATAGAAAAGGTTAAAGTAAAAGCAAAAGTTGAGAAAATTAAGAATTCCCTAAACAATCACCGCTTAAAACAACGGCTACAAAGTCCAATGAATCGAATGTCGATTTAGAACATGGTACGCCTTTTTGATATTATCCCATATAAAAATATTGGGTTTGTTACAAAAACTATATTAGTCAAATTAATTTACATTTATTTATTTATTTCAAATGTAATTAAAAAAGGTTCAGATCTAAACTTGATTATTTATTTCTGAAAATTAAGCTAAAACAATCAATACAACTAAAATACATTTTCTTTCTTAATTTTTAATACATGTCTGAAAAAAACAATCCTTCTTTTATATTTTTATTATTATGATTTTATAAAAGAGATTTTGTAGAGGATCTCGTCTTAAAAAAAAAAAAAAAAACAATGACAATAAAAACAAAAATAAGGTCTAGAAAACAAAGTAAAGGAAGTATTATTTCTTAAATAATAAAGGATCTAAAATAAAAATCATGTCGTCAAAATTATTTTAATCAAAATTTTCAATTTTTCGATTTTTTTTCCAAGGTCCTCACTATCAATATCTGTAAAAGCTAACGGCCCATCAAAACGAGCCCCTCCTGATAGAGATCTCTTCAAAACTCTAGTACTTTCACTGATATCTTGCAAACATAACGTCTTCTCCATATGTTTATTAAACGAATTTGAATGTTTCAAAAGAGCATCTTTTTTTATTGTTTCTGAATCATCTTCCACGACTTCCTAAGATTGGTTAATAACATAATTTTCTTGATAAACAAGCTGCTCTAACGCTTCACCTATAACAGCACCAATGGTTGACTTAATCTTCGATAGAAGCCTTTTCGAAGTCAACTCTCGAGAGCTCTAAAAATATTTCGGTGTACTTATTTTCTTTGCAGACTTTGACCGATTTCTTATCTTTTTCTTTTTTGATTCACCGGGAGAGTCCGATTTACAATGATACGATCTGCTGCCCATCTATTATTAATTTCTTCCTCATCGATTAATTCCTCCTCATACTGCAGATTTTCGGTACCTTGTTGCAATAATTTTAGCGAAGATGTTACCACATGGAAAGGCGTCACGGAGGCGTTCAAATCCGGTTACTTGATTGTTGGTGGTTGACTAGCGATGATCCCAATTTTGGAGGAGGGGTCAAATTGATTTTTATTAAGTAGAATGAATCCCCTCTTGGCCTAAGGTTGGTGGTCCAGAATGTTATTTGAGGATTGCGCCAAGAGATCATTGACTTGCGCCGAAAGGTTGCTAGCTTGAATAATAGTTGAATTTTTTTTATAGCTCATATCTTTCTTTAATGGTAGTCCCGCTCTTTTGGTTTTGATGACTTCCCATTGATTTGATTTTGGTCAATTAACTGCTTGTGGGTCTGATTATTTTTTGGAACCCAAGTCATAGTTTGGCCACCTCCGTTGTCCCCATTAGGTGTTGCGGCACCACTCTTGCCGTCCGGTGGTGGCTCCCCATTATCGTTCTCTTTTTTGGTGCGCGATTCGGCATGTTTTCCATCAATCACCTCGCACAAATCCTGGGCCTCTTCCGCACCACTGTAGCAATCTTTTTCTTCGTGCCCAATATGCGCACACTTTCAACAGTATAGTGGAAGTTGTTCGTACACAATCGGTTGAATTCAAGTTAACCCATGGTACAAAAGACTCAAGCGTTTTTTCAGAGGTCGTAGCAAATCAACTTCAATACATGCACATGCCACAACCGGTCTTTTCGCTTCAAAAGGGCCTTTACCGAAACATAAAGACTCACCAACTTGTTTAGCAAAATCAAAAAACAACTCCAGTTTTAAGAACTGATAGAAAAAATCAAGAAATTTGACCCAAACAGGCGTAACAGATGATTCTACTTTTGTGTTAAAAGTAGGCGTCCACTTAAACAATCTTATCGGAAAACCATCCAATAATACAATCTTTTGCATCCAAAGTTTCGTATAATTCTTGTTGCAACTCAAACGAATTAAAACATGTTTAATATTCAGTAAACCTCTCAAACTCTTTCAAAGACTAAAACTCTACTTGATTCAAACTCAAGACAAGGTAGTTGATCTAGCGGTGGAGAACACTATCATTACTCCACCGCCAGATTGACTCAATTCTATCCCACCTTCAGCTTCTCAGATTTGTTCCGTCGAAACCCGCCCAGATCTGCTGCCACTCTCGGATCTACAGCCATCTTCTCAGTTTCGTCGCCACTCTTCTAGATTTACTATCATCCTCCCAAATCTAGCGAGTTTTTCTGGTAAAAGACGATCTGCATCACTATTTTTTCTTTTTAGTTATGTTTTCTTTCAAGTCTTCCGTATGGAAGTTTTATCTCTTTCGTATGGAAGTTTTGTTCCTTCCATATGGAAGTTTAGTTAGTTTCTTTAAATTCAGTTTTATTTTTTTCTGTGATTCTCCGAGAAAATTTTTGATTGAGTTATCTGTTGTAGGCTTCTTC
Organism: Lantana camara; assembly: GCA_037501455.1. Classification (NCBI taxonomy): domain Eukaryota; kingdom Viridiplantae; phylum Streptophyta; class Magnoliopsida; order Lamiales; family Verbenaceae; genus Lantana; species Lantana camara. The sequence goes on from CM074863.1 coordinate 90,517,198, forward strand.
TCAATCCGGAGAAAAGGCGACTGCGGAAGTCCACCCGGATTGGATTAAATTCAACTTGGAAGGAACAATTTCCAAGGAGTTGAATCCTATTATTAGGGTTCGTTTTTCTTATTAGACGTGATGCTAATATAATAGCTCACAAATTTGTTGGAATTAGGGTTTCGGCTTGCGTTAATTTTTCTGTCAAATTTTCTTATTATTTCTCGTGATTATTCCCCTTGAGGGGTTTGGCTTTCAAAAAAAAAATATATAAAATTTAGTAAACAAACCTTGAACTAATTACCCGTAAAATTCATTCCCATGAGCAGTTCATGAAGTCTGGCCATCGTCGGATATCCTTGCAAGAATTACTCAACCAAAGCGAATTTGAAAGACCACGACAACTCAGCGATTTTCGCTTCCGAGAAAGAGATGTTTGTGATTCCGTTTCGTTCTAAAAACAACACCATAGGATTTGCGATTCGAATCCCGGGGAAAGAGGTAAACTCGCCCACGCTTTCGTGAAAGAGGATGGCAGGATTGGTGTCATCGCAGGCGACAACAAGTGTAACGCCGTGGCGTATGAAAGTCGTGACGGATCCCCTGCTTTAGCATTCAATTAGGCAAAATTTGCATTTATATTTGGTATTAATGGAAAAAAGACAACTGACCTAAAGTTGAAATTTCTATCTAACTAACGAATATGCAAGTCCAACAAAATAGAAAATTAGGTGACGCTGAATGACCTTATTTGATCTAATTCGCCATATCAAACACCTCCTAATAAAATAAAACCTTTATTTTGTGAACTAACATGATAACAAAAAATATTCTTGTAATTACTCATTTAGATAATTAATTACACTTTGCTACCTAAATTATATATCTTTTAACACTTTACGGCCTTAAATTTTAATCGTAATCAATTCCTATTTAAATTATTTCAATAGTTGCAGTCTCGTATTATCACAGCCTTTCAAATTTCATCATTTCCAAACCTGCATATGACGGTGCTTTTAAACTCTAATATATATATATATGATGTTAATTTATTTTCAATACTTTGCAGGTATTTAAAAACTTAATTTCTAAAAATTTTAAGCTGAGAAATTTATAATCTCAATATCAAAATGCAAATACTTAAAAGAGTGGTAAAGACTTCGTATTTCCAAATGGACTTGCACTTATTTTAAAACAAAAGTAATTTAGAATTTTAATATTAAACTGTAATTATTAAATAATTTGCGTAAACGATCATAATTAAAAGTTGAAATAGTAAAAGAAAAAATATGTCACATAATTTCGATAGCTTAAGTGTATGTAATTATTACTATAATAAGGAGAATACTAACCCATAATGTAGGAATATGGATACGGCCATAGGAACACGATACGATACGAATATATTGATACAAATTTCTTTTTGAATTTTCTATGTGAAGAATGTCGGATACAGTGTCAAACACTTTTTTTTTTTTAATTTTCCACGTGAGGTATGTTGAATACCGGATACTGTGTTAGATATTGTTTTTAAAGGGAAAATATCATTTTCTGTCCTTTAAAGATGACATTTTTGGATTTTGGTCCTGTCTCACATGACATCATTTTTTATTTGATTTTTCTCAATTTTAGTTCTCGGCATCTTACATGGAAAAAATTTGGGAATTTTTGTTGATTTTCTCTCCAAAATTTGAGTTGACATATGACATGAAATATTAATGTTTAAGGAAATAAAAATAAAAATAAATGCCATGTAATTGCATAAATTATTCTTATTTAAGAAAATATCCCTCTATTATAGTTTTTTTATAATTTTATCCTAACTTCATGTCAAAAACCACCTCTCTTCTTTCTCTCCTACGCACCGATCACACACACTACCAAAAATCGTTCGTTTCTCGACCGAATCTTGCGAATCAATAGTGTAAATCGAACACCGCAATGCAAGGAACACGATGACATAGGCGGAATCGAAATCCGACCAACGGTTTAAGAGATATGGCTGGTTAAACATGGATGATTGCGACTCAAATCAGCTGAAACTTTGAATGAGTCGTGCGACCAACTCCGGTGAGTGAGGTATGGAAATTCATCTACTCAACGAAAGCTACAACTTGGGAGTGGTTTCATGGCTTGAAACGGCTGGACGATGGAGATAATGGCCCGCGAAGTGGCGGCTGATGACACGCACAACATGAGCGATTTTCGGACTTTGTTTCCGACGATTTCAGTGGCTAATCGGAGCAGCCACGAAATGGGCATTGTAGTACGCTTGAGGAGGAATCTACTGGGAGTGGTCTTGAGGATTGACGTGCTATTTTAGCGGAGATATCGTCATTTAAAGATGGTGCCGGCCGGGGTGCGGCGGGCGTTTTCGGCTATGGAATGAGGTCAAATTGGTAGGCGTTTTGAACGTCTCGACGAGATGAGTTGCACCGTGGTGGCCCTGTCATCTAATTCATCTGGACAACGAAATAGCAGCGGCGCAAAGATGACAGTAGCGGTAAAATTAGAAAAGTTGGATTTTTTTAATTTTAATTAAGGAAGGAAATGAAGTTGGGTAAAATTAGAAAAAAAACTATAATAGATGGATGTTTTATTAAATAAAAATAATATATGTAATTACGTGGTATTTTTTTATGTTTTCCCTAATCCATGACTCTTATTTTGGAGGGAAAATCAGCAACACCTGGCTTCAAGCACAAATAGATAATAGATGGACAAACATCTCGCTATCGCTCAAACCTCTTTGTTGAGTAAAGGTGAGAGGGAGAGTGAAGGGTCGAACATCCGTGGGACCACCTACCACTAGTCTTCGGCCGGAGGGGTGTATTGCACAAAAAAGCCGGGACGCAGGCTCCCGAAAAGGTCCCCCCGACCCTGGGGGTGCTTGTGGCGGGGGGGGGGGGGGGGGGAGGCACGACGAAACAAGGGAATGAAAGGCCGCGTTTTTGGAAAGAAGAGGGAAAGGTACCTAAGATGTCTTTTACCCAGTTGCTTGCCCCCTATCTTCGAAAGGGGCCCGTCACTTCGTTCGTACCTTCTTGCTGACTCAAGTGCCCTCCGAACCGCGCGAAATGGTCGCCTATTACACGGCTCCCAACAGTTTGACCTTGTCTTGGGGCGTCTTTGGCTTTACGAGAGAAAGCCCGCTAACCTGCCAGCCAGTATTGACTCATTCTACCAGCTAAGTAGCAGCAAGACTTACTTCGCCTAATTGAAAAGAAGCAACATTGATTACTCGCACCAAGGAGTTTTTGGCCTTGTCCCCGAAGGAATAAAAGACTATTCAATTGACTTGACGAACTAGCCTTTCTTCTCCGTTGCACCCGACTCTGACCTTCCTTACTGACTTGTTCAACTCAGTTTCTTGTTGAATTCAATTTGGCATCACTTGGCATATGAATCTCAATAATTGGTCCTTAAATGACCACTCTTTCAGGAAATTGTTTGGGGTTTTAACGATCTGCGGATCCCGCTCTGTGGGACTGAAATATCTTCACCTATGATGCACGGACACTTCTAAAAATATCATTTTGCCGAGTCGTGTCATGCCGTGTCGTGTCGGACACCGTGTCCGACACTCCTTACGTGGGAAATTAAAAAAAAAATCCGTGTCTTCGTATCCGTGTCGTGTCGTGTCCGTGTCGCCGTATCCGTATCCGTGCATCATAGATCTTCACGTAGGATGCAAAAGATTAAAATTGAGAAAAATCAAATTAAAAAAAATGTAATATGAGAAAATTTTAAAATTTAGACCATAATAAAAAAATAACGATCTTTAAAGAATGAAAATGATATATATTTTCTTTTTTTTTAATTTTGCACTCGAGAAGCCTAGAAATAATGTTATCACCGCACACAACAAAACGTAGTTTTATAGGAGTGTGTTTTTTTTTTTTAAACAAGTTTTATAGGAGTGTTGCATCATAGTCCATGACACTACAATACAAATTCAACGGTACCTTTTACTTACTCCATTTCCTAACAACAATGGCGTTCCATGTTGATGTTGACAGCACATTGATTATGGTCTGCAAAACAGCAGTAAATAACAAGCAAAATGTCCTCTCTTCTTTCCCCACATTGTAATCACTTCTCGCAGCTACCGACTTCACTACACTCACCCAATTTATCCACACAAATCTGATTACACTCTCCACTCTGTGTGTTTGTGCGTGCGAAAATGGTGTCCAATTACCTCTTCCTCGAAGAGCCAATTCGGATGGCCTCCATCCTCGAGCCGTCTAAGCCTGTAATTACACTTCTCTCTCTCTCTCTCTAGAATTCGTTTCCCCCAGATTTTACATGGTTTTTGCTGATTATTCTGAATGGGAAAAGGGTTTTACAAGTTGATCGCGTTGTGTAATTTGCTAGTGCTTACTCATGATTTCTGCTTTTCCTGTTTGTGTCAAACTGTGTTGTTGTGATGCTTTTTTTTTTTTTTTTTTTGGTTGAATTTTCTGGGAATTTTGAGTGGAGATGTGAGAGAAGTGTGTGATATTACAAGTTTGCTGAATTTTATTTTATTTTGTTTGCTATGTGTGTGTTTTGCAGAATTTCTTTCCTGCAATGACAAAGATTGTTGGGACGTTGGGGCTGAATTCGCGGTCGGTCGAGGTTATTTCTGGCTGTCTCAAGGCTGGAATGTCTGGTTATTTCCTTTAACTCTGCTTCTGCTTCTGCTTGTAGAACTGTAATTTTGGGTAATTTGTGCTTTGCGCCCTTAAATTGTAGACATTCCCACTTGTGCCCCGAAAGTTGTGGAAATACAAGAATGGACCTCTTTTAACATAGAATTTCCTTGGCACTTTGTACACCCAACAATATTCCTGTGCTACTGTAGCTGGGAATATGATTTTGGCAGTTTATTATTATACACTATATCCATTTTCGATAACACATGCCTCCAGTTGTGTCGAAATAACTATATTTTGTTTTCACTTTAGTGTTTTTTAAAAAAAATTCATACATTAATTTGCAGACTTGATTTATGTTCCCATGTAAATGTGCATATATTGATGGATGGAGCCGTGTTACCTGACTAATTTGCTCTTAAGAGACTGACTAATTTGTTTTTCCCATTGCAAGTTAAAGAAACATTCGTGGGGGTGAGAAATCGAAATTTTGGTTGGAGGGTGCATACTGCTATTTTGGCAATTTTAGGGTGGAATTTGGTCCATTCACGATAATTTAAGGGTGCATTTGAGATTGTAACGGGTAGTTGATAGTTAATTGTCTGCCATCTTTTTGGCATTATGTAGAAAAGTATATCAAGTCTAAGTGTTATGCCTAGACAAACCACCATCAACCTTGAAACTAGGACTATTGTTGCTAAATGATCTAGTAAAGTTACATTCTCCTCCACTTTCAGAGTTTTTTTCTGATTAATTTCGTCGCTGGTCATGCACTATCTCATTATTGTTTTGAGATTAAATCTGTTCCACCATTTATCTAATGTGAATCCTTTGATGTTTCAATAGTTGCACGGTTTGATTTCTCATGGGGCGATGCTGAATTTCACCAAGAAACATTAGATAAGTTGAATGTAGCCGTCAAGACGTCGAAAAAACTCTGCGGTGTAAGCTTCATATTTCTTGCACCAACTTTGCAATGCCATTATTTGTTTATTTGAAGATAAGAAGCCTAGAAACTGATTTTTGTTTCATTAAAATAAATAAATTAAATGATTTTATCAGGTTATGCTCGATACCGTGGGGCCAGAGCTGCTAATTGTCAACAAATCAGAGCATCCTATTTCCCTTGAGGAAGGTTCTTTGGTTGTCTTGGCACCTGATCAAAATAAAGAAGCTACTTCAAATCTACTTCCCATCAATTTTAGTGGATTGTCGAAGGTAACATTTTTATTTTCAAATAATAATTGTTGGTAGCGGTTCGATTACTATTTAAAACCTAAATTTTGTCTTGATTTTGCAGGCAGTGAAAAAGGGAGACGATATTTTTATTGGTCAATACCTGTTTACTGGAAGTGAAACAACTTCAGTTTGGCTTGAGGTATGCAATTAAAAAAAAAAAAGGAAATATTGTTTTCATTTCAGTATCTATTTTGTGTATTTTTTAATTTTCACAAACTTCTGAGTTAACCAAGTTGGCCTTTACTGTTATACTAGTTGTTGATCGACGTTCAACTATCAGAAAATTCCCAATGTCATGTTTCATTTCTGTTGTCTAAGTTTGACAACTAATGTACAAATTATGATATTAGTTCAAGTTATAACTTATAAGTGCAGTAACACAATTCGACAAAGCTAGAAATATTTATTTGCAGGGGTGCAACTGAATTTGTATATATTATCAAATGCATTTTTACCATTCTCCTTTTCTTTTTGGCAGGGGGATTGAAATCAGATCAAATATAAACATATACGCTGCTTTTTTGTCATTATTTCATATTTTTTATAGATTTATGATCATGCAGGTGACTGAGGTGAAAGATGAGGATGTGGTTTGTATGATCAAGAATTCTGCCATATTGGCTGGACCACTGTATACATTACATGTCTCAGGAATCCACATTGACCTTCCTACCCTCACTGATAAAGATAAAGAGGTATATACTTCAGCATGTCTCTGGGGCCCACATTGGTGTTGAGTTTCAAAAATTAAATAAAATTTCCAACCATAATGCATTATTTCTCCATAGTTTACATGTTATTTCGATTTGGTATGATTATCAGATTATAAGCACGTGGGGAGTGCGTAACAAGATAGACTTCCTTTCACTTTCTTATGCTCGACGGGCAGAAGATATTAGACATGTAAGTTTTCTCTATTTGATATTTAGAAACAATATGATTTGCTACCATAATTCATGACAAGATACTCGTTGTCGTTATAGATGTGTGTCTCTACCTATCCTCATTGTATGCATGCTGTTACGCATTATTTATGACAACTTTCATTTTAGACTTAATAAATTGCTAATGTCAACCTTAGTAACAAAGGGGGAAATGTATATCATTGAAATTGACTATAATAATGCTTTTCATAATGGGCCGATGATTTTCCTGTTTTGCATCAGGCACGTGAATTTCTTTCTGAATTGGGCGACCTGAACCAAACACAGATTTTTGCAAAAATTGAGAATGTGGAGGTAAGCTTTGTATTTGGTTTTGCATTAAAAACTTATGAACTTGAAGCTGGCATAATATTAGAGGGAATTATTTGTCATACTTATCTTTATATATATCTTTTTCAGGGTTTGATTCATTTTGACGAAATTCTCAAAGAAGCAGATGGCATAATCCTTGCACGTGGAAATCTTGGAATTGATCTCCCACCAGAAAAGGTCCATTGCAGGATAGAAATGCATAGTTTAAACCTTATTTGCTAATATATATTAAAAGAGACTAAAATTTCTATTATATTCAGGTATTTTTATATCAAAAGGAAGCTGTTTACAAGTGCAATATAGCTGGGAAGCCGGCTGTGGTGACCCGTGTTGTAGACACTATGACAGACAACCGAAGACCCACCCGTGCTGAGGCAACTGACGTTGCAAATGCTGTTCTTGATGGTGTCTTTCTACAAATTGTCCTTCTCATATTTATATCTTTTTATTCTTTTACTGTCTAATAATTATAATCATATGGACGTAAGATGTCGTTTCGCTTGTTTGTTTTCAGGTTGCGATGCAATTCTTTTAGGTGCAGAAACATTGCGGGGATTATACCCTGTTGAGACAATATCAACAGTTGGTAAAATTTGTGCTGAGGTGATACTTTATCCTATATTTTTCCCTTGCTTATTTTACCACTCTGAGAAATTCTTGTTTACGTAGATTCAGGAAAGAAAAGGGAAGTAACTTAGCCAATCAATAATATGAAAAGATAACTTTTTTCGATATAAAAAGATAACTTTTCGATAGCCTCATTGAAACTATGTACAATTACACGAATCTCCTTATTAGTTTCAGATTTACACATATTTTCCTCATAACTTACTCCACCTTACAGTTACCCCCTACTGTCAGTCAAATATCTTAAGTAAATGATGTCTCGTTCTAATTTTAATGTATTTCTATTTACACTTGGTGATTTTGATCATGGGCAGAATGTAATTTTGTAATTTGAAGAGAAAATTTATAGTATCTTTTTTGTGGGCTCATTAACTTAACATAATTTATGCAGGCCGAAAAGGTTTATAATCAGGAACTGTATTTCAAGAAGACTGTCAAGTATGTTGGGGAACCAATGTCGCACTTGGAATCAATAGCTTCGTCAGCAGTAAGTAGCTATAGAAATTTCACTTAATTTTGTATTCATTATATTTTATTGAATTATTCATAAAGCATTCTGCTTCTGATGATGTAGGTCCGTGCTGCCATCAAGGTTAAGGCATCTGTCATTATTTGCTTCACTTCATCAGGAAGAGCTGCAAGGTTCTCTCTCCCTCTCTCTCTCATATACAAGCACACACACAAAAATGGATTATTGACTTTTGAAAAACATATGCAGGTTAATAGCTAAGTACAGGCCTACGATGCCCGTTTTATCTGTTGTCATTCCACGTTTGAAGACAAATCAACTGCGCTGGACCTTTACTGGGGCTTATCCGGTATTGTTTTTCTTCAACAATTGTTGAGATGTCAACATTACCCCATATATTTGACAGCCAAAGTGGGAAAGGAATTTAAGAAACAAAACCTCAATTCACACTTACAATTTCTCACTATAGCTGAGCTGCTTTAAATGGTAATGGAACAATATAGTTGAGAACGATAGTGGAAATATTCTAGAGATTGATTACGAATGGCGTATTTGAGAGATGGAGGATTAAAATGGGTTCAAAATCAGATACAAGGGACTAACAATGTGTGTGTGTGTGTTCTCATTCTGCAAATTAATCTGAGAAATCGATTATTCTTCTGTTTTCTTTTATTTTCTTTTGCAGGCGAGACAATCTCTGATAGTCAGGGGGCTTTTCCCCATGCTTGCAGATGCTCGACATCCAGTAAGACCTTTTCTTCATTTCTCTTCCTTGATATTGAATGAAAAAGAAGCTCCCGTCAAAAATTTCAGTACTCACACTCTGAGATCATCATTGCAGACATAAATATTATGTTTTTCCAAATGAGTTTCACAGATATTAAATATTATGGGTAATTACATTGGCATTCCTTGTGGTTTGACCTAATTACACAAATATCTCCCGAGGCTTCAGAAATTACAGAAACTTCCCACGATGCACCAAAAAATTGGACCAATGCATGTTATCATAGTCATTAATTCAAAGTTAAATATTGACCAATGAGAAAATAAGATATTCATAAGAAGCTAGAGAGTCAGCTCATCAAAATGAATCCAATGTAAATTCAGTTTGTTTTTGTAATTTCTTAAATTTGAGGAATGTTTACGTAGTTATACAAAACCCCAGGGTATGCCAGTATAGTTTTCCCTAAATAATAAATAATTAATGATTCGTGCCTGTAAAGGTGCCCGACTGACTTACGGACTTTCTTCAATTTGTAAGTTTAACTTATGGAAAATCCTTTTTTGGGACAGTCATTAGGGCCCTTCTTATGCACCACACAGTCATAATTTATGTCGCCTCTTGTTTTGATTATTTCTTAATTAACCAAATAAAATGTCGAACTTCTGTTGAGATCTTTATTACCAATCTGAATCATGCAGTCTGAATCTACAAATGCAACGAACGAGTCTGTCTTAAAAGTTGCTTTGGATCATGGGAAAGCAGCTGGTGTTATAAAGTCACATGATCGTGTCGTCGTATGCCAGAAAGTTGGTGATGCATCTGTAGTCAAGATCATTGAGCTTCAAGACTGATGACGCATTTCACTCAATCGTTATCCTTTTTGACATACTAATGCTTTGCTCTACCACGAGTTGTTTGCGTTATGTATCTATACCCATTTTGCGCATGTTGTTTTACTTAGTCTGTCATATGACGATACAAGAGTTGTTCGTGTTATGCATCTATATTGATTTTGTGTGTGTTGTTTTACTTGGTTTGTCCAATGACGATACACGACTGGTGAATTAACAAGGTGGCTGTAGTTTTGTTGTGATATATGTATGCATTGCCAAAGACAAGAAGAGGTAGGTTGGCATTTAATTAAGTTTATTCCTTAATTAATGGTAAAAATGTACAGTCACGAATGTGCTGAATATTCAACTTACAAATATAAAGTATTTTTCGCCTAGTTTGTATGAGTATGCCCAAGAGTTACCAAAAACCCATGAATTTAAGGCAACAAAGCATAAAACATACGTACACGAACAGTTTATGGACAATGCTCAACCAACACACAGGAGTGATCAAGCTATAGCACACAATTAAATGATTCATGATTCAGTATTTCAATTATCAGCAAAGGTTTCAAGCCGATGTGTTTTTCGTAAATTTTCAACTATGAGAGCTGTTTTATTGTAATTGAGTTAAACTTGAGGGTTATTTGTAATTATCCCTCACGATTAAATTCTTCAGCTGCGGCAAACTCCATCTATTCAAACATTGATTTGCTGATCTCTACCCCTTCCAAAACATGCTCGAAACTCGAATGCAATTGCCACTTGCGAACAAAAGAGCATTGCATTAAGCATATAGGTCATGTTCAACACCGAATGAAAACCTCAAAGACAATCACAAATGGATCAACCAATTCAGTCTCCATAGATAGTACACTATCAAAATCCAAGTCAAAATGTGACCTATCCTGCTCCAGAAAATGTACAATACGGAAGTTACTAGTCGATATGATCACCAAAACAACATCCATCAGGAAAGAACAAGACCCTATACTTACCACCAACCTTCTTCATACCATTATTTCTTGGTTTTCCCCTTGCTCACCATCCGAAACGAGTGGTACTAAACTCTCAACATAAACATCCATCGCACCAAACCCACCAGGAATCCACAAATGAGATTCCGAAAACGAACCATTTTGTGGATAGTAAATCATGAAACTCCCCATTTTCTGGCAAAATAAAACCTCTCTATTAGGGCCTATGCACAGGGGAGTCACCAATGGAGCCCACAAGGATAAGGAACCATCACCATTTTCTCCCAAGACTCACTCACATCATACTCCTTCAACAGCCAAACATCAAAACGAGTTTGTTTATAATCACAACTTACCCATTTCATGACTAGGTGGTTCCAAATTTCCATACACGTTACTTTTCAAGTCGAATGTAGTTATAGCCCACGTCTTTGACCCAAACTTCCCTCCCCAATGAAGCTTCCCATTCACAAACTTACCCCCTCCCTCAAATGGATGATCATCCTTGTGTCCAATTCTTTTCCAAGAATCACTATTTAAACTATAAACTTTTACTACCAACGCACTGGCACTAGACTGAAGAAACAAAACAGCAAACACCTTGTAGTCATCATTACACTCGTCATAACCAAACCCGTTTTTCGTAATAGAACCGCTCTCAACCTTCGAATCAATAGCAGGCAATTTTTTCGGCATTCTCGTGGAAGGATTCCACAAGAGGAAGCACTCATCATTGTGCCTAATGCAGACAAGCCCATTACAGCAACCCACAACTGAATCCGAAGACCAAATCATGGGATTATCAACAGTAAACAACCTCGTCAAAGATTCATTCCATAAGGAGTGCAAAGAACAGAATCTCTTAGGGCCCCCACGTTCAAAAATGTCTACAAGGATCCTGTGGTGCGTGAAATTTGTGTTCTTTGATGAATTTTCGAGGTGGGCTTTTATGAACTTTTTGCGGCTGATTAAAGAACGGTACCATTTTGAAACGCACCTGAATTTCAGAGGGATTTTACTGGGAGTTTTGACATGATCTCTTCGATAATCTCTTCGGGTAGAGTGGGTAATTGTTGCTCGTCCATCTGGTGACATGTTTCTGAAAGTTTATTTCTTCCGTTCTCCATTTCTGAAGCTTGATTTTAGGGAGTTTGGGTTTAGAATTGTTCTAAAACCCCCTAAATTTCAAACATGACTCACACCCCCTTTTCGACCAAAATAAATGCAACTTAGTGCACCCCTCCCCGAAAAAGCAGAATATATAAATATAGGGAAAATTACGTGTGTTTTTTTTTTTGTTTTTGGTCAAGGGAAAATTACATATACTACTTACTCAAATTTTATTCATTACAAAAAATTTCTTGATGTTTCATTTCTATTACAAAACTAATGGCCGGTTAAATTTTCCATTAAGATTTTTTCTAATTTTTCAAGAATACCTCTGAAAATTAGTTTGCAATAAGTTTATTTTTTTAGGGAATATTACATTTTTGGTTATCCAACTATACGATTCATTCGCTTTTCGTCCCTCACTTTTCAATTAACAAGAATGGCCATTCAACTACCATAATTTTTTCCAAATTGGTCCTTCCGTCAGTTTGAATGTTAAGTCCTAGCGGAACCCTAATTTTAGGGCTATTTGGGCACCATCTTTCTTGTTCCCCTATTTTTTTTCCTGTTCCCCCCTTTTTTTTTTTCTTGTTTCTCCATTTTTACTACCTGTTGCAACTGTCATAATGTAGACTGTGTAATAAAATGTGTTGAAGCTATATAACAAACTGATTTTTAGCTATATACCAACTTGAAATTCAACATCATTCAAGCAAATCAATAAAGTCAATTTGTCTACAATAGCAACATTACAACAACCTGTCTCAATAGCAACATTACAACAACATATTTGGAAATTACATGACAACCTATTTTTTTAAGCCATTCAAAACATCAAAGCCTAACACAAACTTCAAAGTCAACACAAAACACAATTGATTCAATCCACAAAAAAGCCAACAAACACTCTAAAGGCAAAATACCATTGATGCAATCCACAATATATGATTGACAAACATAAACTACAATGAAACAACATCAATTTCAGCCACTTCTATTTCTTTGTTTTTCCTTTTTCCTTTTGGCTTATTTTTTGGAGGTTGGGCAATGTGATGAAGTTTACACTTCCCTGTACTATCACCGGTGCACTCGATATGGAGTTTTGAATGAGCTAAATTAAAAAAAAAAAACACATTATATAAAAGAATATATCACTAGATAACCAAAAAATACTTGATCTGTAGTGTAACCAAATGTTGTTAACTTACATTGACTGATTTTATTTTGTTCAAGAAGCCACCAATCTTAATTCCCATGTTTAGGGGTGTAAACGGATAATAAACGGATCGGATGTATGATTACCATATCCTTATCCGTTTATGATTCGGACGGATACGGATAATATCCTTTTAAATCGAATTCGGATAATATCCTTTTTATACGGATACAAGGCGGATTCGGACGGATTCGGATTTTAATCGGATTTTCAACTATTCAAAATTTGACATAAATTATTTATTTATATAACTTCGAACTTTTAATCAGATTATCAACTATTCATTTATAGATAAATTAATTAATAATTATATAACTTTGAATATATATATTTTAGACGAATAGAGAAATAATAAGTATATCTATATAGATCATTTTTATGTTTTAGTGAATGTATAAATGTGGTGAAATTATAAATTTTATCATATAATTAATTTGAAATATAATACTTTTATTAATAACATAATACATGTTAATTATATTATCTCTATATGAATATTGACATGAACATATAGTTACTAATAAAACCTAAGGTTTTTCTTTAATAAATGCGCTAAAAAATTTACTTAATACTAATAATCTATCATACATACACAGTTTTGTGTATATATTTTAATATAATACATTATTTATGGGATACGGATTACGGATAAATCGGATAACGGATATATCTAACGGATAATGAAACGGATCGGATGTTAAACGGATCGGATGCCTTATTACCATATCCTTATCCGTTTATAATTCGGATGTCTATAATCGAATACGGATAATATCCTCTTGAGACGGATTCGGATAATATCCTCTGTAAACGAATTCGGATGCGGACGGATATCGGATTTTCGAATATCCATTTACAGCCCTACCCATGTTTTTTCTTGAACTCTTAATTCCCACAGATCTAAATATGTAAAATTAACTTAGTACATGTCCCAAAATTACGCCCAAATTTGTGCCAAAGCTTACAAAATTCTTTATCATACCCAAACTTCTTTACAAATTCACTCAATTCAATTAACCCAAACAAGTCACCATCAATTTCATCAAAGTAATCAAACGTACCCCCAACATACATTCGGACGGGCTCTTCAACCATACCACCAACATGAAACAATTTAATGATGTACATGGTAGGATCAGCTATAAGGAAAAAAAAAAAAAAATAGAATACTAGGAAAGAAGACCCATTAAACACCTAAAAAATTCAAACCATAAAAAATCCTAAATAATCGCGACCCAAGAAAAAATCGAAAAAACAAAGGAAAAAACTCACTATATTGAGGTCGTTCCCGCACCCATGGAGGTCTGAGAGCCATATTCCCCCTCCAACTACTTGGGCAAATCAACTCCAAATCCAACTACTTCTGTTACCCAGAAATCACACACAACAACTGCCAAGAAATGCCAAATTCACAAAATTTATCCTCTAGGGGTCGAAATCGTCCATCATTACATGCTCAAGGGCTTGAAATTTGAGAAATTTTGAAACTTTTATAACAAAGACGAATTGGGGGAATTGGGGCGTCTAGGTTTCTATCAATTTTGGGAGAGAAAAATTCAAAATTTTTTTTCTGAGTGTTGCTAAAATTGAGTTAGGGTTGTTAGAGTTTGTCACGTGACATGCACGTGACTATCTAACCCGAATATTCCGTATGGACTTAATGCACAAATTGATGGAATGACCAATTTTGGAAAAATTATAGTAGTTGGGTGACTATTCTTGTTAAATTGAAAAATGGGGTACGAAAAACGAATAAGTCGTATAGTTGAATGACCAAAAATATAATATTCCCAATTTTTTAATAAAATCTTCCTCTTCCATTTAGTATTCATAATCATTTCATGGTTGTATAAAAAGGATTATAGTTTAGTTGGGATGAACCGTCGTAAACTACAAGTAGAAAGACTATCACCGTTTTAGAACAATGACATGTATCGTAATTTTCCATGAATACAACTATCAAATTTTCATATTTTCTACATGTTTGATTTAATAAATTATTATAATAAACTTAGTAATATTTTATAAACACAAATCAGATTGTATCAAGGACATATATATATATATATCTTTCTTAATATATCCTTACTAGTTTAATTCTTAACCAATTAAATCATCTCTTTCTCAATACATACTAAAATAAAAGATTTTGGGTACTATGACAAATTCGATCCGATTGCTGGCCGGATTAGCAAGAGGAAGGTTTTTTATCAGGCGGACTGACCCTCAGTTGGTTTAAATAGCTAGCTCTGAGCCAAATTCGTATTAGAAAGTTTTTTGCAACCACATAATAGGTATCATGTAGAGCAAAACAAAGTCTTTACTCCACACCCCCCACCCCCACCTACACCCCTACATCCTAGCTTTCCTTCTTTTCTGATCTATGTGATGGTGTTTCGATCTGGTTGGCTAGCAAGATCCAAATCGACACACCAACACTAAAGAATTTGTATTTATATAGGAATCTTGACTCGAAAGTTAGGTAAAATGATGAATAAACTTGTGCTATCGACCAAGCCGGGGAAATGAAGTGATGTATCATAAAAGTGATACATGTCCAGAGCAGGAAGCAGGAAGGATGAACTTACGTTCCTGAGCAGGAAGGAGGCTGTCGATACCCTGGTGGGCGTTTGGGCCTAATGCGTGTTGCCCAAGTTCAACTTATACGAGCTCGGAATAGGTTTTACCAGTCTAGGTCATGATAAGTTAGTTAGAGGAAGTGGAGAAAAGAAGGGGACTAAGATTGAAAGTGGGAATAACTCCCTCCCCCACTTTTCTCTCGTGAAAAACCACTCTAGCTAGAAAAGAGGAGAGGGATAGACATAAAAGGGATGGTGGTTTCTTTGTATTGTATATATATATATATCGTCTCTGTACTTCTTTAAAGGGGGGATTCCTGAGTATTTTCTTCGGAGAAGCTAATAAAACACTTACTTCTTATCGTTTCTCTCACTTTTCCCTTTTTTACTCCATAATTTCAAACCCATTCATATAAATTTAGTGGTGTCGTATTTTTGGTACGCATCACTTGGCGCCGTCTGTGGGAAACTTGGGTTAAGGCGTGAGAAAAATCGTTCAAGTAGGAATCATGACTCTAGACGAACATAATGACCCAACAACTGGGGGAGTGCTGGATAGCCAGGAGCTACGAAATCGTGTGGCTTTAGGGACACTGACTAGCCAAGACATATGCAATCTCCTAGCTGCTGGCACATTAAACAGCGAAGACGCAAAAATCCTCTTAACTGCAGGACTCTTGAGTGGCCGGTACGTGGAAAGCTTGGTGACGGATGGAGTACTAACCGAACACGATGTGCAGGAATTTTTGGCGAAGAAGACGGAAGAAGATGGGAAAACCCCGGAGTACGTCACTGTAATATAATTTTCATGTTAATTAAATAATTAAACGCGAGAAAATAATCACAAATGAACTTTATTGATTTGTTTGAATTTGTGGATACAATCTCTATTTGTTCCTCTGATTCTTCCTACAAGAACTTGATGAAATTGGGAAGGTTAGAAACTCCCTCGTTGACCTCGGAGGTTCGATCTTCCGTTGGATTTGATTTGCTTCTGAAGAACGTTAATTGCGGGTCTCTAGACTTGATCGCGAATTAGACGCCTTGATTTGATGAACACCGAAGAACACACCAATGAACACCTTTGATGTTGATTTGAGTTTGATTTGAATTTATTGAGGAGCAACGCCGAAATCTGGATTTGATGCTTTGATTGCGGATTGAACGCCTCAGTTTGTTGACTTTCTCGAAGAACGCCGAAGAACACGCTCGGAGCACCTTCGAATTTGATTTGAGGAAAACGTCGGATTCGCGGACTTGACGCCTTGTTGCGGATCGGACGCTTCGATTTGGTTGATTTCCACGAAGAACGCGAAGAACGCCTTGAATCTCGCTTCGATCTTTGAGGAGAGCAACGCCGAAACACCACTTCGATGCCTTGACGCCGGATTAAACGCCGTTGATGCTGACTTTTGTGAAGAACGCCATTGAAGATGCCGAAGAACACCGAGGATGCTGAAGAACACCGGAGAGCTTCTTTTTCCTTGCTTTGTGGCTTGCTTCTTTGCTCCTTCAAGTTGTGTGAATTGTGTTGTAGAATGCCTCTGTTTATAGGCATAGGGTGGAGCTTTGTGATAATTATTCCTTAATTAATTAATTCATTTATTAAAGGGATAATATCAAGTTTATTCATTTATTTATTACTTTAATATTGATTTATATTAAAGAAAATAAATAAATGACAAATGTCTTGACTTTGATTGGTCCACGTGTTGAGATATGCCACGTGTCATCATTTGATTGATTATCAACATTTGAACTGCAAGGCTTGATTTGATTGGCCGGAACACCTCAATTTTGACACATGTCAATACTTGATTTGATGACAAAATAAATATTAAAATTATCAATTAAATCAACTATTTAAATATTTAATGGACTTTAATTTAGTATTTATCCAAAAAATATAAAAATAGAAGGGATTATATTTGATAATTAATATTTAATTTTACAAGTGTCACATTTTAATTTGACGAAAATTAATTCGTCTACAAATGCCCCCACTTCAAAGCTCGACGAGAGACGTGCCGAGTATTTATGCAGTGACGAGATTTGAAGTATTTAAATTTCCCAATTTCCCTCTTTTTTTTTTTTTTTGGGAAAATTTAAATATCACGAGATTAATCGGCACACGGACAAAATTAAAACTAACTTGTTCCGAGTAGAAGATGGACTTTTTGTATCATTAGGAATACCAATTCACCAAGGAAATTGACTTCCTATAGGACTTTGCATGCATGGGATAGCTTGAATAAGAATAACTTCTTATATGAATTATCCTCCACTTCATGTTAATAATTTGGATAGAAATAGGGAACTTCCCACCATTTTCGTTGTTGCATGGAAACTGAGATTGAGTCCAACTCACCCTTTTTTTTTTAAAAGGAAAATATCCCTATTAATGCGCAAGGACACTTGCAAACTTCCAGAGCCTTAATTAGTTATTAAATACGATCGCCAGAAGAACTCCAATCTAATTCAAATTCTTGAATAATGTCGTCTAGGTCATCATGACTCCTGGCACAACAATTCCTCTAGAATTTGAATAGAATTAGTCTTGGACAATGCATATTTTCATGCCTATAAATACCAGGCCCCAATCCCACAATTCTCACATCTCGATCAAAGGATCATACTCTCAAGAAGGCAGTATTATTATTTGGAGATTGAGTGGAGACGGTTCCGCAACACATCATCACACCTTGAAGAAATAATCATTAGGGGCCATTCACGTCTTGAAGAAACAACGACCGAGGGGCACTATACTTCAACGCCATAAGCCCGGCATCACCTTGCAGTATTATCAATCTAGCAAATTAGAATTATCCATCAGGCTTTGTTCGTGAATGATATTGAGGTACCCCAGTAGTTCTCTTTTCCTTTTTCCTTACTTTTCAAAAAAATTTTTTTTCTCTTTATACGCAACTTTCTTTCCTTTAATGTTTTGCAGGTACAAAGAAATTTCTTCAAGGCCAGTGGAAAAACTTTCAGAAGAATTGAACTACGGGAATCTCATATCTTGAAGTACTTCAGAATCAAACTTCCAATCTTTTGATTCTTTTAAGAGTGTCACTCAGGCTTGTTGTTCCCCTCTTTTTCTCGCACATATTCATTACAATCGAACTAATTCTGTATTGTTCTGATTTATAGGTAACCATGGTGCACTTCAAAGACATCACTCTAGCCTCCGGAGTTAAACAATTGGTGACCCTTGATGACAAGAAGCAAGAGCTTGAGACGGGCACGAAGTTGGCTGTTCATCCTTGTCTCACCGGACCATATGCGGGTGATCGGGGAAAGGTGACGGTGCCCTTTTGCGTCAAGGAGTGGTCATACCGAATCAAGTTGAGCAAAGCGTCGCACGTGTGGGTTCTGGAAACGGGTCATCATCAACACTCAAATGAACCGGCTCATCTACCGACACTAGGGCAAAGCATCATTGAAGGCAATGTGGAGTGGAGAGATGACCTTCGGTTCAATGGCGAGTTCCACTATGTTGCCGGATATTGGGAATGGACTGAGGACATACTCAGCCAGTGCAGGGACAAGCTGCAGTCAGCCCAAATATACAGCTCGGTGCGCGCCTCACTGTTCATCTATGACGGCAACTCGGAGATTATGAAGGCGTTCTGCGAAGTATGGTGTCCTGTAACCAATACTCTTTTGACATCAAACGGCGAACTGTCCATATCGATCTAGGATTTATACTCTTTGGCGGGTCTCCCAATGACGGGTCTTCTCTACGACGAAGTGGTCCCCGATGCAAATGAACTCACCGAGAAAGGCGAATTCGGAAAGAGATATGCCCCCTCTAGTTGCCAGTACTTGTTTCACGCCTATCACTTGCTGCGAAAGGATGCTCATGGCGGTCGAGTTTCTATCGAGGCCTGGGTGAGCTTTTGGTGCAAAAAGGCGAAGAAGTATGTCCAAGACGAGTCAACCCAACGCCCACTTGGTGACTTCGGCCACCTTATGAAGATTGGAATGCCGCAGAGGAGAGGTTGTTTGCTAGACTTGGACTTGACGGGAACAAAAGAGAAGATGCTTATTTGGCGGCGTTCATAGCTTGTTGGCTTTGTCTCTTCGTTCTTCCAACAGAAAGGGTCGGCTTGATACGTCCAAGTACTTTCAAGATGGCGAGCGTCATAGCAAGCGGCTTCAAGGTTGATTTGGCTATTCCGGTCTTGGCAAGCATCTATCATGGTTTGAACAAGATATCAGCATCCGCCCAACCGACTCAAATTCATGCTCCATTTCCCGTCCACTTCGTCTATGGTTGGCTTGCACACTACTTCAAGACGCATCACCAAGCTTATCAAGATATCCATGGTCCGAAAATGATGCGATTTCCGGTGAGAGAGGGGCAAAGGATTATGATGCGAGGGAGGCCCGTAAGAAAATCCACAAAGCGGAGTTCGTGGCTTGGAATTGCAATGCGATGACGCTTCACCAGAAGTTCCATTATACTGACAATGGGGAAGGCTCAAAAGAGGAACACAACTACTTTATGTCAATTCGATCGTGCTATCTACCTTTGAGACAAGGAGATCGTTTCATTATCAAGCCATACAGTCCTCACCGTTTTGCTCGTCAGTTCGGGTTTTATCAAGTGGTACCCGGAGCTCTCAAGAATGACTTTCGTGATGCTTCTCTAGACAAAGGACTCAACCATTGGAGCGTGTGCACTTTATCGAATTCTATGGATGGAGTGGTCTTTCCCCCAACAACTGCGGCTGTTAAGAAGTTGTGTGCCAAGAGCTATACGGAATGGTGGTCGAGAACTCACGGCAGCTTCTTTGATGACAACATCATGAAATTGATCAATGTGGAAGTCGCCCCAATCCAAGTTGAGAAAGTTAATCCGATTGGAGGAGAAAAGAGAAAGACTTCCCCCGTCCCTTTGGCAAAGAGTGAAAGTGGCACTGCAGATCGCCATTGGAAGAGGCCAAAGAAGCGTGATAAGATGTCAGCTGGTGAAAAGGTAGTTTCCTCCCTCTTCTTTTCATCGTTCTTCAATACTTTTCTATTATTCTTTAAACATCGAACGTATTTCACTTGCATTTGAAAGAGGAACCTCTTAAAGCTGCTGATGTGGAGTCTTAAGGATCGATTCTCGGGCCGGTTCTTTTGGAGACATGTCTTATTTCTGAAGGAGAGGCGCAATCCAAAACACTTGTGATATCCGAAGAAAAGCAAATGCCTCAGCATCCCGCAATCTCAGTTTTCCAAGCATCCACATTTATCGCCACTCAGAAGCAGCAATTTGTCAAGTTGATATGGGGCAATCTCCTCGAGAAGATAGAGAGCACTCCACTTAACTCCATTTCATCTCTTAAGGACGAAGTTCAATCAGTGTTGAATGATGCTAAGGGTTTTGATGAGCCTTTCATTTCTGCCGTCGAAAAGTCATTGACGATTTTGTTTGCCAAGGCAACTGCTTATGATAAGGCGAGGTCTGCAGCTTCTGGAGAGACTTCAAAAGATTGGCTTTCTCAGCAGTTGAGCGAAGCAAGGGATCGACTCGCCAGCGCCCAAACCGAAGAAACAGCTGGGGCGAATCAAGTTAAGACAACTGAGAAGAATTTGAAGTCTGTTATGAAGAAACTTGCCAACTTGACGAAACAAAAGGAAGATTTGTCACTTTCATTGGGGCAGCATTAGCTCCTTTACGAGAATGCTCAATCGCTAGTTCAGACTATCAGCCAAGAGATCGAGACACTTGAAAAGACTCCTCCATTGGATGACAACATTGCCCTCAAGGCGTTCAAAGCTGTGGAAGATTCACTAGCACTTCTGAAGGTGGCGAATGAAGACTTGAAGAATTTGAGCCCCTCCCCTTGATAGTTTAGGATGTTTTTATTTTCCTTCATTTCTTCGATTCATTGTCTAGTTTAATGAACCTTGTCAATTTTGAGATTATTTAATAAAGACTTCATTTGCTTTATTCCAACCTCGTATGCATTTTCTTTTGTTTCAATAGTCCATAACTTCTTTGCACTTCTTTTGATCTGTTTAACTTGAAGAATAAAGTTTTCAACAAAAAAAACATAATTTAACGGATAATCTTGACTGAACTTAGTTAATTTCTAAGCTGCCTACGTACCCCGGTGAAGGGATCAAGTCATAACGTAGTTCAAGGGAAAACTTCTTTTAAGAAGATTTGGGGGGGCGTTCACAGTTTATACTCATGCGGGCCAGGAGTACTCAAAGTTTAACCACCCTGAACAAGAGTGGGGAATTTCTGTTTTAGCCACATGAAATACCATCAGTGGAGTAACTTAGTAATTTAGCCACTTGCTTTACCATTAGTGGATACCGTACATAGTTTATACTCATATGGGTCAGAGTGACATGCAGTTTAGGCTCGAACGTCAAGGAGCAATCTTCAACTTATGCGTAGTAGCGTTTTAAGAACTTACCGTTTATGGGACCAATTCTCAGACCATCTTCGGCAATCAACCTATAAGCGCCGTTTGTATAAACTTCCTTCACAACATATGGACCATCCCATTTGGAGATGAACTTATTCCCCGTTCGATGAGTAGTGATGATTAGCCTTCTCACAACAAGCACCAAATCCCCAACTTGGAACGAACGAGTCCTCACTTTTTTGTTGAATGACCTGGAGAGACGAGCTTGATAGCACTCGAGCCTTTGTTGAGCCTCCAGCCTCTTCTCATCGAGCGCCTCCAACTCTTCAAGTCGTAGGAGAGCATTTTCATCTTGGGTTAGATCTTCTTGAATCGCTATCCTTAGCGATGAAATTTGTTGTTCAAGAGGAACAACGGCTTCGACACCATACACCAACGCATAAGGGGTCGCTTGGGTAGGTGTTCTATAAGTGGTTTGGTAAGCCCACAAAGCTTCTCCATTCCTTTCGTGCCAATCTCGTTTCAACTTGGAAACCACCTTCTTCAGCAAACTGCATAGAGTTTTATTGAAGGCTTCGGCAAGACCGTTGGCAGCGGCGTTGTACATTGAAGACTTTCTTTGTTTGAATCCGAACTTCAGGCAAAGTTTGTTCATCAGGCTATTGTTGAATGCCTTTCCATTATCCGTGATGATATAACGAGGCATGCCATAGCGGAAGATGATGTTTATTCGGATGAAGTCAACGACATTCTCCTTCTTCACTTCTTTTAGGGGAACTGCTTCCGCCCACTTGGAGAAATAATCAGTTGCAGCCAAAATGTAGAGATGACCGGCAGAAGATTTCGTTATGGGGCCTACCACATCCAACCCCCAAGCATCGAAAGGCCACGAGGCAACCTTCGGATGTAACGGTTCGGGCAGTTGGTGAATGAAGTTAGCGTGAAACTGACAAGCTTGACATCGTTACGCGTATTCCATGCAGTCTTTCACCATTGTTGGCCAATAGTATCCCATTCTTTTTATACGAAAGTGCAGCTTTGGGCCCGACTGATGAGCACCACAGACTCCGGAATGTGCTTCTTCCATGAGAAGACTCCATCGAACGAGAGTCGGTAGAGTGTACCCTTAAAGTAGATGAATCGAGCTGAGCGTCGTCGTACCTCAACTCTCTGTCGTGGATCATTGGGCAACTTTTCATATTTGAGATAGTCAACAAGGGGTTGTTGCCAATCCTCCTTTTCGACTTCGAATACTTCAACAACGTGATTTTCTTCTTCTTCAAAGTCTTCATCATTGAAAATTGGAGGTATAACCCAATTCTTGCAAACCGATACTCGAGTTTCCTTCTCCGGCATCGCCAATGTGGAGGCAAGTTTCGCCAACGCATCTGCTTGCTTGTTCTCCTTTCTAGGCACATGTTCGATCGTCACATCTCCGAGCCATCCCATCAGCATTTTAGCATAGTTAACATAGGGGATCAATTCAGGCTTTTTGACGTCGTACGAGACTTCCAATTGATTGACCACCAGCTTTGAGTCTCCATATATTCTAAGACGCAACTGTTTTATGTCGACCGCTACTTCCAACCCAAGTATGAGAGCTTGATATTCAGCGACGGTGTTGGAACATTTTTGTGTTAAGGTGAAGAAATATGATAGAACCTCCCCATCGGACGTGATGAATACAACTCCGGCACCGGCTCCTTCTCTATGTGAAGCTCCGTCAAATACAATCTTCCAAGGGGGAGTGACCTCGACTAGAAGTGCGTCTTCATCAGGTAAGTCATCAGACAATTCCCATTCAGCGGGTATAGGGTGGTCTGCCAGGAAGTTAGCCATAACTTGTCTTTTCACTGCCTTTTGGGGGATGTAAACGATCTCGAACTGCTGAAGTTGGAGATACCATCTTGCAAGTCTATCCGATAGTACCGGCCTCGACATGACGTACTTTAGAGGGTTTGCCTTCGAGATGAGATGTACAATATGTGCTTGGAAATAGTGCTTCAACTTTTGAATTGCAAAGATCAGGGCCAAACACATCTTCTCGATCGGAGAATACTTTAGCTCGTTTGGCATCATGGTTCTACTTAAGTAGTACGAAGAACTTTCCCTTCCCGCGTCGTTTTCTTGGGCGAGTAAGGCACCAACAGATCGTTCTTGAGCTGCAATGTAGAGGATCAATGGCCGTCCCGGAATAGGTGCGACCAAGACAGGTGGCCTCATCAAGTACGCCTTTATGTTCTCGAAGGCTTTATGACACGCTTCATCCCATTCGAAGGGAACACCTTTTTTCATAAGCCGATTGAATGGTTGACACCGGCCGGCCAAGTTCGAGATAAATCTCCGGATGTAAGCCAACTTTCCTTGCAAACTCTTCAAGTCATGGATATCTCGAGGTGGTGGCATTCTCAAGATCGCGTCTATCTTTGCTTGTTCGATTTCAATACCTCGATGTCGGACTATGAACCCGAGGAACTTCCCTGACGAAACTCCGAAAGCACACTTGAGCGGATTCATCCGGAGTTGGTACCTTCTTAATCGTTCGAAGATCTTCCTTAAGTCTTGTAGATGATCTTCTCGCTTCTTGGATTTTACCACCACATCGTCCACGTAGCATTCGATGTTCTTGTGAAGTAAATCATCGAAGATTTTCTGCATCGCCCTTTGATACGTGGCACCTACGTTCTTTAAGCCGAAAGGCATCACTTTGTAGCAGTATATCCCTTTAGGGGTACGAAATGCCGTTAACTCTTCATCTTCAGGTGCCATTCGTATTTGATTATACCCTGACGAGCCGTCCATGAAGGAAAGAGCTTCGTGGCCCACGGTAGCATCGATCATGAGCTCGGTTATAGGTAGTGGAAAATCATCTTTCGGGCAAGCGATATTTAGGTCTCTGAAGTCGACACATACTCTAATCTGCCCATTTTTCTTCCTTACCGGCACTATGCTAGAGATCCACGTGGGATACTTCACTTCCCGAATGAACCCGACTTCGATGAGCTTGTTTACCTCGGCTTCGATTAAGGGAACTAAGTCCGGTCGGAATCGTCGCTGAGCTTGTTTCACGGGACGAGCTCCCTTTTTCACGGAGAGGTGATGTACTGCAACTTTCGGATTCAGCCCCGGCATTTCTTTGTAGGACCATGCAAACACGTCCCTGAATTCGAGTAAGAGTTCGACATAGGCTTTCTCCTTGTCGCCGGTTAATAAGGCGTTGATGTAGGTCGGGCGCAGATCGTCGGCGTTGCCTAAGTTGACTTCTTTGAGATCGTCCACGGTTGCCTTAACTCCTTCTTCAAGCTCAGGTGGCGCGTCTTCGGCATCCTCTTCAGCTGAAACTTCTTCGGACGAGGTGATATGGTAGGACGATGCCACGCTTTCTATCTTCTCTGTCTTCAGTTTTGTCACGTGTGAAGATGATCGTCTCCCACCTAGCTTTCAATACTTTATCCCATGAGACGATCAAATTAGTGCACCGTTTCATACAAGATGGAACTACACTTTGAAGCTTTGGAAAGCGTCGTGCTTTTTGTCTCTTCAACCAGTGACTAGCTTTGGCTCCTTTGGGAGGACTAAGTCTATTGAAGACTGATTTTCGCCGGATTTTTCTTCCATTCTCATCAAAAGTGTCTTCAGTTGATGAGAGCTCTTCAGATATATAGTTATTCATCGCTCTGTTTATGGCGATTCGGACGGGGCCTTGCGTGGCAAACCCGAGTCCTACTCGTGAGCTTGGGGTGACACTGCCATCTTCTTTTGACGACCTCGACTTTGTTTCTTTTGTCTTGGCCGTTGGAATGAGTTTTCCAAGCTTTGACTTCTCTTGTGGGTTGTACCCAGCTTTGACGAGAAGTTTATATGCTTTAGGATCATACTTCTTTGCATTTTGGAGTTTGGTTGCTTCTCCATGCTCTGTTTTACTTCCTTGAGTCGGACGAACGAATCTGTCAAGTGGTGGAGAAGGAGGTTTCACAACATCTAGTTTGGTGAGGGGCAATGTCAGTCCTTCTAGTGCCTCGGACGTTGTAGGTGATGATCCTCCATTTTCTTGGCGGTCGATCGAAGTTGAGGCTCTGACTTGGTTTTCACCAGAAACTTCTTTTCCTTTGTTTTCTTCTACTTCCTCACGGTAGTACTTTGCATCGACAAAGTGGGCTTCTGCCTCGGTGAAAGGTTTACTATCTCCAAGAACCTTCTTTATCACACCCTCCCGGCAGTACTTGAAACATTGATGCCAAGTAGATGGGACGACACCGTTTTCATGTAGCCAAGGCCGCCCTAGCAGCATGTTGTATGAAGTTTTGGCATCTATGACACGAAACAGCACGCTTGACGTCATGTCTTCTATCAACATCTTTAGTCGAATGATGCCGAGAGCTCTTTGTCCTCCCTGATTGAAGCCTTGGATCATCAGACGGCTGCTTGCTAGTTCATCCTTCAAAATTCCTAACTCGTTCATCACTCTCAAAGGCAAGATATTGACTGCGGAGCCTCCATCGACGAGCATTCTATTTACCTTTTGTTCGTGGGTATAACCTGTCACGAACAGCGGTCTGTTGTGAGACTTTGAACCGAGCAGCAAATCTTCATCTGAGAAGGTCATGGTTTCCATGCATTCATCGCCTTTGGAGTGAGTTTGCTTGGGAACTTCTTTTTCACTTATGATCAGGCAAGTTACATCATTGGACGTCGCGCTAACATCTTCGAGTGCGATCTTTCCTTGTCGTGCCAACTGCATCACCTTATCCTTGAATATAAAGCAATCGTGGATTGGGTGTCCGAGCAGACGATGATACTTGCAATACTTTGGATTGTCAGTCTTTCCGGCTTTATTGGGCCTCTTCATTTCGAGTAATTCGATGAGGTTTGCTTTGAGCAGGTCGTTGAAAATTCCGGAGACATCAGAGTCCTTGAATGGGTATTCCTTGGCTTGCATTTCTGCTAAGGATAATTTTCTGAATGTTCTTTCTTGGGGGACTTCCTTCCTTTCATCCGCCTTGTCGTTTGTTTTAGCCCAAAATTTGACAGGAATTGCATTTACCGCCATGGATTCTTTGGCTTGTGGTTTGGTGAAGGGTTTACCCCTTTTCCTGAAATCTTGCTTCTCCCTAGGCCTACGGAATTCTTGGACGGGCGATCCTTCGACTCCAGTAGCGATCATGCTCAACTCCATATCATGTGCCCGAGTAGCGAGCTCTTCGAACGACTTGGGTTGAATTCCTTGGAGAATGTAGCGGAGACCCCAATGCATCCCTTGAATACACATTTCAATTGTCGAAGCCTCTGACAATCGATCCTTGCAATTCAGACTAAGGTTTCTCCATCGATTGATGTAGTCGACGACGGGCTCTTCTTTCCATTGTCGGGAGTTGGTGAGTTCGATCATGCTAACTGTCCGACGAGTGCTGTAGAAGCGATTGAGGAATTCTTGCTCGAGTTGTCCCCAACTATCGATCGAGTCCGCTTCTAAGTCCGTGTACCAATCGAAGGCATTTCCTTTTAGTGATCGAACGAATTGCTTGACTAGGTGATCCCCGTAAGTTCCGGCATTGTTGCACGTCTCGATGAAGTGAGCTACGTGTTGCTTAGGATTGCCTTTGCCGTCAAACTGCTGGAATTTGGGAGGTTGATAACCAATCGGCATCTTCAAGTTATCGATTCTTTGTGTGTAGGGCTTGGAGTAGACCAAGGATGATTTGGAGCCTCCCTCGATTTTGTCTTTGATTGTCCCCATGATGAACTCCTTCAATTGCTCTACCGGGATAAGTCCGTCCGATGAAACTTGAAATTCTTTAGCTGAAGTCTTCTCAGTTCCACTTGATTGAGCTTTTGTTGGAGTTTGAGACTATTCTTGCTCATTCGAACGCTTCCCCTTCACTTGGCTAGCATTGTCACCGTATACTCTGTCCATCAACTTTGAGATGCGAGAGTCTTGCTCTTCAACATGGTTGGAGAGTCCCTCGATGACCTTTGTCAGATTCGCAAGTTGTTCTTCTAGAGTTGTTGCACTTGTCGTCATGGCGGGCGCAAAACTTGAAGAACTTGAACGAGGGGTGGACGAGGCCGAGTCGTCTTCTTCGCCTTCACTTTCGTAGCTAAGAAGTCGAGCGTTTTTTCCATCGCTTTGGAGGGATCGAGCATTCCCGGAAGACGTCTTTTCTTTCTTAGACATACTTCTTGTCACAACGACGAAGCTTTCGACAACAAGTTTGGAGATGATAGCCTCGAGATCGACGATCTTGTTGTTGGCCATTTCGTGCTTCAAATTTGTTGAGTAGGAGGAGATGAGAGGTAGAGATGTCCCACTGGGCGTGCCAAAATTTGTAATATAATTTTCGTGTTAATTAAATAATTAAACGCGAGAAAATAATCACAAATGAACTTTATTGATTTGTTTGAATTTGTGGATACAATCTCTATTTGTTCCTCTGATTCTTCCTACAAGAACTTGATGAAATTGGGAAGGTTTGAAACTCCCTCATTGACCTCGGAGGTTTGATCTTCCGTTGGATTTGATTTGCTTCTGAAGAACGTTAATTGCGGGTCTCTAGACTTGATCGCGAATTAGACGCCTTGATTTGATGAACACCGAAGAACACGCCGATGAACACCTTTGATGTTGATTTGAGTTTGATTTGAATTTGTTGAGGAGTAACGCCAAAATCTGGATTTGATGCTTTGATTGCGGATTGAACGCCTTAGTTTGTTGACTTTCTCGAAGAACGCCGAAGAACACGCTCGGAGCACCTTCGAATTTGATTTGAGGAAAACGCCGGATTCGAGGACTTGACGCCTTGTTGCGGATCGGACGCTTCGATTTGGTTGATTTCCACGAAGAACGCGAAGAACGCCTTGAATCTCGCTTCGATCTTTGAGGAGAGCAACGCCGAAACACCACTTCGATGCCTTGACGCCGGATTAAACGCCGTTGATGCTGACTTTTGCGAAGAATGCCGTTGAAGATGCCGAAGAACACCGAGGATGCTGAAGAACACCGGGGAGCTTCTTTTTCCTTGCTTTGTGGCTTGCTTCTTTGCTCCTTCAAGTTGTGTGAATTGTGTTGTAGAATGCCTCTATTTATAGGAATAGGGTGGAGCTTTGTAATAATTATCCCTTAATTAATTAATTCATTTATTAAAGGGATAATATCAAGTTTATTCATTTATTTATTACTTTAATATTGATTTATATTAAAGAAAATAAATAAATGACACATGTCTTGACTTTGATTGGTCCACGTGTTGAGATATGCCACGTGTCATCATTTGATTGATTATCACCATTTGAACTGCAAGGCTTGATTTGATTGGCCGGAACACCTCAATTTTGACACATGTCAATACTTGATTTGATGACAAAATAAATATTAAAATTATCAATTAAATCAACTATTTAAATATTTAATGGACTTTAATTTATTATTTATCCAAAAAATATAAAAATAGAAGGGATTATATTTGATAATTAATATTTAATTTTACAAGTGTCACATTTTAATTTGACGAAAATTAATTCATCTACAGTCACTATGAAGGTAAGAAAGGATAGTGCGCAGAACAGGTCCGCTGAATAGGAATCAGGACAACAGGTAAGGGGAGGAGCCTTGTCCTCGAAGACGCTCCTGCCAGGAGGGGGGTGCTCGGCCTCCTACTGATACTCAGGAAAGAGAAAGGAGTAAATCCTCTACCCAGGGTACAAATCTGTATATAGAAGATTTAGGGAGAGCATCAAGACCCGCTGAATCCTCGGTGCGCTTGACGTGGGAAGAATTTAACCGGAGGGTGGACACGTTGCCACCTAGCAAGTAAATTGTTTATTTTATTTTTCTTTTTACCACTATTGTGAATAAATAAAGCATTTTTGTGAATTAATAAATTGGTCTTTTGTGTATATTAGAAATAATGATGCTTGATGCGTTGAGATATGTGAAATGCATGCGATTCTGAGTAGTTATGTGTGGTGGAAGTAGAAATATTTGATGTGTTGGAATGCATGAAATTGCGAAGTGACATGATATGTGGATATGGTAACGTGATTTTGCAAAGCCCGATAATTTCGGCATTGAGAAAAAATATTTCGCCTCTGGTACCCATTAAGGGGGAAAAGGAACTTCCCCCTGGGAAGGAGTTAGACTAGTACTCCTTGATTGCATGGTTGCAATGAAATATTATTGAAATGTTAACTCCGGAGGAAACATATATTTGGAAGGAGTGTGGCGAAGCTCCTTGGGAAGAGGTCTGACCGACCCCTTGGGAAGGTCGGGTTCAAATCCCACCTTGGATTGCAAAAGTTACTGCTTCATTCCTACGGGTACGCAGGCATGCTCTGGGAACGGTCCTGCCAGGCCTGACCTCCTGGTCACCCTGACAGAAATACTTTTCTCTGCTCATTATCTCATAGGAAACAGGAAATGCAATAAATTGAACAAAGGAAGTGACAAGAATGGAGAAATTTAACAATATCATGTTCATAGCAGAGGCTCGCAAACGTCAACCTAAAAACAAGGAGCAAGGAAGCTTGCGGAGTAAGCATGGGGTACACTTCAGGCGTCCTGAGCCAATTCCTCACAATTATCAGGTTACTCTCACAGTTAGACCTCTCTCTCTAACTATGAGAGTGGGGGGAGTGAATGATGTATCATAAAAGTGATACATGTCCAGAGCAGCAAGCAGGAAGGATGAACTTACGTTCCTGAGCAGGAAGGAGGCTGTCGATATCGTGTTGGGCGTTTGCGCCTAATGCGCATTGGGCTAAGCCCAAGGTCAACTTACGCGAGCTCGGAATAAGTTTTACCAGTCTAGGTCATGATAAGTTAGTTAGAGGAAGTGGAGAAAAGAAGGGGACTAAGATTGAAAGTGGGAATAACTCCCTCCCCCACTTTTCACTCGTGAAAAACCACTCTAGCTAGAAAAGAGGAGAGGGATACACATAAAAGGGAAGGTGGTTTCTTTGTATTGTATATATATATATCGTCTCTGTACTTCTTTAAAGGGGGGATTCCTGAGTATTTTCTTCGGAGAAGCTAATAAAACACTTACTTCTTATCGTTTCTCTCACTTTTCCCTTTTTTACTCCATAATTTCAAACCCATTCATATAAATTTAGTGGTGTCGTATTTTTGGTACGCATCATGAAGGTTAGGCCCAACATTGACACTTTGAAACTTGAGTCAACAAGTCGTTTGGGAGAGAGGAAAGTGAGAGAGAGTGCTCGAAATGTACAATAAACGTGCTTACTAAATGCCATAAATGTTGAGGGTATCTACAGTGTGGACCTTTATTGTTGTTCAAGTACACACAGTGAAGGTGCAACAGTTGGTGAAAATGCTACATGACACTTCGTATTTGTATCAGAGAATGTGCATGTGGATCTTACGCATTTAATTCTGTGACAGAGGTGATCTCACATATTTAATGCAGCTTTGCTACTAGATTATCTTTGATCGAAGGCCGACCACTCGATCGAGAGAAATAGTGGTCGAGGGACCTTCTTTATCGAACGGGGCATATTGCTCAAGCTATACAGATTAGGTATTACACAATTCAAAGTTGGGGTTAAGGGGCGAGCATGCGCTCAAGGAGCTTTGAATGCTAATGGAACCTTAGAGGAATGCCACGTGGGAGGTGCTAAATGAATTGCAAATAATATCATTTAAATAGAGAGATAAATTTTTGTCTTAAAAAAAAGAAAGTGTTTATGGAAGAGTTAACCTCTAAATATCACAAACGAGTATATGTTCGATTTAAATTTATTTACAAAAAATCCCCTAACAATATCATAAACTAAAAAAACACTCCTCGTAGTTTTAACATATTACAAACTAGTTTTTAGGGGTATTTTTGGGGAAAAAAATCTTATCGAAAAATTTAGGACCGTTAGTTTTGTAATATAAATAAAATATCAGGAACTTTTTTGTAATTAATAAAACTTGAGGGAGTAGTTCCCCCAAATATGGTCATTTTTTAAAATTTTTATCTGAACTTTGAAATGTTTCAAGAAGTCGTCGGAACTTTATCAAAACTTTTAAATTTTCAACAATGAGAGCTGTTTTAAATTGAATCTGAAGTAAAAATTGAAGACAAAAAAGAAATAATCTATATAATTAAAATATAATTATGATGAAGAACATGGAGATTTGTTATAAGAGAATAATATTAAAAATAATGATATATATGCCAAATGCGGCAACTCCGATAGATGAAAATATAGACAAGGGGATTACATAGTTTCTCATTTATTAAGTATATTAAGAATTTTAGATTATTACGTATGCTTAAAACTTAAAATTATTTAGGTAAATTATTAGTGATATAATAATATAATTTAAAATATTTTGATTGTTTTTTTATGTTGATACTTCTCTAGATCGTTAAAAATTGTACACTATATTTGTTTAATGAAGTTTTTTTTGAACTATTTATTTAATGAAGTTAGATACTATTAATATATATTTTAATTAATTAGAAAAGTATAACAATAAAACTTATTTAAATAAATTACATGATAAACATGCATTGTAGGTTAACTTCACTAGTCTATATATATATATATATTATAAAAGTACAAGTTGGGTTTTTGGTTTCTTGAAACTTTGTGATCGCCCGAAATACCCTTATTGTAAAATTTTCAAAAAATCCAATTAAGGATAATTTTGTAAATTATAAATTTGATACATAAATATTCTTTAAAGATATTTTATTCTAATAAAACTCTCAATTATCTCTATTTAATTCTAATCAAAATATAATTGTATAAATCTTTCTCTAATTATAAAACACTACATAATTATAATCTTATAAGCTTTTGAATAAAATAATCCTAATATTATTCTAATCATAAGTAAAAGTACGAGTTGAGTTTTGGGTTTCTTGAAACTTATTAATCGTCCAAAATATTATCGGTGATAATACTTTTAATATCATTGAACTAGAGGGTAATTTGGTAAATACATATTATATATAATTATATTTAAAATTTTTAAAAATAGAACTCTTTAATAAATTAAAATAAAGACTCATTCAATCTATATATATAACATGCATTATAAGATTATATTATTTTCACTATTTCTAGCGCACGCATAAAATCAATTGTAAAAAAACTAATATAAATTTTAAATAATACTCACTAAAAAATATAAATAAGAAAAAGAATTTATGTAAGAAAAATAGTAAAAGGAGAAATATAAAATATAATGGATAAAGTTAAAAGAAATAGTTATTTGATTTTAATATATATACACACACCTATATCAAAATTAAAAGACAACCCAAATAATTATTCTGAGAGTCTAAATATTTTTAAAAATAATAATGATAAGTATTTCTATTATAATTTTTGCTATTATTTCTAACTTGTGAAGGTAATAAAATAAAAAATTTAAATCGTACAATTGAAATTAAAACAAACAAACATAAAAGAAAATATTGAATACGATAAAAGTATTAAAAGTAAAAGATAAAATTTTAGTTAAAGACTCTGTACCACCAAGTGGTATAACTTAGCTGTTTAACGCTATGCTAGCTTAATCAGAGATTTCGTGTTCCAGTCCCTGATAAAGCAGTTATCATTGATAGGGAGGGTTTTACAAGTACGACCCGCCTTGATTTATGAGAATGGGCTATAGAATTAAAAAATTAAAAAAAAAAAATTTAAATACTCTATAAATTTTGTGGCATGAATTTATAAGTTAAATCAATATTAGTTCATATTAGGTTTACTAATAATGTAAATACTTATTGAACTTATATCAATATTTATTACTGTAATTATTTAATAAAATTAATGTGTAATATAATATATAAAGAGCAATTTTTTGTTTTATGTCAAAATATATTTTTACTTTTAATACTATATCATACATATGATTAAAAAGTCATAAATTAATATGTTTTTAAAAAAATAAAAAATAGAAAAAAGATTGATTAAAAAAAGTAAGAGTATAAAATGGAGAGAAAAAGAGATACCAAAAATACGTATAAAAAAAATTTGCGAAAGATTCAGGCAACCTCCAAATTAACTAATATTAGAGAGATCGTGAGGTTAATCCGATAGCTAAGTTGATTAATCGTCTAAAGGCCAATTGTAGCGGCCGGAACGGTGGGCCACCACACCCCCCCGCACCTAAACCCGAATTCACATATGAAATGGACCTGCATACATGAGCCCAAGTCTAAGCGAACGGGGACCTACACTCACACGCTAGGCGAAGCGGGGCTAAAACACAACCACAGCGCGCGAAACAAAACAACGAAGTGCGGAAGCAAGAAACAGGATCCAAACGAGCTCGATCAAACATACATTAATATATATATATATATATATATATATATATATATATATATATATACCATGACCATAAGGCCCAAAAAGAATACAAGTATTCAAGTTCATATACATATTCCAAAAGTTAGAGTAATCCAAAGACGCAGAAGTGCGTGCAGACTAGACCTAAACAGCTAAGTACGACTCGACACGACGTACTTCCCCGCCTAGCTCGAGCAACCTGAAAGGATAAAGGAGAGGGGTCAGTTTGCAACTCGACTGAGTGAGGGGGCTAAACGCACACCCACACCCGTATAAATATAAATAACAGAGCATATAACAAGGGGATAGTCATGAATCGAGGCTAGGGTTTTTCATACAGAATCATGTTCGAAAGAATATCGTACTATACATAGAAGAAATCCTATCTCGATCCATAACCACCAATACATAACATAAACAAACGTCCGGCGAGAACGGATTTCCACTAACACCTCAAAACATAAAATAAAAACCGAATTCATACACAAATCCAACCCCACATCCTTGGTGTTTCGGGAATCAAACCCTCTCCACCTACAATACAAAAACATACAGGGTAGCTAACCCACGATATGCCTTCCCCGGTTATCAACCGAGGGCTCAAGATATCACGCCTTCTCAACCTCCATAAGTCGGACATGAATATCTCAAAGGGAACTACGCATAGGCCAAACCCGACGGCCCTTGCCGTCCCGGGCATTCCTTACCCATAATTCCCGAGGCCCAACAAACCATATCAGATCATAATCCCATCTTTCAGGGCAACTCGCTCAAACATAACGTAAAAGTGTTCGAAAGATTAAGGTCAGATATGCTCATACCTATACCATTTCAGAAAATTCAAACATTTGCACAAGGCCATATTCATAGCTTAAACATGCGTATTTAATATATAAGATATATATTCACACACGGGGTGTAAAACAACACATAATATGTAACACCCCGGAGCGAAGGGCCCCACATCCCCCGCACCATGGTCTAATCCGAGTAACGAAATGAAGGGTTCGCACCCGAATCTAACCATAGCGAACGGGAGACACACAAAACTCACACCCTCGCTAGGCGGCCTAGGCCCTCAAGAACCAAGCAAAATAAAACAAGAGTAGCGGAAGCGTTGAAACATTCATACATAATCCCCAAGATCACATAACATATAATAAGAGGGTTCAAATTGTCATGCTAAGTCATAAACGAATATATACAACATATACAATGCCCATCGGGGCCAAAATATCATAAGTATTCGAATTACATAATTCAAAAGTGCACAAAGGTAAGGTACAAAACCACTACATATGCATGAAACCCGAGCTACACCACAAGTAAATTCGACATACACTTGTCGCCTAGCTCGACTCTAAAGGTACCTGTAAACTCAAAAAAAAAAAAAAAAAAAAAGGAAAACAACGAGGATTAGTCCTAGAGACTAGTGAGGGGGTTAACTCACACACCCAATATACATATAGAGCATAACACTTATTCAAAATCAAAAGGATCCATAAACCAAGAGTTTTTGCAAACCAAAGACTTTACCCGTGGTATACATATACATACTAGGATTTTAGGCCAAAGGCCAAACATCAAGTTTTAGATACTTAGAAGTCCACTCTTGTTTCATAGATCATACGCAACCAACCAACTCGGCGAGTACGAGTCACACATCCAAACTTCCATAAACGAAAAGCATAACAAAGTAAAACAAAGCATAATCCAACCTTAACACTGGGTGATAGAAGGGTTGATCGACCCTATCTATCCAAAAATCGCGAGAGACAAGGTTTAATCACGACCTTGAAACCTTCAACGGTTACCTCCGCCGGCTCAAGAGAAACACCCTTCCTCAAACCTCCCGAGGTTGGGTGAGACTCTCAAATGGAGAATGTTGATGGCAGAGCTCGGCGACCCCACGGCCGGCCTGAGATTACCATACCACTCTCCGGGGCCCAAAACTTATCACAAAATCATACTTATAGCAAAGCTTCTCTTTCAAAGCCACATATCTCGCTTACACACTCGCACTTAACCAAACTTTTCCAAAACAAAAAGCAAAATAGCTTATATACGTATATAAAGTGTTTTCAAAGTCTTATAACAAACGGGACAAGCCCACAACATATATATCATACACGTATCTATCATATAACATACGTAATTCGCATGCGAGGCTTCAAACCATATAGGGGTTGTAGGTCAAATAACTAAAAGAAACAAAACCTCACCTTAACACGGGTAGCGGAGACAAAAGAGAGTAAACCGGGTACTTAAGGGGCAACCTCGTCGTCCATGGGAAGATCCTCTGAACAAAACAAACAACAAGGGGTACTCTTAGACTCAACATGAACCACATTGACGCTCGGTAAATGCATATGAATGCGTATGAGATGCCATAAGCGTAACAAAGTAGCAATGCAATATGGATATAACTTGTACGTTTCTAAACAAACGAATCCACAACTTTGAGAAAGAACAACAAACACATAGCACAACACAACCCAAGCACATAAGGTACAAGTAAACAAGGTAAGGGACCAAGAAAGTGGGGTGGGGAAACGAAAGGAAAAAAAGTGAAGCAAGAAAATGAAGTTCGGAACTCAAAATGTTTCTGCCCTGAAATCCAGGCCCGTGGATTTTTCCAAAAGGGATATCCACAGCCGTGGATTCCAAGGCAGAAAACTGCCAAAATCTGTCCCCATATCCACGGTCGTGGGTTTTTCAAAGCACAAAAATCCAGGGCCGTGGATTTGGTCCAGGGGCGAAAATTTTGAATTCTAAGCTCTAAATTCTTGCAAAACTCAAACCAAACCAACAAGGGACCAAGCTAACATATAAAGGCAAGTATAGGAAGTAATAAACCAAGTAATTCAAGTCATATAATAGATCAAAGAAGCAACACATCATGCAAAAGGGGTGAAGAGAGCATATGCATCCAAGAACTCAAAAATCCACAATGGTAGGAGCATGGAATCAACTCAAGCATATAAAACAAGTTCAAATAACTCAAGAAGGATGTCTTAGGCATACATATCATGCATTAAACCCAAGCAATTCAAGAGGAAACAAGCTAAAATCCATCAAAGCCCTTAAACCCTTACTATTCACATTGAATGCCGTCACTCATGCAATCCTTGAAGAGAACTCAACCTATTAGACTTAAAAGAACCACATAACCATGGAGGAGTCAAAAATAAACTTACCTTTTAAATTGGATGAGAAATGGTAGAGCTAAAAGTTCAAAATCTTCAAAGTTGGAATAGTGTCACCTTCTTCTCTTGTTTCTTCTTTGGAGCTGAAGTTGGGGGACCTTTTTCTTCCTTCTTTCTTGGGTTGGGCCGGTATAAGGGGTATGGGGAGAGAGAGATAGATGAGTTAGGATCATAGAAGTCAAGGTTAAGGCTTAATTGGGGTTAATTGGGGCCCACCAAGTGAGACTAGTCAACAAAAAGGGCTATACTTGTCGCAAAGGCTCGTTCCGTTCGATTTTCGGGGGTTCAAAAGGGCTTAGAAAAGTGTGAGGTTAGGATCCAAAGCTTGAAACTCTCGTCACGAGTCCAACGCCTCTTCCGGAATTCAAATCCGAATTCCCTAGCTCAAGATACGTCGCCCGGAACCCGAGGTGCGCTAAATGCCCTTTAACCGTCCTCTTGGTTCCGAAGAAAACAAAACGAGCACAAAGTTCAAATAAATGAATCCAAAAACACAAAACAAACATGCTAACACGTACATAACTCACATAGTTCACGTATATCAAGAATTCACAAAAATCAGAATCAAATTCGAGCACATAGAGAGCAGAACTCAACCAAAAAAGAACATAAACGTGCAAAGAACTCAAGAAAGCAATTACTCAAGAAATTCTAAGTAAATACTTAAACATTAAAAAGTAATACGACGGCATAAATAAATAAACAAATTGTACACGTAACACCCCGTAAAGGCATACCTGTAGATCCGGATGATCTGGATGTTACAACCTCCCCTCCTTCAAAAGGACCTGCCCTCAGGTCCGAAGCGAGGGTCTTGAAAAGATCCGGATACAACTGTACCATCTTAGCCTCTGTCTCCTACGTGGCTTCCTTGAATTTCTGATCTCGCCACAACAATTTCACCAAAGGTATTTGCCGGTTCCTCAACTCTTGCATCTTTCGGTCCAAAATCCTAACCGGATGTCTCTTGATTGTCAAATCCGGCTCAAGTTACGCTTCTTCAACCGGTAGAATAGAAGATTCATCGGGATAATGCTTCCGGAGTTGAGAGACATGGAAGACATTATGAATCCCGGTTAAGCTCGGTGGCAATTCAAGTCAATAAGCTACTTCCCTAATTCGATCAAGGATCTCAAAGGGGCCCAAGTAGCGTGTGTTAAGCTTCCCACCTTTACCAATCCGAGCAATCCCTTTTCGAGGAGATGCCTTTAAAAGACCTTATCTCCGACTTCAAACTCCAAGGGACGTCTTCTCTTATCCACATAACTCTTTTGTCGATCTTGTGCTGCTTTCAACCTCTGTTTAATCACCTTCACTTTCTCAATGGTATCCTGAATTTCCTTCGGTTTCCTAGCTCTCTTGAGCTTTCCATCTTTAGACCATCTCCACTCATCAATATCCCAAAAGAGAGGGGACCGACACTTTCTTCCATAGAGAGCTTCATACGGGGCCATACCAATTGAAGATTGAAAACTGTTATTGTAGGCGTATTCAACCAAATCCAATTTCTCATAATCCTGAAAATCCAAGGCACAAGCACGAAGCATGTCCTCGAGATATCTTATTAACTTCTCGGATTGACCATCCGTTTGTGGGTGAAAAGCAGTGCTAAACTGAAGTTTCGTTCCCAAACACTTCTGTAGCTCTTGCCAAAAATTTGATGTAAACCGAGGATCCCTGTCTGAAACAATACTGACCGGTGCACCATGTAGTCCAACAATCTTTTTCCAATACAACCGAGCTAACTTAGGCACCTTGTCAGACATCCGGACTTTGAGAAAATGGGCCGACTTCGTCAACCGATCAATAATAACCCAGATCCCGTCGAAACCTCCTTTGGTCCTTGGCAAGCCGAGCACAAAGCCCATTGTCACTTGCTCCCACTTCCATTTGGGAATTGGAAGTGGTTGGAGAGTTCCTCCCAACTTTTGGTGTTCAGCTTTCACCACTTGGCACGTTTGACATCTCCTAACATAGTTGGCGATATCTCTCTTCATGCCGTTCCACCAATATAGAGTCTTCAAATCTCTATACATCTTGGTAGTACCGGGATGTACCGTATAAGCCGACTTATGTGCCTCATCCAGAACCAACCTCTTCAACTCTTCCGAAACACAAAACTGAGCCTTAAACCGAAACAAACCCGAATCATCGAACCCAAACTGAGTTTCCGGATCAATCCATGCCTTAATCACCAATTTCTGAATTTTCGGATCCATAGATTAAGCTTCCATCAATCTTTGTTTCAAATCCGGCTGAACCGAATTATTAGCCAAACGAGCTTCCGAAACCAGAACCACTGAACTCTGACTACTAGAACCTGCTTCCAGACTTAAAACACTAGCTTTGCGGCTCAAAGCATCCGCAACCACATTGGCTTTACCCGGATGGTATTGAATCTTGCAATCATAATCCTCAAGAAGTTCAACCCAACGTCGTTGCCTTACATTCAAATCCTTTTGGGTGAACAAATACTTCAGACTCTGATGATCAGTAAACACATCAAAAGTAGTTCCTTAGAGATAGTGACGCCATTTCAACAAAGCGAACACAACCGCAGCAAGTTCCAAATCATGAGTGGGATAGTTTTTCTTGTGATCCTTCAACTTCCTTGAGGCGTAGGCCACTACCTTGCCATTCTGCATCAGCACACAACCGAGACCTTCCTTCGATGCATCGGTGTAAACTGAGTAGCCTTCTGAACCTTCAGGTAGGGTTAAAACCGGTACCGTAGTCAATCTCTCCTTAAGAGTTTGAAAACTCTTCTCACACGCCTCATCCCACTCGAATTTAGCCTCTTTCTTTGTTAACCAGGTCAACGGGGATGCAACCTTCGAAAAATCCTTCACAAAGCGCCTATAATACCCCCCTAAACTCAGAAAACTTCTCACTTCCGAGGCACTCTTTGGTTGCTTCCAAAGCATAACCGTCTCAATCTTCGCCGGATCCACTTCTATACCAATCCCTACAATGAAGTGACCCAAAAAGGAAACCCGATCCAGCCAGAACTCACACTTATTGAACTTAGCAAACAATCGGTGCTCCCGAAGTGTAGACAAAACGATTCTCAAATGCCGCGGGTGTTCTTCCATGGACCTCGAATACACCAGAATATCATCTATAAAGATGACCACAAATTTATCGAGGTAAGGCCGGAATATTCTGTGCATCATATCCATAAACGCGGCTGGGGCATTAGTAAGACAAAAAGGCATAACCACGAACTCAAAATGCCCATACCTCGTGTTGAAACCCGTCTTCGGTATATCATCCTCCCGGATATGCAACTGATAACACCCTTGTCTTAAATCCAACTTAGAATAAACACTTGAACCTTGAAGGAGATCGAACAACTCTTCAATGTGAGGTAGCAGGTATTTGTTCTTAACCGTTAACCGGTTCAGCTCACGGTAGTCAATGCACATTGTCAAAGTCCGTCTTTCTTCCTCACAAACAGGACCGGAGCACCCCACGGAGAAGTGCTCGGGCGAATGTAACCACATTCTAAGAGCTCATCAAGTTGCGCCTTCAGCTCCTTCAACTCAGCTGGAGCCATCCTATAGGGAAACTTTGCGTAAGGTTCTGCTCCGGGATAGAGATCGATTACAAATTCAACATCCCGATCCGGAGGTAGAGACCCTAAATTCTCTGGAAAAATATCGGGGAACTCCTTCACGATCTCCGTCTCCTCGAGCTTGGCCTGATCCTTCGGCTTATTCAAAAGATAGGCCACATAGCCCGTCGCGCCATCCCGGAATAATCTGTTTGCTTCCATACAGGAAATAATTGGGCAGGTCTTCAACCTCTGACCCAAAAATACCGTAGAACCCAAAGCCACCTTCTTTGAGAAACAATCCATCTCCGCTCAGTGTCGAGACAACCAGTCCATGCCCAAAATAACCCCAAACTTCTTAATAGGCATCCTAATCAAATCGGCCGAATAGTCTTGATCTTCCACAACCACCAGACAACCACGGTAAACACAGTTCGTAACCAAGTTACCACCAAGAGGAGAAGTAACAACAAAGGAATCATCAAAGCAAGCAACAGGCAAGGAGAGTATATGAACAAGCAGGGAAGCAATAAATGAATGCGTTGCCCCCGGATCAAACAATGCATGCAATGGAATGCCATGAATGTTGATAGTACCTTCAATGGCGACATTGGTATCCACTTCCACGTTCTCCTCTTCTCCTTCCAAAGCATAAGCTCTCGCTTGGATAGGGGCTCTCCGAGGCATCACATTCAAAGGTTGAGGAGCTCGAGATTGAGGGACTCTCATTTGCGGGCAAGCGTTGATGAAATGGCCGGCTTCACCACATTTATAACACCTCTTAAGTTTCTTCAGGTATGTCTCCTCGGTGTGATTGGGGCCTTTGCAATAAGCACATTGTATCGGCGCCGGTAGAGCTGGATCAAGGGGTCGGGCTTTCTTGTTAGAAATATTAGGACCTTGGGCTTTGAAGACCGGAGGCCCACTTTGTGATGCAGGCCTCTTGCCCACATTAGAACCCGACCCTTTCCCCGAAGAATAAGTTGGGGGCCTCAATCTCAGCCTATTAGCTTCTACTTTAAGAGCCTTTCGGGTAGCCTTCTCCCAAGTATCCACGGTTGCAGCTTGTAAACCATTCTGAATCTCATACCTCAATCCATGTATAAAATTCTGAGCTTTCCGAGTATCATCATTTGTAATGTGAGGGGCATACGGAGCAAGCCTCTCGAATTCCAAGATATATTCTTCCACGGTTCTATATCCTTGCTTCAACTCCGAGAATTCCTGGAGCTTTCTTTCACGGGCACTTGGCGGGATATACTTATGACGAAACTCTCTTGTGAAGCTTTCCCAGTTGAACTCCTCTCCACTCCTCTCCAATCGGGCTCTCATAGCCTTGAGCCAATTCAACGCGGGACCTTGAATAAACTGGGCCGTGCAGACGGCTTTCTCATAAGAAGGAGCGGGGCAGATTTCCCAGATTCCCGTAACCTCGGACAACCACTCTTCAGCTTTGATATCATCGCCTCCATACCATTTAGGCAGGTTATTGTTCCTGAACTCGTTGAAGGCCGGAGTTACTTGTCCCTCTTGCCCATCTCCTTGAGGGTTATTCCTTTGATTCTGTTGAAGTTGAATGAGAAGAGCTTGTACAATGTTCTCGGCATTTAAGGGTGGTGGAGGCGGTGGTCTATGCCCTTGTGGTGGAAGTTGATTAAGATCCGGGGTTTGCTCCCTATCCACTCTTCTTCGTGGAGGCATCCTGAAAATCACAATTTCAAACAAATATTGATGCATGTGGCTCAGTACATGTTTATGAGATTAAATGTCATGAATTTAAGCAAATAAGTCACATAAATATGGGAGTGAATGCAAAGAATCACAGTGCCCTAAACCGAACGACCTAGACAAACTCAACACGACTCCAGAGCTCCGGCTTTTCAACTCAGAGCTCTGATACCACGCAAGGATGTAACACCCCGGGGCGAAGGGCGCCACATCCCCCGTACCATGGTCTAATCCGAATAACGAAATGAAGGGTTCGCACCTGAATCCAACCATAGCGAACGGGAGACATACAAAACTCACACCCTCGCTAGGCGGCCTAAACCCTCAAGAACCAAGCAAAATAAAACAAGAGTAGCGGAAGCGTTAAAACATTCATACATAATCCCCAAGATCACATAACATATAATAAGAGGGTTCAAATTATCATGCTAAGTCATAAACGAATATTTAAAACATATACAATGCCCATCGGGGCCAAAATATCATAAGTATTCGAATTACATAATTCAAAAGTGCATAAAGGTAAGGTACAAAACCACTACATATGCATGAAACCCGAGCTACACCACAA
Source organism: Lantana camara (assembly GCA_037501455.1). NCBI lineage: Eukaryota > Viridiplantae > Streptophyta > Magnoliopsida > Lamiales > Verbenaceae > Lantana > Lantana camara. The sequence continues at coordinate 90,560,585 of CM074863.1, forward strand.
GTAAACTCGATAGACACTTGCCGCCTAGCTCGACTCAGAAGGTACCTGCAAACTCAAAAAAAAAAAAAAAAAGGAAAAAAGGGGAAAACAACGAGGATTAGTCCTAGAGACTAGTGAGGGGGTTAACTCACACACCCAATATACATATAGAGCATAACACTTATTCAAAATCGAAAGGATCCATGAACCAAGAGTGGTTTTTGCAAACCAAAGACTTTACCCGTGGTATACATATACATACTAGGATTTTAGGCCAAAGGCCAAACATCAAGTTTTAGATACTTAGAAGTCCACTCTTGTTTCATAGATCATACGCAACCAACCAACTCGGCGAGTACGAGTCACACATCCAAACTTCCATAAACGAAAGGCATAACAAAGCAAAACAAAGCATAATCCAACCTTAACACCGGGTGACAGAAGGGTTGATCGACCCTAGCTATCCAAAAATCGCGAGAGACAAGGTTTAATCACGATCTTGAAACCTTCGACGGTTACCTCCGCCAGCTCAAGAGAAACACCCTTCCTCAAACCTCCTGAGGTTGGGTGAGACTCTCAAATGGAGAATGTTGATGGCAGAGCTCGGCGACCCCACGGCCGACCCGAGATTACCATACCACTCTCCGGGGCCCAAAACTTATCACAAAATCATACTTATAGCAAAGCTTATCTTTCAAAGACACATATCTCGCTTACACACTCACACTTAACCAAACTTTTCCAAAACAAAAAGCAAAATAGCTTATATACGTATACAAAGTGTTTTCAAAGTCTTATAACAAACTGGACAAGCCCACAACATATATATCATACACGTATCTATCCTATAATATACGTAATTCACATGCGAGGCTTCAAAACATATAGGGGTTGTAGGTCAAATAACTAAAAGAAACAAAACCTCACCTTAACACGGGTAGCGGAGACAAAAGAGAGTAAACCGGGCACTCAAAGGGCAACCTCGTCGTCCTTGGGAAGATCCTCTGAACAAAACAAATAACAAGGGGTACTCTTAGACTCAACAAGAACCACATTGACGCTAGGTAAATGCATATGAATGAGTATGATGCGTACGAGACGCCATAAGCATAACAAAGTAGCAATGCAATATGGATATAACTTACACGTTTCTAAACAAACGAATCCACAACTTTGAGAAAGAACAATAAACACTTAGCACAACACAACCCAAGCACATAAGGTACAAGTAAACAAGGTAAGGGACCAAGAAAGGGGGGTGGGGAAACGAAAGGAAAAAAAGCGAAGCAAGAAAACGAAGTTTGGAACTCAAAATGTTTCTGCCCTGAAATCCAGGCCCGTGGATTTTTCCAAAAGGGATATCCACGGCCGTGGATTCCAAGGCAGAAAACTGCCAAAATCTGTCCCCATATCCACGGTCGTGGGTTTTTCAAAGCACAAAAATCCAGGGCTGTGGATCTGGTCCAGGGGCGAAAATTTTGAATTCTAAGCTCTAAATTCTTGCAAAACTCAAACCAAACCAACAAGGGACCAAGCTAACACATAAAGGCAAGTATAGGAAGTAATAAACCAAGTAATTCAATTCATATAATAGATCAAAGAAGCAACACATCAAGCAAACGGGGTGAAGAGAGCATATGCATCCAAGAACTAAAAAATCTACAATGGTAGGAGCATGGAATCGACTCAAGCACATAAAACAAGTTAAAATAACTCAAGAAGGATGTCTTGGGCATACATATCATGCATTAAACCCAAGCAATTCAAGAGGAAACAAGCTAAAATCCATCAAAGCCCTTAAACCCTTACTATTCACATTGAATGCCATCACTCATGCAATCCTTGAAAAGAACTCAACCTATTAGACTTAAAAGAACCACATAACCATGGAGGAGTCAAAAATAAACTTACCTTTTAAATTGGATGAGAAATGGTAGAGCTAAAAGTTCAAAATCTTCAAAGTTGGAATAGTGTCACCTTCTTCTCTTGTTTCTTCTTTGGAGCTGAAGTTGGGGACCTTTTTCTTCCTTCTTTCTTGGGTTGGGACGGTATAAGGGGTATGGGGAGAGAGAGAGATGAGTTAGGATCATAGAAGTCAAGGTTAAGGCTTAATTGGGGTTAATTGGGGCCCACCAAGTGAGACTAGTCAACAAAAAGGGCTATACTTGTCGCAAAGGCTCGTTCCGGTCGATTTTCGGGGGTTCAAAAGGGCTTAGAAAAGTGTGAGGTTAGGATCCAAAGCTTGCAACTGTCATCACAAGTCCAACGCCTCTTCCGGAATTCGAATCCAAATTCCCTAGCTGAAGATACGCCGCCCGGAACCCGAGGTGCGCTAAATGCACTTTAACCGTCCTCTAGGTTCCGAAGAAAACAAAACGAGCACAAAGTTCAAATAAACGAATCCAAAACCACAAAATGAACATGCTAAAACGTATATAACTCACATAGTTCACGTATATCAAGAATTCACAAAAATTAGAATCAAATTCGAGCACATAGAGAGCAGAACTCAAGCAAAAAGAACATAAACGTGCAAAGAACTCAAGAAAGCAAATACTCAAGAAATTCCAAGTAAATACTTAAACAATAAAAAGTAATACGATGGCATAAATAAATAAACAAATTGTACAAGTAACACCCCGTAAAGGCATATCTGTAGATCCGGATGATCGGGATGTTACATAATAGGCCGTAGGTCTATAACATTTACAAAGTTCCTAACCTCACCTTATAACAAAAAGGGTAGTAGAAGTAGGATCAGAACGACAACCAACCACCTAAGCCTCGGGCTCCGGCACGTCTGGAAAAGGCTCTGAAACACAGAAAGGCAAGACCCGAGAATTAGACTCAATTATGAACCAAATAGACACTCGACAATGCTTATGAATGCAAATGGAATGCATAAACGTACCAATTAGATCATATAGATTTATACCCAAGAACCCGTATCAAACGGAGTCACAAATTCAATACCATGCATATAACACGTAATATGACAAATTATCATTACATACGATTCATAAAAGAAGTAAAAGAACGCGAAGAAAGGTATCGAAATCACAAAACGAACAACTGTCGCCGCTGCACACACATGACACGGTCGTGTTAGGTTTTAGTTCAAAATAGACATGGCCATGTCTGATTTTATAAATATAATCTGCCCAAGTCGAAGTTCTGACACCACCGTGTCCAGTTCGCGTTCAAAGCCGACACGGCCGTGTTGGCCTTTCTTCTCCGAAAAAAAATTGCAGCAACAATAATTTGTTCATGTGAAGAAACAGGGGAGAACAGGGCAACCAAGTAGCACCAAAAAGCAACAACAACAAGCTAATATTATGCCTCAAATTCATGCTATAACATGCCATAACTTCACCCAAATCACCAAGCAAGACAAAGAGAGGAAAGAAGCAACATATATCAACCTATCTCATACAAAAGCTTGAAGCTCATCAACGGAAACATGCCATACACTTAACCAACAACAAAAAGAGGATCATATATTGATGAAGGAGGCATAAGAGATCATATAGATATCATCAAACCAAATTATAACTCTATAGGTTGCAAGAGATCATCAAACCATCATAATCAATCCAAGCTTTATATATATCATCAACGTAGCTCAAAACATGATATTAATGGGTTAAAATGATCATACAAGCATGGATATATCAAATATATACTTACTTCTTGAAAATGATGAGGAAAATGAGGATTTGAGCTTAAAACCCTCTCAAGGTGAATAGTGGCAAAAATGGAAGCTTAATCTCCAAAGTGCAGCAATTCTCTCTTCTCTCCTTGCCTTGTCCAAGAATGAGGGAGAAAGGGAAGCAAGGGTATTGTGTTGGTGGAGTGTGGGACCAAGTCTCATGTGAAAAGGTCAACAGATGAGGGACTTATATGCAAATAAGTGAAAGGTAGTCATATAGGCGCGAGGTGAGTTTTCGGTCAAATTTCGAAGTATCAAATAGAAAAATACAAGGCTTAGTCTATTGACTCCGAATCGTTGAAACGAGGTCAACGAAAGTGACGGAATTCAAATCCAAATTCCCGAGCTCGAGTCCAAGGTGCGTTAAAGCGTTTTAACCTCCTTTAGGTTCCAAACAAAACAAACACTACAAAAGCTCAACAAACAAACTTGAAAACATAAAACGAGCATATTCACAAGTTTATAACATGTATAACTTATGTGTGGCAAATAAGCACAAAAATATAATCGAAAACGATTAAAAACGGAGCAAACAACAACGAAGGAAGTATAAACGTTCAAATATGAATTCAAATAATTAAGAAGATTAACAATTAACGTTAATTGAACATATAATCACGTAATTAAGGAATTTAAATACGCAGTTATGTCATACCTGTATGGCCAAAAAGTCAGGGTGTCACAACCTCTTCCCCCCTCCCCCCAAAGGACAAGTCCGACTCGAGATCTCAAACAACTCAGGATACAACCTCCTCATCTTCTCCTCGGTTTCCCATGTTGATTCCTCAGATTTTTGGTCTCTCCAAAGCATTCTGACCAAAGGAATCTGCCGGTTTCTCAACTCTTGTATCTTTTGGTCCTGAATTACAACCGGGTGCTTCTCTATCGTCAAGTTCGGCTCTAACTGAACCTCTTCAACTGGAAGAATGGTAGACTCATCGGGATAATACTTATGAAGCTGAGAAACATAAAACACATTGTGTATCCCGGTCAAACTTGGCAGTAAATCCAATCTATATGCCTTTTCTCCAACCTTTTCCAAAATCTCAAATGGCCCGAGGTAGTGTGGACTAAGTTTTCCACCTTTACCTGTAGCACCCGCGACGAGAGCACCACATCCCCCACACTATGAGCTTGATCCACATATGAAATGGCTAGTCCATACATGAACCAAACTCACAACGAACGGAAGACAATGAAAAGGACTATCCTAGCTAGGCGGAATTTAACCCTGGAGCAATTCAACAATATCAAGATGCGGAAGCAAGGCAATTATTTGTTCAATATCGAGTCAATAAATGTAACTTCAACGGGAAATTAAATACGGATTCCACTAAGCAAAACACCTGTCCTAACCTGTCCCGAATCGATACATGACAAAAATATAAAATGGGTTCAACTAAAGTCTTAGAAACCTGCCCCGAGTTCAATTCAGTTCAATAGATAGATCAATACAATAAATAAATGAAATATGGAGTGAGTGTACAAGTGTCACACTCGAATAAAGACCGACAACTCAATTCCGCCTAGCAACCACCTGTAAGGAACCTAGAAGAAAAGGGGAAAGAGGGATCAGTCTCTAGAAGACTGAGTGAGCAAGAGGTAAACGTATATATAGAAACATGCACATGAAAGCTGTAAATCCCGAGCAAAGTTTTAGGTAACGTAGTTCCTGTGAAGGGCAAGAAATCAGTTATTCTAAGCTCGAACTTTACAACTATCAACTTACCAATAATTAAAGTTACAGGCTCTCAATGCTCTGCGAGTAAGTGTGCACAATCTCCAACCAAACTCCAACAATATACAATAATTAAGTTTCAATTGAAAGGCGATCATGCAATCATTAGGTTTCAATCATTCAATACAGTCAATTCAATAACAGTGCACAATCAGTTCCATTCCATCCTTCTTCCTCCGAGTGATGGTTCGGGTAGCTAGCCCTCGCCATCCAGTCTCATTGAGCATTAGGAACATGACTCCTATACCCGGAACTCCTTCATCCACCAATCTCCTAGTGGATTCAAGGGTCATCCCAATAATGTAGGACTGTCCAAGAGTTCACCGTCGGCCCGATACCTCCCCGGTTCGCTCAGTACACAAGTCCCGGGGCCCACAATCAATGTACAGTACAATATCTCGCCAAAACAGGAAGGGTCAGTAAATAACAATAACAGTAAGTTCAGTTTCAGTAAATGTTTACTCGATTACCATTGGAAACAATATAAGTATAAATATGGTTTTAGGCCGAATTCCATTCATGCAGGTTTTAGGGTTATGTACGTAACTAGAATAAAACACCCTCACTTGACAAGCAACGGGACAAGACAGGTGTGAAAGGCAATGTTTACTCAATCGATGATCTCCACCCTGGAGAAGAACTGGACAAGAAAGGATACAAGGTGTACTCGTGAGAGGAAACTCAATAATGATACCAAATATGATGCACGGTGTAGTCATGACATGATATGACGTGTATTGACAATTACGGAATGTCATGAGCATATAATAGCATGTATCGATCATTTAAAGGTTTAGAAATGGAATGGAACTGAATTGCATAAAATGAAGCAGGAAATCTCAAACACCTTCTGGAGCATGGGAATGGCCGTTTCGGGTTCCAGTGTAAAATGGGAAGGCCCGTTCCCAGCTCTCCCTGAAAAATCCCACGCCTTTGTAAAAATTTGCCAATTTTACCGGTTGGGAAGGGTCGTTCCGGCCGTAGGCCGAACTGGGAAGGGTCGTTCCCAGTCTTGCGCGCCAGCTCTTTCAAAGCACTCGGAACTACCGTTTCGGGAAAACGCTTGGAACGGGACGGGCCGTTTCCGTTCTGCTGCAAATTTAAGAACAGAGCAGAAGCAGGGGATTTCTCGAACCAAAATCAAAACCAACCAAACAACCATAAAATCATTTCCAAATGCAATAAATCATGAGATAATCAAACTTAGGCACTTATAGTTCAATAAAAACCAATATAAACACTCATATCCTGCTTTGATCATCAAGAATTATCAATATGAAACCCATCTACCAACTCATCACCCAACTTCCACAAAATTCAAAGTTATTCATGAAATTCAAGTTAAAAGCATGTAATCATACTTTCAACAACTAATAAACAAGTTATTCAATTCAAATACACAAACCCTAGCTCCAAGAATCAATTCAAGAATTCATACAAAGCTCATATATACTTTAAATGAAAAAGGGGAAGAAAAGAGATGAATTTATGAGGATGATTGGAGCCTCAAAATCGTTATTTGCCGGAAATTATAGCTTGGAGGTAAGAAGTCTCCTCTTCTTCTTCCTTGAGTTTCAACCGAGAGAAAGAGCAAGAGAGCAAGTGTATGTATGTGTTGTGTATAAAATGAATTACGCGATTCATCTCTTAAAAGAGATGAAGTACCACTATTTGCAATTAAACCCTCCAAGTTTGTAAGATCATGCAATTAAGTTTCAAATTATGAGAAATGATCAATTTAGTCCAATGAAATTCTCATGCAATTAAGTCCCCCAATTTAAAGAAGTGATCAATTAAGGACATATAGGCAATTAAGTCATGTTCGACAATTAATTCACGTGGCAATTAAATACAAGACGTGCAATAATTCTCAAGTTTATAGGGATTTCACATATTTTCACATAAACACGTAGGGATATCATTCATAAAATATCATATTATGCATAATTTAAGTAATAAAAGAATTAAATAAATCCTATTTCTCAAAACTCACACTTGTGGCGCGCGTACCTAGACGTTTGGAAAAATTGGTGCGTTACATTACCTATTCAAGTGAAGCCTTTTCTGGGAGATGCTTTTAGAAATACTCTATCTTCGACTTCGAAGTCTAAGGGCATTCTTCTCTTATCGGCGTAGCTCTTCTGACGAGCCTAAGCTGCCTTCATTCTCTGTCGAATCTTGTGGACCTTCTCGATAGTGGCAACAATTTTTTCCTTAGGTTTTGCCCTTTCAAGTTTATTCTCTTCGGTCCATCTCCAATCCTCGATATCCCAAAACAAAGGAGATCTGCACTTCCTCCCATACAATGCTTCATATAGGGCCATCTTAATCGAAGCCTGATAACTGTTGTTATAAGCAAATTCAACTAAAGCGAGGTGCTCATCCCATTTATCCTGAAAATCTAGAACACAAGCTTTAAGCATATCCTCGAGATACTGAATTAACCTTTCTGACTGACCGTCCATCTGAGGATGCAAAGCAGTGCTAAACTTGAGCCTGGTGCCCAAACACTTCTGAAGATTCTACCAAAAGATCGAAGTAAACCGTGGATCTCGATTCGAAACGATACTAGCCAGAACTCCATGTAACCTTACAATCTCCCGGACATATAACTCGACTAGCTTTGGTACCTTCTCGGACATCCGAACCTTGAGAAAATGGGCTGATTTAGTAAACCTGTCAATAATCACCCATATCCCATCGAACCCTCCTTTAACTCTAGGCAAGCCGGACACGAAGTCCATTACCACTTACTCCCACTTCCACTCGAGAATAGGAAGCGGTTGGAGAGTTCCTCCCAGCTTTTGGTGTTCAGTTTTCACTCTTTGACATGTTAGACATCGTTTCACGAAGTTCGCGACATCCCTTTTCATGCCATTCCACCAAAATTTCTCTTTTAGGTCCCGATACATCTTAGTACCTCCCGGATGAATCGAGTACACCGAGCGATGTGCCTCTTCCAATATCAGCCTCTTGAGCTCTTCTGGGACACATACTCTCGCTTCGAACCTCAACAAACCTGAATAATCCAATGCAAACTTAGAATTCGGATCATCTCGAGAACGAGCTATCAACTTCTGAATTTTTGCATCCGAGGCTTGAGCTTCCAACAACTTCTGTTTCAAATTCGAAAAAATGGTAATATTGGCCAACCAAGTCCCTTAAACCAAAATCTCTGAACCCGAATTCGAAGAACCTGCTTCCAGATTAGCCACACTCGTCTTTCTACTCCAGACATCGGCTACCACTTTGGCCTTACCTGGATGGTACTGGATTTTAAAATCATAATCCTCTAGTAACTCCATCCAATGCCTCTGTCGTACATTCAAATCCTTTTGAGAAAAGAGATACTTGAGGCTCTGGTGATCGGTAAACACCTCGAAAGTTGTACCATATAGATAGTGTCGCCACTTCATCAAAGCAAACACAATGGCAGCCAATTCAAGATCGTGGGTAGGGTAATTCTTCCCATGCTCCTTCAATTTCCTTGAAGCATAAGCCACCACTCTACTGTTCTGCATTAAAACACATCTGAGACCCTCCTTCGAAACATCCGTATAAACTGCGTAACCCTCGGTGCCCTCAGGTAGGGTAAGAACCGGTGCTGAAGTCAACTTCACCTTCAAAGTCTAAAAACTTGCTTCACACTTATCATCCCACTCAAACTTTACCTCCTTCTTAGTGAAACGGTTCAACAGAGCCGTAATCTTAGAGAAATCTTTCACAAACCTGCGATAATATCCGGCTAACATAAGAAAACTTCTGATCTCTGAGGCGTTTCTCGGTCTCTCCCAACGAAGCACGGATTCAACCTTAGATGGATTAACTTCAATTTCATTACCTAAAATTATATGTCCCAAGAACATAACCCTGTCAATCCAAAATTCATATTTGCTGAATTTAGCATACAGCTTGTGTTCTCTTAGGGTTTCTAGAACGATCCGAAGATGCTCTACATGCTCTTCAGTAGACTTCGAATATACCAGAATGTCTTCTATAAAGATTACCACGAACTTATCAAGAAACTGCCTGAACACTCGGTGCATCATATCCATGAACACGGTTGGAGCATTGGTTAGTCCAAACGGCATCACAATGAACTCAAAGTGCCCATACCAAGTATTAAACCCGGTCTTTGGAATATACTCCTCCCTAATACGCAGCTGATAGTAACCCTGCCTTAAATCTAACTTGGAGTATACATTAGAACCTTGCAGAATGTCAAATAACTCCTCGATATAAGGCAACGAGTATTTATCATTCACGGTCATCCGATTCAACTCACGGCAATCTATATACATTCGTAATGTCCCATCCTTCTTCTTTACAAATAGAACGGGAGCACCCCACGGAGAAGTGCTTGGATGAATGTACCCGCAAGCTAAAATTTCATCGAGCTGCGTCTTCGAGAAAGGCTCTGCTCCAGGATAGAGGTCTATTACGAACTCGATGTCCCTATCAGGCGGTAAAGAACCCAATGTCTCAGGGAACACATCAGCATACTCTCACACGACCTCCATCTCCTCAAGTTTGGCCTGATCCTTCGGTTTGTTCAAAAGATAGGCCACGAAACTTTTCGCGTTGTCCTGGACCAGTCTACTAGCCTCAACAAAGAAAACGAATGGGCTTAACTTCAACCTCTTGCCCTGAAACACAAGTGACCCAAAGGAAACTTTCTTCTCCCGATAATCCATCTTAGCCCTATGCTCATACAACCAATCCATTCCAAGGATTACCCCGTATCTTTGCATCGGCATCTCAATCAAATCTGTACGGAAAACTCAGCCTTCGAAGCTCACAGGACACCCACGATACAACCTGTAAGTTATCAAACTACCCCCGAGGCGAGAACTAACCACATAATCATGCGCACAAAGAGAGACAGGCAAAGACATAAAAGCAGCAATATCCCGAGTAACAAAGGAATGAGTAGCCCCGGGCTCAAACAATGGATGTAATGTAGTGTCATGAATGCTAACGGTACCTTCAATCGCGGCATTTGGGTCGATCTCCACAGCTTCCTCTTCCTCACCGCCCAACACATAAGCCCTAGCCTGAATTGCGGGCCTCTGATTATCCTTTTTCTTCGAGCATGTGGTCACCATGTGATCGGGTACCCCACAGATGAAACGCCTCTTATGTAGCCTGAAGCAATTATCCATGTGGTGAGGACCTTTGCAATATGTACATTGAACCTTAGGTGGAGCCGGAAGAGCCAAAGGTTGGTTCGGTCTTGCGGGTCGGGGCTATTTATTTTGAGGCTTAGCTTGTGGGAAAGCTTGAACTACCGGCCTCTTCCCAAACTTATTAGAACTCCCCGAACTCGAACCCTGTCCCGCATGCGAGCTCTTTCTTCTCAGGACCGCCCTATCTTCGACCCTCAAGGCTTTATTGGTCACCTTCGCCCACGTGCTTGTGTTAGCAGCTTCCAAAGCATCTTTCTTATCTTCCCGAAGGCCCTGGAGGAACTGAGAGGCTTTAGCTTCATCGTCATGAGCAATGTCAGGAGCAAAGCGAGAAAGCCTTTCAAAATCATTGATATAATCTGTCACGGACATTCCCCCTTGCTTGAGATCCATAAACTCTCTCAAGCGTTTGATCGGGTAGCCTTTGGAATATACTTATTCTTGAATTCCCGCACGAAAACATCCCATGTAATCTCTTCTCCAGAAGCCTCCAACCTCACCTGTACACTGGACCACCAACTATAAGCCTGTCCCTAAATCATCGTGAGAGTACATTGCAGTTTCTCCAATGGTCCACATGGAATAAGACCCCATATTCTGTTCGTCTGGATCAACCATTCCTCCGCCTGAACATCGTTTCCACCAATGAAAACCGGTGGATTTTGATTTTTAAACTCTCGGAGAATGGCAGTAATAGCATTTCCTCCATGGTTTCTAGCTAGAGGAGCATTATTCCTCTCTTGAGCCCTCTGTTCCAAAAATACTGCAAATCTTTCCATGAAGTTCCCGGGTCCATCTACGGTGGTGGTGGTGGATTATTATTCTCCTGTTGGGGAGAGTGATCTCGACGATTGCGGTGTTCTGGGGATCTATCCCGGTGGTGATATCTTCTAGGAGGCATGATTCTGCAAAATCAAAGATTTCAATTCATATGCATGCGGGTCAATACATGTTCATGTGCACAATTAACCAGATAATAATCAATTAAGCCACGTAAATCACATAACCACGTTGTCTTATACCGTACGACCTAGACAAACTCAACACGACTCTAGAGCTCCGATTTTGCAACTGAGAGCTCTGATACCACTTTAGGATGTAGCGCCCGGAACGGTGGGCCACCACCCCCCCCCCCCCCGGGGCATCTAAACCCGAACTCATATATGAATTGGACCTCCATACATGAGCCTAAGTCTAAGCGAATGGGGACCTACACTCACACGCTAGGCTAAGCGGGGCTAAAACACAACCAGAGCGCGCGAAACAAAACAACAAAGGTGCGAAAGCAAGAAACAGGATCCAAACGAGCTCCATCAAACATACAATAACATATATATATATATATATATATATATATATATATATATATATATATAACCATAAAGCCCAAAAAGAATACAAGTATTCAAGTTCATATACATATTCCAAAAGTTTGAGTAATCCAAAGATGCAGAAGTGCGTGCAGACTCGACCTAAACAACTAAGTACCACTCGATACGACGTACTTCCCCGCCTAGCTCGAGCAACCTGAAAGGATAGAAGAAAGGGGTCAGTCTGCAACTCGACTGAGTGAGGGGGCTAAACACACACCCACACCCGTATAAATATCAATAACAGAGCATATAACAAGGGGATAGTCATGAATCAAGGCTAGAGTTTTTCATACCAAATTATTTTCAAAAGAATAACGTACTATACATAGAAGAAATCTTGTCTCGATCCATAACCATCGATACATAACATAAACAAACGTCTAGCGAGAACGAACTTCCACTAACTCCTCAAAACATAACATAACAACCGAATTCATACACAAATCCAACCCTACATCCTTGGTGTTTCACGAATCAAACCCTCTCCACCTACAATACAAAAACGTACGGGGTAGCTAACCCACGATATGGCTTCCCTGGTTATCAACCGAGGGCTCAAGATACCACGCCTTCTCAATCTCTATAAGTCGCACGTGAATATCTCAAAGGGAACTACGCACAGGCCAAACCCGATGGCCCTTGCCGTCCCGGGCAATCCTTACCCATAATTCTCGGGGCCCAACAAATCATATCAGATAATAATCCCATTTTTTAGGGCATAACTCGCTCAAACATAACGTAAAAGAGTTCAAGCTCAGATATGCTCATACTTATACCATTTCAGAAAATTCAAACATTTGCACAAGGCCATAATCATAGCTTAAACATGCGTATTTAATATATAAGATATATATTCACACACGGGGTGTAAAATAACACATAATAGGCCGTAGGTCGATAACTATTACAAAGTTCCTAACCTCACCTTATAACAAATAAGGTTAGTAGAATTAGGATCAGAACGACAACCAACCACCTAAACCTCGGGCTCCTACACGTCAGGAAGAGGCTCTGAAACACAAAATGGCAAGACCCGAGACTTAGACTCAATTATGAACTAAATAGACCCCCGGGAATGCTTATGAATGCAAATGGAATGCATAAACGTACCAATTAGATCATATAGATTCATACCCGAGAACTGGTATCAAATGGAGTCACAAATTCAATACCATGCATATAATACGTAATATAACAAATTATCATTACATACGATTCATAACAGAAGAAAGAGAACGCGAAGAAAGGTATCGAAATCACAAAACGAACAACTGTTGCCGCTGCACACACATGACATGGCCGTGTTAAGTTTTAGTTCAAAATAGACATCGCCGTGTCCGATTAAAATAAATTCAGGGGCCAATCTCAAACATTGGACACGGCCGTGTTGAGTTTCAGTACAAAATGGACACGGCCGTGTTGAGTTTCAGTACAAAATGGACACGGCCGTGTCCGATTTTATAAAAATAATCGGCCCAAGTCGAAGTTCTGACACGGCCGTGTCCAAATCGCGTTCAAAGCCGACACGGCCGTGTTAGCCTTTCTTCTCCGAAAAAAAATAGCAACAACAACAGTTTGTTCATGCGAAGAAACAGGGGAGAACAGGGCAACCAAGCAGTAGCAAAAAGCAGCAACAACAAGCTAATATTATGCCTCAAATTCATGCTATAACATGCCATAACTTCACCCAAATCACCAAGCAAGACAAAGAGAGCAAGAAAGCAACATATATCAACCTATCTTATGCAAAAGCTTGAAGCTCATCAATGGAAACATGCCATACACTCAACCAACAACACAAAGAGGATCATATATTCATAAAGGAGGCATAAGAGATCATATATATATATCATCAAACCAAAGTATAACTCTATAGGTTGCAAGAGATCATCAAACCCTCATAATCAATCCAAGCTTCATTTATATCATCAACTTAGCTCAAAACATGATATTAATGGGTTAAAATGATCACATAAGCATGGATATATCAAATATATACTTACTTGTTAAAGATGATAGAGGAAAATGAGGATTTGAGGTTAAAACCCTCTCGAGGTGAATAGTGGCGAAAATGGAAGCTTAATCTCCAAAGTGCAGCAATTATCTCTTCTCTCCTTGCCTTGTTCGAGAATGAGGGAGAAAGGGAAGCAAGGGTATTGTGTTGGTGGAGTGTGGGACCAAGTCTCATGTAAAAAGGTCAAAAGATGAGGGACTTATGTGCAAATAAGTGAAAGGTAGTCATATAGGCGCGAGGTGAGTTTTCGGTCAAATTTCGGAGTATCAAATAGAAAAATACAAGACTTAGTCTATTGACTTCGAATCGTTGAAACTAGGTCAACGGAAGTGACGAAATTCGACTCCGAATTTCCGAGCTCGCGTTACACAACCCGGAACCCAAGGTGCGTTAAAGCGTTTTAACCTCCTTTAGGTTCCGAACGAAACAAACACTCCAAAAGCTCAACAAACATACTCGAAAATATAAAATGAGCATATTGACAAGTTCATAACACGTATAACTCATGTGTGGCAAATAAACACAAAAATTGGAATCGAAAACGATCAAAAACAAAGCAAACAACAACGAAGGAAGTATAAACGTTCAAATATGAATTCAAATAATTAAGAAGAACAACAATTAACGTTAATTAAACATATAATCATATAATTAAGGAATTTAAATGCGCAGTTACGTCATACCTGTATGGCCGAAAAGTCACACACCCCCAGAACCAGCATCGCCCTTTGCACCTTTTTTAGTTCTTTTGGCTGTAGCTCTTCATCGTCCAGGACGCAGGGGCGCGATTTAGAAAACCAAGGGGTGCCTCGTTCTGCTGCTTGCCTAAGAATTGTACGGCCGAAAAGGTGGCATCTGGGGGGCCTCTCCTTCTGTGTCTGGGATTCGTAGGCTCGACGATCGGGAGAAGCAAAATGAAATCAGGATTTGGCCGAAAAAGAAGCAAGGTTATGGATACCATGACCCGCCGCACCGATCATTCGGGGGGAGGCGGGACACTGCGAGGTGGGTAGTTTATCTGGGGCGGATGCCTCCGCCGTTGGTGTCACACCAATAGGTTGAACACCACATCAACAAGAGTCCCCATCATCCAGATCATAGGTCGAGAGGTTGATAGGTGTTACGAGCCAAAATACTATCGATGACTCGAAGACTATAGCGAGGACGCGTCTCAACTTCTGATGAGTCCATGTTTCAGGCCGCTGAAATGTATTTAATGTCTAACATACTAGATTCGGCTAAAGGGGAATGGAAAGTTAAAGCATCCTGTCAATTAGGTCGAAAGTATTCCTTAGTGTCAAGTTATGAGATATACATTTAATGTAGCACCCTTAGGCTGCACTAAACACTATTAGACTAAATTTATGTTATGTCCAAATAAATTTAATGAAATTATAACGTACAAGATACTTAATAAATATTGTCAATACTAATTTTATATTACATTTAATAAATCGATACTCAAATCATTTCACAAAGTCGGACTAGAGTTGAGCTCAACAGGTCTTCTTTCCCTGCTAACGCATTAAATTTCTTGACAATATTTATTTATGCAAATTAGGATAACTTATAAAGTGGAAAACAAAACTCATTAATCCAAAGAAAATAAGATCAATTTTACAAGTCAAACTAAGTACATAGAGTTAACAAAAAATAGAAAAACAAGTTATAATTTAATTCATCATATTAATTTTATAATTTATCTTATATTTTTTGTATATGAGTGATTTTCTATGATGCATGAATACAGATAATGCATGGATATAGATATGAGACAACACAAATTAGTTTTTAAATTCAACAACTGAGAGACGTTAAACATAATGCCCGATACAAATATAATACAACACGATAAAATAATATTTTTAAAAGTGTTTGTACATCATATGTGAGTGTTAATTTAAAAATATAAATATTTTATTTCTATATGTGATAAGATCCACTAAAAATTAAATTTTAATTGAGGTCTCATTATTGTATTTAAAATTAAAAAAAATTAGTATTTTAATAATTCAATTAATGTGCCACGCATATATTGTTTCCACTAGTATTAATAAATGAGAGACCGGAATAACTGTTTTGTTCTCTTGCACTCTTAAATTTTATTTATTTTTGATCATTCTTTTCCACAACTCCTATAAGATATTATTTTTTCAATTATCTCCTAACTCCTTTTCTTTTTCTCTCAACTCATCTCAATTATTTTGGACTATATTTTTTATTCTTTTTTTTTTTCATATTTCTCAATTTCTATTTTTGCTATTATTTTTTTTTTACTAATTCAATATTATGTTATTTTATTTATTCACTTATTTATTATAAACTTATAGTTTATATCAAAAATAATTATAAAATAAACATCAACATGAAGGATTTAATTTAATATATATTTAAATAATATAATTATATTTATTTACTAATATCAAATTATTGTACAAAACATCAATTTAGTGTCAATTTAATCAACAGCGATGACACTTTGTGAGGAATGGGTCAAATGACCTCATTAAGTTTTAGTTTTTAATTTTATATATAAAATTTCAATGTGATTTTTTTAGTTTTAAATTTTTTAACCCCACATAAAATTGAATATATATATATATATATATATATACATACATATATATATATATAAAATTGACAATCCTACAATTATCCTTAAATTTAATGGGGGCTGAATCCATAAAAATAAATCTTACACTTCCAAATACAAAGAATCATGTCAACTTTTATGCATGTGTCATGTGTTTTGTTTCGTTAGCTCTCATTAACAGAGAGGCTAATGTTTGACCCAATGCATGTGTTATCATAGATTCATAGTCATGAAATTCAAAGTTAAATATTGACCATTGAGAAAATAAGATATTCATAAGAAATTAGAGACCAGTATGTAATTTCAAATTAATATAGAGATCGTTTTGTTACATAATAAAATAATAAGGGATGTATTTGTAATTTCTAGCTAAATTTAAATTAGGCCGTTTAAGGATCTCAGATAGAACCCTAACGGCGTTTAGGGACCTTAGACGGAAACAATACCTCTGGAACTATATGGTAATAATCGAAAGAATAAGGATTACGTTGTAATTAGGCTAAACCTGAGGGTACTCAAATGTAATTCGCACTATTAAATAATTAATCATTTCGGGCCTCTATAGTTGTCGTAGTGACTCACAGGCTTTCTTCCACTTGTAACCTATGGAAAATCCTTTTTTGGAACAGGCATTAGGGCCCCTAAATATGCACCAAACAGTCATAATCTATTTCAACTCTTGTTTTGATTATTTCATAATTAACCAAATCAAATGTGGAATTTCTGTTGAGATCTTTATTACCAATCTGAATCATGCAGTCTGAACCTACAAATGCAAAAAACGAGTCCGTCTTTGAAAGTTGCTTTGGATTATGGGAAAGCAGCTGGTGTTATAATTTATAAATTAAGTCGCATGATCGTGTCGTCATGTGCCAGAAAGTTGGCGATGCATCTGTATTTCACTCAATCATTATCCTTTTTAACGTACTAATGCTTCGCTCTACCACGAGTTGTTGGCGCATGTATCCATGCCAATTTTGTGTGTGTGTGTTGTTTAACTTAATTTGTAGCATGACGATTGACGATACAAGACTTGTTCGCTTTATGTATCTATATCGATTATGTATGTGTTGTTTTACTTAGTTTTTCGTATGACGATACAGGACCGGGGAAAGAATAACAAGGTGGCTGTAGTTTTGTTGTGACTTGTGATATATGTATACATTGCCAAAGACAAGAAGAGGTAGGTTGGCATATAATTAAATTTATCCCTTAATTAATAGTAAAAATGTACACTCACGAATGTGCTGAATATTCAGCTTACAAATATGAAGTATTTTTCGCTTAGTTTGAATGAGTATGCTCAAGAGTTACCAAAAACCCATGAATTTAAGGCAACTAAAGCATAAAACATACGTACACGAACAGTTCATGGACAATGCTCAACCAACAAACAGGAGTGGTTAAGCTTGCACCCAATTAAATGATTCATGATTCAGTATTTCAATTATCAGCAAAGATTTCAATCTTATGTGTTTTTCGTAAATTTTCAACTATGAGAGCTGTTTTATCGTAATTGAGTTAAACTTGAGGGTTATTTGTAATTATCCCTCTATTTAGTTGAGGCGAACTCCCATCTATTCAAACATTGATTTGCTGATCTCCACACCTTCCAAAACATGCTTAAAACTAAAATGCAATTTATTGTTGCAAGCAAAAGAGAATTGCATTAAGGATATAGGTCATGTACAATACCTAGCATTGATTTGCTTATCCGTGGCTGCTGTTCCTCGTGCCTGACCGGCGTTCTCCCGTCTCAGGCTCTGCCATCCCTCCGGGAAGCCGATAATTTCATAGCAAGTTTCTTTGCTATGCCCATTTCGTCCGCACTTGCTACGCTTGACCGTCGGCTTATTTTCGCTGCCGCTCCAGCGTGATGGAGCTGGGTTTTTACTCGGCGTGCCTGACCAGGGCTTGGTGGCGATCCCTTTCACCACATGTGTTTTAACGCCCCAGTTTTCCGGCCTTTCAGGTACTCACGCCACGCGTGTGAGTTTTCGAGAGATAGAATTTATTTTAATTCTTTTATTCCTTAAATTATGCATTATATGATATTTTATGAATTATATTGCTAAATGATTATATGAAATCTCTATCAACTTGAGAATTATCGCATGATTCGTAATTTCTTAACAAGTGAATTATTTACCGAAAATGACTTAATTGCCTATATGTCCTTAATTGACCACTTCTTTAAATTGGAGGACTTAATTGCATGGGAATTTCATTGGACTCAATTGACATCATTTCATAAACATAGAAGATAATTGCATGAACTTGAAAAGCTTGGGGATTTAATTGCAAATTATGACATTTTATCCCTTTTAATTAAGAGATGCATTCACGTAACATATGCATACACAACACACATACACTTTGCTCTCCATCTTCATCTCTCGATCAAAACCCAAGAAGAAAGAAGAAGGGAATTTATCATCTCCAAGTTATTTTCCGGCCAAAATTCAAACTTTGAAGCTTCAATCATCCCCATAACTTCATCTCTTTTCTTACCCTTTTCATTCAAGGTATGGATGAGATATTTGTATGAATTCTTGAATTATTTCTTGAAGCTAGGGTTAGGATTTTGATTGAATAACTTATGAATTAGTTGTTAGAACTTTAATTTCATGCTTTTAACTTGAATTTGTGCATGAATTCTTGGCGTTTATGGAGTTGATTGATGAGTTCATATATGGGTTTGATATTGATAATTCTTGATGACCAAAGCATGAGATGCTTTGAACGTTTATGTTGGATTTTATTGTACTTGAAGTGCCTAAACAGTTTCTTTCGTGCTTTATTGCATTTGGGAGAGTTTTGTTGGTGCTTTGATGTTTATGGTTCTGGGTCGAGCTTCCCCTGTTCTGCTGCTCTGTTGTTGAATTTGCTGAACAGCGGGAACGGCCCTTCCCGTTCCAGTTATTTCCCGAAATGGCTGTTCCCATCCCTTTGAAAGATCTGGCGGGCGAGGCTGGGAACGACCCTTCCCAGTTTTGGCCTTTGGCAGGAACGACCGTTCCTATGCGTCAAAAATGGCATTTTCTTACAGACGCGCGAGATTTTTTGGGGAGAGCTGGGAACGGCCCTTCCCATTTTACACTGAAACCCGGAACGACCCTTCCCATGCTCCAGAAGGTGTTTGTGATTTTCTGCTCAAACTTATGTAACTCAATTCCATTTCTAAGCCTTTAAATGATCAATACATGCTCTTATATGATAATTTCATGCATGAATATGCTCATGACATTCCATAATTGTCAATGCACGTCATATCGTTTCATGATTAAGTCGTTTGTCTTAATTGGTTCATAAGAGTCGTGTCTCACGTACACTTGTCTTTATTGCACAGACCAGCTTCCTGGTGACGAGGAGCAGGCACCGTAGGCCGTATCCTTGTTCTTATTTTGTCTCTACAGGTGAGGTTTAATTCTAGTTACACAGAACCCTTAAAACCTTTATGTGGAATTTTTGGCCAAAATGTATATATATATATATGTAACTTTTCACAAAACCTCAAATGATTGAAAATGCACCGTATTATGGTACTGAACCGACCTTGTTTTGGCGAGTAATATTGTACTGCATTGTGGGCCCGAGGGTTAGTGTATTGAGCCAATCGAGGAAGCAAGGGCTGACGGGCAACTCTTGCACTACCCTCACCAATTGGGGATGACCCCTGAATTTGGACTACAAAAAAACATTCGATTTCAGACGAACTTTTCAGACGAAAATTTGGACCTTTTCGTTTGAAAAAATCAATTTCCGGCCAATTTCAGACAAAATTCCGACGAACTCAAGTTCGACTGAAAAATCCTCGTCGCAGAAAATTTCAGACGAAATTTCCAATGAAAACTCCGCCGAACATAATTTCCGACGAATTTCAGACGAAAAATTATTTCGCCCAAAATCGATAATTTTCCGACGAACTTTATTTACGACGAAATTACAGGCGAAAATATAGACCAAATTTTCCTCATCTAATTTTCCGACGCCATTGCGACCAAAATATTTCGTTTGAAATTTTTCGGACGAAATTTCCGACGAGAATAATAAATTTTATTATTTTCACTAACATTTTCGGACGAACTTCCGACGAAATTCCTACGAAACCAAATAAATAAATTATTTTATGTTATATTTCAGACGAAATTTCAGACGCACTTAATATTTTTATTTTTTTAATAATATATTTCAGACGAACTTAATATTTTTTTTATTTTTTTAATAATATATTTCAGAAGAAATTCAGACGAAAATTAAAAAAATTTAAAAAATTCTATTTAGTTTTCAGACGAAGATCATCGCAAATTTCCTCGCAATTTTCATCGGAATTTTAATATTATAATTTATTTTTGAATTTTTTTTTAATTTTCAACCTGTTTTTTTAGTAATTATATACCAAAAAAATAAAATAAAATAAAAAACTAGAAATGCGACAATAATGTAAGACGTGAAAAATAAATTAGAAATTCAACCATGTCCATAAATCCAATAATATTGTATTAACAAATATAACAACACGAAATTCGATAAAATTTGCCGAATTACAAAGTCTTCATGTACTATTAACTAAATTCATATTTTGCAAACACTACGTACAATACGCCAACACTAAATACGAAGAGAACTTCTCTCCACCATTTAAAATTTTACCTAGTGTTGCTACATTGCCATTTAAGCCATTTGAGGTGTCCGATCTGTCAACAAAAACATTAAACCGACAAAGGTTATTTGATGAGTAAGGAATTAAACTTTAAAGACACATAAATGCATGAACATATAAGATAATGCATCAAAATGACCATTAGCATTTGTCGCATATATAATAGTAATGCAATTTGGGATTCATAAGTTTATCAATAGATGACATAAATTTCTGCATTTTTATGATCATTCAAAAATTTATCAGAAATTTTTATAGCATAAATTTCTGAAAGATATAAAAACTAAATCCCAAATTAAATTTCTGATGATATAAAAATGCAGAAATTTATGAATACCAAATAAATGCTATCATTTCAAGAGTCAAATCTCAATTTAAGCTTCCCATTTAGAATTTCGTATTATTGCAATGATTTTTCATTCAATTTAATGTATTTATTTTGAGAACCAACTCAATAAAACTGAATCACAAAGACATGACCAATTGGATATATTTTATTACTGTCTAAAATTCTAACAAACAATCCAAAATAAGTAAGCTTCATTTGTCCACTAAATAAGCTTCATTTGCGACAACACTTAAAATAAACACGTAAGACAAGTTTGCAATTAGCAGCTTATTTCATTAAATTAAGCTTGGAAATTAGATAACATCATATACTCACCTTAGTATGATGCAGCTCCAAATCCAATAGATAACAAAGTGCAATCCAATATTAAGCTTGGAAATTAGATCTTGTAAAACAGTAGAAGAAGAAAAATGACTACTTTTAGCACCTTGTATTCAAAACAAACACATTTATTCAGAAACTAGATCTATAAGTGCAGACATTGTAGAAAATTCGACATAACTTATCACTCGGAAGGTATTTTAACGAGCCGTAAAATTCCTAGTAAACTAGACAACCTTATCTTTCAAATGGAATTAGCTTCAATTCCTAGAGATTTCTTTACGAATACAGATTTTAAAGTGAAGTTGGGACAATACAGCAACTTCACTGCAGCGACACCTTTCAACAAGTTTGTTTACCACCACTACTAGAAATCTGTCATATAGCAACAGAAATTATTCGTTGCTATTTAGCAACGGATATAGCAACGAAAAAAAATTCGTGGCAAAATGCTTTAGCAACGGAATTTTCGTTGCTAAATCCGTTGTTATATATGAAAAAAAATAGCAACGGATTTTTCGTTGCTAAAATGAAATAATACAAAAAATAAATAAATTGGTATATATAGCAACGAAAATTCCGTTGCTATTAAAATAAAAATCTAATAAAAAATAATATAATATTTATAAATATTTGCAACGAAAAATCCGTTGCTATTTAGCAACGGATTTTTCGTTCCTATATGAAAGAAAAAAAAACAAATAAAAATAAATAAATATTTAAAATATTAGCAACGGATTTTTCGTTGCTATAAGGAAGAAAAAAAATAAATAAAAATAAATAAATATAAAAAAGATTAGCAACGGAAAATCCGTTGCTATAAACATATGATTAAAATTTTCGTTAAGTGCATTTAAAAGTCAAATAAAATTTCGTTGAAACAAAACATCAACGGATTGTATCCAAGTTGGTTGGATGCTCATTTTCTTTTCATGAGATTCTGGGTTCAATCCTAGGCTCCCCCTTTTATATATATATATGGGTTCAATCCTAGGCTCCCCCTTTTATATATATATATATATATATATATATATATATATATATCTTTATATATAATATATAGACATATATATCTTATATCCTAAATATTAAATAATAATTAATATTATATGTTTATATATAATATACGTACATATATATAATATGTGTTTATAATATACATTATAAATCATTAAAAGATGTGCATAACACAATAATTCCTTAAAATTCACATATATAACGCTCGAAATTCACATATAAATACTTAAATATTAAGAGAAAAGTTTTTCATTTAGCATGTAACGGTTGCATAACACAATAATTTCTTAATATTTAGATTTAATTCTACAAAGTTTAATATAAATTCATTATATTAAAAGAAAACTTCTTAATTTAACATCTAACGGTTGCGAAACACAATAATTTCTCAATGTATAGATATAATTCTATAAATTCAAATATAAATGTTTGATATTAAGAAAATAATTCTTTATATTAAGTTACTCAACTACGATTGCTAAATAATACAATAGTTCCTCAAAATGTAGATATTGTTCTACAGATGTATAAGTGAATACTTCATATTGACATAAAATTAGTTCTTTATTCAACTACCAACTAAATCTAATTAGTTAATTATGTAAACTTTCATCTTTTTTTATATGTCATAAAAACTTATACTTAAGTTGATATACATTAATATTATATATATATATATACATGCTTGGGGTTTATATAGAATTTAACACAATAATTCTTCAATATTTAGATATAATTCTACAAATTCAAATATAAATGTTTCATATTAATAAAATAATTCTTCATTAAGTTATTCAACTACGATTGCTAAATAATACAATAGTTCCTCAAAATGCAGATATTGTTCTACAGATGTATAAGTGAATACTTCATATTGACATAAAATTAGTTCTTTATTCAACTACCAACTAAATCTAATTATTTAATTATGTAAACTTTCATCTTTTTTTTATATGTCATAAAAACTTATACTTAAGCTGATATACAGTATTATTATATATATATATATATATATATATATATATATATATATATATACATGCTTGGGGTTTATATAGAATTTAACACAATATTCTTCAATATTTAGATATAATTCTACAAATTCAAATATAAATGTTTTATATTAATAAAATAATTCTTCTTTAAGTTATTCAACTACAATTGCTAAATAATACAAATGTATAAGTGAATACTTCATGTAACATAAAAGTTCTTTATTCAACAACCAACTAAATCTAATTATTTAGTTATGTAAAACTTTGATCCTTTTTTTTGTATGTCATAAAAAGTTATACTTAAGTTAATATACATTATATTTTGATCTCATAACTAAAACTTGAGATATGTAGTTAATTAATAAATATTTAAATTTTTAACGGAATATGTATTATAATATAAATAATTATATATTTAAAAATATTTTTATTTAAACTATATGTGTAACGCCCCGTTTTCAATTATACCTTACGTGATATTATGTGAATTACATTACTAAGTGTTTACATGAAATTTTATCAATTTGTAATTTTTGGCATGATTCATATTCATTTGATTAGCGTTGTTTAATTTCCTTGATTTGAATACTTGCAATTATGATTTAAATTATAATTTCGTGAACTAATTGTTATTATGTGATTTATGTGATCTTTGACTATGTTATTTAAATTCATATATTACTTGTGTACTTGATAATTAATGTTTTGTTCGATTATGTACCTATTTGATCTTATATGAAATCCTTGGACTCAATTGAATTTGAATTGGACCATAATTGCTCACCTACTAAACCATGGGACTCAAATTAAATACTTAAATTGTTCAAGGACCAAAGTGAAATTTTCCCCTTTTCTTCCCCCCCTTTTACACGATATCACCCCTCCCCTTCTCTCATTCTTCTTTCTTCATTTTCTCCCAACATACACAAGCTCCAAACCCTCTTCTCCTCTTCTCCCAAAAACCGAATCAAGTAAGAAGCATGAAGGTAAGGCAAGCTCATCCACAATCAAGCAAGAAGTCAAGCTCATCTCCTTCCTCTTCTTCTATCTTCTTTCTCCAAGGTATTATGTGTATGTATATATATATATATATGATGTGGGTTGTGTAATTTTGGAGAGTTTTGAATGAAACTTGGATTAATTGGTGGAATAAGTGTTCTTGTTGTGGTCTTGAGCTCTAATCATTCTTTTCCCTTCTCTTTTACAAGTTTTATGTGCATATATGTATATTTGTGTATATGTGTATATATATGGATCATGTGGGGTTGTGTAAATGGTTGGGTGAATGGTGATTTGGTGAAGATATGTGGTTATATGTATGAATTGTGGTGTATTTTGATGTATTTTAATGTATAAATTGATCTGGATATGATTTGGGGTGGTTTTGGAACGTTTCCCTTCGAACCCTTGCTCCTTAGCCATGGATTTTTGGAGAAGATGACCCAACACGTCCGTGTCCAACCTCAGTTCTTTTCCAACACGGCCGTATCAAGGTTTCGAGTTGGAATTTTTATTCCGACACGGCCGTGTCAGCTTGCAGGCCAATATTGACACGGCCGTGTCGACTTTGTTTGAACTTCGATTGACCTGATTTTTGAACCGTTGGAAAGCCCTTGAAGTCTAGAACAACCTCCAATTGGAATAACCTCATTATATTTTGTCATTTGTGAGATATTATCAATTATTTTTGGTGTCGCTGCTTTACCGACAAACTGCAATCATCCAACTTCAAGCCTACGCCATTTTCTCCTCGCTTTGAAATAGAAAACGATCCATATATCCTCGGAAAGGTCCATGTGTCTAGTTTCATTTCCAATAAACAAAAATCAATTCCAACTTCTACAACTCAAGATATTCCATTTTTCCTACAGCCTACGCATTTTCGAAAATTGTCGACTTTTGCCAAACTTCTCCAAAACCTCTCTTATTGCGTTCCTTCCACTCTCTTGGCTCCCATATGTGAATTATATGATATATATACTTGATTAGTTGATAATTATGCTCCTCCTTGACACTTCTTGGTACTTAATTGCTCAAACGTGATTGCGTGACTCCATGCCTTATATGAATTGAACTTGAAATATTTGAATGATGTGAATACATGACTCTTTGAGATTTATTTCACCTCTTAGGTGTTAATTGGTTCTCATACATGCTAAGTGTCACTTGATTGATTGTTTTATTTATTTATTTACATGAGCATGGCCGTGTGTCATACTTGGTCTTATATTGAGTCTTGTCTCACGAGTTCCCGTTATTTCCTTTCTTGTCCAGTTTTTCTCCAGGGCGGAGATCATTGATCGAGTACACGCCTTCTTGTATCTTTGTCTTGTCCCGTCGCTCGTCAGGTGAGATTTAATTCTAGATACTTAGAACCCTTACAACCCTATTTGTTGTTTTCGGCCAAAAGTATATATATATTTATAGTTTTCAAATCTTATTGATTTACAACGGATTTCATGAAATAAACGGATTGATTGATTGACTTTTTTGACGAGTAACTATTGTTAATGTTGGGCCCCGAGGGTAGTGTACTGAGCCTACCGGGGAAGCAAGCTGACGGGTAACTCTTGCACTATCCTCACCATGTGGGATCACCTCTGAATCCACCAGGAGGTTTGGTGGAGGAAGAAATCCCGTGCGTTGGAGTCATGTTCCCGACGTACACCATGATTGGATGGTGGGGCCTTGCAATCCCACCATCACCGGAGGAAGAAGGGATTGAAACTGCTAATTGTGCACTGTAATCGATTGCTTGATCACCTAATCATTGAATAATTGAATTATTGTACACAATTGGAGAAAGGTTGGAGATTTGCCCTCACTCGTCGGGCCACTGATTGATTGAATTGAATTGTTTAACTGTAAATTGAATCGTTGTAATCTTGGGCAGGAATCTTTATTATTTAAACTTATATTGTTTTCTTTATAAAATCTTACCCGAGGTTCTAACTTGCATGGTAACTGCGCTTATAATTATAAACCCCTCACTCAGTCCGTTGTAGACTGACCCCCCCTCACATTTTCAGTTTACAGGCTTAAGTGCTAGGCGGGCTTTGTGTCTTTTGTTGGGTCTAGCATTGCATTTTCATATTGGTGGTTATGTATAAGTTTTGAATCATAATGATGCTTATGTATATTATGAATTGTTCTTGCAAGACTGGGATTATGTATGTTAGAAATGATGGATATGAAGTGCTATGGAATGTATGTACATTATGCTTTCGGTTATGGTGTATGCATGTTCATATTTAATTGAGGGTTGTCCTGCCTAGCTTTAGAGTCGTTTTTTTTATTGACTCTCGATCGCTATAGGCTTGATTCATGTATGGGTTGTCCATCTCATATGTGGATTGAACTATAGTGCGGGGGATGTGGCTACCTAGCGTTCCGGGTGCTACAATATGATAAAAAGTATTTAATTATTTAAATTAGTATATGAATATTTGATAGTGATTAAATATAAAAAATGACATAACAATAACAACAATGGAGTTAGCCCAGCTGGTTTGGGGTTCAACCTTCTTCACTTGGGACCAGGGTTCGATTCCTACTCAACGCGAATATGTGGAATTATTGTGTTGGCTCGCGCGGGCTCGGTTGGGACTTGTCGGGGTTAGGTGGGGTGATCCGGGCTCGGTTGTGCCTTCCGTTGCAAAATCGTTGCTAAAACCGTTGCTAATTTCCGTGGGTAGTATTTCGTTGCTAAATCTGTTGCTATAAGTTCGTTTCTAATTCCGTTGCTAATAATTCGTTGTTAAATCCGTTGCTATAGATTAGCCACGAGGGTTATAGCAACGGAAAATTTTTGTTGCTAAATCCGTTGCTAAGCCGAAATCCGTTGCTAATAGGGCCTAAATCCGTTGCTATAGGGCGTTTTTCTGGTAGTGCACATCAAACGAAGTCGGAAAATTATGAAATTTTATAGGTATACTCCCAACACATATTTGTACTTCTCTGTAAAATATTTTTGTAAAATTCAAAGGTTTAGCCCATCTGCTAAGTCCGCAAATTCAAAACAGAAAACCGGGCAAAACAGGGGACAACAGTGTTGTTCGGAATTTTTTTCTGGTATCAAACGTACTCGGATGGACACGAAATATAACATAGATAAACCTTAGTATGTTGGGTATATGCCACTGAAACAGTTTCAAGAAAAGAGTTTGTATGATTTCGCAATTTACGTTTAAAGTCACTGCGTACCAGCTGTCAAAATTCAAAAGACTCTCCACTTAAACAAATATTATAACTATTTAACGAAATGATTTTCGTATTCTGGTACACAATATTCTTTACTAAAGGGATAACATCTTCTAAATATGGTAATCTGGATTTCTGTTGTTACAGGTTTCACAAACTTTGAACAGCTTATGGTTATCAATTTCAAAATTTTAAGCAAATTTCAAAGCTTATTGTTATTAATTCTAACACAAACTAAAATTGAGCTTGCTAAGATAAGGTGATTATACAATATAGGTCACAAAAAAGATTTTCAAATTTAGTTGCACACAAGATGATCAAATTTCAGAAGCTTTTCAAATCAAAATTTTAATTACAATAACCTCCCTTGCAAGTTATACAAAATTACAAAAGTAACACTTATTGAATTCAAACGTACACAAATAATCAAATTTAAGAAGCTTTTCAAATTAAAAGGCCGTAACTTACAGAATCTGTAGTTCGGATAATCCGTTGATGTCCAATAACAGATGCCTACTTAAATTAATGCTTGATAATATGCTGAAACAGATTCTGAAGTTGTTAGCTCTCAAATTTATAATCAAGTAAAAAAGCATAAGTAGTAAGCTTTTCTATTCAAATACAAAAGCTAATATCAAGAAGCAATAAAAAGATCAAAGGCTTTCTAGGTTCAAAAACGCCAATAAATCATGTTTTAATAACCAAAATCTAAATAAATAGTTTGAAATCTAAAAGCTTTCAAGTTTTTACAAGTTTTTCACAACATCTTCTCATCTACAAGTCTTGACTGGAGGAAAATGAAGGCCTAGTCCTAGCTCCTTTGACACATTCTAAGGATACACTCCTTATAACTTATATTTTGGCATAAATATGTGTTGAATTTGAAATCTCTGATAATCTAAAGTTATACAGACAAGTCCAGGTGGAAATCTTGTTATTGCTTTGGAATTTTTACTCCCCCAATACACATATTGCTCAAAACAAAATGTATGCAGAAATTATTTAAGGATACACAAATATTAATAAACCAAAACAAGTAGACAATGCATATGACAAATATATCATACTTTGGAGTCTAAATACTGAACTGCATAATAATTAGAAAATTCTATTCTTATTTGATTAATTAAATTGGGAAAGTAGTAATTTAAATTACTACTAACAACAGTAGTAATTTAAATTACCAACTAAAATTGAGAATTCGTTGGCAAATGCATTAATTGTCATGGGCTCTGTTTCTGTTTAGTAGCTATGAATGCAAACCTAACTAGAACAAAACAATTCTAGCAAATGTCAGCTCCAAAATTACTAAAATATGCTCTTTAGAAAAGGATGTTGATGAATCACTTGGTTATGCTAATCCACAAATAAGAGAAACATGCATCCACCACTTCAAGCAGAATTAGAATTGCAAAGCCATGTCACTGGGTAATATAATTAAGAATGTATTCATGAGATTGTACCTAATAGAAAGTGTGGAAAGAAAACTCTCATAATGGATACTTCAAGTTCGCATAATCCAAACTCAACAAACAATGTCCTCAAAAGATAAAGGCTACACTGAATTTGCCAAAATCATGAAAAAGACAAGTTCAACCCAATAGAACTCAAAGGAAATACCTTCAAAAATTAAGATTCCATCTTCTGGAAGTGGAACTAGGAAATTGAAATAACAATGAAGCTGCTTATGTTACCTTCTAGGATATATGTTTCTATTTGGCTAACCAGCTATAATGATGAGATTATAAATAGAACTGGGAGATTATTAGCTTCCCCATAATCCTAATTTTATATCTGTAAGGAGAATTTTCCAAATATTTTTTTAAAGAAATGGCAACCATATAGGACAGCTTACGGTGAAGTACATACTATACTCATTTATTAATTATACAAGAAGTGATTTCATTTAGCTTCTACCATACAGTCTTTCTGTTGTAAGTTGTAATCAGTACAAAATTCTAGAAGCAGCTCACAGGCCACAGCTCCTTCAGAGTGATAACTTCTGCTTTTCAGAAACTTTAGCAAATTATAACCACCCAACCCAAACTCAAAACTCATATTTTCTGACAAAAAAGAGATAAGCAATCAACACAGCCGAACACCAACAAACAAAAGTATATCTTTTTACTCATATTATATCGACAATGCCAATGAATATCGAACAACAATATAACTCAACTCTTCATCTTATTTCTGGAATGTATTGGAACAACACTTAGGCATGTTTTTATCCACTAAAGAAGTAAACAACTCTTCAGTATAAATCCAATCTAGAGCAGATGGACAAAATTCAGAATGAACAACAAACATTTAGAGCCCTAAGTGCACATATTCGAACAAATTACTTCAAAATTAAAAGTCGAAGAAAACTCCAATCTTTTCACCAAAATCCCAGAACAAATTGGGTAAAACAAGGAAGCTTACTGCTTGAAACCTTAAATTTTCCAAAATGGAGTATCAGACCAAAACCCATTCAAAATTTCGGGAAAAATACAAAACCCACAATCTAAATCAAGAAATATTGGTGGAAAATTCCCAGAGCAACAAGAAAGCAGGAGTCTTTGGCAGATGCCAGCACATCAAGAGCTCAATGAACCTCATAATCAACAACCGTGACATATCAAGACTCTCTGAGAGAGAGAAATCGTACCAACTGAACTCCCATTTTGTTGGGGCTTCCGTTGCAACTTCAGGAACTAAAGTTTCCATCTTTCTGTTGCAATTTACACTGCACAACAAAAGACGACAGTAAGGTGAATATTCAGCTTTAGTTTTCCCATAACATCTAGAGAAGATTTCCAAGAAATTAAGAAAAAACCTTGCGAGAGAGAAGGAGAGGTGGCGCGCTGGAGAGATGAAAATGGATGAGAAGAGAAACTCTGATGGTTGTATGATTGAAACCTAGGAGAGAAACTATGGCGGCTTTGGAGAGGCGGGATTGAGAGATTTAGGGATTTCCAAAGGCGGGCTTTGGAGACTACACTGAAATTTCGTTTAAAGGGTGCTAAAAATATGCCTATGATTTCAGACGAACTCTTAGTCTGAGTTTGGTCGCTGTTTTTAAATAATTTCAGACCAACCTTTTTCGCCTGTGTTTCGTCTGAGATCTCAGACGAACTTCAGACCACTTTCGTCTGAGTAATAACTTACGAAATCAATTTAAATTTTCAGATGAAATTTCATCGCAAAAGTTCGTTTGAATTGTAAAATATAATTATTTTTTCAATTAATATTTTAGTTGGACGGAATTTTGTTGCAATTTCGCCTGAAATTTTGCCTCATAAGACAAAAGTAAAATTTACTTAGTTTGGTCGGAATATGGTCGGACTTTTGTCGGAAATTTTTAGACTAAAATTGTTCGCCTGAAAAGTTCGTCTGAAAATGACTATTTTTTTGTAGTGTTGGTGGAGGAAGGAGTTTCGGGCATGGGATTCATGTACCCAATGCTCAATAAGATTGGATAGTTCGGGCCTTGCAAACCCGACCATCACCCGGAGGAAAAAGGGGTTATTGTTATTGATTGCTTGCACTGTAATGACTTGCATGATCACTTAATCATTGATAACATAATTGTTGTACACTTTTGGAGTAAGGTTGGAGACTTGCCCTCACTAGCCGGACCACTGATTGACTGAAATTGATTAAATTGTTAAACTTGATAGTGGTAATCTCGGGCGATGTTTATATTATTATTGAACTTATATTGTTTCTTTTTATAAAACTTTACCCGAGGTTATAACTTGCATGATAATTGAGCTCATATTTATTAAACCCCTCACTCAGTCTTCCATAGACTGACGCCTCCACCTTTCAGTGTTTTGCAGGTGCGTGCTAGGCGGGAATTAGAGTCTTGTGGAGTCTTTAATTTGTGTCTAGCATAGTACACTTTCATATTATTGATGTATATGGAATATTTATGACTTGGTGATGATACTTTTGGAGATTACCTGAATGGTTTTGGATCGTAAATTATGTGGATCATCTACTTTTGGATCGATGATATGTATATATTATGCTTCCGCTTAAATTGTTATGCATTGATTTACTTGATTTGGGGTTAGTCCCACCTAGCTAGAATTGGTTTTTTTTTTTTATATATTCTCCCGTTCGCTATACGTTTGGTTTATGTACGGATTCTCCATTTCGTATGTGGACTGAACTATAGTGCGGGGGATGTGGCATCCGGACGTATCGGGTGCTACATCTTAAGGTGGTATCAGAGCCCTATTGTAAAATTGGAGTTCTAGTGTCGTGTCTTATGAGTCTAAGTCGTACGAGATAGGAAATTATTTTCCAATGTGAGAGTCTTGCATTTTAACTTGAAATTATTTGAATTACTTGAACTATGTGACTTAGTTGTATCTTGAGATTTTAATTGTACTCAATTCCACTTACTAACCCAACATACATATTCAGTGTACTGTCTACAGGATGCCTCATGGTTGACCTCGCCGTGAGCATTCTCCGGGCCATAGGCGCCACCGAGACCGTTCTCCTCCACCTCAAGCTCAACCACAGGACTTTCTCAACGCAATAGTTCATCTTATTGATTAGAGATTGAGGGATTATATTCCTCCAGCACCTCCAGTTCCACCGGTACAACCAGGGGGACAGATTTCTGCTGTTTTTCGAGAGTTCCAAGATCAGCATCCTCCAAAATTCTTTAAGGGCAATGACATACAAGCGGAGCAGTGGTTGAAGGAAGTCGAGAGGATTTGGGAGCTTATTCCATGTAGCTCTCAAGAGAAGGCCCGGTGTACTATTTCTTTGGTCCAGGGCGAGGTTTATTCTTGGTGGGAAAGTGTTAAAATTATCTTGGATGCCGCCGGTGTGGAGGTAACTTGGGATGTATTTGTTCAGGAATTCAAGAACAAGTATATTCCTCCATCATCACGCACTCGCAGGTTAAAGGAATTCACTGAGCTCAAGCAAGGAGAGAGATCTGTTTCTGAGTACATATCCGAGTTTGAGAGGTTCTCTCGCTATACACTCAATATAGCGAGTGATGATTTCCATAAGGCGATGCAGTTTGTTCAAGGACTCCGACCGGATATTCAGGCAGCCATTGAAGCAGTTAACATGAGCACGTGGGTAAAAGCTACTTCAAAAGCTTTGAAGGTCGAGGACACCGTGAATGTCAGGAGATCTACCTACCGTTCTGGATAGGCTTCGGGCTCAGGTTCAGGATCGGGTTCTAACGCCAACAAGAGGCCTGTTTCTTACACAACTCCACCACCTGCTAAAGGTCCTTGGAAGAAGTCCCAACCCGCGGGACCGATTCAGAAAGCCCCACCTGTACCTGCTTTGCCACCACCTCCCGGGAAGCCCGAATGCACTTGTTGTGGGCAAAATACGCACATTTATAATTGTCGAAGGCGTTTGGGTTTATGTCTTATTTGTGGGAGCGATGAGCATAAGGTAGATCGACGTCCGGATCACCGAGATCAACCTGCTGGGGGTTAGAGGCCACTTATCAGGGCTCATGCATATGCCTTGGATGGAGAGGTGCAAAATGCCGACGTGGATCCTGCCGCAGTAGTAGAAGGTACAATATGCATATATGGCACGAATATACATACATTGTTTGATTCAGGAGCTACACACTCCTTTCTTTCGAGTGCTCTTGCTATTATTTTATCTTTGCCTGCTGTGTGCTTTTCTGCTTGATATGTGGTTAGTTCTCCTTTTGGTAGTAGGTTAGAGACAGATCGGGTGTATAAGGATGTTCTGGTGAGTATCGAGCATAAGCAAGGGGACGAGGCCCTTCCCGAAATAGGGTGGGGAAGGAGAAGTGGGCGGAATCACACACCCAAGTGCTAGGAGTTAGAGTGAAGCTTAAACAGCCTTCCCTCCTTAAATAGGCTTAGCTTTTAGCTAGAGGAAAGATAACAGCTTGATAGTCAAGCTTGGTAGTCAGGTCAGATGGTCCCGAGTTAGACTTTCCAAGATATCCTCGCTCATAAATCGTCTGATTTCAACTACTACCATGTATTTTAGCTCTAAGCGTTGTTCTTTCCGTGCGTCCCATTTGGAAGTCCTGGTTTCGTGTCGAGTTTTTCTGACAGATTTCATTGAGATGCCGATGACTCACTATGGATCTATTATGGGTATGGATTGGTTATACAGACACTGTGCTACTGTTGATTAACGGGCAAAGAGAGTCCAGTTGGGTTCAGAGGTTACCGTGGGTTGGAGTTCGAAAACCGTACCTTTGCTTTCTTATACCGAGGCTCAGAAACTAGTTCGAGACAGAGCTACGGGGTTTATTACTTATATTCTTAACAGGCCTAAGGATCAGATAAAGTTGGAGGAAACCGAGGTAGTGAAGGATTTCCCTGAGGTTTTCCCCGAGAAAATGGATTCTTTACCTCCAGATAGGAAAATTGAATTTGTGATCGATTTGTACCCGAATGTAGAGCCATTCTCCAAGACTCTGTATCGTATGGCTCCAGCTGAGTTGAAAGATTTGAAGACTCAACTTGATGCGTTGTTGGAGATTGGGTACATTAGACCGAGTTCTTCTCTCTGGGACACCCCGGTTTTGTTCGTAAAGAAGAAGGACGAAACTTTGAGAATGTGTATCGACTATAGGGAGTTGAATCGGATGACGATCAAGAACAAGTATCCCCTCCCACATATCGAGGAGTTATTCGATATACTTCAGTGATCAAAGCTTTATTCGAAACTTGATCTACGACAGGGATATTATCAGCTGCGAATCCGAGCAGAAGATATTCCAAAGACGGGATTCAATACTCGGTATGGGCATTATGATTTCGTAGTGATGCCGTTCGGTTTAACTAATGCCCCTGCAACTTTTATAGATATGATGCACCGGATTTTTCAGCCTTTTCTCGATAAGTTTGTGGTAATTTTCATCGATGATATTCTGGTATTCTCAAAGACCGCCGAAGAGCACGCGAGATATCTTAAACTCGTGTTACAAACTTTAAAGGAGCATCAGCTATTTGCCAAGTTTAGTAAATGTGAATTTTAGATCGACGGAGTTTCTTTCTTGGGGCATGTTATTTCGGGAAATGGATTAGAAGTTGATCCTTCGAAAATTGAAGCCGTGTTGAAATGGGAGAAACCAAAGAATGCCTCGGAAGTTAGAAGTTTCTTGGGTTTAGCGAGATATTATAGAAGGTTTGTGAAGGATTTTTCAAATCGCCGCTCCTTTAACCCGATTAATGAAGAAAGAGCTAAAATTTGTGTGGGATGAAGCTTGTGATAAAAGCTTCAACTTCTTAAAAGAGAAATTGGTTTCTGCTCCGGTGTTGACACTTCCTGAAGGCTCCGAGGGTTATGCTGTCTATACGGATGCTTCAAAGGAAGGTTTGGGTTGCGTGTTAACACAAAAAGAGAAAGTAATTGCTTATGCCTCTCGAAAACTAAAGGAACATGAAAAGAACTATCCTACACATGATCTTGAACTCGCAACCGTGGTCTTTGCTCTTGGAAAATGAAGACATTACTTGTACGGGGTATCTTTCGAGATTTTTACCAACCACAAAAGCCTTCAATATTTATTCACTCAAAAAGATTTAAATATGAGGTAAAGACGTTGGATGGAACTTCTTGAAGATTATGAATGCACTATCAAGTACCATCCCGGTAAAGCAAACGTGGTCACCGATGCACTTAGTAGGAAGGCTAGTGTATCGAATTTGGAAGTGGGTGAAAGTAGTGGAATTGAGTCAATTGTTGTGAGGGCTCGAGTTGCTAATATTTCCATACAACCGGACTTGAAGTATCGATTATTTGAGGTACAAACTAATGATCCGAAAGTTCAGAGATTGGTAGCTATGGCAAGAGCTGATCCAGAATGTCCATTCGGGTTCGATGAAACCGGTCTTCTTCGTTTCAAGAACCAAGTGGTTGTACCCGAGGAATTAAAATGGGTGTTGCTCGAAGAGGCTCATAAATCGGCTTACTTAATTCATCCTGGAGGAAATAAAATGTACAAGGATCTTAAACAATATTATTGGTGGAAGGGATTGAGGAAAGATGTAGTCGAATATGTAAAACATTGCATAACTTGTCAAAAAGTGAAAGCCGAGCAGCAGAAACCCCGGAGGTCTTCTACAGCCATTGCCTATTCTAGAGTGGAAGTGGGAACACGTAACGATGGATTTCATATCCGGGTTACCAAGAGTGAAGGGTGGGTACGATGGTATTTGGGTAATTGTGGACCGTTTGACTAAGTCGGCGCATTGTCTGCAGGTTCGGATGTCTTACAAGATCAGCAAGCTAGCCGAGTTATATAATAGGGAGATCGTTCGACTTCATATATGGGATTCCGATTAGCATTGTTTCGGATAAAGATCCGAGATTTACCTCGAGATTGTGGCAAGAATTACAAGGTATTTTGGGCACGAAGCTCAAGTTTAGTACTACCTCACACCCTTAAACTGATAGCCAATCCGAAAGAGCAATCAGATATCTTGAGGACTTGCTTCGAGCTTATGCTTTGGATTTCCAGACTTCGTGGCATGAGCAACTATCGTTGATTGAGTTTGCATATAACAACAGTTTCCAAGCTTTGATTGGTATGACTCCGTATGAATTACTTTATGGTCGAAAATGTCGATCTCCGTTGTTCTTCGATTTAGAAGAGTGGAAATTGACTAACAAGAAGGCGTTAAGAAGGGTGAGAAATTGGAAAAACCTTCTAAAGCCGTTCGGGGATATGATTGAGAAAGTCCAACAAATACAACAACAGATGAAATTAGCTCAGGATAGACAAAAGAGCTACGCCGATCTTCGTCGGAGATATCTCGAGTTTGAAGTTGGGGACTGGGTGTTCTTGAAGGCGTCTCCACGTAAAGGATTTGCTCGGATTGGGAAAGGAGGAAAACTTAATCCTCGTTATTTAGGTCCTTTTGAAATTCTTGAAAGAATTGGTGAAGTAGCATATCAGTTGGACCTACCACCGAGCCTCGGGGATTCATAATGTATTTCATGTGTCTCAATTAAAGAAATACTACCCCGATGAAATCGAAATCCTACCTGTTGAAGAAGTGGAATTGGAACCGAATTTAACTTTTGTTCAAAAGCCGGTTAAGATTTTGGATAGGAAGTTTCGAGAATTGAGAAATCAGCGAATTCCAATGGTTAAAGTACTTTGGAAAAGTGACAAAACGGAAGAGGCCACATGGCAAATCGAAGACAAGATGAAATGGTTCCGTCCAGAGTTGTTTTCTTCTGATCAGTGAATCTGGGAACCAAATTCTTCTAAGGGGGGAGGATTATAACGCCCCAGTTTTCCGGCCTTTTAGGTACGCATGCCACGCGTGTGAGTTTTTGAGAGATAGGTTTTATTTTAATTCTTTTATTCCTTAAATTATGCATTACATGATATTTTATGAATTATATTGCTAAATGATTATATGAAATCTCTATCAACTTGAGAATTATCGCATGATTCGTAATTTCTTAACACGTGAATTATTTACCAAAAATGACTTAATTGCCTATATGTCCTTAATTGATCACTTCTTTAAGTTGGAGGACTTAATTGCATGGGAATTTCATTAGACTCAATTGACATCATTTCATAAACATAGAAGCTAATTGCATGAACTTGAAAAGCTTGGGAATTTAATTGCAAATTGTGACATTTTATCTCTTTTAAGAGATGCATTCATGTAACATATGCATACACAACACACATACACTTTGCTCTCCATTTTCATCTCTCAATCAAAACCCAAGAAAGATGAAGAAGGGAATTTATCATCTCCAAGTTATTTTCCGGCCAAAATTCGAACTTTGAAGCTTCAATCATCCCCATAACTTCATCTCTTTTCTTCCCCTTTTCATTCAAGGTATAGATGAGATATTTGTATGAATTCTTGAATTATTTCTTGAATCTAGGGTTAGGATTTTGACTGAATAACTTGTGAATTAGTTGTTAGAACTTTGATTTCATGCGTTTAACTTGAATTTATGCATGAATTCTTGGCGTTTATGGAGTTGATTGATGAGTTCATATATGGGTTTGATATTTATAATTCTTGATGATTAAAGCATGAGATGGATGTTTATGTTGGATTTTGTTGTACTTTAAGCTCAAACTTATGCAACTCAATTCCGTTTCTAAGCCTTTAAATGATTAATACATGCTCTTATATGATAATTTCATGCATGGATATGCTCATGACATTCCATAATTGTCAATGCACGTCATATCGTTTCATGATTACGCCGTTTGTCTTAATTGGTTCATAAGAGTCGTGTCTCACGTACACTTATCTTTATTGCATAGACCAGCTTCCTGGTGACTAGGAGCAGACACCGTAGGCCCTATCCTTGTTCTTATTTTGTCTCTACAGGTGAGGTTTAATTCTAGTTATATAGAACCCTTAAAACCTTTATGTGGAATTTTTTGCCAAAATGTATATATATATATGTAACTTTTCACAAAACCTCAAATGATTGAAAATGCGCCATATTATGGTACTAAACCGACCTTGTTTTGGCGAGTAATATTGTACTGCACTGTGGGCCCGAGGGTTAGTGTATTGAGCCAATCGAGGAAGCAAGGGCTGACAGGAAACTTTTGCACTACCCTCACCAATTGGGGATGACCCCTGAATCCACCAGGATATTGGTGGAGGAAGGAGTTTCGGGCATGGGATTCTTGTACCCGATGCTCAATGACATTGGATGGTTCGGGCTTTGTAAACCCGACCATCACCCGGAGGAAAAAGAGGTTATTGTTATTGATTGCTTACACAGTAATGACTTGTGTGATCACTTAATCATTGATAACATAACTGATGTACACTGTTGGAGTAAGGTTGGAGACTTACTCTCACTCGTCGGGCCACTGATTGACTGAAATTGATTAAATTGTTAAATTTGATAGTTGTAATCTCCGGCGATTTTTATATTATCATTGAACTTATATTGTTTCTTTTTATAAAACTTTACCCGAGGTTATAACTTGCATGATAATTGATCTTATATTTATTAAACCCCTCACTCAGTCTTCCATAGACTGACGCCCCCACCTTTCAGTGTTTTGCAGGTGCGTCCTAGGCGGGAATTAGTGTCTTGTGGAGTCTTTAATTTGTGTCTAGCATAGTACACTTCATATCATTGATGCATATGGAATATTTATGACTTGATGATGATACTTTTGCAGATTACCTGAATGGTTTTGGATTGTAAATTATGTGGATCATCTAATTTTGGATCGATGATATATATATATATTATGCTCCTGCTTAAATTGTTATGCATTGATTTACTTGGTTTGGGGTTAGTCCCGCCTAG
Source organism: Lantana camara (assembly GCA_037501455.1). Classification (NCBI taxonomy): domain Eukaryota; kingdom Viridiplantae; phylum Streptophyta; class Magnoliopsida; order Lamiales; family Verbenaceae; genus Lantana; species Lantana camara. The sequence continues at coordinate 90,600,002 of CM074863.1, forward strand.
CTAGAATTGTTTTTTTTTTTTTTTTGTCTCCTGTTCTTTATACGTTTGGTTTATGTGGACTGAACTATAGTACGGGGGATGTGGCATCCGGACGTATCGGGTGCTACAGGTGTTGTCCCTTGCTCCGATTCCAACGGGGGCCTGAGCAACTAGCCTAGTCCCGATAACTGAGGCTCCGGCCAATAATGGGCCACCAATCTCCTGTTCCGCCCCCATGATGTTGTGTCGCACCCCTTCGCGGTAGATGGCAGCGTATGCTCTTTCTACGGACCGCAGAGGTGTTTCCTTGAGTAGATCCCGTCTTTCGGCATCAAATTTGTCACTAACTCCTGCGAGGAACTGAAATAACCGGTTCTCTGATCTTAGCCGATTGAAGATTGCTATATCTTTCTCATGAACCATGGGATTCGGTTGCCTAACATCGATCTCTCTCCAGATCCGTTGGATATTGCTATAATATCGCTCTATACTGTCCTCTCCCTGTTTCAGATTGTTAGCTCTGGTTGCAAATCGTAGATCTGAAGACCATCACCTCCTTGACTGTATGTGGCGATTAATCCGTCCCACAATGCCTTGGCTGACGGATATTTGGCGTAGTAGGTGATAAGTTCTTGCTCCATGTTCCCAAGGAGCCAAGAACATACAATAAGATCGTCCTGTTCCCACCGATGGAACTCCGGTTGGCCAGGCGATGGTGGTGGCGGTGCTCCCGTGATGTGGCTGAGCTTGCCTCGTCCTCCGATGGCTAGTTTCATCAGATGAGCATACAGGGAGTAATTGAACTGGTTGAGTTTAACAGTAACACTGATTGAAATTGATTGAGGTATGTGATTCTGAGTGTTTTAGGTTTAGGGCTGCAGATTATGGATTAGGCTTGCTAGTTGTGTGGCTAAGGAATCCGCAGGCTGTTGCGACTTCTTGCCTGTGCTGGAATTGATGCCGTCGTTGGCCATGGCCGGGAAAGGTAACGGGTATGTGATGAGCAAGAACACGAATCGCTGTATGATTGGATTCCGCTTTGATACCATATTGACTATATTGAAAGCCATATTGGGGAAAAGTGATTTTCTGTATATTCACTTGTAAGAGATACACTATACATTAGGCTATATAAAATACACCACTCTACTCTAAGAAAGGTAAGGGAATAATTTACACAAATCCTAACTTTCCTTGTTAACAGTGAGAAAAAGATTCAACCGTATCATCTGTATCTCGAACTCCTAAGCCACCTTCTGTAACAGGAAGACAAACTTTCTTTCATGCTGCCTAATGTATCCTCTTCCGATCATGGTTCGCAGTTGCGGTCGTGGGAAATGAAATGGGGGGTACCGTTCCGGTTCCAGCTTTATGTTGCGGAACTGTTACGACACTTTGTGGAACGGAAGACATTTTTACGGTAAAAATAATTGATAAGGTCTTTCCTTATCATACAACACCAAAAATATTACAATAAACAAATAACAAACATTAATTGACACACTTATAATATCTTTTCTGAAGAGCATTGTAATTGACAACACTTAAAATCTCTTACGTGAGGATAATTTATAAATATAAAAATAATGTTTTTTCAATAAAAAATATGAAAATTTGAAGTATAAGATATTATTAATTACAAATTCACTTTTATGATATTTATTTGCTAATATAATATAATTTAATTAACTATTTTTACATACTAGAGAAATGAACGTGTGTTGCACATTGGTCATTTAATTTTATTTAAATAAATTTAGCTATTATATTTATTGAATAAATTAAAATATTAAAAATATCTAATTTGATTAAATAAAAATAATAACATTTTTAATGAACCAATTTGCTCTTAAATATTACAACCCATTAGTTCCTTTAGCCCATTAATTCCCACCAAAAATTAGAAAACCTAACTCCATCTCTCCTTCCTCATAGTTAGCCGTCGACGACAATCTGCAAGTGGATAGTCGGCCATTCTGTTCCGTTCCATTCACAAATAACGCTATTCCACACTAATTCTGACCGAGAAAATGGAGTGGAACGTCGTTCCGGCCGATTTCGCGGCGTTCCACCCCTGATGCAAGATACCGACGTTCCATACTTATCAAGGTGAAACGGTAGTGACCGATCAGGTTCCGGAACACCCGTTTCGACCATTATCACGACGTTCCGGCGAACCATGCTCTAACTTCAAAATTACTATTATATATATATTGTCGGTAGACAATCAAATCACGATCCCTCCGGCATTGAGATGCTGGTTTTACCATTTGTCAACTCAATTCTTTTTTGGCATCAAGAAAAAAGAAATTATTTCCTTACTATTGTTATTATGTACACAATGACATGATCATTTATGTATGTAAAATTATAATCATTTATGCTAGGTTAAAACATTATGATGAGAAAGATGATATTTATGATAAATATAGGCATGCTATTGATAAACGAACTCTTTTAAAAATATTATTTTTTAGTGTCGTGTCGTGTCGTGTCGGATATCATGCATGTCTGATACTTCTTATATAAAAAAATTAGGGAAAAATCTATATTGTCAATTTCGTGCATATGAAGGGTTGGTGATTATTAATTTGTTGAAGTTAAGATATTTAAACAAACTCGTGAAGTTAACGTGTGTTGCACGTTTATCATATAGTTTATTTAAATAAGTTTTATTATTATACTTTTTAATTAACTAAAATATATATATATATATTAACAATAATTAACTTCATTAAATAAATGTAATGTACAATTTTTAACAATCTAGAGAAATATCTAATAAAAAAACAATCAAAATATTTCAAATTATGTTATTATATAAAATAATATGTTCAAAGTCACTAATAATATGCTTAAATTATTTTAACTTTTAAGCTAATAATCTAAAATTCTTAATATATTTAATAAATGAGAAATTGTAATCCCCTTAGGTCTATATTTCAACTCTTGGAGTTGCCGCTTTTGGCATATCATTATTTTCAATATTATTCTCTTGTTCCAAATCTTCATATTCTTCTACCATAATTGTATTTTGATTATATAGATAATTTCTTTATGTCTTTTATTTGTAATACAAATTCTATTTTATCAATTGCATTAGGTATCTCAAGCAATTTTTCATTGATAATTTTGCTATTTGATTAATTGTAATAAGGAAGTAAAACTTTGTTTATACTTGTAAACTAAGTTCCCATTAATATCCTAAGTTATGTCTCCCAAAATATTCAAAGTGTCAGTAATATGAATATAAACAATATTAATAATGATTTTATTGATTAGTTTATTTAGAAAATAGTAAAGAAGCAATATTTTATGAAAATTAATTACCTTCTCAATTAATTTTTAGTATTCATATTCCCCTTATCCTTTCAACTTTGTTGTTGGCTTCTCATGTACAACATTTAGTACCATTCTATACCTATTATTGATTCAAAAATTATTTAAAGTATAAAAATTTTAAATAAAAAATATATTTATCGATTGTTTGATATTTGTATATCACTTTAGTATTATTTGTATATTTTTAACTTTACATTTTCTATTGCAAACACCCCTTTCATATTTTCATATTGATTCATTACATTTTTTGTATGACTCATACCATAGAGAGGATTTATTTTCGACCCTATCTATTGCTCCTTTAAAACTATAATATGTGTCCGGTATAGGTTAAAAATGTAATTAATATTATTTCTTTTGCTATTATATATAGAATGAGTCAATTTTAAATATACATCTAATTAAGTATTTCAAAGATCGTAAATCTTTTGTGTATAATTTTATCTTAGCATCACTTCTTTGATACTCTTCATTCTTTGTTTCATCGATAACTCATGTATATTAAGTGATGTTGAAATGGCTTAGAAATTAGCCTTAAAATTAAAAAATATGCAACGTATATTATAAAATTTGAATACAATTAATCAATATATTAATATTAAAGAAAATCTTGTTGAATTATGTATCTTTTTTTTTATAAAGTGAAGAAGTTATAATTCTACCCTATCAAGAGTCCTATTTTAAGTAGATATTTTTAAATATATTTAAATTAATAATTTATAATATATATTTACATAATTATCCTTGATTAACGATTATTGGCATAAATATTATAAAGTTATTTTAGGCGATACATATTTTGTAAGAAATCAAAAACCCAACTCGTCCTTTTATAATATACTAGTGAAGTGAACGTGCGTTGCACGTTTATCATTTAATTTTTTCAAATAAATTTAGCTATTATATTTATTGAACAAATTATGATATTAAAAATATTTATTTCGATTAAATAAATATACACGTAGAAAAATATTTATATGAAGTTTCTCTTTCAAATCATCTACGATAAGTAGAAATTCAAAGTAGAGAACATCCAAATAAATAAGCAATAAAAATATTTGAAATTTTGTTATTATAAAAAAATATATATATTTAAGTGTATAGTAATTTGGCCAAGTAATTCTAGCTTTTAAGCATAAGTAATAGTTTATAACTTTCAAATATATTTAATAAAATGAAAAGACATGTAAAAATTATAGAAAAAACCCTAAAAGATCACCCAGTTTTGTCGGTGGAGCATCCTAAACGTAGTAATCATCTTGAAACTTATGACCTATTCTCATCAGTTTACCCGTCATCATGTTTTTTTCTAGAGATTTATTTAATTCAAGTTTCGTATGGCCTTTATAGTAAACTTTGTCAATTAAAATTACATTTCTCATTTGTTCCATTTCAATATCCTTCATTGTTATCCATTTCACGACCATCTTCGAATCAATACCCACATTAGTCTTCGAAAAATGTCTTTCCCAAGTTAGTGTTAATACTCCGCGTAAGCTCGATAACTCCACTATATTATAAAAACTCTACTAAGATCCATAGTGTATCCTAACACCCATATTCAGTTGTCCTCTCGAATCACGCCCCTGTCATCTCAAATGATTCCCCTGGTTATAAAAGCTCACCTCAGAGTTTAGTTTCATCAATCCTTTCTCGGGTTTATTCCACGATAACTCATTGCATATTTTTCTTTTATCTGTATTTTTGTCCACACTGATTAGTGTTGCATTAACTCTTTTATGTGGCGAAGAGTGGAACTTCTAAGTTTCATAATATTTTGATAGCTCCATCGGTTCCATGTTTTTCAAAGATTTTAGAGCGTCATGATCAAGACAATCCACGTATGATAATCGGATAACATATTACTCTGAATTTTGCTATAAAATCTCTCTTTGAGGCCGTTCGACACTCGCATGCCACGGAAATTTCGTTCAGTTTGTGCATCAATAATCTTGTCCGACACCCAGAGTGCGAATGGACAACTTCTGAGCATGTGGTCCACATATTCATGTCCTATATAGCACCGTGTACATACATCGCTTTTTCTAAATTTTTTGTCATATTTCAGTACATTCGTGAGCAAGCTATCATGTTAGCAAGCCACAAGAAAATCTTGAACTTTTGGGGACAAAAGTAATTTTCAAATTCATTTCCAATTTTTCTCCCATGTCTCATCCGACACTATAAGTAGACTATAACCGATTTATAGGACAATTTATCGTCAGTTGACCCAATCAAAACTCTCTTATCTCCGTTATCATGCAATGCAATTAGGACATGAAGTATCTCATCCACCACCTCCTTAGGCAATATTGTTTTCAACTTATGCAAGTTTCAGTTTTTATTTGTACAATGGATTACATACCATCAGATCTTCATCCTTCTCATGAATCTTATCTCCAAAGATGTCCGCTAGTTTGCTTGTGATAACCATCTACCATTCCATAGAGACGTCCATTCAACTGCTTCTAATTATCCCCTCAATGCTCGGGAAGCCATAAGTTGAGGCTTATGTTCAAGAATGAGAACATCCTAGCAGCAATAACCATCTTGAACCTTATGACCTATCCTCGCCAATTTGTCCATCATCATGTTTCATTCTCTCCAGATTTATTTAATCTAAGTTTCTCAAAATCTTTGGAGTAACCTTTTCCAATCAAATATTACATTTCTCATTAGTTGTTTTTGAGTATCCTTCATTGTTATTCATTTAACGACCGTCTCCAAATCAATCTCCACATTAATTTTCGAAAAGTATCTCTCCAGAGTTAGTTTTAATCCTTAAGGTAAGTTCAATAACTTTGCTACATTAATGAAACTATACCAAGATTCATAACATATCCTAGCATTCATCTTCAATTATCATCTCGAATGACGCCCCTGTTGGTGTAGTTATAAAAGCTTCAATCCGATTTTAGTTTTACCCATCACTTTTCGGATTTATTTCACGACAACTAAGTGCAGATTTTCTTTTGTCTGTGTTTTGTGTCCTTATTGATTAGTACTAAGGTCGTAGATAAATCTTTCATGTGGCGAATAGCGACATTTCTAAGCTTCATAACATTTTGATAGCTCCATCGGTTCCATGTTTTCCAAAAATTCTAGAGCATCAAGATCAACACAACCCACCCAGGATATTTTAGGAACATATTACTCAGTATTTTGCTACTAAAGCTCTCTTTGAGCCCATCCGACACTCGCAAGTTTTCTCCAAATTTTCTGTCAAACTCCAATACATTTGTAAGCAAGCTATCATATTGGCAAAGCCACAGGAAAATCTTGAATATTTTGGGCAAGGTAGTTTTCAAATTCATTTAAAGTTTTTTCTTGCATGTCTCATCCGACATCATAAGTAGAGTATAGTAATTTTATAGGAGAATTTATCTTTAGTTAACCCAATTCATTCTCTCTTATCTCCGTTATCATGCAGCGCGTTAGGACACTAAGTACCTCATTCACCACCTCTTTGGACGGTGATGTTTTCAACTTATTCAGGTTTCAATTTTTATCTGTTCCAATGAGATTACATTCCATAAGATCTTTATCCTCCTCATGAATTTTATCTCTAAAGATGTCCACCAGTTTGCCTTGTGATAACCATCTATCATTCCATAAAGATGTCCCTTCACAGTTCCCAATCCTCCATTTTCAAAATGGTTCCACCACCCAAGTGTTTTTAACTATCCCTTTCCATGCTTGGGAAACCCATAAATCAAGACATATATTCGATCAAGAATGTTATCCCCTTTTAAATATTTTTCTTATGTATACCGTCGTCTCATTGTTAAGCATTCTCCATCCCGTTTTAGTTAGCATCACTATATTACCTTTTGAGCTTCTCTAAAAGCCAATCCACATTCTTACTTCTTTACAGTCACCTTCTTGCACCCTACAAGATGGGTTTGTTCCTTGTTATATTAATTGCCTAAAGAAAGTTGTGCTTGAGTGGATCAAGTTTATCGTACATCTGATTGGGGAGCCAATTTGTGTGCATGTGGTTAATGGAGATCGAGATCGTAATGGACTTAATAAGTGTCATTTGTCTGTAAATATTTGTCATTTTGGTTTTCTACCCAAAGAGATGCTTTTCTACTCTATTAATCACAATCGGGAAATACTCATTATAATTACAGCTAAAGTTCATTTGCACCCCAAAATAGTTCCTTACGTTGTCTGTTTTTTCCATGCCCAGAATTCTACTAACCTACTGCTTTAAATCATTTGTCACATAAGGTGCAAACAACACATTTGATTTGCATAAGTTTAATTTGAGGCCCAATTCCTTGCAAAACACCTCAACCACACTTTTAATGCACTTTGCTCCATCCACGATAGCTTTGACTCCCAATATTAAGTCGTCCGCAAAAAGCAAGTGTGAGATCATGTAAGAACTTCTCTAATATACCATAATTGGCTTCCAAGTCTGGCCGAAATGGTCTCTTCAATTATATATGTAAGTTTTTCCATGCATATTACAAACAAATAAAACGAACGTGATTGCCTTATCTAATGCCACACATCCGTACAACCTCCGTTGGTTCACCATTCTATAGAATCTCCGATTGTATCCTCTACATTCTTCTCATAATGATATTGATGATTTTCATCGGGAATTTGAAGAAAGTTAAAAGTCTTTTTAGAAATTCTACCGGATTTTTTCGTACTCTGTTTCAATATTCAATTTCAGCACCATGCCCCTTTTTTTATCGTTGGAGTGATGTAGCATTCGTAACACTTATTTAGGCATCAAGCTATTGTAATAGGTGTCTTGGTCGGGAATGAAGCTATTCTGGTTCGATCCCGCAATTTTTTTAATATACGGTTTAAACGAAGTATAATGATCTTGGTGATTATTTTGAGCAATATGTTGCACAACGTAATTGGCTAAAACTCGTTTATTTTTGTGGAGCATTAATTTTTGAAATTAGACAAATAAACACCAGATAATCTTTGTTGGTTGCTCATTCATTGTCTATTTTCAGAGCATTCATCTGATTCCTTCTTCTTCTCATTATGGCTGACAGATGAAAGAAACTTGTTTGTTTATCCCTAAATTTGAGCCAATTAATTCTCAAATCTTAAACCAAATAATCTCTTTTTATTGCAATAGTTTATTATATTCTGCCCTCAATTCTTTGTCCAAATCATTTGAATATTTACCTTGTTTGTATCATGCATAATGCTTTAGAAATTCTTTGTATTTTTGTTTTATTTTTTTGCTTTTCGAGCATATTGAAAACTGTTCAAAAACCATTGTTTCTGAGCAATGATCACAAGTCAAAATGTCCTTCAAGTTTTGATTCGGCCAATAAGTTGTATATTGCTACTTTGGAGAATGTAAAAATAAATTGATAACTATTGGATCAATCTCATTTAGATTAAATTAAAAAAAATTCCATATCTTTCTTGAACTGACACCCAATCTAACTTCTTGAAAATTTTAATCTAATCTTCGAAATTTTGTTACCATTACGCTATATTAATTCTCACATATATTTGTAAAGATATTTCACAGTCGTTCTTCATTTTGGTATGCATGTGCATATACATTAAAATCAAGTAATTCTTTTTTTTTTTAACCAACTATTCTTTATCTCTTTTTTTTTTAATTTATCTCTTTTTTATATTCTCTTTGTCATTTGATCTTGCATTCTATTTTTTTATTTGTATTCTTCTAGTGAGTATTGTTTCAGATTTATGTTTATTTTTTTTATAATTGATTTTATATATATAGTAGAAATAATTAAAAGAGTATATTTATATAAATATTGTTTAATCGAATATTGTAAAAATTAGTTTATATCTTATTTTTATATGCACACGCATTGAGTTTTCTTAGTATTTTTAATTTAAAGTAACTTTGGTCTGAGAACCTACAATTCTAAATTGTAGAATTAAGAATCCAAAAATGCTATTCATGTTTTGAAGTATTTAGTTTATATTTTATCATATAAACTAAAGGAAGATTATATGTGATGAGACATAAAACCGCGCTCATGTCAGAGCCGTCTACGTGTCACCACTTGCCGGCTGAGGGATTGGACGCTCGCATTGATGGGCTGGCGGGCCAACCCAGCCCACTAGCTTGCTTACTAGTACAGGCCAGTGAGCCTCGGCCAACTATTCAGGTAAAGGGTTCCAGTTGACAGGCTTGACGCTCACATCCCGGCCCTCAGGGTCATTCTTCTTAAGGAGGCACCACACGAGGGCCCCGCTCCTGAGGCTCGGGGTTTTGACGCTCAAGGGTCATCCGCCGTGGGGAACCCATCCGTGCCCTTTTCGAGCGTCACCAGCGCTCATATATGATCCTCCATCCCCGTGACGGATCCGAGCATTAGGAAAATGGACCTTGGGCCTTCCCCACACGCGACCCTCGCCAACAACCTCTGACACAAAGGTAGTGCGCACCTTGCACCTGACACGCCGCCTCCTTTTCAGAACTCAGATTCCTGCACCATCATTTTTGGCGCCGTCTGTGGGAATCCATCGACATCTTCAGCTTCATCTTCATCCGTTTCTTCTGTAAGCTAGTTGAGATACAACACCTCTTACATTAAACATGGTAACTACAACAAGATCTGGGGCGGTGGAGAACAGGGGTGTTCTTCTGCCCATCAATGAGGAGAATGCAGGGAACAACGTCCCCGCCGGGGGTATGCCCCCACCCACGGATGGGAATGGGGCCGGAAACACGGAAACCGCTGATGCAACTCGTCCTCCCAACGGAAACGGGGTAGGAGGATCTGGCTCCATTCCTCCCCCCTCAGCCTTCATCCCCAGCGTTCCTGCTTCCCATCCCGGCATTTACTCCACGGTCATGCCGACGCCAGGATATGCTTATATGCAACCGGGGATGATGCCCAGAATGGTGCCCATGGTCCAGCCCTATCAGGTGGGGACCCTAAATCTCCCCATGTCGCTTCCGAGAGAGATACAAGGGGTGGAAATGCCCCAGATCACCACTCAGCAACTTCAAGCGCTTTACGCGCAATGCGAGGGGCAGACGGTGCAGAACGCCTGGGAGCACTTCACTGCTGTTTACTTTCCATCAGGGACAGGTGCTCGAGCGGCTCCGCCCGTAGGAGGACTCCCAACCCATCCGTTGTTAGCCGCCCAAAATGTGTTGAGGGCCCAGTCGCCTCCGCCACCTCCTGTTCAGGAAAGATAAGTCCCACAGAAGGTCCAGCAGGGGCAGCAACCCGCTGGAAATGAAAGGGCCCCACAAAATGAGAGGGCTGAAAACAACGAAGAGGTCCAATCGAGGGCCACAGAGAGGGCAAACCGCAGAAATGTCGGTGACCCTCAGCTTGCCGCAGTACAGGATCAGCTTAAGGGGCTCCATAATGTGGTGGAGCAGCTCTCTCGAGCAAGGTCTCAAGTCCCGCGCGACGGGAGCGAGAGGTCCAAGGCCAGAGACGCTCGCCGACCACGTAGCCAAATTTCTCACCACCGAAGAGAAGCCAACTATGAGGATCCCGAGGACAGGGATTACAGAATCATAACGGGCGATTCCCCCCCTCATCGACGAAGTTCTGATGACCCGTGCGGGGAAGGGCAAAATCCCCACGTCCGTCAACAGGTATGATGGAACGTCTGATCCGGTCGAGCATCTGGATCACTTTGTGCACCTGATGCACTTATACGATCACCCGAGCAACTATTGGGCTAAGGTGTTTGTCACTTCCCTCACTGGAATGGCTCAAGGTTGGTACAAAAAGCTTCCCCTGCGCTCAATCCGAGGGTACTATGATCTGACAGACGCCTTCATAAGCCATTTCAACTCCCTGAAGGCACCAGCCCCAGCCGCGACAGCTCTCTACAGCTTCGTCCAGGGGCCGAACGAGACGCTCAGGTCCTTCATGGGAAGGTTTAACAAGGAAATCCTGCTGGTGGAGAAGCCCTCAATGGATTTCTTGAGGTATGTACTCTTTGGGGCCATCAACATGAAGCATTATGTTAGCAAAGAATTTGTGGAAGAGGTGGCCAAGAAGAAGCCTCGCTCGTTGATGGAGATCAGGGATATAGCGGACTCGTTCTTCACCCTCGAGGATATGTACATCGCAAGGGATCAGAAAATGGCGAATGCCACTCGCCCCAGCAAAGCCCACGAGGATAGAGGAGATTCTAACAGGGGTCTCCGCCGCAGCCCCATCCCCGCTCGTCGAAATCTTTCGCCTCCGCATAAGTTCGAGCGTATCCCCCTCAACCGCCCAATTACCGAAGTATATTCCATAGCGGATAAGAAACCGTTCAAGAGACCACCCAAGTTGAGGGAGACTGAGGCTCAGAAGCGCTCAGGAAAATACTGCATTTTTCATAAGCAAGAGGGGCATGACACCAACGAGTGCCGACAGCTTGAGAGCGAGATTCAGAGGCTTATCGCTGGGGGGAACCTCAAGGAGTTTGTAAAAGTGTTGGAGAGGTATGATGAGCATTGCGCTGAACGAGCGCGTATTAGATGGAGAAGCCGCTCGCGCTCACGAAGTCCCCGCCACCATCACACCGAAACGAGTGACCGCGGCAAGGGGAAAGTTGCGGGTACGGAGAATCAGCCCTTCGCGGTCATTCAGATGATCACCGATGGACCTTCGGGGGGCGATTCTAATGCTTCCCAGTGAAACCTCTGACTGTCCCATGGTGGTTAGTTTAGACGTTCATAACCATGTTGTAAATAGGGTTTTGATTGATAGTGGAAGCTCTGTGAACGTTCTCCCGTACTCAACATTTCAAAAAATGAATATAACAAATATTCCGCTCGAACCTCTAAAGACTGCCCTAGTCGGCTTTGGGGGTTCCGAGATTGTCCCTCACGGATAGATTCGGTTGGCCACCTCTTTTGGTCGCGCCCCACAGCGAAAAACGTTGAGCGTCCTCTACACGGTCGTCGAGGTGGGCCTCCCCTATAATATCATCATTGGACGTCCGGCCCTCGTAAACTTCAAGGCAGTAATCTCAACTTATCACCAGAAAGTCAAATTCCCCACCCCCGAGGGCACGGGCGAGGTTCTATGCAATGTCAAAGAGGCATGGGAATGTTACTTCCTTTCCCTTCGAAGCCATAAGCCCAAACAAACCATTCAGGCGGGATCCACCAAAAAATCAGTTGACTTCCCCAAGTTGGACGAGGATGGCCCGGAACGCAAAAGGGCCAAATTGTACAAAAAGAAGAACAAAAATAAGACCCCCAATGGCGTCCGGCGCCCGGAGGACGGGCCACTTGGCGCCGTCGAAGAATCCTCCTCCGAGAGCGAGGGTGACGGGCCCTCAGGTGAGGAAGGGGGTAGGCTTACTGGGAAGAAACGATCGCTCGAGGCTCCAAGGCCTGAGGTTCGAATCGAGCCCGCCGAAAAGTTTTTGACCATCGAGTTGGAATCGGGGAATCCAGATAAAACCACCCAGATTGGCTCAAATCTCGACGGTCCCTCACAGGTTATGATGATTGATTTTCTCCGAGAAAACCTTGATGTATTCTCCTGGAAAGCTTCTGATCTCACTGGGATAGATCCGAGTGTCATAGTCCACAGGCTCAATGTGGACCCGGCCTTCAAGCCGGTCAAACAAAAGAAAAGGGAAGTCCACGGCTTCAGAAGGCGAGTCATTAAAGAAGAAGTGGGTAAGCTCCTGGACGCTCAGTACATTGAGGAAATCTTATACCCAGAATGGCTTTGTAATGTGGTACTCGTTCCCAAGAGCGCCAACAAATGGCGCATGTGCAATGACTTCACGGACCTCAACAAGGCGTGCCCCAAAGACCCTTACCCCCTGCCGAGGATTGATCAATTGGTGGCCTCAACAGCAGGGTGCGAGCTCATGAGCATGATGGACGCCTTTCAAGGGTATTATCAGATCTTCATGGCGCCCGAGGATCGCCCCAAGACCTCGTTCATGGTGCACGTAGGCGTTTATTGTTTCAAAGTCATGCCGTTCGGACTCAAAAAGGCGGGAGCGACTTATCAACGCCTCGTCAACAGAATGTTCGAGCGCGAGATAGGAAAATCTATGGAAGTATATGTGGACGATATGATAGTCAAGAGCGAGCACCAGCATTCCCATCTGGAGGATCTCAAACAAACTTTCAGCGTCCTACGCCGTTATGGAATGAAATTGAACCCCTCCAAATGCACATTTGGCGTTCGGGGTGGTAAATTTTTGGGGTACATGGTCAGTAAGCGAGGCGTAGAGGTAAATCCGGAAAAGATTAAGGCGATTATTGATATTCCTTCCCCTCGGAACGTGAGGGAAGTCCAAGTGCTGGTGGGAAAGATCATCTCGTTGAACAGGTTCATCTCCCGCTCGGCAGACAGGAACTTACCTTTCTTCAGGATTTTGCGCAACGCTCGTCACTTCGCCTGGAGCGAAGAGTGTGAGAAGGCTTTGCAGGATATGAAGCAATACCTCATGAACGCACCACTGTTGACCAAGCCTAGCCCTGGAGAAAGCTTGATTATTTACCTTTCAGTCTCTGCAGAGGCTACGAGCGCTGTCCTAGTGGCGGTCCGCGAGCGTAAGCACATGCCTGTTTACTATTTGAGTAAAACCTTGCAAGGGGCGGAGAAGAGATATTTGGAGATAGAGAAATTCGCTTTTGCGCTCATTAATGCGTCCCGAAGGCTAAGGCCTTATTTTCAGGCTCATTCTATCACCGTGCTCACAGATCAACCCCTCAAGCAGGTGCTCGCAAAACCAGACGTCTCAGGAAGGTTAATTAAATGGTCGATCGAACTCAGTCAATTTGATATCACTTTCGAGCCTCGCACCGCGATACAGGCTCAGGCAGTGGCGGACCTGTTAGTAGAGCGTTTCAATTTAGATACAAGGCCCCAAGTGGAGGAAGGGTTATGGCTCCTACATATAGATGGCTCCTCGACCTCACAGGGGGAGGAGCCGGGGTGACCCTCAGAGACCCTCACGGTGTGGAAGTTGATTACGCAATTAAACTGGCGTTCCAGGTCACCAACAATGAAGCTGAATACGAGGCTCTAATCCAAGGGCTCAGGATAGCCCTACAAAATGGTACCGTTCGGGTCACCGCATATGTTGACTCCCAGCTGATCGCCAGTCAGATTGATGGCACTTATGAGGCTCGAGAAGCCACTATGATGCGGTATTTAGCGAGTGCTAAGGAAGAGATTGCCAAGTTCAAAGAGTTCCATTTGTTGCAGATCCCAAGAGCAGAAAACGAGCACGCAGACGCTCTGTCCAAGTTTGCATCCGCACTGGAGGATTCTTGCGAACGTTCAGTCACATTCCTCAGAACAGAAAAGCCGCTGATCTGCGAGACGGAGCGCTCAGGCGAAGTGAACATGATTGATCCCTCTGAACCTTGTTGGTTAGATGACATCATTAAGTTTATCAGGGACGGGACCTGCCCGAGCGATAGGGTCGAGGCACGGAAAATCAAGAGTAAGGCCCCTCATTTTTCTCTTGACAGCGACAGACGGTTATTCAAGCGGTCCTTTCAAGTTCCACCCTTGAGGTGCCTGAGACCCTCGCAAGCCAAAGAAGTACTTGAGCATGTGCATAATGGGAGTTGTGGGAACCATTCTGGCGGTCGGATTCTAGCTAAGAAGGTTTTAAGAAGCGGGTTCTATTGGCCCTCATTACTCCATGATGCCATCAGCTTTGCCAAAAGGTGCCCTAAATGCCAGTTTCACTCCAACACCCCTCAACTACCGGCTGCTCAGATGATCCCTATTGATGTCTCTTGGCCCTTCGATCAATGGGGCATTGACATTGTAGGACCCCTCCCAATGGCGGTCGGGCAAAAGAAATTCGTGATACTTGCTGTGGATTATTTCACTAAGTGGGCCGAGGCAGAAGCGGTCGCCAAGATAACATTCAAAGTTGTGAGGGATTTCATTTTGAAGAACATCATCTGCAGGTATGGCATCCCGAGGGTGCTCATCTCGGACAATGGTTCACAGTTCATTGCTGCTGATACGCGAGATTGGTGCTATGAACTCGGGAATGAGCAACGCTTCACTTCCGTAGGCCACCCTCAGGCCAAAGGTCAAGTTGAGGTAACCAATCGAACCATACTCCAGCATCTGAAGACAATGCTCGAAAGTAAGAAAGGAGAGTGGGCGGAAGAACTTCAAGGTGCCCTCTGGGCATACCGTACTACCCCACGAGCGGCCACAGGGGAAACCCCTTACTTCCTCGTATATGGGTCCGAGGCTATGATACCTGCGAAGATCGCTTAAGAATCCGCACGCGTTGCCTATTTCGGGCCTGCTACTAACGAGGCCAATCGGACGTTCGAATTAGATTTGCTAGACGAAAGGAGGAACACTGCTTGGGCTCGCATCCACAAGTATAAAGCGACCATGGCCCACCAGTATAACAAGCGCATCAAAGAGCGAACCTTCCAACTGGGGGACTTGGTCCTCAAAAAAGTTGATGTTTCCAAACATGTGGGTAAGTTGGATCCCAACTGGGAAGGTCCCTTCAAAGTCATTCAAGTACGAGTGAACAACACCTACTTGCTAGAGACTTTGCAAGGCGAGCGTCTCCCGAGACCGTGGAACGCGTGCAATCTTAGACGGTTCTACGTATAAGTGTCAACCTTTGTAATCGCCCGCTCACGACGTTTTGTACTTTCTTTTGACAGAAAGCATGTTGTAATCATCTTTAAATTGCAAGCATTACAGTAAATATTTTATCCGTTATTATGTCATTTATTCGCCTTCCCTTTGATTAATAATCCGGGTAACAAAAGCCTACTCCGTGTTGAGCGTCTTCCACGTCGAATGGCTCAATTAATACCCCGTCGATCTCAAATCAACGCTACCTGTGTGTCAAGAATTCTCCACACTGAGTACGTTGACGCTCATAAGTGTGTAAACCCTAAGGATGAGCGTGTCAAAAGGGGGGATGCTAAACGCTTAGTTTACGCCAACTAGGTGTTCATCACGCCGGTTCGCCCTCGTAAAACCCCTAATGACCCTCACTTTCAAGGGTAAGGGTACGCTCGTAAATAGCGGATCCTGGGCTAATCCTCTCACAGATACCTAGGGATGAAGCTAACATTGCAGCTACACTCGTTTTAATTCTGTACCTAGCAAAACTTGCAGTTGACATATAAATTCACACAAGTTACTGGAACACTCAAATTATAAGTATGAGTTACACGATTGAGGCCAATACTTAGTCAAATTCTCAGAGGGTTTCTAAGTTCAAGTTCGAGCCGCAATATGAATATGGCCGGGGTACCCCCGTAAGGAACACCCTCGAGGCCCTACATTCATCTTGCTAATGGCCAGACGTTTCCTAATCCCAGACTTAGAGTGCACGGAGATAGGCGCCAGGGAACCCCTAAAGGAAACACCCTCGTGCGCACGCACTCCCATCGCAGATATTCGAATAAAACAAAGCCAAACATGCAAACATCAAATGCAAAGAGACAATAGCGTTTAGCATTCAATATTACAGGATCCAAACACCAGTAGCACGAACATCATTACAGAAGAAATGAAGGACAAGTTCAAAAATGCCATAAAGGGCATCAAAATTAGAAGTGCGGGAATTAACAATGTTCAAAAACTAGAAGGGAAATCAAACAAGCAGAATCTTAGGGCAGCAGTTGAAGGGCTTCATTCGGCTCGGCTCTCGGGTTCAGGGAGAGCAGTGGAGAGGGGAACTGGGGCCAACACATTGGCGTTGGAAGTCTCCGCGTCACCAAGGTCCTCGCCATCCTGAGCTTCTATGGTGACACCCTCGTCCTCTATCAGAAGTGGCCCAGGCTCGATAGGGTTGGCAGCCATAAACTCTTCTTGGAGCATACTCACCAGTCCCTGATACTCCGGTTCAGTCAGATTATCCGAGGGATCTTCATCCTGAACCATAGGCTCGCAGTTGTCATCCAGATCCATGCGTAGGCAGTCGTCGGTTCGAGCGCTTTCAGGGGCCAACCCCAACTTAACCATCTACCCAATCGCCTTGTAAAAGAAGCAACGAGCGTTATCAAAGCAGTGCATATTGGCGGCGAAAGCGAAGGCCTTAGAGCATACAAATTTCAGCACGGTTTCCCATGCTACCTTCGATTCTAAACCGGCCACCTTCTCTTGTAGTTCGGAGAGGGTCTTCTTGGTCTCTTCACTTTGGCGTGTGCTCTCGGCCAACTGACGCCCCAGCTCCCCATTCTGTTCCCTCAGCTGATCGCGCTCTTGTTTCAGCTTCTTGTGACGATCATCGAGAACCAGATATGCATCATCCGACCACTTCAACTCTTCCTTCAACTTGTCTTTCTCAAGGTTGGCGTCAGTCAGTTGAGAGCCAACATGGTTGTAATCCTCTTGCAACTGACCGGGGTCGGAGACGCGCAGTAACTTCTTGTATTTGGCCTTATGTTCGGAATAGGCCTGCGCTCGACCCTACAGATTCTTCAGCCTCGGGATTACTTCCTGCAAAGTCATGGGCGAGGGTCACTGTCAGAGTCATAATAAAGAAGGGGGAATTTTACAAAGGAAATTAGGGACACACCGTCAGGAGCGCGTGGCAAGCGTCATCTACCACCCGAGCGGTGTCGTGCTCGTTTAACTTATCGTGGTCGCCAGAAAATTGGAGCTTTCCGACGATCTCAGAAACTAAGTTCACAGTGGACGCGCTTTTCTTCAACAAGAAGGGGCCATCCGTCCTTTGGCATTTGTATCGAGCGTCGCCCCGGCAGCCTATTTTCCAGAAATCTTCATCCTCAGAAGAGGAAGTATCGCTGCCCTCACCACGGTGGCCCACAACCACCTCCTTACCCTTTCCGGATATGGGGATAGAGTCTGGGAGTCTTTTTCTCTTCCCCTGACGGTCGGCCCTCACAATATCGTGCATACGCGCGATTTCTCCCGAGCGATTGTGGGAAGTGCTGGAGCTTAATGCGATAGGACCCTCAGGAGCAGCTGGAGGCGGGGTAATCTCCCGAGCGCCGTCCACGGTCAGATCTTCAATTGGGCCTACCGTTGGGGCCTCATTCCCGACGCCCTGCCGCCAACTCCTCGCCCTGCCCTTCGGCGGACACCTCTTCCCCTCGGAGCGTTCAAGGGTTGGGCCTGCTACTGCTGCTATTGTTGCTGAGGGATAGCGCCCGCCCTTTGAGCACGCATTACACAGGCGAGAGCCTCGCCGTTCATCCCTGTTGTTAATATTTGGATATCTGCAAATGGAGAATACGAGCGTCAGAAGGTGGCAATTTAGGCGATAATTACAAAAGTACAACAAACCAAACAAGGTCAGCAATGCTATCCTAAAAGTTAGAGCAGTTAGTTCCTAGAATCTAACCGTCGAGGGCCATGATTTGAGCTGGAGGATTAGTTATCATGCTTGGGGGAGAGGACAGGCCATAGCGGAATAATATTCCCTCATTCTTCATCAAAACCTCAGTCTTGATCCATTTCTTCTCATTCTTCATCGCGAGGGCCAACCCCTTCGCCCAGTCCTCGAAAGCTTTGTTCTGTGTCCTTTCTCTGATTAGTGGCCCCTCACCATGTATAAGCCACCCTCAGTAAATCCTGAAAATTCCCCCAGGAGTCCCAACGAAGAAGTACTTCTCCTTCCAATGCACGACATATGAGGTGGAGGGGGAATCTATCATTTTGAAGCCAGATTTGGCTTGAGCGTAATAGAACCCATCTGTGGGGGACGAACGCGGTGAGCGAGCCACTTCGATCAAACTATCAAAATTGTTAACGGAAGGTTCATGGCCTAATGCCCTCATCAGTATCACAAAAGTGTTTATTAAGGCAATACCTTTGGGAAGGATTTGGGAAGGACAGAGTCTAAGGTGGTGGCAGATGTCACAAACGACGGGAGGAATCGGAAACCTCAGACCCCCCGCCAGGACCGCGTCCCAGTAAACTGTCATCATCCCCGGCGGCGGTAAATTTGCCCTTTCCACCTCCTCAGGAAGGCGCATGGGCAACACCGCCTCATCCCAGTAGGCTTTTGTCTTTAACTCATCCAGATCTTCGAGCGTCAAGATGCTCTCAATCTCGTCCGGAGACCTGTCGATTTGGTGAGGGTTATTTTGCCTCACTCGTGTAGCAGGCTCCTTTCCCCTTCTTTAGCATTTTCTGGGAGGTTCAGCCTCAGCATGACGCTTGGAAGGCCCTGCACCGCCCTCGGGAGCAGCAATTGCCACCGTAATCCTATGGTCCTGAGGCCTTACAGCACTGTTAAGAACAGGGAACACCCTCTCCCCCTGTCTCTGCATCTCCATGACATTACCCATCTCTTCAAATAGGTCATCCATCCCTTCGGGAGCACGCACATTCATCCCGTGAACGGCGGCGTCAACTTTTTCATCCCCACCTTCAGCCGGAGTCCTCGCCACTGGAATGGCAGTTGGAACCTCGTCACCGGGAGAAGCTCTTGCCATTGGGACCGCCGTGGGTACGTTTCCATGAGGGGAGGAGCTCCCAACCGACATCTCGTCTATCTCCCTCACGTAATCATCTGCTTGGTGCCCTGCCATGTCTGTTCTTTGATTTTTAGAGAAGAAGCTTCTCGCAGAAAACCCAGGGAAGAAGGAAATTTCTTAAATAAATTCAGTGGCAGAAAGGGGCTATTCACTCAAGAGTTTCACTCACCCAACCTAAATCTAAAGTTAGCACAAGAATATCAAGGATTATGGAGTTTTACCTAAAGATTGAAGAAGAATTCGCTGGAGTCCGTAAAATTTTGCAGATGAAGTTCTTGCTTTTTGATTGCTTGAAGAAAGTTGAATGCGTGAAAGAGGTGCCGGGGCTGTGCAAGGCCATATTTATAAGGGGGGATTTACATCGTTTAGGTCATGGAAATTCAAAACGCAATCATTTCCCGCCTAGGAAATCCCCCCACTTTTGGTAACCGCCTCACTCCTCCCGGAGTGCACGCGCCCACGTTCCCATTCAGTATTTAATGCAGACACGACTTCATTTAATGTGATGTCAGAACATGTCCGTCACAGAAGCCAAGCGGTCACTTCTCTTGCAGAGGCTTGACCCTGGGATATTCAAAAACTCAATGCTCGTTTCTCTTAAATTCTACAGTACG
Organism: Lantana camara; assembly: GCA_037501455.1. Lineage (NCBI taxonomy): Eukaryota > Viridiplantae > Streptophyta > Magnoliopsida > Lamiales > Verbenaceae > Lantana > Lantana camara. Next base: position 90,620,345 of record CM074863.1, read on the forward strand.
CTCAAGCGATACTACAGAATTTGGGGGGCAAAATGATGAGACATAAAACCGCGCTCATTTCAGAGCCGTCTACGTGTCACCACTTGCTGGATGAGGGATTGAACGCTCGCATTGATGGGCTCGCGAGCCAACCCAGCCCACTAGCTTGCTTACTAGTACAGGCTTGTGAGCCTCGGCTAACTATTCAGGTAAAGGGTTCCAGTTGATAGGCTTGACGCTCACATCCCGGCCCTCAGGGTCATCATTCTCAGGGAGGCACCACACGAGGGCCCCGCTCCTGAAGCTCGGGGTTTTGACGCTCAAGGGTCATCCGCCATGGGGAACCCATCCGTGTCCTCTTCGAGCATCACCAGCGCTTATATATGATCCTCCATCCTCGTGATGGATCCGAGCATTAGCAAAATGGACCTTGGGCCTTCCCCACGCACGACCCTCGCCAACAACCTCTGACACAAAGGTAGTGCGCACCTTGCACCTGACACGCCGCCTCCTTTTCAGAAATGTCGTTCTCACGCCCCCATGGGCTCCCACGTGTTAGGGCAACACAGGTTTGGGACCACACGGTCAGTTTACCCGATTTACCCTCACCCCTAACATATAAATAGGGGAGAACACATGCTTTCTTCCCTAAGTAATCTTCGGCATACACACACCACACTGGGCAAACTTTCCTCCATTTTTTCTGCATCTTCTCAAGCTCCGTGACATCTTCACCACAGTTGCATCATCATCATACTTTGCATTCTTGGTGTTATCCTAGCTGGAATAACCCACGCTCATAAGGAAACCCAATTCCTGAGGCTCCCACGCCTGTGATGGTCTTTCCCTTTCCAAACAAATATTGAAAGTGCTGTTGCATTTTAGGAACTCGGATTCCTGCACCATCAATATGGTTAGTTGGATTTAGATAATTAAAATTATATTAGTATTAGTTAATTAAAAAATTATTACATTAGGATTAATTAATTTATTGAAAAATATTTTATGTAAATCATTAAATTAAATTAAATTATTTTGTTAAATAGATAAGTTTATAGAATTATAATATCATTATAATCTAAGAAAGTTTATGGATTTAGATAATTAGAACTATGGACTTATATAATCAGACTTACATTATGATTGATTTATTGAAAGTTATTTTATGTAACTTATTTAAATAATATTTTATTTTACATAATTACAAAATTTTATAAAGTGAATCAATTTGTTGTTTTTCAATTCATTAGATATATCTTATTATAACATTGTAAATTATAGGCCTTAAAATTAAAAAATAGACAACTTATATTATAAAATTTGAATACAATTAATTAAAATTGTAGAATTAAGAAACCAAAAACGTTATTCGTGCTTTGAAGTAAAATATAAACTAAAGGAAGATTATACGGTTAGTTAGATTTAAATAATTAAAATTATATTAGCATTAGTTAATTAAAAATATTACATTAGGATTAATTAATTTATTGAAAAATATTTTTTATAAATCATTAAATTATATTATTTTGTTAATTAGATAAATTTATAGAATTATAATATGATTATATTTTAAGAAACTTTATGGATTTAGATAAATAGAACTATGGACTTATATAATTAGACTTACATTATGCTTGATTTATTGAAAGTTATTTTATGTAACTTATTTAAATAATATTTTATTTGACATAATTACAAAAATTTATTAAAATAAAGTGAATCAATTTGTTGTTTTTCAATTCATTAGATATATCTTATTATAACATTTTAAATTATAGGCCTTAAAATTAAAAAAATAGATAACTTATATTATAAAATTTGAATACAATTAATTAATATAGTAATATTAAAACAACCCTTGTTGAACTATATATCTTTTCTAGGTAAGTTGGAGGAATTTTACTTCTACAAAGAGTCCTATTTTATGTTAGTGCTTTTTCAATATAATTAATTAATAATCTATAACATGTATTTACATCATTAACCTTGACTAATAATTATTGAAGTAATTATTGTGAGGATATTTTAGGCGGTCCGTATTTTGTAAGAAACCAAAAATCCATTCGTGCTTTTATAAGATATATAGACTAGAGTTCTGTTTCCTAATTACTATGTTCTTTAGTTAGTTTATTTAAATTCAACTTGTTGTTCAGTTTTCTGCATTTAGTTAATTACGTTAATCCCCCTTCTTTTATTTTGTTATTTGTTTACTTTGCTATCGAAGATTAATAGAACATCCAGTCCCTATGGGATCAACCATTTGCTATTATACATACTTTATTGTATATGGTAGTTTAGAAATTTTATTTGGTAGATTCGGCACTCATTTTAACTCTCGTACTATTTTTATTTTTTTTTTAATAAGTTGAAAAAGTTTAAATTCTATTGTAGGAGGAGTCCTATTTTAAGTCAATATGTACTTTTGAAGTATATTTAAATTAATAATTTATATTATATAATTTACATATTTATCCATCACTAATAATTATTGATGTGATTCTTATTATGTATTTTGAGCTATCAATATTTTGTAAGAAAATAAAAACTCAACTCATACTTTCATAATATAGATATCATGTAAATCATCCTATCCAAATAATATTTACGTATTTAATTTATATTTTACTATATAGACTAAAGAAGATTATACGGTTAGTTAGATTTAGATATTAGAATTACATTAGTATTAATTAACTAAAAAGTATTAAATTAGGATTAGTTTATTGAAAAATATTTTATATAAATCATTCGACTATGTTATTTAGTTGATTAGATAGGCTTATAGAATTATAATATGATTATGATTAAAAGAGTTTATGGAGTTAAATAATTAGAGTTATGGACTTCACAATTGGTATTACATTATGGTTGATTTATTGAAAGTTATCTCATGTAACTTATTCAATTTAAATAAATAATATTTTGTTTTACATAATTACCAAAATCTATTAAAATTTATAAATTGAATCAATTATTACCTTCAGATTCGTTAGACATCTCTTATTACAATATTTCAAATTACCCTTAAAATTTAAAAGTCTGTAACTTATATTATAAAATTTTAATATAATTAATTAATATACTAATATTAAAATAATCCTGGTTGAATTATGGATTTTTTTATAAATTAAAGAATTTATAATTCTACCCTCTCATGAGTCCTATTTTAAGTTATTAAGTGGTTTTTAAATATATTTAGATTAATAGCTTATAATAAATATTTACATAATTATCCTTGACTAACAATTATTGGCTTAAATATTTTAAGGGTATTTTAGGCAATTCATATTTTGTAAGAAATTAAAAACTCAACTCATGCTTTTATAATATACTAGTGAAATGAACGTGCGTTGCAAATTGGTCATCTAATTTTATTTAAATAAATTTAGCTATTATATTTATTGAATAAATTAGGATATTAAAAATATCTACTTTGATTACATAAAAATAATAACATTTTTAATGAACCATTTTGATCTTAGAAAGCTACACATACAAAGATATTCATATGAAATCTCTCTTTCAAATCATGTACAATAAGTAAAAATTCAAAGTACAGAATTATTCAAATAAATAAACAATAAAAATATTTAAAATTATATTATTATATAAAAAAAAAAGTTTAAAGTCTATAATAATTTATCCAAATAATTCTAACTTTTAAGCATAAATAATAGTGTATAATTTTCAAATATATTTAATAAATAAAAAAGCATATATAAAAAATATAGACAAAAACCTAAAAGATCATATAAGATGCTATATAAACTATATATACCTTTTATATATATATATATATATATATATATATATATATATATATATAAACTATATATACTTTATTCCTTCTATTGTTTGATTTTCTTTAATATAATTTGTGATTTATTTTTAATTTTCTTTATAAAATTTTAAACAATCTTCTCGTTGTTGATCTTAGGTTTGGGTCCATTAAAGGCCCAATGGGTATGTTCCCAACAATCACCAATTTTAGTATAATTACCTTGGACTAAATATTCATCTCTCAAAACTGTGGATTTGACATATCATCATATCCAATATTACCCACTTCCCAAATTTCCATCTTCTTCTCCATAATTGTATTTTGATTTAATGAGTATTTCTATTTTTCTTTCTATTTATACCTCGGATTGTACGTTTTCAATTACATTAGCTATCACATACAATTTTCAATTGATAATTTCTACTCTTCGAATAGCAATGAGAAAGCAAAACTTCGTGGATACTTGTAAACTAAGTTTCCTAAATATTTTGAGTTATATTATCCTTAAACAATTAAAAGTTTTAATAATTTAATTATACAAAATATTAATGTAACTATAATGATTAATTTATTTATAAAGTTTAAAAAAAATAATATTTTATCAAAATTAATTAGATTCTCAATTGATTTTTGATATTTATATACTCCAAATAATATGATAGAAGCACTATACTCACATGCATAACATTTCGTACCACTTTGTACCTATTATTAATTCAAAAATAATTTACAATGTCAAATTTATAAATAAAAAATTTACTTATCAATGGTTTGATATTTTTATATTATTTTTGTATAGGTTTTATATCTTTATCATTGCACTTTCCATAGGAAACATCCTTTTCAAATTTGCATATTGATGCATTGCATTTTTTACACGTCTCAGCATTTTTTGGTTCCTAAACGAAGCAACCCAACATAGGAAAAATAATCTCAAGCTAAGACTCATCTAGTTTTGTTAGCGGAGCAATCTAGACGCAGTAACCACATTTAACCTTGTGACATATCCTCGCCAACTTATGTCGGGATTTATTTAATCGAAGTTTCCAAGGTCTTTGGATAGATTTTGACAATTAAATATCACATTTCTCATTGGATTTTTTTTTTTTTAATATTCTCCATTTCACGACCGTCCCTAAATCAATCTCCAAATTAATCTTCGAAAAACGCCCCTACCAAGTTAGTGTTAACCCCTCACGTAAGTTCAATAAATCTGATACCTTATTGAAACTCTACCAAGATTCATAGTGTAACCTAGCACCGATCTTCAGTTGTCATCTCGAATGACGTCTCTAGCCAAAGCATTGTTGATGTGGTTATAAAAGCTTTCATCCGAGTTTAGTTTCACCCATCCCTTATTGGGTTTATTCAACGACAACTTAGTGCAAATTTTCTTTTAACTTTGTTTTTTTCTCCTCACTAACTAGTACTGAGGTCCCAGATAACTCTTTTATGTGGTGAAGAGTGATACTTCTAAGTTTCATAATATTTTGATAGCTTCATTGGTTCCATGTTTTCCAAAGATTCTAAAGCGTCAACATCAAGACGGTTCGCCCAGGATATTCCGGTAACATATTACTCTAAATTTTGCTATTAAAACTCTCTTTGAGACATATCTGACCCTTACAAGCCACGAAGATTTCGTTTAGTCTGTGTATCGACAATCTTATCCTAAATCGGAGTGCAAACAAACAACTTCTCAACATGTGGTCTACATATTCATGTCCTGTACAGTAACTTGTACATACATGCTTTTTTCAAAACTTCTATCATACTTCAGTACATTCGTGAGCAAGCTGTCATGTTAACAAAACCGTAGGAAAATCTTAAACTTTTGGGGGTGAAGTAATTCATTTCCAATTTCTCTCACATATCTCATCTGACACCATAAGCAAACTATATGCCGTTTATAAATGAATTTATCGTTAATTGACCCAATCAAGACTTTCTTATCTCCGTTATCATGCAGCGTGATTAGGACACTAAGTATCTCATTCACGACCTCAGTTGATCATTATTGGTTACCTATTTATTTCCTATTTTGAGAGCATTCATCTAGTTCCTCCTTCTTCTTGTTATGGTTGAGAGATGAAAGAGACATGTATGTTTATCCTTGAATTGGAATCAATTAATTTTCGACTCTTGAAAACAAATAATCTCTTCTTGTTGCAATAGTTTGTTATATTCTGCCATCAATTCTTTCTGCAAAATTTTTGAATATTTACCTTGCTTGTTTCATGCATAATGCTCTGGAAATTCTTTATATTTGTTTTTATTTTTTAGCTTTTCGAGCACAATGAAAACTGTTCAAGGACCATTATTTTGGAGCAATGATCCCAAATCAAAATGTCCTTGAAGTTTTGATTTCGAAAATAAGTCGTGTATTGCTATTTTGGAAAATGTAGATATAAATTGATAACTGTTGGATCAATCTCATTCAAATTAAATTCAAAAATTCTCCATATCGTTTTTTACCTGACACCCAATCTTTAATCTCCGAATATGTTTTACCATTGTATGCGATATTAATTCTCACTTTATCATGACCTTTATAAATATATTTGTAAAGATATTTCACAGTTGTCCTTAATTTTGGTATCTGTGTGTATATACATTAAAATCAAGTAATTCTTTCTTTTAACTAACTATTCTTTATCTCTTTTTTATATTCTCTTTGCCATTTGATCTTGCATTCCATTTTTTTATTTGTATTTCTCTAATGAGTATTATTTAAGATTTGTGTTATTTTTTTTATAACTGATTTTATGTATGTAGTAGAAATAATTAAAAGAGTACATTTATATAAAAAATCAAAGGAATGTTTAATCAAATACTATAAAAATTATTTATAAAATTAGATTATATCCTATTTCTCCTTAAAATTCTTAATTTAAAGTAACTTTGGTTTAACGACGTGCAATTCTAAATTGTGGTATATTAAATCGTAAGAAACTAAAAACGCTATTCATACTTTTACGTATTTAATTTATATTTTATTATATAAACTAAAGGAAGATTATATGGTTAGTTAGATTTAGATAATTACAATTATATTAGTATTAGTTAATTAAAAAATATTACATTAGGATTAATTAATTTATTAAAAAATATTTTATGTAAATCATTCAATTTTATTATTTTTTTTTATTTAGATAAGTTTATAGAATTATAATAGGATTGTAATTAAGAAAGGTTATGGGCTTAGATAATTAGAAATATGGACTTATATAATTGGAACTACATCAGGATTGATTTATTGAAAGTGATCTTATATAACTCATTGAATTTAAATAATTATTTTACATAATTACAAAAATTTATAAAGTGAATCAATTTGTTGTTTTCCAATTCGTTAGATATATCTTATTATAACATTTTAAATTATAGGCCTCAAAATTAAAAAAATAGACAACTTATATTATAAAATTTGAATGCAATTAATCAATGTGTTAATATTAAAACAATTCTTGTTGGATTATATATCTTTTTTGGGTAAGTTAGAGAAGTTTTAATTCTACCAAGAGTCCTATTTTAAGTTAATAAGTGTTTTTTAAATATAGTTAAATTAATAATTTATAACATGTATTTACATCATTATCCTTGACTAATTGTTATTGGCGTAATTATAGTGAGATTATTTTATGTCACGCCCCGGGTCCACGAGCCCATTGGACGCGAGCACAAGTCTCCAAGCCCACCGAGTATAACATGAAATTGGGCCTAAACCACTGCCCAAAAGGGATATCCATTAGTTATACTTGAACTCTTTAACTTATAAACTGAACTTAACTCTCATACTTGCCCGACGTGGGACAGGGGTGCCACAATCACCCCTCTTTCAGAATCGCGATGTCCTCGTCGCGACATAACATATAGCCCATGACCGACTCGTCTACATTGGGACTCTAGAGGTGGCTCCTACAAGCTCAAGAGGTGGCTCCCACACATGTAGCACTTTGCCCCGCAGGCTCAAGAGGTGGCTCCCATGTGCGTAGCACTTTGTCTCTTATAGAACTTAGCTCTTGCGGCTGACGAGCGGCTCTGATACCATTTGTCACGCCCCGAGTCCGCGGGCCCGTTGGATGCGAGCACAAGTCTCCAAGCCCACCGAGTGTAACCTGAAATTGGGCCTAAACCACTGCCCAAAAGGGATATCTATTGGTTATACTTGGACTCTTTAACTTATAAACTGAACTTAACTCTCATTGTAACGCCCCAGTTTTCCAGCCGTTCAGGTACGCATGCCACGCGTGCGAGTTTTGAGATTTAGGGCTATTTAATTCCTTTTTGTTATTTTATGTGCGCAATTCAATTTAATTACTTATAACTTTTCTTGAATTACGTGATTTTAATCTCTAATCATCCTGAATTCCATTTACGTAAGTTGTGTATTTAATTCATCGAGCATGATTAAGTGCTTAATTATAAGTAATTGTGAGATTACATGTTTAATTGTCCTTAATTGAAACTTATGGACTTAATTGATATAGCTTAAAGACTTATTTGTGACCTTTCATAAATTGAGTATTACATTGCATGACTTTAATTGAGTATTACATTGCACGACTTTAATTCCTTGAGGGCATGCGAGCAATTTCCCTTTCTTCTCCTCCTCATTTACACGATATAACCCACATATATACATACACATATACATCTTCTTCTTTCTCAATTCATACCACAAGAACAACACACAAGACATTTCCACCTCTTTCTCTCCATCTCAGTTGATCCAAGGGAACAAGAGCCCAAGATTTTCTTCTATTTCCATCAAGGAACCCAGCTTCATCTCTTCACCTCTTCTTTCCCCTCCACTTCTTCTATTTTCAAGGTAAGCTCATGTATATAATTTGATGAATTCTTGAAGCTTTGTTAAGGTTTATGATTCTTTGAACTCCATGATTTAATATGAGGTATGTATGTTGGTTTTAGCTAGTTTCATGCATTTATAACTTGAATTCATGAAGGTTAGAGCTTGTTTGATCATACTATCATCGTGGGTACTACACTCATACTTTCTCAATGTGGGACAAGGGTGCGACATTTTATCCGATCTATATTTTGTAAGAAACCAAAAATCTAACTCGTACTTTTATAATATATATAGAAAAGTGATTGACCGTGTACCGAAAAAAAAAAAAAAGAGTGATTGACCATTTTATTTAGCTCAAAATCTTTGAATCTTTTAAGAATTATCAATTCAAAGAATCAACCCATTAAAACAAATTATAGCCCATTTATATTTTAGCCTACTAGTATTATTAATCGAATGAAAAACCTAATTTTATCCCATTATTTTGTTGTTGGGCCTCCGTTTTCATCAATCTCACACATTTAACAACACTCAGCCATGGCAGAACAAACAGAGAAGGAAGCTTCATCAATCCACCGTCCTCATGACCGTTCCGTGACGTTCCTGGCCGTTTTTTTTTTTCCGATTTAGTCCGTTAATCGCCCAGAAATGGGTGGAACGTCATTCAGCCGATTTCACGGGTTTTCACGCCGTACCGAGATGCGGCGCTCCACTCACATCAAGGTGGAATGCCTACTGCCGCTCCGGTTCCGGAACGCCCGTTTCGGCCTTACAACGGCATTACCGCGAACCATGCTTCCGATGATCCAAAAAAAATAAATTCTGCATCAATTCCTAGATCTTACCATAGAATTAGACGGATTAAGAATTTGCAAAGTATGCATAGGAATGGAATACATTATGTAGAACCCGGGACGAGAGCACCACATCCCCCGCACTATGAGTTCGTTCCACATATGAAATGGGCTAATCTATGCATAAACCAAACTCACAGCGACATAAGACAATAAAAAGACGCCCTAGCTAAGCGAAATCTGACTGGAATAAATGAACAGGAACGAAAATACGGAGGCAAGACAGTCATTCATTCAATATGAAGGAAATAAATGCAACCCCAACCCGAAAAGTAAATACGGGTTCCACTACATGAGGAATCCTGTCCTAACCTATCCCGAATACCATATAAAGCAATATCATAAAACGGGTTCGTCTAAATTTAGAAACCTGTCCTAACCTGTCCCGATTCAATACACTTCAATAAATAAATAGCTCACAGGCCCAATAATAATCCAATATAATAACCAAAGTAATTATGCAGTGAATGTACAAGGTGCAAGACTCGATCCAGGACTCTATGACACAACACCCGCCTAGCAACAACCTGTAAAAGAACTGGAAGGAAGGGAAAGGAGGGTCAGTCTCTAGAAGACTGAGTGAGCAGGAGGTATACGTATATATAGAAACACACACATGCAAATTGTAAATCCCGAGCAAAGTTTTAGGTAAAGTAGTACCCGTTAAGGTAAAAGATCAATTATTCTATGCTCGGACTTTACAACTATCAATTTACAATTAATTACAATTACAGGCTATTAGTGGCTCGGCGAGTAAGCGTGCACAATCTCCAACCAACTCCGACAGTGTGCAATGATTAGGTTTCCGTTTTAAAGGCGATCATGCAGTTCAATCGATACAATACAGTGCAATAAGTGCGATAGTGTAATCAATCAGTGCAATCAGTCAATGCAATCATGATAACTCGTTAATTAATCATCTTTATGATTAAATTATGCCCCGAGTGTGCTTGATTTGATATTATTTATAAAGAAATTGATACTTTGTTGTTTATATTATAGATTCGGGGCTCGAAGACGAAATTAGAGCAAATCTGATCGTTTTTATGGAGAAATTCATGCATGGGTGCTGCTGATTTGATGCATGAAGAATAATGATTTGAGATGCATGAGAATTTTGGAATATGCATGCATTCACGTTTTAGTGGGGGTTGACTTGTGTTGATTGGAATGGGTGGCAATTCCATTCTTGGAATTAATTGAAGATTGGGCTACGTGTGGTTGTGTTTGAAACCATTAAGATGGATGAATTATTAGTGGGTCAATTGGAAAGTTGCTTTGCATTGGAAAATTAAGAGTGGGCTTGACGCATGGGTTGTGTCTGGAATAATTAGAAAGTTAATTTGTTGTTGATGTTGAGACGGGCTACACCTTTCCGAATTAATTGTGGGTGGTGAACTTTATTATTAGAGTTAGCTAACTGGTGGGCTCTACTTATGGAATTAATTTGAGAGAGAGCCCAATTTGTGGCCCGATTTGGAGAGTAAGCTTGAGTCCAAAGTTGATTGGAATTAGAGTTCTTGATTTGTAAAAGGACTTGGAATGTGAATTTATATGGGACAGCAGCTGCGTGAGCGGAAAATCACGTAACAATTGGAGGCAGAGCTCCGGGAGCAGCCGTTCGAGATTTGCGAGCAACATCTAGAGCAAGACTTCGGCATCACGAGTTCTTCGTTCTTAGTTTAATTCTTTCGTTTTCTTTTTAGTTTATCTATGTTAAAGAATTCCTTTAGTATTGTTTTTATGGATTTTAGTAGCTAAACTTTAATTATCTAGCTAGGGATTATAGATTTGATTTTGGATATTGTGAACGTTTTTATTAATTCATGTTTATTCAGGCATTTATCTTATCTCCGTGTTTCGCGTTTATTGTGATAAGGCAATTTTGGGAATAGTGCACGATCTCTAGGTTGTTTTATTTGCATATAGCCATTCATGATGCTTGAAGTGTATGTAAAGTTGATTGATAGATTGTGGTAAATTAGTGGCAGGGTTTTAGCGACAGAATTCCTCGTTCACTACGGGATTTGATAATCTAATTTAAATCTTACGTGTGCCACGACTTGGTTGATTAGGGTTGGTGTTTTTATCGTTCTTAATGCTGCGAATTCATTAAATCCTGTCAAGTGTCTCTAGGTTATCCGACTAATTAAGTGAAAACGAGGTTGAGTCGAGTGTTTCTATCAACTATAGCCAATCTGTCTAAATAACTTGAATTTATCTTTGAGTCAATGATCAATATAATAATTCGAATCGAATATCCCTGACTAGGTAATTTTCCCTCTGATTGATTTAATCCTACGTGATCTTAGTTGCTTAGTTTTAGTTAGCTTTTTAATTCTTGTTATTTTATTTTAATCGCATACTTAGGTTAGAATAATTCTAACCCCCCCCCTTTTAATTGTTACTTCTCGTGAATAACTTGGAATTGTTAGAAATAAATCAACCAGTCTCTGTGGATCGACCCTGTTTGCACTATACTCTGTGTTTAGACGTTAAATAGGTATTTTAATTATTTTTTACGGATTCGACACCTGTCAAATTTTGGCGCCGTTGCCGGGGACTGTGTTTTTAATCGATTTTATTTCTTTTCAAGAACAGGAGCATTCACGGAAAGGACGATCATCCAACAATGTTTGCGAATGCACAACAGTTCAACAATTATGCAAACACTCCAAGATATGCTAACGAGGTCAACTCTTCACCTTTTGATGAACTTAAGAACATGATAAGTGTTTTGGCTTCTAACCTTGGTGCAGGTGTACCCCAAGTACCGAAGGTCTGTCAATTGTGTACGAGCACGTTGCATCCCACCCACGCGTGTCCATCCCTTCAAGAATCCCCTTTCGAAAATGTGGACCCATTCGGATATCAACCTCCGATGTACAGTCCATACTCCAACATGTACAATACCGGATGGTATGATCACCCCACTATGAGTTATACACCGAATCCACCAAACTTCCAAAGCTTCGTACCTACACCTCCACAACCCCAACGACCAATCCCTTAACCGTACCCACCTTTCAACCCATTAAGAACTTGGAGACCCAATTGTGTCAAATTGCAGCCTCATTGAGCAGATTAGAGAATCAACGGAAACTTCAATCACAAACGGAGGATCAGAGGCGAAACATGAGTGCAATCACGATTCTAAGTGATGAGGAACTGCCTCCCCTAGTGGAGAAGACCAAAACTCGCCAGAACATAGCAGAAACAGAACAGATAGTTGACTTGACCGTTAAGAGTGACCACGTCTTAGGGTCCAGTCACTACAGAAAGTTAGAAATTGTATTCCAGCCTAAGCCATGGGTGGAGCCACCTCCGTTTCCAGAGCGCCTGATCCAAGCGTGAAAAGAGAAGGAGGAGCAAAGTATACTTGAGACTTTTTGAAAAGTTGAAGTCAACATTCCTTTGTTGGATGCTATTCAACAAATCCCACGACATGCGAAATATCTTAAGGAACTCTGCACCAACAAACGAAAACTAAAAGGTAATGAAATCCTGAGTGTTCGAGAGAATATCTCCGCTGTTTTACAAAAGAAATTACCTCCTAAGTGTGGAGACCAAGGTATGTTTTCAATTCCATGTAAAATTGGCAAGACTGAGATTAAGAAAGCAATGTGTGATTTGAGTGCGCCCATTAATATTATGCCTCTATCTGTTTATTCATCACTGAATCTTGGTTCTTTGAAAGATACAGGTATCATAATTTAGATGGTTGATCAATCTATTGTGTATCCAGATGGAGTATTAGAGGACGTACTTGTGCAAGTTGATGGATTAGTCTTTCCTGTTGATTTTTATGTGATTTATATGGAGGATGAAAGTTCCTTAAGTGCTTCTGATATTTTACTTGGGCGACCTTTTCTCAGTACTGCTAAAGCTAAAATAGATGTTCATGATGGATTATTAACTTTTGAATTTGATGGTGATATTGCAAAATTTAATGTTTACGAGTCAAAAAAATATCCTGATGAATTATCTAGTGTTTTTAGCAGTGATATGATTGAGAACTCAAGTATTGAAACTCCTGAGCCTAACAATGTGGAAAAGCTAAGTTTTGAATCTTTTCAAAATTTGGTAGTTGAAAATTTTGAGAGTAAGCCGAAGCATGTTGGTTTGCATGATGATATCTATGATATGGTTATTCCATTAGAGCATGTTAGACCTCTGAGTATAAAGGCTTCAAATTTGAAATTATTCAATGACTTAGCTAAACTGAATTCTTTCGTTTTGCAGGCACCTATTGAGGAACTCAAGAAGTTTATGTATAATCTGAATTATATTTTCAAAGGTGGAGGAAAATTTGCAGATTCAAGGAGAACAAAAGTTGAATTGCTGGATGAGCAGTTTTTCGATCCACGTGACCATAAGACGTGGCGGCGCTCTAAGGTCACGCGCTGGTATGCTGATATTATTGATTATTTAACTACTACCTTCCTCAGATCTCATATCTTTTTCGAGTTCAGGACTCTTAGTGATCGTGGTAAGCGTTTCTATAAACGATTGATGGAGTATTTGATGAGGAAGTATCAAGTCATGTTGCGAACCTCTACGACTTACCATCCCCAATCTAGAGGCCGCAATGGACTAGAGGATTCAGCTCCACACAGTAGAGGGGATTTGTATAGAGGGTGTACCTCCATTTGAGTAGCACTTCAACAAGTCTTTTCGGGCCTAAGACATAAAACAAGGGCGCTATTGGGAGGCAACCCAAACATGTGGTGTTCGTTTTTCTTTCCCAGATGTTGCTGATATGTTTCTGCTAGTTGCTGTCAATTTTCTGCTAACATGATCCTTAAGTGTGATCACGCCTAACACCCACGCCACTTCCAGAATTTCAAATGAAAGGGGGAATCTACATGCTCAGACCGTAACCCTATTTGCCCAGCCCGAACTTCAGGGAAGTCCTCTCTACTCTAGATCTTGATTTTTTTTTCATGCCTTGAGGACAATGCATGCTTTAAGTGTGGGGGGATTAGGTCCATTAGTGCTAGAACTGAAATTTTTTTGAAATTTTTGTTTTGTGGTTGAACTTGTGATTTTACTTCGAACTTGAGGATGATGATAATTGTGGAAATATGTCCCCCGTTTTGAATACTTTTTGTTAGGTTTGATTGTTGGATTTTGCTAAAACGAGTTAGGCTTATTGAATGCATGAAATTTTGTATGAAATTTGATGAATTAGTATAATCTTATACCCTTATTTTTCGCGCACTATTGAACGAATTAATGTGTTTTGCTTAGATAGAAAAGTATATGTTTTTCAAATAAGTCTAAAAGTTGATTGGAATGCATTTTAGCTCCCTTCGAGGCGAAATTTTTAGTTAATGATTGATTTGGGAAGTGACTTAGGCGATCGTTGTCGGTGGTAAGCTTTTTCTTGATCTTTTCACAAATAAAATTATCCCGTTTGACCCCGCTGAGCCTGAATGTTGTGCAAAATTTCTTCTTAGCTACGTTACAAGCCGAGGCACAACATTATTATCCCTACCCTACTTTGAATCACACCTTGCTTGCTTATTTTGGGTTTGAATTTTTAGATGTCTTTGGGCTCCTTGTTATCCTTTTGTGCTGAATTAAAAGTTGAAAAAAAAAGAGAGATTGAGCATTGTTGAAAATATAGAAAAAAAAAAACAAGAGTTGCCATGAAAAGAAAAAAAGGAAAAGAAGTCAAAAGAAAGAAAAAAAAATGAGCAAAGAAAGAAGAAAAAAAGAGAAAAAAACAATAAGAAAGTGAGAGTGTGTTTGATATGAAAAAAGGGGAAATTAGTTGTATAAGGCAAAGTAAGGGAGTCCGGTAGATGAAAAGGGAAATACCACGGGTCTTTATGAAAATGGATAAGCTTGGTGTGTTAGCCACTAATCCCAAATTCTTCCAACCTTAACCCAAGCTTACATTACAAGCTCGAAAGACCTATCGATCCCGAGTCATTAGTTGACTACATTAGTGGAGATTGGAGTGAAGGGTGCATTCGAAGTCAATAATTGGTACTTAGGCAAAAATCATAGACTAATCAATCTAGTCTTAGTACATTCTTTCGTTCAATTCACACTACATTACACGAGAGTATGTTATTTATACTAATTTGTTGGATTTTGTGAAATTGAGTAGTGTGTGGATGAGCTAGACTTGTTTAGGCGAGAATTCGATGATTCCCTTTGTGATTGTGTTTGATGGGTGGTATTGTTTCCATTTGATTTTCATGATTACTTGAGGACGAGCAATGAGTAAGTGTGGGGGGATTTGATAACTCATTAATTAATCATCTTTATGATTAAATTATGCCCCGAGTGTGCTTGATTTGATATTATTTATAAAGAAATTGATACTTTGTTGTTTATATTGTAGATTCGGGGCTCGAAGACGAAATTAGAGCAAATCTGATCGTTTTTATGGAGAAATTCACGCATGGGTGCTGCTGATTTGATGCATGAAGAATAATGATTTGAGATGCATGAGAATTTTGGAATATGCATGCATTCACGTTTTAGTGGGGGTTGACTTGTGTTGATTGGAATGGGTGGCAATTCCATTCTTTGAATTAATTGAAGATTGGGCTACGTGTGGTTGTGTTTGAAACCATTAAGATGGATGAATTATTAGTGGGTCAATTGGAAAGTTGCTTTGCATTGGAAAATTAAGAGTGGGCTTGACGCATGGGCTGTGCATGGAATAATTAGAAAGCTAATTTGTTGTTGATGTTGAGATGGGCTACACCTTTTCGAATTAATTGTGGGCCGTGGACTTTATTATTAGAGTTAGCTAACTGGTGGGCTCTACTTATGGAATTAATTTGAGAGAGAGCCCAATTTGTGGCCCGATTTGGAGAGTAAGCTTGAGTCCAAAGTTGATTGGAATTAGAGTTTTTGATTTACAAAAGGACTTGGAACGTGTATTTATGTGGGACAGCAGCTGCGCGAGCGGAAAATCACGTAACAATTGGAGACAGAGCTCCGGGAGCAGCCGTTCGAGATTTGCGAGCAACATCTAGAGCAAGACTTCGGCATCACGAGTTCTTCGTTCTTAGTTTAATTCTTTCGTTTTGTTTTTAGTTTATCTATGTTAAAGAATTCCTTTAGTATTGTTTTTATGGATTTTAGTAGCTAAACTTTAATTATCTAGCTAGGGATTATAGATTCGATTTTGGATATTGTGAAACCTAAACATTTTTACTAATTCATGTTTATTCAGGCATTTATCTTATCTCCGTGTTTCGCGTTTATTGTGATTAGGCAATTTCGGGATAGTGCACGATCTCTAGGTTGGTTTATTTGCATATAGCCATTCATGATGCTTGAAGTGTATGTAAAGTTGATTGATAGATTGTGGTAAAAAAGTGGCAGGGTTTTAGCTATAAAATTCCTCGTTCACTAAGGGATTTGATAATCTAATTTAAATCTTGCGTGTGTCACAACTTGGTTGATTAGGGTTGGTGTTTTTATCGTTCTTAATGCTGCGAATTCATTAAATCCTGTCGAGTGTCTCTAGGGGTTGTGAATTTGTTAGGGAAGATAACTGTCGAGTGTCTCTAGGTTATCCGACTAATTAAGTAAAAACGAGGTTGAGTCGAGTGTCTCTATCAACTATAGTCAATCTGTCTGAATAACTTGAATTTATATTTGAGTCAATGATCAATATAACAATTCGAACCGAATATCCCTGGCTAGGTAATTTTCCCTCTGATTGATTTAATCCTACGTGATCTTACTTGCTTAGTTTTAGTTAGCTTTTTAATTCTTGTTATTTTATTTTAATCGCATACTTAGGTTAGAATAATTCTAAAACCTCCCCCCCCCCCCCCTTTTAATTGTTACTTCTCGTGAATAACTTGGAATTGTTAGAAATAAATCAACCAGTCTCTGTGGATCGACCTTGTTTGCACTATACTCTGTGTTTAGTCGTTAAATAGGTATTTTAATTATTTTTAACGGATTTGACACCTGTCAAATCAAGACACTAATCCGTGGTGCCAGCCTTCCCGTACGCTCTCTTTTTTCCTCCGGTGATGGGAAGGTTAGCTAGCCTTCAACCATCCAGTCTCGTTGAGCATCAGGAACATGACTCCTTTGCCCAGGACTCCTTCCTCCACCAATCCTCCTGGTGGATTCAAGGTTCATCCCAACAGTGTGGAACTGTGCAAGAGTTTACCGTCGGTCCGACACCTCCCCGGATCACTCAATACACAAGTTCCAGGGCCCGCCGTACAATGTGCAGTATAGTATCTCGCCAAAACAGGAAGGATCAGTAAGTAACGATAACAATAGGTTCAATTTCAATAAAGGTTTACTCGATGACACGCTTGAAAACAATATAAATATAAGTATGATTTTAGGCCAAAACTTATTCATGCAGGTTTTAGGGTTTATGTACGTAACTATAATGAAAACACCCTCACCTGACAAGTGACGGGACAAGATAAATGTGCAAGATAGTGCCTATTCGATCGATGATCTCCACCCTGGAGAAGAAAAAAAACAATGTGTACTCGTGAGAAGAGACTCTATAATGATACCAAATATGACGCCCGACGTAGTCATGCAATGATAGGACATGGATTGACAATCATGTAATGTCATGGACATATTCATGTATGAAATTAGCATATATTAGCATGTATTGATCATATAAAGGCTTAAGAATGGAAATAAATCACATAAGGTTGAGCAGGAAAATCACAGAACCCTCTGGACACTGGGAACGGCCGTTCCGGGTTAAAGAATAAAATGAGAACGGTCGTTCCCAGCTCCCCGAAATGATCCCGCGCGTCTGTATAAAAATTTCATTGTGTTCATGCATGGGAACGGTCGTTCCATGCTTCACACGCCAGATCATGCAAAGTAATGGGAACAACCATTCCGGGAAATAACTAGGAACGGGAAGGGTCGTTCCCACTGTGCAGGAAGCTCAAAACAGAGCAGAAACAGGGGATGCTCTAGGACCAAGTACAAACACCACAAAACACCAACAATTCAACTCCCAAATGCAATAAAACATGAAAGAATCATACTTAGGCACTTATAGTACAATAAAAACCAATATAAACACTCATCTCATGCTTTGATCATCAAGAATTCCCAAAAACAAACCCATATGTGTTCATGTCATCCAACAACATAACTTCAAGAATTCATGCATAAATTCAAGTTTAAAGCTCATAATCATGCTTTCAACAACAAATAAACAAGTTATCCAATTTAAATCATAACCCTAGCTTCAATCATCCATTCAAGAATTCAACACATAAACCTATCTCTACCTTAAAAGAAATGGAGAAGGAAGAAAGTGAAGTTAGGAGAGATAACTAGAGCTTCCAAGATCGTTATTTGCCGGAATTCGAGCCTAAAATTGATGGATTCACTCCTTCTTCCTCCTTGAGCTTCAACCAAGAGACAGAGCAAGGGAAAAGATGTATGTGTTGTGTATGTATAGGTGTATGTTACGTTATATATCAAGCCAAAAGAGAAGAGATTCCACAAATTTCAATTAGGTCCCCAAGTTATCAAGTATATGCAATTAGGTGCCAACTTATGAAATGTAGTCACTTAAGTCCAATTCAATTAAGTCCTCCAATTATGAAAGTGATCAACTAAGTACAATCAATCAAATAAAGCATGCTCGACAATTAATTCACGTATCAATTAAATACAAATCACGCCATAATTCACAAGTTGATAAAAATTTCATATAAACACTTAGTAATAAAATTTACAAATGGTCATGAAATATGCAACTTAAGAAATAAACGAATTAAATAAATCCTATCTCTCGAAAAGCACGTGTGTGGCGTGCGTACCTGAACAGTTGGAAAACTGGGGCGTTACACATTAATGATTTAATCAATTGTGAACGAACTCCATGAGATAATCAAACCACCTCCATGATAATCTAATTAGGGAAAATCATAAATTTGGGACAACAACACACCCTATTTTGCATTTTTAGACTTTAATTTGAAATTTTGGGAGTAAGTGTCCTAAAAATCGGAAATGCCAAATTAAAATCCAAAAATACAAAAAAGGTTATGTTACTGTCCCAAATTTACAGTTTTTCCATTTAATTATATTATTAAATGTGCCAATAAATGATGTTGAAATTTTTTTTTTCGAAGGCTATATATATATATATATATGAAGGGAGAAAGAAGTTTGAACATAGATATACTTTACCTTACAAAATGATTGATGTGCCTAACGATATTGTTTATGATCGGCTTTCGATTGGGAAACATTATATAATAATAACTTCATAACTTTTAGTCGAGATTCAAAACCCTAGATTGACCATCCCTCCGTATTAAACGTCGAGAATCCCTGTAACGCCCCAGTTTTCCGGCTTTTCAGGTACGCGCGTCACGCGTGTGAGTTCTCGAGAGATAGGATTTATTTAATTATTTTATTCATTAATCTATGCATTACATGATATTTTGTGAGTTATGTTTCTAAGTGTTTATGTGAAATAATTTTCAACTTGTGAATTATTGCATGATTCGTATTTAATTGACACGTGAATTAATTGCCAGCATGTCTTAATTGTCTATATGTCCTTAATTGATCACTTTTATAAATTGGAGGACTTAATTGCTTGAAATTGAAATTGGACCAAATTGATCACATGTCAAAGTTTAATCCTTAATTGCATGAACTTATCAACTTGAGGATTTAATTGCAAATTGTGGCATTTCATATCTTTTATATGATGAATCACGTAATTCATCTCTACATACACAACATACATACACTTTGCTTCTTGCTCCCTTGCTCTCTCTCGATCAAACCCAAGGAAGAGGAGAAGGTGGGATTCTTCATTTTCAAGCTATATCTCCGACAATCAACGATCTTGGAAGCTCTAATTATTACTTCTCCCAACTTCATCTTTTCTTCCCCTTTTCTTTTAAGGTATATATGAGATATGTGTGAATTCTTGAATTGATGATTGAAGCTAGGGTTTATGATTTTGGATTGGATGACTTGTGTATGAGTGGTTGGAAGTATGATTGTGAGCTTTGGACTTGAACCATCTTTCACGTATTGAACCGACCTTGTTTTGGCGAGTATTATTGTACTGCATGGTGGGCCCGAGGGTAGTGTATTAAGCCAACTGGAAAGGCAAGGGCTGACGGGTAACTCTTGCACTACTCTCACCATTTGGGATGAACCCTGAATCCACCAGGAGGTTTGGTGGAGGAAGGATTCCCGGGCATGGGATTCATGTACCTGTTGCTCAAAGAGATTAGATGGTTCGGCCCTTGCAAACCCGTCCATCACCCAGAGGAAAAAGGGTTATTATTATTGACTTTAATTGATTGCACTATAAGAACTTGTATGATTACTTAACAAATTGATAATCTAATTATTGTACACTATCGCAGTAAAGGTTGGAGACTTGCCCTCACTCGTCGGGCCATTGATTGACTGAAAATGAATTAATTGTTAAACTTGATAGTTGTAATCTCAGGCGATGTTTTATTTTATTATTGAACTTATATTGTTTTCTTTATAAAACTTTACCCGAGGTTATGACTTGTAAGTTATTTGCGCTTATATTTATTATACCCCTTACTCAATCTTCCATAGACTGACGTCTCCACCTTTCATTTTGCAGGTGCGTGTTAGGCGGGAATTAGAGTCTTGTGGAGTTTTTAATTCGTGTCTAGCATAGGACACTTTCATATTGTGATGCATACGGAATACTTATCTCTTATTCATGCTATTTTTGGAGATTATTGTAAATATTGATATGAATTGTAGGCCGTGTGGGCCGTATGCTTTTGATGTACATAGTCCTTGATCGATGATATCTATTATGCTTCCGCTTAAATTTTTATGCATTGATTTGGTTGGAGGGTTAGTTCCGCCTAGCTAGGATTGTTTTTTTTATTGTCTCCCGTTCGCTATACGTTTGGTTTATGTACGGATTCTCTATTTCGTATGTGGACTGAACTATAGTGTTGGGGGATGTGGCTACCTTACGTTTCGGGTGCAACAATCCCTACATTAATTATGGATTAATAGTTTGTTATGATGCATGAACATTTCTAAAAATATTATTTTGTAGTGTTATATATGTTGTGTCAGATACTCCTTACGTTGAAAATTTAAGAAAAATTTTGTATCACCGTATGCATATTATATCGTGTTCGAGTCATCGAGTGTCTATCTATGCATCATAAATAATCCGATACCAGAGAAGCACATTTTCCTCATCAAACGCTGAATTCTCCCCTTTCCTTTTCTAGGAGCGTAGGCCTTCCTAAGAACACATTTAAAAAATGTTTAAGAACACATTTAAAAAATGTTTGGCTCAGTCGGCCACCGACAAAGACACCACTCTATTGAAGAGAAAATAAAGCTTCACCACGCATATATAATTTTAATTTAAAAACTAATTAATTCAAATAATTCAATCAATCCACATAATTCATTTCTTTTTTCTCTATAGTAGGCAAGAAATGGATTGAATTATTTGGACAGTTGCGGAAGCCATTTTCAATCAATCCAAATAATTCATTACACGAAAGGTCAAACAGAATCCTGAGTAAATATGATAATGCAAACTGAACGAAGAAAAAATTTGTAATATCATATTTCTAAAATAAACGTACTAAAAGATTTATAATCTTTTAAATCATATAACTAAGTTAGAGTAATATTTCTAATATACATATATATATATATATATATATATATATATATATATATATATATATATGTTGTAAGCACTAATCTAACAATAGAACATTTCGTCAATTTTGTTTGTAACGAACAAAATATTATTAACACATGCCGATATATAATATTATTTTAACTCATGAATCATGATACATACATAGCCTTATTTATAAGGTCTCTTTTTAATTAAAAAATTAGGCCATTCTCTTTGCAATTATATATGTAATTAATATTAATATTTGTTAAAAGCATAACAAATAACTAGGAGTTTTATAGAAGTTTTACAGAAAACGTGAAAATGGTGTGAGATACCTGACAATTAATGTACTTGGTCTAGTCAAGACAAGAGCATCAAATTCTAATCTAAATAGCATCTCAAATATATTATTTTTAACATATAGGATGAAAGGATCTAATATTTTATGTATTGATTTCTCAGAGAGTTTATAAAATATATATTGATATAAAGTACAATCTTAACTATTTACCATAATTATTGGAATAATTTAAGGGATAAGAAAAGATATAAAGAATATTTATGTACAACTAATAATATGAAGATAAGCACAAATCCTAAGATTACGTCAATATAAGAAACGTGTTATGAACTGATAATATTAATTGTATACAATTTTACTTATTATTTTTTAATAAAGTACAATCACATTCCACTTTCACGTGGAAGGAATTTCATGTACTTATCATACAATTTGTGAAATCAAGTTGCACTTTATTAAAAAACTATAATCGAGGTTGCAATCTTTAATGTTTTTTAGTTTAGTTTGCAGAGTAAAATAAAATTAAAAAAAATCTCATAGATGCTAAAAATATTTATCTCTAAAAGTTATACTGAAAATTTTGGTACTTCAAATGAATTAGATATTTATAGAAAATAAAGTCAGTATTTGCACAGTAACTATTGAACAATTTCAGTAGAGCTGTTACGTCAGCTAGATCAATGTTTGCGGCTGCCTATTTCAACATTGTGAAACACACCTATGAACGTACTTGTTATAATTAATTAATAGATTGGGGATCTAACATAAATTAATAGGATGTTCATAATTCAAGAAAAATGCATAATAAAGGAAAAAGAAGAGAGCCAACATTTTCAATGACTTCAATCAACATTGCAATGCCTGTGGCGATTGCTTGTAACAGGCCAAATAAAAAATTTTGTGGCTTTGTTAGGAAAAAGATTACATGTAATACTTTACGGTCCAGTGTTAAAATTGCCACTGGAATAGATAAATCGGACTCAAATATTAAGCTAGGTGATCATGAGATCTCAACTGGAAGACGATCTGGAAATTACGAGCTTTGGATTTGGAATTTTAGTTATGTTCAATTTTCGAGCAGTCAATATACCGGATATATATCTCTCTCTGTCTCTATATATATGGGGAAAATTACATTTGACTACCCTGCTAAATATGGTAATTACAATGCAATCCATCTTTATCTGGAAATTACAATTTAATCCATAAATGTTATGGACCGTTTGTGATCCTTATATTCAGCTAGGGTTTCGTTAGGGTTGGACTCTATCCACGTGGACTGTATTGTTATCTTCGTAATACATATGGATCGTTTTTTTTTTTTGGAATGTGTATATTGCAGGGATAAATTTGTTATTTTATTTATTAAACTAATGGAATGACAAAGCCAACCCTAACGGAACCTTGACAGAATAGAGGGATCACAAACGGTCCATAATATTTAGAGATTAAATTGTAATTTTCGAATAAAAATTGGCTGCGTTGGAATTACCATATCTAGCAGGATAGTCAATGTAATTTTCCATATATATATTCATGTTTTTTTGATAAATTAGGAAAAAGAATTCTATATTCCTGTATGATTACTAGATATAATCTTATGAAAATATTTATTAGTGCTTTCAATCCCTTGCTCAAACTTTAATTTATGGAAATATAAAATACATAACTTCTCTTTCGTTTGTAAAAGTATTAGTGCATTATTATTGTTTGTGGCATTATTTTTTTGATGTTATATTCCATATTTTCTCATGTAATTTCAATATTATTGTATTGTAGGTTAAATTTGCATGTTTTTCTTTACAGAGTTGAAATCGATATATAATTCTAAGATATAAGGACATTTTGATATATTGTGTTGTACCGTAAAACCAAAACTATAATTTACTGTTAGTTCTCAAAGGTTGGGATTGAAGTTTAAATTGCATGTTTTCTTACTTTCGCAAGGTGTAATTCATCAACTGAAATATCACAAAGCTAATTTTATGTTACTTCAAAAGTTAATTCGTTATTTTAAAATATCGCATTTTTTTAATAATAATTCTGCATATGGTATAATATCTTGGAAAAATATCCAATTATGCCATTATCTTTCAAATAACTATATATTCATTTTGCATGCATAGGGTGAGAAAATATTCCACAAGGGCTATGAAGATTACATTTAAAGGTAAAATTTATTTTATTCTTGACATTTTTTTTTGTTCAGTATTCTTGACATTGATTTCAGTTCAAGAACATAATGGAGGGAAGTTGGCCTGTTCATATCCTTGTAATATTTTAATTATTGATTATGCTTTTTATGAAGCCTGCACGGATACAACAACACGCCACGAAAACGAATGCAGAGATAAGACATGACACGGTTATTTTATATATAAATAAATTTTATTTTATATTTATTAATTTATTTAAAATAAAATATTTATAAAAGTAATTAATAATATAAATCTAAATAAAATACATCTCTATCCAATGCAAGGTTCAAAGTCATTGCAACTAACATTAATATATAGTATGTATTATAAGAAAAAATTTAAATTAACATGCCTCTTCCCTCTTCATCTCTTGTTCTTAATCAGAGGGCTCCAGGTGATTGGATTCGTAAATCTGTATCTTCTCTTGGCAAGCATGAAAGTGGACTCTTTTTTACAGGAATTTGGGCGTTATGGTGGAACAGAAATCAAGTCTCTTGGAGTGATAAGGGGCTTTCTTCTTTGGACTTGGTCTCTTTTGCTCAATCCTTCTTCTCCGCTTCACTTCTCCCCCCAGTTGACCCTGCTCCTGATCTAACACATGATTCAAAGGTTGGTTGGTCCCCCCCTCAACCTGGTTTTGTGAAAATCAACTTTGATGGGGCTATTTTTCATGATGCTTCGGAGTTTGGTGTTGGAGTTATTGCAAGAGATGAGATGGGTTATTGTATTGGTTGGTGTTCTTTTCGTTTCAGTGGTTGTGTTACAGCAGAGTTGGCTGAAGCGTTGGCTGCTCTCGAAGCTGCTCGTCTCGCATCCCGTCGTAATTGGGATCGTATCATTCTTGAAGGGGATTGCATCTCCGTGATTAACAAAATTTTCAGCAGCGAGGATGATCTTTCTGACATTGGTAACGTCATCTTGGATATTCGGGAAGTTCTTGCACTGATTCCCTCTGTGATTGGATCTTGGATTTGTCGGTCTGGGAACCGAGTTGCTCACTCCTTAGCTCGTGGTGCTTCTGGTATCTCTGAGGGTTCCTCTGATATCCCGTCACAGGCTTGTTATCTTATGGCCCTGGATTCCACTGTTGGTTGATGTTGGTCTTTATGTACCTTCTGCTTCTTTCAAAAAAAAAAAAAAAAAATATCTATGATTTTATTGCTTTGTACTCATTTGCCATCGTTGCAATAAATGAGGGGCTTCGTTAAATTCTATTATAAGGTGGTGGTGCTCTACCGACACAATTATGTTATTCTTGGCCAAGTGGAGACTTTCCTATTTTGATATGTGGTCCAGAAGGTCTCTTTAACCATGTCTAATGGTTTCGTTTTAAATGTTCTCTTATCCACAACCTCACACTACTCATCTGACATCTCTTAGCTGGGTTGCATCTCACAACATGAATATCTTCGACAAATAACCACCCACCCTCCACTTCCACCAATCATTCATTTCTCCATGCCTATATTTATCACAAATATCATCTTTCTCATCATAATATTTTGCCAAGAATTAGTTAAGAGTTCTTTCTTTCTAAAAATAATTCTAAATTCGAATTCCTCTAACCACTTTACATCATAATATTTTAACATAACATAAATGATTATAGTTTTATATGCATAAATGATCATGTCATTGTATACATAATAATAATAAGATCAATAGGGGTTGATTCAAGCGATTAAAAGATTATTTTTCCAAAGCAATGATCCAGGTTTAAATTCCTCTGACCACTTGAGGGTGTATTAAAAAATAATTTAGGGAAAATTACATCTGACTACACTGCTAGATAGGGTAATTACAATATAATCCATCTTTATCCAGATATTATAATTTAATCCCTAAATATTATGGACTGTTTGTTATCCCTCTATTTTATTAGGTTTCCGTTAGGGTTAGACTCTGTTCCCAAGGCATTGTTATATGTGTAATACCTAAGGATTGTTTTGTTGGAATGTGTATATTGTAGGGATGAATTTGTTATTTTATTCATTAAATTAATGGGAGGACAAACCCAACCCTAACAGAATCTTAATAAAATAAAGGGATCACAAATAATTCATAACATTGTAATTTTTAAATAAAGATGGATTGCGTTGTAATTACCCTATCTAACAGGGTAGTCAAATGTAATTTTCCCAATAATTTATAATTAATAAGGAGATAATTTCGGTTAATGTGGGATAAATCCCCACTTGGGCATCATATTTTTACTTAACTCCCTAATTGGGCATCAAATTTTTATTTTACTCCCCACAAGTAGTACGAATATGATATAATGCAGTATTTATATCCTATTATATTATATAAATTTCACCACTCTCAAAACATGTTGTATAATTTTCACAAAACGTAGTACTTAAACGTTCTAATGCAATATTTATATCCTATTATGTAGTATAAATTTTCGGGGAGTAAAGTAAAAATCTCCAAACTGGTGGGGATCAGTTATTTGCAACTGCCCCAGATAATTTCTTCTTCTTTTTTTTTTTTTTTTTCGTGATGCCAAAAAAGAATTGAGTTGACCAATGGTGAAACCAGCTTCTCAATGCCCGAGCGATCGTGTTTTGATAGTCTACCTATATTATATTAATATATATAACAGTAACTTGGAAGTTAGAGTAAGCAGCTCCACCAAAAAAAAAAAAAAAAACAACAAACAGAGATAAAAAATTTTTGTCATTCGAATTATAAACATTTTTACACTTTTATACTCAAACTAAGTTTTGTTGCATACCGTCATCTTTACTTCGCGTTTTTTACGAAAACCCATCTTTGCTTAATTTTTGGTGGTTTCAATGGCATGAATAGTGAACAGATGCACGCATGACTTAATAAGGACAAAAATATCATTTTATGACTTATTAAGAAAAATTTGCGCTTATTAAAGTCATGTGCGCATCAAGTGTTTAATGGTCAGATCTATGTAACAAACGAAAAGCAGTGATGACTGTATGCAAGAAACTTAGTTTGGATGTGAAAGTGCAAAAACGTATGTAGTTCAGATGACAAAAAAAATTTATCTCAAAAACAAAAAAAAAAAAAACACAAAAGGCCATAAGCAACCCCTAAACCTCGTCGATGCAAGCAACGACTATACTTTGATAAACAAATAAGTGTTTAGTAGTCTCGTAAATTCTACTAATGCAATATTACACGGGTTGTTTTAATGGATATGATGACATTTGAAAAATAAAAATTTAACGGGAAAATATCATTTTTTATCCTCTAAAGATACTCTTTTTCACATTGCATCCTTTTTTATTTCACATTTCACAATTTCAGTCATTTGTCTAACTGACGTTAAAAAATTAACGGAAAGGTAAATTTTTTTTTTTTCAACCCTAAATGTTGCAAATTGGAGGGAAAATGTAACGGCAACAAAATTTATGGAAAAATTGGACTATTAATAGAATTTCCTTCACCCTTTTTCCCCCCAAAAGTCAAATTGGGGTTCTTCATCCTCTCATTTCCATGGCTACTGCAATTGGGAACCACAAAAGCACAGAAACCCGCCCACAGAAGCATATTACGTTCCCAATTGTAGCAACCATGTAAATGAAAGGATGAAGAACCCTAATTTGATTTTTGGAGGAAAAAGGTAAGGGAACCCTATTAATAGTCCAATTTTCCCTCAATTTTTATTGTTGGTACGTTTTCCTTCCAATTTGCAACATTTAGAGCTGAAAAAAGGTTACCTTTGTTGGGCCACGTGAGTGGCACGTGACTTTTTCTGTGAATTTAATGTCAATTAGTCAAATGACTGAAATTGATAAATGTAGAACAAAAAAGACGCAATGTGAGAAAAATTAAAAGATTATGATCAAAATCGAAAAAAGATATTTTTAGAGGAAGAAAAATGATATTTTCCCAAATTTAATTTGGTACTTTTGACTAAAACACACGTGACAATTACTTCTTGCAATTAAGAGCTTGAGGTTCTAGTATAAATAGAACCTCCATAATTCAAGAAAAAGAAGATAAAGAAGGAAGAAAGAGTAGCATTTTCAATGGCTACAATCAATATAATATTGCCTTATGTGGAGATAGTTCGTAAAAGGCCATATAAAAATCTTTGTCACTTTGTTAGGAAAACGATAACATGCAATGCACTGCTGTCCACTGCTAAAACGACTACTGGAGCAAATAAACCAGCCTCAAATATTAAGATAGATGATGAGATCTCAGGTGGACGACGATCTGGAAATTATGAGCCTCCACCTTGGAGCTTTGATTATGTTCAATCTTCGAGCAGTCAATATACTACGGTAATTTTCTCTCTCTCTCTCTCTATATATATATATTCATGTGTTTTCATAAAATATCCTCCGTCTCAGCACCTTCCATCGGCTCCTCAATCAATAACTTCCGGGATCTAAGAGAGAAAAAAATTCTATATTTCTTAAAGATTGTTAAATATATGCAAGGGAAAATGACAAATATGGGATACCATCTACCCCAAATTCTCATTTTTGGCACTCTATTCATTTCGGTGGAAATGTAATCTCATAAATCTAAAAAATTCTTAATATGAGGATAAAACTCAAAGGAAAAGTAACATGTACATCGAAAAACAATAGGTGCATACCACGTATTATAATAAAGTTAAATATGTGTCATTTAAGTCTAGGGGCACTTCCCAAAAACCCCCCATGAGTTTGAGAAATTTCTTTTTACTCCCCATTTTCAAAAACGTCATATTTGAGGTTTTAGGTACGCGATTTTGAGATTTAGATACGCGATTCTAGGATTTAGATACTCCCCATTTTTAAATACATCATTTGGGGATTTAGATACCCTATTCTTGAGTTTTTATACATCATTTTTTAAAATGGGGAGATAAGAGGAATTGGACTTATCATTTGGGGAGTTTTCGGGAATTCCCCGTTTAATCTACGTAGATAATTTTATCCACGTCAAAGTTACATAAGCTATTTCCTCACAAATTTATATATAAAATATTTAAAAAGAAACTAACACATTTATATTTTTCTTGAATATATATATATATATATATTTATTTATTTATTTCTCCTCCGGCTTTCCTTCCGTCCACCGTTGCCTCCGGTCCCAACCACCTCTGGCGCTCCCCTCATCCACAACCAACAACCACAATAAAACACAGACTTGGATCGAAATCTGACAATGAGGTCAGTGGATAGAGGGGAAGCGGGGTGAGAAAGAAGGGATAAGGAAGAAAGACTGAAGAGGGGTGGGGCGGTGGTGGTTCTATGTCGGGGCGGCGTCAAGCCGGCGGTCAACTGTGCTATTGCTGCTTGGTATTTGGGGGTGCTGCTTATGCTACAATATAATTAGTTTAATTTGTTAATTTGTTTTTAAATTCCTTGTTTTTGTTCATAAGTTTTCAACAAAATATAATTTATTGATAATAATCTTCTTTTCTTTTTTTTGTTTTTAAGTTTTTCAAAAATTTTAAAATATTAATGTGCATATTTTAAAATTTTATTTTTTAATTTAATATCCCATATAACTGGTAATTGTTTTTGAAAAATCCATATCATTATTTGAGTGTACTTATAATATTTCTCCAAGGGGCACTTTTACTTCTGCCCATAACGATACTTTAGCAAATTAAAGCAGCAGTTTACACTGTTTACTTTATAGCGTTGTGGGCTTGATCTTAAATGCTTGGCCGTAGGTGGAGTGTGCTACGAGTGGATAATTTTGGACCCCTAAATTGGAGGTTTTAAATAACCGATCCTCTTTAGCTAACACCAAATTTACTGTACTGAACCCAACTTACATTTAATTATAACCAATTGCCATCATCCTCACCATATTTCCTTCTGGATCGTTCGAACTTTGGAGACGAAAAGATGGGCTCTCACATTTTCCTCCAACAACTAAAATTTCTAGATCTATATTTGAATGCTCATCCCATATCTTTCTCAACAAGACAACTTTTTTCAAAGCTAAGGTTAGGGTATTCTTTATTTTTTCCATATTCCTCTTTTTAATCGAAATCTTATTTTTTCTCATAGATTTCTTACATATCATTTCTCAAAAGATTCAAAGGTAATTAGAAAATTTTCCTATATTCACATTTGATAATTAAAAATCCACATATTTCGACGAATCAAAGTCATAAATTTAGAAAAAATAAATAAATATAGAAGTTGCACATAAATTGGTATACAGAGGCGATGCAGACCTCCTCTCGAAGATCGGCGCGCAAGTCGGAGAAGACAACCATTTGACTCTGTGAAAGTAATTTGTGAATAGTATGTGGAAGGTGAATGCGTGAAAGGGTTGGAGAAAAACAGAGAGCTCAATTTGGGTGGGTGAGTACTGTGGGTGAGGAGGATGAACATGCCTATGAATTTAGATTGTGGGGGGTTGAGGGACTTTTATGTAATTTTCTCAATTAATATTTGTGATAAAGAAATGAAGTAAACAAACTGCAAAAAAAAGTTAAATAAGGCATTTAGTAAAAGTGTAAAGTAAACAACAAATTTTAGTATTTAATCAGCCTAAGATGGTTAATCAGCTCTAACTGGTTAAGGTAGTCAGTCAAATCATTAAGAAAAAAACAAGCAAAGGTACATGTGATACAAACGTGTAGTTTTTTTTGGAGTGCACGTTCCTTTTCTGACGAGTTTTATCCTCAAATTATGAATTTTTTAGATTTATGAGGCTAGTTTGTTCCCGGGAAAAATACAGTGCCAAAAAATGCGAATTGAGGATAGTTTGAAAAAATTGAGGACATTTTCATTGTTTGTAGTATTATTTGTCGATATTGTTTTTTTTTTTTTTTGGTACAAATTTGTCGATATTGTTATATTCCACATATTTTCAGGTAATTTTAATATTCGTAGGTTAAAATTGCTTGTTGTATCGTAAAACCATTGCTATATACAATTTATTATTAGTGCTTAAGGTAACCTGTGGAATTTAAGTTTAAATTGCCAATTCTATACTTTCAAAAGGTGTAATTTATCAATTGAAATATCACAATGCTAATTTTGTAACTTCAAAAGATTTAATTCGCTACTTCAAATATCAGATTTTTTTAAAATAATATCTACATATTAATTCTAGGTATAATATATCTTGTAAAAACATTCATATATACCATTATCTTTCAAAATAAATATTTACGTATTTTGCATGCAAATGAAGAAAAATATCCACAAGACTTTTCAATTCTGCATGTTAATTCTAGGTATGACACATCTTGTAAAAATATCCATATATACCACTATCTTACAAATAAATATATAAGTATTTTGCATGCATAGGAAGAGAAACGTTCCGAGCTTTGAAGATTAAAGGTAAAATTTATTTCCATTTTTTACCTATCAGTTCAAAAACAAATTGGTCTCTTATTTTTCAATTTTCCCCCAATTCCATCCTCTTCAATTTTCCAAAGAAAATTATGGGTTAAAACATAAAAAAAACATCCAAAATAGGTCTTTGATTTATAAATAAAGTAGGGGATATAAATTCAATCGGTAAAAAACATGAGGGATGATTTTTAATTCTTTGGTATAAGATGAGGGGTTATTAAGGGCTTAGGATCTCTTGTTTCATGTTTGTGTTTCATCTCTTATTTCATTCACGTACACACGTGTATAGGCGGCCCAGATTAGGAAAGATAAATAATTGTGATGAGTGAGAAATAAATGAATTGTTTCACCTGGATCGCCTATTTATACATATGGCGCATATATATAAATGAAATAGAAAATGAAACATAAACATAAAATAGGAGATCTTAATCCCTTATTAAGGGTTATTTTTTAAAACATGTGCATTTTGCGTGTATAGGAAGAGAAATATTCAACGAGAGCTAAGGAGTTGGTGGCACAAGTCAAGAAGTTGTTGCAGGAAGAATTAAAGGAGCCAATTCAGCAATTGGAGTTAATTGATGATTTGCAGAGAATGGGATTATCTTACCACTTTAAGGACAAAATCAAAGAGATATTAAATTTCATATATGATACTAACCACAGCAAACAAGATTCTAAGGATTCAGAAATCGGAAATGATTTGTACTCAACAGCTCTTAAATTCAGACTGCTCAGGCAGCATGGTTTCACCTTATCCGGAGGTGACCATCATTAAATTTGGTCATATATGTATGAATGCAACATGACATGCATTAGTAATGGATCATTTAATTAATTTCTTAACTATTGTATGCAGAGGTATTTGATTGCTTCAAGAATGACAATGGAGATTTTAAGGCAAGCCTCGTGGATGATACAAGAGGATTGCTGC
The DNA here is from genome assembly GCA_037501455.1 of Lantana camara. Classification (NCBI taxonomy): domain Eukaryota; kingdom Viridiplantae; phylum Streptophyta; class Magnoliopsida; order Lamiales; family Verbenaceae; genus Lantana; species Lantana camara. The sequence goes on from CM074863.1 coordinate 90,653,164, forward strand.
AACTATATGAAGCCTCTTTCTTGTCGATGGAAGGCGAAGAAACCTTGGAGAAAGCCAAAGAATTTGCCGCTAATTTTCTGCGGCAGAAACTTTATGATGATGAAGGTACACATGTTGATGATGATCTTTTATCATTGATTCGCCGGGCTTTAGAGATTCCGATTCATCAAAGGACTCAAAGGTTAAATGCAAGATGGTCCATTAATGCATATGGAAATAGATCAGATAAAAATCCAGTTGTGCATGAACTTGCAAAGCTCGACTTCAATATTCTTCAAGCGACATACCAAGAAGAACTAAAACTCGTCTCAAGGTGATTTATCAACTAAATATATATATATTCTACCAAAAAAAAAAACAAAAAACTAAATATATATGCTATATTTAACCGGGAAGGGCTGGTTGAGTCGAAGGAACTCATCAGCAAATTTGATTCTCTCTTTTTCCTGACACTTATTTTATTATATATTTTGCACACATCAGCATATGTTTTGGTTTGTGTTTTTGATGCATATATAGATGGTGGAAGCAAACAGATCTTGCTGAAAAACTGCCATTTGCGAGGGATAGACTGGTGGAGTGTTACTTTTGGACCATTGGTTGGCTTTATGAGCCTCAATATGTATATGCAAGATTAGCAACCACCAAGCTTGTTGCTTTAATAAATGTAATTGATGATATATATGATATCTATGCCACCTTGGACGAACTACATCTCTTCCACGATGCTATTCAAAGGTTAGAATTTCATTTATAATAATTAAATTTCAGAAACCTAAACCTCAATCTAATCTTCGATATTTTTCCCTTTTTAATAATTCAGATGGGACATTGAAACCATAGACCAACTCCCACAATATATGCAACTTTGTTTCTTAGCACTCAACAACTTCATCAATGAGATAGGATACTACGTTCTCAAAGAACAAGGATTTCTTGCCATCCCTTATTTACGAAAATCGGTAATAATACTTTCTTATATTACTCCGAAAGGATAAACCCTACTTCTCTCTCTCCCTATATATATATATATGTTTGGAAATACTTTTTTTCCCTTTTTTCACGTACGTCTCTAGTAAGCTGGCACTTAATTCTTTTAGTTGGTATATGAAGTAAAGTTAATGTTGCATGTAGTGGCAAGAATTATGCACCAGTTATTTCCAAGAAGCAAAGTGGTATTACGCCGGATATGTACCAACCCTCGAAGAATATATCAGAAATGCAAGAATCTCAATATCAAATCCTTTGGCACTATCCCACACATATTTTCTTGTGGCCAATCCAATAGAGGAAGAGGTTGTTGCAAGCTTGTATAAAGATCCCGATTTGAGTCGATATTCGTCGGTGATCTTTCGGCTTGAAGATGATTTAGGAACATCATCGGTAAGTACACATGTTTCTTTTTGTTTCTGTAACTCGTTTATTTAATTAGGAACATATATTATATTTAATTTAATTAAATTTAAATTTTGAATTGCACTAGAATTTAATTTTTGCAATTTTAGATCTCTACATGATTAAAAATAAAACAATAAAAAGCTTGAATCGCGTCATATCTCTTATTTCTCATTTTTCAACTTCATTAGGATGAATTGAAAAGAGGCGATGTACTAAAAGCAGTCGAATGTTACATGAATGAAAGTGGTGCAAGTAGAAATGAGGCACAAAAACATATTGAGTTTCTGATATGGGAGGCGTGGAAGAAGCTAAACAAAGAACGAGCTGCAAATTCGCTATTCCCACAATTTTTTGGCAGAAATGCAGTTGATCTTTGCAGAACGGCGCAATTTATGTACCAGCATGGAGATAGATATCATATCTCTACTCTGTTGTTTGAGCCTATTTTGTAGGATCATCAATTTAATATTTTTGTTGATCTCCAATAATTTTGCCCCTTGGATTAAATATATATTTACAAAAACTCAAATACAAAAAAGTAGCTTCCATAACTACCAAATTTATTCTAATGCAAAACATCTCTAATAAAAAACACTATATAATTACATCTTCAAGGAAGCCAATTATGAATTTAGAGCTATGATGTGTGAATATGAACACAAGAATACAGACCCTACACAATATGAACAGGGCAATACAATTTTTTTCTTAATTTATTGATTATCATATAAAAAGTTTTCGATACGAGTGTCTAAACATCGTAGATGTAGAGAGAACTAATATGCATTCATTAGAAACCAATTAAAGCCACTAAACCATTGGCTTCAGCATCAAACAAGAATTATTTACATTTTTTGTTTTTGCTTCATATTTACATGAAAACTATATGTACACACATATGCTATAGACCCCTAGTGTGAAAAACGAGCTAACAACCCCAAAAATCCTGTGTTACTCGAAATCATCATAAAAAACCCTGTGAAAAAAATAATGATATAGAAAACCCTGAGTTTTATTAAATAAACTCACCGCCCCCTATACCCATCTGGTCAACGAAAAAAGTTGAAAAGTCCATTATACCCTTGTACACTATATATATATATATATATATATAATACATATACGTTGTACATATTGTTTAATATATATATATTATACAATAAATTTATAAAATCTTATTTAATGTATACATAAACATATTAATAAATTAACAAATTTATTGCATATATATATATATATAATACATATACATTGTACATATTATTTAATATATATATTATACATATATAGGTATACACTGTATATATACATAATACATATACATATTAATACATATTATTAATATATATATATATATTGATGAGGCCTAAAATCACCTTCGAATCAGAGCCGTCCACGTGTCAGCATGCCGCTGACTAAACCCTGGACGCTCGCCTCAACGGGCTCGTGGGCCTTCCCAGCCCACTCATTTGCAAGCAAGGATGGACCGTCAAGCCTCGGACGACTACTCCAGTAAAAGCCCAGGCCCGGCGAGTTTTGATGCTCGCATCTCGGCCCTCAGGGTTATCCTCCTCATTGAAGCGCCTGTATGGGGGTCCCATGTTGACGCTCGGGGTATCGTCGCTCAAATATCACCTACCGTTGGGAGCCCATCCGTGAATCTTTCGAGCGTCATCAGCGCTCAGGATGACTCTACCTCTCATACGGTGGATCCTGACCTTCAGGAGGAGACATTAGTCCCTCATCCCACGCGACCCTCGTCAACAACCTCTGACACAAAGGTACAGTGCGCAGTGCACCTGACACGCCGTCTCCTTTTCTAGGATGTCACTCTCACCCCACCAAAGGCTGACGCGTGTTAGGGCAACACAGGTTTGGGACCACATGGTCAATTTACCCATTTACCCCCATCCCTAACATATAAATATAGGAGAACTCATGCATTCTCCCCCAAGTCATCTTACACACACACACTGCATCGTTCTGGACATTCCTACTGATCTTCTCAAGCTTTTCAGCAACCTCACCACAGTTGCATCACCATCACCCCTAGCATTCTTGGTGTTATCCTAGCTGGAAGAACCCACGCTCAAAAGGAAACCCAGATCCTGAGGCTCTCACGCCTGTGATGGTCTTCCCCTTCTCTTACAAATTCTAAAGTGTTGTTGCATTAGGAAACTCAGATTCCTGCACCATCATTTTTGGCGCCGTCTGTGGGAAACCATCACCACCGTCTTTGGTATTGCCAGTCTCTTCTTCTGAAAGCTAGTCGAAAAGTAACACCCAAGTCTTGAATCATGGTTACTGCCACAAGATCTGGAACCCTAGGGAACAGGGGAGGTCTTCCTCCCACCAACGGAGAAAACGCAGAGAACCCTGTTCTTGCCGGAGGGGCACCGCCCCTTGCGGCCGGAAACGTTGATGCCACTGCGCCCCTCCCAACTGGTAATGAAGCGGGAGGATCAGGTTCCAATCCTCCCCCCCCAACTTTCGCCCCAAGTGTCCCTGCCTCCCATCTTGGCGTATATCCTATGGCCATGCCGCCGCCAGGATACGCGCTCACGCAGCCCGGAGTTATGCCGGGGACAACGCCGGGGATGATACCTTTGGTCCCCCCATATCAAGTGGGGACACTGAACCTCCCTCTAGCAGTGCCAAGGGAAATACAGGGGGTGGAGATGCCCCAACTCACTACGCAACAACTTCAGGCGTTGTACGCGCAGTGCGAGAGCCAAGCTGTACAGAATGCTTGGGAACACTTCACTACGGCTTATTTCCCTTCATACGCTGGCGCTCGGATAGCCCCACCCTTGGGCGGGCTCCCTGCACATCCTTTGACAATGGCCCAAAATGCTCTACGGGCACAGCAACCTCCCCCGCCTGCTCCGAATCAAGAAAATGAAGCCCCACCGAGGGTCCAGCCAGAACGACCCGTGGGAGGAGATGACAGGGCTCCTCGAAATGAGGCAGCCGGAAATGATGAAGAGGTCCAGTCAAGGGCCACAAGGAGGGCAAACCGCAGGAATGTCGGTGACCCTCAGCTAGCAGCTGTACAAGACCAAATTCGAGGGCTCCAAAACGTGGTAGAGCAGCTCTCTCGAGCGCGGTCTCACGCCCCCCGTGAGGGGGACGAGAGGTCCAAGGCCAGAGACGCTCGGCGACCACGCAGCCCCATTTCCCACCGAAGAAGAGAGGCTAGCTATGAAGATCCCGACGAGCGAGATTACAGGATCATGGCGGGCGATTCCCCCCTCGTCGAGGAAGTTCTGATGACCCGTGCAGGGAAGGGTAAAATTCCCTCGTCAATCAACAGGTATGACGGAACTACGGATCCAGCCGAGCATCTGGACCATTTTGTGCACTTAATGCACTTGTACGACCACCCAGACAACTATTGGGCCAAAGTGTTTGTCACTTCCCTCACCGGAATGGCCCAGGAGTGGTATAAAAAGCTCCCCCCACGCTCAATCCGAGGGTACTACGACCTGACGGATGCTTTTGTCAGCCATTTCAATTCGCTGAAAGCACCGGCTCCTGCCGCGACCGCCCTTTATAGTTTGGTCCAAGGGCCCAACGAGACTCTCAGGTCCTTCATGGGGAGGTTCAATAAAGAAATTTTGTTGGTAGAAAAGCCTTCGATGGATTTTTTGAGACATGTTCTGTTCGGGGCTATCAACATGAAGCATTATGTCAGCAAGGAGTTTGTGGAGGAAGTGGCCAAGAAAAAGCCGCGTTCGTTGATGGAAATTCGGGAGATTGCAGACTCCTTCTTTACCCTCGAAGATATGTACATAGCGAGGGAACAGAAGATGGCAAATGCCCCTCGTCCCAACAGAACCCACGAAGACAAAGGAGAGCCCGATCGGAGTCACCGCCGCAGCCCAGTACCCGCTCGCCGTCGTACCTCTCCCCAGCGGAGGCACGAGCGAGTCCCCCTCAACCGCCCAATGGCCGAAGTGTATTCTCTGGCGGACCAGAAACTATTCAAAAGACCGCCCAAGCTGAGAGAAACTGAGGCTCAAAAGCGCTCGGGAAAATACTGCGCTTTCCATAAGCAGAAAGGGCATGATACTAATGAATGCCGCCAATTGGAGAAGGAAATTCAGCGGCTGATTGCTGGGGGGCACCTCAAAGAGTTTGTTAGAGCACTGGAAGGGTACGATGAACATTGCGCGGAACGAGCGCTGGGGAGGAGAAGAAGTCGCTCCCGCTCCCGAAGTCCTCGTCGCCAGCACCCTGAGAGCAGCGAGCGTAACAAAGGGAAAGGGGTTGATATGGAAAACCAACCCTTCGCGGTCATTCACATGATCGCGGGAGGGCCCTCGGGAGGTGATTCCAATGCTTCACGCCGCCGCCATGTACGGAGCTATAACCAAAGCACGATCCGCCCTCGCCCAGTGCTTTCCGTGGACAGCTCGACGCGCTCGAAGGAGGAAGATGTTATAGGGTTTACTGAGAAAGATCTTGAACACATTGTAACACCCCATGGGATGGGAAAAACCTCTGACTGTCCCATGGTGGTTAGTTTAGACGTTCATAACCACACAGTAAAGAGGGTTTTATTTGATAGTGGAAGTTCTGTGAACGTTCTCCCGTACTCAACGTTTCAACAGATGAATATAACAAACATCCCCCTCGAACCTCTCAGAACTGCCCTCGTTGGGTTTGGAGGTTCCGAGATCGTCCCCCGCGGACAGATTCGCTTGGCCACCTCTTTTGGTCGCGCCCCACAGCGAAAAACTTTGAGCGTCCTCTACACCATCGTCGAGGTGGATCTCCCTTACAACATCATCATTGGGCGCCCAGCCCTCGTAGATTTCAAGGCCGTAATTTCCACCTATCATCAAAAGGTCAAGTTTCCAACTCCCGAGGGCACCGGAGAAATCCTGTGTAACGTAAAAGAAGCTTGGGAGTGTTACATACTTTCGCTTCGCAGCCACAAGCCCAAGCAGCCCATTCAACTTGGGTCTACTAAGAAGTCCGTGGACTTCCCTGAATTGAACGAAGACGGCCCCGAGCGCAAGAGAGCAAAGCTGTACCGAAAGAAGAATAAAAAGAGGACTCCTGGAGACGTACAGCGTTCAGAGGATAGGCCGCCGGGGGCCGTCGCGGGTTCATCTTCAGAAGGCGAGCGCGACGATCCCAAGAGTATGCTCACCGGGAAAAAACGAGCGCTAGAGGCGCCTCGGCCGGAAGTTCGGATTGAGCCCGCTGAAGAATTTTTGACCGTTGAATTGGAGCCTGGGAACCCGGATAAGACCACTCAGATTGGCTCGGGCCTGGATGGGCCCTCGCAAGTTTTGATGATCGACTTCCTACGGGAGAACCTAGATGTTTTCGCGTGGAAAGCTTCTGACCTCACCGGAATAGATCCGAGCGTCATTGTACACAGATTGAACGTGGATCCAACCTTCAAGCCCATCAAACAGAAGAAGAGAGACGTTCATGGCTTTAGGAAACGGGTTATCGAGGAGGAGGTTGGTAAGTTGCTTGATGCTCAATACATCGAGGAAATCTTGTACCCAGAGTGGCTTTGTAATGTGGTCCTCGTCCCAAAGAGCGCCAATAAGTGGCGTATGTGCAACGACTTCACGGACCTCAACAAAGCGTGCCCCAAAGACCATTACCCTCTACCGAGGATCGATCAGTTGGTAGACTCTACAGCCGGGTGTGAACTCATGAGCATGATGGACGCCTTTCAGGGATATTATCAAATCTTTATGGCGCCCGAAGATCGCCCCAAAACTGCGTTTATTGTGCACTTGGGTGTCTACTGTTTCAAAGTCATGCCCTTCGGGCTCAAAAACGCGGGAGCAACCTATCAACGCCTTGTCAATAGGATGTTCGAGCACGAAATTGGAAAATCTATGGAGGTATACGTGGATGATATGATAGTCAAAAGTGAGCGCCAACACTCCCATCTGGAGGATCTCAAGCAGACTTTCGATATTCTTCGTCGCTACGGAATGAAGTTGAACCCTTCAAAGTGCACTTTTGGCGTTCGAGGTGGTAAGTTTCTGGGATACATGGTCAGTCAACGAGGCATAGAGGCAAACCCCGAGAAGATCAAAGCAATCCTGGATATACCCTCCCCTCGCAATCTGAGAGAGGTCCAGGTACTCGTGGGTAAGATCATTTCGTTAAACAGGTTCATTTCCCGCTCAGCAGACCGGAATTTACCCTTCTTTAAAATTTTGCGCAACGCTCGGAACTTTACCTGGAACGAGGATTGCGAAAAGGCCCTGCAGAACATGAAACAGTACCTGTCGAGCGCGCCTTTGTTAACCAAGCCAATCCCGGGGGAGAACTTATTTGTCTATCTATCAGTCTCTTTAGAGGCAACGAGCGCTGTCCTCGTAGCAATCCGCGAGCGTAAGCATATGCCAGTGTATTACCTGAGCAAAACTCTACAGGGGGCAGAGAAAAGGTATATGGAAATTGAGAAATTTGCCTTTGCGCTCGTTAACGCATCCCGAAGGCTGAGGCCATATTTTCAGGCTCACTCCATCACAGTGCTAACAGATCAACCACTCAGGCAAGTCCTATCCAAACCGGATGTTTCGGGAAGGTTAATCAAATGGGCCATCGAACTCAGTCAGTTTGATATCTCCTTCGAGCCTCGCACAGCCATACAGGCTCAGGCAGTGGCCGATCTGTTGGTAGAACGTTTCAATTTGGAGACTGTGCCACAGGCGGACGAGGGTTTATGGCTTTTACACACGGATGGCTCCTCGACCTCACAAGGGGGGGGTGCCGGGGTGACCCTCAGGGATCCCCTAGGAGCAGAAGTTGACTACGCAATCAAGCTGGCGTTTCAATTCACCAACAACGAAGCTGAATATGAGGCCCTCATCCAAGGGCTCCGGATCGCGCTCCAAAATGGGGCCGCTCGTGTCACAGCATATGTTGATTCGCAGTTGATCGCGAGTCAAATCGATGGTAGTTATGAGGCTCGAGAAGCCACCATGGCACGATATCTATCGAGCGCCAAGGAGGAGATAGCCAAGTTCAAGGAATTTCATCTTTTGCAAGTTCCGAGAGCAGAAAACGAACGTGCTGACGCTCTTTCAAAATTTGCGTCCGCCCTGGATGGCCTTAGTGAGCGCTCCGTTACATTCCTGAGAACGGAGGAGCCACTGATAAGTAGAGGTGAACCTTCAAAAGAAGTGCACATGATTGACCCCTCCGAGCCTTGTTGGCTTGATGAAATTGTCAGATTCCTCCATGACGGAACTTGTCCGAGCGACAAAGTTGAGGCTCGGAAAATCAGAAGCAAAGCTCCTCGCTTTACATTGGATGCCGAGGGTCGATTATTCAAGCGATCCTTCCTAGGACCACCGTTGAGATGTTTGAGACCCTCGCAGGCTAAAGAAGTTATAGAACATGTACATAGTGGAAGTTGTGGAAACCACTCAGGCGGACGAATCTTGGCAAAGAAAATCTTAAGGAGTGGGTTTTATTGGCCCTCGGTATTGCAGGACGCCGTTAAATATTCCAAGAAATGTCCCAAGTGCCAGTTCCACTCCAACACTCCCCAGCTGCCGGCGGCTCAAATGGTTCCTATTGATGTTTCCTGGCCTTTCGATCAATGGGGCATCGATATCGTGGGACCTCTCCCCATGGCGGTCGGGCAAAAGAAGTTCGTAATACTTGCAGTGGATTACTTCACCAAGTGGGCCGAGGCCGAAGCGGTCGCCAAGATAACGTTCAAAGTTGTAAGGGATTTCATTTGGAAAAATATCATCTGCAGATACGGCATCCCGAGGGTGCTCATCTCGGATAACGGCTCCCAATTTATCGCTGCGGACACGAGGGATTGGTGTTATGAATTAGGGATCGAACAACGATTCACTTCCGTGGGTCATCCCCAAGCTAATGGTCAAGCGGAAGTGACCAACCGAACCATACTCCAGCATCTGAAAACGATGCTCGAGAGTAAGAAGGGAGAATGGGCTGAAGAACTTCAGGGAGCTCTGTGGGCGTACCGTACTACGCCGCGAGCGGCAACGGGGGAAACCCCTTATTCCCTCGTGTACGGCTCCGAGGCCATGATACCTGCGGAGATTGCGCAAGAATCCGCACGCGTTGCCTATTTCGAACCCGTCGCCAACGAGGCCAATCGGGCGCTCGAATTAGATTTGCTGGATGAGAAGAGGAATGCTGCTTGGGCACGCATTCACAAATACAAAGCAACCGTTGCTCGCCAGTACAATAAACGTGTTAGAGAAAGGACTTTCCAGCTAGGGGACTTGGTCCTCAAAAAAGTTGAAGTCTCCAAACACGTAGGTAAGTTGGACCCTAACTGGGAAGGCCCCTTCAAAGTCATCCAGGTACGAGCAAACAACACCTACCTATTGGAAACTCTGCAGGGCGAGCAACTCCCTAGGCCATGGAATGCGTGTAACCTCAGAAGGTTTTACGTGTAGACATCAGTTTCTTTGTAATGGCCCGGTCGTGGCGTAAAGGGTTTTCCTTTGACGGAAAGCGTGTTGTAATCATTTCCGAAAAATGCATTTATGTAACAGTAAGTATTTAACTCTTTGTTTTTATTATTTGCTTGCTCTGCTATCTTGGTCATAAGATCCGAGCACCGAAAGGCCTACTCCGTGTCGAGCATCCTCCACGTCGAACGGTCTACGCGATACATCAAACGTTTCAAAGTGACACTGTCCAGGTGTTGATAACCACCCACCTATAACAGTTTGAAAGGTTGATAATATAAAACCCTAAGAATGAGCGTGTTGAAGGGTGGGATGCTAAACGCTTAATTTACGCCAACTGAGTGCTCAGCACACTAGTTCTCGCTCGTAAACCCCCTGTGACCCTCATCTACCTGGGTAAGAGTACGCCCGTAAATAGTGAATGCCACTAACACTACGGCTGCGCTCGTTTTAATCCCCGCTTAGCAAATCCTACAAAGAATTTCTGAGTACGGTCAACTTTCTGGAATGAACAAGATAAGGGTACATGCCAAACGTTTAAGGCCAATACTTAGCTAAATCCTTAGGGATTCCCTAAGTTCAAGTTCGAGCCTCAATAAGGATCCTAAGATTCCAGACCTAGGCCAATTCTTGGCTAAAGTTTTTCTAAACCTAGATTCGAAACTTCATTTCGAACGTGGCCAGGGAACCCTCCCAAGGGTCACCCTCGCGCCTATATTTGCAAGCATGTTATTTGCCTAAGCGTCAAGGGACTATCGGAGAAAACCTATCATCATACACGCTTATTGCAAACATTCAAACGAAAGATATTAGCATGGGAATGGCGAGCATAATAAAGCAACATCAGTCACTGTCCAAGAGTAAAAAAGAAAACATTCATACTTCCAGACATTCAAGCATCCAAAAAGGAGTGCAGTTATATGGAAAAAACAACGCAAAAGATCCAAAATACTCAAAGAAATAATGGAAGATTAAGTACAGACATAAAAGTGTTCATGATTGGAAAGAAGAAATTGAGCGGACAAAGATAAGAGATTGATGGCCACGGAAGCTTCACTGGGCCGGAGCGTCAGGCTCGGGAGGAGCAGTTGCGAGGGGAACCGGAGCCAACACATTAGCGTCCGAGGTTTGGGCCTCACCAGGCTCCTCAGCATCCGCGACGTCCATGACAGTGCCTTCATCTTCTATCAGTAGAGGCTCGGGATCTACCCTGTTGGCAGCAATGAACTCCCTTTGGAGCGTTTCCACCAACTCCTGGTACTCAGGCTCCGCCAGATTGTCCGTGGGATCTTCCTCCTGAACCATTGGCTCGCAATTCTCATCAAGATCCATGCGCAGGCGAGCATCGGATCGAGCGCTTTCAGGGGCCAGTCCCAACCTCACCATTTGCCCAATCGCTTTATGGAAGAAGCGTCGAGCATTATCAAAGCACTGGATGTTGGCCGCGAACACAAAGGCTTTTGAGCGCACGAATTTCTTCACGGCCTCCCAGGATACCCTCGCCTCCAACCCCTGGACCTTGCTCCGCAAGTCCTCAAGGGCCTTGCTAGTCTCCTCATTTTGGCGAGTGCTCTCCGCCAGCTGCCTGCCCAGATCCCCGTTTTGCATCCTCAGCTGGTCCCGTTCCTCCTTCACCTCTCTGTGGCGCTCATTAAGAGTAAGATAAGCGTCCTCCGTCTTCTGAAGGTTCTCCCTCAGTTGGGCCATATCACGGTCAGCAGCGGACATTTGAGCGTGGAGGTTGTTGTAATCCTCCTGCAGTTGAACAGGGTCTGAGATGCGCAACAGTTTCTTGTATTTGGCCTTGTGCTCGGAGTAGGCCTGCGCTCGCCCTTGCAAATTCTTCAACCTAGGGATTACCTCCTGGAAAACCAGACGCAAAGATTAGCACTCGAATGCAAACACTGGAAGTTAAAAACCTTCAAAGGATACTAAGGGCTTACGGTCAAAAGAGCATGACAGGCATCGTCAGCGACGCGAGCGGCATCATACTGGTTCAACTTGTCATGATCGCCGGAAAACTGGAGTTTTCCGACGATATCAGAAATGATGTTCACTGAGTGGGCGCTCTTTTTCAAAAGAACAGGACCCTCGGTCCGTTGGCGCTTGTAACGGGAATCGCCCTTACAGCCTATCTTCCAAAATTCTTCATCTTCAGAAGATGAAGTGTCGCTGCCCTCGCCACGGTGGCCCACGACCACCTCTTTTCCCTTGCCTGAAATAGGGAGAGAGTCCGGCATCCTTTTTCTTTTTCCCTGGCGCTCGGCCCGGAGAATCTCATGAAAGCGGACGGGCTCCCCCGAGCGGTTCCGCGACCCGCTTGAACTGAGTGAAATTGGGCCCGCGGGGGCCGCCGGCGGAGGGGTGGCTTCACGGGCACCTTCCAGGGTTAGATCCTCGATAGGGCCCCTGGGAGGAACCTCATTCCCCGTGCCCCCTCGAGCGCTGGATTGTCCTCGGCCTGTTCCTCGGCGGTTTACTCTCCCCCTCGGAGCGTGAGGTGGGCGGTTCTGCTGCGGTTGCTGCTCTTGAGGATTGGCTGCGGGTCCTTGGGCACCCAACATACGGGAGAGGGCTTCAGCATTCATACCTTGAGATAGAACTTGGATGCCTGCAGGTAGAGGGGAACGAGCGTCAGAAGACTGGATGTTTGAATGATATAAACATGAAAACAACGATAACTGTAAGTCAGAGAGCTATTCTAAAGGTTAGAGGTGTTAGTTCCTAGAATCTAACCGTCAAGGGCCATGATGTCAGTTGGGGGGTGGAGTATCATGTTAGGGGGGCAAGATATTCCGTAGCGGAACAACACCCCTTCGTTCTTCACCAATGTCTCCGCCTGGATCCACTTCTTTTCAGCCTTCATCTCGAGGGCTAACCCCATCGCCCACTCCTCAAAATCCTTATTCCTCATCCTTTCCCTGATCAACGGACCCTCGCCATGAATCATCCATTGCCTGTGAACTCCGAAGATCCCCCCTGGAGCCCCCACGAAAAAATATTTTTCCTTCCAGTGCTCGCCATAAGATGTAGATGGAGAATTTATCATCTTAAAGCCTGATTTGGCCTGGGCATAGTAAAAACCGTCTGTAGGCGACGAGCGAGGCGAGCGGGCTACTTGTATCAAGCTGTCAAAGTTGATTATCGAGGGCGCTTTGCCTAAGGCCCTCATTGTTATGATGAACGTGTTGATTAGGGCTATGCCATTGGGTAGAATTTGTGAAGGGCAAAGCCCTAGATGATGGTAAATGGTAACGGCGTTGTGAGCGATGGGAAACCTCAGACCTCCAGCAAGAACTGCGTCCCAATAGACCGTCATCATCCCAGGCGGTGGACGATTGGCCCTCTCCCCTTCCACAGGAAGTCTCATAGGAAACACGGCTTCATCCCAATACGCTTTCGCCCTCAACTCCTCCAAATCACCGAGGGTCAGAATACTCTCGATTTCGTCCGGAGATCTATCAGTTTGATGGCGGTTATCTTGCCTTACCCGAGTGGCAGGCTCCTTGCCTCTCCTCTGACGCCTTCTGGAGGGTTCCGCCTCGAATGGACGCCCGGATGGCCCCGCTTCACCCTCGGGAGCCGCCATAGCCACTGTGATTCTGTGATCCTGGGGTCTCACAGCGCTGTTCAAAACTGGGAATACTCGTTCCCCTTGTCTCTGCATCTCCATCACATTGTGCATCTCCTCGAAGAGATCGTCCGTCTCACCGGGAATGCGCTCGTTCATCCCTTGAACGGCAGCGTTCACCTCCTCCTCCCCGGCGTCAACCGGAGCTTGGGCCACCGACATCGCCATAGGAACACCTTCACCTAGGTGCGCCCTGATCAAAGGAACCGCTATGGGGACATCACCATGAGGGGAAGAACTCCCCACCGACATCTCCTCAATCTCCCGTACATAATCATCAGCTTGATTTCCGGCCATGGTCAGTTTTCAATTCTCGGAGAAGAGATTTCCAACAGAAAACTCTAGGAAGGATGAGATTTCCAAAACAGATTCAACAGTAGACAGTGGCTCTTCCCTCAAGGTTTTCACTCACACCACCTAAAACTAATGTCAGCACGGGGAAAATAAGAAGAAGGGTAAAGAATTTTTACCTAAGATGTGAAGAGAAGAAATTCGCCGGAGCTTGTAGAACTTGCAAAGGTTTCTTGCTTTGAATGTGCTTGAAAGAGTTTGAATGCGTGAAAGAGGTACCAAAACCCTGCAAACCCCTATTTATAGGGAAGATGGTACAAGGATTAGGGTTAAAATTCAAAAACGCAATCATTTCCCGCCTAGGAAACCCCCCACTTTTGGTAACCGCCTCACGCCTCCCGGAGTACACGCGCCCACGTTCCCACTCAGCATTAAATGCGGACTTGACAGCATTTAATGCGGTGTCAGTTTGTGTCCGTTACAGAAGGCCAGCAGTCTCCTCGAGGGTAATCTCTCGTCCCTCGGATATTTGAAATTCAGGATTCCTCCTTTATAAATTCTACAGCACGCTCGAAGCGTTACTACAGAATTTGGGGGGCAAAATGATGAGGCCTAAAATCACCTTCGAATCAGAGCCGTCCACGTGTCAGCATGCCGCTGACTAAACCCTGGACGCTCGCCTCAACGGGCTCGTGGGCCTTCCCAGCCCACTCATTTGCAAGCAAGGATGGACCGTCAAGCCTCGGACGACTACTCCAGTAAAAGCCCAGGCCCGGCGAGTTTTGATGCTCGCATCTCGGCCCTCAGGGTTATCCTCCTCATTGAAGCGCCTGTATGGGGGTCCCATGTTGACGCTCGGGGTATCGTCGCTCAAATATCACCTACCGTTGGGAGCCCATCCGTGAATCTTTCGAGCATCATCAGCGCTCAGGATGACTCTACCTCTCATACGGTGGATCCTGACCTTCAGGAGGAGACATTAGTCCCTCATCCCACGCGACCCTCGTCAACAACCTCTGACACAAAGGTACAGTGCGCAGTGCACCTGACACGCCGTCTCCTTTTCTAGGATGTCACTCTCACCCCACCAAAGGCTGACGCGTGTTAGGGCAACATAGGTTTGGGACCACATGGTCAATTTACCCATTTACCCCCATCCCTAACATATAAATATAGGAGAACTCATGCATTCTCCCCCAAGTCATCTTACACACACACACTGCATCGTTCTGGACATTCCTACTGATCTTCTCAAGCTTTTCAGCAACCTCACCACAGTTGCATCACCATCACCCCTAGCATTCTTGGTGTTATCCTAGCTGGAAGAACCCACGCTCAAAAGGAAACCCAGATCCTGAGGCTCTCACGCCTGTGATGGTCTTCCCCTTCTCTTACAAATTCTAAAGTGTTGTTGCATTAGGAAACTCAGATTCCTGCACCATCATATATATATATATATATATATATATATATATATAATACATATTAATACATATTATTAAAAATTATTTTTTAATTCATGATAAATATTATATTAATAAATAAATAAATCTTAAATTATATTATTATATCTATTAAAAGAGTGTTATAAATATATAATATGTATATATATTATAACAGGAGGGAATTTGAGAAAACTCCCCATGGGTTGAAAAATTTTTAGTTTGCTCCCCAGGTCTAAAAATATTTTAGTTCACTCCTCAATTCACATGCATAATTTGATTTTTGGGGCAGATACCACATATAGCGATTTAGATACACTATATGACGATTTAGATACCACATATGGCGATTTAGATAAACTCAAGAATCGTGTACCTAATTCGTCATATGGTGTATCTAAATCACCATATCTGGTATCTGCCCCCAAAATTGGGGAGTTAACTCAAATTAAGTATGTGAATTGGGGAGTGAACTAAAAATTTTTTAGACCTGGGGAGTAAACTAAAAATTAACTATACAATTGGGGAGTTTTCTCAAATTCCCCCTAACAGAATAATATATATATATATATATATATATTACAATAATTAATTTACTCAAAACCCACCAAAAATAAGCTATTATAGAAATGGGACAAAGAAGTACGACAACCCTAACAACTTATCAAACTCAACATAAAATAGAAAGTTAAGGAAAGAGTAATCTTGTGGGGCTCTTCCTAATAAATGAAAAATATTAGGGGCATAATTAAAATTCCAATTGAACAGATACGTCACAATCATTATAGGAGACCACGCGGAGAACTCGTACTTTACAATTTTGACCCCAGCACCCCTGGACGTCAATTTGAAATGACCTGTTCACATTGACCCCACAATTCTTTTCTATTTACTAAAACCGCCCACGCCGGTCAAACCGGGGGCTTTTGTATGTTGACTAATTAATACTAGAAATATTTATCATCCCCATTAATTCCCACTAATGTTACTATTAATTTTTGGGCTAATCACAGAAACCCCCCATCCTTTGGGGGTTTTGGCACTTTCCCCCCTATACTTTCATTCTTGGCATTAAACCCCCTAACATTTGAAAAATATTACACTTAACCCCTTCAAAAAAATTTGATCATCGATTTCTCCTCCGTCAAAGTGATCCAAGCTTCAAGACCACCGCCACATGTTCGTCTCTCCAAGAAGAACAAAACCCATACCCCAGCCAACCCTATTGACCGCCAAAAGCTTCGTTCGTCGTGCGTCGTCTTTAACCGATGATTTCTACTTCGTCGGTTGTCGGATTTTGATTTCGAGACCATTGTTGTGTTACTTGCGTCGAGAGTTTCGATTTGATATATAATATCTACACATTTGAGATCAACTTTGTATAGATTTGCTTTGTTAAAGTTTGTTACAAGGGGTTAAGTGTGATATTTTTCAAAGGTTAGAGGGTTTAATGCCAAAAATAAAAGGATAGGGGGAAAAATACCAAAACCCCCAAAGAATGGGGGTTTATGTGATTAGCCCTTAATTTTATATCATTTCTTTCTTCCTAAAAATAATCATTATATTTTTTTCTATATGATTTTGGTGGGTGGGTGGGTGGGTGGGACCCAAAGTTTGACTGAAAAAAAAAAATAAAGAACTTTATATGGTAAGTGGGATAGCATTTCTATTTTAGTAGGATCATCATATATTTCATTTAGCTTTACCAAAAAAAATATATATATTTCATTTAGGGAAAAATATAATTTATCGCATATATATATATATGGACATATATCTATTTGTTTAAATTTAATTTAGAAGTGATTGTACAAATATATAAGACATGATATGGGATACAACTATACTAGCGTATATATATGGACATATATCTATTTGTTTAAATTTAATTTAGAAGTGATTGTACAAATATATAAGACATGATATGGGATACAACTATACTAGCGTATACCCCGTGCGATACACGGAAAATATGAAAAAAAACTAATTAATACATTACATACATCGATAATAGTTGGAGAGATAAAAAAAAATCTAAGAATTTGACTTCTTAAATTATTTATGAAAAAAAATAATAATAATTTGAGGTTTCAAAGGGGATCATCAACAAAATAAGAGGTAAATTTCATAAGTTAATTAATATAGATATCTTATGAAAAAGAAAAAAGAATTAGGGGGTAAATGACTATGTTGATTATATATATTTACATTTACATGAAAAACGACTTTATAAAATGACTTTTAAAAGATACACAAAATGTTTAGGCTGTATATATAAAATCATTTCCCGTTATATTTATCTTCTTTAACGTATAAAGATTTAAAGAGTTTCCTATAAAGCTTATCGAATTGAAATAAATAATTAGCTAAATTTGAACAAAGAAAGAAAATCAATTATTACAAAGAACATGGACTAAATAATAAACAATTTTAAAAAATTAAAGGCACAAAATATCAACTATCAAAATTTCAAAAATTTTTAAATATAAAAATACAAAAATAAAGCACAAGACTATATATATATATATATATATATATATATATATATATATATATATATAAAATAAAGTAGACAAACTATTATTTGAAAAATGATCACCGAGTAAAAAGCATAGATTTATGTGAAAATAAAATATTAATAATCAACTTAATAAGTTGGAGAGTTGGAAAAACTATAGCTATTAGAATCAAACATATTCAAATTCTTTAAATTAATTCAACAAAAAAATATATAAAAAATAATAAGAATTTTGAAAATAAAATAATAATAATATATATATATATAATAAAGTAGACAAAGTATTATTTGAAAATTGATCTTCAAGTAAAAAGCATAGATTTATGTGAAAATAAAATATTAATAATCAACTTAATAAGTAGGAGAGGTGGAAAAACTATAGCTATTAGAATCAAATATATTCAAATTCTTTAAATTAATTAACAAAAAACTATATAAAAAATAATAAGAATTTTGAAAATAAAATAATAATAAGTAAAAGTATAAAAAGTAATAATAAAAACATATCAAAAAAGACAAAAGACCACACATATGATAATGATAAATAAAATAAAAAAAAAATTGAACATAACAATATATAAATCTAACCATAAACTATGGAAAAATATATTACAGCAAATATAATTTGCGTAAAACTAAATGGACATATATATTATAGAAATATTGTTGATAATGTGAAAAAATTTCTCAAAAGAAATAATTAATAAGAAAGAAATTTACGAAGAAAATTTTTTTTGAATTGATAAATCTCAATTTAATAAATAAAGAGAAATTGTTAAGATGATTAAATGAAATTTTTTAACAAATTAAAGAATTAATAAAGGAAAATTCAAAAATTTAGAGAAATAGAGTTGAGTTCAAATAAAATAATTGTGGTCAACCACCGCTCCACTATATAAATAAAAATAAATAATAAATTTAATCAATTTAGAAAAGAGTAAAAGAATATTTTAATTTTTGTAGAAAAAAGAAACCATATTAAATTCAACAAAATTCTTCACTAAATGGAAAAAACAAAAAGTTAAATCTTAAAACATCAAATAATATCTTAAGGACAAAGTTAAATCAACGAAAAGTCAAAAAAATGTACAAACAACTAAAAATTAAATCATATTATTAATTTCTACTTAAAAAATTATATAATGATAAGTAAATGAAAAAAAAATCATAAAAACAATTATAATATAATTGATTCAACAGTAGCAGAAGCTTGGAAAAAAAAATTAAATAATAATAATGAGTAAAAATTGACATAATCTCAACATACTCCGTTGATTTATACTAGGTTACACACTTCTAAGTGGCCAATAGGATTCGAACCCAAATAATTGCCCTGAACAAAAAACCCTTCAGCGATTTGAACCAACCGTTGTTAGCATGCTAAGTTCTCATGTTGGCATACAAATACATGGAACATTTTGCTTCTCACTGCAAAATAATAATAATAATAATAAAATAAATTTTGCAAACATAAAAACAAAAAGAAGAAGAAAAAAATCGAACAATCTATTATTACAAAGTGGTATGAGTGCTTTTTTTCATAAAAAAATTGCTTAGTGGTTTTTGCAGATATAAAATTTATGCAGCATGACATTGTAGGTTTTGAAAATTTTGTAAGAGAAAGTAATGTATTTTAAGAAAGATTGACTAACTAATAAAATTTTGAATTGTTAATTGAGAAAATCAAGGAAATAATTAATGGAATTATACAAATAATTTAAGGAAAAAAAAGTTAACACTTAAAACAAATAATTATTTATCAATTATAAATAATTTAAAATTCTAAGAATTCACAAACTTCTAAAATTTTCCTAAACTTATGCATTCAAATAAGTTGTACCATAAATTGATACTTTAATTTAGGATAATTTTCAAAAACTTAAGGGATATTAATTTGTTAAATAAATAAATTAACTTAATATCGATCAATCAATCATAATTATTAGTTTTAATTAAAATTTTCAAAAAAATCATAAAATTCTATTCAGTCAAAATTGATTGAATTAGGATCAAATACAATTTCTATATATTATAATATAGATATAGATATAAATATAGATATGGATAGATATAGATATAGATTTAAAACATACCTGATGATTTAGAATTGAGGGGAAAAAAAAAAGGGAATGATAGAGATATATTTTATTTTATTGTTTTTTTTTTATTTGGGTGCATATAGAGACAAATTTTAATGAATGAAGATTGACAAATTGATCATGTAAGTATGGATGATATTTGAACTATGATGCATGGACACTCCTAAAAATATCATTTTGCCGTGTCGTGTCGTGTCGGACACTCATGTCCGACACTCCTCACTTGGGAAATTGAAAAAAAAAATTTGTGTCGCTGTATCCGTGTCGTCGTGTCCGTATCCATACATCATAAGTACATATAGTGAGAGAATCAAGGAGAAAATAAATAAAATTTATCATAATTACATATAATTAGGGAATTTATTGTTTATATCAATTTTTTTTTTTAAATTCACTATAAATAAATTTCTATGGTGGTTGTATTAGGTAACTCAAATTCGTTTGCTAATTTTTAGGAGGTTTAATTATTAATGATACATAATCTTTTATTAATGGAATAGTTAATGGATTACATATGATATGGGGTTGAGTTTAATAATATTGAAATATATTAATCCAAATAGAAACAAAAAAGATAGAAAAAAAAATATTATTCCAACACCCAATGAAAAATCATTTTTTCAATAAAATGTTAAAAATATATAAAATAGTATTGAGTCAAAACAATACAATTGCAGTCAAATACCTTCGTGGATTATATAATAGTGTAGATAATGCATTTTAAATAAATTAATTAATGATAATTTTCTTAATTAAATATAAAAATTTTAAATTACATAGCATAAATTTTCAAATAAACAATAGAATAGTATTTAGTTAAAATTCTATAATTTAATGTATATATATAAAAGAAATTAAATCACATGAAAAAATTGAAAATATGCCATGAATCTTACCAAAGATAATTACTCTCCTTAATTACTATTTATTTGTATAATTAAATAATACAGCCTATCAACTTTTTTCTATCAAAATAAATTTTTCAAAAAAACCACAAAATTCTACAGCATCAAAAATGCACTTTGAAAAGTCAAACATGGTTTTCAAATATATAATAGTATAGATTTTAGTAAAATACATGATTTTATATTTTTATTTTTATAGAATGAGTAATTTTAATCCGAAACTGGTTATGCCTGTGTAATGAGGAGGTAGATATCTTACAGAGTTACAGTCTTACACTTGTCATGTGATTAACTTTAGTCGAATCCGATTCAAGTTATAATTTTTTCTATAAAATAATAATTATTTTTTTAATAAGTGGGATACCAATCCTATTTCAAGATAAATATCTATATAATTAAGTCATGCAATATAAGTGATTTTACAAATCTTGGATATGATTTGGAGGGATACATCCACATTAAAATCAATTAAATAAAATCTCTTTATTTCCTTAGATATTATCATCATATAAATTTATTTTGTTTTTGTTGATAAATGATAATGTTAAAGAAGGATGAGATAAGATTTACCTCACTTCTTTATGAAGTGGAATTAGCATAATATTCTACTTTAGACAATTATGCTGTTTTCTTTAGGGAAAAGCTGTTTTGTTTCTACATATAAATTCTTCCTTTGTGGCACCCATTCCAATTACGTGACGTGTAATTTTGCACTTTGTGTATACCTCAAAATAAGCAATCAATTAAATATAGACAGCCCATTTTTATGATCATCTTCTTAAAAATATTATTTATTTTATCTTTTTGTATTAAATATTCGTGTGAAATACAGTAATACGTCCACATATTTACGTAATAAATTAATAATAACTAACATTAATAATGCACGGATATATAAGAAATATGGACATGTCGATATTAATTTTTTAAAAGAATTATTATACAATAAATATGCGAGACTATATTTAATATAAGTATTGGACGTTATATCGTTCTATTTATATATTTATTTGTATTTGGGCATCATTAATTAAATTTTCCCTTTAACTTATTATACACATTTGGCCACAAAGTCGTACAGCTATACAAATCAAAGCAATCTTGAGTTGGTTTTTCCTTAAGAAATAAATAGTATCCTACTTTGGAATGTAGTAGCTAAAGGAAAGGGAAAGTTGGGAGTCAATTCATTGACCTAATGTTGGAAATCTTTCAAATAGGCAAATTGCAAGTCACCCCCTATTTTTTGTTTATTTTATTATTTAACCCTCCTAAATATATTGAAAAGAAATTTGTCTCCTTTAGTTTATGTCTTTATGAGATCTTTGGAAATTTGTCCCTATTTTCTGCAAAGTGTTAAGTATTCTATAATACTTAGGGGTAGATGTCTTTTTCCTATTTTAAGGGGGTAAAATGCAATATTTGAAAATTTTAGGGGTCGAATTTGAATGAGATGATATATTTATGATACTATATAAATACAAGAGAAAACAATTCTTACAAATAGTAGGATACTAGTAACCCTACACATTGGTTGTGTGTGCAATTAAGTTATTATTTAAATATATTAAAATTAATTTTTATATTGATATATATTTTATAATTATATTTAATATAATTACTAAATTATGATATTCAATATGATATTTCCAGTTCTTTGTTATCGTTCGGCTCGTCAAGTCCCTTCAGTCGGTTCGCTCAAGTGGTCTTTATCACATTAGTTATATGGGGAGAAAAAAATAAAAATCATATAAAAAAGAAAAGAAAAAAAAGACTGAGGTGAGGGGAGAAAAAAAGAAAATATCCAGATGAAATAAATAAATAAGGAAAAAAAAAAAAAAGGGTGCAAGAGACAAAGCGGTTAGTATTTGTCTCTCTTACTTAATAGAATACTATAGATGAAAACGACGAGAGTATTCTTATATTTATAGAGTATTTTTATATCTACACCCCTTGTAAGATTGGGTAATTACAATTCGTACCCTCTTGATGAAAATATTATACAATCAATCCTTTCAAGTTTGAAAAATTATAAATGAACCAATTCCGGTTGGATTTTTCACGATTTTTTTTTTAAAATTGATTATATTTCACCACTAATTAGTTCCTCAACGCTAATTGACGGGGGAAAAAGTCATTATAAAAATCAATTTATAAATAAATCATATGTTTATCCTCCAAAAAACTTTGTAAGTTACGTGTCTGTCACTTGAGAATGATATGTGAGATGTTGTGAAGAACTAATTAATGGTGAGATATAGTCGATTCAAGAATGATTTTGCAAAAATTCCAACCGGAATGGGTTCATTTGTAATTTTTCAAACTTGGAATGGTAGGTTGTGTAATATTTCCATCTAAGGGGGTAAGAGTTGTAATTATCCAATCTTGCAGGGGTGTAGATTATTTATATTATATATAATAGTGTCCTTATATATATAACACATGATAGTGACCTTATATGATGATATATAACATAAATATAATTTATATTCTGAAGATGAGTTAAATACAAGATACAATTACTTTATTTGAAACTTTATGATATAAGAATTGCTTTAAATATGATTATTATATTTATATTACATATCTAAATTGAATAAATAAATAAATGTTTTAAAAAGACTATGGGTCTATATATATTTCTAACTATTATATCACTTTGTCTCTACATTTTTAAAGTTCTATCTTTTATTATTCTCGAATAAGTTTTATTTTCGGAAAATACATTAATTTAATTGAACTAGAGCTATAAATTTTTAGTAAAATAACTATAATTGTGCGGAAAATGATATATTTTCAACCAACTGAAAATAAAGTATAAATAGTTCATAATATATCAAATAATAAGTCTATTAATAACTCCCCTAACATATATTTATCTATAAAAGAAACTACGTAATTAATTCACATGTTAGCAAACAACTTATAAGTCTTGGCATCCAAAATGATCTGCCGGACTGAGGCCACTGCCCCCACCGCCGCCGCTACGGTGGAGACGACGCCGATCACCGTGTTCAGCCAAAATATAAGGCTGCGTTTGGGGGGCTTGAATGTCACGTTGTAGAAAACCATAGGTAAGATGAAATCCAGAGGAATGCAACCAAACGCTCCAAACAAGGCCATGATGTCTCCAAAGAAAGGGAGCATCGCCGCCAACGTGGTGGCGATGATCACCGATAACGACCGGAAAACTATCCGTGGGACGGCGTTGCGCATCGAGAACTGGCCCATCTTTGGATCCGCAAACTTGCGCTCTATGACTACATTTGTTGGTTGCAAATACGTCTGCATTAGGTATAAGGAGGAGATTTACGCACCACCTTAGTCCTTAGCTCATTAAAAAGTTGGGAAAGATTAAGATTTTTTCCTCTAATCTAGACTGTTTAGCAATATACTTGTTGTGTATGAGTGGGAGAAACATGAGACGAAAAACATAATGGAAACAGAAACTCTATACCAAAAAATTTGCAATTTGAACCTTTTTTTTCTTCTTTTTTAAAACCGGTTTAAATCCAACATTCTGACTGAAACCCATCGTACACTAGGTTAAAATCGAGATTTAAGTTGTCAACAAAAACAGATATAATACATTTTACATTGATATTTCGGGAATGAGAAGATGACTACCTACACCGAACTCCCGACATAAGTGATCAAAGAACTTTACAACTTAGTGATCGTCAATCCCATACTAAACGAAATATAAAATGAAAAACAAAAATTGCGTTAGAGCTATAAGATCTTACCAAAAGGACAGCGGAAACTTGCACGAGAGTGAAGACATAGGTGATGAGAAGAAACGATTTGGGTAACAATGGCATTCCATTGGGCATGAAGTTAGTAAAGGACCGATGCTTGAGACTGATTACCAAATGCCCAATACCCAGAAATGGCTACGCTGAAAAATGTGGAGATCACCACTGAATAACACACTAACAACCCTTTGAACATCTTCCCCGTCACCGGTGGTGCAATAGTAGCCTATATAGTACCAAATTTTACTAAAGAATCACAAAACTATATATGTATATATATAGCCATCACAATATTAAGAGAGGGGAGATTTAGGGATAATATATATAAAAGTTGACACGAGTAAAATGATAAGTCCACCCGTAAATTGATCTAAACCCTAATAGAATGAAATAATTTGTAATAATTTTCAAAACTAATAAGAGTCGAGTTCCTAGTGGTTTAATTATGTGAGCGATGTGCTGTGATTATGTAATCGTTCAGAGGGTGTGATGTAAAAATTAAACCCTACTTAATAGTAAACAATTTCCATTCATATACCATCGCCTATCGTGACTAGTTTTCTCTTTAATTGAATTCTTTTTTTGTTTTTATTAAGAACCTCTTTAATTGAATTCTAGACACCTTAATTATAGGTTTGTTAGGAGGGTATTTAAAGTACGTAACTTCTTACCCGGTTTCAGTGATGGAACTCTCCATAGAATAAATATAGATATATATATAACTTTGGAAGCTTTTCACATCATTTAGTGAAGGAAAAGAAGTTAGTAGATTTAAATATTTCATTAATATATATTACTCGTGTCTAGTTTTTAGATCTTAATTAATGTATATCAACGAATTTTAGTCATAATTAAAGGCTAAAAGCACCTGAATTTCAGGAATAATCCCGTTGCCATAGGTTGTGCTGATGATTGAGATCGCATTAAAGATACCAAAAACGCGATTTATTCCTACCCCATTAACTGCATAATCCCTTTTTGGTGCATTCTTTGAATGTCCTGCAAGGTCCAATTAACAAAAGTAAGTAAAATTAATAATTACTTATAAGTTATGTTGCACGGATACAAATATGGCGATACAAATATTTTCTTGAATTTTCCATATGAGAAGTGTCGGACACGATATTGAACACAAGTGTCGAACACGACAAATGATATTTTTAGAAATGTCCGTCTATCATAACTTATAAAGTCTTTTCAATAAATATATATAAATTATGACAATTGACATGATTAATTATCAAAAGAAATTAAATTACCTATATAGATTGAGCCTGCTGTGGTGCAAGCACAGTAAGCAAGGCACAAGAGAAGGGACACAAGGTTGATGTGCCTTAGGGAATGGAAAGATGGCATTTGTGCCATTATTAGGTTTAGAGCTCCAAATATTATGATGAATTGGTAGAGTTCCATGCTTCCATTTGGGGTTGTCACCAAATAGATAAACTGCAACGGGACAAATTAATTAAAGTGAAAATTAGATTTTAAACATTTGGTGATTTTCTCTGCTAATTTCAAGAAAACAACTGAATACTCTATAGAGCTCGTATGCAAATATGTCAATCTAGTTATAAAGCGTAGACACCTTTAAAAGTATTGTTTTATCATATCACTACAACCACTACTAGAAAACATGGATTTAGCAACCGAAAATTTGCAACCAAAATTTTCGGTTGCAAATTTGACTGATTTCGTAACCGGATTTGCAACAGAAATTTAGAATTTTGCCCAGTTGGCTTTGCAACCGAATATTCGGTTGCCAAATTAGTTACAAAAATTTTGCAACCGAACTTCGATTGCAATTTTAGTTGCAAAAAAATATTGAATGGTCAACATTTTCTAGTGTGTTTGCAACAGAAAATTAAGTTGCTAATTCAGTTGCAAATAGTTTGCAACCGAATTTTGGTTGCTAATTCGATCGCAAAAATAGTGAAAACAGTCAAATTTGGTCAAGACATTTGCAACCGAAAATTCGGTTGCAAAATTTCGAACTATGTTATTCATTTTTACTTAAATTTTGCAACAAAAATTCGGTTGCAAAATTTTTATGCAACCGCTTTGCAACCGAATTTCGGTTGCAATAGTTTTTATATTTATTATTATTTATAAAAATAAAATAAGTAATAATTTTTAAAAAAAATGTGTTGCTATTCGATTGCAAAATTGGTTGCAAAAGTGTTTATACTTTATTATATTTAATATATACATAATAACATTATAATTCAAGTATTACATATATATACATATATAATGTATTATATATAGTCTAAATCACTTCAATATTGTATAAAGAGTTCTAAATCTTTTAAATCATAGTGTAATATAAGTTTTTAAAGTAAAAGTAAGTTAATTAATTATAATTATTTATATATCATGATCATATTAATTATAGTAGTACTAATTAATAACTATTAATATACTATTTTAATTACTGAAAATTATATTATAAAGTTTAATTAAAAGTTATGCCTCATAACTATAAGGTATAATAGACATCATAAGTTATTAGGGATAAATATTTTTTGCCATCCGAACTATGCCCATTTTTGCAATTTACCATCCAAAAACTTTCATTGCAAACCGCAATCTAATCTTTGCATTTGTGACAAAACGCCATCTAAACCATTTCTTTTTGTGGTTTTGGGAAAAAAAAATTTAACACGTGTTATTTTTTTTTCCGTGTTAATTTTTTTTCCCAAAACCACAAAAAAAAAAAAATGGTTTTGATGGCGTGTTGTCACAAATGCAAAGATTAGATGGCGGTTTGCAATGAAAGTTTTTGGATGGTAAATTGTAAAAATGGGTATAGTTCGGATGGAAAAAAAATATTTATCCCTAAGTTATTATGATGTTATACTTATATAGTGATATATTACTTTTATGTACGTATACATACATATTTGTTTGTATTCTATATTATATATAAATTATGTTATAATATAAGTTTCTTAAAATGAATATATATGTAATATGATATAGCATATATGTAATCGTAAAATGAAAACAAGTTAATTAATTGTAATTATTTGTACATGATCATATTATAGCTAGTGATAGAGCCAACATGAGTTGGTTCAAGTGGCTAATGGGTTCATTCTCGAAGGCAAGGTCGCAGGTTCGAACCTCGCTTGGGTGTGCGTGTGCTAATATATATATGTATATATATTATAGCTAATGATATTAATTAATAATTATTGTTAATTATATTTGTATTAAAGTTTATTAATTTTATGTTTCGTAAAATGCGATATACATGCATAATAAATCGTTAACATGTTTATACTTCTACTGATACAATATTATATAACATATACGATATTTAAGAATGTGACATCATACGATAATATATATAATGTGCAAGCTAATTGTAATTGCAACAAGATTAAATTGATGTAAGCCAATTAAGATATAATATAACATATGAATATATGATATAATAGTTGCAAGTGATCCACTATTTTAAAATAATATAATATATAGTTATAAGGCTTTTTTTTTTTTTTTTTTTCCGATTCAAAAGTTACAAGTCTATAATATAGAGATATTTATATTTATGGTAGATATTATACATCATATGCTATAACAATATCTTACTCTCATTGTTAATGTAATACCTATAATATAGAGATATTTACTTTTCTGTAGATATATATTATATATCATATGCTATATCAATATCCTATTCTCATTGCTAATATAATACCAATAAGTGAAGTAAATCATATAATATTAATATATATATATTATGGTTTAGTATTATTGCTGAGTCTATTTTTCTCTATTTGTTAAATGCTTGTTTGTGTATTTATAAAATGTAGGTATCTGGAGTCCATCTTTCCACTTTGATAACCTGTGTCAGTGAGGAAGCTAGTAGTCTTATCTCTGTAAGTTTGAAAATTTCAAGTTACTGCACATCAATCATCTTAGTTCAAATTAGGAGATTATTAACACATTTTGTTCGGATATTGTTGCTATTTTTTCTGATTTCATTGTTGTAGAACTCCCAGAAACATCATATGTTGCTGATTCAGAATTTATGGTTTGAACAATGATGAAGTTAAAAGCCATTTGCAAGTTTCTCTCTATCTCCCCTATATCTTCTCTCTCTAACGTTGGTGCCAAACTTCATAAATAGAAAAAAGGTTGCATATTTTTGTTTAGCGCATCATAAGTTGAGATTTGATAATAGTTGGAACGTTTTGGCTAATTTCCTAAGAAAGTTGTTATGTATATTGAGGTGTGTATGCTAGATATTCTATCGTCACTTGATTATGTCTCTTGATATTGTATATTCTTACATCTTTCTTGTTATGCTTTCTTAATTTGTAGTACAAGCCGAAAACCTGTGAAGTTTAGACTCACAATGGGGATTGCGGTGAAGTACAAGAGAAACCTTGCTAAGAAATCAATGAAGTTTAATAATGAACTTGACAAATTGTAAGTTATATTTGAATGCATGTTATAAAACTGTTTCTTTTAGATTATTGCCACATTGTTTATTTTGGATATCCTTTGTAGAGAATTATTTTGATATTATTGGACACTTTGAAGATGTTGATATTTAGTGGAATTGTTGTAGTTATCTTTGTTGTTTGTTTGTATAATGTTTTAATTAGAATGTTTGTGTGATATGTTGACTTTGTTGGAAATATAAGTTTAAATTATGATTTTTTTGGAAAAATCACATAAATTAATCAATAAAATATGATTTTTTGCAATTGAAAAATTATTTATTTTTGCAAACGAAGTTCAGTTGCAAATAAATATTAAAAAAATTAAAAATAATTAATTTTTGCAATAGAAATTTGATTTCAAATAAATATATGAAAAAAATAAATATATTTTTTCAAATAAATATATTTTTCAACCAAGTTTCGGTTGCAAAATAGTTGTAGAATTTCTATATATTTTGCAACCAAAATTCGGTTGCAAAAAAGCCAAACAATACTTCACCACAACGAATTCGGTTGCAAAATTCAGTTGCAATAATCATGTGCCACGTAAACTTTGCAACCGAATATTTAGTTGCAAAATTGGTCCTACTTTTGCAACCGAATATTCGGTTGCAAAGTGACGTGGCTAACGTTCCACGTCTGCGGCACTTGCAACCAGATATTCGGTTGCTATTTCGGTTGCAAACAATTCGGTTGCAAAAATCGGTTACTAAATTTTGCAACCAAGGTTTTTGCAACATAATTTTTCGGTTGCAATTCGGTTACTAAACACTATTTTTCGGTTACAAAAGGCCTTTTTTCGGTTGCAAACTTGGTTGCTAAATACATGTTTTCTAGTAGTGAACAAGTTATTGATTTCGCGACGATATTTTTGGCAATGATTTTATTTTTGTTGCAGATAGTTATATTTTGCAATGAAAATTAGATTTCGTTGTCTTTTCTCTCATCTATTGGGCACAAAATATATATTTCGTTGCCAAAAATGTGTGGTCCCTCAACCATCAATTTTAAATTTTATTTGGCAACGCTTTTGACAAATGACAACGAAAAAATTTGTGGCAAAACTACAACTCTTTTGGGAACAATATAAAATCGTAGCCAATATTAGCTTTCTACGACAAAATATATTTGTAGCTAATAATACACTTTACGCCACGAAATTTATCATTGAAAATACTCCAAAAAATTAGCTACGAAATTTAATTGTCACTGATTATTTAACTTTTCCTAACATTTTTTTTTTTTTGGTAGCGGTTTTATATTTTTCAGCAACAAAATATATTTTTACAAATACTTTCATATATTAGCAACAATAATTATTGTTGAAAATAACTTCAATAAGTTAGCTACGAAATCTAATTGTCGCTAACTTTTTAACTTTTCTCAACAATTTCTTTTTGTAGCGGTTGTAGAATTTTTAGAAACAAAATATATTGTTGTTAATACTTTCATATATTAGCAACAATAATTATCGTTGAAAATAGTTTCAATAAATTAGCTACGAAATCTAATTGTTGCTAATTTTTTAATTTTTCCCAACAATTCCTTTTTGTAGCAGTTGTAGAATATTTTTTAGCAACAAAATATATTGTTGTTAATACGTTCATATATTAGCAACAATAATTATCGTTGAAAATAGTTTCAATAAGTTAGCTACGAAATCTAATTGTTGCTAATTTTTTAACTTTTCCCAGCAATTCCTTTTTGTAGCGGTTGTAGAATTTTTAGCAACAAAATATATTGTTGCATGTTAATACTTTCATATATTAGCAACAATAATCATCGTTGAAAATAGTTTCAATAAGTTAGCTACGAAATCTAATTGTTGCTAATTTTTTAACTTTTCTCTACAATTTCTTTAATTTTTGTAGCGGTTGTAGAATTTTTAGCAACAAAATATATTGTTGTTAATACTTTCATATATTAGCAATAATAATTATCGTTGAAAATTGTTTCAATAACTTAGCTAAGAAATCTAATTATTGCTATTTTTTTAACTTTTCCCAATAATTTCCTTTTGTAGCGGTTGTAGAATTTTTAGCAACAAAATATATTGAAACTAAATAAGTTAGTCTTTAATGATAAATTTTAAAATTATTAAAAGCTTAGTCATATTAATATTAAAATTATGAAATTATGAACTCAAATATTGAATATATATATATTATAAATGTGTGAATTTGGTTTTTGGTTTCTTGAAATTTTGTGATCGCCCGAAATACCCTTATTGTAAGACTTCCAATAAAATATAGCTAAGGGTAATTTGTAAATTTCACATTTGATATATAAATATTCTTTGAGGATATTTCGTTCTAATCAAACTCATAATTATCTCTATCTAATTCTAATCAAATTATAAGTTTTTCTCTAATTATAAAACACTATATAATGATAATCCCATAAGCTTTTGAATAAATTAGTCATAATATTATTCTAAATATCTCGACTAAACTAATAAAATTTCAAATTTTGACCATGAAATAAAATCAAGTCTCGTATGTTTAGGAGAAAGAAAACCGTGTATAATTATTCAAAAGTACTATCGTGTTTGATGGAGTTTGATCTGAGGTGTCACACTTCAACACTTAGAATTTGTATAAATGGGAAAACAGACGTGAAGGACTCCAGCGAGGGTCTCTGGAAGGCATGGGATCTACCTAATAGGAACAAACACAAGTAAAGCGTGAGAAGACCAAAGTGAGGATTGTGCAAAAGGGGGAAGATCCTTCATGACCTCGAAGGTTTCAAATTCACTGTTGGCCTCAACCCCTCGAGGGAAAATTGAGCCTTTCACTCGAGGAAAGGGCTGAGACTCCCGCCCTTTTATTAATTAACGAGGTTCCCGAATTTAGTGGAATCTAGCTAGCTAACAAACCACGTCTTCCAGAGTTCTCCAATCTCCTTGACGGTTCCGAAATTACTCCCGCTAACCAATTCCCCCAATTTTGAAAATTTCATCCTCAAGCACAAATTCCTTGGCGTTCAGCTGCAGTCTTTACTTCACCCCTCGTGTGTTTTTTGGTAAGTTTTCCCTCTTTTGTTGGTTGCATGTGGGTATGTGTTTTTTTAGAATTTTTGCTGATGAAATTTTATAATTATGAGTTCGAGCTAAATTTCATGTAATTTTATTATGTATTTCATGTCAATTGAGCCACCTGATTCAAAAAAAAAAAAAAAATAAAAAAAAAAATGAGCCACCTGATTGGTCGAATAGGTTTTGCGAGGTCTGGGTTTGTGGGATATGGGCTTGAGGTACTCTGCTTTGAGTAATTTGGTTAACGTTTTGACTGGTTTGATGTTGTGGGAAAGGGGTTTGGGTTTCATTGAATAAGTGTAAATTTTTATATATAAAGAATGTAGAGGAAAAGAACCATACCAGAGTCATTCTTTGATTTGTTGTTTTCACACTAAATCTTTTGATATTTCCGTTTTTTCCTAGAATGGAGATGAATAGGAGCAGTCAGTTTTGGGAAAGGGTCTTTTTTTGACAAAATTGGTAACTCCTCATTGTAATATTATTCTTTTCTCAATTCTTATCCAATGATTACTCATTGGATTATCATCACCGCCACGTCACTTTCCTGATTTAGTGTTGAAATGAGGATTGAGTTAGATAATTTGATTTTTCATTTCAGCTAACGGTAATTAGGTACTATAGATCATGATTTTTTCCTTAATGTCTCAATGTCATTATTGGAAATCCGGCACTTTACCCTTCTTTCATCGTCTAAGTCATCTTGGTTTTCTCTTTTTCTGAACTTTTTACTTCCGGGCCATGGAGGAAGAGCAACAGGAGTCATATTGTCGTCGTCGTCTTCTGCAACAAAATTTCAATATTTTCTAAAAGTTGTCTGAAAGAAATTTAAATGCTTACATAATGCAAAGTTGATAGCAGTGAATGGATGTTCCTTTTCTTGCCAAATGACCATTCTTGTATTTGCCTGCATCAAATAGAGACTGTTAATATTCCATTTTAAATTTAAAAATAGTTTTTAGGAATGATTACAGTGGCCTACCTTGATCTTTGTCCCAATTACATCAACCTCCCCTGAAGTTTGATAAATTACAAAAAGTAAAGTAAACCTTATACCGCTATTCATATGGTTGTTGTTGTAGTAGGCTATGATCATGGATAAGAGTTGGATGAATGCAAGACGTTTTTCTACTGAATATGTCGAAGGAGTAAAAAACTTTATGAATCTTGTAGAGGAACACTTTGGTAAAGAATGTGATGTTAAGTGTCCTTGTTCATATTGTTTAAACTCATATACTAGAAGTCAAAAAGAAGTGTCAGATCATCTTCTTATACGAGGAATAGACATGGAGTACACTAGGTGGATATATCATGGTGAACGTTCTACCTATCAAGTTCCTAGTGGTTCTTATGACGATAATGACGAGGATGATAATAATCATACAGATGGAGTGAATGACTTGTTAGCTGATCTTGGAAAGTTCTATGACAATGTTGGTGGTAATAATGATATTCATGATAATACAAGTGGAAATGAATTTAAAGACACCCCAATGACATTTCCAGAACTTCTAAAAAGGCTAAGGAAAAATTATATCCAAGATGCTCAGAATTCTCGACTCTTTCATTTATTGTACATTTGTTACATTTAAAAGTGTATAACAAATGGAGCAATAAGTCATTTGATATGATGTTAACCCTTCTCAAAAGAGCTTTACCTCTTGGGGAGACACTTCCAGAATCATACTATGAAGCAAAAAAGATTTTGAATGACTTAGGTTTAGGCTATGTTGCAATTCATGCATGCAAGTATGACTGTACATTATTCTGGAAAGAGTATGAAAATTGCCAAGAGTGTCTCGTTTGTGGTAATTCTAGATGGAAAGTTAATGATGGCAAGGGAAAGAAAGTTCATCATAAAGTACTACGCTACTTTCCTTTAAAAGCAAGGTTGCAAAGATTGTTTATGTCACCTAAAATAGCGGCTGATATGAGGTGGCATCAGGATAAGCGCGTAGATGATGAAAATGAGTTAAAACACCCTGCTGATGCAAAAGCTTGGAAAGAATTCAATAAGGAGCACCCATGGTTGCACAAGATGCTCGTAATGTGAGACTTGCCTTGGCAACTGATGGTTTCAATCCATTTGGAACTATGAGTAATTCTTATAGTATGTGGCCTGTAATTCTCATTCCATATAACTTGTCTCCTTGGAAATGCATGAAAAAATCATTTTTTATGATGTCATTGCTCATCCCTGGACCTCAACAACCAGGGAAAGACATTGATGTATACTTGCAGCCACTAATAGATGAACTAAAAGAATTATGGGTAGAAGGTGTGCAAACCTACGATGCATTTTCTGAGAGTAATTTTCAGATGCACGCTGCTCTTTTGTGGACTATAAATGATTTTCCAGCATATGGTTGTTTATCTAGCTGGAGTACGAAAGGTTACATGGCATGTCCTGTTTGTAATAAATATACATGGTCGTTGAGGCTAAGAAGCAAAATTTGTTATATGGGGCATCGTCGGTACTTACCACGTGGCCATAAATGGCGGAGGAATAAAAGTAAGTTTGATAGAAAAGAGGAGAACGGTATAAAGCCACAGGCTTTATCCGGAGAAGAAATTCTGAATCAAACAATGCATTTGAAAGGTTCTAAAGCTGGGAAACATCCCCGTTTGAGAGGTAATATGAAAATTGTACTAGTTTATTTAATTTATGATATTATTTACATAAGTATTTTTTTTGATATTCTGTATTAATTTAAATGGAACTTTTTTAATTATCGAGCATGTTCAATGATAGGTTTTTGGGTACTCTAAAGGGTTATGTTCGAAATAAAGCTTGTCCAAAAGGGTCGATTATATTGCAGAAGCATACATTGTCAACGAGTGTTTGACATTTTGCTCAATGTATCTGGATGTCCAGAAATCGGGGCGTTACACCAAACTTCTGAATTAGTTCATGAAACCATGCCTGACATAAACAATAACTTAAGTACGTGTATATATAGGTATAAACGACACAATCTACAAAACCAAGCCAACGACTTACCAACAAACCCATAGTACACCCATCGAGAAAATCATGTTTATCCACAACATGCTTCTTAATACCTTGGATCAAAAACATATGAGCCGCCATGCCCCACGCGTACTGTCCAATCCTGGAGAAATCATCAACATACAAAATAAGCACAGCAGGCACATGTACACTGCTACGCGGCTATGATGCACGGACACGGACACGGCAACACGGATACGACACGACACGGATACGGCGACACAGATTTTTTCTTGAATTTCCCACGTGAGGAGTGTCGGACACGAGCGTCCGACACGACACGACACGGCAAAGTGATATTTTTAGGAGTGTCCGTGCATCATAGCTACGCGGGAACAACAAAAAATTTCAAACATATAAAATGTACATCGGTACAAAATCATCAATGCCATCGTCATCAGTCCTTCCGACGAATTCGTGTAGTTTTACTCTCGATGTTAGCTCGGGAGACATTGTTTCCCTTATTGCCAAAATGCTTGATCAAGGTATTGGATTTACTCTTGCCCACTACCACGATAGGATGACCGGAATGCCGCATACCTATAACAATGCTGAATTCCTTCTCACAAAATAAAACTTCTTGGCTTCCAAATTTAAATGTATAGGTGCTGCAGTTGTAGTAATCGAGCAATAACCCAACTCTGTTAATGCTACCCTTGTGAACAGACGCTCCCAGAAAACAACCAAACGACAATTTCTTAACTGCATCGAGTTGACCAGGAGACATTTGGTCACGAATTTTAGAGATAACCTCACTGAATCTCTCCAACACGCACTGATGCAAAATCGAAAATACCCGCTTCTTCGAAAGCGGGCTCTAATCAGTCTCATGGATGTTTACCTCTGATCTTTTTCTCTTTCCCCTGCTTGTTTCAGTCGGGGACGGAAAATCATCAACGACATCGTCGACATTGAGCGAACCGTCTATCGAATAAAAATCAATTCAATATTCATTATTTAACAAATTACTGAAACCCTTACTTGTTGAGTTAAAATCATCAATTACCAAGTAGAAACTGGAATAGGATGGAAAAAAATTGAATTTCTGACCATTTATGGAAGAAAACTACCTTCGACAAGTTGGGTGCGACGTACCTTCCTCTCAGACCTTACCATTTCAAGCGACGAGCTAAACCCGAGTATGCTCCGTGGGGGAGTGGTTGGTAGCTTGTAGGGGTTTCTCCTCTAACGTGGGTGTGTCGGTCGTTGACTCTCCAATAACTTCTTGAACACTTGTCGGCGGTGGTGTGCGGCGTTCTGTAGTGGCCGGCGGTGGTGGGAGATGGTGAAGAATGTGAAATTCCCGCCGATGAAGCAGGGAGTATGATGCTTGGTATGGATTGCGATTATTCAATTTTAGCATAGACAATTTGGTAATTTTGCGCGATTTAAGGGGTTTTGAAAAAATATATAGTGTATTGGGGATGTAAAAGAGTTAGATTTCAAATTGGGGGAGAGGGGGTTAGGATAACATTGTTGCCTTATTAGAGATTGTTCAATAATTTGCCGAAAAAAAAAAAACTCATAATTTGAGATGCTAAAAATATCTATCCCTAAATATTAAACAGAGAAAATGTTTCGTACTTCACATGAATTAGCTATTTATAGAAAATAAAGTCAGTATTTGCACAGTAACTATTGAACAATATTTTCAGTAGAGTCGTTACGGCAGCTAGATCAATGTTTGCGGCTGCTTATTTCAACATTGTGAAACACACCTATGAATGTACTTGTTATAATTAATTAATAGCTTGGGGATCTAATATAAATAGAACGTCCATAATTCAAGAAAAAAGCATAATAAAGGAAAAAAAGAGAGCCAACATTTTCAATGACTTCAATCAATATTGCAATGCCCGTGGCCATTGCTTGTAACAGGCCAAATAAAATTTTTTGTGGATTTGTTAGGAAAAAAATTACATGCAATACTTTACGGTATAGTGCTAAAATTGCTACTGGAATAGATAAATCGGACTCAAATATTAAGCTAGGTGATCATGAGATCTCAACTGGACGACGATCTGGAAATTACGAGCCTCCAATTTGCAGTCAATATATGGTACATATCTCTCTCTATATATATTCATGTTTATTTGATAAATTAGAGGAAAAAGAATTCTATATTCCTGTTTGATTTCTAATATGATCTTATGAAAATATTTATTAGTGCTTGCTTTCAATCCCTTGCTCAAACTTTAATTTAATGAAAATATAAAATACATAATTTCTCTTTCGTTTGTAAAAAATTTAGTGCATTATTATTGTTTGTAGCATTATTTTTTTGATGTTATATTCAATATTTTTTTCATGTAATTTCAATATTATTGCATTGTAGGTTAAATTTGCAGGGTTTTCTTTAATTACAGAGTTGAAATCGACATATAATTCTAAGATATAAGGACATTGTGATATATCGTGTTGTACAGTAAAACTGAAACTATAACTTAGTGTTAGTTCTCAAAGGTAATCTATGGGATTGAAGTTTAAATTGCAAGTTTTCTTACTTTCACAAGGTGTAAAACATCAACTGAAATATCACGAAGCTAATTTTATGTTACTTCAAAAGTTAATTTGTTATTTTAAAATATCACATGTTTTAATAATAATTCTGCATATGGTATAATATCTTGGAAAAATATCCAATTATACCACTATCTTTCAAATAACTATATATTCATTATTTTGCATGCATAGGAAGAGAAAATATTCCACAAGGGCTATGAAGATTGCATTTACAGGTAAAATTTATTTCATTCTTGACATTGATTTCAGTTCAAAAACATAATGGAGGGAAGTTTGCCTGTGCATGTCCTTGTAGCATTTTCATTATTGATTATGCTTTTTATGGAGCCTGTGAAGCTATGATACACATACACGTATACAACGACACGATACAAATAGGGCGATACAGATAAGATATGACCTGGTTATATTATATATAAATAAATTTTATTTTATATTTGTTAATTTATTTAAAATAAAATATTCATAAGAGTAATCAATACTATATATCTAAATAAAATACATCTCTATCCAATCCAACGTTCAAAATCATTACAAATAACATTAATATATTGTATATATTATAATTTTTTTTAATAAAAATAAATTTAAATTAAGGGTTACCTACGCCTAGACCCCATATTAGATGGGGTGATTACAATTCATTACAATTTTATAAATTAAATTACAGACACAACCCTTAAGGAAATAAGTAATTACACTTCACCCCAATTTTCATTCAGAAATTGCTGACATCAGCAAAAATTTTAATAAAATTTCAAAAATACCCTTCATTGACTTTGGTCAATTTTTTTATTCCCATGTTCCCCTTGGGTTAACTATAATATTGATATGGGGTTAAGTGTAATATTTTTAATAAAATTTCAAACTATCATTTTTGGACAAAATATAGCCTTTGTAACGATTATATTCCTATTTCAATTACAATTTATTAATATGAATTAAATATTTATTTTTTTATTTATGTTAAGGTAAAAGAATTGATTAATTATAGTTAAAGATCAATTAAAAGTATAATTAATTAAGGTGACTTTATTATTGAATTTCTTTTATTTAGTTAGCTTAATAAAAAATTATTAATTTAAAATTAGAAGTTAAATTATTTTTTATATAGAATTAATTAGAAATTAAATTATTTTTTATTTAGATATAAGTTAGTTGCTAATAATTACTAAATAATAATTAATTGTTAATTGAAATTAAAAATTTTAAATGAAAATGGGGTTAAGTATAATTACTTAGTTCTTAAAAGATGGTGTCTGTAATTTAATTTAAAAATGATGATAAATTATAATTATCCAATCTAATTACTTAATTGTAAAACGTCCTTTATCAAATATATATGGAAGACCATATCGTCATCAAATATATATGGTTTTATTACTTTGTACTCTTTTGTCATTACTGCAATAAATGAATGGCCTCGTTAAATTCTATATATATATATATATAGATGATTTTATAAGGTGGTTGTGCTCTACGCCTCTACCGACACAATTATGCTATTCTTGGTAAAATAGAGATTTTCCTATTTTGCTATGTGGTCCCGAAGGACTCTTCAACGATACCTAAATGGTCAGATTTTAAAGGTTCTCTTATCCACAACCTCACACTAGTCATCTGACTGCTGACATCTCTTAGCTGGGTCGCCTCTCACAAGTCACAACATGAATATCTTAACTTCAAAAAATATCCACCGACCCTTCCATCACTTCCACCAACCCTTCATTTCTCCATGCTTATATTTATCACAAATATCATCTTTCTCATCATAATATTTTGCCAATAATAATTAAGAGTTCTCTCTCCAAGATTATGATATTGGGATGACAAAAAATTTTTGTCCCAGAAAAGAAAAGAGGCCATAAGCATCCCCTAAACCTCGTCGCTGCAAGCAACGACTATACTTTGATAAACAAGTGTTTAGTAGCCTCGTAAATTCTACTAATGCAATATTACACTGGTTGTTTTAATGGATGATGGCATTTGAAAAATAACAATTTAATTTGGTAAACACACCTGACATTTACTTCTTTCAATTAAGAACTTGAGGTTCTAGTATAAATAGAACCTCCATAATTCAAGAAAAAGAAGATAAAGAAGGAAGAAAGAGTAGCATTTTCAATGCCTACAATCAATATCATATTGCCTTATGTGGAGATAGTTCGTAAAAGGCCAAATAAATTTTTTTGTCAATTTGTTAGGAAAAAGATAACATGCAATACTCTGCTGTCCACTGCTAAAACGACTACTGGAGCAAATAAACCAGCCTCAAATATTAAGGCCTCGTTTACTTTTGCTGTCAGCCCATGTTTTCCCTCTTAAACACATGATTTCTGTCGTTTACTTTTGTTAGGCGGCAGCCTGTAGGATGACGCTCAGCCCGTGTGTTTGAGCGGTTTTTGGCTAGGCCATGAGACACGCAATTTTGGCGTGTCTCACTAAACATGACTTTTATCTTCCGCTGCAAATGTCCCTTTTGTCCAAAACTTCCATAAATTTACATAGGTTTGCCACTAAAATAGTCCCCAAAACCAGCTCGAGTCGTTCCTCTCCCCAATTTCGGAGCTAGGGCTTTTTACCATTATTTCCCCCAAACTTTTGGTGCCTTGCAATTATTGTGGCTGAGTCTTCCATTGGAATTTCCTCCGTTTCATCGTAATTCTTCAATTGTTTTTTTCTATTTTGAATTCAGATTTAACTAATTTGTTTTGTTTTTGTTGTGTGTTGAAACTAAAGTCCCTTCTTTTTCATCGTTCGTTTTTCAGGTTAAGCAATTATTTCCGGAGTAGACTCAACATGAATCTCCTGTAAGGTAGCCATCCCAATTATCAAATACATTTCTGGGTTTTATGCTTGAACTGTTCTTA
Organism: Lantana camara; assembly: GCA_037501455.1. NCBI lineage: Eukaryota > Viridiplantae > Streptophyta > Magnoliopsida > Lamiales > Verbenaceae > Lantana > Lantana camara. The sequence continues at coordinate 90,693,532 of CM074863.1, forward strand.
CCTCTGTGAGTAAATACTTGGAGTTTAATTATGTGGTTATGGATTCTGATTTTGTTATTATTCAAGAACCTATGCTGTATATTGAAATTGTAACTTGGTTATTTTTCTCATAAACTGCCGGACTCATTAATTTGTTGCTTTCATTTACAAGAATGGCTGCCCCAGAAAGAGAATGTGAGGCAGTAGTGGTGTTGGAGATCATTAGTCTTTTGTGTTATATTTGTTTTTAGGGGACTCTGTAATAACTTCTTTTGCGTTTATTCGATCAGTTTTCTATACAATGCATTTGACATGTTCCCTGAACAAAATTCTATTTTAGTGAAATGCAATCTTGTTTGTTGCTTATTCTGTTGGATGAAATGGATGTTCAAAAACCATTGTTGTAAAATTGAAATTGTAGCTTACTTATTTTGTCTCATAAATTTTTGATCCACACTCAATAATTGTTGCTTTCATTTACAAGAAAGGCTGACCTAGTAAGAGAAGGTGAGGCAATTGGTGTTGTTAGAGATTATCAGTCTTTAATGTTATATTTGTTTTTAGGGGACCATGTAAAAACTTCTGTTGCTTTTATTCAAGCAGTTTTCTATATAATGCATTTGACATGTTCCCTGAACAAAATTTTATTTTAGTGAAATGCAATCGTGTTTGCTGCTTATACTATTGGATGAAATGGATGTTGGAAGTGGTTTCCTGGTATATATTTTGCAGCAGTTAACATGTCCATGCAGTGTGCACTTGAAAACAATTTTATTGTCTTTTGTATTGTTGCAGCTCAATGCTGTGGGTTCCAAACATGTTCCAAGGATAAATGGAAGGGAGAAAAAAGAAGAGAAAACGTCAGAAAAGGCGGCTGAGATAAAAGTCGATGCCATTACCACTTTCTGCACAAAAACCACTGATTCAATAAGGGCGGTGGTCACTTTGGTGATTGTGCTTTCATCATCATGATATGAGATAATTTCTTGGCATCACAATATTTGGGATGGCTGCATTTCTTGGCATCACAACATTTGGGATGGCTGCGGGGTCAAGAGAAATCAAGTTTGAAACCTTGGGTGCATTCTGGTCACGGCTGCTGCTGCAGCTAAGCATCACACTGTCATAGCAATACAGGGGGGAGATGTTTTTATGTGGGGTTCTAATAGAAGTAGGTTTTATAGAATGGTTAGCAAAGTATTCATGTTGATCTTATATTTCGTGATATGCTTTTGAGTAAATTGTTTAATCACAATAAAACTAGAACTGCTTGGTTTTGAATTTACATGGATTAGGGAATATGTATTGCTGCAACAAACAAGCACATTGTTGTTGCCTCGGCAGCATGTGAAGTTTATACATGGAGTTGCAACAAAGAAGGCTAACTGATTTTACATTGATAGGTGTTCACTTGGGATTATGGATTTGTAATGTAATTTCATCACAATGATGGTGCTCATATATGACATTAATTTCATATCACAGATCTACTATGGAAAGTTTTCTATGTAGGAACGTGGTTGGTATTTGTTTTAAAAAAGAATGAATTTTGGTTGGTGTTGCAATCGTTATTGGTTTTCTTTATTTCATTTTGTGCATACTGAGAGAGAGATTCAGCAAAATCGGAAAAAGGGTAGTAATGTAATTTTCTACTAAACCGATAAAAACAAGATCACCAAAGTAAACATCTATAATTGATAAACACACTTTATCCTAGAAATTTATAAGAAAAGTAAACAAAAGATTTTGACATATTACTTAACTAATCTAACATGCAATATCCTAACATGAAATATCCATTCTTCAAAAGTAAATGAGCCTCCACCTTGGAGTTTTGACTTTGTTCAATCTTCCAGCAGTCAATATACGGTAAGTTCTCTCTCTCTCTCTCTCTATATATATATATATATATTCATGTGTTCCCGTAAAATAGCTTCAGTCTCAGCACCTGCCATCGGCTCCTCAATCAACAACTTCCGGGGAACTAGCAGAGAAAAAAAATTTATATTTCTTAAAGATTGTTAAATATATGCAAGGAAAAATGGCTAAAATGGGGTACTATCTACCCCAAATTTCCATTTTTCACCCTCTACTCTTTTCGGTGGCAAAATAGACTCATAAATCTGAAAAATTATTAATTTGAGGAATAGACTCAACGGAAAAGTGATGTACGTGCACTGAAAAACAACAGGTGCATACCAAGTGTTATAATAAAGTTAAATATGTGTCATTTTAGTCTACGCAGATAATTTTGTTGTCCACATCAAAGTTACATAAGCTATTTCCTCACAAATTTATATATAAAATATATAAAAAGAAACTAACACATTTATATTTTTCTCATATATATATATATATAGACAAAATATAATTTTTCGTCTTTTAAAGAGGTTCTTTTTCGATTTTAGTCCTGATCTTTTAATTTTTTCATATTGTATTTTGTTTTAATCCACATTTCTCAATTTCAATCTTTTAACTAACGGATGTTAAAAAATTGACAGAAAAAGTCACGTGCCACTCACGTGGCTTGAATAAATTTCAATCTGGCGCGATTGACACGCGATCTTTTTTGTCAATTTTTTAACATCCGTTAGCTAAAGGACAGAAATTGGAAAATGTGAATTCAAAAAGGATGTAATGTGAAAAAAGTTAAAAGATTAGGATCAAAATCGAACAAGAATATTTTTAGAGAACAAAAAATGATATTTTCTCCTCCGGCTTTCCTTCCATCCACCATTGCCGCCGGCCCCAACTGCCTCTGGCGCCGTCCCCTCATCAACAGTCGTTGTCGCCCTCCTGCTTCACCACCATTGCCCTTTCCCTTCCCCCCTTCTTCTCCACCACGTGCACGACCAACAACCACAATAAAACACACACTTGGTCGGTGGATAGAGGGGAAGGATGGTGAGGAAGAAAGACTTTCTCACGCCGGCGGCCAACTGTGCTGCTGCTGCTTGGTGTTTGGGGGTGCTGCTTATGCTACATTACAATTAGTTTAATTTGTTAATTTGTTTTTAAATTCCTTGTTTTTGTTCATAAGTTTTCAACAAAATATAATTTATTAATAATAATCTTCTTTTCTTTTTTTTTTTTTTTTTTTTTTTCAGTTTTCAAAAATTTTAAAATATTAATGTAAAAATTTTAAAATATTTTATTTTTTAATTTAATATCCCATATAATTGGTAATTGTTTTTGAAAAATCCATATCATTATTTGAGCATATGTATAATATTCTTCCTAGGTGGTCAAGGTTGTCAGCCACATCATTAAGAAAAAAAAAATCAAGGGTACACGTGACACCCGTATTATTTTTTGGAGTACATGTCCATTTTCTGGGGAGTTTTATCTTCAAATTACGAATTTTTTAGACATATATGGTTTTATTGCTGCTGGAAAAAGTACAATACCAAAAATACGAATTGAGGAAAGTTTGAAAAAAATTGAGGGCATTAATTTAGTTATTTGTATTATTATTTGTCGATGTTGTTACCTTCCACATATTTTCATTTAATTTTAACATTCGTAGGTTAAAAATTGCCGGGTTTTTTACAGGGTTGAAATTAATAGTTTTTTAAACATATAAGGAAGGACATTATGATCATGTTGTATTGTAAAACCATTGCTATATATAATTTATTATTAGTGCTTCAAGGTAATTTATGGAATTCAAGTATAAATTGCCAATTTTATACTTTCAAAAGGTGTAAATTGTAATTTATCAATTGAAATATCACAATGCTAATTTTGTAACTTCAGAAGATTTAATTCGCTAGTCCAAATATATATCAGGGTTTTTTTTAATAATGTTTACATATTAATTCTGGGTATAATATATCTCTTGGAAAGACATCCATATATACCACTGTCTTTCAAATAAATATATATGTATTTTGCATGCAAATGAAGAAAAATATTCCACAAGACTTTTCAGTTCTGCATATTAATTCTAGGTATATAACACATCTTGTAAAAATATCCATATATACCACTATTTTACAAATAAATATATAAGTATTTTGCATGCATAGGAAGAGAAATCTTCCGAGCTTTGAAGATTAGAGGTAAATTTTATTTTCATTTTTGACCTTTCAATTCAAACACAAATTGGTTTCTTATTTTTCAGTTTTCCCCCAATTCGATCCCTTCAATTTTAATTTCCAAAGAAAATTATCGGTTAAAATTTAAAAAACATCCAAAATAGGTTCTTCATTTATAAATAAAGTAAGGGATATAATTCAATCAGTAAAAAAAATGAGGGATGATTTTTAATTCTTGGTATAAGATGAGAGGTTATTAAGGGTTTAGGATCTCTTGATTCATCTTTGTGTTTTATCTCCTGTTTTACTCATGTATACACGCGCCATGTGTATAAAATAGGAGATCCTAAGCCCTTATTAATGGGAAATTCTACTCGGAGCCTAGCTCGACCAAACCGGTATAACGAATGAGCGAGTGTTTTACACTTGCCGTATGGTTGGTGGAAAATTTAGAGAGAGTAACAAATTAAATGACAAATGTATTTGGTTGGGTTTGAGGTAGAATTTTCCTTTATTAAGGGTTATTTTTTAAAATATGTGCATTTTGCATGCACAGGAAGAGAAATATTCAACGAGAGCAAAGGAGCTGGTGGCACAAGTCAAGAAGTTGTTGCAGGAAGAATTAAAGGAGCCAATTCAGCAATTGGAGTTGATTGATGACTTACAGAGAATGGGATTATCTTACCACTTTAAGGACAAAATTAAAGAGATATTAAATTTCGTATATGATGACAACCACAGCAGACAAGATTCTAAGAATTCAGAAATCGGAACAGATTTGTACTCGACAGCTCTTAAATTCAGACTGCTCAGGCAGCATGGTTTCACCTTATCCCGCAGGTGACCATAATTAAATTTGGTCATATATGTATGGATGCACTTGACATGCATTAGTAATGGATCATTAATTAATTTCTTAACTATTGTATCCAGAGGTATTTGATTGCTTCAAGAATGACAATGGAGATTTTAAGGCAAGCCTCGTGGATGATACAAGAGGATTGCTGCAACTGTATGAAGCCTCTTTCTTGTCGATGGAAGGCGAAGAGACCTTGGAGAAAGCCAAAGAATTTGCCACTAATTTATTGCGGAAGGAACTTTATGATGATGAAGGTACACATGTTGATGATGATCTTTCATCATTGATTCGCCGGGCTTTGGAGATTCCGATTCATCAAAGGACTCAAAGGTTAAATGCAAGATGGTCCATTAATGCCTATGGGAATAGATCAGATAAAAATCCAGTTGTGCATGAACTTGCAAAGCTCGACTTCAACATCCTTCAAGCAACATACCAACAAGAACTAAAACTTGTCTCAAGGTGATTAATCAACTAAATACATATATGCTCTATTTAACCGGGAAGGCGTGGTTGAGTCGAAGGGACTCATCAGCAAATTTGATTCTTTCTTTTTCCTCACAATTATTTTATTATATATTTTTCACACATCAGCATATGTTTTGGTTTGTGTTGTTGATGCATATATAGATGGTGGAAGCAAACAGATCTTGCTGAAAAACTGCCATTTGCGAGGGATAGACTGGTGGAGTGTTACTTTTGGACCATTGGTTGGCTTTATGAGCCTCAGTATGTACATGCAAGATTAGCAGCCACCAAGCTTGTTGCTTTAATAAATGTAATTGATGATATATATGATATCTATGCCACCTTGGACGAGCTACATCTCTTTCAGGATGCTATTCAAAGGTTAGAATTACATTTATAATAACTACATTTCAGAAACCTAAACCTTAATCTAATTAATCTTCGATCTTTTTCCCTTTTTAATAATTCAGATGGGACATTGAAACAATAGACCAACTCCCACAATATATGCAACTTTGTTTCTTAGCACTCAACAACTTCATCAATGAGATAGGATACTACGTTCTCAAAGAACAAGGATTTCTTGCCATCCCTTATTTACGAAAATCGGTAATAATACTTTCTTGTACTACTCCAAAAGGTTAAACCCTACTTCTCTCTCTCTCTCTATATATATACTAGCCTGTACCCCGTGCTATGCACGGTAATTATATATAGTATGTAATTTATAATATTAACTATAAATTTATTAGTGCAATACACGAAATCTATAATTTTTACCAAACCAACTAAGCAATTAAGCCTATGCATATCATATCAATGTAATATTGATATGTCTAACAATTTTCTTTAATGGAGTAATTCAAATAAACTAATTAAGAAATGGTCTAATTAAAAAATATTTAGTTTTGATTTTAAAATGTTAGTGGGTTTTTATGAAAATTGTGTCTAATTTAATTATGTCCAAATATAACTAACCAATTTTTAAAAATCATCCATGATTTAAGGGAGTTGCAATAGTAATGTCATTTGACATATATTTGAAACATAATTTGACATAATTGTGTCCTATATTATATAGTATAGATAAATATAATCAATTTAGTTCTTATCTAAGGTAAAACTTTTACTTCTATTACTGCTTCAAAGAAAGAGATTTTTTTGAAATAATATGAAACATAATCGAGTTTTAATTTTCTTATATTTTTAAATTATAGGATTTATTTTAATAATTATCATTTTTTAGTTGCATATAAATGATAAAAAAAAAAATTAGGCTTCTTTTAGTATTTGCTAATACTTTTTAGTACGATAAGAATGATCTTTCGATGAATGAAATTGGCTAGCTGTACATAACTTAACAAGTATAAAAATAACTAAAATTAATATATAATTTTTAGTTGTTAGTAAATTAATTTTCAAAAAGCACAATAATAATTTCAAAATAATTATTTATGATAAACAATTACGATTTTTTTGGTATATAAAAGAAGAAGAGTTCTCACATATTATAAAGTAATAAAAATTAAAGAGTATAATAGAACTTAGAAGAATATAAATTTTCTTAACAAAAGCAAAAAAGTGGGAAAAAAAAAAAAAAAAAAGAGCTTTTAGATTAAACTCATATAGAGAAATTGGTAAATACACTTTAAATCAATAACTTTTTTGTTTTTTTGGTCTAGTTAAATCAATACCTATTGGTTTAAGTAAAATATGAGAAATTATTAAATTTATACTTTTATCAAACATGTAATAACAAACATAAAAATGTGTAATTTTTCATCAATTGGTTAATGCAAATATAAATAAAACATATAAGAGGAAATTGTTGTTTTCGTCCCGTAATATACCCACTTTTTAATTTTGGTCCCAACCATTATCATTTTCGCAATTTTAGTCTCATATTGTTTAAATTTTTGCTAATTTAGTCCCAAGCCCCAATTTCCGTCAATAATTAACGGTGACAGTTAAAAAAATTGCATTTTGGCCCATATTATTTATTTATATTTCCAAAATTACCCCAAATTATTTAAATTATATTTTTTTTACCCTAAACACACACATGCCAAACTCTATGCTTAGAACCCGTGCAAGAACTCCTCGTGCTTGTTCCAATTCCTCGATCAATTTCTGCAAATTTCAAGTCAATCATCCCCAATTTCAGATCCGAAAATACGAAACCTCAAATCTTCAAACTCAAATTACTTCCAAACCGGTGAACGAAAATCGAATCTGTAAAAGGCATCGGCTTACCCATGACGAGCTCTTCGAAACCCCCACCGTGTTCGCCGGAAAATATCCCCGGAGCTATCTACGCCGTTAAACCGCCGCTGCGCCGCCCCGATCCGCCACCAAACGGCCAAATCTGGAGTCGCGTGAATGGGGATTGATAGTTTTCGTCGTTCCGAACAACTTTTGTGAAGAGTCCGTTGCCAAAATATCACCGGAAAAGGCCCCCGATGTCCTCTGAAGTTTCTGCCGCTGCTCGGGTTGCCGGAACCACCACCTACGTCCAAAATCTGATCAAATCGATGCCGGAAATAAACTCAGGGGGTCGGAAAAGGGTAGGAAACACCAACCTTCGTCGAAAAAGGAAATAATAAATTAAATTAAAAGTTCGGGCAGAAACTTCGGAGGACATCGGGGGCCTTTTCCGGTGATATTTTGGCAACGGACGCTTCACAAAAGTTGTTCGGAACGACGAAAACTATCAATCCCCATTCACGGGACTCCAGATTTGTCCGTTTGGTGGCGGATCGCGGCGGCGTGGTGGCGGTTTAACGGCGTAGATAGCTCCGGGGATATTTTCCGGCGAACACGGTGGGGGTTTCGAAGAGCTCGTCATGGGTAAGCTGTTGCCTTTTACAGATTCGATTTTCGTTCACCGGTTTGGAAGTAATTTGAGTTTGAAGATTTGGGGTTTCGTATTTTCGGATCTGAAATTGGGGATGATTGACTTGAAATTTGCAGAAATTGATCGAGGAATTGGAACAAGCACGAGGAGTTCTTGCACGGGTTCTAAGCACAGAGTTTGGCATGTGTGTGTTTAGGGTAAAAAAATATAATTTAAATAATTTGGGGTAATTTTGGAAATATAAATAAATAATATGGGCCAAAATGCAATTTTTTTAACTGTCACCGTTAATTATTGACGGAAATTGGGGCTTGGGACTAAATTAGCAAAAATTTAAACACTATGGGACTAAAATTGCGAAAATGATAATGGTTGAGACCAAAATTAAAAAGTGGGTACATTACGGGACGAAAACAGCAATTTCCTCAACATATAAAATAACACAAAAATGACTAACACAAACCTAATATAATTAATGTGCAAGTAAATTTTTTAGATTGAAAAAACAGTGAAACATGATAAAATCCTTAATAAGCCATGCATTAATTAGTGAAACAGTTGAAATATAAATGTAACAATATTATAAATACCAAATATGATAATAAATATTTTGAGACAAAAATTAAAAGATCAAAGCATAAAGATATATATTATAATAAAACAAAAACTAAAATCTTGGTTAAGCAAAATAATTTAACAAAATTTATACGACATAAAATAGAACACAGTTAAAGGGAAATAATATAATCAAAGCTAAAAGATGATTTAAAATTGAACATTCTAAAATAAAGATATGTATAAAATTATCTTTTCAGGGATTGTACTTGAATAAAAACTTCAAAAGGAGATATTTCTCTATAAAAAAATTGAGAAAAAATGTACAACACTCCAAAAATACACAAATAATACGTATTGTTGGATAAAAATATGCTTAAAATTATCTTCTCATGGATGACGGATCGTACCTAAAAAAAATTCAAAAAATGAGATATTTCTTTATCAAAAATTGAGAAAAAAACTATACTACCAAAAAAATACACAAATAATACATAAATTGTCACTAAAAAAAATGTATAAAGTTACCTTATCGCAGAGCATATTTGCACAAAAATTTCAAAATGAGATATTTCTCTATCAAAAAATTGAAAAAAAAAAATATAACATAAAAAAAATACAAATATTACATAAATTATTATTGAACAAATATATGTATAAAATTACATTTTCACGGATGATACCTGAACAAAAACTTCAAAATAAAGTTTCTCTATAAAAAAAAAAGAGAGAGATGAATTAGTTTACAAATAAACACCATGAAAAATTAAAATACAAATATATTGTGAACCATTATCACCGTAATATATGATGTATAGTTTAAGAACAAATCCAATAATCAAAGAAGAGATTAGTCAGAGAATATATTATTGAGTTTCATTCTGCAACACCTCCCTAAAATCAATAAGAAGCAAAAAACGTTAAAATATTCATCAAAGTCGCAACTGAAAAATAAAAAATAAAACGGATGAAAATCAAATAAGAAAAGGTCAACAAAATGCTTAAAAAATAAGTAGACAAAACGACATCTATGATACACACCTCCTAATATAATGAAAATAGAGCACAAATATTAAAATATTCTGTAACTTGTAAATATACAAAATAATATGGAACTTAGAAGAAAGAAAAAATATATTCGAAGAAACATCAAGAAATCGAAGAAGAAGAAGAAGAAGAAAATACAAAGAAAACACCAAAAAAAAATTGATTAAGAATATTATTTATAGGCAATTAGGCATGTAAATGTACACATTCAAACTGTAAAAACTTTCCTAATTTAAAGTAGTAATTATCGGGGATGATTTGTAGCAAATCTTAGATATGATTTGTAGAATATTTAATGTAAACAATTAGGTGTAAATTAATCATCATTAATTAAGGAATTTGGTAAGTATGACATAAAAAACTGATGACTTAACTATTTTAAAAAAAGTTACCAATAATAATTTTCTTAAGACAATAAAAAAGTTTAAAATTTTGAAAAATTAAAATTTGATTAAAATTAAAATAATTGGATCAAAATAAACTCTATATGAAAAGCTATACTATATAAATAATTTGTACTACATAAATTTTAATTTTTGAAATAATGCATTCTAAATAATGCAAATTTTTTTTTTCACGGGAGTTCATCCTACTTTATCATATATTGTGTATGTATATTTGCTAAAAAAAGAAGTTAAAAAAAAAAAGTTAATCTCCTTAATTAATATCAACATATATTAGGTTTGTTTCCAATTAATTGAATCAATTAGATAAGTAAGATATTTATATTTGGATGTTTCTTTTATCATTTGGAATCAATTAAATGCTTGACATAAATAAAATATTATTAATTGAATTTTTCTAAATTTATGAGATTAATATGTTAATTAATACAATTTGGTAAATAAGTAAAGTACTCAAATATTAAATAGTGTGGAAAGTTCATTGACCAATGAAATAATTTTTAAAGTATTGACATATTTTAGTCAAAATACACCATTCCTATATATAATTGTGTACTAATATAATTAAGGATCTTTTATAAATTTATCCACGATTGACATAATTTTAAATATATATTAGAAAAATAAAAAATTTAACATTTGATATAAAACGCAATTGATATTATTTATTAATTAAAATAAATTAATGAAGTTTTTTTTTTTATAATAGATATAAATAGATAACATCCACCTACAAATATTTATTGGATTTTTTTAATAATAGATTTATAAATAATATAAATCAATAAGCTTTTTTTATTAGAATTAAAATATTTCCAAAAAACGAGAAATAAATATTACATTTCATGAGTTTTATTACATTTTGAGCATTGTCATTAATTACATGACTTTTTGAATTTAAATTAAAAAATATTTTTCTAAATTTATGCATACAAAATAAATCTTACCATAAATTGATACTTTAATTGAGATCAGTTCTAAAAATCAAGGCACATATAAAATTTTTAAATAAATAAAATAAAATAATAACCATCAACCAATCGCAATTTTTAATTTGAATTAAAAATCTCAAAAAAACCACAAAATTTCATTCAGTCAAAATCAATTTAATTAGGGTCAAACACACCCTTCCTATATATTATAGTATAGATGTTGGAAATACTTTTTTTTCCCTTTTTTCACTTCTCTAGTAAGCTGGCACTTAATTGTTTTAGTAAATTGGTATAAGAAGTAAAATTAATGTTGCATGTAGTGGCAAGAATTATGCACCAGTTATTTCCAAGAAGCAAAGTGGTATTACGCCGGATATGTACCAACCCTCGAAGAATATATCAGAAATGCAAGAATCTCAATATCAAATCCTTTGGCACTATCTCACACATATTTTCTTGTGGCCAATCCGATAGAGGAAGAGGTTGTTGCAAGCTTGTATAAAGATCCCGATTTGAGTCGATATTCGTCGGTGATCTTTCGGCTTGAAGATGATTTAGGAACATCATCAGTAAGTACACATGTTTCTTTTTGTTTCTGTAACTCGTTTATTTAATTAGGAACATATATTACATTTAATTTAATTAAATTTAAATTTTGAATTGCACTAGAATTTAATTTTTGCAATTTTAGATCTCTACATGATTAAAAATAAAACAATAAAAAGCTTGAATCGCGTCATATCTCTTATTTCTCATTTTTCAACTTCATTAGGATGAATTGAAAAGAGGCGATGTACTAAAAGCAGTCGAATGTTACATGAATGAAAGTGGTGCAAGTAGAAATGAGGCACAAAAACATATTGAGTTTCTGATATGGGAGGCGTGGAAGAAGCTAAACAAAGAACGAGCTGCAAATTCGCTATTCCCACAATTTTTTGGCAGAAATGCAGTTGATCTTTGCAGAACGGCGCAATTTATGTACCAGCATGGAGATAGATATCATATCTCTACTCTGTTGTTTGAGCCTATTTTGTAGGATCATCAATTTAATATTTTTGTTGATCTCCAATAATTTTGCCCCTTGGATTAAATAAATATTTACAAAAACTCAAATACAAAAAAGTAGCTTCCATAACTACCAAATTTATTCTAATGCAAAACATCTCTAATAAAAAACACTATATAATTACATCATCAAGGAAGCCAATTATGAATTTAGAGCTATGATGCGTGAATATGAACACAAGAATATAGACCCGACACAATATGAACAGGGCAATACAATTTTTTTCTTAATTTATTGATTATCATATAAAAAGTTTTCGATACGAGTGTCTGAACATCGTAGATGTAGAGAGAACTAATTTGCATTCATTAGAAACCAATTAAAGCCACTAAACCATTGGCTTCAGCATCAAACAAGAATTATTTACATTTTTTGTTTTTGCTTCATATTTACATGAAAACTATATGTACACCCATATGCTATAGACCCCTAGTGTGAAAAACGAGCTAACAACCCCAAAAACCCTGTATTATTCGAAATCATTATAAAAAACCCTGTGAAAAAAATAATGATACAGAAAACCCTGAGTTTTATTAAATAAACTCACCGCCCCCTATACCCATCTGGTCAACGAAAAAAGTTGAAAAGTCCATTATACCCTTGTACACTATATCAATTATTTATTTTATATATATATATATATATATATATATATATATATATATATATATATATATATATTATGCACATTAATAAAAATATATATATAATACATATACGTTGTACATATTGTTTAATATATATATATATATTATACAATAAATTTATAAAATCTTATTTAATATATACATAAACATATTAATAAATTAACAAATTTATTGCATATATATATAATATGCATAATACATATTATGCATATCTATTACTATCTCTAAAGCACGGACACGCCTAAAAAATGGCCCGTGCAGTGTCCGACACGTGTCGGACACGGACACGGACACGGCTCCGACACCTGTCGGACACGGCTGAAGGAGTGTCCGAAAAAAAAAAAATAAAAACAAAAATGGGACACGGTGTCGGACACGGCCAGGTGGAGTGTCCGACACAGCTCGGACACGGCGGGGCAAATTTGATTATTTTTTTATGCTTTTTTTAATATTTTTTGAATTTTTTGGAGAGAAAATTGAAATAACAAAACTTATTTTAGTTTTTAATATTATATATTTGTATAAATATTTTATGTTACATAGATTATACTTATAAAATATTTTTATTTTTATATAAAATATTTTTATTTTTATATAAAATATATTTATTTATATAAAATATAGCCGTGTTGGAGCCGTGTCGTGTCCTAAAATTTTGAAAAAATCCGTGTCGTGTCGTGTCCGTGGCCGTGTCCGTGTCCGTGCAACATAGATTACTATATATGGTAATTCCAGTTTCTCAAACATTTTCGTGATGATAATTATGTAGTAATTTTCCCCCTCAATTATTGGGTGATTTTCCTTCCACCACATTCAAGATTCTCATAAAAGGGTTTGTCACTCTATTATCAATTATTTGGTGATTTTCCTTCCACCACATTCCTATTTAAGTCATTTATTGCGATCAAAGGTGTGAAAGCAAAGATTTTGTTGGTGATTTAGTAATGAATGAATCCTTGATCAGACCTGAATAATATAGGAGTTCTAAATAGTATATGTTTTTAGTTCATGTTGAAAGGCCTTTCCTGCAAAGGATCAATGCATTAGAGTAATCCGGATAATGAAATTATTTCATTTGACATTTGATCATGCATATAATTTACATAAAATAGATTAAGCTGCCATGAGTTCTAAATTGCGTATGTTTTTGGTTCATGTTTAAAGGCCTCTGCTGCTAAGGATTAATGCATTAGAGTACTCCGGATATTGAAATAGAACATTTTGACAGATTCGTGCATATATTTTACATGAAATTTATTAAGCCACCACATGGATATGATCATCATATATATGATAGTAATTAAGTATGATTTAACATGATATACAATCCTCAAATGATTATTGCCAAAATTGATACATTACCTATACATACACAGTCTTTATAAACGAATTAAATACATTGAGATCTAAAATATATAGGGGACCTATTCAACCAAACCCAATCATTCATAACATCGGAGATGACACTAATGGTTTAGATTGTCTTTTGTACCTGACCTGGTCCATTCACATATTCTGGGAGCTCTAGATGTTGGAGTTTCTTAGAATATTCAAAATGTGTGGAATATATGATTTTTAAGTAGCACATATATGTTTCTTGGATTACGATTTCATTGCATTTTGGAATGGAGGTAAAGGGGAAAGAGTAAAAAATCAGGAATAAAATGTTGCCCCAACAATCAGAAAAGAATGTTACATACAACCCTAAGAAAGTCGTGTTTTTGATTGACTATACAATTTATGACTTCGGTGCTAATTTAATTTCTTTTATGTTGTGTGAGGTTGCAATGTTCTATATCGTGAATCTCTTGGAATTATGATTATTTATATTGCAGCTGGTATTATTTTGATGTATAATCTGAATTACAACTTTATCCCTTTTTTTTTTTCCCCCTGTTAATTTAGTTTTTCATTGCAGGGCAAATTGGAGCAAACATTCCTTTCAATGAGTTTGATAAATCTGGTGTTTTTCATTTGACCCATTACCTCAAAGAAACATCTAATCTCTCTCACTCTCTTTTAACCTACTAGGAGAAATCAAGAAGTGTATATTTTTTCTAAGTACATTTTGTGCATTAGCTATTTCTTGGATTTCTTTTTTTTAGAGTTTGTTGCTTCCTAGAGTACACTTAAGTTTCTTGCTTCTTTAATTTATCCGAATGTTTTGGAAAAATTAAGCAAATGAAAACCTTTTTTTTTTTTAGATTTTCTCATTTTAGTGGAAGTGGGAGTGCTTAATGCCTCTGCCTGCCCTGCATTCATAATCTTTAGTTCACTTTTCAAAGCAATGGAAACTTTATAAACAAATACCTTTGAATTGAAGGGTAAACCAAAAAATTTATATAAATCTCTGATTACTGATTCCATTTTGTTTGATGATTCCAATTTGGGTATTGATTTTGATTTTGACAGGGTCATGGGTGGTGTTTGTTGATTATACGAGGTACACGTTTTTGTTCGATTGCTGATCCCAATTTGATTGCTACCTTCTCAGTAAAACAAGTACGTATTTTCAAGTTTAATTGTATTTGAGTTTGATTATTATATATTAGATTGTTTAATTAGTAATATTTTCAATCTTTCTCTTCATTTCCAAGTTTTTTCACTATTTGCATTTACTCAATATTTTTTTCTCTTAATTTATTTTTTGATTGTAGGGCGAATTGGAGCAAACAATCTCACTACAAGTTGAAATTACTCCAAAAAGGTATCAAATTTAAACCTTCATTATTATTATTTTTTTAAATTACAATTTTATTTTCCTTTTATTCATATTCGACCTATTACCTCAAAGAAACATCTGATCTCTCCGCACTCTTTGAACCTATATGAGAAATCAAGAACTATATGTTCTTGCTGTATACATTTTGTGAATGAGCTATTTCTTGGGCTTCTTTTTCTTTTAGTTTGTTGCTTCCTAGAGTACACTTAAGTTGCTTACTTCTTTAATTTATCCGAATGTTTTGGAAAGATGAAGCAAATGAAAACATTTTTTTTTTAAGATTTTCTTAGTTTAGTGAAAGTAGGGGTGCGGCAGAAAGGAGATGGCTAAGAAGTTTTATCAGAGTTGAAAGTTTAGTATGCTCATCGTAAGGAATTTATTTTTCTTAAAAGTCATAGCATGTTATATTGCAATAAACTGTTCTTCCTGAATTCATATTCTCAACACAAAAGATATCAAATTTTGAATTAAGAAGATATTGATCTCTGTAAGTCATGCTTCTCTGTTTAAATACCTTTATGGGTTTTCAAGTTCATGAATTCATGATTGATTTGATAACTCGCTCATAACTTATTGGATTGAATTGGGTATCTCGCCAATTAAGTTTTCATTTCTAGGTTTTCTTTTTAATATTTGTTGGCTCTTCCTCAATTTATTTGTTTTCGGAAATAGTCACTCATATTTGATGAATATTGATTATTGTTTATAACCTGATGCTCGAAGTTTAGTATCCGGCGTTGTTTTCTAATCTAAATGAGCAGGATGCTGGAGAAAGTTTGCAAGGATCTGTAGATTCTTGCTGGCCTATACATCAACAATGATGGTGATCTTGAAGCACAAAATCTGTTTGGAAAGATGGTATGGTGTTTTGTTGAATTGGATACATCCTCTATTGCATGCATATAACTTGATTGTCTGTGATTTCCTTTTATTTAGGTTACTGCATTATCCAAAGTTGCTCAAGGTACTCAAAATGCAGATCCAAAGTCTTCTGCAGCGCATCAATTTGGATCAACTAAAACATCATCTCTTCAGGTATAGAGAGGCCTTGACACTCTTAGCATCACCTTATTCTTTTGTTGGCTCTACAAAATTTTGATTTATGCATGTAAACTAAGGACATCAATATCAAAGAATAGACATAAGTTATGTACTATCATGATTAAGAAAATTTATTGAGGCGCGGGAGACGGATATTTTTATCGATGCATGTACACTAAGGACATCAATATCAAAGAAGACAAAGATTGTGTTTTTATTGATGCATGTACACTAATTTTATAGAGGCCAATATAAGATCCAATATAAGATTTAGCATGAGCTGCATATTAATTTAGTTGCCAATATAATAGTAACTCCGAAAGAGGATAGGCTCTTAAAATATTCACGGCTACCGTTCATAATGTCCAAGAAAAATAAAGATGTCTGTGGTAGTTTAGGTCTGGACAAGTTAGCTTCAGTTTTTTGGATTACCGTCTCTTGACTTCTTTTTCTACTTTCAGTCCTACTACTAAATCATAGTAAATTTATGTGTCGTGAGCTCCCGGAGATCTATCACAAGTGAAGCATTCTATTTTAGTCAAATTTTGGTTCTGCTCTCAATGTATTCCTGAATAAATACTTTTAAGACAATTCTTTTCACTTGCAAGAGATTCACCACATTATTTTTTGGTGGGAAGAGATTCACCACATATAATAAAGTAATTTTACACAACATAAAAGAGATTACATTAGAAGCGAAGTTAACATAAATTATGTAGTACATTGTTTAAACAGTATTATTTTTCAATTTTTATCTTCATTTCCAAGTTTTTTCTATATTTGAATTTACTTCCAAAAAAAATTAAGGTAATATACATAACAGAAATTTTATTATTCTATTTTGTTTTCTAAATGCATTAATAAATGGCTAACTACTTATTCTTTTGGTTAATTGGCAAAGTAGGGGGACTTTTCATTATTGCCCATAAAATAGGTAAAAAAAGTTTATTGCGGATGACATATCCAAATTTGTTGGTTTGATGTCGGAGAAGCAGCACGCGAATGATGTGTTGGTGGTGGAGTATGATTTGGTAAACTGGGGCAATTATCAGCACCTATGATCAAGGGTCTATGGCAATGGCAATGGCAAGGCTGCAGCTGTTATAGAATAGGAGGAGGACAACTTCGGGAGAACTCTGGGGGACTTTGCTTCTTCGAATTAGATGCAGAAATGAGAAAGATTTGTTTTATGAGAGCTGTAAGGAGGAGAAGTGGTTGGAATGTGGCGATTCAGACCAAAAGGGAATCTTGGCTCCAATAATCATAAGCAGACCAAGCCCTTAAGGCATGAATCATGATGAGGGAGTAGATGAGATGTTGGTCTATAACTCTTGATTATAACTCTCAAGTATAGTGGTCTTATGTTTGGTTAGTAAACGACATGTTTATTCTTTAGGAAAAGGTGCTCGCCAACATATATATATTATAGTAACATCTGTCAAAATATTTTTTAAAAAATAATGTAAGGACTTTGTTAAAATATTTAAATTTATAAAAATATATTCTTTAGACCTAAATAAATTTAATATTTCTTTTAATAATCTATGCAACCTAATGTATACAAAGTACAAAATCATGATGAATTTATTTATGCAGGCGGGAACCGCGTGTGACGGTTACTAGTATATATATATAATACATATACATTGTACATATTATTTAATATATATATTATACATATATAGGTATACACTGTATACATAATACATATTATTAATACTAGTAAATACTGCACACTCGTTGCGTGTGCAAATAATAATAATACTATTATTTAAATATATTAAAATTAATTTGTATATTGATATTTATTTTATAATTAATTTTAATATAATTATTAAATTATGATAAATATAAAATATAAGGGAAAAAAAAGAAAAATTTTACATTAAAAAAAATTAAAATAGGGTGAGAGAAAATAGATAAAAGATGTTGTTGGTGATAAAAGAAATAAATAAATAATAAAGAAAGAAAGAAGAAAATGTAAGGGAACAAAATAGAACAAAAAAAATTAATAAATTAAAAAAGAAAAGAAATAGGCCAAACGGTTATAAAGGGAGTTACGTAAATAAAAACAGAAAAGAAAAAGTTAAAAAGTTAGGGACAGAAAAGGAAAGAGTCCAATACACCACATCTGCCCCTGACGCTTAATAATATAGTATAGATATATATGTATATATATATAATACATATTATTAAAAATTATTTTTTATATTATTAATATATATATATGTATATATACATAATACATATTAATACATATTATTAAAAATTATTTTTTAATTCATGATAAATATTATATTAATAAATAAATAAATCTTTAAATTATATTATTATATCTATTAGAAAAGTGTTATAAATATATAATATGTATATATATTATAACAGAATAATATATATATAAATTAATTTAATATACTAAAAAGATATTAAAATATAACCACCCCCCTCCTCCAAACTCAAAACCCACCAAAAATAAAAAGACCCAGCCATCTTCTCCAAGAAGACTCTGTCTTCTCCGATGGAAACTCACCCTAGCGCCACCGCACCCGACGTCACCTTGGGTCGCCGTCACAATCGTGACACCACTTTCACGGTCACGACAATCCTTGCGTCACCACCGTCACAATCAGAGGAGTCGAAAAAAGTGGCCGGCGGCCTGAGTTGAGAGTCGCGCCACCCCCATTTCTGGTTACCCAACCATCAATTCCGCCGCCCTCCACCCCGATGAGAACCACCCTGAGTCATCGACTCTTCTCTTTGTCAGATCCAGATCTAAATCTGGATCTGAGTATTTGTGTGTGTGTAAGTGTTTTTGTGCGTGTGTGCTAGCTTGTGTGGATATGGAGAAAGGGGTAGTGGTAGTGGTAGGGGTAGCTCAATCATTGTCTCTTTTCCTTCTCAGATCCAAATTCCGGTCTAAATCTAAGGTTTGTGTGTTTATTATGTGCGTCTGCGTGTGTGAACAAGAAGAAGGAGGAGAATGGGTCAACGTTGGTGGTGGTTCGTGGTGGCGATGGACCTGAGATGACGACGGTGGTCGACTGGGGAGACGGTGATGGAGGCCGCCGGCGAAGTCTTCTTCCCCTTTCTTCAGTCTTCTTCCTTTTTTTCTTTTTTTTTAATGATAATTTTCATGTAAAAGTTCTTACGGCAAATTAATGAACACCCCTAGTATGGTTGAAGACTTTTGCTAAACCCCCCAATTCAATAAATAGATATATTTCATCCCTATTATCCTTTCCATTTATTTTAAACCCCCCAAATCCTGTAAAAGTACCATAATACCCTTAATAAATTGAAGAAGAACATAGATGCCCATTGTCTTCTTCCCACGTCTGATCTTTGCTTCTTCTTCCCGCGTCTGATCTTTCCGGCTACTCTATTCCGGCACCCAATTTCGGGCGAGTCTTTCCGAATGGCCTTTCCGGCGACTCTTTTTCGAAATGGGTTTCCGGCAACTCTGTTTCGAAACGCTATTTTATAATTTCTGGAATTATTTTTCTTTAACTAGACAAACAGACCTTTCAATAACTAATAAAATGAATATTTACACTACAAACTTAATAGATTATTATGCATTCCCGATGAGACGCTTGAATTAAATGAAAAGCTGCCTGCACGCTTTCCTGGAATTTGGACTGGCCAATCAACTTTACAATCCGACGAAGGGGTGAGACGGTTGGTTTACGGTCCAATCACCTTTATTAGTATCTTCAATCTTGCCCTGTAAGCAGACATCTGCAAAATTTTCATCCCCAAACATTCACCTGCAAGAAGCCCTGCTTCTCTTTCTCTCCCAGATCTCAATCCTTGACAAACAAAGTCATGAATCCCCCTCCAAGACCTATTCTGGCATGGGTGGAAGAGTACATGGTTGAATGTCTTCGGATATATGCCGGAGAGAACGAAATCGATCGGCTAGAAGTCTTCGACACAGTGCTGTCTATGGTGTCGCGTGAGTTGACTCAGCGATTCAAAACAAGATTCTGGGCCCCGAGATGTTGTAGCAGCGGTGAAAGAACTGCGGATAAAATTTTACGAATTCCGTAGATTATTGGCGTGTCCTGGAGTTAAAATGGGTGCTAATCGTATTCATGCCGAAATTAAGACCCCAGTATATTTTGAAGTGAATTCCATTGAGGTAAGTCGAATTCATCCGTGTCCCCGTTTTTTTTTTTTGGAATTGTTCATTATTCAATGTTTAATTTTACATAGGTTATTCGTCGGGATTCCAACGCCAGGGCATTTGGATGTCGTTATTACGACGACCTTAGGTATATCTTCAAAGTGCGGCGGGCACATCTTTTGGAGGGTGAAGAGGAGCACCTCCACGCATACTACATTGACGATAGGGACTCGGACCACGAGTCCTTGGACGGCGCGGATTACCCAGGCTATGAACACTCTGAGAAGAGTGTTAATTCTAACATCCCTCAGGAAGATCAGGATGAGGTTAATCAGTTTCCTCCCCCATGACATAGACAACGCTTCTCCAAAATTTGTTGTTTGTGGATTGTTTATAGTAGTTTAAATGTTACTGTTAGTTGATTGTAGTGTATATTTTTGGTTCTGTAATGAAATGTTTAGTGTTTGTTGTTTATTGTTGTTTGATTCTAGTATATATATATCCTGCAAGGAAGTTTGTTTTAGATGGAAGAAATGTGTAATTAAAAGAATGCTTTGTCCAGTGAAACGTTAAGAATGCGTGATTCAAAGAAGACTTTGTCCAAACATTAGAAATGCGTAATTAAAAGGTGGACTTGTCCAGTGAAACGTTAAGAATGCGTAATTAAAGGTGGACTTTGTCCATTGAAACGTTAAGAATGCGTGATTCAAAGAATACTTTGTCCAGTGAAACATTAGAAAGGCGTAATTAAAAGGTGGACTTGTCCAGTGAAACGTTAAGAATGCGTAATTAAAGGTGGACTTCGTCCAGTGAAACGTTAAGAATGCGTGATTCAAAGAATACTTTGTCCAGTGAAACATTAGAAATGCATAATTAAAAGGTGGACTTGTCCAGTGAAACGTTAAGAATGCGTAATTAAAGGTGGACTTTGTCCAGTGAAACGTTAAGAATGCATGATTCAAAGAATACTTTGTCCAGTGAAACATTAGAAAGGCGTAATTAAAAGGTGGACTTGTCCAGTGAAGCGTTAAGAATGCGTAATTAAAGGTGGACTTTGTCCAGTGAAACGTTAAGAATGCATGATTCAAAGAATACTTTGTCCAGTGAAACATTAGAAATACGTAATTAAAAGAATGCTTTGTCCAGTGAAACGTTAAGAATGCGTGATTCAAAGAAGACTTTGTCAAGTGAAACATTAGAAATGCGTATTAAAAGAATGCTTTGTCCAGTGAAACGTTAAGAATGCGTGATTCAAAGAAGACTTTGTCCAGTGAAACATTAGAAATGCGTAATTAAAAGGTGGACTTGTCCAGTGAAATGTTAAGAATGCGTAATTAAAGGTGGACTTTGTCCAGTGAAACGTTAAGAATGCGTGATTCAAAGAAGATTTATTGAATCACGACCACAACATTACAATAGAGTGAATCAAGATTTATTGAATCATGAACACAACATTACAATAGAGTTAAACGTTAAGATTTATTGAATCATGACCACAACATTACAATAGAGTGAATCAAGATTTATTGAATCATGAACACAACATTACAATAGAGTTAAACGTTAAGATTTATTGAATCATGACCACAACATTACAATAGAGTGAATCAAGATTTCTAATGTTTCATTGGACAAAGTCTTATTTTAATCACGCATTTCTTAACGTTTCACTGGACAAAGTCCACCTTTAATTACGCATTTCTAACGTTTCACTGGACAAAACATTCTTTTAATTACGCATTTCTAACGTTTCACTGGACAAAGTCTTCTTTGAATCACGCATTCTTAACGTTTCACTGGACAAAGTCTTCTTTTAATCACGCATTTCTAACGTTTCACTGGACAAAGTATTCTTTGAATCACGCATTCTTAACGTTTCACTGGACAAAGTCCACCTTTAATTATGCATTCTTAACGTTTCACTCGACAAAGCATTCTTTTAATTACGCATTTCTAACGTTTCACTGGACAAAGTCTTCTTTTAATCACACATTTCTAACGTTTCACTGGACAAAATCTTCCTTTAATTAAGCATTCTTAAACTTTCACTGGACAAACCCAACCTTCAATTACGCATTTCTAATGTTTCACTGGACAAAGTCTTCTTTTAATCACGCATTTCTAACGTTTCACTGGACAAAATCTTCCTTTAATTAAGCATTCTTAAACTTTCACTGGACAAACCCAACCTTCAATTACGCATTTCTAACGTTTCACTGGACAAAGCATTCTTTTAATTACGCATTTCTAACGTTTCACTGGACAAAATCTTCCTTTAATTAAGCATTCTTAAACTTTCACTGGACAAACCCAATCTTCAATTACGCATTTCTAACGTTTCACTGGACAAAGTCTTCTTTTAATCACGCATTTCTAACGTTTCTCTAGACAAAATCTTTCTTTAATTAAGCCTTCTTAAACTTTCACTGGACAAACCCAACCTTCAATTACGCATTTCTAACGTTTCACTGGACAAAGTATTCTTTTAATTACGCATTTCTAACGTTTCACCGGACAAAGTCTTCTTTTAATCACGCATTTCTAACGTTTCACTGGACAAAATCTTCCTTTAATTAAGCATTCTTAAACTTTCACTAGACAAACCCAATCTTCAATTACGCATGTCTAACGTTTCACTGGACAAAGTCTTCTTTTAATCACGCATTTCTAACGTTTCTCTGGACAAAATCTTCCTTTAATTAAGCCTTCTTAAACTTTCACTGGACAAACCCAACCTTCAATTACGCATTTCTAACGTTTCACTGGACAAAGTATTCTTTTAATTACGCATTTCTAACGTTTCACTGGACAAAGTCTTCTTTTAATCACGCATTTCTAACGTTTCACTGGACAAAATCTTCCTTTAATTAAGCATTCTTAAACTTTCACTGGACAAACCCAACCTTCAATTACGCATTTCTAACGTTTCACAGGACAAAGCATTCTTTTACTTACGCATTTCTAACGTTTCACTGGACAAAGTCTTCTTTGAATCGTTTCACTGGACAAAGTCTTCTTTTAATCACGCATTTCTAACGTTTCACTGGACAAAGTCTTCTTTGAATCACGCATTCTTAACGTTTCACTGGACAAAGTCTTCTTTGAATCACGCATTTCTAACGTTTCACTGGACAAAGTATTCTTTGAATCACGCATTCTTAACGTTTCACTGGACAAAGTCCACCTTTAATTAGGCATTCTTAACATTTCACTCGACAAAGCATTCTTTTAATTACGCATTTCTAACGTTTCACTGGACAAAATCTTCTTTTAATCACGCATTTCTAACGTTTCACTGGACAAAATCTTCCTTTAATTAAGCATTCTTAAACTTTCACTGGACAAACCCAACCTTCAATTACGCATTTCTAATGTTTCACTGGACAAAGTCTTCTTTTAATCACGCATTTCTAACGTTTCACTGGACAAAATCTTCCTTTAATTAAGCATTCTTAAACTTTCACTGGACAAACCCAACCTTCAATTACGCATTTCTAACATTTCACTGGACAAAGTATTCTTTTAATTACGCATTTCTAACGTTTCACTGGACAAAATCTTCCGTTAATTAACCATTCTTAAACTTTCACTGGACAAACCCAACCTTCAATTACGCATTTCTAACGTTTCACTGGACAAAGTCTTCTTTTAATCACGCATTTCTAACGTTTCTCTGGACAAAATCTTCCTTTAATTAAGCCTTCTTAAACTTTCACTGGACAAACTCAACCTTCAATTACGCATTTCTAACGTTTCATTGGACAAAACATTCTTTTAATTACGCATTTCTAACGTTTCACTGGACAAAGTCTTCTTTTAATCACGCATTTCTAACGTTTCACTGGACAAAATCTTCCTTTAATTAAGCATTCTTAAACTTTCACTGGACAAACCCAACCTTTAATTACGCGTTTCTAATGTTTCACTGGACAAAGTCTTCTTTTAATCACGCATTTCTAACGTTTCACTGGACAAAGTCTTCTTTTAATCACGCATTTCTAATGTTTCACTGGACAAAGTCTTCTTTTAATCACTCATTTCTAACGTTTCACTGGACAAAATCTTCCTTTAATTAAGCATTCTTAAACTTTCACTGGACAAACCCAACCTTTAATTACGCGTTTCTAATGTTTCACTGGACAAAGTCTTCTTTTAATCACGCATTTCTAACGTTTCACTGGACAAAGTCTTCTTTTAATCACGCATTTCTAATGTTTCACTGGACAAAGTCTTCTTTTAATCACGCATTTCTAACGTTTCACTGGACAAAATCTTCCTTCAATTAAGCATTCTTAAACTTTCACTGGACAAACCCAACCTTCAATTACACATTTCTAACGTTTCACTGGACAAAGCATTCTTTTAATTACGCATTTCTAACGTTTCACTGGACAAAGTCTTCTTTTAATCACTCATTTCTAACGTTTCACTGGACAAAATCTTCCTTTAATTAAGCATTCTTAAACTTTCACTGGACAAACCCAACCTTCAATTACGCATTTCTAACGTTTCACTGGAGAAAGTCTTCTTTTAATTACGCATTTCTAAAGTTTCACCGGACAAAGTCTTCTTTTAATCACGCATTTCTAACGTTTCACTGGACAAAATCTTCCTTTAATTAAGCATTCTTAAACTTTCACTGGACAAACCCAATCTTCAATTACGCATTTCTAACGTTTCACTGGACAAAGTCTTCTTTTAATCACGCATTTCTAACGTTTCTCTAGACAAAATCTTTCTTTAATTTAGCCTTCTTAAACTTTCACTGGACAAACCCAACCTTCAATTACGCATTTCTAACGTTTCACTGGACAAAGTATTCTTTTAATTACGCATTTCTAATGTTTCACCGGACAAAGTCTTCTTTTAATCACGCATTTCTAACGTTTCACTGGACAAAATCTTCCTTTAATTAAGCATTCTTAAACTTTCACTTGACAAATCCAATCTTCAATTACGCATGTCTAACGTTTCACTGGACAAAGTCTTCTTTTAATCACGCATTTCTAACGTTTCTCTGGACAAAATCTTCCTTTAATTACGCATTCTTAAACTTTCACTGGACAAACCCAACCTTCAATTACACATTTCTAACGTTTCACTGGACAAAGCATTCTTTTAATTACGCATTTCTAACGTTTCACTGGACAAAGTCTTCTTTTAATCACTCATTTCTAACGTTTCACTGGACAAAATCTTCCTTTAATTAAGCATTCTTAAACTTTCACTGGACAAACCCAACCTTCAATTACGCATTTCTAACGTTTCACAGGACAAAACATTCTTTTAATTACGCATTTCTAAAGTTTCACCGGACAAAGTCTTCTTTTAATCACGCATTTCTAACGTTTCACTGGACAAAATCTTTCTTTAATTAAGCATTCTTAAACTTTCACTGGACAAAGTCTTCTTTTAATCACGCATTTCTAATGACAAAATCTGCCATTATCACCCATTCTTAACGTTTCCATTAGATCAAATTGAGAAAACAACATCAAGCAATTTATCGACGTAGTTTCAAACAAATAGAAACAATCATAAAAGGTTGTATACGATTACAACAACATATAAAGTTCCTTAAAAAAAGAGTGAATAAAATCAATCCTCAACTCCAGAACACGCAGTGGATCTGATCAATCCTCAACCTCAGAACGAACAGTGGCCAAGCATGAACCATCAGCGTAGGGGTTATATCTTCTCTTCCTGACACAGAATGAGATTACTGACCAGAAATTAATAAATATAGTGTTAATACAGAAACGAAGAAATTAGATATCCCATACCTTCTCTTCGATGCTTGCTTCCCACCTAAATAGGCAGGAGGCCGAATCGCCCTCAGCTCAACAATGTTGAGTTTGGCAATTTCATGCAGTTGGATCATAGCCGGAATCTGCCCGTCGCGTCGCAAACTAACCCACAAACCTTTTTTATGGGGTGCGAGGTATTGTACTACGTAAGCATCAGAGTTGAAGTCTGACCACTCTTCACCAATTTGAGTGTGAATCTCTTCCACTGACGCACTCCGCGGAATTGGAAACACCGTAATTTCGCCATTAAACCAACAACTTCCTAGGATTTGCTTGTCTTGAGCTTCGTCACCGGCCAACGCCATCTTCAGAATACCAATTTGAAGTATCAGTTTGCAGAGGATCAACAATTCGAGTAGATACAAAGTATCAGCAATTCAATTCAATTCGATACAAATTATCAGTGAATTATACTGTCTATTTCACATAATTAACATTCAATTAACGCCAGGAATACATTCAATTAACATTCACAAGCTGAGAATACCTTATAGCAGTACAGGAAATAGGGCACGATAACTAAATCGACTCCCGTTGTCGCCGCTTATCAAGATCCTGATGTCTTCGTTGCCGTTGCCACCGCCTACCTTTATCCTGCTGTCGTCGCGGTTAGATCTCGTTGCCGACGAATTGGAAATGTGGTTGCAGATTATGAGATGAATCTTTTCTAAAATGGGAACCCATTTTTTCGTCTAGGGAAAAAAAGGGAAAAAAAAACAAGAAAAAGTGGGGGCAAAACAGACTTTTCAGGGTCATGGGGGGTTTAGAAAAAATAACTTGTGTATTGGTAACCTAAAACATACATTTTCCAAACTAGGGGGTTTAAGATAACTTTTGAGGATATTTGGTCCTTTTAAATAACTCCCCCAAGTTCTTAATCTGTAAATATAAATTATATTTATATATTAAATGTTATTTATAAAATTTTGGGAAATAGTTACGTACATATACATATATATATACATACATTAAACTCATCAATATATTATTAGTATTATTATTTTTTATCTGAAACTAAATATATTAATTATGCATATATATTGACAAAAAAAAAAAAAAAATTAATTATATAATATACATGGAGATATAAATAATGTATTAATATATTATTATTATTTTTTATCTAAAACTAAATATATTAATTATATATATATATATATATATATATATATATAAATAAATAGAGAGAGAGAGAGAGAGAGAGAGAGAGAGAGAGAGACAAAAAAACACATATAAGTAATTATATAATATACAGGATATATAAATAATACATGTGTCTATATATATATATATATATATATAATACAGGTGTAAAATAGTCATTTTAGGCGAAAAAGTGAAAAAGAACTCAATCATACTTGTAGTCAACGCGCGTGTAGCGCACGTCCTGGTTGCAAGGTTTTTTGTACACATTTTTAAAAATATGAGGGTTTTTAGAGTTTTTTTTTGTTTTTGACAGGGTTTTTGCTGATAATTTCGTATAACACAAGGTACTTGGGTGCAAATTACCCTGTGAAAAACTATTACTAGTTCACAAAGGCTATAACGATCTATATGATTTTTCTGTTAGCTTTTGGCTTTTGCATAGGCAAATATGCCTTCTGTGATACGGCAGAAGCAGAAAAAGGTAGAAAACGAGTTGCTGCTCTATTTTTATATAACATTTAGAGATTTTTTTTGCATTACACGATAAACTTAGATCAAATTTGTAAAATTGATTATAGACCATTGTACTCCTTAAAATATAACTTTCAAACTAACAAAATACATAGAACTTGAACTATTGATAACTTTTGAATAACTCTTTACGTTCAAATAAACTCTAAAAAACATAAATTAACTATCAACGCCCTAGCTTAATTTGTAATTTTCAGCTCATGCTTATGTTTCTCCAATTTGTCAAAACTAACAGCTTTTGTGAGAATATCAACGGCTTGCTCACTTGTCCCAATGAACTTGATGCTAGTTTCTTCTTTGCTTAGCAAATCTCTTATAAAATGATAACGCAGCTCTATGTGCTTGGATTGAGCATGAAACATCAGATTTTTAGTCATGAAGATAGCAAACTTGTTGTCACAAAAAATTGGAGTAGCCTCTTCTTGCTTTAGTTGAAAACCTTCAAGCAATCTTCTTAATCATACAGCCTCAGAAGCAACTTCTGTGGTTCATGTATATTCAGCTTCATTCAATGATAAAGTTACAATTCTTTGTTTTCTTGAAGTACTCCACGAAATTACATTTGAATCAAGACAGAAAATGTAGCCTAATGTGATTTTATGATCATCTATTGAACTAGCCCAGCCGCTATCGGTATTGTTAGAATAATGCCCTGGAAGAGGACCAAATTGCCAATCTAGTCCCACAAGATTAGTCCTTCGTAAATTTAGTCCCTTGCTTTTGGAATAATTCAATTTTGTCTCAAATCCTAAAATTCTCAACCAATGTGATCCCAAATACTAACAAGCGTTAGAAAACTAACGGGATTGACCATTTGGCACGCTGACTTAGAGGTTGAAGAGAAAAAACAAAACCCTAACACGTGAGGTGGTAAAAGTCAAACGCTAATTTAGTCATTCATACTTCCCCAAATAATTTACCCTTTCTCTTACAAAAAACCCTATGAGCTTTCCTTGGATTTGTGGAGAAATTTCCCAAATTTCTCCACAATAATACTCTCACAAGTGTGTTACCGTTCAGCAATTTGAAGATGTCTTCAATGTGGGAGCGTCCAAACTTCCTATCTCATTGCCCAAACCCCTCGTACAGTAAGTTAATTTTTTTAGAGATAATGATTTTTGCCCATCCGAAATATAGGCCATTTTGCAATTCACCCTCCAAACTATTTCGACCCCAATACCACCATCTAAACTTTTAATTCGTGACAAACCACCATCCCAAAGCGGGTTTGACTAAAAGTGTGAATTTTTTGTTACAATATGCCGAACACTTCAGGAAAAAATCAATGTATTGTGTTTTTATGCAAGTACAAATTAGTGTAATGTATCCTATTGTATAGATAATGTATCATATAATATTAGAGAGATAAAAGATATCATATATTACATAGGTAATTCTAATCAAAACTTAACTCTGTCAAATTAATATCACAAAAAAATTCAAAACCTAACTCGGTCGAATTAATATCACAAAAAGAATTCTAATACTACACTCGATAGTGGGTATTATAATCCCAAAACAAATATTAGTTTTTTCCTTTAATAAGGGACCTATCTGTACATGAAAACTTTAGTTTGAGAAAAAATGGTGGGAGCAAATTGAGGGGACACGAATTGTCGAAAACAGTTATCATCTATGAGTTCTGATGTGTTTAATTAATTTCAAGTTATTATTATTTTTTTTAATATATTGAGACCTAGGAATTTTCAGCTCCCGCTCATGATAAATCCTGGATCCGCCCCTGTTCGTCTAAAAGAATGAGTGGATCACCCATGAATTCTATTGTAGCACATTCCACTTAAATCCTTGTGCAGAGTAGTGAGATTTAAACTAGGAAAGGGGTTTTGTAAAGTGTTAGATCGAATGAACTGCTATTAGAATTAGTTCATAACAATAAGACTAGTAGGGTTCTATCATTCTCATGCCCTAGGTCCTAATCGGGGATTAGGCAATAGAAAGATCTTATCTCATGATATCTGTGAGATTGAAAAGTTTACAATAAAATCTTTACCTGTTGGATGGATGGTCATGTCAAGTCTTTGGAAGATGTTAGAAATATTAAATAGGCCACCCATGGGGCTAATCCGAAACCTATATTAAGTAAATGGATAATCGTGGGAGAGTTTGAATTTGAAAGTGAAGTTATTTAACTTCAATCAAATAAATAAATAAACTCATACAAAAATCTGTAAGAGAGAGAGAGAGAGAGAATTCTGGCTGAAAATCTTATGGAAAAGGGATCTCCTTCCGAGAGAGAAGAGTGTGGATTCTCTGTTGACCCATAGCCAAATATCAAGCATTTAAGTTATGACACATAAATCTGCTTATTCTAAGCATACTTGAATTGCTTACATGTGAAAAATTAAAGTTGAAGTATCGGTGAGTTATCTCAAATGATTCGAAAGGTCTAAGGTACGTTTAAAGATTTATTTATTCCGCTTTATGAATTTAAATCTTCAATTTAATTATTAAAATTTTAAAATAAATTATATATTTAATGTGCAATGCCCTTTATTTTTACTAGTAAATATAAAAGATGTTATGATGCACAGACACTTCTAAAAATATTATTTTAGCGTATCGTATTGTGTCAGATATTCGTGTCGACATTCCTCACGTAAAAATTTTTAAAAAAATTCCGTATCGCTGTATTCGTATTGTGTCACGTTCGTATTGCTGTAGCCGTATTCATGCATGATATAAACAAACAAAATGAATTATTGCAATTTGTGTATACTTTACTTTAATTAAGAAATTCTAGGGTGGTGGTACTCCACCGACACAATGTTATTCTTGGTACAGTAGATTTTCCTATTTTCTTATATATGTGGTCGAGAAGGTCTTTTGAATCATGTCTATGTAAACGGTGACGTTTTAAATGTTTTCTTATTCACAACCTCGCAGAGCCCTTTTCAAAACTACCATTTTTTCTAAAAAAGTTTAAGAAAATACCACCCATTTTTAAAACTTTAATAAAATAAAATTGAAGTTGTGGATCTCATCCACGACTCCAAAATTTGATCAACCTTTAAAGTTTTTCCAAATTGATGAATAGTAGGAAAAGTACAACAACTATCTAAAATTATATTTTCAACCCAACTCTTTTTTATAAAAGGGCCTATATATTTTCTAAAAATATCAAATAAACCCCTAAAATCAAAAAACTTATATACTATATCATGGATGATAATTCTGATGGTGATTTTAGTAGAAAACTATTCCTTGCATGTAATTTTTGTAAATGTTTTGACGAAGATACATCTAATAAACATTTTAGGCATTTTGTAAAACGATTCCTAACTGATAGAATGAGAATGCTAGGAGGAGAACATACAGAAAAACATAATATAAATCAAATAGACTGTGATGAAGATTGTGCAAAAACAAATAAAAAATTAAATTTTATAAATAAAATTATAATAACTATAGAACAAATTTATGAACAAGGAAATTAAACTGAATAAATGAATAATATGAATAAAGAAACATTTATAGCTATGATTTTTAATATTTTAGATGCATATAGACAGTTACAATATATCCGTCCTTTAACAATTGAACAATTATCATTTTGCTTTTACTTAGATTTTGTTTGGCACAATTTATAAGTATAAAAATGCCGAGTAAATATTATAAAAGGATTCGTGAATTAACAAAAAATATACAAATGAGTATAGATTTTCAACAAGCTAGAATTAATATTGAGAAATAAAAATTACAACTTATTAGAACTATTAATAAAGATAATTTATTTAATGTTGAAGAATATCATATCATTAAACAAATAGAGTTCCATGAAGCAATGTTAGCTTCTGAAATAAGAAGACTAAAATATATTGAAAAGGCAATATAATCTAATTTACAAATAATCATGTTTAATATCATGTTTAATATCACCCAAATACAAAATATATCAGAGCCATACAATCCAAATAATAAATAATAAAACAAAATGAATATATTTGATAAAAGAAAAATAATTGAATCAATAAAATATTTTGACTCAATGTATCAATGGTATAAAGATCATTATAACAAATATCCTAATGAATATTATTATGATAGAATGAATAGCCATAAAAAAGATAGAGATCATTATTTAAGTCTTTTGTCAACATAAATTGTAAGATTATTAAAAACTAATCAAGTAATCCATTTAAACAAATGGATTAATAATATAAATAATATTTTAAGATTAAAAACAATACTTGAAGAATATAAATGTAATAAAGAAAATAAAGAAATAAAAAATAAAATAAAATTGTGTAAGCAAAAAATAAGAAAACAAAAGGAAGAAGCCTAAAAAAATTGGCAAAAATGGAGAAAATCATAAAATCAATAATAGAAAGTTATATAACAGAAATGATATTACACACAGCTTTGATATATTTAAATTTTTGCTCAGATAGTTGGAATTTAAATGAAACATATACAGAAGGTGGATATGAATCCTACGATGATACAGATTGGCAACTCGCTTCACCATAATGAATCATATTGAATCAGTTGCAAATGCTATAAATACATTATTAGAAGAATTGACAAAATTAAAATCTGAAATAAAGAATATAAATACAGAAATCCAAGTTATTAGAATTGAAATAAAACAATTAAATAACCTTATTCAAGATAATATTAAAAAGACAAAATTGGATAAGAAAAAAGAAATAGAAAGAACAATAAAAATACCTTCAAAGGTTGTTACTATACCAACAGAAAAGAAATATGAACCTGGATCTTTTGATGAATATATGTATACAATATACCTTCCTAGATTATTAAAAGAACAAGATGATAGAGAAAATAAAATAAAGGAAGAATCAAAATGAAAGGAAATTATAGAAGAAGCTAAGCTAGAAGAAAATACTATGAACAATGAATGAGGTAAATGATTTAATAGAAGAATTTGAAAAAATAAATCTAGACGACATAGTTGAATATGAAGTTAGAATGAATACAACCGGAGGACCTTCAGGAGTAACTAATGAAACTCCAGAATCTTCTTTGGGTTCTAACGATAATTATCCTAAAACATATTATAGACCTAAGAGAAATAAAGAACAAAGTAAAAATAATATATCTTATAATCCAAAATATGAACCTACTGAACAATATAATGAACCTATAAATCTCCAAGGGAGTAAATTAAATCTAGATTGTCAAGTAGATAGCCTTCTTATTAACCCAAGATGATATATATTGGGGAGCTACTAAGAAGAGTGAATATATTATAGCTACGTTGGATGGAATAGTTCTTAAATGGTGGGAAGGAGTATCTCCTGATATACAAGGAATAATGAAAGTTGAAATGAAAACTGGATTTGATATAGATATAAGAACAGGAGTACAAAGTATAGTTGCAAATATATTCGATGAATTTTTAGGTGAATCATGGATAGCTAATAAAGAATTAGAAATAGAAAGAGAAAAAGATGAAGCAAGAAGTAATCTAATAAACCTAAGTATATTCTCAATGTGCAATATAAAAAATTATGTATGTGAATTTAGAGATAATTATTATACCCAATATTATAGTACATAATCTCAAGAAATAATGCTAAATATGTTTTACACTAAACTTCCTTATACCTGGAATAATCACATGAATAAAGTATGAAGAGAAAAGAAAGATATGTATCCTCAAAATCTAGGAGGAAGAATAAAAGTATTAACATCAGAACTTAAACGAATATGTAGTGAACAACAATTATATAAAAAATCTAAAAGAATAACTAAACTCTGTTATGATACAGTAGAATTACCTACACAATGGGGAAGTAATAGAAAAACATACCCTAAAAGGAATAAAAGAAAATTTTATAAGAAGAAATATAAAAAATATAAAAAACTTCAAAGAAAAAATATAAAACCTGGAAGAAAGTTCTTTAAGAGAAATAAGTATGAAAATAAATCTAATAAGGGAAGAAATAAAAAATTAACTAAATGTCAATGCTGGAATTATGGAGAAGAAGATCATAAATCACCAGAATGTCCAAAACCTAAAGCTAAACATATTAAAAATATAGAAATTGAATTTTTAAAAATAAGAGATGAACTTGAAGAAGTTTATGATAGAGAAAACTATTTTGGAAAAAAAATATATATGGAAGAATCTGATATATCAGAAAATGAAATATCATCAGAAATAGATTCTGAAATAGAATGAGTTCTGAAATAACAGAACTATCAGATGAAGAAATAGAAGTTTATGAAGGACCAGAAGGATATGCGGAACGCATTACCTTCAATAAAGAAACTTTAGATAAGATAAAGAAACTAAAATTAAATGCTACGAATCCCAGTCAAAGTATTTTCAAAGGGATATCAAGTCTTATAAAAAGAAAGAAAATAAATATATATGACAACCTTGAATTAGAAAAATTTATAAATATCGAACATACTTCAGGGCAAGTTAAGATTAATTTATTAACAAAAGCTATAATAAATCAAGCTTTGAACAAAATAAAAGGTAAAAGAGAAAAAAAGTAAAATACAATACATATATTTAGGAAGAGTTCAATTCCTGCTAAAATCATTGTTTAGAGAAGGAATAGATAGTCCTATAGTACTTTCTCTTCATGACCAGAGATTTACAAATGCAAAGAGAAGTCATCTAGGAACTATAGAAGGAAATTTATGTTATAAACAAATATTATTTGATTTATGTCCTAAATATAGTGTGAATATAAATGATCATAATATAGATGAAACATTAAGTTTACATTACAAATTCATAAAAGATATAGGATTGAAAGATAAAAGCAAAGCTTTCTCTATTTATTATAGAGCATTATATGTTCTAAGTAATAGTAATTATGGGAAAATTTATCAAGATAAACCACATTTAGAAATAGATGAAGAATGTAAAGAAATAGCTTCAGCTAAATTACCTCTACTTGAAGACCCAAAAGAAAACAAATTATGAATTAGAAATCATAAATAAACCTTTGATAGAAGAAGGATCTTCTAGTAAAACTCATCAAATAGAATTCGGAAAAAATAGTATAGCTAGAAGAAATCAAAAAATGAATATAACCAGAACTTTAAGTATAAATAAAAATTCAGTAAATAAAACAATGATCATTTTAGGAGAATACTTTAATGGTCAAGAATATATTAAGGAACCAAAAATTTTGATAGATACAGGAGCAAACGCAAATCACTTTGTTAAAATAAAAAATAAAGGGTTAATGATAGAAACCTTGAATGAGAATTTCTATTATGAAAACTTTGAAGGAAAGATAGTTGCATGTAACCAACAAATATCTATTCCAATAAATATTGATAAATCTAGAATAATTGTTAAATGTTATCTAGATGACAATATGACAGGAAGTTCCTATGACATAATCTTAGGAAATGCTTTCCTAGATAGTTGTAATTACTATAAGATAGAAAAAGATGGAGTAACACTCTGCATAGAAGACAAAGTCATATATTGTCTAAGAATAAAATAGTAACGCCCCAGTTCCGGACGAGCAGGTAAGTACGCCACGTGTGAGATTTTCGAGAGTTAGGATTTATTCTATTTCTTTCATTTATTAGTTTCCTACATGTTATCACAATTATATGAATTATATTTCAACGTATTTACGTGAAAATATATAAATTCATACCAATTGAGAAATATTGCATGATTTGAAAATGATTGTTACATGAAATAATTGCCGAACGTGATTTAATTGTTCATTTGCCCCTACATGATCTTTCTTTTAAATTCAAGGACTAAATTGCATGATTATTTCTTGGACCTAATTGATCATTTTTCAAACCTTTTAATACTTAATTGCATAACATACAAATCTTGAGGGTTTAATTGCAATTTCCACCAATTCATCAAAACCAAGGCATGAATCAAGTAGTATATTTTCCTTCTTCTTCCATGATCACTTTCATTTCATCCAAAAGCATACATATTTGCTTCCTTCAACACTGAACCTGAACCAAACCACCAAGAAAGAAAAAAAGAAAGGGATTTCATCATTTCAAACTAGAATTTTGGAAGAATTGAAAGCTTTGGAGCTCAATCATCCATTTCCATCATCCTTTTCCATTTCTTTTCATTCAAGATATATGAAGGTTCACGTATGTGATTCTTGATGAATTTTGTTGAAGCTAGGGTTTAGTACTTCATGGAATATATGGATTAATTGTTGTTTGATACATGAATACATGATTTTTCCATGGATCGATACATGAATTCTTGAAAACATTGAGGTTATATGATGAATTCATAAATGAACTTGAAAGTGATGATTCTTGATGATCATGTGTGATTTAAGTGTTTATATGGAATTTTATTGCACATTGAACATGTATACCTACGAATTTCCATAAATCTTGCATTTTGGTGATTGAAAACTTGAGTTTTGGTTGGTTTTGTTTTGGTCCGAAACGATCCCCTGTTCTGCTCTGTTTTTTTTAAATCTGCAGAATAGCGGGAACGACCCTTCCCGTCCCAGTTCATTTCTGGGAACGGCCGTTCCCATCCTTTTAAACATGTAGACGCGTGAACGGGAACGGCCGTTCCCATTTTGGCCTGTGGCTGGAAGGGCCGTTCGCAAGTGCTAAAATCAAAAAATTTATACAGAGGCGCGGGATTGTTTCGGGGAGCTGGGAACGGCCCTTCCCATTTTATACTGAGGGCCAGAACGGCCGTTCCTAGGTTTGTGATAGAACAAAACTTTCTGTGAAAAATTAAGATTTTCACTTTCAATTCCAATCATTTATTTGAAACCAAATTGCCATTATATGATACATTTCATGCAAAAACATGATGTTTATATGCTACATTGGGTATTGCACGTCGTCTCGTTGCATTTTTTCCATGCGTCATATTTGGTCCATTTTGAGTCATGTCTCACGTACACATATCTTTATTGCACAGACCGGCTTCTTAGTGACGAGGAGGAGGCACCGTAGAGTGTATCCTTGGTCTATTTTGTCACACAGGTGAGGTTTTCGTTCTAGTTATATAGAACCTTTATAACCTTAATGTGAAGTTTTCGGCCAAAACGTATTATATTTACAAATGTTTCTTTTCAAACTATAAATGATTGAAAGCAAGCCATGATTGACATTGAATCAAGAGTGTTTTGGCGAGTACATTGATTTCACTATGGGCCCGAGGGTAGTGTATTGAGCCAACCAGGAAAACAAGGGCTGACGGGTAACTCTTGCACTATCCTCACCATTTGGGATGACCCCTGAATCCACCAGGAGGTTTGGTGGAGGAAAGAATCCCGTGCGTGGGAGTCATGTTCCCGACGTACACCATGATTGGATGGTTGGGCTTTGCAAACCCACCAGCACCCAGAGGAAGAATTGTTCATGAAACTGCTACTTGTGCACTATAATGAATTGCATGATCATTCTTGAATTTAAACTAAAGTATGTATTGTTCACTGTTGGAGTAAAGGTTGGTGAATTGCCCACTCGCCGGGCCACGGATTGAATGAAGTTGATTTATTAAATTGTTAAATTGGATGGTTGTAATCTCGGGTGAAGAATACTTTCTTATCGAACTTATAGTACTTCCAATCTTATAAACTTCACCCGAGGTTATAACTTGCATGTTAATTGGGCTTATATATCTATTTATGCCCCTCACTTAGTCTTCGGTAGACTGACACCCTTACTTTTCAGGTACTCATAGTTGCGTGCTAGGCGGGAGTTAGAGTTGTGTCCAGTCGTTTAGCCGAGTCCAGCATGTCATATTTTGATGTTATCGCTATTTACGGATTGATTATGCTATGGTTATATTTTGGAGAGATTATACATATTGGATGTTTGTTGGAAACAAAATACTTTTGATGTAAATATGAATTATCTATGGTACCTATAAGTAATGGCTATGCTTCTTCTTTAAAGTATTGTGCATGGATTTGAATGGTTTGGGGTTTACCCGTTCGCTATATGGTTGGTTTATGTATGGATTATCCATTTCATATGTGGACTGAGATATAGTGCGGGGGATGTGGTGCCGT
This sequence comes from Lantana camara, assembly GCA_037501455.1. NCBI lineage: Eukaryota > Viridiplantae > Streptophyta > Magnoliopsida > Lamiales > Verbenaceae > Lantana > Lantana camara. Next base: position 90,731,739 of record CM074863.1, read on the forward strand.
GGCGTATATGGTGCTATATCTTACGGTGGTATCAGAGCCCGATTGCAAAACCGAGGTTCTAGTGTTGTGTCATGTGAGTCTAGGTCGCAAGGCGTAGGAATTAATTGTTAATTTGAGAGTCTTGCATTTTATTTGAAATTATTTGACTCACTTGGATTCTTTGAATTACTTGTAGTACTTGAATTACTTGAATTAATTGCCTTACATGAATTGTGAATTTTAATTGCACTCACTTGCATTTATTAATCAACCACGCATGTATAGTGTTTTGATTTCAGGATGCCTCGAGGTAGACCTCGTCGTGAGCACTCTCCAAGACATAGACGACACCGCCATGATCATTATCTTGGTGCTCCTTCACCTCCACCCCCTCCTGCTCAGCCATAGGACTTTATGAATGCTGTGGTTGGACTCATTGATTAGAGGCTCAGGGAATATGTGCCTTCAGCACTACCAGTTCCACCTCCACAACCGGTACAGATTTCGGGCAGCATTCCGAGAGTTTCAGAACCAGCATCCTCCGAAGTTCTATAAAGGAAATGATATTTAATCAGAGCAGTGGCTGAAAGAAGTTGAGAGGATTTGGGAGCTTATTCCGTGTGACTTGCAGGAGAAGGCCCGATGCACTATTTCCTAGATTCAGGGTGAGGCATATTCCTGCTGGGAGAGTGTTAGAATTATCCTGGATGCCACTAGTGAGCCGGTTACATGGGAGTTATTCGCTAGGGAGTTCAAGAATAAGTTTATTCCTCCATCTTCTCGCACTCTCCGGTTAAAGGAGTTCACTGAGCTCAAGCAAGAAGGGAGATCAGTTTCTGAGTACATATCCGAGTTTGAGAGGTTATCTTGCTATGCACCTAACATAGCGAATGTCGATTTCCATAAAGCAATGCAATTTGTTAAGGGACTCAGACCGGACATACAGATGGCTTTGGAGGCAGTAAACACGAGTACCTGGGCCAAAGCTACTATTAAAGCTTTGAAGGTTGAAGACTCGGTGAATGCAAGGAGGCTTATTTCTCGCTTCGGACAAGCTTCAGGCTCAGGATCAGGACAGGGTTCTTACCCCAGAAAGAGGCCTATTTCTTATTCTTCACCACCACCACCACAGAAAGGGCCTGGAAAGAAGCTTAGATCAGCGGGACCACCTCAGAAGGTTCCACGTGCACCCGCCTTACCACCACCTCCTGAGAAGCCCGCGTGTACTTATTGTGGATAACCTACCCATACTTATGAGGGTTGTAGGCACCGATTAGGGTTGTGTTTGATTTTTGGGAGTGCCGAGCATAGGGTGGATGGTTATCCAGACCGTAGGGATCCGCCACCTGGAGGTCAGAGACCCCTCGTGAGAGCTTGTGCATATGCTTTAGCTGGAGAGGAACAGAATGCAGACATCGACCCCGCTGTAGTGGTTGAAGGTACTATATGCATACATGGCACGAACATCCATACATTATTTGATCCAGGAGCTACACTCCTCTTTTTTGCGCATTCTATTGCTATTACTTTACCTTTGCTTGCTATATGCTCTTCCGTGCGTTATGTAGTTAGTTCTCCCTTTGGTAGTAGTAGAGAGACAGATCGTGTGTACAAGGATGTTCCAATGAAGATTGAGGGTCGAGAATTTCTGACAGATTTCATAGAAATGCCGATGGAGAGATATGGATCTATTTTGGGAAGGGACTGGTTATACAGGCATTGTGCTGCAGTGGATTGTCGGGCAAAGAAAGTGCAGTTGGGTTAGAAGTTTCTTGGGTTTGGCAGGATACTATCAAAGATTTGTAAAGGATTTCTCTAAAATTGCAGCTCCGTTAACCCGGTTAACCAAGAAAGATATAAAGTTTATGTGGGATGAAAAGTGTGATCAAAGTTTCAACTTCTTGATAGAAAAGTTAGTTTCCGCTCCAGTGTTGACACTTCCAGAAGGCTCCGAAGGATATGCAGTTTACACTGATGCATCAAAGGAAGGTTTAGGTTGTGTGTTAATTCAGAATGGGAAGGTGATTGCTTATGCTTCCCGAAGTTAAAAGAATATGAAAAGAATTATCCTACGCACGATCTGGAGCTTGCCGCCGTGGTTTTCGCTCTAGGGAAATGAAGACATTATTTATACGGGGTATCCTTTGAGATTTTTACCGACCACAAAAGCCTCCAATATTTATTCACACAGAAGGAGGTAAATATGAGGTAACGACGTTGGATGGAACGACTAGAAGATTATGATTGCACCATTAAATACCATCCCGGGAAAGCTAATGTGATCGACGATGCACTAAGTAGAAAGGCTAATGTATCAAAGTTGGAAGTAAGTGAAAGCAAGGAAGTTGCCCCAATTATCTTAAAAGCTCGGGTTACTAATATCTCCATACAACCGGAATTGAAGTATCGATTATTTGAAGCTTAGAATAATGATCCGGAAGTACAGAAATTGATGGGTAAACCAAGGGATGATTCGGAAAATCCATTCGGGTTTGATGAAACCGGTCTTTTTCGTTTCAAAACTCGAGTGGTTGTACCTGAGGAATTGAAACGGGTGTTGCTTGAGGAAGCTCACAAATTGGCTTATTCGATCCACCCTGGAGGAAATAAAATGTACAAGAATTTGAAACAATATTATTGGTGGAAAGGATTAAAGAAAGATGTCGCTGAGTTTGTGAAGCATTGTTTGACTTGCCAAAAGGTAAAAGCCGAGTATCAAAAACCCGCAGGACTTTTACAGCCGCTACCTATTCCCGAATGGAAATGGGAACAAGTAACTATGGATTTTATAACTGGATTACCAAAAGTGAAAGGTGGATTCGACGGTATTTGGGTAATTGTGGACCGTTTAACTAAGTCTGCGCATTTCCTACCGGTCCGAATGTCTTACAAGATTCCCAAGTTAGCTGAAATATACAACAGATAAATTACTTGACTTCATGGGATTCCGGTCAGTATAGTTTCAGACAGAGACCCGAGATTTACCTCCAATCTGTGGCAGGAATTACAAGGAGTTTTGGGGACGAAGCTCAAATTTAGCACATCATTCCACCCGCAAACAGATGGTCAGTCGGAAAGATTAATAAGATATTTGGAAGATTTACTTTGGGCCTACGCATTGGATTTTCAAACTTCTTGGCAAGAACAACTTCCTTTGATTGAATTTACATTTAATAACAGCTACCAAGCTTCGATCGATATGGCTCCCTATGAACTACTTTATGGTTGGAAGTGTCGCTCACCGTTGTTTTTCGATTTGGAGGAATGGAAATGGTCTAAACAGGATGGTGTAAAGAAAGGTGAAAAGTTAGAGAAACCTTCTAAGGCCGTCCGAACTATGATTGAAAAGGTTCAGCAAATACAACAACGGATGAAAGTAGCTCAGGATAGGCAAAAGAGCTATGCCGACATTCGCCGAAGAGATCTTGAGTTTGAAGTTGGAGACCGGGTCTTCTTGAAAGTGTCTCCAAGGAAAGGGTTCGCCCAGATCGGAAAAGGAGGGAAGCTTAATCCTCGATATATGGGTCCTTTCGAAATTCTTGAAAGAATTGGTGAAGTAGCTTATCGAATGGACCTACCACCGAGTCTTACGGGGATTCATAATGTATTTCATGTCTCTCAATTAAGAAAATATTACCCCGATGAAACAACAATCCACCCTGTAGAAGAAGTAGAGTTAGAACCAAACTTGAAATTTGTTCAGTGGCCGGTTAAAATATTGGATAGAAAGTTTCAGGGGTTAAGAAGCCGAAAGATTCCCATGGTTAAAGTTCTGTAGAGAAGTCACAAAACGAAAGAAGCTATGTGGGAAATCGAGGATAAAATGTAATGCCCCGATTTTCAAACAGTCAGGTACGCTCGACACGTGTGAGATCGAGCGTGAGGATTTTATTCATTATTTCCACTTATTCAATTTATATATGTGTTATATTAATTTTATAAATTATGTTTCAACATGATTACGTGAAATTATATTAAATAAAGGCTAACGTTAGAAGCCTTCTTCATATCGAATTTATTTGATATTTGAATTAATTGTCTAGATATGATTTAATTGTTTGATTGTCCCTAATTGGCATTCATTCAAATTGGTGGACTAAATTGCATGAAAATGGTTTTGGACCAAATTGATCAATTTCAAAACTTGGCATACCTAATTGCATGACTTGTATCTTGGGAGGATTTAATTACAATTACCCTATCTCTTAAAGAGATATGTCGATATATGCATCTCTTCCACAATCTTCATCTCTCATTTATATCATACAATCAATCATCTCCATTTCTTCCTCTCTCGGTGCATTCATTAAAGAAGAAGGGAAGTGAAGCTTCATCATCATCAAGCTATTTTTTCTCCAAGCAATTATATTAAAGCTTGAAGCTTCATCATCATCATCATCTCTCATCTCTTTCCTTCAAGGTAGACTTGAATAAGTGATTCTTGAATTAACATGTGAAGCTAGGGTTCATGATTTGAGCTTGATAATTGGTGTATTTGTGCTAGAAATATGATTACATGTTCATAGCTTGAATTTCATGTTTGAATCTAGAGAATTATGAAGGTATTTGATGAGTTTTTGTTTGAGGTGAAAATTGATAATTATGAGAGTTAAGGAATGATTCATGTGTTAATATTGGATTTTACTGAACTATAAGTGTTTAAGTATGTGCCTTGCAAGATTTATGTCATTTGGGAATTGATTTCATGGATTATGAGATGCTTTGGAGATGTGTTCGTGCTCCCCTGTTCTTCTGCTCTGTTTTCTGTATCTTCTGCGTAACGGGAACGGCCCTTCCCGTTCTCTTTGTATTGGGGAACAACCGTTCCCATATTTTGAATGATATGCATGGCGGCGAGGACGGGAACGACCCTTCCCGTTTTGGCTTGTAAGCCGGAACGGCCGTTCCCATCTTCGGGGAGCAACTTCGGGGAGCTGGGAACGGCCTTTCCCATTTTTAAACTAAGGGCCGGAATGGCCGTTCCCAAGCCTCTGGAGAGGCAGAAACATTCTGCATAAAAATGGAATTTTGGAGTTTAACTCCAATGGGTTATTTGACCTCAAATTGTGATTATATGATCAATTACATGTCAAAACATGATATTTACATGCTACATTGTTCATTGCATGATATCTCGTTACGTGATTAGGCCGTGCGTCCTATTTGGTATTGTTCTTGAGTTATTGTCTCATGCACGTACATTATCCCGTTTCTTGTCCAGTTACTCTCCAGGGCGGAGATTGTTGATCATGAACACGTTCACGCATCCATGAGTCGTCGTGTCGCCTGTCAGGTGAGGTTTAATTGCTAGCTATATAGAACCCGTATATCCCCTATGTGATCTTTCGGCCAAAAGGTATCTATATCTATAATTTTACATGAAATCACTTACCATTTCAAGCAAGTCATGTTCATGAAAAGCAAGCAAGCAAGTCATGTTATTGTCAAGAATCAAGCATGTTTAGACGAGTAACATGACCGCTCACGTTGGGCCCGAGGATAGTGGCTTGAGCCAACCGGGAAAGCAAGGGCTGACGGGTAACTCTCGTGCTATCCTCACCACATTGGGATGACCCCTGAATCCGCGAGGAGATTAGTGGAGGAAGGAGTTCCGGGCTTAGGGATTCACGTACCCTCTGCTCAACACGTCGTGGATGGTGAAGGCTAGCTACCTTCCCATCATTGGAGGGAGAAGGAGACTGGGGATGGGTCCGGCACCACGGATTGTCCTCGGGTTATTGCATGATTTTCATTCCTTGAACGTATTACTTGATTACACTATCGCACGATTGCACGATAATTGAATTACATGATCACCTATTGTGTAACAACGCAAGCATGATTCATGTACATTTGGAGTAAGGTTGGAGACCGCCCTCACTCGCCGGGGCCATGTATTGAATGCCTGAAATGATCAAGTATTTAATATTGATAGTTGTATTCTCGGGCGAAGATATCTTATTATTGAAATTATATATTTATCTTTTATAAAACTTTACCCGAGAATATAGCTTGCATGTTAACTGCGCAAATATCTATTTAAACCCCTCACTCGGTCTTCACAGACTGACGCCTCCACCTTTCAGGTTATTGCAGGTGTACGCTGGGCGGGAAGTGAGTCGAGTCCAGTCCTTGTAGTTGAGTCAAGCACGGTGCATTTTATTTAGTTGTTGATTTATTGTTCTAAAGGAATTATGCTTAATGTTATTTGTTATGTATTTTAGGAGATGATAATGTATTGATATATGGACTAGTATACGAGTTGCTTGGAAAATGATCAATATTATAACATGCTAGTAGTGATGTTTGTTATTGAACAGGTTATGCTTCCGCTTTATTTCTATTGCGTGTATGAGTTAGTCCTGCCTAGCCGGTCATTTTATTTTTATTGTCACCCGTTCGCTGCAGGTTGGTTCATGTATGGACTATTTATTTCGTGGGTGGATCGACCTGTAGTGCGAGGGTGTGGCATCTCCACGTGTAGGGGTGCTACATCTTAGGTGGTATCAGAACCCGGTTGCAAAACCGAGGTTCTAGTGTGGGGTCGTGTCAAGTCTAGGTCGAACGGCATAGGAATTGATTGCCAATTTGAGAGTCTAGCATTTTATTTGAAATTCCTGACCTACTTGAATTCCTTGAAATACTTGAATTCGCGAATAACTTGAGCCTTGCACTGATTCTTGTTTATAATTGTCGAGTACTTGATTCTATTTTCTTGAAGATTTACATGTCCAATGTGAGTAATTGCTAATTTTATTGAATTCGTTGTGGCTTTATGCATTGAATTCGTGTTCTTGGTATTGAATATATGACACGAGCATGTCTTACCCACATGCATTTATTTTCAAAAGAAGTTGTGAGTTACAGGTTACGGAAACGATATCAAACCACGGCTAATTGTTCCACAAGTTTAGTTGCTATAAAATTCCTTCTTTAGCTTTAGGATGGATAAGAAAGCGTGCCGGAAATTCATATAAGGATTCGGGAGTCATCATACTTTCTATTGGGTTGAAAATTGAAGTGATGGGATCCGGAAAAGAAGAATCAAGCGTGGGAAATCATTTACAAGATCCGAGAGGTTGGGGAAAAAAATATCGAAGATGCTTAGGCCGGAAATTCTAGCAATAAGGAAGAGACATTTTCGAGGAGATAAGAATGAAGTGGCTTCAAAGATTACCAATTATGATATGGTTGAATTAGGAGATATGGTGCAACAAATGGAAACAATAAAGCACGACAAGGTGATGGTGAGGATGAATGTCGAGATCACCGTTAGAGATTAATTCCTTGGAAAATGCCGAGATATCGATGGCAAGAGAATAAAAGCAATTGAATCCAAGAAGTGCCACCTCGGAGCCTAAAGTTACCGAAAGTTCTACCAAGAAATTTTGGATCAAGGAATAAATTATGGAAAAGGGTTCGGGAACTGTTTGGCAATAACAACCGAGAAGGAGTTGGGTTCAAGAAATTTCAACCAAGTTATGGAAGGGTCTAAGTGAAGCTGGAAAATTCTGAAGATTTAAAATTTGAGAATGATCAATCGTTCGAACCAAGCTTGTAATTTGGATACAAGGAACGGATACCGGATCCAAGCCTAACCTTTCTACGGTGACAGGTTTTTCAATGCATCCATACACACGTGCATCATATATTGTATTAATTTAACGTGTCTCTCATTTACAATTATTATTATAATTATTGTTGTTGAAATTGCATGAGTGATTTGTTGAGTACCTTGTCTAAATTAGTTAAGTTTCTTTGTTATATGCGTACCTTAAATTAATATAATTGTTCTAACGTGTTGCATTCTAAGTTGGTTGTGAGTGTAATATGTGCATTAACATCTTAACCAACATGCATTTTTTTAGTGTTTACCATGATAGGTTGGTTCTCTCCCCTATTCAACTTCAACTATCGCCTCAATTAAGATTATATTGAATCAAGAGGTTGGAAGAAATTATCTTCGGGTATTACTAGGAGGATTATTGGGATGTTGGAAAAATTACAGAGATCAGATCAGATTGGTGATATAGTCGGAAATTAAGGAGTGGTAAACGAGTTCAAGGAGTTGGACAGTTTTATTTCTTAAGGGGGAGAGACGGCCGGGGAGTAACTAAAACCGGAATTTAAACCTCACTCGAGGGAGGCGGAATTTTAAGAAAACTGATTCCTTCCAGAATTCTCTATCTGAATCATGTGAAAGAAATCTTTCTTTTCCCTTACACAAAGGAAAAGTCCCATCATCGACAGTACCTTCGCCTTACCACCCTTCTCAAGGATGTAGGTACACAGTTTATAACTCTCTGATAGTCTCAGGATATCATTTGACTCAGTAAATAGAAAAGGATTCAACTTGGTTAATACTCGGAATTAATCCCAAGCTTTAATAGGTTAACTCCGGCAAGAGTTTTCTTATGAAGTTGTTACTTATACCCTAGAGATGCCTGTAACTGCACATCGCCCCTTTCATTCGTGCTTCCGGCGTCGCTTCCGTAGATATACCAGTTGTCGTGAACGTCCAAGAAAAAAATTGAAGCTAATTGATCGTCTCTTTCAAGATCTTTTGCAGAGTTGTTGGGTACATCATAAAATTTCAGGGACTAATTGAAAGACGTTTCACTAGGACTTGATCCTTTCGGTTTCTATACAAGTGTGCTTGCTAAGTTACTCCCCAGGGATGATAACCTTGTTTCTTTTCCACATGAAACATCCGTTTAAATGGAAACCTTCATGAAATGGACAAGGTAAACAACTCGACTAAAAATAGTCGGGGAATCAAAGATACTAATGGTATTAATAGTTCCGCCGTGTTATCTTATAATGGAATAGGAGCTCAACTTTCGGATTTCAAATAAAGAGTTTAAGACCCTTGCTTTGGGAAATGTATTACTTCGACTAAGGAGGTTGAGGAGATGGTAAAACCTGTTCTCTCTGGTTGTCGGATAAGAGCTTGCTTGGAACACAAAACCAGACTTTTAAGTTTGAATATACAACCACTCCATGACAAGAAACCTAGGGTTATTTTCAATTCCAAAACCCGATAGTGGATGTGGTAATTAATTTAAGAAGGGTGCAACCCATAAATCTGAGGTTAAATATGGGTATGAAGATGTGGTGATTAATGATGATTTACGGATTATTGTTAGAAAATAACACTGGAGCTAAGATGATTATCAAGAATGGGAATATCGAACCGTAGCGGGGCAAAGCGAGAAAAATCTCAACTAAAGAATCAAGTATTCGGCCGAATTGTTTTAGTGCCAGAACTACAATCCTCGGTGAACGGTACACTTAATCATGCATACCACGTGCACCATTATTTTTTTTTTTATTATTTTGTTATTCCTGGATATGATTCCTTGTTTACTGCTAATTGTTTTATGTGAACAATAAGTGGCATAACTGATAATTTCTACTTGCTCCTTATGTGTTAATTGTAAATGTTTATCTAAGTGCTCGCTTGAATTTTATTTTGTGTGCGTGAGAGACGGGGATTCTCTTGTTGGTTGCTCGAGAGACGGGGTTCTCTCGTTGGTTGTTGAGAGACGGGGCACTCTCACTATTTTGGTTACTTGTCAACTTGTTCTAGTGGAAGGTAGATTTTCTTACAAGTGTTTAGGCTCCGGAAAATTGAGGGTCGTGATTTCACGCACATTGGAGGACCTTGTGAATTGAAGACCTCTTTCGAACTAATCCCTGACGGGGGGTAGCTAACTCACATGGGATGAACACGTAAGAGCCAATTAAATTCTAGGAATTCAGAACAATTAATCCAAGGACAGATTCTTTTAAGGGGGGAGAGAGTTGTAACGCCCCGATTTTCAAACAGTCAGGTACGCTCGACACGTGTGAGATCGAGCGTTAGGATTTTATTCATTATTTCCACTTATTCAATTTATATATGATAATTTTATAAATTATGTTTCAACACGATTACGTGAAAGTATATTAAATAAAAGCTAACGGTAGAAGCCTTCTTCATATCGAATTTATTTGATATATGAATTAAATGTCTAGATTTGATTTAATTGCTTGATTGTCCCTAATTGGCATTCATTCAAATTGGTGGACTAAATTGTATGAAAATGGTTTTGGACCAAATTGATCAATTTCAAAACTTGGCATACCTAATTGCAAGACTTGTATCTTGGGAGGATTTAATTGCAATTACCCTATCTCTTTAAGAGATATGTCGATATATGCATCTCTTCCACAATCTTCATCTCTCATTTATATCATACAATCAATCATCTCCATTTCGTCCTCTCTTGGTGCATTCATTAAAGAAGAAGGGAAGTGAAGCTTCATCATCATCAAGCTATCTTTTCACCAAGCAATTATATTAAAGCTTGGAGCTTCATCATCATCAAGCTATCTTTTCACCAAGCAATTATATTAAAGCTTGGAGCTTCATCATCATCATCATCTCTCATCTCTTTCCTTCAAGGTAAACTTGAATAAGTGATTCTTGAATTAACATGTGAAGCTAGGGTTCATGATTTGAGCTTGATAATTGGTGTATTTGTGCTAGAAATATGATTACATGTTCATAGCTTGAATTTCATGTTTGAATCTTGAGAATTATGAAGGTATTTGATGAGTTTTTGTTTGAGGTGAAAATTGATAATTATGAGAGTTAAGGCATGATTCATGTGTTAATATTGGATTTTACTGAACTATAAGTGTTTAAGTATGTGCCTTGCATGATTTATGTCATTTGGGAATTGATTTCATGGATTATGAGATGCTTTGGAGATGTGTTCGTGCTCCCTTGTTCTTCTGTTCTGTTTTATGTATCTTCTGCTTAACGGGAACGGCCCTTCCCGTTCCCTTTGTATTGGGGAACGACCGTTCCCATATTTTGAATGATATGCATGGCGGCGAGGACGGGAACAACCCTTCCAGTTTTGGCTTGTAAGCCGGAACGGCCGTTCCCATCTTCGGGGAGCAACTTCGGGGAGCTGGGAACGGCCCTTCCCATTTTTAAACTAAGGGCCGGAACGGTTGTTCCCAGGCCTTTGGAGAGGCAGAAACATTCTGCATAAAAATGGAATTTTGGAGTTTAACTCCAATGGGTTATTTGACCTCAAATTGTGATTATATGATCAATTACATGTCAAAACATGATATGTACATGCTACATTGTTCATTGCATGATATCTCGTTACGTGATTAGGCCGTGCGTCCTATTTGGTATTGTTCTTGAGTTATTGTCTCATGCACGTACATTATCCCGTTTCTTGTCCAGTTACTCTCCAGGGCGGAGATTGTTGACCATGAACACGTTCACGCATCCATGAGTCGTCGTGTCGCCTGTCAAGTGAGGTTTAATTGCTAGCTATATAGAACCCGTATATCCCCTTTGTGATCTTTCGGCCAAAAGGTATCTATATCTATAATTTTACATGAAATCACTTACCATTTCAAGCAAGTCATGTTCATGAAAAGCAAGCAAGCAAGTCATGTTATTGTCAAGAATCAAGCATGTTTAGACGAGTAGCATGACCGTTCACGTTGGGCCCGAGGATAGTGGCTTGAGCCAACCGGGAAAGCAAGGGCTGACGGGTAACTCTCGCGCTATCCTCACCACATTGGGATGACCCCTGAATCCGCGAGGAGATTAGTGGAGGAAGGAGTTCCGGGCTTAGGGATTCACGTACGCTCTGCTCAACACGTCGTGGCTGGTGAAGGCTAGCTACCTTCCCATCATTAGAGGGAGAAGGAGACTGGGGACGAGTCCGGCACCACGGATTGTCCTGGGTTATTGCATGATTTTCATTCCTTGAACGTATTACTTGATTACACTATCTCACGATTGCACGATAATTGAATTGCATGATCACCTATTGAGTAACAACGCAAGCATGATTCATGTACATTTGGAGTAAGGTTGGAGACCGCCCTCACTCGCCGGGGCCATGTATTGAATGCCTGAAATGATCAAGTATTTAATATTGATAGTTGTATTCTCGGGCGAAGATATCTTATTATTGAAATTATATATTTATCTTTTATAAAACTTTACCCGAGAATATAGCTTGCATGTTAACTGCGTAAATATCTATTTAAACCCCTCACTCGGTCGTCACAGACTGACGCCTCCACCTTTCAGGTTATTGCAGGTGCACGCTGGGCGGAAAGTGAGTCGAGTCCAGTCCTTGTAGTTGAGTCAAGCACGGTGCATTTTATTTAGTTGTTGATTTATTGTTCCAAAGGAATTATGCTTAATGTTATTTGTTATGTATTTTAGGAGATGATAATGTATTGATATGTGGACTAGTATACGAGTTGCTTGGCAAATGATCAATATTATAACATGCTAGTAATGATGTTTGTTATTGAACAGGTTATGCTTCCGCTTTATTTCTATTGCATGTATGAGTTAGTCCCACCTAGCCGGTCATTTTATTTTTATTGTCACCCCGTTCGCTGCAGGTTGGCTCATGTACGGACTATTTATTTCGTGGGTGGATCGGCCTGTAGTGCGGGGGTGTGGCATCTCCACGTGTAGGGGTGCTACATAAAATGAAACGGTTCCACCAAGAGTTGTTTTCTCACGAGCAGTGAATCTGGGGACCAGATTCTTTTAAGGGGGGAGAATTGTAACGCCCCAGTTTCAGACGAGCAGGTAAGCACGCTACGTGTGACATTTTCGAGAGTTAGGACTTATTCTATTTCTTTCATTTATTAGTTTCCTACATTTTATCATAATTATATGAATTATATTTCAATGTATTTACATGAAAATATATGAATTCATACCAATTGAGAAATATTGCATGATTTGAAAATGATTGTTACGTGAAATAATTGCCGAACGTGATTTAATTGGTCATTTGCCCCTACATGATCTTTCTTTTAAATTCAAGGACTAAATTGCATGATTATTTCTTGGACCTAATTGATCATTTTTCAAACCTTTTTATACTTAACTGCATAACTTACAAATCTTGAGGGTTTAATTGCAATTTCCACCAATTCATCAAAACCAAGGCATGAATCACGTAGTATATCTTCCTTCTTCTTCCATGATCAATTTCATTTCATCCAAAAGCATACATATTTGCTTCCTTCACCACCGAACCTGAACCAAACCACCAAGAAAGAAAAAAAAGGGATTTCATCATTTCAAACTATAATTTTGGAAGAATTGAAAGCTTTGGAGCTCAATCATCCATTTCAATCATCTTCTTCCATTTTTTTTCATTCAAGGTATATGAAGGTTCATGTATGTGATTCTTGATGAATTTTGTTGAAGCTATGGTTTAGTAATTCATGGAATATATGGATTAATTGTTGTTTGATACATGAATACATGATTTTTCCATGGATTGATACATGAATTCTTGAAAACTTTGAGGTTATATGATGAATTCATACATGAACTTGAAAGTGATGATTCTTGATGATCATGTGTGATTTAAGTGTTTATATGGAATTTTATTGCACATTGAACATGTATACATTCAAATTTCCATAAATCTTGCATTTTGGTGATTGAAAACTTGAGTTTTGGTTGGTTTTGTTTTGGTCCGAAACGATCCGCTGTTCCACTCTATTTTTTTTTAATCTGCAGAATAGCGGGAACGGCCCTGCCCGTCCCAGTTCATTTCTGGGAACGACCGTTCCCATCCTTTTAAACATGTAGTCGCGGGAATGGGAACGGCCGTTCCCATTTTGGCCTATGGCCGGAAGGGTTGTTCCCAAGTGCTAAAATCACAAAATTTATACAGAGGCACGGGATTGTTTCGGGGAGTTGGGAACGATCCTTCCTATTTTTCACTAAGGGCCGGAACGACCGTTCCCAGGTCTGTGACAGAACAAAACTTTCTGTAAAAAATTAAGATCTTTACTTTCAATTCCAATCATTTATTTGACCCCAAATTGCCATTATATGATACATTTCATGCAAAAACATGATGTTTATATGCTACATTGGGTATTGCACGTCGTCTCATTGCATTTTCGTCGTGCGTTATATTTGGTCCATTTTGAGTCATGTCTCACGTACACATGTCTTTATTGCACAAACCGACTTCTTGGTGACGAGGAGGAGGCACGGTAGAGTGTATCTTCGTCTATTTTGTCACACAGGTGAGGTTTTCGTTCTAGTTATATAAAACCTTTATAATCTTTATGTGAAGTTTTCGATCAAAACGTATTATATTTATAAACGTTTCTTTTCAAACTATAAATGAATGAAAGCAAGCCATGATTGACATTGAATCAAGCGTGTTTTGGCGAGTACATTGATTGCACTATGGGCCCGAGGGTAGTGTATTGAGCCAACAGGGAAAGCAAGGGCTGACGGGTAACTCTTGCACTATCCTCACCATTTGGGATGACCCCCGAATCCACCAGGAGGTTTGGTAGAGGAAGGAATCCCGTGCGTGGGAGTCATGTTCCCGACGTACACCATGATTGGATGGTTGGGCTTTTCAAACCCACCATCACCCAAAGGAAGAAGGGTTCATGAAACTGCTACTTGTGCACTATAATGAATTGTATGATCATTCTTGAATTTAAACTAAAGCATGTATTGTTCACTGTTGGAGTAAAGGTTGGAGAATTGTCCACTCGCCGGGCTACGGATTGAATGAAATTGATTGATTAAATTGTTAAATTGGATGGTTGTAATCTCGGGCGAAGAATACTTCCTTATCGAACTTATAGTACTTCCAATCTTATAAACTTCACCCGAGGTTATAACTTGCATGTTACTTGTTCTTATATATCTATTTATACCCCTCACTCAGTCTTCGGTAGACTGACACCCTCACTTTTCTGGTACTCACAGTTGCGTGCTAGGCGGGAGTTAGAGTTATGTCATGTCGTTCAGCTGAGTCTAGCATGTCATATTTTCATGTTATCGCTATTTACGGATTGATTATGCTATGGTTATATTTTGGAGAGATTATGCATATTGGATGTTTGTTGGAAACAAAATACTTTTGATGTAAATATGAATTATCTATGGTACCTATAAGTAATGGCTATGCTTCCGCTTTAAAGTATTGTGCATGGATTTGAATGGTTTGGGGTTTAGTCCTGCTAGCTAGCTTGTTCTTACATTGTCACCCGTTCGCTATATGGTTGGTTTATATATGGATTATCCATTTCATATGTGGGCCGAGCTATAGTGAGGGGGATGTGGTGCCTTGGCGTATAAGGTGCTACAAAAATGAAAGGATATAACTTTACAATTAGTGTTTTCATTCAGGTTGGAATAAGAGAAACTCCTGAAAACGAAATAATAACTTGTGCTTTAATAAATACTGGAACTGAAATAACCATTTTCAAATCCTTCTTGATTAATAAATGGAAGGAAGATGGAAAAATCAGAATAAAAGGTGTGACTAGAAAATCACATGATATAAACAGATCTGCAGTAGATGTTGATATTGTCCTAGGAAGTAAAATAATAACGGTTCCTAGAATATATAAATATAGTGAACTAGAAGTTGATATATTATTAGGAAATGATTTCCTACAACAATTTCAATATTATATGCAAAATGCATATTCGATTGTGCTTAAAACAAAGTGTGGCCATTTGTTAAAACTACCACGACTAAACCATCCCTTCAGAGTTCTGCCAGCTAAGCGTGGTGGACACTCTATATATGAAAAAAATACAAATACCAATAAATAAAATAGTTATAAAAAGAATAAACTTAGAAACGGTTACTAGCAAGATAAAAGAAAATTGTAGTGACCATCCTTTGGCTTTTTGGAAAAAAGATTACCCAAAGGATAGAATAGAACTAACAGATAATATCATAATTAAAGAAAGACCTGTGAGATATACCTTAAGTGAAAAAGATGAATTCAAAAAACAAATAAAAGAACTCTTAGATAAAGGTTTGATTATAAAAAGTTTTAGCTCCTTTTCTAGTCCAGCATTCATGGTAATGAAAGAAGCTGAAAAGAAAAGAAATAGAGCAAGTATGGTAATAAATTATAAAAGATTAAATCATTTCACTGAGGGTGATAGTTACCAATTACCCAATAAAGAAGTATTAATAGACTTAGTAAAGAATAAATCATATTACTCAAAATTCGATTGTACATCTAGATTTTGGCAAGTAAAAATGAAAGAAGATAGCATCCAATATACCGCTTTTAGTTCCCCTCAAGGACATTACGAAAGGTTAGTAATGCTATTTGGATTAAAAAATGCTCCATCAATATATCAGAGGAAAATGGACGATATATTTAGTAAATATAGATAATTCATGGTTGTTTATATAGATGATATTCTTATTTGTTCAAATACCATAGAAGAACATAGAAAACACTTTCTACTCTTTGCTAAATTATGCAAAGAAAATGGTATTGCCCTATTTGAAAGAAAAACAGTAATAGAAACTAAAGAGATTGAGTTCCTAGTTAAAACTACGTGCGGCAGGTATAAAATTGCAACGTCATATATCTAGAAAAATTAATGAGTTTCTTGATAAATTAGAAAATAGAAAACAAATAGAAAATTTTTAGGATGTCTTAATTATGCTGAAGGTTTCATACCTGAATTAGCTAAGAAAAGACATGAAATACAAAAGTTACTAAGAAAAAATAATACAAAAGGTTGGACGTCAAAACATATAGAAATTGTCATAAAGTTAAAGGAAGAATGTAAGACTCTTCCAGAATTAAGGCTTCCTGATAAAAACGATAACTTAATTCTTCAAACTGATGCTTCTGATTTATATTGGGCTGCAATCTTGAAGATAGATCTTAATGAGATCTGTAGATTTACTTGTGGTACTTTTAAATCAGCAGAAATAAACTACACTACACATGAAAAGGAATTGCTAGGAGTAATTAATGGAATAAAAAAGTTTTCACTTTTCCTACTCCAAAAGTTTTTCATTGTTTATATTGATAACACCAAAGTTCCAAGTCTTGCAAATAATAAACTACCCAGTGAACCAAATTATAGAAGGTTACATAGGTGGCAAGTTTTTCTATGTCTTTATAATTTTAAAATTATTCCCAAAAAGGAATTGATAATTTTTTAGCCGATTTTTTATCCAGAAAAATAGATTTTGATTCAAAATGAAGACCAATATATGGGTATACATATATCTAGTCCATCTCAAACGGTAGATGGTAAAGACAAAATCAAATCCGTTAATGGGTGGTGATTTCCCAAAAATCACTTGTAGAAATTTAGAAGACCAATATATGGGTATGCATATATCTAGTCCATCTCAAACGGTAGATGGTAAAGATAAAATCAAATCCGTTATTGGGTGGTGATTTCCCAAAAATCACTTATAGAAAATCTTGAAAAGATTTTAATAAACCTTTCTCTCTTTTACAGATGGAGGATAAAATTGATATTTCCGAAATAAAAGAAGAGATCTCATATATCCACTGTATGACAGAAGATCTCTATGAAGGAACTGTTCTTCTAGAACAATATATGTATAAAAATCTCCCTCCATCGATAGATTTGGTAACTGAAAACCTGGAAAAGGTGAGTAAAGTGACTCAAAAGTTAGAAAAATTTATTGAAAATTTTGAGTCAATAAAAATAGAAGAGGCTGAATCATCTGGCGAGAAAAATAAAGAAGAAGCCAAAAATAAAGTTCCTTCTGTCATTGAAATAAAATTGGAAAAAGAGTCTTCTTCAAAGGCAATAAAGATTGAAGTACAAAAATATATTCTTAACACCGAATGGGAACGTTTATATATTCATACCGTTGATGAAGTATATAGTATGGAAAATGCAGATACCATATTTTTCTCTAAAGGCAAGAACATATATCCAAGGTTGACCTGCATAATGGGAGCATGCCCAGAAGCAGTTTATAGATATGCTTGTTTTGGGTTCCTTGATATAATTTGCCCATGTAAAGATCTCAAGGAAATATCCAAATTTGATGATACCCTAAAATCTCAAATCAGTAAATTTGCCAGAGGAAGGCAGGTGGTTCTCAAGTTCTACACCATATCTCCAGAACCAGAGAAGCATATATGGCATGAAGCTTTCTTCATGATCACTGCAGATCACATTTCTGACACCATAAAGATTGAGCAAGGAAATAAAACTATAAGGAAGATCCAAGTTACTAAAGAATGGATTGTCCAAAGGCGTGCCTTGAGAATAAAATCTATTCACAGTGTTGCAGAGAATCTGTACAAATATAAGTTCGAGACCTTAATTATTAAAGGAAATTGGATTCTGCTCACCAAAGGAGGAAAAATAAGTTCTCCTCTTTTAATGGAATTCATCAATAAATTTGAAAAACATAAATTTTTCTGCACTGCAGAAACTAGACAAGAAGCTTGCAAGTTGATGGGCTGTAACCATTAAATGATGTAAGCACATACATCAGCAAGGAAGTGACGAATGCCATGACGTCATACTCCATTTATCAAGTGGCAGATAAAAGTGTCGACATAATCTCAACCATAGAAAAGTGTCGGCAAGATCTGGATCGTTGAAGGATAAAGCAGTGGATTCCAAATAAAAATTTCAAGTCCGAATAGTAGCAAGAATATAGCCTATAAATTATCTTGTAAGGTGAAACACACCTTATCTTGAAATCAGAGAGTCATATGTAAAAACATCTTTGAGTCTTTAAAGCTTTTGAGTGTTGAGTGTTGTATGTCCAGATAAATTTTTTTTTCCAGAATATATAATGTTTGTATAAACATTTTTTGAAGGAAATAAAATTCTCCTTTTTATATACACAAGATAAATACTTTGTTAGTTTTATTAACCCCTTTTTACTCCAGTCTATTCTTGCAAATCATTTATTGAAACTCATAAGCCGTAGTGAGGTTTTTTGTTGGAGGTAGAAGTCTGTTTCCAGTTGATGTCCAAGAGAGCATGAAGCTGTGAGGACTTTTGGAACAAGAAGGGCTGACTGAGTAGAAACAAAGACGAGTCTTAGAGGATCAATAAATCAAGATTGTAGAAGAGGAATGAGATAAAGAGATGTAAAAAAATCTTATAAATTATTTGTATGTTTTATGAATTATAGGATGAATTTTAGAGTACTTCTATTCATTAAGCATGATTAATTTGATGTCTATGCTCTTATTTTTGGTATTATATATTTTATATACCCATTTGACATATTTTAAAAAGTTTTGGGATCAGAATTATAGATAACATAAAGTATATAACAATAAAAAAAAATAATTAAAAAATATTTGGTAAAGTTGAATATATCATCCACGACTAATGGTATAATATTAAAACTTTTACAAAGAGTATTATTTTATTAATAAAATTAAAATTTAATAGTACTTTTGAAAAAGACTCCAACCTCGCACCCCTCACCTGACGTGCCTTAACAACTCATTAAAACGTAATATCTTAACTAAAACGTGACACTTCATACTATTAAAACATTAATAACCACCAGTGTGAGGTTGTGGATAAGAAAACGTGAGGTTATTAAAACGTGTTTTTTTTTTTTTTTAAAAACGTGACACTTCATAGAACATGAGTCCTCCAATGTTTTCTTATCCACAACCAAGAGCGACTCCAAGATTGTCTAAGGGTTAAAATAAAAAATATATTATTAAAATATTTTTTATTTAAAGTATTTATTTTAAAATTATCTTAAAGATTTAACTACTAATAAAAAATATATATTATTAAAATATAAAATATTTATTTTGTAATTATCCTTTACGACTTTTTATTTGTACTAAATACATCCATCTCTAAGAGAGTGTTTGCAATTTCTACTCCATAAGTAGAAGTAAAACATAAGTGAAAGCCTATGATGCACGGACACGGACACGGGGACACGGACACGACACGACACGGATACGGCGACACGGATTTTTTAAAATTTTAGGACACGACACGGCTCCGACACGGCTATATTTCATATATAAATAATATATTTTATAAATATTAGTTTATTTTTTTAACTATGTGGATCCTTTTATTAGCCCAAAAATTTTAAATATTTTAATAATTATGAATTCAATAATAAAAACAATTAGCCCAACACTAAAAACATATGGCCCATTAATTTTGTTACTTTTCTTTTTGAAAATGGTGGGATGGCTAGGGCTTAGCCCATTCTCTTTTTCTTTCTTTTCGGAGATTGAGGCTCAAACTTGTGATTTCTATCACAAGATTCCAGCGAAAGAAAAATTAAGAAATAAGCCAATGAATGTCAAACACCTCAAACTCCACTCGGCAGATGAAGAGAGTGGAGAAATCACAAACCGTGTTCTTTTTCTTTCTTGCTCCTACTTTGGCTAAAGAGAGTTATGAGACAGAGGAGCTTGCGGATCTGCGGTGGTGGCTGCTATAAATTCGCCTTGTTCCGATTTGAGAGAAAAGAAAGGGAAAACTCGCCGGAATAGCTAAGATAGCCGACGACGGTGGCTGGACACGACGGCGTGGGAGGCGGAGCTGCTGGGTTTCCTTCTCTTGTTGGGCCCCCCCTGTTTCGGCAAAGAGAAGGCAAGGGAAAGGAAGGGGTTGTTGCTTTGTTTTCCGTCGGAGAAGAGATGAGGGAGAGAAGCCTTGTCCGTGTCTTCTTCTCCTTTTCTTTTGGGTTCAGTAGCCATGTCCGTGTCTTCTTCTCCAGCCGTGTCGGACACTCCGTTGCGGAGTGTCCGACACCGTGTCCCTCTCTCTTTTTTTTTTTTTTTTAATTTAGACACGGATCAGCCGTGTCGGACACTTGTCGGAGGCGTGTCGGAGGCGTGTCCGTGTCCGACACGTGTCCGACACTGCACGGCAACATTTTCCGGCGTGTCCGGACATTAGAGGTGAAAGCTATAAAAAATTGTATAGCAGTGAGTGTTTGAAAAAAAAAAAAAGTGATAAATAACAAAATAATAAATGCAAACAAAAGTTAATAATTACTTTACTTTTATGAAGTTACTAATTTACCCTGAAATACTTTGAAATATTTTTGGGTATTATAATATGATTTAAGTATTATATTAATATAGAAATTGTTATAAATTATTATAATTTTGTGTAAGATTGTATGTAATTAATCAAACATAGAACTATTCTATATGTACCTTTATTTGTAAATTTATAAAAATAAGAAAAGAGAAAAAAATTACCTTATAATTGTAAATTTTTTAGTTACAAGTCTTTTTGAAATTACGAAATTTTGACGATAAGAGAAAATATATATATAAAGAATAGAAAAAGAAAAGATGTATTGAACATATAAACCATATAGTTATATTTGTATTTAAAAGGATAATTTCAGAATATTAATATTTTAATAAGAATATTAATGTTAAAATAGAATTTTATATAAATAGAGTTGTAGGATATTAATGCATGAGATAAGAATGTTTTGATAAAGATATTCTGGGAAAATTACAAAAATGATATACCATCTGCACCCATTCAGTAAGATTGGTACACCAACTACTCTGGTGATAGATCTACCCCATATCTCTCAAAATCGGGCAAAATGATGCACTTTGCCTTTGAAAAACTTAAAACCCGCCGGAAACCCGACCCGTTGTCCTACGTGTCAAATTTCTGGGTTATATGGCAATACCACCTTTGCCACATCATAAACCACTTCACATTTGTCATTTTTTACCTTTTAAAACAAAAATTCAAATGCCAACTAATTCATAATTTTTGGTGGGAAATTTCCCTCCCAATACCATCCCATCTACCAGCAAACATTTACAAAACTTATAATACCCTTCACCCTAAATTACATATTCATTGAATAAATGAATTGTAGAAGAATCTAGCTTGAACATTCATCAATTCTTCCATGGCTACTCAAAGTGGTGCGTTTGAATCAGGCCAAGGAAGGCAGCCATGGTATGAAAATCAGGTAAGGGTTTTGTGCTTCTATGGAGACCTCACTGCAATGAGAACGGCATGGAGAGGAGATCATCAAGGGAGACGGTTTATTGCATGCAAAGATCAGGTAATCAGGTCTCAATTTTAGCACTTTTGTTCTTTGAAGTGATTGGAATTCTGCACAACTATATAATAGTCTTGGTTTGTGGTTGTAGAAGTGCAATTTTTTTAACTGGTGTGACCACCAATGTGTGAAAGGTCTAGGGTACCGGGTCTTTTGAAGAAAATTAACAAATTAGAAGATGAATCCAAGAAAATGGAGATGTGGCTCAACATTGCACCCAAGAAATTGAAGACACAAGCTCATCTTGTCATTGCATCAGTTGTTGTTGTAGGTGTGCTGGTTGTATTGCTATTTATGAAATTATTTTTCTAGTAGATGATGGTGTGCATTGTGTAAAGCTTGTAAGTTGAAGACACAAGCTTATCTGTTGTATGCTTTGTGAACAATGAATGAAAGTAAGTTTGGTTTCATTAACTTTGTTAACAGTGTATGATATGTATCTGTTGTATCTGTTAAATGAAAGTAAGTTGAATGAATTGTATCTGTTGTATGTTGTCATGTATCTGTTGTATGTTGTTGTATTTGTGAACAATAAATCGGACCAAACCTACTCTGAAATGATATGTTAATGGAAAGCTTGTGAAAATGCCATCACAATCTGAAGTAAAAATTCCAAAAATATACCAAAAGGAAAGCATCTCAACAATTAGTTAACACAATCACTTAGAAACCTGCATTTCATATCATTCAAATTAAGTGTACATCATATTCATATACTAAGCCACCTAAGCACAAATTCATATTTGAGTAGAACAAAAGTAGCAGGATTCATCACAAAAGACATAAGCTACCATGACAGGTCACTTAACATTGTTCAGCAAAGCAGTACTAATACAAAATAAATCTACAACTGTTTCAAGATAAATGCAGGATCTTTTTTCCCCCTTCCATGATAATGTTCTTTGATTGCATAGGACTACTGACACTTTGCTGACTGAGAACCACAACATCATCACTTGTAAACCTTGGTGGAATCCTCATTTTCACCCTCTTTGAATGCTTGTTCTTTTTGTTTCTTTGCAAATCTGCTCTAGCAGCATGTTGAATATCTGAAATACTCATTGCTTGCCTCTTTCTGGGTGCTATAACATCAGTGTTTGCTATGTTTTACTAGTCAAACATGGAAGGGCCAGGTAGAGTGGGGTCATCTGCAGAGCTGGAGGTAGGGACATTAGTGTTTAAAGTTTCACTAACAACTTGTTGCTCCTCTGTAACCATTACTGGGGGAAGTATTTCCTCCATATATATATGTTAGTAGCAAAGATAGTGGCAATAGAAATTGTTGTTGTAAAGGAAAATTTACCCGAGTTTGTTATGGATTAGCTGTAACTCCATCATTTTCTTCATTGTTTGTTGTGGCACTATCATGATCACCTTCTGTTTCTTGTGCTCTTGATGTTTCTCCAGGATCCTACAAAACATTTCAAGTCAACAAAAATAACAAGTGTCTACCTACAAAACAAATTCATGAAATACTTACTGAAGCAAAGGCTCTTCTAATCAGTCTCTCTCTTTTGACTTTTGCACTTATAGGGAGTTGTTCACAAAATAAAGCATTGTGGTCTGGCTCTCCACAATGTCCACAATGAATGGTCTTTTGGAACCTCCTTGATTTTCTGATAACTGGTCCCTTGTTCTTCTTTTTCTTTCCCTTCTTGTCCTCATCAACTGTAGCACCCGGAACGCCGAGATGCCACACCCCCGCACCATAAGTCTAGCTCACACATGAAATGGTAGTCCATATATGAACCGGACTCATGGCGAACGGGTGACAATAAAAAAAACTCACTAGCTAGGCGGGACTAACCCTCAAACCATTCAAGTTCAAGTTTAGGAATTCAAAGCGTAAGCATAATAATTCCATTAACATATATCAAATATCTCAAAAGAATTAACTTACAACTGTATATCAATACATTATCATCTCCAACATATCCATAACATGAAAATGCAATGCTAGACTCAACTCGACAACTGGACACGACTCGGACTCCCGCCTAGCACGCCACTGACAGTACCTGAAAAGTGTGAGGTGTCAGTCTACCACAGACTGAGTGAGGGGTTTAAAAATAAATATTTGCGCAGATAACATGCAGGTCATATTCTCGGGTAAAGATTTATAAAATGTAAATATACTAGTTCAATAACAATATAGCTTCGCCCGAGAATACAACTATCAATATTATATACTTGTTCCTTTTCATGCAATCAATAAACATGCTTACTTGTTGGTTAATCATTAGGTGATCACGCAATTCAATTATCGTGCAATCATGCAGTAGTGTAATCATATAACACGTTCATGGAATGGAGTGCATGCAATCACTACATGACTGGCTTGTAACATGGTAGGGTTATTTCTCCTGTGGTTGGACGGACAACCACCAGCTCTAAGAACCAGCCCAGCGCCCTCCCTAAGGAGAACCTGGCCAGGAGAACACGGGTACACGATAGGCCTTTGTTCTTCTTGTGGTTGGACGGACAACCACCAGCCCGGAGACCAGCCCAGCGCCCTCACTAAGGAGAACCTGGCCAAGAGAACACACGATCACGATACGGTATTGTTCTTCCTGTGATTGGACGGACAATCACCAGCCCGAAGACCAGCCCAGCGCCCTCCCTAAGGAGAACCTGGCCAGGAGAACACAGGTACACGGTAGGGTATTGTTCTTCCTGTGGTTGGACGGACAACCACCAGCTCGAAAACCAGCCCAGCGCCCTCCCTAAGGAGAACCTGGCCAGGAGAACACAGGTACATGCTTTCATGACATGACATGCTTGATTTGTGCACACTAACATGACCTACTTGCTTGATTCATGAACAATAACATGCTTGGAATAATAAGAGCTTTCATGAAATTATAAATATAAATACCTTTGGCCAAAAACCACGTAAAGGTTATACGGGTTCTATATAACTAGAAATTAAACCTCACCTCGACAAACCAACCAAAAAGGAAGCAAGAGAGCACCCTACGGAGCGGGCTCCTCGAAACCGGGACCGTGATCTGTGTAACAAGGACAAGTGTACATGAAACTCGACTCTTATGAACCAATTAAGACGCACGGCGAAGTCACAATCAAGATATCATGCAATAACAATCAAGGAGTGTCAAGTAAGAGCATGCTTATCAATTAATCAAGTATATACAACATATAATTCACATATGGGAGCCAAGAGAGTGAAAGGAAAGCAATAAGAAAGGTTTTGGTGAAGTTTGGCCAAAACCGACAATTTTTGGAAATGTACATGTTGTGGGAAAACTGAAATATCTTAAATTCTAGAAGTGGGAATCGAGTTTTGTTTATTGGGTATGAAAGTAGACACATAGACCTTTCCAACGCTATATGGCACGCTTTCTAATTCAAACCGAGGTGAAAATGGCGTTCGTCCGAAGTTGGGCAAAATGCAGGAAAGTGACACGCCCGTGTCGTCAATATAAGGCAAACCGTGACACCCCCGTGTCACGGTACAGAAAATCAAACCAACGTGCACCCCCGTGTCGCCAGCACAAAGCAAAGTTGACACCCCCGTGTCAACTGTGCGTGACCGAAAAAACAGGGGAGAAACAGGGGTTTACATGCAAAACCAACCCCAAACCAAAATATACCAAACTCCAACCATAACTTATGCTTCAAACACCTCATATATGCATCATACTTCCAATATTCATCAATTCAACCAAGAAATAAACATCCCAACATCAAGAATTTCTCATGAAAACCCCATATTATACACATGCTCCCAACCTTCAATAATTCAAGATTTTCATGCAATCCTTACTCCTTAAGATCAAGATCATGCTCTCAACTTCAATCATGCAAGAATTCAACAACAAATCCCTAAACTCATACTTGACCACATATTCAAGAATTTCATAGAATTTCCAATTTCTACCTTGAATCAAAGAGATGGTTGATGAGATGATGATATGATGTTGATGATGATCCTAACTCTTCAATTCCTCAACTTTAGCTTGAATTATAAAGAAATCTTTCCTTCTTCTCTTCTATGGTGTAAAAACCGTGTATTAGTGTGTGTGTGTGTGTGGTTTGATGATGAAATGTGTAGATGAAAAGAGAGATATACATATAATCCAAAGTCTTCCAACAAAATGGATGAATCATCAAATTTTGCAATTAGGTCCTCAAGTTAATTAAATTCATTCAATCAAATATCATTCCATGGGATATGATCTTCAAAGTCCCAAATTATGCAATGCAATTAAGTCCATATATTTATTTATATAATGCACTCAAGGATAAACTCTAACAATTAATTCATTTAGCTCCAAGTCATGAAATACAATTAAATCCAAGAATTCACACTAGAGAGCAATTAAGGACATTTAATTCAATTAGATCACTGAATTCATACAATTAAGCACGTTATCAATTAGTTCACGAAATTTCCACGTTAATGGAAGTTCATATAAACACATGAGAATATAAGGCATATAATGTGATGAAATTTAATATAAGGTAACATAATGCATGACTGAAAAATGGGGCGTTACATCAACGCCCCTCCTTCTTAACCTTGCAGGCCTTCCTGCCCTTTTACCAAAATTTGGGGGCAAAGGGGGAATAAATAAGGTTTTACCCCATATATTCTGACCACTTACGGGCATCAAAATCCCTGAATATGCATCTTTGAATGAACGGACTTTGTAGTAATCCTCAACATAGTCTTCCATTTGTAGCCTGTCAAGATTTATAACACTTAATGAATACATACATGGAATCTCTGTAAGCTGTCAACTCCTACAGCTACAGATTTTGGCTCCTAAATCCATTGCATATTGGCCACCATCTGAACACTGAATCTGGAAGTGTGTTCTGGAAGCTTTGATGGGCCTGCAACCACCAACTTCTTTCCCATTATTCTGGACAATTAGGGATATTGTAGGACAAAGTGTACCTGCACAAAAATACGAAAAACAATTATATTCAAACACAGACAAAGTAATAGCAACTGAATATTATTAATTAAAGAATGATACCTTCCCATGTGTCAGCTGTCTCTCTGCTCAAGTGCCATTTCTTCATCAAATGCTCTCTTATCCATTCCAATATTGTTATGATGGGATTGTTTCTTGCCTCAAGGATACAACTGTTAAAAGATTTACAACAATTGTTTAGATTCATATCACACTTACAGTGTTCCATGAAATGACTCTTGGACCACTATGAAGGATGCTTATCCTTAAGCTATTCAGCTGCATCTGGAAACTTATCCCTAATAGTTTTCATTGCACGCTTGAACTCAGCCACAGTACATGCATTGGCTGCTTTCCACACTGTATTCTTGAGCAGTATACCTCTATGTCTAGCCTGCATCATGTTGAGCACCAAATATCTCACACAGAACCTATGTTCTGCAGCTGGGAAAATCTCTGGCAAAGCATAAATGAGGCCTTTCTGTTTGTCAGACACAAATGTGAACCCTAAACCATTTTGCAGCCCTAAATCAGCCTTCAACACACTAAAAAAACTCCTGTTTTCTTTGTTCTCCACAGAAACCACTGGATAAGCTACGGGATAATTACCATTGTCAGAGTCAACACCCACAACAGTTAAGAGAATGCCACCATGAGGTCCCTTCAGATGACATCCATCAACACTAATGATGGGTCTACAATGCTGGAAACCAGTTTTCATTGCATGGAAACTGACATAGAACTTACTGAATCTAGTTTCACCATCAACAATGTCAGTCCCTAAAATAATTGTGGAACCAGGGTTAGTAGTTCTTAATTCATTTGCATAATCCCATAACTTGGTGTATTGAAGGCCTGGATCACCTTGGATTTTTTCAAGTGCAAGGATCTTTGCTCTGTAAGCCTTATCTTTAGATACTTCAACATTTAGAACCTTCTCAACATCAACTCTGAACCCTTTCACATCCCTCTTAGGGTTAGTTTTAAACCATGATATATACCAACACAGTTCTCTATTAACGCATGCCTCCTCATTTTCAGGTGTAGTGTTAATTACCTTAACTGTGTTAATCTTGAAGGGACAACCCATGCCTCTCTCAGAACATTTCACATACACCCTTCCACTATCTGACCTACTACAGGGAAGGGTCCTTCTAGTTTTAATAGCATATGAGTCAACAGTTTTCTTGAATATTTCTTTACTCCCAAAAGTCTGACATAAATCAATTATAGGGTAAAAAACGGTACTTTCATTAAACTGTGGAAATGACTCTACTGTCCCTTCCTCATCATCTGAAACCCTATGTATATCCAAACCATCATCCTCACAACCCACCACATTTTCACAGACATATTCTTCTTCAGACTCATTATCATTGTTATCATATTTATCTTTCTCCCCAGTCTCTGCACTCTCACTTACATTATCCTTAAAATGTTGATCATCACTGGAATAACTTTCCTTACCATGGACATCAAACTCTTTATCACCACTTGTTCCACTATCAGACACAACCTCAACAAATCCTAAGAACTCAAATGTATTACCATTTTCAACAGTCTTGTTCACAGTGTATGCAGGCTCACTATCTAAATCTTCATATACTTTATCAAGCAAAGAAATTTTGTCATCATCAACACAGAAATCAGTGTCATCACTGTCAGATTCTTCAACACACATCTCTTCTTGCACATTTTCATTATTCTATTTATCAGATTGACCATTGCCAAACCTACGGGCGTATTTAGCTATCCATTCAGCTGAGTCATCAACTCTCCTAAAGAAATCATTTTCTGACAGTGTTTCAATTGGTATACTATAGTCAATGGGTCCTAAAAACTCAGATTCTTTGTTTTCAGTTGGTTGCCCTGGTGAGTTGTCCATTCCATTATTATCTTTAACTGGTTCATTACCATTATCGTCCTCCCTAATATCTGTTGGTTGCTCATTTTCATTATCCATGTGTGCATTTTCCTTAATGTTGTTTACATTTTCAGCCACATTATTACCACTATTGTTATCTAATTCATTAGCCACAATCATAACAAACAGTGGAAAAACTCTAAGTACCTTTAAACAGTTTCTCCCGTACTTTCTAAGATCATCAACAGTTTCAATTAGCCTATGGCTAGACATAAGAGCTGTGTATACCAGTTTCTTAGTGCCTTGTGGAATTAAATCTTGAAGAAACTCATCAATACATTCAAAGTTCAATCTTTCCACATCTACATAGTCAACTTTACGAACCCTACCACCCACATAACAATCCGTTTCCATTTCACCATTATAATAGATTGACATAGTCAAAGATGAGGAAGTGGGATATGTTCAAAATAGAAAAAACAAAAACACACAATAAACTATTCAGCAACCTTCAATAATTTAATGGCGTCAACCACCAAAGACCAAGACAATAAACATGGGGACCATTAACAGTAGACATAACATATTCACCTCTTTCAAAAAGTTGAAGTCTTTATCAGCACTTACATATAAGGAATCTATGAAAAAGCTTTACACTTTACCCACACAAAACCCAAAACACCCCCCATCGAAAACTCCTCACTAAAACACCACAACACATGAAAAATCTGAAGAAGAAACACTTACCATACACAGGTTTTGGCATCCCCTTGATCCATAACCTCGTTATCACCACCGTCGCCCACTCAAAATTCCACTTACAACGGTTTTCTTGCTCGAAATTCGGGCCAAAATCAAAGAAACTAGGGTTTCAAGTTACGCCTCTTTAGTATGTGAAAGTTTTTTTTAGGAACTGAATGTGCACAATGAAGGTTGAGAAATTAAATCGTTGTTTACATGTAATGATTATAATAATTCTATGTTTTTCGATTTTCTTTGAGTTTTTTTTTTTATTTTTATGTTTTTTCAATTAGTTTTGTGTGGGTTAAATACATGTCACCCAAGTCAGCTGCTAGGTGGCAAAAAAAATTTATGTGGCACCCATGTAACGTCCACGGCGGGAGTCAAAGCCACGTCATACGCAATTTTACAAAACTTGGACTGGTTTCCGGCGGGTTTTAAGTTTTTCAACGAAAAAGTGCATCATTTTGCGCGATTTTGAGAGATACGGGGTAGATCTGTCACCGGAATAGTTGGTGTACCAATCTTGATGAATGGGTGCAGATGGTATACAATTTTTGCAATTTTCCCAAGATATTCTAGTTCGTTTCAACTTAAATTAAGTTGAAGTTGATTTTTCAATGTAAAACTGTTTAAAATAATCACTTATCTGATAGTGTTTATTTTTAGAGTTTACAAACACTCCTTAACTCATAAGCGGTTATTTTTAAAAAATATTCGGCCACAATTTAATATCCAGTATATTTATTTTAAATATCCATTACTCTTTCCTAGTGGCTAAAATAGAATCCTTAGAGAGGAGGGTTTGGTGTACAACAATCACTTTGAGACTTGAAATGATTTGTCAATAATAATAATAATAATAATAATTATTATTATAAACATGTTGAATGCATGCAGATTTCAATGAAAATGACAAAACTATATTCACAATTTGTAATGCATCTTTTATGAACGTGGATCTAATGACTAGGATCATGTTACATAAATAAGGTTTGATGCAGGTATTGCTTTATATGTTAAGACCAAACCTTCATTTTTATATTCATATATTTATATGCAAACAATTATTTGTAAGCCCTTCACACCGTATGCACGTTTTTTTTTTCAAATTATATAATTTTAATTAATTATAGGAAAAATTATATTTGACTACCCTGCTAGATATGATAATTATAACGCAGACCATTTTTATTCGGAAATTACAATTTAATCCCTAAATGTTATGGACCGTTAGTGATCCTTCTATTCCGTTAAGATTTCGTTAGGTGTTGAGTGTAGAAATTGCATGAATTTAAACGTTAATTAGAGTATATTTTTATGCGGTTTGATGCGTTTATGTGTTTATTTTGCTCCATTTAGGTGTTTTAGGAGTTGGAGACAAGAAACGGCGGAACGAAGCGAATTCACGCAATTGTGGAGGAAAAAAGAGTAACTCCCATTACCCCTTAGATGTACAATTTTGTTAACCCCCGTTAACAGACACAAGAGCATTGCTTGAGGTGAAGTATGGGAGTAACGCCCGTTACTCACTGATAGTATAACTCTGGTAATGCCCGTTACCAGAGATAAGAGGAGATGAGTTTTGGCGCAGGAGGGGTAACGCCCGTGACCCCTGGGCAGAAGAAGAGTGGTAACACCCGTTACCACTTGTAAAAGCGCAACCACGACTTAGGCTAGTGACGGGAGTTACGGTGTTTTGTGCGTAGATGAGTAACGTCCGTTACCAGGGTCCGTGAGAGAAGTCTAGGGTTGGTATTTAGGTGCGTTTAGAAGACCTTTTGAGAGGACTTTTCCCTGAGTTCGTAACCTAGACTGAGAAGAGAAGTTCAGAGCTTTTGAAGAATTGTTCAGAGAAGTTCGAGAAGTCGAAAGGATCGAGTTCTTAAACAATTTCGGTTTTTTCAATTTATTTAGCGCTTTAATTATCTAACAAATTCCTTTAAGCTTTGTTTTAATTCGTTGGATGTTAGATTCGTTTTTCCAGAATTCTGCTGAATGTTTATGAGTTTATTTTTGAGACTTTGTTTTGAGTTGACGAATATGAATTTCTTTAATGCAATTTCCCTTAGTTTTATGAGTTTTAGTTTAATTATGAGTAGCTAAACCCCTAGGGCTAGGGGAGTGATGATGATTGCATGCTAGGTGTTTGATATAATGCTTGAATGTCTTGTGCTAATTCTTAGTTTGAAAACTGATTTGAATTGAGTTGCAACGGTCTGGCCAACCTTAGCATAACCTAGAATTATCGGAGAATCGAGAGGTTAATGGTGATTGAGAAGGTTTTTATAACTAGTAGATTGTATGAATGCAAAGAGATTTGGTTCTGATCTATACAACGGTAATCTTATTCCATGCCGAGCCGCTAGAATAGGAATTGCACTAGTCTTGGTCTTGATGGTTTAATTAATACATTGATGATTGCGAGAGCAACATTAAGCTTAATTAAATACACAGTTATACCTTGATAGAGGATAATTCATATATAAGTGACTAGGTTGTAGAATTGCACTAGTCAAACAAGTATTGTATTGAATCCTAAATGCATAAGTCATTATTGCCCCACCTAATTAGTTTACTGAGTTTAATCCGTTTTTAAGTGTGCTATTCGTGTTTTTTCATAGTTAATTATTTCAATTTTATTCTAGTAGATAGATACAACAACTTGAATTCATTTGGTCTTTAGATTAGAAATAGATATTGAGTAGTGATTGATTTCTCTTCCCTGTGGGTACGATCCTATTGTGATACGTGTATATTAAGTGTACACTTGCACGATTGGTTTTTAACTTGAGTAAACCACACAACATTAGGGTTGGGCTTTGTCATTCCATTAGTTTAATGAATAAAATAACAAATTCATCCCTACAATATGCACATTCCAACAAAACAATCCCTAAGTATTATGCATATAATATGCAGCCTTGGGGACAGAGTCTAACGGAATATAGGGATCACAAATGATCCAATATTTAGGGATTAAATTATAATTTTTAGATAAGGATGGACTGTGTTGTAATTACCCTATCTAGCAGGATAGTCAGATGTAATTTTTCCTTAATTATATCACATATATACACATTCAAGTTAAATGAACATGGAATTATAAAAGATTTATTTTAAATTATTGCGCATTTAATTTAATCATAATATTTTAGCTATATAAGAACACTTAAAACACATATATCACCCTATCAATTCTTAAACATGTCGTGATATTTTAATTAACTTACCCATTTTCCTTCGATTTAAAGTCCAAGCTGTTATAATTCACATTTGAATTTCGAACATTAAATATGAATTTTAAGGAATTATTGTACGTGTTACGAAACCGTTTGTTATTAAATAAAGAACTTTTCTTTAAATATGAAATATGACATTATGTAACGCCCCGATTTTGTATAAATTGGATTCGATTGTTATGTGAAATAATTGTCGAACATGATTATTTATCAAATTGACCTTATATGATCATTCATTCAAATTTGAGGACCAAATTGCATAAACAATTCTTGGACCAAAGTGAATCAAATTGTAGGAATAGAACTTAATTGCATAACTAATACATTTGAGGGACTTAATTGCAAATTGTGCTGGATCATCCATATATGTAGAAGCATCATGTTATCTCTAATTCTTTCTTCATTTTATATCATACAAACACATCATATTTGCTCCCTCATATTCACGGTTCATCCAAGAAGAGAGAAGAGAGGAGATTTCATCCAATTCATCCAAGTTTTTCAAGAGATATCAAGCTTTTGAAGCTCAAGCATCCATCATCATCTTCTTCATCCATTTCTTTTCATTCAAGTGCAAGTAAGTGAAATATGTGATCTTTGATGATTGTGTATGAGGCTAGGGTTTATAATTTTATGGAATATATGGATTAGATGTGGCCTGAAGCATGAGCACACAATTTAAGAATGAATTGATGCATGAAAATTTGAAGAACTTGAGCTCATATGAGGAATTCATACATGAACTTGAAGCTTATGATCCTTGATGATTTGGCTTAATTTATGTGTTTACATGAAGTTTTATTGTATCTTGAACTTATATGCTTATAAATTTCCAGAAAACTTGTGTTTTGGTGCATGAAAATTGATGTTTTGGTTAATTGTGGTGTTTGGCCGAGACTATCCGCTGTTTCTGCTCTGTTTTTTCTTCAGAAATTGAAGGTCGCGCCCGCGACCAAAAATATGCATAAAACTGGTCGCGCCCGCGACCCCATTTTGGCCAAGTTTCGAATTTTGGAAAATTGCATGAAAAATTCGGAAAAATACTTGGTCGCGGCGGCGACCATTTTGTGAAGGATTTTGGTCGCGCCCGCGACCCCGCCAGAAACTGCATTTTGTCCAACTTCGAACCAACGCCATTTTCACCTCGGTTTGAATTAGAAAACGTGTCATATAGCGTTGGAAAGGTCTTTGTGTCTAGTTTCATATCCAACAAACAAAACTCAATTCCCACATCTGGAATTAAAGATATTCCAGTTTTTCCACAACATGTACATTTTCCCAAAATTGTCAAGTTTTCTTAAACTTCACCAAAACCTTTTATATTGCATTCTTTTCACTTCCTTG
This sequence comes from Lantana camara, assembly GCA_037501455.1. Classification (NCBI taxonomy): domain Eukaryota; kingdom Viridiplantae; phylum Streptophyta; class Magnoliopsida; order Lamiales; family Verbenaceae; genus Lantana; species Lantana camara. Next base: position 90,765,742 of record CM074863.1, read on the forward strand.
GCCCCCGTATGTGACTTATATGAGTTATAAACTCGATTTAGTGATATTTGTGCTCTTATTTGACATTACTTAAGTATTATTGCATAACATATTGATTATAAATACGCCGTGCGTCTCTATTTGGTATATACCTATTTATTACTAATCATTTCCAAGCTCTCAATTGTTTAGCAAGCAGGATATGATCATGCAAAGCAATGCGCGTACCGTGATTATCGTGTTCATATCATGATCATGCAAAGCAATGCGTGCATCGTGATTATCGTGTTATCGTGATTATCGTGTTATCGTGTACCACTGGTCAGCCGCAGGAGCTAAGTGTTATATGGGACAGCGTGCTACGCACATGGGAGCCACCTCTTGAACCTGCGGGGCAAAGTGCTACATGTGTGGGAGCCACCTCTAGAATCCTAACCCTGCGTGTATCGTGATTACTTACCGTGTTACCGTGAATGGTGAAGGCTCGCAACCTTCCCGTTATTGGAGTGAATGGTGAAGGCTCGCAACCTTCCCGTTATTGGAGTGAAGGGGTTATGGGAGTGATGGAGATATTTGGGAAATCGATATATATGCAGTGTTCTTGCAGGTACACTCTACGCAGGAATCGAGCTGACTCGAGTCCTTGCATTCGAGGCCGCACAGTGCATTTTATGTATTTAACATTTCAAAGGAACTGATGTTAATATTATTTGTTATTTATCTTGTTAATGTTATTTGTTATCTATCTTAGGAGATGATAATGTATTGATATGTAAAATTGAGATGTGAACTACTCGATAAAAGAACAATGACATAGCATGCTTCCGCTTTACTTTATATATTATAATATGTGATTTGTGAGTTAGTCCCGTTCGCTGCAGGTTGATTCATGTACGGACTATCCATTTCGTATGTGGATCGACCTGTAGTGCGGGGGTGTGGCATCCTTACGTGTTGGGGTGCTACACATTATGCAATTGTAGAACTATATCTAAATTTTGAGAAATTATCGTATTATTCAGCAATATGGCTAAACAAAGGATAATTAGGTCATTTTAGCATAAGTAGAGAGTTCACTAAAAAATTTATTAGATAGGGGAGTATACTAAAAATTCAAATCCTATTTAGAGTTAAACGTTTATTTTTCTCAGTGGGGTCAATTGACCCCACTTCTCCATGGGTGGAGTCGCCCTTGTCCACAACCTCACACAACTCACCTATTAATCTATTCTATATCTAGTTTCCTCATAATAATTATGTCAATCATTATTAGTTAGGGATAATTATGTTAATATATATTATAAACTATTAATTTACATATATTTAAAATGTACTTATTGATTTAAAATAGAACTCTTGATAGGATAGAATTAAAATATTTTCAATTTATATAAACAAGATACATACTTTAATAAGGATTATTTTAGTATTAATATATTAATTAATTGTTTCAAAATTTATAATGTAAGTGTTCCATTTTTAAATTTTATGACTACTTTAAAATGTTATCATAAGAGATGTCTAAGGAATCGGAAGGAAAAAAAAATTGATTTACTTTATAAATTTTAATAAATTTTGATGAGTTACATAGATCAATCCTAATTTAATTTCAATTATCTAAGTCCATAATTCTAATTATCTAAGTCCATAAATTCTCTTAAAATATAATCCTATTATAATTCTATAAGTCTATCTAATTTTGTTTGATATAGTTGAATGATTTATATAAGATATTTTTGAAATAATTACATCTAACTACCCTATATTTAAGTTTAATTGGAACTATCCTAATTACATTTTAGTTCCTAATTTTTGAGAACCATTTTTGGTCCCTGACGTATGTTAGAGTTCCTTTATGTCATTCCAAAAATACACTTAAATTTTTAATTTGATTTGTAATTTCAAGGGCTATGTTGTTAAATTCATAATTTATAAAGATCGTTTTGTATATATTTGTAAACATTAGGGATGATTTGTAACTTGAGTCATAAATTCAATGTAACACTCATACAAACGGTCAGGGTATAAATGTACTTTTACAAATTCTGTTAGGAATTTCAGACCAAACAATATTTACAGGGACTAAAATGTAATTTCTCAATTTAAATGAACTACGTAGTAATTAGTCATAAATACAGGGTAGTCAGACGTAAATGACCAATATTTTTTTAATAAACTAATATTTATATAATTCAAATATCTAAATCTAACTATCATATAATCTTGCTCTGTTTATATAATAAAATTTAAATTAAATACGTAACTATTATTTGGGAAAATGAGGCAAAACTCTGGTCAAGACAAATTTGACATCACCCCCCCCGCCCCCAAATGGAAAAAATATCAGTACTAACTCCCCATTTCAAATTTATAATTAGATTTCGCTCCCCATTTTTGCGAGTTTACCAAAATAGTCTTGAAGAAAAAGAAAATGACATAACACATCACTCTTCCCTTCCACACAAACCATTTTGTTATTATAATACTTCATATACAAGACTTTATACTTTTATTTTGTATGTTAATATTTCAAAATATAATTTTCATACTTCATATGTAAAAATTAATACTTTTTATCCTTTTGTGTAGGTGGATGTTCAAGTAAAAATTAATGGTTGATTTATATTTTGAAATATTATTTGGAAGTATAAAGTATCCAAATTGTAAAATAGAGTATCCAAATTATAAAGCAGAATATCCAAAATTAAAATTAGAGTATTATATGTAAAATTTATAGTACTCGGGTTTAAAATAAAAGTATGAGAAGGAAAAATAAAAAAAAATAAAGGAAAAAAGAATGTTGTTCGTAAAATTTAAAATACTTACATTTTAAATTAGAGTATTATTGATAAAAGTTAAAATACCAAGATTTATAATTCAAGTATTATTCATAAACATTAAAGTATTCGAATTTAAAAATAGAGTATTATTTGTAAAACGTAAAGTACTTAGGTTTAAAATTAAAGTATGAAAAGAAAAAACAAAGAATAAAAAAAAGAAAAAAAATAATTAAGGGTATTGTAGTCAATTTAGGTGAACGGAAGGTGAAATCTAATTATAAATTTGAATTGGAGAATTAATATCGAGAGCTTTAGTATTAGGTTATACTGAAAGTTTTAGTTTTTTTTTTTTTTTTTGGCACCTTAAATCTTTGAAGTCTTTGAACTTTAGTACCCAACCTCTAAATTTTATTACAATTAAGTGTCATTTTATTATTGATTGAATTTAAAATCGTGCACTTACTCTTAAAGGTGCTTATGTGACAGATGTAACAGGGAAATTGGAAAGTATTGTGTACTGCACGATATTTTTATCTTAACCATTGAAACCTTGTTTAACAACTCTATTTGAGAGTTTGTTTGTTTGTTTAACAACTAATTAGTTTACTTAGTTTAATCCGTGTTTAAGTGTGCTATTCGTTGTAGCACCCGTGACGAGAGGCACCACATCCCCCGCACTATAAGTCTAGTCCACATGTGAAATGGGTAGTCCATGCATGAATCGGACTCATAGCGAACGGGTGACAAATAAAAAAGCTTTCCTAGCTAGGCGGAACTAACCTTGAACCAATTAAATCTCAATGCTAAAACATTGTGCGGAAGCAATAACTAAGCATGAATATCAAAATGGCTATAAGCCCAACAATTCCATAACATAATTAATTCCATCATGCATCCTAACAACGGGTTCAACTAACATGCAACCTATCCCGAATCAAGAATCAATAATCAATAATTGGCACACAGGCCCCAAAATACATAATGTGATACAATTAAATCATAAAAAGATGGAATGTGACTCGAGTGTACAAGTGACTTGAAGAAAGCTAAGACTCGACTCCCGCCTAGTAAAACCTATAAGAACCTGGAAGAGTGGTAAAGAGGGGTCAGTCTCTAGAAGACTGAATGAACAGGAGCGATACGTATATATAAATAAGCACATGCAAGCCATAAATCCCGAGCAAGGTTTTATGGAAGTTAGTTCCTTTATAGAGGCATAAAACAGTCATCAATACTCGGATTTTACAACTATATCAGTTTATAAATATTTTCAATTCAGTAGGGTGATCAGTGGCTCGGTGAGTGAGCGTGCACAATTCTCCATCCTTACTCCGACCGTGTACAATCCTTGGTAATATTTATAAAACGCGATCATCCAACCAATGATAAATTCAGGCATTCATTCATTAAGTTCATTAATAAATAGGAGCAATACAGTCCAACCTCCTTCCTCAGGGTGGTGGTCAGGCCTGCAGACCCAAACCATCCAATTCTTTCTCCCCGCCAGAGGCAGCCCAGTCGCGGGCGACAATCAATGCAGTATGAGACGGGGGATTCATGACTCCTACCCGCTCCTTCGTTGGTATGGGAACCACCGGCTCAGGAATACTCCAGCTCCCCGTCTCCTAGGTCACGTAGAGGTATTCCCAATGGGTACTACGTACAAGGGTTCTTTCCGTCGGCCCGATGCCGATCCGGTCCCCAATCCCACGTTTCCCCGGGCCCAATAACATGAACATGATGTGCATATCCCGCCAAACATTAAATTCATGATTATAATCATAATTTATTTCATAATTCTTGAGAACATGCTTACTCAATAAGAATTTACTCAAAGACTTTACGTTGAAAACAATACGTATATATACATTAGGTTTTTGGCCAGAACTTATCATATAAGGTTGTAGGGTTCGATACGTAACTAGAACAAAAACACCATCACCTGGAGTAACCCGAGACAAGAAACATGAGTGATACGGGTGCCTATTCACTCCGGAAGTCTCCGCCCTAGAGATGAACTGTACAAGAGAAAATAACAATGTGTACTCGTGAGAGGAGACTCAATATGATACCAACTAGGACGCACGACAATGCTTATGAAGTGGTGTATCATGTCATAACATAATTCAATATGAAATGAAGCATAAGAATGTCATGGAATGGTGCGAATGCTTTATCCTCTGATTAAGTTGTTTCTTGGCTCCTTTCTTATACCCTTGGCACGTGCCCGGTCCTTAATTAATTCCATCTTCCGAATGAAACGATTCTTAACCACTTTTCTCAAGTTTGGAGGGTGCGCTCGACTATAATCCAATCAACCCACTTTTCCTAATGAGTTATATTTGACAACTCCGATGCTCGAGTTAACCCGCCACTAGCTCAAATTATGGTTTTCAATCCTAGAGGTATCTCCGGATCATCATGAAAAACAATTGATGGATCGGTAATTTCTTTTATGCACGTTGTATCTCCCTTCTTCAAATATCCCATCTTTAAGACTTGGTTGAATTAACTCTCAAGATCACCTCTACAGAATATGTCGATTTGATCCGGTTCTCCTTACTCTATTTTCTCATCATTCCATTATCTTCGACATCCAATACCCATTATACTAAATTAAATCCTTTGAAATATTGGGAGATTGAGTTCTTAGTTCTCCTACTGCAAGGGGTTGGCGTAAGAAACCATCTTTCATACTTTCCCCAGACTCTTAGACAAATCCCTAAACATCCTCGAGCTTGCATCTTTACTATTTAAGATATATGCATCAATCAACTCACATACTTCACAATTAATGCATCTTGGTTCATGGAGTTCATATAATTCATAAAACCCTAATAAAGCTCAAGAATTCATCAAGTATATAAGCACCATCTTACCTTGGAAGAAAGAAGAAATGAAGGGAAAAGGAGAGATGATGCTATGGGGCTTGATTCTTGGTGAAGATGGAAGAAAAATCTTGGTCTTGTTTCCTTGGGTTTGACCAAGATGATGAGAGGGAGGGATGGAAATATCTTGTGCTTTGTTTATGAAAGATGAAGAAGAAATGTAGATAAATGTGTATATATGTATTATACCATGAATAAGGGAGAAAGAAATGAGAGAAATTGCACAAAGGTCCTTATGAAATTTAAATCAATACAATCAAGTATCAAAGATATAAATGTGGCAATTAAGTCCTCAAGAAATTTATCAATTAAGTCCATAAGTTATACAAATCTTCAATTAAGGACAATTAGGCATAGAATTCTCACAATTGTAAATAATTTAAACACTTAACCATGCTTGGAAAATTAAATACACAACTCACGTAATTGAATTCACGAAAATTGGCAATTTAAATCATATAGTTCACAAAAGATTACAAGTAAGTAAATTAAATTGCGCAAATAAAATAACGAAAAGAAAATTAAATAGCCCTAACTCTCAAAACACACACGCGTGGCATGCGTACCTGAAACGTTGGAAAATTAGGGCGTTACATTCATGTTTTTTTATAGTTAATTATTTCAGTTTTATTCTAATAGATAGATACAACAACTTGAATTCGTTCGCTCTTTAGATTAGAAATAGATATTGAGTAGTGATTGATTTCCCTTCCCTGTGGGTACGATCCTATTGTGCTACGCATACATTAAGCGTACACTTGCATGATTGGTTTTTAACTTGAGTAAACCACACAACAAGTTTTTGGCGCCGTTGTCGGGGAAGGCGTTTCAAATCTATATTACTTAAATATTTTGATCTAGTGGTTTAGACCATTACTTTACTTTGTGTTCATAGTCTTCTGTCATTGTAAAATTGAGCTAAGGATTTTTCTTTCCTTTGTGTAGGTTCACGGTGCATGCGACGATCTCAAGATTTGGAGTTAGTACCTTACGATCCGGAGATTGAGAGAACACTCAGTGCTATTAGGAGAAAGCGAAAGAAAGACAAGAAATAACTTACGATAGCAATGGCTGACCCACCTCAAGATCCACCACCACTAGCCATTAGAGATTATAATGTGCCCAATGCTGGGGCAATTCAAACCGCAACTCGTCCCCCGATTGCAGCAACAACTTTGAGATCAAACCAGCTATAATCAATTTGCTGCAGAATAATCCATTTTTAGGATTGTCTCTGGAGGATCCGACATCACATCTTGAGTACTTTATTGAGGTGTGCGATACCTTCAAAATCCACAGTGTCACTATCGATGCTATCCGAGTTAGCTTTTCCCATTCTCACTTAGGGAAAGAGCTAAAGCGTGGTTGAGTACTGTACCACCTGAATCTTTTCAGACGTGGGATGCACTTTCTCAGGCTTTCCTAGCCAAAATTTCCCCTCTGAGCAAAACCACGATGTACAGGAATGACATTCAGGGCTTTAGACAATTGGATGGGGAATCTTTCCACGAAGCTTGGGAGAGATACAAGGATTTGCAAAAGAAGTGCCCACATCACGGGATTCCCGGTTAGCTATTGATACAGACATTCTATAATGGGATGACACCTAGTTACAGAGGAGCAATGGATGTTGTGGCTGGTGGAGCTTTCTTGTCAAAATCTGAAATAGTTGCCACTGAACTGTTAGATACTATGTCACAAAATGATGTTTTTGTGCATGAGAGGAACCAAACCCAACCAACTCAGGTGACAGCAGGAGTGTTGGAGCTAGATGATCTAACCGCCATAAATGCCAAGTTCGAGGCTCTCAACAAGAAGTTGGACCAACTTTCGATCAATGCAGTTAGGACACAAACCCAACTAATTCGGGTATTATGTGAATTATGTAGTGGTCCACATGCGGCTGATGTGTGTTATTATGCCAATGCAGGTGAACAGGTTCAAGATCAAGTATATTATGCAAATAACTCAAACACTTACAATCAAGGCTGGCAGCACCAACCTTTTTCAGAATATCCTTCAAAGACCAGGCCAATACCTAATGCAACTACAGCCTCCACCACACATCCCACATACTCGACCCTTTCAGGAACAGAAACAGGGATAGGAGGTTGCACTTGAGAAGTTCATATGTAACGCCCCAATTTACCGGAAGTTCAGGTAAGCACGCCACGTGCGGGTCTTCGGGAGTTGGGGGTTTATTTTAATTATTTCATTTATTTATTATAACTTTCATTACGTTATTATGCATTATACTTCCATGCATTTATATGAATTGTCATTAACGTGGATAAATACGTGAATTAATTGCTAAGTGATTAAATGCTTCTATATGACTTTACTTGATCATTTCATAATTATGTGGACTTAATTGCATAACATGAATTGAAATTATTTGATTAATTTCCATGGAATGAAACTTGATTGCATTCATTCAAATACTAGAAGGACTTAAGTGCAATAATGGTGATTAGTGAGAGTGAGTCGAAGATATAATATATCATATGCATTTTATCTCTCATTTTTCATTCCTAACATTTTCATCAAAAATCTCTCTCTCTCACACACACACACTAAATACCGATCAAAACACCAAGAGGAAGGAAGAAGATTTCATCTCATTTTCAAGCTTTAATTCAAGGAAGATAGCACAAGTTGAAGCATCATTATCATCTCATCTATTCATCCATTTCTTTCTTCCATTTCAAGGTATAAATGAGAGTTGTTTGATCTCTTGAATATGTGATGATATAGGGTTTGAGGTTTATGTTAGGATTTCTTACTCATTCTTGGTTAGGAGCATGTTTAGGGTCTTTCAATTCCAAGCCTTGCAAGAAAACATGAGTTATATGAAAGTTGGAATATATGAAATATTATGGGGTTTTATGGATAGATTCTTGATGATTTGATACACGTTTCATGGTTTGATTGTTGTATAATTGAGCTTTTATGTGTATATATTATGTTTGAGCATTTGTTATGGATTGGAATTGGATTTATGGTTGGTTTTGCATGGCTTGAAACTGCACTAGCTGGTGCCCTGTTTTTCGAGAAATGGATCCCGGCCGGGATCCTTTTTGCACTAAAAACTGTCCCGGCCGGGACTGGCCTACGGTTGCTCTTGTTAATTGTGTCCCGGCCGAGACACTTTTGAACTGAAAAACAATCCCGGTCGGGACCTCTCTCTGGGTGAACAATACTTTTTCATGTAAAAATTATACGTTCCCCAATTAATTCTATTATGCCCCGTGTGTTCTTAATTGCTAAATTTGCAATAAATCATGCTTGTTTCAATGATGTTTATGATATGTAGCACCCGAGCGCAAGGTACCACATCCCCTGCACCGTGACCCGACCCGAATATGAAATGGACAATCCATACCCGAGCTAGATCACGGCGAACGGGGACATACACACTCGCTAAGCTAGGCGGGAGCTAACTTTCGCAACCAAAGAGACAATAAAGCGGAGATATTACGAATGCGGAAGCAAAGTTCATACATAAATAACAAAATGAGCAAAGAGCAACGGGTTCAACTAGCATAGATACCTAATCCCGAAATTCCAATAAAATCATAAAGCACCAATTCCAGATTCTTTCTATTCCTGTAAGCTTATCTTGAATTTATGATAAAAGTAACAAACAATACAAATCTTACATCTTCATACTTAAACAAATCATGATTCAATGTGCACATGGACATACTCTGACTTAACCGAAAGACATAATAGACTTGACTTCCGCCTAGCACTCCAAACCTGCAAGAACACTGAAAACAATCCGGGTTTAGTCTATACGAGACTGGTGGGTATAAAATGAGGCATAAATAGCATATACAACAATAGTTAACATTCACATGCAAGTTATAATCCCAAATGAGATTTTTTGAGTATTTTCCCAAGTGGGTAAGATAAGAAGTCATCAAAAGGGATTATAACGTTCATTTTCATTCTTTAGGTCTTTTGTGGCCCGGCGAGTAGGAGTGCATTATCTCCAACCAACACCTCGTGTAGTTCATTAAACATTCTTTCTTTCTTTCATTCATTCATGCATAACATTCTTTTGTGCACATTCATTAACATTTACACCTTCTTCCTCCGGGTGATGGCCGGGTGATCGGCCCGAGCCATCCATTCATTGACCAAAAGGGGAACATCACTCCCCAGATGGCACTCAACGTCCATTCCTCGCTAACTCCTAACGAGCTCAGGTTACGCCGTTCATTGGTGGGACTAGTGTGAGGGTTCACCGTTAGCCCATGCCTCCTCGGGTCACCACTCACACCAAGTCCCTGGGCCCCATTCTGTGCATAACATTCATTCTTTTCTGGCCAAAACATTTGGTAGGTTCATAAAAGAAAGGCTTTACGTTGAAATCATTTACTCTTGAAAACGACTTTATATCCATATACTAGTTTTAGCCGAAATCTTTACACGTTGGGAGTATATAGGGTCATTTATCTAAATAGTAGAGAAACCCACCTGTACGCCTCTTACCGAACAATACCAACAAGAAAAAGGAGACTCGAAAGTGTCCTATGAACCCGGCATCTCCGCCCTGGAGAAAACTGTGCAAAAGACAATGTAACCTTTTCATGAGACTCAAGACTCCAAATGAACCATATAGGACGCACGACATGCTATGAACATGATATGAATGCATAAAAGATGACGTTATGTCATGAACATGTTCATGCGCATGATAAACGTATTTAAATCATATAAACGAGCCAATCATTCGTGCAAGAAAGCGTTCATATTCATTAAGTCCAATCCTTACATATTTCATAACAATTCAATTCAAGAATTTCACGTAACGATCATAGCACGTACTAAATCACGTTTACAATTATAGAAAAGACAAATAATCACATTCAATTTAAAATTGGAAATTAGAAAAGAACATGAAATAGGTAACAATTTAATTTCCAAAATTTAAATAAATTAAACTATACTTAAATAAATAAATATATATATATATATATATATTTATATATAATATTAAACATGCATTTACAAATTAATTTAAATCAATTTATGTATGCAAAATTCTACAAGATAAACATGCATGCAATATATATATATATACACACGTACATATACATAATATATATAATATTCATGCATGCACAAATACAAAATATACACATGTATATCTATATACACATGCATGCAATTTATATAGTATAAACATATTAATGAAATATAATATATATACATTAGTTATACACATTTGCATGCATATATATAGATATGTACACGTACAGGCATGCATTCAAACAATTTCACACAATAAGGAAAATTGCAAAATTGGGATACCAACTCACCCCATTTTGCACTCCGAGGATACTTCATTTTCCGGTGGCAAAAAAAACCCTGTATCTCTAAAAATTGGCAATTTTAGGTCAATTTTCGCCGGAAACCGCCCCGATCTTGCCGGAAACCCACTTTGGTTTTCCACGTGGCACATTAAAACCACCCAGAATGTGGCCAAGTCTGATGTGGCTAAAATCGATTGTCCACTTCAAAATCTAACCCCATGTGGCGCTGAGTTGTCCGGAACATCATTAAAAAAAAAATAAAAAATCAAATAACAAGATTTATTGTGACTTCTTCACTGCCTTTGCTTTTTTTTTTTTTTTCTTTTCTGAAATCGGAATCAGACCCCTCACAAATGAATATGAATTAAAAATATATATTGTTATTTTTTTGTTTTATTGTTAACATATTACTTTATGAATTTCCAATTTTCATTTCTTAGATATTTCATCTTTTTTACTTGTATTTCAGAATTTGTTGGGTTTGTTCATCGAGTCATTCTTGCACCCAAAAAATAAAGAAGATCAATTTTCACCGGAAAACTCTCCACACCTTACCATTAGTGCACACCACCACAACAGGACACAACCACCACCATTACTTGCACCGCCACAACCGCACACCACCACCACCAGCCAATCGCACACCGCCACTACAGTCGCACACACCCACCACCACCACAACCACAATCACACACCACCGCCACTGTTACAGTCCCACACCACTACCACCATCAAAACTCCACAGAAAAACACATACACACACATAAAAATCAGATTTGGTATTTATATTACCAGATCTGGTTTTACGAAAATAAGGAAACACGAAGGAAGCCCGGAGGTCGCAAGTGGTGGAGGGGAGCACGCAGCCACCTTCGTCGCACCACCACCACCACGCAGATCTGAGGTAGATGTCAGAGAAGAGACGGAGGAGGCGCCGATGATGCGTGTGAGATGGATATGGGAGAAGGATCCGAGGGGGAAGCGATGGTGGTGGCGTGGGGGGTAGCGCCGCGGCAGGCCAGGCGGTGATGTACGGTGACAAGGGAGAGAAGGGATTTTGTTCTCCTTTTTATCTTTTCAGTTTTCAATACTGAAATTAAGAGTGTGCATAATATGAGGAGGTGTATAGTCATATTTTAAATTTTAAATATTGATTAAGTATTTATGTTTTTATGAGAAAGTGTTTTATTTATGTTTTTCATTTTACGTATTTCTTTTAGCTAAATGAATATTAAAGAAATATATTATATATATATATATATATATATATAATAATAATTAAATATTACAAATATTATATAATAAATAAATACTATAAATATTATTTTTTCTTTTTGGTTGAAGAATAAAGTATCAGAATGCGAAGGGGTATTTGACTTAAATTTCGGAAAAATTAAAAGGTTAAAACAGTAATGAAATCCCAACATAGATAAGCTTTTTGAATTTTTTTTATTTCTTTAATGACATGTCCAGACAACTTGGCACCATGTTGGGTGGACATAGTGATTTTGACACGTCAGTGCTGCCATGTCAGCGCTATCATGTTGGGTGGACATAGTGGTTTTGATATGTCAGCGCTTTACAGACGTTTAGTGGTATTTTCTGGCCACGTAGGATAGCGGGTCGGGTTTCCGACAGAATCGGGCGGTTTCCGGCGAAAATTGACCTAAAATTGCCAATTTTTAGAGATACAGGGTTTTTTTGCGCCCGGAAAATGAAGTGTCCTCAGAGTGCAAAATGGGGTGAGTTGGTATCCCGATTTTGCAATTTTCCCATAATTAAACCATGCACAATCAATAAATCATGCAGGCATAAGGAAGGAAGGAAGATGCAGTAGCTTCTACATAACACTACCCAGCCGGGCCTTATTCATGCATAAAATCTCCCCGGCCGGGGAGTTGCAGTACAGACGCAGCGCAACAGCAAAACAACAAAGCTTTCCCCTGTTTAAAAGCAAGAAAAAACGCAGCAGCAAATAGCAGCAACCAAGGCTAACATTCAGCAGCAAAACATACCCAAGAACTCTCACAAATTGGCTGATAATTGACAGCAAGGAAGCAAGGCAAAGAGCAGCAGCTGACAGCAACGTTTCAGGCCAAAAACAGGGGATAAACGGAAGGAAAACAGAGCAACAACCAATCCATTCCTTAGGCAACATGATCAGGTATGTTCGTGCAACAAACAAGGCAAAAATGAGCAGCAATTGACAGCAAAATGAGTCCCAAACGCAGCAGCATCAGTGCATCGAGAGATAAGAAGAATTCAGTCCCAATTCATGAAATTTCTTAACAAGTTCATTAAGGTTAACTCTTTTAATAGCCAAAAATCACAAAATACATGATCATAAATGAAATAAGGGAGTTAAGATCATCACTTTCAGGCTTTAAAACAACTAAAAGCATCAAGGAATGCATAAGATCAACACTATGACACTAAACCTAACTATTCATGTATCTCCTCAAAACTCCATGAATATGAGCTTAAAATTGGGGATGCATAGCTTAAAATGACACATATTGAATTCATATCACAACCCTAAGCTTACCTTGTGGATTGGATGGAAGATGGAAGAGATTTGAGCTTGAATCTCCAAGGTTGGCATGAGTTACGGGAAAACTGGAGAGCAGAAGGTTTTGGCTGAATTTTCTCCAAGCAAAGAGGGTTATCTCTGTTTGGGGTGATAAATGCTGGTTAGAGGGTTGAGTTAGGGTTCTAAGGAATCAAACCATAGTTAATTTGGTCAAGGTTTGAATAAGATATGGTCATTTTAGTAAATTGTGGCAGTTTTGGCATCCGTTACATGTTTCGGTTGAATTTCGGATGTTCAATTGTCTTAGAAAAATATGAGGCTAAGTTCATTAAACCCGAATTTTCATTGCAAGTTCAGCGAAGTTGACGAAACTTGAATGCAAGTTTCCTAGCTCAAGATATCAAATACGAAACCAAGGGTGCGCTAATTGCTCGTTAGCCTCTGACTTGGTTCCACAATTCAAAAATAAATTCGTTACCACGTCAAACGAAGTCGAAAACATAAAACGAGCATATAAACATGTTCATAACACATAAATCTACAACATACTAAATTTTCATGAATTTTTTATATCAAATCATATAAGAACGACGCACGATTAAAACACTCATGCATAAGCGTAACAATTTCATAACATTTCAAATTAAATAATAAAATTCAAATTCTATTTTAATTTAATATGCAAGTCAACGTTTAATAATGAAATTTATTAATATAATTAAAACATGATTAATTAACATTAATTCTTAATTATCAATTTAAATAAATAATTAACGAAATAAATTAGAATAAAATAGAATAAAAATTATAAAATAATAACAATTTATAATAAAATTAAATATTTAACACTTATAAACAATTAATTCGCGCAATTTGGTAAACACTTATAAGCAATTAATCACATAATTAAATAATTTCATTTGCGCAATTTATAAACATATACGACATATTCGAACGAATGAAAAACCGGGGCGTTACAACCTCTCCCCCTTAAAAGACTCCGTCCTCGGATTCACCACTTGCCCAAACAAACAATGAGAGATTCCCTGTCTCTCACAAACAACAAGGAGAGAGCCCCGTCTCTCGAGCAACAATAAGAGAACCCCGTCTCTCCAACAACAATGAGAGAACCCCGTCTCTCAAGCAACAATGAGAGAACCCCGTCTCTCCAACAACAATGCAAGGAAGTCTCCAATACTCCCGAGCAACACAACGCAAAACAATAATTAAAGTCACGTAAGGCACCCGAAGCAGGTAATAGATATCATCCAATTTGATTATCAATTACTTCAATTAATTTAACATGATAAGGAATCAAAGCACCTAACATAAAAATTATTTAAGTTAAATTTGCATGGATGCATGTGTCATGGATGCTTCAGGTACCGTTGACCGCAATTGCATAATTTAGAGTTGTGAGTTTTGTGGTCTAATGCATGATCTGTCCCGAAAGTGAGTTTAGTGCTCGACTTGTCTTCAAGCTCTTCAGGGTACCCCGGTGAAGCAACGATAGATCCTCTAAGGACTTTATTCTTTATTCCCTTCTGACTTGTACCTCTTTTAATCTTCTTATTCAGTCCTTCATCAATCCCGATAAGTTTCCTTCAGTCAAATCAACTCCTTAACAACTGATCTTTGTTCTTCCGTGGTTGGTAGATCCTCCGTCCCGAAATCAAATCCATAGCTATTTTCTTTACCCATCTCGACCGAGATAACTACTCTTATCATCCTTGACGATTCAATCCCGACCTTGGGATAGTTATTCTTATGGTTTCTCTCAACACGAGTCCTTTCCCATCTTCCGTTCATGTTACCCGTTTATTCTTTTCAACCCCTTAAGCTTATATTCGGTATTTGTCCCCACCTTTCTTGAATCGAAGACAAAATGTTCTTGTTGGGCCCCTTGGTACTCCATTGAATCAATCTTGATTGACACCATCCATTATGTACTAGCTTGATTCGACCTCCGCTTGTCAACACTGATTTAGGCGTTCACAGAAGCTCTTTTATAATTTGGTCATCCCCAAATCATTTCCTTTATACCTCCATAAGTATTTTCAAGTTTTCCTCACTTGGTATTTTCGTTGTTCCTACATGATTACTTCTTCTGGCATAACTTCGAGTTTTAACTTTGGTTTCTTGTCATGCTCTCCCCTTTAAAATTTTCGCTGTTACATGTTGAACTCCGTCGATCCTTCTTCCATCGAAATTCTTGATGAATAATTTCCATTAGGGAGGATTTTAATCAAAATGGCAACCCCAATGTTTTTCCTTTCAACTTCCCTTCTAATTTGCTTGATATCCGAAACTCCTTTCCTATTCTTTTCCAATTCGAAAACCCCGAAGCCAACTCTAGTCTCACTTCTCTTTCTGAATTCCCGGTTCTATCAATCTATCGCATACTTGAAATTCTTTATTTCTCTAAAGTCATCTTCCTTATATCTCAGATGTGAGTCGGTTGAAATGATACTTGATAAGTGAGATAAAAGAATTTCCTATCAATTAAACACTAGAATGCATGTGGGGTTAAAATGAAGATGCATGTGGTACACTTACGACAATTAAATATGCAGCACCTTAGAGCGACGAAATCAAATAGAAATGCGCGCACGAACATAAATAAAGAAGAATAAATAATTTATGTAAAGTATGATGCACGTGCTATGAATGTTTTAGAACCTGTCACCAATATGGTAAGTTGTTAGCTCGATAGCTTTTACTCATTCCTCCAATCACGAGGTTACTTCGACTTGCTGATCATGCTTTATCTTTCCCACGGTCTTCAAGTTTTCCATGAATCTTTGTGCATCAACTTGTACCCTCCACGGTCCGAAATTGTAATTTCTTGATCACAAATTCTTCTACGTCCACAGGCTTAACATCCAAATTTTCCTCGAAAATCGACCTCTACTTCTAGTCGTCACCTCGATCAAGGATCTCGTGCTTATCCTTTATGAGTTTAATTCACCTCCAATTGCTTATACTTGAGCGCATGATTCCCTTGCAAAGAGTCTTTGCCTTTCTTTACCGTTTCCATTTGTTGCTCTATATTTCCCAGTTCGACCTCACAACATGCCAATTCAGCTTGGATTAGTAGAATGAACTCAAATCCTGTCCTTAGCATTATCACCCTCCATGAATTGTATTTATCATATTACTTATCTTTCTTTAACCCCTTCTCGACTTGCCTCCCATCTTAGTCAAAATCCCGAGCAGCCGAATCCAACCTCTTCCCGATCTTGACCTCTTTTCTATCCATTAGGTTTAGTTAGACATTCCCCTTTTTACGACTCTTGGTGCATAACTACCGCCAAACGTGTTTTAGCTTGAATCTTCACAATTCTCGCTATATCTTCCATAATCCGAACCCTGAGTTAAGGTACCTTCAAAGTTCATTCACTCCATTCCTTAATTTGAATGACCACGTTGAATCCAATTATGGCTTCTTATGTAAGAGAGCCGCATATGCCTAGCTTAGGGGGTCATAAATATTCCTTGATCAACTCTTACCTTATCAAGTGTCTCTCTACCATTTCTATCTCTAAAGTGGAATCTCCCATTCCGGATCCTAACCCTTGAACTCTAGCTCTATCTATGAAGACCACGTATCCCAAATTCTCTATATTCTTTCCCTGGTGCATCCTTCCTATCCTCCATGCCTCAGAAAGAACTTGCAATAAAGCGTTGTTAACATGATACTTGGCCGTGGTTTGATAGTATCTTCATAACCTGTAATTCATAACTTATTTCAAGGATATATACATGCGTTTAGCGCATGCTCATTGCACGTATTCAACACGAAATGCACTAATCCAATGTAAGAATGCAATAGATAAGTCAACACAATTTCAAAAAGCAAGGCAATTCATATTCAAGGTCGATGCAATGTACACATTGTCACGTAGTTCCTAAGCCGTACGACCTAAACTGACTCAATCACGACACGAGAACACCGGTTTTGCAACCGGGCTCTGATACCACTTAAGGATGTAACACCCGAGCGCAAGGTACCACATCCCCCGCACCGTAACCCGACCCGAATATGAAATGGACAATCTATACCCGAGCTAGATCATGGCGAACGGGGACTTATACACTCTCTAAGCTAGGCGGGAGCTAACTTTCGCAACCAAAGAGACAATAAAGCGGAGATATTACGAATGCGGAAGCAAAGTTCATACATAAATAACAAAATGAGCAAAGAGCAACGGGTTCAACTAGCATAGATACCTAATCCCGAAATTCCAATAAAATTATAAAGCACCAATTCCAGATTCTTTCTATTTCTGTAAGCTTATCTTGAATTTATGATAAAAGTAACAATCAATACAAATCTTACATCTTCATACTTAAACAAATCATGATTCAATATGCACATGGACAGACTCTGACTTAACCGAAAGACATAATAGACTTGACTTCCTGCCTAGCACTCCAAACCTGCAAGAACACTGAAAACAATCCGGGTTCAGTCTATACGAGACTGGTGGGTATAAAATGAGGCATAAATAGCATATACAACAATAGTTAACATTCACATGCAAGTTATAATCCCAAATGAGGTTTTTTGAGCATTTTCCCAAGTGGGTAAGATAAGAAGTCATCAAAAGGGATTATAACGTTCATTTTCATTCTTTAGGTCTTTTGTGGCCCGGCGAGTAGGCGTGCATTATCTCCAACCAACACCTCGTGTAGTTCATTAAACATTCTTTCTTTCTTTCATTCATTCATGCATAACATTCTTTTGTGCACATTCATTAACATTTACACCTTCCTCTGGGTGATGGCCGGGTGATCGGCCCGAACCATCCATTCATTGACCAAAAGGGGAACATGACTCCCCAGATGGCACTCAGCGTCCATTCCTCGCTAACTCCTAACGAGGTCCGGTTACGCCGTTCATTGGTGGGACTAGTGTGAAGGTTCACCATCAGCCCATGCCTCCTCGGGCCACCACTCACACCAAGTCCCTGGGCCCCATTCTGTGCATAACATTCATTCTTTTCTGGCCAAAACATTTGGTAGGTTCATAAAAGAAAGGCTTTACGTTGAAATCATTTACTCTTGAAAACGACTTTATATCCATATACTAGTTTTAGCCGAAATCTTTACACATTGGGAGTATATAGGGTCATTTATCTAAATAGTAGAGAAACCCACCTGTACGCCTCTTACCGAACAATACCAAGAAGAAAAAGGAGACTCGAAAGTGTCCTATGAACCCGACATCTCCGCCCTGGAGAAAACTGTGCAAAAGACAATGTAACGTTTTCATGAGACTCAAGACTCCAAATGAACCATATAGGACGCACGACATGCTATGAACATGATATGAATGCATAAAAGATGACGTTATGTCATGAACATGTTCATACGCACGATAAACGTATCTAAATCATATAAACGAGCCAATCATTCGTGCAAGAAAGCGTTCATATTCATTAAGTCCAATCCTTACATATTTCATAACAATTCAATTTAAGAATTTCACGTAACGATCATAGCACGTACTAAATCACGTTTATAATTATAGAAAAGACTAATAATTACATTCAATTTAAAATTGAAAATTAGAAAAGAACATGAAATAGGTAATAATTTAATTTCCAAAATTTAAATAAATTAAACTATACTTAAATATATATATATTAAACATGCATTTACAAATTAATTTAAATCAATTTATGCATGCAAAAGTCTACAAGATAAACATGCATGCAATATATATATATATACACACGTACATATACATAATATATATAATATTCATGCATGCATAAATACAAAATATACATATATATATCTATATACACATGCATGCAATTTATATAATATAAACATATTAATGAAATATAATATATATACATTAGTTATACACATTTGCATGCATATATATAGATATGTACACGTACAGGCATGCATTCAAACAATTTCACACAATAACACATTTGCATGCGTTAGAATAATTAAACCATGCACAATCAATAAATCATGCAGGCATAAGGAAGGAAGGAAGATGCAGTAGCTTCTGCATAACACTACCCAGCCGGGCCTTATTCATGCATAAAATCTCCCCGGTCGGGGAGTTGCAGTACAGACGCAGCGCAGCAGCAAAACAAGAAAGTTTTCCCCTGTTTAAAAGCAAGAAAAAACGCAGCAGCAAATAGCTGCAACCAAGGCTAACATTCAGCAGCAAAACATACCCAAGAACTCTCACAAATTGGCTGATAATTGACAGCAAGGAAGCAAGGCAAAGAGCAGCAGCTGACAGCAACGTTTCAGGCCAAAAACAGGGGATAAACGGAAGGAAAACAGAGCAACAACCAATCCATTCCTTAGGCAACATGATCAGGTATGTTCGTGTAACAAACAAGGCAAAAATGAGCAGCAATTGACAGCAAAATGAGTCCCAAACGCAGCAGCATCAGTGCATCGAGAGATAGGAAGAATTCAGTCCCAATTCATGAAATTTCTTAACAAGTTCATTAAGGTTAACTCTTTTAATAGCCAACAATCACAAAATACATGATCATAAATGAAATAAGGGAGTTAAGATCATCACTTTCAAGCTTTAAAACAACTATAGGCATCAAGGAATGCATGAGATCAACACTATGGCATTAAACCTAACTATTCATGTATCTCCTCAAAACTCCATGAATATGAGCTTAAAATTGGGGATACATAGCTTAAAATGACACATATTGAATGCATATCACAACCCTAAGCTTACCTTGTGGATTGGATGGAAGATGGAAGAGATTTGAGATTGAATCTCCAAGGTTGGCATGAGTTACGGAAAATTGGAGAGCAGAAGGTTTTGGCTGAATTTTCTCCAAGCAAAGAGGGTTATCTCGGTTTGGGGTGATAAAGGCTGGTTAGAGGGTTGAGTTAGGGTTCTAAGGAATCAAACCATAGTTAATTTGGTCAAGGTTTGAATAAGATATGGTCATTTCAGTAAACTGTGGCAGTTTTGGCATCCGTTACATGTTTCGGTTGAATTTCGGAGGTTCAAATGGTCTTAGAAAAATATGAGGCTAAGTTCATTAAACTTGAATTTTCGTTTCGAGTTCAGCGAAGTTGACAAAACTCGAATCCGAGTTTCCTAGCTCAAGATATCAAATACGGAACCAAGGGTGCGCTAATTGCTCGTTAGCCCCCGACTTGGTTCCACAATTCAAAAATAAATTCGTTACCACGTCAAACGAAGTCGAAAACATAAAACGAGCATATAAACATGTTCATAACATATAAATCTATAACATACTAAATTTTCATGAATTTTCGATATCAAATCATATAAGAACGACGCACGATTAAAACACTCATGCATAAACGTAACAATTTCATAACATTTCAAATTAAATAATAAAATTCAAATTCTATTTTAATTTAATATGCAAGTCAACGTTTAATAATGAAATTTATTAATATAATTAAAACATGATTAATTAACATTAATTCTTAATTATCGATTTAAATAAATAATTAACGAAATAAAATAGAATAAAAATTATAAAATAATAAAAATTTATAATAAAATTAAATATTTAACACTTATAAACAATTAATTCACTTAATTTGGTAAACACTTATAAACAATTAATCACATAATTAAATAATTTAATTTGCGCAACTTATAAACATATACGACATATTCGAACGAATGAAAAACCGGGGCGTTACATGATAATTCATAATTCACCATGTACGACTCGTTATCTCGGGTTTTCCTATGACCGGGGAGGTTTGTGTAATTTTGTGAAACTTTGAATTATGAATTGGATGCTCATTTCTTGTTATCTAACAGATTCATTGGACTTATTTATGACATTTAATGATTGTAATAGCATGATTGACATTCCATAACTTTGCCGTTCATCTTAGTTGGTTCATAAGAGTCGAGTCTTACGTACACTTGTCCTTGTTACACAGATCACATTCTTGGAGACGAGGAGCACGCTCTGTAGGGTGTTTCTTTGCTGTTTTTGGGTGGTAAAGGTGAGGTTTAATTCTAGATACTTAGAACCCTTACAACCCTATGTGATGTTTTCGGCCAAAAGTATATATGTATATATATCTATAGTTTTCAAACCTTAATGATTTTCAACTGATTTCATGAAACGGATTGATTGATTGATTGGGCGAGTACATTGTATTGCACTGTGGGCCCGAGGGTGGTGTATTGAGGCAACCGGGAAAGCAAGGGCTGACGGGTAATTCTTACACTATCCTCACCATGTTGGGATCACCTCTGAATCCACCAGGAGGTTTGGTGGAGTAGGAAATCTCATACGTGGGAGTCATGTTCCTGATGTACACCATGATTGGATGGTTGGGTCTTGCAAGCCCACTATCACCTGTATGAAGAAGGGTTCATGAAACTGCTAATTGATCGCACGTAATGACTTGCATGATCACTTAATAAATTGAAACATTCATGATTGTTCACTTTTCGAGTAAGGTTGGAGATTGTCCTCACTCGTCGGGCCACGGATTGAATTGTTAATGATTGTTTTGTTCAATTGATTTAGTTGTAATTTCGGGCTAGAATTAATTCTATTCTTGAACTTATATTGATTCTCTTATAAAATCTTACCCGAGATTATAACTTGCATGATATGTGCGCTTATATTTATTTAAACCCCTCACTCAGTCTTTCATAGACTGGCACCTCACATTTTCGGTTTTACAGGTTGAGTGGTAGGCAGGAGTTGGTCTTTATTTTGGTTCTTTCATGTTAAGTCTAGCATTCCCTTTTTATGTTAATATATGTATGACTTATGAATTGTTTTGGTAGCTATGTGTATCATAACTTGTTATGGAAGATGGTTGTATATATTGACGTGATCGACCCAAATATGATAATGAATGTATAGTACTTTGCTTTCACTTTATTGTTATGCATGGTTGTATTTAATTGAGGGTTAGTCCCGCCTAGCTATTGAGTCGTTTTTCCTTTGTCTGTCGTTCGCTATAGGCTTGATTCAGGTATGGATCGACCATTCCATATGTGGATTGAACTATAGTGTGGGGGATGTGGCTACCTAGTGTTCCGGGTGCTACATCCCAAGGTGGTATCAGTGCCCGGTTACAAAACCACGGTTCTAGTGTAGTGTCTTGTGAGTCTAAGTCGTACGGCATAGGATTCTTTGATTAATTGCGAGTCCTGCATTTTACTTGAACTTACTTGAACCTATTTGAAACTACTTGAATTAATTGGATTATGTGATTTAGGTGTTTTATAAATTTAATTATATTCGTTTGCACTTGATAATCCAACATGCATATATAGTGATTGTATTTCAGGATGCCACGTGGAAGACCTCGTAGAGAGCATTCTCCGGGCCATAGGCACCATCGCCATGATCATTCTCCTCCAACTCCACCCCCTCAAGCTCAACTGTAGGGCTTCCTGAACTCCATGGTACAACTTATAGATTAGAGGTTAAGGGATTATGTGCCTTCGGCACCGCCAGCTCCTCCTCCGCCACCACCGGCACCTATTTCAGCTATCATTCGGGGAATTTCAAAATCAACATCCTCCAAGATTCTTCAAGGGAAACGATATCCAAACCGAGCAATGACTTAAAGAAGTTGGAAGAATTTGGGATCTTATTCCGTGTGAATCTAGAGAGAAGGCTCGATGTACTCTCACGTTGATTCAAGGAGAAGCTTATTCATGGTGGGAGAGTACCAAGATCATCTTAGATGCCGCCGAGGAAGAAGTTACATGGGAGGTTTTCATAAGGGAATTCAAGAATAAGTTCATTCCTCCCTCATCTCGCACTAGAAGGCTTAAGGACTTTACGAAACTCAAGAAAGGGGGTAGATCGGTTGCTGAGTATATAGCCGAGTTTGAGAGGTTGTCCAAGTATGCACCTAACATTGCAAGCGACGACTTCCATAAGGCTATACAATTTGTACAAGGTTTGAGGCCGGACATTCAAACGGCGATTGAAGCGGTAAACACAAGTACATGGAAGAAGGCCACTACAAAGGCCTTAAAAGTTGAAGATTCAGTTAATACTCGGAGATCCACATACAGATCGGGTCAGGGCTCCGGTACAGGGTCGAGGTTGAATTACAATCCCGGGAAAAGGCCAATTAATTATGATACAGCTCCACCACAGTTTAAGGGTCCGGTGAAGAAATATAAGCCACCAGTACCACAAGTGCTGGTTCATAAAGCTCCCCGTGTTACACCTACAGTGCCACCACCTGCCGGGAAATCGGGTTGTTCTTATTGTGGGTTGCCTACCCATACTTATGAGGGTTACCGGCGTCGTCTTGGACTTTGTTTGATTTGTGGAAGCACAGACCATAGGGTAGATGGATGTCCAGATCGACGGGATCCACCACCTAAGGGTCAAAGGCCACTTATCCGGGCTCGGGCTTATGCTCTAGAAGGAGAGGAAGTGGATACGGATGTAGACCCTGTTGCAGTTGTTAAAGGTACCATTTGCATTCATGGCACAAACATACATACCTTATTTGATCCGGGAGCTACCCACTCCTTTATTTCACGTGATATTTCTGTGAAATTGCCTTTGTGTGTTACTTTCTCCTATGCGTGCTATGTTGTTAGTACTCCTTTAGGTGGTAGTGTAGAAGCTAACAGGGTTTCTAGAGAGGTGCCGGTGAGTATTGAGGGTCGGGTTTTCTCAACGGATTTCATTGAATTGCCGATGTCTCGTTATGGATCTATCTTGGGTATGGACTGGCTTTACAAGCATTGTGCCGTCGTTGATTGTCTGGCTAAGAGAGTTCAATTGGGTTCAGAAGTGGTTACGGGGTCGGAGTTCTAAGTCGGTGCCTTTATTATCGTTCTCTGAAGCTCAGAAATTGGTCCGTGACGGGGCTACGGGATTCATAGCGTATATTCTTAATCAACCTAAGGACCAAGTGAAGTTAGAAGAAACAAAAGTGATTAAGGAGTTTCCGGAGGTCTTTCCCGAGAAATTGGATTCATTGCCAACGGGGAGGGAAATAGAATTTGTTATTGATTTGTATCCAAATGTCGAGCCGTACTCTAAAACTCCATATCGGATGGCTCCAGCGGAATTGAAAGAGTTGAAGGTGAAACTTGATGGTCTTTTGGAAGTCGGGTATATAAGACCAAGTTCTTTGTCGTGGGGAGCTCCAATTTTATTTATGAAGAAGAAAGACAGTACTTTACGGATGTGTATTGATTACCGGGAGTTGAATAGAATGACCATCAAGAATAAATATCCTCTACCACATATTGAGGAGTTGTTTGACATACTCCAAGGATCCAAAGTGTATTCGAAACTTGATCTACAACAAGGGTATTATCAACTAAGGATCCGAGCCGAGGATATTCCAAAGACGGGTTTCAATATGAGATATGGGCATTATGAGTTCATGGTTATGCCTTTTGGCTTGACGAATGCTCCCACCGCCTTCATGGATATGATGCATAGAATCTTTCGTTCGTTCCTTGATAAGTTTGTTGTGATATTTATTGATGATATTCTGGTTTTCTCAAAGTCCGCCGAGTAACATGCTAGGCATCTTAAGTTGGTATTAAAAACATTGAAGGAGCATCAATTGTTTGCGAAGTTTAGCAAGTGTGAATTTTGGATCGACCGGGTTTCTTTCTTGGGTCATATCATTTCAGATAATGGACTAGAGGTTGATCCTTCGAAGATTGAAGCGGTGTTAAAGTGGGAGAAACCAAGGAATGCATCTGAGGTTAGGAGTTTCTTGGGATTGGCGGGTTATTATAGAAGATTTGTGCAAGATTTTTCCAAGATTGCCGCTCCTTTGACTCGGTTAAGAAAGAAGGATGTGAAGTACGTGTGGGATGAAGATTGTGATAAGAGCTTTAATATCTTGAAGGAGAAATTGGTTTCAGCTCCGATATTAACTCTTTCGAAGGGTTCGGAGGGATATGTTGTGTATACGGACGCGTCGAAGGAAGGATTGGGGTGTGTTCTAACTCAAAATGGAAAAAATCATTCCTTATGCCTCCCGGAAGTTGAAAGATTATGAAAAGAACTACCCGACACATGATTTAGAGCTTGCAGCGGTGGTATTTGCTCTTGGAAAGTGGAGACATTATTTGTACGAAGTACCATTTGAGATTTTCACCGATCATAAGAGTCTCCAATATCTATTCACACAAAAGGATCTCAATATGAGGCAACGGAGATGGATGGAACGGTTAGAGGACAATGATTGTGTTATCAAGTATCATCCCGGGAAAGCTACTGTAGTTGCCGACGCTCTAAGTAAGAAGGTTGGTGTTTCGAATTTGGAAGTTGGTGTAAGTAATGGAGTTGAGCCTATTGTGATTAGAGTTCGGGTTTTAAATATCTCCATTCAACTGGAATTGAAGCATAGAATGTTTGAGGCTCAAAGTAAGGATCCGGAAGTTCAGAGGTTGGTTGCTAAGGCAAGAGAGGATTCGGAAAGCCCATTCGGGTTTAATGAAACTTGTCTTCTTCGTTTCAAGAACCGAGTGGTCGTACCCGAAGAATTGAAAAGGGTGTTTCTTGAGGAAGCTCACAAGTCAGCGTATTCGATATATCCTGGAGGGAATAAAATGTATAAAGATCTAAAACAATATTATTGGTGGTACGGGTTAAAGAAGGAGGTAGCCGAATTTGTGAGGCATTGTTTAACATGTCAAAAAGTTAAAGCCAAACACCAAAAGCCCGGGGGACTTGTACAGCCGTTACCTATTCCCGAGTGGAAGTGGGAATAGGTGACAATGGATTTTATATCCAGGTTACCAAAGGTGAAAGGGGGTTATGACGGTATTTGGGTGATTGTGGATCGGTTAACAAAGTCTGCACATTTTCTACCGGCCCGGATGTCCTACAAGATCCGGAAGTTGGCTGAGATTTATAATAGAGAGATTGTTCGGCTTCATGGAATTCCGGGGAGTATTGTTTCAGATAGAGATCCTCAGTTTACTTCAAAGTTACGGCGAGAGTTACAAGGGATTTTGGGAACAAAGTTTCAGTTCAGCACGACATTTCACCCTCAAACAGATGGTCAGTCCGAGAAGGTAATCCGGTATTTAGAAGACTTGCTCCGAGCTTGTGCCTTGGATTTCCAAACTTCTTGGCATGAGCAACTTCCATTGGTTGAGTTCGCGTAAAACAATAGTTATCAGGCGTCGATTGGAATGGCTCCTTATGAGTTACTCTATGGGTGTAAATGTCGATCCACATTATTCTTTGACTAGGAAGAGTGGAAATGGACGAAGCAGGAAGGGGTAAAGAACAGTGAGAAACAAGAGAAACCTTCTAAGGCCGTGAGTGCTATGATTGAGAAAGTCTAACAAATTCAACAACGGATGAAAGCTGCTCAGGATAGGCAGAAAAGTTATGCTGATTGTCGTAGAAGAGATCTTAAGTTTGAAGTGGGGGACCGAGTTTTCTTTAAGGTATCTCCACGTAAAGGATTTTCTCGAATTGGAAAGGGAGGAAAGCTTAATCCTCGTTATTTAGGTCCGTTTGAAGTTCTTGAGAGAATTGGGGAAGTAGCTTATCTATTGGTTCTACCGCCGAATCTTACCGAAATTCATAATGTTTTTCATGTATCTCAGCTAAGGAAGTATTATCCGGAGGAAACCAAAATTCTCCCCGTTGAAGAAGTAGAGTTGGAGCCGAATCTGTCGTTCGTCCAGAAGCCGGTTAGGATTTTGGACTGGAATATCAAGAATTGAGAAACCGGAGTATTCCCATGGTTAAAGTATTGTGGCGAAGTGATAAGACCGAAGAGATTACTTGGGAGTTGGAAAAGAAGATGAAGCGGTTCCACCCAGAGTTATTTTCTTCCAATCAGTGAATCTGGGGACCAGATTGTTTTAAGGAGGGCGGGCGGGTGGGGGGAGGGGGGAGTTGTAATACCCCAATTTACAGGAAGTTCAGGTAAGCATGCCACGTGTGGGCCTTCGGGAGTTGGGGGTTTATTTTAATTATTTCATTTATTTATTTATAACTTTCATTACATAATTATGCATTATACTTCCATGCATTTATATGAATTGTCATTAACGTGGATAAATGCCTGAATTAATTGCTAAGTGATTAAATGCTTCTATATGACTTTACTTGATCATTTCATTATTATATAGACTTAATTGTATAACATGAATTGGAGTTATTTGATCAATTTCCATGGAATGAAACTTGATTGCATTCATTCAAATACTAGAAGGACTTAAGTGCAATAATGGTGATTGGTGAGAGTTAGTCGAAGATATAATATATCATATGCATTTTATCTCTCATTTTTCATTCCTAACATTTTCATCAAAAATCTCTCTCTCTCTCTCACACACACACACTAAATACCGATCAAAACACCAAGAGGAAGGAAGAAGATTTCATCTCATTTTCAAGCTTTAATTCAAGGAAGATTACATAAGTTGAAGCATCATTATCATCTCATCCATTCATCCATTTCTTTCTTCCATTTCAAGGTATAAATGAGAGTTGTTTGATCTCTTGAATATGTGATGATATAGGGTTTGAGGTTTATGTTAGGATTTCTTACTCATTCTTGGTTAGGAGCATGTTTAGGGTCTTTCTATTCCAAGCCTTGCATGAAAACATGAGTTATATGAAAGTTGGAATATATGAAATATTATGTGGTTTTATGGATAGATTCTTGATGATTTGATACATGTTTCATGGTTTGATTGTTGTATAATTGAGGTATTATGTGTATATATTGTGTTTGAGCATTTGTTATGGATTGGAATTGGATTTATGGTTGGTTTTGCATGGCTTGAAATTGCCCCTGTTGCTGCCCTGTTTTTCGAGAAATGGATCCCGGCTGGGATCCTTTTTGTACTAAAAACCATCCCGATCGGGACTGGCATGCAGGTTGCTCTCGTTAATTGTGTCCCAGCCGGGATACTTTTGAACTGAAAAACAATCCCGGCCGGGACCTCTCTCTGGGTTAACAATACTTTTTCATGTAAAAATTATCCGTTCTCCAATTAATTCTATTATGCCCCATGTGTTCTTAATTGCTAAATTTGTAATAAATCATGCTTGTTTCAATCATGTTTATGACAATTCATAATTCACCATGTACGACTCGTTATCTCGGGTTTTCCTATGAAGGGGGAGGTTTGTGTAATTTTGTGAAACTTTGAATTATGAATTGCATGCTTATTTCTTCCTATCTAACTGATTTATTGGACTTATTTATGACATTTAATGATTGTAATAGCATGATTGCCATTTCATAACTCTGTCGTTCATCTTAGTTGGTTATCACATTCTCGGAGACGAGGAGCACGCTCTGTAGGGTGTTTCCTTGCTGTTTTTGGGTGGTAAAGGTGAGGTTTAATTCTAGATACTTAGAACCCTTACAACCCTATGTGATGTTTTCGGCCAAAAGTATATATGTATATATATCTATAATTTTCAAACCTTAATGATATACAACTGATTTCATGAAACGAATCGATTGATTGATTGATTGATTGGGCGAGTACATTGTATTGCACTGTGGGCCCGAGGGTGGTGTATTGAGCCAACTGGGAAAGCAAGGGCTGACGGGTAATTCTTGCACTATCCTCACCATGTTGGGTTCACCTCTGAATCCACCAGGAGGTTTGGTGGAGGAAGAAATCCAGTGCGTGGGAGTCATGCTCCCGACGTACACCATGATTGGATGGTTGGGTCTTGCAAGCCCACCATCACCCGAAGGAAGAAGGGTTCATGAAACTGCTCATTTATCGCACGTAATGACTTGCATGATCACTTAATAAATTGAAACATTCATGATTGTTCACTTTTCGAGTAAGGTTGGAGATTGCCCTCACTCGCCGGGCCACGGATTGAATTGTTAATGTTTGTATTGTTCAATTGATTTAGTTGTAATTTCGGACGAGAATTAATTTTATTCTTGAACTTATATTGATTCTCTTATAAAATCTTACCCGAGATTATGACTTGCATGATATGTGCGCTTATATTTATTTAAACCCCTCACTCAGTCTTTCATAGACTGACACCTCACATTTTTAGTTTTGCAGATTGAGTGCTAGGGGGAGTTGGTCTTTATTTTGGATCTTTCGTGTTGAGTCTAGCATTCCCTTTTCATGTTAATATATGTATGACTTATGAATTGTTTTGGTACCTATGTATATCATAACTTGTTATGGAAGATGGTTGTATATATTGATGTGATCGACCCGAATATGATAATGATTGTATAGTACTTTGATTCCGCTTTATTGTTATGAATGGTTGTATTTAATTGAGGGTTAGTCCCGCCTAGCTATTGAGTCATTTTTCCTTTGTCTGCCGTTCGCTATAGGCTTGATTCATGTATGGATCGACCATTCCGTATGTGGATTGAACTATAGTGCAGGAGATGTGGCTACCTAGCGTTCCGGGTGCTACGTCATAGTTGTATCTTCGGAGAGGTATCAGAAGTTAGAAACTCAAGTACAACAAGTGGTGAATTAGAACAGGAACTTGGAGTCTCAGATTGGTCAGATTGCCCAGTCTTTGAATTTTAAAAGTCCAGAGAACAACACGAAGGATCATTGTAAAGCCATTGCACTGAGAAGTGGTAAGGAATATGAAGGACCAAAGTTGCCTATAGATTCAGGTGTAGGCAACATTGTTAATGAGGAAGTTGAAAAAGTAGTAGAAAACGACAAGGTGAATGTGGAGAAAAAGAAGGAAGAGCCCTTTTTAAAGCCAAAGGTGAACGTGGCACCCAAGGAGTATGTGCTATCAGTTCCTTTTCAGCAAAGACAACAGAAGCAGAAGTTAGAGAAACAATTTGAGAAGTTTTTGAGCATATTTAAGGAGTTGCATATCAATATCCCTTTTGCAGAGGCACTAGCACAAATGCCTACTTAAGTGAAGTTTCTGAAGGAGATCCTTTCTAACAAGAGGAAATTAGAAGAGTATGCCATGATTACACTTACTGAAGAGTGCAGTGCTTTTATTTAGCATAAGCTTCCCCCAAAGCTTAAGGATCCAGGGAGTTTTTCTATTCCTTGTACTATTAGCGATTTGACGTTTAATAAAGCTTTATGTGATCTTGGTGCCAATGTGAGTTTAATGCCTTTGTCTATTTACAGGAAATTAGGTTTGGATTCTTTGAAGCCAACAATTGTTTCATTGCAATTAGCTGATCGGTCAATAACATACCAAACTGGAATTTTGGAAAATGCCCTCGTAAGAGTTGGAAAGTTTTACCTCCCAGTAGACTTTCTTGTACTCGATATGGAAGAGGACCAAAACATGCCATTGATTCTAGGGAGACCTTTCCTAGCCACAACCGGGGCATTGATCGATGTAAAGAATGGGGTACTAACTCAAAGACTGGGGGAAGAACAAGTGGAGTTCAATTTGTTCAAAACCATAAAGGTACCAGTGCTGGAAGAACAGTGTTTTATGGTAGAAGGTCCTAATTCAATTATAACATTACAAGATGAACCTCTTGAACTTTGTTTGCAGGGATTGGAACAGAGAATAGATGGGGAAGAATTGCTTGAAGAAATTGTTGCTTATTCGAGGGAACTCGAAACAACCCCATTCGTACAGTTCTGGCAAAAGTCTGTTTATGAGGAGTTGGGTACAGGTAAATGCACTCCTCCTCCTTTAATTGTTAAGGCTCCTACTTTGGAATTGAAGCCCCTCCCCAATCATCTGAAATATGCATTCTTACGTGAATTTGATACATTGTCTGTTGTTATTTCTGCTGATTTGTCTGATATACAATTAGATGCCTTATTAAGGGTCTTGAGAGATCATAAGAGAGCAATAGGGTGGACCATTTTTGATATTAAGGGGATTAGGCCAACTATCTGCATGCATAAAATTTTAATGGAAGATGAGCATAAACCTTCTGTGGAACACAAACCTTCTGTGGAACACCAACACAGGTTGAACCCTAATATGAAAGAAGTTGTTAGAGCTGAAGTTTTGAAATTGCTAGACGTTGGGATCATTTATCCCATTTCAGATAGTAAGTGGGTTAGTCCTGTTCAGGTTGTGCCTAAGAAAGGAGGGATGATTGTAGTTAAAAATGAAAACAATGAGTTAATTCCTACTAAGACAGTCACAGGTTGGAGAGTTTGTATTGATTACAGGAAGCATAATGCTGTAACACGAAAAGATCACTTTCCCCTTCCCTTCATTGATCAGATGTTAGAGAGATTAGCTGGGCATACATACTACTGTTTTCTGGATGGTTATTCTGGTTATAATCAGATTGTTATAGCTCCAGAAGATCAGGAAAAATGCACTTTTACTTGTCCCTACGGTACTTTTGCTTTTAGGAGAATACCGTTTGGATTATGTAATGCCCCAGCTACATTCCAAAGATGCATGATGGCTATTTTTTCTGATTTTATTGAGCGTACTATGGAGATATTTATGGATGATTTTTCTGTGTTTGGCTCTTCTTTTAATTCTTTTTTGCAGAACTTAACCTAAGTTTTGCAGAGATGCGAGGAGACTAATTTAGTTTTGAATTCGGAAAAGTGCCACTTCATGGTGAAAGAGGGAATTGTACTTGGCCACAGAGTTTCAGAGAAGGGAATCGAGGTTGACAAAGCCAAGATTGAAGTGATTACAAAGTTACCGCCACCAACCAACATTAAGGGAGTTAGGAGTTTTCTTGGTCATGTCGGATTTTACTACCGGTTTATCAAGGATTTCTCCAAAATCACTTTACCTCTTTGCAAGCTGTTACAAAAGGATGTTGATTTTATCTTTGATAATGATTGTTTGATTGCTTTTGACAGGTTGAACAAAGAGCTTACTTCTGCACCCATTATGGTGGCACCGGATTGGAGTCTACCGTTTGAGCTTATGTGTGATGCTAGTGATTTGGCCATAGCGGCTGTCCTTGGCCAAAGAAGGGAGAAAAGTTTACATTTTATTGCCTATTCTAGCAAGACACTTAAAGATGCACAACTTAATTATGCCACCACTGAAAAAGAACTCTTGGCTATTGTTCATGCTTTTGACAAGTTTCGTTCTTATCTAATAGGTTCTAAAACCTTGGTGTATACTGATCATGCTGCTATTAAGTACCTCTTGTCCAAGAAAGATAGCAAACCACGCCTTATTAGGTGGATTTTATTGCTTCAAGAGTTTAATTTGGCAATTCGGGACAAGAAAGAGACAGAGAGTGTGGTAGGCAACCACTTGTCGAGGTTAGAATTTGAAGAGACAGCAGAAAATAAAGAAGAAGCTATAGTGGAGAAATTCCCAGATGAGGAATTGTTTAAAGTAGATTCTGGAGTACCTTGGTACGCCAATTTCGTAAATTACTTGGCAAGTAGGATTGTGCCTCCCTACCTGAGTTTCCACGAAAGGAGGAAGTTTCTTTCCGATGCAAAGTATTACTATTGGGAGGAGGCGTTCCTCTTCAAACACTGTTCTGACGATCTGGTGAGGAGATGTATACCTTAGGATGAGATTGAGACGGTGTTGTACCAGTGTCATGCTAGTCCCTATGGAGGTCATGCGAGTGCAAGCAAGAATGCTGCCAAGGTGCTGCAGTTTGGATTTTGGTGGCCGTCACTGTTTAAGGATGCACACGAATTCGTAACTAAGTGCGATTCATGTCAAGGGATGCGAAATATAGGGAAAAAAGATGAAATGCCCTTGAGATATATTTTGGAGATTGAACGTTTCGACGTCTAAGGCATTGACTTCATGGGACCCTTCCCGTCGACCCTAGGCAATAAGTACATCTTAGTGGGAGTTGACTACGTATCTAAATGGGTTGAGGCCATAGCTACGCCTACGAATGATGCCAAGGTAGTATTGAAATTTCTGAGGAAGAATATTTTTAGTCGATTCGGAGTTCCCTGAGCTCTTATTAGTGATGGGGTCTCTCACTTTTGTAATAAACCTCTTGAGATTATGTTGAAGAAGTATGGAGTGTATCATCATTTGGCCACTCCGTATCACCCCCAATAGAGTGGGAAGGTTGAAATTTCAAATAGGGAGCTTAAGCAGATTCTAGAGAAAACAGTGGTAGATTAAGGAACGATTGGGCATCCAAGTTGGATGATGGATTATGGGTGTACCGAACTACTTTTAAGACGCCTATTAGAACATCACCATATAAGTTATGGGAAAGCGTGCCGCCTTCCTGTTGAACATGAGCATAGTGCGTATTGGGCCATTAGAGCCATTAATCTTGATCTTAAGCAAGCATGCGAAAAGTGAGCTTTATAATTACACGAGTTAGAGGAGTTCCTACTCACTGCCTATGAGAATGCCAAGCTTTATAAGGAGAGAATGAAGAAATGGGACGATAGGCATATTTGGGATAAGGAGTTCGAAGTAGGACAGCTGGTTCTGTTATTCAACTCTCGATTGAAGCTGTTTCTAGGGAAGTTGAAGTCAAGTCCGTTTCGGGTTAATAAGGTAAGGCCAAGTGGGGGGAGTGAAGCTTCGGGCACGTTTGTGGTTAATGGGCAGAGGTTGAAGCCATATCTAGTACGAGAGCCCATCGATAAACACACTTCACATGTATTACTGGACTTCCCGAATTAATCCGGTTTCTGAAGTCAAGCTAATGACTATAACTTAGAACTACTTTTCCCTTTTTCTCTTTTCTTTCCTTGTGTTCTTTTCGTCTACTTTCGTTCTTCTCGTACCTACTTTTAGGTACGTCTCTCGTTTTGTAGGCACTTGAGGCGCTGTTGAGTTTGGAGTTGAGTATGACAGCAAGGACCGTGATCTGGGAATTAATGTCTATTTTGAGGTCCATTTATTTTTTTTGTGTTTGTGCATGAATTTTGAATTGCGCATGTAGCACGAATTGATGCCATTACTTGCAATATGTGTTGAGATGCTATGTATTCTGCGATTGGTGCACTATGGTTAGACTGCAGTTTGTGAGTTATTTATCGAGTCTCAGCACACCCCCCTCTCTCTCTCCCCCCCTCCCCCCCTACTGTGTTTCGGCTAAAGTTGAATTTTTTGGGCAGATACGGAAGTAACGGGCGTTACCCCCTTCTTAGGCAATTTCTGGTAACGCCCGTTAAGGAGGTCAGGCTTCTTAGGATTGTGAGTAACGGGCGTTACACAATCTCAGCTATAATTTGGTAACGGCCGTTAATAGATACAGGCGATCAGGGCATGGTGATAACGGGCGTTACTCCTAGGCAGTATAAATTAGGTAACGCCCATTACCTGTTAAAATCGCGGAGACTAGGGGTGTTTAGTAACACGTTTTTAGGGCATGTTTTTTTTTAAAACCGGTGTGGCCTTTCCCCATTTTTCACAAACACACGCAGCAGCCATCCAAGCTGTACACCAGCATCACGCCACCACCCTCGCACACACACACATTTTCCCTCTCTTATACTTGGTGAGTTTCCCTTTTGATTAGCAATTTGAAATATTCCCCCTACATAAAATTTGAGCCCTTAGTTTTGTTATTCCGAATTTTGAAGGATTTTGGGTTGTTTCTCATAAATGTGGGGGACCATTGCATACTAGAATTCGGATGGGTATATGGGTTTGCAGTTAAGTTGAATTAGATTGAGTTTGGAGACTACCCTAATCTCTAGTTTTGAAAGTTTGTGTTCAGTCCGAAATTTGGTGTTCAAATTGTGTAATGTTAAGATAGAATTGTGCTAATGAAGGGTCGTGCTGCTTTGGGTTGGGTAGACTGAAGAAATTTAGTTAAAACTCGTACTCTAGGTTCATGCCCATAAGGTGTTCGATGAATTGCCAGAATGAATTATCCTTGTTAATTGCTTGCCTTGCTTTTCTATATTTATTTATTTCAAGAACGATGGGACGTTCGAAGCGTACTCGTATCGAAGGGGCATCGAGCTCAGGGACTTCTATGGCTCGGGCCCAAAGTGAGCTTATGAATGTGGTTGTACAAGGCGTGGGAAATCCTTATGATCGGACTTTATCTCGAACAATCTTCCCCACTAAGTTCTTTAAAATGGATGTTTTGGTCAGCATGGGAGTTTGAGATGAGATCCGGACATTATTTGACAATATTGGTAGGTTGACGTTTCTGGAAAGAGACTCATACATATACCTGGAACTCACCGCCAACTTCTCCATAACAATGAATTGGCATCCTGGAACGAATGAGCCCCTATCTTTTGCATTAGATGATACACGGCCGTACGAGCCATTCATGAAGAAGGACATTTGGGTTCTTGGGGACGGTGATAGACGCCTCCCCACTTGGAGCGCTGATGTGAGAGAAGGCATTTGGAGGTCCTTTCCATTGAAGCCCAACACCCCTAACTATCATGTACGGAACACGGAGGCTACCTATTTGGATAGTGTGGTGTGGAGGATAGTGCATAAGATCTTGAGCTGTACCTTCTGTGCTGGCAATCTCAGTGAGGGAAATATACAAGCTATAGAATTGGCTATCATGTGGATGATGAAGGAAGGAAAATAGTATGACGGTACTTGGGATTTGATTGAGCGAATGCTGGATGTAGCAAACAAAGCCACGGGGACGATAGGCCACGGAGCTTATGTCACTTTGATTTCCAAAAGCGTTGGTTGGAGGCCCAAAAAGGCAGTGCCACTGACTATGTATCCGTTTCTCGACGAGACCAATTGAAAAATATGGGTTTGATTACTAGATGGCACGAGGGACCTCTCGAGGGGAGGTTGTTGCCGTGGTAGCCGAAGAGGGTGCGCGATAGGTTTCAACAGATGTACATCTGGGGCTATACTTCGTATGATGACCTCCCTGAGGAGCTCAAGTCTTCTATAAATGAGATCCCGGATGTGCCTGAGGGGAGGAATGATGCCCCAAGACCGGTCCCTCAGCAGGAGGGCGATGAGCCTATGTCAGTGCGTGCCTTGAACATTAGCATGGCCGCAATGAGATTGGATCTGACAGACGCCAATGCTAGGTTAGATAGAATTGAGGCAGGGATGACTGAACAGAGGCAGGAGATGAGAGATTTTCGGGCTCATGTTGATTAGAGGTTCGATGATTTGATGACTCATGTGGATGAGCAGTTTGTTTCTTGGTAGACTCATGTCAATACCCAGTTTGAGGGGCTCTATACCGATTTGATCATTACTTCCGAGGTCCCCAGCAGCCACCTGAGCCTTGAGCCTGTAGCCTTCTTTCTCTTGTTTTAATGATATTTTCCTTGGTCTATACTGATGTTATTTCTAGATACTCATGCTCCATTTGCTACTCTTGATACTTTTTCTTTGCTTATGTTGAACTCCTTAAGTGTTTATGTAAAATGTCCTTTGATTGCTTGAGTTTGTGAGTTGTGTGTTGATTGTTACATGCATGTTGATTGGCGATTGCTTTTGCATTCGAAGCGTGTTTTTCGAGTCACATATTTCATGTTTTGGAAGCTTTGCTAGCACGTTGCTGGTTCTTCAAGTGATAAGGGAGTTTTCTTGATCCTTGTTCTATTTTTGCATGAGGACATTGCAAAGTTTAAGGGGGGGGGGGGGGGGGGGATAGAATGTGATTAAGAGTGTCATTGGATATTTGCATGATTAGATGTTTTGTTACACTTGTGATTTGCTGGGAACTGAGATATTTTGAAAATTTTCCCTCGTTTTGAACTTTTTCTTTGAAGTTTGATCGTCGAGCTTTTGCTAGAAGGAGTTAGGCTTTTTGAATTGAGGAAAATTTGCATGAGATTGGATGATTTAGTGTGTTAGTATACCCTTATATTTTGAGCACTTTTGAACGTGATAATGTACTTTACTTAGATAGTGAATTGATGATTTCTGAATGAGTCTAAGATTTGATTAGGATGCATTTTAGTCCTATTGAGGTGAAATTTTGAGTTAATGAAGGATTAAGGGAGTGAAGTAGGCATTGGTTGTCGGAGAATTATAAGCTTTTCTTTTTAGCCGTTTTTCACTAAATACTGTCATCTTAGTGACCCCGCTAAGCCTAACTGTTGTGCAAAGATTTTTGTAGCCATATTATAAGCCTAATGCACAACAAAAGAATAACCACCTTGATAATTTTACACCAAGGCTTGCTCGTTTGATTTTTATGGTGAATGTCTATCTTTTGATCCCTTTTGATTGTTCTTGTGTTTGATTTGAGAGAATTATGTAGAAAAAGAAAAAGAATGAGAAAAGTGTGAAAAAGAAAAGATATGAAGAAAGAGCAAAAGAAAATAAAAGAAAAATTATGCGAAATGTGAAATTGAGAGTGTGGTATCCAATTGTTGGAGGGAAAGGAGTATGTGTTTAATGGCGAAATTGAAGTGTCGTGAGTTAAAGATTGAATGATGTAAGCTTGGTGAGTAGTCACTTGATCCAAAAATTTCCATAACCTTACCCAAAGCGTACATTACAAGCTCGAAAGACCTACTGATCCTAAGTCTTGATTTAATTTCATTAGTGGAGATAGGTGCGAAGAGTGTAGTCCGAAATTGATGATTAGAACTTAGGAGGAAATTGTGAATTTGTCATTCTAGTCTTTGTACATTGTTCGTTCGAATCACACACTACACAAGGGTATACTTCTCATACTAATTTTTGATGGTCTTGTGTTTATGAGTATTTGATTTGATGAGCTAGACTTATTTAGGCGTAGGGTCGATGATTGCTTTTAGGAGAAGGTTTGATGAGGATGTGTTTTCTTTATTTTCGTATTACTCGAGGACGAGCAATAAGCAAGTGTGGGGGGATTTGTTGAGTGTAGAAATTGCATGAATTTAAGCGTTAATTAGAGTATATTTTTATGTCGTTTGATGCGTTTATGTGTTTATTTTGCTCTATTTAGGTGTTTTACGAGTTGGAGACAAGAAACGGCGGAACGAAGCGAATTCATGCAATTTTGGAGGAAAATGGAGTAACTCCCATTACCCCTTAGATGTACAATTTTGTTAACCCCCGTTAACAGATACAGGAGCATTACTTAAGGCAAAGTATGGGAGTAATGCCCGTTACTCACTGACAGTATAACTTTGGTAACTCCCCGTTACCAGAGGCAGGAGGAGATGAGTTTTGGCGTAGGAGGGGTAACGCCCGTTACCCCTGGCCAGAAGAAAAGTGGTAACGCCCGGTACCACTTGTAAAAGTGCAACCACGACTTAGGCTAGTAACAGGGGTTACGGTGTTTTGTACGTAGATGAGTAACGCCCATTACTAGCGTCGGCGAGAGAAGTCTAGGGTTGGTATTTAGTTGTGTTTAGAAGACCTTTTGAGAGGACTTTTCCCTGAGTTCGTAACCTAGACTGAGAAGAGAAGTTCAGAGCTTTTGAAGAATTGTTCAGAGAAGTTCAAGAAGACGAAAGGATCAAGTTCTTAAACAATTTCGGTTTTTCAATTTATTTAGCGCTTTAATTATCAAAGTAATTTCTTTAAGCTTTGTTTTAATTCGTTGGATGTTAGATTCGTTTTTCCAGAATTCTACTGAATGTTTATGAGTTTATTTTTGAGACTTTGTTTTGAGTTGACGAATATGAATTTCTTTACTGTAATTTCCCTTAATTTTGTGAGTTTTAGTTTAATTATAAGTAGCTAAACCCCTAGGGCTAGGGGAATGATGATGATTGCATGCTAGGTGTTTGATATAATTCTTGAATGATTTGTGCTAATTCTTAGTTTGAAAACTGATTTGAATTGAGTTGTAACGGTCTGGCCAAGCTTAGCATAACCTAGAATTACCAGAGAATCTAGAGGTTAATGGTGATTGAGAAGGTTTTCATAACTTGTAGATTGTATGAATGCAAAGAGATTCGGTTTTGATGTATACAATGGTAATCTTATTCCATGCCGAGCCGCTAGAATAGGAATTGCACTAGTCTTGGTCTTGATGGCTTAATTAATACATTGATGATTGCGAGAGCAACGTTGAGCTTAATTAAATACACGGTTATACCATGAGAGAGGATAATTCATATATAAGTGACTAGGTTGTAGAATTGCACTAGTCAAACAAGTATTGTATAGAATCCTAAATGCATAAGTCATTATTCCCCCGCCTAATTAGTTTACTGAGTTTAATCTGTGTTTAAGTGTGCTATTCGTGTTTTTTTTATAGTTAATTATTTCAATTTTATTCTAGTAGATAGATACTACGACTTGAATTCGTTCGGTCTTTAGATTAGAAATAGAGATTGAGTAGTGATTGATTTCCCTTCCCTGTGGGTACGATCCTATTGTGCTACGCGTACATTAAGTGTACACTTGCACGATTGGTTTTTAACTTGAGTAAACCACACAACATTAGGGTTGGGCTTTGTCATTCCATTAGTTTAATGAATAAAATAGCAAATTCATCCCTACAATATGCACATTCCAACAAAACAATCCCCAATTATTATGCATATAATAATGCAGTCCTTGGGGATAGACTCTAACCCTAACGGAACTCTAACGGAATATAGGGATCACAAACGATCCAACATTTAGGGATTAAATTATAATTTTTAGATAAGGATGGAATATGTTGTAATTACCCTATCTAGCAGGATAGTCAAATGTAATTTTTCCTTAATTATATCACATATATACACATTCAACTTAAACGAACATGGAATTATAAAAGATTTATTTTAAATTATTGCGCATTTAATTTAATCATAATATTTTATGTAACGCCCGGTTTTTCAATCTATGCATTATGTGATATTGTATGAATATCATAACATTAGATACATTCTATTTACACGAACTTCTATAAAATAATTGTCAACGTGAGAAATTACGTGAATTAAATGTCGAACGTGACCAATTGCTTATATGTCCCTAATTGATCCTTTATTTAAATGTGAGGATTTAATTGCATGAGAATTCTTTGGACTTCATTAATCATTCCATCCTAGCTCATACCTAATTGCATGACTGTTGTGTGTAGAAATTGCAAGATTTTAAGCGTTAATTAGATTATATTATGGTGCCGTTTGATGCGTTTATGTGTTTATTTGGCTCCGTTCAGGTGTTAATGGAGTTGGAGTTACGAAACGGCGAAGCAGAGCGATTTCACGCATTTTTGGGAGAAAAAGCGGTAACTCCCGTTACCACTTGGCAGTACAAAAGGAGTAACTCCCGTTACTGGCCACAGGAGGAGAGTTTTGGCGAGAATAGAGGGGTAACGCCCGTTACCCCTATGTAGAAGAAAAGTGGTAATGCCAGTTACCATTGTAAAAGCGTTATGGCGATTCTAGGTCATTAACGGGCGTTAACAGAGCAAGGCATTATTAGGTAACGCCCGTTACCTAGGGCGGCGAGAATTTTCCTAGGGCTGCTATATATTCGCGTTTTGGAGTCTTTTGTCAGAGAGGAGATTGGAAAAAAAAAAAAAGATCCGTAGATAGACAGAAAAAGACTTTTCCTTCCAGGTCAAGACCTAGGGTTTGGAAGAAGGCTCAGAAGTTTCAGAGATTTTCAGAGAATTCGAGAAGACGACAGGATTGAATTCCGAGAACAATCTTTGGTTTTATTGTTGCTTTAATTTCCAAACTAATTCCCTTGAGTTTAGTTTTAGTTCGTAAGCTAGTTTGTTTATGGTTATTGCTAAATGTTTATGAGTTTAATTGTTAGACTTTGTTTAGATTTATTGACAATTATTTATTGTAATGCAATTCCCTTTAGTTTTATGATTTTTGCTTCAATTATGAGTAGCTAATTATCTAGGGCTGGGGGGAGTGATGATGATTGGTTGATGGATGCCTAATGAGATGCTTGAATGACTTGTGTTAATTCTTAGTTTGAAAATTTGTTTGAACTGACTTGCAATGGCTTGATCACCTTTAGCATGTGTCACAATTACCTATAGATCAAAAGACTGATGGTAATTTAGAGGGTTTTCAGAACTTGTAAGTTGTAGGGTACAAAGAGATTTGGTCCTAGATTATACAACAGTAATATTATTCCATGCCGAGCCACTAGAATACTGAATTACACTAGTCTTGTTCATATGGTTTAATTAACTATTGGTGATTGCCAGAGCAACATTACTTTGTGTTCATTATCCTTCATATGGCGTTTTAAATCAATATTACTCAATTATTTTGATCTAGTGCTTTAGACTGTTACTTTACTTTGTGTTCATTATTCTTGTTACTGTGGAATTGGACTAACGAATTCTTTTTCCTTGTGCAGGTTTACAGTGCATGCAAAGATCTCATGATCCTGAGCTAGTTCCATATGATTCGAAAATTGAGAGAACACTGAGTGCTATTAGTAGAAGGCATAAGAAGGAGATGGCTGAAGCAGATCCACCACCACCACCCGCTATAAGAGATTATAACGTGCCGCAAGCTGGAGCAATTCAGACTGCAACTCGTCCCCCGATTGCAACAAACAACTTTGAGATTAAACCAGCCATCATAAATCTGTTGCAGAATAATCTGTTTTCACGATTACCTTTGGAGGATCCAACTTCACACTTGGAGTATTTTTTGGAAGTTTGTAATACCTTTAAAATTCACAATGTCACTACTAATGCTATCCGAGTTAGGCTTTTCCCCTTTTCACTTAGGGATCGAGCTAAAGCATGGCTGAGTACTGTCCCAAATGAGTCCTTTCAGACTTGGGTAGCATTATCTCAGGCTTTCCTAGCAAAGTTCTTTCCACTTAGCAAAACCACGAAGTACAGGAATGATATCCAAGGTTTCAGGCATTTGGATGGAGAGTCTTTCTATGAAGCTTGGGAGAGATTTAAGGATTTAAAGAAGAAGTGTCCACATCACGGAATTCCCGGTTGGTTATTGATTCAGACTTTTTACAATGGGATGTCCGCTACCTTTAGAGGAGCGATGGATGCCGCAGCTGGCGGAGCATTCTTAGCCAAATCTGAAGAAGTCGCTACTGAGTTGTTAGATAATATGTCGCAGAACGATATTTTTGTGCATGAAAGGAGCCATTCGCAACCAGCGAAGGTGCAAACAGGAGTCGTAGAGTTAGATGGCTTAACCGCCATCAATGCTAAATTTGAAGCGCTTAACAAGAAATTGGATCAACTATCTGTCAATGCAGTTGGGATACAATCCCAACCAGTTCAGGTAACTTGTGAAATCTGTTGTGGTCCACATGATTTTAATATGTGTCCTCATACCAATACAGGAGAACAGGTGCAGGAGCAGGTGAATTATGCAAATAACTTCAAACCAACAAATGATCCCTACTCAAACACCTACAATCCAGGATGGAAGAACCACCCTCACTTGTTGTGGTCTAACAATCAGAATGTTCAACAACCACCCCAACCTAGGCCACAGTTTCAACCTAGGCAACAATTTCAACCACGACCAACAGCCCAATTTAATGTTGCACCCCCTCAACAGGAGCAAAAGTAGGGTTGGGAGGTCACATTTGAAAAGTTCATAACCGTGTCTACGGGTCGACATCAGAAGTTGGAAGCCCAAGTAGATCAAGTTGTAAATCAGACCAAAACTTTAGAGATTCAGATTAGTTAGCTTGCCCAATCTTTGAATTTGAGAGACCCAGGAGTGCTACCAAGCTACACTGAAAACAATCCTAAGGAGTATTGTCAGGCCATATTTGTAGGAGACAATAGAGAGAAAGAAGGTCCGAAGAAGTTTGTGAGTTCGGATGATAAGAAAGTTGTGCTTGAAAAAGGAGTGCTCGAGAAAGCTGAAGAAAAAGATGATTCTAAGAAGGAGAATTTGGAGGAAGAAGTGATTTCAAGGAAGGAGAAGCCTGAGAACTTCACTACTGTGATACTTACTGAGGAATGCAGTGCTATTATTCAGCATAAGCTTCCTCCGAAGCTTAAAGATCCAGGGAGTTTTTCAATTCCTCTTACTATCGGTTCTTTGCAATTTCATAATGTTCTATGCGATTTAGGAGCTAATGTGAGTTTAATTCCATTGTCTACTTGCAGGAAATTAGGAGTGAAGTAGCTCACGCAGATGAATATGACACTCAACTAGCAGATATATCAGTGAAATACCCGACAGGAATTCTGGAAGATATTTTGGTAAAAGTTGGAAATCTTCACATTCCCACTAATTTTGTAGTTCTTGATATTGAGAGCGATGAGAGGATGCCATTGATACTTGGAAGACCGTTTCTGGCTACGGCTGGAGCAGATATTGATGTTCAGAATGGACAGCTCACGTTCAAAATAGGAGATGAAAGAATGGAGTTCAGGAACTTTGGTTCCAGGACACCACCCGCAATTCCAGATAAGTGTTGCATGATTAAGGTTGTAAATGATACACCAGATGGAGAGACTCTGTTTACGGAGCAAAGAGATGCAGTTGATTGGCAAAGAGAAAAGAATGTTCTGGATTTAGATACTTGGAGATCAATCTCTAGGTTTGTGAGTAACAAGAATGAGGTCACTCCTTGTGACTCGTTGCTTGGGGATTGCTAATCCCAAATTAGTTCCCACAGTCAAGCTAAAGACTATAACTTAGAACTAACTTTTTCCTTTCCCTTTTCTTTTGTTTTATTTTTGCTTTCATTGTTTTCGTTTCTGTCGTCCTCGTTTTCTCGCAATAATTGAGCTGTCTCTATCGTTGCAGGTCACTTTATGGGTTACTGGGTAGTCAAGCTTTAGATGGTGCGAGCCGTGATTTGAGCGTCATTGTCAATATTGAGGTCCATTTAATTTGTTCATATGCTTGTGCATGGCATTGATTGTCTTTCTTGAGGAGAATGAATTGTTGATATGAATTATTATAGGTGTTTATGTGTTTCGAGAATGATACACTGTGATTTGATTGAATACTATGAGTTAATTTCAGTTAACTGTCTGATTGAGCACTATTAGTTGTGTGTTGGTGTTTTAAGTATGTTTTGGGTGGAATTGTAAGTAACGGGCGTTACACCATTGCAGTTACCTTTTGGTAACGCCCGTTAATGAGATTAGACGCTCCGGGTACTAGAGGTAACGGGCGTTACACCTCATCAGTTATTTTTAGGTAACGCCCGTTAATGGACACAGGCATCTTGGCCAACAGGGGTAACACCCGTTACCCCTTTCAAGTGTAAAACTGGTAACGCCCGTTACCGGTCTGACTGGCGCAAATTGGGTTTTAGGAACACGTTTTTAGGGTTAATTTAAGTCTTGTCCTACCCAATTTCGGTTTTCTTTCCCCCAAACCTATAAATACGCTTGCACCCACTTATTCCACCTTACTAGAGATTCAATTGTTCCCTTGGGTCAATTATCATCAATTTATAAGCAAGAAGCTTCCTCTCTAAGTTACACTCTTTACTCCCTTGTGAATCAAAGTAAGTCAATATTCCTTTGTCTTCGAGCAATTATTTAAGCCAAAATTTTCCAATCTAATGGATGAGAATTAGGATTGATTTGCATGCTAGAGATAACTATGAGATTGAATTGATGTATTTTGAGAGATTAACTATGCTAGAATTAGGATTGATGCTTTAAATTGAAGTTAACTTGAATTGGGTTAAATTTTTGAAGAATCCTAAATTTCTTAGTGACCTTGTTTTTGAATTTAGGAGTTGAAGGTAGAGAATTATGAGCTTGAGTTGTA
This sequence comes from Lantana camara, assembly GCA_037501455.1. Lineage (NCBI taxonomy): Eukaryota > Viridiplantae > Streptophyta > Magnoliopsida > Lamiales > Verbenaceae > Lantana > Lantana camara. The sequence continues at coordinate 90,810,672 of CM074863.1, forward strand.
GTAATTAAGCTAGTGCGAATTTGAGTTGGGTAGATTGAAGAACTTGAGTTAGGACTCACACACTAGGCTTAAGCACACAAGGTGTTTGATGAATTGTCCATGTGAATTGTGATTGATTTCTTGGTGCTTTGTTTTGCTATAATTGTTTGATTTGGGTACAATAGCTCGCACTAAGCGCTCTAGAGTCCCGAAACCTTTCACTACTTCATCCAGATTAGACCACCAACCTTTTGGTTCGGACAACGTAACGGTTAATGTCTTTGGGAACCCTTTCCAAAGGAATCCAACAAGGAATATTGTGGGTACTAAGTTCTTCGAGAGGATGGAGAGATTGGAGGTTTGGGATGAAGTGAAGAGGCTATTCGATAACATAGGTTGGCTACCTTTCCTTCAGAGGAGGGATATGACCGCCGCTTTCTTCCATACAATGAATTTTGATCCGGTGGACAACATTTTGACCTTCACTCTTGATGATATGGAAACTCGGACTTGGAGTGTGAGCAGAATACGAGAGATCCTTTGGTTTCCAGCTAATGTCACCACTTCTCTACCAAGATAGAGCGAGACTCGGCGAGAGGAGGTGTGGAGATCCTTTCCCTTGAGGGAGGGTGTCCCTAGTTATTCCTCCCGGTGCACGCATGACAGCTATTTTGACTCGTTGACTTGGGTACTAGTCCATAGGATTTTGGCCCTGGGATTCTGTGCCAGATACGGGAGAGATAACCATATTACGGAAACTGAGTTGGGCACCATGTATTTGATGAAGGAAGGTAATAAGTTCGATGGTACGATTGAGTTTCTTTGGAAGCTACAGGAGAGTGTTGGGAGTGTTACGGGCACGATTGCTCATGGAGGCTTTGTGACGATGTTTGCGAGAGAAATGAATTGGACACCGAGAGGGGGTTTGCCTATTAGTTTTGGACATATTGGTCTGGAGTACTTGGAGACCGTAGGCTTAGCTATACCTTGGGAGAGTGGGGAGCGGAAGAATAGGATTTTGCCATGGTGGCCTATCCACGAGAGAGATCATTTCTGGAAGATGTACAGCTGGGGGATAGCCCGGTTCGATGAGCTTTCTGAGAGGCAGAAGGAGCTCTTGGCTCGGATACCGGACCGGCCTGATGACGAGTTTGCGATTCTTCGCAATGCCGCGCCTGTTGTTGCTAAGGCCAGTGACGACACTCCTGTGACTTTGAGAGGCGTACGTACAGAGCTAGCAGGATTGAGGGCTGATTTGACCACCGTAATCGCTAGAGTTGAAGATTTAGCACATTATGTAGGTGAGCGATTTGACGCGTGGGAGGCCAAGTTTGACGGGTTCAGTGCTCGCTTGGATCAGTATTTTGGAGGACCCCCATCACCCTGATTTTGTTGCCTTGATTTTTTTTTTTCCCCAGAATTCTCGACATTTTGTTGCGTTTATGCATTACTATGATTGGATATTTATCTACACTTGAATTTTTGTTATGTTTGGTTTCCTAATTTGGTTTAGGCATTGGTGCTTTCATTTTCGTGAAATTGTGACTATTATTATATTTGTTGGATACATGTTGATTATCAATTGCCTGTGCACTTGATCCGTGTTTTCTAGTCACTTGTTCAGGTTTCGGAAGCGTTGCAAGCACATTGTCGGTTCTTCGGTTAATCAGGGAGTTTTCTAGTCCTTTAATTCTTTCAATTGCATGAGGACATTGCAAAGTTTAAGTGTGGGGGAAGAATGTGCATGTTTGCTATGAGCTTTATTGAATATTTGCATGGTTAGATGTAGTTTCCTTGTGATTTGCTAAAATTTGAGTAACTTTGAAAATTTTTGAAAATTTTTCCTCATTTTGAACTTTTTCTTTGAAGTTTGATTGTTGAGCTTTTGCTAGAATAAGTTAGGCTTTTTGAATTGAGGAAAATTGCATGAGATTTGATGATTTAGTGTGTTATTATACCCTTATATCTTGAGCAGTGTTAAACGAAATAATGTACTTAACTTAGAGAGATGAGTTGATAATTTCCGAATGAGTCTAAGATTTGATTAGGATGCACTTTAGTCCTATTGAGGCAAAATTTTGAGTTAATGAAAGACTAAGGAAGTGAAGTAGGCATTCGTTGTCTGAGGATTTTAAGTTCTTTCTATTTAGCCGTTTTTCACTAAATAACGTAATCTTATTAACCCCGCTGAGCCTAATTGTTGTGCAAAGATTTTTGTAGCCACATTATAAGCCAATACACAACATAGAAATACCTACCTTGATAATTGTGTTCACCAAGGCTTGCTCATTTGAATTTGTATGATGATTATCTATTCTTAGACCCCTTTTTATTGTTCTTGTGGTTGAGAGCGAGAAGTTAATGTGCAAAAGAGAAAAAAAAAAGAAAAAAAAGAATGAGAAAAAAGAGTGAAAAGAAAAGATATAAAAAGAGAAAGAGAAAAATAAGATTATGCAGAGTGTGAATTTGGAAGTGTGGGATTCAATTGAAGAGTTGGGGCAATTTTTATGTTAATGGTGAATAGAAGTGTTAGTGCTTTGATTAGATTAAATGATGTAAGCTTGGCGAGTAGTCACTTGATCCAAATTTCCATGACCTTACCCTAAGCCTACATTACATGCTCGAAAAACCTACCGATCCAAAGTTTTGACTTAATTCCATTAGTGGAGATAGGTGCGAAGAGTGTGTTCCGAAGTTGATGATTAGAGCTTAAGAGGAAATTGTGAAGTTGTCATTCTAATTTTTGTACATTGTATCGTTTGACTCACACACTACACAAGGGTTTACTTTTCATACTAAATTTTGAGGATTGCATGTTTATGAGTATTTGATTTGATTAGCTAGATTTGTTTAGGTGAAGGTTTGATGATTGCTTAGAGGAAAGGGTTTGATGAGGATGTGTTTTCTTAATTTCTGTATTACTCGGGGACGAGCAATATTCAAGTGTGGGAGATTTTGTTGTGTGTAGAAATTACATGATTTTAAGCGTTAATTAGATTATATTCTAGTGTCGTTTGATGCGTTTATGTGTTTATTTGGCTCCGTTCAAGTGTTAATGGAGTTGGAGTCACGAAACGGCGAAGCAGAGCGATTTCACGCATTTTTGGGAGAAAAAGTGGTAACTCCCGTTACCACTTAGCAGTACAAAAGGAGTAACTCCCGTTACTGGCCACAGGAGGAGAGTTTTGGCGAGAATAGAGGGGTAACGCCCGTTACCCCTATGTAGAAGAAAAGTGGTAACGCCCGTTACCACTGTAAAAGCATTATGGCGATTCTAGGTCATTAACGGGCGTTAACAGAAGCAAGACATTATTAGGTAACGCCCGTTACCTAGGGCGGCGAGAATTTTCCTAGGGCTGCTATATATTCGTGTTTTGGAGTCTTTTGTCAGATAGGAGATTGGAAAAAAAAGAGATCCATAGATAGACAGAAAAATAGTTTTCCTTCCAGGTCAAGACCTAAGGTTTGGAAGAAGGGTCAGAAGTTTCAGAGATTTTCAGAGAATTCGAAAAGACGACAGGATTGAATTCCGAGAACAATCTTTAGTTTTATTGTTGCTTTAATTTCCAAACTAATTCCCCTGAGTTTAGTTTTAGTTCGTATGCTAGTTTGTTTTTGGTTATTGCTGAATGTTTATGAGTTTAATTGTTAGACTTTGTTTAGATTCATTGACAATTATTTATTTTAATGCAATTCCCTTTAGTTTTATGATTTTTGCTTCAATTATGCGTAGCTAATTATCTAGGGCTAGTGGGGAGTGATGATGATTGGTTGATGGATGCCTGATGAGATGCTTGAATGACTTGTGTTAATTCTTAGTTTGAAAACTGGTTTGAACTGACTTACGATGGTTTGATCACCCTTAGCATGTGTCACAATTACCTATAGATCGAAAGAGTGATGGTAATTTAGACGGTTTTCAGAACTTGTAAGTTGTAGGGTACAAAGAGATTTGGTCTTAGCTTATACAACAGTAATCTTGTTCCATGCCGAGCCACTAGAATACTGAATTACACTAGTCTTGTTCCTATGGTTTAATTAACTATTGGTGATTGCGAGAGCAACATTGAACACTAATTAAGCACTTGGTTACACCTCGAGAGAGGGTAATTCATATATAAGTGACTAGGTTGTAGGATTACACTTGTTAAATGAGTATCCTGTCAGCTCTTGATTGTATGATTCAAAGCTTTTCCCCTGCCTGTTTAGTTTACTGAATTTAATTCGCGTGTTTAAGTTGTTAATTACAATTTTAGTTTAGTTACTTGTTGATTTCTGCGTTAGTAGATTAATAGAAACAACTATTGCTTCCGTTAAGTCTATAGATTAGAGAGGAATAGAGAGTAGTGATTGATTTCCCTTCTCTGTGGGTTCGATCCTATTGTGTTACACGTATGTTAGTGTACACTTGCACAATTGGTTTTTAACTGTAGTAAAATCCTTACAAAATGACTTATAAAGCTTAGGGACCTAAGTGCAAAAAGTGCCTTGTCATCTTATTTAGTGGAAGAATCATGTAAATATCTAAGTCATCTCTTACATTTCATTTCATCATATTTCATACATACACACATACATATATTGCTTCCATTCTCACTATCCAAACACCAAAGGAAGATGAAAAGGATTTATCAATTTTCAAGCTAGATTCAAGGAGGAAATTTCATACTTTGAAGCATCATCATCATCTCCTCATTTCATCCATTCTATTTTCCATTTCAAGGTATAGTATGAGAGTATATGAATTTCTTGATCCATACTTGAGTAGGGTTTGATGATCTTGGTGGGATTCCTTGAATATATGAGTTTGGAAGCACGTTTAGGACCTTTATACTTGGAGGCTTTGCATGAAACCTTGAATTTATATGAAAGTTTATGGGGTTTTGATTGATGAATTTTATGGATCAAAGCGTGTTTTCATGGAGTATTTGAGTTATATACATGATATATGTTGGTTTGGAGTGTATTTAATTGTTGTAGTTGGTTTTGGGTTGGATTGGGAGCCATTTTTGAGTTTTGCCCTGTTTTGCTTCGTATATGCTACTGTAGCATGATCCACGGGCGTGGATTTTTGTCCACGGCCATGGATTTGAGTCCAGAAAACTTGGATTTTCGGCATAGGAATCCACGCATGGAAAATCCACGGCCGTGGATCCTCCCCTGTTTTCATCCTGAGTTTGTTTTGCTTCGTTTACCCCTCAAACGAACTCTGATTGACCTGATTTTGAACCGACGGAAACCTCTTGAAGCCTAGAACAACCTCCAATTGGAATCACTTCAATATATTTTCCCATTTGTGAGTTATAGTCAATTTTTTTATTGTCGCCACTTCACAGACAATCTGCAATCACCTAACTTCAAGCATACACCATTTTCTCCTCGCTTTGAACCAGAAAACGAGCCATATATTACCGGAAAGGTCTTTGTGTCTAGTTTCATACCCAACAAGAAAAACTGAATTCCCATTTCTAGAATTTAAGATATTCTAGTTTTCCCTCAGCATGCGCATTTCAGGAAATTGTCAACTTTTGCCAAACTTTGCCAAAACCTCTCTTATTGTATTCCTTTCACTTCCCTGGCTCCTGTATGTGACTTATATGATATATATACTTGTTTTATTGATAATTATGATCCTATTTGACACTTCTTAGTATTTAATTGCTCAAACGTGATTGTGTGACTTCATACCCTATACGAATCGAACTTGAAATGATTGAATGATATGAATATGTGACTCCTTGAGATTGATTTCATCTCTTAGATGCTAATTGGTTCTCATACATATTTAGTGTCACTTGTTTGCTAATTTGTTTAGATATTAAGGTGTCACATGAGCATTGTCGTGCGTCATACTTGGTCTCTTATTGAGTCTCGTCTCACGTGTTCCCGTTGTTTCCTTTCTTGTCCAGTTTTTCTCCAGGGAGGAGATCATTGATCATTTGGGCACTTTCTTGTATCCTTGTCTTGTTCCGTCGCTCATCAGGTGAGGTTTAATTCTAGATATATAGAACCCCTACAACCTTAGGTGATGTTTTCGGCCAAAAATGTATCTATATATCTAGAGTTTTCCAAACTTTAATGATTTTCAACTTATTTCATTGAACGGATTGATTGATTGATTGATTGGACGAGTAAGCATGTTCACTGTGGGCCCGAGGGTAGTGTATGGAGCCAACCGGGAAAGCAAGAGCTGACGGGCAACTCTTGAGCTATCCTCACCAAAATTGGGATGACCCCTGAATTCACTAGGAGATTAGTGGAGGAAGGAGTTCCGGACATAGGGACTCATGAACCCTATGCCCAGATTGATTGGGTGGTGGGGCCATGCAATCCCACCATCACCCGGAGGAAGAATGAGTTACTGAAATTGCTAATTGTGCACTGTAATTGATTGCTTGATCACCTAATCATTGAATAACTGAATTATTGTACAAAGCCGGTGAAAGGTTGGAGATTTGCCCTTACTCGCCGGGCCACTGATTGATTGAATTGAATTGATTGAAATTGTAAATTGGATAGTTGTAATCTCGGGCGAGAATTACTTTAATATTTGAACTTCTATTGTTTTCTTTATAAAATCTTACCCGAGATTATAGCTTGCATGGTAATTGCGCTTATAAATTATAAACCCCTCACTCAGTCTTCCATAGACTGTCACCTCACATTTTCAGGTCTTGCAGGGTGCGTACTAGGCGGGATTTGAGTCTTTCATTTTCGTGGTAGAAATGGAAAGATTCTACTAACAAGAAACACTAGATAGTGCATGCCTGTTAAAATGTTAATGCACTTGTCACACTTATAAACAATTTAAAATGCATAATGTCACAACTAATATCGACAAAATTCAAGTAGACACGTTGAACATATAAATTTTCAAGTCACATAAGGTCACTTAGTGAGCAATTAATGACATAAATGGATGCAATGCACAAGTTATCAATTAGTTCCTAAGCCGTACGACCTAGACTTGACACGACACGACACTATAACCTCGGTTTTGCAACCGGGCTCTGATACCACTTACATCACCCCTATACGTAAGGATGCCACACTCCCGCACTATAGTTCGATCCACATACGAAATGGATAGTCCGTACATGAACCAACCAATAGAGAACGGGTGACAATAAAGACAATAACAATCTAGCTAGGCGGGGCTAACTTCGAATCACGTCATTCAATGGATAACAACATAAATGAAAACATAAGTAAATGTTACACTAATTAGGTATGATTTATCATAACGTATACAATTCTTCAATGAACTCATAATGAATTACAGCAATAAGTATGCAACAATAAATAAAATGCACCGTGCTTGACTCGAATGCAAAGACTGGACCTGACTCAATTGCCGCCTAGCACACACCTGCAAGAACTTGAAAGGTGGAGGCGTCAGTCTATGGAAGACTGAGTGAGGGGCATAAATAAATGTTAGCGCAGATAACATGCAAGTTATAACCTTGGGTAAGGTTTTATAACTGAAAGCAATATAGGTTCAAATACAATACACTTTGCCCGAGATTACAACTATCAAGTTTAAACACTTTAATCACTTTCAATCATTCAATCAGTGGCCCTGGCGAGTGAGGGAAATTCTCCAACCTTTACTCCGACAGTGTACAATCACGATACTGTCAATTAACTAAGTGGTAGCCATGCAGGTAATTACAGTGCACAAGTAGCAATTTCATGAACTCTTTTCCCTCCAAGTGATGGTGGGTTTGCAAGACCCTAACCATCCATACTACGTACGTTAGGTTCATGACTCCCACGTACGGGATTCCTTCCTCCACCAACCTCCTGGTGGATTCAGGGTTCATCCCAAACTGATGAGGATAGTGCAAGAGTTACCCGTCAGCCCTTACTTTCCCGGTTGGCTTAATACACTACCCTCGGGCCCAAAGTGCTATCATGCTTACTCGCCAATACACGGTCACGATTCAATCACGGTAACACAGGACACAACTTGCTTTTCATGAACATGACTTGCTTGCAATCATTTACGAGTTTAGAAATGATTATAGACAAATATATATGTACCTTTTGGCCCAAAACTTCACATAAGGGTTATATGTAACTAGCAATTAAACCTCACCTGACAGGTGACTCGACGACTCATGGATGCATGAAGGTGCTCATTGATCATTAATCTCCGCCCTGGAGAAGAACTAGGCAAGACAAAAGAACGGTAGGCACTCGTGAGATATGACTCAATAATGTTACCAAATATGACGCACGGCGTGACTATGCAACGAGATGACATGCAATGATCAATGTGGCATGTAATAATCATATTCTTGCATGAAATATATCACATAATAACATGTTAAGGTCATTGAGGCAAAAGAAAAGGAATTGAAATTCCCAAGTTTTTACATAATGTTTCTGCCTCTCCAGAGGCCTGGGAATGGTCGTTCCAGGTTTTAGTACAAAATGGGAAGGGCAGTTCCTAGCTCCCCGAATTGCTCCCCGAGAATGGGAACGGCCGTTCCGGCTGTAAGATAAAACTGGGAAGGGTCGTTCCCAATCTCGCCAGCATGCATATGTTTCACACATGGGAACGACCGTTCCTGGGAACAGGAAGGGTCGTTCCCGTTATGCAGGAGTTGCAGAAATAGGGGATGAAACAGGGGATGCTCGAACTAATATAAAACCTCAACATAATCACCATAATTCAATCTCAAATGCTATAATTTATGCAAGAAACATGTGTTCATGCTTAAGGTACAATAAAAACCAATATAAACACATATATCATGCCTTGATCCTCAAAATCATCACTTTCAAACTCATATATGAACTAATCATATACTTCCATGATTTTCAAGAATTCAAGCACCAATTCAAGTTTAAGACATAGAATCATGTTTCTAACATCAAATTCACAAGTTATCTCATCTAAATCCTAACCCTAGCTTCACATAAGATTTTCAAGAATTTATATAAATAACTTATATCTACCTTAAATGGAAAGAGAAGGAAAAGATGAAGATGTGATGATGATGAAGCCCCAAAGCTACCAAATCCTCCAAAGTTTTAGTTGAAAGATGAAATTTCCTCTTCCCTCTTGGTTGGTTTTTGGTTCGTTGGAGAAAGAGCAAATATGGAGATTGGTATGAAATGAAAATGATCATGGAAGAAAGAAGAAGATATAGGTACGTGATTCATGCCTTGATTTTGATGAAATGTGTGTATTTGCAATTAAATCCCTTAAAAGATGTAAGTTATGCAATTGAGTATAAGTTTGGAAAGAATGATCATTTAAGCCTAAGAATGATTGTGCACTTTGGTCCTCACATTCAAAATAATGATCACTTAAGGATATATAAGCAATTAGGGCACGTTCGGGAATTAGTTCACGTAATAATTAAATCCAATTTATAAAATAATTCTCAAGTTGACACGTATTTCTCATATTTTCACATAATCATATTGTAATATAATTCATATAATTTTCATGACACGTTGGAATTTAATAAACAAAAGAATTAAATTAAATCCTAACTCTCGAAAAACTCACACGTGTCGTGCGTACCTGAATAGCCGGAAATTGGGGCGTTACACACACAAACCATTTTATTATTATAATACTTCATATACAAGACTTTATACTTTTATTTTGTATGTTAATATTTCAAAATATAATTTTGATACTTCATATGTAAAAATTAATACTTTTTATCCTCCTGCAATGGAAAAAATATCAGTAATAACTCCCCATTTCAAATTTATAATTAGATTTCGCTCCCCATTTTTGTGAGTTTACCAAAATAGTCTTGAAGAAAAAGAAAATGACATAACACATCACTCTTCCCTTCCACACAAACCATTTTGTAATTATAATACTTCATATACAAGACTTTATACTTTTATTTTGTATGTTAATATTTCAAAATTTAATTTTCATACTTCATATGTAAAAATTAATACTTTTTATCCTCCTGTGTAGGTGGTTGTTCAAGTAAAAATTAATTGTGGATTTATATTTTGGAATATTATTTGGAAATATAAAGTATCCAAATTGTAAAACAGAGTATCCAAATTATAAAGCAGAGTATACAAAATTAAAATTAGAGTATTATATGCTATGATGCACAGACACTTCTAAAAATATCATTTTGTCATGTCGTGTGTGTCGGACACTCGTGTCGGATACCGTGTCCAACACTCCTCACGTGGGAAATTCAAGCAAAAATCCGTGTCGCCGTATCCGTGTCGTGTCGTGTCGTGTCCATATCGCCGTGTCCGTATCCGTGCATCAGAGATTATATGTAAAAGTTATAGTACTCAGGTTTAAAATAAAAGTATGAGAAGGAAAAATAAAGAAAATAAAAGAAAAAAGAGTGTTGTTCGTAAAATTTAAAGTACTTACATTTTACATTAGAGTATTATTCATAAAAGTTAAAATACCAAGATTTATAATTGAAGTATTATTCGTAAACATTAAAGTATTCAAATTTAAAAATATAGTATTATTTGTAACAGGTAAAGTACTTAGGTTTAAAATTAAAGTATGAAAAGAAAAGGCAAAGAATAAGAAAAAGAAAAAAATAATTAAGGGTATTGTATTCAATTTAGGTGAACGGAAGGTGAAATCTAATTATAAATTTCAATTGTAAAATTAGTATCGAAAGTTTTAGTATTAGGTTAGTACTGAAAGTTTTAGTTTTTTTTTTTTTTCTTTTTTTTTTTTGCACCTTAAATCTTAGGATTGTTTTGAACTTTAGTACCCAACCTCTAAATTTTATTACAATTAAGTGTCATTTTATTATTGGTTGAATTTAAAATCGTGCACTTACTCTTAAAGGTGCTTATGTGACAGATGTAACGGGGAAATTGGAAAGTTTTGTGTACAGCACGATATTTTTATCTTAACCATTGAAACCTTGTTTAACAACTCTATTTGAGAGTTTGTTTGTTTGTTTTATTTTTTTTTATTATTATTATTTTTTTGTGTGGGGAAATCGGCAGCGAGCCATGGAATTTTTCACAAGACCTTCTCTTCATATATAAACAACCAAATCAGAGAAGTTACAAAGGTGCGTGATCTAGCGATCTTTGAGACTGTTCAAGCAAGGGTGCCCACGAAAGTACAGGCGAGCGAAACTAAGGGCATTACTTCAATTACACCATAAAGAGTACAAAATAGAATCAGCCGCATACGGGCATACCTCAAATTGATCGTCCCTTTTGCAAAGTGAAACCTTAGGAATTCTCACTTGCCTCATAAAAAAGAGTGACTTAAAAATATTGACTTAAAATTCAGAGTTTCCCCCTACCTAATTGAGTGAAGGACTAATCTCCCAAGGTAGCTGAAGACGTTTATTGCGGGTACCTCTCGCAACGTAGTATATTACATTCACAAGGTTCGAACCCGAGACCTTGCTTAAGTGAACTCAAACCCCTATCCACTTAAGCCAACTGCCCGTTGGTAAAATAGGACTCTTGATACGGTAGAATTATAATTTCTTCAATTTATAAAAAAAAAAAATACATAATTCAACTAAATTCGTTTTAATATTAATATATTGATTACTTGTATTCAAATTTTACAATATAAGTTGCATGTTTTTTAATTTTATGACTAATTTCAAAGCAACTTCAACATCACTCAATATACATAAGTTAGACTGTTAGAGGCCATAAGTAAACCCTAAACTACGTCGCTGCAAGCACCGACTATACTTTGATAAAACAAATAAGGGCGTGTTTACTTTTGCAGATAATGGTATTTGTGATATATGACGCACATCAACATGCTTTTATGTTGCATGTGTGAAAGCCTGTAGGATAAGATTTGGCCTGTACGATTTGCATGTTTTATGGAGATATATATCACAAACCAAAAAGACGTGTGATAAATCACACGAAATATGACACGCACATAAAATTACCAATATATCCATATTTTCTCAGAATTTACGTAAAAATTGATCTAAGATCTATTTTCTTCATCCAAGAAGCCTTGAATTCTCAAATCAACTTTCACTTCCTTCAATTGCCACTGAGATCTATTGAATATTTAAAACGGTATCTTGTAGTATTCTCAAATCTATCAAATATTTACACTTCCTTTAATTGCCAGTGAAATCTATTGAATATTTAAGACGATGTCTTGCAATATTCTCAAATATATTGGAATACTTGACATAACCGAGAAGATTTATAGTTATTTTTTTCGATTAAATTACAAATAAAAAATTGAACTGCACAAAATTCTTCTATCTTGTAATGTTAATTAAGATCGTTTTCTCTCTCCGAATAACTTATCAATTTTTTTTTCAATTATTTTCTTTCTTTTTTCTTCTTTCTTAATTAGTTTCTTTCTTTTTTCTTCTTTCTTTAACAAAGAAGAAAAAAATTGGATTTAGAGAGAGAAAAGAGATTGATTGTTAAATTGGAGAGAGAAAATAGGGTATAATGGATCCTTTTTGGTTAACCTTAATTAAGAGTTTCTCTAGGCTCAATCTATATCTATATATATTATAAAAGCACGAGTTGGGTTTTTGGTTTCTTACAAAATACGGATCGCCTAAAATATCCTCACAATAATTACGTCAATAACTATTATTCAAGGATAATAATGTAAATACATGTTATAAATTATTAATTTAACTATATTTAAAAAGTACTTATCAACTTAAAATAGGACTCTTGTTAGAATTAAAATTTCTCCAACTTACCCAAAAAAAGATATATATTTCAATAAGGATTGTTTTAATATTAATATATCAATTAATTGAATTCAAATTTTATGATATAAGTTGTCTATTTTTTAATTTTAAGGTCTATAATTTAAAATGTTATAATAAGATATATCTAAATTAAAACGAATCAAAAAACAACAATTTGATTCACTTTATAAATTTTTGTAATTATGCAAAATAAAATATTATTTAAATTGAACAAGCTACATAAGATAACTTTCAATAAATCAATCCTAATGTAAGTCTAATTATATAAGTCCATAGTTTTAATTATCATATTATAATCTATATATATTATAAAAGTGCGAGTTGGGGTTTTTTGTTTCTTGAAACTTTGTGATCGCCCGAAATACCCTCATTATAAGAGTTTTAATAAAATACAGTTAAGGATAATTTTGTAAATTATAAATTTAATATATAAATATTTTTCTAGATATCTCATTCTAGTCAAACTCTCAATTATCTCTATATAATTTTAATCAAAATATAATTGTATAAGTCTTTTTTCTAATTATAAAACACTATATAATTATAATTCTATAACCTTTTTAATAAATTAATCCTGCTATTATTCTAATTATCTCGACTAAACTAATAAATCTTCAGTCTTATATGTTTAAGAGAAGGAAAATTGTGCAACTCATTCAAAAGCACTTCATATTATCAATTTCGAAAAATATTAAACTTGAGGTAACTTGGTAAACTCATATTAAATATTATTATTATTACATTTAAAATTTTCAAAAATACTTATTTAAGTAAAAATATAATTCCTTAATAAGTTAAAAGTAAAAAAAATTCAATTTGTAGAAAACATATAAAATATCATAATAATGATTCTTTCTAAAATTTAATATATTAACTATAAACTATATTATAAGATATTTATATATTTAAAAATAAAATTAATAATATAATGACAAATATTTACCACGTTCCACATAGATGTATACTTTTACTATTAAAATTTATTATTATTTATCAGTAGATAAAAATAATATAACTTAATTTTACAACTAAAAACAAAGAAAAAATATATGAAATTATCTATCTATCTATTATATTATATTTATATATATTATAAAAGTACGAGTTCGATTTTTGGTTTCTTACACTATTTAGATCGCTTAAAATATCCTCACAATAATTACGTTAATAACTATTAGTCAAGGATAATGAAGCTAATATATGTTATAAATTATTAATTTAATTGTATTTCAAAAGCACTTGTTAACTTAAAATAGGACTCTTAGTATAAATAAAATTTCTTTAACTTACCCAAAAAAGATATATAGTCCAACAAGACTATTTTAATATTAATATATTAATTAATTGTATTCAAATTTTATAATATAAGTTGTCTATTTTTTAATTTTAAGGCCTATAATTTAAAATTTTATAATAAAGATATATCTAATAAATTGGAAAACAACAAATTGATTCACTTTATAAATTTTAATAATTTTTTGTAATTTTGTAAAATAAAATATTATTTAAATTGAATGAGTTATATAAGAACTTTCAATAAATCAATTTTAATGTACGTCTAATGATAAAGTTCATAGTTCTAATTATCTAAATCCATAAACTTTCTTAAATTATAATCATATTATAATTTTATAAACTTATCTAATTAACAAAGTAATATAATCGAATGATTTACATAAAATATTTTTCAATACATTAACTAATTCTAATGTAATATTTTTTTAATTAACTAATACTAATATGATTGCAATGATCTAAATCTAACTAACCGTATAATCTTCCTTTAGTTCATATGATAAAATATTAATTAAACACGTAAAAGTACGAATAGCATTTTTTTTTTTCTTACGACTTAATATACTACAATTTACAATTGCATGTCTTCGGATAAAAGTTACTTTAAATTAAGAATCTTAAGGAGAATAATGTGTGTGCATATAAAAATAAGACATAATCTAATTTTATAAATATTTTTTACAGTATTCGATTTAAACATTCCTTAAATTTTTATAAAAATATACATTTTTAATTATTTCTACTACATACATAAAATCAATTATAAAAATTAACATAAATATGAAATAATACTCATTAGAGAAATACAAATAAAAAAATGAGATCAAATAACAAAGAGAACATAAAAAAGTGATAAAGAATAGGTAGTTAAAAGAAATAATTACTTGATTTTAATATATATACACATGCATACCAAAATTCAGGACAACTGTGAAATATCTTTACAAATATATTTATAAAGGACATGACAAAGTGATAATATCACGTACAATGCAAACAAAATTTCAAAAATTAGATTAAATATTTCAAGATTCTAGATTGGGTGTCAGTTCAACAAATGATATGGAGATTTTTTGAATTTAATTTGAATGAGATTGATGCAATAATTATCAATTTAGATATACATTTTCCAAAGTAGCAATACATAACTTATTGGTCAAATCAAAACTTGAAGGACATTTTGAATTGGGATCATTGCTCCAAAAAAATGGTTCTTGAACATTTTTCAGTGTACAGGAAAAGCAAAAAAATAAAAAAAAATACAAAGAATTTCACAAGCATGATGAATGAGAAAAGCAAGGTAAATATTCAAAAGATTTGGAGAAAGAATTGATGACAGAGTATAACAAACTATTACAACAAGAAGAGATTATTTGGTTTTAAGAATCGAGAATAATTGACTCCAATTCAAGGATAATCATATACATTTCTTTCATTTCTCAACCGTAACAAGAAGAAGGAGGAACCAGATGAATGCTCTCAAAATAGGCAATGAATGGGCAACCAGTAATGATCAACTAAAGCCACACACCTGGGAGTACTATACCAAACTATTCAGTGCAGATACCATTGAAGAGTTATGATATTAGCTTGCGCCAAAGCTACCGTGGGTGGAGCAAAGTGTTATCCAAAGTGTGGTTGAGGATTTTCGCAAAGCGTTGGGCCTCAAATTAAAATTCAGCAAATCACATGTGTTGTTCGCACCTTTTGTATCAAATGATTTAAAGTAGTAGGTTATTAGAATTCTGGGCATGGAGAGTACAAACAACCTAAGGAACTATTTGGGGGTGCGAGTGAACTTTAGCTGAAACTATAATGAGCATTTTACGTTTGTGATTAGTAGAGTCAAAAAGCGTGTAGCACCCCAACACGTAAGGATGCCACACCCCCGCACTACAGGTCGATCCACATACGAAATGGATAGTCCGTACATGAATCAACCTGCAGCGAACGGGACTAACTCACAAATCACATATTATAATATATAAAGTAAAGCGGAAGCATGCTATGTCATTGTTCTTTTATCGAGTAGTTCACATCTCAATTTTACATATCAATACATTATCATCTCCTAAGATAGATAACAAATAACATTAACAAGATAAATAACAAATAATATTAACATCAGTTCCTTTGAAATGTTAAATACATAAAATGCACTGTGCGGCCTCGAATGCAAGGACTCGACTCAGCTCGATTCCCGCGTAGAGTGTACCTGCAAGAACACTGCATATATATCGATTTCCCAAATATCTCCATCACTCCCATAACCCCATCACTCCAATAACGGGAAGGTTGCGAGCCTTCACCATTCACTCCAATAACGGAAAGGTTGCGAGCCTTCACCATTCACGGTAACACGGTAAGTAATCACGATACACGCAGTGTTAGGATTCTAGAGGTGGCTCCCACACATGTAACACTTTGCCCCGCAGGTTCAAGAGGTGGCTCCCATGTGCGTAGCACGCTGTCCCATATAGCACTTAGCTCCTGCGGCTGACCAGTGGTACACGATAACACGATAATCATGATAACACAATAATCACGATGCACGCATTGCTTTGCATGATCATGATATGAACACGATAATCACGGTACGCGCATTGCTTTGCACGATCATATCCTGCTTGCTAAACACTTGAGAGCTTGGAAATGATTAGTAATAAATAGGTATATACCAAATAGAGACGTACGGCGTATTTATAATTAAGATGTTATGCAATAATACTTAAGTAATGTCAAATAAGAGCACAAATATCACTAAATCGAGTTTATAAGTCATATAAGTCACATACAGGAGTCAAGGAAGTGAAAAGAATGCAATATAAAAGGTTTTGGTGAAGTTTAAGAAAACTTGACAATTTTGGGAAAATGTACATGTTGTGGGAAAACTGAAATATCTTTAATTCCAGATGTGGGAATTGAGTTTTGTTTATTGGATATGAAACTAGACACAAAGACCTTTCCAACGCTATATGGAACGTTTTCTAATTCAAATCGAGGTGAAAATGGTGTTGGTTCGAAGTTGGACAAAATGCAGTTTCTGGCGGGGTCGGGGGCGCGACAAAAGTCCTTCACAAAATGGTCGCGGCCGCGACCAAGTATTTTCTGAATTTTTCATGCAATTTTCCAAAACTCGAAACTTGGCCAAAATGGGGTCGCGGGCGCGACCAGTTTTATGCATATTTTTGGTCGCGGGCGCGACCTTCAATTTCTGGAGAAAAAACAGAGCAGAAATAGGGGATAGTCTCGGTCAAACACCACAATTAACCAAAATATCAATTTTCATACACCAAAACACAAGTTTTCTGGAAATTTATATGCATATATGTTCAAGATACAATAAAACTTCATGTAAACACATAAATTAAGCCAAATCATCAAGGATCATAAGCTTTAAGTTCATGTATGAATTCCTCATATGAGCTCAAGTTCTTCAAATTTTCATGATTCAATTCATTCTTAAATTGTGTGCTCATGCTTCAAGGCACATCTAATCCATATATTCCATAAAATTATAAACCCTAGCCTCACACACAATAATCAAAGATCACATATTTCACTTACTTGCACTTGAATGAAAAGAAATGGATGAAGAAGATGATGATGGATGCTTGAGCTTCAAAAGCTTGATATCTCTTGAAAAACTTGGATGAATTGGATGAAATCTCCTCTCTTCTCTCTTCTTGGATGAACCGTGAATATGAGGGAGCAAATATGATGTGTTTGTATGATATAAAATGAAGAAAGAATTAGAGATAACATGATGCTTCTACATATATGGATGATCAAGCATAATTTGCAATTAAGTCTCTCAAATGCATTAGTTATGCAATTAAGTTCTATTCCTACAATTTGATTCACTTTGGTCCAAGAATTGTTTATGCAATTTGGTCCTCAAAGTTGAAAGAATGATCATATAAGGTCAATTTGATAAATAATCATGTTCGACAATTATTTCACAAAACAATCGAATCCAATTTATACAATAATTCTCAAAAATTCACACGCGCCGTGCGTACCTGAATAGTTGGAAATCGGGGCGTTACAATTCTCTCCCCCTTAAGAGAATCCGTCCTCGGATTCACTCTCCCCCTTAAGAAAGAAAATGAAAATTTTCTTTCTTACTCTTTGTGACGTCGGAATCAGACGTTCAATTGTTCAAGCCTTCCTCAATTCGCCAAAACTGGATTGATGGTCACTAACAATAAACACTGAATTATGCATGTCGGTTAAGATGTCAATGCACAAGTTACCAAATAATTCCTAAGTCGATCAACTTAGACTTGACACGACCCTAGAACTTCGGTTTTGAAATCGGGCTCTGATACCCCTTCAGATGTAGCACCCCAACACGTAAGGATGCCACACCCCCGCACTACAGGTCGATCCACATACGAAATGGATAGTCCGTACATGAATCAACCTGCAGCGAACGGGACTAACTCACAAATCACATATTATAATATATAAAGTAAAGCGGAAGCATGCTATGTCATTGTTCTTTTATCGAGTAGTTCACATCTCAATTTTACATATCAATACATTATCATCTCCTAAGATAGATAACAAATAACATTAACAAGATAAATAACAAATAATATTAACATCAGTTCCTTTGAAATGTTAAATACATAAAATGCACTGTGCGGCCTCGAATGCAAGGACTCAACTCAGCTCGATTCCCGCGTAGAGTGTACCTGCAAGAACACTGCATATATATCGATTTCCCAAATATCTTCATCACTCCCATAACCCCATCACTCCAATAACGGGAAGGTTGCGAGCCTTCACCATTCACTCCAATAACGGGAAGGTTGCGAGCCTTCACCATTCACGGTAACACGGTAAGTAATCACGATACACGCAGTGTTAGGATTCTAGAGGTGGCTCCCACACATGTAGCACTTTGCCCCGCAGGTTCAAGAGGTGGCTCCCATGTGCGTAGCACGCTGTCCCATATAGCACTTAGCTCCTGCGGCTGACCAGTGGTACACGATAACACGATAATCATGATAACACAATAATCACGATGCACGCATTGCTTTGCATGATCATGATATGAACACGATAATCACGGTACGCGCATTGCTTTGCACGATCATATCCTGCTTGCTAAACACTTGAGAGCTTGGAAATGATTAGTAATAAATAGGTATATACCAAATAGAGACGCACGGCGTATTTATAATCAAGATGTTATGTAATAATACTTAAGTAATGTCAAATAAGAGCACAAATATCACTAAATCGAGTTTATAACTCATATAAGTCACATACAGGAGTCAAGGAAGTGAAAGAATGCAATATAAAAGGTTTTGGTGAAGTTTAAGAAAACTTGACAATTTTGGGAAAATGTACATGTTGTGGAAAAACTGGAATATCTTTAATTCCAGATGTGGGAATTGAGTTTTGTTTATTGGATATGAAACTAGACACAAAGACCTTTCCAACGCTATATGGTACTTTTTCTAATTAAAACCGAGGTGAAAATGGCGTTGGTTCGAAGTTGGACAAAATACAGTTTCTGGCGGGGTCGCGGGCGCGACCAAAATCCTTCACAAAATGGTCGCGGCCGCGACCAAGTATTTTTCCGAATTTTTCATGCAATTTTCCAAAACTCGAAACTTGGCCAAAATGGGGTCGCGGGCGCGACCTTCAATTTCTGGAGAAAAAACAGAGCATAAACAGGGGATAGTCTCGGTCAAACACCACAATTAACCAAAACATCAATTTTCATGCACCAAAACACAAGTTTTCTGGAAATTTATATGCATATATGTTCAAGATACAATAAAACTTCATGTAAACACATAAATTAAGCCAAATCATCAAGGATCATAAGCTTCAAGTTCATGTATGAATTCCTCATATGAGCTCAAGTTCTTCAAATATTCATGCATCAATTCATTCTTAAATTGTGTGCTCATGCTTCAAGGCACATCTAATCCATATATTCCATAAAATTATAAACCCTAGCCTCACACACAATAATCAAAGATCACATATTTCACTTACTTGCACTTGAATGAAAAGAAATGGATGAAGAAGATGATGATGGATGCTTGAGCTTCAAAAGCTTGATATCTCTTGAAAAACTTGGATGAATTGGATGAAATCTCCTCTCTTCTCTCTTCTTGGATGAACCGTGAATATGAGGGAGCAAATATGATGTGTTTGTATGATATAAAATGAAGAAATAATTAGAGATAACATGATGCTTCTACATATATGGATGATCAAGCACAATTTGCAATTAAGTCCCTCAAATGTATTAGTTATGCAATTAAGTTCTATTCCTACAATTTGATTCACTTTGGTCCAAGAATTGTTTATGCAATTTGGTCCTCAAATTTGAAAGAATGATCATATAAGGTCAATTTGATAAATAATCATGTTCGACAATTATTTCACATAACAATCGAATCCAATTTATACAATAATTCTCAGAAATTCACACGCGCCGTGCGTACCTGAATAGTTGGAAATCGGGGCGTTACAAAGTGCCTCTTGGGGTAGAAAGCCAAAACGACAAACCTTTTTAAATGAATAACACTTAGTCAGTCCATCATGATCTCAATCTCCATGGACTACATGCACACAAATTGGCTCTCTAATCATGTGTGCGATAAACTTAATTGACTCAAGCACAACTTTCTTTAGACGACTGATATAACAAAGAAACGGATCCATTTTGTAGGGAAGGAGAAGGTGATTAGAAAGAAGCTGGAAGGTGGATTGGATTTTAGAGAAGCCCAACAAGAAATATAGCGATGCTCGCTAAAACGAGATAGAGAATGCTCAACAAGGAGACGACGGTGTGAAAGTACATTCATAAGTAAAAATATTTAAAAGGGGAGGACATTCTTGATCGAATATAAGCCTCAACTTATGGTTTCTCGAGCATGGAAGGGGATAGTTAGAAGCACTTGAATGGTGGAGTCATTTTGCCAATGGATGATTGAGAAAGGTGAAGGGACGTTTTTATGGAACGATAGATGGTTATCACAAGGCAAACTAGCGGATATTTTTGAAGATAACATTTATGAGGAGGATAAAGATCTTATGATATGTAATCTCATTGGTACAAATAAAAACTGAAACCTGAAAAAACAGAAAAAATTAGGTTAAACTTCAGTAAATCACATGTGTTGACCGCACCTATTGTGTTAAATGATTTAAAGTAGCAGGTTACTAGAATTTTTGGTATGCAAGTACAGACAACTTAAGGAATTATTTTGGAGTGCGGATGAAGTTTGGCTTATAATGAATATTTCTAGATTGTGATTAAGAGAGTCGAAAAGCATCTCTTGGGACAGGAAACCAAAACGACAAACCTTTTTGGAAGACTGACACTTATTCAATCCATCACGAGCTCAATCCCTATCTACCACAAGCACACAAATTCGCTCCCCAATCCCGTGCGCAATAAACTTGATCGACTCAAACACAAATATTATTAGGCAACTAATATAACAAAGAAACAGACTCATCTTGTAGGATGAAAGAATTGATGACAGAGTATAACAAACTATTACAACAAGAAGAGATTATTTGGTTTTAAGAATCGAGAATAATTGACTCCAATTCAAGGATAATCATATACATTTCTTTCATTTCTCAAGCATAACAAGAAGAAGGAGGAACCAGATGAATGCTCTCAAAATAGGCAATGAATGGGCAACCAGTAATGATCAACTAGAGCCACACACCTACGAGTACTATACTAAACTATTCAGTGGAGATACCATTGAAGAGTTATGGTATTAGGTTGCACCAAAGCTACCGTGGGTGGATCAAAGTGTTACCAGAGTGTGGTTAAGGATTTTCGCAAAGCGTTGGGCCTCAAATTAAAATTCAGCAAATCACATGTGTTGTTCGCACCTTTTGTATCAAATGATTTAAAGTAGTAGGTTATTAGAATTCTGGGCATGGAGAGTACAAACAACCTAAGGAACAATTTGGGGGTGCGAGTGAACTTTAGCTGAAACTATAATGAGCATTTTACGACTGTGATTAGTAGAGTCAAAAAGCGCCTCTTGGGGTAGAAATCCAAAACGACAAACCTTTTTGAATGAATAACACTTAGTCAGTCCATCATGATCGCAATCTCCATGGACTACATGCACACAAATTGGCTCTCTAATCACGTGTGTGACAAACTTAATTGACTCAAGCACAACTTTGTTTAGACGACTGATATAACAAAGAAACGAATCCATTTTGTAGGGAAGGAGAAGGTGATTAGAAAGAAGCAGGAAGGTGGATTTGATTTTAGAGAAGCCCAAAAAGAAATATAGCGATGCTCGCTAAAACGAGATAGAGAATGCTCAACAAGGAGACGACGGTGTGAAACTACATTCCTAAGTAAAAATATTTAAAAGTGGAGGACATTCTTGATCGAATATAAGCCTCAACTTATCGTTTCTCGAGCATGGAAGGGGATAGTTAGAAGCACTTGAATGGTGGAGTCATTTTGCCAATGGATGATTGAGAAAGGTTAAGGGACGTTTTTATGGAACGATAGATGGTTATCACAAGGCAAACTAGCGGATATTTTTATGATAACATTTATGAGGAGGATAAAGATCTTATGATATGTAATCTCATTGGCACAAATAAAAACTGAAACCTGAACAAACTGAAAAAATTAGGTTAAACTTCAGTAAATCACATGTGTTGACCGCACCTTTTGTGTTAAATGATTTAAAGTAGCAGGTTACTAGAATTTTTGGTATGCAAGTACAGACAACTTAAGGAATTATTTTGGAGTGCGGATGAACTTTGGCTTATAATGAATATTTCTGGATTGTGATTAAGAGAGTCGAAAAGCATCTCTTGGGACAGGAAACCAAAACGACAAACCTTTTCGGAAGACTGACACTTATTCAATCCATCACGAGCTCAATCCCTATCGACCACAACCACACAAATTGGCTCCCCAATCACGTGCGCGATAAACTTGATCGACTCAAACACAAATTTTATTAGGCAACTAATAAAACAAAGAAACAGACTCATCTTGTAGGATGAAAGAATTGATAACAGAGTATAACAAACTATTACAACAAGAAGAGATTATTTGGTTTTATGAATCGAGAATAATTGACTCCAATTCAAGGATAATCATATACATTTCTTTCATTTCTCATGCGTAACAAGAAGAAGGAGGAACCAGATGAATACTCTCAAAATAGGCAGTGAATGGGCAACCAGTAATGCTCAACTAAAGCCACACACCTGGGAGTACTATACCAAACTATTCAGTGGAGATACCATTGAAGAGTTATGGTATTAGCTTGCGCCAAAGCTACCGTGGGTGGAGCAAAGTGTTATCCAAAGTGTGGTTGAGGATTTTTGCAAAGCGTTGGGCCTCAAATTAAAATTCAGCAAATCACATGTGTTGTTCGCACCTTTTGTATCAAATGATTTAAAGTAGTAGGTTATTAGAATTCTGGGCATGGAGAGTACAAACAACCTAAGGAACTATTTGGGGGTGCGAGTGAACTTTAGCTGAAACTATAATGAGCATTTTACGATTGTGATTAGTAGAGTCAAAAAGCGCCTCTTGGGGTAGAAAGCCAAAACGACAAACCTTTTTAAATAAATAACACTTAGTCAGTCCATCATGATCTCAATCTCCATGGACTACATGCACACAAATTGGCTCTCTAATCACGTGTGCGATAAACTTAATTGACTCAAGCACAACTTTGTTTAGACGACTGATATAACAAAGAAACGGATCCATTTTGTAGGGAAGGAGAAGGTGATTAGAAAGAAGCAGGAAGGTGGATTGGATTTTAGAGAAGCCCAACAAGAAATATAGCGATGCTCGCTAAAACGAGAGAGAGAATGCTCAACAAGGAGACGACCATGTGAAACTACATTCATATGTAAAAATATTTAAAAGGGGAGGACTTTCTTGATCGAATATAAACCTGAACTTATGGTTTCTCGAGCATGGAAGGGGATAGTTAGAAGCACTTGAATGGTGGAGTCATTTTGCCAATGGATGATTGAGAAAGGTGAAGGGACGTTTTTATGGAACGATAGATGGTTATCACAAGGCAAACTAGCAGATATTTTTGAAGATAACATTTATGAGGAGGATAAAGATCTTATGATATGTAATCTCATTGGCACAAATAAAAACTGAAACCTGAACAAACTGAAAAAATTATGTTAAACTTCAGTAAATCACATGTGTTGACCGCACCTTTTGTGTTAAATGATTTAAAGTAGCAGGTTACTAGAATTTTTGGTATGCAAGTACAGACAACTTAAGGAATTATATTGGAGTGCGGATGAACTTTGGCTTATATTGAATATTTATGGATTGTGATTAAGAGAGTCGAAAAGCATCTCTTGGGACAGGAAACCAAAACGACAAACCTTTTCGGAAGACTGACACTTATTCAATCCATCACGAGCTCAATCCCTATCAACCACAAGCACACAAATTGGCTCCCCAATCATGTGCGCGATAAACTTGATCGACTCAAACACAAATTTTATTAGGCAACTAATATAACAAAGAAACAGACTCATCTTGTAGGATGAAAGAATTGATGATAGAGTATAACAAACTATTACAACAAGAAGAGATTATTTGTTTTTAAGAATCGATAATAATTGACTCCAATTCAAGGATAATCATATACATTTCTTTCATTTCTCAAGCGTAACAAAAAGAAGGAGGAACCAGATGAATGCTCTCAAAATAGGCAGTGAATGGGCAACCAGTAATGATCAACTAAAGCCACACACCTGGGAGTACTATACCAAACTATTCAGTGGAGATACCATTGAAGAGTTATGGTATTAGCTTGCGCCAAAGCTACCGTGGGTGTAGCAAAGTGTTATCCAAAGTGTGGTTGAGGATTTTCGCAAAGCGTTGGGCATCAAATTAAAATTCAGCAAATCACATG
This sequence comes from Lantana camara, assembly GCA_037501455.1. Lineage (NCBI taxonomy): Eukaryota > Viridiplantae > Streptophyta > Magnoliopsida > Lamiales > Verbenaceae > Lantana > Lantana camara. The sequence goes on from CM074863.1 coordinate 90,835,576, forward strand.
TGTTGTTCGCACCTTTTGTATCAAATGATTTAAAGTAGTAGGTTATTAGAATTCTGGGCATGGAGAGTACAAACAACCTAAGGAACTATTTGGGGGGTGCGCGTGAACTTTAGCTGAAACTATAATGAGCATTTTACGATTGTGATTAGTAGAGTCAGAAAGCGCCTCTTGGGGTAGAAAGCCAAAACGACAAACCTTTTTGAATGTATAATACTTAGTCAGTCCATCATGATCTCAATCTCCATGGACTACATGCACACAAATTGGCTCTCTAATCACGTGTGCGATAAACTTAATTGACTCAAGCACAACTGTTTTTAGACGACTTATATTACAAAGAAACGGATCCATTTTGTAGGGAAGGAGAAGGTGATTAGAAAGAAGCAAGAAGGTGTATTGGATTTTAGAGAAGCCCAACAAGAAATATAGCGATGCTAGCTAAAACGAGATAGAGAATGCTCAACAAGGAGACGACGGTGTGAAACAACATTCATAAGTAAAAATATTTAAAAGGTGAGGACATTCTTGATCGAATATAAGCCTCCACTTATGGTTTCTCGAGCACGGAAGGGGATAGTTAGAAGCACTTGAATGGTGGAGTCATTTTGCCAATGGATGATTGAGAAAGGTGAAGGGTCGTTTTAATTGAACGATAGATGGTTATCACAAGGCAAACTAGCGGATATTTTTGAAGATAACATTTATGAGGAGGATAAAGATCTTATGATATGTAATCTCATTGGTACAAATAAAAACTGAAACCTGAACAAACTGAAAAAATTAGGTTAAACTTCAGTAAATCACATTTGTTGACCGCACCTTTTGTGTTAAATGATTTAAAGTAGCAGGTTACTAGAATTTTTGGTATGCAAGTACAGACAACTTAAGGAATTATTTTGGAGTGCGGATGAACTTTGGCTTATAATGAATATTTCTGGATTGTGATTAAGAGAGTCGAAAAGCATCTCTTGGGACAGGAAAACAAAACGACAAACCTTTTCGGAAGACTAACACTTATTCAATCCATCACGAGCCCAATCCCTATCTACCACAAGCACACAAATTGGCTCCCCAATCACGTGCGCGATAAACTTGATCGACTCAAACACAAATTTTATTAGGCAACTAATATAACAAAGAAACAGACTCATCTTGTAGGATGAAAGAATTGAAGACAGAGTATAACAAACTATTACAACAAGAAGAGATTATTTGGTTTTAAGAATCGAGAATAATTGACTCCAATTCAAGGATAATCATATACATTTCTTTCATTTCTCAAGCATAACAAGAAGAAGGAGGAACCAGATGAATGCTCTCAAAATAGGCAATGAATGGGCAACCAGTAATGATCAACTAGAGCCACACACCTACGAGTACTATACCAAACTATTCAGTGGAGATACCATTGAAGAGTTATGGTATTAGGTTGCACCAAAGCTACCGTGGGTGGAGCAAAGTGTTATCCAAAGTGTGGTTAAGGATTTTCGCAAAGCGTTGGGCCTCAAATTAAAATTCAGCAAATCACATGTGTTGTTCGCACCTTTTGTATCAAATGATTTAAAGTAGTAGGTTATTAGAATTCTGGACATGGAGAGTACAAACAACCTAAGGAACAATTTGGGGGTGCGAGTGAACTTTAGCTGAAACTATAATGAGCATTTTACGACTGTGATTAGTAGAGTCAAAAAGCGCCTCTTGGGGTAGAAAGCCAAAACGACAAACCTTTTTGAATGAATAACACTTAGTCAGTCCATCATGACCTCAATCTCCATGGACTACATGCACACAAATTGGCTCTCTAATCACGTGTGCGGTAAACTTAATTGACTCAAGCACAACTTTCTTTAGACGACTGATATAACAAAGAAACGAATCCATTTTGTAGGGAAGGAGAAGGTGATTAGAAAGAAGCAGGACGGTGGATTGGATTTTAGAGAAGCCCAACAAGAAATATAGCGATGCTCGCTAAAACGAGATAGAGAATGCTCAACAAGAAGACGACGGTGTGAAACTACATTCATAAGTAAAAATATTTAAAAGGGAAGGACATTCTTGATCGAATATAAGCCTCAACTTAAGGTTTCTCGAGCATGGAAGGGGATAGTTAGAAGCACTTGAATGGTGGAGTCATTTTGCCAATGGATGATTGAGAAAGGTGAAGGGACGTTTTTATGGAATGATAGATGGTTATCATAAGGCAAACTAGCGGATATTTTTGAAGATAACATTTATGAGGAGGATAAAGATCTTATGATATGTAATCTCATTGGTACAAATAAAAACTGAAACCTGAACAAACTGAAAAAATTAGGTTAAACTTCAGTAAATCACATGTGTTGACCGCACCTTTTGTGTTAAATGATTTAAAGTAGCAGGTTACTAGAATGTTTGGTATGCAAGTACAGACAACTTAAGGAATTATTTTGGAGTGCGGATGAACTTTGGCTTATAATGAATATTTCTGGATTGTGATTATGAGTGTCTAAAAGCATCTTTTGGGACAGGAAACCAAAACAACAAACCTTTTCGGAAGACTGACACTTATTCAATCCATCACGAGCTCAATCCCTGTCTACCACAAGCACACAAATTGGCTCCCCAATCACGTGCGCGATAAACTTGATCGACTCAAACACAAATTTTATTAGGCAACTAATATAACAAAGAAACAGACTCATCTTGTTGGATGAAAGAAGGTCATTAGAAAGAAGCGAGAAGATGGATTTGGCCTTAGAGAAGCCCAAAATAATACATAGTGATGCTCGCTAAAACAGGATTTAGATACATAAGATAAAAATATATAAAAGATGGGGGGGGGGGGGGGGGCATTCTTGAGCATAAGTGTAACGCCCCAATTTACAGACAGTCAGGTACGCTCGACACGTGTGAGTTTCGAGCATTAGGATTTTATTTTATTACGTTCGTTTATCCAACTTATAAGTATCATATTAATTTTATAAAATTTATTCCACTATGTCTACATGAACATATGTGAAATACTTGTCAACTTGAGAATTATTTTATAAATTAGATTTAATTGGTACGTGAAATGTGAGGACCAAATTGCATTAGCATTTTATTGGACCTAATTGATCATTATCCAAACTTTTTATACTTAATTGCATGAACTTATATCTTTGGAGGATTTAATTGCAAATAAAACATTTCATCAATTTTAAAGAGATGGATCACTTACCATTTCTTCTTCATTCTTCCATTTCATTTCATCCAAAATCATCATCCATAATTACTTCCTTCTCACCGAACCAAACATAATTACTTCCTTCTCACCGAACCAAACCTTCATGAAAGAAAAGGGATTTCATCATTTCTAGCTAAAATCTTTGAGGAATTGAGAGTCTTGGAGTATCATCTTCATCATATCTTCACCTTTTCTTCTTCTTCTTTCATTCAAGGTATAAATATGAGATATATATGATTTATTGCTATTAATAGATGAAGCTAGGGTTATGATTTTGATTTAATAACTTGTGTTTTAATTGTTAGAAGCATGATTCTAAGCTTTCAACATGAATTGGTGCATGAATTCTTGGAAATTATGGAGTTATATGATGAGTTGATATATGAGCTTGAAGTTGATGATTGTGATGATCGAAGCATGAAACAAGTGTTTATATTGGTTTTTATTACACTTTGAGCATGAACATATGTTTCCATCACAAATTCCTGCATTTGAGATTGAGTTATGAGTATTTTATGGAGATTTAAAAGTGGTTTGGGCTTCCCCTATTTTTCTGCTCTGTTTATGTATCTTCTGCGTAACGGGAACGGCCCTTCCCGTTCTCTTTGTAATTGGGAATGGTCGTTCCCATGATTGAATTATATGCATACCGGCGAGGATGGGAACGACCGTTCCCACTTTGGCTTAAAGCCGGGAACGACCCTTCCCATCTTCGGGGAACAGTTTCGGGAGGCTGGGAACGGCCCTTCCCGTTTTGAACTAAAGTCCGGAACGGCCGTTCCCAGGTCTCTGGAGAGGCAGAAACATTCTGCATAAATATGAGAATTTCAAATCCTTTTTTTTTACCTTCAATTGATCCTAACATGTTATTTTATGATCAATATCATGCAATAATAAGAGTATATCATGTTACATTCGTGAATGCATGTCATCTCATTACGTGACTATGTCGTACGTCATATTTGGTATCATTATTGAGTTATTATCTCACGAGTGCACAATGTCCCGTTTCTTGTCCAGTTCTTCTCGAGGGTGGAGATTGTGATCAACTGAGCACGTTCATGCATCCTTGAGTCATCGTGTCGCCTGTCAGGTGAGGTTTAATTGCTAGTTACATAGATCCCGTATAATCCTTATGTGAAGTTTTAGACCAAAAGGTATATATATATTTATCTATAATCATTTCTACACTCGTAAACAATTGGAAACAAGTCATGTTCATGAAAAGCAAGTCGGGTATCGTGATTGAATCGTGACCGTGCATTGGCGAGTAGCATGATAGCACTTTGGGCCCGAGGGTTAGTGTATGAGCCAACCGGGAAAGCATAGGGCTGACGGGTAACTCTGCACTTCCCTCATCATTTGGGATGACCCCTGAATCCACCAGGAGGTTTGGTGGAGGAAGGAATCCCATACGTGGGAGTCATGTTCCTGATGTACGTAGCATGGATGGTTAGGGTCTTGCAAACCCACCATTACCCGGAGTGAAAGGAGTTCATGAAATTACTAATTGTGAAATATAATAAACTGCATGATCACATGATAATTAAACAACGCATGTACAGTTCACTATTGGTGTAAGGTTGGAGAATTACCCTCACTCGCAAGGGCCACTGATTGACTGATTGAAAGTGATTAAAGTGTTTAATTTTGATAGTTGTAATATCGGGCCAAGTGTATAACATTTTGAACTTATATCGTATTCAGTTATAAAACCTTACCCGAGATTATAACTTACATGTTATCTGCGCTAATATTTATTTATGCTCCTCACTCAGTCTTCCATAGACTAACGCCTCCGCCTTTCAAGTTATTGCAGGTGCGTGCTAAGCGGGATTTGAGTCGAGTCCAGTCCTTGCATTCGAGTCATGCACGGTTCTTTCATTTATTGTTGCATACGAATCATTGTTATTGTTAATTATTATGAAATTTTGGAGATGATAATGTATTGATATGCATATAGAGAAGATTGTATATGTTATCATGAATCGTACTTGACTAGTGAAAACAGTTACTTACCTTTTGTTTATATTATCATATATTGCAAGTCGTGGTTAGAAGTTAGTGCCGCCTAGCCAGTTGATTTATTTTATTGTCACCCATTCGCTATAGGTTGATTCATGTGCGAATTACCTGTTTCGTATGTGGATTGACCTATAGTGCGGGGAGGTGTGGCACCTCTTCGTTTAGGGTGCTACAATAAGCCTCAACTTATGGCTTCCCGAGCATAGAATGGGATAGTTAGAAGCAGTTGAATGGTGGAGCCATTTTGCAAATGAAGGATTGAGAACGATGAAGGGACGTCTTTAAGGAATGATAGTGTAGCACCCGAAGCGGAGAGATTCCACATCCCCGCACTATAGCTCAATCCACATATGAGATGAACGACCCATACATAAACTAAACTATAGCGAACGGGAGATAATAAAAAAAATAAAAACGATCTAGCTAGGCGGGACTAACCCCAAACTAAATAATCAATTCATGATAATTTAAGCGGAAGCATAAGCAATAATAATGATCATACGACATGCATCATGAAATATACAATATTTTTTCCATGCGCTGCAATACAATATACCTAAATAACAACAATAGCCTAAATATTCCATAAATTTCCCGACACATATTAATAATGAAAATGAATTGTGCAAGACTTGAACGAAAGATAGGACACCACTCTAATCCCGCCTAGCGTGCACCTGCAAGAACCTGAAAGGTGGAGGCGTCAGTCTATGAAAGAATGAGTGAGGGGCATAATTATATATAAACATAAGTAACATGCAAGTTAAAACCTCGGGTAAAGCTTTTAAAATGAAAATAACATAAGTTCAAGAATAGAGTATCCTTCACCCGAGATTACAACTATCAAGTTTAACAATTCATTTAATCAATTTCATTCAATACGTGGCCCGGCGAGTGAGGGCAATTCTCCAACCTTTACACCAATCGTGAACATTACATGCTTTATTTAATTATCATATGATCATGCAATTCAATTACAGTGCACAAGTAGCAGTTTAATGAACTTCTTTTCCCTCCGATGATGGGAAGGTAGCGAGCCTTCGACCATCCATGACATGGTGTACGTCAGGAACATGACTCCCACGCACGGGACTCCTTCCTCCACCAAACCTCCTGGTGGATTCAGGCGTGATCCCACAATAGTGAGGATAGTGCAAGAGTTACCCGTCAGCCCTTGCTTTCCCGGTTGGCTCAAGACACTACCCTCGGGCCCAAAGTGAACAATACACGATACTCGCCAAAACATGCTTGGTACATGACAATAACATGGCTTGCTTGCAATGAACATGGCTTACGTTCAATAAACAAGACTTGCTTGCAATTTAATTAAGAGTTTTGGGGAAACTATAGATATAAATACCTTTTGGCCGAAATCTCATGTAAGGGTTGTATAGGTTTTATGTAACTACAAATTAAACCTCACCTGACAGGCCACAAGATGACTCAAGGATGCATGAAGGTGCTCATTGATCACTAATCTCCGCCCTGGAGAAGAACTGGACAAGAAAAGAGGACATTGTGTACACGTGAGATAATAACTCAAGGATGATACCAAATAGGACGCACGGCGTAGTCACGTAACGAGATGACGAGCAATGATCAATGTAGCATGCAAACATCATGTTTTGGCCTGAAATATATCATATAATCAAAAGTTGGGATCAATGAAGTCATTGGAATCGAAACTAAAATTCTCAATTTTATGCAGAAAGTTTCTGCCTCTCCAGAGACCTGGGAACGGCCGTTCCCGGCCTCCTGCGCATGCATGAATAGTTTGAGTTGGGAACGGCTGTTCCCAGGTTCGCTCACGCCTACTTCATTCAAAAGCGTGGGAACGACCGTTCCTATAATGCACTGAGGCGGGAAGGGTCGTTCCCGCGTTTCTGCAACTTGAAAAACAGAGCAGAAATAGGGGAAGCTCTCGGACCAATTTCCAATCCATCAAAACATCGATTTTCAAGCACCAAATTATCATATTTCTGGAAATCAACATACATATATGTTCAACATACCATAAAACACCAAATAAACAATCAAACCATTCTTGATCATCAAGATTTTTCACTTTCAAGCTCATACATGACTTCATCATATAAGCTCAAATTCTTCAAGAATTCATGCATGAATCCAATTTAAAATCATATATTCATATAGTACACCACATGTAATTCATTTATTCAATAAAACCACAAACCCTAGCCTGAAGTAAAATCATCAAGAATTATTCAAACAAGCTCACATATACCTTGAAGAAAAGAGATGGAGAGAAATGATGGTTGAGCTTCAATATATGCAATTCCTTGGAAAAACTTGATTGAAATCAATGAAATCCTTTCTTCTTTTCTTGATAGAGGAACCGAGAGCACAAGGAAGCAAGTTGGATGAAATTTTGGGATGAAAATGGAGATGGAAGAATGAAGAAGAAATATAACGTGATTCATCATTTTGAACTTGATAAAATGTTCAAATTGCAACTAAATCCTTCTGGTCTCTAAGTTATGCAATTAAGGATGGAAAGTTTGGAGAATGATCAATTAAATCCAAGAAATATCCATGCAATTCGGTCCTCACATTTAAATAAAAGATCATTTAAGGCCAAGTTGACAATTAAATCACGTTCGACAATTATTTCACGTAACAACCATTTTCATGTCATGCCATATTTCTCGAATTAATACAATTTCATATAATTTCACATAAACATGTCAGAGTATAATTTATAAAATTATCATGCAATATATGAATTGAATAAACAAAAGAATTAAAATAAATCCTAACTCTCGAAAAACTCACACGTGTCATGCTTACCTAAATACCCGGAAATCAGGGCGTTACAATTCTCTCCCCCTTAAGAGGATTTGGTCCCCAGATCCACTGTCTTGAATTCCTGGAATTTAATAACTCTCCCGTGTTCATCCCACGCGGGTTAGCAACTCCCCATCAGGGATTAGTTCGAAAAAGATCTTCAATCAACAAGGGTCCTCCAATGTTGTCAAGTCACGACCCTCACTTACCGGAATCTACACACTCGAGAGAAAATCTAATCTGCCACTAGAACAAGTATAAACAAGTAGCAAGTAATGATGAGAGAACCCCGTCTCCCAAAAAACAACAAGAGAACCCCGTCTCTTGACAAGCAATGATAGAACCCCGTCCCTCGAACAACACTGAGAGAATCCCTGTCTCTCACGCGCACAAAATAAAATTCAAGCGAGCAATTAGATAAACATTTCACAATTATCACATAAGGAGTAGGTAGAAGGTATCAATTACGTCAATTTGTTGTTCATATAAAGACAAATTAACAATGAACAAGAAATCACATACGACAATAATAAAATAAATGATGCACGTGATATGCATGTTCAAGTGTACCGTTCACCGTGGATGGGAATTCTCATATTGTAGAAGTTCGGTTGAATGCTTGATTCTTTGATTAAGATTGCTTCTCTCTGTACTACCATGTCTCAAATGTCCGACGTAAATAATCTGATAACCATTCAATCTTCACTCTGCGCTGAAATTCTTTATCCTTCCTAGCATCACAGTCCAAACTAACTCGTTCTCGCCACAATTTATATTTATCTCCAATTTCTTAAAATTCTCTGAGACTTGAAGTACGTTGCACATCAATATCTTTTGCATTCTAGAAAGAATGAATTTACATGGTTCCCGAAATAATATCGACGGTGTTTGATCTTGCAACTAAAGTTACCATCATTGGTCCTTTACCCTGTCTTGTCCCGTCAATTCCTAAACATTCTTTCTACCACCACGATTCAAAGTTCCCACTCTTGACAGTTAGCTCGTTTTGTTCTTTTAATGCTTTTCCACCTAAATCTTTTATTTCCAACCTCGATTGACTTGAGTTCCACGTCCCCCTCTGCGGTATACGATAACCTCATTAATCTATTATTATCTAGCATCCTTGTAATAGTATAGCACTTTTTGGTCATTTCGCGCAACTCTTGAATGATAGTCGCCTTCCTTGTAGGATTCTCATCTTTGATCAAAGTATGCTCAATCCACTCATAGAAGTCATTATCTCTCTCATTTTCCTCAAGTTCTTTTAATTTCAGCTCGGCTCAAGGTATGCCTCCTTAGGACTTTAGGAGTCTCCATTCTGAGACTTTGGAAACTTGAGAATTAGGATATTGAAGGCTTCCTTTACATGGTTCTGATAGAGGATTCTAGAAGGAATCACTTTCTTGAGGTTTCAACCTTCTCAAATAACGTCTAACATCGGATTTAGGTTGTTTCCCGGCTGGCTCTCCCCCTTAAGAAAATAAAATAAAAATTTCTAAATACTTGAACTTGTTCTACCCTTTCTTGGATCAGAGATCTGAATTTCTCCCAACTCAGTTCTCTTGAAATCCACGTTTTACTCAGGCCACGTATCTAATGATCCTTACTCCAAGTGAAAGACCCCAATAATACTCAAATGTAACTTCTTCCAATATCTTGATTCAATATAACCTTAGTTGAGGCGGTAGTGGAAGCAAAATTGGAGAGAGCCTATTAACAATAAACGCTAAATAATGCATGTCGGTTAAAAGGTTAATGCACATATTACACTTACAAAAAATTTAAAAATGCAACACGGTGGAACAATTATATTAATTTAAAGATATGCGTATAAGTAAAGAGATTTAAATAAGTTAAATAATTGGAGCAGCGCACTTAACACATCAAGTATGCAATCTTGAATGGCAATTATGATAACCTATATAGACGAGAGATAATTAAATTAATACATATATTATGCACGTGCTTATGAATGCATTGAACATGTCACCGTAGTAATGCTAGGCTTTAATCCGGCACCCGTTCCTTGTTGGTCATATTACAAGCTTGTCTCAAACTGTTGATCATCTCTAGTTTTCCCACGGTCTTTCAAATCTTCAAAATTCTCTGGCCTCAACTCGAACATTTCCATGACTTAGTTTGGAAATTTCTTGAACCCAACTCTTTCCCGATTATCATTGTCTAAATGGTTCCCGAACCTTCACCATGATTAATTCCTTGGTTACAATCTTCCTTGTATTACCTTGTGTAGCTTTATGGTCCAAGATTGTAATTCTTGAATACAAATGTTTCTATTATCATGCCCTTGACATCTTGACATTTTCGAAGAATTAATCTCCAACGGTGGTCCTAGTATTCATCCTAGTTATCACTGTGCCTTTCTTTATTGCTTCCATTTGTTGCTCCATATCTTCCAATTCAGCCTTGCAACTCGACAATTCAGTTTGGATCGGAAAAATAGGGTCAATCTGCCCGAATATAGAATCTCTAGTATCTTGGCTTCCCATAAACTGGTTGTTCAATTCTTCTAATTGTTGGGTCATGAATCCCAATTCAATTGATTTCTCAAACCTTCCAAAAATTAGAGCCCTGTCTCAAGGTCCGAAGTATCTCAACTCCTCCCGTATTTAATTCCCAAAATTTTACTTTGACCGGAATTATTTGAATCGATTTCTTCTCACGCCTTGATTTCGGCTCCAACTAACTGAAAATCCTCAACTTGCACGAAATTCTGAACCTTGGATCGTTAGTACCCTTAAATCTTCCTTCACCTCTTCCTTAAGTTGAGTAAATCTCCCAAACTCGGTTGATCCTTCTCTTCTATAATGTAAGTTCACACAGTTACTTGGCAAGTTGTAGACATCACTTCTTGTAGATGGAAATCTTGAATTTAAATCTCTTCAAGACTTTATCTATCAAATTTTCCTGAGTAGATATTCCCACAACTGATTTTTCTATTTCGGATTGTATCTTTCCCAAGCTGTAGAAAAAGAACTTGTTGTATGTTGAGGTTGTCGCAAAGATTGGTCGTGGTTTGATATCATTTTCACAGCCTGTAACTCACAACTTCCTTTGAAAATAAATGCATGTAGGTAAAGCATGCTCATGTCACACAATTGTCACCAAAACAGGAATTCGATGCAAATGGCAACAATTAGTTCAACAAAATTGACAATTAAACACATTAGGCATGTAAATCTTCAAGTATTGTAAGGTCAGTAATCGACAATTATGGACAAGAATCAATGCAATGCTCGAGTTATCTAATAATTCAAGAAATTCAAAGGATCCAAGTAACCAGGTAATTTCAAATAAAATGCAAGACTTTCAAATTAACAATTAATTCCTATGTCGTACGACCTAGACTTGACACGACACGACACTAGAACCTTCGTTTTACAACCGGGCTCAAATACCACTTAAGATGTAGCACCCGAAGCGCAAAGATGCCACATCCCCGCACTATAGCTCAATCCACATATGAGATGGACGACCCATACATGAACTAAACTATAGCGAACGGGAGACAATAAAAAAAATAAAAATGATCTAGCTAGGGGGGACTAACCCCAAACCAAATAATCAATTCATGATAATTTAAGCGAAAGCATAAGCAATAATAATGATCATACGACATGCATCACGAAATATACAATATTCTTTGCATGCAATGCAATACAATATACCTAAATAACAACAATAGACTAAATATTCCATAAATTTCCCGACACCTATTATCAATGAAAATGAACTGTACAAGACCCGAACGAAAGACAGGACACGACTCTAATCCCGCCTAGCGTGCACCTGCAAGAACCTAAAAGGTGGAAGCGTCAATCTATGAAAGACTGAGTGAGGGGCATAATTATATATAAACACAAGTAACATGCAAGTTATAACCTCGGGTAAAGCTTTTAAAATGAAAATAACATAAGTTCAAGAATAGAGTATCCTTCGCCCGAAATTACAACTTTCAAGTTCAACAATTCATTTAATCAATTTCATTCATTACATGGCCCGGCGAGTGAGGGCAATTCTCCAACCTTTACACCAATCGTGAACATTACATACTTTATTTAATTATCATGTGATCATGCAATTCAATTACAGTGCACAAGTAATAGTTTCATGAACTTCTTTTCCCTCTGATGATGGGAAGGTACCGAGCCTTCGACCATCCATGACATGGTGTACGTCAGGAACATGACTCCCACGCACGGGACTCCTTCCTCCACCAAACCTCCTGGTGGATTCAGGGGTGATCCCACAATAGTGAGGATAGTGCAAGAGTTACCCGTCAGCCCTTGCTTTCCCGGTTGGCTCAAGACACTACCCTCGGGCCCAAAGTGAACAATACATGATACTCGCCAAAACATGCTGGGTGCATGACAATAACATGGCGTGCTTGCAATGAACATGGCTTGCGTTCCATAAACATGGCTTGCTTGCAATTTAATTAAGAGTTTTGGGGAAACTATAGATATAAATGTCTTTTGGCCAAAATCTCATTTAAGGGTTGTATAGGTTCTATGTAACTAGAAATTAAACCTCACCTGACAGGCGACAAGACGACTCAAGGATGCAAGAAGGTGCTCATTGATCACTAATCTCCGCCCTGGAGAAGAACTGAACAAGAAAAGAGGACATTGTGTACAAGTGAGACAATAACTCAAGGATGATACCAAATAGGATGCACGGCGTAGTCACGTAACGAGATGACGAGCAATGATCAATGTAGCATGCAAACATCATGTTTTGGTATGAAATATATCATATAATCTCAATTTGGGATCAATAAAGGCATTGGAATCGAAACTGAAATTCTCAATTTTATGCAAAAAGTTTCTGCCTCTCCAGAGACCTGGGAACGGCCGTTCCAACCTTTAGTTCAAAATGGGAAGGGCGGTTCCCGACCTCCTGCGCATGCATGAACAGTTTGAGTTGGGAACGGCTAGTTCAAACTAGTCAATCGCCCTTTCTTGTTTCGACCCCCTTGCACCGTGGACCACAATGAGATATCATCCAGTACAACATAGTCGGGATCCTCAAGCACACGCCTCTGATGCTCTTCAAGGGCCTTCTGGTATCGCACCTATGTATATATTCGTATATATATATGTACACATGAAAGTTAGGTGGAATTCGTAATTTAAATATTAATGGTTGCATAGTTATAACTTAAAACGAAAAGATCAGAGCAAACCTTGTACTGTAGACGCTCATTTTCAGCGGGAACATTCTCAAGTAATTTTTCCCTATCTTCAAGTGTAACAAAGGTCTTGCTGTATAAGGTTTCTGTGGTCAAACTTTGGCACGTAGCAGCTTCCTATACATGATTATGTACAATGATATTAAAGTCAAACACTGCAATAACCATTTGTGACTAATAAATTACTTACATGCTTCTTAATGATTATGTGGACACTTTGAGAACCCCCCCCCTCCATATGTCGGTGCCCCCGCTGCGGATAGTCTGTTTGCTTTATTCCTTTGGCGAACTGTTTGGTAATCTTCACGTGCCCACAACTCACACAACTCATTATAAACTCCATCTAGCATCCACCTGGGCTTACGACCACTTTTCCTAATGTCGGGAAGATACCTCTCATTCTTTCACCCATCTTCTCCATGAAAGCGGCATACATATGTCCTTCCGCTTGAGGCTCCCAATAAACGAATTTCTGTAAAAATACCCATGTTATTATACGTTTTACAGTTACAAATAAATTAACATTATCACGGTTACCTTCCAATCTTGGAACCAACTGTCCCTCACTGGCTGAGGAACATTACTCCACTTATCATATTCGGTGGTCAGCCTACTTTTCAGCACATTCGTAATGGCGTTCGTGTCATCTTTGTTGTCGTGATACCTACAAGAATTTCATTGTCTAATTATAAACATTAATATGTTGCATAACAAAAAGAAATTAAAACAAAAACAAGAATTTCAAAGGTCACTTGCCCCCTCTTTCCAACAGGAATTAAAAACTTTTTGCCAACTGGAGGGGCGTCAGTATCAGTAGGGTTGTGCTGGTCTGATCCAATCACACCATGACTAGACTCTCCAGGCGTGGATCCCGAAGCGTTTGGTTCATCCGTTTCGGGTACATTTGACGGTGTAGTGGATGGGGACGGTGTATGTACCATAGACGGGATAAGTGGCTGTGTAGGAGAGGCATCAGGTGAGGCTTCTAGTGAGGGCATTGGTCGAATACCTCGGCCTCTACCCTTGGAACCGCCACTCCTAGCACGTAATGCTTTATTGGGAATCCTCGGTTGGTACATCTACAATTAAAAAACCAATTTACATTAATAGACAGTATATTCATTTGCCAACGTAAAATACAAATCAAGTTAAGACAAGTTGCAAGGATATGTAAATTGAATTGTAAGATGCAAACCATTTGTTACTTATAAAGCTAATGCAACAGAAATATGGATGTACGAAAAAATCTAGTGCAACAAAAGAAGTTTAGGTAAAACATATTACCAAATCAATCACTAAGGGTGTTTTCTACATCCTCGTCTGCCGAATCATCTATTAATTCATCTTCCGCTACATATTCACCAAATGTGTTAATTTCCGCTCTAAAAAGTCATCTAAGTTAACGTTCGTGTCGGCTAAAGGCCCAACTACATCATCTACTTGTACCATATTGATAATTGTTGTCTCATCGTTTTGATATGCAATCTCAAATGATTCCTCTATTTCTACTCTTCCTCTTGGCTTGGTTTTAATTACTGCCCACCAATTTTGGTTATCTTTGATTCGACCAGGGTACGGAACATAATAAACCTGTTGGGCTAGCTTTGCTAGGATAAAAGGATCATACCTTTTGTATCCACCCGTATGTTTTACCTCAATGATTGTGTTTTCTGCATTACCAATACGGGTCCCCCGGTGTGGTGTGGGATTAAACCAATCACATTTGAATAAAACAACCTTCTTTGTTGGAGAACCTGGGTAATCAAGTTCGATGATTTCTTCTAATGTCCCGTAATAGTCATCTGTTATATCTCCTTTATTCGCACTTCCTTTTACCTAAACTCCGAAATTCATTATTTTTTCCCCTTGACCCCCTGATCTCATATGGAATTTGAAACCATTGACAAAGTACTTCTGAAATGTCCTAACCTTTGTATTCGGTCCCCAAGATAAGTGTTGCAATAAAGGATCATCAATTCCATTGTTGGGGTCTTAAACCTAAGCAATATAAGTTTCGTTGTTATTTATTGTTGTATATTTTTCGCAATTTGTAGTTAGTGTTACAAACTTCATTAATACTTACATGATGCTGGAACCAGCTTACAAAGTTTCTTTCAATGTGGTCGCTATTATCTCCATCGTCCGCGCCCATCAGTGCGATGAATTCACTAAAATTTTTATTGTCATTTATAAAAACATTAGCCACTAACTTAATGGAAATAAACTATTTGTAACCCTATTTACTTACTTGTAATATTTTTGAACTTCGTCGCAGTTTAGCAAAATATGAACCGAGATTGCATTGAACTCCTTCGAAGAGGTAATATGACGTTCTTTAATTGCACCAGATGCACGACCCGGTGTGTTGAAAATAGATATTGTAGGTGCTTTCAAATCATCATTGTTACCCCCATCATCATTTCTACCTACCCTATTCCTCATGGAACGAACTTCAGATTCAAAGTAGTATGAGCAAAAGCTCACAGTCTCATGGTGTAAATACGCTTGACAAATTGAGCCCTCCACCCTCGCCTTATTTTTAATGGTCCTTTTAATTTTCCCAAAAAACCTATATTTATGGCAAAAGAAGTACTGTAAGTTTGGTTAAAGATGCAAAACTTATAAAAATAGAAGAATATATTTGCATCAGGGGCATTACCTTTCAAATGGATACATCCATCTGAATTGTACAGGGCCTCCATTACGAGCCTCCTCGATCAAATGAATTGGCAAATGTTCCATTACGTCAAAAAAAGACGGTGGAAATACCCGCTCAAGTTTGCAAAGTATAATAGGAATGTTTTTTTCCATTTTGTCAAGATCTTCGTGTCTTAGGGTACTTAAACACAAGTCCTTGAAAAATTTGCTCAATTCAGCTAAAGGCTTTCAAACATTGTCAGGCAATTCTTTAAATGCAATCGGTAACAATTGCTCCATAAAAATATGACAATCATGGCTCTTCATTCCATGTATCTTGGCTGCTTGAACGTCAACACACCTTGCCAAATTTGATGAACATCCGTCAGGCATAACGAGTTGTTTTAGCCACTCACAAATTATACGTTTTTGCGCTAACGTAAAGGCATACTTAGCTTTTGGCTTTGCCCATCGCCCGTTTCCTATGGGCACCAAATTTAACTCTGGCCGCCTACATAACTCCTGCATATCTAACTGTGCATTCGCGTTATCTTTTGTTTTAGTAGGCATGTCGATAACCATGTTGAAAATATTATCGAACACATTTTTCTCTATGTACATCACGTCTAAATTATGTCGTATTAGAAGATCTTTCCAGTAAGGTAACTCCCAAAATATAGACTGTTTTTTCAGTTATGTGACTCACCACAACCAGGTATTCTTGGATTATCAGGTTGCTCTGTAACTTTTGGGAAGTATTGCACTATTTCCCACAATTCATACCCATTTGACATTCGTGGTGGATGATCATATTCAGTTTGGTTTTTCCTAAAATTATTTTTATTATGCCTGTACGAATGACTTGGATCAAGGAACATCCAATGACAATCAAACCAACTGAATTTTCTTCCGTTTAGCAAGTATATTGCCTTACTTTCACCCATACAATACGGGCATACTAATCTACCATGCGTGCTCCAACCAGAAAGCATTGCATAAGCCGGGAAATCGTTAATCGTCCACATCAAGGCAGCTTTCAGGTTAAAATTTTGCTTTGTCGATGCGTCATATGTAGGCACACCGACATACCACAACTCTTTCAATTCGTCAATTAATGGTTATAAATACACATCAATGTTCTGTTTTGGATTGTTGGGGCCAGGAATGATACAGGTCAACATATACGGAATCGTCATGCACATTTCTGGTGGAAGATTGTATGGTGTCACGATGATAGGCCAACATGAATAGGATGCCGCTGACTGTGAATATGGAGTAAACCCATCTGGGAACAACGCAAGTCTTACGTTTCTCGGGTCACTCGTAAACTCAGGATCTGTCTCGTCAAAATGTTTCCATGCTTTCCCACAGATGGATGAGACATTGTCCCTTCTGGCCTTTTGTTCTTTGCATGCCATGTCATATGTGGCGCTGAGCTCATTGACGCAAATAGTCGTTTCAATCTTGGAATGAGAGGAAGATAATGCATTGTAGAGACTGGTTTGTTTTTCCTCTTGCCTCTTTCATTCTCTTTTTCCTCGTATCGACCAGCACCGTAAAATTTGCATTATGTTAGTTCTTCATCCTCCTTGTAATACAACATGCACCCTCTCGCACAACAATCAATCTTAATGCTTTGCAATCCTAACTTATGTACAAGTTTTTTGCGCTTCGTCAACGGGCACAGATCTGACACTAACTGGATGAATTCATCGACCAGGTCATGTGTTGCATTATAATCATTTTGGATAATCAATATCCTAACTGCAACTGACAAAGGTGAATGTTTCTCGCACCCATGCCACACAGGTTTGTTAAATTCATCCAAAAGGTCATAAAACCTTTGTATTGCTGGATTAGGTGGCTCACTCTGGCCTGACATTCCCCCAACATCATACATAATAGCATCACAATACATATCTCTGTACCGACTTAATGGATCTTCATAGTTTTGATTGTTTGTGTTGCTAGGGGCACCCTGTTGAATAGGCAAAGTTGTTTCACCATGATCAGTCCAGTACCAGTAGTTCGGTTTAAAGCCATGGGCATACAAATGCCGTCTCAAATCATCGGGTTTCAATAAGACATACTTCCTTATGCACTTCTTACAAGGACAATGGATGACCCCTTCTCTAATAAATAGCTCTAACTTACTTGCATGCTCAATGAAAGTCTCAATCCCTTTGATATATTCTACCCTGCATCCACCCCTTTTAGGATTTGTTCGATTGTACATCCAAAGTCTGCCAGTAGGAATGTCCATGATTTAAAATTACGATCAATTTAAAAGATTGGATTACATATTCTTACAATATCAATTAATGAAAAGTATTATACCATATTACACTTACAAGCTTGGCTTACGTATTCTTACAATATCAATTAATGAAAAGTACTATACCATATTACACTTACAATTTATAATTAATTTTCTTTTCTTTTTCTTTTCCTCTAGTGAGAGAGAACAAGAAATTTTTGTTTCATTAAATAAACTCATAAAGACAATGCCTTCATAATTCCTGCCAACTCTTTTTTCTATCTTCTGTCATTTTCCCCTACATGAGGTGCCCCACCAAGTTTAGCTACAAGTTTACGTAGAAATATATGAGTATTCGATATTGAACAATAAAACAGCTAGCTAGTTGGTTGGTAAATTGATTTACAGCAGTTATATATAAAAATTAATTACACTACAGTAAACACCCCTGTACCTTTAGACTAATTACACAAGAACCCCCTCTAGAACCATGAGGGTCTATTTATTTGATATCAAAATTGTGAACAGGGGTGGTCTGTGTAATTATCAGAAATCAGAAGTTATAATAATGTACAGGGCTTTACTAACAAAGTTATAAATATACCACGTTTCTGTTAATAAAGATTAGACAGTTAGGCAAAGGTGAGTATTTATAAATACTGTAATATACATGTATGCATAGCTTAATAGATTATCAGTTAATATACATATATACTGTAATAGATTATCAGTTAATAGCTTAATATATATACTGTAATATACATATATACTGTAATATACATGTATGTATAGCTTAATACATGTATGGAGATGGCAGAGTTTCTTTTTCCTTTATCACATTTCGAACGTTGGAACTTGGAGGATCAAGTTACACTTCTTACGACGTCCATTGAATCAGTATTATATGGTGATATATATATATATATATATATATATATATATATATACCAACTTATCTATCTCTACACATACATATACAAGGATGTTATAGCTTACAAGATGAAGTTTTGGTATAATTTACATGCAGCCCTTTAGGCTTAATTTCATTTTCAGACCACAATTGTGTATGCATTAGTTCAATTTTAATGTTCCATATTCTTTGGGCAGTTTATACTAATTGTTCACATAGCTAATGATGCAATTAAGTCACCTACCGGTAGTTTATACTAACTGTTGTTCAAAGGGAGATTGAGAAAGGGTAGCTAATGATGAAATAAAGTCCCCTGCCAAGAAATATGACTGCTCAAGAATGAGACTAAGAACGCCTACAAAGCAACAAAAGAGAGACCAAAAAGCAACAGCTACTAATGCATATTACAGAAAACCATAGGATTAAAAGGAATAAACATTGAAGAAGTCACTGAGAAATCAACATCTCAACCCAAATTTCACTGCTGCATAGAAAATGACACCTCACGAACAAAGCAATCCACACAAAACATCAACTAAAGACCTCAAAGATTCGATCTTTGAAGCTTCCCGATAATGAAAAATTGGTGTAAGGCACAATATGCCAAAAAAAAGCAATAAGTAAGCAAATATTCAGTAGTTTAGATCACTAATTTAAAAGAAACCAAGAAGTGAGATAGATTGTCACCTTAATTACTGTATTTCGGCGACAAAAGACACCAAATTTCTTCCAAACACAGTCCAACCTGATATTCAAATACGGAACAAACTTAATAAGCTTAAAATTTAACATTTAAAAGACCTTGACATACAAATTAATAAATTTAACGAACTATAACAAGGTAGATTTTATAAGTTAAAAATTCAATGTCAATCTGACAGAAAGTAGTATATCGGACTATGATATATGTAACACACTTTTAGAACATACTTCTTACCAAAAGCATGCCAAATGGAAGCTAAAACAAAAGACGAACATCACAACAATAACTGGAATATCAATGCAGCACACATTTCGCAAAGAAATATTTTTACCATATCATACAAACTCGGATTAAGCTGAAATTTTACGTACATACTCAAGATACATTGAGGAACATCTCTGTAAAACAATTTTAAAAAATATGAAGGTTTACCCCCTCTGCTCAAGGAGTTAGTTCAGATCAGGAAAATTGAAATGTTGTACCGATTTAAATTTTTCTCGGGTATCAAACGGACTGGGATGAACGTAAAATTCGGCAGACACAAACCTCAACATGTTGGGAATGTACAGTTAAAACAGTTTTCAAAACGGGTTTCGCATGGACTCAAAATTTGAGTCTAAAGTTGCTGTATAAAACCTATCAGTTTTTGTGTTATGCATTCGTTAACTATAAGCATGCAAGAACTCAGCCAAAACAATCAAAACTCATGCAAAAACATACCTATAACATTCCCTAACCTTTAAAATTAATCGTACACTCAATAACACAAGAATTCAGACATCAACAGTCATCGAAATCAACACAAACGAAAAGGTTACCTCTAGTAGCAGAAGATGAAGGCCTGGAATATTTACTTTGGCTTTAACTTGTCTCCCGTCCTACACCCTCAAGCAAATTCTCAACTGCCAGAAAAATATACATTCAGATTCGGAATAGAAATATCCATTGGACAAAAACTCCAAAGGCAGTAATCTCTGATTAATGATTATTGATAAAATTTCCCCTGATCAGTGATTATTGATAAAATTACAAATACTTACCCTGTCAAAGATTTACATTACATCTGGATTCATCCATTTTGATGGTTTCATGTTCAATATTTTACTAAAACCCTATTTCACGTTTGACACTTACTGATTGATATTGAACTTCAATCCATGATTATAATAGCATGTGCTAGGCCAAATCAGAAAATATAACAGGGGAAGTTTTATAATCTCTTAAACCTCGGGGGAAGTTTTTGTAAGTAGGACAACCCTCATGGCATGTCACTGTGAGTATCCCGATATTAAAATAAAAATTGTAAATGATGGAGAATACCTGAGAAAATCTTGTATTTCGGTGACAAACACGTCAAACCACAACTTATCTTCAGCTAAAACGGATCCACAGTTGTAATGCTTTGGTTAAATTGAGGAGCACCTCCTCTTCCTTTGCTGAAATCTGAGTGACACTTCGTTCAATTAACACCCATACCCAAATGCCTCCATAAGAACACAAAATCGAACAAAACCAACATCATTTCACCAAAAAACTGGAAGAAACTCATCACCCTCAAACTACAAAATCACGAGGAGTAAAGAGGTTACCTTCAGTACTACTAGCCGCCTAAATGCCTTCTTCACCTCCAATTCAGACGCACCCGGTTTGAACCTCCAAATGTGGCACCTGATTCTTACACAAACGAACCCACAAAAGCCCCAAACGCTACCCTATGGTTCAATACCGAGAACCCTAACCTCCGATTAAAAATGCAAGTGATTTGGGAAGCAATCGTGCGTGCTTCTGATAAATTTTCCGAGAACCCTTTTTGATTTCAAGTCAGCTCCTTCAGCTTTTCGATTTCAAAGTGAAATGGATTTGGGGGGAAAATTTTCAGGGCTCGTTATTATTGCTGTAATAATTTCCGAGGGGGACGTTTCATCGTAATACCGTCGGAAGACAAATGTGAGGAAATAAGTGACGGAAATCCAACTACAGAAGTCGTTGGAATAAGTGAAAAGGGCAAATATATCCACACCAACGGAAAAATCCTGTCGGAAATCCGTTGGTGAAGTAAGTTAGTGGGACAAAAACATCCGACGGAACACACCCGTCGGTTATCCGTGGGATAATTATTAATCAATGCAACACCGACGGACATATATCCGTCGGGTATCCAATAACCTGCATGCAAGTCTATCGACGGCTTTCCCGTCGGAAACCCGTTGCAAACATTTCAGCGCAAAAAGTGCGCCAAAACTTCCGACGGATATCCGATGCAAGTCCGACGACGCCGTCGTCGCAATGTTTTGGCGCACTTTTTTTTAAGACCATCCACTATTTTGGACGACTTTACGATGGCAAACCGACTGTTTTTCTCATGGGTTTTTTGACCAATGAGTCATTTCAATTCCGTTGGTTCGACATGGCTTTTTCATCGGAAATTCCGACGGAAAACCGACGGCTATGTCCCGTCGATTTTTTCCGTCAGAATTCGGTGTTTTTCTTGTAGTGCATTTGGGATGACCCCTGAATCCACCAGGAGGTTGGTAGAGGAAGGATTCCCGGGTATGGGATTCATGTAACCGATGCTCACCATGATTGGATGGTTTGGGTTTGCAAACCATCAACCGGAGGAAAAAGGATTAATGAAATTGCTATTGATTGATTGCACCGTAATTACTTACGTGATGACTTAACTAATTGATAACCTAACTATTGTACACTGTCGGAATAAAGGTTGGAGACTTGCCCTCACTCGTCGGGCCACTGATTGATTGAAATTGAATTAATTGTAAACTTGATAGTTGTAATCTCGGGCGATGTTTACTTTATTATTGAACTTATATTATTTTCTTTCCTAAACATTTACTCGAGATTATAACTTGCATGTTATTTGCGTTTATAACTATTATACCCCTCACTCCTTTCAATCTTTTGCAGGTGCGTGCTAGGCGGGCATTAGAGTCGTGTGGAACCCTTAATCTGGGTCTAGCACACTACACCTTTATGTTATTGATGCATATGGGATATTCATTTTATTTTGAGAGATTGTATACGTTGTTATGATTAGAAGGGTTGAAGAATATATACTTTTGATGGTATATGGTCCTTGATAGATGGTATATATTATGCTTTCACTTAAATTGTTATGCATTGATTTATTTGGTTTGGGATTAATCACGCCTAGCTAGAATTGTTTTTTTTTATTTTCTCCCGTTCACTATACGTTTGGTTTATGTACGGATTCTCCATTCCGTATGTGGACTGAACTATAGTGCAGAGAATGCAGTTACCTTGCGTTTCAGGTGCTACAACTAACATAACAATGTAGTACTAAAAAAATAAATCCTTACAAATATGAATTCACAATCTTCAACTACATAATTAACAAAATATACTGTATTGATCTTACATAGAAATCTGCCAAAAGATAGTTTTGTAGTACATCATAATCCTTGAAATTCTTCAACACCAGGATTCCTTATCTCAATTCCACCTATAATGGAGTAAAATTGATAAATAAACTATTCAGTAAGCAAAATTATTATAAGAATGGACTTATTCTCCCTCTTTGTTTGCTAATCCCCAATACTACACAACCAACAAATATATAACGTTGTCGTGGAAGTTCTGAAACATATTACGGTTAAACTTTGGCTAATTTGCAATACTACACCACCAATTAATATGCAAAAAACAGTGCATCAATCAACCTGATGAATATGTGATATGTATGCTAAAATAGCAGCAACACAGATCGCAAAACCAACATCTTGAGCTCATAAGCAATCAATGACTAATGATACAAATCACAATTAATGTTTCATAGCTTCAACGTTTTAACGATAAAAAGATTGAGAAAGGCATCATTATTAAACTAAAAGAAACAACATATTCACCTTTTTCTTTCTTGACCTCTTGGAGATGGTTTTTTTCGCCATTGATGTTAACCTGAAACAACAAAATTTAGAAATAGAGCTCAATCAGTTCATATTCATAATAATGAGCCAAAATTTCCCAGCTTTTGACACTGTCAGAAGATCAGAGATGAGATGACAAATGGGGAAATTCAAATTTTATTTCAACTAAATCATGAGCAACGAACTCATCCAAAAAGTGGACAATTGATCGAAAAAAGAATGAGAGGACAAATTTTTTGACTTCAAATAATAAATATTCTTTGTTTTGGTTTAATAATAAATTCCACTTCGAAAATAAGGGAAAATCAAATTTTTACTTAAATCAAATTTACCTTAAACACATCAATGCACGATAAAATTAACTCTTATCTATTCTAAATAAAGTGCTAAAAATAAAAGGTTGAATTAACTCAAAGTGTTCTATTACTTAAATTCAACCAAGAGAAAGTGAATTGATAATTTTTAAACCATACGTGATGCAGCAACATAAAATAAAGAAATACCAAAAATGAAGCAGAGATCCAACACTTGAGGGAACTTATCAATTATAAGTTTAAACAACCCCAAACTTTTTGTTTCCACGACAAAACTTCACTAAAAGCATTTGACAACTAATAGTTCCGTAGACTTGTACTATTTATTGTCACATTAAAGTAATACTCCCTATTCACACCGAAATATACCATCAAAATGATATTGAAGCAAGAAAAAAGGAAAAAAAACAAACAAACAAAATCCAGAGGAAATTGGGGGAAAAATACCTGGACTGCTATTATCTTGCACTTCAAATGACGACTAAGCATAATTAAGCCTAACTATAGATTTCAAAAAGAAAAATCAGACTAATGTAGACAGAAATCATAAGCACAAAAAAACAGAGGAAATCAAAAGAAAACTGTGGAAAAATACCTGAACTACCACTTATTTGGCTCTTCCGATAGCGCATAACATAGGGAAAAAACCCGAAAAGGAGATGGCAAAAATCAGAAACTGAGATTTAATGCAAAACATGGAAGGAAAAAATCAAAAAGGAGATGGAAATCATTATGTCGGAATGCACGAAGCCCATAGAACAAAATCATAACCATCAATAGCGTCCGAGTTGACAGACTTACGCGGTTCTATCAAGCGAAACACCTGAATTGTTGACGGTTTAATCAAGCCATCAAGCGATAACACCCAGGTTGTGGCAGGGAGAGCAGGGTTGGGCCAGTGAAGAAAAGGAATGTCGGACAAAGTCGATCACTATAGGTAGAAAAGGAATGCAGAGTTGGTTTTCTATTATGAATTTGCGTTTGAGAGGGGAGGCAGTTCAATTTCAAGAGTTCCGGAAGTAGTTACGAACGTGGGTAATTTGAAATTAACAAATTCCCAAAGAGCCCTTTAATCTTATATAGTTCTCCTAGCATTATTGAGGGTATAATAGGCACTCTCTAAAAATCGGTATGGCATCCCAAAATAACCGTCATTGGTGAGAGAAAAACCATTTTCCTTTTTTATGTAGCATAGTATTATATTTCAAACAAAGAGAAAATTGCCTAAACATTTTTGTATGTAACTAACTCATTACCAGCAATCTTTCCCGTGTTAACAGGTACAAGTACAATGGGGGTAATTTCTATGCCTTCATTCAACATTAATACCGTGAAATAAGAAATATTTCAACTAATAGTAAAAAAAAAAAAAAAAAAAAAGCTAAGTTGCGCTTGAATAAAGAATACCTTATTTTCTACAACTACTGTATTAAAAACACATCAGCCACAATGAAGATATAAATGACTTCTCAACCTGTTTGCCAAAACAATATAACATTAGAAATGTCATAGAAAAAAGAAAACTGAGATTGAACCTTAAATTACTATAATTAAGCATCATTTGAAATTTCTCCAACACTTTTTAGGGGATAAATCTTAGTTGCGAAAAATTTTTAAAAACTAATTATTGGATACATCACATTAGTTTTAGACATTCCCAGCAACACTTCCTTCAGTGGAGATATCCAAATGCAACTTTCAAAACTACACAAATTCATATTTTGTATTTAATTTTTCTAAATTTAAATTCTTGTTCAGTTGTTGCCCAGATTCATAAGACATACCAGGATGACGTGAAAATAGGATAAGAAAACCTTGGAAAGATAGGTTGTACTGTAAACTGATGTGAATTATACCGATTAAAGATGCACAATAAATTGAGACACCAAAAATATTTATTACCATCATAATTTCACTACTTTATAGTTCAAATATATTAGTATTTCAGAAATTAAAAACGTGCTATGTTATGAAATCCATCCTTCTGCTAAAAACAGAAGCACCCACAAATTTTATTTTCTCTAAGTTACTCGACATGCACCTTACCCTTTAGTCTTTAGTGTGTAGAAATAGTAGGTGTCCAGGTTTCCAAATATCACCCATTCAAAATTCCCTTTTTTTCTTCATATTCTTAAACAAAGTCAATTGAAGATATTCCTGCATATTGAACACAATTCAGATAAGAAAAAACAAGATTTCATGTATAACTTTATTCCTAAAGGGACAAAAAACGTAGTAGGAAGAAAGATGAATTATGTATTTATTCTCCAATATAAGTACCATGACATAAAATAAGAGTTTAATAGAGGAAATTATTGCCCAAATAACAAGATGTGTTACTTAGCCTAAATGCAAAGCGAAAAGTGCACAAGAAGTATATCCCATAGCCACTAATTAGAAGCAAAGTGCATAGGGAAAGCAAAAACTCAAATCAGTACTTCAACCTCACTCTCACTAGCTAAGGAAGCAAAAGATAGACATGTTGATATTTTGTAATTAAACAAAAAGAAAAGTACCAGCTGAACAAATAACTAAGAAATCCCAATATATCACAAGAGAATGCATGTAAAAATCTTGAGTTAGGAAACAACGGTTATTTTTGTTGCTGATACATAATGAAAGCTGAAGAAGTTCAGGCCAAACACAATAAGAGATTGCTCAGGATGCATGTCTTTTCTCCACATTAGCTATGTGAACAATTAAATACAAGCAATACATAAAGATCAAATAAAAACAAAAAGGAAAAAATGTGCAAAGAATAACATGCAATTCCAAAGGCATTGTACTTAGACACTGAAGTAATCCATAGGAGCAATGAAAACTTTGGTCTAACAAGCAACCACTTTTGTTGAATTCCCATTCAAACAAACAAATAACCACAACATTCCACAAGTGGAGAGCAAACAAGTACACAACAGAAAAAGAAAAAAAAAAAAAAAAAAAGGTCTTTTATATTGCAATCCCCAATCAAAATTGGTGAAACTTTTTACCAAATAGGCTGTGATTTAATTGAAAGTATATTCCTCGATTCTCCTTAAAGAAGATAACATTTTTACCATATTAATTGAAAGTAAATTCCTCAATTCTACCTAAGCTTCAACCTTGCAGCTATAAACTTAGCAATCCTAATATAAATTTAAGGACACCGGACAAGTATACATTGTCATTTCAAAGGCCAAACTTTTACAAATACCATCAAAGGTTAGTTCGGTCAGCACAAACTAGGAGAAACCTAATAAACATCAACCAGCAATGTAAAAATTCAATCTTGTTCCCTAATATTAAATTTCTACCTCCATTATTTTATTTAACTTTAAGAAACCTCTTAGGCATCAATCAGCAATTACTTCTAATTGCCTTTAACAATTTCAAATGCTTTCAGTTCACGTAAACATTTGACTGCATATTAAAACACAAATTAATCCAAAAGCTTATTCGAGTATCATTTACCAGATTATGCTTAAACAGAAACAAACAAATACCAAAGACTCAAAACCTCAAAGGCATGAAATCCTTACCTGAATCACATCACCAACATTGATAATGAAAGCAATTTAAGCTAATTTAAGGCAATTACATTACGGGGAAAAATCAATTTAGCACTAAAAATCATTCTCCACTACGGCTACTCAAGGTGTAGGTTTAGCTCGAATCCATTCTCCATCTGTTTTTCTTTTCACTTTAAGCTAATTTAAGGCAATTGCATTATGGGGGAAAATCAAAAGCACTAAAAACAACACTTTAAGCTACTCAAACAATAAATAATTTGAAATCGCATACATACATTCTAAAATCAAGAATTGTTCTTGAAAACATACTTGACTATGAGATTTTTCCACACTTTGACGCAGATGGGAAGCCCGACCCGCAACCTAAAGTCTTGAAAGATTAGAAATAAGGATTACAAATCTTATGGTATTCTCTCCACTTTTAGGTTTTCCCCATTTGGTTAGAACAACAAGTTTTAACGGTTCCCCACTATAATTACCTTTTTCTTCTGTGAAATCACGGTCGGAGCCTGGGCAATCGACAATCGAAGACCATGATTTTTGAGAGCTAGTTCGCAGTGCCGCCTCTGACCTTTGCCACACGCAGCAAGGCGAGCTGGAACTAGGGCTTCAAATTGAAGTAGAAGCTTTAATTAGGAGTTCAAACCTTGCCCTTCAGTCGGTATCGGAGGGTTTGAACAAGGGCTTGAAGCAGCAGCTTTTCTTCGGAGTTTGGAGGCTCCGTCTTGCTCTTCTGTCGGTAAAGAAGGGTTTAAACGAAGACGGAGTTGGAGGCTCCGCCTTACTCCCACTTGAAAATTCTTCTGCCGCCACACAGTTTAGAGGTTTTGGGTGGGAAATATTTGGTCTTTGCATCTTTGCCGGGTGCTTTTTGGGAGAAAAAAGGGTTGCGCCTTTTGGAATAATCAGGGGAAGTAATAAATTGGGGGTAAATCGAAATAAATTGGTGTCAAATTTTTATAAGACATTATTTAAGAATTTAATTATATTTTATAGTAAATAATATCAAAACTATATAATTTTGATAAAATATTTAATATGACGGTAGTATCGTAGTAAATAAATATCTTATTTTTAAATTATTTACTACCAACAATAAATTATAGTAAATAGTTACCTTTTACTATGATTAAATTGGTGTAGTCAAAAATTTTGCAGTAATAAGGCATTTTTTTTTTGTAGTGATCACATGCCAATATCATAATTAACTAAAACCATATGTGATAGCATCAAAACTAATACTCGACTCAAAAAAAGGCTAGATAACCCGCCGCCTAGTCGACTCCTAAAACCTGCAATCAGTTTAGTAAATCATCATCAAGAACAACTTACAAATTTGCAAATGGAATATCAAGAAAACCTTAACAGTTTAGTAATCTACATTTTAAATATTTATCACTTTAGCATAAGGATCTTGGAGTCTTATCAAAATGAAGGGTTGATAGTTGAAATATGAAATCCTAACAGTTTAAAGAAAAATATATTCGTAATATGCTAAACAAACTTCCGGTATTATTGTTATTTTGTATCTTGGCAGGTGGAGTAAAATTAGAGAAATTACATGCCGAAGTTTACTATAAACTGAACAAAAGCTTGATGTATTTTCTGTTGACTTATTCTTAGACTTCAATAAATAAAAAAAATTACTCTTAATTAATTTTATAGTATAATAGTGATTATTCATATGACAACATTTTCTTGTCTTTAGTTGTTCCATTATATCTACTAGTAATTTGAAAATATATAATTAATGTAATGTCGTCATGTATAAAAATCACTTGCAATTAGTTTGTACTATGAAAAATGAAGAGAAAATCAAAAAAGAAAAAAAAAAAAAAAACACTTGAAAGTTGGTCAGCATTACTGCTCTTTACCCGAATCCATGGACTAGCAATTCACTTTTAAAAATTTTTGATCAAACTCGATGAAAATTTGTTATTTAATTAGTTATCTTTTGATAATTTTTTTTTAAATTACACAATATTATAAAACAATCTTCCCATTACTGTACCGATTTAGTCTAATTTAGTTCATCTTTACTCAACTTACGGTCGACATTTATGAACCAAAAATATAAAAATGCCAGATCTAATTACATTCTGGGCTAGAAATAAATTCAAAACAAACATCATTTCCCAATTATAATTGCAATACCAACCTTTCAAACAAGAACAAGTAAAGTATGTTGTACATACTATCAGTCAATTTGTGTCAAGCATGTGCTTGAGCAGGGATTGAAAACCAACAAAAAAAAAAAAAAAAAACAGAGCAAATGTTAATGTACAGTTTTAGCCTGGTTTAATTAAATGAGTGAGATGATCATACCGGTAAATTGGAATTTGGAACATTGAAATTTTGCAGGGATTGAAAAAAAAAAAAAAAAAATCAAGAAAATGTTAATTTACAGTTTTAGCCACGTTTTATTAAATGAGTGAGATGATCATAGTTTCACTTTTTCAACAGAAACAAAAGTTGAAAATGTAAAGCTGATATTATTAGGATTTATGGAGTCTCATTTTTTGAACAGAAACAAAATTTTCACTTTTTCTCAGGAAGGGCCCTATCACAATTCACAACAGCTTTTCTCAATCCTTTGTTCACATTGGACACTGATTCTGTGACAAAGGATTGGCATCTCAATGAATCTTTGTTTTAGCTTTTGCTTAATTCACCCCGCTCCATACATATAAACTATTGTTCTACTCCATTTATTCTTAACTTAAAGCAGAGTTACACAACTATATATCATTGGGTGCATATATAAAATTTAACATTCAGCTCACTTACTGATATTAAATATTAGTCTACTTCTATACCAATAGACAATTATAGACTACAATCCTAACGAAACGAATCTGAGAAACGGAAAAAGAAGATTAAAATTCAAGCACGATGTTCTCTCACAGGCCCAAACATCATTTCAGAACCCCACACGCCATTGCTACAAACAAAGACAGAGAAACACATAAATAATCGAGGACAGAAACAACATACCTTCAAGGCTCAAGGAGTTGATTCGATTAGAACATGCTTGATAACACTCGACCGTTTTATCAAGTTGTCTCTATCCTTATATATCACTCCTAAATTGTTACACTCCTCAGCACTATGGGGATTGAAGTGGAATGCAAGTTCATAAAACACAATTGCCTGCACAAGTAGAATGTCAAATATAGAAATGATAATAAGGTATAAAACATATAGACAATATCTCTTATTTTCTAATTTCAAGTCTGCAACAAGATATATAAGCAATAATATGAAAAATCAGGGATAATCAAAGAAACATAGAAATAAATTACGAGGACAGAAATAACATACCTTCAAGGCTCACGGAGTTGATTCAATTAACACTAAGCAACTTATAATCAACAAGGGATTACAAGTCCAGCTGAATTTAAGCAACCCGTATATATTCTACAGACTAAAAACCAAAAAAGGTGTTGAAGGTGTTAGAGACATGGGTTTCAAGTAAACTCACCATAAAAAACCGATTACCCAGACACCTGGGTTTTAATGTACCAAGAGACGCGATATCCAAGGTGTTAGAGACCTAGGTTTCAAGGAACAAAATTGCAAGGATTAGTGAAAAAGACACCTGGGTTTTAATGTACCAAGAGACGCGATATCCCTGGAGCCGCGATATCCCTAAGCCGATTGCCGTCGATGTGACGGAAGCGCCTAGCTCTTCGTCGCTTGGAGAATCTATGGAGAAATTTTAGAAGTATTATTTGAGATTTCAGGAACTCTCTTAGGTTTCTTCATCGATTTTAGCGGTATGGAGAGTCAAACATTTTTAGGGAAAATGGGTTCTGAATACCGCCAAACTCTTTTGCCAATTTTTTTGTCGTTGAAGGCGGAGGCTGGCGGTGGCTTTGGTGCAGAAAGGTGGAAAAGCTGGTGTGAGTTTGAAGAAATTTTAATTAAGTATTTTTTTTATTTTTAGATGAGATAATTTATATTTAATTTTTTTAGGTATAAATAAAATATTTGTATTTAATAATTAATTGAGAATATACAAGTATTTTGTATGATGTATGATGCTTGTAAAAAATTTGACAACCACCAATTAATTTATTTTTAGGGAATTGGGATTGAATCAAGCTGCAAGTTGGGAAAATAAATTTGAATATTAATGTATATAGAGAAATAATAATAATAATACTAGGACATAAATAAAATGAGAATTAAAGTAAAGTGAATAAATCTACATTGTTTCATCTTGTAAAACTGGATAACTCTGAAATACAATAAGAAATGGATAGATTGTGACTTCTGGCTATGAATATTCTCTAAAATCGTCAAACTGATCTTTACAGATAAACAAAAGACTAAAGTTGGTGTGATGAGTGAGGAGTCTTCTGTGAGAGAGAGAAAGAGATTTCTGTGAAAGTGATCGCATCTCTTTTCTTGTGAGAAATCTGTTGTAGCTTCCCACAATTTCAGGCACGTGCCCACTTCCACAATTTAAAGCTTTGTACGTTCTTCTGTTCTTCTATTGACTTGCTCTTCCCCCTTTTCTCTCAACTCCCCGCTTCTCCAACGACTGATACAGCGCTTTTCTTGGATTCTTAGTAATATCCCAATTAATTAAGTGTGAAAAATATCTCCCTCCATCATCACTCCCCCCTACTCTTACAGTCGAATAGTATAGACGGCTGTGAGAGTTGTAAAATCTTGGAAACCTATCTGATTCTTGAATATCTTGAAATGATCAACCTCCTCCATTTGGGTACGGCAGTTACCTCGTTAAAAACCTCACTCGGAATAACCACTTGGGAAAAACCCTCGTGAGTAAAAAGAGTGCAACCAAAGGGACCCGTATCCAATGCTTGCTTGACGTTCTGCCTCTTGAGACTGTTTGACTTTCTGCTTAGTGTCTTGAAAATGCTTGACTCTCTGCTTCGTATATTAGAAGTATCTTTGCTCTCCATTAATTACAGATACTTTTCTTGTCTCTTCAATGGCCTTCCTGCTAATTGTTCCTGTCAGCTTCTTTTGACTTATCCTTTCTGATCTTTTCTGCTTGCCATACTCCTTTCTGCTTTTCCAGTTCCTTCCAACTTAGAACTATTTCCAACTTCACTGAGCAGTCCTTTTCTTTCCAGCTTAGAACTGACAGTGCGCATAATGAGTTGGCTTCAAAGTTTCTCTTTCACCATGTCTTCTTTTCTTATGCTTTGTCGTACGTTTCCTCACTTCTCTTCCCTTCTTCTTCTTTTCTTCCTTTTCCAAAACAAGACTTCTGCAATATATTTCTCAAGATCCAATCATATCTTAAATTATACAGATAAATTTTTATCCTATCGCAATAAATCCTTCAAATTAATAAGATAACTTTCAAGATCAATGAAATAATTCGCCAATGTCATCAGAAATAATCTTAACAAACCTAAGAAAATTATTGAGATAATTTTCCAAATCACCCAAATATCCTTTTGGCTAAAGATTATTTGTTGCTCACATAATCTATACTATATTATTAAGCGCGAGAGGCAAAGGTGGTCTCTTGGTGTCCTTTTTTTCTTTTCTTTTTTTTTATTTACTTATCTTTTATCCATCAGTTTTCTTCTCTTACGATTTTCTCTCTTCTTTTCTATTTATTTATCTTTTATCCGTTTTCTTCTCTTACATTTTCTTATTTTTTCTTTTCTCCCAGGTTATTTCAATTATTTTTCTTTTCTTTTGAATTTTTTTTTTTAACATAGTGTTGTTTGATATTTTATGCTTTTATGTTATTTTTATATTAATTCAATAATTATATTAAAAATATTTATAAAATATATATTAATATAAAAATTAATTTAAATATAAAAAAAAATTATAATTTGCACACGCAATGAGTGTGCCAAAATTACTAGTTGTAATTAATAATTTCAAAAGTAATTGACGAAGAGGACTGATATCACCTAGAAGCCAAACAATCCACCATACTCAATGCTTCAACTTATATTCTTACAATCCATTCTCATTTCTTTACTCATGCTATTGCTGTAACATCCCGCTCGTCCGACTTATAAGGTACGTCGCGTTCCAACCTTTTTATGGTTTTAATTATGTGATTTTGTGCTTTGCGTGGCCCTATTTTGAACTCTTTTAAGAGTTTAGGGGCCTTTTTGTAATTTTCTCCTTTTAGGGGTTTTTCGGTCACTGCTCGTTCGATCGAGATTTTGACCCCTTCAACGCGTTCGGGGCATCGAAACGAGTCCGTAGACTCTAAGTTTGCCCTATTCTGACGTCGTTGTTAGGAATAGTGCCCTAGAAAGCCGATTGTATATCCGCTTTGTACTTTTCCTTATTGTAATCACAGACAATCTTTGAATAAAATAACGAATTGAGGCAACACTTCTTTATATGCTCTTGTTTGGTATGCGTTTACTTTAGCTGTGCATGTATGAGAACTCCCCTAATCCTGATGACTTTAGGACTCTACCATTTGGGTGAAATGGTTCATGAAACGAGCCCTATATCACATAAGTCATGATTAGTAAAATACTCCAAGCCGATGAGTCCTACAGACAGTGGGAGTGTCAACCTGACTCCTCTAAGGCTTGCTTGTGGGATCACGCCCTTAAGAAGGACCACCTTGTTTCATGGAGGTGCAAAGTGTATAGTTGATACGTGCGTGATACATGAGGGTGCTTACTTTAATAAGTAAGTTCACTGAGGTGCCCCGTGTGAGAACATTCCTAAATGGGAAAGG
Organism: Lantana camara; assembly: GCA_037501455.1. Taxonomy (NCBI): domain Eukaryota; kingdom Viridiplantae; phylum Streptophyta; class Magnoliopsida; order Lamiales; family Verbenaceae; genus Lantana; species Lantana camara. The sequence goes on from CM074863.1 coordinate 90,869,758, forward strand.
AAGTTTCTATTTCAGGAAATGGAAACTTCCAGATTAGGAAATATCTCACGAGTCATTGATGTGATTAATTGATCCTTAGACTTGAGGTTCCTTGTCACTTTATGAGTTAACTCTGTAGTCTTAGGTATAAGCTTTAAAGGGTGTCGCCTTAGACAACTGATTCAAGGCTTATGCTGGGGCTGCACAAGTGATTCATGAAAGTGAATGAGAATCAAGAAAGGACCTACACTTGCACTTGCAAGGTGATCTCTTATTGTGTAAGTCATTCATATGCCATATGGAGTCCTTGGCCAAGGCAGTAGATCAAGACATCAAGAAAAGGGTTTCTTGGATTGAGATCAAATGGATATGAAATGCACTTAGCTTTAAGACCGGATTATTAGGGTTCTGATTATTCCCTTGCCCTAGATTTTGGTTGAGAGATAGTAAGTAGGAGGATTGTATCTCACATGAATCAATGACTTAAAGGTTCTGTCGAATTTGAACATTCCAATTCAGCTAGGGGTTAAACACCTGTTGCTAGACTATGGTCGTTTGATCTGTGGACTGATTAATTAATTAGTGAATTAATTAATTGGGGTCACTGCTAATTGAATTGAGAACCTAGAGGGTCACACACAACAACTTGGTTACATGAGTTGAGGCTTGAAAATGATTAAACGAGTTAATCGGGCCAAGAGGGTTCCACACGTGTGAATTCACACGTGTGGCTCACGTGAGTGACACGTGTCACTGTGACACGTGTCACACACGTGTGTGTATATATATATATTGTATATATATATATGTTAAATAATTAATTAGTTAATTATTTAATAGACTTTGGTTTAATTTTGAATTAAAAAGAAAGTCTAATTTTGGAGAAAATAATCTAGTTAATTAATTACGAATTAATTAATTAGATAAAATAAGTTATTTATTTTATAATAAATAAAGTATAAAATTATCCAAAAATAGTTTGGATATTTTTAAGCTCTCTTAAAAGTTGACTAGAAATAGAATTCAAAGTCAAAGTTGGAAAATACTTGATGATCAAGTAATAGGAGAGAGAGGAACCAAATCCTAGTCCAATAAGGACTAGGTTCGGCCGTCCCTCCCCTTTCCTATATATAGGGGAGCTCATGCTCCCCTTTAGAGCTAATTGACAATTCTTGGTTCATGTGTTGAACACCTTCCTTTCTCCAAGATTATATTAAACCCTAGGTTAAGCCTAAACACTAACTAGAGAACTAGCATCCTTACTAGTTAGATTGTGATCAAGTTGGTGGACTTTCTCTAGAGACTTCAAGTTAGAAGTTTGAAGATTCGAGCTTTACCAAGGAGAGGGGATCAAGCCGCGAGAAGAGCGTTCTTGGGTGGCTTGAAACGCTTCAAGAAAGAATAAAAGAAAAGTAAGTTTTCTATCTTTACGAATTTGGTTACACGATTGCGAGTTCAAGGTCCTTTTGTTGGGAAAATTTTTTAAATTCCGCTGCTTTCTGATTCGTGTTTTCCAACAAGTGGTATCAGAGCCACCTCGTTAATCGTGTTTCTGATTCGTCTCCATTATTTCTGAATTTGGTAGAAATTCTTAGGCTTAGATGCGAATTAGGTATTCATGAGTTCTTTTAGAAAGCCTGAATTACGAAACTGTAATTTTTCCTGAATTTCTAAAACTGTTTTCTCAAATCGTGTTTTTGAAAAATTGTTTTAGTTGAAATTTGTTTAAATCGAATTTTTTAAATTTTGGATTGAACTGGTTTTTCGAGAAACCCAGAAATACGAAACGAACACGAAAAGCAACGAGCCTAGGCGTGCTAGCACGTCGCACGCCCAGGCCCGTCGCCGCCGCCCAGCTCCTCCCGCAACAGCGCGGGAGCCGTCCCGGGCACGCCGCCCAGTCCGTCCCGCAACCGCGCGGGACGCCTGCCCAGGCCATGCCGGACGGTGCTGCGCGCAGGCGCGCGCATGATGCACGCCCAGCGTGCGCACGCGAGCGGCTCATCCCGCCCGCTGTGCGCGCGGCTGGCGCGCGGCTGCGCGGCGGTGCCCCGCACGGCTGGGCCCTTTTTCCGGGCTCGTTTTCGTGTTTTCGTGTCTCGTGTTTTTCGGTTCATAAAATCCCGATTTAATTTTATTTTAATTTTATCCTTTTAAAATCAGTTTTGTTAAAATAAAATTATTTTAAAATTTTGATTAAATTGGGATTTTTGAGAAATTAAAGCGATTTGGTTTTTGGAAAAATTATGAATATTATTTTCTGAAAATAATGAAAGAATAAAATTATTAATTTTGGAAATTAATTGGAATTTTATTAGTTTAATGTTTTTCGGGTTTTATTGAAAAGGCTCTTGAACAAGAATTGCATCTAAGTCGTGTTTTGAGTCATTAGGACTTGAAACGAGAATTTTAATTTATTGGTTAAATTTAAATTCTTGCAAAAGCATGTTAGGTGATCATGGGTTTAGATCTATGTATGGTTTTAATTTATGCACATGGATGGTTTAAATTGGGGTTGGAGCCCTATAGTTGCGTTTTTCAATTGAGGTTGGAGCCTCACTTATGTGCGTACTGTTATGTGATTTATTATGTGGCTTTCCATATTACTGTTTTTGAGGCCGGGGTATGCCCCGTGTAATTGTCTAAGGCCAATATGAAGATTGAGCCTTATTACTTTATGTCTTTTTCTTTTTATTGTAATTTGAGAGTAGAGATAGGTGGTGAGGTTTTATTTTCATTTTGGAGACAATGCACCCATGGAGTAAGATGGACCACATTCAAGTAACAAGGAGGCCATAAGTGAAGACCCCTCAAAATGTTAGGGAGGGGAATCTCAATTGTTAAATGTAATAGAGATAGGGCTTGTATTTTGTTACTGCTTTCCCTTATGTGATTTGAACTGTTTGTGTGGCATGTATGTTAGAACTTGTGATTGTGGAGTGGCTCCCACATATCACGCATAAGATAGGTAGAACCCATGATCATTACATGTTAGTATCATGCTAGGACATGTTATCTGTTTATGTGCTTGTTTGAAATGCATTTAAGTGTACTTGCATTAATCAAGACTAATAAAATTGGATAACATATATGTTGGTGAGGTCGAACCGGACAACTCTCCGGTTGATTCGAAAATTCCCATTAAATATTAAGCTAATTTCGAACAAATAGGTGTTTAATTCGAGATGCAAGTTTTGAATTAAATTCCTAGCATTCCATCAATAGGTTTTAAGTTTAGTAAGTAAAGCTAGTTATTGTCCGCGAGTCGTGGGATAGCTAGTGGAGCTTATTAGTTCTTAGTTACCTAATTAATCATTTTAAATGATCAATATTTCGTGGTCAATTTTAGCGAGGGCGATGTCCGCGAGTCGTGGGTCGTTCAAACTAAGTTTTGGTCATGATCTTATGATTGATGGGTCTAGCTTAACGCCTAAGTAAATATGGATGTCGCACGAGTCGTGGGTCCATATTGAAAGATAGGTGATGCAAAAACAATTACTAAGAGTTCTAAAGGTGTTAGAATTGGTAAGTTGTACCTACCCAGGGTTCTTACTTAGAATGTCCGCGAGTCGTGGGTTCGAGGTAAAATGCCTAGGATCTTAGTACCCATTGGGAAACGTGTTCCTCTTAGATCTTTGGGAATTATAGATCTTTGAAAAACAGTGGGAGCTACATTAGATTAAAGACCTTATCTTATGTATATCGTTATTATTCAGCATGCACACTAGTTCTCTGTTTTACCATTTAGGTCGTAGATTCTGTGATTCTCTACGTGTTTTGAAATGGCAACCAAAAACCCTCTTGTATCGATCCTCGAGTCAAACAAGTTGACTGGTCCCAACTATTCTGATTGGCTGAGGAATCTAAAAATCATTTTAGATTCTGAGAAGAGAACTTATGTTCTCTTCGAAGGGGAGCCTAGTCCCGAAGGGGAGGCTCCCACTCGGGCTGAGCGGGACGCGATTCAGAAGTGGAAGGATGATAATCTCCAAGCCCATTGCCTTATGTTGGCTAACATGTCTCCGGACTTGCAAAGGCAACATGAGGCCATGGAATTTGCTTGGGAGATTTACGACCACTTAGAGCAACTTTACCGCCCTCATGAACGTGTTACAAGGTATAACACTTCAAAGGAATTGTTCCACTTGAGAATGAGGGAAGGTTCAAGTGTCCATGAATATGGACTCAAGTTTCTTGCCCTTACTGAGAAACTTGCTTCCATGGACATGCCACTGAAAGATGAGCTTTCAGTGGATTTGTTGCTAGCTTCGCTCCCACCATCATTCAACCCATTTGTCCTTAACTTCAACATGAATCATGCTGGTGCTACTGTAGCTGAGCTGATTAGTCAGCTTGTCACTGCTGAAAGCACGATCAAGAAGGACAATAAGGTTTTGATGGTGAATGCTCCATCTTCCTCTTCTGGGCCTTCTAAAGGTAAGGGCAAGAAAGCCCAAAAGAAGAAGAAGAAACCCCTTAGGCCCACTGGTGGCATTTCGAAGGGGAAGGCCCAAAAGAAGAAGCGTGATCAGAAAGAGGATGTTTGCTTCCATTGTGGCAAAGCGGGACATTGGAGGAGAAACTGCCCAGAGTACAAGGCTACTCTAAAGAAAGGTATCTTTCTTGTTGAAGTAAATCTTTCTATTAATTCTAGTTCTTGGGTACTTGATACCGGTTGTGGAACTCATATCTGTAATGATGTACAGATGCTAAGTGAAGTCCAACAACTCAAAGAAGGAGAATGTGTCTTGAAGATCGGCGATGGCTCAAACGTTGAAGCTCGAGCTTTAGGCACAATTAGATTAGATTTAGGTAGTTTTGAGTTAGTATTAAATAAAGTCCTTTATGTACCGAGCATTATTCGTAATATAATTTCAGTTCCAATATTAGATTGTGAAGGTTATGAGACTTATATTAAGAATGGTAAATATTTTATCAAACGGAACAACTCTTCCGTTCACATCGGTACTCTAAGTAATGGACTTTACCTAACTCAAAATATCAATATTATGAATATACAACGAGAAACGAAGCGTAAGAGAGATGACAAAGTTTCAGCTTCCTTATGGCACGCTAGATTAGGACACATTTCCAAGAACAGAATTAGCAAGATAAACACTTTAGGATCATTCTCTGAAAATGATCTCAAAGAGTTGACTTCTTGCGAATCCTGTCTCAAAGGAAAGATGTCCAAATTTCCTTTTAAAGGAACTGTGGAACGTGCCACTGAGGTTTTGGATTTGATCCATACTGATGTTTGTGGACCGCTTAGTGTAAGCACTAGAAACAATCATCAGTACTTCATAACCTTCACTGATGACTTTAGTCGGTATGGTTATGTATACTTAATGAAGTATAAATCTGAAGCTTTTGAGAAATTCTTAGAATTTCAAAAGGAGGTTGAGAACCAAACTGGTCACAAGATCAAAGCACTTCGATCTGATCGAGGAGGCGAATATCTTAGTGAGGAATTCCTTAATCATCTCAAAGACAATGGGATTATCTCTCAGTGGACTCCTCCGGGAACTCCTCAGCTTAATGGAGTTTCTGAGAGAAGGAATCGAACCCTACTTGATATGGTTCGTTCCATGATGAGTTTCACTGACTTACCACCTTCTTTCTGGGGTTATGCCCTATAAAAGTGCAGCAAAGATTCTGAATCTAGTTCCCTCTAAGTCAGTCCCTAAGACGCCCTATGAAATGTGGCATGGTAAAATCCCTAGTTATTCTTACTTAAGAATTTGGGGTTGTCCTGCTTACGTGAAGAGGACAGTGGGAGATAAGTTAGAATCTCGTTCTAACTTATGCTACTTTGTAGGTTATCCTAAGGAATCCATAGGATACTACTTCTATGATCAATCTGAGCAAAAGGTGTTTGTTTCCAGAAATGCCACTTTTCTTGAGGAACCGTTCCTTAAAGAAAAGAAAGGCAAGATCATAGAATTAGAAGAAGTACAAAATGACCCCACACCACCCACTGAAGAAACGTCCCACTCTGATCAACTACAACCAATCACGAATTTCGATACACATGTAAATCCTCCTCTAAGGCGTTCTGAACGTACTCCTAGACAGCCGGAGAGATGGTATGGATTCTTCCATGAAATCTCTCAAAAGGATAATGATCCTTTAACATATGAGGAGGCACTTTCAGATTCTGACTCTGAACAGTGGATAGAAGCCATGAAATCCGAAATGGATTCCATGAACTCCAACCAAGTTTGGACCTTGGTAGATTTGTCTGATGGGGTCAAACCCATAGGTTGCAAATGGATCTTTAAGAGAAAGCTTGGAGTTGATGGAAGCATTGCAGCCTACAAAGCAAGACTGGTTGCAAAAGGATTCACTCAGAGACCCGGCGTGGATTTTGATGAAACCTTTTCACCAGTTGCAATGCAAAAGTCTATTCGGATCATGCTTGCCATTGCTGCATATTATGACTATGAGATATGGCAAATGGATGTGAAAACTGCCTTTCTCAATGGTGACATTGACAAAGACATTTATATGGAGCAACCCATAGGTTTCACATTCAGTGGGAGTGAGCAAAAGGTTTGCAAACTCCAAAGATCAATCTATGGATTGAAACAGGCTTCTAGGAATTGGAACATTCGATTTGATGAATCAGTCAAAGCGTTTGGCTTCATCCAAATTTCGAATGAATCATGTGTGTATAGAAAGGAATTGGAGACCTCAGTGCAATTCTTAGTACTTTATGTTGATGACATCCTTCTTATTGGGAATTCGAAGGATGACATGAAAGTGACTAAGTTATGGTTATCGAACCAATTCGAGATGAAAGATCTTGGTGATGCGTCCTATATCCTTGGAATTAAAATCTATAGAGATAGATCTAGAAGGTTAATAGGACTATCACAGTCGATGTACATTGACAAAGTATTGAAGAGATTCAATATGGAGTCTGCAAAGGTTAAGAACCTTCCTATGAGTGTAGGAACATGTCTTTCAAAGAAGATGTGTCCTAAGACTAACCTTGAGAAGGAAAGAATGACTCATACACCTTATGCATCAGCAATAGGTAGCATAATGTATGCAATGTTATGTACTCGACCGGATGTGGCTTATGCACTTAGTGTGACAAGTCGTTTCCAATCTGACCCTGGAGATGGTCACTGGGCTGCCGTGAAGAATATTCTTAAGTACTTGAAAAGTACTAAAGATTTATTCTTAGTTTACGGAGGTCAGAAAGATCTTACTGTCGAAGGATACTGCGATGCAAGCTTTGCATCTGACTTAGATGATTTTAAGTCAATGTCAGGATACATTTTCTGCCTAAACGGCGGAGCAGTGAGTTGGAAGAGTTCCAAGCAAACAACCACTGCAGATTCGACCACTGAGGCCGAATACTTAGCTGCAAATGATGCAGCTAAGGAAGGTGTTTGGATTAGAAACTTCATTCAAGAGTTGAATGTTGTTCCTAGCATGAAGGACCCCATTACTGTGTTTTGTGACAACACTGGGGCGGTTGCTCAAGCAAGAGAACCAAGATCTCACCAACGGACCAAGCACATTATGAGGAAGTATCACCTAATCCGTGATATTATCAAAAGAGGAGATGTGCAAATTGAGAGGGTCACATCAGCAGAGAACGTGGCAGATCCACTTACTAAACCCCTTAGTCGAGAAGCTTTCCAAGGTCATCTTCAGAAGATGGGACTTAGAGTAGCTTTAGAATGGCTTTGACGGGCAAGTGGGAGATTGTTAGGAATAGTGCCCTAGAAAGCCGATTGTATATCCGCTTTGTACTTTTCCTTATTGTAATCACAGACAATCTTTGAATAAAATAACGAATTGAGGCAACACTTCTTTATATGCTCTTGTTTGGTATGCGTTTACTTTAGCTGTGCATGTATGAGAACTCCCCTAATCCTGATGACTTTAGGACTCTACCATTTGGGTGAAATGGTTCATGAAACGAGCCCTATATCACATAAGTCATAATTAGTAAAATACTCCAAGCCGATGAGTCCTACAGACAGTGGGAGTGTCAACCTGACTCCTCTAAGGCTTGCTTGTGGGATCACGCCCTTAAGAAGGACCACCTTGTTTCATGGAGGTGCAAAGTGTATAGTTGATACGTGCGTGATACATGAGGGTGCTTACTTTAATAAGTAAGTTCACTGAGGTGCCCCGTGTGAGAACATTCCTAAATGGGAAAGGAAGTTTCTATTTCAGGAAATGGAAACTTCCAGATTAGGAAATATCTCACGAGTCATTGATGTGATTAATTGATCCTTAGACTTGAGGTTCCTTGTCACTTTATGAGTTAACTCTGTAGTCTTAGGTATAAGCTTTAAAGGGTGTCGCCTTAGACAACTGATTCAAGGCTTATGCTGGGGCTGCACAAGTGATTCATGAAAGTGAATGAGAATCAAGAAAGGACCTACACTTGCACTTGCAAGGTGATCTCTTATTGTGTAAGTCATTCATATGCCATATGGAGTCCTTGGCCAAGGCAGTAGATCAAGACATCAAGAAAAGGGTTTCTTGGATTGAGATCAAATGGATATGAAATGCACTTAGCTTTAAGACCGGATTATTAGGGTTCTGATTATTCCCTTGCCCTAGATTTTGGTTGAGAGATAGTAAGTAGGAGGATTGTATCTCACATGAATCAATGACTTAAAGGTTCTGTCGAATCTGAACATTCCAATTCAGCTAGGGGTTAAACACCTGTTGCTAGACTATGGTCGTTTGATCTGTGGACTGATTAATTAATTAGTGAATTAATTAATTGGGGTCACTGCTAATTGAATTGAGAACCTAGAGGGTCACACACAACAACTTGGTTACATGAGTTGAGGCTTGAAAATGATTAAACGAGTTAATCGGGCCAAGAGGGTTCCACACGTGTGAATTCACACGTGTGGCTCACGTGAGTGACACGTGTCACTGTGACACGTGTCACACACGTGTGTGTATATATATATATTGTATATATATATATGTTAAATAATTAATTAGTTAATTATTTAATAGACTTTGGTTTAATTTTGAATTAAAAAGAAAGTTTAATTTTGGAGAAAATAATCTAGTTAATTAATTACGAATTAATTAATTAGATAAAATAAGTTATTTATTTTATAATAAATAAAGTATAAAATTATCCAAAAATAGTTTGGATATTTTTTAAGCTCTCTTAAAAGTTGACTAGAAATAGAATTCAAAGTCAAAGTTGGAAAATACTTGATGATCAAGTAATAGGAGAGAGAGGAACCAAATCCTAGTCCAATAAGGACTAGGTTCGGCCGTCCCTCCCCTTTCCTATATATAGGGGAGCTCATGCTCCCCTTTAGAGCTAATTGACAATTCTTGGTTCATGTGTTGAACACCTTCCTTTCTCCAAGATTATATTAAACCCTAGGTTAAGCCTAAACACTAACTAGAGAACTAGCATCCTTACTAGTTAGATTGTGATCAAGTTGGTGGACTTTCTCTAGAGACTTCAAGTTAGAAGTTTGAAGATTCGAGCTTTACCAAGGAGAGGGGATCAAGCCGCGAGAAGAGCGTTCTTGGGTGGCTTGAAACGCTTCAAGAAAGAATAAAAGAAAAGTAAGTTTTCTATCTTTACGAATTTGGTTACACGATTGCGAGTTCAAGGTCCTTTTGTTGGGAAAATTTTTTAAATTCCGCTGCTTTCTGATTCGTGTTTTCCAACAGTCGTTTGCTCCTCCTACCGATCGTTTTACGCGCGAGGACCCGGGATAAAAGACCAAGATCCTCGTTTTTCGTGCCAGACCTTAGCTCTCTCTCCCCCGCGATCTCCCTCTCTCCTTTCACGATCCAACACACACACTTGAGGTGTGATTTCACACACAACTTAAACTTGCCCGTTTCTCAACGGAATTCGACGATCCAATAGTACATTTCGATTATCTCGACGACGCGGTCACAACCGTACCAAGAACTCGACGAACCGGCAGCCGACGGCAAAGATATTGGCAATTTTCAGTCGCGTAGGTGGAGGGTGGCGGAGCCGCCACTTCGCCGCCAATTCGCGGCAGCTTCCGGCCATTTTCCGGCGATACGCGCCCCACACCCAGGAAGAAGGGTCTCCGGCACATCGGATGGCGTTGGCGGTGCGCGACACTGTAGCGACGGCGATTCCGCCACTCCGACGATCTTTTTCGATGAAGATTGGTGTTTCCTACCCTTTTCCGACCCCCTGAGTCCATTTCTGGCATCATTTTGGGGTGAATTTTGGCCGTAGGTGGTGGTTCCCGGGAGGCGTGCGGCGGTAGAAACTTCGGCGGCCAACGGGGGCCTTTTTCGGCGATCTTTTGGCCTCGGGCCCTTCACGAAAGTTGTTCGGAACGGCGAGAACTAGTAGCCTTTGATCACACGACTCTTGATTCAACCGATTGGCGGCGGTGCAGTGGCGGTTCGCGGTGGCGGAGGTCTCCGAGGATTTTTCCGGCGAGCTACGTTGGGGCTTTCGAAGAGCTCGTCACGGGTAAGATAATGCCTTTTACGGATCGCATTTTGGTTCACCGGTTTGGAAGTAATTTGAGTTTGAAGATTTTAGGGTTTTCGTGTTCTTGGATTTGGAATTGGTGACGATTGGCTTGGATTTTCCAGAAATTGATCGAGTATTTGGAATGGGCACGAGGAATCCTTGCACGGGTGAATTTTTAGGATTATTCCGGCACGTTCCGGCGGCGGCGCTCCGACGACCTTCGGACAGCTTGTCCGCTTCGTCGTGGTGAGTCCAACACCACTTTCCGTTCGTCAATCAGACACTCGGTTTATTTTCTACGATTTTATTTGTGTATTTGGGACATATTTGAATTAATTGTTTAAATGCGAATTAATTGCTATATGTTTGAATTGTCGATCAAAATGTACTCCTATGTGTATGAAATCATGTATGATATGAAATATGATAAGTATGGACTTTGTAATTTGTAAATTGAATCCTGATTTATTGAATTTATGCTAATTGATTAGATTAGAGGGGGTGTTTGTGTAATTTTGAAACAGGATGAATTTGTTTGATTTGATTAGTTCAACCTTGATAATTGAATCCATTATGTAACATATGAATTGGGCAGGCCACGTAGGAATTATATGGACTTAGTATGATTGGAATTTGATATGTAGCCTCGTGAGATTTATATAAAATTCGAAGCTTGCTATTACGATTTGTTTAGCTTTGTAATACGTGCAAATTTATGAAATGTGATATGTAAACTTGCGTGATTTGAATTAATTGAACTTTAATTTGTCACTTGGTAAATAAATATGTTAATCACGTAAATTGGAATTTGATATGTAACTTCGTGATCTTTAAATAGAATTTGTAGTATGTTATTATATGATTTATTTGGCCTTGTAATACGTACAAGTTTATGAAATGTTATATGTGAATTTGATTTGATTGCTTTGTAAATGTGCAATATATGAATTGATATGAGATAATGTGAATTCCCTTACCTTTCGAGTTCCCTTAATTGCATTAATTGTGCTTATGGACATGCCTTAATATTTTGTTTTGCTTGAAATTAATATGAATTTGAATCCTGCTTATGTGATTGCATTTGCCGTGCATCTCTGTGTGGTTGTTTGTCTGAGTCTGAGCTTTGTGGTCTGTTTTGTGTGTTCAGTGGATCAGGTGCCCCCGGGGTGGTGTCAAGTGAGTCGTGCAGGTTCCGGGGTGAACCATCTGCTGTGTCGTCGGCTGTGTTTGGTGCCAGGTGAGGTTAGGATATAGTTATACCATATTGCAACGTGATCGTTTTCGAATGCATGCGGTTTATAAGCCTTATGTATATGTAGATATATGCGAAGTACGTATTCTGCTGGTTTTGTCATATGATTTGATTTGAAAAGTACGAAACGCTATGTATGAGCCTATGTATGCTTTGTCTCAGTTTTGTTAGGATTTCGAGGTTAGTGTGTGTGATATGTACGTGCGATATGATAAGTACGATATGCATGAAATATATCTGTCTGTTGCGGGTTAAGCTTCCGATTTCCGTGATCAGTGTAAGTGTGGGGCCCCAAATTCTGTGTAAGGGATGTACCGGAACCCACCTGAGCGTAGGTTGGGGGATGGAGTCCGAGGGTTTGAGCAGCAGTGAGCACTCCCCTCTTCTGCTTCTGGATGTCTAGTCGCGCAGCCCTTCCATCACCCTATGTATTCGTCTGGTATGTTTTGTTTTGTTTTGTTTTGTCTGTCTGTGTACTCGTACCCGCCGAGTTTCGTTATGTTTGTCGGTTATAAGTTCGTGAAACGGGAATAGACTCTTAAGTAAGATAAAATTTGATTTGCTATTAACCTAATAAGTTATGTTCTGATACGTGTGTTAAGTCTGCATGAGTTTGAACGTATGTTTTGAGATATGCATAAGTTAAGTTCTGTTCGTTCTGTTTTGATAAGTCACCCCGTATATATATTATCACGAGATAAATGTTTTGGTGTGCAAAAACTAGTCCCGGGTTCACGAACAGTTTAACTTTGTACATGCTGTTCTCTGTATATATATACGTAGTGTGCGTGTGTTAGCTCCTCGCTCAGTCTTTGGACTGACCCCTCCCCGTTTATGTTTTTAGTGTGCAGGTTTCGGTTTGGGTTCGCGTTGGAGTTCGTGCTAGGCGGCGGTGTGTCGTGTCTTTTGAGTCTGTGTCTACACGTTTCAGTTTGTTAAGTATTTTGTTCTGATTTATAATTTGTAATTTTCGTATAAGATATGTTTTGTACAGGTTTGAAATTATGAGTTGAATGTTTGGAATTCGGGACAGGTTAGGACAGGTGCTTGGATTAGTTGAACCCGTTTCGTGTATGATTATTCGGGATCGGGACAGGTTAGGACAGGTGCTTGGATTAGTTGAACCCGTTTCGTGTATGATTATTCGGGATAGGTTAGGACAGGTTTGCTGAACTAGTTGAACCCGTATATTTGATTCTAATGTATGTACTGCGTTGTATGCTTAGTGTGTAAAAGTTTTTGAAAGTTGGCATTTCGTACTACTTCCGCTGTCATGCTTCGCATATTTTCTTTTGTACAGGGTTAGGTACCGCCTAGCTAGTGTGTGTGTTTTCGTTTGTCACCCGTTCGCTGTGACTTGGTGCGTGTGCGGACTCTCCATTTCGTACACGTGTCGGGTCATAGTACGGGGGATGTGGCGCCTCACGTGCGGAGTGTTACAATTGCAATATCTTTCGGGAGAATTTTTCAAAATATTTGCGTATATTTCTTTTTCTCCATAACTTGGTGGGAACACAATTTCTACAAAAGTTTCTCAAGATCCCAACATAACTTGAATTTGTAAATATAATTCCAGCATGTTTCCAAGATAGTCTCAAAAAAGTTTGATAAGTCACTTGAGATTATTCTCACTCAGAGATTATCTTATTTTTTTATGACATTAAGATCAATATGGCGAAGGAATTATAAAAAAATGAAGATACACCTGGGAGTTTGAGCAGTCGCACACCACTTAGGGCTTTAACTCTTTAACTAGCCCCAAATCAGCTTCTTTCATTCCTTATTCCTATTGCCGCATTACTGTTCCTCTTCTAAGGTGAGTTTTCGGAACCTCTTCCATCGTCACACCATCGGCGCAACTCATCACCGTTAGATATGCTCTTTCTTTTGTTTCTCTTTCTCTTTGATGATTCTTTATTTCTCCCCGAAATCAGGACTTGGGCATTGTAGATCTGAGTTTTTCCCTTCGTTTCTTGCAGTATTTCTCGTCGTTCGCCGGTGCCTGCGATCGCATCTCCGCCGCTTAGGTAACCCGTCGAATCAGGATTTACCCATTTTTCCCTCGTCGTTGCTCGCTGCTTGCTTCGATTAGGCATCTGGTTTACAAGATTAGGGGTTGCTATGGCGGACTCCACTGACATTGGTAGTCTCCGGCGCGCAACAGTAGCTATCTCGGCTATAGGGCTTCGTCGAGGTCGCCGCTGAACAACGGGAGCTTCTACTAAAGATGAACTCTTTGCTGTAGATCTGAATTGAGAGCCCATCCATCGGCGCCTATTCCGATCACCACTAACTCCGTCAAGGCATTTGCAACTTCTTTTGGTAAGGAACTTTGATTTTTATGACTTTTGTGGGAAATTTGGTACTCTATTTGCTGTTGCTCGTAGCCCCTTGTCTACTTTGTTGGAGAAGGAGTTGATATTTGATTTTGGTGACTTGTAATGAATTGGACGCTTCGTTTGTTGTTCTTTGTCTATCTTGCTAGAAAGTAGACTGATTTTTGGCTTCTTATTTTCTTAGTGGCATGTAGATGTGTTGTTGGTGGCTAGGATTAGTGGACTCTACTTGTACGTGGCTGCTCTTCCAGCTCTTTGAATGCGAAGCTTGTTGTTTTTTCTTGCATTTGGCTCTCCCTTTCTTGTATTTACTCTTAGAGTATCGTACTGAATTGTTGTTTCCTTCTTGTAATAAATATATGGTTGAATTGGCTTTGATAACGTGAACTTTGGTGGGTTGTCTCTTCGGTTTTGTGTTGGAAATGATACTTGTTTGCTTCTTTCTGCCGCTTCAATTGAAATTAGCTTTAATTTCTCCTTTCTAACTTGTTGTCTTGCACCATTATGATGATTTGGGTTGAATCTTAGCTTCACGTTGAACAGTGATTGTTGTTTTTCCTTCCAGTATTCTTCAATGAGAATATGTGCTTAGAATCAGCAGCAGGAGGTTGGGATCAGCAGCAGGAACTTCCTCCTGCGACTTTAGCCAATCACCCAGCATATGCTTGAGCATATCCTCCAGCTAATATCTGTACGAGTCTCCAGTTGATGTTTGAGTACACCCTCCAGGTGGGGGCTTCCACGCTCAGCAGCAAGCAGTGGACAAGGTTGGGTAGCTATAGGGACAAAGCTGGACAGCTGTAAGGAGGAGATCCAGCACCCCACTTGCTGGTGCCTTTTTAGCTAGTACTCCATCTGCCAGAAACCTTGATCAGGCTGACAGTATTCCGCCTGCTGGCACCTTTCTCTCCGCTAGTGTTCCGTCTGCTGGAGTAACTAGCCTTCCAGCAAACTTAGCAACAGAGGAGAGGTTTAAACTCCTTTGAATTTCCTGAACCTGCATGGATTTTGAAAATTTTCTCTAGCATTTGGTATTATATATATATATATATATTTTTTTTTGATGGCCCGATGATGTTATCGGTTCAGACTTTGCATACTTTAGCTTTTGGATCACTTTGTGGAGCTCGTTTCTTTTGAGCTGCCTTGATGACTTTCGCTTTTGCTCATTTCCATCGAGCATTGGTTTAGATATCTCCTTTGGAATTGCCCAAGTAAATTTTGGGGTTTTTGAATGAAATGAATGTCTTGGACACTTGATTTTTCAGCACATGTTTTTCATATTGTAAGGGTATCTGGTTCGATACAGTCTTTGTTTATTCTTTTCGATTCTTGTTTCTCCGGCTAGCAGGATAGCCTAAGGAGGCAGTTCTGGTGCAGTAGCTGTAAGAACTGTCTCCTTGGGCCGCTTGCTCTCTCCCGTTCAGCTGAAGGTTAACCCTTCCTGCTATCAGCTTTGGGGACACTCTCTCTGGTCCCTTGCAGCATCCGTCAGCTCATGAGGGTGCTATTTTCATAGTAAAAGGCTGTCAGATCCCACTCTGCTGAGGGCATTATCTCTGGCCCTAGTATCAACTACTTCCTTCCATCTAGGTGGCCAATCTACCTGGTAGGTGCAGGTGGAGAAACACTCCGAAGAGCAAATCTTCTAGCTCTTTCTAAGGCTTTTGCGTAATCAACGCGCCTTCCCAAGAGGGACTTATTTGTGTGCCCCTTTTAACCCGAGTAATCAAGCATCATCATATTTCGATTTCTCGATGATGTAGCCGCAGGGACTTTGCATGTGCCTGTTCTCAAGTGTCGATTGAACAATAAAATGCATATAATATTCGCATTGCGTGCTCTTTCTCATTGTAAAGCCATTTAGCATATCTCATGGATGCTCATTTTGTCAAAACACTTTTGTAATCATAATCATGTTTGAGCAGAAATATTTGCATAAGTAGTTCTCAAGTTTGAAAAATAAAAGAGGTGAAACCTGGAAGTTTTTCTGATATATTTCACTTTTTACGCTCCTTCCAGGTGTTCAGGCTGCCTGCCTGCTTGGCAGAAAAATCTTCAGGTTTTGACATTCCGAGGTTGAGGTATCCTCATTTCGTCAGTGTCTTCTAGCTTATAGGCTCTGCGTCCTATAATTTTTACAACTTTGGAAGACCCTTTCCAGCTATGGCCCAGCTTTCCCACAGGTTTCAGCGCTTCTGCTCTCCTAAAGCATACTAGCAGCTCTTCCTCCCAGCTCACGTTTTGCTGCTCTTTCTGGTTCTGCAGAGGGCGCTTGAATCAAGGGTCTTTCTGCTGAGAGATGTTTTCTGTGCTCCTCCACCCTTGGTAGCTGATCACTCCTGCCATAGTTCTGCCTAGGGAGGTTCCTTCCTGGTGGCCCTTTTCCAGGTTTGTACCTTCTAGGTAAATTCCTTCCTCCTGCATTTCGCCTTGGGAACATCTCCCAGCCTTTTGCTTGATCATGGCAGATCAGCTCTTGCAAGTAGCCTTCCTGAATTAGCCTTTCAATTTCATTTCGCAGGTGTCGACATTCATCGGTGTCGTGGCCATAGTCATTGTGAAATTGGCAAAATCTCTCCAAAGGAGGATTATGGGGCCCATCCTTCAAGCTGCTAGGCCAATTCAAGAGTCTCGTTCCTTGAATCTGCATCAAAGTTTGTGATGGCGTTGCATGCAGCTCGGTGTATTGATCGTATCGGGGGTCCAAATCAGAATGCTCTCACCCTTCAGGTATTTTGATTCTTTTAGCTGGAGCTGGCAGGTGTCTATCCTCCTTCTTTTCCCTTCGTCTGTCAGCTGTTGAATCATCATTTCCGGCTTCTACTTCCTCGGAATTAATATACTTTTCTGCTGTGGTCAGGAGGTCATCCCTGCTGGTAGGCCTCTTCTTAGCCAACGAAGTAAAAAATGCTCCTTTCCTTAGGCCTTCTTGGAAGGCACTAGCACGCACTTCCATAGTAGCAGAAGAAACTTACAGCACAGCTTTAGTGAATCTGTTGATGTAACTCCTCAAAGACTCCTCTTCCCTCTACCTTACTGTGAAAAGAGCATTCGGAGCCTTCTGATAGCCTCTGCTACTAGCGAACTGGTGCAAGAACAGTGAAGAGAACTGTTCAAAGGAGTGCATGGATTCAGGCTCCAGCTGTCGGTCCACTCTTGGGTAGTGTCCGTCAACGTGGTCAGGAACACTCTACATTTCACGCCTTCAGTGTACTGGTACAGTAGGGCTAAGTTCTCGAACCGATCCAAGTGTTTTTGGGGGTCCGTTGCACCATTGTACTCCGGCAGCCCGGATGTCTTGCAACCGGGCAGGAGTTCATCAACTAGGATCCTTTGGTTGAAAGGTCCGCCCCTCCTGGTCACTCTGGCAGGTCCTGCTCTCATTTACCTCTCCATATCTTCCAGCCTCTGCAGTAACTTGGCAGCCCAGTCAGGCTGCTCCAGAAAGCCTGGTTCTCTTCTTCATTTCTGGTAATCCATAAGTGGCGGTGGCACCACCGGCTGCCATGCAGCTCTACCCGTGGCCCAAGCTCCAGTTTTGCCAGTTCCCTACAATACCGGGGGGTCCCTAACTGGAGTTAGGCCTTCCCGAGCTGCAAGTGGCATTATTCTTCTAATCGTCGATCCTGCAACGTGTGGCGGCTCGTCCCGATGCACCGCGCCGGCGGCCACAGCTGTGAAGGAGAATGGGGACATCTGGTCGTAAAAAGCCACTCCCCAATCTGCCAAATCCGTCAGCTGCTCTCTTAGCATGGAACTGTATGGCAGTAGGGCTACTTTCTGACGACGCCTATCCAGGTATGTCAGTCACCCATGCAGTCTGCTGGGGGTTGAAGGTATGGCTCAGTTATGCTTCTAGCTCTTCAGTATATGGCTAATAGTCCTCCTGTCTGCCTGTTCCAGTGGGCAGGTTTAGTCTTTCAGGTAGGAATGTCCTTCCAGGCGGGATATCTCCTGTACCTGGAGGGATCAACAGGCCTCCATCTCCAATTTTGAGATTCCAGCTTTGTAGGTTCTTCAGCCTTCCCATCTCGCGGGACTTCGGGAGGCCTTCGCTATCCCCGTTTGACGGTGTGACTTCCATTACCGTAACAAGTGTTGAATCGGTTAACACGGGTATACTTCCAATAAAGAGCGGGTTTGACGCACTACCGACCGCATTTCCAGGACCCGTCACGGTCGAAGCCGACAAGTTGACCGGGGTTGTGGCAGCATTGGATTCAGCGTTGGACGCCATGGAAGCTCTTGAAAACTCACTCCTTTGCTCGATTTAATCGCTTTCCCCGCCAAATGATGCTTGTCAAAAATTTGACAATCACCAATTAATTTATATTTAGGGAATTGGGATTGAATCAAGCTGCAAGTTGGGAAAATAAATTTGAATATTAATGTATAAAGAGAAATAATAATAATACTGGGATAGAAATAAAATGAGAATTAAAGTAAAATGAATAAATCTGCGTTGTTTCGTCTTGTAAAATTGGATGACTCTGAAATACAATAAGAAATGGATAGATTGTGACTTCTGGCTATGAATATTCTCTAAAATCTTCAAATTGATCTTTACAGATAAACAAAAGAGTAAAGTTGATGTAATGAGTGAGTAGTCTTCTGAGAGAGAGAGAGAAAGAGATTTCTGTGAAAGTGATCACGTCTCTTTTCTTCCTTTCTCTCCTCCTTTTATTCTTGTGAGAAATCTGTTGTAGCTTCCCACAATTTCAGGCACGTGCCCACTTCCATAATTCAAAGCTCTGCACGTTCTTCTGTTGACTTGCCCTTCCCCCTTTTCTTTCAACTCCCCACTTCTCCCACGACTGATACAGCGCTTTTCTTGGATTCTTAGCAATATCCTAATTAATTAAGTGTGAAAAATATCTCCCTACATCAATGTATATTTTGAATTTTTTGAGGAAATATGATTATACATAATTAATAAATTTTATAATGTCGTTATGTATGGTATATATTTTAAAATTTTGAGAAAATATGATATATTTGTATTAATTGAAAATGATATTAATATAATTAAAATAAGAAGATATTTGTAATAGTACACATTTTTTAACAAAACGATCCCTTGCTAATATGACTTTAACGATGTAGTACATGAGGATATTATAATAAAATTACATAAAGAATAAAATATTTGAGGGTATATATATATATAT
Organism: Lantana camara; assembly: GCA_037501455.1. Taxonomy (NCBI): domain Eukaryota; kingdom Viridiplantae; phylum Streptophyta; class Magnoliopsida; order Lamiales; family Verbenaceae; genus Lantana; species Lantana camara. The sequence continues at coordinate 90,888,973 of CM074863.1, forward strand.
AATGTATACAAATACTACACATATATATATATATATATAATATTTGAAGTGTATTAGGGGTATTTTAAAAAAGCTTAGAAAATATAGGGAAATGACGTGGCAAGGTGTGGTAATGTCTGTAATGTCCCAATTTCCAGACAGTCAGGTACACTCGACACGTGTGAGTTTCGAGCATTATAATTTTATTTTATTACTTTCGTTTATTCAACTTATATGTGTTATATTAATTTTATAAATTTTATTTCAACATGATTACATAAAAATATATGAAATACGTGTTAACTTGAGAATTATTTTACAAATTGGATTTAATTGCTACGTGAATTATTGTCGAACGTGATTTAATTTTCTAATTGTCTTTAAGTGCTCATTCATTTAAATTCAAGGACGAAATTGCATGATTATTTCTTGGACCTAATTAATCAATTCTCAAGCTTTCCATCCTTAATTGCATGGCTTGAACACTTGAGGGATTAAATTGCAATTTGAAGATTTTCACCAAATTCAAAATGGTGATTCACGTACCATTTCTTCCATCCTATTCCATATCACTTTCATTCAAAATTTCATCACATATTTGCTTCCTCTCATTCTCGGTTCATCTGGCAAGAAAAGGAGAAGGGGTTCCATTAATTTCCATCAAGTTTTTCCAAGGAAATTACATAATTTGGAGCTCAAACATCCATCTTCATCTTCTTTCTCCATTTCTTTTCATTCAAGTGCATGTAAGTTGATATATATGATTTCTTGATCATTATATGATAACTAGGGTTTATGATTTTATGTAATACATGGATTATATGTTGCTTGATGCATGAATAGATGATTATATCATGATTTGAGGTATGAATTCTTGAAGAAAGTGAGCTTATGTGATGATTTGGTGGATGAGCATGAAAGTGGAAATTCTTAATGGTCAAGCATGATTTAAGTGTTTTAGTTGCATCTTATTGTACTTTGAATATGTATGCATGTTATTTTACAGAAATCTTGCAAGTTATGATTGAATTCTTGAAGTTTTGAGTTGTTTGTTTTGTTGCCGAAGCTCTCCCCTGTTCTGCTCTGTTTCTGTAATTACAGAGGAACGGGAATAGCCCTTCCCGTCCCCAGCTTATTCTGGGAACAGTCGTTCCCGCTTCTTTGAACTAAAGTTGGCGCGCGCATGGGAACGACCTTTCCCATTTTGGCCTGCGAGCCGGAAGGACCGTTCCCAGCATAAGTCGCCATTTTAATTTATAAAGCGCAGGGGCATTTTCGGAGGGCCATGGGAACGGCCATTCCCATAAAGAACTGAAAATCAGAACTGTCGTTCCAGGGCTGTGCGACAGAATAAAGTTTCTGCCAAAAACTACAAATTTCACATTTTAATCCAATGATTTTATTGACCCCAATTTGTGATTATATTATCAATTACATATCAAAACAAGACGCTTTCATGCTACATTGGATTTTGCTCGTCATCTCGTTGCATTTTCGCTGTTCGTCATATTTGGTTCATTTTGAGTCAAGTCTCACGTACACGAGTCTTTCTTGCACAGACCAGCTTCCCCGTGACGAGGAGCAGGCCCAACAGGCCGTGTCTTTACTTGTTTTGCAGGTGAAAGGTGAGGTTTAATTGTTAGTTACCTAGAACCATAAAACCCTTATGTGGAATTTTAAGCCAGAAGGTATATATATTTATTTACAAGCATTTCTAAACTCTCAAGTGATTTGCAAGCAAGTAATGTTCATGCAAAGCAATACATGTATCGTGATTAGACCGTGAACGTGTATTGGCGAGTAGCATGATAGCACTTTAGGCCCGAGGGTTTGTGTATGAGCCAACTGGGAAAACATCGGGCTGACAGGTAACTCTGCACTCCCCTCATCATTTGGGATGACCCCTGAATCCACCAGGAGGTTTGGTGGAGGAAGGAATCCCGTATGTGGGAGTCATGAACCTGACGTACGTAGCATGGATGGTTAGGGCCTTGCAAACCCACCATCACCCGGAGTTAAAGGAGTTCATGAAATTGCTACTTGTGCACTGTAATTGAATTGCATGATCACATGATAATTAAACCAAGCATGTAAAGTTCCTATTGGTGTAAGGTTGGAGAATTGCCCTCACTCGCCAGGGCCACTGATTGAAAGCATGAAAGTGATTAGAGTGTTTAATATTGATAGTGGTAATCTCGGGCAAAGTGTATTATATTTTGAACTTATATTAGTTTCAGTTATAAAACCTTACCCGAGGTTATAACTTGCATGTTATTTGCGCTAATATTTATTTATGCCCCTCACTCAGTCTTCCATAGACTAATGCCTCCACCTTTCAGGTTCTTGCAGGTGCATACTAGGCGGGAATTGAGTCGAGTCCAGTCCTTGTAGTCTAGTCAAACACAGTGCATTTTATTTAGTTATTTATTGTTGCATATGAATTTATTGTTATTGTTATCGTTATGGATTATATATTATGGAGATGATAATGTATTGATATATGAAACATAGTTGGAGATAGCATGTTTTGATATTTGGTATTTGATATTGGATATATTATGCTCCAGCTTTATTTCTGATACATTTAAGAGTTAGTCCCGCCTAGCTAGTTGATTTATTTTATTGTCACCCGTTCGCTATAGGTTGATTCATGTACGGATTAACCGTTTCGTATGTGGATTGACCTATGGTGCGAGGGTGTGGCATCTCTACGTATAGCAGTGCTACATCTGAAGTGCTGAGGGGCATAAATAAATATTAGCGCAGTTAACATGCAAGTTATAACCTCGGGTAAGGTTTTATAACTGAAAGTAATATAAGTTCAAAATATAATACACTTTGCCCGAGATTACCACTATCAATATTAAACACTCTAATCACTTTCATGCTTTCAATCAGTGGCCCTGGCGAGTGAGGGCAATTCTCCAACCTTACACCAATAGTGAAATTTACATGCTTGGTTTAATTATCATGTGATCATGCAATTCAATTACAGTGCACAAGTAGCAATTTCATGAACTCTTTTAACTCCAGGTGATGGTGGGTTTGCAAAGCCCTAATCATCCATGCTACGTACATCAGGAACATGACTCCCACGTACGGGATTCCTTCCTCCACCAAACCTCCTGGTGGATTCAGGGGTCATCCCACCTATTAAAGTCGTATGGAGAAGTGATAAAATAGAAGAGGCTACGTGGGAAACGGAGGATAAGATGAGGAGATTTCATCCCGAGTTGTTTCCGGACAGTCAGTGAATCCGAGGACGGATTCTTTTAAGGGGGGGAGGTTGTAACGCCTCGACTATTCAAGTTGTACAGGTATAGCTTATGTGATAATTACATGCGCGTTTAATTTATTTTAATTACTTCATTAAGTGTTTTATTTCATATTATATGGAATTCTTGAATAATTGAATTATTTGAAATTATTTGAATTTGAATTTATATGAATTCTTGAACGATTTGCGGGTGTATGACTCATTTGCTTGCCGTTTCTATGTAAAATGAATTCGAAATTTCGTGGAAATTTAATATGTTGGAATTATACGTGTTATGAATATAGATATATGTTCGTTTCATGTTTTCGGGTTCATTTGCATGAGTTAAGAATTTATTTTGATTTTGGAATCCAAAACGGGGCTAACGAGCAATTAGCGTACCATTGGTTCCGTATGTGATATCTTGAGCTAGGGAACTCGGAATCGAGTTCCGTCAACTTCGTTGAACTCGTATCAAAAATTCAGATTTAATGAAGTTAGCCTTACATTTTTTCTAAGACCATTTGAACCCCCGAAATTCAACCGAAACACGAAACAGTTGCAAAATCTGCCACACTTAACCATTTTATTCATATCTCCCTCAAACCTTGACCAAATTAACCATGGTTGGAGGCTATGGAACCCTAGTTACACCCACTATCAGTTTCTACTCCCTCCCCACCGAACCACCCTCATCCTTTAAGGAAAAATCAGTCAAAATCCCCTGCCTCCAGTTTATTCCCGTAACCCTTGCCAAGCTTGGAGATTCAAGGCTCAAATCTCTTTCAAACTTCATCCAATCCAAAAGGTAAGCTTAGGGTTGTAATATACATTCATTATGGGTCATTTTGAACCATGCATCCCCAATTTTGAGCATGTTTTCATGGAGTTTGGAGAAGATGATGAATAGTAGAGTTCTTGCCCTTTTGTTGATACAACTTGGATCCTTGGTTTTCCTTTGAGTTACATGAGTGTTGGGTGATCACAAGACATGTATTTAAGTGGGTATGAACTTATTTTGCTTGGTTGTTGAAGGTTTCATGACTTGCCATTAATGAAGTTGGTTGAATGGAGTTGATGATTGATTTCTTAATGCATTCCTTGGATTCTTGAAGTTTAATTGTGTTGAGGCATGTATGTGTGAATTTATGACTTGAATTTGTATGCTTTTGGGTTGAGATGTGAGTTGATTTGTGCCTTGTAGCTTCCATTTCGTTTTTACCCTGTTGCTGTGTTTTTTTTTTTAGCTACTGAGCCAAATCCACGGGGGTGGATTTGATTGAGTGGGTTCCTGACCAGAATCCATGGGGGTGGATTCTGCCCTGCCGATTTTTGTTACTCCGGTTTCATTTTTTCTTGTTTTTCTTCGCTTGTTTGATTTTCCTCCACCTCTTTTATGACTTCTATGCTATGCTAACATGTATTATCTTGTGTGTTATGAAATTTTATGATTTTTCGTGGAATATTTTACGAGTTATGCCTCAACGTGTCTTCTTTGCTCCTAAGGTGTGCATGCATGGACCTTTGTTCACAATGTGAGCCCTAAATTGCTTATGTATCTTCTCTTTTATGCCTTGTATGATACGTATACATGCTATACTATGTGTTATGACCATTATTTGAATTTCTTGGATTAATTTGGTATGAAATATGGAAGTGATGAACTTAAACGAATTTGAATGATTCTTAAAATGAATGAAATGAAAGTTTATATGTCTTTAAGATATTAATCGTGCACATGAACGTGTTCATTACATAATATCCTCTTTTATGTATTCATATCATGATCATTACACTGTCGAGCGTCTTATATGGTCATTTTGAGTCTCACTTTACCTTCCTTGCACAGATTTTGATCCTGTTGGAGACGAGGCGGGTCCGTGAGGCTCTTGTGCTCTCTTTTTGTCGTTTTAAGGTGGGTTTCTCTACTATCTAGCTAAATGACCCTATATAACTTCAATGTGTAAAGTTTTCGACCAAAATTAATATATGTATATAGAGTCGTTTCAAGAGTAAATGTTTGCAACGTAAAGCCTTTAATTTATGAATCCTACCAAATGTTTTGGTGAGAATGAATGAATGAATGCACAGAATGGGGTATAGGGACTAAGTGTGAGTGGCTATCCGGGGAGGCATGGGCCGACGGTGATCCCTCACACTAGTTCCAACCAAACTACGGTGATACCGGACCTCACCAGGAGATTGGAGAGGAATGGGAGCTGAGTGCCATAGGGGAGTCATGTAACCCCTTTTGGTCAATGAATGGGTGGTCGTGCATTGCAAACCCGCCACCAACCTAGAGGAAGAAGGAGTAAATGGTCTTGAATGTGCACAAAAGAATGAAAGAATGAATGTTTAATGAACTACACAAGGTGTTGGTTGGAGATAATGCACGCCCACTCGCTGGGCCACGCACGACTTAATGGAAATTGATTGTTATAATCCCTTTTGATGATTTCTCTATTTCACCCACTTGGGAAGTTCTTTAAAAACCTCACTTGGGATTATAGCTTGCATGTGAATGTTTAAATACTGTCTTATATTATATTTATGCCCCGTTTTTATACTAACCAGTCCCTTTTGGACTGAACCCGTTTGATTTTCAGTTGTGCAGGTGTCAGGGGAGCTAGGCGGGAATTCGAGTGGTTGGGTCTTGCATTTTTCTCTAGCTCTTATATTTTTGGATCTTCCACTTGCATACTCGTATTTATGATTATTGTATTTTGGAGCGTATATGATAGCTTGAATTGTGATGGCTCTTTTGGATATCTGCCTATTATAAATGAATTATTTTTGGAGCTTGAATGCTCATGGTATATATTATGATCAGTTATTGCTTCCGCTGTATTGTTTACTCTGATTTTATGGTTTAAGGGTTAGTCCCGCCTAGCATAACGTGTGTGTATGTTCCCGTTCGCCGTGATCTAGCTCGGGTATGGAGTATCCATTTGATATTTGGGGTCGAGTCTCAGTGCGGGGGATGTGGTACCTTGCGCTCGGGTGCTACATCCTTACATAACAAATATAATAAATAAATGAACGTGCTCGACTCGAATGCAAAGACTGGACTCGACTCAATTCCCGTCTAGCACGCACCTGCAAGAACCGGAAAGGTGGAGGCGTCAGTCTATGGAAGACTGAGTGAGGGGCATAAATAAATATTAGCGTAGATAACGTGCAAGTTATAATCTCGGGCAAGGTTTTAGTTTTATAACTGAAAGTAATATAAGTTCAAAATATAATACACTTTGCCCGAGATTACCACTATCAATATTAAACACTCTAATCACTTTCATGCTTTCAATCAGTGGCCCTGGCGAGTGAGGGCAATTCTCCAACCTTACACCAATAGTGAAATTTACATGCTTGGTTTAATTATCATGTGATCATGCAATTCAATTACAGTGCACAAGTAGCAATTTCATGAACTTCTTTAACTCCGGGTGATGGTGGGTTTGCAAGGCCCTAATCATCCATGCTACGTATGTCAGGTTCATGACTCCCACGTACGGGATTTCTTCCTCCACCAAACCTCCTGGAGGATTCAAGGGTCATCCCACCTATTAAAGTCGTATGGAGAAGTGATAAAATAGAAGAGGCTACGTGGGAAACGGAGGATAAGATGGGAAGATTTCATCCCGAGTTGTTTCCGGACAGTCAGTGAATCCGAGGACGGATTCTTTTAAGGGGGGGAGGTTGTAACGCCTCGACTATTCAAGTCGTACAGGTATAGCTTATGTGATAATTACATGCGCGTTTAATTTATTTTAATTACTTCATTAAGTGTTTTATTTCATATTATATGAAATTCTTGAATAATTGAATTATTTGAAATTATTTGAATTTGAATTTATATGAATTCTTGAACGATTGCGAGTGTATGACTCGTTTGCTTGCAGTTTCTATGTAAAATGAATTCGAAATTTCGTGGAAATTTAATATGTTGGAATTATACGTGTTATGAATATGGATATATGTTCGTTTCATGTTTTCGGGTTCATTTGCATGAGTTATGAATTTTTTTTTGATTTTGGAATCCAAAACGGGGCTAACAAGCAATTAGCGTACCATTGGTTCCGTATGTGATATCTTGAGCTAGGGAACTCCAAATCGAGTTCCGTCAACTTTGTTGAACTCGTATCAAAAATTTGGATTTAATGAACTTAGCCTTATATTTTTCTAAGACCATTTGAACCGCCGAAATTCAACCGAAACACGAAACAGTTGCAAAATCTGCCACACGTAGCCATTTTATTCATATCTCCCTCAAACCTTGACCAAATTAACCATGGTTGGAGGATATGGAACCCTAGTTACACCCACTATCAGTTTCTACTCCCTCCCCACCGAACCACCCTCATCGTTTAAGGAAAAATCAGTCAAAATCCCCTGCCTCCAGTTTATTCCCGTAACCCTTGCCAAGCTTGGAGATTCAAGGCTCAAATCTCTTCCAAACTTCATCCAATCCAAAAGGTAAGCTTAGTGTAATATACATTCATTATGGGTCATTTTGAACCATGCACCCCCAATTTTGAGCATGTTTTCATGGAGTTTGGAGAAGATGATGAATAGAAATTTTATGAATTTTCGTGGAATATTTTACGGGTTATGCCTCAACGTGTCTTCTTTTCTCCTAAGGTGTGCATGCATGGACCTTTGTTCACAATGTGAGCCCTAAATTGCTTATGTATCTTCTCTTTTATGCCTTGTATGATATGTATACATGCTATACTATCTATTATGACCATTATTTGAATTTCTTGGATTAATTTGGTATGAAATATGGAAGTGATGAACTTAAACGAATTTGAATGATTCTTGAAATGAATGAAATGAAAGTTTATATGTCTTTAAGATATTAATCGTGTACATGAACGTGTTCATTACATAATATCCTCTTTTATGTATTCATATCATGATCATTACATTGTCGAGCGTCTTATATGGTCATTTTGAGTCTCACTTCACCTTTCTTGCACAGATTTTGATCCTGTTGGAGACGAGGCCGGTCCGTGAGGCTATTGTGCTCTCTTTTTGTCGTTTTAAGGTGGGTTTCTCTACTATCTAGCTAAATGACCCTATATACCTTCAATGCGTAAAGTTTTCGGCTAAAATTAATATATGTATATAGAGTCATTTCCAGAGTAATTGTTTGCAACGTAAAGCCTTTAATTTATGAATCCTACCAAATGTTTTGGCGAGAATGAATGAATGAATGCACAGATTGGGGCCCAGGGACTTAGTGTGAGTGGCTATCCGGGGAGGCATGGGCCGACGGTGATCCCTCACACTAGTTCCAACCACACTACTGTGATACCGGACCTCGCTAGGAGATTGGAGAGGAATGGGAGCTGAGTGCCACTAGGAGAGTCATGTAATCCCTTTGGTTAATGAATGGGTGGTCGGGCATTGCAAACCCGCCACCAACCCGGAGGAAGAAGGAGTAAATGGTCTTGAATGTGCACAAAAGAATGTAATGTATGAAAAGAATGAAAGAATGAATTTTTAATGAACTACACAAGCTGTTGGTTGGAGATAATGCACGCCCACTCGCCGGGCCACGAACGACTTAATGGAAATTGATTTTTATAATCTCTTTTGATGATTTCTCTATTTCACGCACTTGGGAAATTCTTTAAAAACCTCACTTGGGATTATAGCTTGCATGTGAATGTTTAAATACTGTCTTATATTATATTTATGCCCCGTTTTTATACCCACCAGTCCCTTTTGGACTGAACCCGTTTGATTTTCAGTTGGGCAGGTGTCAGGGGAGCTAGACGGGAATTCGAGTGGTTGGGTCTTGCATTTATCTCTAGCTCTTATATTTTTGGATCTTACACTTGCATACTCGTATTTATGATTATTGCATTTTGGAGCGTATATGATAGCTTGAATTGTGATGGCTCTTTTGGATATCTGCCTATTGTAAATGAATTATTTTTGGAGCTTGAATTCTCATGGTATATATTATGATCAGTTATTGCTTCCACTTTATTATTTACTCTGATTTTATGGTTTAAGGGTTAGTCCCGCCTAGCATAGCGTGTGTGTATATCCCCGTTCGCCTTGATCTAGCTCGGGTATGGAGTATCCATTTCATATTCGGGGTCGAGTCTCGGTGCGGGGGATGTGGTACATTGCGCTCGGGTGCTACATCTTTACATAACAAATACAATAAATAAATGAACGTGCTCGACTCGAATGCAAAGACTGGACTCGACTCAATTCCCGCCCAGCATGCACCTACAAGAACCTGAAAGGTGGAGGCGTCAGTCTATGGAAGACTGAGTGAGGGGCATAAATAAATATTAGCGCAGATAACATGCAAGTTATAATCTCGGGCAAGGTTTTAGTTTTATAACTAAAAGTAATATAAGTTCAAAATATAATACACTTTGCCCGAGATTACCACTATAAATATTAAACACTCTAATCACTTTCACGCTTTCAATCAGTGGCCCTGGCGAGTGAGGGCAATTCTCTAACCTTACACCAATAGTGAAATTTACATGCTTGGTTTAATTATCATGTGATCATGCAGTTTATTATAGTGCACAAGTAGCAATTTCATGAACTCCTTTCTCTCCGGGTGATGGTGGGTTTGCAAGGCCCTAACCATCCATGCTACGTACATCAGGAACATGACTCCCACGTACGAGATTCCTTCCTCCACCAAACCTCCTGGTGGATTCTGGGGTCATCCCAAATGATGAGGGAAGTGCAGAGTTACCCGTCAGCCCTATGCTTTCCCGGTTGGCTCATACACTAACCCTCGGGCCCAAAGTGCTATCATGCTACTCACCAAAACACGGTCATGATTCATTTACGATACATGCATTGCTTTGCATGAACATGACTTGCTTGCAATTCACTTGAAAGTTTAGAAATGATTGTAGATAAATATATATATACCTTTTGGCTTGAAATTCCACATAAGGGTTATACGGGTACTATGTAACTAGAAATTAAACCTCACCTGACAGGCGACACGATGACTCAAGGATGCATGAACGTGCTCACGATCAATAATCTCCGCCCTGGAGAAGAACTGGATAAGAAACGGGACATTGTGCATCTCTACGTATAGGGGTGCTACATCTGAAGTGGTATCAGAGCCCAGTTGCAAAACCGAGGTTCTAGTGTCGTGTCGTGTCAAGTCTAGGTCGAATGGCATTGGAAATTAATTGCTAATGTGCGAGTCTTGCATACTTACTTGGAAATTTACATGATCAACGTGCCTACTTGAACTTTATAAAATTAATTGTTACATTTTGTATTTTAAATTGCTTCTAAGTGTGACACATGCATTGACATTTTAACCGGCATGCATTCTTTAATGTTTATTGTTAGTAAGTCCTCTTCATTCCCGCTACAACCATCAATCCAGTTTTGCTGAATTGAGAAAAGATTTGAACAATTGGACGTCCGATCCTGACTTCAAAAGGCTTAAGAAAGAAAATTTCATTTTCTTTCTTAAGGGGAGAGCCGACCAAGGAAACAAATTAAAGAATCAAGCATTTGACCGAACTACCACAACGAAAGAATTCCAATCAACGGTGAACGGTACACATAAACATGCATATCACGTGCATCATATATTTCATTATTGTTACATTTGATTCCTTGTTAGTCGTTAATTTACTTTTATATGCCTAATAATTGATGTAATTGATACTTTCTACCTGCTCCTTACGTGATAATTGTGAAATGTTTATCTAATTGCTCGCTTGAATTTTATTTCGTGTGCCTGAGAGACGGGGATTCTCTTAGGCTTGCTCGAGAGACGAGGTTCTCTCGTCGTTTGTTTGAGAGACGAGGCACTCTCATTATTACCTGCTACTTGTCAACTTGTGTTAGTGGAAGGTTAGATTTTCTTTCAATTGTTTAGGTTCCGGGAAGTTGAGGGTCGTGACTTGACAACATTGGAGGGACTTTGTTGATTGAAGACCTCTTTCGAACTAATCCCTGACGGGGAATGGCCAACCCGCGTGGGATGAACACGGAAGGGTGAATCCGAGAACGGATTCTCTTAAAGGGGAAAGAATTGTAACGCCCCAATTTCCAGACAGTCAGGTACACTCGACACGTGTGAGTTTGGAGCGTTAGGATTTTATTTTATTACTTTCGTTTATTCAACTTATATGCGTTATATTAATTTTATAAATTGTATCTCAACATGATTACATGAAAATATGTGAAATACATGTCCACTTGAGAATTATTTTATAAATTGGATTTAATTGCTACGTGAATTACTGTCGTACGTGATTTAATTTTCTAATTGTCCTTAAGTGCTCATTCATTTAAATTCAAGGACCAAATTGCATGATTATTTCTTGGACCTAATCGATCTATTTCCAAACTTTCTATACTTAATTGCATGACTTATATCTTTGAGGGATTTAATTGCAAATTGTGTGTATTTCATCATAATTTAAGAGATGAATCACGTATCTTCTTCATCATTCCATACATTACATTTCATACCAACTTTGCTTTCTCCATCTCTCTCTCCCGATCCATGAACCCTAAAAGAGGAAGAAGAGATTTCATGAAATTCAAGCTAGTTTTCTGGGAAATTTTCAAGCTTTGAAGCCATATCAACTTCATCATCTTCTCATATTTTCTTCAAAGGTAGAGATGGAAGCATATATGATTTCTTGGAATTTTTATATGAAGCTAGGGTTAGGATTTGTTGCAATCACTTGTTTATATGATGTTAGAAGCATGATTAGGAGCTTTGAATTTGAATTCCTTGCATATATCATGAAAATTATGGAGTTATATGATGAATTCATATTTGAGTTGATGATGATGATTCTTGATGATTAATGATTAATATAAGTGTTTATGTTAGTTTTATCACACTTTAAGCATGTATACATATTTCCTTTCATGAATTATAGCATTTAGAAGTGAATTATGAGTGTTTTGTGGAGATATGATTATGGTTCGTGCAAGCTCTGTTATGCTGCTCTATTTCTGCAATGTCTGTATAACGGGAACGGCCCTTCCCGTTCCCTTTGTAATTGGGAACGGCCGTTCCCATGTTTGAATTACATGCATGGCGGCGAGGACGGGAATGACCGTTCCCACTTTGGCTCACAGTCGGGAACGACCCTTCCCATCTTCGGGGCACAGTGTCGGGAGGCTAGGAACGACCATTCCCATTGTGTACTGAAACTCGGAACGACCGTTCCCAGGTCTTTGGAGGGACAGAAACATTCTGAATAAATATGAGAACTCCAAATCCTTTTCTTTACCCTTAATTGACCCCAACATGTTATTATATGATCAATTACATGTCATAACATGATATTTATATGCTACGTTGTTCATTGCACGTTATCTCGTTACATGATTATGCCGTGCATTATATTTGGTACCATTATTGAGTCATGTCTCACGAGTGCACAAATGTTTCCGTTTCTTGTCCAGTTCTTCTCCAGGACGGAGATTATTGATCGTGGGCACGTTCATACGTACTTGAGTCGTCGTGTCGCCTGTCAGGTGAGGTTTAATTGCTAGTTACATAGAACCATAAAACCCTTATGTGGATTTTCAAGCCAAAAGGTATGTATATATTTATCTATAATCATTTCTAAACTCTCAAGTAATTGCAAGCAAGTTATGTTCATGCAAAGCAATGCATGTATCGTGATTGAATCGTGACCGTGTATTGGCGAGTAGCATGATAGCACTTTGGGCCCGAGGGTTAGTGTATGAGCCAACTGGGAAAGCATAGGGCTGACGGCTAACTATGCACTCCCCTCATCATTTGGGATGAGCCCTGAATCCACCAGGAGGTTTGGTGGAGGAAAGAATCCCCTACGTGGGAGTCATGTTCCTAACGTACGTAGCATGGATGGTTAGGGCCTTGCAAACCCACCATCACTCGGAGAGAAAGGAGTTCATGAAATTGCTACTTGTGTACTATAATAAACTGCATGATCACATGATAATTAAACAAAGCATGTACAGTTCACTATTGGTGTAAGGTTGGAGAATTGCCCTCACTCGCCAGGGCCACTGATTAAAAGCATGAAAGTGATTAAAATGTTTAATATTGATAGTTGTAATCTCGGGCAAAGTGTATTATATTTTGAACTTATATTATATTTAGTTAGAAAACCTTACCCGAGGTTATAACTTGCATGTTATCTGCGCTAATATTTATTTATGCCCCTCACTCAGTCTTCCATAGACTGACGCCTCCACCTTTCAGGTTTTCACCGTGGCGTGCTAGGCGGGAGTCGGGTCATGTCGTCCAGCTGAGTCTAGCATTTCATTCATTTTCATGATATTGATATTTCCGGATTTAGTATGTTATGGTTATTGTTAGCATTTAATGTTGGAGATGATAATGTATTGATATGTTAGCTAAAATATGATGAGCTTTTGGATATTTGATATATGATGATGAAATGATGGTGTTATGCTTCCGCTTTTGAATTTTCATGTGTTGGATTTAATTCATTTGGGTTCTAGTCCCGCCTAGCTAGCTTGTTTCTTTTATTGTCACCCGTTCGCTATAGGTTGGTTCATGTACGGACTATTCATTTCGTATGTGGATCGACTTATAGTGCGGGGGTGTGGCATCTCTACATATAGGGGTTCTTTCAAATGAAAGGACCAAGGACCGACCCAGAATGTGGATATTGTCCGCTTTGGCCGCAGCCTCAGGGTTTTGTTCCTGAGCAGGGACTGTGTACCAGTCTACTCAAAACGCGTCCACACGGATAGGTTTCCATCCGCCTTATAAAGAGGACTTCGTTCTCCTACCCGAGCGATGTGGGATATTACAATGCCACATCATCAATTTGGATTGTTTTGTCACAGGAGCAAAATGTGTCCCAAAATTGCTAGTTGGGGTCAGTTGGTTTCACCGATTTTGCATTTCCCCCAATTTTATATAATACAACTTATTAGTCACTTTTGCAACTTAACAAATCAAAAATGAAATCAACCTCGGTCACAAAAGAATTTCAAAAAGTTAAGAAATCTGCATCAACTAACAAATTAACTTTATATGATATAATTTATTGATTGTTTTTACGACTTGAAAAACCAAAAAGGAAATCACCTTCTGTGAGAAAAGAATTTTAAAATGTTAAAAAATCTACATCAACTTAGAAACTAACTTTATTTAATATGATCTATTTATTTTTTTTAACAACTTAATAAACCAAAAATGAAATCAACTTCTGCCACCAAAGAATTTCCGAAGGTTGAAAAATCTACATCAACTAAGAAATTAACTATATATAATATAATTTATTGATCGCTTTTACAAATTAATAATTAACTGAAAATGAAATTAACTTCGATCATAAAAGAATTTCAAAATTTTAAGAAATCTACATTAACTATGAAACTACAGTAAATGTCATATTTAGTCCCTGAAGTTTTGAATTTGTGTCACTTTAATACCTAAAATTTTAAATTTAACAAATAAGTCCCTAATATTACTAATTTGGTTCAAGTTAATCGCTCAACAACCTTTTCAGTGAAAATATGGCCAAAAAAATTCATGAAATTGGTCTTAAGGGGTTTCACCTTAAAGGTACAAGACAACAGATCATCGGTAGATAAAACGCAAATATGAAAGGTGCCTTGGGCCACTTGCTCACGAAGAAAGTCGTAATCCAACTCAATGTGTTTGGTACGAGTATGGAATACCTGGTTGGAACTTAAGTATATGACACCTATATTGTCACACCATAAAACCGTTGGTTCGGATGTGGGAAAGCCAAGTTCCGTGAGTAGTGCCCTGGATCCATAAAACCTCAGTAGCAGCATTAGCTAAGGCCTTGTACTCACTTTCAGTTGATGATTGTACAATAGTGGGTTGTTTCTTCAATTGCCATGATACTAGGTTGGTACCAAGATAGAAGCCATATCCTCCAGTTGAACGCCGATCATCGGGCATCCACCCCAATCACTGTTCGAGAAGGCCTGTAAAGTGTGATCTTTGTTGGGGGCAATGAGTAACCCAAGGTTGGGTGTGCCTTTAAAATACCGCGTACAGCGTTTTGAAGCTTTCCAATGTTCGTAGGTAGGATTCTGCATGAATTAAGAGAGTCTCTTGACAGGGAATGCGATATCCGGGCAAGTGAGAGTGACATACCACAATGCTCCTAACAATTTTATCTGTACTATTAAGGTTGATCAAGTGGCTGGCCCAAATATTTGGATAAAGTGGCGCTTGTTACCACTGGGGTGGTGCATGGCTTGGAATCAGTAAGACCGAACTGATACAAGAGATTATACGCATACTTTTTCTGGAAGAGAAGTATCCCGATGGAGGTTTGAATGGCTTAAATTCCTAAAAAGTGTGAGATGGAACCAAGATCTTGAACCAGAAACACTATCTTAAATGCAGATAAAAACCAGTCCAATTTGATCGCACTAGAACCTATGGCAATAATGTCATCAACATAAACCAATATATAAAGAACCATTGTACCATTGTAACTCAACTCGTACATTTATAACATATATATATATATATATATATATATATAATATGGAAAAGTACATTTTAAGAATTTTGATACTCTATAGTATATACTAATATACTTATCCTTTAGATTGAGAATATTGTAAGAATCAATTTATTAGAAATACAATACTATCAGAATCAATAGTTTCTTTAGGTTTTTTCTCTTTTTTCCTTTCTCTCTAGGAGTTGTTTCTTCTTCCTAAATATCCTTCAAATCTAGATCTTTGTTTTGAATTCTAACGAGGTTCAGATCTCTTTTGAGATCTGGACCTTTTGATCTGTGTTTTTTCCTTTATTTCGTTTTTTAGTTGTTCCTTTCGTATGAGAGTAGTTTTTTCTCTCGTATGAGAGCTGTTATTTTCTCGAATGAGAGCTGTTTTACTTTCTTCTTCTTTTTTTTAGGGTGGTCCTTTAACATCCCGATTGTTCAGACTTCCAGGTACGCCATTATGGGAGTGTTACATGCACAATTTAATTATTTATTTATGCACTTATGTGATATTTTTAATGTTTATTTTATTAATTGAATTTATTTGAAATTATTTTCTTAACTATGAATTTGAAATTTTTGAACGTTTATGCCCTTATGCCCTGCTATATTTGCATCCGAATTTAATTTTGTTTCTTGCGAATTTCTGATGTGTGTGAATTATGTGAGTTATGAACTTGGTATTATACTCATTTTATCGGAGTTTTTTTGGTTTAGTTTTGGCTCGTTTTTGTTTTACGGGACCTAAAGGAGGCTAAAGAGCATTTAGCGCACCTTGGGATCCGGGTGGCGTAAGTTGAGCTCAGGAATTTGGATTCGAATTTTAGAAGGTGCGTTGGACTCGCAACGAAATTTGGAATCTTTGAACCTAATCTCATATTTTTCTAAGTTCATTTGGACCTTCGAAATCCCACCAAAACGAGCACCTTGCTCCAAAGAAACCCAAACCTTTGCTACTGTTTTGTTGCTCCTTTTCCCTTCCTTTCTTGCTGCTGCTGCGTTGATGATGGAGCAGGAGAGACCTCCATAGCCTGTTGCTTGAGATGGGAACTGCCAGGGGTAACGGGCATTACCCCGTTTGTGCTGTGGGAGAGTGCCTGCATCCCTTAACGGGGGTTAAGGTTTTTATGCTAAAGCTTGTTAACCCACGTTAAATTCTTATTGTTTTGCTACTATGAGCCTTAACGGGAGTCACTCCTTTTGGCTTGGAGAAGAGTGACCCCCATTACCCCTTTCGTTTGTGTGTGTTTTATTGTGATGTGTTTTGTTGTTTAATGTTGCATGATATATATGAATTATATACTTCTCTTATGTCTTAATTACATTGTTAGCATGTTAAATGATGTTTTATAATCTATGTTTTAATCTATAAACATGATTTAAGAGCTCACATGCAAAGTATGAACTTATGTGACCTAAGTGTTATTTCATTCCATTTCATTTGCATCATTTACACTCATCTAGATTTTTCGAGCGTCTATTTGGTACATCTTGAGTCTAAGAGTGTCTTTTGTTGTTTGTTTTGCACAGAGGATCTTCTCGATGATGACAATCTTGCTCCTTAGGCATCCGTTTCACACTTTTGTCCCCACTACACGTGTATTCAAGGTGAGGTTTTGTTCTTTTAGCTATAATGACCTATGACCCTATGTGTTTTGAAGCCTCACATGCAAAATATGTATACTATATGATAAATATGTGTATGATATGTATTCTAAGGGTTTGTCCCGTTTGTCATATGGCTTTGAAAACAATTTGTATACGTATATAAGCTATTTTACGTTTGATTTGAAAATCGTGGATAAGTGTGGTGTGTAAGCGAGAATTGAACTTTGGAAGGGAAGGCTTTGTGAAAATTATGCCTTTTTGAGTTAAGCATTTGAGCCCTGGAGAGTGGCATGGTATCTCGGGACGGCCGTGGGGTCGTGGAGCTCTCCCATCAACACTTTCCCTTTGAGAGTCTCACCCAACCTTAGGAGGTTGAGGAAGGGTGTTTCTATTGAGCCGGCGGAAGCAATCCATCGAAGGTTTCAAGGACGTAATTAAGCCTTGTCTCGTGTGCATTTTGCCAATAGTTAGGGCCATCAACCCTTTTATCACCCGGAGAAAGAATGGTTTATGTATTTCGTTCTGATTTTACCTTTGTTTGTGGAAGTTGAGGGATAACTCGTTCTCGTCGAGTTGTGTGAATTCGTATGATCTATGAAATAGGAATGGATTCCTAAATACTTAAAACTTGTTATTTTGGCCTATGGCCTTAACTTCTTTCAAGTATATATATCTATTACCACGGGAAATGTTTTTGCTTGCAAAAACCATCCCCGGTTCATGGATCTCCTTGTGGATTTTGTTAAGTGCTTTGCTTTATATGTATTATGGGTGCGTGTGTTAGCCCCCTCACTAGTCATTAGGACTAACCCTCATTGTTGTTTCTCTTTTCCCTTTTCATTGAGTTGCAGGTACAGTTTGAGTCGAGCTAGGCGGCAAGTGTTCGTCGAGTCTTACTTGTGGTTTAGCTCGAGTCGTATATACATTGTAGTGGTTATTAGCTTTGATACTTATTATCTATTTTGGATATGTTTTATGTATACTTTGCTACACTTTGATACTTGTTATATTTTGGCCCCGGATGGGCAATGTACATTGTATATGATTACGGCATGCTAGTATGGATTTATTTTCACGTATATGTTGATCTTGGGATTTCGATTTAGCTGTTTCATCGCTTCCGCTATATTAATGATTTGATATGCATTCTGATCGAGGGTTTAGTCCACCTAGCTAGAGCGTGAGTTTTGTTTGTCACCCGTTTGCTATTGTTTGATGTGTGTGCGTACTTTCCATTCTATTACATGTGTTGGACTCTAGTGCGGGGGATGTGGTGCCCTACGCTCGAGGTGCTACAGGTCCTGCTGGTGTACAAGCATCCGTTTCTTTTGTCACTTATGGATGACTGCCTTTACTTCAAGATCAAATCAAACAGAGACACGCCTAATCACGAGTCGATTTATATGACTCGATCTTTAACCATTAAAATATCTTCAATCACTGAAAATCTGGTGGTGGCGTAGGTATTAGGTTTGAGTAAAATAGTCTGCTTTGTTGATTATATTCTCACGGCCTTTATAATTATGAGATTTTATTTTGAGAATGATAGCTTTTGTTCTATTAGACGTGGAGCAAGTATGATTGCCCACAAATTTGTTAGAATTGCGGCCTCGAGCATGCGTTACTTTTTTCATTGTTCCTTTGTAAGTTTTTATTCCGGTTGACTTAGTAAATTTCCCCTTTGGGGTTTGCGTTTCAAAAAAGAAATACAATGCCATTGAAATAGATTTCATTGTACTTCATAAAAATCATCAATCATCAAAACAAAAGATGAAAAAAAAAAAAAAGAATTATAAGTTCTTGTGAATATTTATTTAGTCCCACGGACAAACATTATTCATGAAGACAATACAAACATCATAGATGATCCTACGAAATAGGCTCGAACAACAGAGTAGAGATATGATCTCCATCTCTATGTTGGTACATAAATTGCGCCGTTCTGCAAAGATCAACTGCATTTCTGCCCAAAAATTGTGGGAATAGTGAATTTGCAGCTCTTTCCTTGTTTAGCTTCTTCCATGCCTCCCATATTAGAAACTTGATATGTTTTTGTGCCTCGTTTCTACTTGCACCGCTTTCATTCATGTAGCATTCGATTGCTTTTGGTACGTCCCCTCTTTTCAACTCATCCTAATGAAGTTCAAAAAATGAGAAATTAATATTAGCTGATAGACGTATATAAAAAATTTTAACACACACGCGTACATATAGAAAAGGTATATATATAATTTGGAAGAAATATATAGTGGTAGAAATATGTGTACTTACCAATGATGTTCCTAAATCATCTTCAAGCCGAAAGATCAGCGACGAATACCGACTCAAATGGGGATCATTATACAAGCTTTCAACAACCTCTTTCTCTATTGGATGGGCCACAAGAAAATATGTGTGGGATAGTGCCAAAGAGCTTGATATTGAGATTCTTGCATTTCTGATATATTCTTCAAGGGTTGGTACATATCCAGCGTAATACCACTTTGCTTCTTCGAAATAACTGCTGCATAAATCTTGCCACTACATGCAACATTAATTTTAGTACATATACCAACTAAAAGAATCAAGTACCAGTTCACAAGAGACGGAACAAGAAGGAATATATATATATACCCAGAGAAGTAGGGTTTAACCTTTTGCAGTAGCACAAGAAAGTATTATTACCGATTTTCGTAAATAAGGGATGGCAAGAAATCCTTGTTCTTTGAGAATGTAGTATCCTATCTCATTGATGAAGTTGTTGAGTGCTAAGAAACAAAGTTGCATATATTGTGGGAGTTGGTTCATCATTTCAATGTCCCATCTGAATTATTGAAAAGGGAAGAAGATCAAAGATTAGATTAAGGTTTAGGTTTCTAAAATGTAATTATTATAAACGTAATTCTAACCTTTGAATAGCATCCTGAAAGAGATGTAGTTCGTCCAAGGTGGCATAGATATCATATATATCATCGATTACATTTATTAAAGCAACAAGCTTGGTGGCTGCTGATCTTGCATACACATATTGAGGCTCATAAAGACAACCAATAGTCCAATAGTAACACTCCACCAGTCTATCCCTTGCAAATGGCAGTTTTTCAGCAAGACCTGTTTGCTTCCACCATCTGTATATGCATAAAAAATACAAACTAAAACATTCGCCAATATGTGAAACATAATAAATTATGATTGCGAGGAAAAAAAAGAATCAAATTTGCTAATTTTTGAAACATAACAAGCTAAAATCTTTGAAATACAGCTAATAGAGCATAAATATTTAGTCGATTGACCACCTTGAGACGTGTTTTAGTTCTTCTTGGTATGTCGCTTGAAGAATGTTGAAGTCAAGCTTTGCAAGTTCATGCACAACTGGATTTTTATCTGATCTGCTCCCATATGCATCAATGGACCATCTTGCGTTTAGCCTTTGAGTCCTCCGATGAATCGGAATCTCCAAAGCCCGGCGAACCAATGATAAAAGATTAACATCAACATGTGTACCTTCATCATCATAAAGTTTGTTATGCAGAAAATTAGTGGCAAATTCATTTGCTTTCTCCAAGGTCTCTTCACCTTCCATCAACAAGAAAGAAGCCTCATATAGTTGTAGCAATCCAGGTGTATCATCCACAAGGCTTGCCTTAAAATCTCCATTGTCGTTCGTGAAGTGATCAAACACCTCTGAATGCATTCAATAGTTAAGGAATTAAGCAATCGATTATTAATGCATGTCAAGTGCATCCGTATTTATGACTGAATTAACCATCACCTTCAGATAAAGTAAAACCATGTTGCCTGAGGAGTCTGAATTTAAGAGCAGTTGAGTACAAATCTGTTATAATTTCTGAATTCTTCGAATCTTTTTTGTGGTGATTATCGTCATATATAGAATTCAGTATTTCTTTGATTGTGTCCTTAAAGTGGTAAGATAATCCCATTCTCTGCAAGTCATCAATCAACTCCAATTGCTTAGTTGGCTCCTCTAATTCTTCCTGCAACAACTTCTTCACTTGCGCAACCAGCTCCCCAACTCTGGTCGAATATTTCTCTTCCTATACGTGCAAAATACACATATTATTTTATGAAATATAGTGTGGTACAAAGGCTAACAATCATTTTGGTCCCATTTTTTCACTCCAAAAGCAAAATAGGGAGGCAATTTGCTCATGTAGAATATTTTCTTACTATGCATGCAACATATAAATTTATTTGAAAGATAGAGGGATATAACAACATCGACAAATAATACCACAAACAACAATAGTGCCATCAATTTTTACAAGAGAGAACAATTATGTATTTTATTTTCCAGCAAGGGATAGAAAGCACTTAAATTTTTTTTTCATAAGATTATATTTAGTAATCATAAAGGATATACCGCATATTGGCTGCTCGAAGACTGAACATAATCAAAACTCCAAATTGGAGGCTTGTAATTTCCAGATCGTCGTCCAGCCAATATCTCATGGTCACCTGGTTTATCTGCTCCACTAGCAGTTTTATCGCTAGACCGCAAAGTACTGCATGTTATTATTTTCCTAACAAAGCCACAAAGATTTTTATTTGGCCTGTTACAAGCAATAGGCACAGGCTTTACAATATTGATTGTAGTCATTAAAGATAGGGCTGTCAAGGGGTCCTGTGGAAAATTCAAAATGAAACAAAATTCGAGGAATTTAGTTTTTAAAATGAAAGGAACAATAAATTTACAAATCAAAAAAAAAAAAAAAAAAAAAAAAAGAAAAGAAAAGAACACCATAACATCAGGATCAGAAATTAAAAGGAAGATAAAAGAACATTACAACAGCAAGCTAAGTCAGCAAGACAGAGCAAGAACAATGCAGAACAAGGTGAGAAGAAGAAGACAATGCATGCATATATATTATGTATATCATGTTATAATATTACAAGAGGATAATTAAACACAAAGTGGGATATATATATGTTTAAAAAAATGCCGCGTGATTCTCATTTCCTAGGTGTGAACTGTGATTAAATAAATTTTCTAAAGACTATGATTGTGTAATGATAAATCATTCCTTTAAAAAAATGCACAAATAGTTAAAATAAAAAATCCTCGTGACTCATCATCATCATTATTGATCTTTGTCTAAATATAAAACATCATATAGTTATAACTTTATAAGTATTTCAATAAACTAATTTTAGTATAATTATAATTACGTATAAACTCTCTTTAGTTCTAAACATAATAATATAATTTTGACAAATTACATAATAAAATATAAATGAGTTATTTACACCATACCTCCTGTATTAGGTGAAGGGGGGAGGGGGGAAATCCTATGTTATAAAAATTAAAATAAAAAACCTTGTGTTTTAAATATATTTGCACACTGACCCTTTAAATGAAATCATTATAATTGAAATATTATATCTCTTTTTTACTCCCACAAACTAAACATAAATTTCGAGTTTCATTTTCCAATTTTGTCTATTTATTGGTGATATATTTTTCTTTTTTCTGTTTATAGGGTTCTTCATACAATCTTTATTTTATACAGGAGTTTTGGTACATATAAAAAAATATTGAATAATATAGAGATATATGAGATTTATATCGCAATATAAAAGGGTAAATTAGTCATCTCGCATCCAATAAATAGTGAAAATTATTGTTCTAGTCGCGCTAAAAGCGCATGTTGAACAATAGAAAATTTCAGAGTTTGCTATGCAAATATTTTGATAAACAGGGTTTTACATGTTAATTTTCATATCATAGGATTTTTGTTGTTAATTTGGTTTAACACATGGGTGAAATATGTAAAAAAACCTAAATATAAAATTGAATATAAGATGTGACATTAATTTATACAACAATATAGGATATTGTTTCTGCAATTCTCTTGAACAAAAATTATTTGTTTCAAGGAACATACCATTCTTGAGGAATCATTCATGACAGACAAGAAATGTAGTATGGAGATCTCAAAGAAATTTGAGGACAAGACCCCATGCCACTAATAGAAGAAACGAGTCAATTTGATAAAGACTCGACCAATTTTGAGTGAAAATACACGTGTAAATCTTCCTCCCTTGATGCGTCCAGAACGCATTCCTAGATAGCCCAATAGATCGTATGGATTTATCCATATAACATCTCAAGTGGATATTGATCTGCTTACCTATAAGGAGGCGTTGTCTGATTTTTGAATCAGAACAGTGGAAATAAGCCTTGAAATCCAAAGTGGATTCCATATACTCAAACTAAGTTTATACCTTGGTTGATCCACCTAATAAGATTAGGATAATAGGGTGTAAATGGATCTACAAGAGAAAGTTTGGAGTAAATGGAAACATTACAACCTTTGTAGCAAGCTAAGTTGCTAATGATTCACTCAAGGACTAGGAATAAACTTTGATGGACCTTTTCCACTACTAGAAAAACGCCCTATAGCAACGGATTTTGACCCTATTAGCAACGGATTTCGTCTTAGCAACGGATTTAGCAACGAAAATTTTCCGTTGCTATAACCCTCGTGGCTAATCTGTAGCAACGGATTTAGCAACGAATTATTAGCAACGGATATTAGCAACGAAATTAGCAATGAACTTATAGCAACGGATTTAGCAACGAATTACTACCCACAGAAATTAGCAACGGTTTTTTTAGCAACAGATTTAGCAACGGATTTTCCGTTGCAAACCAATAATTAATTAATTTTCTGTCTTTTTGCAACGGAATTTCCGTTGCAAAATCCGTCGCAAAAACCAATAATTCAAATTAATAAATAAAAAATTCATTTGCGGGGCCCGGATCACCCCACCTAACCGAGCCGAGCCCCAACCGAGCCCGTACAAACCGAGCCCCAACCGAGCGTGTGAGAGACGAGCCCCCAACCGAGCCCCACGCGAGCCAACACATTAATTCCACATATTCGCGTTGGGTAGGAATTGAACCCGAGACCTCATGTGAAGAAAGTTGAACCCCATACCAGCTGGGCTAACTCCATTGTTGTTATTGTTATGTAATTTTTTATATTTAACCACTATCAAATATTGATATACTAATTTAAATAATTAAATACTTGTTATCATATATTTTAAATAAAAATATTTTTAAATATATAATTATTTATATTATAATACATATTCCGTTAAAGATTTAATTATTTATTAATTAACTACATATCTCAAGTTTTAGTTATGAGATAAAAATATAATGTATATCAACTTAAGTATAACTTTTTATGACATACAAAAAAAAGGATGAAAGTTTTACATAACTAAATAATTAGATTTAATTGTTTTTTGAATAAAGAACTTTTATATTATATGAAGTATTCACTTATACATTTGTATTATTTAGCAATCGTAATTGAATAACTTAATGAAGAATTATTTTGTTAATATGAAGCATTTATATTTGAATTTGTAGAATTATATCTAAATATTTAAGAATTATTGTGTTAAATTCGATATAAACCCCAAACATGTATAATAATAATAATAATAATAATAATAATAATAATAATAATAATAATAATAATAATAATAATAATACTGTATATCAACTTAAGTATAAGTTTTTAAGACATATAAAAAAAAATGAAAGTTTACATAATTAAATAATTAGATTTAGTTGGTAGTTGAATAAAGAACTAATTTTATGTCAATATGAAGTATTCACTTATACATCAGTAAAATAATATCTGCATTTTGAGAAACTATTGTATTATTTAGCAATCGTAGTTGAATAACTTAATGAAGAATTATTTTATTAATATGAAACATTTATATTTGAATTTGTAGAATTATATCTAAATATTGAAGAATTATTGTGTTAAATTCTATATAAACCCCAAGCATGTATATATATGTATATATACAATAGTAATGTATATCAACTTAAGTATAAGTTTTTATGACATATAAAAAAAAGATGAAAGTTTACATAATTAAATAATTAAATTTAGTTGGTAGTTGAATAAAGAACTAATTTTATGTCAATATGAAGTATTCAATTATACATATGTAGAACAATATCTGCATTTTGAGGAACTATTGTATTATCAATCGTAGTTGAATAACTTAATATAAAGAATTATTTTCTTAATATGAAACATTTATATTTGAATTTATAGAATTATATCTATACACTGAGGAATTATTGTGTTTCGCAACCGTACATTAGATGTTAAATTAAGAAGTTTTCTTTTAATATAATGAATTTATATTAAAATTTGTAGAATTAAATCTAAATATTAAGAAATTATTGTGTTATGCAACCGTTACACGTTAAATGAAAAACTTTTCTCTTAATATTAATGATTTATAATGTATATTATACACACATATTATATATATGTACGTATATTATATATAAACATATAATATTAATTATTATTTAATATTTAAGATATAAGATATATATGTCTATATATTAAATATTATATAATATATATACATATATATAAATAACATTGTGTGTGAGTGTATATATAGATGTGTATATGTTATTATAATATTATATAATATATATATACTTATATATAAATAACATTGTGTGTGAGTGTATATGTAGATGTGTGTATATATATATATATATATAAACGTATATATATTATAAATATTTTATATTTAATTATACATAATATACATTTGTATATAATGTTATATGTATTATAAATATTTTATATTTATATATAATATACATTTGTATATAATATTATATGTATTATAGATTATATAATATTACATAATATATAATATATATACGATATATATAATATCAATATATTAAATATTATATAATAATAATATATATTGTATAATAAATATATATATACATATATAAAAAAGAGAGAGCCTAGGATTGAACTCAGGACCTCATGAAAAGAAAATGAGCATCCAACCAACTTTGATACAATCCGTTAGTGTTTTGTTTCAGTGAAATTTTATTTGACTTTTAAATGCACTTAATGGTTCCGTCCAAAATTTAACGGTTGGGACAAAAAATGTAACAAAACGAAACCAACGGGACTATTTTTGTCTAATTCTAAAAGAATAGGACCAAAATTGAAAACGACACAATCCTATGGGACCAAAAATGTAATTTTCTCTATTTTTTATTATTTATTTATTTTTATTCCATATAGCAACGAAAAATCCGTCACTAAATTATAAATATTTTATTTTTTTTATTCATATGTTTATAGCAACGGATTTTCCGTTGCTAATCTTTTTTATATTTATTTATTTTTATTTCTTCCTTATAGCAACGAAAAATCCGTTGCTAAATAGCAACGGATTTTCCGTTGCTAATATTTTAAATATTTGTTTATTTTTATTTTCCTTTTTCCTTCCATATAGCAACGAAAAATCCGTTGCTAAATTAGCAACGGATTTTTCGTTGCTATATGGAAGGAAAAAGGAAAATAAAAATAAACAAATATTTAAAATATTAGCAACGGAAAATCCGTTGCTAGCAACGGATTTTTCGTTGCTAATATTTTTTATATTTACTTTTTTTTTTTCTTTCATATAGCAACGAAAAATCCGTTGCTAAATAGCAACTGATTTTCCGTTGCTATTTAGCAACGGATTTTTCGTTGCAAATATTTATAAATATTATATTATTTTTTATTAGGTTTTTATTTTAATAGTAACGGAATTTCCATCGCTAGATATACCAATTTATTTATTTTTTGTATTATTTAATTTTAGTAACGAAAAATCCGTTGCTAAAACATTTTGCCACGATTTTTTTTTTCGTTGCTATATCCGTTCTAAATAGCAACGAATAATTTCCGTTGCTAAATTTCCGTTGATATCGGCCGTTTTTCTAGTAGTGTTCATTAGTTGAAATGTGAAAGTCCATTCGAATTTCACTTAACATATCCGCATATTATGACTATATATGAGGTATGATACATAAATGTCAAGATTGTCTTTTTCAATAAGAGATTGATAAATACATAAAAATGGGATAACCTATGCATCTCACATTCAGAGGGAGTATGCAAAAGGATTGCAGACCCCTAAGGTCATTCTGAAGATTGATAAAGGCTTCTATGAGAAAGAACATTCGACTTGTTAAAATAGTCAGCACGTTTGATTTGATACAACAATTCGGATGAGTCCTACATGTGCATGTAAAAGTTAGAGATATTAGTTTAATTTTTGGTACTTTAGAAAATGACATCCTTCTCACTAGAAATGTAAAGGATGACAAGAAAGTAACCTAGTCTGGTTGGGAACCAGTTTGAGATGAATATCTTGGTGATATATTCCTCATTCTCAAAGTAAAATCTGTAGATATAGATCTAAGAGAATTACAGAAGTATCACAGTCGAGCACATAGACAATGTAATAAACTACTTTAGTATGGAAGATTTCAAGAAAGAAATTTCCAAAGGACATGGGACATCTCTTTGAAGAAAATGTATCCTAACATAACTTTAAGAAAGTTAGAATGTCCAAAACCCCTTAAACAAAAAGAGCATAATGTATGCAAAGTTATGTACTTGACTGGATATGTCTTAGCAGCGATAGCGTGGTGAGCCTATTCTAATTTGACCTTAGAAGAGGTCACTCGACTACTGTAAACAATACCCTCATAGTACTTGAGAAGAACTGAGGATATGTTTTAGTTTACAGGCCCAACAAAAACTTACACTAAAAAATATTTTGATATAATTGTTGCACCAAACATGGATTATTATAAATCTGTGTTAGGATACGTGTTCTTCCTAATAGGTAGAGCAGTGTGTACGAATTAATTCCAAGTAAAAGCACTACAGATTTAACCATAAAAGTTGAATACATAGCAGTATTGAATACCGCTAAATTAGTGTTTGGGTAAGAAACTCCATCTAACAGTTAGATGAAGTTCCTAGCATGAAATAACTCCATTATCAAATTGTATGATTAATGGATGGTTTCTCGAGTAAGATAACCAAAACCTCACCAAGAGACCAAACACATGATTATGAACCACTTGATAAGGAAAATGTGTTTCTTTGATGATGTGCAAATTAAAAGGGTCACATTAGCAGAGAATATAGTAGATCCACTTTGGAAACGTCCAAATTCAATAGGCTCTCAAAGTATATCTTGAGAAGATGCACTTAGAGTATTCCTAAATGGCTTTTACGGGCAAGTGAGAGATTGTTGAGAATAATGTCCTAGACAACCGATTGGACAAAATCCGCTTTGAAATTTTCCTTGTATCACAAAAAATCTTTGAATAATATCCTATTGATTATTATAGGCAAATAATTCTTTATATACAATACATGTTTTGTGTGTTTCCATTATGTGTGCATGTATTAGAATTCCCCTAATCCATCAAGCTTTTAGGGCTTTGTCATTAGGGTTATTGACTTATGAAACAAGCACTAATCTAACCTGGATTAGAGTCGATGAGTCCAACAAATAATGAGAGTGTTGATTAGACTCGATTGAGTCATACTTTTGCGATTGCATCCTTAAGAAGAAATCATCTTGTTTCATGTGATGACAAAGTGTATGGTAAACGCATACGCAACACGTGAGGGTGCTTATTAATAGAATTAGTTCACTGAGTTGTCCCGCTTGAGAACATTTCTAAATGGGAAAGAAAGTATGTACTTCTAGAAATAGAGAATTCCAAATTAGGAAATATCTCATAGGTCAATGACGTGAGTAATTAATCATTTAACTTGAGATTTCAATATGGTTGTGTTATGTGAGTTAACTAAGTAATCTTAAATATAGGTCTAAAATGGTGTCGCTCGAGACACCTGAATTACGACTTATATTAGGGTTGCAAAAGTGGCATATGAAGGCATGCGAGAATCAATAAAGAACCCACATTTTCTTTAAGCAAGATGATCTCTTATTGCATAAGTCATTCATATTCCATCCTAAAACGCTTGACCAAGGTAGTGGATCAAGAAATTAAGAAAGAATTTTCTTGCACTGAGATCAAATGAATATGGAACGACTTAGCTTTAAGAGTAAGATTAATAAGGCTCTCATTATTCCCATGCCCTAAATCTTAGTAGAGAGATGGAATGGTAGGAGGATCGTATATCACAGATGTTATTGACTGAAAGGTTCTTTCGATTTAATTCGTTGTTTGGATAGGGGTCACACACTTGTTGCTAGCTAGACTACGGTTGTGTGATCTGTGAGCTAATTAATTAATAACTGTATTAATTAATTAGGGTCACTACTAACTGATGACGAACCTAGAGGGTCATACACAAATGCCAAGTTCAAAGGGTATTGTTAGCAAGATCAAGAGATTGATCGAAACGAGACCACACGTGTAGAATGTGTGCAACCTTTGGCGCATGTTCCAATTGAGAAATTGTACCATGTGTTAGTTAATTATAAACCCAAAATATAATTAATTGTGGAATTAATTATAAAACTCAAATGAAATTAATTTTAACGGATTAGAATTAATTGTAGAATTAATTCTAAGCCCAATCCGGAATAAAGAAGCCCAAAAAAAAAAAAGGTTAATTATTAATTGGAATATTAGTTTATTTATTTATAAAATAAATGTAATATTATCCTACTTTATTTATTTGAGAAATAAAAAGAATATTATCATATGTTATTTATTTGTGAAATAAATAAAATAATATTATCCTACTCTATTTATTTATGACATGATAAGAGGATAATATCAAGACTTATTTATTTATGAAATAAATAAGTAAAGATAATATCATATGGTTATTATCATTAACATTTATTTATGAAATAAATATAAAGATAATATCATGTGGTTATTATCCTTATTATTTATTTATAAAATAAATAAAAGGATAATATCATAAAATATTTATTTACGAAATAAATAAAAGATAATGTCATAGTTTATTTGTTTATGAAATAAGTAAACAAGATATAATATTCAAAAGTAGTTAGGATAAAGATATTGATTAATAATTAAATTATTAATTATTTATCTCAATTATCATAAGATTTAGAAAAGAGAAGGAAATCCTCCCTCTCTCCGAGGGGAAGAAACGTTTCCCAATAGATAAAAAAGAGGGGATTTCTCTTTTCTCTTCACACCAACATTCGTGAAGTGTCTTCTTTATTCCGGAGAAAAGAAAAGATTTCAGAAACTCTAACCCCTAAAATAGATGAAACCTTTTCTTTGAGGCTTGTGTGTAAATTTTTCCACCCATCAATTGGGTTTCGACGGGAGAAATTTCTTACTCTCTATTTCTCGTTTCTTGTTTCTATCATATATAGATTATAATACTAGCATGCTCACTAATTTGATTTGTGCCTAGGACTGGTGTAGATACATTTAAAAGGGCTTCTACTTTGGAGTCTCGAAGGAAAGAACCGATCGAGAAATGGGATAATTTATTACCGCATGAAGAGTGTTTGAGGGCGGCTCAAAACACTTCAAGAAACCTTCTAGTAAAGTAAGTTACTGAGAAACTTTCTATTGAGTTTCGAAACAAAAATTACAAGCGAACGATCCTTGTTGGGTAAATTTTAAAATTTTCGCTGCATTTTGAACTTGTTTTTCCAACAGGCAATCCACTCTCGCCTTATTCGTCTATGCTCTGGATGGAACGACTAACGTATGTGATTGAGAAGGTCATTTTGGTCGGACATTACAATCCAATTATGGTATGTCAGAGAGGCTCTCACATTTCACACTTACTTTTTGTGGGTGACATAATATTGAGAGCTAAACATATGGTGGATGGAGTGATGTGCATTCGAAATGTGGTTGAGGTGTTTTGCAAGGTGTCAAGCCTCAAATTTAACTCCAACCAATCAAATGTATTGTTCGAACCTTATGTTTTAAATGATTTAAAGCAAACAGATTACTAGAACTTTGGGCATGGAAAGTACAGACAACTTAAGGAACTATTTAGGGGGTGCTGATGAACTTTGGCCAAAACTATAATAAGTCTATCTCAACTATGATTGGGAGTCTCTAAAAAGCACCTCTTAGGATGGAAAGTTAAAATGCTAAACCTTACCAGACGAATGACACTTATTCAGCCTGTCACGAGTTCGATCCTCATCTACCACATGCACCCAAATTAGCTCCTCAATCACGTGTGCGATAAATTTGATCGACTTAATCGCAACTTGCTTTAGGCAACTATTATAATAAAGAAACGAACTCATCTTGTAGAGTGGAAGAGTATGACTAGAAAAAAATGAAAAGGTGAATTAGATCTTAGAGAAGCCCAGAAAAGCAATATAGTGATACTCGCTAAAACGGGATGAAGAATGCTCAACGAGAAGATGACGGTGTGGAGCTAAAAAAATAAGAAGAAATATTGAAAGGGGAGGACATTCTCGAACATTAACCTCAACTTATGGCTTCTCGAGCATGGAAGAGAATTATTAGAAACATTCAGATGGTGGAACCATTTTGCAAATGGAGGATTGAGAATGGTGAAGGGGTGTCATTGGCATAGATAAAAAATAAAACCTGGATAATTTGAAAACAGTACTGCTCAAGGAGGTGGCCACTGAGATACTTAGAGTCCTAATCGTGTTGCATGATAATGGAGATAAGAGAGTCTGAGGGTCAACTAACGACAAATTCTCCTATAAAATGACCTATAGTCTGCTTATAGTGTTGGATGAGATATGCGAGAAAGTTGAAAATGGGCTTAAAAATTACCATGCCCCTAAAAGTTCAAGATTTTCTTGTGGCTTTGCCAACATAATAGCTTACTCATGAATATACTGAAGTATGACCGAAAATTTGGGGAATGTGATGTATGTACACGATATTGTACAGGACGTGAAGATGTAGACCACGTGCTGCGAAGTTGTCTGTTCGCACATTGAATGTGGGAAAAGATTGTTGATGCATAGAATGGTTGAAATCTTCTTGGCTTGCGATTGTCTTGATCTTGGCGCTACGAAATTTTTGGGAAGTATGAAACCAGTGGAGCTATCCGAATGTTATGAAGCCTAAAAGCATCACTTTTCGCCACATAAAAGAATGTTATCTGAGGCCTTAGTACTCATCAGTGAGGAAGAAAAATACAGGCAAAAGAAAATCTGCTAAGTTATCGTGGAATAAACCCGAAAAGGGATGGGTGAAATGAAACTTGGATGGAAGCTTTTATAACCGCACCAATAATGCTTTGACCAGGGGTGTCATTCGAGATGAGAGCGGAAGATGGGTACTACGATACACTATGAATTTTGGTATAGTTTCAATAAATATGACAAAATTGTTCAGCTTACTTGAGGGATTAACACTAACTTGGGAGAGATGCTTTTCGAAAATTAATGTAGAGATTGATTTAGAGATCGTGGTGAAATGGATAATAATAATAAAGGATATTGAAGAACATCCCATGAAAAATATAATTTTTAATTGCTGAAATATACTCCACAAATCCTGAGAAGTTTGGATTAGAAACGTTTTTGAGAGAAAAAAAATATAATAATGGATACTTTTAATACCTTAATTTATTTAATAAACATAATAACTGAACTTATCTAAATAAATTAATTATTGAACGTGCAATTCACGTCATTTCACCTAATACTATTAAAATTACATGAAAGAATGTGGAATATAACAACAACGACAAATAATACCACAAACAACAATAATGCCCTCGATTTTTACTAAAACAATTGTTTATTTTATTTTTTTCATTAAGAGCAAGGGATAGAAAGCACTTAATATTTTCATAAGATTATATTTGGTAATCATAAAGGAAATAGAATTTATCCTAGTTCATCCAAAAAGAAAATGAATAATATTGAATATACCTTATATTGACTGCTCGAAGACTGAACATAATCAAAATTCCAAATTGGAGGCTTGTAATTTCCAGATCGTCGTCCAGTCAATATTTCATGGTCATCTGGTTTTTCTGCTCCACTAGCAGTTTTAGCGCTAGACCGCAAAGTACTGCATGTTATTATTTTCCTAACAAAGCCACAAAGATTTTTATTTGGCCTGTTGCAAGCAATAGCCACAGGCTTTACAATATTGATTGTGTCATTGAAGATAGGGCTGTCAAGGGGACGTGTGGAAAATTCAATATGAAACAAAATTCCAGGAATTTAGTTTTTAAAATGAAAGGAACAATAAATTTACACAAAGTTGGATATATATATGTTTAAAAAAATGTCGCGTGATTCTTATTTCTTAGGTGTGAATTGAGATTAAATAATTTTTCTAAAGACTATGGTTGTGTAATGATAAATCATTCCTTTAGAAAATGCACAAATAGTTAAAATGAAGAACCCTCGTGACTCATTATATATTATATCTGTATGATATTATGTGTATATTTGTTTCCCTACATTATAGATTAAATATTAAAAAAATGTTAATTTTTAATATCCCTTTCATATATAAACAAACTGTTTTTATTAATAATATGCTTATTATATTTCAAAAAATTTTGTTATTTCGAACCCATGCCAAAAAAGTAAGCATGATATTTTTTTTCTTTTGTTCACTTAAAAAGTATGCACGATTTGTACATATCAACTTATTGGGATTTTTTCTACACTCACCAGAGCGAGGAGCGGATAGAAACTTTGGAACGGAAATGACGATCTACAAGCTCCATCAGTATCAGGTGGTGGGGAGAGCTCTTCTGACGGAGGGCGATGAGCACCCCAAAATCTACCCGATGAAGCTCTGGGCTACCAATGAAGTCCGCGCCAAGTCCAAATTCTGGTACTTTTTGAGGAAGCTGAAGAAGGTTAAGAAGAGCAATGGCCAGATTCTTGCTATCAAGAACTATGGTATGAGAGTAGGACTGGTTACCACAAGGAGTACCGTGACACCACCTTGAACGGTGCTGTTGAGCAGATGTACGCTGAGATGTCTTCACGTCACAGGGTCGGTTCTCACTGCATCCAGATTATCAAGACAGCCAAGCTTTGCAAGAGGGAGGGTACCAATTAGCAGTTCCACAATTCCAAGATTAAGTTCCCTCTGGTGCTCAGGAAGGTCAGGCCTCCCGTCAAGGAAGCCCAAAACGACTTAAAAAGCAACAAAGCCCAACTTTTTTTGGTCAGTTTTTTTTTTTTTTTTGGGGTCAGTACTCAATTGGTCTTCTGTTGTAAGGGGAGAATTATTGCATTTCTGCCAGTTTTTTGTGAGAATTTACCATCTGTTCCGTTTTGTGTTAGGACATTGAATTTCCTTATTTAGAGGTTATGATTTATGCTGGATGGTTTACTATTTTGGTTTTGTTTAGAGTTTAGACTACCACTAAGATCTCCTTTCAATTATTAAAAAAAAAAAAAAACCTTATTGGGATTTTTTTTTATTAATTAAATCACGCTACTGATTTATATTTCGAGTAGTGTTTATTAAACATTATGCCCTAAATTATCTCTAAACCTATAAGATTATAAAAATATTATTATCGGAATCAAGACAATTGTTTATAATTAATAAATACTTTGGAACCAACGGGCAGTTGGATCAAGTGGATAGGGGGCTTGAGTTCAATTAAACAAAGTCTTGTATTCGAACCTTGTGGATGTAAAAAACTACGTTGGGAGAGGTTCCCGCAATAAGGCCTTCAGTTACCTCGAGAGACTAGTCCTTCACTCAATTGGGTGGGGGAAACTCTGAGAGAAAAAAATAAAAATAAAAAAATACTGTGGAAGTTCAAATCTTGACATTATCAATAAAATAATTAGTAAGGAGTATAATTATCCTTATACCAAGTATTTGCAGTACCCAAACTCGAAAAGAATAATTGACCGTCAGCCAAAGAAAAAGGTAAAAATATTACATTAATCATACTTGTAATAAAACATTGAATATTATAATTAGGATTAGTTAATTTGGGTATGTCCACTTAATTAAGTCACTAAACCACGTTTTTCAAGTGTTAACACTAACAGTGACCTAATATTACTATATATATACATATATATATGGGTTAATGAATATAGCTTATGTGGCGATAGTTTGGTGAGATGAATTAATTGTTTGGAATTTTGGCTGACCAATTAGTCCAACTTTTCTCTCTTCGCTCTTTCGAAGAGCAATCTCAAGTAACTAGTTACGGAAAAAATGAATCATGTGAGTTTCCTCAAGGAGCAAAAAGTCATTCAATCCGAGATTGCTTATTATTATTATTATTGATCTTCGTCTAATTATAAAACACCACATAATTATAATTTTATAAATATTTTGATAAACTAATTTTAGTATAATTATAATTATGTATAAATTCTCTTTAGTTCTAAACTTTAATGCACCGATACTTCTAAAAATATCAGTTTGCCATGTCGTGTCGTATTGGATACTGATGTTGGACACCGTGTCCGACACTTCTCACGTGGAAAATTCATAAAAAAATCCGTGTCGCCGTATCCGTGTCGTGTCGTGTCGGTATCGCCGTATCCATATCCGTGCAACATAGGTTCTGAACATAATATAATTTTGATAAATTACATAATAAAATATAAATTGAATATATAATGTGACGTTATGTAGAATGAAAGGTTTATATAAATTACTTTTTAATAAAAGTTTTTAATATAATTCTAATTTTTTATTTAATAAGTCAATCTAACTGCATAACAACCTCCCTTTAATTCTAATAATATTATAATTCTATAAACTTATATAATTAACGGAAGTATATAATTTAACCATAATATAATTCTATAAACTTGTGTAATTAAATGTAAAATGAAATCAACTTCTATTGCAAAAGAATTTCAAAGAGTTAAATGAAATTTATCTCAACTAAGAAACCAACTTTTACTTTATTTCAACTAATTAGAAGTCAAGAAATCTACATCAACTAATAAACTGACTTTCAACTTTATATAATATAACTCGTTGAATATTACAACTTAATTAATAAATAAAAAAATGAAATCAACTTCGATTACGAAAGAATTTCAGAAAGTTAAGAAATCTACATCACTAAGAAATTAACTTTATATAATCTAATTTATGGATAGGTTTTTCAGTTTAATAGAACAAAAATAAATCAACTTGGCTCAAAAAAGAATTTCAAAGAGTTAACAAATCTTCATCAACTAAGAAATTAGCTTTATATAATATAATTTATCGATTACCTTTCATATGTATTATGCAAAACAGAACGATACAATCATCTGTATTAGGGCATTCATGAGCATGAATCGAATTATCGAATGGTATTCTTCTTTTAATTCAACCATTTGTTTTTCCATACTATTTTTTTTTTTTTTGAATAATTACATTAAATCTGTTAAAATTGTTTTATAAAAAATAAGGAAGAAAATTAAGTATTTTGGAGTTCCCGTTGTGAATAAAGAGGAAAAGAAAGGGAGACAATAATTTTTGAAGAGAAAACGCAACGACTTCAGGTTGAGTGATGGGAGATTCTAACCATTTCTCGGCTTAAGAGTGAGAAAATATTGACCTTGGAGAAGAGAAACACCTCGAGGATTTTTCAAGAATAATATTTATTGTAATTCAAATTCAAAAAATAACATTTAAATGGTTTGAATTAAGATTATTATAAGTCGCCACAACATGTGGCGATTAAGGTTTTTTATTATTATTATTATTATTATTTTAACGGGATCGCCAGAGAAGTTTAGAATTTTTTTAAAATATTTTATTAGGGGTTGCTAGTCCTAAAATTAGGATCTTTTTTATTATTATTTTACAAGAGGATCGCCACAATAACAGGCGACCCCCAAATTTTTTTTTTTTTTTTTGCTGTTAACTGGTGTATTAATGTTATGTAACATACATTGTATTATTTTTATTTCAATATCATGTGCAAAAACGAAATATTTGTAATGTTTATTATTATTCAATACGACAACTTAGCGACAACATACCAACCCGAAGATAAATAAACAAAACATACTAAAATGGAAATCATACGACACATCAGTCCTGCAAGAATACATTACATTACCTGATAAGACACAACAATACATATCAATTCTCGATATTGCATTATTATCTATCTTCTTCTGTTGAAGGATCTTTTCATTTATGGAAAAGATTATATTTGATTGATTCTTCCTTGTAAACGAGAATGTAATTAGGGCTGTGATTAGGGGTTCTCTCCTAGTTAGTCATTGTATTTCTGTATACTTTGTAACACACAAGAATTCAATACAAAACCTAATACGATGTTTTCTCCCAATCCAATCTCCAACTTTCTGACTTTTTGACATGGTATCAGAGCAGTAAAATCCTGCTTCATCATCTACCTTTTCCCATGGAACCACCAAAACCAACCGATCTAGCCACTGTGCCGGCGGATTTCTTCACCCAAATGGCAGAACTCCTCCGACACAAACAACCTGAAATCACCAACACCAGAACCATTACCGTGAAATTGAATGACAACAACTATGCTCTTTGGTCAAGAACGGTGCAACTCGTATTACTTGGCCGAGGAAGAATGGGGTACATCACAGGGAAGACGATGTCCCCCGATCCAGACGATGCTGGATACGAGGCTTGGGAACAGACGGATGGATCTGTTCGCAGCTTGATACTCAATTCGATGGAACCAGAAATCGCCGCACAGTTTATTTTATGCCTAAACGCAAAAGAACTGTGGGACGAAATCGAATCTACCTACCATGACGGAGGCGACAAACTGAAGCTGTATGAATTAAAACAGCGGCTATCAGACAAATCAAGCCGATATGACTGTAGATCAGTATTATCGGACGATCCAAGGAATTTGGAGAGAAATTAATTATAGACAACCACAGACAATGAGATGTGCCGATGATCAAAAAACATACAATCTTGAGAAACAAGAAGAGAGGGTCTTTGCCTTCTGTTGGGGGCTAGACGGAAAATGTGACTCTGTAGCTTGATTGAACCTATCCCAACTATTTTACTTATCTGATCATTTCCTATGTGAACAGCTCCTACATCAAATTCTTCAAGATCAAAGAACCACTCCCAAATGGGAGACATATGATAGGTTCAGTTCGAATCTAATACCCACTCGTCTGAACTGGGCGTTGAAGGTGAAGCCACTAAGGAAACATTTGACTCTGCGTCGCTTTTGCATTCAGCTACATTAGCGTCTTGCAGAGTCTTTCTTTTCTTCAACTTTGGACAATCTTTCTTTTAGTATCTTTTCTCGTGACAAAAGATACACTCGTCTTTGGCAACTCTACTCTTTGACTTTGATCTCCCTCTTCTCCTCTTTGGCTAGCTTTGCTGATGACCTCTCATGACTAGGGTTTCTGTAGCTCCATTAGTGCTTCATTTCTTGTCCTTCCTCCTCAGTTTATAACTGTATAAAGATGTACACACTTTTTTTAGCGAAACATCAACCTTTCCATCGAGCACGGTTGTATCGAGAGACTCGAACTCTTTTAGAAGCAATCCCAACAATATCAACGCGAGATCATCGTCTTCAAAAGCTACATCCAAATTCAATAAATCAGCTACCAGCTGTAAATTGAGTGATGTGTTCATTCATCGTGGTATTGGGAACATATGTGAAGCGAAACAATCGTTTGTTCATATGTAGCTTGTTCTGACTGTTTTCTTCAAGAATTTCTCCTCCAGTGCCTTCCATAGCTCGCTTGTAGAAGTTTCCTTGCAAAAAGTATACTTCTGTTCTTTGGAGAGACACGATCGAATTGTACCACATGCCAAACAGTCGATGGTTTTTCAATCTTTGTTATCACTCTTCTCTCCCACACAAACCATTTTGTTAACATAATACCTCATATACACGATTTTATAATTTTATTTTGTATATTAATACTTCAAAATATAATTTTCATACATCATATGTAAAAATTAATATATATATATTTTTGTCGGTGGATGGTGTGATATGAATTAATTGTTTATTTACATTTTGAAGTATTAATTAGATGTTATAAATTATTCAAATTATAAAACAAAGTATTAAAATTATAAAACAGAGTATCCAAATTATAAAATAGAGTATTATAAAGTTTGCGAATTATAAAACAAAGTATCCAAATTTAAAAGTATAGTATTACTTGTAAAAGTTAAAGTACTCAAATTTAAAATTGAAGTACGAGAAAAAAAATAAAGAAAAAGAAAAAAAAAGAAAAAGTATTGTTCGTAAAAGTTAAAGTATTTACATTTTGAATTAGAGTATTATTCATACAAGTAAGTACCTAAATTTATAATTGAAGTATTGTTCATAAACATTAAAGTAATCAGATTTAAGAGTATTATTTGTAAAAGTTAAAATACTCAGGTTTAAAATTGAAGCACGAAAAAAAAAAAAATTTAAGTAAGGATATTGCAGTCAATTTAAGTGAGTGAGGAGTGAAATCAAATTATAAATTTGAATTGAGAAGATAGTATAAATTGTTTTTACATGAGGGAGTAAACTAAATTATTTCCAATAACTACAAGGGAGTTATTGATTATCACCCCATGGTTTAATGAGTAAGTAATGGACTAAATTTCTTATTCTATGGGCTATTTTCTTTTTATTATTTGAGTCGCTTATATTATATATAAATAGATAATTAATATTTTTGAAACATAAATAGATAATTATTAAAAGCTTAAAATTATCGTGGCTAATGAATTGGTATATCACTTTTATTGAATAACAATATTTAATTTAATTAAATTGTATGAGTAATATTAGTATGATTAACAATATTTTTATTAATGTTTGATAATTGTAATATCATTTATCTTAATCTATATTATTATATTAAGTGAGAGAGATAAATAATAACCATTTTGATCTTTATATATATATATTTTTTATATTAATCATATTATTTTCTCGCATTTTTTTCTTTTCTTTTTATTTATTTATTATAATTTAATAATTATATTAAAAAATATTATAAATTATATATTAAAATTAAAATTAGTTTTAATATGTTTAAATAATAATATTTTTTTATTGCACACACACCGAGTAACTGGAATTTACTAGTATTTATTATGTCATAGAATGTTACTTTAACATTGATGTGTTTGTCGAATGAAGTGCTAGATTAACAAATTATACTTATTATCAATTTTGTACTCATCATAAAAATATATGCAATTAATTGCGCACGCGCACACACACACACACACATATATATATATATATATATATATATATATATATATATATATGAAATCTTTTTTAATATATGTATGTCTATGGTGTTGTAGGATAGTGGATGAATTTTTATTTGTATTGATATATTAATCAATTATATTTATTATAAAAATGCTCTTCGTTCCATAATTTCTCGTGACCATTCTGTGACAGTGTCATTGAACTGGAACAGTGCCCTCCATTCCGTTCTTTGCAACCGCGACGACGAACCATGATATGTTCCATAATATACGTGTTGAGAAATCTGGGCAACGTCTGAAGCTAGACACGGGTATTCCCTGTCCTTAAAGTTTTTATCGCCCCTAACTTTCTGGGAAGTGTGCTACAGGTTTCAGGCGATACACTCCCAGGATATATGTCAAGTTTTGTGGGAGGATTTCGTGTGATAGCACTTCACAAGAAATCTGATGAGTGTTGTGTGTTTTCTTTTCAACTCTAGGGATTGTATATCAAGATATTCAGGTGTTACAAAACTGATTAACTTGAATTATGACTGCTGGAGGAATAATTCAGCATCAATGGGCTGTTAGTGGCCCCTGAATTAATTTGTGGCTTAATTCTCTTGACCTTTCAGTTACAATTAGCCACTCAACAGCCATATTCAAATTATTGGGCTGATTTAGGGTTAATTTCGAATGGATTTGACCCAACAAGATTGGCTCTGGGCTCGGAGGCGAGGCTCCAAGCTCCTAGCGACGATGCGCACGTGCCAGGTGTAAAGTGCGCCATCAAACGCCACATTCACCCATGCCCGGCCCACGGCCCCGTGCCCATGCCCGCGCCCGTGCCCGTGCGTGGGCGGTGTGGCGCACCGCACCGCGTATGAGCCCATCAGCCCCTCTTGACTTCCATAAATTTAGTACTGTATTAACCACTTTAACATATAAAGTTGTCTCACTTTCAGTATTTCTCCGATGTGGGACTCTAAGAGTCATAGTTTTTTCAAACACCTATTTATATGTCTTTTATATTCCCAATGACTCTCCAATTTCCAATGTGGGATATTAAAAGACATATAAAATTCAACAATCCCCCACT
Organism: Lantana camara; assembly: GCA_037501455.1. Taxonomy (NCBI): domain Eukaryota; kingdom Viridiplantae; phylum Streptophyta; class Magnoliopsida; order Lamiales; family Verbenaceae; genus Lantana; species Lantana camara. Next base: position 90,930,372 of record CM074863.1, read on the forward strand.
TGTTTGGAAAAACTGCTCTTTCCCCAAACCAGTGTCTGATAAAGTATTGTTTAAAGATCACGTGCATAACAGATGGTGTGACGAACATTGAACCTTCCCTTAGTGTAAGTAGCTCAAGATCGCGCCGATGTTGATGGTGTCCGCAGATTGAACCTCAACTCCATAGTGGCGTGACCGGAGTTACCACACACACGTGTTCTTTCTCGCACAACAAGCAGTCCGCTGCTCTGCGCTTGTCAAGCCATACGCCATATCCCGTTTCATGAACCTCTAAGAGAGTAAACCATAACTCTCTATAAGAAGCGGCTTTACTTCTAGTTCATATAGGTAAAATGTTTCTCGAGCACTTGTTGCAAATAGTGCAGCATTTTGTTAAGAGCATAGCTCAACCTTATCACGTTGCAACACACTGAGCTATCCTCTACTACATATGAGACCATTTGTTAGCTATAACCAAATTGTGACTTGTTTTTCCCTTTGAACCTATAATCAGGGGTAACATAGATTATAGGTAGGGTTACCATCACTTTGGTTCGGGTGGTTTAAGTCCCATATCTCTGGTATTTCACGTTAGTAAGTCTCTCATCACAGGCTTAGTAGATGGATCAGCCAAATTCTTATTTGACCTCACATAGACAATTTTTATAATACCGTCTTGTATTAATTGTCTCATGAATGTGTTTCTAAGACCAATATGTCTAGACTTACCATTATAGGTTCCACTGTACGCTTTTGTAAGCGTTGCTTCGCTGTCACAGTACAACGAAATTGGAGGCATTGGATTTGGCCAAAGATCTATGACTAACAACATATTTCTTATCCAACCAGCCTCTTGTCCAGCTTGTGCTAAAGCTATCAACTCAGATTCCATGGTAGAATGAGAGATTATTGTCTGTTTCTTTCTTGCCCAAGAAACAGCCGCACCTGCAAGAGTGAAAATCCACCCACTTGTGGATTTGTGATCTCCCACGCTAGTTATCCAACTCGTGTCTGAGTACCCTTCCAACACACTAGGGAATTTGTTATAAAACAAAGCAAAGCTGATAGTCCTCTTAAGGTACCCGAGTACCCTACTAATAGCTTTCCAATGATCAGCATTGGGACTGCTCATATATCTGCTAAGTTTTGAAACTGCTAAGGAAATATCTGGTCTAGTGCAGTGCATTGCGTACATAAGACTACCAACAGCACTTGCATACTCAAGTTGTGCAATAGCTTTGTCAAACTTCTCGTGCTATTGTTTTGGTGCTTATTTCAGACCATACAGAGATTTGACTAACTTACACAATTTGTTTTCTGTTCCCAGTGCTACAAAGCCCTCAGGTTGTTCGATATAGATTTCTTCTTTTAAATTTTCATTTAAAAAAGCTGTCTTTACGTCCATTTGAGGAAAAAATAGATCATAGAGAGAGGCTAAGACAAGAAGAATTCTAATGGAAGCAACTTGAGCCATCGGTGCGTAAGTGTCAAAGTAGTCAATCCCTTCTACTTGTCTGAACCCTTTGGCAACTAATCTAGATTTGAAAGTTGAGATAGTTCCATCGGTGTTTCGTTTTCGTCTAAATACCCATTTGCACCCAATGGGTTTAGAACAGCGAGGTAAGTCTGCTAATACCCAAGTATTGTTACCTAAGATCGAATCCATTTCATCGTGTACAACTTCCTTACAAAAGGGAGCATCTCGAGAAGCCATAACTTCTGCAAATGTCTTAGGATCCATCTCAAGTGTAAATACGAAAGGTATTTCACTTACCACTTTATTATCTCGGTCCCCCTCCGCCAACAATAATAAAGCCTCAGAAGAAATAAAGTCTTTATCCAAACTTTTCTCTTTTCTTGCTCTAGTACTCCTTCTAGGCTCAGTTGGTTGTGTAGGAATATTACTTTCCACAACCGGCATTATAGAACCTTTAGGCTCAGCTTGGGGTGGCTCAGTTTCATTTCCAACATCTTTTGAAAATGTGTTTTTGAAGAACTCGACATCCCTAGACTCAGTTATCACATTAGACTCCAAGTCAATAAGTTTATAAGTCTTGTTATTAAGAGCATATCCGACGAATACACTTTTAATAGCTTTGGCTCCTAATTTACTCTGTTTGGGATCAGGAACCCGAAAATAAGCCACATATCCCCACACTTTGAAATAGCTTATGTTGGGTTTTCTGCCTTTCCATATTTCATAAGGACTAGTCTTCACAACAGAACTAGGAATCTTATTCAAAATATGGCACGCAGACAGAAGGGCTTCATCCCACAAGTTGTGAGGTAAGTTTGCATGATTTAACATGCATTTTATCGTATCCAGAAAGGTACCATTTTTCCTTTCTGCTACACCGTTCTGGTGGGGTGTATATCCGGTAGTTGTTTGATGTATGATACCACTTTCTTCACAAAGTGTATCAAAAGCATTCAAACAATATTCCATGCCTCGATCAGAACGTTGAACCTTAATCTTCTTCTCAAGTTGGGTTTGTACTTCTGATTTAGATTTCACAAACGAGCTAAGAGCTTCATCCATAGTTCGTAAAAGATACACATAACAAAATCGACTAGCATCATCAATAAAAGTAATAAAATACCTTTTTCCACCTCTAGTTAAAATCCCATTTAACTCACAAATATCTGTATGAATTAAATCTAGTATTTGTGATTCTATTTTAACAATTGGAAAAGGTTTTCTTACAATTTTTTGATTTTGCACAAATTTCACACTTATCAAGTTCATTTTTACTAGTATCAATTAATCCCATTGCATGCATATTTTTCAAGTTCTTTGCATTAACATGTCCTAATCGACTATGCCATAAAAAATTTGAAGAAATCATGTAAGCAGAAACGGAATTCATATTATTGATTGACATCTTGTACATCCCATTACAAGCATAGCCTTTGCCAAAAAATTCACCATTTTTCACGATGATAACTTTTCCCGACTCAACATAAACCTTAAAACCTTTCTTATCTAATAAATCAATAGAAATTAAACTTTTCCTAACATCTGGTACAAACAAGACATTAATCAAAGTTAAGTTCTTCTCGGAGGTAAAGTTGAGTTTTACGGATCCTTCGCCTCCAACATTGGCTTTGGAGCTGTTGCCCATCTGAACCTCTTGCCCAAAGTTTCTTCAAAGGTCTTGAAAATCCTTCGATCATTGCAAATGTGAACGGTAGCTCCAGAATCCAGCCAGAGAGTTCACTTGCCATGTTGATTTCAGAAATCATAGCCACATCGAGGCTAAGATAAGTCACCATGGCAACTAGGTTCTCCTCAACCATGTTTGCAACGCCGAATCCACTCTTCCGTTGTGAGAATTCTCTCGCATAATGCCGGTTTCTCCACAAACATGACACTTGCCCTTTCTTTTGTTAGGAACATTAACAGTTTTAGGTTTCTGTCCGGTTTTCTTGAATTGTCCAGAATTCTTTTTAACCCCGAAAGACTTCCTTTTTAGAAGAATTTCTAGATTCAACATAATTCACACACGACTGTCCTTGAACCAAATTCTTTCCATCGCGTTTCCAAGCCTCCTCTTTAATATGCAGATGTTTCTGAATTTGTTCCAAGGGAAAATCCACATATTTATGCATCAACCTCTTTGCATAATCTTTCTAGGCTGGAGGGAGCTTTGAAATAATAGCTCCAACTTGGAATGTTTCTAGAAGGAAAATCTTAACCATTCTGAGTTTGTTAACAATTACCTGGAGCTCATGCACTTGATCCAGGATTGGTTTATTGTCAACCATTTTGAAATCCAAATATTTAGAAACTAAATATTTATTTGTACCTTCTTCCTCAGCCTTGTTTTTGTATTCTAAGGCCTCCCACAGCTCTCTAGGTAACTTCATATTTGTGTATAGGTCGTACAGCCTGTCGGACAAGGTATTCAAGATGTGTCCACGAGCCAACTGTTCATTTTCTGCTCTCTTTCTTCTTTGTTGCTGAAGGGTCTCCACAATCTCCTGGTGGATCTGCAATGCATTTCTAGAGGGACCTGCTGCTACAGTGTTGGCAGGAGGAACACCACCTGCTGCAGTGGGATTAAAGGGAGGAGCCCCACCTGCTGGAGTGGGATCGGCTAGAGGAGCACCACTTGCTGCAGTGGTTGGTGGATCCAAATCAACGGGTTGCCCTGGAGCAGGGGGGTCTTCTGGAATTGGTGGCAGATTGGGATCCAGGACATAGGCAAGCTTAAGGACAGTAAGTAGGAACTTCATCTTCTCTTGCCAGCGGCTGAAGTTGTTACCATCGAAACGGTCTAGCTTTTGCTGGTTCATGATTCTGAAGGATTCAGACTCCATCTTCACTATATAAAAACTTTAAGATTGTTGAGAAATCTGGCAACGTCTGAAGCTAGACACGGGTATTCCCTATCCTTAAATTTTCTATCGCCCCTAACTTTCTGGGAAGTGTGTTAAAGGTTTCAGGCGATACACCTCCAGGATATATGTCAAACTTTGTGGGAGGATTTCGTATGATAGCACTGCACAAGAAATCCGATGAGTGTTGTGTGTTTTCTTTTCAGCTCTGGGGATTGTATATAAAGATATTCAGGTGTTACAAAATGGATTAATTTAAATTATGACTGTTGGAGGATTAATTCAGCATCAATGGGTTGTTAGTGGCCCCTTAATTAATATGTGGCTTAATTCTCTTGACCTTTCAGTTACAATTTGCCACTCAGCAGTCATATTCAAATTATTGGGCTGATTTACAGTTAATTCCGAATGGATTTGGCCCAAAAAGATAGGCTCTGGGCTCGGAGGAGAGGCTCCAAGCTCCTAGTGGCAATGCGCACGTGCAAAGTGCAAAGTGCGTCATCAAATGCCACATTCGCCCATGCCCGGCCCACGGCCCCGGCCCCGTGCCCATGCCCGTGCCCGTGCCCATGTGTACCGCACCGCGTATGAGCCCATTAGCCCAAATTTAATACTGTATTAACCACTTTAAAATATAAAACTATCTCACTTTCAGTATTTCTCCGATGTGGGACTCTAAGAGTCATAGTTTTTTCAAGCACCTATTTATATGTCTTTTATATTCCCAATAACTCTCCAATTTCCAATGTGAGGTATTAAAAGACATATAAAATTCAACAATAAAAGCTACAGAAACAAAAAGAAACATGTGTATTTACTAATGATGTTCATAAATCATCTTCAAGCCAAAAGATCACCGACGAATATCAACTCAAATCAGAATCTTTATACAAACTTTCAACAACCTCTTCCTCTATTGGGTTGCCCACAAAGAAATATGTGTGGGGTAGTGCCAAAGAGCTTGATATTGAGATTCTTGCATTTCTGATATATTCTTCAAGGGTTGGTACATATTGTTAGGAATAGTGCCCTAGAAAGCCGATTGTATATCCGCTTTGTGCTTTTCCTTATTGTAATCACAGACAATCTTTGAATGAAATAACGAATTGAGGCAACACTTCTTTATATGCTCTTGTTTGGTATGTGTTTACTTTATCTGTGCATGTATGAGAACTCCCCTAATCCTGATGACTTTAGGACTCTACCATTTAGGTGAAATGGTTCATGAAACGAGCCCTATATCACATAAGTCATGATTAGTAAAATACTCCAAGCCGATGAGTCCTACAGACAGTGGGAGTGTCAACCTGACTCCTCTAAGGCTTGCTTGTGGGATCACGCCCTTAAGAAGGACCACCTTGTTTCATGGAGGTGCAAAGTGTATAGTTGATACGTGCGTGATACATGAGGGTGCTTTAATAAGAAAGTTCACTGAGGTGCCCCGTGTGAGAACATTCCTAAATGGGAAAGGAAGTTTCTATTTCAGGAAATAGAAACTTCCAGATTAGGAAATATCTCACGAGTCATTGATGTGATTAATTAATCCTTAAGACTTGAGGTTCCTTGTCACTTTATGAGTTAACTCTGTAGTCTTAGGTATAAGCTTTAAAGGGCGTCGACTTAGACAACTGATTCAAGGCTTATGCTGGGGCTGCACAAGTGATTCATAAAAGTGAATGAGAATCAAGAAAGGACCTACACTTGCATTTGCAAGGTGATCTCTTATTGTGTAAGTCATTCATACGCCATATGGAGTCCTTGGCCAAGGCAGTAGATCAAGACAACAAGAAAAGGGTTTCTTGGATTGAGATCAAATGGATATGAAATGCACTTAGCTTTAAGACCGGATTATTAGGGTTCTGATTATTCCCTTGCCCTAGATCTTGGTTGAGAGATAGTAAGTAGGAGGATTGTATCTCACATGAATCAATGACTTAAAGGTTCTGTCGAATCCGAACATTCCAATTCAGCTAGGGGTTAAACACCTGTTGCTAGACTATGGTCGTTTAATCTGTGGACTGATTAATTAATTAATTAGGGTCACTACTAATTGAATTGAGAACTTAGAGGGTCACACACAACAACTTGGTTACATGAGTTGAGGCTTGAAAATGATTAAACGAGTTAATCGGGCCAAGAGGGTTCCACACGTGTGAAACGACACGTGTGGCTCACGTGAGTGACACGTGTCCCACACGTGTGAATATATATATTGTATATATATATATATTAAATAATTAAATGTGTTAATTATTTAATAGACTTTGGTTTAATTTTTGAATTAAAAAGAAAGTCTTATTTTGGAGAAAATAATCTAGTTAATTAATTATGAATTAATTAATTAGATAAAATAAGTTATTTATTTTAAATAAATAAAGTATAAAATTATCCAAAAATAGTTTGGATATTTTTAGCTCTCTTGAAAGTTGATTTGAATTTGAATTCAAAGTCAAAGTCAAAATTACTTGATGATCAAGTAATAAGAGAGAGAGAGACCAAAACCCTAGCCCATAAGGACTAGGATTTTCGGTCCTCCCTTTAATATAAATTAGAGCTAATTTGTAATTCTTTTGGTTCATGTGTTGAACACCATCCTTTCTCCAAGATAAACGAAACCCTAGGTTAAGCCTAAACACTAACTAGAGAACTAGTATCCTTACTAGTTAGATTGTAGTCAAGTTGGTGGACTATCTCTAGAGAGCTTCAAGTTAAAAGTTTGAAGATTCGAGCTTTACCAAGGAGAGGGGATCAAGCCGCGAGAAGAGCGTTCTTGGGTGGCTTGAAATGCTTCAAGAAAGAATAAAAGAAAAGTAAGTTTCTTATCTCTACGAATTTGGATACACGATTGCGAGTCCAAGGTCCTTTTGTTGGTAAAATTTTTAAATTCCGTTGCTTTCTATTTCGTATTTTCCAACAAGTGGTATCAGAGCCACCTCGTTAATCGTGTTTCTGATTCGTCTCAATTATACTGAATTTGGTAGAAATTCTTAGTCTTGATGCGATTGAGTATTTGTAATTGTTTTAGAAAGCCTGAATTACGAAACTGTATTTTTTTCCTGAAAGTTTCTGAAAATTGGTTTTTCCAAAATTTAATTTTTGTAAACTATTTTAGATTTGAAACTGTATAAACTGTTTTTGGATTTCTTGGATTGGTTTGCTTTTGAACGAAAACACGAAACGAAAAAGCCTGGATTACGAACACGCAAAACCCCGCGCGCCGCCGCCCGCCTGTCCTAGGCGTGCAGGCCCCAGTGCCTACTCCCTCCCGCAACCGCGCGGGAGGCGTTCCGGGCCCGCCGCCCAAGGCCGGCCGCCGCCGCCCGCCCACACCCGCCCGCAAGCATGCGGGAGGCGGCCTTGGCCGCGCGCTGTGCGCGCCTGTCGTGCGCGCACGCGCACACCGCATTCGTGCGGTCTTCTTCGCGTACGGGCCCCGTTTTTCCTTCGTAATCTGTTTTCGTATTTCGTGCAATCCAGTCCCAATTTTTTATTTTAATTTTAAAATTTTATTTTTTGAATATTTATTTTAATTTTTGAATAAAACTTAAAATTGGGATTTTTGAGAAATAGAAACGGTTTATATTTTGGGAAAATACATCTTTGATAAAATTATTAATTTTCAGAAATTAATTGGAATTTTATTTGTTTTGTTAATTTGGGATTTATTGAAAACTGTTACAAATAAGACTCGCATCAAGTCGTGTTTTAAGTCATTAAGACTTGAAACGGGAATTTTAATTTATTGGGTAAATTTAAATTCTCGCAAAAGCATGTTAGGTGATCATGGGTTCAGAGTTATGTATGGTTTTAATTTATGCACATGGATGGTTTAAATTGGGGTTGGAGCCCTATAGTTGCGTTTTTCAATTGAGATTGGAGCCTCACTTATGTGCGTACTGTTATGTGATTTATTATGTGGCTTTCCATATTACTGTTTTGAGGCCGGGGTATGCCCCGTGTAATTGTCTAAGACCAATATGAAGATTGAGCCTTATTACTTTATGTCTTTTTCCTTTTATTGTAATTTGAGAGTAGAGATAAGTGGTGAGGTTTTATTTTCATTTTGGAGACAATGCACCCGTGGAGTAAGATGGACCACATTCAAGTAACAAGGAGGCCATAAGTGAAGACCCCTCAAAATGTTAGGGAGGGGAATCTCAATTGTAAAAATGTAATAGAGATAGGGCTCGTATTTTGTTACCGTTTTCCCTTATGTGATTTAAACTATTTATGTGGCATGTATGTTAGAACTTGTGATTGTGGAGTGGCTCCCACATATCACGCATAAGATAGGTAGAACCCATGATCATTACATGTTAGTATCATGCTAGGACATGTTATCTGTTTATGTGCTTGTTTGAAATGCATTTAAGTGTACTTGCATTAATCAAGACTAATAAAATTGGATAACATATATGTTGGTGAGGTCGAACCGGACAACTCTCCGGTTGATTCGAAAATTCCCATTAAATATTAAGCTAATTTCGAACAAATAGGTGTTTAATTCGAGATGCAAATTTTGAATTAAATTCCTAGCATTCCATCAATAGGTTTTAAGTTTAGTAAGTGAAGCTAGTTATTGTCCGCGAGTCGTGGGATAGCTAGTGGAGCTTATTAGTTCTTAGTTACCTAATTGATCATTTTAAATGATCAATATTTCATGATCAATTTTAGCAAGGGCGATGTCCGCGAGTCGTGGGTCGTTCGAACTAAGTTTTGATCATGATCTTATGATTGATGGGTCTAGCTTAACGCCTAAGTAAATATGGATGTCGCACGAGTTGTGGGTCCATATTGAAAGATAGGTGATGCAAAAACAATTACTAAGAGTTCTAAAGGTGTTAGAATTGGTAAGTTGTACCTACCTAGGGTTTTACTTAGAATGTCCGCGAGTCGTGGGTTTGAGGTAAAATGCCTAGGATCTTAGTACCCATTGGGAAACGTGTTCTTCTTAGATCTTTGGGAATTATAGATCTTTTAAAAACAGTGGGAGCTACATTAGATTAAAGACCTTATCTTTTGTATATTGTTATAATTCAGCATGCTCACTAGTTCTCTGTTTTACCATTTAGGTCATAGATTCTGTGATTCTCTACGTCTTTTGAAATGGCAACCAAAAACCCTCTTGTATCGATCCTCAAGTCAAACAAGTTGACTGGTCCCAACTATTCTGATTGACTGAGGAATCTAAAAATCATTTTAGATTCTGAGAAGAGAACTTATGTTCTCTTCGAAGGGGAGCCTAGTCCCGAAGGGGAAGCTCCCACTCGGGCCAAGCGGGACGCGATTCAGAAGTGGAAGGATGATAATCTCCAAGCCCGTTGCCTTATGTTGGCTAACATGTCTCCGGACTTGCAAAGGCAACATGAGGCCATGGAATTCGCTTGGGAGATTAACGACCACTTAGAGCAACTTTACCGCCCTCATGAACGTGTTACAAGGTATAACACTTCAAAGGAATTGTTCCACTTGAGAATGAGGGAAGGTTCAAGTGTCCATGAATATGGACTCAAGTTTCTCGCCCTTACTGAGAAACTTGCCTCCATGGATATGCCACTGAAAGATGAGCTTTCAGTGGATTTGTTGCTAGCTTCGCTCCCACCATCATTCAACCCATTTGTCCTTAATTTCAATATGAATCATGCTGGTGCTACTGTAGCTGAGCTGATTAGTCAGCTTGTGACAGCTGAAAGCACGATCAAGAAGGACAATAAGGTTTTGATGGTGAATGCTCCATCTTCCTCTTCTGGGCCTTCTAAAGGTAAGGGCAAGAAAGCCCAAAAGAAGAAGAAGAAACCCCTTAGGCCCACTGGTGGCGTTTCGAAGGGGAAGGCCCAAAAGAAGAAGCGTGATCAGAAAGAGGATGTTTGCTTCCATTGTGGCAAAGCGGGACATTAGAGGAGAAACTGCCCAGAGTACAAGGCTACTCTAAAGAAAGGTATCTTTCTCGTTGAAGTAAATCTTTCTATTAATTCTAGTTCTTGGGTACTTGATACCAGTTGTGGAACTCATATCTGTAATGATGTACAGATGCTAAGTGAAGTCCAACAACTCAAAGAAGAAGAATGTGTCTTGAAGATCGGCGATGGCTCAAACGTTGAAGCTCGAGCTTTAGGCGCAATTAGATTAGATTTAGGTAGTTTTGAGTTAGTCTTAAATAAACTCCTTTATGTACCGAGCATTATTCGTAATATAATTTCTGTTCCAATTTTAGATTGTGAAGGTTATGAAACTTATATTAAGAATGGTAAATATTTTATCAAACGGAACAACTCTTCCGTTCACATCGGTACTCTAAGTAATGGACTTTATCTAACTCAAAATATCAATATTATGAATATGCAAAGAGAAACGAAGCATAAGAGAGATGACAAAGTTTCAGCTCCCTTATGGCACGCTAGATTAGGACACATTTCCAAGAACAGAATTAGCAAGATAAACACTTTAGGATCATTCTCTGAAAATGATCTTAAAGAATTAACTTCTTGCGAATCTTGTCTCAAAGGAAAAATGTCCAAAGTTCCTTTTAAAGGAACTGTGGAACGTTCCACTGAGGTCTTGGATTTGATCCATACTGATGTTTGTGGGCAGCTTAGTGTAAGCACTAGAAACAGTCATTAGTATTTCATAACCTTTATTGATGACTTTAGTCGGTATGGTTATGTATACTTAATGAAGTATAAATCTGAAGCTTTTGAGAAATTCTTAAGATTTCAAAAGGAGGTTGAGAACCAAACTGGTCACAAGATCAAAGCACTTCGATCGGATCGAGGAGGCGAATATCTTAGTGAAGAATTCCTTAATCATCTCAAAGATAATGGGATTATCTCTCAGTGGACTCCTCCGGGAACTCCTCAGCTTAATGGAGTTTCTGAGAGAAGGAATCGAACCTTACTTGATATGGTTTGTTCCATGATGAGTTTCACTGACTTACCACCTTCTTTCTGGGGTTATGCCCTAGAAAGTGCAGCAAAGATTTTGAATCTAGTTCCCTCTAAGTCAGTCCCTAAAACGCCCTATGAAATGTGGCATGGTAAAATCCCTAGTTATTCTTACTTAAGAATTTGGGGTTGTCCTGCTTACGTGAAGAGGACAGTGGGAGATAAGTTAGAATCTCGTTCTAACTTATGCTACTTTGTAGGTTATCCTAAGGAATCCATAGGATATTACTTCTATGATCAATCTGAGCAAAAGGTGTTTGTTTCCAGAAATGCCATTTTTCTGGAGGAACCGTTCCTTAAAGAAAGAAAGGCAAGATCATAGAATTAGAGGAAGTACAAAGTGACCCCACACCACCCACTGAAGAAACGTCCCCTACTGATCAACCACAACCAATCACGAATTTCGATACACACGAAAATCCTCCTCTAAGGCGTTCTGAACGCACTCCTAGACAGCCGGAGAGATGGTATGGATTCTTCCATGAAATCTCTCAAAAGGATAATGATCCTTTAACATATGAGGAGGCACTTTCAGATTCTGACTCTGAACAGTGGATAGAAGCCATGAAATCCGAAATGGATTCCATGAACTCCAACCAAGTTTGGACCTTGGTAGATTTGCCTAATGGGGTCAAACCCATAGGTTGCAAATGGATCTTTAAGAGAAAGCTTGGAGTTGATGGAAGTATTGCAGCTTACAAAGCAAGACTGGTTGCAAAAGGATTCACTCAAAGACCAGGCGTGGACTTTGATGAAACCTTTTCACCAGTTACAATGCAAAAGTCTATTCGGATCATGCTTACCATTGCTGCGTATTATGACTACGAGATATGGCAAATGGATGTGAAAACTGCCTTTCTCAATGGTGACATTGATAAAGACATTTATATGGTGCAACCCATAGGTTTCACATTCAGTGGGAGTGAGCAAAACTTTTGCAAACTCCAAAGATCAATCTATTGATTGAAACAGGCTTCTAGGAATTGGAATATTCGATTTGATGAATCAGTCAAAGCGTTTGGCTTCATTCAAATTTCGAATGAATCATGTGTGTATAGAAAGGAATTGGAGACCTCAGTGCAATTCTTGGTACTTTATGTTGATGACATCCTTCTTATTGGGAATTCGAAGGATGACATGAAAGTTACTAAGATGTGCTTATCGAACCAATTCGAGTTAAAAGATCTTGGTGATGCGTCCTATATCCTTGGAATTAAAATCTATCGAGATAGATCTAGAAGGTTAATAGGACTATCACAGTCGATGTACATTGACAAAGTATTGAAGAGATTCAATATGGAGGCAGCAAAGGTTAAGAACCTTCCTATGAGTGTAGGAACATGTCTTTCAAAGAAGATGTGTCCTAAGATTAACCTTGAGAAGGAAAGAATGACTCATACACCTTATGCATCAGCAATAGGTAGCATAATGTATGCAATGTTATGTACACGACCGGATGTGGCTTACGCACTTAGTGTAACAAGTCGTTTCCAATCTGACCCTGGATATGGTCACTGGGCTGCTGTGAAGAATATTCTCAAGTACTTGAAAAGTACTAAAGATTTATTCTTAGTTTACGGAGGTCAGAAAGATCTTACTGTCGAAGGATACTGCGATGCAAGCTTTGCATCTGACTTAGATGACTTTAAGTCAATGTCAGGATACATTTTCTGCCTAAACGGCGGAGCTGTGAGTTGGAAGAGTTCCAAGCAAACTACCACTGCAGATTCGACCACTGAGGCCGAATACTTATGCAGCTGAGGAAGGTGTTTGGATTAGAAACTTCATTCAAGAGTTGAATGTTGTTCCTAGCATGAAAGACCCCATTTCTGTGTTTTGTGACAACACTGGGGCGGTTGCTCAAGCAAGAGAACCAAGATCTCACCAACGGACCAAGCACATTATGAGGAAGTATCACCTAATCCGTGATATTATCAAAAGAGGAGATGTGCAAATTGAGAGGGTCACATTAGCAGAGAACGTGGCAGATCCACTTACTAAACCCCTTAGTCGAAAAGCTTTCCAAGGTCATCTTCAGAAGATGGGACTTACAGTAGCTTTAGAATGTCTTTCCAAGTGGGAGATTGTTAGGAATAGTGCCCTAGAAAGCCGATTGTATATCCGCTTTGTGCTTTTCCTTATTGTAATCACAGACAATCTTTGAATGAAATAACGAATTGAGGCAACACTTCTTTATATGCTCTTGTTTGGTATGCGTTTACTTTATCTGTGCATGTATGAGAACTCCCCTAATACTGATGACTTTAGGACTCTACCATTTAGGTGAAATGGTTCATGAAACGAGCCCTAAATCACATAAGTCATGATTAGTAAAATACTCCAAGCCGATGAGTCCTACAGATAGTGGGAGTGTCAACCTGACTCCTCTAAGGCTTGCTTGTGGGATCACGCCCTTAAGAAGGACCACCTTGTTTCATGGAGGTGCAAAGTGTATAGTTGATACGTGCATGATACATGAGGGTGCTTACTTTAATAAGTAAGTTCACTGAGGTGCCCCGTGTGAGAACATTCCTAAATGGGAAAGGAAGTTTCTATTTCAGGAAATAGAAACTTCCAGATTAGGAAATATCTCACGAGTCATTGATGTGATTAATTGATCCTTAAGGCTTGAGGTTCCTTGTCACTTTATGAGTTAACTCTGTAGTCTTAGGTATAAGCTTTAAAGGGTGTCGCCTTAGACAACTGATTCAAGGCTTATGCTGGGGCTGCACAAGTGATTCATAAAAGTGAATGAGAATCAAGAAAGGACCTACACTTGCATTTGCAAGGTGATCTCTTATTGTGTAAGTCATTCATACGCCATATGGAGTCCTTGGCCAAGGCAGTAGATCAAGACATCAAGAAAAGGGTTTCTTGGATTGAGATCAAATGGATATGAAATGCACTTAGCTTTAAGACCGGATTATTAGGGTTCTGATTATTCCCTTGCCCTAGATCTTGGTTGAGAGATAGTAAGTAGGAGGATTGTATCTCACATGAATCAATGACTTAAAGGTTCTGTCGAATCCGAACATTCCAATTCAGCTAGGGGTTAAACACCTGTTGCTAGACTATGGTCGTTTAATCTGTGGACTGATTAATTAATTAATTAGGGTCACTGCTAATTGAATTGAGAACCTAGAGGGTCACACACAACAACTTGGTTACATGAGTTGAGGCTTGAAAATGATTAAACGAGTTAATCGGGCCAAGAGGGTTCCACACGTGTGAAACCACACGTGTGGCTCACGTGAGTGACACGTGTCCCACACGTGTGAATATATATATTGTATATATATATATATATATATTAAATAATTAAATGTGTTAATTATTTAATAGACTTTGGTTTAATTTTTGAATTAAAAAGAAAGTCTTATTTTGGAGAAAAATAATCTAGTTAATTAATTATGAATTAATTAATTAGATAAAATACGTTATTTATTTTAAATAAATAAAGTATAAAATTATCCAAAAATAGTTTGGATATTTTTAGCTCTCTTGAAAGTTGATTTGAATTTGAATTCAAAGTCAAAGTCAAAATTACTTGATGATCAAGTAATAAGAGAGAGAGAGACCAAAACCCTGGCCCATAAGGACTAGGATTTTCGGTCCTCCCTTTAATATAAATAGGGGAGCTCGAGCTCCCCTTAGAGCTAATTGACAATTCTTTTGGTTCATGTGTTGAACACCATCCTTTCTCCAAAATAAACGAAACCCTAGGTTAAGCCTAAACACTAACTAGAGAACTAGCATCCTTACTAGTTAGATTGTAGTCAAGTTGGTGGACTATCTCTAGAGACCTTCAAGTTAGAAGTTTGAAGATTCGAGCTTTACCAAGGAGAGGGGATCAAGCCGCGAGAAGAGCGTTCTTGGGTGGCTTGAAACGCTTCAAGAAAGAATAAAAGAAAAGTAAGTTTCTTATCTCTACGAATTTGGATACACGATTGCGAGTCCAAGGTCCTTTTGTTGGGAAAATTTTTAAATTCCGCTGCTTTTTGTTTCGTATTTTCCAACACATATCCAGCGTAATACCACTTCGCTTCTTGGAAATAGCTGGTGCATAGTTCTTCCCACTACATGCAAAATTAACTTTACTTCATATACCACCTTACAAGAGACGTGAAAAAGGGAGAAAAAAAAGTATTTCCAACATCGATATATATATATATATAGATATATATATATATATATATATATATATATATAGATATAGATAGATAGATAGAGATAGAGAAGTAGGGTTTATGAAAGGATTTAATTTTCTCTATTGAATCTCAAAGAACATTACAAGATTTATATCATACAATTACAATCCTAAACATTCACACTATAGATTCTAGAATAAATTAAGGGAGTGATATAAGGGACATAATGAATATAAATGTACAATTAACATATATCCCAAATATAAACAAAAGAAATACAATACCATTGAAATACATTTCATTGTACTTTCTTCATAAAAATCATCAATCATAAAAAAAAAAGAAAAAAAAGAAAAAAAAAAAAGAATTATAAGTTCTTGTGAATATTTATTTAGTCCCACGGACAAACATTATTGAAGACAATATAAACATCATAGATGATCCTACGAAATAGGCTCGAACAACAGAGTAGAGATATGATGTCCATCTCTATGTTGGTACATAAATTGCGCCGTTCTGCAAAGATCAACTGCATTTCTGCCCAAAAATTGTGGGAATAGTGAATTTGCAGCTCTTTCCTTGTTTAGCTTCTTCCATGCCTCCCATATTAGAAACTTGATATTTTTTTGTGCCTCGTTTCTACTTGCACCGCTTTTATTCATGTAGCTTTCGATTGCTTTTGATACGTCCCCTCTTTTCAACTCATCCTAATGAAATTCAAAAAATGAGAAATATTAGCTGATGTTCCTAAATCATCTATATAGAAAAGGTATATATATAATTTGGAAGAAATATATAGTAGTAGAAACATGTGTACTTACCGATGATGTTCCTAAATCATCTTCAAGCCGAAAGATCAGCGACGAATACCGACTCAAATAGGGATCATTATACAAGCTTTCAACAACCTCTTTCTCTATTGGATGGGCCATAAGAAAATATGTGTGGGATAGTGCCAAAGAGCTTGATATTGAGATTCTTACATTTCTGATATATTCTTCAAGGGTTGGTACATATCCAGCGTAATACCACTTCGCTTCTTGGAAATAGCTGGTGCATAGTTCTTGCCACTACATGCAACATTAACTTTACTTCATATACCACCTTACAAGAGACGTGAAAAAGGGAGAAAAAAGGCATTTCCAACATCGATATATATATATATATATTTAGATAGATAGATAGAGATAGAGAAGTAGGGTATATGAAAGGATTGAATTTTCTCTCTTGAATCTCAAAGAACATTACAAGATTCATATCATACTGTTAAGACATGGAATTCGGGAAAAAAGGATATTAAATTCATTGCTTTCTTGTGTAACATGTTTCTCCTGTTCTGTTTTCTTGTCATTACAGGCTACAAGGTACAAGATATATAAAGACATACACAAGGAAGTAAACCACAAAATAATCCGGGCAATTACAGAAATTAAAGGATCCTGGTCAAGCCTTCCTTATATATGCGATCTCCAACACTCCCCCTCAAGTTAAGTGATCGAGCCTCCAATCCTTAACTTGCTCAATGCCATTAGAAACACTTGTCCGGTGACTGCCTTGGTGAGTATGTCGACGAGCTGATCCTCTGATTTAACGTACGGAATCGTGATAACACCACTTTCTAGTTTCTCCTTGATGAAATGTCTGTTAACTTCTACATGCTTAGTCCGATCATGCTGGACAGGGTTCTCGAAGATGCTAATAGCAGCTTTGTTATCACATTTCAGGGAACTTGCCCCTGGAGGAGTCATCCCAATCTCTATCATCAGTTTCCTCAGCCAGATTACCTCAGCCACCCTTTTTGCAATGCCCCGAAACTCTGCTTCTGCACTGGAAATGCCACAACCTTCTGTTTCTTACTACGCCATGTCACCACATTCCCTCCGACAAGGGTAACATACCCAGAGGTAGACCTTCTGTCGTTTGGATTCCCTGCCCAATCTGCATCAGTGCAGGCTTCTATGTCTAAGTGGCTATGTCTGCCAAACATGATTCCAGTGCCTATGGTTCCCTTTAAATACCGGATAATCCTGAGTACTGTCTCCATGTGCTCCTTCTGTGGTCGGTGCATAAACTGGATGACCACTCCCACGGCATACGCAATATCAGGTCTCGTGTGAGACAGATAAATCAGTTTACCAACTAGACGTTGGTACCTTTCCTTTTCAGTTGGTTCCCCGTTTTCTTCTATCTTAAGCTTGTGGTTCACTTGAATAGGGGTTTCGACTGGCTTGCAGTCAAGCATTCTGGTTTCAGCTAGAAAATCCAAGATATACTTCCTTTGGGAGATGAAGATACCTTTCTTAGATCTCAGAACTTCGATTACCAGAAAATACTTCAACCCCCCAGGTCCTTCATCTCGAACTGTTTGAAGAGATTCTTCTTGAGTTGGTTTATCTCTTCAAAATCGGTCCCGGTTATGATCATGTCAACAACATAGATAATCAAGCATGTGACTAGATCTCCCCGACGTTTCAGAAAGAGAGTGTGATCTGAATTGCTCTGAACATATCCATGGCGTTGCATAGCCACTGTAAACCTACTAAACCAAGCTCTTGGGGATTGTTTTGACCCATACAGGGATTTGCGAAGTTTGCAGACTTCATTGTTTCCAAAGTCCCCTGTAAACCCCGGAGGGGGCTCCATATACACTTCCTCTGTCAGGTCACCATGCAGGAAAGCATTTTTCACATCGAACTGGTAAAGTGGCCAATCTCTATTAGCAGCCACTGAGAGTAATACCCGAACAATGTCCAATTTGGCCATAGGAGAGAAGGTCTCGGAGTAGTCAATCCCGTATGTCTGTGTGTACCCCTTTGCCACCAACCGAGCCTTGTACCTTTCGATCGAGCCATTAGCTTTATGCTTTATAGTGAACACCCACCTGCAGTCGACAGGTTTCTTCCCATTGGGTAGTTGACATATCTCCCAAGTTTTGGTTTTGACCAAGGCTGCCATCTCAATTCTCATAGCCTTTTCCCATTCCACATTCTGTTTGGCTTCTTGTTATCCTCGGAACTTCTTCTTTGCAGAGATTCACAAAGAAAGCCTTAGCGGTCTCAGACATACTCTTTTTGACCATGTTTCCTGTAGGATATTTGGCAGTGCGGGAAATACGTTCAGGAGAGTACCTTTGTGGTGGAACTCCTCTGTTGCTTCGCTGTGGTAGAGGGTACCTGTGACTTACTGTTACATCCTCAACAATAGTGTCAGCAGCATTTGTGGAATCAATATTATTGTGAATAACAGAAGTGGGGTTCAGATTCTCAGTTACCTCAGGTTGGACATCATCCGGAGTAGGATCATTGGGCGTGAGGGGGACAGTGGTACTGAGTTCTTCTGTGCTCTGTTCAGGTACAGACTCTTCCGGATAATGCAGCCAGTACAGGGGTTCACTCCGAGTCTCCCCCTGAACCCGTGATTGGGTAAGGAAAAAGTATTCAATTTCGACAAAGTTGCAATCCATAGTGATATGAACCCGTTTAGTGACCGGGTTGTAGCAGCGGTAACCCTTTTGGTGAGATGCATACCCCACAAAAACACACTTAACAACACACGGGTCAAGTTTTGTTCGATCAGTTTTCGGAACATAAACGAACACTGTGCAGCCAAAGATCCGAGGTGGTAGGGTAAGGTGAGGAGGTATGGTAGTTTGGCTCTGGAGTACGGATAGTGGGGTTTGGTGATTGAGGATTTTGGTAGGCAATCTATTTGTCAAGTATGTCTCCGTGGCAATGGCTTCAGGCCAGAAGTGGTAAGGAACGTGTAACTCAGTTAAAAGAGCTCTAGTCATTTCAAGGATGGTTCGGTTTTTTCTTTCTGAGACACCATTTTGTTGAGGGGTGTTAGGGCAACTTGTTTGGTGGATAAGTCCCTCTTCTTGAAAAAATTTGTTCATTTCCTGATTAACAAACTCCCTGCCATTATCTGATCGGAGCACCTTAATTTTTCTGTTGAACTGAGTTTGGACCATTTTAAAGAAAACCACAAACGTATCATGAACTTCAGATTTATGCCTCAGAAAATATACCCAAGTAATACGTGAGCAATCATCAATAAATGATACAAAATAACGAAACTGGTTGTGATTTGTAATAGGGGCTGGTCCTCAAACATCCAAATGAATCAAAGAAAACACAGTCTCAACTCGTATATTACTGGGTTTAAAAGAAGTTCTGTGGCTTTTCGAAGTGAGACAAGTCTGACGTGAAAAACTTATGTCCTGATTATTCTGAAATAAAGTAGGGAACAACATTCTCAAGTACCCAACTGAGGGATGTCCAAGTCGTCTGTGCCATAACCAGAGTTGTGTGGTTGCTTTTCCTACTGAAAGAAGGGCTCGTGACGAGGTTTCCACCTCATCCACATAGTATAAGCCTCCCTGCTCAGTACCACACCCAATAATCTCCTTCGTATGAATGTCCTGTATCAAACAAACACGAGGATAAATCAGGACGACACAGTTCAATTCCTTCGTAATATGGCTCAGTGACAGCAGTTTATAGGATAATGATGGCACATAGAGACAATTATTTAGTTTCAGTTTTGGTGTAAGCAAAATTGAACCCTCTTTTTCCACAACAACCATATCCCCATTTGCAGTTTCAATAGAGGATATTCTTGGGTTTACCGGATCAATTAAATCAGATAAATCAAACGTCATTGAATCAGTAGCTCCACAGTCAAGAATCCATTTAGAAAGCTTATTTGATGTGGATTGGGTGAGAAAGCCAGATCTCTTAGAATTTAGGGGTCTGTTTTTGTAGCACCCCTTTACGTAGAGACGCCACACCCCGCACTATAGGTCGATCCACATACAAAATGGATAGTCCGTACATGAACCAACTTATAGCGAACGGGTGACAATAAAATAAACGACAAGCTAGACGGGACTAACTCGCAAATCAATTATCACAATGTATGATAAATAAGCGGAAACATGCCACAATATCGATTATTTATCAAGTAGTTCATATTCTGCTTGTACATATCAATACATTATCATCTCCTAAAATACATAACAAATAACGTTAACAATAATTCCCTTGGAACAATAATGGAATGCACCGTGCCTGACTCGAATGCAAGGACTAGACTCGACTCGATCCCCGCCTAGCGTGCACCTGTATGAACCTGAAAGGTGGAGGCGTCAGTCTGTGAAGACCGAGTGAGATGTTTAAATACATATTAGTGCAACTAACATGCAAGTTATAACCTCGGGTAAGGTTTTATAACTAAGGATAATATAAGTTCAAGAATAACATAGAACTCGCCCGAGATTATAACTATCAATATCAAACACTTCATTAACTAATATGCAATCATGCAATTAAATTACAATGCACACGTATCAGCTTCGTGAACCCCATTCCATAAACTCCTTCACTCCATGAATCCTTCACTCCAATAACTCCTTCACTCCAATAACGGGAAGGTTGCGAGCCTTCACCATTCACGGTAACACGGTAACACTGTAATCACAGTCTTTTCACGATGCACGCCTTGCTTTGCATGATCATGACATTAATCAAGCCACACGCATTGCTTTGCATGAGCCTGACTTGCTTGCTAAATACTTTGAAAATTTAGAAATGATCATGGATAATTATATGTATACCTTTTAGCCAAAATTACACATAAGGGTTAAACGGGTTTTATGTAATTAGCAATTAAACCTCACCTGACAGGCGATACGACGACTCATGGATGCATGAACGTGTTCCCCGATCAATAATCTCCACCCTGGAGAAGAACTAGATAAGAAAATGGGACATTGTGCACTTGTGAGACAACAACTCAATAATGATACCAAATAGGACGTACGGCTTAATCATAATCAAGATGTCAAGCATTAACAGTTAAGGGATGTCAATTAAGAGCATAATTATCACTAAACCAAGTTTATAACTCATATAAGCCATATACGGGAGCCAAGGAAGTGAAAAGAATGCAATAAGATAGGTTTTGGCAAAGTTTGGTAAAAACTGACAGTTTTTGGAAATGCGCATGCAGTAGGAAAACTGAAATATCTTAAGTTCTAGAAGTTGAAATTGAGTTTTGTTTATTGGATATGAAACTAGACACAAAGACCTTCCCAACTCTATATGGCACACTTTCTAGTTCAAAGTGAGATGAAAATGGCGTATGTCAGAAGTTGGACAAAATGCAGATTTGGAAGGGGTCGCGGGCGTGACCATTTTGACTCTATTTTTGGTCGCGGCCGCGACTTAATTTTCATGAATTTTTCATGAAGTTTTTCCAAAGTCGAAAGTTGGCCAAAATTGGGTCGTGGGCGTGACCGGTTTTATGTGTATTTTCGGTCGCGGGCGCGACCTTCAAGTTCTGCAGAAAAAACAGAGCAGAAAACAGGGGAAGGCTCGGCCAAACACCAAAATCACTCAAAACACCAATTTTCAAGCTTCAAAATGTAATATTTCTAAAAACCATCATGCATATATCTTCAAAATACAATAAGGTTCCATAAAAACACATAAATCACTCATGATCACCAAGATTTCCAACTTCAAGCTCATATGCAATTCCATGCTATAACTTCAAATTCTTCAAGAATTCATGCATCAATCCATGGAAAATTCATGTATTCATGTAATAATCAACAAGTAATCCATTATTCAACAAATTCCAAACCCTAGCATCATCATTCCTTTGTCAAGAGATCATATATATATATATATATATATATATATCACTTACATGCACTTGAATGGAAGAAATGGAAGAAGATGATGATGATGGATGCTTGAGCTTCAAGAGCTTGAAATTTCTTGAAAAACTTGGACGAATTTGATGAAATCTCCTTGCTTCTCTCTTCTTGGATGAACCATGATTATGAGAGAGCAAATTTCTGTATATTTTTATGAAATGAAATGATAAATGAAATGGAGACTACATGATGCTTCTACATATATGGATGATCAAGCACAATTTGCAATTAAGTCCCTCAAATGTATAAGTTATGCAATTAAGTTCTATTCCTACAATTTTATTCACTTTGGTCCAAGAATTGTTTATGCAATTTGGTCCTCTAATTTAAATAAATGTAAATTAAGAACAATTAAGCACTTAAGTCATGTTCGATAATTATTTCACATAAACATGATGATATATATATTTCATATAATTTTCAGGAATTGTAGGAATTTAATAAACAAAAGAATTAGAATAATCCTAACTCTCAAAATCACACGTGTGATGTGCGTACCTGAACGTCTGGAAAATTTGGGGCGTTACAGTTTTGCATATGCTCATCATTGGGGGGCCAATTTGCAATTTCTGAAGAACTATAAAAAAGGGTGTTAGGGTTTGGGGCATAACTCCCAAACCCGATACCTGCACCGTTCCCCCCTGTTGTTTGTTCCATTCTTCTGCTACTTGATTCGCCGCCGACGCCGCCGGAGATGAGGGCGGCTAACCACCATGGCCGCTGTACCGGCGTTCCTCCGGGTAGTGCCTGCAGCGGCTTCGCTCCCCGACTCCATCTCGCCGCCTTTTTGGTCACTTGCATTGACATTGGCCCGTCGGTTTGCTCCTTTTGCCGCCTCTTCGGTGGCGTTGTTCCGGTGTCCTTCCCGTCTATCCGGGCATGCAACCACCTCAAAGCACTGCTCTGCGGTGTGTTTTGGGTTCCGGCAGTATTTGCAGGTGTTTTTCGACTTGTCTTCAAGCGGTGATGGACGGCGTCCGTCGCCGTCACCGCACCTGCTGGCTGTCGTTTTGAGGGTCTGGGGATGGGTGGCTAGACCAGATTCCACAGCCGGTTTTGGTTCTTGATACAGCCTCTGTTCTTGGCTGTTCTTGGTTAAAATTGACATTTTGTTTGGTTGTTTGAGGTAGGTACGGAACGATGATGTTAATGCTGAGTTTCTAGGATCTTAACACTGCTTTGATACCATGTTAAGACATGGAATTCGAGAAAAAAGGATATTGAATTCATTGCTTTCTTGTGTAATATGTTTCTCCTGTTTTGTTTTCTTGTCATTACAGGCTACAAGATACAAGATATATAAAGACATATACAAGGAAGTAAACCACAACATAATCCGGGCAATTACAGAAATTAAGGGATCCTGGTCAAGCCTTCCTTATATATGCGATCTCCAACCCATACAATTACAATCCTAAAGATTTACACTGTAGATTCTAGAGTAAATTAAGGGAGTGATGTAAGGGATATAATGAATATAAATGTACAATTAACATATATCCCAAATATAAACAAAATCCCTACGATTACTCTAACACCCCCTCCCCCTCCCGCAAGCTTAATGTGGGTTCAAGATGCAAAGCTTGGTACGAAGATCAACATGGCGTGGACGGTAAAGAGGCTTCGTTAGAATGTCAACAATCTGATCTTTGGTACCAATATAGTGAAGTTTCAAAGTTCCAGTAGCAACTTTTTCTCGTATAAAGTGAACATCAATCTCAATGTGTTTGCTCCTATTGTGAACCACTAGATTAGGAGCCATATAAATGGTACTAAGATTATCACAATGGATGTTAGGAGGTCGTGGTAGTTCTATTTTAGGGAACTTGAGAAGATGCAAAAACCAGAGAAGTTCAGAACTCAAACTTGACAAGGCACAATATTCAGCTTCGGAACTTGATTTAGAGACAATAGGTTGCTTACAGGAATACCAAAAGATGAGATTCGCCCCAAAATAGATAGCATAACTTGTGGTGGAACAACGAGTGTCGGGGCAACCGGCCCAATCAACATCCCAAAACCCAGTCAGGGTAAAACTAGAACAAGGAGTGAAGGAAAGACCAAGTTCCAGAGTACCCTTAATGTACCGAAGAATCCATTTGGCTGCAAGAAGATGACTGGTACGAGGAGCATGCATAAACTGACAGACAGAATTGACAGCAAAAAAAATATCTGGGCGTGTCATGGTGAGATATTGAAGTGCTCCTACAAGTTGACAAAACTCCGTAGGATCTGTGAGCAGATCACCTTCATTGGAATTCAATCGGACTCCAGAATGTGGAGTCGAAATTGGTCATCAAACTCATACGACTTGAGAAGTTGGACAACATATTTGGTTTGAATGAGAAGGAGACCTTTTTCATGACTGGAGACTTCCATGCCAAGGAAGTAACGGAGTGGCCCGAGATCCTTCATACCAAACTTGTGAGAAAGTTCCAGAATGAACTTCTTAATGAGAGAGTCAGAATTCCCTATAAGAATAATGTCATCAACATAGATAAAGAGAATAAGAATATGACAATCAATATGTTTGACGAACATGGAAAAATCATGAGGAGAATGAATAAAACCGCATTCCATAACAAATGTGCTGAAATTCTGGTACCAGACATGAGGCGCTTGTTTTAGACCATAAAGTGATTTGTAGCTTGCACACAAAATCTTGTTTAGTTGGATCAATGAAGCCCTGAGATTGATGCGTATAAACAGTCTCAGACAAATTACCATGCAAGAATGCATTTTGACATCCAATTGGCGAAGAGACTAGTTGTTGGAAACAACCAAAGATAATACCAGCCAAATCGTACCAGGCCTCACAACGGGACTGAAAGTGTCACCATAAGCCCTTCCAGGTTGCTGAGAATAGTTCATAGCCACGAGACGGGCCTTACATCTCTCAAAACTCCCATCAGATCGTTGTTTAACTCGGTAAACCCACTTGCTTCCAATGACATTCATATGAGGATGTGCTGGTACTAGAGACCAAGTTTGATTCTTAACAAGTGCATTGATTTCCTCCATCATGGCGTACCTCCAATTTTCATCCTTGTTTAGCTGTGTTAAACGTGTAGGTTCTGATGGAAGTGAGTTTACGGCAGTAAGAGAACTATGAGACAACGGGTACTTGGAGGCATGATAGACTTTTGGTTTTCTGGTACCCTCCATGGAACGAGTTACCATGGTGTGAGATCTGTTGATGGTCGAGGAGGGAACATCACCAGTTGGAGGAGGAGGCTCAGAGTGTGTCTTATCCGTAGGATTGTATGATGTAGATGGACTGGTACTTACATCGGAACCATTGTGTAAGGAGTTGGGAGGTGGTACATCAGTCAGATCAGCTGGAAGAAGTTCGTTAGACACTGGAACTTGAGGATCTGGAACTATTAGTTGCTGGCTGGACATTGGAACTGGTAATTCCAGAACCAGTGGTTGCTGATTAGTCACTGGAACTTGAGAATCTGAAACCAACAACGGAGTAATGTTATGCTGGAACTTTGGCAACTTCGGCAAGGGCTGAAAAGTGAATGGTTTGGGATGTCCAGGAGAGTCAGCCGGTGATGGGAATGTACTTTCATCAAACACCACATGCCGGGAGATAAAGAATCTTGCCCATAGAGATCTCAAAACATTTGTACCCCTTTTGAGACGGACTATATCCAAGAAATATGCAATGAATGCTCTTAAAATCAAGTTTTGTCCTGCCAAATGGTGTTAAACAAGGATAACACAAGGCACCAAAAGTTCTTAAGTGCAACCGAGATGGATCCTCACCATAAAGTAATACATAAGGATTATTAAACTTAAGCAAAGAAGTAGGTAATCGATTGATAAGATACATCGCCGTAGCAAATGTATGAATCCAAAATGGTGAAGTGAGGTTGCAATGAGCCAATAACGTAAGTCCGGTCTCCACAATGTGACGGTGTTTGCATTTGGAAACACCACTTTGTTCAGGGGTTCCAGAACAAGATATCCGATGAATGATCCCTTTTGTCAAATGGATGGTTCAAGGATTGTAAGATGTGACCAATAAATTCACCACCTGCATCATTTTGAATATATTTGACACGAGAAGAGAAAACATTTTCCACCATAACAATGAATTTAGAGAAAATAGATATAACATCAGATTTTCGTTTCAAGGGATAAAACCAGGTAAATCTGCTGAAATCATCAACTAACACAAAATAGAATCTAAAACCATCCAAGGACACCTATGGAGCAGGCCCCCAAACATCACAATGTATAATATGCAAAGGAGATGATGATCGAGTTTTCTTTACTGTAAAAGGTAAACGATGACTTTTCCCAAACTAACGGCTGATACATGGAGAGTCTGTTGCTGGTACGGATGGAAGTTCCAGTTCATGGCGCAAATGGTGTAGGACATGACTAGAAGGATGTCCAAGGCGAGCATGCCATAACTCAGTTGAACAGTTATTTGTTGCAAAGCAAATTTTACTTGAAGAAGAACCAAGAGAATAGAGACCCCCTTTAAGAGGTCCTTGGTGGAGTAAACGTCCACTCTTCATGTCCTTAATACAATTACCAGAAGAAGTAAACAAATATGACCAGTCATGAGTTTTGGTTAACTGAGCTACAGATAAAAGCCATTTTACAATAGATGGAACAGCAAGTACGTCACAATTAACAGAAGTTCCAGTAGACAATTTTAATTCCGAAGTACTAGTATGAGATATGGGAAGTCCAGTTCCATTTACAACCATAATACGATCAGTTCTAGAGTAAATTTTCTTACAAGAGACGCCTTTTAAGTCTAGCGTAAGCGGGTGAGTGGCTCCGGTGTCAAGATACCAGTTCTGATCTGTGGTGGTAGAGGTGTGCCAAGCATTCAAAGCTTGGATAGAAGTTCCAACAGCAGTATCCGGGGCCCAACAATTGTTGGCTTTGTGATATAGATGACCACATCTAAAACATACTAGAGGTGATGAAGTACTAGTTCTATCAGTGGAACTTCCAGAGGATGCAGAAGTTCCAGAAGAGATTCCAGGAAAGGAGAATCGACCACGACCCCTATTTTTACGACTAGCAGCAGAAGGGGTACAATCGGATGTAGAGGTGAAGGTTGTTGATGAACGGATGGCAGAGGCGCCCAACCGAAGTTCAAAATCAAGCAGCATACCACACACAACAGCAAAAGAAGGAATTTTTGGTTGTCAGTTAATACCGTCAACGATAGGTTCATATTCAGATCCTAACCCACGAAGAGTCCAGAGGATTAAATTGTCCTCATATGTCTTCTTTCCAGCACTTGCCAATGCCAAAGATAGAGATTTGGCAGTTTGAATGCACTGATGAACTGTCTTAGAGCCCTTTGTAAGAGTCTGCAATTCAGTCTTCAATTGCTGAATACGAGCACGCGAACTGGTACCATACATAAGTTCTAGCATTTGCCACGCCTCACGTGCAGTTTTCTTGTCCATGACTTGAGAGAGAACACTGTCCGATAAAGAAATCAAGATCCATCCAAGAACCATTTGATCTAGACAATCCCATTTAGCACCATCGACAAGGGATTCAATAGGTCTTGAGAAACCTCCGTCAATAAAGCCAAGCAAACTATGACAACGTAGAACGGGAAAAACTTGAGTTTTCCAAAGCATGAAATTGTTACTTCCCAATTTAAGAAATAAAACTTGGGAGATTTGTTTAACGTCGAGGAAGGAGGTAGACGATTGAGCCATTGGAGAAGAAGGAGCAAAATTGTATTGTAGAGGGGAAAAAAAAAACCCTAAGCTCCTGATACCATGAAAGGATTGAATTTCTCTATTGAATCTCAAAGAGCATTAGAAGATTTATATCATATAATTACAATCCTAAAGATTTACACTAAAGATACTAGAGTAAATTAAGGGAGTGATGTAAGGGATATAATGAATATAAATGCACAATTAACATATATCCCAAATATATACAAAATACCTAAGATTATTTTGTGTGATGTTTTTACTCAAGTTAAAACCAATCGTGCAAGTGTACACTAACATACGCGTAGCACAATAGGATCGAACCCACAGGGAAAGGAAATCAATCTCTACTCTATACTTCTCTCTAATCTAAAGACCGAACAAAAAATAATTGTTGTTGTTATCTATTAATCTACTAGAACAGAAATTAACAATTAGCTAGAATTAAACGCAAATAATAACTTAAACACACGAATTAACTTCAGTAAACTAAACAGGCAGGGGAAAGTAATGAATCATACAATCAAGAGCCGATATGATACTCGTCTGAAAAGTATAATTCTACAACCTAGTCACTTATATTTGTATTACCCTCTCTCAAGGTGTAACCAAGTGCTTAATTAGCGTTCAATGTTGCTCTCGCAATCACCAATAGTTAATTAAAGCATAGGAACAAGACTAGTGCAATTCAATATTCTAGCGGCTCGGCATGGAATAAGATTATTGTTGTATAAGCTAGAACCAAATTTCTTTGTATCCTACAACTTACAAGTTATGAAAATCATCTAAATTACCATCACTCTTTCGTTCTACAGGCAATTATGACACATGCTAAGGGTGATCAGGCCATCACAAGTCAATTCAAATCTGTTTTCAAACTAAGAATTAACACAAGTCATTCAAGCATCATATCGAACATCTATAATGCAATCATCATCACTCCCCTAGCCCTAGAGAATTAGCTACTCATAATTAATGTAAAACTCATAAAACTAAAGGAAATTGTATTAAAATAATTCATATTCATCAAATCTAAATAAAGTCTCAAAAACAAAAGCATAAACATTCAGTAATATCTAAAAACGAATCTAACATACGAAAACTAATTAAAACTAAAATCAAAGGACTTAGTTTGAAAATAAAAGAAATAATAAAGCCAAAGATCGTTCTAAGAATTCAATCCTTTCGTCTTCTCGAACTCTCTGAAACTCCTATGAAACTCCTTGTCTTCTCTCCAAACCCTAGGTCACGACCTGGAAGAAAAGCTCTCAGAAAAAGACTCCAAAAATGCACTAATATAGCAGCCCAAATAATTCTCTCGCCGCCCTAGGTAACGGGCGTTACCTATCCACGTACCAATATTGTTAACGCCCGTTACTGCTGAAATCGCAATAACGTTTTTATTAGTGGTTACTGGCGTTACCACTTCCCTTCTGCACAGGGGTAATGGGCGTTACCCCTCTTCTCTCGCCAAAAGCTCTACTCCTGTGTCTAGTAAAGGGGGTTACCAATTTTGTACTCCTAAGTGGTAATGGGGTTACCACATTTTCCTCCAAAAATGCATGAAATTACTTTGCTTCGCCGTTTCGTAACTCCAACTCTAAAATCACCTAACCGAAGCATAACAAACACATAAACGCATCAAACGACACAATAATATAATCTAATTAACGCTCAAAATCATGCAATTTCTACACTCAACAAAATCCCCCACACTTGACTATTGCTCGTCCCCGAGTAATACGAAAATCAAGAAAACACATCCTCATCAAACCATCCCCTCAAAGCAATCATCAAACCATCACCGAAACAAGTCTGGCTAATCTAATCAAGTACTCATGAACATAAGATCCTCAAAACATAGTATGGAAAGTATACCTTTGTGTAGTGTGTGAATGAAACGAAACAATGTACAAAGATTAGGATGACAAGTTCACAATTCCCTTCTATGTTCTAATCATCAACTTCGGAACACACTCTTCGCACCTATCTCCACTAATGGAATTAAATCGAGACTTAGGATCGGTAGGTCTTTCAAGCTTGTAATGTAGGCTTAGGGTACGGTTATGGAAATTTGGATCAAGTGACTACTTACCAAGCTTACATCATTCAACCTTTAAACTCAAGGCACTTGAATTTCGCCATTAAACACGAAAATCACCCCAAATTCTTCCACAATTGAATCCCGTACTCTCAAATTCACACTTCGCATAATTTTCTTTTCTCTTTCTTTTGCTCTTGCTTCTTTTTTTTCATATCTTTTCTTTTTCACACTTTTCTCAATCTTTTTCTTTTTCTTTACAATAATATCTCAATTCCAATCACAAGAATAATCAAAAGGGGTCAAAAGATAGATATTCACAATAAAAATCAAATGAGCAAGCTTTGGTGTAAAAATTATCAAGGTAGGTATTTCTATGTTGTGCATTGGCTTATAATGTGGCTACAAATATCTTTGCACAACAATTAGGCTCAGCGGGGTCAATAAGATTACGTCGTTTAGTGAAAAACGGCTAAATAGATAAGCTTATTATCCTCCGACAACGAATGCCTACTTCACTTCCTTAATCTTTCATTAATTCAAAATTTCGCCTCAATAGGACTAAAATGCATCCTAATCAAATCTTAAACTCATTCGGAAATCATCAACTCATCTTTTCTAAGCAAAGTACATTATTTCGTTCAAAAGTGCTCAAAATATAAGGGCATACTAACATACTAAATCATCAAATCTCATGCAAATTTCCTTAATTTAAAAGGCCTAACCTATTCTAGCAAACGCTTAACAATCAAACTTCAAAGAAAAAGTTCAAAACGAGGGAAATTTTTCAAAAATTTTCAAAATTACTCTGTTTTTAGCAAATCACAAGTGAAACTACATCTAATCATGAAAATATTCAATAAAACTCATAAAAAGCATGCAGTTCCTCCCCCACACTTAAACTTTGCAATGTCCTCGTGCAAATTAAAGAAATAAAGTTCAAGAAAACTCCCTGACTAAATGAAGAACCGACAACGTGCTAGCACAGATTCCAAAACCTGAACAAGTGACTAGAAAACACGGATCAAGTGCACAGGAAATTGACAATCAACATGCATCCAACAATCAACACACAAGTAAAAAATTCACGTAAAGAAGAGCACAATTGCATTAACAAAATTCAGGAATTCAAACATATGCAAAAATCTAAGTGTAGTAAAAATATCCAAACATATTAACGAATAAACGTAAAAAGACTGTCTAGAAATCAGGAGAGAAAAACAAAATAACAGAATCAGGGTGATGGGGGTCCTCCAAATTACTGATCAACATGAGCACAGAACCCTTCGAACTTAGCCTCCAACCTAGCCTCCCACGCATCGAATCGCTCATCCACATAATGTGCTAAATCCTCAACTCTCGCGATCACGGTGGTCAAATCTGCCCTTAATCCTGCCAATTCTGCATGCAAGCCTCTCACAGTCACAGGAGCTTCATCACTAACTTCATCAACAACAGGCGCGGCACTGCAAAGAGTCCCAAATTCGTCATCTGGCCTATCAGGTATCCGAGCTAAAAGCTCTTTCTGCCTCTCTGAAAGTTCATCAAACCAGGCCTTACCCCAGTTATACATCTGCCAGAGCTGATCTCTATCCCGAATTGGCCACCAAGGCAAATTACAATCCTTCAATTCTCCACTCTCCCAAGCAATAGCCAAGCCTACAGTCTCCAAGTACTGTGGACCAAGATCATATCCAAAGTCAACAGGCAAAGCTCCCCGCGGTCTCCAATTCATCTCCCGAGCAAAAGTCGTCACAAAAGCACTGTGAGCAATCGTCCCAGTAACACTCCCAGCAATCTTCTGAAGCTTCCATAAAAACTCAACCGTTCCATCAAACTTGATGCCTTCCTTCATCATGTACATTATACCCAACTCAGTCTCAGTAATGTGGCTATCTCTTCCATATCTAGCACAAAATTCCGTTGGTAAGATCCTATGGACTAGCACCCAAACCAGTGAATCGAGATAGCTATCATGTGTACATCGTGGGGAATAACTAGGAACACCCTCTTGCAAAGGAAAGGATCTCCATACCGCCTCTCTCTGAGCATCACTCCATTTAGGCAAAGAAGTAGTGGCATTAGTTGGGAAACGAAGAATCTCTCTAATCCGGTTTTCACATTCCATGCTCGAGTTTCCATATCATCTAGAGTGAAAGTCAAGGTGTTGTCCACCAGATTGAAGTTCATCGTGGTAAAGAAAGTGGCCATCATCTCGCCGTACGTCATATCCTTCCTAGAAAGGAATGGTAACCAACCTATGTTGTCAAACAATCTTTTCACTTCTTCCCAAGCCTCAAACTTCTCCATCCACATGTCCTTGAAGAACCTAGTAGACACAATGTTCCTTGTCAAATTCCTTTGAAAAAGGTTACCCAAAACATTCACCGTTATGCTGACCGATCCAAAAGGTTGATGGTCCAACCCCGGATGAAGTAGTGAAGGGTTCCGAAACTCTCGAGCGCTTAGTGCGACCCATGGTACCTAAATCAAACAAATATAACAAGACAAAGCACATAAAAATCAATCACAATTCACTTAGACAATTAACCAAACACCTTGTGTGCTTAGGCCTAGGGTGTGAGTTCTAACATAAGTTCTTCAATCTACCCAACTCAAATTCACAATAGCTTATAATCTACAATTTAAACTTAAAATTCTCTACCTTCAACTTCATAATTCGGACTCAAGACTACTTAGAGGTTAGGATTCTTCAAAGATTCAACCCAATTCAAGTTAAATTCAATGGAAGACATTAATCCTAATTCTAGCTTGCATAATCTCTCAAAATTTATCAATTCAATCTCAAGGTGCCTCCTAACATGCAATTCAATCCTAGGTTTCAATCTTAGATTGGAAAAATTAACTCTAACAATTCACTCTAAGAAAGGAGATATTGACTTACTTCGATTCACAAAGAAAGAGAGAGTGTAAACTTGTTGGTAAAGCTTCTTGGTTGCAAATTGATAATGGTTGGCCAAGGGGAACTATTGAATCTCTTCTAAGGTAAAATGAGTGGGTGCAAGTGTATTTATAGGTTTGGGGGAGAAAAATCCGAAATTGGGTAGGAAAGGAATTAATTTAATCCTAAAAACTTGTTTTCTAACCCCAGATTTTCGTGCAATCGGACCGGTAATGGGCATTATCGGTTTTCCTCTTGAAAGGGGTAACGGTCGTTACCTCTATTGGCCCAGACTAAAAAATAACTACGAGGGTGTAACGCCCGTTACCTATACTGCCAGGGATGCCTGACCTCATTAAAGGGTGTTACCAAAAGGTAACTATAATAGTGTAACACCCGTTACTAAATGTTCCGCCCAAAACACAATTAAAACACAAACACAACCTAGATGGTGCTTAATCACGTCAATTAATCGAAATTAACTCATACGATTCAATCAAACCATAGTGCACCATTCTCGAAACACATAAACACATTTATCTATACATAGCAACAATTCATTCTCCTCACAAAAGAAATCAATGTCATGCACACGCATACGAACAAAGTAAATGGACCTCAATATTGTCATTAACGCAAAAATCACGGTCCTTGCACCATCTAGACTTTGGCTTCCTAGCAAAACATCAAGTGACCTGCAAAACGAGAGAGACAACTCAATTAACGCGAGAAAAATGAGAGCGAAAGAAAACAACGAAAATAAAAACAAAGGAAAAGGAAAGAGAAATTAGTTCTAAGTTATAGTCGTTAGCTTGACTTTGAAAACCGGATTGGGGATTAACAATCCCCAAGCAACGAGTCACAAGGAGTGATCTCATTCTTGTTACTCAGAAAACTGGAGCTTGATCTCCAATTATCCAATTCCCAAACATCCTTTATTCTCGATTTCCGAGACTTCGATTTTCCTTCCCAATCAACTGCATCTCTTTTCTCTGTGAATAGTATCCTTCCTTTTGAGGTCTCACTTATCACCTTGATCATGCAACACTTATCCGGAATCGCCGGTGGTGTCATGGAACTAAAATTCCTAAACTCCATTCTTTCATCTCCTATTTTGAACGTGAGTCGTCCATTCTGAACATCAATATCCGCTCTATCCGTGGCTAGAAACGGTCTTCCAAGGATCAATGGCATCCACTCATCACTCTCAACATCAATAACTATAAAATCAGTAGGAATGTGAAATCTTCCAACTTTTACCAAAACGTCTTCAAGAATTCTGATCGAATATTTCATCGATCTGTCTACTAGTTGGAGTGTCACATTAGTCGGTGTAAGCTCCTTCACTCCTAATTTCCTGCAAGTAGATAACGGAATTAAACTTACACTAGCTCCTAAATCACATAAAACATTATGAAATTGCAAAGAACCAATAGTAAGAGAAATTGAAAAACTCCCTGGATCTTTAAGCTTCAGGGGAAGCTTATGCTGAATAATAGCACTGTATTCCTCAGTAAGTTTAACAGTAGTGAAGTTCTCAGACTTCACTTTGCTTGAAATCACTTCTTCCTCTAAGTTCTCATTCTTAAAATCATCTTCCTCTTGAACTTTCTCAATTATAACTTTCTCAACATCCGAACCTACAAGTATCTTTGGATCTTCATTCTCTCTATTGTCTCCTACAAATATGGCCTGACAATGCTCCTTAGGATTGTTTTCAGTTTGGCTCGGTAGCATTCCTGGGCCTCTCAGATTTAAAGATTGGGCAATATGACCAATCTGAGTCTCCAAAGTTCTGGTCTGATTTACCACTTGAAATAATTGAGCTTCCAACTTCTGATGTCGACCCATAGACACGGTTATGAATTTCTCAAGTGCGACCTCCCATCCCTGGTTTTGCTCCTGCTAAGGGGGCGCATCATTAAATGGGGCTGGTGGTCGTGGTTGAAATTGCTGCCTAGGCTGAAACTGCAGCCTAGGTTGAGGTGGTTGTTGACATTCTGATTATTAGAGCAAGACAAGTGAGGGTGGTTCTTCCATCCTGGATTGTAGGTGTTTGAGTAGGGATCATTTGCTGCTTTGAAGTTGTTTACATAATTCACCTGCTCTTGCACCTGTTCTCCTGCATTGGTATGAGAACACATATTAAACTCATGTGGGCCACTACAAATTTCACATGTTACCTGAACTGGTTGGGATTGTATCCCAACTACATTGACAAAAAGTTGATCCAATTTCTTGTTAAGAGCCTCAAATTTGGCATTAATGGCGGTTAGGCCATCTAACTCTATGGCTTCTGCTTGCACTTTCACTGGTTGCGAATGGCTCCTCTAATGCACAAAAACATCGTTTTGTGACATATTATCTAACAACTCAGTAGCAACTACTTCAGATTTTGCTAAGAACGCTCCGCCAACTGCGGCATCCATCGCTCCTCTAAAAGTAGGGGACACCCCATTATAAAAAAGTCTGAATCAATAACCAATCGAGAATCTCGTGATGTGGACACTTCTTCTGCGAATCCTTAAATCTCTCCCAAGCTTCATAGAAAGACTCTCCATCTAACTGCCTGAAACTTTGAATATCATTCTTGTACTTCGTGGTTTTGCTAAGTGGAAAGAACTTGGCTAAGAAAGCCTGAGATAATGCTACCCAAGTCTGAAAGGATCCATTTGGGACAGTACTCAACCAAGCTTTAGCTCGTTCCCTAAGTGAAAAGGGAAAAAGCCTAACTCGGATAGCATTAGTAGTGACATTGTGAATTTTGAAGGTATCACACACTTCAAGAAAATACTCAAGGTGTGATGTCGGATCCTCCGGTGGTAATCCTGAAAACGGATTATTCTGCAGCAGATTGATGATAGTTGATTTGATTTCAAAGTTATTTGCTGCGATCGGGGGACGGCTGCAGTCTGAATTTCTCCACCCTGCGGCACGTTATAATCTCTTATGGTCGGTGGTGGTGGTGGGTCTAGTTCAGCCATCGGTAACGTAATCGGTTTCTTCTCATTCTTGCACCTCCTCCTAATAGCACTCAGTGTTCTCTCGATTTTCGGATCGTATGGTACTAATTCCGGATCTTGAGATCTTCGCATGCACCGTAAACCTGCACAAAGCAAAAAAGGAATCCTTAGTCCAATTACACAGTGACAAAGATAATGAACACAAAGTAAAATAATAGTCTAAAGCACTAGATCAAAATATTTAAGTAATATTGACTTAAAACACCTTCCCCGGCAACGGCGCCAAAAACTTGTTGTGTGATGTTTTACTCAAGTTAAAACCAATCGTGCAAGTGTACACTAACATACGAGTAGCACAATAGGATCGAACCCACAGGGAAGGAAAATCAATCACTACTCTATACTTCTCTCTAATCTAAAGACCGAACGAAAAGTAATTGTTGTTGTTATCTATTAATCTACTAGAACAGAAATTAACAATTAACTAGAATCAAACGCAAATAATAACTTAAACACACGAATTAACTTTAGTAAACTAAACAGGCAGGGGAAAGTAATGAATCATACAATCAAGAGCCAATATGATACTCGTCTGACAAGTGTAATTCTACAACCTAGTCACTTATATTTGTATTACCATCTCTCAAGGTGCAACCGAGTGTTTAATTAGTTTTCAATGTTGCTCTCGCAATCACCAATAGTTAATTAAACCATAAGAACACGACTAGTGCAATTCAATATTCTAGAGGCTCGGCATGGAATAAGATTACTGTTGTATAAGCTAGAACCAAATCTCTTTGTATCCTACAACTTACAAGTTATCAAAACCATCTAAATTACCATCATCTTTCGATCTATAGGCAATTATGACACATGCTAAGGGTGCTCAGGCCATCGTAAGTCAATTCAAACCTGTTCTCAAACTAAGAATTAACACAAGTCATTCAATCATCATATCGAACATCTATCATGCAATCGTCATCACTCCCCTAGCCCTAGAGAATTAGCTACTCATAATTAAATTAAAACTCATAAAACTAAAGGAAATTGCATTAAAATAATTCATATTCATCAAATCTAAACAAAGTCTCAAAAACAAAAGCATAAACATTCAGTAATATCTAAAAACGAATCTAACATACGAAAACTAATTAAAACTAAAATCAAAGGAATTAGTTTGAAAATAAAAGCAACGATAAAACCACAGATCGTTCTAAGAATTCAATCCTTTAGTCTTCTCGAATTCTCTGAAACTCCTTGTCTTCTCTCCAAACCCTAGGTCACGACCTGGAAGAAAAGCTCTCCGAAAAAGACTCCAAAAATGCACTAATATAGCACGCGCAAATAATTCTCTCGCCGCCCTAGGTAACGGGCGTTACCTATCTACGTACCAATATTGTTAACGCCCGTTACTGCTGAAATCGCAATAACATTTTTACTAGTGTTAACGGGCTTTACCACTTCCCTTCTGCACAGGGGTAACGGGCGTTACCCCTCTTCTCTCACCAAAAGCTCTACTCATGTGTCTAGTAACGGGGGTTACTAATTTTGTATTCCTAAGTGGTAACGGGGATTACCACATTTTCCTCCAAAAATGCATGAAATTGCTTTGCTTCGCCGTTTCGTAACTCCAACTCTAAAATCACCTAAACGGAGCATAACAAACACATAAACGCATCAAACGGCATAAGAATATAATCTAATTAACTCTCAAAATCATGCAATTTCTACACTCAACAGATTACTCTAACTGTTTAACCTTCGGAGTAGTACAAGAAAGTATTATTACCGATATTCGTATATAAGGGATGGCAAAAATTCCTTGTTCTTTGAGAACACAGTATCCTATCTCATTGATGAAGTTGTTGAGTGCTAAGAAATAACATATACTGTGGGAGTTGATCTATGTTTCAATGTCCCATCTAGTTTACGAAGAAAAAAAGATCCGAGTGTTGATAAGAAAGACTTGGGATTTATGTAATCCTGTGACTATATTATAGCTTAGATCTGTATTGTATTTATACATGTATGTATCGTGTATCTTTATTCGTTCAAGTAATATAGAAATACAATTTCCTCATAATTTTGACGTCTATTATAGAAAACATGGTAACAGAGCGAAATCCAATCAACCAATGATCCGGCGTTCTTGCTCATCATTTACCTCTACCTTAGTCAGCTATGGCGGAAGACAGCGGTAGCAGCGCAGGTAAGGAATCACAATCCGATTTCTTGGTCACCCAACTAGCCAGCCTATTCCAGAACCTGCAACCCCAAACCAAAGATCGTTAGAGCCATATACCACAAACAATCTTAGTCAGCATCAAGTTAAACCAATTCAATTGTTCCCTGTGGGCTCATCTGATGAAGGTAGCCATCAGAGGATGAGGCAAACTCGACCATATTAGGGGAGTACCACTACCGTCACTACCCAACCAACTAAATCATCATAGATGGGAACAGAATGATCTTATTATTTGTTCTTGGCTCCTCGAGAATATGGAGCCGGAACTCATTACATACTACGCCGCGTATCCCACAACAAAGGCATTATGGGATGGATTACACGCCACCTATAGCCAAGGGGATGATGGATTACAGATTTATGACTTGACCATCCGGGCCAACAATCTGAAACAGGGGACCGACTCTATTGAAGAATATTACAATAACATTCAACGGATCTGGAGAGAGATCTATTTGAGACAGCCCAACCCGATGAAGATTGAATAAGATATTGCTACCTTCAACAGGTTAAATTCCAAAAATCGGCTACTTTAGTTCTTATCCAGAATCGATGACAAATTCGATGCCGATAGAAGGGATCTTCTCAAGGAGAGTCCACTTCCCTCAGTAGAAAAGGCGTATGCCGTAGTCCAATGAGAGGGGACCCGATGGGGCATCATGGGAAGTGAGAACGACAGAGACAACAGCCCATCTTCGGTAAGGGCCTCAGGAATAGGGACTAGGCTAATCTCCCAAAACCCAATAACTTTTGACGAAGGGTCCAACACCATCATTCAGGAACAACGAGTGGGAACAAGGGCATCGTCAAGTGCAGCAAATGTAAGCGGGTCGGTCACAAAAAGGAAAATTTCTATGAAATCATCGGATTTCCTGATGGACGGAAGAGCCAACCATAGGATATGGTCACCTAAGGCGTCGCTACCATAGACGACGGCGAGAGTGCAGGGGAAGAAAGAAGGGGAACAGGTGAAGAAGAATAAGGGTTTTCTCTAGAAGCAGTAACGGCGTATGATGGAAGTGTGAAAGGGAAAGCAAATGTAGGTATAAAGTAGGGGGAAGGGAATTGTCACTTTTATCCCTGCACCTCACCAACTTTCTCTCTTTTCAATTCAGCCCCTCAATATTGTAATAATGATAAAGTTGATTCCTCTAACCAAGTAAAGTGCAGTATAACCCCTAACTCAGATATCAGGGAACTTGGATCAGCTTTTAGTATATCCGGGGCGAAAATTTCCCAATGGATTTTTGATTGTGGTGCCACAGATACAATGACTTATGATCGGTCTAATTTGGTTGATCTCACCACTCTGAAGAAAGCATCAATATAGAATGCAAATGGGGGCCTCTCTCCGGTTCTCGGAGTTGGAACTCTCTCATTATCACCTGCTTTAAAATTACAGAACTATCTTTATGTCCCTAGCTTGTCTTGTAAACTATTATCTATTAATCATGTTATAAAGGAGTTAAATTATATCGTACTAATGTTTCCCGGTTTCTTCTTGTTACAGGATATTCAGTCGAGAAGCGTGATTGGGCGTGGTATAGAAAGCAGAGGGTTGTATTACATCGATGAGATGGCTCGACAAGGAACTACAACGCTTGCTCATGGGACAGTGAACCGCCAACAGTAGCTATGGAATCGTCGATTGGGTTATCCATCCCCAGGGTATCTTCAATTTTTATTTCCTCAGTTTTTTCTGAAAGTAATAAATTCTCTTGTAAGATGTGTATTATTACAAAGAGTTATAGGCAGTCTTTTTCGATGTCCAGTTCTCGCACTGATAAAGTTTTTTCTCTAGTACATTACGA
The DNA here is from genome assembly GCA_037501455.1 of Lantana camara. Taxonomy (NCBI): domain Eukaryota; kingdom Viridiplantae; phylum Streptophyta; class Magnoliopsida; order Lamiales; family Verbenaceae; genus Lantana; species Lantana camara. The sequence continues at coordinate 90,970,169 of CM074863.1, forward strand.
TGTATAGGGTCCCTCCCCGAACACTGGTTTGAACCATGGCTTTAAGTATTTTGTTCTTTTTATTGATGACTATTCGAGAATGACGTGGGTATATTTTCTCAAAAACAAGTCAGAAGTTCCTACTAAGTTTGTAGAAATCTTTCAGATGTTTCGAACATAATATAATTCTCAGTTTCGTGTGTTTAGGTCTGATAAGAGGGGGGGAGTATGTTAATACCACCATGAAACAGGTTTTTCAAAAACAGGGGCTCATACACCAAACCTGTTATCCAGATACCCCTCTGTTAAACGGGGTAGCAGATCGAAAAAACTGCCAACTTCTTGAGATGTTTAGGTCCCTCCTTATGGTGTCCCACTACCCGAAGTATATGTGGCCCGTGGCCGTTACCACCTCCGTCTACTTAGTGAACTGACTTTCTACGTGTCCCTAAACCTTGAAATACCCCTTAGCTGGTTTGCAAAACAAGTCAGTATTCCCTCCGTTTTAGCTCTACCTCCTAAGGGGTTTGGGTGCTCAGTGTTTGTTCATATCCTTAAAACCTATAAAAATAAGCTTGATCCCTGTTCCATCAAATGTGCCTTTGTCGGGTATGGGGTTCATGAGAAGGGATACCAGTGTTACCATCATCCCATAAGACGTATGTACACCACCATAGATTGTGATTTTGTTGAAATCGAATTTTTCTTTGCTACCCTACTCAGTGGTTGGGGGAGATTAGAAAACTGGATCCACTGAGTGGGATACCACCACACTCACCACCTCACTCTTGGCCAGATATAGTCCTAACAGAGCAAGTAGGCAGAACCACAGAGCCAACCTCTCCCGTGGTATAACCCCTAACTACCTCCACACTGCCCGTTACCCCCAAGGATAATCTTGAGGTTAGTAATCACATGTTGGATAATTCTACTTCTGTTATTCCTTCAGTTGTTCCATAGAGTCCTAATAGTGCAGGGGATAGTGAGACACAGGAGGAGAATAATATGCAGGGAGGGCTAGAAAGATATGAGTTGCCACCAAGAGCTAACAGCGTGGGGTTCCACTCAAGAGGTATGAGATAAAGCACGTAGACAGGACTTCGAAATACCCTCTAGCTAATGTTTCCACTAGGTGCCTAGTTGCACGGGCTCGAGCATACACTGCAACCATCTATTCCGACAGGGTCTTTATGTTAGGAATAGTGCCCTAGAAAGCCGATTGTATATCCGCTTTGTGCTTTTCCTTATTGTAATCACAGATAATCTTTGAATGAAATAACGAATTAAGGCAACACTTCTTTATATGCTCTTGTTTGGTATGCGTTTACTTTAGCTGTGCATGTATGAGAACTCCCCTAATCCTGATGACTTTAGGACTCTACCATTTAGGTAAAATGGTTCATGAAACGAGCCCTATATCACATAAGTCATGATTAGTAAAATACTCCAAGCCGATGAGTCCTACAGACAGTGTGAGTGTCAACCTGACTCCTCTAAGGCTTGCTTGTGGGATCACGCCCTTAGGAAGGACCACCTTGTTTCATGGAGGTGGAAAGTGTATAGTTGATACGTGCGTGATACATGAGGGTGCTTACTTTAATAAGTAAGTTCACTGAGGTGCCCTGTGTGAGAACATTCCTAAATGGGAAAGGAAGTTTCTATTTCAGGAAATGGAAACTTCCAGATTAGGAAATATCTCACGAGTCATTGATGTGATTAATTGATCCTTAGACTTGAGGTTCCTTGTCACTTTATGAGTTAACTCTGTAGCCTTAGGTATAAGCTTTAAAGGGTGTCGCCTTAGACAACTGATTCAAGGCTTATGCTGGGGCTGCACAAGTAACTCATGAAAGTGAATGAGAATCAAGATAGGACCTACACTTGCATTTTTAAGGTGATCTCTTATTGTGTAAGTCATTCATATTCCATATGGAGTCCTTGGCCAAGACAGTAGATCAAGACATCAAGAAAAGGGTTTCTTGGATTGAGATCAAATGGATATGAAATGCACTTAGATTTAAGACCGGATTATTAGGGTTCTGATTATTCCCTTGCCCTAGATCTTGGTTGAGAGATAGTAAGTAGGAGGATTGTATCTCACATGAATCAATGACTTAAAGGTTCTGTCGAATCCGAACATTCCAATTCATCTAGGGGTTAAACACCTGTTGCTAGACTATGGTCGTTTAATCTGTGGACTGATTAATTAATTAGTAAATTAATTAATTGGGGTCACTGCTAATTGAATTGAGAACCTAGAGGGTCACACACAACAACTTGGTTACATGAGTTGAGGCTTGAAAATGATTAAACGAGTTAATCGGGCCAAGAGGGTTCCACACGTGTGAAATCACACGTGTGGCTCACGTGAGTGACACGTGTCACTGTGACACGTGTCACACACGTGTGAATATATATATTATATATATATATGTATTAAATAATTAAAGGTGTTAATTATTTAATAGACTTTGGTTTAATTTTGAATTAAAAAGAAAGTCTTATTTTGGAGAAAATAATCTAGTTAATTAATTACGAATTAATTAATTAGATAAAAATAAGTTATTTATTTTATAATAAATAAAGTATAAAATTATCCAAAAATAGTTTGGATATTTTTAGCTCTCTTAAAAGTTGACTTGAATTAGAATTCAAAGTCAAAGTTGGAAATTACTTGAAGATCAAGTAATAGGAGAGAGGAACCAAAACCCTTGCCTATGAGGACAAGGATTTCGGCCGCCCCTCCCCTTTCCTATATATAGGGGAGCTCATGCTCCCCTTTAGAGCTAATTGGCAATTTTTTTGGTTCATGTGTTGAACACCTTCCTTTCTCCAAGATTAAATTAAACCCTAGGTTAAGCCTAAACACTAACTAGAGAACTAGCATCCTTACTAGTTAGATTGTGATCAAGTTGGTGGACTTTCTCTAGAGACTTCAAGTTAGAAGTTTGAAGATTCGAGCTTTACCAAGGAGAGGGGATCAAGCCGCGAGAAGAGCGTTCTTGGGTGGCTTGAAACGCTTCAAGAAAGAACAAAAGAAAAGTAAGTTTTCTATCTTTACGAATTTGGTTACACGATTGCGAGTTCAAGATCCTTTTGTTGGAAAAAATTTTTAAATTCCGTTGCTTTCTGATTCGTGTTTTCCAACAAGTGGTATCAGAGCCACCTCGTTAATCGTGTTTCTGATTCGTCTCAATTATTCTGAATTTGGTAGAAATTCTTAGGCTTGATGCGATTGAGTATTTGTAATTGTTTTAGAAAGCCTGAATTACGAAACTGTAATTTTTTTCCTGAAAGTTTCTGAAAATTGGTTTTTGCAAAATTTAATTTTTGAAAACAATTTTAGATTTGAAACTGTATAAACTGTTATTGGATTTCTTGGATTGGTTTTGCTTTTGAACGAAAACACGAAACGAAAAACCGGATCACGACGAACACGCGAAACCCCGCGCGCGAAGGCGTCGCGGGCGCGGGCTTCGCGCGCCACCGCCCGCCTGTCCTAGGCATGCGCAGGGCAGCCGCCAAGCACCTCCCGCACGCCTGTGCGGGAGCCTTCCTGGCGCGCCGCCCAGGGCGGCCGAGACTGGCCGCCCATCGCCCACCGTCGCCCAACAGGGCGCGCGCGCGCTCGCCCGGCCTTGGCCGGGTGCTGTGCGGGCCTGCCGTGCACGTCCGAGCGCGCTTGCGACGCGTGCGCCCCGTTTCGCGTATGGGCCCCGTTTTCTGATCCGAACTTTCGTATTTCGTGCAATCCAGTCCCAATTTTGTTTTTTAATTTTAAAATTTTATTTTTGAATATTTATTTTAATTTTTGAATAAAAACTTGAAATTGGGATTTTTGAGAAATTGAAACGGTTTATATTTTGGGAAAATACACCTTTGATAAAATTATTAATTTTCAGAAATTAATTGGAATTTTATTTGTTTTGGTAATTTGGGATTTATTGAAAACTTTTATAAATAAGACTCGCATCAAGTCGTGTTTTAAGTCATTAGGACTTGAAACGAGAATTTTAATTTATTGGCTAAATTTAAATTCTCGCAAGAGCATGTTAGGTGATCATGGGTTTAGACTTATGTATGGTTTTAATTTATGCACATGGATGGTTTAAATTGGGGTTGGAGCCCTATAGTTGCGTTTTTTCAATTGAGGTTGGAGCCTCACTTATGTGCGTACTGTTATGTGATTTATTATGTGGCTTTCCATATTACTGTTTTTGAGGCCGGGGTATGCCCCGTGTAATTGTCTAAGGCCAATATGAAGATTGAGCCTTATTACTTTATGTCTTTTTCCTTTTATTGTAATTTGAGAGTAGAGATAGGTGGTGAGGTTTTATTTTCATTTTGGAGACAATGCACCCATGGAGTAAGATGGACCACATTCAAGTAACAAGGAGGCCATAAGTGAAGACCCCTCAAAATGTTAGGGAGGGGAATCTCAATTGTTAAATGTAATAGAGATAGGGCTCGTATTTTGTTACCGCTTTCCCTTATTTGATTTAAACTGTTTATGTGGCATGTATGTTAGAACTTGTGATTGTGGAGTGGCTCCCACATATCACGCATAAGATAGGCAGAACCCATGATCATTACATGTTAGTATCATGCTAGGACATGTTATCTGTTTATGTGCTTGTTTGATATGCATTTAAGTGTACTTGCATTAATCAAGACTAATAAAATTGGATAACATATATGTTGGTGAGGTCGAACCGGACAACTCTCCGGTTGATTCGAAAATTCCCATTAAATATTAAGCTAATTTCGAACAAATAGGTGTTTAATTCGAGATGCAAATTTTGAATTAAATTCCTAGCATTCCATCAATAGGTTTTAAGTTTAGTAAGTAAAGCTAGTTATTGTCCGCGAGTCGTGGGATAGCTAGTGGAGCTTATTAGTTCTTAGTTACCTAATTAATCATTTTAAATGATCAATATTTCGTGGTCAATTTTAGCAAGGGCGATGTCCGCGAGTCGTGGATCGTTCGAACTAAGTTTTGGTCATGATCTTATGATTGATGGGTCTAGCTTAACGCCGAAGTAAATATGGATGTCGCACGAGTCGTGGGTCCATATTGAAAGATAGGTGATGCAAAAACAATTACTAAGAGTTCTAAAGGTGTTAGAATTGGTAAGTTGTACCTACCTAGGGTTCTTACTTAGAATGTCCGCGAGTCGTGGGTTCGAGGTAAAATGCCTAGGATCTTAGTACCCATTGGGAAACGTGTTCCTCTTAGATCTTTGGGAATTATAGATCTTTGAAAAACAGTGGGAGCTACATTAGATTAAAGACCTTATCTTTTGTATATCGTTATAATTCAGCATGCTCACTAGTTCTCTGTTTTACCATTTAGGTCGTAGATTCTGTGATTCTCTACGTGTTTTGAAATGGCAACCAATAACCCTCTTGTATCGATCCTCGAGTCAAACAAGTTGACTGGTCCCAACTATTCTGATTGGCTAAGGAATCTAAAAATCATTTTAGATTCTGAGAAGAGAACTTATGTTCTCTTCGAAGGGGAGCCTAGTCCCGAAGGGGAGGCTCCCACTCGGGCCGAGCGGGACGCGATTCAGAAGTGGAAGGATGATAATCTCCAAGCCCATTGCCTTATGTTGGCTAACATGTCTCCGGACTTGCAAAGGCAACATGAGGCCATGGAATTTGCTTGGGAGATTTACGACCACTTAGAGCAACTTTACCGCCCTCATGAACGTGTTACAAGGTATAACACTTCAAAGGAATTGTTCCACTTGAGAATGAGGGAAGGTTCAAGTGTCCATGAATATGGACTCAAGTTTCTTGCCCTTACTGAGAAACTTGCTTCCATGGACATGCCGCTGAAAGATGAGCTTTCAGTGGACTTGTTGCTAGCTTCGCTCCCACCATCGTTCAACCTATTTGTCCTTAACTTCAACATGAATCATACTGGTGCTACTGTAGCTGAGCTGATTAGTCAGCTTGTGACTGCTGAAAGCACGATCAAGAAGGACAATAAGGTTTTGATGGTGAATGCTCCATCTTCCTCTTCTGGGCCTTCTAAAGGTAAGGGCAAGAAAGCCCAAAAGAAGAAGAAGAAACCCCTTAGGCCCACTGGTGGCATTTCGAAGGGGAAGGCCCAAAAGAAGAAGCGTGATCAGAAAGAGGATGTTTGCTTCCATTGTGGCAAAGCGGGACATTGGAGGAGAAACTGCCCAGAGTACAAGGCTACTCTAAAGAAAGGTATCTTTCTCGTTGAAGTAAATCTTTCTATTAATTCTAGTTCTTGGGTACTTGATACCGGTTGTGGAACTCATATCTGTAATGATGTACAGATGCTAAGTGAAGTCCAACAACTTAAAGAAGGAGAATGTGTCTTGAAGATCGGCGATGGCTCAAACGTTGAAGCTCGAGCTTTAGGCACAATTAGATTAGATTTAGGTAGTTTTGAGTTAGTATTAAATAAAGTCCTTTATGTACCGAGCATTATTCGTAATATAATTTCAGTTCCAATATTGGATTGTGAAGGTTATGAAACTTATATTAAGAATGGTAAATATTTTATCAAACGGAACAACTCTTCCGTTCACATCGGTACTCTAAGTAATGGACTTTACCTAACTCAAAATATCAATATTATGAATATACAACGAGAAACAAAGCGTAAGAGAGATGACAAAGTTTCAGCTCCCTTATGGCACGCTAGATTAGGACACATTTCCAAGAACAGAATTAGCAAGATAAACACTTTAGGATCATTCTCTGAAAATGATCTTAAGGAGTTAACTTCTTGCGAATCCTGTCTCAAAGGAAAAATGTCCAAAGTCCCTTTTAAAGGAACTGTGGAACGTGCCACTAAGGTTTTGGATTTGATCCATACTGATGTTTGTGGACCGCTTAGTGTAAGCACTAGAAGCAATCATCAGTATTTCATAACCTTTACTGATGACTTTAGTCGGTATGGTTATGTATACTTAATGAAGTATAAATCTGAAGCTTTTGAGAAATTCTTAGAATTTCAAAAGGAGGTTGAGAACCAAACTGGTCACAAGATAAAAGCACTTCGATCTGATCGAGGAGGCGAATATCTCAGTGAAGAATTCCTTAATCATCTCAAAGATAATGGGATTATCTCTCAGTGGACTCCTCCGGGAACTCCTCAGCTTAATGGAGTTTCTGAGAGAAGGAATCGAACCTTACTTGATATGGTTCGTTCCATGATGAGTTTCACTGACTTACCACCTTCTTTCTGGGGTTATGCCCTAGAAAGTGCAGCAAAGATTCTGAATCTAGTTCCCTCTAAGTCAGTCCCCAAGACGCCCTATGAAATGTGGCATGGTAAAATCCCTAGTTATTCTTACTTAAGAATTTGGGGTTGTCCTGCTTACGTGAAGAGGACAGTGGGAGATAAGTTAGAATCTCGTTCTGACTTATGCTACTTTGTAGGTTATCCTAAGGAATCCATAGGATACTACTTCTATGATCAATCTGAGCAAAAGGTGTTTGTTTCCAGAAATGCCACTTTTCTTGAGGAACCGTTCCTTAAAGAAAAGAAAGGAAAGATCATAGAATTAGAAGAAGTACAAAGTAACCCCATACCACCCACTGAAGAAACGTCCCCTACTGATCAACCACAACCAATCACGAATTTCGATACACATGTAAATCCTCCTCTAAGGCGTTCTGAACGCACTCCTAGACAGCCGGAGAGATGGTATGGATTCTTCCATGAAATCTCTCAAAAGGATAATGATCCTTCAACATATGAGGAGGCACTTTCAGATTCTGACTCTGAACAGTGGATAGAAGCCATGAAATCCGAAATGAACTCCATGAACTCCAACCAAGTTTGGACCTTGGTAGATTTGCCTGATGGGGTCAAACCCATAGGTTGCAAATGGATCTTTAAGAGAAAGCTTGGAGTTGATGGAAGCATTGCAGCCTACAAAGCAAGACTGGTTGCAAAAGGATTCACTCAAAGACCCGGCGTGGACTTTGACGAAACCTTTTCTCCAGTTGCAATGCAAAAGTCCATTCGAATCATGCTTGCCATTGCTGCATATTATGACTATGAGATATGGCAAATGGATGTGAAAACTGCCTTTCTCAATGGTGACATTGACAAAGACATTTATATGGAGCAACCCATAGGTTTCACATTCAGTGGGAGTTGGGTTTCACATTCAGTGGGAGTGAGCAAAAGGTTTGCAAACTCCAAAGATCAATCTATGGATTGAAACAGGCTTCTAGGAATTGGAACATTCGATTTGATGAATCAGTCAAAGCGTTTGGCTTCATGCAAATTTCGAATGAATCATGTGTGTATAGAAAGGAATTGGAGACCTCAGTGCAATTCTTAGTACTTTATGTTGATGACATCCTTCTTATTGGGAATTCGAAGGATGACATGAAAGTGACTAAGTTATGGTTATCGAACCAATTCGAGATGAAAGATCTTGGTGATGCGTCCTATATCCTTGGAATTAAAATCTATAGAGATAGATCTAGAAGGTTAATAGGACTATCAGAGTCGATGTACATTGACAAAGTATTGAAGAGATTCAATATGGAGTCAGCAAAGGTTAAGAACCTTCCTATGAGTGTAGGAACATGTCTTTCAAAGAAGATGTGTCCTAAGACTAACCTTGAGAAGGAGAGAATGACTCATACACCTTATGCGTCAGCAATAGGTAGCATAATGTATGAAATGTTATGTACTCGACCGGATGTGGCTTATGCACTTAGTGTGACAAGTCGTTTCCAATCTGACCCTGGAGATGGTCACTGGGCTGCCGTGAAGAATATTCTTAAGTACTAAAGATTTATTCTTAGTTTACGGAGGTCAGAAAGATCTTACTGTCGAAGGATACTGCGATGCAAGCTTTGCATCTGACTTAGATGATTTTAAGTCAATGTCAGGATACATTTTCTGCCTGAACGGCGGAGCAGTGAGTTGGAAGAGTTCCAAGCAAAAAACCACTGCAGATTCGACCACTGGGGCCGAATACTTAGCTGCAAATGATGCAGCTAAGGAAGGTGTTTGGATTAGAAACTTTATTCAAGAGTTGAATGTTGTTCCTAGCATGAAAGACCCCATTATTGTGTTTTGTGACAACACTGGGGCGGTTGCTCAAGCAAGAGAACCAAGATCTCACCAACGGACCAAGCACATTATGACGAAGTATCACCTAATCCGTGATATTATCAAAAGAGGAGATGTGCAAATCGAGAGGGTCACATCAGCAGAGAACGTGGCAGATCCACTTACTAAACCCCTTAGTCGAGAAGCTTTCCAAGGTCATCTTCAGAAGATGGGACTTAGAATAGCTTTAGAATGGCTTTGACGGGCAAGTGGGAGATTGTTAGGAATAGTGCCCTAGAAAGCCGATTGTATATCCGCTTTGTGCTTTTCCTTATTGTAATCACAGACAATCTTTGAATGAAATAACGAATTAAGGCAACACTTCTTTATATGCTCTTGTTTGGTATGCGTTTACTTTAGCTGTGCATGTATGAGAACTCCCCTAATCCTGATGACTTTAGGACTCTACCATTTAGGTGAAATGGTTCATGAAACGAGCCCTATATCACATAAGTCATGATTAGTAAAATACTCCAAGCCGATGAGTCCTACAGACAGTGGGAGTGTCAACCTGACTCCTCTAAGGCTTGCTTGTGGGATCACGCCCTTAGGAAGGACCACCTTGTTTCATGGAGGTGGAAAGTGTATAGTTGATACGTGCGTGATACATGAGGGTGCTTACTTTAATAAGTAAGTTCACTGAGGTGCCCCGTGTGAGAACATTCCTAAATGGGAAAGGAAGTTTCTATTTCAGGAAATGGAAACTTCCAGATTAGGAAATATCTCACGAGTCATTGATGTGATTAATTGATCCTTAGACTTGAGGTTCCTTGTCACTTTATGAGTTAACTCTGTAGTCTTAGGTATAAGCTTTAAAGGGTGTCGCCTTAGACAACTGATTCAAGGCTTATGCTGGGGCTGCACAAGTAACTCATGAAAGTGAATGAGAATCAAGATAGGACCTACACTTGCATTTGTAAGGTGATCTCTTATTGTGTAAGTCATTCATATTCCATATGGAGTCCTTGGCCAAGACAGTAGATCAAGACATCAAGAAAAGGGTTTCTTGGATTGAGATCAAATGGATATGAAATGCACTTAGCTTTAAGACCGGATTATTAGGGTTCTGATTATTCCCTTGCCCTAGATCTTGGTTGAGAGATAGTAAGTAGGAGGATTGTATCTCACATGAATCAATGACTTAAAGGTTCTGTCGAATCCGAACATTCCAATTCATCTAGGGGTTAAACACCTGTTGCTAGACTATGGTCGTTTAATCTGTGGACTGATTAATTAATTAGTAAATTAATTAATTGGGGTCACTGCTAATTGAATTGAGAACCTAGAGGGTCACACACAACAACTTGGTTACATGAGTTGAGGCTTGAAAATGATTAAACGAGTTAATCGGGCCAAGAGGGTTCCACACGTGTGAAATCACACGTGTGGCTCACGTGAGTGACACGTGTCACACACGTGTGAATATATATATTATATATATATATGTATTAAATAATTAAAGGTGTTAATTATTTAATAGACTTTGGCTTAATTTTGAATTAAAAAGAAAGTCTTATTTTGGAGAAAATAATCTAGTTAATTAATTACGAATTAATTAATTAGATAAAAATAAGTTATTTATTTTATAATAAATAAAGTATAAAATTATCCAAAAATAGTTTGGATATTTTTAGCTCTCTTAAAAGTTGACTTGAATTAGAATTCAAAGTCAAAGTTGGAAATTACTTGAAGATCAAGTAATAGGAGAGAGGAACCAAAACCCTTGCCTATGAGGACAAGGATTTCGGCCGCCCCTCCCCTTTCCTATATATAGGGGAGCTCATGCTCCCCTTTAGAGCTAATTGGCAATTTTTTTGGTTCATGTGTTGAACACCTTCCTTTCTCCAAGATTAAATTAAACCCTAGGTTAACCTAAACACTAACTAGAGAACTAGCATCCTTACTAGTTAGATTGTGATCAAGTTGGTGGACTTTCTCTAGAGACTTCAAGTTAGAAGTTTGAAGATTCGAGCTTTACCAAGGAGAGGGGATCAAGCCGCGAGAAGAGAGTTCTTGGGTGGCTTGAAACGCTTCAAGAAAGAACAAAAGAAAAGTAAGTTTTCTATCTTTACGAATTTGGTTACACGATTGTGAGTTCAAGATCCTTTTGTTGGAAAAAATTTTTAAATTCCGCTGCTTTCTGATTCGTGTTTTCCAACACTTTAGTGGCAAAAATCGATACCATCAGGGTATTATTCTCTGTAGCAGCCAACGGAGATCGGGAACTACGTCAGTTTGATGTCAAGAATGCGTTCTTACACGGAGATCTTCAAGAAAAAGTGTATTTGGAACCTCCACCGGGGTTCACCCAGGACATTGGGGACAGAGAGGTGTCCAGACTAAAAAAGGCCTTATATGGTTTAAAACAGTTTCCCCGGGCTTGGTTTGGAAGTTTCTCAGCAATAATGAAGAAGTATAGGTACCACCAGAGTAATTCGGGACCATAAGCTCTTTGTTAAGAAAAAGGGATGGACTTGTTACGTGTCACATCATCTATGTAGATGATATGATCTTCAAAGGAGATGACACAGAGGAAATTTTCCATTTGAGAGAAAACTTGTTCAAGGAATTCGAGATGAAAGACTTGGGGCTGCTAAAGTATTTCCTTGGGATAGAAGAACTGAGGTCTAAGAGAGGTATATATATCTCGCAGAGGAAGTTTGTTCTTGATCTTCTAACAGAGACATGACTATTAGAGTGTCGACCAGCAGACACTTCCATAACAGTTAACCACGAGTTGAGGTTCGTAAAAGGGGCAGAAGGAACAGAGAAGGTACAGTATCAACACTTGGTGAGTAAGTTGATATACTTGTCTCACACTCGCCCTGACATAGCCTATGCTGTTGGAATATTGAGCCAGTTCATACATCAACCCTAGAAGGAGCATATGGATGCAGCAATCAAGGTGTGTCGATACTTGAAAGGTTGTCCGGGAAGAGGTGTTCTCTTCCAGAAACATGGCTACCTAAGGATTGAGGCATATACAAACGCTGATTGGGTAAGTATCCCTAGAGACATGAGGTCAACATCAGGGTACTTCACCCTTGTTGGGGGGAATATAGTGACGTGGAGAAGTAAGAAGCAGAAGGTGGTGGCTCTTTCGAGCTCAAAGGCAGAGGTCATAGGAATTACTCGAGGAGTGGCCGAGGTCTTGTGGTTGAAAAAGTTACTACTAGTGATTGACCTTCCCACCAATGAGGCCTGTAGCCTGATGTGTGATAATCGAGCGACGATTAGCATGTCCGAGAATCCCATACAACATGATCGCACGAAGCATATGGAGGTTGATAGATACTTCATGAAGGAAAAGATTAAGGAATGAGTTATTAAGTTGCCCTTTGTAAGATAGGGGGACCAGCTCGTCGACATTCTGACAAAGGCTGTGAATGGTAGGATCTTCGAAGAAGTCTTAAGCAAGTTGCACATCGGAGATCCGACGGTACAACTTGAGGGGGAGTGTTGACAAGAAAAACTAGGGATTTCTGTAATCCCATGATTGTATTATAATTATTATGTTTCCTTTTATAGCCTAGATCTGTATTGTATTTATACATATATGTGCAGTGTATCTTTATTCATTCAAGTAATACAGAAATGCAATTTTCTCCCAATTATGGCGTCTATTATAGAAAACCTAAGGATCAGTTTAAGGTTGAGGTTTAGATAATATAATCATTATAAACATTTCTCTAACCTTTGAATGACATCCTGAAAGAGATGTACTTCTTCTAAGGTGCAATAGATATCATATATATCAGCAATTACATTTATTAAAGCAGTAAGCCTGCTGGTTGCTGATCTTGCTTATATATATTGGGGCTCATAAAGCCAACCAATGGCAACAATCCACCAGTCTATCCCTCGCGAATGCCAATTTTTCAGCAAGATCTATTTGCTTCCACCATCTATATATGCATCAAAAACACAAACCAAAAATATATGCTGATGTGTGAAACATATATAATAAATTACAATTGTGAGGAAAAAGAGAGAATCAAATTTCTTGATGAGTCCCTTTGACTCAATCATGCCCTCCCGGTTAAATAGAGCTAATATAGCATATATATTTAGTCAATTAATTGCCCTTAGACATGTTTTAGTTCTTGTTGGTATGTTTCTTGAAGGACGTTGAAGTCCAGCTTTGCAAGTGCATGCAAAAAGAATTTTTTTCTGATTTATTGCCATATACATCGATGGACCATCTTGCATTTAACCTTTGAATCCTCCGATGGATCGGAATCTCCAAAGACTGGTAAATCAATGATAAAAGATCATCATCACAAAGTTTTTGCCGCAGAAAATTAGGGGCATATTCTTTGGCCTTGTCCAAGGTCTATTCGCCTTCCATCAACAAGAAAGAGGCTTCATATAAAATCTCCATTGTCACTCTTGAAGTAATCAAATACTTCTGCATATACACACACATATATATGAACGAATTTAATTATCGTCACCTTCGGGTAAGGTAAAACCATGCCGCCTGAGCAATCTGAATTTAAGAGATGTTGAATACAAATCTGTTCCGATTTCTGAATTCTTGGAATCTTATTTGTTGTGGTTTTCATCAAATATGAAATTTAATATTTCTTTAATTTGGTCCTTAAAGTGGTAAGATAATCCCATTCTCTGCAATTCATCAATTAACTCCAATTGCTGAATTGGCTCCTTTAATTCTTCCTGCAACAACTTCTTCACTTGCGCCACCAGATCCTTAGCTCCCGTTGAATATTTTCCTTCTTATGTATGCAAAATGCACACATTTTTATAAATAACCCTTAATAAACCCTCATCTTATACCAAGAGCTATAAATCATCCCCTAACCTATTGTGTTAGAAGATTGTGCTTATTTTCTTTTTTAGGGGACACAAATGAAGCTAATTATGTAAAATATCCCTGACTTGTAGCGATTTCTATACCTATATGTTTAACTTGATTGTAACTCTTTTCAGACCGTTTTATAATGAATTACACAATTCCTTCCTCAAACTACTCTTCAACATGGCATCAGAGCGGTGTTAAGATCTATGGGACTCAGTCTTAACATCAACATCATCGTTCCCCACCCCTCTCAAACTATTAAACGGTCTTCATCTCAAACCCTTAAACGGCCTTCATCAAGGCTGAACTTGAATTTTTTACCAAAATGTTAGACACAGATAGTAAAAGTGAAGAAAAAGAAACCAACACTGATCTTACACTGCAGATTGCGAATTTGTTAGGTAATAATCTGCAAACTCAACAAAACCAATCCAACTCGGATAATTTCTCGATTGGATTCGAGCTAAACAGTGATAATTATCCGGTATGGGCACGGTTGATGAGAATGGCGATTGGAGGCCGAGGCTGTCGGTCTCATCTAACCGGAATTCCACCGCACTAAACATCATAGATCCAACATATGACCTGTATTATGCTGATGAGGTGAAACCCACATCCACAACTCTCTTATCATAAAGTACCATTGACAAGAAAATTTGGCTTTGGCACCAGCGCCTCGGTCATCCTTTTTTGGGGTATTTACGGTTATTATTTCCCACATTTTTTCAGAATAATCACATGTCTACTCTAGACTGTCAAACTTGCTTAGCTGCTAAGAGTCATAGAACATCTTTTAAGTTGAACAATACTCGGGTGGATTTGATTTTTTTCTATGGTTCATTATGACGTATAGGGCCTTTTCTTGATTTCGAATAAAGGGCATTACCAGTATTTTGTGTTGTTTATCGATGATTTCTCTCATATGACTTGGGTTTATACTCCTTGGTATAAATCTGAAGTGTATGATACTTTTGTGGCTTTTTTTCCTTATGGTGCAAACTCAGTTTAATCATACTATTCGGGTGCTCCAGTCATATAATGGGAAAGAATATGTTAACCAGAAAATGAGTGACTTTTGTCAAAGAAATAGCCTTATTCACCAAACTACCTACCCAAACATCCCCATCAATATGGGGTTGTAGAAAGAAAAAAAATGAACCCTCTTCGAAATATCCCATGCCATACTAACAGAATCTCAAGTCCCCATCAGAATCTGGCCTGAAGTTGTTGCCAAAGCCACCTATCTCACAAATAGATTGCCCACAAAAATACTCTCCCACAAGACACCCTTATCAGTCCTCTAAACTCTAACAATTATCCCTCCAACACATACCTTACCACCAAAAATTTTTGGATGTTCGGTGTTTGGTCATGTTCCCAAAATTGACCGGAGCAAACTTGATCCCTGTGCTATTAAATGTGTTTTTTTGGGTTATGCCACTCACCAAAAAGGCTATAAGTGCTATAATCCCATCACGTTCATGTTACCATGGACTGTGATTTACTAGAAACTGAGTATTACTACCTTACCCAACCTAGTGCTCAGGGGGAGAGTAATAGTGATGCCCTAGGTTGGCTTGACCTAAGTCTTGCTGATATTCCCGCTCCGCTGCTGCTCAGTACCACCTCTGATCATACTCCTCCGAATGATGTCATACCTGAGGTAAGTGAACAACTGGACCCTACTCCTCTTGATACTGCTAATACTATAATTGATGATACTGATTCCACTTCTGAAGCGATTGTAAGTGATAGGTATACCTTGCAACCTAGAAGTACTCGGGGAATACCACCGAACAGATACTCACCACAATATGTGTCACGAACCTCCAGATATCCCTTTGCATATGGAACAGGTTCCAAGAATGCTCCAGAAGGAAGAACAATCAAAGTAATGGAAGCAGGAGATGGAAACTAAAATGAATGCACTAAGAAAGATTGATACGTGGGATAAATGTAGACTGCCTTAAGGGAAAAAACCAGTAGGGTGTCGATGGATTTTTACCATCAAACACAGATCAGACGACACGATTGAAAGGTATAAGGTCAGGTTAGTGGCGAAGGGGTATACTCAGACATTAATTACTCATAAATTTTCTCCCTAGTGCCACAGATTGACATGGTCAGGGTTCTCTTATCAATAACAGCCAACGAAGACCGGCCCCCTCACCATTTTGACATGAAAAATGCCTTTTTGCATGGATATCTAACAGAAGAGGTGTACATGGAGGCCCCATTGGGGTTTTTGCTGACTTTAAAGATGGAAAAGTGCGAAGACTCTGGAACGCTCTTTATAGGCTCAAGCAATCTCCACGTGCTTGGTTGGAGAGATTCGTTGTAGCAATGCAAAAATATGAGTACACACAAAGTAACTCTAATCATACTATGTTTCTGAATAGAAGAGGAAGCTTAATCGCCTACCTAATCATCTATGTGGATGATATGATTATCACTGGGGGTGATGCTGAAGGAATGGAGATGTTCGAGAGAGCCTGTTCAGGGGCTTTGAAATGAAGGACCCGGGGGGACTTGTGACACCCCGCTTGTTTGACGTATAAGGTACACCACGTTCCAACCTTTTTATGTGATTAATTATGTGATTTTATGTTTTGCGTGGCCCTATTTTGAACTCTTTTAGAGTTTAGGGGGCCTGTTTGTAATTTTTTCTTTTTAGGGGTTATTCGATCATTTCTCGTTCGGTCGAGAGTTCGACCTTTTTGACCCTTGCTTTGCGTTCGGGGCATCGAGACGAGTCCGTAGACTCTGAGTTTACCCAATTCTGACTTCGTTAGCCCATTCTTTCGACCGTTTTCGTGTACGAGGACCCGAGATATAATACCCCGAATCCTCGTAATTCGTGCCAAACGATCAGACTCAGCCTCTCTCCTTCTCCAGCGATCTCACCTCCTTCACACACACTCAAGGTGTAATTACACGCACAAGCCCGTTCTCGCTCGTTTCTCGACGGAATTCGAAGTGTGAGTAGTGGAAATTTATCAGCTCGACGAGCCCGTCACGATGATACAAGAATCGAGGCCCGAAACCTAGTGGTGGTGGCGCTACGGCAACCTGCAGGTGGCGGGATTTGCGCCCGCTACTTCTCTGGCGAATTGCGGCGGTCTCCGCGGCTTTTCCCAGACACGCGCCCCAGCCCTAGTTAGGTGAACTCCCCGCGCAACTCCAGTTTCAATGGCGCGACCAATGGTGGACGGACGGCGGCTCACGCGCCGCCTGAAAGTCGCGAGCGGCGGCACGTGAACTGTAGCGCGCAGCTCCGCCGCGTTCCGGCGGTCCTTTCCGGCGAGAGGGGCCGGTTCCCTACCTTTTTCGGCCCCCTGATTCCATTTCCGGCATCAAATTGGAGCAAATCGCGGCGGAAGTGGTTGAACCGACGACGAGGCAGCGGCGGGACTTTGGTGGCGGTTGGGGGCCTTTTTCCGGCGGGTTTTGGTGGTGGTCCCTTTACAAAAGATGATCAGTGGGTGGAGGACGATCTTTTCACGTTGGCCCCGACTCCAGAACCGGTGGTTTCCGGCGAACCGGTGGTGGACCGGCCGTGAACCGGCGGCTCTCTTTTACGGCGGTTTTTCCGGCAAATTGGCTAGGGGATTTTGAAGGCCTCGCTACGAGATTTCCAACGGTATGTTCGGATTTCATTTTCGTTTTACGGTTTGTGTTTAATTTCAGTTTTCGTCGTTGGGATTTGGTTCGGTTTTTCGTCAACGAAGTCCGACGTGTTTGCTATTTTCTGAAATTGGTTGAGGGCTTTTGTCAAGCAGGCCGAGGCGCATGTTTCTGTCTTTCCGGGGAATTTTCCGACCACCGGAGGTGGTGGTCCGACGGCTGTACGTGGCGGTTCAGCTGGTTCCGGTGGCGGCGTTCCGACGCCCTTCGGACAACAAGTTCCTTTCGTCGTGGTGAGTCCATCACCACATTCCGTTCGTCAATCGGATGTCCGGTTGATTTTATATGAATTTTTGAAGTTATTGTATTTTATTCGTTAATTGATTTTAATTATGCAATTCGATCCTGTATGTGCTATAAATTGAAATTATGAGTTGTATGATACTTGGAAATATGTTATGATGTATGAACCCTTGATTCGTGATTTATGGAATTTATTTACCTCATTTTACGCCTATCTATTTGAGAATAATTATTGTTTGAGGGGATGTTATTGTAATTTTAGAAACTAATTGATTATGAAGTTGTATGAAACATAGGAAACGAATCATGAAAGGATACGTTGTACTTTAATTTGAATGAATTGTTTAAGTATACTATTGTTGGGAATTTTGTAAATTATGCAAATATGTAATTTTAAATAAATTGATATGAGATTTATGTTTTATTCTCGCAAGACTTGGAGCATGATAGGTTTTAAATTATTATGTCTCGATTTATAATTTCCTACCTGATAATATGAATTATATAAGTTATGCATATTCTAATGTGCGAAATGATTGTGATTTGATATGAGTAACTTAATTTGGATAAATGTGAACTGACTCTGCATCATTTGTATTCGTGAGCATAGCCGTGCATCTTTGTGGTTGTGATTTGAGTCTGAGTCTTGTGTTCTGTGTGTTCAGTCGATCAGGGTTCTTCCAGGGGGTGTCTGTCAGTTGTTTGGGTTCCAGTGGGACTTCTTGGCTTGTGTTTTCCGTTCTCGTCGGTGTAAGGTGTAACGCCCCGGTTCCGGATGAACAGGTAAGCACGCCACGTGTGAGTTTTGAGCGTAGGATTTATTTTATTTCTTTAATTTCATAATATATTCTTACTTAGCATTCATATTTTTATAAAATTCATGAAACATCATTTATGTGAGTTAATTGAGTTCATATCATTGAAAATATTATTTCATGACACGAAAAAATATTTATTGCATGAAACCATAATCGGGAGTGTTTTAAATTACCGAATTGTCCCTACTTGATTTTCTTCCTAAACTTTGGGGACTTAATTGCATAGTTTTCCAAGGACCTAATTGGTCATATTTCAAAATCACATACACTTGATTGCATAAGTTGAACTCTTCGAGGATTAAGCCGCAATTTGAACATTTCACATTTTTCCAAAATGGTGAATCACGTAATATGGCTTCTCTATGCTTCCTTGATCATTTCTATCCAAAAATTTCCCCAAACACATTTGCTCTCACTCTCGGTTCCAAGGAAGAAAAAGGAAGAAGTGATTTTTCATCCAATCATCAAGATTTCAAGAAATATTTCAAGGAATTAGGAATTAATCATCTTCATCATCCATCATCTCCATATTTTCATTTTCAAGGTTGGTTTGGCATGAATCTATGAGTTTGATCATATGTGGCATGACTAGGGTTTGAGTTTGATATGCTAATGAATTCTTTGTTGAGTAAAGCATGATTTGTTGATCATATATCAGATTATAGCTTGATTTATTCATGAAATCATTGAGGATTTGGTTTGATTGATCAAAGTGAGCATGAGCTTGGAAACTTGAATTTCTCGATAATATTCCATGCTTTGAGTGTTTAAGTGTTATGATATCATTTCTTGAACCTATATGCATCATATTACCAGAAGTTATGGGCTTTGTTGATCAAACTTGAGATTTGTGATTGTTGTTGTTCTTTCCCGTGAGCTTCCCCTGTTTTTCCTCTGTTCTTCCAGTTGCAGAAACTGGGAACAACCGTTCCCAGCCTCAAGGCATTGTGGGAACGGGCGTTCCCACCTTTTCAAATGAATTAGGCGGCCGAGAATGGGAACGGCCGTTCCCTTTTTGGCCTTGTTGCCGGAAGGGCCGTTCCCAGCTAGGCGCATTTTTTTAAACTGGAAAGCGTTGGCGCGATTTTGGGGACTCATGGGAACGACCGTTCCCATTTTTCAAAGGGGTCCGGAACGGCCGTTCCCACCTGGAATGCAGAACAAAATTCTCTGCATAAAATTACGAAAATAGCCCCTCGATCCGACGACTTCTTTGACCCCGAATTGCTATTATATATGCTAATATGTAGTGAAACAACATGTTATCATGCCACATTGCATTTTCATCGTCACCTCGACACATTTCCGCCGTTCGTCATATTTGGTGCATTTTAGGTCATGTCTCACGTATAAGTGTCGTGTTTGCACAGGTCACGAGGGTGCGGACGAGGAGCAAGCTCCGTAGAGCCTATCCTTGTTTTATTTTGTAAGAAAGGTGAGGTTTTGTTTTGGTAAAACGAACCCTATAACCCTTATGTGTCCTTTTCGGCCAAAACATATTATATTTATAAACGTTTTCAAAGTTATAACATTTCAAGCAAGCAAGCCATGATTGTCATGATTTTCAAGCAAGTTTGGCGAGTACATGATTGCACGTGGGCCCGAGGGTAATTCTTGAGCCAACCGGGAAAGCAAGGGCTGACGGGTAACTCCTGAATTATCCTCACATTGTTGGGATCACCCTCGAAGCCACTAGGAGATTAGTGGTGGAAGGAGTTCTGTGTCTAGGGGGTCATGTCCCCTACACACACCATATCGTGGATAATCGAGCCTTGCAAACTCGCTATCACCCGGAGGAAGAAGGAGACTGGGGATTAATCTGGCATGTCGGGTTATCCTCGGGTTATTGCATGATTTCAAGCATGAAACTGTCTATGTGAACACTAAATGGATATTGCATGATCATGTATTGAATCGATAAAGCAAGCACGTATTGTCACGTTTGGTGTAAAGGTTGGAGAATCACCCCTGCTCGCCGGGGTCACATGTTCATGAAATGATCAAGTTAAACTGTTAAATTGGATCAGTTGTAATCTCGGGCAAAGAACAATTGTCTTGAATTATATATCTATTTCATTTCCAAAATCTTCACCCGAGGCTACAACTTGCATGTGATATGTGTTATATATAATTATTGCCCCTCACTCAGTCTTCGGTAGACTGATACTTCACTTTTCAGGTACTTGAGTGCTTGGGTCGTACTAGGCGGGAGTCCGGTCAAGTCTTGCACTGTCATGGGTCTAGTATTGTACCTTTCTTGTATAGCATTTTGGACATCTCATGATAGGATCATTGTTAGTATATTTTGAATACCTGATATGTATATTATTAAGAGATGATAATGTATTGATAGTTAAGTTGGTACCTATACGTATCTATTCGGTAAATATGGTACCTATACATATGACTGTTTTATTGCTTCCGCTTTTGAATTCATGTTTTGCTTTAATTGTGTTGGGGAGTGTCCCGCCTAGCTCGTCATTTTTATTGTCACCCGTTCGCTATAGTTTTGGTTTATGTATGGATTTTCCATTTCATACGTGGATCGAGGCTATAGTGCGGGGGATGTAGTGCCCTGGGGGTTAGGGTGCTACATCTACAGGTGGTATCAGAGCCCGGTTGCAAAACCGAGGTTCTCGAGTCGTGTCAAGTCAGTCTAGGTCGCACGGCTTAGGATTATTTGTTACTTGAGAGTCTGCATTTCACTAAATTACTTGTTTTACTTGAAATTTGGTGTTAATTGAGTTATTTGATCTTTCTTGAACGTGTGCTTATTGATATTATGGAATTATATGCACTCATTTGCATTTATTAATTAAACCACGCATGTGTAGTGATCTGATTTCAGGATGGATCGTGATGGACCTCACCGTGACCGATCTCCTAGGCACAGGCGTCATCATCGCCGTGAGAGATCACCACCTCCTCCTCCACCTGCTCCGGCACAGCCTCAGGATTTTATGAATGCAGTAGTGGGGCTGATTGATCAGAGGTTACATGAAAAGGTACCTCCACCGCCACCAGTGCCAGTAGCACTTCAGGAGAACCCTATTTCTGCTGTTTTGCGCGAGTTTCAGAACCAGCGTCCCCCGAAGTTTTACAAGGGTGACGATATTCAGGTAGAAATGTGGCTAAAGGAGATTGAGAGGATCTGGCAGCTTATACCTTGTAATACTCAGGAGAAGGCTCGCTGTACACTCACTTTGATGCAGGGCGAGGCCTATTCCTGGTGGGAGAGCACACAGATTGTTCTAGAGGCCGCCGGTGCTGCTATTACTTAGGAGGCCTTCGTGCGGGAGTTTAAGAACAAGTATATTCCTCCAGCTTCCCGCACTCGCAGATTGAGGGAGTTTACCGAGCTGAAACAGGGAGGAAGGTCTGTAGGGCATTATATTGCAGAGTTTGAGAGACTTTCTCGCTATGCACCTAACATAGTGAATGATGATTTCCACAAGGCGATGCAGTTCGTCCAGGGACTCAGGCCAGACATCCAGGAGGCCTTAAAAGCGGCTAACACAAGTACCTGGGCTAAAGCTACTGCAAAGGCTCTAAAGGTTGAGGATTCTGATACTGCCAAGAGGTCCACTCAGCGTACTGGACAGGCTTCAGGCTCGAGAGCGGGTCAGGGATCGAGCTCAGGAAAGAGGCCGATGATTTACTCTGCACCTCCAGCACAGAGGGACTCCGGGAAGAAGTTTAAGGCTGCAGGGCCGTTACAGAAGGGTCCGAGAGCTCCAGCGCCACCACAGCCACCTCAGAGACCGGGCTGCAGATTCTGCGGACTTCCTACTCACACCTACGATAACTGCAGACGACGTTTGGGGCTATGTTTGATCTGCGAGAGTGACGAGCACATGGTTGATGGTTGCCCGGATCGTCGGGATCCGCCACCTGCAGGTCCGAGGCCACTTGTGAGAGCTCGGGCTTATGCACTCGCAGGAGAGGAGCAGGATACAGAGATTGACCCCGCCGCGGTAGTTGAAGGTACCATTTGCATCCATGGCATGAACATCCATACATTATTTGATCCAGGAGCTACACACTCCTTTCTTGCGCATTCTATTGCAATTACATTACCTTTGCCTGCTATGTGTACTTCTGTGCGCTATTTAGTTAGCACTCCTTTCGGTAGTAGGCGAGAGACGGATCAGGTTTACAGGGATGTTCCGGTGGTAGTTGAAGGCTGGGAATTTCTGACCGATTTCATCGTGATGCCAATGGAGAGATACGGATCTATACTGGGGATGGATTGGTTATACAGGCACTGTACTACCGTGGATTATCGGGCGAAAAAGGTGCAGTTGGGTTCAGATGTTCTTACGGGCTATACATCGAAGACCGTACCCCTACTTTCGTTCTCAGAGGCTCAGAAATTAATCAGAGACGGGGCTACAGGGTTCATTGCTTATATCCTAAATAAGCCAAAGGATCAGGTGAAATTGGAAGACACCGAAGTGGTAAAGGAATTTCCCGAGGTATTTCCAGAGAAGCTGGACTCTTTACCTCCTGAGCGAGAGATCGAGTTTGTGATCGATCTTTTTCCAAATGTCGAGCCGTATTCAAAGACTCCCTACCGGATGGCTCCAGCCGAATTGAAGGAACTAAAAGTTCAGCTTGAGGCACTATTGGAAGTTGGGTACATTCGGCCGAGTTCTTCGCCTTGGGGAGCACCAGTTTTATTTGTAAAGAAAAAGGACGGAACTCTAAGAATGTGCATCGATTACAGAGAGTTGAACCGGATGACCATTAAAAACAAGTATCCCCTCCCACATATCGAGGAGTTATTCGATATACTTCAGGGTTCTAAGGTTTATTCAAAATTGGATTTAAGACAGGGATACTATCAGCTGCGAATCCGAGCAGAGGATATTCCTAAGACAGGATTCAATACTCGGTACGGGCACTACGAGTTCGTGGTTATGCCGTTTGGATTAACGAACGCCCCTGCAGCTTTCATGGATATGATGCACCGGATTTTTAGGCCTTTTCTCGACAAGTTTGTGGTGATATTCATTGATGATATTCTGGTTTTCTCAAAATCATCCGATGAGCACGCGAGACATCTTAAGCTCGTTTTACAGACCTTGAAAGAGCATCAGCTGTTTGCTAAGTTTAGCAAGTGTGAATTTTTGATCGATCGGGTTTCCTTCTTGGGTCATGTAATTTCAGGAAAAGGGTTAGAAGTCGATCCTTCAAAAATTGAGGCCGTGCTCAAATGGGAGAAACCAAAGAATGCCTCGGAAATTAGAAGCTTTTTGGGATTGGCCGGGTATTACAGAAGGTTTGTTCAGGACTTTTCTAAGATTGCTGCACCGTTAACCCGATTGACAAAGAAAGATGTCAAGTTTGTCTGGGACGAGAAGTCTGATCAAAGCTTTAACTTTTTGAAGGAAAAGTTAGTCTCAACTCCGGTGTTAGCACTTCTCGAGGGTTCAGAAGAGTATGCAGTGTATACAGATGCTTCTAGACAAGGCTTAGGTTGTGTTTTGACTCAGAAAGGAAAACTGATAGCCTATGCTTCGCGAAAGCTAAAGGAATATGAAAGGAATTATCCGACACACGACCTAGAGCTTGCAGCCGTGATCTTTGCTCTCGGGAAATGGAGGCACTACTTATACGGGACTTCCTTTGAGATTTTCACCGACCACAAGAGCCTCCAGTATTTGTTCACACAGAAAGAGTTGATTATGAGGCAACGGCGTTGGATGGAAAAGTTAGAAAACTATGATTGTACGATCAAGTATCATCCAGGAAAAGCCAACGTGGTCGCCGATGCACTTAGCAGGAAGGCGAGTGTGTCGAGTTTGGAAACAAAGGAAAGTGACGAGATGACACCGATTGTGTTGAAAGCTCGGGTTTCTAATATCACAATTCAGCCGGAATTGAAGTATCAGTTATTTGAGGCTCAGAATAAGGATCCGGAAGTTCAGAAGCTTATAAGTAAAGCTAAGGATGACCCGGAGAGTCCGTTTGGGTTTGATGAGACCGGGTTACTTCGATTTAAAAACAGAGTGGTAATACCTGAAGAATTGAAACGGGTCCTACTTGAAGAAGCTCACAAGTCAGCCTATTTGATCCACCCGGGAGGAAACAAAATGTATAAGGATTTGAAGCAATACTACTGGTGGAACGGGATGAAAAGAGACGTGGCAGAGTATGTGAAACATTGTCTGACTTGTCAAAAAGTGAAAGCTGAGCACCAAAAGCCCGCGGGACTTCTACAACCGTTACCTATTCCCGAGTGGAAGTGGGAACAAGTAATGATGGACTTTGTTTCCGGATTACCGAAGGTTAAAGGCGGGTTTGATGGAATTTGGGTAATCGTGGATAGATTTACAAAGTCTGCTCACTTTTTACCGGTTCGGATGTCCTATAAGATTCCAAAGTTGGCGGAAATCTATAACAGAGAGATTATCCGACTTCATGGCATTCCGGTGAGTATAGTTTCAGACAGAGGCCCGAGATTTACGTCCAAGTTGTGGCAAGAGTTACAGGCTGTTTTGGGAACGAAACTCAAGTTCAGTACAGCATTTCATCCGCAAACAGACGGTCAAACAGAAAGATTAATAAGATATTTGGAAGATCTTCTTCAGGCGTGCCCGATTGATTTTCAGAATTCATGGGCAGAACAGCTTCCTTTGATCGAGTTTGCTTATAACAATAGCTTTCAGGCTTCGATCGGGATGGCTCCTTATGAACTTCTTTATGGAAGAAAGTGTCGATCTCCGTTGTTCTTCGACTTGGAAGAGTGGAAATGGTCGAAACAGGAAGGGGTAGAGAAAGGTGAAAGGTTCGAAAGGCCTTCCAAAGTCGTTC
Organism: Lantana camara; assembly: GCA_037501455.1. Classification (NCBI taxonomy): domain Eukaryota; kingdom Viridiplantae; phylum Streptophyta; class Magnoliopsida; order Lamiales; family Verbenaceae; genus Lantana; species Lantana camara. The sequence continues at coordinate 90,995,646 of CM074863.1, forward strand.
AAGCTATGATTGAGAAAGTGCAAATGATTCAACAACGGATGAAAGCCGCACAAGATAGATAAAAGAGCTACGCCGATAAGCGCCGAAGAGATCTAGAATTTGAAGTTGGTGACCGGGTATTCTTAAAGGTGTCACCAAGGAAAGGTTTCACCCGGATCAGGAAAGGAGGGAAACTTAACCCTCGCTACTTAGGTCCTTTCGAGATTCTTGAAAGAATAGGCGAGGTAGCCTATCGACTGGATCTACCACCGAGTCTTACGGGGATTCACAACGTATTTCATGTTTCACAATTAAGGAATTATTACCCCGATGAGACCATGATTCTCCCCGTGGAAGAAGTTGAGTTGGAACCGAATTTGACATTCGTCCAGAGGCCGGTTAGAATCTTGGATCGAAAATTTCAGGAGTTGAGAAACCGGAGGATTCCCATGGTTAAAGTTTTGTGGAGAAGTGACAAAACCGAAGAAGCTACGTGGGAAACAGAAGATAAAATGAAACGGTTCCACCTAGAGTTGTTCGAGCAAGACTAGAGAATTTGGGGACCAGATTCTTTTAAGGGGGGGAGAGTTGTAACGCCCCGGTTCCGGATGAACAGGTAAGCACGCCACGTGTGAGTTTTGAGCGTAGGATTTATTTTATTTCTTTAATTTCATAATATATTCTTACGTAGCATTCATATTTTTATAAAATTCATGAAACATCATTTATGTGAGTTAATTGAGTTCATATCATTGAAAATATTATTTCATGACACGGAAAAATATTTATTGCATGAAACCATAATCGGGAGTGTTTCAAATCACCGAATTGTCCCTACTTGATTTTCTTCCTAAACTTTGGGGACTTAATTGCATAGTTTTCCAAGGACCTAATTGGTCATATTTCAAAATCACATACACTTGATTGCATAAGTTGAACTCTTCGAGGATTAAGCCACAATTTGAACATTTCACATTTTTCCAAAATGGTGAATCACGTAATATGGCTTCTCTATGCTTCCTTGATCATTTCTATCCAAAAATTTCCCCAAACACATTTGCTCTCACTCTCGGTTCCAAGGAAGAAAAAGGAAGAAGTGATTTTTCATCCAATCATCAAGATTTCAAGAAATATTTCAAGGAATTGGGAATTAATCATCTTCATCATCCATCTTCTCCATATTTTCATTTTCAAGGTTGATTTGGCATGAATCTATGAGTTTGATCATATTTGGCATGACTAGGGTTTGAGTTTGATATGCTAATGAATTCTTTGTTGAGTAAAGCATGATTTGTTGATCATATATCAGATTATAGCTTGATTTATTCATGAAATCATTGAGGATTTGGTTTGATTGATCAAAGTGAGCATGAGCTTGGAAACTTGGATTTCTCGATAATATTCCATGCTTTGAGTGTTTAAGTGTTATGATATCATTTCTTGAACCTATATGCATCATATTACCAGAAGTTATGGGCTTTGTTGATCAAACATGAGATTTGTGATTGTTGTTGTTCTTTCCCGTGAGCTTCCCCTGTTTTTCCTCTGTTCTTCCAGTTGCAGAAACTGGGAACAACCGTTCCCAGCCTCAAGGCATTGTGGGAACGGGCGTTCCCACCTTTTCAAATGAATTAGGCGGCCGAGCATGGGAACGGCCGTTCCCTTTTTGGCCTTGTTGTCGGAAGGGCCGTTCCCAGCTAGGCGCGTTTTTTTAAACTGGAAAGCGTTGGCGCGATTTTGGGGACTCATGGGAACGACCGTTCCCATTTTTCAAAGGGGTCCGGAACGGCCGTTCCCACCTGGAATGCAGAACAAAATTCTCTGCATAAAATTACGAAAATAGCCCCTCGATCCGACGACTTCTTTGACCCCGAATTGCTATTATATGTGCTAATATGTAGTGAAACAACATGTTATCATGCCACATTGCATTTTCATCGTCATCTCGACACATTTCCGCCGTTCGTCATATTTGGTGCATTTTAGGTCATGTCTCACGTATAAGTGTCGTGTTTGCACAGGTCACGAGGGTGCGGACGAGGAGCAGGCTCCGTAGAGCATATCCTTATTTTATTTTGTAAGAAAGGTGAGGTTTTGTTTTGGTAAAACGAACCCTATAACCCTTATGTGTCCTTTTCGGCCAAAACATATTATATTTATAAACGTTTTCAAAGTTATAACATTTCAAGCAAGCAAGCCATGATTGTCATGATTTTCAAGCAAGTTTGGCGAGTACATGATTGCACGTGGGCCCGAGGGTAATTCTTGAGCCAACCGGGAAAGCAAGGGCTGACGGGTAACTCCTGAATTATCCTCACATTGTTGGGATCATCCCCGAAGCCACTAGGAGATTAGTGGTGGAAGGAGTTCCGTGTCTAGGGGGTCATGTCCCCTACACACACCATGTCGTGGATAGTCGAGCCTTGCAAACTCGCTATCACCCGGAGGAAGAAGGAGACTGGGGATGAATCCGGCATGTCGGGTTATCCTCGGGTTATTGCATGATTTCAAGCATGAAACTGTCTATGTGAACACTAAATGGATATTGCATGATCATGTATTGAATCGATATAGCAAGCACGTATTGTCACATTTGGTGTAAAGGTTGGAGAATCACCCCTGCTCGTCGGGGTCACATGTTCATGAAATGATCAAGTTAAACTGTTAAATTGGATCAGTTGTAATCTCGGGCAAAGAACAATTGTCTTGAATTATATATCTATTTCATTTCCAAAATCTTCACCCGATGCTACAACTTGCATGTGATATGTGTTATATATAATTATTGCCCCTCACTCAGTCTTCGGTAGACTGATACTTCACTTTTCAGGTACTTGAGTGCTTGGGTCGTGCTAGGCGGGAGTCCGGTCAAGTCTTGCACTGTCATGGGTCTAGTATTGTACCTTTCTTGTATAGCATTTTGGACATCTCATGATAGGATCATTGTTAGTATATTTTGAATACCTGATATGTATATTATTAAGAGATGATAATGTATTGATAGTTAAGTTGGTACCTATACGTATCTATTCGGTAAATATGGTACCTATACGTATGACTGTTTTATTGCTTCCGCTTTTGAATTCATGTTTTGCTTTAATTATGTTGGGGAGTGTCCCGCCTAGCTCGTCATTTTTATTGTCACCCGTTCGCTATAGTTTTGGTTTATGTATGGATTTTCCATTTCATACGTGGATCGAGGCTATAGTGCGGGGGATGTAGTGCCCTAGGGGTTAGGGTGCTACATAAGGTGAGGTTTTAGGATTTCTGTTTAGTTAAAGCGACCTACAACCTTCTGTGCTCGTTTTCAAGCCTGCATGTAATTATTCTATTATATTTATATAATAGATATGTGTTTATATGATATGTTTATGAATTTGTCATACGATTAAAGGTTTTCGAACTGTATATGTACGAGCATATGTAAGCTTGAAATGTTTTGCAATGAGGCTATGCTCCAAACCGTGTGTCTTCATACCAGTTGCGGATTAGGATGACACGGAGAGGTACGTTTATAGCATATGCTAAGTTGCAAGGTATGGTATGCTCCGATAAGGTACGTAAGTATGATTTTGATACGATATGATAAGTTTGGTGTGTAGCGAGTTATGATCTGATATGCTATGTTCTGTAGTGTTGGGCCCCGAGACGTGGGTAAGGGAGACCCGGGACGACCATGGGGTCGCCGGTTATGACCCCTGTGCATGTTCTCATTTGAGATATTCACGTGCAATCTATGGAGGTTGGGAAGGCGTGGTATCTTGAGCCCTCGGTGGATAACCGGGGAAGGCACAGTGTGGGTTAGCTACCCAGTGTGTGTTTGTATCTGTATGAGTAGTGAGGGTTTGCTCCCCGAACTACATGGTGTTGGGGTTGGATTGTTTATGATATTTGTTTGTTTTCTGTTATGATACGTATGATACGATATGGAAGTAAGGTGGGAGACCCGTACTCGCCGGGTATATGAATATGATCTGTTATGTTGATTATGAAACGGGATAGGAGCTTTCTCTTTTAATATGATATGGGTATGCTCAGTTTGTTAAGTTCTGGATAAGATAAGATATGTACAAGTTTGGCTTGAAAATTGTACAAGTTTGATTTGAAAAATGGTTTTGGTATGCAAAACCCTACTCCCGGTTCATAATCTTTCTTTTGATACGTGCTCTGCTCCTTATTATGTATAGTGTGTGTGAGTTCAGCCCCCTCACTTAGTTAGTGGACTGACCCTCGCCCTACCTATGTTTTAGTTTGCAGGTACAAGTTGTTGGAGTTCGAGCTAGGCGGCTTTGAGTCGGGTCTATCGAGTCTGTGTCAGTCCGTTTGATTTTTGTTAAATACTTTGTTCCGAATTATGTATGAAAATTATGTATATAGTCTGTTCTGTACAGGATTTTGTTTATACTTTAATTATATGAATTTCGGGACAGGTTAGGACAGGGCTTGGATTAGTTGAACCCGTCTTTGTTGTATGTTTGAATTGGGGACAGGTTAGGACAGGTTCGTGGAATTAGTTGAACCCGTTTATTTATGTTTGTTGATTAAAGTTTTTGGATAGATCGTATTTTGCATCGCTTCCACATTCAGGTTTTGCATATTTTACTTGTACAGGGTTAGGTACCGCCTAGCTTAGGTTGGATTTTTCGTTTGTCACCCGTTCGTTGTGACTTGGTGCGTGTGCGGACTTTCCATTTCGTACCACGTGTCGGGTTATAGTGCGGGGGTGTGGTGCCCCACCGCTTGGGGTACTACAGGACTGAAGTATTTTCTGGGTATTGAGGTTACTCAACCAAGAAGAGGTATTTTTATCTCTCAAAGGAAGTATATTATGGATCTGCTGGCTGAGGTGGGGATGGTTGACTGCAAACTGATAGACACCCCAACACAGGTTAATCACAAGCTTATGATAGAGGGCGATGGAGAACCAACAGACCGAGGGAGATATCAACGGTTGGTAGGAAAATTGATCTACTTATCCCACACCAGGCCGGACATTGCATATGTTGTCGGGGTGGTTAGTCAGTTTATGTATCAGTATCAGAGGAATCATATGGAAGCTGTTGTAAGGATTATACGTTATCTGAAAAGAATTGTGGGACACGGGATAATATTTAGGAGACATGGTCACTTGAATATAGAAGCCTACATTGATGCAGATTGGGTAGAAAATCTGAATGACAGAAGGTCCACATCGGGTTACTTTACACTAGTTGGTGGAAATGTGGTGACACGGAGGAGCAAGAAACAGAAGGTTGTTGGCCTATCGAGCGTTGAAGCAGAATTCAGAGGCATTGCAAAGGGAATAATAGAGGTTCTTTGGCTAAGAAGCTGATGACAGAGATAGGCTTTCCTCAGCAGTGACCAAGCGTGCTAAAGTGTGACAATAGTGTAGCTATCAATATTTTAGAAAATCCGGTACAACACGTTCGAAAAAAAACACGTGGAGGTAGATCGTCACGTCATAAAGGAAAATCTAGATGGAGGTATAATTGAGCTACCTTTTGTCAAGTCAGAAGAACAGTTAGCTAATATCCTTCCAAGGCCGTCTCCGGCTAAGCTTTTCAGAAGGCACTTGACAAGTTAAGAATTGGCGATCTAATTACTTAACTTGAGGGGGATTCCTAGAAGATTGTGCTTATTCCCTTTTTTAGGGAAAACAAATCGAGCTAATTATGTAAAATATCCCTGACTTGTAGGGATTTCTATGCCTATATGTTTGACTCGATTGTAACTCTTTTCAGACAGTTTTACAATGAATTACACAATTCTTCGTCAAACTACTCTTCAACATGGCATAAGAGCGGTGTTAAGATCTATGGGATTCAGTCTTAACACCAACATCATCGTCCCCTACCCGGCTACCCCTCTCAAACCCTTAAATGGCCTTGATCAAGGCTGAACCTGAAATTTTTACCAAAATGTCAGCCACAGACAATAAAAGTGAAGAAAAAGAAACCAACACAGATCTTACGCTACATATTAAAAATTTGTTATGTAATAATCTGCAAACTTGACAGAACCAATCCAACTTGGATAATTTATCGATTGGATTCAAGCTAAACAGTGATAATTATCCGGTATGAGTTCGATTGATGAGAATGGCGATTGGACGCCGAGGTTGTCGATCTCATCTAACCAGGATTCGACCAGCACTAAACATCACAGATCTAACATATGACCAGTGGGTCCCTCCAATTTATAGAATATGGGACTGTGCGCATGCAAATTGCAATTGCCAATTGGGGTGGGGGTACATGAGGGTAGGGTGGGGGCGATATCGATATGTATATATATAATAGGAAAGAGACTTTATAGTCGACTGATTGGGCAAGTTGTGGATTGATGTTTGTTTCACATTTACTGTCATATTTCGGTACAACGTCACTTCAAACCTAATTGAGTCGAATTCAATTAATTATAATAATAAATATTTTGTACTCTTTACTTAATTGATCGATCTTTTTGAATTTTATAAAGTATTTAATGGAATAAATTTTGAGCTATAGTTACATAATTTTTTTTTAAGAATATTATTCATTAAGTCATGTATTAACTCCCGACAAATATTTTGTACGATGATATTTAATACATCGCACTGTTATTGATAGAACTCTTCATATGTTGGTACTTAAATACAGAACATTTTATTAAAATCAATATACGGTGGCAGGGTTGAATTACATTTTGTGATATTTTAGTAACTAACTCGAGTTATACGAACTAAAAGAATTCAAGAAAATCGAGTTATGAAGGAGACAAACAGATATATAGGTTAATAACAAGCATTCGTGTCTTTAAATAATAAGCCAGTTTAAATTTTATTTGAGATAGTCCGAACCAACGACAATAGATCAAGAAGTATAACTAAAATCACAATAATGATGTGATTGGTTAATGATTCAAACAGCTAAATTAAAAATTCCATGGGAGAAATGGTCTGTCAAGTTGATCTTATCTATGGGAGGACTGTTGTTTCGAGGTGGGTGTTATTCGTTTTCCTCAAAATTTCCTGATTTGATTAATGTATTTTGTATTTTCTTGGTCAATTCATACTTAGTAGAGTGTGATAGTGATTAATTAATATTATATATTTATATATATATTAGAGCTTGGTTTAATTTCCATATAGTTGTTGTTTGTCTTCTTCAACAATCATGAGGTCGAATCAGTGCCAGCACTGATCGTTGACCCTTCTTATATCTTATATGTTTTTCAAGTTATTTTGTGGCTAATCAATGTTTATCTCGAGAATTATTTAAGACCCTGCAAGGAAATAAGTGAACATATTATTATTTAATTTAATGGGTAATGTGGGATAAATCCCCAATTTTGTATCATATTTTTACTTGACTCTCCATTTGGGCAAAATGTCGTATGATTTTCATATAATGTAGTACTTAAAATACCTCTCAAAATATGTTGTATAATTTTCACAAAATGTAGTACTAAAACATTCTAATGCAGTATTTATATCCTATTATATAGTATAATTTTATGGGAAGTTAAGTAAAAATATTCCAAATTGATGGGGAGTTATTTTAAGCTGCCCCATTATTTAATTGGGATTATAAGACCCAATTATAACCCCAATTGTAACGCCCCAGTTTTTCCGGTTATGCAATACATGATATTTTGTGAATTATATTCCTAAGTGCTTATATGAAATTTATTTCATCCTGAGAATTATTATATGGTTGTATCTATTTGATACATGAAATAATTGTCAAACATGCCTTAAGTGCCTAATTGTCCTTAATTGAACGCTTTATTAAATGTGTAGACTTAATTACATGAACTTGGGTTGGATTTAATTGATCACATTTCATGAGTTCACAACTCAATTGCATCACTTATAAAGCTTGGGGACTAGATTGCAATTTGAACCCTTTCACCCATTTAAGAGATGCTTTTTACGTAATGTTTCCATTTCATTCATACAAACACACAAACATATATTTGCTTCCTTGTTTTCTCTCGATCAAAACCCTAAGAAGAAGGAGGAGAGATTTCATCAAATTCAAGTTATTTTCCAGCAAATTAGAGCTTGGAAGCATCATCATCTCCATACTTGCATCTCTTCTCTTCCCCTTTTTCTTTCAAGGTATATATGGTTGATATATATGAATTTCTTGAATTCTTGATGAAGCTAGGGTTAGTATTTAAGTGGATTAACTTGTGTAATTGTTGTTGGAAAGATGATTACATGTCTTTGTCTTGAAATTTATGTATATAATTAATGAAAATGGAAGTTAAGAGAAGAGTTCATCCTTGGGTTCCAAAGTGTAGATTCTTGATGATCAAGCATGATTTAAGTGTTTAGATTGGATTTTATTGAACCTTGAGCATGTATGCATGTTAATTCCCAGATTTCTTGCATTTAGAAGTTGAATTATGAGTGTTTGATGTGAATTGTTTGTGGTTTGAGCATTTCCCCTGTTTTCTGCTTTGTTCTACTCTGTTCTGCATTTTCTGCATGATGGGAACGACCCTTCCCGTCCCAGTTCATTATGGGAACGGCCGTTCCCGCCTATTTGAATGACTTGGAGCGAGGATGGGAACGGCCTTTCCCAATTTGGCCTGTGGCCGGAACGGCCGTTCTTAGCCCCAAAATTCCCAAAATTTTTACAGACGCGCGGGATTGTTTCGAGGAGCCGGGAATGGCCCTTCCCATTTACAGTTCAAACCCGGAACGGCCGTTCCCATGCTCCAGAGGATGTTTATGAATTTCTGCATGAATTTTACCATTTCAATTCCTTTTCTTTGCCTTTAATTGATCCTTACATGCTATTATATGATTGTTTTATGCTCAAATATGATCATGGCATTCGATAATTGTCCATTCTCGTCATTGCATGTCATGTTACGCCGTTCGTCCTAATTGGTTCATATGAGTCGTGTCTCACCTACACTTGTCTTTGTTGCATAGACTAGCATCCCAGTGACGAGGAGCGGCTCCTTAGGCCGTGTCTTGCACTTTATTTTGTCGGTACAGGTGAGGTTTAATTATTACTTACCTAGAACCCATATAACTATTACATGGATTTTGGCCAAAACGTATGTATATATATATATATATATAATCTTTCCAAAAACCCTCAAATGATTTGGAAACAAGCCGTGTACCGTGTTACCGTGATTGAACTGACCGTGTTTTGGCGAGTAATCGTGTATTATTCATTGGGGGCCCGAGGGCTAGTATTTGAGCCAACCGGGAAAGCATGGGTTAACGGGTAACTCTTACACTCCCCTCATACCGTGGGGATGAACCCTGAATCCATCAGGAGGTTTGGTAGAGGAAGGAATCCCGTGCGTGGGAGTCATATTCCTGATGTACACCATGATTGGATGGTTGGGCCTTGCAAACCCACTATCACCCGGAGGAAAAAAGGTTCATGAAACTGCTAATTGTGCACTGTAATAACTTGCATGATCACCATTGAATTGAAATCAAATTGTCATAATTGTTCACTGTCGGAGTAAAGGTTGGAGAATTGCCCTCACTCGCTGGGCCACTGATTGATTGAAAGTGATTAAAGTGTTAAACTTGATAGTTGTAATCTCGAGCAATGTTTATTGTATTTTGAACTTATATTGTTTTCAGTTATAAAACCTTACCCGAGGTTATGACTTGCATGTTATCTGCGCTTATATCTATTATGCCCCTCACCTAGTCTTCCATAGACTGATGCCTTCACCTTTCAGTATTTTGCAGGTGCGTGCTAGGCGGGAGTCAGAGTCGTGTCATGTCTTTCAGTCGGGTCTAGCACACTACACTTTCATGTATTGTTAACTTTGACAGTACTATGCCATGTCATGTATTTTGGGAGATGATAATGTATTTATATATGGACATAGTTGGAGATAACATGCTTTTGATACTTTGTATTTGATATTGGACATATTATGCTTCCGCTTTATTTTCTTATGCATCGTGGTAATTAGTTTGGGGTTAGTCCCGCCTAGCTAGATGGTCATTTTGTTTTCTTGTCTCCCGTTCGCTATAGCTTAGTTCATGTATGGATTGTCCGTTTCATGTGTGGACTGAGCTATAGTGCGGGGGGATGTGGCTACCCTGCGCTTCAGATGCTACACCAATAGAGCTTAGGGTTTTTCTAAGAATCAAGATTCAGTCACTTTTAGGTTAGTATTTGTACATGTAAATGGATTGATAGAGAGTTTAAAGCTCATAGGGATAGTCGAAGAATCAATAACAATCTTCTATTTTTTTAAAGAAAAAAAGGGAAAAAAGAGTTCCTTCTTGACCTGAAATCAGGATTATATATGAGGTAGGTCGATTCTCTTTAAAAGTTATCCAACTGTACTTGTACGTGAATCATTAAATATGTCGCAAAAATGTTTCAATTAAAGTTATACTACCTTAATATGAAATCACGATCGGATGTGTCCTTCCTCGGTTGGGTCGCTAGTTCATTTAAGGGTGATCTCATTAGATACATGTGACTATTACCATTTAGTGACTATTATATTTACATTCATTTATAAATAGCATAATCATTTATTTCATTTCGGCAAGACATTCATTACTGATAAATACTTTCTCCTGAAAACCCACTTAAATTTTGTCTTTGATGTACTCGCTCACTTGAGCATCAAAGTTCTAATATTAGAATCGACCTTAACTCGATCTTCTAACTCCCGTGTGTTCATTTGGGGACATTCGAAGTTCGAACCATCATCTCTCCTTATACTCGTTCAACTACTCTTAAAATATTTGTACACTATCTTCCTTGTTGAGATTATCAGATGAATGTGTTCAAGCAAAGTTTGGATTGAAATATTTTTTAATAAATCAACACATATATTATAGTTTTAAGTCATCCTCGTATTAAAATCTCAGTTTTTTTTTTTTTATTAATAATGTTGAAAAAAATAAATGAGAAACGAATCAATTTTCTTACACGTATATTCCAGTCCCACGACCCCGGATACGTATCTCCAACAATTACAAAACTATGTGCCTTTCGTCTCAACCATGTTTGGACAACTAATTTAACAAGAAATAATTTTTAATAATTGTCTTATTATTTTAATTTTCAAATAATGTCGTAATTAGGGCAACGTAGAAGCTAATGTTATTTATATTTAATTAATTAATTAATTAATATTGTGGGGATGCATTTTGTCATGGGCTTGACATTTATCTCCTATTTCAAGAAAACGATTATTTCTAAGAAAAACTAATTAGTTATCTTTTATATAAGTTAATTAATAGTGAAAGCATGAATTACGTAACGAGAAGATCGCCCCTTTTGAGCAACATAAAATGTTTATGAACGATTTCTAATTAAATTTTCAGTTATAACTCCATATTGATTTAACAAAATATCTCGTGTGGTCGATTGGCTTGATGAGTCGAACGCAAATAATTAAATAAGATAAAATCATTAAATAAAATTGGTAAATCCGTACAGGTAATATGTATATAAATAAATTATTATTATTATTTAAATATAATAAAATTAATTTTCATCTTAATATGTGTTCTACGATTATTTTATATAATTACTAAATTAAAATAAATAAAAAGAAAAGAATTCAACTACGTAAAAGAGAAAAGAAGTTAAACAAAAAGAATTCAACTACGTAAAAGAGAAAAGAAGTTAAACAATAAATAAAGAACTCATAAAAAAATAAAAATAAAAGTTAATCGATAAATAAGAAAGTTAAAAAAAAATTACGTGAGACCAAATTCGGATTTCTCGTTTCATACGGTATAAATAAATAAAAAACGCAACATCAAAAACCCGGATGGAGGAACATCTACACTTTTGCCATTCAAAACACCTGAATATTAATTTTTTTTTAAGAAAAATGTATATCATTTCAAATGTATGTAATGTAAAAAATTAAAATAAAAAATTGTACTATTTCAAGGACGTATCAAGTAAAAAAGAAATTTAAGAAAAATTATATACGGTTGTCTCCCTTGTTTGGGATCATTGGAGCAACTGCCTATAAAAATAATGTCAGATACGGCAAAGTTGACTTACCGGATTTAGTCCCGGAATCTATGTAATGTGTCTGATTCTTAGGGATTGTGTTTAGGGCCCTATATATATTCTGGTAGAGGAGTTAACGATGTATAATAGAAGAATTATATTACGATGAATACACTTAAGCTTTCCTTTTTTCCCCCAAATCCCATATTACAACATGGTATCAGAGTGGTGTTGAAATCCTAGGACTCAGGATGAACATCATCGTCCCTACCAAATACTGAACGGTACATCAACCAAAGATGTCAAACCCAACAAACACCAACCAAGAACCTTCAATACAAAGTGCAGATGTGCTGCAGAACAACATTCAAACCAAATCAACCATGTCCGACTCGGATGGTAAGTATCCGATGTGGAATCAAACCTCGGAAATGTCAGCCGGGGTAGAAAACTACTCCGGCGCCCAAGGAATAAAAACTGATCTGGGCACGAGGATATCAAATATCAGGAACTCAAATGGCTCCGGTCGCTTGAACGGAGACAGATGTCGTTCATCAACACGGCAGACCAACATCGGAAAACCAGGAGAATGGAGAAACCGGCGGGTCAACTACGAGAGTTCAGACAACGGGCTACAATCGGAGGCCACTGCTGTAGGAGTCGTCAGCAGAGACGCCAATAGGAGTCGTCAGCAGAGACGCCAATGTTGGGCCGGCGTGTATCGGCTGGACGAAAATCGCCGGCAAAGAGAGGAACACACAGATCGACAAAGGTTGTCAAAGGAACGGGATTGGGGGTTATGACCTAACCCCTGATTTCAGATCAGTTTTAAGTCACCAAACTATTGGGAAATTGCACAATGAACCCCAGCTTTGTAGAATATCAGAAACTGAACCTCCACTTCCAAGAAACCGCGACCAACCCCACTGGTTGACTGAAAATTGTGGCTTTTATACCCAAACCAAATCAGAAAAATCGTATCAGTGGATTTTGGATTACGGGGCTACTGATACAATGACCTTTGACCTCTCTGATATACTTGACCCAGCCACACCGAAACAATCTCATATCCCTTTGACCAATGACCTTTCCTACCCTTTTCCGACCCCCTGAGTTCATTTTCGGCATCATTTTGGGTGAATTTTGGCCGTAGGTGGTGGTTCCGGGGAGGCTTGCGGCGGCAGAATATTCGGTGGCCAACGGGGGCCTTTTTCGGCCATCTTTTGGCCTCGGGCTCTTCACGAAAGTTGTTCGGAACGACGAGAACTAGTGGCCTTTGATCACACGACTCCTGATTCGGCCAATTGGCGGTGGATCGCGGCGGCACAGTGGCGGTGCAACGGCGGTGCTAGCTCCGAGGATTTTTCCGGCGAGCTACCTTAGGGCTTTCGAAGAGCTCGTCACGGGTAAGACAATGCCTTTTACGGATCGCATTTTGGTTCACCGGTTTGGAAGTAATTGAAGTTTGAAGATTTTAGGGTTTTTGTATTCTTGGATTTGAAATTGGAGACAATTGGCTTGGAATTTGCAGAAATTGGTTGAGGAATTGGAACGAGCACGAGGAGTACTTGCACGGATGATTTTTCGGGATTTTTACGGCACGTTCCGGCCGCGGTCGAAAGGCGGTCGGCCACTGTTCCGGCAGCTCCGGTGGCGGCGATCCGACAGGCTTCGGACAGAATGTCCGTCTCGTTATGGTGAGTCCGTTGCCGTTTTCCATTCGTCAATCGGACACTCGGTTTATTTTCTGTGAATTTATTTGTATAATTGTGAATATTAAATTATTTGTTCTAATTGTGATTTTAACGCGATATACTTGATTCGCCGATCGAATTGTACTTCAATGTATATTAAATGATTGTAGAAAATATAATTTGATATATTTGAACGTCTTGATTTATAATTTGATTCTGGTTTGTTGAATTTGTTAATTGTTTAATTTAAGAAGGGGTGTTTGTGTAATTTCTGGAAAAGTATGAATTGTTTATGTGATAAATGAACAGTATGATTTGATTAAATTATGTAATGTTTCTTCTGCAAATAATTGTTAGGCATTTGATCCCTGCTTGTGTGATTGCATTTGCCGTGCATCTCTTTGGGGTTGTTTAAGTCTGAGTCAGATTCGTGTGTTGTGTTTTGTGTGTCCAGTTGGTACAGGTGCACCCGGGGTGGTGACAAGTGAGTCGTGCAGGTTCCGGGGTGAACCATCTGTTGTGTCTTCGGCTGTGTTTGGTACCAGGTGAGGTTAGGATATAGTTATACCCTATTGCAACGTGCTCGTTTTCGAATGCATGCGGTTTATAAGCCTTATGTATATGTAGATATGTGCGAAGTACGTATTTTGCTGGTTTTGTCATATGATTTGATTTGAAAAGTACGAAACACTATGTATGAGCCTATGTATGTTTTGTCTCAGTTCTGCTATGATTTCGAGGCCAGTCTGCGTGATATGTACGTGTGATATGATAAGCACAATATGCATGAGATATGTCTGTCTGTCTGTTTGTGGCGGGTTAAGTTTCCGATATATGTCTGTTTATTTGTGTGATGGGCCCCGGAGTTTTGGGTAAGGGAGACCCGGGACGACCATGGGGTCGCCGGTTACGACCCCTGTGCACTTCTCCACCAACGGGAGACTTAGGTCTCCTATGCCGACGGAGCGCATTTTGGCTGGCCGTCGAAGGAACCGGGCGGGATCCTCCGGTTCACATGTTTCGTTCTTTGGTGGGTTGAGAGGGGCACCTCTCTTCCCCAAACGGTGTAAAGGAAGGTATGTTTGTTTTGATTTCCGTTTGTTTATGTTTGTGTGTGATCTGAGGAGTTTGGTTGGGTTGAATTCGTACCCGCCGAGTGTTCAGTCTGTCCGTCTGTCATAAGTTCGTGAAACGGGGGTAGATTCTTAAATTAAGATAAAAATAAATTGGTATACTTTTATACTAATGAGTTACGTTCCGGTATGTGTGCTAAGTCTGTATGAATCTGAGTTTGTGCCTTAAGAAACCTTTGATTTAAGATTTGTTTGGTCTGTTTGATAAGTCTCCCTATATGTATATTATCACGGGAAATGTTTTGGCGTGCAAAAACTAACCCCGGGTTCACGAACATTACTTCTTCTACGTGTTGTGCTTTATATATATGTAGGTGTGTGCGGGTAGCCCCTCGCTCAGTCTTTGGACTGACCCCTCCCCGTTTATGTTTTTAGTGTGCAGGTTTCAGTTTGGGTTCACGTTGGAGTTCGTGCTACGCGGCGGTGTGTCGTGTCTTTTGAGTCTCTGTCTGCACGTTTCAGTTTGTTAAGTATTTTGTTCTGATTTATAATTCGTAAATTTTGTATAAGATATGTTCTGTGCAGGTTTGGATTTATGAATTGAATGTTTGGAATTTCGGGACAGGTGCTTGGATTAGTTGAACCCGTCTTGATTGTATGATTATTCGGGACAGGTTTCTAGGGCCAGTTGAACCCGTTTTATTGTGTAATTGTTCGGGACAGGATAGGACAGGTTTGCTGGATTAGTTGAACCCGTGTAGTTGATTTTATACTTATAATATGCGGTATGTTTAAAGTATGAAAAGTTTTTGGAAAGTTAGCTTTTCGCATTGCTTCCGCTGTCAAGTTTTGCATCTTTTCATTCGTACAGGGTTAGGTACCGCCTAGCTAGTGGGTGCGTTCTTCGTTTGTCACCCGTTCGTTATGACTTGGTGCGTGTGCGGACTCTCCATTTCGTACACGTGTGGGGTCATAGTGTGGGGGTGTGATTCCCCTCCGCTTGGGGTGTTACATCTTAAGTGGTATCAGAGCTACCAGGTTCAGAACCGGTGCTCTGGAGTCGTG
The DNA here is from genome assembly GCA_037501455.1 of Lantana camara. Classification (NCBI taxonomy): domain Eukaryota; kingdom Viridiplantae; phylum Streptophyta; class Magnoliopsida; order Lamiales; family Verbenaceae; genus Lantana; species Lantana camara. Next base: position 91,011,417 of record CM074863.1, read on the forward strand.
TCGTGTCCGTCTAGGTCGTACGGCATAGGAGTATTTGTGCATTACATCCGTTTTGCATGAAATTTGGCTTCTACAGTGTGAATTGCATTGAGTTATGTGACTATGTGCGCGTTATGACTATGATGGTGCAACATTTTATCAACGTGCTCTTAATTGCTTTTCATTGCTGCACTTATGTAACTTAACTGTTACATTTCATTTGCACATCTAACCCTCATGCACCAACTTTAGTGTGTTAATTACAGGGTTGCCATACCAACAATTTAGCCATCTTTCATGACATCATCGAAACTTTATGGTCTAGAAATCAAATACCACGGTGAACGGTACACTAAGCATTCATGACACGAGCATACATGCATTCTTTATTTGATTAATTCTTGATATTACATGATATATCTATCAACTGTGATACTTGTTGATTGTTGTGATTTTGATTATGCTTTTGTACTTGAGTGAAAGGGAGATTTAATTCTCTCTGTTTACGTGTTAGGGAGATGTTAACTCTTCCTATTTGTGTGTCAGAGAGATGCTGGATTCTCTCTAATTATGTGACAGAAAGATGTTGGAGTCTTTCTGAGTTTTGTGCATGAGAGATGCTGGATTCTCTTGTACTTAGGTATTCGAGGGATGCTGGATTCCCTTGGATTTAGGGGTTTGAGAAATGCCGGATTTTCTCAAACTAGAATGTCTGGGAGATGTGGAATCAATCAGACTTAGGTTGAGAGACGGGGTTCTCTCGATGCTGTGTTTGAGAGACGGGGCTCTCTCAATTATGTGCCTGAGAGACGGGGTTTCTCTCTTTTGTGTGTGCTGAGGGACAGGGTTCTCTCACTTGTGTGTTGAGAGATGAGATTCTCTCTTGTTTGTCGTAGTTGTGTTACGCGTGGCCTGACGGCAATCTGCAAGCAACAAGGAAGCGACAGTATCGACCTTTGGTTGCAGGGGCCTAGTGGTGATCAAATGAGTTTGAAGTGACTAACGGTCAAGTGCTCAGTGAGACCTCAATGACAACGAGTCACCATGGAGGGAGTGATGCCAAGTAAGAGAGAAGTATCCTGCAGAGTTTGCAGTTCGCCTAGATCAGAGTTGCGCAGCGGAAGCTTGAAGTGGAATTCGTTTCGGCGTCATTCAAGATTCGACCTTAGGACCTGAGGACAGGTCCTTTTGAAGGAGGGGAGTTTGTAACATCCCGCTCGTCCGACTTATAAGGTATGCCGCGTTCCAACCTTTTTATGGTTCTAATTATGTGATTTTGTGCTTTGCGTGGCCCTATTTTAAACTCTTTTAGAGTTTAGGGGCCCCTTTGTAATTTTCTCTTTTTAGGGGTTTTTTTGTCATTTATCGTTCGAACGAGATTTTGACCATTTTGACCCCTTCAACGCGTTCGGGGCATCGAGACGAGTTCGTAGACTCTGAGTTTGCCCAATTCTGACATCGTTAACCCCTTCTTCCGACTGTTTTTGTGTACGAGGACCCGGGATATAATACCCGGATCCTCGTTTTGCGTGCCATAATTCCAGCTTCAGCTTCTCTCTCTCCCACTCCCGCGATTCACGTCAATCACACACACCTAAGGTGTGATTTCATGCACAACTCAAACTCGGCCTATACTCGACGAAATTCGATGAACCAATAGTCCATTTCGGAGAGCTCGACGACGCGGTCACAATCGTACCAAGATCTCGACCAACCGACGAGCGGTGGCGGAGATATGGTGCAATTTCAGACGCGCAGGCGGGGTGGCGGAGCCGCCACTTCGCAGCCCATTCGCGGCGGCTTCAGGACATCTTCCGGCGACACGCGCCCCAGACCCATGACGAGGACATCCTTGCGTTTCATCTGACGTTGGCGGCGAGGCCATCCGGGCCACGACGGCGCCGTGAATATTTTTCGACGAAGGTTGGTGTTTCCTACCCTTTTCCGACCCCCTGAGTTCATTTTCGGCATCATTTTGGGTGAATTTTGGCCGTAGGTGGTGGTTCCGGGGAGGCTTGCGGCGGCAGAATATTCGGCAGCCAACCGGGGCCTTTTCCGGCCATCTTTAGGCCTCGGGCTCTTCACAAAAGTTGTTCGGAATGATGAGAACTAGTGGCCTTTGATCACACGACTCCTGATTCGGCCAATTGGCGGTGTATCGTGGCGGCACAGTGGCGGTGCAACGGCGGTGCTAGCTCCGAGGATTTTTCCGGCGAGCTACCTTAGGGCTTTCGAAGAGCTCGTAACGGGTAAGATAATGCCTTTTACGAATCGCATTTTGGTTCACCGGTTTGGAAGTAATTGAAGTTTGAAGATTTTAGGGTTTTCGTATTCTTGTATTTGAAATTGGAGACAATTGGCTTGGAATTTGCAGAAATTGGTTGAGGAATTGGAACGAGCACGAGGAGTACTTGCACGGATAATTTTTTGGGATTTTTTCGGCACGTTCCGGCGGCGGCCGGCCACTGTTCCGGCAGCTCCGGTGGCGGCGATCCGGCGGGCTTCGGACAGAATGTCCGTCTCGTTATGGTGAGTCCGTTGTCGCTTTTCGTTCGTCAATCGGACACTCGGTTTATTTTCTGTGAATTTATTTGTATAATTGTGAATATTTAATTATTTGTTCTAATTGTGATTTTAACGCGATATACTTGATTTGCCGATCGAATTGTACTTCAATGTATATTAAATGATTGTATGAAATATAATTTGATATATTTGAACGTCTTGATTTGCAATTTGATTCTGGTTTGTTGAATTTGTTAATTGTTTAATTTAAGAAGGGGTGTTTGTGAAATTTCTGGAAAAGTATGAATTGTTTATGTGATAAATGAACAATATGATTTGATTAAATTATGTAATGTTTCTTCTGCAAATAATTGCTAGGCATTTGATCCCTGCTTGTGTGATTGCATTTGTCGTGCGTCTCTTTGGGGTTGTTTAAGTCTGAGTCTGAGTCGTGTGTTGTGTTTTGTGTGTCCCTCCTATGTATGCTTTGTCTCAGTTCTGTTATGATTTCGAGGTCAGTCTGCGTGATATGTACGTGTGATATGATAAGCACAATATGCATGAGATATGTCTGTCTGTCTGTGTGTGGAGGGTTAAGTTTCCGATATATGTCTGTTTATCTATGTGATGGGCCCCGGAGTTGTGGGTAAGGGAGACCCGGGACGACCATGGGGTTACCGGTTACGACCCCTGTGCACTTCTCCACCAACGGAGACTTAGTTCTCCTATGCCGACAGAGCGCATTTTGGCTGGCCGTCGAAGGAACCGGGCGGGATCCTCCGGTTCACATGTTTAGTTCTGTGGTGGGTTGAGAAGGGCACCTCTCTTCCCCAAATGGTGTAAAGGAAGGTATGTTTGTTTTGATTTCCGTTTGTTTATGTCTGTGTGTGATCTGAGGAGTTTGGTTGGATTGAATTCGTACCCGCCGAGTGTTCTGTCTGTCCGTCTGTCATAAGTTTGTGAAACGGGGGTAGATTCTTAAATTAAGATAAAAATAAATTGGTATACTTTTATACTAATGAGTTACGTTCCGGTATGTGTGCTAAGTCAGCATGAATCTGAGTTTGTGCCTTAAGAAACCTTTGATTTAAGATTTGTTTGGTCTGTTTGATAAGTCTCCCTATATATATATTATCACGGGAAATGTTTTGGCGTTCAAAAACTAACCCCGGGTTCACGAACGTTGCTTCTTCTACGTGTTGTGCTCTATATATATGTAGGTGTGTGTGGGTAGCCCCTCGCTCAGTCTTTGGACTGACCCCTCCCCGTTTATGTTTTTAGTGTGCAGGTTTCGATTTGGGTTCGCATTGGAGTTCGTGCTAGGCGGCGGTGTGTCGTGTCTTTTGAGTTTGTGTCTGCACGTTTCAGTTTGTTAAGTATTTTGTTCTGATTTATAATTCGTAAATTCTGTATAAGATATATTCTGTGCAGGTTTGGATTTATGAATTGAATGTTTGGAATTTCGGGATAGGTGCTTGGATTAGTTGAACCCGTCTTGATTGTATGATTATTCGGGATAGGTTTCTAGGGCCAGTTTATCCCATTTTATTGTGTAATTGTTCGGGACAAGATAGGACAGGTTTTCTGGATTAGTTGAACCCGTGTAGCTGATTTTATACTTATAATATGCGGTATGTTTAAAGTATGAAAAGTTTTTGGAAAGTTGGCTTTTCGCATTGCTTCCGCTGTCAGGTTTTGCATCTTTTCATTCGTACAGGGTTAGGTACAGCCTAGCTAGTGGGTGCGTTCTTCGTTTGTCACCCGTTCGCTATGACTTGGTGCGTGTGCGGACTCTCCATTTCGTACACGTGTGGGGTCATAGTGCGGGGGTGTGATGCCCCACCGCTTGGGGTGTTACACAACATATACAAACTCAAACTCAAACTCAGAACCCGCTACAACAGAGACAGACAGACATAACTTGTACATATATACATATACATACCACTTTCCGTTTCCATCATACTCGATCCTTGCCAAACTTGGCTCATGAGAAGCATACGGTTAGAAGCATAGCTTCACGTGGCAAGACATAACAAATCATAACACAGAGGCATACATAGGCCCGTACATTGCTTAACATACTTGCAAACTCGTGACATATTCAACAAATATATATTTCACACTTATTTATATACATATAAGGCTTATTGAATCACATGCAATCAAAACCGAGCACATTACAATAAGGTGTAACTATATCCTAACCTCACCTTACATCGAAGAGGCCAAAGACGCAACGTTTGATCCACCCCGGAATAACACGGCCAACAAAACACCACCTCGGGTGTACCTGAACAAAGTGAACACGAAAACAAGACTTAGACAAGTGAATGAACCACATAGACGCACGACATATGCGTATGATAAATGATATGAAGTATATGAATGCTATACAAGATAATAAGCTAAGGTGTGATCATGTTCTTATGTGCAATTAAGAGAAATTAAGTCACGTAACACTTACATTCAATAAACGAGTTAAATTGCATGAAATTATGCAAGTAAAATGATGTAATAGCACTTAGGCATACAAAAGAAGTCATGGAATAACAATACATGAACAAAACACATAAAAACACTGAAACAGGGCCGGGAACGGCCTCGCTAGCTCTGGGAGTGGCCATGCTCAGTGGTCCCGCCCACGGGAACGGCCATTCCGGTTCCACGCTTGAGTTGGGAACGGCCGTTCCCAGCTCCCTGAGCTTCTCCCCGCGGCTCTGTAAAGAATTGTCTGGTATGACTACTGGGAATGGCCGTTCCTAGCTCCAGTACAACACAGGAACGGACGTTCCCACCTGGATCACCTGGTACGAAGCAGAAACAACAACAATGGAGGAAAAGACACACTCCACACACAAACACAGCCCCATAGCACTCCAAAATGCATAAAATTCATACCATGGACCAAATAAAACACGTAGGTCACATATTTACACATTAGAACCCGTAAAACGGTCTTAATCATATAAAACTCACACCCCGGTTACTATTCATCATCTTCCCAAATCATTACATAGACACAAATCTGAGGCACAAAAGCTCTGTAAAATTAAAGCACGTAACGAAAGGGTCACAAATCTTACCTTGGGTCGTTGATCGGACGGTTCGATCTTGCAAACCCGATCTCAAGGCTTCTTGGCCAAAAAGGGGGGAAAATATCTTCTCCTTTCCTTCTGATCGATCAATGAGGAGAGAGAGAGAGGCTTGGCCCTTTTTAGGGCCGGGCAAACGGGTCGGTTAAAACGGGTAGGGTCAAATGGTATCCGTTCCATTCGGGTCGGATTTAAAACGATAGGGCTATCAAATGGCTTTAGAAATTAAATAGTTAATTCATTGAATCCGAATCATCGAAACGAATTCCACGATAGGGTCGGAATTCGAATTCGAATTCCCGAGCTCAAATAGCCACGAAGGCTCAAACGTCCTAATTATAATTAGGTCCCTAAATTGCAAATATTGGACAATTGAGTCCAAAATATTTAATTAACCTCTAAAGCACACGTAATTAAAATAAACCTCACGTTGACACATAAGCATTCTTAATCACATAATTCACAAAATTATTGAATTAAACTCTCTCGTGACGCCGTACCTGGAATACCGAAGAGATGGGGTGTCACAGCAAAGGACTTCCTAAGTAGCCTCTACAAAGAGGAGGTTCCCAGAACAGTACAAGAAGCCAAACAGAGTAAGGAATAGCAGAGAGCTATGGAAGTCGAAATGGAAGCATTAGCCAAAAATGATACATGGGAGAAGTGCAAGTTACCCGAGGGAAAAAGACCAGTTGGTTGTAAGTGGGTCTATACAATTAAACATAAAGCTGATGGCTCCATGGAAAGATATAAGGCTCGACTAGTCGCGAAGGGATACACTCAGACGTTTGGAATTGACTATTCTGAAACCTTCTCACCAGTGGCGAAACTTGACACGATTCGAGTATTGTTATCAGTAGCAGCGAATAAGGATTGGCCACTTCATCAATTCGACGTGAAAAATGCCTTTTTGCATGGAGATTTAAATGAGAAGGTCTATATGGAACCCCCACCAGGGTTCACAGAAGATTTTGGACAAAATGAGGCATGCAAACTACGAAAGGCGTTGTACGGACTCAAACAATCCCCACGTGTAGCACCCGGAACGCTAGGCGCCACATCCCCCGCACTATAGACTCAATCCACATATGAAACGGGCAATTCATACATGAACCGAAACTATAGCGAACGGGAGACAATAAAAAAAACACAAGGCTAGGCGGGTACCCTCAATTAAAACCAAAACAACTCAGAGCAATAAAATAGCGGAAGCAAAAGCATTCAATACATATAGATACCATATTTACATATTTACTTATAGGTACCGACAAATCATACCAATACAATATCCATCCAAGTATAATGTAAGATTTAATACCAAATAACAAGTACAAAGTATGAAGGTGCAGTGCTAGACCCGAATAAAAGACACGAGACTCTAATCCCCGCCTAGCACGAACCTGCAAAACTGAAAAGTTGAGGTGTCAGTCCAAACGGACTGAGCGAGGGGTATAAATAAATATATGCGCACTTACATGCAAGTTATAATCTCGGGTAATAATTTTAGAAAATCACAACACCAAAAGTAAGAGGAAAAGGTACTATCGCCCGAGATTACCACTAATTCAGTTTATCAATTAATTCAGTTCAATACAATCAATATGTGGCCCGGCGAGTGAGGGCAATTCTCCAACCTTGCTCCGACCGTGTACAATCAATCAATTTATTAGGTGATTAGGTGATCAAGCAATTATTTACTGTGCACAATTAGCAGTTTCAGTCCATCCTTCTTCCTCCGGGTGATGGTGGGATTGCAAGGCCCCACCATCCAATCAGTCTGGGCAGAGGGTACATGAATCCCTAAGCCCGGAACTCCTTCCTCCCCTAATCTCCTAGGGGGTTCAGGGGTCATCCCAAATGATGAGGATAGCACTCGAGTTACCCGTCAGCCCATGCTTTCCCGGTTGGCTCGAGCCACTATCCTCGGGCCCACAGTGCAATTCAATACTCGCCCAATACGATCAATCCGTCAATCAATCAATCAATTTTATCAAATCATTTGAAAGTCATAAAGTTCGCAAACTATAGATATATATATACATTTTGGCCGAAATAGTCACATAGGGGTTGTAAGGGTTCTATTTATCTAGAATTTAAACCTCACCTGACCAAACCAACCAAAAAGAAGCAAGAGCGCACCCTACTGAGCGGGCTCCTCGAAACCGGGACCGTGATCTGTGCAACAAGGACAAGTGTGAAGTAAGACTCGACTCGAATGAACCAATTATGACGAACGGCAAAATCATGCACCAATATGTTATGCAATAACGATTTATTGAATGTCAAATACGAGCATGATTGTCAATAAACCAAGTATAAATCGCATACACGTACAACCAAGCACGCAAAACAATATGCATGAAAACAAGGGGTGACACGCCCGTGTCACAAAATTACACTAAGCCGTGACACCCCCGTGTCACGGTACAGCGGACCAAAAGTGGGAAAAGGAAGGTGACACGCCCGTGTCACAAGAACAAGGCAAACCGTGACACCCCCGTGTCACGGTACAGAGAAACCACACCAGCCAACCTGCACCCCCGTGTCACCCAAAACAAAGCAAAGGTGACACGCCCGTGTCACCTGTGCGTGACAGAAAAACAGGGGCGAAAACAGGGGTTTCCAAGCAAAACCAACCCAAACACCAAATTCAATCCAATAAAAATGCTCAAACACAACATATACATAATATACTTCAACTATACAACAATCAAACCAATAAATATGCATCAAATCACCAAGAATTAAGCCCCAAAACCCCATAATTATTCATATACTCCCACTTTCACATAACTCATGTTTCATGCAAGAAATAAAGGGAAAAAGGACCTAAACATGCTTCTATACAAGAATAACCATGAAAGCATCAAGCTAACATCAAACCCTACTCACATAACCAATCAAGAAATTCAATCCATGCTTCCATATATACCTTGAAATGAATGAAGAATGAAATGAGATGAAGAGATGAAGATGTTGATGCTTCTAGCTCCAAAGTTCCTCAAAATAGCTTGAGATTAGTTGAAATCTTCCTTCTTCTCTCTTGAATGTGTAAGGACCGATCCTTAGGGTGTGTATGTGTGATGTTCTTGTGTGTATTGATGTATGAGAGTGTTGGAAGAGATGCATATACTAAATATATTATATCATCCACTAAACATAACACTTGCACCCAATTTGCAAACAAGTCCCTAGGTTATTTAAATGAATGCAATCAAGTATTATCCCTACCTAAAAGATCCATTAACTCCAATCCAAGTTATGCAATTGAGTCCATAAATTTCATGAAATGATCAATTAAAGTCACATAGTACAATTAAACACATTATCACTTAATTCACGAATTCCATACTAAAAGTTAATTCGTATAATTATAGAGAAATGTATAATGCACACAATAATATAAAGAGATCATAATAAGCAAGTAAATATATAACTTAAACTCCCAACTCCCGAAGACCCGCACGTGGCGTGCTTACCTGAACTTCCGGAATTTGGGGCGTTACACCACGGGTATGGTTTGGTAGGTTCGCAGTGGCTATGCAGCGCCATGGATACGTGTAAAGCAACTCTGACCACACACTATTCTTGAAGAAACGGGGAGACTTGATCACATGCTTGATAATCTATGTTGATGATATGATTATAAGAGGCAGTGACAGGGACGAGATGGAAAACCTTCGGGAAAATGTGTTCAGAGAGTTTGAAATGAAAAATCTTGGAGGATTGAAGTATTTCTTGGGCATTGAAGTTCTACGATCAAAGAAAGGGATTTTCATATCACAAAGGAAGTACGTTCTTGACCTATTGGCAGAAACTGGGTTAGTTGATTGCAAACCCTAGAAATTCCGATGCAGGTAAACCATAGGCTCAGGATAGAAGAGAAGGGGGAACGAACAGATAAGGAGCGGTATCAACGCTTGGTAGGGAAGCTGATCTATTTGTCTCACACACGACCAGACATTGCCTATTCAGTGGGAATTGTGAGTCAGTTCATGCACCAGCCACAAAAAGAACATTTGGAAGTAGTCATACTCATTATTCGGTACCTCAAAGGTACCATAGGGACAGGAATTATGTTTGGGAGGAATGGCCATCTCAAAATTGAGGCGTACACTGACGCTAACTAGGTAAAAAATCCGAATGATCAGAGATCCACATCTGGATTCATCACACTTATTCGGGGAAACGTGGTAACCTGGAGAAGTAAGAAGCAAAAGGTTGTGGCATTGTCTAGTGCCGAAGATGAATTCAGAGAAATAGCAGAAGGAGTCACTGAGCTTATTTGGCTCCGAAAACTGATGGCAAAAATTGGCATGGAACAAAAGGGACCAAGTCTGTTGAGATGTGACAACAAAGCTACGATCAGCATCTCAGAGAATCCGGTACAGCATGACAGAACGAAGCATGTGGAGGTTGATCGACATTTCATTAAAGAGAAGTTGGAGGATGGCACTATTTCTGTTCCCTTTGTAAAGTCCGAAGATCAATTAGCAGACATACTCACGAAGGTCGTTACAAGCCAGATCTTCCAAACCACGTTGGGCAAGCTAACATCATACTTACGAAGGTCGTTACAAGCCAGGTCGTTACAAGGACGTATCAAGTAAAAAAGAAATTCAAGAAAAATTATATATGGTTGCCTTCCTTGTTTGGGATCATTGGAGCAACTGTCTATAAAAAAAATGTTAGATATGTTGGAAAACACGAATCAGAAAGCAGCGGAATTTAAAAATTTTTCCTAACAAAAAGGATCTTGAACTCGCAATCGTGTAACCAAATTCGTAAAGATAGAAAACTTACTTTTCTTTTGTTCTTTCTTGAAGCGTTTCAAGCCACCCAAGAACGCTCGTCTCGCGGCTTGATCCCCTCTCCTTGGTAAAGCTCGAATCTTCAAACTTCTAACTTGAAGTCTATAGAGAAAGTCCACCAACTTGATCACAATCTAACTAGTAAGGATACTAGTTCTCTAGTTAGTGTTTAGGCTTAACCTAGGGTTTAATTTAATCTTGGAGAAAGGAAGGTGTTCAACACATGAACCAAAAGAATTGCCAATTAGCTCTAAAGGGGAGCATGAGCTCCCCTATATATAGGAAAGGGAGAGGGGCGCCGATCCTAATCCTTGTTGGGCAAGGATTCGGTTCCTCTCTCTCCTATTACTTGATCTTCAAGTAATTTCCAACTTTGACTTTGAATTCTAATTCAAGTCAACTTTTAAGAGCGCTAAAAATATCCAAACTATTTTTGGATAATTTTATACTTTATTTATTATAAAATAAATAACTTATTTTTATCTAATTAATTAATTCGTAATTAATTAACTAGATTATTTTCTCCAAAATAAGGCTTTCTTTTTAATTCAAAATTAAACCAAAGTCTATTAAATAATTAACACATTTAATTATTTAATACATATATATATATAATATATATATATTCACACGTGTGTGACACGTGTCACTCACGTGAGCCACACGTGTGATTTCACACGTGTGGAACCCTCTTGGCCCGATTAACTCGTTTAATCATTTTCAAGCCTCAACTCATGTAACCAAGTTGTTGTGTGTGACCCTCTAGGTTCTCAATTCAATTAGCAGTGACCCCAATTAATTAATTCACTAATTAATTAATCAGTCCACAGATTAAACGACCATAGTCTAGCAACAGGTGTTTAACCCCTAGCTGAATTGGAATGTTCGGATTCGACAGAACCTTTAAGTCATTGATTCATGCGAGATACAATCCTCCTACTTACTATCTCTCAACCAAGATCTAGGGCAAGGGAATAATCAGAACCCTAACAATCCGGTCTTAAAGCTAAGTGCATTTCATATCCATTTGATCTCAATCCAAGAAACCCTTTTCTTGATGTCTTGATCTACTGCCTTGGCCAAGGACTCCATATGGCATATGAATGACTTCCACAATAAGAGATCACCTTGCAAATGCAAGTGTAGGTCCTATCTTGATTCTCATTCACTTTCATGAGTCACTTGTGCAGCCCCAGCATAAGCCTTGAATCAGTTGTCTAAGGCGACACCCTTTAAAGCTTATACCTAAGACTACAGAGTTAACTCATAAAGTGACAAGGAACCTCAAGTCTAAGGATCAATTAATCACATCAATGGCTCGTGAGATATTTCCTAATCTGGAAGTTTCCATTTCCTGAAATAGAAACTTCCTTTCCCATTTAGGAATGTTCTCACACGGGGCACCTCAGTGAACCTACTTATTAAAGTAAGCACCCTCATGTATCACGCACGTATCAACTATACACTTTCCACCTCCATGAAACAAGGTGGTCCTTCTTAAGGGCGTGATCCCACAAGCAAGCCTTAGAGGAGTCAGGTTGACACTCCCACTGTCTGTAGGACTCATCGGCTTGGAGCATTTTACTAATCATGACTTATGTGATATAGGGCTCGTTTCATGAACCATTTCACCTAAATGGTAGAGTCCTAAAGTCATCAGGATTAGGGGAGTTCTCATACATGCACAGCTAAAGTAAACGCATACCAAACAAGAGCATATAAAGAAGTGTTGCCTTAATTCGTTATTTCATTCAAAGATTGTCTGTGATTACAATAAGGAAAGGCACAAAGCGGATATACAATCGGCTTTCTAGGGCACTATTCCTAACAATCTCCCACTTGCCCGTCAAAGCCATTCTAAAGCTATTCTAAGTCCCATCTTCTGAAGATGGCCTTGGAAAGCTTCTCGACTAAGGGGTTTAGTAAGTGGATCTGCCACGTTCTCTGCTGATGTGACCCTCTCAATTTCCACATCTCCTCTTTTGATAATATCACGGATTAGGTGATACTTCCTCATAATGTGCTTGGTCCGTTGGTGAGATCTTGGTTCTCTTGCTTGAGCAACCGCCCCAGTGTTGTCACAAAACACAGTAATGGGGTCTTTCATGCTAGGAACAACATTCAACTCTTGAATGAAGTTTCTAATCCAAACACCTTCCTTAGCTGCATCATTTGCAGCTAAGTATTCGGCCTCAGTGGTCGAATCTGCAGTGGTTGTTTGCTTAGAACTCTTCCAACTCACTGCTCCGCCGTTCAGGCAGAAAATGTATCCTGACATTGACTTAAAATCATCTAAGTCAGATGCAAAGCTTGCATCGCAGTATCCTTCGACAGTAAGATCTTTCTGACCTCCGTAAACTAAGAATAAATCTTTAGTACTTTTCAAGTACTTAAGAATATTCTTCACGGCAGCCCAGTGACCATCTCCAGGGTCAGATTGGAAACGACTTGTCACACTAAGTGCATAAGCCACATCCGGTCGAGTACATAACATTGCATACATTATGCTACCTATTGCTGACGCATAAGGTGTATGAGTCATTCTCTCCTTCTCAAGGTTAGTCTTAGGACACATCTTCTTTGAAAGACATGTTCCTACACTCATAGGAAGGTTCTTAACCTTTGCTGACTCCATATTGAATCTCTTCAATACTTTGTCAATGTACATCGACTGTGATAGTCCTATTAACCTTCTAGATCTATCTCTATAGATTTTAATTCCAAGGATATAGGACGCATCACCAAGATCTTTCATCTCGAATTGGTTCGATAACCATAACTTAGTCACTTTCATGTCATCCTTCGAATTCCTAATAAGAAGGATGTCATCAACATAAAGTACTAAGAATTGCACTGAGGTCTCCAATTCCTTTCTATACACACATGATTCATTCGAAATTTGCATGAAGCCAAACGCTTTGACTGATTCATCAAATCGAATGTTCCAATTCCTAGAAGCCTGTTTCAATCCATAGATTGATCTTTGGAGTTTGCAAACCTTTTGCTCACTCCCACTGAATGTGAAACCTATGGGTTGCTCCATATAAATGTCTTTGTCAATGTCACCATTGAGAAAGGCAGTTTTCACATCCATTTGCCATATCTCATAGTCATAATATGCAGCAATGGCAAGCATGATTCGAATGGACTTTTGCATTGCAACTGGTGAAAAGGTTTCGTCAAAGTCCACGCCGGGTCTTTGAGTGAATCCTTTTGCAACCAGTCTTGCTTTGTAGGCTGCAATGCTTCCATCAACTCCAAGCTTTCTCTTAAAGATCCATTTGCAACCTATGGGTTTGACCCCATCAGGCAAATCTACCAAGGTCCAAACTTGGTTGGAGTTCATAGAGTCCATTTCGGATTTCATGGCTTCTATCCACTGTTCAGAGTCAGAATCTGAAAGTGCCTCCTCATATGTTGAAGGATCATTATCCGTTTGAGAGATTTCATGGAAGAATCCATACCATCTCTCCGGCTGTCTAGGAGTGCGTTCAGAACGCCTTAGAGGAGGATTTACATGTGTATCGAAATTCGTGATTGGTTGTGGTTGATCAGAGTGGGACGTTTCTTCAGTGGGTGGTATGGGGTCACTTTGTACTTCTTCTAATTCTATGATCTTGCCTTTCTTTTCTTTAAGGAACGGTTCCTCAAGAAAAGTGGCATTTCTGGAAACAAACACCTTTTGCTCAGATTGATCATAGAAGTAGTATCCTATGGATTCCTTAGGATAACCTACAAAGTAGCATAAGTTAGAACGAGATTCTAACTTATCTCCCACTGTCCTCTTCACGTAAGCAGGACAACCCCAAATTCTTAAGTAAGAATAACTAGGGATTTTACCATGCCACATTTCATAGGGCGTCTTGGGGACTGACTTAGAGGGAACTAGATTCAGAATCTTTGTTGCACTTTCTAGGGCATAACCCCAGAAAGAAGGTGGTAAGTCAGTGAAACTCATCATGGAACGAACCATATCAAGTAAGGTTCGATTCCTTCTCTCAGAAACTCCATTAAGCTGAGGAGTTCCCAGAGGAGTCCACTGAGAGATAATCCCATTATCTTTGAGATGATTAAGGAATTCTTCACTAAGATACTCGCCTCCTCGATCAGATCGAAGTGCTTTGATCTTGTGACCAGTTTGGTTCTCAACCTCCTTTTGAAATTCTAAGAATTTCTCAAAAGCTTCAGATTTATACTTCATTAAGTATACATAACCATATCGACTAAAGTCATCGGTAAAGGTTATGAAATACTGATGATTGTTTCTAGTGCTTACACTAAGCGGTCCACAAACATCAGTATGGATCAAATCCAAAACCTTAGTGGCACGTTCCACAGTTCCTTTAAAAGGGACTTTGGACATTTTTCCTTTGAGACAGGATTCGCAAGAAGTTAACTCCTTAAGATCATTTTCAGAGAATGATCCTAAAGTGTTTATCTTGCTAATTCTGTTCTTGGAAATGTGTCCTAATCTAGCGTACCATAAGGGAGCTGAAACTTTGTCATCTCTCTTACGCTTTGTTTCTCGTTGTATATTCATAATATTGATATTTTGAGTTAGATAAAGTCCATTACTTAGAGTACCGATGTGAACGGAAGAGTTGTTCCGTTTTATAAAGTATTTACCATTCTTAATATAAGTTTCATAACCTTCACAATCTAATATTGGAACTGAAATTATATTACGAATAATGCTCGGTACATAAAGGACTTTATTTAAGACTAACTCAAAACTACCTAAATCTAATCTAATTGTGCCTAAAGCTCGAGCTTCAACGTTTGAGCCATCGCCGATCTTCAAGACACATTCTCCTTCTTTGAGTTGTTGGACTTCACTTAGCATCTGTACATCATTACAGATATGAGTTCCACAACCGGTATCAAGTACCCAAGAACTAGAATTAATAGAAAGATTTACTTCAACGAGAAAGATACCTTTCTTTAGAGTAGCCTTGTACTCTGGGCAGTTTCTCCTCCAATGTCCCGTTTTGCCACAATGGAAGCAAACATCCTCTTTCTGATCACGCTTCTTCTTTTGGGCCTTCCCCTTCGAAATGCCACCAGTGGGCCTAAGGGGTTTCTTCTTCTTCTTTTGGGCTTTCTTGCCCTTACCTTTAGAAGGCCCAGAAGAGGAAGATGGAGCATTCACCATCAAAACCTTATTGTCCTTCTTGATCGTGCTTTCAGCAGTCACAAGCTGACTAATCAGCTCAGCTACAGTAGCACCAGCATGATTCATGTTGAAGTTAAGGACAAATTGGTTGAACGATGGTGGGAGCGAAGCTAGCAACAAGTCCACTGAAAGCTCATCTTTCAGCGGCATGTCCATGGAAGCAAGTTTCTCAGTAAGGGCAAGAAACTTGAGTCCATATTCATGGACACTTGAACCTTCCCTCATTCTTAAGTGGAACAATTCCTTTGAAGTGTTATACCTTGTAACACGTTCATGAGGGCGGTAAAGTTGCTCTAAGTGGTCGTAAATCTCCCAAGCAAATTCCATGGCCTCATGTTGCCTTTGCAAGTCCGGAGATATGTTAGCCAACAGAAGGCAACTGGCTTGGAGATTATCATCCTTCCACTTCTGAATCGCGTCCCGCTCGGCCCGAGTGGGAGCCTCCCCTTCGGGACTAGGCTCCCCTTCGAAGAGAACATAAGTTCTCTTCTCAGAATCTAAAATGATTTTTAGATTCCTCAGCCAATCAGAATAGTTGGGACCAGTCAACTTGTTTGACTCGAGGATCGATACAAGAGGGTTTTTGGTTGCCATTTCAAAACACGTAGAGAATCATAGAATCTACGACCTAAATGGTAAAACAGAGAACTAGTGAGCATGCTGAATTATAACGATATACAAAAGATAAGGTCTTTAATCTAATGTAGCTCCCACTGTTTTTCAAAGATCTATAATTCCCAAAGATCTAAGAGGAACACGTTTCCCAATGGGTACTAAGATCCTAGGCATTTTACCTCGAACCCACGACTCGCGGACATTCTAAGTAAGAACCCTAGGTAGGTACAACTTACCAATTCTAACACCTTTAGAACTCTTAGTAATTGTTTTTGCATCACCTATCTTTCAATATGGACCCACGACTCGTGCGACATCCATATTTACTTAGGCGTTAAGCTAGACCCATCAATCATAAGATCATGACCAAAACTTAGTTCGAACGACCCACGACTCGCGGACATCGCCCTTGCTAAAATTGACCACGAAATATTGATCATTTAAAATGATTAATTAGGTAACTAAGAACTAATAAGCTCCACTAGCTATCCCACGACTCGCGGACAATAACTAGCTTTACTTACTAAACTTAAAACCTATTGATGGAATGCTAGGAATTTAATTCAAAATTTGCATCTCGAATTAAACACCTATTTGTTCGAAATTAGCTTAATATTTAATGGGAATTTTCGAATCAACCGGAGAGTTGTCCGGTTCGACCTCACCAACATATATGTTATCCAATTTTATTAGTCTTGATTAATGCAAGTACACTTAAATGCATATCAAACAAGCACATAAACAGATAACATGTCCTAGCATGATACTAACATGTAATGATCATGGGTTCTACCTATCTTATGCGTGATATGTGGGAGCCACTCCACAATCACAAGTTCTAACATACATGCCACATAAACAGTTTAAATCACATAAGGGAAAGCGGTAACAAAATACGAGCCCTATCTCTATTACATTTAACAATTGAGATTCCCCTCCCTAACATTTTGAGGGGTCTTCACTTATGGCCTCCTTGTTACTTGAATGTGGTCCATCTTACTCCATGGGTGCATTGTCTCCAAAATGAAAATAAAACCTCACCACCTATCTCTACTCTCAAATTACAATAAAAGGAAAAAGACATAAAGTAATAAGGTTCAATCTTCATATTGGCCTTAGACAATTACACGGGGCATACCCCGGCCTCAAAAACAGTAATATGGAAAGCCACATAATAAATCACATAACAGTACGCACATAAGTGAGGCTCCAACCTCAATTGAAAAAACGCAACTATAGGGCTCCAACCCCAATTTAAACCATCCATGTGCATAAATTAAAACCATACATAAGTCTAAACCCATGATCACCTAACATGCTCTTGCGAGAATTTAAATTTAGCCAATAAATTAAAATTCTCGTTTCAAGTCCTAATGACTTAAAACACGACTTGATGCGAGTCTTATTTATAAAAGTTTTCAATAAATCCCAAATTACCAAAACAAATAAAATTCCAATTAATTTCTGAAAATTAATAATTTTATCAAAGGTGTATTTTCCCAAAATATAAACCGTTTTAATTTCTCAAAAATCCCAATTTCAAGTTTTTATTCAAAAATTAAAATAAATATTCAAAAAATAAAATTTTAAAATTAAAAAAAACAAAATTGGGACTGGATTGCACGAAATACGAAAGTTCGGATCAGGAAAACGGGGCCCATACGCGAGACGGGGCGCACGCGTCGCAAGCGCGCGCCCTGTCGGGCGACGGTGGGCGATGGGCGGCCAGTCTCGGCCGCCCTGGGCGGGCGCGCGTGCGGGAGGTGCTGGGCGGCTGCCCTGCGCACGCCTAGGACAGGCGGGCGGTGGCGCGCGAAGCCCGCGCGCGCGACTCCTTCGCGCGCGGGGTTTCGCGTGTTCGTCGTGATCCGGTTTTTCGTTTCGTGTTTTCATTGAAAAGCAAAACCAATCCAAGAAATCCAATAACAGTTTATACAGTTTCAAATCTAAAATTGTTTTCAAAAATTAAATTTTGCAAAACCCAATTTTCAGAAACTTTAAGGAAAAAATTACAGTTTCGTAATTCAGGCTTTCTAAAACAATTACAAATACTCAATCGCATCAAGCCTAAGAATTTCTACCAAATTCAGAATAATTGAGACGAATCAGAAACACGATTAACGAGGTGGCTCTGATACCACTTGTTGGAAAACACGAATCAGAAAGTAGCGGAATTTAAAAATTTTTCCCAACAAAAAGGATCTTGAACTCACAATCGTGTAACCAAAAAGAATTGCCAATTAGCTCTAAAGGGGAGCATGAGCTTCCCTATATATAGGAAAGGGAGAGGGGCGCCGATCCTAATCCTTGTTGGGCAAGGATTCGGTTCCTCTCTCTCCTATTACTTGATCTTCAAGTAATTTCCAACTTTGACTTTGAATTCTAATTCAAGTCAACTTTTAAGAGAGCTAAAAATATCCAAACTATTTTTGGATAATTTTATACTTTATTTATTATAAAATAAATAACTTATTTTTATCTAATTAATTAATTCGTAATTAATTAACTAGATTATTTTCTCCAAAATAAGGCTTTCTTTTTAATTCAAAATTAAACCAAAGTCTATTAAATAATTAACACATTTAATTATTTAATACATATATATATATAATATATATATATTCACACGTGTGTGACACGTGTCACTCACGTGAGCCACACGTGTGATTTCACACGTGTGGAACCCTCTTGGCCCGATTAACTCGTTTAATCATTTTCAAGCCTCAACTCATGTAACCAAGTTGTTGTGTGTGACCCTCTAGGTTCTCAATTCAATTAGCAGTGACCCCAATTAATTAATTCACTAATTAATTAATCAGTCCACAGATTAAACGACCATAGTCTAGCAACAGGTGTTTAACCCCTAGCTGAATTGGAATGTTCGGATTCGACAGAACCTTTAAGTCATTGATTCATGCGAGATACAATCCTCCTACTTACTATCTCTCAACCAAGATCTAGGGCAAGGGAATAATCAGAACCCTAACAATCCGGTCTTAAAGCTAAGTGCATTTCATATCCATTTGATCTCAATCCAAGAAACCCTTTTCTTGATGTCTTGATCTACTGCCTTGGCCAAGGACTCCATATGGCATATGAATGACTTACACAATAAGAGATCACCTTGCAAATGCAAGTGTAGGTCCTATCTTGATTCTCATTCACTTTCATGAGTCACTTGTGCAGCCCCAGCATAAGCCTTGAATCAGTTGTCTAAGGCGACACCCTTTAAAGCTTATACCTAAGACTACAGAGTTAACTCATAAAGTGACAAGGAACCTCAAGTCTAAGGATCAATTAATCACATCAATGACTCGTGAGATATTTCCTAATCTGGAAGTTTCCATTTCCTGAAATAGAAACTTCCTTTCCCATTTAGGAATGTTCTCACACGGGGCACCTCAGTGAACCTACTTATTAAAGTAAGCACCCTCATGTATCACGCACGTATCAACTATACACTTTCCACCTCCATGAAACAAGGTGGTCCTTCTTAAGGGCGTGATCCCACAAGCAAGCCTTAGAGGAGTCAGGTTGACACTCCCACTGTCTGTAGGACTCATCGGCTTGGAGCATTTTACTAATCATGACTTATGTGATATAGGGCTCGTTTCATGAACCATTTCACCTAAATGGTAGAGTCCTAAAGTCATCAGGATTAGGGGAGTTCTCATACATGCACAGCTAAAGTAAACGCATACCAAACAAGAGCATATAAAGAAGTGTTGCCTTAATTCGTTATTTCATTCAAAGATTGTCTGTGATTACAATAAGGAAAGGCACAAAGCGGATATACAATCGGCTTTCTAGGGCACTATTCCTAACAAGATATGGCAAAGTTGACTTACCGGATTTAGTCCCGGAATCTATGTAATTTGTCTGATTCTTAGCGATTGTGTTTAGGGCCCTATATATATTCTGGTAGAGGAGTTAACGATGTATAATAGAAGAATTATATTACGATGAATACACTTAAGCTTTTCTTTTCTTCCCCAAATCCCATATTACAACCAATAACAAACTTAGTTAACAACTTGCACCATTAATTAAAGACTAACCATGATTAATTATAAAATATTATTTACTACTTACGAGTGAAATATGATGTTATAGATGCTGTTTTGGATTTCTTCAATTGATCCCAACTTCCGATAGCCTACACGTCGACTTCGATATCTCTAATTCCTAAGAAAGATAATCCCGCATATTGGTACGATTTCAGGCCTATAAGTCTATGTAATGTATCGAATAAGATCATTACTAAGCTATTAAATAGCAGGCTTGCGGTCGTTCTCCCGAAAGTTATTACGCTAAACCAATGCAGCTTTGTTAAAGGCAAACTTATTTCAGACAACATTCTCTTAGCGCAGGAGCTAGTACATTCCCTGATTAGCCGACGATGTGATAAGAATGTGATTGTGAAACTTGATATGGCCAAGGCTTATGACAGAATAGATTGGACCTTCCTCCTTCAAGTGATCAAACTTAAAGGATTCCCGTACAAGTGGATTTCGTGGATTGGAAATTGCATTGACAACTACTGGTTCTCTGTCGTTGTGAATGGAGCCTCTTCTGGGTTTTTTCATTCGTCCAAGGGATTGCGACATGGAGATCCTTTATCTCCGTCTCTTTTTGTCATTACTACTGATTATTTCTGTTGCTTTTTAAATAAGATGATGTAAGCGGATCCTAACTGTCAATATGATTCAAGAGCGGGCATGTCTATCTCTCATCTCGCTTATGCGGATGATTTAATTGTCTTCATGAATTCCCGATTGAGTTCCATTTACCAGCTCAAGAATGTGATCAGCAAGTATGAATTGGTTTCGGGTCAAATTATAAACGCCGAAAAGAGCGAGATCATAGTGGGTACCAATGATGAAGGTGTGGTGGATAGGGTGAAAAATATTATGGCCTTTCGGAGGGGTCTCTCCCAATCACATATCTTGGAGCCCCATTGTATTTGGGTAGAAAAAGACGAATTCTCTTTGATGACCTGATGCATAAAATCAGAAAAAAGATTCAAGGCTGGGAGTCCATACTTTTGACTTACGGCGGGAGGCTTCAACTCATTAAATCGATGACATACTCCTTACAGATGCATCTTCTACATGTCATTGGGCCTCCTAAAGGAATTTTCGACTCCTTGAATCATTTATGCAACCAATTTTTTTGGGGTACTGACTCGAGAAATAAAAGGATTCATTGGTGTAAGTGGGATATGATATGTTTTCCAATGATGGAAGGAGGTTTGGGAGTGCGAGATCTAAAGGATATGTCAGCGGCTTTATCCTGGAAGCTTTGGTGGAGATTTAGAGCGGTGGATAACTTATGGTCAAAATTCATGAAGAATAAATACTGCACCTTGGATCATCCTTTGGTAGCGGAGGTTAAAACTCGCCACTCGCAAACATGGAAACGGATCTGTGGGGTGAGGTTTCAAGTAGATAGTTGCATTGATTGGTCCCTAGGCCCTGGTAATAGTTACTTCTTTTGGACCTTTGGATGAAGGAGGGGCGAATAGCCGATACGGTGGGCATAAGTATCACTAACCTAAGGGTCAAAGAGTTGCTGCAGAATGGGGATTGGAATGTTCGTGCGTTAACTAGTTGGTTGGTCAGCAACTTGCCGATAATATCACTAATATCCATATTAATAATCTGCAAATGGACAAACCGATTTGGCTTTTTGACTCGTCAGGGAATTTTAGCCTCCGGTCAACCTGGGAGAATCTGAGACAAAAGAAACCCCGGTCTTCTTTTCCTGAAGCGATTTGGTCTGTTAATTTGACTCCGTCTAATGAGATTTTCATGGTGCGATTGCTCAATGACTGGTTACTGGTAGAGGAAAGATTTTAAGGGAAGGGGATCTCTATGGCTTCTAAATGCATGTGTTGTAATCAGAATGAAACTCAAGAACTCATTTTCTTAAACTCTTCGAAGGTGCTGAGCATATGGGAGCACTTCTGTGACATGTTTACCATTCCGTTTCCTAATACGGGGTCTATTCCGTTGATGGTTATAACTTGGATTAACTCTACTCCGTATAGCTCTAAAAAGCACGTGCGCATTGTTATACCGATCTTGGTTTTGTGGTACTTGTGGTTGGAGAGAAATAATTCGAAACATAATGGGAATAAATTTAACAAATTTAATGTTATTCGCCATGTCTCTAACCATCTATTTAATCTTTGCAGGCCAAGGCGTTTGAGTTATTCGTGGTGGAAAGGAGATATCTTGGTGGTCAATAAACTAGGTATTAAGATTAGAAAGCCACCGAGTAAGAACCCGCAGATTATTTATTGGAGGATACCGCTGGAGCATTGGTTTAAAATAAATACGGATGGGTCGTCCAGGGGCAACCCGGGGCCATCCGGGATTGGAGGAGTTATAAGAGATAATCAGAGGACGGTGGTAGATGTATTCAGTAGAGGAATTGGCATAACCACCAATACCATAGCTGAGTTAGCTGCTTTAGTTGAGGGTGTTCGGAGGGTTGTCAGTTTGGGAGGGCAAAGTCTTCGGTTGGAGTTGGATTCAAAAATCATTATTGATATTCTTGCTAGAGGTGTCTACGGGGACCTGGGAGTTCAACGGCTGATCGATCAATTTAAGAAACTTGTTGGTGGTAAGCGGGTTCATTTATTACATATTTTCAAGGAAGGCGACGCGCTGGCAGATATTCTTGCAAACAAAGGATCATCTTCTCAACAGGAATGGTCCCTCCAGGAGGGCTTATTCCCAGAGCTCAAAGCGAGAATAATCTTGGACAAATGGGAGCTGCCGTCGTTACGATTTTGATGAGTAAGAATTTTAACTTTGTCATTATAGATAATACATTAGTCATGGTTTGGTATGCTCCCTATATCGAAGATTTTATACTTGATTTGGGAGGGGTAGTGTTCGTGTTGCAGAACTTTAATGCTAACCTCATGATTTGGTGGATTGTGGATGATATTATTCATGGCATATGTTGGGTTACCTACTTCTGGAGTAAGTTATTGATGAAGTTATATTCTTGTGATCTGTGTGTCTTTTTTATTTCCGTTAACCCTACTGATCTTGGTCGAAGTGAGTCGGGAGCAGATTTGCAGGTTGCATAGGAGAAATACCTGAAGCTCATGCTGAGTAGGACTCCCGGTCATGATTTATGGCCAGCTAGAAACTTATGTATTGATGGATGCCGTGTACATCTTGTCCGACACCAATCGCTTCCACTTTTGCATGGCCCTGAGGATGCTAGCGTTAAAGTGGAGGATACCGGTGATGGTATGAGAGGGCAACTCACGTTGCTTATGTTAGAGCTGAATTTTCTGCTTAGCATGAGGGGCCTGTACTGGACTTATGGCCATAGTGCTACGCTTGTGGCTAATTCTTCTTTACCTTGGTGCATGTCGTTCTTGTCCCACTTCTGATGTTTTGTAATTTTCGTGGGCACTTTTGCTTGTCCAGTACCCTTGATCCGTGGATCATAAACACTTGGTTGTACTTTTGCGTTGGCGTTTGGTTATATATGAGTTGGGGTACTATTTAAATTGCACTACGGCTCCCCGGCGGTTTCCCAAAAAAAAAAAAAAAAAAAAAAAGCAACTTTTAATTAGTTTACTTAATTGAAATTATCTTTTTCCAATGCATGTGGGACTCCTAACAATGATGTTTAAGACTATCGAAAGGGTTGTTTACTTGTTTTGGACTTTTCTTTCAGTTCATACTTGCACATCAATAATGCTGAATAGTAAATGATTTAGGGTGGCTACTCAAATTACAGAAAGAGGAAAATTATATTCCTAGCTCGATTAGGTCGAATTTAATTAATTATAATGACAAATATAATATATTTACTATTTAATTTATTATTCTCTCAAAATCTCTCACCAACCATACGATAAATGTAAAACACTCGCTCTCTCACTATATCGATTTGGCCGAATAGGTTCGGGATAGAATTACCTAAAAAAGAATAATACAACATATATATTGAAGGAGATTGAAGTTTTTGAATTTTGTGAGTGTAACTTAAAATATAATTAATTTAAATTAAATTATTATCCAAAATGATATCAATTATATTTGAACTTTTTAATTTATATATAAAATTTACTAAATTATAAGTTCCAAAAAAAAAATTATAATTAATTTATTCATTTTCTTTTGCAAAAGGAGTTGATGGTACAGAAACTTTTAAGGGATTTAAACACCAATCACTTTAGAATTTGTATGTGGAAGGGAAGACCATCACAGGCGATGAGCCTCAGGAACTAGGTTGCCAAGTGAGCATGGGTTCTTCCAGCTAGGATAACACCAGAAAATGCAGTGAAGATACAGTGAAAATGGTGAAATGCAGGGAGCCTTTGGAGAAGATGAAGTTCGGAGGAAAAATGCCCAGTTTATGTGTGTGGTCTCCGTGGAGAAGATGACTTAGGGAATGTTCACATGCATTCCCATATTTATAGGTTGAGGGTGAGCGTAATTCGGTGAATGCAACCAAGTGGTCCCAGCTCAATATTGCCCTAGACACGTGGCAGCGTGTGATGGTGTGAAAATGACATCTCTGAAAGATACCTGCTGGTAGGTGGTAACAGTGTGTCAGGGGAAGTTACAAGGATGTTGATGAGCACTGAGGCGCTAAGAGTAGCTTGCTCCTTACTCCATTGTATGTGTTCCTGACGAGAGCCAGGTGATGAGGAAGGAGTTGGCTTTGGAGCTTGAATGCACCCTACAACAATGACGGCATGGGCATCAAGGGTGGCACGAGCGTGAACGGGCCCTTGGAGGGACAAATCGAGCATAAGGCTTGGATAGCGGGTTTCCCTAGTAACTTAAAACGAGCTTTGGGGACGCTCGGGGCGGGAAAGGTATCCAACCGAGTGAGGTCCCCGAGGGAGAACTAGGCGGTATAAAAGAGAGAAACAGTCACGAGGGTAGTGGTCATCTTAGTTAGGCTTACTTAAGAGCCCTGAGTGAAACAGGGGGCGACCTCACACTCGAGGAAGAGGGAGGGGTTGGCAGATAGGCCTTTAAGAGCCAAGGCGGTGGTTAACATGCGCTGGACTTGCTCATGAGCCCACATTAATGAGCGTCAAAAGCCTAGGGGACCCCCGGATCACTTGGTCAATCCTTCCGGATCATGCCACGTGTACGAATCAGATGCGAGCGTAAATTGGGCCCATCATTTTGCCCCCTAAATCCTGTAGTAGCGCAAGGCGTACTGCAGGATTTTAGTTTAGGACTCTGGGCTTTGAATGTCCGAGGGTCAGAATATCTGTTCAGAGGAGGCACTGGTGAAATCCTCATTATGGCAGTTCTGACATCGTATTTAATGCGCCTTAACACTTTGACTATTTGAATAACTGCATTTAATGCTGAGTGGGGGGCGTGGTTGGGTGTTTCAAGGAAACCGGCACGTGAATATTGGTAACTGCGTGACGGTTACCTAAAGTGGGAAGTTTTCTAGGGCGGGAATGATTGCGTTTTTGAATGTACTGCCAATCATGTGTATATCCCTTCCCTATAAATAGGGATTTGCAGATTATATGTACTCTTTACGCATTCAAACATTCTTGCAGCAAAACACCTCCTTTCGAAGGTTTCTGCAGAATCCGGCGAACTTCTGGCAACTTTTCTTCTTTCCATTTTTAGGTAAATCTCATGTTTTCTTTGACTTTCGCTTGCTAACCCATAGATTTAGGTTATAAGAATCGCCACTGCACTAGTGGAATCTCCTCTGAATCTCCTTGCTTTCCCAATCCAAATTAAATCCTCCAATCTCCCCTTAAGCCCACAAATATATTATGACATAATCAGCCAAACAGTGAGAGAGATTGACGAAATGTCCTGCGCGAGTCCTCCTCCTCAGCAAGGTATCCCATATGCCATTCCTGTGGTGGAGGCGCCGACAAAGAATAGGGATGAAGAATTAGACGCGGTGGTTCAGGGTCTGATTGAGCGTAACCCTGAGGGGGGGTTGAACAAACTTTTGAGGAGATGGCGTTGATAGAGGAGATGAAGCGTCAAGAGGAGAGGGTGCTCCCTGTGTTGGACAGTACAGTTAGTGTAACGGCCCGATTTTTCCAAATCGTTAGGTATGAATTATGTGATAATTACGTGCGCGTTTAATTTATTTTAATTACGTTATTTCATTTCCTTATTTTATATTATTTTAATTAGAGAAAAATTTAATTATTTGAAAATATTTGAATTTGAATTTATATGAATTTTCTTTGAACTATTTGCGCTTGAGTGAATTGTTTGCATGTCGTTTCTACGTGAAATGAATTCGGAATTTGGTAGAAATTTAATATTTTGGACTTATATGTGTTATGAATATGGTTATACGCTCGTTTCATGTTTTCGGATTTGTTTGATTGAGTTTTGGAATTTATTTTGATTGTGGAATCCAAAACGGGGGCTAACGAGCAATTAGCCACCATTGGTTCCTTATTTGATAACTTGAGCTAGGAAACTCGGATTCGAGTTTTGTCAACTTCGTTGAAATTGTATCAAAAATTTGAGTTTTATGAACTTAGCCTTATATTTTTCCAAATTTATTTGAACCTCCGAAATTCAACCGAAAGACGCAACGGATGCCTAAACTACCACATTTTACTAAATAAGCCAAAACTTATTCAAATCTTGACCAAATTAACCATGGTTTGAGCCTATGAAACCCTAACTCAACCATCTACCTAGCCTTAATCACCCTAACCGAACCACACCCTCTCACTTGGAGAAAATCAGCCAAACTTCCTCTGCATTCCAGAAAATCCCATAACTCAAGCCATCCTTGGAGATTCAAGCTCAAATCTCCTCCAACCTTCATCCAATCCACTAGGTAAGCTTAGGGTTGTAATATACATTCATTATGAGTCATTTTGATCCATGCATCCCTAAATTTGAGCACATATTGATAGAGTTTGGAGATGATGAATGAATAGTTATGTTAGGCTTCATTTCTTGAATCCTTGATGTTGCTTACTTTATGAGCTGAATTGATGCATGTTTGTTGAGCTTTTGAACTTCCTAACTTCAGTATTTTCCTTATATTTCATGGTACTTGAGCCTAGCATGAATTACCATTGTTGATTTTCATGAAAACTAGAAGGAAAGTGCAAGAAATAATCTGCTCCTCCATGCCTTGTTGCTGTCACGTTTTTGGGGACTGAATTGTTAGGTTTTTGTGTTCTTTTTCGTGTGTTATGGCATGGATTTAAAGTATATATGTTGCTCTATGTGTATCCCTTGTTTTTCCAAGCTTTTGGGTCGATTTTCAGCTGCAAAGACGAAGAGGAATCTATTGTCGGTCTGCATG
Source organism: Lantana camara (assembly GCA_037501455.1). Lineage (NCBI taxonomy): Eukaryota > Viridiplantae > Streptophyta > Magnoliopsida > Lamiales > Verbenaceae > Lantana > Lantana camara. The sequence continues at coordinate 91,038,902 of CM074863.1, forward strand.
AACGCCCGTTCTGCCGGAAGGAAGAATGGACTGAACGGCTGTTCAGTCCATGGCTGCTAGTCTGTAGACCTGAACCCCCGTTCAGGCTCTTCATACATGGGACGGAACGTCCGTTCAGTCCCCTTTTTGGTCCCAGATTTGGTTCTGTGTTGAAGAACGACCGTGCATGGCATTTTGAACCCCCGTTCGTGAGCTGCTGCAACTGTTGCGTTTCTTCTTAGCTTTCTTTGTGGTTTAATTGATTCTTTAGCTTTCTTTATGCCTTGTATATGTTGTTAACTGGCTACACTACATGTTGCACTTCATGCTTTGGAATTTTGATGTGGTTTCGATGCTCATACGTGAAGAATGATCAATTGCTCTTTTATTTGCAATGCATGAACTAATGTTTTGGATATGTAATTCGTTTAATATTTTCTTTATTCCTTTAGGATATTTGTAAATTGTTAATACGTTAAATGAGGTGTTTTGAGCATTTTATTAAATTTATGAATTCATTTGGCGTGAAATGTGAAAGATATGAACTCGTTTGAGTATGAACGCTTCATCGAATGGATGAATTGAATGTTTATATATATTTAAGACATTAATCGTGCTCATGAACGTGTTCATTACATAGTATTATCTTTTATGCATTCATATCATGATTATTACATTGCCGAGCGTCTTATATGGTCATTTGGTCTCACTTCACCTTCCTTGCACAGATTTCGATCCAGTTGGAGACGAGGCCGGTCAGTGAGGCTCTTGTGCTCTTCTTTTGTCGTTCTAAGGTGGGTTTCTCTTCTATCTAGTTATATGACCCTATATACCATCAATGTGAAAGGTTTTCGACCAAAATTAATATATGTATATAGAGTCGTTTCAAAGAGTAAATGTTTGAAACGTAAAGCCTTATTTTATAAATCCTACCAAATGTTTTGGCGAGAAATGAATGAATGCACGAATGGGGCCCAGGGACTTAGTGTGAGTGGCAATCCGGGGAGGCATGGGCCGACGGTGATCCCTCACATTAGTTCCACCAATTAACGGCGTAACCGGACCTCTTTAGGAGTTAGCGAGGAATGGATGCTGAGTGCCACTAAGGGAGTCATGTAACCCCTTTTGGTCAATGAATGGGTGGTCGGGCCTTGCAAACCCTCCACCAACTCGGAGGAAGAAGGTGTAAATGTTATTGAATGTGCACGAAAGAATGTTATGCATGAAAATAAAGAATGAATGAATGTTTAATGAACTACATAAGGTGTTGGTTGGATATAATGCATGCCCACTCGCCGGTCCAATAATGACCTAATGTAAATGAATCGTTATAATCCCTTTTGATGATTACTCTATTTCACCCACTTGGGAAATTCTTTAAAAACCTCACTCGGGATTATAGCTTGCATGTGACTGTTTAAATATCGTCGTATATTATATTTATGCCCTATTTTTATACCCACCAGTCCCTTTTGGACTGAACCCGCTTGGTTTTCAGTTGTTTTATGCAGGTGTCCGGGAGCTAGGCAGGAATTCGAGTCATAGGTCTTGCATTCGTCTCTAGCTCTTGTATTTTGGTCTTACTCTTGCATACTCTATTTGCGATGTTTGTATATGATTATTGTTTTGGAGCGTACATGTTTTGGGCCGTGACGGCATGTGAATGATGTAAATGAATTATTTTTGGAGATTGAATGCTCATTGTATGTATTATGATCAGTTATTGCTTCCGCGCTAATGTTTACTCTGATTATATGGTTCAAGGGTTAGTCCCGCCTAGCATAGCGTGTGTGTTTATCCCCGTTCGCTGTGATTTAGCTCGGGTATGGATTGTCCATTTCATATTCGGGTCGGGTCTCGGTGCGGGGGATGTGGTACCTTGCGCTCGGGTGCTACATCCTTAAGTGGTATCAGAGCTTCGGCTTGCAAAACCTGGGCTCTCGTGTCGTGTGAGTCAGTCTAGGTTGTTCGTCTTAGGAACTAATTGATAATGTATTGCATATGCATCTCTTTCGTGCTTAATTTGTTTAAATTTTGAATTTTGATGGAATTGATTGCATTATCATGCATAAGCTAAACCTAGCACGCATTCTCAGTGTTTATCGACAGGATGCCTCTACGTAGACACCGTGATAGATCTCCAGGACGACGTCGTGATCGTACTCGTACACCTCCACCTCCACAGCCACAGCTGACAGAGGCCTTTGTAAATTCAGTTATCAAAATCATAGATCAGAGGCTTCGAGATTATGTACCACCGGCACCTCTAGCACCACCTGCACCTGCTGTACCGCCTAAGGCACCGATTTCAGTTATACTTAGGGAGTTTCAGAACCAAAGACCTCCTAAGTTTTTCAAGGGAAATGATATGCAGGCGGAAATGTGGTTGAAAGAAGTCGAGAGGATATGGGAGCTCATTCCATGTGAGTCCCGAGATAAGGCTCGATGCACCATCACCTTGATATAAGGGGAAGCCTACTCTTGGTGGGAAAGCACACGGATAGTCTTGGAGGCAGCTGGAGAAGAGATCAATTGGGAAGTCTTTACAAGAGAGTTTAAGAATAAGTTTATCCCTCCTTCATCCCATACTCGAAGATTAAGGGAATTCACCGAATTGAAGCAGGGATCGAGGTCTGTGGCCGAGTATATTTCAGAGTATGAGAGGTTATCCCGCTATGCGCCTAATGTAGCGAGTGATCACTTTCATAAGGCTACGCAGTTTGTTCAGGGGCTTCGACCGGATATCCAGGTAGCTCTAGAGGCGGTTAACACAAGTACTTGGGCGAAGGCTACTCTAAAGGCCCTGAAAGTGGAAGATTCTGTGAATGCTCGGAGACCAGTCTATCGTCAGGGACAAGGGACAGGATCAGGCTCGGGATTTAACAAAGGAAAGAGGCCGATAAATTTACCAGCTCCACCACCAAAAGGACATTTCAAGAAGCCTAGAGTAGGAGGTCCGATTGCACCCATTCCACGAGCACCTCAGGCTCCACCACCTCCTAAGGGATCTCGCAACGATCAGCCTCCGTGTACTTATTGTGGATGGCCAACTCATTCTTATAACACTTGCCGAAAAAGACTGAGGTTGTGTTTGATTTGTGGGAAGAGAGATCATATGGCTTTTGCATGCCCGGACAAGACTCCAGGATATCAAGCTGGAGCTCAGAGACCGATGGTTCAGGCACGAGCTTATGCCCTTGAGGGTGAGGAGCAAAAAGTTAAAGCTGATCAAAACGCCGTGGTGGAAGGTACCGTTTGCATTCATGCATTATTTGATCCGGGTGCCACTCATACTTTTATATCTTGTGATCTAGGTGCCTCTCTGTGCCTACCTGTTACTTGTTCAAATTCTTACTATTTTGTGAGTTCTCCTCTTGGAGGTAGTTTGCAGACAGATCGGGTTATCAGTGGTTGTTCAGTATTGATAGAAGGGAAAGATTATCCGGCAAATTTCATCGTGATGCCTATGAAGAAGTATGGGGTAATCTTCGGGATAGATTGGTTATACCGACACCGGGCCGAAGTTGATTGTTTTAAAAAGAAGATAAAGTTGGGTAAAGAGTTGATTGGCAAAGTTGGGTCGAAGAATGTACCTCTCTTATCGTTTATGGAAGCTCGCAAGTTGGTAAAGGGTGGAGCCACGGGATTTATTGCCTATCTCCTTAATAAACCAAAGGATCAATCAAGTTTTGAGGAGACGGCTGTGGTAAAGGAATATCCCGACGTATTTCCAGAAATTTTAGGTTCTCTACCGCCGGATCGGGAGATTGAATTTGTTATTGATTTATATTCGGGATCAGAACCATATTCTAAGACTCCTTATAGAATGGCTCCGGCAGAGTTGAAGGAATTAAAGATTCAACCCGAGGAATTACTCAAGATTGGATATATTCGTCCGAGTTCATCTCCGTGGGGTGCTCCGGTTCTCTTTGTCAAGAAGAAAGATGGAACATTGAGGATGTGTATAGATTACCGTGAGCTTAATCGGATGACTATCAAGAATAAGTACCCGTTGCCCCACATTGAGGATTTGTTCGAAATTGGATTTAAGGCAAGGTTACTACCAGTTGAAAATCCGGGAAGAGGATATACCAAAGACAGGATTTAATACCCGGTATGGGCATTATGAGTTTGTAGTGATGCCTTTTGGTTTGACAAATGCCCTTGCAGCATTTATGGATATGATGCATCGGATTTTTCGGCCTTACTTGGATAAATTCGTGGTAATCTTCATTGATGACCTTCTTGTGTATTCGAAGACTCCGGAAGATCATGTTAGGCATCTCAGATTGGTATTGGAGACGTTGAGAGAGCACCGGTTGTATGCGAAGTTTAGTAAGTGTGAGTTTTAGATCGACCGGGTTGCTTTTCTAGGTCATATCGTCTCAAGTAAAGGTTTAGAAGTAGATCCTTCAAAGATCGAGACAGTTATTCAGTGGCAGAGTCCGAAGAATGCTTCCGAGGTTAGAAGTTTCTTGGGATTGGCAGGTTATTACCGAAGGTTTGTGAAAGATTTTTCAAAGATAATCGGTCCTTTAACTCGGTTGACTAAGAAGGAAGTTAAATTTGAGTGGGATGGGGCATGTGAAGCGAGTTTTCAACTCTTGAAGGAAAAGTTTACCACTGCACCGGTATTAGCACTTCCTGAAGGCAATGAAGGATACATGGTTTTTACGGACGCCTAGAAAGAGGGGTTGGGATGTGTTTTGATGCAGAATGGTAAAGTGATATCCTATGCCTCGAGGAAATTGAAGGATCATGAACAGAATTATCCCACTCACGATCTTGAGCTTGCAGCAGTGATCTTTGCTTTGGGAAAGTGGAGACACTATCCTTATGGAATTTCTTTCGGGATCTTCTCCGACCACAAGAGTCTCCAATATTTGTTTTCTCAGAAGGAGTTGAACAAGAGACAGAGGCGTTGGATGGAGATGTTGGCAGATTATGAGTGTACAATTCGATACCATCCCTGAAAGGCCAATGTGGTTGCGGATGCGCTTAGTAGGAAAGCTAGCATGTCAAGTGTTAAGGTGGAAGTTGAGGATGAATCTGAGTCTTTTAAGCTGAAAGCTAGTATTCGGAATATTACCGTTCAGCCGGATCTTCAGCAGAGATTATTTGAAGCTTAGAGAGTGGATTCCGAGGTTCAGAAGTTAGTGCAGAAAGCTAGAATTGATCCAGAGAGTCCGTTTGGGTTTGACGACACCGGGCTTCTAAGATTTAAGAACAGAGTGGTGGTTACGGAAGAGTTGAAACGGTTGATATTGGAAGAAGCTCATCGATCAGGGTATTCGATACATCACGAGGGAAATAAGATGTATAAGGACTTAAAGAAATTTTATTGGTGGAATGGACTTAAGAGGGATGTGATAAACTTCTCGAGATATTGCTTGACTTGCCAGGTTGTAAAAGCAGAACATTGGAAGCCATCGGGGCTACTTCAACCGTTACCTATCCCAGAATGGAAATGGCAGCAAGTGGCGATGGATTTCGTTACGGGTCTTCCTAGAGTGAAAGGTGGTTTAGATGGAATTTGGGTGATTATGGATCGATTGACAAACTCAGCATATTTTCTAGCTATTCGGATGTCGGATAAGGTGAATAAGTTAGCTAAGAAGTATGTTGATGAAATTTTCCGACTTCATGGTGTGCCGGTTAGCATTATATCAGATCGGGATCCGAGGTTCACTTCTAGATTTTGGCAAGAATTGCAAACGAATCTGGGAACAAGGCTTCAATTCAGTACAACTTTCCATCCTCAGATAGACGGGCAAACAGAGAGATTAATTAAATATTTGGAGGATACGTTGAGAGCATATGCATTGGATTTTTCGAGTTCGTGGAACGAGCAATTGCCTTTGATTGAATTCGCCTATAATAACAGCTTTCAATCATCGATAGAAATGGCTCCATATGAGGCTCTCTAAGGACGAAAATGCAGGTCACCGTTGTTCTTTGATTTGGAGGAATGGAATTGGACCAAACAGGAAGGTGTGACACGAGGGGAGAAAAAGGAAAAACCCTCTAAGGCCGTGCAAGAGGCAATTGATAAGTTCCAAATAATCAGACAACGGATGAAAGCAGCTCAAGATAGACAGAAGAGTTATGCGGATCGGTAGAGAAAGGACCTTAAGTTTGAAGTTGGTGACCGGGTATTTCTGAAAGCTTCGCCTCGAAAAGGGTTTTCAAGGATTGGAAAATGAGGTAAATTGAATCCTCGTTATCTGGGTCCGCATGAGATTCTTGAGAAAATTGGAGACACGGCTTATCGCTTGAATCTACCTCCGAGTTTGATGGGAATCCACAACGTGTTTCATGTCTCTCAACTTCACAAATATTATCCGGATGAAGCTAAGATCCTACCCGAGGAAGAGGTGGAGATTGAGCCTAATCTCACATTCGTTCAGAAACCGGTTAAGATTTTGGATCGGAAATTTCAAGGATTAAGAAACCGGCGAATCCCACTAGTTAAGGTATTATGGAGAAGTGATAAGACGGAAGAGGCTACGTGGGAAGCGGAGGATAAGATGAGAAGATTTCATCCTGAGCTGTTTCCGAGGAATCAGTGAATCCGAAGACGGATTCTTTTTAAGGGGGAGAGGTTGTAACGCCCCGATTTTTCCAAATCGTTCAGGTATGAATTGTGTGATAATTACGTGCACGTTTAATTTATTTTAATTATGTTATTTCATTTCTTTATTTTATATTATGTTAATTAGAGAAATATTTAATTATTTGAAAATATTTGAATTTGAATTTATATGAATTTTCTTTGAACTATTTGCGCTTGAATGAATTGTTTGCTTGCCGTTTCTATGTGAAATGAATTCGGAATTTGGTAGAAATTTAATATGTTGGACTTATATGTGTTATGAATATGGTTATACGCTCGTTTCATGTTTTCGGATTTGTTTGATTGAGTTTTGGAATTTATTTTGATTGTGGAATCCAAAACGGGGGCTAACGAGCAATTAGCGCACCATTAGTTCCTTATTTGATAACTTGAGCTAGGAAACTCGGATTCGAGTTTTGTCAACTTCGTTGAAATTGTATCAAAAATTCGAGTTTGATGAACTTAGCCTTATATTTTTTCAAATTTATTTGAACCTCCGAAATTCAACCGAAAAACGCAACGGACGCCTAAACTGCCACATTTTACTAAATAAGCCAAAACTTATTCAAATCTTGACCAAATTAACCATGGTTTGAGCCTATGGAATCCTAAACCAACCATCTACCTGCCCTTAATCACCCTAACCGAACCACACCCTCTCACTTGGAGAAAATCAGCCAAACTTCCTCTGCATTCCAGAAAATCCCGTAACTCAAGCCATCCTTGGAGATTCAAGCTCAAATCTCCTCCAACCTTTATCCAATCCACTAGGTAAGCTTAGGGTTGTAATATACATTCATTATGAGTCATTTTGATCCATGCATCCCTAAATTTGAGCACATATTGATAGAGTTTGGAGATGATGAATGAATAGTTATGTTAGGCTTCATTTCTTGAATCCTTGATGTTGCTTGCTTTATGAGTCGAATTGATGCATGTTTGTTGAGCTTTTGAACTTCCTAACTTCAGTATTTGCCTTATATTTCATGGTACTTGAGCCTAGCATGAATTACCATTGTTGATTTTCATGAAAACTTGAAGGAAAGTGCAAGAAATAATCTGCTCCTCCATGCTTTGTTGCTGTCACGTTTTTGGGGACTGAATTGTTGGGGTTTTGTGTTCTTTTTCGTGTGTTATGGCATGGTTTTAAATTATATATGTTGCTCTATGTGTATCCCCTGTTTTTCCAAGCTTTTGGGTCGGTTTTCAGCTGCAAAGACGAAGAGGAATCTGTTGTCAGTCTGCATGGACGCCCGTTCGCTCGGAAGGAAGAATGGACTGAACGGCTGTTCAGTCCATGGCTGGTGGTCTGTACACCTGAATCCCCGTTCAGGATCTTCATGCATCGTTCAGTCCCCTTTTTGGTCCCAGATTTGGTTATGTGTTGAGGAACGACCGTGCATGGCATTTTGAACCCCCGTTCGTGAGCTGCTGCAACTGTTGTGTTTCTTCTTGCCTTTCTTTGTGGTTTAATTGATTCTTTAGCTTCCTTTATACCTTGTATATGTTGTTAACTTGCTACACTACATGTTGCACTTCATGCTTTGGAATTTTGATGTGGTTTCGATTCTCATACTTGAAGAATGATCAATTGCTCTTTTATTTGCAATGCATGAACTAATGTTTTGGATATGTAATTCGTTTAATATTTTCTTTATTACTTTAAGATATTTGTAAATTGTTAATATGTTAAATGAGGTGTTTTGAGCATTTTATTAAATTTATGAATTCATTTGACGTGAAATGTGAAAGATATGAACTCGTTTGAGTATGAACGCTTCATTGAATGGATGAATTGAATGTTTATATATCTTTAAGACATTAATCGTGCGCATGAACATGTTCATTACATAATATTATATTTTATGCATTCATATCATGATCATTACATTGCCGAGCGTCTTATATGGTCATTTAAGTCTCACTTCACCTTCCTTGCACAGATTTCGATCCAGTTGGAGACGAGGCCGGTCAGTGAGGCTCTTGTGCTCTTCTTTTATCGTTCTAAGGTGGGTTTCTCTTCTATCTAGTTATATGACCCTATATACCATAAATGTGAAAGGTTTTCGACCAAAATTAATATATGTATATAGAGTCGTTTCGAAGAGTAAATGTTTGCAACGTAAAGCCTTATTTTATAAATCCTACCAAATGTTTTGGCGAGAAATGAATGAATGCACGAATGGGGCCCAGGGACTTAGTGTGAGTGGCAATCCGTGGAGGCATGGGCCGACGGTGATCCCTCACATTAGTTCCACCAATTAACGGCGTAACCGGACCTCGTTAGGAGTTAGCGAGGAATGGATGCTAAGTGCCACTACGGGAGTCATGTAACCCATTTTGGTCAATGGATGGGTGGTCGGGCCTTGCAAACCCACCACCAACCCGGAGGAAGAAGGTGTAAATGTTATTGAATGTGCACAAAAGAATGCTATGCATGAAAAGAAAGAAAGAATGAATGTTTAATGAACTACACAAGGTGTTGGTTGGAGATAATGCACGCCCACTCGCTAGGCCAATAATGACCTAATGTAAATGAATCGTTATAATCCCTTTTGATGATTTCTCTATTTCACCCACTTGGGAAATTCTTTAAAAACCTCACTCGGGATTATAGCTTGCATGTGACTATTTAAATATCATCGTATATTATATTTATGCCCTATTTTTATACCCACCAGTCCCTTTTGGATTGAACCCGTTTGGTTTTCAGTTGTTTTATGCAGGTGTCCGGGAGCTAGGCGGGAATTCGAGTCATAGGTCTTGCATTCGTCTCTAGCTCTTGTATTTTGGTCTTACACTTGCATACTCTATTTGTGATGTTTGTATATGATTATTATTTTGGAGCGTACATGTTTTGGGCCGTGACGGCATGTGAATGATGTAAATGAATTATTTTTGGAGCTTGAATGCTCATTGTATATATTATGATCAGTTATTGCTTCCGCGCTAATGTTTACTCTGATTATATGGTTCAAGGGTTAGTCCCACCTAGCATAGCGTGTGTGTTTATCCCCGTTCTCCGTGATTTAGCTCGGGTATGGATTGTCCATTTCATATTCGGGTCGGGTCTCGGTGCGGGGGATGTGGTACCTTGCCCTCGAGTGCTACAGTTAGGCCCTAGGATCATAGGGTTACTGTAGCGATTACTGCCCCCCAAGAGGAAATGGGGACATCCGAGCGTCATACGGCGGAGGAATCCTCCTGGAAACGCCATAATAAAGGAAAAGAACCGGCTGCCAAAACGAAGACACCCAAAGTACGAGGGGAGGGCTCAGATCCCCATAAGACTGATAAGCCTCCGGAGGAGATCCCCAGTAGCTTGACGGTTGGGGAGATAGCCACCATGTGGGCCACCATTTACTGGGATGAGGTATTCACTTACCGGCGTCTAGAGCCGCATGAGAGCGCCAACAACCCTCCACCTGGAATGATGACGTGTACCAGGATGCCGTGTCTGCGGGGGGCTTGAGCTTTCCAATTCCGGCCCCCATAGCGAAAATTTTGAATTACCTTAACCTATGCCCCTCGTAAATCTTCCCCAATGGCATTGCCCTCCTGAATGCCTTCGTGATTTTGATGAAGTGTATTGGCCACGAGCCCTCTATCTCCCACTTCAATAGTCTGCTCCAAGTATCGCGATCTCCCCGCTCATCTTCGAACGACGGCTTTTACTACATCCAAGCCAAATTTGGATTGAGAATGATAGATCCCCCTTGTCCTCGTATGGCACAGATTGGAAGGAAAAATTCTTTTTCGTGAGGGCGCCTGCTAACAGCGATTTTGGGGTTCCTCGAGAGTGGGTAGTGCATGGCGAGGGTCCCATAGTGAAGTCCAGATTTTCCTTACCAGCCTTTGTAGATTGGGCCAAGGGCCTGGCCCTCGCCATGAAGGATGGTAACTGGCTCATTGAGGCCAAAGACCTGATAGATGATGAGGAGATTCTGTTCTGTTTTGGGCTCGTGAGTCCTCAGTCCTCTTGATATAATTGCTCATCCGCCTGCTCGTACGATGAACAGAGATGGTTAGATTCTAGGAACTAACTTTACTAACATCTTAGTGTAGGGTTAACTTTTTTGCTTCACCGTTAAGTTATAAAACAATGAGCTGACCCTCGAATCTTCTTTATGCAGAGATCGACATACTCATGGCAGGTGGAGGTGCTGAAGACATTGCCGCTCAGTTACGCGATCGTAGACCTACCAACCGTCAACAGCAGCCTCAACTAGCAAACCCTCGAGGGGGCCGAGGTGATGGACGCGGGAACGGTCGTGGAGACGGCGGCCGAGGAGAAGGACATGGTGATGGTCGAGGCAGGGGTCGCGGAGATAGGAGAGGCACGGGCAGTAGCGATGGTCGTGGTAGGGATCGAGTTGCCAACCCAACGAGCGAAGCTATCATAGGTGCTCCCCCCCCACCCCGGGCCCTGTGGTTCCCGCGCCCTCGGGTGGGCTCGTTCAGTTGGGTCCCAACAGCTCCCGCAGCATCCGCTCGGGAGTGGTCATCAGAAACATGAAGGAGGAAAGAGCCCAGTCCTCGAGAAAGAAGAAAAGGTTGGCGGACTCCCTCCCTATTGAAGGTAAAGGGAAAGATGTGACGGTGGGAACGCCGGCGGAAGATGGAGACATTTCCTCGTCCGAGGAGGAAAACCTGTGGAAATTTGAGCGCGGGGGAGATGTTCGTTATAAGTGGTCGGCTCTCCTTCCACGCGCAATCTCATACACGGGATTGTCCACAACCTCCAATTCTCCGGTGATCACCGGAAACTGTTTGAGCAGAGCGCTGCTTAGGTCGCAGGGGACGCTTGTTACACCCTCTTAGCGGTAAGATCTTGATCTGTTTTTGACCCTCCTCAGTCTTTTCATAATTGCTTAAGGTTTATGATGATCCAATTATTATGCAGGAGGGGATTCCAAGGTTGAAGAATCTTCAGCGGCGCTCAGAGGCCTTCTCCGAGCGCAAATCTAAGTATAAGAAGTTGATGCGGTTAGCGGAACCAGGCCGGTTGGAGGAGGACTTGAATATGTCCACGGCCCAATACAACTCCCTCAAGATGGACTATGACAAGATTAAGAAAATGCTCGAAGAGCGTGAGGCTGCTTGGGAGAGACTAAATGACAGCCACAACTAGCTGAAGAAGGAGCAGAACACTCAGAGGGAGGAGCATAAAAAGTTGTCTCAGGCGGTGTCTGAGCACGCTCAGCAGCCGAACCATACAAGAAAGGAACTTGAGGATCTCCGAGGGCAAATTCTAGATATCCAAGTGGCGGCCGCTCGTGAGGCAATTCTTAAGTTTGTCCGTTCTAAGGCCTTCCACTTCGCTGCTACCCTCCATTGCTTCGACAATATTAAGCGCTTCTTCAAAAAGGCGGTCGGACAGATGATCAAATTGGGAATGGCGCCTCCTTCTGCTCGCACGGATGATCGTCTGCGAATGGATTTGGATGAGAATCTTGAGCCAATGGTTAGGACCGGGGACTCCACAGATTACTTGACAAAGCCGGAGTACAGTTATCTAGTTGTGATGCTCCAGGATAAGTTCATGGACGCTCGTCCAGTTGAGCCCGAGCCTTTGGAGATTGAAGGCGGCCAGTCCAGCGTACCTTCTGCAGATGGCCCCACCAGTGCTCTTGTTCCCGGAGATCAGAACATCGCTCAAGATGGCCCCCAAGGACTAAATGATCCTAGTTTGTTCGCGGCCGTCCCACTGTCCATTGCACCTCCTGCTCCTCAAGTTCAAACTTCCAACACTGAGGTGGTGGATTTGGAGGGAGACTCTAACCCCAACGCTCAGAACTTCACACCTACAACTTCCGCTCCAGGGGACCAGCCTGCATGAGAATGTCTTTTCACTTGTACTCCTCATTAGTGTGTAATTCTACCTTGCTTCCCTATTTTGCAATGTAATTCTCTTTCCCGTACTTGTAACTCTCCTTCCGGATTAATGGAATTTCAATGTTTTTTTCCCCTCTGCGTTTGGAATATTTGTTGTTGATTTCATTTCGATGCTTGAAGTCTTGTGATGTGTGAACGTGTGGGCGCGAGGGTGTATTATATGAGTGGTACCCTGGACACGCTTTGTATGAGGCTCAGACTTCAACATAGAAATCCACTAGGGGCTTGCTAAGTGTTGAGTTTCGATGAACATTTGTCCTTAATGAAAATTAATCTAAATGTTAAATAACAACAAGCGTAGCTATGGGGTGAACTTGAACTCAGAAATCATCAAGAGGATTTGCTAAGTGTCCACCGTTTATGAGCGTATGCCTTTTTAAACAGGTAGCAACCTTTTAAGGGGTCTACAAGCGCGAACCAGTATAATTGTTTTTCAGTTGGTGTAATCGAGTCATGTATTACCCCCGACTTTGACCCGTTCATTTAAGAAGGGTTCAAGCATCTAAGATCATCAAGCAGATTAGAGTGGAGCACTTTCAACACACTGTTTGCGTTGATATACAGAAGAGGTATACTCATTTAAGAGAGACCCGCGTGAGAGTAAATATCAAGCCATTCGACGTGGAGTGCTCTCGACACGGAGTAGGCATTGACGTGATTGCAATTCAAATTTCCCTATATTGAATCAGGAAATGACAAACAATGTATGAAAGTACTTACTGATGTATTTTTATTTCTGTCAAAAGAAGATAAAGTATGCCCTGAGCTGGGAATTACAAGATTTGCTTTTAGACAATCTTCTCAAATTGCAAGCATTCCATGGGCGAGGGAGACGCTCGCCTTGCAAAGTTTCCAACAGATAGGTGTTGTTCGCTCGTACCTGGATGACTTTGAAGGAGCCTTCCCAGTTGGGGTCTAACTTACCCACATGTTTGGATACTTCCACCTTCTTGAGGACCAAGTCTCCCAACTGGAAGGTCCTCTCTCTGACACGCTTGTTGTACTGAAGGGCCACTAATGCCTTGTACCTGTGCATCCGTGCCCAAGCAATGTTTCTCTTTACATCCAGCAAATCTAGTTCGAGCGCTCGGTCACTTTCGTTGGTCGCGGGCTCGAAATATACAACGTGTGCGGATTCTTGGGTAATTTCCTCAGGTATCATGGCCTCGGAACCATAAACGAGGGAATAGGGGGTCTCCCCAGTCGCCGCTCGTGGGGTGGTACGATACGCCCAGAGGGATCCTTGAAGCTCTTCATCCTATTCCTTCTTTCTACTCTCGAGCACCGGTTTTACATGCTGGAGTATGGTCCTGTTCGTGACCTTAGCTTGACCGTTGGCTTGGGGGTGACCCACAGAAGTGAAGCGTTGCTCAATGCCAAGCTCTGAACACCACTCTCGAGTGTCAGCGGTGATAAATTGTGAACCATTGTCTGAGATTAGCACCCTCGGGGATGCCATACCTGCAGATGATGTTCTTCCAAATGAAGTCTCTTACGACCCTGAACGTTATTTTGGCGACTGCCTCCGCCTCTGCCCACTTAGTGAAGTAATCCACAATGAGGATCACAAATTTCTTTTGCCTAACTGCTGGGGGTAGGGGTCCCACTATGTCAATGCCCCACTGGTCAAAGGGCCATGAAATGTCGATGGGGATCATTTGGGTTGCTGGCAGTTGAGGGATGTTTGAGTGGAATTGACACTTAGAACATTTTTTGGAGTGATTGATGGCATCCTGCAACATCGAGGGCCAATAGAATCCGCTCCTCAACACCTTTTTGGCTAGAATACGACCGCCAGAGTGATTCTAACAACTCCCGTTGTGCACATGTTCCTGTACTTCTTTGTCTTGCGAGGGCTTCAGGCACCTTAATGATGGACCTTGAAATGACCGCTTGAAGAGTCTGCCCTCATTATCAAGTGAAAAGCGAGGGGCTTTACTCCTAACTTTCCATGCCTCCACTCTGTCGCTCGGGCAGGTACCATCCCTTAAGAATCTGATGATGTCATCAAGCCAACATGGCTCGGAAGGATCAATCAAGCTCACCTCACCAGAGGGTTTTCCCTCGCTTATCAATGGTTCTTTTGTTCTTAGGAACGTGACTGAATGCTCGCAGGAGCCTTCAAAAGCAGATGCAAATTTAGATAGGGCATCAGCACGCTCGTTTTCCTCTCGCGGAATCTGCAGTAAATGGAATTCCTTGAACTTGGAAATTGTTTCCTTAGCTTTTGCCAGGTACTGCACAATGGTGGTTTCTCGAGCCTCATAAGTTCCATCAACCTGACTGGCAATCAACTGAGAGTCTACGTAAGCAGTGACTCGAGAGGCTCCATTTTGAAGTGCAATTCTGAGCCCTTGGATTAGAGCTTCATATTCAACCTCATTGTTGGTGACCTAGAACCCTAGTTTGATTGTGTAATCAACTTGATTGCCATGAGGGTCTCTGAGGGTCACCCCTGCTCCTCCCCCTTGAGAGTTCGAGGAACCATCAATGTGCAAGAGCCACGTGCCCTCATCCAAAGAGGGTATGGGATCCAAAGTAAATCATTCAACCAAGAGATCTGCCACTGCTTGAGCCTGTATAGCTGTTCTGGGCTCGAAGCTGATGTCAAACTGGCTGAGTTCAATTGACCACTTTATTAATCTTCCTGAGACGTCCGGTTGTGAGAGAACCTACTTGAGTGGTTGGTCTGTAAGCACAGTAATGGAATGAGCCTGCAAATATGGCCTCAATCTTCTGGAAGCATTAACGAGGGCGAAGTCGAATTTTTCAATCTCCATGTACCGCTTTTCGGCACCCTGCAGAGTCTTGCTTAGGTAATATACTGGCAGATGCTTATGCTCGCGTACTGCTACGAGGACAGCGCTCGTGGCTTCCGAGGAGACAGAGAGACAAACGAACAAGTTTTCTCCTGGATTTAGCTTTGTCAGCAAGGGTGCACGCGAGAGGTATTGCTTCATGTCTTGTAAAGCTTTCTCACATTGTTCGCTCCAGGCGAAATTACGAGCGTTACGCAGGATTTTGAAGAACAGCAAATTTCTATCAGCTGAGCAGGAAATAAATCTGTTGAGAGAGATGATTTTGCCCACCAGCACTTGGACCTCTTGGACATTTCGAGGGGAGGGGATATCCAAGATTGCCTTGATTTTTTCGGGATTGGCATCGATTGCCCACTGACTAACCACATATCCCAAGAATTTTCCCCCTTGGATGCCAAAAGTACATTTAGAGAGGTTCAGTTTCATACCATAGTGGCGTAGAATGTTAAAGGCTCGCCTGAGTTCATACAAGTGTGAATGTTGTCGCTCGCTCTTGACGATCATGTCATCTACGTAAACTTCCATGGACCTTCCAATCTCTCGCTCGAACATTCTATTGACGAGGCACTGATATATTGCTCCAGCATTTTTGAGCCCAAATAGCATGACCAGGAAATAATAAACGCACATATGGACCACAAAGGAGGTTTTTGGGCGATCCTCGGTTGCCATGAAAATCTGATAATACCCTTGAAAAGCATCTATCATACTCATGAGCTCACAACCAGCCGTCGAATCTACCATCTCGTCAATTCTGGGGAAAGGGTAAGGGTCTTTGGGACATGTTTTGTTGAGGTTTGTGAAATCATTGCACATGCGCCATTTGTTAGCGCTCTTGGGCAAGAGGACCACGTTGCAGAGCCATTCAGGATACAAAATTTCTTCAATATACTGAGCCTCGAAGAGCTTGTTGACCTCCTCTTCAATGACCTGTCTTCGAAATTCATGAACGTCCTTCTTCTTTTGTTTGATAGGTTTAAATGCAGGATCTACGTTCAACCTGTGGACTATGACGCTCGGATCTATGCCAGTTAGATCAGAGGCTTTCCAAGCGAAAACATTCAGATTCTCGCGTAAAAAATCGATAATCATGATATGAGAGGGACCGTCGAGGTTAGAGCCTATCTGGGTGGTTTTATCAAGGTTCCCAGGCTCCAGCTCTTTGGTAAGGAAGTTTTCAGTGGGCTCAACTCGCACCTCCGGCCTCGGGGTTTCGAGCGTCCATTTCTTCCCCGTGAGTCTACCATCAGCTTCCTTTGAGGACTCTCGGCCGTCGCTCTCAGAGGAAGACCCTTCCACGGCTCCTGGCGGCCCATCATCACCACCCTCGGTCCCGCCTTGGACTTTTTTCTTATTTTTCTTTTTGTTCAACTTGGCCCTCTTGCGCTTGGGGCCATCCTCATTCAACTTGGGGAAATCCACCGATTTTTTGGTAGATCCTGCTTGGACCGTTGATTTGGGCTTATGGCTGCGAAGAGAGAGGATGTAACACTCCCATGCCTCTTTGACGTTGCACAGCACCTCACCAATGCCCTCAGGGGTGGGAAATTTGACCTTCTGATGGTATGTTGAAATGACCGCTTTGAAGTCAACGAGGGCTGGACGCTCAATAATGATGTTGTAGGGTAGATCCACTTCAACGACGGCGTACAAGACACTCAAAGTCTGCCCGCGAGGCACGATTTCGGAACCCCCAAAGCCAATGAGGGCTGTTCTGAGGGGTTCGAGGGGAATGTTTGTTATATTCATCTTTTGAAACGTTGAGTACGGTAGAACATTCACAGAGCTTCCACTATCAATTAAGACCCTATTTACAACGTGATTGTGAACATCTAAGCTAACCACCATTGGACAGTCAGAGGTTTCACTAACCCCATGGGGCGTTACAATGTGCTCTAGGTCTTTTTCAGTGAATCCTACAATCTCAACTTCCTCGCAATATACATATCCTCAAGGGTGAAGAATGAGTCAGCGATGTCTCTGATTTCCATCAAAGAGCGAGGCTTCTTTTTCGCCACTTCCTCCACAAACTCCTTAATGACATCGTTCTTCATGTTCACAGCCCCAAACAGCACATGCCGTAGAAAGTCCATTGAGGGCTTCTCTAAAAGTAGGATCTCCTTGTTGAACCTGCCCATGAAGGACCTGAGAGTCTCGCTCGGTCCTTGCACCATGCTGTAGAGAACCGTGGCGGCAAGCGCTGGTGCCTTCAGAGAATTAAAGTGACTCATGAAAGCCTCAGCCAAATCTTTATACCCTCGAATGGAACGAGGGGGCAGCTTCTTGTACCACTCTTGTGCCATTCCCACGAGGGAATTGACAAAGACCTTCGTCCAGTAGTAACTGGAATGCTCGTACAAGTGCATCAAGTGCACAAAGTGATCCAGGTGCTCGGCTGGATCAGTGGTTCCGTCGTAGCGGTTGACGGATGTGGGGATTTTGCCCATCCCCGCGCGAGCCATCAAAACTTCATCAATGAAGGGCGAACCGCCTGTCAAAGGCTTATGGTTTCCGCCCTCGCGGTCACGCTCTTCATAATCCTCCTCCCTCCAATGGCGAGGGACTTGGTTACGTGGGAGGCGTGCGTCTCTGGCCTTGGACCTCTTGTCCCCAGCGAGGGGGACTTAAGACCGCGCTCGAGAGAGCTGCTCCACCATTTACTGCAGACCGTGTAATTGGTCATGCACAAGGTCCAAACGAGGGTCCCCACCCTCTCTCCTGCTCGTTCTCCTGGAGGCCCTTGACTGAACCTCTTCTTCAACGTCTCCCCTCGCCGGGAGGAGCTTCCCCCCCCCCCTCCAAAGGCCGTTATTTTTGGTCAACCCTCGGGGGAGCATCTTTCCCCTGTGGTGGTGGTGGTGGTGGTGGTGGTTAGGCCCTTAACACGTTCTGGGCCTCTGTGAGGGGATGGACTTGGAGTCCTGCAATCGGAGGAGCCATCTGAGCGCCTACCCCCGAGGGGAAATAGGCAGAAGTAAAGTGCCCCCAGGCGTTTTGCGCGGCTTGCACCTCGCATTGAGCGTAGAGCGCCTGGAGTTGCTGCGATGTCATTTGTGGCATTTCCACTCCTTGGATCTCTTTGGGAAGGGAGATAGAAAGCTGCAACATTCCCACCTGATAGGGCTGAATCATAGGCACCATGCCCGGAATCATTCCAGGCATCATGGCGGGCTGCAAGTACGCATACCCAGGGGGCGATATCACCGCCGGAAATGCCCCGGTGTTTGCGGCTTTGACAATAGGAACAAGGGTCACAGGATGATCGGCAGAACCTCTAGCTTGTGCTCCAATAACTGGGAGAGGTCCCTCCTGAACTTCTTTATCTCTGTTTCCTCCGACGGTTGGTGGCGTATTCCCATTCACAGGGATGTTTTCAGCTTGGGCAGGGGTGATATCAACGATGATCCCTCCGCCTCCTGGGTTCTCCTCGTTCACCGGAGGAAAAATACCCCGGTTGTGCAAAACCCCAGATCTTGTAGCTGTCACCATGATTGAAGCTGCTGGTGTCATTTCTCAACTAGCTTAAAGTGGAAGGATTGGATGAAGATGGAGATGGTTTCCCACAGACGGCGCCAAAAATGATGGTGCACAAACTTTTAAGGGATTTAAACACCAATCACTTTAGAATTTGTATGTGGAAGGGAAGACCATCACAGGCGATGAGCCTCAGGAACTGGGTTTCCAAGTGAGCGTGGGTTCTTCCAGCTAGGATAACACCAGAAAATGCAGTGAAGATGCAATGAAAATGGTGAAATACAGGGAGCTTTTGGAGAAGATGAAGTTCAGAGGAAAAATGCCCAGTTTATGTGTGTGGTCTCCATGGAGAAGATAAATTAGGGAATGTGCACATGCATTCCCATATTTATAGGTTGAGGGTGAGGGTAATTCGATGAATGTAACCAAGTGATCCCAGCTCAGTGTTGCCCTAGACACGTGGCAGCGTGTGATGGTGTGAAAATGATATCTCTGAAAGATACCTGTAGGTAGGTGTAACAGTGTGTCAGGCGAATGTGTGCGCACTACCACAGTGTGTCAGAGGTAGTTACAAGGATGTTGACGAGCGTTGAGCCGCTAAAAGTAGCTTGCTCTTTATTCCATTGTATGTGTTCCTGACGAGAGCCAGGTGATGAGGAGGGAGTTGGCTTTGGAGCTTGAATGCACCCTACAACAATGACGGCATGGGCGTCAGGGGTGGCACGAGCGTGAACGGGCCCTTGGAGGGACAAATCGAGCGTCATAAGGCTCGGAAAGTGGGTTTCCCTAGTAACTTAAAACGAGCGTTGGGGACGGTCGGGGTGGGAAAGGTGTCCAATTGAGTGAGGTCCCCGAGGGAGAACTAGGTGGTATAAAAGAGGGAAACACTCACGAGGGTAGTGGTCATCTCAGTTAGGCTGACTTAAGAGCCCTGAGTGAAACAGGGGGCGACCTCACGCTCGAGGAAGAGGGAGGGGTTGGCAAATAGGCCTTTAAGAGCCAAGGCGGTGGGTAACATGGGCTGGACTTGCTCACGAGCCCACATTAATGAGCGTCAAAAGCCCACGGGTCCCCCGGATCACCTGGTCAATCCTTCCGGATCATGCCACGTGTACGAATCAGATGCGAGCGTAAATTAGGCCCATGAGGAGTAAAAATTGTCCTTCCCGAATTTCAATTATAGTGATGACAAAAATGATCACATCCTTCTCACAAAATTTATGGTACTTTTTATTTGAACACATCCAAATATTATGTAGAACCAAATTATAATTATTAACAACATAAAAATTTGATAAATATTGAGTAAAATTAATTTTATCTAGTCCAAAATTCAGCCCAATGCATGGATAGAGCCAAGCTCAAGTCTTGACCCGCTAGGAAGCAGCCTGAACATGATTATCAACTAAGATTGTAATAACAATAAAAAAAAGTAAACATGCATAACTAAAATCCTAAGTCTTGAAATCCTATAAATATGGCCATTGAGATATGATGATCAAAACTTTTGATCTGATCCCTCTTAATTAGTCTATCCAAAACCCTTATTAGGGTAAGGTTTTGAGGAAAGAGAAGTTAATTTTAGGGCGTTAATCTTGGTTTGATCTCTCAATTAGTTTCATGGGGTTAATCTTAATTTTTTGATCTCTCTTAATTAGTCTATTTGAAATCTTAACTTATTACGGTAAAATCTTGAGAAAAACGAGACTAATTTTAGAACATTTTGGACCAAATATAACAACAATACTCTTAATTAAGTCGCTCAACAGTTGTGGATAATCGTATGAGTAAGCTAGTAAGTACACGTATCTAAATTTGATGGAAATATTGTGAAGTCACTATCCTAAGTCAATGGCCGAAACCCTAAGGCGTTGTGTAATATTAATTCAAAAAAGTTTTGTTCTTTGAAAAATCAACAAAGACATGAAGATGAAGTTATATTGATGGAATGGTTTTCTTTTTCTTTATTTGGTATATATTATTACTCAATTTGAGTTATATTAATTGTGAAATTTGAAATTAGAGTACCATAATCTTGAACTTAGAAAATTAAATAATCAAAATGCTGAAAGGTAAAAAGATGATGTTCTCTTTTGGACCAGAAAGAAGAAAGTAATGATGTTTATAGTTTTGGCTTCAATTACGTACGAACACATAAAGAGAGAAGAAGCATCTATATTATGAATGACTTATTGGACATAAGTCTTGCTTGGGGACAAAATGTTTGAATTTTATGCAATAAGGGGGAATTCTGCATATAACTTAGAAAGAAAATTTCACAAATATTAGTCTTTCTTTGGCGGGGTGGAAAATTATTTTTCTTTGGGTGTTTTGAAAGTCACATAATAAGTTTGTTTTCCAACAAAAAAATGAGTCTCTAAGAGAGATCATTTCCGCAATCAAATTCTCTGTGCTGGACCTCATGGAGGTGATGCCTAAGGGGACTCCTATACGAGCTACTAGGCTACACAATATCAGTTGGATTAAGTCACTTAAGGGTTGGATTAAACCAAACACAGGTGAGAGTGTTTTTTAAGACTCTTTTTCAGCAGCTAAGGTGGCATGGCTTGGCTAGATGTTTATTTGATTTTTCATATAAATTAGGAAACATCTTTATCAATATAACTCTTAGGAATTAGAGAAAGACTTAAACTGGCTTGAAAACAGCGGTATAAAAAGATATTGATTTTGAATGACTCACAGGTTATTGTTTCTCTAATAAAAAAATGTGATCATACCCTTGATCTCATCCTCTATGAAATTTGATTTATTACTGATTGTCAAGTTTTGTCTGATGTTCCATGGGAAATGAAAATCACTTATATTTGGTGTAAAACCAACAAATATGCAAACCTTCTTGCAAGAAAATGCAACACATATAACGGTTTAATTTTGTTGCACTGTCCAAATGATGATTTGAAAATTCTTTTAAAAGAATACTATCTTTTTCATTGAGATTTTTTGTTTTTTTTTTTTTTTCTTACTCTGCTCTTCATTGAGATTCTTGAGTCTTTTCCTATGATGCACGGATACGGACATGACGACACGGACACGACACTACACGGATACGGCAACACGGATTTTTTCTTGAATTTTCCACGTGAGGAGTGTCGGACACGGCATCGGACACTAGTGTCCGACACGACACGACACGACACGGCATAATGATATTTTTAGAAGTGTCCGTACATCATATAAGTTTTTTCTTAGCACGCAAAAAAACAAAAAAAACAACAAAAAAAACAAAACCCACTATCATACGTAATTTGGGAGGGAAGTAAAATTTTAAATACATAAGGACAAAAATTGAATACGAAAGATAAAATTTATAAATAGGGAGGACGAGTATATAAATATATCAAAGTATATATATAAAAATAATAAAAATTTAAAATCTAAAGGGTGCCCAAAGCCCCCTAACGTAACTGCCAAGTGCCAATGTATACAAGAATTTTGGGAACCGTCCATAGGGAGTTTCGAAGGAACATATTTACTTAAAGAATTCGGGAGATAATCAAATCACCGAGATTAATTTCGTGGGTCGGGGATGTTGGACATATTTTGGCTGAGATGGGCCGGGCCATTTAGTAATGGGCTCTGGCTAACGTTAGGATTTTAGTAATGGGCTACCCATAATAAAGAAGTTAAATTTAGATATTTATTAATAAAATATTATTAATGGGCTTAGATATGCGTGACCTTCCATTGGAGAATAGAGGTACACGTGTCTCGCTCTTACCGACCAGCTTTGCATGGCCACCTCAATCTACTACCCGCATGCAAAACCTACACTAAATTATTCCCATTTCCCATAATTTGAATTTGTTACGATATAATATTATAAAATCGTGCGTATCTTTATCTTATACTTATTTTGTAATTACTATATTTTTTTTAAAAAAAAAAGTTAATTCGTCATATGAGTTTTCCAATACGATTAATATAGCATTGTATCTCACCCTATGGATATAAAGGAGGTTTAAATCTATCACCTTATTAAAATCAAATCATGTCGTGCTAAACTTATTATGTTCCATAAAATTTAAACACGTTTTTCTTTTCAACTATGCTAATAATTAGTTTATTCCGTCACTTTTATAAATCATAAGCGTCTTAAAAGGATAAGATAGTCGATCATCAATTACAGTGATTAATTATTTTGTCTACTTCGCATATTATAGACACCTCCTAGGAGATGAGGCAATCAGTCAGAAGAATTAAACGAACCCTTGATATTAATATCGGGATTTAAACTTCTAACATTAGATTAAAAATGTTTCAACTACACTCTCATTATTTAATTTTTCTATTCGGAGTAACTAATATATATAACACTTTTCTTTTTTCACTAATATACAGTAGAATTGGTGTATAATTTTCACTAATACAGTACACTTTTATCTAAATTTTTATAGCATTTGAAATGTATTCTGAAGTAGTCGGGCCCATAATTTTCATTCATAAAAAACAAAAATAATTTCATCGCTCTGAATAGATAATATTTTTATACCAACTTTAATTTTTGTTCAAATAGATCTGTACAAAAATAATTGATTACTGGATCAAATCATAATTAATAAAAAGTATAGGTGCACAAACTGAATAAACCAAGAAATCGCACCGCAACCTCTTCATCACAAATCAATTACCGCTATTTCTTCACCTCCAAGTCCAAACCCAAAGCTGATCAACAGACCATTGCACACACTACAATGAAAGGTGGAGGTCTAGTCTACGCAGCGGGTGTCGCCACCGCATTCGCACTCTTAACCTGCGCACTCACCCTCCACGCCGCCCCGGAAAACGACCCAAAAATCCTCCAAGTCACCGACAACCACCACCATCACCGCCTCCTCGGTACGGCGGCGGAGCACCAGTTCAATAAATTCATTCAAGAGCACGGAAAGGATTACCCTACTCGCGAGGAGTACCTCCACCGCCTTGGGATTTTCGCTAGGAAGTAGGAACTTAATCAGGGCCGCCGAGAACCAGGCCTTGGACCCCACCGCCGTCCACGGTGTCACGCAGTTTTCCGATCTGACGGAGGAGGAGTTTGAGGGCTTGTATCTGGGAGTGAGAGGTGGCGCCGCCGCCGCAGCGCCGTGGGAGAACGCGGCGACCCAGGCGGCGGAGATTGAGGTCGGGGATTTGCCGGAGAGCTTCGATTAGAGAGAGAAAGGTGCTGTTACTGATGTTAAGATGCAGGCGATTAATTATAATTGTTTTTTGTGTATTTTAATGTTGTTATTTTTGTCCATTATTATTTATATTTATATTGATTTTATTATGTTTATTTATTTTCTTTTTTCAAACTTAAAAACATATTATAATTAATTAAATGAATATCAAGATTTCTTATATACGTCACAACAACAACAATATTCAAGTATTGATAATTCAATTTAATTTCAACCAGCTAGTCAAATTTAATTTGAGTATATATAGAAAAAAAAATAGTTATTATTAAGTAGGTAGGTAGTATAAGTTTTAAATTTTTTATTTGATATTTAAATTAATATAGAAATTAGGGATGTCTTTTTTAGTCAAGATTGAAACTTTACAAACAATTATCATTCAAATTGGGCAACAATTAATGAATATTAAAATTCTTGCAAATATATATATTTCATTTAATTTTAATCCATTTTTTCTTCAAAATTTTAAGTAATTACTATTGGGGATTTAGTTTCCTTAGATTTGTTGTAATTTTCATGGATATATAGGGCACCGGCGGGTCTTGCTGGGCATTTTGTACCACCGGCGTTATCGAAGGCGCCAACTTCATCGCGATTCGCGAGAGGCAAGCTGTTGAATCTTAGGTAGCAACAACTAGTCGATTGTGATCACCCGGTACTTATAATTGGTTATACGTGTTACTCATATAAATCCGATAAGAGGTTGTATATGGTAGTATTTCATGAATTATGTTTTTGTTTTTTTTTTTTTTGTGATAATTTGTATGTTGTGTATACATTAGTGCGATGCAAAGGAGAAGAAAGCTTGTGATGATGGATGTTCCGGGGGCTTAATGACGAATGCTTGCAAGTACTTGATCGAGGCGGGAGGGATAGAGGAAGAGGAGACGTATCCTTATACTGGGAAACGTGGCGAATGCAGTTCGAACCTGGGAAAATTGCGGTTAAGGTTTCGAATTTTACTACTATTCCCATCAATGAGGATCAGATTGCTGCTCATTTAGTCCGACATGGTCCCCTTGAAAGTCAGTATGAAGAAATATGCTTACACGCCTATTGTCGTTACACTTTACTATGTTGACAACTTTTTCCATGATTTTCGCCGTTAATTAATTTTGTCAGTGGGTAAAGTACTAGCTAGAGGGGTATAAGCTAGTCAGCTTGAGCTAAAATACCAAGCTTGAGCTCTTGATGTTCGTTTAATCTAGGGTGATATCGGTTTTGAGTTCAATTTATACCTAAGTTCAAATTTGGTAACGCAGTTTACACCTTATTTTGTGGCCACAAAAAATCGGAGCCAAATGGATCTATATGTTACGCTTCATGATTCTCAAATGCTGGAAATATAACCTTGAGTTGGTGTTGCATATTGCAGTTGGGCTAAACGCCGTTCTCATGCAAACCTACATGGGCGGATTCTCGCGCCGCCTCATATGTGGCAAGAAATGGGTTAACCATGGTGTTCTCCTTGTTGGGTATGGCTCCAGAGGTTTCTCGATTCTGAGATTGGGTTACAAACCGTATTGGATCATCAAGAACTCATGGGGGAAGCGTTGGGGAGAACACAGATACTACAAGCTGTGCCGGGGTTACGGCGTGTGCAGAATGAACACTATGGTTTCTGCCGCCATGATTCAGGCATCCTAGTAAGATGTATCTAGGACTTGGAAAAATAATTACACAAACAAGAAGGTCTTATACTATGTGGTGCTTTTACTTCATAAATGTTATAGTCCAAGAACTTAATGCCAGATGTTATAATAGTTCTAGAATTTAGACGGTTGGTTTTGGCGTAATATAGTGTTGGAACTTTGAAGTTGCAAACGTTGAACTTCACAATATTTCGGATGTCCTTTTGTGTTTGGACAACAATATGTTGTTATAAATGGAACGAATCGGGGGTTGTGGTTTTACTTGTTTTATATCTTTGCTCTTTTCTTTTTTTTTTTTTTTGTTTTTTTTTTGTTTTTGTTTTCTTTTGTGCTACAACCTATTTATTTGGGTTACGATTTTGATATGTAATGCCAGTTATTTCACTACTATTACTATCACTATTTGGGTTGCGGATATGGATGGAGATATGGTGTATCAAGACAGATATCAAGGTGGAGATACAAAATATCACGTGAGATATTAACAGAGAATAGGAATTGGATAAGCTTCAATATTTAGTTGGATAGAATTTATATTATATTATTTAATATTTTTAGTTGTATTATGATTCATCCGAAAAGGGGATGATAATGACTTTTTTTTGTATAACAGGATTATTAATTACTCGTTGGATTTACGATCCAAGTAATAAAAGCCCAAGTTTCTTTTGGGTCCCAACTCCAATAGGATCCCCACGCCTCGTTAGCCCATATTGCTCACCTGATAACTCCAATAATCCAATTGTTAAATCAATTGGAACCTGTAATAATTTTTTGGCAAAAAAAAAGAAGTCTTTTGGAAACCGGTACTTCGGTGATTCACGTATTCCATTAATACAACTAGAAATATTAAATAACACAATATAAATCCTATCCAACTAAATATTGAAGCTTATCCAATTCCTATTCTCTCTGGATATCTTTGCATCTCCACCTTGATATCTCTCTTGGTACACCATATCTCCATGATACACCATAGCTCCATCCATATCAGTTACGATTTTTGTGTAATGGCGGAGGTGAGAACTATAACTATTGGGATCACTATTTTCATGCGTGATGGCTGAGTTATCTCACTTGCTACAACTATCATTAGTCTCATACATTTAATAGTTATAGCGTTCATAGCCATTTTAATGATGCGTTCAAAAAAAATGCATCACCCTAAAGAGCCAACAATACCAAAAACCCTGTGTTTTTCGAAAGAATCTTAAAAAACCCCGACAAAAAAAAAGTACTTTAAAAAACCTTATGTTTTTTAAAATAGACTCACCGCCCCCTCATCCCAAATAGTTAACAAAAAAGAGTAAAATTCCTATTATACCCTTATATACTGTTTGAAACATATAATATTATTAAAAATTATTTTTTAATTTAGAATAAATATTATATTAATAAATAAAATATAATATAAATTATATTATTATATCTATTATAGTATAATATATATATATATATATATATATATATATATATATATATAATTATCATGAAAATTTAATATATGTATTTACACTAATATAATAATTAACATATATATTTATAAATGTATTATATATATAATAATAAATTAACAAATTTATAGAAATAATATATATGTACATATATACATAATTCATATTAATATATATATATATCTCGTCTTCCTCCCAAATCCCTGCACTCTTCTTGTTCCCGCCGATCTCCCCGCCCAACGCCGCCGCCTCTCGATCTCCGCCGCCCAACGTCGCCACCGCCGCTCTTCTCTGCATCTCCACCGCCTCACACAGCCCAGATCTCCGCCATCCAACGCCACTGCCGCCATCTCCTCTCGATCTCCGTCGCTCAAAGCCGCCGCCTCCTCTTCACTTCCGGTCGCACAACGCCGCCGCCGCCGCCGCCGCCGCCGCCGCCTGTCGATCTCGTCCTCCACCGTCTCACAGCCTCAGATCCCCGCCGTCCATGGCCTAACGTTGCCGGTGCCGCCTCTCCACCTCCATCGCCCAACCACCATCGTTGCCGTTGGATCTCTTGTCCACCCCCACCGTTGCCGGATTTCTTCTCCAGAAAAGCGGGGTGTATATATATATATATATATATATATTTATATTTATATTTATTCATTTTTTCCCTTTATTTATTCATATACATAATTTAATAAATATAATAAGGGGCTAAAATTGTCTTTTTATACAGAAAAGTGAAGAAATTTTCAATTTCACTCGCAGCCAACGCGTGTACACGAGGGTTTTCTGTGTATATTTTAGAAAACATAGGGTTTTTTAAAGTACTTTTTTTTTTTGTCCGTGGTTTTTTTTGATAATTTCATGTTACACAGGGGAGCTGGACGACATTTTCCCTCACCCTAAACTATGAGAATTGAATTATTTGTGAAAATAAGTATTGAAGTGAGATAAAACTACAAAATAATGCATCACCCTATTTATAAGGGAACTCTAAACTTTGAGAATTGAATTATCTAAAAATAAGTATTAAAGGGAGATAACCAGGAAAGGAGCCTGCAAAATAAAGATCAGAAGATGTGCGTAATGAAATAATAATATTGATAGCCATAAGTAAAATAACCAAGTAGATAAACTAAAGAATAAGAGAAATCAAGTTTGTCATTCCCAAAGTAAATTCTTGATAATAAACAGATTTCTGTTAGAATTGAGAGAGAGAGTTTGTTGTATTATGGGCGTATCCTCTTATTTAAATATATGCCTAGAATCCTTTATTCTGTTGGGACTCTTTCCTATTTTTTAGGCGAGTTGGGGAGTTGGAGAGAAATTGAAGTAGTTGAGAGATATCTTTTCTCAATTTTCCGTTACATGACATAAAGTTTGGATTCTAAGTTAATATATATGTTGGGGAACTCCTGTGAAAACTACTCTATCTGAAGTTAGTGGAGCTAAGACTTGGTAAAATCACGTCTTTCCAGATTCTTCTATTTTTACGGGAGTTCACCAGGGTACCCTCCTCCTGGAATCCACGTATTATGCCTTCATCCCTAAGAATCCACTTATCATGTGTTCCTGCACATACTTATCACTTATGTATATGAGTCTTCTCATTGGGCTCGAGCTTGTGAGTTGGCCCAGTTTTCCCCAGGTCATAATCCTTTCATTCGTCTGGCGGACTCGACTCATAAATGGGCCGTGATTCAGGTGTACTGAAAATAGGATCCATTAAATAAGAATCATAGTTTTGCTTGTTTGATATAAGTCATTCTTTGGAGTTCCGATAATAATTGTTATCTTTCGTATCACATTGACATTTTTCGTGGTGTCAACCAATTATATGATTATATTGATCAGTGTTTTAAGTTATTCTAATGTATACATATTTTTTAATAAAAAATATTTAAATTCCGCGCCTAGCCTAATAGAAGAAAATGTATGCAATTATTTAATTTCTAAAATTAAAAAAGGGATCTGTAACTCCCCAGTTTCCAGCCGTTTAGGTACGCGCGTCACGCGCGTGAGTTTGAGATTTAGGGCTATTTAAATTTTTTTTCGTTATTTAATTACGCTATTTAATTTATTTGATTTGGTTACTTGTAAATTAAATGATTTAAACTTCTAACTTCGAGAATTTATTTACGTGAATTGTGTATTTATTATTCTCCGAGCATGATTTATGTGTTTAATTATTTCTAAATGTGGGAATTACATGTTTAAGTGACCTTAATTAGAAGAATTCATGTTCATTGTCCTTAATTGAAACTTGTTCTAAGTTTTGGGAGTCAATTGCTTACCTTAACCTTTTGAGGGACCTAATTGCAATTAATTAAATTTGTGGCTGACTATTTCTTTCCCAACCAATGAAACCCTAGCCATTCTTCATCTTTGTTTCTCTTCCTCCTCCATCCACCCCAGTAGCAGCGCAACAGTCCCACCAGCAACCCCAAGCCTACCGCCCGATTCCACCGCCGGTTGTCTTTCTCGGCTGCCGCTCCCAGCCTCTCGATTCTTTGTTATTTTCCTCATTTCTCGTCCAGCAGCCGCACCACCGCCACCTGACGTCGCTGCTTGCTTCACCAGCCACGGTCCACCGTGGATCCAGCCACCATCATCGCCACCGAACACACCTTACCACCGCTCCTCCGGATTCAGCCTATCACATTCAGCCGCCGATTTCAGCAACCCCACAGCAGCTCCGACAACTCACACCACCAAACAAGCTGCCGGCATCGTCAACCTCAATCGCTGTTGTTCACAAATTGCAGCCCCGTTTGATAGCCACCATTGCCTTATCCTTCTCTAGTTGCCGCTTGTTCCCCTTCTCCAAGTGGGGTTTATCTCCAAGGTGGAGATATCTTTATCGAGTAGGCATCCGGTACTGTTCGTGTCTCTTGTCTCGTCGTATTTCAAGTGAGGGTGTTTTCGTTCTAGTTACGTACATAAACCCTAAAACCTGCATGAATGAATTTTGGCCAAACCATACTTATATTTATATCGTTTCCAAGACTGTAATAGAGTAAACTTTTATTGAACTAAACCTACTGTTATTGTTATTTACTGACCCTTCCTGTTTTGGCGAGATATTGTACTGCACATTGATTGGGGCCCAGGGTTGAGTGTATTGAGTAATCCGGGGAGGTATCGGGCCGACGGTGATCTCTTGCACTCCCCACATTGTTGAGAAGAACCCGGAATCCACTAGGAGGTTAGTGGAGGATGGAGTCTCGATCCTTGGGGATTCATGCACCCATTGACCATATTGACTGGATTGCGAGGGCTAGCTACCCGGACCATCACTGGAGGAAGAAGGATGTAACTGATTGTGCACTGTTACTGAATTGATTGTATTGTAACGATTGAAACCTAATAATTATTGCATGATTGCTTTAAAGTGAAATTTAATCATTGTATACTGTCGGAGTTTGGTTGGAGATTGTGCATGCTCACTCACCGAGCACTGATAGCCTGTAATTGTAATTAATTGTATAAATTGATAGTTGTAAAGTCCGAGCGTTGAATATCTGATTTCTTTCCCTCTACGGGAACTACTTTACCTAAAACTTTGCTCGGGATTTACAGCTTGCATGTGCATGTTTCTATATATACGTATATCTCCTGCTCACTCAGTCTTCTAGAGACTGACCACTCTTTCCCTTTCTTTCAGGTTCTTTACAGGTGATTGCTAGGCAGAATTGAGTTGTAGGTCTTTGTTCGAGTCCTGTACTTGTACACTCACTTCATATTGTATTTATTTATTGTATTGATCTATCTATTGAGCTGAATTGAACTCGGGACAGGTTAGAACAGGTGTATTGCGTAGTAGAACCTGTACTTACTTTTCCATTGGAATTGCATTTATTTTTCCTCGATATTAGATACATAATTGCCCTGCTTCCGCCCCTTTGTTACGGTTGAATTGTTTCAGGGTTAGATTCCGCCTAACTAGGACAGTCTTTTCATTGTCTTCCGTTCGCTGTGAGTTTGGTTTATATATGGATTAGCCCATTTCATATGTGGACCGAGCTCATAGTGCGAGGGATGTGGTGCTCTCGTCGCGGGTGTTACAAGATTTATAAGCAAATGTGTCGAAATACACGAAATGTAGTTTATCCTTAGTATAATTAATAATTTCGTACTCTAATTGTTTTTCAAAAATCTATGTAAATTGTTAATGTAATCTTTTATCCTTAATACATGTTTGTTAATCTTAATTTTGCAGCTATGTGAATCTTCATTCTTTTCATCAATCACCATTCAAGAATAAACCGTGATTTTATTAATTCAAGCAATATATTAATTTAAAATTTATAAAAAATTACTAAATCTTTAAAATTATTATTTAAAATAGTCCTTAATAAAATAAAATTCTAAAATAAAATAAATTTTATATTAAATATTAATATAATAAAATCAAAACGTTAAAACTTTAATATTTCAGAAAAACATATATGCCCTAACATCTTATAAGTAGACTTTATTAGACAAAAATCTAATATAATCAAAAAGAAATTTATGATATTTTAATAACTATTTAATATTAAAATTTTCTCTATTGATAATATTAAAGTTAATATTTCCTAAAATTTAGTTAATTTCTCAATATGCAATTTCATTTTTTTTAATGCAATATACGTAGAGCTATTAATATGTTAATAATATACACAAAAGATCCACTTCAAACCCTCCTCAACACAAATCCCTTCTAAACCGTTTTGATGGTTGCACGGGTTGAGGTGACAGTTTTGTAGCATTGACAGTTTTTCCATAACAACATTACCTTCAACAATAGAAACTATGGAGAAAAAAATTAAAGAAAATGAAGAAGAATGGCGGTGGCTACAAAAAACAACGGCGGTGGCGATTAAACGGTGGTATATGAAAAGAAAGAAGATTTTGGATAATTCTACAAATATATACTAATATATGGATTGAATTGTAATAAAATAATAATTGATTAATGAAATTCATCCATAATCTAATGGAAAAGGGTGGTATATGAAAAGAAGGAAGATTTTGGATAATTATACAAATATATACTAATATAGGGATTGAATTGTAATAAAATAATTGTTAAGTCCGTTTTTCGTGATTATTTTAATTAGGAATCGATCATTTTATTGCACATCTTTGAGCTTAAATCGATATTTACGGTTCATTTTTAGGTGCAAATGGTCATGGAGCCGAGATGAATAAAAAAGGGACGAAAGCAAGAAAAAAAGGGGATTAGAGAAGTTGACTTTACAAAATCTCAAAACTTGGCCAAAATGAGGTCGTGCCCTTTTCAGTCGCAGGCACGACCATAATTCTTCGGATGATTTTTGCCAATTTAAGGGTCAAATCTCGAGAGTAGGGAAAAATAAGGTCACGGCCGTAACCTGTCTACGCTGATTTCCAGTCGCAGGCGCAACTTATTTTCTGATCAATTTTTGCCTATTTTTCATGCCTAATCTCAAAACATGGCAAAAATCAGGTCGCGGCCGCGACCCTGTCCAGTTCATTTTTGGTCGCGACCGCGACCCCTAAAGAAAACGCGATTTTATGAGTTGGTCGCGGGAGCGACCGTTTCATGCCTATTTTTGGTCACGGCCACGACCCTGTGCAGACACGTTTTTTTCAAAACTTAGGCAGTTTTCA
Organism: Lantana camara; assembly: GCA_037501455.1. Taxonomy (NCBI): domain Eukaryota; kingdom Viridiplantae; phylum Streptophyta; class Magnoliopsida; order Lamiales; family Verbenaceae; genus Lantana; species Lantana camara. Next base: position 91,071,605 of record CM074863.1, read on the forward strand.
ACGAGATTTCTACTACTTTAGACTTTTCGGTTTCTTTTAAACAATTATTTTTATTCAGTTTCATTACGGATTTCGTAGAATTACTTTAGGGTTTGAATGCTTTTGAATGTTGTTTAATATTCTCAGAATTTATCTCGTACTATGTTTAAGTTTGAAAGGAAGAATTTATGTTCAGTTAGCATGGTTTGGAGTAATTTCATGAGTAGCTAAGTTCGTTAAGGCTTGGGAATAAATATGTGTATGCTAGATGTTTGAATAAATACCTAAGTGAGTGAATTAATTCTTTTGATTTATGAAAACTAGAGTCGAATTAGTATGTGAAGGTTTGGCCATCCTTAACATAATTCGTAGTCATTACTTATTCAAAAGATCCGTGGTGACTTAGATGATTTCATAAAAGTTAGAATTTAAGAACTAAGAAATTTGATCTTATTCCGGTTAATATTTGTATCTCTTAATTTATGCCGAGCCGCTGGATTAAGAGCTACACTTGTCTTGTTCAATGGTTAAATTTAATTGTCAAATAATTGTGAAAACTTTTCTGAAATTTGATTTAATATTTACTTAGAATTCGAAAGAACCTAAGCTATAATTTAGTGACAAGTAAAAAGGGATGAATTCATGAATTTAAGGCATTGTGAGAACTATAGTTGCATATATCATTCCCTAGCCTATTCTTTATCAATTGAATTAAGTAGTAAATTATTTACTTTCTTGCGAGTAATCATTGTTTAATTGTTGGTATTAATTCCTCAACATGTTTTTCTTCGATCTATCGATTAGATCCCCTTCCTCGTGGGTAAGACCTCTCGTGCCATAACTTCATTTTTAGCTTGCACTTGGGCTTTTGAACTTAACGAATATTTTCTATCAAGTTTTTGGCGCCGTTGCCGGGGGAGGCGTTGAATTAATATCAATTTACATACTTATATCTAGTGTTTTAGATCAATTCTTATTATTCTTAGTTTATTTTCATTTGAAGCTTAATCTATTGGAAATCTTTTTGCAGGCAATTCACACTTAGAAGAACTCAAAACTTGGACAATATTCACTACACTCCAAAAATTGAGAGAAGGCTACGAGCAATCAGTTGAGAACGCAGACAAGAAAGACTTTCATCACCAGAAATGACAGATGATGGGAATAACGGGAATAGTGGGAGAAATCGAAACCCAAACAATGATGGTGAACCTAGAGCCCCACAACCAGCACTCAAGGATTATAACATGCTAAATGTTGGGATAATCCAGAACAATCTAGTTCGGCCTCCCATTGCGGCAAATAATTTTGAGATCAAGCCATCCGCTATTAGCTTGTTGCAACAAAATCAGTTTGGAGGCCTTGTTACTGAAGATCCGGCTGCTCATTTGTCCTACTTTCTCGAAGTATATACCACATTCAAGATGAACAATGTTTCAGATGATGCAATCAGGGTCAGACTTATTCCCTTTTCTTTGAGGGATAAAACACGTGCTTGGATTGGAACTCTACCAACCGAGAATCTTCAAACTTGGGAAGCTTTATCCCAAGCATTTCTAGTAAAGTACTTCCCTCCCATCAAGACTATGAGATGCATAAATGACATCACTTCATTTAAGCAGTATGATGGGGAGTCGTTGTATGAAGCTTCGGAGAGGTTCAAGGATAAGCAAAGGAAATGCCCACATCATGGTCTTCCAACTTGACTTATTGTGCAAACCTTCTACAATGGGATGACTCAGAACATTAGAGTGATGGTAGATGCAGCATCCGGAGGGAGATTGATGGCAAAAGCCGAGGATGAAGCTCTTCAACTTTTGGAGAACATGGAAGCCAATGATAGTTGGAGTCATGAGAGGACTACTCATCAACCTACCAAGGCGGTGGCGGGAGTGCTAGAGTTGGATGAACTAACAACAATTAATGCTAAGTTTGAGGCATTGGACAAAAAATTGGATCAGTTAGCTGATGTCGGGACATCATCCACACCACCCCCCATTTATGTATCTTGTGAGATTTGTAGTGGACCGCATATGTTTAATACTTGTCCTCATTCTAATGCAGGTATTCAGGTTGGAGCCGGGCAAGAGCAAGTCAATTATGTGAACAACCAGAGACCGCTCAAGAACCTATACTCCAACACTTATATTCCAAGATGGTAGAATCATCCTCATTTATCCTGGTCTAACAATCAAGGGAATCAACCGAGATAGAATTTTCAGCCTAGGCCTCAAGGCCAATCTCAAGGACTACCTCAACAAGTCCATAATCAGAATGCACCAATGCCTCCACAACATCCACAACAACCCGATCAAAAACAAAGATGGGAGGCAGCTTTGGAAATGTTTATCACAGTTACTATGGATACATTTAATAAAATTCAAACTCAATTGGAGCATGTGATAAACCACAACCGAAGCCTGGATATGCAAATTGGACAAATTGCAGGTCCCTCGATTCCTAGACTACAAGGAGTATTGCCGAGCAAAACAGAAACAAATCCCAAAGAGCAATGCAAGGCTATCACTTTAAGGAGTGGGAAAGAGTATGAAGGACCAAATATACAAGAAGAGAGTGAGGTGAAAGATGAGGAGAAAATGGAGGAAAAAGAGGAAGTAGAGAAGGAGATTGAGTTGACCAAAAAGGAAGAGCTCCCTTCACAACCAAATGAGTATGTGGCACCGAAACCTTATGTGCCACCCGTCCCATTTCTACAAAGGTTGCAGAAGCAGAAGTTAGAGAAGCAATTCAAGAAATTTCTGAATATCTTCAAGGAATTGCATATAAATATTCCTTTTGCTAAAACTCTAGCTCAAATGCCTACCTATGTGAAATTCTTGAAGGAGATCCTCTCCAATAAAAGAAAGCTAGAGGAGTATGCTACCATTGCACTTACCGAGGATTGCAGTGCGATATTGCAACACAAGCTTCCTCCGAAACTTAAAGATCCAGGGAGTTTCTCTATACCTTGCACAATTGGTAGTTTGAATTTTAATAGAGCATTATGTGATCTTGGAGCAACCGTTAGTTTAATGTCATTATCTATTTGCAGGAAACTAGGTTTGGATACGTTGAAGCCTACTACCGTAACATTGCATCTAGCCGACCGATCGGTCAAGTATCTAACCGGAGTTTTGGAGAATGCTTTGGTTCGAGTTGGGAAATTCTACCTACCAGCAGATTTCATTGTGTTGGATATGAAGGAGGATAGAGAAATGCCTTTGATCCTTGAAAGGCCTTTCCTTGCTACACCCAGAGCCCTTATTGATGTCAAGAATGGACTCCTAACTCTTAGAGTTGGAGAAGAAAAAGTGGAGTTCAACCTATTCAAGGTGGTCAAGGGAGCTGAATTGGATACGAAGTGCTTTATTATGGATACAATCGAGGGAGAGAGGCTAATCGACACTCAAAAGGAAAACCCATTGGAGCTATGTTTGAATGGCTTGGAAGGAATGGTGGAAGGTGAGGAGATCTTAGAAGAGTTAGTAGCTTATACAAAAGCTTTGGAGGCAACCCCGTACGTTCCTTTCCGGCAAAGGTATGTGTATGAGGAATTGGGGACAGGTAAACCCTTTCCTCCTCCATCTATTGTTAAAGCTCCTACATTTGAGTTGAAACCCTTCCCCGAGCATTTAATGTATGTGTATTTGGGTGAAAATGATACGTTGCGTGTTATTATTTCATCTAGTTTATCCGATGCGCAACTTCATAGTCTTTTGAGGGTGCTAAGAGAACATAAACGAGCCTTAGGTTGGATTATTGCTAATATTAAAGGAATAAGCCCCTAGATTTGCATGCATAGGATATTAATGGAGGATGATCATAAGCCCTCGGTTGAGCACCAACATAGATTGAATCCAAACATGAAAGAGGTAGTTCGGCCTGAAGTGATTAAGTTGTTAGATACAGGAATTATTTATCCTATCTCGGATAGCAAATGGGTTAGTCCGGTACAAGTGGTACCTAAGAAAGGGAGGATGACGGTTGTTAAAAATGAAAATAATGAACTAATCCCTACTAGGACGGTTACTGGGTGGAGAGTGTGTATTGACTATAAAAAACTTAATAATGCCACCCGTAAGGACCACTTTCCTTTGCCTTTCATTGATCAAATGCTAGAAAGATTGGTTGGACACTCATATTATTGTGTCTTAGATGGATATTCAGGGTATAATCAAATAGCCATAGCACCGGAGGATCAGGAGAAATGTACTTTTACTTGCCCTTATGGCACCTTTGCTTATAGGAGAATGCCTTTCGGGTTATGTAATGCTCCAGCCACATTTCAGGATTTACGATGGCCATTTTTTCTGATTTTATAGAGAAAACGATTGAAATATTCATGGATGATTTCTCTGTTTTTTGCTATTCATTTGATTCTTGTTTATTACATCTAACCCGAGTCTTGCAGCATTGTGAGGAGACTAACTTTGTGTCAAATTGGGAGAACTTCCACTTTATGGTAATAGAGGGCATAGTGCTAGGCCATAAGATTTTGGAGAAGAGCATTGAAGTGGATCGTGCAAAGATAGATGTGATTGCAAAGTTACCACCACCGACGAATGTCAAGGGAGTACGGAGTTTCCTTGGTCAAATTGGGTTTTATCACTGGTTTATCAAGGATTTCTCCAAAATTACCTTACCACTTTGTAAGCTTTTACAAAAATATAGTGAATTTGAATTTGATGACAATTGTTTGCTTGGATTTGATAGGTTGAAGAAGGAGCTTACATCGGCTCCAATAATCGTGGCACCAGATTGGAATCTTCCGTTCGAGTTGATATGTGATGCAAGTGATCTAGCTATAGGAGTTGTGCTTGGATAAAAATGGGATAAACGTTTACATGTTATAGCTTATGCTAGTAAAACATTAAATGATGCACAGTTTAACTATGCCACTACTGAAAAGGAACTTTTGGTTATTGTATTTGCATTTGACAAGTTTTTCTCTTATGTGATAGGTTCGAAACCCGTGGTGTATACGGACCATGCGGCGGTCAAATATTTGCTAGCCAAAAAGGACTCAAAGCCTCGCTTGATTAGGTGGATTCTTTTGCTCCAAGAGTTTGACTTGGAAATTTGTTGAGTGTGAAATTCCTATGGATTTGAGCTTATATTAGAGTATATTCTTGTGCCGTTTGATGCGTTTACGTGTTATTTTGCTCCATTTAGGTGATTTTTGAGTTGGAGATAAGAAACAGCAAAGCAAGACAAATTCACGCGTTTTTGAAGGAAAAAGGACTAACTCCCTTTTAACCCTTAGAAGAACAAAGGTGTTAAGCCCCGTTATCAGGCACAGGAGCACCGCTTTTGGCAAAGTATGGGAGTAACGCCCGTTACTTCCTGGCAGTGCAACTCTGGTAATGCCCGTTACCAGAGGCAGTAGGAAGAGATTTTTGGCGTAGAAGGGGTAACGCCCGTTACCCCTGGGCAGAAGGAAAGCGGTAACGCCCGTTGCCACTTATAAAAGCGTTATTGCGATTTCAAGGCAGTAACGGGCGTTAACTAGGATTGCGCATAGATAGGTAATACCCGTTACCTGGGGCGGCGAGACAGAATTTTGGGCAGCTATTTAAGTGCGTTTTGGAGTCTTCTTGAAGGACTTCTTCTTTCGTTCGTAACCTAGCCTGAGGAGAGAAGTTCTAGAGTTTTGAAGAGTTGTTCAAAGAATTTTGAGAAGACGAAAGGATCGAGTTCTTAAAAAATTTCGGTTTTTCGATTTATTTACTACTTTAATTTCTCAAACTAATTCCTTTAAGTTTGGTTTTAGTTAGTTTTCATGTTAGATTTGTTTTTCCAGATTCTTATTGAATGTTTATGAGTTTAAGTTTGAGACCTTGTCTTGGTTTGATGAACATGAATTTCCTTAATGCACTTTACTTTAGTTTTATGAGTTTTGCTTTAATTATGAGTAGCTAAAACCCCAGGGCTAGGGGAGTGATGATGAATTTATGATATGTGTTTGATATGATGCTTGAATGACTTGTGCTAATTCGTAGTGTGAAAACTGGTTCGAATTGAATTGTGAAGGCCTGATCACCCTTAGAATAATCTAGAATTACTTGAGAATCGAGAGGTTAATGGTAATTGAGATGGTTTTCATAACTAGTAGAGTATGAATGCAAAGAGATTTGGTTTTGGTCTACACAACAGTAAGTCTTATTCCATACCAAGCCTCTAGAATAGGAATTGCACTAGTCTTAGTCTTGTTGGCTTAATTAATACATTGATGATTGTGAGAGCAACGTTGAGCTTAATTAAATACACGGTTATACCTTGAGAGAGGATAATTCATATATAAGTGACTAGGTTGTAGAATTCCACTTGTCAAACGAGTATTGTATTGAATCCTGAATGCATAAGTCATTACTCCCCTGCCTATTTAGTCTACTGAGTTTAATCCGTGTTTAAGTGTGTTATTTGTGTTTTCTTAGAGTTAATTACTTCAAGTTTATTCTAGTAGGTAGATATAACAACTTGAATTCGTTCGGTCTTTAGATTAGAAATAGATATTGAGTAGTGATTGATTTCCCTTCTCTGTGGGTACGATCCTATTGTGCTACGCGTATATTAAGTGTACACTTGCACGATTGGTTTTAACTTAGTGAATCTAAACAAACCACAACAAGTTTTTAGCGTCGTTGCCGGGGAAGGCGTTTTAAATCAATATTACTTAAATATTTTGATCTAGTGCTTTAGACCATTTTTTTATTTTGTGTTTTGATCTTAGTCATTATGGAGTTGAGCTAAGGATTTTCTTTGCTTGTGTGCAGGTATACCGTGCATGCGAAGATCTCAAGATCCGGAACTAGTTCTCTACGATCCAGAAATCAAGAGAACACTCAGCGCTGTTAGGAAGAAGAAAAAGAAAAGCAAGAAATCCAGAACCGAATCAATGGCAGTAGATCCGAACAATGCAAGAGGTGGAGGGGTTGTAGATCCACCACCACCACCTCCTCCTGCGATTAGAGATTATAACTTGCCAAATGCTGGAGCAATCCAGACCGCAACTCGTCCCCCGATTGGAGCAAACAACTTTGAGATCAAACTAGCTATAATCAACTTACTGCAGAACAATCCATTTTCAGGATTATCACTAGAGGATCCAACATCTCATCCTGAGTATTTCCTTGAGGTGTGCGATACCTTCAAGATCTACAATGTCACAACTGATGTTACTCGAGTCAGGCTTTTCCCTGTTTTCACTAAGGGAAAGAGCCAAAGCATGGTTAAGTACTGTACCGAATGAGTCCTTTCAGACGTGGGATGTGCTTTCTCAGGCTTTCTTAGGCAAGTTCTTTCCTTTTAGTAAGACAACAAAGTACAGAAATGATATTCAAGGTTTGAGACAAGTAAACGGAGAATCCTTCTATGAGGAGTGGGAAAGATTTAAGGATTTGCAGAAGAAGTGCCCTCATCATGGGATTCCCGGTTGGTTATTGATTCAAACTTTCTATAATGGGATGTCCCCTACATACAGAGGAGCGATGGATACTACTGCAGGCGGAGCATTCTTATCCAAATCTGAGACCATTGCTAAAGAACTGTTAGATAATATGTCACAGAATGATGTTTTTGTGCATGACAGGAGCCATTCCCAATCAGCTAAAGTGCAAGCAGTAGTTGCAGAACGAGATGGATTAACATCCATCAATGCCCAGTTTGAAGCTCTTAACAAGAGATTAGACCAACTCTATGTGAATACAGTTGGGATACAAGCCCAACCAACTCAGGTAAATTGTAAAATTTGTGGTGGTCCACATGCATTTAACGTGTGTCTTCATATCAATGCAGGAGAACAGGTTCAAGAGCAAGTGAGTTATGTAAACAACTCAAAACCGGTGAATGACTCGAATAACTACAATCCAGGACGGAAGAACCATCCCCATCTTTCCTGGTCTAACAATCAGAATGTTCAACAACCACCATCTCAGCGTAGACCGTAATTTCAGTCGAGAGCTCAGTTTCAACAAAGACCACCCATTCCATATCACGCCCTACCTCCTCAGCAGGAACATAAGCAAGGATGGGAGGCTGCACTTGAGAAATTCATAGCTGTGTCTATAGAACGTTATCAAAAATTGGAGACTCAAGTGGAACAAGTGGTGAATCAGAACAGAAATTTGGAGACTCAGATTGGCCAGATTACCCAATCTTTGAATATGAGAGGTCTAGGAATGTTGCCGAGTCAAACCGAAAACAATCCCAAGGAGCACTATAAGGCAATTTTTGTGCAAAATAATGGCGAAAATGATATTCCAAAGTTGCTGGCAGATTTTGAATTTGAAGAGTTGAGTTGTGAGAGGGTTGAAGAGGTAGTTGAGATCGTGAAAGTGGAGATGGAGGAGAAAAAGGAAGGGGTCCTTTCAAAGCCAAAGGTGAGTGTGGCAACCAAAGAACAAGTGCCACCGGTGATATTTCCTCAGAAATTACAGATGCAGAAGTTAGAAAAACAAATTGAGACGTTTTTGAGCATGTTTAAGCAGCTTCACATTAACATCTCTTTTGTGGAGGCATTAGCTCAAATGCCTAAGTATTTGAAGTTTTTGATGGAAGTGATTTCAAGAAAAGGGAAGTCTGAAGACTTTGCTACGGTTTCACTCACTGAAAAATGCAGTGCTATGATTTAGCAGAAGCTTCCCCAGAAGTTCAAGGACCCCGGGAGTTTTTCTATCCCTCTAACTATTGGTTCCTTACAGTTTAATAATGTTTTGTGTCATTTAGGAGCTAGTGTGAGCCTAATCCCTCTATCTACTTCTAGGAAATTAGGAGTGAAGGAGCTCAAACCGACTAATATGACACTCCAGCTAGCGAATAGATCAGTGAAATACCCTATAGGAATTCTTGAGGATGTGTTGGTAAAAGTTGGGAAATTCTGCATTCCTAATGATTTTGTAGTTCTTGATGTTGAGAATGATGAGAGTATGCCACTGATCCTTGAAAGACCGTTTTTAGCCACGGCTGGAGCGGATATTGATGTTCAGAATGGACTTCTCACATTCAAAATAGGAGATGAAAGTATGGAGTTTAGTACTTTTAGCTCCATGGCATCACCACTGGTACTGGATGAGTGTCGCATGAGCAGGGCTATAAGTGAGACATCAGACGGAGTGTTACGGTCGCAAATGAAAGAAATTCAGTTAATTGGGGGAGGAAACCGAAATCTCAACAATTGAGGATGAAGAATGTGTCAGAATTAGATACGGGGAAATTAAGATTTCGTGTTGAGAGCAACAAGAACGAGGTCACGCCTTGTGACTCGTCACGAGGCGATTGTTAATTCCCAATCCGATTTCCAAAGTCAAGCTAACGACTATAACTTAGAACTAATTTCTCTCTCTTGTTTCTTTTTTTTTCTTTTCTTTTTCGTTCCTTTCGTTCGCATCGTTTTTCTCATGTAATTTTAGTTTTCTCTCTCTCGTGTTGCAGGTTAAGTGAGCTGTTGTCAGAGTATGGAGGCAAGGACCGTGATTGAGCTTTAATGTTGGCATTAAGGTTTTGGAAGCTTTGCTAGCACGTTGCCGGATCTTCAATCGATAAGGGAGTTTTCTTGAACTTTAATTATTTCTTTTGCATGAGGGCATTACAAAGCTTAAGTGTGGGGGAGCAATCTAGGGATGCTAGGAGTCTTTATTGAAAACTTGTACGATTAGATGTTTTGTTACACTTAGGAGTTGCTAGGAATTGAAAATTTTTGAAAATTTTGAAAATTTTTCCCCGTTTTGAACTTTTTCTTCGAGTTTTATTGTTGAATTGATGCTAGAATGAGTTAGGCAATTTGAGTTGAGGAAAATTTACGTGAGATTGGATGACTTAGTATGTTAGTATGCCCTCTTCTTTTGCGCGTTTTTTGAACGTGATAATGTACTTTGCTTAGAAAGGTGAATTAATGATTTCCAAATAAGTCTATGAATTAATTAGGATGCATTTTATTCCTATTGAGGTGAAATTTTGAGTTAATGAGAGATTAAGGAAGTGAAGTAGGCCTTCATTGTCGGAGGATTATAAGCTTTTCTTTTAGCCGTTTTCACAAAATAATGTTATCTTATTGACCCCGCTGAGCCTAATTGTTGTGCAAAGATTTTTGTAGCCACATTATAAGCCTAATGCTTGACAAAATAAACGACCTTGATAATTTGCTCCAAGGCTTGCTCGTTTGATTTTATATTGAATGTCTATCTTTTCACCCCTTTTGATTGTTCCTATGTTTGAATTTGAGAGATTCATATGAAGAAAGAAAAGGAATGAGAAAAAGTGTGAAAAAGAAAAGATATGAAAAAGAGAAGAAATAGCAAAAGAAAAGAAAAGAACAATTATGCTTGTGTGAAATTTATAGTGTGGGATGCAATTGTCGAATTGTGGGGCAATGTGTTTAATGGCGAACTAAGTGCCATGAGTTTAAAGATTGAACGATGTAAGCTTGGTGAGTAGTCATTTGATCCAAATTTCCATAACCTTACACAAAGCCTACATTACAAGCTCGAAAGACCTACCGATCCTAAATCTTGAGTTAATTCCATTAGTGGAGATAGGTACGAAGAGTGTATTCCGAAGTTGAAAATTAGAACTTCAGCGAAAATTGTGAATTTGTCATTCTAGTCTTTGTGCATTTTTTCGTTCGAATTCACACACTACACAAGGGTATACTTTTCATACTATGTTTGATGATCTTGTGTCATGAGTACTTGATTTGATGAGCTAGACTTGGTTAGGCGAAGGTTCGATGATTGCTTTGAGGATGACGTTTGAAAGGGATGTGTTTTCTTTATTTTCGCATTACTCGAGGACGAGTAATAGGCAAGTGCGGGGGAATTTGTTGAGTGTGAAATTCGTATGGATTTGAGCTTATATTTGAGTATATTCTTTTGTCGTTTGATGCGTTTATGTGTTATTTTGCTCTATTTAGGTGATTTTTGAGTTGGAGATAAGAAACGTGTAGCGCCCCCTAACACTACAACCCTGCACCGTTGCACTTCCCGAGTGGATGTGAGTCCTAGGACTCGAGAAATACTTCGGCGAACGGACTAGACTATGCAGTACGAAAATGTAGAATTTAAAGTATAGCAGAAAATAGACAATTTAAAACGGAAGAATGTGACATCTCAAGTCGACCGAAATTTATATTATTAAGTTAGGAAGTAAGATATTACAATGATAAATCTGAAGCCAAAACGAGAATGCTTATTGAAATATGTACATGCACCCTTAATATAATCCTGATTGACTAAGATATGACACCTTAATGCTTCAAGATACCTCTAAGGCGTCGTTCCGTGGATTCCTGAAATCATACATTTGAAACCAGGCGAGAGGTTAGTCAAAGTGACTAAGTGAAGGAATATTAGCCTATATGTATACGTATCTCGATATATATATAGGACCAAGAGGAACTCGGTTTAAAATATTAACAATAGGATATAGCAAATATAATACGGTTCATAATATGTTCAAAATAGGAATAGGGGTATTTGGAATATTTGTAGGAATATGAACCGTCTAAACAAGAACTTTAATGCCCACAAGCTAGGCCTTTCCTTTCGTAACTCCTTAAATTATTTGGTAAAACAGTACCGGGATGATCAAGACACCGGTACTTTCAATAAAACCAATATGATAATACCTCTTTAACTCCAGTGTCGCGCCCAGGGAGCTACCCCGCGGTGACATAAACAATAATTGGAAAGTAGTATTCCCTTATCTCTTGGCGTGGAGTAACTAACCTCTAGCTAAACCACTACCAAGAGTTGGTGGCAGTCCGCAGCACCAACAACACCCTCGGCCCGATACCTTCCGGGTAATTGTTCGCTACGGATACAACCGGGGCCCATAACATGAATCAAGAATAATATTTTGCTTGCATAACCCGAAATCAATGTTTTGATAAAGTGGACTTAAAATATATAACGTCCTTGTAGAACATTGATTCCGGCATGAAAGTATTTTTCCCTTTAAAAGGGATAATGTAATAGGATATTATGTATATAGGATAATAAATCATAAATAATAGGTAGGCTTGAAAATAGTTTTTATATAGATACATATGTATAGGCATGATTCCAGTTGAAAACATTTTAACCCTCACCGAGTGTCTTGACGTTCTAGATAAAATCCTTGGGATTCCACTGTTCAGTTATATCCTTGCCTGAAAGTACTACTACCGGCTTAGGACTAAGTCTTAAAACTCAAATAAACAATGCACAAGAAATTCTAATAAGCTAGAGTTATATTTTGGAAATTGTTATTTAATCCCCGATTTTTGGGAAATTCTAGATAAAAGTTCTTTCTCAAAATCCAAAATATTATTTTATGTTAATATTTGAAATCTCTACAAGATATTATGAGTCAAAGTCCTCATTTGAATTCTAAAGTCAAAGTTACTATTGAAAAACGGTTACTATTTGAACTTAGGGGATTAAACATTTTTAAACACATAATCGAACATTTTCCTACACACACTATCACATGACACACACACTTCAAGAATATTATGAACATGTTTTTAAGGCTACTTGAATATTCAAAGGATTTATGAAGCATACTTGATCATATTCATATTCATAACATAAATTTTGAAGCATAATATAGCAAAATATACAAATTCTTCATGAAAAATAATTCATGATTAAATTCCCTAAACGTGCGTTTGTTCTAACATTCAAGAATATAATTATGAATATTCAAACACATATTTAAATCAATTCATATAATAAACATGCATTTCCTAATTTAAATTCCTAACTTTAATTCATGAAAATAAAATCCTAAAATAAAATCTCCTTTCATGAATTTCTAAACATAATATATAACATATAAAATATAAACTAGATTACCTAATTTAAATATAATATAAAACATATATTAAAGCATAATTTAAAGCACAAAATAACTAACCTTGAGAGAGATTTTTAGGGGGTTTGTGGCCGGTTTTGGTTACTACGGGAGTTATAATGAGAATTAGGGTTGGAAAATGATGTCATAAAATTTCGTAAGGATTCATTTAAACCCTATATTCGATGGGTAAAAGTGTTCCGAGTAAATTTCTAATTTTATGGAATGAATAGTGATCAAGGGACATAATGGTAATTTTGATCAACAATTTTTGTAAAGAGTTTCGGGTATAGAAACCATGTATAAGAAATAGAAAATGTAGGCTTCTAAGGTTCTATGAGTGAGATAAGAGAAAATGACTTGGTGGATGAACAATGACAATAGAGATAAATTGTAGCTTTTGACGTAAAATTTTCAGAAATGATTTTAGGACAAGAGATGTGAATTATGGTATTTAAGAGATACAGATTTGAGGTTCTATGATTCTATTGGGGGAATGAAGACTCGGGAAAAGAATAGTGATCTAGGATTTTAAATGAGATGTCTCCTAAAGTCACACAATAGCACGTAAAAACAAGTTAAAACACATAGAAATGTGATGCATGAAGAACATTTGATGGATCAAAGTCTATAAATGCCTTCACAATCTTTCAAGGTTTATTAATTCCAACTAGGCCCTGTTTAAGGCTGTTACAAAATGGCAACGCAAGACAAATTCACGCGTTTTTGAAGGAAAAAGGAGTAACTCCCATTAACCCTTTGAAGAACAAGGGTGTTAAACCCCGTTATCAGGTACAGGAGCACCACTTTTGGCAAAGTATGGGAGTAACGCCTGTTACTCCCTGGCAGTGCAACTTTGGTAACGCTAGTTACCAGAGGCAATAGGAAGAGATTTTTGGCGTAGGAGGGGTAACGCCCGTTACCCCTGGGCAGAAGGAAAGTGGTAACGCCCGTTACCCCTGGGCAGAAGGATTATTGCAATTTCAAGGCAGTAACGGCCGTTAACTAGGATTGCGCATAGATAGGTAACGGGCAGCGAGACAGAATTTTGGGCAGCTATTTAAGTGCGTTTTGGAGTCTTCTTGAAGGACTTCTTCTTCCGTTCGTGACCTAGCCTGAGGAGAGAAGCTCTGGAGTTTTGAAGAGTTTTTCAAATAATTTTGAGAAGACGAAAGGATCGAGTTCTTAAACAATTTCGGTTTTTCGATTTATTTACTGCTTTAATTTCTCAAACTAATTCCTTTAAGTTTGGTTTTAGTTAGTGTTCATGTTAGATTCGTTTTTCTAGATTCTTATTGAATGTTTATGAGTTTAAGTTTGAGACCTTGTCTTGGTTTGATGAACATGAATTTCCTTAATGCACTTTACTTTAGAATGAGTTTTGCTTTAATTATGAGTAGCTAAACCCCTAGGGCTAGGGGAGTGATGATGAATGTATGATATGTGTTTGATATGATGCTTTAATGACTTGTGTTAATTCTTAATTTGAAAACTGGTTTCAATTGAATTGTGAAATCCTGATCACCCTTAGCATAATCTAGATATACTTGAGAATCGAGAGGTTAATGGTAATTCAGATGGTTTTCATAACTAGTAGATTACATGAATGCAAAGAGATTTGGTTCTGGTCTATACAACAGTAAATCTTATTCCATGCCAAGCCGCTAGCATAGGAATTGCACTAGTCTTGGTCTTGTTGGTTTTATTAATACATTGATGATTGCGAGAGCAACGTTGAGCTTAATTAAATACACGGTTATACCTTGAGAGAGGATAATTCATATATAAGTGACTAGGTTGTAGAATTTAACTTGTCAAACGAGTATTGTATTGAATCCTAAATGCATAAGTCATTACTCCCCTGCCTATTTAGTCTACTGAGTTTAATCCGTGTTTAAGTATGTTATTTGTGTTTTCTTAGAGCTAATTACTTCAATTTTATTCCAGTAGGTAGATATAACAACTTGAATTCGTTTGGTCTTTAGATTAGAAATAGATATTAAGTAGTGATTGACTTCTCTTCCATGTGGGTACGATCCTATTGTGCTACGCATATATTAAGTGTACACTTGCACGATTGGTTTTAACTTAGTGAATCTAAACAAACCACAACAAAATTAGAGATAAGAAAGGGGCGGAAAACATAGTGGCGGATCACTTGTCAAGACTAGAGTTTGGTGAAGGAGTTGACAAGAATGATGAGGCAATTTCCAAGAAATTTCCGGATGAGCAGCTGTTTGCCATATCCTCTTCGATCCCATGGTTTGAAAACTATGTTAATTATCTAGTGAGTGGAGTACTTTCCCCGGAGTTGAACTATCACCAGAAAAGAAAGTTTTTCACGAATGTGAAGCATTATTTTTGGGAGGAGCCTCTTTTTTTCAAACATTGTTCAGATGGTCTAGTGAGGCGTTGCATTCCTTCGGATGAAGTGGGGGAAACTCTTAAACAATACCATGCAAGTTTTTATGGAGGACATGCGAGTACGTGTAAAACAGCCGCCAAGGTACTTCAATCCAGATTTTGGTGGCCAACATTGTTCCATGATGCTCATAAGTTTGTGGTGAAATGTGGTAAGTGCCAAAGGACGGGAACAATAGGTCAATGGGATGAAATGCCTCTTCGATACATGTTGTATGATTTACTTAATTTAAAACCAATCGTGCAAGTGTACACTAACATACGCGTAGCAAATAGGATCGAACCCAAAGGGAAGGGAAATCAATCACTACTCTATATCCTTCTCTAATGTAAAGACCAAACGAAAAGAAATTGTTGTTGTTATCTATTAATCTACTAGAACAGAAATTAACAATTAACTAGAAATAAATGCAACTAATACTAAAACACACGAATTAACTTCAGTAAACTAAACAGGCAAGGGGAAAGTAACGAATCATACAGTCAAGAGCCAATATAATACTCGTCTGACAAGTGTAATTCTACAACCTAGTCACTTATATTTATATTACCCTCTCTCAAGGTATAACCAAGTGCTTAATTAGTGTTCAATGTTGCTCTCGCGATCACAAATAGTTAACTAAACCATAGAAACAAGACTAGTGCAATTCAATATTCTAGCGGCTCGGCATGGAATATGATTACTGTTGTATAAGCTAGGACCAAATCTCTTTGTATCCTACAACTTAAAAGTTATGAAAACCATCTAAATTACCATCAATCTCTTGATCTATAGGCAATTATGCCACATGCTAAGATCGATCAGGCCATCGTAAGTCAATTCAAACCTGTTTTCAAACTAAGAATTAACACAAGTCATTCAAGCATCATATCGAACATCTATCATGCAATCATCATCACTCCCCTAGCCCTAGAGAATTAGCTACTCATAATTAAAGTAAAACTCATAAAACTAAAGGAAGTTACATTAAAATAATTCATGTTCATCAAATCTAAACAAAGTCTCAAAAACAAAAGCATAAACATTCAGTAATATCTAAAAATGAATCTAACATACGAAAACTAATTAAAACTAAACTCAAAGGAATTAGTTTAATAATTAAAGCAACAATAAAATCAGAAATCGTTCTAAGAATTCAATCCTTTCATCTTCTCGAATTCTCTGAAAAACTTCTCTGAAACTCCTTGTCTTCTCTCCAACCCCTAGGTCACGACCTGGAAGAAAAGCTCTCTCAATAAAGACTCCAAAACGCACTAATATAGTAGCCCAAATAATTCTCTCGTCGTCCTAAGTAACGGGCGTTACCTCTCCATGTACATTTCTCATTAACGCCCGTTACTGCTGAAATCGCAATAACAATTTTATTAGTGGTAACGTGTGTTACCACTTTCCTTCTGCACAGGGGTAACGTTCTATAGCCAAAAGCTCCACTCCTGTGTCTAGTAACGGGGGTTACTAAATTTGTACTCCTAAGTGGTAACTGGGATTACCACATTTTCCTCCAAAAATGTGTGAAATTGCTTAGTTTCGCCGTTTCGTAACTCCAACTCTAAAATCACCTAAACAGAGCAAAATAAACACATAAACGCATCAAAGGGCACAAAAAGTATAATCTAATTACGCTCAAAATCATGAAATTTCTACACTCAACAATACATCTTGGAGATTGAGCTATTCGATGTGTGGGGAATTGACTTTATGGGACTTTTCCCATCCTCACACGGGAATCAATACATTTTAGTAGCAGTGGACTACGTTTCGAAGTGGGTAGAGCCAATAGCAAGTCCTACGAACGACTCTTGTGTGGTGATCAAGTTTCTAAGAAAAAATATCTTTAATAGGTTTGGGGTGCCAAAAGCTTTGATAAGTGACGGGGGAACCCATTTTTGCAACAAGCCACTCTAAACCTTATTAAAGAAGTACGAAGTCCATCACCGAGTGGCTACACCTTATTACTCACAATCTAGTGGTCAAGTGGAGATCTCAAACTGGGAGATAAAGCAAATTCTGGAGAAAACCGTCAATGCTTCACGTAAGGATTGATCTTTGAAGTTAGATGATGCATTATGGGCATATAGGACGGCTTTCAAGATACTAATTGGGATGTCTCCATATAGACTTGTGTATGGAAAAGTGTGTCACCTACCTGTGGAACTCGAGCATAAGGTCTATTGGGCAATTAAGGCACTTAACTTTGATTATAAGACGGCTGGAGAGAAACGAGTTTTGCAGCTGCATGAGTTGGAAGAGTTTAGGATGAATGCTTATGAGAATGCAAAGGTGTATAAGGAAAGGACAAAGAAATGGCATGACAAGCAAATCCATCCCAAGAGTTTTGAGGTTGGGCAACTAGTCTTGCTCTTCAACTCAAGACTTAAGCTATTTCCGGGAAAGCTTAACTCAAGATGGTCTGGACCGTTCCGAGTCATCAAAGTTCTATCAAATGGAGCGGTTGAAGTAGAAAGTGAGGCAATGGGCTCTTTCGTTGTTAATGGTCAAAGATTGAAGCCTTACTTCGTGGGAGACCCATAGACAAACACACTTCGTGTGTGTTGAGAATTCCGAGTAACTAAAAAGGGGGTGATTTAATCAAGCTGAAGACTATAAATTAGAACTACTTTACTTGCTTTCTTGTTTCTTTTTTCTTTTGTTGATTTTTGTTAGTAGTTGTTGACTCTCGTTCTTTTTTTGTGTGCAGGATTGTTCGGTGTACAAGTTGGGATTGCTTGACAAAAAGTGGTTGTCAATGAGGTCCATTTAAATTGGGATTATGTAGTGTTAAATTGATATGCATGTGGTTTGGTGAAATGTGCTAACTGACAAATTCTTTTGTGTGGAAAGTGCATATTTGTGAATTTATGACTTGATGATTTGCTTGAATACTTGAGAATGATGTTAAAACCGGCATACTATGGTTATTGTTGAATACATGAGTTACATGCGTGTTTAGATGTCAACGTGATTAAATGCCGGTTGATGGTGTGCTTAAAGAGGCTTAGTTTTGTGTTCATAGTATTTTTAGGTGAATTTTGGACTAATTTCGTGTGCATAAGTCGAAGGTTGGGTAATTGGCCACGACCAAATTAAAAAGGAAATCAGTAGCGGCCGCGACATGCCATGCATTGATCAGAAAATATTTTTTTTCGTAGAAAAGTCGAAAGTGGCCCAAATATTGGTCGTGGCCGCGACTCAGTTTGAACTAAACACCGTAGCGGCCGTGACCAAGCGAAAAATCAGATTTTTAAAACAAAACCCAGCAGCCTCTGTTCTTAATCTCACAAACTCAAAATACGAACCGAGAACCCTAGGGTGACAGGCTTCGAATTTTCGGGTAGAACTCCACACTAACTCCAAGTTTCTCACTCAATCTTCAAGGTAATCATGTCTTAACACTTCCCTCTTGAGCATTGTTGAATAATTTCAAATTTTAGGGAATGATTTCCACCTTTTCTCCTAACTTGAACTTGAAACCCTAGGTTTAAAGAATCGATTTTTAAATTGAATTTAGGCATGAATTGATGAATAATCTTGTGTTTAGTCCTTCTAACTTAAGAGAATTCACTTTGGGTAGTGATTGAACAAGATGCTAGTCCAAGTTTCAATTTTTTGTTGCACACCTAGGTTTGGTCGAATCTGTGGAAACTTCTTGGGAGAATTGATGTTAATTTCACTTGTTAGGAAGGATTAGTTGCTAGAATTGTTAAGTTAGGATGGAACCTTGAAAATTCTAGCCAAAAATCTCAGCCTTTAGAACCGCCTACCAAGTGTTCGATGAAAGTCCTGAGTGAAGCTTTTGTGCCAAATGTGCTTAATTTTGTGATGATTGCTTACTATCAGGTACAATGGCCCCCAAAAGAGCTAGAAAAATAGGTGTTTCATCATCCGGGGTGGCACAAGCTGCACAAGCAAATCCCAATGCCCCTCGTACTCTCATTCCCAATAGGTACATTTCGATGGCAGTGCTCCAAGGAGCTTATGTTTGGCAACCAATACGAAACTACTTCTCCAGGTTGGGATGGTTAGAATTCCTTGACAAGAAGTACTAGACTTTTCAGGAATTGACTTATGAGTTTCTTTAGACTTTCAAATGGAAATATGTTTTATGCACGTTCAAGATCCAGGGTTAGAGATTTAGACTCACGGTTGAATAGTTACGGGAAATATTTGGGTTCCCGGCGGATGATGCGGATAACGTACCCATTGAATGGACAAGAGCCGAACAGACAGCGATTTGGGCACAACTTGGTGCAAATGGAACTTACAATTCGAAGATGGCTAAGTCCACGGACATAAGGAGTGCAATTTGGAGGATTATTCTTAGGATATTCTCTTCTGGGATTTGCGCAAGAGAGAACATAGACAAGGTGAGTGTGGTTGATCTCTGGTTGATGGGTTGCATGTTGGACGGAACTCAAGTGAATGGCACACACATCCTAATGGATAGGATGTGGGAGCAAGCTAAGAAGATAAGGGTGAATTTGCTTACGGGGGCTATGTCACTTGCATTTTAGTGGCTTGCGGGATTGAAGTGCCAGCAAATATGGCACCTTTAGAGCAGTTTTCATTCCTCAACCATGAAACCTTTGAGCACCAATAGATATTCAAATGGTGGGGCAATCCCTTGAATGCATGGTTAGTTTGGTGGCCACCAAGGGAAAGAGAGAAACTCCTTATTTGCTATGCGCATGGAGCCCCGACCACTGAGCATTTGCCTGCACAGATTAGGGCCAGGCTTTCAGCTCCACGTGAGGCCGATGATGCGTTGGTGGATGAGGAGGTAGAGCCACAGCTTCAGCCGGTTATGTGATTTATGAGGAATGAAGCTCGATACAACCGGGAGCACTTTACAGCAATAAGGGCAGCACAAACTGATCAGAACAAGGGGATTGAGGAGATGTAAGGGGATATTAGGGCCATGATGCATGCTATGGATTTGCACTGCAACCCCCAGCCACCCCCGGATGATGCCTCCGGTGCTTGATTTATGACCCCGCCTGTGGGATTTTGCCTTGCTGATTGTTTGCTTATTCTGCATACTTTGTTCCTTTGTGACTTTTGTGTGTTGAATTATTTTATGAACCCCTATGCTACCTTATGTTTTGTTGGATTAGATTGCATGTCCATGTGCCTAGGTGACTTTGTGAATTTTTAGACTCTTATTTGGGTGCATGTGGTGAATGCTTGATGTTATTTTGTTGGATCTCTTGGAGCATTTTGTTTGACCTTTGAGCTGTTGTCACTTGGTTGTTGCTATTGTTCTTTTTCAGGAAATAAAATAATGGGAGCGCCATGTTGCCGAATTATGCAATTCAGGGGTGTACTATACACCCTTCTCCTTTTCAATTCGTTGCATGTGGACATGCTAGAGCTTAAGTGTGGGGGGAGGGGATAATTTTGAATTGCATGTGGGCCCAGTTATGAATGTATTCTAATTCTTGAGCATGAGGTTGAGTATTTATGAATTATCTCTGAGTCGGTATGTTTTTGTTGATTCAAGAGTCCTTTCTAAGCTTGATTTTGGAGGTTTTTCGAACACTTGCAAGCATGTGTGTGGTAGGTAAGTTGAGAGTAATTGCATATCCTTACCTTTTGCGCACTTAGTGAACAAATTAATGCACCTTGAGTTTTTAGGAAAATTTATGTCCCTCAAAAAGCTAAGTTAGAAATTAGAGGATAATCTAGTATCTTTTGAGACGAAATTGAGCTAGCTTTAGGTAAGGGATATGATTTAGGCCTTCGATTTTAAAAGACATTAAGCCTTTAGGTAGAGCCTGCACTAAATAACGCTAAACCATTGGCCCCCGTTGAGCTTTAAAAGTTGTGCAAAATTTTTTCGAAACCGCATTACAAGCCACAAGCACAACTTAAATTCCTAGCTTTCTATCAACACCGGGATTGGCTTTTGTGCTAATTAAAAGAGCCTCTTTTATACATCTTTAGAACATAAAGGAAGGAATGAAAAGAAAAAAATGAGAAAAAGAATGTGTGAAAAGAAAAATCAAAGAAAAGAAAGCAAGAAAAAGAAGCAGAAATACAAAGAAAAAAAAAAAAAGAGGTGAAGAAAGGTTAAGATGGAATTGAAAATAAACGAAAGAATGAAATATCTAAGTGTGGGGGAAGAAGGTAGTCGAAAATGAGATTTATAAGGATCTCAAGGGTAGGTAGTGCAATGAAGTAAAGTCGGAGTTTTGAGTCACTTTCCATATGAATCATAACCCGTCCTTAAGCCTACATTACAAGCCCGATAAAAGTCCTATTGATCCCGAATTTTGAGTTAGCCATTTTAATGGAGATAGATATGAAGTTATTCTCTAAGTCCTACTTTAGTCTTCAAGAAGGGGCATAAATCATCCTGGGAACTATTGGTGCATCACTTTGTTCACTTCACACAACGTCAAGAGGATATACAAATTACATTCTTCATATGAGCCATGCATGTGTGAGTGGTGTATTTTCTGACCAATTGATTCGCTTGGATTGGATACTTGATGTGAGCATTAATGTTAAGAGTTGGATTGATTTTTTGTAAGTTGTCCCAATTGCTCGAGGACTAGCAATCATTCAAGTGTGGGGGATTTTGTTAAGTCCATTTCTCATGTTTATTTTAATTAGGAATCGATCATTTTATTGCACATCTTTGAGCTTAAATCGATATTTATGGTTCATTTTTAGGTGCAAATGGTCATGGAGCCGAGATGAACAAAAAATGGGACGAGAGCAAGAAAAAAAGGGATTAGAGAAGCTGACTTTACAAAATCTCGAAACTTGGCCAAAATGAGGTTGCGGGTGCGACCTCATCGTGTTGTTTTTCATTCGCAGGCGTAACCATAATTCTTCGGATGATTTTTGCCAATTTAAGCGTCAAATCTCGAGAGTAGGGCAAAATAAGGTTGCGGCCGTGACCTTATCTACGCTGATTTCCAGGCGTGGGCGCGACTTATTTTCTAATCAATTTTTACCTATTTTTCATGCCAAATCTGGAAACATGGCAAAAATCAGGTCGCGGCCATGACCCCGTCCAGTTCATTTTTGGTCTTCTGAAGAAAACGCGATTTTATGAGTTGGTCGCGGGCGCGACCGTTTCATGCGGATTTTTGGTCGCGGCCACAACCTTGTGCAGACACACTTTTTTTGAAATTTAGGTAGTTTTCAGTAGTTTTGGTCAGGGGATTTAAAATAGAAAAACTTCTCCATTATCTGGACACGCAGAAGAGGAGAAAAGAAGGCAGTTTTGGGAAAAAAAGATGCAGAACTCTGGAGGAAGTTCGTGAAGTCGAAAGTCGACGATTCCAACGAGATTTCTACTACTTCAGACTTTCCGGTTTCTTTTAAACAATTGTTTTTATTCAGTTTCATTACGAATTTCGTAGAATTACTTTAGGGTTTGAATGCTTTTGAATGTTGTTTAATTTTCTCAGAATTTATCTCGTACTGTGTTTATGTTTGAAATGAAGAATTTATGTTCATTTAGCATGGTTTGGAGTAATTTCATGAGTAGCTAAGTTCGTTAAGGCTTGGGAATGAATATGTGTATGCTAGATGTTTGAATAAATGCCTAAGTGAGTGAATTAATTCCTTTGATTTATGAAAACTAGAGTCGAATTAGTATGTGAAGGCTTGGCCATCCTTAACATAATCCATAGTCATTATTTATTCAAAAGATCCGTGGTGACTTAGATGTTTTCATAAAAGTTGGAATTTAAGAACTAAGAAATTTGATCTTATTCCGGTTAATATTTGTATCTCTTAATTTACGTCGAGCCGCTGGATTAAGAGCTACACTTGTCTTATTCAATGGTTAAATTAATTGTCAGATAATTGTAAAAACTTTTCTGAAATTGGATTTAATACTTACCTAGAATTTGAAAGAACCTAAGCTATAATTTAGTGACAAGTGAAAAGGGATGAATTCATGAATTTAAGGAATTGTGAGAACTATAGTGTTGGAAAACGAATCAGAAAAGCAGCGAAAATTTAAAATTTTTCCAACTAAGCAAGATAAAAAAACTCATAATTCTTATTCCCAAGTTCGTAGAGATCAAGAAAATTACTTTTCAATAATCTTTCTTGAAGCGTTTCAAGCCACCCAAGAATGCCCGGGTTTTTATTTATTAATATCTTATGTCTAAAATAATTTTATAAATTATATTTTATAATACTTTCATGAGATTTTATCAATTTATATCAAATTGAGAATTCCTTTCAAGACTTGGAAATATTTATTTCGTGAAATAATTACCGAAAATGATTTAATTGTCTACTTGTCATATAGGTTCATTCTTTTAAATTTAGGGACCAAATTGCATAACATTTTCAAGGACTCAATTGATCAATTCCCAAAGCTTTCCATCATTAGTTGCATGACTTAAAAATTTGAGGGACTAAATTGCAAATTGATTATTTCATCAATTTCAAGGATGATGAATCACGTAAGAGTGCATCTCCAAGCTTCCTAGTCCATTTCATCCCAAAATTCACCAACATATCCATCTTTCTTGCTTTTGGTTCTTTAAGTAGAAAGGGGAAGAAGAGATTTTATCATCACCATCAAGTTTGCTCAAGAAGCTCCAAGCTTTTAAGCTCCAAATCATCCATCTTCATCTTCTTCATCCATTTTTTTCATTGCAAGGTTGGTTGTGCATGAATTGATGATCTTGAGCATATTTGATTGAGCTAGGGTTTAGGAATTATATGCTAGATGAGTTAGTTGAAGTGGGAAGCATGATTATGTGATCATGATCATGAATTATGGCATGATTTGTGCATGAATTTAATGGAAAATCAAGCTTGAATGATCAATATGAACTTGAGCTAGAAACCTTGGAAATCTTGATGATATTTCATACTTTGAGTGTTTAAGTGTTAGGATATCATTTCTTGAGCACATATGCATCATATTTCCAGAAAATCATGACTTGGTTGATTGAAAATGGAATTTTGGTTGCCTTGTTGATCATTTCCGTAGCCATGCTCTGTTTCCCCTGTTTTTCCAGTTTCAGAAACTGGGAACGACCGTTCCCAGCCTCAAGGCATTGTGGGAACGGGCGTTCCCACCCTTTCAAATGAATTAGGCGGCCGAGCATGGGAACGGCCGTTCCCATTTTGGCCTTGTGCCGGAAGGGTCGTTCCCAGCTTCAGCGCATTTTTTAAACTGAAAATCATTGGCGCGCTTTTGGGGATTACGGGAACTACCGTTCCCATTTTACAAAGGGGTCCGGAACGGCCGTTCCCACCTGGATTACAGAACAAAATATTCTGCATAAAATTACGTTTTTAGCCCCTCGATCCGACGATTTCTTTGGCCCCGAATTGCTATTGTATGTGCTAATATGTACTGAAACAACATGTTTTCATACCACATTGTGATTTGCACGTCATCTCGATACTTTTCCGCCGTTCGTCATATTTGGTTCATTTTAGAGTCAAGTCTCACGTGTACACGTCTATTTTGCACAGACCAGCTTCGTAGGGACGAGGAGCAAGCACCGTAGGCCATGCCTACTTGTCTTTTGTCGGTAAAGGTGAGGTTTAATTGTTAGTTATATAGAACCCATATATCCCTTATGTGATATTTCGGCCAAAAAGGTATTTATAATTATAATCTCTATAAATCACTGATCATTTCAAGTCGTGTTCAAGCAAGCAACCCATGTATTGTTTCGTGCATGTTTAGGCGAGTAGCATGACGGTTACGTTTGGGCCTGAGGGTAGTGACTAGAGCCAACCGGGAAAGTAAGGGCTGACGGGTAACTCTGGCGCTATCCTCACCATGTTTGGGGTCACCCCTGAATCCACTAGGAGGTTAGTGGAGGAAGGAGCTCCGGGCTTAGGGATTCATGTACCCTCTGCTCAATGAGATTGGATGTTGGGGCCTTGCAATCCCATCATCAAACCGGAGGAAGAAGGAGACTGGGGACGAGTCCGGCACCACGGATGCACCTCGGGTTATTGCATGATTTCCATTTCATGAACGTGTTATATGATTACACTTTCGCACGATTGCACGATAAGTGAATTGCATGATCACCTATTTATTAATAATCAAGCAAGCATGTACATGTTCATTTGGAGTTCGGTTGGAGACCGCCCTCACTCGCCGGGGCCATGTATTGATTAATTGCATGAAAATGGATAAGTATTTAATATTGACAGTTGTATTCTCGGGTGAAGGGTACTTTATTCTCGAACTTATATTTATCTTTTGTAAAACTTTACCCGAGAGTATAGCTTGCATGTTAACTGAGCAAATATATATAGGTATTGCCCCTCACTCAGTCTTCGATAGACTGATACTTCACTTTTCAGGTACTTGAGAGCCGGTCGTGCTAGGCGGGAGTCTGGTCCAGTCTTGCATTGTCACGAGTCTAGCAGTGTACCATCATGTATATATTTTGCGACTTCTCATGTTATGTCCGTTATTATCACATTCTGAATACTTGATCATGTATAGGTTAGTAAGAGATGATAATGTATTGATAGTTAGTTGGTATCTACACGTATCTATCCAATAAATATGGTACCTATATGTATTTATGAAATAATGCTTCCGCTTTTAACTTTTATATGTCTTGGTTGTGTATTGCTTTGGGGTTTAGTCTCGCCTAGCCCATCTTTTCTTTTAATTGTCACCCGTTCGCTATAGGTTAGTTCATGTACGGATTGTCCATTTCGTATGTGGATCGGCCTATAGTGCGGGGGTGTGGTACCTCCACGTGTTAAGGGGTGCTACATCTAAGGTGGTATCAGAGCCCGGTTGTAAAACCGAGGTTCTAGTGTCGTGTCGTATCAAGTCTAGGTCGAATGGCATAGGATTAATTGCTGATTGAGAGTCTTGCACATTATTTAAATTATTTGAAGTCCCTGAATTACTTAGATTACTTGACAACCTGTACTCTGCATTGATTTTTGCAATTTATTTTTATGTATCTGATCTTGAATTCTTTGAAATTATGTGTCTAACGTGTTTTATTATAAACATCGATACACTACTTGTTGCATTTATATTAAATTATCGTTGCGAGTATCAATTATGTGACTATTATGTGACATGAGCATGCCTTACCCACATGCATTTATTTCGAAGAAAGTTGTGAGTTACAGGTTGTAGAAAGAATATCAAACCACGGCCAATTGCTCGATAATTTTGGGCTACTACAGGATTTCAGAAGGGTGTGCAAGTTGAGGCTAAAATTAGGGCGTGGAGGAAAGTCAATTAAGTATTTCCGATCGAAGTACAAGCTTGGGAATTACTTTTGGGTTTAAATCAATCGGATTCAACTTTCTAACACGACAGCCAGAAAGATTAAACAACTAGCTATGGAAAATCAACATGTTCGGGATTCTACACTCGGGTAAGATAAGTTATTTTCTGAGTCAAGATAAATTGTCGTGTTGCGAGAATAACCGGATTGCCGTTAGCGAGTGATTCAAGGGTTGGAAGGAAAAAGGAGTTTCGAAGATGCCTAACCGGGAGTCTAATAATAGGGAAAAGAGGTATTCTCGGGAATAAGGGCTTTAAAAAGACTGCCAACTATGATGTGGTCGAATTGGAAGATATGGAGCAACGAGCCGAAGCATCTAGATTTAAGAATTACCAACTTGGATCATCAATTCACAGAGAGTGCTACGAAGGAAGTTTAGACTAAGGATCAAATATGGAAAAGTTCGAAGACAAGTTTATTAAGTTATGATTCAAAGGATGAGATCCGAAATAAAAGAATTCACTGTGGGAAATTTGTACTACCAAAGATGACGCGTCTACCGGGCAAGGAAGTCTATTTCATTCGAGGATAAGGTGAAGAAGATTGGGGTACTAATTATTCAAGATTCAGGGTGTTGTTAAATTGAAATTTAGTTAATTGGAGAGCAAATTCAAGTAGGAGAAGAAGATCATTTCAATTGAGCTAGTAGTTTTGGATGATTTATTCATGAAAGGTAAAGATGCGAGGGACTCTATGATCGGGTGGAATGAGTTTATTTTCCAGATTCAATTTGGATGGTTGTGCTAGAGTGCGAATTGGGGGATTCGGAGTAACAAATGAAAATGGCAACGGATGATAAAGGATTTTGGAAGGAAATTACATGCTCAAAAGTAGGTAAGTAAGATGAGGAGTTTTATAACCGATTCAAATTGAAAAGAGTAGACTTGAAGGATTTCAGTCACGGTGGCAACTTGGTGAATCGGGATAATAACTGGAGACTTATGGTTCGAGAGGGGTCAGGAAATTAATTCCATAAGTGGAACAAGAATTGAATTCAAGAGTCTTGGTTGGGGATCATATAGTTACCCAAGTTAACACAAGGACAATTTTGGGATTTCAATTAAGAAAGGGATAAAGGAAACTCAGCACTCCAGTGGATATGAAGTTGAAAGACAATCATGTTAAAGATTTCAGTAGTGGGCATTTCCAGATCCAAGCTGAATTGTCGTGTTACGAGGTTACGTTAAATGAAGTAACAAATGGAAACGGTAAAGAAAGGCAAAGAGTTGCTGGGAGGTTGTCGAACGATCAAGTATAGACAAGTGGAGGGAGAGTTCATATAACTAATCGAACTCCTAACGAGTAAACAAGGGAGTTTGGAGCAAAGTGACAAGCATGAAGAGGATTCGGGCAATAATTGGGGAGTAACTATTAAAGGGTAAGCTAGATGTTAACTCCGTGAGCATAGAAGATTTCGGGTTTCAGAAATCATTGTACTGAGTCGTGGGAATGCTCGAGTGACTGTTAGATAAATTTGAAGAATAGAAGGCCGTGGGAAAACAAGAAATGAGAACCAGTTCAAGACAAGCTTATAAGTCAACAAACGAGGAATTTCATGTCAAGATGAAATTTTCCATTACTCCGGTGGCAGGTTCAATGCATTCATAAGCACGTGCATCATACGCTACTTTAATTTTAAATTTCTTTATATATATGTAATTTCCCTGATTGAACTTAATTGCTCCAATGTGCTGAATTATTACTTCTGAGTGTGTAACGTGCATTGGCATATTAATTCAACATGCATGTTCATTGTCTTGATTAACAGGATGTCTCAAGATCGCCCTTATCGTGAACGAGGGCTTAGGGTTTCCCCGCATTTACCCCCTCCGGTTCAGCCTCAGGAGTTCTTCGAGTCCTTGGTGCGTTTAGTGGATCAGAAGATAAAAGAGTATGTTTCCTCCGAGTCGCGAGTCTTATCATCACAGCCGGGCCAAATTTCGATAGCATTTAGGGAATTTCAGAACCAACCATCCTCAAGACCCTTTGAAGGAAACAAGGATTCCACCGGGTTACAACTCAAGAAAATCAAAAGAGTGTGGGAACTAACTCTGAGTGGCTCCCAAGAAAAGGTCAGAGGCACCACCTCGTTGGAGGCAAGAAGGTCTAATCCTCACCCCCGGGCAGGCTTCAGGTTCAAAGTCGGGACAGCGTTCTAGCAAAGGAAAGCGGCCTATCTCTTCTCATACCCCGGCGCCTCAAGAAAAATCTCACAAGAGAAAGAAGCAATCACTTGGATCAAGTTCAAGAACTTCGCGTATCCCTGTGTCAACAACATCTTCCGGGAAACTTCTTTGCAGTTATTGTGGACGTGATAACCACACTTATGATGGCTGTAGGAAACGGTTGGGATTATGTCTCTACTGTGGGAGTGACGAGCATCACATAGATACTTGCTCAAGGCTACGAGAGAAATCGATCGGGGGTGGAAGATTACTAGTGCAAGCACGGGAAGGCGTTCATGAGAGGGGAGTGCAAAATGTAAATGTGAACCTGGTCCGGGAAGAAGAAGGTACCAATTATATGCACGATACAACCAATGGTGAACGGTACATTTAACCATGCATACCAAGTGCATCACCGATCTTATTGTTATTGTATTTAATTTCTTGTGCATTGCAAACTAATTAATTATGAGTGATAAGTATGTGATTAAATGGTTTAATTGTTTATATGATTCTAATTCTCTATGCAACATTCATGCCATTATTTTCGCTATCTACTCCTTGTACGACTTCAGTGCATGTGAGAGACGGGGCTCTCTCCTTTTCTGTTGAGAGACGGGGCTCTCTCACTCCTTGCTGAGAAACGGGGTTTCTCACTTCTTGTGAAAGACGGGGTTCTTTCATTCTTGTTCAAGAGACGGGGTTCTCTTATGACTTGTGCATCGTTTCAAAACTTGACAGTGGGCCTGGGGACCAGGTCCTTTTAAGGGGAGGAGAGTTGTAACGCCCGGGTTTTTATTTATTAATATCTTATGTCTAAAATAATTTTATAAATTATATTTTATAATACTTTCATGAGATTTTATCAATTTATATCAAATTGAGAATTCCTTTCAAGACTTGGAAATATTTATTTCGTGAAATAATTACCGAAAATGATTTAATTGTCAACTTGTCATATAGGTTCATTCTTTTAAATTTAGGGACCAAATTGCATAACATTTTCAAGGACACAATTGATCAATTCCCAAAGCTTTCCATCATTAGTTGCATGACTTAAATATTTGAGGGACTAAATTGCAAATTGATTATTTCATCAATTTCAAGGATGATGAATCACGTAAGAGTGCATCTCCAAGCTTCCTAGTCCATTTCATCCCAAAATTCACCAACATATCCATCTTTCTTGCTTTCGGTTCTTCAAGTAGAAAGGGGAAGAAGAGATTTTATCATCACCATCAAGTTTGCTCAAGAAGCTCCAAGCTTTTAAGCTCCAAATCACCCATCTTCATCTTCTTCATCCATTTTTTTCATTCCAAGGTTGGTTGTGCATGAATTGATGATCTTGAGCATATTTGATTGAGTTAGGGTTTAGGAATTATATGCTAGATGAGTTAGTTGAAGTGGGAAGCATGATTATGTGATCATGATCATGAATTATGGCATGATTTGTGCATGAATTTAATGGAAAATCAAGCTTGAATGATCAATATGAACTTGAGCTAGAAACCTTGGAAATCTTGATGATATTTCATGCTTTAAGTGTTTAAGTGTTAGGATATCATTTCTTGAGCACATATGCATCATATTTCCAGAAAATCATGACTTGGTTGATTGAAAATGGAATTTTGGTTGCCTTGTTGATCATTTCTTTAGCCATGCTCTGTTTCCCCTGTTTTTCCAGTTTCAGAAACTGGGAACGACCGTTCCCAGCCTCAAGGCATTGTGGGAACGGGCGTTCCCACCCTTTCAAATGAATTAGGCGGCCGAGCATGGGAACGGCCGTTCCCATTTTGGCCTTGTGCCGGAAGGGCCGTTCCCAGCTTCAGCGTATTTTTTAAACTGAAAATCGTTGGCGCGCTTTTGGGGATTACGGGAACGACCGTTCCCATTTTACAAAGGGGTCTAGAACGGTCGTTCCCACCTGGATTACAGAACAAAATATTCTGCATAAAATTACGTTTTTAGCCCCTCGATCCGACGATTTATTTGGCCCCGAATTGCTATTGTATGTGCTAATATGTACTGAAACAACATGTTTTCATACCACATTGTGATTTGCACGTCATCTCGATACTTTTCCGCCGTTCGTCATATTTGGTTCATTTTAGAGTCAAGTCTCACGTGTACACGTCTATTTTACACAGACCAGCTTCGTAGGGACGAGGAGCAAGCCCCGTAGGCCGTGCCTACTTGTCTTTTGTCGGTAAAGGTGAGGTTTAATTGTTAGTTATATAGAACCCATATATCCCTTATGTGATATTTCGGCCAAAAAGGTATTTATAATTATAATCTCTATAAATCACTGATCATTTCAAG
This sequence comes from Lantana camara, assembly GCA_037501455.1. Lineage (NCBI taxonomy): Eukaryota > Viridiplantae > Streptophyta > Magnoliopsida > Lamiales > Verbenaceae > Lantana > Lantana camara. The sequence continues at coordinate 91,102,579 of CM074863.1, forward strand.
TCGTGTTCAAGCAAGCAAGCCATGTATTGTTTCGTGCATGTTTAGGCGAGTACCATGACGGTTACGTTTGGGCCCGAGGCTAGTGACTAGAGCCAACCGGGAAAGTAAGGGCTGACGGGTAACTCTGGCGCTATCCTCACCATGTTTGGGGTCACCCCTGAATCCACTAGGAGGTTAGTGGAGGAAGGAGCTCCGGGCTTAGGGATTCATGTACCCTCTGCTCAATGAGATTGGATGTTGGGGCCTTGCAATCCCATCATCAAACCGGAGGAAGAAGGAGACTGGGGACGAGTCCGGCACCACGGATGCACCTCGGGTTATTGCATGATTTCCATTTCATGAACGTGTTATATGATTACACTTTCGCACGATTGCACGATAAGTGAATTGCATGATCACCTATTTATTAATAATCAAGCAAGCATGTACATGTTCATTTGGAGTTCGGTTGGAGACCGCCCTCACTCGCCGGGGCCATGTATTGATTAATTGCATGAAAATGGATAAGTATTTAATATTGACAGTTGTATTCTCGGGTGAAGGGTACTTTATTCTCGAACTTATATTTATCTTTTGTAAAACTTTACCCGAGAGTATAGCTTGCATGTTAACTGAGCAAATATATATAGGTATTGCCCCTCACTCAGTCTTCGATAGACTGATACTTCACTTTTCAGGTACTTGAGAGCCGGTCGTGCTAGGCGGGAGTCTGGTCCAGTCTTGCATTGTCACGAGTCTAGCAGTGTACCATCATGTATATATTTTGCGACTTCTCATGTTATGTCCGTTATTATCACATTCTGAATACTTGATCATGTATAGGTTAGTAAGAGATGATAATGTATTGATAGTTAGTTGGTATCTATACGTATCTATCCAATAAATATGGTACCTATATGTATTTATGAAAAAATGCTTCCGCTTTTAACTTTTATATGTCTTGGTTGTGTATTGCTTTGGGGTTTAGTCTCGCCTAGCCCATCTTTTCTTTTAATTGTCACCCGTTCGCTATAGGTTAGTTCATGTACGGATTGTCCATTTCGTATGTGGATCGGCCTATAGTGCGGGGGTGTGGTACCTCCACGTGTTAAGGGGTGCTACATCCCCTCTCCTTGGTAAAGCTCGAATCTTTAAAACTTCTAACTTGAAGCTCTCTAGAGATAGTCCACCAACTTGACTACAATCTAACTAGTAAGGATGCTAGTTCTCTAGTTAGTGTTTAGGCTTAACCTAGGGTTTATGTGATCTTGGAGAAAGGATGGTGTTCAACACATGAACTAAGAAGAATTGATCAATCACCCTCTAAGGGGAGCTCGAGCTCCCCTATATATAATTAGAGAGTGGCGGCCGAACCTAGTCCTTATGGACTAAGGATTTGGTCCCTCTCTCTCTTATTACTTGATCATCAAGTAATTCCAAACCTTGACTTTGAATTCTAATTCAAATCAACTTTTAAGAGAGCTAAAATATCCAAACTCCTTTTGGATAATATTATACTTTATTTATTAATAAATAAATAACTTATTTATCTGATTAATTAATTCATAATTAAATAAATAGATTAATTTCTCCAAAATAAGACTTTCATTTTAATTCAAAAATTAAACCAAAGTCTATTAAATAATTAACACATTAATTATTTAATACATAAATATATATACACGCATAGTGCACACGTGTCCATAAAAGACACGTGTTGCGTGACCCACACGTGTGGAACCCTCTTGGTATGATCAACTCGTTTAATCATTTTAAAGCCTTAACTCATTTAAACAAGTTGTTGTGTGTGACCCTCTAGGTTCTCAATTCAATTAGCAGTGACCCTAATTAATTAATTCACTAATTAGTCAATCAGTCCACAGATTAAATGACCATAGTCTAGCAACAGGTGTTTAACCCCTAGCAAAATTGGAATGTCTCGATTCGACAGAACCTTTAAGTCATTGATTCATGTGACATACAATCCTCCTACTTACTATCTCTCAACCAAGATCTAGGGTAAGGGAATAATCAGAACCCTAATAATCTGGTCTTAAAGCTAAGTGCATTTCATATCCATTTGATCTCAATCCAAGAAACCCTTTTCTTGATGTCTTGATCTATTGCCTTGGCCAAGGACTCCATATGTCATATGAATGACTTACACAATAAGAGATCATCTTGCCAATGCAAGTGTAGGTCCTTTCTTGATTCTCATTCACTTTCATGAATCACTTGTGCAGCCCCAGCATAAGCCTTGAATCAGTTGTCTAAGGCGACACCCTTTAAAGCTTATACCTAAGACTACAGCGTTAATTCATAAAGTGACATGGAACCTCAAGTCTAAGGATCAATTAATCACATCAATGACTCGTGAGATATTTCCTAATTTGGAAGTTTCCATTTCCTGAAAAAGAAACTTCCTTTCCCATTTAGGAACCTTCTCACATGGGGCACCTCAATGAACGTATTGTTGGGATAAATGCCCTGAAAATCCAATTATATTGTAAATATTTTGGATTAATAAAACTGAAATTCCAGCAAGTTATGAGTATTTTACAAATTTAATAATTAATGACGTGTGATGGTATTTTTATATAAAATGTGTTTCATAGGAAAAGGCTTTAAATACCAGAAGTCACGTGTCATTAAAGTTCTAGTCGGTATGATAAGAAAATGTTCTTATCGAGACTATAATGTGTTATATAAGATGATTAGTCTTTCGTCATAGGGAGATGGAGTTTCCAGTTATAACACATTGATGATTTTCAATGAGATTGGAAACATCGAACTGGAGCACTGAGATTGTTCATTTTATACTGCTATCTAAAATGAACAAAATCTCGGAAGCATTAGACTCTTAATACTGGCAGTGTTTCTACTTTAGGCATGTAGTGTTAATCACTGTGATGTACTCAGAAGGGAGGTCTCGGTAACGGGTGGCCAAAATACTTTATACATTCGGTGATTGCATGAAGTGTGCTAAAGAGAAATATTGATCAAGGAATCTGTAGCCTTGCTGGAAGGTTAAAGATATCCCTGAAATAGATTTGCAAAAGTTCGAATTAAAACTTTGGCCAAAGTACTTCGTGGGTGCGTCACCGAAGTTGTATTTTGAATGTGTTTCACATATAGGGATTTTGGATTGAAAACAAAATATAAATGATAGTAGTATTGATTTATTTTTCATGAATATCTGTACAGAGGAGTAAAATGCAAAATTATTCTAGATCGAGAAATTCGTGAATAATTTAATTAATTTTAGAGTGAAACAATATTTATTTATTGGAATTAAATATTGTTAAACGGTAATCAATTATTGTCATGGGATGATAATAGATTGACCCGTTTGGAGCTAAGATTAATTAGTCCTGCAGGGCCCCCCGCAAGCCCCAACGAAGACCAAAGAGAAAATATTAAAAGGTGAAAGAGAAATAAATTTTCAAAGTGTTTGAAAATAGCCAAGGAATTTATTTTGAGAAAATAAATTAAATTCCAAAGAGTTGGAAATGCCCAAAATTTTATTTTGGAGAAAATAAAATTTTTCAAAAAAAAAAAAAGAAAAACAAAAAAGTTTTTGATGGCGTGGCGGAAGTGCTGATGTGGCAGCTGACGTGCCTGTCGCCAAGTGGCGCTGATTGGGTGCCACTGTGTGCGACACGTAGACGGATGAGATCGAGCCACGCCAACGCGAGTCAACAGCTCAGATGGGATCTAAAACGGGCCGGGTCAAAGCGGTTGACGGGTCAATGGTTCGGGCAGGGTCAGTTAGGGTCGGTTAAGGTTTGACTGACCCGGACACGTGGGCGAATGAGATTACGACACGTGGCGTTACTTGCAGCCCAAGTTGAACCGATCGGTTCATGTACGAACCGGTCTGAACCGCTGAGTCACCGGTCGGACCGGACGAATCGGCCACGCGGCAGCTTCTCGTGGAGGCGTGTGCCCCATGCACGCCATGCGCATGCAGCACCTTCTGGCGGCGTGTGGGGGTACGTGCCAGCTCTGTTTGGCGCATGGTCGGCGGCGTTTGACTCCGTGAGGTCCAAGCTTCCACCTGGCGGTGTCGGATTTGTTGCCCGAGCTTGGCTTGCATGCCAAAAATGCGAAAATGGCACGGATGTCCTCATTTTGAGGCTATAAATATAGCTGAGGTTGATCATTTTCATTCATATGATTTCAACAGCAGATTCGGCTAATTCTCTCTCTCTAGTTAATTAGTCCTTAATTAAGGATTAATTAATTACTTAATTAGGTGGTTATATAATTAATATACAATCCACTTAATTATTAGAAAATAGGGATTTTCTGAATTAGAAAAAAGGGTTTTTCTAGAAAAATATTCTCTCAAAGTATTTAGCGAAATACTGCTGGAGCCCACACTCAAATTTCTTAATCGGGAATATTGAGGGGAAGCTCTGCCGGTTTCACGAGAAAATATCGAGGTGCTGGAAAAGTGCCGTTGATAGCCACTTTTGCAATACGGTAATACCGTTATGCTGCCCAAATTATTATTTGCATATTGTGATTATATGCTAGATGATTTAAAATTATGTTATCGATGCCTGTATATATTAGAGTTATGCTGCCCGATTTGTTCCGCTGGTTTATTAAAATATTTTGGAAATATTTTGATAACGAGGTTATGGCGAAATATTTTTTTGAATATTACGCTATACCGTCACTCTGCTTCGGGGCCGCCACACCAACAACTAGTATCAGAGTAGGGCTCTGCTTATATACTCGCATTGATAAATCATAAGATGCATAATTTTAAATCTGATACTGTGCACGTAAATTCTGTCAAAGGAGGCTGGGTTTTAAGTGGGACCGTTGTGACCCCTCCAGTGTTTCCTAGGAATTTGCGTGGAATGGTAATTTTCTGCGAATTGATTTCAATAATCTTCCTGGTTAATTGCCGAATCAGTAAATAGGATTTAAATTATGTAATAATTTAAAACATGTTTATTTAAGGGGCCATTAATAATTGAAAGCGTGATAATTATGTGATAATTATTTGCAAGCATGCTTTTAATTTTAAAAATGGCATGATAATATGTGATATTATGTTGTTTCAATTATGCATGATTTATTTAATATGATTAGATAAATAATGTTTAATAGAGATTAAACACGATGCATAATTGGATTAATATTTTTTGGCTTAAATTAATAAAGAGTTATTAAAGCCTTAAAATATTATTAGGATTATTTAATAATCCTAGTGGGAGCATATTAGTTAGATTAATTGCTTTCAAAATTAATAAGACGCCAAAAGTGATTATTTATTAATCAATGATAATCCACAAATCTTAAAAATTCAAGTGGGAGCGAGATGAAAAGAGTTGGATTCTCACGGCCTCCATTACCCGTCTATAGTATAGTGGATATATACTACTTCCTTCGGTGGGTATATATTCGCGGTATACAAGATTAGACTTCTTCGGATAGAACGAAGTATGGGAAAAGTCAGCTCGACCACGCCTCCATGGAGTGCCTGATCTACTCGTACTAATTTCTAGGTAATGGTGTACGCTTGACTAAGTAATATATTAGCCTCCCTTCGGAGCTATGTTACATTCACTTAGAGGCCAAAGGTTAACGTGGTGGATTAACATAGTTTGGTAAGAGTTACCTAGATTACATGTTAATTAAGATTAATTCTTGCTTTTCTAAGCGGTTCTTGACCTCGCTTCCGAGGAGTCAACTGCGGTTAGATAAGTCACCATTGCGTAAACCAAAAATGCTTACTTGGATTTCATTTATTGGTTAGACACAAAAGAAGTAAAATACAAGATCATAACTTGCACTGTTTTAAAATATTTCAGTTTTAAAACAATGACGACTGCTAGCCCGCTTCAATCAATCCTAAAGGAAAATAGGCTTGAAGGGTCTAATTACGTTGACTGGAAAATGAATCTTGACATGGTGCTTGGTCACGAGAATCTGAAACAAGTGCTCATTGAACCTTGTCCGGGGGTACCGGAAACTACAACCAATCAGGATATGAGAAATGCTTATGCCAATTGGATCAAGTCCAATGATTTGGCTAGGTCTTATATCCTGGCATCTGTCTCCAATGTTCTTAAGCATCAAATGCACGAGATGCCAACTGCTAAGAACATGATGGATCATCTCCATCAGATGTTTGGGGGACAGAATCGAGCCAAGAGGTTCAAATTGATACGGAGGCTGTTAGTTACCAAGATGTCTGAGGGATCACCTGTTCAGGATCATGTTATGAACATGATGACTTGCCTGAATGAAATTGAAAGCCTTGGTGCTAAATTTGATGATCTCAACAAACAGGATATGATCCTATGCTCTCTGCCAAAGTCGTTCGACACATTAAGGCAAAATTATTCTATGAACAAATTGGATTTTTCTCTGCCTGAATTGATGAACGAACTTAAAGTGGCAGAGGGAGTGATGAAAGCTAAGGGAACGGTTCTCCTGGCTCAAACATCGACTTCCACGGCTCCAAAAGTCAACAAGTGGAAAAAGGGAAAGGGAAAGGTTCTCAATCCCAAGAAAAAGGTTCAGAAGAAGAAGGGAAAACCAAGCAAAGGAAAATGTTTCCACTGCGATGAGAATGGGCACTGGAAGAGGAATTGTCCAAAATACTTAGCAAGTCTTCCTGCTAAGCCATCTGGACAAGGTATATTGATATCTTGTTTGATTGAATTATGTTTAGTTGGAAGTCCACCAGATTCCCGGTGTGTGGACTCGAGTTTAACTAATCATATCTGCAATTCGTTGCAGGGGTTCAAGCTAACCAGAAAGCTTGAAGATGGCGAGATGCAACTACTGCTCGGGGATAATACAAGTATATCTGTATTAGAAGTAGGGACTGTAAATTTGTATTTTGGTGATAGGGTTTTGATGTTGAAAGACACTCTGTACATACCGCGTGTTCGCAGAAATCTAATTTCTGTGAGTTGTTTAATAAACAATGGTTTCAGTGTTTGTTTTGAACAAAACTTTACCATTAAGCAAAATAAAAGGTTTATTTGCTCTGGCAAGGTAAAAGATGGTCTTTTCTTGTTATACCCCGATAAAAACCCTAATTCCAAACTTAACACTACTAAGCTTGACTTACCATCCAAAAGAAAAACTCCTATGCCTAACAAGGCGTACAAGTGGCATTTACGTCTTGGTCATATTAATCCAAAAAGGATCCAAAGACTAGTTTCAGATGAATTGTTGAGTCTCTTGGACTTAACAGAACTACTAGTCTGTGAATCCTGCTTGGAAGGTAAAATGACCAAGAGATCTTTTAAATCTAAAGGTAATCGAGCCACAGAATTACTTGAGTTAATTCATACGGATGTGTGTGGTCCTATGAGTATTCAAGCAAGAGGAGGTTTTGAGTATTTCATCACTTTTACGGATGATTACTTCAGATACGGATACGTTTATTTGATGAGATATAAGTCTGAATCTTTTGAAAAGTTCAAAGAATTCAAGGCTGAAGTTGAAAATCAAACTGGAAAACGTATTAAAGCACTTCGATCAGATCGTGGTGGTGAGTATCTGTCTACAGAGTTTCTAGAATTTCTCACTGCAAATGGGATTAGATCTCAACTATCTACACCGGGTACACCCCAGCAGAACGGTGTTGCAGAAAGGAGAAATAGAACTCTGATGGAAATGGTAAGATCTATGATGAGTCATGCTACCCTACCAAGTTCGTTTTGGGGCTTTGCACTCGAAACGGCGGCATACATATTAAACCTTGTTCCATCCAAGTCGATTCCTAAAACACCAATGGAATTGTGGCGAGGGCGAAAGGCCAGTGTCTCCTATCTTTGGATATGGGGAACCCCAACTCATGTGTTAAGGAAAGATCCTGACAAGTTGGAATCAAGAACAGAGGTTTGCTTGTTCATAGGTTATCCTAAAGGAACAAGAGGTGGTATATTTTACGATCCGAGAGATCACAAAGTGTTTGTGAGCACTAATGCCAAATATCTCGAAGATGACTTCGTAAATGACCACAAGGGTACAAGCAAAATTGTGTTAGAAGAAATGAAAGTTTCAGATACTGAATTCCAAGAACCCATAGTAACTGAAAATGTGTTAGATACATATGATGTACCAGATACAACATATGATGTAGGGACAAGTACACAACAGCCTCGTCGTAGTGGGAGGATTGTCAGGGTACCTGACAAATACCTAGGATTAACCCAAGTGGTTGAATCTGAAGTATCTGATCCTATCACATATGATGAAGCTATAAAGGATATAGACGCTGACCGTTGGGTCAGAGCCATGGAATCTGAATTAGATTCAATGTATTCCAATAAAGTCTGGGAACTTGTAGAGGCACCTGAGGGCATTAAACCTATTGGATGCAAATGGGTCTACAAAAGAAAAAGGGGAGTGGACGGAAAGGTTGAGACTTATAAAGCAAGGCTTGTGGCAAAGGGTTATACCCAGAAAGAAGGTATCGATTATAACGAAACCTTCTCGCCTGTAGCAATGCTTAAGTCCATAAGAATTCTCCTATCCATTACCGCTCATTTTGATTATGAGATTTGGGAAATGGATGTAAAGACTGCCTTCTTGAACGGGCACCTTCAAGAAGAGATATACATGGCTCAGCCTGAAGGCTTTATAGCCAGAAATCAGGCGCATATGGTATGCAAGCATGATAGATCAATTTATGGTCTTAAGTAAGCGTTTAGATCATGGAACATCAGATTTAATGAGGTAATTAAATCCTTTGGATTTATACAATTGCCTGATGAACCATGTGTGTACAAGAGACATCTTGATCGTGTTGTATCATTTTTAGTTTTGTACATGGACGATATTCTGCTCATTGGGAATGACACGGGAATATTGTTAGCAGTTAAGATTTGGTTGTCAAACCAGTTTGACATGAAAGACCTGGGTGAAGCCAGTTATATTCTAGGGATCAGACTTTGTCGTGATCGTAAGAATAAAATGATTGGTCTATCGCAAGCAGCATATATAGATAAGATGCTGGCAAGATATAATATGACGAATTCCAAGAAAGGTTCATTACCTTTCTGACATGGAGTTCATCTGTCTCGGGATCAGTGTCCCAAGAACCCTGAAGAGACAGAAGAAATGAAAGATGTTCCGTATGCTTCGGCAGTCGGAAGCCTCATGTATGCCATGTTATGTACAAGGCCAGATATCTGTTATGTTGTAGGTCTAGTCAGCAGATATCAATCAAACCCTGGACCCCGGCACTGGATAGCTGTAAAGCATATATTAAAGTACTTGAGAAGGACTCGGGATTATATGCTTGTCTATCGCAGTGATGAACTCATTCCTATAGGGTACACAGAGTCGGATTTTTCAATCTGATTTGGATTCTAGGCGTTCGACGTCTGGATATATGTTTACTCTAGGAGGAGCAGCCGTAAGTTGGAGGAGTATTAAGCAAACTTGCATTGCTGACTCCACCATGGAAGTCGAATACGTGGCAGCTTTGTAAGCAGCCAAAGAAGCGTATTGGTTTCGAAATTTCCTAATGGATCTAAAAGTCTTCAAGGATGGACTTACGTCGATCACATTGTATTGTGACAATGCCGGAGCGGTGGCCAACTCCAAGGAACCTCGAAGTCATAAACGTGCAAAGCACATTGAGAGGAAGTTTCACATTATACGTGATTATGTGGAACGTGAAGAAGTGGCAGTAGTGAAAATTGGCTCAGTAAATAATCTGGCAGATCTCTTCACTAAAACTTTGGCTCAAAAGAGTTTTGACACTCATGTAGAAGGGATGGGCCTTAGATATGTAGCCAATTGGATTTAGGGCAAGTGGGATATTGTTGGGATAAATGCCCTGAAAATCCAATTATATTGTAAATATTTTGGATTAATAAAACTGAAATTACAGCAAGTTATGAGTATTTTACAAACTTAATAATTAATGACGTGTGATGGTATTTTTATATAAAATGTGTTTCATAGGAAAATACTTTAAATGCCAGAAGTCACGTGTCATTAAAGTTCTAGTCGGTATGATAAGAAAATGTTCTTATCGAGACTATAATATGTTATATAAGATGATTAGTCTTTCGTCATAGGGAAATGGAGTTTCCAGTTATAACACATTGATGATTTTCAATGAGATTGGAAACATCGAACTGGAGCACTGAGATTGTTCATTTTATACTGCTATCTAAAATGAACAAAATCTCGGAAGCATTAGACTCTTAATCCTGGCAGTGTTTCTACTTTAGTCATGTAGTGTTAATAACTGTGATGTACACAGAAGTGAGGTCTCGGTAACGGGTGGCCAAAATACTTTGTACGTTCGGTGATTACATGAAATGTGCTAAAGAGAAATATTGATCAAGGAATCTGTAGTCTTGCTGGAAGGTTAAAGATATCCCTGAAATAGATTTGCAAAAGTTCGAATTACAACTTTGACCAAAGTAATTCGTGTGTGCGTCACCGAAGTTGTATGTTGAATGTGTTTCACATACAGGGATTTTGGACTTAAGGCGAATCAAGAAATTTCAGATTAAAAGTGAAAAATAAATGATAGTAGTATTGATTTATTTTTCATGGATATCTGTACAGAGGAGTAAACTGCAAAATTATTCTAGATCGAGAAATTCGTGAATTATTTTATTAATTTTAGAGTGCAATAATATTTATTTAGTGGAATTAAATATTTTTAAACGGTAGTCAATTACTGTCATGGGATGATAATAGATTGACCCGTTTGGAGCTAAGATTAATTAGTCCTGCAGGTCCCCCCGCAAGCCCCAACGAAGACCAAAGAGAAAATATTAAAAGAAGAAGGAGAAATAAATTTTCAAAGTGTTTGAAAATAGCCAAGGAATTTATTTTGAGAAAATAAATTAAATTCGAAAGAGTTGGAAATGCCCGAAATTTTATTTTGGAGAAAATAAAATTTTTTCAAAAAAAAAAAAAGTTTTTGATGACGTGGCGGAAGTGCTGATGTGGCAGCTGACGTGTCACACCACGTCAGCGTGCCAGTCGCCAAGTGGCGCTGATTGGGCGCCACCGTGTGCGACACGTGGACGGATGAGATCGAGCTACGCCAGCGCGAGTCAACGACTCAGATGGGATCTAAAACGGGGCCGGGTCAAAGCGGTTGACGGGTCAACGGTTCAGGCAGGGTCGGTTAGGGTCGGTCACGTGTCATTAAAGTTCTAGTCGGTATGATAAGAAAATGTTCTTATCGAGACTATAATATGTTATATAAGATGATTAGTCTTTCGTCATAGGGAAATGGAGTTTCCAGTTATAACACATTGATGATTTTCAATGAGATTGGAAACATCGAACTGGAGCACTGAGATTGTTCATTTTATACTGCTATCTAAAATGAACAAAATCTCGGAAGCATTAGACTCTTAATCCTGGCAGTGTTTCTACTTTAGTTATGTAGTGTTAATAACTGTGATGTACACAGAAGTGAGGTCTCGGTAACGGGTGGCCAAAATACTTTGTACGTTCGGTGATTGCATGAAATGTGCTAAAGAGAAATATTGATCAAGGAATCTGTAGCCTTGCTGGAAGGTTAAAGATATCCCTAAAATAGATTTGCAAAAGTTCGAATTACAACTTTGACCAAAGTAATTCGTGTGTGTGTCACCGAAGTTGTATGTTGAATGTGTTTCACATACAGGGATTTTGGACTTAAGGCGAATCAAGAAATTTCAGAGTAAAAGTGAAAAATAAATGATAGTAGTATTGATTTATTTTTCATGGATATCTGTACAGAGAAGTAAAATGCAAAATTATTCTAGATCGAGAAATTCGTGAATTATTTTATTAATTTTAGAGTGCAACAATATTTATTTAGTGGAATTAAATATTTTTAAACGGTAGTCAATTATTGTCATGGGATGATAATAGATTGACCCGTTTGGAGCTAAGATTAATTAGTCCTGCAGGTCCCCCCGCAAGCCCCAACGAAGACCAAAGAGAAAATATTAAAAAAAGAAGGAGAAATAAATTTTCAAAGTGTTTGAAAATAGCCAAGGAATTTATTTTGAGAAAATAAATTAAATTCGAAAGAGTTGGAAATGCCCGAAATTTTATTTTGGAGAAAATAAAATTTTTTCAAAAAAAAAAAAAAGTTTTTGATGACGTGGCGGAAGTGCTGATGTGGCAGCTGACGTGTCACGCCACGTCAGCGTGCCAGTCGCCAAGTGGCGCTGATTGGGCGCCACCGTGTGCGACACGTGGACGGATGAGATCGAGCCACGCCAGCGCGAGTCAACGACTCAGATGGGATCTAAAACGGGGCCGGGTCAAAGCGGTTGACGGGTCAACGGTTCAGGCAGGGTCGGTTAGGGTCGGTCACACGTGGGCGAACGAGATTACGACACGTGGCGTTACTTGCAGCCCAAGTTGAACCGACCGGTTCATGCGCGAACCGGTCTTAACCACTGATTCACCGGCCGGAACGGACGAACATGCCACGTTGCAGCTTCTCGTGGAGGCGTGTGCCCCACGCGCTCCATACGCATGCAGCGCCTTCTGGCGGCGCGTGGTCAGGGGCGTTTGACTCCGTGCGTCCCAAGCTTCCACTTGGTGGTGTCGGATTTGTTGCCCGAGCTTGGCTTGCACGCCAAAAATGCGAAAATGGAACGGATGTCCTCATTTTGAGGCTATAAATATAGCTGAGGCTGATCATTTTCATTCATATGATATCAACAACAGATTCTGCAGTTCCAAAAGCCATTCGGCTAATTCTCTCTCTCTAGTTAATTAGTCCTTAATTAAGGATTAATTAATTACTTAATTAGGTGGTTATATAATTAATATACAATCCACTTAATTATTAGAAAATAGGGATTTTCTGAATTAGAAAAAAGGGTTTTTCTAGAAAAATATTTTCTCAAAGTATTTAGCGAAATATTGCCGGAGCCCACACTCCACTTTCTTAATCGGGGATATTGCGGGGAAGCTCTGCCGGTTTCACGAGAAAATATCGAGGTGCTGGAAAAGTGCCGATGATAGCCAATTTTGCAGTACGGTAATACCGTTATGCTGCCCAAATTATTATTTGCATATTGTGATTATATGCTAGATGATTTAAAATTATGTTATCGATGCCTGTAAATATTAGAGTTATGCTGCCCGATTTGTTCCGCTGCTTTATTAAAATATTTTGGAAATATTTTGATAACGAGGTTATGGCGAAATTTTTTTTTGAATATTACGCTACACCGTCACTCTGCTTCGGGCCCGCCACACCAACACTTTCTTATGAAAGTAAGCACCCTCATGTATCACGCACGTATCAACTATACACTTTGCACCTACCTGAAACTAGGTGGTCCTTCTTAAGGGCGTGATCCCACAAGCAAGCCTTAAAGGAGTCAGGTTGACACTCCCACTGTCTGTAGGACTCATCGGCTTGGAGTATTTTACTAATCATGACTTATGTGATATAGGGCTCGTTTCATGAACCATTTCACCTAAATGGTAGAGTCCTAAAGTCATCAGGATTAGAGGAGTTCTCATACATGCACAGCTAAAGTAAACGCATATCAAACAAGAGCATATAAAGAAGTGTTGCCTCAATACGTTATTTTATACAAAGATTGTCTGTGATTACAATAAGGAAAAGTACGAAGCGGATATACAATCGGCTTTCTAGGGCACTATTCCTCACAATCTCCCACTTGCCAGTCAAAGCCATTCTAAAGCTACTCTAAGTCCCATCTTCTGAAGATGACCTTTGAAAGCTTCTCGACTAAGGCGTTTAGTAAGTGGATCTGCCACGTTCTCTGTTGATGCGACCCTCTCAATTTGCACATCTCCTCTTTTGATAATATCACGGATTAGGTGATACTTCCTCATAATGTGCTTGGTCCGTTGGTGAGATCTTGGTTCTCTTGCTTGAGCAACCGCCCCAGTGTTGTCACAAAACACAGTAATGGGATCTTTCATGCTAGGAACAACATTCAACTCTGGAATGAAGTTTCTAATCCAAGCACCTTCCTTAGCTGCATCATTTGCAGCTAAGTATTCGGCCACAGTGGTCGAATCTGCAGTGGTCGTTTGCTTGGAACTCTTCCAACTCACTGCTCCGCCGTTTAGGCAGAAAATGTATCCTGACATTGACTTAAAATCATCTAAGTCAGATGCAAAGCTTGCATCGCAGTATCCTTCGACAGTAAGATCTTTCTGACCTCTGTAAACTAAGAATAAATCTTTAGTATTTTTCAAGTACTTAAGAATATTCTTCACGGCGGGCCAGTGACCATCTCCAGGGTCAGATTGGAAACGACTTGTTACACTAAGTGCATAAGCCACATCCGGTCGAGTACATAACACTGCATACATTATGCTACCTATTGCTGGTGCATAAGGTGTATGAGTCACTCTTTCCTTCTCAAGGTTAGTCTTAGGACACATCTTCTTAGAAAGACATGTTCCTATGGTCATAGGAAGGTTCTTGACCTTTGCTGACTCCATATTGAATCTCTTCAATACTTTGTCAATGTACATCGACTGTGATAGTCCTATCAACTTTCTAGATCTATCTCGATAGATTTTAATTCCAAGGATGTAGGACGCATCACCAAGATCTTTCATCTCGAATTGGTTCGATAACCATAACTTAGTTACTTTCATGTCATCCTTTGAATTCCCAATAAGAAGGATGTCATCAACATAAAATACTAAGAATTGCACTGAGGTCTCCAATTCCTTTCTATACACACATGATTCATTCGAGATCTGAATGAAGCCAAACGCTTTGACTGATTCATCAAATCGAATGTTCCAATTCCTAGAAGCCTGTTTTAATCCATAGATTGACCTTTGGAGTTTGCAAACCTTTTGCTCACTCCCACTGAATGTGAAACCTATGGGTTGCTCCATATAAATGTCTTTATCAATGTCACCATTGAGAAAGACAGTTTTCACATCCATTTGCCATATCTCATAGTCATAATATGCAGCAATGGCAAGCATGATCCGAATAGACTTTTGCATTGCAACTGGTGAAAAGGTTTCATCAAAGTCCACGCCGGGTTTTTGAGTGAACCCTTTTGCAACCAGTCTTGCTTTGTAGGCTGCAATGCTTCCATCAACTCCAAGCTTTCTCTTAAAGATCCATTTGCAACCTATGGGTTTGACCCCATCAGGCAAATCTACCAAGGTCCAAACTTGGTTGGAGTTCATGGAATCCATTTCGGATTTCATGGCTTCTATCCACTGTTCAGAGTCAGAATCTAAAAGTGCCTCCTCATATGTTAGAGGATCATTATTCTTTTGAGAGATCTCATGGAAGAATCCATACCATCTCTCCAGCTGTCTAGGAGTGCGTTCAGAACGCCTTAGAGGACGATTTACATGTGTATCGAAATTCGTGATTGGTTGTGGTTGATCAGAAGGGGACATTTCTTCGGTGGGTGGTGTGGGGTCACTTTGTACTTCCTCTAGTTCTATGATCTTGCCTTTCTTTTCTTTAAGGAATGGTTCCTCAAGAAAAGTAGCATTTCTTGAAACAAACACCTTTTGCTCAGATTGATCATAGAAGTAATATCCCATGGATTCCCTAGGGTAACCTACAAAGTAGCATAAGTTAGAACGAGATTCTAACTTATCTCCCACTGTCCTCTTCACGTAAGCAGGACAACCCCAAATTCTTAAGTAAGAATAACAAGGGATTTTACCATGCCACATTTCATAGGGCGTTTTAGGGACTGACTTAGAGGGAACTAGATTCAAAATCTTTTCTGCACCTTCTAGGGCATAACCCCAAAAAGAAGGTGGTAAGTCAGTGAAACTCATCATGGAACGAACCATATCGAGTAGAGTTCGATTCCTTCTCTCATAAACTCCATTGAGTTGAGGAGTTCCCCGAGGAGTCCACTGAGAGATAATCCCATTATCTTTGAGATGATTAAGGAATTCTTCATTAAGATACTCGCCTTCTCAATCAAATCGAAGTGTTTTGATCTTGTGACCAGTTTGGTTCTCAACCTCCTTTTGAAATTCTAGGAATTTCTTAAAAGCTTCAGATTTATACTTCATTAAGTATACATAACCATACCGACTAAAGTCATCGGTAAAGGTTATGAAATACTGATGATTGTTCCTTGTGCTTACACTAAGCAGTCCACAGACATCTGAATGGATCAAATCCAAGACCTTAGTGGCACGTTCCACAGTTCCTTTAAAAGGAACTTTGGACATCTTTCCTTTGAGAAAGGACTCGCAAGAAGTCAACTCTTTGAGATCATTTTCAGAGAATGATCCTAAAGTGTTCATCTTGCTAATTCTGTTCTTGGAAATGTGTCCTAATCTAGCGTGCCATAAGGGAGCTGAAACTTTGTTATCTCTCTTACGTTTAGTTTCTCGTTGTATATTCATAATATTGATATTTTGAGTTAGATAAAGTCCATTACTTAGAGTACCGATGTGAACGGAAGAGTTGTTCCGTTTGATAAAATATTTACCATTCTTAATATATGTTTCATAACCTTCACAATCTAAAATTGGAACTGAAATTATATTACGAATAATGTTCGGTACATAAAGGACTTTATTTAAAACTAACTCAAAACTACCTAAATCTAATCTAATTGTGCCTAAAGCTCGAGCTTCAACCTTTGAGCCATCACCGATCTTCAAGACACATTCTCCTTCTCTGAATTGTTGAACTTCATTTAGCATCTGTACATCATTACGGATATGAGCTCCACAACCGGTATCAAGTACCCAAGAACTAGAATTAATAGAAAGATTTACTTCAACGAGAAACATACCTTTCTTTAGAGTAGCCTTGTACTCTGGGCAGTTTCTCCTCCAATGTCCCGCTTTGCCATAATGGAAGCAAACATCCTCTTTCTGATCACGCTTCTTCTTTTGGGCCTTCCCTTTCGAAATGCCACCAATGGGCCTAAGGGGTTTCTTCTTCTTCTTTTGGGCTTTCTTGCCCTTACCTTTAGAAGGCCCAGAAGAGGAAGATGGAGCATTCACCATCAGAACCTTATTGTCCTTCTTGATCGTGCTTCGCAAGCTGACTAATCAGCTCAGCTACAATAGCACCAGCATGATTCATAATAAAGTTAAGGACAAATGGATTGAATGATGGTGGGAGCGAGGCTAGCACCAAGTCCACTGAAAGCTCATCTTTCAGTGGCATGTCCATGGAAGCAAGTTTCTCAGTAAGGGCGAGAAACTTGAGTCTATATTCATGGACACTTGAACCTTCCCTCATTCTCAAGTGGAACAATTCCTTTGAAGTGTTGTACCTGTTGGGATTAGTGCCCTGAAAATCCAATTTCTTTGTAAATACTTCGTATTTTGTTGGATTAATAAAAGTGAAATTATCGCAAGTTATGAGTATATTAACATAATTAATAACGTGTGATGATATTCTTATATGAAATGTGTTTCATAGGAAAGGACTATGGATGTCGAAATCACGTGTTATTAAAGTTCTAGTCGATATGATAAGAATAAGTTCTTATTGAGACTATAATGTGTTATATAAGATGATTAGTCTTTCGTCATAGGGAAATGAAGTTTCCAGTTATAACACATTGATGATTTTCAATAGATTTGGAAACATTGAACTGGACCACTAAGATAGTTCATTTTAAACTACTATCTAAAATAAACAAATCTTATGGAGCATTGAACTCTTAATCCTGGTAGTATTTCGACTTTAGGCATGTAGTGTTAATCATTGTAACTTACTCATAAGTGAGGTCTCGATATCGAATGACCGAAACCTTTGTGCGTTCAGTGATTACATGAAATGTGCTAAAGAGAAATATTGATCGAGGAATCTGTGGCTTTGCTGGAAAGTTAAAAGATATTCCTGAAATAGATTTGCAAAGTTCAAATTAAAACTTTGGCCAAAGTACTTCGTGTGATGCGTCACTGAAGTTGTATGTTGAATGTGTTTCACGTACAAGAAATTTGAACTTAAGGCAAATCAGGAGATTTTAGATTAAAAGTGAAAAATAAATGATAGTAGTATTAATTTATTTTTCATGGATATCTACACTGAGGAGTAAAATGCAAAATTATTCTAGATCGAAAAATTCGTGAGTAATTTAATTAATTTTAGAGTGCAACAATATTTATTTAGTGGAATTAAATATTGTTAAACGGTAATTAATTATTATCATGGGATGATAATATATTAACCCCGTTTGGAGCTAAAATTAATTAGTCCTGCAGGTCCCCCTGCAAGCCCCAATCGAAAACCCGAAGATAAAGCGTTAAAAGGAATGAAAGAAATAAATTTTCAAAGTGTTTTAAAATAGCCAAGAAATTTATTTTAAGAAAATAAATTGTAATTCCAAAAGGTTGGAAATGCCCGAAATTTTATTTTGGAGAAAATAAAATTTTAAAGTTTTTCATTAAAAAAAAAAAAAAAAAAAGCTGACGTGGCACTGACGTGTCACGCCACGTCAGCAAGTGGACCCAGGTGGCGCTGACTTGGCAGCCGCGTGGCAAGCCACGTGTGCGACACGTGGACGGCCCAGATCGTAGCACGTCATCGTGAATCAACGGTCCAGATTTGATCCGGACCGGGTCGGTCAAACGGGTCAGGGCAGGGTCAACGGGTCGGTTCACGGATAGGGTTGGATTGGGTCCGGTTCCGGGTCGGACCAGACCCGGACACGTGGCAGCTCCAGAAGAGGCCACGTCACCGGAAACCCTAAACCGCAAGTGATCACACGCGCCGCCTTGTGGCCGCGCGTGTGGGCGCGTGAGATCTCCGATCGGCGAACGGCCGGCGGCGTTGGACTCGTGGCTGAGAGATCTACGACGTAGTTACCTTGGTTTGCATGCCCAAGTTGCACACGCAAGTGGGGGGTGAAATTACTATTTTACCCTCGGTTTTTCCCCTATAAATAGGGGCCTTGGCATTTCATTTTTTCCATCCAACTTTGGGAGGTGGTTTTGGCTGAGTTTATGCTTTGAAACCATATCCCATTCTCCTAGTTAATTCCGATTTATTTTGGAATTAATTTTAATTAGGTGTTTATATATAAACGCCTGATTTCGGGAGAATAAACCCTGAAAAGGGTTTTTAGTTTAAAGTTTTATTTTCTCTAAGTATTTAGAGAAATACTTTCGGAGCCCACACTCCGAGGGTGTCCCTGGGGTAATTGCAGGGAAGCTCTGCCGGTTTCGCGAGGAGATCGGGAATCGGGTTCTCGGGAGGCGAGCTCCGGGTGCAGTAGCCATCTTCGGTGAAAGGTATTTTATATTGTTTTTTTTTAATTTAAGCATGATGAATTAGGTGCTCTTAAGTGTTAATTGCATGCTTTATTTATCTGCTTTGTGATTTAAAATTTATTATCAATTGCATGTATATACTTGAGTAGTTCCGGCTAGTCTTCCGCTGTTTGTATTTAAATATTTTAGAAATATTTTGATACCTGTATATTAAAGTAAAATTTTAAAATGTGGTCCCGGACTGCTACTGTTCTGGGTCCACCTCCCAGCAACTGGTATCAGAGCTAGTTTGAGTAACCCGTAAGGGGCTCTATCGTAGAGGGGGTTCTCGCAGTGTGACCTGTGACGAAGTATTGACTCTTACCCCTCGCGGTCCCGCTGGTAAGGTTGGTTGTGTGGAGACGCACACCGTAAAACTAGTTCGTGAGGTATCTTTGCTGGTCACCCTAAGAGATAGGAACGACAGCAACTGGTATCAGAGCCGTGCTCTAGATATATACATGCATTGATATGATACATGCGATGCATAATTTTAAATCAGCTACTGTGCACGTAAATTTTGTCAAAGGAGACTGGGTTTTAAGAGGGACCGTTGTGACCCCTCCAGTGTTTCCTGGGAATTTATGTGGAATGGTAATATTTCCGGGAATCGATTTCAATAATCTTCCTGGTTAATTACCGAATCAGTAAACATGATTTAAATTATCTGATAATTTATTTATAGCATGTTTACTTTATGCCATTTATTTTAAGCATAATAATTATGTGATAATTATGTGAAAGCATGCTTAATTAATTGTTTTATTTTATGGCATGATCATGATAATATGAGATATTATGCTATTTTCAATTATGCATATTTTATTTGATATGATTATATAAATAATGTTTAATAGAGATTGAACAAGATGCATAATTGGATTAATATTATTTCGGCCTAATTAATAAAGAGTTATTAAATAGACTTAAAAATATTATTAGGGTTATAAATACGATTTATTAATCCAAGTGGGAGCATATTAATTAGATTAATCACTTCCGATTATAAGACGCCAAATAGATTATGTGATAATCAAAGATAATCCACAACTCCAAAAAAAATTCAAGTGGGAGCAAGATGAAATAGATGGATTCTTACGGTCTCCATTGCCCGTCTATAGTATAGTAGATACGTACTACTCCCTTCGGCGGGTATGTGTTAGCGGCATACAAGATTAGACTTCTTCGGATAGAATGAAATACGGGGAAAGTCAAGCACGACCACGCTTCCGTGGAGTGTCTTGACCTACTAGTATGAATTTCTAGGTAATGGTATACACTTGACTGAGTGATGTATTAACCTCCCTTCGGAGCTCTGTTACACTCACTTAGAGACCAAAGGTTGACGTGGTAGATTAACATAGTTTGGTAAGAGTTGCCTGGATAACATGTTAATTAAGAATAGTTCTTGCTTTTCTAAGTAGTTTTCGACCTCGCTTCCGGGGAGCTAACTACGGTTAGTTAAGTCATCATTGCGTAAACCAAAATGCATTCTGTGGATTTCATTTAATGGTTAGACGCTAAAAAAAAAATAATATACAGATTCATAACTTGCGCATATTTTAAATATTTCAGTTTTAAAACAATGACGTCCGCTAGCCCGCTTCAATCGATTATTACGGAAAATAGGCTTGAAGGTTCAAACTATGCTGATTGGAAAATGAATCTTGATATCGTGTTTGGACACGAGGGTTTGAAGTATGTGCTCACTGAACCTTGTCCGGGAGTACCAGAAACCACAGCCACCCAGGCTTTGAAAGACAACTATGCCAAGTGGATCAAGCACAATGATCTGGCTATGTCTTACATCCTGGCATCTGTCTCAAATGTTCTTAAGCATCAAATGCATGAAATGCCTACTGCTAAGAACATGATGGAACATCTTCATCAGATGTTCGGTGGACAGAATCGTGCACGTAGGCACGAGCTGATGAGAAGGTTGGTGGTAACTAAGATGTCTGAAGGATCACCTGTTCAGGATCATGTTATGAACATGATGGCTTATCTGAACGAAATTGAGAGCCTAGGTGCTAAGATGGATAATCTCAGCAAACAGGACATGATCCTGTGCTCTCTGCCAAAATCATTCGATACGTTCAGGCAGAACTATTCTATGAATAAGTTGGATTTTACTTTGCCTGAACTAATGAATGAACTCAAGGTGACAGAAGGGGTAATGAAAGCTAAGGGAACGGTTCTCCTGGCACAGGCATCGACCTCCACGGCTCCAAAAGCCAATAAGTGGAAGAAAGGAAAGGGAAAAATTTCCCATCCTAAAGGTAAGGTTCAGAAGAAGAAAGCTAAGCCAAGCAAAGGAAAATGTTTCCATTGTGGAGGTAATGGGCACTGGAAAAGGAATTGCCCAAAATACTTAGCCAGTCTTCCTGCTAAGTCATCTGCACAAGGTATGATGATGTCTTGTTTGTTAGAAGTATGTTTAGTTGGAAGTCCACCAGATTCCTGGTGTGTGGACTAGGTTCAACTAATCATATCTGCAATTCATTGCAGGGATTCAAGCTAACCAGGAAGCTTGAAGACGGCGAGATGCAGCTACTGCTCGGAAATAATACTAGTATATCTGTATTAACAGTAGGGACTGTAGAACTATATTTTGGCAGTAGGGTTTTGATTTTGAAAGACACTTTATATGTACCGTCTATACGCAGAAATTTGATTTCTGTTAGTTGTTTAATGAATAATGGTTTTAGTGTTTATTTTGAACAATGTTTAACCATTAAGCACAATAAAAGGTTTATTTGCTCTGGTACAGTAAGCGATGGTCTTTTCTTATTATACCCTGATAAAAACCCTAATTCCGAACTTAACACTACTAAACTTGACTTACCATCCAAGAGAAAAACTCCTATGCCTAACGAGGCTTATAAGTGGCACCTACGACTTGGTCATATTAATTTGAATAGGATCCAAAGACTAATTTCGGATGGACTATTGAGTCCTTTGGACTTGACAGGACTTCCAGTCTGCGAATCCTGTTTAGAAGGAAAAATGACTAAGAGGTCTTTCAAGACTAAAGGTAATCGAGCCATAGAGTTGCTTGAATTAATTCATACGGATGTATGTGGTCCTATGAGTGTTCAAGCAAGAGGAGGTTTTGAGTATTTCATCACTTTTACGGATGATTATTCAAGATATGGATACGTCTATTTGATGAGACATAAGTCTGAAGCTTTTGAAAAGTTCAAAGAATATAAGGCTGAAGTCGAGAATCAAATTGGAAAACGTATAAGGGCACTTCGATCGGATCGTGGTGGAGAATATTTATCTACAGAGTTTCTAGAATTTCTCACTGAAAATGGGATTAAATCTCAGTTATCTGCACCGGATACACCCCAACAGAATGGTGTCGCAGAAAGGAGAAATAGAACTCTAATGGAAATGGTAAGATCCATGATGAGTCATGCTACCCTACCGAGTTCGTTTTGGGGCTTTGCTCTCGAAACAGCAGCTCACATAATAAACCATGTTCCATCCAAGTCAGTTCCTAAAACACCGATGGAACTGTGGCGAGGGAGGAAACCTAGTATCTCCTATCTTCGGATATGGGGAAGCCCAGCCCATATGTTAAGAAAGGATCCTGACAAGATGGAATCAAGAACAGAGGTTTGTTTGTTCATAGGTTATCCTAAAGGAACAAGAGGTGGGATATTTTACGATCCGAGAGATCACAAAGTGTTTGTAAGCACTAATGCTAAATATCTCGAAGACGATTTCGTAAATGACCACAAGGGTAGAAGTAAAATAGTGCTAGAAGAAATGACAGTATCAGATACTGAACTCCAAGAACCCATAACAACTGAAAATGTGATGGATACATATGATGTACCAGATACGACATATGATGTAAGGACAAGTACACTACAACCCCGTCGTAGTGGGAGGATTGTCAGGGCACCTGACAGATACTTAGGATTAACCCAAGTGGTTGAATGTGACGTATCTGATCCTATCACATATGATGAAGCTATAAGAGATATAGACGCTGACCGTTGGGTCAAAGCCATGGAATCTGAGTTAGATTCAATTTATTCTAATAAAGTCTGGGAACTTGTAAAGGCGCCTGAGGGCATTAAACCTATTGGATGCAAATGGGTTTACAAGCGGAAAAGAGGAGTGGACGGAAAGGTAGAAACCTTTAAAGCAAGGCTTGTGGCAAAGGGTTATACTCAGAAAGAAGGTATCGATTACGATGAAACCTTCTCGCCCGTAGCTATGCTTAAGTCCATAAGGATTCTTCTCTCCATTGCCGCTTATTATGATTATGAAATCTGGCAAATGGATGTAAAGACTGCCTTCTTGAACGGGCACCTTCAAGAAGAGATATACATGGCTCAACCTGAGGGCTTTATAGCCAGAAATCAGGAGCATATGGTATGCAAACTTAATAGATCAATCTATGGTCTTAAGCAAGCGTCTAGATCATGGAACATCAGATTTAATGAAGCAATTAAATCCTTTGGATTTATACAGTTGCCTGATGAACCATGTGTGTACAAAAGACATCAGAGTAGTGTTGTAACATTTTTAGTTTTATACGTAGACGATATTTTGCTCATTGGGAATGACACAGGAGTATTGTCAGCAGTCAAGATTTGGTTGTCAAATCAGTTTGACATGAAAGACCTAGGTGAGGCCAGTTATATTTTAGAGATCAGACTTTGTCGTGATCGTAAGAATAAAATGATTGGTTTATCACAAGCAGCATATATAGATAAGATGTTGGCAAGGTACAATATGGCTGACTCTAAGAAAGGTTCATTACCTTTCCGACATGGAGTTCATCTGTCTCGAGATCAGTGTCCCAAGACAGCTGAGGAGACAGACGAAATGAAAAATGTTCCGTATGCTTCAGTAGTCGGAAGCCTCATGTATGCCATGTTATGTACAAGGCCAGATATCTGTTATGCTGTGGGTATGGTCAGCAGATATCAGTCAAACCCTGGACCTCAACACTGGATAGCTGTAAAGCATATATTGAAGTACTTGAGAAGAACTCGGGATTATATGCTTATTTATCGCAGTGATGAGCTCATTCCTATAGGGTACACAGATTCAGACTTTCAATCTGACTTAGATTCTAGACGTTCGACGTCTGGATACGTTTTTACTCTGGGAGGAGCAGCCGCAAGTTGGAGGAGTATTAAGCAAAGTTGCATTGCTGACTCCACCATGGAAGCCGAATACGTGGCAGCTTCGGAAGCAGCCAAAGAAGCGTATTGGTTTAGAAATTTCCTGATAGATTTAGAAGTCATCAAAGATGGACTTACACCAATCACATTGTACTGTGACAATGCTGGAGCGGTGGCCAACTCCAAGGAACCTCGAAGTCATAAGCGTGCAAAGCACATCGAGAGAAAGTTCCACATTATTCGAGATTATGTGGAACGTGGAGAAGTGGCAGTAGTAAAAATTGACTTGGTAAACAATCTGGCAGATCCCTTCACTAAGACTTTGGCGCAAAAGAGTTTTAATACTCATGTAGAAGGGATGGGGCTTAGATGTGTAGCCAATTGGATTTAGGGCAAGTGGGAGATTGTTGGGATTAGTGCCCTGAAAATCCAATTTCTTTGTAAATACCTCGTATTTTGTTGGATTAATAAAAGTGAAATTATCGCAAGTTATGAGTATATTAACATAATTAATAACGTGTGATGATATTCTTATATGAAATGTGTTTCATAGGAAAGGACTTTGGATGTCGAAATCACGTGTTATTAAAGTTCTAGTCGATATGATAAGAATAAGTTCTTATTGAGACTATAATGTGTTATACAAGATGATTAGTCTTTCGTCATAGGGAAATGAAGTTTCCAGTTATAACACATTGATGATTTTCAATAGATTTGGAAACATTGAACTGGACCACTAAGATAGTTCATTTTAAACTACTATCTAAAATAAACAAATCTTATGGAGCATTGAACTCTTAATCCTGGTAGTATTTCGACTTTAGGCATGTAGTGTTAATCATTGTAACTTACTCATAAGTGAGGTCTCGATATCGAATGACCGAAACCTTTGTGCGTTCAGTGATTACATGAAATGTGCTAAAGAGAAATATTGATCGAGGAATCTGTGGCTTTGCTGGAAAGTTAAAAGATATTCCTGAAATAGATTTGCAAAGTTCAAATTAAAACTTTGGCCAAAGTACTTCGTGTGATGCGTCACTGAAGTTGTATGTTGAATGTGTTTCACGTACAAGAAATTTGAACTTAAGGCAAATCAGGAGATTTTAGATTAAAAGTGAAAAATAAATGATAGTAGTATTAATTTATTTTTCATGGATATCTACACTGAGGAGTAAAATGCAAAATTATTCTAGATCGAAAAATTCGTGAGTAATTTAATTAATTTTAGAGTGCAACAATATTTATTTAGTGGAATTAAATATTGTTAAACGGTAATTAATTATTATCATGGGATGATAATATATTAACCCGTTTGGAGCTAAAATTAATTAGTCCTGCAGGTCCCCCTGCAAGCCCCAATCGAAAACCCGAAGATAAAACGTTAAAAGGAATGAAAGAAATAAATTTTCAAAGTGTTTGAAAATAGCCAAGAAATTTATTTTAAGAAAATAAATTGTAATTCCAAAAGGTTGGAAATGCCCGGAATTTTATTTTGGAGAAAATAAAATTTTAAAGTTTTTCATTAAAAAAAAAAAAAAATGCTGACGTGGCACTGACGTGTCACGCCACGTCAGCAAGTGGACCCAGGTGGCGCTAACTGGGCAGCCGCGTGGCACGCCACGTGTGTGACACGCGGACGGCCCAGATCGTAGCACGTCATCGTGAATCAACGGTCCAGATTTGATCCGGACCGGGTCGGTCAAACGGGTCAGGGCCGCGTCAACGGGTCGGTTCGCGGATAGGGTCGAATCGGGTCCGGTTCCGGGTCGGACCAGACCCGGACACGTGGCAGCTCCAGAAGAGGCCACGTCACCGGAAACCCTAAACCGCAAGTGATCACACGCGCCGCCTTGTGGCCGCCCGTGTGGGCGCGTGAGATCTCCGATCTGCGAACGGCCGGCGGCGTTGGACTCGTGGCTGAGAGATCTACGATGTAGTCACCTTGGTTTGCGTGCCCAAGTTGCACACGCAAGTGGGGGGTGAAATTACTATTTTTCCCTCGGTTTTTCCCCTATAAATAGGGGCCTTGGCATTTCATTTTTTCTATCCAACTTTGGGAGGTGGTTTTGGCTGAGTTTAAGTTTTGAAACCATATCCCATTCTCCTAGTTAATTCCGATTTATTTTGGAATTAATTTTAATTAGGTGTTTATATATAAACGCCTGATTTCGGGAGAATAAACCCTGAAAAGGGTTTTTAGTTTAAAGTTTTATTTTCTCTAAGTATTTAGAGAAATACTTTCGGAGCCCACACTCCGAGGGTGTCCCTGGGGTAATTGCAGGGAAGCTCTGCCGGTTTCGCGAGGAGATTGGGAATCGGGTTCTCGGGAGGCGAGCTCCGGGTGCAGTAGCCATCTTCGGTGAAAGGTATTTTATATTGTTTTTTTTTTAATTTAAGCATGATGAATTAGGTGCTCTTAAGTGTTAATTGCATGCTTTATTTATCTGCTTTGTGATTTAAAATTTATTATCAATTGCATGTATATACTTGAGTAGTTCCGGCTAGTCTTCCGCTGTTTGTATTTAAATATTTTAGAAATATTTTGATACCTGTATATTAAAGTAAAATTTTAAAATGTGGTCCCGGACTGCTAATGTTCTGGGTCCACCTCCCAGCAGTACCTTGTAACACGTTCATGATGGTGGTAAAGTTGCTCTAAGTGGTCGTAAATCTCCCAAGCAAATTCCATAGCCTCGTGTTGCCTTTGCAAGTCCGGAGACATGTTACCCAACATGAGGCAACGGGCTTGGAGATTATCATCCTTCCACTTCTGGATCGCGTCCTGCTCGAGACTAGGCTCCCCTTCGAAAAGAACATAAGTTCTCTTCTCAGAATCTAAAATGATTTTTAGATTCCTCAGCCAATCAGAATAGTTGGGACCGGTCAACTTGTTTGACTCGAGGATCGATACAAGAGGGTTTTTGGTTGCCATTTCAAAACACGTAGAGAATCACAGAATCTACGACCTAAATGGTAAAAATAGAAAACTAGTGAGCATGCTGAATTATAACGATATACAAAAGATAAGGTCTTTAATCTAATGTAGCCCCCACTGTTTATCAAAGATCTATAATTCCCAAAGATCTGAGAGGAACATTTTTCCCAATGGGTACTAAGATCCTAAGCATTTCACCTCGAACCCACGACTCGCGGACATTCTAAGTAAAACCCTAGGTAGATACAACTTACCAATTCTAACACCTTTATAACTCTTAGTAATTGATTTTGCATCACCTATCTTTCAATATGGACCCACGACTCGTGCGACATCCATATTTACTTAGGCGTTAAGCTAGACCCATCAATCATAAGATCATGATCAAAACTTAGTTCGAACGACCCACGACTCGCGGACATCGCCCTTGCCAAAATTGACCACGAAATATTAATCATTTAAAATGATCAATTAGGTAACTAAGAACTAATAAGCTCCACTAGTTATCCCACGACTCGCGGACAATAACTAGCTTCACTTACTAAACTTAAAACCTATTGATGGAATGCTAGGAATTTAATTCAAAATTTGCATCTCGAATTAAACACCTACTGTTCGAAATTAGCTTAATATTTATCGGGAATTTTCGAATCAACCGGAGAGTTGTCCGGTTCGACCTCGCCAACATATATGTTATCTAATTTTAATTAGTCTTGATTAATGCAAGTACAACTTAAATGCATTTCACACAAGCACTTAGCAGATAATATGTCCTAGCATGATACTAACATGTGATGATCATGGGTTCTACCTATCTTATGCGTGATATGTGGGAGCCACTCCACAATCACAAGTTCTAACATACATGCCACATAAATAGTTTAAATCACATAAGGGAAAGCAGTAACAAAATACGAGCCCTATCTCTATTGCATTTTCAATTGAGATTCCCCTCCCTAACATTTTGAGGGGTCTTCACTTATGGCCTCCTTGTTACTTGAATGTGGCCATCTTACTCCATGGGTGCATTGTCTCCAAAATGAAAATAAAAACCTCACCACCTATTCTACTCTCAAAAAAATGAAAAAGTACTGAAAAGTAATAAGGCTCAATCTTCATATTGGCCTTAGACAAATACACGGGGCATACCCCGGCCTCAAAACAATAATATGGAAAGCCACATAATAAATCACATAACAGTACGCACATAAGTGAGGCTCCAACCTCAATTGAAAAACGCAACTATAGGGCTCCAACCCCAATTTAAACCATCCTTATGCATAAATTAAAACCATACATAAGTCTAAACCCATGATCACCTAACATGCAAAAATTGCAAGAATTTAAATTTAACCAATAAATTAAAATTCTCGCTTTAAGCTCTAATAGCTTAAAACACGACTTAGATACAATTGTTGTTCAAGAGCCTTTTCTATAAAACCCGAAAAATAATAAACTAATAAAATTCTAATTAATTTCTGAAAATTAATAATTTTATTCTTTCAATATTTTCATAAAATAAAGTTTGCAATTTTCCCAAAATTTAAATCGCTTAATTTTTTAAAATCCCAATTCAAACAAATATTTCAAAAAATAACTTTTAATTTAATAAAACAAAAATTTTTAAGAAAATTAAATTGGGATTGGATTGGACTAAACACGAAAATTAAGATTGCGAAACAAAGGGCCCGGAACGCCCGGACTGTCCGCCCGCACGCTGCGCGACGTCGCGCGCTAGGCGCCTACGCCAGCACCGCGCGCGCGCTAGGCGCGCCCCCTACGCACATCGTGCGCAACAGTAGGCGGGCCTACCAGGCGAGGCTCCCGCGCGGTTGCGGGAGGCGAGCAGCGCGGGCCTAGGCACGGGCGAGCAGCAGTTGCGGGTAGTCCCGCGCGGTTGCAGGACTGCTGGGCGGACGGGCGCGCGGGCTTAGGCGTGCTACGCCTTAACACGTCTAGGCTCGCGTTTTCGTAACGCAATTTCGTGTTTTGTACTTTTAGTTCAAAAACCAACAACAATCCAAATTTTAAAACACGATTTAAACAAATTTCAATTTAAAACGATTTTCAAAAACACAATTTGAGAAAATAGTTTTAAAAATTCAAGGAAAAATTACAGTTTCGTAATTCAGGCTTTCTAAAAAAACTCAAGAATGCTCAATTCACATCTAGACCTAAGAATTTCTACCAAATTCAGAATAATTGAGACGAACCAGGAATAAGCGTTACGAGGTGGCTCTGATACCACTTGTTGAAAAACGAATCAGAAAAGTAGCGGAAATTTAAAAATTTTCCAACTAAGCAAGATCGAAAACTCGTAATTCTTATTCCCAAGTTCGTAGAGATCAAGAAACTTACTTTTCGATAATCTTTCTTAAAGCGTTTCAAGCCACCCAAGAACGCTCTTCTCGCGGCTTGATCCCCTCTCCTTGGTAAAGCTCGAATCTTTAAAACTTCTAACTTGAAGCTCTCTAGAGATAGTCCACCAACTTGACTACAATCTAACTAGTAAGGATGCTAGTTCTCTAGTTAGTGTTTAGGCTTAACCTAGGGTTTATGTGATCTTGGAGAAAGGATGGCGTTCAACACATGAACTAAGAAGAATTGATCAATCACCCTCTAAGGGGAGCTCGAGCTCCCCTATATATTAGTAGAGAGGGGCGGCCGAACCTAGTCCTTATGGACTAAGGATTTGGACCCTCTCTCTCTTATTACTTGATCATCAAGTAATTCCAAACCTTGACTTTGAATTCTAATTCTAATCAACTTTTAAGAGAGCTAAAATATCCAAACTCTTTTTGGATAATATTATACTTTATTTATTAATAAATAAATAACTTATTTATCTAATTAATTAATTCATAATAAATTAAATAGATTAATTTCTCCAAAATAAGACTTTCATTTTAATCAAAAATTAAACCAAAGCCTATTAAATAATTAACACATTAATTATTTAATACATAAATAAATATACATGTTGGAAAACGAATCAGAAAACCAGCGGAAATTTAAAATTTTTCGAACTAAGCAAGATCGAAAACTCGTAATTCTTATTCCCAAGTTCGTAGAGATCAAGAAACTTACTTTTCAATAATCTTTCTTGAAGCGTTTCAAGCCACCCAAGAACGCTCTTCTCGCGGCTTGATCCCCTCTCCTTGGTAAAGCTCGAATCTTTAAAACTTCTAACTTGAAGCTATCCAGAGATAGTCCACCAACTTGACTACAATCTAACTAGTAAGGATGCTAGTTCTCTAGTTAGTGTTTAGGCTTAACCTAGGGTTTATGTGATCTTGGACAAAGGATGGTGTTCAACACATGAACCAAGAAGAATCGATCAATCCTTAAGGGGAGCTCGAGCTCCCCTATATATAGCCAGAAAGGGGCGGCCGAACCTAGTCCTTTTGGACTAAGGATTTGGTCCCTCTCTCTTATTACTTGATCATCAAGTAATTCTAAACCTTGACTTTGAATTCTAATTCAAATCAACTTTTAACAGAGCTAAAATATCCAAAACCCTTTTGGATAATATTATACTTTATTTATTAATAAATAAATAACTTATTTATCTAATTAATTAATTCATAATTAATTAAATTGATTAATTTCTCCAAAATAAGACTTTCATTTTAATTCAAAAATTAAACCAAAGTCTATTAAATAATTAACACATTAATTAGTTAATACATAATATACATATGTGACACACGTGTCCCCATGGACACGTGCTAATCACGTGAACCACACTTGTGTTTCACACTTGTGGAACCCTCTTGGTATGATCAACTCGTTTAATCATTTTAAAGCCTTAACTCATGTAACCAAGTTGTTGTGTGTGACCCTCCAGGTTCTCAATTCAATTAGCAGTGACCCTAATTAATTAATTCACTAATTAGTTAATCAGTCCACAAATTAAACGACCATAGTCTAGTAACAGGTGTTTAACCCCTAGCTGAATTGGAATGTCTCGATTCGACAGAACCTTTAAGTCATTGATTCATGTGAGATACAATCCTCCTACTTACTATCTCTCAACCAAGATCTAGGGTAAGGGAATAATCAGAACCCTAATGATCTGGTCTTAAAGCTAAGTGCATTTCATATCCATTTGATCTTAATCCAAGAAACCCTTTTCTTGATGTCTTGATCTATTACCTTGGCCAAGGACTCCATATGGCATATGAATGACTTACACAATAAGAGATCACCTTGCAGTCCTTTCTTGATTCTCATTCACTTTCATGAATCATTTGTGCAGCCCCAGCATAAGCCTTGAATCAGTTGTCTAAGGCGACACCCTTTAAAGCTTATACCTAAGACTACAGAGTTAACTCATAAAGTGACATGGAACCTCAAGTCTAAGGATCAATTAATCACATCAATGACTCATGAGATATTACCTAATCTGGAAGTTTCCATTTCCTGAAATAGAAACTTCCTTTCCCATTTAGGAACCTTCTCACACGGGGCACCTCAGTGAACTTACTTATAGAAGTAAGCACCCTCATGTATCACGCACGTATCAACTATACACTTTGCACCTCCCTGAAACTAGGTGGTCCTTCTTAAGGGCGTGATCCCACAAGCAAGCCTTAAAGGAGTCAGGTTGACACTCCCACTGTCTGTAGAACGGCTTGGAGTATTTTACTAATCAAGACTTATGTGATATAGGGCCCGTTTCATGAACCATTTCACCTAAATGGTAGAGTCCTAAAGTCATCAGGATTAGAGAAGTTCTCATACATGCACAACTAAAGTAAACGCATACCAAACAAGAGCATATAAAGAAGTGTTGCCTCAATACGTTATTTTATTCATAGATTGTCTGTGATTACAATAAGGAAAATTACAAAGCGGATATACAATCGGCTTTCTGGGGCACTATTCCTAACATATAGTTGCATATATCATTCCCTAGCCCTATTCCTTATCATTTGAATTAAGTAGTAAATTATTTACTTTCTTGCAAGTAATCATTGTTTAATTGTTGGTATTAATTCCTCAACGTGTTTTTCTTCGATCTATTGATTAGAGAACGTTATAAAATTGGTACTTGAATCCCCTTCCTCGTGGGTATGACCCCTTGTGCTATAACTTCATTTTTAGCTTGCACTTGGGCTTTTGAACTTAACGAATATTTTCTATCAATAATAGTTGACTAATGAAATTCATCCATAATCTAATGGAAAAGGATGTTTTGGCATCGTCGTTTGGGGCATACATTAGAGGGTTATCTCAAAAAGATTTTTCCTCTTTTTTTAGTAATAATCTATCTTGCGATACTTGTGTTTTAGCTAAGAGCCATAAACAATCTTTTTCTCTGAACAATACTCGTGTTAAAACTCCTTTTTCGTTAATATATTCGGATGTTTGGGGCCCAGCCTCGGTTATTGGGGGTGGAGGTTTTCAGTAATTTGTGCACTTTATTGATGATTGCACTAGTCTGAGTTGGATTTATTTTTTTAAAACACAAGTCTGAAGTGTTTGATTAATTGCTTCACTTTTATCGCATGATTAAAACTTAAATTGAGGCCCAAATTAATATACTTCGTTCAGATAATTGGGGGGGGGGGTAATTTGTTTCTCAAATGTTACAGATCTTTTTCTCTCAAAATGGTCTTATTCACTAAACCACTTACCCTCATACACCTCAAAAAAACGGGGTAGCTGAGTGAAAGAACTGTTCCCTCTTAGAGATTACCTAGGAACTGATGCTAGAATCCCATGTCCTGACCTCTTTATGGCCTGAAATAGTTGCCACCGCCACATACCTTGCCAATCGCCTACCCACTAAGATTCTTAGCTTCCGCACCCCTATCCAAACTTTCAGTGACTATACTCAAGCGCCTCCTTTCTTGGCTCTTAACCCCCATATCTTTAGGTGTTCGTTTTTTGTTCATATCCTAAAAATAAATCAGACTATACTTGACCCTTGTGCTAAAAAATGTGTCTTTGTGGGGTATGGGGTCCACCAGAAAGGGTACCGCTTCTATAATCCTAGAACCAAACATATGTTTGTCACGGTGGATTGTGACTTTGTTGAGACAGAATATTATTATCTTACCCTACCCATTCTACTGTTCAAGGGGAGAATGAAGTACAGAGGGATCCACTAGAATAGTTATATGTCCTTCCATTGGCCGGATCAAGTCCGCCACCTCCTTCTCTATTGAGCAATCCAGGCGTGTACGACCCCATCACATCTCCATCGACAAGTATCCTCGAGGTCAGTACCAATGATTTATCTATTATAAGTTCCACTACTGCTCCTGCTAAAGATGAAAGTACAAGTGAAACTTAAAGTACATGAGAAACTGAGGAAGAAAGATATGTACTTCCACCTCGGAGTACTCGTGGAGTTCCTTTAAGGAGATACAGTCCAGAACGTGAGACCAAAACACAGTGATATCCGGTGGCTGATCTAGTCAGGGGGAGTCTCACTAACTCTGCTAAGGCATTTATACCAGCTATTTATACTGATAACCTACCTCAGAATGTGGAAGAAGCGATGGGAGTACCGAAGTGGAAAAAGGCAATGAACGATGAGATGAGTGCCCTAAAGAAAAATGGGACTCGGGAAAAATGCTTACTTCCATCGGGTAAGAAACCTGTTGGATGTCGGTAGGTATACATAATCAAAAGAAAAATTGATGGTCAATTGAGCAATACAAAGCTCGGTTGGTAGCAAAGGGATATACTCAAACCTATGGAGTGGATTATGTAGAAACTTTTTCACCAATTCCTAAGATTGACATAATACGGGTCTTGTTCTCTGTTACAACAAATCTGAACTGGCCTCCGCACTAGTTTGATGTCAAGAATGTCTTCCTCCATGGTGACTTGACAGAGGAAGTATAGATAGAAAGTCCACCAGGGTTCTCTCATGAGTTTGGAGCCCACGAGGTATGTAGGTTGAAGAAGGCATTGTATGGGCTAAAACAATCTCTGAGAGATTGGTTTTGCAGATTCACGGTATTAATGAAATGATATGGGTATATACACAGTAATTAGGATCATACTCTGTTCTTGAAGAAGAGAGATGGAAAGATCACGTGTCTCCTCGTACATGTGGATGATATGGTTATCATTGGAGACGATGTTGAGGAAATAAGAGATCTTTGAAGGAACTTGTTCGAAGAATTTGAAATGAAGGATCTGGGACATCTAAAATATTTTCTCGGAATTGAAGTCATGAGGTCAAACCAAGGGATTTACCTCTAACAAAGAAAGTAAATTCTGGATCTTCTAACAGAGACTGGTATGTTAGACTGTAAACCAGTCGATACACCCATGGTATCAACCACGGGTTAAAAATTGTTGAGGCCGAAGCAGCTGACTAAAGGAGATACCAACACTTGGTAAGAAAACTCATCTATTTGCCACATACCCGGCCTGATATTGGGTATACAGCAGGAGTGGTCAGCCAGTTCATGCATAAGCTATAAAAGGAGTATATGGAGGCAGCTTTGAGGATTTTGAAACACTTAAAGTGGTCACCGGATACAGGAATTCTATACAGAAAGAATAACCATCTGAGAATCGAGGCATACACAGATGCAGATTGGGCAGGGAATCTTATAGACCGAAGATCTACTTCCGGGTACTTTACATTTATTAAAGGTAATCTGGTCACTTGGAAAAGTAAGAAACAAAAGGTAGTGGCACTCTCGAGTGTCGAAGCAGAGTTCAGAGGAATTGGAAAAGGACTATCAGGGGTTTGTGGCTAAGGAAGCTATGACAGAGCTTGGGTTTCCGCCTGTTGAAGCATGTCCCTTGAAATGTGACAACGAGGCATCAGTACAGATATCCGAGAATCCTGTACAACATGAAAAAACAAAGCATGTGGAAGTTGATCGGCATTTTATCAAGGAGAAGTTGGATGATGGGACCGTTTCTTTACCGTTCGTGCGATCAGAGGACCAACTGGCCGATATATTCACAAAAGCAACTACCGGCTGAGTGTTTCATGATATTCTACACAAATTAGGTGTTGGGTGTCCCCTGAACCTAACTTGAGGGAGAGTGTTGAATCAGATAATTATGGAAAAGATTAGAATCCCTAGATCACAGGAATTAGTTTTGCTAATCTAGTCCAATTGTATAGGGTTTCTTTTCTTTTATATACATCATCTCTGTAACGTGGTTATCAACACAAAATATTTACAAGAATCAATTACACCTTTTCTACCTATATATTCAATTTATCAACAGTATTATCTACTACTGAGGGGTGTCATTTCCAATTTTGGCATTTTGTCTCCTTCAAATTTATCTTCCTTCCTTACTCATCACCATTGATGTTTTCCCGGCCGCCATTTATCGCAATTCTCTCATTTCGACATTTGTCCAAAGTATTCATTTTCCTACACATCCGAGTTAGCATTTATGCATCACGACTTTATATTTTCTCATTTTGGTTGAATTATTTCAACTCATATGAAGTCTAATGTAGCTCTTGTTCTATAAAAATATTTGTCGATACTTGCCACTTGTGTTTAACTTTTAGTATTTGGGAACGAATCTTATATCTAACCCTTTCTTTTAAATAGTTAATCTTAATAGATAGACATGTAGGTTCTAGTTTCCTTCCAATTTTATTTTCTGAACAATATCCCCGACTTTGGTAACATATTTAATATTTTTGGTTGTGACACTATTGTCTCTGATTTTAAGGTACACTATCTACTTTCTTTTAGTTGACGACATACTTTGATATCTGTTGTTAAAACTTCTTGACAAGTTGTATTAATTAATGCATTTTCAATATGTAGTGATGTATGTACCTTAATATAAAATACAAGATGACACCTTGTAACCTTAATATAAAATACAAGATGACACATAATCATATAATATGTTTTGTGTATGTTATAAATGTAAACAAACTTGTGATGAAACACATTTGATTAACATATTCCCTTTCTTGAATATTTCCTATATAAATAAATTCTAGCTTTCTAAGATTATTTGTAGTTTATCCGTATCATTGGCCCTAAAAGTGAAGCAATTTCAGTGCTCATTTTTCTTGTGTAGTTCCTCTTTACTCGAAGACTTAAAATTTATTTTTCCTGGGAATGCATCAGAAACTCTACTATCAGTATTCCCTTTCAGAGCATAGCTGTTTGTTTAGCATATGTTGGTCTAACTCACCCCCATAAGTTAGATAATGGGGTGGGGATTGTTGTACTTTTAGGTTAAAATAAATGGTATTAGATACCTCTTATGTATTCAATATGAAGCTTATTGCATGAATTTTAGGTTTTAGAATGAAGGTTAAAGCTTTGGTGTTTTGAGGGTGTTAAGCATGTTTTGTTGTCTTTCATTGGCCCTAATGTGGCATATGAGTGTTGTATGATCATTTGCAAGCTCTTAGATGTGTTGTTGTTGCCTTTGGAGGGGTGGCATAGGCACTATGTGATCATATTCTTTCAACCCCCCCATTTCTGACTCTTCTAAAACGTCTCATGGCCGAACTTTTTAACTATTTTGTCCCATGGTTGTCGGATATAGAGGGAGAGACATTCTGTTCTGGCCCCCACGGTCAAGAAACTTCTGAATTAATTTGTTTCCCAGGCCTTGGGAGTTTGCTGGAAGACCTTCTATCAACGTCCCACAACCATGGACATCACTTTTATTTTTCTTCTGAGCCGTGGCCCTGCTTTCCTACACATCTTGTTTTAATTTTAACCTCATTTTTTTTGCGTTCTTTTGGTATGTTCCTAATGCGGCATACCATGTTTGTATTAATGTGAATGGTCTTGTATGCCATCGTGTGATTCAAATGCATATCAAATGTGCACGAATGTTCTTATATGTCACTATCATGTATCACACTCTTATGATTATCGTAAATTACGATCATTGCACGGATGCATCATCATGCGCCTTTTGGTTCATATTTGAGTTTAAGTCATATGTCTTGTGTTCGGTCTTTAGTTGTACAATTAAGTGATATTATTTTTATCTATCAATAAGTAATAATAAATTTTAATAGTAAAAATACATTTATGTGGGATGTGACAAATATTTCTCTTTATATTATTAATTTATATAATTTATATATTTCTTATTATGTTACTTTATATGTTTTCTATAAATAGTAGGATTTTACTTCTAAATTGTAGCACCCGGAACGCTAGGCGCCACATCCCCCGCACTATAGCCTCAATCCACATATGAAACGGTAATTCATACATGAACCAAAACTATAGCGAACGGGAGACAATAAAAACTCAAAAGCTAGGCGGGTACCCTCAATTAATACCACTAAACAATTGTATCATTAAAATCAGAAGCAATAACATTCAATACTTATAGGTACCATATTTACGTATTTATTAATAGATACCAACATTTCATACAATACAATATCACCTCCAATATTAGGTAAGGCATAATACAAAATGTAAGAAGTATCAATACATGAGCTACAATGTGAAGGTGAAGTGCTAGACCCGAATAAAAGATAGGCTAGACTCTAATTCCCGCCTAGCACGAACCTGCAAAAGCTGAAAAGTTGAGGTGTCAGTCCAACACAGACTGAGCGAGGGGGTATAAATAAATATTTGCGCACATACATACAAGTTATAATCTCGGGTAATAATTTTGGAAAATAACAACACGATTTAGAAAAGAAGAGATAATATCGCCCGAGGTTACAACTAATCCATTTTATCAATTCAATCAATTCAATACAATCAATTTGTGGCCCGGCGAGTGAGGGCAAATCTCCAACCTTTCACCGACTGTGTATAATACTTCAATTTATTAGTGGATTAGGTGATCACACAACAATTCTGTGCACAATTAGCAATTTCAATCAATAAATCCTTCTTCCTCCGGGTGATGGCGGGCTTGCAAGACCCAGCCATCCAATCATGGTGTACGTCGGGAACATGACTCCCACGCACGGGATTTCTTCCTCCACCAAACCTCCTGGTGGATTCAGAGGTGATCCCACAATGGTGAGGATAGTGCAAGAGTTACCCGTCAGCCCTTGCTTTCCCGGTTGGCTCAATACACTACCCTCGGGCCCAACGTGAACAATAGTTACTCGCCAAAACAATCAATTCGTCAATCAATCAATCCATTTTCGTGAAAACATTTGAAAATCATAAGGTTCGAAAACTATAGATATATAGATACGTTTTGGCCGAAAATCACATAAGGGTTGTAAGGTCCTATATATCTAGAATTTAAACCTCACCTTAACCAACAAAAAGGAACAAAGAAACACTCGACTCGACTCGAATGAACCAATTATGATGAACGGCAATGATATGTAACCTCAATCATGAATTTATAATCAATGAGTGTCAAATAGGAGCATACTTATCAATAAAGTAGGCATATAATTCATATAAGTCACATATGGGAGCCAAGAAAGTGAAAGGAACGCAATAACAAGGGTTTTGGTGAAGTTTGGCAAAAACCGGCAATTTTTGAAAATGACCAAGCTGTGGAAAAAGGGAAATATCTAAAGTTATAGAGATTGGAATTGGGTTTTGTTTGTTGGGAATGAAACTAGACAGGTATACCTTTAAAATGATATATGGCTCGTTTTCTAGTTCAAAGCGAGGAGAAAATGGCGAATGGTTGAAGTTGGGTGAGTGCAGTTTGTCGGTAAAGCAGCGACACCAAAAAGAATTGATCATAACTCACAAATGGGAAAGGATATTAAGATGATTCCAATTGGAAGTTGTTCTAGACTTCAAGATCTTTCCAAATAATAAAAAATCAGGTCATTTGGAGTTCGGATGAGGGCGTACCCGGCCGGGTAAAATTCAAGGGAAAAGTTCCCCGGCCGGGTACTGTTCCAGAGGTGAAAAAAAGGCCAAAACAGGGGTAGCTTCGGGGAAGAAAGAAAAGGAATGAAAACTCCAAGTAAACTCAACCAAAATGCTCCAAAATAGCCACATAACATGTATATGACTTAAAGACATCAATTAGGTAGCATATAAACCATTAAACATGCATCAATCATCAAGGTTTCATCATTCCAAACCCATATGAACACATGCTTCCAATCTTCCATATACTTCAAGGTATTCATGCAAACTTCCATTCTAATCATCCTAATCATGCTCCTAGCTCAAATATTGCAAGAATCCATCATATAACTTATGAACCCTACTCATTCACCAACCAAAAGATCCATCCAATTCCATGTTTACCTTGAATTCAAGCAAGAAATGAGATGAAGTGAAAAGATAAGGATGATGATGCTTCTAGCTTCAAGACTTCTTCAAATTATAGCTTGAACTTTGAGATGAAATCCTTCTCCTTCTCTTGGTGTTTTGATCGGTATTTAGTGTGTGTGTGTGTGTAGAAATTGGATGAAAATGGAATGAAGTAGAATGCAATGGAAGAAGAGATGATATAATCCAAAGTCTTGAAAGAATAGACATGAGTCATCCTATTTTGCACATAAGTCCTCCCAATATTTGAATTCATTCAATCCAATTTCCTCTCTACACAAAAGATCAAGTAGCTCCAATTTCCTTAATGCAATTAGGTCCATAAATTTATACAAAGGGTCAATCAAGGACATTTAGTGCAATTAGGTCACATATAGCAATTAGTTCATATAATTCACGTAAATGACAATTTATATAAATGCATAGAGATGTAATGTATATAATATGATGAATGAAATGATTAAATTAAATTCCCCCAACTCCCGAAGACCCGCTCGTGGCGTGCTTACCTGAACTTCTGGAAATTGGGGCGTTACATAAATTATCAAGGAATCCTATTTTTATTCAAATAATTATTTTTAAAAAATTTAAATATAATAATAATATTTAGGGCTAAACCCAACTAACCCCCTGTTCTTTGGGGCTTAGTGCGCTTTACCCCCTTACCTTTCAATTGGTGCGTATTGGGGGGCCCGCCCCCCCTAAATTTTGATTTTTTTTAAATTTGTATATATATTTTGAAATTTTTATATTTTCGCCCCCAAAAAAATTAAAATTTCGCCCCCTTAATTTTGTATATTTTAATTTTTGCTCCTCCTTATCTTAAATTCTGGCTCTGTCTCTGATTGACCGGTTATTTTACTTATTTAATGACCGGCAACATCCTATCATCATTTCTGAAAGTCCTGAGGACGCTAGCATTGTGATTGCGGTCATCTGTGGCCAAATGTACATCTCGCCGATGTCCATTGATATGACCCGGATGGCTGGGCGCCTCTTATTGAGGCTAGCGGGGGATCCAATAGAATTGTTTAGTATGAGGGGTGATGAGTCTCCTATGGGCCATTATAAGAACGATCAGGCCGAAGACTTCTCGAGAATTTGGAAATACTTAAGAAATTTTACCTAAAAATTGTTCTTTGTTGGTAGTTTTCGTGGGCGTATGGGGGGCCCGCCCCCCTAAATTTTGATTTTTTTTTTAAATTTGTATATATATTTTGAAATTTTTATATTTTCGTCCCCAAAAAAATTAAAATTTCGCCCCCTTAATTTTGTATATTTTAATTTTTATTCCTCCTTATCTTAAATCTTGGCTCCGTCTTTGATTGACCGGTTATTTTACTTATTTAATGACCAGCAACATCCTATCATCATTTTTGAAATTAAAATTACATTTCTCGTTTGTTTCATTTCAATATCCTCCATTATTATCCATTTTATGACCATCTTCGAATCAATCCCCACAATAGTCTTCGAAAAATGCCTTTCCCAAGCGAGTGTTAATCCTTCACGTAAACCCAATAACTCGGCTACAATATTAAAACTCTATTAAAATTCATGGCGTATCCTAGTACTCATTTTCAGTTGTCATATCGAATGACGCCTTGGTTATAAAAGCTCACATCCGAGTTTAGTTTCACCAATCCTTTCTTGAGTTTATTCCACGATAACTCAGTGCGGATTTTCTTTTGTCTGTATTTTTTGGGTCAACTGACACTCGCAAGCCACGAAGATTTCGTTCAGTTTGTGCATCAACAACCTTGTCCCACACCTAGAGTGCGAATGGATAACTTCTCTGCATGTGGTCCGCATATTTATCTCTTGTACAACAACGGTGCATATATTGCTTTCCCCAAATTTTCTCAGTACATTTCAGCAAGTCATCATGTTGCCGAAGCCACAAGAAAATCTTGAACTTTTGGGGACAAAGTAATTTCCAAATTCATTTTCAATTTTTCTCCCATGTCTCATCCAATACCATAAGCAGACTATAGTTGTTTTATAGGATAATTTGTTGTTAGTTGATCCAATCTAGACTCTCTTATCTCCATTGTAACAACCCGAAAACCTGCCTGTTGATATTGTCCCGCCACTGGATGCCCCAGGCACGGGTTTTGTTCCTCCCAATGGCTAAGATCACCATCCGTGAAAAGGCCTCAACAGTGGGAGGTTTCCACCCACTTATAAAGTGGGTTTAGTTCCCCTCCCCAACCGATGTGGGACAAGCACCTTTGGCTTTTTACAGTCCACCCCCCTAAAAGGGACCAGCGTCCTTGCTGGCACATCGGCCCGGGCCCCAACTCTGATACCATTTGTAACAGCCCGAAAACCCGCCTGTTGATATTGTCCCGCCACTGGATGCCCCAGGCACGGGTTTTGTTCCTCCCAATGGCTAAGATCACCATCCGGGAAAAGGCCTCAATGCGCTCTCCTCGTTTGATAGATGGTTAGGGCCTATACACCCTTCCATCACCCGAAGTTGAGGTTGGTATTATATGATATGATATGATATGTCTGTAAGTTTTCTGTTTTGATTCTGTTATGTTATATTCTGAGGAGATTGGGGGAGTCTGAGCTCGTACCCGCCGAGTTCTATATGATATGTATGTTCTGTTAAGATTTATGAAAGGGGGATAGATTCCAAGTTAAGTTAAAAGTGGATTTTATAAGATAAGCTAAGTTCTGAATATGTTAAGAATTAATAAGCTATGCTAAGTTTGCTCGGTAAGTTAATTTGGTTTGTTTGCTTTTGCTAAAGTAAGCTCTATATGTATATATATCACGAGAAATGATTTAGTGTGCAAAAATTGTCCCCGCGTTCATGAACATTATGAGTTTGTACGTGCTTTGCTCTTATATATATAGTGTGAGTGTGTTAACCCCTCACTCAGTTGAGTTAAGACTGACCCCTCCCCTCTTTTGTTTAGTTGCAGGTTTTGCTTGGAGTTCGTGCTAGGTGGAGTGTGTCAGTCAGTTGGAGTCTATTCTCGAGTCTTTGATTTTGTTTAGTAGGTTGTCTTGCATCTGCATTTCGGTACTTATGACCTCTGTATAAGTTATGGAATTTGAATTATGTTATGAATTGATATATATATTTCGGGACAGGTTAGGATAGGTTTGCTCGGATTAGTTGAACCAGTTGGATTTATGATTATTGTTTGATTCGGGATTAGGTATTTATGCTAGTTGAACCCATCACCCGTTTATGTATGTTTGATTGTTGCATGGCTTGTTTCGCTTCCGCATTTTTTTTTTTCTGTTTGGTTCTGTGTTTAGGGTCTAAGTTCCGCCTAGCTTAGGTGTGAGTCTGTCAGTCTCCCGTTCGCCACTGTTTGGTTCATGTACGGACTTTCCATTTCGTATGTGGATCAGACTTTGGTACGGGGGATATGGTGACCCACCGTGCGGGTGCTACATCCATTATCGTGCAACGCGATTAGGACACTAAGTATCTCATGCACCACCTCCTTAGGCAGTACTGCTTTTAGCTTATCCAAGTTTCAGTTTTTATTTGTGTAATGAGTTTACATACCATAAGATCTTTATCCTTCTTATGAATATTATCTCCAAAGATGTTTTCTAGTTTGCCTTGTGATAACTATCTATCTGTAACGCCCCGATTTCTAGGTATTCAGGTACGCACGACATGTGTGAGTTTTTCGAGAGTTAGGAATTAAGATAAATCCTATATCTCGAAACTCACACGCGCATCGCGTACCTGAAAGGTCGGAAATCTGGGGCGTTACAATCCTCCCCCCTTGAAAGAATCTGGTCCCCAGATTCACTGCCCGGGAGGGAACAACTCTGGATGGAACTGTTTCATCTTGTCTTCGGTTTCCCACGTGGCCTCTTCCGTTTTGTCACTTCTCCAAAGAACTTTAACCATTAGGATTCTCCTATTTCTTAATTCCTGAAACTTTCTATCCAAAATCTTAACCGGT
The DNA here is from genome assembly GCA_037501455.1 of Lantana camara. NCBI lineage: Eukaryota > Viridiplantae > Streptophyta > Magnoliopsida > Lamiales > Verbenaceae > Lantana > Lantana camara. The sequence continues at coordinate 91,145,999 of CM074863.1, forward strand.
CTCTGAACAAAGGTTAAATTCGGTTCCAATTCCACTTCTTCAATGGGTAGGATCTCAGTTTCATCGGGGTAGTATTTCCTTAGTTGAGACACGTGACATTATGAATCCCCGTGAGGCTCGGTTGTAAGTCCAACTGATAGGCTACTTCTCCAACTCTTTCAAGAATTTCAAAAGGACCTAAGTAACGAGGATTAAGCTTTCCTCCTTTTCCAATCCGAGCAAATCCTTTACATGGAGATGCCTTCAAGAACACCTGGTCTCTAACTTCAAACTTCAGATCCCTTCAGCGAAGGTCGGCGTAGCTCTTTTGTCTATCTTGAGCCGATTTCTTTCGTTGTATTTGTTGGAGTTTTTCAATCATATTCTTCACGGCTTTAGAAGGTTTCTCCGATTTCTCACCCTTCTTAACGCCTTCTTACTTAGTCCATTTCCACTCCTCTAAGTCGAAGAACAACAGAGATCACCATTTTCGACCATAAAGTAATTCATACGGGGCCATACTGATCGAAGCTTAAAAACTGTTATTATATACAAATTTAATCAAAAGTAGTTGCTCATGCCACGAAGTCTGAAAATCTAAAGCGCAAGCTCGAAGCAAGTCCTCCAGATACCTTATCAATCTCTTGGATTGGCTATCCATTTGAGGGTGTGAAGTAGTACTAAAATTGAGTTTTGTACCCAAAATATCTTGTAACTCTTTCCACAATTTCGAGGTAAATCTCAGATCTCTATCTGAAACGATGCTAACCGAAATCCCATGAAGAAGAACAATCTCTTTGTTATATAGCTCGGCTAGTTTGCGAATCTTGTAAGACATCCAAACCGGTAGAAAGTGCGTAGACTTAGTCAAACGGTCCACAATTACCCAAATACCATCGTACCCACCTTTCACTTTCGGTAACTTGGATACAAAATCCATCATCACCTGCTCCCACTTCCACTCTAGAATAAGTAACGGCTGTAGAAGACCTCCGGGTTTCTGGTGCTCAGCTTTAACTTTCTGACAAGTTATACAATGCCTCACATATTCGGCTACATCTTTCTTCAATCCATTCCACCAATAATATTGTTTCAAATCCTTATTCATTTTATTTCCTCCAAGGTGGATAGCATAAGCCAATTTATGAGCCTCTTCGAGCAACATCCATTTTAATTCCTCGAGTACAACCACTCGGTTGGTGAAACGAAGAAGACCGGTTTCATCGAACCCGAATGGACATTCTGGATCAGCTCTTGCTTTAGCTACCAACCTTTAAACTTCCGGATCACTAGTTTGAGCTTCAAACAATCTATGCCTCAAGTCCGGTTGTATGGAAATATTAGAAACTCGAGCTTTCACAACAATTGGCTCTATTCCACTACTTTCACCCACTTCTAAATTCGACACACTGGCCTTCCTACTAAGTGCATCGGTGACCACATTAGCTTTTCTAAGATGGTATTTAATAGTGCACTCATAATCTTCCAAACGTTCCATCCAACACCTCTGCCTCATATTTAAATCCTTCTTAGTGAATAAATATTGGAGGATTTTGTGGTCGGTAAAAATCTCAAAAGATACCCCATACAAGTAATGTCTCCACTTTCCAAGTGCAAAGATCACGTCAGCGAGCTCTAGATCATGTTTAGGATAATTCTTTTCATGCTCTTTTAACTTCCGAGAGGCATAAGCAATCACTTTTCCCTTCTGAGTTAACACACACCCCAAACCTTCTTTGGAAGCATCCGTATAGACCGCATAACCTTCAGAACCTTCCGGAAGTGCCAACACTAGAGCAGAAGCCAATTTCTCTTTTAAGAAGTTGAAGCTTTTATCACAAGACTCATCCCACACAAATTTTACATCTTTCTTCGTTAATCGGGTTAAAGGAGCGGTGATCTTTGAGAAGTCCTTCACAAAGCTTCTATAGTATTCGGATAAACCCAAGAAACTTCAAATTTCTGAGGCATTCTTTAGTTTTTCCCATTTCGACACGACTTCAATTTTTTAAGGATCAACTTTTAATCCATTCCCCGAAATAAGATGTCCCAAGAAAGAAACCCTGTCGATCCAAAATTCACATTTACTGAACTTGGCAAATAGCTGATGCTCCTTCAAAGTTTGCAACACGAGTTTAAGATGTCTCGCGTGCTCCTCGGCGGACTTTGAGAATACCAAAATATCATCGATAAAAATTACCACAAACTTATCAAGAAAAGGCCAGAAGATTTAGTGCATTATATCCATAAATGTTGTAGGGGCATTGTTAAACCGAACGACATCACCACGAACTCATAATGCCCGTACCGAGTATTAAATCCCGTCTTTGGAATATTCTCTGCTCGGATCCGCAGGTGATAGTATCCCTATTGTAGATCAAGTTTTGAATAAACCTTTGATCCCTGAAGTATATCAAATAGCTCCTCGATATGTGGAAGGGGATACTTGTTCTTGATCGTCATCTGGTTCAGCTCCCTATAGTCGATACACATTCTTAAAGTTTCGTCCTTCTTCTTTACGAACAAAACCGGCGTACCCCAGGGAGAAGAATTCGGCCTAATATACCTAATCTCCAACGACGCATCAAGTTGAGTCTTCAACTCCTTCAACTCGGCCGGAGCCATACGATATGAAGTCTTGGAGAATGGCTCTGCATTCGGGTACAAATCGATCACAAATTCAATTTCTCTATCCGGAGGTAAAGAATCCAACTTCTAGGGGAAATCCTTTACTACTTCTATTTCCTCCAAATTTATCTGATCTTTAGGTCTGTTGAGAATATAAGCAATGAATCCCGTAGCTCCGTCTCGAACAAGTTTTTGAGCCTCGATAAAAGAAAGTAGAGGTACAGTCTTCGAACTCCAACCCACGGTAACCTCTGAACCCAACTGGGCTCTCTTTGCCCGACAATCAATAGTAGCACAATGTCTGTATAGCCAATCCATACCCAAAATAAATCCATATCGAGTCATCGGCATCTCAATGAAATCTGTCAGAAAAACTCGACTCTCGATACTCACCGGAACCTCTCCGAACACCCGATCAATTTCCATGCTACTACCAAAAGGAGAACTAACCACATAGCAGGCAAAGGCAAAGTAACAGAAATAACACTTGAAAAAAAGGAGCGTGTAGCTCCTGGATCAAACAAAGAATGTATGTTCGTGCCATGTATGCAAATAGTACCTTCTACTACCGCGACGGGATCCACCTCTGCATTTTTCTCCTCTCCATCCCGAGCATAAGCACGAGCTCGAATAAGTGGCCTCTGGCCCCCAGCCGGCTGACCTCGTCGATCCGGACACCTATCAACCATATGCTCAGCACTCCCACAAATCAAACATAAGCCCAGTCGACATCTACAACCCTCATAGGTGTGAGTGTTGTGCCCCGAAAAGGTACATTTGGGATTCTTTGGAGGTGATGGCAAAGCAGGTGCAGACGGAGCCTTCTGAACCGGTCCCGCGGGTTGGGACTTCTTCCCAGGTCCTTTAGCTGGTAATGGAGCGGTGTAGGAAATAGGCCTCTTGCCAGAGCTAGAGCCCGAGCCTGAACCTGAGCCCGAAGCCTATCCAGATCGATAAGTAGTTCACCTAGCCTTCATTGTATCCTCGACCTTCAAAGCCTTTGAAGTAGCTTTTAACCAAGTGCTCGTGTTGACCGCCTCAATGGTTGCCTGAATATCCGGTCTGAGTCCCTGAACAAACTGCATCGCCTTATGAAAATCATCACTCCCTATATTAGGTGCATAGCGAGACAACCTCTCAAACTCGGATATGTGCTCAGAAACAGACCTCCCTCCTTGCTTTAACTCGGTGAACTTCTTCAATCTGTGGGTGCGGGATGATGGAGCAATAAACTTATTCTTGAATTCCCTGACAAATACCTCCCAAGTTACTTCCTCACCGGCGGTATCCAAGATTATCTTTGTACTCTCCCACCAAGAATAACCCTCGCCCTGAATTAAAGAAATAGTACACTGGGCCTTCTCTTGAGAGCTACATAGAATAGGCTCCCAAAAATTCTCAACTTCCTTTAGCCACTGCTCTGCTAATATATCATTGCCCTTATAGAACTTCAGAGGGTGCTGATTTTGGAACTCCCAAAATACCGTTGAAATCTGTCCTGGTTGTGGCGGTGGAATTGGTGGTGCTGGAGGAACATACTCTCTCATTCTTTGATCAATTAAGTGAACCACAACATTAAGGAAGTCCTATGGTTGAGCTTGAGGGGGTGGAGGTGGAGGAGAACCATCACGACGATGGTACCTATGACCCAGAGAATGATCACGACGAGGGCGACCTCGAAGCATCCTGAAATCAATACACTGAATATGCATGTTGAGTTAATAGGTGCAAATGAGTGCAATTAAAATTCTTAAGATACATATAAGACACATAAGTCAAATAATTTTAAATAAAATTGATGGGTGTCGAGACCACCAAGAATAAATTCCCAAGTACCGAATCCAAATAAATTGTAAATAGTGGTAAGAGGGGTCGATCTACGAGGATTGGATGAGCTTGTATTCTTTTTATACACAAAGGAATTAACGCAAACAATTAAAATAGGGGGGGTTGTGATAAATGACTAACTACTAATGTAATGAACAAAACGAAACTAAATAAACAAATAATTAACAACTAACTCAACTGACACTTAGATTAATTCAGTAGATAACAAATAGCTGGGATTTCCCTACACATGCATCAGACTATGATCACAGACAGGGTGAATAATTCCTCGTTAGGCTAGCTATAGTTACCAATTACCTTAGGCTCCCTCGTTTCTTCTTACTTTTTAGAATAATCTAAAGAAACTCCTAAAGACTATTCCCTAACTAGTTAATAACCTTTTCAGAAACTCCTTCAAAGATTCAATTAACTAATTGCTTTACGAGCTAAAGAAACACTAACCCTAACCGACTTAGTAGAAACTCCTACTTCGTCTAATTAGACCGAATTATTCCACAACACAAAATCAGCCGAACTTAACAACCTAGTGTTGATTTCTACTTCGTTAATTGCCCGGCTAGACTCCACCAAACGAATTAACTAGTTGTATGTGAATTGCTAACTCTAAGATTCGGCGCCAAAATCAAAGAATAAGGCAAAACCCAATGACATGAAATCGAAAATAAAACGGATAACTTTGATTAATCAACCACAAGAAATAGTCTCACAAAATCTAAAGCATGCTTGAAAAATCCCAACTATAAACGAAACTAGCTACTCATAACAAAAAGGAACAAGCGAATTCTAAAATAAAAAGAAGGAAGAACGAAAACTCCCATCTCCAAGTCCCGTGCTGCTGCGTGCCTTCGTGTATCGGAGTGAAGATGTGTGTGTCCTCCCTTCTACCGTTCAGTAGCCTTCGAATAAGTAGAGAAAAGGGGCATTGAATTTCTGCCCCGCTACTCCTCCACGATCCCACGTTCTGCCATTAAGTCAGCCACTAACTTACAGAATAATGCCCATGTTCTCAAAAAGCCTTTAAGTGTCTTTAATATTCATAATAATTTCGTTATCACAGCCTCAATTCCATGATAGTACTCATTATGTGGCTTAGTGGGCTCTCCAACAAACATGCATAAGTAGGCTTGAACAAAAGAATGAACTTTGTCTTCGAACTTTTCTAGAGCATGGGCCTGAACTCCCATTATGCATTACTGTTTCTCCATTTAGGCCCATGTGCAATTGTGGACATGAATTCGTTTTTTTTTTAGGAAATAAAAGGTCTTCAATGTATCAGCAACATAACTGAATTTTCCATGCCTCCATTTAATCAGAACACTCTTGATTTTCACCAATTTGCCTTTCCTGCAACGAAGCATATAATGTAATTCAATATCCACAATTTTGAACTAGACAAACGTGCAAAATGTAACAATTAAGCTCAATACTTTAACGAATATGCAATGTATCAAAAATGAAAGACTCTCATATTGGGAAAAAATTTCCTATGTCGTACGACCTAGACTCACAAGACTCGACACTAGAGCCCCGGTTTTGCAACCGGGCTCTGATATCAACTTAGAATGTAGCACCCGAAACGCAAAGTAGCCACATCCCCCTCACTATAGTTTAGTCCACATACGAAATGGAGAATCCGTACATAAACCAAACGTATAGCGAACGAGAGACAATAAAAAAAAAATTCTAGCTAGGCGAGACTAACCCCAAACCACATAAATCAATGTATAACAATTTAAGCGAAAGCATAATATATAACATCTATCAAGGACCATATACCATCAAAAGTATATATTCTTCAACCCTTCTAATCATAACAACATATAAAATCTCTCAAAATAACATGAATATCCCATATACGTCAATAACATAAAGGTGTAGTGTGCTAGACCCAAATTAAGGACTCCACACGACTCTAATTCCCGCCTAGCACTCACCTGTAAAAGACGGAAAGGTGGAGGCGTCAGTCTATGGAAGACTGAGTGAGGGGTATAATAGTTATAAACTCAAATAACATGCAAGTTATAATCTCGAGTAAAGTTTTATGAAGGAAAATAATATAAGTTCAATAATAAAGTAAACATCACCCCGAGATTACAATTATCAAGTTTACAATTAATTCAATTTCAATCAATCAGTGGCCCGACGAGTGAGGGCAAGTCTCCAACCTTTACTCCGATAGTGTACAATAGTTAGGTTATCAATTAGTTAAGTGATCACGCAAGTAATTACGGTGCAATCAATCAATAGCAATTTTAGTAACCTTTTTTACTCCGGTTGATGGTTCGGTTTGCAAGGCCCAAACCATCCAATCATGGTGAGCATCGGGTATATGAATCCTATGCCCGGGAATCCTTCCTCCACCAACCTCCTGGTGGATTCAGGGGTCATCCCAAATAGTGAGGGTAGTCCAAGAGTCACCCGTCAGCCCTTGCTTTCCCGGTTGGCTCAATACACTATCCCTCGGGCCTACAGTGTAGTATAATAAGCTCGCCAAAATAAGGTCGGTTCAATGTAAGAAACATGGTTCACTTTTAGTCATTTGAGGTTTTGTGAAAGTTTATAGATATATATATATATATACGTTTTGGCCGAAAATCCGCGTAGAGGTTTTAAAGGTTCTATGTAACTAGAATTAAACCTCACCTGTAGTGACAAAAAGAGAACAAGGATACAGCCTACAGTGCCTACTCCTCATCATCAGGAAGCTAGTCTATGCAAGAAAGACAAGTGTACATGAGACACGACCCTTATGAACCAATTACGATGAACGGCGACCAATTAAGATGAACGGCGTAATCATGAAGTAATATGTCGTGCATTAATAACTATGGAATGTCATGGTCATATTCATGCATAAAATGAGCATATAATAGCATGTATTGATCATTTAGAGGCTTAGAAAAGGAATTGAAACAGTTAAATTTATGCAGAAAATTCATAGAACCTCGTGGAGCATGGGAATGGCCCTTCCGGGTTTCAGTGTAAAATGGGAAAGGCCGTTCCCAGCTCTCACCGAAAAATCCCACGCATCTCTAGAGATTTGCCAATTTTGCCGATTGGGAACGGCCGTTCCGCCCGTAGGCCAAAACTGGGAAGGGTCGTTCCCAGTCTCGCGCGCTAGATCTTTCAAGGAGATGGGAACAGTGGTTCCGGGAAATCAAAGAAAACAGGAAGGGTCGTTCCCGCTGTTTAGCAGAAGCAATATAGAGCAGAGCAGTGGAGCTCTTTGAACCAAAACCAAAACTCAACAAACACCATCAATTCAACTCCCAAATGCCATAAATCATGAAATAAACATACTTAGGTACTTATAGTTCAATAAAATCCATTATAACCACTCATATCAAGCTTTGATCATCAAGAACTTCATCATCAAACGCATATATGAACTCATCAACTAACTTCATAAACTTCAAGATATATGCATGAAATTCAAGTTCAAAGCTCCTAATCATACTTTCACCAACTAAACACAAATTATTCTATCAAAATCATAACCCTAGCTTTCATACTCAGTTCAAGAATTCAATCAAATAACTCATATATACCTTGAAAGAAAAGGGGTAGAAAAAGATGGAATTATGATGATGATTGAACTTCAAAGTTCTTAATTTTTTCGGAAAAATAGCTTGGAGATGATGAAATCTTTTTCCCTCTTGCTTGGTACTTGATGGAGATAAAAGGAAGAGCAAAGGAACGATATGTATGTGTGTTTGTATGAAATGAAATGCATATAACGTAATTCATCTCTTAAAAGAGATGATACACCATAATTTGTAATTAAATCCTCCAATTGTATAAGTTCATGCAATTAAGGATTAAACTTTAGGAAAAAAAATGATCAATTATGTAGCACCCGGAACGCAAGGTAGCCACATCCCCCGCACTATAGTTCAATCCACATATGGAACGAGCACCCATACATGAATCAAGCCAATAGCGAAAGGGAGACAATAAAAAAAAACAATCTAGCTAGGGGGCTAACCCTCAATTAATTACAACAATGCATAACGAATAACGCGGAAGCATAATATAATCATATCATCATTCTAGTCCGTTTCTAATCTATCAATGTATAATCTCTCAAAGTAATATAAATGAGTCATAAAATACATATGCTTCAAATAGGTAAATGAACTGTGCTAGGCTCAAAATAAAAGACTTACCCTGACTCAATCCCGCCTAGCACTCAACCTGCAAAACCTGAAAAGTGAGGTGTCAGTCTATGGTAAACTGAGTGAGGGGTTTAAATAAATATAAGCGCACATATCATGCAAGCTATAATCTCGTGTAAGACTTTATAAAAAAAAGAAATCAATATAAGTTCAAGAATAAAGTAAATCCTCGCCCGAGATTATAACTATTCAATTTAACAGTTCAATCTATCAATTCAATCCGTGGCCCGGCGAGTGAGGGCATTCTCCAACCTTTACTCCAAAAGTGAACAATCATGAATGTTTCCATTTATTAGGTGATCATACAAGTAATTAACATGCGATCAATTAGCAGTTGCTTGAACCCTTTTTCCTCCAGGTGACGGTGGGCTTGCAAGACCCAACCATCCAATCATGGCGTACGTCGGGAACATGACTCCCACGTACAGGATTTTTTCCTCCACCAAACCTCCTGGTGGATTCAGAGGTGATCCCAAAATGGTGAGGATAGTGCAAGAGTTACCCGTCAGCCCTTTGCTTTCCCAGTTAGCTCAATACACTACCCTCGGGCCCACAGTGCAGTACAATGTACTCGCCAAATCAATCAATCAATTCAGTCCGTTCAGTTCATTCATGAAATCCGTTTAAAATCAATAAGGTTTGGAAAACTATAGATATATAGATACATTTTGGCTTAAAACATCACATAGGGTCGTATGGGTTCTATATAACTAGAAATTAAACCTCACCTGATGAACGATGGAACAAGACAAGGATACAAGAAAGTGTCCATATGATCAATGATCTTCGCCCTGGAGAAGAACTGGAAAAGAAAGGAAACAACGTGCACTTGTGAGGGGAGACTCAATATGATACCAAATATAACGCACGGCGTAGTCATGAACATATACTTACATGTAAGGATCACATAGATGCTTAGAAATAAAATGGAATAGTTCACAAGAAAGCAAATATTTCCATGGAGATCACACATTCAAGGCATGCACTCATACAAATTCATTCCATATAAGACACGGAGTTAACAATTAAGTTTAAGTAATTAAAGACCATAAAGTGCCAAATAATAACATACCTATCAATTATTCAAGTATTCCAATCATATAAATCACATATGGGAGCCCAAAGAGTGGAAGGAATGCAAGAAGAGAGGTTTTCGTGAAGTTTGGCAAAAGTTGGGAAAAGTTGACAGTTTTCGGAAACGCACAAGCTATAGGGAAATTGGAATATCTTGAGTTCCAGAAATTGGAATTAAGTTTTGCTTATTGGGTATGAAGCTAGACACATAGACCAAGGATATATGGCTTGATTTGTAGTTCAAAGCGAGGGGGAAATGGCGTAAGTCCGAAGTTGGAAGAATGCAGATTTCTGAAGAAGTGGTGACACCAACAAGAATTGATTATATATCACAATTTAGAAAGGATAATAATGTGATTCCGATTGGATAATATTCTAGACTTCAAGAGGTTTCCGTTGGTTCAAAATTCAGGTCAATCGGAGTTCGTTTGAGGGGTAAACGAAGAAAAACAAACTCAGGCTGAAAACAGGGGAGGGTCCACGCCCGTGGATTCTCCTACCAAAAATCCCAAATTTCTGGACACACATCCATGGCCGTGGGTCAAAATCCATGCCTGTAGATCCTTCTCCAACAGCATATACGAAGGAAAAACAGGGCAAGGCTCGAAATTTGGCTCCCAATCCATACCAACACAAAATCACAACAATTAAACACCTCAAAACTATCATATAACATGCATAAGTCTCATATATATGAATATAACATGCTTGATTCATCAAAATCACATATATGCACATATATACACATACACATATATACACCTACTTACCCCAAGAATACCAACAATTAAGCATAGATTTCACAGATCAACATATATTCATGTAAAAAAAACACATAATGATTCAAGTTATTAGGCAAAGATCACAAAACCCTATCTTAAATCATTCAAATTCATACATGAATGCACACACATATATACCTTGGAGTGAAATGGGAGAAATGGAGATGAAGGTATGATGGAGATAATGAAATTGATGATGATGGATGCTTGGTTCTCTCTTCTCCTCTTCTTCTTCTTGGGAACAAATGGATGTGTGTGTGTGTCTGAAAAATAGAGAGAAAGATGTGTGCTTGTGTATGTGTTAGAGATTTAGTGTGTGGCTATATAGTGATTGTGTAGTGGTGTATATAGATAGGAGATACTTTAGGTAGTATGATATAATATTGCATGTATATGTGTATGCATAAAGTGTAAGAGATATATGTATACAATATGTGTATATATGTATGTAATGTAATGGGTGATATATGTATAGATATAATAATTGTATGTATAAAGTGTAATGAAGATATTATGATATATAATATATGTATGTATATATGATGAGAGTGAAAAAAGTCTTGCATGATTATGATTATTGCAACTAGACCCTTATCTCTTAGATAATTACATGTTAGAAGTGAGTGGAATGAGGTTGTAAATGCAATTATATTATACAATGATCAAGTGGATGCATATATATATATATATAAGTTGTAGAAATATATAGTCAAGTTTAATATATATATCTATATATGCATGATTCACCAAAATTTGCATTTAAGTCCCCAAGGTTTTTAAGTTATGCAATTGAGGATGAGCTAGGAAGAAATGATCAATTAAGTCCAAGAATGGTTCATGCAATTAAGTCCTCTAAGTTGAATGAATAATCAATTAAGGACACATAAGCAATTAAGTCAAGTTCGACAATTAATTCACGTATCAATTAGAAATAAATCATGTAATAATTCTCAAGTTTGACATAAATTTCACATGTTTACACATAACATGTAGGAATAAAATTTATATAATATTACATAATGTATAACTGGAAAATTGGGGCGTTACAATCTCTCCCCCTTAAGAGGGCCTGGTCCCCAGGTCCACTCTCGAGTTTGGAATTTTAAACAAGCAAGGAGAGAGCCCCGACTCTCAAACAAGCAATCAAACAAGCAATACAACAACCTAAACTCAATTAAATAAACACTCACGCAAACCATAAGGGGCAAGTATAAGAGATCAAGTATATCAATTAGTTACACAAAAGCAATTAACAAATACAAAGAACCATATATGGTGAGAATAAAATACATGATGCATGTAATATGCATGTTTATGTGTACCGTTCACCATTGATTGGAATTCTTTCATTGTGGCGATTCGGTTGAACACTTGATTCTTCGGTTGGAATTTTCTTCTAACCATAATGCCATGCCCCGAATTGCCCAATGTATATATACTTCAATAACCCTTCGGCCTTCATTCCATGATCAAATTATTTATTCCTTCTAACACCACTATCTGAATATTCAACTCTTGAGTGTGTGCGTGATCTTAACCCCACTAACTCGTTCCTCTTCACAAATCACATTTGCCCTGCTTAGTTGCTCGAGCAAGGGATTTAGTAGCTCGAATTCCAGTTTCTAATCTTAGTAGCATTCCCGGCTCATCATGGAAAAATGAACGACGAGCTGGTAACCCATCTAGTTCATGTTGCATCTTCTCTCTTAACTATTCCACTTTCAACACTCAATTAAATTGATTCTCACTTAGTAGATCACAAAATATAATAGTTTGATCGGCTTCTCTTATCCAAGGCTTCCCTCACCGGTTCTTGTAATTCTCCTCGGTCCCATCATCTTGTAGTGGTAATACTAACTGTGTTGATGCCGCACTCCAGGTTATTATCAATGAACCCTTAACCTATTTTGTGATTTTGATTTCCAAATACTCTTTAAATACATATCTACATTTCTTTGAAGCACTTGTCCCTTCCGGTATCATTCTCAAAGTTTTCTCCACCTCGGTCTTGAGTTTAATCGAGGGCTAAGTCTCCCAATTCATCCCTTGAAACCTTTGAAAGTCCTTGATATTTATAATTCTTGTATTTTCGTTGTTCCAATGAAAGTAACCCGTCCGAGCCCAATAGTGAGTTTTAGGTTATTTTTCGTCCGGCTCTCCCCCTTAAGAAAGAAAAAAATATTTTATTATTATTTTTGTTTTTTTCTAACTCCTTGAACTTGTTCTTCCTCTTCTTGAACCAAAGATTCATGATTCCTTCAACTTAGCTTTCTTGGTATAGCCGGTTCTAGTCGAGCTACATGTCCGGAGATATCGCTCACATATTCACCTTGAAGTGATCCGTAAGGATGACCATCCACTCCTTTCATTCCGATTTCCAGCTCTACTTTCTCAAACCTTGGAGTTCCCACTTCTTTTTTAATCAACCGGTGCAACCCAAAACTTCCCTTGTTCTTGATTCGAATATGGCTCAGTTCAAAATAATTGATGAGTGAGATGAAGGAAACTTCCTATCAAATAAACACTTAACACTGTATTTCGGATTAATATGCCAATGCACATAGTACTCTTGTAACCGATTAAAGATGCAACACGTTGGAACAATTACATCAAGTAGAGATGCGCATGTAAATAAAGAAATTTAAACAATTTAAAGCAATGCATGATGCACGTGCTTATGGATGAATTGAACCTGTCACCTTAGTAGTAGTAAGTTTTAACCCAACACCTAGTCCTTGTTTGTTGAATTACAAGCTTGTCTCGAACTAGTTGAATCTCCCTTGTTTTCCCACGGTCTTCTAAATCTTTAGAATTCACTAGTATTAACTTGTACATTTCCATGACTCGAAATTAAAATTTCTGGAACCCATTTATTTCCCCATTATCGATCTGTAAGTGTTACCCGGACCTTCACCATAGTTATCTCCTTAATCATAATTCCTTTGTATCAACTGGTGTAACTTTATGATCCGAGATTGTGATTCTTCAATTTAAATTCTTCTACACCCATAAAGTCAGTATCCTAACTTCTCTCCAAAAGTTCCTTGTCTTTCCTTACAGTTTTCATTTGTTGCTCCATGTCTCCCATTTTACGCTCATAGCACGACAATTCAGCTTGGATCTGTAAATGAATTCCAACCCGTCCGAAGATAAAACCTTTAACATCTTGATTTTCCATGAACTTGAAACCATCGGTGCTCTTAAATTCCTCCAATTCACCTATTTTCTTTTCCAAACTCCGGAGTTTCTAAATTCACCCAAGCTTAACTGCTAATGGATTGATTTACTTAAAAGTTCTTCCTTGGTAATCCGTATTGCCCATCATCTACCGATCCTATTTTAGTCGAAACTTCTTCCTTACTCGAAGTCCGTAGTGACTTCAATTCCCCTTTTCTTACTCTCTTCATTATTCTTCATCGATCTAACCCCAAAATCCGAAATATCTTAATTCCCTCTTACGAATGTCTATCCAAATTCCTTGAACTTGTCCTATCTTACCCGGGATCCGATGTATTTCAATTCCTCTCTTCTTTCTCCTACTCCAAACTTGGCTTTTAATAACTTGGCCTATTTGAAGATTCTTCTTCGAGATTTTTATTTACTTCTCTCCTGAATGCGAGGACCCTACGAAATCCGGTTGAAATGACCTTTGCAATGTAGGCGTGTGAGTGTTAAGCTTGTACGGTGTAGACATCACCCCCTACCACTATCTCGTCGAGTATCCACCAACTTTAATACAATTTGTAAGTTACTCCCACCTTTAGTCCTTCTATTTCCGATCTTATCACTTGAACCATAGCCCCGTTAGGAAAAACCACAACTTCCAAATTCCATATATAATCCTGGTACGTTCTTTACATCTTCTACTGTTGAAAGTAAGGCTCGAGATAGTTTGTTGTTGTCGTGGGGATTGGCCGTGGTTTTATATGATCTTCATAGCCTATAAATCAATAATCAATTCAAGGCTAAATGCATGCGGTTAGTATATGCTCATGCCACATAATTGATACCAAAGACATGGATTTGATGCAAAGTGCGATAAATAATTCAACAAGATTTAAAGTAAAACACGTTGACACATAAATTTAAGCAATGTAAGGTCAATCAATCAACAACTAATGGCAAAAATCAATGCAATGCACAAGTTATCAAGTAGTTCCTAAGCCGTACGACCTAGACTTGACACGACATGACACTAGAACTCCAGTTTTGCAACCTAGAGCTCTGATACCACCTTAGGATGTAGCACCCCGGAACTCAAGGTAGCCACATCCCCCGCATTATAGTTCAATCCACATATGGAACGAGCACCCATACATGAATTAAGCTTATAGCGAACGGGAGACAATAAAAAAAACAATCTAGCTAGGCGGGACTAACCCTCAATTAATTACAACAATGCATAACGAATAATGTGGAAGCATAATATAATCATATCATCATTCTAATCCGCTTCCAATCTATCAATGTACAATCTCTCAAAGTAACATAAATGAGTCATAAAATACATATGCTTCAAATAGGTAAATGAACTGTGCTAGACTCAAAATAAAAGACTTGCCCCGACTCAATCCCGCCTAGCACTCAACCTGCAAAACCTGAAAAGTTAGGTGTCAGTTTATGGAAGACTGAGTGAGGGGTTTAAATAAACATAAGCGCACATATCATGCAAGGTATAATCTCAGGTAAGATTTTATAAAAAAAAGAAATCAATATAAGTTCAAGAATAAAGTAAATCCTCGCCCGAGATTACAACTATTCAATTTAACAGTTCAATCATTATCAATTCAATCCGTGGCCCGGTGAGTGAGGGCATTCTCTAACCTTTACTCCAAAAGTGAACAATGATGAATGTTTTCGTTTATTAGGTGATCATACAAGTAATTAACGTGCGATCAATTATGGTGTACGTCAGGAACATGACTCCCACGTACGGGATTTCTTCCTCCACCAAACCTCCTGGTGGATTCAGAGGTGATCCCAAAATGGTGAGGATAGTGCAAGAGTTACCCATCAACCCTTTGCTTTCCCGGTTGGCTCAATACACTACCCTCGGGCCCACAGTGCAGTACAATATACTCGCCAAATCAATCAATCAATTCAGTCCATTCAGTTCATTCTTGAAATCCGTTTAAAATCAATAAGGTTTGGAAAACTATAGATATATAGATACATTTTGGCTTAAAACATCACATAGAGTCGTATGGGTTCTATATAACTAGAAATTAAACCTCACCTGACGAGCGATGGAATAAGACAAGGATACAAGAAAGTGTCCATATGATCAATGATCTCCGCCTTGGAGAAGAACTGGACAAGAAAGGAAACAACGTGCACTTGTGAGGGGAGACTCAATATGATACCAAATATGATGCACGACCTAGTCATGAACATATACTTGCAAGTAAGGATCACATAGATGCTTAGAAATAAAATGGAATAGTTCACAAGAAGGCAAATAATTCCATGGAGATCACACATTCAAGGCATGCACTCATACAAATTCATTCCGAATAAGGCACGGAGTTAAAAATTAAGTTTAAGTAATTAAAGACCATAAAGTGTCAAATAATAACATACCTTTAATTATTCAAGTATTCCAATCATATAAATCACATAAAGGAGCCCAAAGAGTGGAAGGAATGCAAGAAGAGAGGGTTTGGAGAAGTTTGGCAAAAGTTAGGAAAAGTTGATAGTTTTCGGAACCACACAAGCTGTAGGAAAATGGAAATATCTTGAGTTCTAGAAATTGGAATTAAGTTTTGCTTATTTGGTATCAAACTAGACACATAGGACTTTCCAAGGATATATGGCTTGAATTGTAGTTCAAAGCGAGGAGGAAATGGTATAAGCCCGAAGTTGGATGAATGCAGATTTCTGAAGAAGTGGTGACACCAACAAGAATTGATTATATATCACAATTTAGAAAGGATAATAATGTGATTCCAATTGAAGAATGTTCTAGACTTCAAGAGGTTTCCGTGGTTCAAAATTCAGGTCAATCGGAGTTCGTTTGAGGGGTAAACGGAGCAAAACAAACTCACGCTGAAAAAAGGGGAAGATCCATGGTTGTGGATTTCTCCATGTACAAAAATCCACACCCGTGGATTCTCCTACCGAAAATCCCAAATTTCTAGACACACATCCACGACCGTGGGTCAAAATCCGCGCCCATGGATCCTTCTCCAGCAGCATATACGAAGGAAAAACAGGGCAAGGCTTGTGTGTGTGTTAGAGATTTAGTGTGTGTGTGTGTATAGTGATTGTGTAGTGGTGTATATAGATAGGAGATACTTTAGGTAGTATGATATAATATTGCATGTATATGTGTATGCATAAAGTGTAAGAGATATATGTATACAATATATGTATATATGTATGTAATGTAATGGGTGATATATGTATAGATATAATAATTGTATGTATAAAGTGTAATGAAGATATTATGATATATAATATATGTATGTAAATATGATGAGAGTGAAAAAAGTCTTGCATGATTATGATTATTGCAACTAGACCCTTATCTCTTAGATAATTACATGTTAGAAGTGAGTGGAATGAGGGTGTAAATGCAATTATATTATACAATGATCAAGTGGATGCATATATATATATATATAAGTTGTAGAAATATATAGTCAAGTTTAATATATATATCTATATATGCATGATTCACCAAAATTTGCATTTAAGTCCCAAGGTTTTTAAGTGATGCAATTGAGGATGAGCTAGGAAGAAATGATCAATTAAGTCCAAGAATGGTTCATGTAATTAAGCCCTCTAATTTGAATGAATAATCAATTAAGGACACATAAGCAATTAAGTCACGTTCGACAATTAATTCACGTATCAATTAGAAATAAATCATGTAATAATTCTCAAGTTTGACATAAATTTCACATGTTTACACAAAATATGTAGGAATAAAATTTATATAATATTACATAATGTATAACTGGAAAATTGGGGCGTTACAAATTAAGTCCAAAGAAACTTTCATGCAATTAAGTCCTCAAATTTAGAAAAGTGATCGATTAAGGACACATAGGCAATTAAGTCATGTTCGGTAATTAACTCACGTGGCAATTAAATATAATCATTATATAATTCTCAAGTTGATAATAATTTCATATAAACACTTAGAAATATAATTCATAAAATTATCATGAAGTGTATAAATTAATAAATGAAAGAATTAAAATAAATTCTATCTCTCGAAACTCACACGAGTGGCGCGCGTACTTAAAGGCCGGGAATCTGGGGCGTTACATTAGTGATGTTGTTGAAAATTATTGCTTCGATAATATAAATTTGATGTCTTCATTGTATTGTATTTGGTTTGGATGATGATAGTTATTAATGTATTTGAGGAAAATATATCAGAAAAAAAATATAATGTAATAAATATTATATAATAATTATCATAATATTTTTTTTACTACGAAATATGGGTCGTAGCGAATATTATCTTTTAAATCTGAAATGTTTTCATGACAAATTTTTTTTATCGTAGCTAATATATATTTTTTACTACGACTTGCATATTCGTAGTAAAAAATAGATGTATTTATCTCAAGTGAAAGCTAATATTTTCATAGTAAAATTTTTTTACTACGATCATTTGATCGTAGTATAATCTTTGTTACGGCCACATCAACTATGATCAAAAAT
This sequence comes from Lantana camara, assembly GCA_037501455.1. Classification (NCBI taxonomy): domain Eukaryota; kingdom Viridiplantae; phylum Streptophyta; class Magnoliopsida; order Lamiales; family Verbenaceae; genus Lantana; species Lantana camara. Next base: position 91,164,159 of record CM074863.1, read on the forward strand.
TCGTAGTAAATACATAGCAAAAGGGTTTTTACTACGAATTTGGGCCTTTTACTATGAATATTTGTCCGTAGTAACAAAAAAAATTCTTGTAGAGGATGCAATACTAATTTATATACCACATTAGTTTTGATATGTTAGCCTTTTTTATATAAATTAGTTAACGTTGAGCTTCTGAATTGTTGTGTACTTGATGAGTTTGCTTCCGCTATGCGTTTATTTGTTGTTGATCGTCTATAAAGCGCCGCTTAGATAGGAGTTGTCTTGAGTGTTTCTCGTTCGCTAGCTCTTAGCGTGTATACAGATTTTTCATTTCGTATACGTGTTGGGTTCTAGTGCGGGGGATGTGATAGCTCCATGCTCGGGCCGTCACACATCTTCTTCCTCCACCGAACCTAGTATAAGAAGGTACTTATCAAAATGCCATGGACACCCAGCTAGAGCCTTTTGTGTGTCCAGCTTATGGTGAACGCCATGAGAAAGCGACCATTGGTAAGTCTCGTCATAGACATTCCCTTCACCGGGTTAATCGCCTTAGCAATCGTGAACCTTAAAGCATCAAATTTGACATTAAGTCTGGAAAACACGCGACCCACGAGATGGAACTCCGTTTGCTTTTTCCCTTTCCAATTTTCAATAGGCACAAGAAGAACCTCATCTTCTTCAGCTGACAAGTTCAGTGCACCACTCATCGATCTATTCCAACTCTTCCTCCATGCTCTATCCAGATCTGTGATGCCAACGGGGATGGGAGCTCGCCGGAGCCTCGCGACCATGGTTCGCAGTCGCGGTCGCGGGGAACGGAACGGGGGCCACTGTTCCAGTTCCAGCGTCATGTCGCGGAACGGTCGCGGTACTTCATGGAACGGAGGGCATTTTTATGATAAATATAACTAATTAATATAAAAAAATTTTAAAAATCCTCTTAAAATATTTAAAGTGATAATTTATCATACAATACTTATATTAGATAATTTTTTGCATGATTTTTTTTTTAACATCTGTGCAATTTTCAAAAACCACAATGATAATGAATATAATTTATTTATTTAATATAGAGTTAAAGAAATATAACAAAATTATTAGATAATTCTACAATACATTGATGATTAAAATAAATTATTTATTCATAAAATTACCCATTTAATTTAAACTAAGATTTTACTCAAAATTGAAAAGTTAATAAAATATTAAACACAAATTCATAACATTAGTCTAAGAAGTAATATAATTTAATTTTATTAAATATTATTATTGTATACCTTTCAACAAAAATATTCTTATATAAAAATGGACCCATTTTGTTAGCCCAAACGTTATACAGTAAATGTCTACTCCATTAGTTATATTAATAATTTTGGCCCACTTATTCTGCATTTAAGTAGAAAAAATAAAACCTACTGTTCTACTTCTTCCCCTTCATCCACGCCGGCAACACAGCAGAGTATCCATTTGCTTTCTTCATCAGTTCGATTGTCGCTTTGTCTTGCCGTTCCATACCGTTACGTGCCGTGAAATCGCCGCTCCAATGCGTGTTTCACCCCCGCTTCAAGTTACCGCCGTTCCGGCCGATTTCGCGGCGTTCCACCCCCGCTTCAAGTTACCACCGTTCCAACCCCGTCAAGGTGGAACGGACACTGCCGTTCCGGTTCCGGAACGCCCGTTCCGGCCGTTATCGCGGTGTTCCGGCGAACCATGCTCGCGACCCACAAAGCTCAGGTGAAGCCGGGAAATCTCCTGAGAAAAGAAAAGCGAATGTGAGGAAGGGAAAGAGCACAAAACAAGAGAAAACGAAAGCGAAACAGAGAAAGATACAGAAATGCCTCAAAGAAAACGAAGACCCCTAAAGATAGGCAACTCTCAAGAAGGAAGACTCCAAGCTCTACTAGAGAGAGAATTTTTTAAAGAAAATTATTATCGCAACCATTTGTTTTTCTTTTTCTTGTAAATATTTGGCGGTCGCTTTGTGCAATTTTCGATTTGGGTGACTTGGTTGATTTTGAGCTGGGCGGTGGTACGAAGCATAGGGCGGCAGTGGTTGCCCGAAGGAGATGACCCTTTTTCTTTTTATTTTTCTTTTTTTATTTTCTTTTATATCCATATATGTAATTATTATATATGATTATTAGTGTATGTCTAATACATATTACGAAAATAGGTGAAATTGTAAAAATGGTGTTCATTTTTTGTGTGGTTATAAAATTAGTGTATTTTTAAAACGGGAAATTCCCGAAAAATCCCCAAATGAGGACTCAAATTTGCTTTAACTCCCCATTTTTAAAAAAGTTCCTCTTTGCTCTCTAGATGACAGGCCAAATTTGCTTTAACTCCCCATAGTTGTATTAAAACTCAAGAATCTCGTACCCGAACCCCGGAATCACGTACTTAAATGCCCAAATGATGTATTTGCCCCCAAATACGAGATTTGGACATTTAAGTACGTGATTTCGGGGTTCGGGTACGAGATTCTTGAGTTTTAATACAACCTTCAAAAAAAATGGGGAGTTAAAGCAAATTTGGCTTGTCATCTAGCGAGCAAAGAGGAATTTTTTTAAAAATGGGGAGTTAAAGCAAATTTTTTCAACTTTTAGGTACTTTTTAAAAAATACCCCTTTTTAAAATTTATTTTGATTTTAGTGTAAGAAGCTTTTTCAAAAACGTTTTCATCATGATTCTTTGTTTCTTATTTTTTGTATATTTATAAATAAACCCCTTGGTTTTATAAATATTTTTAATGTGGTCCATTAATTTCCCTTTCATGTATTTTTTCTATAAATTTATTATTTATATGATTTATTATTTTTTCTTGGTCTTTTATACCTTGTATAATTGTATCTCTATTTAATATATTTTTATTTATTGTTTTTTCATAATTTTTCTTATATATTTCTTCTTTTTGTAAGGATGTTTCCAATTTTTTCCCATTTGTTTAATATTTTTAGTCTTCATAATTTCTTTTACTCGTTGTTTTTCTTCTGTTATCGTATCTAATTCTATTTTCGGTTTATAACTCATAATTAAGCGTGTGACATTTGACATGCTGTATCTCTTTTTCTTTTGGTATTTGTTAAATCCTCGTTTGCAGATTTTATCATTATCTCTTGAGTTCGTTGTGATAAATCTTTATTGTGTCTTAAATTATGGTATGCTATTTTAACAAGATATTCATCTGTAATAACTTGTTCTTCTAATTCTCGTATATCTCGTGTTATTCTTATTTTGTAATTAAATCTTTCCATTATGTTATAGTTAATTGTGTAACTATTTGTTTTGATTTTTCTAAACTAATAATGTTTTTCAAATGTTGTGTCCCGTCTGTTTTACGACCTTCGTTTTTAGGTTTCAAGTAAAGTTTTACTTCTTTAGCATAACTTTCGTTTATTGATTTTATATTGTCTTTATAAAATTTTTGTCTATTATATTCATACATATTGTAAATTTGTGATTTACAATATTAATGTTTTGAATCGTATACGGGCTCTGATACCAGAAAGGATCAGAGTGTTTCCTTGATAGTTGTGGTTAATTTAGCCATTTGATCGGCTAATTGTGTGAATTCGTTTTCAATCATTTCATTAGAAGATCCTTCTTCTTTAGAGTTTTTAATAGAAGCCCGTGTACTAGTTTCGTTAGTTCTTTGATTTGGTGGTAGATATGTATAACATGTGCTTCTACTTTTTAAAAGTTTAGGTGTTTTATTTTGAAAAACATTAGTATTAACATGTTGTATAATAGGTGTCTTTGGTATATATTTTATACGAGAAACTTCTCGAAAAATATCTTCCATATATATCTTATCGGTGTTTTTAAATTGTATACTATGATGACTATTTGTCAGAGCATATCCAATGGTGTATGTTATTGAAAAAGGATAATCATTTGTTTCCATTAAATCTTGTCTTTCGAATTTATAAGCAATGTTTAAAGATTTATCTAGTTTTTCTGTTACAAGTGGTATAGCATAGTGTAAAGCTACATTAAAAAGTAGTTTGGTATAAGCAAGGTTTCCTTCAACTATTCCAAGTATTTTATCCTTTATGTTCATAATTCTGTCATCACATATAGCTAGTTTTATGGGTGAGTTTATTCCTTCAGCAAATGTAATTTTAATTAGTATCTGTATTGTAGAAATATGTATATATCCTATTTCACTAGGTGTATATTTTGCTTTTTTAATTTTCTGAATTATATCAGCTTTATTTATCAACGAAATAGCCTGTGTTCCTTTTGTCGTAGGAATTTCAATAAGTGTTTCACATGTAAATTTTCCATATAATATAATGTTTTTCCTACTCAATTTTGTTTTTAAATCTGTTTTCATATCTTGTCCATCAATTAAGTTTAACTCTTTTCTTCTAACTTTGTTTAATTTTTTGTTGTCTATAACAATGTCTTGACAAAAATATCCGTATTCTTCAGTTGTTTCAAAATGATCAATCTGATCCATTAAACTAGTTTCCATGTATATAATTTCTAGTATACAAAAATAACGATTTCTTAACAAAGTTTGTATTGTTTACCTGTTTGTGTATTTCTATCTACTGTCTTCATGCACTCCATGTTACCTGTTCATCTTCTTCAGAAGTACACATTTGATTTTGGTATGAAAATTGTTTGGTTGTGTGTGGTTGTGTATAGTTCTGCTATTCAGGCGTGAGGCCAACAGAAAAAAGCTCAAAGGCTTTTGAAACTCAGAGAGTTTTGATCAACACATGATCTTTTCTCCATTCAAGTCTGAATATTACATACTACATTGAGGCCATTATATAGGCGCTCAACTTACTATTACAGAGACCAATAATGCAGAAAGCAAATAATACACACTAATGTACAAAAGTCAAAAAGATAAAAAGACTTAAAGAAGATAATAATGGTGCTCAACAACTGCACCTAAAAGCAGACAGAGACATAAAGTCTGCATTATTAGAGTGTGTTCGTCATTGCTTACGTATTTCCTTGAGTGTTTGACGTCATTGCATGCGTCAGTTTACATTATTCTTCAGTAACAGTGTCTTCCTTTATTGACTCGTTTGAATTATGGGACCCTGTTTCTTCAGCTTTGTCTTCAGGTTTGTCTTGGCACATTGCGCAGCTGTGTTCATCAATTATTTCACTGTATTGGCAGAAAATGAGCTTGATTTCCTTAGGAAGTGTCTTCAGGCTGTGTTCTTCAATTTTGATAAAAGTTTTCTCAAAATTTTCCAACGTTTTTAGCTGTAACGGTGGAATTGTGTATCTCGAAGATCCATATATCAGATGATAATTGGATTTATAGTTTATTTTGACATTATTGTCCTTGTTTATTTCCTGTGATGCATAAAATATTTGATTTAGTTGTTTTGCAACTATCTCATTTATGTCATCAAGTGTCTTCATTGTATCGATGCAGGGGTATTCTCCATTTGAAACTATCAGTTTGATAATTCCATGAGAGTATACTGATACTCCTTCTTCATTGAAAATGGGGTATGAAAGTGTAGATTTGAAGACTATTTCTTTATCCATGTTTCCTTTAGAGACTCGTTTAGCATAGTCCTGAAGTGTTGACATTAGTTTTGGGCTGAATTTTCGAAAGTAGTTTGGGTTTTTGAAGTATAGGGTGTCAAGAAATCCATGTATGAAGAATTGGTATATCAAGTCTGGGTCTGCTTGTTCAAATATAACGACTTTTGGGCCGTTTCTGTTTACTGGATACCAAAAAAGGTTGTTTTTGTCTGTCTCTGGGTTGTATTCAAAAATGGATTTCAGAAGTTTGTCAAATTTTTCTTTTGAGAGTTGTATTTGGGCCTCTTTTTGGGCTGATGTTTGGACTCTGTCCATTGGGTTTACTATGGGTATATTTCCAAGGACTCTCATCTTTTCTTTAAAACTGTTTTGGGCTTGGAGTGTTGGAGTGGTTTGAAGGGAGGTTTTGTAGGTTTTTGTCTCTTCAAAGGCTTGTTTGGCTTTAGAAAGACTATTGTATGTTTTGTATGATGTGGCTGGGTTTCCTTGTATATGAACATTGGCTTTCGACCATTGATCATATATTCCTAGGCTTGAACCGTTGAATATAACATACCATTGTTTAATTTGTTTTCTTTCATCTTCATTGTCTTGTATAGCTGCTGATGATGAAGTATTCCCTTCTACTGCTGTTTGTGGAAATGTTTTTGATTTTGTGAATGTTTTGGATGATGGATCCACCACGCTGGCTGGGAACTCTGATGGTGGAAGTCCGGCTGCTTGTTGAACAGCGTGTAATGCCGCAAGAAGTTCTTGACGTTGTGTCATCTTGGATTCTGTGAATCGTTGTATCTCCAAATATTTAGCTTTCGTGAATTGTTGTATCTCACGATCAATTGTTTCAATATTTTGTTTCATCAGGGCTATTGCGGCCTCCATTCTCGTGTGAGTGTGTCTGCTAGAGCGTTCTCTTCTGATTTTATGCATACGATGTGAAATTGGTATCTTCGTATCTCGAGCTGCCAACGTATCAATCTTCCTTGATTGTAGTTATCTCGAAGTGTATACCTGTAGAAGTTTGTTAAGTATTTTGAGTCTGTTCGAAGTTCGAATTCTCGGGGTAAAAGCTCAAGTTTCCACTTCCGAAGTATCTTTAAACATGCAAGTGTCTCTTTTTCATGAACTGTATAATTTTTCTGTGTTTCTGTAAATGTCCCAGATATGTATTTACAGAGTTGTGTAATTTCGCAAACCTTTTTGGTTCTTGTATTCATATGACCTTCGAGGTTGTTTGTATTCATTTTTTCGGCTGGTATTGCAAGCATGCAACCAGACCATGTATCATTTGAAGCATCTGTCTCAATGATAATAAAATCATTTTCCTTTGGATTGTATAAAACAGGCAATGTTTCACAATACTGTTTTATTTTTTGTACCTGTATCGAATCATTAATTCGCCAATTCCATTGTGTGTTTTCAGAAAGTTTCTTTTGTAATTGTGTTCTTTCTTTAGCAAGGTTTTTTTATAAATCCTTGATCAGAAATATAGTTTAGACATCCAAGAAATCTTTGTAATTGTTTTCGATCAGTAATTTGATCTGGAAAATCGTTTAGTTTTTTCAAAATATTATCTTGAAGAACTATGTTTCCTTGTGAATCAAAAGTATTTCCAAGAAAATCAATTTTTTGTTTACATAAGACTGCTTTCTTTTTAGAAAGAATTAGTCCTTTGTCTTTACATCGTTTCAAAACTATTTTTAGTTTTTTCAAATGATCTTCTTTATCTTGATTACTATAGATGATAATATCATCAATGTAAGCAAGACAAATGTCTTCTAAACCTTCAAGGTTTTTGTCCATAAATCTTTGGTATATTCCAGGTGCTTGTTTCAAACCAAATGGCAAAACATTCCATTGGTAGTGTTTTTGTGGAGGACATGTAAAAGCTGTTAGAGGTTTTGTATCTTCATGCAATCTCAATTGCCAGTATCCTGATTTAGCGTCTAATGTACTGAACCAAGTTTTTCCTTTTAACCTATCTTTGATATAATCAATTCTAGGAAGTTTACTAGCATCTCCAACAGTTTTTTCATTTAATTCTTTATAATTTATAACCATTCGTCGTTTTCCTCGTTTTATTTCATTCTTATTTTCTACATAAAATGCAGGTGCTGCGTGTGGACTTTTGCTTTCAGAAATTAATCCTTTTTCCAAAAGTTGTTTACATTCTTCTTTAAATTCATCAATATCTTGTTTAGAATAAGGTATATTATTTTTTACATTTACTTCATCTAAAGGATTTTTTAGTTTAATTTCAACTATCATATGATTATTGTTCTTATCTTTATCTAAAGGATCTTCACTGGTGACAGAATCTAGAATTTCTTCTATTTCTTTTTCAAGATTAGTTTTTATGAAAAATATTAATTCATGATTGATTAAATAATCTATCTTGTCTATAAGATTACTTCTGTTTTCAATCTTTACTATAGGTATTTTAACAGTTTCACTCTTTTGAGATAATTTTTCATTAACAGGTGATTTTAAAGTGATGTATCTTAAATCTTGACAAAAAGGTCTATATAGTTTCAAAAAGTTATTTCCTAGGATAAATGGTAATCCTGTTTCATGTCTGTATATAGATGGTATAATAAAACAATATCCCTGTATCCAAACTTTTTCTAAGTATGTAACGTACCATATATAATAATGACTTGCATCTGCTATCATTACTTTTAATGGTTGTTTAAGTTTTTTCCATTTAAATATCGCAAGAGCTGGTGAAGCAAAGCATAAACTTGCTCCCGTATCTATAAATGCTTTAATTGTTTTATGTTTTATTTTTACTTCTATGAAAGTAGCGTTAGAGTTTCTCATTTAAGAATTATCAGAACTATATTCAATTTCTGATTCTGTAACTGTTTCTATTTCATATATGTTTTCCAAATCAGAATAGTCTTCTTCTATTGGTTCTAAATCGTATGTTTGAGCTATTTGAAGTATATGTAATCTTTTTCCAGATTGTTTTTGTTGTTTAGGACATTCCCTAGCATAGTGTCCTTCTTCGTGACAAAGCCAGCATTGGCATTTCTTTTTTCCTTCTGGACAGTATTTTTGTTTTGGTTTGTAGTCTTTCTTTTTAAAGAAACGTCTTCTTCTTTTTTGGAATTTATGTTTATTGTTATCAATCCATCTTTTAGGTTTCTTTCTCCATCTGTATCTTTTATCCTTTTTCCTATATTTCCTTTTGTTTGGTCGAGAAATCCATGGACTTTCTCCGTATTGTTGAGGTACTAAAGGATTTCCTTCGCAACATATCGTAACTTTGTTTTTAACTGCGTTATGTAATTCTCTTTCAAAACATTTGTCTCCTACAAATTGTTCGACTACAGTTTGTGCTCCTCCTAATGTTTCCGAAACGAATCCTTCATTTACTTGTTTCTTAAATTCTGCATATACTATTTGTCCAACTGGATAAGGTAATTTATTGAAGTATAATGATAGATATTTTTCTCTGTTTTCTTTGGATAATTCATAGTAATACATATTGTATTCACAGTTAAAGTGTTCTATAGCGCACATGTCTAATATTTGCGTATTAGCTAGATGGTATGCCGCTCTATCGTGTTCTCTTTTATTTACGAAAAGTCCTGAATCTTGCATAGGTATTCCAACGAATTCTGAATGTATTTTTGCAACTATGTTCCAAAAAGTATCTATAGAATCTTCTCCTATCAAGAGTGTTTTCTGCTCTTCTGTTAATGAAGCTAAGTAATGATTTACATTTCCTATTGTTTTATATTGTACAAAATTAAATATTGTTTTAAAAATTCCTAGTCTTAATCTATCTTCAGTTTCTATAATTAGTCCTAGTTTATGTGCTCATTCAGTAATAAGTGTTGTTTTGTTTGTTACGCAGTCTAAATTTAATATTCCATCAACTCCTAGTATTCCTTTTGTAGGTATATATTGGTCAGGTATTTTAGACCATCTTCCCTTTTTATTTGGAATATATCCCTTTTTAAAATTGTATTGTATGCTTGAATTTTTTAGAGGATTAGTATATTTATCTTCTTGATAAGTTTCCCATTTAATTTCTTCTTCCTTATTAGTGTTACTTGCTTCTGGGATATCTTTCTTATCTTTTTCTTGTTTTAAACCGTGTTCCATTCCTAATACATCGTCTTCTGATGACTCATATCCATATATTACTTCTTCGTTTTCTACTTCTGGTTTTATAGCTTCTAATGTATGAGTTTGTTTTTTTTCTTCATCAGCTATTTTTAATGATTCTAATAAATTGTTTAATTCTGCAATTTTCTCTTCTAAATCAAAAGATTCCATTATATACGTGGAGCTTCTATTTGAAAAGGTTTAAGATTTTTGTTTCCAAAATATGTTTCAAGATCAGCAATAGTTATGTGTCTAGAATATTCTTTTCGTATAATCACTTTTTTAAGTTGTTTTAATAATTCTTGACAATTTGACATAGGAAGTATTATTTGTTTTTCTTCAGATGTACCAATTTGGTTTTCTATTTCTTTTCCTCTGAATTCTCTTAGAATTTTATTAAGAATTTCTTGTGTATTGTCTATTTCGTTTATAACATTTTGTTTTTTATCTAAAAGAATTTGTTGTAACATATCTATAATGGTGTTTAATTGTGGGTTTGTAGTGGTATGAAATAAATGTGGATATTCTCCCCCCTCCTGATGACAAGAGAAAATGTTTTGATCAATTTTATAATAAGATTCAATTTCTTGATTTGTATTTATATTGTTTATAGTATCTTCTAATCGTGACATTTTTTCATTAGTATTTATTAATTGTTCAGTTAATGTTTGTACTGTATTATTTAGGGACTGTACTTGTTCATTTAATGTTTCTATAAATTTTTGTAATTCTTGTGTAAAACTCATGCTGATGAAAGTATATTTATTTTAGTTCTTAGTCTTTTGCACCATTTTAATGTATTGTCAGTTTGTTCTCTAAATTCTATTGTCTGTTCATTATGTTGTTTTAACCATTTCATATATTTTTCTAATTTTATTAAATTAACTGAAGTGTATATTTCATTTTTTATTAGTTGTCTTTCTCTTCGTTTCCTGCTATTAAGAATTTCTTTTTGTATTTTGTAATTTGTTGGATTAGTTATTGAGTTTAAAACTAGAGTTTCTTGTTTTATTATACTTCGTATTAATCTTAGCTCTGTTCGTTTTAACTGTTTATTATATTGATCCATTTTTATCCATTCATTTCCCGTTGATATATTTTTTCTACAAACTTTTTATTTATTATTTTAATTTGTTTATCATTATTTGTTATATTTTTAATCTCATTTCTTTCATTTGGACATATAAAAATCTTTTTCATGATAGACTTGTATATTATTGCACTTTCTAGTCTTTTCCCTGATTTTGCAATATCTGTTTTTATTCTTCTTTGTTTATCCATTTTATCTTTTAAATCGTTTTAGTATTAAAATAGTCTTTTGTATTTGTTCTTGATAATATTCTGCCCAATATTCGTGATATCTCGTGATATACCAATGCCAATTGTTTCTAGCCACTATGTATAAGTTTTTATGATTATTATATTCTTCGTATAGATCTGTTAAATATTCAGTATATTTTTTCATGAAAAGTATTGTGGTTGAAAATATAATATTCAAGAGTTATTAGTATTGATTTGTAAGAAAATATCAGTTGTGTCATGAAATTTTGGAAGACGTTTTTTGAATCAACGTCTTACACTACTTTTACAATTTGGTTTGAAAAGTATACCAATTTTAAAAAGTCTTCACGAAAATAATATATATATATATATATACATTTTTAAATTTTTTTTTTTAATATTTAAAGTGTATTAGGTGGATTTTAAAAAATTTTAGAAAATATGTGGAAATGACGTGGTAAGGTGTGGTAATGCCATATCATCAATTTGGACTCGTCAACTGATTTGCGGCTATAATTAAACAATTTCCGGCGAATTTGTCATTAAATTGACACTTTTTTTGAGCTAGTTGACTGTTTTGTCAGCGGAGCAAAATGTGTCCCAAAATTATTAATTGAGGTCAGTTGGTATCCGATTTTGCATTTTTCCCTATAAAATTAGTTTCTTAGTTGATGTAGATTTCTCCAACTTACGATTATTATTATTATTATTTTTGACCGAAGTTGATTTTATTTTTAGTTTATTAAGTTGCTAAAACAATCAATAAATTATATTATATAAAGTTAGTTTCTTAGTTGATGTAGATTTTTTAACTTGTGAAATTCTTTTTGACAAAAGTTGATTTTATTTTTGGTTTATTAAGTTTTAAAATAAATTAATAAATTATAATATATTCAGTTCAGTCACGTTCACAATGGCTTCTAACACCATTGAATATAACATTTGTGTCGGTTTTCATCGTTTACTTTACTAATTACTTGTCCAAAGCCCGATCCAAACCAATTAATGGATGACTTGTAGGTTCCTATTCTTACACACCCCAAAATTAGATTTTATCTAACCCACACTATTAATCGCAAATACTTTATACCTTTCTTTCTTAGTTTTTAGAAAATTTACATTTCATTCGATTTGACTTGTCTCTTGCACTTTGGTGAATTCGTTTCCCAATTTTTTGGGTCAGAGGTTTATCCTCTTCTCCAAAGTCAATATTTTCTCGCTAAAAAGCCAAGAAGTGGTTAGAATCTCCTCTCTCTCAACCCGAAGTCGTTACTCGTTACCATTTCCCTCCAAAAATTATTTGTTTCCCTTTGTTTTCCTCTTTATTCACGACGGGAACTTCAAAATCCTTAGTTTTCTTCCTTATTTTTTAATAAAATAATTTTAACAGATTTAATGTAAGAAAAAAAGAGTATGTGATCTGGCTCAAATCTGGTCGATCTGACGTGGTCGATCTGGCTTTCAAATATGGGTCAATCAATCAAGAATTTGTTTAAGTGAGCTCTTTATCGACCTGAAAGCACTAACACACGTGACCTAAGTACCAGCCTGGGGAACTTGGTGTTTTGCCCAAGTTTGGCACTCAGACGCTCAAGTCAGTAATGGAGCTCTTTAGAAAGAGAATAAATGCAATTTAATGCGGAATAAAGGCTTACCAAATACTGTTCAGGGGGCGAGTATTTATAGTCTTGGCCAAATAACAGAGTAATGCGTGTATTGCAAGTGTGCATTAATGGCGCTGCCAGCAGTCGATCTGTCTGTCGGACGATGGAGCTGGCTAAAGTGAGATCGATTGTACCTTATTCCCCTTTGGGTAAAGACTGGGACTGACGGGCATTGAATGCTCCACATTGTGCCTGTCCTAGGGAATGGGAAGGTCACATGTGTCCCGACAGGAGTGCTTTACAGTATTCGGGTGTCCGGTGACGTATGTAATCGATCTGCAGATCGACGTTGCCTACCGGGATCCTTGATATTGTGGGTTTCCTCATAGGAGAGAACAGATCGATCTGATGATCTGGTGATATGTAAATCGATTTGATGTCCTCATGTAGATTTGGTGATCTGAGGACCTGATAACGATCTGATGATCTGTCCAAAAAGTCGTTTCTGGTTTGTCCATGTAACACCCCCGGAGCGAAGGGTGCCACATCCCCCGCACTAAGGTCTAACACGAGTAACGAAATAGGTAATTCGCACCCGTATCAAACCGTAGCGAACGGGAGACACACAAACACCCACTCTCGCTAGGCGGCCTAGACCCTCAAAAACTGCGCGAATTAAAATCAGTGTAGCGGAAGCAATTCATAAGCTAAACATAATTCCCAAGATCACACATATATATACATAATCAAAATGGGGAATGGTTAAGTATTCAAGCTGCATACTAGATTATATACAAACGTACGATGCCATCATGGCTAAAATAGCATAAGTGTAATCAGAATACGTAATCGAAAATACATAAGCAAAATGGAAAGTAATCCACTACGATGCATGAGGACTCAAGCTAACCCACAAGTAAACCCGAAAGACACTTGCCGCCTAACTTGACTCAGAAGAACATGCAAACTCAAAAGAAAGGAAAAAGGGGAAAACAACAACGAGGGTTAGTCCTAGTGACTAGTGAGGGGGCTAACCCACGCACCCGATATATATATATATATATATAGAGCAAAGCATTTAATCAAAACAGAAGGATCCATGAACCGAGAGGGGTTTTTGCAAGCCAAATAAATTCCCGTGATATAGATATACATAGGAATAAAGAAAAGGCAAAAAGGGCCAAATGTAAAATCCCAAATTTTAGGTAACTAAGAATCCCCTCCCGTTCCATAGATCATACAAAGCTAAACCAACTCGGCGAGTACGAGTCACACTCCAAACTTCCATATACGAAGATCAAAGCAAAACAAAACAAATCAGAATCCATCCCCAACACCGGTTGATAGAAGGGTTGATCGGCCCTAACTATCCACAAACACAGACGAGACAAGGTTTAATTACTACCTTGAAACCTTCGACGGTTGCCTCCGTCGGCTCAAGAGAAACACCCTTCCTCAACCTCCCAAGGTTGGGTGAAACTCTCAAATGGAGGTATTGATGGAAGAGCTCGGCGACCCCTCGGCCATCCCAAGATTACCATACCACACTTCGGGGCTCAAACATATCACGAAAATCACACAGACATATCTCAAAGCTTATCTTTCAAAGCCACACCTCGCTTACACACACACACACTTGTACAAAGCTAAACTTTTCAAACAAAAGCAAAATAACTTATATACTTATACAAAACGTTTTCCAATTCTTATAACAAAGGGAACAATCCCGCAACATATTTATCAAACACATATTTACCATATATTATACGTATTCGCATGCGAGGCTCCAAATCAAATAGGGTTATAGGTCGATTAACTAAAAGAACAAAACCTCACCTTGTCAAAGTGCGAAGTGGAGACAAAAAGGGGAAACCGGACACCTACGGAGCAAGCTCGTCCTCTACAGGAAGATCCTCTGAACAAGGCAAACAACAAGGAACACTCTTAGACTCAATATGAACCACATTGACGCTCGGTACATGCATATGTATGGTTATGATGCAAATGATATGAAATGGGTTTACATTAAGGCCATTTACGAGCAAATAATTCATATAAGAGCATATATCATAAACGAGGACGTAAATCAATGCACAAATTCATAACATGAGGCTTAACACATAATATTACAAGTTACTCATGCATACACACCAAAAACGGGGCAAGAAGGAATAACAAGAAGCAACGAAAAGGCGAAAGAAATCTCCTCGGATGCCACCCTGTTGGACACGACCGTGTCAGAAAACAAAGGGAAACGGACACGGCCGTGTCAGGCAAATAAATTCGAAAAAAACATTGCCGAGAGCTCAACACGGCCGTGTCCATTTTCCTTTGTAAACTGACGCGGTCGAGTCAGGCGGAAAAATTTGGGAAAAACAATGCCGAGGGCTCAACACGGCCGTGTCCATTTTCCTTTGTAAAGTGACGCGGCCGTGTCAGGCCTTCAGCTTGGAAAAATTTTTGGCGAAACAAGTCCGAAAATGGAGGCAAAAACAGGGCATTTCGGTTGGGGGCACTTAGGAGTTTCTTAGGCCATTGAAAACACATATCTCAAGCATCAAAATGACACCAATTCATCAACATTTCATGCCCAACAAGTAACCACAATTTCAGCTCCAAAATGTAAGCAATTCAAGTCATGAATGAGAGGAAATGCATCAAGCTATCATCCAATTCCCCAAGAACTCATTAATGGCAAATTAATCATATCTCAACAACCATGAAAGGAGATGCAATAAATATCAAGAATCATGACTTAGAAGCAATAAATCATCATGATATTTCAAGGAAACAAGGATGGAAGCAAAGAATCAACAAATTTCTCCCAACACCTACTATTCACATGCTAGCCATAATTCATGAATCCACCATGGAAACCAACTCAAGATCACATAAAAGAGAGAAGAGGAAGTGTAGAAGACAACCATGAACTTACCTTTCAAATTTGAGAAGCTAAGGAGTTGATTTGAGCTCAAAATCACAAAGTTGGACAAAGGGGTTTCTTTCTCTTCTTGCTTCCTTGGTTGCTGATCGTTCTTGTTGGGGAGAGAGGAAATGGATCGGTATTTTTGGGGTTTAAGGGCTGAAATGGTAAGTTAACTCAAGGCACAAATCATGGTTAAGGCTTGGTTAAGTTATAAGTGGGGTCCACAACTCATATTAGGTCAAAAGATAGCTTCCAAGCGTAAGGCTCACATTTCGGTTGAAATTCGAAAGTCTTAATGAACTTAGAAAAATGTGAGGCTTGTCCCATTGAACCCGAATCTTCGAAACGAGTTCAACGGAGGTGACGGAATTCGAATCCGAATTCCCGAGCTCAAAATACGCGTCCCGAAACCCAAGGTGCGCTAAATGCTCTTTAGCTTCCTTTAGGTTCTATCTCCAAAACGAACCCAAAAAGCAATCAAAACAAATACTAAAACATGAAACAAGCACGTAATCGAGTCCATATAGCATATAATTAACACATACCACAAATTCACGAAAATCAGAATTAAATACGAATCCAAAACGAACAAAATACAAAGCAAGGAGAGTTAAAATGTTTAAACAATTAAATCCACGTTGGCAATTGAATATCATATAATCACTTAAGGAGATAATTAAATAGCGCACATAATAGGTTACCTGAAAGTCTGATCAGTCGGGATGTTACAGTCCAGGCTGGCGTGGGGTCCATGTGGCACCTACGTGGGCGTGCCACGTATTCTTGTATTATCATGCCATGTCAGTATGAAAAAACAAATGGTTGAATTAAAGAAGACTACTATTTAATTCATGCTCTAATATAGATGGCTGTATCATTCTGTTTTGCATAATAGAGATGAAAGGTAAAGGGATAGCAGAGTGGCAATTTGACATCAACACATATTTTAATGGTTAGTTGGTTTTTAAAATGTAAAAATAAACAATATGCTAAATCACTGAGTTCAATGTTTACCAGTTTACATATTGTTGGAAAACACGAATCAGAAAGCAGCGGAATTTAAAAATTTTTCCAACAAAAGGACCTTGAACTCGCAATCGTGTAACCAAATTCGTATAGATAGAAAACTTACTTTTCTTTTATTCTTTCTTGAAGCGTTTCAAGCCACCCAAGAACGCTCTTCTCGCGGCTTGATCCCCTCTCCTTGGTAAAGCTCGAATCTTCAAACTTCTAACTTGAAGTCTCTAGAGAAAGTCCACCAACTTGATCACAATCTAACTAGTAAGGATGCTAGTTCTCTAGTTAGTGTTTAGGCTTGACCTAGGGTTTAATTTAATCTTGGAGAAAGGAAGGTGTTCAACACATGAACCAAGAATTTTCAATTAGCTCTAAAGGGGAGCATGAGCTCCCCTATATATAGGAAAGGGGAGGGGCAGCCGAACCTAGTCCTAATGGACAAAGGATTTGGTCCCTCTCTCTCCTATTACTTGATCATCAAGTATTTTCCAACTTTGACTTTGAATTCTAATTCTAGTCAACTTTTAAGAGAGCTAAAAATATCCAAACTATTTTTGGATAATTTTATACTTTATTTATTTTAAAATAAATAACTTATTTTTATCTAATTAATTAATTCGTAATTAATTAACTAGATTATTTTCTCCAAAATTAGACTTTCTTTTTAATTCAAAATTAAACCAAAGTCTATTAAATAATTAACACATTAATTATTTAACATCACATAATCACGTGTGGCACACGTGTCTTAATGACACGTGTCCAATCACGTGAGCCACACGTGTGATTTCACACGTGTGGAACCCCTTAGGCTCGATTAACTCGTTTAATCATTTTTAAGCCTCAACTCATGTAACCAAGTTGTTGTGTGTGACCCTCTAGGTTCTCAATTCAATTAGCAGTGACCCCAATTAATTAATTCACTAATTAATTAATCAGTCCACAGATTAAACGACCATAGTCTAGCAACAGGTGTTTAACCCCTAGCTGAATTGGAATGTTCGGATTCGACAGAACCTTTAAGTCATTGATTCATGTGAGATACAATCCTCCTACTTACTATCTCTCAACCAAGATCTAGGGCAAGGGAATAATCAGAACCCTAATAATCCGGTCTTAAAGCTAAGTGCATTTCATATCCATTTGATCTCAATCCAAGAAACCCTTTTCTTGATGTCTTGATCTACTGCCTTGGCCAAGGACTCCATATGGCATATGAATGACTTACACAATAAGAGATCACCTTGCAAATGCAAGTGTAGGTCCTTTCTTGATTCTCATTCACTTTCATGAATCACTTGTGCAGCCCCAGCATAAGCCTTGAATCAGTTGTCTAAGGCGACACCCTTTAAAGCTTATACCAAAGACTACAGAGTTAACTCATAAAGTAACATGGAACCTCAAGTCTAAGGATCAATTAATCACATCAATGACTCGTGAGATATTTCCTAATCTGGAAGTTTCCATTTCCTGAAATAGAAACTTCCTTTCCCATTTAGGAATGTTCTCACACGGGGCACCTCAGTGAACTTACTTATTAAAGTAAGCACCCTCATGTATCACGCACGTATCAACTATACACTTTGCACCTCCATGAAACAAGGTGGTCCTTCTTAAGGGCGTGATCCCACAAGCAAGCCTTAGAGGAGTCAGGTTGACACTCCCACTGTCTGTAGGACTCATCGGCTTGGAGTATTTTACTAATCATGACTTATGTGATATAGGGCTCGTTTCATGAACCATTTCACCCAAATGGTAGAGTCCTAAAGTCATCAGGATTAGGGGAGTTCTCATACATGCACAGCTAAAGTAAACGCATACCAAACAAGAGCATATAAAGAAGTGTTGCCTCAATTCGTTATTTCATTCAAAGATTGTCTGTGATTACAATAAGGAAAAGCACAAAGCGGATATACAATCGGCTTTCTAGGGCACTATTCCTAACACATATCTCGTGCAAAAAAATCCCAAAAGATAAAGTAAATCAGTCCTTAGTTTCTTAGTAGATTAAAAATTTTAACTTTTTGAAATTCTATTGTAGTTGAATTTTTTTTTTTTTTTTTCTTTTTTCTTTTTTCTTTTTCGCTATAATTCATTTCTATGGGTCGAGTCGCGATATAGTTAATGTTTTAATTGATGTAAATTTCTAAGCTTTTTGAATTTCTTTTTGTGATCGAAGTTGATTTTGTTTTTGGTTTATTAAGGTTTAAAATAAATAAATAAATTGTATTTTATCAACTTAATTTCTTGTTTGGTGTAGGTTTCTTAACTTTTTGACATACTTTTGTGACTGAAGATGATTATATTTTTGGTTTATAAAAACAATTAATAAATTGTATTATATAAAGTATATTAGTTGACGAAGATTTTTTAACCTTTTTAATTCTTTTGTGACCGACAAGTTTATTTCATTTTCGATTTTTTTGGTAAAAAAATTCAATAAATTATACTATTTATATAAAGATTAGTTTATCCGTTGTAGATTTCTTAACTTTTTGAAACGATGAGTTCATGCGCTCACAACGACCCTGGTCCCATCAGCCAATGACTAAAATTTACCCACGCCACCTCCATAATAACGGAACCTCTAGACAAAACCAACACTCCCGATCCCCATCGGTCCTCCTTTCAATCCCAAGTCTCATCCGAACCAATCTCCAACCTTGAAAACATCCCTTAATCTCGAAAACCCTTCCAACACCACAACTCCAAAAAAAAGAATGTTCCGAAGAAAGGACCCAACCAGAAACAACAGCCCCTCCATTTATCCTATTGAACTCAATCCAACAGCCCCTCCATTTCCCTCCAATCCCAAACCTTGAGTGATATCACTAACGTAACGGCGGAGATTGCTCAATAATTCCGCCGAGCCCAATGAGTTGCCTAAGCTGGAACTACCAGGGTTTAGGGGGTCCCTGGCGAGTTCACAACCTTCGTTCCTTCATCCGGTACCACAACCCCTCACTCATCTTTCTGTCCGAAACAAGATGTAAGCTCATTAGGATCGAAGTATTGAAACTCTCGCTGAACATGAACGGATTTTGTGTTGATTCGGTAGGCAAAGGTGGCGGACACGTGTTGCTTTGGCGCAAGGACGTGGATGTTAAACTACAAAGGTATTCTAAGAATCATATCGACGTCTCTATTTCTGATTCGGGTTGTCCGGGGCCGTGGAGATTTACGGGTTTCTATGGACTTCCTAAACGGCATAATAAAAATATCTCTTGGGATCTTCTTAATCATCTCAGTTGGCATTCTAATAGACTTTGGCTTGTGAGTGGAGATTTCAACGAAATTCTCCACGATTATGAAAGAGAAGGTGGCAATGCTCGTTCGATTAGTCAAATGGAAGCATTCGGGCAAGCCCTCACTGAAACAGGCTTAACTGATCTCAGTAAAACTGGATTTCCCTTCACGTGGATGAATAATCGCACGGCACCGGATACTCTTCGAGCTCTTTTGGATAGGTCTATTGCCTCAGACCAATGGCGACTCCTTTCCCCTCATGTTAAGGTGAAACATATTTCGGTGTCTTGCTCCGATCATGATCCAATCCTTACCATTCTCAAGAACCCTCCCTCAGTTCGGGCTAAACAACCAAAACCTTTCCGGTTCGAAGCTATGTGGGTGCGGTCAGAAGAATGGGAAAGAGTGATTTGCGAGGCCCGGGAAGGCTCGCTAGCACAGAACCCAGCTGAAGAAGTCATTTTGGGATCAAAAAATTGCCGCGTTGGCCTACTGAACTGGAACCATACCCGGCGCAATCTCACTCAACATGACATTAAAGACTTGGAGGCAAAACTAACTCGGCTCAAAACGGGGACAATCACGGTAGATTCTTTGGAGGAGGAATGGAGGATAAAAGCACGGTTGAATTCTTACTTATTAGAGGAGGAAATAAAATGAAAGCATAGAGCCAAAGTGGATTAGCTTAAAGAAGCCGACAGAAATACGAAATTCTTTCACTTTAGGGCGTCTCAAAGGGCGAGAACCAATAGGATAGACTATCTGCTTAATGATAATGGAGATCGATGTAGCAGTCAGGATGAGATTAGGGAGTGTTGAGAAAGGAAAGAATCAAGTCACGCAGTAATTTAGGGATTCTTATATAGTTGACTTTCCTTATAGAATATTGCTTGTATAGTTTATATTCCTGCTTCTTTGTACAGTGTTTACAAGATTACAGATTAATCAATATACAAAATTCTCCCAAAACCTATGGCTTCTCTAATTATCAACATGGTATCAGAGCGGGCGACGATCCATTAATCGGATCCGACCCTTGCTCATCGCGTACAGTTACCTCTCTCGGCCATGGCCGACAGCAGCAGCACACCCAGTTCTGGCAAGGAATCGCAGCAGCCCGTCGATTCCTTGGCCACACAGCTAGCAAGTATTATCGAATCCAAATTCCAAACCCTACATCCCCAAACAGATACAAATCAGTTTCAAGTGCAACAAACAGTCAACATAAGCGTAGAATTAAATCAGTTCAATTACTCCCTTTGGTCCCGACTCATGAGATTGGCGATCGGTGGACGGGGAAAACTCAACCACATCACTGGAGTTCCGGCACCACCGAAGCCGGACCATCCCACGTATCACCAATGGGAACAGATCGATTTAATCGTCTGTACGTGGATTCTTGACAATATGGAATCAGAACTCGTCACCAACTACGCCGAATATCCTTCGGCAAAAGCACTATGGGATGGATTGAAGGCCACGTACGAGTCAAGTGAAGACGGGCTTCAAATCTACGATCTCACAATCAGGGCAAATAGTCTAAAACAGGGAACATACACGATTGAGCAGTACTACAACAATCTACAAAGACTCTGGAGAGAGATCGAAGTCCAGGCACCAAATCCGATGTCTTGTGAAAACGACATCACCGTATTCAACCGCCTCAGGTCCGAGAATCGCCTATTTCAGTTTCTCACCGGGGTAGATGATCGTTACGACGCGGAGCGACGGGATCTCTTGAAAGAAAATCCTTTGCCGACGGCCGAGAAAGTATACGCCACCATCCGACGAGAATCGGCACGGCGAGATATACTAAATCCAGATCGAACATCATCATCGGCAGCAGGATCAGGGGTTGGAGCGGGCCTTGTTGCTCAATTTCCGCCACAGAAAGGGATAAGGCCGACGCCACAGGGGAACAGTCGACCAAGACCCAGTTCAGGTCAGTCGCGAGGCAACCCACCGCACCGGAGTAACAGTAGCGATAGATCTCCGGTCAAGTGCGATCAATGTGGCCGAAATGGCCACAAACAGGAAGATTGCTTTGAGCTGGTGGGGTGGCCCGAAGGATGGCGAAGCCGGCGACGTGACGCAGTCACGTCGGACTACAACACAGGCAACAGAAATTCCGGCGTCGAAAAAGGGCTAGCGATGCGGTCTGTCGATGCAAGGGAAAAGGAAGAAGAAAGTTCCCAAGTTGCGGCGGATGACAAAGGGAAAATTGCTACTGCATTATTAGGTATTGGGTTAGGAAAGGGAAATTACCCTTCCTACCCTTCGTCTCACATTTTTAATGATTCAGTCACTTTTTCCAATTCCAGCATTAATTATTCCTTACCAAATATTCAACATTTATCTTATTATAATGATAGTAATGATGGGTCCCATGATTTGCTAGAATGTAAAAAGGAACAGAAGTTAGATAAATGTAAATCAACAGGTTTGGTTCTCAAAGCAGGCACTCACGAGAGTCAGTGGATTTTTGATTGTGGTGCAACCCACACCATGACTTATGATCTAACAGATTTAGTGGCACGTACAACCACTAAGACAGCCTCAATTCAAAGTGCGAATGGGGGTTTTTCTCCGGTCCATGGTGCAGGAACTGTGGCACTATCACCTACTGTGACGTTAAATAATTGTTTATATGTACCCAACTTATCCTGCAAATTACTCTCTATCAGTCATGTCACGAGGGAATTAAACTGTGTGGTGTTAATATTTCCTAATTTTTGCCTGTTACAGGATGTTCAGTCGGGGAGAGTGATTGGGCGTGGTACTGAGCGAGATGGGTTGTACTATGTGGACGAGATAGCTCAACAAGGAACTGCAGCGCTTGCTCGCGGGACAGTGAACCACCAACAGTGGTTATGGCATGGACGGTTGGGGCACCCATCTCTAGGGTATCTTAAGTCTTTGTTTCCCAAACTTTTTCCGCAGAATAGTTCGTTGTCTTGCGAAACTTGTATGATTTCTAAGAGTCATAGACAGACTTTTACTTCCTCAAACTCTAGAGCTAAAGATGTTTTTTCACTGATTCATTCTGATGTGTGGGGACCTGCCCCGAATACTGGTGATCATGGTTTTAAATATTTCGTTTTATTTGTTGATGATTGCTCTAGGATGATGTGGGTGTATTTTTTGAGAAATAAATCTGAGGTGCCTTCAAAATTTATGGAATTTTTTAAAATGGTTCAAACTCAGTACCAGTCTCACATACAGGTCCTTCGTTCCGACAACGGGGGGGAATACGTTAACTCAACCTTAAAACCTTTTTTCCGGGAACATGGGTTGATACATCAGACCTCTTGCCTTAATACCCCTCAGTAGAACGGGGTAGCAAAACGAAAAAACCGTCAACTTCTTGAGATGTCCAGGGCACTTATGCTCGAGTCCCATAGTCCCAAACATCTTTGGCCTGAAGCAGTTGCCACATCTGTTTATCTTGTCAATCGTCTACCCACTACAGCTTTAAATCGACAAACACCACTCCAGTTTTTAGGCAGCCAAGCCCGTATACCATCTACCCTTACACTTCTCCCTCGGGTTTTTGGATGTTCTGTGTTTGTCCATATTCCCAAATCTGATCGCACTAAACTTGACCCATGCTCTCTTAAGTGTGTCTTTGTGGGGTACGGGGTTCACCAGAAGGGGTATAGATGCTACCATCCATCTACTCGTCGCCTATATATTACGATGGATTGTAATTTTTTAGAAACAGAATATTTCTTCACCCAACCCAGTGGTCAGGGGGAGAGTAAGCAGCAGGACCCACTAGGTTGGATATCACCCTCTTGGCCAGACGCGGTCCCAACAGAGCAGGTAGGCGGAACCACCGAGCTAATACGCCACACAGTGCAACCCCCCGAGCAATCTCTTAGCCCAACCACTCAAACCGATAATCCTGAGGTAAGTAGTTGTGATTCAGCTGATAGTACTACTTCTTCAAACCAGTATGAAGCTAATAGTGCAGGATATGATGAGGGTGGCGAGAGCCAAATACAGGGGGTGATACAGGAGGAAACAGTTCAAGAGAACAGATATGTGCTACCTCCACGGGCCAACTAAGGGGTACCACCGAAAAGGTATGAACCAGAATACGAGGGTAAGAACCATAGGTATCTAATAGCTGACTTGGCTAAAGGAAACCTATCTCGAAAGGCCCGTGCCTTTACCACTTCGGTTTATTCCACCAGTATTCCGAGGCACTTACAGATAAGAAATGGGTTCAAGCTATGGAAACAGAAATGGAAGCTCTGGAGAAAAACAGAACGTGGGAGAAGTGTAGTCTTCCCGATGGGAAGAAAGTTGTTGGCTGTCGGTGGGTGTTCACGGTTAAACACCGGGCAGATGGGAGCATTGAGAGATACAAGGCCAGACTGGTGGCAAAGGGGTACACGCAAACGTATGGAATTGACTACTCCGAAACTTTTTCACCAGTGGCAAAGATTGATACGTTCAGAGTTCTGTTTTCTATAGTAGCCAATCGTGACTGGCCGTTGCACCAGTTTGATGTCAAGAATGCATTCCTACACGGTGACTTAGAGGAAGAAGTCTATATGGAACCCCCACCTGGGTTCGTCGAGGGATACAGTAAAGGGGAAGTATGCAGATTGAGGAAAGCATTGTATGGTCTAAAACAGTCACCTCGGGCCTGGTTTGGTAGATTCACAGTCGCCATGAAGAAGTATGGTTACCGACAAAGTAACTCAGATCACACTTTGTTCTTAAAGAAAAGGGATGCTTTGACGACATGCCTCATAATCTACGTAGATGACATGATCATTACCGGAGATGATTCAGAGGAAATCTCCCAACTGCAGGAAAACTTATTTCAGGAGTTCGAAATGAAAGACCTAGGGGAGTTGACATACTTCCTTGGAATTGAAGTACTGAGATCGAGGCGGGGTATCTTTATTTCACAGCGAAAGTTTGTTCTTGACCTTCTCACGGAAACAGGGTTACTAGAATGTAAGCCAGCTGAAACTCCAATAGTGGTCAATCACGGACTACAGATAGTAGAAGGGGCAGAAGACACCGATAAAGGGAAATATCAGCGCTTAGTGGGCAAATTGATCTACCTTTCCCATACTCGGCCTGATGTCGCCTATGCAGTAGGAGTTCTGAGTCAGTTCATGCATCGTCCACAGAAGGAACATATGGATGCAGCACTGAGGGTCTGTCAGTATCTAAAACAATACCCAAGGAGAGGTGTCATGTTTCAGAAACATGGACACTTAGACATTGAGGCCTACACCGATGTAGATTGGGCCGGGAACCCGGTTGACCGGCGGTCAACCTCAGGATACTTTACACTAGTTGGAGGAAACCTAGTGACGTGGAGAAGCAAAAAGCAGAAGGTGGTTGCACTCTCGAGTGCGGAAGCAGAGTTTCGAGGCATTGCTCGAGGAGTAGCAGAAGTCTTGTGGCTCAGGAAATTAATTACAGAGATTGGCTTTCCGATAGTAGGAGCGTGTAAAATAAAGTGTGACAACCGAGCAGCTATCAGTATATCAGGGAACCCGGTGCAACATGATCGCATGAAACATGTAGAGGTAGATAGACACTTTATCAAAGAAAAGCTGGAAGAAGGGGTAATTGATCTCCCGTTTGTACGATCAGAGGATCAGTTGGCAGATATCCTCACAAAAGTTGTTAATGGGAGGTCGTTCAGTGAAGTCTTGAGCAAGTTGAGCATCAAAGACCCGATACTCGACTTGAGGGGGAGTGTTGAGAAAGGAAAGAATCAAGTCACGTAGTAATTTAGGGATTCTTGTATAGTTGACTTTCCTTGTAGAATATTGCTTGTATAGTTTATATTCCTGCTTCTTTGTACAGTGTTTACAAGATTACAGATTAATCAATATACAAAATTCTCCCAAAACCTATGGCTTCTCTAATTATCAACAGGGAGATCATTGAGAGGTACTTTGGTAACCTCTTCACACCCAAATACTATGACCGGATTCTTATGGACTCGGTTCCCGAAGTCCTTACTAGAAAGATTGATGATGACATGGCTCAAGAAATGCTCACTGCATTCACGCCGGAGGAGGTAACTAAAGCTCTTAAACACATGTACCCCTCAAATCCCCGGGGTCTGATGGTCTCCCCCCTTTTTTCTTTCAACGTTATTGGAACTTAGTAGGTAGGTTAGTAACAAACTGTGTTCTTAAGTTTCCCGATTCAGGTTATTTTGATAATAGGTTGAACTTTACCCATATTATCCTAATCCCTAAATGTAAATCACCTGAATTAATTACACAGTTTTTCCCTATAGTCCTTGCAACATGGTTTACAAAATTGCTTCAAAAGTACTTGCTAACCGTCTAAAACCACAACTAGACAAAGTTATTTCTGCTAGCCAGTCAGCTTTCGTGTTTAATAGGCTTATTACTGATATGTCTTTGTTGCCTTTGAAATTAACGACTTCCTTAAGCAAAAGTCTGCAGGAAAGGAAGGTTTCTTTAACCTGAAGCTCGATATGAGCAAAGTCTACGACCGTGTTGAGTGAAGTTTCCTTGAGAAGGTGACGACAAGGTTAGGCTTCCCTCTTAAAATTATTGAACGTGTTATGCAATTTATTACCATAGTGTCATATTCTTTTATGCTTGATGGATACAATTTTGGGCGTTTGACTATGGAGAAGGGAATTAGACAAAGAGACACCCTCTCCCCTCACCTATTCCGTCTATGTGTAGAAGTTTTGTCAGCTTTATTGCAGGAAAAAGAAAATCGTGGAGTTATTCGAGGAGTGGAGGTGTGTCGAGGAGCACAAAGGGTGAGCAATCTATTGTTTGCAGATGATACCTTGGTATGCGGGGTGGCTACTAAAGAGGCCATTTAAGGGGTGAAGGATGTCTTGGAGAAGTATGAGCTAGTGTCGGGGCAAGTTGTCTTGTAAATGCCATCAATAAATTATATTATATAAAGTATAAAGTTAGTTTCTTAGTTGATGTAGATTCTTAATTTTTTGAAATCTTTTCTAATCGAAGTTTTTTTTTTTTTTTTTTTTAAAGAGGATCAATGTAGGTTTTCTAACCCCAATAAATTTGAATTTATGACCTACCAGTTCACAGGTACAAATCCTATCTGTTCTTCTTTTTTTTCAACTGAAGTTGATTTCATTTTTGGTATCTCAAGTAGGGGTGGGCGTTTACGATCCGATCGGTTCGGATATTTTCAAGAAAATTGGGCGCCTGATATCCAATCAAAAAATCTGATCAGGTTCGGGTAGTATTTCACTACCCGAACTATCCGATCGGGTACCCGATCTATCCGATACATTTTATATATATATATATTATACACTTGAAACATGATTTCTCACCTTCAGCGTTTTTCTATGCTTCTTTAAGAATTCTTTCTTTTGTTTTTCCTCACACAGTAACACACATATGACATCCCTGTTGATTTTTCTTCCCTCACTCATAGCTTTCTTTCAGACCTATTATCGCCGCCATTGTCGTCCACTTTCTCCAAGTCCAGTGACTGTCGCCGCCGCCCAAATCAGTGGCGGAGCCACACCTAAATGAGGGGGTGCAATTGAATCCCCTCAAACCATTATATATATATAGGGAAAAATGCAAAATCGGGACAGTAATTGACTCCTACTAGCAATTTTAGGACACCAATTTCTCCGGCGACAAAAGTGTTTAATAACTTCCAAAATGTGTCAATTTCAGGACAATGCTCGCCGGAGTTCGCTGACAAGGCACCGGAATGCTGATATGGACATCTACAGTGTACACGTGGAAATGAGTCAGCAGCCACGTGTACACTGTAGATGTCCATATCAGCATTTTGGTGCCTTGTTAGCAAACTCCGGCGAGCATTGTCTGAAATTGACAAATTTTGGGACTTACTGGCACACTTTTGTCGCCGGAGAAATTACTGTCCCGGAATTGCTAGTAGGGGGTCACTTAGTGTCCCGATTTTGTAATTTTCTTTATCATATATTAATCCACTCCGTGAATAACGCTTTTCATGACAAACATGAAGGAGAGTAGTTCAAGTAGTGCAAAACCCCAATTCAGATGATGAAAATAAAGGCTATCTTATCTCTCTACAACAAAAACTAGTAGCTAGCCACTACAGACCTATCTTCAAGCTGTCGGAGCGTAATCGTACGTCCCATCATCATTTTGATCATCATCTCCATCCCCCTCAAGCGGTACAGTAATATACCTTAAAGTATGGAAACGGGGGAATTAATAATTAGTGATACACTTGGTAGTAATATATTTTATTGAATTTTTAATAGGCGCCATAGCAAGTGAAGACCATAGACACTTATATAAGCTCAAGAAAGTTCGAAATTCAGCCGAGCGTGAGGTAGCTTAGGGTTTGAACGTGAAAGGGTATGCTCATTGTGTCTCAATTATGTGGACAAGCCGACGCCGTCTCGCGTATTGTGTCGTGATTCATCCACATGGAAGCTCTACTTGACATGGATGCAAGGTTTTTTTTTTTGTTATTTTGGAGATTGTAGTATTGCATTTTTCAGTACTAAAATTCAAATGGGGTCTTTGCTTTCATAATTTTTGTTTCATCTCATATTTCACTCATATACATAGAGATACATAAACTGTTTTCAAAAGATGAAGACTTTTTGGAAACTGTGCAAAGAAATAACCGTTGTAGAGTACAACGGTCATCTTCAAACATCTTTAAATAGGTTCATAGATACTTTTTGAAAAAGAGCTGTCTTTTGACAAATTCACATAGAGCTTTCCTTTGATTACTCATAGTGAATTTTATAGCCTTTTGTTGCTGGCCTGGTGGAACCATAGTCGTTGTTACATAGGTTCCAGCCTTGCTTTCAGCTTGCTGGCCTGATAGAACCATAGTCTTTGTTACATAGGTTCTCTTCTTGTTTTCAGCTCTCTGTATCTTGCACCTTGGATCAAGTTTTGAAGCCATAGTCCTTGTTACATAGGCTTCACTTGATCTTGCTCTTAATGCAACTCTTTTAAAAATCCTAAGCTTAACAAACTTAGGTAGAGGACTAACTTGCCCAATTTGTGTTTTCACAATTGTGGTGAGCCAACCTCTATAAATATTGTGTTATTTACGTTGTGCAAACTCTGTTCCAGCTGGTATAAGGATTTGATCATTCAAAGTTTTACTTCTGATACTTGTATCAGTTGTTCATGTGGAACCTGTAGTTTAACAAAACACACACAAGTTTGAATATAGATGGATGAGAAAATAGGGTGATGGGGCCCTACCCACCTAGGACACGTGGCCAGCCTTATGAGAGTTAGACTGAGGAGAACTAGCTTACTACGAGCTGTGTGGGGGAGCTCGCGGTGTGAGCTCGCTCCTTGGAATCTTACGAATTGCAAGTTGGGGAACGACGAGCTGCATTCGGATAACGCCAAAGCCCAAGTCAATAGCACAACACGAATAGAAGAGTTCGCTAAGAACAGGCGAGCAAAAGAGAACAAACGAACAGACGAATCAGCTCGCAAGTATAACGAGCTGATAGAAGACCGTGGAGTAGAAGGATATCTAGGGGAGTGCCGGGCAAGTAACAACTAAATAAGATACAGAAGAATCTGGTAAGATCATAACAAATCGAATAGAAGAGAAGGTAACGTGAATGACTAAAACTCTAAGTCTGATATTCTATATAAACGACCCTTGAGATATGACGATCAAAAATTTTTGGTTTGATCTCTTGGTTGATCTCTCCTAAACTCTGGCTTACTTCGGTAAGATCCTTGAGGAAGGAGGATTAATAATTAAGGGTTTGGGCTAGAACGCCTCATAGGGGAAGACAATTGCCATATATATAAGCTCAAGAAAAGCTTCAAACATGTACGTGTTTCTACGTGTATAGATGATACGTGCCAGCTTCTGATTCGTCCACATGGGGGCTTAACTTAATAAATCAAGGATTAGTGTTTGGATATCGAACTACATTTCATTTGAGAGTACTATAATTCGAGAGGAATTTGCGCTTTTTTTCGACAAATGGTATATAAAGAAAATTACAAAATCGGGACACTAAGTGACCCCTCGGGAAAGTAATTTCTCCGGCGAAAATAGTGTGCCAGTAAGTCCCAAAATTTGTCAATTTCAGGACAATGCTCACCGGAGTTCGCTGACAAGGCATCGGAATGCTGATATGGACATCTACAGTGTACACGTGGCTGCTGACTCATTTCCACGTGTACACTGTAGATGCCCATATCAGCATTCTGGTGCCTTGTCAGCGAACTCCGGCGAGCATTGTCCTGAAATTGACACATTTTGGGAGTTATTGGACACTTTTATCGCCGGAGAAATTGGTGTCCTAAAATTGCTAGTAGGGGTCAGTTATTGTCCCGATTTTGCATTTTTCCCTATATATATATATATGTAATTTTATGGGATTTTTCAGTATTGACCCCCTTCACTAATGTTAAAATTAATATTAGTAAGGGTCAATATAGTAAACTATTAATAATTGAAACCACACAAATAATATATGAATTATATGTACCCAACTCCCTTGTATTTATTCGAAATAGGCTTAAAAAAAACCCGTGTTATATAAAATCTCATAGAAAACCTTGTGTTTTTCTTAATTTTGTACAGAAAACCTTATGGCCGAATGCTCGGATTCAGTGAATTTTTTTTGCAAAAATGTTGTTTTTGTATTTATATGCACGATCTCTTAATTTTTATAATTTCAATTTTACCTCAATATTCACAGAATTTCTCAAATAGGTCCCAAAATAATTTATTTTAATATGTAACTTTTTATTTATTAATTTCTCTTTAATATATGTTTTGTACCAACTTTTGATTTATGTCTTTCATTTCATGTTTTGCTTCCCGATAAGAATTTTTGTGGTATTTATATTCTTCATTTATTTCTTGTATATATCGTTTCCAATATTTGCTTTTATTTTCGTGAATAACGGCAACACGTATGACTAAAACAACTTGTGTGGGTTTTTTATATTTATTTTTATAAAATGCAAGAGTTTTTATGTTAATTTTTGAAACATAAGATTTATTTTGTATTTTCGGTATTTCACAAGATTTTCCATATATATATATATATATATATACAAAAAAGCCTAATACGACCCCCCTGAATCAAATTTCTAGCTCCGTCATTGGCCCCAATCCCCATATCTTAAGGTAAGAAATTGTGTGCAATGGCCAATGAACACAAATCTTCGTCTATGTTCTCTTCTCAGCTCGCTTTCTTCCCTAAGGTTTTCCTCTTCTCTCCTCGCTTCTCTATCGCTTCATCTGTTTTCTTTTCATCAACTACCGCTGCCAAATCTGCTCACCATAGCTCATTCTCTGGTATGAAGTTCCCCATTCCAACTCTCCTCTTTAAGTTAATTAGGGTTTTAAAAGGCCCAATACGATTTTATGGTGTAAATGGGCTAATAAAATGCCAAATGCACATGAAAAACTGGGAAAAGAAAAAGAATAAAAATATGAGCGGGTATCCGAATCCGATCCAATCGGATGTCTGACAATTTCGGGTGCCCGACCATCCGATACCCGATAATTTAGGAGCGGATTTGGGTAGCAAAAAATGCCACCCAATATTTTGGGTACCCGAGCCGAAAAGCCCAAAACCCGAAAAACCCCATCTCAAGTCATAAAAGAAATCAGTAAATCAGTAAATTATATTATATAAAGTTAGAGCTCGTTTACCTAGGGGAATTAAGCATGTTGTGGAATGAAACATTTGTTTACTAATTTATGCTGTTGACCCACTTTTAGTCATATGACCCGTGTGAAACACTAGGAAAATGAGGGTACCGGAGGTCCAGAACACGCAAATTAAACGTGTTTTTTAACATGATGGATGAAATTACCCATATACCCAAGATTTCATATCATTGAAATTTAAAACAGGGATAAATGAGTAAATTCCCGCAAACAAGCAATTTTCATTCAAAATGTAAACACGAAAAAGTGAATTAACATGGATGCTAAAATTTCTCAATATGTGCAGTAAACATGGGTTAGTTAAATATTACTAACCTCTCCTAAAATTACATGCATAGTCACATTTAAATATGTAAACGAGCTCTTAATTTCTTAGTCGATGTAGATTTCTTAACTCTTTAGAATTCTTTTCTGAGCCAGCTTGATTTATTTTTGGTCTATTAAATTTTATAACCATTCAATAAATTAGATTATATAAAGTGTTGGATATCTCTTATATATGGGATGGTTAACTTTGATCCCTAATTGGTAGTGATAGGGCATGATTTGTAGAGATTTGTCCCTTATACAGCTTGTTATATACTTAGGGCTTCTTGTAATCTGCTATGCGAAAAACACAGAAAACATGAATACAATTCAGATCACTTCCTCCAATTACCAAGTTCTAACATGGTATCAGAGCACTGTTATAATCCTTGGGACTCAACTTTAACATCATCGTCCCATACCAATCCCAAACCCTTGGCCGAGATTAGGTCAAAACCAAACATGACAACCCTAATCGATACCAACCCAAAACACTCACCTTAGATTGCAAACCTATTGTGCAGCAACACCCAAATCCAATCTAAAAAATAGTATTAGTGGATCCTTGATTGTGGGGCAACCAATACAATGACCTTTGACCCATCTGATATACTAAACCCAGTTACCCCAAACAAATCCCATATCCAATCTGCAAATGGTGACTTGGTTGTAGTTCAAAAGGAGAGCTTAGTTTCTATCTCACTAAAACTGAAACTGAGAAACTGTCTTTATGTTCCTTCGTTATCTTGTAAGTTGTTGTCTTTGAGCTATATAACGAATGAACTGAACTGTGTGGTGCTAATATATCCTCGTTTTTACTTGATGCAGCACATTCATACGAAGGAATCATTGGGCGTGGTACTGAATGTGGAACTCTATTACGTTGAGGAAATGGAAACCCCCTCTAAAGCCCTTCTTTCAACGGGTACAGTAGACACACAAATTTAGCTCTGGCACCGATGCCTTGGTTATCCTTCACTCAGGTATCTACGACTGTTATTCCCTATCCTTTTCTAGAATAATCACTCTTTAAACTTATCTTATCAGACTTATCTTGCTGCTAAGAGTTATAGGCCTTCTTATTAACCCAATGTTACATGGGTTCAGTCTGCTTTCTCTTTGGTATATTCGAATGTTTGGGGACCTGCTCCGGTTACAAATCAAAGCCAGTTTTGGTACTTTATGCTATTTATTGATGATTATTCTCGCATGACATGGGTGTATTTTCTCCGTCACAAATCTGAAGTATATGATACGTTCGTTACTTTCTTTAAAATGGTACAAACTCAGTTCAACCACAAAATTAAGGTGCTCTTGTTAGATAATGGACGAGAATATATCAATCAAGAAATGAACAGGTTCTTTCAGGAACATGGCCTTATCCACCAAACCACATGCCCCCAACACCCCTCAACAAAATGGGGTAGCCGAAAGAAAGGACCATACCATACTTGAAGTGACCCGGCCTATGTTAACCAAAGCCAATGTCCCAAATCACTTCTGGCCCGAAGTTGTTGCCACCACAACCTATCTCACGAACCGGTTGCCTACTAAAATCCTTGACCACAAGACACCACTATTAGTCCTACAAACACATACTGAAGTACCACCTTACCTTATCCTGCCACATTGGATTTTCGGGTCCACTGTATTCGTCTATGTTCCGAAATCTGACCGAACCAAACTAGATCCTGTGTAGTGAAGTGTGTTTTCGTGGGATAAGCCCCCATTAGATGGGGTATCATTGCTATAATCTAATCACCAAGCATATTCATGTTACTATGGATTGTGATTTTGTGGAAACTAAATACTACTTCCTTACCTAGCCCAGTGATCAGGGGAAGAGTCAGAATGAATCCCTATACTAGCTAAGTTATCCTGATTCGAGTGATCCAGTACCTACATCCGAGTCTGAACAAAGGAAAGAAGATCTCAGTACCACCATCACACCAAAGCCCAATGATCCTCCTCCGAATGATCTCCAAACCGAGGTAACTGAAACTCTGAACTCCCTCTTTGATATTCAAAATAATATTGATGATACCACAAATGTTGCTGATACTGTTTCTGATAATGTAACAGTGAGTCACATGTATTCTTTACCACAGAGAAGCAACAGAGGGGTACCTCCACACATATACTCTCCCGATCATGTTTCTCAATCAGCTAAATATCCCATAGGGAACATGGTCGGGGGGGCATATCCGGAGTCTCTAAGGCAGTTTTTGGGAACCTCTATAAAGAAATAATCCCGAAAACAGTACAGGAAGCCAGACAGGATAAAGAATAGGAGAAGGCCATGAGGACTGTGATGGATGCCTTGATAAAAAATGAGACTTGGGAAAAATGTTGAATACCCAAAGGGAAGAAATCGGTCGGGTGTAGATGGGTTTTCTTCGTGAAGCATAAAGCTGATGGCTTAGTAGAGAGATATAAAGCCAGGTTATTAGCAAAAGGGTACACTCAGGCTTTCGTAATTGATAACTCCGAGACGTTGTCTCTGGTGGTGAGGTTAGATACAATTCGAGTGTTACTTTCAGTAGCTACTAATAAGGATTGGACCCTTCATCAGTTCGAAGTGAAGAACGCCTTCCTACATGGTGACTTGTTAGTGGAAGTATATATGGGACCCCCTATAGGGTTTACAGGGGACTTTGGGAAAGATGAAGTATGCAAACTCCAAAAGGCCTTATATGGATTGAAGCAGTCCCCACGGGCATGGTTCGACAGGTTTACACTGGCAATGCAACACCATGGATATGTTCAGAGTAACTCAGACGACAACTTGTTTCTGAAACGACGGGGAGAATTGATCATGTGTTTGATTATCTACGTAGACGACATGATCATAACAGGGAGTGATACCGAAGAGATAAATCAACTCAGGGTGGGGGTTTGAAGTATTTTCTGGGAATAATTCATAGAGAAAGTATGTCCTAGATCTGTTAACTGAAACTGGTATGCTTGACTGCAAACCAGTCGAGAGTCCGATATAGGTGAATCACAAACCAAAGATAGAAGAAAGTGGGGAACCAGCTGAAAAGGAACGATACCAACGCTTAGTTGGTAAGCTGATCCATTTGTCTCATACGAGACCATTTATTGCTTATGTTGTGGGGATCGTTAGCCAGTTCATTCACCGACCACAAAGGGAACATATGGAGGCGGTTGTACAGATCATCCGATATCTGAAAGGGATTATTGGGATAGGAATCATGCACCGACCACAAAGGGTACATATGGAGGTGGTTATAAGATTTTTATACTAGTTGTAACTTTGTCTAGAAGCAGAATTCAGAGGCATAGCGAAAGGTGTAACTGATATAATTTGGCTGAGGAAGTTAATGACTAAGATTGGTAAGACTCCTTCAGGCCCGAGTCCTCTAAAGTGCGATAACAGAGCCCCTATCAGCATCTCGGAGAGCCCTGTCCAGCATGATAGGACTAAGCATGTGGAAGTGGATCGACACTTCATTAAAGAAAAGCT
This sequence comes from Lantana camara, assembly GCA_037501455.1. NCBI lineage: Eukaryota > Viridiplantae > Streptophyta > Magnoliopsida > Lamiales > Verbenaceae > Lantana > Lantana camara. The sequence goes on from CM074863.1 coordinate 91,199,326, forward strand.
AGAGAATAGTATCATCACGATTCCGTTTGTCAGGTCAGAGGATCAATTAGTAGATATACTGACCAAAGCTGTCACGGGTCAGATATTTCAGACAGCGCTAAGCAAGTTAAGGAATGGCGGCTCCATCACTTAACTTGAGGGGAAGTGTTGGATATCTCTTTTATATGGGATGATTGACTTTGATCCCTGAATGGTATTGATACGGCCTGATTTGTAGAGATTTGTTCCTTGTACAACTTGTTATATATATACTTAGGGTTTCTTGTAATCTGCTACACGAAAAACACAGAAAACATGAATACAATTCAGATCACTTCCTCCAATTACCATGTTCTAACATAAATTAATTTCTTAGGTGATGGAGATTTCTTAACTTTCTGAAATTCTTTCGTAATCGAAGTTGATTTATTTTTTATTTATTAATTAAGTTGTAATATTCAACAAATTATATTATATAAAGTTGAAAATCAGTATTAGTTGATGCAGATTTCTTAACTTCTTGAAATAATGTAAAAGTTGGTTTCTTAGTTGAGGTAAATTTCTTTAACTCTTTGAAATTCTTTTGCGATACAAGGTTTTTTTTTTTTTTATTATTATTTTTTTTAATACACACCCCCAAGCGATTAAAAAAATTTAAACTCAAGTCTTTGTCTTTGAGAACTAACCTTTTAATCACTTGAACCAAACCCTATTGGTCTTTTGCGATAGCTGATTTCATTTTACATTTAATAAATTATATTATATAGATTTGGAAGTAGACGAGTGTTAAATTTTGGACAACTTATTGCTAAACTGTATTATATCTCCTATTTACAAAGAAAAAAGTCATGTACATGAATTATCTAATAAAATTTATGATGTGAGAGTTTATTAAACAAAATAAAATTAAAGAAAAGAAATAATCTGAAGTAGTGAAAGTATATTGGTTAGGAATTGAGGGAAAGGAATGATATTGGTGATTGCCAGGTAATGTCCATAAAATTTATGAAAACTAATTATCTTAAATAAACTATGGCATAATTCTTAAGAATTTGAAAATAAAAGAAAAACTATTTAATCATTTTGATGGAAGTAGTTGTTGTAGAATTAATAATATTTATTTCTAAGGTTATGTTGAATTTGTGATAGGTTAAGTTTTTTTTTTTTTATTAATCTTTATTTAATTATATAAACATGTATTAAATTATTAAGTTCTTATGCTTTCCAATAATATTATTTCCATTAATAGGTTGATAGGGCATTTTTGCTTTCATGGTGTTATTGATCCGTGAATCATGAACTTATGTATGCTCTTTGGTTCGATTGGTTTTATATATGGGTGGGGTCCCCGTTAACCCTACGGTCTCTCTGACTGGTTTCGTGGAAATTTTTTTTTTTTATTAAGTTCTTATGAATATTTATTTAATTAAGGAATATAATACACAAACATCTTTTTCAATTTTCCCATTCAGCCGAAGATCAATTTAATAAGAATCCTGCAGTACCATAATTATCTTGTCTTTGACCCAAAAAAGAAAAATAAAAAAAAAACCTTTGTGATACGATGATAAAATATGTGACAATTTCTTAGCAGAAACCTCGCCGGAAACCATTTTTACAAGTGGAAGTATTCTAAGCCGAAATATGCCCTATTCCTTATGATTTGGCTCACTTTTTCGTTTTCTTTTTTAAATATAAACCTTTTTCTTTTGAAAAAAAAGAAATCTCTTAACCTTTTGAAATTCTTTCGTGACCAAAGTTGATTTCATTTTTGATTTTTTAAGTTGTAAAATCAATCAATAAATTATATTATATAAAGTTAATTTGTTAGTTGATGTAGATGGCCTCTTGGAAATTCTTGTTTGACCCAAGTTGATTTCTTTTTTGATTTATTAAGTTTGTAATAGAATTCAATAAATTATATTACATATAGTTGAAAGTCAGTTTATTAATTGATGTAGAATTTTTTACTTCTTGAAATAAAGTAAAAGGTTACTTTTTTAGTTGAGATAGATTTCTTTTAAGTCTTTGAAATTCTTTTGCGACCGAAGTTGATCTCTTAGCTTCCTGATATTTTTTGTGACCGAATTCCATTTCATTTTACAATTAATAAATTATATTATATAGATTCGGAAGTAGGACGAGTTATAAATTTTGAACAACTTATTGCTAAATTGCATTATATCTCTTATATTTACAAAGAAAAAAAGAGAAAAAAAGTCATGTACAAGAATTATTGAATAAAATTTATGGTGTGTGAGTTTTTTAAACAAAATAAAATTAAAGAAAATAAATAATTTGAAGTAGTGAAAGTATATTTGTTAGGACTTGAGGGAAAGGAATGGTATTGGTGATTGCAATTTATGAAAATTAATTATCTTATATAAGGTATGTCATATTTCTTAAGAATTTTAAAATAAAAGAAAAACTATTTAATTAATTATTTTTATGTATGTTGTTGTTGTAGAATGATATTTTTATCCTAAGGTTATGTACTTATGTTGAATTTGTGATAGGTTAAGTTTTCTTTAATAATCTTTATTTAATTATATAAATCTATATATATATTATATTATAAAAGCACGACTTGGGTTTTTGGTTTCTTGAAACTTTGTGATCGGCCAAAATATCCTCACTATAATACTTTCAACAATAATAAGAACTTTTTCTAAAATTAATTAATGTAAATTACATTATAAGATGCTATTATATTTAAAATTTTAAAAATACTTATTTGAATGAAAATAGAACTCATTAGAATTAAGAGTCCTCCAATCTATAGAAAATATATAGAGCATAATAATAAGAACTATTTCTAAAATTAATATATTAATTATAAGTTACATTGTAAGATATTTGTACATTTAAAAATAAAATTAATAATATAAAAATAAATATTTAGAGCATTTCACATAAATGTATATTATCACTTATTGATAAATAAAAAAAGATATCATTTAGTTGTACAACTAAAATTTAAGAGAAAATATATGAAACTATTAAAAAGTGAGAAAAAAAATGATAGATAGAGACAAGTACAAAAATGAAAAACAAAAAAATAGATAAAAATTTGAAATCGGAAAAGAAATATATATTTAAATAGTTAAATAAGATATTAAATATATTATAATAGACAAAATTTTACTAAATTTGAAAATTTTGTTACTTTCAAAAGAATATTTCACATACCAAAATTACAGGTCTAACCAAAGTTACTTTAAATTAAGGAATCTCAAAAGATCCAACCTGTGCACACAAAAAACAAGATATTTTTAATTTTATAATTATTTTATTATATTGTTCAATTAAGCATTCCTTTAATTTGGTATATAAATATACTCTTTTAATCATTTATACTACATACATAAACGATTAAAAAAAAAACTAAAATTAATCTTAAATAATACTCATTGAAAAATATAAATAAGAAAAAAAAATGAAAGATAAATATAAAAGGGAGAAATAAAAAAAATGTTAGGGATAATTATTTAAAAGTTATATAATAATAAAAGTCAATTCAAATAATTATTGTAAGAGTCAAATCATAATTAAAAATAATATAAATAGATATTTCTGATATAATTTTTGCTAAAATTTGAACTTGTGATAAGTAATACAATAAAAAATTAAATTGTGCGGTTGAAAATAAATAAACACAAACTCAAACACAAAAAAAAAGTATTGGATACCATAGAAGCACGCAGAAGTCAAATGTGTGAAAGAAAAGAAAAATTAAAAAGATAAAATTAGGTTAAACTAAAGATTTGCAAAATTTTTTGGTGCAAATAATTTACAATTTAGACCAATATTAGTTTCTATTAAGTTTATTACTTTACTAATAATATAAATACTTATTGAACTTATATTCATATTTTTTACTGTATTTGTTTACTAAAATTAATATATAAGATAATATAAGGAATAATATTTTATTTTATGTAAAGATGTATTTGTGCTACTTTAATATAATATTATACATTTGATACAAAAACCTCATAAACTAAATTATATTAATTAAATAAAAATATAAAATGTAGACAATAAATTTACTAAGAAAGAGTAAGTGTATAAAGTAGAGAAAAATAGAGATGTCGGAAAATATGTATATGATGTCGGAAAATATGTATATTTGTAAAAGATTGAAGTGAGACAGTAGATAACTACAAATATGTCAATACATTAATCTAATTAAAATATTTTTATAGTTCATACGATATTTGATCTAATGTTAGTTATTTTAAATATTTTGTAAGTGTATAAAATGTTAAATTTCATTATATTGAACTTAAACAATATATTTTGAAAATACTCCTATTAATGTTGACGTGTATGTTAAAGTAAGCTCTCACATTTTATTTTATATATATATATGTATATATTATTTTAATATAATATTAAAATAAATATTTGGTAATATGACATAATTCAATTTGACCATATGATACATCCTAATGGGAACCACTTGGACCCTAAGTCCACCATGGGTGAACCATGAAAGGTGACGTGGACACCTCCCAGGTCAAACTCCATGGCAAAGCCATATTGGCCAAGAAGTGACCCACACATGAGGTCCTTGAGTCAACGAGTTGAAGCAAATGGGCCAAACAGTCAAAGTCAACGTAGACAACCTCCAGATCGACCAACATACGAGAAATTGTGAGGTTGATCTGGCAATTAAGTGGACCAATTGGCTAAAGTCTAAAGGCCAAATGAGACCCCATTGACCAAACTCTCGGTCGAGAGTTTGATAAAATATTACGAGCCAAACTACTACCAACAATCTGTCGACCTAAGCATGAAAATGTGCCCACTCCTAAATTCATGTATAAGTCAGTCAGAAGACATTTAATGTAAAAGATACTAGATGCGGCTAAAAGATAAAAAGTCAAAGTATCCATTCAACCAGGTCGAAAGTATGCTTGGTAACAGATTATGAGATACAAATTTAATAAAATAATCTTAGTGTGTGATTTGTGTGTGTTTTAGACTGCACTGTGTCCTATTGGATTAAATTTATAATGTTTTCATATAAATTTAATGAGATTGCACTAGAGTGAATAGTATAAATGTCAAAGAAGAAAATTTTTAATCTAAAAAATAATTAATGCATATTATCAATGCATATTTTATGTTATAATCAGTAAATTAATAAAAATAAATAATTTTTTTAATACATTTTGCTAATATGAATTACATCTTTATTTTATTATTAATGTTATGATATAGATCAGTAAGAGTTAATTAATGACAACTGAAATTAATCAGAAATACAACTAATTTTCGGTAAGTTTGTTATTGAATTTTTTTATTTACTTAAATCAATGAAATAAATTATTAATTCAAAATTATAAATTAAATTACTTTTTGTATAAATATAAATAATTGCTAATAACAATTAATTACAAATATTCAATTTTATAATATATATATATATATATATATATATATATATATATATATATATATATTTAAATTTTCATATTGTTGGGGTAAAAATACGCTTGATCCTCGTTTTGACACGTGGCATCATCAGCGTGCAACACGTGGAAGCCAGGGCCCCCACATAGGCCGCCCTCGGCTCAACCCTCGCCCTCGTCCCCATAGATGTTCCAATTCTTCAAGAGATTTGACTCCCGAGCGAGAGGATTGGGACCCTTAGGGCGCTCATACACCCACCCTCGGAGAAACCTTCCCACATGAATGGACAAAAGGAATAGGCTCTCCTCCCGTGTTCCATGGCATTGACCCAGGTGCCCCTCGGACTTGCGACCTTCCAAAGCCCTTATTAAACTTGAGCGTGCGTCTCGCCCTCGGTAACAACCCAAAACGGCTCTCTGACACAAGGTACACACCCGCGCACCTGCCACTGTTGCTCGCCACCAACTTTTCACCAGGCTTTGTAGGTGATTTGTAGCACCCCTTACACGTGGAGATGCCACACCCCCGCACTATAGGTCAATCCACATACGAAACGGGCAATCCGTACATGAACTAACAACGAGTGACAATACAATAAACGACAAGCTAGGAGGGATTAATGTATACATGCAACGAGTGAAAGCGGAAGCATAAACTGTTCACTTATCAAATATAATTATTCAACATGTCACGACATTTCTCATTTACCAAGTCAAATATGTTCCAGCCTTACATATCAATACATTATCATCTCCGAATATCAATAACAAGTAACTATAATAACAGTTCTAAAGCGACAATAAACAATATGCACCGTGATTGACTCGACTACGTGGGCTGGACTTGACACGACTCGACTCGACTCCCGCCTAGCGTACACCTACAAGAACCTGAAAGGTGGAGGCGTCAGTCTATGGGCAAATAACATGCAAGTTGTAACCTCGGGTAAGGTTTTGTAACTAAAGTAATAATAACAATAACATCAGTGCAAGAATATCAAGGACTCGCCCGAGATTACAACTATCAAGTTTAACATGATAATCACGTTTATCATAACAATCAGTGGCCCTGGCGAGGGGCGTGCACGATCTCCAGTCAAACCTCGACAGTGAACAAGAATTACTCTTTCATTTAATTAGGTTATCACACAAGTCATTATAGTGCACACGATCAATAACACGAAATTCTCCTTTCTCCAATGGTGGTGGGTTTGCAAGGCCCAAAACACCCACGATAACACGTTGCACGTCGGGAACATGACTCCCACGCACGGGACTCCTTCCTCCACCAAACCTCCTGGTGGATTCAGGGGGCATCCCCACGGTTTGAGAGAGGTGTGTGAGTTACCCGTCATCCCTATGCTTTCCCGGTTGGCTCAAACACTCACCCTCGGGCCCATAATACACGATAGTTCGCCAAACACGATCACGATAACACGATACATGGCTTGCTTGTAACACGATACACGACTTGCTTGTAACATGATACACGATTGCTTTTTATGAACATGACTTGTTTTCAATAAATACATGATTTACTTGTAAAGAACATGACTTGCTTTCAAGGAGCACGGTTTTCTTTTAAAGAACACGACTGGATAGTTCAGAGACACTTATCATTATATGTTTATATCTCTTTTGGCCCAAAAGTCACATAAGGTTATACGGGTTCTAAGTAACTAGCAATTAAACCTCACCTAACAGGCGACACGATGACTCATGGATGCGTGAACGTGCTCTGTTGATCACAATCTCCGTCCCGGGAGAGTAACTGGACAAGAAACAGGACATGGTGTACTTGTGAGACAATAACTCATCAATGTTACCAAATAGAACGCACGGCACGACTATACAACGAGATGATATGCATTCACGAATGTAGCATGATATATTCATATTATGACATGTAATCGATCATATAATAGCATGTTGGGATCAATTAAGGCATTGGAATTAAATTCCAAAATTACACTTTTATGCAGAAACTTTCTGCCTCTCCAGGGGTCTGGGAACGACCGCTCCAGGTTTTAATAGAAAATGGGAAGGGCCGTTCCTCACTCCTGAAGCTGCTCCCGAAGATGGGAACGGCCGTTCCCGTCTTGTGAGATAAAGTGGGAACGGGCGTTTCCGTCCTTGTCGCCACGTACCCTGTTCACATTATGGGAACGGTCGTTCCCAATTTACAAAGGGAACGGGAAGGGCCGTTCCTGTTATGCAGAAGATGCAGAAACAGAGCAGAAGAACAAGGGAGGCACGAATTCAACAACAAAACTCCATAAACACTTATATTTCAATCCCATATGATATAATTCAGGAAAGGAAACATATATGCATACCTAAGATACACTAATACTGAATATAACACACAAATCATGACCTAATCATCATAATCACCAACCTCACTCATATACCAACTCATGCCATATCCTTCCATGATCTTCAAGAATTCAAGTTCCAATTCATGTTAAAAGCATGTATTTGTAAATCTAACAACATATAATCAAGTTATCCACCATAAAGCATAACCCTAACTTCAAAGAATTCATATAAATTCCCAACTCTACCTTGAATGAAAGAAGGAGAAGAGAGGATGAATAGATGATGAAGATGATGCCCCAAGACTCCCAATTCTTTAAAGATTTTAGCTTGAAATGGATGAAATTCCCTTCTCTTCCATGGAGGTTTAGGTTCGGTGGAGCAAGGAAGCAAACATATATGTTTTGATGAAAATGAAAATGAAGGTTGGAGAAGAGATGCATATACCGACATATTTGGGCAAAATGTAATATTTATGATCAAATCCTCCAAGTTTTATAAGCCATGCAATTAAGTATAAAAGGTTTGGAAAGTGATCAATTTAGTCCACAAGTTTTTCATGCAATTTAGTCTTTAAAGAAAAGGAAATGAGCAATTAAGGACAATTAGGTAATTAAATCATGTCTAGACAATTAATTCACGTAACACCAAAATCCCGAATTGACACATATTTCACTTATTTCCACGTAAACATATTGGAGTGAAATTTCCACAATTTATCATAAACGTAGGAATTTAATAAGTAAAAGAATTAAGATTAAATCCTAACCCTCAAAATCACACGTGTCGTGCGTACCTGAAATTGGGGCGTTACAATTCTCTCCCCCTTAAGAGAATCCGTCCTCGGGTTCACCCTTTCGTGTTCATCCCACGTGGGTTGGCCAGTCCCCGTCAGGGATTAGTTCGAAAGAGGTCTTCAATCCACGAGATTCCTTGCAATGCCGTTAATTCACGACCCTCCACTTTCCGGGATTCTAAACACTCGCGAGGAAATCTAACCTTTCACTAGAACAAGTTACCACATAGGAATGAGAGTGCCCCGTCTCTCTAACGAACGATGAGAGAACCCCGTCTCTCGAACAAGTACCAAGAGGACCCCGTCTCTTGACTAACAAAATAAAACCAGCTAACAAGAAATTAAAGGTAACAACAATAAAATACATGATGCACGTGATGTGCGTGTTCAAGTGTACCGTTCACCTTGGATCAAAATTCTTCGTTGTGGTAGTTCGGTAATTCTTCGTTGTGGTAGTTCGGTTGACACCTGATTCTTTAAATTATTTCCTTGGCTGTCTCTCCCCCTTAAGAAAGAAAATAAAATTTTCTTTCTTAAGAAATTTTCTTTCTTAAGCCTTCCGAAGTCCGAAGTGGATATCCAAGTGTTCACACTTGACTTGATTCGGCAAAACTGGATGAATATTTGCTACAAGAAGCACTAAGTTTTGCATGCCGGTCAGGATGTCAATGCACGTGTCACACTTAAAAACAATTCCAGATGCCAAATGTAGCAATTAATCTCACAGGATTCAAGTAGACACGTTGATCATGTAAATTTCATGGCACATAAGATCATTTAATGAGCAATTAGTGACAAGAATGAATGCAATACACAAGTTACCAAATAATTCCTACGCTGTTCGACCTAGATTCGACACGACACGACACGAGAACCTCGATTTTGAAACCGGGCTCTGATACCACCTAAGATGTAGCACCCCTTACACGTGGAGATGCCACACCCCCGCACTATAGGTCAATCCACATACGAAACGGGCAATCCGTACATGAACTAACCTATAGCGAACGGGTGACAATGCAATAAACGACAAGCTAGGCGGGATTAATGTATACATGCAACGAGTAAAAGCGGAAGCATAAACTGTTCACTTATCAAATATAATTATTCAACATGTCACGACATTTCTCATTTACCAAGTCAAATATGTTCCAGCCTTACATATCAATACATTATCATCTCCGAATATCAATAACAAGTAACTATAATAACAGTTCTAAAGCAACAATAAACAATATGCACCGTGATTGACTCGACTACATGGACTGGACTTGACGCGACTCGACTCGACTCCCGCCTAGCGTGCACCTGCAAGAACATGAAAGGTGGAGGCGTCAGTCTATGGAAGATTGAGTGAGGGGCATATATATATATATATATATATATGCGCAAATAACATGCAAGTTGTAACCTCGGGTAAGGTTTTGTAACTAAAGTAATAATAACAATAATATCAGTGCAAGAATATCAAGGACTCGCCCGAGATTACAACTATCAAGTTTAACATGATAATCACGTTTATCATAACAATCAGTGGCCCTGGCGAGGGGCGTGCACGATCTCCAGTCAAACCTCAACAGTGAACAAGAATTACTCTTTCATTTAATTAGGTTATCACACAAGTCATTATAGTTCACACGATCAATAACACGAAATTCTCCTTTCTCCAATGGTGGTGGGTTTGCAAGGCCCGAACCACCCACGATAACACGTTGCACGTCGGGAACATGACTCCCACGTACGGGACTCCTTCCTCCACCAAACCTCCTGGTGGATTCAGGGGGCATCCCCACGGTTTGAGAGAGGTGTGTGAGTTACCCGTCATCCCTATGCTTTCCCGGTTGGCTCAAACACTCAGCCTCGGGCCCATAATACACGATAGTTCGCCAAACACGATCACGATAACACGATACATGGCTTGCTTGTAACACGATACACGACTTGCTAACATGATACACGATTGCTTTTTATGAACATGACTTGTTTTCAATAAATACATGATTTACTTGTGAAGAACATAACTTGCTTTCAAGGAACATGGTTTTCTTTTAAAGAACACGACTAGATAGTTCAGAGACACTTATCATTATATGTCTATATCTCTTTTGGCCCAAAAGTCACATAAGGTTATACGGGTTCTAAGTAACTAGCAATTAAACCTCACCTGACAGGCGACACGATGACTCATGGATGCGTGAACGTGCTCTGTTGATCACAATCTCCGTCCCGGGAGAGTAACTGGACAAGAAACAGGACATGGTGTACTTGTGAGACAATAACTCATCAATGTTACCAAATAGAACGAACGGCACGACTATACAACGAGATGATATGCATTCACGAATGTAGCATGATATATTCATATTATGACATGTAATGGATCATATAATAGCATGTTGGGATCAATTAAGGCATTGAAATTAAATTCCAAAATTACACTTTTATGCAGAAACTTTCTGCCTCTCCAGGGGTCTGGGAACGACTGTTCCAGGTTTTAATAGAAAATGGGAAGGGTCGTTCCTCACTCCCGAAGATGGGAACGACCGTTCCCGTCTTGTGAGACAAAGTGGAAACGGGTGTTCCCGTCCTTGCCGCCACGTACCCTGTTCACATTATGGGAACGGCCGTTCCCAATTTACAAAGGGAACGGGAAGGGCCGTTCCCGTTATGCAGAAGATGCAGAAACAGAGCAGAAGAACAGGGGAGGCACGAATTCAACAACAAAACTCCATAAACACTTATATTTCAATCCCATACGATATAATTCAGGAAAGGAAACATATATGCATACCTAAGATACACTAATACTTAATATAACACACAAATCATGCCCTAATCATCATAATCACCAACTTTACTCATATACCAACTCATGCCATATCCTTCCATGATCTTCAAGAATTCAAGTTCTAATTCATGTTAAAAGCATGTATTTGTAAATCTAACAACATATAATCAAGTTATCCACCATAAAGCATAACCCTAACTTCAAAGAATTCATATAAATTCCCAACTCTACCTTGAATGAAAGAAGGAGAAGAGAGGATGAATAGATGATGAAGATGATGCCCCAAGACTCCCAATTCTTTAAAGATTTTAGCTTGAAATGGATGAAATTCCCTTCTCTTCCATGGAGGTTTAGGTTCAGTGGAGCAAGGAAGCAAACATATATGTTTTGATGAAAATGAAAATGAAGGTTGGAGAAGAGATGCATATACCGACATATTTGGGCAAAATGTAATATTTATGATCAAATCCTCCAAGTTGTATAAGTCATGCAATTAAGTATAAAAGGTTTGGAAAGTGATCAATTTAGTCCACAAGTTTTTCATGCAATTTAGTCTTTAAAGAAAAGGAAATGAGCAATTAAGGACAATTAGGTAATTAAATCATGTCTAGACAATTAATTCACGTAACACCAAAATCACGAATTGACACATATTTCACTTATTTCCACGTAAACATATTGGAGTGAAATTTCCACAATTTATCATAAACGTAGGAATTTAATAAGTAAAAGAATTAAGATTAAATCCTAACCCTCAAAATCACACGTGTCGTGCATACCTGAAATTGGGGTGTGACAATTCTCTCCCCCTTAAGAGAATCCGTCCTCGGATTCACCCTTTCGTGTTCATCCCACGCGGGTTGGCCAGTCCCCGTCAGGGATTAGTTTGAAAGAGGTCTTCAATCCACGAGATTCCTTGCAATGCCGTTAAATCACGACCCTCCACTTTCCGGGATTCTAAATACTCGCGAGGAAATCTAACCTCTCACTAGAACAAGTTGCCACATAGGAATAAGGGTGCCCCGTCTCTCTAGCGAACGATGAGAGAACCCCGTCTCTCGAACAAGTACCAAGAGGACCCCGTCTCTTGACTAACAAAATAAAACCAACTAACAAGAAATTAAAGGTAACAATAATGAAATACATGATGCACGTGATGTGCGTGTTCAAGTGTACCGTTCACCTTGGATCGAAATTCTTCGTTGTGGTAGTTCGGTAATTCTTCGTTGTGGTAGTTCGGTTGACACCTGATTCTTTAAATTATTTCCTTGGTTGTCTCTTCCCCATTGGAAAGAAAATAAAATTTTCTTTCTTAAGCCTTCCGAAGTCCGAAGTGGATATCCAAGTGGTCACACTTGACTTGATTCGGCAAAACTGGATGAATATTTGCTACAAGAAGCACTAAGTTTTGCATGCCGGTCAGGATGTCAATGCACGTGTCACACTTAAAAACAATTCCAGATGCCAAATGTAGCAATTAATCTCACAGGATTCAAGTAGACACGTTGATCATGTAAATTTCACGGCACATAAGATCATTTAATGAGCAATTAGTGACAAGAATGAATGCAATACACAAGTTACCAAATAATTCCTACGCCGTTCGACCTAGACTCGACACGACACGACACGAGAACCTCGATTTTGAAACCGGGCTCTGATACCACCTAAGATGTAGCACCCCTTACACGTGGAGATGCCACACCCCCGCACTATAGGTCAATCCACATACGAAAAGGGCAATCCGTACATGAACTAACTTATAGCGAACGGGTGACAATGCAATAAACGACAAGCTAGGCGGGATTAATGTATACATGCAACGAGTAAAAGCAGAAGCATAAACTGTTCACTTATCAAATATAATTATTCAACATGTCACGACATTTCTCATTTACCAAGTCAAATATGTTCCAGCCTTACATATCAATACATTATCATCTCCGAATATCAATAACAAGTAACTATAATAACAGTTCTAAAGCAACAATAAACAATATGCACCGTGATTGACTCGACTACATGGACTGGACACTCGACTCGACTCCCGCCTAGCGTGCACCTGCAAGAACCTGAAAGGTGGAGGCGTCAGTCTATGGAAGATTGAGTGAGGGGCATAGATATATATATATATATATATATATATGCGCAAATAACATGCAAGTTGTAACCTCGGGTAAGGTTTTGTAACTAAAGTAATAATAACAATAATATCAGTGCAAGAATATCAAGGACTCGCCCGAGATTACAACTATCAAGTTTAACATGATAATCACGTTTATCATAACAATCAGTGGCCCTGGCGAGGGGCGTGCACGATCTCCAGTCAAACCTCGACAGTGAACAAGAATTACTCTTTCATTTAATTAGGTTATCACACAAGTCATTATAGTGCACACGATCAATAACACGAAATTCTCCTTTCTCCAATGGTGGTGGGTTTGCAAGGCCCGAACCACCCACGATAACACGTTGCACGTCGGGAACATGACTCCCACGTACGGGACTCCTTCCTCCACCAAACCTCCTGGTGGATTCAGGGGGCATCCCCACGGTTTGAGAGAGGTGTGTGAGTTACCCGTCATCCCTATGCTTTCCCGGTTGGCTCAAACACTCACCCTCGGGCCCATAATACACGATAGTTCGCCAAACACGATCACGATAACACGATACATGGCTTGCTTGTAACACGATACACGACTTGCTTGTAACATGATACACGATTGCTTTTTATGAACATGACTTGTTTTCAATAAATACATGATTCACTTGTAAAGAACATGACTTGCTTTCAAGGAACACGGTTTTCTTTTAAAGAACACGACTGGATAGTTCAGAAACACTTATCATTATATGTTTATATCTCTTTTGGCCCAAAAGTCACATAAGGTTATACGGGTTCTAAGTAACTAGCAATTAAACCTCACATGACAGGCGACACGATGACTCATGGATGCGTGAACGTGCTCTGTTGATCACAATCTCCGCCCCGGGAGAGTAATTGGACAAGAAACAGGACATGGTGTACTTGTGAGACAATAACTCATCAATGTTACCAAATAGGACGCACAGCACGACTATACAACGAGATGATATGTATTCATGAATGTTGCATGATATATTCATATTATGACATGTAATCGATCATATAATAGCATGTTGGGATCAATTAAGGCATTGGAATTAAATTCCAAAATTACACTTTTATGTAGAAACTTTCTGCCTCTCCAGGGGTCTGGGAACGACAGTTCCAGGTTTTAATAGAAAATGGGAAGGGTCATTCCTCACTCTCGAAGCTGCTCCCGAAGATAGGAATGGCCGTTCCCGTCTTGTGAGACAAAGTGGGAACGGGCGTTCCCGTCCTCGCCGCCACGTACCCTGTTCACATTATGGGGAACAGCCGTTCCCAATTTACAAAGGGAATGGGAAGGGCCGTTCCCGTTATGGGGGCCCTGGCTTCCACGTGTTGCACTCTGATAATGCAACATGTCAAAACGAGGGTCAAACGTATTTTTGCCCCATCATTTTTACCCCCCAATTCTGTAGTCCTCAGTAATGAGGTTGTAGAATTCCTGATTTTAGACTTCCGAGGGTGACGTTCGTTTAAAGAGGTTACGTACTTGAAAATTTTCTTCTGAACAAACAATTAATGATGTTCTTTTGCACTGACCGCTTGAAACGTCTGGCATTAAATGCTGCGGGGCGAGTGGTTGCTACTTTTTAGGAAACGACGCGTGAGTATGGGAAAGTGGGTGACTTTTCACAAAAGTGGATCATCTTCCTAGGTGGGAATGATTGCATTTTCGAATTTATTACCCCAAAATCCTACCAGCTTCCCTCCCTATAAATAGGGGATTTCATAACTTTCTTCATTTTCTTCTCCACGCCATCTGCTTCAGAGCATTTACACAATCTCAGGTTTCTCTACATCCTTTCAGGAATTCCCAGCAAACCGAAAAACTCCCAAGAACTTTTAGATATTTCTCTTAAACTTTCTTCTAACTTTTCCATTGCTAACCTTAGAAACGTAGGTTTTACCTTTCCAAATCACCCTCTCCGTCAACTCATCTACACTCCGAAATCATGGCCGAAGATCATGTGGAAGAATTTGTTCGGTAATTAGAAGACTCTACAAGTCCTAGTTCTCAATCTCAGGACCCTTCTCCACAACATAACACTGTGGAGGAGATTTTTGGGGAAGATAGAGTCGAAGACCTTGATACTGCCATATCCGCCATGGGAGAACGAAATCCCGGAGGCGTAGATCATCTCTTCGAAGAGATGAATCTGGCAATGGAGGCCCAATGCCAGGGGAAATATTGCCTATAACTGAGAGTATGACACATCCCCAACGCCACACGAAGGAACCCCCCGCTAAGCGTCAAAAGAGAAGTAAGAAGGTCAAGAGGTCAGGGGAGGGGGAAAGCTCTGGCATGCAAGCCACTGACCACACCTTTGATGAAATCCAAAGTACAACCACTCAGGGGGATTTAGTTAGTATGGGGGCACACAGATACTTAGACCCAAGATTTGAGTTTAGGATCCCCGAGCCCCATGAGAGGGCTAATAACCCATCCCCTGGCGAGATAACAGTGTGTAGGGATGCAGTAGAGGCTGGGGGGTTGAGGTTCCCAATCCCAGTTCCGGTGGCTAGCATCCTTAATTACTTGAATTTGAGCCCTTCCCAAATTGTTCCCAACGGCAAAGCCCTCATAAATGCCTTCGTAATCTTGATGAAATGTACAGGGAACCAACCTTCAATCCACAACTTTAACAACTTCTTCCAAGTGGCCCGTTCGCCCCGCTCATCCCCGAGGGTCGGGTTCTATTACGTCCAAGCCAAATCAATCCTCAAACTGATAGATTCCCCCTCAACATCCTATGATCCGGAGTGGAAGGAGAAATTCTTCTACCTGAGGGCTCCCGAGGGTGAAGATTTTGGGGTACCACGAGCGTGGGACTTGTATGGGGAGGGGCCCTTTGTGGGGCCGGCCTAGAGCCTACCTTTCCATTAAGTTGGGCCCAAGGTTTGGGGGTAGCAATGAGGGCCCAGCGTGGGCTTATAACCGCAAAAGACCTGATGGACGAGGAGGAGGTCCTGTTCCAGTGTGGGCTTACCAATCCTCCGAATTTGATAGCTAACCCTCCCGAACGCTACTTGGAGAGAGAGGGGGTTAGATTTTAGGGAACTAACTCTAGATATAAGCACTAACTTTTATTCTTGCACTTCACGTAATTTGTAAGGAAGATTTGACCCTCATTGTCCTTATTTCAGGTGTTGAGATCCTAATGGCAGGAAGAGGAATGAGAAATGTGGCCAATCTCTTGGGCGGTCGTCAAAATCAACAACAACAATAGCCCCAACATCCGGCAGAGGAGATGGCCATGGGGCCAGTTCTAGCACGTCCGGCAGAGACCGAGTGGATAACCGTGAAGCCACACCTGATACTCGCATTGTCCCGAGATAGAGGGACGGCTCGAGCCAGAGGGGTGGAGATAGGCCCCAATCAACCTCTCAGGATAATCAACTGAGGCACCGCTCGAGCGCTGTAATAAGGGAACCTCAAGGGGGCCAGGTTCAGGCCTCAAGGAAAAGGAAGAGAATGCCTGATGCCATTCCTATAATCGGCAAAGGCAAGCAGGTGGTCGTGGGCGATCGCGGTGATTGGGAGACTTCATCTTCTAACGAAGAACAATTGTGGAATTTCGAGCACACCGGAGACCAAGCGTTCCACCGTCCGCCAACCGAGGGCCCCACCATGCTGAGCAACCATGCTCAAGCTTGGAACATCACCTACGGGCTTTATCAGAGAGTTCAGTTCACCGGGGACCACAAGCGGCTGTTCTCCCAAAGCGCGGATCAGGTGGCCGAGGACCTCGCCCACGCGCTTATTTCTGTCAGCTTTCTACTTTCATTTTCTTCTTTCTTCCTTTCTTTGAAAAACGCTAAGTATTGGAAATATTCCTCAATGTAGCAAGTGCTCCCGAGGGTGAAGAATCTTCAACAGAGCACAACGATGTACCCTGAGCATAAGGCCAAATACAAGAAAATGGTGCGCTCGGCTGATCCGGCCCATCTCCAAGAGGAGATAAATCTGCTAAAGGACCAGATGGAGTCCCTCGAGGCTAAGCACACCAAGGTTAAAAAGGAGTCTGAGAAGAGGGAAGAGTCTCGCAAGAAGACACGACCAGAGATGATGAGGGTCAAAGAGTCTAACGAGAAGCTGAGGTAGGAGGTGAATGAGAGAAACATGCAACTCAGTGCTGCTAAAAAGAAATTCACCGAGGCTGCCAAGAGGGCCTGGGAGGAAGAGTTCAATAGGCTGCTCCCCGAGCGCATTGCTGAGGCTAACAAGGAGGCTCTGCTCAAATTCTGCCATTCCAAGGCATTCGATTTCGCCGCCAACTTACACTGTTTTGACGAGGCCCTGGAAGGCATTCAACTTGGTGGTCGAACAACTCATTCACTTGTGTTTGGAAGATGTCGCTTCCCGAGGGCATGCCAGCACGAGCCTTAGATTCGACGAACATTGTCAGATTCCTGAAGAGGACGGTGGGGACCCTGAGGCTAACTTAACCAAGCCTAAGTACAACGACTTAGTTGCTCTCCTGCAGGATGAGTTCATGAGGGCTCATGAGGGTGATAAGGAGCCTGTCAGTGGAGGAAATAATGAGGGGGTCATTGAGGCTGCACCAATCCCCGAGGGCCAAGCTGACGACACTTCCCCAACCCTGGCTAGTGAGATTACTCCCACTCATGCGGTCGGGGCCACTAAGCCATTGAATGCTCCTGCTCCCTATTCTTAGACTTCACAAGCTCAATTGCCTAATTCCCAAGCTCTAGCTCCACCGACGGAAGTGGTGGACCTTGAGGAAGGCCAAGTACAAAATGCCCAGCCTTGATATGGTTCCCTTTTTTAAACTTTGTAATCTTTTTCTTTGATAGTTACGTACTTTCAGGCTTTGGAAGACTTTCGAGGGCTAGAATGCTCTATATTTTGTATTTTGTGTGCCGACTCCTTTTTCCCTTTCTTTTTTTTTTTTTTTTATCATTAATGAATGAATGTTTCTTCTTTTCCATTGAGTTTGCCTTTTATGCATTTACTTTGTGCGCTCATTCTTTTAAATTCTGGCATAAGAATTCCTGAATAGGAAGCTAAGTAAACATGGCGTAAAAACTTGTATAATTATATTAAGTCTCTGATGAACGCAAGGGTCCTGCTTCGAGGGTGCCCTGGTTAAGACATGAAAATTCGTCTAAAAATTTTCCATGAACGTCAGCCACGGGGGATCTGCCAACGAGGGCCCCTGATCACTTAAGAAATTTTCCAGAAAATTGTAATACACACGAGGGGCCTTATTCCAAGGTTTTCCTGGCTACTTAGGAATTTTTCATAAGAATTTATAAAGTACTCGAGGGGGCCATTTTTGGGGGCTCTCTGGTTGGTTAGAAGATTTCTTGCAAACCTTGAAAAAACGCGAGGGACCCATTTCCGAGGGCTCCCTGGTCGAGATTTGCATGAGGAATCTCCTCCCATTAACTTTGAACTGGAGGGGCCTAATCTGAGGACACCCTGATTACTTAGAGAGATTCCCATTAAACATTTTCAAGAAATTTTGCTAAGTGTTGAACTTATTCCGAGCGCGAGCTAGAAGTGAGACCTAACTGGCTCTTTTGCGGCTTCGAGCGCGAGCCAGAAGTGAGATCTGGTTGGTCTTGCCTTTCGCTTCGGGATCAGTTTTTAGCGTTATCAAGCTTTCCGATGAGGGCAAACCTTGATGCGGAGTTTAGCGCTTGATAAGCATTACTTCACCCTCGGCAAAGGGGGATTTGGGCGCCTTGGGCCTGGGCGGCTATTGCCTAGGGTTCCAAGGGGGAATTCCTCGTTATATACAAAAATTGAAGAAAAACCTTTTATCTTGAAGAAAACCATTCCATTATTTTGTGCTTGTAAATAAGAAATACATTGAGCCCAAAATTGGGGTTTTACAAAACTATTTCAAGAAGATTTAAACATAGAACCGTCGAAAGTTATATGCATTCCAGGGTCGAGGGAGACGCTCGCCTTGAAGTGTTTCGAGCGTATAAGTATTATTAGCTCTGACTTGTATGATTTTGGATGGTCCTTTCCAATTTAGATCCACCTTTCCAACGTGTTTTGACACTTCAACTTTCTTTAGGACTAAGTCTCCCATCTGGTATGTCATTTCTTTGACTCACTTGTTGTACTATCGAACAGATGCCTTGTACTTGTGAATACGCGCCCAAACTTTGTTTCTCCTTTCTTCCAAAAGATCCAGCTCACGTGCCTTATTTTCCTCGTTGGTTTCAGGCTCAATGTATGTGAGTAGGGGGTTTCGCCAGTGGCCACTCGGGGAGTTGTGCGATAAGCCCATAAAGCCCTTAAAACTCCTCGGCGCACTCACTCTTTTTACTTTCAAGCATGGTCTTTGAGTGTTGTAAGATGATCCTGTTGGTAACTTCCGCCTGCCCATTGGCCTGAGGGTGCCCCAGAGAGTTGAAGCGTTGTTCAATGCGTAATTCCGAGCACCATTCTCGAGTATCCGCTGCAATGAATTGAGACCCATTATCTGAAATTAGCACCCTCGGGACACCATATCTGGAGATAATGTTTTTCCAGATGAAGTCTCTTACTACCCGAAAAGTTTTTTATATTTATACATATGTGATGGGGTCTGATTCTATGGTGTTCAAACTCCGATCACTTTATATAGATAAGTGGATAGGAGCTTGACTCCCGCCGTGGAGGAGAAGTGAGCCTTGAATTTTTACGCTAGATGAGCGTAATCCCTGATTCTATGGGGAGCGAGACGTTCAAACCAGTCTTAGGCTGGACCCTCGAGCGTGGTTTCAAAGATCTTGGCCCAAATGAGTTTGGTGTGGCCATAGAGGCTGACCTGAGCCTCAAACTTGGAGCAGTGTTTTACGGGATCGGTGTTTCTGTGATAAGTTGGCAAATTGGTGGGAACCTTGTCCACTACCTTGGCGTTTATGATTTCGTCGCAGAAAAGGGATCGTGCCTCCCTTTCACTTCGGTACATCCTTCCGTGATGCTAGGGAGGATGGTCGTTCTGATGAGTGGGTGCCAAAACCTCTTGCCCGCGAGGAATGTGTGATGACACCTCCTCTTGGGGATCAAGGTATTCCGACCCATGAGCTGGTTGGGGAGATAGTGTTGTTGTTGCTGCTGTTGCTGTTGTTGTTGTCTTCTTGGGAATTGATTCCGGAGGTCGCCTGGACCTACCCAATGGCCACGATTGGCGCGCAAGTAGGCATCGGGATGGACCCTAGCCCTAAAGCGGTCAAAGATTGGAAAATTTCGGGGAACTGCCGTGTCCCTGTGCATCTCGCTGGCCGTTCTCGCAATGTGGCGAGCACCTCTATCCTCATCCCTCACATTTCTGAGAGCCTGTGAGGGACGCTCCTCCTCTATTTCCCGTCTTCTCCTCCTTGGCTCTCTGCGAGGTTGGAGATTGCAGTTATCATCCACCCCCTCCTCCACATGGGCCCCAAGATGGACTTGAGGCGGGACTCCGGTGGCTGGGGCCAAATAAACGACTTGCGGCTGGGCGTAAGGATTCTGGGCGTACGGCAGAGGCGGGTATCCCCAGAAGCTAGATTGGTTAGTAGGCTGTTGGACAGCATATGCCAATGGGGCCGAGGGGCCTTGGACAGTAGGGTAGGTAATATTTTAAGGGGTTAACGCCAATGGACTCCCTCGCGGCGGGGCCGGCATATTAGGCTCTCTATTTTCCCTGGCCGCTCGTAGGCGGTCAGATCCGCCTCCGTCTGGACTAGACGTCCCTAGGTGCTAGGGCCGGTATCCATGGCAGCTACCCCCACCGCGGGAGGCTGGAAGTTGCCTCCAGAGGTATTGAGGTCAGGGAAGATCTCTTCCCCATTTTCACCGTAGACACGTCGGCCGTGGCGAGTTTGAACCATGATGATTACTGAAAGGGGATGCTTGTCACAAAAGAAGTTTAGGCTTTTCGTTCAGAGTTTCCCACAGACGGTGCCAAGATGATGGTGTCCAAATTTGGGCTTTGCACTGGACTGCAGATTAGGACTCCCAATCACCCAAGATATTTGTAAAGTGGGGAGACTCTGATGCTTTCCTGAGCTGAGAGAGAAGGGCAAACGTGAGCTCAAAGGCCAAAACAGGGGAAGGTGGGGGTTTGACCCGTTTTGGCACTCCGACGCTCAAGTCGGTGAACTGATGCGGGAAAGTATACTGAAAACAAGGAGCTCAGTGTGCAAAGGAAAGCTTACCTCCAATGGTGATGGAGAAGGGTTTATATAGGGCCCCCGGAGGCCTCAATGCGTGCAAGTACACCCTCAAGAGGGTGTGGATCTTGTCTGGTGGGAAGGGGGCGCTTGGTGGCCGGAACAGTGCTTTTACGGCTAAAACACTGCTTTCCTGTCCCTGCCAGAGATCCGGGTATAGTACTTGACGTGACTGCAATTAATGCGGCCTGTAGAGGTTGTACGCGCATTAATTGCGGTTGTCCGATAGCTTCTGGGTTGACGGACTACTGGGTCGCATTGCTCTGGGTCGATAGGGAACCCAGGACGCGAGCTGTCCCCAAGACGCAAGGGCTGGGTCGAAAGTCCCCTGGCTTGGGTTAGGCACGGTGGGCTGACGTGGCGCCCTCTGCCACGTGGGAATGACACCTGGCGCTTAGTCAGACTCCCCGATTTTCCCTTTATCAAGAGTCATATAAAAATAAAAGGGATAAATATTTTGTACAACGTCGATGGTTGTGGTGTGCACAGGTGGTTGTGGTTATGTGAGCGGGGTAGTGGTGGTGGTGCGTTAGTGGTTGCGGTGGCGGCGAGGCGCCAACAGTTGTGGTGGTTGTGTGAGCGAGGTGGTGGTGGTAGGCCAGTGGTTGCAGTGGCGGCGGAGTGCCAACGGTTGCGGTGGTGGCGGTAGTTTTGTGAGCGAGGTGGTGGTGATGCGCCATCGGTGGAGGTACGGCGGATCTGCAAGGTTGTTGGCAGGCGGCGGTGGGGGTGAGTAAGAAAGGAGAAGATGAACAAGAAGAGAATTTTTTTTTTTTTTAAAAAAAAAGAGGAAAATAAAAAGGGAAATAATTAATAATAGAACTTTATAATTACTTGCAATATATTTTTAAAAAAAAGGAAAATAAAAATAAAAATAAAAATAACAATATGGATAAATTATTTTTATTTTTTAATATTTAAAAATATCTCAACCATTGATTTTAATTGACAAGATCTAATGTTCAAGATTTAAATAGATTTATTGTATTTATTCAAAATATTAAGGGAATAATAGTCTTTTTAGTGTCAATAATAATAAAAGAAAATAGCATGCTCAGCCGCAAATTCAACGCGTGTAGCGCAAATTAGATATTCAAGGTTTTCCATACCGATTTATTTATTTCATAGGGTTTTGACTGAGAATTTTCATATTTCAGGGTCTAATTTGCTCATTGGGCATTTCACAGGGGCTATCTATGCAAAAGCTCTATTGAAAATTAATGTTTTATATATTTTTATTCAATAATTCAATTATTTGAATAAATCATATACTAATGCACATTATTTTTACTATTATATATTAAATTATTAAGTTCCTATGAAAATTCATTTCATTAGGAATATAATTTACAAACATCTTTTTCAATTTTCCCGTTCAGCCAAAGATCAATTTAATAAGAATCCTGCAGTGGAGCATCTAATGCGAGGGGCATGTGCCATACAATGATAAAATATGTGACATTGAAAAAATTAGTCAAAACACGAATATGCATCAAATATATCAATTTTGATTAAAATAGTAAGTACTTAATTAAATGTGCGTAAATTAACTCAATATGGTATGAGACAACTTCGCAAAGGGCATATTTTATTCACAATACCATATAGGTAAAATACAGTCATTAAGTTACGATCTCGAAAGTACCATATATTGAAATCTTGGGGATGGTCTAACTGCAATTCTGCATAATCTAAGATAAGTTATTTATTGATATATACCTCACGAATTAATATCATGTCCTATATGATTTAGAGTTAACTGATAAAAAAACCTTGCATGTGTTCAATCGAAATAGCAAATAAAACCCTGTCATAAAAAAAATAGTTAAAAAAACCCTACTTTTTTTATTTGTTGCACACCACCCCCGCATTCCATTTGGTCAATAAATGGATATATTTTACCCAAAATACCCTTATTGTACATTTCAAACAAAATGGTTAATGTTTATTCATTACACAATTTATAATATATATATATATGTTGATGGGTTCAAAACACGCTCGTCCCACGTTTGGACATGTGGCAACCCAAGATAATGATACTTGTCCTCCTGTGATTATGACAGTCATACACAAGCGCCCAAACCCCCCAAGCGCCAAAGTCCCATAGGGACACGTATTATCTCTGCTTCGCACGTGCGCGATCAACGTTGCCGCTCTCTAACAAGCGCGATCCGCCATACCAGGCTAAGCTCTCATCTATCAAGGAAGCTCTCTTCGAGCGTTATTCCCCCTCAGGGAAACTTTCACTCCCCCTCATTGTATGAGCCTTGGCCCTCATGCCCTAGCGGATTCCTTGGTCTCCAAGGTTCTTGGTTGACACGAGCGTGCTCTTAGCCCTCGTTACCAACCCCCTAAAACGGCTCTCTGATACCCCGTACATGCCCACACACTTACCACTGTTGCCAACACTAACTTTCACCAGCTTTTGCAGAAGATTCCTCCAAGGTTTCTCTCATAGCGCCACGTGTTAGGGTAACACTTGGTCAGGACCACACGGTGCAAATGACTAAAGGGTCCCTGAGCCTCAACTATAAATAAAGGGATTCATGTCCTTCACTATAAGCAACTTCCATTACTGCACTTTTGCTACCTCTTTGCTTTTTTTTTTTCAGATCATCGTCTGACTTGGGCGTCAGAGAACCAAACTGGGAATCACCCCCAGTTCCCCCAGCTTAGCCTTCTGACTTTGTTTTGGTGTTTGTCCTAGCAGGTAGAATCCCCCATCTTTTTCGGCTATCAACAACTGGTTTCCTCACCTAAACAAATTGTAAAGTGATTGGACTCCGTACCCCATATTCAGACCCATCATTTTTGGCGCCGTCTGTGGGAAACCCGTTCTCAGCTTATCTTTATCTCCCTTTTTGCTAGTCGAGAAACAAACACCCAGCACCTTCATAACTATGGTAACTACAAGGTCCGGAGCTGCGGGAGGAGGAGAGGATCCTCCTCATGATGCCAATACCACCACCATCCCATCCACCATCACTGGTGGAGCGCCACCAGTCGGAGGTGTACCTCCGCCGACAGATCCTATGGTTCCGCCGCCAGCGCCACCCGTTTCTAGCGCCGTTGGATGTGCTTCCCTCCCTACTTTCCCACAGCCTCCCCAGAACCAGTGGGTTCATCCTCAGGCGAATCCCGGAGGGCAACCCTATATGATGCCACCTTCAGGATATTTACTCACCCCCTCCGTCATGATGCCGGCGATTCAACCATACCACGCCGGGCAAATCCAGCTCCCGGTGGTGATTCCGAGGGAGATAGAAGGGGTGGAGTTGCCCCCTCTGACCCCTCAACAGCTAAGGGCTCTTTACGCCCATTGTGAGGTTCAGGTGGCCCAGGGTGCATGGGAGAGGTTCCATTCCATATATTTCCCCTCTGGGCAGGCCACTCAAGCTGCTCCTCCTTTGGGTGGATTGCAGACATATCCGCTTAGGGGGGCTCAGGCCGCCCTGAGGGCTCAACCACCACCCCCGCCCGCCAAAGAGACGCCCAACTGAGGCGAGAACGAGCATCCCCATATGGACAGGGGCAGAGAGCCCATAGATAGAATCAATATAGAAGATGAGGGAGACTCTCATGCCTCCAAAAGAGCCTCCCGGGCCACAAAGCAGGGGGACAAAGAAGGAGATGGAAATCCTAACCTCCTCGCGGCTATGCAAGACCAACTGCGGGGGATAAATGATATGGTTGGACAACTCTCTCGAGCGCGGTCTCAGATCTCCCACAGCAGGGATGAACGAGCCGATGCTAGAGACGCTCATCACAAAGACTGCCAGCCATAGGTCTCCCACTGCAAGGAGCAGGAAGAGAACTTTTGCACTTATGAATATCATCCCCTGGCGAGGGGCTCCCCCTCGTGGAAGAAGTTTTAATGGCCCAGGCAGGAATGGCTAAAATCCCCACTTCCGTCAGCCGTTATGATGGAACAGCAGGTCCAGCGGAACACCTGGATCATTTCTTACATTTGATGCACTTGTACGAGCATTCGAACCACTACTGGGCCAAAGTCTTTGTCACTTCCCTAGTAGGAATGGCTCAGGAATGGTATAAGCGGCTACCACCACGCTCGATACATTCATATGAAGAGTTGGCTAACGCTTTCTTAAAGCACTTCAACTCTTTGAAGGCCCCCGTCACTGCGCCCACAGCACTTTACAATATAGTGCAAGGCAAGAATGAATTTCTTCGCTCGTTCTTCGCCCGCTTTAACAAGGAGATATTGCAAGTGGAGAGGCCTTCCATGGATTTCTTGATCCCGGTGCTCTTCAAGGCTGTGGATCACAAACAATACGTGAGTAAGAAGTTTGCCGATGCCATTGTAGAAAGAAGGCCAGGATCCCTCATAGCCTTGAGAGAGGTTGCCGAGCCATTTTTCGCGCTCGAAGATATATATGGGACGAATGGGCCCCGGCATCATAGCCTCGTGAGACACGAGCGTCACCAGGAGCGGGGACGAGAAGATGTTATGAAGTAGGAGTGCAAGAAATCACCCCCGGCCCCTCGTCGTTTCGAATGCATCCCCCTTACAAGGACGAACTCGGAGGTTGACGCCTTGTCTGATAAGAAACTCTTTAAAAACCTACGAAAATGAAGGAGACGGAGGCATTGAGGCGCTCGAACAAATACTGTGCTTTCCACAAGCAAAAGGGGCACGATACAGACGAATGCCGCTAACTGGAGGTGGAAATTCAGAGGCTCGTCGCGGGGGGACCCTTTGAAAGAATTTGTGAAAATATTGGAGCGCTATGACGAGCGTTGTCATGATCGTTCAAGGAAGAGGAGGAGGAGCCCATCGCGTTCAAGGAGCCTGCGAGGGAGAGGCCCTCCTGAGAGCAGCCATCAGGGCAAAGGAAAGGCCCCAGAACAAGAGAATACCCCTTTTGCGGTCATCAACATGATATCAGGAGGTTCATCAGGAGGGGATTCCAACGCTTCCCGACGCCGATATATTCGGAGCTACGATCAGCGCCCCTCGGCGCCCAAATCAGTTTATACCATCCAAGAGGCAAAAGATAAGCGCTCGAAAGAGAATGATGTAATAGGATTTGCTGACAGTGATTTAGAACATATTGTAACTCCCCATGGGGTCAGTGAAACCTCTGACTGCCCCATGGTGGTTAGCTTGGATGTTCACAATCACATTGTAAAGAGGGTGTTAGTGGATAGTGGAAACTCTGTTAACGTTTTGCCCTACACCACGTTCCAAAAGATGAATGTTACCAACACCCCGCTCGAACCACTCAAAATAGCTCTCATTGGCTTTGGGGGTTCTGAGGTTGTCCCATGAGGGCAAACTCGCTTGGCCACTTCATTTGACAGCCCCACAGCGCAAAACGCTCATGTCACCTACGCGGTGGTAGAGATTGACATTCCATACAACATCATAATTGGGCGACCGACCCTTGTAGACTTCAAAGCGATTATCTCCACTTACCACCAGAAAATCAAGTTCCCCACCCCCGAGGGCGTCGGAGAAGTCTTGTGCAACGTACGAGAAGCTTGGGAATGCTACATGCTCTCCCTCAGAAAACCTAAAATTGAGAAAGCATTTCAAATTGGGTCCACCAAGAAATCCGTTGATTTCCCCAATTTAGACGAGGATGGTCCCGTGCGCAAAAGGGCCAAGATGAACAAGAAAAAGAACAAGAAGAAAGATCCTTACAACAAGGATACCCACGAAGCTGCCCCGCCAGGGACAGTTGGAGAGTCTTCCTCTGAGGAAAACGAGCATGGGCTAGAGGAGCCTGGGGATGAAGGCCACCTGATAGGGAAGAAAAGAGCCCTTGAACTCCCCCATCCAGAAATGTGGATCGAGCCCTCCGAAAAATTCCTTACTATTGACCTAGAACCAGGGAACAAAGACAAAACTACTCAGTTTAGGTCCAACCTCTCTGGACCCTCGCAGATCATGATGATAGACTTCCTTAGAGAAAACATTGATGTCTTTGCATGGAAAGTCTCGGATCTTACCGGGATTGACCCGAGCGTCATAGTTCACAGGCTCAATGAGGACCCATCCTTCAAGCCAATTAAACAGAAAAAGAGAGATGTACATGGTTTTCGGAAGAAAGTTATTGAGGAAGAAGTTAACAAGCTCCTTGAGGCCCAATATATCGAGCCCATATTGTACCCAGAATGGTTGTGTAACGTGGTACTGGCGCCCAAGAGTGCAAACAAGTGGCGCATGTGCAATGATTTTATGGACCTTAACAAGGCTTGTCCTAAAGATCCTTACCCATTGCCTGCATAGATCAGCTGGTAGATTCGACTGCCGGCTGCGAGCTCATGAGTATGATGGATGCCTTCCAAGGGTACTATCAAATCTTTATGGCCCCGAAAGACCGCCCCAAAACTTCATTTGTTGTCCACTTCGGGGTATATTGCTTCTTGGTCATGCCTTTTGGACTCAAGAACACTGGGGCCACTTATCAACGCCTCGTCAACAGGATGTTTGAGAAAGAAATTGGAAGGTCCATGGAAGTGTATGTTGATGAAATGATTGTTAAGAGCGAGCGTCAGGGCTCGCACTTGGAGGATCTCAAATGCACTTTCACCATTTTACGCCAATATGGGATGAAATTGAATCCATCAAAATGTACTTTTGGAGTGCGAGGAGGAAAATTCTTGGGCTATATGGTCAGCCAGAGGGGAATTGAGGATAATCCGAAAAAAATCAAGGCTATTTTGGACATCCCATCCCCTCGTAATCTCCGGGAGGTGCAGGTGATGGTAGGAAAAATCATTTCCTTAAACAGATTTATCTCGCGCTCGGCGGACAGAAACCTTCCTTTCTTCAAAACTCTACGCAACGCTCGGAATTTTGCTTGGACTGAGGAGTGTGAGAAGACATTGCAGGATATGAAAGCTTACCTTTCGAGCGCTCTGCTCCTGACCAAACCAGTTGAGGGTGAGAAGCTATTCATGTACCTCTCCATTTCAACCGAGGCAACGAGCGCAGTTCTAGTAGCTGTACGGGAACGTAAGCACTTGCCTTTTTATTATTTGAGCAAAACATTACAGCCGAGAGGAAGTATCTGGAAATCGAAAAGTTCGCATTCGCCCTCATCAACACGTCAAGGCGGTTGAGGCCTTACTTCCAGGCACACTCAATAACGGTCCTCACTGATCAGCCTCTGAAGCAAGTGCTGTCCAAACCAGACGTATCAGGAAGATTGATAAAATGGGTCATTGAATTGAGCCAGTTTGACTTAAGTTTCGAGCCCAGAACTGCTATACAAGCGCAGGTTGTAGCGAACTTGCTGGTTGAACGTTTCGGTTTAGAGCCTGCTGTTCTAAAGAACGATGGTCTATGGGTCCTGCACACGGATGGTTCCTCAACCTCTCAAGGAGGAGGTGCAGGGTAACCCTTAGAGACCCCAACGGAATTGAGTTAGACTTTGCAATCAGGTTGGATTTTTAAGTCACCAATAACGAGGTAGAGTATGAAGCCCTTGTGTAAGGATTGAAAATTACTTTTCAAAATGGAGCCTCCAGGATCACCGTTTATGTTGATTCACAGTTAATTGCGAGCCAGATTGAAGGAACTTATGAGGCTCGAGAAACCACCATGGTGCAGTATTTGAGCAAATCCAGGGAAATTATTGGGAAGTTCAAAGAATTCCATCTACTTCAGGTCCCCCGGGCAGAAAACGAGCACGCTGACGCTCTATCAAAGTTCGCCTCAACGTTGGAAGGTACCTCCGAGAGCTCTGTCACGTTCCTTAGAACAGAAGAGCCTTTGATCAAGGAGAGAATCGCCAAGCAAATGGTTGCTATGATTGACCCTCGTGAGCCCTACTGGCTCAACGACATAGTGAGATTTATCAAGGATGGTGTTTACCCCACCGACAAGGTGGAAGCACGAAAAATCAGAAACAAGGCCCCTCTGTTTTCGTTAGACTCTGAGGGGAGATTATTCAAGAAGTCATTTCAAGGACCCCCAATGAAATGTCTAAGGCCCTCGCAAGCCAAAGAGACGCTCGAGCTTATTCACAATGGAAGCTGTGGAAACCATTCGGGATGACGTATCCTTGCTAAAAAATTCTGAGGAGTGGGTTTTATTGGCCCACGGTTCTCCAAGATGCCATTGATTATGCCAAGAAATGCCCCAAGTGCCAGTTTCACTCTAACCTCCCTCAACTGCCAGCCGCTCAGATGGTCACTATAGATGTCTCATGGCCCTTTGACCAATGGGGGATCGACATTGTTGGCCCCTTTCCCATTGCGGTCAGACAAAAGAAGTTTATCATTTTAGCCGTCGACTATTTTACCAAATGGGCCGAGGCTGAGACCGTTGCGAAGATTACATTCAGGGTCGTAAGGGACTTCATTTGGAAAAACATTATCTGCAGATATGGCATACCAAGGGTGCTCATTTCAGACAATGGATCCTAGTTCATAGCAGCCGACATGCGAGAATGGTGTTCAGAGTTGGGTATTGAGCAACGTTTCACTTCCGTAGGTCACCCCCAAGCCAATGGACAGGCTGAAGTCACCAACAGGATCATTTTGCAGCATCTGAAAACCATGCTAGAAAGCAAGAAAAGTGAGTGGCCCGAAGAGCTACAAGGAGCCCTATGGGCGTATCGTACAACTCCATGAGCGTCAAGTGGAGAAACGCCATTTTCCCTCGTGTATGGATCTGAAGCCATGATACCAGCAAAAATTGTAAATGAATCCGCTCGTGTAGCTTATTTTGAGCCCCAGGATAATGAAGTCAGCAAGAGCCTGGAGTTGGACCGACTGGAGGAAAGAAGGGACAATGCATGGGCAAAAATGCACAGATATAAGGCTACTGTGGTACGCCAATACAACAAGCGTGTAAAAGAAAGAACTTTCCAACTGGGAGACTTGGTCTTGAAGAAAGTATCCAAGCATGTGGGAAAATTGGACCCCAACTAGGAAGGTCCGTTCAAGGTCATACAAATCAGAGGTAGCCGATTTCTACAAAATTCCTGTTAAGGCTAAGCTAAAAGTTCTTTGAGAAAGAAACTCACAGCTTACTTGAAGGATTGAATGGGTTTATATGTGTGAAAATTTTCACAAGTCTTGAACGAGGGCAGCCTCTCAGTAAGACCCTCGTAGTTACTCAAGACTTAGTAAAATTTTCTAAATATAAAAGCAAAATTTTCACAAGTCTTGAATGAGGGTAGCCTCTCAATAAGACCCTCGTAGTTACTCAAGACTTAGTAAAATTTTCTAATTATAAAAACAAAATTTTCAGAAGTCTTGAAAGAGGGCAATCTTCCAAGTAAGACCCTCATGCTTACTCAAGATTTAGCTAAAACAAGACATATTTTACCAAGCATGATTACACATAATCTTAGCAGTATGAGATTTTATTACAACAGGCACAAGGAAAAAATTCCACAATCAAGAGAATAAAGAGAGACATTATTATGGAAAAAGGAAAAATTTCATTGATTAAGGCTTTCGCCAAAGATACAAAACAAGGACCCATGGGCCCTTAGCATTCTTACAAGGAAAAACCAAGCTATAGGGAGAAGTTTCAGCATAAGTGAAGGAAGGGAATCTTCAAGCTGCAGGAGCAACATCTTCATCCAGAACCACCAGAATATTTTGGGCCACGGGACCATGTACGAGGCCCACTTGCTCTTGCGCTTGGGGGGGCATTTTCACCTTGGTTCTGGGCTGCTGGAGGAGGCACAGGATCGTTATTCCCTGGCGCTTTTCTGGCTCATTGGCTTCATTAGAAGGAGTAGGGGCGTTTTCGGCAGCAGGAGCGGGAGCGTCAATAACGGGCGCTGGAGGCTCGTTTGCCGGAGGGATGAAGGAGGAGTTAGTGGCAACATCCGCGCCCTCGTTTTGCCCCGATTGAGAGGCTTCCGCCGGAGGATGAGCCGCCATATACTCATCTTGGATGAGCGTAACCAGAAAGTTGTATTCCGGCTCAGAGATGCTGGACTCCGGATCTTCAGGGTCTTCATCATCCTCAACACAACGCTCGTTGAACATAAGCCCCATGCCCTGTGCCTCACGAATGGCTAGATCAGTCAAACCCTTATGAATGCCCTGTTCAATCGCCAAATTGAAGGCCTTTTGAGCCTCGTCCAGACAATGCAGGGAAGCCGCGAAATTGAACCCCTTGCAGTGGCAGAATTTGATGAGTGCTTCCTTGACTGATTGCTCAATGCGGTGAGGAAGTTGGTCCATGGTATCTGCATATTTCTTCTCCGCATCAATAGCCCTCGTCCTCCAGCCGTTACGGTCCTCCGTAAGCTTTTTGTGGCTCTCGTTGAGGTTATTAAATTCATTGCGCCAACTCCACCGAGCGTTCTCAACATTCTTGAAGTCCTCCTGCAACTTTTTCATTTCAGCTTCCATTTTCTCATGTTCTTCCTTAAGAGAAAGGTACATGGCCTTCTCTGTATCCAACTCTTCTTGGATTTGAGCAGGATCGTTCGAGCTTGCCATTTTCTTGTACTTGGCCTTCCGTTCAGCATAAACTGAGGCACGCATTTGAATGTTCTTTGCCCTCGGATGAACTTGCTGCACAGGCTCGAAAGGGCAGGAGTGTTAGTAAAATTTTTTTGGAAAAAGACATCTTCAGAAAAAGAAATTCGAGGAAGAAAAGGGACTTACAGAAATGAGGGCGTGCACCATATAGCTGGTGACCTTTTTAACGGACTCAGAGTACAGGTGCTTGTGGTCTGGTGTGAATTGCACCCTCTCGTATAAGCCCTCACTAATGGTTTTGGCGACTGTTCCGTGCCTCAATAATACGACACCTCCATCTGCGGAGCCCTTGTATCTCCTATCCCCTTTGCGCTCAAACTCCCATAAATGCTCCCCCTCTGAGGAGGAAGTCTCCCCATCACCGCCCTTAGGGCCCTCAACCACTCGTTTGCCTGTGTCGGATATGATAAAGGAATCCGGCATCCTTTTCCTCTTTCTAGAGGTCGAATTGCTTTCTCCCTGAGGATCCCTGATTGTGGCGCTCGTCCGAGGCCTTGGTGGTGGAATCGGAATGGGAATAAGGGACCCACTTGTTTGAGAAGCGGTCGGGGCCCTTGGAATCACCCTCGTATCAGGAATGGGTGCCTGATTGTTGCCACAGCCTTGGCTGGCGCTCGAGCCTGCCCCTTGTCTTCCCCCACGCTCGTTGCCAGGACTTGCACCTCGGGGTGGTTGGTTTTGCTGATTACCTTGATTGGCCTGGCGCCTGTTAGTGTTGGCGAAACGAGCAGCGTGTCTGATTCCTCCAGCCATGATGATGTTTAAACCTGAGGCAAAGAAAAATAACGAGGGTCAGAAACCCTAAAGCCAACTTTACAAAATACATATTACAAATGCAGGTGAGCAGTTAGTATCCCTATCTACAAGTTAGTGCCCCAAAGTCTAACCATCTCTCTCCAAATCCCGAGCGGGAGGGTTGCTGAGATAATGGGGGTCGTTGGTAAGTCCGTAAAGGAATAGGAGTTCCGCGTCATCTATCAAGTCTTTGGCCTGGATTAGACGGCCCTCGTCCCACAGTGCTCCAGCAAAATCCTTAGCCCAGTTATCAGGAAAAGAAAGGCCTAAACGATTCTTCACGAGGGAGCCCTTCCCGTCCGAAACCCACTCTCGTAACACCCCGAAATCATCATCCGCTGGGGCTTTTACAAAAATAAATTTCTCCTTCCAATCTGGCCCATAGGTGGATGATGGAGAATTGATCAACTTCAGGTGGGCCTTTGCTTGAACATAGTAAAAGAAGCCCGCCTCAGGAGACGAGCGTGGTGAGCTGACAACCTGGAACAGAGCGTTGAAATTCTCCATGGAAGGCTCATATCCAGTGCACTTCATGAGGACCACGAAGCACGTTATTAAGGCGAGGCCGTTGGGCACGATTTGCGAAGGGCGAAGGTTCAAACTATTTAAGATGTTGGCCACGGGGACTGGAATTGGAAATCTTAGGCCCCCCGAGCCAATTGCGTACTTGTAAACCGCCATTTCACCAGGAGAAGGATGGTTGGCATGCTCGTGCTTGGCTAGGATTCTCCATATGTAA
Source organism: Lantana camara (assembly GCA_037501455.1). Lineage (NCBI taxonomy): Eukaryota > Viridiplantae > Streptophyta > Magnoliopsida > Lamiales > Verbenaceae > Lantana > Lantana camara. The sequence goes on from CM074863.1 coordinate 91,232,944, forward strand.
CGCCCGTCCCAATAGATTGGAGCCATAACCGACTTTATCTCCCCCAGAGTGATGGTGCTGGGAGTCTCGTCTGGGGTACGCTAAGTCGCCTGCATACCTGAGCCCTCACCCTCGTTCAGCCCTTTGGCCTTCTTAGACTTCTTGGGCCTCTGGGGCTTTTTCCCTTTGCCTTTGGCCTGAGCTCCTTCAGAGGGCCCCTCTCCCCCCTCAGCTTCAGGGGCTGGGGCGGCTACGGCCACGGTTACGGTATGGCGGTGAGGATGGGTGGCACTCTTCGTCAACGGTAACACCTCTCTGTGCCTCTCTGCCTCTAGTACCAAGTTCATTTCTTCAAAAAGGGGCTCAACCCCCTCTGGATTTCTTTCATCCATGGCCCTAACGGCCACGTCCAACTCTTCGTCCCTAGGGGAACCCGGAGGAGATGAATTCTGGGTAGCCATCTCCTCAACCTCACGGGCGAATTCCTCCACATGGTCTCTAGACATGATTTGAAAAGGATTTTCGAGAAATAGGAGGATTTTCTTTTAAGAATCAGAAGGAGATGCAGAATTCAGGGACTTCGGGAGATAAGGGTAGTGTATTGAAGACTAAATCCTAATCTGTTCTAAGGTTAGCAAAGTTAAAAAGATTTCATCGAAAGGTTACCTTGGGTTTTCTAGAAAAGCTTGAAGGAAAGTTATGGATGCTCTGGAACTTGTTTGCAAAGAGTTTTTCGTGAATATGTGCTCTGAAGATATGTTTGCGTAGAAGGTGGAGTGGATACAAAATCCCTTATTTATAGGGATGGAAGTTTGTACGTTTCTGGCGAAAAATTCAAAATTATAATCATTTCCCGCCTAGGAAACCGTTCCCTTTATTGAACCGTCACGTACTTCCCAAGTTTCACACGCCCCACGCGCATCAGCATTTAATGCTTAGACGCTCCAAGCGGTCAGAAGAAATGACTTCATTTAATGCATGGACTTTACAAGCAGTCAGATGAAGAGACCGCATTTATGGCGCAATCAGAAGGATGATTTCCCAACACGCCATGCCTTATACGAACGCAACGCTCGATGGATTACATCGGTAGAATTCTACAGCCCTTATCACTAAGGACTACAGAATTGGGGGGGCAAAATGATGGGGTCAAAACACGCTCGTCCCACGTTTGGACACATGGCAACCCAAGATAACGACACTTGTCCTCCGGTGATTATGGCAATCATACACGAGCGCCCAAACCCCCTCCAAGCACCAAAGTCCCACAGGGGCACGTATTATCTCTGCTTCGCACGTGCACGATCAACGTTGTCGCTCTCTAACAAGCGCGATCCGCCATACCAGGCTAAGCTCTTATCTATCAAGGAAACTCTCTTCGAGCGCTATTCCCCCTCAGGGAAACTTTAACTCCCCCTCATTGTATGAGCCTTAGCCCTCATCCCCTAGTGGATTCCTTGGTCTCCAAGGTTCTTGGTTAACACGAGTATGCTCTTAGCCCTCGTTACCAACCCCCTAAAACGGCTCTCTGACACCCCGTACATGCCCGCACACCTACCACTGTTGCCAACACTAACTTTCACCAGCTTTTGTAGAAGATTCCTCCTAGGTTTCTCTCATAGCGCCACGTGTTAGGGCAACACTTGGTCAGGACCACACGGTGCAAATGACTAAAGGGTCCCTGACCCTCAACTATAAATAAACGGATTCATCTCCTTCACTGTAAGCAACTTCCATTACTGCACTTTTGCTACCTCTTTGCTTTTTCTTTCAGATCATCGTCTGACTTGAGCGTCGGAGAGCCAAACTGGGAATCACGCCCAGTTCCCCCAGCTTGGCCTTCTGACTTTGTTTTGGTGTTTGTCCTAGCAAGTAGAACCCCCCATCTTTTCTGGCGATCAACAACTGGTTTCCTCACCTAAACAAATTGTTAAGTGATTGGACTCCATACCCCATATTCAGACCCATCATATGTATTGTACACTAAATTTATAAATAATATTTAATACATATAGTATATAAGTAATTTATACATATATACTATATTTGTATATATATATAATTTTATATAATATATATATATATATATTGATTACATATATACATATAAAATAAATTCCAAATGCAAAAAGAAAAAAAGGGATCATCTTCTTCAATCTCCAGGCAGTTCGTCCCACCCCCAACCCCAAATTCATCCCAGCAACTTTCAGCCATGGAAGCACAGTAGACGAACAACGCCATGAATGCACAGTAGATGAAGCACTTTCAGCCCTGGGATGTTGGGACCGCGGTCACCTTCACCCCAACTTCGCATTAGTATGATATTGTCCGCTTTGGGTTAAACCCGCACGGATTTGTTTCTTGGAATCTCCCAAAAGGCCTCATACTAATGGAGTTAGGTGAACACTTATATATTGGACAGACTTCCTCCAATCTTCCGATGTGGAATGGGTTTGGTACCCAACAATCCTCTCCTCAAACCAAGACCACACCACTTGTGACCTCCCTCTAGGATCAATTCATTTGATCTGCCAACCATCTTGCACCGCCGCTACTCCTTTGCGGTACACGTCGCTTGACCTACGTCAACGTCAAGAGAACTTTCAACACAAGGCATCAACTGTAGATCTCCAACTGTTAGGTCACCTGACCTGCCAAACATAGGTCACTTCACTTGACCTGCCAAACATAGGTCACTTCGCCTGACCTGCCAAACATAGGTCACTCCACCTACCAAACATCTTGTACTACCATTATCACCCAACGAGACCCGCTGCCTGACCACCACTTGTCAGGAAGACTTTCGACATAAGGCACCTCTACAGGTTTTCAATCTTGTTGTCACATCGGGAACTTCACATAACACGCAGTCCACCACTCCGATAAGCCCAAACCTATGCTCTAATACCACTTTTTACGGACCGCGGTCACCTTCACCCCAACTCCGCATTAGTACGATATTGTCCGCTTTGGGCCAAGCCCGCATGGTTTTGTTTTTGGGCATCTCCTACTATAACAGAGAATTTACAACAATTAGAGAAAAAACCTATCCTCTAATTAACCCAACACCTACAAAGAACCTCACAATTCTATCACAAGAATTAGCTCTCAAGTGTTTCCCAAACTCTCTAATTTACAAGCCTCATAACAAGCTTTCACGAAGCATAGGACTTTGCTTCGACTCTCTAGGCTTTCTAGGCTCTATCTCTCAGCTCCCTTTCCCTGGCCTGGGCTCTAGGCCTCACGACCTCAAAGCCATCTCAAGGCTCCCGAGCTTACGACACTTGACCTCGTAACCCCTTTGAAACTGAACAATGAAACCTATATTTATAGAAGAGTCCCAGTCGTTATATGAATAGTAATGACAACTCAGAGATAACTCATTGACAACGTTAACTTGTCAATAACTCGATGCTAGCTCAGTGCTAACTCATTGGCAACTTGAGTACAACTTGTACGCCAATTTAGTGCTAGCTCATTGATAACCAATGATAACTCAGTGACAACTTGCCGCTACCTCAGTGCCAACTCAGCACCACCTCTGCACTATCTCAGCGCTAACTCAGCATCATCTTGGCGCTACCTCAGTGCCAACTCGCCGCCACCTAGGCGGTCAATATGAAACTTTCTTGGACATTAGTAAACACTAATTTAAGCCACAATTTAACAAATTTCCACCTTGGCTTAAATTCCATAGTAGGTTCACTCCACCTTCGAAATAAGACTCAATTATCAGCAACATCAATAAGTCCAAGTATTGCTTGAACTTAACCTTCGAAAGAGGCTTAGTTGACACATCTTCAAGATTCTCAAGAGTCAGTTTGCTTAACAAGGTCAAACCCTTCTCAGTCATACGCACGAGCCTCATATGCCATAACTTTATAATACTAGAGTCCGGCATAGACGATTTAGAAACTATTGCAGCAGCCTGTCACTGTTGATCCTTGTAATACATAAAAACTTTCTACTTTTCTAGCCTTCATCACCACCAGTGCACCTTTGCTAACTTTCAATACTCCACCTTCAACTCCATTCATTCAAAGTGAATACAAGCATTGTTTTCTGTAAAGCTTCTTCGTCAGAGTCTTTTTCAAGTAGAGAGACTCTAATTTCTCCCATAATGCCTTCACCGTCTTTTCGGAGATCACCTCCCGTAAAACTTCATTTGCCAAAGACAATTGAATCGCCGAGCGAGCCTTCTCGTCCATCTCCTCCCATCTAGTGTCTGTCATACCCTCTGGCTTTACACCAAAAGCCTTTTGGACTCCATTCTGTACAAGGATTGCGCGCATCCTTATTTGTGATCTGCCAAACATCTTGTACCACCGTTATCACCCAACGGGACATGTCGCCTGACCACCACTTGTCAGGAAGACTGTAGCACCCTTGACGAGAGCACTACATCCCCCGCACTATGAGTTCGGTCCACATATGAAATGGACCAATCCATACATAAACCAAACTCACAGCGAATGGAAGACAATAAAAAAAAAATCTAGCTAGGCGGAATCTACCCTGGAACATAAGGACAGGAATGAAAATGCGTAAGCAAAGCAGCCATTCAATGTTAAGAAAATAAATTCAACTCCAATGTAAGAATAAATACGGGTTCCACTAAACAATACACCTGCCCTAACCTGTCCCAAATCAATACAATTCAATAAATGGCACTCCGGCCCAATAATCAAATCAACTCAAGGCAATAAGTAATGTAATATGTGATGAGTGTACAAGTGCAAGACTCGACCAAGGACTCTAATACGCGACTCCCGCCTAGCGACAACCTACAAAAGACTGAAAAGTGGAGGCATCAGTTTACGAAAGACTGAGTGAGGGGTTTAATAAATATAAGCGCAAGTATCATGCAAGTTATAATCCCGGGTAAAGTTTTAGGAAAGAAAAAAATATAAGTTCAATAACAAATAACCATCACCCCGAGATTACAACTATCAAGTTTAACAATTCAATCAATTTCATGCAATCAGTGGCCCGGCGAGTGAGGGCAATTCTCCAACCTTTACTCCGACAGTGAGCAAGCATGAAAGTTTCAATTGGTTAAGTGATCATGCAGGTATTTAGTGCGATCAATTAGCAATTTCATGAACCCTTTTCCCTCCGGGTGATGGTGGGTTTGCAAGGCCCAACCATCCATGCACGGTGTACGTCAGGAACATGACTCCCACGCACGGGATTCCTTCATCCACCAAACCTCCTGGTGGATTCAGGGTTCATCCCAAAATGGTGAAAATAGTGCAAGAGTTACCCGTTAGCCCTTGCTTTCCCGGTTGGCTCAATACACTACCCTCGGGCCCACAGTGAACAATATACTTGCCAAATCATGATCGGTTCAATACAATAACACGGCTAGCTTTCAATCATTGAGGTTTTGTAGAAAATTATAGATATCTATACCTTTTGGCCGAAATCTTCACGTAAGGGTTGTATAGGTTCTATATAACTAGAAATTAAACCTCACCTGACAAGCGACAGAACAAGACAAGGATAAAAGATAGTGTCTATTCGATCGAGGATCTCCACCCTAGAGAAGAACTCGACAAGAAAGGAAATAATGTGTACTCTTGAGACGAAACTCAATATGAAACCAAGTATGACGCAAGGCAATGCTCATGTAAATAAATGAACTCCCAACACCTTAATATCCAAATAACTTAGCAATCAAGTGACACTTAAACATGCATGAGAATCAATTAATACCTAAGAGATGAAATTAAACTCAAGGATTCACGTACTCATACCATTCAACCTTTCAAGTTTGCTTCATATAAGACATGGAGTCACATAATCACGTTTGAGCAATTAACTACTAAAAAGTGTCAAATAGGAGCATAATTATCAATACACAAAGTATATAACTCATATAAGTCACATACGATAGCCAAGGAAGTGAAAGGAATGCAATAAGAGAGGTTTTGGCAAAGTTTGGCAAAAACGGACAATATTCGAAAATGTGCATGCTGTGGAAAAAGGGGAATATCTCAAGTTCTAGAAATTGGAATTGAGTTTTGTTTATTGGAAATGAAACTAAACAAGTAGATCTTTAAAATTATATATGGCTCGTTTTCTAGTTCAAAGCGAGGTGAAAATGGCGTAAGCCCAAAGTTGGATGAATGCAGATTATCGGTAAAGTGACGACACCAAATTAGAATGGTTATATCTCACAAATGACAAAAGATATTGAGATTATTCCAATTTGAAGTTGTTCTAGACTTCAAAAAGTTTCCGTGGGTTCAAAAATCAGGTCAATCGGAGTTTATTTGAGGGGGTAAACGCCCGTTTTAAAAATGAACTGAAAGCAGAAGCGGGAGTTTGGAAGCTCTCGGGTGAGGCAGTAGGTTCCCAAACGGGCGTTTGGTGTTATAACTAGGGCCCCAAACGGGCGTTTGGAAGAGATCTGGGCGAAAAAATAGGGGAAAATAGGGCATACACTCAGAAATGGCTCCCAAGCCTTCCTAACACCAAACCACAACAAGAAATCAACTCAAAACTATCATATATCATGTATATAGCTCAAATATATCAATTAGATACCATTTAAACCAAGGAACATGCTTTGATTCATCAAGAAACCATCCAACAAACCCATATATTTCCTGATATCCAACTTCCATATAACTCAAGAATTAAGCATGGAATTCAAGGCTAAAGTTCATAATCATGCGTCTACTAGCTCAAATCCAAGTCATCAATGCAAAACCATAACCCTGGCTCCACTTATGAAATTCAAGAATCAATCATATTCTCATCTATACCGTAAATGAAGAAGGAAAGGATGAAGTGATGAAATGATGATGATTATGCTTCCAATTTCACAATTCCTTGAAATCAAACTTGAAATTTTGATGAAATCTTTCCTTCCTTCTCTAGGTGTTTCAACCGTAATTTAGTGTGCGTGTATGTGTGGAATTCTTGATGAAAATGGATGATTGAGTGCAAGAGATATATATAATGTCAAAGTCTTCCACTACCTTGCATGACTCACCACATTTTGTGCATAGGTCCTTCAAGTATTTGAATTCATATAATCAAGTTTCATTCCAAGGAATATGATCACTTTAACTTCAATCACATTAATGTAGTTAACTCCACATTTGCAAATAAATGATCAAGTAAGGACACACATGAGCAATTAGCCACGTTAACCAGTAATTCACCTATCAATTAAAAATAAATCATGTTATAATTCTCAAGTTGACATAAATTACATATAAGCACTTTAGGAATATAATTCAGAAAATATCAGATAATTCACAACAGAAAATCTGGGGTGTTACAATTCTCTCCCCCTTAAGAGGTCCTGGTCCCCAGGTCCATACTCGAGTTCTGAACTTAAAACAAGCGATGAGAGAGCCCCGTCAGTCGCGGCAGCGACCTGAATTCCAGCGGAGCAAAAAGGCTCGAGAAAAATAGGGCAAGCTCGAAATTTGGCTCCCAATCCACTTTCACACCAAACTAATGCAAGAATTCAACTCCAAACTAACATATAACATGTATATGATCATATATATCAATTAAGCAACATTTAATCCATGAAAACATGTATAAATTCATCAAAATTATATAATGAACCCTTATGAAGTCGAGTAATCAATCATGCTTTAAGCTTCATGAATTCAAGTTATAAATGTACAAAACTAACTTAAGATCAACATACATGCTTCAATTAAGTCATGGAATTCAAAGAATCATAAAACCCTAACAAAGCTCCATGAATTCATCAAATATATACATGATCTTACCTTGGAGAAGAAAGGAGATGAAGTGGAAAAGAGAGATGATGGTATGGAGCTTGATCTCTTGGAGAGAAATGGAAGAAAACCTTGGCTTCTCCTTGCTTGCTTGGACCAAGATGGAAGAGAGAAAGAGATGGAGATGAAATGAAGATGAAGATATATGTGTGTATGTATAGGTTATATCGTGAGAATGAGGGAGAGAGGATAGGAGAATTGCAATCAAGTCCTCAAGGAATTTAATGAATGCAATCAAGTATCAAATATATGAATGTGGCAATTTATTCCGTATCAATTTATCAATTAAGTTCAAGAATTACACAAGGTTGCAATTAAGGACAATTAAATATGTAATTCTCACCATTAGAAATAATTAAACACATAAATCACGTTCGGGAAAATGAATACACACTCACGTAATTGAATTCATGAAGATTAGCAATTTAAATCATATAATTCACAAAAGATTACAAGTAATTAAATTAAATTGCGCAAATAAAATACTGAAAAGAAAATTAAATAGCCCTAAATCTCAAAACTCACACGCGTGGCGCGCGTACCTGACTTGTCGAATTTTTGGTGTCGCCACTTCACCGGAAAACTGCTTTCATCCAACTTCGGGCCTGCACCATTTTCTCCTCGCTTTGAACCAGAAAACGAGCCATATATCATCGGAAAGGTATTTGTGTCTAGTTTCATACCCAATAAGAAAAACTCAATTCCAACTTATAGAACTCAAGATATTCCAGTTTTCCTACAGCATGTACGTTTCCGAATATTGTCGGGTTTTGCCCAACTTCATCCAAACCTCTCTTCTTGCATTCCTTTCACTCTCTTGGCTCCCATATGTGAATTATATGAACTATATGCTTGATTAATTGATAATTAGGCTCTTATTTGACACTCTTTGGTTCTTACTTGCTTAAGTTTGATTGTTTGAATTCGTGTGAGTAATTGAGCATATGGACATGATCACACCCTTCCATGACATACTTTTGCCTTATTCCATATTGAATCATCTAATGACACGTTACACCATCTCATAAGCATGTCGTGCGTCTTAAGTGGCTTCATATTGAGTTGTATCTCACGAGTACACATTGTTCCCTTTCTTGTACAGTTCATCTCCAGGGCGGAGATATCGAGATCAATGAGCATATGAGCTAGCTTGTATCCTTGTATTGTCATCTTTCAGGTGAGGGTGTTTTTCGTTCTAGTTCTGTATTAAACCCTACAATCTGTATATGAATGTTTTGGCCAAAATCCTTATTGTATATCTATATAGTTTTCAAAGGAGAAACATCGAGTGAATGTTTAAAGTACTGAACAGTTTCCACTACACTAAACTGAATTACTGATTCCCTACTGCTTTGGCGAGAACTGCACTGTATTATGGGCCCAGAGGAAACGTGGGATTGGCGACCGGATCGGCATCGGGCCGACGGAAAGAACCCTTACACGTAGTACCTATTGGGAATACCTCTGCGCGACCTAGGAGACGGGAAGGCGGAGTATTTCTGAGCCGGTGGTTCTCATACCGTCGAAAGAGCAGGTAGGAGTCATGATCCCCCGTCTCATACTGCACTGATTGTCTTCCGCGACTAGGCTACCCGAGAAAGTATTGGGTGGTTCAGGTCTGCAGACCTGACCATCACCACGGAGGAAGAAGGTTAGACTGTATTGCTCCTAAATGTTACTGAACCTAATGAATGACTGATTGATTGAATGATTGACTACATGATCACATTTTAGTAAATATTCCCTATTGATTGTATACGGTCGGAGTAAGGATGGAGAATCATGCACGCTCACTCACCGAGCCCATGATCACCCTATTGAATCGAAAATGTTTATAAATCGATATAGTCAGAAAGTCCGAGCATTGCTAATCATTTTCTTGCCCTTCGCGGGAACTAATTTCACTTAAAATGTTGCTCGGGATTTATGACTTGCATGCGCATGTTTCTATATATTTATGTATAGCTCTTGCTCACTCAGTCTTCTAGAGACTGACCCCTCTTTCCCACTTTCCAGTTTTCTTGCAGGTGTAGCTAGGCGGGAGTCAAAACTTAGCTTTCTTTCGAGTCTCACTTGTACACTCGAGTCACATTTTACATTATTACGGCTTTATTTGTATTTATTCTTGGTTTGGTCTGGTGGACCATTTATGAGATTTTTTGGATGTTGATTCGGGACAGGTTGCATGTTTAATTGAACCCGTTGTTAGGTTGCATACTAGATTTTAATTATGGTTATGAATTATTTGACTTGTAGCCATTATCGAAATTTTGTTGGTATCATTGCTTTCCTCATTGCACTCGTCTTGTCACATGCATATTTGGTAAAGGGTTAGATTCCTCCTAGCCAGGGAGTTATTTTTATTTTGTCACCCGTTCGGCATGAGTCCGGTTCATGCTTGGACAGTCCATTTCATGTGTGGACTAGACTTATGGTACGGAGGATATGGTGCCTATCGTCGCGGGTGCTACATCCTAAGGTGGTCGGGTGACAAAATAAAAACAACTCCCTGGCAAGGCGGAATCTAACCCCGTATCAATTAATTCGACAACTCAACAAGTGTAATGCTGAAGAAATTAATAATAATAATTTATCACAACAATAGCTCACAGGCTCAACATAAACAACAATGGCTACAAGCCCTAAACCCATAAACATAATTAAATTCGACATATACCTAACAACGGGTTCAACTATGCATGCAACCTGTCCCTGTAGCACCCCAAGCGGTGGGGCACCACACCCCCACACTATGACCTGACACGTGTACGAAATGGAAAGTCCGCACACGCACCAAGTCACAGCGAACGGGTGACAAACGAAAAACCAACCTAAGCTAGGCTGTACCTTAAACCCTGTACAAGTGCAAATATGCAAAACCTGAACGCGGAAGCGATACAAAATACGAATTCTCAAAAACTTTAATCAGCAATCGTAATCCATATATTTCAAAAAGTAAATCAACATCAACTAAACGGGTTCAACTGGCCCTAGAAACCTGTCCCGATCCACCATACAATCAAACAGGTTCACCTAAACCGAGCACCTATCCTAACCTGTCCCGAAATTCATACATTCGAATCATAATTATAAACCTGTGCAAAACCATGTCATAAGTAATGTTAACATAAATTGAAACAAAGTACATAACAGACTCAGACGAACTGACACAACTTACATAAACAAGCTTTTAAACATAAACCGAAGCAACGTCTTTAACAACTTAATTAAACAGATACAGACTCAACAGACACTGATAGCCGCCTAGCACAAACCTGCAAGAACTGAAAAGTGGGAAGAGGGGCCAGTCTCTAGAAGACTGAGCGAGCAGGGACGATACATAAATATAGAAACATGCGCATGCAAGTCATAAATCCCGAGCAAAGTTTTATTTAAAGTTAGTTCCCAAGAAGGCAAGAGAATAACTAAGCAATGCTCGGACTTTACGACTAATCATATTAAATTCATTAAGTTCATAATTCATACATAAACATAAAGGCTCGGCGAGTGAGCGTGCATCATCTCCAACCAAACTCCGACCGTGTACGATACATAGCAATAATATATTTGAATACATGATCATGCAATATATCATAGTACATGCAAGTCATATAACATAAGACATAATCGTTTGGACAATCCGTATCCCGGCCTTCCCGCTTGGTGCATAACCATATCATAACATAAACATAATCATAAAATAAGTTCCAACCTTCTTCCTTCGGGTGGTGGAAGGGTTAGCAAGACCCGGCCACCTCATACATAATGGCTAGTGAGGTACATGAATCCTCAAAAGCCCGACTAGCATTTTATCTTCAAAACTCCTAACGAGATCCGTTTCGTCGTTAAACATAAATGGAATCAGCACATGGGATCACCGTCGGCCCTTGCCTCCCCGGATAGCCACATGTACTAAATTCCTGGGCCCGTGAACATAACATACATGCAATCTCGCCAAAACATTTCAGCTCATAAGAAACATAACATATTTCATAATTTTGGAGAAAAGGTTACTCGATAGTAATTTACTCGATGACTCTACTTTGAAAATAACATATATATATATATATATATATATATATATATATACATACATAAGGTTTTGGCAAAAACTTGTCACATAAGGGTTGTAGGGTTTAGTATATATATATATATATATATATATATATATATATATATATATATATACATACATAAGGTTTTGGCAAAAACTTGTCACATAAGGGTTGTAGGGTTTAGTATGTAACTAGAACGAAAACACCCTCACCTGGTACCAGACAAAGCCAAACCCAAAGCAAATGGTCCACCCGGAACCTGCACGACCACAAGTCACCACCCCGGGTGCACCTGTACCAGCTGAACACACAAAACACAGTACAGAACTCAGATTCAGACTCAGACTCAGACAACCATATAAAGACGTATGGCACATGCTCAAGTACTTAGGAAATGCAATCACATAAGTAAAGTTCATAATCATACTAATTACTTGTAAAATAAAATATCACATAGCTCAACATATTCATAAAACACATCAAGAGATGTTCTTATGCAGAATTAATTCAATCAAACAAAATGGAAAGGCAATGCATGCCACATTATTTCATATAAATTCATATATCAAATAACCAATTCATATTCGTACGAATAACTTATTTCCTACGTGCAAAACTTTCTAATTTAATCATATAAGTTTCATACAGTTCACATATCGCATAATAGATTTATTTTCAATTAAGTAATTAAACCTAAATTACAAAGTTTCAAATTAAATCATCCAAAACATACTAATTCAATTCTTGCTAAATCATAAATTGCATAACAAATTCTTATATCATATAATAAATTCCAATTCAAGTCATATTTCACATTTTATACAAAATCCACATATTACAAGGCCAATTGAATCGTATAATAGCATGTGATGAATTCATTTAGACCCACAGGGTTACATACCAAATTCTGACTAAGCCATTTAATCATTCAAAGCTCATATAATTCATACATTGCATAATAGATTCAAACTCAATTTAGCTAATTAAACGTTAATTGCAAAAATCTCAAATTTAATTATCCAAGGCATAATAAAGCAACTTTTACTTCATCAAAATTAGCATAATTGTTTTCAAATGATAATGTTCAATTAATTCAAGTTATACAAATTTACATTTTCTAAAATTACACAAACACCCCTTCTACAAGGGCTATATTAAATCTAATGGCATGAAACGAAACTAATATCAACAACAATCATGAAATCATACATTCATCATTCATTACATATTTTCAAATACCATACAATGCATATTCATTAATTTATCGAGCATACAAGAGCGAATTACATTTTAAAACAATTAACAACTAATATAATTTCGGCATAACGGGGTTCAATTCACAATTCAAAGCATCAATACATATCACATTTCATTTAATACATGATTTCATATTCATTGGAATTCATTCCGATAGACAATTCAAGCATATGACCATTAATTCGCATTTAAACAATTAAATCAGATATGTCCCAAATACACAAATAAATTCGTAACAAATAAACCAAGTGTCCGATTGACGAACGGGAAGTGGCGTTGGACTCACCACAACGAGGCGGGCAAACTGCCCGGAGCCCGTCAGAATGCCACCACCGGAGTCGCCGGAATAGTGGCGTGCCGGAAAAATCCCAAAAATTAACTCGTGCAAGTATTCCTCGTGCTCGTTCCAATTCCTCAACCAATTTCTGCAAATTCCAAGCCAATCGTCTCCAATTTCAAATCCAAGAATACGAAACCCTAAAATCTTCAAAATCCAATTACTTCCAAACCGGTGAACTAAAATGAGATCCGTAAAAGGCATTGCCTTACCCGTGATGAGCTCTTCGAAAGCCAACTAATGATCGCCGAAAATTATCCCCAGAGTGTACCTCCACCGCGAACCGCCACTGTGCAGCGCCGGAACCACCACCTACGGCCATTATTTGCTTGAACCGATGCTGAAAACGAGCTCAGGGGGTAAAAAAAGGTGGGAAACCGTCAAGCCTCGTCGAAAAACGCTGTCGGAAGGCGGCAAAACCCCCCGCTACAGTAACTCGCCGCCGCGACGTGAACTTCCTGCGGCGCGTGCGCCACCACCGCCGCTCCATTGGCTGCGCCACCAACACGGAACAATGCGCCACTCAAAGCCTTACAAAACCCGACCATTACCGTCGTGAACCGCTGCCGAAAAGTAGCCAAAATCGTCGACTAAATCAAGGCCCCTTTCTCGTTGTTTCTGCAACTGTCGAAACCGCCACTTGCGGTGGTTTTCACACCAAACCGAGGCCGGAATTGTCACCAGCGGGTCGGAAAACATGGGGTAGGGTGCTGTTGGCCGGCGATGCTCGTCGGATTATCGCCGGCGATGAGGTAGCGCAACTCGCCACCTTCGGACCACCACTGCGCCGCCGTCGGCCAATCTCAAGCCACGAAACTGGTATCATCGTGTCGGGCTCATAGAGCTCTCCGTAATGGACTATTGGTTCGTCAAATTCCGTCGAGTATAGGCCGAGTTTGGAGTTGTGCGTGTTTTTACACCATGAGTGTATGTGTACAGTAACTGCATCGCGGGAGAAGAAGAGAGAGAGCTGAGGTCTGAAATTCTGCCATGAATTACGAGGATCTGGGTATTTATCTCGGGTCCTCGTACGTGAAAACGATTGGAAGAAGGGGTTAACGACGTCAGAAATGGGAAAACTTTAGAGTCTACGGACTCGTTTCGCTGCCCCGAACGAGAAGCAGGGGTCAAAAAGGTCGAACTCTCGACCGAACGAGAAATGACCGTAAAACCCCTAAAAAGAGAAAATTACAAAAAGGCCCCTAAACTCTAAAAGAGTTCAAAATAGGGTCACGCAAAGCACAAAATCACCGAATTAAACACACAAGGAAGTTGAAACGTGGCGTACCTTATTTGTAGGACGAGCGGGGTGTTACAATCCCGAACCAATATTCAATACATGATACAAGTAAACATAATACAAGTAAACATGATAAATGTGAAATGTGACTCGAGTGTACAAGTGGGACTCGAGACAACCACTAAGACTTGACTCCCGCCTAGCAAAACCTGCAAAGAGCTGAAAAATGGGAAAAGAGGGGTCAGTCTCTAGAAGACTGAGTGAGCAGGGGTTATGCGTATATATAAAACATGCACATGCAAGTCATAAAACCTGAGCAAAGTTTTATTTGAAATTAGCTACTCAAAGAGGCATAAAATAGATATCAATGCTCGGACTTTACAACTATATCAATTTTAAGTTGTTTCAGTTCAGTGGGGTGATCAGTAGCTCGGCGAGTGAGCGTGCACAATCTCCATCCTTACTCCGACCGTGTAAAAATCAGTAGGGAACAACTATTAAATTGTGATCATGCAATCAATCATTCAATCATTCAATTAATTAACAGGTTCAAGAATAAACAGGAACAATACAGTCCAACCTTCTTCCTCCGTGGTGATGGTCAGGCCTACAGACCAGAACCACCCAATTCTTTCTCCCCGCCAGGGGTAACCCAGTCGCGGGAGACAATCAGTACAGTATGAGACGAGGGATCATGACTCCTACCCGCTTCTTCGATGGTATGGGAACCACCGGCTCAGGAATACTCTTCCTCTCCGTCTCCTAGGTTGGGCAGAGGTATTCCCAATGGGTACTACGTACAAGGGTTCTTTCCGTCGGCCCGATGCCGATCCGGTCGCCAATCCCACGTTTTCCCTAGGCCCATAATACAGTACAGTGCAGTGCAATTCTCACCAAAATATTAGAGAATCAGTAATTTAGTTCAGTATAGTGGAAACAGCTCAGTACTTTAAACATTTACTCGATGTTTCTCCTTTGAAAACTATATACATATACAATAAGGATTTTGGCCAAAACATTCACATATAGGTTCTAGGGTTTAATACATAACTAGAACGGAAAACACCCTCACCTGAGAAGCAAAAATACTAGAACAAGAGCTATGGCGGTGCCTATTGGATCATGATATCTCTGCCCCGGAGAAGAGCTGTACAAGAAAGAGAATAATATCTACTCGTGAGATAAGACTCGATATGATACCAAATAGGACGCACGAAAATGCTTATGAAGTGGTGTACCATGTCATAACATAATTTAATATGAAATGAAGCATAAGAATGTCATGGAATGGTGTGATCGTGTTCATATGCTCAATTACTCAAACAAATTCAATTCATACATCAAGCACAGATTCAAAACACTCAAACTTAATCAAGTAAAGACCAAGGAGTGTCAAATAAGAGCATAATTATCAATTAAGCAAGCACATAATTCATATAAGTCACATACGGGAGCCAAGGAAGTGAAAGGAATGCAATATTTTGGCAAAGTTTGTCAAAAGTTGACAATATTCGGAAATGCACAAGCTGTAGTAAAACAGAAATATCTTGAGTTCTAGAAGTTGAAATTGAGTTTTGTTTATTGGAAATGAAACTAGACACATAGGGATTTCCAAATATATGTGTCTCATTTTCTAGTTCAAAGCGAGGAGAAAATTCCGAAAGCTTGAATTTGGGTGAATGCAGTTTGTCGGTAAAGTGGCGACACCAAAAAGAATTGATTATATCTCACAAATGACAAAAGATAATGAGGTGATTCCGATTGGAGAGTGTTCTAGACTTCAAGAGGTTTCCAACGGTTCAAAAATTAGGTTAATTGGAGCTCTTTTGAAGGTGTCGTGGCTGTGACACCATCTCTCAAACAACAATGAGAGAACCCGGTCTCTCAAACAAGCAATGAGAGAACCCCGTCTCTCAAACAACAATGAGAGCAAAAACCCATGAGAACACTTAAATAAATACTCCCACAACCTAAACTTAAGGAGAGGTAAGACAATAACATGTACAACAATTAATATTCATATAAATGTAATTTACAAATAACGAAGAACCATGTAAAACAATAAGAAAGTGCACGATGCCCTTGATATGCATGTTTAGATGTACCGTTCACCATTGCTTTAGAAAACTTTTATAATGGTAGTCCGTTTCAACACTTGATTTGATGTTGGAGATTCCTTTTCGTGTGGTGTTCTGCTGGAAAATGCCCAATGTACTCAATACTTCAATGACCACTCGGTTTTCATTCTACGATTGATTCTCTTGTCTTTACTAGCCATCACGATCCGTTATCCCGTTTTTGAGTGTGTGATTTCCTGTAACCTAATCAACTTGCTTCTCATCACGAATTGCACCCGGTTCCTCAATTACTCGATCTAATCTTCAATAACTCGAATCATAGTCCTCAATCCTGATAGTGTCTCCGGTTAATTACAGAAAATAACCAACAATCCGTATTCTCTTTTGTTCAAACTATGTATTCCTTTCTGGGTATTCTACTTCCACGCTCGGTTAGATTAACTTTTACTTTGTCTATCACGAAATGTGATAATTTGATCGGCATCACCTATTCGGTACCTTCCCTTGCCAATCTTTTCCTTGAAGTTCTCTCACGACTCCATCATTTCCAAAATAAGTAACAGGTTATATAGAGAACTCAATCTGTTCAACATTGGGAAAATTTAAATTCGTGCATGTCCGGAGATAAGAGTCCAATAATGTTGATCCTCCAACCCAAGTTGTCATCGATCATTCTTTACTCTACCTTGTCATTTCAAATCCCAAACCCTTCTTGAATACTCACCTTCAACTCTTGAAGCACTTACCTCTTCCAATATTATTCTGGAAGTTTTACCCTATCCTATCCATTAAGTTTTCAACTCTTTTTGAATCTGTATCTTTATCTATCAAGGCACTTGTCTCTCCTAGAGTTATTCCCGAAGTCTTCCTCATCTCGGTCTTGAAATTTAACCAAGTGTTAAAATCTCCCACCATTTCTTGAATACCTATTTCCAGTCCTTGAAGTGCTTCTCTTTGTTAAAATTCTTTTCAAAATTTTCTCATTCCAACCTTAAAGATCATCAAATGTCAAAATCATCTAATTCTTTTCCTTTTCCATTTCTAAGAGATCCCATGGGTGGTAACTCTTGCATTTTTGTTGCTTCTATTGAAAGTAGTCCGTTTGAGCTAATCAATAAATTTGAGGTTACTTCCCTGTCAACTCTCTCCCTTAAGAATGCCTATTCTTATCCGTTGGCTCATAACATCACTTCTTACTTTAGAGATTCTCGACTTCTTCAACTCAGCTTCCTTGATATAGACGGTTCTAATCGCGCCACTTGTCCGGAAATTTTATCTCACATTTATCTTTGAAGCGATTGGTAGGAACAATGACCCATTTCTTCCATTCCAACTCCCGACTACTTTTCTCAACTTCTCAATGACTCTTTCTCTTTTGGTACATACTTAGCAACCCAATTATTTTCCTTCTCACAATTCAGTTATGTCTCGGTTGAAGCAATACTTGATAAGTGAGGTGGGGAGAGTTCCTATCAAGTAACCACTTAACAATGCATGTCGGGTTAATATGTCAATGCGCGTATCACACTTGTAAGTAATAAAATGCATCATGTTGGAACAATTACATTAATTAAAGTAACACATATAAATAAAGAAACTTAATTAATTCGAAGCAATGTATGATGCACGTGCTCATATATGCGTTGAGCCTGTCATCGTAGTTACATCCTTTAGCTTAGAGTGTTCCTTGTTTTTTGAATTACAAGCTTGCCTTGAATTTCTTGGTCATTTCTTGTTACCCACGGTCTTCTAAATCTTTAGAATTCTCTGACATCAACTTGTACCTCTCCATGGCTCGGAATTGAAAGTTCTTGAACCCATTTCCTTCCCAATTATCAATCCCTAAGTATTGCTTGAAACTTCACCATAATTATCTCCTTGATCAAAATTTCCTTGTATCAACTTGTATAACTTTATGATCCAAGATAGCAATTCTTGGATTCAAATTCTTCTCCACTTATGGAGTTAGTAATCTAACTTCTCTCGAAGAACTAATCTCTAATTATTGTCCTGATTTCATCTAGTCGCCACCTTGATTGAAATCCTCTAAATCTACTCTTTGTGAATTTGAATCGGTTATATGACTTGTCCTCTTACTTACCTATACCTTGAGCATATAATTTCCCTCCAAAAAGTTCCTTTTCGTTCTTTACCGTTTCCATTTGTTGCTCCATATCTCCCACTTCGCTATATCAACACGACAATTCAACTTGGATCTGGAAAATGAACTTCAACCCATCCGAAGATAAAACCTTCAGCATCTAGACCTTCCATGAACTTGAAACCATTGCTGCTCTAAACTTTCTCTAACTCACCTACTTTGGTCTCCCGAAATCCGAAGTTTCTAACTTTACCCTTTCTTCTTCTTCTTTCCCAACTTGAATTCGAATAACTTAATTTGTTTGGAAGTTCTTCCTTAACGGTCCTTGTTATTGATTTTCCAATAAACCTTTCTTACCTTAAACTCACTTAAAGATTTTCACCTCCTTGTTGATTAGAAATTTTGAATTTAACACCTCCAAGATTTCCCTCTCTCCATTCCTTGGTTTGGACAATCCCATTGAGTACGATTGACTAACTTCCAATGTGGCATAGGGGTATATGTTGATTAAACATCACACACACCAACTCCACCTCTTTAAATATTCATCAACTTCATTAAAGCTTGTAAGTCATCCCACAATTCAAACCTTCTATTCCGGACCCTGACCTTCGAACCATAGCCCCATCAAGGAAGGCCACGACTCTCAAACTCTTGTATATAATTTTCGGTGCATTCCCTACATCCTTCATACCTAAAATTAGAGCTTATGACAACATGTATTTATTACAGGAACTGGCCATGGTTTGATTTCATCTTGGTAACCTACAAATCATAATTCATCTCGAGTATAGATGCATGGCGTTAGTGCATGCTCATGTCACATAATTAACTTCAAAGACATATTTGATACCAAATGTGACAAATAATTCAACAAGATTTAAAGTGAAACACGTTGGCACATAAAATTTAAGTAATGTAAGTTCAATCAATCAACAGTTATTGACAAGAATCAATGCAATGCACAAGTTATCAAGTAGTTCCTAAGCCGTACGACCTAGACTCACACGACACGACACTAGAACCGAGGTTTTGCAACCGGGCTCTGATACCACCTTAGGATGTAGCACCCGTGACGAGAGCACTACATCCCCAGCACTATGAGTTCGGTCCATATATGAAATGGACCAATCCATACATAAACCAAACTCACAGCGAACGGAAGACAATAAAAAAACAATCTAGCTAGGCGGAATCTAACCCTACAACATAAGAACAGGAACGACAATGCGGAAGCAAAGCAGGCATTCAATGTTAAGAAATAAATGCAAATCCAATGTAAGAATAAATACGGGTTCCACTAAACAATACACCTGTCCTAACTTGTCCCGAATCAGTACAATTCAATAAATGGCACTCCGGCCCAACAATTCAATCAACTCAAGGCAATAAGTAATGTAATATGTTATGAGTGTACAAGTGCAAAACTAGGCCAAGGACTCTAATACGTGACTCCCGCCTAGCGATAACCTGCAAAAGACTGAAAGGTGGAGGCGTCAGTCTATGAAAGACTGAGTGAGGGGTTTAATAAATATAAGCGCAAGTATCATGCAAGTTATAATCTCGGGTAAAGTTTTATGAAAGAAAAAAAATATAAGTTCAATAACAAATAACCATCACCCGAGATTACAACTATCAAGTTTAATAATTCAATCAATTTCATGCAATCAGTGGCCCGGCGAGTGAGGGCTCTCCAACCTTTACTCCGACAGTGAGCAAGCATGAAATTTCAATTGGTTAAGTGATCATGCAGGTATTTAGTGCGATCAATTAGCAATTTCATGGACCCTTTTTCCCTCCGGGTGATGGTGGGTTTGCAAGGCCCAACCATCCATGCACAGTGTACGTCAGTAACATGACTCCCACACACAGGATTCCTTCCTCCACCAAACCTCTAGGTGGAGTCAGGGTTCATCCCAAAATGGTGAAGATAGCGCAAGAGTTACCCGTCAGCCCTTGCTTTCCCGGTTGGCTCGATACACTACCCTCGGGCCCACAGTGAACAATATACTCGCCAAATCATGATCGGTTCAATACAATAACATGGCTAGCTTTCAATCATTGAGGTTATGAAGAAAATTATAGATATCTATACCTTTTGGCCGAAATCTTCACATAAGGGTTGTATAGGTTCAATATAACTAGAAATTAAACCTCACCTGACAAGCGACAGAACAAGACAAGGATACAAGATAGTGTCTATTCGATCGAGGATCTCCGCCCTGGAGAAGAACTGGACAAGAAAGGAAACAATGTGTACTCGTGAGATGAAACTCAATATGAAACCAAGTATGACGCACGGCAATGCTCATGTAAATAAATGAACTCCCAATGAACTCCCAACACCTTAATATCCAAAAAACTTAGCAATCAAGTGTCACTTAAACATGTATGAGAATCAATTAATACCTAAGAGATGAAATTAATCTCAAGAGTCACGTACTCATATCATTCAACCTTTCAAGTTTGCTTCGTATAAGGCATGGGGTCACACAATCATATTTGAGAAATTAAGTATTAAGAAGTGTCAAATAGGAGCATAAACAGGAGCCAAGAAAGTGAAAGGAATGCAATAGAGAGGTTTTGGTAAAGTTTGGCAAAAACGGATAATTTTTGGAAATGCGCATGCTGTGGAAAAAGGGGAATATCTCAAATTATAGAAATTGGAATTGGGTTTTGTTTATTGGAAATGAAACTAGACAAGTAGATCTTTAAAATTATATATATCTCGTTTTCTAGTTCAAAGCGAGGTGAAAATGGCGTAAGCCCGAATTTGGATGAATGCAGATTGTTGGTGAAGTGGCGACACCAAATTAGAAAGGTTATATCTTACAAATTACAAAGGATATTGAGATGATTCACATTAGAGGTTGTTCTAGACTTCAAAAGGTTTCCGTGGGTTCAAAAATCAGGTCAATCGGAGTTCGTTTGAGGGGGTAAACACCTATTTGAAAAATAAACAGATAGCAGAAACGGGCGTTTGGAAGCTCTCGGGTGAGGCAGTAGGTTCCCAAACGGGCGTTTGGTGTTATAATGTAGCACCCTAAACCCCAAGGCAATACATCCCCCATACTATAGCCCGATCCACATACGAAATAGGTAATCCGTACATAAACCGAACATGTAGCGAACAGATGACAAGCAAGAAACAATCTAGCTAGGCGGGACTATACCCCAAAGTAACGCCAAACCAAGATATAAAATTTGAAAGCGGAAGCATTATATCATCCATATATACAGGTACCATATTTACATCAAAAGTATATATAGTAATAGGTACCAACATTTATCAATACATTATCATCTCCTATATATCATACATATCTAAGTCTCCAAAAGATAGTAGTAGTCATAGCAAAATGAATCCAGGAACATCAATACATGGAAAATGCAATGCTAGACTCGGCTGAATGAAAGACCGAACTCAGACTCCCGCCTAGCACGACCATGTGTACCTAAAAAGTGAGGGTGTCAGTCTACCGAAGACTGAGTGAGGGGCATAGATATATATAACACACATCACATGAAAGTCATAGCCTCGGGTGAAGATTTGGAAATGAAAAGAAATATAAGTTTCAAGAAAAAACTTTTCTTCGCCCGAGATTACAACTATCAAGTTTAACATTCTAGTTTATCAATTTCATTCAATACGTGGCCCGGTGAGTTAGGGCTATTCTCCAACCTTACACCAAACGTGAACAATACATGCTTGCTTGAATAATTAATTCGTGATCATGCAATTCAATTAGTACTCAATTAGTAATTTCATGACTCCTTCTTCCTCCAGGTGATAGTGGGTTTGCAAGGCCCAACTATCCACGACATGGTGTACGTCGGGAACATGACTCCCAGCACAGAACTCCTTCCACCACCAAACCTCCTGGTGGCTTCAGGGGTGATCCCAAAGTGGTGAGGATAGCGCAAGAGTTACCCGTCAGCCCTTGCTTTCCCGGTTGGCTCACGACACTACCCTCGGGCCCAAGTGCAATCATGGTACTCGCCAAGACATGCTTGAATCATGAACAATCATGGCTTGCTTGCATGAAATTGATTATATTTTAGAAAACGTTTATAAGTATAATAGTTTTTGGCCGAAAACTCACATAAAGGTCATAAGGGTTCTATGTAACTAGAACAAAACCTCACCTGTGCGATCAAAATACGACAAGGATACACTCTAGGGAGCCTGCTCCTCGTCTACGGCCTTGTGATCTGTACAATCAAGACGTATATACGTGAGACTTGACTCAAAATGGACCAAATATAACGAGCGGCGAAAATGCAACGAGATGACGAGCAATGTACAATGTGACCTGAAAATATCTTGTTTTAGCATGTAATCAATCATATAATAGCAAATTGGGATCAAAGAAATCATTGGATAAAAATCCCAAAAATCAATTTTTATGTAGTAGCTTTTGCTCTGCCGCAGGCCTGGGAACGGCCGTTCCGGGTCCCAGTTGAAAATGGGAAGGGCCGTTCCCATGCCCTTCTGAAAACGTGCCAGCGATTTTAAAATTAAAAAGGCGCTTTGTTGGGAACGGCCCTTTCGGCTCGCAGGCCAAAATGGGAGTTCGCTCACCCGTCCTGATTCAAAAGCGTGGGAACGGCCTTTCCCATAATGCACTGAAGCGGGAAGGGCCGTTCCCAGCTTCTGCAAATTGAAAAACAGAGCAAAAGCAGGGGAAGGCTGCGACAACAACAACAACAACAAAGCAAACACAAGTTTTAATCACCAAAAATTGCAAGAAATCTCGGAAACAAGTTACATACATGTTCATAGTCTCATAAAACACAAAAGAACTCATCAAACCATGCTTGATCATCAAAGTTTTCCACTTTCAAGCTCACACACCAAAACCCCACATAACCTCAAATTTTGCAAGAATTCATGGATCAAATCATGCTATAATCATATATTCATGTCTCTAACAAGCAATAATCCATTTATTCTATAAAATCATAAACCCTAGCTATCATATAATGATCAAGAATCATGAATTTCATGCCTAAACCCACCTTGAAGTTAAAGAAATGGAGAAAGAAGATGATTATGGATGATAAGCTTCAAAGCTTGGATTTTTCTTGAAAATCTTGGATGAAATTTTGATGAAATCTCTTCTTCTTCTTTGAGCTTATGGTTCGGTGAGAAAGGAAGCAAGATATCGATGGATTGTGAATCAAAATGATCAAGAAAGCTTGAAGAAATATTATACCGTGATTCACCATTTTTTAAATGAGTGAAATGCTCAAATTGTAATTTAATCCTTCTAATTATCAAGTAATGCAATCAAGTATAAATGGTTTGCTAAATGTTCAATTAAATCCATAGGAAAGTTATGCAATTTGGTCCCTTAATTTAAAAGAATGAGCATGTAGGGACAAATTTAGCAATTAAATCACTCCCAGTAAATATTTCACGTAACAATTATTTTTCCAAGGCACGAAATAATTTCTCAATGATATGGATTCATATAATTTACATAAATATTATGATATGTAATTTATAAAATTTACGATGTCATGTAGGAAAATAATAAATTAAAAGAAGAAAATAAATTCCTAATGCTCATAAACTCACACGTGGCGTGCTTACCTGTTCATCCGGAACCGGGGCATTACATATAACTAGGGCCCCAAACGGGCGTTTGGAAGAGATATGGGCCAAAAAATAGGGCATACACTCGGAAATGGCTCCCAAGCCTTCCCAACACCAAACCACAACAAGAAATCAACTCAAAACTATCATTTATCATATATATAGCTCATATATATCAATTAGATACCATTTAAACCAAGGAACATGCTTTGATTCATCAAGAAATCATCCAACAAACCCATATATTTCCTGATATCCAACTTCCATATAACTCAAGAATTAAGCATGGAATTCAAAGCTAAAGTTCATAATCATGCTTCTACTAGCTCAAATCCAAGTTATCAATGCAAAACCATAACCCTAGCTCCACTGAAATTCAAGAATATATCATATTCTCATCTATACCTTAAATGAAGAAGGAAAGGATGAAGTGATGAAATGATGATGATGATGCTTCCAATTTCACAATTCCTTGAAATCAAGCTTGAAATTTTGATGAAATCTTTCCTTCCTTCTCTTGGTGTTTCAACCGTAATTTAATGTGTGTGTATGTGTGGAATTCTTCATGAAAATGGATGAATGAGTGCAAGAGATGTATATAATGTCAAAGTCTTCCACTACCTTGCATGACTCACCACATTTTACGCATAGGTCCTTCAAGTATTTGAATTCATATAATCAAGTTACATTCCAAGGAATATGATCACTTAACTCCAATCACATTAATGCAGTTAAGTCCAAATTTACAAATAAATGATCAAGAAAGGACACACATGAGCAATTAGCCACGTTAACAAGTAATTCACGTATCAATTAAAAATAAATCATGTAATAGTTCTCAAGTTGACATAAATTACATATAAGAACTTTAGGAATATAATTCACAAAATATCAGATAATTCACAACTGAAAAACTGGGGCGTTACAAAGACTTTCGACACAAGGCCATAATCCAGGCTCCAGGCTCTGATACTAGTTTGTTAGGATAACATCCCGGATCGGATGGTATATTGTCTCTTGAATTGACCACAATAAATGATATAGAATAGGGAACGAAAAGGTAAGACACGATAATTTACGTGGTTCGACTGAATTTTCTTACGTCCACGAACAAGGGGAGCGATTCCACTATAACAGAGAGTTTACAACAATTAGAGAAAAAAACTATCCTCTAATTAACCCAACACCCACAGAGAACCTCACAATTCTATCACATGAATTAGCTCTCAAGTGTTTCCCAACTATCTAATTTACAAGCCTCACAACAAGCTTTCACGAAGCATAGGACTTTGCTTCGACTCTCTAGGCTTTCTAGGCTCTATCTCTTAACTCTAGGCTCTAGGCCTCTTCTCGGAGCCCCCTTTCCCTAGCCTAGGCTCAGGCCTTACGAAATAAAGGCCCTTTCCAGGCTCCCGACCTTATGGCACCTTGAAACTCACATCCCCTTTTCTGTAGGCTTCCTCCTACTCCGGGCTCTGGGCACACTTCGCCCTTCCTAGGCTCCCCCTTACATCGGGCCCTCGCTCTAGGAACACTTCGTCATTCCTAGGCCCTCTTAAGGGTTCTCATCTTACGGCACTTGACCTCACGACCCTCTTTTCTAAAGGCTTCCTCCAACTCCGGGCCCTGGCTCTGGGCACACTTCGCCCCTGGCCTGGGCTCTAGGTACTAGGCCTCTTCTCCGAGCCCCCTTTCTCTGGCCTGGGCTCTAGGCCTCACTACCTCAAGGCCCTCTCAAGGCTCCGGACCTTACGGCCCTAGGCTTTAGGCTTAAGGCGTCATGGTCTCATGGCTATCTCTAGGCCCTCTCAAGGCTCCTGACCTCACGGCACTTGACCTCACGGCCCTCTTTCTGTAGGCTTCCTCCTACTCCAGGCCCCTGGCTCCGGGTACACTTCGCCCTAGGCTCTGGGCCTCACGACCTCAAGGCTCTCTCAACTCAGCGACAATTATATCACAACTCAGTGATAACTCGGTGACAACTTGTTGACAACTCATTGTCAACTTGTCGACAACTCAATGCTAGCTCAGTGCTAACTCGTTGGCAACATGACTACAACTTGTACGCCAACTTAGTGCTAGCTCATTGACAACTGGATGACAACTCAGCGCTATCTCAGCGCTAATTCAGCGTCATCTTGGAGCCACCTCAGAGCCATCTTAGCGCCAACTCGGTGCCACCTAGGCGGTCAATATGGAACTTTCTTGGACATTAGTAAACACTAATTTAAGACACAATTTAACATGGGATTTGGAGCTTTCCAAGAGTTTGCGCTGGTTTATGCAGCAATCGGTTGGTTCTCAGATGCTATGGAAATCACTCTCCTTTCCTTCATAGGCCCGGCGTTGAACTCCTTCATAGCCCCAGCCGCCGCCGTCGAGCCTGCACCACAACCCCAAATTCATCCCGCCACCCACCTTCGCCGCCTGCAACACAACCCTAAAATTCATCTCAATCGGTGTGATTTCATCTCCCCTCGCCCGATCTGGCTCCACCATGCCCACCCTCGCGCCACCGGCTCCTACCCTGCGACCTCCGCCACCCTCTCTCCTTCTTGCACCATCGCCACCAGATCTCCACTTTCTCCATTGTTTCTCTCCACCATGGCCATCGAATTTTCTCTCCAACCGACGTCCTCTTCATCATGTTCGGTAGAGTGGTATACATATACATATACATATATATATATATATATAATTATTTGATGCATAATATCTATAGGAGATATATTATTTAATGAAAAAAATTATAATGAGGGGTATAATAGTCATTTCATGCTTTAAAAGCACGATAAAACTTGTTCCAGTTGCAGTCAACGCACGTGTGGCACATTAACAAGCTGCAGGATCTTTTTTCCTTTGAAAAAAAAACACAGGGTTTTCCAAACAAATTTTTTTATGATAATTTTTTTTTTCGTGATACATGAGGGGTACAGGTGCAATTTCCTCATATGATTTATGTGCTCGGATGCTTTGAATAAAAACATGAGTTTTTGTTTGAAATTGCAATTATTGATAAAAAAAAAAATTATGTTCGCATGTGTGTTACCTTAAAATGATAATTGATAAAATTTCTGCTCGAATTTATCGATAAATAAATAAATAAAGATATTTATTTTGATAAGACTTGTTTTATTTCGGATCCCGATCAGCTAGGGAAAGTAATACTTCGGATCCCAATCGCTAGGGCAAGTATCCGCTTTTAATCCCGACACTTTAGGACAAGTATTTGTTTGGATACCAACCCATAGGGCAAGTGTTTGTTTTGGATCCCAACCCCGTTAGGGCAAGCATTGGAAATTGTGATTTGATATGTATCGAACAAGAAAATTACAAATTTAGATTAACAAGAAATATGAAAATTCGAGCAGAATATGATATCTCAATTTGTTTTACCCAAAAAATCATAATATTTTTTGATTAATATATAATTTGAATTAATGATATATAATTTTGAACTTGTGATTTTTGCGGACAGATGGACCGTATAGATCGTCGCGAACAAACAAACAAGAGGCGAACAGACAAACTGGCGGGGAATGTCGTTCGGAGCATGAAGAAGAAAACATGGAGGGATTATTTGGGCTGAACCTTATATCAATCGCCTCTGTTCTAGAACATAGAGGACTGAGAGGAGGGGTGGAGTAGTGTTGGGGCCCTACCTACCTAACCCAAGGTTCAACCCAAAGACATGATAAATAGAACAAAAGCCCAAGCAGCTGAGCTAGTGAACACATAACGACGAATAGATATAAGCTAATCAAGAGTTGTTGTGACTTTAGTAGGATTAAGAAAAAACCCTAAGCCCATATTCTATAAATGCAACCCTAGAGATTTGATGATCTAAGCTTTTGGTCTGATATCTTGATTAATCTCTCTGAAATCTTGGCTTACTTTGGTAAGATCTTGAGGAAGAAGGGATTAATCTTTAAGGGTTTTGGGCTAAACGCATCATATATTATATACCGTTAATTTCTTAATTGATGTAGTGTTAGAAATTGAGCGTGTGATGATATTTCCACTGGTTTGTACCAATCAACAAACCAATACTAAAGAGGTGAAGTGCAAGAAAATTTAGAGTGGTTTGACCCACACAACCTTGAAAATAGAAGTTACATTGATTAATCCACTACCTAAGATTGTTAAGTTTGGGATTTTGAAAAAGGATTTCATTAAAGATGAGGGACACGAAGGTTTGACATACAATACAAAACAATATTGGTACGCCCGTTACCAGTACCACGGCCAAGCCCCATTGAAACGCCTGTTAACAACTGTACCCGAGGTCAAACCCCATTAAGACGCCTGGTACCACCAATACCGTAGTCAAGCTCCATGACTCAGCTAGATCATTGCTACCTATTATAATTACAAGTCTAACACTATGGGAGGGTGACTTTTTAACTTTAGTATACTTTTCAATACCAATTATAAAAATAGTGTACTTTTTGTACATATTATAAAAATGGTGTAAAACGTTTATGTGAAAGACGTTTTCCAAAATTCATGACACAGTTGATATTTTCTTACAAATTAATACAATAACTTTTCTAAAATTATAAATTCTACCCCAACATTTACATTTTTCTACAAAAAGAGAATTGACTTTGAAAATATATAAATTTTTATTGTAAACTTGTAATAAATTGTAATGGACAAAACGTCAATACACCCCCTGTCTAGATGGTATCAGAGCCTAGAAGACGATGTCTTTTGGGATAAAAAATATAAAATGTTGATAAAAATAATTATAGATACAATGTATAAATTATTTGAAATAGGAATTATTATATGGTTTCAAATTCTAGATGAAGATAAAAGATTAGATAATTTAGAAAATGAATTAAATTACCTAGATATAGACGGATATAATACAGATGTATCCTATGATGATACAGATTGGCAATATCCTTCGCCTTAATATGAGAATTTTAACTAAACGAGAGTTAGCTAATTTATATAATTTTTATGAAGATATGCTAAATTATTTTCTAAAAATGAATAAATTAAATCCTTCCAATTATTATAAAAAGAAGATAAGGAAGTTTAGAACAAAAAGAAATTATTATTCAAACCTCCTTTCTATATGAATCGTTATTGGGAAGATTGGATAAACAATATAAATAAAATATTAGAATTGGATACTAAAATTGAAAAGCTAAGAGATGAAATAAAAACTTCAGTGGATAAAGAATTATGTAATAAAAATAAAATGATATAAAGAAGTTAAAAAATCTACTAAAAAAGGAAAAGAATAAGGCATTATTAAATAGAACAAAAGCTGGAAAAATATGGAAACAATAGACATAAACCTTCAATCTATAATTGAATCTATTAATAGAATCAAAGAAGAAATGTTAAATCTTCAAGATTCTATAAGAGAATTAAAGAACGAAGTTCAATTAAATAGAATTAATATGAAGCAGCTAGAAATAGCCATTAAAGAAAAGGAAGAAAGATTTAAGGCTGAAAAATTAAAAGATATAGAAAAAGAAATAAAAACTCCTTTTAAAGTAATAAATTTAGAAAAAACTAAACCATATGAAAAGGGTTCCTTTGATGATTATATGTTAAATATAATAGTTCCAAGAATGCTTAAAGAACAAGAAGAGAGTTCTAAAGGAGCTCTTGAAAGACTTAAGGCTAAAGAAACTAATATAGAAAATGAAAATAAACAAGAAGAAAATCAAAATCAAAATAAAATACAAACATGAATGAAATAAATGATTTAATTGAAGATTTTGAAAAATAAATTTGGATGATATAGTAGAATACGAAGTAAGAATGAATAATAGTGGTCCTTCAGGAACCAAAAGATCAGATGGATCAATAATAGAAGATCCAGATGAATCTATGGGATCTAAAGAACCAAAAAATTATCCAACTTATTTTAATACAAAGAAAAATAAACATCAGGATAAAAGAACTAAAAGTTATAATGTTAAATATCAACTTAATGATGAATATTCCGAACCCATAAATGTAAATGGTAGTAAATTAAACCTGAATAATAAAATAGATAAAAGAAAAGTTATAATCAAATGGCAAAATGATATGATTGCCTACTTTTTGAATCAAGATGAAATATACGCTACAGCATCTAAAAGAACTGATTATATAATATCTACATTTGATGGAATTGTACATAGTTGGTGGAAAGGAATTTCTCCTGATATACAAGGAATAATGAGAACTACTATGGAAACTGGTTTTGATAAAGATATTAGGACTGGAGTAGAAGGAATGGCATACTATATAGCTGATGAATTCTTAGGAGAAAATTGGATAAATGATACAGAAAATGAATATATAAGAAATAAAGAGGAAGCTAGAAATGATCTTATAAATCTTTCGATATGCTCTATGAAATTTCTTCGAAATTATATAGAAGAATTTTGTGACTATTATTATAAACAATATTGGAGTGGAGAGTCACAAGACATATATCTTAAAAGGTTCTATTCAAAACTCACAAATCCCTGGAATACACACCTAAATGAAGTTTGGGAAAAGGAAAAAAGAAAATACAACTGATAATTTAGGAGGAAGAATAAGAGTTTTAATAGATGAATTGAAAAGACTTTGTTATGAGCAACAATTATACAAGAAATCTAGGAAAATTTCCGGGCTTTATTGTTCAAAATTAGAAATGCCTACCCAATGGGGTTGTGAAGAGAGAAATAGAAATAGACCTTATAGAAAGAGAAAAATATAAAAAGTTTGATAGAAAAAATATAAAACCCAAAAGAAGATTTTTTAAGAGAAAAGGAAAACCAAATAAAAAAACCTACAAAATGCCAGTGCTGGAATTGTGGTGAAGAAGGTCATAAATCACCAGAATGTCCTAAACCTAAGAAGGTAAGAACGATAGAAGCTGAATTTATAGAAATAAAAGACGAACTAGAAGAAGTGTCAGATATAGAAAATCATATAGGAAATGAAATATATGTTGAAATAAGTTCTTCAGAAAGTTCTGAACTAGAATCTGAATCTGATTAAATGGATTCTAAAATACAGAATTATAATGAAGAAGAAATAATAGAAGAAGAGAGTACAGCAGGATATGCTAAACGAATAACTTTTAGTCAAGAAACACTTGACAAAATAAAAAACTTAAAGTTAAGTGCAGCAAATCCAACAAATAATATATTCACTGGATTGGCTAATTTAGTAAAAAGAAATAAGATAAATATCTATGACTATCAAGAGGTAGAAAAAGCTATAAGTATAGAAAATACCTCTGGAAAGGTCAAGATAAGTCTTATAACAAGAGGAATCGCTAATAATGCTATAAATAAAGTGAAAACATCTCATAGACCAATGATACAATATATATATTTGGGAATAATACAATTTCTAGTTTAATCTCTATTTAGAGAATGTATAGATAGTCCATTAGTCCTATCTTTACATGATCAAAGATTTAGAGACGCTAAAACTAGTCATCTGGGAACAATTGAAGGAAATTTGTTTTATAAGCAATTTCTTTTTGAAGTTTTTCTGAAATATAGTATCAATTTACAAGATGAAAATATAGATGACGTCTTAACTTTACATCATAAATTTATAAAAGATATAGGTTTAAAAGACGGAAGTAAGGCTTTCACTATCTACTATAGAGCACTTTATGTGTTGAGTAATAGTAATTATGGTAGAACTTATCAAAATGAACCATACTTAAAAATAGATGAAGAATGTAAAGATATAGCTACAGCAAAATTACCTTTATTAGAAGAAATACAAGAAATAGAACCCTATCAAATAGAAATTAATAATAAACCAGAAATGGAAAAAAGATTATTACCTTCTAGTCTTAGTTTCCAAGGAAACAGATTATTAGGAGGAAGTTCTAAATATTCTCTTACTGGAGAAAGTTCTGGTACAAAAATGGAAAGAAAGTTAACTGTTAATAAATCTCTAAGATATACAAATTCAATGATTATAGAAGGAGAATATTTTAATGGAACTGATAGAATATTTGGACCTAAAATATTGATAGACACAGGAGCTAGTGTTAATCGCTTTGCTCAAGTAAAAAATAAAGGACTAATAGGAATGATTACTAGCCTACCAATCCAATATACATCCTTTGATGGATTTAAGGCAACGTGTAATCAAGAGTTATATGTCCCAATTACTATACAAGGAATAAAATTGAAAGTTAAATGTTGTATAGATACATATATGAATGGAGAATTCTTTGATATAATTCTAGGAAATGAATTTCTCAATAATTATGAATATTACAAAATAGAAAAGAATGGAGTTACACTCCAAATACAAGAAAATGAAATATTTTTTCCTAAATATGAAAGGAATTAATTTTCCTTTAAGTGTTTTTATAGAATTAACACTTTTAAAAGGAAATATAACAACATGTGTTTTGATAGACACGGGATCAGAAATAACAATATTTAAAACATTCTTAATTAAAGAATGGAAAACAGATAGCAATATAAGAATTAAAGGTATAACGGGGACAATCTCAAGCTATTAATAAAGTAGCTAAAGATGTAGAAATAATACTTGGAAGTAAGATAATTCTTATTAAACAAGTATATGAATATAATTCTTTAGAAGCAGATATATTATTAGGAAATGATTTCCTTGAACAATTTCAATTCTATACACAAAACGTATATATGGTAACATTAAAAACATCTTGTGGACATCTTTTTAAAATACCAGAGTCAATAAACCATTCAGAGTTCAGCAAGCTGAGCGTGGTGGACGACAGGTGTTTGAGAAAATTCCAATACGGATTAATACCATTTCCATAAAAAGGATAAACTTAGATGTTATTAAAAAAAAAAATAGAAGAAAACTATAACAATAATCCATTAGCTTTTTGGAAAGAAAGTCATCCCAAAGCTAAAATAGAATTAACTGAAAATGTAATTATAAAAGAAAAATCTATGTTATACACTATTGAAGAAAGACAAGAATTTAAAAAACAATTAGAAGAATTAATAAATAAAAAACTCATTCGAAAAAGGTTCAGTCTTTTCTCTAGTCCTGCTTTTATGGTTATGAATGAAGCATAAAAGAAGAGGAATAAAGCTAGAATAGTAATAAATTTTAAAAGGTTAAATTATTTTACTAAAACTGATAGTTATCCTTTACCAAATAAAGAAGTTATCATAAATCTAGTCAAAAACAAGTCTTTCTATTCTAAATTTGATTATATTCTGGCTTTTGGCAAATAAAAATGGAAGAGGATAGTATTCAATATACTGCGTTTAGTGCTCCTCAAGGACATTACGAATGACTTGTAATGCCTTTTGGGCTAAAAAATGCACCTTCGATCTACCAAAGAAAAATGGATAACATTTTTTCAAAATATCACAAATGTATGGTAGTATATATAGATGATATCTTAATCTCTTCTGATACCAAAGATGATCATAGAAAACATCTTTTATTATTCGCTCAAATTTGTAAAGAAAATGGAATTGCTCTTGCTGAAAGAAAAGCTATAATAGAGAAAAAAGAAATAGAATTTTTAGGGTTAAAATTGAGTGCTGCAGGAATAAAATTGCAACCTCATATTTCTCGAAAAATCTTAGAATTTTCAAATAAACTAGATAATAGAAATCAAATAGAAAGGTTTCTTGGATGCTTAAACTATGCTGAAAGATTTATTCCAGAATTAGCAAAGAAAAAGCATGAAATACAAAAATTGCTTAGGAAAAATAATACAAAAGGATGGAATTCTAAACATACAGATATAGTTGTTAGTCTTAAAGAGGAATGTAAAGCATTACCAGAATTAAGACTACCAGAAGATAAAGACAATCTAATTGTCCAAACTGATGCTTCTGATTTATATTGGTCTGCAATTCTAAAAACAAATCTAAATGAAACTTGTAGATATACCAGTGGAACTTTCAGTCAAGCAGAGGTAAATTATACAACACATGAAAAAGAACTACTTGGTATAATAAGAGGAATTGAAAAGTTTTCTCTTTTCCTTTTACAAAAACCTTTTGAAGTTCATACAGATAATACTCAAATTCAGAGTTTAATACAAAATAAACTTCCAAATAAACCTCAATATAGGAGACTACATCGTTGGCAAGTTTTCTTATCACACTATAATTTTAAGGTAAAACATATTAGAGGAATGGATAATTTCTTAGCAAATTTCCTTTCTCGAAATGTTGAATATGGTCTTGAGTAAAGGCGAGTATATGCGTCTACATATACCTAGTCCATCTCAAACGGTAGATGGTAAAGACATTATCAAATCCGTTAATGGGTGATGATTTCCCAAAAATCATATTGAGATGAGTATATGCGTATACATATACCTAGTCCATCTCAAACGGTAGATGGTAAAGACAATAACAAATCCGTTAAAGGGTGGTGATTTCCCAAAAATCACTTCAAGGCTAATAAAGTTTTATTTCACCTTCAATTTTGCAGGATGAAGGACATACAGGAACTAGCTGAAATAAAGTCAGAAGTTGATACATTAAGAGTAATCTCTCTTGATATAAATGAAGCACTAAACATCTTTGAAGACTCCATACAAGATAGTCTCAAGGTTTTACCCGATCTTGTCATAGAAAATGCAAAAAGAATGGATAATTTATATAAAAGAATTGAAAATTTAGAAAATGATACAGAAAAGGCAGAGTGTTCAGGCAGTAAAAAGCCAGAAATGCCTGTAAAAATAGAAGAAGAAAATAAAAAATAAGAGATAAAAGTCAAGGAAGAGAAAAGGACATCCTCTACAAGAAAAATAAAAATAGAACCACTTCAAAAATCTGGTTCTTTCAAAACTGTGCAAATAAAGGGTGAATATATACCAAAACACTCTTATGACAAAGAATACAAAAGAATGTTTGATCTGTCATATAACTATCCAGATTGTGAAGAAATCTTTTACTCAAGTGGAAACACAATATACCCAAGGTTAACTACAATCAATGGGGCTGAACCAAACCAAGTTCTAAAACTTGCAGAATTCGGTTTTTTTGATTTATTATATCTGAGCAAAGAACAGAAGGAAATAAGTGGATTTGAGGATACATTCAAGTCCCAGGTTTCCCAATTTGCTAAAGGAAGACAATGCGTCTTGAAATTCTATACCATATCTCCAGAATTGGATGGAAATAGATGGTATGAGTCACTTCATATTGTCTCCATAAATCCATTATACAGCAACATCAGCTTAGAAGTTGGAAGAAAAAGTTTCAAGGCTGCAATATACTCCCAGGAATGGGTTGTTACAAGAAGAGCTCTAGGGATAAAAGCAATACAGAGTATCGCAGAGAATCTTCTGAATAAAGGTTTTCAAACCATTTATGTCGCTGGTAACTGGATTTTGGTTACTAAAGGCTCTGTAAATGATCCAAGATCTGGATTACTAGAGGAATACTACAGGTACCTTGTTACCCATAGAACTATTTGCTCCATTGCTACAAGACAAGAGGCGTGCAAATTAATTGGGTGCCATACAGACATCAGGATGTGACAACATAAAGAAAAAAGTCCAATAGAGAGACGTAAGCAATGACGTCTGCAACCAATTGAGAGACATAAGCAATGACGTCTGCAACCATTATAAAACTGTCGGTAGAATCTCAGCCGTTGAAAAAAAGATAGATCTAACAGATACAAATAAAAGTTAGGATTTCCTTATTTGAAGGAATCTTATCTCTTTACGCGTTTTGAGTTGTATAAATAGATGTGGTCTGTAATATAGAAAGGCATCGAAAAAACAGAGAGTGAAGATTGAGAAAAAAGTGTCTGTAAGATTTGTAATGTGAGTGTTTGTCTTTGTACTGAGTATGGAAAAATAAACCCTTAAAGGGGATATAAAATCCTTTCTTTCATAAAACACAAATTCTATTTTATTTTGAGCTTATTACATCTCTTTACTCCTTTTTATCTTTTCAAAAGAAGATATTTGGTTCGATAATCCGTAGTGAATTTTCCGTTGGAGATCGAAGCTTGTTTCCGTTGATGTCCATATAGGCAGGAGGCCGTCAGGACTGTTGGAATATTGAGCTGATCGAGGAAAAAGAAGACGAGCCTTAGAAGAATCCAATAGATCTTTATAGAAGACGAAGGAGATAAAGAAAGGTAATAAACTTTACTCAAAATACTTTGTGAATTATGATTTCAGAATGGATTTTAGAGTACTCTTGTCAAAATCAATATTTGATGAATTTTGCTATTAAAATTGTTCAGTTCATATATAAGTTTTTCTTTACAATCATAATTTCATATAATTATGGATGAAGTTTCGGATGGTGATTTCAGAAGAGGATTAAACCTTGCTTATAAATTTGGCAAGTGTTTTGATGAAGATACATCTGATAAACATTTTAGACAAATGATAAAACAGCTTTTGAACTCTAAAATGAGATCATTAGTACAAGAACATAAAGATAAACATAAATCTCAAGAAGAAGATTGTGATGAAAATTGCAAAAGGATAAATAAAAAATTAAATGTCATAAATAAAATAATTTTTGCTATAGAACAAATCTACGAACAAGAAGAATCTTTAGATTCTTAAAAATAAAATGAATTCCAGAGAAATAAAAGCAGATATAAAAAGGTTAGGATTAAGACTAAAATCTATAATAACAAGATTTACAATTTCTTGGATTATGATGAAGATTTTTAAGATGCTTGATGAAGAAAATAAATTATCAGAATCTGCAAAAGAAGAATATATAAACAAATTAAAACAATAAACAAAAAGTTAGTAGAGAAAATATATCAAAGAGAAATAAATGGTTAAAAATGGATCTATATGAAAAATAGATGAATAGACATCAAAGAATAAAAGCAAGAAAAGCGATAAAATATAACACGGAAAAGTTAAAGAATATTGATAACCCGTTTCAAAAAATTATGCATAAAAAGATATTAGAAAATTTAAGAATACAGGAACAATATCTTATGAAAAAATAATAAATTCTAAAAATACATTGCTACGATTAGAAGATTGTATTAATTTCATTAAAAGGCAAAATAAAGAAATAATATGGTCAATGCAAAATATCCCTCGTTATAATATAATGGATAAACGAATACTAGAAGAAAATAATGAGACCATAGAATGTTATAAAGATAAAATAAGAAAAATTTATGTACTTTCGTCAGCCTAATAAAATAAATAGAATAAACTTAATTATGAATATTGAAAAAATGGGAAAGAATTTAGAAGCAGCTTTACAGAAGGAAAAAATTTATAAGAAAAATTACGAACGAACATTAAATAAAATTGTAATAAATAAAGATACAATTATACATGGTATAAAAGAACAAGAAAAAATAATAAATAATATAAATACCAAGTTTGTTGGAAAAATACAAGAAAGGGAAATTAATGGACCGAATTGAATATACTTATAAAATATTGGGCCTTATTCATAATATTTTATAAATTGACCTCAACCATAATAAAGACGTTTGCTTGATTGACGTCCTATACCAAAGTTGAAAAACATATAATTTATATACTACAATCATAACACTCTTAAGGAATTAACCTTATTTTTACAATTTCACCCTATGGGAGCTCTATAGTCTTTATGGGAGACTTTTTATTTATAGTGTAGATTGAAAATGACATTTCAGAAAGGTACAAAATGCCTTTTTGAAAAACGTTTCCAAAAAACCATGACACAGTTGATATTTTCTTACAAATCAATACAAATAACTTTTGAATATTATACTTTCAACCACAATACTTTTCATGAAAGGATATAATAAGTATATAACAGATTCATACGAAGAATATAATAATCATAAAAAATCATAATTAGTAGCAAAAAATAATGGACACTGGTTTATAACAAGATATCATGAATATTGGACAGAATATTATCAAGAACAAATACAAAAAACTATTTCAATACTAAAACGATTTGAAAAATAAAATGGATCAATATAACAAACAGTTAAAACAGGAAACTTTAGTATTAAACTTAATAACTAATCTAGCAAACTACAAAATACAAGAAGAAATTCTTAATAGCAGGAAACGAAGAGAAAGACAACTTATAAAAAATGAAATATACACTCCAGTTAATTTAATAAAATTAGAAAAATACATGAAATGGTTAAAACAACGTAATGTAGAAACAGAAGAATTTAGAGAACAAACTGAAAATACAATAAATTGGTGCAAGAAACTAAGAACTAAAATAAATATACTTTCATCAGCATGAATTTTACACAAGAATTACAAAAATTCGTAGAAACATTAAACGAACAATTACAATCTTTAAATAATACAGTTCAAACATTAACAGAACAATTAGTAAATACTAATGAAAAGATGTCTCAACTTGAGAATACTATTACAACCATCAATAATAATCAAGAAATAGAATCATATTATAAAATTGATCATAACAT
Source organism: Lantana camara (assembly GCA_037501455.1). Taxonomy (NCBI): domain Eukaryota; kingdom Viridiplantae; phylum Streptophyta; class Magnoliopsida; order Lamiales; family Verbenaceae; genus Lantana; species Lantana camara. The sequence continues at coordinate 91,271,738 of CM074863.1, forward strand.
TTTCTCTTGTCATCAGGAGGGGGGAGAATATCCACATTTATTTCACACTAGTACAAATCCACAATTAAACACCATTATAGACATATTACAACAAATTCTTTTAGATAAAAAACAAAATGTTATAAATGAAATAGACAATACGCAAGAAATTTTAAATAAACTTCTACAAGAACTTAGAGGAAAACAAGAGGAAAACCAAATTGGTACATCTGAAGAAAAACAAATAATACTTCCTATGTCAAACTATCAAGAAATATTAAAACAACTCAAAGAAGTAATTATACGAAAAGAATATTCTAGACGTATAACTATTGCTGATCTTGAAACATATTTTGGAAACAGAAATCTCAAACCTTTTCAAATAGAAGCTCCACGATTATAATGGAAACTTTTGATTTAGAAGAAAAAATTGCAGAATTAAACAATTTATTAGAATCTTTAAAAATAGTTGATGAAGAAAATAGACAAAATCATACATTAGAAGCTATAAAACCAGGAGTAGAAAACGAAGAAGTGATATATGGATATGAGTCATCAGAAGACGATGTGTTAGGAATGGAACACGGATTAAAACAAGAAAAAGATAAGAAAGATATTCCAGAAGCAAGTAATACAAATAAGAAAGAAGAATTTGAATATTATCAAGAAGATAGATATACTAATCCTCTAAAAAACACAAGTATACAATATAATTTTAAAAAAGGATATATTCCAAATAAAAAAGGAAGATGGTCTAAAATACCTGAACAATATATACCTACAAAGGGAATATTAGGAGTCGATAGAATATTAAATTTAGACTGTGTTACAAACAAATCAACACTTATTACTGAATGGGCACATAAATTAGGATTAATTCTAGAAACTGAAGATAGATTAAGACAAGGAAATTTTAAAACAATATTTAATTTTGTATATTATAAAACAATAGGAAACGTAGCACACTACTTATCTTCATTATCAGAAGAACAAAAAACACTTTTAATAGGAAGACTCTGTAGAAACTTTTTGGAATATAGTTGATAAAATATATGCAGAATTTATTGGGATACCTATACAAAATTCAGGATTTTTTGTATCTGATAGAGAACAAGATAGAGCAGCATTCCATTTAGCTAATACACAAATATTAGACATGTGTGATATAGAACACTTTAACTGCGAATACAATATGTATTACTATGGTTTAAACAGAGAAAAATATCTGTCATTATACTTCAATAAATTACCCTATCCAGTAGGACAAATAGTATATGCAGAATTTAAGAAACAAGTAAACGAAGGATTTATTTCGGAAACATTAGGAGGAGCACAAGTTGTAGTAGAACAATTTATAGGAGACAAATGTTATGAAAGAGAATTACACAATGTTGTTAAAAACAAAGTCACGATATGTTGTGAGGGAAATCCTTTAGTACCCCAACAATATGGAGAAAGTTCATACATAATCCGGCCAAACAAAAAGAGAAAATATAAGAGAAAAGATAAAAGATACAGATGGAGAAAGAAATCTAAGAGATGGACAGATAATAATAAACATAAATTTCAAAAAAGAAGAAGACGTTTCTTTAAAAAGAAAGAATACAAACCTAAACAAAAATACTGCCCGGAAGGGAAGAAAAAATGTCAATGTTGGCTTTGCCACGAAGAAGGACACTATGCAAGAGAATGCCCTAAACAACAAAGACAATCTGGAAAAAGATTACATATTGTAACGCCCCAATTTCCGGCTTTCCAGGTACGCGAATTAATTGTCAAATGTGTCTTAACTTCCTAATTGTCCTTAATTTACATTTCTTTAAATTAGTAGACTAAATTTCATGAATATATTCTTGGACTAAATTGCTCATTCTTCCTGAGTATGAACTTGATTGCATGAACTAGACAACTTGGGGACTTAATAGCAAATTATGGTGAGTCATCCCATCTCTTGGAAGCATCACGTAATATATGCATCTCTTTCATTTCTTCCTTTCATATACACACAAGCATATCCACCTCCATCTCTCTCTCGGTTCCTCCATCAAAGAAGAAGGGAAAGTGGGAGTTCATCATCATCATCAAGCTATCTTCCATCCAATTGATTACTTGAAAGCGTGAAGCTTCTTCATCATCTCTCATCTCTTTCTTACAAAGATAAGACATGAATACATGAATTCTTGAATTCATTATGTGAAGCTAGGGTTAATGATTCTATGTGATACATGGATTAGATATTATTTGATGCAAGAATATGTGAGTATATCATGATTAGAAGCATGAATTCTTGAAGGAATTAAGCTTATGTGATGGTTGGGTGTGTGATCATGAAAGTGGAAATTCTTGATGTCCTTGAGTGATTTGAGTGTTTAAATGGAGCTTTATGGTATTTTGGATATGTATGCATATTGATTTCACGAAATATTGCATTTTAATGCATGAAAATTCATGTTTTGGTTGATTGTTGTGTTTGACCGAAGTTTTCCCCTGTTTTTCCCCTGTTTTGCTGCTGCTGCGAAGCAGGTCGCGACCGCGACAAAAAATATGCATAAAACTGGTCACGCCCGCGACCCCATTTTGGCCAACTTTCGACTTTTGGAAAATTGCATGAAAAATTCGGGAAAAGGTTTTTGGTCGCGCCCGCGACCCCTCCAGAAACTGCATTTGTCCAACTTCGAACCAACGCCATTTTCACCTCGGTTTGAATTAGAAAACATGCCATATAGCGTTGGAAAGGTCTTTGTGTCTAGTTTCATATACAATAAACAAAACTCAATTCCCACTTCTAGAATTAAAGATATTCCAGTTTTCCCTCAACGTGTACATTTTCTAAAATTGTCCGTTTTTGCCAAACTTCACCAAAACCTCTATTATTGCATTCTTTTCACTTCATTAGCCCCGTATGTGACTTATATGAGTTATAAACTTGGTTTAGTGATATTTGTGCTCTTAATTGACATTACTTAAGTGTTATTGCATAACATATTGATTATGAATACGCCGTGCGTCACTATTTGGTATATACCTATTTATCACCAATCATTTCCAAGCTCTCAAGTGTTTAGCAAGCAGGTTATGTTCGTGCAAAGCATTGCGCGTACCGTGATCGAATCGTTCAATGGATAACAAGCGAATCAGGCTCATGCAAAGCAATGCGTGTAGTTTGATTGGTATTATGTTCACGCAAAGCAATACGTGCATTGTGATTAATACCATGAATGGGATGACCCCTGAATCCATCAGGAAACTAGTGGAGGAAGGAATCCCGCACGTGGGATTCATAAATCCTAACGTGCGTAGCATGTATGAACGGGATGACCCCTGAATCCATCAGGAAACTGGTAGAGGAAGGAATCCCGCACGTGGGACTCATAAATCCTGACGTGCGTAGCATGAATGTGTATCGTGAATGGTGAAGGCTCGCTACCTTCCCACTATCGTGTTATCGTGATAGGAGTGATGTAGTTATTGGAGTGATGGAGTATATTGGAGTGATGTAGATATTGGAGTGATGGAGTTATTGGAGGGATGGAGTTATGGGAGTGTTCGTGGGAGTGATGGAGTTCTCGGGAAATCAATATACATGTCGTGTTCTTGCAGGTACATTCTAGACAGGAATTATTTATTTATTTGTTTATCATTTTCAAGGAATTATTGTCAAAACTACTTGTTATGTATTTAGGAGATGATAATGTATTGATATGTAAAACCCATGTGTAAATTAATTGATAAACAGTCGATAGTATATTATGCTTCCGCTTTGTTCTATTGCATGTATAAATTAGTCCCGTCTAGCTAGTTGATCTCTTTGCACTGTAACCCGTTCGCTGCAGGTTGATTCATGTACGGACCACCCACTTTGTATGTGGATCGACCTGTAGTGCGGGGGTGTGGCATCCTTACGTGTTGGGGTGCTACACATATACTTCAAGTAGCTCAAACATATGATCTAGAACCAATAGAAGAAGACTATTCTGATTTGGAAAACATATATGAAATAGAAACAGTTACAGAATCAGAAAATGAATCCAGTTCAGACGAAGATTTTTAAATGAAAAACTCTAACGCTACTTTCATAGAAGTGAAAATAAAAAGTAAAACAATTAAAGCATTTATAGACACAGGAGCAAGTTTATGCTTTGCTTCGCCAGCTCTTGCGATATTCAAATGGAAAAAACTTAAACAACCATTAAAAATAATGATTGCAGATGCAAGTCATTATTATATATGGTATGCTACATACTTAGAAAAAGCTTGGATACAGGGATATTATTTTACTATACCTTCTATATACAGACACGAAACAGGATTACCATTCATCATAGGAAATAACTTTTTGAAACTATATAGACCTTTTTGTCAAGATTTAAAATACATCACTTTAAAATCACCTGTTAATGAAAAACTAACTCAAAAGAGTGAAACTGTAGAAATACCTATAGTAAAGATTGAAGACAGAAGTAATCTTATAGATAAAATGGATTATTTAATCAATCATGAATTAATACTTTTCATAAAAACAAATCTTCAAAAAGAAATAGAAGAAATTTTAGACTCTGTCACCAGTGAAGATCCTTTAGACAAAGATAAGGATAATAATCATATGATAGTTGAAATTAAACTTAAAAATCCTTTAGACGAAGTAAATGTAAAAAATAATATACCTTATTCTAAACGAGATATTGATGAATTTAAAGAAGAATGTAAACAACTTTTGGAAAAGGATTAATTTCTGAAAGCAAAAGTCCACACGCAGCACCTGCATTTTATGTAGAAAATAAAAATGAAATAAAATGAGAAAAACGACGAATGGTCATAAATTATAAAGAATTGAATGAAAAAACTGTAGGAGATGCAAATAAACTTCCTAGAATTGATTATATCAAGGATACGTTAAAAGGAAAAACATGGTTCAGTACATTAGACGCTAAATCAGGATACTGGCAGTTAAGATTGCATGAAAATACAAAACCTCTAACAGCTTTTACATGTCCTCCACAAAAACACTACCAATGGAATGTTTTACCATTTGGTTTGAAACAAGCACCTGGAATATACCAAAGATTTATGGACAAAAACCTTGAAGGTTTGGAAGACATTTGCCTTGCTTACATTGATGATATTATCATCTTTAGTAATCAAGATAAAGAAGATCATTTGAAAAAACTAAAAATTGTTTTGAAACGATGCAAAGACAAAGGACTGATTCTTTCTAAAAAGAAAGCAGTCTTATGTAAACAAAAAATCGATTTTCTTGGAAATACTTTTGATTCACAAGGAAATATAGTTCTTCAAGACAATATTTTGAAAAAATTAAACTATTTTCCAGATCAAATCACTGATCGAAAACAGTTACAAAGATTTCTTGGATGTTTAAACTACATTTCTGATCAAGGATTCATAAAGAACCTTGCTAAAGAAAGAACACAATTACAAAAGAAAATTTCTGAAAAAATACAATGGAATTGGTAAATTGCTGATTCGATACAAGTACAGAAAATAAAACAGTATTGTGAAACATTGCCTGTTTTATACAATCCAAAGGAAAATGATTTTATTATCATTGAGACAGATGCTTCAAATGATACATGGTCTGGTTGCATGCTTGCAATACCAGCCGAAAAAATGAATACAAACGACCTTGAAGGTCATATGAATACAAGAACCAAAAAGGTTCGCGAGATTACACAACTCTGTAAATACATATCTGGGACATTTACAGAAACCCAGAAAAATTATACAGTTCATGAAAAAGAAACATTTGCATGTCTAAAGATACTTCGAAAGTGGAAACTCGAGCTTCTACCTCGAGAATTCGAACTTTGAACAGACTCAAAATACTTAACAAACTTCTACAGGTATACACTTCGGGACAACTACAATCAAGGAAGATTGATACGTTGGCAGCTCGAGATAAGAAGATACCAGTTTCACATCGTATACATAAAATCAGAAGAGAACGCTCTTGCAGACACACTCACATGAGAATGGAGGCCGCAATAGCCTTGATGAAACAAAACATTGAAACAATTGATCGTAAGATACAACAATTCACGAAGGCTAAACATTTGGAGATACAAAGATTCACAGAATCCAAGATGACACAACGTCAAGAATTTCTTGCCGCATTAGTCGGGCTTCCACCATCAGAGTTACCAGCAAGCGTGGTGGATCCATCATCCAACACAAACAACACAAACACACAATTAAAGGCATTCACAAAATCAAAAACATTTCCACAAACAGCAGCAGGAGAGAATACTTCTTCACCAGTAGCAGCTACACAAAACGATGAAGATGACAGAAAACAAATTAAACAATGGTATGTTATATTCAATGGTTCAAGCCGAGGAATATATGATCAATGGTCAAAAGCCGATGTTCATATATAAGGAAACCTAGCAATATCATACAAAACATACAACAGTCTTTCAGAAGCCAAACAAACCTTTGAAGAAACAAAAACCTACAAAAACTCCCTTCAAACCACTCTAACACTCCAAGCCCAAAACAGTTTCAAAGAAAGGATGAGAGTCCTTGGAAATATACCCACGGTAAATCCAATGGACCGTGTTTAAACATCAGCCAAAAATAGGCCCAAATACAACCCTCAAAAGAAAAATTTGATAATCTTTTGAAATCCATTTTTGAATACAACCCAAAGACAGACAAAAACAACCTTTTTTTGGTACCCAGTAAACAGAAACGGCCAAAAGTCATTATATTTGAACAAGCAGACCCAGACTTGATATACCAATTCTTCATACAGGGATTTCTTGACACCTTATACTTCAAAAACCCAAACTGTTTTAAAAAATTTAGCCCAAAACTAATGTCGACACTTCAAGACTATGCTAGACGAGTCTTAAAAGGAAACATGGATAAAGAAATAGTCTTCAAATCTACAATTTCATACCCTATCTTCAACGAAGGAGTATCAGTATACTCTCATGGAATTATCAAACTGATAGTTTCGAATGGAGAATACCCCTGCATTGATACAATGGATACACTTGATGACATAAATGAGATAGTTGCAAAACAACTAAATCAAATATTTTATGCATCACAGGAGATAAACAAGGACAGTAATGTCAAAATAAACTATAAATCTAATTATCATTTAATATATGGATCTTCGAGATACACAATTCCACCATTACAGCTAAAGACGTTGGAAAATTTTGAGAAAACTTTTATCAAGATTGAAGAACACAGCCTGAAGACACTTCCTAAGGAAATCAAACTCATTTTCTGTGAATACAGTGAAATAATTGATGAACACAGCTGTGCAATGTGCCAAGACAAACCTGAAGACAAAGCTAAAGAAACAGGGTCCCACAATTCCAACGAGTCAATAAAGGAAGACACTGTTACTGAAGAGTAATGTAAACTGACGCATGCAATGACGTCAAACACTCAAAAAATACGCAAGCAATGACGAACACATCTCAATAATGCAGACTTTATGTCTCTATCGGCTTTTCAAGTGCAGTTGTTGAGCACCATTATTATCTTTACTTTAAAAGTCTTTTTTACTTTTTGACATTTTGTAAATGAAAACGCGTCTGTAACAGTGAGTCGAGTGCCTATATATTAGCCTCAATGTAGTATGTAATATTCAGACTTTAATAAAAAGAAAAAGATCATGTGTTGATCAAAAAACTCCCTGAGTTTTTAAGCCTTTGAGCTTTTCTTTTCTGTTGGCCTCACGCCTGAATAGCAGAACTATACACAACCATACACAAACCAAACAATTCTCATACCAAAATCAAACATATACTTCGAAGAAAGATGAACAGGTAACATGCAGTGCATGAAGATAGTAGATAGGAATACACAAACAGGTAAACAATACAAACTTTGTTCTGAAATTGTTATTTATATTTTTGTATACTAAAAATTTTATACATGGAAACTAGTTTAATAGATCAGATTGAACACTTTGAAACAACTGAAGAATACGGATACTTTTCTCAAGATATTGTTATGGACAACAAAAAATTAAACAAAGTTAGAAGAAAAGAGTTAAACTTAATTGATGGACAAGATATGAAAACAGATTTAAAAACAAAACTAAGTAGGAAAAACATTATATTATACGAAAAATTTACATGTGAAACACCAATTGAAATTTCTACAACAAAAGGAACACAGGCTATTTCGTTAATAAACAAAGCTGATATAATTCAGAAAATAAAAAAAGCAAAACATACACCTAGTGAAATAGGATATATACATATTTCTATAATACAAATACTAATTAAGAGTACATTTGCTGAAGGAATAAACTCACCCATAAAACTAGCTATATGTGATGACAGAATTATGAACATAAAAGATAAAATACTTGGAATAATTGAAGGAAACCTTGCTTATACTAAACTACTTTTTAATGTAGCTTTACACTACGCTATACCACTTATAACAGAAAAACTAGATAAATCTTTAAACATTGCTTATAAATTCGAAAGACAAGATTTAATGGAGACAAACGATTATCCGTTTTCAATAACATACACCATTGGATATGCTCTGACAAACAGCCATCATAGTATACAATTTAAAAACACAGATAAGATATATATGGAAGACATTTTTCGAGAAGTTTCTCGTATAAAATATATACCAAAGACACCTATTATACAACATGTTAATACTAATGTTTTTCAAAATAAAACACCTAAACTTTTAAAAAGTAAAAGTACATGTTATACATATCTACCACCAAATCAAAGAACTAATGAAACTAGTACACGGGCCTCTATTAAAAACTCTGAAGAAGAGGGATCTGCTAATGAAATAACTGAAAACGAATTCACACAATTAGCCGATCAAATGGCTAAATTAACCACAACTCTAAAGGAAACACTCTGATAGTCGCTCTGGTATCAGAGCCCATATACGATTCTAAAAATTATGAGTCAACAATTAAAATACTGGTTATCTAAATCTTTAATACAAATAGAAGAAGATATGGTCATGAGTAAACAAATGATTGAGATATATGAAAAAAGCGAATATTTTGAAAAAAGCACGGACAGAATACTGTAACTTATTAAAGTTAAAACATATAAAAAAGATACTTTTATCTCTAATATATGCTTAAGATAATGCAAAGATTTAATTATAAAGCAAGAATAACATGAGATATACAAGAGATAGAAGAACGAGTTATTATAAACGAATATCTGGTTAAAATGGCATACCATGATTTAAAACACAATAAAAATTTATCATTAAGAAATCAAGAAATAATGATATAAACTGTAAACGCGGATTTAAAAAATATAAAAAGAAAAAGAGATACAGCATATCAAATGACATACGCTTAATTATGAATTATAAACCAAAAATAGATATAAATAGTATAACAAAAGAAAAACAACAAATAAAAGAAATTATGAATGCTAAAAGAATTAAACAAATGGGAAAAAATTTGGAAACATCTTTACAAAAAGAAGAATTATATCAAAAAAATTATGAAAGAACAATAAATAAAGATATATTAAATAGAGATACAATTATATAAGGTATAAAAGACCAAGGAAAAATAATAAAGCATATAAATAATAAATTTATGGAAAAAATACATGAAAAAGAAATTAATGGACCAAATTGAAAATTTTTATAAATTTTGAGTCTTAACTATAAAATATACAAAAAAGGAAATGAAAGGCTTTGATAAAGACGCCTTTGTGAAAACCTTTTCACACTAAAATCAAAATGGGTTTCAAAAATGCACTAGTTCTATAAAACATCTAAAAACTAATACTATTTTTATAATTTTACCGTCTTTATGTGCATACAATAGCTAATGCAATAGGAGGAAGTAGTAGTTTTATTACATGAGTGGGTAAAACATATTAGTTCAAATCTCGGGTAAATTGCAAAAGTAGGGTGTATACTAGAAAGTAGTTCAACTTTAGTGTAGGTTTATTTTATATTTTAAAATTAGAGCAAGACGTTTTTGAAATCAACGTCTTTATCAAATGGACTATTAACATATTTGTATTATAAATAAGACCCAATATTTTATAGATTTTTTCAATTAGGTCCATTAATTTCTCTTTCTTGTATCTTTCCTACAAACTTATTATTTATATTGTTTATTATTTTTCTTGTTCTTTTATACCTTGTATAATTGTATCTTTATTTATTACGATTTTATTTAATGTTCGTTCGTAATTTTTCCTATATATATTTTCTTTCTGTATAGCTGTTTCTAAATCCTTTCCCATTTGTTCAATATTTTTGCTGCTCATAATTTTATTATGCTGTCGTCAAACCATTTATGATTTTTATTTTTCCCTCATACCATTTTATAGTTTTATTATTTTTATCTAATAGATGTCTATTTTCCATATTATAACGAGGTATATTTTTTATTGTCCATTCTAAGGATTCATTATATTTTTTAATTATTTTAACACTCTTTTCCAAATCTAATAGTGTGTTCTTACAAACTTTTCTGTATTTTATCAGATCTTTTTCTTTTGTTTTTAGTTCTTTCATTATTTTTTCATTCATATATTTTTCAAATTCATTATTTATTTTTCTTGATTTTTCTATTTATTCTTTTATGGCTTTTCTTACTAGTCTAAGCTCTTGTCTATTAAGTTGTTTCTGATATTGATCCATTTTTAACCTTTTATTTCTCTTTGATATATTTTCTTAACTAGCTTTTTGTTTATTGTTTTAACTTGTTTATATTCTTTTTTTGCATCTTCTGATAATTTATTTTCTTCATCAAGCATCTTGAAAATCTTCATCATAATCCATGAACTTGTAAATCTAGATATTATAGATTTTAGTCTTAATCCTAACCTTTTTATATCTGCTTTTATTTCTCTAGAATTCATTCTATTTTTGAGAATCTGAAGATTCTTCTTGTTCGTAGATTTGTTCTGTAGCAATTATCACTTTGTTTATAAAATTTAATTTTCTATTAGTCTTTTTCCAGTTTATATCACAATCTTCTTCTTTAATTTTATGTTTATCTGCATGTTCTTGTACTAAAGATCTCATTTTAGAATTCAGTATTTGTTTTATCATTTGTCTAAAATGTTTATTAGATGTATCTTCATCAAAGCACTTGCCAAATTTATAAGCAAGGTTTAATCCTTTTCTAAAATCACCATCATCATTCATAATTATATGAAATTTATGATTGTGAACAAAAACTTATATATGAAATGAACAATTTTAATAACAAAATTCATCAAATATTGCTTTTAACTAGAGTACTCTAAAATCCATTCTAAAATCATAATACACCAAGTATTTTGAGTAAAGTTTATTACCTTTCTTTATCTCCTTCGCCTTCTTAAAAGATCTATCGGATTCTTCTAAGACTCGTCTTCCTCTTCCTCGATCAGCTCAACATTCCAACAGTCCTGACGGCCTCCTGCCTATATGGACCTCAACGGAAAACTAGCTTCGATCTCCGACGGAAAAATCACTACGGCTTATAGAATGACAATCTATTTTGAAAAAAGGAGTAAAGAGATGTAATAAGCTCAAAACAAAATAGAATTTGGGTTTCATGAAAGAAAGGATTTTATTTCCCCTTCAAGGGTTTATTTTTCCATACTCAGTACAAAGACAAACACTTGAATTACAATTCTTACAGACTCTTTTTCTCACTCTTGACTCTCTGTTTTTCGATGATCCTTTCTATTCCAGAATCTATCAATTTATAGAACTCTAAAAACGCGTAAAGAGATAAGATTCCTCCAGATAAAGAAATCCTAACTTTCATTTGTATCCGTCTGATTTTATCTTTTTCTTCAACGGCTGAGATCCTGCCGACAGTTTGCAGACGTCATTGCTTACGTCTCTCTATTGGTTGCAGACGTCATTGCTTACGTCTCTCTATTGGACTTTTCTCTTTATGCAGTCACATCCTAATTTCTGTATGGCACCCAATCAATTTGCATGCCTCTTGTCTTGTAGCAGTGGAGCAAATAGTTCTATGGGTAACAAGGCACCTGTAGTATTCTTCTAATAATCCAGATCTTGGATCATTTGGAGAGCCTTTAGTAACTAGTAACCAGTTACCAGCAGCAAAGATGGTTTGAAAACCTTTATTCAGAAGATTCTCTGAGATACTTTGTATGGCTTTTATCCCAAGAGCTCTTCTTGTAACAACCCATTCCGGGGAATATATTGCAGACTTGAAACTTTTTCTTCCAACTTCCAAGCTGACGTTGCTGTATAATGGATTTATTGAGATAATATGAAGTGACTCATACCATCTATTTCCATCTAATTTTGGAGATATGGTGTAGAATTTCAAGACGCATTGTCTTCCTTTAGCAAATTGGGAAACCTTGGACTTGAATGTATCCTCAAATCCACTTATTTCCCTCTGTTCTTTGCTCAGATATATTAAATCAAGAAAACCAAATTCTGCAAGTTTTAGAACTTGGTTTGGATCAGCCCCATCGATTGCAGTTAACCTTGGGTATATTGTGTTGCCATTTGAGTAAAAGATTTCATCACAATCTGGATAGTTATATGCCAGATCAAACATTCGCTTGTATTCTTTATCATAGGAATGTTTTGGTATATATTCACCTTTTATTTGAACAGTTTTGAAAGAACCAGATTTTTGAAGTGGTTCGATTTTTATTGTTCTTGTAGAGGATGTCTTTTTCTCGTCCTCGACTTTTATTCCTTTATTCTTATTATCTTCCTCTATTTTTATAGGCATCTCTGGCTTTTTGCTGTCTGAACACTCTGCCTTTTCTTTATCGTTTTCTAATTTCTCAATTCTTTTATACAAACTATCCATTCTTTTTGCATTTTCTATGACAAGATTGGATAAAACCCTGAGACTATCTTGTATAGTGTCTTCAAAGATGTTTAGTGCTTCATTTATATCAAGAGAGATTACTCTCAGTGTATCAACTTCTGTCTTTATTTCAGTTAGTTCTTGTATGTCCTTCATCCTGCAAAATGAAGATGAATTAAAACTTTATTAGCCTTGAAGTGATTTTTGGGAAATCACCACCCTTCAACGGATTTGTTATTGTCTTTACCATCTACCGTTTGAGATGGACTAGGTATATGTATACGCATATACTCGTCTCAATATGATTTTTGGGAAATCATCACCCATTAACGGATTTGATAATGTCTTTACCATCTACCGTTTGAGATGGACTAGGTATATGTAGACGCATATACTCGCCTTTAGTCAAGACCATATTCAACATTTCGAGAAAGGAAATCTGCTAAGAAATTATCCATTCCTCTAATATGTTTAATTTTAAAATTATAATGTGACAAGAAAACTTGTCAACGATGTAGTCTCCTATATTGAGGTTTATTTGGAAGTTTATTTTGAATTAAACTCTGAATTTGAGTATTATCTGTATGAACTTCAAAAGGTTTTTGTAAAAGGAAAAGAGAAAACTTTTCATTTCCTCTTATTATACCAAGTAGTTCCTTTTCATGTGTTGTATAATTTACTTCAGCTTGACTGAAAGTTCCACTGGTATATCTACAAATTTCATTTAGATCTGTTTTTAGAATTGCAGACCAATATAAATCAGATGCGTCTGTTTGAACAATAAGATTGTCTTTATCTTCAGGTAGTCTTAATTCTGGTAATGTTTTACATTCTTCTTTAAGATTAATAACTATGTCTGTATGTCTAGAATTCCATCCTTTAGTATTATTTTTCCTAAGCAATTTTTGTATTTCATGTTTTCTCTTTGCTAAATCTGGAATAAATCCTTCAGCATAGTTTAAGCATCCTAGAAACCTTTCTATTTGATTTCTATTGTCTAGTTTGTCTGGAAATTCTAAGATTTTTCGGGAAATATGAGGTTGCAATTTTATTCCGGCAGCACTCAATTTTAACCCTAAGAATTCTATTTCTTTTTTCTCTATTATGGCTTTTCTCTCAGAGAGAGCAATTCCATTTTCTTTACAAATTTTTGCAAATAGTAAAAGATGTTTTCTATGATCTTTTTCTGTGTCTGAAGAGATTAAGATATCATCTATATATACTATCATAAATTTATGGTATTTTGAAAAGATATTATCCATTCTCCTTTGGTATATTGAAGGTGCATTTTTTAGCCCAAAAGGCATTACAAGCCATTCATAATGTCCTTGAGGAGCACTGAATGCAGTGTATTGAATACTATCTTCTTCCATTTTTATTTGCCAAAAGACAGAAGTACAATCAAATTTAGAATAGAAAGACTTGTTTTTAACTAGATTTATGATAACTTCTTTATTTGGTAAAGGATAACTATCAGTTTTAGTAAAATAATTTAACCTTTTAAAATTTATTACCATTCTAGCTTTATTCCTTTTCTTTTTTGCTTCATTCATAACCATAAAAGCAGGACTAGAGAAAGGACTGAAGCTTTTTCGAATGAGTTTTTTATTTATTAATTCTTCTATTTGTTTTTTAAATTCTTCTCTTTCTTCAATAGTGTATAACATAGGTTTTTCTTTTATAATTACATTTTCAGTTAATTCTATTTTAGCTTTGGGATGACTTTCTTTCCAAAAAGCTAATGGATTATTATTATAGTTTTCTTTTATTTTCTTTTTAATAACATCTAAGTTTATCTTCTTTATAGAAATGGTATTTATCTGTATTGGAATTTTCTCAAACACCTGTCGTCCACCACGCTCAGCTGGCTGAACTCTGAATGGTTTATTAACTCTCGGTATTTTAAGAAGATGTCCACATGATATTTTTAGTGTGACCATATATACATTTTGAGTATAGAATTGAAATTGTTCGAGGAAATCATTCCCTAATAATATATCTGCTTCTAAAGAATTGTATTCATATACTTGTTTAATAAGAATTATCTTACTTCCAAGTATTATTTCTACATCTTTAGCTACTTTATTAATAGCTTGAGATTGTCCCGTTATTCCTTTAATTCTTATATTGCTATCTGATTTCCATTCTTTAATTAAGAATGTTTTAAATATTGTTATTTCTGATCCCGTATCTATCAAAGCACATGTTGTTATATTTCCTTTTAAAAGTGTTAATTGTATAAAAACACTTAAAGGAAAATTAATTCCTTTCATATTTAGGACAAAATATTTCATTTTCTTGTATTTGGAGTGTAACTCCATTCTTTTCTATTTTGTAATATTCACAATTATTGAGAAATTCATTTCCTAGAATTATATCAAAGAATTCTCCATTCATGTAGGGATCTATACAACATTTAACTTTTAATTTTATTCCTTGTATAGTAATTGGGACATATACCTTTGATTACACATTGCCTTAAATCCATCAAAGGTTGTATATTGGATTGGTAGGCTAGTAATCATTCCTATGAGTCCTTTATTTTTTACTTGAGCAAAGCGATTAACACTAGCTCCTGTGTCTATCAATATTTTAGGTCCAAATATTCTATCAGTTCCATTAAAATATTCTCCTTCTATAATCATTGAATTTGTATATTTTAGAGATTTATTAACAGTTAACTTTCTTTCTATTTTTATACCAAAACTTTCTCCAGTAAGAGAATATTTAGAACTTCCTCCCAATAATCTGTTTCCTTGGAAACTTAAACTAGAAGGTAATAATCTCTTTTCCATTTCTGGTTTATTATTAATTTCTATTTGGTATGGTTCTATTTCTTGTATTTCTTCTAATAAAGGTAATTTTGCTGTAGCTATATCTTTACATTCTTCATCTATTTTTAAGTATGGTTCATTTTGATAAGTTCTACCATAATTACTATTACTCAACACATAAAGTGCTCTATAGTAAATAGTGAAAGTCTTACTACCATCTTTTAAACCTATATCTTTTAGAAATTTATAATGTAAAGTTAAGACTTCATCTATGTTTTCATCTTGTAAATTGATACTATATTTCGGGAAAACATCAAAAAGAAATTGCTTATAAAACAAGTTTCCTTCTATTGTTCCCAAATGACTAGTTTTAGCATCTCTAAATCTTTGATCATGTAAAGATAGAACTAATGGACTATCTATACATTCTCTGAATAGAGATTTAACTAGAAATTGTACTCTTCCCAAATATATATATTGTATTTTTGGTCTAAGAGATTTTTTCACTTTATTTATAGCATTATTAGCGATTACTTTTGTTATAAGACTTATCTTGACCTTTCCTGAGGTATTTTCTATACTTATAGCTTTTTCTACCTCGTGATAGTCATAGATGTTTATCTTATTTCTTTTTACTAAATTAGCCAATCCAGTGAATATATTATTTGTTGGATTTGTTGCACTTAACTTTAAGTTTTTTATTTTGTCAAGTGTTTCTTGACTAAAAGTTATTCTTTTAGCATATCCTGCTGTACTCTCTTCTTCTACTATTTCTTCTTCGTTATAATTCTGTATTTCAGAATCCATTTAATCAGATTCAGATTCTAGTTCAGAATTTTCTGAAGAACTTATTTCAACATATATTTCATTTCCTATATAATTTTCTATATCTGAAACTTCTTCTAGTTCGTCTTTTATTTCTATAAATTCAGCTTCTATCGTTCTTACCTTCTTAGGCTTAGGACATTCTGGTGATTTATGACCTTCTTCACCACAATTCCAGCATTGGCATTTTGTAGGTTTTTTATTTGGTTTTCCTTTTCTCTTAAAAAATCTTCTTTTAGGTTTTATATTTTTTCTATCAAACTTCTTATATTTTTTGTATCTGTTCCTCTTGAATTTTCTCTTTCTATAAGGTTTATTTTTGTTTTTCTCTACACAACCCCATTGGGTAGGCATCTCTAATTTTGAACAATAGAGTCCAGAAATTTTTCTAGATTTTTTGTATAAATCTTGTTCATAACATAGCCTTTTTTAATTCATCTATTAAAACTCTTATTCTTCCGCCTAAATTATTACTTACATTTTCCTTTTCTTTTTCCCAAACTTTATTTTTATGTGTATTCCATGGATTTGGGAGTTTCGAATAGAACATTTTGAGATATATGTCTTGTGACTCTCCACTCCAATATTGTCTATAATAATAGTCACAAAATTCTTCTATATAATTTCTAAGGAATTTCATAGAGTATATTGAAAGATTTATAAGATCATTTCTAGCTTCTTCTTTTTCCTTTAAATATTCTTTTTCAGCATTATTTATCCAAGGTTCTCCTAAAAATTCATCAGCTATATAGTATGCCATTCGCTCTACTCCGGTTCTAATATCTTTATCAAAACCAGTTTCTGTTTCAGTTCTCATTATTCCTTGAACGTCAGAAGAAATTCCTTTCCACCAACTGTTTATTATTCCATCAAATGTAGATATTATATATTCTGTTCTTCTAGTTGTGGTAGCGTATATGTCATCTTGATTTAGGAAATAGGCAATCATGTCATTTATCCATTTGGATAGGGATTTTCTTTTATCTCTTTTATTATTCAAATTTAATTTGCTTCCATTTACATTTATTGGTTCCGAATAATCTTCATTTAGTTGATATTTAGCATTATATCCTTTATTTCTTTTATCTTGATGCTTATTTTTCTTTGTATTAAAATAAGTTGGATAACTTTTTGGTTCGTTGGATCCCATAGATTCATCTGGATCTTCTAATGTTGATCCATCTTCTCTTTTCGTTCCCGAAGAACCGACGTTATTCATTCTTACTTCGTATTCTATTATATCATCTAAGTTTATTTTTTCAAAATCTCCTATTAAATCAGTCAGATCATTCATGATTAATTTTCTTTTGTTTGATTTTGATTATTCTATTGTTCATCTATATTTTCTATAATAGTTCCTTTAGCCTTAAGTTTTTCAAGATCTCTTTTAGAACTTTCTTCTTGTTCTTTTAGCATTTTTGGAACTATGGTATTTAGCATATAATCATCAAAAGAGCCCTTTTCATATGGTTTGACCTTTTCTAGATTTATTACTTTAAAAGGAGTTTTTATTTCCTTTTCTATATCTTTTGATTTTTCAGCTTTAGATCTTTTTTCTTTCTCTTTAATAGTTATTTCTAACTGCTTTACACTAACTCTATTTAGTTGAACTTCATTCTTTAGTTCTCTTATAGAATCTTGAAGATTTAACATTTCTTCATTAATTCTATTAACAGAATCTATTATAGACTGAAGGTTTATGTCTATCGTTTCCATCTTTTTCCAGCTTTTATTCTATTTAATAAAGCCTTATTCTTTTCCTTTTTTAGTAAATTTTTTAGCTTCTTCATATTATTTTTATTTTTATTACAGAGATCTTTATCCACTGAAGTTTTTATTTCATCTCTTAATTTATCTATTTTAGTATCCAATTCCAATATTTTATTTATATTGTTAATCCAATCTTTCCAATAACTATTCATATAGAAAGGAGGTTTGAATAATAATTTCTTTTTATTCTAAACTTCCTTATCTTCTTTTTATAATAATTGGAAGGATTTAATTTATTCATTTTTATAAAATATTTTAGCATATCTTCATAAAAATTATATAAATTAGCTAACTCTCGTTTATTTAAAATTCTCATTTTAAGGCGAAGGATATTGCCAATCTGTATCATCATAGGATACATCTGTATAATATCCATCGATATCTAGATAATTTAATTGTTCTTCTATATCATTTAATCTTTTATCTTCATCTAAAATTTGAAACCATATAGTAATTCCAATTTCAAATAATTTATACATAGTATCTATAATTATTTTTATCAACATTTTATATTTTTTATCCCAAAAGACATCGTCTTCTAGGCTCTGATACCATATATACAGGGGGGGGTATTGACGTTTTGTCCATTACAATTTATTACAATTGATTAAAAGTTTATAATAAAAATTTATCCATTTTCAAATTGAATTCTCTTTTTGTAGAAAAATGTAAGTGTTGGGGTAGGATTTATAATTTTAGAAAAGTTATTTATCCATTCATTTCCCTTTGATATATTTTTTCTATTAATTTTGTATTTATTATACTATTTTGTTCAGCATTATCTGCTATATTTTTTATTTCTTTAGGATATACAAAAATTTCTTTCATAATAGAATCGTATTTTGTTGCAACATCTAATTTCTTTCCCAATTTTCTTATATCGTTTTTGGATTTTCTTTGTTTATCCATTTATTTTTCAAATCGTTTTAGTATTGAAATAGTTTTTTGTATTTGTTCTTTATAATATCTTGTCCAATATTCATGATATTTCGTGATATACCAATGTCCATTATTTTTAGCTATTAAGTATAAGTTTTTATGATTATTATATTCTTCGTATAGATCTGTTAAATATTCCTTATATTTTTTCATGAAAAGTATTGTGGTTAAAAATATAATTTTCAAAAGTTATTATATTGATTTGTAAGAAAATATCAACTGTATCATGATTTTAGAAAACGTTTTTCACATAAACGTTTTGCACCACTTTTATAATATGTACAAAAAGTACACTACTTTTACAATTGGCATTGAAAAGTATACTAATAAAAAGTCACCTTCAAATCTCTTTAAATAGGTGTCCAAAAGTGACCGTTTGGAAGCTTCTTTTTGAATTTGAAATGCACATTTCACATCAGTTCTTGCTCCAACTGTCACCCACTTTCCTTTTTCAAGCAATGTGCGATGAAGACATGTGGGTTTCTTAACCTTTGAATTTTTTTTTAAACCAAGTTATTTCATTTTTGGTTTACTAAGTTGAAAAATCATTAAATAAATTATATTATATAAACTTAATTTCTTAGTTGGTGTAGGTTTCTTAACTTTCTGAAATGCTTTTGTGACCGAAAATGATTTTGTTTTTGGCTTATTAAGTTATGAAAACAATTAATAAATTATATTATATTATATTAAGTATAAAGTTTGTTTCTTAGTTAACATAGATCTCTTAAACACCACCAAATGGTGTAATTTAGCGATTCGACGCTATACTAGCTTAATTAGAAATTTCGAGTTCGAGATTTTGGGAACACAGCTACCATTGATAAATAGAGCTTTACACCGTAAGCGGTTCGTCCCGACTCAATCCATGGAAATGGGCTAAAAACAAAAACTCTAAACCATTTGAAATTCTTTTGTGACCAAAGTTGATTTCATTTTTTGATTTTTTAAGTTGTAAAATCAATCAATAAATTATATCATATAAAGTTAATTTGTTAGTTGATGTAGATTTCTTACATCTTGGAAATTCTTGTTTGACCCAAGTTGATTTCTTTTTTTATTTATTAAGTTGTAATAGAATTCAATAAATTATATTACATATAGTAAAAAGTCAGTTTATTAATTGATGTAGATCATTTACTTCTTGAAATAAAGTAAAAGGTTAGTTTTTTAGTTGAGATAGATTTCTTTAACTCTTTGAAATTCTTTTGCCACCGAAGTTGATCTCTTAGCTCGCTGATATTTTTTGTGACCGAAGTCCATTTCATCTTACATTTAATAAATTATATGTGATGGGGCCCTACCCACCTAGGACATATGGCCAGCCTTATGAGAGTTAAACTGAGAGAACTAACTTACTACGAGCTGTGTGGGGGAGCTCGCGGTGTGAGTTCGCTCCTTGGAATCTTACGAATTGCGAGTTGGGGAATGACGAGCTGCATTCGGATAACACCAAAGCCCAAGTCAATAGCACAACACGAATAGAAGAGTTCGCTAAGAACAGACGAACAGAAGAGAACAGACGAACAGACGAATCAGCTCGCAAGTATAAGACGAACAGAAGAGAACAGACGAATCAGCTCGTAAGTATAACGAGCTGATAGAAGACCGTGGAGCAGAAGGATATCTAGAGGAGTGCCGGGCAAGTAACAACTAAATAAGATACGGAAGAATCTGGTAAGATCATAACAAATCGAATAGAAGAG
Organism: Lantana camara; assembly: GCA_037501455.1. NCBI lineage: Eukaryota > Viridiplantae > Streptophyta > Magnoliopsida > Lamiales > Verbenaceae > Lantana > Lantana camara. The sequence continues at coordinate 91,292,527 of CM074863.1, forward strand.
AAGGTAACGTGAATGACTAAAACTTTAAGTCCGATATTCTATATAAACGACCCTTGAGATATGACGATCCAAGCTTTTGGTCTGATCTCTTGATTAGTCTCTCTGAAACCCTGGCTTACTTCGGTAAGATCCTTGAGGAAATATAGATTAATCTTTAAGGGTTTGGGCTAGAACGCATCATTGGCGCCGTCTGTGGGAACGATATTTGTTCCTCACGAATTTGTTCTTCTTCTATCATGGCTGGAAGTCGGCAACCTAGAAATTACAGCGGCTTGGTCTTGATGATCCACCGTGCGAGCTTCAATCCAAATTTTCAATTGGAGTATGATATCATAGATTTGTTGCTTGCCTCCGAAAACAATGTCGGCGACTCGTGCAAATCAGCGTCTGCCTCCATGTTCTACGGCACTGACACCGCGTTCCTTTGCATCAGCTGCGACGCAAAAGAGTTCTCGTTTCTCGTCACGGATCGACCTGAGTGTGTGATGTCTGTGAGCAGTCACTGGTTGTTATGACCTGCAAATCCGATAACGTCCGCCACGAGGTCCTCTATCTTTTAAGTCGCCAACGAACAGGGAAGCGATACAAAAAGCTTGCGTGTGTTTCTGTCTAAATCAGCCGACCCAAAAAGCCTTGTATTGATGTCCATGTCTGCTCGGAGTATACGCGGTTATTTGGTCGGACCATAACCTGCATCATGGTGGAATTAAGATAAGTATCCGAACAATTGATTACAAATTAGTTGCCGTGTCTTTGTTTATACAATATATAGCCTGTATTTAAATTTTGCAAATTGTGAGAATTTGATATTTTTTGAATTGTATCTATTGCGTTTTGATGGCTACACAAAGCATTAGTTGATTATGATAAAGGCTCTCAGACAACTTAGCCTCGCTTCATGTTTTCGTGTTTAATAGTTGATTTATGTGCTTTTAGGAAAAAGGATATGAGATTTACAAACAAATGATGGGCAAAACAATTTGGAAGATAAGTTTTCTTGTTCATGCTGTTCGATTATATTTTCGATTAGATTATCTTGTATAAATTCTTATAAATTCTTTATGAAGGAAGGAAAAATATAATAGTAGACATTGAAAAGGAAGTACCAGAACTTGCGCAAAGGAGGAAGAACGTTCTGTTGGATGTGCTAACCAACATCTCTGTCGCGGATGCTCTCGAAGCTAGAGTTAATAATATTTAAGAATTGATGGTGGAGATTGAGGGAAACGAAGCAACCAAACAGCTCGCTACTCCTCGAGCTGTACATCGGAATTCGCCTCCTTCGATGGTGGCGAAACCATCATAGCCTCGATGAGCTCCGCTACTTCTGGAATACCAGCAGGTCCAAAACCGTAACACATCGCCTCGACAGCTTTGCGATTGGGTTGAGAACGATTGAAACCGAACGCTGCGATTTCGCCATGTCGCCTTGCTTTTTTCCGGGAGCCAACTTCTCGCCGAACTCAATCGCCTTAACATCGCTTCTTCCGTTGTCGTTGTTTTACATCCTGTTCGCGTGGTCGCTCTTAGAGCTTTATCGAACTTCCACATTAAGAGGAGTAATACCAAACAAGTTCAGAAAGGAAGCAGCAACATAGGAATTAGAGGTATACAGTCAATGAATGTTCAAAACAGAACTCTCTCAACCGGATGTTCGTGATGCCATGAAGACTTGTGCTATCCGTGGACACCATATTGATATAAGCCAGATAAGATTCTTATTCTAATTATATTTTTTGTTATTGAATTTTTATTTACATGATGCTTTTCTAGTTTCGAAAATGCTGGACTCCCATGATTAGTGCGTAGAGTGAAGGTATTGTCGAGATGATCGATCAGCTTCTAACTTATATAGTACCAACTCATTTGGGCAAAGCAACGAAGCTTGAAGATTGTTGAATCACAGAAAATTTTGCATAATTAAAGATAAGTCATTTATTGATTCATACCTCGCGAATTAATATAATATCATACATGATTTATGTGTCATGTGTTCGGATCCTTCGATTAATAATGTGAATTTGTTTGTAAGTGATGCATGAGTTCGTTTTTCCCCATAATTGATGCAACTGAATGTGATAAAAGGATACAAAAACTAGATTCAGATCTGATGTAGCTTTTCTCAATTCGATTGTTTGCTGTTGGGAAATTAAGAATTTACGATTTACTTTTGTGATGTATCATTGTCAGTGAAACAAGGAAGCGATAAAATTATGAATTTAGCACAAATGAAATCACGAAGATGCAAAACAACGGAAATGTGGAACGGGAAACACAAAGTAGCGAACTCGTGAACTGAAAAAAGCAAAATAAAGAATTTGAGAGCTATGACACCGTGAAACACAGAGTAGCGGACAAGTGAATAACAAAACTAGAAGATGCAAACAAGAGATACTAAAGAAGTGTTGGATCTCGGATTAGCAAGGCAGAAAATAATGGAGTTCAAAAATAGCGATAAAATATCGAGCAACAAAACAAATGACCTTGAAGTATTGAAACAACGAAGGATTGATTTTGCTGCTCCGAGCAGAGGAACGACAAAACTCGACGAAGCAGCAAGCGGATCAACAAGTGAATAAGTAAGAAAATCTCAAAGTAGCAAAACAGAAAATGGCGACCCAATTTTGCTGCAAGCAGATAATATCAAAATTGCATCGTTCGGAGCAGCAAGAGAACGAAGTAATGGCGACTCGACTTAGCGTAATACCGGAATACAAAATTATCGAAGCGTTATAGCTCTGAATAGCAAAATAGAACATAGGAGCTCGATATGGCAGAGCTCAAATCAAAAAAAGGAACGAGCTCTAAGCAGCAAACAAAGTAGCTTAGAGCTGTGAAAAGGTACAGCTCTAAGCAGCGAACAGAACAAAGGAGCTCGACACAGCGGAGCTCGGCGTAAGAAAAAGACCGAACTCCAACCAACGAACAGAAGCGCTTTGGAGAAGCAAAAGCTAGAGATCCAGTGAAAAGAAGAGCTCCGAGCAATAAAACTACTAAGAAATGAAGCTCTTAGCAGAAAAAAGCTCAAATGGTTGACAAAAGAGCTCAGTACACGAAGACTGCAAGCCGATGGAACTCTTAGAAGTAGCGAAGCTCAGAGCAGCAAAAAGGTTGAGCTCCTAGAAACGAACAGAAGAGCTCAGAGTAGCAAAGTAATGGAGCTCGGAGTAGCAAAGAAACAAAGCAACGGAGCTCTGAGCAGAAAGCAGAGAAGCTCAAAGTAGCGAAAGGTAGAGCTCTGAATAACAAGCATAAGAGCTCGACTTAACAGACCTCGAAACAGCGATGCAATGGAAATCTGACTTTGCTGCTCTGAGCAGAGACAATTAGCTTCGAGTCGCAAAACAACGAAGGAATGAATTCGGTGCTCCGAGTGGCGGAACAACAAAACTCAAAGAAACAACTAGCGAAGGAAGAAGCAGATGAGCTTGAAGTAGTAGTGCATTAACGCTCCGAACAACGGAATAAAAGAGCTCGAGTTGTCTGAGTTCGAAGCAGCAAAATAGCAAGACAATGGCAATCCAAATTCATTGCTCCGCGTAGTGAATAGCGAAACTAAGGAAGGGAACAAGCGAAATTAGAAGCAACAAAATGATGCAAGTGAAAACAATGAGCTCATAGCAACGAGATTCAGCCTTCGACGATTTTCCATACAGCTATATACTATACAGAGATGTGACCTGAGATTGATGGACACACGACCAAAATAAGTTTTCCGCTTCTATTTTAATCTTCGAGATAACTCTTCACTAAGATGTTTGTATCCGATGTCACATCTCTATGAAAATAATGAAATAGAAGATTATGCAAATCCACACTGAAAGGACCAAAGTTACAGATTTCACACTGGATTAGAAATGTATAACGGAGAAACAAAAGCTCCAGAGCTCGTGGAGATAGTGTAGCGAATGGAGATATTCTAACTTAGTGGATTTGATGTATGCTAGGAACATCAAGTTAAAATCAAAGCAGGATAAAATTTCTAGTTTTGAGATGGGAGATCAACAAACACAAAAGCAAGTAGTTCGAGCAAAGCACTGAACCAACATAGAAGTCATGAAGATAAGTATTTTATTGATTTATATCTTGCCGATTAATATCATATCTTACATGATTTACGATTTCAGATACTTTGAATAAAAACATGAGTTTTTGCTTGAAATTGTAATTATGTTTGGATGTGTGCAAATCATAAGATTTCTGCTCGAGTTTGTCGATAAATAAACAAATAAAGATAGCAGAAATGACACTTTATATAATAATATATTTCCACTAGGTTCTAGTTTTGGTGATTACTAATTCCAAAGGTACAGATATTATGTGAACATGCACATGTAGGAAATCCTGAAGCGAATTCAGTTGGTGGATATCGATATGGAAAACCCTGTTCGGGATTGGACAGGTGACCAAGGGTTCTTGGTCGGATACGTTAAGTGATTATGAATTGAAAACCCTGTTCGGGATCGAACAGGTGATCAAGGGATCTTGGTCGGATACATTGAACTATTATGAAAGTAAGACTCTTTAAAACCTTGTTCTATATCGAACAGGTGACCAAACAACTTTGATCGGATACGTCGAATGATTATGAACCTCGTACTATTTGAAAAAGTGAATAGCCAATATCTATAAATGCTCACATGACCGAACATTTGAAAATCCTATTGAGGAACGAGTGGTTACTGCAAAGTACCCGGATGTTGAGAAACATGGTCCTAGATATGTGGGGAATTTCGAAATTTAGGTTTTTTCAATTTCGAATTCAAGCGCCATAATTTTATGGGGGAAAGTTGAGAGAAATTCGATATGGGGTGTGCGCGCGACTTATGACGGCTTAAGGCGAGCTGATGGGGTTCGTATATGGGCACGCTGCTGTGTTACCCGCGGCAACAAAATGACCTCTTGCATGTTTATGCATTTAATCGATTGAGGGCGAAGAAAGGAAAGATATGCTAACAATCATGATAACAATAAGTTTTGAATACGATAAGAAATATAATAAAGATAAGCATATCACGATAAGCTACAAATAAAGGATTATCGTCCAAAAGTCTGTCGAACACGCATAAATCAACTATCCGAAGATATAGAGCCATTACATGATAAATTGACAAATTATCTACTTATTGGAATCAAGCGTGGCAGCTGGTCCCGAAATAACGAGCTCGGGCTCAATTGAAACCATGGGATCCTCAGGCAACGAATGAGTGTTCGGAGGCATGACAATGGGGTCTGAAAAATCCTCTAAGCCTTTAGTATGGCTTAGGAACTCGAGTAGGTTCATCGAGGTCATCACGTGGTCAGCTGACAACACCATGAGCACTTGCTCGTTATATATGACTAAATCTTGATGATAAGAAGAGAATACTTCGGATAACATTTTGAGATTTTCCTCGCTCTTTTCTTCTCGGTAGAACGCGTCTCTAGTAGAGCCCTCAGCTCGAAGATCTTCTGCAATGCCTGATCACGCTCTCGTACAATGTTCTTATCTTGAGAAAGGTACGAATTTGGGGGAATTGGGAGCCCACAATAGCTGGCGAGAGGGTATATATGGCGAGCAAAGGACTAACTGATATAACTGCTGGTACAAGTGATAAGCGAACTAAGGCAAGCTATTTAAACGGGCATCTATAGTTAGTTGAGTTATTTGCTTGCCCCTAGCTGTTCACCAGCCAACAGAGGGTTGCTGGTGCACGAGACTTACTGCTAGTCTGAATAGAACTATAATTATTGGTGTTAGATAGTTATATGCTTAAATTCCTAGAGAAAAATGGTCACTCGAATGACACTTTGACTGGATAAGAATCAAGTTACCCCTATAAAAACTACAAGGGGTCGGCATGTGAGCAACTTATTTCTGCTCTAGATTTGGTTGGCTTGGCATCGGGATTCTCACTGCAACAGATATCTATAGTTGGTCGAGTTTTTTTTTTTTTGACTTTGTTCGCTAATCGATGAAAAGGATGACGACACACAGGGTTTACGTCGGTCTATCTGCTCACCAGGGCACAGGAATCGATATGTAGAACTTGTAAGAGTGAAGGTTGATCGTGCACTCAACACGGGCAATATCGGAGTGTAATTTCAGCATCGTATTTTTTTAGGGCAAGCCTATGCATTGGCAACAGTTTCACTAGCTGGATGGATAGATCGGCGAGCTGCTCTAATAGCTCGCTAAGTTGTTAGATTTTGTGACTCAAATACAAGGTATAATATTATTTCGATAGAATTTTGGTGTAATGATTTGCGTATACGGATTCAAGATCTTTGGCAAATACTGATCACAAGACAATGTGTCTGGCTTGTGGTGTTCATGGAATCTTTGGTGGTTCTTGGTTGACGAGCTGTTCTGCTCGATCTCGTTCATATGTTCGAGAGCTGCGGCAGCAGTTGTTTCATCGTAAGGTGAGTGATGTATATTACCTTGAGTGTGAGTTGTTGGGCAAGCTATTTGAAGATATGGCGAGCTGTGTTGCCCGGAACAAAGGTATTATTTGATTATTTTATGTGAAAATCAATTATAAGTTTGGTGTTATTGAGCAAGCATATAGGTGAATTTGTTGCATGTTGAGCAACGAATCATGTATCTAGTTACGCTAGAGTTATTCGAGTTGTGATAAGGGCAAGGTATTTGTGATGTTGGTCATGATACTTAAGAGTGATAATCATGATATCGCATAGCACATGTGTGCGAGCTGCTGCTTTAGATAATTGCCTGCTAGTCAATAACATATTTGTTTTATAATATGATTAAGTTTTAAACCAACAAGATGCTCAAGATTGATTGGAAGCTTGATATCCAAATTGCTAATATCATGTATGAAAGATATTTATGTTTCTGTGTTATGAAGTCATATATCTAAAAGCAAAGCATTAGAGGTTTGCTTTTGTTAGATTGTTTGGTGTGTAATTTGTTCGTGGTTGGGGTTGCTCTTTGTTATTGTGATTGATTGAAGACGGTTTAAGGTATTGGTATGGAGAGAGTTTGCAGGAAAAAAAATTTAACGCTTTGCTTATCAGTTGAATAATGAACAAAATTACAAATTCAATAAATGCGAGGAGACGAAGAACAGCGAAAATTGATCGGTTTCATAGTTCACTAGGACACAAGCAAACAATTCAATCATTTTGTTCCGAGACTATCATCGTCGCGTCTTCATACAGGTTTGCATTCACTCAAATTTTGGTAAGAGTATACTACGCGAGCTGGCTGCTCGCTTACATTCTTAACAACCTACACTACTGATAGACCCGCTGATGAGCTTCGCAAATGGGAGGGTACTGCGAGCTGTCCTGCTCGCCACAATTGTTACCGACTCCCACTTTGATTGACACGAATGTGTTCGAGTTACTGCAATGTGACGTGTTTTTCTGTTTGTCGTCATTCGCATGATGGCGGGCTGATGGCTCATTCCGGAAGAAGGTGTGGTCATGTGATTGATGGTGTTAAATTATTGTAATGATCCGTTGGATTAGGGTGGCGTGTTGTTCGGTTCGCCACTGGTGCAGCGTTTCACGAGGACCAAATAGGAACATCAAATAGATGTATTTATTTGCATTGAGGCGAGCTAATTACTCGCTACTGCAAATATGGTGAACTATAAGAAATCGAGCAAAAAGTGTGGCGAGCTGTCTTGCTCGCTCAGATTGTATACGGATCATATTTTGCTTATTATGAATGTGTGCGAGCTGAGGGGAATAGCGAGGTAGCGAGCTGCTCTGTTCGCCCTCATTAACATGATAGTCGGACCGTCGCTGGTGCTAGCTATCGGTGCGAGCTAGCTGTCACCCCGGGATATGGTGTGGTCGCATAATCACTGCGAGAAGCCTACTCAGCACTGGGTTTGGTTCAGATTTCATCGGCAATTTGTATGGTGACCTTTCGTGAATAGTTATGCGTTCCCGATGGAAATTTGAAGATTAGCGGATTTAGAAGGAACTATCTTGAGTATTCTCGTGGCTAGGATACTGTACTCGCGAACTATTTTGGTTCGTTAGCAGAAAATAGGGTATATCCTTTGCCTCCAATTTTTTTTAACGCTTATTTCATTTGGCAAAAAATGGAGTTGTACAACTTCAGGTGGCGGTTTGGTGAGGGTTCGAGTTGTCTCCGAGGCAGAGCATAGCTCGTTTCGTGTTATCGGGACACTACACCTAGTGTAGCTCGCTGATGAGTATGAATATGTTCCGGGAATGACGCTCATAGGCGTGGCCAGCTGTTTGCTAGCCCTTGCCTGTTGGAGGTTGGGGTCAGCGTTGGTGCAGCGTCTCGCAGCGAGCTTGCTGCTCGATCAAAAATGACGGATTTGCATGCAATTAATGCGAGTTGCGTTGCTGTGGCAGATGTGGCGAGCTACGGCGGATACAACAAGTTGCGTTTGATGGTGAGCTATTCTATTCGCCCTCATTTACATGATTGGAGTTCTGTTGCTAGTGCCGGAGCTCGCGGCAAGCCGGTTGTTCGCCCCAGAGTGCGGTTAACTCTGCTTTTGAGTCCTTTGATGGTGTTATGATGGACACTCATGATGCATTGTTGGATGTTTGCATTGGATTGAAGTTACTGGGAGGTGTCACGAGAATGTCTACTTATATTGTTGAACGCCAACTGTTTCATAAAATGCCGGAGTGATATTCGTTAAATCTTTTTGATTGAATTCGATCTCGCAGTGCTATGGGGGAGCTGTGGAGTAAATGTTATTGAGATGGTTGTTCCCTTGGGCCATGGATCAGGGTTGATGAGCTCAAGTTTGCCTCAATGCTATTTCGGATGAGATATGAGATTTTAAGCCTATCAATAATTATAATTTTTATGAGGCGGCTCTGTGAGTGGTGGACACGGCGAGCTATCCTGCTCGTTGCGATATATCTTTTCAATGTAGCATTCATAAGGGGTGGTGCGTTGCTGTCATCACTAATATTAGTTTGACAATTACGAGTTCTCTTGCTCGGGAAGTATGCTATGACCGCCTACGATTGAGGGAGAGTTGGGATAAACGCTGATCACATGAATGATGGAGCACTCGCCACGTATCCGGGTGCTCGTTCCCGAGCTGGATCACGCATCACGCATCCAGTGCTCGCCATCTTTGGGATGTCATGACATTTAAACAATTAAGTACGGAAGACGTTGAGTATTCGTCAATATCTTTTCATTCAAGTACTCTTATACAGCTACATTATCAGCAAGCTTTGGCAATTTGTGAAGAACCTCGTAGATTATAGTGTTGGATGCCCTTTACAGCATTAAACTATTAATTAGTTTCTTGGTGCTATCTGTTTTGCATTAGACTGCATAATTCTATGAACTTGGAGGAAAGCTGCCGAAAATATGTTGGAAATGGCGAGCTGTTCTACTCGCCGCATATGTCTTTTCTCGTCAAAAAAGAGCATGGGTTGAGAGGAGTGGCTGCCCGGGGTTGCGAACTATGGCGAGCTGAGTGCTCGTTGACACAATGCTAAATTAGTTGCTTTTCAAGGAGAGTCGTGTTAGCTGGCCACAATGACATTTATCCGGCCTAGGCATGGATACCTTGTCCGGACTTAGGGGGCGGAGTAGTGATGGGGCCCTACCCACCTAGGACATATGGCCAGCCTTATGAGAGTTAAACTGAGAGAACTAACTTACTACGAGCTGTGTGGGGGAGCTCGCGGTGTGAGTTCGCTCCTTGGAATCTTACGAATTGCGAGTTGGGGAATGACGAGCTGCATTCGGATAACACCAAAGCCCAAGTCAATAGCACAACACGAATAGAAGAGTTCGCTAAGAACAGACGAACAGAAGAGAACAGACGAACAGACGAATCAGCTCGCAAGTATAAGACGAACAGAAGAGAACAGACGAATCAGCTCGTAAGTATAACGAGCTGATAGAAGACCGTGGAGCAGAAGGATATCTAGAGGAGTGCCGGGCAAGTAACAACTAAATAAGATACGGAAGAATCTGCTAAGATCATAACAAATCGAATAGAAGAGAAGGTAACGTGAATGACTAAAACTTTAAGTCCGATATTCTATATAAACGACCCTTGAGATATGACGATCCAAGCTTTTGGTCTGATCTCTTGATTAGTCTCTCTGAAACCCTGGCTTACTTCGGTAAGATCCTTGAGGAAAGATGGATTAATCTTTAAGGGTTTGGGCTAGAACGCATCAATATGATATAGATTCGGAAGTAGAACGAGTGTTAAATTTTGAACAACTTAATGCTAAATTGTATTATATCTCCTATATTTACAAAAAAAAAAAAGAAAAAAGAAAAAAGAAAAAAAAAGTCATGTACAAGAATTATTGAATAAAATTTATGGTTTGAGAGTTGTTTAAACAAAATAAAATTAAAGACAATAAATAATTTGAAGTAGTGAGAGTATATTTGTTAGGACTTGAGGGAAAGGAATGGTATTGGTGATTGCAATTTGTGAAAATTAATTATCTTAAATAAGCTATATTTCTTAAGAATTTTAAAATAAAAGAAAAACTATTTCATTAATTTTTTTTATAGATGTAGTTGTTGTAGAATGATATTTATTTCCTAAGGTTATGTATTTATGTTGAATTTGTGATAGGTTAAGTTTTCTATAATAATTTTTATTTAATTATATAAATATTTATTAAATTATTAAGTTCTTATGAATATTCATTTAATTAGGAATATAATATACAAACGTCTTTTTCAATTTTCCCGTTCAACGAAAGACCAATTTAATAAGAATCCTGCAGTGGAGCACCTAATGCGAGGGGCATGTGCCATACCATGATAAAATATGTGACATTGAAAAAATTAGTCAAAATACGAATATGCATCAAATATATCAATTTTGATTAAAATAATAAGTACTTAATTAAATGTGCGTAAATTAACTCAATATGGTATGAGACAACTTCGCAAAGGGCATATTTTATTCACAACACCATATTTGGCAGGACTATAAGCAAACACTACAGGTTAGGTAAAATACAGTCATGAATCAAACCTTTCATTCAAATAAAGAAGTAGCTCCAAAAACTACCAAATCAAACCTTTCATTCAAATAAAGAAGTAGCTCCAAAAACTACCAAACTTATTCCAGTGCAAAATATCTCTAATCGGAAACATTCTTGTATTATAATTCACATCATAGATTCCTCTCGGGTCTACCATAATGTGAACGTAAAAAATGTAAGTAAATAAAAATTGAACAACATACATGGCATTAGATAAGTCATTTATTACTTACCTTTCGACTCTCCTCTCCGTTATGATTACTATTTACTCAAACAACCTAATTGTATTAAGCGTCGAAGAGTCAAAATTTGGCATATCCCTATTCATCTAGTTTGGTCTTTGAGCTCACCTTTTCTACACCTTACGACTGTCTTCCAAGTTGAGATTACTCCTTTATCACAAATTTTTAAATGTTGGTGACTAGATCAACGTCTAGCACAACACTTCAAGTATTTGAACCCGTCAAAATGAGTGTTAAAAAAAGAAAAAAGTCTTGTACAAGAATTATCGATAAAATTTATGATGTGAGAGTTTAGTAAACAAAATAAAACTGAAGAAAATGAATAATCTGACGTAGTGAAAGTTTATTTGTTAGAAATTGAGGGAAAGGAATGGTATTGCTGATTGCCGGGTAATGTCCATCAAATTTATGAAAATTAATTATTTTAAATAAGCTGTGGCATAATTCTTAAGAATTTAAAAAAGAAAAGAAAAGAAAAGAAAAGAAAAGAAAATTTATTTAATTATTTTTATCGATGTAGTTTTTTTTTTTTTTTTTTTTTTTCTCGATGTAGTTGTTGTGGAATAATATCCCAATTATGTTGAATTTGTGATGGATTAAGTCTTTTTTAATAATTTTTATTTAAATATATTAAATTACTAAGTTCTTATGAATACTTATTTAATCAGGAATACAATATATATACAAACATCTTCTTTAATTTTCTCGTACAACCATTTAATAACAATCCTGCGGTGGAGCATCTGACAATTTCTTATTCTTTTTGTTTTATTAGCAGAAACCTTGCCGGAAACCATTTAATTGGAAATGTGCCCTTATTCCCTATCGGTAATTTGGCTCAATTAATTATTTGTAAGTGCACATTTTTTACGTGTGGTATGTTCAGTCTTTCTTAATGTTCAGTCCTTTGTTCTTAGTTTTAGGAATATGAGTCGAAATATGTCAATCGCATGGTGTTGGAGGTATATTTGTGAATCATTTCTTGGGGAGTCTGGGTTCAGAGAAAGATTTATAGAATTATACATCTAATTTATTTAAATTATATAATGTTTATAACTAGAGGGTGTTAAAGGAAATTTGATTAGAATGAGATATATATACTTGAAGAATTATTGTTTATTGATTTTTTGTCTAAATTACATACTTTTGTTAATTAAAATAGGCCTTTTTTTTTTTTTTACAAAGTTAATTAAAATAGGCTAATAGAGCTAGTGATAATATGGTTAGAATTAAAGGAAGTTTGTTATGTGATTAGATAGATTTATTTAATAAAAATGAGAATTGTATTAAAAATATATATTTTATATAAATCATTCATTATACATAATGCATTATTTATTAAATTTATATTTTATTATGTAATTTGTGTAAATTATGTTATGCTTAGAATTAAAAAGAGTTTATACATAAATATAATTACGTCAAAATTATCTTACTGAAAGACTTATAAAATTATAAGTATATAGTGCTTTTTAAATAAATAAATATTTATAATATAGGTATGGAATAATCCATAAAAATAAGTTACGAGGGTTCTTTGCTTTAACTATTAGTGCATTTTTAAAGCAACTAGTAAAATGAACGTTTATTATGTAATTTATTTAAACATATTTAGGGATCATAAGTAATAACTCACTCCTAATCGAAAATGATTTAGTTTAGTTTCTTATTTAAAAGAAAATTGATGCTAACTCCTCAATTCAAAATTATAATTTGATTTGACTGTCCGTTCACCTAAATTGATTGCAATGCCCTTAATTATTTATTTTTTCTTTTCATACTTTAATTTTAAACTTGAGTACTTTAACTTTTAAGAATAATATTCTATTTTTAAATCTTAATACTTTAATGTTAATAAAAAATACTTCAATTATAAATTTAGGTACTTTAACTTTTATAAATATTACTTTAATTTAAATTGTAAGTACTTTAACTTTTACGAACAATACTCTTTTTTATTTTCTTTTTCTTTGTTTTTTCTTCTAGTACTTCAATTTTAAATTTGAGTACTTTAACTTTTACAAATAATAATCTACTTTAAAATTGGGATACTCTGTTTTATAATTCGAAAATTTTATAATACTCTATTTTATAATTTGGATACTCTGTTTTATAATTTGGATATTTTATAGTTTCTCATTAATATTTCAAAATATAAATCCACAATTAATTTTTACCCCACCACTCACCTACACGAAATATATATATATATATATATATATATATATATATATATATTAATTTTTACATATGAAGTATGGAAATCATATTTTGAAGTATTAACATTCAAAATAAAAATATAAAATCGTATATATGAGGTATTACGTTAACAAAATAATTTGTATGTGAGGGAAGAGTGATGTGTGATGTGGCCTAATTTTACCGATGAAATGTCATGACACGTGGTCCCACGCGGACTTGCCATGCGTATCCCAAAGCCTCCTCTACCACCCTTGTAGATTCCTCAGAAATGGTAGAAGTTACAATTTTTTTTTTTTACACACGCATACCCAAACGGGGATTCGAACCCAAGACTTTGCATTGGAGAATGAAACCATTAACCACTTGGACCAAAACCTATTGGTCTGGGAGAAGTTACAATTAATATGCTACAACTCTCCCCTTGAAGAGGTCCTAACATCCTCGGGATCACCCTCATGACTAGAGCACTCGAGAGGATTATGGGTCATGAAATAAGGTGTCCCTCGATCCCGCTGGATGTACCTTACTTTATGGGAATATCGTTCCCCTCATGCACCGAGTGCGTTAACCCCTCAATAATAACTTAGTACTGCTTTCTGACAACAGTACATATATGTACGCTCTCCCAACCACCTTTACGCTTACCTTTTTGGCAAGCTTGCAGGAGCTTTTCCTCAGATTTCCCTCATTGGAACACGTGTTTAGGGCAACTCCCAAGGTACCTAAATGGGGGTAAATTACCAAACGGTCTTCGTCCTCACCTATAAATACTGAGAAGATCATCTTACTCAGTAAGTAAGCTTTCCTTTGAAAGCTAATTTGTATCTTTTCTCTCCAACTCACCTGAAATTGTTTCACTGACTTGAGTATCGGAGAACCAAACTGGCTATCACCCCCATTCCCCCAACTTGGCCTTCTAACGTTGTTTTGTGTGTTTGCCTAGCAGGTAGAGCCCACTGCCGTTTAACCGGAATCTCCACCCTTGGCAAAGTTTCAGCATCTTACTCTTACAAATTCTAAGTAGTGTTGTGTGGCATATCGGATCACAACCCATCAATGTGTTATGACATTTTATGTTTCTTCGAGACCATTTGGTAATTTCGTCAAAAATAGTGAGTGAAATCAAATTACAAATTTGAATTTGGGAGTTAGTTTTGAAAAAAAAAAAATTTCAATGGGGGAGTAATGTCAAATTTGTCTTGTACCTTGTAGAGTTTTGCCACATTCCCCCACAAGTTTAACCATTATATTTTTTGAATAAATTAGGATATAAGAAATATTTAATTTGATTAAATAAATATACACGTACAAAAGTATTTATATGAAATCCCTCTTTCAAATCATTTACGTAGAGAAACATCCAAATAAATAAATAATAAAAATATTTGAAACCATGTTATTATATAAAAACGAAATGGTTAAAGTGTATAATAATTTGCCTAAATAATTCTAATATGCTTTGTAATAGTTTATATATTTTAAATATATGTAATAAATGAAAAGACAAATATAAAAAATATAAAATTTCGTTTACTCATACACACCCAATTGGGATTTGAACCTAAGACCTTAATGATCCTATTAACCACTTGGACCAACACCTATTGACAAATATAAAAAATATAGATAAAAACCTAAAAGATCATATAAAATGCTACGTTTATTATATATACTTTATTATTTATATAGTCTGATCTTCTTTAATATAATTTGTAATTTAATTTTAATTTTCTTTAGTATAAAAATTATGACTTTTGCAAACAATCGAAATATTTGTTCTCAATGTTCAATCTTTTGTTCTTAGTTTTAGGAATACTAGTGAAGTGAACGTGCGTTGCACGTTTATCATTTAATTTTATTTAAAAAAATTTAACTATTATGTTTATTGAATAAATTAGGATGTTAAAAATATTTAATTTGATTAAATAAATATATGCATACAAAAATATTTATATGAAACCTCTTTTGCAAATCATTTACAATAAGTAGAATTTCGAAGTAGAAAACATCCAAATAAATAAACAAGAAAAATATTTAAAACTATGTTATTATATAAAAACAAAATATTTAAGTATATAGTAATTTGACCAAATAATTCTAGCTTTTAAGAATAAATAATAGTTTATAACTTTCAAATATGTTTAATAAAATGAAAAGAGATATGTAAAAATTATAGACAAAAGCCTAAAAGATCACCCAGTTTTATCGGTGGAGCATCCTAGACGTAGTAATTATCTTGAAACTTGTGACCTATTCTCGCCAATTTATCCGTCATTATATTTCTTTTTCTAGGAATTTATTTAATTCAAGTTTCGTAGGGCCTTTGGAGTAACCTTTGTCAATTAAAATTACATTTCTCATTTGTTTCATTTCAATATCATTCGTTGTTATCCATTTCACGACCATCTTGAATCAATCCCCGCATTAGTCTTCGAAAAGCGTCTTTCCCAAGTTAGTGTTAATACTTCGCGTAAACTTAATAACTCCACTACATTATTAAAAATCTACTAAGATTCATAGCGTATCCTAACACCTATATTCAGTGTTGTCATCTCGAATGACGCCCCTGTCATCTCAAATGATGGCCCTAATTATAAAAGCTCACATCCGAGTTTAGTTTCACCGATCGGGTTTATTTCACGACAACTCAGTGCATATTTTTCTTTTGTCTGTATTTTTTATCCTCATTGATTAATGTTAAGGTTTCAGTTAACTCTTTTACGTGGCGAAGAGTGACACTTCTAAGTTTCATAGCTCCATCGGTTCAATGTTTTCCAAAGATTGCAGAGCGTCAAGATCAAGAAAATTCACACATGATATTTTGATAACATATTACTTTGAATCTAGTTATAAAAGCTCTCTTTGAGGCCGTTCTACACTCGCAAGCCTTGAAAATTTTGTTCAATTTGTGCATCAATAATCTTGTCCGACACCCGAAGTGTGAATGGACAACTTTTGAGCATGTGCTCCACATATTTATATCTTGTACAACAGCGTGTACATACATCGCTTTTTCCAAATTTATATCATATTTTAGTACATTCGTGAGCAAGCTATCATGTTAGCAAGCCACAAGAAAATCTTGAACTTTTTGGGATAAAGTAATTTCCAAATTCATTTCCAATTTTTGTCCCATATCTCATCTAACACCATAAGCAGACTATAACCATTTTACAGGATAATGTATCATTAATTGACCCAGCCTAAACTCTCTGATGTCCGTTATCATGTAATGCAATTAGGACACTAAGTATCTCATCCACCACCCCCATTTTATAGGACAATTTGTCGTTAGTTGACCCAGTCCAAGCTCTCTTATGTCCGTTATCATGAAATCCAATTAGGACACTAAGTATCTCATCCACCACCCCCTTGGGCAATGCTGTTTTCAGCTTATCCAAGTTTCAGTTTTTATTTGTGCCAAATGATTGCATACCATAAGATCTTTATCTTTTTTATAAATCTTATCTCCAAAGATGTCAGCTAGTTTGCCTTCTGATAACTATCTATCATTCCATAGAGACTGTTGGGAATAGTGTCCTAAAAATTCAATTTGTTGAATTAATTAAACTGAATTTACAACGAGTTGTGAGTTTTTCACATATTGATAATTAATGGCATGTGGTGGTATTCTTATATGAAATGTGTTTCATAGGAAAAGACTTTGAATACCAAAATCACGTGTCATTAAAGTTCTAGTCGGTAAGATAAGAATATGTTCTTATCAAGACTATAACGTGGTTATATAAGATGATTAGTCTTTCATCATAGGGAATGGTGATTCCGATCATAACAAGTTGATGATTTACAATAGGATTGAAAATATCGAACTGGACCACTGAGATTATTCATTTTATACTGCTATCTAAAATGAATAAAATCTCAGGAAGAATTGTACTCTTAATCCTGATAATATTTTGGCTTTAGGCATGTAGTGTTAGTTACTGTAATATTCTCGAAGTCAGGTCTCGGTAACGGATGGCCAAAATACTTTGTACGTTCAGTGACAACATGAAATGTGCTAAAGAGTTACATTGATCGAGGAATCTGTGGTCTTGTTGGAAGGTAAAAGATATCCCTGAAATAGATTTGCAAATGTTCGAATTAAGACTTTGGCCAAAGCACTGTTGGAAAACACGAATCAGAAAGCAGCGGAAATTTAAAAATTTTCCAACAAAAGGATCTTGGACTCGCAATCGTGTATCCAAATTCGTAGAGATTAGAAACTTACTTTCTTAATTATCTTTCTTGAAGCGTTTCAAGCCACCCAAGAATGCTCTTCTTGCGGTTTGATCCCCTCTCCTTGGTAAAGCTCGAATCTTCAAACTTCTAACTTGAAGCTCTCTAGAGATAGTCCACCAACTTGACTACAATCTAACTAGTAAGGATGCTAGTTCTCTAGTTAGTGTTTAGGCTTAACCTAGGTTTTCGTTTATCTTGGAGAAAGGATGGTGTTCAACACATGAACCAAAAGAATTGTCAATTAGCTCCAAGAGGAGCTCGAGCTCCCCTATTTATAAGAAGGGAGTGGCCGAAAATCCCTAGTCCTTATGGGCTAAGGATTTTGGTCCCTCTCCCCTATTACTTGATCATCAAGTAATTTTGACTTTGACTTTGAACTCAAATTCAAATCAACTTTCAAGAGAGCTAAAATATCCAAACTAATTTTGGATAATTTTATACTTTATTTATTTAAAATAAATAACTTATTTTTATCTAATTAATTAATTCGTAATTAATTAACTAGATTATTTTTCTCCAAAATAAGACTTTCTTTTTAATTCAAAATTAAACCAAAGTCTATTAAATAATTAACAAATTTAATTATTTAATATATATATCATATATATATACATACACGTGTCCTCCTCACGTGACCCGCACGTGTGGAACCCCTTTGGCCCGATTAACTCGTTTAATCATTTTAAAGCCTCAACTCATGTAACCAAGTTGTTGTGTGTGACCCTCTAGGTTCTCAATTCAATTAGCAGTGACCCTAATTAATTAATCAGTCCCGTAGCTGAATTGGAATGTTCGGATTCGACATAACCTTTAAGTCATTGATTCATGTGAGATACAATCCTCCTACTTACTATCTCTCAACCAAGATCTAGGGTAAGGGAATAATCAGAACCCTAATAATCCGGTCTTAAAGCTAAGTGCATTTCATTTCCATTTGATCTCAATCCAAGAAACCCTTTTCTTGATGTCTTGATCTACTGCCTTGGCCAAGGACTCCTTATGGCATATGAATGACTTACACAATAAGAGATCACCTTGCAAATGCAAGTGTAGGTCCTTTCTTGATTCTCATTCACTTTCACGAATCACTTGTGCAGCCCCAGCATAAGCCTTGAATCAGTTGTCTAAGGCGACACCCTTTAAAGCTTATACCTAAGACTACAGAGTTAACTCATAAAGTGACAAGGAACCTCAAGTCTAAGGATCAATTAATCACATCAATGACTCGTGAGATATTTCCCAATCTGGAAGTTTCTATTTCCTGAAATAGAAACTTCCTTTCCCATTTAGGAATCTTCTCACATGGGGCTAGGGGTGCGTTTCGAGTCGAGTCGAGTCGAGTTTGGCCAAAAAAATCCAGCTTGAGCTTGAGCTTGGAAATTATATGTATGGCTTGAGATTGAGCTTGAGCTTGTCAAGCTTATTTTTAGGGTCTTGAGCTTGGCTTGCCCAAATATCAAGCCGAGCTCGATTCGACTAGACGAGCCAACATATTTTTTATGGATATTTTTTAGTTCTCATTCAAGAATAATATTAAACAATAACAACGATATTAAGATATATAATATATATAGTATACTAATATTTTTAAGTTTTATATCATTATTAATAAATTATATAACCATTAATAATATATACTTGATATTTTAGATTATGTATGAATATTGTTAATTATATTTTAATAAACTATAAATCATGTAATTACACAATGCAATTAGTTAATATTTTACTAAGATATATACTTATGTTATTAATTACTTAGTATGGTATATGATATTTATTATTTTATTACATTAGATATTTGAATGAATATATTTTTGTATTAGTAATATTATATGGTCTAATGTGTCATTGTAAAATAATATATTATTAAGACATATTATGATACAAAATTTAGTAAGTATTATACATCTATTATAGATAATATATAATATGATATAAATTATGTTATATATCTTGTAATTATACCAGATAAATTATTAACTAATATTTTATTAAAATATATACCTATGTAATTAATTATTTATTATAGTAGATTAAATCTATTTTTTATTAAATTATTTGTTCGAATAACTATTATATATTATCATACTAACATGTTAGTAGTATTGTATACAATGATATATACTGTTGTTATAATTATTGAATTACAATATTACTAAATCATATTTATTATCAAAATAAGTTGATAAAAATTTATGATATATCATATATTTATTATGACTAATTCATATAAATATATATTAATTTACTATATATATATATATATAATTATTATTATATATATATATATATTATATATTATTAAATATATATATATTTTTTATTATTTTTTAGTGTTTAATAATATATATATATATATATATATATATATATATATATATATATTAGCTTGCGAGCCGGTTTGCAAGCCACGAGCCTCAAAGAAATAGGCTTGAGCTTGGCTTGACAAATCACTCGAGCTCGATTAAGCTCGGCTTGAGCTTGACATTGTCCAAGTTCGAGTTGAGCCAACTTGAGCTCGGCTTGTGCGGCTCACAAGCTAGCTTGGCTCGGAGCACACCCCTACACGGGGCACCTCAGTGAACTTAGTTATTGAAGTAAGTACCCTCATGTATCACGCATGTATCAACTATACACTTTGCACCTCCATGAAACAAGGTGGTCCTTCTTAAGGGCGTGATCCCACAAGCAAGCCTTAGAGGAGTCAGGTTGACACTCCCACTGTCGGTAGGACTCATCGGCTTGGAGTATTTTACTAATCATGACTTATGTGATATAGGGCTCGTTTCATGAACCATTTCACCTAAATGGTAGAGTCCTAAAGTCATCAGGATTAGGGGAGCTCTCATACATGCACAGATAAAGTAAACGCATACCAAACAAGAGCATATAAACAAGTGTTGCCTCAATTCGTTATTTCATTCAAAGATTGTCTGTGATTACAATAAGGAAAAACACAAAGCGGATATACAATCGGCTTTCTAGGGCACTATTCCTAACAAGCACTTCACGTGATATGTCACCGAAGTTGTCTGTTAAATGTGTTTCACATACAGAGAATTTGAACTTAAGGCGAATTAATAAATTTCAGATTGGAGATGAAAAATAAATGATAGTAGTTGTAATTTATTTTTCATAGATATCTACACGGAGGAGTGCAATGCGAAATTATTCTAGATCGAGAAATTCGTGAACAATTTAATTAATTTTAGAGTGCAACAATATTTATTTAGTGGAATTAAATATTGTTGAACGGTAATTAATTAGTATCATGAGATGATAATATATTAACCCCGTTTGGAGCTAAAATTAATTAGTCCTGAGGTCCCCCTGCAAGCCCCAATTGAAAACCCGAAGAGAAAATATTAAAAGGAGAAAGAGAAATGAATTTTCAAAGTGTTTGAAAATAGCCAAGGGATTTATTTTGAGAAAATAAATCAAAGTACCAAGAGTTGGAAATGCCCGGAATTTTATTTTGGAGAAAATAAAATTTTCATCAAAATTTTTTTTTTATGATGTGGCATGCTGACGTGGTAGTGGATGACGTGGCAGGCGACGTGTCAGCTGACATGTCAGGCCACATCAGCGAATGGGGTGAGGTGGCGCTGACTCAGCACCAACGCAGCAGCACACGTCAGCACAGAAGCCCTAGGTGGCCACGTGTGTCACACGTGCCACCTTCAGGCCGCGCGTGTGGGCGTGTGCGGCGGAGTTCTTGGCGGCGTTGGACTCGTGGTGAAGAGAGCTACGATGTGGTCACCTCGGAATTTATGTCCAAGTTGTGTACGCAAGTGGGGTGTGAAATTACCATTTTACCCTCGATTTTTCCCCTATAAATAGGGGGCTTGGCTCCTCATTTTTTCTTACAACTTTTGGGAGAGGTTTTAGCTGAGTTCTAGGCTTTGAAACCATATCCCTTTTCTCCTAGTTAATTTCGATTTATTTTGGAATTAATTTTAATTAGGTGTTTATATATAAAACGCCTAATTTCGGGAGATTAAACCCTGAGAAAGGTTTTCTAGTTTAAAGTTTTTTTCTCTAAGTATTCAGAGAAATACTTTTGGAGCCCACACTCCGAGGGTTTCTCTGGGGTTATTGCAGGGAAGCTCTGCCGGTTTCATGAGGAGTGATCGTGTATCGGGTTCCGGGGAGGTAAACGCGGTAACCGTCTTCTGTGAAAGCAAAGGTGCTGGAAAAATGCCTTTAGATAGCCATATTTGCAGTACGGTAATATTTTACAGTTATGCTTTTTTAAGCATGATAAATTATATACTCTTAAGTGTTAATTGCATGTTAGATATTTATCTGCTTAAGTGATTTAAAATTTATTATCAATTGCATGTATATACTTGAGTAGATCCGGCTAGTCTTCCGCTATTATATTAAAATGTTTTAGAAATATTTTAATACTTGTATTATAAACAAAATTTTAAAATGTGGTCCCGGACCGCTACTATTCTGGGCCCACCACCCAACAACTGGTATCAGAGTCATGCTCTTGATATATACATGCATTGATATGATGCATGCGATGCATAATTTTAAATCTGCTACTGTGCACATAAATTCTGTCAAAGGAAACTAGTTTTTAAGTGGGACCGTTGTGACCACTCCAGTGTTTATTGGGAATTTACGTGGAATGGTATTTTTTGGGAAGCAATTTAATAAGTAGAAATTCAAAATAGAGAAACATCCAAATAAATAAATAATAAAAATATTTGAGACTATGCTATTATATAAAAATAAACTTTTTAAAGTGTATAATAATTTGTCCAAATAATTCTAATATTTAAGCATAAGTAATAATTTATATCTTAAATATATTTAATAAATGAAAGACAAATACAAAAAATATGAATAAAAACCTAAAAGATTATATAAAATGGTATGTTAATTATGTATACTTTATTATTTATATTGTCTGATCTTTTTAATATAACTTGTAATTTATTTTTAGTTTTCTTTATTATCAAAATTATGACTTTTGCACCTAATTTTTTTTTTTTAATATTTTCAACCTCGATTCCATCATTTAAATTGTGCATTGTTATTTTTTTAAAATTTTCTTTTTTATTTCATAATCATGAGAAATTGTAAGTTTTGATACCCATTCACCGCTTATTTTGAGAGCATTAATATGGTTCCTCTTTCTTCTGGTTATGGTTTAGAGATGAAAGAAACGTGTATGTTTATCCTTAAATTGGAGCCAAGTATTTACTTTGTTTGTCTCATACATAATGCTTTGAAATTTTTTTTTTTATTTTTTGCTTTTTCGCTTTTCGAACACATTGAAAACTATTCACTGGCCATTGTTTTGGAGAAGTGATCTCAAGTCAAAATGTCTTTCAAGTTTTGATTTGACCAATAAGTCGTGTATTGCTGTTTTTGGAAGATGTTGATCTAAATTGATAACTGTTCGATCAATCTCTGTGACGCCCCGTGTTTTCAGACCTACCAGGTATGACGTCACGAGTGAGAACAGGTCAAGCGTTACGTGTTTTAATTATGCTTTAATTGTTTATTTGTGCATTTAATTTAATTAATTACGTGAGTAATTGTTATTTTGTGCTTTAAATGTCTAATTGTCCTTAATTGCAATCTTATGAAAATATGTGCATGTTTCTATATATATATTTATATGTATAGCTCCTGCTCACTCAGTCTTCTAGAGACTGACCCCTCTTTCCACTTCTCCAGATTCTTGCAGGTTCCGCTAGACGGAAGTCGAGTCTTAGCGTTTTGTCAAGTCCCACTTGTACACTTGAGTCACATTTTACATTGTTATGTTTTAATTGTATCACTTTATTTAGTTGGGCCTGTGTGCCAATTCATGTTTAATGATTATTGTTGTAGGCTTTGCCAGCCACTGTAATTGTTTATTTTAGACCTGTGGCCATTGTTCAACTGTTTAATTTAGGGCTCATAGCCCATTCTTGTTCATTGTGAGCCTGTGAGCTCTTGTTTAATTGAATTGACTTTTATTCGCTTCCACATTGCACCTATCGAGTTCTCTTGGTATAGGGTTAGATTCCGCTTAGCCAAGATTCTTTTCTTTGTCACCCTTCGCTATGAGTCTGATTCATGTATGGACTACCCATTTTGTATGTGGATTAGACTTATGGTACGGGGGATGTGACATCTTTCATTGAGGGTGCTACAATCTCATTCAAATTAAATTCAAAAGTACTCCAGCTGAAAGGCAATCTAGCATATTGAAGTTGTTTAATCTAATCTTAGAAATTTTGTTTACCATTGTACGCAATATTAATTCTCACTTTATCATATCCTTTATAAATATATTTGTAAAGACTCTAAAAAAATCACGACGTTAATGTGAGAATTATTACTTAATAAGATATATTGATTATAACAAATTGGTTATAAAGTTTTGTATTTCGAACTTGAACCCTCACTACTATTCTTCTCACCACAGATCTAATTTTCATCTTTACTTTATATTGTGTTTTCTCAATATGAACATGAGTAATGATATTTACATTCTCCATCCATCATACAAGAATTATTTAAATTCTTTCATCCACATGATTCATGCATCATGTGATTTATAACCACTAAAGCACGGACACGGCAGTTTTTGGTCCCGTGCAGTGTCCGACACGTGTCGGACACGGACACGGGTCCGACACGCCTCCGACACGTGTCGGACACGGCTGGAGGCGTGTCCGGGAAAAAAAAAAAAAAAAAAAGGGACACGGTGTCGGACACGGCGAGGGGGCGTGTCCAACACGGTTCGGACACGGCTGGGCTTGTTTTTTATTTTTTATTTATTTTTTTATATTTTTTATGCCTTTTTTAATATTTTTTTGAATTTTTTGGAGAGAAAATTGAAATAACAAAACTTATTTCAGTTTTTAATATTAAATATTTTTATAAATATTTTATGTTACAAAGATTATACTTATAAAATATTTTTATTTTTATATGAAATATTATTATTTATATATAAAATATATTTATTTATATAAAATATAGCCGTGTCGGAGCCGTGTCGTGTCCTAAAATTTTGAAAAAATCCGTGTCGCCGTGTCCGTGTCGTGTCGTGTCCGTGTCGCCGTGTCTGTGTCCGTGCAACATAGTTTATAACCAACTCATAAAGTTTGAGATTTTTTTCTTTATCAAAAAATTCGACACAGATAAATTGATCAAGTTGATCATATGTTGTAATTTTATATTTTGACCCCAAAATTATCAAAATATGAGTATGTGGCAACCATCTCTTTTGAAGCATAACTGCATGAACATGCGCAACCACATTTTCAGAAATCTCCTAATTGAATAAATGATGTATTAAATCTTGTAATTTTTTTCGAAAAATTCTTGATGTATAAAATATTTCTTTGAAATTATGAATAATAAACAATACAATTAACAACTGTTCAGTAAGTAAACACAACAAGAACAATAAATACATGCATTCTTCTTCATGTGAAAGAACCTCATTTGCAGACGAAAATTTTGATATCCGAGTGACATCATTATTGAATCAAATAAAAGAATTATTAGGGTTGTTCCTTAATTTTGAAATGCGTTTGTATATACATTAAAATCAAGTGATTCTTTATTTAATTAATTATTCTTTTTTTTTTTCTATTATCTTTTTGCCACTTCATCTTGCCTTCCATTTTCTTACTGATATTTCTCTAATGAGTATAATTTAAAATTTATGTTAGTTTTCTTATTATTGATTCTATGTAATTAGTAGAAATAATTAAAAGAATATATTTATATAAAAATTCAAGTAATGTTTAATTTAACACTATAAAAATTATTTATAAAATTGGATTATATTTTATTTTTAATAACATACACATTGAGTCTCCTTAAAATTTTTAATTTAAATTAATTTTGATCTGTCGATTCACAATTCTAAATTGTGGTATATTAATTGTAAGAACCAAAAATTTATTTGTACCTTTATAATATATATATAAATGGCGTGAATCATCCTATCTAAATAATATTTACGTATTTAATTTATATTTTATTATATAAACTAGAGGAAGATTATATGGTTAGTTAGATTTAGATAATTATAATTATATTAGTATTAGTTATATTATTTAATTTTTTAATTTGATAAGCTTATTAAATTATAATATGATTATAATTTAAGAAAGTTTATGAATTTGGATAATTATAATTATGAACTTGAATAATTAGAATTATATTAGGATTGATTTATTGAAAATTATCTTATGTAACTCATTCAATTTGAATAATATTTTATATTATATAATTACCAAACTTTTATTAAAATTTATAAAGTGCATTAATTTTTTATTTTCCAATTCGTTAGATATATCTTATTATAACATTTTAAAATATAGATCTTACAATGGATAACTTATATTATAAAATTTGAATACAATTAACTAATATATTAATATTAAAATAATCCTTATTGAACTATGTACTTTTTGTTGGTAAGTTGAAAAAGTTTTAATTTTGCTAAGAGTTCCATTTTAAGTCAATAAGTACTTGTAAATATAATTAGATCAATAGTTTATAACATACATTTATATAATTACCCTTGACTAATAGTCATTAACGTAATTATCATGAATATATTTTGGAGATCTATATTTTATAAGAAATCAAAAACTCAACTCGTGTTTTTATAATAATGATAATAATAATATAACAATATAATATAATATAATACAATATATAGATAGATGATTTATTATTACACAATCATAGTCTTCAGAAAAATTATTTAATCTCACCTAAGAAACAAGAATCACGTGACATTTTTTTTAGACATATATATCCCACTTTGTATTTAATATTATAACATGATGTACATAATATATATGCATTGTCTTCTTCTTCTCTCGTTGTTCTGCACTGTCTTCTTCTTCTTCTCTCCTTGTTCTTGTGCTGTCTTGCTGTTGTAATGTTCTTTCTTCTCCCTTAAATTTCTGTTCCTGTTGCTGTAATGTTCTTTTTTCTTTCTTGATTTGTAAATTTATTGTTCCTTTAATTTTGAAAACTAATTCCTCGGATCATTTGTTTCAGGACCCGTTGACAACCCAATTTTCAATGACTACAATCAATATTGTAATGCCTGTGGCTATTGCTTGCAACAGGCCAAATAAAAATCTTTGTGGCTTTGTTATTAGGAAAAAAAAAACAATATGCAGTACTTTGCGGTCCAGCGCTAAAACTGCTACTGGAGCAGATATGCCAGGTGACCATGGACGACGATCTGGAAATTACAAACCTCCAATTTGGAATTTTGATTATATTCAATCTTCGAGCAGTCAATATAAGGTATATCCACACACACACACACACACACACATATATATATATATATATATATATATATATATTATTCATGTTTTTTTTGATAAAGTAGGAAAAATTCTATATCCTTTACGATTACTAAATATAATCTTATAAAAGTATTTATTAAGTGCTTTCTATCCCTTGCTCCTAGTTAAAAAATAAAATAAATAATTGTTTTTGACAAAATTGAGGGTACTATTGTTGTTTGTGGTATTATTTGTCGATTTTGTTCGGGGCAGTTTGAAATAACTCCCCATCAGTTTGGAATGTTTTTACTTAATTTTCCATAAAATTATACGATATAATAGGATATAAATACTGCATTAAAACGTTTTAGTACTACATTTTGTGAAAATTATACAACATATTTTGAGAGGTATTTTAAGTATGATATTATGTGAAAATCATGCGACATTTTGCCAAAATAGGGATTTAAGTAAAATATGACGCCCAATTGGGGATTTATCCCACATTACCCGATTTTATTATATTCCATATTCTTTCTTGTAATTTACAGGGTTGAAAATAATAGTTTTTTAAAGATATGAGGACGTTATGATCATTTTTGTATTGTAAAATTAAAGCTATAATGTTTTATTAGTGGGGAAAAATGTAAAATCGGGATACCAACTGACCCCAATTAGCAATTTCGGGACACTTATTATTTCAACGATAAAAAGTTCCACTAACTCAAAAAATGTGTCAATTTAATGACAAATTCGCTGGAAATTTCCTAATCATCGCTGGAAATCAGTTGACTTTTCGTCCCGATATAACCTTTTTTCAATTTTGATTCCAACAATTGTCATATTCTCACTTTACGTTCCATAAAGCCATTTTTTTCTTAAATTAGATCCCTTAAGATAATTATTTATATTTTTTATTTCGTTCATATTCATCTTCCACCCACCACTACACCGACGCCGCCACCACCACTGCCGTTGGGATTGCCTTGCCACTGGCGCCGCAACCACTGCTGCCAAAACCGCCTTTCCACCGCTATAAAAAAAAAAAAAAAAAAAAGCACACACATACAAAAGAAAACCTCATATATACACTAAACACACACAGATCTAAATCTAAAACAAGATTCATACAAAAATACACACACAACTAAACACAAATCTAAATGTGAAAATTAGTAGGGTGGGGCACGGTGGTGGTCCCGCCCCGAACAGTCAGGAGCCAGATCTGTAAAAACGAGAGGGGGGCTACGGTGGTGGCGCGATGGTGGTCGGATTATGGTAAGGAGCCAGATCTGGGGGGTGGCCCGATTATGGTGGTGGCGCGAGGATAGCGTATTGGCATTGGCGGTGGCTGCAGAGATGGCACGAGCGTTGTAACCCCCGCATCACGTGTCCAATCCATGCACGAAATGAATTTTCATACACAAACTAAACACGTGGCGAACGGGTGACAAAGAAAAACTCGACCTAGCTAAGCGTAAACCAAATAAAACCAACGATGCAATAACATTAAGCGGAAGCATATAGACAATATCAACACATGATTAAGTTATACAATCAAAGGCCATCCCGACCACCACATATATATACAATAATTCTCCCAAAATAGAATAATACATAGTAAAAGTATAAGTATGATATGCCAAAGGAAAGACAAGCTAGGACTCGAAAGTAAAGACTCCAAGACGACCTTAACTCCCCGCCTAGCTCGACCTGCAAAAGTCTAAAAACAACATGGGGTGTCAGTCCTAAGACTGAGTCAGGGGCAATATACATATATCACATGCGCATGCAATCTATAATCCCGAGTAAAGGGTTAGAAAATCCCAAGCGGGTAGTTAAGAAAGGCCTTGCTCGAAATTACAAATATCATATTATTACTTGAATAAACATAATTAACGTGGCCCGGCGAGTGGGCAATTCTCCAACCTTACTCCCGTAGTGTGTGCTTGAAAACATTATTAGGCGTTCATGCATTCATAACCATATCATAATCATATTCATAATCATATCGTGAGAAAACATAATTTTCCATCCTTCTTCCTCCGGGGCGGTGGAAGGGTTTGCAAGGCCCTAGCCACCTCATGAAACAATATCGAGATGGGGGATCATGACTCCTTCCCGCTCCTTCGATGGGTTAACCACCGGCTCAAGAGTATCCCACCTCCCACACTACACGGTCGCGTAAGATACTCTCAAAGGGTACTATATGCAATGGCTTATCCGACGACCCGATGTCGTACCGGTCTCCATTCACATATTTCCCCGGGGCCCAATAACATGTGCGTGATTCTCGCCAAAACATTTTCATAAAACATTTGAAAACCTTTCATACACAAACCATTTTCCAAAGTATACATCTATTAATACATTTTGGCTTGAAAGATCACACAAGGTATTAAGGTTCTAAAATAACTAAAACAAAACCTCACCTTGACCTAAAGAGAAAGGATACGAGAAGCTTATGGACCCTGCTCCTCAACCGGATTGAGCTCTGTGCAAGAAACACGAGTGTACATAAGGCTCTAGACAAATGAAACAAGTAATCGACGAACGGCATGCTCATGATATGAAATGATGATAATTATAATTCATGAGAATGTTCATGCATGATTAATGCGTCACGTAATGGTTAATCAACCATTTACTTCATATAAATCACATACGGGAGCCAAGGGAGTGAAAGAAATGCAAGAAGATGGGTTTTGGCGAAGTTTGGCAAAAGTTGATAATTTTTGGAAACGCGCAAGCTGTGGAAAATTGGGAATATCTTGAGTTGTAAAAGTTGGAATAGAGTTTTGTTTGTTGTATATAAAAGTATACAAATAGAGCTTTCCAAGCATATATGGCTCAAATTCTAGTTCAAAATGGAGTGAAAATGACGTAGGTCCGAAGTTGGGTAAACGCAGATTTCCGATAAAATGGCGACACCAAAAAGAATTGATCATAACTCACATTCTAGAAATGATATTGAGGTGATTCCAATTAGAGAGTATTCCAGACTTCAAGAGGTTTCTAACGGTTAAAAAATCAGGTCATTTGGAGTTCATGTGAGTGAGAAGTTCCAATGTCAAAAATGCACTAGAAGCAGATAGGGCATGTCGGAACTCGAAAATAAGGTAGTAGATTCTGACACGCCGAGTGACATGGGCGTGTCGGAAGCTGCTGGGCGAAAAAACAGGGTATGTAACACCCGAAGCGCAAAGGTGCCACATCCCCCGTACTATAGCTCAGTCCACATATGAAACGGATAATCCATACATGATCTGAGCCATAGCGAATGGGTGACAAGAAAATAAAGACTAACAAGCCAGGCGGGACTAACCCCAAACCAATTATCACAATAGGCAATGAAACTGAAGTGCATTAATGGCAAGTCTTTCAAGCAAACCATTTCTAAAATCCTATCAATACATTATCATCTCTCAAATACATAACATTTCATATAATCCAAAAATAGAAATACATATGCAACAAAGTAGGATGGACACGTGCTAGACCCGAGAAGAAAGACTTGACTCGACACCAATCCCGCCTAGCATACAACCTGCAAAACTGAAAGGTGAGGTGTCAGTCTACCACAGACTGAGCGAGGGACATAATAGATATAAGCGCAGATAACATGCAAATCATAACCTCGGGTAAGGTTTTATAACTGAAAACCATCTAAGTTCAATAACAACATAGAGCTCGCCCGAGATTACAACTATCAGATTTAACAATTAATCAGTTTCAATCAATCAATCAATCAGTGGCCCGACGAGTGAGGGCAATTCTCCAACCTTACTCCGACAGTGTACAATCACGATACTTTTAATTAATTAATTAAGTGATCACACAATCAATTACAGTGCACACGTAGCAGTTTCAATGACTCCTTCTTCCTCCAATGATGGTGGGTTTGCAAGGCCCGATCTATCCACGGTAAACACGGTGTACGTCGGGAACATGACTCCCACGCACGGGACTCCTTCCTCCACCAAACCTCCTGGTGGATTCAGGGTTCATCCCCACGGTTGAGAGGAGTGTAAGAGTTACCCGTCAGCCCATGCTTTCCCGGTTGGCTCAAACACTCACTCCCGGGCCCACAGTGCACGATACATTATACTCGCCCAAAACACGATCAATCAATACAATGCAATTCAGTAAATCAGTTGAAAATCAATAGAGTTTGGAAAACTATAAATATAGAGATACCTTTTGGCTTAAAACATCACAAAGGGTTGTAACGGTCCTATATATCTAGAAATTAAACCTCACCTGTACCGACAAAATAAAGAGAAAGACACGGCCTAAGAAGCCCACTCCACGTCACTGGTGTGCTGGTCTGTGCAACAAAGACAAGTGTACATAAGACACGACTCAAATGAACCAATTAGGACGAACGGCGTAGCATGACGTGCAATAACAAGAATGGACAATTATCAAATGTCATGATCATATTTAAGTATAAAACAAGCATATAATAACACGTACAGTAGCATGCAACCAAAATATGCATGAAAACAAGGTGTGACACGCCCGTGTCACAAATATACATTAAGCCGTGACACCCCCGTGTCACAGTACAGCGGTAAAAAGCATGCGAACAGAAGGTGACACGCCCGTGTCACCAAAACAAAGCAATCCGTGACACCCCCGTGTCACGGTACAGAAAACCCAGGCCAACAATAATGCACCCCCGTGTCACGCTGAAAGAGGGAAACGTGACACGCCCGTGTCACGTATGCAGAAGAGAAAACAGGGCAGTTATGCAGGGGAAGCACGAAATAAACCACAAAATCATTCAAACACCCAAAATACAATTCCCAAATGATGTAAATCAAGTAATACACATACTAGCATGCTTATAGTTCAATAATATCTCCTATAAACACTTAAATCCATGCTTAATCATCAAGAATCATCAAGATCAAACCCATACATGAACTCATGCTCCAAGCTTATAAACTTCATAATATGTACATCAAATGCAAGCTAAAATCATATGATCTTGCTTTCACCAAGTAAAACACATTTAGGCAAGCTCAAACCATAAACCTAATTCTCATATATATGCAAGAATTCATATAAATCTCCAAGGTTACCTTAAATGAAAGAAATAGAAGAAAAGAGATGGAGATATGATGATGATGATGATGATGCTTCTAATCCATAACTTCCTTCACAAATATAGCTTGAAATGGATGAAATCCCTTCTTCTTCTTGGGGTTTTTGGATCGGTAAAAGGGAGAGAGGGAAGAGATCAAGTGTGTAATGTTTGTATGCAATCAAAGGGATATATGTTAGATATTATATAACTAAGCACACTTTGCAATTTAATCCCTCCAAAACATAAGTCATGCATCTAAGTTCACACTCATGGAAAATGATCAATTAAGTCCAAGACTATTTCATGCAATTAAGTCCCTAAGCTTATGAAGTGATCAATTAAGGACAATTAGGTCATAATTGGCAATTATTCCACATTAAGTCACATTTTGCATAATTGAAAGATTGGGGCCTTACAATCACCCCTCCTTAAAAGGACCTGGTCCCCAGGTCCACTACTCGAACTACAAATTAAAACACAAGACGAGAGAACCCCGTCTCCCCGAACAATTAATGAGAAAGCCCCATTTCGCAACAAACAAGAGAGCACCCCGTCTCTCACACAAAAGAGAGAACCCCGTCTCTCACACAAACACACCACGCACAAACTTAAGTAACACTTGCATACACCGTCACATATGGAGCAAGTAGGAAGATCAACATTTCAATTATTCACATAAGAGCAAATAGCAAACACAAGGAATACAAATATACAAAATAAGAAAGCGTAGGATGCACGTGATATGCATGTGTAGATGTACCGTTCACCGTTGTTCTTGCCTGTGAAATGGTCGTTGACCCCCGGTGTATAGTTCTTGTCGCTCCGGACATGTATCTATCTGATGCTCAGCACTCCCACAACGGAAACACAGACGCAACCGCTTCCTACACCCATCATAAGTGTGGGTGTCATGTCCACAATAAGTGCAGAGAGGTTTTTCTGGAGATGGTGACAAAGCCGGTTTAGGTAGAGTCTTCTGAGTCGATCCCACTCGGGAGGTAGAACTCTTAGCATTTACAGCATCCTCAACTTTCAAAGCTTTGATAATAGCTTTGGCCCACGTGCTTGTATTGACCGCTTCTAATGCCTCCTGTATGTCCATTCGAAGTCCTTGCACAAACTGCATTGCTTTATGAAAGTCATCACTCGCTATATTAGGTGCATAGCAGGATAGCCTCTCATACTCGGCTATATACTCCGAAACTGACATCCTTCCTTGCGTTAATTCCGTGAACTCCTTCAATCTCCTAGTACGCGCTGATGGAGGAATGAACTTATTCTTAAACTCTCGAGTAAAGACCTCCCAATTAATTTCCTCCCCGGCGGCCTCCAACACTATCTTAGTACTTTCCCACCAAGAGTAAGCCTCTCCTTGGATCAATGTAATGGTGCAACGAGCTTTCTCTCGAGACTCACATGATATAAGCTCCCAAATTCTCTCTACTTCCTTTAACCACATCTCCGCCTCGGTATCATTTCCGTGGAAGAATTTAGGAGGGTGTTGATTATGGAATTCCCGAAGTATAGTTGAGATAGGTGCTTCTAATTGCACCAGTGGACCAGGCGGTGCGGGAGGAACATGCTCTCTCATCCTCTGATCTATAAGGCCAACCACAGCATTCATGAAGTCCTGTGGTTGAGCTGGAGGGGGTGGTGATCTCTCTCGATGATGATGCCGACGATGTCGATGTCCCTGAGAACGATCACGATGATGAAGATCTCGGCGCATCCTGTATTCAAGACACTAAGGATGCATGTGGCATTGGTGAATGCTAATAGTTGCTATTAAGTCCCAAGTCACCAGTAATTCACATAATCCAAGGACTTCAAGTTATTCAAATAATTCAAATAAGTCAAATAATTTTAGTTAAAGATGCAAGACACTCAAGTTGACAATTAATTCCTATGCCGCACGACCTAGACTCGACACGACACGACACGACACTAGAGACCCGGTTTTGCAACCGGGCTCTGATACCACCTTAAGATGTAACACCCGAAGCGCAAAGGTGCCACATCCCCCGCACTATAGCTCAGTCCACATATGAAACGGGCAATCCATACATGAACTGAGCCATAGCGAACGGGTGACAAGAAAATAAAGACTAACTAGCTAGGCGGGACTAACCCCAAACCAATTATCACAACAGGCAATAAAACTGAAGTGCATTAATGGTAAGTCTTTCAAGCAAACCATTTCTAAAATCCTATCAATACATTATCATCTCTCAAATACATAACATTTCATATAATCCAAAAATAGAAATACATATGCAACAAAGTAGGATGGACACGTGCTAGACCCGAGAAGAAAGACTTGACTCGACACCAATCCCGCCTAGCATACAACCTGCAAAATTGAAAGGTGAGGTGTCAGTCTACCACAGACTGAGCGAGGGGCATAATACATATAAGCGCAGATAACATGCAAATCATAACCTCGGGTAAGGTTTTATAACTGAAAACCATCTAAGTTCAATAACAACATAGAGCTCGCCCGAGATTACAACTATCAGATTTAACAATTAATCAGTTTCAATCAATCAATCAATCAGTGGCCCGACGAGTGAGGGTAATTCTCCAACCTTACTCCAACAGTGTACAATCACGATACTTTTAATTAATTAATTAAGTGATCACACAATCAATTACAGTGCACATGTAGCAGTTTCAATGACTCCTTCTTCCTCCAATGATGGTGGGTTTGCAAGGCCCGATCCATCCACGGTAAACACGGTGTACGTCGGGAACATGACTCCCACGCACGGGACTCCTTCCTCCACCAAACCTCCTGGTGGATTCAGGGTTCATCCCCACGGTTGAGAGGAGTGTAAGAGTTACCCGTCAGCCCATGCTTTCCCGGTTGGCTCAAACACTCACTCCCGGGCCCACAGTGCACAATACATTATACTCGCCCAAAACACGATCAATCAATACAATGCAATTCAGTAAATCAGTTGAAAATCAATAGAGTTTGGAAAACTATAAATATAGAGATACCTTTTGGCTTAAAACATCACATAGGGTTGTAACGGTCCTACATATCTAGAAATTAAACCTCACCTGTACCGACAAAATAAAGAGAAAGACACGGCCTAAGAAGCCCACTCCACGTCACTGGTGTGCTGGTCTGTGCAACAAAGACAAGTGTACATAAGACACGACTCAAATGAACCAATTAGGACGAACGGCGTAGCATGACGTGCAATAACAAGAATGGACAATTATCAAATGTCATGATCATATTTAAGTATAAAACAAGCATATAATAACACGTACAGTAGCATGCAACCAAAATATGCATGAAAACAAGGTGTGACACGCCCGTGTCACAAATATACATTAAGCCGTGACACCCCCGTGTCACAGTACAGCGGTAAAAAGCATGCGAACAGAAGGTGACACGCCCGTGTCACCAAAACAAAGCAATCCGTGACACCCCCGTGTCACGGTACAGAAAACCCAGGCCAACAATAATGCACCCCCGTGTCACGCTGAAAGAGGGAAACGTGACACGCCCGTGTCACGTATGCAGAAGAGAAAACAGGGCAGTTATGCAGGGGAAGCACGAAATAAACCACAAAATCATTCAAACACCCAAAATACAATTCCCAAATGATGTAAATCAAGTAATACACATACTAGCATGCTTATAGTTCAATAATATCTCCTATAAACACTTAAATCCATGCTTAATCATCAAGAATCATCAAGATCAAACCCATACATGAACTCATGCTCCAAGCTTATAAACTTCATAATATGTACATCAAATGCAAGCTAAAATCATATGATCATGCTTTCACCAAGTAAAACATATTTAGGCAAGCTCAAGCCATAAAGATAATTCTCATATATATGCAAGAATTCATATAAATCTCCAAGGTTACCTTAAATGAAAGAAATAGAAGAAAAGAGATGGAGATATGATGATGATGATGATGATGCTTCTAATCCATAACTTCCTTCACAAATATAGCTTGAAATGGATGAAATCCCTTCTTCTTCTTGGGGTTTTTGGATCGGTAAAAGGGAGAGAGGGAAGGGATCAAGTGTGTAATGTTTGTATGCAATCAAAGGGATATATGTTAGATATTATATAACTAAGCACACTTTGCAATTTAATCCCTCCAAAACATATGTCATGCAATTAAGTTCACACTCATGGAAAATGATCAATTATGTCCAAGACTATTTCATGCAATTAAGTCCCTAAGCTTATGAAGTGATCAATTAAGGATAATTAGGCAATTAAACAATTAAGTCATAATTGGCAATTATTCCACATTAAGTCACATTTTGCATAATTGAAAGATTGGGGCGTTACAGGGTAGGTCTCGGAAAAAGGCTCCCATGGCTTCCCAACACCAAACAACAACAATCAAACACCTCAAAACTAACCTACAATACCAATATACATGTCATACTTCATTTACAACACCTAATCAAACATTTAGGCACTTATATCTATCAAGCAAGGTCTCATATAAACCATATCATCAAATAAGCCAATAACTCAAGGTATTTATGCTTCAAATCCAAAATACACACATACAAGGTCACTTACTCATGCTCAAAGTCAAGGAAAATTAATCAAAACATCTAACCCTAACTATTCAACACATAATCAATCTCATACTAAACCATAACCAACCTTGGAAAGAAAGAAATGGAATGAAGATGATGAAATGGTTGAGATGATGATGCTTCTTGATGGATTGATTCTTCCTTTCTTCTTCTTCTTCTTTGAATCGATGTGAGTGAGTAGTGAATGATGGAGATGAGTGTGTGTAGAAGAGAAATGGTGTGTGTTTGTGTCTTGCAAATATGATTCAATGTATATGTAATATATGTATAGATATAAGATATATATGTATAAAGTTAGATATTAAGTATATTATATCTGTATATATTTCTTTAGTGCTATATTATTATTATATATATAAAGTATGTGGGAGTGTATTAGTATAGAGGAGATATATATATTTATATATATATGTATTACATATAAAATTGCATGTTTTATGAATTATATGCATGAAGTGAATGAAATTATGAATCTTAAGGAATTTGAGTAATGTATATATAAATATATAAATATAGTTATAAATACATATGAATTATGTTATGACATGAACGTAGGAAATATGCATATGTTAGAAAATTATATAAGATGAAATGAAATTAAATTGAATCAAATAGGTAATTAATTCATATAAATTCAAATAAACACATAATTTCCTAAAGCATGCATACAATTTCTAACACTCAAACTCTCGCATGCGTACCTGGAATGAAGATACGTGGCGTTACAACCCTCCCCCCTTAAGAGAATCTGGTCCCCATATTCACTCGGCCTAAAACAACTCCGGATACAAACCCTTCATCTTGTCTTCAGTTTCCCAAGTGGCTTCCTCGGTTTTGTCACTTCTCCATAAAACCTTTACCAAAGGAATTTGCCGGTTTCTCAATACTTGAAATTTGCGATCCATAATCCTTACCGGCTTCTGCACGAAGGTTAAATCCGGTTGTAGATCCACTTCTTCAGTCTCATCAATGGGAAGAATTTTGGATTCCTCGGGGTAGTATTTCCTTAACTGTGACACATGGAAGACATTATGAATTCCCGTTAAGCTCGGTGGCAGGTCTAACCGATAAGCAACTTCCCCAACTCTTTCAAGAATCTCAAATGGACCTAAAAATTGAGGTTTAAGTTTCCTTCCTCTTCCAATCTGAGCAAAAACCTTGCGAGGAGACGCCTTTAAGAACACTCGGTCTCCAACCTCAAATTCAAGATCCCTCCTCCTATTATCCACATAGCTTTTCTGTCGATCTTGAGCTGCCTTCATCCTTTGTTGGACCATTTGAACCTTCTCGATCATATCTCTTACAGCCTTAGAGGGTTTTTCCAACTTCACCCCCTTCTTCTTCTTAAAACCCTCTTGCTTTGTCCATTTCCATTCCTCGAGTTCGAAGAACAACGTTGATCGACACTTCTATCCGTAAAGTAACTCATAGGGTGCCATACCTATGGAAGCTTGGAAGCTAATGTTGTAGGAGAATTCGATCAACGATAATTTCTTATCCCAAGAGGTTTGATAATCCAACACACATACCCTAAGAAGATCCTCAAGATACCGAATCAACCTCTCGGACAGATCGTCTGTCTATGGATGAAAAGCAGTGTTGAACTTAAGCCTCGTACCCAACATTCCTTGAAACTCTTGCCACAACCTAGAAGTGAACCTCGGATCTCTATCCGACACAATGCTAACCGAAATCCCATGAAGACGGACAATCTCTCTGACATAAAGCTCGGCTAGCTTATTGATCTTATCAGACATCCATACCGGCAAGAAGTGAGCTGACTTAGTCAAACGGTCGACAATTACCCAAATTCCATCATAACCACCCTTAACTCTGGGCGAAACAAAATCCATAGTCACTTGTTCCCATTTCCATTTCGGGATTGGCAATGGTTGTAGAAGACCTTCGGGCTTTTGATCTTCGACCTTCACTTTTTGACAAGTTAAACAATGATTAAGAAACTCGGCAACATCCTTCTTCAATCCATTCTACCAATAATATTCCTTTAAGTCCTTATACATCTTATTACCTCCCGAGTGGACAGAATAAGCCGATCTGTGAGCTTCCTCAAGAAACAACCTTCTCAACTCTTCGGGAACAACCACTCTGTTCTTAGACCAAAACAAGCCCGTCTCATCATACCCGAACGGGCATTCCGGATCATCCCTTGCCTTGGCCACGAGCTTCTGAATTCCCGGATCCCTTGTTTGAGCCTCAAATAACCGGTGTTTCAACTCCGGTTGTATGGTGATGTTAGTCACCCGAGCCTTTACCACAATTAGCTCATCCTTACTTCTTTCATCCGCTTTTAAACTCGATACACTGGCCTTCCTACTAAGTGCATCGGCAACGGCATTGGCCTTA
Organism: Lantana camara; assembly: GCA_037501455.1. Lineage (NCBI taxonomy): Eukaryota > Viridiplantae > Streptophyta > Magnoliopsida > Lamiales > Verbenaceae > Lantana > Lantana camara. Next base: position 91,331,517 of record CM074863.1, read on the forward strand.
CCAGGATGATATTTGATCTTGCAATCAAAGTCCTCAAGAGTCTCCATCCATCTTCTTTGCCTCATATTCAAATCTTTTTGGGTGAATAAATATTGAAGACTCTTATGATCAGTGTAAATCTCAAACGGAATTCCATACAAGTAGTGCCTCCACTTTCCAAGAGCAAATACCACGGCACCAAGTTCCAAATCGTGTGTAGGATAGTTCTTCTCATGATCCTTTAACTTTCTAGAGGCATATGCAATAACTCTCCCGTTTTGCATCAAGACACAACCCAATCCTTCCTTAGAAGCATCCGTATACACTGCGTAACCTTCAGACCCTTGGGGAAGTGTCAAGACCGGGGCTGTAGTCAACTTCTCCTTCAAGAGATTGAAGCTTTTATCGCACGCCTCATCCCACACGAATTTCACCTCTTTCTTGGTTAATCGGGTTAAAGGAGCGGTGATTTTCGAGAAGTCCTTCACGAATCTTCTATAATATCCCGCTAAACCCAAGAAACTTCGAACTTCAGAGGCGTTCTTAGGTCTCTCCCACTTAGAAACTGTCTCAATCTTAGAAGAATCCACTTCAACTCCCTTTGCCGAAATAACATGACCCAGAAATGAAACCTTATCAATCCAAAATTCACACTTACTGAATTTCGTGAACAACTGATTATCCTTGAGGGTCTGTAGAACCAATTTAAGATGCCTTGCATGTTCCTCGGCAGACTTCAAATACACGAGAATATCGTCTATAAATATCACCACGAACTTATCAAAGAACGGCCTGAATATTCTGTGCATCATGTCCATGAAAGCTGCGGGGGCATTAGTTAATCTAACGGCATCACAACAAACTCATAATGCCCATACCGAGAGTTAAACCATGTCTTTGGGATATCATCTTCTCGGATCCTCAATTGATGATACCCTTGGCGAAGATGAAGCTTGGAATAAACCTTAGAACCTTGAAGTATATCAAATAACTTTTCTATCCGTGGAAGGGGGTATTTGTTTTTAACCGTCATCCGATTCAATTCTCAATAATCTATGCACATCCTCAAGGTCCTGTCTTTCTTCTTTACAAACAGGACCGGTGCACCCCAAGGTGATGAACTCGGATGAATATACCCACTTGACATCAATTCCTAAAGTTGCTTCTTCAACTCCTTCAACTCGGTAGGAGTCATCCTGTAAGGAGTCTTGGAAAACGGCTTAGCATCCGGGTACAAGTCAATTACAAACTCTATTTCTCGTTCCGGAGGTAAAGACCCTAAACTCTCCGGAAAGACCTCGAGAAAATCCTTCACAACTTTTGTGTCCTCAAGTTTAGCTTGATCCTTTGGCTTGTTAAGAATGTAGGCCAAGAAACCCGAAGCACCATCTAGAATCAACTTAGAAGCCTAGGTGAAATATAACAATGGTGGAGTATTCGAACCTAAACCCACAACATCGGAACCCAACTGGACTCTCTTAGTTCTACAATCAATCTTAGTATCATGCTCGAAGAGCCAATCCATACCCAAAATTGTACCAGACCGACTGATAGGCATCTCAATGAAGTCCGTTGGATAATCACGACCTTCAATTCTCACCGGAACTCGCCGAAACACCCGATCAGAAACAAGGCTTCCCCCCAACGGGGAACTAATCACAAAGCAAGTAGAGGCACATACAATAGGCAAGCACAAAGAAGAAACTATACCACACGAAAGAAAAGAATGTGTGGCTCCAGGATCAAATAATGCATGAATGCTCGTACCATGAATGTATATGGTACCTTCCACCATGGCAGCGGGATCAATCTCGGCGTCCTGCTCCTCGCCATCAATGTCGTATGCACTAGCCCGAACCATTGGTCTCTGTCCTCCCATCGGACCCGGTCTAAACTTACCACATCCGGCTATTTGATGTTTCATTGATCCACAAATCAAACAAGCTCCGAGTCGGCGGCGACACGTCTCCCAAGTGTGTGTAGAACCTCCACAATGTGTACAAAGTGTAGTTTGTTAAGGATTTAGAGGAGCTTGTGGAGGTGGTTGTGTCGGCCCCGCCACTCGGGGTTTCTTTCACCGGACCCTTTGCATATGGAGCTTTAACGGGTGGTTGCATCAAATAAGCGGGCCTCTTGAAACCGGATCCCGAACCTTGTCCCGAATGAAAAGATCGAGGTACAGGATCCTTCTTCTTAAACTCCTCCTCTTGAACAAAGGCCTGTTGAACCGTGTCGGTAAATGATTCGAAATTATACCCAGCTTGTCCATGTCTTAGAGTTTCTCTCAACCCAGCAATAAACTTCCTTGCTTTCTTCTTCTCATCGTGGGTGACTTGGGGAGCATACTTTCCAAGACGATTAAACTCCGCCAAGTATTGAGCCACCGACCTTCCTCCTTGTTTGAGGTCCATAAATTCTTGCTCCTTCCTCTCACGAACTACCTCGGGAATGAAAGCCTCTAGGAATTCCCTCTTTAATACATCCTAATTCAAAGCTTCCCCGGTAACTTCAAGCTTCTCACGAGTCCGCTCCCACCAATCATAAGCTTCTCCATCAAGTTGGAAGATAGCAAATTGGGCCCTTTCAAGTGAGGTGAAGGGGCGAATGTTATAAATCCTCTCCAATCTAGAAATCCAATCCTCCGCTATAGCATCGTCCATCGTACCCGCGAACCTTGAAGGATTATAGCTAAGGAACGTCCCATGAGAATCCCTAACCGGGGGTGGAGGCGGTGGAGGTTGAACCGGTTGTTGTGGCGGTGGTGCTTGAGCCCTCCTTTGCTCGACATAGTTATAAACGGCCTCCATGAATCCTTCCATGTTCATTTGAGGATCTTGTTGAGGTTGTTGTTGATACCTAGGAGGTGAAGGTATCATTCTGTCTTAACGAGGTCGACCACGAGCTATCTACAATGATAAACACTAAGAAATACATGTCGGGATTAAGCAATATATCCATGATATGTAAATAAAATACACCAAATAACCAATCAAGAATGCTCAAATACCAATGCAAGACCTTTAAGTTAACACATAATTCCTAAGCCGTACGACTTAAACTGACAAGACACGACTAAAGAGCCCGGTTTTGCAACCAAGGCTCTGATACCACCAAAGGAGTGTAACACCCGTATCGGAAGGCATCACATCCCCCGCACCACGTGTCCAATCCATGCACGAAATGAATTTCCATACACAAACCAAACACGTGGCGAACGGGTGATAAAGAAAAACTCGACCTAGCTAAGCGGGGCTAACCCTTAAACCAAATAAAACCAACGATGCAATAACATTAAGCGGAAGCATATAGACAATATCAACACATGATTAAGTTATACAATCAAAGGCCATCCCGGCCACCACATATATATACAATACTTCTCCCAAAATAGAATAATACATCGTAAAAGTATAAGTATGATATGCCAAAGGAAAACAAGGTAGGACTCGAAAATAAAGACTCCAAGACGACCTTAACTACCCGTCTAGCTCGACCTACAAAAGTCTGAAAACAATGTGGGGTGTCAGTCCTAAGACTGAGTGAGGGGCAATATACATACTTATGAATTTCCAAACGAACCACTCTCTTCAATGCGTGATGGAGATCTTCAACCCAAGTATAGTAGCTTGACTTCCACTTTAAAGGTTTAAGCTGACAAAGCCGTCTCATTCTTTTCCTGTCACTATCTTTAGGTCTTTCACGTCCGTCATGGCTTGTATTTTCATTGTTACCACGGAAAGTAACTTCCTCACATTACGGTAAATTTAAGTTTATGAGTAGTCGCACTCTCCCCCTTAAAAATTTTCTTATCTTAATTCCTTGAATTTATTACCCTACCTCGCGGATCCCAAATCTTAAATTTCATCATTTTTGCATTCATGATTAAATGATTCTAGTTGTTCCACATGCCAGGTGATTTCACTCACAACTGCTTTAAAATGATAGGTAGGGATAACCACTTACTTCTCTCGTTCCATTCTCCAGTTCCACCTCTCAATTCTCGGTATTTCTTTCCCCCTTTTGATTCACAATTTGCAACCCAAATATTTCTTCTCTTCATGACTCAAATGAAACTCGGTCAGAGTAATGCTTGATGGGGAAGCAAAGAAGATTCCTATCAAATAAACACTAAATAATGCATGCCAGTTAAGAATGTCAATGCACATAGTATGTTTTCAAATAATTAATAATGCAACACAATTGAGCAAGTATGTCAATTGAAGAGGCGTATATAAATAGAAAATTTTTAAATAATGTAAAACGGTGAATGATGCACGTGCTTATGGATGCATTGAACCTGTCACCGTAGCAATGAGAAGCTTTATCTCGGCACTTCATTCCTCGTTTGTTGAATAATAAGCTTGTCTCGAACTGTTGATCATTTCTTGTTTTTCCCACGGTCTTCTAATCTTCAAAATTATCTAGCATCAACTTGGACATTTTCGCGGCTTGGAAGCACGATTTCTTGAACCTGAAGCCTTCTACGCTCATGGAATTAGCATCTTGCCCTCTTTTTTTTTTTTATAATAATCACCCTCCAATTGTTGTCCGAGTCTTCTTCATGATTGTCACTTTAATCAAAACTTCCTTGGTTTACTCTTTAGGAGTTCGAATAATTAAATGAACCCCCTTTCCAATTGTTTATACTTGATCGCCTGAAATCCACCCAACAATTCTTTGCCTCTCTTTATCATCCCCATTTGTTGCTTCATATCCTTTAACGTGAGCCCACAACACGACAATTCAGCTTGGATTTGAAAGATACCCCAACTCATCGGAGATAAAACCTTTAGTATGATTGTCTTCCAAAATTTATATCCACCGGATTGATTGACTTCCTTTACTTTAATTCTCTTGAAAGTTCTCACCTTTGTGTTAATATAATATCGAATCCAAAACATCCTCGACCTTTTCTTCACTCTTCCCCTTAATTGAGACATTCAATGGAATCCAGTTGAAAAAAATTTGTAATGCATATGGGTGAATGTTTATCTTGCAAGTTGAAGACGTCATACCCTACTACTCTTCTTTATCAAGCATCCACCAACTTCACTCACACCAACAAGTTGCTCTCATAATTGTTCTTTCTATTGCGGATCTCATCACCCGATTCATAATCCAATTGAAGGAGATCGTAGCTCTTGAATTCTAGTCTGAGATTTCCGATGCATTCCTTACAACTTCCAACCGAAAAAAAACGGGTGCTAGACGAGATTTATAGTAGAGATTGGCCGTGGTTTGATATTATCTTCGTAACCTATAATTCACAACTCATTTTGAAATATATGTATGCGATTAGTATATGCTCATGCCACGTAATTAGCACCAAAAGCATGGAATCGATGCAAAATGCAAAATATAAATCAACAAAGTTTTGAAATAATCACATTTCAAGGTTAAAAGCGATGCAATGCACACGTTGACAAGTAGTTCCTAAGCCGTGCGACCTAGACTTGACACGACACGACATTAGAACTCCGGTTTTGCAACCTGGAGCTCTGATACCACTTATAGATGTAGCACCCGGGACGATAGGCACCACATCCCCCGCACTATGAGTCTAATCCACATATGAAATAGGCAGTCCATACATGAATCGGACTCACAGCGAACGGGTGACAAACAAAACAACAGTCCTGGCTAGGCGGAAGCTAACCCTGGAACAAACAACAATAACCAAAATGCGGAAGTAAGGAAATCATTCATGTTACACCAAAGAAATAAATGAAATCCAACAAGAATATAAATACGGGTTCCACTAATCAATACATCTGTCCTAACTTGTCCCGAATCAATATAAGGCAACAACATAACAACGGGTTCAACTAGCTCCAGAACCTGTCCTAACCTGTACCGAAATAATATCAGTTCAATAAGGGCACAACGACCAACAATAAAAGGTCAATACAATACTTAGAAACCATATAGTATGCAGTGAGTGTAAATGAGTGAGACTAGAACGATGACTCGACACTCTAACTCCGCCTAGTAACCAACACCTGCAAAAGAAACTGGAAAAGTGGGAAAGAGGGGTCAGTCTCTAGAAGACTGAGTGAGCAGGAACGATACATATATAGAAACATGCGCATGCAAGTCATAAATCCCGAGCAAGGTTTTATTTAAAATTAATTCCCAAGAGGGCAAGAGAATAACTAAGCAATGCTCGGACTTTACGACTAATCATATTAAATTTATTAAGTTCACAAATCATACATAAACATTAAGGCTCGGCGAATGAGCGTGCATTATCTCCAACCAAACTCCGACCGTGTACGACAAATATCATTAATATATTGAATATGTGATCATGCAGTATATTATAATACACACAAATCATATAACATAGTCGTTTGGGCGATCCGTGTCCCGGCCTTCCCGCACCGTGCATAACAATCATAATACAATCATATTCATAAAACAAGTTCCAACCTTCTTACTCCGGGTGGTGGACGGGTTAGCAAGACCCGACCACCTCATACATAATGGCTAGAGGGGTTCATGAGTCCCCAAAAGCCCGACTAGCATTTCCTCGCCAAAACTCCTAACGAGGTCCGTTCCGTCGTAAAACATAGTGGAACTAGCACATGGGATCACCGTCGGCCCATGCATCCCCGGATAGCCACATGTACTAAGTCCTTGGGCCCGTGAACATATCAAACATGCATAATCTCGCCAAAACATATCAATTCATAAGAAACATAACATATTCATAATTCATTAGAAAAGGGTTACTCGATCAAAGTTTACTCGATGACTCTATTTTAAAAGCAACATATATATATATTTAAGGTTTTGGCCAAAACTTGTCACATAAGGTTGTAGGGTTTAATAAGTAACTAGAACGAAAACACCCTCACCTGGAATACCACGAGACATAAAGCATGAGCAATACGGGTGCCTATTCAATTCGGAAGTCTCCGCCCTGGAAACGAACTGTACAAGAGAATGAACAATGTGTACCAGTGAGAGGAAACTCAATATGAACCAAATAGGACGCACGGCACGAAATGAGATGACATGAAGTAGAATGACATATTATGGCATGCATATGAAATTAATAATAATTATGATGTGCCGTGAATGTGCTCATATGCTCAATTAATGTCTCACGTTGCAATTAGTCACCTAATACACTCAAATAATTTATATAAACAAGTAAACCAATTAAATGAATTCAATTTATTTTAAATCATGAAGCCTATCAATTTATTATCATTTAGAAAATCAAACAATAAGGTTTAAACAATATCAATTATCAAATCATATATCAATTTACAGGATTTAATTAACAATTAAACATACAATTAAAGCTACATGTATGATTCATGAACGTTAAGTTCGTATTTCAAATTAAATAAGTATATGGGATGATTATGTCAACTCATATATATTCAAACAATTCACAATTAAATCAATTAAGGCAAGCAATCGACATGAAAAGAGGCCCATAAAATCAATGAGTTAAGAATTCGAGTTTCCATAAATCATATCATATTATCATACATTATACAATTCATAATCATCGATTAATTAAGCGTACAAGATCAAATTACAATTTAAAGTAATTAACATATAATATACATTAACTTCAGAAATTCATATAAAATCAACCAAGTGTCCGATTGACGAACGAAAAGCGGTGATAGACTCACCACGACGAAAGGAACACACTGTCCGGAAGGTATCAGAATGCCGCCACCAGAGCCCGCCGGACCGCCACTGACAGCCGCCAAACCACCACCTCCGGTGGCCGGAAAAATCCCCGGAAGGACAGAAACGTGCGCCTCGGCCTGCTAGTCAAAAGCCCTCAAATAATTTCAGAAATTACCAAACACACCGGATTCCGTTGATGAAAAACCGAACTTACTCCCTAGAACGGAAATTGCAATTAAACTCAAACCATAAAACGAAACGAAATCCGGATATACCGTTGAAAAGCCCGTAACGAGGCCTTCGAAACCCATATCTCAATTGCCGGAAAAAGTCTCCAGAACAGTGACCGGTTTGGACCCGCCGGTTCACCACCACCGGCCGGTTCTCGAGTCGGGGCCAACACTATCAGCTACGTCTCAACATTCCAAACAACTTTCGTGAAGGAGCAACCACCAAAAACCCACCGGAAAAGGATCAAATCCGCCGCCGAAGAGCCGCCGCTGCGCCTGTCACCGGTTCAGCCACCTCCGGGCTTCGTTTGCTCAAACCGACACCAGAATCGAACTTAGGAGGCCAAAAGATGTCGGAAACCACCAAGGGCCGGCCGTAAATCTCGCCGGAATGTTGCGGAGCTGCCACGCTACAGTAACGTCGCCGCCCGCCGTGACTTTCAGGCAGCGCGTGAGCTGCCGCCGCTGGCCGGATGGTTGCGCCGCCAACGTCACTGGTTGCGCCGGGACGTCTTCTAACAAATGGGGTGGCGCGTGTCATCGGGAAAAAGCCGCGGCCCCGCCTGCAACTCGCCATAGCGCCGGCTCCGCTGGTTTTCAGGCCATGATTTTAGTATCATCGTGACGGGCTCGTCGAGCTGATAAATTTCCACTACTCACACTTCGAATTTCGTCGAGAAACGAGCGAGAACGGGCTTGTGCGTGTAATTACACCTTGACTGTGTGAATAGTGCCAGAGGAACGATAGAACGCTGAAGGAATAAGCTGGATTGAAATGGCACGGATTACGAAGATTCGGGGTATATATCTCGGGTCCTCGTACACAAAAACGGTCAGAAGAGCGGGCTAAAGAAGTCAGAATGGGGCAAACTTAGAGTCTACGGACTCGTCTCGATGCCCCGATCGCAAGGCAGGGGTCAAAAAGGTCGAACGCTCGACCGAACGAGAAATGACCGAAAACCCTTGAAAGAGAAAATTACGAACAAGCCAGCCCCTAAACTCAAAAGGAGCTGCAAACCAGGCTACATAAATCACATAATTACATAATCAAGCACACAAGAAAGTCGACACGTGGCAAAAATCCGAACACTGGAAAAGCGGGGCGTTACAAAACAACAACAATCAAACACCTCAAAACTAACCTATAACACCAATATACATGTCATACTACATTTACAACTCCTAATCAAACATTTAGGCACTTATATCCATCAAGCAAAGTCTCATATAAACCATATCATCAAATAAGCCAATAACTCAAGGTATTCATGCTTCAAATCCAAAATACACACATACAAGGTCACTTACTCATGCTCAAAGTCAAGGAAAATTAATCAAAACATCTAACCCTAATTATTCAACACATAATCAATCTCATACTAAACCATAACCAACCTTGGAAAGAAAGAAACACTACTAGAAAAACGCCCTATAGCAACGGATTTTGGCCCTATTAGCAACGGATTTCGACTTAGCAACGGATTTAGCAACGAAAATTTTCCGTTGCTATAACCCTCGTGGCTAATCTGTAGCAACGGATTTAGCAACGAATTATTAGCAACGGAATTAGCAACGAGCTTATAGCAACGGATTTAGCAACGAATTACTACCCAAAAAATTAGCAACGGTTTTAGCAACGATTTTTTTAGCAACAGATTTAGCAACGGATTTTCCGTTGCAAACCAACCAATAATTAATAATTTTCTGCCTTTTTGCAACGGAATTTCCGTTGCAAAATCCGTCGCAAAAACTAATAATTCAAATTAATAAATTAAAAATTCATTTGCGGGGCCCGGATCACCCCACCTAACCGAGCCGAGCCCCACACGAGCCCACAGAAATTAGCAACGGTTTTAGCAACGATTTTTTTAGCAATGGATTTTCCGTTGCAAACCAACCAATAATTAATTAATTTTCGGCCTTTTTGCAACGGAAATTCCGTTGCAAAATCCGTCGCAAAAACTAATAATTCAAATTAATAAATTAAAAATTCATTTGCGGGGCCCGGATCACCCCACCTAACCGAGCCAAGCCCCACACGAGCCCAACCGAGCCCCACGCGAGCCAACACATTAATTCCACATATTTGGGTTGAGTAGGAATTGAACCTGGACCTCATGTAAAGAAGGTTGCACCCCAAACCAGCTGGGCTAACTCAATTGTTGTTATTGTTATGTAATTTTTTATATTTAACCACTATCAAATATTCATATACTAATTTAAATAATTAAATACTTGTTATCATATATTTTAAATAAAAATATTTTTAAATATATAATTATTTATATTATAATACATATTCCGTTAAAAATTTAAATATTTATTAATTAACTACATAGCTCAAGTTTTAGTTATGAGATAAAAATATAATGTATATCAACTTAAGTATAACTTTTTATGACGTATAAAAAAAAGGATGAAAGTTTTACATAACTAAATAATTAGATTTAATTGGTTGTTGAATAAAGAACTTTTATATTATATGAAGTATTCACTTATACATTTGTATTATTTAACAATCGTAGTTGAATAACTTAATGAAGAATTATTTTGTTAATATGAAACATTTATATTTGAATTTGTAGAATTATATCTAAATATTGAAGAATTATTGTATTAAATTCTATATAAACCCCAAGCACGTATAATAATAATAATAATAATAATAATACTGTATATCAACTTAAGTATAAGTTTTTATGACATATAAAAAAAAAAAAAAGAAAGTTTACATAATTAAATAATTAGATTTAGTTGGTAGTTGAATAAAGAACAAATTTTATGTCAATATGAAGTATTCACTTATACATCAGTAGAATAATATCTGCATTTTGAGAAACTATTGTATTATTTAGCAATCGTAGTTGAATAACTTAATATAAAGAATTTTTTTCTTAATATGAAACATTTATATTTGAATTTGTAGAATTATATCTAAATATTGAAGAATTATTGTGTTAAATTCTATATAAACCCCAAGCATGTATATACATGTATATATATAATAGTAATGTATATCAACTTAAGTATAAGTTTCTATGACATATAAAAAAAGATGAAAGTTTACATAATTAAATAATTAGATTTAGTTGGTAGTTGAATAAAGAACTAATTTTATGTCAATATGAAGTATTAACTTATACATCTGTAGAACAATATCTGCATTTTGAGGAACTATTGTATTATTTAGCAATCGTAGTTGAATAACTTAATATAAAGAATTATTTTCTTAATATGAAACATTTATATTTGAATTTATAGAATTATATCTATACATTGAGGAATTATTGTGTTTCGCAATCGTTAGATGTTAAATTAAGAAGTTTTCTTTTAATATAATGAATTTATATTAAAATTTGTAGAATTAAATCTAAATATTAAGAAATTATTGTATTATGCAACCGTTACATGTTAAATGAAATACTTCTCTCTTAATATTGAAGTATTTATATGTGAATTTCGAGCGTTATATATGTGAATTTTAAGGAATTATTGTGTTATGCACATCTTTTAATGATTTATAATGTATATTATAAACACATATTATATATATGTACATATATTATATATAAACATATAATATTAATTATTATTTAATATTTAAAATATAAGATATTATATATATATATATTATAAATATTTTATATTTATACATAATATACGTATGTATATAATATTATATGTATTATAAATATTATATATTTATATATAATATACATATGTATATAATATTATATGTATTATAGATTATATAATATTATATAATATATATAAGATATATAAGATATCAATATATTAAATATTATATAATATTATAGTAATAATAATATATAATATATAATATGTATTTTATACATATATATATTATATAATAAATATATATATACATATATAAAAAAAGGAGAGCCTGGGATTGAACCCAGGACCTCATGAAAAAAAAAAAAAGCATCCAACCAACTTGGATACAATCCAATGATGTTTTGTTTGAACGAAATTTTATTTGACTTTTAAATATACTTAACGGTTCCGTCCAAAATTTAACAGTTTGGATAAAAAATGTAACAAAATGAAACCAAAAAGACTATTTTTGTCTAATTCTAAAAGAATGGGACCAAAATTGAAAACGTCGCAATCCTATAGGACCAAAAATTTAATTTACTCTATTTTTTATTATTCATTTATTTTTATTCCATATAGCAACGAAAAATCCGTTAATAAATTAAAAATATTTTATTAATTTTTTTAATCATATGTTTATAGCAACGGATTTTCCGTTGCTAATTTTTTTTATATTTATTTATTTTTATTTCTTTTTTTTCTTCCTTATAGCAACGAAAAATCCGTTGCTAAATAGCAACGGATTTTCCGTTGCTAATATTTTAAATATTTGTTTATTTTTATTTCTTTTTTTTCTTCCATATAGCAACGAAAAATCCGTTGCTAAATTAGCAACGGATTTTTCGTTGCTAATATTTTTTTTATTTATTTATTTTTATTTTTTTTTTTTCTTTCATATAGCAACGAAAAATCCGTTGCTAATTAGCAACGGATTTTTCGTTGCAAATATTTATAAATATTATAATATTTTTTATTAGGTTTTTATTTTAATAGCAACGAAATTTCCGTCGCTATATATATCAATTTATTTATTTTTTGTATTATTTAATTTTAGCAACGAAAAATCCGTTGCTATTTTTTTTCATATATAGCAACGGACTATGATGCACGGACACGGACACGACACGACACAGATTTTTTCTTGAATTTCCCACGTAAGGAGTGTCGGACACGAGTGTCCGACACGACACGACATGACACGACACGGCAAAATGATATTTTTAGAAGTGTCCGTGCATCATAGGCAACGGATTTAGCAACGAAAATTCCGTTGCTAAAGCATTTGACCACGATTTTTTTTTTCGTTGCTATATCCGTTTGGTAAATAGCAACGAATAATTTCCGTTGCTAAATTTCCGTTGCTATATGACAGATTTCTAGTAGTGAAATGGAATGAAGATGATGAAATGGTGGATATGATGATGCTTCTTGATGGATTGATTCTTCCCTTCTTCTTCTTCTTCTTTGAATCGATGTGAGTGAGTGAATGATGGAGATGAGTGTGTGTAGAAGAGAAATGGTGTGTGTTTGTGTCTTGCAAATATGATTCAATGTATATGTAATATATGTATAGATATAAGATATATATGTATAAAGTTAGATATTAAGTATATTATATCTGTATATATTTCTTTAGTGCAATATTATTATATATATAAAGTATGTGGGAGTGTACTAGTATAGAGGAGATATATATATATATATATATTTATATGTATATGTATTACATATACAATTGCATGTTTCATGAATTATATGCATGAAGTGAATGAAATTATGAATCTTAAGGAATTTGAGTAATGTATATATAAATATAGTTATAAATACATATGAATTATGTTATGACATGAATGTAGGGAATATGCATATATTAGAAAATTATATAAGATGAAATGAAATGAAATTGAATCAAATAGGTAATTAATTCATATAAATTCAAATAAACACATAATTTCCTAAAGCACGCGTATAATTTCTAACACTTAAACTCACACGTATCGCATGCGTACCTGGAATGAGGATACGGGGTGTTACAAGCGTGACCATGGCATCTCGTCTTCATCAGAGAAGATGACGTCTTCATCTTCTCTCCTTGGCTATGGTGGATTTGCAGAAAAAATGGGGTGGGAGAAAAGACATTTTTGTCTTTTCTTTTTCGTGGGTGGGCTGAATTTTTATTTTATTTTTTAAATATTATTTGACATTGTATTTTCTGGAATATATATAAATGTATATATATAAATTAAAGTATTTCAGTAATTTTTATGATTAATAAATTTTACTTATATATATATATAAAATGAATATATGCTAATTAAATATACAATTTAAATAGTTAAGGGTGAAAATATAAAATTTAAATAGTTTAGGGTAGGTTTGTAAATATAAATAAATAAAATGGGATAAAAAACAATGTTTTTAACTGTCAAACGTTTATTTTGGACGGAAATTGGTCAATAGGGCGTAAAGTGAGAACATGACATCTGTTCGGACCAAAATTGAAAAAGGGTTATATTATGGGACGAAAATAATAATTTTCTCTATAAATATATACATTTTTTAGATTTTTTTTTGTTTTTATTTTTTTTATAATATTTAAAGTATATTAGGTGGATTTTAAAAAATTTTAGAAAAAATGTGGAAATGACGTGGCAAGGTGTGGTAATGCCACATCAACAACTTGGATAAGTCAACTGATTTCCAGTAATGATTAGGTAATTTTCGTCGAATTTGTCATTAAATTGACACATTTTTTAAGTTAATGGACTATTTTGTCACAGGAATAATAAGTAATTGTTAGTTGGAATGAGTAAGTGGTATGCCGATTTTTCAATTTTTCCTTATTAGTGCTCCATGTTAATCTATGGGATTAGGGTTTAGATTGCCAATTTTATACTCCCAAAAGGTGTAGTAATTCATTAATTGAAGTATCACAAAAAAAAAAAAAAAAAAATCACAATGCTAATTTTGTAACTCCAGACATTTTTAACTAGTTAGTTAATAATTTTTTTAGTACAAACAATTGGTTTGATACCCTTACGACATGGTTGCTATGCATGAATCGAATGAGACGGGAAATGAATGAAGTTTGGAGTGGAATGAACAAAAGAATTGAATGATTTTATTATAACATTCTCATTATTGGTATTTTGGCATGCCAAGTAATAAAGTTAGCAATGAAAAAAAATTTAGATTTATTTCATTTATATTATTCATAAATAATAATAATAATAATAATAATAATAATAATAATATTTATTATTATTAAATATTATTATTATTATTATTATAATATAAATAATGAGGATTAACTATACGAACACAAAATATTTTTTATATAAAATATATATTTTAAATTTTTTTTGTTTTGGACAATAGTATATTTTTATATGAAAATATATTTGAATTATATCGAATGTGTTATATATATGATATTTATTTTATATATATATGGGTGGATGGGTGGTGAGAGTGAGTTTGCGAGATATATATATATATATATATATATATATATATATATATATATATATTATTTCCATATTCATACATAGATTATGTATTAATTATTTGTTGTATTTGATATAATACTTGATGTGTAAAGATAAATTTAACATAAGTATCAAAATTGTTCTTTTTAAAATATTAGAATTTATAAAACTTTATAAATAAAATAATTTATTGAACATATATTATTAAATATATAACATATTTATATTTACATATATTTAATATAATTTATTCATATGTGACAATAATATAAAAATAACAATAAATTTTGAACTTTGGGAATGACTAATACCATGAGGGATTAAAGGAATGAGTAATCCCATGTTTGTAGGAATGAGCATTTACCATGTGAATTAGCATTCCTAATTATATTTTGTACCAATCAGGTGTTTAGAAATGGATGCGGTAATGCTCATTCTATTCTCACCCCATTCCGTCATACCAATCATGGTGTTAATGCCCTCACCCAGGTTACAAGCTCACGTTACCTAGCTCGGCACTAGTTAGTTAGTAATATAGTTCTACATATTATCGGTTAAAACATCCAAAATAGGCTCTTGATATATTTATCATGAAGATGAAATTGATGAAAATGAAAAGGTGGGGACTAAATTTTGCTTTTGGAGTGAAAAGATGGGACCAAAATGATTGTTAGCCTTTATACCACAGTATATTTCATACAAAATATGTGTATTTTGCATGTATAGGGAGAGAAATATTCGACGAGAGTTAAGGAGCTGGTTGCGCAAGTGAAGAAGTTGTTGCAGGAAGAATTAAAGGAGCCAACTAAGCAATTGGAGTTGATTGATGACTTGCAGAGAATGGGATTATCTTACCACTTTAAGGACACAATCAAAGAAATACTGAATTCTATATATGACGATAATCACCACAAACAAGATTCAAAGAATTCAGAAATTGAAACGGATTTGTACTCAACTGCTCTTAAATTCAGACTCCTCAGGCAACATGGTTTTACTTTATCTGAAGGTGATGGTTAATTCAGTCATAAATATGGATGTACTTGACATGCATTAATAATCGATTGCTTAATTCCTTAACTATTGAATGCATTCAGAGGTGTTTGATCGCTTCAAGAACGACAATGGAGACTTTAAGACAAGCCTTGTGGATGATACACCTGGATTGCTACAACTATATGAGGCCTCTTTCTTGTTGATGGAAGGCGAAGAGACCTTGGAGAAAGCAAAAGAATTTTCCACTAATTTTCTGCATAACAAACTTTATGCTGATGATGGTACACATGTTGATGATTATCTTTTATCATTGGTTCGCCGAGCTTTGGAGATTCCCATTCATCGGAGGACTCAAAGGCTAAATGCCAGATGGTCCATCGATGCATACGGGAACAAATCAAATAAAAATCCAGCTGTGCATGAACTTGCAAAGCTCGACTTCAACGTTCTTCAAGCGACATACCAAGAAGAACTAAAACATGTCTCAGGGTGATTAATCCCTTTATTAGTTGTATTTCAAATACCTTAGCGTGTTAAGTTTCAAATTTAGCAAATTTGATTCTTTTTTCCTCACGATTATAAGTGTTATGTTTCACACATTGGCTAATGTATTGGCATGTATTTTGATGCATATATAGATGGTGGAAGGAAACAGGTCTTGCTGAAAAACTGCCATTTGCGAGGGATAGATTGGTGGAATGTTACTTTTGGACCATTGGTTGGCTTTATGAGCCTGAATATGTATATGCAAGATCAGCAGCCACCAAGATGGTTGCTTTAATAAATGTAATTGATGATATATATGATATCTATGCCACCTTGGACGAACTACATCTCTTTCAAGAAGCTATTCAAAGGTTAGAAAAACATTTTTAATGATCATATTATTTAAACATAAACCTTAAACTAATCTTCGAATTTTTTTCCTTCTTAATTCAGATGGGACATTGAAACAATAGACCAACTCCCACAATATATGCAATTTTGTTTCTTGGCACTCAACAACTTCGTCAATGAGATAGGATACTACGTTCTCAAAGAACAAGGATTTCTTGCCATCCCTTATTTACGAAAATCGGTAATAATACTTTCTTGTACTACTCCGAAAGGTTTTACCCTACTTCTGGGTATATATATATATATATGTTCCTTCTTTTTTTCCGTCTCTTATGAGCTGATACTTAAATATTCTTTTTGTTGGTATATGTATTAAAATTAATGTTGCATGTAGTGGCAAGATTTATGCACCAGTTATTTGGAAGAAGCAAAGTGGTATTACGCTGGATATGTACCAACTCTTGAAGAATATCTCAGAAATGCGAGAATCTCAATATCAAGCTCTTTGGCACTATCCCACACATATTTTCTTGTGGCCGATCCAATGGAGAAAGAGGTTGTTGAAAGCTTGTATGATGATCCCCATTTGAGTCAGTATTCGTCGCTGATCTTTCGGCTTGAAGATGATTTAGGAACATCATTGGTAAGTACAAATGTTTCTACCAATATAGATTTCTTCCGAATTATATATATCAGCTATTATTTCTCATTTTTTGAACTTCATTAGGATGAGTTGAAAAGAGGCGATGTACCAAAAGCAATCGAATGTTACATGAATGAAAGAGGTGCAAGTAGAAACGAGGCACAAAAACATATCAAGTTTCTAATATGGGAGGCATGGAAGAAGCTAAACAAAGAAAGAGCTGCAAATTCCCTATTCCCACAATTTTTGGGCAGAAATGCAGTTGATCTTTGCAAAATGGCGCAACTTATGTACCAGCATGGAGATGGACATCATATCTCTACTCTGTTGTTCGAGCCCATTTCGTAGGATCATCGATAATGTTTGTATTGATCCTGTTTGCCCGTGGGACTAAATAAATACTCACAAGAACTTATAATTCTTTTTTTTTATTTTTTTAACTTGTGGTACAAATAAGGCAAACTTAATTATGTATTTACATCGATCTTTTGGTTTGATGATTGATCATTTTTATGAAGAAACTACAATGAAATCTATTTCAATATAATGGCATTGTATTTCTGATGCATGAAAAGAAAAAAATGCGAAAAAGAAAAATGTGAAAGAAAAGATAATTCAAAAAGTGCGTAAAAAAAAAAAAAACCCGGATAATTACGAAAGTGTAACACCTGGGACGATTGGCACCACATCCCCCGCACTATAAGTCTAGTCCACACATGAAATGGGTAATCCATGCATGAACAGGACTCATAGCGAACGGGTGACAAAATAAAAGATAACCTAGCTAGGCGGAATCTAACCCTATACCAATTAAATCATAATGCCAAAAGTACGCTATGACTCGACTCCCTCCTAGCAAAACCTGCAAGAACTGAGAAGTGGGAAAGAGGGGTCAGTCTCTAGAAAACTGAGTGAGCAGGAGCTATACATATATATAAAAACATGCGCATGCAAGTCATAAATCCCGAGCAAAGTTTTATGTAAAGTTAGTTCCCATGAAGGGCAAGAAAATAACTAAGCAATGCTCGGACTTTACGACTAATTCGTATCATATTTATTAAGTTCATAATTCATACATAAACATTAAGGCTCGGCGAGTGAGCGTGCATTAACTCCAACCAAACTCCGACCGTGCACGACAAATATCATTAATATATTGAATACGCGATCGCACAATACATTATAATACATGCAAGCCATAAAACATAAGACATAATCGTTTGGGCAATCCGTGTACTGGCCTTTCCTCACGGTGCATAATCATAACATACTCATAATCATGAAAATAAGTTCCAACCTTCTTCCTCCGGGTGGTGGATGGGTTAGCTAGACCCGGCCACCCATGCATTGACCAATGGGGTTACATGAATCCCCCAATTGACACTCAACTCCCATTCCCCCACTAAAACTCCTAGCGAGGGCCGGTATCGTCGTCATTCATTTTGGGACTAATACATGGAATCACCGTCGGTCATTGTCTCCCCAGATAGCCACATGCATTAAGTCTCTGGGCCCGTGATGATAACATGCTCTCGCCAAAATCATGAGAAACATAAACATTCATAATTCTTGAGAAAAGGTTTACTCGACAATAATTTACTGGATGACTCCACTTTGAAAATGATATATATATATACATAAGGTTTTGGTCAAAACTCGTCACATAAGGGTTGTAGGGTTTGGTACGTAACTAGAACAAAAACACCCTCACCTAGAACATGGCGATACAAGGATACAAGCTAGGCCGGGTGCCTATTGATCACGATATCTCCACCCTGGAGATGAACTGTACAAGAGAAAGAAATAAGGTGTACTCGTGAGAAATGACTCAATATGAAACCAATTAGAACGCACGGCATGAACATGACATGTTCGTGAAGTGCTATGGCATGATTCAATATACAATACATCATATAAAGTCATGAATTGATATGATCGTGCTCATGTATATAATTAATTCCATTTAAACAAATAAATGATTTAATCATTCAATTAGGCATGTATAAAATGCATATAAGTCACATAATAGGTCGAGGAGGTGAAAGAAAAGTCATAAAACGGATTTTGGCAAAGTTTAGCAAGAATTAGGAAAAGTTGACAATTCTCGAAAACGAACAAGCTGTAGGAAAATGGGAATATCTTGAGTTCTAGAAATTGGAATTAAGTTTTGTTTGTTTGGTAAGAAATTAGACACATAGGGCTTTCTAAGCATACATGGCAAGAATCATAGTTCAAAGCGAGGTGAAAATGGCGTAGGCCTGAAGTTGGATGAACGCAGATAGTTAGTAAAGTGGCGACACCAAAAAGAATTGATTATAACTCACAATCTAGAAAGGATAATGAGGCGATTCGAAAGAATATTCTAGACTTCAAGAGGTTTCCGTCAGTTCAAAAATCAGGTCAATCAAAGCTCGTTTGAGGAGTAAACAGGACAAAACAATCTCAGGCTGAAACCAGGGAAGGATCCACGGCTGTGGGTTTGAGATCCAGGGCCGTGGATGTTGGTTCTGAAAATAACAAGTTTCTGCCTTCAAATCCACGCCTGTGGATTTCACAAGGCATAAAATCCACGGCCGTGGATCTGTTCCAGGGGCTAAAAATACGAAGGAAAAGCAAGGTTTCGCGGGAGAAATACCAAACTCGAAAGAACCACCTCAAACTCGACTCAAATCACATAAAACAAGTAATAAGTCATGTAGGAACACCAAATGCAAGTTTAGGGCAAATTCAAACACCTAAATTCACAAACCCACACACATATACACACATATACATACATACAATATATATACACGTTCTTTCTCCAAGAATTCAAGCAATCAAGCATAGCATCCCAAAAATTATCACATATTCAAGCATATACACACAAAGATTCAAGTTATAAAGCAAAAATCACATATTTACAAAAACCCACATACATATAAATATATACAAACATATATACACACAAACCTTGGAAAAGAAGGAGGAGAAGATGAAGGGAGAGGATGGAGCTCGAATTCTTGCTTGAAAATGGGAGAAATTTCTTTGGCTCCTTGCTTGCTTGATGGCTCGATCAAATGGTGAAGGAATGAGGAGTTGGGAACCCTTGTTTGCTAGGAGATAATGAAAGAAGAAGAATGAGGTGGGGGGTGGGGGGGTGGGGGTGGGGTGGATCGTGTAATATGGGAGGGGAAAGGGAGGAAATTGCATTTTGGTCCTTCAAGAAGTTAAGTGCTTGAATTAGGCCCCCAAGTTTTGTTAGGTCAGTAATTGGGTCCAATTTAAAGCTCAATTGAATCCAAGGATTTCATATAAGATCAAATAGGTGGATAATCGAAGCAAAACATTAGTTAGCAAGTATACAAGTAGTAAATGAATTTAAATAATATAGTCAAAGATCACATAAATCATATAGATCACATAATGACAATTAATTCATGAAATAAAACATATTAGACATCCATGTAGCACTTAAAGCACATAAAAGTCACATAATAACAATTAAAACATAATTAAAATCACATAACACTCGATCTAATCCCACTCGTGACGTCATACCTGACTTGCCGAAAAATCGGGGCGTTATAGAACGACCCCCTGAGGTATGACGAAATTACAGATCCCTCCATGAGGTTTGAGAAATTACGAATTCCCCCCTAGACCGTTATCTCAACCGTTAAATTTAACTAAATGTACAATATTACTATTTTACCTTTTATATGTTGAAACTCAGGGGGGTCTATGTAATAAAAAGCCCAAATAAGGGGATTAATATAAATACTGAAATTCTTAGGGGGTTGTAATGTAAATGTTTAAGTTTTATACCCACCTAGTATTTTTTTTTTTTTTTTTGCAAAGAATGTTATTTAATGATATTTTTATGAAGAACTAATTTCATAGTTAGAGTTTATGAATATCTATTTTTTTTAGATATTAGGCATGCATATTTATATTGAAATATTATTTATTATATTTAAAGTAAATGCATTATAGATCACCGATATTTGAAATATTTATTTAAATAACTCTAACAGATATTTATGTGAATTTATTAATGCATTGATTGATGTTGGTGTATTTTTTATGGTTTTCTATCTCAGAGCAAAAATTTGTTATTTCAGACGAACAAAGTTTAAACGAATTTAATTATGCAAAATACACTTCAAACTAAGAAATAGACATAAAGTAAAATTTATAATTTTTCATCATATAAATATGCATGAAATATCTATTTTGATTTATATTTATAGGAAAAATATAAGTATTAGCTTAAATTACAAATTTTCAAATAAAAAAATACAAATTTAACTAACATTACAAATATATCCTTACAATTTTAATATTATTACAACCGCCCCAACCCTCCCCCCCAAATTTAAATATTATTACAATATACTCCCAAAATTTAAATAATATTACAATATACCCCCCAAGGATAGAATTGAAATTTTTAAAAATAATATTGTTGACGTCATCAAAATTTAACACCGTTATTAACGGTTGGGGAAATTTGTAGAGAATGTAAACCTTAGGGAGGTGTTCGTAATTTTTTAAACCTTAGGAGGTAATCTGTAATTTCACCATATCTCAGGGAGTTGTTCATAATTATCCCAAAAAAGAAAAAGAAAGTGAGAATATACGCAAAAATTCAAGTGAGGGAGAAAGTCCTTGTTATGAAGTGAAAGAAATAACTTAAAAGAAGTTAGAATACATAAGATATAAGTTTGGTATTTGAGTCACTTTCCCAAATACTTCCTAACCAGTGCCCAAGCCTACATTACAAGCCCAACTTGAAGGCATAATTTTGTTCGATTGACACTTTCACGAGAGTATCTCTTTTAGTTTTCCTATTAAACCTGCACTTGTGAGTAATACTTCAATGAGTTAGACTTGATTCTTGTGATAATTCGATAAAAGATCATTGTGAATGTGTTTAGTTTGGATAGACTTTCTGTAGCGAGTTTCGTATTACTCGAGAATGAGCAGTGTGGGGGTATGTTAGGCGTAGATTTTGTAATCATTTAAGCATATATTATGCCTAATTCTATAACTTTATTAAGACTTAATTGAGCTAAAATATGCCTTTTCAGGATAAATACGAGTTGGAGTTGAAAGTGGAGAAGAAGGAACGAAATCGAAGAAATAGTACCAAAAACAGGTCATTCTACGTTGATTCGCGGCCGCCAAGGTTCCCCCGCTATAATTCATAGTGGCTGCGAAGGAAAGTTGAAAGTGCTATCACGTTTTAATAACTTTTCGAGGCCGCGAAGGTCCTCTGTGTAAAATTCATAGCAGCTGCGAAAGGTCCCGATATCAGTTTTGCGAAGTCAGTTCATTCTGTACCGGATTTAGGCCCAAGCCCACCAATGTGCGTGAGATTTGCATTGATATTTAAGACTTTTCAGCACTAGGTTTTGGGAGGCTTCGCAAGGTGCTGGTTGAGGAAGGTTTTGGTGGAGGGTACTCTAAGACAAGAGGCGAAGAAGTCGGAGAATTCAATCTTTATAGTTTTTGATCGTGAACAATTCCTTTTCTATTAATTCCCACAGTTTATTAGTTTTAGTTTATTTTATGATGAAAATTAATGTTTGTTAGATTGATTCTAGATTCAGTTTTATTGCTCAAGATATCGACACTGATTATGAGTTTGAAATTTATGATTATGAATTCCTTTTGTTTATTTGTTGGTATTGTTTCAGCTTTAAATTTTAATTATTATGAGTAGCTAAAACCCCCTTTAGCCAAGGGGATGATAATCACGTAGTTTCTGTGTTTGATGATATACTTGAATGAACTTTGATAGGTTTCTATGTTATAAATTTTATATTTTGTTTGCATGTTAGCCAGATCACTTTTAGCATGATCTTAGAATTTACTTTCGAATCGAGAGATTATTTGTATATTTGGATTAAGAGTTCATACACTTAAAATTAAAAGTTTGAAGAGATTCAATCTTTTTTTAGCAATGAAGTAATAGATAGTGTAAGTCGAGTCACTACTATTTATGCACTAATCATATTTGATTGGTTTAGTTAAGGGAGAATTAACCGTGAGAGCGACTGTTAAACTTAAGTAAGCACACATGCTCGATTTCGAGAGGAGTTTGCATAATTAGGATTGTGGAAACCTGAGTATTTGTTCAATGTTAATTTAGACATTGAACTGCATTATTATTATTCCCCTATCTGCATTTTATTATTTATTTTTGTTGTGTTTATTTGCTTAAATGCTTAGCTCTCATTAGTTTAGTTAGTAGCTTAATTAAATCTATGATTCTGTCTTAGGTCTATCGATTGGAGAAAATATGAAGTAATTGATTGATTTCTTTTTCTTATGAGTTCAACACTTTATTTGTCATAATTATCGGTCTACACTTGCACTTATGTAAGGTTTATTTAATAAAAACCCCCAATAGTATGCAATCACTGAGGCGGTTTAGTTTGCGAGACACATGATGTGCGCCTGGCTGACATACCTTCATGTAATGATGATGCCTTTTTTTAAATTTCAAAATGTTGGTGTGTGTGTCTTGAAACGCCCAACCGCCAGAACTCCCACTCTTAGGAATTAACCACGTGTCCCCATAACTCCCATTTTTCACTTTATGCATCTGAGACAATCGAGCGACTAAGAGAGAGTAAAGGAGCATTGCGAGCGAGCAGTAGAAGGTCTCGAGCGAGAAGTGCCGTCTCTCCCAACTTTCCAACTCCCCAAACAAATTCGAGGTATGCCTGCATACTCGAAGCTCTTTCAATTAGCAGATTCTCTTCTTCCCTTCATTTCCCAAAACGCAATGGCTCCCAACAAACTTGTATATTTGCCGTCTGCCTAGTTCCAGAGCGTTGAGATCAACCAACCCCTTATCTGTGATCCGAAATGAAAAGGGTGTCTGAATTTGGGGAAGGCAGTCCTTCGTCGGCAACTAACAGTGTGTAGAGCAAAAGGGTGGTAGAAACAGAGTCTTCTTTGTTTGGGTCAGAGGCGTTCGCGTGTGTCGAGTGTAGAATTTTACTACCCATAGTTTAGTTGAGACGACTAGTAGCGGTTGTTGGAGAAAGGAAGTGTTGAGGAGGCTAGGGCGGTGATGGAGAGGAGGACGAATAGTTGGCTAGGGCAGTAATATTTGATATTGTGTATATCTTGTATAAAAGTTTGTTATAGTATCATCTTTAGGAAATATTTTATGTTAACATTATCTTTAGAATATATTTTCTTTTAAAGTAAATATTTTTTGTATCCTCTAGAATTCTCTAGAAGATATCTTGTAGATCTTTGTATTCTGACTTGAAGAAAACAAATATTTGACATGTTATAGGTAGTAACGTTACTGCTTGCGTGTTAAATTTTTTAATTAAAGGGATTTTTTCTAAGAAACTCAATTTCACTCATATCGATTTGATCCCAAAGTGCCACAAGCCAGAACTTATTACTCATTTCAGGCCCATAGCCTTTGCAATGTGGTATACAAGATTGCCTCAAAATGCTTAGCCAACCGTATTAAACCTGTTCTAAATGATATTATTTATGTTTCTCAATCTGCTTTCGTTCCTAAACGTCTTATTACTGATAATGTCCTTCTAGCTTTTCAGGTTAACCATTTCCTGAAAAAGAAGAATAGGGGGAAAGTGGGTAGTTTTGCTCTGAAACTCGATATGAGTAAAGCCTACGATCGGATTGAGTGGCGGTTCCTGAACCGGATGCTTGAGAGGTTAGGGTTCCCTTTATGGTTGATTCAGCTTATCTACACCTGCATTTCTTCTGTTTCTTTCTCGTTTATCCTTGATGGCTCTCAGTTTGGTTCTTTGTCCTCGGGAAGAGGCATCCGTCAGGGTGATCCTCTTTCACCTTACCTTTTCCTTCTCTGTGCAGAAGTTTTTTCGGTTGCTTTACAGGATTTGGAGAACAATGATATTATCCAAGGAATCGCTATTAGTCGGAACGCTCCTAGGATTTCCCACTTGCTTTTCACGGACGATACCCTCGTTTGTGGGCGGGCTGACTTTTGATGGGATTGCAAGGGTTCTTGATTTGTACTCTCGGACTTCAGGGCAGGTTATTAATTTTCAGAAATCCTCTGTTGTTTTCAGTCGCAATGTCTCTCTCGGAGTTGGGATTGATTTGGCTACTAGACTGGGTGTTCAACGAGTTGAGAAGTTTGATCTTTATTTGGGACTTCCTTCAGTGGTTGGGAAATCAAAAAAGACTCTGTTTGCATCTCTTCGTGACCGTATTAGAAAGAAAGTGTGTGGTTTCTCTGAGAAGAACCTTTCGACAGTTGGTAAAGAAGTTCTCATTAAAGCGGTGGTTCAGGCTATTCCTACTTACTCTATGGGTTGCTTCAAATTGCCCGATTCTTTTATAAAAGAACTGAACTCTCTCTCAGCCAATTTTTGGTGGAACAACAAGGAGAGGAACCGCATTCATTGGCTATCTTGGGAAAAGCTCTGCGTGAAAAAACAGTATGGGGGCTTGGGATTCAGGAATTTCAAAGCTTTTAATCTCGCTCTCCTTGCCAAACAGGCTTGGCGCATTGTCTCCTTAGTAGAGTACTTAAAGCGAGATATTTCCCGAACACTGATTTCTTCGGAGCGAGTTTAGGGCTCTCTCCGTCCTTTACTTGGAGGAGCATCTTGGCTTCTAGACCGATTCTTGTGGCAGGATCTCGTTGGCGTATTGGTTCAGGTAATTCGGTGGATATATGGCGGGATAGATGGTTGCCGATACCAACTTCTTTTCGGCCCCCCATTCGACAACCACGAGACCCGACAATTATGAAAGTGGCCCAACTTCTACTTCCAAATGGTCGTGAGTGGAACCTGAAGTTGGTTGATGATTCCTTTTGTCAAGCGGATGCTGAAGTGGTTCGAAGCATTCCAGTGGGGAGTGGGACTCGTGAGGATAAGTTGATTTGGCACTTTGAGAAGAATGGGCTCTTTTCGGTTCGCAGTGCCCATCAAGTTGCCCTGTCCTTGGAAGAGGCTCACCGTCCTTCCTCTTCAGGTTCTAAGTTCAGCACGTTATGGAATAAGATTTGGAATTTACAAGTGGCTCCAAAAATTCGTGTTTTCCTTTGGCGAGTGTGTCATGACATTCTCCCTACTTCCTCGAAACTAGTTTCCCACAAATGCCTAGTGGATGATGTTTGCCCAGTTTGTTTTACTCCTGGTGAAGATTTAAAACATTCCTTGTTTGCTTGTTCGTTCGCTCGGCAGGTTTGGGCGATCTCCCTACTCCCCTGGACTTCCATCTCCTGTTTTGATTGGGGGGAGGGGGGGCATGAATGGATCGAGAACGTTTTTGCTGCTTTGGTTGCTGTTAGTCGTGCTAGATTTGCTTTAATTTTATGGGGCTTGTGGTGGTTTCGGAATAAATCTAGAACGGAAGGTTGTTGCATGCGTCCGGACGAGCTGGTAGAGTTCGCTCTTACGTTTTGTACTGCCACCCCATCGCTTGACCATGTTTCACCCCTTGTTGTGGATGGTTTGTTGCAGGAGGTTATTTGGACTCCACCCAGACCTGGAATTGTTAAGATCAACGTGGATGGAGCTCTTTTTGTTGACAAGGGTGAGGTTGGTGCTGGGATGGTGGCCCGTGATCATTTGGGTAGTTGTTTGGCTTGGAAGTGTGACCTGTTTGAGAGCTTTCTCGATCCTGAAGATGTTGAAGCTGTGGCAAGCCCTGGAATTTGCTAAGGATCATGGTTGGAAGGATATCATGGTGGAGAGTGATTGTTTGAACCTTATCAACAAAATCTCTTCCAAAGCTGCTGATTGTTCTGTTCTTGGGAATGTTATTGATGATATTAGGCTTAGTGCTTCTTCCTTCTCTAGTTGTTGTTTATTGTTTGTGCGTCGGGTGGCCAATGTTGTGGCTCACGCGTTAGCTCGTAATGGGGCTCCGGCCTTCTTTGGTGGTACGGTTTTACCATCTTTCCTTGTTGATTTAGTTCTTAGTGACTGTAGTGCCTCTTGAGGCTGCCCTCCTGCGGGAGGGCCCTGTTTAAAAAAAACAAAAAAGATATTAGAGCCTACTGCCTAGGTTTTTGTCCATTCCAAAATTCGCCTATTTGACTATGCAAAAGCCAAAAGCTACCAAACAAATCATGTAGAACACAATAGGCAACAATATAACCCTGTACCCACAATCGTTCATAGTACGAAAACAATCACCCGTACTCTAAGGGATAGTCATTTCTAAAAGTATTATTTTGTCGTATCGTGTTGTAACGGACATTCATGTATACTTCTCACATGAAAATTTTGAGAAGTAATCGATTTCGTCATATTTGTATCGTATCGTATCCGTACATCATAGTACCCCTACATTTATCATATTTCAACTAACGAGTTATACACTTATTTGACATTTTAACCAAATGAAATCAATCCGTAAGAGTTGTGGAGGCGATTTTCTGTCAATCCAAAGAGTAGTCAAAGACACCGAGACCAAGCAAAATAATTCTTTACACGACGAGGACAAACAGAATTCAGAGTAAATATTATAATACAAACAGAATGAAGAACAAAATCTGTAACAACAAATTTCTAAAATAAACGTACTGAACAAGATTTATTATCTATAAAATCATATAACTAAATTAGAGTAATATTTTTTAATAATAATATTTTTTTGACCAACAAATTTAACAATAGAATTATTTCTTGAAATTTGTAAGGTACAAATATCAACACATGCAGATACATAAGAATTATTTTAACGCACCATAAACAATATTATTTATAAGGTCCGTTTTTAATTAAATATTAGGTCGATGTTTTTGCAATTATATATGTAAATATAAATATTTGTTAAAAGCACAATAAATATTGCCATCCTCGCACAAAGTAGGTCTTACAAGTTATACAAAAACGTGAACATAGTATAAGACACCTAATAATGTACTTGCAAGTGTTTTCAAAACCTATCCGGACCGGACCGGTTCAACCGGTGACCGGAAGCCTGTCCGGTCCGGTAGGGTATCCAAAACCGTCAGTGTTTGGATCGGTGGGGGACCGGGAAAACTGTCCGGTTAACCGGCGGTTTTTGCTGCTGAAACCGGACCGGATCCCCGATTTCTGTATTAAAACTTGTTTTTCTTTTTTTTTTTTTTTCCACCACTTTTCTCTTCCAGCCGTTTCAGAGAGAGTGGGAGAGATTGAGAGTGAGCGAGACAAACCTCTATTACCATTGTTTGATGATGTTTTCATTTTTCCCGAAATATGAAATAAACTTTTGCTTGAGAAATTGAGAACTAATTATTAGAAGCAGATGATGGAGGAACAGGAGCACAATTGCAGCATGATAGTTGCAGAAGCATGATAGAAGAAAAGGACCCTGGAGTTGCAGAAGCATGATAGAAGAAAAGGACCCTGGAGTTGCAGAGCTCTCCGCCGCTGCCAATTCAACAATGGTGCCACACAAATTTGATAGGGTTTCTTTAAGTTTTGTACAGTTCTTTACTGGGCTTTGGGCTTTGGGCTAGGTTCTAGGTGGGTAAATATTATAATACATAGGCTTTACTTCTTTTTTTTTTTTTACTTTTTGAATTTCTTACTTTGAAGCATTTTAAATTTTATGAAAAAAAAATGTTGGTATAGCGGGGAAATAATATAATTTTGTTTCTTGTATGTAATATATATTTTTAAATGTGTATAAAGAAATACTATTTTTATTCTAAATATTAAAATTATAAGTTTATTTTATATATTTATAATAAAATAATTATTAATTATTTATGAAGTCATACCAATTCGATCGGTTTTGAACCGGTAACCAGTAGGCCTGCCGGTTCGACCTCCGGTCTGGTTTTGAAAACATTGGTACTTGGTCTAAAGACTAATCAAGACCTTGAGGATCTTGTTAACGAAATCCTTGTAAATATAGAAAAGATTTAATTGATTCATTTCCATGTTTAACGGGTTGTAATTAGGGCTGATTAGTAGGGTTGGTTTTTCTATGAGTTAATTGCGTTGAAACCCCCTGTGTTATGCCTAATTAGCACTCTAAACCCTGTGTTTCAACAATTAGCATAGAAAACCCTGTGAATTATTTTAATTATCATGGGGAACCCTCCGTCCGCGCATGTTGTCACACGCGCCGTAATTGCAGCTGGTATTACAAATTCTTGCACTTATTGGCTATGAAATGACATTTATAACCTAATAAAATTAAACCCATATATTTTTTTTTTTTTTTTAAAATACAATTCAAATATTAACCTAACAAATTCTTTTTTTTTTGAATGAAATTTACATGGTCCGTCTCTCTCCCCCCTCAAGCAGCACCCCGCCGCCGCCACCCTTCACCACCGCCAGACGAAAACGAAGAAGTTGAAGGCGAAGAAGAGGAAAGATATAGGGACTTTTGATAAGCTATGATTTGCCTTATTCTTGTTTTTCTGCTTATTTGTTGATAAAAGGGCTCTCATCTTCCTCTTCTGCTGTAATTCCTGATGCCATTTTTGGTGAAGAAAATATATTGTAAGACAATGGATCACGAGGAATGGCGAGAAAGTTATGGTGGTGGTGGCGGCTTCAAATCTGGCTTCGTGGCGGTGGTGGTGGTTGCAGATCTGGGTTGGGATGGCTGTGTGGTGGTGGTGGTGGCGATGTGGCGGTGATGCGGTGGATATGCGGTGGATATGCGTGGTGTCGGCGGCAGATCTGGTGGGTGGCTGTCATGTGGTGGTGGTGACGGCTTCAGATCTGAGTTGGGATGGCTTCGTGGCGGTGGTGGTGGTTGCAGATCTGGGTTGGGATGGCTGTGTGGTGGTGGTGGCGGCGATGTGGCGGTCTCTCCCTCTCTGTTCTCTTTCTCTGTTCTCTGTGTGGTGGTGGTGGCGATGTGGCGGTGGTGCGGTGGATATGCGGTGGATATGGGTGGTGTTGCCGGCAGATCTGGTGGGTGGCGGATTTGGGTGGTGGATATGTTTGCTTTCCAGCTCGCGAGGAAGGGTCTCGACTTGGTTCTCGTGGGGATGTCGTGGTGGCGGTGGTGGCTCCATCTCCACCTTGCCGCCGCTGCTGCACCACCGCCACATATCGTAACATATATTATTTTAACATTAATTTTATATCATAACATATATTATTTTATATCATAACATATATTATTTTAACATTAATTTTAATTAGTTATCTATTTTTTTTTAATTAATTACAATGAATATATATAATACAAATCATTAATCATATGATATTTATAAATTTATATCATAAAATATATTATTTTAATATTAATTTTAATTAATTATGAAATATATACCTTTTTTTTTGAATTAATTATATTAATATATAACATTATATATATGATACATATAATACATATTAATATATATATATATATATATATATATATATATATATATATATATATATATGATACTTGTTTGAGTGATAAAGGGGCAAAATAGACATTTCTTGTCCTCCATTATCTTTTGAGTGTTAAAGGGGGCGGTGTGAGAATTTAATAGAATCATAGGGTTTTCTATGTTAATTGTTGAAACACAGGGTTTTGCGTGCTAATTAGGCAGAACACAGGGTTTTCGGCGCAATTAACTCGTTTTTCTATTAATATATATATTCTTTTTTACTATGATGTAAATCAAACACACGAAATATGTATCCAATCAAAGTTTCTTCCATAATTTTATTTGTTAACATGGTATCAGAGCTTGTTTCGAACCAATAAGGATTTGAATACCTTGAACATCACCTACCAATGATCTCACCCACAAAATGGAACCCTTCAGAGATATCGATGGATTTTCTTGCTCAAAGGGCAGAGCTAGCGCTCCTCCAGCAAAACACAGCCCGAAACAACCAACACAACCATCATCAACGTAAAACTTTTTTTTTTTTTTTAAATGAAATTTTATAGAGGACCCCACCTCAAAAGAAAATAACAACGAAAGTAAAAATAGAAATAAGGTTTAGAAAACCAATTAAAGGAAGTACTACTCCTTAAACAATAAAACATCTAAATAAAAAATTGTTAGGAATAGTGCCCTTAAAGCAGATGTTTGTTTTACTATTTCCTTGTAAAATCACGAACAGTCTTTGAATACTAAATGAAATGATTTTGTTCATAGGCAACATTTCTTTATGTGCTTATTTTATATCTGTTTGGGTTTGACTACCTTTTGCATGTTTTGAACTTCTCTAATCCGTTGAAGTCGTTAAGAACTTTGTCCTTATGACAACGACACATGAAACAAGTTCTTAACTCCATAGGTGAGGAATAGAAACTTCTCCAAGTCGATGAGTTCAATAGATAGTGGGAGTGTTGATCTTGACTCCGTTGAGACTTGCTTATGTGATTATGTCCTTGAGAATGATCACCCGGTTTCATGGGGTGAGAAGTGCATATGATCATGAGTTCATAATACATAAGGGTGATTGTTACAAAAACTATATCACTGAGATGTCCCGCGTGAGAACATTCCTAAATGGGAAAGGATGTTTCTAGAAACTTCCAGATTAGAAATATCTCACAGGTCAATGACGTGATTAATAATTATTTGACTTGAGATTCTGTAATATCTCATATAAACTAACTTTGTAAACTTTGATATGGACTCAAAAGGATGTCTGTAGTGCCCCCAATGCCACAACCCGCACCGATGTACATCCCAAGTAACTAGGAAACCCTAACACTCGAGAGATACCTTGGCGAACGGACATACTC
Organism: Lantana camara; assembly: GCA_037501455.1. Classification (NCBI taxonomy): domain Eukaryota; kingdom Viridiplantae; phylum Streptophyta; class Magnoliopsida; order Lamiales; family Verbenaceae; genus Lantana; species Lantana camara. Next base: position 91,363,628 of record CM074863.1, read on the forward strand.
AACAATAAACAGAGCTTTAATGGTGTTGACAAAGTAGCGGAATTTATAGAAATTTAAAACTTTTAAAACATGTATGCAACAATAGATAGCATGATCTTAAGTAAAGAAGCAACTAGGCATATAATATCATACAATCGATAACTTAAACTAAACAAGTGGGGAAACATTAAGTTTTACAGAATTCAGTAATGTTTCAGGATACAACCTGAAGATGCTTCCAGAACAAAACATATAAAGATATAAAGATATATGTAGATACAACCAAGATTATGTAAGACATCAAAAGAGCAACTAATAGTCTTGACTTAACAAAAGACTTCCTAAAGCTTCAAGATACCTCTAGAAAGCGCCTGGCTACAAACCGAAAACCATGAGGTTAGAAAACGGTAGAGGGATTAGTCAAAAGGACTAAGTGAGGTATAACTTACAAATATATTAGGTACTTAGAAAAACTTTAGGGATTATGAAAGGGTTTTAATTCAAAACTTATTTTCGAAATAAAGTTTTATCTCTTTTCCTTTAATCAGGATTTTTCAAGCACTCATACACATGTACACATATCAGGGGTTCTGGTTCATACATACTTTTAGAAAAAGGAATAGGGTAAAAGTATATTTTCAAAAGTATGAACCAGTTTTCAAAACTGAATTTGCCCGCAAGCTAGGCGTTCTCCAACCTTTACTCCCAAATTATTTTAACAGGGTTGGTATCAAGACCGATTATGATCTCGACACCCAAAATTCACATGCACCATCCTTTTTCCTCCGGTTGCCGCACCCAGAGAGCTACCCCACGGTGATGTAAAATAGAAATGGCAGGAATTACACACCTCTTCCCGATCATGATGTGGTATAACCAACTTTCGATTATATTCATCATCGTGATCAACAGGAGACGGTCATTATCTTAGTAGCCATTGGTGCATGCCTCTCAGTCTACTAATCAACCGAACTGTCAAAGCCCAACAAAACAGAATTCCAGAAGCTTGCATTTCAGAATATCAGAAGTGCATAGAGCACACAGAGTTTAGAAAATGGATCTTTAATCAAAACGGTATAATCGTGAACATAACGGTATATTAGAAATTATTATTGTAAAATGGAAACATTGCCCTAAAAGGGAAAACGTTTAACTTGAAGATAAGTATCTTTGAATCTGAATGAATTGATTTTGAAATCATTTGCATACGTATGTATATTCATGGTTCCAATTAAAAATAGTTTAAACCTCACCTATTTATTTAGGTAGATAGGTAGTTGGCAAAAGGTAGGGATCAAACAGTGCCCTGGGGATCCCAGGTCTCGGTCTTAACTCCTGTAAGTGATATACTACTATGAGCTTAAGGAACTACGTCCCGGAATATATCAATGATGCATGATTGAATAATGGAATCCAAGTAGAGAACCAAAAAATTGACAAGAGAGCATTGCTCAAGAAGGATCACCCTTATTAAAGAGAGAATTCAAGTAAAGGATTAATCTTACACGAGAGATTATAACGTAAAGTCAAATTTCATACTTAGAATTCCGAAATAACTTCAATTGAGTAAGAGTTTGGTTTGAAAAGCTTAATTTGTTCCCCGATTTTGACAATTAGTAAAAAAGGCTTTTACCGTTGAAACCGTCTCGTCAAAACGATTCCGTTTATATAAAGTCAAAATGAAAGTCAATGGTCAAAGTTATTGGTCAAAGACTATTTAAGTATACGGTATTTATACGTAGGTATACTGTATTTATATGGTATGTATACGGTATTTATATTGTATTTATACGAACATACGTTTACTATTTATACGAAAATACATGTAGTAATTATAAGAAAATACTTAAGTATTTATTTAAAATACACTAGATATTTATACAAAAATATATACCGTATTTATACATAGAGATATCAAATACGTATACGTATTTTATATATATCAACATAACATATGTCAATTGGTTAGGGTTACAATTAATCAAACATGAAACAATTAAAACTATAGGTTATAATTATAATTCATGTAACATGTATCACAATTAAATCATGTATCATATTAAATTACCTAAGTATGAACAATTATAATTAAATCATAACATGTAACATATTAATTCATGACATAATTAAATCATGAAACATTTAATTTGTAAACTATAGATTATTAAACAATTAAATCATATACTATAATCTAAACAATTATATATCTAGCATGAAATTAAAGCATGATATAAAAAAAAATTTATACACAACATAAGGCATATATCAATTTAAAACATAACATAAATTAAAGCTTAAAACTAAAACATAAATAAAACATAATTTAAATAAATTAAAACAAAAAGAAAAGGAGAACTCACCTTTCAGAATAAAAAATTCGTGCACTGCTTCGGAACAAGAGAAAATGACTGCCCAAAGTCTTATTTTATAGATGTAATTAGAGACTAACTTGAAATTAATAATTGCATTGGGGACTGACGCGGGGTATCTTGCATAATTATTGGAAATAAATGAATTTTCCTTCAAAATTAAATATAAAATGTTAGAAAAAGGGTATTGATGAGGCCAAATTACGCTCGGATCACCACCGTACACGTGTCACGATCTAAAGGACCCAGTGATATAACGCTCCCGGTAATGGGTTCGTGGATTCAACCCGGTCCATTCCCTTATCCCTTCTCCAACCTACACTTACGCGCCTCGGCCCAAGTCACGAGCGTGAGGTCCCTCCAACAAGCCCTTGAACGCTCGTGTTATGGTCCCCAGGGATGCCCCGTATTTAGATTCCCTTTCTTCCATACCAGGGACCCCCTGGTAATCACGCTCGGGTTCCCCGACGCTCTAATGCTCGGACCCTCAGCGCTTACAGCCTTCTGCCGGGGAGCCCCTTCGAGCTTAACCAACGCTCGGGTTAGTACTCAAAGGTGCTACCCCCTTCGAGGGTCAGTCCCAGCAACGTGGGGTGTCCCTCCCAAGGTGTTATGGGTCGCACTTGGAGATAAGGTTGCGACCATAACTTGGCGGCGTTGGTTGCGGGCGATTCGGGAATATCATCCCGCTGGTGTGGTGGAGATGAAGGCCTTAACGAAGTGGGATCGGAATACTACTTGATATGTGTATTCCTTGATGTATGAGGATGGTCTCCACCAAGTTTGGGGTCATTCCGAGTCCGTTAGGGCTTTGGAGTTGTGGAGCGACCGGGAGGCGGTCGGCAGCGCGGGGTTGGCAAGAGTACTTGGAGCAGGCGGATCAAACGAAGGAATTTCCTTAAGATATTTTATGGGGAGCTTCCTCCATGTATTGGGGTGCTCTCTATGAAGTTTCAAGTCATTTGGACACCGTTTGAGCAATGAACAAGCCTTGACAACAATCTGCTGTCACAAAGGGGTAGTTGCGGAAATTCAGCTAATTACGAGGGCAATTCCCAAACGATGGAGTCTCGGATGGGGCTCTAAGTGTATAGTATGATTATTGAAGTCAAGGGCTTCGTTTGAGCGAAAACGGCGGGCGATTTGGAGGTCGGATGCGGGATTTATGGAAAATCCGCGCTGCTCGGTTAGAAAGAGTGTCTAGTGGCGAGACAAAGGAAATTTTTTTTAAGAGTACTATAAAGGGGGGCATGCATTGGTGAGCATCGGCCAGCCCTCCCCGTGCTGTGATGGCATTAAGCGAGCACCATGCCGGCAAGGGCTGCTAGCATGGGCCAGCACTAGGAACCTAAAAGAGGAACTTAGTGTTCTCGGGCGGTTTGGGAACCAAACGAGCGGCGTGGGACGGTGGGGTCCGCGTTGGGCATCAGTTAGGCTACAGAGGTTATGTGTGAGCTCCCGCTAAGCCCAGCGGGCTGTCCCTTCGTTGCTAGACCCGAGTAACACCTCAAGGCCGATTGAGTGATCGGGACAAGTTCTCCAAAGTCCCGTGAACTAACTCGTGGATAAGTGCGAAGGGTTCACGCACGACACGGGGGTCCGTAGGCTTAAGATATGCGATTGTTGGGCAACAACGCATAGTGGGCATGACGGCAAGTTGCCTATGAGCTTGAATGCAAGTCCTAAGCTTCGTGCGGGACAATTGTGGGTTGATGGCAAGTTGAATTAGCCTTGGACTTATGAGTTGCCATACTCGGGCGAGAAGCAAGCGAAGGTCGCTGAGGCGCACCTAAGACCGAAGCGTCCCGAGCGAGCGACGAGCACGAGGATTGCGTGTTGGGCGCGCTAGCGACCCTCCATGCCGAGACGGAGCACGTGTGCTCCCGTGCCATCAAGAGATGCATTGTTGGGATCCGAGATTGTGGGATGTATGGCAAGCATGCTAGCTTGTAGAACATGAATGGACGAGTACCGAACACGAAGTGCGGTACGAGTAAGCGTTCGGAAGCTATCGCTAGTGCGCGAATGATGCTAAGTAGAGCAAGGGTCATCATAAAGACTCGAGGATGGAAGACTTACCGAAGGTTTTGGAGAACCTGAGGAAGCCTCACGGGCGAAAAATTGCTCCGCTGCGCAAGTAAAAGAGTCCGCCCGTGACACAAGGGCACTTCAGAGGTACGGGGAGCATAGTTAGATGTCAATACGTTCGCCGCTCGCCAACCACCTCTGACACAGTGGTAGTGCGCACCTCCTACCTGTCATCCCACAGGCTTTTCAGAGCCATCACTTTCACACCATCACAAGCCGCCACGTGTCTAGGGCAACACTGGGCTTGGGACCACTTGTTTACTATTACTAAAATGCCCCGGCCCTCAACGTATAAATATGGGGATTTTCACTTACATTCCCCAAGCAATCATAAGTCATCTTCTCTAGACCTACTTGCACTAAACTGGGCACTCTTTCCTCCATTTTTCTTCTTCTTCAAGCTCACGCATTACATCACTCTCAGCCACTTTGCTGTACGATCATTTTGGTGTTGTCCTAGCTGGAAGAACCTATGCTCAAAGGAAACCCGGTTCCTGAGGCTCATCGTCTGTGATGGTCTTTCTCTTCTCAAACAAATCTTGAAAGTGTTGGTTGCATATTAGGAATCCTTTTCTAGCACCACCATTTTTGGCGCCGTCTGTGGGAAACCATCTTCGTCTTCATCATCTTCATTAGATTCTTCCTCTTTAAGCTAGTTGAGAAACAACACCAACAGTTCTAATCATGGTGACAACTACTAGATCCGGAGCTTTGGACAATAGGGGCGGTCTTCCCCCGGTGAATGAGGAGAACCAGGTGGACGAAGCTATCATCGCTGATATCACCCCTGCCCCAGCTGGAAACACTCCAACAGCCGGGGCAAATAGAGATAAGGAGGTTCAGGGGGGTTCTCTTCCAGTCACCGGAGCTCAGGCTGGAAGTTCCGTAGCAGTTATGCCCACTGTCTACCCCGCCAACACCGGGACGTTGCCGGCGACGATGCCACCCCCTGGGTATGCCTATGATCTAGCCGTATCAAGTAGGTACATTACAGCTTCCCATCTCTCTTCCTAAGAGATTCACGGAGTGGAAATGCCACAAATGACATCTTAGCAACTCCAGGCGCTCTGCGCTCAATGCGAGGTGCAAGCCGCACAAAATGCATTGAGGCATTTTACTTCCACATATTTCCCTTCGGGAGTGGGTGCTCAGATGGCTCCTCCGGTGGGAGGACTGCAAACCCATCCCCTTGTGATGTCTCAGAATGTTCTGAGGGCCGAACCACCGCTACCCCCACCAGCACAAGGGAAAGATGCTCCCCCGAGGACGGATCAAGAGCCACGCCCGGTGAAGAAGGAGAAAGCTCCTCCCGCAAGGGGAGATGCTGAAGAAGGGGTCCAATCCAGGGTCACTGGGAGGGTCAGCCGGAGGAATGGAGGTGACCCTCAACTGGACGCCGTACAAGACCAGCTGAATGGATTCCAAAACATGGTGGAGCAGCTCTCTCGAGTACGGTCTCAAATCCCCCATTCCGGGGATGAGAGGTCCAGGGCCAGAGACGCTCGCAACCCACGTAACCAAATCCCTCGCCGTTAGAGGGAGGAAGACTACAAAGAGCATGACCATGAGGGCGGGAACCATAGGCCTTTGACAGGCGGTTCGCCCCTCATTGACAAGGTCCTGATGGTACGAGCGCGGAAGGGCAAAATCCCCACGTCCGTCAATAGATACGACGGAACCACAGATCCCGCTGAGCATCTGGATCATTTTGTGCACTTGATGCACCTGTACGAGCATTCCAGCCACTACTGGGCCAAAGTCTTTGTCACCTCTCTCATCAAAATGGCCCAAAACTGGTATAAGAAGCTTCCAACTCGCTCAATCCAGGGGTACAATGACTTGACCGATGCTTTCTTGAGCTACTTTAGTTCCTTGAAAGCGCTAACCCCTGCCGCCATGGCACTCTACAGCCTTGTACAGGGGTCAAACAAGACCCTCAGGGCCTTTATGGGCAGATTCAACAAGGAGGTTTTGCTAGTTGAGAGGCCCTCGGTGGATTTTGTAAAGCATGTGCTGTTTGGGGCCATCAACATGAAGAACAATGTCAGTGAGGAATTTGTTGACGAAGTGGCAAAGAGGAAGCCCCGATCCCTGATGGAATTAAGGGATATCGCCATTCCTACTTCACCCTCGAGGATATGTACATAGCGAGGGCTTAGAAGCTTGCCAACGCCCCTCGCACTGATAGAGGCCCACAAGATAGGGGCGAAGCCCACAAGAATCGCCGCCGCAGTCCCGTTCCCGTTCGGAAGAACTCCTCTCCTTCTCGCAGATTCGATCGCATCCCTCTCAACAGACCCATTGTTGAGGTCTATTCCATGGCGGACAAAAAGTTGTTCAAAAGGCCGCCCAAGATGAGGGAAACCGAGGCTAAAAAACGCTCAGGGAAGTACTGTGCCTTCCACAAACAGAAGGGGCACGACACTAATGAGTATCGCTAGCTCGAGAGCGAGATCCAAAGGCTCATAGCAGGGGGCACCTCAAGGAGTTTGTGAAGGTGCTGGAGAGATATGATGAGTATTGCACCGAGCGAGCGAAGGCCAGGGAAAGAAGCCGTTCGTGCTCGAAAAGTCCCCGCCACCATCATGTGGAGACGAGCGACCGCGTCAAGGAGAAGACCGCCGATATGGAAAACCAACCTTTTGCGGTCATCCACATGATCGCTGGTGGACCCTTGGGAGGAGACTCCAACGCTTCTAGACGCTATCACATTCGAAGCTATGATCAAATGCCTTCCCAACCTAAGTCTGTGCTCTCGATCAACAGCACCTCGCTCAAAGGAGAGTGAGATGGTAGGATTCACAGAAAAGGATTTAGATCACATTGTAACACCTCATGGGGTCAGTGAAACCTCTGACTGCCCCATGCTGATGCCCCAAATCACCACCCAACAACTTCAGGCGCTTTATGCGCAATGCAACGAGCAGGCGATACAGAACGCCTGGGAACACTTTACCGCTGCTTATTTCCCTTCAATGGCAGGCGCTCGAGCGGCTCCACCCATAGGAGGACTCTCAGTCCATCCACTGACGGCTGCCCAAAATGTGCTGAGGGCCTAGCCGCCTTCGCCGCCACCAGCTCAGGAAAATGAGGCCCCTGCGAGGGTCATGCAAGGACAGAAGTCTGCTGAAAGGGAGAGAGCCCCTCAAGATGAGAGGGTTGAAAATGAGGAGGTTCAATCAAGGGCCACCAGAAGGACAGGCCATCGAGACGGTGATGACCCTCAACTCGCAGCCGTGCAGGATCAACTTAATGGACTCCAGAACCTGGTGGAGCAGCTCTCTCGAGCACAGTCTCAAGCTCCCCGCACCGAGAGCGAGAGGTCCAGGGCCAGAGACGCTCGCAACCCACGCAACCAGACTTCCCGTCACAGGAGGTAAGAGGATTACGAGGAACACAACCATTAGGGTGGGAACTACAGGCCTTTGGCAGGTGCTTCCCACCCATCGACGAGGTCCTGATGACTCATGTGGGAAAAGGTAAGATCCCCACGTCCGTCAACCGGTACGATGGAACAACCGATCCGGCCGAGCACCTGGATCACTTTGTGCACTTGATGCACCTGTACGAGCATCCCAGCCATTATTGGGCCAAGGTCTTTGTCACATCACTCATTGGGATGGCACAGGAGTGGTACAAGAAACTGCCCCCTCGTTTCATCCGAGGGTACGAAGATTTAACCAATGCATTCATGAACCACTTCAATGGGAAGGTTTAACCAATGCGCCAGCACCTGCCTCAACGACCCTCTGCAGCCTAGTCCAGGGGCCAAATGAGACGCTCAGGTCCTTCATGGGAAGGTTTAACAAAGAGATCCTGCCGGTGGAAAGGCCCTCGATGGATTTCTTGAGGCACGTACTCTTTGGAGCGATCAATATGAAAAACTATATCAGCAAAGAATTTATGGAGGAGGTGGCTAAGAAAAAGCCACGCTCGCTGATGGAAATCAGGGATATAGTGGACTCCTTCTTCACCCTCGAGGACATGTACCTGGCGAGGGATCAAAAACTCGCCAATGTCCCTCGGACAAGCAAAGGGCTTGAGGACAAAAAGCCCAAGAATCACCTCCGCAGGCCAGTACCCGTTTGAAGGAACTCTCCACCCCCTCGAAAGTACGAGCGCATCCCTCTTAACAGACCCATTGCTGAGGTCTATTCCATGGCGGATAAAAAGTTGTTTAAAAGACCGCCAAAGATGAGGGAAACTGAGACTCAGAAGCGTTCAGGGAAATATTGTGCCTTCCACAAGCAAAAGGGTCATGACACTAACGAGTGCCGCCAGCTCGAGAGCGAGATTCAGAGGCTCATAGCCGGGGGGCACCTCAAGGAATTTGTGAAAGTATTGGAGAGGTACGATGAACACTGCACTGAACGAGCGCGGGCTAGAGGAAGGAGCCGCTCGCGCTCAAGAAGTCCCCGTCACCATCACTCTGGACCGAGCGACCGGGGCAAAGAGAAGGCCGCCGATGTGGAGAACCAACCCTTCGCGGTCATCCATATGATTGTTGGGGGACCCTCGGGGGGAGATTCCAACGTATCCCAGCGCCGCCATATCCGAAGCTACGATCAGAGACCTTCGCAGCCCAAGCCTGTGCTTTCTGTCAACAGCACTTCATGCTCGAAGGAGAATGACGTTGTAGGGTTCACAGAGAAAGACCTAGAGCACATTGTAACACCACATGGGGTCGGTGAAACCTCTGACTGCCCCATGGTGGTTAGTTTAGACGTTCATAACCATGTTGTAAAGAGGGTCTTAATTGATAGTGGAAGCTCTGTGAATGTTCTCCCGTATTCAACGTTTCAAAAGATGAACATAACGAACATTCCCCTCGAACCCCTCAGAACAGCCCTCGTCGGCTTTGGGGGTTCCAAGATCGTCCCTCATGGATAAATTCGCTTGGCCACCTCATTTGGTCACGCCCCACAGCGAAAAACTTTGAGTGTTCTTTATGCATTCGTCGAAGTGGATCTCCCATACAACATCATCATTGGACGCCCGACCCTCGTGGATTTCAAGGCGGTAATCTCAACGTATCATCAGAAAGTCAAATTCAATGTTAAGGAGGCATGAGAATGTTACATCCTTTCCCTTCGAAGCCACAAGCCCAAACAAACCATACAAGCATGATCCACCAAAAAGTCAGTCGACTTCCCCAAATTGGACGAGGATGGCCCAGAGCGTAAGAGGGCCAAGCTTTACAAAAAGAAGAAATAAAAGAAGACTTCGAGCGAGACCCAGACTACGGAGGATAGCCCATATGGTGCCGTTGAAGGGTCTTCCTCCGAGAACGAGGGGACGGGCCCTCAAACATGGATAATGATAGGCTTACAGGGAAGAAGCGAGCGCTCGAAGCTCCACGGCCTGAAATTCGCATTGAGCCCGTTGAGAAGTTCTTAACCATTGAATTGGAACCTGGGAATCCAGTTTTGGAACCTGGGAATCCAGAGAAAACCACCCAGATTGGATCAAGCCTTGACGGTCCCTCTCAGATCATGATGATCGATTTTCTCCGGGAAAACCTCGACGTGTTTGCCTGGAAGGCTTCCGATCTCACTGGAATAGATCCGAGCGTCATCGTCCATGGGTTCCGGAGGTAAGTCATCGAAGAGGAAGTCAATCAACTCCTTGAGGCTCGATACACTGAGGAAATCTTATACCCAGAATGGCTCTGTAACGTTGTTCTCGTGCCCAAGAATGCTAATAAATGGCGCATGTGCAATGACTTCACAGATCTTAACAAGGCATGCCCCAAGGATCCGTACCCTCTGCCAAGGATCGACCACTTGGTGGATTCGACTACTGGCTGTAAGCTTATGAGCATGATGGATGCCTTCCAAGGGTATTATCAGATCTTTATGGCCCCCCGAAGATCGCCCTAAAACCTCGTTTGTGGTCCATGTGGGTGTCTACTGTTTCAAGGTTATGCCGTTCGGGCTCAAGAACGCAGGAGCAACCTATCAACACCTCGTCAACAGAATGTTCGAGCGTGATATTGGAAAGTCCATGGAAGTATATGCAGATGACATAATTGTCAAGAGCGAGCGCCAGCTTTCCTATCTGGAGGATCTCAGGCGAGCATTCAACATCCTACGTCATTATGGTATGAAATTGAATCCTTCCAAGTGCACATTTGGCGTTCGGGGGGGTAAGTTCTTGGGGTACATGGTAAGCCAACGAGGCATAGAGGCTAATCCGGAGATGATTAAAGCAATCCTAGATATTCCCTCCCCTCGAAACGTGAGAGAGGTCCAAGTACTAGTGGGAAAGATCATTTCTTTAAACAGGTTCATCTCCCGCTCGGCGGACAGAAACTTACCTTTCTTCAAGATCCTGCGCAATGCTCGTAACTTCACTTGGAGCGAGGAATGTGAGAAAGCCTTGCAGGACATGAAACAATATCTCTCGAGCGCACCACTATTGACCAAGCCTTACCTAGGAGAAAACTTGTTCATTTACCTTTCAGTCTCCTCAGAAGCCACGAGTGTTGTCCTCGTGGCAGTTCGCGAGCGTAAGCATATGCCGGTGTATTACTTAAGCAAGAACTTACAGGGGGCGGAGAAAAGGTATATGGAGATAGAGAAATTTGCCTTCGCGCTCGTCAACGCATCTCGACGGTTGAGGCCTTATTTCCAAGATCACTCCATCATTGTACTCACGGACCAACCCCTCAAACAAGTACTCTCAAAGCCGGACGTCTCCGGAAGGCTCATAAAATGGTTAATTGAGCTCAACCAATTTGACTTCGCTTTCGAGCCTCGCACGGCGATACAGGCTTAGGTAGTGGCAGACTTATTAGTGGAGCGCTTCAACCTGGATATGGTGCTCTCGGTGGAAGACGGCCTATGGCTTCCGCACACAGATGGCTCCTCGACCTCACGGGAGGGGGGGAGGGGGGGAGCTAGGGTGACCCTCAGAGATCCTCATGGGATTGAAGTTGACTACGCTATCAAACTACCGTTTCAGGTCACCAACAACGAGGCAGAATATGAGGCTCTAATCCAGGGGCTTAGGATAGCCCTTCAGAATGGCGCCGCTGGGGTCACTGCATATGTTGACTCCCAGCTGATCGCAAGTCAAATTGATGGCACTTATGAGGCTTGAGAATCTACTATGGTGCAGTACCTGGCGAGTGCTAAGGAAGTGATCTCCAAATTTAAAGAATTCCATCTGTTGCAGATCCCAAGAATGGAAAACGAGCGTGCGGATGCTCTTTCCAAGTTTGCATCCGCTCTGGAAGATTCCTGCGAGCTTTCAGTCACATTCTTCAGAACGGAGAAGCCATTGATTCGCGAGACGGGACCCTCGGGTGAAGTGTGCCTGATTGATCCCTCTGAAACTTGTTGGCTCGATGACATCATAAGGTTTTTGAGGGATGGAACCTGCCCGAGCAATAAAGTGGAAGCACGGAAGGTTAGGAGTAAGGCGCCTCGCTTCTCTCTTGACAGCGAAGGCTGATTATTTAAGCGGTCTTTCCAGGGTCCACCATTAAGGTGCCTGAGGCCCTCGCAAGCCAAGGAAGTGTTAGAGCATGTGCACAGCGGGAGTTGTGGAAGTCACTCTGGCGGTCGAATCTTGGCTAAGAAAGTATTAAGGAATGGGTTCTACTGGCCCTCGCTACTGCAGGATGCCATTAGCTACTCCAAGAAATGTCCCAAGTGCCAGTTTCATTCCAACACCCCTCAGTTGTCGGTAGCCCAAATGATCCCTATTGACGTTTCATGGCTCTTCGACCAGTGGGGCATCGATATAGTGGGACCCCTCCCAATGGCGGTCGGACAAAAGAAATTTGTAATCCTCGCTGTGGACTATTTCACCTAGTGGGTCGAAGCTGAAGCGGTCGCAAAGATAACGTTCAAAGTTGTGAGGGCCTTCATTTGGAAGAACATCATCTGCGGGTATGACATCCCGAGGGTGCTCATCTCAGACAATGGTTCCCAATTCATCGCTGCTGACATACGAGATTAGTGCTACGAACTTGGGATTGAGCAACGCTTCACTTTCGTGGGCCACCCCCAGGCCAACGGTCAAGCTGAGGTGACCAACCGAACCATACTTCAACATCTGAAAACAATGCTCGAAAGTAAGAAAGGGGAATGGGCAGAAGAACTTCAAAGAGCTCTCTGGGCATATCGTACTACCCCATGAGCAACAACCGAAGAAACCCCTTACTCCCTCGTGTATGGTTCCGAAGCTATGATACCTGCGGAAATTGTCCAAGAATCCGCATGCGTTGCCTACTTCGAGCCTGCAACCAATGATGTTAATCGGACGTTCGAATTAGATTTGCTAGACAAGAGAAGAAACACTGCTTGGGCTTGTATCCACAAGTACAAAGCGACCGTAGCCCACCAGTATAACAAACGCGTCAAAGAAAGGACTTTCCAGCTAGGGGACTTGGTCCTCAAAAAAGTTGAAGTCTCCAAACATGTGGGTAAGTTGGACCCCAATTGGAAGGGCCCCTTCAAGGTCATTCAGGTACGCGCGAACAATACCTACCTACTGGAGACTTTGCAAGGTGAGCACCTCCCTAGACCGTGGAATGCATGTAACCTTAGACGGTTCTACGTGTAAATGTCAGCCTTTGTAGTTGTCCGCTCGTGGCACTTTGTACTTTCTTTTGACAGAAAGCATGACAGTCATTATTATTATTTACAAGCATAACAGTAAACATTTTACCAATTATTATTCGTCATTTACTTGCTTTTTTCCTTAATTAATGGTTTGGGTAATCAATTGCATCAAAGCCTACTCCGTGTCGAGCGTCCTCCACATCGAACGGCTTGGTGGACACCCAATTTGTCTCCAAGTTAACGCTATCTGTGTGTCGAGATCCCTCCACACCGAATGGTTTGACGTTCGCAAGTAGGTAAACCCTAAGAACGAGCGTTTCGAAAAGGTGGGTGCTAAATGCTTAATTTACACCAACTGGGTGCTGATCACCCCAGTTCGCGCTCGTAAACCCCCAATGACCCTCATCCTCTTAGGTATGAGTACGCTCGTAAATAGCTATGGCTGGGTTAATCCTCTCACGGATACCTAAGTACAAAGCTAGCACTACGGCTGTGCTCGTTTTAATTCCATACTTAGCAAATCCTACAGTTGATTTCTAAGTTCGCTCCAGCTACTGGAACGCTCAAATTCGATATGTGCATCACACGTTTAAGGCCAATACTTAGCTAAATCCTTAGTGGATTTCTAAGTTCAAGTTCAAGCCTCATTATGAACATGGCCAGGCTACCCTCATAAGGAACACCCTCGCGCCCAAATATTCTTCTTACAAATGTTCAGACATTTCCAAGTCCTAAGCTTAAAATATATGACGGGATACAGCCAGGGTACCCTCAAAAGAAACACCCTCATGCCCATACATTCCCATCACAGATATTCAAACATTAGCAAAAACAAGCAGGCAATACTCAACGTCAATATTGATAGAAGTCATGCTTCATTAACATAAACATCATTGAAGACAAAATGAGAAGCAATTTCAAGCACACTAGCAAAAGTACAAAACTGAAGTACAGAGATTAAATGTTCATGAACAGGAATGAAATTAAACAAGTAGAATTCTGGGGGGCACATGGAAGGCATCACTAGGCCTGGCTCTCGGGCTCCGGAGGGGCAGTTGAGAGGGGAACTGGGGCCAGCACACATTGGCGTTCGAAGTTTGAGCATCGGTGGGGCCCTCGTCGTCCTGGGCATCGATGGTGATACCATCATCCTCTATCTAAATAGGCTCGGGGTCTATAGGATTGGCCTCAATAAACTCCCTCTGGAGCATCATCACAAGATCCTGATACTCAGGTTCCGTCAGGCTCTCCGAGGGGTCCTCATTGCAGACAATGGGCTCAAACTTCTCGTGTAGATCCATGCGCAGGCACTCATCAGTCCGAGAGCTCTCAGGAGCTATTCCCAATCTCACCGTTTGGCCCACCGCTTTCCAGAAGAATCGTCGGGTGTGGTCAAAGCAGTGAAGCTTGGCTGCACAGGCAAAAGCCTTAGAGCGCACAAATCTTGTCACTGCCTCCCATGCCACCTTCGACTCCAGGTCGACCACCTTCTCCTGTAAATCGGTGAGGTTCTTCTTAGTCATCTCGTTTTGATGAGTACTCTCGGCCAATTGCTCGCCAAGCTCCCCGTTGGCAACCCTCAGCTGGTCACGCTCCTCCTTGAGTTTCTTGTGACGCTCATCAAGGACCAAATACGCGTCATCTGACCGCTTCAAGTCCTCCTTCAGCTTATCTTTCTCAAGGTTGGAGGTAGTAAGTTGAGCGCAGACGGAGTTATAGTCCTCCTGCAGCTGGTCGGGGTCAGAAATGCGCAGTAGCTTCTTATACTTGGCCTTGTGTTCGGAGTAGGCCTGAGCTCGACCCTGTAAGTTCTTCAGCCTCGGCATCACTTCTTGAAAGGCCAAAAGCGAGGGTCACTATCAAAAGTAAAACAAAAAAATTTTGGAACTTCATAGAGGGATCTAAAGACTTACCGTTAGGAGAGCGTGACAAGCATCATCTGCAACCCGAACGACATCATGCTCATTCAGCTTGTCATGATCGCCGGAGAATTGAATTTTGCTGATGATCTCCGCAACCAAGTTGGTGGTGGCTGCGCTCTTCTTCAAAAGGACAGGACCGTCCGTCCTCTGACGTTTATACCGAGCGTCCCCTGGCATCCAATCTTCCAAAAATCCTCATCCTCGGACGATGAGGTATCACTGCCCTCGCCACGGTGGCCGACGACCACTTCCTTCCCTTTCCCGGAGATGGGGATGGAGTCAGGAAGCCTCTTCCTTTTCCCAGGGCGGTCAGCCCTTATCGCATCGTGAAATCGAGCCAGCTCCCCCGAGCGATTACGGGAGTTGCTAGAGCTGAGTGTAATGGGCTCCCCGGGACGGAGGGAGGTGGAGGGGCACCACGAGCGCCATCAACGGTTAGATCTTCGATAGGGCCGGCGACGTGACCCTCATTTCCTGCACCCCTGCGGGCACCTCTTCCGCCGTCGTCTCGCCCTGTCCCTCAGCGAGCGCCTCTTCCCCTCGGAGCATTCGAGGGTTGTGCCCTGTCCCTCGACGAGCGCCTCTTCCTCCCTTTCCCTCGGAGCATTTGGGCAATGCTCTCGGCGTCGATTTCTGCCATGAGTACTTTTACGTCTGCAAATTAAGAGGCCCGAGCGTCAGAAAGATGCTATTTGGATAGTAGCTATAAAAACATTACAATCTAAACAAGTTAGTGATGCTATCCTAACTGTTAGAGGACTTAGTTCCTAGAATCTAACTGTCAAGGGCCATCGTTTGGGCAGGAGGGTTGGTTATCATGCCAGGAGGTTTTAAAAGCCCATAACGGAATAATATCCCTTCATTCTTCATTAATTCCTCGGCCTTTATCCATTTTTTCTCATTCCTCATTACGAGGGCCAAGCTTTTCGTCCAATGCTCGAAAAACTTATTCTGGGACCTGTTTCTAACCAGGGGCCCCTCTTCATGTACAATCCACCCTCGGTTAGCCCTGAAAATCCCCCCTGGCACTCCCACAAAGAAATACTTTTCCTTCCAATGCTCGTATATGAAGAGGAGGGCGAGTCGATCATTTTAAGTCCAAACTTGGCCTGGGCATAGTAAAACCCATCTGTGGGAGACGAGCGGGGTGAATGGGCCACTTGGATCAAGCTGTTGAAATTGTCTATGGAAGGCTCGTGGCCTATGGCCTTCATCAGCATCACAAAGGCATTTATCAGTGCTATGCCGTTCGGAAGGATCTGAGGAGGGCTGAGTGTAAGGTAATTGCAGATGTCGGCAACGGCGGGCGGAATTGGAAATCTTAGACCCCCGGCCAAGACCGAATCTAGATAGACAGTCATCATTCCCGGAGGCAGTCGGTTAGCTCTCTCTCCCTCCACTGGAAGGCGGATTGGGAACACCGCTTCATCCCAATATACCTTGGCCTTCATATCTGTCAAATCTTCGAGCGTCAAGATACTCTCAATTTCGTCAGGCGATCTATCTGTTTGATGAGGATTGTTTTGCCTCACTTGGGTCACTGGCTCCTTCCCCTCTCTTTGTCGTTTAACGGGGAGGGGGAGGGGGACTCACCATCCGCTTGACGCTCAAATAGCCCTGCATCACCTTCCGGAGCCGGAATCGCCACGGTCACCCGGTGATGCTGGGGCCTTACAGCGCTATTCAACACCGGAAGTACCCTCTCCCCCTGTCTTTGCATTTCCATCACAAGGCCCATCTCTCTGAAGAGATGATCTACTCCCTCGGGACCACGCTCGTTCATCCCTTGAAAGCGGCATCCAGCTTTTCGTCCCCAACGTCTTCTGGGTTTCTCCCTAGTGGAACTGCCATGGGCACAGCGTCATGAGGGGAAGAACTCCCCACGGACATCTCATCTATCTCCCTCACATAACCTTCTTCAACATTATCCGCTATTGTAGGCCTACTGCTCTTGAAGATGAAGCTTTCAAACAAAAGATCAATAGGGAAGGAGAATTTTGGTGTGAATCCAACAACGGAAAGGGTTCCTCACTTAAAAATATCGCTCAAACACGACCTAAATCTAGGGTTAGTACGAAAAAATAGAGATTACGGGGATTTATCTAAGATGGGTAAGATTGCTTGAGGTTGCTAGAAATCGCAGAAATTGTAGAGAGTTTGAAGCTTGTTTTTGCTCTGAAGAATTTGAAAGCGTAAAAAGGTACAAAGCCCTTACAAATCCCTATTTATAGGGGTAAAAGCTGGCATTAATTAGGGTTTGGGATTCAAAAAAGCAATCATTTCCCGCCTTGAAAGTCCCCCCACTTTTGCTAACCGTCTCACATCTCCCGAGGTACACTCGCCCATGTTTTCACTCAGCATTTAATGCGGACAAGACTTCATTTATGGACATTTCAGAAAATGTTCGTTGCAGAAGACAAACGGTCACTTCAGTCCTGAAGCTTGACCCTTGGGGGGCAAAATAATGAGACATAAAACCACGCTCGGATCAGAGCCATCCACGTGTCGCCATCTACTGACATAGAGCTTGGATGCTCGTATTAATGGGCTCGCGGGCCGACCCAGCCCATTCACTTGTTGACTAATCCAGGCCCATGCGCCTCGGTCCACTATTCGAGTGGGGGGTTCACCCTGTCAAACCCAGCGCTCGTGATATAGTCCCTCAGAATCACCCTTCCCAGGTAAACACTTCACGAGGGCACCTCCTTTCTTACGCTCGCGTATTTGATGCTCGTGGGTCATCTGCCAGGGGAAACCCTCTCGTGTATCCCTTCGAGCATCACTCACGCTCGGGTGAGATCTGCCCCAAGTAAGGCATCCATACGCTTGCATGACAGATCTTGAGCCTCCCAGCGCACGACTCTCGCCAACAACCTCTGACATTGTGGCAATGCGCACCTGTTACCTGATACGCCGCCCACTTTTCAGAGCCATCGCTTTCATACCGTCATGGGTCGCCACGTGTTAGGGCAACACAGGTTTGGGACCACTTGGTCAAATTACCCAAACCACCCTCACCCCTAACATATAAATAGAGGGAAACACAGGCATTCTCTCTCAAGTCATCTTCTACATAGTATACTGCACTAAAAAGCTCGGCATACTTTCCTCCATTTTCTTCATCTTCCCAAGCTCCACATTACCTTCACCATAGCTGCATCCTAATTACACTTTGCACTCTTGGTGTCATCCTAGCTGGAAGAACCCACGCTCAATAGGAAACCCAGTTCCTGAGGCTCAAACGCCTGTGATGGTCTTCCCTTCCCTAAACAAATCTTAAAGTGTTTGGTGTTAAAACAACCCTCTAAGTTTCTGCACCATCAGTATTTTAATAACTTTTCTTTTCTTTTACATTTTTCGTTTTTCCCCCCCCCCCCCCCCCCCCTTATCTTCTAAACATTATTTAATTTATTTTCAACCTCTTTCCATTCTTCAAACAAACACAATAATCTCTTTAAATTTAAACTCAAATCTTCACATTTGATTCTCTCTTTCTAATTGTTCATTGGAAATTTAAAAAAAAGTAATTATTAGATAATAAGATCCCCAAATAGTTTTTTTTTTTTTTTTGGGAAACGGGAAATAATCACAAAGAAATTAAATCTCCCGAAAGCAGGACCTTCGCAGCATCAGGGAGTTCAAAGTCCCCTTCAGCATTCAAACCAAGGCGAGCAAGCGTATAAGCCACCTTGTTCCCGGCACGACGCACGAAGCTAAACGAGGCCATGCAAGCATGTGAAAGCTTCATCTTAATAGCGAGTGTAATCTGCCCCGTCTCCGAAAAATAGCCTATGTTTTGAAAGGACCGAACTTCGAACCGGGACCCCTTACTGGATATTAAACCGGTATGACTGTCGGACCACCAATCAAACTGGTATGACATCATAATTACGTAATAATTATATTTAATTATATATAAAATATTATAAATATTAATTAAAAATAATTAAATAAGTTAAATTATATCGAAAATTAGATATAATTTTAAATTATTTCCAATTATTTATTAATTCTTAAGTAACATCTCTAATAACAAAATTTTAAATTATAAATCTATAAACATATAGATAAACTACCTACCTACATAGCAAATTCACAATATAGATAAAAAATTGATTTAACAAGTATCATACTTTTATTTATATAAATAACTATAATTAATATTTTTCTAAAACTTAATTTTTAACCATAATCAATGGATTTGATGGGTTTATTTATTTACGGGATTTTTCTTTTGAAATACTAATAAGAACTCTTACATTAGTATTGATCATGCTAGATCTCCGCTTTATCTTCGATCGGGAAATCAGACCACGATCATTCTATTTGTTGAGTGGGAAATCGCCGCCTGACCGCTCGAAATTTGCACAGGTCGTGACAAACATGAGCTCGAGGCCAATTCGGGGAAGGTGGGGGTATGACCCGGGTTGGCACTCCGATGCTCAAGTCAGGTTCAACGAGGATGGTCAAATGATTGAGTTGTAAAAAGGAGCAGGTGAGAAAACTTATCGTGCAATAAATGAAGGGGTGCTATATATACGGTGAAGAAAGAGAATTAACCGCCTCGACGTGTCGGCGTGGGGAGCTGACAAGTGCCCCACTATTGCCTTGCATTTACTGCGTGGTCGGCCACTCAACTGTGGAATGACTAGTGGACCGATGCATTGGCCGGTCGAGGGATTTGGGTCGAAGGAACTGGTCTGAAAGCCTGACTCCGGGTCGACGGCTGAGGCAGTAAATTAGGGACGGTAACTGGAATGTCGACCTGATGATCGGAGGGGGGTCTTTGACCAGCCAGGTGGCATGTTGTGATTGGTCTGACAGAACAGTGGGTACGAGCCATGTCATAAGCCCCCCAAAACATCATCTGCTAGGGCTGACGTGGCAGTGGCATTTCAACTCCCAAGGGTGGGACCCGCTATAATCATGACGTCGTTTCACCTTCTCGATTCCCGCCAAATTCACTCCTATAAATAGTTCCCTCTATAACTTCATTTAGTACTTTCGCCAAAGAAAACCGAAGAGAAGCTCCGAGCTGTTGCAGGTCGATTAAGTACTCTTGCGCATCGATTTTTGGGTCGTTTGTTCCGAATGAAGCAATCTTCGAACCTTTCCCAAACACGAAGAGGTATCATTTCGATCTGTAGCTCGATTTTATTCTCTTTACGTGTTTCCTTTTTATTTTTTCTCAACTGCTTCGAGGGAGAGGTTTACCACTTCCCTCTTCGAAGGCTTCCTCTCTCTCGATTTGTTCGAATCCGACCCTTCAAGGGTGAAAACATATTTTTATCGTTACTGTAGGATGTCAATAAATCGAGTGGAGATGGGGGCAAAGGGATAGAAGTGGCAGCCGTAAGTGTGGGGTCGAGCTCCGGGTCCAACCCGAGTTCAGATTCAACGGATTCTGGGTCTCCATAGACACTAGGTCGACGAACCCCCAAGGAAGGGACGAGGAAGTCGATGTAGTGGGGGTGTCCGACCCGCTACCGGAGACAAAATTGGAAGAGGTTTTCGTGCCTCGCGTGGCTGGAGAGGAGACATCGACTTCAGGTCGAGGTGAAGAGGAGGAGGAAGAAGAAGAGGAAGAGGTGGAGAACATTGAGCCGGAGGGTCGGTTAGTGAAGGATCCTCGAGCCATAACCCCTGGCATATCGGAAGAAAAGTTTGGGGAGGTTCAACACTGGTTGTTTGGCGGTGCATCGGAGTTTGGGGGCTATCGAGTGATAAAGCCCAGGGTCGGGGATAGAATGACCAACCCGCCCAAAAACTGCATCGCGGTTAGTTACTTGGCGGTCAAGAATGGGTTTAGGGTGCCCATTCCCGAGGAGCTACTCGAGTTCTTCAACGTTCTGAGGATCAGCCTTTAACAATTGATGCCCAACTCATACGCCATGGTAAATGGGCTGAGGGCCTTGTTAAGATGCTTGGGGATGAGAACCAACATCTACTACCTTTCCGAGGTCTTCCAAGCAACCTTAACGACCGAGACCTCGGCACCAGGCCCGGGATATATCTAACTCCAATCGAAGAGTAATTACCGTGTGATAAGGTCACCAACCAGCTCAACGGCGTGGGATGGAAACAGAGGTTTGTTTTCATCAAGTGCGAGAAGGGGTGGCCCGGTCTGAAGTACCTGGGATGGAGCTGGGTCCCTCGAGTAGATCTTCCGAGGGGAAACCCGGGCTGGCCGAATACTCTGATGGCGGCCTTGAGGAATTTAGGAAGTGTGGATTCGGAGGACATGATCGCTCCACAGATGCTGATCGAGCTAGGACTTACACCAGGGGTCCATAAATACTTCGACCCGGGTATATCGAGCAAATCCTTCGAAGCCATGTGTTTATGCAGTCTGTTATTTTTGTTTATATATTTTTTTTGTCTAAGTATATGATCGATTGTCTTTCTTTTTGTAGAACAATACATCATGTCGGCGTCACTCGCAGCCAGAAGGAAGGAGATGGCCGAGCTGAAGAAGGCGGTCGAGAAGAAAATTTTGCCTCCGTCGACCCAAGCGAAGATCACTGCCTCGAGCAACGCCACGGTCGAGGCGTTGCCAAAAGTCCTTGCCATGAGGACAGCTGACACCTCCAAGAAGCGGGGGAATGCTCCAATGGGGGTCGATGACATAGAAGTCCCCCAGTCCAAGAAACAAAAGACTCACCGCCACACCAAGTCCACGGTCGAGGCAGATAAATCAAGAGAAAAGGGTCGGGAGAAGACCCCCGCGCTCCCCATGCCACCAGCTCTTGGCCCATCATCGAGGTCCAAGTCGGAGAATTTTCGACCACCCAATCAGGGTCGCGGGGCCATCGTGCCCTGGAATGTTGCGAGCATCCTGGCTGGGGTGCGAAGGCCGCTACAGGGTGCCCGCCCCGCGACCGCCATCCCCTGGAATCCGAGCGAGGAGGATATGCGGCTCTTCTTCGGCTATCCCACTCTCCAAGAACCCCACTTCCCGAACGGCCTCTCGAGCCACACGAACAGGGCAAGCCCCGCAGGATCGGTATGGCCTCAAAGGACTGCAACGCGCTCGGGGCCTTGTACAGCTCGATCCAGGCGGTGGTCGACCATAAAGAGAGGTGGGCAATCGCGGACGAAGACGGTGGTCCTGGGTCCAGAAGTACTTCGCTGTAAGTTTACTTGTGAATTTCCTTCTTGTATTTGTTAAGTGTCGGCTCGAATTCTGATGATCGAATTTTTGGTTGCAGATGGGCCAAGATTTTTTTCAAGTGGCTCGAAGGGGTTGGGTCAACCGGCAAATGAGGGCCAAGGCTGAGCAGCAGGTTGAACGAATGAGACTCGAGCTCGAAGAGAAGGACAAAAAGTTGGCTACGACTAACAAAGACAAGGAAGAGCTCGATAAGAATCTTCTCGATGCGATCGAAAAGTTATCTGATACCGAGAAGAGGCTCAAGATTGCTGAGGATAGGGTCGCGAGGTCGAACGAGGAGGAGGTTGAAGCCAAGAATAGGGGCCTGATCTAGGGCGAGAGCAAGGGGGCAGCTCGTTGAGGAGTCTGTCTCCGACCTTGAGAGGCGATGAGTGTATCGCTTTATGAACTCCAAAGCCTATGCCAAAGCCATCTCGATCACAAGCTTTAAGGATGTTGAAAAGGGCTTCAATTTGTGTATGGCCTAGGTGCAAGCGGCCAAATACCTTCTAATGGATTACGATCAAGAGAAGGTCGGCTTATACCAAGACGATCCGCGACCCGCCGACCCTGTTGACCGACCTCCCTCTCCCGAGCCAAACTGGGATGAAGATGAGTTTGGCTTTGCAGTAAAGCTGGCGCGATCCAGAGTTGCCGGCGAGCCAGACAATATATCGTTGATGGAGCTCGACCTAGATGCCTCTTTCGACCCCAAGGATATGTGCCTAGAGTATTTTGGGGATGCCGTGATCGTGCCTATCGAGGAGGGGATCGGAGATGGTCCGGCCGGAAAGTGAGCCAGAGAAAACGTGCCAGCCCTATCTCTGCGCTCGAGTTGTTAGCTGAGAGGAGACCTATCTTTTCAGGGTTCCGACTGTTGGGGTCGGACTCTTGTAATCTTTTAGGAATTCGACTATTAGGGTGAATTCCTGTAGTTGTTGACTCGGGATTCAATGTAAATAGGTAGGAATCCGAGTGTTTGTTGCTCCCATTGGGAAAATCTAAAATCTAGCTAAGTGTGTGGTCGAAAAGGTTGTAATCGACACACTTTGTTTTGAATGTAATTCCTTTTTTGAGTTAATGAATGATCACTTTTAAGTTTTCCTTTGAATTCTTTGATAACTAGTCTATGTGTTAATCGATGGTTGTGGCCGAGAAGATGTTGAGGCTAATTGCTCTAATCTTTCGAGTGAGTAACACTTTAATACGAGCGACATAAAATAAAGGATACTAAGTAGCAGATCGAATAACATACATATCGGAAAGTAAGGAAACTTTGTCTATTCATTGATCTGAAAGATACATAATTTATTTACAAGTAATACTTTTTCAAGTTGTGGGCATTCCACGATCGAGGTAAGGGTTTCCCATCGAGATCTTCAAGGTGATAGGCTCGATTCTTGCCAACTTCGATCACACGGTAGGGACCTTCCCAATTAGCATCGAGCTTACCCACGTTATTGGTAACTTCGACCTTTTTGAGAACTAGATCTCCGACTTGAAACTGAAGAGGTCGCAGGTTCTTGTTGTATGCTTGTATGCTCGAGCGGTTGTGGCTCGATATTGTTGCATCCTTATATTCCCCTTCTCCCTGATTTCATCTATGGTGTCGAGATCGAAAGCCCTTAATACGTCATTTCGTTCGCGTTGAAATTGAGCTACTCGAGGGGATTGATGAACGGTCTCGGCGGGTATCATCGCTTCCGAGCCATATACCATGGCGAAGGGTGTCTGACCAGTTGGAATTCGGGGCGTGGTTCGATAGGCCCACAAGACACCTTCTAGTTTGTCAATCCAATGTTCCTTCATTGCTTCGAGTCACGTAATTCTATATGATGGTGCGATTGGTGACCTCGATCTGCCCGTTGGCATGGGGATATCCGACCGATGTGAATCTTAGGCTGATCTTGAAGTCTGAGCAGTAGGCCTTGAATCTTGAACTTCGAAATTGAGGTCCATTATCGCATACTATAACTCGAGGGATACCAAACCTTGTGATGATGTGCTTCCAAAGAAAGTCTTGCAAAACGTGAAAGGTTATCTTCGAGACTGCTAGCGCTTCGACCCATTTAGAGAAGTAGCCGATGGCGATGATGACGAACTGTCTTTGTCGGGTCATGATCGGGAAAGGGCCAGTGATGCTGATTCCCCATTGCTCTAATGGCCAGGATGATTCGATTGGGATCATCTCTGAGGGATGTTGGTGGGTTAAGTTGGCGTGCTTCTGACAGCGATCGCACCTCTTCACAAATTCGAGCGCATCCTTGCACATTGTAGGCCAAAAGAATCCTACTCGAGACGTTTTCTGAGCAAGGGATCACCCCCCGGCATGGTTTTCGCATGATCCTTCGTGGATCTCGGCCAGTACTTCTCGACCCTGGGACGGTCAGAGACATCGTTTAGTGGGGCCGATGTATGAACGCTTGTATAAACGGCCTTCTTGGTCAAGCGAATAACTTAGGACACGCTGCTTGAGCCTTTTCGTCTCGAGTGGATCTTCGGGCAGGGTACCATCCCGTAGATACAAGACTATGCCATCGAGCCAACAAGGTTCGGCTGCATCGATGGAATTGACTTCTGGGTCAGGTAGGTCGATGGATCTGGCTGAGGACGACATAAACATGATGGTTCGATCTCGTGTGCCAAGCGACCCACTTGCAAACTTAGGGAGGGCGTCAACTCTAAGGTTTTCTTCTCGAGGAACCTGGGAGAGCTTGAATTCTTCGAATTCTGATATGGCCTTCTTTGCTAAAGCGAGATACTTGACCATAGACTCCTCTCGAGCCTCGTACTCACCACCGACCTGTCCAGCGACTAGCTGAGAGTCGGTTATGACGGTGAGCTTCCTGATGTTTTACATTTTTGTAATTTTCATTCCTACTAAAAGAGCTTCATACTCTGCCTCGTTGTTAGTTGCAGGATATTCAAGGGCGATGGCGTATTCGATCTGTTGTCCATCCATACTCGAGAGGGATAGGCCGGCTCCCCCCCTCCCCCCTGAGTAGGTCGAAGAGCCATCAACCGATAATGTCCATACGGCTTTGTCGTTACCAGGTGTCGAGTGAGTCTCCTTTTCGACCAGAAAATCGGCGAGGATTTGAGCTTGATAAGCCACACTGGGCCGATAAGCCACTTCAAACTGTCCAAGTTCGATCGCCCACTTAGTGAGCCTGCCTGAGACTTCTGGTTTATTCAGGACAGTCTTCAATGGTTGATCCGTTAGAACTACGATGGGAAGTGCTTGAAAGTATGGTCGAAGTTTCCGTGAGGTGTAGACCACTGCGAGAGCAAATTTTTCGATCTCGAGGTAACGTACTTCAGGGCCATGAAGAATCTTGCTTACGTAATATACAGGAAGATGTTTTCGATCTCGAACAGTGACAAGTACCGAGCTGATTGTCTCTTGTGAGATGACCAAATATAGATATAACGCCTCTCCGTCGACCGGCTTTGCTAACAGAGGTGGGGAGGTCAAGTATTTCTTGAGGTCTTCGAGGGCTTTGTCGTATTCTGGAGTCCATTCGAAATCTTTGATATTTCGTAAGATTTTAAAGAAGGGCAAGTTCTTCTCCGATAATCGTGATATGAATCGATTCAGCAAAATGATCCTGCCAATAAGGCGTTGGACATCGCGGATCTAATTAGGGGTCGGAAGCAGCTGTATGACTTGTATCTTTGCAGGGTTGGCTTCAATCCCCCTCTGGCTCACCATGTACCCAAGGAATTTCCCGTCGTCGACCCCGAAGGTGCATTTTGCGGGGTTGGGCTTCAACTTGTATTTTCTGAGAAGGCTAAAGGCTCGTTTCAAATGATCGAGGTGGTTGACGGCTCTCTCTCTCTTGACCAGCATATCGTCGACGTATACCTCAACGGTGCTGCCGATCTCAGGCTCGAAAACTTTGTTCATCATTCGCTGGTACGTTGCTCCTGCGTTTTTGAGACCGAATAGCATAACCTTGAAACAGTAAATACCATTGAAGACTATGAAGGCCGTTTTGGGTTGATCTTCAATGGCCATGAAAATCTGATAGTAACCCTGAAAAGCATCCATCATGCTTAATCGTTCGCATCCGGCCGTGGAGTCGACAAGTTGGTCGATCCTTGGTTGTGGATAGGGGTCCATTGAGCAAGCTTTATTCAGATCGGTGAATTCGTTGTACATGCGCCACTTCTCCTTCCCCCCCTGGCATAGGTACGAGAACGACGTTGCAAAGCTATTCGAAGTATTGGATCGGCATTATATACCTAGCGTCGAGGAGTTTGTTCACCTCTATCTCAATGATGACATTCCGGGAATCACTCTGAGGGCGTAACTTTTGCTTGATCGGCTTGTAGGATGGATCGACATTTAAGTGATGCTCGATTTCTTTCCTGTCAACTCCGACAAGGTCGGAAGCACTCCAAGCGAACACATCAAGGTTGTCTCTGAGAAAACTGTATGAGCATGCATTGTTCTTTGCCGCAAAGTTGGCGACATCGAGCGTGACGACCATAGGACAGCTAGGTGTCTCGCTCGATTGTGCCGGTACATTAATTACATCATTTTCGCTAAACACTACTTCTTCGTTGATCCAAGAGTCTTCAGGTCGGTCGTGCATCACTTCCCGGGGACCATAAAAGCTTTGTGCAGCTGCCCACCGAGTATTCTTTCGAGTCGATCTCGAATCACCCCCTGAAGGCCCCTAGAAATCATGTCAATCCGACCGAGGCATGGTCGGTTATGTGGGTCACGTTCTGTCGGAGGCTTATCTTGGCTCTGTCTTGGTGGTGACCTATTGTGGTGGTCCCGATTCCGAGCATTATCGTCCATTTTCTTTACAAACTCGAGGAGATGGCCTCCCTTGATCAAGCGCTCGATTTTGTCCCGCAGGGCATTGCACTCGGAGGTGTTATGCCCCTTCTGCTGATGGAAGTTGCAGAATTTGTTTCTTTCTCGAGTCTTGGGAGTTTCTCGCATCGGTTTGGGTTTCTTGAGGAGGGCAGGATCGATGATGTTGTAGATTTCATCGGTTGGTCACGTCAGTTGCGTGTGTTTCCTAGGGGTGGATCCGGTCGGTGCTTCATTCTTGGGACGGAATTCCTGCTTGATTGGACGACTAGTGTCTGCCTTTCGACCATGCGTTGGACTTCTTTGAGAATTCTCCAATTCTTCTAGCTGCATCCAATCGCAGGCTGCGGCTTGGATGTCGGCTAAATTTTGAGGTTTCTGTAAGAATATATATTGAGCACATTCATTGCTGATCAAGGCCATATGAAAAATCGGTTTCAACAGGTCAATACTTGGCTCTTCCGTTTTGACCACTGCCTGTGAAAAACGAGTGAAGAAGTCCCTGAGATATTCATTAGGACCTTGCCTAATGGTGTACAGATAGGTCGGAGGTAACTTGTCTCCCTTCATGCAGAAAACTGGGCGTTGAATCGATCAACCAGGGCTTTATACGTGGGGATGGATCGAGGAGGTAGCCTCGAAAACCACTCCAGTGCAAGCCCATCGAGGGTTGTGACAAAGATTTTAGCCCAAATATTAGGCGAGTGACCGAACATGCTGAGTTGCATATCGAGACGTGACACATGCTTCTCCGGATCAGTTGATCCGTTGTAAGTAGGTAGACCGGTTGGGATCTTTTCATCGGTGGTAGTATCGATGATCGCATCGCAAAATGGGGACTGGGCTTCTCTATCACTGCAATATCTCCAGGATCGTGCTAGGCGTTGAGTCGATGGAGTGTGTCAAGGAGATCTGGATCGATCGCGCTTGGGAGAGTGGGACCGGCTGGGAGAACGGCTGTACGATCCTTGACTCTCACTTTGATGTCGGCTTTCCTGTCGACTGAGGCGCGGAGGGATTTGGTTCCTGAGGTCGTTCGACCTCATAATATGTCCCCTATTGGATCTACTGATCTATTTTGGCCGACCGTGTGGCCCGAATCGGTCGAAGATTCCACTCGAACCATGACGGGACACGTCGCGTTGATGGGTATCATGTTCCTTCCGGGATTCAGATCGTCGAGGGTTGTTATTCCTTCCCCGGGATTGATAGGGTCTAGATTTTTGCTGGGAGATCCCTCGACCTCGACGATCGACGTTCCGAAGTATCTGGGTGTCAGTGGGGGTCATAGAGTCGATCTCATCATCCGGTCGGAATGACAAGCGATCTTGGACCGGTCTCCTAGCACTTCCCCGAGCAGGTAGTGGATGTTGATATTGAGGTTGGTGATTTACGGTTTGTCCGATCCCAGCTCAATATCCAACAGGCTGTTGATACTGCACCGGTTGAACATATCCAGGATGATTTACTACAGGCTGAATGACTTCCACAGGTCGAGTTTGAGGGCACTCTGGCATCCGTGGCTCTCTCCCTTCTGCAGCTGCAGCTATGGCTTCATCTCGACATGCCTTTAGATACTTGTCTAGCTCGGGCGTCGAGTAGACCAGTTGAGGTGGGATGATTGTGGGTGCAGCAACTTGGAGAGGGAGTTGAGGGATGACCTCTCGACCATTCTTGTCAAAGAGGCGGTTGCTAGTGAGATTGCGAGTTGTCATATTCGATGGCTTGTCGTTTCGTTTCCCACAGACGGCGCCAAATGATCGTGCCAGATCTCCGCTTTATCTTCGATCGGGAAATCAGACCACGATCACTCTATTTGTTGAGTGGGGAATCGCCGCCTGACCGCTCGAAATCTGCACAGGTCGTGACAAACATGAGCTCGAGGCCAACTCAGGGAAGATGGGGGTGTGACCCGGGGTTGGCACTCTGACACTCAAGTCAGGTTCGACAAGGATGGTCGAATGATTGAGTGGTAAAAAGGAGTAGGTGAGAAAACTTACCGTGCAATAAATGAAGGGGTGCTACATATACGGTGAAGAAAGAGAATTAACCGCCTCGACGTGTCGGTGTGGGGAGCTGACAGGTGCCCCACTATTGCCTTGCATTTAATGCGTGGTCGGCCACTCAACTGTGGAATGGTTAGTGGACCGATGCATTGGCCGGTCGAGGGATTTGGATCGAAGGAACTGGTCTGAAAGCCTGACCCTGGGTCGACGTCTGAGGCAATAAATTATGGGCAGTAACTGGAATGCCGACCTAATGGTCGGAGGGAGGTCTTCGACCGGCCAGGTGGCATGCAGCAGTGGCGGAGCCAGAAATTTTGTTTAGGAGGGTCGACCAAAGCATAATACTAAAGGAAAATCCAATAATTTTTTTTTGGTGTGATATTGACCCTCACTAGTGTTAATTTTAAGTTTAGTGAGGGGGGTCAATAATGCAAAATCACATAAAATTACATATACATATATCTATATAATAAATAAAAAATTTTTTTTTGAGGGGGGTCAATTGTACCCCCTCAACAACATGTGGCTCCGCCACTGGCATGCGGTGATTGGTCCAACAGAACAGCGGGTACGAGCCACGTCAAGTACTAATATTTAATTTCAAGTATACATATTAACAATTCATGTGTCCTAGTTGGTTGGTGCTAATTTCTTCCTCCGGATCGAATAAGTTACCGATCACCGATTGAATTGATTTGATCGAAAGTCCGATCTGGGTTGCAAAACACAACAAATCGTGATTAGTTACTAGTTAGTTAACTCGTGGCCTATCTATCCTCCCAACGTTTTAACATCTGCAGAGAGATGCAGACCTACTAATGAGGAGTCATAATCTTTTTAACTGTCTAATCTTTTGTCGGACACATTTTTTTTTTTTTTTGACAAAAGAAGCACACATTTTTCTAAAATAAACGTGTGTCGGAAAGATTCGAACTCAAGTTGTAGACCTATTAATGAGGAGTCGTAATCTCTTTTATTGTCTTAACTTTTTCTTAAAATACACACGCTTCACGGGGATTCGAACTCAGTTGCAGATCTACTAATGAGGAGTCTAATCGCAAGAGTCAGGAGCAGAGGCCTTCCTAAACACGCATTTAAAAATGTTCCACTAATTCAGGCGACGGACCATTCTATTGAAGATAAACGTGAAAAAAAAGAAAAATAAATATATTGATCATGGTTGTTTACCTTTGCACCCTATAATTATAACTCATAGTATAATAAAAATATTATATAATATATCCTTCAAAGTTTGAAATATTATAAATGAATCCATTCTAGGTGAATTTTTTGAAAATTTATTTTTACATTGATTATATCTCACTACAAATTAATTCTTCACAGCTAATTGAGCGAGAAAAAAAAGTTATCATAAATATCAATTACAAACGAATGATGTATTGATATCAAAAAAAATTCATAAATTATTTATTTGTTACTTGAAAATAATGTGTGAGTTTTTGTGAAAAAATAATCAGTGGTGAATTATAATCAATTCAAGAAAAATTTCGTTGAAAATCTTACTGGAATGGGTTCATTTGTAATTTTCAAGCTTGAAAAAGTAGGTTGTGTAATATTTTGATTTAAAGATGTATGAATTGTAATTAAACAATCTCACAGGATATGTAGATGTAAAATTACTCTATAAATCAATTCCTTTAATTTTTTATATGATATAATTTTCATATTATATAGACTTTTTTTTTAAGAATATTCTATTTTCCATCAGAAATTCATAAAAATAAACATAATTATTTCATATAACTTTAATATAATAGGGAACAAATTGGTTCAAGTAAATATCAATACATTCTCCAAATCAATGTCTGGGTTCAATATACTTAACGAATTTCAACCAACGAGTTATACGTTGCCAACAGGGATTGGTTGAAGTGGTTAATGAGTTCGTTTTCTAGGCACTTGGGTGTAAAAAAATAAAAAATAAAAAATAAAAAAAATCAACGAGTTATACGTCTATTTGACATTCTAGCCAAACGAAACTTATTTCCCAGTAAACACACATTAATAACAACAGTAGTCAACCCGTAAGAGCTGCGGAAGCGATTTTCATTCAATCCAAATAGTAACCAAAGGCACCGAGACCAATCAAAATAATTCTTTACACAACGAGGACAAACAGAATTCAGAGTAAATATTATAATACAAACTGAATAATGAACAAAATTTGTTATAACAAATTTCTAAAATAAACGTACTGAAAAAGATTATAATCTATTAAATCATGCAACTAAGTTAGAGTAATATTTCTAATAATAATATTTTTTTAGGAAATTGTAAATTTGGAACATTTAAGTACCCCAAATTGACATTTCATGCCACTAAGTGTTACAGTTACAATTTAAGAACTCTAAGTGATGAAAAGTAGCAATTTTTAAGGACAATTTTTACCCCAATTTCAAATAGACGTTGGAGCAAGTTTGAAAACGTTGATGTGGCACCGAAAAAGTCTTGATGGAATTTAATAATTGTCACGTAACAAAGAAAAGGTCATAAAAATAAAACAAAACAAAAGTTCATCTGTACTTTGGCTCACGCATAAAAAAGATGGTGCGCGAAAGATATCCACAAAACAAAAGTTGCATTGGCATGCAAAATCTTCTGAATGGAAATGCCAGCGATTTCATGAAACTTGAATGATTGGAGGGTCGTATTAGTGTTGGGGTAGGGATGTTTACTGGCCGAACTTTGTTGTTGTTGTTTTAGCTCGAGATTCGCTCAAACATGTTCAGCCCCATTCGAGTTTGACGAACTCTAAATATTTGGTTCGAAATTCGGTTCGTTCGATAATTCGAATTTGGCTCGGCTCAAGTTCAGTTCGATTTCGAGTTCGAACCCAAAATATAATTTTAAAAAAAAAACAAAAGAAAAAATAAAATAGTAATATATATATATATATATATATATATATATATATATATATTGTTTTGTTTTTATCGCCTTCTTTTTATTACGTGGCAATTATTAAATTTCACCAAAACTTTTCGGTTCCATATCAACGTTTTCAGACTTGTTCCGGCTTCGATTTGGAATTGGGGAAAAATTGTCCTCAAATTGCTATTTTTTTCCACTTAGAGTCCTTAAATTGCGACTGCAACACCTAGTGACATGAAATCTCAATTCGGGGGTACTTAATGTTCCAAATTTACAATTTTTTTTTTTTTTACGCACTAATTTAACAATATAAAAACGTGTTATGAAACAGAATAATAATGGTATGAAATCAGACAAAAATTATTGAGAGAACTATTATTATTTCTCAATGATAATGATATGAAACAGAATAATAAGCTAAATGAAGTAACTACTTACAGAAAGTAAGGTCAGTATTCGCACAGCAACCGTTGATCAATTTTTTCGGCTGTCTATTTCAACGTTGTGAAACACACCCCTAACATAATTGTGCTAATTAAGAGGTTGAGGTTCTAATATAAATAGAACCATAATCCAAGAAAATAAGGATAAGAAAAGGAATAAACAGAGCAACATTTGCAATGACTACAATCAATATTGTAATGCCTATGGTGGTTGCTTGTAACAGCCCAAATAAAAGACTTTGTGGCACTGTTATTAGGCAAAAAATAACATTCAGAACTTTGCGGGCTAGCGCTAAAATTGCGACTGGAACAGGTGTAGTGGAGTCAAATATTAATCCAGGTGATCACGAGATTTCTGCTGGACGACGATCTGGAAATTACAAACCTCCGATGTGGAATTTTGATTATGTTCAATCTTCGAGCAGTTAATATACGGTATATTCACTATAATTTGGTTATGCTCAATTTTTTAACATCCAATATATGGTATATTCATGCAGCCCAGGTGGGATTTGAACCCGAGTTATTGTCCAGGAGAATGAACCCATTAATCACTTGGATCAACTTCAATTGACTGTATATATATATATATATATAGGGAGAATTACATCTGACTACCCTGCATTTAGACCTATTTACAACGCAATCCATCATTATCGAAAAATTATATTTTAGTCCGTTTGGTCTGAGGTCCCTTAAAGGAATTTGCAAAAGTATACTTATGCCCCTGACGGTTTATGAGTGTTACACTGAATATATGATCAAAATTACAAAATCATCCCTAAAGTTTACAAAAATAACAAATTGATCTCTACAAAATATGACTTTAACAACAAATCATGGGTATTTTTGGAATGACATAACAGAACCCTAGGGATCACAAACGGTTTTTAGTGTTAGGAACTAAAATATAATTTCTCGATAATGATGAACTACATTATAATTAGGCCTAAATGCAGGGTAGTCAGATATAATTCTCCCTATATATATATATGCTTTCTTAGGGATGCAAACGAGTCGAGCCGAGTTGAGCCTTAGCCTTTTTTCATGGCTCTGTTAAGTCGTTAATTCTTACTCCATTGAGGTTTATTTTGTGTAATTTTTGCCCAAATTTGATTGCTTATGTGGAGTTTCATGCTCTTTGTAGGTGTTTTTAACAATAGAAGAGTTAAAGGGACGAAATGGAGCAATACGACCAAAATCCGAGCTTACAAAGGAATTTCGTACAACTTTGAAATGTTGCAGCCTTCATTTGGAAATCCACCCCCGTGGATTTCTCAGTGTAAAATTTCCACCCTCGCGGATACGAGGCAGTAGCTTGGGTTCATTCCACCAAAATCCACCCCCGTGGATTTTGCAGTGAAAAATTTCCACCCTCGCGGAAATGTCACAGAAGATCAAAGGTTTCTGCAAGAAATCCACCCCCGTGGATTTTCTTTAAAAAGTGTCAGTGCGTTTTTCAGAAATCCACCCCCGTGGATTTCTTTGCCCATGAAAATCCACCCCCGTGGATTTTCTCCAGAAATGCGTTTTTCCTAGTTTATAACCTATTTTTCGAGGGCATTCGAGGGACAGCAGATTTTAACCTAGTTTGGAGGCGGATACAGCTGATTGGAGTCTTGGGAACACCACTTTTCTTTTCTTGGAAGAAATGAAGATCCATTGAAGATTTAGTTTGTTTTTACTTTCATTTAATGCTTTCTTAGTTAGTTCAATACTAGTTTACTTTCCTAATTTAGTTGTTTATGGATTAAACTCTTTTATGAACCTATTGTCCATAAATATTTGAATTAAACCCTTTTTAATGAATATGAGTTTATTTAAGTCTTACTTCTCTTGTTCTTTGAGTATTATGGCTATGAGTGGCTAGATCTTTAGGCAAAGGGGGGTGATGAATTATGTAGGGTAAGTGTTTGATGAAATGCCTAGGTGGGGTTATTGTTCTTATGCTTGTGAAATTGAGTTAATTGCATGATTAAGCTTGATCACCTTGATTATGACTTGAGATTTGCATGCTAATCGAGAGGTTGTATGTGAATTGGAAGAGGTTTCACAACACTTAAGTTTTAGGTATAAAGACATTTAGCCTATTCTTGAGCAATCGAGTAATAGAGTAACCGGGCCGCTAGTTATTTTGTTGCACTAGTCTTGTTTGTTTGATCTAATTAATGAGCTAATGACCACGAGAGTAGGCTTTAGACTTTGATTAGGTACACGCACTCGACTTCGAGAGGAGCTTGTGTATGCGTTAGTGATTAGGATTGTGAGAAGTATGAACCCACCGAAGCACTAGTTGAACACGAGCTTTGCATGATCATTACTTCCCCTTGCCACTTTGTTTACTTGGTTATTTGCTACTTTACTCGTTTCCTCGCTATTTCTATTTTGTTAATCTTAGTTAACGTTCAATTCCGTATTTAGATAACTTAATTTGAAATTCGATTTGGTCTATAGATTGGTGAATGCATTAGGTAATTGATTGATTTACTCCTCCTCGTGGAATCGACCCCTTGTGTATTACAATCATATAACTTGCACTTGGGTTAATTAAATCATTTTACCACAAATTCAACCATTCAATATGTCTTGAGATTCCTTTCCGATTTGACACCTTCCCAGGCCTTGTTCTGCCCGGATGAGGTTTAACGAAGATCGGACGGCCTCATAAGCCGGAATCAATTGCATTTTGGGTGTAGAGTTAGTGGCTATCAGGCTCGACCAAGGCTTGAGGCTCGCGGAAAATTATATTATTTTAAATTAAAAATTAGTTTTTTTAATAATTGAATATATTTTTATATATAATAATATATAATAATTAAATATATGTACATATTTATCATAAATATATTAATTTTTTATTAATTTTATATAAAAATAAATATATATATAATATTATATATATAAAAATTAAAATATTATTTTTAAATTAAATATGTTGGCTCGCGAGCCACGAACCAGACTCAAAGGGGCTTGGATTTTGGCTTGGCCCGAGCTTGCTCACCAGGCTCGTGAACCGGCTCGACTCGTTTGCATCCCTAGCTTTCTATCCCCTTGCTCAAATTTTAATTTAGTGAAAAAAAAATAAAATAAAATACATAGTTGATCTTTGGTTTGTAAAAAATTGAGGGCATTATTATTATTGTTTGTGGTATTATTTGTCCAGGTTGTTATGTTCCACATTTTTTAATGTAATTTTAATTGTATCGTATTGTAGATTAAATTTGCCAGTTTTTTTTTTTTGCAGGGTTGAAATAATTATATCTGATTATCCTACATTTAGACCTAATTACAACGTAATTCATTAGTATCAAGAAATTACATTTTAGTCCCTAACTTTGAGAACCGTTTATGGTCCCTAGGGTTCCGTTATGCCATCCCAAAAATACCCCTAATTTGTTGTCAAAATTCATAATTAATTGTAGGGATTATTTTTTTTATATTTATAAACTTTAGGGATGATTTTGTAATCTTGATCATATATTCAATGTAATAATCATAAAATCATTAAGGCATAAGTATACTTTTACAAATTTCGTTAAGGGACCTCAAACCAAACAAGATTTATATGGAGTAAAATATAATTTTCTGATAATGATGGATTGTGTTTTAATTAGGTTTAAATGCAAGACAGTCAGATGTAAATGGCCTGCCCTAGTAGATTTTTAAAGATATAAGGACATTATGTGTGGTAATTATGATATGAAGACATTATGATCATTTTGTATTGTAAAATCATACAAATAATTTATTATTTGTGCTTCTAGGTAATCTATATAGGATTAAAGTTTGAATTGTCTATTTTATCCTTTCACAAGGCATAATTCATCAATTGAAATATCACAATGATCATTTTGTAATTTAGGAGATTTGTTCAACAAAAAAAAAAAAAAAAAAACTTCAGAAGATTTAATTAGTTAGTTAAAATATATCATATATTTTTTTCAAAATACTTCTAAATATTAATTCTAGGGATAATATATGGAATATTTAGGGATAATATATGGTAAAAACATCCATATATACGTATGAAAGAAAAATATTCACAAGACTTTTCAATTTTGTAAAAAGGTTTATATATATGATTTAATAATATGTTTGACCTAATTCATCCCCAAAAATCAATTGCCAAATGGAAGGTTGTCAAGCCATTATGAATTGAACACCACATCTCTGAAATTTCGATGTGGGATATTTAACATACACCACTATCTTTCAAATAAATATATAAGTATTTGCATGCATAGGAAGAGAAATATCCCACATGAGCTATGAGGGTTAAAGGTAATTTTTTTTTTCATTCTTGACTTTAATTTCAAATCAAAAACAAATTAGTCTCTTGTTACATACGAAGAAAACATCTAAAACACCATAGGTTCTTAATATATTTATGACAAGGACGAAATTGATGATGAAAATGAAAATGTGAGGGGCTATTTTGCTTTTGAAGTGAAAAGTTGGGACCAAAATGATTGTTAATAGCCTATACATATATCATACATTATTTCAAAGGTACTGATTTAGATCTGATTACCTTGTATTTAGACCTAATTACAACGTAATCCATTATTATTGAAAAATTATATTTTAGTCCCTACAAATCTTGGTTGGTTTGAGGTCCCTTAACGGAATTTGTAAAAGTATACTTATGCCCCTGACGGTTTTATGAGTATTATATTTAATATATGACCAAAATTACAAAATCGTCTCTAAAGTTTACAAATATTAACAAAACGATCCCTACAAATTATGAATTTAACAATAAATCAGGATTATTTTTGGAATGACATAACGGAACCCTAGGACTACAAACGGTTCTCAAAGTTAGGCACTAAAACGTATTTTTTTGAAAATGATGAACTACGTTGTAATTGGGCCTAAATGCAGGGTAATTAGATTTAATTATTTCTTATTTGAAACAAAAATGTGTTTATTTTGCGTGTATAGGAAGAGAAATATTTGACGAGAGCTAAGGAGCTGGTGGCCCTAGTGAAGAAGTTGTTGCAGGAAGAAGTAAAGGAACCAATTCAGCAATTGGAGTTAATAGATGACTTGCAGAGAATGGGATTATCCGACCACTTTAAGGACAAAATAAAACAAATATTGAATTCAATATATGATCATAATCAGCAGAAACAAGATTCGAAGAATTCGGAAATGGAAACAGATTTGTACTCAACTGCTCTTAAATTCAGACTCCTCAGGCAACATGGTTTTAATTTATCTGAAGGTGATGGTAAGTTGGGTCATAAATATGGATGCACTTGACATGCATTAATAATGGATTGTTTAATTTCTTCACTATTGCATGCTTGCAGAGGTGTTTGATTGCTTCAAGAACGACAATGGAGATTTTAAGGCAAGCCTTATGAATGATACCCCTGGATTGCTACAACTATATGAGGCCTCTTTCTTGTTGATGGAAGGCGAAGAGACCTTGGAGAAAGCCAACGAATTTGCCACTAATTTTCTGCATAACAAACTTTATGATGATGAAGGTACACATGTTGATGATAATCTTTTACCAT
Source organism: Lantana camara (assembly GCA_037501455.1). Lineage (NCBI taxonomy): Eukaryota > Viridiplantae > Streptophyta > Magnoliopsida > Lamiales > Verbenaceae > Lantana > Lantana camara. Next base: position 91,401,400 of record CM074863.1, read on the forward strand.
TGGTTCGCCGGGCTTTGGAGATTCCAATTCATCGGAGGACTCAAAGGCTAAACGCAAGATGGTCCATTGATGCATATGGGAGCAGATCAGATAAAAATCCAGTTGTGCATGAACTTGCAAAGCTCGACTTCAACATTCTTCAAGCGACATACCCAGAAGAACTAAAACACGTCTCAAGGTGATCAATCGACTAAATATGTATGCTCTATTAGCTCTATTTCAAAATTTTAGGTTGCTATGCAATTTCAAATTTTAGGAATTTTAATTCTTTTTCTTTTTCCTCACAATCATAATTTATTATGTTTCACACATCAGCTATATTTTTGTTGCATATACAGATGGTGGAAGCAAACAGGTCTTGCTGAAAAACTGCCATTCGCGAGGGATAGACTGGTGGAGTGTTACTTTTGGAGCATTGGTTGGCTTTATGAGCCTCAATATGTATATGCAAGATCAGCAGCCACCAAGCTTGTTGCTTTAATAAATGTAATTGATGATATATATATGATATCTATGCCACCTTGGACGAACTAAATCTCTTTCAAGATGCTATTCAAAGGTTAGAAAAACATTTTTAATGATCACATTATTTAAACCTAAACCTTAGACTAATCTTCGATTTTCTTTTTCCTTCTTAATTCAGATGGGACATTGAAACAATAGACCAACTCCCACAATATATGCAACTTTGTTTCTTAGCACTCAACAACTTCATCAATGAGATAGGATACTACGTTCTCAAAGAACAAGGATTTCTTGCCATCCCTTATTTACGAAAATCGGTAATAATACTTTCTTGTACAACTCCAACATGTTAAACCCTACTTCTCTATATTGGAAAAGCTTTTCTTTCCCCTTCTTTCAAATTTTTGTAAGCTGGTACTTATTCTTAAGGCGGTATATGTAGTAAAATTAATGTTACATGTAGTGGCAAGATTTATGCACCAGTTATTTCCAAGAAGCAAAGTGGTATTACGCTGGATATGTTCCAACCTTTGAAGAATATATCAGAAATGCAAGAATCTCAATATCAAATCCTTTGGTACTATCCCACACATATTTTCTTGTGGCCAATCCAATAGAGAAAGTGGTTGTTGAAAGCTTGTATAAAGATCCCGATTTCAGTCGATATTCGTCGTTTATCTTTCGTCTTGAAGATGATTTAGGAACATCATCAGTAAGTACACATGTTTCTTTTAATTAAAGGCTTAATATGATTAAAACCACTTCTATATATATTAGTATAATCCACGAGCGTTGTGCGTTAATAAAAAATTTCATAAATATTTATTTTTATTATATTGTTAAATGAAAATACATGATTAATTTATAATTTACTTTTATTTGCTTATATATCCGGTTTGCGTAATTAAACTACTGAAATTTGCATTAGGACGAGTTGAAAAGAGGCGACGTACCAAAAGCAATTGAATGTTACATGAATGAAAGCGGTGCAAGTAGAAATGAGGCACAAAAACATATCGAGTTTCTAATCCGGGAGGCATGGAAGAAGCTAAACAAAGAAAGAGCTGAAAATTCTCTATTCCCACAATTTTTTGGCAGGAACGCAGTTGATCTATGCAACACGGCGCAGCTTATGTACCAGCATGGAGATGGACAGCATATCTCTACTCTGTTGTTCGAGCCTATTTCGTAGGATCATCGATAATGTTTGTATTGATTTTCAATAAATATTTAAAAGAATTTAGAGAAAATTGTAATTTTGGTATACCAAATCCTATTTTGTATTTTTGGTACCAACTTTTTTCCAGTGAAAGAATAAGCCCTTAACTCGTAAAGCTAGCATTTTCGTGAACCATTTGATCCGAATTGTTTTGACTAGGGATGTAAACGAGACGAGCCGTGGTCTTTTTTCTTGTCTCGAGCTCGGCTCGGCCAAGGCTCACCAGCGGCTCGACTCGGCTCGAGCTTATTGAAAATATATTTTTTTATTTAAAAAATAATTATTTTTAATATTTATATATAAAAATAAGTATATACATATATAATATTATATATTATTTAAGTATTTTTATATATATAAATTAATATTTATTTATTTTTAATTAAAAATAGTGGCTCGCGAGCCACGAGCCTAAAACAAAAGAGCTTGGGTTCGAGCTCAGCTCGACTCGGCTCGAGAAAGCTCATTCCTAGGACGACAAAGTGTTGCCTGCAAAGGGTAAGAGGTTAAGCTAATGCTTTTAATGATTCCTATGTTAGGAATAGTGCCCTAGAAAGCCGATTAGTCATAATCCATTTTGGGACTTTCCTAGTGTCACAGACAATCTTTAAATAATATACGATTGGTTAATATCATAGGCAAACACTTCTTTATATGCTCTTGTTTGGTATGCGTTTACTTTAGCTGTGCATGTATGAGAACTCCCATAATCCTGATGACTTTAGGACTCTACCATTTAGATGAAATGGTTCATGAAACGAGCCCTATATCACATAAGTCATGATTAGTAAAATACTCCAAGCCGATGAGTCCTACAGACAGTGGGAGTGTCAACCTGACTCCTTTAAGGCTTGCTTGTGGGATCACGCCCTTAAGAAGGATCACCTTGTTTCATGTAGGTGCAAAGTGTATAGTTGATACGTGCGTGATACATGAGGGTGCTTACTTTAATAAGTAAGTTCACTGAGGTGCCCCACGTGAGAAGATTCCTAAATGGGAAAGGAAGTTTCTATTTCAGGAAATGGAAACTTCCAGATTAGAAAATATCCCACGAGTCATTGATGTGATTAATTGATCCTTAGACTTGAGGTTCCATGTCACTTTATGAGTTAACTCTGTAGTCTTAGGTATAAGTTTTAAAGGGTGTCGCCTTAGACAACTGATTCAAGGCTTATGCTGGGGCTGCACAAGTGACTCATGAAAGTGAATGAGAATCAAGAAAAGACCTACACTTGCATTTGCAAGGTGATCTCTTATTGTGTAAGTCATTCATATGCCATATAGAGTCCTTGGCCAAGGCAGTAGATCAAGACATCAAGAAAAGGGTTTCTTGGATTGAGATCAAATGGATATGAAATGCACTTAGCTTTAAGACCAGATTATTAGGGTTCTAATTATTCCCTTACCCTAGATCTTGGTTGAGAGATAGTAAATAGGAGGATTGTATCCCACATGAATCAATGACTTAAAGGTTCTGTCGAATCTGAACATTCCAATTCAGCTAGGGGTTAAACACCTGTTGCTAGACTATGATCGTTTAATCTGTGGACTGATTAATTAATTAGTGAATTAATTAATTAGGGTCACTGCTAATTGAATTGAGAACCTAGAGGGTCACACACAACAACTTGGTTACATGAGTTGAGGCTTTAAAATGATTAAACGGGTTAATAGGGCCTAGAGGGTCCCACACGTATGAAACCATACGTGTCATTGGGACACGTGTGCCACACATGTTTACTTGATTAAATATTAAATAATTAATTTATTAATTATTTAATAGACTTTGGTTTAATTTTGAATTAAAAAGAAAGTCTAATTTTGGAGAAAAATAATCTAGTTAATTAGTTACGAATTAATTAATTAGATAAAATAAGTTATTTATTTTAAATAAATAAAGTATAAAATTATCCAAAAATAGTTTGGATATTTTAGCTCTCTTGAAAGTTGATTTGAATTTGAATTCAAAGTCAAAGTCAAAATTACTTGATGATAAAGTAATAGGAGAGAGGGACCAAATCCTTAGTCCATAAGGACTAAGAATTTCGGCCACTCCCCTCCTTTAAATAGGGGAGCTCGAGCTCCTCTTAGAGCTAATCGAGAATTCTTTTGGTTCATGTGTTGAACACCTTACCTTCTCCAAGATCAAGTAAACCCTAGGTTAAGCCTAAACACTAACTAGAGAACTAGCATCCTTACTAGTTAGATTGTAGCCAAGTTGGTGGACTATCTCTAGAGAGCTTCAAGTTAGAAGTTTTGAAGATTCGAGCTTTACCAAGGAGTGGGGATCAAGCAAAACGACCAGAAGGGATGATGAAACGATTCTGAACCTAACGGAAAACGAGTGAAAAAATCAAACCAAACAAGATGGCAAAAACCGTTCGTCCATATCCAGAAGGATGAGTTTTTTCACGAGGGTTTTATAGCTGGTAGATTTCTACTTTCGCAAAACAGGTTTTCGAAGGGAGTTTCAATCATCACTTTCTCGTTTCATGTTTCTTTCTTTATGTTATATTGTTCAGAACTTCCCTAACATGATTTGAATCTAGGTTGGTGTGGATTGTTATCCCTACAATGGATTCTGAAGTAGAAAGAGACTTTCGAGGGATGGGTTGCCATTACCGCATGAAGCGCGTTTGAGGGCGGCTCAAAACGTGTCAAGAAAGCTACTACCCAAGTGAGTTTCTTGACCTCTACGAATTCGGATTCATGATTGCGAGTTCAAGATCCTTTTGTTGGAAAAATTTTAAATTTCCGCTGCTTTCTGATTCCTGTTTTCCAACAAGTGGTATCAGAGCCACCTCGTTAATCGTGTTTCTGATTCGTCTCAAATGAACTGAAGTTGGTAGAAATTCTTAGGCTTAGATGCGAATTAGGTATTCATGAGTTCTTTTAGAAAGCCTGAATTACGAAACTGTAATTTTTCTTGAATTTCTAAAACAAAAAACTGTTTTCTTAAATCTGTTTTGAAAAGCTGTTTTGGATTGAATTGGTTCTGAGAAACTTGAGATACGAAACACGAAATTGCGATACGAACGAAAGAGGCAAGGCTCCTGCGTGCTAAGGCGTAGCACGCGAGCCCTCGCTAATCGCCACCGCCCACCAGTCCCGCGACTGTGCGGGATTGCCCGTACGAAGCTCCCGCAACCTCGCGGGAGTCACCGCCCACACGTCCCGCAACCGTGCGGGACGTCCCCCCTAGCACCTCCCGCAACCGCGCGGGAGCCTGGCCGAGACCGCCCTCCTGCGCTGTGCGCGTGATGCCCGCAAGGGCGCGCACCTAGTTGCTGCCGGCTGTGCGCAACGCTGGCGTGCGCGCCTAGCGTGCTTTACCGCACGGCGTGCGGGCGATGCTCACGGCGTTCCGGGCCCGTTTTCGTGTTCTCGTGTTTTTGTATTTTCGGTCCTTGAAATCCCGATTTAATTTTTCTGAAAATTTTATTTTATTAAATTTGAATTATTTTTGAAATAATTGTTTAAATTGGGATTTTGAGAAATTAAAATCGATTTAAATTTTGGAAAAATTATAAACTTTATTTTCTGAAAATATTGAAAGAATAAAAATCATTAATTTTCAGAAATTAATGGGATTTTATTAGTTTGTAGTTTTTCGGGTTTTATAGAAAAGGCTCTTGAACAAGAATTGCATCTAAGTCGTGTTTTAAGCTATTAGAGCTTAAAGCGAGAATTTTAATTTATTGGCTAAACTTAAATTCTCGCAAGTTGCATGTTAGGTGATCATGGGTTTAGACTTATGTATGGTTTTAATTTATGCACATGGATGGTTTAAATTGGGGTTGGAGCCCTATAGTTGCGTTTTTCAATTGAGGTTGGAGCCTCACTTATGTGCGTACTGTTATGTGATTTATTATGTGGCTTTCCATATTACTGTTTTTGAGGCCGGGGTATGCCCCGTGTAATTGTCTAAGGCCAATATGAAGATTGAACCCTTATTACTTTATGTCTTTTTCTTTTTATTGTAACTTGAGAGTAGAATAAGTGGTGAGGTTTTATTTTCATTTTGGAGATAATGCACCCATGGAGTAAGATGGACCGCATTCAAGTAACAAGGAGGCCATAAGTGAAGACCCCTCAAAATGTTAGGGAGGGGAATCTCAATTGTAAAATGTAATAGAGATAGGGCTCGTATTTTGTTACCGTTTTCCCTTATGTGATTTAAACTGTTATATGGCATGTATGTTAGAACTTGTGATTGTGGAGTGGCTCCCACATATCACGCATAAGATAGGTAGAACCCATGATCATCTCATGTTAGTATCATGCTAGGACATGTTATCTGTTTATGTGCTTGTTTGAAATGCATTTAAGTTGTACTTGCATTAATCAAGACTAATAAAATTGGATAACATATATGTTGGTGAGGTCGAACCGAACAACTCTTCTGTTGATTCGAAAATTCCCATTAAATATTAAGCTCATTTCGAATAATAGGTATTTAATTTGAGATGCAAATTTTAAATTAAATTCCTAGCATTCCATCAATAGGTTTTAAGTTTAGTAAGTGAAGCTAGTTATTGTCCGCGAGTCGTGGGATAGCTAGTGGAGCTTATTAGTTCTTAGTTACCTAATTGATCATTTTAAATGATCAATATTTCGTGATCAATTTTGGCAAGGGCGATGTCCGCGAGTCGTGGGTCGTTCGAACTAAGTTTTGATCATGATCTTATGATTGACGGGTCTAGCTTAACGCCTAAGTAAATATGGATGTCGCACGATTCGTGGGTCCATATTGAAAGATAGGTGATGCAAAAACAATTACTAAGAGTTCTAAAGGTGTTAGAATTGGTAAGTTGTACCTACCTAGTATTTTACTTAGAATGTCCGCGAGTCGTGGGTTCGAGGTAAAATGCTTAGGATCTTAGTACCCATTGGGAAACGCGTTCCTCTTAGATCTTTGGGAATTATAGATCTTTGAAAAACAGTGGGAGCTACATTAGATTAAAGACCTTATCTTTTGTATATCGTTATAATTCAGCATGCTCACATTTTCTCTGCTTAGCATTTAGGTTGTAGTTCTGTGATTCTCTACAATATGAAATGCAAACCCATTCGTATCCATCCTTAAGTCAAACAAGTTGACTAAGTCCTAACTAACTCTAAAATGGCTTCGGATCCTAAAATTCATTTTAGAATCCAAAAAGAGAAATTGTTCTCTATAAGGCGAGATTTTCAATTGTGAAAATTCGACTCGGGCCAAAAGAGAAGCAATCTGAGGTGAATGGATTTCTCCAAACCACTTAAGAGCAATTGAACCACCTCATAAAAATGTTACAAGGTATAACATTATGGAAATATTCAATATTCCAAATGAGGAAACAAGTGCACACGAACAAGGTCTAAAGATCTTATTTGAAGATCTTATGGTCTCATTAACCGAGAAAAGAGTTCTCAATGCACTGATTGCTTACATTGCTTCCACCGTCATTCAAACCCTTTATGCTCAACTAGAATGATGCTAATGTAGCATAGTTAATCATTTAGTTCATAATGGTTGAGAGCATCCTTAAGAAGGAATAAAAGGTTGATATGGTTAATTCTTCTTCTAAACTCTCTAAGTTAAAGGCTTGAAGGCCTAAAGAAGAAGAAACCCTTAAGAGCCTAATAGAGGGGCATGTAAGGGGTACGCCCAAAAGACACAAGAGATCAAATAGGACGTTTGCTTCTATGGTAGCAAATAAGGACTTTGAAAGGGAACTGCAAAGAGTATGAGTATTCTGAAATGTTACCTCGTTTAGTAATTCTACTAGGAATAGAATTTACTAGTCTTGAGTCAATTTTGCATAATCCGTTTTGCAAAGACTCAAGGCACTAATATTCTGAACATACAAACGAGATAACAAAAGTAAGTGAGATGACAAAGCTTCGAATTACTTTGGAACGTTGAGATATAAAAGGATTAGCAAGTCAGACACCTTAGGATCATTCTATGAAAATGAACCTATAGAGTTGACTTTCTGTAAATCCTGTCTTATGGGAAGCGTTCCTGAATCCCGTTTATAAGAAACGTGGAACGTTCCAAAATTATAGTGGATTTCGATCCATGCTGATGAGTGTTGGATGCTTAATGTAAGCACTAGATACAATCGTCAGTTTAATCATTATGAATGAATATACTTGTTGAAGTATAAATTCGAAACTTATATGAAATTCTTAGAATTTCAAAAGGAGGTTAGGAACCGAAGTAGTCATAAGTTATAGGTAAATCGATATGATCGAGATAGTCAATATCTTAGCAACTAATTCCTTAGTCATCTTAGAGATAATAGGATTTTCTCTCAGTAAACTAATTCGAGAACACCTTAGTGTTTCCGAATGAGGGAATGAAACCTAATAGGATATGGTCCATTCCATAGTAAGCTTTACTGACTTATAATCATTCTAGGAATAAACTCCTAGAATATGCAGTTAGAGATTTTGAATTTAGTACCTTCCAAAATCAGTCCTTTAGTTGCACTATGCAATGTGGCATACTAAATTCCCTAATTATTCTTATCCAAGAATTTAATGGAATCCTCTTAAGTGAAGAGGATAGTGAGAGATAAGCTTGAAACGAGTTCAAGTTTATACAACAATATAGGATATCGTTTCTGCGATTCCCTTGGATAAAGGTTGTTTTTCTCAAGGAATGTACCTTTCTTAAGGAATCGTTCCTATAGAAGAAGTAAGGCAAGCAAGCAGACCTCAAAGAAATTTGAGGATAAATATCCACGCCACATATAGAAGAAACGAGCCCATCTGATAAAACTTAGCCAAATTTTAGAGTATGTACACGTGTGAAACCCTTCTCTTAAGACGCGTTTAGAACGCGTTCCTAGATGTCCAAGGAATTACTTGAAGAGGAGACACTGTCAGATTTGGAATCTAAGTAGTGTAAGCAAGCCTTGAAATCCAATATGGATTCCATATACTCAAACCAAGTTTTGACCTTGGTTGATCCACCTGATAGGATCAAGCTCGTGGAGCTTCGAGTGAATGAAAGCATTATAACCTTCTTGACGGTTGAAATGCAAAAGTCCATTTGGATTATGTTTACCACATCCTCATATTCTGACTATGAGATATGATAAATGAATATGAGAACTACCTTGTTCAATATGAGATTGAAAGAGACTGAAATAAGTTATTTCTATAAATCTCATATTCAGTGGGAGTATGCATAAGGTATGAAAATCCCTAAACTCAATCTGTGGATTGATAAAGGCTTCTAGGAGTTAGACAATACGATTCCATAGGATAGTCAAATCGTTTGATACAGATGGAAGTCGAATAAGTCTCAAAAGTGTACATATGAAAGTTAGTGATGTAAGAGTCAATTTTTGGTTCTTTAGAAGACGACACCCTTCTCATTAGGAATGTCAAGGATGAAGTGAAAGTTACCAATTCTTGTTTAAGAAATAATTTGACATGAAAGATCTTAGTGATTATCCTAAATTCTCGATATTCAGATCTATAGAAGATAGATCTAAGAGCATAAATGGATCATCACAAAACGAGTACATAACCACTGTACTAAAAGGAGTTTAGTATGGACAATGGAACATCTCTTTTGAAGAATATGTGTCCTAAGATAACTTTAAGAAAGTTGGAATGTCCGAAATCCCTTTAAGTGAAAGGGTGCATAATGTATGAAATATTATGTACTAGACTTGATATGGCGCAACACTAAGCGTAGTGGGTCGAATCTAATATGACCTGAGAGAAGGTCATTAGATTTCTGTAAAGGATGTCCTCAGAGTACTTGAGAAGAAATGAGGATATGTATTAGTTTACAGAGCCTAAAAGATCTTGTTGTTAGAAGGATATTTGATGTAACCATTCATCAAACATAGATGATTATGAAATCATTGAAAGGATAAAACTTGCACCAGAATTGTAATGTAATGTGTTGAAAAGGGGTTCCAAGGACGGACATTGCAGAACTCGACTATCGTAGTTGAGAACTTAGTCGTATTATATAACGCTAAGTTAAGTGTTTGGGTAAGAAACTCCATCTAACTGGTTAGATGAAGTTCCTAGCATGAAACAACTCCTTTATCATATTGTATGATAAAAAGGATGGTTGCTCAAGTATGAGAACCAAGACCTCACCAAGAGACTGAACGCGTGATTACGAATCACTTTATAAGGAAAAGGTGTTTCCTAAGAGATGTGTAAACAAGAGGGTCACATCAGCAGAGAACATGGCAGATCCACTTTGGAAACACCCAAAGTCGATAGGCTCTCAAAGTGCATCTTGAGAAGATGGAACTTAGAGTACCTAAATGGCTTTTACGGGCAAGTGGGAGATTGTTAGGAATAGTGCCCTAGAAAGCCGATTAGTCATAATCCGTTTTGGGACTTTCCTAGTGTCACAGACAGTCTTTGAATAATATACGATTGATTAATATCATAGGCAAACACTTCTTTATATGCTCTTGTTTGGTATGCGTTTACTTTAGCTGTGCATGTATGGAAACTCCCCTAATCCTGATGACTTTAGGACTCTACCATTTAGGTGAAATGGTTCATGAAACGAGCCCTATATCACATAAGTCATGATTAGTAAAATACTCCAAGCCGATGAGTCCTACAGACAGTGGGAGTGTCAACCTGACTCCTTTAAGGCTTGCTTGTGGGATCACGCCCTTAAGAAGGACCACCTTGTTTCATGTAGGTGCAAAGTACATAGTTGATACGTGCGTGATACATGAGGGTGCTTACTTTAATAAGTAAGTTCACTGAGGTGCCCCACGTGAGAAGATTCCTAAATGGGAAAGGAAGTTTCTATTTCAGGAAATGGAAACTTCCAGATTAGAAAATATCCCACGAGTCATTGATGTGATTAATTGATCCTTAGACTTGAGGTTCCATGTCACTTTATGAGTTAACTCTGTAGTCTTAGGTATAAGTTTTAAAGGGTGTCGCCTTAGAAAACTGATTCAAGGCTTATGCTGGGGCTGCACAAGTGACTCATGAAAGTGAATGAGAATCAAGAAAAGACCTACACTTGCATTTGCAAGGTGATCTCTTATTGTGTAAGTCATTCATATGCCATATAGAGTCCTTGGCCAAGGCAGTAGATCAAGACATCAAGAAAAGGGTTTCTTGGATTGAGATCAAATGGATATGAAATGCACTTAGCTTTAAGACCAGATTATTAGGGTTCTAATTATTCCCTTACCCTAGATCTTGGTTGAGAGATAGTAAATAGGAGGATTGTATCCCACATGAATCAATGACTTAAAGGTTCTGTCGAATCTGAACATTCCAATTCAGCTAGGGGTTAAACACCTGTTGCTAGACTATGATCGTTTAATCTGTGGACTGATTAATTAATTAGTGAATTAATTAATTAGGGTCACTGCTAATTGAATTGAGAACCTAGAGGGTCACACACAACAACTTGGTTACATGAGTTGAGGCTTTAAAATGATTAAACGAGTTAATAGGGCCTAGAGGGTCCCACACGTATGAAACCACACGTGTCATTGGGACACGTGTGCCACACGTGTTTACTTGATTAAATATTAAATAATTAATTTATTAATTATTTAATAGACTTTGGTTTAATTTTGAATTAAAAAGAAAGTCTAATTTTGGAGAAAAATATTCTAGTTAATTAGTTACGAATTAATTAATTAGATAAAATAAGTTATTTATTTTAAATAAATAAAGTATAAAATTATTCAAAAATAGTTTGGATATTTTAGCTCTCTTGAAAGTTGATTTGAATTTGAATTCAAAGTCAAAGTCAAAATTACTTGATGATAAAGTAATAGGAGAGAGGGACCAAATCCTTAGTCCATAAGGACTAAGAATTTCGGCCACTCCCCTCCTTTAAATAGGGGAGCTTGAGCTCCTCTTAGAGCTAATCGAGAATTCTTTTGGTTCATGTGTTGAACACCTTCCCTTCTCCAAGATCAAGTAAACCCTAGGTTAAGCCTAAACACTAACTAGAGAACTAGCATCCTTACTAGTTAGATTGTAGCCAAGTTGGTGGACTATCTCTAGAGAGCTTCAAGTTAGAAGTTTTGAAGATTCGAGCTTTACCAAGGAGTGGGGATCAAGAAAAACGACCAGAAGGGATGATGAAACGATTCTGAACCCAACAGAAAATGAGTGAAAAAATCGAACCAAAGAAGATGGCGAAAATCGTTCGTCCATATCCTGAAGGATGAGTTTTTTCACGAGGGTTTTATGGCTGGAAGATTTCTACTTTCGCAAAACTGGTTTTCAAAGGGAGTTTCAATCATCCTTTTCTCGTTTCATGTTTCTTTCTTTATGTTATATTGTTAAGAACTTCCCTAACATGATTTGAATCTAGGTTGGTGTGGATTGTTATCCCTACAATGGATTCTGAAGTAGAAAGAGACTTTCGAGGGATGGGTTGCCATTACCTCATGAAGTGCGTTTGAGGGCGGCTCAAAACGTGTCAAGAAAGCTACTACCCAAGTGAGTTTCTTGACCTCTACGAATTCGGATTCATGATTGCGAGTTCAAGATCCTTTTGTTGGAAAAATTTTAAATTTTCGCTGCTTTCTGATTCCTGTTTTCCAACATCCTAGACTTATAAGGTGGAGTATAACAGGATACTCTTCTATTAGGAGATCACCTAAGTAAGTGTGAACGTGGCCGTCTCAAATGAAAACACTTATGAATCCAAGATGTTGTCCAAGGCCAAAATGGACAAAATCATGAGAACCACAAGTGTTAGAATGATTATTATGTGAGTATGATTGTCTTGGTCTACACTAATGGCTGAACAGTTCAAGACATCACGTTCACTGATTAGCCAAGTAGATCCGATTATGCATCACTACTGAAGGTTCAAAGCCACAAGCTACCTATCCCGATGCAATAATTATTCGTATGAACTCTCTTACGCGTCTGCATTAGTCATATGCATATCTTCAAAAGGGTAATTTTCCATTCATGTGGGGGATTGTTGGATTTTCGATAAATATAATATACAGATATATATTTAATAATCAAAATCTAATAATCGGTGAATGAGAAAATTAAAATTAATAAGACACAATTTTATTTAATAAACGTTGGAACACTCCACAAATTAAGATAATTACTTATCTTAATTAAGAAAGAAATCTAAGGATGCATTCAAATAATGCACCTCTTCGGAGTGCCTTTCCATTAGTAAATGGCATTCATGGCATTTAGCGAAGCGGTGGCTGCTTCAACTCACTTGATGCAACATGCTCAATGTTGCATTAATTTGAATTGATGCCGAAACGGTGCATGGTGGTGCTTTAAGGTTTGCAACCTTTAATTTACACCCTTGAATTGATGCCGAAACGGTGCGTGGCAATGGATGCGTCATTTACTAATTTGTGAATTAAACCAGAAAGTTACGATGCAATTGAGAATTGCTTCCGATAATTTTGGAATGGTTTTAATTGTGTTCTATTAATCATTAATTATGAAGAGTTGCAACCCCTTTGAAGAGGTACATCATAGTCTATAAATAGACCACCACACTTTGCATTTTCATTCATTCAAATCATATTCCATAGATACATGTAAGTATTCACAATTACATACTAGAGCTTATTCTAGCATTCAAGTTCAAGAGAGCTCAAAACACTTATAGTTCGTGGGTCTCGTAATTTGTAGTGCTACTATTACGAGAAGTGGTCGTTGTATCTTAAGAGACGATTGCCGCTAATCCCTAAGCACCTGAGCGGGGCAATTTCGTCTTAAGGAAAGAGAGTCGAACTCTTGTCTCAACCTTCGCAATTGTTAGAGGGGAATCACGCCCTTGTTGTTCAAAATATCCAACATGGTCTAATTAATTAATTAGACTACACGCCCAAAGCTTGCTCACATGTGGTCTCGTTTTGATCAATCACTTGATCTTTCTAACAATACCCTTTGAACCTGGCATTTGTGTGTGACTCTC